>CM049434.1:84904046-89904046 GCA_026929855.1 Poa annua | reverse complement strand
TTACAAGCCTTATAAAGGCTGCTGGACGTCCAACATAGAGTTGGAGTCGAAAACAACCATATCTCTAACTTTAACGGACTCTGTTTGGAAACAGGCAGAAAACAACTCGTGACTTGTTGCGGTCACCGCGCCCAGTCCGAGCCGAACCGGGGCATGGGGCCGGACCCATTGGAAAGCCCTTCAAATTGCCTTTTCAGATTGTGCTTCTTTGCTCTATTTGGAGTCCGTATAAAGAATCCACGTCCGTTTCAAATTCAGGACTTCTGTCAGTCCGAACCGAATCTGAACAAATCTTGAATCCGAATTGGAAAGGATCTTTCTTTGTTTGCAGCATCCCTTCTTCGCGTGATGGCTCCACTTCCTCCCTCGCCTCCCTCGTGCTAGCCACCTTGATGTTTGCCAACAGCCTCCATTCCTTGCCCACATCTTCTTCTCCATTCGCCATTATCTCCATTAACTCAAACCTTATAATAATCATCGATCATGTTTAATATTTCCTTCCAACTTAAACATGGATAATCATCATAATCCATAGATATATCCTCATCATCCTCCCTTTCTTCAAGAAAAGCCGTCCGCGGCTTTGGATAAGCTGAAAGTGGAAGAAACAAAAAGAACAACGTATACGCAAAGTATATGTATATGTAGCAGGTTGTATCATGTTTGTAAATAGTATGAATATTCTCAAATGACAAAATGCAACTAAAATTGCAAGCATAGCACATATAATTGTCATAATGGAACCAAGAAAATCTTAGCAATAAGCAATCAGAATTGCAAGTATAAGTGAAGTTCATAGAATCATGATCAAAATGATAGACATAAATATATAAAATCTTATGATTCAGTATTAAATCCAGTATCCTCACAGAAGATCGGTGATCAAATTTCATGCTATCATGGCAAAACCAGTTCAACATATGCAAATTTGTTGGATACCACATTTTACATGCGCTACTCTGATATTTAGCACAAAGTAATGACCATGCAGCAGCACAATTAATTATAAGTCCATGATCATTAATCCCGGTATTGAAGATGCAACTCAATTTGCAGATATAAGTGAAGTATAAGTCAGTTTGGGACAAACACAACGTATGTGCATACGCATATTCAAATCTGGCAAGATCAGAATAGTTCAACAAAGGTGAAGCTACCTTTGTTCGCTGTAATACATCAACTAGACTAGAATATAGCACATTATCATGAGAATTAGGTATCGTCCCAAAACAAAAAGATTCCGGCACATAGAATATATGACTGAAAACAGCATGTTTCAGTTCAGCAATTTTATCATAGGTAATGCATATGTGATCCACCAAAAAATTCTCGTTCATGCTATAGTCACCAATTAAATTGAATCGAAAACAATTGGCATATGTGCTAGAATTTACATATGAAATTTTAGAAATCTTATTCATAGCACAACTCATGGTAAGAGGTTTTTCTAGCATGATATAATACAAAACATTAGTCGGTGGTATTTCAGCAAGGATCTCTTTATGTGTAATCAATACCACATGATCAAAATTTGAATTCAGCAAGTTATCACATGGTTCTGAAATATGTTTGCATATCAAATCACAAGAATCATCCAGTAAAGAATTATGCTCACAAAGTGGCGCGCTTCCTGGCAGCAGCTCCAAATCAGTACCTATGTCAATGGCAATCTCCTCAGATGTAGTAGGTACTGGAACATCTTCCTCTTGTGGTGATGCAGGTTGTAGACTTGACGGCTCCCTTTCTTCAAAAGCAACCTGCATATCATAAGAAACAACACTAGAAGTAGAGATAGTTACATTAGCAGAAATATCCTCACATGTCCTATCATCTACTACACTCATGTTGTATTGTTCTCTCATACTCTCAAAGTGTATGCACTCAACCGCACGTGTAGTGGAATCACACAGCTCACTTTTTATAACACTCTCACTCAATTTGGCTATGTGGCGCTCATTCTCACATGGGTTTTGATGCAGAAGTAGCTCAACAGTTTTCCGATTCGGACACTCCACAACCATGCTCTTGTTCGTTTTTGACATTAAAAACTCTTTCTTCTTTTCCTTCCGAACAAGATGAAATGCATGAAAATCGTCTTCAGGTGTAGGTTGTAAGTATCTCTTCCTCATGTTCCAAATGATGGACAAACCATCAACACCTCGTGGACAACTTGCTTTAAATTGTCTCCACCACAGTGCTCCCAACATGATGTGACAAGAATCAAGTGCCACAGGAGATATATCACATACCACAACCTCGGTGTGCTGTCCTATGGTAATAGGAACCTCAGCCTGGTGTGAAATTTGGAGTGCACCATACGCAGAAGCTAGGAAATAAGGCTCTGAAAGGTAACATGTACTAAGCTGCAACTTTTCAACGACTTCAATGCTGACTAAATTAATAGACGAGAATCTCTCAATGGTTACAGCAGCAACTCGTCCACAAATAATGGCATTGAAGTGGAACAGACCGTTTCCTTGGATTGGACGACTTTCTTCTTTCCAAAAGGCTGCACTGCAAAATTTGCGTTTGCTAGTTTCAAAATCACCCTCGTATTCTGCCATGGTTAGTAAACAACACAAATATGTATATATGTGGCAAACTCTCAACTCACTCAAGACCGAAAAAAATTGTGTATCTTACCGTTCCAAAGTGAATAGTAAAGCTTACCACTCGTAGGGACAGTACGTGCATGGATGGGGTGAAGCGAATATTATGGGTATCAAAGTGTCACACAACAAAACAGGGTATTTGGTGGAGCTTGGTTGGGATACCTAACAACACCAATTCACAAAGCCTAGTGCTGATCGTATGACACAAGAGACACTCGGAAACGCACACGGTGGAGATAAATGGGGCAATTGCAACTCTGAAAATGAGCTAAGAATGATATATGTATGTCGGAGTAATGCTCGTGTTGCAATGCACAGGAGAGACGCTAGCAAAAGCTCAACAATAAGGGCACAAGATTGCTCAATTCTACTAGTGCAAGGCAGGAATATAATTCGCAAACAATGCTCCAAACAGACTGATATGAATAAAATTCTGGCCTCTTTTTTTTTTTGGTCGGTACTGTAGCTGCAGTAATTTCGGGACTTTCCTTTTTCTCTTCTTTTTTTTTCTCCCTTTTTCTCTGTTTAACTAGGCCACGCAAATATTTCACAGGAGCAAAGAAAATAGACTGCCAAAATAAAGCACTTTCCAACCTATATGAGCAGCCCAAAGAGCATAGAAATTACTAGTCTCGTAGGAAAGTTCTACACAAAAATAGACAGGCTTATACCTAAGTTTATCAATGGAAATACACGGAAAAGGAAACACCTAAGGAAACTAAATTAAACACGAACTTGACTAAGGAAAAAAAAGGACACAGACACACCTCGACACGGACACAACGACAGGACCTAGGAGTGCCGCACAGAAAACTGAACGGAAACAAAATCGGTCAAGAATTCTCTTTCCTCTTTTTTTTTTACTTATATTTCTGAAACGAATCTGACAAGGATCAGAAGGAAAAACAACGCAAAAGGACACACGATCAGCAGCTAAACTAGATGAACCGATGCAAAACTAAGGCTATGGCAAATATTTTTGTGGGGCTTTTTCTGGATAGGACGAAAAACAGTAAATCTACGGGATGGATTTGTGGATGCTCACCGAGTAAACTCTGGAAATCTGATACCAAGATGATAAGGGGGTGGCCCGATCTTCTCAGTGAGCGGAGGGTGGATGGATGATGGTGGAAGATAACTTGCGAGAATCCGACGAACTCTCCGGCTGTTCCCCCGTTGCCAATGCAACAGCTCTTCAACCCAATGGATATTCGCGACGCCTCACACCGATGCAACGTAGCCGCCGACCACGAAGCGGTTTTGCAATCTACTAATTCCCAGTGGAACAACAGATCACACTCAAACTTCGGATAATAATCTCCAGAGCGAAACACAGTGGAGAGGTTGAATTCCTGAGCGCAACACAGAGGAACTCGAATATAGATGAATGCTTAGCAATCCAATCTAGGGTTTATGTTTAAACGTGGTCTGTACCTAAAAGCCACGAAATTACAAGCCTTATAAAGGCTGCTGGACGTCCAACATAGAGTTGGAGTCGAAAACAACCATATCTCTAACTTTAACGGACTCTGTTTGGAAACAGGCAGAAAACAACTCGTGACTTGTTGCGGTCACCGCGCCCAGTCCGAGCCGAACCGGGGCATGGGGCCGGACCCATTGGAAAGCCCTTCAAATTGCCTTTTCAGATTGTGCTTCTTTGCTCTATTTGGAGTCCGTATAAAGAATCCACGTCCGTTTCAAATTCAGGACTTCTGTCAGTCCGAACCGAATCTGAACAAATCTTGAATCCGAATTGGAAAGGATCTTTCTTTGTTTGCAGCATCCCTTCTTCGCGTGATGGCTCCACTTCCTCCCTCGCCTCCCTCGTGCTAGCCACCTTGATGTTTGCCAACAGCCTCCATTCCTTGCCCACATCTTCTTCTCCATTCGCCATTATCTCCATTAACTCAAACCTTATAATAATCATCGATCATGTTTAATATTTCCTTCCAACTTAAACATGGATAATCATCATAATCCATAGATATATCCTCATCAAATAGCGTGGCCATTAACGTCCTCATCAGCATCATCATAAGCACCAAATGGGTCGTCATGTTCGGCCTGAACACTGGCATCGTCTGCTGGCTGTCCATGACGCTGTGTGATTGCCTCCATGGCTCGAGTCATAGCATCCACGGACCGCTGAAGAGTCCCCAATGACCGCTGTACAGTATCAACCTTGGCATCTGTGGCCGCCAAACCAGTGTGCAACCTCTCAGATTCAGCCCCGAACTGACGCGAAAGATGATCACGTAGGGCCTCATACTCCCGCCAATTAACCGAAGCATCATCCTCCTTCTTTTGCTGCACCACACTTGCGGTGTCATCACCTGACGACATGATTAGTGTGCACAAGAATATCTATATATATATGTGGAAACTCTCAACTCACTCCAAAACCAGAAGAATGTGTGGATCTTACCGTTCCAAAGTGAATTAGCAAAGCTTACCAACTTGTAATAGGAGCACGTGCACGGATGTGATGAAGCGAATATTATGGGTATCAAAGTGTCACACAACAAAACAGGGTATATTGGTGGAGCTTGGTTGGGAGACCTAACAACACCAACTACAAATCCTATTTGCTGTTCGTGTGAAACTCGAAAACACAGGAAACACACACGTGGAGAATAATGTGGCAAAGCAACTATAGGGATGAGCACAAATATGTAAAGATATGTCCGGAGTATAGCTCGTGTTGCAATGCACGGGAAGGACACTAGCAAGTTGCTCAAATAAACTCAGGCACAAGATTGCTCAACAATGAGTAGTGTCACAAAAGATACTATGCACTTTGGCCTTTTTCCTTGCTCTCTTTTTTTTTTTGATGAATTTTTCAATTTGCTATGGCCAGCACTTTAAGATACACAAGACACACAATAATGAGCAGCCTGGGAGCACAAAACGTTAGCTAGTCCTGTATGGGTAAGCTCCTAACACTGCTGAAGAAAGGCTGTGTCTAAGGTTTCTGCACAAAAGTGGCAAAAAGAAATACTTCCCGACGTTTTTTGGGAATTCTGAGACGTCGAAAAGCCGTAAACAGACGCAGTGAGTTTGGCTGCCTTCGCTTCGGTCTCCTCTACAAAACGAGCTAAAGATCGTCCAAATCGGAGGTCGTATGCAAAAGTTATGCCCGGTTGAATTTTCTGCCGGAACCGTCCACGACACGAACTCGGAAACGGAACACGGAAGGAAAACAGCGACGTACGTCGATGGAAACTGCCGATTCTGACCCGAACTCGGAAACAACCGAAACCTCTTCTCTTTTTTTTTTTTGATTTTTTGACAATGACTCCGAATCCAACACAACTAAGTACGGAAAGTAACAACTCCAAACCTAAACAAACTCTACGACACAAACGGAAAAAAAGGAAACGCAAAAGATCTACACGAACAGCAACTAGAACGTGCAATCGGTGCTATCTAGTCTATGGCGATGTCTAAACCCTAATATTTTTGTGTGGCTTTTTCTGTATAGGACGAAAAACAGTAAATCTACGGGATGGACTGGTGGATGCTCACCGAGTAAAAACGCTGGAAATCTGATACCAAGATGATAAGGGGTGGCCCGATCTTCTCAGTGAGCCGATGGTGGAATTGATGGATGATGTAGATAACTCGCGGATGCTCTCGAACTCTCCGGCTGTTCCCCCGTTGCCAATGCAACGGCTCTTCAACCCAATGGATATTCGCAACACCCCACGCTAGTGCAACGCAGCCGCCGACCACGAAGCGGTTTTGCAATCTACCAATTCCCAGTGGAACGACAGATCACACTCAAACTTGGGTAACAATAACCTCTCGATCGCAACAAAGGAGAGGGGTGAATTCCTGATCGCAGCAAAGAGGAATTCTGATAGATGAATGCTTAGCAATTCGATCTAGGGTTTTGTCTTAAACGTGGTCTGCCTAACTAACTCGCAGCAAAGGGGTATATATGGGGAGGGGTGCGGCCACAGCAGCCCAAAACGCACCACCTCCTAAACCAACTCGGTTTGGGACTCTATGGACTCAAACTAGGGATACAAACTGACCCGAGTTGGGTTCAGCCATAAGGACTCGCAGGTCCTGGTCCTTGTGTGACTAGGACTCTTCCTTGGCGCTTCCCACATGGTGTAGTGCGCCATCCCCTTCCCTCTCTCGATGTGCTCCTGCCTCCCTCTCCTCCCTCGAGCACTTGTAGTAGATGTTCTGAATTTTATCCTCCATGCGTTCCTTCTTGTTCTCCATGTGATCATCTATGTACTCCATGCCTTGCTGCTCCTCTCCTCCAATAATGTTTGTGTTATCAACGAACCTGATCATACACAAGTGCAAGGATTTAGGCAGTATAAAGTTCTCATAGCCACAAACATTATATTCAACTAAGAGTGAGTTCACCTGTTGCTCTAGTAACTTGGTTCGAGCTCTTGTCATTGGTCCAATCCTCACATCATTAGCTTTGTCTTGTACAGCAACATTATCAATAGGAGAAGATGGTAAAGGACTAGGGATGTCCTCATCATGACGTAAGGAGGGTCCGTATACTCCTAGATGGCTAGGAGGGATCCACGGGGGTCGAGATGGGTACGATTGTCGCACGTGCTTTAGGATGACCTAAAAGTGCTACCGATACTCCCAGATGGCTGGGAGGGGTACAAGTGGGTGAGATGACGTACGGAGGGTCCGTATACTCCTAGATGGCTAGGAGGGGTCCACGGGGGTCCAGATGGCTACGATTGTCGCAGGTGCTTTAGGATGACCTAAAAGTGCTACCGATACTCCTAGATGGCTGGGAGGGGTACAAGTGGGTTAGATGACGTACGGAGGGTCCGTATACTCCTAGATGGCTAGGAGGGGTCCACGGGGATCCAGATGGCTTAGATTGTCGCATGTGCTTTAGGATGACGTAAAAGTGCTACTGATACTCCTAGATGGGTGGCAGGGGTGCATGTGGGTCAGATGACGTAAGGAGCGTCCGTATACTCCTAGATGGCTAGGAGAGGTCCACGAGGGTCGAGATGGGTACGATTGTCGCATGTGCTTTAAGATGACCTAAAAGTGCTACTGATACTCCTAGATGGCTGGGAAGGGTGCACGTGGGTCAGATGACATAAGGAGGGTCCGTACACTCCTAGATGGCTAGGAGGGGTCCACGGGGATCCAGATGGCTACGATTGTCGCTCGTGCTTTAGGATAACGTAAAAGTGCTACTGATACTCCTAGATGGCTGGGAGGGGTGCACGTGGGTCAGATGACGTAAGGAGGGTCCGTATACTCTTAACATGGCTAGGAGGGGTCCACGGGGGTCCAGATGGCTTTGATTGTCGCATGTGCTTTATGATGACCTAAAAGTGCTACTGATACTCCTAGATGGCTGGGAGGGGTGCACGTGGGTCAGATGACGTAAGGAGGGTCCGTATACTCTTAACATGGCTAGGAGGGGTCCACGGGGGTCCAGATGGCTTAGATTGTCGCATGTGCTTTAGGATGACGTAAAAGTGCTACTGATACTCCTAGATGGGTGGCAGGGGTGCACGTGGGTCAGATGACGTAAGGAGCGTCCGTATACTCCTAGATGGCTAGGAGAGGTCCACGGGGGTCGAGATGGGTACGATTGTCGCACGTGCTTTAGGATGACCTAAAAGTGCTACCGATACTCCCAGATGGCTGGGAGGGGTACAAGTGGGTGAGATGACGTACGGAGGGTCCGTATACTCCTAGATGACTAGGAGGGGTCCACGGGGGTCCAGATGGCTTTGATTGTCGCATGTGCTTTATGATGACCTAAAAGTGCTACTGATACTCCTAGATGGCTGGGAGGGGTGCACGTGGGTCAGATGACGTAAGGAGGGTCCGTATACTCCTACATGGCTAGAAGGGGTCCACGGGGGTCCAGATGGCTACAATTGTCGCATGTGCTTTAGGATGACCTAAAAGTGTTACGGATACTCCTAGATGGCCGGGAGGGGTGCACGTGGGTCAGATGACATAAGGAGGGTCCGTATACTCCTAGATGGCTAGGAGGGGTCCACAGGGGTCCAGATGGCTTAGATTGTCGCACGTGCTTTAGGATGACCTAAAAGTGCTACTGATACTCCTTGATGGCTGGGAGGGGGCACGTTGGTCAGATGACGTAAGGAGGGTCCGTATACTCCTAGATGGCTAGGAGGGATCCACGGGGGTCGAGATGGGTACGATTGTCGCACGTGCTTTAGGATGACCTAAAAGTGCTACCGATACTCCCAGATGGCTGGGAGGGGTACAAGTGGGTGAGATGACGTACGGAGGGTCCGTATACTCCTAGATGGCTAGGAGGGGTCCACGGGGGTCCAGATGGCTACGATTGTCGCACGTGCTTTAGGATGACCTAAAAGTGCTACCGATACTCCTAGATGGCTGGGAGGGGTACAAGTGGGTTAGATGACGTACGGAGGGTCCGTATACTCCTAGATGGCTAGGAGGGGTCCACGGGGATCCAGATGGCTTAGATTGTCGCATGTGCTTTAGGATGACGTAAAAGTGCTACTGATACTCCTAGATGGGTGGCAGGGGTGCATGTGGGTCAGATGACGTAAGGAGCGTCCGTATACTCCTAGATGGCTAGGAGAGGTCCACGAGGGTCGAGATGGGTACGATTGTCGCATGTGCTTTAAGATGACCTAAAAGTGCTACTGATACTCCTAGATGGCTGGGAAGGGTGCACGTGGGTCAGATGACATAAGGAGGGTCCGTACACTCCAAGATGGCTAGGAGGGGTCCACGGGGATCCAGATGGCTACGATTGTCGCTCGTGCTTTAGGATAACGTAAAAGTGCTACTGATACTCCTAGATGGCTGGGAGGGGTGCACGTGGGTCAGATGACGTAAGGAGGGTCCGTATACTCTTAACATGGCTAGGAGGGGTCCACGGGGGTCCAGATGGCTTTGATTGTCGCATGTGCTTTATGATGACCTAAAAGTGCTACTGATACTCCTAGATGGCTGGGAGGGGTGCACGTGGGTCAGATGACGTAAGGAGGGTCCGTATACTCCTACATGGCTAGAAGGGGTCCACGGGGGTCCAGATGGCTACAATTGTCGCATGTGCTTTAGGATGACCTAAAAGTGTTACTGATACTCCTAGATGGCCGGGAGGGGTGCACGTGGGTCAGATGACATAAGGAGGGTCCGTATACTCCTAGATGGCTAGGAGGGGTCCACAGGGGTCCAGATGGCTTAGATTGTCGCACGTGCTTTAGGATGACCTAAAAGTGCTACTGATACTCCTTGATGGCTGGGAGGGGGCACGTTGGTCAGATGACGTAAGGAGGGTCCGTATACTCCTAGATGGCTAGGAGGGATCCACGGGGGTCGAGATGGGTACGATTGTCGCACGTGCTTTAGGATGACCTAAAAGTGCTACCGATACTCCCACATGGCTGGGAGGGGTACAAGTGGGTGAGATGACGTACGGAGGGTCCGTATACTCCTAGATGACTAGGAGGGGTCCACGGGGGTCCAGATGGCTACGATTGTCGCACGTGCTTTAGGATGACCTAAAAGTGCTACCGATACTCCTAGATGGCTGGGAGGGGTACAAGTGGGTTAGATGACGTACGGAGGGTCCGTATACTCCTAGATGGCTAGGAGGGGTCCACGGGGGTCCAGATGGCTTAGATTGTCGCATGTACTTTAGGATGACGTAAAAGTGCTACTGATACTCCTAGATGGGGGGCAGGGGTGCATGTGGGTCAGATGACTTAAGGAGCGTCTGTATACTCCTAGATGGCTAGGAGAGGTCCACGAGGGTCGAGATGGGTACGATTGTCGCATGTGCTTTAAGATGACCTAAAAGTGCTACTGATACTCCTAGATGGCTGGGAAGGGTGCACGTGGGTCAGATGACATAAGGAGGGTCCGTATACTCCTAGATGGTTAGGAGGGGTCCACGGGGGTCCAGATGGCTAAGATTGTTGCACGTTCTTTAGGATGATCTAAAGTGCTACTGATCCTCCTTGATGGCTGGGAGGGGTGCACGTTGGTCAGATGACGTAAGGAGGGTCCGTATACTCCTAGAAGGCTAGGAGGGGTCCACGGGGGTCCAGATGGCTACAATTGTCGCATGTGCTTTAGGATGACCTAAAAGTGTTACTGATACTCCTAGATGGCCGGGAGGGGTGCACGTGGGTCAGATGACATAAGGAGGGTCCGTATACTCCTAGATGGCTAGGAGGGGTCCACAGGGGTCCAGATGGCTTAGATTGTCGCACGTGCTTTAGGATGACCTAAAAGTGCTACTGATACTCCTTGATGGCTGGGAGGGGGGCACGTTGGTCAGATGACGTAAGGAGGGTCCGTATACTCCTAGATGGCTAGGAGGGATCCACGGGGGTCGAGATGGGTACGATTGTCGCACGTGCTTTAGGATGACCTAAAAGTGCTACCGATACTCCCAGATGGCTGGGAGGGGTACAAGTGGGTGAGATGACGTACGGAGGGTCCGTATACTCCTAGATGGCTAGGAGGGGTCCACGGGGGTCCAGATGGCTACGATTGTCGCACGTGCTTTAGGATGACCTAAAAGTGCTACCGATACTCCTAGATGGCTGGGAGGGGTACAAGTGGGTTAGATGACGTACGGAGGGTCCGTATACTCCTAGATGGCTAGGAGGGGTCCACGGGGATCCAGATGGCTTAGATTGTCGCATGTGCTTTAGGATGACGTAAAAGTGCTACTGATACTCCTAGATGGGTGGCAGGGGTGCATGTGGGTCAGATGACGTAAGGAGCGTCCGTATACTCCTAGATGGCTAGGAGAGGTCCACGAGGGTCGAGATGGGTACGATTGTCGCATGTGCTTTAAGATGACCTAAAAGTGCTACTGATACTCCTAGATGGCTGGGAAGGGTGCACGTGGGTCAGATGACATAAGGAGGGTCCGTACACTCCTAGATGGCTAGGAGGGGTCCACGGGGATCCAGATGGCTACGATTGTCGCTCGTGCTTTAGGATAACGTAAAAGTGCTACTGATACTCCTAGATGGCTGGGAGGGGTGCACGTGGGTCAGATGACGTAAGGAGGGTCCGTATACTCTTTACATGGCTAGGAGGGGTCCACGGGGGTCCAGATGGCTTTGATTGTCGCATGTGCTTTATGATGACCTAAAAGTGCTACTGATACTCCTAGATGGCTGGGAGGGGTGCACGTGGGTCAGATGACGTAAGGAGGGTCCGTATACTCCTACATGGCTAGAAGGGGTCCACGGGGGTCCAGATGGCTACAATTGTCGCATGTGCTTTAGGATGACCTAAAAGTGTTACTGATACTCCTAGATGGCCGGGAGGGGTGCACGTGGGTCAGATGACATAAGGAGGGTCCGTATACTCCTAGATGGCTAGGAGGGGTCCACAGGGGTCCAGATGGCTTAGATTGTCGCACGTGCTTTAGGATGACCTAAAAGTGCTACTGATACTCCTTGATGGCTGGGAGGGGGCACGTTGGTCAGATGACGTAAGGAGGGTCCGTATACTCCTAGATGGCTAGGAGGGATCCACGGGGGTCGAGATGGGTACGATTGTCGCACGTGCTTTAGGATGACCTAAAAGTGCTACCGATACTCCCACATGGCTGGGAGGGGTACAAGTGGGTGAGATGACGTACGGAGGGTCCGTATACTCCTAGATGACTAGGAGGGGTCCACGGGGGTCCAGATGGCTACGATTGTCGCACGTGCTTTAGGATGACCTAAAAGAGCTACCGATACTCCTAGATGGCTGGGAGGGGTACAAGTGGGTTAGATGACGTACGGAGGGTCCGTATACTCCTAGATGGCTAGGAGGGGTCCACGGGGGTCCAGATGGCTTAGATTGTCGCATGTGCTTTAGGATGACGTAAAAGTGCTACTGATACTCCTAGATGGGGGGCAGGGGTGCATGTGGGTCAGATGACTTAAGGAGCGTCTGTATACTCCTAGATGGCTAGGAGAGGTCCACGAGGGTCGAGATGGGTACGATTGTCGCATGTGCTTTAAGATGACCTAAAAGTGCTACTGATACTCCTAGATGGCTGGGAAGGGTGCACGTGGGTCAGATGACATAAGGAGGGTCCGTATACTCCTAGATGGTTAGGAGGGGTCCACGGGGGTCCAGATGGCTAAGATTGTTGCACGTTCTTTAGGATGATCTAAAGTGCTACTGATCCTCCTTGATGGCTGGGAGGGGTGCACGTTGGTCAGATGACGTAAGGAGGGTCCGTATACTCCTAGAAGGCTAGGAGGGGTCCACGGGGGTCCAGATGGCTACAATTGTCGCATGTGCTTTAGGATGACCTAAAAGTGTTACTGATACTCCTAGATGGCCGGGAGGGGTGCACGTGGGTCAGATGACATAAGGAGGGTCCGTATACTCCTAGATGGCTAGGAGGGGTCCACAGGGGTCCAGATGGCTTAGATTGTCGCACGTGCTTTAGGATGACCTAAAAGTGCTACTGATACTCCTTGATGGCTGGGAGGGGGGCACGTTGGTCAGATGACGTAAGGAGGGTCCGTATACTCCTAGATGGCTAGGAGGGATCCACGGGGGTCGAGATGGGTACGATTGTCGCACGTGCTTTAGGATGACCTAAAAGTGCTACCGATACTCCCAGATGGCTGGGAGGGGTACAAGTGGGTGAGATGACGTACGGAGGGTCCGTATACTCCTAGATGGCTAGGAGGGGTCCACGGGGGTCCAGATGGCTACGATTGTCGCACGTGCTTTAGGATGACCTAAAAGTGCTACCGATACTCCTAGATGGCTGGGAGGGGTACAAGTGGGTTAGATGACGTACGGAGGGTCCGTATACTCCTAGATGGCTAGGAGGGGTCCACGGGGGTCCAGATGGCTTAGATTGTCGCATGTGCTTTAGGATGACGTAAAAGTGCTACTGATACTCCTAGATGGGTGGCAGGGGTGCACGTGGGTCAGATGACGTAAGGAGCGTCCGTATACTCCTAGATGGCTAGGAGAGGTCCACGGGGGTCGAGATGGGTACGATTGTCGCACGTGCTTTAGGATGACCTAAAAGTGCTACCGATACTCCCAGATGGCTGGGAGGGGTACAAGTGGGTGAGATGACGTACGGAGGGTCCGTATACTCCTAGATGACTAGGAGGGGTCCACGGGGGTCCAGATGGCTACGATTGTCGCACGTGCTTTAGGATGACCTAAAAGTGCTACCGATACTCCTAGATGGCTGGGAGGGGTACAAGTGGGTTAGATGACGTAAGGAGGGTCCGTATACTCCTAGATGGCTAGGAGGGGTCCATGGGGGTCCAGATGGCTACGATTGTCGCATGTGCTCTAGGATGACGTAAAAGTGCTACTGATACTCCTAGATGGCTGGGAGGGGTGCACGTGGGTCAGATGACGTAAGGAACGTCCGTATATTCCTAGATGGCTAGGAGGGGTCCACGGGGGTCCAGATGGCTACGATTGTCGCATGTGCTTTAGGATGACCTAAAAGTGCTACTGAAACTCCTAGATGGCTGGGAGGGGTGCACGTGGGTCAGATGACGTAAGGAGGGTCCGTATACTCCTAGATGGCTAGGAGGTGTCCACGGGTGTCCAGATGGCTACGATTGTCGCATGTGCTTTAGGATGACCTAATATGCTACTGATACTCCTAGATGGCTGGGAGGGGTGCACGTGGGTCAGATGACGTAAGGAGGGTCCGTATATTCCTAGATGGCTAGGAGGGGTCCACGGGGGACCAGATGGCTACGATTGTCGCATGTGCTTTAGGATGACCTAAAAGTGCTACTGATACTCCTAGATGGCTGGGAGGGGTGCACTTGGGTCAGGAAACGTAAGGAGGGTCCGTATACTCCTAGATGGCTAGGAGGGGTCCACGATGGTCCAGATGGCTATGATTGTCGTACGTGCTTTGGGATGACCTAAAAGTGCTACTGATACTCCTAGATGGCTGGGAGAGGTTCACGTGGATCAGATGACGTAAGGAGGGTCCGTGTACTCCTAGATGGCTCGTAGGGGTCCACGGGGGTCCAGATGGCTAAGATTGTCGCTCGTGCTTTAGGATGACCTAAAAGTGCTACTCATACTCCTAGAAGGCTGGGAGGGGTGCACGTGGGTCAGATGACGTAAGGAGGGTCCGTATACTCCTAGATGACTAGGAGGGGGGATGACCTAAAAGTGCTCCTGATACTCCTAGATGGCTGGGAGGGGTGCACGTGGGTCAGATGACGTAAGGAGGGTCCGTATACTCCTAGATGGCTAGGAGGGGTCTACAGGGGTCTAGATGGCTGCGATTGTCGCACGTGCTTTAGGATGACCTAAAAGTGCTATTGATACTCCTTGATGGCTGGGAGGGGGTGCACGTTGGTCAGATGACGTAAGGAGGGTCCGTATACTCCTAGATGGCTAGATGGCTAGGAGGGGTCCACGGGGGTCCAGATGGCTTAGATCGTCGCATGTGCTTTAGGATGACCTAAAAGTGCTAATGAAACTCCTAGATGGCTGGGAGGGGTGCACGTTGGTCAGATGACGTAAGGAGGGTCCGTGTACTCCTAGATGGCTAGGAGGGGTCCACGAGGGTCCAGATGGCTACGATTGTCGCACGTGCTTTAGGATGACCTTAAAGTGGTACTGATACTCCTAGATGGCTGGGAGGGGTGCACGTGGGTCAGATGACGTAAGGAGGGTCCGTATACTCCTAGATGGCTAGCGGGGGGGGGGGGGGGGGGTGACCTAAAAGTGCTACTGATACTCCTAGATGGCTGGGAGGGGTGCACGTGGGTCAGATGACGTAAGGAGAGTCCGTATACTCCTAGATGGCTAGGAGGGATCCACGGGGGTCCAGATGGCTAGGAGGGGGGGTGACCTAAAAGTGCTACTGATACTCCTAGATGGCTGGGAAGGGCGCACGTGGGTTAGATGACGTAAGGAGGGTCCGTATATTCCTAGATGGCTAGGAGGGGTCCACGGGAGTCCAGATGGCTACGATTGTCGCACGTGCTTTAGGATGACCTAAAAGTGCTACTGAAACTCCTAGATGGCTGGGAGGGGTGCACGTTGGTCAGATGACGTAAGGAGGGTCCGTATACTCCTAGATGGCTAGGAGGGGTCCACGAGGGTCCAGATGGCTACGATTGTCGCACGTGCTTTAGGATGACCTTAAAGTGCTACTGATACTCCTAGATGGCTGGGAGGGGTGCACGTGGGTCAGATGACGTAAGGAGGGTCCGTATACTCCTAGATGGCTAGGAGGGGTCCATGGGGGTCCAGATGGCTACGATTGTCGCATGTGCTCTAGGATGACCTAAAAGTGCTACTGATACTCCTAGATGGCTGGGAGGGGTGCACGTGGGTCAGATGACGTAAGGAGCGTCCGTATATTCCTAGATGGCTAGGAGGGGTCCACGGGGGTCCAGATGGCTACGATTGTCGCATGTGCTTTAGGATGACCGAAAAGTGCTACTGAAATTCCTAGATGGCTGGGAGGGGTGCACGTGGGTCAGATGACGTAAGGAGGGTCCGTATACTCCTAGATGGCTAGGAGGGGTCCACGGGTGTCCAGATGGCTACGATTGTCGCATGTGCTTTAGTATGACCTAATATGCTACTGATACTCCTAGATGGCTGGGAGGGGTGCACGTGGGTCAGATGACGTAAGGAGGGTCCGTATTTTCCTAGATGGCTAGGAGGGGTCCACGGGAGACCAGATGGCTACGATTGTCGCATGTGCTTTAGGATGACCTAAAAGTGCTACTGATACTCCGAGATGGCTGGGAGGGGTGCACTTGGGTCAGGAAACGTAAGGAGGGTCCGTATACTCCTAGATGGCTAGGAGGGGTCCACGATGGTCCAGATGGCTATGATTGTCGTACGTGCTTTGGGATGACCTAAAAGTGCTACTGATACTCCTAGATGGCTGGGAGAGGTTCACGTGGATCAGATGACGTAAGGAGGGTCCGTGTACTCCTAGATGGCTCGTAGGGGTCCACGGGGGTCCAGATGGCTAAGATTGTCGCTCGTGCTTTAGGATGACCTAAAAGTGCTACTCATACTCCTAGAAGGCTGGGAGGGGTGCACGTGGGTCAGATGACGTAAGGAGGGTCCGTATACTCCTAGATGACTAGGAGGGGGGATGACCTAAAAGTGCTCCTGATACTCCTAGATGGCTGGGAGGGGTGCACGTGGGTCAGATGACGTAAGGAGGGTCCGTATACTCCTAGATGGCTAGGAGGGGTCTACAGGGGTCTAGATGGCTGCGATTGTCGCACGTGCTTTAGGATGACCTAAAAGTGCTATTGATACTCCTTGATGGCTGGGAGGGGGTGCACGTTGGTCAGATGACGTAAGGAGGGTCCGTATACTCCTAGATGGCTAGATGGCTAGGAGGGGTCCACGGGGGTCCAGATGGCTTAGATCGTCGCATGTGCTTTAGGATGACCTAAAAGTGCTACTGAAACTCCTAGATGGCTGGGAGGGGTGCACGTTGGTCAGATGACGTAAGGAGGGTCCGTGTACTCCTAGATGGCTAGGAGGGGTCCACGAGGGTCCAGATGGCTACGATTGTCGCACGTGCTTTAGGATGACCTTAAAGTGGTACTGATACTCCTAGATGGCTGGGAGGGGTGCACGTGGGTCAGATGACGTAAGGAGGGTCCGTATACTCCTAGATGGCTAGCGGGGGGGGGGGGGGTGACCTAAAAGTGCTACTGATACTCCTAGATGGCTGGGAGGGGTGCACGTGGGTCAGATGACGTAAGGAGAGTCCGTATACTCCTAGATGGCTAGGAGGGATCCACGGGGGTCCAGATGGCTAGGAGGGGGGGTGACCTAAAAGTGCTACTGATACTCCTAGATGGCTGGGAAGGGCGCACGTGGGTTAGATGATGTAAGGAGGGTCCGTATATTCCTAGATGGCTAGGAGGGGTCCACGGGGGTCCAGATGGCTACGATTGTCGCTCGTGCTTTAGGATGACGTAAAAGTGCTACTGATACTCCTAGATCGCTGGGAGGGGTGCACGTGGGTCAGATGACGTAAGGAGGGTCCGTATACTCCTAGATGGCTAGGAGGGGTCCACGGGGGTCCAAATGGCTACGATTGTCGCATGTGCTTTAGGATGACCAAAAAGTACTACTGATACTCCTAGATGGCTGGGAGGGGTGCACGTGGGTCAGATGACGTAAGGAGGGTCCGTATACTCCTAGATGGCTAGGAGGGGTCCACGATGGTCCAGATGGCTATGATTGTCGTACGTGCTTTGGGATGACCTAAAAGTGCTACTGATACTCCTAGATGGCTGGGAGAGGTTCACGTGGGTCAGATGACGTAAGGAGGGTCCGTATACTCCTAGATGGCTAGGAGGGGTCCACGGGGGTCCAGATGGCTAAGATTGTCGCTCGTGCTTTAGGATGACCTAAAAGTGCTACTGATACTCCTAGAAGGCTGGGAGGGGTGCACGTGGGCCAGATGACGTAAGGAGGGTCCGTATACTCCTAGATGGCTAGGAGGGGGGATGACCTAAAAGTGCTCCTGATACTCCTAGATGGCTGGGAGGGGTGCACGTGGGTCAGATGACGTAAGGAGGGTCCGTATACTCCTAGATGGCTAGGAGGGGTCTAGAGGGGTCCATATGGCTACGATTGTCGCACGTGCTTTAGAATGACCTAAAAGTGTACTGATACTCCTTGATGGCTGGGAGGGGGGCACGTTGGTCAGATGACGTAAGGAGGGTCCGTATACTCCTATATGGATACGAGGGGTCCACGGGGGTCCAGATGGCTACGATTGTCGCACGTGCTTTAGGATAACCAAAAAGTGCTACTGATACTCCTAGATTGCTGGGAGGGGTGCACGTGGGTCAGATGACGTAAGGAGGGTCCGTATACTCCTAGATGGCTAGGAGGGGTCCACGGGGGTCCAGATGGCTACGATTGTCGCTCGTGCTTTAGGATGACGTAAAAGTGCTACTGATACTCCTAGATGGCTGGGAGGAGTGCACGTGGGTCAGATGACGTAAGGAGGGTCCGTATACTCCTAGATGGCTAGGAGGGGTCCATGGGGGTCCAGATGGCTACGATTGTCGCATGTGCTTTAGGATGACCTAAAAGTGCTACTGATACTCCTAGATGGCTGGGAGGGGTGCGCGTGGGTCAGATGACGTAAGGAGGGTCCATATACTCCTAGATGGCTAGGAGGGGTCCACGATGGTCTAGATGGCTATGATTGTCGTACGTGCTTTGGGATGACCTAAAAGTGCTACTGATACTCCTAGATGGCTGGGAGAGGTTCACGTGGATCAGATGACGTAAGGAGGGTCCGTATACTCCTAGATGGCTAGGAGGGGTCTACAGGGGTCTAGATGGCTGCGATTGTCGCACGTGCTTTAGGATGACCTAAAAGTGCTATTGATACTCCTTGATGGCTGGGAGGGGGTGCACGTTGGTCAGATGACGTAAGGAGGGTCCGTATACTCCTAGATGGCTAGATGGCTAGGAGGGGTCCACGGGGGTCCAGATGGCTTAGATCGTCGCATGTGCTTTAGGATGACCTAAAAGTGCTACTGAAACTCCTAGATGGCTGGGAGGGGTGCACGTTGGTCAGATGACGTAAGGAGGGTCCGTGTACTCCTAGATGGCTAGGAGGGGTCCACGAGGGTCCAGATGGCTACGATTGTCGCACGTGCTTTAGGATGACCTTAAAGTGGTACTGATACTCCTAGATGGCTGGGAGGGGTGCACGTGGGTCAGATGACGTAAGGAGGGTCCGTATACTCCTAGATGGCTAGCGGGGGGGGGGGTGACCTAAAAGTGCTACTGATACTCCTAGATGGCTGGGAGGGGTGCACGTGGGTCAGATGACGTAAGGAGAGTCCGTATACTCCTAGATGGCTAGGAGGGATCCACGGGGGTCCAGATGGCTAGGAGGGGGGGTGACCTAAAAGTGCTACTGATACTCCTAGATGGCTGGGAAGGGCGCACGTGGGTTAGATGATGTAAGGAGGGTCCGTATATTCCTAGATGGCTAGGAGGGGTCCACGGGGGTCCAGATGGCTACGATTGTCGCTCGTGCTTTAGGATGACGTAAAAGTGCTACTGATACTCCTAGATCGCTGGGAGGGGTGCACGTGGGTCAGATGACGTAAGGAGGGTCCGTATACTCCTAGATGGCTAGGAGGGGTCCACGGGGGTCCAAATGGCTACGATTGTCGCATGTGCTTTAGGATGACCAAAAAGTACTACTGATACTCCTAGATGGCTGGGAGGGGTGCACGTGGGTCAGATGACGTAAGGAGGGTCCGTATACTCCTAGATGGCTAGGAGGGGTCCACGATGGTCCAGATGGCTATGATTGTCGTACGTGCTTTGGGATGACCTAAAAGTGCTACTGATACTCCTAGATGGCTGGGAGAGGTTCACGTGGGTCAGATGACGTAAGGAGGGTCCGTATACTCCTAGATGGCTAGGAGGGGTCCACGGGGGTCCAGATGGCTAAGATTGTCGCTCGTGCTTTAGGATGACCTAAAAGTGCTACTGATACTCCTAGAAGGCTGGGAGGGGTGCACGTGGGCCAGATGACGTAAGGAGGGTCCGTATACTCCTAGATGGCTAGGAGGGGGGATGACCTAAAAGTGCTCCTGATACTCCTAGATGGCTGGGAGGGGTGCACGTGGGTCAGATGACGTAAGGAGGGTCCGTATACTCCTAGATGGCTAGGAGGGGTCTAGAGGGGTCCATATGGCTACGATTGTCGCACGTGCTTTAGAATGACCTAAAAGTGTACTGATACTCCTTGATGGCTGGGAGGGGGGCACGTTGGTCAGATGACGTAAGGAGGGTCCGTATACTCCTATATGGATACGAGGGGTCCACGGGGGTCCAGATGGCTACGATTGTCGCACGTGCTTTAGGATAACCAAAAAGTGCTACTGATACTCCTAGATTGCTGGGAGGGGTGCACGTGGGTCAGATGACGTAAGGAGGGTCCGTATACTCCTAGATGGCTAGGAGGGGTCCACGGGGGTCCAGATGGCTACGATTGTCGCTCGTGCTTTAGGATGACGTAAAAGTGCTACTGATACTCCTAGATGGCTGGGAGGGGTGCACGTGGGTCAGATGACGTAAGGAGGGTCCGTATACTCCTAGATGGCTAGGAGGGGTCCATGGGGGTCCAGATGGCTACGATTGTCGCATGTGCTTTAGGATGACCTAAAAGTGCTACTGATACTCCTAGATGGCTGGGAGGGGTGCGCGTGGGTCAGATGACGTAAGGAGGGTCCATATACTCCTAGATGGCTAGGAGGGGTCCACGATGGTCTAGATGGCTATGATTGTCGTACGTGCTTTGGGATGACCTAAAAGTGCTACTGATACTCCTAGATGGCTGGGAGAGGTTCACGTGGATCAGATGACGTAAGGAGGGTCCGTATACTCCTAGATGGCTAGGAGGGGTCTACAGGGGTCTAGATGGCTGCGATTGTCGCACGTGCTTTAGGATGACCTAAAAGTGCTATTGATACTCCTTGATGGCTGGGAGGGGGTGCACGTTGGTCAGATGACGTAAGGAGGGTCCGTATACTCCTAGATGGCTAGATGGCTAGGAGGGGTCCACGGGGGTCCAGATGGCTTAGATCGTCGCATGTGCTTTAGGATGACCTAAAAGTGCTACTGAAACTCCTAGATGGCTGGGAGGGGTGCACGTTGGTCAGATGACGTAAGGAGGGTCCGTGTACTCCTAGATGGCTAGGAGGGGTCCACGAGGGTCCAGATGGCTACGATTGTCGCACGTGCTTTAGGATGACCTTAAAGTGGTACTGATACTCCTAGATGGCTGGGAGGGGTGCACGTGGGTCAGATGACGTAAGGAGGGTCCGTATACTCCTAGATGGCTAGCGGGGGGGGGGGGGGGGGGGGGGTGACCTAAAAGTGCTACTGATACTCCTAGATGGCTGGGAGGGGTGCACTTGGGTCAGATGACGTAAGGAGAGTCCGTATACTCCTAGATGGCTAGGAGGGATCCACGGGGGTCCAGATGGCTAGGAGGGGGGGTGACCTAAAAGTGCTACTGATACTCCTAGATGGCTGGGAAGGGCGCACGTGGGTTAGATGACGTAAGGAGGGTCCGTATATTCCTAGATGGCTAGGAGGGGTCCACGGGGGTCCAGATGGCTACGATTGTCGCTCGTGCTTTAGGATGACGTAAAAGTGCTACTGATACTCCTAGATCGCTGGGAGGGGTGCACGTGGGTCAGATGACGTAAGGAGGGTCCGTATACTCCTAGATGGCTAGGAGGGGTCCACGGGGGTCCAAATGGCTACGATTGTCGCATGTGCTTTAGGATGACCAAAAAGTACTACACTCCTAGATGGCTGGGAGGGGTGCACGTGGGTCAGATGACGTAAGGAGGGTCCGTATACTCCTAGATGGCTAGGAGGGGTCCACGATGGTCCAGATGGCTATGATTGTCGTACGTGCTTTGGGATGACCTAAAAGTGCTACTGATACTCCTAGATGGCTGGGAGAGGTTCACGTGGGTCAGATGACGTAAGGAGGGTCCGTATACTCCTAGATGGCTAGGAGGGGTCCACGGGGGTCTAGATGGCTAAGATTGTCGCTCGTGCTTTAGGATGACCTAAAAGTGCTACTGATACTCCTAGAAGGCTGGGAGGGGTGCACGTGGGCCAGATGACGTAAGGAGGGTCCGTATACTCCTAGATGGCTAGGAGGGGGGATGACCTAAAAGTGCTCCTGATACTCCTAGATGGCTGGGAGGGGTGCACGTGGGTCAGATGACGTAAGGAGGGTCCGTATACTCCTAGATGGCTAGGAGGGGTCTAGAGGGGTCCATATGGCTACGATTGTCGCACGTGCTTTAGAATGACCTAAAAGTGTACTGATACTCCTTGATGGCTGGGAGGGGGGCACGTTGGTCAGATGACGTAAGGAGGGTCCGTATACTCCTATATGGATACGAGGGGTCCACGGGGGTCCAGATGGCTACGATTGTCGCACGTGCTTTAGGATAACCAAAAAGTGCTACTGATACTCCTAGATTGCTGGGAGGGGTGCACGTGGGTCAGATGACGTAAGGAGGGTCCGTATACTCCTAGATGGCTAGGAGGGGTCCACGGGGGTCCAGATGGCTACGATTGTCGCTCGTGCTTTAGGATGACGTAAAAGTGCTACTGATACTCCTAGATGGCTGGGAGGGGTGCACGTGGGTCAGATGACGTAAGGAGGGTCCGTATACTCCTAGATGGCTAGGAGGGGTCCATGGGGGTCCAGATGGCTACGATTGTCGCATGTGCTTTAGGATGACCTAAAAGTGCTACTGATACTCCTAGATGGCTGGGAGGGGTGCGCGTGGGTCAGATGACGTAAGGAGGGTCCATATACTCCTAGATGGCTAGGAGGGGTCCACGATGGTCCAGATGGCTATGATTGTCGTACGTGCTTTGGGATGACCTAAAAGTGCTACTGATACTCCTAGATGGCTGGGAGAGGTTCACGTGGATCAGATGACGTAAGGAGGGTCCGTATACTCCTAGATGGCTCGTAGGGGTCCACGGGGGTCCAGATGGCTAAGATTGTCGCTCGTGCTTTAGGATGACCTAAAAGTGCTACTCATACTCCTAGAAGGCTGGGAGGGGTGCACGTGGGTCAGATGACGTAAGGAGGGTCCGTATACTCCTAGATGACTAGGAGGGGGGATGACCTAAAAGTGCTCCTGATACTCCTAGATGGCTGGGAGGGGTGCACGTGGGTCAGATGACGTAAGGAGGGTCCGTATACTCCTAGATGGCTAGGAGGGGTCTACAGGGGTCCAGATGGCTACGATTGTCGCACGTGCTTTAGGATGACCTAAAAGTGCTATTGATACTCCTTGATGGCTGGGAGGGGGTGCACGTTGGTCAGATGACGTAAGGAGGGTCCGTATACTCCTAGATGGCTAGATGGCTAGGAGGGGTCCACGGGGGTCCAGATGGCTTAGATCGTCGCATGTGCTTTAGGATGACCTAAAAGTGCTACTGAAACTCCTAGATGGCTGGGAGGGGTGCACGTTGGTCAGATGACGTAAGGAGGGTCCGTATACGCCTAGATGGCTAGGAGGGGTCCACGAGGGTCCAGATGGCTACGATTGTCGCACGTGCTTTAGGATGACCTTAAAGTGCTACTGATACTCCTAGATGGCTGGGAGGGGTGCACGTGGGTCAGATGACGTAAGGAGGGTCCGTATACTCCTAGATGGCTAGGGGGGGGGGGGTGACCTAAAACTGCTACTGATACTCCTAGATGGCTGGGAGGGGTGCACGTGGGTCAGATGACGTAAGGAGAGTCCGTATACTCCTAGATGGCTAGGAGGGATCCACGGGGTCCAGATGGCTAGGAGGGGGGTGACCTAAAAGTGCTACTGATACTCCTAGATGGCTGGGAAGGGCGCACGTGGGTTAGATGACGTAAGGAGTGTCCGTATACTCCTAGATCGCTAGGAGGGGTCTACAGGGGTCGAGATTGCTGCGATTGTCGCACGTGCTTTAGGATGACCTAAAAGTGCTATTGATACTCCTTGATGGCTGGGAGGGGTGCACGTTGGTCAGATGACTTAAGGAGGGTCCGTAAACTCCTAGATGGCTAGATGGCTAGGAGGGGTCCACGAGGGTCCAGATGGCTACGATTGTCGCACGTGCTTTAGGATGACCTTAAAGTGCTACTGAAACTCCTAGATGGCTGGGAGGGGTGCACGTGGGTCAGATGACGTAAGGAGGGTCCGTATACTCCTAGATGGCTAGGGGGGGGGGGGGGGGGGGTGATCTAAAAGTGCTACTGATACTCCTAGATGGCTGGGAGGGGTGCACGTGGGTCAGATGACGTAAGGAGAGTCCGTATACTCCTAGATGGCTAGGAGGGATCCACGGGGGTCCAGATGGCTAGGAGGGGGGGTGACCTAAAAGTGCTACTGATACTCCTAGATGGCTGGGAAGGGCGCACGTGGGTTAGATGACGTAAGGAGTGTCCGTATACTCCTAGATCGCTAGGAGGGGTCTACAGGGGTCGAGATGGCTGCGATTGTCGCACGTGCTTTAGGATGACCTAAAAGTGCTATTGATACTCCTTGATGGCTGGGAGGGGTGCACGTTGGTCAGATGACTTAAGGAGGGTCCGTATACTCCTAGATGGCTAGATGGCTAGGAGGGGTCCACGGGGGTCCAGATGGCTTAGATCGTCGCATGTGCTTTAGGATGACCTAAAAGTGCTACTGAAACTCCTAGATGGCTGGGAGGGGTGCACGTTGGTCAGATGACGTAAGGAGGGTCCGTATACTCCAAGATGGCTAGGAGGGGTCCACGAGGGTCCAGATGGCTACGATTGTCGCACGTGCTTTAGGATGACCTTAAAGTGCTACTGATACTCCTAGATGGCTGGGAGGGGTGCACGTGGGTCAGATGACGTAAGGAGGGTCCGTATACTCCTAGATGGCTAGGAGGGGTCCATGGGGGTCCAGATGGCTACGATTGTCGCATGTGCTCTAGGATGACCTAAAAGTGCTACTGATACTCCTAGATGGCTGGGAGCGGTGCACGTGGGTCAGATGACGTAAGGAAGGTCCGTATATTCCTAGATGGCTAGGAGGGGTCCACAGGGGTCCAGATGGCTACGATTGTCGCTCGTGCTTTAGGATGAACCTAAAAGTGCTACTGATACTCCTATATTGCTGGGAGGGGTGCACGTGGGTCAGATGACGTAAGGAGGGTCCGTATACTCCTAGATGGCTAGGAGGGGTCCACGGGGGTCCAGATGGCTACGATTGTCGCTCGTGCTTTAGGATGAACCTAAAAGTGCTACTGATACTCCTAGATTGCTGGGAGGGGTGCACGTGGGTCAGATGACGTAAGGAGGGTCCGTATACTCCTAGATGGCTAGGAGGGGTCCACGGGGGTCCAGATGGCTACGATTGTCGCATGTGCTTTAGGATGACCTAAAAGTGCTACTGATACTCCTAGATGGATGGGAGGGGTGCACGTGGGTCAGATGACGTAAGGAGCATCCGTATACTCCTAGATGGCTAGGAGGGGTCCACGAGGGTCCAGATGGCTACGATTGTCGCACGTGCTTTAGGATGACCTAAAAGTGCTACTGAAACTCCTAGATGGCTGGGAGGGGTGCACGTTGGTCAGATGACGTAAGGAGGGTCCGTATGCTCCTAGATGGCTAGGAGGGGTCCACGAGGGTCCAGATGGCTACGATTGTCGCACGTGCTTTAGGATGACCTTAAAGTGCTACTGATACTCCTAGATGGCTGGGAGGGGTGCACGTGGGTCAGATGACGTAAGGAGGGTCCGTATACTCCTAGATGGCTAGGAGGGGTCCATGGGGGTCCAGATGGCTACGATTGTCGCATGTGCTCTAGGATGACCTAAAAGTGCTACTGATAATCCTAGATGGCTGGGAGGGGTGCACGTGGGTCATATGACGTAAGGAACGTCCGTATATTCCTAGATGGCTAGGAGGGGTCCACGGGGGTCCAGATGGCTACGATTGTCGCATGTGCTTTAGGATGACCTAAAAGTGCTACTGATACTCCTAGATGGCTGGGAGGGGTGCACTTGGGTCAGGTAACGTAAGGAGGGTCCGTATACTCCTAGATGGCTAGGAGGGATCCACGGGGGTCCAGATGGCTAGGAGGGGGGGTGACCTAAAAGTGCTACTGATACTCCTAGATGGTTGGGAAGGGCACACGTGGGTTAGATGACGTAAGGAGTGTCCGTATACTCCTAGATCGCTAGGAGGGGTCTACAGGGGTCGAGATTGCTGCGATTGTCGCACGTGCTTTAGGATGACCTAAAAGTGCTATTGATACTCCTTGATGGCTGGGAGGGGTGCACGTTGGTCAGATGACTTAAGGAGGGTCCGTATACTCCTAGATGGCTAGATGGCTAGGAGGGGTCCACGAGGGTCCAGATGGCTACGATTGTCGCACGTGCTTTAGGATGACCTTAAAGTGCTACTGAAACTCCTAGATGGCTGGGAGGGGTGCACGTGGGTCAGATGACGTAAGGAGGGTCCGTATACTCCTAGATGGCTAGGGGGGGGGGGGTGATCTAAAAGTGCTACTGATACTCCTAGATGGCTGGGAGGGGTGCACGTGGGTCAGATGACGTAAGGAGAGTCCGTATACTCCTAGATGGCTAGGAGGGATCCACGGGGGTCCAGATGGCTAGGAGGGGGGGTGACCTAAAAGTGCTACTGATACTCCTAGATGGCTGGGAAGGGCGCACGTGGGTTAGATGACGTAAGGAGTGTCCGTATACTCCTAGATCGCTAGGAGGGGTCTACAGGGGTCGAGATGGCTGCGATTGTCGCACGTGCTTTAGGATGACCTAAAAGTGCTATTGATACTCCTTGATGGCTGGGAGGGGTGCACGTTGGTCAGATGACTTAAGGAGGGTCCGTATACTCCTAGATGGCTAGATGGCTAGGAGGGGTCCACGGGGGTCCAGATGGCTTAGATCGTCGCATGTGCTTTAGGATGACCTAAAAGTGCTACTGAAACTCCTAGATGGCTGGGAGGGGTGCACGTTGGACAGATGACGTAAGGAGGGTCCGTATACTCCTAGATGGCTAGGAGGGGTCCACGAGGGTCCAGATGGCTACGATTGTCGCACGTGCTTTAGGATGACCTTAAAGTGCTACTGATACTCCTAGATGGCTGGGAGGGGTGCACGTGGGTCAGATGACGTAAGGAGGGTCCGTATACTCCTAGATGGCTAGGAGGGGTCCATGGGGGTCCAGATGGCTACGATTGTCGCATGTGCTCTAGGATGACCTAAAAGTGCTACTGATACTCCTAGATGGCTGGGAGGGGTGCACGTGGGTCAGATGACGTAAGGAAGGTCCGTATATTCCTAGATGGCTAGGAGGGGTCCACGGGGGTCCAGATGGCTACGATTGTCGCTCGTGCTTTAGGATGAACCTAAAAGTGCTACTGATACTCCTAGATGGATGGGAGGGGTGCACGTGGGTCAGATGACGTAAGGAGCGTCCGTATACTCCTAGATGGCTAGGAGGGGTCCACGAGGGTCCAGATGGCTACGATTGTCGCACGTGCTTTAGGATGACCTAAAAGTGCTACTGAAACTCCTAGATGGCTGGGAGGGGTGCACGTTGGTCAGATGACGTAAGGAGGGTCCGTATACTCCTAGATGGCTAGGAGGGGTCCACGAGGGTCCAGATGGCTACGATTGTCGCACGTGCTTTAGGATGACCTTAAAGTGCTACTGATACTCCTAGATGGATGGGAGGGGTGCACGTGGGTCAGATGACGTAAGGAGCGTCCGTATACTCCTAGATGGCTAGGAGGGGTCAACGAGGGTCCAGATGGCTACGATTGTCGCACGTGCTTTAGGATGAGCTAAAAGTGCTACTGAAACTCCTAGATGGCTGGGAGGGGTGCACGTGTGTCAGATGACGTAAGGAGGGTCCGTATACTCCTAGATGGCTAGGGGGGGGGGGGGTGATCTAAAAGTGCTACTGATACTCCTAGATGGCTGGGAGGGGTGCACGTGGGTCAGATGACGTAAGGAGAGTCCGTATACTCCTAGATGGCTAGGAGGGATCCACGGGGGTCCAGATGGCTAGGAGGGGGGGTGACCTAAAAGTGCTACTGATACTCCTAGATGGCTGGGAAGGGCGCACGTGGGTTAGATGACGTAAGGAGTGTCCGTATACTCCTAGATCGCTAGGAGGGGTCTACAGGGGTCGAGATGGCTGTGATTGTCGCACGTGCTTTAGGATGACCTAAAAGTGCTATTGATACTCCTTGATGGCTGGGAGGGGTGCACGTTGGTCAGATGACTTAAGGAGGGTCCGTATACTCCTAGATGGCTAGATGGCTAGGAGGGGTCCACGGGGGTCCAGATGGCTTAGATCGTCGCATGTGCTTTAGGATGACCTAAAAGTGCTACTGAAACTCCTAGATGGCTGGGAGGGGTGCACGTTGGACAGATGACGTAAGGAGGGTCCGTATACTCCTAGATGGCTAGGAGGGGTCCACGAGGGTCCAGATGGCTACGATTGTCGCACGTGCTTTAGGATGACCTTAAAGTGCTACTGATACTCCTAGATGGCTGGGAGGGGTGCACGTGGGTCAGATGACGTAAGGAGGGTCCGTATACTCCTAGATGGCTAGGACGGGTCCATGGGGGTCCAGATGGCTACGATTGTCGCATGTGCTCTAGGATGACCTAAAAGTGCTACTGATACTCCTAGATGGCTGGGAGGGGTGCACGTGGGTCAGATGACGTAAGGAAGGTCCGTATATTCCTAGATGGCTAGGAGGGGTCCACGGGGGTCCAGATGGCTACGATTGTCGCTCGTGCTTCAGGATGAACCTAAAAGTGCTACTGATACTCCTAGATGGATGGGAGGGGTGCACGTGGGTCAGATGACGTAAGGAGCGTCCGTATACTCCTAGATGGCTAGGAGGGGTCCACGAGGGTCCAGATGGCTACGATTGTCGCACGTGCTTTAGGATGACCTAAAAGTGCTACTGAAACTCCTAGATGGCTGGGAGGGGTGCACGTTGGTCAGATGACGTAAGGAGGGTCCGTATACTCCTAGATGGCTAGGAGGGGTCCACGAGGGTCCAGATGGCTACGATTGTCGCACGTGCTTTAGGATGACCTTAAAGTGCTACTGATACTCCTAGATGGATGGGAGGGGTGCACGTGGGTCAGATGACGTAAGGAGCGTCCGTATACTCCTAGATGGCTAGGAGGGGTCCACGAGGGTCCAGATGGCTACGATTGTCGCACGTGCTTTAGGATGACCTAAAAGTGCTACTGAAACTCCTAGATGGCTGGGAGGGGTGCACGTGGGTCAGATGACGTAAGGAGGGTCCGTATACTCCTAGATGGCTAGGAGGGGTCCACGGGGGTCCAGATGGCTACGATTGTCGCATGTGCTTTAGGATGACCTAAAAGTGCTACAGATACTCCTAGATAGATGGGAGGGGTGCACGTGGGTCAGATGACGTAAGGAGCGTCCGTATACTCCTAGATGGCTAGGAGGGGTCCACGAGGGTCCAGATGGCTACGATTGTCGCACGTGCTTTAAGATGACCTAAAAGTGCTACTGAAACTCCTAGATGGCTGGGAGGGGTGCACGTTGGTCAGATGACGTAAGGAGGGTCCGTATACTCCTAGATGGCTAGGAGGGGTCCACGAGGGTCCAGATGGCTACGATTGTCGCACGTGCTTTAGGATGACCTTAAAGTGCTACTGATACTCCTAGATGGCTGGGAGGGGTGCACGTGGGTCAGATGACGTAAGGAGGGTCTGTATACTCCTAGATGGCTAGGAGGGGTCCATGGGGGTCCAGATGGCTACGATTGTCGCATGTGCTCTAGGATGACCTAAAAGTGCTACTGATACTCCTAGATGGCTGGGAGGGGTGCACGTGGGTCAGATGACGTAAGGAACGTCCGTATATTCCTAGATGGCTAGGAGGGGTCCACGGGGTTCCAGATGGCTACGATTGTCGCATGTGCTTTAGGATGACCGAAAAGTGCTACTGAAACTCCTAGATGGCTGGGAGGGGTGCACGTGGGTCAGATGACGTAAGGAGGGTCCGTATACTCCTAGATGGCTAGGAGGGGTCCACGGGTGTCCAGATGGCTACGATTGTCGCATGTGCTTTAGGATGACCTAATATGCTACTGATACTCCTAGATGGCTGGGAGGGGTGCACGTGGGTCAGATGACGTAAGGAGGGTCCGTATATTCCTAGATGGCTAGGAGGGGTCCACGGGGGACCAGATGGCTACGATTGTCGCATGTGCTTTAGGATGACCTAAAAGTGCTACTGATACTCCTAGATGGCTGGGAGGGGTGCACTTGGGTCAGGAAACGTAAGGAGGGTCCGTATACTCCTAGATGGCTACGATTGTCGCATGTGCTTTAGGATGACCTAAAAGTGCTACTGATACTCCTAGATGGCTGGGAGGGGTGCACGTTGGTCAGATGACGTAAGGAGGGTCCGTATACTCCTAGATGGCTAGATGGCTAGGAGGGGTCCACGGGGGTCCAGATGGCTTAGATCGTCGCATGTGCTTTAGGATGACCTAAAAATGTTACTGAAACTCCTAGATGGCTGGGAGGGGTGCACGTGGGTCAGATGACGTAAGGAGGGTCCGTATACTCCTAGATGGCTAGGGGGGGGGGGGGTGACCTAAAAGTGCTACTGATACTCCTAGATGGCTGGGAGGGGTGCACGTGGGTCAGATGACGTAAGGAGAGTCCGTATACTCCTAGATGGCTAGGAGGGATCCACGGGGGTCCAGATGGCTAGGAGGGGGGTGACCTAATAGTGCTACTGATACTCCTAGATGGCTGGGAAGGGCGCACGTGGGTTAGATGACGTAAGGAGTGTCCGTATACTCCTAGATCGCTAGGAGGGGTCTACAGGGGTCGAGATGGCTGCGATTGTCGCACGTGCTTTAGGATGACCTAAAAGTGCTATTGATACTCCTTGATGGCTGGGAGGGGTGCACGTTGGTCAGATGACGTAAGGAGGGTCCATATACTCCTAGATGGCTAGGAGGGGTCCATGGGGGTCCAGATGGCTACGATTGTCGCATGTGCTCTAGGATGACCTAAAAGTGCTACTGATACTCCTAGATGGCTGGGAGGGGTGCACGTGGGTCAGATGACGTAAGGAGGGTCCGTATATTCCTAGATGGCTAGGAGGGGTCCACGGGGGACCAGATGGCTACGATTGTCGCATGTGCTTTAGGATGACCTAAAAGTGCTACTGATACTCCTAGATGGCTGGGAGGGGTGCACTTGGGTCAGGAAACGTAAGGAGGGTCCGTATACTCCTAGATGGCTACGATTGTCGCATGTGCTTTAGGATGACCTAAAAGTGCTACTGATACTCCTAGATGGCTGGGAGGGGTGCACGTTGGTCAGATGACGTAAGGAGGGTCCGTATACTCCTAGATGGCTAGATGGCTAGGAGGGGTCCACGGGGGTCCAGATGGCTTAGATCGTCGCATGTGCTTTAGGATGACCTAAAAATGTTACTGAAACTCCTAGATGGCTGGGAGGGGTGCACGTGGGTCAGATGACGTAAGGAGGGTCCGTATACTCCTAGATGGCTAGGGGGGGGGGGGGGTGACCTAAAAGTGCTACTGATACTCCTAGATGGCTGGGAGGGGTGCACGTGGGTCAGATGACGTAAGGAGAGTCCGTATACTCCTAGATGGCTAGGAGGGATCCACGGGGGTCCAGATGGCTAGGAGGGGGGTGACCTAATAGTGCTACTGATACTCCTAGATGGCTGGGAAGGGCGCACGTGGGTTAGATGACGTAAGGAGTGTCCGTATACTCCTAGATCGCTAGGAGGGGTCTACAGGGGTCGAGATGGCTGCGATTGTCGCACGTGCTTTAGGATGACCTAAAAGTGCTATTGATACTCCTTGATGGCTGGGAGGGGTGCACGTTGGTCAGATGACGTAAGGAGGGTCCATATACTCCTAGATGGCTAGGAGGGGTCCATGGGGGTCCAGATGGCTACGATTGTCGCATGTGCTCTAGGATGACCTAAAAGTGCTACTGATACTCCTAGATGGCTGGGAGGGGTGCACGTGGGTCAGATGACGTAAGGAGGGTCCGTATATTCCTAGATGGCTAGGAGGGGTCCACGGGGGACCAGATGGCTACGATTGTCGCATGTGCTTTAGGATGACCTAAAAGTGCTACTGATACTCCTAGATGGCTGGGAGGGGTGCACTTGGGTCAGGAAACGTAAGGAGGGTCCGTATACTCCTAGATGGCTACGATTGTCGCATGTGCTTTAGGATGACCTAAAAGTGCTACTGATACTCCTAGATGGCTGGGAGGGGTGCACGTTGGTCAGATGACGTAAGGAGGGTCCGTATACTCCTAGATGGCTAGATGGCTAGGAGGGGTCCACGGGGGTCCAGATGGCTTAGATCGTCGCATGTGCTTTAGGATGACCTAAAAATGTTACTGAAACTCCTAGATGGCTGGGAGGGGTGCACGTGGGTCAGATGACGTAAGGAGGGTCCGTATACTCCTAGATGGCTAGGGGGGGGGGTGACCTAAAAGTGCTACTGATACTCCTAGATGGCTGGGAGGGGTGCACGTGGGTCAGATGACGTAAGGAGAGTCCGTATACTCCTAGATGGCTAGGAGGGATCCACGGGGGTCCAGATGGCTAGGAGGGGGGTGACCTAAAAGTGCTACTGATACTCCTAGATGGCTGGGAAGGGCGCACGTGGGTTAGATGACGTAAGGAGTGTCCGCATACTCCTAGATCGCTAGGAGGGGTCTACAGGGGTCGAGATGGCTGCGATTGTCGCACGTGCTTTAGGATGACCTAAAAGTGCTATTGATACTCCTTGATGGCTGGGAGGGGTGCACGTTGGTCAGATGACGTAAGGAGGGTCCATATACTCCTAGATGGCTAGGAGGGGTCCATGGGGGTCCAGATGGCTACGATTGTCGCATGTGCTCTAGGATGACCTAAAAGTGCTACTGATACTCCTAGATGGCTGGGAGGGGTGCACGTGGGTCAGATGACGTAAGGAACGTCCGTATATTCCTAGATGGCTAGGAGGGGTCCAACGGGGGTCCAGATGGCTACGATTGTCGCATGTGCTTTAGGATGACCGAAAAGTGCTACTGAAACTCCTAGATGGCTGGGAGGGGTGCACGTGGGTCAGATGACGTAAGGAGGGTCCGTATACTCCTAGATGGCTAGGAGGGGTCCACGGGGGTCCAGATGGCTACGATTGTCGCATGTGCTTTAGGATGACCTAATATGCTACTGATACTCCTAGATGGCTGGGAGGGGTGCACGTGGGTCAGATGACGTAAGGAGGGTCCGTATATTCCTAGATGGCTAGGAGGGGTCCACGGGGGACCAGATGGCTACGATTGTCACATGTGCTTTAGGATGACCTAAAAGTGCTACTGATACTCCTAGATGGCTGGGAGGGGTGCACTTGGGTCAGGTAACGTAAGGAGGGTCCGTATACTCCTAGATGGCTACGATTGTCGCATGTGCTTTAGGATGACCTAAAAGTGCTACTGATACTCCTAGATGGCTGGGAGGGGTGCACGTTGGTCAGATGACGTAAGGAGGGTCCGTATACTCCTAGATGGCTAGATGGCTAGGAGGGGTCCACGGGGGTCCAGATGGCTTAGATCGTCGCATGTGCTTTAGGATGACCTAAAAATGTTACTGAAACTCCTAGATGGCTGGGAGGGGTGCACGTGGGTCAGATGACGTAAGGAGGGTCCGTATACTCCTAGATGGCTAGGGGGGGGGTGACCTAAAAGTGCTACTGATACTCCTAGATGGCTGGGAGGGGTGCACGTGGGTCAGATGACGTAAGGAGAGTCCGTATACTCCTAGATGGCTAGGAGGGATCCACGGGGGTCCAGATGGCTAGGAGGGGGGTGACCTAAAAGTGCTACTGATACTCCTAGATGGCTGGGAAGGGCGCACGTGGGTTAGATGACGTAAGGAGTGTCCGTATACTCCTAGATCGCTAGGAGGGGTCTACAGGGGTCGAGATGGCTGCGATTGTCGCACGTGCTTTAGGATGACCTAAAAGTGCTATTGATACTCCTTGATGGCTGGGAGGGGTGCACGTTGGTCAGATGACGTAAGGAGGGTCCGTATACTCCTAGATGGCTAGGAGGGGTCCATGGGGGTCCAGATGGCTACGATTGTCGCATGTGCTCTAGGATGACCTAAAAGTGCTACTGATACTCCTAGATGGCTGGGAGGGGTGCACGTGGGTCAGATGACGTAAGGAACGTCCGTATATTCCTAGATGGCTAGGAGGGGTCCACGGGGGTCCAGATGGCTACGATTGTCGCATGTGCTTTAGGATGACCGAAAAGTGCTACTGAAACTCCTAGATGGCTGGGAGGGGTGCACGTGGGTCAGATGACGTAAGGAGGGTCCGTATACTCCTAGATGGCTAGGAGGGGTCCACGGGGGTCCAGATGGCTACGATTGTCGCATGTGCTTTAGGATGACCTAATATGCTACTGATACTCCTAGATGGCTGGGAGGGGTGCACGTGGGTCAGATGACGTAAGGAGGGTCCGTATATTCCTAGATGGCTAGGAGGGGTCCACGGGGGACCAGATGGCTACGATTGTCGCATGTGCTTTAGGATGACCTAAAAGTGCTACTGATACTCCTAGATGGCTGGGAGGGGTGCACTTGGGTCAGGTAACGTAAGGAGGGTCCGTATACTCCTAGATGGCTACGATTGTCGCATGTGCTTTAGGATGACCTAAAAGTGCTACTGATACTCCTAGATGGCTGGGAGGGGTGCACGTTGGTCAGATGACGTAAGGAGGGTCCGTATACTCCTAGATGGCTAGATGGCTAGGAGGGGTCCACGGGGGTCCAGATGGCTTAGATCGTCGCATGTGCTTTAGGATGACCTAAAAATGTTACTGAAACTCCTAGATGGCTGGGAGGGGTGCACGTGGGTCAGATGACGTAAGGAGGGTCCGTATACTCCTAGATGGCTAGGGGGGGGGTGACCTAAAAGTGCTACTGATACTCCTAGATGGCTGGGAGGGGTGCACGTGGGTCAGATGACGTAAGGAGAGTCCGTATACTCCTAGATGGCTAGGAGGGATCCACGGGGGTCCAGATGGCTAGGAGGAGGGGTGACCTAAAAGTGCTACTGATACTCCTAGATGGCTGGGAAGGGCGCACGTGGGTTAGATGACGTAAGGAGTGTCCGTATACTCCTAGATCGCTAGGAGGGGTCTACAGGGGTCGAGATGGCTGCGATTGTCGCACGTGCTTTAGGATGACCTAAAAGTGCTATTGATACTCCTAGATGGCTGGGAGGGGTGCACGTGGGTCAGATGACGTAAGGAGGGTCCGTATACTCCTAGATGGCTAGGAGGGGTCCATGGGGGTCCAGATGGCTACGATTGTCGCATGTGCTCTAGGATGACCTAAAAGTGCTACTGATACTCCTAGATGGCTGGGAGGGGTGCACGTGGGTCAGATGACGTAAGGAAGGTCCGTATATTCCTAGATGGCTAGGAGGGGTCCACGGAGGTCCAGATGGCTACGATTGTCGCTCGTGCTTTAGGATGAACCTAAAAGTGCTACTGATACTCCTAGATTGCTGGGAGGGGTGCACGTGGGTCAGATGACGTAAGGAGGGTCCGTATACTCCTAGATGGCTAGGAGGGGTCCACGGGGGTCCAGATGGCTACGATTGTCGCATGTGCTTTAGGATGACCTAAAAGTGCTACTGATACTCCTAGATGGATGGGAGGGGTGCACGTGGGTCAGATGACGTAAGGAGCGTCCGTATACTCCTAGATGGCTAGGAGGGGTCCACGAGGGTCCAGATGGCTACGATTGTCGGACGTGCTTTAGGATGACCTAAAAGTGCTACCGAAACTCCTAGATGGCTGGGAGGGGTGCACGTTGGTCAGATGACGTAAGGAGGGTCCGTATACTCCTAGATGGCTAGGAGGGGTCCACGAGGGTCCAGATGGCTACGATTGTCGCACGTGCTTTAGGATGACCTTAAAGTGCTACTGATACTCCTAGATGGCTGGGAGGGGTGCACGTGGGTCAGATGACGTAAGGAGGGTCCGTATACTCCTAGATGGCTAGGAGGGGTCCATGGGGGTCCAGATGGCTACGATTGTCGCATGTGCTCTAGGATGACCTAAAAGTGCTACTGATACTCCTAGATGGCTGGGAGGGGTGCACGTGGGTCAGATGACGTAAGGAACGTCCGTATATTCCTAGATGGCTAGGAGGGGTCCACGGGGGTCCAGATGGCTACGATTGTCGCATGTGCTTTAGGATGACCGAAAAGTGCTACTGAAACTCCTAGATGGCTGGGAGGGGTGCACGTGGGTCAGATGACGTAAGGAGGGTCCGTATACTCCTAGATGGCTAGGAGGGGTCCACGGGGGTCCAGATGGCTACGATTGTCGCATGTGCTTTAGGATGACCTAAAAGTGCTACTGATACTCCTAGATGGCTGGGAGGGGTGCACTTGGGTCAGGTAACGTAAGGAGGGTCCGTATACTCCTAGATGGCTACGATTGTCGCATGTGCTTTAGGATGACCTAAAAGTGCTACTGATACTCCTAGATGGCTGGGAGGGGTGCACGTTGGTCAGATGACGTAAGGAGGGTCCGTATACTCCTAGATGGCTAGATGGCTAGGAGGGGTCCACGGGGGTCCAGATGGCTTAGATCGTCGCATGTGTTTTAGGATGACCTAAAAATGTTACTGAAACTCCTAGATGGCTGGGAGGGGTGCACGTGGGTCAGATGACGTAAGGAGGGTCCGTATACTCCTAGATGGCTAGGGGGGGGGGTGACCTAAAAGTGCTACTGATACTCCTAGATGGCTGGGAGGGGTGCACGTGGGTCAGATGACGTAAGGAGAGTCCGTATACTCCTAGATGGCTAGGAGGGATCCACGGGGGTCCAGATGGCTAGGAGGGGGGTGACCTAAAAGTGCTACTGATACTCCTAGATGGCTGGGAAGGGCGCACGTGGGTTAGATGACGTAAGGAGTGTCCGTATACTCCTAGATCGCTAGGAGGGGTCTACAGGGGTCGAGATGGCTGCGATTGTCGCACGTGCTTTAGGATGACCTAAAAGTGCTATTGATACTCCTTGATGGCTGGGAGGGGTGCACGTTGGTCAGATGACTTAAGGAGGGTCCGTAAACTCCTAGATGGCTAGATGGCTAGGAGGGGTCCACGAGGGTCCAGATGGCTACGATTGTCGCACGTGCTTTAGGATGACCTTAAAGTGCTACTGAAACTCCTAGATGGCTGGGAGGGGTGCACGTGGGTCAGATGACGTAAGGAGGGTCCGTATACTCCTAGATGGCTAGGGGGGGGGGGGTGATCTAAAAGTGCTACTGATACTCCTAGATGGCTGGGAGGGGTGCACGTGGGTCAGATGACGTAAGGAGAGTCCGTATACTCCTAGATGGCTAGGAGGGATCCACGGGGGTCCAGATGGCTAGGAGGGGGGTGACCTAAAAGTGCTACTGATACTCCTAGATGGCTGGGAAGGGCGCACGTGGGTTAGATGACGTAAGGAGTGTCCGTATACTCCTAGATCGCTAGGAGGGGTCTACAGGGGTCGAGATGGCTGCGATTGTCGCACGTGCTTTAGGATGACCTAAAAGTGCTATTGATACTCCTTGATGGCTGGGAGGGGTGCACGTGGGTCAGATGACGTAAGGAGAGTCCGTATACTCCTAGATGGCTAGGAGGGATCCACGGGGGTCCAGATGGCTAGGAGGGGGGTGACCTAAAAGTGCTACTGATACTCCTAGATGGCTGGGAAGGGCGCGCGTGGGTTAGATGACGTAAGGAGTGTCCGTATACTCCTAGATCGCTAGGAGGGGTCTACAGGGGTCGAGATGGCTGCGATTGTCGCACGTGCTTTAGGATGACCTAAAAGTGCTATTGATACTCCTTGATGGCTGGGAGGGGTGCACGTTGGTCAGATGACGTAAGGAGGGTCCGTATACTCCTAGATGGCTAGGAGGGGTCCATGGGGGTCCAGATGGCTACGATTGTCGCATGTGCTCTAGGATGACCTAAAAGTGCTACTGATACTCCTAGATGGCTGGGAGGGGTGCACGTGGGTCAGATGACGTAAGGAACGTCCGTATATTCCTAGATGGCTAGGAGGGGTCCACGGGGGTCCAGATGGCTACGATTGTCGCATGTGCTTTAGGATGACCGAAAAGTGCTACTGAAACTCCTAGATGGCTGGGAGGGGTGCACGTGGGTCAGATGACGTAAGGAGGGTCCGTATACTCCTAGATGGCTAGGAGGGGTCCACGGGGGTCCAGATGGCTACGATTGTCGCATGTGCTTTAGGATGACCTAATATGCTACTTATACTCCTAGATGGCTGGGAGGGGTGCACGTGGGTCAGATGACGTAAGGAGGGTCCGTATATTCCTAGATGGCTAGGAGGGGTCCACGGGGGACCAGATGGCTACGATTGTCGCATGTGCTTTAGGATGACCTAAAAGTGCTACTGATACTCCTAGATGGCTGGGAGGGGTGCACTTGGGTCAGGTAACGTAAGGAGGGTCCGTATACTCCTAGATGGCTACGATTGTCGCATGTGCTTTAGGATGACCTAAAAGTGCTACTGATACTCCTAGATGGCTGGGAGGGGTGCACGTTGGTCAGATGACGTAAGGAGGGTCCGTATACTCCTAGATGGCTAGATGGCTAGGAGGGGTCCACGGGGGTCCAGATGGCTTAGATCGTCGCATGTGCTTTAGGATGACCTAAAAATGTTACTGAAACTCCTAGATGGCTGGGAGGGGTGCACGTGGGTCAGATGACGTAAGGAGGGTCCGTATACTCCTAGATGGCTAGGGGGGGGGTGACCTAAAAGTGCTACTGATACTCCTAGATGGCTGGGAGGGGTGCACGTGGGTCAGATGACGTAAGGAGAGTCCGTATACTCCTAGATGGCTAGGAGGGATCCACGGGGGTCCAGATGGCTAGGAGGAGGGGTGACCTAAAAGTGCTACTGATACTCCTAGATGGCTGGGAAGGGCGCACGTGGGTTAGATGACGTAAGGAGTGTCCGTATACTCCTAGATCGCTAGGAGGGGTCTTGATAAGGATCAAGGGGATGATCCTATGATTGTTGTCCCGATCTTTCACAGCGAGTAACCCGGACAGTAAATCCTTCCAACAACACCAACGGCGTCACCTGAAAGTGGGGAATAAATCCAGCAAGCAACGTGATGAAGATCACCACGCCTCTAACCTGAGCACGATAACACTTGATGAACACAAGCACCCTCGCAGCAATCTTTATTACAAACTGATAAACGGCATCGCCGTCCCCGGAGGGATGCTTCACCAACGAGCTCAAAGTCTATGGACTGTTTTAATCTAAACTCAAGCTAACCCTAAAACGATGCCTAGCAACTCCTTATATGAGGGGAGGGATGCTACAGTACCGCGCTACAGTACCGCGCTACAGTACCGCCCCCCTAATGGACCCTAGGTTGACTTGGTTGGACAGGCCCAAACCAAGCCCAAACTCATAATTATTAAAAACTCTAATTATTTAAAATAGCAACACACGACGAATACACCTAACTTGGTGGAGTCCTGAAATTGGACTGCACCTCCCCCGTCGTTCCCATATCATCCTCCCCCCCTTCAAGAAGCGTTGTCCTCAACGCTTGAGGGTCGGCTCGAAAGGGTGGCGTGATAGCAGCAACAACATCACGCGTCTTCGTCATCTTCAAGTCTCGCTTGCCTTCCTCACCACATCCTCCCGCTCGGCCTGCTCGACTTGATACAGTCTTCGGCGGCTGCATCTCTTTCCTTCTCCACATGAGCTTGGACCTAGGCGCCACCATCTTCTTCTTCTCAACTCTTGCTGGAACCCCGTGTTGCTGAACATGAACCTGCTTTGCACGACCCTGCACAAGATGAGTAATGCCTGGGCCACACAACTGACGAACACGTCCATCCTTGCCTTTATGCACACGTACTGCTGCTCCAACAAAACGTTTCCGAGGTGTTCTCACAAAACTGTGGCTAACTACCCGCGGCACCATATGCACCGGAACACGATCAGCACCACTATCATCGGTCTGAACACCCATGTCAACACGAACTGGAATTTCCTTCTTCTCATCAATCAGAGGCATAACTTCAACCGGCTTGTCACTAACAAGTACAACTGGCTTGTCATCTACAGGCATGGCTGAAACAATGTCAACACTGACGCTCCGTGCATCATGCTCCTCAGGCTGCGGCGTAGCTAGCTCAGATTTTGGCTTAGCCTTGCGCAACTTCTCCTTGTGTACCACCAGCTCAACATCAGACTTTATTTGATCATCCTGCATAGGTTTCAAAGTCCGCTGTTTGCCATCATGCACAAAAGAATATGTATTTGCTCTCCCAGCATGAGTAACATTGCGATCATACTGCCATGGACGTCCAAGTAACAGTCCACATACCTCCAATGGCAACACATCGCATTCCACCTCATCAACATAGTCACCAACTATAAATGGCACACGAACCTTGTGAGTAATCTTCATCATACCGCAGCTATTAACCCACTCAATATGCCTCGGTTCTGGAATACGCCATGTGGATAAACCCAACGCTTCCACAACCGCCTTGCTAATGCCATTACAGTAGCTACCACTGTCAATCATCAACTTGCATGCTTTGCCCTTGATCATGCACTGCGCCTGAAATAAATTCCATCGCTGGCCTCTATCCACTGTCATACAAGTATCACCATGTACTCTCTTGAGTTGCATATTCAGCCCACTCAATGGTACAACATCCTCCACCGGACTTTTGTCCAAATCCGTAGACGGCTCCACAAATTTGGTGCGCAGAAATTGTTTGAATTCCTCCCAATTAGATGTTTGCCATGTGATGCCTCTCACACGCATCTCTTCCCGCCACCAACTCGACAACTTTGTATCTACTCGCCGGTACGCAATAACTAATGCAGTAGGGTCACCAAAATTGCAATCAAGCGTACGACATTTTGCAAAACCACTGTCCATGTCTGATTCCCAAGACTGATATTCTGTAGGCGTCGCCGAGCTGTCCAATCTCCACTTGATTTTAGTTGGATCAAAGGCGAAACCAACAATGATACCAGTGTAGTCATGATAAACATCACCGGACCTTTCACCAGAAACACACCTCTTGCCATAAAAATCACCCTGAAACGAACTCATTATCACGTCAAATTCGGTTCGGACTGACAGAAACTCTGAATTTAAAACGGACGTGGTTTCCTCGTAGGAAGTCCGAAACAGGCAAATAAGCACTTGTCGGAAAGATAATTTTATGTACTTTCCAATTGGTAGCCTCCCAAGTCCCGACTCCTCACGTGCAGGTCACTGTGGGCTGAACAAGACGACGGTCGTTTCTGGACTGGGCAGAACGCGAGATCAAAGCTGACCTCTTGCCTTTTCCTTTCCTCCGGTATTTCCTTTCCTTTCTTATCGGCCAAGTAAATCCGAATCTGCCTCTTGTTTACTTTCCTTTCCTGCCAAAACTCCACGTCAGAAAACAAAACGAGAAAGAATCCCACCAAATCCGGAACTAATGAAATCCGAGATTTATCTTTCCGTTTTTATCAGATCCGATCTTGCTTGGAATTTCCTATCCGGTTTGGACTTTCCTTTTCCTTGACTTGATGATCAAACACCACCACGTGCTGTCCCTTGCTGCTCCTCCACGATCTGATGTTTGGTGTTTGAAATTGACTAGCAGATCTAGCAGGAACCGCACTGCCTGGACTTCACGTGCTGCTCCAGCCAACCTCCACACAACCACGATCAAAAGCAACCACGATCGGGACTGCAGCAGAAAACGATCTTAGCAAATTTGCAATCGATCTAACCTCCTTGCCGGCTGTACGCTGGACTCCCTGCAGGACGACCACCGACACGATCTCTACGAACGCGATCTCCAACAGCTTCCGCCTGAACCAATCTCCACCGAAATCAATCTAGCAGATTGATCTACGGGCTGCCGTATACCACGCACGTAGAACCCAGATGATGATCGCCTGGACTACTACCTCACGATCCAACCTTGCGGCTGCTGCTTCCTCCGCACAATAACCACAAACACACAGCCACGATCTGCACTCTTCAGCAGAAACAACCTCCAACAATTCTCCTTCGAAGATCAAATCACAAAAGCAACGAGATCAACAAAAATTCGCTGTGATAAACCCAGGAATCTGATACCACATGATAAGGATCAAGGGGATGATCCTATGATTGTTGTCCCGATCTTTCACAGCGAGTAACCCGGACAGTAAATCCTTCCAACAACACCAACGGCGTCACCTGAAAGTGGGGAATAAATCCAGCAAGCAACGTGATGAAGATCACCACGCCTCTAACCTGAGCACGATAACACTTGATGAACACAAGCACCCTCGCAGCAATCTTTATTACAAACTGATAAACGGCATCGCCGTCCCCGGAGGGATGCTTCACCAACGAGCTCAAAGTCTATGGACTGTTTTAATCTAAACTCAAGCTAACCCTAAAACGATGCCTAGCAACTCCTTATATGAGGGGAGGGATGCTACAGTACCGCGCTACAGTACCGCGCTACAGTACCGCCCCCCTAATGGACCCTAGGTTGACTTGGTTGGACAGGCCCAAACCAAGCCCAAACTCATAATTATTAAAAACTCTAATTATTTAAAATAGCAACACACGACGAATACACCTAACTTGGTGGAGTCCTGAAATTGGACTGCACCTCCCCCGTCGTTCCCATATCAGGTCTACAGGGGTCGAGATGGCTGCGATTGTCGCACGTGCTTTAGGATGACCTAAAAGTGCTATTGATACTCCTAGATGGCTGGGAGGGGTGCACGTGGGTCAGATGACGTAAGGAGGGTCCGTATACTCCTAGATGGCTAGGAGGGGTCCATGGGGGTCCAGATGGCTACGATTGTCGCATGTGCTCTAGGATGACCTAAAAGTGCTACTGATACTCCTAGATGGCTGGGAGGGGTGCACGTGGGTCAGATGACGTAAGGAAGGTCCGTATATTCCTAGATGGCTAGGAGGGGTCCACGGAGGTCCAGATGGCTACGATTGTCGCTCGTGCTTTAGGATGAACCTAAAAGTGCTACTGATACTCCTAGATTGCTGGGAGGGGTGCACGTGGGTCAGATGACGTAAGGAGGGTCCGTATACTCCTAGATGGCTAGGAGGGGTCCACGGGGGTCCAGATGGCTACGATTGTCGCATGTGCTTTAGGATGACCTAATATGCTACTTATACTCCTAGATGGCTGGGAGGGGTGCACGTGGGTCAGATGACGTAAGGAGGGTCCGTATATTCCTAGATGGCTAGGAGGGGTCCACGGGGGACCAGATGGCTACGATTGTCGCATGTGCTTTAGGATGACCTAAAAGTGCTACTGATACTCCTAGATGGCTGGGAGGGGTGCACTTGGGTCAGGTAACGTAAGGAGGGTCCGTATACTCCTAGATGGCTACGATTGTCGCATGTGCTTTAGGATGACCTAAAAGTGCTACTGATACTCCTAGATGGCTGGGAGGGGTGCACGTTGGTCAGATGACGTAAGGAGGGTCCGTATACTCCTAGATGGCTAGATGGCTAGGAGGGGTCCACGGGGGTCCAGATGGCTTAGATCGTCGCATGTGCTTTAGGATGACCTAAAAATGTTACTGAAACTCCTAGATGGCTGGGAGGGGTGCACGTGGGTCAGATGACGTAAGGAGGGTCCGTATACTCCTAGATGGCTAGGGGGGGGGTGACCTAAAAGTGCTACTGATACTCCTAGATGGCTGGGAGGGGTGCACGTGGGTCAGATGACGTAAGGAGAGTCCGTATACTCCTAGATGGCTAGGAGGGATCCACGGGGGTCCAGATGGCTAGGAGGAGGGGTGACCTAAAAGTGCTACTGATACTCCTAGATGGCTGGGAAGGGCGCACGTGGGTTAGATGACGTAAGGAGTGTCCGTATACTCCTAGATCGCTAGGAGGGGTCTACAGGGGTCGAGATGGCTGCGATTGTCGCACGTGCTTTAGGATGACCTAAAAGTGCTATTGATACTCCTAGATGGCTGGGAGGGGTGCACGTGGGTCAGATGACGTAAGGAGGGTCCGTATACTCCTAGATGGCTAGGAGGGGTCCATGGGGGTCCAGATGGCTACGATTGTCGCATGTGCTCTAGGATGACCTAAAAGTGCTACTGATACTCCTAGATGGCTGGGAGGGGTGCACGTGGGTCAGATGACGTAAGGAAGGTCCGTATATTCCTAGATGGCTAGGAGGGGTCCACGGAGGTCCAGATGGCTACGATTGTCGCTCGTGCTTTAGGATGAACCTAAAAGTGCTACTGATACTCCTAGATTGCTGGGAGGGGTGCACGTGGGTCAGATGACGTAAGGAGGGTCCGTATACTCCTAGATGGCTAGGAGGGGTCCACGGGGGTCCAGATGGCTACGATTGTCGCATGTGCTTTAGGATGACCTAAAAGTGCTACTGATACTCCTAGATGGATGGGAGGGGTGCACGTGGGTCAGATGACGTAAGGAGCGTCCGTATACTCCTAGATGGCTAGGAGGGGTCCACGAGGGTCCAGATGGCTACGATTGTCGGACGTGCTTTAGGATGACCTAAAAGTGCTACTGAAACTCCTAGATGGCTGGGAGGGGTGCACGTTGGTCAGATGACGTAAGGAGGGTCCGTATACTCCTAGATGGCTAGGAGGGGTCCACGAGGGTCCAGATGGCTACGATTGTCGCACGTGCTTTAGGATGACCTTAAAGTGCTACTGATACTCCTAGATGGCTGGGAGGGGTGCACGTGGGTCAGATGACGTAAGGAGGGTCCGTATACTCCTAGATGGCTAGGAGGGGTCCATGGGGGTCCAGATGGCTACGATTGTCGCATGTGCTCTAGGATGACCTAAAAGTGCTACTGATACTCCTAGATGGCTGGGAGGGGTGCACGTGGGTCAGATGACGTAAGGAACGTCCGTATATTCCTAGATGGCTAGGAGGGGTCCACGGGGGTGCAGATGGCTACGATTGTCGCATGTGCTTTAGGATGACCGAAAAGTGCTACTGAAACTCCTAGATGGCTGGGAGGGGTGCACGTGGGTCAGATGACGTAAGGAGGGTCCGTATACTCCTAGATGGCTAGGAGGGGTCCACGGGGGTCCAGATGGCTACGATTGTCGCATGTGCTTTAGGATGACCTAAAAGTGCTACTGATACTCCTAGATGGCTGGGAGGGGTGCACTTGGGTCAGGTAACGTAAGGAGGGTCCGTATACTCCTAGATGGCTACGATTGTCGCATGTGCTTTAGGATGACCTAAAAGTGCTACTGATACTCCTAGATGGCTGGGAGGGGTGCACGTTGGTCAGATGACGTAAGGAGGGTCCGTATACTCCTAGATGGCTAGATGGCTAGGAGGGGTCCACGGGGGTCCAGATGGCTTAGATCGTCGCATGTGTTTTAGGATGACCTAAAAATGTTACTGAAACTCCTAGATGGCTGGGAGGGGTGCACGTGGGTCAGATGACGTAAGGAGGGTCCGTATACTCCTAGATGGCTAGGGGGGGGGGTGACCTAAAAGTGCTACTGATACTCCTAGATGGCTGGGAGGGGTGCACGTGGGTCAGATGACGTAAGGAGAGTCCGTATACTCCTAGATGGCTAGGAGGGATCCACGGGGGTCCAGATGGCTAGGAGGGGGGGTGACCTAAAAGTGCTACTGATACTCCTAGATGGCTGGGAAGGGCGCACGTGGGTTAGATGACGTAAGGAGTGTCCGTATACTCCTAGATCGCTAGGAGGGGTCTACAGGGGTCGAGATGGCTGCGATTGTCGCACGTGCTTTAGGATGACCTAAAAGTGCTATTGATACTCCTTGATGGCTGGGAGGGGTGCACGTTGGTCAGATGACTTAAGGAGGGTCCGTAAACTCCTAGATGGCTAGATGGCTAGGAGGGGTCCACGAGGGTCCAGATGGCTACGATTGTCGCACGTGCTTTAGGATGACCTTAAAGTGCTACTGAAACTCCTAGATGGCTGGGAGGGGTGCACGTGGGTCAGATGACGTAAGGAGGGTCCGTATACTCCTAGATGGCTAGGGGGGGGGGTGATCTAAAAGTGCTACTGATACTCCTAGATGGCTGGGAGGGGTGCACGTGGGTCAGATGACGTAAGGAGAGTCCGTATACTCCTAGATGGCTAGGAGGGATGATGAGGATATATCGGTGGATTATGATGATTATCCATGCTTAAACTGGAAGGAAATACGAAACATGATCGATGATTATTATAAGGTGAACTCATTCCTAGTTGGATATGATCCCATGAATTATAAGAATGTTATACTGCCTAAGTTATTATGTTTATGTATCATTAGGTTTGAGTTAATGGAGATAATGGCGAATGGAGAAGAAGATGTAGGCAAGGAATGGAGGCTGTTGACAAACATCAAGGTGGCTAGCACGAGGGAGGCGAGGGAGGAAGTGGAGCCATCACGCAAAGAAGGGATGCTGCAAACAAAGAAAGATCCTTTCCAATTCGGATTCAAGATTTGTTCAGATTCGGTTCGGACTGACAGAAGTCCTAAATTTGAAACGGACGTGGATTCTTTATACGGACTCCAAATAGAGCAAAGAAGCACAATCTGAAAAGGCAATTTGAAGGGCTTTCCAATGGGTCCGGCCCCATGCCCCGGTTCGGCTCGGACTGGGCGCGGTGACCGCAACAAGTCACGAGTTGTTTTCTGCCTGTTTCCAAACAGAGTTCGTTAAAGTTAGGAAAGTTAGGTTTGGACTCCAGAACAATGTTGGACGTCCAGCAGCCTTTATAAGGCTTGTAATTTCGTGGCTTTTAGGTACAGACCACGTTTAAACATAAACCCTAGATTGGATTGCTAAGCATTCATCTATATTCGAGTTCCTCTGTGTTGCGCTCAGGAATTCAACCTCTCCACTGTGTTGCGCTCTGGAGATTATTATCCGAAGTTTGAGTGTGATCTGTTGTTCCACTGGGAATTAGTAGATTGCAAAACCGCTTCGTGGTCGGCGGCTACGTTGCATCGGTGTGAGGCGTCGCGAATATCCATTGGGTTGAAGAGCTGTTGCATTGGCAACGGGGGAACAGCCGGAGAGTTCGTCGGATTCTCGCAAGTTATCTTCCACCATCATCCATCTACCCACCGCTCACTGAGAAGATCGGGCCACCCCTTATCATCTTGGTATCAGATTTCCAGAGTTTACTCGGTGAGCATCCACAAATCCATCCCGTAGATTTACTGTTTTTCGTCCTATCCAGAAAAAGCCCCACAAATATTTGCCATAGCCTTAGATCGCATCGTTTCATCGAGTCTAGCTGCTGATCGTGTCTTTTCGCGTTACTTTTTCTTCCGATCTGAGTCGTCCTAGCGTCTAGGTCTCTGTTTCTTTTCGTCTGTTTTTCTTGTCGTCGGAGTCTGGTCTGTTACGTGTTTGTCCAATCGGAAGTCAGCCGAATCGCTGCTGCGCCATATAAAATTGCTTTGCTTAAATACCTGCCTCGTGAGGTGTTTGTTTGAGCAAAGAATTTTCCTGCACGTGTATCCAAGCAGCAAAGGACAAGGAAAGACAAGTTTGAATCAATCTTCGTTGCTGTTTTTCTTTTGGTTTCCATGCCGCATATGTGTGCTGCTGTTTCCATGTCTGATTAGAGTCCGAATTTAGATTGATTAGGTTTTTGTTCTTGTCCGTCCATTAAATTCCCTGATCCCGTTAATCCGAGTCTTCCTTTTGCTAAGCCTTAGGTAAAAGCCTGTCTATCTTTTTGTGTTTAGAACTTTCCTACGAGACTAGTAAATTATTTGCTCTTTGGGCTGCTCATATAGGTTGGAAAGTGCATTATTTTGGCAGTCTATTTTATTTGCTCCTGTGAAATATTTGTGTGGCTTAGTTAAACAGAGAAAAAGGGAGAAAAAAAAAGAAGAGAAAAAGGAAGTTCTGAAATTACTGTAGCTACAGTGCGAGCGAAAAAGAAAAGGAGGCCAGAATTTTACTCATATAAGATCTGTTGGGAGCATTGTTTGCAAATTATATTCCTGCCTTGCACTAGTAGAATTGAGCAATCTTGTGCCCTTATTATTGAGCTTTTGCTAGCGTCTCTCCTGTGCATTGCAACACGAGCATTACTCCGACATATATCATTCTTAGCTCATTTTCAGAGTTGCAATTGCCCCATTTATCTCCACCGTGTGCGTTTCCGAGTGTCTCTTGTGTCATACGATCAGCACTAGGCTTTGTGAATTGGTGTGGTTAGGTATCCCAACCAAGCTCCACCAAATACCCTGTTTTGTTGTGTGACACTTTGAGACCCATAATATTCGCTTCAACCCATCCATGCACGTACTGTCCCTACGAGTGGTAAGCTTTACTATTCACTTTGGAACGGTAAGATACACAATTTCTTTCGGTCTTGAGTGAGTTGAGAGTTTGCCACATATATACATATTTGTGTTGTTTACTAACCATGGCAGAATACGAGGGTGATTTTGAAACTAGCAAACGCAAATTTTGCAGTGCAGCCTTTTGGAAAGAAGAAAGTCGTCCAATCCAAGGAAACGGTCTGTTCCACTTCAATGCCATTATTTGTGGACGAGTTGCTGCTGTAACCATTGAGAGATTCTCGTCTATTAATTTAGTCAGCATTGAAGTCGTTGAAAAGTTGCAGCTTAGTACATGTTACCTTTCAGAGCCTTATTTCCTAGCTTCTGCGTATGGTGCACTCCAAATTTCACACCAGGCTGAGGTTCCTATTACCATAGGACAGCACACCGAGGTTGTGGTATGTGATATATCTCCTGTGGCACTTGATTCTTGTCACATCATGTTGGGAGCACTGTGGTGGAGACAATTTAAAGCTAGTTGTCCACGAGGTGTTGATGGTTTGTCCATCATTTGGAACATGAGGAAGAGATACTTACAACCTACACCTGAAGACGATTTTCATGCATTTCATCTTGTTCGGAAGGAAAAGAAGAAAGAGTTTTTAATGTCAAAAACGAACAAGAGCATGGTTGTGGAGTGTCCGAATCTGAAAACTGTTGAGCTACTTGTGCATCAAAACCCATGTGAGAATGAGCGCCACATAGCCAAATTGAGTGAGAGTGTTATAAAAAGTGAGCTGTGTGATTCCACTAAACGTGAGGTTGAGTGCATCCACTTCGAGAGTATGAGAGAAAAAGATAACATGAGTGTAGTAGATGATAGGACATGTGAGGATATTTCTGCTAATGTAACTATCTCTCCTTCTAGTGTTGTTTCTTGTGATATGCAGGTTGCTTTTGAAGAAAGGGAGCCGTCAAGTCTTCAACCTGCATCACCACTAGAGGAACCTATTTCAGTGCCTACTACATCTGAGGAGTTTGCCATTGAAAAAGGTACTGATTTTGCGCTGCAGCCAGCAAGCGCGTCACTTTGTGAGTATGATTCTTCGCTGACTGGTTCTAGTGATTTTATACACAAACATATTTCAGCATCATGTGATAATTTGCTAAATTCGAATTTCGATCATGTGGTACTGATTACACATAAAGAGATTCTTGCTAAAATACCACCAACTGATGTTTTGTATTACATTATGCTAGAAGCACCGCTTACCATGAGTTGTGCTATGAATAAGATTTCTGAACTTTCATTTGTAAATTCTAGCACCTATGCCAATTGTTTCGGATTATATTTAATTGGTGACAATAACATGAACGAGAATTTTTTGGTGGATCACATATGCATTACCTATGATAACATTGCTGAACTAAAACATTTTTCTTGCAATCATATATGCTCTGTGCCGAAATCTTTTTGCTTTGGGACAATACCTCATTATCATGATAATATGATGTCTTCTAGTCTAGTTGATGTACCTCAGCGAACAAAGGTAGCATCACCTTTGTTGGACTGTTCTGATCTTGCTAGATTTGCATATGATTATGCACATCCGTCTTGTTTGTCCCAAACTGATTTATGCTTCACTTATATTTGCAAAGTGAGTTGCATCTTAAGTACTGGAAATAATCGACATGACTATTTACCTGTTTGTGCTGCATGGTCATTGCTTTGTTCTACATATCAGAGTAGCGCAATTGAAGCATGGTATGACACATATGATGATTTGCATCGTTTGGATTGGTTTGACCTTGATAGCATGAAATTTGATCATCGATCTTCTGTGAGGACATTGGATTTAATACTGAATCATAACATTTTATATATTTGTGTCTATCATTTTTATCATGATTCTATGAACTTCACTTATACTTGCAATTCTGATTGCTTATTGCTGAGATTTTCTTGGTTCCATTATGACAATTATATGTGCTATGCTCGCAATTTTCGTTGCATTTTGTCATTTGAGAATAATCATCCTATTTACAAACATGATACAACCTGCTATATATACATATACTCTGCATACACGTTGTTCTTTTTGTTTCTTCCACTTTCAGCTTATCCAAAGCCGCGGACGGCTTTTCTTGAAGAAAGGGAGGATGATGAGGATATATCGGTGGATTATGATGATTATCCATGCTTAAACTGGAAGGAAATACGAAACATGATCGATGATTATTATAAGGTGAACTCATTCCTAGTTGGATATGATCCCATGAATTATAAGAATGTTATACTGCCTAAGTTATTATGTTTATGTATCATTAGGTTTGAGTTAATGGAGATAATGGCGAATGGAGAAGAAGATGTAGGCAAGGAATGGAGGCTGTTGACAAACATCAAGGTGGCTAGCACGAGGGAGGCGAGGGAGGAAGTGGAGCCATCACGCAAAGAAGGGATGCTGCAAACAAAGAAAGATCCTTTCCAATTCGGATTCAAGATTTGTTCAGATTCGGTTCGGACTGACAGAAGTCCTAAATTTGAAACGGACGTGGATTCTTTATACGGACTCCAAATAGAGCAAAGAAGCACAATCTGAAAAGGCAATTTGAAGGGCTTTCCAATGGGTCCGGCCCCATGCCCCGGTTCGGCTCGGACTGGGCGCGGTGACCGCAACAAGTCACGAGTTGTTTTCTGCCTGTTTCCAAACAGAGTTCGTTAAAGTTAGGAAAGTTAGGTTTGGACTCCAGAACAATGTTGGACGTCCAGCAGCCTTTATAAGGCTTGTAATTTCGTGGCTTTTAGGTACAGACCACGTTTAAACATAAACCCTAGATTGGATTGCTAAGCATTCATCTATATTCGAGTTCCTCTGTGTTGCGCTCAGGAATTCAACCTCTCCACTGTGTTGCGCTCTGGAGATTATTATCCGAAGTTTGAGTGTGATCTGTTGTTCCACTGGGAATTAGTAGATTGCAAAACCGCTTCGTGGTCGGCGGCTACGTTGCATCGGTGTGAGGCGTCGCGAATATCCATTGGGTTGAAGAGCTGTTGCATTGGCAACGGGGGAACAGCCGGAGAGTTCGTCGGATTCTCGCAAGTTATCTTCCACCATCATCCATCTACCCACCGCTCACTGAGAAGATCGGGCCACCCCTTATCAAGGGATCCACGGGGGTCCAGATGGCTAGGAGGGGGGTGACCTAAAAGTGCTACTGATACTCTTAGATGGCTGGGAAGGGCGCACGTGGGTTAGATGACGTAAGGAGTGTCCGTATACTCCTAGATCGCTAGGAGGGGTCTACAGGGGTCGAGATGGCTGCGATTGTCGCACGTGCTTTAGGATGACCTAAAAGTGCTATTGATACTCCTTGATGGCTGGGAGGGGTGCACGTTGGTCAGATGACTTAAGGAGGGTCCGTATACTCCTAGATGGCTAGATGGCTAGGAGGGGTCCACGGGGGTCCAGATGGCTTAGATCGTCGCATGTGCTTTAGGATGACCTAAAAGTGCTACTGAAACTCCTAGATGGCTGGGAGGGGTGCACGTGGGTCAGATGACGTAAGGAGGGTCCGTATACTCCTAGATGGCTAGGAGGGGTCCACGAGGGTCCAGATGGCTACGATTGTCGCACGTGGTTTAGGATGACCTTAAAGTGCTACTGATACTCCTAGATGGATGGGAGGGGTGCACGTGGGTCAGATGACGTAAGGAGGGTCCGTATACTCCTAGATGGCTAGGAGGGGTCCACGGGGGTCCAGATGGCTACGATTGTCGCATGTGCTCTAGGATGACCTAAAAGTGCTACTGATACTCCTAGATGGCTGGGAGGGGTGCACGTGGGTTAGATGACGTAAGGAGGGTCCGTATATTCCTAGATGGCTAGGAGGGGTCCACGGGGGTCCAGATGGCTACGATTGTTGCTCGTGCTTTAGGATGACCTAAAAGTGCTACTGATACTCCTAGATTGCTGGGAGGGGTGCACGTGGGTCAGATGACGTAAGGAGGGTCCATATACTCCTAGATGGCTAGGAGGGGTCCACGGGGGTCCAGATGGCTACGATTGTCGCATGTGCTTTAGGATGACCTAAAAGTGCTACTGATACTCCTAGATGGATGGGAGGGGTGCACGTGGGTCAGATGACGTAAGGAGGGTCCGTATACTCCTAGATGGCTAGGAGGGGTCCACGAGGGTCCAGATTGCTACGATTGTCGCACGTGCTTTAGGATGACCTAAAAGTGCTACTGATACTCCTAGATGGCTGGGAGGGTGCACGTGGGTCAGATGACGTAAGGAGGGTCCGTATACTCCTAGATGGCTAGGAGGGGTCCACGGGGGTCCAGATGGCTACGATTGTCGCATGTGCTTGAGGATGACCTAAAAGTGCTACTGATACTCCTAGATGAGTGGGAGGGGTGCACGTGGGTCAGATGACGTAAGGAGGGTCCGTATATTCCTAGATGGCTAGGAGGGGTCCATGGGGGTCCAGATGGCTACGATTGTCGCATGTGCTTTAGGATGACCTAAAAGTGCTACTGATACTCCTAGATGGCTGGGAGGGGTGCACTTGGGTCAGGTAACGTAAGGAGGGTCCGTATACTCCTAGATGGCTACGATTGTCGCATGTGCTTTAGGATGACCTAAAAGTGCTACTGATACTCCTAGATGGCTGGGAGGGGTGCACGTGGGTCAGACGACGTAAGGAGGGTCTGTATACTCCTAGATGGCTAGGAGGGGTCCACGGGGGTCCAGATGGCTACGATTGTCGCATGTGCTTTAGGATGACCTAAAAGTGCTACTAATACTCCTAGATGGCTGGTAGGGGTGCACGTGGGTCAGATGACGTAAGGAGGGTCCGTATACTCCTAGATGGCTAGGAGGGGTCCACGAGGGTCCAGATGGCTACGATTGTCGCACGTGCTTTTGGATGACCTTAAAGTGCTACTGATACTCCTAGATGGCTGGGAGGGGTGCACGTGGGTCAAATGACGTAAGGAGGGTCCGTATACTCCTAGATGGCTAGGAGGGGTCCATGGGGGTCCAGATGGCTACGATTGTCGCATGTGCTCTAGGATGACCTAAAAGTGCTACTGATACTCCTAGATTGCTGGGAGGGGTGCACGTGGGTCAGATGACATAAGGAAGGTCCGTATATTCCTAGATGGCTAGGAGGGGTCCACGGGGGTCCAGATGGCTACGATTGTCGCTCGTGCTTTAGGATGACCTAAAAGTGCTACTGATACTCCTAGATTGCTGGGAGGGGTGCACGTGGGTCAGATGACGTAAGGAGGGTCCGTATACTCCTAGATTGCTAGGAGGGGTCCATGGGGGTCCAGATGGCTACGATTGTCGCATGTGCTTTAGGATGACCTAAAAGTGCTACTGATACTCCTAGATGGATGGGAGGGGTGCACGTGGGTCAGATGACGTAAGGAGGGTCCGTATACTCCTAGATGGCTAGGAGGGGCCCACGAGGGTCCAGATTGCTACGATTGTCGCACGTGCTTTAGGATGACCTAAAAGTGCTTCTGATACTCCTAGATGGCTGGGAGGGGTGCACGTGGGTCAGATGACGTAAGGAGGGTCCGTATACTCGTAGATGGCTAGGAGGGGTCCACGGGGGTCCAGATGGCTACGATTGTCGCATGTGCTTTAGGATGACCTAAAAGTGCTACATGATAAGGATCAAGGGGATGATCCTCTGTTCGTTGTCCCGATCTTTCACAACGAGTTACCCGGACAGTAAATCCTTCCAACAACACTAACGGCGTCACCTGAAGGTGGGGAATAAATCCAGCAAGCAACGTGATGAAGATCACCACGCCTCTAACCTGAGCACGATAACACTTGATGAACACAAGCACCCTCGCAGCAATCTTTATTACAAACTGATAAACGGCATCGCCGTCCCCGGAGGGATGCTTCACCAACGAGCTCAAAGTCTATGGACTGTTTTTAATCTAAACTCAAGCTAACCCTAAAACGATGCCTAGCAACTCCTTATATGAGGGGAGGGGTGCTACAGTACCGCGCTACAGTACCGCCCCACCAATGGACCCTACGTTGACTTGGTTGGACAGGCCCAAACCAAGCCCAAACTCATAAGTATTAAAAACTCTAATTATTTAAAATAGCAACACACGACGAATACACCTAACTTGGTGGAGTCCTGAAATTGGGCTGCACCTCCCCCGTCGTGCCCATATCAGGTCCACGGGGGTCCAGATGGCTACGATTGTCGCTCGTGCTTTAGGATGACCTAAAAGTGCTACTGATACTCCTAGATTGCTGGGAGGGGTGCACGTGGGTCAGATGACGTAAGGAGGGTCCGTATACTCCTAGATTGCTAGGAGGGGTCCATGGGGGTCCAGATGGCTACGATTGTCGCATGTGCTTTAGGATGACCTAAAAGTGCTACTGATACTCCTAGATGGATGGGAGGGGTGCACGTGGGTCAGATGACGTAAGGAGGGTCCGTATACTCCTAGATGGCTAGGAGGGGCCCACGAGGGTCCAGATTGCTACGATTGTCGCACGTGCTTTAGGATGACCTAAAAGTGCTTCTGATACTCCTAGATGGCTGGGAGGGGTGCACGTGGGTCAGATGACGTAAGGAGGGTCCGTATACTCGTAGATGGCTAGGAGGGGTCCACGGGGGTCCAGATGGCTACGATTGTCGCATGTGCTTTAGGATGACCTAAAAGTGCTACTGATACTCCTAGATGGCTGGGAGGGGTGCACGTGGGTCAGATGATGTAAGGAGGGTCCGTATATTCCTAGATGGCTAGGAGGGGTCCACGGGGGTCCAGATGGCCACGATTGTCGCTCGTGCTTTAGGATGACCTAAAAGTGCTACTGATACTCCTAGATGGCTGGGAGTGGTGCACGTGGGTCAGATGACGTAAGCAGGGTCCGTATACTACTAGATGGCTAGGAGGGGTCCACGAGGGTCCAGATGGCTACGATTGTCGCATGTGCTTTAGGATGACCTAAAAGTGCTACTGAAACTCCTAGATGGCTGGGAGGGGTGCACATGGGTCAGATGACGTAAGGAGGGTCCGTATACTCCTAGATGGTTAGGAGGGGTCCACGGGGGTCCAGATGGCTACGATTGTCGCATGTGCTTTAGGATGACCTAAAAGTGCTACTGATACTCCTAGATGGCTGGGAGGGGTGCACGTGGGTCAGATGACGTAAGGAGGGTCCGTATATTCCTAGATGGCTAGGAGGGGTCCACGGGGGACCAGATGGCTACGATTGTCGCATGTGCTTTAGGATGACCTAAAAGTGCTACTGATACTCCTAGATGGCTGGGAGGGGTGCACTTGGGTCAGGTCACGTAAGGAGGGTCCGTATACTCCTAGATGGCTACGATTGTCGCATGTGCTTTAGGATGACCTAAAAGTGCTACTGATACTCCTAAAAGGCTGGGAGGGGTGCACGTGGGTCAGATGACGTAAGGAGGGTCCGTATATTCCTAGATGGCTAGGAGGGGTCCACGGTGGTCCAGATGGCCACGATTGTCGCTCGTGCTTTAGGATGACCTAAAAGTGCTACTGATACTCCTAGATGGCTGGGAGTGGTGCACGTGGGTCAGATGACGTAAGCAGGGTCCGTATACTACTAGATGGCTAGGAGGGGTCCACGGGGGTCCAGATGGCTACGATTGTCGCATGTGCTTTAGGATGACCGAAAAGTGCTACTGAAACTCCTAGATGGCTGGGAGGGGTGCACGTGGGTCAGATGACGTAAGGAGGGTCCGTATACTCCTAGATGGCTAGGAGGGGTCCACGGGGGTCCAGATGGCTACGATTGTCGCATGTGCTTTAGGATGACCTAATATGCTACTGATACTCCTAGATGGCTGGGAGGGGTGCACGTGGGTCAGATGACGTAAGGAGGGTCCGTATATTCCTAGATGGCTAGGAGGGGTCCACGGGGGACCAGATGGCTACGATTGTCGCATGTGCTTTAGGATGACCTAAAAGTGCTACTGATACTCCTAGATGGCTGGGAGGGGTGCACTTGGCTCAGGTAACGTAAGGAGGGTCCGTATACTCCTAGATGGCTACGATTGTCGCATGTGCTTTAGGATGACCTAAAAGTGCTACTGATACTCCTAGATGGCTGGGAGGGGTGCACGTTGGTCAGATGACGTAAGGAGGGTCCGTATACTCCTAGATGGCTGGATGGCTAGGAGGGGTCCACGGGGGTCCAGATGGCTTAGATCGTCGCAAGTGCTTTAGGGATGACCTAAAAATGTTACTGAAACTTCTAGATGGCTGGGAGGGGTGCACGTGGGTCAGATGACGTAAGGAGGGTCCGTATACTCCTAGATGGCTAGGGGGGGGGGGTGACCTAAAAGTGCTACTGATACTCCTAGATGGCTGGGAGGGGTGCACGTGGGTCAGATGACGTATGGAGAGTCCGTATACTCCTAGATGGCTAGGAGGGATCCACGGAGGTCCAGATGGCTAGGAGGGGGGGTGACCTAAAAGTGCTACTGATACTCCTAGATGGCTGGGAAGGGCGCACGTGGGTTAGATGACGTAAGGAGTGTCCGTATACTCCTAGATCGCTAGGAGGGGTCTACAGGGGTCGAAATGGCTGCGATTGTCGCACGTGCTTTAGGATGACCTAAAAGTGCTATTGATACTCCTTGATGGCTGGGAGGGGTGCATGTTGGTCAGATGACATAAGGAGGGTCCGTATACTCCTAGATGGCTAGATGGCTAGGAGGGGTCCACGGGGGTCCAGATGGCTTAGATCGTCGCATGTGCTTTAGGATGACCTAAAAGTGCTACTGAAACTCCTAGATGGCTGGGAGGGGTGCACGTTGGTCAGATGACGTAAGGAGGGTCCGTATACTCCTAGATGGCTAGGAGGGGTCCACGAGGGTCCAGATGGCTACGATTGTCGCACGTGCTTTAGGATGACCTTAATGTGCTACTGATACTCCTAGATGGCTGGGAGGGGTGCACGTGGGTCAGATGACGTAAGGAGGGTCCGTATACTCCTAGATGGCTAGGAGGGGTCCACGGGGGTCCAGATGGCTACGATTGTCGCATGTGCTCTAGGATGACCTAAAAGTGCTACTGATACTCCTAGATGGCTGGGAGGGGTGCACGTGGGTCAGATGACGTAAGGAGGGTCCGTATATTCCTAGATGGCTAGGAGGGGTCCACGGGGGTCCAGATGGCTACGATTGTCGCTCGTGCTTTAGGATGACCTAAAAGTGCTACTGATACTCCTAGATTGCTGGGAGGGGTGCACGTGGGTCAGATGACGTAAGGAGGGTCCGTATACTCCTAGATGGCTAGGAGGGGTCCACGGGGGTCCAGATGGCTACGATTGTCGCATGTGATTTAGGATGACCTAAAAGTGCTACTGATACTCCTAGATGGATGGGAGGGGTGCACGTGGGTCAGATGACGTAAGGAGGGTCAGTATACTCCTAGATGGCTAGGAGGGGTCCACGACGGTCCAAATTGCTACGATTGTCGCACGTGCTTTAGGATGACCTAAAAGTGCTTCTGATACTCCTAGATGGCTGGGAGGGGTGCACGTGGGTCAGATGACGTAAGGAGGGTCCGTATACTCCTAGATGGCTAGGAGGGGTCCACGGGGGTCCAGATGGCTACGATTGTCGCATGTGCTTTAGGATGACCTAAAAGTGCTACTGAAACTCCTAGATGGCTGGGAGGGGTGCACGTGGGTCAGATGACGTAAGAAGGGTCCGTATACTCCTAAATGGCTAGGAGGGGTCCACGGGGGTCCAGATGGCTACGATTGTCGCACGTGCTTTAGGATGACCTAAAAGTGCTACTGATACTCCTAGATGGCTGGGAGGGTGCACGTGGGTCAGATGACGTAAGGAGGGTCCGTATACTCCTAGATGGCTAGGAGGGGTCCACGGGGGTCCAGATGGCTACGATTGTCGCATGTGCTTTAGGATGACCTAAAAGTGCTACTGATACTCCTAGATGGCTGGGAGGGGTGCACGTGGGTCAGATGACGTAAGGAGGGTCCGTATATTCCTAGATGGCTAGGAGGGGTCCATGGGGGTCCAGATGGCTACGATTGTCGCATGTGCTTTAGGATGACCTAAAAGTGCTACTGATACTCCTAGATGGCTGGGAGGGGAGCACTTGGGTCAGGTAACGTAAGGAGGGTCCGTATACTCCTAGATGGCTACGATTGTCGCATGTGCTTTAGGATGACCGAAAAGTGCAACTAATACTCCTAGATGGCTGGGAGGGGTGCACGTGGGTCAGACGACGTAAGGAGGGTCTGTATACTCCTAGATGGCTAGGAGGGGTCCACGGGGGTCCAGATGGCTACGATTGTCGCATGTGCTTTAGGATGACCTAAAAGTGCTACTAATACTCCTAGATGGCTGGGAGGGGCGCACGTGGGTCAGACAACGTAAGGAGGGTCTGTATACTCCTAGATAGCTAGGAGGGGTCCACGGGGTCCAGATGGCTACGATTGTTGCATGTGCTTTAGGATGACCTAAAAGTGCTAGTGATACTCCTAGATGGCTGGGAGGGGTGCACGTGGGTCAGATGACGTAAGGAGGGTCCGTATACTCCTAGATGGCTAGGAGGGGTCCACGGGGGTCCAGATGGCTACGATTGTCGCATGTGCTCTAGGATGACCTAAAAGTGCTACTGATACTCCTAGATGGCTGGGAGGGGTGCACGTGGGTCAGATGACGTAAGGAGGGTCCGTATATTCCTAGATGGCTAGGAGGGGTCCACGGGGGTCCAGATGGCTACGATTGTCGCTCGTGCTTTAGGATGACCTAAAAGTGCTACTGATACTCCTAGATTGCTGGGAGGGGTGCACGTGGGTCAGATGACGTAAGGAGGGTCCGTATACTCCTAGATGGCTAGGAGGGGTCCACGGGGGTCCAGATGGCTACGATTGTCGCATGTGATTTAGGATGACCTAAAAGTGCTACTGATACTCCTAGATGGATGGGAGGGGTGCACGTGGGTCAGATGACGTAAGGAGGGTCAGTATACTCCTAGATGGCTAGGAGGGGTCCACGACGGTCCAAATTGCTACGATTGTCGCACGTGCTTTAGGATGACCTAAAAGTGCTTCTGATACTCCTAGATGGCTGGGAGGGGTGCACGTGGGTCAGATGACGTAAGGAGGGTCCGTATACTCCTAGATGGCTAGGAGGGGTCCACGGGGGTCCAGATGGCTACGATTGTCGCATGTGCTTTAGGATGACCTAAAAGTGCTACTGAAACTCCTAGATGGCTGGGAGGGGTGCACGTGGGTCAGATGACGTAAGAAGGGTCCGTATACTCCTAAATGGCTAGGAGGGGTCCACGGGGGTCCAGATGGCTACGATTGTCGCACGTGCTTTAGGATGACCTAAAAGTGCTACTGATACTCCTAGATGGCTGGGAGGGTGCACGTGGGTCAGATGACGTAAGGAGGGTCCGTATACTCCTAGATGGCTAGGAGGGGTCCACGGGGGTCCAGATGGCTACGATTGTCGCATGTGCTTTAGGATGACCTAAAAGTGCTACTGATACTCCTAGATGGCTGGGAGGGGTGCACGTGGGTCAGATGACGTAAGGAGGGTCCGTATATTCCTAGATGGCTAGGAGGGGTCCATGGGGGTCCAGATGGCTACGATTGTCGCATGTGCTTTAGGATGACCTAAAAGTGCTACTGATACTCCTAGATGGCTGGGAGGGGAGCACTTGGGTCAGGTAACGTAAGGAGGGTCCGTATACTCCTAGATGGCTACGATTGTCGCATGTGCTTTAGGATGACCGAAAAGTGCAACTAATACTCCTAGATGGCTGGGAGGGGTGCACGTGGGTCAGACGACGTAAGGAGGGTCTGTATACTCCTAGATGGCTAGGAGGGGTCCACGGGGGTCCAGATGGCTACGATTGTCGCATGTGCTTTAGGATGACCTAAAAGTGCTACTAATACTCCTAGATGGCTGGGAGGGGTGCACGTGGGTCAGATGACGTAAGGAGGGTCCGTATACTCCTAGATGGCTAGGTGGGGTCCACGAGGGTCCAGATGGCTACGATTGTCGCACGTGCTTTAGGATGACCTAAAAGTGCTACTGATACTCCTAGATGGCTGGGAGGGGTGCACGTGGGTCAGATGACGTAAGGAGGGTCCGTATACTCCTAGATGGCTAGGAGGGGTCCACGGGGGTCCAGATGGCTATGATTGTCGCTCGTGCTTTAGGATGACCTAAAAGTGCTACTGATACTCCTAGATGGCTGGGAGGGGCGCACGTGGGTCAGACAACGTAAGGAGGGTCTGTATACTCCTAGATAGCTAGGAGGGGTCCACGGGGTCCAGATGGCTACGATTGTTGCATGTGCTTTAGGATGACCTAAAAGTGCTAGTGATACTCCTAGATGGCTGGGAGGGGTGCACGTGGGTCAGATCACGTAAGGAGGGTCCGTATACTCCTAGATGGCTAGGAGGGGTCCACGAGGGTCGAGATGGCTACGATTGCCACACGTGCTTTAGGATGACCTAAAAGTGCTACTGATACTCCTAGATGGCTGGGAGGGGTGCACGTGGGTCAGATGACGTAAGGAGGGTCTGTATACTCCTAGATGGCTAGGAGGGGTCCACTAGGGTCCAGATGGTTACGATTGTCGCACGTGCTTTAGGATGACCTAAAAGTGCTACTGATACTCCTAGATGGCTGGGCGGGGTGCACGTGGGTCAGATGACGTTATGAGGGTCCGTATACTCCTAGATGGCTAGGAGGGGTCCACGGGGGCCCAGATGGCTATGATTGTCGCTCGTGCTTTAGGATGACCTAAAAGTGCTACTGATACTCCTAGATGGCTGGGAGGGGTGCACGTGGGTCAGACGACGTAAGGAGGGTCTTTCTGCTCCTAGATGGCTAGGAGGGGTCCACGGGGGTCCAGATGGCTACGATTGTCGCATGTGCTTTAGGATGACCTAAAAGTGCTACTGATACTCCTAGATGGCTGGGAGGGGTGCACGTGGGTCAGATGACGTAAGGAGGGTCCGTATACTCCTAGATGGCTAGGAGGGGTCCACGGGGGTCCAGATGGCTACGATTGTCGCACGTGCTTTAGGATGACCTAAAAGTGCTACTGATACTCCTAGATGGCTGGGAGGGTGCACGTGGGTCAGATGACGTAAGGAGGGTCTGTATACTCCTAGATGGCTAGGAGGGGTCCACGGGGGTCCAAATGGCTACGATTGTGGCATGTGCTTTAGGATGACCTAAAAGTGCTACTGATACTCCTAGATGGCTAGGCGGGGTGCACGTGGGTCAGATGACGTAAGGAGGGTTCGTATACTCCGAGATGGCTAGGAGGGGTCCACGAGGGTCGAGATGGCTACGATTGTCAAACGTACTTTAGGATGACCTAAAAGTGCTACTGATACTCCTAGATGGCTGTGAGGGGTGCACGTGGGTCAGATGACGTAAGGAGGGTCCGTATACTCCTAGATGGCTAAGAGGGGTCCACTAGGGTCCAGATGGCTACGATTGTCGCACGTGCTTTAGGATGACCTAAAAGTGCTACTGATACTCCTAGATGGCTGGGCGGGGTGCACGTGGGTCAGATGACGTAAGGAGGGTCCGTATACTCCGAGATGGCTAGGAGGGGTCCACGGGGGTCCAGATGGCTATGATTGTCGCTCGTGCTTTAGGATGACCTAAAAGTGCTACTGATACTCCTAGATGGCTGGGAGGGGTGCACATGGGTCAGATGACGTAAGGAGGGTCCGTATACTCCTAGATGGCTAGGAGGGGTCCGCGGGGGTCCAGATGGCTACGATTGTCGCATGTGCTTTAGGATGACCTAAAAGTGCTAGTGATACTCCTAGATGGGTGGGAGGGGTGCACGTGGGTCAGATGACGTAAGGAGGGGTCCACGAGGGTCGAGATGGCTACGATTGCCACATGTGCTTTAGGATGACCTAAAAGTGCTACTGATACTCCTAGATGGCTGGGAGGGGTGCACTTGGGTCAGGTAACGTAAGGAGGGTCCGTATACTCCTAGATGGCTACGATTGTCGGATGACCTAAAAGTGCTACTGATACTCCTAGATGGCTGGGAGGGGTGCACGTGGGTCAGACGACGTTAGGAGGGTCTGTATACTCCTAGATGGCTAGCAGGGGTCCACGGGGGTCTAGATGGCTACGATTGTCGCATGTGCTTTAGGATGACCTAAAAGAGCTACTGATACTCCTAGATGGCTGGGAGGGGTGCACGTGGGTCAGATGACGTAAGGAGGGGTCCACGAGGGTTGAGATGGCTACGATTGTCACACGTGCTTTAGGATGACCTAAAAGTGCTACTGATACTCCTAGATGGCTGGGAGGGGTGCACGTGGGTCAGATGACGTAAGGAGGGTCTGTATACGCCTAGATGGCTAGGAGGGGTCCACTAGGGTCCAGATGGTTACGATTGTCGCACGTGCTTTAGGATGACCTAAAAGTGCTACTAATACTCCTAGATGGCTGGGTGGGGTGCACGTCGGTCGGATGACGTAAGGAGGGTCCGTATACTCCTAGATGGCTAGGAGGGGTCCACGGGGGCCCAGATGGCTATGATTGTCGCTCGTGCTTTAGGATGACCTAAAAGTGCTACTGATACTCCTAGATGGCTGGGAGGGGTGCACGTGGGTCAGACGACGTAAGGAGGGTCTGTATACTCCTAGATGGCTAGGAGGAGTCCACGGGGGTCCAGATGGCTACGATTGTCGCATGTGCTTTAGGATGACCTAAAAGTGCTACTGATACTCCTAGATGGCTGGGAGGGGTGGACGTGGGTCAGATGACGTAAGGAGGGTCCGTATACTCCTACTCCCTCAGTTCTAAATTAATTGACTTCTATTTGCCCACATATGTGTATGTCATGTGGGTATATAGAAGTCAATTAATTTGGAACGGAGGGAGTAGATGGCTAGGAGGGATCCACGGGGGTCCAGATGGTTATGATTGTCGCTCGTGCTTTAGGATGACCTAAAATTGCTACTGATACTCCTAGATGGCTAGGCGGGGTGCACGTGGGTCAGACGACGTAAGGAGGGTCTGTATACTCCTAGATGGCTAGGAGGGGTCCACGGGGGTCCAGATGGCTACGATTGTCGCATGTGCTTTAGGATGACCTAAAAGTGCTACTGATACTCCTAGATGGCTGGGAGGGGTGCACGTGGGTCAGATGACGTAAGGAGGGTCCGTATACTCCTAGATGGCTAGGAGGGGACCACGGGAGTCCAGATGGCTACGATTGTCGCACGTGCTTTAGGATGACCTAAAAGTGCTACTGATAGTCCTAGATGGCTGGGAGGGGTGCACGTGGGTCAGATGACGTAAGGAGGGTCCGTATACTCCTAGATGGCTAGGAGGGGTCCACGGGGGTCCAAATGGCTACGATTCTCGCATGTGCTTTAGGATGACCTAAAAGCGCTACTGATACTCCCAGATGGCTGGGAGGGGTGCACGTGGGTCAGATGACGTAAGGAGGGTCCGTATATTCCTAGATGGCTAGGAGGGGTCCACGGGGGTCCAAATGGCTACGATTGTCGCATGTGCTTTAGGATGACCTAAAAGTGCTACTGATACTCCTAGATGGCTGGGAGGGGTGCACTTGGGTCAGGTAACGTAAGGAGGGTCCGTATACTCCTAGATGGCTACGATTGTCGCATGTGCTCTAGGATGACCTAAAAGTGCTACTGATACTCCTAGATGGCTGGGAGGGGTGCACGTGGGTCAGACGACGTTAGGAGGGTCTTTATACTCCTAGATGGCTAGCAGGGATCCAGGGGGGTCCAGATGGCTACGATTGTCGCATGTGCTTTAGGATGACCTAAAAGAGCTACTGATACTCCTAGATGGCTGGGAGGGGTGCACGTGGGTCAGATAACGTAAGGAGGGTCCGTATACTCCTAGATAACTAGGAGGGGTCAACGGGGGTCCAGATGGCTACGATTGTCGCATGTGCTTTAGGATGACCTAAAAGTGCTACTGATACTCCTAGATGGCTGGGAGGGGTGCACGTGGGTCAGATGACGTAAGGAGGGTCCGTATACTCCTAGATGGCTAGGAGGGGTCCACGAGGGTCCAGATGGCTACGATTGTCGCACGTGCTTTCGGATGACCTAAAAGTGCTACTGATACTCCTAGATGGCTGGGAGGGGTGCACGTGGGTCAGATGACGTAAGGAGGGTCCGTATACTCCTAGATGGCTAGGAGGGGTCCACGGGGGTCCAGATGGCTATGATTGTCGCTCGTGCTTTAGGATGACCTAAAAGTGCTACTGATACTCCTATATGGCTGGGAGGGGTGCACGTGGGTCAGATGACGTAAGGAGGGTCTTTATACTCCTAGATGGCTAGGAGGGGTCCACGGGGGTCCAGATGGCTACGATTGTCGCATGTGCTTTAGGATGACCTAAAAGTGCTACTGATACTCCTAGATGGCTGGGAGGGGTGAACGTGGGTCAGATGACGTAAGGAGGGTCCGTATACTCCTAGATGGCTAGGAGGGATCCACGGGGGTCCAGATGGCTATGATTGTCGCTCGTGCTTTAGGATGACCTAAAATTGCTACTGATACTCCTAGATGGCTAGGCGGGGTGCACGTGGGTCAGACGACGTAAGGAGGGTCTGTATACTCCTAGATGGCTAGGAGGGGTCCACGGGGGTCCAGATGGCTACGATTGTCGCATGTGCTTTAGGATGACCTAAAAGTGCTACTGATACTCCTAGATGGCTGGGAGGGGTGCACGTGGGTCAGATGACGTAAGGAGGGTCCGTATGCTCCTAGATGGCTAGGAGGGGTCCACGAGGGTCGAGATGGCTACGATTGTTAAACGTGCTTTAGGATGACCTAAAAGTGCTACTGATACTCCTAGATGGCTGGGAGGGGTGCACGTGGGTCAGACGACGTAAGGAGGGTCTGTATACTCCTAGATGGCTAGGAGGGGTCCACGGGGGTCCAGATGGCTACGATTGTCGCATGTGCTTTAGGATGACCTAAAAGTGCTACTGATACTCCTAGATGGCTGGGAGGGGTGGACGTGCGTCAGATGACGTAAGGAGGGTCCGTATACTCCTAGATGGCTAGGAGGGATCCACGGGGGTCCAGATGGCTATGATTGTCGCTCGTGCTTTAGGATGACCTAAAATTGCTACTGATACTCCTAGATGGCTAGGCGGGGTGCACGTGGGTCAGACGACGTAAGGAGGGTCTGTATACTCCTAGATGGCTAGGAGGGGTCCACGGGGGTCTAGATGGCTACGGTTGTCGCATGTGCTTTAGGATGACCTAAAAGTGCTACTGATACTCCTAGATGGCTGGGAGGGGTGCACGTGGGTCAGATGACGTATGGAGGGTCCGTATACTCCTAGATGGCTAGGAGGGGTCCACGGGAGTCCAGATGGCTACGATTGTCGCACGTGCTTTAGGATGACCTAAAAGTGCTACTGATAGTCCTAGATGGCTGGGAGGGGTGCACGTGGGTCAGATGACATAAGGAGGGTCCGTATACTCCTAGATGGCTAGGAGGGGTCCAGCGGGGTCCAGATGGCTACGATTGTCGCATGTGCTTTAGGATGACCTAAAAGCGCTACTGATACTCCCAGATGGCTGGGAGGGGTGCACGTGGGTCAGATGACGTAAGGAGGGTCCGTATATTCCTAGATGGCTAGGAGGGGTCCACGGGGGTCCAGATGGCTACGATTGTCGCATGTGCTTTAGGATGACCTAAAAGTGCTACTGATACTCCTAGATGGCTGGGAGGGGTGCACTTGGGTCAGGTAACGTAAGGAGGGTCCGTATACTCCTAGATGGCTACGATTGTCGCATGTGCTTTAGGATGACCTAAAAGCGCTACTGATACTCCTAGATGGCTGGGAGGGGTGCACGTGGGTCAGATGACGTAAGGAGGGTCCGTATACTCCTAGATGGCTAGGAGGGGTCCACGGGGGTCCAGATGGCTACGATTGTCGCATGTGCTTTAGGATGACCTAAAAGTGCTACTGATACTCCTAGATGGCTGGGAGGGGTGCACTTGGGTCAGGTAACGTAAGGAGGGTCCGTATACTCCTAGATGGCTACGATTGTCGCATGTGCTTTAGGATGACCTAAAAGTGCTACTGATACTCCTAGATGGCTGGGAGGGGTGCACGTGGGTCAGACGATGTTAGGAGGGTCTGTATACTCCTAGATGGCTAGCAGGGGTCCACGGGGGTCCAGATGGCTACGATTGTCGCATGTGCTTTAGGATGACCTAAAAGAGCTACTGATACTCCTAGATGGCTGGGAGGGGTGCACGTGGGTCAGATAACGTAAGGAGGGTCCGTATACTCCTAGATAACTAGGAGGGGTCCACGGGGGTCCAGATGGCTACGATTGTCGCATGTGCTTTAGGATGACCTAAAAGTGCTACTGATACTCCTAGATGGCTAGGAGGGGTCCACGGGGGTCCAGATGGCTACGATTGTCGCATGTGCTTTAGGATGACCTAAAAGTGCTACTGATACTCCTAGATGGCTGGGAGGGGTGCACTTGGGTCAGGTAACGTAAGGAGGGTCCGTATACTCCTAGATGGCTACGATTGTCGCATGTGCTTTAGGATGACCTAAAAGTGCTACTGATACTCCTAGATAGCTGGGAGGGGTGCACGTGGGTCAGATGACGTAAGGAGGGTCCGTATACTCCTAGATGGCTAGGAGGGGTCCACGGGGGTCCAGATCGCTACGATTGTCGCATGTGCTTTAGGATGACCTAAAAGTGCTACTGATACTCCTAGATGGCTGGGAGGGGTGCACTTGGGTCAGGTAACGTAAGGAGGGTCCGTATACTCCTAGATGGCTACGATTGTCGCATGTGCTTTAGGATGACCTAAAAGTGCTACTGATACTCCTAGATGGCTGGGAGGGGTGCACGTGGGTCAGACGACGTTAGGAGGGTCTTTATACTCCTAGATGGCTAGCAGGGATCCAGGGGGGTCCAGATGGCTACGATTGTCGCATGTGCTTTAGGATGACCTAAAAGAGCTACTGATACTCCTAGATGGCTGGGAGGGGTGCACGTGGGTCAGATAACGTAAGGAGGGTCCGTATACTCCTAGATAACTAGGAGGGGTCAACGGGGGTCCAGATGGCTACGATTGTCGCATGTGCTTTAGGATGACCTAAAAGTGCTACTGATACTCCTAGATGGCTGGGAGGGGTGCACGTGGGTCAGATGACGTAAGGAGGGTCCGTATACTCCTAGATGGCTAGGAGGGGTCCACGAGGGTCCAGATGGCTACGATTGTCGCACGTGCTTTCGGATGACCTAAAAGTGCTACTGATACTCCTAGATGGCTGGGAGGGGTGCACGTGGGTCAGATGACGTAAGGAGGGTCCGTATACTCCTAGATGGCTAGGAGGGGTCCACGGGGGTCCAGATGGCTATGATTGTCGCTCGTGCTTTAGGATGACCTAAAAGTGCTACTGATACTCCTATATGGCTGGGAGGGGTGCACGTGGGTCAGATGACGTAAGGAGGGTCTTTATACTCCTAGATGGCTAGGAGGGGTCCACGGGGGTCCAGATGGCTACGATTGTCGCATGTGCTTTAGGATGACCTAAAAGTGTGATAAGGATCACGCCGGCGATCCTAAGATTGTTGCCCGATCTTTCACCGCAAGTCTACCGATAGATAAATCTTCCAACAACGCGATGAACGTCACCTGAAGAAGAGGAACGAATCCAGCATGCAACGTGATGAAGATCACCACGCCTCAAACCACAGCTCGATAATCCTTGATGAACACAAGAACCCTCGCAGCAATCTATATTAGATAACACGGCAACGCCGTCCCCGGAGGGATGATACACGGTGGAGCACAAGATAGTATTTTGACTAAAACGATTGAACTCCCTTAAACCCTAGCCGCTGGCTCCTTTATATAGGAGGCCAAACAACTAGTCGGTTTGGACTATCCCAAACCGAATCTAACATGACTCCTAAAACTAGTTGGACTCGACCTGGATACAAACCGACCCATGGCGGGTTCGGCCATAGACTTGGCACGCAGGCCTAGTTAACACTGCCTTAGACTTTTACATATTATCTAATAATGTCCTAGCGTGTCAACGGACCAATATAATGCCGACGATGCCCACATCATCCTCCCCTTCTTGTAAAGGCGTTGCCCTCAACGTTGGAAGGTCTTCTCCAACGGTGCCAGCCATCCTTCGCTGGGATGCCCGTATCAACACGCCTAGCTTGGTGGAGTCCTGAAATTGGGCTGCACCTCCTCCGTCGTGCCCATATCATCCTCCCCCCCTTCAAAAAGCGTTGTCCCCAACGCGTGAGGGTCTGCTCGAAAGGGTGGCGTGATGTCAACAAAATCAGCATGCGTCTTCGCCATCTTCAAGTCTTGCTTGCCTTCCTCACCACATCCTCCCGCTGGGCCTGCTTGACTTGACACAGCACTTGGCGCCTCCTTTCTTCGCCAAATGAACTTGGACTTTGGCGCCAAAACCTTCTGCTTCTGAACTCTTGATGGAGCTCTTTGCTGCTGGACATGAACCTGCTGAACAGGACCCTGCAAAGTAGTAATGCCTGGGCCACACAGCTGACGAACACGTCCATCCTTGCCTCTATGCACACGCACTGCTGCTCCAACAAAACGTCTCCGAGGAGTTCTTACAAAACTGTGGCTGACTACCCGAGGCACCATATGCACCGGAACACGATCAGCACCACTGTCATCGGTCTGAACACCCATGTCAACACGAACTGTAAGTGGAACACATGAAACACATGCTGACATATCCTGCCCTTCATCAATATGAGGCTTGACTTCAACCGGCTTGTCACTAACAAGAACAACTGGCTTGTCATCTACAGGCTTGGCTGAAACAATATCATCACTGACGCTCTTTGCATCATGCTCCTCACACTGCACCTTAGCTAGCCCTGGCTGTGGCTTAGCCTTGCGCAACTTCTCCTTACGTACCACCAGCACCACATCGGACTTGATTTGATCATCCGTCATAGGCTTCAGTGTCCGATGTTTGCTATCATGCGCAAAAGAATAAGTATTTGCTCTCCCAGCATGTATAGCATTACGATCATACTGCCATGGACGTCCAAGTAACAGTCCACATACCTCCAATGGCAACACATCACATTCCACCTCATCAACATAGTCACCAACTGAAAACGGCACACGCACCTTGTGAGTAATCTTCATCATACCGCAACTATTTACCCACTCAACATGCCTAGGTTCTGGAATGCGCCATGTGGGTAACCCCAAAACTTCCACAACCGCCTTGCTAATGCCATTACAGTAGCTACCACTGTCAATCATCAACTTGCATGCTTTGCCCTTGATCATGCACTGCGCCTGAAATAAATTCCATCGCTGACCTCTATGCACTCTCATACAAGTATCCCCATGTACTCTCTTGAGTTGCATATTCAGCCCACTCAATGGTACAACATCCTCCACGACGACATCCTTGACAACATCAGCCTGGACAACATCAACTGCTGACACTCCAGGAATCGTGGCTGCCGCCTTGTTAACTGTCGACAATGGAACAACTGTCAACTTCTCACGAGTAGTTACAGCTGTTGCGACCTTCGGTATAGAAGCTATGCTCTTTCCAACATCCACTGTGTCATGCACAACCTTGGGTGGCTGCTCTATTTCCTCCATATACGGTTCTACAAAACCAGCACGGAGACAAGTTTTGAAGTCCCCCCAAGTACAAGCAAACTCACCTCGTTCAACCGCAACACACCACCAACTGTTTACTGCAGGGTCCATACGCCTGTAAGCAAGACTATAAGCATCATATCCGCTAAACTTGCCATTGTATGTGCGGCATCGACGGAAACCATGTTGCATGTGCCTTTCCCAATCTTCGTACTCCGCAATTGTTGCAAGTTTATGTAAGCGCCAACTAGGCTTGGATGGTTGCACTCCCTTCTTGACATCAAGATAGTCATTGAAAACATCACTTGACTTCATGCCAAGATAACATCTCTTGCCCAAAACATCTCCTGGAAACGAACTCATTATCACGTCAGATTCGGTTCGGACTGACAGAAACTCTGAATTTGAAACGGACGTGATTTCCTCGTACGAAGTCCGAAACAGGCAAAGAAGCACTTGTTGGAAAGATAATTTTATGTACTTTCCAATGGGTAGGCTCCCAAATCCCGATTCGTCACGTACAGGTCGCTGTGGCCTGAACAAGACGACGGTCGTTTCTGGACTCGGTAGAACGCAAGATCAACACAAGATTTTTTTTTAACTGATCCGAAATTGCCTCCCTTTCCGTATTTCTTGGAATCCCACAAAATCCGGAAAAAAATATATCTGGTATTTCCTTTCCTTTCTTAACCAATCAAATCTTCTCTTTCCTTATGTTCCGATCCCCAAAATCCGAAATAATTAAATTTGAGAACTCCCAAAAATCTCAACAGATTATTTCCTTTAATTCTCCTTCCTTCCTTCACTCGTATCAATCAGATTCGAAACTTCCTTTTCTAATTCTGATCCGATCTGGACTTTCCTTCTTTTCCCAATCAGATCCGATCTGCTCCGCTAATAGCCACCGAAAACTGCACCCTGATCTGGAACTCGAAATTCTACGAGATCAATCGGCAAGCTCGATCGGCAGGAATACTCGGACTAAAACCAAAACTTCAACTTTTGAACTGAGAACTGCTCGGGAAAAGAACAATCCGCAGATCAACAGAAAACACTCGCAGTGAGAAACCCAGTAATCTGATACCATATGATAAGGATCACGCCGGCGATCCTAAGATTGTTGCCCGATCTTTCACCGCAAGTCTACCGATAGATAAATCTTCCAACAACGCGATGAACGTCACCTGAAGAAGAGGAACGAATCCAGCATGCAACGTGATGAAGATCACCACGCCTCAAACCACAGCTCGATAATCCTTGATGAACACAAGAACCCTCGCAGCAATCTATATTAGATAACACGGCAACGCCGTCCCCGGAGGGATGATACACGGTGGAGCACAAGATAGTATTTTGACTAAAACGATTGAACTCCCTTAAACCCTAGCCGCTGGCTCCTTTATATAGGAGGCCAAACAACTAGTCGGTTTGGACTATCCCAAACCGAATCTAACATGACTCCTAAAACTAGTTGGACTCGACCTGGATACAAACCGACCCATGGCGGGTTCGGCCATAGACTTGGCACGCAGGCCTAGTTAACACTGCCTTAGACTTTTACATATTATCTAATAATGTCCTAGCGTGTCAACGGACCAATATAATGCCGACGATGCCCACATCAAAGTGCTACTGATACTCCTAGATGGCTGGGAGGGGTGAACGTGGGTCAGATGACGTAAGGAGGGTCCGTATACTCCTAGATGCCTAGGAGGGATCCACGGGGGTCCAGATGGCTATGATTGTCGCTCGTGCTTTAGGATGACCTAAAATTGCTACTGATACTCCTAGATGGCTAGGCGGGGTGCACGTGGGTCAGACGACGTAAGGAGGGTCTGTATACTCCTAGATGGCTAGGAGGGGTCCACGGGGGTCCAGATGGCTACGATTGTCGCATGTGCTTTAGGATGACCTAAAAGTGCTACTGATACTCCTAGATGGCTGGGAGGGGTGCACGTGGGTCAGATGACGTAAGGAGGGTCCGTATGCTCCTAGATGGCTAGGAGGGGTCCACGAGGGTCGAGATGGCTACGATTGTTAAACGTGCTTTAGGATGACCTAAAAGTGCTACTGATACTCCTAGATGGCTGGGAGGGGTGCACGTGGGTCAGACGACGTAAGGAGGGTCTGTATACTCCTAGATGGCTAGGAGGGGTCCACGGGGGTCCAGATGGCTACGATTGTCGCATGTGCTTTAGGATGACCTAAAAGTGCTACTGATACTCCTAGATGGCTGGGAGGGGTGGACGTGCGTCAGATGACGTAAGGAGGGTCCGTATACTCCTAGATGGCTAGGAGGGATCCACGGGGGTCCAGATGGCTATGATTGTCGCTCGTGCTTTAGGATGACCTAAAATTGCTACTGATACTCCTAGATGGCTAGGCGGGGTGCACGTGGGTCAGACGACGTAAGGAGGGTCTGTATACTCCTAGATGGCTAGGAGGGGTCCACGGGGGTCTAGATGGCTACGGTTGTCGCATGTGCTTTAGGATGACCTAAAAGTGCTACTGATACTTCTAGATGGCTGGGAGGGGTGCACGTGGGTCAGATGACGTATGGAGGGTCCGTATACTCCTAGATGGCTAGGAGGGGTCCACGGGAGTCCAGATGGCTACGATTGTCGCACGTGCTTTAGGATGACCTAAAAGTGCTACTGATAGTCCTAGATGGCTGGGAGGGGTGCACGTGGGTCAGATGACATAAGGAGGGTCCGTATACTCCTAGATGGCTAGGAGGGGTCCAGCGGGGTCCAGATGGCTACGATTGTCGCATGTGCTTTAGGATGACCTAAAAGCGCTACTGATACTCCCAGATGGCTGGGAGGGGTGCACGTGGGTCAGATGACGTAAGGAGGGTCCGTATATTCCTAGATGGCTAGGAGGGGTCCACGGGGGTCCAGATGGCTACGATTGTCGCATGTGCTTTAGGATGACCTAAAAGTGCTACTGATACTCCTAGATGGCTGGGAGGGGTGCACTTGGGTCAGGTAACGTAAGGAGGGTCCGTATACTCCTAGATGGCTACGATTGTCGCATGTGCTTTAGGATGACCTAAAAGCGCTACTGATACTCCTAGATGGCTGGGAGGGGTGCACGTGGGTCAGATGACGTAAGGAGGGTCCGTATACTCCTAGATGGCTAGGAGGGGTCCACGGGGGTCCAGATGGCTACGATTGTCGCATGTGCTTTAGGATGACCTAAAAGTGCTACTGATACTCCTAGATGGCTGGGAGGGGTGCACTTGGGTCAGGTAACGTAAGGAGGGTCCGTATACTCCTAGATGGCTACGATTGTCGCATGTGCTTTAGGATGACCTAAAAGTGCTACTGATACTCCTAGATGGCTGGGAGGGGTGCACGTGGGTCTGACGATGTTAGGAGGGTCTGTATACTCCTAGATGGCTAGCAGGGGTCCACGGGGGTCCAGATGGCTACGATTGTCGCATGTGCTTTAGGATGACCTAAAAGAGCTACTGATACTCCTAGATGGTTGGGAGGGGTGCACGTGGGTCAGATAACGTAAGGAGGGTCCGTATACTCCTAGATAACTAGGAGGGGTCCACGGGGGTCCAGATGGCTACGATTGTCGCATGTGCTTTAGGATGACCTAAAAGTGCTACTGATACTCCTAGATGGCTAGGAGGGGTCCACGGGGGTCCAGATGGCTACGATTGTCGCATGTGCTTTAGGATGACCTAAAAGTGCTACTGATACTCCTAGATGGCTGGGAGGGGTGCACTTGGGTCAGGTAACGTAAGGAGGGTCCGTATACTCCTAGATGGCTACGATTGTCGCATGTGCTTTAGGATGACCTAAAAGTGCTACTGATACTCCTAGATAGCTGGGAGGGGTGCACGTGGGTCAGATGACGTAAGGAGGGTCCGTATACTCCTAGATGGCTAGGAGGGGTCCACGGGGGTCCAGATGGCTACGATTGTCGCATGTGCTTTAGGATGACCTAAAAGTGCTACTGATACTCCTAGATGGCTGGGAGGGGTGCACTTGGGTCAGGTAACGTAAGGAGGGTCCGTATACTCCTAGATGGCTACGATTGTCGCATGTGCTTTAGGATGACCTAAAAGTGCTACTGATACTCCTAGATGGCTGGGAGGGGTGCACGTGGGTCAGACGACGTTAGGAGGGTCTTTATACTCCTAGATGGCTAGCAGGGATCCAGGGGGGTCCAGATGGCTACGATTGTCGCATGTGCTTTAGGATGACCTAAAAGAGCTACTGATACTCCTAGATGGCTGGGAGGGGTGCACGTGGGTCAGATAACGTAAGGAGGGTCCGTATACTCCTAGATAACTAGGAGGGGTCAACGGGGGTCCAGATGGCTACGATTGTCGCATGTGCTTTAGGATGACCTAAAAGTGCTACTGATACTCCTAGATGGCTGGGAGGGGTGCACGTGGGTCAGATGACGTAAGGAGGGTCCGTATACTCCTAGATGGCTAGGAGGGGTCCACGAGGGTCCAGATGGCTACGATTGTCGCACGTGCTTTCGGATGACCTAAAAGTGCTACTGATACTCCTAGATGGCTGGGAGGGGTGCACGTGGGTCAGATGACGTAAGGAGGGTCCGTATACTCCTAGATGGCTAGGAGGGGTCCACGGGGGTCCAGATGGCTATGATTGTCGCTCGTGCTTTAGGATGACCTAAAAGTGCTACTGATACTCCTATATGGCTGGGAGGGGTGCACGTGGGTCAGATGACGTAAGGAGGGTCTTTATACTCCTAGATGGCTAGGAGGGGTCCACGGGGGTCCAGATGGCTACGATTGTCGCATGTGCTTTAGGATGACCTAAAAGTGCTACTGATACTCCTAGATGGCTGGGAGGGGTGAACGTGGGTCAGATGACGTAAGGAGGGTCCGTATACTCCTAGATGGCTAGGAGGGATCCACGGGGGTCCAGATGGCTATGATTGTCGCTCGTGCTTTAGGATGACCTAAAATTGCTACTGATACTCCTAGATGGCTAGGCGGGGTGCACGTGGGTCAGACGACGTAAGGAGGGTCTGTATACTCCTAGATGGCTAGGAGGGGTCCACGGGGGTCCAGATGGCTACGATTGTCGCATGTGCTTTAGGATGACCTAAAAGTGCTACTGATACTCCTAGATGGCTGGGAGGGGTGCACGTGGGTCAGATGACGTAAGGAGGGTCCGTATGCTCCTAGATGGCTAGGAGGGGTCCACGAGGGTCGAGATGGCTACGATTGTTAAACGTGCTTTAGGATGACCTAAAAGTGCTACTGATACTCCTAGATGGCTGGGATGGGTGCACGTGGGTCAGATGACGTAAGGAGGGTCCGTATACTCCGAGATGGCTAGGAGGGGTCCACGGGGGTCCAGATGGCTATGATTGTCGCTCGTGCTTTTGGATGACCTAAAAGTGCTACTGATACTCCTAGATGGCTGGGAGGGGTGCACATGGGTCAGATGACGTAAGGAGGGTCCGTATACTCCTAGATGGCTATGAGGGGTCCGCGGGGGTCCAGATGGCTATGATTGTCGCATGTGCTTTAGGATGACCTAAAAGTGCTAGTGATACTCCTAGATGGGTGGGTGGGGTGCACGTGGGTCAGATGACGTAAGGAGGGTCTGTATACGCCTAGGTGGCTAGGAGGGGTCCACTAGGGTCCAGATGGTTACGATTGTCGCACGTGCTTTAGGATGACCTAAAAGTGCTACTGATACTCCTAGATGGCTGGGCGGGGTGCACGTCGGTCAGATGACGTAAGGAGGGTCCGTATACTCCTAGATGGCTAGGAGGGGTCCACTAGGGTCCAGATGGTTACGATTGTCACACATGCTTTAGGATGACCTAAATGTGCCACTGATACTCCTAGATGGCTGGGAGGGGTGCACGTGGGTCAGATGACGTAAGGAGGGTCTGTATACGCCTAGATGGCTAGGAGGGGTCCACTAGGGTCCAGATGGTTACGATTGTCGCACGTGCTTTAGGATGACCTAAAAGTGCTACTGATACTCCTAGATGGCTGGGCGGGGTGCACGTCGGTCAGATGACGTAAGGAGGGTCCGTATACTCCTAGATGGCTAGGAGGGGTCCACGGGGGCCCAGATGGCTATGATTGTCGCTCGTGCTTTAGGATGACCTAAAAGTGCTACTGATACTCCTAGATGGCTGGGAGGGGTGCACGTGGGTCAGACGACGTAAGGAGGGTCTGTATACTCCTAGATGGCTAGGAGGGGTCCACGGGGGTCCAGATGGCTACGATTGTCGCATGTGCTTTAGGATGACCTAAAAGTGCTACTGATACTCCTAGATGGCTGGGAGGGGTGGACGTGCGTCAGATGACGTAAGGAGGGTCCGTATACTCCTAGATGGCTAGGAGGGATCCACGGGGGTCCAGATGGCTATGATTGTCGCTCGTGCTTTAGGATGACCTAAAATTGCTACTGATACTCCTAGATGGCTAGGCGGGGTGCACGTGGGTCAGACGACGTAAGGAGGGTCTGTATACTCCTAGATGGCTAGGAGGGGTCCACGGGGGTCTAGATGGCTACGGTTGTCGCATGTGCTTTAGGATGACCTAAAAGTGCTACTGATACTCCTAGATGGCTGGGAGGGGTGCACGTGGGTCAGATGACGTATGGAGGGTCCGTATACTCCTAGATGGCTAGGAGGGGTCCACGGGAGTCCAGATGGCTACGATTGTCGCACGTGCTTTAGGATGACCTAAAAGTGCTACTGATAGTCCTAGATGGCTGGGAGGGGTGCACGTGGGTCAGATGACATAAGGAGGGTCCGTATACTCCTAGATGGCTAGGAGGGGTCCAGCGGGGTCCAGATGGCTACGATTGTCGCATGTGCTTTAGGATGACCTAAAAGCGCTACTGATACTCCCAGATGGCTGGGAGGGGTGCACGTGGGTCAGATGACGTAAGGAGGGTCCGTATATTCCTAGATGGCTAGGAGGGGTCGACGGGGGTCCAGATGGCTACGATTGTCGCATGTGCTTTAGGATGACCTAAAAGTGCTACTGATACTCCTAGATGGCTGGGAGGGGTGCACTTGGGTCAGGTAACGTAAGGAGGGTCCGTATACTCCTAGATGGCTACGATTGTCGCATGTGCTTTAGGATGACCTAAAAGCGCTACTGATACTCCTAGATGGCTGGGAGGGGTGCACGTGGGTCAGATGACGTAAGGAGGGTCCGTATACTCCTAGATGGCTAGGAGGGGTCCACGGGGGTCCAGATGGCTACGATTGTCGCATGTGCTTTAGGATGACCTAAAAGTGCTACTGATACTCCTAGATGGCTGGGAGGGGTGCACTTGGGTCAGGTAACGTAAGGAGGGTCCGTATACTCCTAGATGGCTACGATTGTCGCATGTGCTTTAGGATGACCTAAAAGTGCTACTGATACTCCTAGATGGCTGGGAGGGGTGCACGTGGGTCAGACGATGTTAGGAGGGTCTGTATACTCCTAGATGGCTAGCAGGGGTCCACGGGGGTCCAGATGGCTACGATTGTCGCATGTGCTTTAGGATGACCTAAAAGAGCTACTGATACTCCTAGATGGCTGGGAGGGGTGCACGTGGGTCAGATAACGTAAGGAGGGTCCGTATACTCCTAGATAACTAGGAGGGGTCCACGGGGGTCCAGATGGCTACGATTGTCGCATGTGCTTTAGGATGACCTAAAAGTGCTACTGATACTCCTAGATGGCTAGGAGGGGTCCACGGGGGTCCAGATGGCTACGATTGTCGCATGTGCTTTAGGATGACCTAAAAGTGCTACTGATACTCCTAGATGGCTGGGAGGGGTGCACTTGGGTCAGGTAACGTAAGGAGGGTCCGTATACTCCTAGATGGCTACGATTGTCGCATGTGCTTTAGGATGACCTAAAAGTGCTACTGATACTCCTAGATAGCTGGGAGGGGTGCACGTGGGTCAGATGACGTAAGGAGGGTCCGTATACTCCTAGATGGCTAGGAGGGGTCCACGGGGGTCCAGATGGCTACGATTGTCGCATGTGCTTTAGGATGACCTAAAAGTGCTACTGATACTCCTAGATGGCTGGGAGGGGTGCACTTGGGTCAGGTAACGTAAGGAGGGTCCGTATACTCCTAGATGGCTACGATTGTCGCATGTGCTTTAGGATGACCTAAAAGTGCTACTGATACTCCTAGATTGCTGGGAGGGGTGCACGTGGGTCAGACGATGTTAGGAGGGTCTGTATACTCCTAGATGGCTAGCAGGGGTCCACGGGGGTCCAGATGGCTACGATTGTCGCATGTGCTTTAGGATGACCTAAAAGAGCTACTGATACTCCTAGATGGCTGGGAGGGGTGCACGTGGGTCAGATAACGTAAGGAGGGTCCGTATACTCCTAGATAACTAGGAGGGGTCCACGGGGGTCCAGATGGCTACGATTGTCGCATGTGCTTTAGGATGACCTAAAAGTGCTACTGATACTCCTAGATGGCTGGGAGGGGTGCACGTGGGTCGGATGACGTAAGGAGGGTCCGTATACTCCTAGATGGCTAGGAGGGGTCCACGAGGGTCCAGATGGCTACGATTGTCGCACGTGCTTTAGGATGACCTAAAAGTGCTACTGATACTCCTAGATGGCTGGGAGGGGTGCACGTGGGTCAGATGACGTAAGGAGGGTCCGTATACTCCTAGATGGCTAGGAGGGGTCCAGATGGCTATGATTGTCGCTCGTGCTTTAGGATGACCTAAAAGTGCTACTGATACTCCTATATGGCTGGGAGGGGTGCACGTGGGTCAGACGACGTAAGGAGGGTCTTTATACTCCTAGATGGCTAGGAGGGGTCCACGGGGGTCCAGATGGCTACGATTGTCGCATGTGCTTTAGGATGACCTAAAAGTGCTACTGATACTCCTAGATGGCTGGGAGGGGTGAACGTGGGTCAGATGACGTAAGGAGGGTCCGTATACTCCTAGATGGCTAGGAGGGATCCACGGGGGTCCAGATGGCTATGATTGTCGCTCGTGCTTTAGGATGACCTAAAATTGCTACTGATACTCCTAGATGGCTAGGCGGGGTGCACGTGGGTCAGACGACGTAAGGAGGGTCTGTATACTCCAAGATGGCTAGGAGGGGTCCACGGGGGTCCAGATGGCTACGATTGTCGCATGTGCTTTAGCATGACCTAAAAGTGCTACTGATACTCCTAGATGGCTGGGAGGGGTGCACGTGGGTCAGATGACGTAAGGAGGGTCCGTATACTCCTAGATGGCTAGGAGGGGTCCACTAGGGTCCAGATGGCTACGATTGTCGCACGTGCTTTAGGATGACCTAAAAGTGCTACTGATACTCCTAGATGGCTGGGAGGGGTGCACGTGGGTCATATAACGTAAGGAGGGTCCGTATACTCCTCGATAACTAGGAGGGGTCCACGGGGGTCCAGATGGCTACGATTGTCGCATGTGCTTTAGGATGACCTAAAAGTGCTACTGATACTCCTAGATGGCTGGGAGGGGTGCACGTGGGTCAGATGACGTAAGGAGGGTCCGTATACTCCTAGATGGCTAGGAGGGGTCCACGAGGGTCCAGATGGCTACGATTGTCGCACGTGCTTTAGGATGACCTAAAAGTGCTACTGATACTCCTAGATGGCTGGGAGGGGTGCACGTGGGTCAGATGACGTAAGGAGGGTCCGTATACTCCTAGATGGCTAGGAGGGGTCCAGATGGCTATGATTGCCGCTCGTGCTTTAGGATGACCTAAAAGTGCTACTGATACTCCTATATGGCTGGGAGGGGTGCACGTGGGTCAGACGACGTAAGGAGGGTCTTTATACTCCTAGATGGCTAGGAGGGGTCCACGGGGGTCCAGATGGCTACGATTGTCGCATGTGCTTTAGGATGACCTAAAAGTGCTACTGATACTCCTAGATGGCTGGGAGGGGTGAACGTGGGTCAGATGACGTAAGGAGGGTCCGTATACTCCTAGATGGCTAGGAGGGATCCACGGGGGTCCAGATGGCTATGATTGTCGCTCGTGCTTTAGGATGACCTAAAATTGCTACTGATACTCCTAGATGGCTAGGCGGGGTGCACGTGGGTCAGACGACGTAAGGAGGGTCTGTATACTCCTAGATGGCTAGGAGGGGTCCACGGGGGTCCAGATGGCTACGATTGTCGCATGTGCTTTAGGATGACCTAAAAGTGCTACTGATACTCCTAGATGGCTGGGAGGGGTGCACGTGGGTCAGATGACGTAAGGAGGGTCCGTATACTCCTAGATGGCTAGGAGGGGTCCACTAGGGTCCAGATGGCTACGATTGTCGCACGTGCTTTAGGATGACCTAAAAGTGCTACTGATACTCCTAGATGGCTGGGCGGGGTGCACGTGGGTCAGATGACGTAAGGAGGGTCCGTATACTCCGAGATGGCTAGGAGGGGTCCACGGGGGTCCAGATGGCTATGATTGTCGCTCGTGCTTTAGGATGACCTAAAAGTGCTACTGATACTCCTAGATGGCTGGGAGGGGTGCACGTGGGTCAGATGACGTAAGGAGGGTCCGTATACTCCTAGATGGCTAGGAGGGGTCCTGATGAGGACATCCCTGGTTCATCTCATGCATCATCATGTTCACAAGATGAAGCTACAAAAATACAAGGTGAAACCTCTCCAAAGAAGACATACTTGGGTCCCATGACAAGGAGCCGTGCTAAACATATACAACAAGAGGTGAATGCGCTTCTAGCTGATTCTAATATTGATATGAATGAGAACTATATACTGCCTAAATCTTGTGTGTTGCTTTTACTCAGTTTTCTACCTATGGAGATAATTCAAGCCTATGGAGAAAAGTGCAACGAACAAGACTTCATCAACGGCGTGCATTGCTTGAGGACCTCACCTTACACCCCATGGGCCCAGTGGGACGAGAAGGAGTTGGAGGATTACACCATGGAATCCAGCAAGCTGTTCCAGTCAAAAATACATCGCAAGTGCAGCTCCAGTTTTCGTCGCTGATCTTGCTGGGCCATGACACATGAACATGAACGTGTGTAACACGTTTGGAGGGACACATTGGACAGGAAATCAAATCTATTTTGCAGCAAAAGAAACCGTGCACCTTTTGAAGACCCAAGTCAAAAGATATGTGATTTCCAATGCTGAGCTGTCAAGACATTTATTGCTGCGCGAGGCTCCACACTTCTGCTTCCCATCCACCCAAGTTACCACGAATTTGAGCCTCATTTTCGTGCTGGCTTCACACCTAAGCTAGGAGGGCTGTTCCTAGTATAAGTACCCCTTTCCCCACTTCAAGCACAACTCTTTGGCAATCTGTTTTCAGCATAGGTTAGCTAAGTGCAACCAGAATATTGTTTGAGAGTTCACTTCCTCCTTAGCTCTTGTAAACTTGCCTTGTGAGAGGGTAAACTCACTTTGTGATTTACAACAGCAGCCGTTGAGGCGGCGACCAGTTCGTGCTTCCAACTTCGTGCGTGGTTGTGTGGATTGGAAAACTGAGAGTGTGGTTGGGCGAATACTTGTTGCTGGTTGTTGCATTGCAATAGTTAGCTTCGGTTTTGTCAGGTTGCACTACTTCTCCATTACCCGACAACGTTGTTGGCTGGGATCGAGGGTTTCCTTCGTACCCTTCAGGTGGCGTTGTTTCGATCATCAAGCAGATCCTCCGTGAAGATCGGGCACCCCGCATCATCTTGGTATCAGAGCCTCGGTTGACACGGTAGGATCTTGTATCCCTAGTTTAGTTTTAGTTGTTTTCATTCCTACAGTCCAGAAAAAGCCCCACAAAAATATTTCCCTTTACCTATAGCCTTTTTCAGTCTTAGATCTGTTGGTTTGGTGAGTTTTATCAGGTTCTTGTCCATTAGATTTTTTTGTTTTAGTTGCTGAGTTTTTCCCCATCTGCGTTCTCCATTTGTGTTCATTTCCGTCCAAAAAAAAAAAAAAAAAAAAAAAAAAAAAAAAAAAAAGAAAGAAAGAAAGAAGAGAAAATCTGGGACTGATCTTCACTTATATCTTGAGAAATCCTTGTTTGTGTGGTGTGAGCTGAAACAGTAGTCAAGTGTGTATCATCCAAAAATTCCTGTTGCAGCAAATCTGATTCATTGCTGAGTGTTCTTGTTCTACACTTATATCCTATTCAGCAACTAAGGCATTCGAATCTTGTGTGGATGATTACTTGGTTTAACAAGAACTAGACTGCAGATTAGTGTGCTGTTTCCACATATATACCCCCACCCAAAGCTCCACAAAACAGCCCCTGCATGTGCAACCCTAGGCTTGTATTCGCTTAATTATCTCTCTCTATACCAACCACCGGCACCACAGTTGAGCATGTTCTGCTCTCACTTGGAAGTTACACGAGCTTCGGTTGGTAAGTGAAGGTGAGATCGAGATGTCACACACATATCCCGTGCTGTAGTATAGAACTTTGCACAACTAATCATGGCAGGTACCGGAGACACGTACGAGGTTGAAGGTAATGGGCATCTCAATGAACCCATCACCCGGTTTCACTTCAATGCCTTGCGTGATCATCTCCGTCGAGAGTTCAAAAACAGTCTTGACCCAATTGAAGAGAAGCAAGACAAGTTGTCACAAGATTTGCAACAACTTATGGGCAATGTGAATGAGCAGCTCACCCAAAATATTGAAGCAATGAGGGCTGATCTTGTTGCTGATATTGTGCGAGAGCTACGTCAAGGTCCTGAAGATGCAAGTGTACATGGAGCTCCCGGGAGAGGAAATGTTGGTGCTGCTGGTCGTGGTCGTGGTGTAGGTGCTGCTGGTCGTGGTCGTGGTGAATATGCTGCTGGTCGTGGAGGCGGCCACCGGAGGGCCAATTTACACGATGAAGACAGCGAAGAAGAATTTGAGGAAGATAATTATGAGCAGCACCGAGATGGCAGATTTCGTCGCCAAGGCAACTATGGTCGTTTGCGGCACGAGGAGGAGAGGTTTGGTAAACTTAAATTTACCATGCCTAAGTTTGATGGTGGATCTGATCCAGAAACATACCTCACATGGGAATTAAAAGTTGACAAGATTTTTCGCATGCACAACTATTCCGAACAGAAGAAATTAGCAATGGCCTCTCTTGAATTTGAAGACTATGCTCTAATCTGGTGGGAGCAAGTTCAAAACCAGCGAGAAGAAGAGGGAGAACCTGCTGTAGCTACATGGGCTGAAATGAAAAGAGAAATGAGGGCCAGATTCATCCCAAAGCATTATAAGCGTGACATCTTTGACAAGCTCCAGAATTTGAGGCAAGGAAAAATGACCGTTGAAGAGTATCATAAGGAGATGGAGAAGTCAATGATAAGAGCCAATATACATGAAGATGAAGAGCAATCCATGTCAAGGTTTCTGTTTGGGCTGAATTCAAATGTGAAGCGAGTTGTTGATTTGCAGCCATATCGCAATGTGGTGGAGTTGGTGCATCTAGCTTCCAAGGCTGAAAGACAACTGCAAGAAGACTCAAGGCCAAATAGGACTATGCCATTTTCAGCTAGAGCTACATCAAGTGGGAGCAAGTTTGTACCCCAATTCAATGTTGGGAAAGGTATAATGGAAAATTCTGGTAGTGGTAGCCATTCCAATGTGCGTGCAGCCCCTATTAGGAGTGAAACATCAGCCCAAAAGGAGAGAAGTAAACCTGCTGCATCAGCCGCATCTTCAATGGGATCAAGTGGGAAAAGCAGCAAAATTGAGTGCTTTACATGTGGTGGTCGTGGTCACATGAGGAAGGAATGCCCCAATAAGCGTGCTATGCTGATCATGGAGAATGGAGAATATGATTCCTGTAGTGAACTTGAAGAAGATGAGGACGATGATGCTACACAAGAAAATGAACAGAAGTATTGTGATTTTGAAGAAGGAACCTCTCTTGTTGTCACAAAAGTTTTGAGTGTGCAGATTAAAGAGGATGACATTGGACAGCGGCACAATCTGTTCCAAACAAGAGCTAAAGTTCATGACAAGGTATGCAAGGTTATTATTGATGGTGGGAGTTGCCACAATCTTGCTAGTATAGACATGTGTGAGAAACTTGGATTGAAAATGCTCCAACACCCCCACCCATATCATGTTCAATGGTTGAGTGATTGTGGTGAACTGAAAATCACACATATGGTGAAGGTCCAATTCAAGATTGGTGATTATATTGACACTGTTGAGTGTGACGTTGTGCCCATGAAAGTGTGTCACTTGCTGTTGGGAAGGCCGTGGCAATATGATCTTTCAGCTCAACATTGTGGTAGAACCAACCAGTACACCATCAAGTGGAAAGGAAAAGATTTGGTGCTTCGACCAATGACACCACAACAAATCATGGCTGAGCATGTACAAAAAGTTTCTGAAGTAAAATTTGTAAGTGGGAAAGAGGGAGAGAAAAAGAATTCGAGAGACATCCACAAAACAGCGAGTGAGTGCCACAAGCCAAATATGAGAGGTAAAAATAAAAGAGAGGGAGAGAACTTAGTCATGTTAGCCACAAAATCAGAAATGAGAGACGTGAGGCAAAACCCAGATCAAGTTGTCGTTGTACTCGTGTACAAGGATGACGTGATTTTTGCTAATGACTTAACTTGCCTTCCTAGAGCTGTTCGTGATCTCTTGCAGGATTTTAAAGATGTCTTTCCGGAGGATATACCCGCTGGTCTACCTCCATTGCGTGGCATAGAACATCAAATTGACCTCATTCCAGGAGCATCACTTCCCAATCGACCCGCCTACCGCGCCAACCCTGAAGAAACAAAGGAGATACAAAGGCAAGTACGAGAGCTTTTAGGAAAAGGCTATGTGCGTGAAAGTTTAAGTCCTTGTGCTGTTCCTGTAATTTTAGTGCCTAAGAAGGATGGTACTTGGCGCATGTGTGTTGATTGTAGGGCCATCAATAATATAACTGTTAGGTATCGTCATCCTATTCCTAGGTTAGATGATATGTTAGATGAATTGAGTGGTTCTGTTGTGTTCTCTAAAATTGATTTGAGAAGTGGGTACCATCAGATTAGAATGAGAGAAGGTGATGAATGGAAAACAGCTTTCAAAACAAAATTTGGTTTGTATGAGTGGTTAGTCATGCCTTTTGGATTAACCAATGCACCCAGTACCTTCATGCGATTAATGAATCATGTTTTGAGAGCTTACATTGGAAAGTTTGTTGTTGTGTACTTTGATGACATCTTAATCTACAGTAAATCCATAGACGAACATATAGAACATATCAAACAAGTTTTGGATGTGCTAAGAGTAGAAAAACTATATGCTAATCTTGAGAAGTGCTCGTTTTGCACAAACAAGGTTGTTTTTCTTGGCTATGTCGTTTCAGGACAGGGAATTGAAGTTGATGACTCTAAGGTGGAAGCAATCAAGAATTGGCCAACTCCTATCAATATAAGCCAGGTGAGAAGTTGTCTTGGCCTTGCTGGTTTCTATAGGAGATTTGTGAAAGATTTTAGTAGCATTGCTGCAGCTTTGCACGAATTGACAAAAAAAGGAGTTGTTTTTAAGTGGGGTGCGCCACAGGAAGAAGCTTTCATTGAACTTAAGAGACAATTAACTGAAGCACCTTTGCTGGTTTTGCCTGATTTCACTAAAACTTTTGAAATCGAATGTGATGCTAGTGGGATAGGCATTGGAGGTGTATTAATGCAGGAACGAAAACCAATTGCTTATTTTAGTGAAAAGCTAAGTGGTGCACAACTGAATTATTCTGTGTATGATAAAGAACTATATGCTTTGGTTAGAGCGCTTGAAACATGGCAGCACTATTTATGGCCTAAGGAATTTGTTGTACATTCTGATCATGAGGCTTTGAAGCATTTGAAAGGACAAGCTAAATTGAATAGAAGACATGCTAAATGGGTAGAATTCATTGAAACTTTCCCATATGTTGTAAAGTACAAGAAAGGCAAAGAAAATATGGTAGCTGATGCTTTGTCTCGTAGACATGTTCTACTGAATCAATTGGAAGTAAAAGTACCAGGACTTGAGAGTTTAAAAGAATTGTATAGTACTGATCATGTCTTTATGGAGCCATATGAAAAATGCAAAGATGGGAAAGGATGGGAAAAATACCATGTGCATGATGGTTTTCTTTTCAGGACTAACAAATTGTGTGTTCCAGATTCGTCGGTTCGACCCTTGTTGTTGCAGGAATCACATGCAGGTGGATTAATGGGACACTTTGGACGTGAGAAGACGTATGAGCTGCTGGCTGATCACTTCTATTGGCCAAAGATGAGGAAGGACGTTGAGAAATTTGTGCAGCGATGCATCACATGTCACAAAGCTAAGTCTAAACTGAACCCATATGGTTTATATACTCCCCTACCTGTTCCGCATGCTCCATGGGAAGATATTAGCATGGATTTTGTTTTGGGATTACCTAGAACAAAGAGGGGGAGGGATTCTGTTTTTGTTGTTGTAGATAGGTTCTCAAAGATGGCACACTTCATTCCATGCCATAAGAACGACGATGCTTCACATGTTGCTGATTTGTTTTTCAGGGAAGTTGTACGTTTGCACGGCATGCCGAGGACCATCGTATCAGACCGGGATGTCAAGTTCATGAGCTATTTTTGGAAGACATTGTGGGCAAAGCTAGGAACCAAGCTGCTGTTTTCAACAACATGCCACCCACAAACTGATGGCCAAACAGAAGTGGTGAACCGTACACTTTCAGCTTTGCTACGGACAATGATCAAGAAGAACTTAAAGGAGTGGGAAGAGTGTTTGCCGCATGTGGAGTTCGCCTATAACAGAGCTATTCACTCGACCACAAGCATGTGTCCATTTGAAGTGGTCTATGGATTCAAACCACTTGCCCCAATTGACTTGCTGCCACTTCCCTTACAAGAGAGAATTAACATGGATGCTTCCAAGCGTGCTGCATATGTGAAGAAAATTCATGAGAAGACAAGAGAAGAGATTGAGAAGAAATCCAAGTATTATGCCGCTAAGGCAAACAAGAACCGCAAGAAGGTGACTTTTGAGCCCGGTGATCTGGTTTGGATACATTTACGCAAAGATCGATTCCCTGAACGACGCAAATCAAAGCTCCTGCCTCGTGGAGATGGACCATTCAAAGTGTTGGCAAAGATAAATGATAATGCTTACAAGATCGACCTCCCTAAAGACTATTCTGTTAGTCCAACATTTAACGTAGCAGATTTGTCTCCATGCATTCATCAAGAAGATCAAGAGTCGAGGACGACTCCTTTTGAAGAGGGGGAGGATGATGAGGACATCCCTGGTTCATCTCATGCATCATCATGTTCACAAGATGAAGCTACAAAAATACAAGGTGAAACCTCTCCAAAGAAGACATACTTGGGTCCCATGACAAGGAGCCGTGCTAAACATATACAACAAGAGGTGAATGCGCTTCTAGCTGATTCTAATATTGATATGAATGAGAACTATATACTGCCTAAATCTTGTGTGTTGCTTTTACTCAGTTTTCTACCTATGGAGATAATTCAAGCCTATGGAGAAAAGTGCAACGAACAAGACTTCATCAACGGCGTGCATTGCTTGAGGACCTCACCTTACACCCCATGGGCCCAGTGGGACGAGAAGGAGTTGGAGGATTACACCATGGAATCCAGCAAGCTGTTCCAGTCAAAAATACATCGCAAGTGCAGCTCCAGTTTTCGTCGCTGATCTTGCTGGGCCATGACACATGAACATGAACGTGTGTAACACGTTTGGAGGGACACATTGGACAGGAAATCAAATCTATTTTGCAGCAAAAGAAACCGTGCACCTTTTGAAGACCCAAGTCAAAAGATATGTGATTTCCAATGCTGAGCTGTCAAGACATTTATTGCTGCGCGAGGCTCCACACTTCTGCTTCCCATCCACCCAAGTTACCACGAATTTGAGCCTCATTTTCGTGCTGGCTTCACACCTAAGCTAGGAGGGCTGTTCCTAGTATAAGTACCCCTTTCCCCACTTCAAGCACAACTCTTTGGCAATCTGTTTTCAGCATAGGTTAGCTAAGTGCAACCAGAATATTGTTTGAGAGTTCACTTCCTCCTTAGCTCTTGTAAACTTGCCTTGTGAGAGGGTAAACTCACTTTGTGATTTACAACAGCAGCCGTTGAGGCGGCGACCAGTTCGTGCTTCCAACTTCGTGCGTGGTTGTGTGGATTGGAAAACTGAGAGTGTGGTTGGGCGAATACTTGTTGCTGGTTGTTGCATTGCAATAGTTAGCTTCGGTTTTGTCAGGTTGCACTACTTCTCCATTACCCGACAACGTTGTTGGCTGGGATCGAGGGTTTCCTTCGTACCCTTCAGGTGGCGTTGTTTCGATCATCAAGCAGATCCTCCGTGAAGATCGGGCACCCCGCATCAGGTCCGCGGGGGTCCAGATGGCTATGATTGTCGCATGTGCTTTAGGATGACCTAAAAGTGCTAGTGATACTCCTAGATGGGTGGTAGGGGTGCACGTGGGTCAGATGACGTAAGGAGGGGCCCACGAGGGTCGAGATGGCTACGATTGTCACACGTGCTTTAGGATGACCTAAAAGTGCTACTGATACTCGTAGATGGCTGGGAGGGGTGCACGTGGGTCAGATGACGTAAGGAGGGTCTGTATACGCCTAGATGGCTAGGAGGGGTCCACTAGGGTCCAGATGGTTACGATTGTCGCACGTGCTTTAGGATGACCTAAAAGTGCTACTGATACTCCTAGATGGCTGGGCGGGGTGCACGTCGGTCAGATGACGTAAGGAGGGTCCGTATACCCCTAGATGGCTAGGAGGGGTCCACGGGGGCCCAGATGACTATGATTGTCGCTCGTGCTTTAGGATGACCTAAAAGTGCTACTGATACTCCTAGATGGCTGGGAGGGGTGCACGTGGGTCAGACGACGTAAGGAGGGTCTGTATACTCCTAGATGGCTAGGAGGGGTCCACGGGGGTCCAGATGGCTACGATTGTCGCATGTGCTTTAGGATGACCTAAAAGTGCTACTGATACTCCTAGATGGCTGGGAGGGGTGGACGTGGGTCAGATGACGTAAGGAGGGTCCGTATACTCCTAGATGGCTAGGAGGGATCCACGGGGGTCCAGATGGCTATGATTGTCGCTCGTGCTTTAGGATGACCTAAAATTGCTACTGATACTGCTAGATGGCTAGGCGGGGTGCACGTGGGTCAGACGACGTAAGGAGGGTCTGTATACTCCTAGATGGCTAGGAGGGGTTCACGGGGGTCCAGATGGCTACGATTGTCGCATGTGCTTTAGGATGACCTAAAAGTGCTACTGATACTCCTAGATGGCTGGGAGGGGTGCATGTGGGTCAGATGACGTAAGGAGGGTCCGTATACTCCTAGATGGCTACGATTGTCAAACGTGCTTTAGGATGACCTAAAAGTGCTACTGATACTCCTAGATGGCTGGGAGGGGTGCACGTGGGTCAGATGACGTAAGGAGGGTCCGTATACTCCTAGATGGCTACGATTGTCGCACGTGCTTTAGGATGACCTAAAAGTGCTACTGATACTCCTAGATGGCTGGGCGGGGTGCACGTGGGTCAGATGACGTAAGGAGGGTCCGTATACTCCGAGATGGCTAGGAGGGGTCCACGGGGGTCCAGATGGCTATGATTGTCGCTCGTGCTTTAGCATGACCTAAAAGTGCTACTGATACTCCTAGATGGCTGGGAGGGGTGCACGTGGGTCAGACGACGTAAGGAGGGTCTGTATACTCCTAGATGGCTAGGAGGGGTCCACGGGGGTCCAGATGGCTACGATTGTCGCATGTGCTTTAGGATGACCTAAAAGTGCTACTGATACTCCTAGATGGCTGGGAGGGGCGAACGTGGGTCAGATGACGTAAGGAGGGTCCGTATACTCCTAGATGGCTAGGAGTGGTCCGCGGGGGTCCAGATGGCTACGATTGTCGCATGTGCTTTAGGATGACCTAAAAGTGCTAGTGATACTCCTAGATGGGTGGGAGGGGTCCACGAGGGTCGAGATGGCTACGATTGTCACACGTGCTTTAGGATGACCTAAAAGTGCTACTGATACTCCTAGATGGCTGGGAGGGGTGCACGTGGGTCAGATGACGTAAGGAGGGTCCGTATACTCCTAGATGGCTAGGAGGGGTCCACTAGGGTCTAGATGGCTACGATTGTCGCACGTGCTTTAGGATGACCTAAAAGTGCTACTGATACTCCTAGATGGCTGGGCGGGGTGCACGTGGGTCAGATGACGTAAGGAGGGTCCGTATACTCCGAGATGGCTAGGAGGGGTCCACGGCGGTCCAGATGGCTATGATTGTCGCTCATGCTTTAGGATGACCTAAAAGTGCTACTGATACTCCTAGATGGCTGGGAGGGGTGCACATGGGTCAGATGACGTAAGGAGGGTCCGTATACTCCTAAATGGCTAGGAGGGGTCCGCAGGGGTCCAGATGGCTACGATTGTCGCATGTGCTTTAGGATGACCTAAAAGTGCTAGTGATACTCCTAGATGGGTGGGAGGGGTGCACGTGGGTCAGATGACGTAAGGAGGGGTCCACGAGGGTCGAGATGGCTACGATTGTCACACGTGCTTTAGGATGACCTAAAAGTTCTACTGATACTCCTAGATGGCTGGGAGGGGTGCACGTGGGTCAGATGACGTAAGGAGGGTCTGTATACTCCTAGATGGCTAGGAGGGGTCCACTAGGGTCCAGATGGTTACGATTGTCGCACGTGCTTTAGGATGACCTAAAAGTGCTACTGATACTCCTAGAAGGCTGGGCGGGGTGCACGTCGGTCAGATGACGTAAGGAGGGTCCGTATACTCCTAGATGGCTAGGAGGGGTCCACGGGGGCCCAGATGGCTATGATTGTCGCTCGTGCTTTAGGATGACCTAAAAGTGCTACTGATACTCCTAGATGGCTGGGAGGGGTGCATGTGGGTCAGACGACGTAAGGAGGGTCTGTATACTCCTAGATGGCTAGGAGGGGTCCACGGGGGCCCAGATGACTATGATTGTCGCTCGTGCTTTAGGATGACCTAAAAGTGCTACTGATACTCCTAGATGGCTGGGAGGGGTGCACGTGGGTCAGACGACGTAAGGAGGGTCTGTATACTCCTAGATGGCTAGGAGGGGTCCACGGGGGTCCAGATGGCTACGATTGTCGCATGTGCTTTAGGATGACCTAAAAGTGCTACTGATACTCCTAGATGGCTGGGAGGGGTGGACGTGGGTCAGATGACGTAAGGAGGGTCCGTATACTCCTAGATGGCTAGGAGGGATCCACGGGGGTCCAGATGGCTATGATTGTCGCTCGTGCTTTAGGATGACCTAAAATTGCTACTGATACTGCTAGATGGCTAGGCGGGGTGCACGTGGGTCAGACGACGTAAGGAGGGTCTGTATACTCCTAGATGGCTAGGAGGGGTTCACGGGGGTCCAGATGGCTACGATTGTCGCATGTGCTTTAGGATGACCTAAAAGTGCTACTGATACTCCTAGATGGCTGGGAGGGGTGCATGTGGGTCAGATGACGTAAGGAGGGTCCGTATACTCCTAGATGGCTACGATTGTCAAACGTGCTTTAGGATGACCTAAAAGTGCTACTGATACTCCTAGATGGCTGGGAGGGGTGCACGTGGGTCAGATGACGTAAGGAGGGTCCGTATACTCCTAGATGGCTACGATTGTCGCACGTGCTTTAGGATGACCTAAAAGTGCTACTGATACTCCTAGATGGCTGGGCGGGGTGCACGTGGGTCAGATGACGTAAGGAGGGTCCGTATACTCCGAGATGGCTAGGAGGGGTCCACGGGGGTCCAGATGGCTATGATTGTCGCTCGTGCTTTAGCATGACCTAAAAGTGCTACTGATACTCCTAGATGGCTGGGAGGGGTGCACGTGGGTCAGACGACGTAAGGAGGGTCTGTATACTCCTAGATGGCTAGGAGGGGTCCACGGGGGTCCAGATGGCTACGATTGTCGCATGTGCTTTAGGATGACCTAAAAGTGCTACTGATACTCCTAGATGGCTGGGAGGGGCGAACGTGGGTCAGATGACGTAAGGAGGGTCCGTATACTCCTAGATGGCTAGGAGTGGTCCGCGGGGGTCCAGATGGCTACGATTGTCGCATGTGCTTTAGGATGACCTAAAAGTGCTAGTGATACTCCTAGATGGGTGGGAGGGGTCCACGAGGGTCGAGATGGCTACGATTGTCACACGTGCTTTAGGATGACCTAAAAGTGCTACTGATACTCCTAGATGGCTGGGAGGGGTGCACGTGGGTCAGATGACGTAAGGAGGGTCCGTATACTCCTAGATGGCTAGGAGGGGTCCACTAGGGTCTAGATGGCTACGATTGTCGCACGTGCTTTAGGATGACCTAAAAGTGCTACTGATACTCCTAGATGGCTGGGCGGGGTGCACGTGGGTCAGATGACGTAAGGAGGGTCCGTATACTCCGAGATGGCTAGGAGGGGTCCACGGCGGTCCAGATGGCTATGATTGTCGCTCATGCTTTAGGATGACCTAAAAGTGCTACTGATACTCCTAGATGGCTGGGAGGGGTGCACATGGGTCAGATGACGTAAGGAGGGTCCGTATACTCCTAAATGGCTAGGAGGGGTCCGCAGGGGTCCAGATGGCTACGATTGTCGCATGTGCTTTAGGATGACCTAAAAGTGCTAGTGATACTCCTAGATGGGTGGGAGGGGTGCACGTGGGTCAGATGACGTAAGGAGGGGTCCACGAGGGTCGAGATGGCTACGATTGTCACACGTGCTTTAGGATGACCTAAAAGTTCTACTGATACTCCTAGATGGCTGGGAGGGGTGCACGTGGGTCAGATGACGTAAGGAGGGTCTGTATACTCCTAGATGGCTAGGAGGGGTCCACTAGGGTCCAGATGGTTACGATTGTCGCACGTGCTTTAGGATGACCTAAAAGTGCTACTGATACTCCTAGAAGGCTGGGCGGGGTGCACGTCGGTCAGATGACGTAAGGAGGGTCCGTATACTCCTAGATGGCTAGGAGGGGTCCACGGGGGCCCAGATGGCTATGATTGTCGCTCGTGCTTTAGGATGACCTAAAAGTGCTACTGATACTCCTAGATGGCTGGGAGGGGTGCATGTGGGTCAGACGACGTAAGGAGGGTCTGTATACTCCTAGATGGCTAGGAGGGGTCCACGGGGGTCCAGGTGGCTACGATTGTCGCATGTGCTTTAGGATGACCTAAAAGTGCTACTGATACTCCTAGATGGGTGGGAGGGGTGAACGTGGGTCAGATGACGTAAGGAGGGTCCGTATACTCCTAGATGGCTAGGAGTGGTCCGCGGGGGTCCAGATGGCTACGATTGTCGCATGTGCTTTAGGATGACCTAAAAGTGCTAGTGATACTCCTAGATGGGTGGGAGGGGTGCACGTGGGTCAGATGACGTAAGGAGGGTCCGTATACTCCTAGATGGCTAGGAGGGGTCCACGGGGGTCCAGATGGCTACGATTGTCCCACGTGCTTTAGGATGACCTAAAAGTGCAACTGATACTCCTAGATGGCTCGGCGGGGTGCACGTGGGTCAGATGACGTAAGGAGGGTCCGTATACTCCAAGATGGCTAGGAGGGGTCCACGGGGGTCCAGATGGCTACGATTGTCGCACGCGCTTTAGGATGACCTAAAAGTGCTACTGATACTCCTAGATGGCTTGGAGGGGTGCACGTGGGTCAGATGACGTAAGGAGGGTCCGTATACTCCTAGATGGCTAGGAGGGGTCCAGATGGCTATGATTGTCGCTCGTGCTTTAGGATGACCTAAAAGTGCTACTGATACTCCTAGATGGCTGGGAGGGGTGCACGTGGGTCAGACGACGTAAGGAGGGTCCGTATACTCCTAGATGGCTAGGAGGGGTCCACGGGGGTCCAGATGGCTACGATTGTCGCATGTGCTTTAGGATGACCTAAAAGTGCTACTGATACTCCTAGATGGCTGGGCGGGGTGCACGTGGGTCAGATGACGTAAGGAGGGTCCGTATACTCCGAGATGGCTAGGAGGGGTCCACGGGGGTCCAGATGGCTATGATTGTCGCTCATGCTTTAGGATGACCTAAAAGTGCTACTGATACTCCTAGATGGCTGGGAGGGGTGCACATGGGTCAGATGACGTAAGGAGGGTCCGTATACTCCTAAATGGCTAGGAGGGGTCCGTGGGGGTCCAGATGGCTACGATTGTCGCATGTGCTTTAGGATGACCTAAAAGTGCTAGTGATACTCCTAGATGGGTGGGAGGGGTGCACGTGGGTCAGATGACGTAAGGAGGGGTCCACGAGGGTCGAGATGGCTACGATTGTCACACGTGCTTTAGGATGACCTAAAAGTGCTACTGATACTCCTAGATGGCTGTTGGCTGATCACTTCTATTGGCCACGCATGAGGCGGGATGTGGACAGGTTTGTGAAGCGTTGCATCACGTGCAACAAGGCTAAGTCCAAACTTAAGCCCCACGGTTTGTATACCCCTCTTCCTGCTCCTACTACACCATGGGAAGATATAAGCATGGATTTTGTGTTAGGATTGTCTAGGACCAGTAGAGGACATGATTCTATTTTTGTGGTAGTGGATCGTTTTTCTAAGATGGCTCATTTTATTGCCTGCCACAAAAGCGACGATGCGTCGCATATTGCTAATCTGTTTTTCAGGGACATCGTGCCAATACATGGAGTACCGAAGACGATTGTTTCTGACCGTGATGTGAAGTTCATGAGCTACTTTTGGAAGACACTTTGGGGAAAGCTGGGGACGAAGCTGCTGTTTAGTACAACTTGTCATCCCCAAACTGATGGCCAAACGGAGGTGGTGAACCGCACACTTTCGGCGTTGCTGCGGACAATGATCAAGAAAAATCTGCGTGTGTGGGAAGAGTGTTTGCCGCATGTGGAGTTTGCATATAACAGGGCTGTACACTCCACCACGCAATTGTGTCCGTTTGAGGTGGTGTATGGTTTTAAACCCATTACACCGCTTGATTTGCTGCCGCTTCCAATTCAAGAACGTGTCAACATGGATGCATCAAAGCGAGCAGATTTTGTGAGGAAGATACATGAGAAGACTAAAGAGGCTATCGAGAAGAAAGGCAAGTACAATGCTGATCGTGTTAACAAGAAAAGAAAGGAGGTGATTTTTCAGCCCGGCGACATGGTTTGGGTGCACTTTCGCAAGGACAGATTTCCTGTTCAGCGCAAGTCTAAATTGCTGCCACGTGGTGATGGTCCTTTCAAGGTTCTTGCCAAGATAAATGATAATGCATACAAGATAGATCTTCCTACATCTGAGTTTGGTGTCAGCAATACATTTAATGTTGCTGATTTGACGCCATTTGCTGGAGAAGACCTTGACGCGTCGAGGTCGACGCCTTTTGAAGGGGGGGAGGATGATGAGGACATCCCTAGTCCTTTACCATCTTCTCCTATTGATAATGTTGCTGTACAAGACAAAGCTAATGATGTGAGGATTGGACCAATGACAAGAGCTCGAACCAAGTTACTAGAGCAACAGGTGAACTCACTCTTAGTTGAATATAACGTTTGTGTTAATGAGAAATTTATACTGCCTAAGTCTATGCATTTATGTATGATCAGGTTTGTTGATAACACAAACATTATTGGAGGAGAGGAGCAGCAGGGCATGGAGTACATAGATGATCACATGGAGAACAAGAAGGAATGCATGGAGGATAAAATTCAGAACATCTACTACAAGTGCTCGAGGGAGGAGAGGGAGGCAGGAGCACATCGAGAGAGGGAAGGGGATGGCGCACTACACCATGTGGGAAGCGCCAAGGAAGAGTCCTAGTCACACAAGGACCAGGACCTGCGAGTCCTTATGGCTGAACCCAACTCGGGTCAGTTTGTATCCCTAGTTTGAGTCCATAGAGTCCCAAACCGAGTTGGTTTAGGAGGTGGTGCGTTTTGGGCTGCTGTGGCCGCACCCCTCCCCATATATACCCCTTGCTGCGAGTTAGTTAGGGCAGACCACGTTTAAACATAAACCCTAGATTGGATTGCTAAGCATTCATCTATATTCGAGTTCCTCTGTGTTCCGCTCAGGAATTCAACCTCTCCACTGTGTTGCGCTCTGGAGATTATTATCCGAAGTTTGAGTGTGATCTGTTGTTCCACTGGGAATTAGTAGATTGCAAAACCGCTTCGTGGTCGGCGGCTACGTTGCATCGGTGTGAGGCGTCGCGAATATCCATTGGGTTGAAGAGCTGTTGCATTGGCAACGGGGGAACAGCCGGAGAGTTCGTCGGATTCTCGCAAGTTATCTTCCACCATCATCCATCTACCCACCGCTCACTGAGAAGATCGGGCCACCCCTTATCAGTCCAGATGGCTACGATTGTCGCATGTGGTTTAGGATGACCTAAAAGTGCTACTAATACTCCTATATGGCTGGGAGGGGTGCACGTGGGTCAGATGAAGTAAGGAGGGTCCGTATACCCCTAAATGGCTAGGAGGGGTCCACGGGGGTCCAGATGGCTATGATTGTCGCATGTGCTTTAGGATGACCTAAAAGTGCTACTGATACTCCTATATGGCTGGGAGGGGTGCACGTGGGTCAGATGACGTTAGGAGGGTCCGTATACCCCTAAATGGCTAGGAGGGGTCCACGGGGGTCCAGATGGCTATGATTGTCGCATGTGGTTTAGGATGACCTAAAAGTGCTACTGATACTCCTATATGGCTGGGAGGGGTGCACGTGGGTCAGATGACGTAAGGAAGATCCGTATTCACCTAGATGGCTAGGAGGGGTCCACGGGGTCCAGATGGCTACGATTGTCGCATGTGCTTTAGGATGACCTAAAGGTGCTACTGATACTCGTAGATGGCTGGCCGGGGTGCACGTGGGTCAGATGACGTAAGGAGGGTCCGTATACTCCTAGATGGCTAAGAGGGGTCCACGGGAGTCCAGATGGCTAACATTGTAGCTCGTGCTTTAGGATGACCGAAAAGTGCTACTGATACTCCTATATGGCTGGGAGGGGTGCACGTGGGTCAGATAACGTAAGGAGGGTCCGTATACTCCTAAATGGCTAGGAGGGGTCCACGGGGGTCCAGATGGCTATGATTGTCGCATGTGCTTTAGGATGACCTAAAAGTGCTACTGATACTCCTATATGGCTGGGAGGGGTGCACGTGGGTCAGATGACGTTAGGAGGGTCCGTATACTCCTAGATGTCTAGGAGGGGTCCACGGGGGTCCAGATGGCTACGATTGTCGCTCGTGCTTTAGGATGACCTAAAAGTGCTATTGATACTCCTAGAAGGCCGGGAGGGGTGCACGTGGGTCAGATGACGTAAGGAGGGTCCGTTTACTCATAGATGGCTAGGACGGGTCCACGGGGGTCCAGATGGCGAAGATTGTCGCATGTGGTTTAGGATTACCTAAAAGTGCTACTGATACTTCTATATGCCTGGGAGGGGTGCACGTGGGTCAGATTACGTAAGGAGGGTCCGCAAACTCCTAGATGGCTAGGAGGGGTCCACGGGGGTCCAGATGGCTACGATTGTCGCATGTGGTTTAGGATGACCTAAAAGTGCTACTGATACTCCTATATGGCTGGGAGGGGTGCACGTGGGTCAGATGACGTAAGGAGGATCCGTATTCTCCTAGATGGCTAGGAGGGGTCCACGGGGTCCAGATGGCTACGATTGTCGCATGTGCTTTAGGATGACCTAAAGGTGCTACTGATACTCCTAGATGGCTGGCCGGGGTGCACGTGGGTCAGATGACGTAAGGAGGGTCCGTATACTCCTAGATGGCTAAGAGGGGTCCACGGGAGTCCAGATGGCTAACATTGTAGCTCGTGCTTTAGGATGACCTAAAAGTGCTACTGATACTCCTAGAAGGCTGGGAGGGGTGCACGTGGGTCAGATAACGTAAGGAGGGTCCGTATACTCCTAGATGGCTAGTAGGGGTCCACGGGGGTCCAAATGGCTAAGATTGTCGCTCGTGCTTTAGGATGACTTGAAAGTGCTACTGATACTCCTAGAAGGCTGTGAGGGGTGCACGTGGGTCAGATGACGTAAGGAGGGTCCGTATACTCCTAGATGGCTAGGAGGGGTCCACGGGGGTCCAGATGGCTATGATTGTCGCATGTGCTTTAGGATGACCTAAAAGTGCGACTGATACTGCTATTTGGCTGGGAGGGGTGCACGTGGGTCAGATGACGTTAGGAGGGTCCGTATACTCCTAGATGTCTAGGAGGGGTTCACGGGGGTCCAGATGGCTACGATTGTCGCTCGTGCTTTAGGATGACCCAAAAGGGCTACTGATACTCCTAGAAGGCTGGGAGGGGTGCACGTGGGTCAGATGACGTAAGGAGGGTCCGTTTACTCATAGATGGCTAGGAGGGGTCCACGGGGGTCCTGATGGCTAAGATTGTCGCATGTGGTTTAGGATGACCTAAAAGTGCTACTGATACTCCTATATGGCTGGGAGGGGTGCACGTGGGTCAGATGACGTAAGGAGGGTCCGTATACCCCTAAATGGCTAGGAGGGGTCCACGGGGGTCCAGATGGCTATGATTGTCGCATGTGCTTTTGGATGACCTAAAAGTGCTACTGATACTCCTATATGGCTGGGAGGGGTGCACGTGGGTCAGATGACGTTAGGAGGGTCCGTATACTCCTAGATGTCTAGGAGGGGTCCACGGGGGTCCAGATGGCTATGATTGTCGCTCGTGCTTTAGGATGACCTAAAAGTGCTACTGATACTCCTAGAAGGCTGGGAGGGGTGCACGTGGGTCAGATGACGTAAGGAGGGTCCGTTTACTCATAGATGGCTAGGAGGGGTCCACGGGGGTCCAGATGGCTAAGATTGTCGCATGTGGTTTAGGATGACCTAAAAGTGCTACTGATACTCCTATATGGCTGGGAGGGGTGCACGTGGGTCAGATTACGTAAGGATGGTCCGTATACTCCTAGATGGCGAGGAGGGGTCCACGGGGGTCCAGATGGCTACGATTGTTGCATGTGGTTTAGGATGACCTAAAAGTGCTACTGATACTCCTATATGGCTGGGAGGGGTGCACGTGGGTCAGATGACGTAAGGAGGATCCGTATTCTCCTAGATGGCTAGGAGGGGTCCACGGGGTCCAGATGGCTACGATTGTCGCATGTGCTTTAGGATGACCTAAAAGTGCTACTGATACTCCTAGATGGCTGGCCGGGGTGCACGTGGGTCAGATAACGTAAGGAGGGTCCTTATACTCCAAGATGGCTAAGAGGGGTCCACGGGAGTCCAGATAGCAAAGATTGTAGCTCGTGCTTTAGGATGACCTAAAAGTGCTACTGATACTCCTAGAACGCTGGGAGGGGTGCACGTGGGTCAGATGACGTAAGGAGGGTCCGTATACTCCTAGATGGCTAGTAGGGGTCCACGGGGGTCCAGATGGCTACGATTGTCGCACGTGCTTTAGGATGACCTAAAAGTGCTACTGATACTCCTAGAAGGCTGGGAGAGGTGCACATGGGTCAGATGACGTAAGGAGGGTCCGTATACTCCTAGATGGCAAGGAGGGGTCCACGGCGGTCCAGATGGCTACGATTGTCGCACGTGCTTTAGGATGACCTAAAAGTGATACTGATACACCTAGATGGCTGGGAGGGGTGCACGTGGGTCAGATGACATAAGGAGGGTCCGTATACTCCTAGATGGCTAGGCGGGGTCCACGAGGGTCCAGATGGCTACGATTGCCGCACGTGCTTTAGGATGACCTAAAATTGCTAATGATACTCCTAGATGGCTGGGAGGGGTTCACGTGGGTTAGATGACGTAAGGAGGGTCCGTATACTCCTAGATGGCTACGAGGGGTCCACAGGGTCCAGATGGCTACGATTGTCGCATGTGCTTTAGGATGACCTAAAAGTGCTACTGATAATCCTATATGGCTGGGAGGGGTGCACGTGGGTCAGATGACGTAAGGAGGGTCCGTATACTCCTAGATGTCTAGGAGGGGTCCACGGGGGTCCAGATGGCTACGATTGTCGCTCGTGCTTTAGGATGACCTAAAAGTGCTACTGATACTCCTAGAAGGCTGGGAGGGGTGCACGTGGGTCAGATGACGTAAGGAGGGTCCGTTTACTCATAGATGGCTAGGAGGGGTCCACGGGGGTCCAGATGGCTAAGATTGTCGCATGTGGTTTAGGATGACCTAAAAGTGCTACTGATACTCCTATATGGCTGGGAGGGGTGCACGTGGGTCAGATTACGTAAGGAGGGTCCGTATACTCCTAGATGGCTAGGAGGGGTCCACGGGGGTCCAGATGGCTACGATTGTCGCATGTGGTTTAGGATGACCTAAAAGTGCTACTGATACTCCTATATGGCTGGGAGGGGTGCACGTGGGTCAGATGACGTAAGGAGGATCCGTATTCTCCTAGATGGCTAGGAGGGGTCCACGGGGTCCAGATGGCTACGATTGTCGCATGTGCTTTAGGATGACCTGAAGGTGCTACTGATACTCCTAGATGGCTGGCCGGGGTGCACGTGGGTCAGATGACGTAAGGAGGGTCCGTATACTCCTAGATGGCTAAGAGGGGTCCACGAGAGTCCAGATGGCTAACATTGTAGCTCGTGCTTTAGGATGATCTAAAAGTGCTACTGATACTCCTAGAAGGCAGGGAGGGGTGCACGTGGGTCAGATAACGTAAGGAGGGTCCGTATACTCCTAGATGGCTAGTAGGGGTCCACGGGGTCCAGATGGCTAACATTGTAGCTCGTGCTTTAGGATGACCTAAAAGTGCTACTGATACTCCTAGATGGCTGGGAGGGGTGCACGTGGGTCTGATGACGTAAGGAGGGTCCGTATACTCCTAGATGGCTAGGAGGGGTCCACGGGGGTCCAGATGGCTAAGATTGTCGCTCGTGCTTTAGGATGACCTAAAAGTGCTACTGATACTCCTAGAAGGCTGGGTGGGGTACACGTGGGTCAGATTACGTAAGGAGGGTCCGTATACTCCTAGATGGCTAGGAGGGGTCCACGGGGGTCCAGATGGCTACGATTGTCGCATGTGGTTTAGGATGACCTAAAAGTGCTACTGATACTCCTATATGGCTGGGAGGGGTGCACGTGGGTCAGATGACGTAAAGGACGATCCGTATTCTCCTAGATGGCTAGGAGGGGTCCACGGGGTCCATGATGAGGACATCCCTAGTCCTTTACCATCTTCTCCTATTGATAATGTTGCTGTACAAGACAAAGCTAATGATGTGAGGATTGGACCAATGACAAGAGCTCGAACCAAGTTACTAGAGCAACAGGTGAACTCACTCTTAGTTGAATATAACGTTTGTGTTAATGAGAAATTTATACTGGCTAAGTCTATGCATTTATGTATGATCAGGTTTGTTGATAACACAAACATTATTGGAGGAGAGGAGCAGCAGGGCATGGAGTACATAGATGATCACATGGAGAACAAGAAGGAATGCATGGAGGATAAAATTCAGAACATCTACTACAAGTGCTCGAGGGAGGAGAGGGAGGCAGGAGCACATCGAGAGAGGGAAGGGGATGGCGCACTACACCATGTGGGAAGCGCCAAGGAAGAGTCCTAGTCACACAAGGACCAGGACCTGCGAGTCCTTATGGCTGAACCCAACTCGGGTCAGTTTGTATCCCTAGTTTGAGTCCATAGAGTCCCAAACCGAGTTGGTTTAGGAGGTGGTGCGTTTTGGGCTGCTGTGGCCGCACCCCTCCCCATATATACCCCTTGCTGCGAGTTAGTTAGGGCAGACCACGTTTAAACATAAACCCTAGATTGGATTGCTAAGCATTCATCTATATTCGAGTTCCTCTGTGTTCCGCTCAGGAATTCAACCTCTCCACTGTGTTGCGCTCTAGAGATTATTATCCGAAGTTTGAGTGTGATCTGTTGTTCCGCTGGGAATTAGTAGATTGCAAAACCGCTTCGTGGTCGGCGGCTACGTTGCATCGGTGTGAGGCGTCGCGAATATCCATTGGGTTGAAGAGCTGTTGCATTGGCAACGGGGGAACAGCCGGAGAGTTCGTCGGATTCTCGCAAGTTATCTTCCACCATCATCCATCTACCCACCGCTCACTGAGAAGATCGGGCCACCCCTTATCATCTTGGTATCAGATTTCCAGCGTTTTTACTCGGTGAGCATCCACACATCCGTCCCCGTCGATTTACTGTTTTCGTCCTATACAGAAAAAGCCACAAAAAAAAATTAGGGTTTAGACATAGCCATAGACTAGATAGCACCGAGTGCATGTTCTAGTTGCTGTTCGTGTAGATCTTTTGCGTTTCCTTTTTTTTTCCCGTTTGTGTCGTAGAGTTTGTTTAGGTTTGGAGTTGTTACTTTCCGTACTTAGTTGTGTTGGATTCGGAGTCATTGTCAAAAAATCAAAAAAAAAGAGAAGAGGTTTCGGTTGTTTCCGAGTTCGGGTCAGAATCGGCAGTTTCCATGGACGTACGTCGCTGTTTTCCTTCCGTTTTCCGTTTCCGAGTTCGTGTCGTGGACGGTTCCGGCAGAAAATTCAACCAGGCATAACTTTTGCATACGACCTCCGATTTGGACGATCTTTAGCTCGTTTTGTAGAGGAGACCGAAGCGAAGGCAGCCAAACTCACCACGTCTGTTTACGGCTTTTCGACGTCTCAGAATTCCCAAAAAACGTCGGGAAGTATTTCTTTTTGCCACTTTTGTGCAAAAACCTTAGACACAGCCTTTCTACAGCAGTGTTAGGAGCTTACCCATACAGGACTAGCTAACGTTTTGTGCTCCCAGGCTGCTTGTTATTGTGTGTCTTGTTTATCTCAACGTGCTGGCCATAGAAAATTGAAAAATTCCTCAAAAAAAAAAAAAACAGAGAGCAAGGAAAAAGGCCAAAGTGCATAGTATCTTTTGTGACACTACTCATTGTGAGCAATCTTGAGCCTGAGTTTATTTGAGCAACTTGCTAGTGTCCTTCCCGTGCATTGCAACACGAGCTATACTCCGGACATATCTTTACATATTGGTGCTCATCCCTATAGTTGCCTTGCCACATTATTCTCCACGTGTGTGTTTCCTGTGTTTTCGAGTTTCACACGAACAGCAAATAGGATTTGTAGTTGGTGTTGTTAGGTCTCCCAACCAAGCTCCACCAATATACCCTGTTTTGTTGTGTGACACTTTGATACCCATAATATTCGCTTCATCACATCCGTGCACGTGCTCCTATTACAAGTTGGTAAGCTTTGCTAATTCACTTTGGAACGGTAAGATTCCACAAATTCTTTCGGTTTTTGAGTGAGTTGAGAGTTTCCACATATATATATAGATATTCTTGTGCACACTAATCATGTCGTCAGGTGATGAGACCGCAAGTGTGGTGCAGCAAAAGAAGGAGGATAATGCTTCGGTTAATTGGCGGGAGTATGAGGCCCTACGTGATCATCTTTCGCGTCAGTTCGGGGCTGAATCTGAGAGGTTGCACACTGGTTTGGCGGCCACAGATGCCAAGGTTGCTACTGTACAGCAGTCATTGGGGACTATTCAGCGGTCCATGGATGCTATGACTTGAGCCATGGAGGCAATCACACAGCGTCATGGACAGCCAGCAGACGATGCCAGTGTTCAGGCCGGACATGAGGACCCATTTGGTGCTTATGATGATGCTGATGAGGACGTTAATGGCCACGCTTTTCCTGCTCATGTTGGCCGAGGAGACGGCCGCGGTGCTGCACATCCGGGGCGTGGTGGTGCACCTATTGGTCGTGCTCGTCGTATGTTTGATAATGTTGGTCATGCAGCCATTCGTGATGATGACGGTTTGGGTAAACCAAAATTCAGCATTCCCAAATTCGAGGGCTCTATTGATGTGGAAGAATATATTAATTGGGAGTTGAAGATGGAACAATTATGGCGTTTGCATGATTATACGGAAGATAGAAAGATCAAGCTTGCATCTTCTGAGTTTGATGGTTATGCTTTGCTTTGGTGGCATGGTCTTGTTAATGCAAGGCGTGAAGCTAATGACTTGCCTATTCGTTCTTGGCGAGAGATGAAGGAAGAGATGCAACATCGTTTTGTTCCTCGTAACTATAGGCGTTCCTTGTATGACAAGTTGCAAAATCTGAAGCAAGGTACTTCCTCCGTGGATGAATATTACAAGGAGATGGAGTTGATAATGCAGCGTGCTAAAGTAAGAGAAGAATCTGAACAAACCATGCAGCGTTTCTTGTCAGGTTTGAACTTTAATGTCAAGAGAATTGTACGTCATTATCAATATGCTGATATAGAGGATTTATTGCATCAAGCACGTGAAGCTGAGTTACAAGTGGCCGAAGATGCCAAATATTTGTCTCGTTCTTCCTTTGGAAGGGGCAGTTTTTCCTCACGTGCTACACCTAGTATTGTGCAATCTAGTGTTGCACCAAGTTCTCGTGGAGCTGCACCTACAAAGCCAATTTCGGCTGCACCCGCTCACAAGCCTCCACCGCCACCTACAGCAAGTGGTACCGGTTCTTCGAATTCTACAGCCCGTACACGTGATATGAACTGCCTACGTGCGGAGGCAAGGGTCATTTCAAGCGAGATTGCCCCAATAGAAAAGTTATGTTAGTCAATGAAGAAACTGGTGAGTATGAGAGTGGTGATGAGGTGGACCATGCGGCTGATCTTGTGGAGGAAGAGGACAGCGGTATTATATATGCTGATGCTGCTCATTTGCCCACTATTGTTTGTACGCAGCGAGCATTGAGCGTTACGCCAAGTCCCATGGAGCAGCGCTGCAATCTGTTTCAAACCATGGCTGCACTTGGTAATGGCAAGGCGTGCAAAGTGATAATTGATGGTGGCAGTTGCCGCAATTTGGCTAGTAAAGAGCTTTGTCAAAAACTGAATCTGAAATACTTGCCACATCCTAATCCTTATTTTATTTAGTGGTTGAGTGATAGTGGGGAGATGAAGATCAACCATATGGTGCGTGTGGACTTTCAGATTGGACCTTATAAGGACACCGTGGAGTGTGATGTTGTTCCTATGACGGTGTGCCATTTATTGTTGGGTCGCCCATGGCAATTTGATAGAGATGTCCGACACAATGGTAGGGCCAACACATACCAGCTCAATTGGCACGGAAAGGAGATCATGTTGAGGCCTATGACACCGCAAGCTGTGGTCAATCAATCTCGTCAAAAAGTTGAGGTTCACCGTGAGGATGAGCGTGAGAGATTAGATAGGAGAGAGACTCCACCTTCGGTGAGTGAGAGCCACCAGCCAAATTCGAGTGGTAAAAAGAAAAGTGAGGGAGAGAATAAGCTAGTCATGTTAGCCACTAAATCTGATTTGCAAGAGTTTCATGAGGATCCTACTCTAGTACCTCTTGTACTTATGTGCAAGGGCGAAATTCTTGTTTCTAATGACATGACCCCTATTTCTCTTGGTGTTGCTAATGTGTTGCAGGATTTCGAGGACGTTTTTCCCGACGCGGTACCGGCTGGTTTGCCACCGTTGAGAGGCATAGAACATCAAATTGATTTGATTCCAGGAGCCTCTTTGCCCAACCGAGCCCCTTACCGTACCAATCCAGAGGAGACGAAGGAAATTCAGCGACAAGTACAAGAACTTCTGGACAAAGGGTATATTCGTGTGAGCTTAAGTCCTTGTGCTGTTCCTGTTATTTTAGTTCCTAAGAAAGATGGTACATGGCGCATGTGTGTAGATTGTAGAGCAATTAATAACATCACTATTCGTTATCGTCACCCTATTCCACGGTTGGATGACATGCTAGATGAATTAAGTGGTGCTGCTATTTTCTCTAAGATTGATTTGCGTAGTGGTTATCATCAAATTAGGATGAAAGAAGGAGATGAGTGGAAAACAGCCTTTAAAACTAAATTCGGTCTATATGAGTGGTTAGTCATGCCTTTTGGTTTAACTAATGCACCTAGTACTTTCATGAGATTAATGAATCATGTTTTGAGGCATTTCATTGGAAAGTTTGTGGTTGTGTATTTTGATGACATATTAATTTATAGCCACAACGAAACTGAACATATTGATCATATTCGCCAAGTTTTGCATGTGCTGCGTGCTAATAAGCTCTATGGTAATCTTGAGAAATGCACGTTTTGCAAAGATAGGGTAATATTTCTGGGATTTGTTGTTTCTAAGCATGGGGTTGAGGTAGATGACTCTAAAATTGAAGCAATTAAAAATTGGCCTACTCCCATGAACCTAAGTCAATTACGAAGCTTTCTTGGTCTTGCTGGATTTTATAGACGTTTCGTGAGAGACTTTAGTACTATTGCTGCAGTTTTGAATGATCTTACTAAGAAAGGTGTCCCTTTTGTTTGGGGTGCTGCCCAAGATGCTGCATTTGATGAATTGAAACGTTGTTTGATTTCTGCACCTTTGCTTATGCTTCCTGATTTCAATAAGCAATTTTATATTGAATGTGATGCTAGTGGCATTGGAATAGGTGGTGTGTTAATGCAAGAGGGAAAACCGGTTGCATATTTTTCTGAAAAATTACATGAAGCACAATTGAACTATCCTGTTTATGATAAAGAATTGTATGCTCTTGTTCGTGCTCTTGAGGTTTGGCAACATTATTTGTGGCCAAAAGAATTTATCATACATTCTGATCATGAGGCTTTGAAATTTTTAAAGTGCCAAACTAATCTTAATAAACGTCATGCTAAATGGATGGAATTCATTGAATCTTTTCCATACTGATACGGGCATCGTCGGCATTATATTGGTCCGTTGACACGCTAGGACATATGTAATAGTAATATAAGTCTAAGGTGTTGTTAATTAGGGCCTGCGTGCCAAACATGGCCGAACCCAACCATGGGTCGGTTTGTATCAGTTTGAGTCCAATTAGGTTTAGGTGTCTGAGTCGAACCAGGTTAGGTTTCAGCGGCTCCTACCCCTTTGGCTTTTATAACCAGAGGGGGTGCCACAATATTAGGGGAGTTGAAAATCATGTAGAACCACGTGTTCAAGGTTGCCTCCGTCCTAAGGGACCGGCGTGTAGACGGCGTCTCGGACGTTTGTCTAGTTATCTAATAAATTGAGGCATGAGAGTTCTTGAGTCTGTCAAGAGTGTTCGTGCGTGGCGAGAAGGTCCTTGATTCTGTCAAGGGTTGTCGAGCTTGGCGTGAGGCGTGGTGTTCATCATCTCGTTGCTCGCCGTGAGATTCGTTCTCTCGTTCTTCAGGTTGCGCGGATCGTTCCCGTGATTGGAAGAATAGTTATCCGGTGGTTCTTGCGGTGAAAGATCGGGCAAACATCTACATCATGATAAAGATGATACCACATGATAAAGATGATACCAGATGATATCATGTGGTATCATCTTTATCATGATGTAGATGTTTGCCCGATCTTTCACCGCAAGAACCACCGGATAACTATTCTTCCAATCACGGGAACGATCCGCGCAACCTGAAGAACGAGAGAACGAATCTCACGGCGAGCAACGAGATGATGAACACCACGCCTGACGCCAAGCTCGACAACCCTTGACAGAATCAAGGACCTTCTCGCCACGCACGAACACTCTTGACAGACTCAAGAACTCTCATGCCTCAATTTATTAGATAACTAGACAAACGTCCGAGACGCCGTCTACACGCCGGTCCCTTAGGACGGAGGCAACCTTGAACACGTGGTTCTACATGATTTTCAACTCCCCTAATATTGTGGCACCCCCTCTGGTTATAAAAGCCAAAGGGGTAGGAGCCGCTGAAACCTAACCTGGTTCGACTCAGACACCTAAACCTAATTGGACTCAAACTGATACAAACCGACCCATGGTTGGGTTCGGCCATGTTTGGCACGCAGGCCCTAATTAACAACACCTTAGACTTATATTACTATTACATATGTCCTAGCGTGTCAACGGACCAATATAATGCCGACGATGCCCGTATCAGTAGCACTTTTAGGTCATCCTAAAGCACATGCGACAATCATAGCCATCTGGACCCCCGTGGACCCCTCCTAGCCATTTAGGAGTATACGGACCCTCCTTACGTTATCTGACCCACGTGCACCCCTCCCAGCTATATAGGAGTATCAGTAGCACTTTTCGGTCATCCTAAAGCACGAGCTACAATGTTAGCCATCTGGACTCCCGTGGACCCCTCTTAGCCATCTAGGAGTATACGGACCCTCCTTACGTCATCTGACCCACGTGCACCCCGGCCAGCCATCTAGGAGTATCAGTAGCACATTTAGGTCATCCTAAAGCACATGCGACAATCGTAGCCATCTGGACCCCGTGGACCCCTCCTAGCCATATAGGAGAATACGGATCCTCCTTACGTCATCTGACCCACGTGCACCCCTCCCAGCCATATAGGAGTATCAGTAGCACTTTTAGGTCATCCTAAACCACATGCGACAATCGTAGCCATCTGGACTGATAAGGGGTGGCCCGATCTTCTCAGTGAGCGGTGGGTAGATGGATGATGGTGGAAGATAACTTGCGAGAATCCGACGAACTCTCCGGCTGTTCCCCCGTTGCCAATGCAACAGCTCTTCAACCCAATGGATATTCGCGACGCCTCACACCGATGCAACGTAGCCGCCGACCACGAAGCGGTATTGCAATCTACTAATTCCCAGTGGAACAACAGATCACACTCAAACTTCGGATAATAATCTCCAGAGCGCAACACAGTGGAGAGGTTGAATTCCTGAACGGAACACAGAGGAACTCGAATATCGATGAATGCTTAGCAATCCAATATAGGGTTTATGTTTAAACGTGGTCTGCCCTAACTAACTCGCAGCAAGGGGTATATATGGGGAGGGGTGCGGCCACAGCAGCCCAAAACGCACCACCTCCTAAACCAACTCGGTTTGGGACTCTATGGACTCAAACTAGGGATACAAACTGACCCGAGTTGGGTTCAGCCATAAGGACTCGCAGGTCCTGGTCCTTGTGTGACTAGGACTCTTCCTTGGCGCTTCCCACATGGTGTAGTGCGCCATCCCCTTCCCTCTCTCGATGTGCTCCTGCCTCCCTCTCCTCCCTCGAGCACTTGTAGTAGATGTTCTGAATTTTATCCTCCATGCATTCCTTCTTGTTCTCCATGTGATCATCTATGTACTCTATGCCCTGCTGCTCCTCTCCTCCAATAATGTTTGTGTTATCAACAAACCTGATCATACATAAATGCATAGACTTAGGCAGTATAAATTTCTCATTAACACAAACGTTATATTCAACTAAGAGTGAGTTCACCTGTTGCTCTAGTAACTTGGTTCGAGCTCTTGTCATTGGTCCAATCCTCACATCATTAGCTTTGTCTTGTACAGCAACATTATCAATAGGAGAAGATGGTAAAGGACTAGGGATGTCCTCATCATCCTCCCCCCCTTCAAAAGGCGTCGACCTCGACGCGTCAAGGTCTTCTCCAGCAAATGGCGTCAAATCAGCAACATTAAATGTATTGCTGACACCAAACTCAGATGTAGGAAGATCTATCTTGTATGCATTATCATTTATCTTGGCAAGAACCTTGAAAGGACCATCACCACGTGGCAGCAATTTAGACTTGCGCTGAACAGGAAATCTGTCCTTGCGAAAGTGCACCCAAACCATGTCGCCGGGCTGAAAAATCACCTCCTTTCTTTTCTTGTTAACACGATCAGCATTGTACTTGCCTTTCTTCTCGATAGCCTCTGTAGTCTTCTCATGTATCTTCCTCACAAAATCTGCTCGCTTCGATGCATCCATGTTGACACGTTCTTGAATTGGAAGCGGCAGCAAATCAAGCGGTGTAATGGGTTTAAAACCATACACCACCTCAAACGGACACAATTGCGTGGTGGAGTGTACAGCCCTGTTATATGCAAACTCCACATGCGGCAAACACTCTTCCCACACACGCAGATTTTTCTTGATCATTGTCCGCAGCAACGCCGAAAGTGTGCGGTTCACCACCTCCGTTTGGCCATCAGTTTGGGGATGACAAGTTGTACTAAACAGCAGCTTCGTCCCCAGCTTTCCCCAAAGTGTCTTCCAAAAGTAGCTCATGAACTTCACATCACGGTCAGAAACAATCGTCTTCGGTACTCCATGTATTGGCACGATGTCCCTGAAAAACAGATTAGCAATATGCGACGCATCGTCGCTTTTGTGGCAGGCAATAAAATGAGCCATCTTAGAAAAACGATCCACTACCACAAAAATAGAATCATGTCCTCTACTGGTCCTAGGCAATCCTAACACAAAATCCATGCTTATATCTTCCCATGGTGTAGTAGGAGCAGGAAGAGGGGTATACAAACCGTGGGGCTTAAGTTTGGACTTAGCCTTGTTGCACGTGATGCAACGCTTCACAAACCTGTCCACATCCCGCCTCATGCGTGGCCAATAGAAGTGATCAGCCAACATCAACAACGTCTACTCACGTCCAAAGTGACCCATCAAGCCGCCTCCATGTGATTCCTGCAACAAGAGCAAACGCACGGACGACTCGGGTACACATAACTTGTTAGCTCGAAACAAATATCCATCATGCATATGGTATTTTTCCCACGCCTTCACATCAGAACAGTTAGCAAAGGCAGCGGCAAAATCAGTATCGGAAGCATATAAATCACGCAAACTCTCCAAACCCGGAACTTGAATATCAAGATGTGTCAAAAGCATGTTTTTCCGAGAGAGTGCATCAGCAACAACGTTTTCTTTGCCCTTCTTATACTTAATAATGTATGTGATGTAGATGTTTGCCCGATCTTTCACCGCAAGAACCACCGGATAACTATTCTTCCAATCACGGGAACGATCCGCGCAACCTGAAGAACGAGAGAACGAATCTCACGGCGAGCAACGAGATGATGAACACCACGCCTCACGCCAAGCTCGACAACCCTTGACAGAATCAAGGACCTTCTCGCCACGCACGAACACTCTTGACAGACTCAAGAACTCTCATGCCTCAATTTATTAGATAACTAGACAAACGTCCGAGACGCCGTCTACACGCCGGTCCCTTAGGACGGAGGCAACCTTGAACACGTGGTTCTACATGATTTTCAACTCCCCTAATGATGAGGATATATCGGTGGATTATGATGATTATCCATGCTTAAACTGGAAGGAAATACTAAACATGATCGATGATTATTATAAGGTGAACTCATTCCTAGTTGGATATGATACCATGAATTATAAGAATGTTATACTGCCTAAGTTATTATGTTTATGTATCATTAGGTTTGAGTTAATGGAGATAATGGCGAATGGAGAAGAAGATGTGGGCAAGGAATGGAGGCTGTTGACAAACATCAAGGTGGCTAGCACGAGGGAGGCGAGGGAGGAAGCGGAGTCATCACGCGAAGAAGGGATGCTGCAAACAAAGAAAGATCCTTTCCAATTCGGATTCAAGATTTGTTCAGATTCGGTTCGGACTGACAGAAGTCCTGAATTTGAAACGGACGTGAATTCTTTATACGGACTCCAAATAGAGCAAAGAAGCACAATCTGAAAAGGCAATTTGAAGGGCTTTCCAATGGGTCCGGCCCCATGCCCCGGTTCGGCTCGGACTAGGCGCGGTGACCGCAACAAGTCACGAGTTGTTTTCTGCCTGTTTCCAAACAGAGTCCGTTAAAGTTAGGAAAGTTAGGTTTTGACTCCAACACAATGTTGGACGTCCAGCAGCCTTTATAAGGCTTGTAATTTCGTGGCTTTTAGGTTTAGACCACGTTTAAACATAAACCCTAGATTGGATTGCTAAGCATTCATCTATATTCGAGTTCCTCTGTGTTGCGCTCAGGAATTCAACCTCTCCACTGTGTTGCGCTCTGGAGATTATTATCCGAAATTTGAGTGTGATCTGTTGTTCCACTGGGAATTAGTAGATTGCAAAACCGCTTCGTGGTCGGCGGCTACGTTGCATCGGTGTGAGGCGTCGCGAATATCCATTGGGTTGAAGAGCTGTTGCATTGGCAACGGGGGAACAGCCGGAGAGTTCGTCGGATTCTCGCAAGTTATCTTCCACCATCATCCATCTACCCATCGCTCACTGAGAAGATCGGGCCACCCCTTATCATCTTGGTATCAGATTTCCAGCGTTTACTCGGTGAGCATCCACAAATCCATCTCGTAGTTGTAGATTTATTTTCGTCCTATCCAGAAAAAGCCATACAAAAAGATTAGGTTTTAGATTTTGCCATAGACTTAGATTGCAGCAGTTTGATTCATAGTTGCTGGTCAATTTTCCTTTGCGTAACTTTAATCTTGTCCAAGTCTAGGTTTAGGGTTCTAATCGTTTTGCTTTCTCTTATTGAATTCGGAGTCCAAAAACAGAAAATACCAATTTTCGTCCGTTTTTCCCGCGTGGACAGTTTCCGAGTAGAGTTAGGTTTCTAAGTTCTGTTTGTTTCCAAATCTTCCGTTGTTATTTCCGTAACTTTGTTTAGCTTAGCCACTGCCTTTCTACAGCACGTGAGTAGGAACTTACCCATTGAGAATAGCAAATTTTCTTGTGCTCGACAGGCTGCTCTTTTGATCGGTTTTCTTGCACACTTTGTCTCAGCGTGTTTGCTCAAGTGCTCCTGTTTTGTTGTGGCCATAAATTTAAAATCAAAAAAAAAGAGAAAAGAGAAAAGAGACGAGAGAAAAAGTGACAAAAGAAAAAATTTCAGAGAAGAGAAAAGAATCAAAGGCCGAAGTTCAAATTTCAGTTGAGGAGCTTGCTGATTGTGTTTTGTTGCATAGTTGAGCAATCTTGTGCCTGTCATTAGAGCCTTTTTGCTAGCATCTCTCTTGTGCATTTGCAACAACCGAGCATTACTCCGATATATCATATTTTGAGCTCAATTTTCAAAGTTGCTTTTGCCCCATTTATCTCCACCGTGTGAGTTTCCCTGTTGTGTCTGATCAGCACTAGGAATTGAACTGGTGTAGTTAGGTATCCCTACCAAGCTCCACTAAATACCCTGGTTTGCTGTGTGACGCATTGAAACCCATAATATTCGCTGCATCACATCCGTGCACGTACTGTCACTACAAGTGGTGAGCTTTTCTAATTCACTGTGGAACGGTAAGATCCACAATTTCTTTCGGTTGAGTGAGTTGAGAGTTTTCCACATATATACATATCTGTTTGTTTTTCACTAACCATGGTAGACAGTGCTATGGATACTTTGGAGACACGTCAATATCACTTCCTCCACCATAAATATTGTAGTGATACTTTTTGGGAGGAAGAACAAGGTGCTTTCAATGGTGATGGCCTTTTCCACCATCGTGTGCAGATTGGTGAGCGATGTGCTGCTGCCACCATTGACGGATCTTCTAATCTCAATTTAGTCAGTATTGAGGTTGTAGAGAAGTTGCAGCTACATAAATTTTCCAATCTGAAGCCATACCTTCTACGCTCATCATATGGCACACTGCTTATTTCCCACACTGCTGAAGTTCCTTTTACCTTCGGCGAGCATACTGAGATTGTGCGATGTGATGTATCCCCCATGCCACTTGACTCTTGTCACGTACTTCTCGGAGATCCTTGGTGCAGGAAGTTTCAAGTTCGAGCTCGCCCCGAGGTTAACAAAATTTCGTTCATGTGGAACATGAAGCGGGGTTTTCTGCTACGAAATTCAGCCGATGATTTTCATGAGTACCATCTTCTTCGCAAGGAGAGGAGAAAAGAATTTAGCTTATCGGCTAAGTACATGGTCATCATGGACGGTGACATTTCAATTATATGTCATGTTGACCACATTATGGATCAAATCCCATGTGAGAATGAGAGCCACATAGCCAAATTGAGTGAGAGTGTTATAAAAAGTGAGTTGTGTGATTCCACTAAACGTGAGGATGAGTGCATACACTTTGAGAGTATGAGAGAACAAGACAACATGAGTGTAGTAGATGATAGGACATGTGAGGATATTTCTGCTAATGTAACTATCTCTACTTCTAGTGTTGTTTCTTGTGATATGCAGGTTGCTTTTGAAGAAAGGGAGCTGTCAAGTCTTCAACCTGCATCACCACTAGAGGAACCTATTTCAGTGCCTACTACATCTGAGGAGTTTGCCATTGAAAAGGGTAATGATTTTGAGCTGCAGCCAGCAAGCGCGTCACTTTGTGAGTATGATTCTACGCTGACTAGTTCTAGTGATTTGATACACAAACATATTTCAGCACCATGTGATAATTTGCTAAATTCGAATTTTGATCATGTGGTATTGATTACACATAAAGAGATCCTTGCTAAACTACAACCGACTGATGTTTTGTTTTACATCATGCTAGAAGAACCACTTACCATTAGTTGTGCTATGAATAGGATTTCTGAAATTTCATATGTAAATTCTAGCACCTATGCCAACTGTTTTCGATTCTATTTAATTGGTGACTATAACATGAACGAGAATTTTTTGGTGGATCACATATGCATTACCTATGATAACATTGCTGAACTAAAACATTTTTCTTGCAATCATATATGCTCTGTGCCGAAATCTTTTTGCTTTGGGACAATACCTCATTATCATGATAATATGATGTCTTCTAGTCTAGTTGATGTACCTCAGCGAACAAAGGTAGCATCACCTTTGTTGGACTGTTCTGATCTTGCTAGATTTGCATATGATTATGCACATCCGTCTTGTTTGTCCCAAACTGATTTATGCTTCACTTATATTTGCAAACTGAGTTGCATCTTAAGTACTGGAAATAATGGACATGACTATTTACCTGTTTGTGCTGCATGGTCATTGCTTTGTTCTACATATCAGAGTAGCGCAATTGAAGCATGGTATGACACATATGATGATTTGCATCGTTTGGATTGGTTTGACCTTGATAGCATGAAATTTGATCATCGATCTTCTGTGAGGACATTGGATTTAATACTGAATCATAACATTTTATATATTTGTGTCTATCATTTTGATCATGATTCTATGAACTTCACTTATACTTGCAATTCTGATTGCTTATTGCTGAGATTTTCTTGGTTCCATTATGACAATTATATGTGCTATGCTCGCAATTGTCGTTGCATTTTGTCATTTGAGAATAATCATCCTATTTACAAACATGATACAACCTGCTATATATACATATACTCTGCATACACGTTGTTCTTTTTGTTTCTTCCACTTTCAGCTTATCCAAAGCCGCGGACGGCTTTTCTTGAAGAAAGGGAGGATGATGAGGATATATCGGTGGATTATGCTGATTATTCATGCTTACACTGGAAGGAAATATTAAGCCTAACCGATGATTATTATAAGGTGAACTCATTCCTAGTTGGACATGATACTTTGATTTATAAGAATGTTATACTACCTAAGTTATTGTGTTCTTGTATCATTAGGTTTGAGTTAATAGAGGGCATGGCGCATGGAGAAGAAGATGCGCGCGAGGGATGGAAATCATTGACAACCATCAAGGTGGCAAGCACGAGGGAGGCGAGGGAGGAAGTGGAGCCATCAATGAAGAGAGATTCAATTCGGACTAGCAGAAGTCACGAATTCGAAACAGTCAAGGTGTATTCATATGAAGTCCAAATAAAGCAACGAAGCACAGGTTGGAAAGGAAATTACAAATCCTTTCCAACGGATCCGACCCCAAACACCGGTTCGACTCGGACAAGCCTCGGTGACCAAAACAAGTCGACGGCTGTTTCCTGCCAGTTTCCAAATAAAGTCCTTTAAGTTAGGAAAGTTAGAGATATGGTTGTTTTCGACTCCAACTCTATGTTGGACGTCCAGCAGCCTTTATAAGGCTTGTAATTTCGTGGCTTTTAGGTACAGACCACGTTTAAACATAAACCCTAGATTGGATTGCTAAGCATTCATCTATATTCGAGTTCCTCTGTGTTGCGCTCAGGAATTCAACCTCTCCACTGTGTTGCGCTCTGGAGATTATTATCCGAAGTTTGAGTGTGATCTGTTGTTCCACTGGGAATTAGTAGATTGCAAAACCGCTTCGTGGTCGGCGGCTACGTTGCATCGGTGTGAGGCGTCGCGAATATCCATTGGGTTGAAGAGCTGTTGCATTGGCAACGGGGGAACAGCCGGAGAGTTCGTCGGATTCTCGCAAGTTATCTTCCACCATCATCCATCTACCCACCGCTCACTGAGAAGATCGGGCCACCCCTTATCAATTTTGTCATTTGAGAATAATCATCCTATTTACAAACATGATACAACCTGCTATATATACATATACTCTGCGTACACGTTGTTCTTTTTGTTTCTTCCACTTTCAGCTTATCCAAAGCCGCGGACGGCTTTTCTTGAAGAAAGGGAGGATGATGAGGATATATCGGTGGATTATGATGATTATCCATGCTTAAACTGGAAGGAAATACTAAACATGATCGATGATTATTATAAGGTGAACTCATTCCTAGTTGGATATGATACCATGAATTATAAGAATGTTATACTGCCTAAGTTATTATGTTTATGTATCATTAGGTTTGAGTTAATGGAGATAATGGCGAATGGAGAAGAAGATGTGGGCAAGGAATGGAGGCTGTTGACAAACATCAAGGTGGCTAGCACGAGGGAGGCGAGGGAGGAAGCGGAGCCATCACGCGAAGAAGGGATGCTGCAAACAAAGAAAGATCCTTTCCAATTCGGATTCAAGATTTGTTCAGATTCGGTTCGGACTGACAGAAGTCCTGAATTTGAAACGGACGTGGATTCTTTATACGGACTCCAAATAGAGCAAAGAAGCACAATCTGAAAAGGCAATTTGAAGGGCTTTCCAATGGGTCCGGCCCCATGCCCCGGTTCGGCTCGGACTAGGCGCGGTGACCGCAACAAGTCACGAGTTGTTTTCTGCCTGTTTCCAAACAGAGTCCGTTAAAGTTAGGAAAGTTAGGTTTTGACTCCAACACAATGTTGGACGTCCAGCAGCCTTTATAAGGCTTGTAATTTCGTGGCTTTTAGGTTTAGACCACGTTTAAACATAAACCCTAGATTGGATTGCTAAGCATTCATCTATATTCGAGTTCCTCTGTGTTGCGCTCAGGAATTCAACCTCTCCACTGTGTTGCGCTCTGGAGATTATTATCCGAAATTTGAGTGTGATCTGTTGTTCCACTGGGAATTAGTAGATTGCAAAACCGCTTCGTGGTCGGCGGCTACGTTGCATCGGTGTGAGGCGTCGCGAATATCCATTGGGTTGAAGAGCTGTTGCATTGGCAACGGGGGAACAGCCGGAGAGTTCGTCGGATTCTCGCAAGTTATCTTCCACCATCATCCATCTACCCATCGCTCACTGAGAAGATCGGGCCACCCCTTATCACCTAATATTGTGGCACCCCCTCTGGTTATAAAAGCCAAAGGGGTAGGAGCCGCTGAAACCTAACCTGGTTCGACTCAGACACCTAAACCTAATTGGACTCAAACTGATACAAACCGACCCATGGTTGGGTTCGGCCATGTTTGGCACGCAGGCCCTAATTAACAACACCTTAGACTTATATTACTATTACATATGTCCTAGCGTGTCAACGGACCAATATAATGCCGACGATGCCCGTATCAGCTACTGATACTCCTATATGGCTGGGAGGGGTGCACGTGGGTCAGATGACGTTAGGAGGGTCCGTATACTCCTAGATGTCTAGGAGGGGTCCACGGGGGTCCAGATGGCTACGATTGTCGCTCGTGCTTTAGGATGACCTAAAAGTGCTATTGATACTCCTAGAAGGCCGGGAGGGGTGCACGTGGGTCAGATGACGTAAGGAGGGTCCGTTTACTCATAGATGGCTAGGACGGGTCCGCGGGGGTCCAGATGGCGAAGATTGTCGCATGTGGTTTAGGATTACCTAAAAGTGCTACTGATACTTCTATATGCCTGGGAGGGGTGCACGTGGGTCAGATTACGTAAGGAGGGTCCGTATACTCCTAGATGGCTAGGAGGGGTCCACGGGGGTCCAGATGGCTACGATTGTCGCATGTGGTTTAGGATGACCTAAAGGTGCTACTGATACTCCTATATGGCTGGGAGGGGTGCACGTGGGTCAGATGACGTAAGGAGGATCCGTATACTCCTAGATGGCTAGGAGGGGTCCACGGGGTCCAGATGGCTACTGATGAGGACATCCCTGGTTCATCTCATGCATCATCATGTTCACAAGATGAAGCTACAAAAATACAAGGTGAAACCTCTCCAAAGAAGACATACTTGGGTCCCATGACAAGGAGCCGTGCTAAACATATACAACAAGAGGTGAATGCGCTTCTAGCTGATTCTAATATTGATATGAATGAGAACTATATACTGCCTAAATCTTGTGTGTTGCTTTTACTCAGGTTTCTACCTATGGAGATAATTCAAGCCTATGGAGAAAAGTGCAACGAACAAGACTTCATCAACGGCGTGCATTGCTTGAGGACCTCACCTTACACCCCATGGGCCCAGTGGGACGAGAAGGAGTTGGAGGATTACACCATGGAATCCAGCAAGCTGTTCCAGTCAAAAATACATCGCAAGTGCAGCTCCAGTTTTCGTCGCTGATCTTGCTGGGCCATGACACATGAACATGAACGTGTGTAACACGTTTGGAGGGACACATTGGACAGGAAATCAAATCTATTTTGCAGCAAAAGAAACCGTGCACCTTTTGAAGACCCAAGTCAAAAGATATGTGATTTCCAATGCTGAGCTGTCAAGACATTTATTGCTGCGCGAGGCTCCACACTTCTGCTTCCCATCCACCCAAGTTACCACGAATTTGAGCCTCATTTTCGTGCTGGCTTCACACCTAAGCTAGGAGGGCTGTTCCTAGTATAAGTACCCCTTTCCCCACTTCAAGCAGAACTCTTTGGCAATCTGTTTTCAGCATAGGTTAGCTAAGTGCAACCAGAATATTGTTTGAGAGTTCACTTCCTCCTTAGCTCTTGTAAACTTGCCTTGTGAGAGGGTAAACTCACTTTGTGATTTACAACAGCAGCCGTTGAGGCGGCGACCAGTTCGTGCTTCCAACTTCGTGCGTGGTTGTGTGGATTGGAAAACTGAGAGTGTGGTTGGGCGAATACTTGTTGCTGGTTGTTGCATTGCAATAGTTAGCTTCGGTTTTGTCAGGTTGCACTACTTCTCCATTACCCGACAACGTTGTTGGCTGGGATCGAGGGTTTCCTTCGTACCCTTCAGGTGGCGTTGTTTCGATCATCAAGCAGATCCTCCGTGAAGATCGGGCACCCCGCATCATCTTGGTATCAGAGCCTCGGTTGACACGGTAGGATCTTGTATCCCTAGTTTAGTTTTAGTTGTTTTCATTCCTACAGTCCAGAAAAAGCCCCACAAAAATATTTCCCTTTACCTATAGCCTTTTTCAGTCTTAGATCTGTTGGTTTGGTGAGTTTTATCAGGTTCTTGTCCATTAGATTTTTTTTGTTTTAGTTGCTGAGTTTTTCCCCATCTGCGTTCTCCATTTGTGTTCATTTCCGTCCAAAAAAAAAAAAAAAAATGGATCTGTTCGTGGTTGTTTGCTGCCAAAGTTTCAGCTCCTGTTTTGGTTGTTGAGTTCTTCCTTTGCAAAATAAAATTCGTGAAGTTCCACCAAGTGTGTGTTCAGATCAAGTCCCCTGTTGAAAAGTGTGTCAAACACAAAAAAAAGAAAGAAAGAAAGAAGAGAAAATCTGGGACTGATCTTCACTTATATCTTGAGAAATCCTTGTTTGTGTGGTGTGAGCTGAAACAGTAGTCAAGTGTGTATCATCCAAAAATTCCTGTTGCAGCAAATCTGATTCATTGCTGAGTGTTCTTGTTCTACACTTATATCCTATTCAGCAACTAAGGCATTCGAATCTTGTGTGGATGATTACTTGGTTTAACAAGAACTAGACTGCAGATTAGTGTGCTGTTTCCACATATATACCCCCACCCAAAGCTCCACAAAACAGCCCCTGCATGTGCAACCCTAGACTTGTATTCGCTTAATTATCTCTCTCTATACCAACCACCGGCACCACAGTTGAGCATGTTCTGCTCTCACTTGGAAGTTACACGAGCTTCGGTTGGTAAGTGAAGGTGAGATCGAGATGTCACACACATATCCCGTGCTGTAGTATAGAACTTTGCACAACTAATCATGGCAGGTACCGGAGACACGTACGAGGTTGAAGGTAATGGGCATCTCAATGAACCCATCACCCGGTTTCACTTCAATGCCTTGCGTGATCATCTCCGTCGAGAGTTCAAAAACAGTCTTGACCCAATTGAAGAGAAGCAAGACAAGTTGTCACAAGATTTGCAACAACTTATGGGCAATGTGAATGAGCAGCTCACCCAAAATATTGAAGCAATGAGGGCTGATCTTGTTGCTGATATTGTGCGAGAGCTACGTCAAGGTCCTGAAGATGCAAGTGTACATGGAGCTCCCGGGAGAGGAAATGTTGGTGCTGCTGGTCGTGGTCGTGGTGTAGGTGCTGCTGGTCGTGGTCGTGGTGAATATGCTGCTGGTCGTGGAGGCGGCCACCGGAGGGCCAATTTACACGATGAAGACAGCGAAGAAGAATTTGAGGAAGATAATTATGAGCAGCACCGAGATGGCAGATTTCGTCGCCAAGGCAACTATGGTCGTTTGCGGCACGAGGAGGAGAGGTTTGGTAAACTTAAATTTACCATGCCTAAGTTTGATGGTGGATCTGATCCAGAAACATACCTCACATGGGAATTAAAAGTTGACAAGATTTTTCGCATGCACAACTATTCCGAACAGAAGAAATTAGCAATGGCCTCTCTTGAATTTGAAGACTATGCTCTAATCTGGTGGGAGCAAGTTCAAAACCAGCGAGAAGAAGAGGGAGAACCTGCTGTAGCTACATGGGCTGAAATGAAAAGAGAAATGAGGGCCAGATTCATCCCAAAGCATTATAAGCGTGACATCTTTGACAAGCTCCAGAATTTGAGGCAAGGAAAAATGACCGTTGAAGAGTATCATAAGGAGATGGAGAAGTCAATGATAAGAGCCAATATACATGAAGATGAAGAGCAATCCATGTCAAGGTTTCTGTTTGGGCTGAATTCAAATGTGAAGCGAGTTGTTGATTTGCAGCCATATCGCAATGTGGTGGAGTTGGTGCATCTAGCTTCCAAGGCTGAAAGACAACTGCAAGAAGACTCAAGGCCAAATAGGACTATGCCATTTTCAGCTAGAGCTACATCAAGTGGGAGCAAGTTTGTACCCCAATTCAATGTTGGGAAAGGTATAATGGAAAATTCTGGTAGTGGTAGCCATTCCAATGTGCGTGCAGCCCCTATTAGGAGTGAAACATCAGCCCAAAAGGAGAGAAGTAAACCTGCTGCATCAGCCGCATCTTCAATGGGATCAAGTGGGAAAAGCAGCAAAATTGAGTGCTTTACATGTGGTGGTCGTGGTCACATGAGGAAGGAATGCCCCAATAAGCGTGCTATGCTGATCATGGAGAATGGAGAATATGATTCCTGTAGTGAACTTGAAGAAGATGAGGACGATGATGCTACACAAGAAAATGAACAGAAGTATTGTGATTTTGAAGAAGGAACCTCTCTTGTTGTCACAAAAGTTTTGAGTGTGCAGATTAAAGAGGATGACATTGGACAGCGGCACAATCTGTTCCAAACAAGAGCTAAAGTTCATGACAAGGTATGCAAGGTTATTATTGATGGTGGGAGTTGCCACAATCTTGCTAGTATAGACATGTGTGAGAAACTTGGATTGAAAATGCTCCAACACCCCCACCCATATCATGTTCAATGGTTGAGTGATTGTGGTGAACTGAAAATCACACATATGGTGAAGGTCCAATTCAAGATTGGTGATTATATTGACACTGTTGAGTGTGACGTTGTGCCCATGAAAGTGTGTCACTTGCTGTTGGGAAGGCCGTGGCAATATGATCTTTCAGCTCAACATTGTGGTAGAACCAACCAGTACACCATCAAGTGGAAAGGAAAAGATTTGGTGCTTCGACCAATGACACCACAACAAATCATGGCTGAGCATGTACAAAAAGTTTCTGAAGTAAAATTTGTAAGTGGGAAAGAGGGAGAGAAAAAGAATTCGAGAGACATCCACAAAACAGCGAGTGAGTGCCACAAGCCAAATATGAGAGGTAAAAATAAAAGAGAGGGAGAGAACTTAGTCATGTTAGCCACAAAATCAGAAATGAGAGACGTGAGGCAAAACCCAGATCAAGTTGTCGTTGTACTCGTGTACAAGGATGACGTGATTTTTGCTAATGACTTAACTTGCCTTCCTAGAGCTGTTCGTGATCTCTTGCAGGATTTTAAAGATGTCTTTCCGGAGGATATACCCGCTGGTCTACCTCCATTGCGTGGCATAGAACATCAAATTGACCTCATTCCAGGAGCATCACTTCCCAATCGACCCGCCTACCGCGCCAACCCTGAAGAAACAAAGGAGATACAAAGGCAAGTACGAGAGCTTTTAGGAAAAGGCTATGTGCGTGAAAGTTTAAGTCCTTGTGCTGTTCCTGTAATTTTAGTGCCTAAGAAGGATGGTACTTGGCGCATGTGTGTTGATTGTAGGGCCATCAATAATATAACTGTTAGGTATCGTCATCCTATTCCTAGGTTAGATGATATGTTAGATGAATTGAGTGGTTCTGTTGTGTTCTCTAAAATTGATTTGAGAAGTGGGTACCATCAGATTAGAATGAGAGAAGGTGATGAATGGAAAACAGCTTTCAAAACAAAATTTGGTTTGTATGAGTGGTTAGTCATGCCTTTTGGATTAACCAATGCACCCAGTACCTTCATGCGATTAATGAATCATGTTTTGAGAGCTTACATTGGAAAGTTTGTTGTTGTGTACTTTGATGACATCTTAATCTACAGTAAATCCATAGACGAACATATAGAACATATCAAACAAGTTTTGGATGTGCTAAGAGTAGAAAAACTATATGCTAATATTGAGAAGTGCTCGTTTTGCACAAACAAGGTTGTTTTTCTTGGCTATGTCGTTTCAGGACAGGGAATTGAAGTTGATGACTCTAAGGTGGAAGCAATCAAGAATTGGCCAACTCCTATCAATATAAGCCAGGTGAGAAGTTTTCTTGGCCTTGCTGGTTTCTATAGGAGATTTGTGAAAGATTTTAGTAGCATTGCTGCAGCTTTGCACGAATTGACAAAAAAAGGAGTTGTTTTTAAGTGGGGTGCGCCACAGGAAGAAGCTTTCATTGAACTTAAGAGACAATTAACTGAAGCACCTTTGCTGGTTTTGCCTGATTTCACTAAAACTTTTGAAATCGAATGTGATGCTAGTGGGATAGGCATTGGAGGTGTATTAATGCAGGAACGAAAATGATGAGGACATCCCAAGTCTTTATCCATCTTCTCCGATAGAAGATGATGCTGCCCAAGATAAACATGATCAAGTGAGGATTGGTCCAGTGACAAGATCCAGAACAAAGTTACTTGATCAACAGGTGAACTCGCTCCTAATTGCATATGATGTTTGTGATCATGAGAATTTTATACTACCTAAATCTATGCATTTATGTTGTCTCAGGTTTATTGATAACACAAACATTGGAGGAGGCATGGAGCATGAAGACAATGATGGCAAGCACGAGGGAGGCGAGGGAGGAAGTGGAGCCATCAAAGGAAAGACCTTCGGTTCGGACTGGCAGAAGTCACGAATTCGAAACAGCCAAGGATTATTCATGTGAAGTCCAAATAAAGCAACGAAGCACAGGTTGGAAAGGAAATTTCAAGTCCTTTCCAACGGATCCGACCCGAAGCACCGATTCGACTCGGACAAGCCTCGGTGACCAAAACAAGTCGACGGCTGTTTCCTGCCAGTTTCCAAATAGAGTCCTTTAAGTTAGAGTTATGGTTGTTTTCGACTCCGACCCTAAGTTGGACGTCCAGCAGCCTTTATATAGGCTTGTAAGTCGTGGCTTTTAGCACAGACCACGTTTAAACATAAACCCTAGATTGGATTGCTAAGCATTCATCTATATTCGAGTTCCTCTGTGTTGCGCTCAGGAATTCAACCTCTCCACTGTGTTGCGCTCTGGAGATTATTATCCGAAGTTTGAGTGTGATCTGTTGTTCCACTGGGAATTAGTAGATTGCAAAACCGCTTCGTGGTCGGCGGCTACGTTGCATCGGTGTGAGGCGTCGCGAATATCCATTGGGTTGAAGAGCTGTTGCATTGGCAACGGGGGAACAGCCGGAGAGTTCGTCGGATTCTCGCAAGTTATCTTCCACCATCATCCATCTACCCACCGCTCACTGAGAAGATCGGGCCACCCCTTATCATCTTGGTATCAGATTTCCAGCGTTTACTCGGTGAGCATCCACAAATCCATCCCGTAGATTTACTGTTTTTCGTCCTATACAGAAAAAGCCAAAAATATTAGGTTTAGATCTCGCCAGAACCCTAGATTGCATCGGATTACAAGTTGTAGTTGCTGGTCGGTTTATCCTTTGCGTTACTTTTCTTGTCTGAGTCGTAGGTCTAGGTTCTGTTTGTTCTTTGTTTCCGAGTCGTTGTCTAAATCAGAAAAATAACAAAAAGAAGTTGAGTCCGAGTTCGCGTTGGTTTCTTAGTTCTTTCTGTTTTCGTTTTCCTTACCGAGTCCACATAGTGTTCTTTTCCTTTCCGTTTGACAACCTTAGCAAGCCTTTCTTTTGGTGTAGGAACTTACCCACGAGACTAGCTTTTCCTTGCTCTAGGGCTGCTCAATTAGGAAACTTTTGTGCGACACGTTCGGCAGTTTTGGATTTATTTACTGTAGCTACAGTACCACGAACTGTTGCATATTTTTGCTGGTTTAAATACATAGAAAAGAAGTGTAAAAAAATTAATTAAAAAAAAAAACAGAGAGAGAAAAAGATCCAGCGAAATAAAGAGACAAGAAGCTGAAAGTTTGTTGCTATATCCAGCCATTTTGAACCTGTTTGAGGTGCTGTTTTCAATAGTAAAATTGAGCAATCTTGTGCCCTTATACTTTGAGCTTTTGCTAGTGTCTCTCTCGTGCATTGTGACATTCTTGTTTCATAGTTGCTTTGCCCTGTTTATCTCCACCGTGTGCGTTTCCTGTGGTGTCATACGATCAGCACTAGGATTTGTAATTTGGTGTAGTTAGGTATCCCTACCAAGCTCCACTTAAATACCCTGGTTTTGTTGTGTGACACTTTGAAACCCATAATATTCGCTTCACCCCCTCCGTGCACGTTCTGTCCTACGAGAGGTAAGCTTTCACTATTCACTTTGGAACGGTAAGATACACAATTTCTTTCGGTTTTTAAGTGAGTTGAGAGTTTTTCCCACCTATATATATACATTGTCTTCTGTGCACTAATCATGTCTTCAGAGGACGATAGCGTGGTGCGGCAAAGGAAGGAGGCAACATCTACAGTTACTTGGCGAGAATATGAAGCTCTCCGTGATCATTTAACCCGTCAAGTTAACAATCAGTGTGACAAGATACAAAGTGATTTGGCAGCAACAGATCATAAGCTTGAGACTGTCCTGCAAACAGCTAATGATTCAGCGGCGACATTGATGCAAATACAAACCAATCTTGCCACCTTGACTCGTGCTATGCGCACGTTGACACAGCGCAACAACCAGCCAGCGGATGATGCAAGTGTCCAGGCTGATCACGACGAGGAGTTTGATGCTGCGGACGACGATGGTGCTGCTGGGATACCGCATGCCAATGCCGGGCGTGGCGTTGGTCGTGGTGGACTTCATGGTCGTGGTTTTGCACCTGTTGGTGCACGTCGTAATTTTGTTCCTGCCGGCCATGATAATGATGATGTTTTAGCCAAGCCAAAATTCAGTATTCCTAAATTTGAAGGATCTATTGACGTGGAAGAATACATCAATTGGGAGCTGAAGATGGAAAAACTATGGCGTTTGCATGAGTGCCCCGAAGATAGAAAGATCAAGCTTGCATCTTCTGAGTTTGATGGTTATGCTTTGCTGTGGTGGGACGGACTTGTGAATGCTCGGCGTGATGCTAATGATTTGCCAATTCGTTCTTGGCAGGAGATGAAGGAAGAGATGCGTCACCGTTTTATTCCTCGTAATTACATCCGTTCTTTATATGACAAGTTGCAGAATTTGAGGCAAGGCACCCTATCCGTCGATGAGTACTACAAGGAGATGGAGATGATCATGCAGCGTGCTAAAGTGCGTGAATACCCTGAACAAACAATGCAGCGTTTCTTATCAGGTTTGAGTGTTAATATCAAACGAATTGTGCGTCATCATCAATATGGAGATGTCCAAGATTTACTGCATCAAGCACGTGAAGCTGAGTTACAGTTGGCGGAGGACGCCAAATATGCACCCCGGCCTGCCTATAGCCGAGGACCCTTTACACCGCGCGTGACACCTGCTGCCGTGGCGCCTACGCCCGTGTCCCGTGGTTCTACCCCTGCTGCATCCAAATTCAGTTCGGCTGCACCTACGCCTAAACCAGCACCAAAACCTGCTGGGAGTGTTGGCTCATCCGATTCTACAGCCCGCACTCGTGATATGAATTGCCACACTTGTGGAGGGAAGGGGCACTTTAAGAGAGATTGCCCAAACCGCAAGGTTATGTTGATCAACGAGGAGACCGGCGAGTATGAGAGTGGTGATGAAGTGGAGGCCGAACCAGAATATGTGGAGGAGAAGGAGGACGGTTCTTGCTATGCCGATGCTGTTCGATTACCGTCCATTGTTTGCACGCCTCGAGTTTTGAGTGTTACACCAAGTTCTGCGGAACAGCGCTGCAATTTGTTTCAAACAAGAGCTGCTGTTGGTAATGGAAGGTCGTGCAAAGTAATCATAGATGGTGGTAGTTGCCACAATTTAGCTAGTAAGGAGCTATGTCAGAAACTGAATCTGAAATATTTGCCGCACCCGCATCCGTATTATATTCAGTGGTTGAGTGACAGCGGAGAGATGAAGATCAACCACATGGTGCGCATTGATTTTCAGATTGGGCCATACAAAGACACCGTGGAGTGTGATGTGGTTCCAATGACGGTGTGTCATTTGTTGTTGGGTCGTCCTTGGCAATATGATCGTGATGTTCGACACAATGGCCGATCTAACACATACCAACTCAATTGGCTTGGAAAGGAGATCATCTTGCGTCCTTTATCCCCATCCGAAGTTGTCAATGATTCGAGGCAAAAGGTGGAAGTAAATTGTGAGGATGAGCGTGAGAGATTAGCTAGCCGAGTGCCCCCACCTTCGGTGAGTGAGAGCCACAAGCCAAATTCGAGTGGTAAAAAGAAAAGTGAGGGAGAGACTTCCTTAGTAATGTTAGCCACCAAATCTGATTTGAGAGAGTTTCGAGAGGATCCCACTCTAGTACCTCTTGTGCTCATGTGCAAGGGGGAAATTCTTGTTTCTAACGACATGACCCCTCTCTCTATTGGTGTTTCTAATGTTCTACAGGAATTTGGTGACGTTTTTCCGGAGGAGGTACCCGCGGGATTGCCACCATTGCGAGGCATTGAGCATCAAGTTGATCTGATCCCTGGAGCAACGCTGCCAAACCGAGCTCCGTACCGCACCAATCCCCAAGAGACGAAAGAAATCCAGCGACAAGTACAAGAGCTTCTTGACAAAGGGTATGTTCGTGTGAGCCTTAGCCCTTGTGCTGTTCCTGTTATTTTAGTTCCTAAAAAAGATGGTACATGGCGCATGTGTGTAGATTGTAGAGCTATTAACAACATCACCATTCGTTATAGACATCCTATTCCTCGTTTGGATGACATGCTAGATGAATTAAGTGGTGCTGCTATTTTCTCTAAGATAGATTTGCGTAGTGGTTATCATCAAATTCGGATGAAAGAAGGGGATGAATGGAAAACTGCTTTCAAAACAAAATTTGGGTTATATGAGTGGTTAGTCATGCCATTTGGTTTACCTAATGCTCCTAGTACCTTTATGCGTTTGATGAATCATGTTTTGAGGCATTTTATTGGGAAATTCGTGGTAGTATATTTTGATGATATTCTGATTTATAGCCACAATGAGAATGACCATGTTGATCATATTCGGCAAGTTTTACATGTGTTGCGTGATAATAAGCTTTATGGTAATCTTGCTAAGTGCACGTTTTGCAAAGAAAAGGTCATATTTCTGGGATTTGTTGTCTCTAAGAATGGAGTAGAGGTAGATGAATCTAAAATTGAAGCTATTAAAAATTGGCCTACTCCCATGAACATTAGTCAAATTAGAAGTTTCTTAGGACTGGCTGGTTTCTACCGTCGGTTTGTGAGAGATTTTAGCACCATTGCTGCACCTTTGAATGAGTTAACTAAGAAAGGTGTAGAATTTGTGTGGGCCGCAGCCCAAGATTCTGCGTTTGATGAGCTGAAACGTTGTTTGATTTCTGCACCAGTTTTACGACTTCCCGATTTCAATAAGCAATTTGATATTGAATGTGATGCTAGTGGTATTGGAATTGGAGGTGTGTTGATGCAAGAGGGTCAGCCGATTGCATATTTTTCTGAAAAACTTGGTGGTGCACAATTAAACTATCCTGTTTATGATAAAGAATTGTATGCTCTTGTTCGTGTTCTTGAGGTTTGGCAACATTATTTGTGGCCAAAAGAATTTATCATACATTCTGATCATGAGGCTTTAAAATTTTTGAAGTGCAATCTAATCTTAATAAACGTCATGCTAAGTGGGTAGAGTTCATTGAATCTTTCCCATACATCATTAAGTATAAGAAAGGCAAGGATAATGTTGTTGCTGACGCTCTATCTAGGAAGAACATGTTATTGACACATTTAGATATTAAAGTTCCTGGCTTGGAGAGTTTGCGTGATTTATATGCGTCCGATACTGATTTTGCCGCTGCCTTTGCTAAATGTTCGGATGTGAAGGCGTGGGAAAAATACCATATGCATGATGGATATTTGTTTAGAGCTAACAAGTTATGTGTACCCGAGTCGTCCGTGCGTTTGCTATTGTTGCAGGAATCACATGGAGGCGGATTGATGGGTCACTTTGGACGTGAGAAGACGTTGTTAATGTTGGCTGATCACTTTTATTGGCCACGCATGAGGCGAGATGTGGACAGGTTTGTGAAGCGTTGCATCACATGCAACAAGGCTAAATCCAAACTTAAGCCACATGGTCTGTATACTCCTCTTCCTGCACCTACAACTCCATGGGAGGATATTAGCATGGATTTTGTGTTAGGATTGCCTAGAACCAGGAGAGGACATGATTCGATATTCGTGGTAGTGGATCGTTTTTCTAAAATGTCACATTTTATTGCCTGCCACAAAAGCGACGATGCGTCGCATATTGCTAATCTGTTTTTCAGGGAGATCGTGCGTCTACATGGGGTACCGAGGACGATTGTTTCTGACCGTGACGTGAAGTTCATGAGCTACTTTTGGAAGACGTTGTGGGGGAAGCTAGGAACAAAGCTGCTGTTCAGTACCACATGTCATCCACAAACGGATGGGCAAACGGAGGTGGTAAATCGCACACTATCGACGTTGCTACGAGCCATGATTAAGAAGAACCTGCGAGAATGGGAGGAGTGCTTACCGCATGTGGAGTTTGCGTACAATAGGGCGGTGCATTCGACCACGACATTGTGCCCGTTTGAGGTGGTGTATGGGTTCAAGCCTATAACGCCGCTTGATTTGCTGCCGCTTCCAACACAGGAAAGAATCAACATGGAGGCATCGAAGCGTGCAGATTTCGTGAGGAAGATACACATCAAGACCAAGGAGGCAATTGAAAAGAAGGGTAAGAACAATGCTGCGCGTGTCAACAAGAAGCGCAAGGAGGTGCTTTTTCAGCCCGGCGACATGGTTTGGGTTCATTTCCGCCAGGATCGGTTCCCTAATTTGCGCAAGTCTAAGTTGATGCCGCGAGGAGATGGCCCTTACAAGGTGCTGTCCAAAATCAATGATAATGCCTACAAGATAGATCTTCCATCTACTGAATTCGGTGTGAGCAATTCGTTCAATGTTGCTTATTTGACGCCCTACACCGGAGATGACCTTGACGCGTCGAGGACGACGCCTTTTCAAGGGGGGGAGGATGATGAGGACATCCCAAGTCTTTATCCATCTTCTCCGATAGAAGATGATGCTGCCCAAGATAAACATGATCAAGTGAGGATTGGTCCAGTGACAAGATCCAGAACAAAGTTACTTGATCAACAGGTGAACTCGCTCCTAATTGCATATGATGTTTGTGATCATGAGAATTTTATACTACCTAAATCTATGCATTTATGTTGTCTCAGGTTTATTGATAACACAAACATTGGAGGAGGCATGGAGCATGAAGACAATGATGGCAAGCACGAGGGAGGCGAGGGAGGAAGTGGAGCCATCAAAGGAAAGACCTTCGGTTCGGACTGGCAGAAGTCACGAATTCGAAACAGCCAAGGATTATTCATGTGAAGTCCAAATAAAGCAACGAAGCACAGGTTGGAAAGGAAATTTCAAGTCCTTTCCAACGGATCCGACCCGAAGCACCGATTCGACTCGGACAAGCCTCGGTGACCAAAACAAGTCGACGGCTGTTTCCTGCCAGTTTCCAAATAGAGTCCTTTAAGTTAGAGTTATGGTTGTTTTCGACTCCGACCCTAAGTTGGACGTCCAGCAGCCTTTATATAGGCTTGTAAGTCGTGGCTTTTAGCACAGACCACGTTTAAACATAAACCCTAGATTGGATTGCTAAGCATTCATCTATATTCGAGTTCCTCTGTGTTGCGCTCAGGAATTCAACCTCTCCACTGTGTTGCGCTCTGGAGATTATTATCCGAAGTTTGAGTGTGATCTGTTGTTCCACTGGGAATTAGTAGATTGCAAAACCGCTTCGTGGTCGGCGGCTACGTTGCATCGGTGTGAGGCGTCGCGAATATCCATTGGGTTGAAGAGCTGTTGCATTGGCAACGGGGGAACAGCCGGAGAGTTCGTCGGATTCTCGCAAGTTATCTTCCACCATCATCCATCTACCCACCGCTCACTGAGAAGATCGGGCCACCCCTTATCAGAAAACCAATTGCTTATTTTAGTGAAAAGCTAAGTGGTGCACAACTGAATTATTCTGTGTATGATAAAGAACTATATGCTTTGGTTAGAGCGCTTGAAACATGGCAGCACTATTTATGGCCTAAGGAATTTGTTGTACATTCTGATCATGAGGCTTTGAAGCATTTGAAAGGACAAGCTAAATTGAATAGAAGACATGCTAAATGGGTAGAATTCATTGAAACTTTCCCATATGTTGTAAAGTACAAGAAAGGCAAAGAAAATATGGTAGCTGATGCTTTGTCTCGTAGACATGTTCTACTGAATCAATTGGAAGTAAAAGTACCAGGACTTGAGAGTTTAAAAGAATTGTATAGTACTGATCATGTCTTTATGGAGCCATATGAAAAATGCAAAGATGGGAAAGGATGGGAAAAATACCATGTGCATGATGGTTTTCTTTTCAGGACTAACAAATTGTGTGTTCCAGATTCGTCGGTTCGACCCTTGTTGTTGCAGGAATCACATGCAGGTGGATTAATGGGACACTTTGGACGTGAGAAGACGTATGAGCTGCTGGCTGATCACTTCTATTGGCCAAAGATGAGGAAGGACGTTGAGAAATTTGTGCAGCGATGCATCACATGTCACAAAGCTAAGTCTAAACTGAACCCATATGGTTTATATACTCCCCTACCTGTTCCGCATGCTCCATGGGAAGATATTAGCATGGATTTTGTTTTGGGATTACCTAGAACAAAGAGGGGGAGGGATTCTGTTTTTGTTGTTGTAGATAGGTTCTCAAAGATGGCACACTTCATTCCATGCCATAAGAACGACGATGCTTCACATGTTGCTGATTTGTTTTTCAGGGAAGTTGTACGTTTGCACGGCATGCCGAGGACCATCGTATCAGACCGGGATGTCAAGTTCATGAGCTATTTTTGGAAGACATTGTGGGCAAAGCTAGGAACCAAGCTGCTGTTTTCAACAACATGCCACCCACAAACTGATGGCCAAACAGAAGTGGTGAACCGTACACTTTCAGCTTTGCTACGGACAATGATCAAGAAGAACTTAAAGGAGTGGGAAGAGTGTTTGCCGCATGTGGAGTTCGCCTATAACAGAGCTATTCACTCGACCACAAGCATGTGTCCATTTGAAGTGGTCTATGGATTCAAACCACTTGCCCCAATTGACTTGCTGCCACTTCCCTTACAAGAGAGAATTAACATGGATGCTTCCAAGCGTGCTGCATATGTGAAGAAAATTCATGAGAAGACAAGAGAAGAGATTGAGAAGAAATCCAAGTATTATGCCGCTAAGGCAAACAAGAACCGCAAGAAGGTGACTTTTGAGCCCGGTGATCTGGTTTGGATACATTTACGCAAAGATCGATTCCCTGAACGACGCAAATCAAAGCTCCTGCCTCGTGGAGATGGACCATTCAAAGTGTTGGCAAAGATAAATGATAATGCTTACAAGATCGACCTCCCTAAAGACTATTCTGTTAGTCCAACATTTAACGTAGCAGATTTGTCTCCATGCATTCATCAAGAAGATCAAGAGTCGAGGACGACTCCTTTTGAAGAGGGGGAGGATGATGAGGACATCCCTGGTTCATCTCATGCATCATCATGTTCACAAGATGAAGCTACAAAAATACAAGGTGAAACCTCTCCAAAGAAGACATACTTGGGTCCCATGACAAGGAGCCGTGCTAAACATATACAACAAGAGGTGAATGCGCTTCTAGCTGATTCTAATATTGATATGAATGAGAACTATATACTGCCTAAATCTTGTGTGTTGCTTTTACTCAGGTTTCTACCTATGGAGATAATTCAAGCCTATGGAGAAAAGTGCAACGAACAAGACTTCATCAACGGCGTGCATTGCTTGAGGACCTCACCTTACACCCCATGGGCCCAGTGGGACGAGAAGGAGTTGGAGGATTACACCATGGAATCCAGCAAGCTGTTCCAGTCAAAAATACATCGCAAGTGCAGCTCCAGTTTTCGTCGCTGATCTTGCTGGGCCATGACACATGAACATGAACGTGTGTAACACGTTTGGAGGGACACATTGGACAGGAAATCAAATCTATTTTGCAGCAAAAGAAACCGTGCACCTTTTGAAGACCCAAGTCAAAAGATATGTGATTTCCAATGCTGAGCTGTCAAGACATTTATTGCTGCGCGAGGCTCCACACTTCTGCTTCCCATCCACCCAAGTTACCACGAATTTGAGCCTCATTTTCGTGCTGGCTTCACACCTAAGCTAGGAGGGCTGTTCCTAGTATAAGTACCCCTTTCCCCACTTCAAGCAGAACTCTTTGGCAATCTGTTTTCAGCATAGGTTAGCTAAGTGCAACCAGAATATTGTTTGAGAGTTCACTTCCTCCTTAGCTCTTGTAAACTTGCCTTGTGAGAGGGTAAACTCACTTTGTGATTTACAACAGCAGCCGTTGAGGCGGCGACCAGTTCGTGCTTCCAACTTCGTGCGTGGTTGTGTGGATTGGAAAACTGAGAGTGTGGTTGGGCGAATACTTGTTGCTGGTTGTTGCATTGCAATAGTTAGCTTCGGTTTTGTCAGGTTGCACTACTTCTCCATTACCCGACAACGTTGTTGGCTGGGATCGAGGGTTTCCTTCGTACCCTTCAGGTGGCGTTGTTTCGATCATCAAGCAGATCCTCCGTGAAGATCGGGCACCCCGCATCAGCTACGATTGTCGCATGTGCTTTAGGATGACCTAAAGGTGCTACTGATACTCCTAGATGGCTGGCCGGGGTGCACGTGGGTCAGATGACGTAAGGAGGGTCCGTATACTCCTAGATGGCTAAGAGGGGTCCACTGGAGTCCAGATGGCTAACATTGTAGCTCGTGCTTTAGGATGACCTAAAAGTGCTACTGATACTCCTAGAAGGCTGGGAGGGGTGCACGTGGGTCAGATAACGTAAGGAGGGTCCGTATACTCCTAGATGGCTAGTAGGGGTCCACGGGGGTCCAAATGGCTAAGATTGTCGCTCGTGCTTTAGGATGACCTGAAAGTGCTACTGATACTCCTAGAAGGCTGTGAGGGGTGCACGTGGGTCAGATGACGTAAGGAGGGTCCGTATACTCCTAGATGGCTAGGAGGGGTCCACGGGGGTCCAGATGGCTATGATTGTCGCATGTGCTTTAGGATGACCTAAAAGTGCGACTGATACTGCTATTTGGCTGGGAGGGGTGCACGTGGGTCAGATGACGTTAGGAGGGTCCGTATACTCCTAGATGTCTAGGAGGGGTTCACGGGGGTCCAGATGGCTACGATTGTCGCTCGTGCTTTAGGATGACCCAAAAGGGCTACTGATACTCCTAGAAGGCTGGGAGGGGTGCACGTGGGTCAGATGACGTAAGGAGGGTCCGTTTACTCATACATGGCTAGGAGGGGTCCACGGGGGTCCTGATGGCTAAGATTGTCGCATGTGGTTTAGGATGACCTAAAAGTGCTACTGATACTCCTATATGGCTGGGAGGGGTGCACGTGGGTCAGATGACGTAAGGAGGGTCCGTATACCCCTAAATGGCTAGGAGGGGTCCACGGGGGTCCAGATGGCTATGATTGTCGCATGTGCTTTAGGATGACCTAAAAGTGCTACTGATACTCCTATATGGCTGGGAGGGGTGCACGTGGGTCAGATGACGTTAGGAGGGTCCGTATACTCCTAGATGTCTAGGAGGGGTCCACGGGGGTCCAGATGGCTACGATTGTCGCTCGTGCTTTAGGATGACCTAAAAGTGCTACTGATACTCCTAGAAGGCTGGGAGGGGTGCACGTGGGTCAGATGACGTAAGGAGGGTCCGTTTACTCCTAGATGGCTAGGAGGGGTCCACGGGGGTCCAGATGGCTAAGATTGTCGCATGTGGTTTAGGATGACCTAAAAGTGCTACTGATACTCCTATATGGCTGGGAGGGGTGCACGTGGGTCAGATTACGTAAGGATGGTCCGTATACTCCTAGATGGCTAGGAGGGGTCCACGGGGGTCCAGATGGCTACGATTGTCGCATGTGGTTTAGGATGACCTAAAAGTGCTACTGATACTCCTATATGGCTGGGAGGGGTGCACGTGGGTCAGATGACGTAAGGAGGATCCGTATTCTCCTAAATGGCTAGGAGGGGTCCACGGGGTCCAGATGGCTACGATTGTCGCATGTGCTTTAGGATGACCTAAAAGTGCTACTGATACTCCTAGATGGCTGGCCGGGGTGCACGTGGGTCAGATAACGTAAGGAGGGTCCTTATACTCCTAGATGGCTAAGAGGGGTCCACGGGAGTCCAGATAGCAAAGATTGTAGCTCGTGCTTTAGGATGACCTAAAAGTGCTACTGATACTCCTAGAACGCTGGGAGGGGTGCACGTGGGTCAGATGACGTAAGGAGGGTCCGTATACTCCTAGATGGCTAGTAGGGGTCCACGGGGGTCCAGATGGCTACGATTGTCGCACGTGCTTTAGGATGACCTAAAAGTGCTACTGATACTCCTAGAAGGCTGGGAGGGGTGCACATGGGTCAGATGACGTAAGGAGGGTCCGTATACTCCTAGATGGCAAGGAGGGGTCCACGGCGGTCCAGATGGCTACGATTGTCGCACGTGCTTTAGGATGACCTAAAAGTGATACTGATACACCTAGATGGCTGGGAGGGGTGCACGTGGGTCAGATGACATAAGGAGGGTCCGTATACTCCTAGATGGCTAGGCGGGGTCCACGAGGGTCCAGATGGCTACGATTGCCGCACGTGCTTTAGGATGACCTAAAATTGCTAATGATACTCCTAGATGGCTGGGAGGGGTTCACGTGGGTTAGATGACGTAAGGAGGGTCCGTATACTCCTAGATGGCTACGAGGGGTCCACAGGGTCCAGATGGCTACGATTGTCGCATGTGCTTTAGGATGACCTAAAAGTGCTACTGATAATCCTATATGGCTGGGAGGGGTGCACGTGGGTCAGATGACGTAAGGAGGGTCCGTATACTCCTAAATGGCTAGGAGGGGTCCACGGGGGTCCAGATGGCTATGATTGTCGCATGTGCTTTAGGATGACCTAAAAGTGCTACTGATACTCCTATATGGCTGGGAGGGGTGCACGTGGGTCAGATGACGTTAGGAGGGTCCGTATACTCCTAGATGTCTAGGAGGGGTCCACGGGGGTCAGATGGCTACGATTGTCGCTCGTGCTTTAGGATGACCTAAAAGTGCTATTGATACTCCTAGAAGGCTGGGAGGGGTGCACGTGGGTCAGATGACGTAAGTAGGGTCCGTTTACTCATAGATGGCTACGACGGGTCCACGGGGGTCCAGATGGCTAAGATTGTCGCATGTGGTTTAGGATGACCTAAAAGTGCTACTGATACTTCTATATGGCTGCGAGGGGTGCATGATGAGGACATCCCTGGTTCATCTCATGCATCATCATGTTCACAAGATGAAGCTACAAAAATACAAGGTGAAACCTCTCCAAAGAAGACATACTTGGGTCCCATGACAAGGAGCCGTGCTAAACATATACAACAAGAGGTGAATGCGCTTCTAGCTGATTCTAATATTGATATGAATGAGAACTATATACTGCCTAAATCTTGTGTGTTGCTTTTACTCAGGTTTCTACCTATGGAGATAATTCAAGCCTATGGAGAAAAGTGCAACGAACAAGACTTCATCAACGGCGTGCATTGCTTGAGGACCTCACCTTACACCCCATGGGCCCAGTGGGACGAGAAGGAGTTGGAGGATTACACCATGGAATCCAGCAAGCTGTTCCAGTCAAAAATACATCGCAAGTGCAGCTCCAGTTTTCGTCGCTGATCTTGCTGGGCCATGACACATGAACATGAACGTGTGTAACACGTTTGGAGGGACACATTGGACAGGAAATCAAATCTATTTTGCAGCAAAAGAAACCGTGCACCTTTTGAAGACCCAAGTCAAAAGATATGTGATTTCCAATGCTGAGCTGTCAAGACATTTATTGCTGCGCGAGGCTCCACACTTCTGCTTCCCATCCACCCAAGTTACCACGAATTTGAGCCTCATTTTCGTGCTGGCTTCACACCTAAGCTAGGAGGGCTGTTCCTAGTATAAGTACCCCTTTCCCCACTTCAAGCACAACTCTTTGGCAATCTGTTTTCAGCATAGGTTAGCTAAGTGCAACCAGAATATTGTTTGAGAGTTCACTTCCTCCTTAGCTCTTGTAAACTTGCCTTGTGAGAGGGTAAACTCACTTTGTGATTTACAACAGCAGCCGTTGAGGCGGCGACCAGTTCGTGCTTCCAACTTCGTGCGTGGTTGTGTGGATTGGAAAACTGAGAGTGTGGTTGGGCGAATACTTGTTGCTGGTTGTTGCATTGCAATAGTTAGCTTCGGTTTTGTCAGGTTGCACTACTTCTCCATTACCCGACAACGTTGTTGGCTGGGATCGAGGGTTTCCTTCGTACCCTTCAGGTGGCGTTGTTTCGATCATCAAGCAGATCCTCCGTGAAGATCGGGCACCCCGCATCAGTGCACGTGGGTCAGATTACGTAAGGAGGGTCCGTATACTCCTAGATGGCTAGGAGGGGTCCACGGGGGTCCAGATGGCTACGATTGTCGCATGTGGTTTAGGATGACCTAAAAGTGCTATTGATACTCCTAGAAGGCTGGGAGGGGTGCACGTGGGTCAGATGACGTAAGGAGGGTCCGTTTACTCATAGATGGCTACGACGGGTCCACGGGGGTCCAGATGGCTAAGATTGTCGCATGTGGTTTAGGATGACCTAAAAGTGCTACTGATACTTCTATATGGCTGCGAGGGGTGCACGTGGGTCAGATTACGTAAGGAGGGTCCGTATACTCCTAGATGGCTAGGAGGGGTCCACGGGGGTCCAGATGGCTACGATTGTCGCATGTGGTTTAGGATGACCTAAAAGTGCTACTGATACTCCTATATGGCTGGGAGGGGTGCACGTGGGTCAGATGACGTAAGGAGGATCCGTATTCTCCTAGATGGGTAGGAGGGGTCCACGGGGTCCAGATGGCTACGATTGTCGCATGTGCTTTAGGATGACCTAAAAGTGCTACTGATACTCCTAGATGGCTGGCCGGGGTGCACGTGGGTCAGATGACATAAGGAGGGTCCGTATACTCCTAGATGGCTAGGAGGGGTCCACGGGGGTCCAGATGGCTAAGATTGTCGCATGTGGTTTAGGATGACCTACAAGTGCTACTGATACACCTATATGGCTGGGAGGGGTGCACGTGGGTCAGATTACGTAAGGATGGTCCGTATACTCCTAGATGGCTAGGAGGGGTCCACGGGGGTCCAGATGGCTACGATTGTCGCATGTGGTTTAGGATGACCTAAAAGTGCTACTGATACTCCTATATGGCTGGGAGGGGTGCACGTGGGTCAGATGACGTTAGGAGGGTCCGTATACTCCTAGATGTCTAGGAGGGGTCCACGGGGGTCCAGATGGCTACGATTGTCGCTCGTGCTTTAGGATGACCTAAAAGTGCTACTGATACTCCTAGAAGGCTGGGAGGGGTGCACGTGGGTCAGATGACGTAAGGAGGGTCCGTTTACTCATAGATGGCTAGGAGGGGTCCACGGGGGTCCAGATGGCTAAGATTGTCGCATGATAAGGGGTGGCCCGATCTTCTCAGTGAGCGGAGGGTAGATGGATGATGGTGGAAGATAACTTGCGAGAATCCGACGAACTCTCCGGCTGTTCCCCCGTTGCCAATGCAACAGCTCTTCAACCCAATGGATATTCGCGACGCCTCACACCGATGCAACGTAGCCGCCGACCACGAAGCGGTTTTGCAATCTACTAATTCCCAGTGGAACAACAGATCACACTCAAACTTCGGATAATAATCTCCAGAGCGCAACACAGTGGAGAGGTTGAATTCCTGAGCGCAACACAGAGGAACTCGAATATAGATGAATGCTTAGCAATCCAATCTAGGGTTTATGTTTAAACGTGGTCTGTACCTAAAAGCCACGAAATTATAAGCCTTATAAAGGCTGCTGGACGTCCAACATAGAGTTGGAGTCGAAAACAACCATATCTCTAACTTTCCTAACTTAAAGGACTCTATTTGGAAACTGGCAGAAAACAACTTGTGACTTGTTGCGGTCACCGCGCCCAGTCCGAGCCGAACCGGGCCATGGGGCCGGACCCATTGGAAAGCCCTTCAAATTGCCTTTTCAGATTGTGCTTCTTTGCTCTATTTGGAGTCCGTATAAAGAATCCACGTCCGTTTCAAATTCAGGACTTCTGTCAGTCCGAACCGAATCTGAACAAATCTTGAATCCGAATTGGAAAGGATCTTTCTTTGTTTGCAGCATCCCTTCTTCGCGTGATGGCTCCACTTCCTCCCTCGCCTCCCTCGTGCTAGCCACCTTGATGTTTGCCAACAGCCTCCATTCCTTGCCCACATCTTCTTCTCCATTCGCCATTATCTCCATTAACTCAAACCTAATGATACATAAAAATAATAACTTAAGCAGTATAACATTCTTATAATTCATGGTATCATATCCAACTAGGAATGAGTTCACCTTATAATAATCATCGATCATGTTTAATATTTCCTTCCAACTTAAACATGGATAATCATCATAATCCATAGATATATCCTCATCATCGCATGTGGTTTAGGATGACCTAAAAGTGCTACTGATACTCCTATATGGCTGGGAGGGGTGCACGTGGGTCAGATTACGTAAGGATGGTCCGTATACTCCTAGATGGCTAGGAGGGGTCCACGGGGGTCCAGATGGCTACGATTGTCGCATGTGGTTTAGGATGACCTAAAAGTGCTACTGATACTCCTATATGGCTGGGAGGGGTGCACGTGGGTCAGATGACGTAAGGAGGATCCGTATTCTCCTAAATGGCTAGGAGGGGTCCACGGGGTCCAGATGGCTACGATTGTCGCATGTGCTTTAGGATGACCTAAAAGTGCTACTGATACTCCTAGATGGCTGGCCGGGGTGCACGTGGGTCAGATAACGTAAGGAGGGTCCTTATACTCCTAGATGGCTAAGAGGGGTCCACGGGAGTCCAGATAGCAAAGATTGTAGCTCGTGCTTTAGGATGACCTAAAAGTGCTACTGATACTCCTAGAACGCTGGGAGGGGTGCACGTGGGTCAGATGACGTAAGGAGGGTCCGTATACTCCTAGATGGCTAGTAGGGGTCCACGGGGGTCCAGATGGCTACGATTGTCGCACGTGCTTTAGGATGACCTAAAAGTGCTACTGATACTCCTAGAAGGCTGGGAGGGCTGCACATGGGTCAGATGACGTAAGGAGGGTCCGTATACTCCTAGATGGCAAGGAGGGGTCCACGGCGGTCCAGATGGCTACGATTGTCGCACGTGCTTTAGGATGACCTAAAAGTGATACTGATACACCTAGATGGCTGGGAGGGGTGCACGTGGGTCAGATGACATAAGGAGGGTCCGTATACTCCTAGATGGCTAGGCGGGGTCCACGAGGGTCCAGATGGCTACGATTGCCGCACGTGCTTTAGGATGACCTAAAATTGCTAATGATACTCCTAGATGGCTGGGAGGGGTTCACGTGGGTTAGATGACGTAAGGAGGGTCCGTATACTCCTAGATGGCTACGAGGGGTCCACAGGGTCCAGATGGCTACGATTGTCGCATGTGCTTTAGGATGACCTAAAAGTGCTACTGATAATCCTATATGGCTGGGAGGGGTGCACGTGGGTCAGATGACGTAAGGAGGGTCCGTATACTCCTAAATGGCTAGGAGGGGTCCACGGGGGTCCAGATGGCTATGATTGTCGCATGTGCTTTAGGATGACCTAAAAGTGCTACTGATACTCCTATATGGCTGGGAGGGGTGCACGTGGGTCAGATGACGTTAGGAGGGTCCGTATACTCCTAGATGTCTAGGAGGGGTCCACGGGGGTCAGATGGCTACGATTGTCGCTCGTGCTTTAGGATGACCTAAAAGTGCTATTGATACTCCTAGAAGGCTGGGAGGGGTGCACGTGGGTCAGATGACGTAAGGAGGGTCCGTTTACTCATAGATGGCTACGACGGGTCCACGGGGGTCCAGATGGCTAAGATTGTCGCATGTGGTTTAGGATGACCTAAAAGTGCTACTGATACTTCTATATGGCTGCGAGGGGTGCACGTGGGTCAGATTACGTAAGGAGGGTCCGTATACTCCTAGATGGCTAGGAGGGGTCCACGGGGGTCCAGATGGCTACGATTGTCGCATGTGGTTTAGGATGACCTAAAAGTGCTATTGATACTCCTAGAAGGCTGGGAGGGGTGCACGTGGGTCAGATGACGTAAGGAGGGTCCGTTTACTCATAGATGGCTACGACGGGTCCACGGGGGTCCAGATGGCTAAGATTGTCGCATGTGGTTTAGGATGACCTAAAAGTGCTACTGATACTTCTATATGGCTGCGAGGGGTGCACGTGGGTCAGATTACGTAAGGAGGGTCCGTATACTCCTAGATGGCTAGGAGGGGTCCACGGGGGTCCAGATGGCTACGATTGTCGCATGTGGTTTAGGATGACCTAAAAGTGCTACTGATACTCCTATATGGCTGGGAGGGGTGCACGTGGGTCAGATGACGTAAGGAGGATCCGTATTCTCCTAGATGGGTAGGAGGGGTCCACGGGGTCCAGATGGCTACGATTGTCGCATGTGCTTTAGGATGACCTAAAAGTGCTACTGATACTCCTAGATGGCTGGCCGGGGTGCACGTGGGTCAGATGACATAAGGAGGGTCCGTATACTCCTAGATGGCTAGGAGGGGTCCACGGGGGTCCAGATGGCTAAGATTGTCGCATGTGGTTTAGGATGACCTACAAGTGCTACTGATACTCCTATATGGCTGGGAGGGGTGCACGTGGGTCAGATTACGTAAGGATGGTCCGTATACTCCTAGATGGCTAGGAGGGGTCCACGGGGGTCCAGATGGCTACGATTGTCGCATGTGGTTTAGGATGACCTAAAAGTGCTACTGATACTCCTATATGGCTGGGAGGGGTGCACGTGGGTCAGATGACGTAAGGAGGATCCGTATTCTCCTAAATGGCTAGGAGGGGTCCACGGGGTCCAGATGGCTACGATTGTCGCATGTGCTTTAGGATGACCTAAAAGTGCTACTGATACTCCTAGATGGCTGGCCGGGGTGCACGTGGGTCAGATAACGTAAGGAGGGTCCTTATACTCCTAGATGGCTAAGAGGGGTCCACGGGAGTCCAGATAGCAAAGATTGTAGCTCGTGCTTTAGGATGACCTAAAAGTGCTACTGATACTTTTAGAACGCTGGGAGGGGTGCACGTGGGTCAGATGACGTAAGGAGGGTCCGTATACTCCTAGATGGCTAGTAGGGGTCCACGGGGGTCCAGATGGCTACGATTGTCGCACGTGCTTTAGGATGACCTAAAACTGCTACTGATACTCCTAGAAGGCTGGGAGAGGTGCACATGGGTCAGATGACGTAAGGAGGGTCCGTATACTCCTAGATGGCAAGGAGGGGTCCACGGCGGTCCAGATGGCTACGATTGTCGCACGTGCTTTAGGATGACCTAAAAGTGATACTGATACACCTAGATGGCTGGGAGGGGTGCACGTGGGTCAGATGACATAAGGAGGGTCCGTATACTCCTAGATGGCTAGGCGGGGTCCACGAGGGTCCAGATGGCTACGATTGCCGCACGTGCTTTAGGATGACCTAAAATTGCTAGTGATACTCCTAGATGGCTGGGAGGGGTTCACGTGGGTTAGATGACGTAAGGAGGGTCCGTATACTCCTAGATGGCTACGAGGGGTCCACAGGGTCCAGATGGCTACGATTGTCGCATGTGCTTTAGGATGACCTAAAAGTGCTACTGATAATCCTATATGGCTGGGAGGGGTGCACGTGGGTCAGATGACGTAAGGAGGGTCCGTATACTCCTAAATGGCTAGGAGGGGTCCACGGGGGTCCAGATGGCTATGATTGTCGCATGTGCTTTAGGATGACCTAAAAGTGCTACTGATACTCCTATATGGCTGGGAGGGGTGCACGTGGGTCAGATGACGTTAGGAGGGTCCGTATACTCCTAGATGTCTAGGAGGGGTCCACGGGGGTCAGATGGCTACGATTGTCGCTCGTGCTTTAGGATGACCTAAAAGTGCTATTGATACTCCTAGAAGGCTGGGAGGGGTGCACGTGGGTCAGATGACGTAAGGAGGGTCCGTTTACTCATAGATGGCTACGACGGGTCCACGGGGGTCCAGATGGCTAAGATTGTCGCATGTGGTTTAGGATGACCTAAAAGTGCTACTGATACTTCTATATGGCTGCGAGGGGTGCACGTGGGTCAGATTACGTAAGGAGGGTCCGTATACTCCTAGATGGCTAGGAGGGGTCCACGGGGGTCCAGATGGCTACGATTGTCGCATGTGGTTTAGGATGACCTAAAAGTGCTACTGATACTCCTATATGGCTGGGAGGGGTGCACGTGGGTCAGATGACGTAAGGAGGATCCGTATTCTCCTAGATGGGTAGGAGGGGTCCACGGGGTCCAGATGGCTACGATTGTCGCATGTGCTTTAGGATGACCTAAAAGTGCTACTGATACTCCTAGATGGCTGGCCGGGGTGCACGTGGGTCAGATGACGTAAGGAGGGTCCGTATACTCCTAGATGGCTAGGAGGGGTCCACGGGAGTCCAGATGGCTAACATTGTAGCTCGTGCTTTAGGATGACCTAAAAGTGCTACTGATACTCCTAGAAGGCTGGGAGGGGTGCACGTGGGTCAGATAACGTAAGGAGGGTCCGTATACTCCTAGATGGCTGGATGAAAGAGGGGGATGAGTGAAAAACAGCCTTTAAAACGAAATTTGGTATGTATGAGTGGTTAGTGATGCCTTTCGGTTTGACTAATGCACCTAGTACTTTCATGCGATTAATGAACCATGTTTTGAGAGATTTTATTGGCAAATTTGTGGTTGTGTACTTTGATGATATATTAATTTACAACCGCACTGAATCTGAACATATTGACCATATTAGACAAGTTTTGCATGTGCTGCGTGACAATAAACTATATGGTAATCTTGCTAAGTGCACATTTTGCAAAGATAAGGTCATATTTCTGGGATATGTTGTTTCTAAACATGGCATTACAGTCGATGAAACTAAAATTGATGCTATTCGCAATTGGGCAATTCCCATGACTGTTAGTCAACATCGAAGTTTTCTTGTATTGGCTGGTTTCTATAGACGTTTTGTAAAAGATTTCAGTACCATTGCTGCAGGTTTGCATGATCTTACTAAGAAGGGTGTTGAATTCGCATGGGGGGTAGCACAAGATATTGCTTTTGATGAGCTAAAACAACGTTTGATTTCTGCCCCATTATTAATCCTTCCTGATTTCAACAAACAATTCGAAATTGAGTGTGATGCTAGTGGCATTGGAATTGGAGGTGTGCTAATGCAAGAGAACAGACCCGTGGCTTATTTTTCTGAAAAATTGAGTGGCGCCCAATTGAATTATTCTGTTTATGATAAAGAATTGTATGCACTTGTTCGAGTTCTTGAGGTTTGGAAACATTATTTGTGGCCAAAAGAATTTATCATACATTCTGATCATGAGGCATTGAAATTTTTGAAGAGCCAATCTAGTCTTTGATAAACGTCATGCTAAGTGGGTTGAATTCATTGAATCTTTCCCCTACATAATTAAATACAAGAAAGGCAAAGATAATGTAGTTGCTGATGCTCTCTCTAGGAAAAACATGTTATTAACACAATTGGATGTACAAGTTCCTGGTTTGGAGAGTTTCCGTGATTTGTATGCTCAAGATCATGATTTTTCTGTGCCTTATTCGAAGTGTACTAATGTGAAGGCATGGGATAAATTTCATATTCATGATGGATATTTGTTTAGAGCTAACAAATTATGTGTGCCCGAGTCGTCCGTACGTTTGCTTTTGTTGCAGGAATCACATTGTGGTGGATTAATGGGACACTTTGGGCGTGAGAAGACATTGCTCATGTTGGCTGACCACTTTTATTGGCCACACATGAGGCGAGATGTGGACAGGTTTGTGAGGCGTTGCATCACTTGCAACAAGGCTAAATCGAAATTGAAGCCTCATGGTTTGTATACTCCTCTTCCTGCACCTACTACTCCATGGGAGGATATTAGTATGGATTTTGTGCTAGGATTACCAAGAACAAAAAGAGGACATGATTCTGTATTTGTGGTAGTGGATAGATTTTCTAATATGTCACATTTTATTGCCTGCCACAAAAGCGACGATGCGTCGCATATTGCTAATCTGTTTTTCAGGGACATTGTACGCTTACATGGAGTACCAAGGACAATTGTTTCTGATCGTGACGTGAAGTTTATGAGCTACTTTTGGAAGACATTGTGGGGGAAGTTGGGAATAAAGCTGCTGTTTAGTACCACTTGCCACCCACAAACGGATGGACAAACGGAGGTGGTGAATCGTACATTATCCACCTTATTGAGGGCTATGATCAAGAAAAATCTGCAGGAGTGGGAAGATTGTTTACTGCATGTGGAGTTTGCTTATAATAGAGCGGTACATTCTACTACTCAGTTATGCCCGTTTGAAGTGGTGTATGGTTTTAAACCCATCACACCACTTGATTTGCTGCCACTTCCTATACAAGAAAGAGTCAACATGGAGGCATCGAAGCGTGCAGATTTTGTGAGGAAGATCCATGAGAAGACCAAGCACGAAATTGAAATGAAAGGGAGACTTGTTGCTGATCGTGTGAACAAGAAGCGCAAAGAGGTGATATTTCAGCCCGGAGATATGGTTTGGGTGCATTTTCGCAAGGACAGATTTCCTGCATTGCGCAAGTCCAAGTTTAAAGTGCTTGCAAGGATCAATAATAATGCATACAAGATTGATCTTCCTACAGATGAGTGTGGTGTTAGTAATTCCTTCAATGTTGCTGATTTGACACCATACTTTGGAGAAGACCTTGCTGCGTCGAGGACGACGCCTTTTCAAGGGGGGGAGGATGATGAGGACATCCCTAGCTCTTCTACACTTTCTCCAATTGCAGATGTTGTTGTTCAAGATAAACCCAATGAAGTGAGAATTGGACCAATCACAAGATCAAGAACCAAGTTATTAGAACAACAGGTGAACTCACTCTTAATAGAATATGATGTTTGTGATTATGAGAATTTTATACTACCTAAGTCTATGCATTTATGTATGATCAGGTTTGTTGATAACACAAACATTATTGGAGGAGAGGAGCAGCAAGGCATGGAGCACATGGATGATCACATGAAGAACAAGAAGGAATGCATGGAGGATAAAATTCAGAACATCTACTATAAGTGCTCAAGAGAGGAGAGGGAGGCCGGAGCACATCGAGAGAGGCAAGAGGTTGGCGCACCACACCATGTGGGATGCGCCAAGGAGGAGTCCTAGTCACACAAGGACCAGGACCTGCGAGTCCTTTATGGCTGAACCCAACCCGGGTCAGTTTGTATCCCTAGTTTGAGTCCATAGAGTCCAAACCGAGTTGGTCTAGGAGGTGGTGCGTTTTGGGCTGCTGTGGCCGCACCCCCTCCCCATATATACCCCTTTCCTGCAAGTTAATTAGGTTAGACTACGTTAAACATAAACCCTAGACCTCTAGATCGAATTGCTTGAAGCATTCATCTTGAAGTATTGTTACTGCTTGCAAATTCTGCGTGTTATCTTTTGTTCCACTGGGAATTAGAAGATACAGGACCACTTGTAGTCGGTGGCTACTTGTGCAAGAGTGTGGAGTTGAGAATATCTATAGGGTTGCAAGCTATTGCATTGGCAATAGGGACCGGCCGGGAGAGGTTTCAGCGAGACACTAGTTATCATAATCATCCATCCACGAGTTCAACGAGATCTCATCGAGAAGATTGGGCCATCCCATATCATCTTGGTATCATACTTCAGGTTGCCTCGGTGAGAAATTTTTTTCCCCTTAGTTTGAGTGTTTTTAATCCTATCCAGAAAAAGCCCCACACAAAAAAAAATTAATCTAGTTCATTGCCATAGCCTTAGATCGCACCAATTTGCTTAGTTACCTTGTTGTTTTGTGTCGATCTTTGCGTTTCCATTTTTTTTTACGTTTTTAGTTTCGAGTCGGTTAGGGTTTTTGTCTAGGTTTAGGGTTCGGCTTATTGTCTAGTCGAGTTGTTTTTCTGTTTTCTATCGTAGATCATCTCGGTTTCCAGTTTCCTTCGAGTTCGGCTTCCACACGATCACACAGGGAAACCGCGGGATCGTTTTCGAGTTCGGTTCGGATCGCTGTCGCGCCGCACCTCTTCGAGTTTCGTTCCGGAGTCTAGTTTCCTTCCTTTCGTTGTTTTTGCACCTTTTTCACTAGGATTTCTTCTGTGATCTTGTGAGCCTTAGACACGGCCTATCTACAACATATATTTAGGCGCTTACGCATAAGACTAGCTGTTTTTGTGCTCACAGGCTGCTCCATAAGGTTTTCCACGGATCCGTTTTCTGCACAAAATTTGCTCCGCAGTGCGACATATTGTGGCCGAAAGAGAAGAGGAGAGAGAAAAGTACTACAAAATAGAAACAATACAGAAAAAAAGAGAGAAAGAAACGCTAACACTTGGAAAAGAGGCCGAAAGTGCACCATCAGATATTTGGAGTTTGGAACTATACTTGATCATTGTGATACTTTGTGATGAGGATATAATAGGTGTACATGCTGATTATATATGCTTGAACTGGAAGGAAATATTGAGCCTCACTGATGTTCATTATAAGGTGAATTCTTTCCTAGTAATAAATAATGTTTGTGCTTATGAGAATATTATACTATCTAAGCCTATGAATTTATGTATGATTAGGTTTACTAATAACACAAACATGGATGGAGGAGAGGAAGCAAGGAGCACAAGGACGCGTGGAAAACAAAGATGCTGCCATGGAAAACAACATCAAGGAAATGATATTTCAGTTCGGATTGGCAGAAGTCCCGAATTTGAAATAGTCATGGATTTTTCATACGGGTTCCAAATAAAGCAAGGAAACACAATCCGGAAAGGATATTCGAAGAGCTTTCCAATGGATCCGGCCCCAACTAAAGATTCGACTCGTGCAAGGCGTGGTGACCGAACCAAGTTACGAATCGTTTTCTGTCAGGTTCCAAAAGGAGTCCAATTGGCTGTACCCATGTCGGGTCAGTTTGTAATCGAGTTGGTTGAGTCCAACCGAGTAGGAATAGGCTAGATTCGTGGGAGGCATCCCCCTCCCTCATATATACCTCATAGCCACGAATTATTAGGTTAGAACCAGTTTAAACCTAAAACCCTAGCCTCCAGATTGTATTGCTGCTAAGCATTCATCTTGAAGTATACCATCGCAAATTCTACGTCTATCTTGTTGTTCCATTGGGGATAAGGGGATACAGGACCACTTGTGATCTTGATTGCAGGTGCAAGAGTGTGTAGTTGAGAATATCCAAAGGGAGAGATTGTTGTTGCATTGGCAACGGGGATTATCCAGGAGAGATCTCAGTGTAGCACTAGTTACCAATCCATCCACAGCACCACCATCAACATAATTCGCAAGAGTTCATTGAGAAGATCGGGCCACCCCGTATCATCTTGGTATCAGATTCTCGGGTTTACTCGGTGAGCTAATTCCATCCTGTAGTTTAGTTGTTTTTATTACCTATCCAGAAAAAGCCATACAAAAAAAATTAGGTCTAGATTGTTGCCATAGCCTAGATCACACCGAAATTGCTTAGTTTACTTTGCTGTTTTGGTTGATTTTGCGTTTCTGTTTTTCCTTTTCTAGTTTTCGAGTTTAGGGTTTAGTTCGTTTCCGTGTCAATTTCGTTTTGTTTCGGAGTCCATATCGAAAATCCCAAAAAAATTCGCTAGTTTCTGAGTTCGTTTCAGCTTCCAGCCGCGAATCAGTTTCCGTCGCTCGGATCGCTGGTTTCCATCGACGTACGTCGCTGTTTTGGTCAGTTTTTCCGGTTCCGAGTCCGTGTCGTGGACGGTTTCCGGCAGAAAATTCAAACTGCCATAACTTTTGCATACGAACTCCGATTTCGACGTTCTTTAGCTCGTTTCGAAGAGGAGACCGAAGCGAAGGCAGCCAAACTCACTACGTCTGTTTACGGCTTTTCGACGTCTCAGAATTCCCAAAAAAAAAAACATCGGGAAGTAATTCTTTTTGGCACTTCTTTGCAAAAAAATTTAGACACAGCCTTTCTACAGCAATTTAACCTTAGGCACCTACCCAAAGGAATAGCTATTTTGTGCTCATACAGGCTGCTCATCCTAGTGTTCAATTCTTGTTTCTGTAATTTCTACTCCTAGCATTGTTAAGGCCATTGGAAAAATACATAAAAACAGAAAAAGTGATAGTATAAAAAAAAAAGAGCAAAAGAGCAATATTCAAAGGAGGCCGAAAGTTACAAGTGCATAATTTGGAGAGTGGAGCTGTTTTGATCCTTGCTATATATTGACACTACATTGAGCAATCTTGTGCCTGTTTTCTTTGAGCTTAGCTAGTGTCTTTCTAGTGCATTGCAAAAACTCTATCCATATATTTGCATTGCCACATTTGTCTCCAAAATTTTGTGTGAGTTTCCTAGGTGTGTTTTCTATCATTACAAAACAGCAAATAGGCTTTGTCATTTTGGTGTGTTAGGATTCCCAACCAAGCCCCACCAAATACCCTGTTTGCATTGTGACACGTGATATCCTGGTTATTCTCTTCTCACACTTGGTACACTTTTCATTGATACTTGTTGGTAAGTACATCCTATTCACTTTGGAACGGTAAGATACACTATTATTTGCTGGTTTTTGAGTGAGTTGTGAGAGAACACCACAAACCATTGCTATTTTGTTTTCACTAACAAGTTAATCAATGCAGTCTCCTAGTAATGATGTGCAGGAACCATTTCATGCGGGTTCTGTTTGCAGTAACACATTTTGGGAGGAGGATGCTAGTGGGATCCCTGCATCGGATTTGTTCCACTTCACAGCAGACATCAAAGGAAGCCATGTTGCTATTACCCTTGATAAAGGTACACGGTATAATTTTGTTAGTATTGAGGTTGTTGCACAATTGCAGTTGGTTCCAACGAAACTTAAGCGACCATTCATAATATCTACTAATGATGCTGCACTTCACATTAATCATACTACCTCTATTCCGTTAACTATGCATGGTCATACGGAGCGAGTTTTTTGTAATGTGCTTCCTAGAGCGTTTACTTGCTGTCATCTTCTGTTAAGTGCAAAGTGGTGCCATAGCTATAACGTTAATTTTGTTAGCCATTATCCTGATTTACAATTCTTTTGGAACAAAAAGAAAAATTGGATAATACATGCACGGCTTAAAAAAATTCAGGAGGTTAGACGTCAACCATTATTTTTGTCTCATCATTTCCTTGAAAAGCAAAGACTTGAAAACATTGAGATGCAAAGATTGGAGCATATAGTAATGGGATTTGTCGAGGTTAAGGAGACATGTGAGGCTGTTTCTACTAATGTAACCATGTCTACTCCTAGTGTTCTTTCCTGTGATGTGCAGGTTGATTTTGAAGAAAGGGAGCCTATAGTACAACCTGCACCACTACCACATACTTTGGAGGAGCATACTATCGTTCCTAGTGTTGTTTCTTGTACTATGCAGGTTGTTTCTAAAGAAAGGGAGCCTACTCAAGTACAATCTACAACACCACTTGAGAAAGATGAGCCAGTGCCTACTAAATCTGAGGAGAATGCTATTGATATTGGTGCTGATTTGGAGCTGCACCATGCAAATTCGAAATTTTTTGAGCATACTAATTTGCTAGCTGATTCTTGTGATTTGCATGACATATATATTCATGACCCATGTGCTAATTTTCCAATTTCGACTTTTGAGCATGTGGTCTTAATTACTCATAAAGAAGTACTTGCTAAAATACCACCAGTTGATATTGCGTATTCCATCATGTTAAATGAACCAATTACTGTGCAATGTGCTATGAATACGATTTCTGCAATTTTATATGTGAATTCTAGCACCTTTACTTCTTGTTTCACATTAAATCTCGTTGGTAACTATGGCATGAATGAAATATTTATGGTGGATCATATATGCATTACTTGTGTTAGAATTGCTGCATTGCAAATTGATTTACCTCGGTTAGATTGTTTGGAGCTTGCTAGATTCGAACATGATTATACAATTATGTTTTGTTTGCCCAAACAATTGCTATATATACATGCTACTGATTTATACACCACTTCTATTTGCAAATTGAGTTGCATTTTCGATAATGGGAATAATGAACATGATCATATTATTGAGTGTACTACCTTCTGGTTTTACCTTGTTACCATGAAATTTGATCATAGATCTTCTGTCAGAACACTGCATTTAATACAAAACAACAATAATTTATATATGGTTGTTTGCCATTTTTATCATGATCATATGACCTTCACTTATATCTGCAATTGTGATTGCTGTTTGATGAGATGTTCTTTGTTTTCATGTGACAAATATGTGCTGATTATGTGCAATTTTCCTTGCCTTATGTCATGTGAGAATACTTATCATGTCCATAACAATGATGCACCCCGTTATAGATACATGTATTGTGCATACACGTTGTTCTTTTTGTTTCTTCCACGTTCAGCTTACCACAAGCCGAGGACGTCTTGTCTTGAAGAAAGGGAGGATGATGAGGATATAATAGGTGTACATGCTGATTATATATGCTTGAACTGGAAGGAAATATTGAGCCTCACTGATGTTCATTATAAGGTGAATTCTTTCCTAGTAATAAATAATGTTTGTGCTTATGAGAATATTATACTATCTAAGCCTATGAATTTATGTATGATTAGGTTTACTAATAACACAAACATGGATGGAGGAGAGGAAGCAAGGAGCACAAGGACGCGTGGAAAACAAAGATGCTGCCATGGAAAACAACATCAAGGAAATGATATTTCAGTTCGGATTGGCAGAAGTCCCGAATTTGAAATAGTCATGGATTTTTCATACGGGTTCCAAATAAAGCAAGGAAACACAATCCGGAAAGGATATTCGAAGAGCTTTCCAATGGATCCGGCCCCAACTAAAGATTCGACTCGTGCAAGGCGTGGTGACCGAACCAAGTTACGAATCGTTTTCTGTCAGGTTCCAAAAGGAGTCCAATTGGCTGTACCCATGTCGGGTCAGTTTGTAATCGAGTTGGTTGAGTCCAACCGAGTAGGAATAGGCTAGATTCGTGGGAGGCATCCCCCTCCCTCATATATACCTCATAGCCACGAATTATTAGGTTAGAACCAGTTTAAACCTAAAACCCTAGCCTCCAGATTGTATTGCTGCTAAGCATTCATCTTGAAGTATACCATCGCAAATTCTACGTCTATCTTGTTGTTCCATTGGGGATAAGGGGATACAGGACCACTTGTGATCTTGATTGCAGGTGCAAGAGTGTGTAGTTGAGAATATCCAAAGGGAGAGATTGTTGTTGCATTGGCAACGGGGATTATCCAGGAGAGATCTCAGTGTAGCACTAGTTACCAATCCATCCACAGCACCACCATCAACATAATTCGCAAGAGTTCATTGAGAAGATCGGGCCACCCCGTATCACTTTGACACTACATTGAGCAATCTTGTGCCTGTTTTCTTTTGAGCCTAGCTAGTGTCTTTCGAGTGCATTGCAAAATCTCCATCCATATATTTGCATTGCCACATTGGTCTCCATAATTGTGTGAGTTTCCTACATGTGTTGTTCATCTCATCACAAAACAGCAAATAGGCTTTGTAATTGGTGTGTTAGGTATCCCAACCAAGCCCCACCAAATACCCTGTGTTGTCTTGTGATAGCTAAAACCCTCGGTATTCTCTTCTTCACATCAAGTCATAATAGCGCTGCTACTTGTTGTGTAAGTATTTCTATTCACTTTGGAACGGTAAGATACACCTTTATTTGCTGTTTTCGAGTGAGTTGCGAGAGAACACCACATATACTTGTTTTTATTTTTCACTAACCTATTAATCATGAATTTTTCTAGTGATGCTATTGTGCAGCAAAAGAAGGGTGATGATGAGGTGGTGAAGTGGAACGAGTATGAAGCTTTGAGGGACTCTTTGACACAAAAGATTGACAAGGTTCATGCAGATTTGACAGGCAAACTTGAGCAGTCTAGTTCTCATACTGACGAAGAATTACAGCATGTTGAGACAACCTTAGGTGATCTTGCTAAATCCTTTGCAGCACACCAAACCCAAGTCACCACTTTGCAAACTTCTGTGGCAGCTATGACTCAACAGTTGGCTGCTTTGACAACATTGGTTAATCAGCGGCTCCCTAATCCCGGGGACAATGCTAGTGTGCAAAATGCTGGTAATGAGGAACTGGAGGATGATCATGATCCGTTTGGTCACGGAAGAGGCCTTGCAAACCTTCATGGCCGTGGGGGTCATCTGCCTCACGCACGGCGTGTACCCCTTGTTAATGCTGCTGACCGTCATAGAGAAGATGATGGCTTGGGAAGACTCAAATTTTCCATACCTCCATTCAGTTTTGATACTAATGATGTTGAAGAGTATCTCAGGTGGGAGCTTAAGATGGAGAAGTTATGGCGCTTGCATGACTATACTGAGTGATGAGGACATCCCTAGTGTTTCTACTACTACTCCAATTGAAGAAGTTGCTGTCCAAGATAATTCCAATGAAGTGAGACTTGGTCCAATGACAAGATCAAGAACCAAGTTATTAGAACAACAGGTGAATTCTTTCCTAGTTGATTGTGATAATTTAAATCATGAGAATTTTATACTACCTAAATCTATGCATCTATGTATGATTAGGTTTGTTGATAACACAAATGCTAATGGAGGGGAGCATCAAGATATGGAGGGAAATCACTTGGAGCTTGATGAAAACGTGAAGACACTTGGTGCACACATGAGTACAAGAGGAGGGCGCCCCATTGAAGATTAATGCGCCATAGTTATAAGTCCTAATTAATTTAGGCAAGGTCCTGCGTGTCCTTATTTGGCCGAGTCCCTTATGGGCCGGTTTGTATCCCAATTAAGTCCAAATAGGAGTCCAGTCCGAGTTGAGCTAGGGTTGCTTGCGCAAGGAGCTTGTGGCCGCACCCCTCCCTCACATATAGTCACCACCTGCGTGTGGAATAGAGGAGAACGAGTTTAAACCTAAAACCCTAGCCTCCAGATTGTATTGCTGCTAAGCATTCATCTTGAAGTATACCATCGCAAATTCTACGTCTATCTTGTTGTTCCATTGGGAATAAGGGGATACAGGACCACTTGTGATCTTGATTGCAGGTGCAAGAGTGTGTAGTTGAGAATATCCAAAGGGAGAGATTGTTGTTGCATTGGCAGCAGGGATTATCCAGGAGAGATCTCAGTGTAGCACTAGTTATCAATCCATCCACAGCACCACCATCAACACAATTCGCAAGAGTTCATTGAGAAGATCGTATAGGGACCTACAATTGCTTTGGTTTGGAATAAATTGCATCTTTGGCTTTCTTCACTTGGCACAACACTCAAAGCTTGTGTGCACACAATTGTGGGATAATGTGTAGCATAGGCATCAATAGGACCATCATCATCATCATCATAATCATATGCATTGTCCTCATTAGGATCAGCATCTTCTCCTGTTTCATAATCATCCTGTCCATGACATATCATGACTTTCTTGTTAGGACAATCTTTCTTGAAGTGTCCTTTTCCTCCACATGTGTGACAAGTCATGTCTCTATTTCGAGGTGCACTATTATTAGCCACGGGTTGGCTTGATTTCTTGGCATTAGATGTGCTACTCTCTGGTTTGCCATTAGAAACACCTCGGGTTTGAGCAACTGGAGGAGGTGGTGAAGAGAAAACAGATTTTTGTTGTGTATATGTCCTCCTTGTACTCAATTGTGTTTCCTCGGCCAATCGCTTTTCAGCTTCTCTAGCTTGATGCAACAAATCAGTCATATCATTATATTGTGTATGCCTTACAATGCTCTTAATTTTGAATTGCAAACCAGCAAGAAATCTTTGCATTGTTTGATCAGGGGCCTCTCTAACCCGAGCTCTTTGGAGAATTAATTCCATCTCTTTGTAATATGCATCGACTGATTTGGATCCTTGCTTCAATTGCTGTAACTTATCATAGAGAGTTCTAATATAATTCTTGGGCACAAATCTGTCTCGAAGCAATTGTTTCATCTCAGCCCACGTATCCACTTCTGGTTCCTCATGTTCTGCTCTCAAACTTGTAAGACCATCCCACCACAAAAGAGCATAACCTTCCAAACCCGAAGAAGCAAGCTTTATCTTTCTCTCTTCATTATAATCATGCAATCTCCAAAGCTTCTCAATTTTCAGCTCCCACATCAAATATTCTTCCACATCTTCAGAATCACAAGTGAGAGTAGGAATAGAGAATTTAGGTTTGCCCAAGCCATCTTCCTCTCTATTTTCCAATTGCACTCTCCTTGCAGCAACACCTCCACGGCCACCTTGCAAATCAGCACCATTATTAGCATTAGGTGGATTTTGCCTTTGTTGCACCATGGTTGTCAAATTGGTAATCTGTCTTGTCAAATTATTCACAGCTTCTTGCAAAATATTAACAGATTCTTGGGAGGCTCTCTCTTCAATTTTGAGGTCCAAAGTAGTCAATTCCTTCCTTAAGCTATCATCACTTTGGTCCACGGCAGAATCAATCCTTTTGTATAATGTATCTCTCAAAGCTTCATACTCATTCCACTTGACAAGCTCCTCGGGTTTCTTCTTTTCCTGCACAATAGCATCACTAGCAGAAGCCATTTGATTAATTTGTTAGTGAAAACAAAAATATCAATAGGATGTGGTGCTCTCTCACAACTCACTCAAAACCAGAAATACTAGTGTATCTCACCTGTTCCAAAGTGAATAGGATCAACTTACCACAAGTAATAATGATGGGTGTGTAAAATGTGAGAAGAGAATAACCAGGAAATCAAGTGTCACAATGCAACTAGGGTATTCGGTGGAGCTTGGTTGGGAATCCTAACACACCAAAATACAAAGCCTAATTTGCTGCTTGTGAAGATATAAACAAAACACACCTATGGAACTCACACAATTTATTGGAGACAAATGTGGCAATGCAAATATATGGATGGAAATTTTGCAATGCACTCGAAAGACACTAGCTATGCTCAATGAAAACAGGCACAAGATTGCTCAATAATGTCAATGTGTTGCAATGATCAAAACTAGCTCCAATGTACCAAATATTGTAACGAAACTGTCGGCCTCTTTCTCTTTTCTCTTTTTTTTTTTTTTTTTTTTAATACTTTTGCTTTTTCTATTTTTTTTGTACTTTTCCAATGGCCAATATATCAAAACAGGAGCAAATGAACTAAAAACAGAAAGTAAACACACTGATATGAACTTTTATGAGCAGCCTGTATGAGCAGAAATAGCTATTCTTTATGGGTAGGCTCCTAATTTATATTGCTGTAGAAAGGCTGTGTCTAGGCTCACAAAGATCAGACTTGAAACCCTAAAGAAAATTGCAAAGGAAAAACAAAACGAAAACTAGCTAAACTCACTAATGGATCACGGCAGAAAAACAGCTCAAAACGCTGCCGGGCCGGCAGAGATCAAACGTGCCTCAAAAATTCTCAAATAATTTTTATGCTGATCTGAAGACACGGAGGACTCTACTAGACAGCACCAAGCCAATGCAAAAGGCCGATCTCGATTTGGACTAGGAATCCGATTTGCACAAGGAGATCCACCCGAACCAAAACAACTCGAATTTTAGGGAGAAGTAGGACTCGGATTGGAAACCAAATTCGACTAGAACTAATATATTTGGGATGTTTAGGGTATAAGCTCGAAACAGGAATAAGAACTCGGATAGATCTAACAAATTGAAAACCTAATTAGATGAACTCGAAACTAAAAACAGAAAAACAGAGACACAAAATCAACCCAAACAGCAAAGTGAACTAAGCAAATTGGTGTGATCTAGGCTCTGGCACAATCTAAACCTAATATTTTTGGCTTTTTCTGGATAGGAAATAAAAACACTCGAAACTAGGGGATAGAAATAGCTCACTGAGTAAACCTGTGAATCTGATACCAAGATGATACGGGGTGGCCCGATCTTCTCAATGAACTCTTGCGAATTGTGTTGATGGTGGTGCTGTGGATGGATTGATAACTAGTGCTACACTGAGATCTCTCCTGGATAATCCCTGCTGCCAATGCAACAACAATCTCTCCCTTTGGATATTCTCAACTACACACTCTTGCACCTGCAATCAAGATCACAAGTGGTCCTGTATCCCCTTATTCCCAATGGAACAACAAGATAGACGTAGAATTTGCGATGGTATACTTCAAGATGAATGCTTAGCAGCAATACAATCTGGAGGCTAGGGTTTTAGGTTTAAACTCGTTCTCCTCTATTCCACACGCAGGTGGTGACTATATGTGAGGGAGGGGTGCGGCCACAAGCTCCTTGCGCAAGCAACCCTAGCTCAACTCGGACTGGACTCCTATTTGGACTTAATTGGGATACAAACCGGCCCATAAGGGACTCGGCCAAATAAGGACACGCAGGACCTTGCCTAAATTAATTAGGACTTATAACTATGGCGCATTAATCTTCAATGGGGCGCCCTCCTCTTGTACTCATGTGTGCACCAAGTGTCTTCACGTTTTCATCAAGCTCCAAGTGATTTCCCTCCATATCTTGATGCTCCCCTCCATTAGCATTTGTGTTATCAACAAACCTAATCATACATAGATGCATAGATTTAGGTAGTATAAAATTCTCATGATTTAAATTATCACAATCAACTAGGAAAGAATTCACCTGTTGTTCTAATAACTTGGTTCTTGATCTTGTCATTGGACCAAGTCTCACTTCATTGGAATTATCTTGGACAGCAACTTCTTCAATTGGAGTAGTAGTAGAAACACTAGGGATGTCCTCATCATCCTCCCCCCCTTGAAAAGGCATCGTCCTCGATGCAAGATCCTCTCCAATGTAAGGTGATAAATCAGCCACATTGAATGAATTACTCACACCATATTCATCACTTGGAAGGTCTATTTTGTAGGCATTGTCATTGATTTTTTCGAGCACTCTAAAAGGACCAGCACCTCTAGGCATCAATTTGGACTTTCTCAAAGTTGGAAATCTATCTTTTCTGAAATGCACCCAAACCATGTCTCCTGGCCGAAACAACACCTCCTTCCTCTTCTTGTTTACTCTATCAGCCACATACTTCCCTTTCTTCTCTATGGCCTCCTTTGTTTTCTCATGAATCTTTCTCACAAAATCAGCTCTCTTGGATGCCTCCATATTTGTTCTCTCATGGATAGGAAGTGGCAATAAATCAAGTGGTGTAATTGGCTTGAAACCATAAACTACCTCAAAAGGGCAAAGCTGAGTAGTTGAGTGAACAGCTCTATTATATGCGAATTCCACATGTGGTAAACACTCCTCCCACTCCTTCAAGTTTTTCTTGATCATGGTTCTTAACAATGTTGACAATGTTCTATTCACCACTTCTGTTTGTCCATCTGTTTGGGGGTGGCAAGTTGTAGAAAACAGCAGCTTTGTTCCAAGTTTCCCCCATAGTGTCTTCCAAAAATAGCTCATGAATTTTACATCTCGATCAGAAACAATTGTTCTTGGTACTCCATGTATTCTCACAATATCCCTGAAAAACAGATTAGCAATATGCGACGCATCGTCGCTCTTGTGGCAAGCAATAAAGTGTGACATCTTAGAAAATCTATCCACTACCACAAAAATTGAATCATGTCCTCTTTTAGTTCTTGGTAAACCTAGCACAAAATCCATACTAATATCTTCCCATGGAGTAGTAGGTGCAGGTAAAGGAGTATACAAACCGTGGGGCTTCAATTTAGATTTTGCTTTGTTGCAAGTAATGCAACGTTGTACAAATCTATATACATCACGCCTCATATGTCCCCAATAAAAATTTTCAGCAAGCATGAGCAATGTTTTCTCTCTTCCAAAGTGTCCCATTAATCCACCACTATGTGATTCCTGCAATAACAACAAACGCAAAGAACACTCGGGAATACATAGCTTGTTAGCTCTAAACAAAAATCCATCATGTATATGATACTTATCCCAAGCTTTCACATCAGAACATTTAGCATAGGGCGTAGAAAATTCATTATCTTCAGCATATAAAGGTTTTAAATCCCCCAAACCCGAAACTTGAACATCCAATTTTGTGAGTAACATATTTTTCCTTGATAAAGCATCAGCAACTACATTATCTAATCCTTTCTTGTGTTTTATAATGTATGGAAAAGATTCAATAAATTCAACCCATTTAGCATGTCTCTTATTAAGATTGGATTGACTCTTTAAAAATTTCAACGCCTCATGATCAGAATGTATAATGAATTCTTTAGGCCACAAATAATGTTTCCAAACTTGAAGAACTCTAACAAGAGCATATAATTCTTTATCATAGACAGAATAATTCAATTGTGCACCATGTAATTTTTCAGAAAAATAAGCAATAGGCTTCATATCTTGCATTAACACACCTCCAATACCTATGCCACTAGCATCACATTCAATCTCAAATTGTTTATGAAAATCAGGAAGCATTAATAATGGAGCCGAAATCAACCTATTCTTCATAGTGTCAAAAGCAATATCTTGAGCAACCCCCCATTCGAATTCCACACCTTTCTTTGTTAAATCATTCAAAGGGGCAGCAATGGTGCTAAAATCTTTCACAAATCGTCTATAAAAACCAGCTAGTCCATTAAAACTTCTTACTTGACTCACATTCATGGGTATAGGCCAATTTTTAATTGCTTCAATTTTAGATTCATCCACCTCTATCCCATGTTTAGAAACAACATATCCAAGAAATATGACTTTATCTTTGCAAAAAGTGCACTTCTCAAGATTACCAAATAATTTATTTTCTCTTAGCACTTGCAAAACTTGTCTAATATGTCCAATGTGTTCATGTTCATTGTGGCTATATATGAGAATATCATCAAAATAAACTACCACAAACTTGCCTATAAATTCTCTCAAAACATGGTTCATTAATCTCATAAAAGTACTAGGTGCATTAGTTAATCCAAAAGGCATTACTAACCACTCATATAAACCAAATTTTGTTTTAAAGGCTGTTTTCCACTCATCCCCCTCTTTCATCCTAATTTGATGATAACCACTACGCAAATCAATTTTAGAGAAAACAGCAGCACCACTCAATTCATCAAGCATATCTTCCAATCTAGGAATTGGATGTCTATATCTAATAGTGATGTTGTTTATTGCTCTACAATCTACACACATGCGCCATGTACCATCTTTCTTAGGAACTAAAATAACAGGAACAGCACAAGGAGAGAGACTTATTCGAATATAACCTTTGTCCAAAAGCTCTTGTACTTGTTTCTGAATTTCCTTTGTTTCTTGGGGATTTGTCCTATAGGGAGCTCGGTTTGGCAATGATGCACCAGGAATAAGATCAATTTGGTGCTCAATTCCCCTCAATGGTGGTAGACCCGAAGGTATCTGATGAGGACATCCCTGGTTCATCTCATGCATCATCATGTTCACAAGATGAAGCTACAAAAATACAAGGTGAAACCTCTCCAAAGAAGACATACTTGGGTCCCATGACAAGGAGCCGTGCTAAACATATACAACAAGAGGTGAATGCGCTTCTAGCTGATTCTAATATTGATATGAATGAGAACTATATACTGCCTAAATCTTGTGTGTTGCTTTTACTCAGGTTTCTACCTATGGAGATAATTCAAGCCTATGGAGAAAAGTGCAACGAACAAGACTTCATCAACGGCGTGCATTGCTTGAGGACCTCACCTTACACCCCATGGGCCCAGTGGGACGAGAAGGAGTTGGAGGATTACACCATGGAATCCAGCAAGCTGTTCCAGTCAAAAATACATCGCAAGTGCAGCTCCAGTTTTCGTCGCTGATCTTGCTGGGCCATGACACATGAACATGAACGTGTGTAACACGTTTGGAGGGACACATTGGACAGGAAATCAAATCTATTTTGCAGCAAAAGAAACCGTGCACCTTTTGAAGACCCAAGTCAAAAGATATGTGATTTCCAATGCTGAGCTGTCAAGACATTTATTGCTGCGCGAGGCTCCACACTTCTGCTTCCCATCCACCCAAGTTACCACGAATTTGAGCCTCATTTTCGTGCTGGCTTCACACCTAAGCTAGGAGGGCTGTTCCTAGTATAAGTACCCCTTTCCCCACTTCAAGCTGAACTCTTTGGCAATCTGTTTTCAGCATAGGTTAGCTAAGTGCAACCAGAATATTGTTTGAGAGTTCACTTCCTCCTTAGCTCTTGTAAACTTGCCTTGTGAGAGGGTAAACTCACTTTGTGATTTACAACAGCAGCCGTTGAGGCGGCGACCAGTTCGTGCTTCCAACTTCGTGCGTGGTTGTGTGGATTGGAAAACTGAGAGTGTGGTTGGGCGAATACTTGTTGCTGGTTGTTGCATTGCAATAGTTAGCTTCGGTTTTGTCAGGTTGCACTACTTCTCCATTACCCGACAACGTTGTTGGCTGGGATCGAGGGTTTCCTTCGTACCCTTCAGGTGGCGTTGTTTCGATCATCAAGCAGATCCTCCGTGAAGATCGGGCACCCCGCATCATCTTGGTATCAGAGCCTCGGTTGACACGGTAGGATCTTGTATCCCTAGTTTAGTTTTAGTTGTTTTCATTCCTACAGTCCAGAAAAAGCCCCACAAAAATATTTCCCTTTACCTATAGCCTTTTTCAGTCTTAGATCTGTTGGTTTGGTGAGTTTTATCAGGTTCTTGTCCATTAGATTTTTTTGTTTTAGTTGCTGAGTTTTTCCCCATCTGCGTTCTCCATTTGTGTTCATTTCCGTCCAAAAAAAAAAAAAAAAATAGATCTGTTCGTGGTTGTTTGCTGCCAAAGTTTCAGCTCCTGTTTTGGTTGTTGAGTTCTTCCTTTGCAAAATAAAATTCGTGAAGTTCCACCAAGTGTGTGTTCAGATCAAGTCCCCTGTTGAAAAGTGTGTCAAAAAAAAAAAAAAGAAAGAAAGAAAGAAGAGAAAATCTGGGACTGATCTTCACTTATATCTTGAGAAATCCTTGTTTGTGTGGTGTGAGCTGAAACAGTAGTCAAGTGTGTATCATCCAAAAATTCCTGTTGCAGCAAATCTGATTCATTGCTGAGTGTTCTTGTTCTACACTTATATCCTATTCAGCAACTAAGGCATTCGAATCTTGTGTGGATGATTACTTGGTTTAACAAGAACTAGACTGCAGATTAGTGTGCTGTTTCCACATATATACCCCCACCCAAAGCTCCACAAAACAGCCCCTGCATGTGCAACCCTAGACTTGTATTCGCTTAATTATCTCTCTCTATACCAACCACCGGCACCACAGTTGAGCATGTTCTGCTCTCACTTGGAAGTTACACGAGCTTCGGTTGGTAAGTGAAGGTGAGATCGAGATGTCACACACATATCCCGTGCTGTAGTATAGAACTTTGCACAACTAATCATGGCAGGTACCGGAGACACGTACGAGGTTGAAGGTAATGGGCATCTCAATGAACCCATCACCCGGTTTCACTTCAATGCCTTGCGTGATCATCTCCGTCGAGAGTTCAAAAACAGTCTTGACCCAATTGAAGAGAAGCAAGACAAGTTGTCACAAGATTTGCAACAACTTATGGGCAATGTGAATGAGCAGCTCACCCAAAATATTGAAGCAATGAGGGCTGATCTTGTTGCTGATATTGTGCGAGAGCTACGTCAAGGTCCTGAAGATGCAAGTGTACATGGAGCTCCCGGGAGAGGAAATGTTGGTGCTGCTGGTCGTGGTCGTGGTGTAGGTGCTGCTGGTCGTGGTCGTGGTGAATATGCTGCTGGTCGTGGAGGCGGCCACCGGAGGGCCAATTTACACGATGAAGACAGCGAAGAAGAATTTGAGGAAGATAATTATGAGCAGCACCGAGATGGCAGATTTCGTCGCCAAGGCAACTATGGTCGTTTGCGGCGCGAGGAGGAGAGGTTTGGTAAACTTAAATTTACCATGCCTAAGTTTGATGGTGGATCTGATCCAGAAACATACCTCACATGGGAATTAAAAGTTGACAAGATTTTTCGCATGCACAACTATTCCGAACAGAAGAAATTAGCAATGGCCTCTCTTGAATTTGAAGACTATGCTCTAATCTGGTGGGAGCAAGTTCAAAACCAGCGAGAAGAAGAGGGAGAACCTGCTGTAGCTACATGGGCTGAAATGAAAAGAGAAATGAGGGCCAGATTCATCCCAAAGCATTATAAGCGTGACATCTTTGACAAGCTCCAGAATTTGAGGCAAGGAAAAATGACCGTTGAAGAGTATCATAAGGAGATGGAGAAGTCAATGATAAGAGCCAATATACATGAAGATGAAGAGCAATCCATGTCAAGGTTTCTGTTTGGGCTGAATTCAAATGTGAAGCGAGTTGTTGATTTGCAGCCATATCGCAATGTGGTGGAGTTGGTGCATCTAGCTTCCAAGGCTGAAAGACAACTGCAAGAAGACTCAAGGCCAAATAGGACTATGCCATTTTCAGCTAGAGCTACATCAAGTGGGAGCAAGTTTGTACCCCAATTCAATGTTGGGAAAGGTATAATGGAAAATTCTGGTAGTGGTAGCCATTCCAATGTGCGTGCAGCCCCTATTAGGAGTGAAACATCAGCCCAAAAGGAGAGAAGTAAACCTGCTGCATCAGCCGCATCTTCAATGGGATCAAGTGGGAAAAGCAGCAAAATTGAGTGCTTTACATGTGGTGGTCGTGGTCACATGAGGAAGGAATGCCCCAATAAGCGTGCTATGCTGATCATGGAGAATGGAGAATATGATTCCTGTAGTGAACTTGAAGAAGATGAGGACGATGATGCTACACAAGAAAATGAACAGAAGTATTGTGATTTTGAAGAAGGAACCTCTCTTGTTGTCACAAAAGTTTTGAGTGTGCAGATTAAAGAGGATGACATTGGACAGCGGCACAATCTGTTCCAAACAAGAGCTAAAGTTCATGACAAGGTATGCAAGGTTATTATTGATGGTGGGAGTTGCCACAATCTTGCTAGTATAGACATGTGTGAGAAACTTGGATTGAAAATGCTCCAACACCCCCACCCATATCATGTTCAATGGTTGAGTGATTGTGGTGAACTGAAAATCACACATATGGTGAAGGTCCAATTCAAGATTGGTGATTATATTGACACTGTTGAGTGTGACGTTGTGCCCATGAAAGTGTGTCACTTGCTGTTGGGAAGGCCGTGGCAATATGATCTTTCAGCTCAACATTGTGGTAGAACCAACCAGTACACCATCAAGTGGAAAGGAAAAGATTTGGTGCTTCGACCAATGACACCACAACAAATCATGGCTGAGCATGTACAAAAAGTTTCTGAAGTAAAATTTGTAAGTGGGAAAGAGGGAGAGAAAAAGAATTCGAGAGACATCCACAAAACAGCGAGTGAGTGCCACAAGCCAAATATGAGAGGTAAAAATAAAAGAGAGGGAGAGAACTTAGTCATGTTAGCCACAAAATCAGAAATGAGAGACGTGAGGCAAAACCCAGATCAAGTTGTCGTTGTACTCGTGTACAAGGATGACGTGATTTTTGCTAATGACTTAACTTGTCTTCCTAGAGCTGTTCGTGATCTCTTGCAGGATTTTAAAGATGTCTTTCCGGAGGATATACCCGCTGGTCTACCTCCATTGCGTGGCATAGAACATCAAATTGACCTCATTCCAGGAGCATCACTTCCCAATCGACCCGCCTACCGCGCCAACCCTGAAGAAACAAAGGAGATACAAAGGCAAGTACGAGAGCTTTTAGGAAAAGGCTATGTGCGTGAAAGTTTAAGTCCTTGTGCTGTTCCTGTAATTTTAGTGCCTAAGAAGGATGGTACTTGGCGCATGTGTGTTGATTGTAGGGCCATCAATAATATAACTGTTAGGTATCGTCATCCTATTCCTAGGTTAGATGATATGTTAGATGAATTGAGTGGTTCTGTTGTGTTCTCTAAAATTGATTTGAGAAGTGGGTACCATCAGATTAGAATGAGAGAAGGTGATGAATGGAAAACAGCTTTCAAAACAAAATTTGGTTTGTATGAGTGGTTAGTCATGCCTTTTGGATTAACCAATGCACCCAGTACCTTCATGCGATTAATGAATCATGTTTTGAGAGCTTACATTGGAAAGTTTGTTGTTGTGTACTTTGATGACATCTTAATCTACAGTAAATCCATAGACGAACATATAGAACATATCAAACAAGTTTTGGATGTGCTAAGAGTAGAAAAACTATATGCTAATATTGAGAAGTGCTCGTTTTGCACAAACAAGGTTGTTTTTCTTGGCTATGTCGTTTCAGGACAGGGAATTGAAGTTGATGACTCTAAGGTGGAAGCAATCAAGAATTGGCCAACTCCTATCAATATCAGCCAGGTGAGAAGTTTTCTTGGCCTTGCTGGTTTCTATAGGAGATTTGTGAAAGATTTTAGTAGCATTGCTGCAGCTTTGCACGAATTGACAAAAAAAGGAGTTGTTTTTAAGTGGGGTGCGCCACAGGAAGAAGCTTTCATTGAACTTAAGAGACAATTAACTGAAGCACCTTTGCTGGTTTTGCCTGATTTCACTAAAACTTTTGAAATCGAATGTGATGCTAGTGGGATAGGCATTGGAGGTGTATTAATGCAGGAACGAAAACCAATTGCTTATTTTAGTGAAAAGCTAAGTGGTGCACAACTGAATTATTCTGTGTATGATAAAGAACTATATGCTTTGGTTAGAGCGCTTGAAACATGGCAGCACTATTTATGGCCTAAGGAATTTGTTGTACATTCTGATCATGAGGCTTTGAAGCATTTGAAAGGACAAGCTAAATTGAATAGAAGACATGCTAAATGGGTAGAATTCATTGAAACTTTCCCATATGTTGTAAAGTACAAGAAAGGCAAAGAAAATATGGTAGCTGATGCTTTGTCTCGTAGACATGTTCTACTGAATCAATTGGAAGTAAAAGTACCAGGACTTGAGAGTTTAAAAGAATTGTATAGTACTGATCATGTCTTTATGGAGCCATATGAAAAATGCAAAGCTGGGAAAGGATGGGAAAAATACCATGTGCATGATGGTTTTCTTTTCAGGACTAACAAATTGTGTGTTCCAGATTCGTCGGTTCGACCCTTGTTGTTGCAGGAATCACATGCAGGTGGATTAATGGGACACTTTGGACGTGAGAAGACGTATGAGCTGCTGGCTGATCACTTCTATTGGCCAAAGATGAGGAAGGACGTTGAGAAATTTGTGCAGCGATGCATCACATGTCACAAAGCTAAGTCTAAACTGAACCCATATGGTTTATATACTCCCCTACCTGTTCCGCATGCTCCATGGGAAGATATTAGCATGGATTTTGTTTTGGGATTACCTAGAACAAAGAGGGGGAGGGATTCTGTTTTTGTTGTTGTAGATAGGTTCTCAAAGATGGCACACTTCATTCCATGCCATAAGAACGACGATGCTTCACATGTTGCTGATTTGTTTTTCAGGGAAGTTGTACGTTTGCACGGCATGCCGAGGACCATCGTATCAGACCGGGATGTCAAGTTCATGAGCTATTTTTGGAAGACATTGTGGGCAAAGCTAGGAACCAAGCTGCTGTTTTCAACAACATGCCACCCACAAACTGATGGCCAAACAGAAGTGGTGAACCGTACACTTTCAGCTTTGCTACGGACAATGATCAAGAAGAACTTAAAGGAGTGGGAAGAGTGTTTGCCGCATGTGGAGTTCGCCTATAACAGAGCTATTCACTCGACCACAAGCATGTGTCCATTTGAAGTGGTCTATGGATTCAAACCACTTGCCCCAATTGACTTGCTGCCACTTCCCTTACAAGAGAGAATTAACATGGATGCTTCCAAGCGTGCTGCATATGTGAAGAAAATTCATGAGAAGACAAGAGAAGAGATTGAGAAGAAATCCAAGTATTATGCCGCTAAGGCAAACAAGAACCGCAAGAAGGTGACTTTTGAGCCCGGTGATCTGGTTTGGATACATTTACGCAAAGATCGATTCCCTGAACGACGCAAATCAAAGCTCCTGCCTCGTGGAGATGGACCATTCAAAGTGTTGGCAAAGATAAATGATAATGCTTACAAGATCGACCTCCCTAAAGACTATTCTGTTAGTCCAACATTTAACGTAGCAGATTTGTCTCCATGCATTCATCAAGAAGATCAAGAGTCGAGGACGACTCCTTTTGAAGAGGGGGAGGATGATGAGGACATCCCTGGTTCATCTCATGCATCATCATGTTCACAAGATGAAGCTACAAAAATACAAGGTGAAACCTCTCCAAAGAAGACATACTTGGGTCCCATGACAAGGAGCCGTGCTAAACATATACAACAAGAGGTGAATGCGCTTCTAGCTGATTCTAATATTGATATGAATGAGAACTATATACTGCCTAAATCTTGTGTGTTGCTTTTACTCAGGTTTCTACCTATGGAGATAATTCAAGCCTATGGAGAAAAGTGCAACGAACAAGACTTCATCAACGGCGTGCATTGCTTGAGGACCTCACCTTACACCCCATGGGCCCAGTGGGACGAGAAGGAGTTGGAGGATTACACCATGGAATCCAGCAAGCTGTTCCAGTCAAAAATACATCGCAAGTGCAGCTCCAGTTTTCGTCGCTGATCTTGCTGGGCCATGACACATGAACATGAACGTGTGTAACACGTTTGGAGGGACACATTGGACAGGAAATCAAATCTATTTTGCAGCAAAAGAAACCGTGCACCTTTTGAAGACCCAAGTCAAAAGATATGTGATTTCCAATGCTGAGCTGTCAAGACATTTATTGCTGCGCGAGGCTCCACACTTCTGCTTCCCATCCACCCAAGTTACCACGAATTTGAGCCTCATTTTCGTGCTGGCTTCACACCTAAGCTAGGAGGGCTGTTCCTAGTATAAGTACCCCTTTCCCCACTTCAAGCTGAACTCTTTGGCAATCTGTTTTCAGCATAGGTTAGCTAAGTGCAACCAGAATATTGTTTGAGAGTTCACTTCCTCCTTAGCTCTTGTAAACTTGCCTTGTGAGAGGGTAAACTCACTTTGTGATTTACAACAGCAGCCGTTGAGGCGGCGACCAGTTCGTGCTTCCAACTTCGTGCGTGGTTGTGTGGATTGGAAAACTGAGAGTGTGGTTGGGCGAATACTTGTTGCTGGTTGTTGCATTGCAATAGTTAGCTTCGGTTTTGTCAGGTTGCACTACTTCTCCATTACCCGACAACGTTGTTGGCTGGGATCGAGGGTTTCCTTCGTACCCTTCAGGTGGCGTTGTTTCGATCATCAAGCAGATCCTCCGTGAAGATCGGGCACCCCGCATCAGTATCTCGCTTGGAAAAACATCACCAAATTCCTGCAAGACATTAGAAACACCAATAGAGAGAGGAGTCATGTCATTAGAAACTAAAATTTCCCCCTTATGCATGAGCACTATAGGTACTAAACTAGGATCCTCACTAAACTCTCTCAAATCATCTTTGGTGGCTAACATCGTTAAAAGGCTCACTCCCTTACTTTTACCACTCGGCCTAGGTTTGTTTTCTCCCACAGAAAAATTGTTTTCACTCTTTTCTTGTCTCTCACTCTCCTTCTCTAAATTCACTTCAGTTTTTTGTCTAGACTCATTTACAATTTGCTGTGGTGTCATAGGCCTCAATATAATGTCCTTATTATGCCAATTCAATTGATATGTGTTTGCTCTCCCATCATGAATAACCTTCTTGTCGAATTGCCATGGTCTCCCCAATAGCATGTGACAAACTGACATAGGAACAACATCACATTCAATTGTATCCTTGTATGCTCCAATCTGAAATTCCACTCTCACCATATGGCACACCTTAATTTCTTCTTTATCACTCAACCATTGAATATAATAAGGGTGTGGGTGTGGGATATACTTCAATTTGAGCTTTGCACACAATTCTTTGCTTGCTAAATTTCTGCAACTTCCTCCATCAATGATCACCTTGCAAGCCATTTGTTTAGAGAAGGAGAGTGAGAGACAAGAAAAGAGTGAAAACAATTTTTCTGTGGGAGAAAACAAACCTAGGCCGAGTGGTAAAAGTAAGGGAGTGAGCCTTTTAACGATGTTAGCCACCAAAGATGATTTGAGAGAGTTTAGTGAGGATCCTAGTTTAGTACCTATAGTGCTCATGCATAAGGGGGAAATTTTAGTTTCTAATGACATGACTCCTCTCTCTATTGGTGTTTCTAATGTCTTGCAGGAATTTGGTGATGTTTTTCCAAGCGAGATACCTTCGGGTCTACCACCATTGAGGGGAATTGAGCACCAAATTGATCTTATTCCTGGTGCATCATTGCCAAACCGAGCTCCCTATAGGACAAATCCCCAATGAGTTCATTGAGAAGATATCATCTTGGTATCAGATTCACAGGTTTACTCAGTGAGCTATTTCTATCCCCTAGTTTCGAGTGTTTTTATTTCCTATCCAGAAAAAGCCAAAAATATTAGGTTTAGATTGTGCCAGAGCCTAGATCACACCAATTTGCTTAGTTCACTTTGCTGTTTGGGTTGATTTTGTGTCTCTGTTTTTCTGTTTTTAGTTTCGAGTTCATCTAATTAGGTTTTCAATTTGTTAGATCTATCCGAGTTCTTATTCCTGTTTCGAGCTTATACCCTAAACATCCCAAATATATTAGTTCTAGTCGAATTTGGTTTCCAATCCGAGTCCTACTTCTCCCTAAAATTCGAGTTGTTTTGGTTCGGGTGGATCTCCTTGTGCAAATCGGATTCCTAGTCCAAATCGAGATCGGCCTTTTGCATTGGCTTGGTGCTGTCTAGTAGAGTCCTCCGTGTCTTCAGATCAGCATAAAAATTATTTGAGAATTTTTGAGGCACGTTTGATCTCTGCCGGCCCGGCAGCGTTTTGAGCTGTTTTTCTGCCGTGATCCATTAGTGAGTTTAGCTAGTTTTCGTTTTGTTTTTCCTTTGCAATTTTCTTTAGGGTTTCAAGTCTGATCTTTGTGAGCCTAGACACAGCCTTTCTACAGCAATATAAATTAGGAGCCTACCCATAAAGAATAGCTATTTCTGCTCATACAGGCTGCTCATAAAAGTTCATATCAGTGTGTTTACTTTCTGTTTTTAGTTCATTTGCTCCTGTTTTGATATATTGGCCATTGGAAAAGTACAAAAAAAATAGAAAAAGCAAAAGTATTAAAAAAAAAAAAAAAAAAAAGAGAAAAGAGAAAGAGGCCGACAGTTTCGTTACAATATTTGGTACATTGGAGCTAGTTTTGATCATTGCAACACATTGACATTATTGAGCAATCTTGTGCCTGTTTTCATTGAGCATAGCTAGTGTCTTTCGAGTGCATTGCAAAATTTCCATCCATATATTTGCATTGCCACATTTGTCTCCAATAAATTGTGTGAGTTCCATAGGTGTGTTTTGTTTATATCTTCACAAGCAGCAAATTAGGCTTTGTATTTTGGTGTGTTAGGATTCCCAACCAAGCTCCACCGAATACCCTAGTTGCATTGTGACACTTGATTTCCTGGTTATTCTCTTCTCACATTTTACACACCCATCATTATTACTTGTGGTAAGTTGATCCTATTCACTTTGGAACAGGTGAGATGATAAGGATCAAGGGGATGATCCTCTGTCGTTGTCCCGATCTTTCACAGCGAGTAACCCGGACAGTAAATCCTTCCAACAACACCAACGGCGTCACCTGAAGGTGGGGAATAAATCCAGCAAGCAACGTGATGAAGATCACCACGCCTCTAACCTGAGCACGATAACACTTGATGAACACAAGCACCCTCGCAGCAATCTTTATTACAAACTGATAAACGGCATCGCCGTCCCCGGAGGGATGCTTCACCAACGAGCTCAAAGTCTATGGACTGTTTTCAATCTAAACTCAAGCTAACCCTAAAACGATGCCTAGCAACTCCTTATATGAGGGGAGGGATGCTACAGTACCGCGCTACAGTACCGCCCCCTAATGGACCCTAGGTTGACTTGGTTGGACAGGCCCAAACCAAGCCCAAACTCATAATTATTAAAAACTCTAATTATTTAAAATAGCAACATACGACGAATACACCTAACTTGGTGGAGTCCTGAAATTGGGCTGCACCTCCCCCGTCGTTCCCATATCATCCTCCCCCCCTTCAAGAAGCGTTGTCCTCAACGCTTGAGGGTCGGCTCGAAAGGGTGGCGTGATAGCAGCAACAACATCACGCGTCTTCGTCATCTTCAAGTCTCGCTTGCCTTCCTCACCACATCCTCCCGCTCGGCCTGCTCGACTTGATACAGTCTTCGGCGGCTGCATCTCTTTCCTTCTCCACATGAGCTTGGACCTAGGCGCCACCATCTTCTTCTTCTCAACTCTTGCTGGAACCCCGTGTTGCTGAACATGAACCTGCTTTGCACGACCCTGCACAAGATGAGTAATGCCTGGGCCACACAACTGACGAACACGTCCATCCTTGCCTTTATGCACACGTACTGCTGCTCCAACAAAACGTTTCCGAGGTGTTCTCACAAAACTGTGGCTAACTACCCGCGGCACCATATGCACCGGAACACGATCAGCACCACTATCATCGGTCTGAACACCCATGTCAACACGAACTGGAATTTCCTTCTTCTCATCAATCAGAGGCATAACTTCAACCGGCTTGTCACTAACAAGTACAACTGGCTTGTCATCTACAGGCATGGCTGAAACAATGTCAACACTGACGCTCCGTGCATCATGCTCCTCAGGCTGCGGCGTAGCTAGCTCAGATTTTGGCTTAGCCTTGCGCAACTTCTCCTTGTGTACCACCAGCTCAACATCAGACTTTATTTGATCATCCTGCATAGGTTTCAAAGTCCGCTGTTTGCCATCATGCACAAAAGAATATGTATTTGCTCTCCCAGCATGAGTAACATTGCGATCATACTGCCATGGACGTCCAAGTAACAGTCCACATACCTCCAATGGCAACACATCGCATTCCACCTCATCAACATAGTCACCAACTATAAATGGCACACGAACCTTGTGAGTAATCTTCATCATACCGCAGCTATTAACCCACTCAACATGCCTCGGTTCTGGAATACGCCATGTGGTTAAACCCAACGCTTCCACAACCGCCTTGCTAATGCCATTACAGTAGCTACCACTGTCAATCATCAACTTGCATGCTTTGCCCTTGATCATGCACTGCGCCTGAAATAAATTCCATCGCTGGCCTCTATCCACTGTCATACAAGTATCACCATGTACTCTCTTGAGTTGCATATTCAGCCCACTCAATGGTACAACATCCTCCACCGGACTTTTGTCCAAATCCGTAGACGGCTCCACAAATTTAGTACGCAGAAATTGTTTGAATTCCTCCCAATTAGATGTTTGCCATGTGATGCCTCTTACACGCATCTCTTCCCGCCACCAACTCGACAACTTTGTATCTACTCGCCGGTATGCAATAACTAATGCAGTAGGGTCACCAAAATTGCTATCAAACGTACGACATTTTGCAAAACCACTGTCCATGTCAGATTCCCAAGACTGATATTCTGCATACGTGGCAGAGCTGTCCAATCTCCACTTAATTTTAGTTTCATCATAAGCACAGCCAACCACAATGTCTACATAGTCATGGTATACATCGTCCGATTTATCCGGCAAACAAATAGGTGTTGACAAACCCATTTTTTTCCTGAATTCCTTGCTTGCGGCACTGCAGCTATCAAATTTTCTCACGTCAGAAAACTGTACCGAATTTTACAAAGTACTCTCGTAGACAGTCCAATCTGACTCACGCGCAATATGTTTTTTTTAAAAATCTTGTACTGTACGGAAAGATCTGAATGCCAAATTGGTGAGGGATCGATCACCACAAAATTCGGAAAAACTAAATCCGATATTTCCTTTAAATTTCTTTCCTTCCTTCAGATCCGAAGCTTCCTTTTCTATTTCCGATTAGGTCTGTACGGATCAATCAGCTCTTTCCTTTCTGTCCGGAGTTAATTCCACCAAATCGAGAACAGATTTATCTCGATCTCCACCCGTTTCTTGTTTCCTTTTATTTCGATCCGAAATAAGGAAATCGAAAATAGCGACGCAATACTAGGAAACAAGACTGTGTCCGATACCAATTACCAATCGCTGCTACTCCTTTCCTTCTATTTTTTTTTCTTAATTCCTGAGAATCAGCGACCCCTTCCTTTCCTTCCTTCTTTTCCCTGAACTTCAACGAAACCGATCGGGAGTAGGTATAATCGATCGAACAGATCAATCCCGTCTTGGCTGCCACAAAGAAAAACCAACGAAGAAATACCAGAACTTCCGAGCTGAGAACCTCAACTCGCCGAGATGCACAAGCGTGCCAACTCGTCGACTCTTCTTGCCAACTCGTCGCCCTTACTCTTCCCGCTAAATCAATCTTCTAGGTACGAAACCAGCGGATCAAATTCAACAAGAAAAAATTGCGGTGATAAACCTGGTGCTCTGATACCACATGATAAGGATCAAGGGGATGATCCTCTGTCGTTGTCCCGATCTTTCACAGCGAGTAACCCGGACAGTAAATCCTTCCAACAACACCAACGGCGTCACCTGAAGGTGGGGAATAAATCCAGCAAGCAACGTGATGAAGATCACCACGCCTCTAACCTGAGCACGATAACACTTGATGAACACAAGCACCCTCGCAGCAATCTTTATTACAAACTGATAAACGGCATCGCCGTCCCCGGAGGGATGCTTCACCAACGAGCTCAAAGTCTATGGACTGTTTTCAATCTAAACTCAAGCTAACCCTAAAACGATGCCTAGCAACTCCTTATATGAGGGGAGGGATGCTACAGTACCGCGCTACAGTACCGCCCCCTAATGGACCCTAGGTTGACTTGGTTGGACAGGCCCAAACCAAGCCCAAACTCATAATTATTAAAAACTCTAATTATTTAAAATAGCAACATACGACGAATACACCTAACTTGGTGGAGTCCTGAAATTGGGCTGCACCTCCCCCGTCGTTCCCATATCATGAGATACACTAGTATTTCTGGTTTTGAGTGAGTTGTGAGAGAGCACCACATCCTATTGATATTTTTGTTTTCACTAACAAATTAATCAAATGGCTTCTGCTAGTGATGCTATTGTGCAGGAAAAGAAGAAACCCGAGGAGCTTGTCAAGTGGAATGAGTATGAAGCTTTGAGAGATACATTATACAAAAGGATTGATGCTGCCGTGGACCAAAGTGATGATAGCTTAAGGAAGGAATTGACTACTTTGGACCTCAAAATTGAAGAGAGAGCCTCCCAAGAATCTGTTAATATTTTGCAAGAAGCTGTGAATAATTTGACAAGACAGATTACCAATTTGACAACCATGGTGCAACAAAGGCAAAATCCACCTAATGCTAATAATGGTGCTGATTTGCAAGGTGGCCGTGGAGGTGTTGCTGCAAGGAGAGTGCAATTGGAAAATAGAGAGGAAGATGGCGTGGGCAAACCTAAATTCTCTATTCCTACTCTCACTTGTGATTCTGAAGATGTGGAAGAATATTTGATGTGGGAGCTGAAAATTGAGAAGCTTTGGAGATTGCATGATTATAATGAAGAGAGAAAGATAAAGCTTGCTTCTTCGGGTTTGGAAGGTTATGCTCTTTTGTGGTGGGATGGTCTTACAAGTTTGAGAGCAGAACATGAGGAACCAGAAGTGGATACGTGGGCTGAGATGAAACAATTGCTTCGAGACAGATTTGTGCCCAAGAATTATATTAGAACTCTCTATGATAAGTTACAGCAATTGAAGCAAGGATCCAAATCAGTCGATGCATATTACAAAGAGATGGAATTAATTCTCCAAAGAGCTCGGGTTAGAGAGGCCCCTGATCAAACAATGCAAAGATTTCTTGCTGGTTTGCAATTCAAAATTAAGAGCATTGTAAGGCATACACAATATAATGATATGACTGATTTGTTGCATCAAGCTAGAGAAGCTGAAAAGCGATTGGCCGAGGAAACACAATTGAGTACAAGGAGGACATATACACAACAAAAATCTGTTTTCTCTTCACCACCTCCTCCAGTTGCTCAAACCCGAGGTGTTTCTAATGGCAAACCAGAGAGTAGCACATCTAATGCCAAGAAATCAAGCCAACCCGTGGCTAATTGATGTAGATGTTTGCCCGATCTTTCACCGCAAGAACCACCGGATAACTATTCTTCCAATCACGGGAACGATCCGCGCAACCTGAAGAACGAGAGAACGAATCTCACGGCGAGCAACGAGATGATGAACACCACGCCTCACGCCAAGCTCGACAACCCTTGACAGAATCAAGGACCTTCTCGCCACGCACGAACACTCTTGACAGACTCAAGAACTCTCATGCCTCAATTTAATGGATAACTAGACAAACGTCCGAGACGCCGTCTACACGCCGGTCCCTTAGGACGGAGGCAACCTTGAACACGTGGTTCTACATGATTTTCAACTCCCCTAATATTGTGGCACCCCCTCTGGTTATAAAGGCCAAAGGGGTAGGAGCCGCTGAAACCTAACATGGTTCGACTCAGACACCTAAACCTAATTGGACTCAAACTGATACAAACCGACCCATGGTTGGGTTCGGCTATGTTTGGCACGCAGGCCCTAATTAACAACACCTTAGACTTATATTTCTATTACATATGTCCTAGCGTGTCAACGGACCAATATAATGCCGACGATGCCCATATCATCCTCCCCTTCTTAGAAAGGCGTTGTCCTCAACGCCGGAAGGTCTTCTCCAGCGCTTGTGGCGTCAAATTTGCACATCGCCACGATCCTTGTTCATCTTCAAGTCTTCGCCGGCCTGCCACACCACATCCTCACTCTCGGCTAGCTAGACTTCTTCTTGGCGCCCTCCATGTTTGGCGCCACCAACGTGATTGAGACACACAACTTTTCTTTCTGACTGCAACGCAAACGTACCACGCAAATCACCCCGAACACAACAGGACAATTCCTGCACACCAAGGGTCCAAATCAGCAGAATACGCCTGCGGAGACAATCTGAAATTATTGGGACAAACTTGGCACATCATCCAAAACAAACAGCACAAATTGCTGCACACCAAGGATCCAAATGATTCAAATCCAACACCGTTTAAAATTAAAGGCTGAAGGAGAAAGAGAAGAAGACACTGATTTTAAACGGTGGTGGACTTGAATCATTTGGATCCTTGGTGTGCAGCAATTTGTGCTGTTTGTTTTGGATGATGTGCCAAGTTTGTCCCAATAATTTCAGATTGTCTCCGCAGGCGTATTCTGCTGATTTGGACCCTTGGTGTGCAGGAATTGTCCTGTTGTGTTCGGGGTGATTTGCGTGGTACGTTTGCGTTGCAGTCAGAAAGAAAAGTTGTGTGTCTCAATCACGTTGGTGGCGCCAAACATGGAGGGCGCCAAGAAGAAGTCTAGCTAGCCGAGAGTGAGGATGTGGTGTGGCAGGCCGGCGAAGACTTGAAGATGAACAAGGATCGTGGCGATGTGCAAATTTGACGCCACAAGCGCTGGAGAAGACCTTCCGGCGTTGAGGACAACGCCTTTCTAAGAAGGGGAGGATGATATGGGCATCGTCGGCATTATATTGGTCCGTTGACACGCTAGGACATATGTAATAGAAATATAAGTCTAAGGTGTTGTTAATTAGGGCCTGCGTGCCAAACATAGCCGAACCCAACCATGGGTCGGTTTGTATCAGTTTGAGTCCAATTAGGTTTAGGTGTCTGAGTCGAACCATGTTAGGTTTCAGCGGCTCCTACCCCTTTGGCCTTTATAACCAGAGGGGGTGCCACAATATTAGGGGAGTTGAAAATCATGTAGAACCACGTGTTCAAGGTTGCCTCCGTCCTAAGGGACCGGCGTGTAGACGGCGTCTCGGACGTTTGTCTAGTTATCCATTAAATTGAGGCATGAGAGTTCTTGAGTCTGTCAAGAGTGTTCGTGCGTGGCGAGAAGGTCCTTGATTCTGTCAAGGGTTGTCGAGCTTGGCGTGAGGCGTGGTGTTCATCATCTCGTTGCTCGCCGTGAGATTCGTTCTCTCGTTCTTCAGGTTGCGCGGATCGTTCCCGTGATTGGAAGAATAGTTATCCGGTGGTTCTTGCGGTGAAAGATCGGGCAAACATCTACATCACTAATAATAGTGCACCTCGAAATAGAGACATGACTTGTCATACATGTGGAGGAAAAGGACACTTCAAGAAAGATTGTCCTAACAAGAAAGTCATGATATGTCATGGACAGGATGATTATGAAACAGGAGAAGATGCTGATCCTAATGAGGACAATGCATATGATTATGATGATGATGATGATGGTCCTATTGATGCCTATGCTACACATTATCCCACAATTGTGTGCACACAAGCTTTGAGTGTTGTGCCAAGTGAAGAAAGCCAAAGATGCAATTTATTCCAAACCAAAGCAATTGTAGGTCCTCAAATGGCTTGCAAGGTGATCATTGATGGAGGAAGTTGCAGAAATTTAGCAAGCAAAGAATTGTGTGCAAAGCTCAAATTGAAGTATATCCCACACCCACACCCTTATTATATTCAATGGTTGAGTGATAAAGAAGAAATTAAGGTGTGCCATATGGTGAGAGTGGAATTTCAGATTGGAGCATACAAGGATACAATTGAATGTGATGTTGTTCCTATGTCAGTTTGTCACATGCTATTGGGGAGACCATGGCAATTCGACAAGAAGGTTATTCATGATGGGAGAGCAAACACATATCAATTGAATTGGCATAATAAGGACATTATATTGAGGCCTATGACACCACAGCAAATTGTAAATGAGTCTAGACAAAAAACTGAAGTGAATTTAGAGAAGGAGAGTGAGAGACAAGAAAAGAGTGAAAACAATTTTTCTGTGGGAGAAAACAAACCTAGGCCGAGTGGTAAAAGTAAGGGAGTGAGCCTTTTAACGATGTTAGCCACCAAAGATGATTTGAGAGAGTTTAGTGAGGATCCTAGTTTAGTACCTATAGTGCTCATGCATAAGGGGGAAATTTTAGTTTCTAATGACATGACTCCTCTCTCTATTGGTGTTTCTAATGTCTTGCAGGAATTTGGTGATGTTTTTCCAAGCGAGATACCTTCGGGTCTACCACCATTGAGGGGAATTGAGCACCAAATTGATCTTATTCCTGGTGCATCATTGCCAAACCGAGCTCCCTATAGGACAAATCCCCAAGAAACAAAGGAAATTCAGAAACAAGTACAAGAGCTTTTGGACAAAGGTTATATTCGAATAAGTCTCTCTCCTTGTGCTGTTCCTGTTATTTTAGTTCCTAAGAAAGATGGTACATGGCGCATGTGTGTAGATTGTAGAGCAATAAACAACATCACTATTAGATATAGACATCCAATTCCTAGATTGGAAGATATGCTTGATGAATTGAGTGGTGCTGCTGTTTTCTCTAAAATTGATTTGCGTAGTGGTTATCATCAAATTAGGATGAAAGAGGGGGATGAGTGGAAAACAGCCTTTAAAACAAAATTTGGTTTATATGAGTGGTTAGTAATGCCTTTTGGATTAACTAATGCACCTAGTACTTTTATGAGATTAATGAACCATGTTTTGAGAGAATTTATAGGCAAGTTTGTGGTAGTTTATTTTGATGATATTCTCATATATAGCCACAATGAACATGAACACATTGGACATATTAGACAAGTTTTGCAAGTGCTAAGAGAAAATAAATTATTTGGTAATCTTGAGAAGTGCACTTTTTGCAAAGATAAAGTCATATTTCTTGGATATGTTGTTTCTAAACATGGGATAGAGGTGGATGAATCTAAAATTGAAGCAATTAAAAATTGGCCTATACCCATGAATGTGAGTCAAGTAAGAAGTTTTAATGGACTAGCTGGTTTTTATAGACGATTTGTGAAAGATTTTAGCACCATTGCTGCCCCTTTGAATGATTTAACAAAGAAAGGTGTGGAATTCGAATGGGGGGTTGCTCAAGATATTGCTTTTGACACTATGAAGAATAGGTTGATTTCGGCTCCATTATTAATGCTTCCTGATTTTCATAAACAATTTGAGATTGAATGTGATGCTAGTGGCATAGGTATTGGAGGTGTGTTAATGCAAGATATGAAGCCTATTGCTTATTTTTCTGAAAAATTACATGGTGCACAATTGAATTATTCTGTCTATGATAAAGAATTATATGCTCTTGTTAGAGTTCTTCAAGTTTGGAAACATTATTTGTGGCCTAAAGAATTCATTATACATTCTGATCATGAGGCGTTGAAATTTTTAAAGAGTCAATCCAATCTTAATAAGAGACATGCTAAATGGGTTGAATTTATTGAATCTTTTCCATACATTATAAAACACAAGAAAGGATTAGATAATGTAGTTGCTGATGCTTTATCAAGGAAAAATATGTTACTCACAAAATTGGATGTTCAAGTTTCGGGTTTGGGGGATTTAAAACCTTTATATGCTGAAGATAATGAATTTTCTACGCCCTATGCTAAATGTTCTGATGTGAAAGCTTGGGATAAGTATCATATACATGATGGATTTTTGTTTAGAGCTAACAAGCTATGTATTCCCGAGTGTTCTTTGCGTTTGATGTTATTGCAGGAATCACATAGTGGTGGATTAATGGGACACTTTGGAAGAGAGAAAACATTGCTCATGCTTGCTGAAATTTTTTATTGGGGACATATGAGGCGTGATGTATATAGATTTGTACAACGTTGCATTACTTGCAACAAAGCAAAATCTAAATTGAAGCCCCACGGTTTGTATACTCCTTTACCTGCACCTACTACTCCATGGGAAGATATTAGTATGGATTTTGTGCTAGGTTTACCAAGAACTAAAAGAGGACATGATTCAATTTTTGTGGTAGTGGATAGATTTTCTAAGATGTCACACTTTATTGCTTGCCACAAGAGCGACGATGCGTCGCATATTGCTAATCTGTTTTTCAGGGATATTGTGAGAATACATGGAGTACCAAGAACAATTGTTTCTGATCGAGATGTAAAATTCATGAGCTATTTTTGGAAGACACTATGGGGGAAACTTGGAACAAAGCTGCTGTTTTCTACAACTTGCCACCCCCAAACAGATGGACAAACAGAAGTGGTGAATAGAACATTGTCAACATTGTTAAGAACCATGATCAAGAAAAACTTGAAGGAGTGGGAGGAGTGTTTACCACATGTGGAATTCGCATATAATAGAGCTGTTCACTCAACTACTCAGCTTTGCCCTTTTGAGGTAGTTTATGGTTTCAAGCCAATTACACCACTTGATTTATTGCCACTTCCTATCCATGAGAGAACAAATATGGAGGCATCCAAGAGAGCTGATTTTGTGAGAAAGATTCATGAGAAAACAAAGGAGGCCATAGAGAAGAAAGGGAAGTATGTGGCTGATAGAGTAAACAAGAAGAGGAAGGAGGTGTTGTTTCGGCCAGGAGACATGGTTTGGGTGCATTTCAGAAAAGATAGATTTCCAACTTTGAGAAAGTCCAAATTGATGCCTAGAGGTGCTGGTCCTTTTAGAGTGCTCGAAAAAATCAATGACAATGCCTACAAAATAGACCTTCCAAGTGATGAATATGGTGTGAGTAATTCATTCAATGTGGCTGATTTATCACCTTACATTGGAGAGGATCTTGCATCGAGGACGATGCCTTTTCAAGGGGGGGAGGATGATGAGGACATCCCTAGTGTTTCTACTACTACTCCAATTGAAGAAGTTGCTGTCCAAGATAATTCCAATGAAGTGAGACTTGGTCCAATGACAAGATCAAGAACCAAGTTATTAGAACAACAGGTGAATTCTTTCCTAGTTGATTGTGATAATTTAAATCATGAGAATTTTATACTACCTAAATCTATGCATCTATGTATGATTAGGTTTGTTGATAACACAAATGCTAATGGAGGGGAGCATCAAGATATGGAGGGAAATCACTTGGAGCTTGATGAAAACGTGAAGACACTTGGTGCACACATGAGTACAAGAGGAGGGCGCCCCATTGAAGATTAATGCGCCATAGTTATAAGTCCTAATTAATTTAGGCAAGGTCCTGCGTGTCCTTATTTGGCCGAGTCCCTTATGGGCCGGTTTGTATCCCAATTAAGTCCAAATAGGAGTCCAGTCCGAGTTGAGCTAGGGTTGCTTGCGCAAGGAGCTTGTGGCCGCACCCCTCCCTCACATATAGTCACCACCTGCGTGTGGAATAGAGGAGAACGAGTTTAAACCTAAAACCCTAGCCTCCAGATTGTATTGCTGCTAAGCATTCATCTTGAAGTATACCATCGCAAATTCTACGTCTATCTTGTTGTTCCATTGGGAATAAGGGGATACAGGACCACTTGTGATCTTGATTGCAGGTGCAAGAGTGTGTAGTTGAGAATATCCAAAGGGAGAGATTGTTGTTGCATTGGCAGCAGGGATTATCCAGGAGAGATCTCAGTGTAGCACTAGTTATCAATCCATCCACAGCACCACCATCAACACAATTCGCAAGAGTTCATTGAGAAGATCGGGCCACCCCGTATCACTGAGGATAAGAAAATTAAACTTGCTTCCTCTGAGTTCGAGGGATATGCACTTACTTGGTGGGACAATATTGTGAGAACAAGACAACAAGATGGTGATCCAGAAATTATTACTTGGAGGACTATGAAGCAAGTCATGAGGGACAGATTTGTACCACCTAATTATACTCGTTCTCTTTATGATAAGTTGCAAAATTTGAGGCAAGGCACTATGTCCGTGGATGAGTACTTTAAGGAGATGGAATTGATTTTACAGCGTGCACGTGTGAGAGAGGAACCAGAACAGACTATGCAGCGTTTTCTCTCAGGTTTGCAATACAAAATTCGAGGTATTGTGAGACATTACAATTATCATGATATGAATGAATTATTACATCATGCAAGAGAGGCTGAGTCACAATTACTTGAGGAGTCCAAGTTTGCAGCTAGAAGTGCATCTAGGAATCGGTTTTCAGCTCCTTCTACAGCCCCACCATCAGCCCAAAATTCCTCTATTCGTGGTGGCCCTCCTAGTAAGGCTGACTCAAGTGTTTCCCATGCAAAGAGGACACCACAACCAGAAGCAAGTACCACGAATTCTACTTCCTCTATAGCAAGAAATAGAGACATGAGCTGACATACTTGTGGCGGCAAAGGCCACTTCAAGAGGGATTGTCCAAACAAGAAAGTTATGCTTATTAACGAGGACAACGAGTATGAAACAGGTGATGATGCTGATCCGAATGATGATGTTGCTTGTGATGATGATGATGCTGATGGTCCCATTGATGCATATGCTACACATTATCCTACTATTGTATGCACACAACGATCTTTGAGTGTTACTCCCAGTCCTGAAAATCAGAGATGCAACTTATTTCAGACCAAGGCTATTGTTGGTCCTCACATGGCTTGCAAAGTCATTATTGATGGAGGAAGTTGCGGAAATTTAGCGAGCAAAGATTTATGTGCAAAGCTGAAACTGAAATATATTCCACACCCTCACCCTTATCATATACAATGGCTGAGTGACAATGGAGAGTTGAAGGTGAGCCATATGGAGCGAGTGGAATTTCAGATTGGACCATATAAGGATACCATTGAGTGTGATGTGGTTCCTATGACTGTTTGCCACATGTTGTTGGGAAGACCATGGCAATTTGACCGCAGTGTTACACACAATGGAAGGGCAAATACATATCAGTTGAATTGGCATGGGAAGGATATTGTTTTGAGGCCTATGAGACCGCAGCAAATTGTAAATGAGTCTCGTCAAAAAACAGAAGTAAATCTTGAAAAAGAGAGTGAGAGGGTAGATAGACGAGAGAATAATATTTCTGCGAGTGAAAATAGCAAAGCCAAACCGAGTGGTAAAAATAAATGTGAGGGCGTGAACCTACTATGCATGTTAGCCACCAAAGAGGACTTGAGAGAATTTAGTGAGGATCCTAGTTTGCTTCCTATAGTGCTTATGCACAAGGGAGAAATTTTGGTTTCTAATGATATGACCCCTCTCTCTTTTGGTGTTTCTAATGTGTTGCAGGATTTTGATGATGTGTTTCCGGAGGATGTACCACCAGGCTTGCCTCCATTGCGTGGCATTGAGCACCAAATTGACTTGATCCCGTGATAAGGGGTGGCCCGATCTTCTCAGTGAGCGGTGGGTAGATGGATGATAGTGGAAGATAACTTGCGAGAATCCGACGAACTCTCCGGCTGTTCCCCCGTTGCCAATGCAACAGCTCTTCAACCCAATGGATATTCGCGACGCCTCACACCGATGCAACGTAGCCGCCGACCACGAAGCGGTTTTGCAATCTACTAATTCCCAGTGGAACAACAGATCACACTCAAACTTCGGATAATAATCTCCAGAGCGCAACACAGTGGAGAGGTTGAATTCCTGAGCGCAACACAGAGGAACTCGAATATAGATGAATGCTTGGAGCAAATTCGATCTAGGGTTTATCTTAAACGTGGTCTGAACCTAAAAGCCACGAAATTACAAGCCTTATAAAGGCTGCTGGACGTCCAACATTGTGTTGGAGTCAAAACCTAACTTTCCTAACTTTAACGGACTCTGTTTGGAAACAGGCAGAAAACAACTCGTGACTTGTTGCGGTCACCGCGCCCGGTCCGAGCCGAACCCGGGCATGGGGCCGGACCCATTGGGAAGCCCTTCAAATTGCCTTTTCAGATTGTGCTTCTTTGCTCTATTTGGAGTCCGTATAAAGAATCCACGTCTGTTTCAAATTCAGGACTTCTGTCAGTCCGAACCGAATCTGAACAAATCTTGAATCCGAATTGGAAAGGATCTTTCTTTGTTTGCAGCATCCTTTCTTTGCGTGATGGCTCCACTTCCTCCCTCGCCTCCCTCGTGCTAGCCACCTTGATGTTTATCAACAGCCTCCATTCCTTGCCCACATCTTCTTCTCCATTCGCCATTATCTCCATTAACTCAAACCTAATGATACATAAATATAATAACTTAGGCAGTATAACATTCTTATAATTCATGGGATCATATCCAACTAGGAATGAGTTCACCTTATAATAATCATCGATCATGTTTAATATTTCCTTCCAGTTTAAGCATGGATAATCATCATAATCCACCGATATATCCTCATCATCCTCCCTTTCTTCAAGAAAAGCCGTCCGCGGCTTTGGATAAGCTGAAAGTGGAAGAAAAAAAAAAAGAACAACGTGTATGCAGAGTATATGTATATATAGCAGGTTGTATCATGTTTGTAAATAGGATGATTATTCTCAAATGACAAAATGCAACGAAAATTGCGAGCATAGCACATATAATTGTCATAATGGAACCAAGAAAATCTCAGCAATAAGCAATCAGAATTGCAAGTATAAGTGAAGTTCATAGAATCATGATCAAAATGATAGACACAAATATATAAAATGTTATGATTCAGTATTAAATCCAATGTCCTCACAGAAGATCGATGATCAAATTTCATGCTATCAAGGTCAAACCAATCCAAACGATGCAAATCATCATATGTGTCATACCATGCTTCAATTGCGCTACTCTGATATGTAGAACAAAGCAATGACCATGCAGCACAAACAGGTAAATAGTCATGTCCATTATTTCCAGTACTTAAGATGCAACTCAGTTTGCAAATATAAGTGAAGCATAAATCAGTTTGGGACAAACAAGACGGATGTGCATAATCATATGCAAATCTAGCAAGATCAGAACAGTCCAACAAAGGTGATGCTAGCTTTGTTCGCTGAGGTACATCAACTAGACTAGAAGACATCATATTATCATGATAATGAGGTATTGTCCCAAAGCAAAAAGATTTCGGCACAGAGCATATATGATTGCAAGAAAAATGTTTTAGTTCAGCAATGCTATCATAGGTAATGCATATGTGATCCACCAAAAAATTCTCGTTCATGTTATAGTCACCAATTAAATAGAATCGAAAACAGTTGGCATAGGTGCTAGAATTTACATATGAAATTTCAGAAATCCTATTCATAGCACAACTAATGGTAAGTGGTTCTTCTAGCATGATGTAAAACAAAACATCAGTCGGTTGTAGTTTAGCAAGGATCTCTTTATGTGTAATCAATACCACATGATCAAAATTCGAATTTAGCAAATTATCACATGGTGCTGAAATATGTTTGTGTATCAAATCACTAGAACTAGTCAGCGTAGAATCATACTCACAAAGTGACGCGCTTGCTGGCTGCAGCTCAAAATCATTACCCTTTTCAATGGCAAACTCCTCAGATGTAGTAGGCACTGAAATAGGTTCCTCTAGTGGTGATGCAGGTTGAAGACTTGACAGCTCCCTTTCTTCAAAAGCAACCTGCATATCACAAGAAACAACACTAGAAGTAGAGATAGTTACATTAGCAGAAATATCCTCACATGTCCTATCATCTACTACACTCATGTTGTCTTGTTCTCTCATACTCTCAAAGTGTATGCACTCATCCTCACGTTTAGTGGAATCACACAACTCACTTTTTATAACACTCTCACTCAATTTGGCTATGTGGCTCTCATTCTCACATGGGATTTGATCCATAATGTGGTCAACATGACATATAATTGAAATGTCACCATCCATGATGACCATGTACTTAGCCGATAAGCTAAATTCTTTTCTCCTCTCCTTGCGAAGAAGATGGTACTCATGAAAATCATCGGCTGAATTTCGTAGCAGAAAACCCCGCTTCATGTTCCACATGAACGAAATTTTGTTAACCTCGGGGCGAGCTCGAACTTGAAACTTCCTGCACCAAGGATCTCCGAGAAGTACGTGACAAGAGTCAAGTGGCATGGGGGATACATCACATCGCACAATCTCAGTATGCTCGCCGAAGGTAAAAGGAACTTCAGCAGTGTGGGAAATAAGCAGTGTGCCATATGATGAGCGTAGAAGGTATGGCTTCAGATTGGAAAATTTATGTAGCTGCAACTTCTCTACAACCTCAATACTGACTAAATTGAGATTAGAAGATCCGTCAATGGTGGCAGCAGCACATCGCTCACCAATCTGCACACGATGGTGGAAAAGGCCATCACCATTGAAAGCACCTTGTTCTTCCTCCCAAAAAGTATCACTACAATATTTATGGTGGAGGAAGTGATATTGACGTGTCTCCAAAGTATCCATAGCACTGTCTACCATGGTTAGTGAAAAACAAACAGATATGTATATATGTGGAAAACTCTCAACTCACTCAACCGAAAGAAATTGTGGATCTTACCGTTCCACAGTGAATTAGAAAAGCTCACCACTTGTAGTGACAGTACGTGCACGGATGTGATGCAGCGAATATTATGGGTTTCAATGCGTCACACAGCAAACCAGGGTATTTAGTGGAGCTTGGTAGGGATACCTAACTACACCAGTTCAATTCCTAGTGCTGATCGGACACAACAGGGAAACTCACACGGTGGAGATAAATGGGGCAAAAGCAACTTTGAAAATTGAGCTCAAAATATGATATATCGGAGTAATGCTCGGTTGTTGCAAATGCACAAGAGAGATGCTAGCAAAAAGGCTCTAATGACAGGCACAAGATTGCTCAACTATGCAACAAAACACAATCAGCAAGCTCCTCAACTGAAATTTGAACTTCGGCCTTTGATTCTTTTCTCTTCTCTGAATTTTTTTCTTTTGTCACTTTTTCTCTCGTCTCTTTTCTCTTTTCTCTTTTTTTTTTGATTTTAAATTTATGGCCACAACAAAACAGGAGCACTTGAGCAAACACGCTGAGACAAAGTGTGCAAGAAAACCGATCAAAAGAGCAGCCTGTCGAGCACAAGAAAATTTGCTATTCTCAATGGGTAAGTTCCTACTCACGTGCTGTAGAAAGGCAGTGGCTAAGCTAAACAAAGTTACGGAAATAACAACGGAAGATTTGGAAACAAACAGAACTTAGAAACCTAACTCTACTCGGAAACTGTCCACGCAGGAAAAACGGACGAAAATTGGAATTTTCTGTTTTTGGACTCCGAATTCAATAAGAGAAAGCAAAACGATTAGAACCCTAAACCTAGACTTGGACAAGATTAAAGTTACGCAAAAGAAAATTGACCAGCAACTATGAATCAAACTGCTGCAATCTAAGTCTATGGCAAAATCTAAAACCTAATCTTTTTGTATGGCTTTTTCTGGATAGGACGAAAATAAATCTACAACTACGAGATGGATTTGTGGATGCTCACCGAGTAAACACTGGAAATCTGATACCAAGATGTCCTATACAGAAAAAGCCAAAAATATTAGGTTTAGATCTCGCCAGAACCCTAGATTGCATCGGATTACAAGTTGTAGTTGCTGGTCGGTTTATCCTTTGCGTTACTTTTCTTGTCTGAGTCATAGGTCTAGGTTCAGTTTGTTCTTTGTTTCCACGTTCGAGTCGTTGTCTAAATCAGAAAAATACCAAAAAGAAGTTGAGTCCGAGTTCGCGTTGGTTTCTTAGTTCTTTCTGTTTTCGTTTTCCTTACCGAGTCCACATAGTGTTCTTTTCTTTTCCGTTTGACAACCTTAGCAAGCCTTTCTTTTGGTGTAGGAACTTACCCACGAGACTAGCTTTTCCTTGCTCTAGGGCTGCTCAATTAGGAAACTTTTGTGCGCACACGTTCGGCAGTTTCGGATTTATTACTGTAGCTACAGTACCACGAACTGTTGCATATTTTTGCTGGTTTAAATACATAGAAAAGAAGTGTAAAAAATTAATTAAAAAAAACAGAGAGAGAAAAAGATCCAGCGAAATAAAGAGACAAGAAGCTGAAAGTTTGTTGCTATATCCAGCCATTTTGAACCTGTTTGAGGTGCTGTTTTCACTAGTAAAATTGAGCAATCTTGTGCCCTTATACTTTGAGCTTTTGCTAGTGTCTCTCTCGTGCATTGTGACATCCTTGTTTCATAGTTGCTTTGCCCTGTTTATCTCCACCGTGTGCGTTTCCTGTGGTGTCATACGATCAGCACTAGGATTTGTAATTTGGTGTAGTTAGGTATCCCTACCAAGCTCCACTTAAATACTCTGATTTTGTTGTGTGACACTTTGAAACCCATAATATTCGCTTCACCCCCTCCGTGCACGTTCTGTCCTACGAGCGGTAAGCTTTCACTATTCACTTTGGAACGGTAAGATACACAATTTCTTTCGGTTTTAAGTGAGTTGAGAGTTTTTCCCACCTATATATATACATTGTCTTCTGTGCACTAATCATGTCTTCAGAGGACGATAGCGTGGTGCGGCAAAGGAAGGAGGCAACATCTACAGTTACTTGGCGAGAATATGAAGCTCTCCGTGATCATTTAACCCGTCAAGTTAACAATCAGTGTGACAAGATACAAAGTGATTTGGCAGCAACGGATCATAAGCTTGAGACTGTCCTGCAAACAGCTAATGATTCAGCGGCGACATTGATGCAAATACAAACCAATCTTGCCACCTTGACTCGTGCTATGCGCACGTTGACACAGCGCAACAACCAGCCAGCGGATGATGCAAGTGTCCAGGCTGATCACGACGAGGAGTTTGATGCTGCGGACGACGATGGTGCTGCTGGGATACCGCATGCCAATGCCGGGCGTGGTGATAAGGGGTGGCCCGATCTTCTCAGTGAGCGGAGGGTGGATGGATGATGGTGGAAGATAACTTGCGAGAATCCGACGAACTCTCCGGCTGTTCCCCCGTTGCCAATGCAACAGCTCTTCAACCCAATGGATATTCGCGACGCCTCACACCGATGCAACGTAGCCGCCGACCACGAAGCGGTTTTGCAATCTACTAATTCCCAGTGGAACAACAGATCACACTCAAACTTCGGATAATAATCTCCAGAGCGAAACACAGTGGAGAGGTTGAATTCCTGAGCGCAACACAGAGGAACTCGAATATAGATGAATGCTTAGCAATCCAATCTAGGGTTTATGTTTAAACGTGGTCTGTGCTAAAAGCCACGACTTACAAGCCTATATAAAGGCTGCTGGACGTCCAACTTAGGGTTGGAGTCGAAAACAACCATAACTCTAACTTAAAGGACTCTATTTGGAAACTGGCAGGAAACAGCCGTCGACTTGTTTTGGTCACCGAGGCTTGTCCGAGTCGAATCGATGCTTCGGGTCGGATCCGTTGGAAAGGACTTGAAATTTCCTTTCCAACCTGTGCTTCGTTGCTTTATTTGGACTTCACATGAATAATCCTTGGCTGTTTCGAATCCGTGACTTCTGCCAGTCCGAACCGAAGGTCTTTCCTTTGATGGCTCCACTTCCTCCCTCGCCTCCCTCGTGCTTGCCATCATTGTCTTCATGCTCCATGCCTCCTCCAATGTTTGTGTTATCAATAAACCTGAGACAACATAAATGCATAGATTTAGGTAGTATAAAATTCTCATGATCACAAACATCATATGCAATTAGGAGCGAGTTCACCTGTTGATCAAGTAACTTTGTTCTGGATCTTGTCACTGGACCAATCCTCACTTGATCATGTTTATCTTGGGCAGCATCATCTTCTATCGGAGAAGATGGATAAAGACTTGGGATGTCCTCATCATCCTCCCCCCCTTGAAAAGGCGTCGTCCTCGACGCGTCAAGGTCATCTCCGGTGTAGGGCGTCAAATCAGCAACATTAAACGAATTGCTCACACCGAATTCAGTAGATGGAAGATCTATCTTGTAGGCATTATCATTGATTTTGGACAGCACCTTGTAAGGGCCATCTCCTCGCGGCATCAACTTAGACTTGCGCAAATTAGGGAACCGATCCTGGCGGAAATGAACCCAAACCATGTCGCCGGGCTGAAAAAGCACCTCCTTGCGCTTCTTGTTGACACGCGCAGCATTGTTCTTACCCTTCTTTTCAATTGCCTCCTTGGTCTTGATGTGTATCTTCCTCACGAAATCTGCACGCTTCGATGCCTCCATGTTGATTCTTTCCTGTGTTGGAAGCGGCAGCAAATCAAGCGGCGTTATAGGCTTGAACCCATACACCACCTCAAACGGGCACAATGTCGTGGTCGAATGCACCGCCCTATTGTACGCAAACTCCACATGCGGTAAGCACTCCTCCCATTCTCGCAGGTTCTTCTTAATCATGGCTCGTAGCAACGTCGATAGTGTGCGATTTACCACCTCCGTTTGCCCATCCGTTTGTGGATGACATGTGGTACTGAACAGCAGCTTTGTTCCTAGCTTCCCCCACAACGTCTTCCAAAAGTAGCTCATGAACTTCACGTCACGGTCAGAAACAATCGTCCTCGGTACCCCATGTAGACGCACGATCTCCCTGAAAAACAGATTAGCAATATGCGACGCATCGTCGCTTTTGTGGCAGGCAATAAAATGTGACATTTTAGAAAAACGATCCACTACCACGAATATCGAATCATGTCCTCTCCTGGTTCTAGGCAATCCTAACACAAAATCCATGCTAATATCCTCCCATGGAGTTGTAGGTGCAGGAAGAGGAGTATACAGACCATGTGGCTTAAGTTTGGATTTAGCCTTGTTGCATGTGATGCAACGCTTCACAAACCTGTCCACATCTCGCCTCATGCGTGGCCAATAAAAGTGATCAGCCAACATTAACAACGTCTTCTCACGTCCAAAGTGACCCATCAATCCGCCTCCATGTGATTCCTGCAACAATAGCAAACGCACGGACGACTCGGGTACACATAACTTGTTAGCTCTAAACAAATATCCATCATGCATATGGTATTTTTCCCACGCCTTCACATCCGAACATTTAGCAAAGGCAGCGGCAAAATCAGTATCGGACGCATATAAATCACGCAAACTCTCCAAGCCAGGAACTTTAATATCTAAATGTGTCAATAACATGTTCTTCCTAGATAGAGCGTCAGCAACAACATTATCCTTGCCTTTCTTATACTTAATGATGTATGGGAAAGATTCAATGAACTCTACCCACTTAGCATGACGTTTATTAAGATTAGATTGGCACTTCAAAAATTTTAAAGCCTCATGATCAGAATGTATGATAAATTCTTTTGGCCACAAATAATGTTGCCAAACCTCAAGAACACGAACAAGAGCATACAATTCTTTATCATAAACAGGATAGTTTAATTGTGCACCACCAAGTTTTTCAGAAAAATATGCAATCGGCTGACCCTCTTGCATCAACACACCTCCAATTCCAATACCACTAGCATCACATTCAATATCAAATTGCTTATTGAAATCGGGAAGTCGTAAAACTGGTGCAGAAATCAAACAACGTTTCAGCTCATCAAACGCAGAATCTTGGGCTGCGGCCCACACAAATTCTACACCTTTCTTAGTTAACTCATTCAAAGGTGCAGCAATGGTGCTAAAATCTCTCACAAACCGACGGTAGAAACCAGCCAGTCCTAAGAAACTTCTAATTTGACTAATGTTCATGGGAGTAGGCCAATTTTTAATAGCTTCAATTTTAGATTCATCTACCTCTACTCCATTCTTAGAGACAACAAATCCCAGAAATATGACCTTTTCTTTGCAAAACGTGCACTTAGCAAGATTACCATAAAGCTTATTATCACGCAACACATGTAAAACTTGCCGAATATGATCAACATGGTCATTCTCATTGTGGCTATAAATCAGAATATCATCAAAATATACTACCACGAATTTCCCAATAAAATGCCTCAAAACATGATTCATCAAACGCATAAAGGTACTAGGAGCATTAGTTAAACCAAATGGCATGACTAACCACTCATATAACCCAAATTTTGTTTTGAAAGCAGTTTTCCATTCATCCCCTTCTTTCATCCGAATTTGATGATAACCACTACGCAAATCTATCTTAGAGAAAATAGCAGCACCACTTAATTCATCTAGCATGTCATCCAAACGAGGAATAGGATGTCTATAACGAATGGTGATGTTGTTAATAGCTCTACAATCTACACACATGCGCCATGTACCATCTTTTTTAGGAACTAAAATAACAGGAACAGCACAAGGGCTAAGGCTCACACGAACATACCCTTTGTCAAGAAGCTCTTGTACTTGTCGCTGGATTTCTTTCGTCTCTTGGGGATTGGTGCGGTACGGAGCTCGGTTTGGCAGCGTTGCTCCAGGGATCAAATCAACTTGATGCTCAATGCCTCGCAATGGTGGCAATCCCGCGGGTACCTCCTCCGGAAAAACGTCACCAAATTCCTGTAGAACATTAGAAACACCAATAGAGAGAGGGGTCATGTCGTTAGAAACAAGAATTTCCCCCTTGCACATGAGCACAAGAGGTACTAGAGTGGGATCCTCTCGAAACTCTCTCAAATCAGATTTGGTGGCTAACATTACTAAGGAAGTCTCTCCCTCACTTTTCTTTTTACCACTCGAATTTGGCTTGTGGCTCTCACTCACCGAAGGTGGGGGCACTCGGCTAGCTAATCTCTCACGCTCATCCTCACAATTTACTTCCACCTTTTGCCTCGAATCATTGACAACTTCGGATGGGGATAAAGGACGCAAGATGATCTCCTTTCCAAGCCAATTGAGTTGGTATGTGTTAGATCGGCCATTGTGTCGAACATCACGATCATATTGCCAAGGACGACCCAACAACAAATGACACACCGTCATTGGAACCACATCACACTCCACGGTGTCTTTGTATGGCCCAATCTGAAAATCAATGCGCACCATGTGGTTGATCTTCATCTCTCCGCTGTCACTCAACCACTGAATATAATACGGATGCGGGTGCGGCAAATATTTCAGATTCAGTTTCTGACATAGCTCCTTACTAGCTAAATTGTGGCAACTACCACCATCTATGATTACTTTGCACGACCTTCCATTACCAACAGCAGCTCTTGTTTGAAACAAATTGCAGCGCTGTTCCGCAGAACTTGGTGTAACACTCAAAACTCGAGGCGTGCAAACAATGGACGGTAATCGAACAGCATCGGCATAGCAAGAACCGTCCTCCTTCTCCTCCACATATTCTGGTTCGGCCTCCACTTCATCACCACTCTCATACTCGCCGGTCTCCTCGTTGATCAACATAACCTTGCGGTTTGGGCAATCTCTCTTAAAGTGCCCCTTCCCTCCACAAGTGTGGCAATTCATATCACGAGTGCGGGCTGTAGAATCGGATGAGCCAACACTCCCAGCAGGTTTTGGTGCTGGTTTAGGCGTAGGTGCAGCCGAACTGAATTTGGATGCAGCAGGGGTAGAACCACGGGACACGGGCGTAGGCGCCACGCCAGCAGGTGTCACGCGCGGTGTAAAGGGTCCTCGGCTATAGGCAGGCCGGGGTGCATATTTGGCGTCCTCCGCCAACTGTAACTCAGCTTCACGTGCTTGATGCAGTAAATCTTGGACATCTCCATATTGATGATGACGCACAATTCGTTTGATATTAACACTCAAACCTGATAAGAAACGCTGCATTGTTTGTTCAGGGTATTCACGCACTTTAGCACGCTGCATGATCATCTCCATCTCCTTGTAGTACTCATCGACGGATAGGGTGCCTTGCCTCAAATTCTGCAACTTGTCATATAAAGAACGGATGTAATTACGAGGAATAAAACGGTGACGCATCTCTTCCTTCATCTCCTGCCAAGAACGAATTGGCAAATCATTAGCATCACGCCGAGCATTCACAAGTCCGTCCCACCACAGCAAAGCATAACCATCAAACTCAGAAGATGCAAGCTTGATCTTTCTATCTTCGGGGCACTCATGCAAACGCCATAGTTTTTCCATCTTCAGCTCCCAATTGATGTATTCTTCCACGTCAATAGATCCTTCAAATTTAGGAATACTGAATTTTGGCTTGGCTAAAACATCATCATTATCATGGCCGGCAGGAACAAAATTACGACGTGCACCAACAGGTGCAAAACCACGACCATGAAGTCCACCACGACCAACGCCACGCCCGGCATTGGCATGCGGTATCCCAGCAGCACCATCGTCGTCCGCAGCATCAAACTCCTCGTCGTGATCAGCCTGGACACTTGCATCATCCGCTGGCTGGTTGTTGCGCTGTGTCAACGTGCGCATAGCACGAGTCAAGGTGGCAAGATTGGTTTGTATTTGCATCAATGTCGCCGCTGAATCATTAGCTGTTTGCAGGACAGTCTCAAGCTTATGATCTGTTGCTGCCAAATCACTTTGTATCTTGTCACACTGATTGTTAACTTGACGGGTTAAATGATCACGGAGAGCTTCATATTCTCGCCAAGTAACTGTAGATGTTGCCTCCTTCCTTTGCCGCACCACGCTATCGTCCTCTGAAGACATGATTAGTGCACAGAAGACAATGTATATATATAGGTGGGAAAAACTCTCAACTCACTTAAAAACCGAAAGAAATTGTGTATCTTACCGTTCCAAAGTGAATAGTGAAAGCTTACCTCTCGTAGGACAGAACGTGCACGGAGGGGGTGAAGCGAATATTATGGGTTTCAAAGTGTCACACAACAAAACCAGGGTATTTAAGTGGAGCTTGGTAGGGATACCTAACTACACCAAATTACAAATCCTAGTGCTGATCGTATGACACCACAGGAAACGCACACGGTGGAGATAAACAGGGCAAAGCAACTATGAAACAAGGATGTCACAATGCACGAGAGAGACACTAGCAAAAGCTCAAAGTATAAGGGCACAAGATTGCTCAATTTTACTAGTGAAAACAGCACCTCAAACAGGTTCAAAATGGCTGGATATAGCAACAAACTTTCAGCTTCTTGTCTCTTTATTTCGCTGGATCTTTTTCTCTCTCTGTTTTTTTTAATTAATTTTTTACACTTCTTTTCTATGTATTTAAACCAGCAAAAATATGCAACAGTTCGTGGTACTGTAGCTACAGTAATAAATCCGAAACTGCCGAACGTGTGCGCACAAAAGTTTCCTAATTGAGCAGCCCTAGAGCAAGGAAAAGCTAGTCTCGTGGGTAAGTTCCTACACCAAAAGAAAGGCTTGCTAAGGTTGTCAAACGGAAAAGAAAAGAACACTATGTGGACTCGGTAAGGAAAACGAAAACAGAAAGAACTAAGAAACCAACGCGAACTCGGACTCAACTTCTTTTTGGTATTTTTCTGATTTAGACAACGACTCGAACGTGGAAACAAAGAACAAACTGAACCTAGACCTATGACTCAGACAAGAAAAGTAACGCAAAGGATAAACCGACCAGCAACTACAACTTGTAATCCGATGCAATCTAGGGTTCTGGCGAGATCTAAACCTAATATTTTTGGCTTTTTCTGTATAGGACGAAAAACAGTAAATCTACGGGATGGATTTGTGGATGCTCACCGAGTAAACGCTGGAAATCTGATACCAAGATGATAAGGGGTGGCCCGATCTTCTCAGTGAGCGGAGGGTGGATGGATGATGGTGGAAGATAACTTGCGAGAATCCGACGAACTCTCCGGCTGTTCCCCCGTTGCCAATGCAACAGCTCTTCAACCCAATGGATATTCGCGACGCCTCACACCGATGCAACGTAGCCGCCGACCACGAAGCGGTTTTGCAATCTACTAATTCCCAGTGGAACAACAGATCACACTCAAACTTCGGATAATAATCTCCAGAGCGAAACACAGTGGAGAGGTTGAATTCCTGAGCGCAACACAGAGGAACTCGAATATAGATGAATGCTTAGCAATCCAATCTAGGGTTTATGTTTAAACGTGGTCTGTGCTAAAAGCCACGACTTACAAGCCTATATAAAGGCTGCTGGACGTCCAACTTAGGGTTGGAGTCGAAAACAACCATAACTCTAACTTAAAGGACTCTATTTGGAAACTGGCAGGAAACAGCCGTCGACTTGTTTTGGTCACCGAGGCTTGTCCGAGTCGAATCGATGCTTCGGGTCGGATCCGTTGGAAAGGACTTGAAATTTCCTTTCCAACCTGTGCTTCGTTGCTTTATTTGGACTTCACATGAATAATCCTTGGCTGTTTCGAATCCGTGACTTCTGCCAGTCCGAACCGAAGGTCTTTCCTTTGATGGCTCCACTTCCTCCCTCGCCTCCCTCGTGCTTGCCATCATTGTCTTCATGCTCCATGCCTCCTCCAATGTTTGTGTTATCAATAAACCTGAGACAACATAAATGCATAGATTTAGGTAGTATAAAATTCTCATGATCACAAACATCATATGCAATTAGGAGCGAGTTCACCTGTTGATCAAGTAACTTTGTTCTGGATCTTGTCACTGGACCAATCCTCACTTGATCATGTTTATCTTGGGCAGCATCATCTTCTATCGGAGAAGATGGATAAAGACTTGGGATGTCCTCATCACGTGGCGTTGGTCGTGGTGGACTTCATGGTCGTGGTTTTCCACCTGTTGGTGCACGTCGTAATTTTGTTCCTGCCGGCCATGATAATGATGATGTTTTAGCCAAGCCAAAATTCAGTATTCCTAAATTTGAAGGATCTATTGACGTGGAAGAATACATCAATTGGGAGCTGAAGATGGAAAAACTCTGGCGTTTGCATGAGTGCCCCGAAGATAGAAAGATCAAGCTTGCATCTTCTGAGTTTGATGGTTATGCTTTGCTGTGGTGGGACGGACTTGTGAATGCTCGGCGTGATGCTAATGATTTGCCAATTCGTTCTTGGCAGGAGATGAAGGAAGAGATGCGTCACCGTTTTATTCCTCGTAATTACATCCGTTCTTTATATGACAAGTTGCAGAATTTGAGGCAAGGCACCCTATCCGTCGATGAGTACTACAAGGAGATGGAGATGATCATGCAGCGTGCTAAAGTGCGTGAATACCCTGAACAAACAATGCAGCGTTTCTTATCAGGTTTGAGTGTTAATATCAAACGAATTGTGCGTCATCATCAATATGGAGATGTCCAAGATTTACTGCATCAAGCACGTGAAGCTGAGTTACAGTTGGCGGAGGACGCCAAATATGCACCCCGGCCTGCCTATAGCCGAGGACCCTTTACACCGCGCGTGACACCTGCTGCCGTGGCGCCTACGCCCGTGTCCCGTGGTTCTACCCCTGCTGCATCCAAATTCAGTTCGGCTGCACCTACGCCTAAACCAGCACCAAAACCTGCTGGGAGTGTTGGCTCATCCGATTCTACAGCCCGCACTCGTGATATGAATTGCCACACTTGTGGAGGGAAGGGGCACTTTAAGAGAGATTGCCCAAACCGCAAGGTTATGTTGATCAACGAGGAGACCGGCGAGTATGAGAGTGGTGATGAAGTGGAGGCCGAACCAGAATATGTGGAGGAGAAGGAGGACGGTTCTTGCTATGCCGATGCTGTTCGATTACCGTCCATTGTTTGCACGCCTCGAGTTTTGAGTGTTACACCAAGTTCTGCGGAACAGCGCTGCAATTTGTTTCAAACAAGAGCTGCTGTTGGTAATGGAAGGTCGTGCAAAGTAATCATAGATGGTGGTAGTTGCCACAATTTAGCTAGTAAGGAGCTATGTCAGAAACTGAATCTGAAATATTTGCCGCACCCGCATCCGTATTATATTCAGTGGTTGAGTGACAGCGGAGAGATGAAGATCAACCACATGGTGCGCATTGATTTTCAGATTGGGCCATACAAAGACACCGTGGAGTGTGATGTGGTTCCAATGACGGTGTGTCATTTGTTGTTGGGTCGTCCTTGGCAATATGATCGTGATGTTCGACACAATGGCCGATCTAACACATACCAACTCAATTGGCTTGGAAAGGAGATCATCTTGCGTCCTTTATCCCCATCCGAAGTTGTCAATGATTCGAGGCAAAAGGTGGAAGTAAATTGTGAGGATGAGCATGAGAGATTAGCTAGCCGAGTGCCCCCACCTTCGGTGAGTGAGAGCCACAAGCCAAATTCGAGTGGTAAAAAGAAAAGTGAGGGAGAGACTTCCTTAGTAATGTTAGCCACCAAATCTGACTTGAGAGAGTTTCGAGAGGATCCCACTCTAGTACCTCTTGTGCTCATGTGCAAGGGGGAAATTCTTGTTTCTAACGACATGACCCCTCTCTCTATTGGTGTTTCTAATGTTCTACAGGAATTTGGTGACGTTTTTCCGGAGGAGGTACCCGCGGGATTGCCACCATTGCGAGGCATTGAGCATCAAGTTGATTTGATCCCTGGAGCAACGCTGCCAAACCGAGCTCCGTACCGCACCAATCCCCAAGAGACGAAAGAAATCCAGCGACAAGTACAAGAGCTTCTTGACAAAGGGTATGTTCGTGTGAGCCTTAGCCCTTGTGCTGTTCCTGTTATTTTAGTTCCTAAAAAAGATGGTACATGGCGCATGTGTGTAGATTGTAGAGCTATTAACAACATCACCATTCGTTATAGACATCCTATTCCTCGTTTGGATGACATGCTAGATGAATTAAGTGGTGCTGCTATTTTCTCTAAGATAGATTTGCGTAGTGGTTATCATCAAATTCGGATGAAAGAAGGGGATGAATGGAAAACTGCTTTCAAAACAAAATTTGGGTTATATGAGTGGTTAGTCATGCCATTTGGTTTAACTAATGCTCCTAGTACCTTTATGCGTTTGATGAATCATGTTTTGAGGCATTTTATTGGGAAATTCGTGGTAGTATATTTTGATGATATTCTGATTTATAGCCACAATGAGAATGACCATGTTGATCATATTCGGCAAGTTTTACATGTGTTGCGTGATAATAAGCTTTATGGTAATCTTGCTAAGTGCACGTTTTGCAAAGAAAAGGTCCTTATAGGACAAATCCCCAGGAGACAAAGGAAATCCAGAAACAAGTACAAGAGCTTCTTGATAAAGGGTATATTCGAATCAGCTTAAGCCCTTGTGCTGTTCCTGTTATTTTAGTTCCTAAGAAAGATGGTACTTGGCGCATGTGTGTAGATTGTAGAGCAATTAATAACATCACTATTCGTTATCGTCATCCTATACCTCGTTTGGAAGACATGTTAGATGAATTAAGTGGTGCTGTTGTGTTCTCTAAAATTGATTTGCGTAGTGGTTATCATCAAATTAGGATGAAAGAGGGGGATGAGTGAAAAACAGCCTTTAAAACGAAATTTGGTTTGTATGTGATGAGGATATATCGGTGGAATATGATGATTATCCATGCTTAAACTGGAAAGAAATACTAAACATGACCGATGATTATTATAAGGTGAACTCATTCCTAGTTGGACATGATACTTTGATTTATAAGAATGTTATACTACCTAAGTTATTGTGTTCTTGTATCATTAGGTTTGAGTTAATAGAGGGCATGGCGCATGGAGAAGAAGATGCGCGCGAGGAATGGAAATCATTGACAAGCATCAAGGTGGCAAGCACAAGGGAGGCGAGGGAGGAAGTGGAGCCATCAATGAAGAGAGATTCAATTCGGACTAGCAGAAGTCACGAATTCGAAACAGTCAAGGTGTATTCATATGAAGTCCAAATAAAGCAACGAAGCACAGGTTGGAAAGGAAATTACAAATCCTTTCCGACGGATCCGACCCCAAACACCGGTTCGACTCGGACAAGCCTCGGTGACCAAAACAAGTCGACGGCTGTTTCCTGCCAGTTTCCAAATAGAGTCCTTTAAGTTAGGAAAGTTAGAGATATGGTTGTTTTCGACCACAACCCTAAGTTGGACGTCCAGCAGCCTTTATATAGGCTTGTAAGTCGTGGCTTTTAGGACAGACCACGTTTAAACATAAACCCTAGATTGGATTGCTAAGCATTCATCTATATTCGAGTTCCTCTGTGTTGCGCTCAGGAATTCAACCTCTCCACTGTGTTGCGCTCTGGAGATTATTATCCGAAGTTTGAGTGTGATCTGTTGTTCCACTGGGAATTAGTAGATTGTAAAACCGCTTCGTGGTCGGCGGCTACGTTGCATCGGTGTGAGGCGTCGCGAATATCCATTGGGTTGAAGAGCTGTTGCATTGGCAACGGGGGAACAGCCGGAGAGTTCGTCGGATTCTCGCAAGTTATCTTCCACCATCATCCATCTACCCATCGCTCACTGAGAAGATCGGGCCACCCCTTATCATCTTGGTATCAGATTTCCAGTGTTTACTCGGTGAGCATCCACAAATCCATCTCGTAGTTGTAGATTTATTTTCGTCCTATCCAGAAAAAGCCATACAAAAAGATTAGGTTTTAGATTTTGCCATAGACTTAGATTGCATCAGTTTGATTCATAGTTGCTGGTCAATTTTCCTTTGCGTAACGTTAATCTTGTCCAAGTCCAGGTTTAGGGTTCTAATCGTTTTGCTTTCTCTTATTGAATTCGGAGTCCAAAAAAGGAAAATACCAATTTTCGTCCGTTTTTCCCGCGTGGACAGTTTCCGAGTAGAGTTAGGTTTCTAAGTTCTGTTTGTTTCCAAATCTTCCGTTGTTATTTCCGTAACTTTGTTTAGCTTAGCCACTGCCTTTCTACAGCACGTGAGTAGGAACTTACCCATTGAGAATAGCAAATTTTCTTGTGCTCGACAGGCTGCTCTTTTGATCGGTTTTCTTGCACACTTTGTCTCAGCGTGTTTGCTCAAGTGCTCCTGTTTTGTTGTGGCCATAAATTTAAAATAAAAAAAAAAGAGAAAAGAGAAAAAGTGACAAAAGAAAAAAATTCAGAGAAGAGAAAAGAATCAAAGGCCGAAGTTCAAATTTCAGTTGAGGAGCTTGCTGATTGTGTTTTGTTGCATAGTTGAGCAATCTTGTGCCTGTCATTAGAGCCTTTTTGCTAGCATCTCTCTTGTGCATTTGCAACAACCAAGCATTACTCCGATATATCATATTTTGAGCTCAATTTTCAAAGTTGCTTTTGCCCCATTTATCTCCACCGTGTGAGTTTCCCTGTTGTGTCCGATCAGCACTAGGAATTGAACTGGTGTAGTTAGGTATCCCTACCAAGCTCCACTAAATACCCTGGTTTGCTGTGTGACGCATTGAAACCCATAATATTCGCTGCATCACATCCGTGCATGTATTGTCACTACAAGTGGTGAGCTTTTCTAATTCACTGTGGAACGGTAAGATCCACAATTTCTTTCGGTTGAGTGAGTTGAGAGTTTTCCACATATATACATATCTGTTTGTTTTTCACTAACCATGGTAGACAGTGCTATGGATACTTTGGAGACACGTCAATATCACTTCCTCCACCATAAATATTGTAGTGATACTTTTTGGGAGGAAGAACAAGGTGCTTTCAATGGTGATGGCCTTTTCCACCATCGTGTGCAGATTGGTGAGCGATGTGCTGCTGCCACCATTGACGGATCTTCTAATCTCAATTTAGTCAGTATTGAGGTTGTAGAGAAGTTGCAGCTACATAAATTTTCCAATCTGAAGCCATACCTTCTACGCTCATCATATGGCACACTGCTTATTTCCCACACTGCTGAAGTTCCTTTTACCTTCGGCGAGCATACTGAGATTGTGCGATGTGATGTATCCCCCATGCCACTTGACTCTTGTCACGTACTTCTCGGAGATCCTTGGTGCAGGAAGTTTCAAGTTCGAGCTCGCCCCGAGGTTAACAAAATTTCGTTCATGTGGAACATGAAGCGGGGTTTTCTGCTACGAAATTCAGCCGATGATTTTCATGAGTACCATCTTCTTCGCAAGGAGAGGAGAAAAGAATTTAGCTTATCGGCTAAGTACATGGTCATCATGGACGGTGACATTTCAATTATATGTCATGTTGACCACATTATGGATCAAATCCCATGTGAGAATGAGAGCCACATAGCCAAATTGAGTGAGAGTGTTATAAAAAGTGAGTTGTGTGATTCCACTAAACGTGAGGATGAGTGCATACACTTTGAGAGTATGAGAGAACAAGACAACATGAGTGTAGTAGATGATAGGACATGTGAAGATATTTCTGCTAATGTAACTATCTCTACTTCTAGTGTTGTTTCTTGTGATATGCAGGTTGCTTTTGAAGAAAGGGAGCTGTCAAGTCTTCAACCTGCATCACCACTAGAGGAACCTATTTCAGTGCCTACTACATCTGAGGAGTTTGCCATTGAAAAGGGTAATGATTTTGAGCTGCAGCCAGCAAGCGCGTCACTTTGTGAGTATGATTCTACGCTGACTAGTTCCAGTGATTTGATACACAAACATATTTCAGCACCATGTGATAATTTGCTAAATTCGAATTTTGATCATGTGGTATTGATTACACATAAAGAGATCCTTGCTAAACTACAACCGACTGATGTTTTGTTTTACATCATGCTAGAAGAACCTCTTACCATTAGTTGTGCTATGAATAGGATTTCTGAAATTTCATATGTAAATTCTAGCACCTATGCCAACTGTTTTCGATTCTATTTAATTGGTGATTATAGCATGAACGAGAATTTTTTGGTGGATCATATATGCATTACCTCTGATAGAATTGCTAAAGTAAAACATGCCGTTTTCAGTCAAATTTTCTATGTGCCGAAATCTTTTTGCCTTGGGGCAATACCTAAGTTTCATTATACTATGTTGTATTCTAGTCTACTTGATATACTACAGCGAACAAAGGTAGCATCTTTTTTGTTGGACTGTTCTGATCTTGCTAGATTTGATTGCGACTATGCACATACGTCTTGTTTGTCCCAAACTGATTTATGTTTCACTTATAACTGCAAACTAAGTTGCATCATAAGTCCTGGAGATAATGGATATAACCATTTACATGTTTGTGCTATTCGGTCATTGGTTTGTTCTAGATATCATCGTAGCGCACTTGAAGCATGGTCTGAAACATGTGATAATTTGCATCATTTGGATTTGTTTGACCTTGCTAGCATCAAAGTTGATCATCGATCATCTGTGAGGACACTTGATTTAGTACTGAATACTAAGACTGTACACATATTTGTTCCTCGTCATGATCATGCTTATATGGACTTCACTAATACCTGCAATTTTAGTTGCAACTTTCTGAGATATGGTTTGTACCCATCCGAGACTTGTTTGTTCTGTACTTGTAATTTGAGTTGCATTCTGATTTTTGGATGTACAAGTCATGCCAACAAAACTGATCAACAATGTTATATATACATATATTCTGCGTACACGTTGTTCTTTTTGTTTCATCCACTTTCAGCTTATCCAAAGCCGCGGACGGCTTTTCTTGAAGAAAGGGAGGACGATGAGGATATATCGGTGGATTATGATGATTATACATGCTTACACTGGAAGGAAATATTAAGCCTAACCGATGATTATTATAAGGTGAACTCATTCCTAGTTGGACATGATACTTTGATTTATAAGAATGTTATACTACCTAAGTTATTGTGTTCTTGTATCATTAGGTTTGAGTTAATAGAGGGCATGGCGCATGGAGAAGAAGATGCGCGCGAGGAATGGAAATCATTGACAACCATCAAGGTGGCAAGCACGAGGGAGGCGAGGGAGGAAGTGGAGCCATCAATGAAGAGAGATTCAATTCGGACTAGCAGAAGTCACGAATTCGAAACAGTCAAGATGTATTCATATGAAGTCCAAATAAAGCAACGAAGCACAGGTTGGAAAGGAAATTACAAATCCTTTCCAACGGATCCGACCCCAAACACCGGTTCGACTCGGACAAGCCTCGGTGACCAAAACAAGTCGACGGCTGTTTCCTGCCAGTTTCCAAATAGAGTCCTTTAAGTTAGGAAAGTTAGAGATATGGTTGTTTTCGACCACAACCCTAAGTTGGACGTCCAGCAGCCTTTATATAGGCTTGTAAGTCGTGGCTTTTAGGACAGACCACGTTTAAACATAAACCCTATATTGGATTGCTAAGCATTCATCTATATTCGAGTTCCTCTGTGTTGCGCTCAGGAATTCAACCTCTCCACTGTGTTGCGCTCTGGAGATTATTATCCGAAGTTTGAGTGTGATCTGTTGTTCCACTGGGAATTAGTAGATTGCAAAACCGCTTCGTGGTCGGCGGCTACGTTGCATCGGTGTGAGGCGTCGCGAATATCCATTGGGTTGAAGAGCTGTTGCATTGGCAACGGGGGAACAGCCGGAGAGTTCGTCGGATTCTCGCAAGTTATCTTCCACCATCATCCATCTACCCACCGCTCACTGAAAAGATCGGGCCACCCCTTATCACAAGTGATGCAACGCCTCACAAACCTGTCCACATCTCGCCTCATGTGTGGCCAATAAAAGTGGTCAGCCAACATGAGCAATGTCTTCTCACGCCCAAAGTGTCTCATTAATCCACCACAATGTGATTCCTGCAACAAAAGCAAACGTACGGACGACTCGGGCACACATAATTTGTTAGCTCTAAACAAATATCCATCATGAATATGAAATTTATCCCATGCCTTCACATTAGTACACTTCGAATAGGGCACAGAAAAATCATGATCTTGAGCATACAAATCACGCAAACTCTTCAAACCAGGAACTTGTACATCCAATTGTGTTAATAACATGTTTTTCCTAGAGAGAGCATCAGCAACTACATTATCTTTGCCTTTCTTGTATTTAATTATGTAGGGGAAAGATTCAATGAATTCAACCCACTTAGCATGACGTTTATCAAAGACTAGATTGGCTCTTCAAAAATTTCAATGCCTCATGATCAGAATGTATGATAAATTCTTTTGGCCACAAATAATGTTTCCAAACCTCAAGAACTCGAACAAGTGCATACAATTCTTTATCATAAACAGAATAATTCAATTGGGCACCACTCAATTTTTCAGAAAAATAAGCCACGGGTCTGTTCTCTTGCATTAGCACACCTCCAATTCCAATGCCACTAGCATCACACTCAATTTCGAATTGTTTGTTGAAATCAGGAAGGATTAATAATGGGGCAGAAATCAAACGTTGTTTTAGCTCATCAAAAGCAATATCTTGTGCTACCCCCCATGCAAATTCAACACCCTTCTTAGTAAGATCATGCAAACCTGCAGCAATGGTACTGAAATCTTTTACAAAACGTCTATAGAAACCAGCCAATCCAAGAAAACTTCGATGTTGACTAACAGTCATGGGAATTGCCCAATTGCGAATAGCATCAATTTTAGTTTCATCGACTGTAATGCCATGTTTAGAAACAACATATCCCAGAAATATGACCTTATCTTTGCAAAATGTGCACTTAGCAAGATTACCATATAGTTTATTGTCACGCAGCACATGCAAAACTTGTCTAATATGGTCAATATGTTCAGATTCAGTGCGGCTGTAAATTAATATATCATCAAAGTACACAACCACAAATTTGCCAATAAAATCTCTCAAAACATGGTTCATTAATCGCATGAAAGTACTAGGTGCATTAGTCAAACCGAAAGGCATCACTAACCACTCATACAATCTCAGTATTAAATCATGATTTTTCTGTGCCCTATTCGAAGTGTACTAATGTGAAGGCATGGGATAAATTTCATATTCATGATGGATATTTGTTTAGAGCTAACAAATTATGTGTGCCCGAGTCGTCCGTACGTTTGCTTTTGTTGCAGGAATCACATTGTGGTGGATTAATGGGACACTTTGGGCGTGAGAAGACATTGCTCATGTTGGCTGACCACTTTTATTGGCCACACATGAGGCGAGATGTGGACAGGTTTGTGAGGCGTTGCATCACTTGTGATAAGGGGTGGCCCGATCTTCTCAGTGAGCGGTGGGTAGATGGATGATGGTGGAAGATAACTTGCGAGAATCCGACGAACTCTCCGGCTGTTCCCCCGTTGCCAATGCAACAGCTCTTCAACCCAATGGATATTCGCGACGCCTCACACCGATGCAACGTAGCCGCCGACCACGAAGCGGTTTTGCAATCTACTAATTCCCAGTGGAACAACAGATCACACTCAAACTTCGGATAATAATCTCCAGAGCGCAACACAGTGGAGAGGTTGAATTCCTGAGCGCAACACAGAGGAACTCGAATATAGATGAATGCTTAGCAATCCAATCTAGGGTTTATGTTTAAACGTGGTCTGTCCTAAAAGCCACGACTTACAAGCCTATATAAAGGCTGCTGGACGTCCAACTTAGGGTTGTGGTCGAAAACAACCATATCTCTAACTTTCCTAACTTAAAGGACTCTATTTGGAAACTGGCAGGAAACAGCCGTCGACTTGTTTTGGTCACCGAGGCTTGTCCGAGTCGAACCGGTGTTTGGGGTTGGATCCGTTGGAAAGGATTTGTAATTTCCTTTCCAACCTGTGCTTCGTTGCTTTATTTGGACTTCATATGAATACACCTTGACTGTTTCGAATTCGTGACTTCTGCTAGTCCGAATTGAATCTCTCTTCATTGATGGCTCCACTTCCTCCCTCGCCTCCCTCGTGCTTGCCACCTTGATGGTTGTCAATGATTTCCATTCCTCGCGCGCATCTTCTTCTCCATGCGCCATGCCCTCTATTAACTCAAACCTAATGATACAAGAACACAATAACTTAGGTAGTATAACATTCTTATAAATCAAAGTATCATGTCCAACTAGGAATGAGTTCACCTTATAATAATCATCGGTTAGGCTTAATATTTCCTTCCAGTATAAGCATGTATAATCATCATAATCCACCGATATATCCCCATCATCCTCCCTTTCTTCAAGAAAAGCCGTCCGCGGCTTTGGATAAGCTGAAAGTGGATGAAACAAAAAGAACAACGTGTACGCAGAATATATGTATATATAACATTGTTGATCAGTTTTGTTGGCATGACTTGTACATCCAAAAATCAGAATGCAACTCAAATTACAAGTACAGAACACACAAGTCTCGGATGGGTACAAACCATATCTCAGAAAGTTGCAACTAAAATTGCAGGTATTAGTGAAGTCCATATAAGCATGATCATGACGAGGAACAAATATGTGTACAGTCTTAGTATTCAGTACTAAATCAAGTGTCCTCACAGAAGATCGATGATCAACTTTGATGCTAGCAAGGTCAAACAAATCCAAATGATGCAAATTATCACATGTTTCAGACCATGCTTCAAGTGCGCTACGATGATATCTAGAACAAAGCAATGACCGAATAGCACAAACATGTAAATGGTTATATCCATTATCTCCAGGACTTATGATGCAACTTAGTTTGCAGTTATAAGTGAAACATAAATCAGTTTGGGACAAACCAGACGTATGTGCATAGTCGCAATCAAATCTAGCAAGATCAGAACAGTCCAACAAAAAAGATGCTACCTTTGTTCGCTGTAGTATATCAAGTAGACTAGAATACAACATAGTATAATGAAACTTAGGTATTGCCCCAAGGCAAAAAGATTTCGGCACATAGAAAATTTGACTGAAAACGGCATGTTTTACTTCAGCAATTCTATCAGAGGTAATGCATATATGATCCACCAAAAAATTCTCGTTCATGCTATAATCACCAATTAAATAGAATCGAAAACAGTTGGCATAGGTGCTAGAATTTACATATGAAATTTCAGAAATCCTATTCATAGCACAACTAATGGTAAGAGGTTCTTCTAGCATGATGTAAAACAAAACATCAGTCGGTTGTAGTTTAGCAAGGATCTCTTTATGTGTAATCAATACCACATGATCAAAATTCGAATTTAGCAAATTATCACATGGTGCTGAAATATGTTTGTGTATCAAATCACTAGAACTAGTCAGCGTAGAATCATACTCACAAAGTGACGCGCTTTGATAAGGGGTGGCCCGATCTTCTCAGTGAGCGATGGGTAGATGGATGATGGTGGAAGATAACTTGCGAGAATCCGACGAACTCTCCGGCTGTTCCCCCGTTGCCAATGCAACAGCTCTTCAACCCAATGGATATTCGCGACGCCTCACACCGATGCAACGTAGCCGCCGACCACGAAGCGGTTTTGCAATCTACTAATTCCCAGTGGAACAACAGATCACACTCAAATTTCGGATAATAATCTCCAGAGCGCAACACAGTGGAGAGGTTGAATTCCTGAGCGCAACACAGAGGAACTCGAATATAGATGAATGCTTAGCAATCCAATCTAGGGTTTATGTTTAAACGTGGTCTGTCCTAAAAGGCACGACTTACAAGCCTATATAAAGGCTGCTGGACGTCCAACTTAGGGTTGTGGTCGAAAACAATCATATCTCTAACTTTCCTAACTTAAAGGACTCTATTTGGAAACTGGCAGGAAACAGCCGTCGACTTGTTTTGGTCACCGAGGCTTGTCCGAGTCGAACCGGTGTTTGGGGTTGGATCCGTCGGAAAGGATTTGTAATTTCCTTTCCAACCTGTGCTTCGTTGCTTTATTTGGACTTCATATGAATACACCTTGACTGTTTCGAATTCGTGACTTCTGCTAGTCCGAATTGAATCTCTCTTCATTGATGGCTCCACTTCCTCCCTCGCCTCCCTCGTGCTTGCCACCTTGATGGTTGTCAATGATTTCCATTCCTCGCGCGCATCTTCTTCTCCATGCGCCATGCCCTCTATTAACTCAAACCTAATGATACAAGAACACAATAACTTAGGTAGTATAACATTCTTATAAATCAAAGTATCATGTCCAACTAGGAATGAGTTCACCTTATAATAATCATCGGTTAGGCTTAATATTTCCTTCCAGTATAAGCATGTATAATCATCATAATCCACCGATATATCCCCATCATCCTCCCTTTCTTCAAGAAAAGCCGTCCGCGGCTTTGGATAAGCTGAAAGTGGATGAAACAAAAAGAACAACGTGTACGCAGAATATATGTATATATAACATTGTTGATCAGTTTTGTTGGCATGACTTGTACATCCAAAAATCAGAATGCAACTCAAATTACAAGTACAGAACACACAAGTCTCGGATGGGTACAAACCATATCTCAGAAAGTTGCAACTAAAATTGCAGGTATTAGTGAAGTCCATATAAGCATGATCATGACGAGGAACAAATATGTGTACAGTCTTAGTATTCAGTACTAAATCAAGTGTCCTCACAGAAGATCGATGATCAACTTTGATGCTAGCAAGGTCAAACAAATCCAAATGATGCAAATTATCACATGTTTCAGACCATGCTTCAAGTGCGCTACGATGATATCTAGAACAAAGCAATGACCGAATAGCACAAACATGTAAATGGTTATATCCATTATCTCCAGGACTTATGATGCAACTTAGTTTGCAGTTATAAGTGAAACATAAATCAGTTTGGGACAAACCAGACGTATGTGCATAGTCGCAATCAAATCTAGCAAGATCAGAACAGTCCAACAAAAAAGATGCTACCTTTGTTCGCTGCAGTATATCAAGTAGACTAGAATACAACATAGTATAATGAAACTTAGGTATTGCCCCAAGGCAAAAAGATTTCGGCACATAGAAAATTTGACTGAAAACGGCATGTTTTACTTCAGCAATTCTATCAGAGGTAATGCATATATGATCCACCAAAAAATTCTCGTTCATGCTATAATCACCAATTAAATAGAATCGAAAACAGTTGGCATTGGTGCTAGAATTTACATATGAAATTTCAGAAATCCTATTCATAGCACAACTAATGGTAAGAGGTTCTTCTAGCATGATGTAAAACAAAACATCAGTCGGTTGTAGTTTAGCAAGGATCTCTTTATGTGTAATCAATACCACATGATCAAAATTCGAATTTAGCAAATTATCACATGGTGCTGAAATATGTTTGTGTATCAAATCACTAGAACTAGTCAGCGTAGAATCATACTCACAAAGTGACGCGCTTTGATAAGGGGTGGCCCGATCTTCTCAGTGAGCGATGGGTAGATGGATGATGGTGGAAGATAACTTGCGAGAATCCGACGAACTCTCCGGCTGTTCCCCCGTTGCCAATGCAACAGCTCTTCAACCCAATGGATATTCGCAACGCCTCACACCGATGCAACGTAGCCGCCGACCACGAAGCGGTTTTGCAATCTACTAATTCCCAGTGGAACAACAGATCACACTCAAACTTCGGATAATAAATCCAGAGCGCAACACAGTGGAGAGGTTGAATTCCTGAGCGCAACACAGAGGAACTCGAATATAGATGAATGCTTAGCAATCCAATTTAGAGTTTATGTTTAAACGTGGTCTGTCCTAAAAGCCACGACTTACAAGCCTATATAAAGGCTGCTGGACGTCCAACTTAGGGTTGTGGTCGAAAACAACCATATCTCTAACTTTCCTAACTTAAAGGACTCTATTTGGAAACTGGCAGGAAACAGCCGTCGACTTGTTTTGGTCACCGAGGCTTGTCCGAGTCGAACCGGTGTTTGGGGTCGGATCCGTCGGAAAGGATTTGTAATTTCCTTTCCAACATGTGCTTCGTTGCTTTATTTCGACTTCATATGAATACACCTTGACTGTTTCGAATTCGTGACTTCTGCTAGTCCGAATTGAATCTCTCTTCATTGATGGCTCCACTTCCTCCCTCGCCTCCCTCGTGCTTGCCACCTTGATGGTTGTCAATGAACAAAATTTTGTTAACCTCGGGGCGAGCTCGAACTTGAAACTTCCTGCACCAAGGATCTCCGAGAAGTACGTGACAAGAGTCAAGTGGCATGGGGGATACATCACATCGCACAATCTCAGTATGCTCGCCGAAGGTAAAAGGAACTTCAGCAGTGTGGGAAATAAGCAGTGTGCCATATGATGAGCGTAGAAGGTATGGCTTCAGATTGGAAAATTTATGTAGCTGCAACTTCTCTACAACCTCAATACTGACTAAATTGAGATTAGAAGATTCGTCAATGGTGGCAGCAGCACATCGCTCACCAATCTGCACACGATGGTGGAAAAGGCCATCACCATTGAAAGCACCTTGTTCTTCCTCCCAAAAAGTATCACTACAATATTTATGGTGGAGGAAGTGATATTGACGTGTCTCCAAAGTATCCATAGCACTGTCTACCATGGTTAGTGAAAAACAAACAGATATGTATATATGTGGAAAACTCTCAACTCACTCAACCGAAAGAAATTGTGGATCTTACCGTTCCACAGTGAATTAGAAAAGCTCACCACTTGTAGTGACAGTACATGCACGGATGTGATGCAGCGAATATTATGGGTTTCAATGCGTCACACAGTAAACCAGGGTATTTAGTGGAGCTTGGTAGGGATACCTAACTACACCAGTTCAATTCCTAGTGCTGATCGGACACAATAGGGAAACTCACACGGTGGAGATAAATGGGGCAAAAGCAACTTTGAAAATTGAGCTCAAAATATGATATATCGGAGTAATGCTTGGTTGTTGCAAATGCACAAGAGATATGCTTGCAAAAAGGCTCTAATGACAGGCACAAGATTGCTCAACTATGCAACAAAACACAATCAGCAAGCTCCTCAACTGAAATTTGAACTTCGGCCTTTGATTCTTTTCTCTTCTCTGAATTTTTTTCTTTTGTCACTTTTTCTCTTTTCTCTTTTTTTTTGATTTTAAATTTATGGCCACAACAAAACAGGAGCACTTGAGCAAACACACTGAGACAAAGTGTGCAAGAAAACCGATCAAAATAGCAGCCTGTCGAGCACAAGAAAATTTGCTATTCTCAATGGGTAAGTTCCTACTCACGTGCTGTAGAAAGGCAGTGGCTAAGCTAAACAAAGTTACGGAAATAACAACGGAAGATTTGGAAACAAACAGAACTTAGAAACCTAACTCTACTCGGAAACTGTCCACGCGGGAAAAACGGACGAAAATTGGTATTTTCTGTTTTTGGACTCCGAATTCAATAAGAGAAAGCAAAACGATTAGAACCCTAAACCTGGACTTGGACAAGATTAAAGTTACGCAAAGGAAAATTGACCTGCAACTATGAATCAAACTGATGCAATCTAAGTCTATGGCAAAATCTAAAACCTAATCTTTTTGTATGGCTTTTTCTGGATAGGACGAAAATAAATCTACAACTACGAGATGGATTTGTGGATGCTCACCGAGTAAACACTGGAAATCTGATACCAAGATGATAAGGGGTGGCCCGATCTTCTCAGTGAGCGATAGGTAGATGGATGATGGTGGAAGATAACTTGCGAGAATCCGACGAACTCTCCGGCTGTTCCCCCGTTGCCAATGCAACAGCTCTTCAACCCAATGGATATTCGCGACGCCTTACACCGATGCAACGTAGCCGCCGACCACGAAGCGGTTTTGCAATCTACTAATTCCCAGTGGAACAACAGATCACACTCAAACTTCGGATAATAATCTCCAGAGCGCAACACAGTGGAGAGGTTGAATTCCTGAGCGCAACACAGAGGAACTCGAATATAGATGAATGCTTAGCAATCCAATCTAGGGTTTATGTTTAAACGTGGTCTGTCCTAAAAGCCACGACTTACAAGCCTATATAAAGGCTGCTGGACGTCCAACTTAGGGTTGTGGTCGAAAACAACCATATCTCTAACTTTCCTAACTTAAAGGACTCTATTTGGAAACTGGCAGGAAACAGCGGTCGACTTGTTTTGGTCACCGAGGCTTGTCCGAGTCGAACCGGTGTTTGGGGTCGGATCCGTCGGAAAGGATTTGTAATTTCCTTTCCAACCTGTGCTTCGTTGCTTTATTTGGACTTCATATGAATACACCTTGACTGTTTCGAATTCGTGACTTCTGCTAGTCCGAATTGAATCTCTCTTCATTGATGGCTCCACTTCCTCCCTCGCCTCCCTCGTGCTTGCCACCTTGATGGTTGTCAATGATTTCCATTCCTCGCGCGCATCTTCTTCTCCATGCGCCATGCCCTCTATTAACTCAAACCTAATGATACAAGAACACAATAACTTAGGTAGTATAACATTCTTATAAATCAAAGTATCATGTCCAACTAGGAATGAGTTCACCTTATAATAATCATCGGTTAGGCTTAATATTTCCTTCCAGTGTAAGCATGTATAATCATCATAATCCACCGATATATCCTCATCACGCTTGCTGGCTGCAGCTCAAAATCATTACCCTTTTCAATGGCAAACTCCTCAGATGTAGTAGGCACTGAAATAGGTTCCTCTAGTGGTGATGCAGGTTGAAGACTTGACAGCTCCCTTTCTTCAAAAGCAACCTGCATATCACAAGAAACAACACTAGAAGTAGAGATAGTTACATTAGCAGAAATATCTTCACATGTCCTATCATCTACTACACTCATGTTGTCTTGTTCTCTCATACTCTCAAAGTGTATGCACTCATCCTCACGTTTAGTGGAATCACACAACTCACTTTTTATAACACTCTCACTCAATTTGGCTATGTGGCTCTCATTCTCACATGGGATTTGATCCATAATGTGGTCAACATGACATATAATTGAAATGTCACCGTCCATGATGACCATGTACTTAGCCGATAAGCTAAATTCTTTTCTCCTCTCCTTGCGAAGAAGATGGTACTCATGAAAATCATCGGCTGAATTTCGTAGCAGAAAACCCTTCTTCATGTTCCACATGAACGAAATTTTGTTAACCTCGGGGCGAGCTCGAACTTGAAACTTCCTGCACCAAGGATCTCCGAGAAGTACGTGACAAGAGTCAAGTGGCATGGGGGATACATCACATCGCACAATCTCAGTATGCTCGCCGAAGGTAAAAGGAACTTCAGCAGTGTGGGAAATAAGCAGTGTGCCATATGATGAGCGTAGAAGGTATGGCTTCAGATTGGAAAATTTATGTAGCTGCAACTTCTCTACAACCTCAATACTGACTAAATTGAGATTAGAAGATCCGTCAATGGTGGCAGCAGCACATCGCTCACCAATCTGCACACGATGGTGGAAAAGGCCATCACCATTGAAAGCACCTTGTTCTTCCTCCCAAAAAGTATCACTACAATATTTATGGTGGAGGAAGTGATATTGACGTGTCTCCAAAGTATCCATAGCACTGTCTACCATGGTTAGTGAAAAACAAACAGATATGTATATATGTGGAAAACTCTCAACTCACTCAACCGAAAGAAATTGTGGATCTTACCGTTCCACAGTGAATTAGAAAAGCTCACCACTTGTAGTGACAGTACATGCACGGATGTGATGCAGCGAATATTATGGGTTTCAATGCGTCACACAGCAAACCAGGGTATTTAGTGGAGCTTGGTAGGGATACCTAATGATGTGGGCATCGTCGGCATTATATTGGTCCGTTGACATGCTAGGACATTATTTGATAACATGTAAAAGTCTAAGGCAGTGTTAACTAGGCCTGCGTGCCAAGTCTATGACCGAACCCGCCATGGGTCGGTTTGTATCCAGGTCGAGTCCAACTAGGTCTAGGAGTCATGTTAGATTCGGTTTGGGTTTGTCCAAACCGACTAGTTGTTTGGCCTCCTATATAAAGGAGCCAGCGGCTAGGGTTTAGGGGAGTTCAATCGTTTAGTCAAAATACTATGTTGTGCTCCATCGTGTATCATCCCTCCGGGGACGGCGTTGCCGTGTTATCTAATATAGATTGCTGTGAGGGTTCTTGTGTTCATCAAGGATTATCAGGCTCAGGTTTGAGGCGTGGTGATCTTCATCACGTTGCTTGCTGGATTCGTTCCTCTTCTTCAGGTGACGTTCATCGCGTTGTTGGAAGATTTATTTATCGGTAGACTTGCGGTGAAAGATCGGGCAACAATCTTAGGATCGCTCCAACGATCCATATCATTTGGTATCAGAGCACCAGGTTTATCACCGCAATTTTTTCTGGTTGAATTTGATCCGCTGGTTTCGTACCTAGAAGATTGATTCAGCGGGAAGAGTAAGGGCGACGAGTTGGCAAGGATTTGCATCTCGGCGCGTTCAGAGAAGAGTCGACGAGTTGGCACGCTTGTGCATCTCGGCGAGTTGAGGTTCTCAGCTCGGAAGTTCGGGTATTTCTTTGTTGGTTTTTCTTTGTGGCAGCCAAGACGGGATCGATCTGTTCGATCGATTATACCTACTCCCGATCGGTTTCGTTGAAGTTCAGGGAAAAGAAGGAAGGAAAGGAAGGGGTCGCTGATTCTCAGGAATTAAGAAAAAAAAATAGAAGGAAACGAGTAGCAGCGATTGGTAATTGGTATCGGACACAGTCTTGTTTCCTAGTATTGCGTCGCTATTTTTGTTTTCCTTATTTCGGATCGAAATAAAAGGAAACAAGAAACGGGTGGAGATCGAGATAAATCTGTTCTGGATTTGGTGGAATTAACTCCGGACAGAAAGGAAAGAGCTGATTGATCCGTACAGACCTAATCGGAAATAGAAAAGGAAGGTTCGGATCTGAAGGAAGGAAAGAAATTTAAAGGAAATAATCAGTTCTGATTTTTGAGAGTAAAGAGGAGATCTCGGATTTAATTGTTCCGGATTTTTTGGGATTCAAAAATAAGGAAAGAGAAGATTTGATTGACTGCCAAATAAGGAAAGGAAATATCGGATTTAGTTTTTCCGAATTTTGTGGTGATCGATCCCTCACCAATTTGGCATTCAGATCTTTCCGTACAGTACAAGATTTAAAAAAAAACATATTGCGCGTGAGTCAGATTGGACTGTCTACGAGAGTACTTTGTAAAATTCGGTACAGTTTTCTGACGTGAGAAAATTTGATAGCTGCAGTGCCGCAAGCAAGGAATTCAGGAAAAAAAATGGGTTTGTCAACACCTATTTGTTTGCCGGATAAATCGGACGATGTATATCATGACTATGTAGACATTGTGGTTGGCTGTACTTATGATGCAACTAAAATTAAGTGGAGATTGGACAGCTCTGCCACGTATGCAGAATATCAGTCTTGGGAATCTGACATGGACAGTGGTTTTGCAAAATGTCGTACGTTTGATAGCAATTTTGGTGACCCTACTGCATTAGTTATTGCATATCGGCGAGTAGATACAAAGTTGTCGAGTTGGTGGCGGGAAGAGATGCGTGTAAGAGGCATCACATGGCAAACATCTAATTGGGAGGAATTCAAACAATTTCTGCGCACCAAATTTGTGGAGCCGTCTACGGATTTGGACAAAAGTCCGGTGGAGGATGTTGTACCATTAAGTGGGCTGAATATGCAACTCAAGAGAGTACATGGTGATACTCGTATTACAGTGGATAGAAGCCAGCGATGGAATTTATTTCAGGCGGAGTGCATGATCAAGGGCAAAGCATGCAAGTTGATGATTGACAGTGGTAGCTACTGTAATGGCATTAGCAAGGCGGTTGTGGAAGCGTTGGGTTTATCCACATGGCGTATTCCAGAACCGAGGCATGTTTAGTGGGTTAATAGCTGCGGTATGATGAAGATTACTCACAAGGTCCGTGTGCCGTTTACAGTTGGTGACTATGTTGATGAGGTGGAATGCGATGTGTTGCCATTGGAGGTATGTGGACTGTTACTTGGACGTCCATGGCAGTATGATCGTAATGCTATACATGCTGGGAGAGCAAATACATATTCTTTTGCGCATGATGGCAAACATCGGACATTGAAGCCTATGACGGATGATCAAATCAAGTCCGATGTGGTGTTGGTGGTTCGTAAGGAGAAGTTGCGCAAGGCTAAGCCACAGCCAGGGCTAGCTAAGGTGCAGTGTGAGGAGCATGATGCAAAGAGCGTCAGTGATGATATTGTTTCAGCCAAGCCTGTAGATGACAAGCCAGTTGTTCTTGTTAGTGACAAGCCGGTTGAAGTCAAGCCTCATATTGATGAAGGGAAGGATATGTCAGCATGTGTTTCATCTGTTCCACTTACAGTTCGTGTTGACATGGGTGTTCAGACCGATGACAGTGGTGCTGATCGTGTTCCGGTTCATATGGTGCCTCGGGTAGTCAGCCACAGTTTTGTAAGAACACCTCGGAGACGTTTTGTTGGGGCAGCAGTGTGTGTGCATAGAGGCAAGGATGGACGTGTTCGTCAGCTGTGTGGCCCAGGCATTACTACTTTGCAGGGTCCTGTTCAGCAGGTTCATGTCCAGCAGCAAAGAGCTCCATCAAGAGTTCAGAAGCAGAAGGTTTTGGCGCCAAAGTCCGAGTTCATTTGGCGAAGAAAGGAGGCGCCAAGTGCTGTGTCAAGTCAAGCAGGCCCAGCGGGAGGATGTGGTGAGGAAGGCAAGCAAGACTTGAAGATGGCGAAGACGTGTGCTGATTTTGTTGACATCACGCCACCCTTTCGAGCAGACCCTCACGCGTTGGGGACAACACTTTTTGAAGGGACGGAGGAGGTGCAGCCCAATTTCAGGACTCCACCAAGCTAGGCGTGTTGATACGGGCATCCCAGCGAAGGTTGGCTGGCACCGTTGGAGAAGACCTTCCAGCGTTGAGGGCAACGCCTTTCCAAGAAGGGGAGGATGATGTGGGCATCGTCGGCATTATATTGGTCCGTTGACACGCTAGGACATTATTTGATAATATGTAAAAGTCTAAGGCAGCGTGATTTGTATGCTCAAGATCATGATTTTTCTGTGCCCTATTCGAAGTGTACTAATGTGAAGGCATGGGATAAATTTCATATTCATGATGGATATTTGTTTAGAGCTAACAAATTATGTGTGCCCGAGTCGTCCGTACGTTTGCTTTTGTTGCAGGAATCACATTGTGGTGGATTAATGGGACACTTTGGGCGTGAGAAGACATTGCTCATGTTGGCTGACCACTTTTATTGGCCACATATGAGGCGAGATGTGGACAGGTTTGTGAGGCGTTGCATCACTTGTGATAAGGGGTGGCCCGATCTTCTCAGTGAGCGGTGGGTAGATGGATGATGGTGGAAGATAACTTGCGAGAATCCGACGAACTCTCCGGCTGTTCCCCCGTTGCCAATGCAACAGCTCTTCAACCCAATGGATATTCGCGACGCCTCACACCGATGCAACGTAGCCGCCGACCACGAAGCGGTTTTGCAATCTACTTGATGCGGGGTGCCCGATCTTCACGGAGGATCTGCTTGATGATCGAAACAACGCCACCTGAAGGGTACGAAGGAAACCCTCGATCCCAGCCAACAACGTTGTCGGGTAATGGAGAAGTAGTGCAACCTGACAAAACCGAAGCTAACTATTGCAATGCAACAACCAGCAACAAGTATTCGCCCAACCACACTCTCAGTTTTCCAATCCACACAACCACGCACGAAGTTGGAAGCACGAACTGGTCGCCGCCTCAACGGCTGCTGTTGTAAATCACAAAGTGAGTTTACCCTCTCACAAGGCAAGTTTACAAGAGCTAAGGAGGAAGTGAACTCTCAAACAATATTCTGGTTGCACTTAGCTAACCTATGCTGAAAACAGATTGCCAAAGAGTTGTGCTTGAAGTGGGGAAAGGGGTACTTATACTAGGAACAGCCCTCCTAGCTTAGGTGTGAAGCCAGCACGAAAATGAGGCTCAAATTCGTGGTAACTTGGGTGGATGGGAAGCAGAAGTGTGGAGCCTCGCGCAGCAATAAATGTCTTGACAGCTCAGCATTGGAAATCACATATCTTTTGACTTGGGTCTTCAAAAGGTGCACGGTTTCTTTTGCTGCAAAATAGATTTGATTTCCTGTCCAATGTGTCCCTCCAAACGTGTTACACACGTTCATGTTCATGTGTCATGGCCCAGCAAGATCAGCGACGAAAACTGGAGCTGCACTTGCGATGTATTTTTGACTGGAACAGCTTGCTGGATTCCATGGTGTAATCCTCCAACTCCTTCTCGTCCCACTGGGCCCATGGGGTGTAAGGTGAGGTCCTCAAGCAATGCACGCCGTTGATGAAGTCTTGTTCGTTGCACTTTTCTCCATAGGCTTGAATTATCTCCATAGGTAGAAACCTGAGTAAAAGCAACACACAAGATTTAGGCAGTATATAGTTCTCATTCATATCAATATTAGAATCAGCTAGAAGCGCATTCACCTCTTGTTGTATATGTTTAGCACGGCTCCTTGTCATGGGACCCAAGTATGTCTTCTTTGGAGAGGTTTCACCTTGTATTTTTGTAGCTTCATCTTGTGAACATGATGATGCATGAGATGAACCAGGGATGTCCTCATCATCCTCCCCCTCTTCAAAAGGAGTCGTCCTCGACTCTTGATCTTCTTGATGAATGCATGGAGACAAATCTGCTACGTTAAATGTTGGACTAACAGAATAGTCTTTAGGGAGGTCGATCTTGTAAGCATTATCATTTATCTTTGCCAACACTTTGAATGGTCCATCTCCACGAGGCAGGAGCTTTGATTTGCGTCGTTCAGGGAATCGATCTTTGCGTAAATGTATCCAAACCAGATCACCGGGCTCAAAAGTCACCTTCTTGCGGTTCTTGTTTGCCTTAGCGGCATAATACTTGGATTTCTTCTCAATCTCTTCTCTTGTCTTCTCATGAATTTTCTTCACATATGCAGCACGCTTGGAAGCATCCATGTTAATTCTCTCTTGTAAGGGAAGTGGCAGCAAGTCAATTGGGGCAAGTGGTTTGAATCCATAGACCACTTCAAATGGACACATGCTTGTGGTCGAGTGAATAGCTCTGTTATAGGCGAACTCCACATGCGGCAAACACTCTTCCCACTCCTTTAAGTTCTTCTTGATCATTGTCCGTAGCAAAGCTGAAAGTGTACGGTTCACCACTTCTGTTTGGCCATCAGTTTGTGGGTGGCATGTTGTTGAAAACAGCAGCTTGGTTCCTAGCTTTGCCCACAATGTCTTCCAAAAATAGCTCATGAACTTGACATCCCGGTCTGATACGATGGTCCTCGGCATGCCGTGCAAACGTACAACTTCCCTGAAAAACAAATCAGCAACATGTGAAGCATCGTCGTTCTTATGGCATGGAATGAAGTGTGCCATCTTTGAGAACCTATCTACAACAACAAAAACAGAATCCCTCCCCCTCTTTGTTCTAGGTAATCCCAAAACAAAATCCATGCTAATATCTTCCCATGGAGCATGCGGAACAGGTAGGGGAGTATATAAACCATATGGGTTCAGTTTAGACTTAGCTTTGTGACATGTGATGCATCGCTGCACAAATTTCTCAACGTCCTTCCTCATCTTTGGCCAATAGAAGTGATCAGCCAGCAGCTCATACGTCTTCTCACGTCCAAAGTGTCCCATTAATCCACCTGCATGTGATTCCTGCAACAACAAGGGTCGAACCGACGAATCTGGAACACACAATTTGTTAGTCCTGAAAAGAAAACCATCATGCACATGGTATTTTTCCCATCCTTTCCCATCTTTGCATTTTTCATATGGCTCCATAAAGACATGATCAGTACTATACAATTCTTTTAAACTCTCAAGTCCTGGTACTTTTACTTCCAATTGATTCAGTAGAACATGTCTACGAGACAAAGCATCAGCTACCATATTTTCTTTGCCTTTCTTGTACTTTACAACATATGGGAAAGTTTCAATGAATTCTACCCATTTAGCATGTCTTCTATTCAATTTAGCTTGTCCTTTCAAATGCTTCAAAGCCTCATGATCAGAATGTACAACAAATTCCTTAGGCCATAAATAGTGCTGCCATGTTTCAAGCGCTCTAACCAAAGCATATAGTTCTTTATCATACACAGAATAATTCAGTTGTGCACCACTTAGCTTTTCACTAAAATAAGCAATTGGTTTTCGTTCCTGCATTAATACACCTCCAATGCCTATCCCACTAGCATCACATTCGATTTCAAAAGTTTTAGTGAAATCAGGCAAAACCAGCAAAGGTGCTTCAGTTAATTGTCTCTTAAGTTCAATGAAAGCTTCTTCCTGTGGCGCACCCCACTTAAAAACAACTCCTTTTTTTGTCAATTCGTGCAAAGCTGCAGCAATGCTACTAAAATCTTTCACAAATCTCCTATAGAAACCAGCAAGGCCAAGAAAACTTCTCACCTGGCTTATATTGATAGGAGTTGGCCAATTCTTGATTGCTTCCACCTTAGAGTCATCAACTTCAATTCCCTGTCCTGAAACGACATAGCCAAGAAAAACAACCTTGTTTGTGCAAAACGAGCACTTCTCAATATTAGCATATAGTTTTTCTACTCTTAGCACATCCAAAACTTGTTTGATATGTTCTATATGTTCGTCTATGGATTTACTGTAGATTAAGATGTCATCAAAGTACACAACAACAAACTTTCCAATGTAAGCTCTCAAAACATGATTCATTAATCGCATGAAGGTACTGGGTGCATTGGTTAATCCAAAAGGCATGACTAACCACTCATACAAACCAAATTTTGTTTTGAAAGCTGTTTTCCATTCATCACCTTCTCTCATTCTAATCTGATGGTACCCACTTCTCAAATCAATTTTAGAGAACACAACAGAACCACTCAATTCATCTAACATATCATCTAACCTAGGAATAGGATGACGATACCTAACAGTTATATTATTGATGGCCCTACAATCAACACACATGCGCCAAGTACCATCCTTCTTAGGCACTAAAATTACAGGAACAGCACAAGGACTTAAACTTTCACGCACATAGCCTTTTCCTAAAAGCTCTCGTACTTGCCTTTGTATCTCCTTTGTTTCTTCAGGGTTGGCGCGGTAGGCGGGTCGATTGGGAAGTGATGCTCCTGGAATGAGGTCAATTTGATGTTCTATGCCACGCAATGGAGGTAGACCAGCGGGTATATCCTCCGGAAAGACATCTTTAAAATCCTGCAAGAGATCACGAACAGCTCTAGGAAGACAAGTTAAGTCATTAGCAAAAATCACGTCATCCTTGTACACGAGTACAACGACAACTTGATCTGGGTTTTGCCTCACGTCTCTCATTTCTGATTTTGTGGCTAACATGACTAAGTTCTCTCCCTCTCTTTTATTTTTACCTCTCATATTTGGCTTGTGGCACTCACTCGCTGTTTTGTGGATGTCTCTCGAATTCTTTTTCTCTCCCTCTTTCCCACTTACAAATTTTACTTCAGAAACTTTTTGTACATGCTCAGCCATGATTTGTTGTGGTGTCATTGGTCGAAGCACCAAATCTTTTCCTTTCCACTTGATGGTGTACTGGTTGGTTCTACCACAATGTTGAGCTGAAAGATCATATTGCCACGGCCTTCCCAACAGCAAGTGACACACTTTCATGGGCACAACGTCACACTCAACAGTGTCAATATAATCACCAACCTTGAATTGGACCTTCACCATATGTGTGATTTTCAGTTCACCACAATCACTCAACCATTGAACATGATATGGGTGGGGGTGTTGGAGCATTTTCAATCCAAGTTTCTCACACATGTCTATACTAGCAAGATTGTGGCAACTCCCACCATCAATAATAACCTTGCATACCTTGTCATGAACTTTAGCTCTTGTTTGGAACAGATTGTGCCGCTGTCCAATGTCATCCTCTTTAATCTGCACACTCAAAACTTTTGTGACAACAAGAGAGGTTCCTTCTTCAAAATCACAATACTTCTGTTCATTTTCTTGTGTAGCATCATCGTCCTCATCTTCTTCAAGTTCACTACAGGAATCATATTCTCCATTCTCCATGATCAGCATAGCACGCTTATTGGGGCATTCCTTCCTCATGTGACCACGACCACCACATGTAAAGCACTCAATTTTGCTGCTTTTCCCACTTGATCCCATTGAAGATGCGGCTGATGCAGCAGGTTTACTTCTCTCCTTTTGGGCTGATGTTTCACTCCTAATAGGGGCTGCACGCACATTGGAATGGCTACCACTACCAGAATTTTCCATTATACCTTTCCCAACATTGAATTGGGGTACAAACTTGCTCCCACTTGATGTAGCTCTAGCTGAAAATGGCATAGTCCTATTTGGCCTTGAGTCTTCTTGCAGTTGTCTTTCAGCCTTGGAAGCTAGATGCACCAACTCCACCACATTGCGATATGGCTGCAAATCAACAACTCGCTTCACATTTGAATTCAGCCCAAACAGAAACCTTGACATGGATTGCTCTTCATCTTCATGTATATTGGCTCTTATCATTGACTTCTCCATCTCCTTATGATACTCTTCAACGGTCATTTTTCCTTGCCTCAAATTCTGGAGCTTGTCAAAGATGTCACGCTTATAATGCTTTGGGATGAATCTGGCCCTCATTTCTCTTTTCATTTCAGCCCATGTAGCTACAGCAGGTTCTCCCTCTTCTTCTCGCTGGTTTTGAACTTGCTCCCACCAGATTAGAGCATAGTCTTCAAATTCAAGAGAGGCCATTGCTAATTTCTTCTGTTCGGAATAGTTGTGCATGCGAAAAATCTTGTCAACTTTTAATTCCCATGTGAGGTATGTTTCTGGATCAGATCCACCATCAAACTTAGGCATGGTAAATTTAAGTTTACCAAACCTCTCCTCCTCGTGCCGCAAACGACCATAGTTGCCTTGGCGACGAAATCTGCCATCTCGGTGCTGCTCATAATTATCTTCCTCAAATTCTTCTTCGCTGTCTTCATCGTGTAAATTGGCCCTCCGGTGGCCGCCTCCACGACCAGCAGCATATTCACCACGACCACGACCAGCAGCACCTACACCACGACCACGACCAGCAGCACCAACATTTCCTCTCCCGGGAGCTCCATGTACACTTGCATCTTCAGGACCTTGACGTAGCTCTCGCACAATATCAGCAACAAGATCAGCCCTCATTGCTTCAATATTTTGGGTGAGCTGCTCATTCACATTGCCCATAAGTTGTTGCAAATCTTGTGACAACTTGTCTTGCTTCTCTTCAATTGGGTCAAGACTGTTTTTTGAACTCTCGACGGAGATGATCACGCAAGGCATTGAAGTGAAACCGGGTGATGGGTTCATTGAGATGCCCATTACCTTCAACCTCGTACGTGTCTCCGGTACCTGCCATGATTAGTTGTGCAAAGTTCTATACTACAGCACGGGATATGTGTGTGACATCTCGATCTCACCTTCACTTACCAACCGAAGCTCGTGTAACTTCCAAGTGAGAGCAGAACATGCTCAACTGTGGTGCCGGTGGTTGGTATAGAGAGAGATAATTAAGCGAATACAAGTCTAGGGTTGCACATGCAGGGGCTGTTTTGTGGAGCTTTGGGTGGGGGTATATATGTGGAAACAGCACACTAATCTGCAGTCTAGTTCTTGTTAAACCAAGTAATCATCCACACAAGATTCGAATGCCTTAGTTGCTGAATAGGATATAAGTGTAGAACAAGAACACTCAGCAATGAATCAGATTTGCTGCAACAGGAATTTTTGGATGATACACACTTGACTACTGTTTCAGCTCACACCACACAAACAAGGATTTCTCAAGATATAAGTGAAGATCAGTCCCAGATTTTCTCTTCTTTCTTTCTTTCTTTTTTTTTTTTTTGACACACTTTTCAACAGGGGACTTGATCTGAACACACACTTGGTGGAACTTCACGAATTTTATTTTGCAAAGGAAGAACTCAACAACCAAAACAGGAGCTGAAACTTTGGCAGCAAACAACCACGAACAGATCTATTTTTTTTTTTTTTTTTGGACGGAAATGAACACAAATGGAGAACGCAGATGGGGAAAAACTCAGCAACTAAAACAAAAAAATCTAATGGACAAGAACCTGATAAAACTCACCAAACCAACAGATCTAAGACTGAAAAAGGCTATAGGTAAAGGGAAATATTTTTGTGGGGCTTTTTCTGGACTGTAGGAATGAAAACAACTAAAACTAAACTAGGGATACAAGATCCTACCGTGTCAACCGAGGCTCTGATACCAAGATGATGCGGGGTGCCCGATCTTCACGGAGGATCTGCTTGATGATCGAAACAACGCCACCTGAAGGGTACGAAGGAAACCCTCGATCCCAGCCAACAACGTTGTCGGGTAATGGAGAAGTAGTGCAACCTGACAAAACCGAAGCTAACTATTGCAATGCAACAACCAGCAACAAGTATTCGCCCAACCACACTCTCAGTTTTCCAATCCACACAACCACGCACGAAGTTGGAAGCACGAACTGGTCGCCGCCTCAACGGCTGCTGTTGTAAATCACAAAGTGAGTTTACCCTCTCACAAGGCAAGTTTACAAGAGCTAAGGAGGAAGTGAACTCTCAAACAATATTCTGGTTGCACTTAGCTAACCTATGCTGAAAACAGATTGCCAAAGAGTTGTGCTTGAAGTGGGGAAAGGGGTACTTATACTAGGAACAGCCCTCCTAGCTTAGGTGTGAAGCCAGCACGAAAATGAGGCTCAAATTCGTGGTAACTTGGGTGGATGGGAAGCAGAAGTGTGGAGCCTCGCGCAGCAATAAATGTCTTGACAGCTCAGCATTGGAAATCACATATCTTTTGACTTGGGTCTTCAAAAGGTGCACGGTTTCTTTTGCTGCAAAATAGATTTGATTTCCTGTCCAATGTGTCCCTCCAAACGTGTTACACACGTTCATGTTCATGTGTCATGGCCCAGCAAGATCAGCGACGAAAACTGGAGCTGCACTTGCGATGTATTTTTGACTGGAACAGCTTGCTGGATTCCATGGTGTAATCCTCCAACTCCTTCTCGTCCCACTGGGCCCATGGGGTGTAAGGTGAGGTCCTCAAGCAATGCACGCCGTTGATGAAGTCTTGTTCGTTGCACTTTTCTCCATAGGCTTGAATTATCTCCATAGGTAGAAACCTGAGTAAAAGCAACACACAAGATTTAGGCAGTATATAGTTCTCATTCATATCAATATTAGAATCAGCTAGAAGCGCATTCACCTCTTGTTGTATATGTTTAGCACGGCTCCTTGTCATGGGACCCAAGTATGTCTTCTTTGGAGAGGTTTCACCTTGTATTTTTGTAGCTTCATCTTGTGAACATGATGATGCATGAGATGAACCAGGGATGTCCTCATCACTACTAATTCCCAGTGGAACAACAGATCACACTCAAACTTCGGATAATAATCTCCAGAGCGCAACACAGTGGAGAGGTTGAATTCCTGAGCGCAACACAGAGGAACTCGAATATAGATGAATGCTTAGCAATCCAATCTAGGGTTTATGTTTAAACGTGGTCTGTCCTAAAAGCCACGACTTACAAGCCTATATAAAGGCTGCTGGACGTCCAACTTAGGGTTGTGGTCGAAAACAACCATATCTCTAACTTTCCTAACTTAAAGGACTCTATTTGGAAACTGGCAGGAAACAGCCGTCGACTTGTTTTGGTCACCGAGGCTTGTCCGAGTCGAACCAGTGTTTGGGGTCGGATCCGTTGGAAAGGATTTTTAATTTCCTTTCCAACCTGTGCTTCGTTGCTTTATTTGGACTTCATATGAATACACCTTGACTGTTTCGAATTCGTGACTTCTGCTAGTCCGAATTGAATCTCTCTTCATTGATGGCTCCACTTCCTCCCTCGCCTCCCTCGTGCTTGCCACCTTGATGGTTGTCAATGATTTCCATTCCTCGCGCGCATCTTCTTCTCCATGCGCCATGCCCTCTATTAACTCAAACCTAATGATACAAGAACACAATAACTTAGGTAGTATAACATTCTTATAAATCAAAGTATCATGTCCAACTAGAAATGAGTTCACCTTATAATAATCATCGGTTAGGCTTAATATTTCCTTCCGGTGTAAGCATGTATAATCATCATAATCCACCGATATATCCCATCATCCTCCCTTTCTTCAAGAAAAGCCGTCCGCGGCTTTGGATAAGCTGAAAGTGGATGAAACAAAAAGAACAACGTGTACGCAGAATATATGTATATATAACATTGTTGAACAGTTTTGTTGGCATGACTTGTACATCCAAAAATCAGAATGCAACTCAAATTACAAGTACAGAACACACAAGTCTCGGATGGGTACAAACCATATCTCAGAAAGTTGCAACTAAAATTGCAGGTATTAGTGAAGTCCATATAAGCATGATCATGACGAGGAACAAATATGTGTACAGTCTTAGTATTCAGTACTAAATCAAGTGTCCTCACAGAAGATCGATAATCAACTTTGATGCTAGCAAGGTCAAACAAATCCAAATGATGCAAATTATCACATGTTTCAGACCATGCTTCAAGTGCGCTACGATGATATCTAGAACAAAGCAATGACCGAATAGCACAAACATGTAAATGGTTATATCCATTATCTCCAGGACTTATGATGCAACTTAGTTTGCAGTTATAAGTGAAACATAAATCAGTTTGGGACAAACCAGACGTATGTGCATAGTCGCAATCAAATCTAGCAAGATCAGAACAGTCCAACAAAAAAGATGCTACCTTTGTTCGCTGTAGTATATCAAGTAGACTAGAATACAACATAGTATAATGAAACTTAGGTATTGCCCCAAGGCAAAAAGATTTCGGCACATAGAAAATTTGACTGAAAACGGCATGTTTTACTTCAGCAATTCTATCAGAGGTAATGCATATATGATCCACCAAAAAATTCTCGTTCATGCTATAATCACCAATTAAATAGAATCGAAAACAGTTGGCATAGGTGCTAGAATTTACATATGAAATTTCAGAAATCCTATTCATAGCACAACTAATGGTAAGAGGTTCTTCTAGCATGATGTAAAACAAAACATCAGTCGGTTGTAGTTTAGCAAGGATCTCTTTATGTGTAATCAATACAACATGATCAAAATTCGAATTTAGCAAATTATCACATGGTGCTGAAATATGTTTGTGTATCAAATCACTAGAACTAGTCAGCGTAGAATCATACTCACAAAGTGACGCGCTTTGATAAGGGGTGGCCCGATCTTCTCAGTGAGCGATGGGTAGATGGATGATGGTGGAAGATAACTTGCGAGAATCCGACGAACTCTCCGGCTGTTCCCCCGTTGCCAATGCAACAGCTCTTCAACCCAATGGATATTCGCGACGCCTCACACCGATGCAACGTAGCCGCCGACCACGAAGCGGTTTTGCAATCTACTAATTCCCAGTGGAACAACAGATCACACTCAAATTTCGGATAATAATCTCCAGAGCGCAACACAGTGGAGAGGTTGAATTCCTGAGCGCAACACAGAGGAACTCGAATATAGATGAATGCTTAGCAATCCAATCTAGGGTTTATGTTTAAACGTGGTCTGTCCTAAAAGGCACGACTTACAAGCCTATATAAAGGCTGCTGGACGTCCAACTTAGGGTTGTGGTCGAAAACAACCATATCTCTAACTTTCCTAACTTAAAGGACTATATTTGGAAACTGGCAGGAAACAGCCGTCGACTTGTTTTGGTCACCGAGGCTTGTCCGAGTCGAACCGGTGTTTGGGGTTGGATCCGTTGGAAAGGATTTGTAATTTCCTTTCCAACCTGTGCTTCGTTGCTTTATTTGGACTTCATATGAATACACCTTGACTGTTTCGAATTCGTGACTTCTGCTAGTCCGAATTGAATATCTCTTCATTGATGGCTCCACTTCCTCCCTCGCCTCCCTCGTGCTTGCCACCTTGATGGTTGTCAATGATTTCCATTCCTCGCGCGCATCTTCTTCTCCATGCGCCATGCCCTCTATTAACTCAAACCTAATGATACAAGAACACAATAACTTAGGTAGTATAAGATTCTTATAAATCAAAGTATCATGTCCAACTAGGAATGAGTTCACCTTATAATAATCATCGGTTCGGCTTAATATTTCCTTCCGGTGTAAGCATGTATAATCATCATAATCCACCGATATATCCCCATCATCCTCCCTTTCTTCAAGAAAAGCCGTCCGCGGCTTTGGATAAGCTGAAAGTGGATGAAACAAAAAGAACAACGTGTACGCAGAATATATGTATATATAACATTGTTGAACAGTTTTGTTGGCATGACTTGTACATCCAAAAATCAGAATGCAACTCAAATTACAAGTACAGAACACACAAGTCTCGGATGGGTACAAACCATATCTCAGAAAGTTGCAACTAAAATTGCAGGTATTAGTGAAGTCCATATAAGCATGATCATGACGAGGAACAAATATGTGTACAGTCTTAGTATTCAGTACTAAATCAAGTGTCCTCACAGAAGATCGATGATCAACTTTGATGCTAGCAAGGTCAAACAAATCCAAATGATGCAAATTATCACATGTTTCAGACCATGCTTCAAGTGCGCTACGATGATATCTAGAACAAAGCAATGACCGAATAGCACAAACATGTAAATGGTTATATCCATTATCTCCAGGACTTATGATGCAACTTAGTTTGCAGTTATAAGTGAAACATAAATCAGTTTGGGACAAACAAGACGTATGTGCATAGTCGCAATCAAATCTAGCAAGATCAGAACAGTCCAACAAAAAAGATGCTACCTTTGTTCGCTGTAGTATATCAAGTAGACTAGAATACAACATAGTATAATGAAACTTAGGTATTGCCCCAAGGCAAAAAGATTTCGGCACATAGAAAATTTGACTGAAAACGGCATGTTTTACTTCAGCAATTCTATCAGAGGTAATGCATATATGATCCACCAAAAAATTCTCGTTCATGCTATAATCACCAATTAAATAGAATCGAAAACAGTTGGCATAGGTGCTAGAATTTACATATGAAATTTCAGAAATCCTATTCATAGCACAACTAATGGTAAGAGGTTCTTCTAGCATGATGTAAAACAAAACATCAGTCGGTTGTAGTTTAGCAAGGATCTCTTTATGTGTAATCAATACCACATGATCAAAATTCGAATTTAGCAAATTATCACATGGTGCTGAAATATGTTTGTGTATCAAATCACAAGAACTAGTCAGCGTAGAATCATACTCACAAAGTGACGCGCTTTGATAAGGGGTGGCCCGATCTTCTCAGTGAGCGATGGGTAGATGGATGATGGTGGAAGATAACTTGCGAGAATCCGACGAACTCTCCGGCTGTTCCCCCGTTGCCAATGCAACAGCTCTTCAACCCAATGGATATTCGCGACGCCTCACACCGATGCAACGTAGCCGCCGACCACGAAGCGGTTTTGCAATCTACTAATTCCCAGTGGAACAACAGATCACACTCAAATTTCGGATAATAATCTCCAGAGCGCAACACAGTGGAGAGGTTGAATTCCTGAGCGCAACACAGAGGAACTCGAATATAGATGAATGCTTAGCAATCCAATCTAGGGTTTATGTTTAAACGTGGTCTGTCCTAAAAGGCACGACTTACAAGCCTATATAAAGGCTGCTGGACGTCCAACTTAGGGTTGTGGTCGAAAACAACCATATCTCTAACTTTCCTAACTTAAAGGACTATATTTGGAAACTGGCAGGAAACAGCCGTCGACTTGTTTTGGTCACCGAGGCTTGTCCGAGTCGAACCGGTGTTTGGGGTTGGATCCGTTGGAAAGGATTTGTAATTTCCTTTCCAACCTGTGCTTCGTTGCTTTATTTGGACTTCATATGAATACACCTTGACTGTTTCGAATTCGTGACTTCTGCTAGTCCGAATTGAATATCTCTTCATTGATGGCTCCACTTCCTCCCTCGCCTCCCTCGTGCTTGCCACCTTGATGGTTGTCAATGATTTCCATTCCTCGCGCGCATCTTCTTCTCCATGCGCCATGCCCTCTATTAACTCAAACCTAATGATACAAGAACACAATAACTTAGGTAGTATAAGATTCTTATAAATCAAAGTATCATGTCCAACTAGGAATGAGTTCACCTTATAATAATCATCGGTTCGGCTTAATATTTCCTTCCGGTGTAAGCATGTATAATCATCATAATCCACCGATATATCCCCATCATCCTCCCTTTCTTCAAGAAAAGCCGTCCGCGGCTTTGGATAAGCTGAAAGTGGATGAAACAAAAAGAACAACGTGTACGCAGAATATATGTATATATAACATTGTTGAACAGTTTTGTTGGCATGACTTGTACATCCAAAAATCAGAATGCAACTCAAATTACAAGTACAGAACACACAAGTCTCGGATGGGTACAAACCATATCTCAGAAAGTTGCAACTAAAATTGCAGGTATTAGTGAAGTCCATATAAGCATGATCATGACGAGGAACAAATATGTGTACAGTCTTAGTATTCAGTACTAAATCAAGTGTCCTCACAGAAGATCGATGATCAACTTTGATGCTAGCAAGGTCAAACAAATCCAAATGATGCAAATTATCACATGTTTCAGACCATGCTTCAAGTGCGCTACGATGATATCTAGAACAAAGCAATGACCGAATAGCACAAACATGTAAATGGTTATATCCATTATCTCCAGGACTTATGATGCAACTTAGTTTGCAGTTATAAGTGAAACATAAATCAGTTTGGGACAAACAAGACGTATGTGCATAGTCGCAATCAAATCTAGCAAGATCAGAACAGTCCAACAAAAAAGATGCTACCTTTGTTCGCTGTAGTATATCAAGTAGACTAGAATACAACATAGTATAATGAAACTTAGGTATTGCCCCAAGGCAAAAAGATTTCGGCACATAGAAAATTTGACTGAAAACGGCATGTTTTACTTCAGCAATTCTATCAGAGGTAATGCATATATGATCCACCAAAAAATTCTCGTTCATGCTATAATCACCAATTAAATAGAATCGAAAACAGTTGGCATAGGTGCTAGAATTTACATATGAAATTTCAGAAATCCTATTCATAGCACAACTAATGGTAAGAGGTTCTTCTAGCATGATGTAAAACAAAACATCAGTCGGTTGTAGTTTAGCAAGGATCTCTTTATGTGTAATCAATACCACATGATCAAAATTCGAATTTAGCAAATTATCACATGGTGCTGAAATATGTTTGTGTATCAAATCACAAGAACTAGTCAGCGTAGAATCATACTCACAAAGTGACGCGCTTTGATAAGGGGTGGCCCGATCTTCTCAGTGAGCGATGGGTAGATGGATGATGGTGGAAGATAACTTGCGAGAATCCGACGAACTCTCCGGCTGTTCCCCCGTTGCCAATGCAACAGCTCTTCAACCCAATGGATATTCGCGACGCCTCACACCGATGCAACGTAGCCGCCGACCACGAAGCGGTTTTGCAATCTACTAATTCCCAGTGGAACAACAGATCACACTCAAATTTCGGATAATAATCTCCAGAGCGCAACACAGTGGAGAGGTTGAATTCCTGAGCGCAACACAGAGGAACTCGAATATAGATGAATGCTTAGCAATCCAATCTAGGGTTTATGTTTAAACGTGGTCTGTCCTAAAAGGCACGACTTACAAGCCTATATAAAGGCTGCTGGACGTCCAACTTAGGGTTGTGGTCGAAAACAACCATATCTCTAACTTTCCTAACTTAAAGGACTATATTTGGAAACTGGCAGGAAACAGCCGTCGACTTGTTTTGGTCACCGAGGCTTGTCCGAGTCGAACCGGTGTTTGGGGTTGGATCCGTTGGAAAGGATTTGTAATTTCCTTTCCAACCTGTGCTTCGTTGCTTTATTTGGACTTCATATGAATACACCTTGACTGTTTCGAATTCGTGACTTCTGCTAGTCCGAATTGAATATCTCTTCATTGATGGCTCCACTTCCTCCCTCGCCTCCCTCGTGCTTGCCACCTTGATGGTTGTCAATGATTTCCATTCCTCGCGCGCATCTTCTTCTCCATGCGCCATGCCCTCTATTAACTCAAACCTAATGATACAAGAACACAATAACTTAGGTAGTATAAGATTCTTATAAATCAAAGTATCATGTCCAACTAGGAATGAGTTCACCTTATAATAATCATCGGTTCGGCTTAATATTTCCTTCCGGTGTAAGCATGTATAATCATCATAATCCACCGATATATCCCCATCATCCTCCCTTTCTTCAAGAAAAGCCGTCCGCGGCTTTGGATAAGCTGAAAGTGGATGAAACAAAAAGAACAACGTGTACGCAGAATATATGTATATATAACATTGTTGAACAGTTTTGTTGGCATGACTTGTACATCCAAAAATCAGAATGCAACTCAAATTACAAGTACAGAACACACAAGTCTCGGATGGGTACAAACCATATCTCAGAAAGTTGCAACTAAAATTGCAGGTATTAGTGAAGTCCATATAAGCATGATCATGACGAGGAACAAATATGTGTACAGTCTTAGTATTCAGTACTAAATCAAGTGTCCTCACAGAAGATCGATGATCAACTTTGATGCTAGCAAGGTCAAACAAATCCAAATGATGCAAATTATCACATGTTTCAGACCATGCTTCAAGTGCGCTACGATGATATCTAGAACAAAGCAATGACCGAATAGCACAAACATGTAAATGGTTATATCCATTATCTCCAGGACTTATGATGCAACTTAGTTTGCAGTTATAAGTGAAACATAAATCAGTTTGGGACAAACAAGACGTATGTGCATAGTCGCAATCAAATCTAGCAAGATCAGAACAGTCCAACAAAAAAGATGCTACCTTTGTTCGCTGTAGTATATCAAGTAGACTAGAATACAACATAGTATAATGAAACTTAGGTATTGCCCCAAGGCAAAAAGATTTCGGCACATAGAAAATTTGACTGAAAACGGCATGTTTTACTTCAGCAATTCTATCAGAGGTAATGCATATATGATCCACCAAAAAATTCTCGTTCATGCTATAATCACCAATTAAATAGAATCGAAAACAGTTGGCATAGGTGCTAGAATTTACATATGAAATTTCAGAAATCCTATTCATAGCACAACTAATGGTAAGAGGTTCTTCTAGCATGATGTAAAACAAAACATCAGTCGGTTTTAGTTTAGCAAGGATCTCTTTATGTGTAATCAATACCACATGATCAAAATTCGAATTTAGCAAATTATCACATGGTGCTGAAATATGTTTGTGTATCAAATCACTAGAACTAGTCAGCGTAGAATCATACTCACAAAGTGACGCGCTTTGATAAGGGGTGGCCCGATCTTCTCAGTGAGCGATGGGTAGATGGATGATGGTGGAAGATAACTTGCGAGAATCCGACGAACTCTCCGGCTGTTCCCCCGTTGCCAATGCAACAGCTCTTCAACCCAATGGATATTCGCGACGCCTCACACCGATGCAACGTAGCCGCCGACCACGAAGCGGTTTTGCAATCTACTAATTCCCAGTGGAACAACAGATCACACTCAAATTTCGGATAATAATCTCCAGAGCGCAACACAGTGGAGAGGTTGAATTCCTGAGCGCAACACAGAGGAACTCGAATATAGATGAATGCTTAGCAATCCAATCTAGGGTTTATGTTTAAACGTGGTCTGTCCTAAAAGGCACGACTTACAAGCCTATATAAAGGCTGCTGGACGTCCAACTTAGGGTTGTGGTCGAAAACAACCATATCTCTAACTTTCCTAACTTAAAGGACTATATTTGGAAACTGGCAGGAAACAGCCGTCGACTTGTTTTGGTCACCGAGGCTTGTCCGAGTCGAACCGGTGTTTGGGGTTGGATCCGTTGGAAAGGATTTGTAATTTCCTTTCCAACCTGTGCTTCGTTGCTTTATTTGGACTTCATATGAATACACCTTGACTGTTTCGAATTCGTGACTTCTGCTAGTCCGAATTGAATATCTCTTCATTGATGGCTCCACTTCCTCCCTCGCCTCCCTCGTGCTTGCCACCTTGATGGTTGTCAATGATTTCCATTCCTCGCGCGCATCTTCTTCTCCATGCGCCATGCCCTCTATTAACTCAAACCTAATGATACAAGAACACAATAACTTAGGTAGTATAAGATTCTTATAAATCAAAGTATCATGTCCAACTAGGAATGAGTTCACCTTATAATAATCATCGGTTCGGCTTAATATTTCCTTCCGGTGTAAGCATGTATAATCATCATAATCCACCGATATATCCCCATCATCCTCCCTTTCTTCAAGAAAAGCCGTCCGCGGCTTTGGATAAGCTGAAAGTGGATGAAACAAAAAGAACAACGTGTACGCAGAATATATGTATATATAACATTGTTGAACAGTTTTGTTGGCATGACTTGTACATCCAAAAATCAGAATGCAACTCAAATTACAAGTACAGAACACACAAGTCTCGGATGGGTACAAACCATATCTCAGAAAGTTGCAACTAAAATTGCAGGTATTAGTGAAGTCCATATAAGCATGATCATGACGAGGAACAAATATGTGTACAGTCTTAGTATTCAGTACTAAATCAAGTGTCCTCACAGAAGATCGATGATCAACTTTGATGCTAGCAAGGTCAAACAAATCCAAATGATGCAAATTATCACATGTTTCAGACCATGCTTCAAGTGCGCTACGATGATATCTAGAACAAAGCAATGACCGAATAGCACAAACATGTAAATGGTTATATCCATTATCTCCAGGACTTATGATGCAACTTAGTTTGCAGTTATAAGTGAAACATAAATCAGTTTGGGACAAACAAGACGTATGTGCATAGTCGCAATCAAATCTAGCAAGATCAGAACAGTCCAACAAAAAAGATGCTACCTTTGTTCGCTGTAGTATATCAAGTAGACTAGAATACAACATAGTATAATGAAACTTAGGTATTGCCCCAAGGCAAAAAGATTTCGGCACATAGAAAATTTGACTGAAAACGGCATGTTTTACTTCAGCAATTCTATCAGAGGTAATGCATATATGATCCACCAAAAAATTCTCGTTCATGCTATAATCACCAATTAAATAGAATCGAAAACAGTTGGCATAGGTGCTAGAATTTACATATGAAATTTCAGAAATCCTATTCATAGCACAACTAATGGTAAGAGGTTCTTCTAGCATGATGTAAAACAAAACATCAGTCGGTTTTAGTTTAGCAAGGATCTCTTTATGTGTAATCAATACCACATGATCAAAATTCGAATTTAGCAAATTATCACATGGTGCTGAAATATGTTTGTGTATCAAATCACTAGAACTAGTCAGCGTAGAATCATACTCACAAAGTGACGCGCTTTGATAAGGGGTGGCCCGATCTTCTCAGTGAGCGATGGGTAGATGGATGATGGTGGAAGATAACTTGCGAGAATCCGACGAACTCTCCGGCTGTTCCCCCGTTGCCAATGCAACAGCTCTTCAACCCAATGGATATTCGCGACGCCTCACACCGATGCAACGTAGCCGCCGACCACGAAGCGGTTTTGCAATCTACTAATTCCCAGTGGAACAACAGATCACACTCAAACTTCGGATAATAATCTCCAGAGCGCAACACAGTGGAGAGGTTGAATTCCTGAGCGCAACACAGAGGAACTCGAATATAGATGAATGCTTAGCAATCCAATCTAGGGTTTATGTTTAAACGTGGTCTGTCCTAAAAGGCACGACTTACAAGCCTATATAAAGGCTGCTGGACGTCCAACTTAGGGTTGTGGTCGAAAACAACCATATCTCTAACTTTCCTAACTTAAAGGACTCTATTTGGAAACTGGCAGGAAACAGCCGTCGACTTGTTTTGGTCACCGAGTGATACGGGCATCGTCGGCATTATATTGGTCCGTTGACACGCTAGGACATATGTAATAGTAATATAAGTCTAAGGTGTTGTTAATTAGGGCCTGCGTGCCAAATATGGCCGAACCCAACCATGGGTCGGTTTGTATCAGTTTGAGTCCAATTAGGTTTAGGTGTCTGAGTCGAACCAGGTTAGGTTTCAGCGGCTCCTACCCCTTTGGCCTTTATAACCAGAGGGGGTGCCACAATATTAGGAGAGTTGAAAAGTTATGTAGAACATTGTGTTCAAGGTCGCCTCTGTCCCAAGGGACCGGCGTGTAGACGGCGTCTCGGACGTTCGTCGGTTATCTTTGAAATAAAGGCATGAGTGTTCTTGAATTGTCAAGAGTTATCGTGCGTGCGCGAAGGTTCTTGGATCTGCCAAGGGTTGTCGTGCTTGGCGTGAGGTGTGGTGTTCATCATCATGTTGCTCGCCTAAATCTATTCATATTCTTCAGGTTGCGTGGATTGCCACGTGGTTGGGAGAATAGTTATCTCGGTGGTTCTTGCGGTGAAAGATCGGGCAAACTCAAGGGGATCATCGGAGTGATCCTTATCATGTGGTATCAGAGCGCTAGGTTGATCACCGCGAGTTGGAAGACAACGAGTTGGCATGGATTTGCATCTCGGCGCATGGAGGAAGCGAGACGGCGAGTTGGCAGCGTTGCAGCAACTCGGCGAGATGGAGTTGGTTCGTTAGATCGGGTGGTGTTCGAGACAACGAGAGCAGTTTCGATTGATTCGTGGCTGTTTGCTTGTTGCGTTCCGGCCGAGCGACGAAAAAAAAAGAGAGGAAGGAATCAGAGATCGCAGTTGTCTGCAGTTTCCTTGTTGCGTACGTGGAAACCAGATTTCTTTTGGATTTCCTTCATAAGAGAAGTTACGGCCGGAGAGATCGGATGGTTTTCTTGGTACGATCCGATCGGGAACAGTTTGTTTGAGATCCTATCGGGAACAGGAGTCTGTTTGGGGTCCGATCGGAAGGAAAAGAAACCTGTGAATAGGAAAGAGAAGATCGGAGTTGTTTTAGCTGGAAATATCAGATTGGTTTCCATGTTACGTACGTGGTGTGCGGGCAGCAGAGGTCACGCACGCGTGTGCTTGCCGAGCTCGAGTGACACGTCCAAGATCGGTTTGATCGCAAGTACCAGAAAGAGTCCACGTACAAAACGTATTCGGCCAGTTTTCAACCAGGATCGTTGCTAGGCACGTGGGCACAGCTAGCGATTAAAGTCCAGGCAGCGATCAGATCCGTTCGGCCGGAAAACAAACCGGAGTATCCGGCCACACGTACCGGACTATACGGGATTTTCATTAAAATTCGGATCGGATTGAAAATATACAGATCGGAGCAGCTCACGGCCTCACGTATTGGAAAGGGCTTGTTTCCTAATTTTCCGTGGCTCTTGCTATTTTTGTTTAGTCACGTCGGTCAAAAGGAAAGTTTGACAAAAAAAAAAACAGATCGGATCTCTTTGGCTACGTGAAAAAAATGTGTTTGGTGGACCTTTTGCGTACGGCAAGGAGAAATAAAAAAAATTGAGACACTGATTTTAAAAGGGAGGTGGACTTGAATCATTTGGATCCTCGGTGTGCAGCAATGTGTGCTGTTTGTTTTGGATGATGTGCCAAGTTTGTCCCAACAATTTCAGATTGCCTCCGCAGGCATATTCAGCTGATTTGGACCCTTGGTGTGCAGGAATTGTCCTGTTGTGTTTGGGGTGATTTGCGTGGTGCGTTTGCGTTGCAGTCAGAACGTTGTGTGTCTCAATCAGGTTGGTGGCGCCAAACATGGAGGGCGCCTAGAACAAGTCTAGCTAGCCGAGAGGGAGGATGTGGTGTGGCAGGCCGGCAAGACTTGAAGAGGAAGAAGGATCGTGGCGATGTGCAGATTTGACGCCACAAACGCTGGAGAAGACCTTCCGGCGTTGAGGACAACGCCTTTCTAAGAAGGGGAGGATGATACGGGCATCGTCGGCATTATATTGGTCCGTTGACACGCTAGGACATATGTAATAGTAATATAAGTCTAAGGTGTTGTTAATTAGGGCCTGCGTGCCAAATATGGCCGAACCCAACCATGGGTCGGTTTGTATCAGTTTGAGTCCAATTAGGTTTAGGTGTCTGAGTCGAACCAGGTTAGGTTTCAGCGGCTCCTACCCCTTTGGCCTTTATAACCAGAGGGGGTGCCACAATATTAGGAGAGTTGAAAAGTTATGTAGAACATTGTGTTCAAGGTCGCCTCTGTCCCAAGGGACCGGCGTGTAGACGGCGTCTCGGACGTTCGTCGGTTATCTTTGAAATAAAGGCATGAGTGTTCTTGAATTGTCAAGAGTTATCGTGCGTGCGCGAAGGTTCTTGGATCTGCCAAGGGTTGTCGTGCTTGGCGTGAGGTGTGGTGTTCATCATCATGTTGCTCGCCTAAATCTATTCAGATTCTTTAGGTTGCGTGGATTGCCACGTGGTTGGGAGAATAGTTATCTCGGTGGTTCTTGCGGTGAAAGATCGGGCAAACTCAAGGGGATCATCGGAGTGATCCTTATCACCGAGGCTTGTCCGAGTCGAACCGGTGTTTGGGGTCGGATCCGTTGGAAAGGATTTGTAATTTCCTTTCCAACATGTGCTTCGTTGCTTTATTTGGACTTCATATGAATACACCTTGACTGTTTCGAATTCGTGACTTCTGCTAGTCCGAATTGAATCTCTCTTCATTGATGGCTCCACTTCCTCCCTCGCCTCCCTCGTGCTTGCCACCTTGATGGTTGTCAATGAACGAAATTTTGTTCCACATGAACGAAATTTTGTTAACCTCGGGGCGAGCTCGAACTTGAAACTTCCTGCACCAAGGATCTCCGAGAAGTACGTGACAAGAGTCAAGTGGCATGGGGGATACATCACATCGCACAATCTCAGTATGCTCGCCGAAGGTAAAAGGAACTTCAGCAGTGTGGGAAATAAGCAGTGTGCCATATGATGAGCGTAGAAGGTATGGCTTCAGATTGGAAAATTTATGTAGCTGCAACTTCTCTACAACCTCAATACTGACTAAATTGAGATTAGAAGATTCGTCAATGGTGGCAGCAGCACATCGCTCACCAATCTGCACACGATGGTGGAAAAGGCCATCACCATTGAAAGCACCTTGTTCTTCCTCCCAAAAAGTATCACTACAATATTTATGGTGGAGGAAGTGATATTGACGTGTCTCCAAAGTATCCATAGCACTGTTGATATGGGAACGACGGGGGAGGTGCAGCCCAATTTCAGGACTCCACCAAGTTAGGTGTATTCGTCGTGTGTTGCTATTTTAAATAATTAGAGTTTTTAATAATTATGAGTTTGGGCTTGGTTTGGGCCTGTCCAACCAAGTCAACGTAGGGTCCATTAGTGGGGCGGTACTGTAGCGCGGTACTGTAGCACCCCTCCCCTCATATAAGGAGTTGCTAGGCATCGTTTTAGGGTTAGCTTGAGTTTAGATTAAAAACAGTCCATAGACTTTGAGCTCGTTGGTGAAGCATCCCTCCGGGGACGGCGATGCCGTTTATCAGTTTGTAATAAAGATTGCTGCGAGGGTGCTTGTGTTCATCAAGTGTTATCGTGCTCGGGTTAGAGGCGTGGTGATCTTCATCACGTTGCTTGCTGGATTTATTCCCCACCTTCAGGTGACGCCGTTGGTGTTGTTGGAAGGATTTACTATCCGGGTTACTCGCTGTGAAAGATCGGGACAACAAACAGAGGATCATCCCCTTGATCCTTATCATGTGGTATCAGAGCTCTGGGTTGATCACGGCGAATTTTTGTTGATCAGTCGATTTGTTATTGGTGGAGATTGGTTGATCTGCTACAGGTTGGTGGAGATTTGTTCATCCATACGGGCAGTAGTCAGATCGGGAAGGTTGGAGCAGATCAGCTGCGTGGGGTTGATCGGAAGAAGGGAGTGCAGGCAGATCGTGGGTGTATTTTTCATTGCGAGCTGGTGTTGATCGTGAGAACGCTAGCAGCAGCATCACGTGGGGAGTTCCCTTGATCGATCTTGGCCAGGTTTCTGCGTGCCGGAGGCCAGCAACGATTGTCGAGGAAGAGTCCAGCCAGCGTACGCGTGACGCTCAGTTCAGATCCGATCTGCAGAATCGATCCAGTTAAAAAAAAAAAAAAAAAAAAAAAATCTTGTGTTGATCTTGCGTTCTACCGAGTCCAGAAACGACCGTCGTCTTGTTCAGGCCACAGCGACCTGTACGTGACGAATCGGGATTTGGGAGCCTACCCATTGGAAAGTACATAAAATTATCTTTCCAACAAGTCCTTCTTTGCCTGTTTCGGACTTCGTACGAGGAAATCACGTCCGTTTCAAATTCAGAGTTTCTGTCAGTCCGAACCGAATCTGACGTGATAATGAGTTCGTTTCCAGGAGATGTTTTGGGCAAGAGATGTGATCTTGGTAAGAAATCGAGTGCTGTTTTCAATGACTATCTTGATCTCATGAATGGAGTGGAACGTCATGCATCCGAGCTTAGCTGGCGCCTACATAGGCTTGCGACAGTTGAGGAGTATCAAGATTGGGAAACGCACATGGAACAGGGTTTCCATCGATGTCGTAAATACAATGGCAAGTTTAGTGGATATTATGCGTATGTTCTTGCTCATCGGCGTGTGGACAAGGAGTTAGACAGTTGGTGGTCCGAGGCGGTTGCAAGAGAGGGTTTTTCTCATACTTGGGAGGACTACAAGGTTTTTCTCCGTAATGGTTTTGTATTACCATATATGGAGGACATCCAGCAGCCACCGAAGGTTGAGCATGAGATAGCAGCAGTTGGCAAGAGTGTGACTACTCAGGAGAAGCTGACAGTTGTTCCATTGCCGAGAGTTAACAAGGCGGCAGTCACGATTTCTGAAGTGTCAGCAGTCGATGTTGTCCAGGCTGCTGTTGACAAGGATGTCGTGGAGGAGGTTGTACCATTGAGTGGGCTGAATATGCAACTCAAGAGAGTACATGATGATGCTTGCATGACCGTGGATAGAGGCCAGCGATGGAATTTATTTCAGGCGCAGTGCATGATCAAAGGCAAAGCATGCAAGTTGATGATTGACAGTGGTAGCTACTGTAATGGCATTAGCAAGGCGGTTGTGGAAGTTTTGGGGTTACCCACATGGCGCATTCCAGAACCTAGGCATGTTGAGTGGGTAAATAGTTGCGGTATGATGAAGATTACTCACAAGGTGCGTGTGCCGTTTTCAGTTGGTGACTATGTTGATGAGGTGGAATGCGATGTGTTGCCATTGGAGGTATGTGGACTGTTACTTGGACGTCCATGGCAGTATGATCGTAATGCTATACATGCTGGGAGAGCAAATACATATTCTTTTGTGCATGATGGCAAACATCGGACACTGAAGCCTATGACGGATGATCAAATCAAGTCCGATGTGGTGCTGGTGGTTCGTAAGGAGAAATTGCGCAAGGCTAAGCCACAGCCAGGGCTAGCTAAGGTGCAGTGTGAGGAGCATGATGCAAAGAGCGTCAGTGATGATATTGTTTCAGCCAAGCCTGTAGATGACAAGCCAGTTGTTCTTGTTAGTGACAAGCCGGTTGAAGTCAAGCCTCATATTGATGAAGGGCAGGATATGTCAGCATGTGTTTCATATGTTCCACTTACAGTTCGTGTTGACATGGGTGTTCAGACCGATGACAGTGGTGCTGATCGTGTTCCGGTGCATATGGTGCCTCGGGTAGTCAGCCACAGTTTTGTAAGAACTCCTCGGAGACGTTTTGTTGGAGCAGCAGTGCGTGTGCATAGAGGCAAGGATGGACGTGTTCGTCAGCTGTGTGGCCCAGGCATTACTACTTTGCAGGGTCCTGTTCAGCAGGTTCATGTCCAGCAGCAAAGAGCTCCATCAAGAGTTCAGAAGCAGAAGGTTTTGGCGCCAAAGTCCAAGTTCATTTGGCGAAGAAAGGAGGCGCCAAGTGCTGTGTCAAGTCAAGCATGCCCAGCGGGAGGATGTGGTGAGGAAGGCAAGCGAGACTTGAAGATGACGAAGACGTGTGATGTTGTTGCTGCTATCACGCCACCCTTTCGACCCGACCCTCAAGCGTTGAGGACAACGCTTCTTGAAGGGGGGGAGGATGATATGGGAACGACGGGGGAGGTGCAGCCCAATTTCAGGACTCCACCAAGTTAGGTGTATTCGTCGTGTGTTGCTATTTTAAATAATTAGAGTTTTTAATAATTATGAGTTTGGGCTTGGTTTGGGCCTGTCCAACCAAGTCAACGTAGGGTCCATTAGTGGGGCGGTACTGTAGCGCGGTACTGTAGCACCCCTCCCCTCATATAAGGAGTTGCTAGGCATCGTTTTAGGGTTAGCTTGAGTTTAGATTAAAAACAGTCCATAGACTTTGAGCTCGTTGGTGAAGCATCCCTCCGGGGACGGCGATGCCGTTTATCAGTTTGTAATAAAGATTGCTGCGAGGGTGCTTGTGTTCATCAAGTGTTATCGTGCTCGGGTTAGAGGCGTGGTGATCTTCATCACGTTGCTTGCTGGATTTATTCCCCACCTTCAGGTGACGCCGTTGGTGTTGTTGGAAGGATTTACTATCCGGGTTACTCGCTGTGAAAGATCGGGACAACAAACAGAGGATCATCCCCTTGATCCTTATCAACTGTCTACCATGGTTAGTGAAAAACAAACAGATATGTATATATGTGGAAAACTCTCAACTCACTCAACCGAAAGAAATTGTGGATCTTACCGTTCCACAGTGAATTAGAAAAGCTCACCACTTGTAGTGACAGTACATGCACGGATGTGATGCAGCGAATATTATGGGTTTCAATGCGTCACACAGTAAACCAGGGTATTTAGTGGAGCTTGGTAGGGATACCTAACTACACCAGTTCAATTCCTAGTGCTGATCGGACACGATAGGGAAACTCACACGGTGGAGATAAATGGGGCAAAAGCAACTTTGAAAATTGAGCTCAAAATATGATATATCGGAGTAATGCTTGGTTGTTGCAAATGCACAAGAGAGATGCTAGCAAAAAGGCTCTAATGACAGGCACAAGATTGCTCAACTATGCAACAAAACACAATCAGCAAGCTCCTCAACTGAAATTTGAACTTCGGCCTTTGATTCTTTTCTCTTCTCTGAATTTTTTTCTTTTGTCACTTTTTCTCTTTTCTCTTTTTTTTTGATTTTAAATTTATGGCCACAACAAAACAGGAGCACTTGAGCAAACACGCTGAGACAAAGTGTGCAAGAAAACCGATCAAAATAGCAGCCTGTCGAGCACAAGAAAATTTGCTATTCTCAATGGGTAAGTTCCTACTCACGTGCTGTAGAAAGGCAGTGGCTAAGCTAAACAAAGTTACGGAAATAACAACGGAAGATTTGGAAACAAACAGAACTTAGAAACCTAACTCTACTCGGAAACTGTCCACGCGGGAAAAACGGACGAAAATTGGTATTTTCTGTTTTTGGACTCCGAATTCAATAAGAGAAAGCAAAACGATTAGAACCCTAAACCTGGACTTGGACAAGATTAAAGTTACGCAAAGGAAAATTGACCAGCAACTATGAATCAAACTGATGCAATCTAAGTCTATGGCAAAATCTAAAACCTAATCTTTTTGTATGGCTTTTTCTGGATAGGACGAAAATAAATCTACAACTACGAGATGGATTTGTGGATGCTCACCGAGTAAACACTGGAAATCTGATACCAAGATGATAAGGGGTGGCCCGATCTTCTCAGTGAGCGATGGGTAGATGGATGATGGTGGAAGATAACTTGCGAGAATCCGACGAACTCTCCGGCTGTTCCCCCGTTGCCAATGCAACAGCTCTTCAACCCAATGGATATTCGCGACGCCTTACACCGATGCAACGTAGCCGCCGACCACGAAGCGGTTTTGCAATCTACTAATTACCAGTGGAACAACAGATCACACTCAAACTTCGGATAATAATCTCCAGAGCGCAACACAGTGGAGAGGTTGCATTCCTGAGCGCAACACAGAGGAACTCGAATATAGATGAATGCTTAGCAATCCAATCTAGGGTTTATGTTTAAACGTGGTCTGTCCTAAAAGCCACGACTTACAAGCCTATATAAAGGCTGCTGGACGTCCAACTTAGGGTTGTGGTCGAAAACAACCATATCTCTAACTTTCCTAACTTAAAGGACTCTATTTGGAAACTGGCAGGAAACAGCGGTCGACTTGTTTTGGTCACCGAGGCTTGTCCGAGTCGAACCGGTGTTTGGGGTCGGATCCGTCGGAAAGGATTTGTAATTTCCTTTCCAACCTGTGCTTCGTTGCTTTATTTGGACTTCTTATGAATACACCTTGACTGTTTCGAATTCGTGACTTCTGCTAGTCCGAATTGAATCTCTCTTCATTGATGGCTCCACTTCCTCCCTCGCCTCCCTCGTGCTTGCCACCTTGATGGTTGTCAATGATTTCCATTCCTCGCGCGCATCTTCTTCTCCATGCGCCATGCCCTCTATTAACTCAAACCTAATGATACAAGAACACAATAACTTAGGTAGTATAACATTCTTATAAATCAAAGTATCATGTCCAACTAGGAATGAGTTCACCTTATAATAATCATCGGTTAGGCTTAATATTTCCTTCCAGTGTAAGCATGTATAATCATCATAATCCACCGATATATCCTCATCACGCTTGCTGGCTGCAGCTCAAAATCATTACCCTTTTCAATGGCAAACTCCTCAGATGTAGTAGGCACTGAAATAGGTTCCTCTAGTGGTGATGCAGGTTGAAGACTTGACAGCTCCCTTTCTTCAAAAGCAACCTGCATATCACAAGAAACAACACTAGAAGTAGAGATAGTTACATTAGCAGAAATATCTTCACATGTCCTATCATCTACTACACTCATGTTGTCTTGTTCTCTCATACTCTCAAAGTGTATGCACTCATCCTCACGTTTAGTGGAATCACACAACTCACTTTTTATAACACTCTCACTCAATTTGGCTATGTGGCTCTCATTCTCACATGGGATTTGATCCATAATGTGGTCAACATGACATATAATTGAAATGTCACCGTCCATGATGACCATGTACTTAGCCGATAAGCTAAATTCTTTTCTCCTCTCCTTGCGAAGAAGATGGTACTCATGAAAATCATCGGCTGAATTTCGTAGCAGAAAACCCCGCTTCATGTTCCACATGAACGAAATTTTGTTAACCTCGGGGCGAGCTCGAACTTGAAACTTCCTGCACCAAGGATCTCCGAGAAGTACGTGACAAGAGTCAAGTGGCATGGGGGATACATCACATCGCACAATCTCAGTATGCTCGCCGAAGGTAAAAGGAACTTCAGCAGTGTGGGAAATAAGCAGTGTGCCATATGATGAGCGTAGAAGGTATGGCTTCAGATTGGAAAATTTATGTAGCTGCAACTTCTCTACAACCTCAATACTGACTAAATTGAGATTAGAAGATCCGTCAATGGTGGCAGCAGCACATCGCTCACCAATCTGCACACGATGGTGGAAAAGGCCATCACCATTGAAAGCACCTTGTTCTTCCTCCCAAAAAGTATCACTACAATATTTATGGTGGAGGAAGTGATATTGACGTGTCTCCAAAGTATCCATAGCACTGTCTACCATGGTTAGTGAAAAACAAACAGATATGTATATATGTGGAAAACTCTCAACTCACTCAACCGAAAGAAATTGTGGATCTTACCGTTCCACAGTGAATTAGAAAAGCTCACCACTTGTAGTGACAGTACATGCACGGATGTGATGCAGCGAATATTATGGGTTTCAATGCGTCACACAGCAAACCAGGGTATTTAGTGGAGCTTGGTAGGGATACCTAATGATGTGGGCATCGTCGGCATTATATTGGTCCGTTGACATGCTAGGACATTATTTGATAACATGTAAAAGTCTAAGGCAGTGTTAACTAGGCCTGCGTGCCAAGTCTATGACCGAACCCGCCATGGGTCGGTTTGTATCCAGGTCGAGTCCAACTAGGTCTAGGAGTCATGTTAGATTCGGTTTGGGTTTGTCCAAACCGACTAGTTGTTTGGCCTCCTATATAAAGGAGCCAGCGGCTAGGGTTTAGGGGAGTTCAATCGTTTAGTCAAAATACTATGTTGTGCTCCATCGTGTATCATCCCTCCGGGGACGGCGTTGCCGTGTTATCTAATATAGATTGCTGTGAGGGTTCTTGTGTTCATCAAGGATTATCAGGCTCAGGTTTGAGGCGTGGTGATCTTCATCACGTTGCTTGCTGGATTCGTTCCTCTTCTTCAGGTGACGTTCATCGCGTTGTTGGAAGATTTATCTATCGGTAGACTTGCGGTGAAAGATCGGGCAACAATCTTAGGATCGCTCCAACGATCCATATCATTTGGTATCAGAGCACCAGGTTTATCACCGCAATTTTTTCTGGTTGAATTTGATCCGCTGGTTTCGTACCTAGAAGATTGATTCAGCGGGAAGAGTAAGGGCGACGAGTTGGCAAGGATTTGCATCTCGGCGCGTTCAGAGAAGAGTCGACGAGTTGGCACGCTTGTGCATCTCGGCGAGTTGAGGTTCTCAGCTCGGAAGTTCTGGTATTTCTTCGTTGGTTTTTCTTTGTGGCAGCCAAGACGGGATCGATCTGTTCGATCGATTATACCTACTCCCGATCGGTTTCGTTGAAGTTCAGGGAAAAGAAGGAAGGAAAGGAAGGGGTCGCTGATTCTCAGGAATTAAGAAAAAAAAATAGAAGGAAACGAGTAGCAGCGATTGGTAATTGGTATCGGACACAGTCTTGTTTCCTAGTATTGCGTCGCTATTTTCGTTTTCCTTATTTCGGATCGAAATAAAAGGAAACAAGAAACGGGTGGAGATCGAGATAAATCTGTTCTGGATTTGGTGGAATTAACTCCGGACAGAAAGGAAAGAGCTGATTGATCCGTACAGACCTAATCGGAAATAGAAAAGGAAGGTTCGGATCTGAAGGAAGGAAAGAAATTTAAAGGAAATAATCAGTTCTGATTTTTGAGAGTAAAGAGGAGATCTCGGATTTAATTGTTCCGGATTTTTTGGGATTCAAAAATAAGGAAAGAGAAGATTTGATTGACTGCCAAATAAGGAAAGGAAATATCGGATTTAGTTTTTCCGAATTTTGTGGTGATCGATCCCTCACCAATTTGGCATTCAGATCTTTCCGTACAGTACAAGATTTAAAAAAAAACATATTGCGCGTGAGTCAGATTGGACTGTCTACGAGAGTACTTTGTAAAATTCGGTACAGTTTTCTGACGTGAGAAAATTTGATAGCTGCAGTGCCGCAAGCAAGGAATTCAGGAAAAAAAATGGGTTTGTCAACACCTATTTGTTTGCCGGATAAATCGGACGATGTATATCATGACTATGTAGACATTGTGGTTGGCTGTACTTATGATGCAACTAAAATTAAGTGGAGATTGGACAGCTCTGCCACGTATGCAGAATATCAGTCTTGGGAATCTGACATGGACAGTGGTTTTGCAAAATGTCGTACGTTTGATAGGAATTTTGGTGACCCTACTGCATTAGTTATTGCATATCGGCGAGTAGATACAAAGTTGTCGAGTTGGTGGCGGGAAGAGATGCGTGTAAGAGGCATCACATGGCAAACATCTAATTGGGAGGAATTCAAACAATTTCTGCGCACCAAATTTGTGGAGCCGTCTACGGATTTGGACAAAAGTCCGGTGGAGGATGTTGTACCATTAAGTGGGCTGAATATGCAACTCAAGAGAGTACATGGTGATACTTGTATTACAGTGGATAGAAGCCAGCGATGGAATTTATTTCAGGCGGAGTGCATGATCAAGGGCAAAGCATGCAAGTTGATGATTGACAGTGGTAGCTACTGTAATGGCATTAGCAAGGCGGTTGTGGAAGCGTTGGGTTTATCCACATGGCGTATTCCAGAACCGAGGCATGTTTAGTGGGTTAATAGCTGCGGTATGATGAAGATTACTCACAAGGTCCGTGTGCCGTTTACAGTTGGTGACTATGTTGATGAGGTGGAATGCGATGTGTTGCCATTGGAGGTATGTGGACTGTTACTTGGACGTCTATGGCAGTATGATCGTAATGCTATACATGCTGGGAGAGCAAATACATATTCTTTTGCGCATGATGGCAAACATCGGACATTGAAGCCTATGACGGATGATCAAATCAAGTCCGATGTGGTGTTGGTGGTTCGTAAGGAGAAGTTGCGCAAGGCTAAGCCACAGCCAGGGCTAGCTAAGGTGCAGTGTGAGGAGCATGATGCAAAGAGCGTCAGTGATGATATTGTTTCAGCCAAGCCTGTAGATGACAAGCCAGTTGTTCTTGTTAGTGACAAGCTGGTTGAAGTCAAGCCTCATATTGATGAAGGGAAGGATATGTCAGCATGTGTTTCATCTGTTCCACTTACAGTTCGTGTTGACATGGGTGTTCAGACCGATGACAGTGGTGCTGATCGTGTTCCGGTTCATATGGTGCCTCGGGTAGTCAGCCACAGTTTTGTAAGAACACCTCGGAGACGTTTTGTTGGGGCAGCAGTGCGTGTGCATAGAGGCAAGGATGGACGTGTTCGTCAGCTGTGTGGCCCAGGCATTACTACTTTGCAGGGTCCTGTTCAGCAGGTTCATGTCCAGCAGCAAAGAGCTCCATCAAGAGTTCAGAAGCAGAAGGTTTTGGCGCCAAAGTCCAAGTTCATTTGGCGAAGAAAGGAGGCGCCAAGTGCTGTGTCAAGTCAAGCAGGCCCAGCGGGAGGATGTGGTGAGGAAGGCAAGCAAGACTTGAAGATGGCGAAGACGCGTGCTGATTTTGTTGACATCACGCCACCCTTTCGAGCAGACCCTCACGCGTTGGGGACAACACTTTTTGAAGGGACGGAGGAGGTGCAGCCCAATTTCAGGACTCCACCAAGCTAGGCGTGTTGATACGGGCATCCCAGCGAAGGTTGGCTGGCACCGTTGGAGAAGACCTTCCAGCGTTGAGGGCAACGCCTTTCCAAGAAGGGGAGGATGATGTGGGCATCGTCGGCATTATATTGGTCCGTTGACATGCTAGGACATTATTTGATAATATGTAAAAGTCTAAGGCAGTGTTAACTAGGCCTGCGTGCCAAGTCTATGACCGAACCCGCCATGGGTCGGTTTGTATCCAGGTCGAGTCCAACTAGGTCTAGGAGTCATGTTAGATTCGGTTTGGGTTTGTCCAAACCGACTAGTTGTTTGGCCTCCTATATAAAGGAGCCAGCGGCTATGGTTTAGGGGAGTTCAATCGTTTAGTCAAAATACTATCTTGTGCTCCATCGTGTATCATCCCTCCGGGGACGGCGTTGCCGTGTTATCTAATATAGATTGCTGTGAGGGTTCTTGTGTTCATCAAGGATTATCAGGCTCAGGTTTGAGGCGTGGTGATCTTCATCACGTTGCTTGCTGGATTCGTTCCTCTTCTTCAGGTGACATTCATCGCGTTGTTGGAAGATTTATCTATCGGTAGACTTGCGGTGAAAGATCGGGCAACAATCTTAGGATCGCTCCAACGATCCATATCACCTAACTACACCAGTTCAATTCCTAGTGCTGATCGGACACAACAGGGAGACTCACACGGTGGAGATAAATGGGGCAAAAGCAACTTTGAAAATTGAGCTCAAAATATGATATATCGGAGTAATGCTCGGTTGTTGCAAATGCACAAGAGAGATGCTAGCAAAAAGGCTCTAATGACAGGCACAAGATTGCTCAACTATGCAACAAAACACAATCAGGAAGCTCCTCAACTGAAATTTGAACTTCGGCCTTTGATTCTTTTCTCTTCTCTGAATTTTTTTCTTTTGTCACTTTTTCTCTCGTCTCTTTTCTCTTTTTTTTTTAAAAAAATTTATGGCCACAACAAAACAGGAGCACTTGAGCAAACACGCTGATACAAAGTGTGCAAGAAAACCGATCAAAAGAGCAGCCTGTCGAGCACAAGAAAATTTGCTATTCTCAATGGGTAAGTTCCTACTTACGTGCTGTAGAAAGGCAGTGGCTAGGCTAAACAAAGTTACGGAAATAACAACGGAAGATTTGGAAACAAACAGAACTTAGAAACCTAACTCTACTCGGAAACTGTCCACGCGGGAAAAACGGACGAAAATTGGTATTTTCTGTTGTTGGACTCCGAATTCAATAAGAGAAAGCAAAACGATTAGAATCCTAAACCTAGACTTGGACAAAATTAAAGTTACGCAAAGGAAAATTGACCAGCAACTATGAATCAAACTGATGCAATCTAAGTCTATGGCAAAATCTAAAACCTAATCTTTTTGTATGACTTTTTCTGGATAGGACGAAAATAAATCTACAACTACGAGATGGATTTGTGGATGCTCACCGAGTAAACACTGGAAATCTGATACCAAGATGATAAGGGGTGGCCCGATCTTCTCAGTGAGCGGTGGGTAGATGGATGATGGTGGAAGATAACTTGCGAGAATCCGACGAACTCTCCGGCTGTTCCCCCGTTGCCAATGCAACAGCTCTTCAACCCAATGGATATTCGCGACGCCTCACACCGATGCAACGTAGCCGCCGACCACGAAGCGGTTTTGCAATCTACTAATTCCCAGTGGAACAACAGATCACACTCAAACTTCGCATAATAATCTCCAGAGCGCAACACAGTGGAGAGGTTGAATTCCTGAGCGCAACACAGAGGAACTCGAATATAGATGAATGCTTAGCAATCCAATCTAGGGTTTATGTTTAAACGTGGTCTGTCCTAAAAGCCACGACTTACAAGCCTATATAAAGGCTGCTGGACGTCCAACTTAGGGTTGTGGTCGAAAACAACCATATCTCTAACTTTCCTAACTTAAAGGACTCTATTTGGAAACTGGCAGGAAACAGCCGTCGACTTGTTTTGGTCACCGAGGCTTGTCCGAGTCGAACCAGTGTTTGTGGTCGGATCCGTTGGAAAGGATTTTTAATTTCCTTTCCAACCTGTGCTTCGTTGCTTTATTTTTGGACTTCATATGAATACACCTTGACTGTTTCGAATTCGTGACTTCTGCTAGTCCGAATTGAATCTCTCTTCATTGATGGCTATACTTCCTCCCTCTCCTCCCTCGTGCTTGCCACCTTGATGGTTGTCAATGATTTCCATTCCTCGCGCGCATCTTCTTCTCCATGCGCCATGCCCTCTATTAACTCAAACCTAATGATACAAGAACACAATAACTTAGGTAGTATAAGATTCTTATAAATCAAAGTATCATGTCCAACTAGGAATGAGTTCACCTTATAATAATCATCGGTTCGGCTTAATATTTCCTTCCGGTGTAAGCATGTATAATCATCATAATCCACCGATATATCCCCATCATCCTCCCTTTCTTCAAGAAAAGCCGTCCGCGGCTTTGGATAAGCTGAAAGTGGATGAAACAAAAAGAACAACGTGTACGCAGAATATATGTATATATAACATTGTTGATCAGTTTTGTTGGCATGACTTGTACATCCAAAAATCAGAATGCAACTCAAATTACAAGTACAGAACACACAAGTCTCGGATGGGTACAAACCATTTCTCAGAAAGTTGCAACTAAAATTGCAGGTATTAGTGAAGTCCATATAAGCATGATCATGACGAGGAACAAATATGTGTACAGTCTTAGTATTCAGTACTAAATCAAGTGTCCTCACAGAAGATCGATGATCAACTTTGATGCTAGCAAGGTCAAACAAATCCAAATGATGCAAATTATCACATGTTTCAGACCATGCTTCAAGTGCGCTACGATGATATCTAGAACAAAGCAATGACCGAATAGCACAAACATGTAAATGGTTATATCCATTATCTCCAGGACTTATGATGCAACTTAGTTTGCAGTTATAAGTGAAACATAAATCAGTTTGGGACAAACAAGACGTATGTGCATAGTCGCAATCAAATCTAGCAAGATCAGAACAGTCCAACAAAAAAGATGCTACCTTTGTTCGCTGTAGTATATCAAGTAGACTAGAATACAACATAGTATAATGAAACTTAGGTATTGCCCCAAGGCAAAAAGATTTCGGCACATAGAAAATTTGAGTGAAAACGGCATGTTTTACTTCAGCAATTCTATCAGAGGTAATGCATATATGATCCACCAAAAAATTCTCGTTCATGCTATAATCACCAATTAAATAGAATCGAAAACAGTTGGCATAGGTGCTAGAATTTACATATGAAATTTCAGAAATCCTATTCATAGCACAACTAATGGTAAGAGGTTCTTCTAGCATGATGTAAAACAAAACATCAGTCGGTTGTAGTTTAGCAAGGATCTCTTTATGTGTAATCAATACCACATGATCAAAATTCGAATTTAGCAAATTATCACATGGTGCTGAAATATGTTTGTGTATCAAATCACTAGAACTAGTCAGCGTAGAATCATACTCACAAAGTGACGCGCTTGCTGGCTGCAGCTCAAAATCATTACCCTTTTCAATGGCAAACTCCTCAGATGTAGTAGGCACTGAAATAGGTTCCTCTAGTGGTGATGCAGGTTGAAGACTTGACAGCTCCCTTTCTTCAAAAGCAACCTGCATATCACAAGAAACAACACTAGAAGTAGAGATAGTTACATTAGCAGAAATATCTTCACATGTCCTATCATCTACTACACTCATGTTGTCTTGTTCTCTCATACTCTCAAAGTGTATGCACTCATCCTCATGTTTAGTGGAATCACACAACTCACTTTTTATAACACTCTCACTCAATTTGGCTATGTGGCTCTCATTCTCACATGGGATTTGATCCATAATGTGGTCAACATGACATATAATTGAAATGTCACCGTCCATGATGACCATGTACTTAGCCGATAAGCTAAATTCTTTTCTCCTCTCCTTGCGAAGAAGATGGTACTCATGAAAATCATCGGCTGAATTTCGTAGCAGAAAACCCCGCTTCATGTTCCACATGAACGAAATTTTGTTAACCTCGGGGCGAGCTCGAACTTGAAACTTCCTGCACCAAGGATCTCCGAGAAGTACGTGACAAGAGTCAAGTGGCATGGGGGATACATCACATCGCACAATCTCAGTATGCTCGCCGAAGGTAAAAGGAACTTCAGCAGTGTGGGAAATAAGCAGTGTGCCATATGATGAGCGTAGAAGGTATGGATTCAGATTGGAAAATTTATGTAGCTGCAACTTCTCTACAACCTCAATACTGACTAAATTGAGATTAGAAGATCCGTCAATGGTGGCAGCAGCACATCGCTCACCAATCTGCACACGATGGTGGAAAAGGCCATCACCATTGAAAGCACCTTGTTCTTCCTCCCAAAAAGTATCACTACAATATTTATGGTGGAGGAAGTGATATTGACGTGTCTCCAAAGTATCCATAGCACTGTCTACCATGGTTAGTGAAAAAAAAAACAGGTATATATGTGGAAAACTCTCAACTCACTCAACCGAAAGAAATTGTGGATCTTACCGTTCCACAGTGAATTAGAAAAGCTCACCACTTGTAGTGACAGTACATGCACGGATGTGATGCAGCGAATATTATGGGTTTCAATGCGTCACACAGCAAACCAGGGTATTTAGTGGAGCTTGGTAGGGATACCTAACTACACCAGTTCAATTCCTAGTGCTGATCGGACACAATAGGGAGACTCACACGGTGGAGATAAATGGGGCAAAAGCAACTTTGAAAATTGAGCTCAAAATATGATATATCGGAGTAATGCTCGGTTGTTGCAAATGCACAAGAGAGATGCTAGCAAAAAGGCTCTAATGACAGGCACAAGATTGCTCAACTATGCAACAAAACACAATCAGCAAGCTCCTCAACTGAAATTTGAACTTCGGCCTTTGATTCTTTTCTCTTCTCTGAATTTTTTTCTTTTGTCACTTTTTCTCTCGTCTATTTTCTCATTTTTTTTTTTTTTAATTTATGGCCACAACAAAACAGGAGCACTTGAGCAAACACGCTGAGACAAAGTGTGCAAGAAAACCGATCAAAAGAGCAGCCTGTCGAGCACAAGAAAATTTGCTATTCTCAATGGGTAAGTTCCTACTTACGTGCTGTAGAAAGGCAGTGGCTAGGCTAAACAAAGTTACGGAAATAACAACGGAAGATTTGGAAACAAACAGAACTTAGAAACCTAACTCTACTCGGAAACTGTCCACGCGGGAAAAACGGACGAAAATTGGTATTTTCTGTTTTTGGACTCCGAATTCAATAAGAGAAAGCAAAACGATTAGAACCCTAAACCTAGACTTGGACAAGATTAAAGTTACGCAAAGGAAAATTGACCAGCAACTATGAATCAAACTGATGCAATCTAAGTCTATGGCAAAATCTAAAACCTAATCTTTTTGTATGACTTTTTCTGGATAGGTCGAAAATAAATCTACAACTACGAGATGGATTTGTGGATGCTCACCGAGTAAACACTGGAAATCTGATACCAAGATGATAAGGGGTGGCCCGATCTTCTCAGTGAGCGGTGGGTAGATGGATGATGGTGGAAGATAACTTGCGAGAATCCGACGAACTCTCCGGCTGTTCCCCCGTTGCCAATGCAACAGCTCTTCAACCCAATGGATATTCGCGACGCCTCACACCGATGCAACGTAGCCGCCGACCACGAAGCGGTTTTGCAATCTACTAATTCCCAGTGGAACAACAGATCACACTCAAACTTCGGATTATAATCTCCAGAGCGCAACACAGTGGAGAGGTTGAATTCCTGAGCGCAACACAGAGGAACTCGAATATAGATGAATGCTTAGCAATCCAATATAGGGTTTATGTTTAAACGTGGTCTGTCCTAAAAGCCACGACTTACAAGCCTATATAAAGGCTGCTAGACGTCCAACTTAGGGTTGTGGTCGAAAACAACCATATCTCTAACTTTCCTAACTTAAAGGACTCTATTTGGAAACTGGCAGGAAACAGCCGTCGACTTGTTTTGGTCACCGAGGCTTGTCCGAGTCGAACCGGTGTTTGGGGTCGGATCCGTTGGAACGGATTTGTAATTTCCTTTCCAACCTGTGCTTCGTTGCTTTATTTGGACTTCATATGAATACACCTTGACTGTTTCGAATTCGTGACTTCTGCTAGTCCGAATTGAATCTCTCTTCATTGATGGCTCCACTTCCTCCCTCGCCTCCCTCGTGCTTGCCACCTTGATGGTTGTCAATGATTTCCATTCCTCGCGCGCATCTTCTTCTCCATGCGCCATGCCCTCTATTAACTCAAACCTAATGATACAAGAACACAATAACTTAGGTAGTATAACATTCTTATAAATCAAAGTATCATGTCCAACTAGGAATGAGTTCACCTTATAATAATCATCGGTTAGGCTTAATATTTCCTTCCAGTGTAAGCATGTATAATCATCATAATCCACCGATATATCCTCATCAACTTGCAACAAGGCTAAATCGAAATTGAAGCCTCATGGTTTGTATACTCCTCTTCCTGCACCAAAAAGGCTAATATCCATGGGAGGATATTAGTATGGATTTTGTGCTAGGATTACCAAGAACAAAAAGAGGACATGATTTTGTATTTGTGGTAGTGGATAGATTTTCTAAAATGTCACATTTTATTGCCTGCCACAAAAGCGACGATGCGTGCAGATTTTAAACCCATCACACCACTTGATTTGCTGCAACTTCCTATACAAGAAAGAGTCAACATGGAGGCATCGAAGCATGCAGATTTTGTGAGGAAGATCCATGAGAAGACCAAGCACGAAATTGAAAAGAAAGGGAGACTTGTTGCTGATCGTGTGAACAAGAAGCGCAAAGAGGTGATATTTCAGCCCGGAGATATGGTTTGGGTGCATTTTCGCGAGGACAGATTTCCTGCATTGCGCAAGTCCAAGTTGTTGCCACGTGGTGCTAGTCCATATAAAGTGCTTGCAAGGATCAATAATAATGCATACAAGATTGATCTTCCTACAGATGAGTTTGGTGTTAGTAATTCCTTCAATGTTGCTGATTTGACACCATACTTTGGAGAAGACCTTGTTGCGTCGAGGACGACGCCTTTTCAAGGGGGGGAGGATGATGAGGACATCCCTAGCTCTTCTACACTTTCTCCAATTGCAGATGTTGTTGTTCAAGATAAACCCAATGAAGTGAGAATTGGACCAATGACAAGATCAAGAACCAAGTTATTAGAACAACAGGTGAACTCACTCTTAATAGAATATGATGTTTGTGATTATGAGAATTTTATACTACCTAAGTCTATGCATTTATGTATGATCAGGTTTGTTGATAACACAAACATTATTGGAGGAGAGGAGCAGCAAGGCATGGAGCACATGGATGATCACATGAAGAACAAGAAGGAATGCATGGAGGATAAAATTCAGAACATCTACTATAAGTGCTCGAGGGAGGAGAGGGAGGCCGGAGCAAATCGAGAGAGGCAAGAGGTTGGCGCACCACACCATGTGGGATGCGCCAAGGAGGAGTCCTAGTCACACAAGGACCAGAACCTGCGAGTCCTTTATGGCTGAACCCAACTCGGGTCAGTTTGTATCCCTAGTTTGAGTCCATAGAGTCCAAGCCGAGTTGGTCTACGAGGTGGTGCGTTTTGGGCTGCTGTGGCCGCACCCCCTCCCCATATATACCCCTTTGCTGCGAGTTAATTAGGTTAGACTACGTTAAACATAAACCCTAGACCTCTAGATCGAATTGCTTGAAGCATTCATCTTGAAGTATTGTTACTTCTTGCAAATTCTGCGTGTTATCTTTTGTTCCACTGGGAATTAGAAGATACAGGACCACTTGTAGTCGGTGGCTACTTGTGCAAGAGTGTGGAGTTGAGAATATCCATCGGGTTGCAAGCTATTGCATTGGCAATAGGGACCGGCCAGGAGAGGTTTCAGCGAGACACTAGTTATCATAATCATCCGTCCACGAGTTCAACGAGATCTCATCAAGAAGATTGGGCCATCCCATATCAGATGACGTAAGGAGTGTCCGTATACTCCAAGATAGCTAAGAGGGGTCCACGGGGGTTCAGATGGCTAAGATTGTCGCATGTGCTTTAGGATGACCTAAAAGTGCTACTGATACTCCTAGATGGCTGGGAGGGGTGCACGTGGGTGAGATGACATAAGGAGGGTCCGTATACTACTAGATGGCTAGGAGGGGTCCACGGGTGTCCAGATGGCTATGATTGTCGCACCTGCTTTAGGATGACCTAAAAGTGCTAATGATACTCCTAGATGGCTGGGAGGGGTGCACGTGGGTCAGATGACGTAAGGAGGGTCCGTAAACTCCTAGATGTCTAGTAGGGGTCCACGGGGGTCCAGATGGCTAAGATTGTCGCACGTGCTTTAGAATGACCTAAAAGTGCTACTGATACTCCTAGATGGCTAGGAGGGGTCCACGGGTGTCCAGATGGCTATGATTGTCGCACCTGCTTTAGGATGACCTAAAATTGCTAATGATACTCCTAGATGGCTGGGAGGGGTGCACGTGGGTCAGATGACGTAAGGAGGGTCCGTAAACTCCTAGATGTCTAGTAGGGGTCCACGGGGGTCCAGATGGCTAAGATTGTCGCACGTGCTTTAGAATGACCTAAAAGTGCTACTGATACTCCTAGATGGCTGGGATGGGTGCACGTGGGTCAGATGACGTAAGGAGGGTCCGTATACTCCTAGATGGCTAGGAGGGGTCCACGGGGGTCCAGATGGCTAAGATTGTCGCATGTGCTTTAGGATGACCTAAAAGTGCTACTGATACTCCTAGATGGCTGGGTGGGGTGCACGTGGTTCAGATGACGTAAGGAGGGTGCGTATACTCCTAGATGGCTAGGAGGGGTCCACGGGGGTCCAGATGGCTTAGATTGTCGCTCGTGCTTTAGGATGACCCAAAAGTGCTACTGATACTCCTAGAAGGCTGGGTGGGGTGCACGTGGGTCAGTTGATGTACGGAGGGTCCGTATACTCCTAGATGGCTAGGAGGGGTCCACGGGGGTCCAGATGGCTACGATTGTCGCACGTGCTTTAGGATGACCTAATGGTGCTACTGATACTCCTAGATTGCTGGGAGGGGTGCACGTGGGTTAGATTACGTAAGGAGGGTCCGTCAACTCCTTGATGGCTAGCAGGGGTCCACGGAGGTCCAGATGGCTACGATTGTCGCACGTGCTTTAGGATGACCTAAAAGTGCTACTGATACTCCTAGATGGCTGGGAGGGTGCACGTGGGTCATATGACGTTAGGAGGGTCCGTATACTCCAAGATGGCTAAGAGGGGTCCACGGGTGTTCAGATGGCTTAGATTGTTGCTCGTGCTTTAGGATGACCTAAAAGTGCAACTTATACTCCTAGAAGGCTGGGAGGGGTGCACATGGGTCACTTGACGTAAGGTGGGTCCGTATACTCCTAGATGGCTAGGAGGGGTCCACGGGGGTCCAGATGGCTAGGATTGTCGCACGTGCTTTAGGATGACCTAAAAGTGCTAATGATACTCCTAGATGGCTGGGAGGGGTGCACGTGGGTCAGATGACGTAAGGAGGGTCCGTAAACTCCTAGATGTCTAATAGGGGTCCGCGGGGGTCCAGATGGCTAAGATTGTCGCACGTGCTTTAGGATGACCTAAAAGTGCTACTGATACTCCTAGATGGCTGGGAGGGGTGCACGTGGGTCAGATGACGTAAGGAGGGTCCGTATACTCCTAGATGGCTAGGAGGGGTCCACGGGGGTCCAGATGGCTAAGATTGTCGCATGTGCTTTAGGATGACCTAAAAGTGCTACTGATACTCCTATATGGCTGGGAGGGGTGCACGTGGGTCAGATGACATAAGGAGGGTCCGTATACTCCAAGATGGCTAAGAGGGGTCCACGGGGGTTCAGATGGCTAAGATTGTTGCTTGTGCTTTAGGATGACCTAAAAGTGCTACTGATACTCCTAGAAGGCTGGGAGGGGTGCACGTGGGTCAGATGACGTAAGGAGGGTCCGTAAACTCCCAGATGTCTAGTAAGGGTCCACGGGGGTCCAGATGGCTACGATTGTCGCACGTGCATTAGGATGACCTAAAAGTGCTACTGATACTCCTAGATGGCTGGGATGGGTGCACGTGGGTCAGATGACGTAAGGAGGGTCCGTAAACTCCCAGATGTCTAGTAAGGGTCCACGGGGGTCCAGATGGCTACGATTGTCGCACGTGCATTAGGATGACCTAAAAGTGCTACTGATACTCCTAGATGGCTGGGATGGGTGCACGTGGGTCAGATGACGTAAGGAGGGTCCGTACACTCCTATATGGCTAGGAGGGGTCCACGGGGGTCCAGATGGCTAAGATTGTCGCATGTGCTTTAGGATGACCTAAAAGTGCTACTGATACTCCTAGATGGCTGGGAGGGGCGCACGTGGTTCAGCTGACTTAAGGAGGGTGCGTATACTCCTTGATAAGGGGTGGCCCGATCTTCTCAGTGAGCGGTGGGTAGATGGATGATGGTGGAAGATAACTTGCGAGAATCCGTCGAACTCTCCGGCTGTTCCCCCGTTGCCAATGCAACAGCTCTTCAACCCAATGGATATTCGCGACGCCTCACACCGATGCAACGTAGCCGCCGACCACGAAGCGGTTTTGCAATCTACTAATTCCCAGTGGAACAACAGATCACACTCAAACTTCGGATAATAATCTCCAGAGCGCAACACAGTGGAGAGGTTGAATTCCTGAGCGCAACACAGAGGAACTCGAATATAGATGAATGCTTAGCAATCCAATCTAGGGTTTATGTTTAAACGTGGTCTAAACCTAAAAGCCACGAAATTACAAGCCTTATAAAGGCTGCTGGACGTCCAACATTGTGTTGGAGTCAAAACCTAACTTTCCTAATTTTAACGGACTCTGTTTGGAAACAGGCAGAAAAGAACTCGTGAGCCGAACCGGGGCATGGGGCCGGACCCATTGGAAAGCCCTTTAAATTGCCTTTTCAGATTGTGCTTCTTTGCTCTATTTGGAGTCCGTATAAAGAATCCACGTCCGTTTCAAATTCAGGACTTCTGTCAGTCCGAACCGAATCTGAACAAATCTTGAATCAGAATTGGAAAGGATCTTTCTTTGTTTGCAGCATCCCTTCTTCGCGTGATGGCTCCACTTCCTCCCTCGCCTCCCTCGTGCTAGCCACCTTGATGTTTGTCAACAGCCTCCATTCCTTGCCCACATCTTCTTCTCCATTCGCCATTATCTCCATTAACTCAAACCTAATGATACATAAACATAATAACTTAGGCAGTATAACATTCTTATAATTCATGGTATCATATCCAACTAGGAATGAGTTCACCTTATAATAATCATCGATCAGGCTTAATATTTCCTTCCAGTTTAAGCATGGATAATCATCATAATCCACTGATATATCCTCATCACTCCTAGATGGCTAGGAGGGGTCCACGGGGGTCCAGGAGTATACGGACCCTCCTTACGTCATCTGACCCACGTGCACCCGTATCCGTAGCACTTTTAGGTCATCCTAAAGCACGTGAGACAATCTAAGCCATCTGGACCCCCGTGGACCCCTCCTAGCCATCTAGGAGTATACGGACCCTCCTTACGTCATCTGACCCACGTGCACCCCTCCCAGCCATCTAGGAATAACAGTAGAACTTTTAGGTCATGCTAAAGCACATGCAACAATCGTACCCATCTGGACCCCCGTGGACCCATCCTAGCCATCTAGGAGTATACGGACCCTCCTTACGTCATCTGATCCACGTGCACCCCTCCCAGCCTTCTAGGAGTATCAGTAGCACTTTTAGGTCATCCTAAAGCACGAGCTACAATCTTAGCCATATGGACCCCCGTGGACCCCTCCTAGCAATCTAGTTGTATACGGACCCTCCTTACGTCATCTGACCCACGTGCACCCCTCCCAGCCATCTAGGAGTATTAGTAGCACTTTTAGGTCATCCTAAAGCACGTGCCACAATCTAAGCCATCTGGACCCCCGTGGACCCCTCCTAGCCATCTAGGAGAATACGGACCCTCCTTACGTCATCTGACCCACGTGCACCCCTCCCAGCCATCTCGGAATATCAGTAGCACTTTTACGTCATCCTAAAGCACATGCAACAATCTAAGCCATCTAGACCCCCGTGGACCCGTCCTAGCCATCTAGGAGTATGCGGACCCTCCTTACATCATCTGACCCACGTGCACCCCTCCCAGCATTCTAGGAGTATCAGTAGCACTTTTAGGTCATCCTAAAGCACGTGCGACAATCGTAGCCATCTGGACCCCCGTGGACCCCTCCTAGCCATCTAGGAGTATAGGGACCCTCCTTAGGTCATCTGACCCATGTGAACCCCTCCCAGCCATCTAGGAGTATTCGTAGCACTTTTAGGTCATCCTAAAGCACGAGCGAATCTTAGCCATCTAGACTCCCGTGGACCCCTCCTAGCCATATAGGAGTATACGGACCCTCCTTACGTCATGTGACCCACGTGCACCCCTCCCAGCCATCTAGGAATATCAGTAGCACTTTTAGGTCATGCTAAAGCACATGCGACAATCGTAGCCATCTGGACCCCCGTGGACCCCTCCTAGCCATATAGGAGTATGCGGAACCTCCTAACGTCATCTGATCCACGTGCACCCCTCCTAGATGGTTAGGAGGGGTCCATGGGGTCCAGATGGCTACGATTGTCGCACGTGCTTTAGGATGACCTAAAAGTGCTACTGATACTCCTAGATGCCTGGGAGGGGTGCACGTGGCTCAGGTGACGTAAGGAGGGTAAGTATAATCCTAGATGGCTTTGAGGGGTCCACGGGGGTCCAGATGGCTACAATTGTCGCACATGCTTTAGGATGACCTAAAAGTGCTACTGATACTCCTAGATGGCTGGGAGGGGTGCACGTTGGCCAGATGACGTAAGGAGGGTCCGTATACTCCTAGATGGCTAGGAGGGGTCCACGGGGGTCCAGATAGCTTAGATTGTCACACGTGCTTTAGGATCACCTAAAAGTGCTACTGATACTCCTAGATAAATCGGAGGGGTGCACGTGGGTGAGATGACGTACGGAGGGTCCGTATACTCCTAGATGGCTAGGAGGGGTCCACGGGGGTCCAGATGGCTACGATTGTCGCGTGTGCTTTAGGATGACCTAAAAGTGCTACTGATACTCCTAGATGGCTGGGAGGGGTGCACGTGGGTCAGATGAGGTAAGGAGGGTCCGTATACTCCTAGATGGCTAGGAGGGGTCCACGGGGGTCCAGATGGCTTAGATTGTCGCATGTGCTTTAGGATGACCTAAAAGCGCTATTGATACTCCTAGATGGCTGGGAGGGGTGCACGTGGCTCAGATGACATAAGGAGGGTCCGTATAATCCTAGATGGCTTTGAGGGGTCCACGGGGGTCCAGATGGCTACAATTGTCGCACGTGCTTAAGGATGACCTAAAAGTGCTGCTGATACTCGTAGATGGCTGGGAGGGGTGCACGTTGGTCAGATGACGTAAGGAGGGTCCGTATAGTGGAGTCACACAAGTCACTTTTTATAACACTCTCACTCAATTTGGCTATGTGGCTCTCATTCTCACATGGGATTTGATGCACAATGTGGTCAAGATGACATATAATGGATCTGTCACCGTCCATGACGACCTTGTACCTAGCGGACAAGCTGAATTCTTTTCTCCTCTCCTTACGAAGAAGATGAAACTCATGAAAATCATTGGCTGAACTCCGCAACAGTCCACTCCGCATCTTGTTCCATACGAACGAAATATTCTTGACCTTTGGGCGGGCTTGAACTTGAAACTTCTTGCACCATGGACTTCCCAAAAGGACATGACAAGAATCAAGTGGCACTGGGGATACATCACATGATAAGGGGTGGCCCGATCTTCTCAGTGAGCGGTGGGTAGATGGATGATGGTGAAAGATAACTTGCGAGAATCCGACGAGCTTTCCGGCTGTTCCCCCGTTGCCAATGCAACAGCTCTTCAACCCAATGGATATTCGCGACGCCTCACACCGATGCAACGTAGCCGCCGGCCACGAAGCGGTTTTGCAATCTACTAATTCCCAGTGGAACAACAGATCACACTCAAACTTCGGATAATAATCTCCAGAGCGCAACACAGTGGAGAGGTTGAATTCCTGAGCGCAACACAGAGGAACTCGAATATAGATGAATGCTTAGCAATCCAATCTAGGGTTTATGTTTAAACGTGGTCTGTGCTAAAAGCCACGACTTACAAGCCTATATAAAGGCTGCTGGACGTCCAACTTTGGGTTGGAGTCGAAAACAACCATAACTCTAACTTAAAGGACTCTATTTGGAAACTGGCAGGAAACAGCCGTCGACTTGTTTTGGTCACCGAGGCTTGTCCGAGTCGAATCGGTGCTTTGGGTCGGATCCGTTGAAAAGGACTTGTAATTTCCTTTCCAACCTGTACTTCGTTGCTTTATTTGGACTTCACATGAATAATCCTTGGCTGTTTCGAATTCGTGACTTCTGCCAGTCCGAACCGAAGGTCTTTCCTTTGATGGCTCCACTTCCTCCCTCGCCTCCCTCGTGCTTGCCATCATTGTCTTCATGCTCCATGCCTCCTCCAATGTTTGTGTTATCAATAAACCTGAGACAACATAAATGCATAGATTTAGGTAGTATAAAATTCTCATGATCACAAACATCATATGCAATTAGGAGCGAGTTCACCTGTTGATCAAGTAACTTTGTTCTGGATCTTGTCACTGGACCAATCCTCACTTGATCATGTTTATCTTGGGCAGCATCATCTTCTATCGGAGAAGATGGATAAAGACTTGGTATGTCCTCATCATCCTCCCCCCCTTGAAAAGGCGTCGTCCTCGACGCGTCAAGGTCATCTCCGGTGTAGGGCGTCAAATCAGCAACATTGAACGAATTGCTCACACCGAATTCAGTAGATGGAAGATCTATCTTGTAGGCATTATCATTGATTTTGGACAGCACCTTGTAAGGGCCATCTCCTCGCGGCATCAACTTAGACTTGCGCAAATTAGGGAACCGATCCTTGCGGAAATGAACCCAAACCATGTCGCCGGGCTGAAAAAGCACCTCCTTGCGCTTCTTGTTGACACGCGCAGCATTGTTCTTACCCTTCTTTTCAATTGCCTCCTTGGTCTTGATGTGTATCTTCCTCACGAAATCTGCACGCTTCGATGCCTCCATGTTGATTCTTTCTTGTGTTGGAAGCGGCAGCAAATCAAGCGGCGTTATAGGCTTGAACCCATACACCACCTCAAACGGGCACAATGTCGTGGTCGAATGCACCGCCCTATTGTACGCAAACTCCACATGCGGTAAGCACTCCTCCCATTCTCGCAAGTTCTTCTTAATCATGGCTCGTAGCAACGTCGATAGTGTGCGATTCACCACCTCCGTTTGCCCATCAGTTTGTGGATGACATGTGGTACTGAACAGCAGCTTTGTCCCTAGCTTCCCCCACAACGTCTTCCAAAAGTAGCTCATGAACTTCACGTCACGGTCAGAAACAATCGTCCTCGGTACTCCATGTAGACGCACGATCTCCCTGAAAAACAGATTAGCAATATGCGACGCATCGTCGCTTTTGTGGCAGGCAATAAAATGTGACATTTTAGAAAAACGATCCACTACCACGAATATCGAATCATGTCCTCTCCTGGTTCTAGGCAATCCTAACACAAAATCCATGCTAATATCCTCCCATGGAGTTGTAGGTGCAGGAAGAGGAGTATACAGACCATGTGGCTTAAGTTTGGATTTAGCCTTGTTGCATGTGATGCAACGCTTCACAAACCTGTCCACATCTCGCCTCATGCGTGGCCAATAAAAGTGATCAGCCAACATTAACAACGTCTTCTCACGTCCAAAGTGACCCATCAATCCGCCTCCATGTGATTCCTGCAACAATAGCAAACGCACGGACGACTCGGGTACACATAACTTGTTAGCTCTAAACAAATATCCATCATGCATATGGTATTTTTCCCACGCCTTCACATCCGAACATTTAGCAAAGGCAGCGGCAAAATCAGTATCGGACGCATATAAATCACGCAAACTCTCCAAGCCAGGAACTTTAATATCTAAATGTGTCAATAACATGTTCTTCCTAGATAGAGCGTCAGCAACAACATTATCCTTGCCTTTCTTATACTTAATGATGTATGGGAAAGATTCAATGAACTCTACCCACTTAGCATGACGTTTATTAAGATTAGATTGGCACTTCAAAAATTTTAAAGCCTCATGATCAGAATGTATGATAAATTCTTTTGGCCACAAATAATGTTGCCAAACCTCAAGAACACGAACAAGAGCATACAATTCTTTATCATAAACAGGATAGTTTAATTGTGCACCACCAAGTTTTTCAGAAAAATATGCAATCGGCTGACCCTCTTGCATCAACACACCTCCAATTCCAATACCACTAGCATCACATTCAATATCAAATTGCTTATTGAAATCGGGAAGTCGTAAAACTGGTGCAGAAATCAAACAACGTTTCAGCTCATCGAACGCAGAATCTTGGGCTGCGGCCCACACAAATTCTACACCTTTCTTAGTTAACTCATTCAAAGGTGCAGCAATGGTGCTAAAATCTCTCACAAACCGACGGTAGAAACCAGCCAGTCCTAAGAAACTTCTAATTTGACTAATGTTCATGGGAGTAGGCCAATTTTTAATAGCTTCAATTTTAGATTCATCTACCTCTACTCCATTCTTAGAGACAACAAATCCCAGAAATATGACCTTTTCTTTGCAAAACGTGCACTTAGCAAGATTACCATAAAGCTTATTATCACGCAACACATGTAAAACTTGCCGAATATGATCAACATGGTCATTCTCATTGTGGCTATAAATCAGAATATCATCAAAATATACTACCACGAATTTCCCAATAAAATGCCTCAAAACATGATTCATCAAACGCATAAAGGTACTAGGAGCATTAGTTAAACCAAATGGCATGACTAACCACTCATATAACCCAAATTTTGTTTTGAAAGCAGTTTTCCATTCATCCCCTTCTTTCATCCGAATTTGATGATAACCACTACGCAAATCTATCTTAGAGAAAATAGCAGCACCACTTAATTCATCTAGCATGTCATCCAAACGAGGAATAGGATGTCTATAACGAATGGTGATGTTGTTAATAGCTCTACAATCTACACACATGCGCCATGTACCATCTTTTTTAGGAACTAAAATAACAGGAACAGCACAAGGGCTAAGGCTCACACGAACATACCCTTTGTCAAGAAGCTCTTGTACTTGTCGCTGGATTTCTTTCGTCTCTTGGGGATTGGTGCGGTACGGAGCTCGGTTTGGCAGCGTTGCTCCAGGGATCAAATCAACTTGATGCTCAATGCCTCGCAATGGTGGCAATCCCGCGGGTACCTCCTCCGGAAAAACGTCACCAAATTCCTGTAGAACATTAGAAACACCAATAGAGAGAGGGGTCATGTCGTTAGAAACAAGAATTTCCCCCTTGCACATGAGCACAAGAGGTACTAGAGTGGGATCCTCTCGAAACTCTCTCAAGTCAGATTTGGTGGCTAACATTACTAAGGAAGTCTCTCCCTCACTTTTCTTTTTACCACTCGAATTTGGCTTGTGGCTCTCACTCACCGAAGGTGGGGGCACTCGGCTAGCTAATCTCTCACGCTCATCCTCACAATTTACTTCCACCTTTTGCCTCGAATCATTGACAACTTCGGATGGGGATAAAGGACGCAAGATGATCTCCTTTCCAAGCCAATTGAGTTGGTATGTGTTAGATCGGCCATTGTGTCGAACATCACGATCATATTGCCAAGGACGACCCAACAACAAATGACACACCGTCATTGGAACCACATCACACTCCACGGTGTCTTTGTATGGCCCAATCTGAAAATCAATGCGCACCATGTGGTTGATCTTCATCTCTCCGCTGTCACTCAACCACTGAATATAATACGGATGCGGGTGCGGCAAATATTTCAGACTCAGTTTCTGACATAGCTCCTTACTAGCTAAATTGTGGCAACTACCACCATCTATGATTACTTTGCACGACCTTCCATTACCAACAGCAGCTCTTGTTTGAAACAAATTGCAGCGCTGTTCCGCAGAACTTGGTGTAACACTCAAAACTCGAGGCGTGCAAACAATGGACGGTAATCGAACAGCATCGGCATAGCAAGAACCGTCCTCCTTCTCCTCCACATATTCTGGTTCGGCCTCCACTTCATCACCACTCTCATACTCGCCGGTCTCCTCGTTGATCAACATAACCTTGCGGTTTGGGCAATCTCTCTTAAAGTGCCCCTTCCCTCCACAAGTGTGGCAATTCATATCACGAGTGCGGGCTGTAGAATCGGATGAGCCAACACTCCCAGCAGGTTTTGGTGCTGGTTTAGGCGTAGGTGCAGCCGAACTGAATTTGGATGCAGCAGGGGTAGAACCACGGGACACGGGCGTAGGCGCCACGGCAGCAGGTGTCACGCGCGGTGTAAAGGGTCCTCGGCTATAGGCAGGCCGGGGTGCATATTTGGCGTCCTCCGCCAACTGTAACTCAGCTTCACGTGCTTGATGCAGTAAATCTTGGACATCTCCATATTGATGATGACGCACAATTCGTTTGATATTAACACTCAAACCTGATAAGAAACGCTGCATTGTTTGTTCAGGGTATTCACGCACTTTAGCACGCTGCATGATCATCTCCATCTCCTTGTAGTACTCATCGACGGATAGGGTGCCTTGCCTCAAATTCTGCAACTTGTCATATAAAGAACGGATGTAATTACGAGGAATAAAACGGTGACGCATCTCTTCCTTCATCTCCTGCCAAGAACGAATTGGCAAATCATTAGCATCACGCCGAGCATTCACAAGTCCGTCCCACCACAGCAAAGCATAACCATCAAACTCAGAAGATGCAAGCTTGATCTTTCTATCTTCGGGGCACTCATGCAAACGCCAGAGTTTTTCCATCTTCAGCTCCCAATTGATGTATTCTTCCACGTCAATAGATCCTTCAAATTTAGGAATACTGAATTTTGGCTTGGCTAAAACATCATCATTATCATGGCCGGCAGGAACAAAATTACGACGTGCACCAACAGGTGGAAAACCACGACCATGAAGTCCACCACGACCAACGCCACGCCCGGCATTGGCATGCGGTATCCCAGCAGCACCATCGTCGTCCGCAGCATCAAACTCCTCGTCGTGATCAGCCTGGACACTTGCATCATCCGCTGGCTGGTTGTTGCGCTGTGTCAACGTGCGCATAGCACGAGTCAAGGTGGCAAGATTGGTTTGTATTTGCATCAATGTCGCCGCTGAATCATTAGCTGTTTGCAGGACAGTCTCAAGCTTATGATCCGTTGCTGCCAAATCACTTTGTATCTTGTCACACTGATTGTTAACTTGACGGGTTAAATGATCACGGAGAGCTTCATATTCTCGCCAAGTAACTGTAGATGTTGCCTCCTTCCTTTGCCGCACCACGCTATCGTCCTCTGAAGACATGATTAGTGCACAGAAGACAATGTATATATATAGGTGGGAAAAACTCTCAACTCACTTAAAACCGAAAGAAATTGTGTATCTTACCGTTCCAAAGTGAATAGTGAAAGCTTACCGCTCGTAGGACAGAACGTGCACGGAGGGGGTGAAGCGAATATTATGGGTTTCAAAGTGTCACACAACAAAATCAGGGTATTTAAGTGGAGCTTGGTAGGGATACCTAACTACACCAAATTACAAATCCTAGTGCTGATCGTATGACACCACAGGAAACGCACACGGTGGAGATAAACAGGGCAAAGCAACTATGAAACAAGGATGTCACAATGCACGAGAGAGACACTAGCAAAAGCTCAAAGTATAAGGGCACAAGATTGCTCAATTTTACTAGTGAAAACAGCACCTCAAACAGGTTCAAAATGGCTGGATATAGCAACAAACTTTCAGCTTCTTGTTTCTTTATTTCGCTGGATCTTTTTCTCTCTCTGTTTTTTTTAATTAATTTTTTACACTTCTTTTCTATGTATTTAAACCAGCAAAAATATGCAACAGTTCGTGGTACTGTAGCTACAGTAATAAATCCGAAACTGCCGAACGTGTGCGCACAAAAGTTTCCTAATTGAGCAGCCCTAGAGCAAGGAAAAGCTAGTCTCGTGGGTAAGTTCCTACACCAAAAGAAAGGCTTGCTAAGGTTGTCAAACGGAAAAGAAAAGAACACTATGTGGACTCGGTAAGGAAAACGAAAACAGAAAGAACTAAGAAACCAACGCGAACTCGGACTCAACTTCTTTTTGGTATTTTTCTGATTTAGACAACGACTCGAACGTGGAAACAAAGAACAAACTGAACCTAGACCTATGACTCAGACAAGAAAAGTAACGCAAAGGATAAACCGACCAGCAACTACAACTTGTAATCCGATGCAATCTAGGGTTCTGGCGAGATCTAAACCTAATATTTTTGGCTTTTTCTGTATAGGACGAAAAACAGTAAATCTACGGGATGGATTTGTGGATGCTCACCGAGTAAACGCTGGAAATCTGATACCAAGATGATAAGGGGTGGCCCGATCTTCTCAGTGAGCGGTGGGTAGATGGATGATGGTGAAAGATAACTTGCGAGAATCCGACGAGCTTTCCGGCTGTTCCCCCGTTGCCAATGCAACAGCTCTTCAACCCAATGGATATTCGCGACGCCTCACACCGATGCAACGTAGCCGCCGGCCACGAAGCGGTTTTGCAATCTACTAATTCCCAGTGGAACAACAGATCACACTCAAACTTCGGATAATAATCTCCAGAGCGCAACACAGTGGAGAGGTTGAATTCCTGAGCGCAACACAGAGGAACTCGAATATAGATGAATGCTTAGCAATCCAATCTAGGGTTTATGTTTAAACGTGGTCTGTGCTAAAAGCCACGACTTACAAGCCTATATAAAGGCTGCTGGACGTCCAACTTTGGGTTGGAGTCGAAAACAACCATAACTCTAACTTAAAGGACTCTATTTGGAAACTGGCAGGAAACAGCCGTCGACTTGTTTTGGTCACCGAGGCTTGTCCGAGTCGAATCGGTGCTTTGGGTCGGATCCGTTGAAAAGGACTTGTAATTTCCTTTCCAACCTGTACTTCGTTGCTTTATTTGGACTTCACATGAATAATCCTTGGCTGTTTCGAATTCGTGACTTCTGCCAGTCCGAACCGAAGGTCTTTCCTTTGATGGCTCCACTTCCTCCCTCGCCTCCCTCGTGCTTGCCATCATTGTCTTCATGCTCCATGCCTCCTCCAATGTTTGTGTTATCAATAAACCTGAGACAACATAAATGCATAGATTTAGGTAGTATAAAATTCTCATGATCACAAACATCATATGCAATTAGGAGCGAGTTCACCTGTTGATCAAGTAACTTTGTTCTGGATCTTGTCACTGGACCAATCCTCACTTGATCATGTTTATCTTGGGCAGCATCATCTTCTATCGGAGAAGATGGATAAAGACTTGGTATGTCCTCATCATCACACCACACCAGCTCGGTATAATTGCCGAAGGTAAAAGGAACTTCAGCAGTGTGGGAAATCAGCAATGTGCCATATGATGAGCGTAAAACGTATGGCTTCGAACGGGCACATTTATGTAGGTGCAATTTGTCTACAACCTCAATGCTAACAAGATTGAGATTAGAGGATCCGTCAATGGTGGCGGCAGCACATCGCTCACCAATTTGCACACAATGGTGGAATAGGCCATCACCATCAAAAGTACCACATTCTTCCTCCCAAAAAGTATCACTACAATATTTATGGCGGAGGAAGTGATATCGGTGTGGATCCAAAGTATCCGTAGCCTTGTCTGCCATGATTAGTGAACAACACAAATATGTATATGTGGAAAAACTCTCAACTCACTCAAAACCGAAAGAAATTATGTATCTTACCGTTCCAAAGTGAATAGTAAAGCTTACCACTCGTAGGGCAGTACGTGCACGGATGGGGTGAAGCGAATATTATGGGTATCAAAGTGTCACACAACAAAACAGGGTATTTGGTGGAGCTTGGTTGGGATACCTAACAACACCGATTCACAAAGCCTAGTGCTGATCGGACACAACAGGGAAACTCACACGGTGGAGATAAATGGGGCAAAAGCAACTTTGAAAATTTAGCTCAAAATATGATATATCGGAGTAATGCTCGGTTGTTGCAAATGCACAAGAGAGATGCTAGCAAAAAGGCTCTAATGACAGGCACAAGATTGCTCAACTATGCAACAAAACACAATCAGCAAGCTCCTCAACTGAAATTTGAACTTCGGCCTTTGATTCTTTTCTCTTATCTGAATTTTTTTTCTTTTGTCACTTTTTCTCTCGTCTCTTTTCTCTTTTCTCTTTTTTTTTGATTTTAAATTTATGGCCACAACAAAACAGGAGCACTTGAGCAAACACGCTGAGACAAAGTGTGCAAGAAAACCGATCAAAAGAGCAGCCTGTCGAGCACAAGAAAATTTGCTATTCTCAATGGGTAAGTTCCTACTCACGTGCTGTAGAAAGGCAGTGGCTAAGCTAAACAAAGTTACGGAAATAACAACGGAAGATTTGGAAACAAACAGAACTTAGAAACCTAACTCTACTCGGAAACTGTCCACGCGGGAAAAACGGACGAAAATTGGTATTTTCTGTTTTTGGACTCCGAATTCAATAAGAGAAAGCAAAACGATTAGAACCCTAAACCTAGACTTGGACAAGATTAAAGTTACGCAAAGGAAAATTGACCAGCAACTATGAATCAAACTGCTGCAATCTAAGTCTATGGCAAAATCTAAAACCTAATCTTTTTGTATGGCTTTTTCTGGATAGGACGAAAATAAATCTACAACTACGAGATGGATTTGTGGATGCTCACCGAGTAAACACTGGAAATCTGATACCAAGATGATAAGGGGTGGCCCGATCTTCTCAGTGAGCGGTGGGTAGATGGATGATGGTGGAAGATAACTTGCGAGAATCCGACGAACTCTCCGGCTGTTCCCCCGTTGCCAATGCAACATCTCTTCAACCCAATGGATATTCGCGACGCCTCACACTGATGCAACGTAGCCGCCGACCACGAAGCGGTTTTGCAATCTACTAATTCCCAGTGGAACAACAGATCACACTCAAACTTCGGATAATAATCTCCAGAGCGCAACACAGTGGAGAGGTTGAATTCCTGAGCGCAACACAGAGGAACTCGAATATAGATGAATGCTTAGCAATCCAATCTAGGGTTTATGTTTAAACGTGGTCTAAACCTAAAAGCCACGAAATTACAAGCCTTATAAAGGCTGCTGGACGTCCAACATTGTGTTGGACTCAAAACCTAACTTTCCTAACTTTAACGGACTCTGTTTGGAAACAGGCAGAAAACAACTCGTGACTTGTTGCGGTCACCGCGCCCAGTCCGAGCCGAACCCGGGCATGGGGCCGGACCCATTGGAAAACCCTTCAAATTGCCTTTTCAGATTGTGCTTCTTTGGTCTATTTGGAGTTCGTATAAAGAATCCACGTCTGTTTCAAATTCAGGACTTCTGTCAGTCCGAACCGAATCTGAACAAATCTTGAATCCGAATTGGAAAGGATCTTTCTTTGTTTGCAGCATCCTTTCTTTGCGTGATGGCTCCACTTCCTCCCTCGCCTCCCTCGTGCTAGCCACCTTGATGTTTGTCAACAGCCTCCATTCCTTGCCCACATCTTCTTCTCCATTCGTCATTATCTCCATTAACTCAAACCTAATGATACATAAACATAATAATTTAGGCAGTATAACATTCTTATAATTCATGGGATCATATCCAACTAGGAATGAGTTCACCTTATAATAATCATCGGTCATGTTTAGTATTTCCTTCCAGTTTAAGCATGGATAATCATCATAATCCACCGATATATCCTCATCAGGAAGGAAAGAGAGTTTGCCCCACGTACTAGTCCAGATCGGAGCAGAAATAGAAAAGGCAGGTTCAGTTCCGATTTAAAAGGAAGCAACCAGACAGGGAAATAGGGAGATTTTGGACTGAATCAGTTCCGGATTTGGTGGAATTAATCCTGGACGGAAAGGAAAGGAAGGAGAGAGAATTTCGGATCAGAAACATAATAGGAAACAGGAAATCTCGCATTTAATTTGTTCCGGATTTTGTCTGATTAATTCCGGACAGAAAAAGAAAGAAGCAATCTTGTATTAAATTTGTCCCGGATTTAGGAGAGAGAATTTTGAATCAGAAATAGAAGGAAATATTCAGTTCCGACTTTTGAGAAGGAAAGAAGAGATTCGGATTTAGTTTTTCCGGATTTCGTGGGATTCCGATTTTTCGGAAGTTCAGGAAAGGAAAGAGGAGATCTCGGATTTAATTACTCCGAATTTTGTGGGATTCGAATATAGAAGATTTGATTCAGGAAAATCAACCCAGACGTGCTCAGCTTTTGGTGAATTTTCGTGTAGATTTTTTGCGTGCGATTTTTTTTAGGTATGAGTTCACCGAGGCCTGTTTGTCTGACCGAGAAGGCCGGTGATGTTTATCACGACTACACTGGTATCATTGTTGGTTTCGCTTTTGATCCAACTAAAATCAAGTGGAAATTGGACAGCTCGGCGACCCCCGCAGAATATCAGTCTTGGGAATCTGACATGGACAGTGGTTTTGCAAAATGTCGTACGTTTGATAGCAATTTTGGTGACCCTGCCGCATTAGTTATTGCATACCGTCGAGTAGATACAAAGTTGTCGAGTTGGTGGCGGGAAGAGATGCGTGTGAGAGGCATCACATGGCAAACATCTAATTGGGAGGAATTCAAACAATTTCTGCGCACCAAATTTGTGGATCCGTCTACGGATTTAGACAAAAGTCCGGTGGAGGATGTTGTAGCAGGGAGTGGGCTGAATATGCAACTCAAGAGAGTACATGGTGATACTTGTACGACAGTGGATAGAGGCCAGCGATGGAATTTATTTCAGGCGGAGTGCATGATCAAGGGCAAAGCATGCAAGTTGATGATTGACAGTGGTAGCTACTGTAATGGCATTAGCAAGGCGGTTGTGGAAGCGTTGGGTTTATCCACATGGCGTATTCCAGAACCGAGGCATGTTCAGTGGGTTAATAGCTGCGGTATGATGAAGATTACTCACAAGGTCCGTGTGCCGTTTACAGTTGGTGACTATGTTGATGAGGTGGAATGCAATGTGTTGCCATTGGAGTTATATGGACTGTTACTTGGACGTCCATAGCAGTATGATCGTAATGCTATACATGCTGGGAGAGCAAATACATATTCTTTTGCGCATGATGGCAAACATCGGACATTGAAGCCTATGACGGATGATCAAATCAAGTCCGATGTGGTGTTGGTGGTTCGTAAGGAGAAGTTGCGCAAGGCTAAGCCAAAGCCAGGGCTAGCTAAGGTGCAGTGTGAGGAGCATGATGCAAAGAGCATCAGTGATGATATTGTTTCAGCCAAGCCTGTAGATGACAAGCCAGTTGTTCTTGTTAGTGACAAGCCGGTTGAAGTCAAGCCTCATATTGATGAAGGGAAGGATATGTCAGCATGTGTTTCATGTGTTGCACTTACAGTTCGTGTTGACATGGGTGTTCAGACCGATGACAGTGGTGCTGATCGTGTTCCGGTGCATATGGTGCCTCGGGTAGTCAGCCACAGTTTTGTAAGAACACCTCGGAGACGTTTTGTCGGGGCAGCAGTGCGTGTGCATAGAGGCAAGGATGGACGTGTTCGTCAGCTGTGTGGCCCAGGCATTACTACTTTGCAGGGTCCTGTTCAGCAGGTTCATGTCCAGCAGCAAAGAGCTCCATCAAGAGTTCAGAAGCAGAAGGTTTTGGCGCCAAAGTCCAAATTCATTTGGCGAAGAAAGGAGGCGCCAAGTGCTGTGTCAAGTCAAGCAGGCCCAGCGGGAGGATGTGGTGAGGAAGGCAAGCAAGACTTGAAGATGGCGAAGACGCGTGCTGATTTTGTTGACATCACACCACCCTTTCGAGCAGACCCTCACGCGTTGGGGACAACGCTTTTTGAAGGGGAGGAGGATGATATGGGCACGACGGAGGAGGTGCAGCCCAATTTCAGGACTCCACCAAGCTAGGCGTGTTGATACGGGCATCCCAGCGAAGGTTGGCTGGCACCGTTGGAGAAGACCTTCCAGCGTTGAGGGCAACGCCTTTCCAAGAAGGGGAGGATGATGTGGGCATCGTCGGCATTATATTGGTCCGTTGACACGCTAGTACATTATTTGATAATATGTAAAAGTCTAAGGCAGTGTTAACTAGGCCTGCGTGCCAAGTCTATGACCGAACCCGCCATGGGTCGGTTTGTATCCAGGTCGAGTCCAACTAGGTCTAGGAGTCATGTTAGATTCGGTTTGGGTTTGTCCAAACCGACTAGTTGTTTGGCCTCCTATATAAAGGAGCCAGCGGCTAGGGTTTAGGGGAGTTCAATCGTTTAGTCAAAATACTATCTTGTGCTCCACCGTGTATCATCCCTCCGGGGACGGCGTTGCCGTGTTATCTAATATAGATTGCTGCGAGGGTTCTTGTGTTCATCAAGGATTATCGAGCTGTGGTTTGAGGTGTGGTGATCTTCATCACGTTGCATGCTGGATTCGTTCCTCTTCTTCAAGTGACGTTCATCGCGTTGTTGGAAGATTTATCTATCGGTAGACTTGCGGTGAAAGATCGGGCAACAATCTTAGGATCGCCGGCGTGATCCTTATCAAAAATCATGATCTTGAGCATACAAATCACGCAAACTCTCCAAACCAGGAACTTGTACATCCAATTGTGTTAATAACATGTTTTTCCTAGAGAGAGCATCAGCAACTACATTATCTTTGCCTTTCTTGTATTTAATTATGTAGGGGAAAGATTCAATGAATTCAACCCACTTAGCATGACGTTTATTAAGACTGGACTGGCTCTTCAAAAATTTCAATGCCTCATGATCAGAATGTATGATAAATTCTTTTGGCCACAAATAATGTTTCCAAACCTCAAGAACTCGAACAAGTGCATACAATTCTTTATCATAAACAGAATAATTCAATTGGGCTCCACTCAATTTTTCAGAAAAATAAGCCACGGGTCTGTTCTCTTGCATTAGCACACCTCCAATTCCAATGCCACTAGCATCACACTCAATTTCGAATTGTTTGTTGAAATCAGGAAGGATTAATAATGGGGCAGAAATCAAACGTTGTTTTAGCTCATCAAAAGCAATATCTTGTGCTACCCCCCATGCGAATTCAACACCCTTCTTAGTAAGATCATTCAAAGCTGCAGCAATGGTACTGAAATCTTTTACAAAACGTCTATAGAAACCAGCCAATCCAAGAAAACTTCGAAGTTGACTAACAGTCATGGGAATTGCCCAATTGCGAATAGCATCAATTTTAGTTTCATCGACTGTAATGCCATGTTTAGAAACAACATATCCCAGAAATATGACCTTATCTTTGCAAAATGTGCACTTAGCAAGATTACCATATAGTTTATTGACACGCAGCACATGCAAAACTTTTCGAATATGATCAATATGTTCAGATTAAGTGCGGCTGTAAATTAATATATCATCAAAGTACACAACCACAAATTTGCCAATAAAATCTCTCAAAACATGGTTCATTAATCGCATGAAAGTACTAGGTGCATTAGTCAAACCGAAAGGCATCACTAACCACTCATATAAACCAAATTTCGTTTTAAAGGCTGTTTTCCACTCATCCCCCTCTTTCATCCTAATTTGATGATAACCACTACGCAAATCAATTTTAGAGAACACAACAGCACCACTTAATTCATCTAACATGTCTTCCAAACGAGGTATCGGATGACGATAACGAATAGTGATGTTATTAATTGCTCTACAATCTACGCACATGCGCCAAGTACCATCTTTCTTAGGAACTAAAATAACAGGAAGAGCACAAGGGCTTAAGCTGATTCGAATATACCCTTTATCAAGAAGCTCTTGTACTTGTTTCTGGATTTCCTTTGTCTCCTGGGGATTTGTCCTATAAGGAGCTCGGTTGGGCAATGTTGCTCCCGGGATCAAGTCAATTTGGTGCTCAATGCCACGCAATGGAGGCAAGCCTGGTGGTACATCCGTCGGAAACACATCATCAAAATCCAGCAACACATTAGAAACACCAAAAGAGAGAGGGGTCATATCATTAGAAACCAACAAATTTCCCTTGTGCATAAGCACTATAGGAAGCAAACTAGGATCCTCACTAAATTCTCTCAAGTCCTCTTTGGTGGCTAACATGCATAGTAGGTTCACGCCCTCACATTTATTTTTACCACTCGGTTTTGCTTTGCTATTTTCACTCGCAGAAATATTATTCTCTCGTCTATCTACCCTCTCACTCTTTTTTTCAAGATTTACTTTTTTTTTTTTGACGAGACTCATTTACAATTTGCTGCGGTGTCATAGGCCTCAAAACAATATCCTTCCCATGCCAATTCAACTGATATGTATTTGCCCTTCCATTGTGTGTAACACTGCGATCAAATTGCCATGGTCTTCCCAACAACATGTGGCAAACAGTCATAGGAACCACATCACACTCAATGGTATCCTTATATGGTCCAATCTGAAATTCCACTCGCACCATATGGCTCACCTTCAACTCTCCATTGTCACTCAGCCATTGTATATGATAAGGGTGAGGGTGTGGAATATATTTCAGTTTCAGCTTTGCACATAAATCTTTGCTCGCTAAATTTCTGCAACTTCCTCATCAATAATGACTTTGCAAGCCATGTGAGGACCAACAATAGCCTTGGTCTGAAATAAGTTGCATCTCTGATTTTCAGGACTGGGAGTAACACTCAAAGATCGTTGTGTGCATACAATAGTAGGATAATGTGTAGCATATGCATCAATGGGACCATCAGCATCATCATCATCACAAGCAACATCATCATTCGGATCAGCATCATCACCTGTTTCATACTCATTGTCCTCGTTAATAAGCATAACTTTCTTGTTTGGACAATCCCTCTTGAAGTGGCCTTTGCCGCCACAAGTATGGCAGCTCATGTCTCTATTTCTTTCTGTAGAGGAAGTAGAATTCGTGATACTTGCTGCTGGTTGTGGTGTCCTCTTTGCATGGGAAACACTTGAGTCAGCCTTACTAGGAGGGCCACCACGAATAGAGGAATTTTGGGCTGATGGTGGGGCTGTAGAAGGAGCTGAAAACCGATTCCTAGATGCACTTCTAGCTGCAACTTGGACTCCTCAAGTAATTGTGACTCAGCCTCTCTTGCATGATGTAATAATTCATTCATATCATGATAATTGTAATGTCTCACAATACCTCGAATTTTGTATTGCAAACCTGAGAGAAAACGCTGCATAGTCTGTTCTGGTTCCTCTCTCACACGTGCACGCTGTAAAATCAATTCCATCTCCTTAAAGTACTCATCCACGGACATAGTGCCTTGCCTCAAATTTTGCAACTTATCATAAAGAGAACGAGTATAATTAGGTGGTACAAATCTGTCCCTCATGACTTGCTTCATAGTCCTCCAAGTAATAATTTCTGGATCACCATCTTGTTGTCTTGTTCTCACAATATTGTCCCACCAAGTAAGTGCATATCCCTCGAACTCAGAGGAAGCAAGTTTAATTTTCTTATCCTCAGTATAGTCATGCAAGCGCCATAACTTCTCCATCTTAAGCTCCCACCTGAGATACTCTTCAACATCATTAGTATCAAAACTGAATGGAGGTATGGAAAATTTGAGTCTTCCCAAGCCATCATCTTCTCTATGACGGTCAGCAGCATTAACAAGAGGTACACGCCCGTGCGTGAGGCAGATGACCCCCACGGCCATGAAGGTTTGCAAGGCCTCTTCCGTGACCAAACGGATCATGATCATCCTCCAGTTCCTCATTACCAGCATTTTGCACACTAGCATTGTCCCCGGGATTAGGGAGCCGCTGATTAACCAATGTTGTCAAAGCAGCCAACTGTTGAGTCATAGCTGCCACAGAAGTTTGCAAAGTGGTGACTTGGTTTTGGTGTGCTGCAGATGATTTAGCAAGATCACCTAAGGTTGTCTCAACATGCTGTAATTCTTCGTCAGTATGAGAACTAGACTGCTCAAGTTTGCCTGTCAAATCTGCATGAATCTTGTCAATCTTTTGTGTCAAAGAGTCCCTCAAAGCTTCATACTCGTTCCACTTCACCACCTCATCATCACCCTTCTTTTGCTGCACAATAGCATCACTAGAAAAATTCATGATTAATAGGTTAGTGAAAAATAAAAAACAAGTGTATGTGGTGTTCTCTCGCAACTCACGCGAAAACAGCAAATAAAGGTGTATCTTACCGTTCCAAAGTGAATAGAAATACTTACACAACAAGTAGCAGCGCTATTATGACTTGATGTGAAGAAGAGAATACCGAGGGTTTTAGCTATCACAAGACAACACAGGGTAATTGCTGGGGCTTGGTTGGGATACCTAACACACCAATTACAAAGCCTATTTGCTGTTTTGTGATGAGATGAACAACACACGTAGGAAACTCACACAATTATGGAGACCAATGTGGCAATGCAAATATATGGGTGGAGATTTTGCAATGCACTCGAAAGACACAAGATTGCTCAAAGTAGTGTCAAAGTATCACAATGATCAAGTATAGTTCAAACTCCAAATATCTGATGGTGCACTTTCGGCAAATTTTGTGCAGAAAACGGATCCGTGGAAAACCTTATGGAGCAGCCTGTGAGCACAAAACTTATGGGTAAGCGCCTAAATATATGTTGTAGATAGGCCGTGTCTAAGGCTCACAAGATCACAGAAGAAATCCTAGTGAAAAAGGTGCAAAAACAACGAAAGGAAGGAAACTAGACTCCGGAACGGAACTCCAAGAGGTGCGGCGCGGCACCGATCCGAACCGAACTCGAAAACGATCCCGCGGTTTCCCTGTGTTATCGTGTGGAAGCCGAACTCGAAGGAAACTGGAAACCGAGATGATCTACGATAGAAAACAGAAAGACAACTCGACTAGACAATAACCCGAACCCTAAACCTAGACAAAAACCCTAACAGACTCGAAACTAAAAACGTAAAAAAAAAATGGAAACGCAAAGATCGACACAAAACAGCAAGGTAACTAAGCAAATTGGTGCGATCTAAGGCTATGGCAATGAACTAGACTAATTTTTTTTTGTGTGGGGCTTTTTCTGGATAGGATTAAAAACACTCAAACTAAGGGGAAAAAAATTTCTCACCGAGGCAACCTGAAGTCTGATACCAAGATGATATGGGATGGCCCAATCTTCTCGATGAGATCTCGTTGAACTCCTGGATGGATGATTATGATAACTAGTGTCTCGCTGAAACCTCTCCTGGCCGGTCCCTATTGCCAATGCAATAGCTTGCAACCCTATGGATATTCTCAACTCCACACTCTTGCACAAGTAGCCACCGACTACAAGTGGTCCTGTATCTTCTAATTCCCAGTGGAACAAAAGATAACACGCAGAATTTGCAAGCAGTAACAATACTTCAAGATGAATGCTTCAAGCAATTCGATCTAGAGGTCTAGGGTTTATGTTTAACGTAGTCTAACTGATGAGGATATATCGGTGGATTATGATGATTATCCATGCTTAAACTGGAAGGAAATACTAAACATGATCGATGATTATTATAAGGTGAACTCATTCCTAGTTGGATATGATCCCATGAATTATAAGAATGTTATACTGCCTAAGTTATTATGTTTATGTATCATTAGGTTTGAGTTAATGGAGATAATGGCGAATGGAGAAGAAGATGTGGGCAAGGAATGGAGGCTGTTGACAAACATCAAGGTGGCTAGCACGAGGGAGGCGAGGGAGGAAGTGGAGCCATCACGCAAAGAAAGGATGCTGCAAACAAAGAAAGATCCTTTCCAATTCGGATTCAAGATTTGTTCAGATTCGGTTCGGACTGACAGAAGTCCTGAATTTGAAACAGACGTGGATTCTTTATACGGACTCCAAATAGAGCAAAGAAGCACAATCTGAAAAGGCAATTTTAAGGGCTTTCCAATGGGTCCGGCCCCATGCCCGGGTTCGGCTCGGACTGGGCGCGGTGACCGCAACAAGTCACGAGTTGTTTTCTGCCTGTTTCCAAACAGAGTCCGTTAAAGTTAGGAAAGTTAGGTTTTGACTCCAACACAATGTTGGACGTCCAGCAGCCTTTATAAGGCTTGTAATTTCGTGGCTTTTAGGTTGAGACCACGTTTAAACATAAACCCTAGATTGGATTGCTAAGCATTCATCTATATTCGAGTTCCTCTGTGTTGCGCTCAGGAATTCAACCTCTCCACTGTGTTGCGCTCTGGAGATTATTATCCGAAGTTTGAGTGTGATCTGTTGTTCCACTGGGAATTAGTAGATTGCAAAACCGCTTCGTGGCCGGCGGCTACGTTGCATCGGTGTGAGGCGTCGCGAATATCCATTGGGTTGAAGAGCTGTTGCATTGGCAACGGGGGAACAGCCGGAAAGTTCGTCGGATTCTCGCAAGTTATCTTTCACCATCATCCATCTACCCACCGCTCACTGAGAAGATCGGGCCACCCCTTATCATCTTGGTATCAGAGCCAAAGGTTGATCACCGCGAGTTAGAAGGCGACGAGTTGGCAAGGATTTGCATCTCGGCGTATAGAGGAGAAAAGTCGTCAAGTTGGAGAGGAAGATCGGAAGCCGTGCGTTGATGCATCTCGTCGAGTTGAAAAGTTATGTAGAACATTGTGTTCAAGGACGCCTCCGTCCCAAGGACCGGCGTGTAGACGGTGATACCAAGATGATAAGGGGTGGCCCGATCTTCTCAGTGAGCGGAGGGTAGATGGATGATGGTGGAAGATAACTTGCGAGAATCCGACGAACTCTCCGGCTGTTCCCCCGTTGCCAATGCAACAGCTCTTCAACCCAATGGATATTCGCGACGCCTCACACCGATGCAACGTAGCCGCCGACCACGAAGCGGTTTTGCAATCTACTAATTCCCAGTGGAACAACAGATCACACTCAAACTTCGGATAATAATCTCCAGAGCGCAACACAGTGGAGAGGTTGAATTCCTGAGCGCAACACAGAGGAACTCGAATATAGATGAATGCTTAGCAATCCAATCTAGGGTTTATGTTTAAACGTGGTCTGTGCTAAAAGCCACGACTTACAAGCCTATATAAAGGCTGCTGGACGTCCAACTTTGGGTTGGAGTCGAAAACAACCATAACTCTAACTTAAAGGAGTCTATTTGGAAACTGGCAGGAAACAGCCGTCGACTTGTTTTGGTCACCGAGGCTTGTCCGAGTCGAATCGGTGCTTCGGGTCGGATCCGTTGGAAAGGACTTGTAATTTCCTTTCCAACCTGTGCTTCGTTGCTTTATTTGGACTTCACATGAATAATCCTTGGCTGTTTCGAATTCGTGACTTCTGCCAGTCCGAACCGAAGGTCTTTCCTTTGATGGCTCCACTTCCTCCCTCGCCTCCCTCGTGCTTGCCATCATTGTCTTCATGCTCCATGCCTCCTCCAATGTTTGTGTTATCAATAAACCTGAGACAACATAAATGCATAGATTTAGGTAGTATAAAATTCTCATGATCACAAACATCATATGCAATTAGGAGCGAGTTCACCTGTTGATCAAGTAACTTTGTTCTGGATCTTGTCACTGGACCAATCCTCACTTGATCATGTTTATCTTGGGCAGCATCATCTTCTATCGGAGAAGATGGATAAAGACTTGGGATGTCCTCATCAGACGGCGTCTCGGACGTTCGTCGGTTATCTTTGAAATAAAGGCATGAGTGTTCTTGAATTGTCAAGAGTTATCGTGCGTGCGCGAAGGTTCTTGGATCTGCCAAGGGTTGTCGTGCTTGGCGTGAGGCGTGGTGTTCATCATCATGTTGCTCGCCTAAATCTATCGAGATTCTTCAGGTTGCGTGGATTGCCACGTGGTTGGCAGAATAGTTATTTCGGTGGTTCTTGCGGTGAAAGATCGGGTAAAACTTCAGGATCATCGGAGTGATCCTTATCACGTGGTATCAGAATAGTTAATATTGAGCTTTTGCTAGCGTTTCTCCTGTGCATTGCAACACGAGCATTATTCCGACATATATCATTCTTAGCTCATTTTCAGAGTTGCAATTGCCCCATTTATCTCCACCGTGTGCGTTTCCATGTGTCTCTTGTGTCATACGATCAGCACTAGGCTTTGTGAATCGGTGTGTTGTTAGGTATCCCTACCAACCTCCACTAAAATACCCTGGTTTTGTTGTGTGACACTTTGAGACCCATAATATTCGCTTCACCCCATCCGTGCACGTACTGCCCTACGAGTGGTAAGCTTTACTATTCACTTTGGAACGGTAAGATACATAATTTCTTTCGGTTTTGAGTGAGTTGAGAGTTTTTCCACATATACATATTCGTGTTGTTCACTAATCATGGCAGACAAGGCTACGGATACTTTGGACACACACCGATATCACTTCCTCCGCCATAAATATTGTAGTGATACTTTTTGGGAGGAAGAATGTGGTACTTTTGATGGTGATGGCCTATTCCACCATTGTGTGCAAATTGGTGAGCGATGTGCTGCCGCCACCGTTGACGGATCCTCTAATCTCAATCTGGTTAGCATTGAGGTTGTAGACAAATTGCAGCTACATAAATGTGCCCGTTCGAAACCATACCTTTTACGCTCATCATATGGCACATTGCTGATTTCCCACACTGCTGAAGTTCCTTTTACCTTCGGCGAGCATACTGAGATTGTGCGATGTGATGTATCCCCCATGCCACTTGATTCTTGTCATGTCCTTTTGGGAGGTCCATGGTGCAAGAAGTTTCAAGTTCAAGCCCGCCCAAAGGTCAAGAATATTTCATTCATATGGAACAAGACGCGGGGTGGACTGTTGCGGAGTTTAGCCAATGATTTTCATGAGTATCATCTTCTTCGTAAGGAGAGGAGAAAAGAATTCAGCTTGTCCGCTAGGTACAAGGTCATCATGGACGGTGACAGATCCATTATATGTCATCTTGACCACATTGTGCATCAAATCCCATGTGAGAATGAGAGCCACATAGCCAAATTGAGTGAGAGTGTTATAAAAAGTGACTTGTGTGACTCCACTAAACGTGAGGTTGAGTGCATCCACTTCGAAAGTATGAGAGAAAAAGATAACATGAGTGTAGTAGATGATAGGACATGTGAGGATATTTCTACTAACGTCATAATCTCTACTCCTAGTGTTGTTTCATGTGATATGCAGGTTGCTTTTGAAGAAAGGGAGCCATCAGCTCTACAACCCGCATCACCACGTGAGGATGATGTAATAGTGCCTACTACATCTGAGGAGTTTGCCATTGAAAAGGGTAATGATTTTGAGCTGCAGCCAGCAAGCGCGTCACTTTGTGAGTATGATTCTACGCTGACTAGTTCTAGTGATTTGATACACAAACATATTTCAGCACCATGTGATAATTTGCTAAATTCGAATTTTGATCATGTGGTATTGATTACACATAAAGAGATCCTTGCTAAACTACAATCGACTGATGTTTTGTTTTACATCATGCTAGAAGAACCACTTACCATTAGTTGTGCTATGAATAGGATTTCTGAAATTTCTATGTAAATTCTAGCACCTATGCCAACTGTTTTCGATTCTATTTTATTGGTGACTATAACATGAACGAGAATTTTTTGGTGGATCACATATGCATTACCTATGATAACATTGCTGAACTAAAACATTTTTCTTGCAATCATATATGCTCTGTGCCGAAATCTTTTTGCTTTGGGACAATACCTCATTATCATGATAATATGATGTCTTCTAGTCTAGTTGATGTACCTCAGCGAACAAAGGTAGCATCACCTTTGTTGGACTGTTCTGATCTTGCTAGATTTGCATATGATTATTATGCACATCCGTCTTGTTTGTCCCAAACTGATTTATGCTTCACTTATATTTGCAAACTGAGTTGCATCTTAAGTACTGGAAATAATGGACATGACTATTTACCTGTTTGTGCTGCATGGTCATTGCTTTGTTCTACATATCAGATTAGCGCAATTGAAGCATGGTATGACACATATGATGATTTGCATCGTTTGGATTGGTTTGACCTTGATAGCATGAAATTTGATCATCGATCTTCTGTGAGGACATTGGATTTAATACTGAATCATAACATTTTATATATTTGTGTCTATCATTTTGATCATGATTCTATGAACTTCACTTATACTTGCAATTCTGATTGCTTATTGCTGAGATTTTCTTGGTTCCATTATGACAATTATATGTGCTATGCTCGCAATTTTCGTTGCATTTTGTCATTTGAGAATAATCATCCTATTTACAAACATGATACAACCTGCTATATATACATATACTCTGCATACACGTTGTTCTTTTTGTTTCTTCCACTTTCAGCTTATCCAAAGCCGCGGACGGCTTTTCTTGAAGAAAGGGAGGATGATGAGGATATATCGGTGGATTATGATGATTATCCATGCTTAAACTGGAAGGAAATACTAAACATGATCGATGATTATTATAAGGTGAACTCATTCCTAGTTGGATATGATCCCATGAATTATAAGAATGTTATACTGCCTAAGTTATTATGTTTATGTATCATTAGGTTTGAGTTAATGGAGATAATGGCGAATGGAGAAGAAGATGTGGGCAAGGAATGGAGGCTGTTGACAAACATCAAGGTGGCTAGCACGAGGGAGGCGAGGGAGGAAGTGGAGCCATCACGCAAAGAAAGGATGCTGCAAACAAAGAAAGATCCTTTCCAATTCGGATTCAAGATTTGTTCAGATTCGGTTCGGACTGACAGAAGTCCTGAATTTGAAACAGACGTGGATTCTTTATACGGACTCCAAATAGAGCAAAGAAGCACAATCTGAAAAGGCAATTTGAAGTGCTTTCCAATGGGTCCGGCCCCATGCCCGGGTTCGGCTCGGACTGGGCGCGGTGACCGCAACAAGTCACGAGTTGTTTTCTGCCTGTTTCCAAACAGAGTCCGTTAAAGTTAGGAAAGTTAGGTTTTGACTCCAACACAATGTTGGACGTCCAGCAGCCTTTATAAGGCTTGTAATTTCGTGGCTTTTAGGTTGAGACCACGTTTAAACATAAACCCTAGATTGGATTGCTAAGCATTCATCTATATTCGAGTTCCTCTGTGTTGCGCTCAGGAATTCAACCTCTCCACTGTGTTGCGCTCTGGAGATTATTATCCGAAGTTTGAGTGTGATCTGTTGTTCCACTGGGAATTAGTAGATTGCAAAACCGCTTCGTGGCCGGCGGCTACGTTGCATCGGTGTGAGGCGTCGCGAATATCCATTGGGTTGAAGAGCTGTTGCATTGGCAACGGGGGAACAGCCGGAAAGTTCGTCGGATTCTCGCAAGTTATCTTTCACCATCATCCATCTACCCACCGCTCACTGAGAAGATCGGGCCACCCCTTATCACTAACCTAATTAACTCGCAGCAAAGGGGTATATATGGGGAGGGGGTGCGGCCACAGCAGGCCAAAACGCACCACCTCCTAGACCAACTCGGTTTGGACTCTATAGACTCAAACTAGGGATACAAACTGACCCGAGTTGGGTTCAGCCATAAAGGACTCGCAGGTCCTGGTCCTTGTGTGACTAGGACTCCTCCTTGGCGCATCCCACATGGTGTGGTGCGCCAACCCCTTGTCTCTCTCGATGTGCTCCGGCCTCCCTCTCCTCCCTCGAGCACTTATAGTAGATGTTCTGAATTTTATCCTCCATGCATTCCTTCTTGTTCTTCATGTGATCATCCATGTAGTCCATGCCTTGCTGCTCCTCTCCTCCAATAATGTTTGTGTTATCAACAAACCTGATCATACATAAATGCATAGACTTAGGTAGTATAAAATTCTCATAATCACAAACATCATATTCTATTAAGAGTGAGTTCACCTGTTGTTCTAATAACTTGGTTCTTGATCTTGTCATTGGTCCAATTCTCACTTCATTGGGTTTATCTTGAACAACAACATCTGCAATTGGAGAAAGTGTAGAAGAGCTAGGGATGTCCTCATCAGGGGTCCACGGGGGTCCAGATGGCTTAGATTGTCGCATGTGCTTTAGGATGACCTAAAAGCGCTACTGATACTCCTAGATGGCTGGGAGGGGTGCACGTGGCTCAGATGACATAAGGAGGGTCCGTATAATCCTAGATGGCTTTGAGGGGTCCACGGGGGTCCAGATGGCTACAATTGTCGCACGTGCTTAAGGATGACCTAAAAGTGCTGCTGATACTCGTAGATGGCTGGGAGGGGTGCACGTTGGTCAGATGACGTAAGGAGGGTCCGTATACTCCTAGAAGTCTAGGACGGGTCCACGGGGGTCCAGATAGCTTAGATTGTCGCACGTGCTTTAGGATCACCTAAAAGTGCTACTGATACTCCTAGATGAATCGGAGGGGTGCACGTGGGTGAGATGACGTAAAGAGGGTCCGTATACTCCTAGATGGCTAGGAGGTGTCCACGGGGGTCCAGATTGCTACGATCGTCGCGCGTGCTTTAGGATGACCTAAAAGTGCTACTGATACTCCTAGATGGCTGGGATGGGTGCACGTGGGTCAGATGACGTAAGGAGGGTCCGTATACTCCTAGATGGCTAGGAGCGGTCCACGGGGGTCCAGATGGCTTAGATTGTCGCATGTGCTTTAGGATGACCTAAAAGTGCTACTGATACTCCTAGATGGCTGGGAGGGGTGCACGTGGGTTAGATGACGTAAGGGGGGTCCGTATACTCCTAGATGGCTAGGACGGGTCCACGAGGGTCCAGATGGCTAAGATTGTCGCTCGTGCTTTAGGATGAACTAAAAGTGCTACTGATACTCCTAGAAGGCTGGGAGGGGTGCACGTGGGTCAGATGACGAAAGGATGGTCCGTATACTCCTAGATGGCTAGGAGGGGTCCACGGGGGTCCAGATGGCTACAATTGTCGCACGTGCTTTAGGATGACCTAAAAGTGCTACTGATACTCCTAGATTGCTCGGAGGGTTGCACGTGGGTCAGATGACGTAAGGAGGGTCCGTAATCTCCTAGATGGTTAGGAGGGGTCCACGGGGGTCCAGATGGCTACGATTGTCGCATGTCCTTTAGGATGAACTAAAAGTGCAACTGATACTCCTAGACGGCTGGGAGGCGTTGATAAGGGGTGGCCCGATCTTCTCAGTGAGCGGTGGGTAGATGGATGATGGTGGAAGATAACTTGCGAGAATCCGACGAACTCTCCGGCTGTTCCCCCGTTGCCAATGCAACAGCTCTTCAACCGAATGGATATTCGCGACGCCTCACACCGATGCAACGTAGCCGCCGACCACGAAGCGGTTTTGCAATCTACTAATTCCCAGTGGAACAACAGATCACACTCAAACTTCGGATAATAATCTCCAGAGCGCAACACAGTGGAGAGGTTGAATTCCTGAGCGCAACACAGAGGAACTCGAATATAGATGAATGCTTAGCAATCCAATCTAGGGTTTATGTTTAAACGTGGTCTGTGCTAAAAGCCACGACTTACAAGCCTATATAAAGGCTGCTGGACGTCCAACTTAGGGTTGGAGTCGAAAACAACCATAACTCTAACTTCCCTAACTTAAAGGACTCTATTTGGAAACTGGCAGGAAACAGCCGTCGACTTGTTTTGGTCACCGAGGCTTGTCCGAGTCGAACCGGTGCTTCGCGTCGGATCCGTTGGAAAGGACTTGTAATTTCCTTTCCAACCTGTGCTTCGTTGCTTTATTTGGACTTCACATGAATAATCCTTGGCTGTTTCGAATTCGTGACTTCTGCCAGTCCGAACCGAAGGTCTTTCCTTTGATGGCTCCACTTCCTCCCTCGCCTCCCTCGTGCTTGCCATCATTGTCTTCATGCTCCATGCCTCCTCCAATGTTTGTGTTATCAATAAACCTGAGACAACATAAATGCATAGATTTAGGTAGTATAAAATTCTCATGATCACAAACATCATATGCAATTAGGAGCGAGTTCACCTGTTGATCAAGTAACTTTGTTCTGGATCTTGTCACTGGACCAATCCTCACTTGATCATGTTTATCTTGGGCAGCATCATCTTCTATCGGAGAAGATGGATAAAGACTTGGGATGTCCTCATCATCTTCCCCCCCTTGAAAAGGCGTCGTCCTCGACGCGTCAAGGTCATCTCCGGTGTAGGGCGTCAAATCAGCAACATTGAACGAATTGCTCACACCGAATTCAGTAGATGGAAGATCTATCTTGTAGGCATTATCATTGATTTTGGACAGCACCTTGTAAGGGCCATCTCCTCGCGGCATCAACTTAGACTTGCGCAAATTAGGGAACCGATCCTTGATGGAAATGAACCCAAACCATGTCGCCGGGCTGAAAAAGCACCTCCTTGCGCTTCTTGTTGACACGCGCAGCATTGTTCTTACCCTTCTTTTCAATTGCCTCCTTGGTCTTGATGTGTATCTTCCTCACGAAATCTGCACGCTTCGATGCCTCCATGTTGATTCTTTCTTGTGTTGGAAGCGGCAGCAAATCAAGCGGCGTTATAGGCTTGAACCCATACACCACCTCAAACGGGCACAATGTCATGGTCGAATGCACCGCCCTATTGTACGCAAACTCCACATGCGGTAAGCACTCCTCCCATTCTCGCAGGTTCTTCTTAATCATGGCTCGTAGCAACGTCGATAGTGTGCGATTCACCACCTCCATTTGCCCATCAGTTTGTGGATGACATGTGGTACTGAACAGCAGCTTTGTTCCTAGCTTCCCCCACAACGTCTTCCAAAAGTAGCTCATGAACTTCACGTCACGGTCAGAAACAATCGTCCTTGGTACTCCATGTAGACGCACGATCTCCCTGAAAAACAGATTAGCAATATGCGACGCATCGTCGCTTTTGTGGCAGGCAATAAAATGTGACATTTTAGAAAAACGATCCACTACCACGAATATCGAATCATGTCCTCTCCTGGTTCTAGGCAATCCTAACACAAAATCCATGCTAATATCCTCCCATGGAGTTGTAGGTGCAGGAAGAGGAGTATACAGACCATGTGGCTTAAGTTTGGATTTAGCCTTGTTGCATGTGATGCAACGCTTCACAAACCTGTCCACATCTCGCCTCATGCGTGGCCAATAAAAGTGATCAGCCAACATTAACAACGTCTTCTCACGTCCAAAGTGACCCATCAATCCGCCTCCATGTGATTCCTGCAACAATAGCAAACGCACGGACGACTCGGGTACACATAACTTGTTAGCTCTAAACAAATATCCATCATGCATATGGTATTTTTCCCACGCCTTCACATCCGAACATTTAGCAAAGGCAGCGGCAAAATCAGTATCGGACGCATATAAATCACGCAAACTCTCCAAGCCAGGAACTTTAATATCTAAATGTGTCAATAACATGTTCTTCCTAGATAGAGCGTCAGCAACAACATTATCCTTGCCTTTCTTATACTTAATGATGTATGGGAAAGATTCAATGAACTCTACCCACTTAGCATGACGTTTATTAAGATTAGATTGGCACTTCAAAAATTTTAAAGCCTCATGATCAGAATGTATGATAAATTCTTTTGGCCACAAATAATGTTGCCAAACCTCAAGAACACGAACAAGAGCATACAATTCTTTATCATAAACAGGATAGTTTAATTGTGCACCACCAAGTTTTTCAGAAAAATATGCAATCGGCTGACCCTCTTGCATCAACACACCTCCAATTCCAATACCACTAGCATCACATTCAATATCAAATTGCTTATTGAAATTGGGAAGTCGTAAAACTGGTGCAGAAATCAAACAACGTTTCAGCTCATCAAACGCAGAATCTTGGGCTGCGGCCCACACAAATTCTACACCTTTCTTAGTTAACTCATTCAAAGGTGCAGCAATGGTGCTAAAATCTCTCACAAACCGACGGTAGAAACCAGCCAGTCCTAAGAAACTTCTAATTTGACTAATGTTCATGGGAGTAGGCCAATTTTTAATAGCTTCAATTTTAGATTCATCTACCTCTACTCCATTCTTAGAGACAACAAATCCCAGAAATATGACCTTTTCTTTGCAAAACGTGCACTTAGCAAGATTACCATAAAGCTTATTATCACGCAACACATGTAAAACTTGCCGAATATGATCAACATGGTCATTCTCATTGTGGCTATAAATCAGAATATCATCAAAATATACTACCACGAATTTCCCAATAAAATGCCTCAAAACATGATTCATCAAACGCATAAAGGTACTAGGAGCATTAGTTAAACCAAATGGCATGACTAACCACTCATATAACCCAAATTTTGTTTTGAAAGCAGTTTTCCATTCATCCCCTTCTTTCATCCGAATTTGATGATAACCACTACGCAAATCTATCTTAGAGAAAATAGCAGCACCACTTAATTCATCTAGCATGTCATCCAAACGAGGAATAGGATGTCTATAACGAATGGTGATGTTGTTAATAGCTCTACAATCTACACACATGCGCCATGTACCATCTTTTTTAGGAACTACAATAACAGGAACATCACAAGGGCTAAGGCTCACACGAACATACCCTTTGTCAAGAAGCTCTTGTACTTGTCGCTGGATTTCTTTCGTCTCTTGGGGATTGGTGCGGTACAGAGCTCGGTTTGGCAGCGTTGCTCCAGGGATCAAATCAACTTGATGCTCAATGCCTCGCAATGGTGGCAATCCCGCGGGTACCTCCTCCGGAAAAATGTCACCAAATTCCTGTAGAACATTAGAAACACCAATAGAGAGAGGGGTCATGTCGTTAGAAACAAGAATTTCCCCCTTGCACATGAGCACAAGAGGTACTAGAGTGGGATCCTCTCGAAACTCTCTCAAATCAGATTTGGTGGCTAACATTACTAAGGAAGTCTCTCCCTCACTTTTCTTTTTACCACTCGAATTTGGCTTGTGGCTCTCACTCACCGAAGGTCTTTCCTTTGATGGCTCCACTTCCTCCCTCGCCTCCCTCGTGCTTGCCATCATTGTCTTCATGCTCCATGCCTCCTCCAATGTTTGTGTTATCAATAAACCTGAGACAACATAAATGCATAGATTTAGGTAGTATAAAATTCTCATGATCACAAACATCATATGCAATTAGGAGCGAGTTCACCTGTTGATCAAGTAACTTTGTTCTGGATCTTGTCACTGGACCAATCCTCACTTGATCATGTTTATCTTGGGCAGCATCATCTTCTATCGGAGAAGATGGATAAAGACTTGGGATGTCCTCATCATCTTCCCCCCCCTTGAAAAGGCGTCGTCCTCGACGCGTCAAGGTCATCTCCGGTGTAGGGCGTCAAATCAGCAACATTGAACGAATTGCTCACACCGAATTCAGTAGATGGAAGATCTATCTTGTAGGCATTATCATTGATTTTGGACAGCACCTTGTAAGGGCCATCTCCTCGCGGCATCAACTTAGACTTGCGCAAATTAGGGAACCGATCCTTGATGGAAATGAACCCAAACCATGTCGCCGGGCTGAAAAAGCACCTCCTTGCGCTTCTTGTTGACACGCGCAGCATTGTTCTTACCCTTCTTTTCAATTGCCTCCTTGGTCTTGATGTGTATCTTCCTCACGAAATCTGCACGCTTCGATGCCTCCATGTTGATTCTTTCTTGTGTTGGAAGCGGCAGCAAATCAAGCGGCGTTATAGGCTTGAACCCATACACCACCTCAAACGGGCACAATGTCATGGTCGAATGCACCGCCCTATTGTACGCAAACTCCACATGCGGTAAGCACTCCTCCCATTCTCGCAGGTTCTTCTTAATCATGGCTCGTAGCAACGTCGATAGTGTGCGATTCACCACCTCCGTTTGCCCATCAGTTTGTGGATGACATGTGGTACTGAACAGCAGCTTTGTTCCTAGCTTCCCCCACAACGTCTTCCAAAAGTAGCTCATGAACTTCACGTCACGGTCAGAAACAATCGTCCTTGGTACTCCATGTAGACGCACGATCTCCCTGAAAAACAGATTAGCAATATGCGACGCATCGTCGCTTTTGTGGCAGGCAATAAAATGTGACATTTTAGAAAAACGATCCACTACCACGAATATCGAATCATGTCCTCTCCTGGTTCTAGGCAATCCTAACACAAAATCCATGCTAATATCCTCCCATGGAGTTGTAGGTGCAGGAAGAGGAGTATACAGACCATGTGGCTTAAGTTTGGATTTAGCCTTGTTGCATGTGATGCAACGCTTCACAAACCTGTCCACATCTCGCCTCATGCGTGGCCAATAAAAGTGATCAGCCAACATTAACAACGTCTTCTTACGTCCAAAGTGACCCATCAATCCGCCTCCATGTGATTCCTGCAACAATAGCAAACGCACGGACGACTCGGGTACACATAACTTGTTAGCTGTAAACAAATATCCATCATGCATATGGTATTTTTCCCACGCCTTCACATCCGAACATTTAGCAAAGGCAGCGGCAAAATCAGTATCGGACGCATATAAATCACGCAAACTCTCCAAGCCAGGAACTTTAATATCTAAATGTGTCAATAACATGTTCTTCCTAGATAGAGCGTCAGCAACAACATTATCCTTGCCTTTCTTATACTTAATGATGTATGGGAAAGATTCAATGAACTCTACCCACTTAGCATGACGTTTATTAAGATTAGATTGGCACTTCAAAAATTTTAAAGCCTCATGATCAGAATGTATGATAAATTCTTTTGGCCACAAATAATGTTGCCAAACCTCAAGAACACGAACAAGAGCATACAATTCTTTATCATAAACAGGATAGTTTAATTGTGCACCACCAAGTTTTTCAGAAAAATATGCAATCGGCTGACCCTCTTGCATCAACACACCTCCAATTCCAATACCACTAGCATCACATTCAATATCAAATTGCTTATTGAAATCGGGAAGTCGTAAAACTGGTGCAGAAATCAAACAACGTTTCAGCTCATCAAACGCAGAATCTTGGGCTGCGGCCCACACAAATTCTACACCTTTCTTAGTTAACTCATTCAAAGGTGCAGCAATGGTGCTAAAATCTCTCACAAACCGACGGTAGAAACCAGCCAGTCCTAAGAAACTTCTAATTTGACTAATGTTCATGGGAGTAGGCCAATTTTTAATAGCTTCAATTTTAGATTCATCTACCTCTACTCCATTCTTAGAGACAACAAATCCCAGAAATATGACCTTTTCTTTGCAAAACGTGCACTTAGCAAGATTACCATAAAGCTTATTATCACGCAACACATGTAAAACTTGCCGAATATGATCAACATGGTCATTCTCATTGTGGCTATAAATCAGAATATCATCAAAATATACTACCACGAATTTCCCAATAAAATGCATCAAAACATGATTCATCAAACGCATAAAGGTACTAGGAGCATTAGTTAAACCAAATGGCATGACTAACCACTCATATAACCCAAATTTTGTTTTGAAAGCAGTTTTCCATTCATCCCCTTCTTTCATCCGAATTTGATGATAACCACTACGCAAATCTATCTTAGAGAAAATAGCAGCACCACTTAATTCATCTAGCATGTCATCCAAACGAGGAATAGGATGTCTATAACGAATGGTGATGTTGTTAATAGCTCTACAATCTACACACATGCGCCATGTACCATCTTTTTTAGGAACTAAAATAACAGGAACAGCACAAGGGCTAAGGCTCACACGAACATACCCTTTGTCAAGAAGCTCTTGTACTTGTCGCTGGATTTCTTTCGTCTCTTGGGGATTGGTGCGGTACAGAGCTCGGTTTGGCAGCGTTGCTCCAGGGATCAAATCAACTTGATGCTCAATGCCTCGCAATGGTGGCAATCCCGCGGGTACCTCCTCCGGAAAAATGTCACCAAATTCCTGTAGAACATTAGAAACACCAATAGAGAGAGGGGTCATGTCGTTAGAAACAAGAATTTCCCCCTTGCACATGAGCACAAGAGGTACTAGAGTGGGATCCTCTCGAAACTCTCTCAAATCAGATTTGGTGGCTAACATTACTAAGGAAGTCTCTCCCTCACTTTTCTTTTTACCACTCGAATTTGGCTTGTGGCTCTCACTCACCGAAGGTGGGGGCACTCGGCTAGCTAATCTCTCACGCTCATCCTCACAATTTACTTCCACCTTTTGCCTCGAATCATTGACAACTTCGGATGGGGATAAAGGACGCAAGATGATCTCCTTTCCAAGCCAATTGAGTTGGTATGTGTTAGATCGGCCATTGTGTCGAACATCACGATCATATTGCCAAGGACGACCCAACAACAAATGACACACCGTCATTGGAACCACATCACACTCCACGGTGTCTTTGTATGGCCCAATCTGAAAATCAATGCGCACCATGTGGTTGATCTTCATCTCTCCGCTGTCACTCAACCACTGAATATAATACGGATGCGGGTGCGGCAAATATTTCAGATTCAGTTTCTGACATAGCTCCTTACTAGCTAAATTGTGGCAACTACCACCATCTATGATTACTTTGCACGACCTTCCATTACCAACAGCAGCTCTTGTTTGAAACAAATTGCAGCGCTGTTCCGCAGAACTTGGTGTAACACTCAAAACTCGAGGCGTGCAAACAATGGACGGTAATCGAACAGCATCGGCATAGCAAGAACCGTCCTCCTTCTCCTCCACATATTCTGGTTCGGCCTCCACTTCATCACCACTCTCATACTCGCCGGTCTCCTCGTTGATCAACATAACCTTGCGGTTTGGGCAATCTCTCTTAAAGTGCCCCTTCCCTCCACAAGTGTGGCAATTCATATCACGAGTGCGGGCTGTAGAATCGGATGAGCCAACACTCCCAGCAGGTTTTGGTGCTGGTTTAGGCGTAGGTGCAGCCGAACTGAATTTGGATGCAGCAGGGGTAGAACCACGGGACACGGGCGTAGGCGCCACGGCAGCAGGTGTCACGCGCGGTGTAAAGGGTCCTCGGCTATAGGCAGGCCGGGGTGCATATTTGGCGTCCTCCGCCAACTGTAACTCAGCTTCACGTGCTTGATGCAGTAAATCTTGGACATCTCCATATTGATGATGACGCACAATTCGTTTGATATTAACACTCAAACCTGATAAGAAACGCTGCATTGTTTGTTCAGGGTATTCACGCACTTTAGCACGCTGCATGATCATCTCCATCTCCTTGTAGTACTCATCGACGGATAGGGTGCCTTGCCTCAAATTCTGCAACTTGTCATATAAAGAACGGATGTAATTACGAGGAATAAAACGGTGACGCATCTCTTCCTTCATCTCCTGCCAAGAACGAATTGGCAAATCATTAGCATCACGCCGAGCATTCACAAGTCCGTCCCACCACAGCAAAGCATAACCATCAAACTCAGAAGATGCAAGCTTGATCTTTCTATCTTCGGGGCACTCATGCAAACGCCATAGTTTTTCCATCTTCAGCTCCCAATTGATGTATTCTTCCACGTCAATAGATCCTTCAAATTTAGGAATACTGAATTTTGGCTTGGCTAAAACATCATCATTATCATGGCCGGCAGGAACAAAATTACGACGTGCACCAACAGGTGCAAAACCACGACCATGAAGTCCACCACGACCAACGCCACGCCCGGCATTGGCATGCGGTATCCCAGCAGCACCATCGTCATCCACAGCATCAAACTCCTCGTCGTGATCAGCCTGGACACTTGCATCATCCGCTGGCTGGTTGTTGCACTGTGTCAACGTGCGCATAGCACGAGTCAAGGTGGCAAGATTTGATAAGGATCAAGGGGATGATCCTATGATTGTTGTCCCGATCTTTCACAACGAGTAACCCGGACGGTAAATCCTTCCAACAACACCAACGGCGTCACCTGAAGGTGGGGAATAAATCCAGCAAGCAACGTGATGAAGATCACCACGCCTCTAACCCGAGCACGATAACACTTGATGAACACAAGCACCCTCGCAGCAATCTTTATTACAAACTGATAAACGGCATCGCCGTCCCCGGAGGGATGCTTCACCAACGAGCTCAAAGTCTATGGACTGTTTTTAATCTAAACTCAAGCTAACCCTAAAACGATGCCTAGCAACTCCTTATATGAGGGGAGGGATGCTACAGTACCGCGCTACAGTACCGCGCTACAGTACCGCCCCCCTAATGGACCCTACGTTGACTTGGTTGGACAGGCCCAAACCAAGCCCAAACTCATAAGTATTAAAAACTCTAATTATTTAAAATAGCAACACACGACGAATACACCTAACTTGGTGGAGTCCTGAAATTGGGCTGCACCTCCCCCGTCGTGCCCATATCATCCTCCCCCCCTTCAAGAAGCGTTGTCCTCAACGCTTGAGGGTCGGCTCGAAAGGGTGGCGTGATAGCAGCAACAACATCACGCGTCTTCGTCATCTTCAAGTCTCGCTTGCCTTCCTCACCACATCCTCCCGCTCGGCCTGCTCGACTTGATACAGTCTTCGGCGGCTGCATCTCTTTCCTTCTCCACATGAGCTTGGACCTAGGCGCCACCATCTTCTTCTTCTCAACTCTTGCTGGAACCTCGTGTTGCTGAACATGAACCTGCTTTGCACGACCCTGCACAAGATGAGTAATGCCTGGGCCACACAACTGACGAACACGTCCATCCTTGCCTTTATGCACACGTACTGCTGCTCCAACAAAACGTTTCCGAGGTGTTCTCACAAAACTGTGGCTAACTACCCGCGGCACCATATGCACCGGAACACGATCAGCACCACTATCATCGGTCTGAACACCCATGTCAACACGAACTGGAATTTCTTTCTTCTCATCAATCAGAGGCATAACTTCAACCGGCTTGTCACTAACAAGTACAACTGGCTTGTCATCTACAGGCATGGCTGAAACAATGTCAACACAGACGCTCCGTGCATCATGCTCCTCAGGCTGCGGCGTAGCTAGCTCAGATTTTGGCTTAGCCTTGCGCAACTTCTCCTTGTGTACCACCAGCTCAACATCAGACTTTATTTGATCATCCTGCATAGGTTTCAAAGTCCGCTGTTTGCCATCATGCACAAAAGAATATGTATTTGCTCTCCCAGCATGAGTAACATTGCGATCATACTGCCATGGACGTCCAAGTAACAGTCCACATACCTCCAATGGCAACACATCGCATTCCACCTCATCAACATAGTCACCAACTATAAATGGCACACGAACCTTGTGAGTAATCTTCATCATACCGCAGCTATTAACCCACTCAACATGCCTCGGTTCTGGAATACGCCATGTGGATAAACCCAACGCTTCCACAACCGCCTTGCTAATGCCATTACAGTAGCTACCACTGTCAATCATCAACTTGCATGCTTTGCCCTTGATCATGCACTGCGCCTGAAATAAATTCCATCGCTGGCCTCTATCCACTGTCATACAAGTATCACCATGTACTCTCTTGAGTTGCATATTCAACCCACTCAATGGTACAACATCCTCCACCAGACTTTTGTCCAAATCCGTAGACGGCTCCACAAATTTGGTGCGCAGAAATTGTTTGAATTCCTCCCAATTAGATGTTTGCCATGTGATGCCTCTCACACGCATCTCTTCCCGCCACCAACTCGACAACTTTGTATCTACTCGCCGGTACGCAATAACTAATGCAGTAGGGTCACCAAAATTGTAATCAAGCGTACGACATTTTGCAAAACCACTGTCCATGTCTGATTCCCAAGACTGATATTCTGCAGGCGTCGCCGAGCAGTCCAATCTCCACTTGATTTTAGTTGGATCAAAGGCGAAACCAACAATGATACCAGTGTAGTCATGATAAACATCACCGGACCTTTCACCAGAAACACACCTCTTGCCATAAAAATCACCCTGAAACGAACTCATTATCACGTCAAATTCGGTTCGGACTGACCGAAACTCTGAATTTAAAACGGACGTGGTTTCCTCGTAGGAAGTCCGAAACAGGCAAATAAGCACTTGTCGGAAAGATAATTTTATGTACTTTCCAATTGGTAGCCTCCCAAGTCCCGACTCCTCACGTGCAGGTCACTGTGGGCTGAACAAGACGACGGTCGTTTCTGGACTGGGCAGAACGCGAGATCAAAGCTGACCTCTTGCCTTTTCCTTTCCTCCGGTATTTCCTTTCCTTTCTTATCGGCCAAGTAAATCCGAATCTGCCTCTTGTTTACTTTCCTTTCCTGCCAAAACTCCACGTCAGAAAACAAAACGAGAAAGAATCCCACCAAATCCGGAACTAATGAAATCCGAGATTTATCTTTCCGTTTTTATCAGATCCGATCTTGCTTGGAATTTCCTATCCGGTTTGGACTTTCCTTTTCCTTGACTTGATGATCAAACACCACCACGTGCTGTCCCTTGCTGCTCCTCCACGATCTGATGTTTGGTGTTTGAAATTGACTAGCAGATCTAGCAGGAACCGCACTGCCTGGACTTCACGTGCTGCTCCAGCCAACCTCCACACAACCACGATCAAAAGCAACCACGATCGGGACTGCAGCAGAAAACGATCTTAGCAAATTTGCAATCGATCTAACCTCCTTGCCGGCTGTACGCTGGACTCCCTGCAGGACGACCACCGACACGATCTCTACGAACGCGATCTCCAACAGCCTCCGCCTGAACCAATCTCCACCGAAATCAATCTAGCAGATTGATCAAACAAAACTCGCTGTGATAAACCCAGTAATCTGATACCACATGATAAGGATCAAGGGGATGATCCTATGATTGTTGTCCCGATCTTTCACAACGAGTAACCCGGACGGTAAATCCTTCCAACAACACCAACGGCGTCACCTGAAGGTGGGGAATAAATCCAGCAAGCAACGTGATGAAGATCACCACGCCTCTAACCCGAGCACGATAACACTTGATGAACACAAGCACCCTCGCAGCAATCTTTATTACAAACTGATAAACGGCATCGCCGTCCCCGGAGGGATGCTTCACCAACGAGCTCAAAGTCTATGGACTGTTTTTAATCTAAACTCAAGCTAACCCTAAAACGATGCCTAGCAACTCCTTATATGAGGGGAGGGATGCTACAGTACCGCGCTACAGTACCGCGCTACAGTACCGCCCCCCTAATGGACCCTACGTTGACTTGGTTGGACAGGCCCAAACCAAGCCCAAACTCATAAGTATTAAAAACTCTAATTATTTAAAATAGCAACACACGACGAATACACCTAACTTGGTGGAGTCCTGAAATTGGGCTGCACCTCCCCCGTCGTGCCCATATCAAGATTGGTTTGTATTTGCATCAATGTCGCCGCTGAATCATTAGCTGTTTGCAGGACAGTCTCAAGCTTATGATCCGTTGCTGCCAAATCACTTTGTATCTTGTCACACTGATTGTTAACTTGACGGGTTAAATGATCACGGAGAGCTTCATATTCTCTCCAAGTAACTGTAGATGTTGCCTCCTTCCTTTGCCGCACCACACTATCGTCCTCTGAAGACATGATTAGTGCACAGAAGACAATGTATATATATAGGTGGGAAAAACTCTCAACTCACTTAAAACCGAAATAAATTGTGTATCTTACCGTTCCAAAGTGAATAGTGAAAGCTTACCGCTCGTAGGACAGAACGTGCACGGAGGGGGTGAAGCGAATATTATGGGTTTCAAAGTGTCACACAACAAAACCAGGGTATTTAAGTGGAGCTTGGTAGGGATACCTAACTACACCAAATTACAAATCGTAGTGCTGATCGTATGACACCACAGGAAACGCACACGGTGGAGATAAACAGGGCAAAGCAACTATGAAACAAGAATGTCACAATGCACGAGAGAGACACTAGCAAAAGCTCAAAGTATAAGGGCACAAGATTGCTCAATTTTACTAGTGAAAACAGCACCTCAAACAGGTTCAAAATGGCTGGATATAGCAACAAACATTCAGCTTCTTGTCTCTTTATTTCGCTGGATCTTTTTCTCTCTCTGTTTTTTTTTTAATTAATTTTTTACACTTCTTTTCTATGTATTTAAACCAGCAAAAATATGCAACAGTTCGTGGTACTGTAGCTACAGTAAATAAATCCGAAACTGCCGAACGTGTGCGCACAAAAGTTTCCTAATTGAGCAGCCCTAGAGCAGGGAAAAGCTAGTCTCGTGGGTAAGTTCCTACACCAAAAGAAAGGCTTGCTAAGGTTGTCAAACGGAAAGGAAAAGAACACTATGTGGACTCGGTAAGGAAAACGAAAACAGAAAGAACTAAGAAACCAACGCGAACTCGGACTCAACTTCTTTTTGTTATTTTTCTGATTTAGACAACGACTCGGAAACAAAGAACAAACAGAACCTAGACCTATGACTCTGACAAGAAAAGTAACGCAAAGGATAAACCGACCAGCAACTACAACTTGTAATCCGATGCAATCTAGGGTTCTGGCGAGATCTAAACCTAATATTTTTTGCTTTTTCTGTATAGGACGAAAAACAGTAAATCTACGGGATGGATTTGTGGATGCTCACCGAGTAAACGCTGGAAATCTGATACCAAGATGATAAGGGGTGGCCCGATCTTCTCAGTGAGCGGTGGGTAGATGGATGATGGTGGAAGATAACTTGCGAGAATCCGACGAACTCTCCGGCTGTTCCCCCGTTGCCAATGCAACAGCTCTTCAACCCAATGGATATTCGCGACGCCTCACACCGATGCAACGTAGCCGCCGACCACGAAGCGGTTTTGCAATCTAATAATTCCCAGTGGAACAACAGATCACACTCAAACTTCGGATAATAATCTCCAGAGCGCAACACAGTGGAGAGGTTGAATTCCTGAGCGCAACACAGAGGAACTCGAATATAGATGAATGCTTAGCAATCCAATCTAGGGTTTATGTTTAAACGTGGTCTGTGCTAAAAGCCACGACTTACAAGCCTATATAAAGGCTGCTGGACGTCCAACTTAGGGTTGGAGTCGAAAACAACCATAACTCTAACTTCCCTAACTTAAAGGACTCTATTTGGAAACTGGCAGGAAACAGCCGTCGACTTGTTTTGGTCACCGAGGCTTGTCCGAGTCGAACCGGTGCTTCGGGTCGGATCCGTTGGAAAGGACTTGTAATTTCCTTTCCAACCTGTGCTTCGTTGCTTTATTTGGACTTCACATGAATAATCCTTGGCTGTTTCGAATTCGTGACTTCTGCCAGTCCGAACCGAAGGTCTTTCCTTTGATGGCTCCACTTCCTCCCTCGCCTCCCTCGTGCTTGCCATCATTGTCTTCATGCTCCATGCCTCCTCCAATGTTTGTGTTATCAATAAACCTGAGACAACATAAATGCATAGATTTAGGTAGTATAAAATTCTCATGATCACAAACATCATATGCAATTAGGAGCGAGTTCACCTGTTGATCAAGTAACTTTGTTCTGGATCTTGTCACTGGACCAATCCTCACTTGATCATGTTTATCTTGGGCAGCATCATCTTCTATCGGAGAAGATGGATAAAGACTTGGGATGTCCTCATCAGGCGTGCACGTGAGTCAGATGACGTAAGGAGGGTCCGTATACTCCTAGATGGCTAGGAGGCGTCCATGGTGGTCCAGATGGCTACGATTGTCGCACGTGCTTTAGGATGACCTAAAAGTGCTACTGATACTCCTTGATGGCTGGGAGGAGTGCACGTGGCTCAGATGACGTAAGGAGGGTCAGTATAATCCTAGATGGCTTTGAGGGGGGGTCCAGATGGCTACAACTGTCGCACGTGCTTTAGGATGACCTAAAAGTGCTACTGATACTCCTAGATGGCTAGAAGGGGTGCACGTTGGTCAGATCACGTAAGGAGGGTCCGTATACTCCTAGATGGCTAGGAGGGGTCCACGGGGGTCCAGATAGCTTAGATTGTCGCACGTGCTTTAGGATCACCTAAAAGTGCTATTGATACTCCTAGATGAATCGGAGGGGTGCACGTGGGTGAGATGATGTAAGGAGGGTCCGTATACTCCTAGATGGCTAGGAGGGGTCCACGGGGGTCCAGATGGCTACGATTGTCGTGCGTGCTTTAGGATGACCTAAAAGTGATACTGATACTCCTAGATGGCTGGGAGCGGTGCACGTGGGTCAGATGACGTAAGGAGGGTCCGTATACTCCTAGATGGCTAGGAGGGGTCCACGGGGATCCAGATGGCTTAGATTGTCGCATGTGCTTTAGGATGAACTAAAAGTGCTACTGACACTCCTATATGGCTGGGAGGGGTGCACGTGGCTCAGATGACATAAGGAGGGTCAGTATAATCCCAGATGGCTTTGAGGGGGGGTCCAGATGGCTACAACTGTCGCATGTGCTTTAGTCTGATCTAAAAGTGCTACTGATACTCCTAGATGGCTAGGAGGGGTGCACGTTGGTCAGATGACATAAGGAGGGTCCGTATACTCCGAGATGGCTAGGAGGGGTCCACGGGGGTCCAGATAGCTTCGATTGTCGCACGTGCTTTAGGATCACCTAAAAGTGCTACTGATACTCCTAGATGAATCGGAGGGGTGCACGTGGGTGAGATGATGTAAGGAGGGTCCGTATACTCCTAGATGGCTAGGAGGGGTCCACGGGGATCCAGATGGCTACGATTGTCGCGCGTGCTTTAGGATGACCTAAAAGTGCTAATGATACTCCTAGAAGGCTGGGAGGGGTGCACGTTGGTCAGATGACATAAGGAGGGTCCGTATACTCCGAGATGGCTAGGAGGGGTCCACGGGGGTCCAGATAGCTTCGATTGTCGCACGTGCTTTAGGATCACCTAAAAGTGCTACTGATACTCCTAGATGAATCGGAGGGGTGCACGTGGGTGAGATGATGTAAGGAGGGTCCGTATACTCCTAGATGGCTAGGAGGGGTCCACGGGGGTCCAGATGGCTAAGATTGTCGCTCGTGCTTTAGGATTACCTAAAAGTGCTACGGATACTCCTAGAAGGCTTGGAGGGGTGCACGTGGGTCAGATGACGTAAGGAGGGTCCGTATACTCCTAGATGGCTAGGAGGGGTCCACGGGGGTCCAGATGGCTTAGATTGTCGCACGTGCTTTAGGATCACCTAAAAGTGCTATTGATACTCCTAGATGAATCGGAGGGGTGCACGTGGGTGAGATGATGTAAGGAGGGTCCGTATACTCCTAGATGGCTAGGAGGGGTCCACGGGGGCCCAGATGGCTTAGATTGTCGCATGTGCTTTGGGATGACCTAAAAGAGCTACTGATACTCCTAGATGGCTGGGAGGGGTGCACGTTGGTCAGATGAGGTAAGGAGGGTCCGTATACTCCTAGATGGCTAGGAGGGGTCCACGGGGGTCCAGATAGCTTAGATTGTCGCACGTGCTTTAGGATCACCTAGAAGTGCTACTGATACTCCTAGATGGCTCGGAGGGGTGCACGTGGGTGAGATGACGTAAGTAGGGTCCGTATACTCCTAGATGGCTAGGAGGGGTCCACGGGGGTCCAGATGGCTACGATTGTCGCGCGTGCTTTAGGATGACCTAAAAGTGCTACTGATACTCCTAGACTGCTGGGAGGGGTGCACGTGGGTCAGATGACGTAAGGAGGGTCCGTATACTCCTAGATGGCTAGGAGGGGTCCACGAAGGTCCAGATGGCTACGATTGTCGCATGTGCTTTAGGATGACCTAAAAGTGCTACTCATACTCCTAGAGGGCTGGGAGGGGTGCACGTGGGTCAAATGACGTAAGGAGGGTCCAGATGGCTACAATTGTCGCACGTGCTTAAGGAGGACATAAAAGTGCTGCTGATACTCGTAGATGGCTGGGAGGGGTGCACGTTGGTCAGATGACGTAAGGAGGGTCCGTATACTCCTGGAAGGCTAGGACGGGTCCACGGGGGTCCAGATAACTTAGATTGTCGCACGTGCTTTAGGATCACCTAAAAGTGCTACTGATACTCCTAGATGAATCGGAGGGGTGCACGTGGGTGAGATGACGTAAAGAGGGTCCGTATACTCCTAGATGGCTAGGAGGTGTCCACGGGGGTCCAGATTGCTACGATCGTCGCGCGTGCTTTAGGATGACCTAAAAGTGCTACTGATACTCCTAGATGGCTGGGAGGGGTGCACGTGGGTCAGATGACGTAAGGAGGGTCCGTATACTCCTAGATGGCTAGGAGCGGTCCACGGGGGTCCAGATGGCTTAGATTGTCGCATGTGCTTTAGGATGACCTAAAAGTGCTACTGATACTCCTAGATGGCTGGGAGGGGTGCACGTCGGTTAGATGACGTAAGGGGGGTCCGTATACTCCTAGATGGCTAGGACGGGTCCACGGGGGTCCAGATGGCTAAGATTGTCGCTCGTGCTTTAGGATGACCTAAAAGTGCTGCTGATACTCCTAGAAGGCTGGGAGGGGTGCACGTGGGTCAGATGACGTAAGGATGGTCCGTATACTCCTAGATGGCTAGGAGGGGTCCACGGGGGTCCAGATGGCTACAATTGTCGCACGTGCTTTAGGATGACCTAAAAGTGCTACTGATACTCCTAGATTGCTCGGAGGGTTGCACGTGGGTCAGATGACGTAAGGAGGGTCCGTAATCTCCTAGATGGTTAGGAGGGGTCCACGGGGGTCCAGATGGCTACGATTGTCGCATGTCCTTTAGGATGAACTAAAAGTGCAACTGATACTCCTAGAGGGCTGGGAGGCGTGCACGTGGGTAAGATGACGTAAGGAGGGTCCGTATACTCCTAGATGGCTAGGAGGGGTCCATGGGGGTCCAGATGGCTACGATTGTCGCACGTGCTTTAGGATGACCTAAAAGTGCTACTGATACTCCTAGATGGCTGGGAGGAGTGCACGTGGCTCAGATGACGTAAGGAGGGTCAGTATAATCCTAGATGGCTTTGAGGGGGGGTCCAGATGGCTACAACTGTCGCACGTGCTTTAGGATGACCTAAAAGTGCTACTGATACTCCTAGATGGCTAGGAGGGGTGCACGTTGGTCAGATGACGTAAGGAGGGTCCGTATACTCCTAGATGGCTAGGAGGGGTCCACGGGGGTCCAGATAGCTTAGATTGTCGCACGTGCTTTAGGATCACCTAAAAGTGCTATTGATACTCCTAGATGAATCGGAGGGGTGCACGTGGGTGAGATGATGTAAGGAGGGTCCGTATACTCCTAGATGGCTAGGAGGGGTCCACGGGGGCCCAGATGGCTTAGATTGTCGCATGTGCTTTGGGATGACCTAAAAGAGCTACTGATACTCCTAGATGGCTGGGAGGGGTGCACGTTGGTCAGATGAGGTAAGGAGGGTCCGTATACTCCTAGATGGCTAGGAGGGGTCCACGGGGGTCCAGATAGCTTAGATTGTCGCACGTGCTTTAGGATCACCTAGAAGTGCTACTGATACTCCTAGATGGCTCGGAGGGGTGCACGTGGGTGAGATGACGTAAGTAGGGTCCGTATACTCCTAGATGGCTAGGAGGGGTCCACGGGGGTCCAGATGGCTACGATTGTCGCGCGTGCTTTAGGATGACCTAAAAGTGCTACTGATACTCCTAGACTGCTGGGAGGGGTGCACGTGGGTCAGATGACGTAAGGAGGGTCCGTATACTCCTAGATGGCTAGGAGGGGTCCACGAAGGTCCAGATGGCTACGATTGTCGCATGTGCTTTAGGATGACCTAAAAGTGCTACTCATACTCCTAGAGGGCTGGGAGGGGTGCACGTGGGTCAAATGACGTAAGGAGGGTCCAGATGGCTACAATTGTCGCACGTGCTTAAGGAGGACATAAAAGTGCTGCTGATACTCGTAGATGGCTGGGAGGGGTGCACGTTGGTCAGATGACGTAAGGAGGGTCCGTATACTCCTGGAAGGCTAGGACGGGTCCACGGGGGTCCAGATAACTTAGATTGTCGCACGTGCTTTAGGATCACCTAAAAGTGCTACTGATACTCCTAGATGAATCGGAGGGGTGCACGTGGGTGAGATGACGTAAAGAGGGTCCGTATACTCCTAGATGGCTAGGAGGTGTCCACGGGGGTCCAGATTGCTACGATCGTCGCGCGTGCTTTAGGATGACCTAAAAGTGCTACTGATACTCCTAGATGGCTGGGAGGGGTGCACGTGGGTCAGATGACGTAAGGAGGGTCCGTATACTCCTAGATGGCTAGGAGCGGTCCACGGGGGTCCAGATGGCTTAGATTGTCGCATGTGCTTTAGGATGACCTAAAAGTGCTACTGATACTCCTAGATGGCTGGGAGGGGTGCACGTCGGTTAGATGACGTAAGGGGGGTCCGTATACTCCTAGATGGCTAGGACGGGTCCACGGGGGTCCAGATGGCTAAGATTGTCGCTCGTGCTTTAGGATGACCTAAAAGTGCTGCTGATACTCCTAGAAGGCTGGGAGGGGTGCACGTGGGTCAGATGACGTAAGGATGGTCCGTATACTCCTAGATGGCTAGGAGGGGTCCACGGGGGTCCAGATGGCTACAATTGTCGCACGTGCTTTAGGATGACCTAAAAGTGCTACTGATACTCCTAGATTGCTCGGAGGGTTGCACGTGGGTCAGATGACGTAAGGAGGGTCCGTAATCTCCTAGATGGTTAGGAGGGGTCCACGAGGGTCCAGATGGCTACGATTGTCGCATGTCCTTTAGGATGAACTAAAAGTGCAACTGATACTCCTAGACGGCTGGGAGGCGTGCACGTGGGTCAGATGACGTAAGGAGGGTCCGTATACTCCTAGATGGCTAGGAGGGGTCCATGGGGGTCCAGATGGCTACGATTGTCGCACGTGCTTTAGGATGACCTAAAAGTGCTACTGATACTCCTAGATGGCTGGGAGGAGTGCACGTGGCTCAGATGACCTAAGGAGGGTCAGTATAATCCTAGATGGCTTTGAGGGGGGGTCCAGATGGCTACAACTGTCGCACGTGCTTTAGGATGACCTAAAAGTGCTACTGATACTCCTAGATGGCTAGGAGGGGTGCACGTTGGTCAGATGACGTAAGGAGGGTCCGTATACTCCTAGATGGCTAGGAGGGGTCCACGGGGGTCCAGATAGCTTAGATGGCTACAACTGTCGCACGTGCTTTAGGATGACCTAAAAGTGCTACTGATACTCCTAGATGGCTAGGAGGGGTTGATAAGGGGTGGCCCGATCTTCTCAGTGAGCGATGGGTAGATGGATGATGGTGGAAGATAACTTGCGAGAATCCGACGAACTCTCCGGCTGTTCCCCCGTTGCCAATGCAACAGCTCTTCAACCCAATGGATATTCGCGACGCCTCACACCGATGCAACGTAGCCGCCGACCACGAAGCGGTTTTGCAATCTACTAATTCCCAGTGGAACAACAGATCACACTCAAACTTCGGATAATAATCTCCAGAGCGCAACACAGTGGAGAGGTTGAATTCCTGAGCGCAACACAGAGGAACTCGAATATAGATGAATGCTTAGCAATCCAATCTAGGGTTTATGTTTAAACGTGGTCTAAACCTAAAAGCCACGAAATTACAAGCCTTATAAAGGCTGCTGGACGTCCAACATTGTGTTGGAGTCAAAACCTAACTTTCCTAACTTTAACGGACTCTGTTTGGAAACAGGCAGAAAACAACTCGTGACTTGTTGCGGTCACCGCGCCTAGTCCGAGCCGAACCGGGGCATGGGGCCGGACCCATTGGAAAGCCCTTCAAATTGCCTTTTCAGATTGTGCTTCTTTGCTCTATTTGGAGTCCGTATAAAGAATCCACGTCCGTTTCAAATTCAGGACTTCTGTCAGTCCGAACCGAATCTGAACAAATCTTGAATCCGAATTGGAAAGGATCTTTCTTTGTTTGCAGCATCCCTTCTTCGCGTGATGGCTCCGCTTCCTCCCTCGCCTCCCTCGTGCTAGCCACCTTGATGTTTGTCAACAGCCTCCATTCCTTGCCCACATCTTCTTCTCCATTCGCCATTATCTCCATTAACTCAAACCTAATGATACATAAACATAATAACTTAGGCAGTATAACATTCTTATAATTCATGGTATCATATCCAACTAGGAATGAGTTCACCTTATAATAATCATCGATCATGTTTAGTATTTCCTTCCAGTTTAAGCATGGATAATCATCATAATCCACCGATATATCCTCATCAGGGGTGCACGTTGGTCAGATGACGTAAGGAGGGTCCGTATACTCCTAGATGGCTAGGAGGGGTCCACGGGGGTCCAGATAGCTTAGATTGTCGCACGTGCTTTAGGATCACCTAAAAGTGCTATTGATACTCCTAGATGAATCGGAGGGGTGCACGTGGGTGAGATGATGTAAGGAGGGTCCGTATACTCCTAGATGGCTAGGAGGGGTCCACGGGGGTCCAGATGGCTACGATTGTCGCGCGTGCTTTAGGATGACCTAAAAGTGATACTGATACTCCTAGATGGCTGGGAGCGGTGCACATGGGTCAGATGACGTAAGGAGGGTCCGTATACTCCTAGATGGCTAGGAGGGGTCCACGGGGATCCAGATGGCTTAGATTGTCGCATGTGCTTTAGGATGAACTAAAAGTGCTACTGATACTCCTAGATGGCTGGGAGGGGTGCACGTGGCTCAGATGACGTAAGGAGGGTCAGTATAATCCTAGATGGCTTTGAGGGGGGGTCCAGATGGCTACAACTGTCGCACGTGCTTTAGTCTGACCTAAAAGTGCTACTGATACTCCTAGATGGCTAGGAGGGGTGCACGTTGGTCAGATGACGTAAGGAGGGTCCGTATACTCCTAGATGGCTAGGAGGGGTCCACGGGGGCCCAGATAGCTTCGATTGTCGCACGTGCTTTAGGATCACCTAAAAGTGCTACTGATACTCCTAGATGAATCGGAGGGGTGTACGTGGGTGAGATGATGTAAGGAGGGTCCGTATACTCCTAGATGGCTAGGAGGGGTCCACGGGGGTCCAGATGGCTACGATTGTCGCGCGTGCTTTAGGATGACCTAAAAGTGATACTGATACTCCTAGATGGCTGGGAGGGGTGCACGCGGGTCAGATGACGTAAGGAGGGTCCATATACTCCTAGATGGCTAGGAGGGTTCCACGGGGGTCCAGATGGCATAGATTGTCGCATGTGCTTTAGGATGAACTAAAAGTGCTACTGATACTTCTAGATGGCTGGGAGGGGTGCACGTGGGTCAGATGACGTAAGGAGGGTCCGTATACTCCTAGATGGCTAGGAGGGGTGCACGGAGGTCCAGATGGCTAAGATTGTCGCTCGTGCTTTAGGATGACCTAAAAGTGCTACGGATACTCCTAGAAGGCTTGGAGGGGTGCACGTGGGTCAGATGACGTAAGGAGGGTCCGTATACTCCTAGATGGCTAGGAGGGGTCCACGGGGGTCCAGATGGCTACGATTGTCGCATGAGCTTTAGCATGACCTAAAAGTTCTACCGATATTCCTAGATGGCTGTGAGGGGTGCACGTGGGTCAAATGACGTAAGGAGGGTCCGTATACTCCTAGATGGCTAGGAGGGGTCCACGGGGGCCCAGATGGCTTAGATTGTCGCACGTGCTTTAGGATCACCTAAAAGTGCTACTGATACTCCTAGATGGCTCGGAGGGGTGCACGTGGGTGAGATGACGTAAGTAGGGTCCGTATACTCCTAGATGGCTAGGAGGGGTCCACGGGGGTCCAGATGGCTACGATTGTCGCGCGTGCTTTAGGATGACCTAAAAGTGCTACTGATACTCCTAGACTGCTGGGAGGGGTGCACGTGGGTCAGATGACGTAAGGAGGGTCCGTATACTCCTAGATGGCTACGAGGGGTCCACGAAGGTCTAGATGGCTACGATTGTCGCATGTGCTTTAGGATGACCTAAAAGTGCTACTCATACTCCTAGAGGGCTGGGAGGGGTGCACGTGGGTCAAATGACGTAAGGAGGGTCCGTATACTCCTATATGGCTAGGAGGGGTCCACGGGAGTCTAGATGGCTTAGATTGTCGCACGTGCTTTAGGATGACCTACAAGTGCTACTGATACTCCTAGATGGCTGGGAGGGGTGCACGTGGGTCAGATGTCGTAAGGAGGGTCCGTATACTCCTAGATGGCTAGGAGGGGTCCACGGGGGTCCAGATAGCTTAGATTGTCGCACGTGCTTTAGGATCACCTAAAAGTGCTACTGATACTCCTAGATGGCTGGGAGGGTGCACGTGGCTCAGATGACGTAAGGAGGGTAAGTATAATCCTAGATGGCTTTGAGGGGTCCACGGGGGTCCAGATGGCTACAATTGTCGCACGTGCTTTAGGATGACCTAAAAGTGCTACTGATACTCCTAGATGGCTGGGAGGGGTGCACGTGGGTCAGATGACGTAAGGAGGGTCCGTATAATCCTAGATGGCTAGGATGGGTCCACGGGGGTCCAGATGGCATAGATTGTCACATGTGCTTTAGGATGACCTAAAAGTGCTAGTGATACTCCTAGATGGCTGGGAGGGGTGCACGTGGGTCAGATGACGTAAGGAGGGTCCGTATACTCCTAGATGGCTAGGTGGGGTCCACGGGGATCCAGATGGCTACGATTGTCGCACGTGCTATAGGATGACCTAAAAGTGCGACTGATACTCCTAGATGGCTCGGAGGGTTGCACGTGGGTCAGATGACGTAAGGAGGGTCCGTAAACTCCTAGATGGTTAGGAGGGGTCCACGGGGGTCCAGATGGCTACGATTGTCGCATGAGCTTTAGCATGACCTAAAAGTTCTACTGATATTCCTAGATGGATGGGAGGGGTGCACGTGGGTCAAATGACGTAAGGAGGGTCCGTATACTCCTAGATGGCTAGGAGGGGTCCACGGGGGCCCAGATGGCTTAGATTGTCGCATGTGCTTTGGGATGACCTAAAAGAGCTACTGATACTCCTAGATGGCTGGGAGGGGTGCACGTTGGTCAGATGAGGTAAGGAGGGTCCGTATACTCCTAGATGGCTAGGAGGGGTCCACGGGGGTCCAGATAGCTTAGATTGTCGCACGTGCTTTAGGATGACCTAAAAGAGCTACTGATACTCCTAGATGGCTGGGAGGGGTGCACGTTGGTCAGATGAGGTAAGGAGGGTCCGTATACTCCTAGATGGCTAGGAGGGGTCCACGGTGGTCCAGATGGCTACAATTGTCGCACGTGCTTTAGGATCACCTAAAAGTGCTACTGCTACTCCTAGATGGCTGGGAGGGGTGCACGTGGGTCACATGACGTAAGGTGGGTCCGTATACTCCTAGATGGCTAGGAGGGGTCCACGGGGGTCCAGATGAACGTCACCTGAAGAAGAGGAACGAATCCAGCATGCAACGTGATGAAGATCACCACGCCTCAAACCACAGCTCGATAATCCTTGATGAACACAAGAACCCTCGCAGCAATATATATTAGATAACACGGCAACGCCGTCCCCGGAGGGATGATACACGGTGGAGCACAAGATAGTATTTTGACTAAACGATTGAACTCCCTTAAACCCTAGCCGCTGGCTCCTTTATATAGGAGGCCAAACAACTAGTCGGTTTGGACTATCCCAAACCGAATCTAACATGACTCCTAAAACTAGTTGGACTCGACTTGGATACAAACCGACCCATGGCGGGTTCGGCCCTAGACTTGGCACGCAGGCCTAGTTAACACTGCCTTAGACTTTTACATATTATCTAATAATGTCCTAGCGTGTCAACGGACCAATATAATGCCGACGATGCCCACATCATCCTCCCCTTCTTGTAAAGGCGTTGCCCTCAACGCTGGAAGGTCTTCTCCAACGGTGCCAGCCATCCTTCGCTGGGATGCCCGTATCAACACGCCTAGCTTGGTGGAGTCCTGAAATTGGGCTGCACCTCCTCCGTCGTGCCCATATCAGCTACTAATACTCCTAGAAGGCTGGGAGGGGTCCACGTGGGTCAGATGACGTAAGGAGGGTCCGTATACTCCTAGATGGCTAGGAGGGGTCCACGGGGGTCCAGATGGCTAAGATTGTTGCTCGTGCTTACTCCTAGATGGCTAGGAGGGGTCCACGGGGGTCCAGATGCCTACGATTGTCGCACGTGCTATAGGATGACCTAAAAGTGCGACTGATACTCCTAGATGGCTCGGAGGGTTGCACGTGGGTCAGATGACGTAAGGAGGGTCCGTAAACTCCTAGATGGCCACGATTGTCGCATGTGCTTTAGGATGAACTAAAAGTGCAACTGATACTCCTAAATGGCTGGGAGGGGTGCACGTGGGTCAGATAACGTAAGGAGGGTCCGTATACTCCTAGATGGTTAGGAGGGGTCCATGGGGCTCCAGATGGCTACGATTGTCGCACGTGCTTTAGGATGACCTAAAAGTGCTACTGATACTCCTAGATGGCTGGGAGGGGTGCACGTGGCTCAGGTGACGTAAGGAGGGTAAGTATAATCCTAGATGGCTTTGAGGGGTCCACGGGTGTCCAGATGGCTACAATTGTCGCACGTGCTTTAGGATGACCTAAAAGTGCTACTGATACTCCTAGATGGCTGGGAGGGGTGCACGTGCATCTTCATCACCACCGCCGCTTACTGAGAAGATCGGGCCACCCCATATCAGTTGGTCAGATGACGTAAGGAGGGTCCGTATACTCCTAGATGGCTAGGAGGGGTCCACGGGGGTCTAGATGGCTTAGATTGTCACACGTGCTTTAGGATCACCTAAAAGTGCTACTGATACTCCTATATGAATCGGAGGGGTGCACGTGGGTGAGATGACGTAAGGAGGGTCCGTATACTCCTAGATGGCTAGGAGGGGTCCACGGGGGTCCAGATGGCTACGATTGTCGCGTGTGCTTTAGGATGACCTAAACGCGCTACTGATACTCCTAGATGGCTGGGAGGGGTGCACGTGGCTCAGATGACATAAGGAGGGTCCGTATAATCCTAGATGGCTTTGAGGGGTCCACGGGGGTCCAGATGGCTACAATTGTCGCACGTGCTTAAGGATGACCTAAAAGTGCTACTGATACTCCTAGATGCCTGGGAGGGGTGCACGTTGGTCACATGACGTAAGGAGGGTCCGTAGACTCCTAGAAGGCTAGGACGGGTCCACGGGGGTCCAGATAGCTTAGATTGTCGCATGTGCTCTAGGATCACCTAAAAGTGCTACTGATACTCCTAGATGAATCGGAGGGGTGCACATGGGTGAGATGACGTAAAGAGGGTCCGTATACTCCTAGATGGCTAGGAGGGGTCCACTGGGGTCCAGATGGCTACGATTGTCGCATGTGCTTTAGGATGACCTAAAAGTGCTACTGATACTTCTAGATGGCTGGGAGGGGTACACGTGGGTCAGATGACGTAAGGAGGGTCCGTATACTCCTAGATGGCTAGGAGGGGTCCATGGGGTTCCAGATGGCTACGATTGTCGCACGTGCTTTAGGATGACCTAATAGTGCTACTAATACTCCTAGAAGGCTGGGAGGTGTCCACGTGGGTCAGATGACGTAAGGAGGGTCCGTATACTCCTAGATGGCTAGGAGGGGTCCACGGGGGTCCAGATGGCTAAGATTGTTGCTCGTGCTTACTCCTAGATGGCTAGGAGGGGTCCACGGGGGTTCCAGATGGCTACGATTGTCGCACGTGCTATAGGATGACCTAAAAGTGCGACTGATACTCCTAGATGGCTCGGAGGGTTGCACGTGGGTCAGATGACGTAAGGAGGGTCCGTAAACTCCTAGATGGCCACGATTGTCGCATGTGCTTTAGGATGAACTAAAAGTGCAACTGATACTCCTAAATGGCTGGGAGGGGTGCACGTGGGTCAGATGACGTAAGGAGGGTCCGTATACTCCTAGATGGTTAGGAGGGGTCCATGGGGGTCCAGATGGCTACGATTGTCGCACGTGCTTTAGGATGACCTAAAAGTGCTACTGATACTCCTAGATGGCTGGGAGGGGTGCACGTGGCTCAGGTGACGTAAGGAGGGTAAGTATAATCCTAGATGGCTTTGAGGGGTCCACGGGGTTCCAGATGGCTACAATTGTCGCACGTGCTTTAGGATGACCTAAAAGTGCTACTGCTACTCCTAGATGGCTGGAAGGGGTGCACGTTCATCTTCATCACCACCGCCGCTTACTGAGAAGATCGGGCCACCCCATATCAGTTGGTCAGATGACGTAAGGAGGGTCCGTATACTCCTAGATGGCTAGGAGGGGTCCACGGGGGTCCAGATGGCTACGATTGTCGCGTGTGCTTTAGGATGACCTAAAAGTGCTACTGATACTCCTAGATGGCTGGGAGGGGTGCACGTGGGTCAGATGACGTAAGGAGGGTCCGTATACTCCTAGATGGCTAGGAGGGGTCCACGGGGGTCCAGATGGCTTAGATTGTCGCATGTGCTTTAGGATGACCTAAAAGCGCTACTGATACTCCTAGATGGCTGGGAGGGGTGCACGTGGCTCAGATGACATAGGGAGGGTCCGTATAATCCTAGATGGCTTTGAGGGGTCCACGGGGGTCCAGATGGCTACAATTCTCGCACGTGCTTAAGGATGACCTAAAAGTGCTGCTGATACTCGTAGATGGCTGGGAGGGGTGCACGTTGGTCAGATGACGTAAGGAGGGTCCGTATACTCCTAGAAGGCTAGGACGGGTCCACGGGGGTCCAGATAGCTTAGATTGTCGCACGTGCTTTAGGATCACCTAAAAGTGCTACTGATACTCCTAGATGAATCGGAAGGGTGCACGTGGGTGAGATGACGTAAAGAGGGTCCGTATACTCCTAGATGGCTAGGAGGGGTCCACGAAGGTCCAGATGGCTACGATTGTCGCACGTGCTTTAGGATGACCTAAAAGTGCTACTGATACTCCTAGATGGCTGGGAGGGGTGCACGTGGGTCAGATGACGTAAGGAGGGTCCGTATACTCCTAGATGGATAGGAGCGGTCCACGGGGTCCAGATGGCTTAGATTGTCGCATGTGCTTTAGGATGACCTAAAAGTGCTACTGATACTCCTAGATGGCTGGGAGGGGTGCACGTGGGTCAGATGACGTAAGAAGGATCCGTATACTCCTAGATGGCTAGGACGGGTCCACGGGGGTCCAGATGGCTAAGATTGTCGCTCGTGCTTTAGGGTGACCTAAAAGTGCTACTGATACTCCTAGAAGGCTGGGAGGGGTGCACGTCGGTCAGATGACGTAAGGATGGTCCGTATACTCCTAGATGGCTTGGAGGGGTCCACGGGGGTCCAGATGGCTACGATTGTCGCACGTGCTTTAGGATGACCTAAAAGTGCTACTGATACTCCTAGATTGCTCGGAGGGTTGCACGTGGGTCAGATGACGTAAGGAGGGTCCGTAATCTCCTAGATGGTTAGGAGGGGTCCACGGGGGTCCAGATGGCTACGATTGTCGCATGTGCTTTAGGATGAACTAAAAGTGCAACTGATACTCCTAGATGGCTGGGAGGCGTGCACGTGGGTCAGATGACGTAAGGAGGGTCCGTATACTCCTAGATGGCTAGGAGGGGTCCATGGGGGTCCAAATGGCTACGATTGTCGCACGTGCTTTAGGATGACCTAACAGTGCTACTGATACTCCTAGATGGCTGGGAGGGGTGCACGTGGCTCAGATGCCGTAAGGAGGGTCAGTATAATCCTAGATGGCTTTGAGGGGATGTCCAGATTGCTACAACTGTCGCACGTGCTTTAGGATGACCTAAAAGTGCTACTTATACTCCTAGATGGCTAGGAGGGGTGCACGTTGGTCAGATGACGTAAGGAGGGTCCGTATACTCCTAGATGGCTAGGAGGGGTCCACGGGGGTCCAGATAGCTTAGATTGTCGCCCGTGCTTTAGGATCACCTAAAAGTGCTACTGATACTCCTAGATGAATCAGAGGGGTGCAGGTGAGTGAGATGATGTAAGGAAGGTCCGTATACTCCTAGATGGCTAGGAGGGGTCCACGGGGGTCCAGATGGCTACGATTGTCGCGCGTGCTTTAAGATGACCTAAAAGTGATACTGATACTCCTAGATGGCTGGGAGGGGTGCACGTGGGTCAGATGACGTAAGGAGGGTCTGTATACTCCTAGATGGCTAGGAGGGGTCCACGGGGGTCCAGATGGCTTAGATTGTCGCATGTGCTTTATGATGAACTAAAAGTGCTACTGATACTCCTAGATGGCTGGGAGGGGTGCACGTGGCTCAGATGACGTAAGGAGGGTCAGTATAATCCTAGATGGCTTTGAGGGGGGGTCCAGATGGCTACAACTGTCGCACGTGCTTTAGGATGACCTAAAAGTGCTACTGATACTCCTAGATGGCTAGGAGGGGTGCACGTTGGTCAGATCACGTAAGGAGGGTCCGTATACTCCTAGATGGCTAGGAGGGGTCCACGGGGGTCCAGATAGCTTAGATTGTCGCACGTGCTTTAGGATCATCTAAAAGTGCTACTGATACTCCTAGATGAATCGGAGGGGTGCACGTGGGTGAGATGATGTAAGGAGGGTCCGTATACTCCTAGATGGCTAGGAGGGGTCCACGGGGGTCCAGATGGCTACGATTGTCGCGCGTGCTTTAGGATGACCTAAAAGTGATAGTGATACTCCTAGATGGCTGGGAGGGGTGCACGTGGGTCACATGACGTAAGGAGGGTCCGTATACTCCTAGATGGCTAGGAGGGGTCCACGGGGGTCCAGATGGCTTAGATTGTCGCATGTGCTTTAGGATGAACTAAAAGTGCTACTGATACTCCTAGATGGCTGGGGTGCACGTGGGTCAGATGACGTAAGGAGGGTCCGTATACTCCTAGATGGCTAGGAGGGGTCCACGGGGGTCCAGATGGCTAAGATTGTCGCTCGTGCTTTAGGATGACCTAAAAGTGCTACGGATACTCCTAGAAGGCTTGGAGGGGTGCACGTGGGTCAGATGACGTAAGAAGGGTCCGTATACTCCTAGATGGCTAGGAGGGGTCCACGGGGGTCCAGATGGCTACGATTGTCGCATGTGCTTTAGCATTACCTAAAAGTTCTACTGATATTCCTAGATGGCTGGGAGGGGTGCACGTGGGTCAGATGACGTAAGGAGGGTCCGTATACTCCTAGATGGGTAGGAGGGGTCCACGGGGGCCCAGATGGCTTAGATTGTCGCATGTGCTTCAGGATGACCTAAAAGAGCTACTGATACTCCTAGATGGCTGGGAGGGGTGCACGTTGGTCAGATGACGTAAGGAGGGTCCGTATACTCCTAGATGGCTAGGAGGGGTCCACGGGGGTCCAGATAGCTTAGATTGTCGCACGTGCTTTAGGATCACCTAAAAGTGCTACTGATACTCCTAGATGGCTCGGAGGGGTGCACGTGGGTGAGATGACGTAAGTAGGGTCCGTATACTCCTAGATGGCTAGGAGGGGTCCACGGGGGTCCAGATGGCTACGATTGTCGCGCATGCTTTAGGATGACCTAAAAGTGCTACTGATACTCCTAGACGGCTGGGAGGGGTGCACGTGGGTCAGATGACGTAAGGAGGGTCCGTATACTCCTAGATGGCTAGGAGGGGTCCACGAAGGTCCAGATGGCTACGATTGTCGCATGTGCTTTAGGATGACCTAAAAGTGCTACTCATACTCCTAGATGGCTGGGAGGGGTGCACGTGGGTCAAATGACGTAAGGAGGGTCCGTATACTCCTGTATGTTTAGGAGGGGTCCACGGGAGTCCAGATGGCTTAGATTGTCGCACGTGCTTTAGGATGACCTAAAAGTGCTATTGATACTCCTAGATGGCTGGGAGGGGTGCACGTGGGTCAGATGTCGTAAGGAGGGTCCGTATACTCCTAGATGGCTAGGAGGGGTCCACGGGGGTCCAGATAGCTTAGATTGTCGCACGTGCTTTAGGATCACCTAAAAGTGCTACTGATACTCCTAGATGGCTGGGAGGGGTGCACGTGGCTCAGATGACGTAAGGAGGGTAAGTATAATCCTAGATGGCTTTGAGGGGTCCACGGGGGTCCAGATGGCTACAATTGTCGCACGTGCTTTAGGATGACCTAAAAGTGCTACTGATACTCCTAGATGGCTGGGAGGGGTGCACGTGGGTCAGATGACGTAAGGAGGGTCCGTATAATCCTAGATGGCTAGGATGGGTCCACGGGGGTCCAGATGGCATAGATTGTCACATGTGCTTTAGGATGACCTAAAAGTGCTACTGATACTCCTAGATGGCTCGGAGGGGTGCACGTGGGTCAGATGACGTAAGGAGGGTCCGTAAACTCCTAGATGGTTAGGAGGGGTCCACGGGGGTCCAGATGGCTACGATTGTCGCATGTGCTTTAGGATGAACTAAAAGTGCTACTGATACTCCTAGATGGCTGGGAGGGGTGCACGTGGGTCAGATGACGTAAGGAGGGTCCGTATACTCCTAGATGGTTAGGAGGGGTCCATGGGGGTCCAGATGGCTACGATTGTCGCACGTGCTTTAGGATGACCTAAAAGTGCTACTGATACTCCTAGATGGCTGGGAGGGGTGCACGTGGCTCAGATGACGTAAGGAGGGTAAGTATAATCCTAGATGGCTTTGAGGGGTCCACGGTGGTCCAGATGGCTACAATTGTCGCACGTGCTTTAGGATGACCTAAAAGTGCTACTGATACTCCTAGATGGCTGGGAGGGGTGCACGTTGGTCAGATGACGCAAGGAGGGTCCGTATACTCCTAGATGGCTAGGAGGGGTCCACGGGGGTCCAGATGGCTTAGATTGTCACACGTGCTTTAGGATCACCTAAAAGTGCTACTGATACTCCTAGATGAATCGGAGGGGTGCACGTGGGTGAGATGACGTAAGTAGGGTCCGTATACTCCTAGATGGCTTGGAGGGGTCCACGGGGGTCCAGATGGCTACGATTGTCGCACGTGCTTTAGGATGACCTAAAAGTGCTACTGATACTCCTAGATTGCTCGGAGGGTTGCACGTGGGTCAGATGACGTAAGGAGGGTCCGTAATCTCCTAGATGGTTAGGAGGGGTCCACGGGGGTCCAGATGGCTACGATTGTCGCATGTGCTTTAGGATGAACTAAAAGTGCAACTGATACTCCTAGATGGCTGGGAGGCGTGCACGTGGGTCAGATGACGTAAGGAGGGTCCGTATACTCCTAGATGGCTAGGAGGGGTCCATGGGGGTCCAAATGGCTACGATTGTCGCACGTGCTTTAGGATGACCTAACAGTGCTACTGATACTCCTAGATGGCTGGGAGGGGTGCACGTGGCTCAGATGCCGTAAGGAGGGTCAGTATAATCCTAGATGGCTTTGAGGGGATGTCCAGATTGCTACAACTGTCGCACGTGCTTTAGGATGACCTAAAAGTGCTACTTATACTCCTAGATGGCTAGGAGGGGTGCACGTTGGTCAGATGACGTAAGGAGGGTCCGTATACTCCTAGATGGCTAGGAGGGGTCCACGGGGGTCCAGATAGCTTAGATTGTCGCCCGTGCTTTAGGATCACCTAAAAGTGCTACTGATACTCCTAGATGAATCAGAGGGGTGCAGGTGAGTGAGATGATGTAAGGAAGGTCCGTATACTCCTAGATGGCTAGGAGGGGTCCACGGGGGTCCAGATGGCTACGATTGTCGCGCGTGCTTTAAGATGACCTAAAAGTGATACTGATACTCCTAGATGGCTGGGAGGGGTGCACGTGGGTCAGATGACGTAAGGAGGGTCTGTATACTCCTAGATGGCTAGGAGGGGTCCACGGGGGTCCAGATGGCTTAGATTGTCGCATGTGCTTTATGATGAACTAAAAGTGCTACTGATACTCCTAGATGGCTGGGAGGGGTGCACGTGGCTCAGATGACGTAAGGAGGGTCAGTATAATCCTAGATGGCTTTGAGGGGGGGTCCAGATGGCTACAACTGTCGCACGTGCTTTAGGATGACCTAAAAGTGCTACTGATACTCCTAGATGGCTAGGAGGGGTGCACGTTGGTCAGATCACGTAAGGAGGGTCCGTATACTCCTAGATGGCTAGGAGGGGTCCACGGGGGTCCAGATAGCTTAGATTGTCGCACGTGCTTTAGGATCATCTAAAAGTGCTACTGATACTCCTAGATGAATCGGAGGGGTGCACGTGGGTGAGATGATGTAAGGAGGGTCCGTATACTCCTAGATGGCTAGGAGGGGTCCACGGGGGTCCAGATGGCTACGATTGTCGCGCGTGCTTTAGGATGACCTAAAAGTGATAGTGATACTCCTAGATGGCTGGGAGGGGTGCACGTGGGTCACATGACGTAAGGAGGGTCCGTATACTCCTAGATGGCTAGGAGGGGTCCACGGGGGTCCAGATGGCTTAGATTGTCGCATGTGCTTTAGGATGAACTAAAAGTGCTACTGATACTCCTAGATGGCTGGGGTGCACGTGGGTCAGATGACGTAAGGAGGGTCCGTATACTCCTAGATGGCTAGGAGGGGTCCACGGGGGTCCAGATGGCTAAGATTGTCGCTCGTGCTTTAGGATGACCTAAAAGTGCTACGGATACTCCTAGAAGGCTTGGAGGGGTGCACGTGGGTCAGATGACGTAAGAAGGGTCCGTATACTCCTAGATGGCTAGGAGGGGTCCACGGGGGTCCAGATGGCTACGATTGTCGCATGTGCTTTAGCATTACCTAAAAGTTCTACTGATATTCCTAGATGGCTGGGAGGGGTGCACGTGGGTCAGATGACGTAAGGAGGGTCCGTATACTCCTAGATGGGTAGGAGGGGTCCACGGGGGCCCAGATGGCTTAGATTGTCGCATGTGCTTCAGGATGACCTAAAAGAGCTACTGATACTCCTAGATGGCTGGGAGGGGTGCACGTTGGTCAGATGACGTAAGGAGGGTCCGTATACTCCTAGATGGCTAGGAGGGGTCCACGGGGGTCCAGATAGCTTAGATTGTCGCACGTGCTTTAGGATCACCTAAAAGTGCTACTGATACTCCTAGATGGCTCGGAGGGGTGCACGTGGGTGAGATGACGTAAGTAGGGTCCGTATACTCCTAGATGGCTAGGAGGGGTCCACGGGGGTCCAGATGGCTACGATTGTCGCGCATGCTTTAGGATGACCTAAAAGTGCTACTGATACTCCTAGACGGCTGGGAGGGGTGCACGTGGGTCAGATGACGTAAGGAGGGTCCGTATACTCCTAGATGGCTAGGAGGGGTCCACGAAGGTCCAGATGGCTACGATTGTCGCATGTGCTTTAGGATGACCTAAAAGTGCTACTCATACTCCTAGATGGCTGGGAGGGGTGCACGTGGGTCAAATGACGTAAGGAGGGTCCGTATACTCCTGTATGTTTAGGAGGGGTCCACGGGAGTCCAGATGGCTTAGATTGTCGCACGTGCTTTAGGATGACCTAAAAGTGCTATTGATACTCCTAGATGGCTGGGAGGGGTGCACGTGGGTCAGATGTCGTAAGGAGGGTCCGTATACTCCTAGATGGCTAGGAGGGGTCCACGGGGGTCCAGATAGCTTAGATTGTCGCACGTGCTTTAGGATCACCTAAAAGTGCTACTGATACTCCTAGATGGCTGGGAGGGGTGCACGTGGCTCAGATGACGTAAGGAGGGTAAGTATAATCCTAGATGGCTTTGAGGGGTCCACGGGGGTCCAGATGGCTACAATTGTCGCACGTGCTTTAGGATGACCTAAAAGTGCTACTGATACTCCTAGATGGCTGGGAGGGGTGCACGTGGGTCAGATGACGTAAGGAGGGTCCGTATAATCCTAGATGGCTAGGATGGGTCCACGGGGGTCCAGATGGCATAGATTGTCACATGTGCTTTAGGATGACCTAAAAGTGCTACTGATACTCCTAGATGGCTCGGAGGGGTGCACGTGGGTCAGATGACGTAAGGAGGGTCCGTAAACTCCTAGATGGTTAGGAGGGGTCCACGGGGGTCCAGATGGCTACGATTGTCGCATGTGCTTTAGGATGAACTAAAAGTGCTACTGATACTCCTAGATGGCTGGGAGGGGTGCACGTGGGTCAGATGACGTAAGGAGGGTCCGTATACTCCTAGATGGTTAGGAGGGGTCCATGGGGGTCCAGATGGCTACGATTGTCGCACGTGCTTTAGGATGACCTAAAAGTGCTACTGATACTCCTAGATGGCTGGGAGGGGTGCACGTGGCTCAGATGACGTAAGGAGGGTAAGTATAATCCTAGATGGCTTTGAGGGGTCCACGGTGGTCCAGATGGCTACAATTGTCGCACGTGCTTTAGGATGACCTAAAAGTGCTACTGATACTCCTAGATGGCTGGGAGGGGTGCACGTTGGTCAGATGACGCAAGGAGGGTCCGTATACTCCTAGATGGCTAGGAGGGGTCCACGGGGGTCCAGATGGCTTAGATTGTCACACGTGCTTTAGGATCACCTAAAAGTGCTACTGATACTCCTAGATGAATCGGAGGGGTGCACGTGGGTGAGATGACGTAAGTAGGGTCCGTATACTCCTAGATGGCTTGGAGGGGTCCACGGGGGTCCAGATGGCTACGATTGTCGCACGTGCTTTAGGATGACCTAAAAGTGCTACTGATACTCCTAGATTGCTCGGAGGGTTGCACGTGGGTCAGATGACGTAAGGAGGGTCCGTAATCTCCTAGATGGTTAGGAGGGGTCCACGGGGGTCCAGATGGCTACGATTGTCGCATGTGCTTTAGGATGAACTAAAAGTGCAACTGATACTCCTAGATGGCTGGGAGGCGTGCACGTGGGTCAGATGACGTAAGGAGGGTCCGTATACTCCTAGATGGCTAGGAGGGGTCCATGGGGGTCCAAATGGCTACGATTGTCGCACGTGCTTTAGGATGACCTAACAGTGCTACTGATACTCCTAGATGGCTGGGAGGGGTGCACGTGGCTCAGATGCCGTAAGGAGGGTCAGTATAATCCTAGATGGCTTTGAGGGGATGTCCAGATTGCTACAACTGTCGCACGTGCTTTAGGATGACCTAAAAGTGCTACTTATACTCCTAGATGGCTAGGAGGGGTGCACGTTGGTCAGATGACGTAAGGAGGGTCCGTATACTCCTAGATGGCTAGGAGGGGTCCACGGGGGTCCAGATAGCTTAGATTGTCGCCCGTGCTTTAGGATCACCTAAAAGTGCTACTGATACTCCTAGATGAATCAGAGGGGTGCAGGTGAGTGAGATGATGTAAGGAAGGTCCGTATACTCCTAGATGGCTAGGAGGGGTCCACGGGGGTCCAGATGGTGATGAGGACATCCCTAGTGTTTCTACTACTACTCCAATTGAAGAAGTTGCTGTCCAAGATAATTCCAATGAAGTGAGACTTGGTCCAATGACAAGATCAAGAACCAAGTTATTAGAACAACAGGTGAATTCTTTCCTAGTTGATTGTGATAATTTAAATCATGAGAATTTTATACTACCTAAATCTATGCATCTATGTATGATTAGGTTTGTTGATAACACAAATGCTAATGGAGGGGAGCATCAAGATATGGAGGGAAATCACTTGGAGCTTGATGAAAACGTGAAGACACTTGGTGCACACATGAGTACAAGAGGAGGGCGCCCCATTGAAGATTAATGCGCCATAGTTATAAGTCCTAATTAATTTAGGCAAGGTCCTGCGTGTCCTTATTTGGCCGAGTCCCTTATGGGCCGGTTTGTATCCCAATTAAGTCCAAATAGGAGTCCAGTCCGAGTTGAGCTAGGGTTGCTTGCGCAAGGAGCTTGTGGCCGCACCCCTCCCTCACATATAGTCACCACCTACGTGTGGAATAGGACAGAACCAGTTTAAACCTAAAACCCTAGCCTCCAGATTGTATTGCTGCTAAGCATTCATCTTGAAGTATACCATCGCAAATTCTACGTCTATCTTGTTGTTCCATTGGGAATAAGGGGATACAGGACCACTTGTGATCTTGATTGCAGGTGCAAGAGTGTGTAGTTGAGAATATCCAAAGGGAGAGATTGTTGTTGCATTGGCAACGGGGATTATCCAGGAGAGATCTCAGTGTAGCACTAGTTACCAATCCATCCACAGCACCACCATCAACATAATTCGCAAGAGTTCATTGAGAAGATCGGGCCACCCCGTATCATCTTGGTATCAGATTCACAGGTTTACTCAGTGAGCTATTTCTATCCCCTAGTTTCGAGTGTTTTTATTTCCTATCCAGAAAAAGCCAAAAATATTAGGTTTAGATTGTGCCAGAGCCTAGATCACACCAATTTGCTTAGTTCACTTTGCTGTTTGGGTTGATTTTGTGTCTCTGTTTTTCTGTTTTTAGTTTCGAGTTCATCTAATTAGGTTTTCAATTTGTTAGATCTATCCGAGTTCTTATTCCTGTTTTTTCGAGCTTATACCCTAAACATCCCAAATATATTAGTTCTAGTCGAATTTGGTTTCCAATCCGAGTCCTACTTCTCCCTAAAATTCGAGTTGTTTTGGTTCGGGTGGATCTCCTTGTGCAAATCGGATTCCTAGTCCAAATCGAGATCGGCCTTTTGCATTGGCTTGGTACTGTCTAGTAGAGTCCTCCGTGTCTTCAGATCAGCATAAAAATTATTTGAGAATTTTTTGAGGCACGTTTGATCTCTGCCGGCCCGGCAGCGTTTTGAGCTGTTTTTCTGCCGTGATCCATTAGTGAGTTTAGCTAGTTTTCGTTTTGTTTTTCCTTTGCAATTTTCTTTAGGGTTTCAAGTCTGATCTTTGTGAGCCTAGACACAGCCTTTCTACAGCAATATAAATTAGGAGCCTACCCATAAAGAATAGCTATTTCTGCTCATACAGGCTGCTCATAAAAGTTCATATCAGTGTGTTTACTTTCTGTTTTTAGTTCATTTGCTCCTGTTTTGATATATTGGCCATTGGAAAAGTACAAAAAAAAAATAGAAAAAGCAAAAGTATATAAAAAAAAAAAAGAGAAAAGAGAAAGAGGCCGAAAGTTTCATTACAATATTTGGAAGATTGGAGCTAGTTTTGATCATTGCAACACATTGACATTATTGAGCAATCTTGTTCCTGTTTTCATTGAGCATAGCTAGTGTCTTTCGAGTGCATTGCAAAATTTCCATCCATATATTTGCATTGCCACATTTGTCTCCAATAAATTGTGTGAGTTCCATAGGTGTGTTTTTTATATCTTCACAAGCAGCAAATTAGGCTTTGTATTTTGGTGTGTTAGGATTCCCGACCAAGCTCCACCAAATACCCTAGTTGCATTGTGACACTTGATTTCCTGGTTATTCTCTTCTCACATTTTACACACCCATCATTATTACTTGTGGTAAGTTGATCCTATTCACTTTGGAACAGGTGAGATACACTAGTATTTCTGGTTTTGAGTGAGTTGTGAGAGAGCACCACATCCTATTGATATTTTTGTTTTCACTAACAAATTAATCAAATGGATTCTGCTAGTGATGCTATTGTGCAGGAAAAGAAGAAACCCGAGGAACTTGTCAAGTGGAATGAGTATGAAGCTTTGAGAGATACATTATACAAAAGGATTGATGCTGCCGTGGACCAAAGTGATGATAGCTTGAGGAAGGAATTGACTACTTTGGACCTCAAAATTGAAGAGAGAGCCTCCCAAGAATCTGTTAATATTTTGCAAGAAGCTGTGAATAATTTGACAAGACAGATTACCAATTTGACAACCATGGTGCAACAAAGGCAAAATCCACCTAATGCTAATAATGGTGCTGATTTGCAAGGTGGCCGTGGAGGTGTTGCTGCAAGGAGAGTGCAATTGGAAAATAGAGAGGAAGATGGCTTGGGCAAACCTAAATTCTCTATTCCTACTCTCACTTGTGATTCTGAAGATGTGGAAGAATATTTGATGTGGGAGCTGAAAATTGAGAAGCTTTGGAGATTGCATGATTATAATGAAGAGAGAAAAATAAAGCTTGCTTCTTCGGGTTTGGAAGGTTATGCTCTTTTGTGGTGGGATGGTCTTACAAGTTTGAGAGCAGAACATGAGGAACCAGAAGTGGATACGTGGGCTGAGATGAAACAATTGCTTCGAGACAGATTTGTGCCCAAGAATTATATTAGAACTCTCTATGATAAGTTACAGCAATTGAAGCAAGGATCCAAATCAGTCGATGCATATTACAAAGAGATGGAATTAATTCTCCAAAGAGCTCGGGTTAGAGAGGCCCCTGATCAAACAATGCAAAGATTTCTTGCTGGTTTGCAATTCAAAATTAAGAGCATTGTAAGGCATACACAATATAATGATATGACTGATTTGTTGCATCAAGCTAGAGAAGCTGAAAAGCGATTGGCCGAGGAAACACAATTGAGTACAAGGAGGACATATACACAACAAAAATCTGTTTTCTCTTCACCACCTCCTCCAGTTGCTCAAACCCGAGGTGTTTCTAATGGCAAACCAGAGAGTAGCACATCTAATGCCAAGAAATCAAGCCAACCCGTGGCTAATTCTAGTGCACCTCGAAATAGAGACATGACTTGTCATACATGTGGAGGAAAAGGACACTTCAAGAAAGATTGTCCTAACAAGAAAGTCATGATATGCCATGGACAGGATGATTATGAAACAGGAGAAGATGCTGATCCTAATGAGGACAATGCATATGATTATGATGATGATGATGATGGTCCTATTGATGCCTATGCTACACATTATCCCACAATTGTGTGCACACAAGCTTTGAGTGTTGTGCCCAGTGAAGAAAGCCAAAGATGCAATTTATTCCAAACCAAAGCAATTGTAGGTCCTCAAATGGCTTGCAAGGTGATCATTGATGGAGGAAGTTGCAGAAATTTAGCAAGCAAAGAATTGTGTGCAAAGCTCAAATTGAAGTATATCCCACACCCACACCCTTATTATATTCAATGGTTGAGTGATAAAGAAGAAATTAAGGTGTGCCATATGGTGAGAGTGGAATTTCAGATTGGAGCATACAAGGATACAATTGAATGTGATGTTGTTCCTATGTCAGTTTGTCACATGCTATTGGGGAGACCATGGCAATTCGACAAGAAGGTTATTCATGATGGGAGAGCAAACACATATCAATTGAATTGGCATAATAAGGACATTATATTGAGGCCTATGACACCACAGCAAATTGTAAATGAGTCTAGACAAAAAACTGAAGTGAATTTAGAAAAGGAGAGTGAGAGACAAGAAAAGAGTGAAAACAATTTTTCTGTGGGAGAAAACAAACCTAGGCCGAGTGGTAAAAGTAAGGGAGTGAGCCTTTTAACAATGTTAGCCACCAAAGATGATTTGAGAGAGTTTAGTGAGGATCCTAGTTTAGTACCTATAGTGCTCATGCATAAGGGGGAAATTTTAGTTTCTAATGACATGACTCCTCTATCTATTGGTGTTTCTAATGTCTTGCAGGAATTTGGTGATGTTTTTCCAAGTGAGATACCTTCGGGTCTACCGCCATTGAGGGGAATTGAGCACCAAATTGATCTTATTCCTGGTGCATCATTGCCAAACCGAGCTCCCTATAGGACAAATCCACAAGAAACAAAGGAAATTCAGAAACAAGTACAAGAGCTTTTGGACAAAGGTTATATTCGAATAAGCCTCTCTCCTTGTGCTGTTCCTGTTATTTTAGTTCCTAAGAAAGATGGTACATGGCGCATGTGTGTAGATTGTAGAGCAATAAACAACATCACTATTAGATATAGACATCCAATTCCTAGATTGGAAGATATGCTTGATGAATTGAGTGGTGCTGCTGTTTTCTCTAAAATTGATTTGCGTAGTGGTTATCATCAAATTAGGATGAAAGAGGGGGATGAGTGGAAAACAGCCTTTAAAACAAAATTTGGTTTATATGAGTGGTTAGTAATGCCTTTTGGATTAACTAATGCACCTAGTACTTTTATGAGATTAATGAACCATGTTTTGAGAGAATTTATAGGCAAGTTTGTGGTAGTTTATTTTGATGATATTCTCATATATAGCCACAATGAACATGAACACATTGGACATATTAGACAAGTTTTGCAAGTGCTAAGAGAAAATAAATTATTTGGTAATCTTGAGAAGTGCACTTTTTGCAAAGATAAAGTCATATTTCTTGGATATGTTGTTTCTAAACATGGGATAGAGGTGGATGAATCTAAAATTGAAGCAATTAAAAATTGGCCTATACCCATGAATGTGAGTCAAGTAAGAAGTTTTAATGGACTAGCTGGTTTTTATAGACGATTTGTGAAAGATTTTAGCACCATTGCTGCCCCTTTGAATGATTTAACAAAGAAAGGTGTGGAATTCGAATGGGGGGTTGCTCAAGATATTGCTTTTGACACTATGAAGAATAGGTTGATTTCGGCTCCATTATTAATGCTTCCTGATTTTCATAAACAATTTGAGATTGAATGTGATGCTAGTGGCATAGGTATTGGAGGTGTGTTAATGCAAGATATGAAGCCTATTGCTTATTTTTCTGAAAAATTACATGGTGCACAATTGAATTATTCTGTCTATGATAAAGAATTATATGCTCTTGTTAGAGTTCTTCAAGTTTGGAAACATTATTTGTGGCCTAAAGAATTCATTATACATTCTGATCATGAGGCATTGAAATTTTTAAAGAGTCAATCCAATCTTAATAAGAGACATGCTAAATGGGTTGAATTTATTGAATCTTTTCCATACATTATAAAACACAAGAAAGGATTAGATAATGTAGTTGCTGATGCTTTATCAAGGAAAAATATGTTACTCACAAAATTGGATGTTCAAGTTTCGGGTTTGGGGGATTTAAAACCTTTATATGCTGAAGATAATGAATTTTCTACGCCCTATGCTAAATGTTCTGATGTGAAAGCTTGGGATAAGTATCATATACATGATGGATTTTTGTTTAGAGCTAACAAGCTATGTATTCCCGAGTGTTCTTTGCGTTTGATGTTATTGCAGGAATCACATAGTGGTGGATTAATGGGACACTTTGGAAGAGAGAAAACATTGCTCATGCTTGCTGAAAATTTTTATTGGGGACATATGAGGCGTGATGTATATAGGTTTGTACAACGTTGCATTACTTGCAACAAAGCAAAATCTAAATTGAAGCCCCACGGTTTGTATACTCCTCTACCTGCACCTACTACTCCATGGGAAGATATTAGTATGGATTTTGTGCTAGGTTTACCAAGAACTAAAAGAGGACATGATTCAATTTTTGTGGTAGTGGATAGATTTTCTAAGATGTCACACTTTATTGCTTGCCACAAGAGCGACGATGCGTCGCATATTGCTAATCTGTTTTTCAGGGACATTGTGAGAATACATGGAGTACCAAGAACAATTGTTTCTGATCGAGATGTAAAATTCATGAGCTATTTTTGGAAGACACTATGGGGGAAACTTGGAACAAAGCTGCTGTTTTCTACAACTTGCCACCCCCAAACAGATGGACAAACAGAAGTGGTGAATAGAACATTGTCAACATTATTAAGAACCATGATCAAGAAAAACTTGAAGGAGTGGGAGGAGTGTTTACCACATGTGGAATTCGCATATAATAGAGCTGTTCACTCAACTACTCAGCTTTGCCCTTTTGAGGTAGTTTATGGTTTCAAGCCAATTACACCACTTGATTTATTGCCACTTCCTATCCATGAGAGAACAAATATGGAGGCATCCAAGAGAGCTGATTTTGTGAGAAAGATTCATGAGAAAACAAAGGAGGCCATAGAGAAGAAAGGGAAGTATGTGGCTGATAGAGTAAACAAGAAGAGGAAGGAGGTGTTGTTTCGGCCAGGAGACATGGTTTGGGTGCATTTCAGAAAAGATAGATTTCCAACTTTGAGAAAGTCCAAATTGATGCCTAGAGGTGCTGGTCCTTTTAGAGTGCTCGAAAAAATCAATGACAATGCCTACAAAATAGACCTTCCAAGTGCTGAATATGGTGTGAGTAATTCATTCAATGTGGCTGATTTATCACCTTACATTGGAGAGGATCTTGCATCGAGGACGATGCCTTTTCAAGGGGGGGAGGATGATGAGGACATCCCTAGTGTTTCTACTACTACTCCAATTGAAGAAGTTGCTGTCCAAGATAATTCCAATGAAGTGAGACTTGGTCCAATGACAAGATCAAGAACCAAGTTATTAGAACAACAGGTGAATTCTTTCCTAGTTGATTGTGATAATTTAAATCATGAGAATTTTATACTACCTAAATCTATGCATCTATGTATGATTAGGTTTGTTGATAACACAAATGCTAATGGAGGGGAGCATCAAGATATGGAGGGAAATCACTTGGAGCTTGATGAAAACGTGAAGACACTTGGTGCACACATGAGTACAAGAGGAGGGCGCCCCATTGAAGATTAATGCGCCATAGTTATAAGTCCTAATTAATTTAGGCAAGGTCCTGCGTGTCCTTATTTGGCCGAGTCCCTTATGGGCCGGTTTGTATCCCAATTAAGTCCAAATAGGAGTCCAGTCCGAGTTGAGCTAGGGTTGCTTGCGCAAGGAGCTTGTGGCCGCACCCCTCCCTCACATATAGTCACCACCTGCGTGTGGAATAGGACAGAACCAGTTTAAACCTAAAACCCTAGCCTCCAGATTGTATTGCTGCTAAGCATTCATCTTGAAGTATACCATCGCAAATTCTACGTCTATCTTGTTGTTCCATTGGGAATAAGGGGATACAGGACCACTTGTGATCTTGATTGCAGGTGCAAGAGTGTGTAGTTGAGAATATCCAAAGGGAGAGATTGTTGTTGCATTGGCAACGGGGATTATCCAGGAGAGATCTCAGTGTAGCACTAGTTACCAATCCATCCACAGCACCACCATCAACATAATTCGCAAGAGTTCATTGAGAAGATCGGGCCACCCCGTATCAGATGGCTACGATTGTCGCGCGTGCTTTAAGATGACCTAAAAGTGATACTGATACTCCTAGATGGCTGGGAGGGGTGCACGTGGGTCAGATGACGTAAGGAGGGTCTGTATACTCCTAGATGGCTAGGAGGGGTCCACGGGGGTCCAGATGGCTTAGATTGTCGCATGTGCTTTATGATGAACTAAAAGTGCTACTGATACTCCTAGATGGCTGGGAGGGGTGCACGTGGCTCAGATGACGTAAGGAGGGTCAGTATAATCCTAGATGGCTTTGAGGGGGGGTCCAGATGGCTACAACTGTCGCACGTGCTTTAGGATGACCTAAAAGTGCTACTGATACTCCTAGATGGCTAGGAGGGGTGCACGTTGGTCAGATCACGTAAGGAGGGTCCGTATACTCCTAGATGGCTAGGAGGGGTCCACGGGGGTCCAGATAGCTTAGATTGTCGCACGTGCTTTAGGATCATCTAAAAGTGCTACTGATACTCCTAGATGAATCGGAGGGGTGCACGTGGGTGAGATGATGTAAGGAGGGTCCGTATACTCCTAGATGGCTAGGAGGGGTCCACGGGGGTCCAGATGGCTACGATTGTCGCGCGTGCTTTAGGATGACCTAAAAGTGATAGTGATACTCCTAGATGGCTGGGAGGGGTGCACGTGGGTCACATGACGTAAGGAGGGTCCGTATACTCCTAGATGGCTAGGAGGGGTCCACGGGGGTCCAGATGGCTTAGATTGTCGCATGTGCTTTAGGATGAACTAAAAGTGCTACTGATACTCCTAGATGGCTGGGGTGCACGTGGGTCAGATGACGTAAGGAGGGTCCGTATACTCCTAGATGGCTAGGAGGGGTCCACGGGGGTCCAGATGGCTAAGATTGTCGCTCGTGCTTTAGGATGACCTAAAAGTGCTACGGATACTCCTAGAAGGCTTGGAGGGGTGCACGTGGGTCAGATGACGTAAGAAGGGTCCGTATACTCCTAGATGGCTAGGAGGGGTCCACGGGGGTCCAGATGGCTACGATTGTCGCATGTGCTTTAGCATTACCTAAAAGTTCTACTGATATTCCTAGATGGCTGGGAGGGGTGCACGTGGGTCAGATGACGTAAGGAGGGTCCGTATACTCCTAGATGGGTAGGAGGGGTCCACGGGGGCCCAGATGGCTTAGATTGTCGCATGTGCTTCAGGATGACCTAAAAGAGCTACTGATACTCCTAGATGGCTGGGAGGGGTGCACGTTGGTCAGATGACGTAAGGAGGGTCCGTATACTCCTAGATGGCTAGGAGGGGTCCACGGGGGTCCAGATAGCTTAGATTGTCGCACGTGCTTTAGGATCACCTAAAAGTGCTACTGATACTCCTAGATGGCTCGGAGGGGTGCACGTGGGTGAGATGACGTAAGTAGGGTCCGTATACTCCTAGATGGCTAGGAGGGGTCCACGGGGGTCCAGATGGCTACGATTGTCGCATGTGCTTTAGGATGACCTAAAAGTGCTACTCATACTCCTAGATGGCTGGGAGGGGTGCACGTGGGTCAAATGACGTAAGGAGGGTCCGTATACTCCTGTATGTTTAGGAGGGGTCCACGGGAGTCCAGATGGCTTAGATTGTCGCACGTGCTTTAGGATGACCTAAAAGTGCTATTGATACTCCTAGATGGCTGGGAGGGGTGCACGTGGGTCAGATGTCGTAAGGAGGGTCCGTATACTCCTAGATGGCTAGGAGGGGTCCACGGGGGTCCAGATAGCTTAGATTGTCGCACGTGCTTTAGGATCACCTAAAAGTGCTACTGATACTCCTAGATGGCTGGGAGGGGTGCACGTGGCTCAGATGACGTAAGGAGGGTAAGTATAATCCTAGATGGCTTTGAGGGGTCCACGGGGGTCCAGATGGCTACAATTGTCGCACGTGCTTTAGGATGACCTAAAAGTGCTACTGATACTCCTAGATGGCTGGGAGGGGTGCACGTGGGTCAGATGACGTAAGGAGGGTCCGTATAATCCTAGATGGCTAGGATGGGTCCACGGGGGTCCAGATGGCATAGATTGTCACATGTGCTTTAGGATGACCTAAAAGTGCTACTGATACTCCTAGATGGCTCGGAGGGGTGCACGTGGGTCAGATGACGTAAGGAGGGTCCGTAAACTCCTAGATGGTTAGGAGGGGTCCACGGGGGTCCAGATGGCTACGATTGTCGCATGTGCTTTAGGATGAACTAAAAGTGCTACTGATACTCCTAGATGGCTGGGAGGGGTGCACGTGGGTCAGATGACGTAAGGAGGGTCCGTATACTCCTAGATGGTTAGGAGGGGTCCATGGGGGTCCAGATGGCTACGATTGTCGCACGTGCTTTAGGATGACCTAAAAGTGCTACTGATACTCCTAGATGGCTGGGAGGGGTGCACGTGGCTCAGATGACGTAAGGAGGGTAAGTATAATCCTAGATGGCTTTGAGGGGTCCACGGTGGTCCAGATGGCTACAATTGTCGCACGTGCTTTAGGATGACCTAAAAGTGCTACTGATACTCCTAGATGGCTGGGAGGGGTGCACGTTGGTCAGATGACGCAAGGAGGGTCCGTATACTCCTAGATGGCTAGGAGGGGTCCACGGGGGTCCAGATGGCTTAGATTGTCACACGTGCTTTAGGATCACCTAAAAGTGCTACTGATACTCCTAGATGAATCGGAGGGGTGCACGTGGGTGAGATGACGTAAGTAGGGTCCGTATACTCCTAGATGGCTAGGAGGGGTCCACGGGGGTCCAGATGGCTACGATTGTTGCGTGTGCTTTAGGATGACCTAAAAGTGGTACTGATACTCCTAGATGGCTGGGAGGGGTGCACGTGGGTCAGATGACGTAAGGAGGGTCCGTATACTCCTAGATGGCTAGGAGGGGTCCACGGGGGTCCAGATGGCTTAGATTGTCGCATGTGCTTTAGGATGACCTAAAAGCGCTACTGATACTCCTAGATGGCTGGGAGGGGTGCACGTGGCTCAGATGACATAAGGAGGGTCCGTATAATCCTAGATGGCTTTGAGGGGTCCAAGGGGGTCCAGATGGCTACAATTGTCGCACGTGCTTAAGGATGACCTAAAAGTGCTACTGATACTCGTAGATGGCTGGGAGGGGTGCACGTTGGTCAGATGACGTAAGGAGGGTCTGTATACTCCTAGAAGGCTAGGACGCGTCCACGGGGGTCCAGATAGCTTAGATTGTCGCACGTGCTTTAGGATGACCTAAAAGTGCTACTGATACTCCTAGATGGCTGGGAGGGGTGCACGTGGGTCAGATGTCGCAAGGAGGGTCCGTATACTCCTAGATGGCTAGGAGGGGTCCACGGGGGTCCAGGTAGCTTAGATTGTCGCGCGTGCTTTAGGATCACCTAAAAGTGGTACTGATACTCCTAGATGGCTGGGAGGGCTGCACGTGGCTCAAATGACGTAAGGAGGGTAAGTATAATCCTAGATTGCTTTGAGGGGTCCACGGGGGTCCAGATGGCTACAATTGTCGCACGTGCTTTAGGATGACCTAAAAGTGCTACTGATACTCCTAAACGGCTGGGAGGGGTGCACGTGGGTCAGATGACGTAAGGAGGGTCCTTATAATCCTAGATGGCTAGGATGGGTCCACGGGGGTCCTGATACGGGCATCGTCAGCATTATATTGGTCCGTTGACACGCTAGGACATATGTAATAGAAATATAAGTCTAAGGTGTTGTTAATTAGGGCCTGCGTGACAAACATGGCCGAACCCAACCATGGGTCGATTTGTATCACTTTGAGTCCAATTAGGTTTAGGTGTCTGAGTCGAACCAGGTTAGGTTTCAGCGGCTCCTACCCCTTTGGCCTTTATAACCAGAGGGGGTGCCACAATATTAGGGGAGTTGAAAATCATGTAGAACCACGTGTTCAAGGTTGCCTCCGTCCTAAGGGACCGGCGTGTAGACGGCGTCTCGGACGTTTGTCTAGTTATCCAATAAATTGAGGCATGAGAGTTCTTGAGTCTGTCAAGAGTGTTCGTGTGTGGCGAGAAGGTCATTGATTCTGTCAAGGGTTGTCGAGCTTGGCGTGAGGCGTGGTGTTCATCATCTCATTGCTCGCCGTGAGATTCGTTCTCTCGTTCTTCAGGTTGCGCGGATCGTTCCCGTGATTGGAAGGATAGTTATCCGGTGGTTCTTGCGGTGAAAGATCGGGCAAACATCTACATCATGTGGTATCAGAGCGCCATGTTGATCACCGCGAGGGAGTTGGTTCAGTTGAAGATCGATCTGCAGGTTTGTTACAGATTGGCAGATTTTATGTTTGCTGCAATTGTTTGGAGGGATGGGCGACGAGTTGGCAAGATTTGCATCTCAGAGCCTGGAGGAGAAAAGTCGTCAAGTTGGAGAGGAAGATCGGAATTTGGAAGCCGTCTTCTTGTCGCTGTATCTGATGGGTTTGTACCTAAAGGCGGAGTTATAGATCGAAGTGCTATTGGTTTCTGCTATGGTGCCGATCGTAACGGCAAGATAGGAAATCTCCCTGGCGTGGAGTAGTTTGGATCGGATCAGAGAAAAGGAAAGATCAGCGATCAGTATTGGAAAAAAAAAGGAAAGAAGCGATAGAAGTGGAAGCAAGCACGCTTGTTTTCCGTTCGAACGGGTGGTATTGGACAGCGTCTCGGAAATAAAAGGCAGGGAAAGAAAGGATCGTACCAGAAAATATCGTACGAGTGATTTTTTCCCTTAAAATTCGGATCGGATTGATATACATGGAAGGGTCAGAGCAGCTCTTGTATTCTTAACGTGGCTCTGGCTATTTCCGTTTGTTCAGGTCGGATTACAAGGAAAGTACAAACAGGAAAAATGAAAGAGTTGATCGCTCCGTACAGACCAGATCGGGAATAGAAAAGGAAGGCTCGAAATTGAAGAAAGAAACAAAATTTGAAAGAAATAATCATTTCCGATTTTTAAGAGTAAAGTGGAGATCTCGGATATTGACTGTTCCGGATTTTGTGGAATTCGAACAGACAAGGAAAGAGAAGATTTGATTGGCTGCCAAGAAAGGAAAATAAATATCGGATTTAATTTTTCCGGATTTTGTGGGATGCCAATATATATGGGAAGTGAGGAAATTTCGGATCAGTTTTTCTAGATGAATTTCGGATCAGTTTGAAGAAAAAAAGAGACACTCGTTTTTTAGTTCCAAGCGACGGTGAACTCAGTCCATTTGGACCCATGGCCTGCAGGAATTTGTCTTGTTCGTTTTGGGTGATGTGATTGGTTGACCTCCATTTCAGATTGTATCAATGGACGTATTCAGCTTATTTGGATCCTTGGTGTGCAGGAGTTTGTCCTGTTGTGTCTGGGATAATTTGCTTGATTCGTTTGTAGATGCAGTCAGCAAGTTTCGTGTCTCAGACCGGGTGATGGTGCCTCAGTCCAGGTGATAAGAAGCGTGGTGATGTGCATATTTGACGCCACAAGCGCTGGAGAAGACCTTCCGGCGTTGAGGACAACGCCTTCCTATGAAGGGGAGGATGATACGGGCATCGTCGGCATTATATTGGTCCGTTGACATGCTAGGACATATGTAATAGAAATATAAGTCTAAGGTGTTGTTAATTAGGGCCTGCGTGCTAAACATGGCCGAACCCAACCATGGGTCGGTTGTATCAGTTTGAGTCCAATTAGGTTTAGGTGTCTGAGTCGAACCAGGTTAGGTTTCAGCGGCTCCTACCCCTTTGGCCTTTATAACCAGAGGGGGTGCCACAATATTAGGGGAGTTGAAAATCATGTAGAACCACGTGTTCAAGGTTGCCTCCGTCCTAAGGGACCGGCGTGTAGACGGCGTCTCGGACGTTTGTCTAGTTATCCAATAAATTGAGGCATGAGAGTTCTTGAGTCTGTCAAGAGTGTTCGTGTGTGGCGAGAAGGTCCTTGATTCTGTCAAGGGTTGTCGAGCTGGGCGTGAGGCGTGGTGTTCATCATCTCGTTGCTCGCCGTGAGATTCGTTCTCTCGTTCTTCAGGTTGCGCGGATCGTTCTCGTGATTGGAAGAATAGTTATCCGGTGGTTCTTGCGGTGAAAGATCGGGCAAACATCTACATCAGGTCTAGATGGCATAGATTGTCACATGTGCTTTAGGATGACCTAAAAGTGCTACTGATACTCCTAGATAGCCGGGAGGGGTGCACGTGGGTCAGATGACGTAAGGAGGGTCCGTATACTCCTAGATGGCTAGGTGGGGTCCACGGGGGTCCAGATGGCTTAGACTGTCGCACGTGCTTTAGGATGACCCAAAATTGCTACTGACACTCCTAGAAGGCTGGGAGGGGTGCACGTGGGTCAGATGACGTAAAGAGGGTCCGTATACTCCTAGATGGCTAGGAGGGGTCGACGGGGGTCCAGATGGTTACGATTGTCGCATGTGCTTTAGGATGACCTAAAAGTGCTACTGATACTCCTAGATGGCTGGGAGGGGTACACGTGGGTAAGATGACGTAAGGAGGGTCCATATACTCCTAGATGGCTAGGAGGGGTCCATGGGGTTCCAGATGGCTACGATTGTCGCACGTGCTTTAGGATGACCTAATAGTGCTACTAACACTCCTAGAAGGCTGGGAGGGGTCCACGTGGGTCAGATGACGTAAGGAGGGTCCGTATACTCCTAGATGGCTAGGAGCGGTCCACGGGGGTCCAAATGGCTAAGATTGTTGCTCGTGCTTACTCCTAGATGGCTAGGAGGGGTCCACGGGGGTCCAGATGGCTACGATTGTCGCACGTGCTATAGGATGACCTAAAAGTGCGGCTGATACTCCTGGATGGCTCGGAGGGTTGCACGTGGGTCAGATGATGTAAGGAGGGTCCGTAAACTCCTAGATGGTTTGGAGGGGTCCACGGGGGTCCAGATGGCTACGATTGTCGCATGTGCTTTAGGATGAACTAAAAGTGCTACTGATACTCCTAAATGGCTGGGAGGGGTGCACGTGGGTCAGATGACGTAAGGAGGGTCCGTATACTCCTAGATGGTTAGGAGGGGTCCATGGGGGTCCAGATGGCTACGATTGCCGCACGTGCTTTAGGATGACCTAAAAGTGCTACTGATACTCCTAGATGGCTGGGAGGGGTGCACGTGGCTCAGATGACGTAAGGAGGGTAAGTATAATCCTAGATGGCTTTGAGAGGTCCACGGGGGTCCAAATGGCTACAATTGTCGCACGTGCTTTAGGATGACCTAAAAGTGCTACTGATACTCCTAGATGGCTGTGAGGGGTGCACGTTGGTCAGATGACGTAAGGAGGGTTCGTATACTCCTAGATGGCTAGGAGGGGTCCACGGGGGTCCAGATGGCTTAGATTATCACACGTGCTTTCGGATCACCTAAAAGTGCTACTGATACTCCTAGATGAATCGGAGGGGTGCACGTGGGTGAGATGACGTAAGGAGGGTCCGTATACTCCTAGATGGCTAGGAGGGGTCCACGGGGGTCCAGATGGCTACGATTGTCGCGTGTGCTTTAGGATGACCTAAAAGTGCTACTGATACTCCTAGATGGCTGGGAGGGGTGCACGTCGGTCAGATGACGGAAGGAGGGTCCGTATACTCCTAGATGGCTAGGAGGGGTCCACGGGTGATAAGGATCACTCCGAAAATCCCTTGAGTTTTGCCCGATCTTTCACCGCAAGCACCACCGAGATAACTATTCTCCCAACCACGTGGCAATCCACGCAATCTGAAGAATCTGGATAGATTTAGGTGAGCAACATGATGATGAACACCACGCCTCACGCCAAGCACGACAACCCTTGGCAGATCCAAGAACCTTTGCGCACACATGATAACTCTTGACAATTCAAGAACACTCATGTCTTTATTTCAAAGATAACTGACGAACGTCCGAGACGCCGTCTACACGCCGGTCCCTTAGGACGGAGGCGACTTTGAACACAATGTTCTACATAACTTTTCAACTCCCCTAATATTGTGGCACCCCCTCTGGTTATAAAGGCCAAAGGGGTAGGAGCCGCTGAAACCTAACCTGGTTCGACTCAAACACCTAAACCTAATTGGACTCAAACTGATACAAACCGACCCATGGTTGGGTTCGGCCATGTTTGGCACGCAGGCCCTAATTAACAACACCTTAGACTTATATTACTATTACATATGTCCTAGCGTGTCAATAGACCAATGTAATGCCGACGATGCCCGTATCAACGGGGGTCCAGATGGCTTAGATTGTCGCATGTGCTTTAGGATGACCTAAAAGCGCTACTGATACTCCTAGATGGCTGGGAGGGGTGCACGTGGCTCAGATGACATAAGGAGGGTCCGTATAATCCTAGATGGCTTTGAGGGGTCCACGGGGGTCCAGATGGCTACAATTGTCGCACGTGCTTAAGGATGACCTAAAAGTGCTGCTGATACTCGTAGATGGCTGGGAGGGGTGCACGTTGGTCAGATGACGTAAGGAGGATCTGTATACTCCTAGAAGGCTAGGACGGGTCCACGGGGGTCCAGATAGCTTAGATTGTCGTCCGTGCTTTAGGATCACCTAAAAGTGCTACTGATACTCCTAGATGAATCGGAGGGGTGCACGCGGGTGAGATGACGTAAAGAGGGTCCGTATACTCCTAGATGGCTAGGAGGTGTCCACGGGGGTCCAGATTGCTACGATTGTCGCGCGTGCTTTAGGATGACCTAAAAGTGCTACTAATACTCCTAGAAGGCTGGGAGGGGTCCACGTGGGTCAGATGACGTAAGGAGGGTCCGTATACTCCTAGATGGCTAGGAGGGGTCCACGGGGGTCCAGATGGCTAAGATTATTGCTCGTGCTTACTCCTAGATGGCTAGGAGGGGTCCACGGGGGTCCAGGTGGCTACGATTGTCGCACGTGCTATAGGATGACCTAAAAGTGCGACTGATACTCCTAGATGGCTCGGATGGTTGCACGTAGGTCAGATGACGTAAGGAGGGTCCGTAAACTCCTAGATGGTTAGGAGGGGTCCACGGGGGTCCAGATGGCTACGATTGTCGCATGTGCTTTAGGATGAACTAAAAGTGCTACTGATACTCCTAAATGGCTGGGAGGGGTGCACGTGGGTCAGATGACGTAAGGAGGGTCCGTATACTCCTAGATGGCTAGGAGGGGTCCACGGGGGTCCAGATAGTTTAGATTGTCGCACGTTGAAAGAACATTTCTTAACCCCTAGTGTTTTGTGTGTTAGTTAACAATACCAATGATATACTAATTCTAATGCTAAGTATTTCAGTTAGTGTATGACTAAATATCATATGCATCAAAGCCAAAAATGCAAAGAAGAAGTTGCTCTGAAAAAGTTCCAGGAATCGGATTATTGGAGCCGGAAATTCCCAGGGCCGGAATTTCCGGTCCACCAGAACTTCGCAAAAATTGGCCAAGGAATTGTTGGAAAGTGGTTCTGGCTTCAACCGGAAATTGTGCCCGGAAATTCCAGTCTACCGGAATTTCCGAGTGCACCCAGAAGAGCCCCCCAGAAACGACTAAGTCAAGTTGAGAAAGCGTTCTGCCTTCAACCGGAAATTGTGCCCGGAAATTCCGGTCTACCGGAATTTCCGAGTGCACCCAGAAGAGCCCCCCCAGAAACGACTAAGTCAAGTTGAGAAAGCGTTCTGCCTTCAACCGGAAATTGTGCCCGGAAATTCCAGTCTACCGGATTTTCCGGGTGCACCCAGAAGGACACCCAAGAAACGGCTAAGGAAAGAAGAGGTTTCGGTTCTGGCTCCAACCGGAAATTCTGGTCGGATATTTCAATATTCCGGATATTCCGGGACACCGGAATTTCCGGTTGTGACTTATACCGGAATTTCCGGGTGGTCGAAGCAGCCAACGGCCAGTTTTTGGGCAGAGCTATAAATACCCCCCTCACTCCCTCAAGAACAGTCAGCTCTCTTACTCTCTCTCTCCTCAACTTCAAGAAAGCTCAAATCATCAAGATCTCCCAATCCCTCCACCCAAATTCGTTGATACTTGGAGGATTGAAGGAGAAGGCCCCGATCTACTACTTCACCGAAGCGATTTGCATTTCCTCCCCATTCACTTGGGGATTTCGTGGCTAGGGTTTCCTTTAGGAAAACCTAGTTCACCATTGTTGCCTTCTTGGTGTTTCTTTGACCTTTTGTGGTCCTTGACCTGTTGTGGTCATCTTGAGAGCCCCCAATTAAGTTGTGGGTGTGTGCCTCAAGCTTGTTGTAAGGGATTCGATCTCCGCCCCAAAGGGGATCAATAGTGGAAGGTGAACTCGCAACCTTTGTGGTTGAGTTCATCGGAGAAGAAGGTGAGCCTTTGTGGCGTTGTGGTCAACCTGTTGTGGTGACCCACACCTCTCCAACGAGACGTACACCCTTGTGGTGGAACTCGGGATTACATCTTCGTCTCCGCGTGCTTCACTTGGTTCCCCTAATCCTTACTCCCTTACTTGCTTGTTTCGCACTTGTATTTATCTTGTATCTTGTTTAATTGCCTAGCTTGTCATTTAGGTAAATTCACCTTAGTTGCATATCTAGAGAATTTACCTTTGTGTTAAGCTTAAATTGAAAAAGAGTTAAAATTTGTAATAGCACCTATTCACCCCCCCCCCCCCCCCCCCTCTAGGTGCCGGATTCCCGTTCAATTGGTATCAGAGCCAGGTTCACTTTTAAGGGCTTTACCGCCTAAGTGATACGATGTCGGAATCCGAACCCGAGAGGGTAGCCCGTGAGTTGGAGTTGGCAGAGGCGCATGCCAAGGGAGCAACCATGGGCGATCTCAACTTGTTGAAATCATCCATGGATGCCCAATTCCTAAAGATGAACGAATTGCTTCAAGCAATTTTGAAATCTAAGGAAACCTCGAATGCTTCTCTCTCAACCCCACTATCTCCTAAGGAGAAAGGTGATTCCTTCAAGGAATCATCGTCGGGTGAGTCCAAGGAAACGCCTCCGGGTATTTCTATGGAAAAAGATGGAAAGGGTGAACCACTTAGCTCCACTAAAACCCCACCATCCGGAGAGAAATATAATGAAGTCTTTCACACCTATTCTCCGGATCCTCCCATTCCACACCCTCATGTCAACATTAGAACCGATCCCCCAAAGCTTAAACCTCAACATTTTTCTCAATGGCAATTTCAAATGAAGTCTCACATTTGCAGTGCTTCCATGGAGTTATGGCGCATCATTCAAGTTGGATTCAAGGCCAATGACCCAACCAACTTGACAAGGAGAGAGGTGGTTGATGGTCAACTCAACGCCACCGCACTCCACCAACTTCAAGTGGCCGTTGGAGAAAAGGACGTGCCTCTCATCCAACATCTCTCCACCGCGAAGGAAGTTTGGGATGCTCTTTCTGACATTTTTGTCGGTAATGAGAGCATGAAGAAGAACCGGTATGATGCCTTGTGTAACGAGGTGGAAGGGTTCTTCAAATTGGATGGTGAAAACCATGAGGACATGTACCGGAGGTTGGTGGCCATCGCTACTACATTTAGAAGCCTTGGTGCGGTCTACGTTGATGACCAATGGATCAAGAGGAAGTTTGTGAGCACTCTCTTGCCCTTTGAGGAAGCGGACTTGAAGACCTTACAAGGAAGACACGACTACGCCAAATTGACATCCAATGAAGTCATGCAAGAGATGACCGCCTACAAGGTTGCCGCGAAGATTGCTCAAGACGCAAGAGCAAGAGCTATTGGGATGCACAAGCACGCATCGGTAGCCTTGAAGGCCACCGTTGAAGAAGAAGAGGATGATGATTGTGATGACTCTATCGAGCTATCACATGATCATTACCAAGGTTCACTCAACCAACATCTTGCTCTTACGGCTCATAAGTTTTGGAAGAATCCCTCGAAGTCCAAAGCAAGGATGGACAGGAAGTTTCCAAACAATGGGAAGAACCAAGGTAACAAGGTGAGGACTTGCTATAATTGTGATGACAAAGGCCATTTTGTTGTAGATTGTCCATGGGAGAGGAGAGAAGAGCATGGGGGGAGGCTCGTGGCCAAGCCCAAGGGCAAAGGGCCACCATCCATGAAGAAGAAGCCCTTCTTCAAGAAGAACCAAAAGATTGTTTTGGTGACTCAAGAGGAATATCCCTCCGATGATGAAGATAGTGACAAGGATGACACTCGAAGTGAAGTAGCCGCAATAGCCACTACCTCTACCACTTCATCACTCTTCTCATCCCCAAATGAGAGCCACATCACCAAGAATGCAAGATGCCTTATGGCTAAGGCATCCGAGGTAAAATTGCCTCCTACTTCTATATCCCATGATCTTGATGATGAAGTTAGTCTTGAAGTAAAACAAGAAATTATTGCTTTTGATGAATTCATGACTAACTTGCAAGGGGTTGGCAAGAAACACTTTGGCTCTCTCATGAGTCGTATAGGTGAGCTTGAAGATGAGCTTGAGCTCAAAGGTGAGATTGAGAGGGAAGATGCCTATGCTAAGGCATCTCTCCAATCTTCTCTAGAGGATGAACAAGAAGCTCATGCTCTTCTCCAAGAGCAACTTAAAACTATTGTGGAGTCTCATAACTCCGATGTTGCCAAACTAACTAAGGATCGTGATCTTTACTTTGCTAGATATAAACTTGTGCAAAATGAAAAGGTCGAGTTTGTGGCTGCTCATGCTAGACTAGTGGAAGACTTTGAGTCACTTGACAATGCTCACAAGGCATTGACAAGTGAACATGATCTTCTTACCAAGTCTCATGATCAACTTCAAACTCGGCTGTCAAACCTTCACAAACCTAGCACATTTACTCCTTCAAATGACCATGCCATTGTTGTTGAGAATGTTGCTAGGGTGAAGTTTGTTCCTTCAATGGCAACTACAGTCAAGACCTCTCTTGATAAGGGTAAGAAGGCACTTGCTACCCCTCTTCATGAGCAAGTGACCCACAAAGGGAAAGAGGGTCTAGGCTATGTTGCCAAGAAGAATAAGAAGACCAAGAAGAAGGCCAAGCCCGCTCTAGCCAAGAAAGATGACATTGCGAGTGGAAGTGTCACAAGGGGCACACCCACTCGTGATGACTTTGCGGGCATATCTAACCCTAACTATGCTCTATATGTTGATTATTATGGAGATGTTTATGCTAGATACATTGGTCCATTTGATGGTTATATTGAGTATGCTATTTGGGTTCCAAAGACCCTTGTTGCTAACCAAAAGGCACCCATTGCAAAATGGGTACCTAAGTCAAAGAATTGATTGTGTGTAGGGCCTTGTTTCCGGCGGATCGAAATGGATAATTGACAGTGGATGCACTAGTCACATGTCCGGAAGCAAGGAGCTTGTAACGGAGTTGAGGCCTAATGATGATCATATAACCGTTACATTTGGCGACAAATCAAAGTCTAAGGTAATGGGACTCGGCAAGGTGGTAGTGGCGCCGGACATCACTCTTGTGAATGTCTTGCTTGTCGAATCCCTAGGTTACAACTTACTCTCGGTTCGTTCTTTAACTAAGTTGGGTTTCTCCGTTCTTTTTGAAAAGGATATGGTTATCCTCTTGCGGAGCAAGTCTCTCAATGTTGCTTTCGTTGGGTACATTGAAAATGAGCTCTATTGATACGGGCATCGTCGGCATTATATTGGTCCGTTGACACGCTAGGACATATGTAATAGTAATATAAGTCTAAGGTGTTGTTAATTAGGGCCTGCGTGCCAAACATGGCCGAACCCAACCATGGGTCGGTTTGTATCAGTTTTAGTCCAATTAGGTTTAGGTGTCTAAGTCGAACCAGGTTAGGTTTCAGCGGCTCCTACCCCTTTGGCCTTTATAACCAGAGGGGGTGCCACAATATTAGGAGAGTTGAAAAATATGTAGAACATTGTGTTCAAGGTCGCCTTCGTCCCAAGGGACCGGCGTGTAGACGGCGTCTCGGACGTTCGTCAGTTATCTTTGAAATAAAGACATGAGTGTTCTTGAATTGTCAAGAGTTATCATGTGTGCGCGAAGGTTCTTGGATCTGCCAAGGGTTGTCGTGCTTGGCGTGAGGCGTGGTGTTTATCATCATGTTGCTCGCCTAAATCTATCCAGATTCTTCAGGTTGCGTGGATTGCCACGTGGTTGGGAGAATAGTTATCTCGGTGGTTCTTGCGGTGAAAGATCGGGCAAAACTCAAGGGATCATCGGAGAGATCCTTATCATGTGGTATCAGAGCGCCAGGTTGATCACCGTGAGAGAGTTCGTGGAGTTCAAGATCATTCTGCAGGTTTGCTAATATTGGCAGATTTATTTTGTTGCTAGTATTGTTGGAGGAAGGATGGCGAGTTGGCACGATGTTGCATCTCGTCGAGTTGGAGTTTGCGCAGTCGGCGAGTCGTTTCCGTCGCTAGGAGAAGGCAGGTTCGATTCGTTTCCTGGTGTTTCCGTCGTGCACGGCGTCCGTCGTGTGTGGGCCAGCAGAGAAAAAGTGGAACAAGGAAAGAAGAGATCGGAACCGATTTGAGAAAAAAAGAGATTGGAAGTTTCGTTGGATTGTTTAGATTGCTTTCCTTGGTACAAGTGCACAGCAATAAATGCTTTGTTTTCTTTGGAGGTGCGTGGTGTCAATCTAGCAAAGGAAAGGAAAGAGAATCGGATCGAATCCGTTTGACTGGATAGCGACGCTAAACATTGGAGTTTTTCCAAATCGGGAGATAATCGCTCGCTTGGATTTTTCCTTCGCGTGGTGGACAGGTGGACATCGGATTCTGTTGGAGTTTCACGAGAAAAATAAAATAAGGATCTGATTGCCGCGTGGAAATAGGAAAGGAAGGAGGAGATCTGTTTTCAGTTGGAAAGATCGGATTGGTTTCCACGTCCGTACGTTGAGTGCACGTTATTAAGTAGAAAAGAATAAGGGTGAGCGGATCGGAAATAGAAAAAAAAGACACTGATTTTAAAAGGGTGGTGGACTTGAATCATTTGGATCCTTGGTGTGCAGCAATTTGTGCTGTTTGTTTTGGATGATGTGCCAAGTTTGTCCCAACAATTCCAGATTGCCTCCGCATGCGTATTGAGCTGATTTGGACCCTTGGTGTGCAGGAATTGTCCTGTTGTGTTTGGGGTGATTTGCGTGGTGCGTTTGCGTTGTAGTCAGAAAGTTGTGTGTCTCAATCAGGTTGGTAGCGCCAAACATGGAGGGCGCCTAGAACAAGTCTAGCTAACCGAGAGGGAGGATGTGGTGTGGCAGGCCGGCGAAGACTTGAGGATGTAGAAGGATCGTGGCGATGTGCAGATTTGACGCCACGAGCGCTGGAGAAGACCTTCTGGCGTTGAGGACAACGCCTTTCTAAGAAGGGGAGGATGATACGGGCATCGTCGGCATTATATTGGTCCGTTGACACGCTAGGACATATGTAATAGTAATATAAGTCTAAGGTGTTGTTAATTAGGGCCTGCGTGCCAAACATGGCCGAACCCAACCATGGGTCGGTTTGTATCAGTTTTAGTCCAATTAGGTTTAGGTGTCTAAGTCGAACCAGGTTAGGTTTCAGCGGCTCCTACCCCTTTGGCCTTTATAACCAGAGGGGGTGCCACAATATTAGGAGAGTTGAAAAATATGTAGAACATTGTGTTCAAGGTCGCCTTCGTCCCAAGGGACCGGCGTGTAGACGGCGTCTCGGACGTTCGTCAGTTATCTTTGAAATAAAGACATGAGTGTTCTTGAATTGTCAAGAGTTATCATGTGTGCGCGAAGGTTCTTGGATCTGCCAAGGGTTGTCGTGCTTGGCGTGAGGCGTGGTGTTTATCATCATGTTGCTCGCCTAAATCTATCCAGATTCTTCAGGTTGCGTGGATTGCCACGTGGTTGGGAGAATAGTTATCTCGGTGGTTCTTGCGGTGAAAGATCGGGCAAAACTCAAGGGATCATCGGAGAGATCCTTATCATCTATGTGGTTGACTTCTCCGGAGTCACCACTTCTCATACAATGTGCCTATTCGCTAAAGCGGACTTGGGTTGGTTGTGGCACCGCCGCCTAGCCCATGTCAACATGAGAACTTTGCAAAGTCTCCAAAAAGGTGGCCATATCCTAGGACTAAAAGACCATGTTTATTTCTCGAAGGATCGAATGTGTAGGGCTTGTGTTGAAGGCAAGATGCATGATTCCCCCCATCCAAGCAAAACCATCATTTCATCAAAGAGGGTTTTGGAGCTCCTCCATGTTGACCTCTTTGGTCCTATTCCGGAAGCTAGTCTTGGTGGGAAGAAATATTGCTTGGTTATTGTTGATGATTATTCGAGATACACATGGGTGTTCTTCTTCAAGACGAAGATGGAGACTCAACAAACAATCATCGACTTCTCCAATGAAGCTCAACGTCAACACAATGTCCCAATCTTGGTGATTAGAAGTGACAATGGGTCCGAGTTCAAGAACTATACGTTGAATGAGTTTCTTAGTGAAGAAGGGATTCGTCATCAATATTCCGCTGCGTACACTCCCCAACAAAATGGTGTAGCCGAAAGGAAGAACCGCACTCTCATTGAAATGGCAAGATCGATGATGGCCGAGTTTAAGTCCCCAAACAACTTTTGGGCCGAAGCCGTCAACACCGCTTGCCATTCTTCAAACCGGCTCTTCTTTCGCAAAGGACTCATGAAGACACCCTATGAAGTGCTTACAGGGAACAAGCCCAATATCTCCTACTTCCACGTCTTTGGTTGTAAGTGTTTTTATCTCATCAAAGGTGCTCGCTTAGGAAAGTTTCATACTAGATCTCTTGAAGGGATATTTGTTGGTTACGGTGCCGAATCCCACACTTATAGAGTCTATGACAAGGCTTCACGCATTGTCATAGAATCTTGTAGTGTGGCGTTCGAGGAGAATAATGGCTCCCTTGTGGAGCAAGTTGGTGTTTCCGATGTAGGTGATGTTCAACCTCAAGATGCTATCCTAAGGATGGGGGTGGGCTTTCACCGCCCCGTCGAAGTCTATTATGAAGGTGATCAACAAGGACCAAGCTCTACGCAAGTGGTAGCTACTTCCTCACAGGGAACCCAAGACAACAACACCGTGCCCAACACGTCCAACCAAGAAGATGGACAAGAACCTTCGACTGCTCCAGGAATTTCCGGAGAGCCGGAAAATCCGGTTCAGCCTGATGTCGGAAATTCCGGTGGCTCGGAATTTCCGGTTCAGGGTGAACCCGGAATATCCGGTTCTGCTGAAATTCCCGGTGGCAGTACGCAACAAGGCCAAGATCAACCTACTCCCTCATCTCATGAAGTTACTCCAAGGGTTAATCAAGGCCATCAAAACGGTCAAGGCGGAGACAAGAATGATCAAGATGATCAAGTGATTCCTCCCACCTCAAGAAGGGAGATCGAAGTCCGCCGTGTGAATAGAGTTGGCACCTCTCAAGAATTGAGAGCCCTCTCTCTTGACAAGGTTCTTGGAGATGTAAGAAGAAAGGTCTCCACTCGAAGGCAACTAGCAAGCTTTAGTGAGCATCATGCTCACATCTCCATGGTGGAACCAAAGAAGGTGTTTGAAGCGCTTGAGGATCCGGATTGGCTGGAGGCCATGCACGATGAACTCAACAACTTCAAGCGCAACAAGGTGTGGAAGTTAGTGGAAAGACCCAAAGATTGCCGCAATGTTATCGGCACTAAGTGGATATTCAAGAACAAGCAAGATGAGCATGGCATAGTGGTGAGGAACAAAGCAAGATTGGTGGCTCAAGGCTTCTCCCAAATTGAAGGCATTGACTTTGGAGAGACCTACGCGCCCGTGGCTCGACTCGAGTCCATTCGTATACTTCTTGCCTATGCTTCTCATCATAACTTTAAATTGCAACAAATGGATGTTAAAAGTGCTTTTCTAAATGGTCCACTAAGCGAACTTGTTTATGTTAAGCAACCTCCGGGGTTTGAGGACCCCAAATATCCGAACCATGTCTACAAGTTGGATAAGGCGCTCTATGGCCTTAAACAAGCCCCACGTGCGTGGTATGAGCACCTTAGGGAACTACTTGTAGACCGTGGGTTCCAAGTTGGGGAAATCGACCCCACTCTTTTCACTAAGAAAGTAAATGGAGAACTTTTCTTATGTCAATTATATGTGGATGATATTATATTTGGATCTACTAACAAAGCATTTAACGAAGAATTCTCTAAGCTTATGACCGATAGGTTTGAGATGTCCATGATGGGTGAGATGAAGTTCTTCCTCGGATTCGAGATCAAGCAATTGAAGGAAGGGACTTTCATCAACCAAGCAAAGTACACTCAAGACATGCTCAAGAGGTTCGGGTTGCTTGAGCTCAAGGGTGCCTCTACTCCAATGCAAACCAAGTGCCACCTTGAGCTCAACCCCAAGGGTAAGGATGTGGATCAAAAGGTATATCGCTCGATGATTGGATCTCTTCTTTACCTTTGTGCATCTAGACCGGATATAGTACTAGCCGTAGGAGTGTGTGCAAGATATCAAGCGGCTCCTAAAGAAAGCCATGATGTGGCGGTCAAGAGAATCTTTCGGTATTTGGCTCATACCCCAACCTATGGATTGTGGTACCCCAAGGATGCTCATTTCACTCTATGCGGGTACACGGATTCCGATTGGGCGGGAGATCAAGATGATAGGAAGTCCACCTCCGGTGCTTGTCAATTTATTGGGAGGTCATTGGTAAGTTGGTCTTCTAAGAAGCAAAACTGCATATCTCTCTCCACCACTGAAGCCGAGTATGTTGCCGCCGCAAGTTGTTGCACCCAATTACTATGGATGAGGCAGACTTTAAAGGAGTACGGTGTCGATTGCGACAAAGTGCCTCTTCTATGTGACAATGAAAGTACCATCAAGATTGCATACAACCCGGTGCAACATTCAAGAACCAAGCATATTGAGATCCGCCATCACTTCATTAGAGATCATGTGGCCCGAGGAGACATTGACTTATCTTATGTGGGCACAAGAGATCAATTGGCGGATATCTTCACAAAACCTCTCGAAGAAGGAAGGTTTTGCTATTTGAGGAATGAGCTCAATATCATTGATTCGAGGTCCCTTGCTTGATCTATTGCACACACACCAAGGACGCGATAGTACCATATTTTGTCTAGATGTAGGCATGGACATAGGGGGAGTGCGGTCCTAATACATTGGACCATCCCTCCCCCCATTATGCCGATAGTAAGTGTTCTTTGATCTCTATATTCATTCTTATGTCTAGTGAGCTAAAACAACGAGTAGTGGTTATGTACCCAAGATCTATCTTCGCGGTGACATGCCATACACTCCTACATGGTGGCTTCGGCCACCGCCCTCTTCTTTTGAAGAGTTGGTCTCATTTGGAGCGTTTTTTGTTGCCTAGTAATTTCTTGTTCATGCATGTGGGAAATCTACTCAACTTGGCGCTTTATGCTTTGATTTGGTTGTTGTAGGTTGAGCATGATGTACCAATACCAGTTTGGAAATCTATCCCAAGCCTATTCTTACCTAAAAACATTTCTCTCTGTTGCACACAAGTCATCCGTTGAAAACTGGGATCTTTGGTTCAGCAGGTCGGAATTTCCGGTTCCTTTTGGGTCGGAAATTCCGGTGACCCGGAAATTCCGGTGTAAGTTACACCCGGAATTTCCGGTCGGGCGGTTTGTCCAGATATTTAAAGGGCAGGCTCGGGGTGAAGGGTTCATTCGAACCCATCTTCCACCCCCGACCTGCCCCACTTCCCAGCCGCCGCTCCTGCTCCTCCAAGCCATCCCGGAGCTTTCCGGCCGGTGGAGACTCTCTCCCTTGGCCAGATCTGGTGCTCCTCCGCCCCGTGGACCTTCTCCTCCAAGCTTTTTGCCCCATGGACGAGGGTAACTCTCCCTTTCATCTCTTTTAGTGCTTGCACTTTGGATCTAGATGAGGAGTAGTTTGTTTGCAAATTGCTTGGTTGTAGTGGTCCCTAGTGGTATACTTACTAGTCTAGATACATTAGATTTGATTTGTATTGGATCGATCTAGTTTTAGACCTAGCACAAACTTCAAACTGCAATGTTTCGACAGACCGGAATTTTCGGTCTGAACTGAACCGGAATTTCCGGTCTGAATTTTTCTGAAATCGGCAGTTTCCAGTTTTTCCAGGTTTAGCTAATTTTGATCAATGCAAATCACCTTTAATGTAACTAGTTTCTCCCCACTGACTTGTGTGTACTCATCTTGTGCTATCCATCTATTCTAAATTCACAGGTAATTTGAGTGGGAGTTCTTCTCCTTCCATGAGTGGAAGACTCTCAAGGCAAGTCACTCGAAAGGTTAAGGGCAAAGGTCTTGCATCTTCTAGCATGTCCATGTCCAAGAAAGCAGTTACCTCTTCTAGCAAGCCCAAGTCCAAGAAGAGAAAGGAAGTTCCTCCTCCTACTCGCCGTCTGCCGTACACAAAGATGAGTGCTGTTGACTATGCTCTGTTTCGTCAAAGGGATTGGTACCTTAGGCCGAGGGATGATGACCTCGATGATCGCACTTTTTGGTGCAAAGAGCAAGGATACATCCTAAAGGACGTCTATTACTCATTGAAGAAACCCATACGCAAGATGCAGCCCTACAACCTTCAGGCGCTACAGAAGAAGGCCTCATTTGCTGAAGCCATCCATCTTATCAAGGCTATGGGGTTGGAGAGACTTGTGGTCACCCGCTCCGACTACAACTCTCAGCTCGTGCTGCAGTTCTTTGCCACTCTTGTGATGAAGGGTGACTCAAGGAAGACCATCAAGTGGATGACTGGCGAGACATACTGTGAGTCTGACTGGTATGAGTTTGCAAAGGTGTTGGGTTACTCGTTTGATGGTGACAATCCTCAGGGTTACCACATGCACCACAACTACCGCATCAACAAGAAGGATACCGCTCATCTCTATGGCGAGGGTGGAGTTCCCGGTCTCTCCAAGGACTTGCTCCCTCTGTATGATGTCCTTGTGCGCATTCTCCGGGAGAATATTGCTCCAAGTGGTGGAAACAATGATAATGTGGTCACTCCCCTTTGCAACTTGCTACTTCATGCCCACACCATTGCTATGAGCACAGATGATAGTGCGGATTGGAGTGTGGATGTGATGGACTACATTCACCATGAGATGCATGATGCCATGACCACTACGGTCACCATTCCCTATGCTCCATACATCATGATGCTCATCAAGTCCAAGTTCCCCGACCATGATCTTAGTGATGATGACTTGGAGGTCCATGACTTCAAGCAACTTTATGAGAAGAGGACTGTGCCCAAGCCCCCAAGTGTGCCATCCTCTCGGTCCACTCGGGGTGGTTCGTTCATGGGTGATGCTCGGAGGGCTGCTACTCCCTCTTATGCCCCCTCCACCTCCGGGCACGTGAAGAAGCTGAATTGGTTCCAACGCAACATCCTTTGCATGAACATCGACATTCGCAAGGAGTAATACTCAGCCTACAAGGACCGCCGTCAATCTGCCCACAATCAAGAGATGATCCTCCATCACATTTCTGGATCTCCCGCTCCTGCTGAGCTCACACCGCCTCTCTCCTATGCTCAGTGGAACCAGGGGTCTATGGCTCCGTGGTCTCAGTTTGAGAACGATCTTGGTGGCAGCTCATACTCCACGGGACAGGCATATGAGGAAGTTACTTCTGATGATGATGACGAGGATGAGGACGATGATGAGGATACCCCTTCCGAGTGATGTTCTTCGGGACGTAGCATCGCTCTTCTTCCTTTTTGGCGTTTCGATGCCAAAGGGGGAGAAGTTGATCTATTAGGAACGGGGATTTGCATGGGTTCGGGCACAAGCATATGCTTCTACCATTTATTTGCGCTTGTGTTCATTTATCTTATTTGTGTTTGTCAAACTATTTATTCTTGTTGAACTATTTGTGAGAACCTCTGTGTGTATTGAGACAATTCCCATGCTATCTATATTATCTATGGTTGAGACTACAAGACTATTGTGTTGGTATTCACCTCATATGTTATATGCAAAAGGTATGAAATTCTATCAAGTCTCTAGTCATACCATGGCTGTATATTGTCTCATTACTCCTTATGATATCATGTGCTCTCTATTGCAAAAATGCTCTTGTCTATTGTGCTATCCGTTGTCTAGCTGTTTTCAAGTATGCACATGTTTAGGGGGAGCCATTTTTTTTTTCTTTTTCTTTCACCATAAGCATGATATAGCATTGTCTTTTATTGCAAATCTGTGTATTGTCATCTAACACCAAAAAGGGGGAGATTGAAAGAACATTTCTTAACCCCTAGTGTTTTGTGTGTTAGTTAACAATACCAATGATATACTAATTCTAATGCTAAGTATTTCAGTTAGTGTATGACTAAATATCATATGCATCAAAGCCAAAAATGCAAAGAAGAAGTTGCTCTGAAAAAGTTCCAGGAATCGGATTATTGGAGCCGGAAATTCCCAGGGCCGGAATTTCCGGTCCACCAGAACTTCGCAAAAATTGGCCAAGGAATTGTTGGAAAGTGGTTCTGGCTTCAACCGGAAATTGTGCCCGGAAATTCCAGTCTACCGGAATTTCCGAGTGCACCCAGAAGAGCCCCCCAGAAACGACTAAGTCAAGTTGAGAAAGCGTTCTGCCTTCAACCGGAAATTGTGCCCGGAAATTCCGGTCTACCGGAATTTCCGAGTGCACCCAGAAGAGCCCCCCCAGAAACGACTAAGTCAAGTTGAGAAAGCGTTCTGCCTTCAACCGGAAATTGTGCCCGGAAATTCCAGTCTACCGGATTTTCCGGGTGCACCCAGAAGGACACCCAAGAAACGGCTAAGGAAAGAAAAGGTTTCGGTTCTGGCTCCAACCGGAAATTCTGGTCGGATATTTCAATATTCCGGATATTCCGGGACACCGGAATTTCCGGTTGTGACTTATACCGGAATTTCCGGGTGGTCGAAGCAGCCAACGGCCAGTTTTTGGGCAGAGCTATAAATACCCCCCTCACTCCCTCAAGAACAGTCAGCTCTCTTACTCTCTCTCTCCTCAACTTCAAGAAAGCTCAAATCATCAAGATCTCCCAATCCCTCCACCCAAATTCGTTGATACTTGGAGGATTGAAGGAGAAGGCCCCGATCTACTACTTCACCGAAGCGATTTGCATTTCCTCCCCATTCACTTGGGGATTTCGTGGCTAGGGTTTCCTTTAGGAAAACCTAGTTCACCATTGTTGCCTTCTTGGTGTTTCTTTGACCTTTTGTGGTCCTTGACCTGTTGTGGTCATCTTGAGAGCCCCCAATTAAGTTGTGGGTGTGTGCCTCAAGCTTGTTGTAAGGGATTCGATCTCCGCCCCAAAGGGGATCAATAGTGGAAGGTGAACTCGCAACCTTTGTGGTTGAGTTCATCGGAGAAGAAGGTGAGCCTTTGTGGCGTTGTGGTCAACCTGTTGTGGTGACCCACACCTCTCCAACGAGACGTACACCCTTGTGGTGGAACTCGGGATTACATCTTCGTCTCCGCGTGCTTCACTTGGTTCCCCTAATCCTTACTCCCTTACTTGCTTGTTTCGCACTTGTATTTATCTTGTATCTTGTTTAATTGCCTAGCTTGTCATTTAGGTAAATTCACCTTAGTTGCATATCTAGAGAATTTACCTTTGTGTTAAGCTTAAATTGAAAAAGAGTTAAAATTTGTAATAGCACCTATTCACCCCCCCCCCCCCTCTAGGTGCCGGATTCCCGTTCACACGTGCTTTAGGATCACCTAAAAGTGCTACTGATACTCCTAGATGAATCGGAGGGGTGCACGTGGGTGAGATGATGTAAGGAGGGTCCGTATACTCCTAGATGGCTAGGAGGGGTCCACGGGGGTCCAGATGGCTACGATTGTCGCGCGTGCTTTAGGATGACCTAAAAGTGATACTGATACTCCTAGATGGCTGGGAGGGGTGCACGTGGGTCAGATGACGTAAGGAGGGTCTGTATACTCCTAGATTGCTAGGAGGGGTCCACGGGGGTCCAGATGGCTACGATTGTCGCGTGTGCTTTAGGATGACCTAAAAGTGCTACTGATACTCCTAGATGGCTGGGAGGGGTGCACGTGGGTCAGATGACGTAAGGAGGGTCCGTATACTCCTAGATGGCTAGGAGGGGTCCACGGGGGTCCAGATGGCTTAGATTGTCGCATGTGCTTTAGGATGACCTAAAAGCGCTACTGATACTCCTAGATGGCTGGGAGGGGTGCACGTTGCTCAGATGACATAAGGAGGGTCCGTATAATCCTAGATGGCTTTGAGGGGTCCACGGGGGTCCAGATGGCTACAATTGTCGCACGTGCTTAAGGATGACCTAAAAGTGCTGCTGATACTCGTAGATGGCTGGGAGGGGTGCACGTTGGTCAGATGACGTAAGGAGGGTTTGTATACTCCTAGAAGGCTAGGACGGGTCCACGGGGGTCCAGATAGCTTAGATTGTCGCACGTGCTTTAGGATCACCTAAAAGTGCTACTGATACTCCTAGATGAATCGGAGGGGTGCACGTGGGTGAGATGACGTAAAGAGGGTCCGTATACTCCTAGATGGCTAGGAGGGGTCCTGATGCGGGCATCGTCGGCATTATATTGGTCCGTTGACACGCTAGGACATTATTAGATAATATGTAAAAGTCTAAGGCAGTGTCAACTAGGCCTGCGTGCCAAGTCTATGACCGAACCCGCCATGGGTCGGTTTGTATCCAGGTCGAGTCCAACTAGGTCTAGGAGTCATGTTAGTTTCGGTTTGGGTTTGTCCAAATCGACTAGTTGTTTGGCCTCCTATATAAAGGAGCCAGCGGCTAGGGTTTAAGGGAGTTCAATCGTTTAGTCAAAATACTATCTTGTGCTCCACCGTGTATCATCCCTCCGGGGACGGCGTTGCCGTGTTATCTAATATAGATTGCTGCGAGGGTTGTTGTGTTCATCAAGGATTATCGAGCTGTGGTTTGAGGCGTGGTGATCTTCATCACGTTGCTTGCTGGATTTATTCCCCACCTTCAGGTGACGCCATTGGTGTTGTTGGAAGGATTTATTATCCGGGTTTCTCGCTGTGAAAGATCGGGCAACAATCAGAGGATCATCCCCTTGATCCTTATCATGTGGTATCAGAGCACCAGGTTGATCACAGCGAATTTTTGTTGATCAAGTTGCTTTTGTGATTTCTTCGTTGGAGGAGAATTGGAGGAGATTGGTTTCTGCTGATCGTGGTGGTTCTGAACTGTTTGCTTGTGGTGATCGCGAGAGAGGAAGGAGCAGCATCACGTGGGGTGTTGCCTCACGATCTCATCTGGATCGGATCGATCTAACAGAGTCCAGGCCGGAAAAGTTTTTTTTTTTTTGATTGATCGCTGCAATTCGGATCGATCTAACAGAGTCCAGGAGAAGGTTGATTCGGATCAGAATAGAAAAGGTAAGAAAATATCCGGTGACTTTTCCTTAAATTTGGGATCGGATTGAGTAAATAGAGGAAAGACGAACATCACACGTATTTGGAAAGGAAAGTAAATAAGAGGCAGATTCGGATTTGATTGGTACGTGGGAAACGGAAAGGAAAGTTCAGCTCGAATTTGATTTAGGAAATCAACCCAAACGTGCTCAACTTTTGGTGAATTTTCGTGTAGATTTTTGCGTGCGATTTTCCAGGTATGAGTTCATTGAGGCCTGTTCGTCTGTTCGAGAAGGCCGATGATGTTTATCACGACTACACTGGTATCATTATTGGTTTTGCCTTTGATGCAACTAAAATCAAGTGGAGATTGGAAAGCTCGGCGACACCCGCAGAATATCAGTCTTGGGAATCTGACATGGACAGTGGTTTTGCAAAATGTCGTACGTTTGATAGCAATTTTGGTGACCCTACTGCATTAGTTATTGCATACCGTCGAGTGGATACAAAGTTGTCGAGTTGGTGGCGGGAAGAGATGCGTGTGAGAGGCATCACATGGCAAACATCTAATTGGGAGGAATTCAAACAATTTCTGCGCACCAAATTTGTGGATCCGTCTATGGATTTAGACAAAAGTCCGGTGGAGGATGTTGTACCAGGGAGTGGGCTGAATATGCAACTCAAGAGAGTACATGGTGATACTTGTACGACAGTGGATAGAGGCCAGCGATGGAATTTATTTCAGGCGGAGTGCACGATCAAGGGCAAAGCATGCAAGTTGATGATTGACAGTGGTAGCTACTGTAATGGCATTAGCAAGGCGGTTGTGGAAGCGTTGGGTTTATCCACATGGCGTATTCCAGAACCGAGGCATGTTCAGTGGGTTAATAGCTGCGGTATGATGAAGATTACTCACAAGGTCCGTGTGCCGTTTACAGTTGGTGACTATGTTGATGAGGTGGAATGCGATGTGTTGCCATTGGAGGTATGTGGACTGTTACTTGGACGTCCATGGCAGTATGATCGTAATGCTATACATGCTGGGAGAGAAAATACATATTCTTTTGTGCATGATGGCAAACATCGGACACTGAAGCCTATGACGGATGATCAAATCAAGTCCGATGTGGTGCTGGTGGTTCGTAAGGAGAAGTTGCGCAAGGCTAAGCCACAGCCAGGGCTAGCTAAGGTGCAGTGTGAGGAGCATGATGCAAAGAGCGTCAGTGATGATATTGTTTCAGCCAAGCCTGTAGATGACAAGCCAGTTGTTCTTGTTAGTGACAAGCCGGTTGAAGTCAAGCCTCATATTGATAAAGGGAAGGATATGTCAGCATGTGTTTCATGTGTTCCACTTACAGTTCGTGTTGACATGGGTGTTCAGACCGATGACAGTGGTGCTGATCGTGTTCCGGTGCATATGGTGCCTCGGGTAGTCAGCCACAGTTTTGTAAGAACACCTCGGAGACGTTTTGTTGGGGCAGCAGTGCGTGTGCATAGAGGCAAGGATGGACGTATTCGTCAGCTGTGTGGCCCAGGCATTACTACTTTGCAGGGTCCTGTTCAGCAGGTTCATGTCCAGCAGCAAAGAGCTCCATCAAGAGTTCAGAAGCAGAAGGTTTTGGCGCCAAAGTCCAAGTTCATTTGGCGAAGAAAGGAGGCGCCAAGTGCTGTGTCAAGTCAAGCAGGCCCAGCGGGAGGATGTGGTGAGGAAGGCAAGCAAGACTTGAAGATGGCGAAGACGCGTGCTGATTTTGTTGACATCACGCCACCCTTTCGAGCAGACCCTCACGCGTTGGGGACAACGCTTTTTGAAGGGGGGGAGGATGATATGGGCACGACGGAGGAGGTGCAGCCCAATTTCAGGACTCCACCAAGCTAGGCGTGTTGATGCTGGCGCCGTTGGAGAAGACCTTCCAGCGTTGAGGGCAACGCCTTTCCAAGAAGGGGAGGATGATGCGGGCATCGTCGGCATTATATTGGTCCGTTGACACGCTAGGACATTATTAGATAATATGTAAAAGTCTAAGGCAGTGTCAACTAGGCCTGCGTGCCAAGTCTATGACCGAACCCGCCATGGGTCGGTTTGTATCCAGGTCGAGTCCAACTAGGTCTAGGAGTCATGTTAGTTTCGGTTTGGGTTTGTCCAAATCGACTAGTTGTTTGGCCTCCTATATAAAGGAGCCAGCGGCTAGGGTTTAAGGGAGTTCAATCGTTTAGTCAAAATACTATCTTGTGCTCCACCGTGTATCATCCCTCCGGGGACGGCGTTGCCGTGTTATCTAATATAGATTGCTGCGAGGGTTCTTGTGTTCATCAAGGATTATCGAGCTGTGGTTTGAGGCGTGGTGATCTTCATCACGTTGCTTGCTGGATTTATTCCCCACCTTCAGGTGACGCCATTGGTGTTGTTGGAAGGATTTATTATCCGGGTTTCTCGCTGTGAAAGATCGGGCAACAATCAGAGGATCATCCCCTTGATCCTTATCAGGTCCAAGGGGGTCCAGATAGCTTAGATTGTCGCACGTGCTTTAGGATGACCTAAAAGTGCTACTGATACTCCTAGATGAATCGGAGGGGTGCACGTGGGTGAGATGATGTAAGGAGGGTCCGTATACTCCTAGATGGCTAGGAGGGGTCCACGGGGGTCCAGATGGCTACGATTGTCGCGCGTGCTTTAGGATGACCTAAAAGTGATACTGATACTCCTAGATGGCTTGGAGGGGTGCACGTGGGTCAGATGACGTAAGGAGGGTCCGTATACTCCTAGATGGCTAGGAGGGGTCCACGGGGGTCCAGATGGCTTAGATTGTCGCATGTGCTTTAAGATGAACTAAAAGTGCTACTGATACTCCTAGATGGCTGGGAAGGCTGCACGTGGCTCAAATGACGTAAGGAGGGTCTGTATACTCCTAGAAGGCTAGGACGGGTCCACGGGGGTCCAGATAGCTTAGATTGTCGCACGTGCTTTAGGATCACCTAAAAGTGCTACTGATACTCCTAGATGAATCGGAGGGGTGCACGTGGGTGAGATGACGTAAAGAGGGTCCGTATACTCCTAGATGGCTAGGAGGGGTCCACGGGGGTCCAGATAGCTTAGATTGTCGCACGTGCTTTGGGATCACCTAAAAGTGCTACTGATACTCCTAGATGAATCGGAGGGGTGCACGTGGGTGAGATGACGTAAAGAGGGTCCGTATACTCCTAGATGGCTAGGAGGGGTCCACGGGGGTCCAGATAGGATAGATTGTCGCACGTGCTTTAGGATCACCTAAAAGTGCTACTGATACTCCTAGATGAATCGGAGGGGTGCACGTGGGTGAGATGATGTTAGGAGGGTCCGTATACTCCTAGATGGCTAGGAGGGGTCCACGGGGGTCCAGATGGCTACGATTGTCGCGCGTGCTTTAGGATGACCTAAAAGTGATACTGATACTCCTAGATGGCTGGGAGGGCTGCACGTGGATCAGATGACGTAAGGAGGGTCCGTATACTCCTAGATGGCTAGGAGGGGTCCACGGGGGTCCAGATGGCTACGATTATCGCGCGTGCTTTAGAATGACCTAAAAGTGATACTGATACTCCTAGATGGCTGGGAGGGGTGCACGTGGGTCAGATGACATAAGAAGGGTCCGTATACTCCTAGATGGCTAGGAGGGGTCCACGGGGGTCCAGATGGCTACGATTGTCGCGTGTGCTTTAGGATGACCTAAAAGTGCTACTGATACTCCTAGATGGCTGGGAGGGGTGCACGTGGGTCAGATGACGTAAGGAGGGTCCGTATACTCCTAGATGGCTAGGAGGGGTCCACGGGGGTCTAGATGGCTTAGATTGTCGCATGTGCTTTAGGATGACCTAAAAGCGCTACTGATACTCCTAGATGGCTGGGAGGGGTGCACGTGGCTCAGATGACATAAGGAGGGTCCGTATAATCCTAGATGGCTTTGAGGGGTCCACGGGGTCCATATGGCTACAATTGTCGCACGTGCTTAAGGATGACCTAAAAGTGCTGCTGATACTCGTAGATGGCTGGGAGGGGTGCACGTTGGTCAGATGACGTAAGGAGGGTTTGTATACTCCTAGAAGGCTAGGACGGGTCCACGGGGGTCCAGATAGCTTAGATTGTCGCACGTGCTTTAGGATCACCTAAAAGTGCTACTGATACTCCTAGATGAATCGGAGGGGTGCACGTGGGTGAGATGATGTAAGGAGGGTCCGTATACTCCTAGATGGCTAGGAGGGGTTGATAAGGGGTGGCCCGATCTTCTCAGTGAGCGGTGGGTAGATGGATGATGGTGGAAGATAACTTGCGAGAATCCGACGAACTCTCCGGCTGTTCCCCCGTTGCCAATGCAATAGCTCTTCAACCCAATGGATATTCGCGACGCCTCACACCGATGCAACGTAGCCGCCCACCACGAAGCGGTTTTGCAATCTACTAATTCCCAGTGGAACAACAGATCACACTCAAACTTCGGATAATAATCTCCAGAGCGCAACACAGTGGAGAGGTTGAATTCCTGAGCGCAACACAGAGGAACTCGAATATAGATGAATGCTTGGAGCAAATTCGATCTAGGGTTTATCTTAAACGTGGTCTAAACCTAAAAGCCACGAAATTACAAGCCTTATAAAGGCTGCTGGACGTCCAACATTGTGTTGGAGTCAAAACCTAACTTTCCTAACTTTAACGGACTCTGTTTGGAAACAGGCAGAAAATAACTCGTGACTTGTTGCGGTCACCGCGCCCAGTCCGAGCCGAACCGGGGCATGGGGCCGGACCCATTGGAAAGCCCTTCAAATTGCCTTTTCAGATTGTGCTTCTTTACTCTGTTTGGAGTCCGTATAAAGAATCCACGTCCGTTTCAAATTCAGGACTTCTGTCAGTCCGAACCGAATCTGAACAAATCTTGAATCCGAATTGGAAAGGATCTTTCTTTGTTTGCAGCATCCCTTCTTCGTGTGATGGCTCCACTTCCTCCCTCGCCTCACTCGTGCTAGCCACCTTGATGTTTGTCAACAGCCTCCATTCCTTGCCCACATCTTCTTCTCCATTCGCCATTATCTTCATTAACTCAAACCTAATGATACATAAACATAATAACTTAGCCAGTATAACATTCTTACAATTCATGGTATCATATCCAACTAGGAATGAGTTCACCTTATAATAATCATCGATCAGGCTTAATATTTCCTTCCAGTTTAAGCATGGATAATCATCATAATCCACTGATATATCCTTATCATCCTCCCTTTTTTCAAGAACAGCCGTCCTCGGCTGTGGATAAGTTGAAAGCGGAAGAAACAAAAAGAACAACGTATATGCAGAGTACATGTATATATAGCTTGTTGTACCATTTTTCTTGACACACAAATTAATATCAATAGACCAAAGGCAACTGAAATTGCAAGTATAAGTGAAGTTCAAATTTGTAGCACACCTAGGACACAACGCATGATACACACAAAACGTATGTGCAAAATCAGGTTGAAATCTAGCAAGAGCAGTTCCCTGTAAAACATCAACTAGACTAGAACACGTCATATGATCATGAGAATAAGGTATTGTCCCAAAGCAAAAAGATCTCGGCACATAGCATATAGGATTTAAACTAGGACAGTTTAATTCAGCAATTTTATCATACGTAATGCATATGTGATTCACCATAAATTCATCATTAATGCTATACTCACCAATTAAATTAATAAAGAAACAACATGCATGTGTGCCAGAACGCAAATATGAAATTTCAGATATCTTGTCCATAGCACAACTCAAATTCATAGGTTCATCTAGCATTACATAACAAACAATAGTATCAAGTGGAATTCGAGCAAGCACTTCCTTATGGGAAATCAGTACCACATGATCTAAATTCGAAATTAGCAATTTATCACATGGTTTTGAAATATGTGTGTAGTTCAAATCACAAGAATCATCCAGTAAAGAATTATACTCACAAAGTGGCGCGCTTGCTGGCAGCAGCTCCAAATCAGTACCTATGTCAATGGCAATCTCCTCAGATGTAGTAGGTACTGGAACATCTTCCTCTTGTGGTGATGCAGGTTGTAGACTTGACGGCTCCCTTTCTTCAAAAGCAACCTGCATATCACATGAAACAACACTAGGAGTAGAGATTATGACGTTAGTAGAAATATCCTCACATGTCCTATCATCTACTACACTCATGTTATCTTGTTCTCTCATACTCTCGAAGTGGATGCACTCAACCTCACGTTTAGTGGAGTCACACAAGTCACTTTTTATAACACTCTCACTCAATTTGGCTATGTGGCTCTCATTCTCACATGGGATTTGATGCACAATGTGGTCAAGATGACATATAATGGATCTGTCACCGTCCATGATGACCTTGTACCTAGCGGACAAGCTGAATTCTTTTCTCCTCTCCTTACGAAGAAGATGATACTCATGAAAATCATTGGCTGAACTCCGCAACAGTCCACCCCGCGTCTTGTTCCATATGAATGAAATATTCTTAACCTTTGGGCGGGCTTGAACTTGAAACTTCTTGCACCATGGACCTCCCAAAAGGACATGACAAGAATCAAGTGGCACTGGGGATACATCACACCACACCAGCTCGGTATAATTGCCGAAGGTAAAAGGAACTTCAGCAGTGTGGGAAATCAGCAATGTGCCATATGATGAGCGTAAAAGGTATGGCTTCGAACGGGCACATTTATGTAGCTGCAATTTGTCTACAACCTCAATGCTAACCAGATTGAGATTAGAGGATCCGTCAACGGTGGCGGCAGCACATCGCTCACCAATTTGCACACAATGGTGGAATAGGCCATCACCATCAAAAGTACCACATTCTTCCTCCCAAAAAGTATCACTACAATATTTATGGCGGAGGAAGTGATATCGGTGTGTGTCCAAAGTATCCGTAGCCTTGTGTGCCATGATTAGTGAACAACACGAATATGTATATGTGGAAAAACTCTCAACTCACTCAAAACCGAAAGAAATTATGTATCTTACCGTTCCAAAGTGAATAGTAAAGCTTACCACTCGTAGGGCAGTACGCGCACGGATGGGGTGAAGCGAATATTATGGGTCTCAAAGTGTCACACAACAAAATCAGGGTATTTTAGTGGAGCTTAGTAGGGATACCTAACAACACACCGAATCACAAAGCCTAGTGCTGATCATATGACACAAGAGACACTCGGAAACGCACACGGTGGAGATAAATGGGGCAATTGCAACTCTGAAAATGAGCTAAAAATGATATATGTCGGAATAATGCTCGTGTTGCAATGCACGGGAAGGACGCTAGCAAAAAGCTCAGTGATAAGGGCACAAGATTGCTCAAAACTATTTAGTGCAAGGCAGTAGCTCCAAATAGAACTTAGAATAAAATAATATTCGGGCCTCTTTTCTCTTTTTCGCTCGGTACTGTAGCTACAGTACTTTCGGAACTTTCTTTACCTCACCTTTTTTTTCTTCTCTCTCCTGTTTCACTTTTTTTTTAATACTCTTTTCGGTTAGTCTATACAGAATATGTCACGGGAGCAGAAGACAACTCTGCAGAAATAAATTGCACTTTTCCAAATCCTAATGAGCAGCCCAAAGAGCAAAGAAATTGCTATTCTCGGTAGGATAGTTCTAACCGCAAAGATTGAATGGCTTTTACGTATGGCTGTCAAAAAGGAAAGACACGATTGGTAGGTGCGAAATAAAAATCCTAACAAACCTAATGCAGGACACGGACGAGGGCATCAAAATCTAAGCAGAATCGGACTCCAACACGGACGCAGCAAAGATTTACTCGTCCATTGACTCGCATGACCGCTGCGGATCGGAACAAATCGAGCTGTCTAGGAACGCGCGCATGCACATAAGAAAACAAACTCGGCCACGATATACGCGCGGAAGCAGAACAGCAATTGACGGCGCAGCAACTACGTCCGATTAGACGAAACGTATCACACCAGGACTCCGACGACACGAAAACTGACACGGAAATAAACAGAAAACTGACGCAACTACGGCTCAGATCGGAAAAAGCAACGCAAAAGGGACACACGATCAACAACTAAACTCGATAAAACAATGCGATGTAAGGCTATGGCAAATATTTTTGTGGGGCTTTTTCTGGATAGGACGAAAAATAGTAAAATCTACGGGATGGATATGTGGATGCTCACCGAGTAAACGCTGGAAATCTGATACCAAGATGATAAGGGGTGGCCCGATCTTCTCAGTGAGCGGTGGGTAGATGGATGATGGTGGAAGATAACTTGCGAGAATCCGACGAACTCTCCGGCTGTTCCCCCGTTGCCAATGTAACAGCTCTTCAACCCAATGGATATTCGCGACGCCTCACACCGATGCAACGTAGCCGCCGACCACGAAGCGGTTTTGCAATCTACTAATTCCCAGTGGAACAACAGATCACACTCAAATTTCGGATAATAATCTCCAGAGCGCAACACAGTGGAGAGGTTGAATTCCTGAGCGCAACACAGAGGAACTCGAATATAGATGAATGCTTGGAGCAAATTCGATCTAGGGTTTATCTTAAACGTGGTCTAAACCAAAAAGCCACGAAATTACAAGCCTTATAAAGGCTGCTGGACGTCCAACATTGTGTTGGAGTCAAAACCTAACTTTCCTAACTTTAATGGACTCTGTTTGGAGACAGGCAGAAAATAACTCGTGACTTGTTGCGGTCACCGCGCCCAGTCCGAGCTGAACCGGGGCATGGGGCCGGACCCATTGGAAAGCCCTTCAAATTGCCTTTTCAGATTGTGCTTCTTTACTCTATTTGGAGTCCGTATAAAGAATCCACGTCCGTTTCAAATTCAGGACTTCTGTCAGTCCGAACCGAATCTGAACAAATCTTGAATCCGAATTGGAAAGGATCTTTCTTTGTTTGCAGCATCCCTTCTTCGCGTGATGGCTCCACTTCCTCCCTCGCCTCACTCGTGCTAGCCACCTTGATGTTTGTCAACAGCCTCCATTCCTTGCCCACATCTTCTTCTCCATTCGACATTATCTTCATTAACTCAAACCTAATGATACATAAACATAATAACTTAGGCAGTATAACATTCTTATAATTCATGGTATCATATCCAACTAGGAATGAGTTCACCTTATAATAATCATCTATCAGGCTTAATATTTCCTTCCAGTTTAAGCATGGATAATCATCATAATCCACTGATATATCCTTATCATCCTCCCTTTCTTCAAGAACAGGCGTCCTCGGCTGTGGATAAGTTGAAAGCGGAAGAAACAAAAAGAACAACGTATATGCAGAGTACATGTATATATAGCTTGTTGTACCATTTTTCTTGACACACAAATTAATATCAATAGACCAAAGGCAACTGAAATTGCAAGTATAAGTGAAGTTCAAATTTGTAGCACACCTAGGACACAAATACACACAAAACGTATGTGCAAAATCAGGTTGAAATCTAGCAAGAGCAGTTCCCTGTAAAACATCAACTAGACTAGAACACGTCATATGATCATGAGAATAAGGTATTGTCCCAAAGCAAAAAGATCTCGGCACATAGCATATAGGATTTAAACTAGGACAGTTTAATTCAGCAATTTTATCATACGTAATGCATATGTGATCCACCATAAATTCATCATTAATGCTATACTCACCAATTAAATTAATAAAGAAACAACATGCATGTGTGCCAGAACGCAAATATGAAATTTCAGATATCTTGTCCATAGCACAACTCAAATTCATAGGTTCATCTAGCATTACATAACAAACAATAGTATCAAGTGGAATTCGAGCAAGCACTTCCTTATGGGAAATCAGTACCACATGATCTAAATTCGAAATTAGCAATTTATCACATGGTTTTGAAATATGTGTGTAGTTCAAATCACAAGAATCATCCAGTAAAGAATTATACTCACAAAGTGGCGCGCTTGCTGGCAGCAGCTCCAAATCAGTACCTATGTCAATGGCAATCTCCTCAGATGTAGTAGGTACTGGAACATCTTCCACTTGTGGTGATGCAGGTTGTAGACTTGACGGCTCCCTTTCTTCAAAAGCAACCTGCATATCACATGAAACAACACTAGGAGTAGAGATTATGACGTTAGTAGAAATATCCTCACATGTCCTATCATCTACTACACTCATGTTATCTTGTTCTCTCATACTCTCGAAGTGGATGCACTCAACCTCACGTTTAGTGGAGTCACACAAGTCACTTTTTATAACACTCTCACTCAATTTGGCTATGTGGCTCTCATTCTCACATGGGATTTGATGCACAATGTGGTCAAGATGACATATAATAGATCTGTCACCGTCCATGATGACCTTGTACATAGCGGACAAGCTGAATTCTTTTCTCCTCTCCTTACGAAGAAGATGATACTCATGAAAATCATTGGCTGAACTCCGCAACAGTCCACCCCGCGTCTTGTTCCATATGAATGAAATATTCTTAACCTTTGGGCGGGCTTGAACTTGAAACTTCTTGCACCATGGACCTCCCAAAAGGACATGACAAGAATCAAGTGGCACTGGGGATACATCACACCACACCAGCTCGGTATAATTGCCGAAGGTAAAAGGAACTTCAGCAGTGTGGGAAATCAGCAATGTGCCATATGATGAGCGTAAAAGGTATGGCTTCGAACGGGCACATTTATGTAGCTGCAATTTGTCTACAACCTCAATGCTAACCAGATTGAGATTAGAGGATCCGTCAACGGTGGCGGCAGCACATCGGAGGGGTGCACGTGGGTGAGATGACGTAAAGAGGGTCCGTATACTCCTAGATGGCTAGGAGGGGTCCACGGGGGTCCAGATAGGATAGATTGTCGCACGTGCTTTAGGATCACCTAAAAGTGCTACTGATACTCGTAGATGAATCGGAGGGGTGCACGTGGGTGAGATGATGTAAGGAGGGTCCGTATGCTCCTAGATGGCTAGGAGGGGTCCACGGGGGTCCAGATGGCTACGATTGTCGCGCGTGCTTTAGGATGACCTAAAAGTGATACTGATACTCCTAGACGGCTGGGAGGGGTGCACGTGGGTCAGATGACGTAAGGAGGGTCCGTATACTCCTAGATGGCTAGGAGGGGTCCACGGGGGTCCAGATGGCTACGATTGTCGCGCGTGCTTTAGGATGACCTAAAAGTGATACTGATACTCCTAGATGGCTGGGAGGGGTGCACGTGGGTCAGATGACGTAAGGAGGGTCCGTATACTCCTAGATGGCTAGGAGGGGTCCACGGGGGTCCAGATGGCTACGATTGTCGCGTGTGCTTTACGATGACCTAAAAGTGCTACTGATACTCCTAGATGGCTTGGAGGGGTGCACGTGGGTCAGATGACGTAAGGAGGGTCCGTATACTCCTAGATGGCTAGGAGGGGTCCACGGGGGTCCAGATGGCTTAGATTGTCCCATGTGCTTTAGGATGACCTAAAAGCGCTACTGATACTCCTAGATGGCTGGGAGGGGTGCACGTGGGTCAGATGACATAAGGAGGGTCCGTATAATCCTAGATGGCTTTGAGGGGTCCACGGGGGTCCAGATGGCTACAATTGTCGCACGTGCTTAAGGATGACCTAAAAGTGCTGCTGATACTCGTAGATGGCTGGGAGGGGTGCACGTTGGTCAGATGACGTAAGGAGGGTTTGTATACTATTAGAAGGCTAGGACGGGTCCACGGGGGTCCAGATAGCTTAGATTGTCGCACGTGCTTTAGGATCACCTAAAAGTGCTACTGATACTCCTAGATGAATCGGAGGGGTGCACGTGGGTGAGATGACGTAAAGAGGGTCCGTATACTCCTAGATGGCTAGGAGGGGTCCACGGGGGTCCAGATAGCTTAGATTGTCGCACGTGCTTTAGGATCATCTAAAAGTGCTACTGATACTCCTAGATGAATCGGAGGGGTGCACGTGGGTGAGATGACGTAAGGAGGGTCCGTATACTCCTAGATGGCTAGGAGGGGTCCACGGGGGTCCAGATGGCTACGATTGTCGCGTGTGCTTTAGGATGACCTAAAAGTGCTAGTGATACTCCTAGATGGCTGGGAGGGGTGCACGTGGGTCAGATGACGTAAGGAGGGTCCGTATACTCCTAGATGGCTAGGAGGGGTCCACGGGGGTCCAGATGGCTTAGATTGTCGCATGTGCTTTAGGATGAACTAAAAGTGCTACTGATACTCCTAGATGGCTGGGAGGGCTGCACGTGGCTCAGATGATGTAAGGAGGGTCAGTATAATCCTAGATGGCTTTGAGGGGGGGGGGGGGGGTCCAGATGGCTACAACTGTCGCACGTGCATTAGGATGACCTAAAACTGCTACTGATACTCCTAGATAGCTAGGAGGGGTGCACGTTGGTCAGATGACGTAAGGATGGTCCGTATACTCCTAGATGGCGAGGAGGGGTCCACGGGGGTCCAGATAGCTTAGATTGTCGCACGTGCTTTAGGATCACCTAAAAGTGCTACTGATACTCCTAGATGAATCGGAGGGGTGCACGTGGGTGAGATGATGTAAGGAGGGTCCGTATAATCCTAGATGGCTAGGAGGGGTCCACGGGGGTCCAGATGGCTACGATTGTCGCGCGTGCTTTAGGATGACCTAAAAGTGATACTGATACTCCTAGATGGCTGGGAGGGGTGCACGTGGGTCAGATGACGTAAGGAGGGTCCGTATACTCCTAGATGGCTAGGAGGGGTCCACGGGGGTCCAGATGGCTTAGATTGTCGCATGTGCTTTAGGATGAACTAAAAGTGCTACTGATACTCCTAGATGGCTGGGAGGGGTGCACGTGGGTCAGATGACGTAAGGAGGGTCCGTATACTCCTAGATGGCTAGGAGGGGTCCACGGGGGTCCAGATAGCTTAGATTGTCGCACGTGCTTTAGGATCACCTAAAAGTGCTACTGATACTCCTAGATGAATCAGAGGGGTGCACGTGGGTGAGATGACGTAAAGAGGGTCCGTATACTCCTAGATGGCTAGGAGGGGTCCACGGGGGTCCAGATAGGATAGATTGTCGCACGTGCTTTAGGATCACCTAAAAGTGCTACTGATACTCCTAGATGAATCGGAGGGGTGCACGTGGGTGAGATGATGTAAGGAGGGTCCGTATACTCCTAGATGGCTAGGAGGGGTCCACGGGGGTCCAGATGGCTACGATTGTCGCGCGTGCTTTAGGATGACCTAAAAGTGATACTGATACTCCTAGATGGCTGGGAGGGGTGCACGTGGGTCAGATGACGTAAGGAGGGTCCGTATACTCCTAGATGGCTGGGAGGGGTGCACGTGGGTCAGATGACGTAAGGAGGGTCCGTATACTCCTAGATGGCTAGGAGGGGTCCACGGGGGTCCAGATGGCTACGATTGTCGCGCGTGCTTTAGGATGACCTAAAAGTGATACTGATATTCCTAGATGGCTGGGAGGGGTGCACGTGGGTCAGATGACGTAAGGAGGGTCCATATACTCCTAGATGGCTAGGAGGGGTCCACGGGGGTCCAGATGGCTTAGATTGTCGCATGTGCTTTCGGATGAACTAAAAGCGCTACTGATACTCCTAGATGGCTGGGAGGGCTGCACGTGGCTCAGATGACGTAAGGAGGGTCTGTATACTCCTAGAAGGCCAGGACGGGTCCACGCGGGTCCAGATAGCTTAGATTGTCGCACGTGCTTTAGGATCACCTAAAAGTGCTACTGATACTCCTACATGAATCGGAGGGGTGCACGTGGGTGAGATGACGTAAAGAGGGTCCGTATACTCCTAGATGGCTACGAGGGGTCCACGGGGGTCCAGATAGGATAGATTGTCGCACGTGCTTTAGGATCACCTAAAAGTGCTACTGATACTCCTAAATGAATCGGAGGGGTGCACGTGGGTGAGATGATGTAAGGAGGGTCCGTATACTCCTAGATGGCTAGGAGAGGTCCACGGGGGTCCAGATGGCTACGATTGTCGCGCGTGCTTTAGGATGACCTAAAAGTGATACTGATACTCCTAGATGGCTGGGAGGGGTGCACGTGGGTCAGATGACGTAAGGAGGGTCCGTATACTCCTAGATGGCTGGGAGGGGTGCACGTGGGTCAGATGACGTAAGGAGGGTCCGTATACTCCTAGATGGCTAGGAGGGGTCCACGGGGGTCCAGATGGCTACGATTGTCGCGCGTGCTTTAGGATGACCTAAAAGTGATACTGATATTCCTAGATGGCTGGGAGGGGTGCACGTGGGTCAGATGACGTAAGGAGGGTCCATATACTCCTAGATGGCTAGGAGGGGTCCACGGGGGTCCAGATGGCTTAGATTGTCGCATGTGCTTTTGGATGAACTAAAAGCGCTACTGATACTCCTAGATGGCTGGGAGGGCTGCACGTGGCTCAGATGACGTAAGGAGGGTCTGTATACTCCTAGAAGGCCAGGACGGGTCCACGCGGGTCCAGATAGCTTAGATTGTCGCACGTGCTTTAGGATCACCTAAAAGTGCTACTGATACTCCTACATGAATCGGAGGGGTGCACGTGGGTGAGATGACGTAAAGAGGGTCCGTATACTCCTAGATGGCTAGGAGGGGTCCACGGGGGTCCAGATAGGATAGATTGTCGCACGTGCTTTAGGATCACCTAAAAGTGCTACTGATACTCCTAAATGAATCGGAGGGGTGCACGTGGGTGAGATGATGTAAGGAGGGTCCGTATACTCCTAGATGGCTAGGAGGGGTCCACGGGGGTCCAGATGGCTACGATTGTCGCGCGTGCTTTAGGATGACCTAAAAGTGATACTGATACTCCTAGATGGCTGGGAGGGGTGCACGTGGGTCAGATGACGTAAGGAGGGTTCGTATACTCCTAGATGGCTAGGAGGGGTCCACGGGGGTCCAGATGGCTACGATTGTCACGCGTGCTTTAGGATGACCTAAAAGTGATACTGATACTCCTAGATGGCTGGGAGGGGTGCACGTGGGTCAGATGACGTAAGGAGGGTCCGTATACTCCTAGATGGCTAGGAGGGGTCCACGGGGGTCCAGATGGCTACGGTTGTCGCGTGTGCTTTAGGATGACCTAAAAGTGCTACTGATACTCCTAGATGGCTGGGAGGGGTGCACGTGGGTCAGATGACGTAAGGAGGGTCCGTATACTCCTAGATGGCTAGGAGGGGTCCACGGGGGTCCAGATGGCTACGATTGTCGCGCGTGCTTTAGGATGACCTAAAAGTGATACTGATATTCCTAGATGGCTGGGAGGGCTGCACGTGGGTCAGATGACGTAAGGAGGGTCTGTATACTCCTAGATGGCTAGGACGGGTCCACGGGGGTCCAGATGGCTTAGATTGTCGCATGTGCTTTCGGATGAACTAAAAGTGCTACTGATACTCCTAGATGGCTGGGAGGGCTGCACGTGGCTCAGATGACGTAAGGAGGGTCTGTATACTCCTAGAAGGCCAGGACGGGTCCACGCGGGTCCAGATAGCTTAGATTGTCGCACGTGCTTTAGGATCACCTAAAAGTGCTACTGATACTCCTAGATGAATCGGAGGGGTGCACGTGGGTGAGATGACGTAAAGAGGGTCCGTATACTCCTAGATGGCTAGGAGGGGTCCACGGGGGTCCAGATAGGATAGATTGTCGCACGTGCTTTAGGATCACCTAAAAGTGCTACTGATACTCCTAGATGAATCGGAGGGGTGCACGTGGGTGAGATGATGTAAGGAGGGTCCGTATACTCCTAGATGGCTAGGAGGGGTCCACGGGGGTCCAGATGGCTACGATTGTCGCGCGTGCTTTAGGATGACCTAAAAGTGATACTGATACTCCTAGACGGCTGGGAGGGGTGCACGTGGGTCAGATGACGTAAGGAGGGTCCGTATACTCCTAGATGGCTAGGAGGGGTCCACGGGGGTCCAGATGGCTACGATTGTCGCGCGTGCTTTAGGATGACCTAAAAGTGATACTGATATTCCTAGATGGCTGGGAGGGCTGCACGTGGGTCAGATGACGTAAGGAGGGTCTGTATACTCCTAGATGGCTAGGACGGGTCCACGGGGGTCCAGATGGCTTAGATTGTCGCATGTGCTTTCGGATGAACTAAAAGTGCTACTGATACTCCTAGATGGCTGGGAGGGCTGCACGTGGCTCAGACGACGTAAGGAGGGTCTGTATACTCCTAGAAGGCCAGGACGGGTCCACGCGGGTCCAGATAGCTTAGATTGTCGCACGTGCTTTAGGATCACCTAAAAGTGCTACTGATACTCCTAGATGAATCGGAGGGGTGCACGTGGGTGAGATGACGTAAAGAGGGTCCGTATACTCCTAGATGGCTAGGAGGGGTCCACGGGGGTCCAGATAGGATAGATTGTCGCACGTGCTTTAGGATCACCTAAAAGTGCTACTGATACTCGTAGATGAATCGGAGGGGTGCACGTGGGTGAGATGATGTAAGGAGGGTCCGTATGCTCCTAGATGGCTAGGAGGGGTCCACGGGGGTCCAGATGGCTACGATTGTCGCGCGTGCTTTAGGATGACCTAAAAGTGATACTGATACTCCTAGACGGCTGGGAGGGGTGCACGTGGGTCAGATGACGTAAGGAGGGTCCGTATACTCCTAGATGGCTAGGAGGGGTCCACGGGGGTCCAGATGGCTACGATTGTCGCGCGTGCTTTAGGATGACCTAAAAGTGATACTGATACTCCTAGATGGCTGGGAGGGGTGCACGTGGGTCAGATGACGTAAGGAGGGTCCGTATACTCCTAGATGGCTAGGAGGGGTCCACGGGGGTCCAGATGGCTACGATTGTCGCGTGTGCTTTACGATGACCTAAAAGTGCTACTGATACTCCTAGATGGCTGGGAGGGGTGCACGTGGGTCAGATGACGTAAGGTGGGTCCGTATACTCCTAGATGGCTAGGAGGGGTCCACGGGGGTCCAGATGGCTTAGATTGTCCCATGTGCTTTAGGATGACCTAAAAGCGCTACTGATACTCCTAGATGGCTGGGAGGGGTGCACGTGGGTCAGATGACATAAGGAGGGTCCGTATAATCCTAGATGGCTTTGAGGGGTCCACGGGGGTCCAGATGGCTACGATTGTCGCACTTGCTTAAGGATGACCTAAAAGTGCTGCTGATACTTGTATACTATTAGAAGGCTAGGACGGGTCCACGGGGGTCCAGATAGCTTAGATTGTCGCACGTGCTTTAGGATCACCTAAAAGTGCTACTGATACTCCTAGATGAATCGGAGGGGTGCACGTGGGTGAGATGACGTAAAGAGGGTCCGTATACTCCTAGATGGCTAGGAGGGGTCCACGGGGGTCCAGATAGCTTAGATTGTCGCACGTGCTTTAGGATCATCTAAAAGTGCTACTGATACTCCTAGATGAATCGGAGGGGTGCACGTGGGTGAGATGACGTAAGGAGGGTCCGTATACTCCTAGATGGCTAGGAGGGGTCCACGGGGGTCCAGATGGCTACGATTGTCGCGTGTGCTTTAGGATGACCTAAAAGTGCTAGTGATACTCCTAGATGGCTGGGAGGGGTGCACGTGGGTCAGATGACGTAAGGAGGGTCCGTATACTCCTAGATGGCTAGGAGGGGTCCACGGGGGTCCAGATGGCTTAGATTGTCGCATGTGCTTTAGGATGAACTAAAAGTGCTACTGATACTCCTAGATGGCTGGGAGGGCTGCACGTGGCTCAGATGATGTAAGGAGGGTCAGTATAATCCTAGATGGCTTTGAGGGGGGGGGGGTCCAGATGGCTACAACTGTCGCACGTGCATTAGGATGACCTAAAACTGCTACTGATACTCCTAGATAGCTAGGAGGGGTGCACGTTGGTCAGATGACGTAAGGATGGTCCGTATACTCCTAGATGGCTAGGAGGGGTCCACGGGGGTCCAGATAGCTTAGATTGTCGCACGTGCTTTAGGATCACCTAAAAGTGCTACTGATACTCCTAGATGAATCGGAGGGGTGCACGTGGGTGAGATGATGTAAGGAGGGTCCGTATAATCCTAGATGGCTAGGAGGGGTCCACGGGGGTCCAGATGGCTACGATTGTCGCGCGTGCTTTAGGATGACCTAAAAGTGATACTGATACTCCTAGATGGCTGGGAGGGGTGCACGTGGGTCAGATGACGTAAGGAGGGTCCGTATACTCCTAGATGGCTAGGAGGGGTCCACGGGGGTCCAGATGGCTTAGATTGTCGCATGTGCTTTAGGATGAACTAAAAGTGCTACTGATACTCCTAGATGGCTGGGAGGGGTGCACGTGGGTCAGATGACGTAAGGAGGGTCCGTATACTCCTAGATGGCTAGGAGGGGTCCACGGGGGTCCAGATAGCTTAGATTGTCGCACGTGCTTTAGGATCACCTAAAAGTGCTACTGATACTCCTAGATGAATCGGAGGGGTGCACGTGGGTGAGATGACGTAAAGAGGGTCCGTATACTCCTAGATGGCTAGGAGGGGTCCACGGGGGTCCAGATAGGATAGATTGTCGCACGTGCTTTAGGATCACCTAAAAGTGCTACTGATACTCCTATATGAATCGGAGGGGTGCACGTGGGTGAGATGATGTAAGGAGGGTCCGTATACTCCTAGATGGCTAGGAGGGGTCCACGGGGGTCCAGATGGCTACGATTGTCGCGCGTGCTTTAGGATGACCTAAAAGTGATACTGATACTCCTAGATGGCTGGGAGGGGTGCACGTGGGTCAGATGACGTAAGGAGGGTCCGTATACTCCTAGATGGCTGGGAGGGGTGCACGTGGGTCAGATGACGTAAGGAGGGTCCGTATACTCCTAGATGGCTAGGAGGGGTCCACGGGGGTCCAGATGGCTACGATTGTCGCGCGTGCTTTAGGATGACCTAAAAGTGATACTGATATTCCTAGATGGCTGGGAGGGGTGCACGTGGGTCAGATGACGTAAGGAGGGTCCATATACTCCTAGATGGCTAGGAGGGGTCCACGGGGGTCCAGATGGCTTAGATTGTCGCATGTGCTTTCGGATGAACTAAAAGCGCTACTGATACTCCTAGATGGCTGGGAGGGCTGCACGTGGCTCAGATGACGTAAGGAGGGTCTGTATACTCCTAGAAGGCCAGGACGGGTCCACGCGGGTCCAGATAGCTTAGATTGTCGCACGTGCTTTAGGATCACCTAAAAGTGCTACTGATACTCCTACATGAATCGGAGGGGTGCACGTGGGTGAGATGACGTAAAGAGGGTCCGTATACTCCTAGATGGCTAGGAGGGGTCCACGGGGGTCCAGATAGGATAGATTGTCGCACGTGCTTTAGGATCACCTAAAAGTGCTACTGATACTCCTAAATGAATCGGAGGGGTGCACGTGGGTGAGATGATGTAAGGAGGGTCCGTATACTCCTAGATGGCTAGGAGGGGTCCACGGGGGTCCAGATGGCTACGATTGTCGCGCGTGCTTTAGGATGACCTAAAAGTGATACTGATACTCCTAGATGGCTGGGAGGGGTGCACGTGGGTCAGATGACGTAAGGAGGGTCCGTATACTCCTAGATGGCTGGGAGGGGTGCACGTGGGTCAGATGACGTAAGGAGGGTCCGTATACTCCTAGATGGCTAGGAGGGGTCCACGGGGGTCCAGATGGCTACGATTGTCGCGCGTGCTTTAGGATGACCTAAAAGTGATACTGATATTCCTAGATGGCTGGGAGGGGTGCACGTGGGTCAGATGACGTAAGGAGGGTCCATATACTCCTAGATGGCTAGGAGGGGTCCACGGGGGTCCAGATGGCTTAGATTGTCGCATGTGCTTTCGGATGAACTAAAAGCGCTACTGATACTCCTAGATGGCTGGGAGGGCTGCACGTGGCTAAGATGACGTAAGGAGGGTCTGTATACTCCTAGAAGGCCAGGACGGGTCCACGCGGGTCCAGATAGCTTAGATTGTCGCACGTGCTTTAGGATCACCTAAAAGTGCTACTGATACTCCTACATGAATCGGAGGGGTGCACGTGGGTGAGATGACGTAAAGAGGGTCCGTATACTCCTAGATGGCTAGGAGGGGTCCACGGGGGTCCAGATAGGATAGATTGTCGCACGTGCTTTAGGATCACCTAAAAGTGCTACTGATACTCCTAAATGAATCGGAGGGGTGCACGTGGGTGAGATGATGTAAGGAGGGTCCGTATACTCCTAGATGGCTAGGAGGGGTCCACGGGGGTCCAGATGGCTACGATTGTCGCGCGTGCTTTAGGATGACCTAAAAGTGATACTGATACTCCTAGATGGCTGGGAGGGGTGCACGTGGGTCAGATGACGTAAGGAGGGTTCGTATACTCCTAGATGGCTAGGAGGGGTCCACGGGGGTCCAGATGGCTACGATTGTCGCGCGTGCTTTAGGATGACCTAAAAGTGATACTGATACTCCTAGATGGCTGGGAGGGGTGCACGTGGGTCAGATGACGTAAGGAGGGTCCGTATACTCCTAGATGGCTAGGAGGGGTCCACGGGGGTCCAGATGGCTACGGTTGTCGCGTGTGCTTTAGGATGACCTAAAAGTGCTACTGATACTCCTAGATGGCTGGGAGGGGTGCACGTGGGTCAGATGACGTAAGGAGGGTCCGTATACTCCTAGATGGCTAGGAGGGGTCCACGGGGGTCCAGATGGCTACGATTGTCGCGCGTGCTTTAGGATGACCTAAAAGTGATACTGATATTCCTAGATGGCTGGGAGGGCTGCACGTGGGTCAGATGACGTAAGGAGGGTCTGTATACTCCTAGATGGCTAGGACGGGTCCACGGGGGTCCAGATGGCTTAGATTGTCGCATGTGCTTTCGGATGAACTAAAAGTGCTACTGATACTCCTAGATGGCTGGGAGGGCTGCACGTGGCTCAGATGACGTAAGGAGGGTCTGTATACTCCTAGAAGGCCAGGACGGGTCCACGCGGGTCCAGATAGCTTAGATTGTCGCACGTGCTTTAGGATCACCTAAAAGTGCTACTGATACTCCTAGATGAATCGGAGGGGTGCACGTGGGTGAGATGACGTAAAGAGGGTCCGTATACTCCTAGATGGCTAGGAGGGGTCCACGGGGGTCCAGATAGGATAGATTGTCGCACGTGCTTTAGGATCACCTAAAAGTGCTACTGATACTCCTAGATGAATCGGAGGGGTGCACGTGGGTGAGATGATGTAAGGAGGGTCCGTATACTCCTAGATGGCTAGGAGGGGTCCACGGGGGTCCAGATGGCTACGATTGTCGCGCGTGCTTTAGGATGACCTAAAAGTGATACTGATACTCCTAGACGGCTGGGAGGGGTGCACGTGGGTCAGATGACGTAAGGAGGGTCCGTATACTCCTAGATGGCTAGGAGGGGTCCACGGGGGTCCAGATGGCTACGATTGTCGCGCGTGCTTTAGGATGACCTAAAAGTGATACTGATATTCCTAGATGGCTGGGAGGGCTGCACGTGGGTCAGATGACGTAAGGAGGGTCTGTATACTCCTAGATGGCTAGGACGGGTCCACGGGGGTCCAGATGGCTTAGATTGTCGCATGTGCTTTCGGATGAACTAAAAGTGCTACTGATACTCCTAGATGGCTGGGAGGGCTGCACGTGGCTCAGACGACGTAAGGAGGGTCTGTATACTCCTAGAAGGCCAGGACGGGTCCACGCGGGTCCAGATAGCTTAGATTGTCGCACGTGCTTTAGGATCACCTAAAAGTGCTACTGATACTCCTAGATGAATCGGAGGGGTGCACGTGGGTGAGATGACGTAAAGAGGGTCCGTATACTCCTAGATGGCTAGGAGGGGTCCACGGGGGTCCAGATAGGATAGATTGTCGCACGTGCTTTAGGATCACCTAAAAGTGCTACTGATACTCCTAGATGAATCGGAGGGGTGCACGTGGGTGAGATGATGTAAGGAGGGTCCGTATACTCCTAGATGGCTAGGAGGGGTCCACGGGGGTCCAGATGGCTACGATTGTCGCGCGTGCTTTAGGATGACCTAAAAGTGATACTGATACTCCTAGACGGCTGGGAGGGGTGCACGTGGGTCAGATGACGTAAGGAGGGTCCGTATACTCCTAGATGGCTAGGAGGGGTCCACGGGGGTCCAGATGGCTACGATTGTCGCGCGTGCTTTAGGATGACCTAAAAGTGATACTGATATTCCTAGATGGCTGGGAGGGCTGCACGTGGGTCAGATGACGTAAGGAGGGTCTGTATACTCCTAGATGGCTAGGACGGGTCCACGGGGGTCCAGATGGCTTAGATTGTCGCATGTGCTTTCGGATGAACTAAAAGTGCTACTGATACTCCTAGATGGCTGGGAGGGCTGCACGTGGCTCAGACGACGTAAGGAGGGTCTGTATACTCCTAGAAGGCCAGGACGGGTCCACGCGGGTCCAGATAGCTTAGATTGTCGCACGTGCTTTAGGATGACCTAAAAGTGCTACTGATACTCCTAGATGAATCGGAGGGGTGCACGTGGGACAGATGACGTAAGGAGGGTCTGTATACTCCTAGATGGCTAGGACGGGTCCACGGGGGTCCAGATGGCTTAGATTGTCGCATGTGCTTTCGGATGAACTAAAAGTGCTACTGATACTCCTAGATGGCTGGGAGGGCTGCACGTGGCTCAGATGACGTAAGGAGGGTCTGTATACTCCTAGAAGGCCAGGACGGGTCCACGCGGGTCCAGATAGCTTAGATTGTCGCACGTGCTTTAGGATCACCTAAAAGTGCTACTGATACTCCTAGATGAATCGGAGGGGTGCACGTGGGTGAGATGACGTAAAGAGGGTCCGTATACTCCTAGATGGCTAGGAGGGGTCCACGGGGGTCCAGATAGGATAGATTGTCGCACGTGCTTTAGGATCACCTAAAAGTGCTACTGATACTCCTAGATGAATCGGAGGGGTGCACGTGGGTGAGATGATGTAAGGAGGGTCCGTATACTCCTAGATGGCTAGGAGGGGTCCACGGGGGTCCAGATGGCTACGATTGTCGCGCGTGCTTTAGGATGACCTAAAAGTGATACTGATACTCCTAGACGGCTGGGAGGGGTGCACGTGGGTCAGATGACGTAAGGAGGGTCCGTATACTCCTAGATGGCTAGGAGGGGTCCACGGGGGTCCAGATGGCTACGATTGTCGCGCGTGCTTTAGGATGACCTAAAAGTGATACTGATATTCCTAGATGGCTGGGAGGGCTGCACGTGGGTCAGATGACGTAAGGAGGGTCTGTATACTCCTAGATGGCTAGGACGGGTCCACGGGGGTCCAGATGGCTTAGATTGTCGCATGTGCTTTCGGATGAACTAAAAGTGCTACTGATACTCCTAGATGGCTGGGAGGGCTGCACGTGGCTCAGACGACGTAAGGAGGGTCTGTATACTCCTAGAAGGCCAGGACGGGTCCACGCGGGTCCAGATAGCTTAGATTGTCGCACGTGCTTTAGGATCACCTAAAAGTGCTACTGATACTCCTAGATGAATCGGAGGGGTGCACGTGGGTGAGATGACGTAAAGAGGGTCCGTATACTCCTAGATGGCTAGGAGGGGTCCACGGGGGTCCAGATAGGATAGATTGTCGCACGTGCTTTAGGATCACCTAAAAGTGCTACTGATACTCCTAGATGAATCGGAGGGGTGCACGTGGGTGAGATGATGTAAGGAGGGTCCGTATACTCCTAGATGGCTAGGAGGGGTCCACGGGGGTCCAGATGGCTACGATTGTCGCGCGTGCTTTAGGATGACCTAAAAGTGATACTGATACTCCTAGACGGCTGGGAGGGGTGCACGTGGGTCAGATGACGTAAGGAGGGTCCGTATACTCCTAGATGGCTAGGAGGGGTCCACGGGGGTCCAGATGGCTACGATTGTCGCGCGTGCTTTAGGATGACCTAAAAGTGATACTGATATTCCTAGATGGCTGGGAGGGCTGCACGTGGGTCAGATGACGTAAGGAGGGTCTGTATACTCCTAGATGGCTAGGACGGGTCCACGGGGGTCCAGATGGCTTAGATTGTCGCATGTGCTTTCGGATGAACTAAAAGTGCTACTGATACTCCTAGATGGCTGGGAGGGCTGCACGTGGCTCAGACGACGTAAGGAGGGTCTGTATACTCCTAGAAGGCCAGGACGGGTCCACGCGGGTCCAGATAGCTTAGATTGTCGCACGTGCTTTAGGATCACCTAAAAGTGCTACTGATACTCCTAGATGAATCGGAGGGGTGCACGTGGGTGAGATGACGTAAAGAGGGTCCGTATACTCCTAGATGGCTAGGAGGGGTCCACGGGGGTCCAGATAGGATAGATTGTCGCACGTGCTTTAGGATCACCTAAAAGTGCTACTGATACTCCTAGATGAATCGGAGGGGTGCACGTGGGTGAGATGATGTAAGGAGGGTCCGTATACTCCTAGATGGCTAGGAGGGGTCCACGGGGGTCCAGATGGCTACGATTGTCGCGCGTGCTTTAGGATGACCTAAAAGTGATACTGATACTCCTAGACGGCTGGGAGGGGTGCACGTGGGTCAGATGACGTAAGGAGGGTCCGTATACTCCTAGATGGCTAGGAGGGGTCCACGGGGGTCCAGATGGCTACGATTGTCGCGCGTGCTTTAGGATGACCTAAAAGTGATACTGATACTCCTAGACGGCTGGGAGGGGTGCACGTGGGTCAGATGACGTAAGGAGGGTCCGTATACTCCTAGATGGCTAGGAGGGGTCCACGGGGGTCCAGATAGGATAGATTGTCGCACGTGCTTTAGGATCACCTAAAAGTGCTACTGATACTCCTAAATGAATCGGAGGGGTGCACGTGGGTGAGATGATGTAAGGAGGGTCCGTATACTCCTAGATGGCTAGGAGGGGTCCACGGGGCTTCAGATGGCTACGATTGTCGCGCGTGCTTTAGGATGACCTAAAAGTGATACTGATACTCCTAGATGGCTGGGAGGGGTGCACGTGGGTCAGATGACGTAAGGAGGGTCCGTATACTCCTAGATGGCTGGGAGGGGTGCACGTGGGTCAGATGACGTAAGGAGGGTCCGTATACTCCTAGATGGCTAGGAGGGGTCCACGGGGGTCCAGATGGCTACGATTGTCGCGCGTGCTTTAGGATGACCTAAAAGTGATACTGATATTCCTAGATGGCTGGGAGGGGTGCACGTGGGTCAGATGACGTAAGGAGGGTCCATATACTCCTAGATGGCTAGGAGGGGTCCACGGGGGTCCAGATGGCTTAGATTGTCGCATGTGCTTTCGGATGAACTAAAAGCGCTACTGATACTCCTAGATGGCTGGGAGGGCTGCACGTGGCTAAGATGACGTAAGGAGGGTCTGTATACTCCTAGAAGGCCAGGACGGGTCCACGCGGGTCCAGATAGCTTAGATTGTCGCACGTGCTTTAGGATCACCTAAAAGTGCTACTGATACTCCTACATGAATCGGAGGGGTGCATGATGAGGACATCCCTGGTTCATCTCATGCATCATCATGTTCACAAGATGAAGCTACAAAAATACAAGGTGAAACCTCTCCAAAGAAGACATACTTGGGTCCCATGACAAGGAGCCGTGCTAAACATATACAACAAGAGGTGAATGCGCTTCTAGCTGATTCTAATATTGATATGAATGAGAACTATATACTGCCTAAATCTTGTGTGTTGCTTTTACTCAGGTTTCTACCTATGGAGATAATTCAAGCCTATGGAGAAAAGTGCAACGAACAAGACTTCATCAACGGCGTGCATTGCTTGAGGACCTCACCTTACACCCCATGGGCCCAGTGGGACGAGAAGGAGTTGGAGGATTACACCATGGAATCCAGCAAGCTGTTCCAGTCAAAAATACATCGCAAGTGCAGCTCCAGTTTTCGTCGCTGATCTTGCTGGGCCATGACACATGAACATGAACGTGTGTAACACGTTTGGAGGGACACATTGGACAGGAAATCAAATCTATTTTGCAGCAAAAGAAACCGTGCACCTTTTGAAGACCCAAGTCAAAAGATATGTGATTTCCAATGCTGAGCTGTCAAGACATTTATTGCTGCGCGAGGCTCCACACTTCTGCTTCCCATCCACCCAAGTTACCACGAATTTGAGCCTCATTTTCGTGCTGGCTTCACACCTAAGCTAGGAGGGCTGTTCCTAGTATAAGTACCCCTTTCCCCACTTCAAGCGCAACTCTTTGGCAATCTGTTTTCAGCATAGGTTAGCTAAGTGCAACCAGAATATTGTTTGAGAGTTCACTTCCTCCTTAGCTCTTGTAAACTTGCCTTGTGAGAGGGTAAACTCACTTTGTGATTTACAACAGCAGCCGTTGAGGCGGCGACCAGTTCGTGCTTCCAACTTCGTGCGTGGTTGTGTGGATTGGAAAACTGAGAGTGTGGTTGGGCGAATACTTGTTGCTGGTTGTTGCATTGCAATAGTTAGCTTCGGTTTTGTCAGGTTGCACTACTTCTCCATTACCCGACAACGTTGTTGGCTGGGATCGAGGGTTTCCTTCGTACCCTTCAGGTGGCGTTGTTTCGATCATCAAGCAGATCCTCCGTGAAGATCGGGCACCCCGCATCATCTTGGTATCAGAGCCTCGGTTGACACGGTAGGATCTTGTATCCCTAGTTTAGTTTTAGTTGTTTTCATTCCTACAGTCCAGAAAAAGCCCCACAAAAATATTTCCCTTTACCTATAGCCTTTTTCAGTCTTAGATCTGTTGGTTTGGTGAGTTTTATCAGGTTCTTGTCCATTAGATTTTTTTTTGTTTTAGTTGCTGAGTTTTTCCCCATCTGCGTTCTCCATTTGTGTTCATTTCCGTCCAAAAAAAAAAAAAAAAAAATGGATCTGTTCGTGGTTGTTTGCTGCCAAAGTTTCAGCTCCTGTTTTGGTTGTTGAGTTCTTCCTTTGCAAAATAAAATTCGTGAAGTTCCACCAAGTGTGTGTTCAGATCAAGTCCCCTGTTGAAAAGTGTGTCAAACACAAAAAAAGAAAGAAAGAAAGAAGAGAAAATCTGGGACTGATCTTCACTTATATCTTGAGAAATCCTTGTTTGTGTGGTGTGAGCTGAAACAGTAGTCAAGTGTGTATCATCCAAAAATTCCTGTTGCAGCAAATCTGATTCATTGCTGAGTGTTCTTGTTCTACACTTATATCCTATTCAGCAACTAAGGCATTCGAATCTTGTGTGGATGATTACTTGGTTTAACAAGAACTAGACTGCAGATTAGTGTGCTGTTTCCACATATATACCCCCACCCAAAGCTCCACAAAACAGCCCCTGCATGTGCAACCCTAGACTTGTATTCGCTTAATTATCTCTCTCTATACCAACCACCGGCACCACAGTTGAGCATGTTCTGCTCTCACTTGGAAGTTACACGAGCTTCGGTTGGTAAGTGAAGGTGAGATCGAGATGTCACACACATATCCCGTGCTGTAGTATAGAACTTTGCACAACTAATCATGGCAGGTACCGGAGACACGTACGAGGTTGAAGGTAATGGGCATCTCAATGAACCCATCACCCGGTTTCACTTCAATGCCTTGCGTGATCATCTCCGTCGAGAGTTCAAAAACAGTCTTGACCCAATTGAAGAGAAGCAAGACAAGTTGTCACAAGATTTGCAACAACTTATGGGCAATGTGAATGAGCAGCTCACCCAAAATATTGAAGCAATGAGGGCTGATCTTGTTGCTGATATTGTGCGAGAGCTACGTCAAGGTCCTGAAGATGCAAGTGTACATGGAGCTCCCGGGAGAGGAAATGTTGGTGCTGCTGGTCGTGGTCGTGGTGTAGGTGCTGCTGGTCGTGGTCGTGGTGAATATGCTGCTGGTCGTGGAGGCGGCCACCGGAGGGCCAATTTACACGATGAAGACAGCGAAGAAGAATTTGAGGAAGATAATTATGAGCAGCACCGAGATGGCAGATTTCGTCGCCAAGGCAACTATGGTCGTTTGCGGCACGAGGAGGAGAGGTTTGGTAAACTTAAATTTACCATGCCTAAGTTTGATGGTGGATCTGATCCAGAAACATACCTCACATGGGAATTAAAAGTTGACAAGATTTTTCGCATGCACAACTATTCCGAACAGAAGAAATTAGCAATGGCCTCTCTTGAATTTGAAGACTATGCTCTAATCTGGTGGGAGCAAGTTCAAAACCAGCGAGAAGAAGAGGGAGAACCTGCTGTAGCTACATGGGCTGAAATGAAAAGAGAAATGAGGGCCAGATTCATCCCAAAGCATTATAAGCGTGACATCTTTGACAAGCTCCAGAATTTGAGGCAAGGAAAAATGACCGTTGAAGAGTATCATAAGGAGATGGAGAAGTCAATGATAAGAGCCAATATACATGAAGATGAAGAGCAATCCATGTCAAGGTTTCTGTTTGGGCTGAATTCAAATGTGAAGCGAGTTGTTGATTTGCAGCCATATCGCAATGTGGTGGAGTTGGTGCATCTAGCTTCCAAGGCTGAAAGACAACTGCAAGAAGACTCAAGGCCAAATAGGACTATGCCATTTTCAGCTAGAGCTACATCAAGTGGGAGCAAGTTTGTACCCCAATTCAATGTTGGGAAAGGTATAATGGAAAATTCTGGTAGTGGTAGCCATTCCAATGTGCGTGCAGCCCCTATTAGGAGTGAAACATCAGCCCAAAAGGAGAGAAGTAAACCTGCTGCATCAGCCGCATCTTCAATGGGATCAAGTGGGAAAAGCAGCAAAATTGAGTGCTTTACATGTGGTGGTCGTGGTCACATGAGGAAGGAATGCCCCAATAAGCGTGCTATGCTGATCATGGAGAATGGAGAATATGATTCCTGTAGTGAACTTGAAGAAGATGAGGACGATGATGCTACACAAGAAAATGAACAGAAGTATTGTGATTTTGAAGAAGGAACCTCTCTTGTTGTCACAAAAGTTTTGAGTGTGCAGATTAAAGAGGATGACATTGGACAGCGGCACAATCTGTTCCAAACAAGAGCTAAAGTTCATGACAAGGTATGCAAGGTTATTATTGATGGTGGGAGTTGCCACAATCTTGCTAGTATAGACATGTGTGAGAAACTTGGATTGAAAATGCTCCAACACCCCCACCCATATCATGTTCAATGGTTGAGTGATTGTGGTGAACTGAAAATCACACATATGGTGAAGGTCCAATTCAAGATTGGTGATTATATTGACACTGTTGAGTGTGACGTTGTGCCCATGAAAGTGTGTCACTTGCTGTTGGGAAGGCCGTGGCAATATGATCTTTCAGCTCAACATTGTGGTAGAACCAACCAGTACACCATCAAGTGGAAAGGAAAAGATTTGGTGCTTCGACCAATGACACCACAACAAATCATGGCTGAGCATGTACAAAAAGTTTCTGAAGTAAAATTTGTAAGTGGGAAAGAGGGAGAGAAAAAGAATTCGAGAGACATCCACAAAACAGCGAGTGAGTGCCACAAGCCAAATATGAGAGGTAAAAATAAAAGAGAGGGAGAGAACTTAGTCATGTTAGCCACAAAATCAGAAATGAGAGATGTGAGGCAAAACCCAGATCAAGTTGTCGTTGTACTCGTGTACAAGGATGACGTGATTTTTGCTAATGACTTAACTTGTCTTCCTAGAGCTGTTCGTGATCTCTTGCAGGATTTTAAAGATGTCTTTCCGGAGGATATACCCGCTGGTCTACCTCCATTGCGTGGCATAGAACATCAAATTGACCTCATTCCAGGAGCATCACTTCCCAATCGACCCGCCTACCGCGCCAACCCTGAAGAAACAAAGGAGATACAAAGGCAAGTACGAGAGCTTTTAGGAAAAGGCTATGTGCGTGAAAGTTTAAGTCCTTGTGCTGTTCCTGTAATTTTAGTGCCTAAGAAGGATGGTACTTGGCGCATGTGTGTTGATTGTAGGGCCATCAATAATATAACTGTTAGGTATCGTCATCCTATTCCTAGGTTAGATGATATGTTAGATGAATTGAGTGGTTCTGTTGTGTTCTCTAAAATTGATTTGAGAAGTGGGTACCATCAGATTAGAATGAGAGAAGGTGATGAATGGAAAACAGCTTTCAAAACAAAATTTGGTTTGTATGAGTGGTTAGTCATGCCTTTTGGATTAACCAATGCACCCAGTACCTTCATGCGATTAATGAATCATGTTTTGAGAGCTTACATTGGAAAGTTTGTTGTTGTGTACTTTGATGACATCTTAATCTACAGTAAATCCATAGACGAACATATAGAACATATCAAACAAGTTTTGGATGTGCTAAGAGTAGAAAAACTATATGCTAATATTGAGAAGTGCTCGTTTTGCACAAACAAGGTTGTTTTTCTTGGCTATGTCGTTTCAGGACAGGGAATTGAAGTTGATGACTCTAAGGTGGAAGCAATCAAGAATTGGCCAACTCCTATCAATATAAGCCAGGTGAGAAGTTTTCTTGGCCTTGCTGGTTTCTATAGGAGATTTGTGAAAGATTTTAGTAGCATTGCTGCAGCTTTGCACGAATTGACAAAAAAAGGAGTTGTTTTTAAGTGGGGTGCGCCACAGGAAGAAGCTTTCATTGAACTTAAGAGACAATTAACTGAAGCACCTTTGCTGGTTTTGCCTGATTTCACTAAAACTTTTGAAATCGAATGTGATGCTAGTGGGATAGGCATTGGAGGTGTATTAATGCAGGAACGAAAACCAATTGCTTATTTTAGTGAAAAGCTAAGTGGTGCACAACTGAATTATTCTGTGTATGATAAAGAACTATATGCTTTGGTTAGAGCGCTTGAAACATGGCAGCACTATTTATGGCCTAAGGAATTTGTTGTACATTCTGATCATGAGGCTTTGAAGCATTTGAAAGGACAAGCTAAATTGAATAGAAGACATGCTAAATGGGTAGAATTCATTGAAACTTTCCCATATGTTGTAAAGTACAAGAAAGGCAAAGAAAATATGGTAGCTGATGCTTTGTCTCGTAGACATGTTCTACTGAATCAATTGGAAGTAAAAGTACCAGGACTTGAGAGTTTAAAAGAATTGTATAGTACTGATCATGTCTTTATGGAGCCATATGAAAAATGCAAAGATGGGAAAGGATGGGAAAAATACCATGTGCATGATGGTTTTCTTTTCAGGACTAACAAATTGTGTGTTCCAGATTCGTCGGTTCGACCCTTGTTGTTGCAGGAATCACATGCAGGTGGATTAATGGGACACTTTGGACGTGAGAAGACGTATGAGCTGCTGGCTGATCACTTCTATTGGCCAAAGATGAGGAAGGACGTTGAGAAATTTGTGCAGCGATGCATCACATGTCACAAAGCTAAGTCTAAACTGAACCCATATGGTTTATATACTCCCCTACCTGTTCCGCATGCTCCATGGGAAGATATTAGCATGGATTTTGTTTTGGGATTACCTAGAACAAAGAGGGGGAGGGATTCTGTTTTTGTTGTTGTAGATAGGTTCTCAAAGATGGCACACTTCATTCCATGCCATAAGAACGACGATGCTTCACATGTTGCTGATTTGTTTTTCAGGGAAGTTGTACGTTTGCACGGCATGCCGAGGACCATCGTATCAGACCGGGATGTCAAGTTCATGAGCTATTTTTGGAAGACATTGTGGGCAAAGCTAGGAACCAAGCTGCTGTTTTCAACAACATGCCACCCACAAACTGATGGCCAAACAGAAGTGGTGAACCGTACACTTTCAGCTTTGCTACGGACAATGATCAAGAAGAACTTAAAGGAGTGGGAAGAGTGTTTGCCGCATGTGGAGTTCGCCTATAACAGAGCTATTCACTCGACCACAAGCATGTGTCCATTTGAAGTGGTCTATGGATTCAAACCACTTGCCCCAATTGACTTGCTGCCACTTCCCTTACAAGAGAGAATTAACATGGATGCTTCCAAGCGTGCTGCATATGTGAAGAAAATTCATGAGAAGACAAGAGAAGAGATTGAGAAGAAATCCAAGTATTATGCCGCTAAGGCAAACAAGAACCGCAAGAAGGTGACTTTTGAGCCCGGTGATCTGGTTTGGATACATTTACGCAAAGATCGATTCCCTGAACGACGCAAATCAAAGCTCCTGCCTCGTGGAGATGGACCATTCAAAGTGTTGGCAAAGATAAATGATAATGCTTACAAGATCGACCTCCCTAAAGACTATTCTGTTAGTCCAACATTTAACGTAGCAGATTTGTCTCCATGCATTCATCAAGAAGATCAAGAGTCGAGGACGACTCCTTTTGAAGAGGGGGAGGATGATGAGGACATCCCTGGTTCATCTCATGCATCATCATGTTCACAAGATGAAGCTACAAAAATACAAGGTGAAACCTCTCCAAAGAAGACATACTTGGGTCCCATGACAAGGAGCCGTGCTAAACATATACAACAAGAGGTGAATGCGCTTCTAGCTGATTCTAATATTGATATGAATGAGAACTATATACTGCCTAAATCTTGTGTGTTGCTTTTACTCAGGTTTCTACCTATGGAGATAATTCAAGCCTATGGAGAAAAGTGCAACGAACAAGACTTCATCAACGGCGTGCATTGCTTGAGGACCTCACCTTACACCCCATGGGCCCAGTGGGACGAGAAGGAGTTGGAGGATTACACCATGGAATCCAGCAAGCTGTTCCAGTCAAAAATACATCGCAAGTGCAGCTCCAGTTTTCGTCGCTGATCTTGCTGGGCCATGACACATGAACATGAACGTGTGTAACACGTTTGGAGGGACACATTGGACAGGAAATCAAATCTATTTTGCAGCAAAAGAAACCGTGCACCTTTTGAAGACCCAAGTCAAAAGATATGTGATTTCCAATGCTGAGCTGTCAAGACATTTATTGCTGCGCGAGGCTCCACACTTCTGCTTCCCATCCACCCAAGTTACCACGAATTTGAGCCTCATTTTCGTGCTGGCTTCACACCTAAGCTAGGAGGGCTGTTCCTAGTATAAGTACCCCTTTCCCCACTTCAAGCGCAACTCTTTGGCAATCTGTTTTCAGCATAGGTTAGCTAAGTGCAACCAGAATATTGTTTGAGAGTTCACTTCCTCCTTAGCTCTTGTAAACTTGCCTTGTGAGAGGGTAAACTCACTTTGTGATTTACAACAGCAGCCGTTGAGGCGGCGACCAGTTCGTGCTTCCAACTTCGTGCGTGGTTGTGTGGATTGGAAAACTGAGAGTGTGGTTGGGCGAATACTTGTTGCTGGTTGTTGCATTGCAATAGTTAGCTTCGGTTTTGTCAGGTTGCACTACTTCTCCATTACCCGACAACGTTGTTGGCTGGGATCGAGGGTTTCCTTCGTACCCTTCAGGTGGCGTTGTTTCGATCATCAAGCAGATCCTCCGTGAAGATCGGGCACCCCGCATCAGTGCACGTGGGTGAGATGACGTAAAGAGGGTCCGTATACTCCTAGATGGCTAGGAGGGGTCCACGGGGGTCCAGATAGGATAGATTGTCGCACGTGCTTTAGGATCACCTAAAAGTGCTACTGATACTCCTAAATGAATCGGAGGGGTGCACGTGGGTGAGATGATGTAAGGAGGGTCCGTATACTCCTAGATGGCTAGGAGGGGTCCACGGGGGTCCAGATGGCTACGATTGTCGCGCGTGCTTTAGGATGACCTAAAAGTGATACTGATACTCCTAGATGGCTGGGAGGGGTGCACGTGGGTCAGATGACGTAAGGAGGGTTCGTATACTCCTAGATGGCTAGGAGGGGTCCACGGGGGTCCAGATGGCTACGATTGTCGCGCGTGCTTTAGGATGACCTAAAAGTGATACTGATACTCCTAGATGGCTGGGAGGGGTGCACGTGGGTCAGATGACGTAAGGAGGGTCCGTATACTCCTAGATGGCTAGGAGGGGTCCACGGGGGTCCAGATGGCTACGGTTGTCGCGTGTGCTTTAGGATGACCTAAAAGTGCTACTGATACTCCTAGATGGCTGGGAGGGGTGCACGTGGGTCAGATGACGTAAGGAGGGTCCGTATACTCCTAGATGGCTAGGAGGGGTCCACGGGGGTCCAGATGGCTACGATTGTCGCGCGTGCTTTAGGATGACCTAAAAGTGATACTGATACTCCTAGATGGCTGGGAGGGCTGCACGTGGGTCAGATGACGTAAGGAGGGTCTGTATACTCCTAGATGGCTAGGAGGGGTCCACGGGGGTCCAGATAGGATAGATTGTCGCACGTGCTTTAGGATCACCTAAAAGTGCTACTGATACTCCTAGATGAATCGGAGGGGTGCACGTGGGTGAGATGATGTAAGGAGGGTCTGTATACTCCTAGATGGCTAGGACGGGTCCACGGGGGTCCAGATGGCTTAGATTGTCGCATGTGCTTTCGGATGAACTAAAAGTGCTACTGATACTCCTAGATGGCTGGGAGGGCTGCACGTGGCTCAGATGACGTAAGGAGGGTCTGTATACTCCTAGAAGGCCAGGACGGGTCCACGCGGGTCCAGATAGCTTAGATTGTCGCACGTGCTTTAGGATCACCTAAAAGTGCTACTGATACTCCTAGATGAATCGGAGGGGTGCACGTGGGTGAGATGACGTAAAGAGGGTCCGTATACTCCTAGATGGCTAGGAGGGGTCCACGGGGGTCCAGATAGGATAGATTGTCGCACGTGCTTTAGGATCACCTAAAAGTGCTACTGATACTCCTAGATGAATCGGAGGGGTGCACGTGGGTGAGATGATGTAAGGAGGGTCCGTATACTCCTAGATGGCTAGGAGGGGTCCACGGGGGTCCAGATGGCTACGATTGTCGCGCGTGCTTTAGGATGACCTAAAAGTGATACTGATACTCCTAGACGGCTGGGAGGGGTGCACGTGGGTCAGATGACGTAAGGAGGGTCCGTATACTCCTAGATGGCTAGGAGGGGTCCACGGGGGTCCAGATGGCTACGATTGTCGCGCGTGCTTTAGGATGACCTAAAAGTGATACTGATATTCCTAGATGGCTGGGAGGGCTGCACGTGGGTCAGATGACGTAAGGAGGGTCTGTATACTCCTAGATGGCTAGGACGGGTCCACGGGGGTCCAGATGGCTTAGATTGTCGCATGTGCTTTCGGATTAACTAAAAGTGCTACTGATACTCCTAGATGGCTGGGAGGGCTGCACGTGGCTCAGACGACGTAAGGAGGGTCTGTATACTCCTAGATGGCTAGGAGGGGTCCACGGGGGTCCAGATGGCTTAGATTGTCGCATGTGCTTTAGGATGACCTAAAAGCGCTACTGATACTCCTAGATGGCTAGGAGGGGTGCACGTGGCTCAGATGACATAAGGAGGGTCCGTATAATCCTAGATGGCTTTGAGGGGTCCACGGGGGTCCAGATGGCTACAATTGTCGCACGTGCTTAAGGATGACCTAAAAGTGCTGCTGATACTCGTAGATGGCTGGGAGGGGTGCACGTTGGTCAGATGACGTAAGGAGGGTTTGTATACTCCTAGAAGGCTAGGACGGGTCCACGGGGGTCCAGATAGCTTAGATTGTCGCACGTGCTTTAGGATCACCTAAAAGTGATACTGATACTCCTAGATGAATCGGAGGGGTGCACGTGGGTGAGATGATGTAAGGAGGGTCCGTATACTCCTAGATGGCTAGGAGGGGTCCACGGGGGTCCAGATGGCTACGATTGTCGCGCGTGCTTTAGGATGACCTAAAAGTGATACTGATACTCCTAGACGGCTGGGAGGGGTGCACGTGGGTCAGATGACGTAAGGAGGGTCCGTATACTCCTAGATGGCTAGGAGGGGTCCACGGGGGTCCAGATGGCTACGATTGTCGCGCGTGCTTTAGGATGACCTAAAAGTGATACTGATATTCCTAGATGGCTGGGAGGGCTGCACGTGGGTCAGATGACGTAAGGAGGGTCTGTATACTCCTAGATGGCTAGGACGGGTCCACGGGGGTCCAGATGGCTTAGATTGTCGCATGTGCTTTCGGATGAACTAAAAGTGCTACTGATACTCCTAGATGGCTGGGAGGGCTGCACGTGGCTCAGACGACGTAAGGAGGGTCTGTATACTCCTAGAAGGCCAGGACGGGTCCACGCGGGTCCAGATAGCTTAGATTGTCGCACGTGCTTTAGGATCACCTAAAAGTGCTACTGATACTCCTAGATGAATCGGAGGGGTGCACGTGGGTGAGATGACGTAAAGAGGGTCCGTATACTCCTAGATGGCTAGGAGGGGTCCACGGGGGTCCAGATAGGATAGATTGTCGCACGTGCTTTAGGATCACCTAAAAGTGCTACTGATACTCCTAGATGAATCGGAGGGGTGCACGTGGGTGAGATGATGTAAGGAGGGTCCGTATACTCCTAGATGGCTAGGAGGGGTCCACAGGGGTCCAGATGGCTACGATTGTCGCGCGTGCTTTAGGATGACCTAAAAGTGATACTGATACTCCTAGACGGCTGGGAGGGGTGCACGTGGGTCAGATGACGTAAGGAGGGTCCGTATACTCCTAGATGGCTAGGAGGGGTCCACGGGGGTCCAGATGGCTACGATTGTCGCGCGTGCTTTAGGATGACCTAAAAGTGATACTGATACTCCTAGATGGCTGGGAGGGGTGCACGTGGGTCAGATGACGTAAGGAGGGTCCGTATACTCCTAGATGGCTAGGAGGGGTCCACGGGGGTCCAGATGGCTACGATTGTCGCGTGTGCTTTAGGATGACCTAAAAGTGCTACTCATACTCCTAGATGGCTGGGAGGGGTGCACGTGGGTCAGATAACGTAAGGAGGGTCCGTATACTCCTAGATGGCTAGGAGGGGTCCACGGGGGTCCAGATGGCTTAGATTGTCGCATGTGCTTTAGGATGACCTAAAAGCGCTACTGATACTCCTAGATGGCTGGGAGGGGTGCACGTGGCTCAGATGACATAAGGAGGGTCCGTATAATCCTAGATGGCTTTGAGGGGTCCACGGGGGTCCAGATGGCTACAATTGTCGCACGTGCTTAAGGATGACCTAAAAGTGCTGCTGATACTCGTAGATGGCTGGGAGGGGTGCACGTTGGTCAGATGACGTAAGGAGGGTTTGTATACTCCTAGAAGGCTAGGACGGGTCCACGGGGGTCCAGATAGCTTAGATTGTCGCACGTGCTTTAGGATCACCTAAAAGTGCTACTGATACTCCTAGATGAATCGGAGGGGTGCACGTGGGTGAGATGACGTAAAGAGGGTCCGTATACTCCTAGATGGCTAGGAGGGGTCCACGGGGGTCCAGATAGCTTAGATTGTCGCACGTGCTTTAGGATCACCTAAAAGTGCTACTGATACTCCTAGATGAATCGGAGGGGTGCACGTGGGTGAGATGACGTAAGGAGGGTCCGTATACTCCTAGATGGCTAGGAGGGGTCCACGGGGGTCCAGATGGCTACGATTGTCGCGCGTGCTTTAGGATGACCTAAAAGTGATACTAATACTCCTAGATGGCTGGGAGGGGTGCACGTGTGTCAGATGACGTAAGGAGGGTCCGTATACTCCTAGATGGTTAGGAGGGGTCCACGGGGGTCCAGATGGCTACAATTGTCGCACGTGCTTTACGATGACCTAAAACTGCTGCTGATACTCGTAGATGGCTGGGAGGGGTGCACGTTGGTCAGATGACGTAAGGAGGGTTTGTATACTCCTAGAAGACTAGGACGGGTCCACGGGGGTCCAGATAGCTTAAAATTGTCGCACGTGCTTTAGGATCACCTAAAAGTGCTACTGATACTCCTAGATGAATCGGAGGGGTGCACGTGGGTCAGATGACGTAAAGAGGGTCCGTATACTCCTAGATGGCTAGGAGGGGTCCACGGGGGTCCAGATAGGTTAGATTGTCGCACGTGCTTTAGGATCAAGTAAAAGTGCTACTGATACTCCTAGATGAATCGGAGGGGTGCACGTGGGTGAGATGATGTAAGGAGGGTCCGTATACTCCTAGATGGCTAGGAGGGGTCCACGGGGGTCCAGATGGCTACGATTGTCGCATGTGCTTTAGGATGACCTAAAAGTGATACTGATACTCCTAGATGGCTGGGAGGGGTGCACGTGGGTCAGATGACGTAAGGAGGGTCCGTATACTCCTAGATGGCTAGGAGGGGTCCACGGGGGTCGAGATGGCTTAGATTGTCGCATGTGCTTTAGGATGAACTAAAAGTGCTACTGATACTCCTAGATGGCTGGGAGGGCTGCGCGTGGCTCAGATGATGTAAGGAGGGTCAGTATAATCCTAGATGGCTTTGAGGGGGGGGGGGGGGTCCAGATGGCTACAACTGTCGCACGTGCTTTAGGATGACCTAAAACTGCTACTGATACTCCTAGATAGCTAGGAGGGGTGCACGTTGGTCAGATGACGTAAGGAGGGTCCGTATACTCCTAGATGGCTAGGAGGGGTCCACGGGGGTCCAGATAGCTTAGATTGTCGCACGTGCTTTAGGATCACCTAAAAGTGCTACTGATACTCCTAGATGAATCGGAGGGGTGCACGTGGGTGAGATGATGTAAGGAGGGTCCGTATAATCCTAGATGGCTAGGAGGGGTCCACGGGGGTCCAGATGGCTACGATTGTCGCGCGTGCTTTAGGATGACCTAAAAGTGATACTGATACTCCTAGATGGCTGGGAGGGGTGCACGTGGGTCAGATGACGTAAGGAGGGTCCGTATACTCCTAGATGGCTAGGAGGGGTCCACGGGGGTCCAGATGGCTTAGATTGTCGCATGTGCTTTAGGATGAACTAAAAGTGCTACTGATACTCCCAGATTGCTGGGAGGGGTGCACGTGGGTCAGATGACGTAAAGAGGGTCCGTATACTCCTAGATGGCTAGGAGGGGTCCACGGGGGTCCAGATAGCTTAGATTGTCGCACGTGCTTTAGGATCACCTAAAAGTGCTACTGATACTCCTAGATGAATCGGAGGGGTGCACGTGGGTGAGATGACGTAAAGAGGGTCCGTATACTCCTAGATGGCTAGGAGGGGTCCACGGGGGTCCAGATAGGATAGATTGTCGCACGTGCTTTAGGATCACCTAAAAGTGCTACTGATACTCCTAGATGAATCGGAGGGGTGCACGTGGGTGAGATGATGTAAGGAGGGTCCGTATACTCCTAGATGGCTAGGAGGGGTCCACGGGGGTCCAGATGGCTACGATTGTCACGCGTGCTTTAGGATGACCTAAAAGTGATACTGATACTCCTAGATGGCTGGGAGGGGTGCACGTGGGTCAGATGACGTAAGGAGGGTCCGTATACTCCTAGATGGCTAGGAGGGGTCCACGGGGGTCCAGATGGCTACGATTGTCGCACGTGCTTTAGGATAACCTAAAAGTGATACTGATACTCCTAGATGGCTGGGAGGGGTGCACGTGGGTCAGATGACGTAAGGAGGGTCCGTATACTCCTAAATGGCTAGGAGGGGTCCACGGGGGTCCAGATGGCTTAGATTGTCGCATGTGCTTTCAGATGAACTAAAAGTGCCACTGATACTCCTAGATGGCTGGGAGGGCTGCACGTGGCTCAGATGACGTAAGGAGGGTCTGTATACTCCTAGAAGGCTAGGACGGGTCCACGCGGGTCCAAATAGCTTAGATTGTCGCACGTGCTTTAGGATCACCTAAAAGTGCTACTGATACTCCTAGATGAATCGGAGGGGTGCACGTGGGTGAGATGACGTAAAGAGGGTCCGTATACTCCTAGATGGCTAGGAGGGGTCCACGGGGGTCCAGATAGGATAGATTGTCGCACGTGCTTTAGGATCACCTAAAAGTGCTACTGATACTCCTAGATGAATCGGAGGGGTGCACGTTTGTGAGATGATGTAAGGAGGGTCCGTATACTCCTAGATGGCTAGGAGGGGTCCACGGGGGTCCAGATGGCTACGATTGTCGCGCGTGCTTTAGGATGACCTAAAAGTGATACTGATACTCCTAGATGGCTGGGAGGGGTGCACGTGGGTCAGATGACGTAAGGAGGGTTCGTATACTCCTAGATGGCTAGGAGGGGTCCACGGGGGTCCAGATGGCTACGATTGTCGCGCGTGCTTTAGGATGACCTAAAAGTGATACTGATACTCCTAGATGGCTGGGAGGGGTGCACGTGGGTCAGATGACGTAAGGAGGGTCCGTATACTCCTAGATGGCTAGGAGGGGTCCACGGGGGTCCAGATGGCTTAGATTGTCGCATGTGCTTTAAGATGAACTAAAAGTGCTACTGATACTCCTAGATGGCTGGGAGGGCTGCACGTGGCTCAGATGACGTAAGGAGGGTCTGTATACTCCTAGAAGGCTAGGACGGGTCCACGGGGGTCCAGATAGCTCAGATGACGTAAGGAGGGTCTGTATACTCCTAGATGGCTAGGAGGGGTCCACGGGGGTCCAGATGGCTACGATTGTCGCGCGTGCTTTAGGATGACCCAAAAGTGATACTGATACTCCTAGATGGCTGGGAGGGGTGCACGTGGATCAGATGACGTAAGGAGGGTCCGTATACTCCTAGATGGCTAGGAGGGGTCCACGGGGGTCCAGATGGCTACGATTGTCGCGCGTGCTTTAGGATGACCTAAAAGTGATACTGATACTCCTAGATGGCTGAGAGGGGTGCACGTGGGTCAGATGACGTAAGGAGGGTCCGTATACTCCTAGATGGCTAGGAGGGGTCCACGGGGGTCCAGATGGCTACGATTGTCGCGTGTGCTTTAGGATGACCTAAAAGTGCTAGTGATACTCCTAGATGGCTGGGAGGGGTGCACGTGGGTCAGATGACGTAAGGAGGGTCCGTATACTCCTAGATGGCTAGGAGGGGTCCACGGTGGTCCAGATGGCTTAGATTGTCGCATGTGCTTTAGGATGACCTAAAAGCGCTACTGATACTCCTAGATGGCTGGGAGGGGTGCACGTGGCTCAGATGACATAAGGAGGGTCCGTATAATCCTAGATGGCTTTGAGGGGTCCACGGGGGTCCAGATGGCTACAATTGTCGCACGTGCTTAAGGATGACCTAAAACTGCTGCTGATACTCGTAGATGGCTGGGAGGGGTGCACGTTGGTCAGATGATGTAAGGAGGGTTTGTATACTCCTAGAAGGCTAGGACGGGTCCACGGGGGTCCAGATAGCTTAGATTGTCACACGTGCTTTAGGATCACCTAAAAGTGCTACTGATACTCCTAGATGAATCGGAGGGGTGCACGTGGGTGAGATGATGTAAGGAGGGTCCGTATAGTCCTAGATGGCTAGGAGGGGTCCACGGGGATCCAGATGGCTACGATTGTCGCGCGTGCTTTAGGGTGACCTAAAAGTGATACTGATACTCCTAGATGGCTGGGAGGGGTGCACGTGGATCAGATGACGTAAGGAGGGTCCGTATACTCCTAGATGGCTAGGAGGGGTCCACGGGGGTCCAGATGGCTACGATTGTCGCGCGTGCTTTAGGATGACCTAAAAGTGATACTGATACTCCTAGATGGCTGAGAGGGGTGCACGTGGGTCAGATGACGTAAGGAGGGTCCGTATACTCCTAGATGGCTAGGAGGGGTCCACGGGGGTCCAGATGGCTACGATTGTCGCGCGTGCTTTAGGATGACCTAAAAGTGATACTGATACTCCTAGATGGCTGAGAGGGGTCAGATGACGTAAGGAGGGTCCGTATACTCCTAGATGGCTACGAGGGGTCCACGGGGGTCCAGATGGCTACGATTGTCGCGTGTGCTTTAGGATGACCTAAAAGTGCTAGTGATACTCCTAGATGGCTGGGAGGGGTGCACGTGGGTCAGATGACGTAAGGAGGGTCCGTATACTCCTAGATGGCTAGGAGGGGTCCACGGTGGTCCAGATGGCTTAGATTGTCGCATGTGCTTTAGGATGACCTAAAAGCGCTACTGATACTCCTAGATGGCTGGGAGGGGTGCACGTGGCTCAGATGACATAACGAGGGTCCGTATAATCCTAGATGGCTTTGAGGGGTCCACGGGGGTCCAGATGGCTACAATTGTCGCACGTGCTTAAGGATGACCTAAAACTGCTGCTGATACTCGTAGATGGCTGGGAGGGGTGCACGTTGGTCAGATGATGTAAGGAGGGTTTGTATACTCCTAGAAGGCTAGGACGGGTCCACGGGGGTCCAGATAGCTTAGATTGTCACACGTGCTTTAGGATCACCTAAAAGTGCTACTGATACTCCTAGATGAATCGGAGGGGTGCACGTGGGTGAGATGATGTAAGGAGGGTCCGTATAGTCCTAGATGGCTAGGAGGGGTCCACGGGGGTCCAGATGGCTACGATTGTCGCGCGTGCTTTAGGGTGACCTAAAAGTGATACTGATACTCCTAGATGGCTGGGAGGGGTGCACGTGGATCAGATGACGTAAGGAGGGTCCGTATACTCCTAGATGGCTAGGAGGGGTCCACGGGGGTCCAGATGGCTACGATTGTCGCGCGTGCTTTAGGATGACCTAAAAGTGATACTGATACTCCTAGATGGCTGAGAGGGGTGCACGTGGGTCAGATGACGTAAGGAGGGTCCGTATACTCCTAGATGGCTAGGAGGGGTCCACGGGGGTCCAGATGGCTACGATTGTCGCGCGTGCTTTAGGATGACCTAAAAGTGATACTGATACTACTAGATGGCTGAGAGGGGTCAGATGACGTAAGGAGGGTCCGTATACTCCTAGATGGCTACGAGGGGTCCACGGGGGTCCAGATGGCTACGATTGTCGCGTGTGCTTTAGGATGACCTAAAAGTGCTACTGATACTCCTAGATGGCTGGGAGGGGTGCACGTGGGTCAGATGACGTAAGGAGGGTCCGTATACTCCTAGATGGCTAGGAGGGGTCCACGGGGGTCCAGATGGCTTAGATTGTCGCATGTGCTTTAGGATGACCTAAAAGCGCTACTGATACTCCTAGATGGCTGGGAGGGGTGCACGTGGCTCAGATGACATAAGGAGGGTCCGTATAATCCTAGATGGCTTTGAGGGGTCCACGGGGGTCCAGATGGCTACAATTGTCGCACGTGCTTAAGGATGACCTAAAACTGCTGCTGATACTCGTAGATGGCTGGGAGGGGTGTACGTTGGTCAGATGACGTAAGGAGGGTTTGTATACTCCTAGAAGGCTAGGACGGGTCCACGGGGGTCCAGATAGCTTAGATTGTCACACGTGCTTTAGTATCACCTAAAAGTGCTACTGATACTCCTAGATGAATCGGAGGGGTGCATGTGGGTGAGATGATGTAAGGAGGGTCCGTATAGTCCTAGATGGCTAGGAGGGGTCCACGGGGGTCCAGATGGCTACGATTGTTGCGCGTGCTTTAGGTTGACCTAAAAGTGATACTGATACTCCTAGATGGCTGGGAGGGGTGCACGTGGATCAGATGACGTAAGGAGGGTCCGTATACTCCTAGATGGCTAGGAGGGGTCCACGGGGGTCCAGATGGCTACGATTGTCGCGCGTGCTTTAGGATGACCTAAAAGTGATACTGATACTCCTAGATGTCTGAGAGGGGTGCACGTGGGTCAGATGACGTAAGGAGGGTCCGTATAATCCTAGATGGCTAGGAGGGGTCCACGGGGGTCCAGATGGCTACAATTGTCGCACGTGCTTAAGGATGACCTAAAACTGCTGCTGATACTCGTAGATGGCTGGGAGGGGTGCACGTGGGTCAGATGACGTAAGGAGGGTCCGTATACTCCTAGATGGCTAGGACGGGTCCACGGGGGTCCAGATGGCTTAGATTGTCGCATGTGCTTTAGGATGACCTAAAAGCGCTACTGATACTCCTAGATGGCTGGGAGGGGTGCACGTGGGTGAGATGACATAAGGAGGGTCCGTATAATCCTAGATGGCTTTGAGGGGTCCACGGGGGTCCAGATGGCTACAATTGTCGCACGTGCTTAAGGATGACCTAAAAGTGCTGCTGATACTCGTAGATGGCTGGGAGGGGTGCACGTTGGTCAGATGACGTAAGGAGGGTTTGTATACTCCAAGAAGGCTAGGGCGGGTCCACGGGGGTCCAGATAGCTTAGATTGTCACACGTGCTTCAGGATCACCTAAAAGTGCTACTGATACTCCTAGATGAATCGGAGGGGTGCACGTTGGTCAGATGACGTAAGGAGGGTTTGTATACTCCTAGAAGGCTAGGACGGGTCCACGGGGGTCCAGATAGCTTAGATTGTCACACGTGCTTTAGGATCACCTAAAAGTGCTACTGATACTCCTAGATGAATCGGAGGGGTGCATGTGGGTGAGATGATGTAAGGAGGGTCCGTATAGTCCTAGATGGCTAGGAGGGGTCCATGGGGGTCCAGATGGCTACGATTGTCGCGCGTGCTTTTAGGATGACCTAAAAGTGATACTGATACTCCTAGATGGCTGGGAGGGGTGCACGTGGATCAGATGACGTAAGGAGGGTCCGTATACTCCTAGATGGGTAGGAGGGGTCCACGGGGGTCCAGATGGCTTAGATTGTCGCATGTGCTTTAGGATGACCTAAAAGCGCTACTGATACTCCTAGATGGCTGGGAGGGGTGCACGTGGCTCAGATGACATAAGGAGGGTCCGTATAATCCTAGATGGCTAGGAGGGGTCCACGGGGGTCCAGATGGCTACAATTGTCGCACGTGCTTAAGGATGACCTAAAACTGCTGCTGATACTCGTAGATGGCTGGGAGGGGTGCACGTGGGTCAGATGACGTAAGGAGGGTCCGTATACTCCTAGATGGCTAGGAGGGGTCCACGGGGGTCCAGATGGCTTAGATTGTCGCATGTGCTTTAGGATGACCTAAAAGCGCTACTGATACTCCTAGATGGCTGGGAGGGGTGCACGTGGCTCAGATGACATAAGGAGGGTCCGTATAATCCTAGATGGCTAGGAGGGGTCCACGGGGGTCCAGATGGCTACAATTGTCGCACGTGCTTAAGGATGACCTAAAACTGCTGCTGATACTCGTAGATGGCTGGGAGGGGTGCACGTGGGTCAGATGACGTAAGGAGGGTCCGTATACTCCTAGATGGCTAGGACGGGTCCACGGGGGTCCAGATGGCTTAGATTGTCGCATGTGCTTTAGGATCACCTAAAAGCGCTACTGATACTCCTAGATGGCTGGGAGGGGTGCACGTGGGTGAGATGACATAAGGAGGGTCCGTATAATCCTAGATGGCTTTGAGGGGTCCACGGGGGTCCAGATGGCTACAATTGTCGCACGTGCTTAAGGATGACCTAAAAGTGCTGCTGATACTCGTAGATGGCTGGGAGGGGTGCACGTTGGTCAGATGACGTAAGGAGGGTTTGTATACTCCAAGAAGGCTAGGGCGGGTCCACGGGGGTCCAGATAGCTTAGATTGTCACACGTGCTTCAGGATCACCTAAAAGTGCTACTGATACTCCTAGATGAATCGGAGGGGTGCACGTTGGTCAGATGACGTAAGGAGGGTTTGTATACTCCTAGAAGGCTAGGACGGGTCCACGGGGGTCCAGATAGCTTAGATTGTCACACGTGCTTTAGGATCACCTAAAAGTGCTACTGATACTCCTAGATGAATCGGAGGGGTGCACGTGGGTGAGATGATGTAAGGAGGGTCCGTATAGTCCTAGATGGCTAGGAGGGGTCCATGGGGGTCCAGATGGCTACGATTGTCGCGCGTGCTTTTAGGATGACCTAAAAGTGATACTGATACTCCTAGATGGCTGGGAGGGGTGCACGTGGATCAGATGACGTAAGGAGGGTCCGTATACTCCTAGATGGGTAGGAGGGGTCCACGGGGGTCCAGATGGCTTAGATTGTCGCATGTGCTTTAGGATGACCTAAAAGCGCTACTGATACTCCTAGATGGCTGGGAGGGGTGCACGTGGCTCAGATGACATAAGGAGGGTCCGTATAATCCTAGATGGCTAGGAGGGGTCCACGGGGGTCCAGATGGCTACAATTGTCGCACGTGCTTAAGGATGACCTAAAACTGCTGCTGATACTCGTAGATGGCTGGGAGGGGTGCACGTGGGTCAGATGACGTAAGGAGGGTCCGTATACTCCTAGATGGCTAGGAGGGGTCCACGGGGGTCCAGATGGCTTAGATTGTCGCATGTGCTTTAGGATGACCTAAAAGCGCTACTGATACTCCTAGATGGCTGGGAGGGGTGCACGTGGCTCAGATGACATAAGGAGGGTCCGTATAATCCTAGATGGCTTTGAGGGGTCCACGGGGGTCCAGATGGCTACAATTGTCGCACGTGCTTAAGGATGACCTAAAACTGCTGCTGATACTCGTAGATGGCTGGGAGGGGTGTACGTTGGTCAGATGACGTAAGGAGGGTTTGTATACTCCTAGAAGGCTAGGACGGGTCCACGGGGGTCCAGATAGCTTAGATTGTCACACGTGCTTTAGGATCACCTAAAAGTGCTACTGATACTCCTAGATGAATCGGAGGGGTGCATGTGGGTGAGATGATGTAAGGAGGGTACGTATAGTCCTAGATGGCTAGGAGGGGTCCACGGGGGTCCAGATGGCTACGATTGTTGCGCGTGCTTTAGGTTGACCTAAAAGTGATACTGATACTCCTAGATGGCTGGGAGGGGTGCACGTGGATCAGATGACGTAAGGAGGGTCCGTATACTCCTAGATGGCTAGGAGGGGTCCACGGGGGTCCAGATGGCTACGATTGTCGCGCGTGCTTTAGGATGACCTAAAAGTGATACTGATACTCCTAGATGTCTGAGAGGGGTGCACGTGGGTCAGATGACGTAAGGAGGGTCCGTATACTCCTAGATGGCTAGGAGGGGTCCACGGGGGTCCAGATGGCTACGATTGTCGCGCGTGCTTTAGGATGACCTAAAAGTGATACTGATACTCCTAGATGGCTGAGAGGGGTGCACGTGGGTCAGATTACGTAAGGAGGGTCCGTATACTCCTAGATGGCCAGGAGGGGTCCGCGGGGGTCCAGATGGCTACGATTGTCGCCTGTGCTTTAGGATGACCTAAAAGTGCTACTGATACTCCTAGATGGCTGGGAGGGGTGCACGTGGGTCAGATGACGTAAGGAGGGTCCGTCTACTCCTAGATGGCTAGGAGGGGTCCACGGGGGTCCAGATGGCTTAGATTGTCGCATGTGCTTTAGGATGACCTAAAAGCGCTACTGATACTCCTAGATGGCTGGGAGGGGTGCACGTGGCTCAGATGACATAAGGAGGGTCCGTATAATCCTAGATGGCTTTGAGGGGTCCACGGGGGTCCAGATGGCTACAATTGTCGCACGTGCTTAAGGATGACCTAAAACTGCTGCTGATACTCGTAGATGGCTGGGAGGGGTGCACGTTGGTCAGATGACGTAAGGAGGGTTTGTATACTCCTAGAAGGCTAGGACGGGTCCACGGGGGTCCAGATAGCTTAGATTGTCACACGTGCTTTAGGATCACCTAAAAGTGCTACTGATACTCCTAGATGAATCGGAGGGGTGCACGTGGGTGAGATGATGTAAGGAGGGTCCGTATAGTCCTAGATGGCTAGGAGGGGTCCATGGGGGTCCAGATGGCTACGATTGTCGCGCGTGCTTTTAGGATGACCTAAAAGTGATACTGATACTCCTAGATGGCTGGGAGGGGTGCACGTGGATCAGATGACGTAAGGAGGGTCCGTATACTCCTAGATGGGTAGGAGGGGTCCACGGGGGTCCAGATGGCTACGATTGTCGCATGTGCTTTAGGATGACCTAAAAGCGCTACTGATACTCCTAGATGGCTGGGAGGGGTGCACGTGGCTCAGATGACATAAGGAGGGTCCGTATAATCCTAGATGGCTAGGAGGGGTCCACGGGGGTCCAGATGGCTACAATTGTCGCACGTGCTTAAGGATGACCTAAAACTGCTGCTGATACTCGTAGATGGCTGGGAGGGGTGCACGTGGGTCAGATGACGTAAGGAGGGTCCGTATACTCCTAGATGGCTAGGAGGGGTCCACGGGGGTCCAGATGGCTTAGATTGTCGCATGTGCTTTAGGATGACCTAAAAGCGCTACTGATACTCCTAGATGGCTGGGAGGGGTGCACGTGGCTCAGATGACATAAGGAGGGTCCGTATAATCCTAGATGGCTAGGAGGGGTCCACGGGGGTCCAGATGGCTTAGATTGTCGCACGTGCTTAAGGATGACCTAAAAGCGCTACTGATACTCCTAGATGGCTGGGAGGGGTGCACGTGGCTCAGATGACGTAAGGAGGGTCCGTATAATCCTAGATGGCTAGGACGGGTCCACGGGGGTCCAGATGGCTTAGATTGTCGCACGTGCTTAAGGATGACCTAAAACTGCTGCTGATACTCGTAGATGGCTGGGAGGGGTGCACGTGGGTGAGATGACATAAGGAGGGTCCGTATAATCCTAGATGGCTTTGAGGGGTCCACGGGGGTCCAGATGGCTACAATTGTCGCACGTGCTTAAGGATGACCTAAAAGTGCTGCTGATACTCGTAGATGGCTGGGAGGGGTGCACGTTGGTCAGATGACGTAAGGAGGGTGTGTATACTCCAAGAAGGCTAGGGCGGGTCCACGGGGGTCCAGATAGCTTAGATTGTCACACGTGCTTCAGGATCACCTAAAAGTGCTACTGATACTCCTAGATGAATCGGAGGGGTGCACGTTGGTCAGATGACGTAAGGAGGGTTTGTATACTCCTAGAAGGCTAGGACGGGTCCACGGGGGTCCAGATAGCTTAGATTGTCACACGTGCTTTAGGATCACCTAAAAGTGCTACTGATACTCCTAGATGAATCGGAGGGGTGCACGTGGGTGAGATGACGTAAAGAGGGTCCGTATACTCCTAGATGGCTAGGAGGGGTCCACGGGGGTCCAGATAGGATAGATTGTCGCACGTGCTTTAGGATCACCTAAAAGTGCTACTGATACTCCTAGATGAATCGGAGGGGTGCACGTGGGTGAGATGATGTAAGGAGGGTCCGTATAGTCCTAGATGGCTAGGAGGGGTCCACGGGGGTCCAGATGGCTACGATTGTCGCGCGTGCTTTAGGATGACCTAAAAGTGACACTGATACTCCTAGATGGCTGGGAGGGGTGCACGTGGATCAGATGACGTAAGGAGGGTCCGTATACTCCTAGATGGCTAGGAGGGGTCCACGGGGGTCCAGATGGCTACGATTGTCGCGCGTGCTTTAGGATGACGTAAAAGTGATACTGATACTCCTAGATGTCTGAGAGGGGTGCACGTGGGTCAGATGACGTAAGGAGGGTCCGTATACTCCTAGATGGCTAGGAGGGGTCCACGGGGGTCCAGATGGCTACGATTGTCGCGCGTGCTTTAGGATGACCTAAAAGTGATACTGATACTCCTAGATGGCTGAGAGGGGTGCACGTGGGTCAGATTACGTAAGGAGGGTCCGTATACTCCTAGATGGCCAGGAGGGGTCCGCGGGGGTCCAGATGGCTACGATTGTCGCCTGTGCTTTAGGATGACCTAAAAGTGCTACTGATACTCCTAGATGGCTGGGAGGGGTGCACGTGGGTCAGATGACGTAAGGAGGGTCCGTCTACTCCTAGATGGCTAGGAGGGGTCCACGGGGGTCCAGATGGCTTAGATTGTCGCATGTGCTTTAGGATGACCTAAAAGCGCTACTGATACTCCTAGATGGCTGGGAGGGGTGCACGTGGCTCAGATGACATAAGGAGGGTCCGTATAATCCTAGATGGCTTTGAGGGGTCCACGGGGGTCCAGATGGCTACAATTGTCGCACGTGCTTAAGGATGACCTAAAACTGCTGCTGATACTCGTAGATGGCTGGGAGGGGTGCACGTTGGTCAGATGACGTAAGGAGGGTTTGTATACTCCTAGAAGGCTAGGACGGGTCCACGGGGGTCCAGATAGCTTAGATTGTCACACGTGCTTTAGGATCACCTAAAAGTGCTACTGATACTCCTAGATGAATCGGAGGGGTGCACGTGGGTGAGATGATGTAAGGAGGGTCCGTATAGTCCTAGATGGCTAGGAGGGGTCCATGGGGGTCCAGATGGCTACGATTGTCGCGCGTGCTTTTAGGATGACCTAAAAGTGATACTGATACTCCTAGATGGCTGGGAGGGGTGCACGTGGATCAGATGACGTAAGGAGGGTCCGTATACTCCTAGATGGGTAGGAGGGGTCCACGGGGGTCCAGATGGCTTAGATTGTCGCATGTGCTTTAGGATGACCTAAAAGCGCTACTGATACTCCTAGATGGCTGGGAGGGGTGCACGTGGCTCAGATGACATAAGGAGGGTCCGTATAATCCTAGATGGCTAGGAGGGGTCCACGGGGGTCCAGATGGCTACAATTGTCGCACGTGCTTAAGGATGACCTAAAACTGCTGCTGATACTCGTAGATGGCTGGGAGGGGTGCACGTGGGTCAGATGACGTAAGGAGGGTCCGTATACTCCTAGATGGCTAGGAGGGGTCCACGGGGGTCCAGATGGCTTAGATTGTCGCATGTGCTTTAGGATGACCTAAAAGCGCTACTGATACTCCTAGATGGCTGGGAGGGGTGCACGTGGCTCAGATGACATAAGGAGGGTCCGTATAATCCTAGATGGCTAGGAGGGGTCCACGGGGGTCCAGATGGCTACAATTGTCGCACGTGCTTAAGGATGACCTAAAACTGCTGCTGATACTCGTAGATGGCTGGGAGGGGTGCACGTGGGTCAGATGACGTAAGGAGGGTCCGTATACTCCTAGATGGCTAGGACGGGTCCACGGGGGTCCAGATGGCTTAGATTGTCGCATGTGCTTTAGGATCACCTAAAAGCGCTACTGATACTCCTAGATGGCTGGGAGGGGTGCACGTGGGTGAGATGACATAAGGAGGGTCCGTATAATCCTAGATGGCTTTGAGGGGTCCACGGGGGTCCAGATGGCTACAATTGTCGCACGTGCTTAAGGATGACCTAAAAGTGCTGCTGATACTCGTAGATGGCTGGGAGGGGTGCACGTTGGTCAGATGACGTAAGGAGGGTGTGTATACTCCAAGAAGGCTAGGGCGGGTCCACGGGGGTCCAGATAGCTTAGATTGTCACACGTGCTTCAGGATCACCTAAAAGTGCTACTGATACTCCTAGATGAATCGGAGGGGTGCACGTTGGTCAGATGACGTAAGGAGGGTTTGTATACTCCTAGAAGGCTAGGACGGGTCCACGGGGGTCCAGATAGCTTAGATTGTCACACGTGCTTTAGGATCACCTAAAACTGCTACTGATACTCCTAGATGAATCGGAGGGGTGCACGTGGGTGAGATGACGTAAAGAGGGTCCGTATACTCCTAGATGGCTAGGAGGGGTCCACGGGGGTCCAGATAGGATAGATTGTCGCACGTGCTTTAGGATCACCTAAAAGTGCTACTGATACTCCTAGATGAATCGGAGGGGTGCACGTGGGTGAGATGATGTAAGGAGGGTCCGTATAGTCCTAGATGGCTAGGAGGGGTCCACGGGGGTCCAGATGGCTACGATTGTCGCGCGTGCTTTAGGATGACCTAAAAGTGACACTGATACTCCTAGATGGCTGGGAGGGGTGCACGTGGATCAGATGACGTAAGGAGGGTCCGTATACTCCTAGATGGCTAGGAGGGGTCCACGGGGGTCCAGATGGCTACGATTGTCGCGCGTGCTTTAGGATGACCTAAAAGTGATACTGATACTCCTAGATGTCTGAGAGGGGTGCACGTGGGTCAGATGACGTAAGGAGGGTCCGTATACTCCTAGATGGCTAGGAGGGGTCCACGGGGGTCCAGATGGCTACGATTGTCGCGCGTGCTTTAGGATGACCTAAAAGTGATACTGATACTCCTAGATGGCTGAGAGGGGTGCACGTGGGTCAGATTACGTAAGGAGGGTCCGTATACTCCTAGATGGCCACGTGGGGTCCGCGGGGGTCCAGATGGCTACGATTGTCGCCTGTGCTTTAGGATGACCTAAAAGTGCTACTGATACTCCTAGATGGCTGGGAGGGGTGCACGTGGGTCAGATGACGTAAGGAGGGTCCGTCTACTCCTAGATGGCTAGGAGGGGTCCACGGGGGTCCAGATGGCTTAGATTGTCGCATGTGCTTTAGGATGACCTAAAAGCGCTACTGATACTCCTAGATGGCTGGGAGGGGTGCACGTGGCTCAGATGACATAAGGAGGGTCCGTATAATCCTAGATGGCTTTGAGGGGTCCACGGGGGTCCAGATGGCTACAATTGTCGCACGTGCTTAAGGATGACCTAAAACTGCTGCTGATACTCGTAGATGGCTGGGAGGGGTGCACGTTGGTCAGATGACGTAAGGAGGGTTTGTATACTCCTAGAAGGCTAGGACGGGTCCACGGGGGTCCAGATAGCTTAGATTGTCACACGTGCTTTAGGATCACCTAAAAGTGCTACTGATACTCCTAGATGAATCGGAGGGGTGCACGTGGGTGAGATGATGTAAGGAGGGTCCGTATAGTCCTAGATGGCTAGGAGGGGTCCATGGGGGTCCAGATGGCTACGATTGTCGCGCGTGCTTTTAGGATGACCTAAAAGTGATACTGATACTCCTAGATGGCTGGGAGGGGTGCACGTGGATCAGATGACGTAAGGAGGGTCCGTATACTCCTAGATGGGTAGGAGGGGTCCACGGGGGTCCAGATGGCTTAGATTGTCGCATGTGCTTTAGGATGACCTAAAAGCGCTACTGATACTCCTAGATGGCTGGGAGGGGTGCACGTGGCTCAGATGACATAAGGAGGGTCCGTATAATCCTAGATGGCTAGGAGGGGTCCACGGGGGTCCAGATGGCTACAATTGTCGCACGTGCTTAAGGATGACCTAAAACTGCTGCTGATACTCGTAGATGGCTGGGAGGGGTGCACGTGGGTCAGATGACGTAAGGAGGGTCCGTATACTCCTAGATGGCTAGGAGGGGTCCACGGGGGTCCAGATGGCTTAGATTGTCGCATGTGCTTTAGGATGACCTAAAAGCGCTACTGATACTCCTAGATGGCTGGGAGGGGTGCACGTGGCTCAGATGACATAAGGAGGGTCCGTATAATCCTAGATGGCTAGGAGGGGTCCACGGGGGTCCAGATGGCTACAATTGTCGCACGTGCTTAAGGATGACCTAAAACTGCTGCTGATACTCGTAGATGGCTGGGAGGGGTGCACGTGGGTCAGATGACGTAAGGAGGGTCCGTATACTCCTAGATGGCTAGGACGGGTCCACGGGGGTCCAGATGGCTTAGATTGTCGCATGTGCTTTAGGATCACCTAAAAGCGCTACTGATACTCCTAGATGGCTGGGAGGGGTGCACGTGGGTGAGATGACATAAGGAGGGTCCGTATAATCCTAGATGGCTTTGAGGGGTCCACGGGGGTCCAGATGGCTACAATTGTCGCACGTGCTTAAGGATGACCTAAAAGTGCTGCTGATACTCGTAGATGGCTGGGAGGGGTGCACGTTGGTCAGATGACGTAAGGAGGGTGTGTATACTCCAAGAAGGCTAGGGCGGGTCCACGGGGGTCCAGATAGCTTAGATTGTCACACGTGCTTCAGGATCACCTAAAAGTGCTACTGATACTCCTAGATGAATCGGAGGGGTGCACGTTGGTCAGATGACGTAAGGAGGGTTTGTATACTCCTAGAAGGCTAGGACGGGTCCACGGGGGTCCAGATAGCTTAGATTGTCACACGTGCTTTAGGATCACCTAAAAGTGCTACTGATACTCCTAGATGAATCGGAGGGGTGCACGTGGGTGAGATGACGTAAAGAGGGTCCGTATACTCCTAGATGGCTAGGAGGGGTCCACGGGGGTCCAGATAGGATAGATTGTCGCACGTGCTTTAGGATCACCTAAAAGTGCTACTGATACTCCTAGATGAATCGGAGGGGTGCACGTGGGTGAGATGATGTAAGGAGGGTCCGTATAGTCCTAGATGGCTAGGAGGGGTCCACGGGGGTCCAGATGGCTACGATTGTCGCGCGTGCTTTAGGATGACCTAAAAGTGACACTGATACTCCTAGATGGCTGGGAGGGGTGCACGTGGATCAGATGACGTAAGGAGGGTCCGTATACTCCTAGATGGCTAGGAGGGGTCCACGGGGGTCCAGATGGCTACGATTGTCGCGCGTGCTTTAGGATGACCTAAAAGTGATACTGATACTCCTAGATGGCTGAGAGGGGTGCACGTGGGTCAGATGACGTAAGGAGGGTCCGTATACTCCTAGATGGCTTGGAGGGGTCCACGGGGGTCCAGATGGCTACGATTGTCGCGTGTGCTTTAGGATGACCTAAAAGTGCTAGTGATACTCCTAGATGGCTGGGAGGGGTGCACGTGGGTCAGATGACGTAAGGAGGGTCCGTATACTCCTAGATGGCTAGGAGGGGTCCACGGTGGTCCAGATGGCTTAGATTGTCGCATGTGCTTTAGGATGACCTAAAAGCGCTACTGATACTCCTAGATGGCTGGGAGGGGTGCACGTGGCTCAGATGACATAAGGAGGATCCGTATAATCCTAGATGGCTTTGAGGGGTCCACGGGGGTCCAGATGGCTACAATTGTCGCACGTGCTTAAGGATGACCTAAAACTGCTGCTGATACTCGTAGATGGCTGGGAGGGGTGCACGTTGGTCAGATGATGTAAAGAGGGCTTGTATACTCCTAGAAGGCTAGGACGGGTCCACGGGGGTCCAGATAGCTTAGATTGTCACACGTGCTTTAGGATCACCTAAAAGTGCTACTGATACTCCTAGATGAATCGGAGGGGTGCACGTGGGTGAGATGATGTAAGGAGGGTCCGTATAGTCCTAGATGGCTAGGAGGGGTCCACGGGGGTCCAGATGGCTACGATTGTCGCGCGTGCTTTAGGATGACCTAAAAGTGATACTGATACTCCTAGATGGCTGGGAGGGGTGCACGTGGATCAGATGACGTAAGGAGGGTCCGTATACTCCTAGATGGCTAGGAGGGGTCCACGGGGGTCCAGATGGCTACGATTGTCGCGCGTGCTTTAGGATGACCTAAAAGTGATACTGATACTCCTAGATGGCTGAGAGGGGTGCACGTGGGTCAGATGACGTAAGGAGGGTCCGTATACTCCTAGATGGCTAGGAGGGGTCCACGGGGGTCCAGATGGCTACGATTGTCGCGCGTGCTTTAGGATGACCTAAAAGTGATACTGATACTCCTAGATGGCTGAGAGGGGTCAGATGACGTAAGGAGGGTCCGTATACTCCTAGATGGCTACGAGGGGTCCACGGGGGTCCAGATGGCTACGATTGTCGCGTGTGCTTTAGGATGACCTAAAAGTGCTACTGATACTCCTAGATGGCTGGGAGGGGTGCACGTGGGTCAGATGACGTAAGGAGGGTCCGTATACTCCTAGATGGCTAGGAGGGGTCCACGGGGGTCCAGATGGCTTAGATTGTCGCATGTGCTTTAGGATGACCTAAAAGCGCTACTGATACTCCTAGATGGCTGGGAGGGGTGCACGTGGCTCAGATGACATAAGGAGTGTCCGTATAGTCCTAGATGGCTAGGAGGGGTCCACGGGGGTCCAGATGGCTACAATTGTCGCACGTGCTTAAGGATGACCTAAAACTGCTGCTGATACTCGTAGATGGCTGGGAGGGGTGCACGTGGGTCAGATGACGTAAGGAGGGTCCGTATACTCCTAGATGGCTAGGACGGGTCCACGGGGGTCCAGATGGCTTAGATTGTCGCATGTGCTTTAGGATCACCTAAAAGCGCTACTGATACTCCTAGATGGCTGGGAGGGGTGCACGTGGGTGAGATGACATAAGGAGGGTCCGTATAATCCTAGATGGCTTTGAGGGGTCCACGGGGGTCCAGATGGCTACAATTGTCGCACGTGCTTAAGGATGACCTAAAAGTGCTGCTGATACTCGTAGATGGCTGGGAGGGGTGCACGTTGGTCAGATGACGTAAGGAGGGTTTGTATACTCCAAGAAGGCTAGGACGGGTCCACGGGGGTCCAGATAGCTTAGATTGTCACACGTGCTTTAGGATCACCTAAAAGTGCTACTGATACTCCTAGATGAATCGGAGGGGTGCACGTTGGTCAGATGACGTAAGGAGGGTTTGTATACTCCTAGAAGGCTAGGACGGGTCCACGGGGGTCCAGATAGCTTAGATTGTCACACGTGCTTTAGGATCACCTAAAAGTGCTACTGATACTCCTAGATGAATCGGAGGGGTGCACGTGGGTGAGATGACGTAAAGAGGGTCCGTATACTCCTAGATGGCTAGGAGGGGTCCACGGGGGTCCAGATAGGATAGATTGTCGCACGTGCTTTAGGATCACCTAAAAGTGCTACTGATACTCCTAGATGAATCGGAGGGGTGCACGTGGGTGAGATGATGTAAGGAGGGTCCGTATAGTCCTAGATGGCTAGGAGGGGTCCACGGGGGTCCAGATGGCTACGATTGTCGCGCGTGCTTTAGGATGACCTAAAAGTGACACTGATACTCCTAGATGGCTGGGAGGGGTGCACGTGGATCAGATGACGTAAGGAGGGTCCGTATACTCCTAGATGGCTAGGAGGGGTCCACGGGGGTCCAGATGGCTACGATTGTCGCGCGTGCTTTAGGATGACCTAAAAGTGATACTGATACTCCTAGATGGCTGAGAGGGGTGCACGTGGGTCAGATGACGTAAGGAGGGTCCGTATACTCCTAGATGGCTAGGAGGGGTCCACGGGGGTCCAGATGGCTACGATTGTCGCGTGTGCTTTAGGATGACCTAAAAGTGCTAGTGATACTCCTAGATGGCTGGGAGGGGTGCACGTGGGTCAGATGACGTAAGGAGGGTCCGTATACTCCTAGATGGCTAGGAGGGGTCCACGGTGGGTCAGATGACGTAAGGAGGGTCCGTATACTCCTAGATGGCTAGGAGGGGTCCACGGGGGTCCAGATGGCTACGATTGTCGCGCGTGCTTTAGGATGACCTAAAAGTGATACTGATACTCCTAGATGGCTGAGAGGGGTCAGATGACGTAAGGAGGGTCCGTATACTCCTAGATGGCTACGAGGGGTCCACGGGGGTCCAGATGGCTACGATTGTCGCGTGTGCTTTAGGATGACCTAAAAGTGCTACTGATACTCCTAGATGGCTGGGAGGGGTGCACGTGGGTCAGATGACGTAAGGAGGGTCCGTATACTCCTAGATGGCTAGGAGGGGTCCACGGGGGTCCAGATGGCTTAGATTGTCGCATGTGCTTTAGGATGACCTAAAAGCGCTACTGATACTCCTAGATGGCTGGGAGGGGTGCACGTGGCTCAGATGACATAAGGAGGGTCCGTATAATCCTAGATGGCTAGGAGGGGTCCACGGGGGTCCAGATGGCTACAATTGTCGCACGTGCTTAAGGATGACCTAAAACTGCTGCTGATACTCGTAGATGGCTGGGAGGGGTGCACGTGGGTCAGATGACGTAAGGAGGGTCCGTATACTCCTAGATGGCTAGGACGGGTCCACGGGGGTCCAGATGGCTTAGATTGTCGCATGTGCTTTAGGATCACCTAAAAGCGCTACTGATACTCCTAGATGGCTGGGAGGGGTGCACGTGGGTGAGATGACATAAGGAGGGTCCGTATAATCCTAGATGGCTTTGAGGGGTCCACGGGGGTCCAGATGGCTACAATTGTCGCACGTGCTTAAGGATGACCTAAAAGTGCTGCTGATACTCGTAGATGGCTGGGAGGGGTGCACGTTGGTCAGATGACGTAAGGAGGGTTTGTATACTCCAAGAAGGCTAGGACGGGTCCACGGGGGTCCAGATAGCTTAGATTGTCACACGTGCTTTAGGATCACCTAAAAGTGCTACTGATACTCCTAGATGAATCGGAGGGGTGCACGTTGGTCAGATGACGTAAGGAGGGTTTGTATACTCCTAGAAGGCTAGGACGGGTCCACGGGGGTCCAGATAGCTTAGATTGTCACACGTGCTTTAGGATCACCTAAAAGTGCTACTGATACTCCTAGATGAATCGGAGGGGTGCACGTGGGTGAGATGACGTAAAGAGGGTCCGTATACTCCTAGATGGCTAGGAGGGGTCCACGGGGGTCCAGATAGGATAGATTGTCGCACGTGCTTTAGGATCACCTAAAAGTGCTACTGATACTCCTAGATGAATCGGAGGGGTGCACGTGGGTGAGATGATGTAAGGAGGGTCCGTATAGTCCTAGATGGCTAGGAGGGGTCCACGGGGGTCCAGATGGCTACGATTGTCGCGCGTGCTTTAGGATGACCTAAAAGTGACACTGATACTCCTAGATGGCTGGGAGGGGTGCACGTGGATCAGATGACGTAAGGAGGGTCCGTATACTCCTAGATGGCTAGGAGGGGTCCACGGGGGTCCAGATGGCTACGATTGTCGCGCGTGCTTTAGGATGACCTAAAAGTGATACTGATACTCCTAGATGGCTGAGAGGGGTGCACGTGGGTCAGATGACGTAAGGAGGGTCCGTATACTCCTAGATGGCTAGGAGGGGTCCACGGGGGTCCAGATGGCTACGATTGTCGCGTGTGCTTTAGGATGACCTAAAAGTGCTAGTGATACTCCTAGATGGCTGGGAGGGGTGCACGTGGGTCAGATGACGTAAGGAGGGTCCGTATACTCCTAGATGGCTAGGAGGGGTCCACGGTGGGTCAGATGACGTAAGGAGGGTCCGTATACTCCTAGATGGCTAGGAGGGGTCCACGGGGGTCCAGATGGCTACGATTGTCGCGCGTGCTTTAGGATGACCTAAAAGTGATACTGATACTCCTAGATGGCTGAGAGGGGTCAGATGACGTAAGGAGGGTCCGTATACTCCTAGATGGCTACGAGGGGTCCACGGGGGTCCAGATGGCTACGATTGTCGCGTGTGCTTTAGGATGACCTAAAAGTGCTACTGATACTCCTAGATGGCTGGGAGGGGTGCACGTGGGTCAGATGACGTAAGGAGGGTCCGTATACTCCTAGATGGCTAGGAGGGGTCCACGGGGGTCCAGATGGCTTAGATTGTCGCATGTGCTTTAGGATGACCTAAAAGCGCTACTGATACTCCTAGATGGCTGGGAGGGGTGCACGTGGCTCAGATGACATAAGGAGGGTCCGTATAATCCTAGATGGCTAGGAGGGGTCCACGGGGGTCCAGATGGCTACAATTGTCGCACGTGCTTAAGGATGACCTAAAACTGCTGCTGATACTCGTAGATGGCTGGGAGGGGTGCACGTGGGTCAGATGACGTAAGGAGGGTCCGTATACTCCTAGATGGCTAGGACGGGTCCACGGGGGTCCAGATGGCTTAGATTGTCGCATGTGCTTTAGGATCACCTAAAAGCGCTACTGATACTCCTAGATGGCTGGGAGGGGTGCACGTGGGTGAGATGACATAAGGAGGGTCCGTATAATCCTAGATGGCTTTGAGGGGTCCACGGGGGTCCAGATGGCTACAATTGTCGCACGTGCTTAAGGATGACCTAAAAGTGCTGCTGATACTCGTAGATGGCTGGGAGGGGTGCACGTTGGTCAGATGACGTAAGGAGGGTTTGTATACTCCAAGAAGGCTAGGACGGGTCCACGGGGGTCCAGATAGCTTAGATTGTCACACGTGCTTTAGGATCACCTAAAAGTGCTACTGATACTCCTAGATGAATCGGAGGGGTGCACGTTGGTCAGATGACGTAAGGAGGGTTTGTATACTCCTAGAAGGCTAGGACGGGTCCACGGGGGTCCAGATAGCTTAGATTGTCACACGTGCTTTAGGATCACCTAAAAGTGCTACTGATACTCCTAGATGAATCGGAGGGGTGCACGTGGGTGAGATGACGTAAAGAGGGTCCGTATACTCCTAGATGGCTAGGAGGGGTCCACGGGGGTCCAGATAGGATAGATTGTCGCACGTGCTTTAGGATCACCTAAAAGTGCTACTGATACTCCTAGATGAATCGGAGGGGTGCACGTGGGTGAGATGATGTAAGGAGGGTCCGTATAGTCCTAGATGGCTAGGAAGGGTCCACGGGGGTCCAGATGGCTACGATTGTCGCGCGTGCTTTAGGATGACCTAAAAGTGACACTGATACTCCTAGATGGCTGGGAGGGGTGCACGTGGATCAGATGACGTAAGGAGGGTCCGTATACTCCTAAATGGCTAGGAGGGGTCCACGGGGGTCCAGATGGCTACGATTGTCGCGCGTGCTTTAGGATGACCTAAAAGTGATACTGATACTCCTAGATGGCTGAGAGGGGTGCACGTGGGTCAGATGACGTAAGGAGGGTCCGTATACTCCTAGATGGCTAGGAGGGGTCCACGGGGGTCCAGATGGCTACGATTGTCGCGTGTGCTTTAGGATGACCTAAAAGTGCTAGTGATACTCCTAGATTGCTGGGAGGGGTGCACGTGGGTCAGATGACGTAAGGAGGGTGATAAGGATCAAGGGGATGATCCTATGATTGTTGTCCCGATCTTTCACAACGAGTAACCCGGACGGTAAATCCTTCCAACAACACCAACGGCGTCACCTGAAGGTGGGGAATAAATCCAGCAAGCAACGTGATGAAGATCACCACGCCTCTAACCCGAGCACGATAACACTTGATGAACACAAGCACCCTCGCAGCAATCTTTATTACAAACTGATAAACGGCATCGCCGTCCCCGGAGGGATGCTTCACCAACGAGCTCAAAGTCTATGGACTGTTTTTAATCTAAACTCAAGCTAACCCTAAAACGATGCCTAGCAACTCCTTATATGAGGGGAGGGATGCTACAGTACCGCGCTACAGTACCGCGCTACAGTACCGCCCCCCTAATGGACCCTACGTTGACTTGGTTGGACAGGCCCAAACCAAGCCCAAACTCATAATTATTAAAAACTCTAATTATTTAAAATAGCAACACACGACGAATACACCTAACTTGGTGGAGTCCTGAAATTGGGCTGCACCTCCCCCGTCGTTCCCATATCATCCTCCCCCCCTTCAAGAAGCGTTGTCCTCAACGCTTGAGGGTCGGCTCGAAAGGGTGGCGTGATAGCAGCAACAACATCACGCGTCTTCGTCATCTTCAAGTCTCGCTTGCCTTCCTCACCACATCCTCCCGCTGGGCATGCTTGACTTGACACAGCACTTGGCGCCTCCTTTCTTCGCCAAATGAACTTGGACTTTGGCGCCAAAACCTTCTGCTTCTGAACTCTTGATGGAGCTCTTTGCTGCTGGACATGAACCTGCTGAACAGGACCCTGCAAAGTAGTAATGCCTGGGCCACACAGCTGACGAACACGTCCATCCTTGCCTCTGTGCACACGCACTGCTGCTCCAACAAAACGTCTCCGAGGAGTTCTTACAAAACTGTGGCTGACTACCCGAGGCACCATATGCACCGGAACACGATCAGCACCACTGTCATCGGTCTGAACACCCATGTCAACACGAACTGTAAGTGGAACATATGAAACACATGCTGACATATCCTGCCCTTCATCAATATGAGGCTTGACTTCATCCGGCTTGTCACTAACAAGAACAACTGGCTTGTCATCTACAGGCTTGGCTGAAACAATATCATCACTGACGCTCTTTGCATCATGCTCCTCACACTGCACCTTAGCTAGCCCTGGCTGTGGCTTAGCCTTGCGCAACTTCTCCTTACGAACCACCAGCACCACATCGGACTTGATTTGATCATCCGTCATAGGCTTCAGTGTCCGATGTTTGCCATCATGCACAAAAGAATATGTATTTAGTCTCCCAGCATGTATAGCATTACGATCATACTGCCATGGACGTCCAAGTAACAGTCCACATACCTCCAATGGCAACACATCGCATTCCACCTCATCAACATAGTCACCAACTGAAAACGGCACACGCACCTTGTGAGTAATCTTCATCATACCGCAACTATTTACCCACTCAACATGCCTAGGTTCTGGAATGCGCCATGTGGGTAACCCCAAAACTTCCACAACCGCCTTGCTAATGCCATTACAGTAGCTACCACTGTCAATCATCAACTTGCATGCTTTGCCTTTGATCATGCACTGCGCCTGAAATAAATTCCATCGCTGGCCTCTATCCACGGTCATGCAAGCATCATCATGTACTCTCTTGAGTTGCATATTCAGCCCACTCAATGGTACAACCTCCTCCACGACATCCTTGTCAACAGCAGCCTGGACAACATCGACTGCTGACACTTCAGAAATCGTGACTGCCGCCTTGTTAACTCTCGGCAATGGAACAACTGTCAACTTCTCTTGAGTAGTCACACTCTTGCCAACTGCTGCTATCTCATGCTCAACCTTCGGTGGCTGCTGGATGTCCTCCATATATGGTAATACAAAACCATTACGGAGAAAAACCTTGTAGTCCTCCCAAGTATGAGAAAAACCCTCTCTTGCAACCGCCTCGGACCACCAACTGTCTAACTCCTTGTCCACACGCCGATGAGCAAGAACATACGCATAATATCCACTAAACTTGCCATTGTATTTACGACATCGATGGAAACCCTGTTCCATGTGCGTTTCCCAATCTTGATACTCCTCAACTGTCGCAAGCCTATGTAGGCGCCAGCTAAGCTCGGATGCATGACGTTCCACTCCATTCATGAGATCAAGATAGTCATTGAAAACAGCACTCGATTTCTTACCAAGATCACATCTCTTGCCCAAAACATCTCCTGGAAACGAACTCATTATCACGTCAGATTCGGTTCGGACTGACAGAAACTCTGAATTTGAAACGGACGTGATTTCCTCGTACGAAGTCCGAAACAGGCAAAGAAGGACTTGTTGGAAAGATAATTTTATGTACTTCCCAATGGGTAGGCTCCCAAATCCCGATTCGTCACGTACAGGTCGCTGTGGCCTGAACAAGACGACGGTCGTTTCTGGACTCGGTAGAACGCAAGATCAACACAAGATTTTTTTTTTTTTTTTTTTTAACTGGATCGATTCTGCAGATCGGATCTGAACTGAGCGTCACGCGTACGCTGGCTGGACTCTTCCTCGACAATCGTTGCTGGCCTCCGGCACGCAGAAACCTGGCCAAGATCGATCAAGGGAACTCCCCACGTGATGCTGCTGCTAGCGTTCTCACGATCAACACCAGCTCGCAATGAAAAATACACCCACGATCTGCCTGCACTCCCTTCTTCCGATCAACCCCACGCAGCTGATCTGCTCCAACCTTCCCGATCTGACTACTGCCCGTATGGATGAACAAATCTCCACCAACCTGTAGCAGATCAACCAATCTCCACCAATAACAAATCGACTGATCAACAAAAATTCGCCGTGATCAACCCAGAGCTCTGATACCACATGATAAGGATCAAGGGGATGATCCTATGATTGTTGTCCCGATCTTTCACAACGAGTAACCCGGACGGTAAATCCTTCCAACAACACCAACGGCGTCACCTGAAGGTGGGGAATAAATCCAGCAAGCAACGTGATGAAGATCACCACGCCTCTAACCCGAGCACGATAACACTTGATGAACACAAGCACCCTCGCAGCAATCTTTATTACAAACTGATAAACGGCATCGCCGTCCCCGGAGGGATGCTTCACCAACGAGCTCAAAGTCTATGGACTGTTTTTAATCTAAACTCAAGCTAACCCTAAAACGATGCCTAGCAACTCCTTATATGAGGGGAGGGATGCTACAGTACCGCGCTACAGTACCGTGCTACAGTACCGCCCCCCTAATGGACCCTACGTTGACTTGGTTGGACAGGCCCAAACCAAGCCCAAACTCATAATTATTAAAAACTCTAATTATTTAAAATAGCAACACACGACGAATACACCTAACTTGGTGGAGTCCTGAAATTGGGCTGCACCTCCCCCGTCGTTCCCATATCAGAGGGTCCGTATACTCCTAGATGGCTAGGAGGGGTCCACGGTGGGTCAGATGACGTAAGGAGGGTCCGTATACTCCTAGATGGCTAGGAGGGGTCCACGGGGGTCCAGATGGCTACGATTGTCGCGCGTGCTTTAGGATGACCTAAAAGTGATACTGATACTCCTAGATGGCTGAGAGGGGTCAGATGACGTAAGGAGGGTCCGTATACTCCTAGATGGCTACGAGGGGTCCACGGGGGTCCAGATGGCTACGATTGTCGCGTGTGCTTTAGGATGACCTAAAAGTGCTACTGATACTCCTAGATGGCTGGGAGGGGTGCACGTGGGTCAGATGACGTAAGGAGGGTCCGTATACTCCTAGATGGCTAGGAGGGGTCCACGGGGGTCCAGATGGCTTAGATTGTCGCATGTGCTTTAGGATGACCTAAAAGCGCTACTGATACTCCTAGATGGCTGGGAGGGGTGCACGTGGCTCAGATGACATAAGGAGGGTCCGTATAATCCTAGATGGCTAGGAGGGGTCCACGGGGGTCCAGATGGCTACAATTGTCGCACGTGCTTAAGGATGACCTAAAACTGCTGCTGATACTCGTAGATGGCTGGGAGGGGTGCACGTGGGTCAGATGACGTAAGGAGGGTCCGTATACTCCTAGATGGCTAGGACGGGTCCACGGGGGTCCAGATGGCTTAGATTGTCGCATGTGCTTTAGGATCACCTAAAAGCGCTACTGATACTCCTAGATGGCTGGGAGGGGTGCACGTGGGTGAGATGACATAAGGAGGGTCCGTATAATCCTAGATGGCTTTGAGGGGTCCACGGGGGTCCAGATGGCTACAATTGTCGCACGTGCTTAAGGATGACCTAAAAGTGCTGCTGATACTCGTAGATGGCTGGGAGGGGTGCACGTTGGTCAGATGACGTAAGGAGGGTTTGTATACTCCAAGAAGGCTAGGACGGGTCCACGGGGGTCCAGATAGCTTAGATTGTCACACGTGCTTTAGGATCACCTAAAAGTGCTACTGATACTCCTAGATGAATCGGAGGGGTGCACGTTGGTCAGATGACGTAAGGAGGGTTTGTATACTCCTAGAAGGCTAGGACGGGTCCACGGGGGTCCAGATAGCTTAGATTGTCACACGTGCTTTAGGATCACCTAAAAGTGCTACTGATACTCCTAGATGAATCGGAGGGGTGCACGTGGGTGAGATGACGTAAAGAGGGTCCGTATACTCCTAGATGGCTAGGAGGGGTCCACGGGGGTCCAGATAGGATAGATTGTCGCACGTGCTTTAGGATCACCTAAAAGTGCTACTGATACTCCTAGATGAATCGGAGGGGTGCACGTGGGTGAGATGATGTAAGGAGGGTCCGTATAGTCCTAGATGGCTAGGAGGGGTCCACGGGGGTCCAGATGGCTACGATTGTCGCGCGTGCTTTAGGATGACCTAAAAGTGACACTGATACTCCTAGATGGCTGGGAGGGGTGCACGTGGATCAGATGACGTAAGGAGGGTCCGTATACTCCTAGATGGCTAGGAGGGGTCCACGGGGGTCCAGATGGCTACGATTGTCGCGCGTGCTTTAGGATGACCTAAAAGTGATACTGATACTCCTAGATGGCTGAGAGGGGTGCACGTGGGTCAGATGACGTAAGGAGGGTCCGTATACTCCTAGATGGCTAGGAGGGGTCCACGGGGGTCCAGATGGCTACGATTGTCGCGTGTGCTTTAGGATGACCTAAAAGTGCTAGTGATACTCCTAGATGGCTGGGAGGGGTGCACGTGGGTCAGATGACGTAAGGAGGGTCCGTATACTCCTAGATGGCTAGGAGGGGTCCACGGTGGTCCAGATGGCTTAGATTGTCGCATGTGCTTTAGGATGACCTAAAAGCGCTACTGATACTCCTAGATGGCTGGGAGGGGTGCACGTGGCTTAGATGACATAAGGAGGGTCCGTATAATCCTAGATGGCTTTGAGGGGTCCACGGGGGTCCAGATGGCTACAATTGTCGCACGTGCTTAAGGATGACCTAAAACTGCTGCTGATACTCGTAGATGGCTGGGAGGGGTGCACGTTGGTCAGATGACGTAAGGAGGGTTTGTATACTCCAAGAAGGCTAGGACGGGTCCACGGGGGTCCAGATAGCTTAGATTGTCACACGTGCTTTAGGATCACCTAAAAGTGCTACTGATACTCCTAGATGAATCGGAGGGGTGCACATTGGTCAGATGACGTAAGGAGGGTTTGTATACTCCTAGAAGGCTAGGACGGGTCCACGGGGGTCCAGATAGCTTAGATTGTCACACGTGCTTTAGGATCACCTAAAAGTGCTACTGATACTCCTAGATGAATCGGAGGGGTGCACGTGGGTGAGATGACGTAAAGAGGGTCCGTATACTCCTAGATGGCTAGGAGGGGTCCACGGGGGTCCAGATAGGATAGATTGTCGCACGTGCTTTAGGATCACCTAAAAGTGCTACTGATACTCCTAGATGAATCGGAGGGGTGCACGTGGGTGAGATGATGTAAGGAGGGTCCGTATAGTCCTAGATGGCTAGGAGGGGTCCACGGGGGTCCAGATGGCTACGATTGTCGCGCGTGCTTTAGGATGACCTAAAAGTGACACTGATACTCCTAGATGGCTGGGAGGGGTGCACGTGGATCAGATGACGTAAGGAGGGTCCGTATACTCCTAGATGGCTAGGAGGGGTCCACGGGGGTCCAGATGGCTACGATTGTCGCGCGTGCTTTAGGATGACCTAAAAGTGATACTGATACTCCTAGATGGCTGAGAGGGGTGCACGTGGGTCAGATGACGTAAGGAGGGTCCGTATACTCCTAGATGGCTAGGAGGGGTCCACGGGGGTCCAGATGGCTACGATTGTCGCGTGTGCTTTAGGATGACCTAAAAGTGCTAGTGATACTCCTAGATGGCTGGGAGGGGTGCACGTGGGTCAGATGACGTAAGGAGGGTCCGTATACTCCTAGATGGCTAGGAGGGGTCCACGGTGGTCCAGATGGCTTAGATTGTCGCATGTGCTTTAGGATGACCTAAAAGCGCTACTGATACTCCTAGATGGCTGGGAGGGGTGCACGTGGCTTAGATGACATAAGGAGGGTCCGTATAATCCTAGATGGCTTTGAGGGGTCCACGGGGGTCCAGATGGCTACAATTGTCGCACGTGCTTAAGGATGACCTAAAACTGCTGCTGATACTCGTAGATGGCTGGGAGGGGTGCACGTTGGTCAGATGACGTAAGGAGGGTTTGTATACTCCAAGAAGGCTAGGACGGGTCCACGGGGGTCCAGATAGCTTAGATTGTCACACGTGCTTTAGGATCACCTAAAAGTGCTACTGATACTCCTAGATGAATCGGAGGGGTGCACATTGGTCAGATGACGTAAGGAGGGTTTGTATACTCCTAGAAGGCTAGGACGGGTCCACGGGGGTCCAGATAGCTTAGATTGTCACACGTGCTTTAGGATCACCTAAAAGTGCTACTGATACTCCTAGATGAATCGGAGGGGTGCACGTGGGTGAGATGACGTAAAGAGGGTCCGTATACTCCTAGATGGCTAGGAGGGGTCCACGGGGGTCCAGATAGGATAGATTGTCGCACGTGCTTTAGGATCACCTAAAAGTGCTACTGATACTCCTAGATGAATCGGAGGGGTGCACGTGGGTGAGATGATGTAAGGAGGGTCCGTATAGTCCTAGATGGCTAGGAGGGGTCCACGGGGGTCCAGATGGCTACGATTGTCGCGCGTGCTTTAGGATGAACTAAAAGTGACACTGATACTCCTAGATGGCTGGGAGGGGTGCACGTGGATCAGATGACGTAAGGAGGGTCCGTATACTCCTAGATGGCTAGGAGGGGTCCACGGGGGTCCAGATGGCTACGATTGTCGCGCGTGCTTTAGGATGACCTAAAAGTGATACTGATACTCCTAGATGGCTGAGAGGGGTGCACGTGGGTCAGATGACGTAAGGAGGGTCCGTATACTCCTAGATGGCTAGGAGGGGTCCACGGGGGTCCAGATGGCTACGATTGTCGCGTGTGCTTTAGGATGACCTAAAAGTGCTAGTGATACTCCTAGATGGCTGGGAGGGGTGCACGTGGGTCAGATGACGTAAGGAGGGTCCGTATACTCCTAGATGGCTAGGAGGGGTCCACGGTGGTCCAGATGGCTTAGATTGTCGCATGTGCTTTAGGATGACCTAAAAGCGCTACTGATACTCCTAGATGGCTGGGAGGGGTGCACGTGGCTTAGATGACATAAGGAGGGTCCGTATAATCCTAGATGGCTTTGAGGGGTCCACGGGGGTCCAGATGGCTACAATTGTCGCACGTGCTTAAGGATGACCTAAAACTGCTGCTGATACTCGTAGATGGCTGGGAGGGGTGCACGTTGGTCAGATGACGTAAGGAGGGTTTGTATACTCCAAGAAGGCTAGGACGGGTCCACGGGGGTCCAGATAGCTTAGATTGTCACACGTGCTTTAGGATCACCTAAAAGTGCTACTGATACTCCTAGATGAATCGGAGGGGTGCACGTTGGTCAGATGACGTAAGGAGGGTTTGTATACTCCTAGAAGGCTAGGACGGGTCCACGGGGGTCCAGATAGCTTAGATTGTCACACGTGCTTTAGGATCACCTAAAAGTGCTACTGATACTCCTAGATGAATCGGAGGGGTGCACGTGGGTGAGATGACGTAAAGAGGGTCCGTATACTCCTAGATGGCTAGGAGGGGTCCACGGGGGTCCAGATAGGATAGATTGTCGCACGTGCTTTAGGATCACCTAAAAGTGCTACTGATACTCCTAGATGAATCGGAGGGGTGCACGTGGGTGAGATGATGTAAGGAGGGTCCGTATAGTCCTAGATGGCTAGGAGGGGTCCACGGGGGTCCAGATGGCTACGATTGTCGCGCGTGCTTTAGGATGACCTAAAAGTGACACTGATACTCCTAGATGGCTGGGAGGGGTGCACGTGGATCAGATGACGTAAGGAGGGTCCGTATACTCCTAGATGGCTTGGAGGGGTCCACGGGGGTCCAGATGGCTACGATTGTCGCGCGTGCTTTAGGATGACCTAAAAGTGATACTGATACTCCTAGATGGCTGAGAGGGGTGCACGTGGGTCAGATGACGTAAGGAGGGTCCGTATACTCCTAGATGGCTAGGAGGGGTCCACGGGGGTCCAGATGGCTACGATTGTCGCGTGTGCTTTAGGATGACCTAAAAGTGCTAGTGATACTCCTAGATGGCTGGGAGGGGTGCACGTGGGTCAGATGACGTAAGGAGGGTCCGTATACTCCTAGATGGCTAGGAGGGGTCCACGGTGGGTCAGATGACGTAAGGAGGGTCCGTATACTCCTAGATGGCTAGGAGGGGTCCACGGGGGTCCAGATGGCTACGATTGTCGCGCGTGCTTTAGGATGACCTAAAAGTGATACTGATACTCCTAGATGGCTGAGAGGGGTCAGATGACGTAAGGAGGGTCCGTATACTCCTAGATGGCTACGAGGGGTCCACGGGGGTCCAGATGGCTACGATTGTCGCGTGTGCTTTAGGATGACCTAAAAGTGCTACTGATACTCCTAGATGGCTGGGAGGGGTGCACGTGGGTCAGATGACGTAAGGAGGGTCCGTATACTCCTAGATGGCTAGGAGGGGTCCACGGGGGTCCAGATGGCTTAGATTGTCGCATGTGCTTTAGGATGACCTAAAAGCGCTACTGATACTCCTAGATGGCTGGGAGGGGTGCACGTGGCTCAGATGACATAAGGAGGGTCCGTATAATCCTAGATGGCTAGGAGGGGTCCACGGGGGTCCAGATGGCTACAATTGTCGCACGTGCTTAAGGATGACCTAAAACTGCTGCTGATACTCGTAGATGGCTGGGAGGGGTGCACGTGGGTCAGATGACGTAAGGAGGGTCCGTATACTCCTAGATGGCTAGGAGGGGTCCACGGGGGTCCAGATGGCTTAGATTGTCGCATGTGCTTTAGGATCACCTAAAAGCGCTACTGATACTCCTAGATGGCTGGGAGGGGTGCACGTGGGTGAGATGACATAAGGAGGGTCCGTATAATCCTAGATGGCTTTGAGGGGTCCACGGGGGTCCAGATGGCTACAATTGTCGCACGTGCTTAAGGATGACCTAAAAGTGCTGCTGATACTCGTAGATGGCTGGGAGGGGTGCACGTTGGTCAGATGACGTAAGGAGGGTTTGTATACTCCAAGAAGGCTAGGACGGGTCCACGGGGGTCCAGATAGCTTAGATTGTCACACGTGCTTTAGGATCACCTAAAAGTGCTACAGATACTCCTAGATGAATCGGAGGGGTGCACGTGGGTGAGATGACGTAAAGAGGGTCCGTATACTCCTAGATGGCTAGGAGGGGTCCACGGGGGTCCAGATAGGATAGATTGTCGCACGTGCTTTAGGATCACCTAAAAGTGCTACTGATACTCCTAGATGAATCGGAGGGGTGCACGTGGGTGAGATGATGTAAGGAGGGTCCGTATAGTCCTAGATGGCTAGGAGGGGTCCACGGGGGTCCAGATGGCTACGATTGTCGCGCGTGCTTTAGGATGACCTAAAAGTGACACTGATACTCCTAGATGGCTGGGAGGGGTGCACGTGGATCAGATGACGTAAGGAGGGTCCGTATACTCCTAGATGGCTAGGAGGGGTCCACGGGGGTCCAGATGGCTACGATTGTCGCGCGTGCTTTAGGATGACCTAAAAGTGATACTGATACTCCTAGATGGCTGAGAGGGGTGCACGTGGGTCAGATGACGTAAGGAGGGTCCGTATACTCCTAGATGGCTAGGAGGGGTCCACGGGGGTCCAGATGGCTACGATTGTCGCGTGTGCTTTAGGATGACCTAAAAGTGCTAGTGATACTCCTAGATGGCTGGGAGGGGTGCACGTGGGTCAGATGACGTAAGGAGGGTCCGTATACTCCTAGATGGCTAGGAGGGGTCCACGGTGGTCCAGATGGCTTAGATTGTCGCATGTGCTTTAGGATGACCTAAAAGCGCTACTGATACTCCTAGATGGCTGGGAGGGGTGCACGTGGCTCAGATGACATAAGGAGGGTCCGTATAATCCTAGATGGCTTTGAGGGGTCCACGGGGGTCCAGATGGCTACAATTGTCGCACGTGCTTAAGGATGACCTAAAACTGCTGCTGATACTCGTAGATGGCTGGGAGGGGTGCACGTTGGTCAGATGATGTAAGGAGGGTTTGTATACTCCTAGAAGGCTAGGACGGGTCCACGGGGGTCCAGATAGCTTAGATTGTCACACGTGCTTTAGGATCACCTAAAAGTGCTACTGATACTCCTAGATGAATCGGAGGGGTGCACGTGGGTGAGATGATGTAAGGAGGGTCCGTATAGTCCTAGATGGCTAGGAGGGGTCCACGGGGGTCCAGATGGCTACGATTGTCGCGCGTGCTTTAGGATGACCTAAAAGTGATACTGATACTCCTAGATGGCTGGGAGGGGTGCACGTGGATCAGATGACGTAAGGAGGGTCCGTATACTCCTAGATGGCTAGGAGGGGTCCACGGGGGTCCAGATGGCTACGATTGTCGCGCGTGCTTTAGGATGACCTAAAAGTGATACTGATACTCCTAGATGGCTGAGAGGGGTGCACGTGGGTCAGATGACGTAAGGAGGGTCCGTATACTCCTAGATGGCTAGGAGGGGTCCACGGGGGTCCAGATGGCTACGATTGTCGCGCGTGCTTTAGGATGACCTAAAAGTGATACTGATACTCCTAGATGGCTGAGAGGGGTCAGATGACGTAAGGAGGGTCCGTATACTCCTAGATGGCTAGAAGGGGTCCACGGGGGTCCAGATGGCTACGATTGTCGCGTGTGCTTTAGGATGACCTAAAAGTGCTACTGATACTCCTAGATGGCTGGGAGGGGTGCACGTGGGTCAGATGACGTAAGGAGGGTCCGTATACTCCTAGATGGCTAGGAGGGGTCCACGGGGGTCCAGATGGCTTAGATTGTCGCATGTGCTTTAGGATGACCTAAAAGCGCTACTGATACTCCTAGATGGCTGGGAGGGGTGCACGTGGCTCAGATGACATAAGGAGTGTCCGTATAATCCTAGATGGCTAGGAGGGGTCCACGGGGGTCCAGATGGCTACAATTGTCGCACGTGCTTAAGGATGACCTAAAACTGCTGCTGATACTCGTAGATGGCTGGGAGGGGTGCACGTGGGTCAGATGACGTAAGGAGGGTCCGTATACTCCTAGATGGCTAGGACGGGTCCACGGGGGTCCAGATGGCTTAGATTGTCGCATGTGCTTTAGGATCACCTAAAAGCGCTACTGATACTCCTAGATGGCTGGGAGGGGTGCACGTGGGTGAGATGACATAAGGAGGGTCCGTATAATCCTAGATGGCTTTGAGGGGTCCACGGGGGTCCAGATGGCTACAATTGTCGCACGTGCTTAAGGATGACCTAAAAGTGCTGCTGATACTCGTAGATGGCTGGGAGGGGTGCACGTTGGTCAGATGACGTAAGGAGGGTTTGTATACTCCAAGAAGGCTAGGACGGGTCCACGGGGGTCCAGATAGCTTAGATTGTCACACGTGCTTTAGGATCACCTAAAAGTGCTACTGATACTCCTAGATGAATCGGAGGGGTGCACGTTGGTCAGATGACGTAAGGAGGGTTTGTATACTCCTAGAAGGCTAGGACGGGTCCACGGGGGTCCAGATAGCTTAGATTGTCACACGTGCTTTAGGATCACCTAAAAGTGCTACTGATACTCCTAGATGAATCGGAGGGGTGCACGTGGGTGAGATGACGTAAAGAGGGTCCGTATACTCCTAGATGGCTAGGAGGGGTCCACGGGGGTCCAGATAGGATAGATTGTCGCACGTGCTTTAGGATCACCTAAAAGTGCTACTGATACTCCTAGATGAATCGGAGGGGTGCACGTGGGTGAGATGATGTAAGGAGGGTCCGTATAGTCCTAGATGGCTAGGAGGGGTCCACGGGGGTCCAGATGGCTACGATTGTCGCGCGTGCTTTAGGATGACCTAAAAGTGACACTGATACTCCTAGATGGCTGGGAGGGGTGCACGTGGATCAGATGACGTAAGGAGGGTCTGTATACTCCTAGATGGCTAGGAGGGGTCCACGGGGGTCCAGATGGCTACGATTGTCGCGCGTGCTTTAGGATGACCTAAAAGTGATACTGATACTCCTAGATGGCTGAGAGGGGTGCACGTGGGTCAGATGACGTAAGGAGGGTCCGTATACTCCTAGATGGCTAGGAGGGGTCCACGGGGGTCCAGATGGCTACGATTGTCGCGTATGCTTTAGGATGACCTAAAAGTGCTAGTGATACTCCTAGATGGCTGGGAGGGGTGCACGTGGGTCAGATGACGTAAGGAGGGTCCGTATACTCCTAGATGGCTAGGAGGGGTCCACGGTGGTCCAGATGGCTTAGATTGTCGCATGTGCTTTAGGATGACCTAAAAGCGCTACTGATACTCCTAGATGGCTGGGAGGGGTGCACGTGGCTCAGATGACATAAGGAGGGTCCGTATAATCCTAGATGGCTTTGAGGGGTCCACGGGGGTCCAGATGGCTACAATTGTCGCACGTGCTTAAGGATGACCTAAAACTGCTGCTGATACTCGTAGATGGCTGGGAGGGGTGCACGTTGGTCAGATGATGTAAGGAGGGTTTGTATACTCCTAGAAGGCTAGGACGGGTCCACGGGGGTCCAGATAGCTTAGATTGTCACACGTGCTTTAGGATCACCTAAATGTGCTACTCATACTCCTAGATGAATCGGAGGGGTGCACGTGGGTGAGATGATGTAAGGAGGGTCCGTATAGTCCTAGATGGCTAGGAGGGGTCCACGGGGGTCCAGATGGCTACGATTGTCGCGCGTGCTTTAGGATGACCTAAAAGTGATACTGATACTCCTAGATGGCTGGGAGGGGTGCACGTGGATCAGATGACGTAAGGAGGGTCCGTATACTCCTAGATGGCTAGGAGGGGTCCACGGGGGTCCAGATGGCTACGATTGTCGCGCGTGCTTTAGGATGACCTAAAAGTGATACTGATACTCCTAGATGGCTGAGAGGGGTGCACGTGGGTCAGATGACGTAAGGAGGGTCCGTATACTCCTAGATGGCTAGGAGGGGTCCACAGGGGTCCAGATGGCTACGATTGTCGCGCGTGCTTTAGGATGACCTAAAAGTGATACTGATAGTCCTAGATGGCTGAGAGGGGTGCACGTGGGTCAGATGACGTAAGGAGGGTCCGTATACTCCTAGATGGCTACGAGGGGTCCACGGGGGTCCAGATGGCTACGATTGTCGCGTGTGCTTTAGGATGACCTAAAAGTGCTACTGATACTCCTAGATGGCTGGGAGGGGTGCACGTGGGTCAGATGACGTAAGGAGGGTCCGTATACTCCTAGATGGCTAGGAGGGGTCCACGGGGGTCCAGATGGCTTAGATTGTCGCATGTGCTTTAGGATGACCTAAAAGCGCTACTGATACTCCTAGATGGCTGGGAGGGGTGCACGTGGCTCAGATGACATAAGGAGGGTCCGTATAATCCTAGATGGCTTTGAGGGGTCCACGGGGGTCCAGATGGCTACAATTGTCGCACGTGCTTAAGGATGACCTAAAACTGCTGCTGATACTCGTAGATGGCTGGGAGGGGTGCACGTTGGTCAGATGACGTAAGGAGGGTTTGTATACTCCTAGAAGGCTAGGACGGGTCCACGGGGGTCCAGATAGCTTAGATTGTCACACGTGCTTTAGGATCACCTAAAAGTGCTACTGATACTCCTAGATGAATCGGAGGGGTGCACGTGGGTGAGATGATGTAAGGAGGGTCCGTATAGTCCTAGATGGCTAGGAGGGGTCCACGGGGGTCCAGATGGCTACGATTGTTGCGCGTGCTTTAGGATGACCTAAAAGTGATACTGATACTCCTAGATGGCTGGGAGGGGTGCACGTGGATCAGATGACGTAAGGAGGGTCCGTATACTCCTAGATGGCTAGGAGGGGTCCACGGGGGTCCAGATGGCTACGATTGTCGCGCGTGCTTTAGGATGACCTAAAAGTGATACTGATACTCCTAGATGGCTGAGAGGGGTGCACGTGGGTCAGATGACGTAAGGAGGGTCCGTATACTCCTAGATGGCTAGGAGGGGTCCACGGGGGTCCAGATGGCTACGATTGTCGCGCGTGCTTTAGGATGACCTAAAAGTGATACTGATACTCCTAGATGGCTGAGAGGGGTGCACGTGGGTCAGATTACATAAGGAGGGTCCGTATACTCCTAGATGGCCAGGAGGGGTCCACGGGGGTCCAGATGGCTACGATTGTCGCCTGTGCTTTAGGATGACCTAAAAGTGCTACTGATACTCCTAGATGGCTGGGAGGGGTGCACGTGGGTCAGATGACGTAAGGAGGGTCCGTATACTCCTAGATGGCTAGGAGGGGTCCACGGGGGTCCAGATGGCTTAGATTGTCGCATGTGCTTTAGGATGACCTAAAAGCGCTACTGATACTCCTAGATGGCTGGGAGGGGTGCACGTGGCTCAGATGACATAAGGAGGGTCCGTATAATCCTAGATGGCTTTGAGGGGTCCACGGGGGTCCAGATGGCTACAATTGTCGCACGTGCTTAAGGATGACCTAAAACTGCTGCTGATACTCGTAGATGGCTGGGAGGGGTGCACGTTGGTCAGATGACGTAAGGAGCGTTTGTATACTCCTAGAAGGCTAGGACGGGTCCACGGGGGTCCAGATAGCTTAGATTGTCACACGTGCTTTAGGATCACCTAAAAGTGCTACTGATACTCCTAGATGAATCGGAGGGGTGCACGTGGGTGAGATGATGTAAGGAGGGTCCGTATAGTCCTAGATGGCTAGGAGGGGTCCATGGGGGTCCAGATGGCTACGATTGTCGCGCGTGCTTTAGGATGACCTAAAAGTGATACTGATACTCCTAGATGGCTGGGAGGGGTGCACGTGGATCAGATGACGTAAGGAGGGTCCGTATACTCCTAGATGGCTAGGAGGGGTCCACGGGGGTCCAGATGGCTTAGATTGTCGCATGTGCTTTAGGATGACCTAAAAGCGCTACTGATACTCCTAGATGGCTGGGAGGGGTGCACGTGGCTCAGATGACATAAGGAGGGTCCGTATAATCCTAGATGGCTAGGAGGGGTCCACGGAGGTCCAGATGGCTACAATTGTCGCACGTGCTTAAGGATGACCTAAAACTGCTGCTGATACTCGTAGATGGCTGGGAGGGGTGCACGTGGGTCAGATGACGTAAGGAGGGTCCGTATACTCCTAGATGGCTAGGACGGGTCCACGGGGGTCCAGATGGCTTAGATTGTCGCATGTGCTTTAGGATCACCTAAAAGCGCTACTGATACTCCTAGATGGCTGGGAGGGGTGCACGTGGGTGAGATGACATAAGGAGGGTCCGTATAATCCTAGATGGCTTTGAGGGGTCCACGGGGGTCCAGATGGCTACAATTGTCGCACGTGCTTAAGGATGACCTAAAAGTGCTGCTGATACTCGTAGATGGCTGGGAGGGGTGCACGTTGGTCAGATGATGTAAGGAGGGTTTGTATACTCCTAGAAGGCTAGGACGGGTCCACGGGGGTCCAGATAGCTTAGATTGTCACACGTGCTTTAGGATCACCTAAAAGTGCTACTGATACTCCTAGATGAATCGGAGGGGTGCACGTGGGTGAGATGATGTAAGGAGGGTCCGTATAGTCCTAGATGGCTAGGAGGGGTCCACGGGAGTCCAGATGGCTACGATTGTTGCGCGTGCTTTAGGATGACCTAAAAGTGATACTGATACTCCTAGATGGCTGGGAGGGGTGCACGTGGATCAGATGACGTAAGGAGGGTCCGTATACTCCTAGATGGCTAGGAGGGGTCCACGGGGGTCCAGATGGCTACGATTGTCGCGCGTGCTTTAGGATGACCTAAAAGTGATACTGATACTCCTAGATGGCTGAGAGGGGTGCACGTGGGTCAGATGACGTAAGGAGGGTCCGTATACTCCTAGATGGCTAGGAGGGGTCCACGGGGGTCCAGATGGCTACGATTGTCGCGCGTTGTTTAGGATGACCTAAAAGTGATACTGATACTCCTAGATGGCTGAGAGGGGTGCACGTGGGTCAGATTACGTAAGGAGGGTCCGTATACTCCTAGATGGCCAGGAGGGGTCCACGGGGGTCCAGATGGCTACGATTGTCGCCTGTGCTTTAGGATGACCTAAAAGTGCTACTGATACTCCTAGATGGCTGGGAGGGGTGCACGTGGGTCAGATGACGTAAGGAGGGTCCGTATACTCCTAGATGGCTAGGAGGGGTCCACGGGGGTCCAGATGGCTTAGATTGTCGCATGTGCTTTAGGATGACCTAAAAGCGCTACTGATACTCCTAGATGGCTGGGAGGGGTGCACGTGGCTCAGATGACATAAGGAGGGTCCGTATAATCCTAGATGGCTTTGAGGGGTCCACGGGGGTCCAGATGGCTACAATTGTCGCACGTGCTTAAGGATGACCTAAAACTGCTGCTGATACTCGTAGATGGCTGGGAGGGGTGCACGTTGGTCAGATGACGTAAGGAGGGTTTGTATACTCCTAGAAGGCTAGGACGGGTCCACGGGGGTCCAGATAGCTTAGATTGTCACACGTGCTTTAGGATCACCTAAAAGTGCTACTGATACTCCTAGATGAATCGGAGGGGTGCACGTGGGTGAGATGATGTAAGGAGGGTCCCTATAGTCCTAGATGGCAAGGAGGGGTCCATGGGGGTCCAGATGGCTACGATTGTCGCGCGTGCTTTAGGATGACCTAAAAGTGATACTGATACTCCTAGATGGCTGGGAGGGGTGCACGTGGATCAGATGACGTAAGGAGGGTCCGTATACTCCTAGATGGCTAGGAGGGGTCCACGGGGGTCCAGATGGCTTAGATTGTCGCATGTGCTTTAGGATGACCTAAAAGCGCTACTGATACTCCTAGATGGCTGGGAGGGGTGCACGTGGCTCAGATGACATAAGGAGGGTCCGTATAATCCTAGATGGCTAGGAGGGGTCCACGGAGGTCCAGATGGCTACAATTGTCGCACGTGCTTAAGGATGACCTAAAACTGCTGCTGATACTCGTAGATGGCTGGGAGGGGTGCACGTGGGTCAGATGACGTAAGGAGGGTCCGTATACTCCTAGATGGCTAGGACGGGTCCACGGGGGTCCAGATGGCTTAGATTGTCGCATGTGCTTTAGGATCACCTAAAAGCGCTACTGATACTCCTAGATGGCTGGGAGGGGTGCACGTGGGTGAGATGACATAAGGAGGGTCCGTATAATCCTAGATGGCTTTGAGGGGTCCACGGGGGTCCAGATGGCTACAATTGTCGCACGTGCTTAAGGATGACCTAAAAGTGCTGCTGATACTCGTAGATGGCTGGGAGGGGTGCACGTTGGTCAGATGACGTAAGGAGGGTTTGTATACTCCTAGAAGGCTAGGACGGGTCCACGGGGGTCCAGATAGCTTAGATTGTCACACGTGCTTTAGGATCACCTAAAAGTGCTACTGATACTCCTAGATGAATCGGAGGGGTGCACGTGGGTGAGATGACGTAAAGAGGGTCCGTATACTCCTAGATGGCTAGGAGGGGTCCACGGGGGTCCAGATAGGATAGATTGTCGCACGTGCTTTAGGATCACCTAAAAGTGCTACTGATACTCCTAGATGAATCGGAGGGGTGCACGTGGGTGAGATGATGTAAGGAGGGTCCGTATAGTCCTAGATGGCTAGGAGGGGTCCACGGGGGTCCAGATGGCTACGATTGTCGCGCGTGCTTTAGGATGACCTAAAAGTGACACTGATACTCCTAGATGGCTGGGAGGGGTGCACGTGGATCAGATGATGTAAGGAGGGTCCGTATACTCCTAGATGGCTAGGAGGGGTCCACGGGGGTCCAGATGGCTACGATTGTCGCGCGTGCTTTAGGATGACCTAAAAGTGATACTGATACTCCTAGATGGCTGAGAGGGGTGCACGTGGGTCAGATGACGTAAGGAGGGTCCGTATACTCCTAGATGGCTAGGAGGGGTCCACGGGGGTCCATGATGCGGGGGTGCCCGATCTTCACGGAGGATCTGCTTGATGATCGAAACAACGCCACCTGAAGGGTACGAAGGAAACCCTCGATCCCAGCCAACAACGTTGTCGGGTAATGGAGAAGTAGTGCAACCTGACAAAACCGAAGCTAACTATTGCAATGCAACAACCAGCAACAAGTATTCGCCCAACCACACTCTCAGTTTTCCAATCCACACAACCACGCACGAAGTTGGAAGCACGAACTGGTCGCCGCCTCAACGGCTGCTGTTGTAAATCACAAAGTGAGTTTACCCTCTCACAAGGCAAGTTTACAAGAGCTAAGGAGGAAGTGAACTCTCAAACAATATTCTGGTTGCACTTAGCTAACCTATGCTGAAAACAGATTGCCAAAGAGTTGTGCTTGAAGTGGGGAAAGGGGTACTTATACTAGGAACAGCCCTCCTAGCTTAGGTGTGAAGCCAGCACGAAAATGAGGCTCAAATTCGTGGTAACTTGGGTGGATGGGAAGCAGAAGTGTGGAGCCTCGCGCAGCAATAAATGTCTTGACAGCTCAGCATTGGAAATCACATATCTTTTGACTTGGGTCTTCAAAAGGTGCACGGTTTCTTTTGCTGCAAAATAGATTTGATTTCCTGTCCAATGTGTCCCTCCAAACGTGTTACACACGTTCATGTTCATGTGTCATGGCCCAGCAAGATCAGCGACGAAAACTGGAGCTGCACTTGCGATGTATTTTTGACTGGAACCGCTTGCTGGATTCCATGGTGTAATCCTCCAACTCCTTCTCGTCCCACTGGGCCCATGGGGTGTAAGGTGAGGTCCTCAAGCAATGCACGCCGTTGATGAAGTCTTGTTCGTTGCACTTTTCTCCATAGGCTTGAATTATCTCCATAGGTAGAAACCTGAGTAAAAGCAACACACAAGATTTAGGCAGTATATAGTTCTCATTCATATCAATATTAGAATCAGCTAGAAGCGCATTCACCTCTTGTTGTATATGTTTAGCACGGCTCCTTGTCATGGGACCCAAGTATGTCTTCTTTGGAGAGGTTTCACCTTGTATTTTTGTAGCTTCATCTTGTGAACATGATGATGCATGAGATGAACCAGGGATGTCCTCATCATCCTCCCCCTCTTCAAAAGGAGTCGTCCTCGACTCTTGATCTTCTTGATGAATGCATGGAGACAAATCTGCTACGTTAAATGTTGGACTAACAGAATAGTCTTTAGGGAGGTCGATCTTGTAAGCATTATCATTTATCTTTGCCAACACTTTGAATGGTCCATCTCCACGAGGCAGGAGCTTTGATTTGCGTCGTTCAGGGAATCGATCTTTGCGTAAATGTATCCAAACCAGATCACCGGGCTCAAAAGTCACCTTCTTGCGGTTCTTGTTTGCCTTAGCGGCATAATACTTGGATTTCTTCTCAATCTCTTCTCTTGTCTTCTCATGAATTTTCTTCACATATGCAGCACGCTTGGAAGCATCCATGTTAATTCTCTCTTGTAAGGGAAGTGGCAGCAAGTCAATTGGGGCAAGTGGTTTGAATCCATAGACCACTTCAAATGGACACATGCTTGTGGTCGAGTGAATAGCTCTGTTATAGGCGAACTCCACATGCGGCAAACACTCTTCCCACTCCTTTAAGTTCTTCTTGATCATTGTCCGTAGCAAAGCTGAAAGTGTACGGTTCACCACTTCTGTTTGGCCATCAGTTTGTGGGTGGCATGTTGTTGAAAACAGCAGCTTGGTTCCTAGCTTTGCCCACAATGTCTTCCAAAAATAGCTCATGAACTTGACATCCCGGTCTGATACGATGGTCCTCGGCATGCCGTGCAAACGTACAACTTCCCTGAAAAACAAATCAGCAACATGTGAAGCATCGTCGTTCTTATGGCATGGAATGAAGTGTGCCATCTTTGAGAACCTATCTACAACAACAAAAACAGAATCCCTCCCCCTCTTTGTTCTAGGTAATCCCAAAACAAAATCCATGCTAATATCTTCCCATGGAGCATGCGGAACAGGTAGGGGAGTATATAAACCATATGGGTTCAGTTTAGACTTAGCTTTGTGACATGTGATGCATCGCTGCACAAATTTCTCAACGTCCTTCCTCATCTTTGGCCAATAGAAGTGATCAGCCAGCAGCTCATACGTCTTCTCACGTCCAAAGTGTCCCATTAATCCACCTGCATGTGATTCCTGCAACAACAAGGGTCGAACCGACGAATCTGGAACACACAATTTGTTAGTCCTGAAAAGAAAACCATCATGCACATGGTATTTTTCCCATCCTTTCCCATCTTTGCATTTTTCATATGGCTCCATAAAGACATGATCAGTACTATACAATTCTTTTAAACTCTCAAGTCCTGGTACTTTTACTTCCAATTGATTCAGTAGAACATGTCTACGAGACAAAGCATCAGCTACCATATTTTCTTTGCCTTTCTTGTACTTTACAACATATGGGAAAGTTTCAATGAATTCTACCCATTTAGCATGTCTTCTATTCAATTTAGCTTGTCCTTTCAAATGCTTCAAAGCCTCATGATCAGAATGTACAACAAATTCCTTAGGCCATAAATAGTGCTGCCATGTTTCAAGCGCTCTAACCAAAGCATATAGTTCTTTATCATACACAGAATAATTCAGTTGTGCACCACTTAGCTTTTCACTAAAATAAGCAATTGGTTTTCGTTCCTGCATTAATACACCTCCAATGCCTATCCCACTAGCATCACATTCGATTTCAAAAGTTTTAGTGAAATCAGGCAAAACCAGCAAAGGTGCTTCAGTTAATTGTCTCTTAAGTTCAATGAAAGCTTCTTCCTGTGGCGCACCCCACTTAAAAACAACTCCTTTTTTTGTCAATTCGTGCAAAGCTGCAGCAATGCTACTAAAATCTTTCACAAATCTCCTATAGAAACCAGCAAGGCCAAGAAAACTTCTCACCTGGCTTATATTGATAGGAGTTGGCCAATTCTTGATTGCTTCCACCTTAGAGTCATCAACTTCAATTCCCTGTCCTGAAACGACATAGCCAAGAAAAACAATCTTGTTTGTGCAAAACGAGCACTTCTCAATATTAGCATATAGTTTTTCTACTCTTAGCACATCCAAAACTTGTTTGATATGTTCTATATGTTCGTCTATGGATTTACTGTAGATTAAGATGTCATCAAAGTACACAACAACAAACTTTCCAATGTAAGCTCTCAAAACATGATTCATTAATCGCATGAAGGTACTGGGTGCATTGGTTAATCCAAAAGGCATGACTAACCACTCATACAAACCAAATTTTGTTTTGAAAGCTGTTTTCCATTCATCACCTTCTCTCATTCTAATCTGATGGTACCCACTTCTCAAATCAATTTTAGAGAACACAACAGAACCACTCAATTCATCTAACATATCATCTAACCTAGGAATAGGATGACGATACCTAACAGTTATATTATTGATGGCCCTACAATCAACACACATGCGCCAAGTACCATCCTTCTTAGGCACTAAAATTACAGGAACAGCACAAGGACTTAAACTTTCACGCACATAGCCTTTTCCTAAAAGCTCTCGTACTTGCCTTTGTATCTCCTTTGTTTCTTCAGGGTTGGCGCGGTAGGCGGGTCGATTGGGAAGTGATGCTCCTGGAATGAGGTCAATTTGATGTTCTATGCCACGCAATGGAGGTAGACCAGCGGGTATATCCTCCGGAAAGACATCTTTAAAATCCTGCAAGAGATCACGAACAGCTCTAGGAAGACAAGTTAAGTCATTAGCAAAAATCACGTCATCCTTGTACACGAGTACAACGACAACTTGATCTGGGTTTTGCCTCACGTCTCTCATTTCTGATTTTGTGGCTAACATGACTAAGTTCTCTCCCTCTCTTTTATTTTTACCTCTCATATTTGGCTTGTGGCACTCACTCGCTGTTTTGTGGATGTCTCTCGAATTCTTTTTCTCTCCCTCTTTCCCACTTACAAATTTTACTTCAGAAACTTTTTGTACATGCTCAGCCATGATTTGTTGTGGTGTCATTGGTCGAAGCACCAAATCTTTTCCTTTCCACTTGATGGTGTACTGGTTGGTTCTACCACAATGTTGAGCTGAAAGATCATATTGCCACGGCCTTCCCAACAGCAAGTGACACACTTTCATGGGCACAACGTCACACTCAACAGTGTCAATATAATCACCAATCTTGAATTGGACCTTCACCATATGTGTGATTTTCAGTTCACCACAATCACTCAACCATTGAACATGATATGGGTGGGGGTGTTGGAGCATTTTCAATCCAAGTTTCTCACACATGTCTATACTAGCAAGATTGTGGCAACTCCCACCATCAATAATAACCTTGCATACCTTGTCATGAACTTTAGCTCTTGTTTGGAACAGATTGTGCCGCTGTCCAATGTCATCCTCTTTAATCTGCACACTCAAAACTTTTGTGACAACAAGAGAGGTTCCTTCTTCAAAATCACAATACTTCTGTTCATTTTCTTGTGTAGCATCATCGTCCTCATCTTCTTCAAGTTCACTACAGGAATCATATTCTCCATTCTCCATGATCAGCATAGCACGCTTATTGGGGCATTCCTTCCTCATGTGACCACGACCACCACATGTAAAGCACTCAATTTTGCTGCTTTTCCCACTTGATCCCATTGAAGATGCGGCTGATGCAGCAGGTTTACTTCTCTCCTTTTGGGCTGATGTTTCACTCCTAATAGGGGCTGCACGCACATTGGAATGGCTACCACTACCAGAATTTTCCATTATACCTTTCCCAACATTGAATTGGGGTACAAACTTGCTCCCACTTGATGTAGCTCTAGCTGAAAATGGCATAGTCCTATTTGGCCTTGAGTCTTCTTGCAGTTGTCTTTCAGCCTTGGAAGCTAGATGCACCAACTCCACCACATTGCGATATGGCTGCAAATCAACAACTCGCTTCACATTTGAATTCAGCCCAAACAGAAACCTTGACATGGATTGCTCTTCATCTTCATGTATATTGGCTCTTATCATTGACTTCTCCATCTCCTTATGATACTCTTCAACGGTCATTTTTCCTTGCCTCAAATTCTGGAGCTTGTCAAAGATGTCACGCTTATAATGCTTTGGGATGAATCTGGCCCTCATTTCTCTTTTCATTTCAGCCCATGTAGCTACAGCAGGTTCTCCCTCTTCTTCTCGCTGGTTTTGAACTTGCTCCCACCAGATTAGAGCATAGTCTTCAAATTCAAGAGAGGCCATTGCTAATTTCTTCTGTTCGGAATAGTTGTGCATGCGAAAAATCTTGTCAACTTTTAATTCCCATGTGAGGTATGTTTCTGGATCAGATCCACCATCAAACTTAGGCATGGTAAATTTAAGTTTACCAAACCTCTCCTCCTCGTGCCGCAAACGACCATAGTTGCCTTGGCGACGAAATCTGCCATCTCGGTGCTGCTCATAATTATCTTCCTCAAATTCTTCTTCGCTGTCTTCATCGTGTAAATTGGCCCTCCGGTGGCCGCCTCCACGACCAGCAGCATATTCACCACGACCACGACCAGCAGCACCTACACCACGACCACGACCAGCAGCACCAACATTTCCTCTCCCGGGAGCTCCATGTACACTTGCATCTTCAGGACCTTGACGTAGCTCTCGCACAATATCAGCAACAAGATCAGCCCTCATTGCTTCAATATTTTGGGTGAGCTGCTCATTCACATTGCCCATAAGTTGTTGCAAATCTTGTGACAACTTGTCTTGCTTCTCTTCAATTGGGTCAAGACTGTTTTTGAACTCTCGACGGAGATGATCACGCAAGGCATTGAAGTGAAACCGGGTGATGGGTTCATTGAGATGCCCATTACCTTCAACCTCGTACGTGTCTCCGGTACCTGCCATGATTAGTTGTGCAAAGTTCTATACTACAGCACGGGATATGTGTGTGACATCTCGATCTCACCTTCACTTACCAACCGAAGCTCGTGTAACTTCCAAGTGAGAGCAGAACATGCTCAACTGTGGTGCCGGTGGTTGGTATAGAGAGAGATAATTAAGCGAATACAAGTCTAGGGTTGCACATGCAGGGGCTGTTTTGTGGAGCTTTGGGTGGGGGTATATATGTGGAAACAGCACACTAATCTGCAGTCTAGTTCTTGTTAAACCAAGTAATCATCCACACAAGATTCGAATGCCTTAGTTGCTGAATAGGATATAAGTGTAGAACAAGAACACTCAGCAATGAATCAGATTTGCTGCAACAGGAATTTTTGGATGATACACACTTGACTACTGTTTCAGCTCACACCACACAAACAAGGATTTCTCAAGATATAAGTGAAGATCAGTCCCAGATTTTCTCTTCTTTCTTTCTTTCTTTTTTTTTGTGTTTGACACACTTTTCAACAGGGGACTTGATCTGAACACACACTTGGTGGAACTTCACGAATTTTATTTTGCAAAGGAAGAACTCAACAACCAAAACAGGAGCTGAAACTTTGGCAGCAAACAACCACGAACAGATCCATTTTTTTTTTTTTTTTTTTGGACGGAAATGAACACAAATGGAGAACGCAGATGGGGAAAAACTCAGCAACTAAAACAAAAAAAATCTAATGGACAAGAACCTGATAAAACTCACCAAACCAACAGATCTAAGACTGAAAAAGGCTATAGGTAAAGGGAAATATTTTTGTGGGGCTTTTTCTGGACTGTAGGAATGAAAACAACTAAAACTAAACTAGGGATACAAGATCCTACCGTGTCAACCGAGGCTCTGATACCAAGATGATGCGGGGGTGCCCGATCTTCACGGAGGATCTGCTTGATGATCGAAACAACGCCACCTGAAGGGTACGAAGGAAACCCTCGATCCCAGCCAACAACGTTGTCGGGTAATGGAGAAGTAGTGCAACCTGACAAAACCGAAGCTAACTATTGCAATGCAACAACCAGCAACAAGTATTCGCCCAACCACACTCTCAGTTTTCCAATCCACACAACCACGCACGAAGTTGGAAGCACGAACTGGTCGCCGCCTCAACGGCTGCTGTTGTAAATCACAAAGTGAGTTTACCCTCTCACAAGGCAAGTTTACAAGAGCTAAGGAGGAAGTGAACTCTCAAACAATATTCTGGTTGCACTTAGCTAACCTATGCTGAAAACAGATTGCCAAAGAGTTGTGCTTGAAGTGGGGAAAGGGGTACTTATACTAGGAACAGCCCTCCTAGCTTAGGTGTGAAGCCAGCACGAAAATGAGGCTCAAATTCGTGGTAACTTGGGTGGATGGGAAGCAGAAGTGTGGAGCCTCGCGCAGCAATAAATGTCTTGACAGCTCAGCATTGGAAATCACATATCTTTTGACTTGGGTCTTCAAAAGGTGCACGGTTTCTTTTGCTGCAAAATAGATTTGATTTCCTGTCCAATGTGTCCCTCCAAACGTGTTACACACGTTCATGTTCATGTGTCATGGCCCAGCAAGATCAGCGACGAAAACTGGAGCTGCACTTGCGATGTATTTTTGACTGGAACCGCTTGCTGGATTCCATGGTGTAATCCTCCAACTCCTTCTCGTCCCACTGGGCCCATGGGGTGTAAGGTGAGGTCCTCAAGCAATGCACGCCGTTGATGAAGTCTTGTTCGTTGCACTTTTCTCCATAGGCTTGAATTATCTCCATAGGTAGAAACCTGAGTAAAAGCAACACACAAGATTTAGGCAGTATATAGTTCTCATTCATATCAATATTAGAATCAGCTAGAAGCGCATTCACCTCTTGTTGTATATGTTTAGCACGGCTCCTTGTCATGGGACCCAAGTATGTCTTCTTTGGAGAGGTTTCACCTTGTATTTTTGTAGCTTCATCTTGTGAACATGATGATGCATGAGATGAACCAGGGATGTCCTCATCAGTCCAGATGGCTACGATTGTCGCGTGTGCTTTAGGATGACCTAAAAGTGCTAGTGATACTCCTAGAAGGCTGGGAGGGGTGCACGTGGGTCAGATGACGTAAGGAGGGTCCGTATACTCCTAGATGGCTAGGAGGGGTCCACGGGGGTCCAGATGGCTTAGATTGTCGCATGTGCTTTAGGATGACCTAAAAGCGCTACTGATACTCCTAGATGGCTGGGAGGGGTGCACGTGGCTCAGATGACATAAGGAGGGTCCGTATAATCCTAGATGGCTTTGAGGGGTCCACGGGGGTCCAGATGGCTACAATTGTCGCACGTGCTTAAGGATGACCTAAAACTGCTGCTGATACTCGTAGATGGCTGGGAGTGGTGCACGTTGGTCAGATGACGTAAGGAGGGTTTGTATACTCCTAGAAGGCTAGGACGGGTCCACGGGGGTCCAGATAGCTTAGATTGTCACACGTGCTTTAGGATCACCTAAAAGTGCTACTGATACTCCTAGATGAATCGAAGGGGTGCACGTGGGTGAGATGATGTAAGGAGGGTCCGTATAGTCCTAGATGGCTAGGAGGGGTCCACGGGGGTCCAGATGGCTACGATTGTCGCGCGTGCTTTAGGATGACCTAAAAGTGATACTGATACTCCTAGATGGCTGGGAGGGGTGCACGTGGATCAGATGACGTAAGGAGGGTCCGTATACTCCTAGATGGCTAGGAGGGGTCCACGGGGGTCCAGATGGCTACGATTGTCGCGCGTGCTTTAGGATGACCTAAAAGTGATACTGATACTCCTAGATGGCTGAGAGGGGTGCACGTGGGTCAAATGACGTAAGGAGGGTCCGTATACTCCTAGATGGCTAGGAGGGGTCCACGGGGGTCCAGATGGCTACGATTGTCGCGTGTGCTTTAGGATGACCTAAAAGTGCTACTGATACTCCTAGATGGCTGGGAGGGGTGCACGTGGGTCAGATGACGTAAGGAGGGTCCGTATACTCCTAGATGGCTAGGAGGGGTCCACGGGGGTCCAGATGGCTTAGATTGACGCATGTGCTTTAGGATGACCTAAAAGCGCTACTGATACTCCTAGATGGCTGGGAGGGGTGCACGTGGCTCAGATGACATAAGGAGGGTCCGTATAATCCTAGATGGCTTTGAGGGGTCCACGGGGGTCCAGATGGCTACAATTGTCGCACGTGCTTAAGGATGACCTAAAACTGCTGCTGATACTCGTAGATGGCTGGGAGGGGTGCACGTTGGTCAGAAGACGTAAGGAGGGTTTGTATACTTCTAGAAGGCTAGGACGGGTCCACGGGGGTCCAGATAGCTTAGATTGTCACACGTGCTTTAGGATCACCTAAAAGTGCTACTGATACTCCTAGATGAATCGGAGGGGTGCACGTGGGTGAGATGATGTAAGGAGGGTCCGTATAGTCCTAGATGGCTAGGAGGGGTCCACGGGGGTCCAGATGGCTACGATTGTCGCGCGTGCTTTAGGATGACCTAAAAGTGATATTGATACTCCTAGATGGCTGGGAGGGGTGCACGTGGATCAGATGACGTAAGGAGGGTCCGTATACTCCTAGATGGCTAGGAGGGGTCCACGGGGGTCCAGATGGCTACGATTGTCGCGCGTGCTTTAGGATGACCTAAAAGTGATACTGATACTCCTAGATGGCTGAGAGGGGTGCACGTGGGTCAGATGACGTAAGGAGGGTCCGTATACTCCTAGATGGCTAGGAGGGGTCCACGGGGGTCCAGATGGCTACGATTGTCGCGCGTTGTTTAGGATGACCTAAAAGTGATACTGATACTCCTAGATGGCTGAGAGGGGTGCACGTGGGTCAGATTACGTAAGGAGGGTCCGTATACTCCTAGATGGCCAGGAGGGGTCCACGGGGGTCCAGATGGCTACGATTGTCGCCTGTGCTTTAGGATGACCTAAAAGTGCTACTGGTACTCCTAGATGGCTGGGAGGGGTGCACGTGGGTCAGATGACGTAAGGAGGGTCCGTATACTCCTAGATGGCTAGGAGGGGTCCACGGGGGTCCAGATGGCTTAGATTGTCGCATGTGCTTTAGGATGACCTAAAAGCGCTACTGATACTCCTAGATGGCTGGGAGGGGTGCACGTGGCTCAGATGACATAAGGAGGGTCCGTATAATCCTAGATGGCTTTGAGGGGTCCACGGGGGTCCAGATGGCTACAATTGTCGCACGTGCTTAAGGATGACCTAAAACTGCTGCTGATACTCGTAGATGGCTGGGAGGGGTGCACGTTGGTCAGATGACGTAAGGAGGGTTTGTATACTCCTAGAAGGCTAGGACGGGTCCACGGGGGTCCAGATAGCTTAGATTGTCACACGTGCTTTAGGATCACCTAAAAGTGCTACTGATACTCCTAGATGAATCGGAGGGGTGCACGTGGGTGAGATGATGTAAGGAGGGTCCGTATAGTCCTAGATGGCAAGGAGGGGTCCATGGGGGTCCAGATGGCTACGATTGTCGCGCGTGCTTTAGGATGACCTAAAAGTGATACTGATACTCCTAGATGGCTGGGAGGGGTGCACGTGGATCAGATGACGTAAGGAGGGTCCGTATACTCCTAGATGGCTAGGAGGGGTCCACGGGGGTCCAGATGGCTTAGATTGTCGCATGTGCTTTAGGATGACCTAAAAGCGCTACTGATACTCCTAGATGGCTGGGAGGGGTGCACGTGGCTCAGATGACATAAGGAGGGTCCGTATAATCCTAGATGGCTAGGAGGGGTCCACGGAGGTCCAGATGGCTACAATTGTCGCACGTGCTTAAGGATGACCTAAAACTGCTGCTGATACTCGTAGATGGCTGGGAGGGGTGCACGTGGGTCAGATGACGTAAGGAGGGTCCGTATACTCCTAGATGGCTAGGACGGGTCCACGGGGGTCCAGATGGCTTAGATTGTCGCATGTGCTTTAGGATCACCTAAAAGCGCTACTGATACTCCTAGATGGCTGGGAGGGGTGCACGTGGGTGAGATGACATAAGGAGGGTCCGTATAATCCTAGATGGCTTTGAGGGGTCCACGGGGGTCCAGATGGCTACAATTGTCGCACGTGCTTAAGGATGACCTAAAAGTGCTGCTGATACTCGTAGATGGCTGGGAGGGGTGCACGTTGGTCAGATGACGTAAGGAGGGTTTGTATACTCCTAGAAGGCTAGGACGGGTCCACGGGGGTCCAGATAGCTTAGATTGTCACACGTGCTTTAGGATCACCTAAAAGTGCTACTGATACTCCTAGATGAATCGGAGGGGTGCACGTGGGTGAGATGACGTAAAGAGGGTCCGTATACTCCTAGATGGCTAGGAGGGGTCCACGGGGGTCCAGATAGGATAGATTGTCGCACGTGCTTTAGGATCACCTAAAAGTGCTACTGATACTCCTAGATGGCTGGGAGGGGTGCACGTGGATCAGATGACGTAAGGAGGGTCCGTATACTCCTAGATGGCTAGGAGGGGTCCACGGGGGTCCAGATGGCTTAGATTGTCGCATGTGCTTTAGGATGACCTAAAAGCGCTACTGATACTCCTAGATGGCTGGGAGGGGTGCACGTGGCTCAGATGACATAAGGAGGGTCCGTATAATCCTAGATGGCTTTGAGGGGTCCACGGGGGTCCAGATGGCTACAATTGTCGCACGTGCTTAAGGATGACCTAAAACTGCTGCTGATACTCGTAGATGGCTGGGAGTGGTGCACGTTGGTCAGATGACGTAAGGAGGGTTTGTATACTCCTAGAAGGCTAGGACGGGTCCACGGGGGTCCAGATAGCTTAGATTGTCACACGTGCTTTAGGATCACCTAAAAGTGCTACTGATACTCCTAGATGAATCGAAGGGGTGCACGTGGGTGAGATGATGTAAGGAGGGTCCGTATAGTCCTAGATGGCTAGGAGGGGTCCACGGGGGTCCAGATGGCTACGATTGTCGCGCGTGCTTTAGGATGACCTAAAAGTGATACTGATACTCCTAGATGGCTGGGAGGGGTGCACGTGGATCAGATGACGTAAGGAGGGTCCGTATACTCCTAGATGGCTAGGAGGGGTCCACGGGGGTCCAGATGGCTACGATTGTCGCGCGTGCTTTAGGATGACCTAAAAGTGATACTGATACTCCTAGATGGCTGAGAGGGGTGCACGTGGGTCAAATGACGTAAGGAGGGTCCGTATACTCCTAGATGGCTAGGAGGGGTCCACGGGGGTCCAGATGGCTACGATTGTCGCGTGTGCTTTAGGATGACCTAAAAGTGCTACTGATACTCCTAGATGGCTGGGAGGGGTGCACGTGGGTCAGATGACGTAAGGAGGGTCCGTATACTCCTAGATGGCTAGGAGGGGTCCACGGGGGTCCAGATGGCTTAGATTGACGCATGTGCTTTAGGATGACCTAAAAGCGCTACTGATACTCCTAGATGGCTGGGAGGGGTGCACGTGGCTCAGATGACATAAGGAGGGTCCGTATAATCCTAGATGGCTTTGAGGGGTCCACGGGGGTCCAGATGGCTACAATTGTCGCACGTGCTTAAGGATGACCTAAAACTGCTGCTGATACTCGTAGATGGCTGGGAGGGGTGCACGTTGGTCAGAAGACGTAAGGAGGGTTTGTATACTTCTAGAAGGCTAGGACGGGTCCACGGGGGTCCAGATAGCTTAGATTGTCACACGTGCTTTAGGATCACCTAAAAGTGCTACTGATACTCCTAGATGAATCGGAGGGGTGCACGTGGGTGAGATGATGTAAGGAGGGTCCGTATAGTCCTAGATGGCTAGGAGGGGTCCACGGGGGTCCAGATGGCTACGATTGTCGCGCGTGCTTTAGGATGACCTAAAAGTGATATTGATACTCCTAGATGGCTGGGAGGGGTGCACGTGGATCAGATGACGTAAGGAGGGTCCGTATACTCCTAGATGGCTAGGAGGGGTCCACGGGGGTCCAGATGGCTACGATTGTCGCGCGTGCTTTAGGATGACCTAAAAGTGATACTGATACTCCTAGATGGCTGAGAGGGGTGCACGTGGGTCAGATGACGTAAGGAGGGTCCGTATACTCCTAGATGGCTAGGAGGGGTCCACGGGGGTCCAGATGGCTACGATTGTCGCGCGTTGTTTAGGATGACCTAAAAGTGATACTGATACTCCTAGATGGCTGAGAGGGGTGCACGTGGGTCAGATTACGTAAGGAGGGTCCGTATACTCCTAGATGGCCAGGAGGGGTCCACGGGGGTCCAGATGGCTACGATTGTCGCCTGTGCTTTAGGATGACCTAAAAGTGCTACTGGTACTCCTAGATGGCTGGGAGGGGTGCACGTGGGTCAGATGACGTAAGGAGGGTCCGTATACTCCTAGATGGCTAGGAGGGGTCCACGGGGGTCCAGATGGCTTAGATTGTCGCATGTGCTTTAGGATGACCTAAAAGCGCTACTGATACTCCTAGATGGCTGGGAGGGGTGCACGTGGCTCAGATGACATAAGGAGGGTCCGTATAATCCTAGATGGCTTTGAGGGGTCCACGGGGGTCCAGATGGCTACAATTGTCGCACGTGCTTAAGGATGACCTAAAACTGCTGCTGATACTCGTAGATGGCTGGGAGGGGTGCACGTTGGTCAGATGACGTAAGGAGGGTTTGTATACTCCTAGAAGGCTAGGACGGGTCCACGGGGGTCCAGATAGCTTAGATTGTCACACGTGCTTTAGGATCACCTAAAAGTGCTACTGATACTCCTAGATGAATCGGAGGGGTGCACGTGGGTGAGATGATGTAAGGAGGGTCCGTATAGTCCTAGATGGCAAGGAGGGGTCCATGGGGGTCCAGATGGCTACGATTGTCGCGCGTGCTTTAGGATGACCTAAAAGTGATACTGATACTCCTAGATGGCTGGGAGGGGTGCACGTGGATCAGATGACGTAAGGAGGGTCCGTATACTCCTAGATGGCTAGGAGGGGTCCACGGGGGTCCAGATGGCTTAGATTGTCGCATGTGCTTTAGGATGACCTAAAAGCGCTACTGATACTCCTAGATGGCTGGGAGGGGTGCACGTGGCTCAGATGACATAAGGAGGGTCCGTATAATCCTAGATGGCTAGGAGGGGTCCACGGAGGTCCAGATGGCTACAATTGTCGCACGTGCTTAAGGATGACCTAAAACTGCTGCTGATACTCGTAGATGGCTGGGAGGGGTGCACGTGGGTCAGATGACGTAAGGAGGGTCCGTATACTCCTAGATGGCTAGGACGGGTCCACGGGGGTCCAGATGGCTTAGATTGTCGCATGTGCTTTAGGATCACCTAAAAGCGCTACTGATACTCCTAGATGGCTGGGAGGGGTGCACGTGGGTGAGATGACATAAGGAGGGTCCGTATAATCCTAGATGGCTTTGAGGGGTCCACGGGGGTCCAGATGGCTACAATTGTCGCACGTGCTTAAGGATGACCTAAAAGTGCTGCTGATACTCGTAGATGGCTGGGAGGGGTGCACGTTGGTCAGATGACGTAAGGAGGGTTTGTATACTCCTAGAAGGCTAGGACGGGTCCACGGGGGTCCAGATAGCTTAGATTGTCACACGTGCTTTAGGATCACCTAAAAGTGCTACTGATACTCCTAGATGAATCGGAGGGGTGCACGTGGGTGAGATGACGTAAAGAGGGTCCGTATACTCCTAGATGGCTAGGAGGGGTCCACGGGGGTCCAGATAGGATAGATTGTCGCACGTGCTTTAGGATCACCTAAAAGTGCTACTGATACTCCTAGATGAATCGGAGGGGTGCACGTGGGTGAGATGATGTAAGGAGGGTCCGTATAGTCCTAGATGGCTAGGAGGGGTCCACGGGGGTCCAGATGGCTACGATTGTCGCGCGTGCTTTAGGATGACCTAAAAGTGACACTGATACTCCTAGATGGCTGGGAGGGGTGCACGTGGATCAGATGATGTAAGGAGGGTCCGTATACTCCTAGATGGCTAGGAGGGGTCCACGGGGGTCCAGATGGCTACGATTGTCGCGCGTGCTTTAGGATGACCTAAAAGTGATACTGATACTCCTAGATGGCTGAGAGGGGTGCACGTGGGTCAGATGACGTAAGGAGGGTCCGTATACTCCTAGATGGCTAGGAGGGGTCCACGGGGGTCCAGATGGCTACGATTGTCGCGTGTGCTTTAGGATGACCTAAAAGTGCTAGTGATACTCCTAGATGGCTGGGAGGGGTGCACGTGGGTCAGATGACGTAAGGAGGGTCCGTATACTCCTAGATGGCTAGGAGGGGTCCACGGGGGTCCAGATGGCTTAGATTGTCGCATGTGCTTTAGGATGACCTAAAAGCGCTACTGATACTCCTAGATGGCTGGGAGGGGTGCACGTGGCTCAGATGACATAAGGAGGGTCCGTATAATCCTAGATGGCTTTGAGGGGTCCACGGGGGTCCAGATGGCTACAATTGTCGCACGTGCTTAAGGATGACCTAAAACTGCTGCTGATACTCGTAGATGGCTGGGAGTGGTGCACGTTGGTCAGATGACGTAAGGAGGGTTTGTATACTCCTAGAAGGCTAGGACGGGTCCACGGGGGTCCAGATAGCTTAGATTGTCACACGTGCTTTAGGATCACCTAAAAGTGCTACTGATACTCCTAGATGAATCGAAGGGGTGCACGTGGGTGAGATGATGTAAGGAGGGTCCGTATAGTCCTAGATGGCTAGGAGGGGTCCACGGGGGTCCAGATGGCTACGATTGTCGCGCGTGCTTTAGGATGACCTAAAAGTGATACTGATACTCCTAGATGGCTGGGAGGGGTGCACGTGGATCAGATGACGTAAGGAGGGTCCGTATACTCCTAGATGGCTAGGAGGGGTCCACGGGGGTCCAGATGGCTACGATTGTCGCGCGTGCTTTAGGATGACCTAAAAGTGATACTGATACTCCTAGATGGCTGAGAGGGGTGCACGTGGGTCAGATGACGTAAGGAGGGTCCGTATACTCCTAGATGGCTAGGAGGGGTCCACGGGGGTCCAGATGGCTACGATTGTCGCGTGTGCTTTAGGATGACCTAAAAGTGCTACTGATACTCCTAGATGGCTGGGAGGGGTGCACGTGGGTCAGATGACGTAAGGAGGGTCCGTATACTCCTAGATGGCTAGGAGGGGTCCACGGGGGTCCAGATGGCTTAGATTGACGCATGTGCTTTAGGATGACCTAAAAGCGCTACTGATACTCCTAGATGGCTGGGAGGGGTGCACGTGGCTCAGATGACATAAGGAGGGTCCGTATAATCCTAGATGGCTTTGAGGGGTCCACGGGGGTCCAGATGGCTACAATTGTCGCACGTGCTTAAGGATGACCTAAAACTGCTGCTGATACTCGTAGATGGCTGGGAGGGGTGCACGTTGGTCAGATGACGTAAGGAGGGTTTGTATACTCCTAGAAGGCTAGGACGGGTCCACGGGGGTCCAGATAGCTTAGATTGTCACACGTGCTTTAGGATCACCTAAAAGTGCTACTGATACTCCTAGATGAATCGGAGGGGTGCACGTGGGTGAGATGATGTAAGGAGGGTCCGTATAGTCCTAGATGGCTAGGAGGGGTCCACGGGGGTCCAGATGGCTACGATTGTCGCGCGTGCTTTAGGATGACCTAAAACTGATACTGATACTCCTAGATGGCTGGGAGGGGTGCACGTGGATCAGATGACGTAAGGAGGGTCCGTATACTCCTAGATGGCTAGGAGGGGTCCACGGGGGTCCAGATGGCTACGATTGTCGCGCGTGCTTTAGGATGACCTAAAAGTGATACTGATACTCCTAGATGGCTGAGAGGGGTGCACGTGGGTCAGATGACGTAAGGAGGGTCCGTATACTCCTAGATGGCTAGGAGGGGTCCACGGGGGTCCAGATGGCTACGATTGTCGCGCGTTGTTTAGGATGACCTAAAAGTGATACTGATACTCCTAGATGGCTGAGAGGGGTGCACGTGGGTCAGATTACGTAAGGAGGGTCCGTATACTCCTAGATGGCCAGGAGGGGTCCACGGGGGTCCAGATGGCTACGATTGTCGCCTGTGCTTTAGGATGACCTAAAAGTGCTACTGATACTCCTAGATGGCTGGGAGGGGTGCACGTGGGTCAGATGACGTAAGGAGGGTCCGTATACTCCTAGATGGCTAGGAGGGGTCCACGGGGGTCCAGATGGCTTAGATTGTCGCATGTGCTTTAGGATGACCTAAAAGCGCTACTGATACTCCTAGATGGCTGGGAGGGGTGCACGTGGCTCAGATGACATAAGGAGGGTCCGTATAATCCTAGATGGCTTTGAGGGGTCCACGGGGGTCCAGATGGCTACAATTGTCGCACGTGCTTAAGGATGACCTAAAACTGCTGCTGATACTCGTAGATGGCTGGGAGGGGTGCACGTTGGTCAGATGACGTAAGGAGGGTTTGTATACTCCTAGAAGGCTAGGACGGGTCCACGGGGGTCCAGATAGCTTAGATTGTCACACGTGCTTTAGGATCACCTAAAAGTGCTACTGATACTCCTAGATGAATCGGAGGGGTGCACGTGGGTGAGATGATGTAAGGAGGGTCCGTATAGTCCTAGATGGCAAGGAGGGGTCCATGGGGGTCCAGATGGCTACGATTGTCGCGCGTGCTTTAGGATGACCTAAAAGTGATACTGATACTCCTAGATGGCTGGGAGGGGTGCACGTGGATCAGATGACGTAAGGAGGGTCCGTATACTCCTAGATGGCTAGGAGGGGTCCACGGGGGTCCAGATGGCTTAGATTGTCGCATGTGCTTTAGGATGACCTAAAAGCGCTACTGATACTCCTAGATGGCTGGGAGGGGTGCACGTGGCTCAGATGACATAACGAGGGTCCGTATAATCCTAGATGGCTAGGAGGGGTCCACGGAGGTCCAGATGGCTACAATTGTCGCACGTGCTTAAGGATGACCTAAAACTGCTGCTGATACTCGTAGATGGCTGGGAGGGGTGCACGTGGGTCAGATGACGTAAGGAGGGTCCGTATACTCCTAGATGGCTAGGACGGGTCCACGGGGGTCCAGATGGCTTAGATTGTCGCATGTGCTTTAGGATCACCTAAAAGCGCTACTGATACTCCTAGATGGCTGGGAGGGGTGCACGTGGGTGAGATGACATAAGGAGGGTCCGTATAATCCTAGATGGCTTTGAGGGGTCCACGGGGGTCCAGATGGCTACAATTGTCGCACGTGCTTAAGGATGACCTAAAAGTGCTGCTGATACTCGTAGATGGCTGGGAGGGGTGCACGTTGGTCAGATGACGTAAGGAGGGTTTGTATACTCCTAGAAGGCTAGGACGGGTCCACGGGGGTCCAGATAGCTTAGATTGTCACACGTGCTTTAGGATCACCTAAAAGTGCTACTGATACTCCTAGATGAATCGGAGGGGTGCACGTGGGTGAGATGACGTAAAGAGGGTCCGTATACTCCTAGATGGCTAGGAGGGGTCCACGGGGGTCCAGATAGGATAGATTGTCGCACGTGCTTTAGGATCACCTAAAAGTGCTACTGATACTCCTAGATGAATCGGAGGGGTGCACGTGGGTGAGATGATGTAAGGAGGGTCCGTATAGTCCTAGATGGCTAGGAGGGGTCCACGGGGGTCCAGATGGCTACGATTGTCGCGCGTGCTTTAGGATGACCTAAAAGTGACACTGATACTCCTAGATGGCTGGGAGGGGTGCACGTGGATCAGATGATGTAAGGAGGGTCCGTATACTCCTAGATGGCTAGGAGGGGTCCACGGGGGTCCAGATGGCTACGATTGTCGCGCGTGCTTTAGGATGACCTAAAAGTGATACTGATACTCCTAGATGGCTGAGAGGGGTGCACGTGGGTCAGATGACGTAAGGAGGGTCCGTATACTCCTAGATGGCTAGGAGGGGTCCACGGGGGTCCAGATGGCTACGATTGTCGCGTGTGCTTTAGGATGACCTAAAAGTGCTAGTGATACTCCTAGATGGCTGGGAGGGGTGCACGTGGGTCAGATGACGTAAGGAGGGTCCGTATACTCCTAGATGGCTAGGAGGGGTCCACGGGGGTCCAGATGGCTTAGATTGTCGCATGTGCTTTAGGATGACCTAAAAGCGCTACTGATACTCCTAGATGGCTGGGAGGGGTGCACGTGGCTCAGATGACATAAGGAGGGTCCGTATAATCCTAGATGGCTTTGAGGGGTCCACGGGGGTCCAGATGGCTACAATTGTCGAACGTGCTTAAGGATGACCTAAAACTGCTGCTGATACTCGTAGATGGCTGGGAGTGGTGCACGTTGGTCAGATGACGTAAGGAGGGTTTGTATACTCCTAGAAGGCTAGGACGGGTCCACGGGGGTCCAGATAGATTAGATTGTCACACGTGCTTTAGGATCACCTAAAAGTGCTACTGATACTCCTAGATGAATCGAAGGGGTGCACGTGGGTGAGATGATGTAAGGAGGGTCCGTATAGTCCTAGATGGCTAGGAGGGGTCCACGGGGGTCCAGATGGCTACGATTGTCGCGCGTGCTTTAGGATGACCTAAAAGTGATACTGATACTCCTAGATGGCTGGGAGGGGTGCACGTGGATCAGATGACGTAAGGAGGGTCCGTATACTCCTAGATGGCTAGGAGGGGTCCACGGGGGTCCAGATGGCTACGATTGTCGCGCGTGCTTTAGGATGACCTAAAAGTGATACTGATACTCCTAGATGGCTGAGAGGGGTGCACGTGGGTCAGATGACGTAAGGAGGGTCCGTATACTCCTAGATGGCTAGGAGGGGTCCACGGGGGTCCAGATGGCTACGATTGTCGCGTGTGCTTTAGGATGACCTAAAAGTGCTACTGATACTCCTAGATGGCTGGGAGGGGTGCACGTGGGTCAGATGACGTAAGGAGGGTCCGTATACTCCTAGATGGCTAGGAGGGGTCCACGGGGGTCCAGATGGCTTAGATTGACGCATGTGCTTTAGGATGACCTAAAAGCGCTACTGATACTCCTAGATGGCTGGGAGGGGTGCACGTGGCTCAGATGACATAAGGAGGGTCCGTATAATCCTAGATGGCTTTGAGGGGTCCACGGGGGTCCAGATGGCTACAATTGTCGCACGTGCTTAAGGATGACCTAAAACTGCTGCTGATACTCGTAGATGGCTGGGAGGGGTGCACGTTGGTCAGATGACGTAAGGAGGGTTTGTATACTCCTAGAAGGCTAGGACGGGTCCACGGGGGTCCAGATAGCTTAGATTGTCACACGTGCTTTAGGATCACCTAAAAGTGCTACTGATACTCCTAGATGAATCGGAGGGGTGCACGTGGGTGAGATGATGTAAGGAGGGTCCGTATAGTCCTAGATGGCTAGGAGGGGTCCACGGGGGTCCAGATGGCTACGATTGTCGCGCGTGCTTTAGGATGACCTAAAAGTGATACTGATACTCCAAGATGGCTGGGAGGGGTGCACGTGGATCAGATGACGTAAGGAGGGTCCGTATACTCCTAGATGGCTAGGAGGGGTCCACGGGGGTCCAGATGGCTACGATTGTCGCGTGTGCTTTAGGATGACCTAAAAGTGCTACTGATACTCCTAGATGGCTGGGAGGGGTGCACGTGGGTCAGATGACGTAAGGAGGGTCCGTATACTCCTAGATGGCTAGGAGGGGTCCACGGGGGTCCAGATGGCTTAGATTGTCGCATGTGCTTTAGGATCACCTAAAAGCGCTACTGATACTCCTAGATGGCTGGGAGGAGTGCACGTGGCTCAGATGACATAAGGAGGGTCCGTATAATCCTAGATGGCTTTGAGGGGTCCACGGGGGTCCAGATGGCTACAATTGTCGCACGTGCTTAAGGATGACCTAAAACTGCTGCTGATACTCGTAGATGGCTGGGAGGGGTGCACGTTGGTCAGATGACGTAAGGAGGGTTTGTATACTCCTAGAAGGCTAGGACGGATCCACGGGGGTCCAGATAGCTTAGATTGTCACACGTGCTTTAGGATCACCTAAAAGTGCTACTGATACTCCTAGATGAATCGGAGGGGTGCACGTGGGTGAGATGACGTAAAGAGGGTCCGTATACTCCTAGATGGCTAGGAGGGGTCCACGGGGGTCCAGATAGGATAGATTGTCGCACGTGCTTTAGGATCACCTAAAAGTGCTACTGATACTCCTAGATGAATCGGAGGGGTGCACGTGGGTGAGATGATGTAAGGAGGGTCCGTATACTCCTAGATGGCTAGGAGGGGTCCACGGGGGTCTAGATGGCTTAGATTGTCGCATGTGCTTTAGGATGACCTAAAAGCGCTACTGATACTCCTAGATGGCTGGGAGGGGTGCACGTGGCTCAGATGACATAAGGAGGGTCCATATAATCCTAGATGGCTTTGAGGGGTCCACGGGGTCCATATAGCTACAATTGTCGCACGTGCTTAAGGATGACCTAAAAGTGCTGCTGATACTCGTAGATGGCTGGGAGGGGTGCACGTTGGTCAGATGACGTAAGGAGGGTTTGTATACTCCTAGAAGGCTAGGACGGGTCCACGGGGGTCCAGATAGCTTAGATTGTCGCACGTGCTTTAGGTTCACCTAAAAGTGCTACTGATACTCCTAGATGAATCGGAGGGGTGCACGTGGGTGAGATGACGTAAAGAGGGTCCGTATACTCCTAGATGGCTAGGAGGGGTCCACGGGGGTCCAGATAGCTTAGATTGTCGCACGTGCTTTAGGATCACCTAAAAGTGCTACTGATACTCCTAGATGAATCGGAGGGGTGCACGTGGGTGAGATGACGTAAGGAGGGTCCGTATACTCCTAGATGGCTAGGAGGGGTCCACGGGGGTCCAGATGGCTACGATTGTCGCGCGTGCTTTAGGATGACCTAAAAGTGATACTAATACTCCTAGATGGCTGGGAGGGGTGCACGTGTGTCAGATGACGTAAGGAGGGTCCGTATACTCCTAGATGGTTAGGTGGGGTCCACGGGGGTCCAGATGGCTACAATTGTCGCACGTGCTTTACGATGACCTAAAACTGCTGCTGATACTCGTAGATGGCTGGGAGGGGTGCACGTTGGTCAGATGACGTAAGGAGGGTTTGTATACTCCTAGAAGGCTAGGACGGGTCCACGGGGGTCCAGATAGCTTAAAATTGTCGCACGTGCTTTAGGATCACCTAAAAGTGCTACTGATACTCCTAGATGAATCGGAGGGGTGCACGTGGGTCAGATGACGTAAAGAGGGTCCGTATACTCCTAGATGGCTAGGAGGGGTCCACGGGGGTCCAGATAGGTTAGATTGTCGCACGTGCTTTAGGATCAAGTAAAAGTGCTACTGATACTCCTAGATGAATCGGAGGGGTGCACGTGGGTGAGATGATGTAAGGAGGGTCCGTATACTCCTAGATGGCTAGGAGGGGTCCACGGGGGTCCAGATGGCTACGATTGTCGCATGTGCTTTAGGATGACCTAAAAGTGATACTGATACTCCTAGATGGCTGGGAGGGGTGCACGTGGGTCAGATGACGTAAGGAGGGTCCGTATACTCCTAGATGGCTAGGAGGGGTCCACGGGGGTCCAGATGGCTTAGATTGTCGCATGTGCTTTAGGATGAACTAAAAGTGCTACTGATACTCCTAGATGGCTGGGAGGGCTGCGCGTGGCTCAGATGATGTAAGGAGGGTCAGTATAATCCTAGATGGCTTTGAGGGGGGGGGGTCCAGATGGCTACAACTGTCGCACGTGCTTTAGGATGACCTAAAACTGCTACTGATACTCCTAGATAGCTAGGAGGGGTGCACGTTGGTCAGATGACGTAAGGAGGGTCCGTATACTCCTAGATGGCTAGGAGGGGTCCACGGGGGTCCAGATAGCTTAGATTGTCGCACGTGCTTTAGGATCACCTAAAAGTGCTACTGATACTCCTAGATGAATCGGAGGGGTGCACGTGGGTGAGATGATGTAAGGAGGGTCCGTATACTCCTAGATGGCTAGGAGGGGTCCACGGGGGTCTAGATGGCTTAGATTGTCGCATGTGCTTTAGGATGACCTAAAAGCGCTACTGATACTCCTAGATGGCTGGGAGGGGTGCACGTGGCTCAGATGACATAAGGAGGGTCCATATAATCCTAGATGGCTTTGAGGGGTCCACGGGGTCCATATGGCTACAATTGTCGCACGTGCTTAAGGATGACCTAAAAGTGCTGCTGATACTCGTAGATGGCTGGGAGGGGTGCACGTTGGTCAGATGACGTAAGGAGGGTTTGTATACTCCTAGAAGGCTAGGACGGGTCCACGGGGGTCCAGATAGCTTAGATTGTCGCACGTGCTTTAGGTTCACCTAAAAGTGCTACTGATACTCCTAGATGAATCGGAGGGGTGCACGTGGGTGAGATGACGTAAAGAGGGTCCGTATACTCCTAGATGGCTAGGAGGGGTCCACGGGGGTCCAGATAGCTTAGATTGTCGCACGTGCTTTAGGATCACCTAAAAGTGCTACTGATACTCCTAGATGAATCGGAGGGGTGCACGTGGGTGAGATGACGTAAGGAGGGTCCGTATACTCCTAGATGGCTAGGAGGGGTCCACGGGGGTCCAGATGGCTACGATTGTCGCGCGTGCTTTAGGATGACCTAAAAGTGATACTAATACTCCTAGATGGCTGGGAGGGGTGCACGTGTGTCAGATGACGTAAGGAGGGTCCGTATACTCCTAGATGGTTAGGTGGGGTCCACGGGGGTCCAGATGGCTACAATTGTCGCACGTGCTTTACGATGACCTAAAACTGCTGCTGATACTCGTAGATGGCTGGGAGGGGTGCACGTTGGTCAGATGACGTAAGGAGGGTTTGTATACTCCTAGAAGGCTAGGACGGGTCCACGGGGGTCCAGATAGCTTAAAATTGTCGCACGTGCTTTAGGATCACCTAAAAGTGCTACTGATACTCCTAGATGAATCGGAGGGGTGCACGTGGGTCAGATGACGTAAAGAGGGTCCGTATACTCCTAGATGGCTAGGAGGGGTCCACGGGGGTCCAGATAGGTTAGATTGTCGCACGTGCTTTAGGATCAAGTAAAAGTGCTACTGATACTCCTAGATGAATCGGAGGGGTGCACGTGGGTGAGATGATGTAAGGAGGGTCCGTATACTCCTAGATGGCTAGGAGGGGTCCACGGGGGTCCAGATGGCTACGATTGTCGCATGTGCTTTAGGATGACCTAAAAGTGATACTGATACTCCTAGATGGCTGGGAGGGGTGCACGTGGGTCAGATGACGTAAGGAGGGTCCGTATACTCCTAGATGGCTAGGAGGGGTCCACGGGGGTCCAGATGGCTTAGATTGTCGCATGTGCTTTAGGATGAACTAAAAGTGCTACTGATACTCCTAGATGGCTGGGAGGGCTGCGCGTGGCTCAGATGATGTAAGGAGGGTCAGTATAATCCTAGATGGCTTTGAGGGGGGGGGGGGTCCAGATGGCTACAACTGTCGCACGTGCTTTAGGATGACCTAAAACTGCTACTGATACTCCTAGATAGCTAGGAGGGGTGCACGTTGGTCAGATGACGTAAGGAGGGTCCGTATACTCCTAGATGGCTAGGAGGGGTCCACGGGGGTCCAGATAGCTTAGATTGTCGCACGTGCTTTAGGATCACCTAAAAGTGCTACTGATACTCCTAGATGAATCGGAGGGGTGCACGTGGGTGAGATGATGTAAGGAGGGTCCGTATAATCCTAGATGGCTAGGAGGGGTCCACGGGGGTCCAGATGGCTACGATTGTCGCGCGTGCTTTAGGATGACCTAAAAGTGATACTGATACTCCTAGATGGCTGGGAGGGGTGCACGTGGGTCAGATGACGTAAGGAGGGTCCGTATACTCCTAGATGGCTAGGAGGGGTCCACGGGGGTCCAGATGGCTTAGATTGTCGCACGTGCTTTAGGATCACCTAAAAGTGCTACTGATACTCCTAGATGAATCGGAGGGGTGCACGTGGGTGAGATGACGTAAAGAGGGTCCGTATACTCCTAGATGGCTAGGAGGGGTCCACGGGGGTCCAGATAGGATAGATTGTCGCACGTGCTTTAGGATCACCTAAAAGTGCTACTGATACTCCTAGATGAATCGGAGGGGTGCACGTGGGTGAGATGATGTAAGGAGGGTCCGTATACTCCTAGATGGCTAGGAGGGGTCCACGGGGGTCCAGATGGCTACGATTGTCACGCGTGCTTTAGGATGACCTAAAAGTGATACTGATACTCCTAGATGGCTGGGAGGGGTGCACGTGGGTCAGATGACGTAAGGAGGGCCCGTATACTCCTAGATGGCTAGGAGGGGTGCACGTGGGTCAGATGACGTAAGGAGGGTCCGTATACTCCTAGATGGCTAGGAGGGGTCCACGGGGGTCCAGATGGCTACGATTGTCGCACGTGCTTTAGGATGACCTAAAAGTGATACTGATACTCCTAGATGGCTGGGAGGGGTGCACGTGGGTCAGATGACGTAAGGAGGGTCCGTATACTCCTAGATGGCTAGGAGGGGTCCACGGGGGTCCAGATGGCTTAGATTGTCGCATGTGCTTTCAGATGAACTAAAAGTGCCACTGATACTCCTAGATGGCTGGGAGGGCTGCACGTGGCTCAGATGACGTAAGGAGGGTCTGTATACTCCTAGAAGGCTAGGACGGGTCCACGCGGGTCCAAATAGCTTAGATTGTCGCACGTGCTTTAGGATCACCTAAAAGTGCTACTGATACTCCTAGATGAATCGGAGGGGTGCACGTGGGTGGGATGACGTAAAGAGGGTCCGTATACTCCTAGATGGCTAGGAGGGGTCCACGGGGGTCCAGATAGGATAGATTGTCGCACGTGCTTTAGGATCACCTAAAAGTGCTACTCACACTCCTAGATGAATCGGAGGGGTGCACGTGGGTGAGATGATGTAAGGAGGGTCCGTATACTCCTAGATGGCTAGGAGGGGTCCACGGGGGTCCAGATGGCTACGATTGTCGCGCGTGCTTTAGGATGACCTAAAAGTGATACTGATACTCCTAGATGGCTGGGAGGGGTGCACGTGGGTCAGATGACGTAAGGAGGGTTCGTATAGTCCTAGATGGCTAGGAGGTGTCCACGGGGGTCCAGATAGCTTAGATTGTCGCACGTGCTTTAGGATCACCTAAAAGTGCTACTGATACTCCTAGATGAATCGGAGGGGTGCACGTGGGTGAGATGATGTAAGGAGGGTCCGTATAATCCTAGATGGCTAGGAGGGGTCCACGGGGGTCCAGATGGCTTAGATTGTCGCATGTGCTTTAGGATGAACTAAAAGTGCTACTGATACTCCTAGATGGCTGGGAGGGCTGCGCGTGGCTCAGATGATGTAAGGAGGGTCAGTATAATCCTAGATGGCTTTGAGGGGGGGGGGTGATAAGGATCAAGGGGATGATCCTCTGATTGTTGCCCGATCTTTCACAGCGAGAAACCCGGATAATAAATCCTTCCAACAACACCAATGGCGTCACCTGAAGGTGGGGAATAAATCCAGCAAGCAACGTGATGAAGATCACCACGCCTCAAACCACAGCTCGATAATCCTTGATGAACACAAGAACCCTCGCAGCAATCTATATTAGATAACACGGCAACGCCGTCCCCGGAGGGATGATACACGGTGGAGCACAAGATAGTATTTTGACTAAACGATTGAACTCCCTTAAACCCTAGCCGCTGGCTCCTTTATATAGGAGGCCAAACAACTAGTCGATTTGGACAAACCCAAACCGAAACTAACATGACTCCTAGACCTAGTTGGACTCGACCTGGATACAAACCGACCCATGGCGGGTTCGGTCATTGATATGGGCACGACGGAGGAGGTGCAGCCCAATTTCAGGACTCCACCAAGCTAGGCGTGTTGATACGGGCATCCCAGCGAAGGATGGCTGGCACCGTTGGAGAAGACCTTCCAACGTTGAGGGCAACGCCTTTACAAGAAGGGGAGGATGATGTGGGCATCGTCGGCATTATATTGGTCCGTTGACACGCTAGGACATTATTAGATAATATGTAAAAGTCTAAGGCAGTGTTAACTAGGCCTGCGTGCCAAGTCTATGGCCGAACCCGCCATGGGTCGGTTTGTATCCAGGTCGAGTCCAACTAGTTTTAGGAGTCATGTTAGATTCGGTTTGGGATAGTCCAAACCGACTAGTTGTTTGGCCTCCTATATAAAGGAGCCAGCGGCTAGGGTTTAAGGGAGTTCAATCGTTTTAGTCAAAATACTATCTTGTGCTCCACCGTGTATCATCCCTCCGGGGACGGCGTTGCCGTGTTATCTAATATAGATTGCTGCGAGGGTTCTTGTGTTCATCAAGGATTATCGAGCTGTGGTTTGAGGCGTGGTGATCTTCATCACGTTGCATGCTGGATTCGTTCCTCTTCTTCAGGTGACGTTCATCGCGTTGTTGGAAGATTTATCTATCGGTAGACTTGCGGTGAAAGATCGGGCAACAATCTTAGGATCGCCGGCGTGATCCTTATCATATGGTATCAGATTACTGGGTTTCTCACTGCGAGTGTTTTCTGTTGATCTGCGGATTGTTCTTTTCCCGAGCAGTTCTCAGTTCAAAAGTTGAAGTTTTGGTTTTAGTCCGAGTATTCCTGCCGATCGAGCTTGCCGATTGATCTCGTAGAATTTCGAGTTCCAGATCAGGGTGCAGTTTTCGGTGGCTATTAGCGGAGCAGATCGGATCTGATTGGGAAAAGAAGGAAAGTCCAGATCGGATCAGAATTAGAAAAGGAAGTTTCGAATCTGATTGATACGAGTGAAGGAAGGAAGGAGAATTAAAGGAAATAATCTGTTGAGATTTTTGGGAGTTCTCAAATTTAATTATTTCGGATTTTGGGGATCGGAACATAAGGAAAGAGAAGATTTGATTGGTTAAGAAAGGAAAGGAAATACCAGATATATTTTTTTCCGGATTTTGTGGGATTCCAAGAAATACGGAAAGGGAGGCAATTTCGGATCAGTTAAAAAAAAATCTTGTGTTGATCTTGCGTTCTACCGAGTCCAGAAACGACCGTCGTCTTGTTCAGGCCACAGCGACCTGTACGTGACGAATCGGGATTTGGGAGCCTACCCATTGGAAAGTACATAAAATTATCTTTCCAACAAGTGCTTCTTTGCCTGTTTCGGACTTCGTACGAGGAAATCACGTCCGTTTCAAATTCAGAGTTTCTGTCAGTCCGAACCGAATCTGACGTGATAATGAGTTCGTTTCCAGGAGATGTTTTGGGCAAGAGATGTTATCTTGGCATGAAGTCAAGTGATGTTTTCAATGACTATCTTGATGTCAAGAAGGGAGTGCAACCATCCAAGCCTAGTTGGCGCTTACATAAACTTGCAACAATTGCGGAGTACGAAGATTGGGAAAGGCACATGCAACATGGTTTCCGTCGATGCCGCACATACAATGGCAAGTTTAGCGGATATGATGCTTATAGTCTTGCTTACAGGCGTATGGACCCTGCAGTAAACAGTTGGTGGTGTGTTGCGGTTGAACGAGGTGAGTTTGCTTGTACTTGGGGGGACTTCAAAACTTGTCTCCGTGCTGGTTTTGTAGAACCGTATATGGAGGAAATAGAGCAGCCACCCAAGGTTGTGCATGACACAGTGGATGTTGGAAAGAGCATAGCTTCTATACCGAAGGTCGCAACAGCTGTAACTACTCGTGAGAAGTTGACAGTTGTTCCATTGTCGACAGTTAACAAGGCGGCAGCCACGATTCCTGGAGTGTCAGCAGTTGATGTTGTCCAGGCTGATGTTGTCAAGGATGTCGTCGTGGAGGATGTTGTACCATTGAGTGGGCTGAATATGCAACTCAAGAGAGTACATGGGGATACTTGTATGAGAGTGCATAGAGGTCAGCGATGGAATTTATTTCAGGCGCAGTGCATGATCAAGGGCAAAGCATGCAAGTTGATGATTGACAGTGGTAGCTACTGTAATGGCATTAGCAAGGCGGTTGTGGAAGTTTTGGGGTTACCCACATGGCGCATTCCAGAACCTAGGCATGTTGAGTGGGTAAATAGTTGCGGTATGATGAAGATTACTCACAAGGTGCGTGTGCCGTTTTCAGTTGGTGACTATGTTGATGAGGTGGAATGTGATGTGTTGCCATTGGAGGTATGTGGACTGTTACTTGGACGTCCATGGCAGTATGATCGTAATGCTATACATGCTGGGAGAGCAAATACTTATTCTTTTGCGCATGATAGCAAACATCGGACACTGAAGCCTATGACGGATGATCAAATCAAGTCCGATGTGGTGCTGGTGGTACGTAAGGAGAAGTTGCGCAAGGCTAAGCCACAGCCAGGGCTAGCTAAGGTGCAGTGTGAGGAGCATGATGCAAAGAGCGTCAGTGATGATATTGTTTCAGCCAAGCCTGTAGATGACAAGCCAGTTGTTCTTGTTAGTGACAAGCCGGTTGAAGTCAAGCCTCATATTGATGAAGGGCAGGATATGTCAGCATGTGTTTCATGTGTTCCACTTACAGTTCGTGTTGACATGGGTGTTCAGACCGATGACAGTGGTGCTGATCGTGTTCCGGTGCATATGGTGCCTCGGGTAGTCAGCCACAGTTTTGTAAGAACTCCTCGGAGACGTTTTGTTGGAGCAGCAGTGCGTGTGCATAGAGGCAAGGATGGACGTGTTCGTCAGCTGTGTGGCCCAGGCATTACTACTTTGCAGGGTCCTGTTCAGCAGGTTCATGTCCAGCAGCAAAGAGCTCCATCAAGAGTTCAGAAGCAGAAGGTTTTGGCGCCAAAGTCCAAGTTCATTTGGCGAAGAAAGGAGGCGCCAAGTGCTGTGTCAAGTCAAGCAGGCCCAGCGGGAGGATGTGGTGAGGAAGGCAAGCAAGACTTGAAGATGGCGAAGACGCGTGCTGATTTTGTTGACATCACGCCACCCTTTCGAGCAGACCCTCACGCGTTGGGGACAACGCTTTTTGAAGGGGGGGAGGATGATATGGGCACGACGGAGGAGGTGCAGCCCAATTTCAGGACTCCACCAAGCTAGGCGTGTTGATACGGGCATCCCAGCGAAGGATGGCTGGCACCGTTGGAGAAGACCTTCCAACGTTGAGGGCAACGCCTTTACAAGAAGGGGAGGATGATGTGGGCATCGTCGGCATTATATTGGTCCGTTGACACGCTAGGACATTATTAGATAATATGTAAAAGTCTAAGGCAGTGTTAACTAGGCCTGCGTGCCAAGTCTATGGCCGAACCCGCCATGGGTCGGTTTGTATCCAGGTCGAGTCCAACTAGTTTTAGGAGTCATGTTAGATTCGGTTTGGGATAGTCCAAACCGACTAGTTGTTTGGCCTCCTATATAAAGGAGCCAGCGGCTAGGGTTTAAGGGAGTTCAATCGTTTTAGTCAAAATACTATCTTGTGCTCCACCGTGTATCATCCCTCCGGGGACGGCGTTGCCGTGTTATCTAATATAGATTGCTGCGAGGGTTCTTGTGTTCATCAAGGATTATCGAGCTGTGGTTTGAGGCGTGGTGATCTTCATCACGTTGCATGCTGGATTCGTTCCTCTTCTTCAGGTGACGTTCATCGCGTTGTTGGAAGATTTATCTATCGGTAGACTTGCGGTGAAAGATCGGGCAACAATCTTAGGATCGCCGGCGTGATCCTTATCAGTCATAGACTTGGCACGCAGGCCTAGTTGACACTGCCTTAGACTTTTACATATTATCTAATAATGTCCTAGCGTGTCAACGGACCAATATAATGCCGACGATGCCCGCATCATCCTCCCCTTCTTGGAAAGGCGTTGCCCTCAACGCTGGAAGGTCTTCTCCAACGGCGCCAGCATCAACACGCCTAGCTTGGTGGAGTCCTGAAATTGGGCTGCACCTCCTCCGTCGTGCCCATATCATCCTCCCCCCCTTCAAAAAGCGTTGTCCCCAACGCGTGAGGGTCTGCTCGAAAGGGTGGCGTGATGTCAACAAAATCAGCACGCGTCTTCGCCATCTTCAAGTCTTGCTTGCCTTCCTCACCACATCCTCCCGCTGGGCCTGCTTGACTTGACACAGCACTTGGCGCCTCCTTTCTTCGCCAAATGAACTTGGACTTTGGCGCCAAAACCTTCTGCTTCTGAACTCTTGATGGAGCTCTTTGCTGCTGGACATGAACCTGCTGAACAGGACCCTGCAAAGTAGTAATGCCTGGGCCACACAGCTGACGAACACGGCTATCCTTGCCTCTATGCACACGCACTGCTGCCCCAACAAAACGTCTCCGAGGTGTTCTTACAAAACTGTGGCTGACTACCCGAGGCACCATATGCACCGGAACACGATCAGCACCACTGTCATCGGTCTGAACACCCATGTCAACACGAACTGTAAGTGGAACACATGAAACACATGCTGACATATCCTTCCCTTTATCAATATGAGGCTTGACTTCAACCGGCTTGTCACTAACAAGAACAACTGGCTTGTCATCTACAGGCTTGGCTGAAACAATATCATCACTGACGCTCTTTGCATCATGCTCCTCACACTGCACCTTAGCTAGCCCTGGCTGTGGCTTAGCCTTGCGCAACTTCTCCTTACGAACCACCAGCACCACATCGGACTTGATTTGATCATCCGTCATAGGCTTCAGTGTCCGATGTTTGCCATCATGCACAAAAGAATATGTATTTTCTCTCCCAGCATGTATAGCATTACGATCATACTGCCATGGACGTCCAAGTAACAGTCCACATACCTCCAATGGCAACACATCGCATTCCACCTCATCAACATAGTCACCAACTGTAAACGGCACACGGACCTTGTGAGTAATCTTCATCATACCGCAGCTATTAACCCACTGAACATGCCTCGGTTCTGGAATACGCCATGTGGATAAACCCAACGCTTCCACAACCGCCTTGCTAATGCCATTACAGTAGCTACCACTGTCAATCATCAACTTGCATGCTTTGCCCTTGATCGTGCACTCCGCCTGAAATAAATTCCATCGCTGGCCTCTATCCACTGTCGTACAAGTATCACCATGTACTCTCTTGAGTTGCATATTCAGCCCACTCCCTGGTACAACATCCTCCACCGGACTTTTGTCTAAATCCATAGACGGATCCACAAATTTGGTGCGCAGAAATTGTTTGAATTCCTCCCAATTAGATTGTTGCCCGATCAAGGGGATGATCCTCTGATTGTTGCCCGATCTTTCACAGCGAGAAACCCGGATAATAAATCCTTCCAACAACACCAATGGCGTCACCTGAAGGTGGGGAATAAATCCAGCAAGCAACGTGATGAAGATCACCACGCCTCAAACCACAGCTCGATAATCCTTGATGAACACAAGAACCCTCGCAGCAATCTATATTAGATAACACGGCAACGCCGTCCCCGGAGGGATGATACACGGTGGAGCACAAGATAGTATTTTGACTAAACGATTGAACTCCCTTAAACCCTAGCCGCTGGCTCCTTTATATAGGCGGCCAAACAACTAGTCGATTTGGACAAACCCAAACCGAAACTAACATGACTCCTAGACCTAGTTGGACTCGACCTGGATACAAACCGACCCATGGCGGGTTCGGTCATAGACTTGGCACGCAGGCCTAGTTGACACTGCCTTAGACTTTTACATATTATCTAATAATGTCCTAGCGTGTCAACGGACCAATATAATGCCGACGATGCCCGCATCATCCTCCCCTTCTTGGAAAGGCGTTGCCCTCAACGCTGGAAGGTCTTCTCCAACGGCGCCAGCATCAACACGCCTAGCTTGGTGGAGTCCTGAAATTGGGCTGCACCTCCTCCGTCGTGCCCATATCAGGGGGGGTCCAGATGGCTACAACTGTCGCACGTGCTTTAGGATGACCTAAAACTGCTACTGATACTCCTAGATAGCTAGGAGGGGTGCACGTTGGTCAGATGACGTAAGGAGGGTCCGTATACTCCTAGATGGCTAGGAGGGGTCCACGGGGGTCCAGATAGCTTAGATTGTCGCACGTGCTTTAGGATCACCTAAAAGTGCTACTGATACTCCTAGATGAATCGGAGGGGTGCACGTGGGTGAGATGATGTAAGGAGGGTCCGTATAATCCTAGATGGCTAGGAGGGGTCCACGGGGGTCCAGATGGCTACGATTGTCGCGCGTGCTTTAGGATGACCTAAAAGTGATACTGATACTCCTAGATGGCTGGGAGGGGTGCACGTGGGTCAGATGACGTAAGGAGGGTCCGTATACTCCTAGATGGCTAGGAGGGGTCCACGGGGGTCCAGATGGCTTAGATTGTCGCATGTGCTTTAAGATGAACTAAAAGTGCTACTGATACTCCTAGATGGCTGGGAGGGCTGCACGTGGCTCAGATGACGTAAGGAGGGTCTGTATACTCCTAGAAGGCTAGGACGGGTCCACGGGGGTCCAGATAGCTCAGATGACGTAAGGAGGGTCTGTATACTCCTAGATGGCTAGGAGGGGTCCATGGGGGTCCAGATGGCTACGATTGTCGCGCGTGCTTTAGGATGACCCAAAAGTGATACTGATACTCCTAGATGGCTGGGAGGGGTGCACGTGGATCAGATGATGTAAGGAGGGTCCGTATACTCCTAGATGGCTAGGAGGGGTCCACGGGGGTCCAGATGGCTACGATTGTCGCGCGTGCTTTAGGATGACCTAAAAGTGATACTGATACTCCTAGATGAATCGGAGGGGTGCACGTGGGTGAGATGATGTAAGGAGGGTCCGTATAATCCTAGATGGCTAGGAGGGGTCCACGGGGGTCCAGATGGCTACGATTGTCGCGCGTGCTTTAGGATGACCTAAAAGTGATACTGATACTCCTAGATGGCTGGGAGGGGTGCACGTGGGTCAGATGACGTAAGGAGGGTCCGTATACTCCTAGATGGCTAGGAGGGGTCCACGGGGGTCCAGATGGCTTAGATTGTCGCATGTGCTTTAGGATGAACTAAAAGTGCTACTGATACTCCCAGATGGCTGGGAGGGGTGCACGTGGGTCAGATGACGTAAGGAGGGTCCGTATACTCCTAGATGGCTAGGAGGGGTCCACGGGGGTCCAGATAGCTTAGATTGTCGCACGTGCTTTAGGATCACCTAAAAGTGCTACTGATACTCCTAGATGAATCGGAGGGGTGCACGTGGGTGAGATGACGTAAAGAGGGTCCGTATACTCCTAGATGGCTAGGAGGGGTCCACGGGGGTCCAGATAGGATAGATTGTCGCACGTGCTTTAGGATCACCTAAAAGTGCTACTGATACTCCTAGATGAATCGGAGGGGTGCACGTGGGTGAGATGATGTAAGGAGGGTCCGTATACTCCTAGATGGCTAGGAGGGGTCCACGGGGGTCCAGATGGCTACGATTGTCACGCGTGCTTTAGGATGACCTAAAAGTGATACTGATACTCCTAGATGGCTGGGAGGGGTGCACGTGGGTCAGATGACGTAAGGAGGGCCCGTATACTCCTAGATGGCTGGGAGGGGTGCACGTGGGTCAGATGACGTAAGGAGGGTCCGTATACTCCTAGATGGCTAGGAGGGGTCCACGGGGGTCCAGATGGCTACGATTGTCGCACGTGCTTTAGGATGACCTAAAAGTGATACTGATACTCCTAGATGGCTGGGAGGGGTGCACGTGGGTCAGATGACGTAAGGAGGGTCCGTATACTCCTAGATGGCTAGGAGGGGTCCACGGGGGTCCAGATGGCTTAGATTGTCGCGCGTGCTTTAGGATGAACTAAAAGTGATACTGATACTCCTAGATGGCTGAGAGGGGTGCACGTGGGTCAGATTACGTAAGGAGGGTCCGTATACTCCTAGATGGCCAGGAGGGGTCCACGGGGGTCCAGATGGCTACGATTGTCGCCTGTGCTTTAGGATGACCTAAAAGTGCTACTGATACTCCTAGATGGCTGGGAGGGGTGCACGTGGGTCAGATGACGTAAGGAGGGTCCGTCTACTCCTAGATGGCTAGGAGGGGTCCACGGGGGTCCAGATGGCTTAGATTGTCGCATGTGCTTTAGGATGACCTAAAAGCGCTACTGATACTCCTAGATGGCTGGGAGGGGTGCACGTGGCTCAGATGACATAAGGAGGGTCCGTATAATCCTAGATGGCTTTGAGGGGTCCACGGGGGTCCAGATGGCATCAATTGTCGCACGTGCTTAAGGATGACCTAAAACTGCTGCTGATACTCCTAGATGGCTGGGAGGGGTGCACGTTGGTCAGATGACGTAAGGAGGGTTTGTATACTCCTAGAAGGCTAGGACGGGTCCACGGGGGTCCAGATAGCTTAGATTGTCACACGTGCTTTAGGATCACCTAAAAGTGCTACTGATACTCCTAGATGAATCGGAGGGGTGCACGTGGGTGAGATGATGTAAGGAGGGTCCGTATAGTCCTAGATGGCTAGGAGGGGTCCATGGGGGTCCAGATGGCTACGATTGTCGCGCGTGCTTTAGGATGACCTAAAAGTGATACTGATACTCCTAGATGGCTGGGAGGGGTGCACGTGGATCAGATGACGTAAGGAGGGTCCGTATACTCCTAGATGGGTAGGAGGGGTCCACGGGGGTCCAGATGGCTTAGATTGTCGCATGTGCTTTAGGATGACCTAAAAGCGCTACTGATACTCCTAGATGGCTGGGAGGGGTGCACGTGGCTCAGATGACATAAGGAGGGTCCGTATAATCCTAGATGGCTAGGAGGGGTCCACGGGGGTCCAGATGGCTACAATTGTCGCACGTGCTTAAGGATGACCTAAAACTGCTGCTGATACTCGTAGATGGCTGGGAGGGGTGCACGTGGGTCAGATGACGTAAGGAGGGTCCGTATACTCCTAGATGGCTAGGACGGGTCCACGGGGGTCCAGATGGCTTAGATTGTCGCATGTGCTTTAGGATCACCTAAAAGCGCTACTGATACTCCTAGATGGCTGGGAGGGGTGCACGTGGGTGAGATGACATAAGGAGGGTCCGTATAATCCTAGATGGCTTTGAGGGGTCCACGGGGGTCCAGATGGCTACAATTGTCGCACGTGCTTAAGGATGACCTAAAAGTGCTGCTGATACTCGTAGATGGCTGGGAGGGGTGCACGTTGGTCAGATGACGTAAGGAGGGTTTGTATACTCCAAGAAGGCTAGGACGGGTCCACGGGGGTCCAGATAGCTTAGATTGTCACACGTGCTTTAGGATCACCTAAAAGTGCTACTGATACTCCTAGATGAATCGGAGGGGTGCACGTTGGTCAGATGACGTAAGGAGGGTTTGTATACTCCTAGAAGGCTAGGACGGGTCCACGGGGGTCCAGATAACTTAGATTGTCACACGTGCTTTAGGATCACCTAAAAGTGCTACTGATACTCCTAGATGAATCGGAGGGGTGCACGTGGGTGAGATGACGTAAAGAGGGTCCGTATACTCCTAGATGGCTAGGAGGGGTCCACGGGGGTCCAGATAGGATAGATTGTCGCACGTGCTTTAGGATCACCTAAAAGTGCTACTGATACTCCTAGATGAATCGGAGGGGTGCACGTGGGTGAGATGATGTAAGGAGGGTCCGTATAGTCCTAGATGGCTAGAAGGGGTCCACGGGGGTCCAGATGGCTACGATTGTCGTGCGTGCTTTAGGATGACCTAAAAGTGACACTGATACTCCTAGATGGCTGGGAGGGGTGCACGTGGATCAGATGACGTAAGGAGGGTCCGTATACTCCTAGATGGCTAGGAGGGGTCCACGGGGGTCCAGATGGCTACGATTGTCGCGCGTGCTTTAGGATGACCTAAAAGTGATACTGATACTCCTAGATGGCTGAGAGGGGTGCACGTGGGTCAGATGACGTAAGGAGGGTCCGTATACTCCTAGATGGCTAGGAGGGGTCCACGGGGGTCCAGATGGCTACGATTGTCGTGTGTGCTTTAGGATGACCTAAAAGTGCCAGTGATACTCCTAGATGGCTGGGAGGGGTGCACGTGGGTCAGATGACGTAAGGAGGGTCCGTATACTCCTAGATGGCTAGGAGGGGTCCACGGTGGTCCAGATGGCTTAGATTGTCGCATGTGCTTTAGGATGACCTAAAAGCGCTACTGATACTCCTAGATGGCTGGGAGGGGTGCACGTGGCTCAGATGACATAAGGAGGGTCCGTATAATCCTAGATGGCTTTGAGGGGTCCACGGGGGTCCAGATGGCTACAATTGTCGCACGTGCTTAAGGATGACCTAAAACTGCTGCTGATACTCGTAGATGGCTGGGAGGGGTGCACGTTGGTCAGATGATGTAAAGAGGGTTTGTATACTCCTAGAAGGCTAGGACGGGTCCACGGGGGTCCAGATAGCTTAGATTGTCACACGTGCTTTAGGATCACCTAAAAGTGCTACTGATACTCCTAGATGAATCGGAGGGGTGCACGTGGGTGAGATGATGTAAGGAGGGTCCGTATAGTCCTAGATGGCTAGGAGGGGTCCACGGGGGTCCAGATAGCTACGATTGTCGCGCGTGCTTTAGGATGACCTAAAAGTGATACTGATACTCCTAGATGGCTGGGAGGGGTGCACGTGGATCAGATGACGTAAGGAGGGTCCGTATACTCCTAGATGGCTAGGAGGGGTCCACGGGGGTCCAGATGGCTACGATTGTCGCGCGTGCTTTAGGATGACCTAAAAGTGATACTGATACTCCTAGATGGCTGAGAGGGGTGCACGTGGGTCAGATGACGTAAGGAGGGTCCGTATACTCCTAGATGGCTAGGAGGGGTCCACGGGGGTCCAGATGGCTACGATTGTCGCGCGTGCTTTAGGATGACCTAAAAGTGATACTGATACTCCTAGATGGCTGAGAGGGGTCAGATGACGTAAGGAGGGTCCGTATACTCCTAGATGGCTACGAGGGGTCCACGGGGGTCCAGATGGCTACGATTGTCGCGTGTGCTTTAGGATGACCTAAAAGTGCTACTGATACTCCTAGATGGCTGGGAGGGGTGCACGTGGGTCAGATGACGTAAGGAGGGTCCGTATACTCCTAGATGGCTAGGAGGGGTCCACGGGGGTCCAGATGGCTTAGATTGTCGCATGTGCTTTAGGATGACCTAAAAGCGCTACTGATACTCCTAGATGGCTGGGAGGGGTGCACGTGGCTCAGATGACATAAGGAGGGTCCGTATAATCCTAGATGGCTAGGAGGGGTCCACGGGGGTCCAGATGGCTACAATTGTCGCACGTGCTTAAGGATGACCTAAAACTGCTGCTGATACTCGTAGATGGCTGGGAGGGGTGCACGTGGGTCAGATGACGTAAGGAGGGTCCGTATACTCCTAGATGGCTAGGACGGGTCCACGGGGGTCCAGATGGCTTAGATTGTCGCATGTGCTTTAGGATCACCTAAAAGCGCTACTGATACTCCTAGATGGCTCGGAGGGGTGCACGTGGGTGAGATGACATAAGGAGGGTCCGTATAATCCTAGATGGCTTTGAGGGGTCCACGGGGGTCCAGATGGCTACAATTGTCGCACGTGCTTAAGGATGACCTAAAAGTGCTGCTGATACTCGTAGATGGCTGGGAGGGGTGCACGTTGGTCAGATGACGTAAGGAGGGTTTGTATACTCCAAGAAGGCTAGGACGGGTCCACGGGGGTCCAGATAGCTTAGATTGTCACACGTGCTTTAGGATCACCTAAAAGTGCTACTGATACTCCTAGATGAATCGGAGGGGTGCACGTTGGTCAGATGACGTAAGGAGGGTTTGTATACTCCTAGAAGGCTAGGACGGGTCCACGGGGGTCCAGATAGCTTAGATTGTCAGACGTGCTTTAGGATCACCTAAAAGTGCTACTGATACTCCTAGATGAATCGGAGGGGTGCACGTGGGTGAGATGACGTAAAGAGGGTCCGTATACTCCTAGATGGCTAGGAGGGGTCCACGGGGGTCCAGATGGCTACGATTGTCGCGCGTGCTTTAGGATGACCTAAAAGTGACACTGATACTCCTAGATGGCTGGGAGGGGTGCACGTGGATCAGATGACGTAAGGAGGGTCCGTATACTCCTAGATGGCTAGGAGGGGTCCACGGGGGTCCAGATGGCTACGATTGTCGCGCGTGCTTTAGGATGACCTAAAAGTGATACTGATACTCCTAGATGGCTGAGAGGGGTGCACGTGGGTCAGATGACGTAAGGAGGGTCCGTATACTCCTAGATGGCTAGGAGGGGTCCACGGGGGTCCAGATGGCTACGATTGTCGTGTGTGCTTTAGGATGACCTAAAAGTGCCAGTGATACTCCTAGATGGCTGGGAGGGGTGCACGTGGGTCAGATGACGTAAGGAGGGTCCGTATACTCCTAGATGGCTAGGAGGGGTCCACGGTGGTCCAGATGGCTTAGATTGTCGCATGTGCTTTAGGATGACCTAAAAGCGCTACTGATACTCCTAGATGGCTGGGAGGGGTGCACGTGGCTCAGATGACATAAGGAGGGTCCGTATAATCCTAGATGGCTTTGAGGGGTCCACGGGGGTCCAGATGGCTACAATTGTCGCACGTGCTTAAGGATGACCTAAAACTGCTGCTGATACTCGTAGATGGCTGGGAGGGGTGCACGTTGGTCAGATGATGTAAAGAGGGTTTGTATACTCCTAGAAGGCTAGGACGGGTCCACGGGGGTCCAGATAGCTTAGATTGTCACACGTGCTTTAGGATCACCTAAAAGTGCTACTGATACTCCTAGATGAATCGGAGGGGTGCACGTGGGTGAGATGATGTAAGGAGGGTCCGTATAGTCCTAGATGGCTAGGAGGGGTCCACGGGGGTCCAGATGGCTACGATTGTCGCGCGTGCTTTAGGATGACCTAAAAGTGATACTGATACTCCTAGATGGCTGGGAGGGGTGCACGTGGATCAGATGACGTAAGGAGGGTCCGTATACTCCTAGATGGCTAGGAGGGGTCCACGGGGGTCCAGATGGCTATGATTGTCGCGCGTGCTTTAGGATGACCTAAAAGTGATACTGATACTCCTAGATGGCTGGGAGGGGTGCACGTGGATCAGATGACGTAAGGAGGGTCCGTATACTCCTAGATGGCTAGGAGGGGTCCACGGGGGTCCAGATGGCTACGATTGTCGCGCGTGCTTTAGGATGACCTAAAAGTGATACTGATACTCCTAGATGGCTGAGAGGGGTGCACGTGGGTCAGATGACGTAAGGAGGGTCCGTATACTCCTAGATGGCTAGGAGGGGTCCACGGGGGTCCAGATGGCTACGATTGTCGCGCGTGCTTTAGGATGACCTAAAAGTGATACTGATACTCCTAGATGGCTGAGAGGGGTCAGATGACGTAAGGAGGGTCCGTATACTCCTAGATGGCTACGAGGGGTCCACGGGGGTCCAGATGGCTACGATTGTCGCGTGTGCTTTAGGATGACCTAAAAGTGCTACTGATACTCCTAGATGGCTGGGAGGGGTGCACGTGGGTCAGATGACGTAAGGAGGGTCCGTATACTCCTAGATGGCTAGGAGGGGTCCACGGGGGTCCAGATGGCTTAGATTGTCGCATGTGCTTTAGGATGACCTAAAAGCGCTACTGATACTCCTAGATGGCTGGGAGGGGTGCACGTGGCTCAGATGACATAAGGAGGGTCCGTATAATCCTAGATGGCTAGGAGGGGTCCACGGGGGTCCAGATGGCTACAATTGTCGCACGTGCTTAAGGATGACCTAAAACTGCTGCTGATACTCGTAGATGGCTGGGAGGGGTGCACGTGGGTCAGATGACGTAAGGAGGGTCCGTATACTCCTAGATGGCTAGGACGGGTCCACGGGGGTCCAGATGGCTTAGATTGTCGCATGTGCTTTAGGATCACCTAAAAGCGCTACTGATACTCCTAGATGGCTGGGAGGGGTGCACGTGGGTGAGATGACATAAGGAGGGTCCGTATAATCCTAGATGGCTTTGAGGGGTCCACGGGGGTCCAGATGGCTACAATTGTCGCACGTGCTTAAGGATGACCTAAAAGTGCTGCTGATACTCGTAGATGGCTGGGAGGGGTGCACGTTGGTCAGATGACGTAAGGAGGGTTTGTATACTCCAAGAAGGCTAGGACGGGTCCACGGGGGTCCAGATAGCTTAGATTGTCACACGTGCTTTAGGATCACCTAAAAGTGCTACTGATACTCCTAGATGAATCGGAGGGGTGCACGTTGGTCAGATGACGTAAGGAGGGTTTGTATACTCCTAGAAGGCTAGGACGGGTCCACGGGGGTCCAGATAGCTTAGATTGTCACACGTGCTTTAGGATCACCTAAAAGTGCTACTGATACTCCTAGATGAATCGGAGGGGTGCACGTGGGTGAGATGACGTAAAGAGGGTCCGTATACTCCTAGATGGCTAGGAGGGGTCCACGGGGGTCCAGATAGGATAGATTGTCGCACGTGCTTTAGGATCACCTAAAAGTGCTACTGATACTCCTAGATGAATCGGAGGGGTGCACGTGGGTGAGATGATGTAAGGAGGGTCCGTATAGTCCTAGATGGCTAGGAGGGGTCCACGGGGGTCCAGATGGCTACGATTGTCGCGCGTGCTTTAGGATGACCTAAAAGTGACACTGATACTCCTAGATGGCTGGGAGGGGTGCACGTGGATCAGATGACGTAAGGAGGGTCCGTATACTCCTAGATGGCTAGGAGGGGTCCACGGGGGTCCAGATGGCTACGATTGTCGCGCGTGCTTTAGGATGACCTAAAAGTGATACTGATACTCCTAGATGGCTGAGAGGGGTGCACGTGGGTCAGATGACGTAAGGAGGGTCCGTATACTCCTAGATGGCTAGGAGGGGTCCACGGGGGTCCAGATGGCTACGATTGTCGCGTGTGCTTTAGGATGACCTAAAAGTGCTAGTGATACTCCTAGATGGCTGGGAGGGGTGTGATATGGGAACGACGGGGGAGGTGCAGCCCAATTTCAGGACTCCACCAAGTTAGGTGTATTCGTCGTGTGTTGCTATTTTAAATAATTAGAGTTTTTAATAATTATGAGTTTGGGCTTGGTTTGGGCCTGTCCAACCAAGTCAACGTAGGGTCCATTAGGGGGGGCGGTACTGTAGCGCGGTACTGTAGCATCCCTCCCCTCATATAAGGAGTTGCTAGGCATCGTTTTAGGGTTAGCTTGAGTTTAGATTAAAAACAGTCCATAGACTTTGAGCTCGTTGGTGAAGCATCCCTCCGGGGACGGCGATGCCGTTTATCAGTTTGTAATAAAGATTGCTGCGAGGGTGCTTGTGTTCATCAAGTGTTATCGTGCTCGGGTTAGAGGCGTGGTGATCTTCATCACGTTGCTTGCTGGATTTATTCCCCACCTTCAGGTGACGCCGTTGGTGTTGTTGGAAGGATTTACCGTCCGGGTTACTCGCTGTGAAAGATCGGGACAACAAACAGAGGATCATCCCCTTGATCCTTATCATGTGGTATCAGATTACTGGGTTTATCACAGCGAGTTTTGTTTGATCAATCTGCTAGATTGATTTCGGTGGAGATTGGTTCAGGCGGAGGCTGTTGGAGATCGCGTTCGTAGAGATCGTGTCGGTGGTCGTCCTGCAGGGAGTCCAGCGTACAGCCGGCAAGGAGGTTAGATCGATTGCAAATTTGCTAAGATCGTTTTCTGCTGCAGTCCCGATCGTGGTTGCTTTTGATCGTGGTTGTGTGGAGGTTGGCTGGAGTAGCACGTGAAGTCCAGGCAGTGCGGTTCCTGCTAGATCTGCTAGTCAATTTCAAACACCAAACATCAGATCGTGGAGGAGCAGCAAGGGACAGCACGTGGTGGTGTTTGATCATCAAGTCAAGGAAAAGGAAAGTCCAAACCGGATAGGAAATTCCAAGCAAGATCGGATCTGATAAAAACGGAAAGATAAATCTCGGATTTCATTAGTTCCGGATTTGGTGGGATTCTTTCTCGTTTTGTTTTCTGACGTGGAGTTTTGGCAGGAAAGGAAAGTAAACAAGAGGCAGATTCGGATTTACTTGGCCGATAAGAAAGGAAAGGAAATACCGGAGGAAAGGAAAAGGCAAGAGGTCAGCTTTGATCTCGCGTTCTGCCCAGTCCAGAAACGACCGTCGTCTTGTTCAGCCCACAGTGACCTGCACGTGAGGAGTCGGGACTTGGGAGGCTACCAATTGGAAAGTACATAAAATTACCTTTCCGACAAGTGCTTATTTGCCTGTTTCGGACTTCCTACGAGGAAACCACGTCCGTTTTAAATTCAGAGTTTCTGTCAGTCCGAACCGAATTTGACGTGATAATGAGTTCGTTTCAGGGTGATTTTTATGGCAAGAGGTGTGTTTCTGGTGAAAGGTCCGGTGATGTTTATCATGACTACACTGGTATCATTGTTGGTTTCGCCTTTGATCCAACTAAAATCAAGTGGAGATTGGACAGCTCGGCGACGCCTGCAGAATATCAGTCTTGGGAATCAGACATGGACAGTGGTTTTGCAAAATGTCGTACGCTTGATTACAATTTTGGTGACCCTACTGCATTAGTTATTGCGTACCGGCGAGTAGATACAAAGTTGTCGAGTTGGTGGCGGGAAGAGATGCGTGTGAGAGGCATCACATGGCAAACATCTAATTGGGAGGAATTCAAACAATTTCTGCGCACCAAATTTGTGGAGCCGTCTACGGATTTGGACAAAAGTCCGGTGGAGGATGTTGTACCATTGAGTGGGCTGAATATGCAACTCAAGAGAGTACATGGTGATACTTGTATGACAGTGGATAGAGGCCAGCGATGGAATTTATTTCAGGCGCAGTGCATGATCAAGGGCAAAGCATGCAAGTTGATGATTGACAGTGGTAGCTACTGTAATGGCATTAGCAAGGCGGTTGTGGAAGCGTTGGGTTTATCCACATGGCGTATTCCAGAACCGAGGCATGTTGAGTGGGTTAATAGCTGCGGTATGATGAAGATTACTCACAAGGTTCGTGTGCCATTTATAGTTGGTGACTATGTTGATGAGGTGGAATGCGATGTGTTGCCATTGGAGGTATGTGGACTGTTACTTGGACGTCCATGGCAGTATGATCGCAATGTTACTCATGCTGGGAGAGCAAATACATATTCTTTTGTGCATGATGGCAAACAGCGGACTTTGAAACCTATGCAGGATGATCAAATAAAGTCTGATGTTGAGCTGGTGGTACACAAGGAGAAGTTGCGCAAGGCTAAGCCAAAATCTGAGCTAGCTACGCCGCAGCCTGAGGAGCATGATGCACGGAGCGTCAGTGTTGACATTGTTTCAGCCATGCCTGTAGATGACAAGCCAGTTGTACCTGTTAGTGACAAGCCGGTTGAAGTTATGCCTCTGATTGATGAGAAGAAGGAAATTCCAGTTCGTGTTGACATGGGTGTTCAGACCGATGATAGTGGTGCTGATCGTGTTCCGGTGCATATGGTGCCGCGGGTAGTTAGCCACAGTTTTGTGAGAACACCTCGGAAACGTTTTGTTGGAGCAGCAGTACGTGTGCATAAAGGCAAGGATGGACGTGTTCGTCAGTTGTGTGGCCCAGGCATTACTCATCTTGTGCAGGGTCGTGCAAAGCAGGTTCATGTTCAGCAACACGAGGTTCCAGCAAGAGTTGAGAAGAAGAAGATGGTGGCGCCTAGGTCCAAGCTCATGTGGAGAAGGAAAGAGATGCAGCTGCCGAAGACTGTATCAAGTCGAGCAGGCCGAGCGGGAGGATGTGGTGAGGAAGGCAAGCGAGATTTGAAGATGACGAAGACGCGTGATGTTGTTGCTGCTATCACGCCACCCTTTCGAGCCGACCCTCAAGCGTTGAGGACAACGCTTCTTGAAGGGGGGGAGGATGATATGGGAACGACGGGGGAGGTGCAGCCCAATTTCAGGACTCCACCAAGTTAGGTGTATTCGTCGTGTGTTGCTATTTTAAATAATTAGAGTTTTTAATAATTATGAGTTTGGGCTTGGTTTGGGCCTGTCCAACCAAGTCAACGTAGGGTCCATTAGGGGGGGCGGTACTGTAGCGCGGTACTGTAGCATCCCTCCCCTCATATAAGGAGTTGCTAGGCATCGTTTTAGGGTTAGCTTGAGTTTAGATTAAAAACAGTCCATAGACTTTGAGCTCGTTGGTGAAGCATCCCTCCGGGGACGGCGATGCCGTTTATCAGTTTGTAATAAAGATTGCTGCGAGGGTGCTTGTGTTCATCAAGTGTTATCGTGCTCGGGTTAGAGGCGTGGTGATCTTCATCACGTTGCTTGCTGGATTTATTCCCCACCTTCAGGTGACGCCGTTGGTGTTGTTGGAAGGATTTACCGTCCGGGTTACTCGTTGTGAAAGATCGGGACAACAATCATAGGATCATCCCCTTGATCCTTATCAGTTTGTATACTCCTAGAAGGCTAGGACGGGTCCACGGGGGTCCAGATAGCTTAGATTGTCACACGTGCTTTAGGATCACCTAAAAGTGCTACTGATACTCCTAGATGAATCGGAGGGGTGCACGTGGGTGAGATGATGTAAGGAGGGTCCGTATAGTCCTAGATGGCTAGGAGGGGTCCACGGGGGTCCAGATGGCTACGATTGTCGCGCGTGCTTTAGGATGACCTAAAAGTGATACTGATACTCCTAGATGGCTGGGAGGGGTGCACGTGGATCAGATGACGTAAGGAGGGTCCGTATACTCCTAGATGGCTAGGAGGGGTCCACGGGGGTCCAGATGGCTACGATTGTCGCGCGTGCTTTAGGATGACCTAAAAGTGATACTGATACTCCTAGATGGCTGAGAGGGGTGCACGTGGGTCAGATGACGTAAGGAGGGTCCGTATACTCCTAGATGGCTAGGAGGGGTCCACGGGGGTCCAGATGGCTACGATTGTCGCGCGTGCTTTAGGATGACCTAAAAGTGATACTGATACTCCTAGATGGCTGAGAGGGGTGCACGTGGGTCAGATGACGTAAGGAGGGTCCGTATACTCCTAGATGGCTACGAGGGGTCCACGGGGGTCCAGATGGCTACGATTGTCGCGTGTGCTTTAGGATGACCTAAAAGTGCTACTGATACTCCTAGATGGCTGGGAGGGGTGCACGTGGGTCAGATGACGTAAGGAGGGTCCGTATACTCCTAGATGGCTAGGAGGGGTCCACGGGGGTCCAGATGGCTTAGATTGTCGCATGTGCTTTAGGATGACCTAAAAGCGCTACTAATACTCCTAGATGGCTGGGAGGGGTGCACGTGGCTCAGATGACATAAGGAGGGTCCGTATAATCCTAGATGGCTTTGAGGGGTCCACGGGGGTCCAGATGGCTACAATTGTCGCACGTGCTTAAGGATGACCTAAAACTGCTGCTGATACTCGTAGATGGCTGGGAGGGGTGCACGTTGGTCAGATGACGTAAGGAGGGTTTGTATACTCCTAGAAGGCTAGGACGGGTCCACGGGGGTCCAGATAGCTTAGATTGTCACACGTGCTTTAGGATCACCTAAAAGTGCTACTGATACTCCTAGATGAATCGGAGGGGTGCACGTGGGTGAGATGATGTAAGGAGGGTCCGTATAGTCCTAGATGGCTAGGAGGGGTCCACGGGGGTCCAGATGGCTACGATTGTTGCGCGTGCTTTAGGATGACCTAAAAGTGATACTGATACTCCTAGATGGCTAGGAGGGGTGCACGTGGATCAGATGACGTAAGGAGGGTCCGTATACTCCTAGATGGCTAGGAGGGGTCCACGGGGGTCCAGATGGCTACGATTGTCGCGCGTGCTTTAGGATGACCTAAAAGTGATACTGATACTCCTAGATGGCTGAGAGGGGTGCACGTGGGTCAGATGACGTAAGGAGGGTCCGTATACTCCTTGATGGCTAGGAGGGGTCCACGGGGGTCCAGATGGCTACGATTGTCGCGCGTGCTTTAGGATGACCTAAAAGTGATACTGATACTCCTAGATGGCTGAGAGGGGTGCACGTGGGTCAGATTACGTAAGGAGGGCCCGTATACTCCTAGATGGCCAGGAGGGGTCCACGGGGGTCCAGATGGCTACGATTGTCGCCTGTGCTTTAGGATGACCTAAAAGTGCTACTGATACTCCTAGATGGCTGGGAGGGGTGCACGTGGGTCAGATGACGTAAGGAGGGTCCGTATACTCCTAGATGGCTAGGAGGGGTCCACGGGGGTCCAGATGGCTTAGATTGTCGCATGTGCTTTAGGATGACCTAAAAGCGCTACTGATACTCCTAGATGGCTGGGAGGGGTGCACGTGGCTCAGATGACATAAGGAGGGTCCGTATAATCCTAGATGGCTTTGAGGGGTCCACGGGGGTCCAGATGGCTACAATTGTCGCACGTGCTTAAGGATGACCTAAAACTGCTGCTGATACTCGTAGATGGCTGGGAGGGGTGCACGTTGGTCAGATGACGTAAGGAGGGTTTGTATACTCCTAGAAGGCTAGGACGGGTCCACGGGGGTCCAGATAGCTTAGATTGTCACACGTGCTTTAGGATCACCTAAAAGTGCTACTGATACTCCTAGATGAATCGGAGGGGTGCACGTGGGTGAGATGATGTAAGGAGGGTCCGTATAGTCCTAGATGGCTAGGAGGGGTCCATGGGGGTCCAGATGGCTACGATTGTCGCGCGTGCTTTAGGATGACCTAAAAGTGATACTGATACTCCTAGATGGCTGGGAGGGGTGCACGTGGATCAGATGACGTAAGGAGGGTCCGTATACTCCTAGATGGCTAGGAGGGGTCCACGGGGGTCCAGATGGCTTAGATTCTCGCATGTGCTTTAGGATGACCTAAAAGCGCTACTGATACTCCTAGATGGCTGGGAGGGGTGCACGTGGCTCAGATGACATAAGGAGGGTCCGTATAATCCTAGATGGCTAGGAGGGGTCCACGGAGGTCCAGATGGCTACAATTGTCGCACGTGCTTAAGGATGACCTAAAACTGCTGCTGATACTCGTAGATGGCTGGGAGGGGTGCACGTGGGTCAGATGACGTAAGGAGGGTCCGTATACTCCTAGATGGCTAGGACGGGTCCACGGGGGTCCAGATGGCTTAGATTGTCGCATGTGCTTTAGGATCACCTAAAAGCGCTACTGATACTCCTAGATGGCTGGGAGGGGTGCACGTGGGTGAGATGACATAAGGAGGGTCCGTATAATCCTAGATGGCTTTGTGATACGGGCATCGTCGGCATAACATTGGTCTATTGACACGCTAGGACATATGTAATAGTAATATAAGTCTAAGGTGTTGTTAATTAGGGCCTGCGTGCCAAACATGGCCGAACCCAACCATGGGTCGGTTTGTATCAGTTTGAGTCCAATTAGGTTTAGGTGTCTGAGTCGAACCAGGTTAGGTTTCAGCGGCTCCTACCCCTTTGGCCTTTATAACCAGAGGGGGTGCCACAATATTAGGGGAGTTGAAAATTATGTAGAACATTGTGTTCAAGGTCGCCTCCGTCCTAAGGGACCGGCGTGTAGACGGCGTCTCGGACGTTCGTCAGTTATCTTTGAAATAAAGACATGAGTGTTCTTGAATTGTCAAGAGTTATCATGTGTGCGCGAAGGTTCTTGGATCTGCCAAGGGTTGTCGTGCTTGGCGTGAGGCGTGGTGTTCATCATCATGTTGCTCGCCTAAATCTATCCAGATTCTTCAGGTTGCGTGGATTGCCACGTGGTTGGGAGAATAGTTATCTCGGTGGTTCTTGCGGTGAAAGATCGGGCAAAACTCAAGGGATCATCAGAGCGATCCTTATCATGTGGTATCAGAGCGCCAGGTTGATCACCGCAAGGGAGTTCGTGCAGTTGAAGATCGATCTGCAGGTTTGTTACAGATTGGCAGATTTGTTTTTGCTGGAATTGTTTGGAAGAAGGGCGACGAGTTGGCAAGGATTTGCATCTTCGACAAGTTGAGGAGAAAAGTTGTTCGGTTGGCTGGGAACGGATCGAAATCATCGATCTGATCAAGACGTATATTCTGTTGTTCCGGCCGAGCGACGTAAAAAAAAAAGTAAGTGGAGATACGATCAGGAAAGGGCAACGGAAATAGTGCAGTCAGATCCGAATTTTAGATTTGCTACATCGCGGAGTCCAGAAGGAAAGGAAACGATCGCATATTAATTGGAAAGAAAAGGAGGCAGTGGATCAGATCAGAGCTGGTTTGGAAAGAGCAGATTTCAGATTTGTTTATGTTCCGGATTTGGTGGAGTTAATTCTGGAGATAAAGGAAAGTTTGTTTCCTTGACATAGGAGATTGGATCGGACTGCAAGGTGTGTAGAGTCTTGGCACTTTTTCGCGTACAGATCGGATGCTAATGCATGTACGTGAAAATAGGAAATAGAGGAAAAAAAGGTAAAGTTTGTTTCCACGTAGGGAAGTACAAAATTCGTGTCTGCCATCAGAATTCTGCGAGAGGTGCGTCCAACAGGCCGTATTGCTCATGGACTTGGTGCGGATTGGATAGATGCATTAAAAGCGGAAGGAAACAGAAAAGGAAAGAGAATATCTCGGAACAAATTTGCTCCGGATTTCAGGGGGATTGATACTTTAAAGCGGGAAGAAATTAAAAAAAAAGGGAGACAGGACGGGAAGAAAACAAATTGGCTGCGGATCCGAAATTTGTGATAGAGTAGGTGCAGGAAAGGAAAGGTTTGCACGTTTTTTGCATGGAAAGAAGGCAGATGATCAGTTCGGATTGGTATGTTACGTGACTAGTCTGTCCGTCAGTAGTTGGACTTTTTACGTGTGGAAAGAAATAAAAAGAAATGTGAGGCACAGGTTTGGAAATTGCATCTGCAGGCTTATTCAGCTTATTTAGATCTGTAGTGTACAGGAGTTGTCCTGCTGCGTTCGGATGATTTGCATGGTTCGCTTGCACGTTGTTGTACCACAGATTTTGTGTCTCAATCAGGTTTGAGGTGCCAAACGTGGAGGGCGCGAAGAACAAGTCTATCTAGCCGAGAGGGAGGAAGTGGTGTGGTAGGCCGGCGAAGACTTGAGGATGGAGAAGAAGCGTGGCGATGTGCATATTTGACGCCACAAGCGCTGGAGAAGACCTTCCGGCGTTGAGGACAACGCCTTTCTAAGAAGGGGAGGATGATACGGGCATCGTCGGCATAACATTGGTCTATTGACACGCTAGGACATATGTAATAGTAATATAAGTCTAAGGTGTTGTTAATTAGGGCCTGCGTGCCAAACATGGCCGAACCCAACCATGGGTCGGTTTGTATCAGTTTGAGTCCAATTAGGTTTAGGTGTCTGAGTCGAACCAGGTTAGGTTTCAGCGGCTCCTACCCCTTTGGCCTTTATAACCAGAGGGGGTGCCACAATATTAGGGGAGTTGAAAATTATGTAGAACATTGTGTTCAAGGTCGCCTCCGTCCTAAGGGACCGGCGTGTAGACGGCGTCTCGGACGTTCGTCAGTTATCTTTGAAATAAAGACATGAGTGTTCTTGAATTGTCAAGAGTTATCATGTGTGCGCGAAGGTTCTTGGATCTGCCAAGGGTTGTCGTGCTTGGCGTGAGGCGTGGTGTTCATCATCATGTTGCTCGCCTAAATCTATCCAGATTCTTCAGGTTGCGTGGATTGCCACGTGGTTGGGAGAATAGTTATCTCGGTGGTTCTTGCGGTGAAAGATCGGGCAAAACTCAAGGGATCATCAGAGCGATCCTTATCACTTTGAGGGGTCCACGGGGGTCCAGATGGCTACAATTGTCGCACGTGCTTAAGGATGACCTAAAAGTGCTGCTGATACTCGTAGATGGCTGGGAGGGGTGCACGTTGGTCAGATGACGTAAGGAGGGTTTGTATACTCCTAGAAGGCTAGGACGGGTCCACGGGGGTCCAGATAGCTTAGATTGTCACACGTGCTTTAGGATCACCTAAAAGTGCTACTGATACTCCTAGATGAATCGGAGGGGTGCACGTGGGTGAGATGACGTAAAGAGGGTCCGTATACTCCTAGATGGCTAGGAGGGGTCCACGGGGGTCCAGATAGGATAGATTGTCGCACGTGCTTTAGGATCACCTAAAAGTGCTACTGATACTCCTAGATGAATCGGAGGGGTGCACGTGGGTGAGATGATGTAAGGAGGGTCCGTATAGTCCTAGATGGCTAGGAGGGGTCCACGGGGGTCCAGATGGCTACGATTGTCGCGCGTGCTTTAGGATGACCTAAAAGTGACACTGATACTCCTAGATGGCTGGGAGGGGTGCACGTGGATCAGATGACGTAAGGAGGGTCCGTATACTCCTAGATGGCTAGGAGGGGTCCACGGGGGTCCAGATGGCTACGATTGTCGCGCGTGCTTTAGGATGACCTAAAAGTGATACTGATACTCCTAGATGGCTGAGAGGGGTGCACGTGGGTCAGATGACGTAAGGAGGGTCCGTATACTCCTAGATGGCTAGGAGGGGTCCACGGGGGTCCAGATGGCTACGATTGTCGCGTGTGCTTTAGGATGACCTAAAAGTGCTAGTGATACTCCTAGATGGCTGGGAGGGGTGCACGTGGGTCAGATGACGTAAGGAGGGTCCGTATACTCTTATATGGCTAGGAGGGGTCCACGGGGGTCCAGATGGCTTAGATTGTCGCATGTGCTTTAGGATGACCTAAAAGCGCTACTGATACTCCTAGATGGCTGGGAGGGGTGCACGTGGCTCAGATGACATAAGGAGGGTCCGTATAATCCTAGATGGCTTTGAGGGGTCCACGGGGGTCCAGATGGCTACAATTGTCGCACGTGCTTAAGGATGACCTAAAACTGCTGCTGATACTCGTAGATGGCTGGGAGTGGTGCACGTTGGTCAGATGACGTAAGGAGGGTTTGTATACTCCTAGAAGGCTAGGACGGGTCCACGGGGGTCCAGATAGCTTAGATTGTCACACGTGCTTTAGGATCACCTAAAAGTGCTACTGATACTCCTAGATGAATCGGAGGGGTGCACGTGGGTGAGATGATGTAAGGAGGGTCCGTATAGTCCTAGATGGCTAGGAGGGGTCCACGGGGGTCCAGATGGCTACGATTGTCGCGCGTGCTTTAGGATGACCTAAAAGTGATACTGATACTCCTAGATGGCTGGGAGGGGTGCACGTGGATCAGATGACGTAAGGAGGGTCCGTATACTCCTAGATGGCTAGGAGGGGTCCACGGGGGTCCAGATGGCTACGATTGTCGCGCGTGCTTTAGGATGACCTAAAAGTGATACTGATACTCCTAGATGGCTGAGAGGGGTGCACGTGGGTCAGATGACGTAAGGAGGGTCCGTATACTCCTAGATGGCTAGGAGGGGTCCACGGGGGTCCAGATGGCTACGATTGTCGCGTGTGCTTTAGGATGACCTAAAAGTGCTACTGATACTCCTAGATGGCTGGGAGGGGTGCACGTGGGTCAGATGACGTAAGGAGGGTCCATATACTCCTAGATGGCTAGGAGGGGTCCACGGGGGACCAGATGGCTTAGATTGACGCATGTGCTTTAGGATGACCTAAAAGCGCTACTGATACTCCTAGATGGCTGGGAGGGGTGCACGTGGCTCAGATGACATAAGGAGGGTCCGTATAATCCTAGATGGCTTTGAGGGGTCCACGGGGGTCCAGATGGCTACAATTGTCGCACGTGCTTAAGGATGGCCTAAAACTGCTGCTGATACTCGTAGATGGCTGGGAGGGGTGCACGTTGGTCAGATGACGTAAGGAGGGTTTGTATACTCCTAGAAGGCTAGGACGGGTCCACGGGGGTCCAGATAGCTTAGATTGTCACACGTGCTTTAGGATCACCTAAAAGTGCTACTGATACTCCTAGATGAATCGGAGGGGTGCACGTGGGTGAGATGATGTAAGGAGGGTCCGTATAGTCCTAGATGGCTAGGAGGGGTCCACGGGGGTCCAGATGGCTACGATTGTCGCGCGTGCTTTAGGATGACCTAAAAGTGATACTGATACTCCAAGATGGCTGGGAGGGGTGCACGTGGATCAGATGACGTAAGGAGGGTCCGTATACTCCTAGATGGCTAGGAGGGGTCCACGGGGGTCCAGATGGCTACGATTCTCGCGCGTGCTTTAGGATGACCTAAAAGTGATACTGATACTCGTAGATGGCTGAGAGGGGTGCACGTGGGTCAGATGACGTAAGGAGGGTCCGTATACTCCTAGATGGCTAGGAGGGGTCCACGGGGGTCCAGATGGCTACGATTGTCGCGTGTGCTTTAGGATGACCTAAAAGTGCTACTGATACTCCTAGATGGCTGGGAGGGGTGCACGTGGGTCAGATGACGTAAGGAGGGTCCGTATACTCCTAGATGGCTAGGAGGGGTCCACGGGGGTCCAGATGGCTTAGATTGTCGCATGTGCTTTAGGATCACCTAAAAGCGCTACTGATACTCCTAGATGGCTGGGAGGAGTGCACGTGGCTCAGATGACATAAGGAGGGTCCGTATAATCCTAGATGGCTTTGAGGGGTCCACGGGGGTCCAGATGGCTACAATTGTCGCACGTGCTTAAGGATGACCTAAAACTGCTGCTGATACTCGTAGATGGCTGGGAGGGGTGCACGTTGGTCAGATGACGTAAGGAGGGTTTGTATACTCCTAGAAGGCTAGGACGGGTCCACGGGGGTCCAGATAGCTTAGATTGTCACACGTGCTTTAGGATCACCTAAAAGTGCTACTGATACTCCTAGATGAATCGGAGGGGTGCACGTGGGTGAGATGATGTAAGGAGGGTCCGTATAGTCCTAGATGGCTAGGAGGGGTCCACGGGGGTCCAGATGGCTACGATTGTCGCGCGTGCTTTAGGATGACCTAAAAGTGATACTGATACTCCTAGATGGCTGGGAGGGGTGCACGTGGATCAGATGACGTAAGGAGGGTCTGTATACTCCTAGATGGCTAGGAGGGGTCCACGGGGGTCCAGATGGCTACGATTGTCGCGCGTGCTTTAGGATGACCTAAAAGTGATACTGATACTCCTAGATGGCTGAGAGGGGTGCACGTGGGTCAGATGACGTAAGGAGGGTCCGTATACTCCTAGATGGCTAGGAGGGGTCCACGGGGGTCCAGATGGCTACGATTGTCGCGTGTGCTTTAGGATGACCTAAAAGTGCTACTGATACTCCTAGATGGCTGGGAGGGGTGCACGTGGGTCAGATGACGTAAGGAGGGTCCGTATACTCCTAGATGGCTAGGAGGGGTCCACGGGGGTCCAGATGGCTTAGATTGTCGCATGTGCTTTAGGATGACCTAAAAGCGCTACTGATACTCCTAGATGGCTGGGAGGGGTGCACGTGGCTCAGATGACATAAGGAGGGTCCGTATAATCCTAGATGGCTTTGAGGGGTCCACGGGGGTCCAGATGGCTACAATTGTCGCACGTGCTTAAGGATGACCTAAAACTGCTGCTGATACTCGTAGATGGCTGGGAGGGGTGCACGTTGGTCAGATGACGTAAGGAGGGTTTGTATACTCCTAGAAGGCTAGGACGGGTCCACGGGGGTCCAGATAGCTTAGATTGTCACACGTGCTTTAGGATCACCTAAAAGTGCTACTGATACTCCTAGATGAATCGGAGGGGTGCACGTGGGTGAGATGATGTAAGGAGGGTCCGTATAGTCCTAGATGGCTAGGAGGGGTCCACGGGGGTCCAGATGGCTACGATTGTCGCGCGTGCTTTAGGATGACCTAAAAGTGATACTGATACTCCAAGATGGCTGGGAGGGGTGCACGTGGATCAGATGACGTAAGGAGGGTCCGTATACTCCTAGATGGCTAGGAGGGGTCCACGGGGGTCCAGATGGCTACGATTGTCGCGCGTGCTTTAGGATGACCTAAAAGTGATACTGATACTCCTAGATGGCTGAGAGGGGTGCACGTGGGTCAGATGACGTAAGGAGGGTCCGTATACTCCTAGATGGCTAGGAGGGGTCCACGGGGGTCCAGATGGCTACGATTGTCGCGTGTGCTTTAGGATGACCTAAAAGTGCTACTGATACTCCTAGATGGCTGGGAGGGGTGCACGTGGGTCAGATGACGTAAGGAGGGTCCGTATACTCCTAGATGGCTAGGAGGGGTCCACGGGGGTCCAGATGGCTTAGATTGTCGCATGTGCTTTAGGATGACCTAAAAGCGCTACTGATACTCCTAGATGGCTGGGAGGGGTGCACGTGGCTCAGATGACATAAGGAGGGTCCGTATAATCCTAGATGGCTTTGAGGGGTCCACGGGGGTCCAGATGGCTACAATTGTCGCACGTGCTTAAGGATGACCTAAAACTGCTGCTGATACTCGTAGATGGCTGGGAGGGGTGCACGTTGGTCAGATGACGTAAGGAGGGTTTGTATACTCCTAGAAGGCTAGGACGGGTCCACGGGGGTCCAGATAGCTTAGATTGTCACACGTGCTTTAGTATCACCTAAAAGTGCTACTGATACTCCTAGATGAATCGGAGGGGTGCACGTGGGTGAGATGATGTAAGGAGGGTCCGTATAGTCCTAGATGGCTAGGAGGGGTCCACGGGGGTCCAGATGGCTACGATTGTCGCGCGTGCTTTAGGATGACCTAAAAGTGATACTGATACTCCTAGATGGCTGGGAGGGGTGCACGTGGATCAGATGACGTAAGGAGGGTCTGTATACTCCTAGATGGCTAGGAGGGGTCCATGGGGGTCCAGATGGCTACGATTCTCGCGCGTGCTTTAGGATGACCTAAAAGTGATACTGATACTCCTAGATGGCTGAGAGGGGTGCACGTGGGTCAGATGACGTAAGGAGGGTCCGTATACTCCTAGATGGCTAGGAGGGGTCCACGGGGGTCCAGATGGCTACGATTGTCGCGTGTGCTTTAGGATGACCTAAAAGTGCTACTGATACTCCTAGATGGCTGGGAGGGGTGCACGTGGGTCAGATGACGTAAGGAGGGTCCGTATACTCCTAGATGGCTAGGAGGGGTCCACGGGGGTCCAGATGGCTTAGATTGTCGCATGTGCTTTAGGATGACCTAAAAGCGCTACTGATACTCCTAGATGGCTGGGAGGGGTGCACGTGGCTCAGATGACATAAGGAGGGTCCGTATAATCCTAGATGGCTTTGAGGGGTCCAGGGGGGCCAGATGGCTACAATTGTCGCACGTGCTTAAGGATGACCTAAAACTGCTGCTGATACTCGTAGATGGCTGGGAGGGGTGCACGTTGGTCAGATGACGTAAGGAGGGTTTGTATACTCCTAGAAGGCTAGGACGGGTCCACGGGGGTCCAGATAGCTTAGATTGTCACACGTGCTTTAGGATCACCTAAAAGTGCTACTGATACTCCTAGATGAATCGGAGGGGTGCACGTGGGTGAGATGATGTAAGGAGGGTCCGTATAGTCCTAGATGGCTAGGAGGGGTCCACGGGGGTCCAGATGGCTACGATTGTCGCGCGTGCTTTAGGATGACCTAAAAGTGATACTGATACTCCAAGATGGCTGGGAGGGGTGCACGTGGATCAGATGACGTAAGGAGGGTCCGTATACTCCTAGATGGCTAGGAGGGGTCCACGGGGGTCCAGATGGCTACGATTGTCGCGCGTGCTTTAGGATGACCTAAAAGTGATACTGATACTCCTAGATGGCTGAGAGGGGTGCACGTGGGTCAGATGACGTAAGGAGGGTCCGTATACTCCTAGATGGCTAGGAGGGGTCCACGGGGGTCCAGATGGCTACGATTGTCGCGTGTGCTTTAGGATGACCTAAAAGTGCTACTGATACTCCTAGATGGCTGGGAGGGGTGCACGTGGGTCAGATGACGTAAGGAGGGTCCATATACTCCTAGATGGCTAGGAGGGGTCCACGGGGGTCCAGATGGCTTAGATTGTCGCATGTGCTTTAGGATGACCTAAAAGCGCTACTGATACTCCTAGATGGCTGGGAGGGGTGCACGTGGCTCAGATGACATAAGGAGGGTCCGTATAATCCTAGATGGCTTTGAGGGGTCCACGGGGGTCCAGATGGCTACAATTGTCGCACGTGCTTAAGGATGACCTAAAACTGCTGCTGATACTCGTAGATGGCTGGGAGGGGTGCACGTTGGTCAGATGACGTAAGGAGGGTTTGTATACTCCTAGAAGGCTAGGACGGGTCCACGGGGGTCCAGATAGCTTAGATTGTCACACGTGCTTTAGGATCACCTAAAAGTGCTACTGATACTCCTAGATGAATCGGAGGGGTGCACGTGGGTGAGATGATGTAAGGAGGCTCCGTATAGTCCTAGATGGCTAGGAGGGGTCCACGGGGGTCCAGATGGCTACGATTGTCACGCGTGCTTTAGGATGACCTAAAAGTGATACTGATACTCCAAGATGGCTGGGAGGGGTGCACGTGGATCAGATGACGTAAGGAGGGTCCGTATACTCCTAGATGGCTAGGATGGGTCCACGGGGGTCCAGATGGCTACGATTGTCGCGCGTGCTTTAGGATGACCTAAAAGTGATACTGATACTCCTAGATGGCTGAGAGGGGTGCACGTGGGTCAGATGACGTAAGGAGGGTCCGTATACTCCTAGATGGCTAGGAGGGGTCCACGGGGGTCCAGATGGCTACGATTGTCGCGTGTGCTTTAGGATGACCTAAAAGTGCTACTGATACTCCTAGATGGCTGGGAGGGGTGCACGTGGGTCAGATGACGTAAGGAGGGTCCGTATACTCCTAGATGGCTAGGAGGGGTCCACGGGGGTCCAGATGGCTTAGATTGTCGCATGTGCTTTAGGATGACCTAAAAGCGCTACTGATACTCCTAGATGGCTGGGAGGGGTGCACGTGGCTCAGATGACATAAGGAGGGTCCGTATAATCCTAGATGGCTTTGAGGGGTCCACGGGGGTCCAGATGGCTACAATTGTCGCACGTGCTTAAGGATGACCTAAAACTGCTGCTGATACTCGTAGATGGCTGGGAGGGGTGCACGTTGGTCAGATGACGTAAGGAGGGTTTGTATACTCCTAGAAGGCTAGGACGGGTCCACGGGGGTCCAGATAGCTTAGATTGTCACACGTGCTTTAGGATCACCTAAAAGTGCTACTGATACTCCTAGATGAATCGGAGGGGTGCACGTGGGTGAGATGATGTAAGGAGGGTCCGTATAGTCCTAGATGGCTAGGAGGGGTCCACGGGGGTCCAGATGGCTACGATTGTCGCGCGTGCTTTAGGATGACCTAAAAGTGATACTGATACTCCAAGATGGCTGGGAGGGGTGCACGTGGATCAGATGACGTAAGGAGGGTCCGTATACTCCTAGATGGCTAGGAGGGGTCCACGGGGGTCCAGATGGCTACGATTGTCGCGCGTGCTTTAGGATGACCTAAAAGTGATACTGATACTCCTAGATGGCTGAGAGGGGTGCACGTGGGTCAGATGACGTAACGAGGGTCCGTATACTCCTAGATGGCTAGGAGGGGTCCACGGGGGTCCAGATGGCTACGATTGTCGCGTGTGCTTTAGGATGACCTAAAAGTGCTACTGATACTCCTAGATGGCTGGGAGGGGTGCACGTGGGTCAGATGACGTAAGGAGGGTCCGTATACTCCTAGATGGCTAGGAGGGGTCCACGGGGGTCCAGATGGCTTAGATTGTCGCATGTGCTTTAGGATGACCTAAAAGCGCTACTGATACTCCTAGATGGCTGGGAGGGGTGCACGTGGCTCAGATGACATAAGGAGGGTCCGTATAATCCTAGATGGCTTTGAGGGGTCCACGGGGGTCCAGATGGCTACAATTGTCGCACGTGCTTAAGGATGACCTAAAACTGCTGCTGATACTCGTAGATGGCTGGGAGGGGTGCACGTTGGTCAGATGACGTAAGGAGGGTTTGTATACTCCTAGAAGGCTAGGACGGGTCCACGGGGGTCCAGATAGCTTAGATTGTCACACGTGCTTTAGTATCACCTAAAAGTGCTACTGATACTCCTAGATGAATCGGAGGGGTGCACGTGGGTGAGATGATGTAAGGAGGGTCCGTATAGTCCTAGATGGCTAGGAGGGGTCCACGGGGGTCCAGATGGCTACGATTGTCGCGCGTGCTTTAGGATGACCTAAAAGTGATACTGATACTCCTAGATGGCTGGGAGGGGTGCACGTGGATCAGATGACGTAAGGAGGGTCTGTATACTCCTAGATGGCTAGGAGGGGTCCATGGGGGTCCAGATGGCTACGATTCTCGCGCGTGCTTTAGGATGACCTAAAAGTGATACTGATACTCCTAGATGGCTGAGAGGGGTGCACGTGGGTCAGATGACGTAAGGAGGGTCCGTATACTCCTAGATGGCTAGGAGGGGTCCACGGGGGTCCAGATGGCTACGATTGTCGCGTGTGCTTTAGGATGACCTAAAAGTGCTACTGATACTCCTAGATGGCTGGGAGGGGTGCACGTGGGTCAGATGACGTAAGGAGGGTCCGTATACTCCTAGATGGCTAGGAGGGGTCCACGGGGGTCCAGATGGCTTAGATTGTCGCATGTGCTTTAGGATGACCTAAAAGCGCTACTGATACTCCTAGATGGCTGGGAGGGGTGCACGTGGCTCAGATGACATAAGGAGGGTCCGTATAATCCTAGATGGCTTTGAGGGGTCCAGGGGGGCCAGATGGCTACAATTGTCGCACGTGCTTAAGGATGACCTAAAACTGCTGCTGATACTCGTAGATGGCTGGGAGGGGTGCACGTTGGTCAGATGACGTAAGGAGGGTTTGTATACTCCTAGAAGGCTAGGACGGGTCCACGGGGGTCCAGATAGCTTAGATTGTCACACGTGCTTTAGGATCACCTAAAAGTGCTACTGATACTCCTAGATGAATCGGAGGGGTGCACGTGGGTGAGATGATGTAAGGAGGGTCCGTATAGTCCTAGATGGCTAGGAGGGGTCCACGGGGGTCCAGATGGCTACGATTGTCGCGCGTGCTTTAGGATGACCTAAAAGTGATACTGATACTCCAAGATGGCTGGGAGGGGTGCACGTGGATCAGATGACGTAAGGAGGGTCCGTATACTCCTAGATGGCTAGGAGGGGTCCACGGGGGTCCAGATGGCTACGATTGTCGCGCGTGCTTTAGGATGACCTAAAAGTGATACTGATACTCCTAGATGGCTGAGAGGGGTGCACGTGGGTCAGATGACGTAAGGAGGGTCCGTATACTCCTAGATGGCTAGGAGGGGTCCACGGGGGTCCAGATGGCTACGATTGTCGCGTGTGCTTTAGGATGACCTAAAAGTGCTACTGATACTCCTAGATGGCTGGGAGGGGTGCACGTGGGTCAGATGACGTAAGGAGGGTCCATATACTCCTAGATGGCTAGGAGGGGTCCACGGGGGTCCAGATGGCTTAGATTGTCGCATGTGCTTTAGGATGACCTAAAAGCGCTACTGATACTCCTAGATGGCTGGGAGGGGTGCACGTGGCTCAGATGACATAAGGAGGGTCCGTATAATCCTAGATGGCTTTGAGGGGTCCACGGGGGTCCAGATGGCTACAATTGTCGCACGTGCTTAAGGATGACCTAAAACTGCTGCTGATACTCGTAGATGGCTGGGAGGGGTGCACGTTGGTCAGATGACGTAAGGAGGGTTTGTATACTCCTAGAAGGCTAGGACGGGTCCACGGGGGTCCAGATAGCTTAGATTGTCACACGTGCTTTAGGATCACCTAAAAGTGCTACTGATACTCCTAGATGAATCGGAGGGGTGCACGTGGGTGAGATGATGTAAGGAGGCTCCGTATAGTCCTAGATGGCTAGGAGGGGTCCACGGGGGTCCAGATGGCTACGATTGTCACGCGTGCTTTAGGATGACCTAAAAGTGATACTGATACTCCAAGATGGCTGGGAGGGGTGCACGTGGATCAGATGACGTAAGGAGGGTCCGTATACTCCTAGATGGCTAGGATGGGTCCACGGGGGTCCAGATGGCTACGATTGTCGCGCGTGCTTTAGGATGACCTAAAAGTGATACTGATACTCCTAGATGGCTGAGAGGGGTGCACGTGGGTCAGATGACGTAAGGAGGGTCCGTATACTCCTAGATGGCTAGGAGGGGTCCACGGGGGTCCAGATGGCTACGATTGTCGCGTGTGCTTTAGGATGACCTAAAAGTGCTACTGATACTCCTAGATGGCTGGGAGGGGTGCACGTGGGTCAGATGACGTAAGGAGGGTCCGTATACTCCTTGATGGCTAGAAGGGGTCCACGGGGGTCCAGATGGCTTAGATTGTCGCATGTGCTTTAGGATGACCTAAAAGCGCTACTGATACTCCTAGATGGCTGGGAGGGGTGCACGTGGCTCAGATGACATAAGGAGGGTCCGTATAATCCTAGATGGCTTTGAGGGGTCCACGGGGGTCCAGATGGCTACAATTGTCGCACGTGCTTAAGGATGACCTAAAACTGCTGCTGATACTCGTAGATGGCTGGGAGGGGTGCACGTTGGTCAGATGACGTAAGGAGGGTTTGTATACTCCTAGAAGGCTAGGACGGGTCCACGGGGGTCCAGATAGCTTAGATTGTCACACGTGCTTTAGGATCACCTAAAAGTGCTACTGATACTCCTAGATGAATCGGATGAATCGGAGGGGTGCACGTGGGTGAGATGATGTAAGGAGGCTCCGTATAGTCCTAGATGGCTAGGAAGGGGTCCACGGGGGTCCAGATGGCTAACGATTGTCAGCGCGTGCCTTTAGGATGACCCTAAAAGTGATACTGATACTCCTAGATGGCTGGGAGGGGTGCACGTGGATCAGATGACGTAAGGAGGGTCCGTATACTCCTAGATGGCTAGGAGGGGATCCATACGGGGGTCCAGATGGCTACGATTGTCGCTGCGTGCTTTAGGATGACCTAAAAAGTGATACTGGATACTCCTAGATGGCTAGAGAGGGGTGCACGTGGGTCAGATGACGTAAGGAGGGTCCGTATACTCCTAGATGGCTAGGAGGGGTCCACGGGGGTCCAGATGGCTTACGATTGTCGCGTGTGCTTTAGGATGACCTAAAAGTGCTACTGATACTCCCTAGATGGCTGGGAGGGGTGCGACGTGGGTCAGATGACGTAAGGAGGGTCCGTATACTCCTAGATGGCTAGGAGGGGTCCACGGGGGTCCAGATGGCTTAGATTGTCGCATGTGCTTTAGGATGACCTAAAAAGCGCTACTGATACTCCTAGATGGCTGGGAGGGGTGCACGTGGCCTCAGATTGACATAAGGAGGGTCCGTATAATCCTAGATGGCTTTGAGGGGTCCACGGGGGTCCAGATGGCTTACAATTGTCGCACGTGCTTAAGGATGACCTAAAACTGCTGCTGATACTCGTAGATGGCTGGGAGGGGTGCACGTTGGTCAGATGACGTAAGGAGGGTTTGTATACTCCTAGAAGGCTAGGACGGGTCCACGGGGGTCCAGATAGCTTAGATTTTTCACACGTGCTTTAGGATCACCTAAAAGTGCTACTGATACTCCTAGATGAATCGGAGGGGTGCAGCTGGGTGAGATGATGTAAGGAGGCTCCGTATAGTCCTAGATGGCTAGGAGGGGTCCACGGGGGTCCAGATGGCTACGATTGTCGCGCGTGCTTTAGGATGACCTAAAAGTGATACTGATACTCCATACGATGGCTGGGAGCGGGTTGCACGTGGATCAGATGACGTAAGGAGGGTCCGTATACTCCTAGATGGCTAGGAGGGGTCCCATGGGGGTCCAGATGGTTACGATTGTCGCGCGTGCCTTTAGGATGACCTAAAAGTGATACTGATACTCCTAGATGGCTGAGAGGGGTGCACGTGGGTCAGAATGACGTAAGGAGGTGTCCGTATAACTCCTAGATGGCTAGGCAGGGGTCCACGGGGCGTCCAGATGGCTACGATTGTCGCGTGTGCTTTTAGGATGACCGTAAAAGTGCTACTGATACTCCTAGATTGGCTGGGAGGGGTGCACGTTGGGTCAAGATGGTAAGGGAGGGTCCTATATTACTCCTAGATGGCTAGGAGGGGTCCACGGGCGGTCCAGATGGCTTAGATTGTCGCATGTGCTTTAGGATGAACCTAAAAGCGCTACTGATACTCCTAGATGGCTGGGAGGGGTGCACGTGGCTCAGATGACATAAGGAGGGTCCGTATAATCCTAGATGGCTTTGAGGGGTCCACGGGGGTCCAGATGGCTACAATTGTCGCAAGCACGTTGGTCAGATGACGTAAGGAGGGTTTGTATACTCCTAGAAGGCTAGGACGGGTCCACGGGGGTCCAGATAGCTTAGATTGTCACACGTGCTTTAGGATCACCTAAAAGTGCTACTGATACTCCTAGATGAATCGGAGGGGTGCACGTGGGTGAGATGATGTAAGGAGGCTCCGTATAGTCCTAGATGGCTAGGAGGGGTCCACGGGGGTCCAGATGGCTACGATTGTCACGCGTGCTTTAGGATGACCTAAAAGTGATACTGATACTCCAAGATGGCTGGGAGGGGTGCACGTGGATCAGATGACGTAAGGAGGGTCCGTATACTCCTAGATGGCTAGGATGGGTCCACGGGGGTCCAGATGGCTACGATTGTCGCGCGTGCTTTAGGATGACCTAAAAGTGATACTGATACTCCTAGATGGCTGAGAGGGGTGCACGTGGGTCAGATGACGTAAGGAGGGTCCGTATACTCCTAGATGGCTAGGAGGGGTCCACGGGGGTCCAGATGGCTACGATTGTCGCGTGTGCTTTAGGATGACCTAAAAGTGCTACTGATACTCCTAGATGGCTGGGAGGGGTGCACGTGGGTCAGATGACGTAAGGAGGGTCCGTATACTCCTTGATGGCTAGAAGGGGTCCACGGGGGTCCAGATGGCTTAGATTGTCGCATGTGCTTTAGGATGACCTAAAAGCGCTACTGATACTCCTAGATGGCTGGGAGGGGTGCACGTGGCTCAGATGACATAAGGAGGGTCCGTATAATCCTAGATGGCTTTGAGGGGTCCACGGGGGTCCAGATGGCTACAATTGTCGCACGTGCTTAAGGATGACCTAAAACTGCTGCTGATACTCGTAGATGGCTGGGAGGGGTGCACGTTGGTCAGATGACGTAAGGAGGGTTTGTATACTCCTAGAAGGCTAGGACGGGTCCACGGGGGTCCAGATAGCTTAGATTGTCACACGTGCTTTAGGATCACCTAAAAGTGCTACTGATACTCCTAGATGAATCGGAGGGGTGCACGTGGGTGAGATGATGTAAGGAGGCTCCGTATAGTCCTAGATGGCTAGGAAGGGTCCACGGGGGTCCAGATGGCTACGATTGTCGCGCGTGCTTTAGGATGACCTAAAAGTGATACTGATACTCCTAGATGGCTGGGAGGGGTGCACGTGGATCAGATGACGTAAGGAGGGTCCGTATACTCCTAGATGGCTAGGAGGGGTCCACGGGGGTCCAGATGGCTACGATTGTCGCGCGTGCTTTAGGATGACCTAAAAGTGATACTGATACTCCTAGATGGCTAAGAGGGGTGCACGTGGGTCAGATGACGTAAGGAGGGTCCGTATACTCCTAGATGGCTAGGAGGGGTCCACGGGGGTCCAGATGGTTACGATTGTCGCGTGTGCTTTAGGATGACCTAAAAGTGCTACTGATACTCCTAGATGGCTGGGAGGGGTGCGCGTGGGTCAGATGACGTAAGGAGGGTCCGTATACTCCTAGATGGCTAGGAGGGGTCCACGGGGGTCCAGATGGCTTAGATTGTCGCATGTGCTTTAGGATGACCTAAAAGCGCTAATGATACTCCTAGATGGCTGGGAGGGGTGCACGTGGCTCAGATGACATAAGGAGGGTCCGTATAATCCTAGATGGCTTTGAGGGGTCCACGGGGGTCCAGATGGCTACAATTGTCGCACGTGCTTAAGGATGACCTAAAACTGCTGCTGATACTCGTAGATGGCTGGGAGGGGTGCACGTTGGTCAGATGACGTAAGGAGGGTTTGTATACTCCTAGAAGGCTAGGACGGGTCCACGGGGGTCCAGATAGCTTAGATTGTCACACGTGCTTTAGGATCACCTAAAAGTGCTACTGATACTCCTAGATGAATCGGAGGGGTGCACGTGGGTGAGATGATGTAAGGAGGCTCCGTATAGTCCTAGATGGCTAGGAGGGGTCCACGGGGGTCCAGATGGCTACGATTGTCGCGCGTGCTTTAGGATGACCTAAAAGTGATACTGATACTCCTAGATGGCTGGGAGGGGTGCACGTGGATCAGATGACGTAAGGAGGGTCCGTATACTCCTAGATGGCTAGGAGGGGTCCATGGGGGTCCAGATGGTTACGATTGTCGCGTGTGCTTTAGGATGACCTAAAAGTGATACTGATACTCCTAGATGGCTGAGAGGGGTGCACGTGGGTCAGATGACGTAAGGAGGGTCCGTATACTCCTAGATGGCTAGGAGGGGTCCACGGGGGTCCAGATGGCTACGATTGTCGCGTGTGCTTTAGGATGACCTAAAAGTGCTACTGATACTCCTAGATGGCTGGGAGGGGTGCACGTGGGTCAGATGACGTAAGGAGGGTCCGTATACTCCTTGATGGCTAGAAGGGGTCCACGGGGGTCCAGATGGCTTAGATTGTCGCATGTGCTTTAGGATGACCTAAAAGCGCTACTGATACTCCTAGATGGCTGGGAGGGGTGCACGTGGCTCAGATGACATAAGGAGGGTCCGTATAATCCTAGATGGCTTTGAGGGGTCCACGGGGGTCCAGATGGCTACAATTGTCGCACGTGCTTAAGGATGACCTAAAACTGCTGCTGATACTCGTAGATGGCTGGGAGGGGTGCACGTTGGTCAGATGACGTAAGGAGGGTTTGTATACTCCTAGAAGGCTAGGACGGGTCCATGGGGGTCCAGATAGCTTAGATTGTCACACGTGCTTTAGGATCACCTAAAAGTGCTACTGATACTCCTAGATGAATCGGAGGGGTGCACGTGGGTGAGATGATGTAAGGAGGCTCCGTATAGTCCTAGATGGCTAGGAGGGGTCCACGGGGGTCCAGATGGCTACGATTGTCGCGCGTGCTTTAGGATGACCTAAAAGTGATACTGATACTCCTAGATGGCTGGGAGGGGTGCACGTGGATCAGATGATGTAAGGAGGGTCCGTATACTCCTAGATGGCTAGGAGGGGTCCATGGGGGTCCAGATGGCTACGATTGTCGCGCGTGCTTTAGGATGACCTAAAAGTGATACTGATACTCCTAGATGGATGAGAGGGGTGCACGTGGGTCAGATGACGTAAGGAGGGTCCGTATACTCCTAGATGGCTAGGAGGGGTCCACGGGGGTCCAGATGGCTACGATTGTAGCGTGTGCTTTAGGATGACCTAAAAGTGCTACTGATACTCCTAGATGGCTGGAAGGGGTGCACGTGGGTCAGATGACGTAAGGAGGGTCCGTATACTCCTAGATGGCTAGGAGGGGTCCACGGGGGTCCAGATGGCTTAGATTGTCGCATGTGCTTTAGGATGACCTAAAAGCGCTACTGATACTCCTAGATGGCTGGGAGGGGTGCACGTGGCTCAGATGACATAAGGAGGGTCCGTATAATCCTAGATGGCTTTGAGGGGTCCACGGGGGTCCAGATGGCTACAATTGTCGCACGTGCTTAAGGATGACCTAAAACTGCTGCTGATACTCGTAGATGGCTGGGAGGGGTGCACGTTGGTCAGATGACGTAAGGAGGGTTTGTATACTCCTAGAAGGCTAGGACGGGTCCACGGGGGTCCAGATAGCTTAGATTGTCACACGTGCTTTAGGATCACCTAAAAGTGCTACTGATACTCCTAGATGAATCGGAGGGGTGCACGTGGGTGAGATGATGTAAGGAGGCTCCGTATAGTCCTAGATGGCTAGGAGGGGTCCACGGGGGTCCAGATGGCTACGATTGTCGCGCGTGCTTTAGGATGACCTAAAAGTGATACTGATACTCCTAGATGGCTGGGAGGGGTGCACGTGGATCAGATGACGTAAGGAGGGTCCGTATACTCCTAGATGGCTAGGAGGGGTCCACGGGGGTCCAGATGGCTACGATTGTCGCGCGTGCTTTAGGATGACCTAAAAGTGATACTGATACTCCTAGATGGCTAAGAGGGGTGCACGTGGGTCAGATGACGTAAGGAGGGTCCGTATACTCCTAGATGGCTAGGAGGGGTCCACGGGGGTCCAGATGGTTACGATTGTCGCGTGTGCTTTAGGATGACCTAAAAGTGCTACTGATACTCCTAGATGGCTGGGAGGGGTGCGCGTGGGTCAGATGACGTAAGGAGGGTCCGTATACTCCTAGATGGCTAGGAGGGGTCCACGGGGGTCCAGATGGCTTAGATTGTCGCATGTGCTTTAGGATGACCTAAAAGCGCTAATGATACTCCTAGATGGCTGGGAGGGGTGCACGTGGCTCAGATGACATAAGGAGGGTCCGTATAATCCTAGATGGCTTTGAGGGGTCCACGGGGGTCCAGATGGCTACAATTGTCGCACGTGCTTAAGGATGACCTAAAACTGCTGCTGATACTCGTAGATGGCTGGGAGGGGTGCACGTTGGTCAGATGACGTAAGGAGGGTTTGTATACTCCTAGAAGGCTAGGACGGGTCCACGGGGGTCCAGATAGCTTAGATTGTCACACGTGCTTTAGGATCACCTAAAAGTGCTACTGATACTCCTAGATGAATCGGAGGGGTGCACGTGGGTGAGATGATGTAAGGAGGCTCCGTATAGTCCTAGATGGCTAGGAGGGGTCCACGGGGGTCCAGATGGCTACGATTGTCGCGCGTGCTTTAGGATGACCTAAAAGTGATACTGATACTCCTAGATGGCTGGGAGGGGTGCACGTGGATCAGATGACGTAAGGAGGGTCCGTATACTCCTAGATGGCTAGGAGGGGTCCATGGGGGTCCAGATGGTTACGATTGTCGCGTGTGCTTTCGGATGACCTAAAAGTGATACTGATACTCCTAGATGGCTGAGAGGGGTGCACGTGGGTCAGATGACGTAAGGAGGGTCCGTATACTCCTAGATGGCTAGGAGGGGTCCACGGGGGTCCAGATGGCTACGATTGTCGCGTGTGCTTTAGGATGACCTAAAAGTGCTACTGATACTCCTAGATGGCTGGGAGGGGTGCACGTGGGTCAGATGACCTAAGGAGGGTCCGTATACTCCTAGATGGCTAGGAGGGGTCCACGGGGGTCCAGATGGCTTAGATTGTCGCATGTGCTTTAGGATGACCTAAAAGCGCTACTGATACTCCTAGATGGCTGGGAGGGGTGCACGTGGCTCAGATGACATAAGGAGGGTCCGTATAATCCTAGATGGCTTTGAGGGGTCCACGGGGGTCCAGATGGCTACAATTGTCGCACGTGCTTAAGGATGACCTAAAACTGCTGCTGATACTCGTAGATGGCTGGGAGGGGTGCACGTTGGTCAGATGACGTAAGGAGGGTTTGTATACTCCTAGAAGGCTAGGACGGGTCCACGGGGGTCCAGATAGCTTAGATTGTCACACGTGCTTTAGGATCACCTAAAAGTGCTACTGATACTCCTAGATGAATCGGAGGGGTGCACGTGGGTGAGATGATGTAAGGAGGCTCCGTATAGTCCTAGATGGCTAGGAGGGGTCCACGGGGGTCCAGATGGCTACGATTGTCGCGCGTGCTTTAGGATGACCTAAAAGTGATACTGATACTCCTAGATGGCTGGGAGGGGTGCACGTGGATCAGATGACGTAAGGAGGGTCCGTATACTCCTAGATGGCTAGGAGGGGTCCATGGGGGTCCAGATGGCTACGATTGTCGCGCGTGCTTTAGGATGACCTAAAAGTGATACTGATACTCCTAGATGGATGAGAGGGGTGCACGTGGGTCAGATGACGTAAGGAGGGTCCGTATACTCCTAGATGGCTAGGAGAAGTCCACGGGGGTCCAGATGGCTACGATTGTAGCGTGTGCTTTAGGATGACCTAAAAGTGCTACTGATACTCCTAGATGGCTGGAAGGGGTGCACGTGGGTCAGATGACGTAAGGAGGGTCCGTATACTCCTAGATGGCTAGGAGGGGTCCACGGGGGTCCAGATGGCTTAGATTGTCGCATGTGCTTTAGGATGACCTAAAAGCGCTACTGATACTCCTAGATGGCTGGGAGGGGTGCACGTGGCTCAGATGACATAAGGAGGGTCCGTATAATCCTAGATGGCTTTGAGGGGTCCACGGGGGTCCAGATGGCTACAATTGTCGCACGTGCTTAAGGATGACCTAAAAGTGCTGCTGATACTCGTAGATGGCTGGGAGGGGTGCACGTTGGTCAGATGACGTAAGGAGGGTTTGTATACTCCTAGAAGGCTAGGACGGGTCCACGGGGGTCCAGATAGCTTAGATTGTCACACGTGCTTTAGGATCACCTAAAAGTGCTACTGATACTCCTAGATGAATCGGAGAGGTGCACGTGGGTGAGATGACGTAAAGAGGGTCCGTATACTCCTAGATGGCTAGGAGGGGTCCACGGGGGTCCAGATGGCTACAATTGTCGCACGTGCTTAAGGATGACCTAAAACTGCTGCTGATACTCGTAGATGGCTGGGAGGGGTGCACGTTGGTCAGATGACGTAAGGAGGGTTTGTATACTCCTAGAAGGCTAGGACGGGTCCACGGGGGTCCAGATAGCTTAGATTGTCACACGTGCTTTAGGATCACCTAAAAGTGCTACTGATACTCCTAGATGAATCGGAGGGGTGCACGTGGGTGAGATGATGTAAGGAGGCTCCGTATAGTCCTAGATGGCTAGGAAGGGTCCACGGGGGTCCAGATGGCTATGATTGTCGCGCGTGCTTTAGGATGACCTAAAAGTGATACTGATACTCCTAGATGGCTGGGAGGGGTGCACGTGGATCAGATGACGTAAGGAGGGTCCGTATACTCCTAGATGGCTAGGAGGGGTCCACGGGGGTCCAGATGGCTACGATTGTCGCGCGTGCTTTAGGATGACCTAAAAGTGATACTGATACTCCTAGATGGCTAAGAGGGGTGCACGTGGGTCAGATGACGTAAGGAGGGTCCGTATACTCCTAGATGGCTAGGAGGGGTCCACGGGGGTCCAGATGGTTACGATTGTCGCGTGTGCTTTAGGATGACCTAAAAGTGCTACTGATACTCCTAGATGGCTGGGAGGGGTGCGCGTGGGTCAGATGACGTAAGGAGGGTCCGTATACTCCTAGATGGCTAGGAGGGGTCCATGGGGGTCCAGATGGCTACGATTGTCGCGCGTGCTTTAGGATGACCTAAAAGTGATACTGATACTCCTAGATGGCTGGGAGGGGTGCACGTGGATCAGATGACGTAAGGAGGGTCCGTATACTCCTAGATGGCTAGGAGGGGTCCATGGGGGTCCAGATGGTTACGATTGTCGCGTGTGCTTTCGGATGACCTAAAAGTGATACTGATACTCCTAGATGGCTGAGAGGGGTGCACGTGGGTCAGATGACGTAAGGAGGGTCCGTATACTCCTAGATGGCTAGGAGGGGTCCACGGGGGTCCAGATGGCTACGATTGTCGCGTGTGCTTTAGGATGACCTAAAAGTGCTACTGATACTCCTAGATGGCTGGGAGGGGTGCACGTGGGTCAGATGACCTAAGGAGGGTCCGTATACTCCTAGATGGCTAGGAGGGGTCCACGGGGGTCCAGATGGCTTAGATTGTCGCATGTGCTTTAGGATGACCTAAAAGCGCTACTGATACTCCTAGATGGCTGGGAGGGGTGCACGTGGCTCAGATGACATAAGGAGGGTCCGTATAATCCTAGATGGCTTTGAGGGGTCCACGGGGGTCCAGATGGCTACAATTGTCGCACGTGCTTAAGGATGACCTAAAACTGCTGCTGATACTCGTAGATGGCTGGGAGGGGTGCACGTTGGTCAGATGACGTAAGGAGGGTTTGTATACTCCTAGAAGGCTAGGACGGGTCCACGGGGGTCCAGATAGCTTAGATTGTCACACGTGCTTTAGGATCACCTAAAAGTGCTACTGATACTCCTAGATGAATCGGAGGGGTGCACGTGGGTGAGATGATGTAAGGAGGCTCCGTATAGTCCTAGATGGCTAGGAGGGGTCCACGGGGGTCCAGATGGCTACGATTGTCGCGCGTGCTTTAGGATGACCTAAAAGTGATACTGATACTCCTAGATGGCTGGGAGGGGTGCACGTGGATCAGATGACGTAAGGAGGGTCCGTATACTCCTAGATGGCTAGGAGGGGTCCATGGGGGTCCAGATGGCTACGATTGTCGCGCGTGCTTTAGGATGACCTAAAAGTGATACTGATACTCCTAGATGGATGAGAGGGGTGCACGTGGGTCAGATGACGTAAGGAGGGTCCGTATACTCCTAGATGGCTAGGAGAAGTCCACGGGGGTCCAGATGGCTACGATTGTAGCGTGTGCTTTAGGATGACCTAAAAGTGCTACTGATACTCCTAGATGGCTGGAAGGGGTGCACGTGGGTCAGATGACGTAAGGAGGGTCCGTATACTCCTAGATGGCTAGGAGGGGTCCACGGGGGTCCAGATGGCTTAGATTGTCGCATGTGCTTTAGGATGACCTAAAAGCGCTACTGATACTCCTAGATGGCTGGGAGGGGTGCACGTGGCTCAGATGACATAAGGAGGGTCCGTATAATCCTAGATGGCTTTGAGGGGTCCACGGGGGTCCAGATGGCTACAATTGTCGCACGTGCTTAAGGATGACCTAAAAGTGCTGCTGATACTCGTAGATGGCTGGGAGGGGTGCACGTTGGTCAGATGACGTAAGGAGGGTTTGTATACTCCTAGAAGGCTAGGACGGGTCCACGGGGGTCCAGATAGCTTAGATTGTCACACGTGCTTTAGGATCACCTAAAAGTGCTACTGATACTCCTAGATGAATCGGAGAGGTGCACGTGGGTGAGATGACGTAAAGAGGGTCCGTATACTCCTAGATGGCTAGGAGGGGTCCACGGGGGTCCAGATGGCTACAATTGTCGCACGTGCTTAAGGATGACCTAAAACTGCTGCTGATACTCGTAGATGGCTGGGAGGGGTGCACGTTGGTCAGATGACGTAAGGAGGGTTTGTATACTCCTAGAAGGCTAGGACGGGTCCACGGGGGTCCAGATAGCTTAGATTGTCACACGTGCTTTAGGATCACCTAAAAGTGCTACTGATACTCCTAGATGAATCGGAGGGGTGCACGTGGGTGAGATGATGTAAGGAGGCTCCGTATAGTCCTAGATGGCTAGGAGGGGTCCACGGGGGTCCAGATGGCTACGATTGTCGCGCGTGCTTTAGGATGACCTAAAAGTGATACTGATACTCCAAGATGGCTGGGAGGGGTGCACGTGGATCAGATGACGTAAGGAGGGTCCGTATACTCCTAGATGGCTAGGAGGGGTCCACGGGGGTCCAGATGGCTACGATTGTCGCGCGTGCTTTAGGATGACCTAAAAGTGATACTGATACTCCTAGATGGCTGAGAGGGGTGCACGTGGGTCAGATGACGTAAGGAGGGTCCGTATACTCCTAGATGGCTAGGAGGGGTCCACGGGGGTCCAGATGGCTACGATTGTCGCGTGTGCTTTAGGATGACCTAAAAGTGCTACTGATACTCCTAGATGGCTGGGAGGGGTGCACGTGGGTCAGATGACCTAAGGAGGGTCCGTATACTCCTAGATGGCTAGGAGGGGTCCACGGGGGTCCAGATGGCTTAGATTGTCGCATGTGCTTTAGGATGACCTAAAAGCGCTACTGATACTCCTAGATGGCTGGGAGGGGTGCACGTGGCTCAGATGACATAAGGAGGGTCCGTATAATCCTAGATGGCTTTGAGGGGTCCACGGGGGTCCAGATGGCTACAATTGTCGCACGTGCTTAAGGATGACCTAAAACTGCTGCTGATACTCGTAGATGGCTGGGAGGGGTGCACGTTGGTCAGATGACGTAAGGAGGGTTTGTATACTCCTAGAAGGCTAGGACGGGTCCACGGGGGTCCAGATAGCTTAGATTGTCACACGTGCTTTAGGATCACCTAAAAGTGCTACTGATACTCCTAGATGAATCGGAGGGGTGCACGTGGGTGAGATGATGTAAGGAGGCTCCGTATAGTCCTAGATGGCTAGGAGGGGTCCACGGGGGTCCAGATGGCTACGATTGTCGCGCGTGCTTTAGGATGACCTAAAAGTGATACTGATACTCCTAGATGGCTGGGAGGGGTGCACGTGGATCAGATGACGTAAGGAGGGTCCGTATACTCCTAGATGGCTAGGAGGGGTCCACGGGGGTCCAGATGGCTACGATTGTCGCGCGTGCTTTAGGATGACCTAAAAGTGATACTGATACTCCTAGATGGCTAAGAGGGGTGCACGTGGGTCAGATGACGTAAGGAGGGTCCGTATACTCCTAGATGGCTAGGAGGGGTCCACGGGGGTCCAGATGGCTACGATTGTCGCGTGTGCTTTAGGATGACCTAAAAGTGCTACTGATACTCCTAGATGGCTGGGAGGGGTGCGCGTGGGTCAGATGACGTAAGGAGGGTCCGTATACTCCTAGATGGCTAGGAGGGGTCCACGGGGGTCCAGATGGCTTAGATTGTCGCATGTGCTTTAGGATGACCTAAAAGCGCTACTGATACTCCTAGATGGCTGGGAGGGGTGCACGTGGCTCAGATGACATAAGGAGGGTCCGTATAATCCTAGATGGCTTTGAGGGGTCCACGGGGGTCCAGATGGCTACAATTGTCGCACGTGCTTAAGGATGACCTAAAACTGCTGCTGATACTCGTAGATGGCTGGGAGGGGTGCACGTTGGTCAGATGACGTAAGGAGGGTTTGTATACTCCTAGAAGGCTAGGACGGGTCCACGGGGGTCCAGATAGCTTAGATTGTCACACGTGCTTTAGGATCACCTAAAAGTGCTACTGATACTCCTAGATGAATCGGAGGGGTGCACGTGGGTGAGATGATGTAAGGAGGCTCCGTATAGTCCTAGATGGCTAGGAGGGCTCCACGGGGGTCCAGATGGCTACGATTGTCGCGCGTGCTTTAGGATGACCTAAAAGTGATACTGATACTCCTAGATGGCTGGGAGGGGTGCACGTGGATCAGATGACGTAAGGAGGGTCCGTATACTCCTAGATGGCTAGGAGGGGTCCATGGGGGTCCAGATGGCTACGATTGTCGCGCGTGCTTTAGGATGACCTAAAAGTGATACTGATACTCCTAAGTGGATGAGAGGGGTGCACGTGGGTCAGATGACGTAAGGAGGGTCCGTATACTCCTAGATGGCTAGGAGGGGTCCACGGGGGTCCAGATGGCTACGATTGTCGCGCGTGCTTTAGGATGACCTAAAAGTGATACTGATACTCCTAGATGGCTGAGAGGGGTGCACGTGGGTCAGATGACGTAAGGAGGGTCCGTATACTCCTAGATGGCTAGGAGGGGTCCACGGGGGTCCAGATGGCTACGATTGTCGCGTGTGCTTTAGGATGACCTAAAAGTGCTACTGATACTCCTAGATGGCTGGGAGGGGTGCACGTGGGTCAGATGACCTAAGGAGGGTCCGTATACTCCTAGATGGCTAGGAGGGGTCCACGGGGGTCCAGATGGCTTAGATTGTCGCATGTGCTTTAGGATGACCTAAAAGCGCTACTGATACTCCTAGATGGCTGGGAGGGGTGCACGTGGCTCAGATGACATAAGGAGGGTCCGTATAATCCTAGATGGCTTTGAGGGGTCCACGGGGGTCCAGATGGCTACAATTGTCGCACGTGCTTAAGGATGACCTAAAACTGCTGCTGATACTCGTAGATGGCTGGGAGGGGTGCACGTTGGTCAGATGACGTAAGGAGGGTTTGTATACTCCTAGAAGGCTAGGACGGGTCCACGGGGGTCCAGATAGCTTAGATTGTCACACGTGCTTTAGGATCACCTAAAAGTGCTACTGATACTCCTAGATGAATCGGAGGGGTGCACGTGGGTGAGATGATGTAAGGAGGCTCCGTATAGTCCTAGATGGCTAGGAGGGGTCCACGGGGGTCCAGATGGCTACGATTGTCGCGCGTGCTTTAGGATGACCTAAAAGTGATACTGATACTCCTAGATGGCTGGGAGGGGTGCACGTGGATCAGATGACGTAAGGAGGGTCCGTATACTCCTAGATGGCTAGGAGGGGTCCACGGGGGTCCAGATGGCTACGATTGTCGCGCGTGCTTTAGGATGACCTAAAAGTGATACTGATACTCCTAGATGGCTAAGAGGGGTGCACGTGGGTCAGATGACGTAAGGAGGGTCCGTATACTCCTAGATGGCTAGGAGGGGTCCACGGGGGTCCAGATGGCTACGATTGTCGCGTGTGCTTTAGGATGACCTAAAAGTGCTACTGATACTCCTAGATGGCTGGGAGGGGTGCGCGTGGGTCAGATGACGTAAGGAGGGTCCGTATACTCCTAGATGGCTAGGAGGGGTCCACGGGGGTCCAGATGGCTTAGATTGTCGCATGTGCTTTAGGATGACCTAAAAGCGCTACTGATACTCCTAGATGGCTGGGAGGGGTGCACGTGGCTCAGATGACATAAGGAGGGTCCGTATAATCCTAGATGGCTTTGAGGGGTCCACGGGGGTCCAGATGGCTACAATTGTCGCACGTGCTTAAGGATGACCTAAAACTGCTGCTGATACTCGTAGATGGCTGGGAGGGGTGCACGTTGGTCAGATGACGTAAGGAGGGTTTGTATACTCCTAGAAGGCTAGGACGGGTCCACGGGGGTCCAGATAGCTTAGATTGTCACACGTGCTTTAGGATCACCTAAAAGTGCTACTGATACTCCTAGATGAATCGGAGGGGTGCACGTGGGTGAGATGATGTAAGGAGGCTCCGTATAGTCCTAGATGGCTAGGAGGGGTCCACGGGGGTCCAGATGGCTACGATTGTCGCGCGTGCTTTACGATGACCTAAAAGTGATACTGATACTCCTAGATGGCTGGGAGGGGTGCACGTGGATCAGATGACGTAAGGAGGGTCCGTATACTCCTAGATGGCTAGGAGGGGTCCATGGGGGTCCAGATGGCTACGATTGTCGCGCGTGCTTTAGGATGACCTAAAAGTGATACTGATACTCCTAAGTGGATGAGAGGGGTGCACGTGGGTCAGATGACGTAAGGAGGGTCCGTATACTCCTAGATGGCTAGGAGGGGTCCACGGGGGTCCAGATGGCTACGATTGTAGCGTGTGCTTTAGGATGACCTAAAAGTGCTACTGATACTCCTAGATGGCTGGAAGGGGTGCACGTGGGTCAGATGACGTAAGGAGGGTCCGTATACTCCTAGATGGCTAGGAGGGGTCCACGGGGGTCCAGATGGCTTAGATTGTCGCATGTGCTTTAGGATGACCTAAAAGCGCTACTGATACTCCTAGATGGCTGGGAGGGGTGCACGTGGCTCAGATGACATAAGGAGGGTCCGTATAATCCTAGATGGCTTTGAGGGGTCCACGGGGGTCCAGATGGCTACAATTGTCGCACGTGCTTAAGGATGACCTAAAAGTGCTGCTGATACTCGTAGATGGCTGGGAGGGGTGCACGTTGGTCAGATGACGTAAGGAGGGTTTTTATACTCCTAGATGGCTGGGAGGGGTGCACGTGGCTCAGATGACATAAGGAGGGTCCGTATAATCCTAGATGGCTTTGAGGGGTCCACGGGGGTCCAGATGGCTACAATTGTCGCACGTGCTTAAGGATGACCTAAAACTGCTGCTGATACTCGTAGATGGCTGGGAGGGGTGCACGTTGGTCAGATGACGTAAGGAGGGTTTGTATACTCCTAGAAGGCTAGGACGGGTCCACGGGGGTCCAGATAGCTTAGATTGTCACACGTGCTTTAGGATCACCTAAAAGTGCTACTGATACTCCTAGATGAATCGGAGGGGTGCACGTGGGTGAGATGATGTAAGGAGGCTCCGTATAGTCCTAGATGGCTAGGAGGGGTCCACGGGGGTCCAGATGGCTACGATTGTCGCGCGTGCTTTAGGATGACCTAAAAGTGATACTGATACTCCTAGATGGCTGGGAGGGGTGCACGTGGATCAGATGACGTAAGGAGGGTCCGTATACTCCTAGATGGCTAGGAGGGGTCCATGGGGGTCCAGATGGCTACGATTGTCGCGCGTGCTTTAGGATGACCTAAAAGTGATACTGATACTCCTAGATGGATGAGAGGGGTGCACGTGGGTCAGATGACGTAAGGAGGGTCCGTATACTCCTAGATGGCTAGGAGAAGTCCACGGGGGTCCAGATGGCTACGATTGTAGCGTGTGCTTTAGGATGACCTAAAAGTGCTACTGATACTCCTAGATGGCTGGAAGGGGTGCACGTGGGTCAGATGACGTAAGGAGGGTCCGTATACTCCTAGATGGCTAGGAGGGGTCCACGGGGGTCCAGATGGCTTAGATTGTCGCATGTGCTTTAGGATGACCTAAAAGCGCTACTGATACTCCTAGATGGCTGGGAGGGGTGCACGTGGCTCAGATGACATAAGGAGGGTCCGTATAATCCTAGATGGCTTTGAGGGGTCCACGGGGGTCCAGATGGCTACAATTGTCGCACGTGCTTAAGGATGACCTAAAAGTGCTGCTGATACTCGTAGATGGCTGGGAGGGGTGCACGTTGGTCAGATGACGTAAGGAGGGTTTGTATACTCCTAGAAGGCTAGGACGGGTGATATGGGCACGACGGGGGAGGTGCAGCCCAATTTCAGGACTCCACCAAGTTAGGTGTATTCGTTGTGTGTTGCTATTTTAAATAATTAGAGTTTTTAATACTTATGAGTTTGGGCTTGGTTTGGGCCTGTCCAACCAAGTCAACGTAGGGTCCATTAGTGGGGCGGTACTGTAGCGCGGTACTGTAGCACCCCTCCCCTCATATAAGGAGTTGCTAGGCATCGTTTTAGGGTTAGCTTGAGTTTAGATTAAAAACAGTCCATAGACTTTGAGCTCGTTGGTGAAGCATCCCTCCGGGGACGGCGATGCCGTTTATCAGTTTGTAATAAAGATTGCTGCGAGGGTGCTTGTGTTCATCAAGTGTTATCGTGCTCGGGTTAGAGGCGTGGTGATCTTCATCACGTTGCTTGCTGGATTTATTCCCCACCTTCAGGTGTTGTTGGAAGGATTTACCGTCCGGGTTACTCGTTGTGAAAGATCGGGACAACAATCATAGGATCATCCCCTTGATCCTTATCATGTGGTATCAGATTACTGGGTTTATCACAGCGAGTTTTGTTTGATCAATCTGCTAGATTGATTTCGGTGGAGATTGGTTCAGGCGGAGGCTGTTGGAGATCGCGTTCGTAGAGATCGTGTCGGTGGTCGTCCTGCAGGGAGTCCAGCGTACAGCCGGCAAGGAGGTTAGATCGATTGCAAATTTGCTAAGATCGTTTTCTGCTGCAGTCCCGATCGTGGTTGCTTTTGATCGTGGTTGTGTGGAGGTTGGCTGGAGCAGCACGTGAAGTCCAGGCAGTGCGGTTCCTGCTAGATCTGCTAGTCAATTTCAAACACCAAACATCAGATCGTGGAGGAGCAGCAAGGGACAGCACGTGGTGGTGTTTGATCATCAAGTCAAGGAAAAGGAAAGTCCAAACCGGATAGGAAATTCCAAGCAAGATCGGATCTGATAAAAACGGAAAGATAAATCTCGGATTTCATTAGTTCCGGATTTGGTGGGATTCTTTCTCGTTTTGTTTTCTGACGTGGAGTTTTGGCAGGAAAGGAAAGTAAACAAGAGGCAGATTCGGATTTACTTGGCCGATAAGAAAGGAAAGGAAATACCGGAGGAAAGGAAAAGGCAAGAGGTCAGCTTTGATCTCGCGTTCTGCCCAGTCCAGAAACGACCGTCGTCTTGTTCAGCCCACAGTGACCTGCACGTGAGGAGTCGGGACTTGGGAGGCTACCAATTGGAAAGTACATAAAATTATCTTTCCGACAAGTGCTTATTTGCCTGTTTCGGACTTCCTACGAGGAAACCACGTCCGTTTTAAATTCAGAGTTTCTGTCAGTCCGAACCGAATTTGACGTGATAATGAGTTCGTTTCAGGGTGATTTTTATGGCAAGAGGTGTGTTTCTGGTGAAAGGTCCGGTGATGTTTATCATGACTACACTGGTATCATTGTTGGTTTCGCCTTTGATCCAACTAAAATCAAGTGGAGATTGGACAGCTCGGCGACGCCTGCAGAATATCAGTCTTGGGAATCAGACATGGACAGTGGTTTTGCAAAATGTCGTACGCTTGATTACAATTTTGGTGACCCTACTGCATTAGTTATTGCGTACCGGCGAGTAGATACAAAGTTGTCGAGTTGGTGGCGGGAAGAGATGCGTGTGAGAGGCATCACATGGCAAACATCTAATTGGGAGGAATTCAAACAATTTCTGCGCACCAAATTTGTGGAGCCGTCTACGGATTTGGACAAAAGTCTGGTGGAGGATGTTGTACCATTGAGTGGGTTGAATATGCAACTCAAGAGAGTACATGGTGATACTTGTATGACAGTGGATAGAGGCCAGCGATGGAATTTATTTCAGGCGCAGTGCATGATCAAGGGCAAAGCATGCAAGTTGATGATTGACAGTGGTAGCTACTGTAATGGCATTAGCAAGGCGGTTGTGGAAGCGTTGGGTTTATCCACATGGCGTATTCCAGAACCGAGGCATGTTGAGTGGGTTAATAGCTGCGGTATGATGAAGATTACTCACAAGGTTCGTGTGCCATTTATAGTTGGTGACTATGTTGATGAGGTGGAATGCGATGTGTTGCCATTGGAGGTATGTGGACTGTTACTTGGACGTCCATGGCAGTATGATCGCAATGTTACTCATGCTGGGAGAGCAAATACATATTCTTTTGTGCATGATGGCAAACAGCGGACTTTGAAACCTATGCAGGATGATCAAATAAAGTCTGATGTTGAGCTGGTGGTACACAAGGAGAAGTTGCGCAAGGCTGAGCCAAAATCTGAGCTAGCTACGCCGCAGCCTGAGGAGCATGATGCACGGAGCGTCAGTGTTGACATTGTTTCAGCCATGCCTGTAGATGACAAGCCAGTTGTACTTGTTAGTGACAAGCCGGTTGAAGTTATGCCTCTGATTGATGAGAAGAAAGAAATTCCAGTTCGTGTTGACATGGGTGTTCAGACCGATGATAGTGGTGCTGATCGTGTTCCGGTGCATATGGTGCCGCGGGTAGTTAGCCACAGTTTTGTGAGAACACCTCAGAAACGTTTTGTTGGAGCAGCAGTACATGTGCATAAAGGCAAGGATGGACGTGTTCGTCAGTTGTGTGGCCCAGGCATTACTCATCTTGTGCAGGGTCGTGCAAAGCAGGTTCATGTTCAGCAACACGAGGTTCTAGCAAGAGTTGAGAAGAAGAAGATGGTGGCGCCTAGGTCCAAGCTCATGTGGAGAAGGAAAGAGATGCAGCCGCCGAAGACTGTATCAAGTCGAGCAGGCCGAGCGGGAGGATGTGGTGAGGAAGGCAAGCGAGACTTGAAGATGACGAAGACGCGTGATGTTGTTGCTGCTATCATGCCACCCTTTCGAGCCGACCCTCAAGCGTTGAGGACAACGCTTCTTGAAGGGGGGGAGGATGATATGGGCACGACGGGGGAGGTGCAGCCCAATTTCAGGACTCCACCAAGTTAGGTGTATTCGTTGTGTGTTGCTATTTTAAATAATTAGAGTTTTTAATACTTATGAGTTTGGGCTTGGTTTGGGCCTGTCCAACCAAGTCAACGTAGGGTCCATTAGTGGGGCGGTACTGTAGCGCGGTACTGTAGCACCCCTCCCCTCATATAAGGAGTTGCTAGGCATCGTTTTAGGGTTAGCTTGAGTTTAGATTAAAAACAGTCCATAGACTTTGAGCTCGTTGGTGAAGCATCCCTCCGGGGACGGCGATGCCGTTTATCAGTTTGTAATAAAGATTGCTGCGAGGGTGCTTGTGTTCATCAAGTGTTATCGTGCTCGGGTTAGAGGCGTGGTGATCTTCATCACGTTGCTTGCTGGATTTATTCCCCACCTTCAGGTGACGCCGTTGGTGTTGTTGGAAGGATTTACCGTCCGGGTTACTCGTTGTGAAAGATCGGGACAACAATCATAGGATCATCCCCTTGATCCTTATCACCTCCTAGAAGGCTAGGACGGGTCCACGGGGGTCCAGATAGCTTAGATTGTCACACGTGCTTTAGGATCACCTAAAAGTGCTACTGATACTCCTAGATGAATCGGAGAGGTGCACGTGGGTGAGATGACGTAAAGAGGGTCCGTATACTCCTAGATGGCTAGGAGGGGTCCACGGGGGTCCAGATGGCTACAATTGTCGCACGTGCTTAAGGATGACCTAAAACTGCTGCTGATACTCGTAGATGGCTGGGAGGGGTGCACGTTGGTCAGATGACGTAAGGAGGGTTTGTATACTCCTAGAAGGCTAGGACGGGTCCACGGGGGTCCAGATAGCTTAGATTGTCACACGTGCTTTAGGATCACCTAAAAGTGCTACTGATACTCCTAGATGAATCGGAGGGGTGCACGTGGGTGAGATGATGTAAGGAGGCTCCGTATAGTCCTAGATGGCTAGGAGGGGTCCACGGGGGTCCAGATGGCTACGATTGTCGCGCGTGCTTTAGGATGACCTAAAAGTGATACTGATACTCCAAGATGGCTGGGAGGGGTGCACGTGGATCAGATGACGTAAGGAGGGTCCGTATACTCCTAGATGGCTAGGAGGGGTCCACGGGGGTCCAGATGGCTACGATTGTCGCGCGTGCTTTAGGATGACCTAAAAGTGATACTGATACTCCTAGATGGCTGAGAGGGGTGCACGTGGGTCAGATGACGTAAGGAGGGTCCGTATACTCCTAGATGGCTAGGAGGGGTCCACGGGGGTCCAGATGGCTACGATTGTCGCGTGTGCTTTAGGATGACCTAAAAGTGCTACTGATACTCCTAGATGGCTGGGAGGGGTGCACGTGGGTCAGATGACCTAAGGAGGGTCCGTATACTCCTAGATGGCTAGGAGGGGTCCACGGGGGTCCAGATGGCTTAGATTGTCGCATGTGCTTTAGGATGACCTAAAAGCGCTACTGATACTCCTAGATGGCTGGGAGGGGTGCACGTGGCTCAGATGACATAAGGAGGGTCCGTATAATCCTAGATGGCTTTGAGGGGTCCACGGGGGTCCAGATGGCTACAATTGTCGCACGTGCTTAAGGATGACCTAAAACTGCTGCTGATACTCGTAGATGGCTGGGAGGGGTGCACGTTGGTCAGATGACGTAAGGAGGGTTTGTATACTCCTAGAAGGCTAGGACGGGTCCACGGGGGTCCAGATAGCTTAGATTGTCACACGTGCTTTAGGATCACCTAAAAGTGCTACTGATACTCCTAGATGAATCGGAGGGGTGCACGTGGGTGAGATGATGTAAGGAGGCTCCGTATAGTCCTAGATGGCTAGGAGGGGTCCACGGGGGTCCAGATGGCTACGATTGTCGCGCGTGCTTTAGGATGACCTAAAAGTGATACTGATACTCCTAGATGGCTGGGAGGGGTGCACGTGGATCAGATGACGTAAGGAGGGTCCGTATACTCCTAGATGGCTAGGAGGGGTCCACGGGGGTCCAGATGGCTACGATTGTCGCGCGTGCTTTAGGATGACCTAAAAGTGATACTGATACTCCTAGATGGCTAAGAGGGGTGCACGTGGGTCAGATGACGTAAGGAGGGTCCGTATACTCCTAGATGGCTAGGAGGGGTCCACGGGGGTCCAGATGGCTACGATTGTCGCGTGTGCTTTAGGATGACCTAAAAGTGCTACTGATACTCCTAGATGGCTGGGAGGGGTGCGCGTGGGTCAGATGACGTAAGGAGGGTCCGTATACTCCTAGATGGCTAGGAGGGGTCCACGGGGGTCCAGATGGCTTAGATTGTCGCATGTGCTTTAGGATGACCTAAAAGCGCTACTGATACTCCTAGATGGCTGGGAGGGGTGCACGTGGCTCAGATGACATAAGGAGGGTCCGTATAATCCTAGATGGCTTTGAGGGGTCCACGGGGGTCCAGATGGCTACAATTGTCGCACGTGCTTAAGGATGACCTAAAACTGCTGCTGATACTCGTAGATGGCTGGGAGGGGTGCACGTTGGTCAGATGACGTAAGGAGGGTTTGTATACTCCTAGAAGGCTAGGACGGGTCCACGGGGGTCCAGATAGCTGAGATTGTCACACGTGCTTTAGGATCACCTAAAAGTGCTACTGATACTCCTAGATGAATCGGAGGGGTGCACGTGGGTGAGATGATGTAAGGAGGCTCCGTATAGTCCTAGATGGCTAGGAGGGCTCCACGGGGGTCCAGATGGCTACGATTGTCGCGCGTGCTTTAGGATGACCTAAAAGTGATACTGATACTCCTAGATGGCTGGGAGGGGTGCACGTGGATCAGATGACGTAAGGAGGGTCCGTATACTCCTAGATGGCTAGGAGGGGTCCATGGGGGTCCAGATGGCTACGATTGTCGCGCGTGCTTTAGGATGACCTAAAAGTGATACTGATACTCCTAAGTGGATGAGAGGGGTGCACGTGGGTCAGATGACGTAAGGAGGGTCCGTATACTCCTAGATGGCTAGGAGGGGTCCACGGGGGTCCAGATGGCTACGATTGTCGCGCGTGCTTTAGGATGACCTAAAAGTGATACTGATACTCCTAGATGGCTGAGAGGGGTGCACGTGGGTCAGATGACGTAAGGAGGGTCCGTATACTCCTAGATGGCTAGGAGGGGTCCACGGGGGTCCAGATGGCTACGATTGTCGCGTGTGCTTTAGGATGACCTAAAAGTGCTACTGATACTCCTAGATGGCTGGGAGGGGTGCACGTGGGTCAGATGACCTAAGGAGGGTCCGTATACTCCTAGATGGCTAGGAGGGGTCCACGGGGGTCCAGATGGCTTAGATTGTCGCATGTGCTTTAGGATGACCTAAAAGCGCTACTGATACTCCTAGATGGCTGGGAGGGGTGCACGTGGCTCAGATGACATAAGGAGGGTCCGTATAATCCTAGATGGCTTTGAGGGGTCCACGGGGGTCCAGATGGCTACAATTGTCGCACGTGCTTAAGGATGACCTAAAACTGCTGCTGATACTCGTAGATGGCTGGGAGGGGTGCACGTTGGTCAGATGACGTAAGGAGGGTTTGTATACTCCTAGAAGGCTAGGACGGGTCCACGGGGGTCCAGATAGCTTAGATTGTCACACGTGCTTTAGGATCACCTAAAAGTGCTACTGATACTCCTAGATGAATCGGAGGGGTGCACGTGGGTGAGATGATGTAAGGAGGCTCCGTATAGTCCTAGATGGCTAGGAGGGGTCCACGGGGGTCCAGATGGCTACGATTGTCGCGCGTGCTTTAGGATGACCTAAAAGTGATACTGATACTCCTAGATGGCTGGGAGGGGTGCACGTGGATCAGATGACGTAAGGAGGGTCCGTATACTCCTAGATGGCTAGGAGGGGTCCACGGGGGTCCAGATGGCTACGATTGTCGCGCGTGCTTTAGGATGACCTAAAAGTGATACTGATACTCCTAGATGGCTAAGAGGGGTGCACGTGGGTCAGATGACGTAAGGAGGGTCCGTATACTCCTAGATGGCTAGGAGGGGTCCACGGGGGTCCAGATGGCTACGATTGTCGCGTGTGCTTTAGGATGACCTAAAAGTGCTACTGATACTCCTAGATGGCTGGGAGGGGTGCGCGTGGGTCAGATGACGTAAGGAGGGTCCGTATACTCCTAGATGGCTAGGAGGGGTCCACGGGGGTCCAGATGGCTTAGATTGTCGCATGTGCTTTAGGATGACCTAAAAGCGCTACTGATACTCCTAGATGGCTGGGAGGGGTGCACGTGGCTCAGATGACATAAGGAGGGTCCGTATAATCCTAGATGGCTTTGAGGGGTCCACGGGGGTCCAGATGGCTACAATTGTCGCACGTGCTTAAGGATGACCTAAAACTGCTGCTGATACTCGTAGATGGCTGGGAGGGGTGCACGTTGGTCAGATGACGTAAGGAGGGTTTGTATACTCCTAGAAGGCTAGGACGGGTCCACGGGGGTCCAGATAGCTGAGATTGTCACACGTGCTTTAGGATCACCTAAAAGTGCTACTGATACTCCTAGATGAATCGGAGGGGTGCACGTGGGTGAGATGATGTAAGGAGGCTCCGTATAGTCCTAGATGGCTAGGAGGGCTCCACGGGGGTCCAGATGGCTACGATTGTCGCGCGTGCTTTAGGATGACCTAAAAGTGATACTGATACTCCTAGATGGCTGGGAGGGGTGCACGTGGATCAGATGACGTAAGGAGGGTCCGTATACTCCTAGATGGCTAGGAGGGGTCCATGGGGGTCCAGATGGCTACGATTGTCGCGCGTGCTTTAGGATGACCTAAAAGTGATACTGATACTCCTAAGTGGATGAGAGGGGTGCACGTGGGTCAGATGACGTAAGGAGGGTCCGTATACTCCTAGATGGCTAGGAGGGGTCCACGGGGGTCCAGATGGCTACGATTGTCGCGCGTGCTTTAGGATGACCTAAAAGTGATACTGATACTCCTAGATGGCTGAGAGGGGTGCACGTGGGTCAGATGACGTAAGGAGGGTCCGTATACTCCTAGATGGCTAGGAGGGGTCCACGGGGGTCCAGATGGCTACGATTGTCGCGTGTGCTTTAGGATGACCTAAAAGTGCTACTGATACTCCTAGATGGCTGGGAGGGGTGCACGTGGGTCAGATGACCTAAGGAGGGTCCGTATACTCCTAGATGGCTAGGAGGGGTCCACGGGGGTCCAGATGGCTTAGATTGTCGCATGTGCTTTAGGATGACCTAAAAGCGCTACTGATACTCCTAGATGGCTGGGAGGGGTGCACGTGGCTCAGATGACATAAGGAGGGTCCGTATAATCCTAGATGGCTTTGAGGGGTCCACGGGGGTCCAGATGGCTACAATTGTCGCACGTGCTTAAGGATGACCTAAAACTGCTGCTGATACTCGTAGATGGCTGGGAGGGGTGCACGTTGGTCAGATGACGTAAGGAGGGTTTGTATACTCCTAGAAGGCTAGGACGGGTCCACGGGGGTCCAGATAGCTTAGATTGTCACACGTGCTTTAGGATCACCTAAAAGTGCTACTGATACTCCTAGATGAATCGGAGGGGTGCACGTGGGTGAGATGATGTAAGGAGGCTCCGTATAGTCCTAGATGGCTAGGAGGGGTCCACGGGGGTCCAGATGGCTACGATTGTCGCGCGTGCTTTAGGATGACCTAAAAGTGATACTGATACTCCTAGATGGCTGGGAGGGGTGCACGTGGATCAGATGACGTAAGGAGGGTCCGTATACTCCTAGATGGCTAGGAGGGGTCCACGGGGGTCCAGATGGCTACGATTGTCGCGCGTGCTTTAGGATGACCTAAAAGTGATACTGATACTCCTAGATGGCTAAGAGGGGTGCACGTGGGTCAGATGACGTAAGGAGGGTCCGTATACTCCTAGATGGCTAGGAGGGGTCCACGGGGGTCCAGATGGCTACGATTGTCGCGTGTGCTTTAGGATGACCTAAAAGTGCTACTGATACTCCTAGATGGCTGGGAGGGGTGCGCGTGGGTCAGATGACGTAAGGAGGGTCCGTATACTCCTAGATGGCTAGGAGGGGTCCACGGGGATCCAGATGGCTTAGATTGTCGCATGTGCTTTAGGATGACCTAAAAGCGCTACTGATACTCCTAGATGGCTGGGAGGGGTGCACGTGGCTCAGATGACATAAGGAGGGTCCGTATAATCCTAGATGGCTTTGAGGGGTCCACGGGGGTCCAGATGGCTACAATTGTCGCACATGCTTAAGGATGACCTAAAACTGCTGCTGATACTCGTAGATGGCTGGGAGGGGTGCACGTTGGTCAGATGACGTAAGGAGGGTTTGTATACTCCTAGAAGGCTAGGACGGGTCCACGGGGGTCCAGATAGCTTAGATTGTCACACGTGCTTTAGGATCACCTAAAAGTGCTACTGATACTCCTAGATGAATCGGAGGGGTGCACGTGGGTGAGATGATGTAAGGAGGCTCCGTATAGTCCTAGATGGCTAGGAGGGGTCCACGGGGGTCCAGATGGCTACGATTGTCGCGCGTGCTTTAGGATGACCTAAAAGTGATACTGATACTCCTAGATGGCTGGGAGGGGTGCACGTGGATCAGATGACGTAAGGAGGGTCCGTATACTCCTAGATGGCTAGGAGGGGTCCACGGGGGTCCAGATGGCTACGATTGTCGCGCGTGCTTTAGGATGACCTAAAAGTGATACTGATACTCCTAGATGGCTAAGAGGGGTGCACGTGGGTCAGATGACGTAAGGAGGGTCCGTATACTCCTAGATGGCTAGGAGGGGTCCACGGGGGTCCAGATGGCTACGATTGTCGCGTGTGCTTTAGGATGACCTAAAAGTGCTACTGATACTCCTAGATGGCTGGGAGGGGTGCGCGTGGGTCAGATGACGTAAGGAGGGTCCGTATACTCCTAGATGGCTAGGAGGGGTCCACGGGGGTCCAGATGGCTTAGATTGTCGCATGTGCTTTAGGATGACCTAAAAGCGCTACTGATACTCCTAGATGGCTGGGAGGGGTGCACGTGGCTCAGATGACATAAGGAGGGTCCGTATAATCCTAGATGGCTTTGAGGGGTCCACGGGGGTCCAGATGGCTACAATTGTCGCACGTGCTTAAGGATGACCTAAAACTGCTGCTGATACTCGTAGATGGCTGGGAGGGGTGCACGTTGGTCAGATGACGTAAGGAGGGTTTGTATACTCCTAGAAGGCTAGGACGGGTCCACGGGGGTCCAGATAGCTTAGATTGTCACACGTGCTTTAGGATCACCTAAAAGTGCTACTGATACTCCTAGATGAATCGGAGGGGTGCACGTGGGTGAGATGATGTAAGGAGGCTCCGTATAGTCCTAGATGGCTAGGAGGGCTCCACGGGGGTCCAGATGGCTACGATTGTCGCGCGTGCTTTAGGATGACCTAAAAGTGATACTGATACTCCTAGATGGCTGGGAGGGGTGCACGTGGATCAGATGACGTAAGGAGGGTCCGTATACTCCTAGATGGCTAGGAGGGGTCCATGGGGGTCCAGATGGCTACGATTGTCGCGCGTGCTTTAGGATGACCTAAAAGTGATACTGATACTCCTAAGTGGATGAGAGGGGTGCACGTGGGTCAGATGACGTAAGGAGGGTCCGTATACTCCTAGATGGCTAGGAGGGGTCCACGGGGGTCCAGATGGCTACGATTGTCGCGCGTGCTTTAGGATGACCTAAAAGTGATACTGATACTCCTAGATGGCTGAGAGGGGTGCACGTGGGTCAGATGACGTAAGGAGGGTCCGTATACTCCTAGATGGCTAGGAGGGGTCCACGGGGGTCCAGATGGCTACGATTGTCGCGTGTGCTTTAGGATGACCTAAAAGTGCTACTGATACTCCTAGATGGCTGGGAGGGGTGCACGTGGGTCAGATGACCTAAGGAGGGTCCGTATACTCCTAGATGGCTAGGAGGGGTCCACGGGGGTCCAGATGGCTTAGATTGTCGCATGTGCTTTAGGATGACCTAAAAGCGCTACTGATACTCCTAGATGGCTGGGAGGGGTGCACGTGGCTCAGATGACATAAGGAGGGTCCGTATAATCCTAGATGGCTTTGAGGGGTCCACGGGGGTCCAGATGGCTACAATTGTCGCACGTGCTTAAGGATGACCTAAAACTGCTGCTGATACTCGTAGATGGCTGGGAGGGGTGCACGTTGGTCAGATGACGTAAGGAGGGTTTGTATACTCCTAGAAGGCTAGGACGGGTCCACGGGGGTCCAGATAGCTTAGATTGTCACACGTGCTTTAGGATCACCTAAAAGTGCTACTGATACTCCTAGATGAATCGGAGGGGTGCACGTGGGTGAGATGATGTAAGGAGGCTCCGTATAGTCCTAGATGGCTAGGAGGGGTCCACGGGGGTCCAGATGGCTACGATTGTCGCGCGTGCTTTAGGATGACCTAAAAGTGATACTGATACTCCTAGATGGCTGGGAGGGGTGCACGTGGATCAGATGACGTAAGGAGGGTCCGTATACTCCTAGATGGCTAGGAGGGGTCCACGGGGGTCCAGATGGCTACGATTGTCGCGCGTGCTTTAGGATGACCTAAAAGTGATACTGATACTCCTAGATGGCTAAGAGGGGTGCACGTGGGTCAGATGACGTAAGGAGGGTCCGTATACTCCTAGATGGCTAGGAGGGGTCCACGGGGGTCCAGATGGCTACGATTGTCGCGTGTGCTTTAGGATGACCTAAAAGTGCTACTGATACTCCTAGATGGCTGGGAGGGGTGCGCGTGGGTCAGATGACGTAAGGAGGGTCCGTATACTCCTAGATGGCTAGGAGGGGTCCACGGGGGTCCAGATGGCTTAGATTGTCGCATGTGCTTTAGGATGACCTAAAAGCGCTACTGATACTCCTAGATGGCTGGGAGGGGTGCACGTGGCTCAGATGACATAAGGAGGGTCCGTATAATCCTAGATGGCTTTGAGGGGTCCACGGGGGTCCAGATGGCTACAATTGTCGCACGTGCTTAAGGATGACCTAAAACTGCTGCTGATACTCGTAGATGGCTGGGAGGGGTGCACGTTGGTCAGATGACGTAAGGAGGGTTTGTATACTCCTAGAAGGCTAGGACGGGTCCACGGGGGTCCAGATAGCTTAGATTGTCACACGTGCTTTAGGATCACCTAAAAGTGCTACTGATACTCCTAGATGAATCGGAGGGGTGCACGTGGGTGAGATGATGTAAGGAGGCTCCGTATAGTCCTAGATGGCTAGGAGGGGTCCACGGGGGTCCAGATGGCTACGATTGTCGCGCGTGCTTTACGATGACCTAAAAGTGATACTGATACTCCTAGATGGCTGGGAGGGGTGCACGTGGATCAGATGACGTAAGGAGGGTCCGTATACTCCTAGATGGCTAGGAGGGGTCCATGGGGGTCCAGATGGCTACGATTGTCGCGCGTGCTTTAGGATGACCTAAAAGTGATACTGATACTCCTAAGTGGATGAGAGGGGTGCACGTGGGTCAGATGACGTAAGGAGGGTCCGTATACTCCTAGATGGCTAGGAGGGGTCCACGGGGGTCCAGATGGCTACGATTGTAGCGTGTGCTTTAGGATGACCTAAAAGTGCTACTGATACTCCTAGATGGCTGGAAGGGGTGCACGTGGGTCAGATGACGTAAGGAGGGTCCGTATACTCCTAGATGGCTAGGAGGGGTCCACGGGGGTCCAGATGGCTTAGATTGTCGCATGTGCTTTAGGATGACCTAAAAGCGCTACTGATACTCCTAGATGGCTGGGAGGGGTGCACGTGGCTCAGATGACATAAGGAGGGTCCGTATAATCCTAGATGGCTTTGAGGGGTCCACGGGGGTCCAGATGGCTACAATTGTCGCACGTGCTTAAGGATGACCTAAAAGTGCTGCTGATACTCGTAGATGGCTGGGAGGGGTGCACGTTGGTCAGATGACGTAAGGAGGGTTTTTATACTCCTAGATGGCTGGGAGGGGTGCACGTGGCTCAGATGACATAAGGAGGGTCCGTATAATCCTAGATGGCTTTGAGGGGTCCACGGGGGTCCAGATGGCTACAATTGTCGCACGTGCTTAAGGATGACCTAAAAGTGCTGCTGATACTCGTAGATGGCTGGGAGGGGTGCACGTTGGTCAGATGACGTAAGGAGGGTTTGTATACTCCTAGAAGGCTAGGACGGGTCCACGGTGGTCCAGATAGCTTAGATTGTCACACGTGCTTTAGGATCACCTAAAAGTGCTACTGATACTCCTAGATGAATCGGAGAGGTGCACGTGGGTGAGATGACGTAAAGAGGGTCCGTATACTCCTAGATGGCTAGGAGGGGTCCACGGGGGTCCAGATAGCTTAGATTGTCGCACGTGCTTTAGGATCACCTAAAAGTGCTACTGATACTCCTAGATGAATCGGAGGGGTGCACGTGGGTGAGATGATGTAAGGAGGGTCCGTATACTCCTAGATGGCTAGGAGGGGTCCACGGGGGTCCAGATGGCTACGATTGTCGCGCGTGCTTTAGGATGACCTAAAAGTGATACTGATACTCCTAGATGGCTGGGAGGGGTGCACGTGGGTCAGATGACGTAAGGAGGGTCCGTATACTCCTAGATGGCTAGGAGGGGTCCACGGGGGTCCAGATGGCTTAGATTGTCGCATGTGCTTTACGATGAACTAAAAGTGCTACTGATACTCCTAGATGGCTGGGAGGGCTGCACGTGGCTCAGATGACGTAAGGAGGGTCTGCATACTCCTAGAAGGCTAGGACGGGTCCACGGGGGTCCAGATAGCTTAGATTGTCGCACGTGCTTTAGGATCACCTAAAAGTGCTACTGATACTCCTAGATGAATCGGAGGGGTGCACGTGGGTGATATGACGTAAAGAGGGTCCGTATACTTCTAGATGGCTAGGAGGGCTCCACGGGGGTCCAGATAGCTTAGATTGTCGCACGTGCTTTAGGATCACCTAAAAGTGCTACTGATACTCCTAGATGAATCGGAGGGGTGCACGTGGGTGAGATGACGTAAACAGGGTCCGTATACTCCTAGATGGCTAGGAGGGGTCCACGGGGGTCCAGATAGGATAGATTGTCGCACGTGCTTTAGGATCACCTAAAAGTGCTACTGATACTCCTAGATGAATCGGAGGGGTGCACGTGGGTGAGATAATGTAAGGAGGGTCCGTATACTCCTAGATGGCTAGGAGGGGTCCACGGGGGTCCAGATGGCTACGATTGTCGCGCGTGCTTTAGGATGACCTAAAAGTGATACTGATACTCCTAGACGGCTGGGAGGGGTGCACGTGGGTCAGATGACGTAAGGAGGGTCCGTATACTCCTAGATAGCTAGGAGGGGTCCACGGGGGTCCAGATGGCTACGATTGTCACGTGTGCTTTAGGATGACCTAAAAGTGCTACTGATACTCCTAGATGCCTGGGAGGGGTGCACGTGGGTCAGATGACGTAAGGAGGGTCCGTATACTCCTAGATGGCTAGGAGGGGTCCACGGGGGTCCAGATGGCTTAGATTGTCGCATGTGCTTTAGGATCACCTAAAAGCGCTACTGATACTCCTAGATGGCTGGGAGGAGTGCACGTGGCTCAGATGACATAAGGAGGGTCCGTATAATCCTAGATGGCTTTGAGGGGTCCACGGGGGTCCAGATGGCTACAATTGTCGCACGTGCTTAAGGATGACCTAAAACTGCTGCTGATACTCGTAGATGGCTGGGAGGGGTGCACGTTGGTCAGATGACGTAAGGAGGGTTTGTATACTCCTAGAAGGCTAGGACGGGTCCACGGGGGTCCAGATAGCTTAGATTGTCACACGTGCTTTAGGATCACCTAAAAGTGCTACTGATACTCCTAGATGAATCGGAGGGGTGCACGTGGGTGAGATGATGTAAGGAGGGTCCGTATAGTCCTAGATGGCTAGGAGGGGTCCACGGGGGTCCAGATGGCTACGATTGTCGCGCGTGCTTTAGGATGACCTAAAAGTGATACTGATACTCCAAGATGGCTGGGAGGGGTGCACGTGGATCAGATGACGTAAGGAGGGTCCGTATACTCCTAGATGGCTAGGAGGGGTCCACGGGGGTCCAGATGGCTACGATTGTCGCGCGTGCTTTAGGATGACCTAAAAGTGATACTGATACTCCTAGATGGCTGAGAGGGGTGCACGTGGGTCAGATGACGTAAGGAGGGTCCGTATACTCCTAGATGGCTAGGAGGGGTCCACGGGGGTCCAGATGGCTACGATTGTCGCGTGTGCTTTAGGATGACCTAAAAGTGCTACTGATACTCCTAGATGGCTGGGAGGGGTGCACGTGGGTCAGATGACGTAAGGAGGGTCCGTATACTCCTAGATGGCTAGGAGGGGTCCACGGGGGTCCAGATGGCTTAGATTGTCGCATGTGCTTTAGGATGACCTAAAAGCGCTACTGATACTCCTAGATGGCTGGGAGGGGTGCACGTGGCTCAGATGACATAAGGAGGGTCCGTATAATCCTAGATGGCTTTGAGGGGTCCACGGGGGTCCAGATGGCTACAATTGTCGCACGTGCTTAAGGATGACCTAAAACTGCTGCTGATACTCGTAGATGGCTGGGAGGGGTGCACGTTGGTCAGATGACGTAAGGAGGGTTTGTATACTCCTAGAAGGCTAGGACGGGTCCACGGGGGTCCAGATAGCTTAGATTGTCACACGTGCTTTAGGATCACCTAAAAGTGCTACTGATACTCCTAGATGAATCGGAGGGGTGCACGTGGGTGAGATGATGTAAGGAGGGTCCGTATAGTCCTAGATGGCTAGGAGGGGTCCACGGGGGTCCAGATGGCTACGATTGTCGCGCGTGCTTTAGGATGACCTAAAAGTGATACTGATACTCCTAGATGGCTGGGAGGGGTGCACGTGGATCAGATGACGTAAGGAGGGTCTGTATACTCCTAGATGGCTAGGAGGGGTCCACGGGGGTCCAGATGGCTACGATTCTCGCGCGTGCTTTAGGATGACCTAAAAGTGATACTGATACTCCTAGATGGCTGAGAGGGGTGCACGTGGGTCAGATGACGTAAGGAGGGTCCGTATACTCCTAGATGGCTAGGAGGGGTCCACGGGGGTCCAGATGGCTACGATTGTCGCGTGTGCTTTAGGATGACCTAAAAGTGCTACTGATACTCCTAGATGGCTGGGAGGGGTGCACGTGGGTCAGATGACGTAAGGAGGGTCCGTATACTCCTAGATGGCTAGGAGGGGTCCACGGGGGTCCAGATGGCTTAGATTGTCGCATGTGCTTTAGGATGACCTAAAAGCGCTACTGATACTCCTAGATGGCTGGGAGGGGTGCACGTGGCTCAGATGACATAAGGAGGGTCCGTATAATCCTAGATGGCTTTGAGGGGTCCACGGGGGTCCAGATGGCTACAATTGTCGCACGTGCTTAAGGATGACCTAAAACTGCTGCTGATACTCGTAGATGGCTGGGAGGGGTGCACGTTGGTCAGATGACGTAAGGAGGGTTTGTATACTCCTAGAAGGCTAGGACGGGTCCACGGGGGTCCAGATAGCTTAGATTGTCATACGTGCTTTAGGATCACCTAAAGGTGCTACTGATACTCCTAGATGAATCGGAGGGGTGCACGTGGGTGAGATGATGTAAGGAGGGTCCGTATAGTCCTAGATGGCTAGGAGGGGTCCACGGGGGTCCAGATGGCTACGATTGTCGCGCGTGCTTTAGGATGACCTAAAAGTGATACTGATACTCCAAGATGGCTGGGAGGGGTGCACGTGGATCAGATGACGTAAGGAGGGTCCGTATACTCCTAGATGGCTAGGAGGGGTCCACGGGGGTCCAGATGGCTACGATTGTCGCGCGTGCTTTAGGATGACCTAAAAGTGATACTGATACTCCTAGATGGCTAAGAGGGGTGCACGTGGGTCAGATGACGTAAGGAGGGTTCGTATACTCCTAGATGGCTAGGAGGGGTCCACGGGGGTCCAGATGGCTTAGATTGTCGCATGTGCTTTACGATGAACTAAAAGTGCTACTGATACTCCTAGATGGCTGGGAGGGCTGCACGTGGCTCAGATGACGTAAGGAGGGTCTGCATACTCCTAGAAGGCTAGGACGGGTCCACGGGGGTCCAGATAGCTTAGATTGTCGCACGTGCTTTAGGATCACCTAAAAGTGCTACTGATACTCCTAGATGAATCGGAGGGGTGCACGTGGGTGATATGACGTAAAGAGGGTCCGTATACTTCTAGATGGCTAGGAGGGCTCCACGGGGGTCCAGATAGCTTAGATTGTCGCACGTGCTTTAGGATCACCTAAAAGTGCTACTGATACTCCTAGATGAATCGGAGGGGTGCACGTGGGTGAGATGACGTAAAGAGGGTCCGTATACTCCTAGATGGCTAGGAGGGGTCCACGGGGGTCCAGATAGGATAGATTGTCGCACGTGCTTTAGGATCACCAAAAAGTGCTACTGATACTCCTAGATGAATCGGAGGGGTGCACGTGGGTGAGATGATGTAAGGAGGGTCCGTATACTCCTAGATGGCTAGGAGGGGTCCACGGGGGTCCAGATGGCTACGATTGTCGCGCGTGCTTTAGGATGACCTAAAAGTGATACTGATACTCCTAGACGGCTGGGAGGGGTGCACGTGGGTCAGATGACGTAAGGAGGGTCCGTATACTCCTAGATAGCTAGGAGGGGTCCACGGGGGTCCAGATGGCTACGATTGTCACGTGTGCTTTAGGATGACCTAAAAGTGCTACTGATACTCCTAGATGCCTGGGAGGGGTGCACGTGGGTCAGATGACGTAAGGAGGGTCCGTATACTCCTAGATGGCTAGGAGGGGTCCACGGGGGTCCAGATGGCTTAGATTGTCGCATGTGCTTTAGGATGACCTAAAAGCGCTACTGATACTCCTAGATGGCTGGGAGGGGTGCACGTGGCTCAGATGACATAAGGAGGGTCCGTATAATCCTAGATGGCTTTGAGGGGTCCACGGGGGTCCAGATGGCTACAATTGTCGCACGTGCTTAAGGATGACCTAAAAGTGCTGCTGATACTCGTAGATGGCTGGGAGGGGTGCACGTTGGTCAGATGACGTAAGGAGGGTTTGTATACTCCTAGAAGGCTAGGACGGGTCCACGGGTGATATGGGCACGACGGAGGAGGTGCAGCCCAATTTCAGGACTCCACCAAGCTAGGCGTGTTGATACGGGCATCCCAGCGAAGGTTGGCTGGCACCGTTGGAGAAGACCTTCCAGCGTTGAGGGCAACGCCTTTCCAAAGAAGGGGAGGATGATGTGGGCATCGTCGGCATTATATTGGTCCGTTGACACGCTAGGACATTATTTGATAATATGTAAAAGTCTAAGGCAGTGTTAACTAGGCCTGCGTGCCAAGTCTATGACCGAACCCGCCATGGGTCGGTTTGTATCCAGGTCGAGTCCAACTAGGTCTAGGAGTCATGTTAGATTCGGTTTGGGTTTGTCCAAACCGACTAGTTGTTTGGCCTCCTATATAAAGGAGCCAGCGGCTAGTGTTTAGGGGAGTTCAATCGTTTAGTCAAAATACTATCTTGTGCTCCACCGTGTATCATCCCTCCGGGGACGGCGTTGCCGTGTTATCTAATATAGATTGCTGCGAGGGTTCTTGTGTTCATCAAGGATTATCGAGCTGTGGTTTGAGGTGTGGTGATCTTCATCACGTTGCATGCTGGATTCGTTCCTCTTCTTCAGGTGACGTTCATCGCGTTGTTGGAAGATTTATCTATCGGTAGACTTGCGGTGAAAGATCGGGCAACAATCTTAGGATCGCCGGAGTGACCTTTTATCATCTGGTATCAGAGCACCAAGTTTATCACCGTGAGTTCGTTCCTTTGAGATCGGTTTGCTGGTCCAGCTTGGTTTTGCTGGGAAGTGTCGAGTTGGTGCGTTGTCGCATCTCAGGCAAGTTGAGGAGAAAAGGGCGACAAGTTTGTGGCGAGTTGGTTCGATCTCGTTGAGTTGGTACGCAGACAGCGAGTTCCAGATCGAAGTCGCAACCATCAGGAGAGTTTCGTGTTCCCGTTGTTCGAGTTGGAGATACGATCGAGCTGGCCAAACTTGTTTGCTGCGAAGGGTTCGTGTGCAGCTCGTTCTTTCCATAATTCCTGCGTGGACTGTTGCCAACGAAAAAGAAAGGAAGGAAAGAGAGTTTGCTCCATGTACTAGTCCAGATCGGAACAGAAATAGAAAAGGCAGGTTCAGTTCCGATTTAAAAGGAAGCAACCAGACAGGGAAATAGGAGATTTCGGACTGAATCAGTTCCGGGTTTGGTGGAATTAATCCTGGACGGAAAGGAAAGGAAGGAGAGAGAATTTCGGATCAGAAACATAATAGGAAACAGGAGATCTCGCATTTAATTTGTTCCGGATTTTGTCTGATTAATTCCGGACAGAAAAAGAAAGAAGCAATCTCGTATTAAATTTGTCCCGGATTTAGGAGAGAGAATTTTGAATCAGAAATAGAAGGAAATATTCAGTTCCGACTTTTGAGAAGGAAAGAAGAGATTCGGATTTAGTTTTTCCGGATTTCGTGGGATTCCGATTTTTCGGAAGTTCAGGAAAGGAAAGAGGAGATCTCGGATTTAATTACTCCGAATTTTGTGGGATTCGAATATAGAAGATTTGATTCAGGAAAATCAACCCAGACGTGCTCAGCTTTTGGTGAATTTTCGTGTAGATTTTTTGCGTGCGATTTTTTTTTTTTTTTAGGTATGAGTTCACCGAGGCCTGTTCGTCTGACCGAGAAGGCCGGTGATGTTTATCACGACTACACTGGTATCATTGTTGGTTTCGCTTTTGATCCAACTAAAATCAAGTGGAAATTGGACAGCTCGGCGACCGCCGCAGAATATCAGTCTTGGGAATCTGACATGGACAGTGGTTTTGCAAAATGTCGTACGTTTGATTGCAATTTTGGTGACCCTACCGCATTAGTTATTGCATACCGTCGAGTGGATACAAAGTTGTCGAGTTCGTGGCGGGAAGAGATGCGTGTGAGAGGCATCACATGGCAAACATCTAATTGGGAGGAATTCAACAATTTCTGCGCACCAAATTTGTGGATCCGTCTATGGATTTAGATAAAAGTCCGGTGGAGGATGTTGTACCAGGGAGTGGGCTGAATATGCAACTCAAGAGAGTACATGGTGATACTTGTACGACAGTGGATAGAGGCCAGCGATGGAATTTATTTCAGGCGGAGTGCGTGATCAAGGGCAAAGCATGCAAGTTGATGATTGACAGTGGTAGCTACTGTAATGGCATTAGCAAGGCGGTTGTGGAAGCGTTGGGTTTATCCACATGGCGTATTCCAGAACCAAGGCATGTTCAGTGGGTTAATAGCTGCGGTATGATGAAGATTACTCACAAGGTCCGTGTGCCGTTTACAGTTGGTGACTATGTTGATGAGGTGGAATGCGATGTGCTGCCATTGGAGGTATGTGGACTGTTACTTGGACGTCCATGGCAGTATGATCGTAATGCTATACATGCTGGGAGAGCAAATACGTATTCTTTTGCGCATGATGGCAAACATCGGACATTGAAGCCTATGACGGATGATCAAATCAAGTCCGATGTGGTGTTGGTGGTTCGTAAGGAGAAGTTGCGCAAGGCTAAGCCACAGCCAGGGCTAGCTAAGGTGCAGTGTGAGCAGCATGATGCAAAGAGCGTCAGTGATGATATTGTTTCAGCCAAGCCTGTAGATGACAAGCCAGTTGTTCTTGTTAGTGACAAGCCGGTTGAAGTCAAGCCTCATATTGATGAAGGGAAGGATATGTCAGCATGTGTTTCATGTGTTCCACTTACAGTTCGTGTTGACATGGGTGTTCAGACCGATGACAGTGGTGCTGATCGTGTTCCGGTGCATATGATGCCTCGGGTAGTCAGCCAAAATTCGGATCTGGTTGATACGTGAAGGAAAAAACTTCTCCGAAATTAAAGGAAATAATCGGTTTAGATTTTTTGGGAGTTCTCATATTTAATTATTCCGGATTTTTTGGGATCCGAATTTCCAGCCAAGAAAAAGAGTTCGATTCTACGTGGGAAAGGAAAACGTTTAGTACATGCAGATTTGCTTCCGTGTGGAATTAGGAAAAGGAAAGAGGAGTCTGTCTGGGGTCCGATCGGAAGGAAAAAAAGAAAGGATGGAAAGGAAATGATCGGAGGAAATCAAGGAAATAAAAAAAATTACGTGGTGTGGAAATAGAAAAGAGAAGAGGACACTGATTTTAATTTCAAACGGTGGTGGACTTGAATCATTTGGATCCTTGGTGTGCAGCAATTTGTGCTGTTTGTTTTGGATGATGTGCCAAGTTTGTCCCAACAATTTCAGATTGTCTCCGCAGGCGTATTCAGCTGATTTGGACCCTTGGTGTGCAGGAATTGTCCTGTTGTGTTTGGGGTGATTTGTGTGGTGCGTTTACGGTACAGTCCGAAAGTTGTGTGTCTCAGTTTGATTGTTGGTTGGCGCCAAGAGCAAGTCTAGCCGAGAGGGAGGATGTGGTGTGGTAGGCCGGCGAAGACTTGAGGATGAAGAAAGATCGTGGCGATGTGCAGATTTGACGCCACAAGCGCTGGAGAAGACCTTCCGGCGTTGAGGACAACGCCTTTCTAAGAAGGGGAGGATGATACGGGCATCGTCGGCATTATATTGGTCCGTTGACACGCTAGGACATATGTAATAGAAATATAAGTCTAAGGTGTTGTTAATTAGGGCCTGCGTGCCAAACATGGCCGAACCCAACCATGGGTCGGTTTGTATCAGTTTGAGTCCAATTAGGTTTAGGTGTCCGAGTCGAACCAGGTTAGGTTTCAGCGGCTCCTATCCCTTTGGCCTTTATAACCAGAGGGGGTGCCACAATATTAGGGGAGTTGAAAAGTTATGTAGAACATTGTGTTCAAGGTCGCCTCCGTCCTAAGGGACCGGCGTGTAGACGGCGTCTCGGACGTTCGTTAGTTATCTTTGAAATAAAGACATGAGTGTTCTTGAATTGTCAAGAGTTATCATGTGTGCGCGAAGGTTCTTGGATCTGCCAAGGGTTGTCGTGCTTGGCGTGAGGCGTGGTGTTCATCATCATGTTGCTCGCCTAAATCTATCCAGATTCTTCAGGTTGCGTGGATTGCCACGTGGTTGGGAGAATAGTTATCTCGGTGGTTCTTGCGGTGAAAGATCGGGCACAACTCAAGGGATCATCGGAGTGATCCTTATCAACGGGGGTCCAGATAGCTTAGATTGTCACACGTGCTTTAGGATCACCTAAAAGTGATGAGGACATCCCAAGTCTTTATCCATCTTCTCCGATAGAAGATGATGCTGCCCAAGATAAACATGATCAAGTGAGGATTGGTCCAGTGACAAGATCCAGAACAAAGTTACTTGATCAACAGGTGAACTCGCTCCTAATTGCATATGATGTTTGTGATCATGAGAATTTTATACTACCTAAATCTATGCATTTATGTTGTCTCAGGTTTATTGATAACACAAACATTGGAGGAGGCATGGAGCATGAAGACAATGATGGCAAGCACGAGGGAGGCGAGGGAGGAAGTGGAGCCATCAAAGGAAAGACCTTCGGTTCGGACTGGCAGAAGTCACGAATTCGAAACAGCCAAGGATTATTCATGTGAAGTCCAAATAAAGCAACGAAGCACAGGTTGGAAAGGAAATTTCAAGTCCTTTCCAACGGATCCGACCCGAAGCACCGATTCGACTCGGACAAGCCTCGGTGACCAAAACAAGTCGACGGCTGTTTCCTGCCAGTTTCCAAATAGAGTCCTTTAAGTTAGAGTTATGGTTGTTTTCGACTCCGACCCTAAGTTGGACGTCCAGCAGCCTTTATATAGGCTTGTAAGTCGTGGCTTTTAGCACAGACCACGTTTAAACATAAACCCTAGATTGGATTGCTAAGCATTCATCTATATTCGAGTTCCTCTGTGTTGCGCTCAGGAATTCAACCTCTCCACTGTGTTGCGCTCTGGAGATTATTATCCGAAGTTTGAGTGTGATCTGTTGTTCCACTGGGAATTAGTAGATTGCAAAACCGCTTCGTGGTCGGCGGCTACGTTGCATCGGTGTGAGGCGTCGCGAATATCCATTGGGTTGAAGAGCTGTTGCATTGGCAACGGGGGAACAGCCGGAGAGTTCGTCGGATTCTCGCAAGTTATCTTCCACCATCATCCATCTACCCACCGCTCACTGAGAAGATCGGGCCACCCCTTATCATCTTGGTATCAGATTTCCAGCGTTTACTCGGTGAGCATCCACAAATCCATCCCGTAGATTTACTGTTTTTCGTCCTATACAGAAAAAGCCAAAAATATTAGGTTTAGATCTCGCCAGAACCCTAGATTGCATCGGATTACAAGTTGTAGTTGCTGGTCGGTTTATCCTTTGCGTTACTTTTCTTGTCTGAGTCGTAGGTCTAGGTTCTGTTTGTTCTTTGTTTCCGAGTCGTTGTCTAAATCAGAAAAATAACAAAAAGAAGTTGAGTCCGAGTTCGCGTTGGTTTCTTAGTTCTTTCTGTTTTCGTTTTCCTTACCGAGTCCACATAGTGTTCTTTTCCTTTCCGTTTGACAACCTTAGCAAGCCTTTCTTTTGGTGTAGGAACTTACCCACGAGACTAGCTTTTCCTTGCTCTAGGGCTGCTCAATTAGGAAACTTTTGTGCGACACGTTCGGCAGTTTTGGATTTATTTACTGTAGCTACAGTACCACGAACTGTTGCATATTTTTGCTGGTTTAAATACATAGAAAAGAAGTGTAAAAAAATTAATTAAAAAAAAAACAGAGAGAGAAAAAGATCCAGCGAAATAAAGAGACAAGAAGCTGAAAGTTTGTTGCTATATCCAGCCATTTTGAACCTGTTTGAGGTGCTGTTTTCAATAGTAAAATTGAGCAATCTTGTGCCCTTATACTTTGAGCTTTTGCTAGTGTCTCTCTCGTGCATTGTGACATTCTTGTTTCATAGTTGCTTTGCCCTGTTTATCTCCACCGTGTGCGTTTCCTGTGGTGTCATACGATCAGCACTAGGATTTGTAATTTGGTGTAGTTAGGTATCCCTACCAAGCTCCACTTAAATACCCTGGTTTTGTTGTGTGACACTTTGAAACCCATAATATTCGCTTCACCCCCTCCGTGCACGTTCTGTCCTACGAGAGGTAAGCTTTCACTATTCACTTTGGAACGGTAAGATACACAATTTCTTTCGGTTTTTAAGTGAGTTGAGAGTTTTTCCCACCTATATATATACATTGTCTTCTGTGCACTAATCATGTCTTCAGAGGACGATAGCGTGGTGCGGCAAAGGAAGGAGGCAACATCTACAGTTACTTGGCGAGAATATGAAGCTCTCCGTGATCATTTAACCCGTCAAGTTAACAATCAGTGTGACAAGATACAAAGTGATTTGGCAGCAACAGATCATAAGCTTGAGACTGTCCTGCAAACAGCTAATGATTCAGCGGCGACATTGATGCAAATACAAACCAATCTTGCCACCTTGACTCGTGCTATGCGCACGTTGACACAGCGCAACAACCAGCCAGCGGATGATGCAAGTGTCCAGGCTGATCACGACGAGGAGTTTGATGCTGCGGACGACGATGGTGCTGCTGGGATACCGCATGCCAATGCCGGGCGTGGCGTTGGTCGTGGTGGACTTCATGGTCGTGGTTTTGCACCTGTTGGTGCACGTCGTAATTTTGTTCCTGCCGGCCATGATAATGATGATGTTTTAGCCAAGCCAAAATTCAGTATTCCTAAATTTGAAGGATCTATTGACGTGGAAGAATACATCAATTGGGAGCTGAAGATGGAAAAACTATGGCGTTTGCATGAGTGCCCCGAAGATAGAAAGATCAAGCTTGCATCTTCTGAGTTTGATGGTTATGCTTTGCTGTGGTGGGACGGACTTGTGAATGCTCGGCGTGATGCTAATGATTTGCCAATTCGTTCTTGGCAGGAGATGAAGGAAGAGATGCGTCACCGTTTTATTCCTCGTAATTACATCCGTTCTTTATATGACAAGTTGCAGAATTTGAGGCAAGGCACCCTATCCGTCGATGAGTACTACAAGGAGATGGAGATGATCATGCAGCGTGCTAAAGTGCGTGAATACCCTGAACAAACAATGCAGCGTTTCTTATCAGGTTTGAGTGTTAATATCAAACGAATTGTGCGTCATCATCAATATGGAGATGTCCAAGATTTACTGCATCAAGCACGTGAAGCTGAGTTACAGTTGGCGGAGGACGCCAAATATGCACCCCGGCCTGCCTATAGCCGAGGACCCTTTACACCGCGCGTGACACCTGCTGCCGTGGCGCCTACGCCCGTGTCCCGTGGTTCTACCCCTGCTGCATCCAAATTCAGTTCGGCTGCACCTACGCCTAAACCAGCACCAAAACCTGCTGGGAGTGTTGGCTCATCCGATTCTACAGCCCGCACTCGTGATATGAATTGCCACACTTGTGGAGGGAAGGGGCACTTTAAGAGAGATTGCCCAAACCGCAAGGTTATGTTGATCAACGAGGAGACCGGCGAGTATGAGAGTGGTGATGAAGTGGAGGCCGAACCAGAATATGTGGAGGAGAAGGAGGACGGTTCTTGCTATGCCGATGCTGTTCGATTACCGTCCATTGTTTGCACGCCTCGAGTTTTGAGTGTTACACCAAGTTCTGCGGAACAGCGCTGCAATTTGTTTCAAACAAGAGCTGCTGTTGGTAATGGAAGGTCGTGCAAAGTAATCATAGATGGTGGTAGTTGCCACAATTTAGCTAGTAAGGAGCTATGTCAGAAACTGAATCTGAAATATTTGCCGCACCCGCATCCGTATTATATTCAGTGGTTGAGTGACAGCGGAGAGATGAAGATCAACCACATGGTGCGCATTGATTTTCAGATTGGGCCATACAAAGACACCGTGGAGTGTGATGTGGTTCCAATGACGGTGTGTCATTTGTTGTTGGGTCGTCCTTGGCAATATGATCGTGATGTTCGACACAATGGCCGATCTAACACATACCAACTCAATTGGCTTGGAAAGGAGATCATCTTGCGTCCTTTATCCCCATCCGAAGTTGTCAATGATTCGAGGCAAAAGGTGGAAGTAAATTGTGAGGATGAGCGTGAGAGATTAGCTAGCCGAGTGCCCCCACCTTCGGTGAGTGAGAGCCACAAGCCAAATTCGAGTGGTAAAAAGAAAAGTGAGGGAGAGACTTCCTTAGTAATGTTAGCCACCAAATCTGATTTGAGAGAGTTTCGAGAGGATCCCACTCTAGTACCTCTTGTGCTCATGTGCAAGGGGGAAATTCTTGTTTCTAACGACATGACCCCTCTCTCTATTGGTGTTTCTAATGTTCTACAGGAATTTGGTGACGTTTTTCCGGAGGAGGTACCCGCGGGATTGCCACCATTGCGAGGCATTGAGCATCAAGTTGATTTGATCCCTGGAGCAACGCTGCCAAACCGAGCTCCGTACCGCACCAATCCCCAAGAGACGAAAGAAATCCAGCGACAAGTACAAGAGCTTCTTGACAAAGGGTATGTTCGTGTGAGCCTTAGCCCTTGTGCTGTTCCTGTTATTTTAGTTCCTAAAAAAGATGGTACATGGCGCATGTGTGTAGATTGTAGAGCTATTAACAACATCACCATTCGTTATAGACATCCTATTCCTCGTTTGGATGACATGCTAGATGAATTAAGTGGTGCTGCTATTTTCTCTAAGATAGATTTGCGTAGTGGTTATCATCAAATTCGGATGAAAGAAGGGGATGAATGGAAAACTGCTTTCAAAACAAAATTTGGGTTATATGAGTGGTTAGTCATGCCATTTGGTTTAACTAATGCTCCTAGTACCTTTATGCGTTTGATGAATCATGTTTTGAGGCATTTTATTGGGAAATTCGTGGTAGTATATTTTGATGATATTCTGATTTATAGCCACAATGAGAATGACCATGTTGATCATATTCGGCAAGTTTTACATGTGTTGCGTGATAATAAGCTTTATGGTAATCTTGCTAAGTGCACGTTTTGCAAAGAAAAGGTCATATTTCTGGGATTTGTTGTCTCTAAGAATGGAGTAGAGGTAGATGAATCTAAAATTGAAGCTATTAAAAATTGGCCTACTCCCATGAACATTAGTCAAATTAGAAGTTTCTTAGGACTGGCTGGTTTCTACCGTCGGTTTGTGAGAGATTTTAGCACCATTGCTGCACCTTTGAATGAGTTAACTAAGAAAGGTGTAGAATTTGTGTGGGCCGCAGCCCAAGATTCTGCGTTTGATGAGCTGAAACGTTGTTTGATTTCTGCACCAGTTTTACGACTTCCCGATTTCAATAAGCAATTTGATATTGAATGTGATGCTAGTGGTATTGGAATTGGAGGTGTGTTGATGCAAGAGGGTCAGCCGATTGCATATTTTTCTGAAAAACTTGGTGGTGCACAATTAAACTATCCTGTTTATGATAAAGAATTGTATGCTCTTGTTCGTGTTCTTGAGGTTTGGCAACATTATTTGTGGCCAAAAGAATTTATCATACATTCTGATCATGAGGCTTTAAAATTTTTGAAGTGCCAATCTAATCTTAATAAACGTCATGCTAAGTGGGTAGAGTTCATTGAATCTTTCCCATACATCATTAAGTATAAGAAAGGCAAGGATAATGTTGTTGCTGACGCTCTATCTAGGAAGAACATGTTATTGACACATTTAGATATTAAAGTTCCTGGCTTGGAGAGTTTGCGTGATTTATATGCGTCCGATACTGATTTTGCCGCTGCCTTTGCTAAATGTTCGGATGTGAAGGCGTGGGAAAAATACCATATGCATGATGGATATTTGTTTAGAGCTAACAAGTTATGTGTACCCGAGTCGTCCGTGCGTTTGCTATTGTTGCAGGAATCACATGGAGGCGGATTGATGGGTCACTTTGGACGTGAGAAGACGTTGTTAATGTTGGCTGATCACTTTTATTGGCCACGCATGAGGCGAGATGTGGACAGGTTTGTGAAGCGTTGCATCACATGCAACAAGGCTAAATCCAAACTTAAGCCACATGGTCTGTATACTCCTCTTCCTGCACCTACAACTCCATGGGAGGATATTAGCATGGATTTTGTGTTAGGATTGCCTAGAACCAGGAGAGGACATGATTCGATATTCGTGGTAGTGGATCGTTTTTCTAAAATGTCACATTTTATTGCCTGCCACAAAAGCGACGATGCGTCGCATATTGCTAATCTGTTTTTCAGGGAGATCGTGCGTCTACATGGGGTACCGAGGACGATTGTTTCTGACCGTGACGTGAAGTTCATGAGCTACTTTTGGAAGACGTTGTGGGGGAAGCTAGGAACAAAGCTGCTGTTCAGTACCACATGTCATCCACAAACGGATGGGCAAACGGAGGTGGTAAATCGCACACTATCGACGTTGCTACGAGCCATGATTAAGAAGAACCTGCGAGAATGGGAGGAGTGCTTACCGCATGTGGAGTTTGCGTACAATAGGGCGGTGCATTCGACCACGACATTGTGCCCGTTTGAGGTGGTGTATGGGTTCAAGCCTATAACGCCGCTTGATTTGCTGCCGCTTCCAACACAGGAAAGAATCAACATGGAGGCATCGAAGCGTGCAGATTTCGTGAGGAAGATACACATCAAGACCAAGGAGGCAATTGAAAAGAAGGGTAAGAACAATGCTGCGCGTGTCAACAAGAAGCGCAAGGAGGTGCTTTTTCAGCCCGGCGACATGGTTTGGGTTCATTTCCGCCAGGATCGGTTCCCTAATTTGCGCAAGTCTAAGTTGATGCCGCGAGGAGATGGCCCTTACAAGGTGCTGTCCAAAATCAATGATAATGCCTACAAGATAGATCTTCCATCTACTGAATTCGGTGTGAGCAATTCGTTCAATGTTGCTGATTTGACGCCCTACACCGGAGATGACCTTGACGCGTCGAGGACGACGCCTTTTCAAGGGGGGGAGGATGATGAGGACATCCCAAGTCTTTATCCATCTTCTCCGATAGAAGATGATGCTGCCCAAGATAAACATGATCAAGTGAGGATTGGTCCAGTGACAAGATCCAGAACAAAGTTACTTGATCAACAGGTGAACTCGCTCCTAATTGCATATGATGTTTGTGATCATGAGAATTTTATACTACCTAAATCTATGCATTTATGTTGTCTCAGGTTTATTGATAACACAAACATTGGAGGAGGCATGGAGCATGAAGACAATGATGGCAAGCACGAGGGAGGCGAGGGAGGAAGTGGAGCCATCAAAGGAAAGACCTTCGGTTCGGACTGGCAGAAGTCACGAATTCGAAACAGCCAAGGATTATTCATGTGAAGTCCAAATAAAGCAACGAAGCACAGGTTGGAAAGGAAATTTCAAGTCCTTTCCAACGGATCCGACCCGAAGCACCGATTCGACTCGGACAAGCCTCGGTGACCAAAACAAGTCGACGGCTGTTTCCTGCCAGTTTCCAAATAGAGTCCTTTAAGTTAGAGTTATGGTTGTTTTCGACTCCGACCCTAAGTTGGACGTCCAGCAGCCTTTATATAGGCTTGTAAGTCGTGGCTTTTAGCACAGACCACGTTTAAACATAAACCCTAGATTGGATTGCTAAGCATTCATCTATATTCGAGTTCCTCTGTGTTGCGCTCAGGAATTCAACCTCTCCACTGTGTTGCGCTCTGGAGATTATTATCCGAAGTTTGAGTGTGATCTGTTGTTCCACTGGGAATTAGTAGATTGCAAAACCGCTTCGTGGTCGGCGGCTACGTTGCATCGGTGTGAGGCGTCGCGAATATCCATTGGGTTGAAGAGCTGTTGCATTGGCAACGGGGGAACAGCCGGAGAGTTCGTCGGATTCTCGCAAGTTATCTTCCACCATCATCCATCTACCCACCGCTCACTGAGAAGATCGGGCCACCCCTTATCAAAAAGTGCTACTGATACTCCTAGATGAATCGGAGGGGTGCACGTGGGTGAGATGACGTAAAGAGGGTCCGTATACTCCTAGTTGGCTAGGAGGGGTCCACGGGGGTCCAGATAGCTTAGATTGTCGCACGTGCTTTAGGATCACCTAAAAGTGCTACTGATACTCCTAGATGAATCGGAGGGGTGCACGTGGGTGAGATGACGTAAGGAGGGTCCGTATACTCCTAGATGTCTAGGAGGGGTCCACGGGGGTCCAGATGGCTACGATTGTCGCGCGTGCTTTAGGATGACCTAAAAGTGATACTGATACTCCTAGACGGCTGGGAGGGGTGCACGTGGGTCAGATGACGTAAGGAGGGTCCGTATACTCCTAGATGGCTAGGAGGGGTCCACGGGGGTCCAGATGGCTACGATTGTCGCGCGTGCTTTAGGATGACCTAAAAGTGATACTGATACTCCTAGATGAATCGGAGGGGTGCACGTGGGTCAGATGACGTAAGGAGGGTCCGTATACTCCTAGATGGCTAGGAGGGGTCCACGGGGGTCCAGATGGCTACGATTGTCTCGTGTGCTTTAGGATGACCTAAAAGTGCTACTGATACTCCTAGATGGCTGGGAGGGGTGCACGTTGGTCAGATGACGTAAGGAGGGTCCGTATACTCCTAGATGGCTAGGAGGGGTCCACGGGGGTCCAGATGGCTTAGATTGTCGCATGTGCTTTAGGATGACCTAAAAGCGCTACTGATACACCTAGATGGCTGGGAGGGGTGCACGTGGCTCAGATGACATAAGGAGGGTCCGTATAATCCTAGATGGCTTTGAGGGGTCCACGGGGGTCTAGATAGGTTAGATTGTCGCACGTGCTTTAGGATCACCTAAAAGTGCTACTGATACTCCTAGATGAATCGGAGGGGTGCACGTGGGTGAGATGATGTAAGGAGGGTCCGTATACTCCTAGATGGCTAGGAGGGGTCCACGGGGGTCCAGATGGCTACGATTGTCGCGTGTGCTTTAGGATGACCTAAAAGTGATACTGATACTCCTAGATGGCTGGGAGGGGTGCACGTGGGTCAGATGACGTAAGGAGGGTCCATATACTCCTAGATGGCTAGGAGGGGTCCACGGGGGTCCAGATGGCTTAGATTGTCGCATGTGCTTTAGGATGAACTAAAAGTGCTACTGATACTCCTAGATGGCTGGGAGGGCTGCACGTGGCTCAGATGATGTAAGGAGGGTCAGTATAATCGTAGATGGCTTTGAGGGGGGGGGGGTCCAGATGGCTACAACTGTCGCACGTGCTTTAGGATGACCTAAAACTGCTACTGATACTCCTAGATAGCTAGGAGGGGTGCACGTTGGTCAGATGACGTAAGGAGGGTCCGTATACTCCTAGATGGCTAGGAGGGGTCCACGGGGGTCCAGATAGGATAGATTGTCGCACGTGCTTTAGGATCACCTAAAAGTGCTACTGATACTCCTAGATGAATCGGAGGGGTGCACGTGGGTGAGATGATGTAAGGAGGGTCCGTATACTCCTAGATGGCTAGGAGGGGTCCACGGGGGTCCAGATGGCTACGATTGTCGCGCGTGCTTTAGGATGACCTAAAAGTGATACTGATACTCCTAGACGGCTGGGAGGGGTGCACGTGGGTCAGATGACGTAAGGAGGGTCCGTATACTCCTAGATGGCTAGGAGGGGTCCACGGGGGTCCAGATGGCTACGATTGTCGCGCGTGCTTTAGGATGACCTAAAAGTGATACTGATACTCCTAGATGGCTGGGAGGGGTGCACGTGGGTCAGATGACGTAAGGAGGGTCCGTATACTCCTAGATGGCTAGGAGGGGTCCACGGGGGTCCAGATGGCTACGATTGTCGCGTGTGCTTTAGGATGACCTAAAAGTGCTACTGATACTCCTAGATGGCTGGGAGGGGTGCACGTGGGTCAGATGACGTAAGGAGGGTCCGTATACTCCTAGATGGCTAGGAGGGGTCCACGGGTGTCCAGATGGCTTAGATTGTCGCATGTGCTTTAGGATGACCTAAAAGCGCTACTGATACTCCTAGATGGCTGGGAGGGGTGCACGTGGCTCAGGTGACATAAGGAGGGTCCGTATAATCCTAGATGGCTTTGAGGGGTCCACGGGGGTCCAGATAGGTTAGATTGTCGCACGTGCTTTAGGATCACCTAAAAGTGCTTCTGATACTCCTAGATGAATCGGAGGGGTGCACGTGGGTGAGATGATGTAAGGAGGGTCCGTATACTCCTAGAAGGCTAGGAGGGGTCCACGGGGGTCCAGATGGCTACGATTGTCGCGTGTGCTTTAGGATGACCTAAAAGTGATACTGATACTCCTAGATGGCTGGGAGGGGTGCACGTGGGTCAGATGACGTAAGGAGGGTCCGTATACTCCTAGATGGCTAGGAGGGGTCCACGGGGGTCCAGATGGCTTAGATTGTCGCATGTGCTTTAGGATGAACTAAAAGTGCTACTGATACTCCTAGATGGCTGGGAGGGCTGCACGTGGCTCAGATGATGTAAGGAGGGTCAGTATAATCCTAGATGGCTTTGAGGGGGGGGGGGGCAGATGGCTACAACTGTCGCACGTGCTTTAGGATGACCTAAAACTGCTACTGATACTCCTAGATAGCTAGGAGGGGTGCACGTTGGTCAGATGACGTAAGGAGGGTCCGTATACTCCTAGATGGCTAGGAGGGGTCCACGGGGGTCCAGATAGCTTAGATTGTCGCACGTGCTTTAGGATCACCTAAAAGTGCTACTGATACTCCTAGATGAATCGGAGGGGTGCACGTGGGTGAGATGATGTAAGGAGGGTCCGTATAATCCTAGATGGCTAGGAGGGGTCCACGGGGGTCCAGATGGCTACGATTGTCGCGCGTGCTTTAGGATGACCTAAAAGTGATACTGATACTCCTAGATGGCTGGGAGGGGTGCACGTGGGTCAGATGACGTAAGGAGGGTCCGTATACTCCTAGATGGCGAGGAGGGGTCCACGGGGGTCCAGATGGCTTAGATTGTCGCATGTGCTTTAGGATGAACTAAAAGTGCTACTGATACTCCTAGATGGCTGGGAGGGGTGCACGTGGGTCAGATGACGTAAGGAGGGTCCGTATACTCCTAGATGGCTAGGAGGGGTCCACGGGGGTCAAGATGGCTAAGATTGTCGCTCGTGCTTTAGGATGACCTAAAAGTGCTACGGATACTCCTAGAAGGCTTGGAGGGGTGCACGTGGGTCAGATGACGTAAGGAGGGTCCGTATACTCCTAGATGGCTAGGAGGGGTCCACGGGGGTCCAGATGGCTACGATTGTCGCATGTGCTTTAGCATGACCTAAAAGTTCTACTGATATTCCTAGATGGCTGGGAGGGGTGCACGTGGGTCAGATGACGTAAGGAGGGTCCGTATACTCCTAGATGGCTAGGAGGGGTCCACGGGGGCCCAGATGGCTTAGATTGTCGCATGTGCTTTAGGATGACCTAAAAGAGCTACTGATACTCCTAGATGGCTGGGAGGGGTGCACGTTGGTCAGATGACGTAAGTAGGGTCCGTATACTCCTAGATGGCTAGGAGGGGTCCACGGGGGTCCAGATGGCTACGATTGTCGCGCGTGCTTTAGGATGACCTAAAAGTGCTACTGATACTCCTAGACGGCTGGGAGGGGAGCACGTGGGTCAGATGACGTAACGAGGGTCCGTATACTCCTAGATGGCTAGGAGAGGTCCACGGGGGTCCAGATGGCTACGATTGTCGCGCGTGCTTTAGGATGACCTAAAAGTGATACTGATACTCCTAGATGGCTGGGAGGGGTGCACGTGGGTCAGATGACGTAAGGAGGGTCCGTATACTCCTAGATGGCTAGGAGGGGTCCACAGGGGTCCAGATGGCTACGATTGTCGCGCGTGCTTTAGGATGACCTAAAAGTGATACTGATACTCCTAGATGGCTGGGAGGGGTGCACGTGGGTCAGATGACGTAAGGAGGGTCCGTATACTCCTAGATGGCTAGGAGGGGTCCACGGGGGTCCAGATGGCTACGATTGTCGCGTGTGCTTTAGGATGACCTAAAAGTGCTACTGATACTCCTAGATGGCTGGGAGGGATGCACGTGGGTCAGATGACGTAAGGAGGGTCCGTATACTCCTAGATGGCTAGGAGGGGTCCACGGGGGTCAAGATGGCTAAGATTGTCGCTCGTGCTTTAGGATGACCTAAAAGTGCTACGGATACTCCTAGAAGGCTTGGAGGGGTGCACGTGGGTCAGATGACGTAAGGAGGGTCCGTATACTCCTAGATGGCTAGGAGGGGTCCACGGGGGTCCAGATGGCTACGATTGTCGCATGTGCTTTAGCATGACCTAAAAGTTCTACTGATATTCCTAGATGGCTGGGAGGGGTGCACGTGGGTCAGATGACGTAAGGAGGGTCCGTATACTCCTAGATGGCTAGGAGGGGTCCACGGGGGCCCAGATGGCTTAGATTGTCGCATGTGCTTTAGGATGACCTAAAAGAGCTACTGATACTCCTAGATGGCTGGGAGGGGTGCACGTTGGTCAGATGACGTAAGTAGGGTCCGTATACTCCTAGATGGCTAGGAGGGGTCCACGGGGGTCCAGATGGCTACGATTGTCGCGCGTGCTTTAGGATGACCTAAAAGTGCTACTGATACTCCTAGACGGCTGGGAGGGGAGCACGTGGGTCAGATGACGTAACGAGGGTCCGTATACTCCTAGATGGCTAGGAGAGGTCCACGGGGGTCCAGATGGCTACGATTGTCGCGCGTGCTTTAGGATGACCTAAAAGTGATACTGATACTCCTAGATGGCTGGGAGGGGTGCACGTGGGTCAGATGACGTAAGGAGGGTCCGTATACTCCTAGATGGCTAGGAGGGGTCCACAGGGGTCCAGATGGCTACGATTGTCGCGCGTGCTTTAGGATGACCTAAAAGTGATACTGATACTCCTAGATGGCTGGGAGGGGTGCACGTGGGTCAGATGACGTAAGGAGGGTCCGTATACTCCTAGATGGCTAGGAGGGGTCCACGGGGGTCCAGATGGCTACGATTGTCGCGTGTGCTTTAGGATGACCTAAAAGTGCTACTGATACTCCTAGATGGCTGGGAGGGATGCACGTGGGTCAGATGACGTAAGGAGGGTCCGTATACTCCTAGATGGCTAGGAGGGGTCCACGGGGGTCCAGATGGCTTAGATTGTCGCATGTGCTTTAGGATGACCTAAAAGCGCTACTGATACTCCTAGATGGCTGGGAGGGGTGCACGTGGCTCAGATGACATAAGGAGGGTCCGTATAATCCTAGATGGCTTTGAGGGGTCCACGGGGGTCCAGATAGGTTAGATTGTCGCACGTGCTTTAGGATCACCTAAAAGTGCTACTGATACTCCTAGATGAATCGGAGGGTTGCACGTGGGTGAGATGATGTAAGGAGGGTCCGTATACTCCTAGATGGCTAGGAGGGGTCCACGGGGGTCCAGATGGCTACGATTGTCGCGTGTGCTTTAGGATGACCTAAAAGTGATACTGATACTCCTAGATGGCTGGGAGGGGTGCACGTGGGTCAGATGACGTAAGGAGGGTCCGTATACTCCTAGATGGCTAGGAGGGGTCCACGGGGGTCCAGATGGCTTAGATTGTCGCATGTGCTTTAGGATGAACTAAAAGTGCTACTGATACTCCTAGATGGCTGGGAGGGCTGCACGTGGCTCAGATGATGTAAGGAGGGTCAGTATAATCCTAGATGGCTTTGAGGGGGGGGGGGGGGGCAGATGGCTACAACTGTCGCACGTGCTTTAGGATGACCTAAAACTGCTACTGATACTCCTAGATAGCTAGGAGGGGTGCACGTTGGTCAGATGACGTAAGGAGGGTCCGTATACTCCTAGATGGCTAGGAGGGGTCCACGGGGGTCCAGATAGCTTAGATTGTCGCACGTGCTTTAGGATCACCTAAAAGTGCTACTGATACTCCTAGATGAATCGGAGGGGTGCACGTGGGTGAGATGATGTAAGGAGGGTCCGTATAATCCTAGATGGCTAGGAGGGGTCCACGGGGGTCCAGATGGCTACGATTGTCGCGCGTGCTTTAGGATGACCTAAAAGTGATACTGATACTCCTAGATGGCTGGGAGGGGTGCACGTGGGTCAGATGACGTAAGGAGGGTCCGTATACTCCTAGATGGCTAGGAGGGGTCCACGGGGGGCCAGATGGCTTAGATTGTCGCATGTGCTTTAGGATGAACTAAAAGTGCTACTGATACTCCTAGATGGCTGGGAGGGCTGCACGTGGCTCAGATGATGTAAGGAGGGTCAGTATAATCCTAGATGGCTTTGAGGGGGGGGGGGGGGCAGATGGCTACAACTGTCGCACGTGCTTTAGGATGACCTAAAACTGCTACTGATACTCCTAGATAGCTAGGAGGGGTGCACGTTGGTCAGATGACGTAAGGAGGGTCCGTATACTCCTAGATGGCTAGGAGGGGTCCACGGGGGTCCAGATAGCTTAGATTGTCGCACGTGCTTTAGGATCACCTAAAAGTGCTACTGATACTCCTAGATGAATCGGAGGGGTGCACGTGGGTGAGATGATGTACGGAGGGTCCGTATAATCCTAGATGGCTAGGAGGGGTCCACGGGGGTCCAGATGGCTACGATTGTCGCGCGTGCTTTAGGATGACCTAAAAGTGATACTGATACTCCTAGATGGCTGGGAGGGGTGCACGTGGGTCAGATGACGTAAGGAGGGTCCGTATACTCCTAGATGGCTAGGAGGGGTCCACGGGGGTCCAGATGGCTTAGATTGTCGCATGTGCTTTAGGATGAACTAAAAGTGCTACTGATACTCCTAGATGGCTGGGAGGGGTGCACGTGGGTCAGATGACGTAAGGAGGGTCCGTATACTCCTAGATGGCTAGGAGGGGTCCACGGGGGTCAAGATGGCTAAGATTGTCGCTCGTGCTTTAGGATGACCTAAAAGTGCTACGGATACTCCTAGAAGGCTTGGAGGGGTGCACGTGGGTCAGATGACGTAAGGAGGGTCCGTATACTCCTAGATGGCTAGGAGGGGTCCACGGGGGTCCAGATGGCTACGATTGTCGCATGTGCTTTAGCATGACCTAAAAGTTCTACTGATATTCATAGATGGCTGGGAGGGGTGCACGTGGGTCAGATGACGTAAGGAGGGTCCGTATACTCCTAGATGGCTAGGAGGGGTCCACGGGGGCCCAGATGGCTTAGATTGTCGCATGTGCTTTAGGATGACCTAAAAGAGCTACTGATACTCCTAGATGGCTGGGAGGGGTGCACGTTGGTCAGATGACGTAAGTAGGGTCCGTATACTCCTAGATGGCTAGGAGGGGTCCACGGGGGTCCAGATGGCTACGATTGTCGCGCGTGCTTTAGGATGACCTAAAAGTGCTACTGATACTCCTAGACGGCTGGGAGGGGTGCACGTGGGTCAGATGACGTAAGGAGGGTCCGTATACTCCTAGATGGCTAGGAGAGGTCCACGGGGGTCCAGATGGCTACGATTGTCGCGCGTGCTTTAGGATGACCTAAAAGTGATACTGATACTCCTAGATGGCTGGGAGGGGTGCACGTGGGTCAGATGACGTAAGGAGGGTCCGTATACTCCTAGATGGCTTGGAGGGGTCCACGGGGGTCCAGATGGCTACGATTGTCGCGCGTGCTTTAGGATGACCTAAAAGTGATACTGATACTCCTAGATGGCTGGGAGGGGTGCACGTGGGTCAGATGACGTAAGGAGGGTCCGTATACTCCTAGATGGCTAGGAGGGGTCCACAGGGGTCCAGATGGCTACGATTGTCGCGCGTGCTTTAGGATGACCTAAAAGTGATACTGATACTCCTAGATGGCTGGGAGGGGTGCACGTGGGTCAGATGACGTAAGGAGGGTCCGTATACTCCCAGATGGCTAGGAGGGGTCCACGGGGGTCCAGATGGCTACGATTGTCGCGTGTGCTTTAGGATGACCTAAAAGTGCTACTGATACTCCTAGATGGCTGGGAGGGATGCACGTGGGTCAGATGACGTAAGGAGGGTCCGTATACTCCTAGATGACTAGGAGGGGTCCAGATGGCTTAGATTGTCGCATGTGCTTTAGGATGACCTAAAAGCGCTACTGATACTCCTAGATGGCTGGGAGGGGTGCACGTGGCTCAGATGACATAAGGAGGGTCCGTATAATCCTAGATGGCTTTGAGGGGTCCACGGGGGTCCAGATAGGTTAGATTGTCGCACGTGCTTTAGGATCACCTAAAAGTGCTACTGATACTCCTAGATGAATCGGAGGGTTGCACGTGGGTGAGATGATGTAAGGAGGGTCCGTATACTCCTAGATGGCTAGGAGGGGTCCACGGGGGTCCAGATGGCTACGATTGTCGCGTGTGCTTTAGGATGACCTAAAAGTGATACTGATACTCCTAGATGGCTGGGAGGGGTGCACGTGGGTCAGATGACGTAAGGAGGGTCCGTATACTCCTAGATGGCTAGGAGGGGTCCACGGGGGTCCAGATGGCTTAGATTGTCGCATGTGCTTTAGGATGAACTAAAAGTGCTACTGATACTCCTAGATGGCTGGGAGGGCTGCACGTGGCTCAGATGATGTAAGGAGGGTCAGTATAATCCTAGATGGCTTTGAGGGGGGGGGGGGCAGATGGCTACAACTGTCGCACGTGGTTTAGGATGACCTAAAACTGCTACTGATACTCCTAGATAGCTAGGAGGGGTGCACGTTGGTCAGATGACGTAAGGAGGGTCCGTATACTCCTAGATGGCTAGGAGGGGTCCACGGGGGTCCAGATAGCTTAGATTGTCGCACGTGCTTTAGGATCACCTAAAAGTGCTACTGATACTCCTAGATGAATCGGAGGGGTGCACGTGGGTGAGATGATGTAAGGAGGGTCCGTATAATCCTAGATGGCTAGGAGGGGTCCACGGGGGTCCAGATGGCTACGATTGTCGCGCGTGCTTTAGGATGACCTAAAAGTGATACTGATACTCCTAGATGGCTGGGAGGGGTGCACGTGGGTCAGATGACGTAAGGAGGGTCCGTATACTCCTAGATGGCTAGGAGGGGTCCACGGGGGTCCAGATGGCTTAGATTGTCGCATGTGCTTTAGGATGAACTAAAAGTGCTACTGATACTCCTAGATGGCTGGGAGGGCTGCACGTGGCTCAGATGATGTAAGGAGGGTCAGTATAATCCTAGATGGCTTTGAGGGGGGGGGGGGGCAGATGGCTACAACTGTCGCACGTGCTTTAGGATGACCTAAAACTGCTACTGATACTCCTAGATAGCTAGGAGGGGTGCACGTTGGTCAGATGACGTAAGGAGGGTCCGTATACTCCTAGATGGCTAGGAGGGGTCCACGGGGGTCCAGATAGCTTAGATTGTCGCACGTGCTTTAGGATCACCTAAAAGTGCTACTGATACTCCTAGATGAATCGGAGGGGTGCACGTGGGTGAGATGATGTAAGGAGGGTCCGTATAATCCTAGATGGCTAGGAGGGGTCCACGGGGGTCCAGATGGCTACGATTGTCGCGCGTGCTTTAGGATGACCTAAAAGTGATACTGATACTCCTAGATGGCTGGGAGGGGTGCACGTGGGTCAGATGACGTAAGGAGGGTCCGTATACTCCTAGATGGCTAGGAGGGGTCCACGGGGGTCCAGATGGCTTAGATTGTCGCATGTGCTTTAGGATGAACTAAAAGAGCTACTGATACTCCTAGATGGCTGGGAGGGGTGCACGTGGGTCAGATGACGTAAGGAGGGTCCGTATACTCCTAGATGGCTAGGAGGGGTCCACGGGGGTCAAGATGGCTAAGATTGTCGCTCGTGCTTTAGGATGACCTAAAAGTGCTACGGATACTCCTAGAAGGCTTGGAGGGGTGCACGTGGGTCAGATGACGTAAGGAGGGTCCGTATACTCCTAGATGGCTAGGAGGGGTCCACGGGGGTCCAGATGGCTACGATTGTCGCATGTGCTTTAGCATGACCTAAAAGTTCTACTGATATTCATAGATGGCTGGGAGGGGTGCACGTGGGTCAGATGACGTAAGGAGGGTCCGTATACTCCTAGATGGCTAGGAGGGGTCCACGGGGGCCCAGATGGCTTAGATTGTCGCATGTGCTTTAGGATGACCTAAAAGAGCTACTGATACTCCTAGATGGCTGGGAGGGGTGCACGTTGGTCAGATGACGTAAGTAGGGTCCGTATACTCCTAGATGGCTAGGAGGGGTCCACGGGGGTCCAGATGGCTACGATTGTCGCGCGTGCTTTAGGATGACCTAAAAGTGCTACTGATACTCCTAGACGGCTGGGAGGGGTGCACGTGGGTCAGATGACGTAAGGAGGGTCCGTATACTCCTAGATGGCTAGGAGAGGTCCACGGGGGTCCAGATGGCTACGATTGTCGCGCGTGCTTTAGGATGACCTAAAAGTGATACTGATACTCCTAGATGGCTGGGAGGGGTGCACGTGGGTCAGATGACGTAAGGAGGGTCCGTATACTCCTAGATGGCTAGGAGGGGTCCACGGGGGTCCAGATGGCTACGATTGTCGCGCGTGCTTTAGGATGACCTAAAAGTGATACTGATACTCCTAGATGGCTGGGAGGGGTGCACGTGGGTCAGATGACGTAAGGAGGGTCCGTATACTCCTAGATGGCTAGGAGGGGTCCACGGGGGTCCAGATGGCTACGATTGTCGCGTGTACTTTAGGATGACCTAAAAGTGCTACTGATACTCCTAGATGGCTGGGAGGGGTGCACGTGGGTCAGATGACGTAAGGAGGGTCCGTATACTCCTAGATGGCTAGGAGGGTTCCACGGGGGTCCAGATGGCTTAGATTGTCGCATGTGCTTTAGGATGACCTAAAAGCGCTACTGATACTCCTAGATGGCTGGGAGGGGTGCACGTGGCTCAGATGACATAAGGAGGGTCCGTATAATCCTAGATGGCTTTGAGGGGTCCACGGGGGTCCAGATAGGTTAGATTGTCGCACGTGCTTAAGGATCACCTAAAAGTGCTACTGATACTCCTAGATGAATCGGAGGGGTGCACGTGGGTGAGATGATGTAAGGAGGGTCCGTATACTCCTAGATGGCTAGGAGGGGTCCACGGGGGTCCAGATGGCTACGATTGTCGCGTGTGCTTTAGGATGACGTAAAAGTGATACTGATACTCCTAGATGGCTGGGAGGGGTGCACGTGGGTCAGATGACGTAAGGAGGGTCCGTATACTCCTAGATGGCAAGGAGGGGTCCACGGGGGTCCAGATGGCTTAGATTGTCGCATGTGCTTTAGGATGAACTAAAAGTGCTACTGATACTCCTAGATGGCAGGGAGGGCTGCACGTGGCTCAGATGATGTAAGGAGGGTCAGTATAATCCTAGATGGCTTTGAGGGGGGGGGGGGGTCCAGATGGCTACAACTGTCGCACGTGCTTTAGGATGACCTAAAACTGCTACTGATACTCCTAGATAGCTAGGAGGGGTGCACGTTGGTCAGATGACGTAAGGAGGGTCCTTATACTCCTAGATGGCTAGGAGGGGTCCACGGTGGTCCAGATAGCTTAGATTGTCGCTCGTGCTTTAGGATCACCTAAAAGTGCTACTGATACTCCTAGATGAATCGGAGGGGTGCACGTGGGTGAGATGATGTAAGGAGGGTCCGTATAATCCTAGATGGCTAGGAGGGGTCCACGGGGGTCCAGATGTCTACGATTGTCGCGCGTGCTTTAGGATGACCTAAAAGTGATACTGATACTCCTAGATGGCTGGGAGGGGTGCACGTGGGTCAGATGACGTAAGGAGGGTCCGTATACTCCTAGATGGCTAGGAGGGGTCCACGGGGGTCCAGATGGCTTAAATTGTCGCATGTGCTTTAGGATGAAGTAAAAGTGCTACTAATACTCCTAGATGGCTGGGAGGGGTGCACGTGGGTCAGATGACGTAAGGAGGGTCCGTATACTCCTAGATGGCTAGGAGGGGTCCATGGGGGTCAAGATGGCTAAGATTGTCGCTCGTGCTTTAGGATGACCTAAAAGTGCTACGGATACTCCTAGAAGGCTTGGAGGGGTGCACGTGGGTCAGATGACGTAAGGAGGGTGATGAGGACATCCCACATGCTGATACAACCGTTGCACCTACAACAACAATTCAAGGACCTATCACACGAGCTCGTGCACAACAACTTAATTATCAGGTACTTTCGTTTCTTGGAATCAATCCTCACATACATGAACATATGATGCTGCCTAAATCAGATGTGTTTATCATACTTAGGAATGTTGGCCCTAGCAAGGATGAGAGGGACAAACATTGGAGCATGATCTCGCATGAAGAGGATTGAAGATGATGCCACTAATGGAGAATTCGTACATTGAAGCCACCATACAGAGAGGAGAAGACTTGGACGAAATATACTTCATATTTTCGTCGATATATTCCTATGGTGCTGCGTCACCTTTTAGTTATGGGCCAGGCTTATGTATTTTCGTCCAAATTAAGTGTGAGACAATTAGAGTCCGTATCAGGGGAAGGAAACCGACTTAGGGTGGAATTCGACCCCTTTTCCAAGGCTGGCCGATTCTCCCTTCGTCCCTCCATATATACCCCGTTTAGGTCTTCGTTTAGAGGTGGATTTTGTTTAGTTTAAGACTTAGCCATTGCTATTCTTCGCCAAAGACTCTAGTGTCGGTCCAGACCTATTGTACTTCGCACTTGCAGAATCCCACATATAAAGCTTTCATCTTTATTCAGCAATATCTTGATTGCATCTATAATTCTTGCTAGTTCTTCGATTGCTTGCAGGAATTGATCTACGGATCAGGTTGATCTAGCTCCGGCGAGATCAATAGCCCCAGGAAGTTGGTGTAGCGATTGCATTGGCGCAACGTCTCGCACGATTGTAGTCGGATCGTCAACGTCGACCTCCACCCAAATCGTTAGCTACCGTCTCATCGAAAGATCGGGCAACCTTACCCTATCAAGTGGTATCAGATTTCAGGTTTATCGGTGAGATCTTACAGTTTACTAGTGTAGATTGCATCTGTTTTTTCTTCCTACAGTCCACGAAAAAGCCAAAAATATTAGGGATAGATCTTCTCCTAGAACAATTTCGAGCCTTTGCATCTTTTCTTTTCAGTTTTTGCATTGTTGAATTCGTGTCTGCATCGTTGTGTCGAGTGCTGGTCGTAGCGTTTTGACCTTTAGAGTTTCGAGTTCTGTTCATATTCGTCTCGCCGCCGCCGCACCGCCACCACCAAAAGATAAACCCTAGCCGCCACCACCATCCACCATACCATCTATTCCGCCGCGCCACCGCCATCCTTTCCATCTACACGCCGCCGCCGCCATCCGTGCCGCCGCCATCTTCATACCTCACGTCGTGTTCGGGTTTGTTGTTTACTTTCCCTACAAGCTTTGTGCTAATATCCGATCCAACCATATATCATATTCGGGTTTGTTTCGTACTAGTTTCGGTGTAAAAAAAAAAAAAAAAAAAAAAAAAAAAAAAAATTTGCCCGAAAAAAAAGTCGATCCGCATCCCAGTCGGGTTGACCACGATTTCTACTAGTCCAGTCCGAAATTAGTCCGAATTGGGACAGTTTTTGACCACAACTTTGACCGGCTATAACTTTTGCATACGAACTCCGATTTGAGTGATCTTTACCTTCAAATTTTCTAGAATTTTAAGCGCATCCAGCCCAAACCCCTTTGGCGTTTGCTGCCTTTCGGACTGCTCAGAATCCCCAAAAAAGGCCGGGAAGGGGGACTTTTTGCCACTTTTGTGTTTCAGTTTCGGCAAATTCCCGTGATCTTCACCTATATCTTGCTTTTGAGCTATTCCAGTGTGCGAGTTGTCACGGCTTGACTTTGTTGGTGTTCTAGGCTCGCGTCTCTAGTTCGGTCTAGCCTAGGACCAGCACGGTACCATCGTTGAGCATCTATTCAACTTGTTGCATTGCTGTTTTGAATTGTTGCTACAGATATTCACAGCCACCTACAGCTCCACATACTCCTACACCGTGCGTTCACACCACCTGGTAATCGCTACTCTCAATCTTCTCGAAGCTTGATCTCCTCGGTTGCAAGTCACCACCTGCTGCAGGGTAAGAACGAGTAAGAGTATTGGTTTGCGTGATAGATAGAGCGTTGTTTCCACCACATTTTTTGTCCCACAGCCACAATCTAGTTGTGCTTTTGTGTTTTGCTTTCTAATCATGACAGGTCCGGCCATAACAACCGACCCGGAGCTGATGACCATCCCGGAGCTCCACACCCACTTCACGCACCTTGTCACAGACCATATACAGGACGTCGACAAGCGTTTCGGGGATACCATGGAGAAGCTCGACAGCCTCGACACATCCTTCACTGCTAAGCTCGACGAAAAGTTTCAGGAGCTGATGCGCCGCCTCCCACCACCGAACACCTCCGGCCGCGCCCAGCGTGTACCTCTACATCATGCAACCACGTCGGCTGCATCTGCTGCGGCTCACATGGCGCACCATGACGAGTATGACCGAGAGTACGAAGGAGAGGATGAATATGACGACGAACAGGCGGACGAGGGTGCTTTACCCCAACCGGCAGCTGGACGTCCCCGAGTACACCGACGCAACGCGCGTCCACCTCCACAACGGCTGGTACGTGACGATGACCATGTTGCAAAACTTAAGTTGAATGTTCCGCCTTTTGATGGTCGTTATAATCCTGATGCGTACCTCTCTTGGGAATTAGAATTAGAACAGCGTTTTTCATGCTTAAATTATCCTGAGGAGAGACGTGTTAGTGCTGCTACTTGTGAGTTCACTAGTTTTGCTTCCGTTTGGTGGTCTGAATATTGTCGTTTGAACCATGCTAATCCACCTACTACTTGGACTGAATTGAAACGTGCTATGCGTACTCGCTTTGTTCCTCCATACTATCAACGTGACCTGCTAAAGAAATTAACTCGATTAGAACAAGGCAAAAATTCTGTAGAAGAGTACTATCAGCAATTACAAACTGGCATGATTCGTTGTGGTATAGTAGAGGATACGGAAGCTTTACTTGCTAGATTTTTCGGTGGGTTAAATAAAGAGATTCAAACAATTCTGGAATATAAGGAGTATGCAACTATCACTCGGTTGTTTCATCTTGCTTGCAAAGCTGAATGTGAAGTGCAGGATCGGAGAGCGGCGACACGAACTAATTTTTCTGCAGGGCGTTCTACCTCATGGACACCACGAACGCCGTCTACGCCGTCACGGACTGCTGCTCCGATTCCTACCACTGCCACTCCCACACGGTCTACATCGTCTACGTTCCCACCACTTGCAGCCAAGAGTACACCTGGTGGACCAGCCTCAAGTTCTTCGTCGTCCATGGCTTCTACTGGCAAGACCAGTGCCATTCAGTGCCGCAAATGCAGCGGGCTTGGTCACTTCGCACGCGAATGCCCCTCTGCGCGTGTGATGATTGCTCTTGATGATGGTGGATACGACTCCGCCAGCGACTATGATGAAGATACGTTGGCTCTTCTGGCACATGAGGAGCAATGCACGGCAGCAAACGCGACCCAAGATTCCGAATACATGGCTGCTGAACATGCGGAGCAATACCCGAGCTTAATTGCGCATCGCGTTTTGAGTGCACAAGTAACAAAAGCAGAACCAAGTCAGCGCAATAATCTGTTCCATACAAAGGGTGTTGTCAAAGATCGGTGCATCCGCATTATTATTGATGGAGGAAGCTGCAACAATTTGGCCAGCATGGAGATGGTTGAGAAGCTTTCTCTCACGACACGTGCTCATCCTCGTCCATATTACATTCAATGGTTTAACAACAGCGGCAAAGTTAAGGTAACACGTACGGTTCGTGTGCATTTTACCATTGCTGCATACTCGGATTATGTTGAATGTGATGTTGTTCCTATGCAAGCATGCGCTCTTTTACTTGGTAGACCTTGGCAATTTGATACAAATTCTGTACATTATGGTAGCACAAATCAATATTCTCTTGTTCATAATGATAAACCAATTGTGTTACTCCCTATGTCTCCTGAAAATATATTGAAAGATGATCTTGCTAGAGCTAGTAGAGCACATAATGCGGAGAAAAAGCTGAGTGAAAATCAGATTGTTGCTAAAGAATTAATGCCTTCTAAGAGTACTTCCAAATCTGATCTGAAACATGCTAATGAAATTCGTTTGAAAAGTACTTGCTTGCTTGCTAGCAAATCTGATATTTCAGAAATTGATGTGAGTACTACCGCCTGTTATGCTATCGTTTGCAAAGAGGTGCTGTTTTCTTTCGACAACATGCCTCCTTCTTTGCCACCTGCGGTTGCTAACATTTTGCAGGAGTTCGTGGACATTTTTCCACAAGATGTACCTCCAGGATTGCCCCCTATTCGCGGAATCGAGCATCAAATCGACTTAATTCCTGGAGCATCTCTACCCAACCGGGCGCCATATCGAACCAACCCGGAGGAGACCAAAGAGATTCAGCGACAAATTCAAGTACTACTCGATAAAGGTCATATTCGTGAATCTCTTAGTCCATGTGCTGTACCTATTATTTTGGTTCCGAAGAAAGATGGTTCGTCGCGCATGTGTACTGATTGTAGGGCTATCAATAATATTACTATTCGTTATCGTCATCCTATACCACGTTTAGATGATATGCTTGATGAATTGAGTGGATCTACCATGTTCTCTAAAGTTGATTTGCGTAGTGGATACCACCAAATTCGTATGAAATTAGGAGATGAATGGAAAACAGCATTTAAAACTAAGTTCGGTTTATATGAGTGGTTAGTAATGCCTTTTGGTCTAACTAATGCACCTAGCACCTTCATGAGATTAATGAACGAAGTTTTGCGTAGTTTTATTGGTCGTTTTGTGGTGGTTTACTTTGATGATATTCTCATATATAGCACATCTTTAGAGGAACACTTGGATCATTTGCGTGCTGTTTTTACTGCTTTGCGCAATGCACGCTTGTTTGGAAATATTGAGAAGTGCACCTTCTGCACGGATCGAGTTGCCTTTCTTGGTTTTGTTGTGACAGCACGGGGTATTGAAGTTGATCCAGCCAAGATTGAAGCTATTTTGAATTGGCCGCAGCCTCTAACGGTCACACAAGTGAGGAGTTTTCTTGGGCTTGCTGGATTTTATAGGCGTTTTGTAAAAGATTTTGGATCCATTGCTGCAGCGCTTTTTGAGCTTACAAAAAAAGATGTTCCCTTCGTGTGGCGAGATGCACAACAAGAAGCTTTCATGTTACTAAAAGAAAGGTTAACTCATGCTCCTTTATTGCAACTTCCTAATTTCAATAAGACTTTTGAGCTTGAATGTGATGCTAGTGGTATTGGATTGGGAGGTGTGTTATTACAAGAGGGTAAACCTGTTGCATATTTTAGTGAAAAACTGAGTGGGCCAAGTCTGAATTATTCTACTTATGATAAAGAATTATATGCTTTAGTTCGGACATTAGAAACTTGGCAACATTATTTATGGCCCAAAGAATTTGTTATACATTCTGATCATGAATCATTGAAGCACCTTCGTAGTCAAGCTAAGTTGAATAAACGTCATGCAAAGTGGGTCGAATTTATTGAGTCTTTTCCTTATGTTATTAAACACAAAAAGGGTAAAGATAATATTATTGCTGATGCTTTGTCACGCCGTTATACCATGCTATCTCAGCTTGACTTCAAAATATTTGGATTGGAAACAATTAAGCAACAATATGTGCATGATGCTGAATTTAAAGATGTGTTGCAGAATTGTAAAGAGGGCAAAACTTGGAACAAATTCGTCCTCAATGATGGATTTGTGTTCCGTGCTAACAAATTATGTATTCCGGATAGCTCTGTTCGTCTTTTGTTGTTGCAGGAGGCGCATGGAGGAGGTTTGATGGGTCACTTTGGAGTAAAGAAGACGGAGGATGTACTTGCTACACACTTCTTTTGGCCACGAATGCGTAGGGATGTTGAGAGATTCGTTGCTCGCTGCACTACATGTCAAAAAGCTAAGTCACGTCTTAATCCACATGGTTTATATATGCCTCTTCCTGTTCCTAGTGTGCCTTGGGAGGATATTTCGATGGACTTTGTTTTGGGATTGCCTCGTACACAAAAGGGGAGGGATAGTATTTTTGTTGTTGTGGATCGGTTTTCTAAGATGGCACATTTTATTCCTTGTCACAAGAGTGATGATGCTGCACATGTTGCTGATTTATTCTTTCGTGATATTGTTCGTTTACATGGTGTGCCCAATACTATTGTTTCAGATCGTGATACTAAATTTCTTAGTCATTTTTGGAGATGTTTATGGGCTAAACTGGGGACGAAATTGCTGTTTAGTACTACATGTCATCCCCAAACTGATGGACAAACTGAAGTTGTGAATAGAACTTTGTCTACTATGTTGAGGGCTGTTCTAAAGAAGAACTTAAAATTATGGGAAGATTGTTTACCTCATATTGAGTTTGCTTATAATCGTTCAATACATTCTACCACAAAGATGTGCCCTTTTGAAGTTGTTTATGGTTTTGTTCCTCGTGCACCAATTGATTTATTACCTTTACCATCTTCGGTGCAAAATAATTTAGATGCTTCACAACGTGCTGAACTAATATTAAAATTGCATGCTACTACTAAGGCCAATATAGAACATATGAATGCTAAATTTAAAATTGCTGGTGATAAGGGAAAAAAGCATGTTGTGTTTGATGTTGGAGATCTTGTTTGGTTACATTTGCGCAAAGAACGTTTTCCTGATTTGCGCAAGTCCAAATTAATGCCACGAGCTGCTGGTCCTTTTAAAGTGTTACAAAGAATTAATGATAATGCATACAAACTTGAACTTCCTTCAGAATATGGTACTGTAAGCCCTTCATTTAACATTGCAGATTTGAAGCCATACTTGGGAGAGGATGATGACATTGCGTCGAGGACGACTTCATTTCAAGAAGGGGAGGATGATGAGGACATCCCACATGCTGATACAACCGTTGCACCTACAACAACAATTCAAGGACCTATCACACGAGCTCGTGCACAACAACTTAATTATCAGGTACTTTCGTTTCTTGGAATCAATCCTCACATACATGAACATATGATGCTGCCTAAATCAGATGTGTTTATCATACTTAGGAATGTTGGCCCTAGCAAGGATGAGAGGGACAAACATTAGAGCATGATCTCGCATGAAGAGGATTGAAGATGATGCCACTAATGGAGAATTCGTACATTGAAGCCACCATACAGAGAGGAGAAGACTTGGACGAAATATACTTCATATTTTCGTCCATATATTCCTATGGTGCTGCGTCACCTTTTAGTTATGGGCCAGGCCCATGTATTTTCGTCCAAATTAAGTGTGAGACAATTAGAGTCCGTATCAGGGGAAGGAAACCGACTTAGGGTGGAATTTGACCCCTTTTCCAAGGCTGGCCGATTCTCCCTTCGTCCCTCCATATATACCCCGTTTAGGTCTTCGTTTAGAGGTGGATTTTGTTTAGTTTAAGACTTAGCCATTGCTATTCTTCGCCAAAGACTCTAGTGTCGGTCCAGACCTATTGTACTTCGCACTTGCAGAATCCCACATATAAAGCTTTCATCTTTATTCAGCAATATCTTGATTGCATCTATAATTCTTGCTAGTTCTTCGATTGCTTGCAGGAATTGATCTACGGATCAGGTTGATCTAGCTCCGGCGAGATCAATAGCCCCAGGAAGTTGGTGTAGCGATTGCATTGGCGCAACGTCTCGCACGATTGTAGTCGGATCGTCAACGTCGACCTCCACCCAAATCGTTAGCTACCGTCTCATCGAAAGATCAGGCAACCTTACCCTATCAGAGGGTCCGTATACTCCTAGATGGCTAGGAGGGGTCCACGGGGGTCCAGATGGCTACGATTGTCGCATGTGCTTTAGCATGACCTAAAAGTTCTACTGATATTCCTAGATGGCTGGGAGGGGTGCACGTGGGTCAAATGACGTAAGGAGGGTCCGTATACTCCTAGATGGCTAGGAGGGGTCCACGGGGGCCCAGATGGCTTAGATTGTCGCATGTGCTTTAGGATGACCTAAAAGAGCTACTGATACTCCTAGATGGCTGGGAGGGGTGCACGTTGGTCAGATGACGTAAGTAGGGTCCGTATACTCCTAGATGGCTAGGAGGGGTCCACGGGGGTCCAGATGGCTACGATTGTCGCGCGTGCTTTAGGATGACCTAAAAGTGCTACTGATACTCCTAGACGGCTGGGAGGGGTGCACGTGGGTCAGATGACGTAAGGAGGGTCCGTATACTCCTAGATGGCTAGGAGAGGTCCACGGGGGTCCAGATGGCTACGATTGTCGCGCGTGCTTTAGGATGACCTAAAAGTGATACTGATACTCCTAGATGGCTGGGAGGGGTGCACGTGGGTAAGATGACGTAAGGAGGGTCCGTATACTCCTAGATGGCTAGGAGGGGTCCACGGGGGTCCAGATGGCTTAGATTGTCGCATGTGCTTTAGGATGAACTAAAAGTGCTACTGATACTCCTAGATGGCTGGGAGGGGTGCACGTGGGTCAGATGACGTAAGGAGGGTCCGTATACTCCTAGATGGCTAGGAGGGGTCCACGGGGGTCAAGATGGCTAAGATTGTCGCTCGTGCTTTAGGATGACCTAAAAGTGCTACGGATACTCCTAGAAGGCTTGGAGGGGTGCACGTGGGTCAGATGACGTCAGGAGGGTCCGTATACTCCTAGATGGCTAGGAGGGGTCCACGGGCGTCCAGATGGCTACGATTGTCGCATGTGCTTTAGCATGGCCTAAAAGTTCTACTGATATTCCCAAGGTTCAAGAAAGCGGAAAGCGTAAGTGTAGCGTTTTGCTCTCGCTTAGAGTTTTTTCGCTTAAGCGTTGCTTAAGCGACGTTTAAGCGTGCTTAAGCATTTCTAAAATTCACTGAATTTGGTGGTGGACTTGCATCTGAGAGAAGAGTAGAAGTTGAGGGTAGCAGAGCAGAGTGATACTTGCTGCAGGGAAGGACATGCCTGGGAGGCAGGGAAGGGGTTGTACCTTCAAGGCTACCATTGTTGATGGGAATTTGTGCGTAGAATTGTAAAAGGTGAGAGAAAGAGATGAGGAGTGTAGATGGATGCCTCGGATTAGAATAGACGTATGGCTCAGATCGGGTTAACAAACTACGATTTCATAATGGGCCTTATTGGGCCAACTCTATAGCCCAAAGGACACCGTGAGCAGGAGTCTCTCACGCCCTATTATGTTAATAGACCTTATCATCGCTTAAGTAGTCGCTTATGACCTAAGCGAAGCGTTTTGCTATCGCTTAGCGCTTAAGCGAGCTTAATCGCACTATAAATTACGCTTTCTTGAACCTTGACTAGGAGTATCAGTAGCACTTTTAGTTCATCCTAAAGCACATGCGACAATCTAAGCCATCTGGACCCCCGTGGACCCCTCCTAGCCATCTAGGAGTATACGGACCCTCCTTACGTCATCTGACCCACGTGCACCCCTCCCAGCCATCTAGGAGTATCAGTATCACTTTTAGGTCATCCTAAAGCACGCGCGACAATCGTAGCCATCTGGACCCCTGTGGACCCCTCCTAGCCATCTAGGAGTATACGGATCCTCCTTACATCATCTCACCCACGTGCACCCCTCCGATTCATCTAGGAGTATCAGTAGCACTTTTAGGTGATCCTAAAGCACGTGCGACAATCTAAGCTATTTGGACCCCCGTGGACCCCTCCTAGCCATCTAGGAGTATACGGACCCTACTTACGTCATCTGACCAACGTGCACCCCTCCTAGCCATCTAGGAGTATCAGTAGCACTTTTAGGTCATCCTAAAGCACGTGCGACAGTTGTAGCCATCTGGACCCCCCCCCCCCCCTCAAAGCCATCTAGGATTATACTGACCCTCCTTACGTCATCTGAGCCACGTGCAGCCCTCCCAGCCATCTAGGAGTATCAGTAGCACTTTTAGTTCATCCTAAAGCACATGCGACAATCTAAGCCATCTGGACCCCCGTGGACCCCTCCTAGCCATCTAGGAGTATACGGACCCTCTTTACGTCATCTGACCCACGTGCACCCCTCCCAGCCATCTAGGAGTATCAGTATCACTTTTAGGTCATCCTAAAGCACGCGCGACAATCGTAGCCATCTGGACCCCCGTGGACCCCTCCTAGCCATCTAGGAGTATACGGACCCTCCTTACGTCATCTGACCAACGTGCACCCCTCATAGCCATCTAGGAGTATCAGTAGCACTTTTAGGTCATCCTAAAGCACGTGCGACAGTTGTAGCCATCTGGACCCCCCCTCAAAGCCATCTAGGATTATACTGACCCTCCTTACGTCATCTGAGCCACGTGCACCCCTCCCAGCCATCTAGGAGTATCAGTAGCACTTTTAGGTCATCCTAAAGCACGTGCGACAATCGTAGCCATCTGGACCCCCATGGACCCCTCCTAGCCATCTAGGAGTATACGGACCCTCCTTACGTCATCTGACCCACGTGCACGCCTCCCAGCCATCTAGGAGTATCAGTTGCACTTTTAGTTCATCCTAAAGCACATGCGACAATCGTAGCCATCTGGACCCCTCCTAGCCATATAGGAGTATACGGACCCTCTTTACGTCATCTGACCCACGTGCACCCCTCCCAGCCATCTAGGAGTATCAGTATCACTTTTAGGTCATCCTAAAGCACGCGCGACAATCGTAGCCATCTGGACCCCCGTGGACCCCTCCTAGCCATCTAGGAGTATACGGACCCTCCTTACATCATCTCACCCACGTGCACGCCTCCCAGCCATCTAGGAGTATTAGTTGCACTTTTAGTTCATCCTAAAGCACATGCGACAATCGTAGCCATCTGGACCCCTCCTAGCCATATAGGAGTATACGGACCCTCTTTACGTCATCTGACCCACGTGCTCCCCTCCCAGCCATCTAGGAGTATCAGTATGACTTTTAGGTCATCCTAAAGCACGCGCGACAATCGTAGCCATCTGGACCCCCGTGGACCCCTCCTAGCCATCTAGGAGTATACGGACCCTCCTTACATCATCTCACCCACGTGCACCCTCCGATTCATCTAGGAGTATCAGTAGCACTTTTAGGTGATCCTAAAGCACGTGCGACAATCTAAGCTATCTGGACCCCCGTGGACCCCTCCTAGCCATCTAGGAGTATATGGACCCTCATTACGTCATCTGACCAACGTGCACCCCTCATAGCCATCTAGGAGTATCAGTAGCACTTTTAGGTCATCCTAAAGCACATGCGACAGTTGTAGCCATCTGGACCCCCCCTCAAAGCCATCTAGGATTTTACTGACCCTCCTTACGTCATCTGAGCCACGTGCACCCCTCCCAGCCATCTAGGAGTATCAGTAGCACTTTTAGGTCATCCTAAAGCACGTGCGACAATCGTAGCCATCTGGACCCTCATGGACCCCTCCTAGCCATCTAGGAGTATACGGACCCTCCTTACGTCATCTGACCCACGTGCACGCCTCCCAGCCATCTAGGAGTATCAGTTGCACTTTTAGTTCATCCTAAAGCACATGCGACAATCGTAGCCATCTGGACCCCCGTGGACCCCTCCTAACCATCTAGGAGATTACGGACCCTCCTTAAGTCATCTGACCCACGTGCAACCCTCCGAGCAATCTAGGAGTATCAGTAGCAGTTTTATTTCATCCTAAAGGACGTGCGACAATCGTAGCCATCTGGACCCCCGTGGACCCCTCCTAGCCATCTAGGAGTATACGGACCATCCTTACGTCATCTGACCCACGTGCACCCCTCCCAGCCTTCTAGGAATATCAGTAGCACTTTTAGGTCATCCTAAAGCACGAGCGACAATCTTAGCCATCTGGACCCCCGTGGACCCGTCCTAGCCATCTAGGAGTATACGGACCGTCCTTACGTCATCTGACCCACGTGCACCCCTCCCAGCCATCTAGGAGTATCAGTAGCACTTTTAGGTCATCCTAAAGCACATGCGACAATCTAAGCCATCTGGACCCCCGTGGACCGCTCCTAGCCATCTAGGAGTATACGGACCCTCCTTACGTCATCTGACCCACGTGCACCCCTCCCAGCCATCTAGGAGTATCAGTAGCACTTTTAGGTCATCCTAACGCACGCGCGACAATCGTAGCAATCTGGACCCCCGTGGACACCTCCTAGCCATCTAGGAGTATACGGACCCTCTTTACGTCATCTCACCCACGTGCACCCCTCCGATTTATCTAGGAGTATCAGTAGCACTTTTAGGTGATCCTAAAGCACGTGCGACAATCTAAGCTATCTGGGCCCCCGTGGACCCCTCCTAGCCATCTAGGAGTATACGGACCCTCCTTACGTCATCTGACCCACGTGCACCCCTCCCAGCCATCTAGGAATATCAGTAGAACTTTTAGGTCATGCTAAAGCACATGCGACAATCGTAGCCATCTGGACCCCCGTGGACCCCTCCTAGCCATCTAGGAGCAAGGTTCAAGAAAGCGGAAAGCGTAAGTGTAGCGTTTTGCTCTCGCTTATAGTTTTTTTGCTTAAGCGTTCCTTAAGCTACGTTTAAGCGTGCTTAAGCATTTCTAAAATTCACTGAATTTGGTGGTGGACTTGCATCTGAGAGCAGAGTAGAAGTTGAGGGTAGCAGAGCAGAGTGATACTTGCTGCAGGGAAGGACATGCCTGGGAGGCAGGGAAGGGGTTGTACCTTCAAGGCTACCATTGTTGATGGGAGTTTGTGCGTAGAATTGTAAAAGGTGAGAGAAAGAGATGAGGAGTGTAGATGGATGCCTCGGATTAGAATAGACGTATGGCTCAGATCGGGTTAACAAACTACGATTTCATAATGGGCCTTATTGGGCCAACTCTATAGCACAAAGGACACCGTGAGCAGGAGTCTCTCACGCCCTATTATGTTAATAGACCTTATCATCGCTTAAGTAGTCGCTTATGACCTAAGCGAAGCGTTTTGCCATCGCTTAGCGCTTAAGCGAGCTTAATCGTACTATTAATTACGCTTTCTTTAACCTTGTCTAGGAGTATACGGACCCTCCTTACGTCATCTGACCCACGTGCACGCCTCCAAGCCTTCTAGGAGTATCCGTAGCACTTTTAGGTCATCCTAAAGCTCAAGCGACAATCTTAGCTATCTGGACCCCCGTGGACCCCTCCTAGCCATCTAGGAGTATACGGACCCTCCTTACGTCATCTGACCCACGTGCACCCCTCCCAGCCATGTTGGACTAGGAGTATCAGTAGCACTTTTAGTTCATCCTAAAGCACATGCGACAATCTAAGCCATCTGGACCCCCGTGGACCCCTCCTAGCCATCTAGGAGTATACGGACCCTCCTTACGTCATCTGACCCACGTGCACCCCTCCCAGCCATCTAGGAGTATCAGTATCACTTTTAGGTCATCCTAAAGGACGCGCGACAATCGTAGCCATCTGGACCCCCGTGGACCCCTCCTAGCCATCTAGGAGTATACGGATCCTCCTTACATCATCTCACCCACGTGCACCCCTCCGATTCATCTAGGAGTATCAGTAGCACTTTTAGGTGATCCTAAAGCACGTGCGACAATCTAAGCTATCTGGACCCCCGTGGACCCCTCCTAGCCATCTAGGAGTATACGGACCCTACTTACGTCATCTGACCAACGTGCACCCCTCCTAGCCATCTAGGAGTATCAGTAGCACTTTTAGGTCATCCTAAAGCACGTGCGACAGTTGTAGCCATCTGGACCCCCCCCCCTCAAAGCCATCTAGGATTATACTGACCCACCTTACGTCATCTGAGCCACGTGCAGCCCTCCCAGCCATCTAGGAGTATCAGTAGCACTTTTAGTTCATCCTAAAGCACATGCGACAGTCTAAGCCATCTGGACCCCCGTGGACCCCTCCTAGCCATCTAGGAGTATACGGACCCTCTTTACGTCATCTGACCCACGTGCACCCCTCCCAGCCATCTAGGAGTATCAGTATCACTTTTAGGTCATCCTAAAGCACGCGCGACAATCGTAGCCATCTGGACCCCCGTGGACCCCTCCTAGCCATCTAGGAGTATACGGACCCTCCTTACGTCATCTGACCAACGTGCACCCCTCCTAGCCATCTAGGAGTATCAGTAGCACTTTTAGGTCATCCTAAAGCACGTGCGACAGTTGTAGCCATCTGGACCCCCCCTCAAAGCCATCTAGGATTATACTGACCCTCCTTACGTCATCTGTGCCACGTGCACCCCTCCCAGCCATCTAGGAGTATCAGTAGCACTTTTAGGTCATCCTAAAGCACGTGCGACAATCGTAGCCATCTGGACCCCCATGGACCCCTCCTAGCCATCTAGGAGTATACGGACCCTCTTTACGTCATCTGACCCACGTGCACGCCTCCCAGCCATCTAGGAGTATCAGTTGCACTTTTAGTTCATCCTAAAGCACATGCGACAATCGTAGCCATCTGGACCCCCGTGGACCCCTCCTAACCATCTAGGAGATTACGGACCCTCCTTAAGTCATCTGACCCACGTGCAACCCTCCGAGCAATCTAGGAGTATCAGTAGCAGTTTTATTTCATCCTAAAGCACGTGCGACAATCGTAGCCATCTAGACCCCCGTGGACCCCTCCTAGCCATCTAGGAGTATACGGACCATCCTTACGTCATCTGACCCACGTGCACCCCTCCCAGCCTTCTAGGAATATCAGTAGCACTTTTAGGTCATCCTAAAGCACGAGCGACAATCTTAGCCATCTGGACCCCCGTGGACCCGTCCTAGCCATCTAGGAGTATACGGACCGTCCTTACGTCATCTGACCCACGTGCACCCCTCCCAGCCATCTAGGAGTATCAGTAGCACTTTTAGGTCATCCTAAAGCACATGCGACAATCTAAGCCATCTGGACCCCCGTGGACCGCTCCTAGCCATCTAGGAGTATACGGACCCTCCTTACGTCATCTGACCCACGTGCACCCCTCCCAGCCATCTAGGAGTATCAGTAGCACTTTTAGGTCATCCTAAAGCACGCGCGACAATCGTAGCAATCTGGACCCCCGTGGACACCTCCTAGCCATCTAGGAGTATACGGACCCTCTTTACGTCATCTCACCCACGTGCACCCCTCCGATTTATCTAGGAGTATCAGTAGCACTTTTAGGTGATCCTAAAGCACGTGCGACAATCTAAGCTATCTGGGCCCCCGTGGACCCCTCCTAGCCATCTAGGAGTATACGGACCCTCCTTACGTCATCTGACCCACGTGCACCCCTCCCAGCCATCTAGGAATATCAGTAGAACTTTTAGGTCATGCTAAAGCACATGCGACAATCGTAGCCATCTGGACCCCCGTGGACCCCTCCTAGCCATCTAGGAGCAAGGTGCAAGAAAGCGGAAAGCGTAAGTGTAGCGTTTTGCTCTCGCTTATAGTTTTTTCGCTTAAGCGTTGCTTAAGCGACGTTTAAGCGTGCTTAAGCATTTCTAAAATTCACTGAATTTGGTGGTGGACTTGCATCTGAGAGCAGAGTAGAAGTTGAGGGTAGCAGAGCAGAGTGAGACTTGCTGCAGGGAAGGACATGCCTGGGAGGCAGGGAAGGGGTTGTACCTTCAAGGCTACCATTGTTGATGGGAATTTGTGCGTAGAATTGTAAAAGGTGAGAGAAAGAGATGAGGAGTGTAGATGGATGCCTCGGATTAGAATAGACGTATGGCTCAGATCGGGTTAACAAACTACGATTTCATAATGGGCCTTATTGGGCCAACTCTATAGCACAAAGGACACCGTGAGCAGGAGTCTCTCACGCCCTATTATGTTAATAGACCTTATCATCGCTTAAGTAGTCGCTTATGACCTAAGCGAAGCGTTTTGCCATCGCTTAGCGCTTAAGCGGGCTTAATCGAACTATTAATTACGCTTTCTTGAACCTTGTCTAGGAGTATACGGACCCTCCTTACGTCATCTGACCCACGTGCACGCCTCCAAGCCTTCTAGGAGTATCCGTAGCACTTTTAGGTCATCCTAAAGCTCAAGCGACAATCTTAGCCATCTGGACCCCCGTGGACCCCTCCTAGCCATCTAGGAGTATACGGACCCTCCTTACGTTACCCACGTGCACCCCTCCCAGCCATCTTGGACTAGGAGTATCAGTAGCACTTTTAGTTCATCCTAAAGCACATGCGACAATCTAAGCCATCTGGACCCCCGTGGACCCCTCCCAGCCATCTAGGAGTATACGGACCCTCCTTACGTCATCTGACCCACGTGCACCCCTCCCAGCCATCTAGGAGTATCAGTATCACTTTTAGGTCATCCTAAAGCACGCGCGACAATCGTAGCCATCTGGACCCCCGTGGACCCCTCCTAGCCATCTAGGAGTATACGGACCCTCCTTACGTCATCTGACCAACGTGCACCCCTCCTAGCCATCTAGGAGTATTAGTAGCACTTTTAGGTCATCCTAAAGCACGTGCGACAGTTGTAGCCATCTGGACCCCCCCTCAAAGCCATCTAGGATTATACTGACCCTCCTTACGTCATCTGTGCCACGTGCACCCCTCCCAGCCATCTAGGAGTATCAGTAGCACTTTTAGGTCATCCTAAAGCACGTGCGACAATCGTAGCCATCTGGACCCCCATGGACCCCTCCTAGCCATCTAGGAGTATACGGACCCTCTTTACGTCATCTGACCCACGTGCACGCCTCCCAGCCATCTAGGAGTATCAGTTGCACTTTTAGTTCATCCTAAAGCACATGCAACAATCGTAGCCATCTGGACCCCCGTGGACCCCTCCTAACCATCTAGGAGATTACGGACCCTCCTTAAGTCATCTGACCCACGTGCAACCCTCCGAGCAATCTAGGAGTATCAGTAGCAGTTTTATTTCATCCTAAAGCACGTGCGACAATCGTAGCCATCTGGACCCCCATGGACCCCTCCTAGCCATCTAGGAGTATACGGACCATCCTTACGTCATCTGACCCACGTGCAGCCCTCCCAGCCTTCTAGGAATATCAGTAGCACTTTTAGGTCATCCTAAAGCACGAGCGACAATCTTAGCCATCTGGACCCCCGTGGACCCGTCCTAGCCATCTAGGAGTATACGGACCGTCCTTACGTCATCTGACCCACGTGCACCCCTCCCAGCCATCTAGGAGTATCAGTAGCACTTTTAGGTCATCCTAAAGCACATGCGACAATCTAAGCCATCTGGACCCCCGTGGACCGCTCCTAGCCATCTAGGAGTATACGGACCCTCCTTACGTCATCTGACCCACGTGCACCCCTCCCAGCCATCTAGGAGTATCAGTAGCACTTTTAGGTCATCCTAAAGCACGCGCGACAATCGTAGCAATCTGGACCCCCGTGGACACCTCCTAGCCATCTAGGAGTATACGGACCCTCTTTACGTCATCTCACCCACGTGCACCCCTCCGATTTATCTAGGAGTATCAGTAGCACTTTTAGGTGATCCTAAAGCACGTGCGACAATCTAAGCTATCTGGGCCCCCGTGGACCCCTCCTAGCCATCTAGGAGTATACGGACCCTCCTTACGTCATCTGACCCACGTGCACCCCTCCCAGCCATCTAGGAATATCAGTAGAACTTTTAGGTCATGCTAAAGCACATGCGACAATCGTAGCCATCTGGACCCCCGTGGACCCCTCCTAGCCATCTAGGAGCAAGGTTCAAGAAAGCGGAAAGCGTAAGTGTAGCGTTTTGCTCTCGCTTATAGTTTTTTCGCTTAAGCGTTGCTTAAGCGACGTTTAAGCGTGCTTAAGCATTTCTAAAATTCACTGAATTTGGTGGTGGACTTGCATCTGAGAGCAGAGTAGAAGTTGAGGGTAGCAGAGCAGAGTGAGACTTGCTGCAGGGAAGGACATGCCTGGGAGGCAGGGAAGGGGTTGTACCTTCAAGGCTACCATTGTTGATGGGAATTTGTGCGTAGAATTGTAAAAGGTGAGAGAAAGAGATGAGGAGTGTAGATGGATGCCTCGGATTAGAATAGACGTATGGCTCAGATCGGGTTAACAAACTACGATTTCATAATGGGCCTTATTGGGCCAACTCTATAGCACAAAGGACACCGTGAGCAGGAGTCTCTCACGCCCTATTATGTTAATAGACCTTATCATCGCTTAAGTAGTCGCTTATGACCTAAGCGAAGCGTTTTGCCATCGCTTAGCGCTTAAGCGGGCTTAATCGAACTATTAATTACGCTTTCTTGAACCTTGTCTAGGAGTATACGGACCCTCCTTACGTCATCTGACCCACGTGCACGCCTCCAAGCCTTCTAGGAGTATCCGTAGCACTTTTAGGTCATCCTAAAGCTCAAGCGACAATCTTAGCCATCTGGACCCCCGTGGACCCCTCCTAGCCATCTAGGAGTATACGGACCCTCCTTACGTTACCCACGTGCACCCCTCCCAGCCATCTTGGACTAGGAGTATCAGTAGCACTTTTAGTTCATCCTAAAGCACATGCGACAATCTAAGCCATCTGGACCCCCGTGGACCCCTCCCAGCCATCTAGGAGTATACGGACCCTCCTTACGTCATCTGACCCACGTGCACCCCTCCCAGCCATCTTGGACTAGGAGTATCAGTAGCACTTTTAGTTCATCCTAAAGCACATGCGACAATCTAAGCCATCTGGACCCCCGTGGACCGCTCCTAGCCATCTAGGAGTATACGGACCCTCCTTACGTCATCTGACCCACGTGCACCCCTCCCAGCCATCTAGGAGTATCAATAGCACTTTTAGGTCATCCTAAAGCACGCGCGACAATCGTAGCAATCTGGACCCCCGTGGACACCTCCTAGCCATCTAGGAGTATACGGACCCTCTTTACGTCATCTCACCCACGTGCACCCCTCCGATTTATCTAGGAGTATCAGTAGCACTTTTAGGTGATCCTAAAGCACGTGCGACAATCTAAGCTATCTGGGCCCCCGTGGACCCCTCCTAGCCATCTAGGAGTATACGGACCCTCCTTACGTCATCTGACCCACGTGCACCCCTCCCAGCCATCTAGGAATATCAGTAGAACTTTTAGGTCATGCTAAAGCACATGCGACAATCGTAGCCATCTGGACCCCCGTGGACCCCTCCTAGCCATCTAGGAGCAAGGTTCAAGAAAGCGGAAAGCGTAAGTGTAGCGTTTTGCTCTCGCTTATAGTTCGCTTAAGCGACGTTTAAGCGTGCTTAAGCATTTCTAAAATTCACTGAATTTGGTGGTGGACTTGCATCTGAGAGCAGAGTAGAAGTTGAGGGTAGCAGAGCAGAGTGATACTTGCTGCAGGGAAGGACATGCCTGGGAGGCAGGGAAGGGGTTGTACCTTCAAGGCTACCATTGTTGATGGGAGTTTGTGCGTAGAATTGTAAAAGGTGAGAGAAAGAGATGAGGAGTGTAGATGGATGCCTCGGATTAGAATAGACGTATGGCTCAGATCGGGTTAACAAACTACGATTTCATAACGGGCCTTATTGGGCCAACTCTATAGCACAAAGGACACCGTGAGCAGGAGTCTCTCACGCCCTATTATGTTAATAGACCTTATCATCGCTTAAGTAGTCGCTTATGACCTAAGCGAAGCGTCTTGCCATCGCTTAGCGCTTAAGCGGGCTTAATCGTACTATTAATTACGCTTTCTTGAACCTTGTCTAGGAGTATACGGACCCTCCTTACGTCATCTGACCCACGTGCACGCCTCCAAGCCTTCTAGGAGTATCCGTAGCACTTTTAGGTCATCCTAAAGCTCAAGCGACAATCTTAGCCATCTGGACCCCCGTGGACCCCTCCTAGCCATCTAGGAGTATACGGACCCTCCTTACGTCATCTGACCCACGTGCACCCCTCCCAGCCATCTTGGACTAGGAGTATCAGTAGCACTTTTAGTTCATCCTAAAGCACATGCGACAATCTAAGCCATCTGGACCCCCGTGGACCCCTCCCAGCCATCTAGGAGTATACGGACCCTCCTTACGTCATCTGACCCACGTGCACCCCTCCCAGCCATCTAGGAGTATCAGTATCACTTTTAGGTCATCCTAAAGGACGCGCGACAATCGTAGCCATCTGGACCCCCGTGGACCCCTCCTAGCCATCTAGGAGTATACGGATCCTCCTTACATCATCTCACCCACGTGCACCCCTCCGATTCATCTAGGAGTATCAGTAGCACTTTTAGGTGATCCTAAAGCACGTGCGACAATCTAAGCTATCTGGACCCCCGTGGACCTCTCCTAGCCATCTAGGAGTATACGGACCCTACTTACGTCATCTGACCAACGTGCACCCCTCCTAGCCATCTAGGAGTATCAGTAGCACTTTTAGGTCATCCTAAAGCACGAGCGACAGTTGTAGCCATCTGGACCTTCCCCCCCTCAAAGCCATCTAGGATTATACTGACCCTCCTTACGTCATCTGAGCCACGTGCAGCCCTCCCAGCCATCTAGGAGTATCAGTAGCACTTTTAGTTCATCCTAAAGCACATGCGACAATCTAAGCCATCTGGACCCCCGTGGACCCCTCCTAGCCATCTAGGAGTATACGGACCCTCTTTACGTCATCTGACCCACGTGCACCCCTCCCAGCCATCTAGGAGTATCAGTATCACTTTTAGGTCATCCTAAAGCACGCGCGACAATCGTAGCCATCTGGACCCCCGTGGACCCCTCCTAGCCATCTAGGAGTATACGGACCCTCCTTACATCATCTCACCCACGTGCACCCCTCCGATTCATCTAGGAGTATCAGTAGCACTTTTAGGTGATCCTAAAGCACGTGCGACAATCTAAGCTATCTGGACCCCCTTGGACCCCTCCTAGCCATCTAGGAGTATACGGACCCTCTTTACGTCATCTCACCCACGTGCACCCCTCCGATTCATCTAGGAGTATCAGTAGCACTTTTAGGTGATCCTAAAGCACGTGCGACAATCTAAGCTATCTGGACCCCCGTGGACCCGTCCTAGCCTTCTAGGAGTATACAAACCCTCCTTACGTCATCTGACCAACGTGCACCCCTCCCAGCCATCTACGAGTATCAGCAGCACTTTTAGGTCATCCTTAAGCACGTGCGACAATTGTAGCCATCTGGACCCCCGTGGACCCCTCAAAGCCATCTAGGATTATACGGACCCTCCTTATGTCATCTGAGCAACGTGCACCCCTCCCAGCCATCTAGGAGTATCAGTAGCGCTTTTAGGTCATCCTAAAGCACATGCGACAATCTAAGCCATCTGGACCCCCGTGGACCCCTCCTAGCCATCTAGGAGTATACGGACCCTCCTTACGTCATCTGACCCACGTGCACCCCTCCCAGCCATCTAGGAGTATCAGTAGCACTTTTAGGTCATCCTAAAGCACACGCGACAATCGTAGCCATCTGGACCCCCGTGGACCCCTCCTAGCCATCTAGGAGTATACAGACCCTCCTTACGTCATCTGACCCACGTGCACCCCTCCCAGCCATCTAGGAGTATCAGTATCACTTTTAGGTCATCCTAAAGGACGCGCGACAATCGTAGCCATCTGGACCCCCGTGGACCCCTCCTAGCCATCTAGGAGTATACGGATCCTCCTTACATCATCTCACCCACGTGCACCCCTCCGATTCATCTAGGAGTATCAGTAGCACTTTTAGGTGATCCTAAAGCACGTGCGACAATCTAAGCTATCTGGACCCCCGTGGACCCCTCCTAGCCATCTAGGAGTATACGGACCCTACTTACGTCATCTGACCAACGTGCACCCCTCCTAGCCATCTAGGAGTATCAGTAGCACTTTTAGGTCATCCTAAAGCACGTGCGACAGTTGTAGCCATCTGGACCCCCCCCCCCCTCAAAGCCATCTAGGATTATACTGACCCTCCTTACGTCATCTGAGCCACGTGCAGCCCTCCCAGCCATCTAGGAGTATCAGTAGCACTTTTAGTTCATCCTAAAGCACATGCGACAATCTAAGCCATCTGGACCCCCGTGGACCCCTCCTAGCCATCTAGGAGTATACGGACCCTCTTTACGTCATCTAACCCACGTGCACCCCTCCCAGCCATCTAGGAGTATCAGTATCACTTTTAGGTCATCCTAAAGCACGCGCGACAATCGTAGCCATCTGGACCCCCGTGGACCCCTCCTAGCCATCTAGGAGTATACGGACCCTCCTTACGTCATCTGACCAACGTGCACCCCTCCTAGCCATCTAGGAGTATCAGTAGCACTTTTAGGTCATCCTAAAGCACGTGCGACAGTTGTAGCCATCTGGACCCCCCCTCAAAGCCATCTAGGATTATACTGACCCTCCTTACGTCATCTGAGCCACGTGCACCCCTCCCAGCCATCTAGGAGTATCAGTAGCACTTTTAGGTCATCCTAAAGCACGTGCGACAATCGTAGCCATCTGGACCCCCATGGACCCCTCCTAGCCATCTAGGAGTATACGGACCCTCTTTACGTCATCTGACCCACGTGCACGCCTCCCAGCCATCTAGGAGTATCAGTTGCACTTTTAGTTCATCCTAAAGCACATGCGACAATCGTAGCCATCTGGACCCCCGTGGACCCCTCCTAACCATCTAGGAGATTACGGACCCTCCTTAAGTCATCTGACCCACGTGCAACCCTCCGAGCAATCTAGGAGTATCAGTAGCAGTTTTATTTCATCCTAAAGCACGTGCGACAATCGTAGCCATCTGGACCCCCGTGGACCCCTCCTAGCCATCTAGGAGTATACGGACCATCCTTACGTCATCTGACCCACGTGCACCCCTCCCAGCCTTCTAGGAATATCAGTAGCACTTTTAGGTCATCCTAAAGCACGAGCGACAATATTAGCCATCTGGACCCCCGTGGACCCGTCCTAGCCATCTAGGAGTATACGGATCCTCCTTACATCATCTCACCCACGTGCACCCCTCCGATTCATCTAGGAGTATCAGTAGCACTTTTAGGTGATCCTAAAGCACGTGCGACAATCTAAGCTATCTGGACCCCCGTGGACCCCTCCTAGCCATCTAGGAGTATACGGACCCTACTTACGTCATCTGACCAACGTGCACCCCTCCTAGCCATCTAGGAGTATCAGTAGCACTTTTAGGTCATCCTAAAGCACGTGCGACAGTTGTAGCCATCTGGACCCCCCCCCCCCTCAAAGCCATCTAGGATTATACTGACCCTCCTTACGTCATCTGAGCCACGTGCAGCCCTCCCAGCCATCTAGGAGTATCAGTAGCACTTTTAGTTCATCCTAAAGCACATGCGACAATCTAAGCCATCTGGACCCCCGTGGACCCCTCCTAGCCATCTAGGAGTATACGGACCCTCTTTACGTCATCTAACCCACGTGCACCCCTCCCAGCCATCTAGGAGTATCAGTATCACTTTTAGGTCATCCTAAAGCACGCGCGACAATCGTAGCCATCTGGACCCCCGTGGACCCCTCCTAGCCATCTAGGAGTATACGGACCCTCCTTACGTCATCTGACCAACGTGCACCCCTCCTAGCCATCTAGGAGTATCAGTAGCACTTTTAGGTCATCCTAAAGCACGTGCGACAGTTGTAGCCATCTGGACCCCCCCTCAAAGCCATCTAGGATTATACTGACCCTCCTTACGTCATCTGAGCCACGTGCACCCCTCCCAGCCATCTAGGAGTATCAGTAGCACTTTTAGGTCATCCTAAAGCACGTGCGACAATCGTAGCCATCTGGACCCCCATGGACCCCTCCTAGCCATCTAGGAGTATACGGACCCTCTTTACGTCATCTGACCCACGTGCACGCCTCCCAGCCATCTAGGAGTATCAGTTGCACTTTTAGTTCATCCTAAAGCACATGCGACAATCGTAGCCATCTGGACCCCCGTGGACCCCTCCTAACCATCTAGGAGATTACGGACCCTCCTTAAGTCATCTGACCCACGTGCAACCCTCCGAGCAATCTAGGAGTATCAGTAGCAGTTTTATTTCATCCTAAAGCACGTGCGACAATCGTAGCCATCTGGACCCCCGTGGACCCCTCCTAGCCATCTAGGAGTATACGGACCATCCTTACGTCATCTGACCCACGTGCACCCCTCCCAGCCTTCTAGGAATATCAGTAGCACTTTTAGGTCATCCTAAAGCACGAGCGACAATATTAGCCATCTGGACCCCCGTGGACCCGTCCTAGCCATCTAGGAGTATACGGACCGTCCTTACGTCATCTGACCCACGTGCACCCCTCCCAGCCATCTAGGAGTATCAGTAGCACTTTTAGGTCATCCTAAAGCACATGCGACAATCTAAGCCATCTGGACCCCCGTGGACCGCTCCTAGCCATCTAGGAGTATACGGACCCTCCTTACGTCATCTGACCCACGTGCACCCCTCCCAGCCATCTAGGAGTATCAGTAGCACTTTTAGGTCATCCTAAAGCACGCGCGACAATCGTAGCAATCTGGACCCCCGTGGACACCTCCTAGCCATCTAGGAGTATACGGACCCTCTTTACGTCATCTCACCCACGTGCACCCCTCCGATTTATCTTGGAGTATCAGTAGCACTTTTAGGTGATCCTAAAGCACGTGCGACAATCTAAGCTATCTGGGCCCCCGTGGACCCCTCCTAGCCATCTAGGAGTATATGGACCCTCCTTACGTCATCTGACCCACGTGCACCCCTCCCAGTCATCTAGGAATATCAGTAGAACTTTTAGGTCATGCTAAAGCACATGCGACAATCGTAGCCATCTGGACCCCCGTGGACCCCTCCTAGCCATCTAGGAGCAAGGTTCAAGAAAGCGGAAAGCGTAAGTGTAGCGTTTTGCTCTCGCTTATAGTTTTTTCGCTTAAGCGTTGCTTAAGCGACGTTTAAGCGTGCTTAAGCATTTCTAAAATTCACTGAATTTGGTGGTGGACTTGCATCTGAGAGCAGAGTAGAAGTTGAGGGTAGCAGAGCAGAGTGATACTTGCTGCAGGGAAGGACATGCCTGGGAGGCAGGGAAGGGGTTGTACCTTCAAGGCTACCATTGTTGATGGGAATTTGTGCGTAGAATTGTAAAAGGTGAGAGAAAGAGATGAGGAGTGTAGATGGATGCCTCGGATTAGAATAGACGTATGGCTCAGATCGGGTTAACAAACTACGATTTCATAATGGGCCTTATTGGGCCAACTCTATAGCACAAAGGACACCGTGAGCAGGAGTCTCTCACGCCCTATTATGTTAATAGACCTTATCATCGCTTAAGTAGTCGCTTATGACCTAAGCGAAGCGTTTTGCCATCGCTTAGCGCTTAAGCGGGCTTAATCGTACTATTAATTACGCTTTCTTGAACCTTGTCTAGGAGTATACGGACCCTCCTTACGTCATCTGACCCACGTGCACGCCTCCAAGCCTTCTAGGAGTATCCGTAGCACTTTTAGGTCATCCTAAAGCTCAAGCGACAATCTTAGCCATCTGGACCCCCGTGGACCCCTCCTAGCCATCTAGGAGTATACGGACCCTCCTTACGTCATCTGACCCACGTGCACCCCTCCCAGCCATCTTGGACTAGGAGTATCAGTAGCACTTTTAGTTCATCCTAAAGCACATGCGACAATCTAAGCCATCTGGACCCCCGTGGACCCCTCCTAGCCATCTAGGAGTATACGGACCCTCCTTACGTCATCTGACCCACGTGCACCCCTCCCAGCCATCTAGGACTATCAGTATCACTTTTAGGTCATTCTAAAGGACGCGCGACAATCGTAGCCATCTGGACCCCCGTGGACCCCTCCTAGCCATCTAGGAGTATACGGATCCTCCTTACATCATCTCACCCACGTGCACCCCTCCGATTCATCTAGGAGTATCAGTAGCACTTTTAGGTGATCCTAAAGCACGGGCGACAATCTAAGCTATCTGGACCCCCGTGGACCCCTCCTAGCCATCTAGGAGTATACGGACCCTACTTACGTCATCTGACCAACGTGCACCCCTCCTAGCCATCTAGGAGTATCAGTAGCACTTTTAGGTCATCCTAAAGCACGTGCGACAGTTGTAGCCATCTGGACCCCCCCCCCCTCAAAGCCATCTAGGATTATACTGACCCTCCTTACGTCATCTGAGCCACGTGCAGCCCTCCCAGCCATCTAGGAGTATCAGTAGCACTTTTAGTTCATCCTAAAGCACATGCGACAATCTAAGCCATCTGGACCCCCGTGGACCCCTCCTAGCCATCTAGGAGTATACGGACCCTCTTTACGTCATCTGACCCACGTGCACCCCTCCCAGCCATCTAGGAGTATCAGTATCACTTTTAGGTCATCCTAAAGCACGCGCGACAATCGTAGCCATCTGGACCCCCGTGGACCCCTCCTAGCCATCTAGGAGTATACGGACCCTCCTTACGTCATCTGACCAACGTGCACCCCTCCTATCCATCTAGGAGTATCAGTAGCACCTTTAGGTCATCCTAAAGCACGTGCGACAGTTGTAGCCATCTGGACCCCCCCTCAAAGCCATCTAGGATTATACTGACCCTCCTTACGTCATCTGAGCCACGTGCACCCCTCCCAGCCATCTAGGAGTATCAGTAGCACTTTTAGGTCATCCTAAAGCACGTGCGACAATCGTAGCCATCTGGACCCCCATGGACCCCTCCTAGCCATCTAGGACAATACGGACCCTCCTTACGTCATCTGACCCACGTGCACGCCTCCCAGCCATCTAGGAGTATCAGTTGCACTTTTAGTTCATCCTAAAGCACATGCGACAATCGTAGCCATCTGGACCCCCGTGGACCCCTCCTAACCATCTAGGAGATTACGGACCCTCCTTAAGTCATCTGACCCACGTGCAACCCTCCGAGCAATCTAGGAGTATCAGTAGCACTTTTATTTCATCCTAAAGCACGTGCGACAATCATAGCCATCTGGACCCCCGTGGACCCCTCTTAGCCATCTAGGAGTATACGGACCATCCTTACGTCATCTGACCCACGTGCACCCCTCCCAGCCTTCTAGGAATATCAGTAGCACTTTTAGGTCATCCTAAAGCACGAGCGACAATCTTAGCCATCTGGACCCCCGTGGACCCGTCCTAGCCATCTAGGAGTATACGGACCCTCCTTACGTCATCTGACCCACGTGCACCCCTCCCAGCCATCTAGGAGTATCAGTAGCACTTTTTGGTCATCCTAAAGCACATGCGATAATCTAAACCATCTGGACCCCTGTGGACCGCTCCTAGCCATCTAGGAGTATACGGACCCCTCCCAGCCATCTAGGAGTATCAGTAGCACTTTTAGGTCATCCTAAAGCACGCGCGACAATCGTAGCAATCTGGACCCCCGTGGACACCTCCTAGCCATCTAGGAGTATACGGACCCTCTTTACGTCATCTCACCCACGTGCACCCCTCCGATTCATCTAGGAGTATCAGTAGCACTTTTAGGTGATCCTAAAGCACGTGCGACAATCTAAGCTATCTGGACCCCCGTGGACCCGTCCTAGCCTTCAAGGAGTATACAGACCCTCCTTACGTCATCTGACCAACGTGCACCCCTCCCAGCCATCTACGAGTATCTGCAGCACTTTTAGGTCATCCTTAAGCACGTGCGACAATTGTAGCCATCTGGACCCCCGTGGACCCCTCAAAGCCATCTAGGATTATACGGACCCTCCTTATGTCATCTGAACCACGTGCACCCCTCCCAGCCATCTAGGAGTATCAGTAGCGCTTTTAGGTCATCCTAAAGCACATGCGACAATCTCAGCCATCTAGACCCCCGTGGACCCCTCCTAGCCATCTAGGAGTATACGGACCCTCCTTACGTCATCTGACCCACGTGCACCCCTCCCAGCCATCTAGGAGTATCAGTAGCACTTTTAGGTCATCCTAAAGCACACGCGACAATCGTAGGCATCTGGACCCCCGTGGACCCCTCCTAGCCATCTAGGAGTATACGGACCCTCCTTACGTCATCTCACCCACGTGCACCCCTCCGATTCATCTAGGAGTATCAGTAGCACTTTTAGGTGATCCTAAAGCACGTGTGACAATCTAAGCCATCTGGACCCCCGTGGACCCCTCCTAGCCATATAGGAGTATACGGACCCTCCTTACGTCATCTGACCCACGTGCACCCCTCCCAGCTATCTAGGAGTATGAGTAGCACTTTTAGGTCATCCTAAAGCACATGCGACAATCGTAGCCATCTGGAACTTCGTGGACCCCTCCTAGCCATCTAGGAGTATACGGACCCTCTTTACGTCATCTGACCCACGTGCACGCCTCCCAGCCTTCTAGGAGTGTCAGTAGCACTTTTAGGTCATCCTAAAGCACGTGCGACAATCTAAGCCATCTGGACCCCCGTGGACCCCACCTAACCATCTAGGAGTATACGGACCCTCCTTACGTCATCTGACGAACGTGCACCCCTCCCAGCCATCTAGGAGTATCAATAGCACTTTTAGGTCATACTAAAGCACGTGCGACAATCTAAGCCATCTGGACCCCCGTGGACCCCTCCTAGCCATCTAGGAGTATACGGACCCTCCTTATGTCATCTGACCCACGTGCACCCCTCCCAGTCATCTAGGAATATCAGTAGCACTTTTAGGTCATCCTAAAGCACGTGCGACAATCTAAGCCATCTGGACCCCCGTGGACCCCACCTAACCATCTAGGAGTATACGGACCCTCCTTACGTCATCTGACGAACGTGCACCCCTCCCAGCCATCTAGGAGTATACGGACCCTCCTTATGTCATCTGACCCACGTGCACCCCTCCCAGTCATCTAGGAATATCAGTAGCACTTTTAGGTCATGCTAAAGCACATGCGACAATCGTAGCCATCTTGACCCCCGTGGACCCCTCCTAGCTATCTAGGAGTATATGGACCCTCCTTACATCATCTGACCCACGTGCACCCCTCCCAGCCATCTAGGACTTTCAGTCACACTTTTAGGTCATCCTAAAGCACATGTGACAATCTATGCCATCTGGACTGATGAGGACATCCCAAGTCTTTCACCATCGTTTCCTAATGATGATGTTGCTGCTCAAGATACAACCAAGGAAGTGAGGATTGGACCAATTACAAGGTCTCGTGCCAAGTTATTAGAACAACAGGTGAACTCACTCTTAGTTGAATATAATGTTTGTGACTATGAGAACTTTATACTGCCTAAGTCCTTGTACTTGTGTTTGATCAGGTTTGTTGATAACACAAGCATTGGAGGGGGAGATGGCACAAGCATTGGAGGAGACGAGCTACAGCAAGGAGAAGAACATGCACTGATTTCCAATATCAGCAAGTGCGCGAGGGAGGAGAGGGAGGCCGGCGCACCAAGGCAATGAAGGAAATCACTCGTTGCACGTTATAGGGATCAAGTGGAGCACCAGGACATGATGTAGGAGATATTAGTCTAAGGTGTTATACATGAGGCCTGCGTGCCATGTTAGGCCGAACCCCCCATGGGTCGGTTTGTATCAGGTCAGGTTGCACCCGAGTTGGGGTTGCATCCGAACTAGGTCGGCTGGTTGTGGGGCGCATCCCCCTAGCCTTTATATACCTCCAACCTGCGAGTTGAGAGGTTAGACTACGTTAAAACTAAAACCCTAGAACTACAGATCCGAACCAAGTGTTCATCTGAATTTCAGCCCCACCAATTCGTATCGATCTGGTGGTTTATCTACTGCAAAGTTCGCGTGTTATCTGCTGTTCCATTGGGAATAAGAAGATACAGGACCGCTTCGTAGTCGGCGGCTACGTGCGCAAGTGTGTGGAGTTGCGAATATCCAAAGGGCTGCGAGCTGTTGCATTGGCAACGGGGATCAACCGGAGAGTTCACAGCGAGACACAAGTTATCATCCACCCACCATCATCACGTTCACGAGAAGATCGGGCCACCCCATATCATCTTGGTATCAGATTCTCGGGTTTACTCGGTGAGCTATTTCCATCCCGTAGTTTAGTTGTTTTTATTACCTATCCAGAAAAAGCTTCACAAAAAGATTAGGATTAGATTCGCCATAGCCTTAGATATCACCGTTTGCATCTCTAGTTTGCTGTTCGTGTAGATCCGTTGTGTTTTTTTTTTTCCTTTTCTCCGTTTGTGTCGTAGAGCTTGTTTCGAGTTAGGGTTTAGTCTTTCCGTGTCGAGTTTGAGTTTGTTTCGGAGTCCTTGTCAAAAAATCAAAAAAAAGAAAGAGATTCAGTTGTTTCCGACTTCAGTTCAGTCTCCGTCGCTGGATCGGCAGTTTCCATCGACGTACGTCGCTGTTTTCCTTCCGTGTTCCGTTTCCGAGTTCGTGTCGTGGACGGTTCCGGCAGAAAATTCAACCGGGCATAACTTTTGCATACGAACTCCGATTTGGTCGATCTTTAGCTCGTTTTGTAGAGGAGACCGAAGCGAAGGCAGCCAAACTCACTCCGTCTGTTTACGGCTTTTCGACGTCTCAGAATTCCCAAAAAACGTCGGGAAGTATTTCTTTTTGCCACTTTTGTGCAAAAACCTTAGACACAGCCTTTCTACAGCAGTGTTAGGAGCTTACCCATACAGGACTAGCTACCGTTTTGTGCTCCCAGGCTGCTCATTATTGTGTGTCTTGTGTATCTCAAAGTGCTGGCCATAGAAACCTGAAAAATTCATCAAAAAAAAATCAGAGAAAAGACGAGGCCGAAGTGCATATCATTCTTGGTGACACTACTAGTTGTTGAGCAATCTTGAGCCTGTTTTTCTTTGAGCAACGTGCTAGTGTCCTTCCAGTGCATTGCAACATGAGCTATACTCCGGACGTATCTTCACATCTTTGTGCTCTTTTCTATAGTTGCTTTGCCACATTTTTTTCTCCACGTGTGTGTTTCCTGTGTTTTTTGTATCACACGAGCAGCAAATAGGATTTGTAGTTGGTGTTGTAGGACTCCCCACCAAGCTCCACCTTCTACCCTGTTTTGTCGTGTGATAGTTCAAATCCCGGGTATTCGCTTCATCACATCCGCGCACGTGCTGTTGCTACAGGTTGGTAAGTACTTCTATTCACTTTGGAACGGTAAGAGTCACCTTTCTTTCAGTTTTGAGTGAGTTGAGAGAGTTTCCCACCCAGATCCTATTTTTGTTTGCACTAACCTACTAATCATGTCTTCTGAGACTGTTGATGTGCAGGAGAAAAAGGATGCAGCGGCGCTCGTGCATTGGAACGAGTATGAGGCCTTGCGTGATCACATGGCGCGTAAACTTGATCGGGCTATTGAACCCATAGATGAAGAGTTGCAACGCGTCGGGTTGGCAGTGGACGCATCTGTCGCCACCGGTGAAGCCACACAAACCCAAGTGGCAGCGTTACAAACATCCATTGATGCCTTGACACAGCAAGTCACTGATTTGCGCACCCTTGTTCAACACCAACATGCACCTGTTCCTGATGATGATGATGATCGTAGTGTGAATGGGGTTGACGCTGCTGCCTATGGGAATCGTGCTCCGGACAATCTTGGTCGTGGAGGACGGTTTGAGCGTGGACGGGGTTTTGGCCGTGCTGGTGCCATACCTCCTGGAGTTGGTCGTGGTTTACACCCTCTTGGTGCACGTCGTGCTCTTGCTTTTGATGAACCGCCCCAACGAGAGGATGATGGGTTGGGTAAGCCCAAGTTTTCTATTCCGAAATTTGAGGGTACCACTGATGTTGAAGAATATCTTACTTGGGAACTCAAGATAGAGAAATTGTGGAGGTTGCATGAGTACACGGAAGACAAGAAAATCAAGTTGGCATCCTCTGAGTTTGATGGTTATGCTTTGCGTTGGTGGGATCACCTAGTCCGTTCTCGGGAGGAAGATGGTGAGCTGCCCATTGATAGTTGGAAAACGATGAAAGATGTCATGAAGGACAGATTTGTTCCACGCAATTATATACGTTCTCTATACGATCAGCTGCAGCAATTGAGGCAAGGTACCAAGTCCGTGAATGAGTATTTTCAGGAGATGGAGGTGATAATGCAGCGTGCTCGTTTATGAGCTACTTTTGGAAGACATTGTGGGGGAAGTTGGGAATAAAGCTGCTGTTTAGTACCACTTGCCACCCACAAACGGATGGACAAACGGAGGTGGTGAATCGTACATTATCCACCTTATTGAGGGCTATGATCAAGAAAAATCTGCGGGAGTGGGAAGATTGTTTACTGCATGTGGAGTTTGCTTATAATAGAGCGGTACATTCTACTACTCAGTTATGCCCGTTTGAAGTGGTGTATGGTTTTAAACCCATCACACCACTTGATTTGCTGCCACTTCCTATACAAGAAAGAGTCAACATGGAGGCATCGAAGCGTGCAGATTTTGTGAGGAAGATCCATGAGAAGACCAAGCACGAAATTGAAATGAAAGGGAGACTTGTTGCTGATCGTGTGAACAAGAAGCGCAAAGAGGTGATATTTCAGCCCGGAGATATGGTTTGGGTGCATTTTCGCAAGGACAGATTTCCTGCATTGCGCAAGTCCAAGTTTAAAGTGCTTGCAAGGATCAATAATAATGCATACAAGATTGATCTTCCTACAGATGAGTGTGGTGTTAGTAATTCCTTCAATGTTGCTGATTTGACACCATACTTTGGAGAAGACCTTGCTGCGTCGAGGACGACGCCTTTTCAAGGGGGGGAGGATGATGAGGACATCCCTAGCTCCTCTACACTTTCTCCAATTGCAGATGTTGTTGTTCAAGATAAACCCAATGAAGTGAGAATTGGACCAATCACAAGATCAAGAACCAAGTTATTAGAACAACAGGTGAACTCACTCTTAATAGAATATGATGTTTGTGATTATGAGAATTTTATACTACCTAAGTCTATGCATTTATGTATGATCAGGTTTGTTGATAACACAAACATTATTGGAGGAGAGGAGCAGCAAGGCATGGAGCACATGGATGATCACATGAAGAACAAGAAGGAATGCATGGAGGATAAAATTCAGAACATCTACTATAAGTGCTCGAGAGAGGAGAGGGAGGCCGGAGCACATCGAGAGAGGCAAGAGGTTGGCGCACCACACCATGTGGGATGCGCCAAGGAGGAGTCCTAGTCACACAAGGACCAGGACCTGCGAGTCCTTTATGGCTGAACCCAACCCGGGTCAGTTTGTATCCCTAGTTTGAGTCCATAGAGTCCAAACCGAGTTGGTCTAGGAGGTGGTGCGTTTTGGGCTGCTGTGGCCGCACCCCCTCCCCATATATACCCCTTTGCTGCAAGTTAATTAGGTTAGACTACGTTAAACATAAACCCTAGACCTCTAGATCGAATTGCTTGAAGCATTCATCTTGAAGTATTGTTACTGCTTGCAAATTCTGCGTGTTATCTTTTGTTCCACTGGGAATTAGAAGATACAGGACCACTTGTAGTCGGTGGCTACTTGTGCAAGAGTGTGGAGTTGAGAATATCTATAGGGTTGCAAGCTATTGCATTGGCAATAGGGACCGGCCGGGAGAGGTTTCAGCGAGACACTAGTTATCATAATCATCCATCCACGAGTTCAACGAGATCTCATCGAGAAGATTGGGCCATCCCATATCATCTTGGTATCATACTTCAGGTTGCCTCGGTGAGAAATTTTTTTCCCCTTAGTTTGAGTGTTTTTAATCCTATCCAGAAAAAGCCCCACACAAAAAAAAATTAATCTAGTTCATTGCCATAGCCTTAGATCGCACCAATTTGCTTAGTTACCTTGTTGTTTTGTGTCGATCTTTGCGTTTCCATTTTTTTTTACGTTTTTAGTTTCGAGTCGGTTAGGGTTTTTGTCTAGGTTTAGGGTTCGGCTTATTGTCTAGTCGAGTTGTTTTTCTGTTTTCTATCGTAGATCATCTCGGTTTCCAGTTTCCTTCGAGTTCGGCTTCCACACGATCACACAGGGAAACCGCGGGATCGTTTTCGAGTTCGGTTCGGATCGCTGTCGCGCCGCACCTCTTCGAGTTCCGTTCCGGAGTCTAGTTTCCTTCCTTTCGTTGTTTTTGCACCTTTTTCACTAGGATTTCTTCTGTGATCTTGTGAGCCTTAGACACGGCCTATCTACAACATATATTTAGGCGCTTACGCATAAGACTAGCTGTTTTTGTGCTCACAGGCTGCTCCATAAGGTTTTCCACGGATCCGTTTTCTGCACAAAATTTGCTCCGCAGTGCGACATATTGTGGCCGAAAGAGAAGAGGAGAGAGAAAAGTACTACAAAATAGAAACAATACAGAAAAAAAGAGAGAAAGAAACGCTAACACTTGGAAAAGAGGCCGAAAGTGCACCATCAGATATTTGGAGTTTGGAACTATACTTGATCATTGTGATACTTTGACACTACATTGAGCAATCTTGTGCCTGTTTTCTTTTGAGCCTAGCTAGTGTCTTTCGAGTGCATTGCAAAATCTCCATCCATATATTTGCATTGCCACATTGGTCTCCATAATTGTGTGAGTTTCCTACATGTGTTGTTCATCTCATCACAAAACAGCAAATAGGCTTTGTAATTGGTGTGTTAGGTATCCCAACCAAGCCCCACCAAATACCCTGTGTTGTCTTGTGATAGCTAAAACCCTCGGTATTCTCTTCTTCACATCAAGTCATAATAGCGCTGCTACTTGTTGTGTAAGTATTTCTATTCACTTTGGAACGGTAAGATACACCTTTATTTGCTGTTTTCGAGTGAGTTGCGAGAGAACACCACATATACTTGTTTTTATTTTTCACTAACCTATTAATCATGAATTTTTCTAGTGATGCTATTGTGCAGCAAAAGAAGGGTGATGATGAGGTGGTGAAGTGGAACGAGTATGAAGCTTTGAGGGACTCTTTGACACAAAAGATTGACAAGGTTCATGCAGATTTGACAGGCAAACTTGAGCAGTCTAGTTCTCATACTGACGAAGAATTACAGCATGTTGAGACAACCTTAGGTGATCTTGCTAAATCCTTTGCAGCACACCAAACCCAAGTCACCACTTTGCAAACTTCTGTGGCAGCTATGACTCAACAGTTGGCTGCTTTGACAACATTGGTTAATCAGCGGCTCCCTAATCCCGGGGACAATGCTAGTGTGCAAAATGCTGGTAATGAGGAACTGGAGGATGATCATGATCCGTTTGGTCACGGAAGAGGCCTTGCAAACCTTCATGGCCGTGGGGGTCATCTGCCTCACGCACGGCGTGTACCCCTTGTTAATGCTGCTGACCGTCATAGAGAAGATGATGGCTTGGGAAGACTCAAATTTTCCATACCTCCATTCAGTTTTGATACTAATGATGTTGAAGAGTATCTCAGGTGGGAGCTTAAGATGGAGAAGTTATGGCGCTTGCATGACTATACTGAGGATAAGAAAATTAAACTTGCTTCCTCTGAGTTCGAGGGATATGCACTTACTTGGTGGGACAATATTGTGAGAACAAGACAACAAGATGGTGATCCAGAAATTATTACTTGGAGGACTATGAAGCAAGTCATGAGGGACAGATTTGTACCACCTAATTATACTCGTTCTCTTTATGATAAGTTGCAAAATTTGAGGCAAGGCACAATGTCCGTGGATGAGTACTTTAAGGAGATGGAATTGATTTTACAGCGTGCACGTGTGAGAGAGGAACCAGAACAGACTATGCAGCGTTTTCTCTCAGGTTTGCAATACAAAATTCGAGGTATTGTGAGACATTACAATTATCATGATATGAATGAATTATTACATCATGCAAGAGAGGCTGAGTCACAATTACTTGAGGAGTCCAAGTTTGCAGCTAGAAGTGCATCTAGGAATCGGTTTTCAGCTCCTTCTACAGCCCCACCATCAGCCCAAAATTCCTCTATTCGTGGTGGCCCTCCTAGTAAGGCTGACTCAAGTGTTTCCCATGCAAAGAGGACACCACAACCAGAAGCAAGTACCACGAATTCTACTTCCTCTATAGCAAGAAATAGAGACATGAGCTGACATACTTGTGGCGGCAAAGGCCACTTCAAGAGGGATTGTCCAAACAAGAAAGTTATGCTTATTAACGAGGACAACGAGTATGAAACAGGTGATGATGCTGATCCGAATGATGATGTTGCTTGTGATGATGATGATGCTGATGGTCCCATTGATGCATATGCTACACATTATCCTACTATTGTATGCACACAACGATCTTTGAGTGTTACTCCCAGTCCTGAAAATCAGAGATGCAACTTATTTCAGACCAAGGCTATTGTTGGTCCTCACATGGCTTGCAAAGTCATTATTGATGGAGGAAGTTGCGGAAATTTAGCGAGCAAAGATTTATGTGCAAAGCTGAAACTGAAATATATTCCACACCCTCACCCTTATCATATACAATGGCTGAGTGACAATGGAGAGTTGAAGGTGAGCCATATGGAGCGAGTGGAATTTCAGATTGGACCATATAAGGATACCATTGAGTGTGATGTGGTTCCTATGACTGTTTGCCACATGTTGTTGGGAAGACCATGGCAATTTGACCGCAGTGTTACACACAATGGAAGGGCAAATACATATCAGTTGAATTGGCATGGGAAGGATATTGTTTTGAGGCCTATGAGACCGCAGCAAATTGTAAATGAGTCTCGTCAAAAAACAGAAGTAAATCTTGAAAAAGAGAGTGAGAGGGTAGATAGACGAGAGAATAATATTTCTGCGAGTGAAAATAGCAAAGCCAAACCGAGTGGTAAAAATAAATGTGAGGGCGTGAACCTACTATGCATGTTAGCCACCAAAGAGGACTTGAGAGAATTTAGTGAGGATCCTAGTTTGCTTCCTATAGTGCTTATGCACAAGGGAGAAATTTTGGTTTCTAATGATATGACCCCTCTCTCTTTTGGTGTTTCTAATGTGTTGCAGGATTTTGATGATGTGTTTCCGGAGGATGTACCACCAGGCTTGCCTCCATTGCGTGGCATTGAGCACCAAATTGACTTGATCCCGGGAGCAACATTGCCAACTCCTTATAGGACAAATCCCCAGGAGACAAAGGAAATCCAGAAACAAGTACAAGAGCTTCTTGATAAAGGGTATATTCGAATCAGCTTAAGCCCTTGTGCTGTTCCTGTTATTTTAGTTCCTAAGAAAGATGGTACTTGGCGCATGTGTGTAGATTGTAGAGCAATTAATAACATCACTATTCGTTATCGTCATCCTATACCTCGTTTGGAAGACATGTTAGATGAATTAAGTGGTGCTGTTGTGTTCTCTAAAATTGATTTGCGTAGTGGTTATCATCAAATTAGGATGAAAGAGGGGGATGAGTGAAAAACAGCCTTTAAAACGAAATTTGGTTTGTATGTGATGAGGATATATCGGTGGAATATGATGATTATCCATGCTTAAACTGGAAAGAAATACTAAACATGACCGATGATTATTATAAGGTGAACTCATTCCTAGTTGGACATGATACTTTGATTTATAAGAATGTTATACTACCTAAGTTATTGTGTTCTTGTATCATTAGGTTTGAGTTAATAGAGGGCATGGCGCATGGAGAAGAAGATGCGCGCGAGGAATGGAAATCATTGACAAGCATCAAGGTGGCAAGCACAAGGGAGGCGAGGGAGGAAGTGGAGCCATCAATGAAGAGAGATTCAATTCGGACTAGCAGAAGTCACGAATTCGAAACAGTCAAGGTGTATTCATATGAAGTCCAAATAAAGCAACGAAGCACAGGTTGGAAAGGAAATTACAAATCCTTTCCGACGGATCCGACCCCAAACACCGGTTCGACTCGGACAAGCCTCGGTGACCAAAACAAGTCGACGGCTGTTTCCTGCCAGTTTCCAAATAGAGTCCTTTAAGTTAGGAAAGTTAGAGATATGGTTGTTTTCGACCACAACCCTAAGTTGGACGTCCAGCAGCCTTTATATAGGCTTGTAAGTCGTGGCTTTTAGGACAGACCACGTTTAAACATAAACCCTAGATTGGATTGCTAAGCATTCATCTATATTCGAGTTCCTCTGTGTTGCGCTCAGGAATTCAACCTCTCCACTGTGTTGCGCTCTGGAGATTATTATCCGAAGTTTGAGTGTGATCTGTTGTTCCACTGGGAATTAGTAGATTGCAAAACCGCTTCGTGGTCGGCGGCTACGTTGCATCGGTGTGAGGCGTCGCGAATATCCATTGGGTTGAAGAGCTGTTGCATTGGCAACGGGGGAACAGCCGGAGAGTTCGTCGGATTCTCGCAAGTTATCTTCCACCATCATCCATCTACCCATCGCTCACTGAGAAGATCGGGCCACCCCTTATCATCTTGGTATCAGATTTCCAGTGTTTACTCGGTGAGCATCCACAAATCCATCTCGTAGTTGTAGATTTATTTTCGTCCTATCCAGAAAAAGCCATACAAAAAGATTAGGTTTTAGATTTTGCCATAGACTTAGATTGCATCAGTTTGATTCATAGTTGCTGGTCAATTTTCCTTTGCGTAACGTTAATCTTGTCCAAGTCCAGGTTTAGGGTTCTAATCGTTTTGCTTTCTCTTATTGAATTCGGAGTCCAAAAAAGGAAAATACCAATTTTCGTCCGTTTTTCCCGCGTGGACAGTTTCCGAGTAGAGTTAGGTTTCTAAGTTCTGTTTGTTTCCAAATCTTCCGTTGTTATTTCCGTAACTTTGTTTAGCTTAGCCACTGCCTTTCTACAGCACGTGAGTAGGAACTTACCCATTGAGAATAGCAAATTTTCTTGTGCTCGACAGGCTGCTCTTTTGATCGGTTTTCTTGCACACTTTGTCTCAGCGTGTTTGCTCAAGTGCTCCTGTTTTGTTGTGGCCATAAATTTAAAATCAAAAAAAAAGAGAAAAGAGAAAAAGTGACAAAAGAAAAAAATTCAGAGAAGAGAAAAGAATCAAAGGCCGAAGTTCAAATTTCAGTTGAGGAGCTTGCTGATTGTGTTTTGTTGCATAGTTGAGCAATCTTGTGCCTGTCATTAGAGCCTTTTTGCTAGCATCTCTCTTGTGCATTTGCAACAACCAAGCATTACTCCGATATATCATATTTTGAGCTCAATTTTCAAAGTTGCTTTTGCCCCATTTATCTCCACCGTGTGAGTTTCCCTGTTGTGTCCGATCAGCACTAGGAATTGAACTGGTGTAGTTAGGTATCCCTACCAAGCTCCACTAAATACCCTGGTTTGCTGTGTGACGCATTGAAACCCATAATATTCGCTGCATCACATCCGTGCATGTACTGTCACTACAAGTGGTGAGCTTTTCTAATTCACTGTGGAACGGTAAGATCCACAATTTCTTTCGGTTGAGTGAGTTGAGAGTTTTCCACATATATACATATCTGTTTGTTTTTCACTAACCATGGTAGACAGTGCTATGGATACTTTGGAGACACGTCAATATCACTTCCTCCACCATAAATATTGTAGTGATACTTTTTGGGAGGAAGAACAAGGTGCTTTCAATGGTGATGGCCTTTTCCACCATCGTGTGCAGATTGGTGAGCGATGTGCTGCTGCCACCATTGACGGATCTTCTAATCTCAATTTAGTCAGTATTGAGGTTGTAGAGAAGTTGCAGCTACATAAATTTTCCAATCTGAAGCTGATGAGGACATCCCTGGTTCATCTCATGCATCATCATGTTCACAAGATGAAGCTACAAAAATACAAGGTGAAACCTCTCCAAAGAAGACATACTTGGGTCCCATGACAAGGAGCCGTGCTAAACATATACAACAAGAGGTGAATGCGCTTCTAGCTGATTCTAATATTGATATGAATGAGAACTATATACTGCCTAAATCTTGTGTGTTGCTTTTACTCAGGTTTCTACCTATGGAGATAATTCAAGCCTATGGAGAAAAGTGCAACGAACAAGACTTCATCAACGGCGTGCATTGCTTGAGGACCTCACCTTACACCCCATGGGCCCAGTGGGACGAGAAGGAGTTGGAGGATTACACCATGGAATCCAGCAAGCTGTTCCAGTCAAAAATACATCGCAAGTGCAGCTCCAGTTTTCGTCGCTGATCTTGCTGGGCCATGACACATGAACATGAACGTGTGTAACACGTTTGGAGGGACACATTGGACAGGAAATCAAATCTATTTTGCAGCAAAAGAAACCGTGCACCTTTTGAAGACCCAAGTCAAAAGATATGTGATTTCCAATGCTGAGCTGTCAAGACATTTATTGCTGCGCGAGGCTCCACACTTCTGCTTCCCATCCACCCAAGTTACCACGAATTTGAGCCTCATTTTCGTGCTGGCTTCACACCTAAGCTAGGAGGGCTGTTCCTAGTATAAGTACCCCTTTCCCCACTTCAAGCGGAACTCTTTGGCAATCTGTTTTCAGCATAGGTTAGCTAAGTGCAACCAGAATATTGTTTGAGAGTTCACTTCCTCCTTAGCTCTTGTAAACTTGCCTTGTGAGAGGGTAAACTCACTTTGTGATTTACAACAGCAGCCGTTGAGGCGGCGACCAGTTCGTGCTTCCAACTTCGTGCGTGGTTGTGTGGATTGGAAAACTGAGAGTGTGGTTGGGCGAATACTTGTTGCTGGTTGTTGCATTGCAATAGTTAGCTTCGGTTTTGTCAGGTTGCACTACTTCTCCATTACCCGACAACGTTGTTGGCTGGGATCGAGGGTTTCCTTCGTACCCTTCAGGTGGCGTTGTTTCGATCATCAAGCAGATCCTCCGTGAAGATCGGGCACCCCGCATCATCTTGGTATCAGAGCCTCGGTTGACACGGTAGGATCTTGTATCCCTAGTTTAGTTTTAGTTGTTTTCATTCCTACAGTCCAGAAAAAGCCCCACAAAAATATTTCCCTTTACCTATAGCCTTTTTCAGTCTTAGATCTGTTGGTTTGGTGAGTTTTATCAGGTTCTTGTCCATTAGATTTTTTTTGTTTTAGTTGCTGAGTTTTTCCCCATCTGCGTTCTCCATTTGTGTTCATTTCCGTCCAAAAAAAAAAAAAAAAAAATGGATCTGTTCGTGGTTGTTTGCTGCCAAAGTTTCAGCTCCTGTTTTGGTTGTTGAGTTCTTCCTTTGCAAAATAAAATTCGTGAAGTTCCACCAAGTGTGTGTTCAGATCAAGTCCCCTGTTGAAAAGTGTGTCAAACACAAAAAAAAGAAAGAAAGAAAGAAGAGAAAATCTGGGACTGATCTTCACTTATATCTTGAGAAATCCTTGTTTGTGTGGTGTGAGCTGAAACAGTAGTCAAGTGTGTATCATCCAAAAATTCCTGTTGCAGCAAATCTGATTCATTGCTGAGTGTTCTTGTTCTACACTTATATCCTATTCAGCAACTAAGGCATTCGAATCTTGTGTGGATGATTACTTGGTTTAACAAGAACTAGACTGCAGATTAGTGTGCTGTTTCCACATATATACCCCCACCCAAAGCTCCACAAAACAGCCCCTGCATGTGCAACCCTAGGCTTGTATTCGCTTAATTATCTCTCTCTATACCAACCACCGGCACCACAGTTGATGCGGGGTGCCCGATCTTCACGGAGGATCTGCTTGATGATCGAAACAACGCCACCTGAAGGGTACGAAGGAAACCCTCGATCCCAGCCAACAACGTTGTCGGGTAATGGAGAAGTAGTGCAACCTGACAAAACCGAAGCTAACTATTGCAATGCAACAACCAGCAACAAGTATTCGCCCAACCACACTCTCAGTTTTCCAATCCACACAACCACGCACGAAGTTGGAAGCACGAACTGGTCGCCGCCTCAACGGCTGCTGTTGTAAATCACAAAGTGAGTTTACCCTCTCACAAGGCAAGTTTACAAGAGCTAAGGAGGAAGTGAACTCTCAAACAATATTCTGGTTGCACTTAGCTAACCTATGCTGAAAACAGATTGCCAAAGAGTTGTGCTTGAAGTGGGGAAAGGGGTACTTATACTAGGAACAGCCCTCCTAGCTTAGGTGTGAAGCCAGCACGAAAATGAGGCTCAAATTCGTGGTAACTTGGGTGGATGGGAAGCAGAAGTGTGGAGCCTCGCGCAGCAATAAATGTCTTGACAGCTCAGCATTGGAAATCACATATCTTTTGACTTGGGTCTTCAAAAGGTGCACGGTTTCTTTTGCTGCAAAATAGATTTGATTTCCTGTCCAATGTGTCCCTCCAAACGTGTTACACACGTTCATGTTCATGTGTCATGGCCCAGCAAGATCAGCGACGAAAACTGGAGCTGCACTTGCGATGTATTTTTGACTGGAACAGCTTGCTGGATTCCATGGTGTAATCCTCCAACTCCTTCTCGTCCCACTGGGCCCATGGGGTGTAAGGTGAGGTCCTCAAGCAATGCACGCCGTTGATGAAGTCTTGTTCGTTGCACTTTTCTCCATAGGCTTGAATTATCTCCATAGGTAGAAACCTGAGTAAAAGCAACACACAAGATTTAGGCAGTATATAGTTCTCATTCATATCAATATTAGAATCAGCTAGAAGCGCATTCACCTCTTGTTGTATATGTTTAGCACGGCTCCTTGTCATGGGACCCAAGTATGTCTTCTTTGGAGAGGTTTCACCTTGTATTTTTGTAGCTTCATCTTGTGAACATGATGATGCATGAGATGAACCAGGGATGTCCTCATCATCCTCCCCCTCTTCAAAAGGAGTCGTCCTCGACTCTTGATCTTCTTGATGAATGCATGGAGACAAATCTGCTACGTTAAATGTTGGACTAACAGAATAGTCTTTAGGGAGGTCGATCTTGTAAGCATTATCATTTATCTTTGCCAACACTTTGAATGGTCCATCTCCACGAGGCAGGAGCTTTGATTTGCGTCGTTCAGGGAATCGATCTTTGCGTAAATGTATCCAAACCAGATCACCGGGCTCAAAAGTCACCTTCTTGCGGTTCTTGTTTGCCTTAGCGGCATAATACTTGGATTTCTTCTCAATCTCTTCTCTTGTCTTCTCATGAATTTTCTTCACATATGCAGCACGCTTGGAAGCATCCATGTTAATTCTCTCTTGTAAGGGAAGTGGCAGCAAGTCAATTGGGGCAAGTGGTTTGAATCCATAGACCACTTCAAATGGACACATGCTTGTGGTCGAGTGAATAGCTCTGTTATAGGCGAACTCCACATGCGGCAAACACTCTTCCCACTCCTTTAAGTTCTTCTTGATCATTGTCCGTAGCAAAGCTGAAAGTGTACGGTTCACCACTTCTGTTTGGCCATCAGTTTGTGGGTGGCATGTTGTTGAAAACAGCAGCTTGGTTCCTAGCTTTGCCCACAATGTCTTCCAAAAATAGCTCATGAACTTGACATCCCGGTCTGATACGATGGTCCTCGGCATGCCGTGCAAACGTACAACTTCCCTGAAAAACAAATCAGCAACATGTGAAGCATCGTCGTTCTTATGGCATGGAATGAAGTGTGCCATCTTTGAGAACCTATCTACAACAACAAAAACAGAATCCCTCCCCCTCTTTGTTCTAGGTAATCCCAAAACAAAATCCATGCTAATATCTTCCCATGGAGCATGCGGAACAGGTAGGGGAGTATATAAACCATATGGGTTCAGTTTAGACTTAGCTTTGTGACATGTGATGCATCGCTGCACAAATTTCTCAACGTCCTTCCTCATCTTTGGCCAATAGAAGTGATCAGCCAGCAGCTCATACGTCTTCTCACGTCCAAAGTGTCCCATTAATCCACCTGCATGTGATTCCTGCAACAACAAGGGTCGAACCGACGAATCTGGAACACACAATTTGTTAGTCCTGAAAAGAAAACCATCATGCACATGATATTTTTCCCATCCTTTCCCATCTTTGCATTTTTCATATGGCTCCATAAAGACATGATCAGTACTATACAATTCTTTTAAACTCTCAAGTCCTGGTACTTTTACTTCCAATTGATTCAGTAGAACATGTCTACGAGACAAAGCATCAGCTACCATATTTTCTTTGCCTTTCTTGTACTTTACAACATATGGGAAAGTTTCAATGAATTCTACCCATTTAGCATGTCTTCTATTCAATTTAGCTTGTCCTTTCAAATGCTTCAAAGCCTCATGATCAGAATGTACAACAAATTCCTTAGGCCATAAATAGTGCTGCCATGTTTCAAGCGCTCTAACCAAAGCATATAGTTCTTTATCATACACAGAATAATTCAGTTGTGCACCACTTAGCTTTTCACTAAAATAAGCAATTGGTTTTCGTTCCTGCATTAATACACCTCCAATGCCTATCCCACTAGCATCACATTCGATTTCAAAAGCTTTAGTGAAATCAGGCAAAACCAGCAAAGGTGCTTCAGTTAATTGTCTCTTAAGTTCAATGAGAGCTTCTTCCTGTGGCGCACCCCACTTAAAAACAACTCCTTTTTTTGTCAATTCGTGCAAAGCTGCAGCAATGCTACTAAAATCTTTCACAAATCTCCTATAGAAACCAGCAAGGCCAAGAAAACTTCTCACCTGGCTTATATTGATAGGAGTTGGCCAATTCTTGATTGCTTCCACCTTAGAGTCATCAACTTCAATTCCCTGTCCTGAAACGACATAGCCAAGAAAAACAACCTTGTTTGTGCAAAACGAGCACTTCTCAATATTAGCATATAGTTTTTCTACTCTTAGCACATCCAAAACTTGTTTGATATGTTCTATATGTTCGTCTATGGATTTACTGTAGATTAAGATGTCATCAAAGTACACAACAACAAACTTTCCAATGTAAGCTCTCAAAACATGATTCATTAATCGCATGAAGGTACTGGGTGCATTGGTTAGTCCAAAAGGCATGACTAACCACTCATACAAACCAAATTTTGTTTTGAAAGCTGTTTTCCATTCATCACCTTCTCTCATTCTAATCTGATGGTACCCACTTCTCAAATCAATTTTAGAGAACACAACAGAACCACTCAATTCATCTAACATATCATCTAACCTAGGAATAGGATGACGATACCTAACAGTTATATTATTGATGGCCCTACAATCAACACACATGCGCCAAGTACCATCCTTCTTAGGCACTAAAATTACAGGAACAGCACAAGGACTTAAACTTTCACGCACATAGCCTTTTCCTAAAAGCTCTCGTACTTGCCTTTGTATCTCCTTTGTTTCTTCAGGGTTGGCGCGGTAGGCGGGTCGATTGGGAAGTGATGCTCCTGGAATGAGGTCAATTTGATGTTCTATGCCACGCAATGGAGGTAGACCAGCGGGTATATCCTCCGGAAAGACATCTTTAAAATCCTGCAAGAGATCACGAACAGCTCTAGGAAGACAAGTTAAGTCATTAGCAAAAATCACGTCATCCTTGTACACGAGTACAACGACAACTTGATCTGGGTTTTGCCTCACGTCTCTCATTTCTGATTTTGTGGCTAACATGACTAAGTTCTCTCCCTCTCTTTTATTTTTACCTCTCATATTTGGCTTGTGGCACTCACTCGCTGTTTTGTGGATGTCTCTCGAATTCTTTTTCTCTCCCTCTTTCCCACTTACAAATTTTACTTCAGAAACTTTTTGTACATGCTCAGCCATGATTTGTTGTGGTGTCATTGGTCGAAGCACCAAATCTTTTCCTTTCCACTTGATGGTGTACTGGTTGGTTCTACCACAATGTTGAGCTGAAAGATCATATTGCCACGGCCTTCCCAACAGCAAGTGACACACTTTCATGGGCACAACGTCACACTCAACAGTGTCAATATAATCACCAATCTTGAATTGGACCTCCACCATATGTGTGATTTTCAGTTCACCACAATCACTCAACCATTGAACATGATATGGGTGGGGGTGTTGGAGCATTTTCAATCCAAGTTTCTCACACATGTCTATACTAGCAAGATTGTGGCAACTCCCACCATCAATAATAACCTTGCATACCTTGTCATGAACTTTAGCTCTTGTTTGGAACAGATTGTGCCGCTGTCCAATGTCATCCTCTTTAATCTGCACACTCAAAACTTTTGTGACAACAAGAGAGGTTCCTTCTTCAAAATCACAATACTTCTGTTCATTTTCTTGTGTAGCATCATCGTCCTCATCTTCTTCAAGTTCACTACAGGAATCATATTCTCCATTCTCCATGATCAGCATAGCACGCTTATTGGGGCATTCCTTCCTCATGTGACCACGACCACCACATGTAAAGCACTCAATTTTGCTGCTTTTCCCACTTGATCCCATTGAAGATGCGGCTGATGCAGCAGGTTTACTTCTCTCCTTTTGGGCTGATGTTTCACTCCTAATAGGGGCTGCACGCACATTGGAATGGCTACCACTACCAGAATTTTCCATTATACCTTTCCCAACATTGAATTGGGGTACAAACTTGCTCCCACTTGATGTAGCTCTAGCTGAAAATGGCATAGTCCTATTTGGCCTTGAGTCTTCTTGCAGTTGTCTTTCAGCCTTGGAAGCTAGATGCACCAACTCCACCACATTGCGATATGGCTGCAAATCAACAACTCGCTTCACATTTGAATTCAGCCCAAACAGAAACCTTGACATGGATTGCTCTTCATCTTCATGTATATTGGCTCTTATCATTGACTTCTCCATCTCCTTATGATACTCTTCAACGGTCATTTTTCCTTGCCTCAAATTCTGGAGCTTGTCAAAGATGTCACGCTTATAATGCTTTGGGATGAATCTGGCCCTCATTTCTCTTTTCATTTCAGCCCATGTAGCTACAGCAGGTTCTCCCTCTTCTTCTCGCTGGTTTTGAACTTGCTCCCACCAGATTAGAGCATAGTCTTCAAATTCAAGAGAGGCCATTGCTAATTTCTTCTGTTCGGAATAGTTGTGCATGCGAAAAATCTTGTCAACTTTTAATTCCCATGTGAGGTATGTTTCTGGATCAGATCCACCATCAAACTTAGGCATGGTAAATTTAAGTTTACCAAACCTCTCCTCCTCGTGCCGCAAACGACCATAGTTGCCTTGGCGACGAAATCTGCCATCTCGGTGCTGCTCATAATTATCTTCCTCAAATTCTTCTTCGCTGTCTTCATCGTGTAAATTGGCCCTCCGGTGGCCGCCTCCACGACCAGCAGCATATTCACCACGACCACGACCAGCAGCACCTACACCACGACCACGACCAGCAGCACCAACATTTCCTCTCCCGGGAGCTCCATGTACACTTGCATCTTCAGGACCTTGACGTAGCTCTCGCACAATATCAGCAACAAGATCAGCCCTCATTGCTTCAATATTTTGGGTGAGCTGCTCATTCACATTGCCCATAAGTTGTTGCAAATCTTGTGACAACTTGTCTTGCTTCTCTTCAATTGGGTCAAGACTGTTTTTGAACTCTCGACGGAGATGATCACGCAAGGCATTGAAGTGAAACCGGGTGATGGGTTCATTGAGATGCCCATTACCTTCAACCTCGTACGTGTCTCCGGTACCTGCCATGATTAGTTGTGCAAAGTTCTATACTACAGCACGGGATATGTGTGTGACATCTCGATCTCACCTTCACTTACCAACCGAAGCTCGTGTAACTTCCAAGTGAGAGCAGAACATGCTCAACTGTGGTGCCGGTGGTTGGTATAGAGAGAGATAATTAAGCGAATACAAGTCTAGGGTTGCACATGCAGGGGCTGTTTTGTGGAGCTTTGGGTGGGGGTATATATGTGGAAACAGCACACTAATCTGCAGTCTAGTTCTTGTTAAACCAAGTAATCATCCACACAAGATTCGAATGCCTTAGTTGCTGAATAGGATATAAGTGTAGAACAAGAACACTCAGCAATGAATCAGATTTGCTGCAACAGGAATTTTTGGATGATACACACTTGACTACTGTTTCAGCTCACACCACACAAACAAGGATTTCTCAAGATATAAGTGAAGATCAGTCCCAGATTTTCTCTTCTTTCTTTCTTTCTTTTTTTTTTTTTTGGACGGAAATGAACACAAATGGAGAACGCAGATGGGGAAAAACTCAGCAACTAAAACAAAAAAATCTAATGGACAAGAACCTGATAAAACTCACCAAACCAACAGATCTAAGACTGAAAAAGGCTATAGGTAAAGGGAAATATTTTTGTGGGGCTTTTTCTGGACTGTAGGAATGAAAACAACTAAAACTAAACTAGGGATACAAGATCCTACCGTGTCAACCGAGGCTCTGATACCAAGATGATGCGGGGTGCCCGATCTTCACGGAGGATCTGCTTGATGATCGAAACAACGCCACCTGAAGGGTACGAAGGAAACCCTCGATCCCAGCCAACAACGTTGTCGGGTAATGGAGAAGTAGTGCAACCTGACAAAACCGAAGCTAACTATTGCAATGCAACAACCAGCAACAAGTATTCGCCCAACCACACTCTCAGTTTTCCAATCCACACAACCACGCACGAAGTTGGAAGCACGAACTGGTCGCCGCCTCAACGGCTGCTGTTGTAAATCACAAAGTGAGTTTACCCTCTCACAAGGCAAGTTTACAAGAGCTAAGGAGGAAGTGAACTCTCAAACAATATTCTGGTTGCACTTAGCTAACCTATGCTGAAAACAGATTGCCAAAGAGTTGTGCTTGAAGTGGGGAAAGGGGTACTTATACTAGGAACAGCCCTCCTAGCTTAGGTGTGAAGCCAGCACGAAAATGAGGCTCAAATTCGTGGTAACTTGGGTGGATGGGAAGCAGAAGTGTGGAGCCTCGCGCAGCAATAAATGTCTTGACAGCTCAGCATTGGAAATCACATATCTTTTGACTTGGGTCTTCAAAAGGTGCACGGTTTCTTTTGCTGCAAAATAGATTTGATTTCCTGTCCAATGTGTCCCTCCAAACGTGTTACACACGTTCATGTTCATGTGTCATGGCCCAGCAAGATCAGCGACGAAAACTGGAGCTGCACTTGCGATGTATTTTTGACTGGAACAGCTTGCTGGATTCCATGGTGTAATCCTCCAACTCCTTCTCGTCCCACTGGGCCCATGGGGTGTAAGGTGAGGTCCTCAAGCAATGCACGCCGTTGATGAAGTCTTGTTCGTTGCACTTTTCTCCATAGGCTTGAATTATCTCCATAGGTAGAAACCTGAGTAAAAGCAACACACAAGATTTAGGCAGTATATAGTTCTCATTCATATCAATATTAGAATCAGCTAGAAGCGCATTCACCTCTTGTTGTATATGTTTAGCACGGCTCCTTGTCATGGGACCAAGTATGTCTTCTTTGGAGAGGTTTCACCTTGTATTTTTGTAGCTTCATCTTGTGAACATGATGATGCATGAGATGAACCAGGGATGTCCTCATCAACAGTTGAGCATGTTCTGCTCTCACTTGGAAGTTACACGAGCTTCGGTTGGTAAGTGAAGGTGAGATCGAGATGTCACACACATATCCCGTGCTGTAGTATAGAACTTTGCACAACTAATCATGGCAGGTACCGGAGACACGTACGAGGTTGAAGGTAATGGGCATCTCAATGAACCCATCACCCGGTTTCACTTCAATGCCTTGCGTGATCATCTCCGTCGAGAGTTCAAAAACAGTCTTGACCCAATTGAAGAGAAGCAAGACAAGTTGTCACAAGATTTGCAACAACTTATGGGCAATGTGAATGAGCAGCTCACCCAAAATATTGAAGCAATGAGGGCTGATCTTGTTGCTGATATTGTGCGAGAGCTACGTCAAGGTCCTGAAGATGCAAGTGTACATGGAGCTCCCGGGAGAGGAAATGTTGGTGCTGCTGGTCGTGGTCGTGGTGTAGGTGCTGCTGGTCGTGGTCGTGGTGAATATGCTGCTGGTCGTGGAGGCGGCCACCGGAGGGCCAATTTACACGATGAAGACAGCGAAGAAGAATTTGAGGAAGATAATTATGAGCAGCACCGAGATGGCAGATTTCGTCGCCAAGGCAACTATGGTCGTTTGCGGCACGAGGAGGAGAGGTTTGGTAAACTTAAATTTACCATGCCTAAGTTTGATGGTGGATCTGATCCAGAAACATACCTCACATGGGAATTAAAAGTTGACAAGATTTTTCGCATGCACAACTATTCCGAACAGAAGAAATTAGCAATGGCCTCTCTTGAATTTGAAGACTATGCTCTAATCTGGTGGGAGCAAGTTCAAAACCAGCGAGAAGAAGAGGGAGAACCTGCTGTAGCTACATGGGCTGAAATGAAAAGAGAAATGAGGGCCAGATTCATCCCAAAGCATTATAAGCGTGACATCTTTGACAAGCTCCAGAATTTGAGGCAAGGAAAAATGACCGTTGAAGAGTATCATAAGGAGATGGAGAAGTCAATGATAAGAGCCAATATACATGAAGATGAAGAGCAATCCATGTCAAGGTTTCTGTTTGGGCTGAATTCAAATGTGAAGCGAGTTGTTGATTTGCAGCCATATCGCAATGTGGTGGAGTTGGTGCATCTAGCTTCCAAGGCTGAAAGACAACTGCAAGAAGACTCAAGGCCAAATAGGACTATGCCATTTTCAGCTAGAGCTACATCAAGTGGGAGCAAGTTTGTACCCCAATTCAATGTTGGGAAAGGTATAATGGAAAATTCTGGTAGTGGTAGCCATTCCAATGTGCGTGCAGCCCCTATTAGGAGTGAAACATCAGCCCAAAAGGAGAGAAGTAAACCTGCTGCATCAGCCGCATCTTCAATGGGATCAAGTGGGAAAAGCAGCAAAATTGAGTGCTTTACATGTGGTGGTCGTGGTCACATGAGGAAGGAATGCCCCAATAAGCGTGCTATGCTGATCATGGAGAATGGAGAATATGATTCCTGTAGTGAACTTGAAGAAGATGAGGACGATGATGCTACACAAGAAAATGAACAGAAGTATTGTGATTTTGAAGAAGGAACCTCTCTTGTTGTCACAAAAGTTTTGAGTGTGCAGATTAAAGAGGATGACATTGGACAGCGGCACAATCTGTTCCAAACAAGAGCTAAAGTTCATGACAAGGTATGCAAGGTTATTATTGATGGTGGGAGTTGCCACAATCTTGCTAGTATAGACATGTGTGAGAAACTTGGATTGAAAATGCTCCAACACCCCCACCCATATCATGTTCAATGGTTGAGTGATTGTGGTGAACTGAAAATCACACATATGGTGGAGGTCCAATTCAAGATTGGTGATTATATTGACACTGTTGAGTGTGACGTTGTGCCCATGAAAGTGTGTCACTTGCTGTTGGGAAGGCCGTGGCAATATGATCTTTCAGCTCAACATTGTGGTAGAACCAACCAGTACACCATCAAGTGGAAAGGAAAAGATTTGGTGCTTCGACCAATGACACCACAACAAATCATGGCTGAGCATGTACAAAAAGTTTCTGAAGTAAAATTTGTAAGTGGGAAAGAGGGAGAGAAAAAGAATTCGAGAGACATCCACAAAACAGCGAGTGAGTGCCACAAGCCAAATATGAGAGGTAAAAATAAAAGAGAGGGAGAGAACTTAGTCATGTTAGCCACAAAATCAGAAATGAGAGACGTGAGGCAAAACCCAGATCAAGTTGTCGTTGTACTCGTGTACAAGGATGACGTGATTTTTGCTAATGACTTAACTTGTCTTCCTAGAGCTGTTCGTGATCTCTTGCAGGATTTTAAAGATGTCTTTCCGGAGGATATACCCGCTGGTCTACCTCCATTGCGTGGCATAGAACATCAAATTGACCTCATTCCAGGAGCATCACTTCCCAATCGACCCGCCTACCGCGCCAACCCTGAAGAAACAAAGGAGATACAAAGGCAAGTACGAGAGCTTTTAGGAAAAGGCTATGTGCGTGAAAGTTTAAGTCCTTGTGCTGTTCCTGTAATTTTAGTGCCTAAGAAGGATGGTACTTGGCGCATGTGTGTTGATTGTAGGGCCATCAATAATATAACTGTTAGGTATCGTCATCCTATTCCTCGGTTAGATGACATGTTAGATGAATTGAGTGGTTCTGTTGTGTTCTCTAAAATTGATTTGAGAAGTGGGTACCATCAGATTAGAATGAGAGAAGGTGATGAATGGAAAACAGCTTTCAAAACAAAATTTGGTTTGTATGAGTGGTTAGTCATGCCTTTTGGATTAACCAATGCACCCAGTACCTTCATGCGATTAATGAATCATGTTTTGAGAGCTTACATTGGAAAGTTTGTTGTTGTGTACTTTGATGACATCTTAATCTACAGTAAATCCATAGACGAACATATAGAACATATCAAACAAGTTTTGGATGTGCTAAGAGTAGAAAAACTATATGCTAATATTGAGAAGTGCTCGTTTTGCACAAACAAGGTTGTTTTTCTTGGCTATGTCGTTTCAGGACAGGGAATTGAAGTTGATGACTCTAAGGTGGAAGCAATCAAGAATTGGCCAACTCCTATCAATATCAGCCAGGTGAGAAGTTTTCTTGGCCTTGCTGGTTTCTATAGGAGATTTGTGAAAGATTTTAGTAGCATTGCTGCAGCTTTGCACGAATTGACAAAAAAAGGAGTTGTTTTTAAGTGGGGTGCGCCACAGGAAGAAGCTTTCATTGAACTTAAGAGACAATTAACTGAAGCACCTTTGCTGGTTTTGCCTGATTTCACTAAAACTTTTGAAATCGAATGTGATGCTAGTGGGATAGGCATTGGAGGTGTATTAATGCAGGAACGAAAACCAATTGCTTATTTTAGTGAAAAGCTAAGTGGTGCACAACTGAATTATTCTGTGTATGATAAAGAACTATATGCTTTGGTTAGAGCGCTTGAAACATGGCAGCACTATTTATGGCCTAAGGAATTTGTTGTACATTCTGATCATGAGGCTTTGAAGCATTTGAAAGGACAAGCTAAATTGAATAGAAGACATGCTAAATGGGTAGAATTCATTGAAACTTTCCCATATGTTGTAAAGTACAAGAAAGGCAAAGAAAATATGGTAGCTGATGCTTTGTCTCGTAGACATGTTCTACTGAATCAATTGGAAGTAAAAGTACCAGGACTTGAGAGTTTAAAAGAATTGTATAGTACTGATCATGTCTTTATGGAGCCATATGAAAAATGCAAAGATGGGAAAGGATGGGAAAAATACCATGTGCATGATGGTTTTCTTTTCAGGACTAACAAATTGTGTGTTCCAGATTCGTCGGTTCGACCCTTGTTGTTGCAGGAATCACATGCAGGTGGATTAATGGGACACTTTGGACGTGAGAAGACGTATGAGCTGCTGGCTGATCACTTCTATTGGCCAAAGATGAGGAAGGACGTTGAGAAATTTGTGCAGCGATGCATCACATGTCACAAAGCTAAGTCTAAACTGAACCCATATGGTTTATATACTCCCCTACCTGTTCCGCATGCTCCATGGGAAGATATTAGCATGGATTTTGTTTTGGGATTACCTAGAACAAAGAGGGGGAGGGATTCTGTTTTTGTTGTTGTAGATAGGTTCTCAAAGATGGCACACTTCATTCCATGCCATAAGAACGACGATGCTTCACATGTTGCTGATTTGTTTTTCAGGGAAGTTGTACGTTTGCACGGCATGCCGAGGACCATCGTATCAGACCGGGATGTCAAGTTCATGAGCTATTTTTGGAAGACATTGTGGGCAAAGCTAGGAACCAAGCTGCTGTTTTCAACAACATGCCACCCACAAACTGATGGCCAAACAGAAGTGGTGAACCGTACACTTTCAGCTTTGCTACGGACAATGATCAAGAAGAACTTAAAGGAGTGGGAAGAGTGTTTGCCGCATGTGGAGTTCGCCTATAACAGAGCTATTCACTCGACCACAAGCATGTGTCCATTTGAAGTGGTCTATGGATTCAAACCACTTGCCCCAATTGACTTGCTGCCACTTCCCTTACAAGAGAGAATTAACATGGATGCTTCCAAGCGTGCTGCATATGTGAAGAAAATTCATGAGAAGACAAGAGAAGAGATTGAGAAGAAATCCAAGTATTATGCCGCTAAGGCAAACAAGAACCGCAAGAAGGTGACTTTTGAGCCCGGTGATCTGGTTTGGATACATTTACGCAAAGATCGATTCCCTGAACGACGCAAATCAAAGCTCCTGCCTCGTGGAGATGGACCATTCAAAGTGTTGGCAAAGATAAATGATAATGCTTACAAGATCGACCTCCCTAAAGACTATTCTGTTAGTCCAACATTTAACGTAGCAGATTTGTCTCCATGCATTCATCAAGAAGATCAAGAGTCGAGGACGACTCCTTTTGAAGAGGGGGAGGATGATGAGGACATCCCTGGTTCATCTCATGCATCATCATGTTCACAAGATGAAGCTACAAAAATACAAGGTGAAACCTCTCCAAAGAAGACATACTTGGGTCCCATGACAAGGAGCCGTGCTAAACATATACAACAAGAGGTGAATGCGCTTCTAGCTGATTCTAATATTGATATGAATGAGAACTATATACTGCCTAAATCTTGTGTGTTGCTTTTACTCAGGTTTCTACCTATGGAGATAATTCAAGCCTATGGAGAAAAGTGCAACGAACAAGACTTCATCAACGGCGTGCATTGCTTGAGGACCTCACCTTACACCCCATGGGCCCAGTGGGACGAGAAGGAGTTGGAGGATTACACCATGGAATCCAGCAAGCTGTTCCAGTCAAAAATACATCGCAAGTGCAGCTCCAGTTTTCGTCGCTGATCTTGCTGGGCCATGACACATGAACATGAACGTGTGTAACACGTTTGGAGGGACACATTGGACAGGAAATCAAATCTATTTTGCAGCAAAAGAAACCGTGCACCTTTTGAAGACCCAAGTCAAAAGATATGTGATTTCCAATGCTGAGCTGTCAAGACATTTATTGCTGCGCGAGGCTCCACACTTCTGCTTCCCATCCACCCAAGTTACCACGAATTTGAGCCTCATTTTCGTGCTGGCTTCACACCTAAGCTAGGAGGGCTGTTCCTAGTATAAGTACCCCTTTCCCCACTTCAAGCGGAACTCTTTGGCAATCTGTTTTCAGCATAGGTTAGCTAAGTGCAACCAGAATATTGTTTGAGAGTTCACTTCCTCCTTAGCTCTTGTAAACTTGCCTTGTGAGAGGGTAAACTCACTTTGTGATTTACAACAGCAGCCGTTGAGGCGGCGACCAGTTCGTGCTTCCAACTTCGTGCGTGGTTGTGTGGATTGGAAAACTGAGAGTGTGGTTGGGCGAATACTTGTTGCTGGTTGTTGCATTGCAATAGTTAGCTTCGGTTTTGTCAGGTTGCACTACTTCTCCATTACCCGACAACGTTGTTGGCTGGGATCGAGGGTTTCCTTCGTACCCTTCAGGTGGCGTTGTTTCGATCATCAAGCAGATCCTCCGTGAAGATCGGGCACCCCGCATCAGAAGCCATACCTTCTACGCTCATCATATGGCACACTGCTTATTTCCCACACTGCTGAAGTTCCTTTTACCTTCGGCGAGCATACTGAGATTGTGCGATGTGATGTATCCCCCATGCCACTTGACTCTTGTCACGTACTTCTCGGAGATCCTTGGTGCAGGAAGTTTCAAGTTCGAGCTCGCCCCGAGGTTAACAAAATTTCGTTCATGTGGAACATGAAGCGGGGTTTTCTGCTACGAAATTCAGCCGATGATTTTCATGAGTACCATCTTCTTCGCAAGGAGAGGAGAAAAGAATTTAGCTTATCGGCTAAGTACATGGTCATCATGGACGGTGACATTTCAATTATATGTCATGTTGACCACATTATGGATCAAATCCCATGTGAGAATGAGAGCCACATAGCCAAATTGAGTGAGAGTGTTATAAAAAGTGAGTTGTGTGATTCCACTAAACGTGAGGATGAGTGCATACACTTTGAGAGTATGAGAGAACAAGACAACATGAGTGTAGTAGATGATAGGACATGTGAAGATATTTCTGCTAATGTAACTATCTCTACTTCTAGTGTTGTTTCTTGTGATATGCAGGTTGCTTTTGAAGAAAGGGAGCTGTCAAGTCTTCAACCTGCATCACCACTAGAGGAACCTATTTCAGTGCCTACTACATCTGAGGAGTTTGCCATTGAAAAGGGTAATGATTTTGAGCTGCAGCCAGCAAGCGCGTCACTTTGTGAGTATGATTCTACGCTGACTAGTTCCAGTGATTTGATACACAAACATATTTCAGCACCATGTGATAATTTGCTAAATTCGAATTTTGATCATGTGGTATTGATTACACATAAAGAGATCCTTGCTAAACTACAACCGACTGATGTTTTGTTTTACATCATGCTAGAAGAACCTCTTACCATTAGTTGTGCTATGAATAGGATTTCTGAAATTTCATATGTAAATTCTAGCACCTATGCCAACTGTTTTCGATTCTATTTAATTGGTGATTATAGCATGAACGAGAATTTTTTGGTGGATCATATATGCATTACCTCTGATAGAATTGCTAAAGTAAAACATGCCGTTTTCAGTCAAATTTTCTATGTGCCGAAATCTTTTTGCCTTGGGGCAATACCTAAGTTTCATTATACTATGTTGTATTCTAGTCTACTTGATATACTACAGCGAACAAAGGTAGCATCTTTTTTGTTGGACTGTTCTGATCTTGCTAGATTTGATTGCGACTATGCACATACGTCTTGTTTGTCCCAAACTGATTTATGTTTCACTTATAACTGCAAACTAAGTTGCATCATAAGTCCTGGAGATAATGGATATAACCATTTACATGTTTGTGCTATTCGGTCATTGGTTTGTTCTAGATATCATCGTAGCGCACTTGAAGCATGGTCTGAAACATGTGATAATTTGCATCATTTGGATTTGTTTGACCTTGCTAGCATCAAAGTTGATCATCGATCTTCTGTGAGGACACTTGATTTAGTACTGAATACTAAGACTGTACACATATTTGTTCCTCGTCATGATCATGCTTATATGGACTTCACTAATACCTGCAATTTTAGTTGCAACTTTCTGAGATATGGTTTGTACCCATCCGAGACTTGTGTGTTCTGTACTTGTAATTTGAGTTGCATTCTGATTTTTGGATGTACAAGTCATGCCAACAAAACTGATCAACAATGTTATATATACATATATTCTGCGTACACGTTGTTCTTTTTGTTTCATCCACTTTCAGCTTATCCAAAGCCGCGGACGGCTTTTCTTGAAGAAAGGGAGGACGATGAGGATATATCGGTGGATTATGATGATTATACATGCTTACACTGGAAGGAAATATTAAGCCTAACCGATGATTATTATAAGGTGAACTCATTCCTAGTTGGACATGATACTTTGATTTATAAGAATGTTATACTACCTAAGTTATTGTGTTCTTGTATCATTAGGTTTGAGTTAATAGAGGGCATGGCGCATGGAGAAGAAGATGCGCGCGAGGAATGGAAATCATTGACAACCATCAAGGTGGCAAGCACGAGGGAGGCGAGGGAGGAAGTGGAGCCATCAATGAAGAGAGATTCAATTCGGACTAGCAGAAGTCACGAATTCGAAACAGTCAAGATGTATTCATATGAAGTCCAAATAAAGCAACGAAGCACAGGTTGGAAAGGAAATTACAAATCCTTTCCAACGGATCCGACCCCAAACACCGGTTCGACTCGGACAAGCCTCGGTGACCAAAACAAGTCGACGGCTGTTTCCTGCCAGTTTCCAAATAGAGTCCTTTAAGTTAGGAAAGTTAGAGATATGGTTGTTTTCGACCACAACCCTAAGTTGGACGTCCAGCAGCCTTTATATAGGCTTGTAAGTCGTGGCTTTTAGGACAGACCACGTTTAAACATAAACCCTATATTGGATTGCTAAGCATTCATCTATATTCGAGTTCCTCTGTGTTGCGCTCAGGAATTCAACCTCTCCACTGTGTTGCGCTCTGGAGATTATTATCCGAAGTTTGAGTGTGATCTGTTGTTCCACTGGGAATTAGTAGATTGCAAAACCGCTTCGTGGTCGGCGGCTACGTTGCATCGGTGTGAGGCGTCGCGAATATCCATTGGGTTGAAGAGCTGTTGCATTGGCAACGGGGGAACAGCCGGAGAGTTCGTCGGATTCTCGCAAGTTATCTTCCACCATCATCCATCTACCCACCGCTCACTGAGAAGATCGGGCCACCCCTTATCACAAGTGATGCAACGCCTCACAAACCTGTCCACATCTTGATATGGGCACGACGGAGGAGGTGCAGCCCAATTTCAGGACTCCACCAAGCTAGGCGTGTTGATGCTGGCGCCGTTGGAGAAGACCTTCCAGCGTTGAGGGCAACGCCTTTCCAAGAAGGGGAGGATGATGCGGGCATCGTCGGCATTATATTGGTCCGTTGACACGCTAGGACATTATTAGATAATATGTAAAAGTCTAAGGCAGTGTCAACTAGGCCTGCGTGCCAAGTCTATGACCGAACCCGCCATGGGTCGGTTTGTATCCAGGTCGAGTCCAACTAGGTCTAGGAGTCATGTTAGTTTCGGTTTGGGTTTGTCCAAATCGACTAGTTGTTTGGCCTCCTATATAAAGGAGCCAGCGGCTAGGGTTTAAGGGAGTTCAATCGTTTAGTAAAAATACTATCTTGTGCTCCACCGTGTATCATCCCTCCGGGGACGGCGTTGCCGTGTTATCTAATATAGATTGCTGCGAGGGTTCTTGTGTTCATCAAGGATTATCGAGCTGTGGTTTGAGGTGTGGTGATCTTCATCACGTTGCTTGCTGGATTTATTCCCCACCTTCAGGTGACGCCGTTGGTGTTGTTGGAAGGATTTACCGTCCGGGTTACTCGTTGTGAAAGATCGGGACAACAATCATAGGATCATCCCCTTGATCCTTATCATGTGGTATCAGATTACTGGGTTTATCACAGCGAGTTTTGTTTGATCAATTTGCTAGATTGATTTCGGTGGAGATTGGTTCAGGCGGAGGCTGTTGGAGATCGCGTTCGTAGAGATCGTGTCGGTGGTCGTCCTGCAGGGAGTCCAGCGTACAGCCGGCAAGGAGGTTAGATCGATTGCAAATTTGCTAAGATCGTTTTCTGCTGCAGTCCCGATCGTGGTTGCTTTTGATCGTGGTTGATAAGGGGTGGCCCGATCTTCTCTTGTGAGCAACACGAATTTTGGTGGATGTTTGGTGGATGAAAGATAACTAGTGTCTCACTGAAAACTCTCCTCGGATAATCCCTGTTGCCAATGCAACAACAATCAATCCCTTTGGATATTCTCAACTACACACTCTTGCACAACGTAATCAACGATCACGAGGTGGTCCTGTATCCCCTTATTCCCAGTGGAACAACAAGATAGCACGTAGAATTTGCAGCGGTATACTTCAAGATGAATGCTTGTCCAGCAATACAATCTAGAGGCGGCTAGGGTTTATGTTTAACCGAATCTAACCTAATAATTCGTGGCTATGAGGTATATATGAGGGAGGGGGATGCCTCCCACGAATCTAGCCTATTCCTACTCGGTTGGACTCAACCAACTCGATTACAAACTGACCCGACATGGGTATAGCCAATTGGACTCCTTTTGGAAGCTGACAGAAAACGATTCGTAACTTGGTTCGGTAACCACGCCTTGCACGAGTCGAATCTTTAGTTGGGGCCGGATCCATTGGAAAGCTCTTCGAATATCCTTTCCGGATTGTGTTTCCTTGCTTTATTTGGAACCCGTATGAAAAATCCATGACTGTTTCAAATTCGGGACTTCTGCCAATCCGAACTGAAATATCATTTCCTTGATGTTGTTTTCCATGGCAGCATCTTTGTTTTCCACGCGTCCTTGTGCTCCTTGCTTCCTCTCCTCCATCCATGTTTGTGTTATTAGTAAACCTAATCATACATAAATTCATAGGCTTAGATAGTATAATATTCTCATAAGCACAAACATTATTTATTACTAGGAAAGAATTCACCTTATAATGAACATCAGTGAGGCTCAATATTTCCTTCCAGTTCAAGCATATATAATCAGCATGTACACCTATTATATCCTCATCATCCTCCCTTTCTTCAAGACAAGACGTCCTCGGCTTGTGGTAAGCTGAACGTGGAAGAAACAAAAAGAACAACGTGTATGCACAATACATGTATCTATAACGGGGTGCATCATTGTTATGGACATGATATGTATTCTCACATGACATAAGGCAAGGAAAATTGCACATAATCAGCACATATTTGTCACATGAAAACAAAGAACATCTCATCAAACAGCAATCACAATTGCAGATATAAGTGAAGGTCATATGATCATGATAAAAATGGCAAACAACCATATATAAATTATTGTTGTTTTGTATTAAATGCAGTGTTCTCACAGAAGATCTATGATCAAATTTCATGGTAACAAGGTAAAACCAGAAGGTAGTACACTCAATAATATGATCATGTTCATTATTCCGATTATCGAAAATGCAACTCAATTTGCAAATAGAAGTGGTGTATAAATCAGTAGCATGTATATATAGCAATTGTTTGGGCAAACAAAACATAATTGTATAATCATGTTCGAATCTAGCAAGCTCCAAACAATCTAACCGAGGTAAATCAATTTGCAATGCAGCAATTCTAACACAAGTAATGCATATATGATCCACCATAAATATTTCATTCATGCCATAGTTACCAACGAGATTTAATGTGAAACAAGAAGTAAAGGTGCTAGAATTCACATATAAAATTGCAGAAATCGTATTCATAGCACATTGCACAGTAATTGGTTCATTTAACATGATGGAATACGCAATATCAGCTGGTGGTATTTTAGCAAGTACTTCTTTATGAGTAATTAAGACCACATGCTCAAAAGTCGAAATTGGAAAATTAGCACATGGGTCATGAATATATAGGTCATGCAAATCACAAGAATCAGCTAGCAAATTAGTATGCTCAAAAAATTTCGAATTTGCATGGTGCAGCTCCAAATCAGCACCAATATCAATAGCATTCTCCTCAGATTTAGTAGGCACTGGCTCATCTTTCTCAAGTGGTGTTGTAGATTGTACTTGAGTAGGCTCCCTTTCTTCAGAAACAACCTGCATAGTACAAGAAACAACACTAGGAACGATAGTGATAAGGGGTGGCCCGATCTTCTCAGTGAGCGGTGGGTAGATGGATGATGGTGGAAGATAACTTGCGAGAATCCGACGAACTCTCCGGCTGTTCCCCCGTTGCCAATGCAACAGCTCTTCAACCCAATGGATATTCGCGACGCCTCACACCGATGCAACGTAGCCGCCGACCACGAAGCGGTTTTGCAATCTACTAATTCCCAGTGGAACAACAGATCACACTCAAACTTCGGATAATAATCTCCAGAGCGCAACACAGTGGAGAGGTTGAATTCCTGAGCGCAACACAGAGGAACTCGAATATAGATGAATGCTTAGCAATCCAATCTAGGGTTTATGTTTAAACGTGGTCTAAACCTAAAAGCCACGAAATTACAAGCCTTATAAAGGCTGCTGGACGTCCAACATTGTGTTGGAGTCAAAACCTAACTTTCCTAACTTTAACGGACTCTGTTTGGAAACAGGCAGAAAACAACTCGTGACTTGTTGCGGTCACCGCGCCCAGTTCGAGCCGAACCCGGGCATGGGGCCGGACCCATTGGAAAGCCCTTCAAATTGCCTTTTCAGATTGTGCTTCTTTGCTCTATTTGGAGTCCGTATAAAGAATCCACGTCTGTTTCAAATTCAGGACTTCTGTCAGTCCGAACCGAATCTGAACAAATCTTGAATCCGAATTGGAAAGGATCTTTCTTTGTTTGCAGCATCCTTTCTTTGTGTGATGGCTCCACTTCCTCCCTCGCCTCCCTCGTGCTAGCCACCTTGATGTTTGTCAACAGCCTCCATTCCTTGCCCACATCTTCCTCTCCATTCGCCATTATCTCCATTAACTCAAACCTAATGATACATAAACATAATAACTTAGGCAGTATAACATTCTTATAATTCATGGGATCATATCCAACTAGGAATGAGTTCACCTTATAATAATCATCGATCATGTTTAGTATTTCCTTCCAGTTTAAGCATGGATAATCATCATAATCCACCGATATATCCTCATCATCCTCCCTTTCTTCAAGAAAAGCCGTCCGCGGCTTTGGATAAGCTGAAAGTGGAAGAAACAAAAAGAACAACGTGTATGCAGAGTATATGTATATATAGCAGGTTGTATCATGTTTGTAAATAGGATGATTATTCTCAAATGACAAAATCCAATGAAAATTGCGAGCATAGCACATATAATTGTCATAATGGAACCAAGAAAATCTCAGCAATAAGCAATCAGAATTGCAAGTATAAGTGAAGTTCATAGAATCATGATCAAAATGATAGACACAAATATATAAAATGTTATGATTCAGTATTAAATCCAATGTCCTCACAGAAGATCGATGATCAAATTTCATGCTATCAAGGTCAAACCAATCCAAACGATGCAAATCATCATATGTGTCATACCATGCTTCAATTGCGCTACTCTGATATGTAGAACAAAGCAATGACCATGCAGCACAAACAGGTAAATAGTCATGTCCATTATTTCCAGTACTTAAGATGCAACTCAGTTTGCAAATATAAGTGAAGCATAAATCAGTTTGGGACAAACAAGACGGATGTGCATAATCATATGCAAATCTAGCAAGATCAGAACAGTCCAACAAAGGTGATGCTACCTTTGTTCGCTGAGGTACATCAACTAGACTAGAAGACATCATATTATCATGATAATGAGGTATTGTCCCAAAGCAAAAAGATTTCGGCACAGAGCATATATGATTGCAAGAAAAATGTTTTAGTTCAGCAATGTTATCATAGGTAATGCATATGTGATCCACCAAAAAATTCTCGTTCATGTTATAGTCACCAATTAAATAGAATCGAAAACAGTTGGCATAGGTGCTAGAATTTACATATGAAATTTCAGAAATCCTATTCATAGCACAACTAATGGTAAGTGGTTCTTCTAGCATGATGTAAAACAAAACATCAGTCGGTTGTAGTTTAGCAAGGATCTCTTTATGTGTAATCAATACCACATGATCAAAATTCGAATTTAGCAAATTATCACATGGTGCTGAAATATGTTTGTGTATCAAATCACTAGAACTAGTCAGCGTAGAATCATACTCACAAAGTGACGCGCTTGCTGGCTGCAGCTCAAAATCATTACCCTTTTCAATGGCAAACTCCTCAGATGTAGTAGGCACTGAAATAGGTTCCTCTAGTGGTGATGCAGGTTGAAGACTTGACAGCTCCCTTTCTTCAAAAGCAACCTGCATATCACAAGAAACAACACTAGAAGTAGAGATAGTTACATTAGCAGAAATATCCTCACATGTCCTATCATCTACTACACTCATGTTGTCTTGTTCTCTCATACTCTCAAAGTGTATGCACTCATCCTCACGTTTAGTGGAATCACACAACTCACTTTTTATAACACTCTCACTCAATTTGGCTATGTGGCTCTCATTCTCACATGGGATTTGATCCATAATGTGGTCAACATGACATATAATTGAAATGTCACCGTCCATGATGACCATGTACTTAGCCGATAAGCTAAATTCTTTTCTCCTCTCCTTGCGAAGAAGATGGTACTCATGAAAATCATCGGCTGAATTTCGTAGCAGAAAACCCCGCTTCATGTTCCACATGAACGAAATTTTGTTAACCTCGGGGCGAGCTCGAACTTGAAACTTCCTGCACCAAGGATCTCCGAGAAGTACGTGACAAGAGTCAAGTGGCATGGGGGATACATCACATCGCACAATCTCAGTATGCTCGCCGAAGGTAAAAGGAACTTCAGCAGTGTGGGAAATAAGCAGTGTGCCATATGATGAGCGTAGAAGGTATGGCTTCAGATTGGAAAATTTATGTAGCTGCAACTTCTCTACAACCTCAATACTGACTAAATTGAGATTAGAAGATCCGTCAATGGTGGCAGCAGCACATCGCTCACCAATCTGCACACGATGGTGGAAAAGGCCATCACCATTGAAAGCACCTTGTTCTTCCTCCCAAAAAGTATCACTACAATATTTATGGTGGAGGAAGTGATATTGACGTGTCTCCAAAGTATCCATAGCACTGTTTACCATGGTTAGTGAAAAACAAACAGATATGTATATATGTGGAAAACTCTCAACTCACTCAACCGAAAGAAATTGTGGATCTTACCGTTCCACAGTGAATTAGAAAAGCTCACCACTTGTAGTGACAGTACGTGCACGGATGTGATGCAGCGAATATTATGGGTTTCAATGCGTCACACAGCAAACCAGGGTATTTAGTGGAGCTTGGTAGGGATACCTAACTACACCAGTTCAATTCCTAGTGCTGATCAGACACAACAGGGAAACTCACACGGTGGAGATAAATGGGGCAAAAGCAACTTTGAAAATTGAGCTCAAAATATGATATATCGGAGTAATGCTCGGTTGTTGCAAATGCACAAGAGAGATGCTAGCAAAAAGGCTCTAATGACAGGCACAAGATTGCTCAACTATGCAACAAAACACAATCAGCAAGCTCCTCAACTGAAATTTGAACTTCGGCCTTTGATTCTTTTCTCTTCTCTGAAATTTTTTCTTTTGTCACTTTTTCTCTCGTCTCTTTTCTCTTTTCTCTTTTTTTTTTGATTTTAAATTTATGGCCACAACAAAACAGGAGCACTTGAGCAAACACGCTGAGACAAAGTGTGCAAAAAAACCGATCAAAAGAGCAGCCTGTCGAGCACAAGAAAATTTGCTATTCTCAATGGGTAAGTTCCTACTCACGTGCTGTAGAAAGGCAGTGGCTAAGCTAAACAAAGTTACGGAAATAACAACGGAAGATTTGGAAACAAACAGAACTTAGAAACCTAACTCTACTCGGAAACTGTCCACGCGGGAAAAACGGACGAAAATTGGTATTTTCTGTTTTTGGACTCCGAATTCAATAAGAGAAAGCAAAACGATTAGAACCCTAAACCTAGACTTGGACAAGATTAAAGTTACGCAAAGGAAAATTGACCAGCAACTATGAATCAAACTGCTGCAATCTAAGTCTATGGCAAAATCTAAAACCTAATCTTTTTGTATGGCTTTTTCTGGATAGGACGAAAATAAATCTACAACTACGAGATGGATTTGTGGATGCTCACCGAGTAAACGCTGGAAATCTGATACCAAGATGATAAGGGGTGGCCCGATCTTCTCAGTGAGCGGTGGGTAGATGGATGATGGTGGAAGATAACTTGCGAGAATCCGACGAACTCTCCGGCTGTTCCCCCGTTGCCAATGCAACAGCTCTTCAACCCAATGGATATTCGCGACGCCTCACACCGATGCAACGTAGCCGCCGACCACGAAGCGGTTTTGCAATCTACTAATTCCCAGTGGAACAACAGATCACACTCAAACTTCGGATAATAATCTCCAGAGCGCAACACAGTGGAGAGGTTGAATTCCTGAGCGCAACACAGAGGAACTCGAATATAGATGAATGCTTAGCAATCCAATCTAGGGTTTATGTTTAAACGTGGTCTAAACCTAAAAGCCACGAAATTACAAGCCTTATAAAGGCTGCTGGACGTCCAACATTGTGTTGGAGTCAAAACCTAACTTTCCTAACTTTAACGGACTCTGTTTGGAAACAGGCAGAAAACAACTCGTGACTTGTTGCGGTCACCGCGCCCAGTTCGAGCCGAACCCGGGCATGGGGCCGGACCCATTGGAAAGCCCTTCAAATTGCCTTTTCAGATTGTGCTTCTTTGCTCTATTTGGAGTCCGTATAAAGAATCCACGTCTGTTTCAAATTCAGGACTTCTGTCAGTCCGAACCGAATCTGAACAAATCTTGAATCCGAATTGGAAAGGATCTTTCTTTGTTTGCAGCATCCTTTCTTTGTGTGATGGCTCCACTTCCTCCCTCGCCTCCCTCGTGCTAGCCACCTTGATGTTTGTCAACAGCCTCCATTCCTTGCCCACATCTTCCTCTCCATTCGCCATTATCTCCATTAACTCAAACCTAATGATACATAAACATAATAACTTAGGCAGTATAACATTCTTATAATTCATGGGATCATATCCAACTAGGAATGAGTTCACCTTATAATAATCATCGATCATGTTTAGTATTTCCTTCCAGTTTAAGCATGGATAATCATCATAATCCACCGATATATCCTCATCAGATAGTATGCTCCTCCTGATACGGGGTGGCCCGATCTTCTCAATGAACTCTTGCGAATTATGTTGATGGTGGTGCTGTGGATGGATTGGTAACTAGTGCTACACTGAGATCTCTCCTGGATAATCCCCGTTGCCAATGCAACAACAATCTCTCCCTTTGGATATTCTCAACTACACACTCTTGCACCTGCAATCAAGATCACAAGTGGTCCTGTATCCCCTTATTCCCAATGGAACAACAAGATAGACGTAGAATTTGCGATGGTATACTTCAAGATGAATGCTTAGCAGCAATACAATCTGGAGGCTAGGGTTTTAGGTTTAAACTGGTTCTGTCCTATTCCACACGCAGGTGGTGACTATATGTGAGGGAGGGGTGCGGCCACAAGCTCCTTGCGCAAGCAACCCTAGCTCAACTCGGACTGGACTCCTATTTGGACTTAATTGGGATACAAACCGGCCCATAAGGGACTCGGCCAAATAAGGACACGCAGGACCTTGCCTAAATTAATTAGGACTTATAACTATGGCGCATTAATCTTCAATGGGGCGCCCTCCTCTTGTACTCATGTGTGCACCAAGTGTCTTCACGTTTTCATCAAGCTCCAAGTGATTTCCCTCCATATCTTGATGCTCCCCTCCATTAGCATTTGTGTTATCAACAAACCTAATCATACATAGATGCATAGATTTAGGTAGTATAAAATTCTCATGATTTAAATTATCACAATCAACTAGGAAAGAATTCACCTGTTGTTCTAATAACTTGGTTCTTGATCTTGTCATTGGACCAAGTCTCACTTCATTGGAATTATCTTGGACAACAACTTCTTCAATTGGAGTAGTAGTAGAAACACTAGGGATGTCCTCATCATCCTCCCCCCCTTGAAAAGGCATCGTCCTCGATGCAAGATCCTCTCCAATGTAAGGTGATAAATCAGCCACATTGAATGAATTACTCACACCATATTCAGCACTTGGAAGGTCTATTTTGTAGGCATTGTCATTGATTTTTTCGAGCACTCTAAAAGGACCAGCACCTCTAGGCATCAATTTGGACTTTCTCAAAGTTGGAAATCTATCTTTTCTGAAATGCACCCAAACCATGTCTCCTGGCCGAAACAACACCTCCTTCCTCTTCTTGTTTACTCTATCAGCCACATACTTCCCTTTCTTCTCTATGGCCTCCTTTGTTTTCTCATGAATCTTTCTCACAAAATCAGCTCTCTTGGATGCCTCCATATTTGTTCTCTCATGGATAGGAAGTGGCAATAAATCAAGTGGTGTAATTGGCTTGAAACCATAAACTACCTCAAAAGGGCAAAGCTGAGTAGTTGAGTGAACAGCTCTATTATATGCGAATTCCACATGTGGTAAACACTCCTCCCACTCCTTCAAGTTTTTCTTGATCATGGTTCTTAATAATGTTGACAATGTTCTATTCACCACTTCTGTTTGTCCATCTGTTTGGGGGTGGCAAGTTGTAGAAAACAGCAGCTTTGTTCCAAGTTTCCCCCATAGTGTCTTCCAAAAATAGCTCATGAATTTTACATCTCGATCAGAAACAATTGTTCTTGGTACTCCATGTATTCTCACAATGTCCCTGAAAAACAGATTAGCAATATGCGACGCATCGTCGCTCTTGTGGCAAGCAATAAAGTGTGACATCTTAGAAAATCTATCCACTACCACAAAAATTGAATCATGTCCTCTTTTAGTTCTTGGTAAACCTAGCACAAAATCCATACTAATATCTTCCCATGGAGTAGTAGGTGCAGGTAGAGGAGTATACAAACCGTGGGGCTTCAATTTAGATTTTGCTTTGTTGCAAGTAATGCAACGTTGTACAAACCTATATACATCACGCCTCATATGTCCCCAATAAAAATTTTCAGCAAGCATGAGCAATGTTTTCTCTCTTCCAAAGTGTCCCATTAATCCACCACTATGTGATTCCTGCAATAACATCAAACGCAAAGAACACTCGGGAATACATAGCTTGTTAGCTCTAAACAAAAATCCATCATGTATATGATACTTATCCCAAGCTTTCACATCAGAACATTTAGCATAGGGCGTAGAAAATTCATTATCTTCAGCATATAAAGGTTTTAAATCCCCCAAACCCGAAACTTGAACATCCAATTTTGTGAGTAACATATTTTTCCTTGATAAAGCATCAGCAACTACATTATCTAATCCTTTCTTGTGTTTTATAATGTATGGAAAAGATTCAATAAATTCAACCCATTTAGCATGTCTCTTATTAAGATTGGATTGACTCTTTAAAAATTTCAATGCCTCATGATCAGAATGTATAATGAATTCTTTAGGCCACAAATAATGTTTCCAAACTTGAAGAACTCTAACAAGAGCATATAATTCTTTATCATAGACAGAATAATTCAATTGTGCACCATGTAATTTTTCAGAAAAATAAGCAATAGGCTTCATATCTTGCATTAACACACCTCCAATACCTATGCCACTAGCATCACATTCAATCTCAAATTGTTTATGAAAATCAGGAAGCATTAATAATGGAGCCGAAATCAACCTATTCTTCATAGTGTCAAAAGCAATATCTTGAGCAACCCCCCATTCGAATTCCACACCTTTCTTTGTTAAATCATTCAAAGGGGCAGCAATGGTGCTAAAATCTTTCACAAATCGTCTATAAAAACCAGCTAGTCCATTAAAACTTCTTACTTGACTCACATTCATGGGTATAGGCCAATTTTTAATTGCTTCAATTTTAGATTCATCCACCTCTATCCCATGTTTAGAAACAACATATCCAAGAAATATGACTTTATCTTTGCAAAAAGTGCACTTCTCAAGATTACCAAATAATTTATTTTCTCTTAGCACTTGCAAAACTTGTCTAATATGTCCAATGTGTTCATGTTCATTGTGGCTATATATGAGAATATCATCAAAATAAACTACCACAAACTTGCCTATAAATTCTCTCAAAACATGGTTCATTAATCTCATAAAAGTACTAGGTGCATTAGTTAATCCAAAAGGCATTACTAACCACTCATATAAACCAAATTTTGTTTTAAAGGCTGTTTTCCACTCATCCCCCTCTTTCATCCTAATTTGATGATAACCACTACGCAAATCAATTTTAGAGAAAACAGCAGCACCACTCAATTCATCAAGCATATCTTCCAATCTAGGAATTGGATGTCTATATCTAATAGTGATGTTGTTTATTGCTCTACAATCTACACACATGCGCCATGTACCATCTTTCTTAGGAACTAAAATAACAGGAACAGCACAAGGAGAGAGGCTTATTCGAATATAACCTTTGTCCAAAAGCTCTTGTACTTGTTTCTGAATTTCCTTTGTTTCTTGTGGATTTGTCCTATAGGGAGCTCGGTTTGGCAATGATGCACCAGGAATAAGATCAATTTGGTGCTCAATTCCCCTCAATGGCGGTAGACCCGAAGGTATCTCACTTGGAAAAACATCACCAAATTCCTGCAAGACATTAGAAACACCAATAGATAGAGGAGTCATGTCATTAGAAACTAAAATTTCCCCCTTATGCATGAGCACTATAGGTACTAAACTAGGATCCTCACTAAACTCTCTCAAATCATCTTTGGTGGCTAACATTGTTAAAAGGCTCACTCCCTTACTTTTACCACTCGGCCTAGGTTTGTTTTCTCCCACAGAAAAATTGTTTTCACTCTTTTCTTGTCTCTCACTCTCCTTTTCTAAATTCACTTCAGTTTTTTGTCTAGACTCATTTACAATTTGCTGTGGTGTCATAGGCCTCAATATAATGTCCTTATTATGCCAATTCAATTGATATGTGTTTGCTCTCCCATCATGAATAACCTTCTTGTCGAATTGCCATGGTCTCCCCAATAGCATGTGACAAACTGACATAGGAACAACATCACATTCAATTGTATCCTTGTATGCTCCAATCTGAAATTCCACTCTCACCATATGGCACACCTTAATTTCTTCTTTATCACTCAACCATTGAATATAATAAGGGTGTGGGTGTGGGATATACTTCAATTTGAGCTTTGCACACAATTCTTTGCTTGCTAAATTTCTGCAACTTCCTCCATCAATGATCACCTTGCAAGCCATTTGAGGACCTACAATTGCTTTGGTTTGGAATAAATTGCATCTTTGGCTTTCTTCACTGGGCACAACACTCAAAGCTTGTGTGCACACAATTGTGGGATAATGTGTAGCATAGGCATCAATAGGACCATCATCATCATCATCATAATCATATGCATTGTCCTCATTAGGATCAGCATCTTCTCCTGTTTCATAATCATCCTGTCCATGGCATATCATGACTTTCTTGTTAGGACAATCTTTCTTGAAGTGTCCTTTTCCTCCACATGTATGACAAGTCATGTCTCTATTTCGAGGTGCACTAGAATTAGCCACGGGTTGGCTTGATTTCTTGGCATTAGATGTGCTACTCTCTGGTTTGCCATTAGAAACACCTCGGGTTTGAGCAACTGGAGGAGGTGGTGAAGAGAAAACAGATTTTTGTTGTGTATATGTCCTCCTTGTACTCAATTGTGTTTCCTCGGCCAATCGCTTTTCAGCTTCTCTAGCTTGATGCAACAAATCAGTCATATCATTATATTGTGTATGCCTTACAATGCTCTTAATTTTGAATTGCAAACCAGCAAGAAATCTTTGCATTGTTTGATCAGGGGCCTCTCTAACCCGAGCTCTTTGGAGAATTAATTCCATCTCTTTGTAATATGCATCGACTGATTTGGATCCTTGCTTCAATTGCTGTAACTTATCATAGAGAGTTCTAATATAATTCTTGGGCACAAATCTGTCTCGAAGCAATTGTTTCATCTCAGCCCACGTATCCACTTCTGGTTCCTCATGTTCTGCTCTCAAACTTGTAAGACCATCCCACCACAAAAGAGCATAACCTTCCAAACCCGAAGAAGCAAGCTTTATTTTTCTCTCTTCATTATAATCATGCAATCTCCAAAGCTTCTCAATTTTCAGCTCCCACATCAAATATTCTTCCACATCTTCAGAATCACAAGTGAGAGTAGGAATAGAGAATTTAGGTTTGCCCAAGCCATCTTCCTCTCTATTTTCCAATTGCACTCTCCTTGCAGCAACACCTCCACGGCCACCTTGCAAATCAGCACCATTATTAGCATTAGGTGGATTTTGCCTTTGTTGCACCATGGTTGTCAAATTGGTAATCTGTCTTGTCAAATTATTCACAGCTTCTTGCAAAATATTAACAGATTCTTGGGAGGCTCTCTCTTCAATTTTGAGGTCCAAAGTAGTCAATTCCTTCCTCAAGCTATCATCACTTTGGTCCACGGCAGCATCAATCCTTTTGTATAATGTATCTCTCAAAGCTTCATACTCATTCCACTTGACAAGTTCCTCGGGTTTCTTCTTTTCCTGCACAATAGCATCACTAGCAGAATCCATTTGATTAATTTGTTAGTGAAAACAAAAATATCAATAGGATGTGGTGCTCTCTCACAACTCACTCAAAACCAGAAATACTAGTGTATCTCACCTGTTCCAAAGTGAATAGGATCAACTTACCACAAGTAATAATGATGGGTGTGTAAAATGTGAGAAGAGAATAACCAGGAAATCAAGTGTCACAATGCAACTAGGGTATTTGGTGGAGCTTGGTCGGGAATCCTAACACACCAAAATACAAAGCCTAATTTGCTGCTTGTGAAGATATAAAAAACACACCTATGGAACTCACACAATTTATTGGAGACAAATGTGGCAATGCAAATATATGGATGGAAATTTTGCAATGCACTCGAAAGACACTAGCTATGCTCAATGAAAACAGGAACAAGATTGCTCAATAATGTCAATGTGTTGCAATGATCAAAACTAGCTCCAATCTTCCAAATATTGTAATGAAACTTTCGGCCTCTTTCTCTTTTCTCTTTTTTTTTTTTTATATACTTTTGCTTTTTCTATTTTTTTTTGTACTTTTCCAATGGCCAATATATCAAAACAGGAGCAAATGAACTAAAAACAGAAAGTAAACACACTGATATGAACTTTTATGAGCAGCCTGTATGAGCAGAAATAGCTATTCTTTATGGGTAGGCTCCTAATTTATATTGCTGTAGAAAGGCTGTGTCTAGGCTCACAAAGATCAGACTTGAAACCCTAAAGAAAATTGCAAAGGAAAAACAAAACGAAAACTAGCTAAACTCACTAATGGATCACGGCAGAAAAACAGCTCAAAACGCTGCCGGGCCGGCAGAGATCAAACGTGCCTCAAAAAATTCTCAAATAATTTTTATGCTGATCTGAAGACACGGAGGACTCTACTAGACAGTACCAAGCCAATGCAAAAGGCCGATCTCGATTTGGACTAGGAATCCGATTTGCACAAGGAGATCCACCCGAACCAAAACAACTCGAATTTTAGGGAGAAGTAGGACTCGGATTGGAAACCAAATTCGACTAGAACTAATATATTTGGGATGTTTAGGGTATAAGCTCGAAAAAACAGGAATAAGAACTCGGATAGATCTAACAAATTGAAAACCTAATTAGATGAACTCGAAACTAAAAACAGAAAAACAGAGACACAAAATCAACCCAAACAGCAAAGTGAACTAAGCAAATTGGTGTGATCTAGGCTCTGGCACAATCTAAACCTAATATTTTTGGCTTTTTCTGGATAGGAAATAAAAACACTCGAAACTAGGGGATAGAAATAGCTCACTGAGTAAACCTGTGAATCTGATACCAAGATGATACGGGGTGGCCCGATCTTCTCAATGAACTCTTGCGAATTATGTTGATGGTGGTGCTGTGGATGGATTGGTAACTAGTGCTACACTGAGATCTCTCCTGGATAATCCCCGTTGCCAATGCAACAACAATCTCTCCCTTTGGATATTCTCAACTACACACTCTTGCACCTGCAATCAAGATCACAAGTGGTCCTGTATCCCCTTATTCCCAATGGAACAACAAGATAGACGTAGAATTTGCGATGGTATACTTCAAGATGAATGCTTAGCAGCAATACAATCTGGAGGCTAGGGTTTTAGGTTTAAACTGGTTCTGTCCTATTCCACACGCAGGTGGTGACTATATGTGAGGGAGGGGTGCGGCCACAAGCTCCTTGCGCAAGCAACCCTAGCTCAACTCGGACTGGACTCCTATTTGGACTTAATTGGGATACAAACCGGCCCATAAGGGACTCGGCCAAATAAGGACACGCAGGACCTTGCCTAAATTAATTAGGACTTATAACTATGGCGCATTAATCTTCAATGGGGCGCCCTCCTCTTGTACTCATGTGTGCACCAAGTGTCTTCACGTTTTCATCAAGCTCCAAGTGATTTCCCTCCATATCTTGATGCTCCCCTCCATTAGCATTTGTGTTATCAACAAACCTAATCATACATAGATGCATAGATTTAGGTAGTATAAAATTCTCATGATTTAAATTATCACAATCAACTAGGAAAGAATTCACCTGTTGTTCTAATAACTTGGTTCTTGATCTTGTCATTGGACCAAGTCTCACTTCATTGGAATTATCTTGGACAGCAACTTCTTCAATTGGAGTAGTAGTAGAAACACTAGGGATGTCCTCATCACCTCCAAAGTATGTGGTAGTGGTGCAGGTTGTACTATAGGCTCCCTTTCTTCAAAATCAACCTGCACATCACAGGAAAGAACACTAGGAGTAGACATGGTTACATTAGTAGAAACAGCCTCACATGTCTCCTTAACCTCGACAAATCCCATTACTATATGCTCCAATCTTTGCATCTCAATGTTTTCAAGTCTTTGCTTTTCAAGGAAATGATGAGACAAAAATAATGGTTGACGTCTAACCTCCTGAATTTTTTTAAGCCGTGCATGTATTATCCAATTTTTCTTTTTGTTCCAAAAGAATTGTAAATCAGGATAATGGCTAACAAAATTAACGTTATAGCTATGGCACCACTTTGCACTTAACAGAAGATGACAGCAAGTAAACGCTCTAGGAAGCACATTACAAAAAACTCGCTCCGTATGACCATGCATAGTTAACGGAATAGAGGTAGTATGATTAATGTGAAGTGCAGCATCATTAGTAGATATTATGAATGGTCGCTTAAGTTTCGTTGGAACCAACTGCAATTGTGCAACAACCTCAATACTAACAAAATTATACCGTGTACCTTTATCAAGGGTAATAGCAACATGGCTTCCTTTGATGTCTGCTGTGAAGTGGAACAAATCCGATGCAGGGATCCCACTAGCATCCTCCTCCCAAAATGTGCTACTGCAAACAGAACCCGCATGAAATGGTTCCTGCACATCATTACTAGGAGACTGCATTGATTAACTTGTTAGTGAAAACAAAATAGCAATGGTTTGTGGTGTTCTCTCACAACTCACTCAAAAACCAGCAAATAATAGTGTATCTTACCGTTCCAAAGTGAATAGGATGTACTTACCAACAAGTATCAATGAAAAGTGTACCAAGTGTGAGAAGAGAAGAACCAGGATATCACGTGTCACAATGCAAACAGGGTATTTGGTGGGGCTTGGTTGGGAATCCTAACACACCAAAATGACAAAGCCTATTTGCTGTTTCGTAATGATAGAAAACACACCTAGGAAACTCACACAAAATTTTGGAGACAAATGTGGCAATGCAAATATATGGATAGAGTTTTTGCAATGCACTAGAAAGACACTAGCTAAGCTCAAAGAAAACAGGCACAAGATTGCTCAATGTAGTGTCAATATATAGCAAGGATCAAAACAGCTCCACTCTCCAAATTATGCACTTGTAACTTTCGGCCTCCTTTGAATATTGCTCTTTTGCTCTTTTTTTTTATACTATCACTTTTTCTGTTTTTATGTATTTTTCCAATGGCCTTAACAATGCTAGGAGTAGAAAGTACAGAAACAAGAATTGAACACTAGGATGAGCAGCCTGTATGAGCACAAAATAGCTATTCTTTTGGGTAGGTGCCTAAGGTTAAATTGCTGTAGAAAGGCTGTGTCTAAATTTTTTGCAAAGAAGTGCCAAAAAGAATTACTTCCCGATGTTTTTTTTTGGGAATTCTGAGACGTAGAAAAGCCGTAAACAGACGTAGTGAGTTTGCCTGCCTTCGCTTCGGTCTCCTCTTCGAAACGAGCTAAAGAACGTCGAAATCGGAGTTCGTATGCAAAAGTTATGGCAGTTTGAATTTTCTGCCGGAAACCGTCCACGACACGGACTCGGAACCGGAAAAACTGACCAAAACAGCGACGTACGTCGATGGAAACCAGCGATCCGAGCGACGGAAACTGATTCGCGGCTGGAAGCTGAAACGAACTCAGAAACTAGCGAATTTTTTGGGATTTTCGATATGGACTCCGAAACAAAACGAAATTGACACGGAAACGAACTAAACCCTAAACTCGAAAACTAGAAAAGGAAAAACAGAAACGCAAAATCAACCAAAACAGCAAAGTAAACTAAGCAATTTCGGTGTGATCTAGGCTATGGCAACAGTCTAGACCTAATTTTTTTTGTATGGCTTTTTCTGGATAGGTAATAAAAACAACTAAACTACAGGATGGAATTAGCTCACCGAGTAAACCCGAGAATCTGATACCAAGATGATAAGGGGTGGCCCGATCTTCTCTTGTGAGCAACACGAATTTTGGTGGATGTTTGGTGGATGAAAGATAACTAGTGTCTCACTGAAAACTCTCCTCGGATAATCCCTGTTGCCAATGCAACAACAATCAATCCCTTTGGATATTCTCAACTACACACTCTTGCACAACGTAATCAACGATCACGAGGTGGTCCTGTATCCCCTTATTCCCAGTGGAACAACAAGATAGCACGTAGAATTTGCAGCGGTATACTTCAAGATGAATGCTTGTCCAGCAATACAATCTAGAGGCGGCTAGGGTTTATGTTTAACCGAATCTAACCTAATAATTCGTGGCTATGAGGTATATATGAGGGAGGGGGATGCCTCCCACGAATCTAGCCTATTCCTACTCGGTTGGACTCAACCAACTCGATTACAAACTGACCCGACATGGGTATAGCCAATTGGACTCCTTTTGGAAGCTGACAGAAAACGATTCGTAACTTGGTTCGGTAACCACGCCTTGCACGAGTCGAATCTTTAGTTGGGGCCGGATCCATTGGAAAGCTCTTCGAATATCCTTTCCGGATTGTGTTTCCTTGCTTTATTTGGAACCCGTATGAAAAATCCATGACTGTTTCAAATTCGGGACTTCTGCCAATCCGAACTGAAATATCATTTCCTTGATGTTGTTTTCCATGGCAGCATCTTTGTTTTCCACGCGTCCTTGTGCTCCTTGCTTCCTCTCCTCCATCCATGTTTGTGTTATTAGTAAACCTAATCATACATAAATTCATAGGCTTAGATAGTATAATATTCTCATAAGCACAAACATTATTTATTACTAGGAAAGAATTCACCTTATAATGAACATCAGTGAGGCTCAATATTTCCTTCCAGTTCAAGCATATATAATCAGCATGTACACCTATTATATCCTCATCATCCTCCCTTTCTTCAAGACAAGACGTCCTCGGCTTGTGGTAAGCTGAACGTGGAAGAAACAAAAAGAACAACGTGTATGCACAATACATGTATCTATAACGGGGTGCATCATTGTTATGGACATGATATGTATTCTCACATGACATAAGGCAAGGAAAATTGCACATAATCAGCACATATTTGTCACATGAAAACAAAGAACATCTCATCAAACAGCAATCACAATTGCAGATATAAGTGAAGGTCATATGATCATGATAAAAATGGCAAACAACCATATATAAATTATTGTTGTTTTGTATTAAATGCAGTGTTCTCACAGAAGATCTATGATCAAATTTCATGGTAACAAGGTAAAACCAGAAGGTAGTACACTCAATAATATGATCATGTTCATTATTCCGATTATCGAAAATGCAACTCAATTTGCAAATAGAAGTGGTGTATAAATCAGTAGCATGTATATATAGCAATTGTTTGGGCAAACAAAACATAATTGTATAATCATGTTCGAATCTAGCAAGCTCCAAACAATCTAACCGAGGTAAATCAATTTGCAATGCAGCAATTCTAACACAAGTAATGCATATATGATCCACCATAAATATTTCATTCATGCCATAGTTACCAACGAGATTTAATGTGAAACAAGAAGTAAAGGTGCTAGAATTCACATATAAAATTGCAGAAATCGTATTCATAGCACATTGCACAGTAATTGGTTCATTTAACATGATGGAATACGCAATATCAGCTGGTGGTATTTTAGCAAGTACTTCTTTATGAGTAATTAAGACCACATGCTCAAAAGTCGAAATTGGAAAATTAGCACATGGGTCATGAATATATAGGTCATGCAAATCACAAGAATCAGCTAGCAAATTAGTATGCTCAAAAAATTTCGAATTTGCATGGTGCAGCTCCAAATCAGCACCAATATCAATAGCATTCTCCTCAGATTTAGTAGGCACTGGCTCATCTTTCTCAAGTGGTGTTGTAGATTGTACTTGAGTAGGCTCCCTTTCTTCAGAAACAACCTGCATAGTACAAGAAACAACACTAGGAACGATAGTATGCTCCTCCAAAGTATGTGGTAGTGGTGCAGGTTGTACTATAGGCTCCCTTTCTTCAAAATCAACCTGCACATCACAGGAAAGAACACTAGGAGTAGACATGGTTACATTAGTAGAAACAGCCTCACATGTCTCCTTAACCTCGACAAATCCCATTACTATATGCTCCAATCTTTGCATCTCAATGTTTTCAAGTCTTTGCTTTTCAAGGAAATGATGAGACAAAAATAATGGTTGACGTCTAACCTCCTGAATTTTTTTAAGCCGTGCATGTATTATCCAATTTTTCTTTTTGTTCCAAAAGAATTGTAAATCAGGATAATGGCTAACAAAATTAACGTTATAGCTATGGCACCACTTTGCACTTAACAGAAGATGACAGCAAGTAAACGCTCTAGGAAGCACATTACAAAAAACTCGCTCCGTATGACCATGCATAGTTAACGGAATAGAGGTAGTATGATTAATGTGAAGTGCAGCATCATTAGTAGATATTATGAATGGTCGCTTAAGTTTCGTTGGAACCAACTGCAATTGTGCAACAACCTCAATACTAACAAAATTATACCGTGTACCTTTATCAAGGGTAATAGCAACATGGCTTCCTTTGATGTCTGCTGTGAAGTGGAACAAATCCGATGCAGGGATCCCACTAGCATCCTCCTCCCAAAATGTGCTACTGCAAACAGAACCCGCATGAAATGGTTCCTGCACATCATTACTAGGAGACTGCATTGATTAACTTGTTAGTGAAAACAAAATAGCAATGGTTTGTGGTGTTCTCTCACAACTCACTCAAAAACCAGCAAATAATAGTGTATCTTACCGTTCCAAAGTGAATAGGATGTACTTACCAACAAGTATCAATGAAAAGTGTACCAAGTGTGAGAAGAGAAGAACCAGGATATCACGTGTCACAATGCAAACAGGGTATTTGGTGGGGCTTGGTTGGGAATCCTAACACACCAAAATGACAAAGCCTATTTGCTGTTTCGTAATGATAGAAAACACACCTAGGAAACTCACACAAAATTTTGGAGACAAATGTGGCAATGCAAATATATGGATAGAGTTTTTGCAATGCACTAGAAAGACACTAGCTAAGCTCAAAGAAAACAGGCACAAGATTGCTCAATGTAGTGTCAATATATAGCAAGGATCAAAACAGCTCCACTCTCCAAATTATGCACTTGTAACTTTCGGCCTCCTTTGAATATTGCTCTTTTGCTCTTTTTTTTTATACTATCACTTTTTCTGTTTTTATGTATTTTTCCAATGGCCTTAACAATGCTAGGAGTAGAAAGTACAGAAACAAGAATTGAACACTAGGATGAGCAGCCTGTATGAGCACAAAATAGCTATTCTTTTGGGTAGGTGCCTAAGGTTAAATTGCTGTAGAAAGGCTGTGTCTAAATTTTTTGCAAAGAAGTGCCAAAAAGAATTACTTCCCGATGTTTTTTTTTGGGAATTCTGAGACGTAGAAAAGCCGTAAACAGACGTAGTGAGTTTGCCTGCCTTCGCTTCGGTCTCCTCTTCGAAACGAGCTAAAGAACGTCGAAATCGGAGTTCGTATGCAAAAGTTATGGCAGTTTGAATTTTCTGCCGGAAACCGTCCACGACACGGACTCGGAACCGGAAAAACTGACCAAAACAGCGACGTACGTCGATGGAAACCAGCGATCCGAGCGACGGAAACTGATTCGCGGCTGGAAGCTGAAACGAACTCAGAAACTAGCGAATTTTTTGGGATTTTCGATATGGACTCCGAAACAAAACGAAATTGACACGGAAACGAACTAAACCCTAAACTCGAAAACTAGAAAAGGAAAAACAGAAACGCAAAATCAACCAAAACAGCAAAGTAAACTAAGCAATTTCGGTGTGATCTAGGCTATGGCAACAGTCTAGACCTAATTTTTTTTGTATGGCTTTTTCTGGATAGGTAATAAAAACAACTAAACTACAGGATGGAATTAGCTCACCGAGTAAACCCGAGAATCTGATACCAAGATGATAAGGGGTGGCCCGATCTTCTCTTGTGAGCAACACGAATTTTGGTGGATGTTTGGTGGATGAAAGATAACTAGTGTCTCACTGAAAACTCTCCTCGGATAATCCCTGTTGCCAATGCAACAACAATCAATCCCTTTGGATATTCTCAACTACACACTCTTGCACAACGTAATCAACGATCACGAGGTGGTCCTGTATCCCCTTATTCCCAGTGGAACAACAAGATAGCACGTAGAATTTGCAGCGGTATACTTCAAGATGAATGCTTGTCCAGCAATACAATCTAGAGGCGGCTAGGGTTTATGTTTAACCGAATCTAACCTAATAATTCGTGGCTATGAGGTATATATGAGGGAGGGGGATGCCTCCCACGAATCTAGCCTATTCCTACTCGGTTGGACTCAACCAACTCGATTACAAACTGACCCGACATGGGTATAGCCAATTGGACTCCTTTTGGAAGCTGACAGAAAACGATTCGTAACTTGGTTCGGTAACCACGCCTTGCACGAGTCGAATCTTTAGTTGGGGCCGGATCCATTGGAAAGCTCTTCGAATATCCTTTCCGGATTGTGTTTCCTTGCTTTATTTGGAACCCGTATGAAAAATCCATGACTGTTTCAAATTCGGGACTTCTGCCAATCCGAACTGAAATATCATTTCCTTGATGTTGTTTTCCATGGCAGCATCTTTGTTTTCCACGCGTCCTTGTGCTCCTTGCTTCCTCTCCTCCATCCATGTTTGTGTTATTAGTAAACCTAATCATACATAAATTCATAGGCTTAGATAGTATAATATTCTCATAAGCACAAACATTATTTATTACTAGGAAAGAATTCACCTTATAATGAACATCAGTGAGGCTCAATATTTCCTTCCAGTTCAAGCATATATAATCAGCATGTACACCTATTATATCCTCATCAGTGGTTGTGTGGAGGTTGGCTGGAGCAGCACGTGAAGTCCAGGCAGTGCGGTTCCTGCTAGATCTGCTAGTCAATTTCAAACACCAAACATCAGATCGTGGAGGAGCAGCAAGGGACAGCACGTGGTGGTGTTTGATCATCAAGTCAAGGAAAAGGAAAGTCCAAACCGGATAGGAAATTCCAAGCAAGATCGGATCTGATAAAAACGGAAAGATAAATCTCGGATTTCATCAGTTCCGGATTTGGTGGGATTCTTAACATTCTTATAATTCATGGGATCATATCCAACTAGGAATGAGTTCACCTTATAATAATCATCGATCATGTTTAGTATTTCCTTCCAGTTTAAGAATGGATAATCATCATAATCCACCGATATATCCTCATCATCCTCCCTTTCTTCAAGAAAAGCCGTCCGCGGCTTTGGATAAGCTGAAAGTGGAAGAAACAAAAAGAACAACGTGTACGCAGAGTATATGTATATATAGCAGGTTGTATCATGTTTGTAAATAGGATGATTATTCTCAAATGACAAAATGCAACGAAAATTGCGAGCATAGCACATATAATTGTCATAATGGAACCAAGAAAATCTCAGCAATAAGCAATCAGAATTGCAAGTATAAGTGAAGTTCATAGAATCATGATCAAAATGATAGACACAAATATGTAAAATGTTATGATTCAGTATTAAATCCAATGTCCTCACAGAAGATCGATGATCAAATTTCATGCTATCAAGGTCAAACCAATCCAAACGATGCAAATCATCATATGTGTCATACCATGCTTCAATTGCGCTACTCTGATATGTAGAACAAAGCAATGACCATGCAGCACAAACAGGTAAATAGTCATGTCCATTATTTCCAGTACTTAAGATGCAACTCAGTTTGCAAATATAAGTGAAGCATAAATCAGTTTGGGACAAACAAGACGGATGTGCATAATCATATGCAAATCTAGCAAGATCAGAACAGTCCAACAAAGGTGATGCTACCTTTGTTCGCTGAGGTACATCAACTAGACTAGAAGACATCATATTATCATGATAATGAGGTATTGTCCCAAAGCAAAAAGATTTCGGCACAGAGCATATATGATTGCAAGAAAAATGTTTTAGTTCAGCAATGTTATCATAGGTAATGCATATGTGATCCACCAAAAAATTCTCGTTCATGTTATAGTCACCAATTAAATATAATCCGAAACAATTGGCATAGGTGCTAGAATTTACAAATGAAAGTTCAGAAATCTTATTCATAGCACAACTCATGGTAAGCGGTGCTTCTAGCATAATGTAATACAAAACATCAGTTGGTGGTATTTTCGCAAGAATCTCTTTAAATTCAGAGTTTCTGTCAGTCCGAACCGAATTTGACGTGATAATGAGTATGTTTCAGGGTGATTTTTATGGCAAGAGGTGTGTTTCTGGTGAAAGGTCCGGTGATGTTTATCATGACTACACTGGTATCATTGTTGGTTTCGCCTTTGATCCAACTAAAATCAAGTGGAGATTGGACAGCTCGGCGACGCCTACAGAATATCAGTCTTGGGAATCAGACATGGACAGTGGTTTTGCAAAATGTCGTACGCTTGATTACAATTTTGGTGACCCTACTGCATTAGTTATTGCGTACCGGCGAGTAGATACAAAGTTGTCGAGTTGGTGGCGGGAAGAGATGCGTGTGAGAGGCATCACATGGCAAACATCTAATTGGGAGGAATTCAAACAATTTCTGCGCACCAAATTTGTGGAGCCGTCTACGGATTTGGACAAAAGTCCGGTGGAGGATGTTGTACCATTGAGTGGGCTGAATATGCAACTCAAGAGAGTACATGGTGATACTTGTATGACAGTGGATAGAGGCCAGCGATGGAATTTATTTCAGGCGCAGTGCATGATCAAGGGCAAAGCATGCAAGTTGATGATTGACAGTGGTAGCTACTGTAATGGCATTAGCAAGGCGGTTGTGGAAGCGTTGGGTTTATCCACATGGCGTATTCCAGAACCGAGGCATGTTCAGTGGGTTAATAGCTGCGGTATGATGAAGATTACTCACAAGGTCCGTGTGCCGTTTACAGTTGGTGACTATGTTGATGAGGTGGAATGCGATGTGTTGCCATTGGAGGTATGTGGACTGTTACTTGGACGTCCATGGCAGTATGATCGTAATGCTATACATGCTGGGAGAGAAAATACATATTCTTTTGTGCATGATGGCAAACATCGGACACTGAAGCCTATGACGGATGATCAAATCAAGTCCGATGTGGTGCTGGTGGTTCGTAAGGAGAAGTTGCGCAAGGCTAAGCCACAGCCAGGGCTAGCTAAGGTGCAGTGTGAGGAGCATGATGCAAAGAGCGTCAGTGATGATATTGTTTCAGCCAAGCCTGTAGATGACAAGCCAGTTGTTCTTGTTAGTGACAAGCCGGTTGAAGTCAAGCCTCATATTGATAAAGGGAAGGATATGTCAGCATGTGTTTCATGTGTTCCACTTACAGTTCGTGTTGACATGGGTGTTCAGACCGATGACAGTGGTGCTGATCGTGTTCCGGTGCATATGGTGCCTCGGGTAGTCAGGCACAGTTTTGTAAGAACACCTCGGAGACGTTTTGTTGGGGCAGCAGTGCGTGTGCATAGAGGCAAGGATGGACGTGTTCGTCAGCTGTGTGGCCCAGGCATTACTACTTTGCAGGGTCCTGTTCAGCAGGTTCATGTCCAGCAGCAAAGAGCTCCATCAAGAGTTCAGAAGCAGAAGGTTTTGGCGCCAAAGTCCAAGTTCATTTGGCGAAGAAAGGAGGCGCCAAGTGCTGTGTCAAGTCAAGCAGGCCCAGCGGGAGGATGTGGTGAGGAAGGCAAGCAAGACTTGAAGATGGCGAAGACGCGTGCTGATTTTGTTGACATCACGCCACCCTTTCGAGCAGACCCTCACGCGTTGGGGACAACGCTTTTTGAAGGGGGGGAGGATGATATGGGCACGACGGAGGAGGTGCAGCCCAATTTCAGGACTCCACCAAGCTAGGCGTGTTGATGCTGGCGCCGTTGGAGAAGACCTTCCAGCGTTGAGGGCAACGCCTTTCCAAGAAGGGGAGGATGATGCGGGCATCGTCGGCATTATATTGGTACGTTGACACGCTAGGACATTATTAGATAATATGTAAAAGTCTAAGGCAGTGTCAACTAGGCCTGCGTGCCAAGTCTATGACCGAACCCGCCATGGGTCGGTTTGTATCCAGGTCGAGTCCAACTAGGTCTAGGAGTCATGTTAGTTTCGGTTTGGGTTTGTCCAAATCGACTAGTTGTTTGGCCTCCTATATAAAGGAGCCAGCGGCTAGGGTTTAAGGGAGTTCAATCGTTTAGTAAAAATACTATCTTTTGCTCCACCGTGTATCATCCCTCCGGGGACGGCGTTGCCGTGTTATCTAATATAGATTGCTGCGAGGGTTCTTGTGTTCATCAAGGATTATCGAGCTGTGGTTTGAGGTGTGGTGATCTTCATCACGTTGCTTGCTGGATTTATTCCCCACCTTCAGGTGACGCCGTTGGTGTTGTTGGAAGGATTTACCGTCCGGGTTACTCGTTGTGAAAGATCGGGACAACAATCATAGGATCATCCCCTTGATCCTTATCACATCTCGCCTCATGTGTGGCCAATAAAAGTGGTCAGCCAACATGAGCAATGTCTTCTCACGCCCAAAGTGTCTCATTAATCCACCACAATGTGATTCCTGCAACAAAAGCAAACGTACGGACGACTCGGGCACACATAATTTGTTAGCTCTAAACAAATATCCATCATGAATATGAAATTTATCCCATGCCTTCACATTAGTACACTTCGAATAGGGCACAGAAAAATCATGATCTTGAGCATACAAATCACGCAAACTCTTCAAACCAGGAACTTGTACATCCAATTGTGTTAATAACATGTTTTTCCTAGAGAGAGCATCAGCAACTACATTATCTTTGCCTTTCTTGTATTTAATTATGTAGGGGAAAGATTCAATGAATTCAACCCACTTAGCATGACGTTTATCAAAGACTAGATTGGCTCTTCAAAAATTTCAATGCCTCATGATCAGAATGTATGATAAATTCTTTTGGCCACAAATAATGTTTCCAAACCTCAAGAACTCGAACAAGTGCATACAATTCTTTATCATAAACAGAATAATTCAATTGGGCACCACTCAATTTTTCAGAAAAATAAGCCACGGGTCTGTTCTCTTGCATTAGCACACCTCCAATTCCAATGCCACTAGCATCACACTCAATTTCGAATTGTTTGTTGAAATCAGGAAGGATTAATAATGGGGCAGAAATCAAACGTTGTTTTAGCTCATCAAAAGCAATATCTTGTGCTACCCCCCATGCAAATTCAACACCCTTCTTAGTAAGATCATGCAAACCTGCAGCAATGGTACTGAAATCTTTTACAAAACGTCTATAGAAACCAGCCAATCCAAGAAAACTTCGATGTTGACTAACAGTCATGGGAATTGCCCAATTGCGAATAGCATCAATTTTAGTTTCATCGACTGTAATGCCATGTTTAGAAACAACATATCCCAGAAATATGACCTTATCTTTGCAAAATGTGCACTTAGCAAGATTACCATATAGTTTATTGTCACGCAGCACATGCAAAACTTTTCTAATATGGTCAATATGTTCAGATTCAGTGCGGCTGTAAATTAATATATCATCAAAGTACACAACCACAAATTTGCCAATAAAATCTCTCAAAACATGGTTCATTAATCGCATGAAAGTACTAGGTGCATTAGTCAAACCGAAAGGCATCACTAACCACTCATACAATCTCAGTATTAAATCATGATTTTTCTGTGCCCTATTCGAAGTGTACTAATGTGAAGGCATGGGATAAATTTCATATTCATGATGGATATTTGTTTAGAGCTAACAAATTATGTGTGCCCGAGTCGTCCGTACGTTTGCTTTTGTTGCAGGAATCACATTGTGGTGGATTAATGGGACACTTTGGGCGTGAGAAGACATTGCTCATGTTGGCTGACCACTTTTATTGGCCACACATGAGGCGAGATGTGGACAGGTTTGTGAGGCGTTGCATCACTTGTGATAAGGGGTGGCCCGATCTTCTCAGTGAGCGGTGGGTAGATGGATGATGGTGGAAGATAACTTGCGAGAATCCGACGAACTCTCCGGCTGTTCCCCCGTTGCCAATGCAACAGCTCTTCAACCCAATGGATATTCGCGACGCCTCACACCGATGCAACGTAGCCGCCGACCACGAAGCGGTTTTGCAATCTACTAATTCCCAGTGGAACAACAGATCACACTCAAACTTCGGATAATAATCTCCAGAGCGCAACACAGTGGAGAGGTTGAATTCCTGAGCGCAACACAGAGGAACTCGAATATAGATGAATGCTTAGCAATCCAATCTAGGGTTTATGTTTAAACGTGGTCTGTCCTAAAAGCCACGACTTACAAGCCTATATAAAGGCTGCTGGACGTCCAACTTAGGGTTGTGGTCGAAAACAACCATATCTCTAACTTTCCTAACTTAAAGGACTCTATTTGGAAACTGGCAGGAAACAGCCGTCGACTTGTTTTGGTCACCGAGGCTTGTCCGAGTCGAACCAGTGTTTGGGGTCGGATCCGTTGGAAAGGATTTTTAATTTCCTTTCCAACCTGTGCTTCGTTGCTTTATTTGGACTTCATATGAATACACCTTGACTGTTTCGAATTCGTGACTTCTGCTAGTCCGAATTGAATCTCTCTTCATTGATGGCTCCACTTCCTCCCTCGCCTCCCTCGTGCTTGCCACCTTGATGGTTGTCAATGATTTCCATTCCTCGCGCGCATCTTCTTCTCCATGCGCCATGCCCTCTATTAACTCAAACCTAATGATACAAGAACACAATAACTTAGGTAGTATAACATTCTTATAAATCAAAGTATCATGTCCAACTAGAAATGAGTTCACCTTATAATAATCATCGGTTAGGCTTAATATTTCCTTCCGGTGTAAGCATGTATAATCATCATAATCCACCGATATATCCCCATCATCCTCCCTTTCTTCAAGAAAAGCCGTCCGCGGCTTTGGATAAGCTGAAAGTGGATGAAACAAAAAGAACAACGTGTACGCAGAATATATGTATATATAACATTGTTGAACAGTTTTGTTGGCATGACTTGTACATCCAAAAATCAGAATGCAACTCAAATTACAAGTATAGAACACACAAGTCTCGGATGGGTACAAACCATATCTCAGAAAGTTGCAACTAAAATTGCAGGTATTAGTGAAGTCCATATAAGCATGATCATGACGAGGAACAAATATGTGTACAGTCTTAGTATTCAGTACTAAATCAAGTGTCCTCACAGAAGATCGATAATCAACTTTGATGCTAGCAAGGTCAAACAAATCCAAATGATGCAAATTATCACATGTTTCAGACCATGCTTCAAGTGCGCTACGATGATATCTAGAACAAAGCAATGACCGAATAGCACAAACATGTAAATGGTTATATCCATTATCTCCAGGACTTATGATGCAACTTAGTTTGCAGTTATAAGTGAAACATAAATCAGTTTGGGACAAACCAGACGTATGTGCATAGTCGCAATCAAATCTAGCAAGATCAGAACAGTCCAACAAAAAAGATGCTACCTTTGTTCGCTGTAGTATATCAAGTAGACTAGAATACAACATAGTATAATGAAACTTAGGTATTGCCCCAAGAAAAAAAGATTTCGGCACATAGAAAATTTGACTGAAAACGGCATGTTTTACTTCAGCAATTCTATCAGAGGTAATGCATATATGATCCACCAAAAAATTCTCGTTCATGCTATAATCACCAATTAAATAGAATCGAAAACAGTTGGCATAGGTGCTAGAATTTACATATGAAATTTCAGAAATCCTATTCATAGCACAACTAATGGTAAGAGGTTCTTCTAGCATGATGTAAAACAAAACATCAGTCGGTTGTAGTTTAGCAAGGATCTCTTTATGTGTAATCAATACCACATGATCAAAATTCGAATTTAGCAAATTATCACATGGTGCTGAAATATGTTTGTGTATCAAATCACTAGAACTAGTCAGCGTAGAATCATACTCACAAAGTGACGCGCTTTGATAAGGGGTGGCCCGATCTTCTCAGTGAGCGATGGGTAGATGGATGATGGTGGAAGATAACTTGCGAGAATCCGACGAACTCTCCGGCTGTTCCCCCGTTGCCAATGCAACAGCTCTTCAACCCAATGGATATTCGCGACGCCTCACACCGATGCAACGTAGCCGCCGACCACGAAGCGGTTTTGCAATCTACTAATTCCCAGTGGAACAACAGATCACACTCAAACTTCGGATAATAATCTCGAGAGCGCAACACAGTGGAGAGGTTGAATTCCTGAGCGCAACACAGAGGAACTCGAATATAGATGAATGCTTAGCAATCCAATCTAGGGTTTATGTTTAAACGTGGTCTGTCCTAAAAGCCACGACTTACAAGCCTATATAAAGGCTGCTGGACGTCCAAATTAGGGTTGTGGTCGAAAACAACCATATCTCTAACTTTCCTAACTTAAAGGACTCTATTTGGAAACTGGCAGGAAACAGCCGTCGACTTGTTTTGGTCACCGAGGCTTGTCCGAGTCGAACCGGTGTTTGGGGTTGGATCCGTTGGAAAGTATTTGTAATTTACTTTCCAACCTGTGCTTCGTTGCTTTATTTGGACTTCATATGAATACACCTTGACTGTTTCGAATTCGTGACTTCTGCTAGTCCGAATTGAATCTCTCTTCATTGATGGCTCCACTTCCTCCCTCGCCTCCCTCGTGCTTGCCACCTTGATGGTTGTCAATGATTTCCATTCCTCGCGCGCATCTTCTTCTCCATGCGCCATGCCCTCTATTAACTCAAACCTAATGATACAAGAACACAATAACTTAGGTAGTATAACATTCTTATAAATCAAAGTATCATGTCCAACTAGGAATGAGTTCACCTTATAATAATCATCGGTTAGGCTTAATATTTCCTTCCAGTATAAGCATGTATAATCATCATAATCCACCGATATATCCCCATCATCCTCCCTTTCTTCAAGAAAAGCCGTCCGCGGCTTTGGATAAGCTGAAAGTGGATGAAACAAAAAGAACAACGTGTACGCAGAATATATGTATATATAACATTGTTGATCAGTTTTGTTGGCATGACTTGTACATCCAAAAATCAGAATGCAACTCAAATTACAAGTACAGAACACACAAGTCTCGGATGGGTACAAACCATATCTCAGAAAGTTGCAACTAAAATTGCAGGTATTAGTGAAGTCCATATAAGCATGATCATGACGAGGAACAAATATGTGTACAGTCTTAGTATTCAGTACTAAATCAAGTGTCCTCACAGAAGATCGATGATCAACTTTGATGCTAGCAAGGTCAAACAAATCCAAATGATGCAAATTATCACATGTTTCAGACCATGCTTCAAGTGCGCTACGATGATATCTAGAACAAAGCAATGACCGAATAGCACAAACATGTAAATGGTTATATCCATTATCTCCAGGACTTATGATGCAACTTAGTTTGCAGTTATAAGTGAAACATAAATCAGTTTGGGACAAACAAGACGTATGTGCATAGTCGCAATCAAATCTAGCAAGATCAGAACAGTCCAACAAAAAAGATGCTACCTTTGTTCGCTGTAGTATATCAAGTAGACTAGAATACAACATAGTATAATGAAACTTAGGTATTGCCCCAAGGCAAAAAGATTTCGGCACATAGAAAATTTGACTGAAAACGGCATGTTTTACTTCAGCAATTCTATCAGAGGTAATGCATATATGATCCACCAAAAAATTCTCGTTCATGCTATAATCACCAATTAAATAGAATCGAAAACAGTTGGCATTGGTGCTAGAATTTACATATGAAATTTCAGAAATCCTATTCATAGCACAACTAATGGTAAGAGGTTCTTCTAGCATGATGTAAAACAAAACATCAGTCGGTTGTAGTTTAGCAAGGATCTCTTTATGTGTAATCAATACCACATGATCAAAATTCGAATTTAGCAAATTATCACATGGTGCTGAAATATGTTTGTGTATCAAATCACTAGAACTAGTCAGCGTAGAATCATACTCACAAAGTGACGCGCTTTGATAAGGGGTGGCCCGATCTTCTCAGTGAGCGATGGGTAGATGGATGATGGTGGAAGATAACTTGCGAGAATCCGACGAACTCTCCGGCTGTTCCCCCGTTGCCAATGCAACAGCTCTTCAACCCAATGGATATTCGCGACGCCTCACACCGATGCAACGTAGCCGCCGACCACGAAGCGGTTTTGCAATCTACTAATTCCCAGTGGAACAACAGATCACACTCAAATTTCGGATAATAATCTCCAGAGCGCAACACAGTGGAGAGGTTGAATTCCTGAGCGCAACACAGAGGAACTCGAATATAGATGAATGCTTAGCAATCCAATCTAGGGTTTATGTTTAAACGTGGTCTGTCCTAAAAGGCACGACTTACAAGCCTATATAAAGGCTGCTGGACGTCCAAATTAGGGTTGTGGTCGAAAACAACCATATCTCTAACTTTCCTAACTTAAAGGACTCTATTTGGAAACTGGCAGGAAACAGCCGTCGACTTGTTTTGGTCACCGAGGCTTGTCCGAGTCGAACCGGTGTTTGGGGTTGGATCCGTTGGAAAGGATTTGTAATTTTCTTTCCAACCTGTGCTTCGTTGCTTTATTTGGACTTCATATGAATACACCTTGACTGTTTCGAATTCGTGACTTCTGCTAGTCCGAATTGAATCTCTCTTCATTGATGGCTCCACTTCCTCCCTCGCCTCCCTCGTGCTTGCCACCTTGATGGTTGTCAATGATTTCCATTCCTCGCGCGCATCTTCTTCTCCATGCGCCATGCCCTCTATTAACTCAAACCTAATGATACAAGAACACAATAACTTAGGTAGTATAACATTCTTATAAATCAAAGTATCATGTCCAACTAGGAATGAGTTCACCTTATAATAATCATCGGTTAGGCTTAATATTTCCTTCCAGTATAAGCATGTATAATCATCATAATCCACCGATATATCCCCATCATCCTCCCTTTCTTCAAGAAAAGCCGTCCGCGGCTTTGGATAAGCTGAAAGTGGATGAAACAAAAAGAACAACGTGTACGCAGAATATATGTATATATAACATTGTTGATCAGTTTTGTTGGCATGACTTGTACATCCAAAAATCAGAATGCAACTCAAATTACAAGTACAGAACACACAAGTCTCGGATGGGTACAAACCATATCTCAGAAAGTTGCAACTAAAATTGCAGGTATTAGTGAAGTCCATATAAGCATGATCATGACGAGGAACAAATATGTGTACAGTCTTAGTATTCAGTACTAAATCAAGTGTCCTCACAGAAGATCGATGATCAACTTTGATGCTAGCAAGGTCAAACAAATCCAAATGATGCAAATTATCACATGTTTCAGACCATGCTTCAAGTGCGCTACGATGATATCTAGAACAAAGCAATGACCGAATAGCACAAACATGTAAATGGTTATATCCATTATCTCCAGGACTTATGATGCAACTTAGTTTGCAGTTATAAGTGAAACATAAATCAGTTTGGGACAAACAAGACGTATGTGCATAGTCGCAATCAAATCTAGCAAGATCAGAACAGTCCAACAAAAAAGATGCTACCTTTGTTCGCTGTAGTATATCAAGTAGACTAGAATACAACATAGTATAATGAAACTTAGGTATTGCCCCAAGGCAAAAAGATTTCGGCACATAGAAAATTTGACTGAAAACGGCATGTTTTACTTCAGCAATTCTATCAGAGGTAATGCATATATGATCCACCAAAAAATTCTCGTTCATGCTATAATCACCAATTAAATAGAATCGAAAACAGTTGGCATTGGTGCTAGAATTTACATATGAAATTTCAGAAATCCTATTCATAGCACAACTAATGGTAAGAGGTTCTTCTAGCATGATGTAAAACAAAACATCAGTCGGTTGTAGTTTAGCAAGGATCTCTTTATGTGTAATCAATACCACATGATCAAAATTCGAATTTAGCAAATTATCACATGGTGCTGAAATATGTTTGTGTATCAAATCACTAGAACTAGTCAGCGTAGAATCATACTCACAAAGTGACGCGCTTTGATAAGGGGTGGCCCGATCTTCTCAGTGAGCGATGGGTAGATGGATGATGGTGGAAGATAACTTGCGAGAATCCGACGAACTCTCCGGCTGTTCCCCCGTTGCCAATGCAACAGCTCTTCAACCCAATGGATATTCGCGACGCCTCACACCGATGCAACGTAGCCGCCGACCACGAAGCGGTTTTGCAATCTACTAATTCCCAGTGGAACAACAGATCACACTCAAATTTCGGATAATAATCTCCAGAGCGCAACACAGTGGAGAGGTTGAATTCCTGAGCGCAACACAGAGGAACTCGAATATAGATGAATGCTTAGCAATCCAATCTAGGGTTTATGTTTAAACGTGGTCTGTCCTAAAAGGCACGACTTACAAGCCTATATAAAGGCTGCTGGACGTCCAAATTAGGGTTGTGGTCGAAAACAACCATATCTCTAACTTTCCTAACTTAAAGGACTCTATTTGGAAACTGGCAGGAAACAGCCGTCGACTTGTTTTGGTCACCGAGGCTTGTCCGAGTCGAACCGGTGTTTGGGGTTGGATCCGTTGGAAAGGATTTGTAATTTCCTTTCCAACCTGTGCTTCGTTGCTTTATTTGGACTTCATATGAATACACCTTGACTGTTTCGAATTCGTGACTTCTGCTAGTCCGAATTGAATCTCTCTTCATTGATGGCTCCACTTCCTCCCTCGCCTCCCTCGTGCTTGCCACCTTGATGGTTGTCAATGATTTCCATTCCTCGCGCGCATCTTCTTCTCCATGCGCCATGCCCTCTATTAACTCAAACCTAATGATACAAGAACACAATAACTTAGGTAGTATAACATTCTTATAAATCAAAGTATCATGTCCAACTAGGAATGAGTTCACCTTATAATAATCATCGGTTAGGCTTAATATTTCCTTCCAGTATAAGCATGTATAATCATCATAATCCACCGATATATCCCCATCATCCTCCCTTTCTTCAAGAAAAGCCGTCCGCGGCTTTGGATAAGCTGAAAGTGGATGAAACAAAAAGAACAACGTGTACGCAGAATATATGTATATATAACATTGTTGATCAGTTTTGTTGGCATGACTTGTACATCCAAAAATCAGAATGCAACTCAAATTACAAGTACAGAACACACAAGTCTCGGATGGGTACAAACCATATCTCAGAAAGTTGCAACTAAAATTGCAGGTATTAGTGAAGTCCATATAAGCATGATCATGACGAGGAACAAATATGTGTACAGTCTTAGTATTCAGTACTAAATCAAGTGTCCTCACAGAAGATCGATGATCAACTTTGATGCTAGCAAGGTCAAACAAATCCAAATGATGCAAATTATCACATGTTTCAGACCATGCTTCAAGTGCGCTACGATGATATCTAGAACAAAGCAATGACCGAATAGCACAAACATGTAAATGGTTATATCCATTATCTCCAGGACTTATGATGCAACTTAGTTTGCAGTTATAAGTGAAACATAAATCAGTTTGGGACAAACAAGACGTATGTGCATAGTCGCAATCAAATCTAGCAAGATCAGAACAGTCCAACAAAAAAGATGCTACCTTTGTTCGCTGTAGTATATCAAGTAGACTAGAATACAACATAGTATAATGAAACTTAGGTATTGCCCCAAGGCAAAAAGATTTCGGCACATAGAAAATTTGACTGAAAACGGCATGTTTTACTTCAGCAATTCTATCAGAGGTAATGCATATATGATCCACCAAAAAATTCTCGTTCATGCTATAATCACCAATTAAATAGAATCGAAAACAGTTGGCATTGGTGCTAGAATTTACATATGAAATTTCAGAAATCCTATTCATAGCACAACTAATGGTAAGAGGTTCTTCTAGCATGATGTAAAACAAAACATCAGTCGGTTGTAGTTTAGCAAGGATCTCTTTATGTGTAATCAATACCACATGATCAAAATTCGAATTTAGCAAATTATCACATGGTGCTGAAATATGTTTGTGTATCAAATCACTAGAACTAGTCAGCGTAGAATCATACTCACAAAGTGACGCGCTTTGATAAGGGGTGGCCCGATCTTCTCAGTGAGCGATGGGTAGATGGATGATGGTGGAAGATAACTTGCGAGAATCCGACGAACTCTCCGGCTGTTCCCCCGTTGCCAATGCAACAGCTCTTCAACCCAATGGATATTCGCGACGCCTCACACCGATGCAACGTAGCCGCCGACCACGAAGCGGTTTTGCAATCTACTAATTCCCAGTGGAACAACAGATCACACTCAAACTTCGGATAATAAATCCAGAGCGCAACACAGTGGAGAGGTTGAATTCCTGAGCGCAACACAGAGGAACTCGAATATAGATGAATGCTTAGCAATCCAATCTAGAGTTTATGTTTAAACGTGGTCTGTCCTAAAAGCCACGACTTACAAGCCTATATAAAGGCTGCTGGACGTCCAACTTAGGGTTGTGGTCGAAAACAACCATATCTCTAACTTTCCTAACTTAAAGGACTCTATTTGGAAACTGGCAGGAAACAGCCGTCGACTTGTTTTGGTCACCGAGGCTTGTCCGAGTCGAACCGGTGTTTGGGGTCGGATCCGTTGGAAAGGATTTGTAATTTCCTTTCCAACATGTGCTTCGTTGCTTTATTTGGACTTCATATGAATACACCTTGACTGTTTCGAATTCGTGACTTCTGCTAGTCCGAATTGAATCTCTCTTCATTGATGGCTCCACTTCCTCCCTCGCCTCCCTCGTGCTTGCCACCTTGATGGTTGTCAATGAACGAAATTTTGTTCCACATGAACGAAATTTTGTTAACCTCGGGGCGAGCTCGAACTTGAAACTTCCTGCACCAAGGATCTCCGAGAAGTACGTGACAAGAGTCAAGTGGCATGGGGGATACATCACATCGCACAATCTCAGTATGCTCGCCGAAGGTAAAAGGAACTTCAGCAGTGTGGGAAATAAGCAGTGTGCCATATGATGAGCGTAGAAGGTATGGCTTCAGATTGGAAAATTTATGTAGCTGCAACTTCTCTACAACCTCAATACTGACTAAATTGAGATTAGAAGATTCGTCAATGGTGGCAGCAGCACATCGCTCACCAATCTGCACACGATGGTGGAAAAGGCCATCACCATTGAAAGCACCTTGTTCTTCCTCCCAAAAAGTATCACTACAATATTTATGGTGGAGGAAGTGATATTGACGTGTCTCCAAAGTATCCATAGCACTGTCTACCATGGTTAGTGAAAAACAAACAGATATGTATATATGTGGAAAACTCTCAACTCACTCAACCGAAAGAAATTGTGGATCTTACCGTTCCACAGTGAATTAGAAAAGCTCACCACTTATAGTGACAGTACATGCACGGATGTGATGCAGCGAATATTATGGGTTTCAATGCGTCACACAGTAAACCAGGGTATTTAGTGGAGCTTGGTAGGGATACCTAACTACACCAGTTCAATTCCTAGTGCTGATCGGACACAATAGGGAAACTCACACGGTGGAGATAAATGGGGCAAAAGCAACTTTGAAAATTGAGCTCAAAATATGATATATCGGAGTAATGCTTGGTTGTTGCAAATGCACAAGAGATATGCTTGCAAAAAGGCTCTAATGACAGGCACAAGATTGCTCAACTATGCAACAAAACACAATCAGCAAGCTCCTCAACTGAAATTTGAACTTCGGCCTTTGATTCTTTTCTCTTCTCTGAATTTTTTTCTTTTGTCACTTTTTCTCTTTTCTCTTTTTTTTTGATTTTAAATTTATGGCCACAACAAAACAGGAGCACTTGAGCAAACACGCTGAGACAAAGTGTGCAAGAAAACCGATCAAAATAGCAGCCTGTCGAGCACAAGAAAATTTGCTATTCTCAATGGGTAAGTTCCTACTCACGTGCTGTAGAAAGGCAGTGGCTAAGCTAAACAAAGTTACGGAAATAACAACGGAAGATTTGGAAACAAACAGAACTTAGAAACCTAACTCTACTCGGAAACTGTCCACGCGGGAAAAACGGACGAAAATTGGTATTTTCTGTTTTTGGACTCCGAATTCAATAAGAGAAAGCAAAACGATTAGAACCCTAAACCTGGACTTGGACAAGATTAAAGTTACGCAAAGGAAAATTGACCAGCAACTATGAATCAAACTGATGCAATCTAAGTCTATGGCAAAATCTAAAACCTAATCTTTTTGTATGGCTTTTTCTGGATAGGACGAAAATAAATCTACAACTACGAGATGGATTTGTGGATGCTCACCGAGTAAACACTGGAAATCTGATACCAAGATGATAAGGGGTGGCCCGATCTTCTCAGTGAGCGATGGGTAGATGGATGATGGTGGAAGATAACTTGCGAGAATCCGACGAACTCTCCGGCTGTTCCCCCGTTGCCAATGCAACAGCTCTTCAACCCAATGGATATTCGCGACGCCTTACACCGATGCAACGTAGCCGCCGACCACGAAGCGGTTTTGCAATCTACTAATTCCCAGTGGAACAACAGATCACACTCAAACTTCGGATAATAATCTCCAGAGCGCAACACAGTGGAGAGGTTGAATTCCTGAGCGCAACACAGAGGAACTCGAATATAGATGAATGCTTAGCAATCCAATCTAGGGTTTATGTTTAAACGTGGTCTGTCCTAAAAGCCACGACTTACAAGCCTATATAAAGGCTGCTGGACGTCCAACTTAGGGTTGTGGTCGAAAACAACCATATCTCTAACTTTCCTAACTTAAAGGACTCTATTTGGAAACTGGCAGGAAACAGCGGTCGACTTGTTTTGGTCACCGAGGCTTGTCCGAGTCGAACCGGTGTTTGGGGTCGGATCCGTCGGAAAGGATTTGTAATTTCCTTTCCAACCTGTGCTTCGTTGCTTTATTTGGACTTCATATGAATACACCTTGACTGTTTCGAATTCGTGACTTCTGCTAGTCCGAATTGAATCTCTCTTCATTGATGGCTCCACTTCCTCCCTCGCCTCCCTCGTGCTTGCCACCTTGATGGTTTTCAATGATTTCCATTCCTCGCGCGCATCTTCTTCTCCATGCGCCATGCCCTCTATTAACTCAAACCTAATGATACAAGAACACAATAACTTAGGTAGTATAACATTCTTATAAATCAAAGTATCATGTCCAACTAGGAATGAGTTCACCTTATAATAATCATCGGTTAGGCTTAATATTTCCTTCCAGTGTAAGCATGTATAATCATCATAATCCACCGATATATCCTCATCACTGATGAGGATATATCTATGGATTATGATGATTATCCATGTTTAAGTTGGAAGGAAATATTAAACATGATCGATGATTATTATAAGGTGAACTCATTCCAACTTGGCTCTGATACCAAGATGATAAGGGGTGGCCCGATCTTCTCAGTGAGCGATGGGTAGATGGATGATGGTGGAAGATAACTTGCGAGAATCCGACGAACTCTCCGGCTGTTCCCCCGTTGCCAATGCAACAGCTCTTCAACCCAATGGATATTCAGCCGAATCGCTGCTGCGCCATATAAAATTGCTTTGCTTAAATACCTGCCTCGTGAGGTGTTTGTTTGAGCAAAGAATTTTCCTGCACGTTTATCCAAGCAGCAAAGGACAAGGAAAGACAAGTTTGAATCAATCTTCGTTGTTGTTTTTCTTTTGGTTTCCATGCCGCATATGTGTGCTGCTGTTTCCATGTCTGATTAGAGTCCGAATTTAGATTGATTAGGTTTTTGTTCTTGTCCGTCCATTAAATTCCCTGATCCCGTTAATCCGAGTCTTCCTTTTGCTAAGCCTTAGGTAAAAGCCTGTCTATCTTTTTGTGTTTAGAACTTTCCTACGAGACTAGTAAATTATTTGCTCTTTGGGCTGCTCATATAGGTTGGAAAGTGCATTATTTTGGCAGTCTATTTTATTTGCTCCTGTGAAATATTTGTGTGGCCTAGTTAAACAGAGAAAAAGGGAGAAAAAAAAAGAAGAGAAAAAGGAAGTTCTGAAATTACTGTAGCTACAGTACGAGCGAAAAAGAAAAAGGAGGCCAGAATTTTACTCATATAAGATCTGTTGGGAGCATTGTTTGCAAATTATATTCCTGCCTTGCACTAGTAGAATTGAGCAATCTTGTGCCCTTATTATTGAGCTTTTGCTAGCGTCTCTCCTGTGCATTGCAACACGAGCATTACTCCGACATATATCATTCTTAGCTCATTTTCAGAGTTGCAATTGCCCCATTTATCTCCACCGTGTGCGTTTCCGAGTGTCTCTTGTGTCATACGATCAGCACTAGGCTTTGTGAATTGGTGTTGTTAGGTATCCCAACCAAGCTCCACCAAATACCCTGTTTTGTTGTGTGACACTTTGATACCCATAATATTCGCTTCACCCCATCCATGCACGTACTGTCCCTACGAGTGGTAAGCTTTACTATTCACTTTGGAACGGTAAGATACACAATTTCTTTCGGTCTTGAGTGAGTTGAGAGTTTGCCACATATATACATATTTGTGTTGTTTACTAACCATGGCAGAATACGAGGGTGATTTTGAAACTAGCAAACGCAAATTTTGCAGTGCAGCCTTTTGGAAAGAAGAAAGTCGTCCAATCCAAGGAAACGGTCTGTTCCACTTCAATGCCATTATTTGTGGACGAGTTGCTGCTGTAACCATTGAGAGATTCTCGTCTATTAATTTAGTCAGCATTGAAGTCGTTGAAAAGTTGCAGCTTAGTACATGTTACCTTTCAGAGCCTTATTTCCTAGCTTCTGCGTATGGTGCACTCCAAATTTCACACCAGGCTGAGGTTCCTATTACCATAGGACAGCACACCGAGGTTGTGGTATGTGATATATCTCCTGTGGCACTTGATTCTTGTCACATCATGTTGGGAGCACTGTGGTGGAGACAATTTAAAGCAAGTTGTCCACGAGGTGTTGATGGTTTGTCCATCATTTGGAACATGAGGAAGAGATACTTACAACCTACACCTGAAGACGATTTTCATGCATTTCATCTTGTTCGGAAGGAAAAGAAGAAAGAGTTTTTAATGTCAAAAACGAACAAGAGCATGGTTGTGGAGTGTCCGAATCGGAAAACTGTTGAGCTACTTCTGCATCAAAACCCATGTGAGAATGAGCGCCACATAGCCAAATTGAGTGAGAGTGTTATAAAAAGTGAGCTGTGTGATTCCACTACACGTGCGGTTGAGTGCATACACTTTGAGAGTATGAGAGAACAATACAACATGAGTGTAGTAGATGATAGGACATGTGAGGATATTTCTGCTAATGTAACTATCTCTACTTCTAGTGTTGTTTCTTATGATATGCAGGTTGCTTTTGAAGAAAGGGAGCCGTCAAGTCTACAACCTGCATCACCACAAGAGGAAGATGTTCCAGTACCTACTACATCTGAGGAGATTGCCATTGACATAGGTACTGATTTGGAGCTGCTGCCAGGAAGCGCGCCACTTTGTGAGCATAATTCTTTACTGGATGATTCTTGTGATTTGATATGCAAACATATTTCAGAACCATGTGATAACTTGCTGAATTCAAATTTTGATCATGTGGTATTGATTACACATAAAGAGATCCTTGCTGAAATACCACCGACTAATGTTTTGTATTATATCATGCTAGAAAAACCTCTTACCATGAGTTGTGCTATGAATAAGATTTCTAAAATTTCATATGTAAATTCTAGCACATATGCCAATTGTTTTCGATTCAATTTAATTGGTGACTATAGCATGAACGAGAATTTTTTGGTGGATCACATATGCATTACCTATGATAAAATTGCTGAACTGAAACATGCTGTTTTCAGTCATATATTCTATGTGCCGGAATCTTTTTGTTTTGGGACGATACCTAATTCTCATGATAATGTGCTATATTCTAGTCTAGTTGATGTATTACAGCGAACAAAGGTAGCTTCACCTTTGTTGAACTATTCTGATCTTGCCAGATTTGAATATGCGTATGCACATACGTTGTGTTTGTCCCAAACTGACTTATACTTCACTTATATCTGCAAATTGAGTTGCATCTTCAATACCGGGATTAATGATCATGGACTTATAATTAATTGTGCTGCTGCATGGTCATTACTTTGTGCTAAATATCAGAGTAGCGCATGTAAAATGTGGTATCCAACAAATTTGCATATGTTGAACTGGTTTTGCCATGATAGCATGAAATTTGATCACCGATCTTCTGTGAGGATACTGGATTTAATACTGAATCATAAGATTTTATATATTTGTGTCTATCATTCTGATCATGATTCTATGAACTTCACTTATACTTGCAATTCTGATTGCTTATTGCTAAGATTTTCTTGGTTCCATTATGACAATTATATGTGCTATGCTTGCAATTTTAGTTGCATTTTGTCATTTGAGAATATTCATACTATTTACAAACATGATACAACCTGCTACATATACATATACTTTGCGTATACGTTGTTCTTTTTGTTTCTTCCACTTTCAGCTTATCCAAAGCCGCGGACGGCTTTTCTTGAAGAAAGGGAGGATGATGAGGATATATCTATGGATTATGATGATTATCCATGTTTAAGTTGGAAGGAAATATTAAACATGATCGATGATTATTATAAGGTGAACTCATTCCTAGTTGGATATGATACCATGAATTATAAGAATGTTATACTGCTTAAGTTATTATGTTTATGTATCATTAGGTTTGAGTTAATGGAGATAATGGCGAATGGAGAAGAAGATGTGGGCAAGGAATGGAGGCTGTTGGCAAACATCAAGGTGGCTAGCACGAGGGAGGCGAGGGAGGAAGTGGAGCCATCACGCGAAGAAGGGATGCTGCAAACAAAGAAAGATCCTTTCCAATTCGGATTCAAGATTTGTTCAGATTCGGTTCGGACTGACAGAAGTCCTGAATTTGAAACGGACGTGGATTCTTTATACGGACTCCAAATAGAGCAAAGAAGCACAATCTGAAAAGGCAATTTGAAGGGCTTTCCAATGGGTCCGGCCCCATGGCCCGGTTCGGCTCGGACTGGGCGCGGTGACCGCAACAAGTCACAAGTTGTTTTCTGCCAGTTTCCAAATAGAGTCCTTTAAGTTAGGAAAGTTAGAGATATGGTTGTTTTCGACTCCAACTCTATGTTGGACGTCCAGCAGCTAGCAAAAAGGCACAAGAGAGATGCTCGGTTGTTGCAAATGCACAAGAGAGATATATCGGAGTAATGCTCGGTTGTTGCAAATGCACAAGAGAGATGCTAGCAAAAAGGCTCTAATGACAGGCACAAGATTGCTCAACTATGCAACAAAACACAATCAGCAAGCTCCTCAACTGAAATTTGAACTTCGGCCTTTGATTCTTTTCTCTTATCTGAATTTTTTTTCTTTTGTCACTTTTTCTCTCGTCTCTTTTCTCTTTTCTCTTTTTTTTTGATTTTAAATTTATGGCCACAACAAAACAGGAGCACTTGAGCAAACACGCTGAGACAAAGTGTGCAAGAAAACCGATCAAAAGAGCAGCCTGTCGAGCACAAGAAAATTTGCTATTCTCAATGGGTAAGTTCCTACTCACGTGCTGTAGAAAGGCAGTGGCTAAGCTAAACAAAGTTACGGAAATAACAACGGAAGATTTGGAAACAAACAGAACTTAGAAACCTAACTCTACTCGGAAACTGTCCACGCGGGAAAAACGGACGAAAATTGGTATTTTCTGTTTTTGGACTCCGAATTCAATAAGAGAAAGCAAAACGATTAGAACCCTAAACCTAGACTTGGACAAGATTAAAGTTACGCAAAGGAAAATTGACCAGCAACTATGAATCAAACTGCTGCAATCTAAGTCTATGGCAAAATCTAAAACCTAATCTTTTTGTATGGCTTTTTCTGGATAGGACGAAAATAAATCTACAACTACGAGATGGATTTGTGGATGCTCACCGAGTAAACACTGGAAATCTGATACCAAGATGATAAGGGGTGGCCCGATCTTCTCAGTGAGCGGTGGGTAGATGGATGATGGTGGAAGATAACTTGCGAGAATCCGACGAACTCTCCGGCTGTTCCCCCGTTGCCAATGCAACAGCTCTTCAACCCAATGGATATTCGCGACGCCTCACACTGATGCAACGTAGCCGCCGACCACGAAGCGGTTTTGCAATCTACTAATTCCCAGTGGAACAACAGATCACACTCAAACTTCGGATAATAATCTCCAGAGCGCAACACAGTGGAGAGGTTGAATTCCTGAGCGCAACACAGAGGAACTCGAATATAGATGAATGCTTAGCAATCCAATCTAGGGTTTATGTTTAAACGTGGTCTAAACCTAAAAGCCACGAAATTACAAGCCTTATAAAGGCTGCTGGACGTCCAACATTGTGTTGGACTCAAAACCTAACTTTCCTAACTTTAACGGACTCTGTTTGGAAACAGGCAGAAAACAACTCGTGACTTGTTGCGGTCACCGCGCCCAGTCCGAGCCGAACCCGGGCATGGGGCCGGACCCATTGGAAAACCCTTCAAATTGCCTTTTCAGATTGTGCTTCTTTGCTCTATTTGGAGTTCGTATAAAGAATCCACGTCTGTTTCAAATTCAGGACTTCTGTCAGTCCGAACCGAATCTGAACAAATCTTGAATCCGAATTGGAAAGGATCTTTCTTTGTTTGCAGCATCCTTTCTTTGCGTGATGGCTCCACTTCCTCCCTCGCCTCCCTCGTGCTAGCCACCTTGATGTTTTTCAACAGCCTCCATTCCTTGCCCACATCTTCTTCTCCATTCGTCATTATCTCCATTAACTCAAACCTAATGATACATAAACATAATAATTTAGGCAGTATAACATTCTTATAATTCATGGGATCATATCCAACTAGGAATGAGTTCACCTTATAATAATCATCGGTCATGTTTAGTATTTCCTTCCAGTTTAAGCATGGATAATCATCATAATCCACCGATATATCCTCATCAGGAAGGAAAGAGAGTTTGCCCCACGTACTAGTCCAGATCGGAGCAGAAATAGAAAAGGCAGGTTCAGTTCCGATTTAAAAGGAAGCAACCAGACAGGGAAATAGGGAGATTTTGGACTGAATCAGTTCCGGATTTGGTGGAATTAATCCTGGACGGAAAGGAAAGGAAGGAGAGAGAATTTCGGATCAGAAACATAATAGGAAACAGGAAATCTCGCATTTAATTTGTTCCGGATTTTGTCTGATTAATTCCGGACAGAAAAAGAAAGAAGCAATCTTGTATTAAATTTGTCCCGGATTTAGGAGAGAGAATTTTGAATCAGAAATAGAAGGAAATATTCAGTTCCGACTTTTGAGAAGGAAAGAAGAGATTCGGATTTAGTTTTTCCGGATTTCGTGGGATTCCGATTTTTCGGAAGTTCAGGAAAGGAAAGAGGAGATCTCGGATTTAATTACTCCGAATTTTGTGGGATTCGAATATAGAAGATTTGATTCAGGAAAATCAACCCAGACGTGCTCAGCTTTTGGTGAATTTTCGTGTAGATTTTTTGCGTGCGATTTTTTTTAGGTATGAGTTCACCGAGGCCTGTTTGTCTGACCGAGAAGGCCGGTGATGTTTATCACGACTACACTGGTATCATTGTTGGTTTCGCTTTTGATCCAACTAAAATCAAGTGGAAATTGGACAGCTCGGCGACCCCCGCAGAATATCAGTCTTGGGAATCTGACATGGACAGTGGTTTTGCAAAATGTCGTACGTTTGATAGCAATTTTGGTGACCCTGCCGCATTAGTTATTGCATACCGTCGAGTAGATACAAAGTTGTCGAGTTGGTGGCGGGAAGAGATGCGTGTGAGAGGCATCACATGGCAAACATCTAATTGGGAGGAATTCAAACAATTTCTGCGCACCAAATTTGTGGATCCGTCTACGGATTTAGACAAAAGTCCGGTGGAGGATGTTGTAGCAGGGAGTGGGCTGAATATGCAACTCAAGAGAGTACATGGTGATACTTGTACGACAGTGGATAGAGGCCAGCGATGGAATTTATTTCAGGCGGAGTGCATGATCAAGGGCAAAGCATGCAAGTTGATGATTGACAGTGGTAGCTACTGTAATGGCATTAGCAAGGCGGTTGTGGAAGCGTTGGGTTTATCCACATGGCGTATTCCAGAACCGAGGCATGTTCAGTGGGTTAATAGCTGCGGTATGATGAAGATTACTCACAAGGTCCGTGTGCCGTTTACAGTTGGTGACTATGTTGATGAGGTGGAATGCAATGTGTTGCCATTGGAGGTATATGGACTGTTACTTGGACGTCCATGGCAGTATGATCGTAATGCTATACATGCTGGGAGAGCAAATACATATTCTTTTGCGCATGATGGCAAACATCGGACATTGAAGCCTATGACGGATGTTCAAATCAAGTCCGATGTGGTGTTGGTGGTTCGTAAGGAGAAGTTGCGCAAGGCTAAGCCAAAGCCAGGGCTAGCTAAGGTGCAGTGTGAGGAGCATGATGCAAAGAGCATCAGTGATGATATTGTTTCAGCCAAGCCTGTAGATGACAAGCCAGTTGTTCTTGTTAGTGACAAGCCGGTTGAAGTCAAGCCTCATATTGATGAAGGGAAGGATATGTCAGCATGTGTTTCATGTGTTGCACTTACAGTTCGTGTTGACATGGGTGTTCAGACCGATGACAGTGGTGCTGATCGTGTTCCGGTGCATATGGTGCCTCGGGTAGTCAGCCACAGTTTTGTAAGAACACCTCGGAGACGTTTTGTCGGGGCAGCAGTGCGTGTGCATAGAGGCAAGGATGGACGTGTTCGTCAGCTGTGTGGCCCAGGCATTACTACTTTGCAGGGTCCTGTTCAGCAGGTTCATGTCCAGCAGCAAAGAGCTCCATCAAGAGTTCAGAAGCAGAAGGTTTTGGCGCCAAAGTCCAAATTCATTTGGCGAAGAAAGGAGGCGCCAAGTGCTGTGTCAAGTCAAGCAGGCCCAGCGGGAGGATGTGGTGAGGAAGGCAAGCAAGACTTGAAGATGGCGAAGACGCGTGCTGATTTTGTTGACATCACACCACCCTTTCGAGCAGACCCTCACGCGTTGGGGACAACGCTTTTTGAAGGGGAGGAGGATGATATGGGCACGACGGAGGAGGTGCAGCCCAATTTCAGGACTCCACCAAGCTAGGCGTGTTGATACGGGCATCCCAGCGAAGGTTGGCTGGCACCGTTGGAGAAGACCTTCCAGCGTTGAGGGCAACGCCTTTCCAAGAAGGGGAGGATGATGTGGGCATCGTCGGCATTATATTGGTCCGTTGACACGCTAGTACATTATTTGATAATATGTAAAAGTCTAAGGCAGTGTTAACTAGGCCTGCGTGCCAAGTCTATGACCGAACCCGCCATGGGTCGGTTTGTATCCAGGTCGAGTCCAACTAGGTCTAGGAGTCATGTTAGATTCGGTTTGGGTTTGTCCAAACCGACTAGTTGTTTGGCCTCCTATATAAAGGAGCCAGCGGCTAGGGTTTAGGGGAGTTCAATCGTTTAGTCAAAATACTATCTTGTGCTCCACCGTGTATCATCCCTCCGGGGACGGCGTTGCCGTGTTATCTAATATAGATTGCTGCGAGGGTTCTTGTGTTCATCAAGGATTATCGAGCTGTGGTTTGAGGTGTGGTGATCTTCATCACGTTGCATGCTGGATTCGTTCCTCTTCTTCAGGTGACGTTCATCGCGTTGTTGGAAGATTTATCTATCGGTAGACTTGCGGTGAAAGATCGGGCAACAATCTTAGGATCGCCGGCGTGATCCTTATCAAAAATCATGATCTTGAGCATACAAATCACGCAAACTCTCCAAACCAGGAACTTGTACATCCAATTGTGTTAATAACATGTTTTTCCTAGAGAGAGCATCAGCAACTACATTATCTTTGCCTTTCTTGTATTTAATTATGTAGGGGAAAGATTCAATGAATTCAACCCACTTAGCATGACGTTTATTAAGACTGGACTGGCTCTTCAAAAATTTCAATGCCTCATGATCAGAATGTATGATAAATTCTTTTGGCCACAAATAATGTTTCCAAACCTCAAGAACTCGAACAAGTGCATACAATTCTTTATCATAAACAGAATAATTCAATTGGGCTCCACTCAATTTTTCAGAAAAATAAGCCACGGGTCTGTTCTCTTGCATTAGCACACCTCCAATTCCAATGCCACTAGCATCACACTCAATTTCGAATTGTTTGTTGAAATCAGGAAGGATTAATAATGGGGCAGAAATCAAACGTTGTTTTAGCTCATCAAAAGCAATATCTTGTGCTACCCCCCATGCGAATTCAACACCCTTCTTAGTAAGATCATTCAAAGCTGCAGCAATGGTACTGAAATCTTTTACAAAACGTCTATAGAAACCAGCCAATCCAAGAAAACTTCGAAGTTGACTAACAGTCATGGGAATTGCCCAATTGCGAATAGCATCAATTTTAGTTTCATCGACTGTAATGCCATGTTTAGAAACAACATATCCCAGAAATATGACCTTATCTTTGCAAAATGTGCACTTAGCAAGATTACCATATAGTTTATTGACACGCAGCACATGCAAAACTTTTCGAATATGATCAATATGTTCAGATTAAGTGCGGCTGTAAATTAATATATCATCAAAGTACACAACCACAAATTTGCCAATAAAATCTCTCAAAACATGGTTCATTAATCGCATGAAAGTACTAGGTGCATTAGTCAAACCGAAAGGCATCACTAACCACTCATATAAACCAAATTTCGTTTTAAAGGCTGTTTTCCACTCATCCCCCTCTTTCATCCTAATTTGATGATAACCACTACGCAAATCAATTTTAGAGAACACAACAGCACCACTTAATTCATCTAACATGTCTTCCAAACGAGGTATCGGATGACGATAACGAATAGTGATGTTATTAATTGCTCTACAATCTACGCACATGCGCCAAGTACCATCTTTCTTAGGAACTAAAATAACAGGAAGAGCACAAGGGCTTAAGCTGATTCGAATATACCCTTTATCAAGAAGCTCTTGTACTTGTTTCTGGATTTCCTTTGTCTCCTGGGGATTTGTCCTATAAGGAGCTCGGTTGGGCAATGTTGCTCCCGGGATCAAGTCAATTTGGTGCTCAATGCCACGCAATGGAGGCAAGCCTGGTGGTACATCCGTCGGAAACACATCATCAAAATCCAGCAACACATTAGAAACACCAAAAGAGAGAGGGGTCATATCATTAGAAACCAACAAATTTCCCTTGTGCATAAGCACTATAGGAAGCAAACTAGGATCCTCACTAAATTCTCTCAAGTCCTCTTTGGTGGCTAACATGCATAGTAGGTTCACGCCCTCACATTTATTTTTACCACTCGGTTTTGCTTTGCTATTTTCACTCGCAGAAATATTATTCTCTCGTCTATCTACCCTCTCACTCTTTTTTTCAAGATTTACTTCTTTTTTTTTGACGAGACTCATTTACAATTTGCTGCGGTGTCATAGGCCTCAAAACAATATCCTTCCCATGCCAATTCAACTGATATGTATTTGCCCTTCCATTGTGTGTAACACTGTGATCAAATTGCCATGGTCTTCCCAACAACATGTGGCAAACAGTCATAGGAACCACATCACACTCAATGGTATCCTTATATGGTCCAATCTGAAATTCCACTCGCACCATATGGCTCACCTTCAACTCTCCATTGTCACTCAGCCATTGTATATGATAAGGGTGAGGGTGTGGAATATATTTCAGTTTCAGCTTTGCACATAAATCTTTGCTCGCTAAATTTCTGCAACTTCCTCATCAATAATGACTTTGCAAGCCATGTGAGGACCAACAATAGCCTTGGTCTGAAATAAGTTGCATCTCTGATTTTCAGGACTGGGAGTAACACTCAAAGATCGTTGTGTGCATACAATAGTAGGATAATGTGTAGCATATGCATCAATGGGACCATCAGCATCATCATCATCACAAGCAACATCATCATTCGGATCAGCATCATCACCTGTTTCATACTCATTGTCCTCGTTAATAAGCATAACTTTCTTGTTTGGACAATCCCTCTTGAAGTGGCCTTTGCCGCCACAAGTATGGCAGCTCATGTGATATGGGAACGACGGGGGAGGTGCAGCCCAATTTCAGGACTCCACCAAGTTAGGTGTATTCGTCGTGTGTTGATATTTTAATAATTATGAGTTTGGGCTTGGTTTGGGCCTGTCCAACCAAGTCAACGTAGGGTCCATTAGGGGGGCGGTACTGTAGCGTGGTACTGTAGCACCCCTCCCCTCATATAAGGAGTTGCTAGGCATCGTTTTAGGGTTAGCTTGAGTTTAGATTAAAAACAGTCCATAGACTTTGAGCTCGTTGGTGAAGCATCCCTCCGGGGACGGCGATGCCGTTTATCAGTTTGTAATAAAGATTGCTGCGAGGGTGCTTGTGTTCATCAAGTGTTATCGTGCTCGGGTTAGAGGCGTGGTGATCTTCATCACGTTGCTTGCTGGATTTATTCCCCACCTTCAGGTGACGCCGTTGGTGTTGTTGGAAGGATTTACCGTCCGGGTTACTCGTTGTGAAAGATCGGGACAACAATCATAGGATCATCCCCTTGATCCTTATCATGTGGTATCAGATTACTGGGTTTATCACAGCGAGTTTTGTTTGATCAATCTGCTAGATTGATTTCGGTGGAGATTGGTTCAGGCGGAGGCTGTTGGAGATCGCGTTCGTAGAGATCGTGTCGGTGGTCGTCCTGCAGGGAGTCCAGCGGACAGCCGGCAAGGAGGTTAGATCGATTGCAAATTTGCTAAGATCGTTTTCTGCTGCAGTCCCGATCGTGCTTGCTTTTGATCGTGGTTGTGTGGAGGTTGGCTGGAGCAGCACGTGAAGTCCAGGCAGTGCGGTTCCTGCTAGATCTGCTAGTCAATTTCAAACACCAAACATCAGATCGTGGAGGAGCAGCAAGGGACAACACGTGGTGGTGTTTGATCATCAAGTCAAGGGAAAGGAAAGTAAACAAGAGGCAGATTCGGATTTACTTGGCCGATAAGAAAGGAAAGGAAATACCGGAGGAAAGGAAAAGGCAAGAGGTCAGCTTTGATCTCGCGTTCTGCCCAGTCCAGAAACGACCGTCGTCTTGTTCAGCCCACAGTGACCTGCACGTGAGGAGTCGGGACTTGGGAGGCTACCAATTGGAAAGTACATAAAATTATCTTTCCGACAAGTGCTTATTTGCCTGTTTCGGACTTCCTACGAGGAAACCACGTCCGTTTTAAATTCAGAGTTTCTGTCAGTCCGAACCGAATTTGACGTGATAATGAGTTCGTTTCAGGGTGATTTTTATGGCAAGAGGTGTGTTTCTGGTGAAAGGTCCGGTGATGTTTATCATGACTACACTGGTATCATTGTTGGTTTCGCCTTTGATCCAACTAAAATCAAGTGGAGATTGGACAGCTCGGCGACGCCTGCAGAATATCAGTCTTGGGAATCAGACATGGACAGTGGTTTTGCAAAATGTCGTACGCTTGATTACAATTTTGGTGACCCTACTGCATTAGTTATTGCGTACCGGCGAGTAGATACAAAGTTGTCGAGTTGGTGGCGGGAAGAGATGCGTGTGAGAGGCATCACATGGCAAACATCTAATTGGGAGGAATTCAAACAATTTCTGCGCACCAAATTTGTGGAGCCGTCTACGGATTTGGACAAAAGTCCGGTGGAGGATGTTGTACCATTGAGTGGGCTGAATATGCAACTCAAGAGAGTACATGGTGATACTTGTATGACAGTGGATAGAGGCCAGCGATGGAATTTATTTCAGGCGCAGTGCATGATCAAGGGCAAAGCATGCAAGTTGATGATTGACAGTGGTAGCTACTGTAATGGCATTAGCAAGGCGGTTGTGGAAGCGTTGGGTTTATCCACATGGCGTATTCCAGAACCGAGGCATGTTGAGTGGGTTAATAGCTGCGGTATGATGAAGATTACTCACAAGGTTCGTGTGCCATTTATAGTTGGTGACTATGTTGATGAGGTGGAATGCGATGTGTTGCCATTGGAGGTATGTGGACTGTTACTTGGACGTCCATGGCAGTATGATCGCAATGTTACTCATGCTGGGAGAGCAAATACATATTCATTTGTGCATGATGGCAAACAGCGGACTTTGAAACCTATGCAGGATGATCAAATAAAGTCTGATGCTGAGCTGGTGGTACACAAGGAGAAGTTGCGCAAGGCTAAGCCAAAATCTGAGCTAGCTACGCCGCAGCCTGAGGAGCATGATGCACGGAGCGTCAGTGTTGACATTGTTTCAGCCATGCCTGTAGATGACAAGCCAGTTGTACTTGTTAGTGACAAGCCGGTTGAAGTTATGCCTCTGATTGATGAGAAGAAGGAAATTCCAGTTCGTGTTGACATGGGTGTTCAGACCGATGATAGTGGTGCTGATCGTGTTCCGGTGCATATGGTGCCGCGGGTAGTTAGCCACAGTTTTGTGAGAACACCTCGGAAACGTTTTGTTGGAGCAGCAGTACGTGTGCATAAAGGCAAGGATGGACGTGTTCGTCAGTTGTGTGGCCCAGGCATTACTCATCTTGTGCAGGGTCGTGCAAAGCAGGTTCATGTTCAGCAACACGAGGTTCCAGCAAGAGTTGAGAAGAAGAAGATGGTGGCGCCTAGGTCCAAGCTCATGTGGAGAAGGAAAGAGATGCAGCCGCCGAAGACTGTATCAAGTCGAGCAGGCCGAGCGGGAGGATGTGGTGAGGAAGGCAAGCGAGATTTGAAGATGACGAAGACGCGTGATGTTGTTGCTGCTATCACGCCACCCTTTCGAGCCGACCCTCAAGCGTTGAGGACAACGCTTCTTGAAGGGGGGGAGGATGATATGGGAACGACGGGGGAGGTGCAGCCCAATTTCAGGACTCCACCAAGTTAGGTGTATTCGTCGTGTGTTGATATTTTAATAATTATGAGTTTGGGCTTGGTTTGGGCCTGTCCAACCAAGTCAACGTAGGGTCCATTAGGGGGGCGGTACTGTAGCGTGGTACTGTAGCACCCCTCCCCTCATATAAGGAGTTGCTAGGCATCGTTTTAGGGTTAGCTTGAGTTTAGATTAAAAACAGTCCATAGACTTTGAGCTCGTTGGTGAAGCATCCCTCCGGGGACGGCGATGCCGTTTATCAGTTTGTAATAAAGATTGCTGCGAGGGTGCTTGTGTTCATCAAGTGTTATCGTGCTCGGGTTAGAGGCGTGGTGATCTTCATCACGTTGCTTGCTGGATTTATTCCCCACCTTCAGGTGACGCCGTTGGTGTTGTTGGAAGGATTTACCGTCCGGGTTACTCGTTGTGAAAGATCGGGACAACAATCATAGGATCATCCCCTTGATCCTTATCATCATGTCTCTATTTCTTTCTGTAGAGGAAGTAGAATTCGTGATACTTGCTGCTGGTTGTGGTGTCCTCTTTGCATGGGAAACACTTGAGTCAGCCTTACTAGGAGGGCCACCACGAATAGAGGAATTTTGGGCTGATGGTGGGGCTGTAGAAGGAGCTGAAAACCGATTCCTAGATGCACTTCTAGCTGCAACTTGGACTCCTCAAGTAATTGTGACTCAGCCTCTCTTGCATGATGTAATAATTCATTCATATCATGATAATTGTAATGTCTCACAATACCTCGAATTTTGTATTGCAAACCTGAGAGAAAACGCTGCATAGTCTGTTCTGGTTCCTCTCTCACACGTGCACGCTGTAAAATCAATTCCATCTCCTTAAAGTACTCATCCACGGACATAGTGCCTTGCCTCAAATTTTGCAACTTATCATAAAGAGAACGAGTATAATTAGGTGGTACAAATCTGTCCCTCATGACTTGCTTCATAGTCCTCCAAGTAATAATTTCTGGATCACCATCTTGTTGTCTTGTTCTCACAATATTGTCCCACCAAGTAAGTGCATATCCCTCGAACTCAGAGGAAGCAAGTTTAATTTTCTTATCCTCAGTATAGTCATGCAAGCGCCATAACTTCTCCATCTTAAGCTCCCACCTGAGATACTCTTCAACATCATTAGTATCAAAACTGAATGGAGGTATGGAAAATTTGAGTCTTCCCAAGCCATCATCTTCTCTATGACGGTCAGCAGCATTAACAAGAGGTACACGCCCGTGCGTGAGGCAGATGACCCCCACGGCCATGAAGGTTTGCAAGGCCTCTTCCGTGACCAAACGGATCATGATCATCCTCCAGTTCCTCATTACCAGCATTTTGCACACTAGCATTGTCCCCGGGATTAGGGAGCCGCTGATTAACCAATGTTGTCAAAGCAGCCAACTGTTGAGTCATAGCTGCCACAGAAGTTTGCAAAGTGGTGACTTGGTTTTGGTGTGCTGCAGATGATTTAGCAAGATCACCTAAGGTTGTCTCAACATGCTGTAATTCTTCGTCAGTATGAGAACTAGACTGCTCAAGTTTGCCTGTCAAATCTGCATGAATCTTGTCAATCTTTTGTGTCAAAGAGTCCCTCAAAGCTTCATACTCGTTCCACTTCACCACCTCATCATCACCCTTCTTTTGCTGCACAATAGCATCACTAGAAAAATTCATGATTAATAGGTTAGTGAAAAATAAAAAACAAGTGTATGTGGTGTTCTCTCGCAACTCACGCGAAAACAGCAAATAAAGGTGTATCTTACCGTTCCAAAGTGAATAGAAATACTTACACAACAAGTAGCAGCGCTATTATGACTTGATGTGAAGAAGAGAATACCGAGGGTTTTAGCTATCACAAGACAACACAGGGTAATTGCTGGGGCTTGGTTGGGATACCTAACACACCAATTACAAAGCCTATTTGCTGTTTTGTGATGAGATGAACAACACACGTAGGAAACTCACACAATTATGGAGACCAATGTGGCAATGCAAATATATGGGTGGAGATTTTGCAATGCACTCGAAAGACACAAGATTGCTCAAAGTAGTGTCAAAGTATCACAATGATCAAGTATAGTTCAAACTCCAAATATCTGATGGTGCACTTTCGGCAAATTTTGTGCAGAAAACGGATCCGTGGAAAACCTTATGGAGCAGCCTGTGAGCACAAAACTTATGGGTAAGCGCCTAAATATATGTTGTAGATAGGCCGTGTCTAAGGCTCACAAGATCACAGAAGAAATCCTAGTGAAAAAGGTGCAAAAACAACGAAAGGAAGGAAACTAGACTCCGGAACGGAACTCCAAGAGGTGCGGCGCGGCACCGATCCGAACCGAACTCGAAAACGATCCCGCGGTTTCCCTGTGTTATCGTGTGGAAGCCGAACTCGAAGGAAACTGGAAACCGAGATGATCTACGATAGAAAACAGAAAGACAACTCGACTAGACAATAACCCGAACCCTAAACCTAGACAAAAACCCTAACAGACTCGAAACTAAAAACGTAAAAAAAGTGCTACTGATACTCCTAGATGGCTAGGAGGTGTCCACGGGGGTCCAGATTGCTACGATCGTCGCGCGTGCTTTAGGATGACCTAAAAGTGCTACTGATACTCCTAGATGGCTGGGATGGGTGCACGTGGGTCAGATGACGTAAGGAGGGTCCGTATACTCCTAGATGGCTAGGAGCGGTCCACGGGGGTCCAGATGGCTTAGATTGTCGCATGTGCTTTAGGATGACCTAAAAGTGCTACTGATACTCCTAGATGGCTGGGAGGGGTGCACGTGGGTTAGATGACGTAAGGGGGGTCCGTATACTCCTAGATGGCTAGGACGGGTCCACGAGGGTCCAGATGGCTAAGATTGTCGCTCGTGCTTTAGGATGACCTAAAAGTGCTACTGATACTCCTAGAAGGCTGGGAGGGGTGCACGTGGGTCAGATGACGAAAGGATGGTCCGTATACTCCTAGATGGCTAGGAGGGGTCCACGGGGGTCCAGATGGCTACAATTGTCGCACGTGCTTTAGGATGACCTAAAAGTGCTACTGATACTCCTAGATTGCTCGGAGGGTTGCACGTGGGTCAGATGACGTAAGGAGGGTCCGTAATCTCCTAGATGGTTAGGAGGGGTCCACGGGGGTCCAGATGGCTACGATTGTCGCATGTCCTTTAGGATGAACTAAAAGTGCAACTGATACTCCTAGACGGCTGGGAGGCGTTGATAAGGGGTGGCCCGATCTTCTCAGTGAGCGGTGGGTAGATGGATGATGGTGTAAGATAACTTGCGAGAATCCGACGAACTCTCCGGCTGTTCCCCCGTTGCCAATGCAACAGCTCTTCAACCCAATGGATATTCGCGACGCCTCACACCGATGCAACGTAGCCGCCGACCACGAAGCGGTTTTGCAATCTACTAATTCCCAGTGGAACAACAGATCACACTCAAACTTCGGATAATAATCTCCAGAGCGCAACACAGTGGAGAGGTTGAATTCCTGAGCGCAACACAGAGGAACTCGAATATAGATGAATGCTTAGCAATCCAATCTAGGGTTTATGTTTAAACGTGGTCTGTGCTAAAAGCCACGACTTACAAGCCTATATAAAGGCTGCTGGACGTCCAACTTAGGGTTGGAGTCGAAAACAACCATAACTCTAACTTCCCTAACTTAAAGGACTCTATTTGGAAACTGGCAGGAAACAGCCGTCGACTTGTTTTGGTCACCGAGGCTTGTCCGAGTCGAACCGGTGCTTCGGGTCGGATCCGTTGGAAAGGACTTGTAATTTCCTTTCCAACCTGTGCTTCGTTGCTTTATTTGGACTTCACATGAATAATCCTTGGCTGTTTCGAATTCGTGACTTCTGCCAGTCCGAACCGAAGGTCTTTCCTTTGATGGCTCCACTTCCTCCCTCGCCTCCCTCGTGCTTGCCATCATTGTCTTCATGCTCCATGCCTCCTCCAATGTTTGTGTTATCAATAAACCTGAGACAACATAAATGCATAGATTTAGGTAGTATAAAATTCTCATGATCACAAACATCATATGCAATTAGGAGCGAGTTCACCTGTTGATCAAGTAACTTTGTTCTGGATCTTGTCACTGGACCAATCCTCACTTGATCATGTTTATCTTGGGCAGCATCATCTTCTATCGGAGAAGATGGATAAAGACTTGGGATGTCCTCATCATCTTCCCCCCCTTGAAAAGGCGTCGTCCTCGACGCGTCAAGGTCATCTCCGGTGTAGGGCGTCAAATCAGCAACATTGAACGAATTGCTCACACCGAATTCAGTAGATGGAAGATCTATCTTGTAGGCATTATCATTGATTTTGGACAGCACCTTGTAAGGGCCATCTCCTCGCGGCATCAACTTAGACTTGCGCAAATTAGGGAATTGATCCTTGATGGAAATGAACCCAAACCATGTCGCCGGGCTGAAAAAGCACCTCCTTGCGCTTCTTGTTGACACGCGCAGCATTGTTCTTACCCTTCTTTTCAATTGCCTCCTTGGTCTTGATGTGTATCTTCCTCACGAAATCTGCACGCTTCGATGCCTCCATGTTGATTCTTTCTTGTGTTGGAAGCGGCAGCAAATCAAGCGGCGTTATAGGCTTGAACCCATACACCACCTCAAACGGGCACAATGTCATGGTCGAATGCACCGCCCTATTGTACGCAAACTCCACATGCGGTAAGCACTCCTCCCATTCTCGCAGGTTCTTCTTAATCATGGCTCGTAGCAACGTCGATAGTGTGCGATTCACCACCTCCGTTTGCCCATCAGTTTGTGGATGACATGTGGTACTGAACAGCAGCTTTGTTCCTAGCTTCCCCCACAACGTCTTCCAAAAGTAGCTCATGAACTTCACGTCACGGTCAGAAACAATCGTCCTTGGTACTCCATGTAGACGCACGATCTCCCTGAAAAACAGATTAGCAATATGCGACGCATCGTCGCTTTTGTGGCAGGCAATAAAATGTGACATTTTAGAAAAACGATCCACTACCACGAATATCGAATCATGTCCTCTCCTGGTTCTAGGCAATCCTAACACAAAATCCATGCTAATATCCTCCCATGGAGTTGTAGGTGCAGGAAGAGGAGTATACAGACCATGTGGCTTAAGTTTGGATTTAGCCTTGTTGCATGTGATGCAACGCTTCACAAACCTGTCCACATCTCGCCTCATGCGTGGCCAATAAAAGTGATCAGCCAACATTAACAACGTCTTCTCACGTCCAAAGTGACCCATCAATCCGCCTCCATGTGATTCCTGCAACAATAGCAAACGCACGGACGACTCGGGTACACATAACTTGTTAGCTGTAAACAAATATCCATCATGCATATGGTATTTTTCCCACGCCTTCACATCCGAACATTTAGCAAAGGCAGCGGCAAAATCAGTATCGGACGCATATAAATCACGCAAACTCTCCAAGCCAGGAACTTTAATATCTAAATGTGTCAATAACATGTTCTTCCTAGATAGAGCGTCAGCAACAACATTATCCTTGCCTTTCTTATACTTAATGATGTATGGGAAAGATTCAATGAACTCTACCCACTTAGCATGACGTTTATTAAGATTAGATTGGCACTTCAAAAATTTTAAAGCCTCATGATCAGAATGTATGATAAATTCTTTTGGCCACAAATAATGTTGCCAAACCTCAAGAACACGAACAAGAGCATACAATTCTTTATCATAAACAGGATAGTTTAATTGTGCACCACCAAGTTTTTCAGAAAAATATGCAATCGGCTGACCCTCTTGCATCAACACACCTCCAATTCCAATACCACTAGCATCACATTCAATATCAAATTGCTTATTGAAATCGGGAAGTCGTAAAACTGGTGCAGAAATCAAACAACGTTTCAGCTCATCAAACGCAGAATCTTGGGCTGCGGCCCACACAAATTCTACACCTTTCTTAGTTAACTCATTCAAAGGTGCAGCAATGGTGCTAAAATCTCTCACAAACCGACGGTAGAAACCAGCCAGTCCTAAGAAACTTCTAATTTGACTAATGTTCATGGGAGTAGGCCAATTTTTAATAGCTTCAATTTTAGATTCATCTACCTCTACTCCATTCTTAGAGACAACAAATCCCAGAAATATGACCTTTTCTTTGCAAAACGTGCACTTAGCAAGATTACCATAAAGCTTATTATCACGCAACACATGTAAAACTTGCCGAATATGATCAACATGGTCATTCTCATTGTGGCTATAAATCAGAATATCATCAAAATATACTACCACGAATTTCCCAATAAAATGCCTCAAAACATGATTCATCAAACGCATAAAGGTACTAGGAGCATTAGTTAAACCAAATGGCATGACTAACCACTCATATAACCCAAATTTTGTTTTGAAAGCAGTTTTCCATTCATCCCCTTCTTTCATCCGAATTTGATGATAACCACTACGCAAATCTATCTTAGAGAAAATAGCAGCACCACTTAATTCATCTAGCATGTCATCCAAACGAGGAATAGGATGTCTATAACGAATGGTGATGTTGTTAATAGCTCTACAATCTACACACATGCGCCATGTACCATCTTTTTTAGGAACTAAAATAACAGGAACAGCACAAGGGCTAAGGCTCACACGAACATACCCTTTGTCAAGAAGCTCTTGTACTTGTCGCTGGATTTCTTTCGTCTCTTGGGGATTGGTGCGGTACAGAGCTCGGTTTGGCAGCGTTGCTCCAGGGATCAAATCAACTTGATGCTCAATGCCTCGCAATGGTGGCAATCCCGCGGGTACCTCCTCCGGAAAAATGTCACCAAATTCCTGTAGAACATTAGAAACACCAATAGAGAGAGGGGTCATGTCGTTAGAAACAAGAATTTCCCCCTTGCACATGAGCACAAGAGGTACTAGAGTGGGATCCTCTCGAAACTCTCTCAAATCAGATTTGGTGGCTAACATTACTAAGGAAGTCTCTCCCTCACTTTTCTTTTTACCACTCGAATTTGGCTTGTGGCTCTCACTCACCGAAGGTGGGGGCACTCGGCTAGCTAATCTCTCACGCTCATCCTCACAATTTACTTCCACCTTTTGCCTCGAATCATTGACAACTTCGGATGGGGATAAAGGACGCAAGATGATCTCCTTTCCAAGCCAATTGAGTTGGTATGTGTTAGATCGGCCATTGTGTCGAACATCACGATCATATTGCCAAGGACGACCCAACAACAAATGACACACCGTCATTGGAACCACATCACACTCCACGGTGTCTTTGTATGGCCCAATCTGAAAATCAATGCGCACCATGTGGTTGATCTTCATCTCTCCGCTGTCACTCAACCACTGAATATAATACGGATGCGGGTGCGGCAAATATTTCAGATTCAGTTTCTGACATAGCTCCTTACTAGCTAAATTGTGGCAACTACCACCATCTATGATTACTTTGCACGACCTTCCATTACCAACAGCAGCTCTTGTTTGAAACAAATTGCAGCGCTGTTCCGCAGAACTTGGTGTAACACTCAAAACTCGAGGCGTGCAAACAATGGACGGTAATCGAACAGCATCGGCATAGCAAGAACCGTCCTCCTTCTCCTCCACATATTCTGGTTCGGCCTCCACTTCATCACCACTCTCATACTCGCCGGTCTCCTCGTTGATCAACATAACCTTGCGGTTTGGGCAATCTCTCTTAAAGTGCCCCTTCCCTCCACAAGTGTGGCAATTCATATCACGAGTGCGGGCTGTAGAATCGGATGAGCCAACACTCCCAGCAGGTTTTGGTGCTGGTTTAGGCGTAGGTGCAGCCGAACTGAATTTGGATGCAGCAGGGGTAGAACCACGGGACACGGGCGTAGGCGCCACGGCAGCAGGTGTCACGCGCGGTGTAAAGGGTCCTCGGCTATAGGCAGGCCGGGGTGCATATTTGGCGTCCTCCGCCAACTGTAACTCAGCTTCACGTGCTTGATGCAGTAAATCTTGGACATCTCCATATTGATGATGACGCACAATTCGTTTGATATTAACACTCAAACCTGATAAGAAACGCTGCATTGTTTGTTCAGGGTATTCACGCACTTTAGCACGCTGCATGATCATCTCCATCTCCTTGTAGTACTCATCGACGGATAGGGTGCCTTGCCTCAAATTCTGCAACTTGTCATATAAAGAACGGATGTAATTACGAGGAATAAAACGGTGACGCATCTCTTCCTTCATCTCCTGCCAAGAACGAATTGGCAAATCATTAGCATCACGCCGAGCATTCACAAGTCCGTCCCACCACAGCAAAGCATAACCATCAAACTCAGAAGATGCAAGCTTGATCTTTCTATCTTCGGGGCACTCATGCAAACGCCATAGTTTTTCCATCTTCAGCTCCCAATTGATGTATTCTTCCACGTCAATAGATCCTTCAAATTTAGGAATACTGAATTTTGGCTTGGCTAAAATATCATCATTATCATGGCCGGCAGGAACAAAATTACGACGTGCACCAACAGGTGCAAAACCACGACCATGAAGTCCACCACGACCAACGCCACGCCCGGCATTGGCATGCGGTATCCCAGCAGCACCATCGTCATCCGCAGCATCAAACTCCTCGTCGTGATCAGCCTGGACACTTGCATCATCCGCTGGCTGGTTGTTGCACTGTGTCAACGTGCGCATAGCACGAGTCAAGGTGGCAAGATTGGTTTGTATTTGCATCAATGTCGCCGCTGAATCATTAGCTATTTGCAGGACAGTCTCAAGCTTATGATCCGTTGCTGCCAAATCACTTTGTATCTTGTCACACTGATTGTTAACTTGACGGGTTAAATGATCACGGAGAGCTTCATATTCTCTCCAAGTAACTGTAGATGTTGCCTCCTTCCTTTGCCGCACCACACTATCGTCCTCTGAAGACATGATTAGTGCACAGAAGACAATGTATATATATAGGTGGGAAAAACTCTCAACTCACTTAAAACCGAAAGAAATTGTGTATCTTACCGTTCCAAAGTGAATAGTGAAAGCTTACCGCTCGTAGGACAGAACGTGCACGGAGGGGGTGAAGCGAATATTATGGGTTTCAAAGTGTCACACAACAAAACCAGGGTATTTAAGTGGAGCTTGGTAGGGATACCTAACTACACCAAATTACAAATCGTAGTGCTGATCGTATGACACCACAGGAAACGCACACGGTGGAGATAAACAGGGCAAAGCAACTATGAAACAAGAATGTCACAATGCACGAGAGAGACACTAGCAAAAGCTCAAAGTATAAGGGCACAAGATTGCTCAATTTTACTAGTGAAAACAGCACCTCAAACAGGTTCAAAATGGCTGGATATAGCAACAAACATTCAGCTTCTTGTCTCTTTATTTCGCTGGATCTTTTTCTCTCTCTGTTTTTTTTTTAATTAATTTTTTACACTTCTTTTCTATGTATTTAAACCAGCAAAAATATGCAACAGTTCGTGGTACTGTAGCTACAGTAAATAAATCCGAAACTGCCGAACGTGTGCGCACAAAAGTTTCCTAATTGAGCAGCCCTAGAGCAAGGAAAAGCTAGTCTCGTGGGTAAGTTCCTACACCAAAAGAAAGGCTTGCTAAGGTTGTCAAACGGAAAGGAAAAGAACACTATGTGGACTCGGTAAGGAAAACGAAAACAGAAAGAACTAAGAAACCAACGCGAACTCGGACTCAACTTCTTTTTGTTATTTTTCTGATTTAGACAACGACTCGGAAACAAAGAACAAACAGAACCTAGACCTATGACTCAGACAAGAAAAGTAACGCAAAGGATAAACCGACCAGCAACTACAACTTGTAATCCGATGCAATCTAGGGTTCTGGCGAGATCTAAACCTAATATTTTTGGCTTTTTCTGTATAGGACGAAAAACAGTAAATCTACGGGATGGATTTGTGGATGCTCACCGAGTAAACGCTGGAAATCTGATACCAAGATGATAAGGGGTGGCCCGATCTTCTCAGTGAGCGGTGGGTAGATGGATGATGGTGGAAGATAACTTGCGAGAATCCGACGAACTCTCCGGCTGTTCCCCCGTTGCCAATGCAACAACTCTTCAACCCAATGGATATTCGCGACGCCTCACACCGATGCAACGTAGCCGCCGACCACGAAGCGGTTTTGCAATCTAATAATTCCCAGTGGAACAACAGATCACACTCAAACTTCGGATAATAATCTCCAGAGCGCAACACAGTGGAGAGGTTGAATTCCTGAGCGCAACACAGAGGAACTCGAATATAGATGAATGCTTAGCAATCCAATCTAGGGTTTATGTTTAAACGTGGTCTGTGCTAAAAGCCACGACTTACAAGCCTATATAAAGGCTGCTGGACGTCCAACTTAGGGTTGGAGTCGAAAACAACCATAACTCTAACTTCCCTAACTTAAAGGACTCTATTTGGAAACTGGCAGGAAACAGCCGTCGACTTGTTTTGGTCACCGAGGCTTGTCCGAGTCGAACCGGTGCTTCGGGTCGGATCCGTTGGAAAGGACTTGTAATTTCCTTTCCAACCTGTGCTTCGTTGCTTTATTTGGACTTCACATGAATAATCCTTGGCTGTTTCGAATTCGTGACTTCTGCCAGTCCGAACCGAAGGTCTTTCCTTTGATGGCTCCACTTCCTCCCTCGCCTCCCTCGTGCTTGCCATCATTGTCTTCATGCTCCATGCCTCCTCCAATGTTTGTGTTATCAATAAACCTGAGACAACATAAATGCATAGATTTAGGTAGTATAAAATTCTCATGATCACAAACATCATATGCAATTAGGAGCGAGTTCACCTGTTGATCAAGTAACTTTGTTCTGGATCTTGTCACTGGACCAATCCTCACTTGATCATGTTTATCTTGGGCAGCATCATCTTCTATCGGAGAAGATGGATAAAGACTTGGGATGTCCTCATCAGGCGTGCACGTGAGTCAGATGACGTAAGGAGGGTCCGTATACTCCTAGATGGCTAGGAGGCGTCCATGGTGGTCCAGATGGCTACGATTGTCGCACGTGCTTTAGGATGACCTAAAAGTGCTACTGATACTCCTTGATGGCTGGGAGGAGTGCACGTGGCTCAGATGACGTAAGGAGGGTCAGTATAATCCTAGATGGCTTTGAGGGGGGGTCCAGATGGCTACAACTGTCGCACGTGCTTTAGGATGACCTAAAAGTGCTACTGATACTCCTAGATGGCTAGAAGGGGTGCACGTTGGTCAGATCACGTAAGGAGGGTCCGTATACTCCTAGATGGCTAGGAGGGGTCCACGGGGGTCCAGATAGCTTAGATTGTCGCACGTGCTTTAGGATCACCTAAAAGTGCTATTGATACTCCTAGATGAATCGGAGGGGTGCACGTGGGTGAGATGATGTAAGGAGGGTCCGTATACTCCTAGATGGCTAGGAGGGGTCCACGGGGGTCCAGATGGCTACGATTGTCGCGCGTGCTTTAGGATGACCTAAAAGTGATACTGATACTCCTAGATGGCTGGGAGCGGTGCACGTGGGTCAGATGACGTAAGGAGGGTCCGTATACTCCTAGATGGCTAGGAGGGGTCCACGGGGATCCAGATGGCTTAGATTGTCGCATGTGCTTTAGGATGAACTAAAAGTGCTACTGATACTCCTATATGGCTGGGAGGGGTGCACGTGGCTCAGATGACATAAGGAGGGTCAGTATAATCCCAGATGGCTTTGAGGGGGGGTCCAGATGGCTACAACTGTCGCATGTGCTTTAGTCTGATCTAAAAGTGCTACTGATACTCCTAGATGGCTAGGAGGGGTGCACGTTGGTCAGATGACATAAGGAGGGTCCGTATACTCCGAGATGGCTAGGAGGGGTCCACGGGGGTCCAGATAGCTTCGATTGTCGCACGTGCTTTAGGATCACCTAAAAGTGCTACTGATACTCCTAGATGAATCGGAGGGGTGCACGTGGGTGAGATGATGTAAGGAGGGTCCGTATACTCCTAGATGGCTAGGAGGGGTCCACGGGGATCCAGATGGCTACGATTGTCGCGCGTGCTTTAGGATGACCTAAAAGTGCTACTGATACTCCTAGATGGCTGGGAGGGGTGCACGTGGGTCAGATGACGTAAGGAGGGTCCGTATACTCCTAGATGGCTAGGAGGGTTCCACGGGGGTCCAGATGGCATAGATTGTTGCTTGTGCTTTAGGATGAACTAAAAGTGCTACTGATACTCCTAGATGGCTGGGAGGGGTGCACGTGGGTCAGATGACGTAAGGAGGGTCCGTATACTCCTAGATGGCTAGGAGGGGTCCACGGGGGTCCAGATGGCTAAGATTGTCGCTCGTGCTTTAGGATTACCTAAAAGTGCTACGGATACTCCTAGAAGGCTTGGAGGGGTGCACGTGGGTCAGATGACGTAAGGAGGGTCCGTATACTCCTAGATGGCTAGGAGGGGTCCACGGGGGTCCAGATGGCTACGATTGTCGCATGTGCTTTAGCATGACCTAAAAGTTCTACTGATATTCCTAGATGGCTGGGAGGGGTGCACGTGGGTCAGATGACGTAAGGAGGGTCCGTATACTCCTAGATGGCTAGGAGGGGTCCACGGGGGCCCAGATGGCTTAGATTGTCGCATGTGCTTTGGGATGACCTAAAAGAGCTACTGATACTCCTAGATGGCTGGGAGGGGTGCACGTTGGTCAGATGAGGTAAGGAGGGTCCGTATACTCCTAGATGGCTAGGAGGGGTCCACGGGGGTCCAGATAGCTTAGATTGTCGCACGTGCTTTAGGATCACCTAAAAGTGCTACTGATACTCCTAGATGGCTCGGAGGGGTGCACGTGGGTGAGATGGCGTAAGTAGGGTCCGTATACTCCTAGATGGCTAGGAGGGGTCCACGGGGGTCCAGATGGCTACGATTGTCGCGCGTGCTTTAGGATGACCTAAAAGTGCTACTGATACTCCTAGACTGCTGGGAGGGGTGCACGTGGGTCAGATGACGTAAGGAGGGTCCGTATACTCCTAGATGGCTAGGAGGGGTCCACGAAGGTCCAGATGGCTACGATTGTCGCATGTGCTTTAGGATGACCTAAAAGTGCTACTCATACTCCTAGAGGGCTGGGAGGGGTGCACGTGGGTCAAATGACGTAAGGAGGGTCCAGATGGCTACAATTGTCGCACGTGCTTAAGGAGGACATAAAAGTGCTGCTGATACTCGTAGATGGCTGGGAGGGGTGCACGTTGGTCAGATGACGTAAGGAGGGTCCGTATACTCCTAGAAGGCTAGGACGGGTCCACGGGGGTCCAGATAACTTAGATTGTCGCACGTGCTTTAGGATGACCTAAAAGTGCTACTGATACTCCTAGATGAATCGGAGGGGTGCACGTGGGTGAGATGACGTAAAGAGGGTCCGTATACTCCTAGATGGCTAGGAGGTGTCCACGGGGGTCCAGATTGCTACGATCGTCGCGCGTGCTTTAGGATGACCTAAAAGTGCTACTGATACTCCTAGACGGCTGGGAGGGGTGCACGTGGGTCAGATGACGTAAGGAGGGTCCGTATACTCCTAGATGGCTAGGAGCGGTCCACGGGGGTCCAGATGGCTTAGATTGTCGCATGTGCTTTAGGATGACCTAAAAGTGCTACTGATACTCCTAGATGGCTGGGAGGGGTGCACGTCGGTTAGATGACGTAAGGGGGGTCCGTATACTCCTAGATGGCTAGGACGGGTCCACGGGGGTCCAGATGGCTAAGATTGTCGCTCGTGCTTTAGGATGACCTAAAAGTGCTGCTGATACTCCTAGAAGGCTGGGAGGGGTGCACGTGGGTCAGATGACGTAAGGATGGTCCGTATACTCCTAGATGGCTAGGAGGGGTCCACGGGGGTCCAGATGGCTACAATTGTCGCACGTGCTTTAGGATGACCGAAAAGTGCTACTGATACTCCTAGATTGCTCGGAGGGTTGCACGTGGGTCAGATGACGTAAGGAGGGTCCGTAATCTCCTAGATGGTTAGGAGGGGTCCACGGGGGTCCAGATGGCTACGATTGTCGCATGTCCTTTAGGATGAACTAAAAGTGCAACTGATACTCCTAGAGGGCTGGGAGGCGTGCACGTGGGTAAGATGACGTAAGGAGGGTCCGTATACTCCTAGATGGCTAGGAGGGGTCCATGGGGGTCCAGATGGCTACGATTGTCGCACGTGCTTTAGGATGACCTAAAAGTGCTACTGATACTCCTAGATGGCTGGGAGGAGTGCACGTGGCTTAGATGACGTAAGGAGGGTCAGTATAATCCTAGATGGCTTTGAGGGGGGGTCCAGATGGCTACAACTGTCGCACGTGCTTTAGGATGACCTAAAAGTGCTACTGATACTCCTAGATGGCTAGGAGGGGTGCACGTTGGTCAGATGACGTAAGGAAGGTCCGTATACTCCTAGATGGCTAGGAGGGGTCCACGGGGGTCCAGATAGCTTAGATTGTCGCACGTGCTTTAGGATCACCTAAAAGTGCTATTGATACTCCTAGATGAATCGGAGGGGTGCACGTGTGATGCGGGGTGCCCGATCTTCACGGAGGATCTGCTTGATGATCGAAACAACGCCACCTGAAGGGTACGAAGGAAACCCTCGATCCCAGCCAACAACGTTGTCGGGTAATGGAGAAGTAGTGCAACCTGACAAAACCGAAGCTAACTATTGCAATGCAACAACCAGCAACAAGTATTCGCCCAACCACACTCTCAGTTTTCCAATCCACACAACCACGCACGAAGTTGGAAGCACGAACTGGTCGCCGCCTCAACGGCTGCTGTTGTAAATCACAAAGTGAGTTTACCCTCTCACAAGGCAAGTTTACAAGAGCTAAGGAGGAAGTGAACTCTCAAACAATATTCTGGTTGCACTTAGCTAACCTATGCTGAAAACAGATTGCCAAAGAGTTGTGCTTGAAGTGGGGAAAGGGGTACTTATACTAGGAACAGCCCTCCTAGCTTAGGTGTGAAGCCAGCACGAAAATGAGGCTCAAATTCGTGGTAACTTGGGTGGATGGGAAGCAGAAGTGTGGAGCCTCGCGCAGCAATAAATGTCTTGACAGCTCAGCATTGGAAATCACATATCTTTTGACTTGGGTCTTCAAAAGGTGCACGGTTTCTTTTGCTGCAAAATAGATTTGATTTCCTGTCCAATGTGTCCCTCCAAACGTGTTACACACGTTCATGTTCATGTGTCATGGCCCAGCAAGATCAGCGACGAAAACTGGAGCTGCACTTGCGATGTATTTTTGACTGGAACAGCTTGCTGGATTCCATGGTGTAATCCTCCAACTCCTTCTCGTCCCACTGGGCCCATGGGGTGTAAGGTGAGGTCCTCAAGCAATGCACGCCGTTGATGAAGTCTTGTTCGTTGCACTTTTCTCCATAGGCTTGAATTATCTCCATAGGTAGAAACCTGAGTAAAAGCAACACACAAGATTTAGGCAGTATATAGTTCTCATTCATATCAATATTAGAATCAGCTAGAAGCGCATTCACCTCTTGTTGTATATGTTTAGCACGGCTCCTTGTCATGGGACCCAAGTATGTCTTCTTTGGAGAGGTTTCACCTTGTATTTTTGTAGCTTCATCTTGTGAACATGATGATGCATGAGATGAACCAGGGATGTCCTCATCATCCTCCCCCTCTTCAAAAGGAGTCGTCCTCGACTCTTGATCTTCTTGATGAATGCATGGAGACAAATCTGCTACGTTAAATGTTGGACTAACAGAATAGTCTTTAGGGAGGTCGATCTTGTAAGCATTATCATTTATCTTTGCCAACACTTTGAATGGTCCATCTCCACGAGGCAGGAGCTTTGATTTGCGTCGTTCAGGGAATCGATCTTTGCGTAAATGTATCCAAACCAGATCACCGGGCTCAAAAGTCACCTTCTTGCGGTTCTTGTTTGCCTTAGCGGCATAATACTTGGATTTCTTCTCAATCTCTTCTCTTGTCTTCTCATGAATTTTCTTCACATATGCAGCACGCTTGGAAGCATCCATGTTAATTCTCTCTTGTAAGGGAAGTGGCAGCAAGTCAATTGGGGCAAGTGGTTTGAATCCATAGACCACTTCAAATGGACACATGCTTGTGGTCGAGTGAATAGCTCTGTTATAGGCGAACTCCACATGCGGCAAACACTCTTCCCACTCCTTTAAGTTCTTCTTGATCATTGTCCGTAGCAAAGCTGAAAGTGTACGGTTCACCACTTCTGTTTGGCCATCAGTTTGTGGGTGGCATGTTGTTGAAAACAGCAGCTTGGTTCCTAGCTTTGCCCACAATGTCTTCCAAAAATAGCTCATGAACTTGACATCCCGGTCTGATACGATGGTCCTCGGCATGCCGTGCAAACGTACAACTTCCCTGAAAAACAAATCAGCAACATGTGAAGCATCGTCGTTCTTATGGCATGGAATGAAGTGTGCCATCTTTGAGAACCTATCTACAACAACAAAAACAGAATCCCTCCCCCTCTTTGTTCTAGGTAATCCCAAAACAAAATCCATGCTAATATCTTCCCATGGAGCATGCGGAACAGGTAGGGGAGTATATAAACCATATGGGTTCAGTTTAGACTTAGCTTTGTGACATGTGATGCATCGCTGCACAAATTTCTCAACGTCCTTCCTCATCTTTGGCCAATAGAAGTGATCAGCCAGCAGCTCATACGTCTTCTCACGTCCAAAGTGTCCCATTAATCCACCTGCATGTGATTCCTGCAACAACAAGGGTCGAACCGACGAATCTGGAACACACAATTTGTTAGTCCTGAAAAGAAAACCATCATGCACATGGTATTTTTCCCATCCTTTCCCATCTTTGCATTTTTCATATGGCTCCATAAAGACATGATCAGTACTATACAATTCTTTTAAACTCTCAAGTCCTGGTACTTTTACTTCCAATTGATTCAGTAGAACATGTCTACGAGACAAAGCATCAGCTACCATATTTTCTTTGCCTTTCTTGTACTTTACAACATATGGGAAAGTTTCAATGAATTCTACCCATTTAGCATGTCTTCTATTCAATTTAGCTTGTCCTTTCAAATGCTTCAAAGCCTCATGATCAGAATGTACAACAAATTCCTTAGGCCATAAATAGTGCTGCCATGTTTCAAGCGCTCTAACCAAAGCATATAGTTCTTTATCATACACAGAATAATTCAGTTGTGCACCACTTAGCTTTTCACTAAAATAAGCAATTGGTTTTCGTTCCTGCATTAATACACCTCCAATGCCTATCCCACTAGCATCACATTCGATTTCAAAAGTTTTAGTGAAATCAGGCAAAACCAGCAAAGGTGCTTCAGTTAATTGTCTCTTAAGTTCAATGAAAGCTTCTTCCTGTGGCGCACCCCACTTAAAAACAACTCCTTTTTTTGTCAATTCGTGCAAAGCTGCAGCAATGCTACTAAAATCTTTCACAAATCTCCTATAGAAACCAGCAAGGCCAAGAAAACTTCTCACCTGGCTTATATTGATAGGAGTTGGCCAATTCTTGATTGCTTCCACCTTAGAGTCATCAACTTCAATTCCCTGTCCTGAAACGACATAGCCAAGAAAAACAACCTTGTTTGTGCAAAACGAGCACTTCTCAATATTAGCATATAGTTTTTCTACTCTTAGCACATCCAAAACTTGTTTGATATGTTCTATATGTTCGTCTATGGATTTACTGTAGATTAAGATGTCATCAAAGTACACAACAACAAACTTTCCAATGTAAGCTCTCAAAACATGATTCATTAATCGCATGAAGGTACTGGGTGCATTGGTTAATCCAAAAGGCATGACTAACCACTCATACAAACCAAATTTTGTTTTGAAAGCTGTTTTCCATTCATCACCTTCTCTCATTCTAATCTGATGGTACCCACTTCTCAAATCAATTTTAGAGAACACAACAGAACCACTCAATTCATCTAACATATCATCTAACCTAGGAATAGGATGACGATACCTAACAGTTATATTATTGATGGCCCTACAATCAACACACATGCGCCAAGTACCATCCTTCTTAGGCACTAAAATTACAGGAACAGCACAAGGACTTAAACTTTCACGCACATAGCCTTTTCCTAAAAGCTCTCGTACTTGCCTTTGTATCTCCTTTGTTTCTTCAGGGTTGGCGCGGTAGGCGGGTCGATTGGGAAGTGATGCTCCTGGAATGAGGTCAATTTGATGTTCTATGCCACGCAATGGAGGTAGACCAGCGGGTATATCCTCCGGAAAGACATCTTTAAAATCCTGCAAGAGATCACGAACAGCTCTAGGAAGACAAGTTAAGTCATTAGCAAAAATCACGTCATCCTTGTACACGAGTACAACGACAACTTGATCTGGGTTTTGCCTCACGTCTCTCATTTCTGATTTTGTGGCTAACATGACTAAGTTCTCTCCCTCTCTTTTATTTTTACCTCTCATATTTGGCTTGTGGCACTCACTCGCTGTTTTGTGGATGTCTCTCGAATTCTTTTTCTCTCCCTCTTTCCCACTTACAAATTTTACTTCAGAAACTTTTTGTACATGCTCAGCCATGATTTGTTGTGGTGTCATTGGTCGAAGCACCAAATCTTTTCCTTTCCACTTGATGGTGTACTGGTTGGTTCTACCACAATGTTGAGCTGAAAGATCATATTGCCACGGCCTTCCCAACAGCAAGTGACACACTTTCATGGGCACAACGTCACACTCAACAGTGTCAATATAATCACCAATCTTGAATTGGACCTTCACCATATGTGTGATTTTCAGTTCACCACAATCACTCAACCATTGAACATGATATGGGTGGGGGTGTTGGAGCATTTTCAATCCAAGTTTCTCACACATGTCTATACTAGCAAGATTGTGGCAACTCCCACCATCAATAATAACCTTGCATACCTTGTCATGAACTTTAGCTCTTGTTTGGAACAGATTGTGCCGCTGTCCAATGTCATCCTCTTTAATCTGCACACTCAAAACTTTTGTGACAACAAGAGAGGTTCCTTCTTCAAAATCACAATACTTCTGTTCATTTTCTTGTGTAGCATCATCGTCCTCATCTTCTTCAAGTTCACTACAGGAATCATATTCTCCATTCTCCATGATCAGCATAGCACGCTTATTGGGGCATTCCTTCCTCATGTGACCACGACCACCACATGTAAAGCACTCAATTTTGCTGCTTTTCCCACTTGATCCCATTGAAGATGCGGCTGATGCAGCAGGTTTACTTCTCTCCTTTTGGGCTGATGTTTCACTCCTAATAGGGGCTGCACGCACATTGGAATGGCTACCACTACCAGAATTTTCCATTATACCTTTCCCAACATTGAATTGGGGTACAAACTTGCTCCCACTTGATGTAGCTCTAGCTGAAAATGGCATAGTCCTATTTGGCCTTGAGTCTTCTTGCAGTTGTCTTTCAGCCTTGGAAGCTAGATGCACCAACTCCACCACATTGCGATATGGCTGCAAATCAACAACTCGCTTCACATTTGAATTCAGCCCAAACAGAAACCTTGACATGGATTGCTCTTCATCTTCATGTATATTGGCTCTTATCATTGACTTCTCCATCTCCTTATGATACTCTTCAACGGTCATTTTTCCTTGCCTCAAATTCTGGAGCTTGTCAAAGATGTCACGCTTATAATGCTTTGGGATGAATCTGGCCCTCATTTCTCTTTTCATTTCAGCCCATGTAGCTACAGCAGGTTCTCCCTCTTCTTCTCGCTGGTTTTGAACTTGCTCCCACCAGATTAGAGCATAGTCTTCAAATTCAAGAGAGGCCATTGCTAATTTCTTCTGTTCGGAATAGTTGTGCATGCGAAAAATCTTGTCAACTTTTAATTCCCATGTGAGGTATGTTTCTGGATCAGATCCACCATCAAACTTAGGCATGGTAAATTTAAGTTTACCAAACCTCTCCTCCTCGTGCCGCAAACGACCATAGTTGCCTTGGCGACGAAATCTGCCATCTCGGTGCTGCTCATAATTATCTTCCTCAAATTCTTCTTCGCTGTCTTCATCGTGTAAATTGGCCCTCCGGTGGCCGCCTCCACGACCAGCAGCATATTCACCACGACCACGACCAGCAGCACCTACACCACGACCACGACCAGCAGCACCAACATTTCCTCTCCCGGGAGCTCCATGTACACTTGCATCTTCAGGACCTTGACGTAGCTCTCGCACAATATCAGCAACAAGATCAGCCCTCATTGCTTCAATATTTTGGGTGAGCTGCTCATTCACATTGCCCATAAGTTGTTGCAAATCTTGTGACAACTTGTCTTGCTTCTCTTCAATTGGGTCAAGACTGTTTTTGAACTCTCGACGGAGATGATCACGCAAGGCATTGAAGTGAAACCGGGTGATGGGTTCATTGAGATGCCCATTACCTTCAACCTCGTACGTGTCTCCGGTACCTGCCATGATTAGTTGTGCAAAGTTCTATACTACAGCACGGGATATGTGTGTGACATCTCGATCTCACCTTCACTTACCAACCGAAGCTCGTGTAACTTCCAAGTGAGAGCAGAACATGCTCAACTGTGGTGCCGGTGGTTGGTATAGAGAGAGATAATTAAGCGAATACAAGCCTAGGGTTGCACATGCAGGGGCTGTTTTGTGGAGCTTTGGGTGGGGGTATATATGTGGAAACAGCACACTAATCTGCAGTCTAGTTCTTGTTAAACCAAGTAATCATCCACACAAGATTCGAATGCCTTAGTTGCTGAATAGGATATAAGTGTAGAACAAGAACACTCAGCAATGAATCAGATTTGCTGCAACAGGAATTTTTGGATGATACACACTTGACTACTGTTTCAGCTCACACCACACAAACAAGGATTTCTCAAGATATAAGTGAAGATCAGTCCCAGATTTTCTCTTCTTTCTTTCTTTCTTTTTTTTTTTTTTTTTTTTTTTTTTTTTTTTTTTTTTTTTTTTTTTTTTGGACGGAAATGAACACAAATGGAGAACGCAGATGGGGAAAAACTCAGCAACTAAAACAAAAAAAAATCTAATGGACAAGAACCTGATAAAACTCACCAAACCAACAGATCTAAGACTGAAAAAGGCTATAGGTAAAGGGAAATATTTTTGTGGGGCTTTTTCTGGACTGTAGGAATGAAAACAACTAAAACTAAACTAGGGATACAAGATCCTACCGTGTCAACCGAGGCTCTGATACCAAGATGATGCGGGGTGCCCGATCTTCACGGAGGATCTGCTTGATGATCGAAACAACGCCACCTGAAGGGTACGAAGGAAACCCTCGATCCCAGCCAACAACGTTGTCGGGTAATGGAGAAGTAGTGCAACCTGACAAAACCGAAGCTAACTATTGCAATGCAACAACCAGCAACAAGTATTCGCCCAACCACACTCTCAGTTTTCCAATCCACACAACCACGCACGAAGTTGGAAGCACGAACTGGTCGCCGCCTCAACGGCTGCTGTTGTAAATCACAAAGTGAGTTTACCCTCTCACAAGGCAAGTTTACAAGAGCTAAGGAGGAAGTGAACTCTCAAACAATATTCTGGTTGCACTTAGCTAACCTATGCTGAAAACAGATTGCCAAAGAGTTGTGCTTGAAGTGGGGAAAGGGGTACTTATACTAGGAACAGCCCTCCTAGCTTAGGTGTGAAGCCAGCACGAAAATGAGGCTCAAATTCGTGGTAACTTGGGTGGATGGGAAGCAGAAGTGTGGAGCCTCGCGCAGCAATAAATGTCTTGACAGCTCAGCATTGGAAATCACATATCTTTTGACTTGGGTCTTCAAAAGGTGCACGGTTTCTTTTGCTGCAAAATAGATTTGATTTCCTGTCCAATGTGTCCCTCCAAACGTGTTACACACGTTCATGTTCATGTGTCATGGCCCAGCAAGATCAGCGACGAAAACTGGAGCTGCACTTGCGATGTATTTTTGACTGGAACAGCTTGCTGGATTCCATGGTGTAATCCTCCAACTCCTTCTCGTCCCACTGGGCCCATGGGGTGTAAGGTGAGGTCCTCAAGCAATGCACGCCGTTGATGAAGTCTTGTTCGTTGCACTTTTCTCCATAGGCTTGAATTATCTCCATAGGTAGAAACCTGAGTAAAAGCAACACACAAGATTTAGGCAGTATATAGTTCTCATTCATATCAATATTAGAATCAGCTAGAAGCGCATTCACCTCTTGTTGTATATGTTTAGCACGGCTCCTTGTCATGGGACCCAAGTATGTCTTCTTTGGAGAGGTTTCACCTTGTATTTTTGTAGCTTCATCTTGTGAACATGATGATGCATGAGATGAACCAGGGATGTCCTCATCAACGTGGGTGAGATGATGTAAGGAGGGTCCGTATACTCCTAGATGGCTAGGAGGGGTCCACGGGGGCCCAGATGGCTTAGATTGTCGCATGTGCTTTGGGATGACCTAAAAGAGCTACTGATACTCCTAGATGGCTGGGAGGGGTGCACGTTGGTCAGATGAGGTAAGGAGGGTCCGTATACTCCTAGATGGCTAGGAGGGGTCCACGGGGGTCCAGATAGCTTAGATTGTCGCACGTGCTTTAGGATCACCTAGAAGTGCTACTGATACTCCTAGATGGCTCGGAGGGGTGCACGTGGGTGAGATGACGTAAGTAGGGTCCGTATACTCCTAGATGGCTAGGAGGGGTCCACGGGGGTCCAGATGGCTACGATTGTCGCGCGTGCTTTAGGATGACCTAAAAGTGCTACTGATACTCCTAGACTGCTGGGAGGGGTGCACGTGGGTCAGATGACGTCAGGAGGGTCCGTATACTCCTAGATGGCTAGGAGGGGTCCACGAAGGTCCAGATGGCTACGATTGTCGCATGTGCTTTAGGATGACCTAAAAGTGCTACTCATACTCCTAGAGGGCTGGGAGGGGTGCACGTGGGTCAAATGACGTAAGGAGGGTCCAGATGGCTACAATTGTCGCACGTGCTTAAGGAGGACATAAAAGTGCTGCTGATACTCGTAGATGGCTGGGAGGGGTGCACGTTGGTCAGATGACGTAAGGAGGGTCCGTATACTCCTGGAAGGCTAGGACGGGTCCACGGGGGTCCAGATAACTTAGATTGTCGCACGTGCTTTAGGATCACCTAAAAGTGCTACTGATACTCCTAGATGAATCGGAGGGGTGCACGTGGGTGAGATGACGTAAAGAGGGTCCGTATACTCCTTGATGGCTAGGAGGTGTCCACGGGGGTCCAGATTGCTACGATCGTCGCGCGTGCTTTAGGATGACCTAAAAGTGCTACTGATACTCCTAGATGGCTGGGAGGGGTGCACGTGGGTCAGATGACGTAAGGAGGGTCCGTATACTCCTAGATGGCTAGGAGCGGTCCACGGGGGTCCAGATGGCTTAGATTGTCGCATGTGCTTTAGGATGACCTAAAAGTGCTACTGATACTCCTAGATGGCTGGGAGGGGTGCACGTCGGTTAGATGACGTAAGGGGGGTCCGTATACTCCTAGATGGCTAGGACGGGTCCACGGGGGTCCAGATGGCTAAGATTGTCGCTCGTGCTTTAGGATGACCTAAAAGTGCTGCTGATACTCCTAGAAGGCTGGGAGGGGTGCACGTGGGTCAGATGACGTAAGGATGGTCCGTATACTCCTAGATGGCTAGGAGGGGTCCACGGGGGTCCAGATGGCTACAATTGTCGCACGTGCTTTAGGATGACCTAAAAGTGCTACTGATACTCCTAGATTGCTCGGAGGGTTGCACGTGGGTCAGATGACGTAAGGAGGGTCCGTAATCTCCTAGATGGTTAGGAGGGGTCCACGAGGGTCCAGATGGCTACGATTGTCGCATGTCCTTTAGGATGAACTAAAAGTGCAACTGATACTCCTAGACGGCTGGGAGGCGTGCACGTGGGTCAGATGACGTAAGGAGGGTCCGTATACTCCTAGATGGCTAGGAGGGGTCCATGGGGGTCCAGATGGCTACGATTGTCGCACGTGCTTTAGGATGACCTAAAAGTGCTACTGATACTCCTAGATGGCTGGGAGGAGTGCACGTGGCTCAGATGACCTAAGGAGGGTCAGTATAATCCTAGATGGCTTTGAGGGGGGGTCCAGATGGCTACAACTGTCGCACGTGCTTTAGGATGACCTAAAAGTGCTACTGATACTCCTAGATGGCTAGGAGGGGTGCACGTTGGTCAGATGACGTAAGGAGGGTCCGTATACTCCTAGATGGCTAGGAGGGGTCCACGGGGGTCCAGATAGCTTAGATGGCTACAACTGTCGCACGTGCTTTAGGATGACCTAAAAGTGCTACTGATACTCCTAGATGGCTAGGAGGGGTGCACGTTGGTCAGATGACGTAAGGAGGGTCCGTATACTCCTAGATGGCTAGGAGGGGTCCTCGGGGGTCCAGATAGCTTAGATTGTCGCACGTGCTTTAGGATCACCTAAAAGTGCTATTGATACTCCTAGATGAATCGGAGGGGTGCACGTGGGTGAGATGATGTAAGGAGGGTCCGTATACTCCTAGATGGCTAGGAGGGGTCCACGGGGGTCCAGATGGCTACGATTGTCGCGCGTGCTTTAGGATGACCTAAAAGTGATACTGATACTCCTAGATGGCTGGGAGCGGTGCACGTGGGTGAGATGACGTAAGGAGGGTCCGTATACTCCTAGATGGCTAGGAGGGGTCCACGGGGATCCAGATGGCTTAGATTGTCGCATGTGCTTTAGGATGAACTAAAAGTGCTACTGATACTCCTAGATGGCTGGGAGGGGTGCACGTGGCTCAGATGACGTAAGGAGGGTCAGTATAATCCTAGATGGCTTTGAGGGGGGGTCCAGATGGCTACAACTGTCGCACGTGCTTTAGTCTGACCTAAAAGTGCTACTGATACTCCTAGATGGCTAGGAGGGGTGCACGTTGGTCAGATGACGTAAGGAGGGTCCGTATACTCCTAGATGGCTAGGAGGGGTCCACGGGGGCCCAGATAGCTTCGATTGTCGCACGTGCTTTAGGATTGCCTAAAAGTGCTACTGATACTCCTACATGAATCGGAGGGGTGTACGTGGGTGAGATGATGTAAGGAGGGTCCGTATACTCCTAGATGGCTAGGAGGGGTCCACGGGGGTCCAGATGGCTACGATTGTCGCGCGTGCTTTAGGATGACCTAAAAGTGATACTGATACTCCTAGATGGCTGGGAGGGGTGCACGCGGGTCAGATGACGTAAGGAGGGTCCATATACTCCTAGATGGCTAGGAGGGTTCCACGGGGGTCCAGATGGCATAGATTGTCGCATGTGCTTTAGGATGAACTAAAAGTGCTACTGATACTTCTAGATGGCTGGGAGGGGTGCACGTGGGTCAGATGACGTAAGGAGGGTCCGTATACTCCTAGATGGCTAGGAGGGGTGCACGGGGGTCCAGATGGCTAAGATTGTCGCTCGTGCTTTAGGATGACCTAAAAGTGCTACGGATACTCCTAGAAGGCTTGGAGGGGTGCACGTGGGTCAGATGACGTAAGGAGGGTCCGTATACTCCTAGATGGCTAGGAGGGGTCCACGGGGGTCCAGATGGCTACGATTGTCGCATGAGCTTTAGCATGACCTAAAAGTTCTACCGATATTCCTAGATGGCTGTGAGGGGTGCACGTGGGTCAAATGACGTAAGGAGGGTCCGTATACTCCTAGATGGCTAGGAGGGGTCCACGGGGGCCCAGATGGCTTAGATTGTCGCACGTGCTTTAGGATCACCTAAAAGTGCTACTGATACTCCTAGATGGCTCGGAGGGGTGCACGTGGGTGAGATGACGTAAGTAGGGTCCGTATACTCCTAGATGGCTAGGAGGGGTCCACGGGGGTCCAGATGTCTACGATTGTCGCGTGTGCTTTAGGATGACCTAAAAGCGCTACTGATACTCCTAGATGGCTGGGAGGGGTGCACGTGGGTCAGATGACATAAGGAGGGTCCGTATACTCCTAGATGGCTACGAGGGGTCCACGAAGGTCCAGATGGCTACAATTGTCGCACGTGCTTAAGGATGACCTAAAAGTGCTACTGATACTCCTAGATGCCTGGGAGGGGTGCACGTTGGTCACATGACGTAAGGAGGGTCCGTAGACTCCTAGAAGGCTAGGACGGGTCCACGGGGGTCCAGATAGCTTAGATTGTCGCATGTGCTCTAGGATCACCTAAAAGTGCTACTGATACTCCTAGATGAATCGGAGGGGTGCACATGGGTGAGATGACGTAAAGAGGGTCCGTATACTCCTAGATGGCTAGGAGGGGTCCACTGGGGTCCAGATGGCTACGATTGTCGCATGTGCTTTAGGATGACCTAAAAGTGCTACTGATACTTCTAGATGGCTGGGAGGGGTACACGTGGGTCAGATGACGTAAGGAGGGTCCGTATACTCCTAGATGGCTAGGAGGGGTCCATGGGGTTCCAGATGGCTACGATTGTCGCACGTGCTTTAGGATGACCTAATAGTGCTACTAATACTCCTAGAAGGCTGGGAGGTGTCCACGTGGGTCAGATGACGTAAGGAGGGTCCGTATACTCCTAGATGGCTAGGAGGGGTCCACGGGGGTCCAGATGGCTAAGATTGTTGCTCGTGCTTACTCCTAGATGGCTAGGAGGGGTCCACGGGGGTCCAGATGGCTACGATTGTCGCACGTGCTATAGGATGACCTAAAAGTGCGACTGATACTCCTAGATGGCTCGGAGGGTTGCACGTGGGTCAGATGACGTAAGGAGGGTCCGTAAACTCCTAGATGGCCACGATTGTCGCATGTGCTTTAGGATGAACTAAAAGTGCAACTGATACTCCTAAATGGCTGGGAGGGGTGCACGTGGGTCAGATGACGTAAGGAGGGTCCGTATACTCCTAGATGGTTAGGAGGGGTCCATGGGGGTCCAGATGGCTACGATTGTCGCACGTGCTTTAGGATGACCTAAAAGTGCTACTGATACTCCTAGATGGCTGGGAGGGGTGCACGTGGCTCAGGTGACGTAAGGAGGGTAAGTATAATCCTAGATGGCTTTGAGGGGTCCACGGGGTTCCAGATGGCTACAATTGTCGCACGTGCTTTAGGATGACCTAAAAGTGCTACTGCTACTCCTAGATGGCTGGAAGGGGTGCACGTTCATCTTCATCACCACCGCCGCTTACTGAGAAGATCGGGCCACCCCATATCAGTTGGTCAGATGACGTAAGGAGGGTCCGTATACTCCTAGATGGCTAGGAGGGGTCCACGGGGGTCCAGATGGCTACGATTGTCGCGTGTGCTTTAGGATGACCTAAAAGTGCTACTGATACTCCTAGATGGCTGGGAGGGGTGCACGTGGGTCAGATGACGTAAGGAGGGTCCGTATACTCCTAGATGGCTAGGAGGGGTCCACGGGGGTCCAGATGGCTTAGATTGTCGCATGTGCTTTAGGATGACCTAAAAGCGCTACTGATACTCCTAGATGGCTGGGAGGGGTGCACGTGGCTCAGATGACATAGGGAGGGTCCGTATAATCCTAGATGGCTTTGAGGGGTCCACGGTGGTCCAGATGGCTACAATTGTCGCACGTGCTTAAGGATGACCTAAAAGTGCTGCTGATACTCGTAGATGGCTGGGAGGGGTGCACGTTGGTCAGATGACGTAAGGAGGGTCCGTATACTCCTAGAAGGCTAGGACGGGTCCACGGGGGTCCAGATAGCTTAGATTGTCGCACGTGCTTTAGGATCACCTAAAAGTGCTACTGATACTCCTAGATGAATCGGAAGGGTGCACGTGGGTGAGATGACGTAAAGAGGGTCCGTATACTCCTAGATGGCTAGGAGGGGTCCACGAAGGTCCAGATGGCTACGATTGTCGCACGTGCTTTAGGATGACCTAAAAGTGCTACTGATACTCCTAGATGGCTGGGAGGGGTGCACGTGGGTCAGATGACGTAAGGAGGGTCCGTATACTCCTAGATGGATAGGAGCGGTCCACGGGGTCCAGATGGCTTAGATTGTCGCATGTGCTTTAGGATGACCTAAAAGTGCTACTGATACTCCTAGATGGCTGGGAGGGGTGCACGTGGGTCAGATGACGTAAGGAGGATCCGTATACTCCTAGATGGCTAGGACGGGTCCACGGGGGTCCAGATGGCTAAGATTGTCGCTCGTGCTTTAGGGTGACCTAAAAGTGCTACTGATACTCCTAGAAGGCTGGGAGGGGTGCACGTCGGTCAGATGACGTAAGGATGGTCCGTATACTCCTAGATGGCTAGGAGGGGTCCACGGGGGTCCAGATGGCTACGATTGTCGCACGTGCTTTAGGATGACCTAAAAGTGCTACTGATACTCCTAGATTGCTCGGAGGGTTGCACGTGGGTCAGATGACGTAAGGAGGGTCCGTAATCTCCTAGATGGTTAGGAGGGGTCCACGGGGGTCCAGATGGCTACGATTGTAACATGTGCTTTAGGATGAACTAAAAGTGCAACTGATACTCCTTGATGGCTGGGAGGCGTGCACGTGGGTCAGATGACGTAAGGAGGGTCCGTATACTCCTAGATGGCTAGGAGGGGTCCATGGGGGTCCAAATGGCTACGATTGTCGCACGTGCTTTAGGATGACCTAACAGTGCTACTGATACTCCTAGATGGCTGGGAGGGGTGCACGTGGCTCAGATGCCGTAAGGAGGGTCAGTATAATCCTAGATGGCTTTGAGGGGATGTCCAGATTGCTACAACTGTCGCACGTGCTTTAGGATGACCTAAAAGTGCTACTTATACTCCTAGATGGCTAGGAGGGGTGCACGTTGGTCAGATGACGTAAGGAGGGTCCGTATACTCCTAGATGGCTAGGAGGGGTCCACGGGGGTCCAGATAGCTTAGATTGTCGCCCGTGCTTTAGGATCACCTAAAAGTGCTACTGATACTCCTAGATGAATCAGAGCGGTGCAGGTGAGTGAGATGATGTAAGGAAGGTCCGTATACTCCTAGATGGCTAGGAGGGGTCCACGGGGGTCCAGATGGCTACGATTGTCGCGCGTGCTTTAAGATGACCTAAAAGTGATACTGATACTCCTAGATGGCTGGGAGGGGTGCACGTGGGTCAGATGACGTAAGGAGGGTCTGTATACTCCTAGATGGCTAGGAGGGGTCCACGGGGGTCCAGATGGCTTAGATTGTCGCATGTGCTTTATGATGAACTAAAAGTGCTACTGATACTCCTAGATGGCTGGGAGGGGTGCACGTGGCTCAGATGACGTAAGGAGGGTCAGTATAATCCTAGATGGCTTTGAGGGGGGGTCCAGATGGCTACAACTGTCGCACGTGCTTTAGGATGACCTAAAAGTGCTACTGATACTCCTAGATGGCTAGGAGGGGTGCACGTTGGTCAGATCACGTAAGGAGGGTCCGTATACTCCTAGATGGCTAGGAGGGGTCCACGGGGGTCCAGATAGCTTAGATTGTCGCACGTGCTTTAGGATCATCTAAAAGTGCTACTGATACTCCTAGATGAATCGGAGGGGTGCACGTGGGTGAGATGATGTAAGGAGGGTCCGTATACTCCTAGATGGCTAGGAGGGGTCCACGGGGGTCCAGATGGCTACGATTGTCGCGCGTGCTTTAGGATGACCTAAAAGTGATAGTGATACTCCTAGATGGCTGGGAGGGGTGCACGTGGGTCACATGACGTAAGGAGGGTCCGTATACTCCTAGATGGCTAGGAGGGGTCCACGGGGGTCCAGATGGCTTAGATTGTCGCATGTGCTTTAGGATGAACTAAAAGTGCTACTGATACTCCTAGATGGCTGTGAGGGGTGCACGTGGGTCAGATGACGTAAGGAGGGTCCGTATACTCCTAGATGGCTAGGAGGGGTCCACGGGGGTCCAGATGGCTAAGATTGTCGCTCGTGCTTTAGGATGACCTAAAAGTGCTACGGATACTCCTAGAAGGCTTGGAGGGGCGCACGTGGGTCAGATGACGTAAGAAGGGTCCGTATACTCCTAGATGGCTAGGAGGGGTCCACGGGGGTCCAGATGGCTACGATTGTCGCATGTGCTTTAGCATTACCTAAAAGTTCTACTGATATTCCTAGATGGCTGGGAGGGGTGCACGTGGGTCAGATGACGTAAGGAGGGTCCGTATACTCCTAGATGGGTAGGAGGGGTCCACGGGGGCCCAGATGGCTTAGATTGTCGCATGTGCTTCAGGATGACCTAAAAGAGCTACTGATACTCCTAGATGGCTGGGAGGGGTGCACGTTGGTCAGATGACGTAAGGAGGGTCCGTATACTCCTAGATGGCTAGGAGGGGTCCACGGGGGTCCAGATAGCTTAGATTGTCGCACGTGCTTTAGGATCACCTAAAAGTGCTACTGATACTCCTAGACGGCTGGGAGGGGTGCACGTGGGTCAGATGACGTAAGGAGGGTCCGTATACTCCTAGATGGCTAGGAGGGGTCCACGAAGGTCCAGATGGCTACGATTGTCGCATGTGCTTTAGGATGACCTAAAAGTGCTACTCATACTCCTAGATGGCTGGGAGGGGTGCACGTGGGTCAAATGACGTAAGGAGGGTCCGTATACTCCTGTATGTTTAGGAGGGGTCCACGGGAGTCCAGATGGCTTAGATTGTCGCACGTGCTTTAGGATGACCTAAAAGTGCTATTGATACTCCTAGATGGCTGGGAGGGGTGCACGTGGGTCAGATGTCGTAAGGAGGGTCCGTATACTCCTAGATGGCTAGGAGGGGTCCACGGGGGTCCAGATAGCTTAGATTGTCGCACGTGCTTTAGGATCACCTAAAAGTGCTACTGATACTCCTAGATGGCTGGGAGGGGTGCACGTGGCTCAGATGACGTAAGGAGGGTAAGTATAATCCTAGATGGCTTTGAGGGGTCCACGGGGGTCCAGATGGATACAATTGTCGCACGTGCTTTAGGATGACCTAAAAGTGCTACTGATACTCCTAGATGGCTGGGAGGGGTGCACGTGGGTCAGATGACGTAAGGAGGGTCCGTATAATCCTAGATGGCTAGGATGGGTCCACGGGGGTCCAGATGGCATAGATTGTCACATGTGCTTTAGGATGACCTAAAAGTGCTACTGATACTCCTAGATGGCTCGGAGGGGTGCACGTGAGTCAGATGACGTAAGGAGGGTCCGTAAACTCCTAGATGGTTAGGAGGGGTCCACGGGGGTCCAGATGGCTACGATTGTCGCATGTGCTTTAGGATGAACTAAAAGTGCTACTGATACTCCTAGATGGCTGGGAGGGGTGCACGTGGGTCAGATGACGTAAGGAGGGTCCGTATACTCCTAGATGGTTAGGAGGGGTCCATGGGGGTCCAGATGGCTACGATTGTCGCACGTGCTTTAGGATGACCTAAAAGTGCTACTGATACTCCTAGATGGCTGGGAGGGGTGCACGTGGCTCAGATGACGTAAGGAGGGTAAGTATAATCCTAGATGGCTTTGAGGGGTCCACGGTGGTCCAGATGGCTACAATTGTCGCACGTGCTTTAGGATGACCTAAAAGTGCTACTGATACTCCTAGATGGCTGGGAGGGGTGCACGTTGGTCAGATGACGCAAGGAGGGTCCGTATACTCTTAGATGGCTAGGAGGGGTCCACGGGGGTCCAGATGGCTTAGATTGTCACACGTGCTTTAGGATCACCTAAAAGTGCTACTGATACTCCTAGATGAATCGGAGGGGTGCACGTGGGTGAGATGACGTAAGTAGGGTCCGTATACTCCTAGATGGCTAGGAGGGGTCCACGGGGGTCCAGATGGCTACGATTGTTGCGTGTGCTTTAGGATGACCTAAAAGTGCTACTGATACTCCTAGATGGCTGGGAGGGGTGCACGTGGGTCAGATGACGTAAGGAGGGTCCGTATACTCCTAGATGGCTAGGAGGGGTCCACGGGGGTCCAGATGGCTTAGATTGTCGCATGTGCTTTAGGATGACCTAAAAGCGCTACTGATACTCCTAGATGGCTGGGAGGGGTGCACGTGGCTCAGATGACATAAGGAGGGTCCGTATAATCCTAGATGGCTTTGAGGGGTCCAAGGGGGTCCAGATGGCTACAATTGTCGCACGTGCTTAAGGATGACCTAAAAGTGCTACTGATACTCGTAGATGGCTGGGAGGGGTGCACGTTGGTCAGATGACGTAAGGAGGGTCTGTATACTCCTAGAAGGCTAGGACGCGTCCACGGGGGTCCAGATAGCTTAGATTGTCGCACGTGCTTTAGGATGACCTAAAAGTGCTACTGATACTCCTAGATGGCTGGGAGGGGTGCACGTGGGTCAGATGTCGCAAGGAGGGTCCGTATACTCCTAGATGGCTAGGAGGGGTCCACGGGGGTCCAGGTAGCTTAGATTGTCGCGCGTGCTTTAGGATCACCTAAAAGTGGTACTGATACTCCTAGATGGCTGGGAGGGCTGCACGTGGCTCAAATGACGTAAGGAGGGTAAGTATAATCCTAGATTGCTTTGAGGGGTCCACGGGGGTCCAGATGGCTACAATTGTCGCACGTGCTTTAGGATGACATAAAAGTGCTACTGATACTCCTAAACGGCTGGGAGGGGTGCACGTGGGTCAGATGACGTAAGGAGGGTCCTTATAATCCTAGATGGCTAGGATGGGTCCACGGGGGTCCTGATACGGGCATCGTCAGCATTATATTGGTCCGTTGACACGCTAGGACATATGTAATAGAAATATAAGTCTAAGGTGTTGTTAATTAGGGCCTGCGTGACAAACATGGCCGAACCCAACCATGGGTCGATTTGTATCACTTTGAGTCCAATTAGGTTTAGGTGTCTGAGTCGAACCAGGTTAGGTTTCAGCGGCTCCTACCCCTTTGGCCTTTATAACCAGAGGGGGTGCCACAATATTAGGGGAGTTGAAAATCATGTAGAACCACGTGTTCAAGGTTGCCTCCGTCCTAAGGGACCGGCGTGTAGACGGCGTCTCGGACGTTTGTCTAGTTATCCAATAAATTGAGGCATGAGAGTTCTTGAGTCTGTCAAGAGTGTTCGTGTGTGGCGAGAAGGTCATTGATTCTGTCAAGGGTTGTCGAGCTTGGCGTGAGGCGTGGTGTTCATCATCTCATTGCTCGCCGTGAGATTCGTTCTCTCGTTCTTCAGGTTGCGCGGATCGTTCCCGTGATTGGAAGGATAGTTATCCGGTGGTTCTTGCGGTGAAAGATCGGGCAAACATCTACATCATGTGGTATCAGAGCGCCATGTTGATCACCGCGAGGGAGTTGGTTCAGTTGAAGATCGATCTGCAGGTTTGTTACAGATTGGCAGATTTTATGTTTGCTGCAATTGTTTGGAGGGATGGGCGACGAGTTGGCAAGATTTGCATCTCAGAGCCTGGAGGAGAAAAGTCGTCAAGTTGGAGAGGAAGATCGGAATTTGGAAGCCGTCTTCTTGTCGCTGTATCTGATGGGTTTGTACCTAAAGGCGGAGTTATAGATCGAAGTGCTATTGGTTTCTGCTAGGGTGCCGATCGTAACGGCAAGATAGGAAATCTCCCTGGCGTGGAGTAGTTTGGATCGGATCAGAGAAAAGGAAAGATCAGCGATCAGTATTGGAAAAAAAAAGGAAAGAAGCGATAGAAGTGGAAGCAAGCACGCTTGTTTTCCGTTCGAACGGGTGGTATTGGACAGCGTCTCGGAAATAAAAGGCAGGGAAAGAAAGGATCGTACCAGAAAATATCGTACGAGTGATTTTTTCCCTTAAAATTCGGATCGGATTGATATACATGGAAGGATCAGAGCAGCTCTTGTATTCTTAACGTGGCTCTGGCTATTTCCGTTTGTTCAGGTCGGATTACAAGGAAAGTACAAACAGGAAAAATGAAAGAGTTGATCGCTCCGTACAGACCAGATCGGGAATAGAAAAGGAAGGCTCGAAATTGAAGAAAGAAACAAAATTTGAAAGAAATAATCATTTCCGATTTTTAAGAGTAAAGTGGAGATCTCGGATATTGACTGTTCCGGATTTTGTGGAATTCGAACAGACAAGGAAAGAGAAGATTTGATTGGCTGCCAAGAAAGGAAAATAAATATCGGATTTAATTTTTCCGGATTTTGTGGGATGCCAATATATATGGGAAGTGAGGAAATTTCGGATCAGTTTTTCTAGATGAATTTCGGATCAGTTTGAAGAAAAAAAGAGACACTCGTTTTTTAGTTCCAAGCGACGGTGAACTCAGTCCATTTGGACCCATGGCCTGCAGGAATTTGTCTTGTTCGTTTTGGGTGATGTGATTGGTTGACCTCCATTTCAGATTGTATCAATGGACGTATTCAGCTTATTTGGATCCTTGGTGTGCAGGAGTTTGTCCTGTTGTGTCTGGGATAATTTGCTTGATTCGTTTGTAGATGCAGTCAGCAAGTTTCGTGTCTCAGACCGGGTGATGGTGCCTCAGTCCAGGTGATAAGAAGCGTGGTGATGTGCATATTTGACGCCACAAGCGCTGGAGAAGACCTTCCGGCGTTGAGGACAACGCCTTCCTAAGAAGGGGAGGATGATACGGGCATCGTCGGCATTATATTGGTCCGTTGACATGCTAGGACATATGTAATAGAAATATAAGTCTAAGGTGTTGTTAATTAGGGCCTGCATGCCAAACATGGCCGAACCCAACCATGGGTCGGTTTGTATCAGTTTGAGTCCAATTAGGTTTAGGTGTCTGAGTCGAACCAGGTTAGGTTTCAGCGGCTCCTACCCCTTTGGCCTTTATAACCAGAGGGGGTGCCACAATATTAGGGGAGTTGAAAATCATGTAGAACCACGTGTTCAAGGTTGCCTCCGTCCTAAGGGACCGGCGTGTAGACGGCGTCTCGGACGTTTGTCTAGTTATCCAATAAATTGAGGCATGAGAGTTCTTGAGTCTGTCAAGAGTGTTCGTGTGTGGCGAGAAGGTCCTTGATTCTGTCAAGGGTTGTCGAGCTTGGCGTGAGGCGTGGTGTTCATCATCTCGTTGCTCGCCGTGAGATTCGTTCTCTCGTTCTTCAGGTTGCGCGGATCGTTCTCGTGATTGGAAGAATAGTTATCCGGTGGTTCTTGCGGTGAAAGATCGGGCAAACATCTACATCAGGTCCAGATGGCATAGATTGTCACATGTGCTTTAGGATGACCTAAAAGTGCTACTGATACTCCTAGATAGCCGGGAGGGGTGCACGTGGGTCAGATGACGTAAGGAGGGTCCGTATACTCCTAGATGGCTAGGTGGGGTCCACGGGGGTCCAGATGGCTTAGACTGTCGCACGTGCTTTAGGATGACCCAAAATTGCTACTGACACTCCTAGAAGGCTGGGAGGGGTGCACGTGGGTCAGATGACGTAAAGAGGGTCCGTATACTCCTAGATGGCTAGGAGGGGTCGACGGGGGTCCAGATGGTTACGATTGTCGCATGTGCTTTAGGATGACCTAAAAGTGCTACTGATACTCCTAGATGGCTGGGAGGGGTACACGTGGGTAAGATGACGTAAGGAGGGTCCATATACTCCTAGATGGCTAGGAGGGGTCCATGGGGTTCCAGATGGCTACGATTGTCGCACGTGCTTTAGGATGACCTAATAGTGCTACTAACACTCCTAGAAGGCTGGGAGGGGTCCACGTGGGTCAGATGACGTAAGGAGGGTCCGTATACTCCTAGATGGCTAGGAGCGGTCCACGGGGGTCCAAATGGCTAAGATTGTTGCTCGTGCTTACTCCTAGATGGCTAGGAGGGGTCCACGGGGGTCCAGATGGCTACGATTGTCGCACGTGCTATAGGATGACCTAAAAGTGCGGCTGATACACCTAGATGGCTCGGAGGGTTGCACGTGGGTCAGATGATGTAAGGAGGGTCCGTAAACTCCTAGATGGTTAGGAGGGGTCCACGGGGGTCCAGATGGCTACGATTGTCGCATGTGCTTTAGGATGAACTAAAAGTGCTACTGATACTCCTAAATGGCTGGGAGGGGTGCACGTGGGTCAGATGACGTAAGGAGGGTCCGTATACTCCTAGATGGTTAGGAGGGGTCCATGGGGGTCCAGATGGCTACGATTGCCGCACGTGCTTTAGGATGACCTAAAAGTGCTACTGATACTCCTAGATGGCTGGGAGGGGTGCACGTGGCTCAGATGACGTAAGGAGGGTAAGTATAATCCTAGACGGCTTTGAGAGGTCCACGGGGGTCCAAATGGCTACAATTGTCGCACGTGCTTTAGGATGACCTAAAAGTGCTACTGATACTCCTAGATGGCTGTGAGGGGTGCACGTTGGTCAGATGACGTAAGGAGGGTTCGTATACTCCTAGATGGCTAGGAGGGGTCCACGGGGGTCCAGATGGCTTAGATTATCACACGTGCTTTCGGATCACCTAAAAGTGCTACTGATACTCCTAGATGAATCGGAGGGGTGCACGTGGGTGAGATGACGTAAGGAGGGTCCGTATACTCCTAGATGGCTAGGAGGGGTCCACGGGGGTCCAGATGGCTACGATTGTCGCGTGTGCTTTAGGATGACCTAAAAGTGCTACTGATACTCCTAGATGGCTGGGAGGGGTGCACGTCGGTCAGATGACGGAAGGAGGGTCCGTATACTCCTAGATGGCTAGGAGGGGTCCACGGGTGATAAGGATCACTCCGAAAATCCCTTGAGTTTTGCCCGATCTTTCACCGCAAGCACCACCGAGATAACTATTCTCCCAACCACAGGGCAATCCACGCAATCTGAAGAATCTGGATAGATTTAGGTGAGCAACATGATGATGAACACCACGCCTCACGCCAAGCACGACAACCCTTGGCAGATCCAAGAACCTTTGCGCACACATGATAACTCTTGACAATTCAAGAACACTCATGTCTTTATTTCAAAGATAACTGACGAACGTCCGAGACGCCGTCTACACGCCGGTCCCTTAGGACGGAGGCGACTTTGAACACAATGTTCTACATAACTTTTCAACTCCCCTAATATTGTGGCACCCCCTCTGGTTATAAAGGCCAAAGGGGTAGGAGCCGCTGAAACCTAACCTGGTTCGACTCAAACACCTAAACCTAATTGGACTCAAACTGATACAAACCGACCCATGGTTGGGTTCGGCCATGTTTGGCACGCAGGCCCTAATTAACAACACCTTAGACTTATATTACTATTACATATGTCCTAGCGTGTCAATAGACCAATGTAATGCCGACGATGCCCGTATCAACGGGGGTCCAGATGGCTTAGATTGTCGCATGTGCTTTAGGATGACCTAAAAGCGCTACTGATACTCCTAGATGGCTGGGAGGGGTGCACGTGGCTCAGATGAAATAAGGAGGGTCCGTATAATCCTAGATGGCTTTGAGGGGTCCACGGGGGTCCAGATGGCTACAATTGTCGCACGTGCTTAAGGATGACCTAAAAGTGCTGCTGATACTCGTAGATGGCTGGGAGGGGTGCACGTTGGTCAGATGACGTAAGGAGGATCTGTATACTCCTAGAAGGCTTGGACGGGTCCACGGGGGTCCAGATAGCTTAGATTGTCGTCCGTGCTTTAGGATCACCTAAAAGTGCTACTGATACTCGTAGATGAATCGGAGGGGTGCACGCGGGTGAGATGACGTAAAGAGGGTCCGTATACTCCTAGATGGCTAGGAGGTGTCCACGGGGGTCCAGATTGCTACGATTGTCGCGCGTGCTTTAGGATGACCTAAAAGTGCTACTAATACTCCTAGAAGGCTGGGAGGGGTCCACGTGGGTCAGATGACGTAAGGAGGGTCCGTATACTCCTAGATGGCTAGGAGGGGTCCACGGGGGTCCAGATGGCTAAGATTATTGCTCGTGCTTACTCCTAGATGGCTAGGAGGGGTCCACGGGGGTCCAGGTGGCTACGATTGTCGCACGTGCTATAGGATGACCTAAAAGTGCGACTGATACTCCTAGATGGCTCGGATGGTTGCACGTAGGTCAGATGACGTAAGGAGGGTCCGTAAACTCCTAGATGGTTAGGAGGGGTCCACGGGGGTCCAGATGGCTACGATTGTCGCATGTGCTTTAGGATGAACTAAAAGTGCTACTGATACTCCTAAATGGCTGGGAGGGGTGCACGTGGGTCAGATGACGAAAGGAGGGTCCGTATACTCCTAGATGGCTAGGAGGGGTCCACGGGGGTCCAGATAGTTTAGATTGTCGCACGTTGAAAGAACATTTCTTAACCCCTAGTGTTTTGTGTGTTAGTTAACAATACCAATGATATACTAATTCTAATGCTAAGTATTTCAGTTAGTGTATGACTAAATATCATATGCATCAAAGCCAAAAATGCAAAGAAGAAGTTGCTCTGAAAAAGTTCCAGGAATCGGATTATTGGAGCCGGAAATTCCCAGGGCCGGAATTTCCGGTCCACCAGAACTTCGCAAAAATTGGCCAAGGAATTGTTGGAAAGTGGTTCTGGCTTCAACCGGAAATTGTGCCCGGAAATTCCAGTCTACCGGAATTTCCGAGTGCACCCAGAAGAGCCCCCCAGAAACGACTAAGTCAAGTTGAGAAAGCGTTCTGCCTTCAACCGGAAATTGTGCCCGGAAATTCCGGTCTACCGGAATTTCCGAGTGCACCCAGAAGAGCCCCCCCAGAAACGACTAAGTCAAGTTGAGAAAGCGTTCTGCCTTCAACCGGAAATTGTGGCCGGAAATTCCAGTCTACCGGATTTTCCGGGTGCACCCAGAAGGACACCCAAGAAACGGCTAAGGAAAGAAGAGGTTTCGGTTCTGGCTCCAACCGGAAATTCTGGTCGGATATTTCAATATTCCGGATATTCCGGGACACCGGAATTTCCGGTTGTGACTTATACCGGAATTTCCGGGTGGTCGAAGCAGCCAACGGCCAGTTTTTGGGCAGAGCTATAAATACCCCCCTCACTCCCTCAATAACAGTCAGCTCTCTTACTCTCTCTCTCCTCAACTTCAAGAAAGCTCAAATCATCAAGATCTCCCAATCCCTCCACCCAAATTCGTTGATACTTGGAGGATTGAAGGAGAAGGCCCCGATCTACTACTTCACCGAAGCGATTTGCATTTCCTCCCCATTCACTTGGGGATTTCGTGGCTAGGGTTTCCTTTAGGAAAACCTAGTTCACCATTGTTGCCTTCTTGGTGTTTCTTTGACCTTTTGTGGTCCTTGACCTGTTGTGGTCATCTTGAGAGCCCCCAATTAAGTTGTGGGTGTGTGCCTCAAGCTTGTTGTAAGGGATTCGATCTCCGCCCCAAAGGGGATCAATAGTGGAAGGTGAACTCGCAACCTTTGTGGTTGAGTTCATCGGAGAAGAAGGTGAGCCTTTGTGGCGTTGTGGTCAACCTGTTGTGGTGACCCACACCTCTCCAACGAGACGTACACCCTTGTGGTGGAACTCGGGATTACATCTTCGTCTCCGCGTGCTTCACTTGGTTCCCCTAATCCTTACTCCCTTACTTGCTTGTTTCGCACTTGTATTTATCTTGTATCTTGTTTAATTGCCTAGCTTGTCATTTAGGTAAATTCACCTTAGTTGCATATCTAGAGAATTTACCTTTGTGTTAAGCTTAAATTGAAAAAGAGTTAAAATTTGTAATAGCACCTATTCACCCCCCCCCCCTCTAGGTGCCGGATTCCCGTTCAATTGGTATCAGAGCCAGGTTCACTTTTAAGGGCTTTACCGCCTAAGTGATACGATGTCGGAATCCGAACCCGAGAGGGTAGCCCGTGAGTTGGAGTTGGCAGAGGCGCATGCCAAGGGAGCAACCATGGGCGATCTCAACTTGTTGAAATCATCCATGGATGCCCAATTCCTAAAGATGAACGAATTGCTTCAAGCAATTTTGAAATCTAAGGAAACCTCGAATGCTTCTCTCTCAACCCCACTATCTCCTAAGGAGAAAGGTGATTCCTTCAAGGAATCATCGTCGGGTGAGTCCAAGGAAACGCCTCCGGGTATTTCTATGGAAAAAGATGGAAAGGGTGAACCACTTAGCTCCACTAAAACCCCACCATCCGGAGAGAAATATAATGAAGTCTTTCACACCTATTCTCCGGATCCTCCCATTCCACACCCTCATGTCAACATTAGAACCGATCCCCCAAAGCTTAAACCTCAACATTTTTCTCAATGGCAATTTCAAATGAAGTCTCACATTTGCAGTGCTTCCATGGAGTTATGGCGCATCATTCAAGTTGGATTCAAGGCCAATGACCCAACCAACTTGACAAGGAGAGAGGTGGTTGATGGTCAACTCAACGCCACCGCACTCCACCAACTTCAAGTGGCCGTTGGAGAAAAGGACATGCCTCTCATCCAACATCTCTCCACCGCGAAGGAAGTTTGGGATGCTCTTTCTGACATTTTTGTCGGTAATGAGAGCATGAAGAAGAACCGGTATGATGCCTTGTGTAACGAGGTGGAAGGGTTCTTCAAATTGGATGGAGAAAACCATGAGGACATGTACCGGAGGTTGGTGGCCATCGCTACTACATTTAGAAGCCTTGGTGCGGTCTACGTTGATGACCAATGGATCAAGAGGAAGTTTGTGAGCACTCTCTTGCCCTTTGAGGAAGCGGACTTGAAGACCTTACAAGGAAGACACGACTACGCCAAATTGACATCCAATGAAGTCATGCAAGAGATGACCGCCTACAAGGTTGCCGCGAAGATTGCTCAAGACGCAAGAGCAAGAGCTATTGGGATGCACAAGCACGCATCGGTAGCCTTGAAGGCCACCGTTGAAGAAGAAGAGGATGATGATTGTGATGACTCTATCGAGCTATCACATGATCATTACCAAGGTTCACTCAACCAACATCTTGCTCTTACGGCTCATAAGTTTTGGAAGAATCCCTCGAAGTCCAAAGCAAGGATGGACAGGAAGTTTCCAAACAATGGGAAGAACCAAGGTAACAAGGTGAGGACTTGCTATAATTGTGATGACAAAGGCCATTTTGTTGTAGATTGTCCATGGGAGAGGAGAGAAGAGCATGGGGGGAGGCTCGTGGCCAAGCCCAAGGGCAAAGGGCCACCATCCATGAAGAAGAAGCCCTTCTTCAAGAAGAACCAAAAGATTGTTTTGGTGACTCAAGAGGAATATCCCTCCGATGATGAAGATAGTGACAAGGATGACACTCGAAGTGAAGTAGCCGCAATAGCCACTACCTCTACCACTTCATCACTCTTCTCATCCCCAAATGAGAGCCACATCACCAAGAATGCAAGATGCCTTATGGCTAAGGCATCCGAGGTAAAATTGCCTCCTACTTCTATATCCCATGATCTTGATGATGAAGTTAGTCTTGAAGTAAAACAAGAAATTATTGCTTTTGATGAATTCATGACTAACTTGCAAGGGGTTGGCAAGAAACACTTTGGCTCTCTCATGAGTCGTATAGGTGAGCTTGAAGATGAGCTTGAGCTCAAAGGTGAGATTGAGAGGGAAGATGCCTATGCTAAGGCATCTCTCCAATCTTCTCTAGAGGATGAACAAGAAGCTCATGCTCTTCTCCAAGAGCAACTTAAAACTATTGTGGAGTCTCATAACTCTGATGTTGCCAAACTAACTAAGGATCGTGATCTTTACTTTGCTAGATATAAACTTGTGCAAAATGAAAAGGTCGAGTTTGTGGCTGCTCATGCTAGACTAGTGGAAGACTTTGAGTCACTTGACAATGCTCACAAGGCATTGACAAGTGAACATGATCTTCTTACCAAGTCTCATGATCAACTTCAAACTCGGCTGTCAAACCTTCACAAACCTAGCACATTTACTCCTTCAAATGACCATGCCATTGTTGTTGAGAATGTTGCTAGGGTGAAGTTTGTTCCTTCAATGGCAACTACAGTCAAGACCTCTCTTGATAAGGGTAAGAAGGCACTTGCTACCCCTCTTCATGAGCAAGTGACCCACAAAGGGAAAGAGGGTCTAGGCTATGTTGCCAAGAAGAATAAGAAGACCAAGAAGAAGGCCAAGCCCGCTCTAGCCAAGAAAGATGACATTGCGAGTGGAAGTGTCACAAGGGGCACACCCACTCGTGATGACTTTGCGGGCATATCTAACCCTAACTATGCTCTATATGTTGATTATTATGGAGATGTTTATGCTAGATACATTGGTCCATTTGATGGTTATATTGAGTATGCTATTTGGGTTCCAAAGACCCTTGTTGCTAACCAAAAGGCACCCATTGCAAAATGGGTACCTAAGTCAAAGAATTGATTGTGTGTAGGGCCTTGTTTCCGGCGGATCGAAATGGATAATTGACAGTGGATGCACTAGTCACATGTCCGGAAGCAAGGAGCTTGTAACGGAGTTGAGGCCTAATGATGATCATATAACCGTTACATTTGGCGACAAATCAAAGTCTAAGGTAATGGGACTCGGCAAGGTGGTAGTGGCGCCGGACATCACTCTTGTGAATGTCTTGCTTGTCGAATCCCTAGGTTACAACTTACTCTCGGTTCGTTCTTTAACTAAGTTGGGTTTCTCCGTTCTTTTTGAAAAGGATATGGTTATCCTCTTGCGGAGCAAGTCTCTCAATGTTGCTTTCGTTGGGTACATTGAAAATGAGCTCTATGTGGTTGACTTCTCCGGAGTCACCACTTCTCATACAATGTGCCTATTCGCTAAAGCGGACTTGGGTTGGTTGTGGCACCGCCGCCTAGCCCATGTCAACATGAGAACTTTGCAAAGTCTCCAAAAAGGTGGCCATATCCTAGGACTAAAAGACCATGTTTATTTCTCGAAGGATCGAATGTGTAGGGCTTGTGTTGAAGGCAAGATGCATGATTCCCCCCATCCAAGCAAAACCATCATTTCATCAAAGAGGGTTTTGGAGCTCCTCCATGTTGACCTCTTTGGTCCTATTCCGGAAGCTAGTCTTGGTGGGAAGAAATATTGCTTGGTTATTGTTGATGATTATTCGAGATACACATGGGTGTTCTTCTTCAAGACGAAGATGGAGACTCAACAAACAATCATCGACTTCTCCAATGAAGCTCAACGTCAACACAATGTCCCAATCTTGGTGATTAGAAGTGACAATGGGTCCGAGTTCAAGAACTATACGTTGAATGAGTTTCTTAGTGAAGAAGGGATTCGTCATCAATATTCCGCTGCGTACACTCCCCAACAAAATGGTGTAGCCGAAAGGAAGAACCGCACTCTCATTGAAATGGCAAGATCGATGATGGCCGAGTTTAAGTCCCCAAACAACTTTTGGGCCGAAGCCGTCAACACCGCTTGCCATTCTTCAAACCGGCTCTTCTTTCGCAAAGGACTCATGAAGACACCCTATGAAGTGCTTACAGGGAACAAGCCCAATATCTCCTACTTCCGAGTCTTTGGTTGTAAGTGTTTTTATCTCATCAAAGGTGCTCGCTTAGGAAAGTTTCATACTAGATCTCTTGAAGGGATATTTGTTGGTTACGGTGCCGAATCCCACACTTATAGAGTCTATGACAAGGCTTCACGCATTGTCATAGAATCTTGTAGTGTGGCGTTCGAGGAGAATAATGGCTCCCTTGTGGAGCAAGTTGGTGTTTCCGATGTAGGTGATGTTCAACCTCAAGATGCTATCCTAAGGATGGGGGTGGGCTTTCACCGCCCCGTCGAAGTCTATTATGAAGGTGATCAACAAGGACCAAGCTCTACGCAAGTGGTAGCTACTTCCTCACAGGGAACCCAAGACAACAACACCGTGCCCAACACGTCCAACCAAGAAGATGGACAAGAACCTTCGACTGCTCCAGGAATTTCCGGAGAGCCGGAAAATCCGGTTCAGCCTGATGTCGGAAATTCCGGTGGCTCGGAATTTCCGGTTCAGGGTGAACCCGGAATATCCGGTTCTGCTGAAATTCCCGGTGGCAGTACGCAACAAGGCCAAGATCAACCTACTCCCTCATCTCATGAAGTTACTCCAAGGGTTAATCAAGGCCATCAAAACGGTCAAGGCGGAGACAAGAATGATCAAGATGATCAAGTGATTCCTCCCACCTCAAGAAGGGAGATCGAAGTCCGCCGTGTGAATAGAGTTGGCACCTCTCAAGAATTGAGAGCCCTCTCTCTTGACAAGGTTCTTGGAGATGTAAGAAGAAAGGTCTCCACTCGAAGGCAACTAGCAAGCTTTAGTGAGCATCATGCTCACATCTCCATGGTGGAACCAAAGAAGGTGTTTGAAGCGCTTGAGGATCCGGATTGGCTGGAGGCCATGCACGATGAACTCAACAACTTCAAGCGCAACAAGGTGTGGAAGTTAGTGGAAAGACCCAAAGATTGCCGCAATGTTATCGGCACTAAGTGGATATTCAAGAACAAGCAAGATGAGCATGGCATAGTGGTGAGGAACAAAGCAAGATTGGTGGCTCAAGGCTTCTCCCAAATTGAAGGCATTGACTTTGGAGAGACCTACGCGCCCGTGGCTCGACTCGAGTCCATTCGTATACTTCTTGCCTATGCTTCTCATCATAACTTTAAATTGCAACAAATGGATGTTAAAAGTGCTTTTCTAAATGGTCCACTAAGCGAACTTGTTTATGTTAAGCAACCTCCGGGGTTTGAGGACCCCAAATATCCGAACCATGTCTACAAGTTGGATAAGGCGCTCTATGGCCTTAAACAAGCCCCACGTGCGTGGTATGAGCACCTTAGGGAACTACTTGTAGACCGTGGGTTCCAAGTTGGGGAAATCGACCCCACTCTTTTCACTAAGAAAGTAAATGGAGAACTTTTCTTATGTCAATTATATGTGGATGATATTATATTTGGATCTACTAACAAAGCATTTAACGAAGAATTCTCTAAGCTTATGACCGATAGGTTTGAGATGTCCATGATGGGTGAGATGAAGTTCTTCCTCGGATTCGAGATCAAGCAATTGAAGGAAGGGACTTTCATCAACCAAGCAAAGTACACTCAAGACATGCTCAAGAGGTTCGGGTTGCTTGAGCTCAAGGGTGCCTCTACTCCAATGCAAACCAAGTGCCACCTTGAGCTCAACCCCAAGGGTAAGGATGTGGATCAAAAGGTATATCGCTCGATGATTGGATCTCTTCTTTACCTTTGTGCATCTAGACCGGATATAGTACTAGCCGTAGGAGTGTGTGCAAGATATCAAGCGGCTCCTAAAGAAAGCCATGATGTGGCGGTCAAGAGAATCTTTCGGTATTTGGCTCATACCCCAACCTATGGATTGTGGTACCCCAAGGATGCTCATTTCACTCTATGCGGGTACACGGATTCCGATTGGGCGGGAGATCAAGATGATAGGAAGTCCACCTCCGGTGCTTGTCAATTTATTGGGAGGTCATTGGTAAGTTGGTCTTCTAAGAAGCAAAACTGCATATCTCTCTCCACCACTGAAGCCGAGTATGTTGCCGCCGCAAGTTGTTGCACCCAATTACTATGGATGAGGCAGACTTTAAAGGAGTACGGTGTCGATTGCGACAAAGTGCCTCTTCTATGTGACAATGAAAGTACCATCAAGATTGCATACAACCCGGTGCAACATTCAAGAACCAAGCATATTGAGATCCGCCATCACTTCATTAGAGATCATGTGGCCCGAGGAGACATTGACTTATCTTATGTGGGCACAAGAGATCACTTGGCGGATATCTTCACAAAACCTCTCGAAGAAGGAAGGTTTTGCTATTTGAGGAATGAGCTCAATATCATTGATTCGAGGTCCCTTGCTTGATCTATTGCACACACACCAAGGACGCGATAGTACCATATTTTGTCTAGATGTAGGCATGGACATAGGGGGAGTGCGGTCCTAATACATTGGACCATCCCTCCCCCCATTATGCCGATAGTAAGTGTTCTTTGATCTCTATATTCATTCTTATGTCTAGTGAGCTAAAACGACGAGTAGTGGTTATGTACCCAAGATCTATCTTCGCGGTGACATGCCATACACTCCTACATGGTGGCTTCGGCCACCGCCCTCTTCTTTTGAAGAGTTGGTCTCATTTGGAGCGTTTTTTGTTGCCTAGTAATTTCTTGTTCATGCATGTGGGAAATCTACTCAACTTGGCGCTTTATGCTTTGATTTGGTTGTTGTAGGTTGAGCATGATGTACCAATACCAGTTTGGAAATCTATCCCAAGCCTATTCTTACCTAAAAACATTTCTCTCTGTTGCACACAAGTCATCCGTTGAAAACTGGGATCTTTGGTTCAGTAGGTCGGAATTTCCGGTTCCTTTTGGGTCGGAAATTCCGGTGACCCGGAAATTCCGGTGTAAGTTACACCCGGAATTTCCGGTCGGGCGGTTTGTCCAGATATTTAAAGGGCAGGCTCGGGGTGAAGGGTTCATTCGAACCCATCTTCCACCCCCGACCTGCCCCACTTCCCAGCCGCCGCTCCTGCTCCTCCAAGCCCTCCCGGAGCTTTCCGGCCGGTGGAGACTCTCTCCCTTGGCCAGATCTGGTGCTCCTCCGCCCCGTGGACCTTCTCCTCCAAGCTTTTTGCCCCATGGACGAGGGTAACTCTCCCTTTCATCTCTTTTAGTGCTTGCACTTTGGATCTAGATGAGGAGTAGTTTGTTTGCAAATTGCTTGGTTGTAGTGGTCCCTAGTGGTATACTTACTAGTCTAGATACATTAGATTTGATTTGTATTGGATCGATCTAGTTTTAGACCTAGCACAAACTTCAAACTGCAATGTTTCGACAGACCGGAATTTCCGGTCTGAACTGAACCGGAATTTCCGGTCTGAATTTTTCTGAAATCGGCAGTTTCCAGTTTTTCCAGGTTTAGCTAATTTTGATCAATGCAAATCACCTTTAATGTAACTAGTTTCTCCCCACTGACTTGTGTGTACTCATCTTGTGCTATCCATCTATTCTAAATTCACAGGTAATTTGAGTGGGAGTTCTTCTCCTTCCATGAGTGGAAGACTCTCAAGGCAAGTCACTCGAAAGGTTAAGGGCAAAGGTCTTGCATCTTCTAGCATGTCCATGTCCAAGAAAGCAGTTACCTCTTCTAGCAAGCCCAAGTCCAAGAAGAGAAAGGAAGTTCCTCCTCCTACTCGCCGTCTGCCGTACACAAAGATGAGTGCTGTTGACTATGCTCTGTTTCGTCAAAGGGATTGGTACCTTAGGCCGAGGGATGATGACCTCGATGATCGCACTTTTTGGTGCAAAGAGCAAGGATACATCCTAAAGGACGTCTATTACTCATTGAAGAAACCCATACGCAAGATGCAGCCCTACAACCTTCAGGCGCTACAGAAGAAGGCCTCATTTGCTGAAGCCATCCATCTTATCAAGGCTATGGGGTTGGAGAGACTTGTGGTCACCCGCTCCGACTACAACTCTCAGCTCGTGCTGCAGTTCTTTGCCACTCTTGTGATGAAGGGTGACTCAAGGAAGACCATCAAGTGGATGACTGGCGAGACATACTGTGAGTCTGACTGGTATGAGTTTGCAAAGGTGTTGGGTTACTCGTTTGATGGTGACAATCCTCAGGGTTACCACATGCACCACAACTACCGCATCAACAAGAAGGATACCGCTCATCTCTATGGCGAGGGTGGAGTTCCCGGTCTCTCCAAGGACTTGCTCCCTCTGTATGATGTCCTTGTGCGCATTCTCCGGGAGAATATTGCTCCAAGTGGTGGAAACAATGATAATGTGGTCACTCCCCTTTGCAACTTGCTACTTCATGCCCACACCATTGCTATGAGCACAGATGATAGTGCGGATTGGAGTGTGGATGTGATGGACTACATTCACCATGAGATGCATGATGCCATGACCACTACGGTCACCATTCCCTATGCTCCATACATCATGATGCTCATCAAGTCCAAGTTCCCCGACCATGATCTTAGTGATGATGACTTGGAGGTCCATGACTTCAAGCAACTTTATGAGAAGAGGACTGTGCCCAAGCCCCCAAGTGTGCCATCCTCTCGGTCCACTCGGGGTGGTTCGTTCATGGGTGATGCTCGGAGGGCTGCTACTCCCTCTTATGCCCCCTCCACCTCCGGGCACGTGAAGAAGCTGAATTGGTTCCAACGCAACATCCTTTGCATGAACATCGACATTCGCAAGGAGCAATACTCAGCCTACAAGGACCGCCGTCAATCTGCCCACAATCAAGAGATGATCCTCCATCACATTTCTGGATCTCCCGCTCCTGCTGAGCTCACACCGCCTCTCTCCTATGCTCAGTGGAACCAGGGGTCTATGGCTCCGTGGTCTCAGTTTGAGAACGATCTTGGTGGCAGCTCATACTCCACGGGACAGGCATATGAGGAAGTTACTTCTGATGATGATGACGAGGATGAGGACGATGATGAGGATACCCCTTCCGAGTGATGTTCTTCGGGACGTAGCATCGCTCTTCTTCCTTTTTGGCGTTTCGATGCCAAAGGGGGAGAAGTTGATCTATTAGGAACGGGGATTTGCATGGGTTCGGGCACAAGCATATGCTTCTACCATTTATTTGCGCTTGTGTTCATTTATCTTATTTGTGTTTGTCAAACTATTTATGCTTGTTGAACTATTTGTGAGAACCTCTGTGTGTATTGAGACAATTCCCATGCTATCTATATTATCTATGGTTGAGACTACAAGACTATTGTGTTGGTATTCACCTCATATGTTATATGCAAAAGGTATGAAATTCTATCAAGTCTCTAGTCATACCATGGCTGTATATTGTCTCATTACTCCTTATGATATCATGTGCTCTCTATTGCAAAAATGCTCTTGTCTATTGTGCTATCCGTTGTCTAGCTGTTTTCAAGTATGCACATGTTTAGGGGGAGCCATTTTTTTTTTCTTTTTCTTTCACCATAAGCATGATATAGCATTGTCTTTTATTGCAAATCTGTGTATTGTCATCTAACACCAAAAAGGGGGAGATTGAAAGAACATTTCTTAACCCCTAGTGTTTTGTGTGTTAGTTAACAATACCAATGATATACTAATTCTAATGCTAAGTATTTCAGTTAGTGTATGACTAAATATCATATGCATCAAAGCCAAAAATGCAAAGAAGAAGTTGCTCTGAAAAAGTTCCAGGAATCGGATTATTGGAGCCGGAAATTCCCAGGGCCGGAATTTCCGGTCCACCAGAACTTCGCAAAAATTGGCCAAGGAATTGTTGGAAAGTGGTTCTGGCTTCAACCGGAAATTGTGCCCGGAAATTCCAGTCTACCGGAATTTCCGAGTGCACCCAGAAGAGCCCCCCAGAAACGACTAAGTCAAGTTGAGAAAGCGTTCTGCCTTCAACCGGAAATTGTGCCCGGAAATTCCGGTCTACCGGAATTTCCGAGTGCACCCAGAAGAGCCCCCCCAGAAACGACTAAGTCAAGTTGAGAAAGCGTTCTGCCTTCAACCGGAAATTGTGCCCGGAAATTCCAGTCTACCGGATTTTCCGGGTGCACCCAGAAGGACACCCAAGAAACGGCTAAGGAAAGAAAAGGTTTCGGTTCTGGCTCCAACCGGAAATTCTGGTCGGATATTTCAATATTCCGGATATTCCGGGACACCGGAATTTCCGGTTGTGACTTATACCGGAATTTCCGGGTGGTCGAAGCAGCCAACGGCCAGTTTTTGGGCAGAGCTATAAATACCCCCCTCACTCCCTCAAGAACAGTCAGCTCTCTTACTCTCTCTCTCCTCAACTTCAAGAAAGCTCAAATCATCAAGATCTCCCAATCCCTCCACCCAAATTCGTTGATACTTGGAGGATTGAAGGAGAAGGCCCCGATCTACTACTTCACCGAAGCGATTTGCATTTCCTCCCCATTCACTTGGGGATTTCGTGGCTAGGGTTTCCTTTAGGAAAACCTAGTTCACCATTGTTGCCTTCTTGGTGTTTCTTTGACCTTTTGTGGTCCTTGACCTGTTGTGGTCATCTTGAGAGCCCCCAATTAAGTTGTGGGTGTGTGCCTCAAGCTTGTTGTAAGGGATTCGATCTCCGCCCCAAAGGGGATCAATAGTGGAAGGTGAACTCGCAACCTTTGTGGTTGAGTTCATCGGAGAAGAAGGTGAGCCTTTGTGGCGTTGTGGTCAACCTGTTGTGGTGACCCACACCTCTCCAACGAGACGTACACCCTTGTGGTGGAACTCGGGATTACATCTTCGTCTCCGCGTGCTTCACTTGGTTCCCCTAATCCTTACTCCCTTACTTGCTTGTTTCGCACTTGTATTTATCTTGTATCTTGTTTAATTGCCTAGCTTGTCATTTAGGTAAATTCACCTTAGTTGCATATCTAGAGAATTTACCTTAGGTGCCGGATTCCCGTTCACACGTGCTTTAGGATCACCTAAAAGTGCTACTGATACTCCTAGATGAATCGGAGGGGTGCACGTGGGTGAGATGATGTAAGGAGGGTCCGTATACTCCTAGATGGCTAGGAGGGGTCCACGGGGGTCCAGATGGCTACGATTGTCGCGCGTGCTTTAGGATGACCTAAAAGTGATACTGATACTCCTAGATGGCTGGGAGGGGTGCACGTGGGTCAGATGACGTAAGGAGGGTCTGTATACTCCTAGATGGCTAGGAGGGGTCCACGGGGGTCCAGATGGCTACGATTGTCGCGTGTGCTTTAGGATGACCTAAAAGTGCTACTGATACTCCTAGATGGCTGGGAGGGGTGCACGTGGGTCAGATGACGTAAGGAGGGTCCGTATACTCCTAGATGGCTAGGAGGGGTCCACGGGGGTCCAGATGGCTTAGATTGTCGCATGTGCTTTAGGATGACCTAAAAGCGCTACTGATACTCCTAGATGGCTGGGAGGGGTGCACGTTGCTCAGATGACATAAGGAGGGTCCGTATAATCCTAGATGGCTTTGAGGGGTCCACGGGGGTCCAGATGGCTACAATTGTCGCACGTGCTTAAGGATGACCTAAAAGTGCTGCTGATACTCGTAGATGGCTGGGAGGGGTGCACGTTGGTCAGATGACGTAAGGAGGGTTTGTATACTCCTAGAAGGCTAGGACGGGTCCACGGGGGTCCAGATAGCTTAGATTGTCGCACGTGCTTTAGGATCACCTAAAAGTGCTACTGATACTCCTAGATGAATCGGAGGGGTGCACGTGGGTGAGATGACGTAAAGAGGGTCCGTATACTCCTAGATGGCTAGGAGGGGTCCAAGGGGGTCCAGATAGCTTAGATTGTCGCACGTGCTTTAGGATCACCTAAAAGTGCTACTGATACTCCTAGATGAATCGGAGGGGTGCACGTGGGTGAGATGATGTAAGGAGGGTCCGTATACTCCTAGATGGCTAGGAGGGGTCCACGGGGGTCCAGATGGCTACGATTGTCGCGCGTGCTTTAGGATGACCTAAAAGTGATACTGATACTCCTAGATGGCTTGGAGGGGTGCACGTGGGTCAGATGACGTAAGGAGGGTCCGTATACTCCTAGATGGCTAGGAGGGGTCCACGGGGGTCCAGATGGCTTAGATTGTCGCATGTGCTTTAAGATGAACTAAAAGTGCTACTGATACTCCTAGATGGCTGGGAAGGCTGCACGTGGCTCAGATGACGTAAGGAGGGTCTGTATACTCCTAGAAGGCTAGGACGGGTCCACGGGGGTCCAGATAGCTTAGATTGTCGCACGTGCTTTAGGATCACCTAAAAGTGCTACTGATACTCCTAGATGAATCGGAGGGGTGCACGTGGGTGAGATGACGTAAAGAGGGTCCGTATACTCCTAGATGGCTAGGAGGGGTCCACGGGGGTCCAGATAGCTTAGATTGTCGCACGTGCTTTGGGATCACCTAAAAGTGCTACTGATACTCCAAGATGAATCGGAGGGGTGCACGTGGGTGAGATGACGTAAAGAGGGTCCGTATACTCCTAGATGGCTAGGAGGGGTCCACGGGGGTCCAGATAGGATAGATTGTCGCACGTGCTTTAGGATCACCTAAAAGTGCTACTGATACTCCTAGATGAATCGGAGGGGTGCACGTGGGTGAGATGATGTTAGGAGGGTCCGTATACTCCTAGATGGCTAGGAGGGGTCCACGGGGGTCCAGATGGCTACGATTGTCGCGCGTGCTTTAGGATGACCTAAAAGTGATACTGATACTCCTAGATGGCTGGGAGGGGTGCACGTGGATCAGATGACGTAAGGAGGGTCCGTATACTCCTAGATGGCTAGGAGGGGTCCACGGGGGTCCAGATGGCTACGATTATCGCGCGTGCTTTAGAATGACCTAAAAGTGATACTGATACTCCTAGATGGCTGGGAGGGGTGCACGTGGGTCAGATGACATAAGAAGGGTCCGTATACTCCTAGATGGCTAGGAGGGGTCCACGGGGGTCCAGATGGCTACGATTGTCGCGTGTGCTTTAGGATGACCTAAAAGTGCTACTGATACTCCTAGATGGCTGGGAGGGGTGCACGTGGGTCAGATGACGTAAGGAGGATCCGTATACTCCTAGATGGCTAGGAGGGGTCCACGGGGGTCTAGATGGCTTAGATTGTCGCATGTGCTTTAGGATGACCTAAAAGCGCTACTGATACTCCTAGATGGCTGGGAGGGGTGCACGTGGCTCAGATGACATAAGGAGGGTCCGTATAATCCTAGATGGCTTTGAGGGTTCCACGGGGTCCATATGGCTACAATTGTCGCATGTGCTTAAGGATGACCTAAATGTGCTGCTGATACTCGTAGATGGCTGGGAGGGGTGCACGTTGGTCAGATGACGTAAGGAGGGTTTGTATACTCCTAGAAGGCTAGGACGGGTCCACGGGGGTCCAGATAGCTTAGATTGTCGCACGTGCTTTAGGATCACCTAAAAGTGCTACTGATACTCCTAGATGAATCGGAGGGGTGGACGTGGGTGAGATGACGTAAAGAGGGTCCGTATACTCCTAGATGGCTAGGAGGGGTTGATAAGGGGTGGCCCGATCTTCTCAGTGAGCGGTGGGTAGATGGATGATGGTGGAAGATAACTTGCGAGAATCCGACGAACTCTCCGGCTGTTCCCCCGTTGCCAATGCAACAGCTCTTCAACCCAATGGATATTCGCGACGCCTCACACCGATGCAACGTAGCCGCCCACCACGAAGCGGTTTTGCAATCTACTAATTCCCAGTGGAACAACAGATCACACTCAAACTTCGGATAATAATCTCCAGAGCGCAACACAGTGGAGAGGTTGAATTCCTGAGCGCAACACAGAGGAACTCGAATATAGATGAATGCTTGGAGCAAATTCGATCTAGGGTTTATCTTAAACGTGGTCTAAACCTAAAAGCCACGAAATTACAAGCCTTATAAAGGCTGCTGGACGTCCAACATTGCGTTGGAGTCAAAACCTAACTTTCCTAACTTTAACGGACTCTGTTTGGAAACAGGCAGAAAATAACTCGTGACTTGTTGCGGTCACCGCGCCCAGTCCGAGCCGAACCGGGGCATGGGGCCGGACCCATTGGAAAGCCCTTCAAATTGCCTTTTCAGATTGTGCTTCTTTACTCTATTTGGAGTCCGTATAAAGAATCCACGTCCGTTTCAAATTCAGGACTTCTGTCAGTCCGAACCGAATCTGAACAAATCTTGAATCCGAATTGGAAAGGATCTTTCTTTGTTTGCAGCATCCCTTCTTCGCGTGATGGCTCCACTTCCTCCCTCGCCTCACTCGTGCTAGCCACCTTGATGTTTGTCAACAGCCTCCATTCCTTGCCCACATCTTCTTCTCCATTCGCCATTATCTTCATTAACTCAAACCTAATGATACATAAACATAATAACTTAGCTAGTATAACATTCTTATAATTCATGGTATCATATCCAACTAGGAATGAGTTCACCTTATAATAATCATCGATCAGGCTTAATATTTCCTTCCAGTTTAAGCATGGATAATCATCATAATCCACTGATATATCCTTATCATCCTCCCTTTTTTCAAGAACAGCCGTCCTCGGCTGTGGATAAGTTGAAAGCGGAAGAAACAAAAAGAACAACGTATATGCAGAGTACATGTATATATAGCTTGTTGTACCATTTTTCTTGACACACAAATTAATATCAATAGACCAAAGGCAACTGAAATTGCAAGTATAAGTGAAGTTCAAATTTGTAGCACACCTAGGACACAACGCATGATACACACAAAACGTATGTGCAAAATCAGGTTGAAATCTAGCAAGAGCAGTTCCCTGTAAAACATCAACTAGACTAGAACACGTCATATGATCATGAGAATAAGGTATTGTCCCAAAGCAAAAAGATCTCGGCACATAGCATATAGGATTTAAACTAGGACAGTTTAATTCAGCAATTTTATCATACGTAATGCATATGTGATTCACCATAAATTCATCATTAATGCTATACTCACCAATTAAATTAATAAAGAAACAACATGCATGTGTGCCAGAACGCAAATATGAAATTTCAGATATCTTGTCCATAGCACAACTCAAATTCATAGGTTCATCTAGCATTACATAACAAACAATAGTATCAAGTGGAATTCGAGCAAGCACTTCCTTATGGGAAATCAGTACCACATGATCTAAATTCGAAATTAGCAATTTATCACATGGTTTTGAAATATGTGTGTAGTTCAAATCACAAGAATCATCCAGTAAAGAATTATACTCACAAAGTGGCGCGCTTGCTGGCAGCAGCTCCAAATCAGTACCTATGTCAATGGCAATCTCCTCAGATGTAGTAGGTACTGGAACATCTTCCTCTTGTGGTGATGCAGGTTGTAGACTTGACGGCTCCCTTTCTTCAAAAGCAACCTGCATATCACATGAAACAACACTAGGAGTAGAGATTATGACGTTAGTAGAAATATCCTCACATGTCCTATCATCTACTACACTCATGTTATCTTGTTCTCTCATACTCTCGAAGTGGATGCACTCAACCTCACGTTTAGTGGAGTCACACAAGTCACTTTTTATAACACTCTCACTCAATTTGGCTATGTGGCTCTCATTCTCACATGGGATTTGATGCACAATGTGGTCAAGATGACATATAATGGATCTGTCACCGTCCATGATGACCTTGTACCTAGCGGACAAGCTGAATTCTTTTCTCCTCTCCTTACGAAGAAGATGATACTCATGAAAATCATTGGCTGAACTCCGCAACAGTCCACCCCGCGTCTTGTTCCATATGAATGAAATATTCTTAACCTTTGGGCGGGCTTGAACTTGAAACTTCTTGCACCATGGACCTCCCAAAAGGACATGACAAGAATCAAGTGGCACTGGGGATACATCACACCACACCAGCTCGGTATAATTGCCGAAGGTAAAAGGAACTTCAGCAGTGTGGGAAATCAGCAATGTGCCATATGATGAGCGTAAAAGGTATGGCTTCGAACGGGCACATTTATGTAGCTGCAATTTGTCTACAACCTCAATGCTAACCAGATTGAGATTAGAGGATCCGTCAACGGTGGCGGCAGCACATCGCTCACCAATTTGCACACAATGGTGGAATAGGCCATCACCATCAAAAGTACCACATTCTTCCTCCCAAAAAGTATCACTACAATATTTATGGCGGAGGAAGTGATATCGGTGTGTGTCCAAAGTATCCGTAGCCTTGTGTGCCATGATTAGTGAACAACACGAATATGTATATGTGGAAAAACTCTCAACTCACTCAAAACCGAAAGAAATTATGTATCTTACCGTTCCAAAGTGAATAGTAAAGCTTACCACTCGTAGGGCAGTACGCGCACGGATGGGGTGAAGCGAATATTATGGGTCTCAAAGTGTCACACAACAAAATCAGGGTATTTTAGTGGAGCTTAGTAGGGATACCTAACAACACACCGAATCACAAAGCCTAGTGCTGATCATATGACACAAGAGACACTCGGAAACGCACACGGTGGAGATAAATGGGGCAATTGCAACTCTGAAAATGAGCTAAAAATGATATATGTCGGAATAATGCTCGTGTTGCAATGCACGGGAGAGACGCTAGCAAAAAGCTCAGTGATAAGGGCACAAGATTGCTCAAAACTATTTAGTGCAAGGCAGTAGCTCCAAATAGAACTTAGAATAAAATAATATTCGGGCCTCTTTTCTCTTGTTCGCTCGGTACTGTAGCTACAGTAATTTCGGAACTTTCTTTACCTCACCTTTTTTTTCTTCTCTCTCCTGTTTCACTTTTTTTTTAATACTCTTTTCGGTTAGTCTATACAGAATATGTCACGGGAGCAGAAGACAACTCTGCAGAAATAAATTGCACTTTTCGAAATCCTAATGAGCAGCCCAAAGAGCAAAGAAATTGCTATTCTCGGTAGGATAGTTCTAACCGCAAAGATTGAATGGCTTTTACGTATGGCTGTCAAAAAGGAAAGACACGATTGGTAGGTGCGAAATAAAAATCCTAACAAACCTAATGCAGGACACGGACGAGGGCATCAAAATCTAAGCAGAATCGGACTCCAACACGGACGCAGCAAAGATTTACTCGTCCATTGACTCGCATGACCGCTGCGGATCGGAACAAATCGAGCTGTCTAGGAACGCGCGCATGCACATAAGAAAACAAACTCGGCCACGATATACGCGCGGAAGCAGAACAGCAATTGACGGCGCCGCAACTACGTCCGATTAGACGAAACGTATCACACCAGGACTCCGACGACACGAAAACTGACACGGAAATAAACAGAAAACTGACGCAACTACGGCTCAGATCGGAAAAAGCAACGCAAAAGGGACACACGATCAACAACTAAACTCGATAAAACAATGCGATGTAAGGCTATGGCAAATATTTTTGTGGGGCTTTTTCTGGATAGGACGAAAAATAGTAAAATCTACGGGATGGATATGTGGATGCTCACCGAGTAAACGCTGGAAATCTGATACCAAGATGATAAGGGGTGGCCCGATCTTCTCAGTGAGCGGTGGGTAGATGGATGATGGTGGAAGATAACTTGCGAGAATCCGACGAACTCTCCGGCTGTTCCCCCGTTGCCAATGTAACAGCTCTTCAACCCAATGGATATTCGCGACGCCTCACACCGATGCAACGTAGCCGCCAACCACGAAGCGGTTTTGCAATCTACTAATTCCCAGTGGAACAACAGATCACACTCAAATTTCGGATAATAATCTCCAGAGCGCAACACAGTGGAGAGGTTGAATTCCTGAGCGCAACACAGAGGAACTCGAATATAGATGAATGCTTGGAGCAAATTCGATCTAGGGTTTATCTTAAACGTGGTCTAAACCTAAAAGCCACGAAATTACAAGCCTTATAAAGGCTGCTGGACGTCCAACATTGTGTTGGAGTCAAAACCTAACTTTCCTAACTTTAACGGACTCTGTTTGGAGACAGGCAGAAAATAACTCGTGACTTGTTGCGGTCACCGCGCCCAGTCCGAGCTGAACCGGGGCATGGGGCCGGACCCATTGGAAAGCCCTTCAAATTGCCTTTTCAGATTGTGCTTCTTTACTCTATTTGGAGTCCGTATAAAGAATCCACGTCCGTTTCAAATTCAGGACTTCTGTCAGTCCGAACCGAATCTGAACAAATCTTGAATCCGAATTGGAAAGGATCTTTCTTTGTTTGCAGCATCCCTTCTTCGCGTGATGGCTCCACTTCCTCCCTCGCCTCACTCGTGCTAGCCACCTTGATGTTTGTCAACAGCCTCCATTCCTTGCCCACATCTTCTTCTCCATTCGACATTATCTTCATTAACTCAAACCTAATGATACATAAACATAATAACTTAGGCAGTATAACATTCTTATAATTCATGGTATCATATCCAACTAGGAATGAGTTCACCTTATAATAATCATCGATCAGGCTTAATATTTCCTTCCAGTTTAAGCATGGATAATCATCATAATCCACTGATATATCCTTATCATCCTCCCTTTCTTCAAGAACAGGCGTCCTCGGCTGTGGATAAGTTGAAAGCGGAAGAAACAAAAAGAACAACGTATATGCAGAGTACATGTATATATAGCTTGTTGTACCATTTTTCTTGACACACAAATTAATATCAATAGACCAAAGGCAACTGAAATTGCAAGTATAAGTGAAGTTCAAATTTGTAGCACACCTAGGACACAAATACACACAAAACGTATGTGCAAAATCAGGTTGAAATCTAGCAAGAGCAGTTCCCTGTAAAACATCAACTAGACTAGAACACGTCATATGATCATGAGAATAAGGTATTGTCCCAAAGCAAAAAGATCTCGGCACATAGCATATAGGATTTAAACTAGGACAGTTTAATTCAGCAATTTTATCATACGTAATGCATATGTGATCCACCATAAATTCATCATTAATGCTATACTCACCAATTAAATTAATAAAGAAACAACATGCATGTGTGCCAGAACGCAAATATGAAATTTCAGATATCTTGTCCATAGCACAACTCAAATTCATAGGTTCATCTAGCATTACATAACAAACAATAGTATCAAGTGGAATTCGAGCAAGCACTTCCTTATGGGAAATCAGTACCACATGATCTAAATTCGAAATTAGCAATTTATCACATGGTTTTGAAATATGTGTGTAGTTCAAATCACAAGAATCATCCAGTAAAGAATTATACTCACAAAGTGGCGCGCTTGCTGGCAGCAGCTCCAAATCAGTACCTATGTCAATGGCAATCTCCTCAGATGTAGTAGGTACTGGAACATCTTCCACTTGTGGTGATGCAGGTTGTAGACTTGACGGCTCCCTTTCTTCAAAAGCAACCTGCATATCACATGAAACAACACTAGGAGTAGAGATTATGACGTTAGTAGAAATATCCTCACATGTCCTATCATCTACTACACTCATGTTATCTTGTTCTCTCATACTCTCGAAGTGGATGCACTCAACCTCACGTTTAGTGGAGTCACACAAGTCACTTTTTATAACACTCTCACTCAATTTGGCTATGTGGCTCTCATTCTCACATGGGATTTGATGCACAATGTGGTCAAGATGACATATAATGGATCTGTCACCGTCCATGATGACCTTGTACATAGCGGACAAGCTGAATTCTTTTCTCCTCTCCTTACGAAGAAGATGATACTCATGAAAATCATTGGCTGAACTCCGCAACAGTCCACCCCGCGTCTTGTTCCATATGAATGAAATATTCTTAACCTTTGGGCGGGCTTGAACTTGAAACTTCTTGCACCATGGACCTCCCAAAAGGACATGACAAGAATCAAGTGGCACTGGGGATACATCACACCACACCAGCTCGGTATAATTGCCGAAGGTAAAAGGAACTTCAGCAGTGTGGGAAATCAGCAATGTGCCATATGATGAGCGTAAAAGGTATGGCTTCGAACGGGCACATTTATGTAGCTGCAATTTGTCTACAACCTCAATGCTAACCAGATTGAGATTAGAGGATCCGTCAACGGTGGCGGCAGCACATCGGAGGGGTGCACGTGGGTGAGATGACGTAAAGAGGGTCCGTATACTCCTAGATGGCTAGGAGGGGTCCACGGGGGTCCAGATAGGATAGATTGTCGCACGTGCTTTAGGATCACCTAAAAGTGCTACTGATACTCGTAGATGAATCGGAGGGGTGCACGTGGGTGAGATGATGTAAGGAGGGTCCGTATGCTCCTAGATGGCTAGGAGGGGTCCACGGGGGTCCAGATGGCTACGATTGTCGCGCGTGCTTTAGGATGACCTAAAAGTGATACTGATACTCCTAGACGGCTGGGAGGGGTGCACGTGGGTCAGATGACGTAAGGAGGGTCCGTATACTCCTAGATGGCTAGGAGGGGTCCACGGGGGTCCAGATGGCTACGATTGTCGCGCGTGCTTTAGGATGACCTAAAAGTGATACTGATACTCCTAGATGGCTGGGAGGGGTGCACGTGGGTCAGATGACGTAAGGAGGGTCCGTATACTCCTAGATGGCTAGGAGGGGTCCACGGGGGTCCAGATGGCTACGATTGTCGCGTGTGCTTTACGATGACCTAAAAGTGCTACTGATACTCCTAGATGGCTGGGAGGGGTGCACGTGGGTCAGATGACGTAAGGAGGGTCCGTATACTCCTAGATGGCTAGGAGGGGTCCACGGGGGTCCAGATGGCTTAGATTGTCCCATGTGCTTTAGGATGACCTAAAAGCGCTACTGATACTCCTAGATGGCTGGGAGGGGTGCACGTGGGTCAGATGACATAAGGAGGGTCCGTATAATCCTAGATGGCTTTGAGGGGTCCACGGGGGTCCAGATGGCTACAATTGTCGCACGTGCTTAAGGATGACCTAAAAGTGCTGCTGATACTCGTAGATGGCTGGGAGGGGTGCACGTTGGTCAGATGACGTAAGGAGGGTTTGTATACTCTTAGAAGGCTAGGACGGGTCCACGGGGGTCCAGATAGCTTAGATTGTCGCACGTGCTTTAGGATCACCTAAAAGTGCTACTGATACTCCTAGATGAATCGGAGGGGTGCACGTGGGTGAGATGACGTAAAGAGGGTCCGTATACTCCTAGATGGCTAGGAGGGGTCCACGGGGGTCCAGATAGCTTAGATTGTCGCACGTGCTTTAGGATCATCTAAAAGTGCTACTGATACTCCTAGATGAATCGGAGGGGTGCACGTGGGTGAGATGACGTAAGGAGGGTCCGTATACTCCTAGATGGCTAGGAGGGGTCCACGGGGGTCCAGATGGCTACGATTGTCGCGTGTGCTTTAGGATGACCTAAAAGTGCTAGTGATACTCCTAGATGGCTGGGAGGGGTGCACGTGGGTCAGATGACGTAAGGAGGGTCCGTATACTCCTAGATGGCTAGGAGGGGTCCACGGGGGTCCAGATGGCTTAGATTGTCGCATGTGCTTTAGGATGAACTAAAAGTGCTACTGATACTCCTAGATGGCTGGGAGGGCTGCACGTGGCTCAGATGATGTAAGGAGGGTCAGTATAATCCTAGATGGCTTTGAGGGGGGGGGGGGTCCAGATGGCTACAACTGTCGCACGTGCATTAGGATGACCTAAAACTGCTACTGATACTCCTAGATAGCTAGGAGGGGTGCACGTTGGTCAGATGACGTAAGGAGGGTCCGTATACTCCTAGATGGCTAGGAGGGGTCCACGGGGGTCCAGATAGCTTAGATTGTCGCACGTGCTTTAGGATCACCTAAAAGTGCTACTGATACTCCTAGATGAATCGGAGGGGTGCACGTGGGTGAGATGATGTAAGGAGGGTCCGTATAATCCTAGATGGCTAGGAGGGGTCCACGGGGGTCCAGATGGCTACGATTGTCGCGCGTGCTTTAGGATGACCTAAAAGTGATACTGATACTCCTAGATGGCTGGGAGGGGTGCACGTGGGTCAGATGACGTAAGGAGGGTCCGTATACTCCTAGATGGCTAGGAGGGGTCCACGGGGGTCCAGATGGCTTAGATTGTCGCATGTGCTTTAGGATGAACTAAAAGTGCTACTGATACTCCTAGATGGCTGGGAGGGGTGCACGTGGGTCAGATGACGTAAGGAGGGTCCGTATACTCCTAGATGGCTAGGAGGGGTCCACGGGGGTCCAGATAGCTTAGATTGTCGCACGTGCTTTAGGATCACCTAAAAGTGCTACTGATACTCCTAGATGAATCGGAGGGGTGCACGTGGGTGAGATGACGTAAAGAGGGTCCGTATACTCCTAGATGGCTAGGAGGGGTCCACGGGGGTCCAGATAGGATAGATTGTCGCACGTGCTTTAGGATCACCTAAAAGTGCTACTGATACTCCTAGATGAATCGGAGGGGTGCACGTGGGTGAGATGATGTAAGGAGGGTCCGTATACTCCTAGATGGCTAGGAGGGGTCCACGGGGGTCCAGATGGCTACGATTGTCGCGCGTGCTTTAGGATGACCTAAAAGTGATACTGATACTCCTAGATGGCTGGGAGGGGTGCACGTGGGTCAGATGACGTAAGGAGGGTCCGTATACTCCTAGATGGCTGGGAGGGGTGCACGTGGGTCAGATGACGTAAGGAGGGTCCGTATACTCCTAGATGGCTAGGAGGGGTCCACGGGGGTCCAGATGGCTACGATTGTCGCGCGTGCTTTAGGATGACCTAAAAGTGATACTGATATTCCTAGATGGCTGGGAGGGGTGCACGTGGGTCAGATGACGTAAGGAGGGTCCCTATACTCCTAGATGGCTAGGAGGGGCCCACGGGGGTCCAGATGGCTTAGATTGTCGCATGTGCTTTCGGATGAACTAAAAGCGCTACTGATACTCCTAGATGGCTGGGAGGGCTGCACGTGGCTCAGATGACGTAAGGAGGGTCTGTATACTCCTAGAAGGCCAGGACGGGTCCACGCGGGTCCAGATAGCTTAGATTGTCGCACGTGCTTTAGGATCACCTAAAAGTGCTACTGATACTCCTAGATGAATCGGAGGGGTGCACGTGGGTGAGATGACGTAAAGAGGGTCCGTATACTCCTAGATGGCTAGGAGGGGTCCACGGGGGTCCAGATAGGATAGATTGTCGCACGTGCTTTAGGATCACCTAAAAGTGCTACTGATACTCCTAGATGAATCGGAGGGGTGCACGTGGGTGAGATGATGTAAGGAGGGTCCGTATACTCCTAGATGGCTAGGAGGGGTCCACGGGGGTCCAGATGGCTACGATTGTCGCGCGTGCTTTAGGATGACCTAAAAGTGATACTGATACTCCTAGATGGCTGGGAGGGGTGCACGTGGGTCAGATGACGTAAGGAGGGTTCGTATACTCCTAGATGGCTAGGAGGGGTCCACGGGGGTCCAGATGGCTACGATTGTCGCGCGTGCTTTAGGATGACCTAAAAGTGATACTGATACTCCTAGATGGCTGGGAGGGGTGCACGTGGGTCAGATGACGTAAGGAGGGTCCGTATACTCCTAGATGGCTAGGAGGGGTCCACGGGGGTCCAGATGGCTTAGATTGTCACATGTGCTTTAAGATGAACTAAAAGTGCTACTGATACTCCTAGATGGCTGGGAGGGTTGCACGTGGCTCAGATGACGTAAGGAGGGTCTGTATACTCCTAGAAGGCTAGGACGGGTCCACGGGGGTCCAGATAGCTCAGATGACGTAAGGAGGGTCTGTATACTCCTAGATGGGTAGGAGGGGTCCACGGGGGTCCAGATGGCTACGATTGTCGCGCGTGCTTTAGGATGACCCAAAAGTGATACTGATACTCCTAGATGGCTGGGAGGGGTGCACGTGGATCAGATGACGTAAGGAGGGTCCGTATACTCCTAGATGGCTAGGAGGGGTCCACGGGGGTCCAGATGGCTACGATTGTCGCGCGTGCTTTAGGATGACCTAAAAGTGATACTGATACTCCTAGATGGCTGAGAGGGGTGCACGTGGGTCAGATGACGTAAGGAGGGTCCGTATACTCCTAGATGGCTAGGAGGGGTCCACGGTGGTCCAGATGGCTTAGATTGTCGCATGTGCTTTAGGATGACCTAAAAGCGCTACTGATACTCCTAGATGGCTGGGAGGGGTGCACGTGGCTCAGATGACATAAGGAGGGTCCGTATAATCCTAGATGGCTTTGAGGGGTCCACGGGGGTCCAGATGGCTACAATTGTCGCACGTGCTTAAGGATGACCTAGAACTGCTGCTGATACTCGTAGATGGCTGGGAGGGGTGCACGTTGGTCAGATGATGTAAGGAGGGTTTGTATACTCCTAGAAGGCTAGGACGGGTCCACGGGGGTCCAGATAGCTTAGATTGTCACACGTGCTTTAGGATCACCTAAAAGTGCTACTGATACTCCTAGATGAATCGGAGGGGTGCACGTGGGTGAGATGATGTAAGGAGGGTCCGTATAGTCCTAGATGGCTAGGAGGGGTCCACGGGGGTCCAGATGGCTACGATTGTCGCGCGTGCTTTAGGATGACCTAAAAGTGATACTGATACTCCTAGATGGCTGGGAGGGGTGCACGTGGATCAGATGACGTAAGGAGGGTCCGTATACTCCTAGATGGCTAGGAGGGGTCCACGGGGGTCCAGATGGCTACGATTGTCGCGCGTGCTTTAGGATGACCTAAAAGTGATACTGATACTCCTAGATGGCTGAGAGGGGTGCACGTGGGTCAGATGACGTAAGGAGGGTCCGTATACTCCTAGATGGCTAGGAGGGGTCCACGGGGGTCCAGATGGCTACGATTGTCGCGCGTGCTTTAGGATGACCTAAAAGTGATACTGATACTCCTAGATGGCTGAGAGGGGTCAGATGACGTAAGGAGGGTCCGTATACTCCTAGATGGCTACGAGGGGTCCACGGGGGTCCAGATGGCTACGATTGTCGCGTGTGCTTTAGGATGACCTAAAAGTGCTACTGATACTCCTAGATGGCTGGGAGGGGTGCACGTGGGTCAGATGACGTAAGGAGGGTCCGTATACTCCTAGATGGCTAGGAGGGGTCCACGGGGGTCCAGATGGCTTAGATTGTCGCATGTGCTTTAGGATGACCTAAAAGCGCTACTGATACTCCTAGATGGCTGGGAGGGGTGCACGTGGCTCAGATGACATAAGGAGGGTCCGTATAATCCTAGATGGCTTTGAGGGGTCCACGGGGGTCCAGATGGCTACAATTGTCGCACGTGCTTAAGGATGACCTAAAACTGCTGCTGATACTCGTAGATGGCTGGGACGGGTGCACGTTGGTCAGATGACGTAAGTAGGGTTTGTATACTCCTAGAAGGCTAGGACGGGTCCACGGGGGTCCAGATAGCTTAGATTGTCACACGTGCTTTAGGATCACCTAAAAGTGCTACTGATACTCCTAGATGAATCGGAGGGGTGCATGCGGGTGAGATGATGTAAGGAGGGTCCGTATAGTCCTAGATGGCTAGGAGGGGTCCACGGGGGTCCAGATGGCTACGATTGTTGCGCGTGCTTTAGGTTGACCTAAAAGTGATACTGATACTCCTAGATGGCTGGGAGGGGTGCACGTGGATCAGATGACGTAAGGAGGGTCCGTATACTCCTAGATGGCTAGGAGGGGTCCACGGGGGTCCAGATGGCTACGATTGTCGCGCGTGCTTTAGGATGACCTAAAAGTGATACTGATACTCCTAGATGGCTGAGAGGGGTGCACGTGGGTCAGATTACGTAAGGAGGGTCCGTATACTCCTAGATGGCCAGGAGGGGTCCACGGGGGTCCAGATGGCTACGATTGTCGCCTGTGCTTTAGGATGACCTAAAAGTGCTACTGATACTCCTAGATGGCTGGGAGGGGTGCACGTGGGTCAGATGACGTAAGGAGGGTCCGTCTACTCCTAGATGGCTAGGAGGGGTCCACGGGGGTCCAGATGGCTTAGATTGTCGCATGTGCTTTAGGATGACCTAAAAGCGCTACTGATACTCCTAGATGGCTGGGAGGGGTGCACGTGGCTCAGATGACATAAGGAGGGTCCGTATAATCCTAGATGGCTTTGAGGGGTCCACGGGGGTCCAGATGGCTACAATTGTCGCACGTGCTTAAGGATGACCTAAAACTGCTGCTGATACTCGTAGATGGCTGGGAGGGGTGCACGTTGGTCAGATGACATAAGGAGGGTTTGTATACTCCTAGAAGGCTAGGACGGGTCCACGGGGGTCCAGATAGCTTAGATTGTCACACGTGCTTTAGGATCACCTAAAAGTGCTACTGATACTCCTAGATGAATCGGAGGGGTGAACGTGGGTGAGATGATGTAAGGAGGGTCCGTATAGTCCTAGATGGCTAGGAGGGGTCCATGGGGGTCCAGATGGCTACGATTGTTGCGCGTGCTTTTAGGATGACCTAAAAGTGATACTGATACTCCTAGATGGCTGGGAGGGGTGCACGTGGATCAGATGACGTAAGGAGGGTCCGTATACTCCTAGATGGGTAGGAGGGGTCCACGGGGGTCCAGATGGCTTAGATTGTCGCATGTGCTTTAGGATGACCTAAAAGCGCTACTGATACTCCTAGATGGCTGGGAGGGGTGCACGTGGCTCAGATGACATAAGGAGGGTCCGTATAATCCTAGATGGCTAGGAGGGGTCCACGGGGGTCCAGATGGCTACAATTGTCGCACGTGCTTAAGGATGACCTAAAACTGCTGCTGATACTCGTAGATGGCTGGGAGGGGTGCACGTGGGTCAGATGACGTAAGGAGGGTCCGTATACTCCTAGATGGCTAGGACGGGTCCACGGGGGTCCAGATGGCTTAGATTGTCGCATGTGCTTTAGGATGACCTAAAAGCGCTACTGATACTCCTAGATGGCTGGGAGGGGTGCACGTGGCTCAGATGACATAAGGAGGGTCCGTATAATCCTAGATGGCTAGGAGGGGTCCACGGGGGTCCAGATGGCTACAATTGTCGCACGTGCTTAAGGATGACCTAAAACTGCTGCTGATACTCGTAGATGGCTGGGAGGGGTGCACGTGGGTCAGATGACGTAAGGAGGGTCCGTATACTCCTAGATGGCTAGGACGGGTCCACGGGGGTCCAGATGGCTTAGATTGTCGCATGTGCTTTAGGATCACCTAAAAGCGCTACTGATACTCCTAGATGGCTGGGAGGGGTGCACGTGGGTGAGATGACATAAGGAGGGTCCGTATAATCCTAGATGGCTTTGAGGGGTCCACGGGGGTCCAGATGGCTACAATTGTCGCACGTGCTTAAGGATGACCTAAAAGTGCTGCTGATACTCGTAGATGGCTGGGAGGGGTGCACGTTGGTCAGATGACGTAAGGAGGGTTTGTATACTCCAAGAAGGCTAGGGCGGGTCCACGGGGGTCCAGATAGCTTAGATTGTCACACGTGCTTCAGGATCACCTAAAAGTTCTACTGATACTCCTAGATGAATCGGAGGGGTGCACGTTGGTCAGATGACGTAAGGAGGGTTTGTATACTCCTAGAAGGCTAGGACGGGTCCACGGGGGTCCAGATAGCTTAGATTGTCACACGTGCTTTAGGATCACCTAAAAGTGCTACTGATACTCCTAGATGAATCGGAGGGGTGCACGTGGGTGAGATGACGTAAAGAGGGTCCGTATACTCCTAGATGGCTAGGAGGGGTCCACGGGGGTCCAGATAGGATAGATTGTCGCACGTGCTTTAGGATCACCTAAAAGTGCTACTGATACTCCTAGATGAATCGGAGGGGTGCACGTGGGTGAGATGATGTAAGGAGGGTCCGTATAGTCCTAGATGGCTAGGAGGGGTCCACGGGGGTCCAGATGGCTACGATTGTCGCGCGTGCTTTAGGATGACCTAAAAGTGACACTGATACTCCTAGATGGCTGGGAGGGGTGCACGTGGATCAGATGACGTAAGGAGGGTCCGTATACTCCTAGATGGCTAGGAGGGGTCCACGGGGGTCCAGATGGCTACGATTGTCGCGCGTGCTTTAGGATGACCTAAAAGTGATACTGATACTCCTAGATGGCTGAGAGGGGTGCACGTGGGTCAGATGACGTAAGGAGGGTCCGTATACTCCTAGATGGCTAGGAGGGGTCCACGGGGGTCCAGATGGCTACGATTGTCGCGTGTGCTTTAGGATGACCTAAAAGTGCTAGTGATACTCCTAGATGGCTGGGAGGGGTGCACGTGGGTCAGATGACGTAAGGAGGGTCCGTATACTCCTAGATGGCTAGGAGGGGTCCACGGTGGTCCAGATGGCTTAGATTGTCGCATGTGCTTTAGGATGACCTAAAAGCGCTACTGATACTCCTAGATGGCTGGGAGGGGTGCACGTGGCTCAGATGACATAAGGAGGGTCCGTATAATCCTAGATGGCTAGGAGGGGTCCACGGGGGTCCAGATGGCTACAATTGTCGCACGTGCTTAAGGATGACCTAAAACTGCTGCTGATACTCGTAGATGGCTGGGAGGGGTGCACGTGGGTCAGATGACGTAAGGAGGGTCCGTATACTCCTAGATGGCTAGGACGGGTCCACGGGGGTCCAGATGGCTTAGATTGTCGCATGTGCTTTAGGATGACCTAAAAGCGCTACTGATACTCCTAGATGGCTGGGAGGGGTGCACGTGGCTCAGATGACATAAGGAGGGTCCGTATAATCCTAGATGGCTAGGAGGGGTCCACGGGGGTCCAGATGGCTACAATTGTCGCACGTGCTTAAGGATGACCTAAAACTGCTGCTGATACTCGTAGATGGCTGGGAGGGGTGCACGTGGGTCAGATGACGTAAGGAGGGTCCGTATACTCCTAGATGGCTAGGACGGGTCCACGGGTGTCCAGATGGCTTAGATTGTCGCATGTGCTTTAGGATCACCTAAAAGCGCTACTGATACTCCTAGATGGCTGGGAGGGGTGCACGTGGGTGAGATGACATAAGGAGGGTCCGTATAATCCTAGATGGCTTTGAGGGGTCCACGGGGGTCCAGATGGCTACAATTGTCGCACGTGCTTAAGGATGACCTAAAAGTGCTGCTGATACTCGTAGATGGCTGGGAGGGGTGCACGTTGGTCAGATGACGTAAGGAGGGTTTGTATACTCCAAGAAGGCTAGGGCGGGTCCACGGGGGTCCAGATAGCTTAGATTGTCACACGTGCTTCAGGATCACCTAAAAGTTCTACTGATACTCCTAGATGAATCGGAGGGGTGCACGTTGGTCAGATGACGTAAGGAGGGTTTGTATACTCCTAGAAGGCTAGGACGGGTCCACGGGGGTCCAGATAGCTTAGATTGTCACACGTGCTTTAGGATCACCTAAAAGTGCTACTGATACTCCTAGATGAATCGGAGGGGTGCACGTGGGTGAGATGACGTAAAGAGGGTCCGTATACTCCTAGATGGCTAGGAGGGGTCCACGGGGGTCCAGATAGGATAGATTGTCGCACGTGCTTTAGGATCACCTAAAAGTGCTACTGATACTCCTAGATGAATCGGAGGGGTGCACGTGGGTGAGATGATGTAAGGAGGGTCCGTATAGTCCTAGATGGCTAGGAGGGGTCCACGGGGGTCCAGATGGCTACGATTGTCGCGCGTGCTTTAGGATGACCTAAAAGTGACAATGATACTCCTAGATGGCTGGGAGGGGTGCACGTGGATCAGATGACGTAAGGAGGGTCCGTATACTCCTAGATGGCTAGGAGGGGTCCACGGGGGTCCAGATGGCTACGATTGTCGCGCGTGCTTTAGGATGACCTAAAAGTGATACTGATACTCCTAGATGGCTGAGAGGGGTGCACGTGGGTCAGATGACGTAAGGAGGGTCCGTATACTCCTAGATGGCTAGGAGGGGTCCACGGGGGTCCAGATGGCTACGATTGTCGCGTGTGCTTTAGGATGACCTAAAAGTGCTAGTGATACTCCTAGATGGCTGGGAGGGGTGCACGTGGGTCAGATGACGTAAGGAGGGTCCGTATACTCCTAGATGGCTAGGAGGGGTCCACGGTGGTCCAGATGGCTTAGATTGTCGCATGTGCTTTAGGATGACCTAAAAGCGCTACTGATACTCCTAGATGGCTGGGAGGGGTGCACGTGGCTCAGATGACATAAGGAGGATCCGTATAATCCTAGATGGCTTTGAGGGGTCCACGGGGGTCCAGATGGCTACAATTGTCGCACGTGCTTAAGGATGACCTAAAACTGCTGCTGATACTCGTAGATGGCTGGGAGGGGTGCACGTTGGTCAGATGATGTAAAGAGGGCTTGTATACTCCTAGAAGGCTAGGACGGGTCCACGGGGGTCCAGATAGCTTAGATTGTCACACGTGCTTTAGGATCACCTAAAAGTGCTACTGATACTCCTAGATGAATCGGAGGGGTGCACGTGGGTGAGATGATGTAAGGAGGGTCCGTATAGTCCTAGATGGCTAGGAGGGGTCCACGGGGGTCCAGATGGCTACGATTGTCGCGCGTGCTTTAGGATGACCTAAAAGTGATACTGATACTCCTAGATGGCTGGGAGGGGTGCACGTGGATCAGATGACGTAAGGAGGGTCCGTATACTCCTAGATGGCTAGGAGGGGTCCACGGGGGTCCAGATGGCTACGATTGTCGCGCGTGCTTTAGGATGACCTAAAAGTGATACTGATACTCCTAGATGGCTGAGAGGGGTGCACGTGGGTCAGATGACGTAAGGAGGGTCCGTATACTCCTAGATGGCTAGGAGGGGTCCACGGGGGTCCAGATGGCTACGATTGTCGCGCGTGCTTTAGGATGACCTAAAAGTGATACTGATACTCCTAGATGGCTGAGAGGGGTCAGATGACGTAAGGAGGGTCCGTATACTCCTAGATGGCTACGAGGGGTCCACGGGGGTCCAGATGGCTACGATTGTCGCGTGTGCTTTAGGATGACCTAAAAGTGCTACTGATACTCCTAGATGGCTGGGAGGGGTGCACGTGGGTCAGATGACGTAAGGAGGGTCCGTATACTCCTAGATGGCTAGGAGGGGTCCACGGGGGTCCAGATGGCTTAGATTGTCGCATGTGCTTTAGGATGACCTAAAAGCGCTACTGATACTCCTAGATGGCTGGGAGGGGTGCACGTGGCTCAGATGACATAAGGAGTGTCCGTATAATCCTAGATGGCTAGGAGGGGTCCACGGGGGTCCAGATGGCTACAATTGTCGCACGTGCTTAAGGATGACCTAAAACTGCTGCTGATACTCGTAGATGGCTGGGAGGGGTGCACGTGGGTCAGATGACGTAAGGAGGGTCCGTATACTCCTAGATGGCTAGGACGGGTCCACGGGGGTCCAGATGGCTTATGATATGGGAACGACGGGGGAGGTGCAGCCCAATTTCAGGACTCCACCAAGTTAGGTGTATTCGTCGTGTGTTGCTATTTTAAATAATTAGAGTTTTTAATAATTATGAGTTTGGGCTTGGTTTGGGCCTGTCCAACCAAGTCAACGTAGGGTCCATTAGGGGGGCGGTACTGTAGCGCGGTACTGTAGCATCCCTCCCCTCATATAAGGAGTTGCTAGGCATCGTTTTAGGGTTAGCTTGAGTTTAGATTAAAAACAGTCCATAGACTTTGAGCTCGTTGGTGAAGCATCCCTCCGGGGACGGCGATGCCGTTTTTCAGTTTGTAATAAAGATTGCTGCGAGGGTGCTTGTGTTCATCAAGTGTTATCGTGCTCGGGTTAGAGGCGTGGTGATCTTCATCACGTTGCTTGCTGGATTTATTCCCCACCTTCAGGGGACGCCGTTGGTGTTGTTGGAAGGATTTACCGTCCGGGTTACTCGTTGTGAAAGATCGGGACAACAATCATAGGATCATCCCCTTGATCCTTATAAGGTGCACGTTGGTCAGATGACGTAAGGAGGGTTTGTATACTCCTAGAAGGCTAGGACGGGTCCACGGGGGTCCAGATAGCTTAGATTGTCACACGTGCTTTAGGATCACCTAAAAGTGCTACTGATACTCCTAGATGAATCGGAGGGGTGCACGTGGGTGAGATGATGTAAGGAGGGTCCGTATAGTCCTAGATGGCTAGGAGGGGTCCACGGGGGTCCAGATGGCTACGATTGTCGCGCGTGCTTTAGGATGACCTAAAAGTGATACTGATACTCCAAGATGGCTGGGAGGGGTGCACGTGGATCAGATGACGTAAGGAGGGTCCGTATACTCCTAGATGGCTAGGAGGGGTCCACGGGGGTCCAGATGGCTACGATTGTCGCGCGTGCTTTAGGATGACCTAAAAGTGATACTGATACTCCTAGATGGCTGAGAGGGGTGCACGTGGGTCAGATGACGTAAGGAGGGTCCGTATACTCCTAGATGGCTAGGAGGGGTCCACGGGGGTCCAGATGGCTACGATTGTCGCGTGTGCTTTAGGATGACCTAAAAGTGCTACTGATACTCCTAGATGGCTGGGAGGGGTGCACGTGGGTCAGATGACGTAAGGAGGGTCCGTATACTCCTAGATGGCTAGGAGGGGTCCACGGGGGTCCAGATGGCTTAGATTGTCGCATGTGCTTTAGGATGACCTAAAAGCGCTACTGATACTCCTAGATGGCTGGGAGGGGTGCACGTGGCTCAGATGACATAAGGAGGGTCCGTATAATCCTAGATGGCTTTGAGGGGTCCACGGGGGTCCAGATGGCTACAATTGTCGCACGTGCTTAAGGATGACCTAAAACTGCTGCTGATACTCGTAGATGGCTGGGAGGGGTGCACGTTGGTCAGATGACGTAAGGAGGGTTTGTATACTCCTAGAAGGCTAGGACGGGTCCACGGGGGTCCAGATAGCTTAGATTGTCACACGTGCTTTAGGATCACCTAAAAGTGCTACTGATACTCCTAGATGAATCGGAGGGGTGCACGTGGGTGAGATGATGTAAGGAGGGTCCGTATAGTCCTAGATGGCTAGGAGGGGTCCACGGGGGTCCAGATGGCTACGATTGTCGCGCGTGCTTTAGGATGACCTAAAAGTGATACTGATACTCCAAGATGGCTGGGAGGGGTGCACGTGGATCAGATGACGTAAGGAGGGTCCGTATACTCCTAGATGGCTAGGAGGGGTCCACGGGGGTCCAGATGGCTACGATTGTCGCGCGTGCTTTAGGATGACCTAAAAGTGATACTGATACTCCTAGATGGCTGAGAGGGGTGCACGTGGGTCAGATGACGTAAGGAGGGTCCGTATACTCCTAGATGGCTAGGAGGGGTCCACGGGGGTCCAGATGGCTACGATTGTCGCGTGTGCTTTAGGATGACCTAAAAGTGCTACTGATACTCCTAGATGGCTGGGAGGGGTGCACGTGGGTCAGATGACGTAAGGAGGGTCCGTATACTCCTAGATGGCTAGGAGGGGTCCACGGGGGTCCAGATGGCTTAGATTGTCGCATGTGCTTTAGGATGACCTAAAAGCGCTACTGATACTCCTAGATGGCTGGGAGGGGTGCACGTGGCTCAGATGACATAAGGAGGGTCCGTATAATCCTAGATGGCTTTGAGGGGTCCACGGGGGTCCAGATGGCTACAATTGTCGCACGTGCTTAAGGATGACCTAAAACTGCTGCTGATACTCGTAGATGGCTGGGAGGGGTGCACGTTGGTCAGATGACGTAAGGAGGGTTTGTATACTCCTAGAAGGCTAGGACGGGTCCACGGGGGTCCAGATAGCTTAGATTGTCACACGTGCTTTAGGATCACCTAAAAGTGCTACTGATACTCCTAGATGAATCGGAGGGGTGCACGTGGGTGAGATGATGTAAGGAGGGTCCGTATAGTCCTAGATGGCTAGGAGGGGTCCACGGGGGTCCAGATGGCTACGATTGTCGCGCGTGCTTTAGGATGACCTAAAAGTGATACTGATACTCCAAGATGGCTGGGAGGGGTGCACGTGGATCAGATGACGTAAGGAGGGTCCGTATACTCCTAGATGGCTAGGAGGGGTCCACGGGGGTCCAGATGGCTACGATTGTCGCGCGTGCTTTAGGATGACCTAAAAGTGATACTGATACTCCTAGATGGCTGAAAGGGGTGCACGTGGGTCAGATGACGTAAGGAGGGTCCGTATACTCCTAGATGGCTAGGAGGGGTCCACGGGGGTCCAGATGGCTACGATTGTCGCGTGTGCTTTAGGATGACCTAAAAGTGCTACTGATACTCCTAGATGGCTGGGAGGGGTGCACGTGGGTCAGATGACGTAAGGAGGGTCCGTATACTCCTAGATGGCTAGGAGGGGTCCACGGGGGTCCAGATGGCTTAGATTGTCGCATGTGCTTTAGGATGACCTAAAAGCGCTACTGATACTCCTAGATGGCTGGGAGGGGTGCACGTGGCTCAGATGACATAAGGAGGGTCCGTATAATCCTAGATGGCTTTGAGGGGTCCACGGGGGTCCAGATGGCTACAATTGTCGCACGTGCTTAAGGATGACCTAAAACTGCTGCTGATACTCGTAGATGGCTGGGAGGGGTGCACGTTGGTCAGATGACGTAAGGAGGGTTTGTATACTCCTAGAAGGCTAGGACGGGTCCACGGGGGTCCAGATAGCTTAGATTGTCACACGTGCTTTAGGATCACCTAAAAGTGCTACTGATACTCCTAGATGAATCGGAGGGGTGCACGTGGGTGAGATGATGTAAGGATGGTCCGTATAGTCCTAGATGGCTAGGAGGGGTCCACGGGGGTCCAGATGGCTACGATTGTCGCGCGTGCTTTAGGATGACCTAAAAGTGATACTGATACTCCTAGATGGCTGGGAGGGGTGCACGTGGATCAGATGACGTAACGAGGGTCTGTATACTCCTAGATGGCTAGGAGGGGTCCACGGGGGTCCAGATGGCTACGATTCTCGCGCGTGCTTTAGGATGACCTAAAAGTGATACTGATACTCCTAGATGGCTGAGAGGGGTGCACGTGGGTCAGATGACGTAAGGAGGGTCCGTATACTCCTAGATGGCTAGGAGGGGTCCACGGGGGTCCAGATGGCTACGATTGTCGCGTGTGCTTTAGGATGACCTAAAAGTGCTACTGATACTCCTAGATGGCTGGGAGGGGTGCACGTGGGTCAGATGACGTAAGGAGGGTCCGTATACTCCTAGATGGCTAGGAGGGGTCCACGGGGGTCCAGATGGCTTAGATTGTCGCATGTGCTTTAGGATGACCTAAAAGCGCTACTGATACTCCTAGATGGCTGGGAGGGGTGCACGTGGCTCAGATGACATAAGGAGGGTCCGTATAATCCTAGATGGCTTTGAGGGGTCCACGGGGGTCCAGATGGCTACAATTGTCGCACGTGCTTAAGGATGACCTAAAACTGCTGCTGATACTCGTAGATGGCTGGGAGGGGTGCACGTTGGTCAGATGACGTAAGGAGGGTTTTGATAAGGGGTGGCCCGATCTTCTCAGTGAGCGATGGGTAGATGGATGATGGTGGAAGATAACTTGCGAGAATCCGACGAACTCTCCGGCTGTTCCCCCGTTGCCAATGCAACAGCTCTTCAACCCAATGGATATTCGCGACGCCTCACACCGATGCAACGTAGCCGCCGACCACGAAGCGGTTTTGCAATCTACTAATTCCCAGTGGAACAACAGATCACACTCAAACTTCGGATAATAATCTCCAGAGCGCAACACAGTGGAGAGGTTGAATTCCTGAGCGCAACACAGAGGAACTCGAATATAGATGAATGCTTAGCAATCCAATCTAGGTTTTATGTTTAAACGTGGTCTAAACCTAAAAGCCACGAAATTACAAGCCTTATAAAGGCTGCTGGACGTCCAACATTGTGTTGGAGTCAAAACCTAACTTTCCTAACTTTAACGGACTCTGTTTGGAAACAGGCAGAAAACAACTCGTGACTTGTTGCGGTCACCGCGCCCAGTCCGAGCCGAACCGGGGCATGTGGCCGGACCCATTGGAAAGCCCTTCAAATTGCCTTTTCAGATTGTGCTTCTTTGCTCTATTTGGAGTCCGTATAAAGAATCCACGTCCGTTTCAAATTCAGGACTTCTGTCAGTCCGAACCGAATCTGAACAAATCTTGAATCCGAATTGGAAAGGATCTTTCTTTGTTTGCAGCATCCCTTCTTCGCGTGATGGCTCCACTTCCTCCCTCGCCTCCCTCGTGCTAGCCACCTTGATGTTTGTCAACAGCCTCCATTCCTTGCCCACATCTTCTTCTCCATTCGCCATTATCTCCATTAACTCAAACCTAATGATACATAAACATAATAACTTAGGCAGTATAACATTCTTATAATTCATGGTATCATATCCAACTAGGAATGAGTTCACCTTATAATAATCATCGATCATGTTTAGTATTTCCTTCCAGTTTAAGCATGGATAATCATCATAATCCACCGATATATCCTCATCATCCTCCCTTTCTTCAAGAAAAGCCGTCCGCGGCTTTGGATAAGCTGAAAGTGGAAGAAACAAAAAGAACAACGTGTACGCAGAGTATATGTATATATAGCAGGTTGTATCATGTTTGTAAATAGGATGATTATTCTCAAATGACAAAATGCAACGAAAATTGCGAGCATAGCACATATAATTGTCATAATGGAACCAAGAAAATCTCAGCAATAAGCAATCAGAATTGCAAGTATAAGTGAAGTTCATAGAATCATGATCAAAATGATAGACACAAATATATAAAATCTTATGATTCAGTATTAAATCCAATGTCCTCACAGAAGATCGATGATCAAATTTCATGCTATCAAGGTCAAACCAATCCAAACGATGCAAATCATCATATGTGTCATACCATGCTTCAATTGCGCTACTCTGATATGTAGAACAAAGCAATGACCATGCAGCACAAACAGGTAAATAGTCATGTCCATTATTTCCAGTACTTAAGATGCAACTCAGTTTGCAAATATAAGTGAAGCATAAATCAGTTTGGGACAAACAAGACGGATGTGCATAATCATATGCAAATCTAGCAAGATCAGAACAGTCCAACAAAGGTGATGCTACCTTTGTTCGCTGAGGTACATCAACTAGACTAGAAGACATCATATTATCATGATAATGAGGTATTGTCCCAAAGCAAAAAGATTTTGGCACATAGCATATATGATTGCAAGAAAAATGTTTTAGTTCAGCAATGTTATCATAGGTAATGCATATGTGATCCACCAAAAAATTCTCGTTCATGTTATAGTCACCAATTAAATATAATCCGAAACAATTGGCATAGGTGCTAGAATTTACAAATGAAAGTTCAGAAATCTTATTCATAGCACAACTCATGGTAAGCGGTGCTTCTAGCATAATGTAATACAAAACATCAGTTGGTGGTATTTTAGCAAGAATCTCTTTATGTGTAATCAGTACCACATGATCGAAATTCGAATTTAGCAAATTATCACATGATGCTGAAATATGTTTGTGTATAAAATCACTAGAACCAGTCAGCGAAGAATCATACTCACAAAGTGACGCGCTTGCTGGCTGCATCGCAAAATCAGTACCTTTTTCAATGGCAAACTCCTCAGATGTAGTAGGCACTGAAATAGGTTCCTCTAGTGGTGATGCAGGTTGAAGACTTGACGGCTCCCTTTCTTCAAAAGCAACCTGCATATCACAAGAAACAACACTAGAAGGAGAGATAGTTACATTAGCAGAAATATCCTCACATGTCCTATCATCTACTACACTCATGTTATCCTTTTCTCTCATACTCTCGAAGTGGATGCACTCAACCTCACGTTTAGTGGAATCACACAGCTCACTTTTTATAACACTCTCACTCAATTTGGCTATGTGGCGCTCATTCTCACATGGGTTTTGATGCACAAGTAGCTCAACAGTTTTCAGATTCGGACACTCCACAACCATGCTCTTGTTCGTTTTTGACATTAAAAACTCTTTCTTCTTTTCCTTCCGAACAAGATGAAATGCATGAAAATCATCTTCAGGTGTAGGTTGTAAGTATCTCTTCCTCATGTTCCAAATGATGGACAAACCATCAACACCTCGTGGACAACTTGCTTTAAATTGTCTCCACCACAGTGCTCCCAACATGATGTGACAAGAATCAAGTGCCACAGGAGATATATCACATACCACAACCTCGGTGTGCGGTCCTATGGTAATAGGAACCTCAGCCTGGTGTGAAATTTGGAGTGCACCATACGCAGAAGCTAGGAAATAAGGCTCTGAAAGGTAACATGTACTAAGCTGCAACTTTTCAACGACTTCAATGCTGACTAAATTAATAGACGAGAATCTCTCAATGGTTACAGCAGCAACTCGTCCACAAATAATGGCATTGAAGTGGAACAGACCGTTTCCTTGGATTGGACGACTTTCTTCTGTCCAAAAGGCTGCACTGCAAAATTTGCGTTTGCTAGTTTCAAAATCACCCTCGTATTCTGCCATGGTTAGTAAACAACACAAATATGTATATATGTGGGAAACTCTCAACTCACTCAAGACCGAAAGAAATTGTGTATCTTACCATTCCAAAGTGAATAGTAAAGCTTACCACTCGTAGGGCAGTACGTGCACGGATGGGGTGAAGCGAATATTATGGGTATCAAAGTGTCACACAACAAAACAGGGTATTTGGTGGAGCTTGGTTGGGATACCTAACAACACCGATTCACAAAGCCTAGTGCTGATCGTATGACACAAGAGACACTCGGAAACGCACACGGTGGAGATAAATGGGGCAATTGCAACTCTGAAAATGAGCTAAGAATGATATATGTCGGAATAATGTTCGTGTTGCAATGCACAGGAGAGACGCTAGCAAAAGCTCAATACTAAGGGCACAAGATTGCTCAATTCTACTAGTGCAAGGCAGGAATATAATTCGTAAACAATGCTCCAAACAGACTGATATGAATAAAATTCTGGCCTCTTTTTCCTTTTTCGGTTGGTACTGTAGCTACAGCAATTTCGGAACTTTCTTTTTCTCTTCTTTTTTTTTCTCCCTTTTTCTCTGTTTAACTAGGCCACACAAATATTTCACAAGAGCAAATAAAATAGACTGCCAAAATAATGCACTTTCCAACCTATATGAGCAGCCCAAAGAGCATAGAAATTACTAGTCTCGTAGGAAAGTTCTACACAAAAATAGACAGGCTTATACCTAAGTTTATCAATGGAAATACACGGAAAAGGAAACACCTAAGGAAACTAAATTAGACACGAACTTGACAAAGGAAAAAAAAAGGACACAGACACACCTCGACACGGACCTAGGAGTGCCGCACAAAAAACTGAACGGAAACCAAATCGGTTAAGACTTCTCTTTCCTCTTTTTTTTACTTCTTTTTCTGAAACGAATCTGACAAGGATCAGAAGGAAAAACAACGCAAAAGGACACACGATCAGCAGCTAAACTAGATGAACCGATGCAAAACTAAGGCTATGGCAAATATTTTTGTGGGGCTTTTTCTGGATAGGACGAAAAACAGTAAATCTACGGGATGGATTTGTGGATGCTCACCGAGTAAACTCTGGAAATCTGATACCAAGATGATAAGGGGTGGCCCGATCTTCTCAGTGAGCGATGGGTAGATGGATGATGGTGGAAGATAACTTGCGAGAATCCGACGAACTCTCCGGCTGTTCCCCCGTTGCCAATGCAACAGCTCTTCAACCCAATGGATATTCGCGACGCCTCACACCGATGCAACGTAGCCGCCGACCACGAAGCGGTTTTGCAATCTACTAATTCCCAGTGGAACAACAGATCACACTCAAACTTCGGATAATAATCTCCAGAGCGCAACACAGTGGAGAGGTTGAATTCCTGAGCGCAACACAGAGGAACTCGAATATAGATGAATGCTTAGCAATCCAATCTAGGTTTTATGTTTAAACGTGGTCTAAACCTAAAAGCCACGAAATTACAAGCCTTATAAAGGCTGCTGGACGTCCAACATTGTGTTGGAGTCAAAACCTAACTTTCCTAACTTTAACGGACTCTGTTTGGAAACAGGCAGAAAACAACTCGTGACTTGTTGCGGTCACCGCGCCCAGTCCGAGCCGAACCGGGGCATGTGGCCGGACCCATTGGAAAGCTCTTCAAATTGCCTTTTCAGATTGTGCTTCTTTGCTCTATTTGGAGTCCGTATAAAGAATCCACGTCCGTTTCAAATTCAGGACTTCTGTCAGTCCGAACCGAATCTGAACAAATCTTGAATCCGAATTGGAAAGGATCTTTCTTTGTTTGCAGCATCCCTTCTTCGCGTGATGGCTCCACTTCCTCCCTCGCCTCCCTCGTGCTAGCCACCTTGATGTTTGTCAACAGCCTCCATTCCTTGCCCACATCTTCTTCTCCATTCGCCATTATCTCCATTAACTCAAACCTAATGATACATAAACATAATAACTTAGGCAGTATAACATTCTTATAATTCATGGTATCATATCCAACTAGGAATGAGTTCACCTTATAATAATCATCGATCATGTTTAGTATTTCCTTCCAGTTTAAGCATGGATAATCATCATAATCCACCGATATATCCTCATCACATGTTTAGTATTTCCTTCCAGTTTAAGCATGGATAATCATCATAATCCACCGATATATCCTCATCAGGTTTGTATACTCCTAGAAGGCTAGGACGGGTCCACGGGGGTCCAGATAGCTTAGATTGTCACACGTGCTTTAGGATCACCTAAAAGTGCTACTGATACTCCTAGATGAATCGGAGGGGTGCACGTGGGTGAGATGATGTAAGGAGGGTCCGTATAGTCCTAGATGGCTAGGAGGGGTCCACGGGGGTCCAGATGGCTACGATTGTCGCGCGTGCTTTAGGATGACCTAAAAGTGATACTGATACTCCAAGATGGCTGGGAGGGGTGCACGTGGATCAGATGACGTAAGGAGGGTCCGTATACTCCTAGATGGCTAGGAGGGGTCCACGGGGGTCCAGATGGCTACGATTGTCGCGCGTGCTTTAGGATGACCTAAAAGTGATACTGATACTCCTAGATGGCTGAGAGGGGTGCACGTGGGTCAGATGACGTAAGGAGGGTCCGTATACTCCTAGATGGCTAGGAGGGGTCCACGGGGGTCCAGATGGCTACGATTGTCGCGTGTGCTTTAGGATGACCTAAAAGTGCTACTGATACTCCTAGATGGCTGGGAGGGGTGCACGTGGGTCAGATGACGTAAGGAGGGTCCGTATACTCCTAGATGGCTAGGAGGGGTCCACGGGGGTCCAGATGGCTTAGATTGTCGCATGTGATTTAGGATGACCTAAAAGCGCTACTGATACTCCTAGATGGCTGGGAGGGGTGCACGTGGCTCAGATGACATAAGGAGGGTCTGTATAATCCTAGATGGCTTTGAGGGGTCCACGGGGGTCCAGATGGCTACAATTGTCGCACGTGCTTAAGGATGACCTAAAACTGCTGCTGATACTCGTAGATGGCTGGGAGGGGTGCACGTTGGTCAGATGACGTAAGGAGGGTTTGTATACTCCTAGAAGGCTAGGACGGGTCCACGGGGGTCCAGATAGCTTAGATTGTCACACGTGCTTTAGGATCACCTAAAAGTGCTACTGATACTCCTAGATGAATCGGAGGGGTGCACGTGGGTGAGATGATGTAAGGATGGTCCGTATAGTCCTAGATGGCTAGGAGGGGTCCACGGGGGTCCAGATGGCTACGATTGTCGCGCGTGCTTTAGGATGACCTAAAAGTGATACTGATACTCCTAGATGGCTGGGAGGGGTGCACGTGGATCAGATGACGTAACGAGGGTCTGTATACTCCTAGATGGCTAGGAGGGGTCCACGGGGGTCCAGATGGCTACGATTCTCGCGCGTGCTTTAGGATGACCTAAAAGTGATACTGATACTCCTAGATGGCTGAGAGGGGTGCACGTGGGTCAGATGACGTAAGGAGGGTCCGTATACTCCTAGATGGCTAGGAGGAGTCCACGGGGGTCCAGCTGGCTACGATTGTCGCGTGTGCTTTAGGATGACCTAAAAGTGCTACTGATACTCCTAGATGGCTGGGAGGGGTGCACGTGGGTCAGATGACGTAAGGAGGGTCCGTATACTCCTAGATGGCTAGGAGGGGTCCACGGGGGTCCAGATGGCTTAGATTGTCGCATGTGCTTTAGGATGACCTAAATGCGCTACTGATACTCCTAGATGGCTGGGAGGGGTGCACGTGGCTCAGATGACATAAGGAGGGTCTGTATAATCCTAGATGGCTTTGAGGGGTCCACGGGGGTCCAGATGGCTACAATTGTCGCACGTGCTTAAGGATGACCTAAAACTGCTGCTGATACTCGTAGATGGCTGGGAGGGGTGCACGTTGGTCAGATGACGTAAGGAGGGTTTGTATACTCCTAGAAGGCTAGGACGGGTCCACGGGGGTCCAGATAGCTTAGATTGTCACACGTGCTTTAGGATCACCTAAAAGTGCTACTGATACTCCTAGATGAATCGGAGGGGTGCACGTGGGTGAGATGATGTAAGGATGGTCCGTATAGTCCTAGATGGCTAGGAGGGGTCCACGGGGGTCCAGATGGCTACGATTGTCGCGCGTGCTTTAGGATGACCTAAAAGTGATACTGATACTCCTAGATGGCTGGGAGGGGTGCACGTGGATCAGATGACGTAACGAGGGTCTGTATACTCCTAGATGGCTAGGAGGGGTCCACGGGGGTCCAGATGGCTACGATTCTCGCGCGTGCTTTAGGATGACCTAAAAGTGATACTGATACTCCTAGATGGCTGAGAGGGGTGCACGTGGGTCAGATGACGTAAGGAGGGTCCGTATACTCCTAGATGGCTAGGAGGGGTCCACGGGGGTCCAGATGGCTACGATTGTCGCGTGTGCTTTAGGATGACCTAAAAGTGCTACTGATACTCCTAGATGGCTGGGAGGGGTGCACGTGGGTCAGATGACGTAAGGAGGGTCCGTATACTCCTAGATGGCTAGGAGGGGTCCACGGGGGTCCAGATGGCTTAGATTGTCGCATGTGCTTTAGGATGACCTAAAAGCGCTACTGATACTCCTAGATGGCTGGGAGGGGTGCACGTGGCTCAGATGACATAAGGAGGGTCCGTATAATCCTAGATGGCTTTGAGGGGTCCACGGGGGTCCAGATGGCTACAATTGTCGCACGTGCTTAAGGATGACCTAAAACTGCTGCTGATACTCGTAGATGGCTGGGAGGGGTGCACGTTGGTCAGATGACGTAAGGAGGGTTTGTATACTCCTAGAAGGCTAGGACGGGTCCACGGGGGTCCAGATAGCTTAGATTGTCACACGTGCTTTAGGATCACCTAAAAGTGCTACTGATACTCCTAGATGAATCGGAGGGGTGCACGTGGGTGAGATGATGTAAGGATGGTCCGTATAGTCCTAGATGGCTAGGAGGGGTCCACGGGGGTCCAGATGGCTACGATTGTCGCGCGTGCTTTAGGATGACCTAAAAGTGATACTGATACTCCTAGATGGCTGGGAGGGGTGCACGTGGATCAGATGACGTAACGAGGGTCTGTATACTCCTAGATGGCTAGGAGGGGTCCACGGGGGTCCAGATGGCTACGATTCTCGCGCGTGCTTTAGGATGACCTAAAAGTGATACTGATACTCCTAGATGGCTGAGAGGGGTGCACGTGGGTCAGATGACGTAAGGAGGGTCCGTATACTCCTAGATGGCTAGGAGGAGTCCACGGGGGTCCAGCTGGCTACGATTGTCGCGTGTGCTTTAGGATGACCTAAAAGTGCTACTGATACTCCTAGATGGCTGGGAGGGGTGCACGTGGGTCAGATGACGTAAGGAGGGTCCGTATACTCCTAGATGGCTAGGAGGGGTCCACGGGGGTCCAGATGGCTTAGATTGTCGCATGTGCTTTAGGATGACCTAAATGCGCTACTGATACTCCTAGATGGCTGGGAGGGGTGCACGTGGCTCAGATGACATAAGGAGGGTCTGTATAATCCTAGATGGCTTTGAGGGGTCCACGGGGGTCCAGATGGCTACAATTGTCGCACGTGCTTAAGGATGACCTAAAACTGCTGCTGATACTCGTAGATGGCTGGGAGGGGTGCACGTTGGTCAGATGACGTAAGGAGGGTTTGTATACTCCTAGAAGGCTAGGACGGGTCCACGGGGGTCCAGATAGCTTAGATTGTCACACGTGCTTTAGGATCACCTAAAAGTGCTACTGATACTCCTAGATGAATCGGAGGGGTGCACGTGGGTGAGATGATGTAAGGATGGTCCGTATAGTCCTAGATGGCTAGGAGGGGTCCACGGGGGTCCAGATGGCTACGATTGTCGCGCGTGCTTTAGGATGACCTAAAAGTGATACTGATACTCCTAGATGGCTGGGAGGGGTGCACGTGGATCAGATGACGTAACGAGGGTCTGTATACTCCTAGATGGCTAGGAGGGGTCCACGGGGGTCCAGATGGCTACGATTCTCGCGCGTGCTTTAGGATGACCTAAAAGTGATACTGATACTCCTAGATGGCTGAGAGGGGTGCACGTGGGTCAGATGACGTAAGGAGGGTCCGTATACTCCTAGATGGCTAGGAGGGGTCCACGGGGGTCCAGATGGCTACGATTGTCGCGTGTGCTTTAGGATGACCTAAAAGTGCTACTGATACTCCTAGATGGCTGGGAGGGGTGCACGTGGGTCAGATGACGTAAGGAGGGTCCGTATACTCCTAGATGGCTAGGAGGGGTCCACGGGGGTCCAGATGGCTTAGATTGTCGCATGTGCTTTAGGATGACCTAAAAGCGCTACTGATACTCCTAGATGGCTGGGAGGGGTGCACGTGGCTCAGATGACATAAGGAGGGTCCGTATAATCCTAGATGGCTTTGAGGGGTCCACGGGGGTCCAGATGGCTACAATTGTCGCACGTGCTTAAGGATGACCTAAAACTGCTGCTGATACTCGTAGATGGCTGGGAGGGGTGCACGTTGGTCAGATGACGTAAGGAGGGTTTGTATACTCCTAGAAGGCTAGGACGGGTCCACGGGGGTCCAGATAGCTTAGATTGTCACACGTGCTTTAGGATCACCTAAAAGTGCTACTGATACTCCTAGATGAATCGGAGGGGTGCACGTGGGTGAGATGATGTAAGGAGGGTCCGTATAGTCCTAGATGGCTAGGAGGGGTCCACGGGGGTCCAGATGGCTACGATTGTCGCGCGTGCTTTAGGATGACCTAAAAGTGATACTGATACTCCAAGATGGCTGGGAGGGGTGCACGTGGATCAGATGACGTAAGGAGGGTCCGTATACTCCTAGATGGCTAGGAGGGGTCCACGGGGGTCCAGATGGCTACGATTGTCGCGCGTGCTTTAGGATGACCTAAAAGTGATACTGATACTCCTAGATGGCTGAGAGGGGTGCACGTGGGTCAGATGACGTAAGGAGGGTCCGTATACTCCTAGATGGCTAGGAGGGGTCCACGGGGGTCCAGATGGCTACGAATGTCGCGTGTGCTTTAGGATGACCTAAAAGTGCTACTGATACTCCTAGATGGCTGGGAGGGGTGCACGTGGGTCAGATGACGTAAGGAGGGTCCGTATACTCCTAGATGGCTAGGAGGGGTCCACGGGGGTCCAGATGGCTTAGATTGTCGCATGTGCTTTAGGATGACCTAAAAGCGCTACTGATACTCCTAGATGGCTGGGAGGGGTGCACGTGGCTCAGATGACATAAGGAGGGTCCGTATAATCCTAGATGGCTTTGAGGGGTCCACGGGGGTCCAGATGGCTACAATTGTCGCACGTGCTTAAGGATGACCTAAAACTGCTGCTGATACTCGTAGATGGCTGGGAGGGGTGCACGTTGGTCAGATGATGTAAGGAGGGTTTGTATACTCCTAGAAGGCTAGGACGGGTCCACGGGGGTCCAGATAGCTTAGATTGTCACACGTGCTTTAGTATCACCTAAAAGTGCTACTGATACTCCTAGATGAATCGGAGGGGTGCACGTGGGTGAGATGATGTAAGGAGGGTCCGTATAGTCCTAGATGGCTAGGAGGGGTCCACGGGGGTCCAGATGGCTACGATTGTCGCGCGTGCTTTAGGATGACCTAAAAGTGATACTGATACTCCAAGATGGCTGGGAGGGGTGCACGTGGATCAGATGACGTAAGGAGGGTCCGTATACTCCTAGATGGCTAGGAGGGGTCCACGGGGGTCCAGATGGCTACGATTGTCGCGCGTGCTTTAGGATGACCTAAAAGTGATACTGATACTCCTAGATGGCTGAGAGGGGTGCACGTGGGTCAGATGACGTAAGGAGGGTCCGTATACTCCTAGATGGCTAGGAGGGGTCCACGGGGGTCCAGATGGCTACGATTGTCGCGTGTGCTTTAGGATGACCTAAAAGTGATACTGATACTCCTAGATGGCTGGGAGGGGTGCACGTGGATCAGATGACGTAACGAGGGTCTGTATACTCCTAGATGGCTAGGAGGGGTCCACGGGGGTCCAGATGGCTACGATTCTCGCGCGTGCTTTAGGATGACCTAAAAGTGATACTGATACTCCTAGATGGCTGAGAGGGGTGCACGTGGGTCAGATGACGTAAGGAGGGTCCGTATACTCCTAGATGGCTAGGAGGGGTCCACGGGGGTCCAGATGGCTACGATTGTCGCGTGTGCTTTAGGATGACCTAAAAGTGCTACTGATACTCCTAGATGGCTGGGAGGGGTGCACGTGGGTCAGATGACGTAAGGAGGGTCCGTATACTCCTAGATGGCTAGGAGGGGTCCACGGGGGTCCAGATGGCTTAGATTGTCGCATGTGCTTTAGGATGACCTAAAAGCGCTACTGATACTCCTAGATGGCTGGGAGGGGTGCACGTGGCTCAGATGACATAAGGAGGGTCCGTATAATCCTAGATGGCTTTGAGGGGTCCACGGGGGTCCAGATGGCTACAATTGTCGCACGTGCTTAAGGATGACCTAAAACTGCTGCTGATACTCGTAGATGGCTGGGAGGGGTGCACGTTGGTCAGATGACGTAAGGAGGGTTTGTATACTCCTAGAAGGCTAGGACGGGTCCACGGGGGTCCAGATAGCTTAGATTGTCACACGTGCTTTAGGATCACCTAAAAGTGCTACTGATACTCCTAGATGAATCGGAGGGGTGCACGTGGGTGAGATGATGTAAGGAGGGTCCGTATAGTCCTAGATGGCTAGGAGGGGTCCACGGGGGTCCAGATGGCTACGATTGTCGCGCGTGCTTTAGGATGACCTAAAAGTGATACTGATACTCCAAGATGGCTGGGAGGGGTGCACGTGGATCAGATGACGTAAGGAGGGTCCGTATACTCCTAGATGGCTAGGAGGGGTCCACGGGGGTCCAGATGGCTACGATTGTCGCGCGTGCTTTAGGATGACCTAAAAGTGATACTGATACTCCTAGATGGCTGAGAGGGGTGCACGTGGGTCAGATGACGTAAGGAGGGTCCGTATACTCCTAGATGGCTAGGAGGGGTCCACGGGGGTCCAGATGGCTACGATTGTCGCGTGTGCTTTAGGATGACCTAAAAGTGCTACTGATACTCCTAGATGGCTGGGAGGGGTGCACGTGGGTCAGATGACGTAAGGAGGGTCCGTATACTCCTAGATGGCTAGGAGGGGTCCACGGGGGTCCAGATGGCTTAGATTGTCGCATGTGCTTTAGGATGACCTAAAAGCGCTACTGATACTCCTAGATGGCTGGGAGGGGTGCACGTGGCTCAGATGACATAAGGAGGGTCCGTATAATCCTAGATGGCTTTGAGGGGTCCACGGGGGTCCAGATGGCTACAATTGTCGCACGTGCTTAAGGATGACCTAAAACTGCTGCTGATACTCGTAGATGGCTGGGAGGGGTGCACGTTGGTCAGATGACGTAAGGAGGGTTTGTATACTCCTAGAAGGCTAGGACGGGTCCACGGGGGTCCAGATAGCTTAGATTGTCACACGTGCTTTAGGATCACCTAAAAGTGCTACTGATACTCCTAGATGAATCGGAGGGGTGCACGTGGGTGAGATGATGTAAGGAGGGTCCGTATAGTCCTAGATGGCTAGGAGGGGTCCACGGGGGTCCAGATGGCTACGATTGTCGCGCGTGCTTTAGGATGACCTAAAAGTGATACTGATACTCCAAGATGGCTGGGAGGGGTGCATGTGGATCAGATGACGTAAGGAGGGTCCGTATACTCCTAGATGGCTAGGAGGGGTCCACGGGGGTCCAGATGGCTACGATTGTCGCGCGTGCTTTAGGATGACCTAAAAGTGATACTGATACTCCTAGATGGCTGAGAGGGGTGCACGTGGGTCAGATGACGTAAGGAGGGTCCGTATACTCCTAGATGGCTAGGAGGGGTCCACGGGGGTCCAGATGGCTACGATTGTCGCGTGTGCTTTAGGATGACCTAAAAGTGCTATTGATACTCCTAGATGGCTGGGAGGGGTGCACGTGGGTCAGATGACGTAAGGAGGGTCCGTATACTCCTAGATGGCTAGGAGGGGTCCACGGGGGTCCAGATGGCTTAGATTGTCGCATGTGCTTTAGGATGACCTAAAAGCGCTACTGATACTCCTAGATGGCTGGGAGGGGTGCACGTGGCTCAGATGACATAAGGAGGGTCCGTATAATCCTAGATGGCTTTGAGGGGTCCACGGGGGTCCAGATGGCTACAATTGTCGCACGTGCTTAAGGATGACCTAAAACTGCTGCTGATACTCGTAGATGGCTGGGAGGGGTGCACGTTGGTCAGATGACGTAAGGAGGGTTTGTATACTCCTAGAAGGCTAGGACGGGTCCACGGGGGTCCAGATAGCTTAGATTGTCACACGTGCTTTAGGATCACCTAAAAGTGCTACTGATACTCCTAGATGAATCGGAGGGGTGCACGTGGGTGAGATGATGTAAGGAGGGTCCGTATAGTCCTAGATGGCTAGGAGGGGTCCACGGGGGTCCAGATGGCTACGATTGTCGCGCGTGCTTTAGGATGACCTAAAAGTGATACTGATACTCCTAGATGGCTGAGAGGGGTGCACGTGGGTCAGATGACGTAAGGAGGGTCCGTATACTCCTAGATGGCTAGGAGGGGTCCACGGGGGTCCAGATGGCTACGATTGTCGCGTGTGCTTTAGGATGACCTAAAAGTGCTACTGATACTCCTAGATGGCTGGGAGGGGTGCACGTGGGTCAGATGACGTAAGGAGGGTCCGTATACTCCTAGATGGCTAGGAGGGGTCCACGGGGGTCCAGATGGCTTAGATTGTCGCATGTGCTTTAGGATGACCTAAAAGCGCTACTGATACTCCTAGATGGCTGGGAGTGGTGCACGTGGCTCAGATGACATAAGGAGGGTCCGTATAATCCTAGATGGCTTTGAGGGGTCCACGGGGGTCCAGATGGCTACAATTGTCGCACGTGCTTAAGGATGACCTAAAACTGCTGCTGATACTCGTAGATGGCTGGGAGGGGTGCACGTTGGTCAGATGACGTAAGGAGGGTTTGTATACTCCTAGAAGGCTAGGACGGGTCCACGGGGGTCCAGATAGCTTAGATTGTCACACGTGCTTTAGTATCACCTAAAAGTGCTACTGATACTCCTAGATGAATCGGAGGGGTGCACGTGGGTGAGATGATGTAAGGAGGGTCCGTATAGTCCTAGATGGCTAGGAGGGGTCCACGGGGGTCCAGATGGCTACGATTGTCGCGCGTGCTTTAGGATGACCTAAAAGTGATACTGATACTCCAAGATGGCTGGGAGGGGTGCACGTGGATCAGATGACGTAAGGAGGGTCCGTATACTCCTAGATGGCTAGGAGGGGTCCACGGGGGTCCAGATGGCTACGATTGTCGCGCGTGCTTTAGGATGACCTAAAAGTGATACTGATACTCCTAGATGGCTGAGAGGGGTGCACGTGGGTCAGATGACGTAAGGAGGGTCCGTATACTCCTAGATGGCTAGGAGGGGTCCACGGGGGTCCAGATGGCTACGATTGTCGCGTGTGCTTTAGGATGACCTAAAAGTGCTACTGATACTCCTAGATGGCTGGGAGGGGTGCACGTGGGTCAGATGACGTAAGGAGGGTCCGTATACTCCTAGATGGCTAGGAGGGGTCCACGGGGGTCCAGATGGCTTAGATTGTCGCATGTGCTTTAGGATGACCTAAAAGCGCTACTGATACTCCTAGATGGCTGGGAGGGGTGCACGTGGCTCAGATGACATAAGGAGGGTCCGTATAATCCTAGATGGCTTGAGGGGTCCACGGGGGTCCAGATGGCTACAATTGTCGCACGTGCTTAAGGATGACCTAAAACTGCTGCTGATACTCGTAGATGGCTGGGAGGGGTGCACGTTGGTCAGATGACGTAAGGAGGGTTTGTATACTCCTAGAAGGCTAGGACGGGTCCACGGGGGTCCAGATAGCTTAGATTGTCACACGTGCTTTAGTATCACCTAAAAGTGCTACTGATACTCCTAGATGAATCGGAGGGGTGCACGTGGGTGAGATGATGTAAGGAGGGTCCGTATAGTCCTAGATGGCTAGGAGGGGTCCACGGGGGTCCAGATGGCTACGATTGTCGCGCGTGCTTTAGGATGACCTAAAAGTGATACTGATACTCCTAGATGGCTGGGAGGGGTGCACGTGGATCAGATGACGTAAGGAGGGTCTGTATACTCCTAGATGGCTAGGAGGGGTCCACGGGGGTCCAGATGGCTACGATTCTCGCGCGTGCTTGAGGATGACCTAAAAGTGATACTGATACTCCTAGATGGCTGAGAGGGGTGCACGTGGGTCAGATGACGTAAGGAGGGTCCGTATACTCCTAGATGGCTAGGAGGGGTCCACGGGGGTCCAGATGGCTACGATTGTCGCGTGTGCTTTAGGATGACCTAAAAGTGCTACTGATACTCCTAGATGGCTGGGAGGGGTGCACGTGGGTCAGATGACGTAAGGAGGGTCCGTATACTCCTAGATGGCTAGGAGGGGTCCACGGGGGTCCAGATGGCTTAGATTGTCGCATGTGCTTTAGGATGACCTAAAAGCGCTACTGATACTCCTAGATGGCTGGGAGGGGTGCACGTGGCTCAGATGACATAAGGAGGGTCCGTATAATCCTAGATGGCTTTGAGGGGTCCACGGGGGTCCAGATGGCTACAATTGTCGCACGTGCTTAAGGATGACCTAAAACTGCTGCTGATACTCGTAGATGGCTGGGAGGGGTGCACGTTGGTCAGATGACGTAAGGAGGGTTTGTATACTCCTAGAAGGCTAGGACGGGTCCACGGGGGTCCAGATAGCTTAGATTGTCACACGTGCTTTAGTATCACCTAAAAGTGCTACTGATACTCCTAGATGAATCGGAGGGGTGCACGTGGGTGAGATGATGTAAGGAGGGTCCGTATAGTCCTAGATGGCTAGGAGGGGTCCACGGGGGTCCAGATGGCTACGATTGTCGCGCGTGCTTTAGGATGACCTAAAAGTGATACTGATACTCCAAGATGGCTGGGAGGGGTGCACGTGGATCAGATGACGTAAGGAGGGTCCGTATACTCCTAGATGGCTAGGAGGGGTCCACGGGGGTCCAGATGGCTACGATTGTCGCGCGTGCTTTAGGATGACCTAAAAGTGATACTGATACTCCTAGATGGCTGAGAGGGGTGCACGTGGGTCAGATGACGTAAGGAGGGTCCGTATACTCCTAGATGGCTAGGAGGGGTCCACGGGGGTCCAGATGGCTACGATTGTCGCGTGTGCTTTAGGATGACCTAAAAGTGCTACTGATACTCCTAGATGGCTGGGAGGGGTGCACGTGGGTCAGATGACGTAAGGAGGGTCCGTATACTCCTAGATGGCTAGGAGGGGTCCACGGGGGTCCAGATGGCTTAGATTGTCGCATGTGCTTTAGGATGACCTAAAAGCGCTACTGATACTCCTAGATGGCTGGGAGGGGTGCACGTGGCTCAGATGACATAAGGAGGGTCCGTATAATCCTAGATGGCTTGAGGGGTCCACGGGGGTCCAGATGGCTACAATTGTCGCACGTGCTTAAGGATGACCTAAAACTGCTGCTGATACTCGTAGATGGCTGGGAGGGGTGCACGTTGGTCAGATGACGTAAGGAGGGTTTGTATACTCCTAGAAGGCTAGGACGGGTCCACGGGGGTCCAGATAGCTTAGATTGTCACACGTGCTTTAGTATCACCTAAAAGTGCTACTGATACTCCTAGATGAATCGGAGGGGTGCACGTGGGTGAGATGATGTAAGGAGGGTCCGTATAGTCCTAGATGGCTAGGAGGGGTCCACGGGGGTCCAGATGGCTACGATTGTCGCGCGTGCTTTAGGATGACCTAAAAGTGATACTGATACTCCTAGATGGCTGGGAGGGGTGCACGTGGATCAGATGACGTAAGGAGGGTCTGTATACTCCTAGATGGCTAGGAGGGGTCCACGGGGGTCCAGATGGCTACGATTCTCGCGCGTGCTTGAGGATGACCTAAAAGTGATACTGATACTCCTAGATGGCTGAGAGGGGTGCACGTGGGTCAGATGACGTAAGGAGGGTCCGTATACTCCTAGATGGCTAGGAGGGGTCCACGGGGGTCCAGATGGCTACGATTGTCGCGTGTGCTTTAGGATGACCTAAAAGTGCTACTGATACTCCTAGATGGCTGGGAGGGGTGCACGTGGGTCAGATGACGTAAGGAGGGTCCGTATACTCCTAGATGGCTAGGAGGGGTCCACGGGGGTCCAGATGGCTTAGATTGTCGCATGTGCTTTAGGATGACCTAAAAGCGCTACTGATACTCCTAGATGGCTGGGAGGGGTGCACGTGGCTCAGATGACATAAGGAGGGTCCGTATAATCCTAGATGGCTTTGAGGGGTCCACGGGGGTCCAGATGGCTACAATTGTCGCACGTGCTTAAGGATGACCTAAAACTGCTGCTGATACTCGTAGATGGCTGGGAGGGGTGCACGTTGGTCAGATGACGTAAGGAGGGTTTGTATACTCCTAGAAGGCTAGGACGGGTCCACGGGGGTCCAGATAGCTTAGATTGTCACACGTGCTTTAGGATCACCTAAAAGTGCTACTGATACTCCTAGATGAATCGGAGGGGTGCACGTGGGTGAGATGATGTAAGGAGGGTCCGTATAGTCCTAGATGGCTAGGAGGGGTCCACGGGGGTCCAGATGGCTACGATTGTCGCGCGTGCTTTAGGATGACCTAAAAGTGATACTGATACTCCTAGATGGCTGAGAGGGGTGCACGTGGGTCAGATGACGTAAGGAGGGTCCGTATACTCCTAGATGGCTAGGAGGGGTCCACGGGGGTCCAGATGGCTACGATTGTCGCGTGTGCTTTAGGATGACCTAAAAGTGCTACTGATACTCCTAGATGGCTGGGAGGGGTGCACGTGGGTCAGATGACGTAAGGAGGGTCCGTATACTCCTAGATGGCTAGGAGGGGTCCACGGGGGTCCAGATGGCTTAGATTGTCGCATGTGCTTTAGGATGACCTAAAAGCGCTACTGATACTCCTAGATGGCTGGGAGTGGTGCACGTGGCTCAGATGACATAAGGAGGGTCCGTATAATCCTAGATGGCTTTGAGGGGTCCACGGGGGTCCAGATGGCTACAATTGTCGCACGTGCTTAAGGATGACCTAAAACTGCTGCTGATACTCGTAGATGGCTGGGAGGGGTGCACGTTGGTCAGATGACGTAAGTGTATACTCCTAGAAGGCTAGGACGGGTCCACGGGGGTCCAGATAGCTTAGATTGTCACACGTGCTTTAGTATCACCTAAAAGTGCTACTGATACTCCTAGATGAATCGGAGGGGTGCACGTGGGTGAGATGATGTAAGGAGGGTCCGTATAGTCCTAGATGGCTAGGAGGGGTCCACGGGGGTCCAGATGGCTACGATTGTCGCGCGTGCTTTAGGATGACCTAAAAGTGATACTGATACTCCAAGATGGCTGGGAGGGGTGCACGTGGATCAGATGACGTAAGGAGGGTCCGTATACTCCTAGATGGCTAGGAGGGGTCCACGGGGGTCCAGATGGCTACGATTGTCGCGCGTGCTTTAGGATGACCTAAAAGTGATACTGATACTCCTAGATGGCTGAGAGGGGTGCACGTGGGTCAGATGACGTAAGGAGGGTCCGTATACTCCTAGATGGCTAGGAGGGGTCCACGGGGGTCCAGATGGCTACGATTGTCGCGTGTGCTTTAGGATGACCTAAAAGTGCTACTGATACTCCTAGATGGCTGGGAGGGGTGCACGTGGGTCAGATGACGTAAGGAGGGTCCGTATACTCCTAGATGGCTAGGAGGGGTCCACGGGAGTCCAGATGGCTTAGATTGTCGCATGTGCTTTAGGATGACCTAAAAGCGCTACTGATACTCCTAGATGGCTGGGAGGGGTGCACGTGGCTCAGATGACATAAGGAGGGTCCGTATAATCCTAGATGGCTTTGAGGGGTCCACGGGGGTCCAGATGGCTACAATTGTCGCACGTGCTTAAGGATGACCTAAAACTGCTGCTGATACTCGTAGATGGCTGGGAGGGGTGCACGTTGGTCAGATGACGTAAGGAGGGTTTGTATACTCCTAGAAGGCTAGGACGGGTCCACGGGGGTCCAGATAGCTTAGATTGTCACACGTGCTTTAGGATCACCTAAAAGTGCTACTGATACTCCTAGATGAATCGGAGGGGTGCACGTGGGTGAGATGATGTAAGGATGGTCCGTATAGTCCTAGATGGCTAGGAGGGGTCCACGGGGGTCCAGATGGCTACGATTGTCGCGCGTGCTTTAGGATGACCTAAAAGTGATACTGATACTCCTAGATGGCTGGGAGGGGTGCACGTGGATCAGATGACGTAACGAGGGTCTGTATACTCCTAGATGGCTAGGAGGGGTCCACGGGGGTCCAGATGGCTACGATTCTCGCGCGTGCTTTAGGATGACCTAAAAGTGATACTGATACTCCTAGATGGCTGAGAGGGGTGCACGTGGGTCAGATGACGTAAGGAGGGTCCGTATACTCCTAGATGGCTAGGAGGGGTCCACGGGGGTCCAGATGGCTACGATTGTCGCGTGTGCTTTAGGATGACCTAAAAGTGCTACTGATACTCCTAGATGGCTGGGAGGGGTGCACGTGGGTCAGATGACGTAAGGAGGGTCCGTATACTCCTAGATGGCTAGGAGGGGTCCACGGGGGTCCAGATGGCTTAGATTGTCGCATGTGCTTTAGGATGACCTAAAAGCGCTACTGATACTCCTAGATGGCTGGGAGGGGTGCACGTGGCTCAGATGACATAAGGAGGGTCCGTATAATCCTAGATGGCTTTGAGGGGTCCACGGGGGTCCAGATGGCTACAATTGTCGCACGTGCTTAAGGATGACCTAAAACTGCTGCTGATACTCGTAGATGGCTGGGAGGGGTGCACGTTGGTCAGATGACGTAAGGAGGGTTTGTATACTCCTAGAAGGCTAGGACGGGTCCACGGGGGTCCAGATAGCTTAGATTGTCACACGTGCTTTAGGATCACCTAAAAGTGCTACTGATACTCCTAGATGAATCGGAGGGGTGCACGTGGGTGAGATGATGTAAGGAGGGTCCGTATAGTCCTAGATGGCTAGGAGGGGTCCACGGGGGTCCAGATGGCTACGATTGTCGCGCGTGCTTTAGGATGACCTAAAAGTGATACTGATACTCCAAGATGGCTGGGAGGGGTGCACGTGGATCAGATGACGTAAGGAGGGTCCGTATACTCCTAGATGGCTAGGAGGGGTCCACGGGGGTCCAGATGGCTACGATTGTCGCGCGTGCTTTAGGATGACCTAAAAGTGATACTGATACTCCTAGATGTGATAAGGGGTGGCCCGATCTTCTCAGTGAGCGATGGGTAGATGGATGATGGTGGAAGATAACTTGCGAGAATCCGACGAACTCTCCGGCTGTTCCCCCGTTGCCAATGCAACAGCTCTTCAACCCAATGGATATTCGCGACGCCTCACACCGATGCAACGTAGCCGCCGACCACGAAGCGGTTTTGCAATCTACTAATTCCCAGTGGAACAACAGATCACACTCAAATTTCGGATAATAATCTCCAGAGCGCAACACAGTGGAGAGGTTGAATTCCTGAGCGCAACACAGAGGAACTCGAATATAGATGAATGCTTAGCAATCCAATCTAGGGTTTATGTTTAAACGTGGTCTGTACCTAAAAGCCACGAAATTACAAGCCTTATAAAGGCTGCTGGACGTCCAACATAGAGTTGGAGTCGAAAACAACCATATCTCTAACTTTCCTAACTTAAAGGACTTTATTTGGAAACTGGCAGGAAACAGCCGTCGACTTGTTTTGGTCACCGAGGCTTGTCCGAGTCGAACCGGTGTTTGGGGTCGGATCCGTTGGAAAGGATTTGTAATTTCCTTTCCAACCTGTGCTTCGTTGCTTTATTTGGACTTCATATGAATACACCTTGACTGTTTCGAATTCGTGACTTCTGCTAGTCCGAATTGAATCTCTCTTCATTGATGGCTCCACTTCCTCCCTCGCCTCCCTCGTGCTTGCCACCTTGATGGTTGTCAATGATTTCCATCCCTCGCGCGCATCTTCTTCTCCATGCGCCATGCCCTCTATTAACTCAAACCTAATGATACAAGAACACAATAACTTAGGTAGTATAACATTCTTATAAATCAAAGTATCATGTCCAACTAGGAATGAGTTCACCTTATAATAATCATCGGTTAGGCTTAATATTTCCTTCCAGTGTAAGCATGAATAATCAGCATAATCCACCGATATATCCTCATCATCCTCCCTTTCTTCAAGAAAAGCCGTCCGCGGCTTTGGATAAGCTGAAAGTGGAAGAAACAAAAAGAACAACGTGTATGCAGAGTATATGTATATATAGCAGGTTGTATCATGTTTGTAAATAGGATGATTATTCTCAAATGACAAAATGCAACGACAATTGCGAGCATAGCACATATAATTGTCATAATGGAACCAAGAAAATCTCAGCAATAAGCAATCAGAATTGCAAGTATAAGTGAAGTTCATAGAATCATGATCAAAATGATAGACACAAATATATAAAATGTTATGATTCAGTATTAAATCCAATGTCCTCACAGAAGATCGATGATCAAATTTCATGCTATCAAGGTCAAACCAATCCAAACGATGCAAATCATCATATGTGTCATACCATGCTTCAATTGCGCTACTCTGATATGTAGAACAAAGCAATGACCATGCAGCACAAACAGGTAAATAGTCATGTCCATTATTTCCAGTACTTAAGATGCAACTCAGTTTGCAAATATAAGTGAAGCATAAATCAGTTTGGGACAAACAAGACGGATGTGCATAATCATATGCAAATCTAGCAAGATCAGAACAGTCCAACAAAGGTGATGCTACCTTTGTTCGCTGAGGTACATCAACTAGACTAGAAGACATCATATTATCATGATAATGAGGTATTGTCCCAAAGCAAAAAGATTTCGGCACAGAGCATATATGATTGCAAGAAAAATGTTTTAGTTCAGCAATGTTATCATAGGTAATGCATATGTGATCCACCAAAAAATTCTCGTTCATGTTATAGTCACCAATTAAATAGAATCGAAAACAGTTGGCATAGGTGCTAGAATTTACATATGAAATTTCAGAAATCCTATTCATAGCACAACTAATGGTAAGTGGTTCTTCTAGCATGATGTAAAACAAAACATCAGTCGGTTGTAGTTTAGCAAGGATCTCTTTATGTGTAATCAATACCACATGATCAAAATTCGAATTTAGCAAATTATCACATGGTGCTGAAATATGTTTGTGTATCAAATCACTAGAACTAGTCAGCGTAGAATCATACTCACAAAGTGACGCGCTTGCTGGCTGCAGCTCAAAATCATTACCCTTTTCAATGGCAAACTCCTCAGATGTAGTAGGCACTGAAATAGATTCCTCTAGTGGTGATGCAGGTTGAAGACTTGACAGCTCCCTTTCTTCAAAAGCAACCTGCATATCACAAGAAACAACACTACAAGTAGAGATAGTTACATTAGCAGAAATATCCTCACATGTCCTATCATCTACTACACTCATGTTGTCTTGTTCTCTCATACTCTCAAAGTGTATGCACTCATCCTCACGTTTAGTGGAATCACACAACTCACTTTTTATAACACTCTCACTCAATTTGGCTATGTGGCTCTCATTCTCACATGGGATTTGATCCATAATGTGGTCAACATGACATATAATTGAAATGTCACCGTCCATGATGACCATGTACTTAGCCGATAAGCTAAATTCTTTTCTCCTCTCCTTGCGAAGAAGATGGTACTCATGAAAATCATCGGCTGAATTTCGTAGCAGAAAACCCCGCTTCATGTTCCACATGAACGAAATTTTGTTAACCTCGGGGCGAGCTCGAACTTGAAACTTCCTGCACCAAGGATCTCCGAGAAGTACGTGACAAGAGTCAAGTGGCATGGGGGATACATCACATCGCACAATCTCAGTATGCTCGCCGAAGGTAAAAGGAACTTCAGCAGTGTGGGAAATAAGCAGTGTGCCATATGATGAGCGTAGAAGGTATGGCTTCAGATTGGAAAATTTATGTAGCTGCAACTTCTCTACAACCTCAATACTGACTAAATTGAGATTAGAAGATCCGTCAATGGTGGCAGCAGCACATCGCTCACCAATCTGCACACGATGGTGGAAAAGGCCATCACCATTGAAAGCACCTTGTTCTTCCTCCCAAAAAGTATCACTACAATATTTATGGTGGAGGAAGTGATATTGACGTGTCTCCAAAGTATCCATAGCACTGTCTACCATGGTTAGTGAAAAACAAACAGATATGTATATATGTGGAAAACTCTCAACTCACTCAACCGAAAGAAATTGTGGATCTTACCGTTCCACAGTGAATTAGAAAAGCTCACCACTTGTAGTGACAGTACGTGCACGGATGTGATGCAGCGAATATTATGGGTTTCAATGCGTCACACAGCAAACCAGGGTATTTAGTGGAGCTTGGTAGGGATACCTAACTACACCAGTTCAATTCCTAGTGCTGATCAGACACAACAGGGAAACTCACACGGTGGAGATAAATGGGGCAAAAGCAACTTTGAAAATTGAGCTCAAAATATGATATATCGGAGTAATGCTCGGTTGTTGCAAATGCACAAGAGAGATGCTAGCAAAAAGGCTCTAATGACAGGCACAAGATTGCTCAACTATGCAACAAAACACAATCAGCAAGCTCCTCAACTGAAATTTGAACTTCGGCCTTTGATTCTTTTCTCTTCTCTGAAATTTTTTCTTTTGTCACTTTTTCTCTCGTCTCTTTTCTCTTTTCTCTTTTTTTTTTGATTTTAAATTTATGGCCACAACAAAACAGGAGCACTTGAGCAAACACGCTGAGACAAAGTGTGCAAGAAAACCGATCAAAAGAGCAGCCTGTCGAGCACAAGAAAATTTGCTATTCTCAATGGGTAAGTTCCTACTCACGTGCTGTAGAAAGGCAGTGGCTAAGCTAAACAAAGTTACGGAAATAACAACGGAAGATTTGGAAACAAACAGAACTTAGAAACCTAACTCTACTCGGAAACTGTCCACGCGGGAAAAACGGACGAAAATTGGTATTTTCTGTTTTTGGACTCCGAATTCAATAAGAGAAAGCAAAACGATTAGAACCCTAAACCTAGACTTGGACAAGATTAAAGTTACGCAAAGGAAAATTGACCAGCAACTATGAATCAAACTGCTGCAATCTAAGTCTATGGCAAAATCTAAAACCTAATCTTTTTGTATGGCTTTTTCTGGATAGGACGAAAATAAATCTACAACTACGAGATGGATTTGTGGATGCTCACCGAGTAAACGCTGGAAATCTGATACCAAGATGATAAGGGGTGGCCCGATCTTCTCAGTGAGCGATGGGTAGATGGATGATGGTGGAAGATAACTTGCGAGAATCCGACGAACTCTCCGGCTGTTCCCCCGTTGCCAATGCAACAGCTCTTCAACCCAATGGATATTCGCGACGCCTCACACCGATGCAACGTAGCCGCCGACCACGAAGCGGTTTTGCAATCTACTAATTCCCAGTGGAACAACAGATCACACTCAAATTTCGGATAATAATCTCCAGAGCGCAACACAGTGGAGAGGTTGAATTCCTGAGCGCAACACAGAGGAACTCGAATATAGATGAATGCTTAGCAATCCAATCTAGGGTTTATGTTTAAACGTGGTCTGTACCTAAAAGCCACGAAATTACAAGCCTTATAAAGGCTGCTGGACGTCCAACATAGAGTTGGAGTCGAAAACAACCATATCTCTAACTTTCCTAACTTAAAGGACTTTATTTGGAAACTGGCAGGAAACAGCCGTCGACTTGTTTTGGTCACCGAGGCTTGTCCGAGTCGAACCGGTGTTTGGGGTCGGATCCGTTGGAAAGGATTTGTAATTTCCTTTCCAACCTGTGCTTCGTTGCTTTATTTGGACTTCATATGAATACACCTTGACTGTTTCGAATTCGTGACTTCTGCTAGTCCGAATTGAATCTCTCTTCATTGATGGCTCCACTTCCTCCCTCGCCTCCCTCGTGCTTGCCACCTTGATGGTTGTCAATGATTTCCATCCCTCGCGCGCATCTTCTTCTCCATGCGCCATGCCCTCTATTAACTCAAACCTAATGATACAAGAACACAATAACTTAGGTAGTATAACATTCTTATAAATCAAAGTATCATGTCCAACTAGGAATGAGTTCACCTTATAATAATCATCGGTTAGGCTTAATATTTCCTTTCAGTGTAAGCATGAATAATCAGCATAATCCACCGATATATCCTCATCAAGATGGCTGAGAGGGGTGCACGTGGGTCAGATGACGTAAGGAGGGTCCGTATACTCCTAGATGGCTAGGAGGGGTCCACGGGGGTCCAGATGGCTACGATTGTCGCGTGTGCTTTAGGATGACCTAAAAGTGCTACTGATACTCCTAGATGGCTGGGAGGGGTGCACGTGGGTCAGATGACGTAAGGAGGGTCCGTATACTCCTAGATGGCTAGGAGGGGTCCACGGGGGTCCAGATGGCTTAGATTGTCGCATGTGCTTTAGGATGACCTAAAAGCGCTACTGATACTCCTAGATGGCTGGGAGGGGTGCACGTGGCTCAGATGACATAAGGAGGGTCCGTATAATCCTAGATGGCTTGAGGGGTCCACGGGGGTCCAGATGGCTACAATTGTCGCACGTGCTTAAGGATGACCTAAAACTGCTGCTGATACTCGTAGATGGCTGGGAGGGGTGCACGTTGGTCAGATGACGTAAGGAGGGTTTGTATACTCCTAGAAGGCTAGGACGGGTCCACGGGGGTCCAGATAGCTTAGATTGTCACACGTGCTTTAGTATCACCTAAAAGTGCTACTGATACTCCTAGATGAATCGGAGGGGTGCACGTGGGTGAGATGATGTAAGGAGGGTCCGTATAGTCCTAGATGGCTAGGAGGGGTCCACGGGGGTCCAGATGGCTACGATTGTCGCGCGTGCTTTAGGATGACCTAAAAGTGATACTGATACTCCTAGATGGCTGGGAGGGGTGCACGTGGATCAGATGACGTAAGGAGGGTCTGTATACTCCTAGATGGCTAGGAGGGGTCCACGGGGGTCCAGATGGCTACGATTCTCGCGCGTGCTTGAGGATGACCTAAAAGTGATACTGATACTCCTAGATGGCTGAGAGGGGTGCACGTGGGTCAGATGACGTAAGGAGGGTCCGTATACTCCTAGATGGCTAGGAGGGGTCCACGGGGGTCCAGATGGCTACGATTCTCGCGTGTGCTTTAGGATGACCTAAAAGTGCTACTGATACTCCTAGATGGCTGGGAGGGGTGCACGTGGGTCAGATGACGTAAGGAGGGTCCGTATACTCCTAGATGGCTAGGAGGGGTCCACGGGGGTCCAGATGGCTTAGATTGTCGCATGTGCTTTAGGATGACCTAAAAGCGCTACTGATACTCCTAGATGGCTGGGAGGGGTGCACGTGGCTCAGATGACATAAGGAGGGTCCGTATAATCCTAGATGGCTTTGAGGGGTCCACGGGGGTCCAGATGGCTACAATTGTCGCACGTGCTTAAGGATGACCTAAAACTGCTGCTGATACTCGTAGATGGCTGGGAGGGGTGCACGTTGGTCAGATGACGTAAGGAGGGTTTGTATACTCCTAGAAGGCTAGGACGGGTCCACGGGGGTCCAGATAGCTTAGATTGTCACACGTGCTTTAGGATCACCTAAAAGTGCTACTGATACTCCTAGATGAATCGGAGGGGTGCACGTGGGTGAGATGATGTAAGGAGGGTCCGTATAGTCCTAGATGGCTAGGAGGGGTCCACGGGGGTCCAGATGGCTACGATTGTCGCGCGTGCTTTAGGATGACCTAAAAGTGATACTGATACTCCAAGATGGCTGGGAGGGGTGCACGTGGATCAGATGACGTAAGGAGGGTCCGTATACTCCTAGATGGCTAGGAGGGGTCCACGGGGGTCCAGATGGCTACGATTGTCGCGCGTGCTTTAGGATGACCTAAAAGTGATACTGATACTCCTAGATGGCTGAGAGGGGTGCACGTGGGTCAGATGACGTAAGGAGGGTCCGTATACTCCTAGATGGCTAGGAGGGGTCCACGGGGGTCCAGATGGCTACGATTGTCGCGTGTGCTTTAGGATGACCTAAAAGTGCTACTGATACTCCTAGATGGCTGGGAGGGGTGCACGTGGGTCAGATGACGTAAGGAGGGTCCATATACTCCTAGATGGCTAGGAGGGGTCCACGGGGGTCCAGATGGCTTAGATTGTCGCATGTGCTTTAGGATGACCTAAAAGCGCTACTGATACTCCTAGATGGCTGGGAGGGGTGCACGTGGCTCAGATGACATAAGGAGGGTCCGTATAATCCTAGATGGCTTTGAGGGGTCCACGGGGGTCCAGATGGCTACAATTGTCGCACGTGCTTAAGGATGACCTAAAACTGCTGCTGATACTCGTAGATGGCTGGGAGGGGTGCACGTTGGTCAGATGACGTAAGGAGGGTTTGTATACTCCTAGAAGGCTAGGACGGGTCCACGGGGGTCCAGATAGCTTAGATTGTCACACGTGCTTTAGGATCACCTAAAAGTGCTACTGATACTCCTAGATGAATCGGAGGGGTGCACGTGGGTGAGATGATGGAAGGAGGCTCCGTATAGTCCTAGATGGCTAGGAGGGGTCCACGGGGGTCCAGATGGCTACGATTGTCGCGCGTGCTTTAGGATGACCTAAAAGTGATACTGATACTCCAAGATGGCTGGGAGGGGTGCACGTGGATCAGATGACGTAAGGAGGGTCCGTATACTCCTAGATGGCTAGGATGGGTCCACGGGGGTCCAGATGGCTACGATTGTCGCGCGTGCTTTAGGATGACCTAAAAGTGATACTGATACTCCTAGATGGCTGAGAGGGGTGCACGTGGGTCAGATGACGTAAGGAGGGTCCGTATACTCCTAGATGGCTAGGAGGGGTCCACGGGGGTCCAGATGGCTACGATTGTCGCGTGTGCTTTAGGATGACCTAAAAGTGCTACTGATACTCCTAGATGGCTGGGAGGGGTGCACGTGGGTCAGATGACGTAAGGAGGGTCCGTATACTCCTAGATGGCTAGAAGGGGTCCACGGGGGTCCAGATGGCTTAGATTGTCGCATGTGCTTTAGGATGACCTAAAAGCGCTACTGATACTCCTAGATGGCTGGGAGGGGTGCACGTGGCTCAGATGACATAAGGAGGGTCCGTATAATCCTAGATGGCTTTGAGGGGTCCACGGGGGTCCAGATGGCTACAATTGTCGCACGTGCTTAAGGATGACCTAAAACTGCTGCTGATACTCGTAGATGGCTGGGAGGGGTGCACGTTGGTCAGATGACGTAAGGAGGGTTTGTATACTCCTAGAAGGCTAGGACGGGTCCACGGGGGTCCAGATAGCTTAGATTGTCACACGTGCTTTAGGATCACCTAAAAGTGCTACTGATACTCCTAGATGAATCGGAGGGGTGCACGTGGGTGAGATGATGTAAGGAGGCTCCGTATAGTCCTAGATGGCTAGGAGGTGTCCACGGGGGTCCAGATGGCTACGATTGTCGCGCGTGCTTTAGGATGACCTAAAAGTGATACTGATACTCCTAGATGGCTGGGAGGGGTGCACGTGGATCAGATGACGTAAGGAGGGTCCGTATACTCCTAGATGGCTAGGAGGGGTCCACGGGGGTCCAGATGGCTACGATTGTCGCGCGTGCTTTAGGATGACCTAAAAGTGATACTGATACTCCTAGATGGCTGAGAGGGGTGCACGTGGGTCAGATGACGTAAGGAGGGTCCGTATACTCCTAGATGGCTAGGAGGGGTCCAGATGGCTACGATTGTCGCGCGTGCTTTAGGATGACCTAAAAGTGATACTGATACTCCTAGATGGCTGAGAGGGGTGCACGTGGGTCAGATGACGTAAGGAGGGTCCGTATACTCCTAGATGGCTAGGAGGGGTCCAGATGGCTACGATTGTCGCGCGTGCTTTAGGATGACCTAAAAGTGATACTGATACTCCTAGATGGCTAAGAGGGGTGCACGTGGGTCAGATGACGTAAGGAGGGTCCGTATACTCCTAGATGGCTAGGAGGGGTCCAGATGGCTACGATTGTCGCGCGTGCTTTAGGATGACCTAAAAGTGATACTGATACTCCTAGATGGCTAAGAGGGGTGCACGTGGGTCAGATGACGTAAGGAGGGTCCGTATACTCCTAGATGGCTAGGAGGGGTCCACGGGGGTCCAGATGGTTACGATTGTCGCGTGTGCTTTAGGATGACCTAAAAGTGCTACTGATACTCCTAGATGGCTGGGAGGGGTGCGCGTGGGTCAGATGACGTAAGGAGGGTCCGTATACTCCTAGATGGCTAGGAGGGGTCCACGGGGGTCCAGATGGCTTAGATTGTCGCATGTGCTTTAGGATGACCTAAAAGCGCTACTGATACTCCTAGATGAATCGGAGAGGTGCACGTGGGTGAGATGACGTAAAGAGGGTCCGTATACTCCTAGATGGCTAGGAGGGGTCCACGGGGGTCCAGATGGCTACAATTGTCGCACGTGCTTAAGGATGACCTAAAACTGCTGCTGATACTCGTAGATGGCTGGGAGGGGTGCACGTTGGTCAGATGACGTAAGGAGGGTTTGTATACTCCTAGAAGGCTAGGACGGGTCCACGGGGGTCCAGATAGCTTAGATTGTCACACGTGCTTTAGGATCACCTAAAAGTGCTACTGATACTCCTAGATGAATCGGAGGGGTGCACGTGGGTGAGATGACATAAGGAGGGTCCGTATAATCCTAGATGGCTTTGAGGGGTCCACGGGGGTCCAGATGGCTACAATTGTCGCACGTGCTTAAGGATGACCTAAAACTGCTGCTGATACTCGTAGATGGCTGGGAGGGGTGCACGTGGATCAGATGACGTAAGGAGGGTCCGTATACTCCTAGAAGGCTAGGACGGGTCCACGGGGGTCCAGATAGCTTAGATTGTCACACGTGCTTTAGGATCACCTAAAAGTGATACTGATACTCCTAGATGGATGAGAGGGGTGCACGTGGGTCAGATGACGTAAGGAGGCTCCGTATAGTCCTAGATGGCTAGGAGGGGTCCACGGGGGTCCAGATGGCTACGATTGTAGCGTGTGCTTTAGGATGACCTAAAAGTGCTACTGATACTCCTAGATGGCTGGAAGGGGTGCACGTGGGTCAGATGACGTAAGGAGGGTCCGTATACTCCTAGATGGCTAGGAGGGGTCCACGGGGGTCCAGATGGCTTAGATTGTCGCATGTGCTTTAGGATGACCTAAAAGCGCTACTGATACTCCTAGATGGCTGGGAGGGGTGGACGTGGGTCAGATGACATAAGGAGGGTCCGTATAATCCTAGATGGCTTTGAGGGGTCCACGGGGGTCCAGATGGCTACAATTGTCGCACGTGCTTAAGGATGACCTAAAAGTGCTGCTGATACTCGTAGATGGCTGGGAGGGGTGCACGTTGGTCAGATGACGTAAGGAGGGTTTGTATACTCCTAGAAGGCTAGGACGGGTCCACGGGGGTCCAGATAGCTTAGATTGTCACACGTGCTTTAGGATCACCTAAAAGTGCTACTGATACTCCTAGATGAATCGGAGAGGTGCACGTGGGTGAGATGACGTAAAGAGGGTCCGTATACTCCTAGATGGCTAGGAGGGGTCCACGGGGGTCCAGATGGCTACAATTGTCGCACGTGCTTAAGGATGACCTAAAACTGCTGCTGATACTCGTAGATGGCTGGGAGGGGTGCACGTTGGTCAGATGACGTAAGGAGAGTTTGTATACTCCTAGAAGGCTAGGACGGGTCCACGGGGGTCCAGATAGCTTAGATTGTCACACGTGCTTTAGGATCACCTAAAAGTGCTACTGATACTCCTAGATGAATCGGAGGGGTGCACGTGGGTGAGATGATGTAAGGAGGCTCCGTATAGTCCTAGATGGCTAGGAGGGGTCCACGGGGGTCCAGATGGCTACGATTGTCGCGCGTGCTTTAGGATGACCTAAAAGTGATACTGATACTCCAAGATGGCTGGGAGGGGTGCACGTGGATCAGATGACGTAAGGAGGGTCCGTATACTCCTAGATGGCTAGGAGGGGTCCACGGGGGTCCAGATGGCTACGATTGTCGCGCGTGCTTTAGGATGACCTAAAAGTGATACTGATACTCCTAGATGGCTGAGAGGGGTGCACGTGGGTCAGATGACGTAAGGAGGGTCCGTATACTCCTAGATGGCTAGGAGGGGTCCACGGGGGTCCAGATGGCTACGATTGTCGCGTGTGCTTTAGGATGACCTAAAAGTGCTACTGATACTCCTAGATGGCTGGGAGGGGTGCACGTGGGTCAGATGACCTAAGGAGGGTCCGTATACTCCTAGATGGCTAGGAGGGGTCCACGGGGGTCCAGATGGCTTAGATTGTCGCACGTGCTTTAGGATGACCTAAAAGCGCTACTGATACTCCTAGATGAATCGGAGAGGTGCACGTGGGTGAGATGACGTAAAGAGGGTCCGTATACTCCTAGATGGCTAGGAGGGGTCCACGGGGGTCCAGATGGCTACAATTGTCGCACGTGCTTAAGGATGACCTAAAACTGCTGCTGATACTCGTAGATGGCTGGGAGGGGTGCACGTTGGTCAGATGACGTAAGGAGAGTTTGTATACTCCTAGAAGGCTAGGACGGGTCCACGGGGGTCCAGATAGCTTAGATTGTCACACGTGCTTTAGGATCACCTAAAAGTGCTACTGATACTCCTAGATGAATCGGAGGGGTGCACGTGGGTGAGATGATGTAAGGAGGCTCCGTATAGTCCTAGATGGCTAGGAGGGGTCCACGGGGGTCCAGATGGCTACGATTGTCGCGCGTGCTTTAGGATGACCTAAAAGTGATACTGATACTCCAAGATGGCTGGGAGGGGTGCACGTGGATCAGATGACGTAAGGAGGGTCCGTATACTCCTAGATGGCTAGGAGGGGTCCACGGGGGTCCAGATGGCTACGATTGTCGCGCGTGCTTTAGGATGACGTAAAAGTGATACTGATACTCCTAGATGGCTGAGAGGGGTGCACGTGGGTCAGATGACGTAAGGAGGGTCCGTATACTCCTAGATGGCTAGGAGGGGTCCACGGGGGTCCAGATGGCTACGATTGTCGCGTGTGCTTTAGGATGACCTAAAAGTGCTACTGATACTCCTAGATGGCTGGGAGGGGTGCACGTGGGTCAGATGACCTAAGGAGGGTCCGTATACTCCTAGATGGCTAGGAGGGGTCCACGGGGGTCCAGATGGCTTAGATTGTCGCATGTGCTTTAGGATGACCTAAAAGCGCTACTGATACTCCTAGATGGCTGGGAGGGGTGCACGTGGCTCAGATGACATAAGGAGGGTCCGTATAATCCTAGATGGCTTTGAGGGGTCCACGGGGGTCCAGATGGCTACAATTGTCGCACGTGCTTAAGGATGACCTAAAACTGCTGCTGATACTCGTAGATGGCTGGGAGGGGTGCACGTTGGTCAGATGACGTAAGGAGGGTTTGTATACTCCTAGAAGGCTAGGACGGGTCCACGGGGGTCCAGATAGCTTAGATTGTCACACGTGCTTTAGGATCACCTAAAAGTGCTACTGATACTCCTAGATGAATCGGAGGGGTGCACGTGGGTGAGATGATGTAAGGAGGCTCCGTATAGTCCTAGATGGCTAGGAGGGGTCCACGGGGGTCCAGATGGCTACGATTGTCGCGCGTGCTTTAGGATGACCTAAAAGTGATACTGATACTCCTAGATGGCTGGGAGGGGTGCACGTGGATCAGATGACGTAAGGAGGGTCCGTATACTCCTAGATGGCTAGGAGGGGTCCACGGGGGTCCAGATGGCTACGATTGTCGCGCGTGCTTTAGGATGACCTAAAAGTGATACTGATACTCCTAGATGGCTAAGAGGGGTGCACGTGGGTCAGATGACGTAAGGAGGGTCCGTATACTCCTAGATGGCTAGGAGGGGTCCACGGGGGTCCAGATGGCTACGATTGTCGCGTGTGCTTTAGGATGACCTAAAAGTGCTACTGATACTCCTAGATGGCTGGGAGGGGTGCGCGTGGGTCAGATGACCTAAGGAGGGTCCGTATACTCCTAGATGGCTAGGAGGGGTCCACGGGGGTCCAGATGGCTTAGATTGTCGCATGTGCTTTAGGATGACCTAAAAGCGCTACTGATACTCCTAGATGGCTGGGAGGGGTGCACGTGGCTCAGATGACATAAGGAGGGTCCGTATAATCCTAGATGGCTTTGAGGGGTCCACGGGGGTCCAGATGGCTACAATTGTCGCACGTGCTTAAGGATGACCTAAAACTGCTGCTGATACTCGTAGATGGCTGGGAGGGGTGCACGTTGGTCAGATGACGTAAGGAGGGTTTGTATACTCCTAGAAGGCTAGGACGGGTCCACGGGGGTCCAGATAGCTTAGATTGTCACACGTGCTTTAGGATCACCTAAAAGTGCTACTGATACTCCTAGATGAATCGGAGGGGTGCACGTGGGTGAGATGATGTAAGGAGGCTCCGTATAGTCCTAGATGGCTAGGAGGGGTCCACGGGGGTCCAGATGGCTACGATTGTCGCGCGTGCTTTAGGATGACCTAAAAGTGATACTGATACTCCTAGATGGCTGGGAGGGGTGCACGTGGATCAGATGACGTAAGGAGGGTCCGTATACTCCTAGATGGCTAGGAGGGGTCCATGGGGGTCCAGATGGCTACGATTGTCGCGCGTGCTTTAGGATGACCTAAAAGTGATACTGATACTCCTAGATGGATGAGAGGGGTGCACGTGGGTCAGATGACGTAAGGAGGGTCCGTATACTCCTAGATGGCTAGGAGGGGTCCACGGGGGTCCAGATGGCTACGATTGTAGCGTGTGCTTTAGGATGACCTAAAAGTGCTACTGATACTCCTAGATGGCTGGAAGGGGTGCACGTGGGTCAGATGACGTAAGGAGGGTCCGTATACTCCTAGATGGCTAGGAGGGGTCCACGGGGGTCCAGATGGCTTAGATTGTCGCATGTGCTTTAGGATGACCTAAAAGCGCTACTGATACTCCTAGATGGCTGGGAGGGGTGCACGTGGCTCAGATGACATAAGGAGGGTCCGTATAATCCTAGATGGCTTTGAGGGGTCCACGGGGGTCCAGATGGCTACAATTGTCGCACGTGCTTAAGGATGACCTAAAAGTGCTGCTGATACTCGTAGATGGCTGGGAGGGGTGCACGTTGGTCAGATGACGTAAGGAGGGTTTGTATACTCCTAGAAGGCTAGGACGGGTCCACGGGGGTCCAGATAGCTTAGATTGTCACACGTGCTTTAGGATCACCTAAAAGTGCTACTGATACTCCTAGATGAATCGGAGAGGTGCACGTGGGTGAGATGACGTAAAGAGGGTCCGTATACTCCTAGATGGCTAGGAGGGGTCCACGGGGGTCCAGATAGCTTAGATTGTCGCACGTGCTTTAGGATCACCTAAAAGTGCTACTGATACTCCTAGATGAACCGGAGGGGTGCACGTGGGTGAGATGATGTAAGGAGGGTCCGTATACTCCTAGATGGCTAGGAGGGGTCCACGGGGGTCCAGATGGCTACGATTGTCGCGCGTGCTTTAGGATGACCTAAAAGTGATACTGATACTCCTAGATGGCTGGGAGGGGTGCACGTGGGTCAGATGACGTAAGGAGGGTCCGTATACTCCTAGATGGCTAGGAGGGGTCCACGGGGGTCCAGATGGCTTAGATTGTCGCATGTGCTTTACGATGAACTAAAAGTGCTACTGATACTCCTAGATGGCTGGGAGGGCTGCACGTGGCTCAGATGACGTAAGGAGGGTCTGCATACTCCTAGAAGGCTAGGACGGGTCCACGGGGGTCCAGATAGCTTAGATTGTCGCACGTGCTTTAGGATCACCTAAAAGTGCTACTGATACTCCTAGATGAATCGGAGGGGTGCACGTGGGTGAGATGACGTAAAGAGGGTCCGTATACTCCTAGATGGCTAGGAGGGGTCCACGGGGGTCCAGATAGGATAGATTGTCGCACGTGCTTTAGGATCACCTAAAAGTGCTACTGATACTCCTAGATGAATCGGAGGGGTGCACGTGGGTGAGATGATGTAAGGAGGGTCCGTATACTCCTAGATGGCTAGGAGGGGTCCACGGGGGTCCAGATGGCTACGATTGTCGCGCGTGCTTTAGGATGACCTAAAAGTGATACTGATACTCCTAGACGGCTGGGAGGGGTGCACGTGGGTCAGATGACGTAAGGAGGGTCCGTATACTCCTAGATAGCTAGGAGGGGTCCACGGGGGTCCAGATGGCTACGATTGTCACGTGTGCTTTAGGATGACCTAAAAGTGCTACTGATACTCCTAGATGCCTGGGAGGGGTGCACGTGGGTCAGATGACGTAAGGAGGGTCCGTATACTCCTAGATGGCTAGGAGGGGTCCACGGGGGTCCAGATGGCTTAGATTGTCGCATGTGCTTTAGGATCACCTAAAAGCGCTACTGATACTCCTAGATGGCTGGGAGGAGTGCACGTGGCTCAGATGACATAAGGAGGGTCCGTATAATCCTAGATGGCTTTGAGGGGTCCACGGGGGTCCAGATGGCTACAATTGTCGCACGTGCTTAAGGATGACCTAAAACTGCTGCTGATACTCGTAGATGGCTGGGAGGGGTGCACGTTGGTCAGATGACGTAAGGAGGGTTTGTATACTCCTAGAAGGCTAGGACGGGTCCACGGGGGTCCAGATAGCTTAGATTGTCACACGTGCTTTAGGATCACCTAAAAGTGCTACTGATACTCCTAGATGAATCGGAGGGGTGCACGTGGGTGAGATGATGTAAGGAGGGTCCGTATAGTCCTAGATGGCTAGGAGGGGTCCACGGGGGTCCAGATGGCTACGATTGTCGCGCGTGCTTTAGGATGACCTAAAAGTGATACTGATACTCCAAGATGGCTGGGAGGGGTGCACGTGGATCAGATGACGTAAGGAGGGTCCGTATACTCCTAGATGGCTAGGAGGGGTCCACGGGGGTCCAGATGGCTACGATTGTCGCGCGTGCTTTAGGATGACCTAAAAGTGATACTGATACTCCTAGATGGCTGGGAGGGGTGCACGTGGGTCAGATGACGTAAGGAGGGTCCGTATACTCCTAGATGGCTAGGAGGGGTCCACGGGGGTCCAGATGGCTACGATTGTAGCGTGTGCTTTAGGATGACCTAAAAGTGCTACTGATACTCCTAGATGGCTGGAAGGGGTGCACGTGGGTCAGATGACGTAAGGAGGGTCCGTATACTCCTAGATGGCTAGGAGGGGTCCACGGGGGTCCAGATGGCTTAGATTGTCGCATGTGCTTTAGGATGACCTAAAAGCGCTACTGATACTCCTAGATGGCTGGGAGGGGTGCACGTGGCTCAGATGACATAAGGAGGGTCCGTATAATCCTAGATGGCTTTGAGGGGTCCACGGGGGTCCAGATGGCTACAATTGTCGCACGTGCTTAAGGATGACCTAAAACTGCTGCTGATACTCGTAGATGGCTGGGAGGGGTGCACGTTGGTCAGATGACGTAAGGAGGGTTTGTATACTCCTAGAAGGCTAGGACGGGTCCACGGGGGTCCAGATAGGATAGATTGTCGCGTGTGCTTTAGGATCACCTAAAAGTGCTACTGATACTCCTAGATGGCTGGGAGGGGTGCACGTGGGTCAGATGACGTAAGGAGGGTCCGTATACTCCTAGATGGCTAGGAGGGGTCCACGGGGGTCCAGATGGCTTAGATTGTCGCATGTGCTTTAGGATGAACTAAAAGTGCTACTGATACTCCTAGATGGCTGGGAGGGCTGCACGTGGCTCAGATGATGTAAGGAGGGTCAGTATAATCGTAGATGGCTTTGAGGGGGGGGGGGTCCAGATGGCTACAACTGTCGCACGTGCTTTAGGATGACCTAAAACTGCTACTGATACTCCTAGATAGCTAGGAGGGGTGCACGTTGGTCAGATGACGTAAGGAGGGTCCGTATACTCCTAGATGGCTAGGAGGGGTCCACGGGGGTCCAGATAGGATAGATTGTCGCACGTGCTTTAGGATCACCTAAAAGTGCTACTGATACTCCTAGATGAATCGGAGGGGTGCACGTGGGTGAGATGATGTAAGGAGGGTCCGTATACTCCTAGATGGCTAGCAGGGGTCCACGGGGGTCCAGATGGCTACGATTGTAGCGTGTGCTTTAGGATGACCTAAAAGTGCTACTGATACTCCTAGATGGCTAGGAGGGGTGCACGTTGGTCAGATGACGTAAGGAGGGTTTGTATACTCCTAGAAGGCTAGGACGGGTCCACGGGGGTCCAGATAGGATAGATTGTCGCACGTGCTTTAGGATCACCTAAAAGTGCTACTGATACTCCTAGATGAATCGGAGGGGTGCACGTGGGTGAGATGATGTAAGGAGGGTCCGTATACTCCTAGATGGCTAGGAGGGGTCCACGGGGGTCCAGATGGCTACGATTGTCGCGCGTGCTTTAGGATGACCTAAAAGTGATACTGATACTCCTAGACGGCTGGGAGGGGTGCACGTGGGTCAGATGACGTAAGGAGGGTCCGTATACTCCTAGATGGCTAGGAGGGGTCCACGGGGGTCCAGATGGTTACGATTGTCGCGCGTGCTTTAGGATGACCTAAAAGTGATACTGATACTCCTAGATGGCTGGGAGGGGTGCACGTGGGTCAGATGACGTAAGGAGGGTCCGTATACTCCTAGATGGCTAGGAGGGGTCCACGGGGGTCTAGATGGCTACGATTGTCTCGTGTGCTTTAGGATGACCTAAAAGTGCTACTGATACTCCTAGATGGCTGGGAGGGGTGCACGTTGGTCAGATGACGTAAGGAGGGTCCGTATACTCCTAGATGGCTAGGAGGGGTCCACGGGGGTCCAGATGGCTTAGATTGTCGCATGTGCTTTAGGATGACCTAAAAGCGCTACTGATACTCCTAGATGGCTGGGAGGGGTGCACGTGGCTCAGATGACATAAGGAGGGTCCGTATAATCCTAGATGGCTTTGAGGGGTCCACGGGGGTCTAGATAGGTTAGATTGTCGCACGTGCTTTAGGATCACCTAAAAGTGCTACTGATACTCCTAGATGAATCGGAGGGGTGCACGTGGGTGAGATGATGTAAGGAGGGTCCGTATACTCCTAGATGGCTAGGAGGGGTCCACGGGGGTCCAGATGGCTACGATTGTCGCGTGTGCTTTAGGATGACCTAAAAGTGATACTGATACTCCTAGATGGCTGGGAGGGGTGCACGTGGGTCAGATGACGTAAGGAGGGTCCGTATACTCCTAGATGGCTAGGAGGGGTCCACGGGGGTCCAGATGGCTTAGATTGTCGCATGTGCTTTAGGATGAACTAAAAGTGCTACTGATACTCCTAGATGGCTGGGAGGGCTGCACGTGGCTCAGATGATGTAAGGAGGGTCAGTATAATCGTAGATGGCTTTGAGGGGGGGGGGGGGTCCAGATGGCTACAACTGTCGCACGTGCTTTAGGATGACCTAAAACTGCTACTGATACTCCTAGATAGCTAGGAGGGGTGCACGTTGGTCAGATGACGTAAGGAGGGTCCGTATACTCCTAGATGGCTAGGAGGGGTCCACGGGGGTCCAGATAGGATAGATTGTCGCACGTGCTTTAGGATCACCTAAAAGTGCTACTGATACTCCTAGATGAATCGGAGGGGTGCACGTGGGTGAGATGATGTAAGGAGGGTCCGTATACTCCTAGATGGCTAGGAGGGGTCCACGGGGGTCCAGATGGCTACGATTGTAGCGTGTGCTTTAGGATGACCTAAAAGTGCTACTGATACTCCTAGATGGCTAGGAGGGGTGCACGTTGGTCAGATGACGTAAGGAGGGTCCGTATACTCCTAGATGGCTAGGAGGGGTCCACGGGGGTCCAGATAGGATAGATTGTCGCACGTGCTTTAGGATCACCTAAAAGTGCTACTGATACTCCTAGATGAATCGGAGGGGTGCACGTGGGTGAGATGATGTAAGGAGGGTCCGTATACTCCTAGATGGCTAGGAGGGGTCCACGGGGGTCCAGATGGCTACGATTGTCGCGCGTGCTTTAGGATGACCTAAAAGTGATACTGATACTCCTAGACGGCTGGGAGGGGTGCACGTGGGTCAGATGACGTAAGGAGGGTCCGTATACTCCTAGATGGCTAGGAGGGGTCCACGGGGGTCCAGATGGCTACGATTGTCGCGCGTGCTTTAGGATGACCTAAAAGTGATACTGATACTCCTAGATGGCTGGGAGGGGTGCACGTGGGTCAGATGACGTAAGGAGGGTCCGTATACTCCTAGATGGCTAGGAGGGGTCCACGGGGGTCCAGATGGCTACGATTGTCGCGTGTGCTTTAGGATGACCTAAAAGTGCTACTGATACTCCTAGATGGCTGGGAGGGGTGCACGTGGGTCAGATGACGTAAGGAGGGTCCGTATACTCCTAGATGGCTAGGAGGGGTCCACGGGTGTCCAGATGGCTTAGATTGTCGCATGTGCTTTAGGATGACCTAAAAGCGCTACTGATACTCCTAGATGGCTGGGAGGGGTGCACGTGGCTCAGATGACATAAGGAGGGTCCGTATAATCCTAGATGGCTTTGAGGGGTCCACGGGGGTCCAGATAGGTTAGATTGTCGCACGTGCTTTAGGATCACCTAAAAGTGCTACTGATACTCCTAGATGAATCGGAGGGGTGCACGTGGGTGAGATGATGTAAGGAGGGTCCGTATACTCCTAGATGGCTAGGAGGGGTCCACGGGGGTCCAGATGGCTACGATTGTAGCGTGTGCTTTAGGATGACCTAAAAGTGCTACTGATACTCCTAGATGGCTAGGAGGGGTGCACGTTGGTCAGATGACGTAAGGAGGGTCCGTATACTCCTAGATGGCTAGGAGGGGTCCACGGGGGTCCAGATAGGATAGATTGTCGCACGTGCTTTAGGATCACCTAAAAGTGCTACTGATACTCCTAGATGAATCGGAGGGGTGCACGTGGGTGAGATGATGTAAGGAGGGTCCGTATACTCCTAGATGGCTAGGAGGGGTCCACGGGGGTCCAGATGGCTACGATTGTCGCGCGTGCTTTAGGATGACCTAAAAGTGATACTGATACTCCTAGACGGCTGGGAGGGGTGCACGTGGGTCAGATGACGTAAGGAGGGTCCGTATACTCCTAGATGGCTAGGAGGGGTCCACGGGGGTCCAGATGGCTACGATTGTCGCGCGTGCTTTAGGATGACCTAAAAGTGATACTGATACTCCTAGATGGCTGGGAGGGGTGCACGTGGGTCAGATGACGTAAGGAGGGTCCGTATACTCCTAGATGGCTAGGAGGGGTCCACGGGGGTCCAGATGGCTACGATTGTCGCGTGTGCTTTAGGATGACCTAAAAGTGCTACTGATACTCCTAGATGGCTGGGAGGGGTGCACGTGGGTCAGATGACGTAAGGAGGGTCCGTATACTCCTAGATGGCTAGGAGGGGTCCACGGGTGTCCAGATGGCTTAGATTGTCGCATGTGCTTTAGGATGACCTAAAAGCGCTACTGATACTCCTAGATGGCTGGGAGGGGTGCACGTGGCTCAGATGACATAAGGAGGGTCCGTATAATCCTAGATGGCTTTGAGGGGTCCACGGGGGTCCAGATAGGTTAGATTGTCGCACGTGCTTTAGGATCACCTAAAAGTGCTACTGATACTCCTAGATGAATCGGAGGGGTGCACGTGGGTGAGATGATGTAAGGAGGGTCCGTATACTCCTAGATGGCTAGGAGGGGTCCACGGGGGTCCAGATGGCTACGATTGTCGCGTGTGCTTTAGGATGACCTAAAACTGCTACTGATACTCCTAGATAGCTAGGAGGGGTGCACGTCGGTCAGATGACGTAAGGAGGGTCTGTATACTCCTAGATGGCTAGGAGGGGTCCATGGGGGTCCAGATAGCTTAGATTGTCGCACGTGCTTTAGGATCACCTAAAAGTGCTACTGATACTCCTAGATGAATCGGAGGGGTGCACGTGGGTGAGATGATGTAAGGAGGGTCCGTATAATCCTAGATGGCTAGGAGGGGTCCACGGGGGTCCAGATGGCTACGATTGTCGCGCGTGCTTTAGGATGACCTAAAAGTGATACTGATACTCCTAGATGGCTGGGAGGGGTGCACGTGGGTCAGATGACGTAAGGAGGGTCCGTATACTCCTAGATGGCGAGGAGGGGTCCACGGGGGTCCAGATGGCTTAGATTGTCGCATGTGCTTTAGGATGAACTAAAAGTGCTACTGATACTCCTAGATGGCTGGGAGGGGTGCACGTGGGTCAGATGACGTAAGGAGGGTCCGTATACTCCTAGATGGCTAGGAGGGGTCCACGGGGGTCAAGATGGCTAAGATTGTCGCTCGTGCTTTAGGATGACCTAAAAGTGCTACGGATACTCCTAGAAGGCTTGGAGGGGTGCACGTGGGTCAGATGACGTAAGGAGGGTCCGTATACTCCTAGATGGCTAGGAGGGGTCCACGGGGGTCCAGATGGCTACGATTGTCGCATGTGCTTTAGCATGACCTAAAAGTTCTACTGATATTCCTAGATGGCTGGGAGGGGTGCACGTGGGTCAGATGACGTAAGGAGGGTCCGTATACTCCTAGATGGCTAGGAGGGGTCCACGGGGGCCCAGATGGCTTAGATTGTCGCATGTGCTTTAGGATGACCTAAAAGAGCTACTGATTCTCCTAGATGGCTGGGAGGGGTGCACGTTGGTCAGATGACGTAAGTAGGGTCCGTATACTCCTAGATGGCTAGGAGGGGTCCACGGGGGTCCAGATGGCTACGATTGTCGCGCGTGCTTTAGGATGACCTAAAAGTGCTACTGATACTCCTAGATGGCTGGGAGGGGTGCACGTGGCTCAGATGACATAAGGAGGGTCCGTATAATCCTAGATGGCTTTGAGGGGTCCACGGGTGTCCAGATGGCTTAGATTGTCGCATGTGCTTTAGGATGACCTAAAAGCGCTACTGATACTCCTAGATGGCTGGGAGGGGTGCACGTGGCTCAGATGACATAAGGAGGGTCCGTATAATCCTAGATGGCTTTGAGGGGTCCACGGGGGTCCAGATAGGTTAGATTGTCGCACGTGCTTTAGGATCACCTAAAAGTGCTACTGATACTCCTAGATGAATCGGAGGGGTGCACGTGGGTGAGATGATGTAAGGAGGGTCCGTATACTCCTAGATGGCTAGGAGGGGTCCACGGGGGTCCAGATGGCTACGATTGTCGCGTGTGCTTTAGGATGACCTAAAAGTGATACTGATACTCCTAGATGGCTGGGAGGGGTGCACGTGGGTCAGATGACGTAAGGAGGGTCCGTATACTCCTAGATGGCTAGGAGGGGTCCACGGGGGTCCAGATGGCTTAGATTGTCGCATGTGCTTTAGGATGAACTAAAAGTGCTACTGATACTCCTAGATGGCTGGGAGGGCTGCACGTGGCTCAGATGATGTAAGGAGGGTCAGTATAATCCTAGATGGCTTTGAGGGGGGGGGGGGGGGGGGGGGGCAGATGGCTACAACTGTCGCACGTGCTTTAGGATGACCTAAAACTGCTACTGATACTCCTAGATAGCTAGGAGGGGTGCACGTTGGTCAGATGACGTAAGGAGGGTCCGTATACTCCTAGATGGCTAGGAGGGGTCCACGGGGGTCCAGATAGCTTAGATTGTCGCACGTGCTTTAGGATCACCTAAAAGTGCTACTGATACTCCTAGATGGCTGGTAGGGGTGCACGTGGGTCAGATGACGTAAGGAGGGTCCGTATACTCCTAGATGGCTAGGAGGGGTCCACGGGGGTCCAGATGGCTACGATTGTCGCGTGTGCTTTAGGATGACCTAAAAGTGCTACTGATACTCCTAGATGGCTGGGAGGGGTGCACGTGGGTCAGATGACGTAAGGAGGGTCCGTATACTCCTAGATGGCTAGGAGGGGTCCACGGGTGTCCAGATGGCTTAGATTGTCGCATGTGCTTTAGGATGACCTAAAAGCGCTACTGATACTCCTAGATGGCTGGGAGGGGTGCACGTGGCTCAGATGACATAAGGAGGGTCCGTATAATCCTAGATGGCTTTGAGGGGTCCACGGGGGTCCAGATAGGTTAGATTGTCGCACGTGCTTTAGGATCACCTAAAAGTGCTACTGATACTCCTAGATGAATCGGAGGGGTGCACGTGGGTGAGATGATGTAAGGAGGGTCCGTATACTCCTAGATGGCTAGGAGGGGTCCACGGGGGTCCAGATGGCTACGATTGTCGCGTGTGCTTTAGGATGACCTAAAAGTGATACTGATACTCCTAGATGGCTGGGAGGGGTGCACGTGGGTCAGATGACGTAAGGAGGGTCCGTATACTCCTAGATGGCTAGGAGGGGTCCACGGGGGTCCAGATGGCTTAGATTGTCGCATGTGCTTTAGGATGAACTAAAAGTGCTACTGATACTCCTAGATGGCTGGGAGGGCTGCACGTGGCTCAGATGATGTAAGGAGGGTCAGTATAATCCTAGATGGCTTTGAGGGGGGGGGGGGGGGGGGCAGATGGCTACAACTGTCGCACGTGCTTTAGGATGACCTAAAACTGCTACTGATACTCCTAGATAGCTAGGAGGGGTGCACGTCGGTCAGATGACGTAAGGAGGGTCCGTATACTCCTAGATGGCTAGGAGGGGTCCACGGGGGTCCAGATAGCTTAGATTGTCGCACGTGCTTTAGGATCACCTAAAAGTGCTACTGATACTCCTAGATGAATCGGAGGGGTGCACGTGGGTGAGATGATGTAAGGAGGGTCCGTATAATCCTAGATGGCTAGGAGGGGTCCACGGGGGTCCAGATGGCTACGATTGTCGCGCGTGCTTTAGGATGACCTAAAAGTGATACTGATACTCCTAGATGGCTGGGAGGGGTGCACGTGGGTCAGATGACGTAAGGAGGGTCCGTATACTCCTAGATGGCGAGGAGGGGTCCACGGGGGTCCAGATGGCTTAGATTGTCGCATGTGCTTTAGGATGAACTAAAAGTGCTACGGATACTCCTAGAAGGCTTGGAGGGGTGCACGTGGGTCAGATGACGTAAGGAGGGTCCGTATACTCCTAGATGGCTAGGAGGGGTCCACGGGGGTCAAGATGGCTAAGATTGTCGCTCGTGCTTTAGGATGACCTAAAAGTGCTACGGATACTCCTAGAAGGCTTGGAGGGGTGCACGTGGGTCAGATGACGTAAGGAGGGTCCGTATACTCCTAGATGGCTAGGAGGGGTCCACGGGGGTCCAGATGGCTACGATTGTCGCATGTGCTTTAGCATGACCTAAAAGTTCTACTGATATTCCTAGATGGCTGGGAGGGGTGCACGTGGGTCAGATGACGTAAGGTGGGTCCGTATACTCCTAGATGGCTAGGAGGGGTCCACGGGGGCCCAGATGGCTTAGATTGTCGCATGTGCTTTAGGATGACCTAAAAGAGCTACTGATACTCCTAGATGGCTGGGAGGGGTGCACGTTGGTCAGATGACGTAAGTAGGGTCCGTATACTCCTAGATGGCTAGGAGGGGTCCACGGGGGTCCAAATGGCTACGATTGTCGCGCGTGCTTTAGGATGACCTAAAAGTGCTACTGATACTCCTAGACGGCTGGGAGGGGTGCACGTGGGTCAGATGACGTAACGAGGGTCCGTATACTCCTAGATGGCTAGGAGAGGTCCACGGGGGTCCAGATGGCTACGATTGTCGCGCGTGCTTTAGGATGACCTAAAAGTGATACTGATACTCCTAGATGGCTGGGAGGGGTGCACGTGGGTCAGATGACGTAAGGAGGGTCCGTATACTCCTAGATGGCTAGGAGGGGTCCACAGGGGTCCAGATGGCTACGATTGTCGCGCGTGCTTTAGGATGACCTAAAAGTGATACTGATACTCCTAGATGGCTGGGAGGGGTGCACGTGGGTCAGATGACGTAAGGAGGGTCCGTATACTCCTAGATGGCTAGGAGGGGTCCACGGGGGTCTAGATGGCTACGATTGTCGCGTGTGCTTTAGGATGACCTAAAAGTGCTACTGATACTCCTAGATGGCTGGGAGGGATGCACGTGGGTCAGATGACGTAAGGAGGGTCCGTATACTCCTAGATGGCTAGGAGGGGTCCACGGGGGTCCAGATGGCTTAGATTGTCGCATGTGCTTTAGGATGACCTAAAAGCGCTACTGATACTCCTAGATGGCTGGGAGGGGTGCACGTGGCTCAGATGACATAAGGAGGGTCCGTATAATCCTAGATGGCTTTGAGGGGTCCACGGGGGTCCAGATAGGTTAGATTGTCGCACGTGCTTTAGGATCACCTAAAAGTGCTACTGATACTCCTAGATGAATCGGAGGGTTGCACGTGGGTGAGATGATGTAAGGAGGGTCCGTATACTCCTAGATGGCTAGGAGGGGTCCATGGGGGTCCAGATGGCTACGATTGTCGCGTGTGCTTTAGGATGACCTAAAAGTGATACTGATACTCCTAGATGGCTGGGAGGGGTGCACGTGGGTCAGATGACGTAAGGAGGGTCCGTATACTCCTAGATGGCTAGGAGGGGTCCACGGGGGTCCAGATGGCTTAGATTGTCGCATGTGCTTTAGGATGAACTAAAAGTGCTACTGATACTCCTAGATGGCTGGGAGGGCTGCACGTGGCTCAGATGATGTAAGGAGGGTCAGTATAATCCTAGATGGCTTTGAGGGGGGGGGGGGGGGCAGATGGCTACAACTGTCGCACGTGCTTTAGGATGACCTAAAACTGCTACTGATACTCCTAGATAGCTAGGAGGGGTGCACGTTGGTCAGATGACGTAAGGAGGGTCCGTATACTCCTAGATGGCTAGGAGGGGTCCACGGGGGTCCAGATAGCTTAGATTGTCGCACGTGCTTTAGGATCACCTAAAAGTGCTACTGATACTCCTAGATGAATCGGAGGGGTGCACGTGGGTGAGATGATGTAAGGAGGGTCCGTATAATCCTAGATGGCTAGGAGGGGTCCACGGGGGTCCAGATGGCTACGATTGTCGCGCGTGCTTTAGGATGACCTAAAAGTGATACTGATACTCCTAGATGGCTGGGAGGGGTGCACGTGGGTCAGATGACGTAAGGAGGGTCCGTATACTCCTAGATGGCTAGGAGGGGTCCACGGGGGTCCAGATGGCTTAGATTGTCGCATGTGCTTTAGGATGAACTAAAAGTGCTACTGATACTCCTAGATGGCTGGGAGGGCTGCACGTGGCTCAGATGATGTAAGGAGGGTCAGTATAATCCTAGATGGCTTTGAGGGGGGGGGGGGGGGGGGGGCAGATGGCTACAACTGTCGCACGTGCTTTAGGATGACCTAAAACTGCTACTGATACTCCTAGATAGCTAGGAGGGGTGCACGTTGGTCAGATGACGTAAGGAGGGTCCGTATACTCCTAGATGGCTAGGAGGGGTCCACGGGGGTCCAGATAGCTTAGATTGTCGCACGTGCTTTAGGATCACCTAAAAGTGCTACTGATACTCCTAGATGAATCGGAGGGGTGCACGTGGGTGAGATGGTGTAAGGAGGGTCCGTATAATCCTAGATGGCTAGGAGGGGTCCACGGGGGTCCAGATGGCTACGATTGTCGCGCGTGCTTTAGGATGACCTAAAAGTGATACTGATACTCCTAGATGGCTGGGAGGGGTGCACGTGGGTCAGATGACGTAAGGAGGGTCCGTATACTCCTAGATGGCTAGGAGGGGTCCACGGGGGTCCAGATGGCTTAGATTGTCGCATGTGCTTTAGGATGAACTAAAAGTGCTACTGATACTCCTAGATGGCTGGGAGGGGTGCACGTGGGTCAGATGACGTAAGGAGGGTCCGTATACTCCTAGATGGCTAGGAGGGGTCCACGGGGGTCAAGATGGCTAAGATTGTCGCTCGTGCTTTAGGATGACCTAAAAGTGCTACGGATACTCCTAGAAGGCTTGGAGGGGTGCACGTGGGTCAGATGACGTAAGGAGGGTCCGTATACTCCTAGATGGCTAGGAGGGGTCCACGGGGGTCCAGATGGCTACGATTGTCGCATGTGCTTTAGCATGACCTAAAAGTTCTACTGATATTCATAGATGGCTGGGAGGGGTGCACGTGGGTCAGATGACGTAAGGAGGGTCCGTATACTCCTAGATGGCTAGGAGGGGTCCACGGGGGCCCAGATGGCTTAGATTGTCGCATGTGCTTTAGGATGACCTAAAAGAGCTACTGATACTCCTAGATGGCTGGGAGGGGTGCACGTTGGTCAGATGACGTAAGTAGGGTCCGTATACTCCTAGATGGCTAGGAGGGGTCCACGGGGGTCCAGATGGCTACGATTGTCGCGCGTGCTTTAGGATGACCTAAAAGTGCTACTGATACTCCTAGACGGCTGGGAGGGGTGCACGTGGGTCAGATAACGTAAGGAGGGTCCGTATACTCCTAGATGGCTAGGAGGGGTCCACGGGGGTCAAGATGGCTAAGATTGTCGCTCGTGCTTTAGGATGACCTAAAAGTGCTACGGATACTCCTAGAAGGCTTGGAGGGGTGCACGTGGGTCAGATGACGTAAGGAGGGTCCGTATACTCCTAGATGGCTAGGAGGGGTCCACGGGGGTCCAGATGGCTACGATTGTCGCATGTGCTTTAGCATGACCTAAAAGTTCTACTGATATTCCTAGATGGCTGGGAGGGGTGCACGTGGGTCAGATGACGTAAGGAGGGTCCGTATACTCCTAGATGGCTAGGAGGGGTCCACGGGGGCCCAGATGGCTTAGATTGTCGCATGTGCTTTAGGATGACCTAAAAGAGCTACTGATACTCCTAGATGGCTGGGAGGGGTGCACGTTGGTCAGATGACGTAAGTAGGGTCCGTATACTCCTAGATGGCTAGGAGGGGTCCACGGGGGTCCAGATGGCTACGATTGTCGCGCGTGCTTTAGGATGACCTAAAAGTGCTACTGATACTCCTAGACGGCTGGGAGGGGTGCACGTGGGTCAGATGACGTAACGAGGGTCCGTATACTCCTAGATGGCTAGGAGAGGTCCACGGGGGTCCAGATGGCTACGATTGTCGCGCGTGCTTTAGGATGACCTAAAAGTGATACTGATACTCCTAGATGGCTGGGAGGGGTGCACGTGGGTCAGATGACGTAAGGAGGGTCCGTATACTCCTAGATGGCTAGGAGGGGTCCACAGGGGTCCAGATGGCTACGATTGTCGCGCGTGCTTTAGGATGACCTAAAAGTGATACTGATACTCCTAGATGGCTGGGAGGGGTGCACGTGGGTCAGATGACGTAAGGAGGGTCCGTATACTCCTAGATGGCTAGGAGGGGTCCACGGGGGTCTAGATGGCTACGATTGTCGCGTGTGCTTTAGGATGACCTAAAAGTGCTACTGATACTCCTAGATGGCTGGGAGGGATGCACGTGGGTCAGATGACGTAAGGAGGGTCCGTATACTCCTAGATGGCTAGGAGGGGTCCACGGGGGTCCAGATGGCTTAGATTGTCGCATGTGCTTTAGGATGACCTAAAAGCGCTACTGATACTCCTAGATGGCTGGGAGGGGTGCACGTGGCTCAGATGACATAAGGAGGGTCCGTATAATCCTAGATGGCTTTGAGGGGTCCACGGGGGTCCAGATAGGTTAGATTGTCGCACGTGCTTTAGGATCACCTAAAAGTGCTACTGATACTCCTAGATGAATCGGAGGGTTGCACGTGGGTGAGATGATGTAAGGAGGGTCCGTATACTCCTAGATGGCTAGGAGGGGTCCATGGGGGTCCAGATGGCTACGATTGTCGCGTGTGCTTTAGGATGACCTAAAAGTGATACTGATACTCCTAGATGGCTGGGAGGGGTGCACGTGGGTCAGATGACGTAAGGAGGGTCCGTATACTCCTAGATGGCTAGGAGGGGTCCACGGGGGTCCAGATGGCTTAGATTGTCGCATGTGCTTTAGGATGAACTAAAAGTGCTACTGATACTCCTAGATGGCTGGGAGGGCTGCACGTGGCTCAGATGATGTAAGGAGGGTCAGTATAATCCTAGATGGCTTTGAGGGGGGGGGGGGGGGGGGCAGATGGCTACAACTGTCGCACGTGCTTTAGGATGACCTAAAACTGCTACTGATACTCCTAGATAGCTAGGAGGGGTGCACGTTGGTCAGATGACGTAAGGAGGGTCCGTATACTCCTAGATGGCTAGGAGGGGTCCACGGGGGTCCAGATAGCTTAGATTGTCGCACGTGCTTTAGGATCACCTAAAAGTGCTACTGATACTCCTAGATGAATCGGAGGGGTGCACGTGGGTGAGATGATGTAAGGAGGGTCCGTATAATCCTAGATGGCTAGGAGGGGTCCACGGGGGTCCAGATGGCTACGATTGTCGCGCGTGCTTTAGGATGACCTAAAAGTGATACTGATACTCCTAGATGGCTGGGAGGGGTGCACGTGGGTCAGATGACGTAAGGAGGGTCCGTATACTCCTAGATGGCTAGGAGGGGTCCACGGGGGTCCAGATGGCTACGATTGTCGCATGTGCTTTAGCATGACCTAAAAGTTCTACTGATATTCATAGATGGCTGGGAGGGGTGCACGTGGGTCAGATGACGTAAGGAGGGTCCGTATACTCCTAGATGGCTAGGAGGGGTCCACGGGGGCCCAGATGGCTTAGATTGTCGCATGTGCTTTAGGATGACCTAAAAGAGCTACTGATACTCCTAGATGGCTGGGAGGGGTGCACGTTGGTCAGATGACGTAAGTAGGGTCCGTATACTCCTAGATGGCTAGGAGGGGTCCACGGGGGTCCAGATGGCTACGATTGTCGCGCGTGCTTTAGGATGACCTAAAAGTGCTACTGATACTCCTAGACGGCTGGGAGGGGTGCACGTGGGTCAGATAACGTAAGGAGGGTCCGTATACTCCTAGATGGCTAGGAGGGGTCCACGGGGGTCAAGATGGCTAAGATTGTCGCTCGTGCTTTAGGATGACCTAAAAGTGCTACGGATACTCCTAGAAGGCTTGGAGGGGTGCACGTGGGTCAGATGACGTAAGGAGGGTCCGTATACTCCTAGATGGCTAGGAGGGGTCCACGGGGGTCCAGATGGCTACGATTGTCGCATGTGCTTTAGCATGACCTAAAAGTTCTACTGATATTCCTAGATGGCTGGGAGGGGTGCACGTGGGTCAGATGACGTAAGGAGGGTCCGTATACTCCTAGATGGCTAGGAGGGGTCCACGGGGGCCCAGATGGCTTAGATTGTCGCATGTGCTTTAGGATGACCTAAAAGAGCTACTGATACTCCTAGATGGCTGGGAGGGGTGCACGTTGGTCAGATGACGTAAGTAGGGTCCGTATACTCCTAGATGGCTAGGAGGGGTCCACGGGGGTCCAGATGGCTACGATTGTCGCGCGTGCTTTAGGATGACCTAAAAGTGCTACTGATACTCCTAGACGGCTGGGAGGGGTGCACGTGGGTCAGATGACGTAACGAGGGTCCGTATACTCCTAGATGGCTAGGAGAGGTCCACGGGGGTCCAGATGGCTACGATTGTCGCGCGTGCTTTAGGATGACCTAAAAGTGATACTGATACTCCTAGATGGCTGGGAGGGGTGCACGTGGGTCAGATGACGTAAGGAGGGTCCGTATACTCCTAGATGGCTAGGAGGGGTCCACAGGGGTCCAGATGGCTACGATTGTCGCGCGTGCTTTAGGATGACCTAAAAGTGATACTGATACTCCTAGATGGCTGGGAGGGGTGCACGTGGGTCAGATGACGTAAGGAGGGTCCGTATACTCCTAGATGGCTAGGAGGGGTCCACGGGGGTCTAGATGGCTACGATTGTCGCGTGTGCTTTAGGATGACCTAAAAGTGCTACTGATACTCCTAGATGGCTGGGAGGGATGCACGTGGGTCAGATGACGTAAGGAGGGTCCGTATACTCCTAGATGGCTAGGAGGGGTCCACGGGGGTCCAGATGGCTTAGATTGTCGCATGTGCTTTAGGATGACCTAAAAGCGCTACTGATACTCCTAGATGGCTGGGAGGGGTGCACGTGGCTCAGATGACATAAGGAGGGTCCGTATAATCCTAGATGGCTTTGAGGGGTCCACGGGGGTCCAGATAGGTTAGATTGTCGCACGTGCTTTAGGATCACCTAAAAGTGCTACTGATACTCCTAGATGAATCGGAGGGTTGCACGTGGGTGAGATGATGTAAGGAGGGTCCGTATACTCCTAGATGGCTAGGAGGGGTCCATGGGGGTCCAGATGGCTACGATTGTCGCGTGTGCTTTAGGATGACCTAAAAGTGATACTGATACTCCTAGATGGCTGGGAGGGGTGCACGTGGGTCAGATGACGTAAGGAGGGTCCGTATACTCCTAGATGGCTAGGAGGGGTCCACGGGGGTCCAGATGGCTTAGATTGTCGCATGTGCTTTAGGATGAACTAAAAGTGCTACTGATACTCCTAGATGGCTGGGAGGGCTGCACGTGGCTCAGATGATGTAAGGAGGGTCAGTATAATCCTAGATGGCTTTGAGGGGGGGGGGGGGGGGGCAGATGGCTACAACTGTCGCACGTGCTTTAGGATGACCTAAAACTGCTACTGATACTCCTAGATAGCTAGGAGGGGTGCACGTTGGTCAGATGACGTAAGGAGGGTCCGTATACTCCTAGATGGCTAGGAGGGGTCCACGGGGGTCCAGATAGCTTAGATTGTCGCACGTGCTTTAGGATCACCTAAAAGTGCTACTGATACTCCTAGATGAATCGGAGGGGTGCACGTGGGTGAGATGATGTAAGGAGGGTCCGTATAATCCTAGATGGCTAGGAGGGGTCCACGGGGGTCCAGATGGCTACGATTGTCGCGCGTGCTTTAGGATGACCTAAAAGTGATACTGATACTCCTAGATGGCTGGGAGGGGTGCACGTGGGTCAGATGACGTAAGGAGGGTCCGTATACTCCTAGATGGCTAGGAGGGGTCCACGGGGGTCCAGATGGCTTAGATTGTCGCATGTGCTTTAGGATGAACTAAAAGTGCTACTGATACTCCTAGATGGCTGGGAGGGCTGCACGTGGCTCAGATGATGTAACGAGGGTCAGTATAATCCTAGATGGCTTTGAGGGGGGGGGGGGGGGGGGCAGATGGCTACAACTGTCGCACGTGCTTTAGGATGACCTAAAACTGCTACTGATACTCCTAGATAGCTAGGAGGGGTGCACGTTGGTCAGATGACGTAAGGAGGGTCCGTATACTCCTAGATGGCTAGGAGGGGTCCACGGGGGTCCAGATAGCTTAGATTGTCGCACGTGCTTTAGGATCACCTAAAAGTGCTACTGATACTCCTAGATGAATCGGAGGGGTGCACGTGGGTGAGATGATGTAAGGAGGGTCCGTATAATCCTAGATGGCTAGGAGGGGTCCACGGGGGTCCAGATGGCTACGATTGTCGCGCGTGCTTTAGGATGACCTAAAAGTGATACTGATACTCCTAGATGGCTGGGAGGGGTGCACGTGGGTCAGATGACGTAAGGAGGGTCCGTATACTCCTAGATGGCTAGGAGGGGTCCACGGGGGTCCAGATGGCTTAGATTGTCGCATGTGCTTTAGGATGAACTAAAAGTGCTACTGATACTCCTAGATGGCTGGGAGGGGTGCACGTGGGTCAGATGACGTAAGGAGGGTCCGTATACTCCTAGATGGCTAGGAGGGGTCCACGGGGGTCAAGATGGCTAAGATTGTCGCTCGTGCTTTAGGATGACCTAAAAGTGCTACGGATACTCCTAGAAGGCTTGGAGGGGTGCACGTGGGTCAGATGACGTAAGGAGGGTCCGTATACTCCTAGATGGCTAGGAGGGGTCCACGGGGGTCCAGATGGCTACGATTGTCGCATGTGCTTTAGCATGACCTAAAAGTTCTACTGATATTCATAGATGGCTGGGAGGGGTGCACGTGGGTCAGATGACGTAAGGAGGGTCCGTATACTCCTAGATGGCTAAGAGGGGTCCACGGGGGCCCAGATGGCTTAGATTGTCGCATGTGCTTTAGGATGACCTAAAAGAGCTACTGATACTCCTAGATGGCTGGGAGGGGTGCACGTTGGTCAGATGACGTAAGTAGGGTCCGTATACTCCTAGATGGCTAGGAGGGGTCCACGGGGGTCCAGATGGCTACGATTGTCGCGCGTGCTTTAGGATGACCTAAAAGTGCTACTGATACTCCTAGACGGCTGGGAGGGGTGCACGTGGGTCAGATGACGTAAGGAGGGTCCGTATACTCCTAGATGGCTAGGAGAGGTCCACGGGGGTCCAGATGGCTACGATTGTTGCGCGTGCTTTAGGATGACCTAAAAGTGATACTGATACTCCTAGATGGCTGGGAGGGGTGCACGTGGGTCAGATGACGTAAGGAGGGTCCGTATACTCCTAGATGGCTAGGAGGGGTCCACGGGGGTCCAGATGGCTACGATTGTCGCGCGTGCTTTAGGATGACCTAAAAGTGATACTGATACTCCTAGATGGCTGGGAGGGGTGCACGTGGGTCAGATGACGTAAGGAGGGTCCGTATACTCCTAGATGGCTAGGAGGGGTCCACGGGGGTCCAGATGGCTACGATTGTCGCGTGTACTTTAGGATGACCTAAAAGTGCTACTGATACTCCTAGATGGCTGGGAGGGGTGCACGTGGGTCAGATGACGTAAGGAGGGTCCGTATACTCCTAGATGGCTAGGAGGGTTCCACGGGGGTCCAGATGGCTTAGATTGTCGCATGTGCTTTAGGATGACCTAAAAGCGCTACTGATACTCCTAGATGGCTGGGAGGGGTGCACGTGGCTCAGATGACATAAGGAGGGTCCGTATAATCCTAGATGGCTTTGAGGGGCCCACGGGGGTCCAGATAGGTTAGATTGTCGCACGTGCTTTAGGATCACCTAAAAGTGCTACTGATACTCCTAGATGAATCGGAGGGGTGCACGTGGGTGAGATGATGTAAGGAGGGTCCGTATACTCCTAGATGGCTAGGAGGGCTCCACGGGGGTCCAGATGGCTACGATTGTCGCGTGTGCTTTAGGATGACGTAAAAGTGATACTGATACTCCTAGATGGCTGGGAGGGGTGCACGTGGGTCAGATGACGTAAGGAGGGTCCGTATACTCCTAGATGGCTAGGAGGGGTCCACGGGGGTCCAGATGGCTTAGATTGTCGCATGTGCTTTAGGATGAACTAAAAGTGCTACTGATACTCCTAGATGGCAGGGAGGGCTGCACGTGGCTCAGATGATGTAAGGAGGGTCAGTATAATCCTAGATGGCTTTGAGGGGGGGGGGGGGTCCAGATGGCTACAACTGTCGCACGTGCTTTAGGATGACCTAAAACTGCTACTGATACTCCTAGATAGCTAGGAGGGGTGCACGTTGGTCAGATGACGTAAGGAGGGTCCTTATACTCCTAGATGGCTAGGAGGGGTCCACGGTGGTCCAGATAGCTTAGATTGTCGCTCGTGCTTTAGGATCACCTAAAAGTGCTACTGATACTCCTAGATGAATCGGAGGGGTGCACGTGGGTGAGATGATGTAAGGAGGGTCCGTATAATCCTAGATGGCTAGGAGGGGTCCACGGGGGTCCAGATGTCTACGATTGTCGCGCGTGCTTTAGGATGACCTAAAAGTGATACTGATACTCCTAGATGGCTGGGAGGGGTGCACGTGGGTCAGATGACGTAAGGAGGGTCCGTATACTCCTAGATGGCTAGGAGGGGTCCACGGGGGTCCAGATGGCTACGATTGTCGCGCGTGCTTTAGGATGACCTAAAAGTGATACTCATACTCCTAGATGGCTGGGAGGGGTGCACGTGGGTCAGATGACGTAAGGAGGGTCCGTATACTCCTAGATGGCTAGGAGGGGTCCACGGGGGTCCAGATGGCTACGATTGTCGCGTGTACTTTAGGATGACCTAAAAGTGCTACTGATACTCCTAGATGGCTGGGAGGGGTGCACGTGGGTCAGATGACGTAAGGAGGGTCCGTATACTCCTAGATGGCTAGGAGGGTTCCACGGGGGTCCAGATGGCTTAGATTGTCGCATGTGCTTTAGGATGACCTAAAAGCGCTACTGATACTCCTAGATGGCTGGGAGGGGTGCACGTGGCTCAGATGACATAAGGAGGGTCCGTATAATCCTAGATGGCTTTGAGGGGTCCACGGGGGTCCAGATAGGTTAGATTGTCGCACGTGCTTTAGGATCACCTAAAAGTGCTACTGATACTCCTAGATGAATCGGAGGGGTGCACGTGGGTGAGATGATGTAAGGAGGGTCCGTATACTCCTAGATGGCTAGGAGGGGTCCACGGGGGTCCAGATGGCTACGATTGTCGCGTGTGCTTTAGGATGACGTAAAAGTGATACTGATACTCCTAGATGGCTGGGAGGGGTGCACGTGGGTCAGATGACGTAAGGAGGGTCCGTATACTCCTAGATGGCTAGGAGGGGTCCACGGGGGTCCAGATGGCTTAGATTGTCGCATGTGCTTTAGGATGAACTAAAAGTGCTACTGATACTCCTAGATGGCAGGGAGGGCTGCACGTGGCTCAGATGATGTAAGGAGGGTCAGTATAATCCTAGATGGCTTTGAGGGGGGGGGGGGGGTCCAGATGGCTACAACTGTCGCACGTGCTTTAGGATGACCTAAAACTGCTACTGATACTCCTAGATAGCTAGGAGGGGTGCACGTTGGTCAGATGACGTAAGGAGGGTCCTTATACTCCTAGATGGCTAGGAGGGGTCCACGGTGGTCCAGATAGCTTAGATTGTCGCTCGTGCTTTAGGATCACCTAAAAGTGCTACTGATACTCCTAGATGAATCGGAGGGGTGCACGTGGGTGAGATGATGTAAGGAGGGTCCGTATAATCCTAGATGGCTAGGAGGGGTCCACGGGGGTCCAGATGTCTACGATTGTCGCGCGTGCTTTAGGATGACCTAAAAGTGATACTGATACTCCTAGATGGCTGGGAGGGGTGCACGTGGGTCAGATGACGTAAGGAGGGTCCGTATACTCCTAGATGGCTAGGAGGGGTCCACGGGGGTCCAGATGGCTTAAATTGTCGCATGTGCTTTAGGATGAAGTAAAAGTGCTACTAATACTCCTAGATGGCTGGGAGGGGTGCACGTGGGTCAGATGACGTAAGGAGGGTCCGTATACTCCTAGATGGCTAGGAGGGGTCCATGGGGGTCAAGATGGCTAAGATTGTCGCTCGTGCTTTAGGATGACCTAAAAGTGCTACGGATACTCCTAGAAGGCTTGGAGGGGTGCACGTGGGTCAGATGACGTAAGGAGGGTCCGTATACTCCTAGATGGCTAGGAGGGGTCCACGGGGGTCCAGATGGCTACGATTGTCGCATGTGCTTTAGCATGACCTAAAAGTTCTACTGATATTCCTAGATGGCTGGGAGGGGTGCACGTGGGTCAAATGACGTAAGGAGGGTCCGTATACTCCTAGATGGCTAGGAGGGGTCCACGGGGGCCCAGATGGCTTAGATTGTCGCATGTGCTTTAGGATGACCTAAAAGAGCTACTGATACTCCTAGATGGCTGGGAGGGGTGCACGTTGGTCAGATGACGTAAGTAGGGCCCGTATACTCCTAGATGGCTAGGAGGGGTCCACGGGGGTCCAGATGGCTACGATTGTCGCGCGTGCTTTAGGATGACCTAAAAGTGCTACTGATACTCCTAGACGGCTGGGAGGGGTGCACGTGGGTCAGATGACGTAAGGAGGGTCCGTATACTCCTAGATGGCTAGGAGAGGTCCACGGGGGTCCAGATGGCTACGATTGTCGCGCGTGCTTTAGGATGACCTAAAAGTGATACTGATACTCCTAGATGGCTGGGAGGGGTGCACGTGGGTAAGATGACGTAAGGAGGGTCCGTATACTCCTAGATGGCTAGGAGGGGTCCACGGGGGTCCAGATGGCTTAGATTGTCGCATGTGCTTTAGGATGAACTAAAAGTGCTACTGATACTCCTAGATGGCTGGGAGGGGTGCACGTGGGACAGATGACGTAAGGAGGGTCCGTATACTCCTAGATGGCTAGGAGGGGTCCACGGGGGTCAAGATGGCTAAGATTGTCGCTCGTGCTTTAGGATGACCTAAAAGTGCTACGGATACTCCTAGAAGGCTTGGAGGGGTGCACGTGGGTCAGATGACGTCAGGAGGGTCCGTATACTCCTAGATGGCTAGGAGGGGTCCACGGGCGTCCAGATGGCTACGATTGTCGCATGTGCTTTAGCATGGCCTAAAAGTTCTACTGATATTCCCAAGGTTCAAGAAAGCGGAAAGCGTAAGTGTAGCGTTTTGCTCTCGCTTAGAGTTTTTTCGCTTAAGCGTTGCTTAAGCGACGTTTAAGCGTGCTTAAGCATTTCTAAAATTCACTGAATTTGGTGGTGGACTTGCATCTGAGAGAAGAGTAGAAGTTGAGGGTAGCAGAGCAGAGTGATACTTGCTGCAGGGAAGGACATGCCTGGGAGGCAGGGAAGGGGTTGTACCTTCAAGGCTACCATTGTTGATGGGAATTTGTGCGTAGAATTGTAAAAGGTGAGAGAAAGAGATGAGGAGTGTAGATGGATGCCTCGGATTAGAATAGACGTATGGCTCAGATCGGGTTAACAAACTACGATTTCATAATGGGCCTTATTGGGCCAACTCTATAGCCCAAAGGACACCGTGAGCAGGAGTCTCTCACGCCCTATTATGTTAATAGACCTTATCATCGCTTAAGTAGTCGCTTATGACCTAAGCGAAGCGTTTTGCTATCGCTTAGCGCTTAAGCGAGCTTAATCGTACTATAAATTACGCTTTCTTGAACCTTGACTAGGAGTATCAGTAGCACTTTTAGTTCATCCTAAAGCACATGCGACAATCTAAGCCATCTGGACCCCCGTGGACCCCTCCTAGCCATCTAGGAGTATACGGACCCTCCTTACGTCATCTGACCCACGTGCACCCCTCCCAGCCATCTAGGAGTATCAGTATCACTTTTAGGTCATCCTAAAGCACGCGCGACAATCGTAGCCATCTGGACCCCTGTGGACCCCTCCTAGCCATCTAGGAGTATACGGATCCTCCTTACATCATCTCACCCACGTGCACCCCTCCGATTCATCTAGGAGTATCAGTAGCACTTTTAGGTGATCCTCCAGCACGTGCGACAATCTAAGCTATCTGGACCCCCGTGGACCCCTCCTAGCCATCTAGGAGTATACGGACCCTACTTACGTCATCTGACCAACGTGCACCCCTCCTAGCCATCTAGGAGTATCAGTAGCACTTTTAGGTCATCCTAAAGCACGTGCGACAGTTGTAGCCATCTGGACCCCCCCCCCCCCCCCCTCAAAGCCATCTAGGATTATACTGACCCTCCTTACGTCATCTGAGCCACGTGCAGCCCTCCCAGCCATCTAGGAGTATCAGTAGCACTTTTAGTTCATCCTAAAGCACATGCGACAATCTAAGCCATCTGGACCCCCGTGGACCCCTCCTAGCCATCTAGGAGTATACGGACCCTCTTTACGTCATCTGACCCACGTGCACCCCTCCCAGCCATCTAGGAGTATCAGTATCACTTTTAGGTCATCCTAAAGCACGCGCGACAATCGTAGCCATCTGGACCCCCGTGGACCCCTCCTAGCCATCTAGGAGTATACGGACCCTCCTTACGTCATCTGACCAACGTGCACCCCTCATAGCCATCTAGGAGTATCAGTAGCACTTTTAGGTCATCCTAAAGCACGTGCGACAGTTGTAGCCATCTGGACCCCCCTCAAAGCCATCTAGGATTATACTGACCCTCCTTACGTCATCTGAGCCACGTGCACCCCTCCCAGCCATCTAGGAGTATCAGTAGCACTTTTAGGTCATCCTAAAGCACGTGCGACAATCGTAGCCATCTGGACCCCCATGGACCCCTCCTAGCCATCTAGGAGTATACGGACCCTCCTTACGTCATCTGACCCACGTGCACGCCTCCCAGCCAACTAGGAGTATCAGTTGCACTTTTAGTTCATCCTAAAGCACATGCGACAATCGTAGCCATCTGGACCCCTCCTAGCCATATAGGAGTATACGGACCCTCTTTACGTCATCTGACCCACGTGCACCCCTCCCAGCCATCTAGGAGTATCAGTATCACTTTTAGGTCATCCTAAAGCACGCGCGACAATCGTAGCCATCTGGACCCCCGTGGACCCCTCCTAGCCATCTAGGAGTATACGGACCCTCCTTACATCATCTCACCCACGTGCACCCTCCGATTCATCTAGGAGTATCAGTAGCACTTTTAGTTCATCCTAAAGCACATGCGACAATCGTAGCTATCTGGACCCCCGTGGACCCCTCCTAGCCATCTAGGAGTATATGGACCCTCCTTACGTCATCTGACCAACGTGCACCCCTCATAGCCATCTAGGAGTATCAGTAGCACTTTTAGGTCATCCTAAAGCACATGCGACAGTTGTAGCCATCTGGACCCCCCCTCAAAGCCATCTAGGATTTTACTGACCCTCCTTACGTCATCTGAGCCACGTGCACCCCTCCCAGCCATCTAGGAGTATCAGTAGCACTTTTAGGTCATCCTAAAGCACGTGCGACAATCGTAGCCATCTGGACCCTCATGGACCCCTCCTAGCCATCTAGGAGTATACGGACCCTCCTTACGTCATCTGACCCACGTGCACGCCTCCCAGCCATCTAGGAGTATCAGTTGCACTTTTAGTTCATCCTAAAGCACATGCGACAATCGTAGCCATCTGGACCCCCGTGGACCCCTCCTAACCATCTAGGAGATTACGGACCCTCCTTAAGTCATCTGACCCACGTGCAACCCTCCGAGCAATCTAGGAGTATCAGTAGCAGTTTTATTTCATCCTAAAGGACGTGCGACAATCGTAGCCATCTGGACCCCCGTGGACCCCTCCTAGCCATCTAGGAGTATACGGACCATCCTTACGTCATCTGACCCACGTGCACCCCTCCCAGGCTTCTAGGAATATCAGTAGCACTTTTAGGTCATCCTAAAGCACGAGCGACAATCTTAGCCATCTGGACCCCCGTGGACCCGTCCTAGCCATCTAGGAGTATACGGACCGTCCTTACGTCATCTGACCCACGTGCACCCCTCCCAGCCATCTAGGAGTATCAGTAGCACTTTTAGGTCATCCTAAAGCACATGCGACAATCTAAGCCATCTGGACCCCCGTGGACCGCTCCTAGCCATCTTGGAGTATACGGACCCTCCTTACGTCATCTGACCCACGTGCACCCCTCCCAGCCATCTAGGAGTATCAGTAGCACTTTTAGGTCATCCTAACGCACGCGCGACAATCGTAGCAATCTGGACCCCCGTGGACACCTCCTATCCATCTAGGAGTATACGGACCCTCTTTACGTCATCTCACCCACGTGCACCCCTCCGATTTATCTAGGAGTATCAGTAGCACTTTTAGGTGATCCTAAAGCACGTGCGACAATCTAAGCTATCTGGGCCCCCGTGGACCCCTCCTAGCCATCTAGGAGTATACGGACCCTCCTTACGTCATCTGACCCACGTGCACCCCTCCCAGCCATCTAGGAATATCAGTAGAACTTTTAGGTCATGCTAAAGCACATGCGACAATCGTAGCCATCTGGACCCCCGTGGACCCCTCCTAGCCATCTAGGAGCAAGGTTCAAGAAAGCGGAAAGCGTAAGTGTAGCATTTTGCTCTCGCTTATAGTTTTTTTGCTTAAGCGTTCCTTAAGCGACGTTTAAGCGTGCTTAAGCATTTCTAAAATTCACTGAATTTGGTGGTGGACTTGCATCTGAGAGCAGAGTAGAAGTTGAGGGTAGCAGAGCAGAGTGATACTTGCTGCAGGGAAGGACATGCCTGGGAGGCAGGGAAGGGGTTGTACCTTCAAGGCTACCATTGTTGATGGGAGTTTGTGCGTAGAATTGTAAAAGGTGAGAGAAAGAGATGAGGAGTGTAGATGGATGCCTCGGATTAGAATAGACGTATGGCTCAGATCGGGTTAACAAACTACGATTTCATAATGGGCCTTATTGGGCCAACTCTATAGCACAAAGGACACCGTGAGCAGGAGTCTCTCACGCCCTATTATGTTAATAGACCTTATCATCGCTTAAGTAGTCGCTTATGACCTAAGCGAAGCGTTTTGCCATCGCTTAGCGCTTAAGCGAGCTTAATCGTACTATTAATTACGCTTTCTTGAACCTTGTCTAGGAGTATACGGACCCTCCTTACGTCATCTGACCCACGTGCACGCCTCCAAGCCTTCTAGGAGTATCCGTAGCACTTTTAGGTCATCCTAAAGCTCAAGCGACAATCTTAGCTATCTGGACCCCCGTGGACCCCTCCTAGCCATCTAGGAGTATACGGACCCTCCTTACGTCATCTGACCCACGTGCACCCCTCCCAGCCATCTAGGAGTATCAGTATCACTTTTAGGTCATCCTAAAGCACGCGCGACAATCGTAGCCATCTGGACCCCCGTGGACCCCTCCTAGCCATCTAGGAGTATACGGACCCTCCTTACATCATCTCACCCACGTGCACGCCTCCCAGCCATCTAGGAGTATTAGTTGCACTTTTAGTTCATCCTAAAGCACATGCGACAATCGTAGCCATCTGGACCCCTCCTAGCCATATAGGAGTATACGGACCCTCTTTACGTCATCTGACCCACGTGCTCCCCTCCCAGCCATCTAGGAGTATCAGTATCACTTTTAGGTCATCCTAAAGCACGCGCGACAATCGTAGCCATCTGGACCCCCGTGGACCCCTCCTAGCCATCTAGGAGTATACGGACCCTCCTTACATCATCTCACCCACGTGCACCCTCCGATTCATCTAGGAGTATCAGTAGCACTTTTAGGTGATCCTAAAGCACGTGCGACAATCTAAGCTATCTGGACCCCCGTGGACCCCTCCTAGCCATCTAGGAGTATATGGACCCTCCTTACGTCATCTGACCAACGTGCACCCCTCATAGCCATCTAGGAGTATCAGTAGCACTTTTAGGTCATCCTAAAGCACATGCGACAGTTGTAGCCATCTGGACCCCCCCTCAAAGCCATCTAGGATTTTACTGACCCTCCTTACGTCATCTGAGCCACGTGCACCCCTCCCAGCCATCTAGGAGTATCAGTAGCACTTTTAGGTCATCCTAAAGCACGTGCGACAATCGTAGCCATCTGGACCCTCATGGACCCCTCCTAGCCATCTAGGAGTATACGGACCCTCCTTACGTCATCTGACCCACGTGCACGCCTCCCAGCCATCTAGGAGTATCAGTTGCACTTTTAGTTCATCCTAAAGCACATGCGACAATCGTAGCCATCTGGACCCCCGTGGACCCCTCCTAACCATCTAGGAGATTACGGACCCTCCTTAAGTCATCTGACCCACGTGCAACCCTCCGAGCAATCTAGGAGTATCAGTAGCAGTTTTATTTCATCCTAAAGGACGTGCGACAATCGTAGCCATCTGGACCCCCGTGGACCCCTCCTAGCCATCTAGGAGTATACGGACCATCCTTACGTCATCTGACCCACGTGCACCCCTCCCAGCCTTCTAGGAATATCAGTAGCACTTTTAGGTCATCCTAAAGCACGAGCGACAATCTTAGCCATCTGGACCCCCGTGGACCCGTCCTAGCCATCTAGGAGTATACGGACCGTCCTTACGTCATCTGACCCACGTGCACCCCTCCCAGCCATCTAGGAGTATCAGTAGCACTTTTAGGTCATCCTAAAGCACATGCGACAATCTAAGCCATCTGGACCCCCGTGGACCGCTCCTAGCCATCTAGGAGTATACGGACCCTCCTTACGTCATCTGACCCACGTGCACCCCTCCCAGCCATCTAGGAGTATCAGTAGCACTTTTAGGTCATCCTAACGCACGCGCGACAATCGTAGCAATCTGGACCCCCGTGGACACCTCCTATCCATCTAGGAGTATACGGACCCTCTTTACGTCATCTCACCCACGTGCACCCCTCCGATTTATCTAGGAGTATCAGTAGCACTTTTAGGTGATCCTAAAGCACGTGCGACAATCTAAGCTATCTGGGCCCCCGTGGACCCCTCCTAGCCATCTAGGAGTATACGGACCCTCCTTACGTCATCTGACCCACGTGCACCCCTCCCAGCCATCTAGGAATATCAGTAGAACTTTTAGGTCATGCTAAAGCACATGCGACAATCGTAGCCATCTGGACCCCCGTGGACCCCTCCTAGCCATCTAGGAGCAAGGTTCAAGAAAGCGGAAAGCGTAAGTGTAGCGTTTTGCTCTCGCTTATAGTTTTTTTGCTTAAGCGTTCCTTAAGCGACGTTTAAGCGTGCTTAAGCATTTCTAAAATTCACTGAATTTGGTGGTGGACTTGCATCTGAGAGCAGAGTAGAAGTTGAGGGTAGCAGAGCAGAGTGATACTTGCTGCAGGGAAGGACATGCCTGGGAGGCAGGGAAGGGGTTGTACCTTCAAGGCTACCATTGTTGATGGGAGTTTGTGCGTAGAATTGTAAAAGGTGAGAGAAAGAGATGAGGAGTGTAGATGGATGCCTCGGATTAGAATAGACGTATGGCTCAGATCGGGTTAACAAACTACGATTTCATAATGGGCCTTATTGGGCCAACTCTATAGCACAAAGGACACCGTGAGCAGGAGTCTCTCACGCCCTATTATGTTAATAGACCTTATCATCGCTTAAGTAGTCGCTTATGACCTAAGCGAAGCGTTTTGCCATCGCTTAGCGCTTAAGCGAGCTTAATCGTACTATTAATTACGCTTTCTTGAACCTTGTCTAGGAGTATACGGACCCTCCTTACGTCATCTGACCCACGTGCACGCCTCCAAGCCTTCTAGGAGTATCCGTAGCACTTTTAGGTCATCCTAAAGCTCAAGCGACAATCTTAGCTATCTGGACCCCCGTGGACCCCTCCTAGCCATCTAGGAGTATACGGACCCTCCTTACGTCATCTGACCCACGTGCACCCCTCCCAGCCATCTTGGACTAGGAGTATCAGTAGCACTTTTAGTTCATCCTAAAGCACATGCGACAATCTAAGCCATCTGGACCCCCGTGGACCCCTCCTAGCCATCTAGGAGTATACGGACCCTCCTTACGTCATCTGACCCACGTGCACCCCTCCCAGCCATCTAGGAGTATCAGTATCACTTTTAGGTCATCCTAAAGGACGCGCGACAATCGTAGCCATCTGGACCCCCGTGGACCCCTCCTAGCCATCTAGGAGTATACGGATCCTCCTTACATCATCTCACCCACGTGCACCCCTCCGATTCATCTAGGAGTATCAGTAGCACTTTTAGGTGATCCTAAAGCACGTGCGACAATCTAAGCTATCTGGACCCCCGTGGACCCCTCCTAGCCATCTAGGAGTATACGGACCCTACTTACGTCATCTGACCAACGTGCACCCCTCCTAGCCATCTAGGAGTATCAGTAGCACTTTTAGGTCATCCTAAAGCACGTGCGACAGTTGTAGCCATCTGGACCCCCCCCCCCCCTCAAAGCCATCTAGGATTATACTGACCCACCTTACGTCATCTGAGCCACGTGCAGCCCTCCCAGCCATCTAGGAGTATCAGTAGCACTTTTAGTTCATCCTAAAGCACATGCGACAGTCTAAGCCATCTGGACCCCCGTGGACCCCTCCTAGCCATCTAGGAGTATACGGACCCTCTTTACGTCATCTGACCCACGTGCACCCCTCCCAGCCATCTAGGAGTATCAGTATCACTTTTAGGTCATCCTAAAGCACGCGCGACAATCGTAGCCATCTGGACCCCCGTGGACCCCTCCTAGCCATCTAGGAGTATACGGACCCTCCTTACGTCATCTGACCAACGTGCACCCCTCCTAGCCATCTAGGAGTATCAGTAGCACTTTTAGGTCATCCTAAAGCACGTGCGACAGTTGTAGCCATCTGGACCCCCCCTCAAAGCCATCTAGGATTATACTGACCCTCCTTACGTCATCTGAGCCACGTGCACCCCTCCCAGCCATCTAGGAGTATCAGTAGCACTTTTAGGTCATCCTAAAGCACGTGCGACAATCGTAGCCATCTGGACCCCCATGGACCCCTCCTAGCCATCTAGGAGTATACGGACCCTCTTTACGTCATCTGCCCCACGTGCACGCCTCCCAGCCATTTAGGAGTATCAGTTGCACTTTTAGTTCATCCTAAAGCACATGCGACAATCGTAGCCATCTGGACCCCCGTGGACCCCTCCTAACCATCTAGGAGATTACGGACCCTCCTTAAGTCATCTGACCCACGTGCAACCCTCCGAGCAATCTAGGAGTATCAGTAGCAGTTTTATTTCATCCTAAAGCACGTGCGACAATCGTAGCCATCTAGACCCCCGTGGACCCCTCCTAGCCATCTAGGAGTATACGGACCATCCTTACGTCATCTGACCCACGTGCACCCCTCCCAGCCTTCTAGGAATATCAGTAGCACTTTTAGGTCATCCTAAAGCACGAGCGACAATCTTAGCCATCTGGACCCCCGTGGACCCGTCCTAGCCATCTAGGAGTATACGGACCGTCCTTACGTCATCTGACCCACGTGCACCCCTCCCAGCCATCTAGGAGTATCAGTAGCACTTTTAGGTCATCCTAAAGCACATGCGACAATCTAAGCCATCTGGACCCCCGCGGACCGCTCCTAGCCATCTAGGAGTATACGGACCCTCCTTACGTCATCTGACCCACGTGCACCCCTCCCAGCCATCTAGGAGTATCAATAGCACTTTTAGGTCATCCTAAAGCACGCGCGACAATCGTAGCAATCTGGACCCCCGTGGACACCTCCTAGCCATCTAGGAGTATACAGACCCTCTTTACGTCATCTCACCCACGTGCACCCCTCCGATTTATCTAGGAGTATCAGTAGCACTTTTAGGTGATCCTAAAGCACGTGCGACAATCTAAGCTATCTGGGCCCCCGTGGACCCCTCCTAGCCATCTAGGAGTATATGGACCCTCCTTACGTCATCTGACCCACGTGCACCCCTCCCAGCCATCTAGGAATATCAGTAGAACTTTTAGGTCATGCTAAAGCACATGCGACAATCGTAGCCATCTGGACCCCCGTGGACCCCTCCTAGCCATCTAGGAGCAAGGTTCAAGAAAGCGGAAAGCGTAAGTGTAGCGTTTTGCTCTCGCTTATAGTTTTTTCGCTTAAGCGTTGCTTAAGCGACGTTTAAGCGTGCTTAAGCATTTCTAAAATTCACTGAATTTGGTGGTGGACTTGCATCTGAGAGCAGAGTAGAAGTTGAGGGTAGCAGAGCAGAGTGATACTTGCTGCAGGGAAGGACATGCCTGGGAGGCAGGGAAGGGGTTGTACCTTCAAGGCTACTATTGTTGATGGGAGTTTGTGCGTAGAATTGTAAAAGGTGAGAGAAAGAGATGAGGAGTGTAGATGGATGCCTCGGATTAGAATAGACGTATGGCTCAGATCGGGTTAACAAACTACGATTTCATAATGGGCATTATTGGGCCAACTCTATAGCACAAAGGACACCGTGAGCAGGAGTCACTCACGCCCTATTATGTTAATAGACCTTATCATCGCTTAAGTAGTCGCTTATGACCTAAGCGAAGCGTCTTGCCATCGCTTAGCGCTTAAGCGGGCTTAATCGTACTATTAATTACGCTTTCTTGAACCTTGTCTAGGAGTATACGGACCCTCCTTACGTCATCTGACCCACGTGCACGCCTCCAAGCCTTCTAGGAGTATCCGTAGCACTTTTAGGTCATCCTAAAGCTCAAGCGACAATCTTAGCCATCTGGACCCCCGTGGACCCCTCCTAGCCATCTAGGAGTATACAGACCCTCCTTACGTCATCTGACCCACGTGCACCCCTCCCAGCCATCTTGGACTAGGAGTATCAGTAGCACTTTTAGTTCATCCTAAAGCACATGCGACAATCTAAGCCATCTGGACCCCCGTGGACCCCTCCTAGCCATCTAGGAGTATACGGACCCTCCTTACGTCATCTGACCCACGTGCACCCCTCCCAGCCATCTAGGAGTATCAGTATCACTTTTAGGTCATCCTAAAGGACGCGCGACAATCGTAGCCATCTGGACCCCCGTGGACCCCTCCTAGCCATCTAGGAGTATACGGATCCTCCTTACATCATCTCACCCACGTGCACCCCTCCGATTCATCTAGGAGTATCAGTAGCACTTTTAGGTGATCCTAAAGCACGTGCGACAATCTAAGCTATCTGGACCCCCGTGGACCTCTCCTAGCCATCTAGGAGTATACGGACCCTACTTACGTCATCTGACCAACGTGCACCCCTCCTAGCCATCTAGGAGTATCAGTAGCACTTTTAGGTCATCCTAAAGCACGAGCGACAGTTGTAGCCATCTGGACCCCCCCCCCCCCCCCCCTCAAAGCCATCTAGGATTATACTGACCCTCCTTACGTCATCTGAGCCACGTGCAGCCCTCCCAGCCATCTAGGAGTATCAGTAGCACTTTTAGTTCATCCTAAAGCACATGCGACAATCTAAGCCATCTGGACCCCCGTGGACCCCTCCTAGCCATCTAGGAGTATACGGACCCTCTTTACGTCATCTGACCCACGTGCACCCCTCCCAGCCATCTAGGAGTATCAGTATCACTTTTAGGTCATCCTAAAGCACGCGCGACAATCGTAGCCATCTGGACCCCCGTGGACCCCTCCTAGCCACCTAGGAGTATACGGACCCTCCTTACGTCATCTGACCAACGTGCACCCCTCCTAGCCATCTAGGAGTATTAGTAGCACTTTTAGGTCATCCTAAAGCACGTGCGACAGTTGTAGCCATCTGGACCCCCCCTCAAAGCCATCTAGGATTATACTGACCCTCCTTACGTCATCTGTGCCACGTGCACCCCTCCCAGCCATCTAGGAGTATCAGTAGCACTTTTAGGTCATCCTAAAGCACGTGCGACAATCGTAGCCATCTGGACCCCCATGGACCCCTCCTAGCCATCTAGGAGTATACGGACCCTCTTTACGTCATCTGACCCACGTGCACGCCTCCCAGCCATCTAGGAGTATCAGTTGCACTTTTAGTTCATCCTAAAGCACATGCGACAATCGTAGCCATCTGGACCCCCGTGGACCCCTCCTAACCATCTAGGAGATTACGGACCCTCCTTAAGTCATCTGACCCACGTGCAACCCTCCGAGCAATCTAGGAGTATCAGTAGCAGTTTTATTTCATCCTAAAGCACGTGCGACAATCGTAGCCATCTGGACCCCTCCTAGCCATCTAGGAGTATACGGACCATCCTTACGTCATCTGACCCACGTGCACCCCTCCCAGCCTTCTAGGAATATCAGTAGCACTTTTAGGTCATCCTAAAGCACGAGCGACAATCTAAGCCATCTGGACCCCCGTGGACCGCTCCTAGCCATCTAGGAGTATACGGACCCTCCTTACGTCATCTGACCCACGTGCACCCCTCCCAGCCATCTAGGAGTATCAGTAGCACTTTTAGGTCATCCTAAAGCACGCGCGACAATCGTAGCAATCTGGACCCCCGTGGACACCTCCTAGCCATCTAGGAGTATACGGACCCTCTTTACGTCATCTCACCCACGTGCACCCCTCCGATTTATCTAGGAGTATCAGTAGCACTTTTAGGTGATCCTAAAGCACGTGCGACAATCTAAGCTATCTGGGCCCCCGTGGACCCCTCCTAGCCATCTAGGAGTATACGGACCCTCCTTACGTCATCTGACCCACGTGCACCCCTCCCAGCCATCTAGGAATATCAGTAGAACTTTTAGGTCATGCTAAAGCACATGCGACAATCGTAGCCATCTGGACCCCCGTGGACCCCTCCTAGCCATCTAGGAGCAAGGTTCAAGAAAGCGGAAAGCGTAAGTGTAGCGTTTTGCTCTCGCTTATAGTTTTTTCGCTTAAGCGTTGCTTAAGCGACGTTTAAGCGTGCTTAAGCATTTCTAAAATTCACTGAATTTGGTGGTGGACTTGCATCTGAGAGCAGAGTAGAAGTTGAGGGTAGCAGAGCAGAGTGAGACTTGCTGCAGGGAAGGACATGCCTGGGAGGCAGGGAAGGGGTTGTACCTTCAAGGCTACCATTGTTGATGGGAATTTGTGCGTAGAATTGTAAAAGGTGAGAGAAAGAGATGAGGAGTGTAGATGGATGCCTCGGATTAGAATAGACGTATGGCTCAGATCGGGTTAACAAACTACGATTTCATAATGGGCCTTATTGGGCCAACTCTATAGCACAAAGGACACCGTGAGCAGGAGTCTCTCACGCCCTATTATGTTAATAGACCTTATCATCGCTTAAGTAGTCGCTTATGACCTAAGCGAAGCGTTTTGCCATCGCTTAGCGCTTAAGCAGGCTTAATCGTACTATTAATTACGCTTTCTTGAACCTTGTCTAGGAGTATACGGACCCTCCTTACGTCATCTGACCCACGTGCACGCCTCCAAGCCTTCTAGGAGTATCCGTAGCACTTTTAGGTCATCCTAAAGCTCAAGCGACAATCTTAGCCATCTGGACCCCCGTGGACCCCTCCTAGCCATCTAGGAGTATACGGACCCTCCTTACGTTATCTGACCCACGTGCACCCCTCCCAGCCATCTTGGACTAGGAGTATCAGTAGCACTTTTAGTTCATCCTAAAGCACATGCGACAATCTAAGCCATCTGGACCCCCGTGGACCCCTCCCAGCCATCTAGGAGTATACGGACCCTCCTTACGTCATCTGACCCACGTGCACCCCTCCCAGCCATCTTGGACTAGGAGTATCAGTAGCACTTTTAGTTCATCCTAAAGCACATGCGACAATCTAAGCCATCTGGACCCCCGTGGACCGCTCCTAGCCATCTAGGAGTATACGGACCCTCCTTACGTCATCTGACCCACGTGCACCCCTCCCAGCCATCTAGGAGTATCAATAGCACTTTTAGGTCATCCTAAAGCACGCGCGACAATCGTAGCAATCTGGACCCCCGTGGACACCTCCTAGCCATCTAGGAGTATACGGACCCTCTTTACGTCATCTCACCCACGTGCACCCCTCCGATTTATCTAGGAGTATCAGTAGCACTTTTAGGTGATCCTAAAGCACGTGCGACAATCTAAGCTATCTGGGCCCCCGTGGACCCCTCCTAGCCATCTAGGAGTATACGGACCCTCCTTACGTCATCTGACCCACGTGCACCCCTCCCAGCCATCTAGGAATATCAGTAGAACTTTTAGGTCATGCTAAAGCACATGCGACAATCGTAGCCATCTGGACCCCCGTGGACCCCTCCTAGCCATCTAGGAGCAAGGTTCAAGAAAGCGGAAAGCGTAAGTGTAGCGTTTTGCTCTCGCTTATAGTTTTTTCGCTTAAGCGTTGCTTAAGCGACGTTTAAGCGTGCTTAAGCATTTCTAAAATTCACTGAATTTGGTGGTGGACTTGCATCTGAGAGCAGAGTAGAAGTTGAGGGTAGCAGAGCAGAGTGATACTTGCTGCAGGGAAGGACATGCCTGGGAGGCAGGGAAGGGGTTGTACCTTCAAGGCTACCATTGTTGATGGGAGTTTGTGCGTAGAATTGTAAAAGGTGAGAGAAAGAGATGAGGAGTGTAGATGGATGCCTCGGATTAGAATAGACGTATGGCTCAGATCGGGTTAACAAACTACGATTTCATAATGGGCCTTATTGGGCCAACTCTATAGCACAAAGGACACCGTGAGCAGGAGTCTCTCACGCCCTATTATGTTAATAGACCTTATCATCGCTTAAGTAGTCGCTTATGACCTAAGCGAAGCGTCTTGCCATCGCTTAGCGCTTAAGCGGGCTTAATCGTACTATTAATTACGCTTTCTTGAACCTTGTCTAGGAGTATACGGACCCTCCTTACGTCATCTGACCCACGTGCACGCCTCCAAGCCTTCTAGGAGTATCCGTAGCACTTTTAGGTCATCCTAAAGCTCAAGCGACAATCTTAGCCATCTGGACCCCCGTGGACCCCTCCTAGCCATCTAGGAGTATACGGACCCTCCTTACGTCATCTGACCCACGTGCACCCCTCCCAGCCATCTTGGACTAGGAGTATCAGTAGCACTTTTAGTTCATCCTAAAGCACATGCGACAATCTAAGCCATCTGGACCCCCGTGGACCCCTCCCAGCCATCTAGGAGTATACGGACCCTCCTTACGTCATCTGACCCACGTGCACCCCTCCCAGCCATCTAGGAGTATCAGTATCACTTTTAGGTCATCCTAAAGGACGCGCGACAATCGTAGCCATCTGGACCCCCGTGGACCCCTCCTAGCCATCTAGGAGTATACGGATCCTCCTTACATCATCTCACCCACGTGCACCCCTCCGATTCATCTAGGAGTATCAGTAGCACTTTTAGGTGATCCTAAAGCACGTGCGACAATCTAAGCTATCTGGACCCCCGTGGACCTCTCCTAGCCATCTAGGAGTATACGGACCCTACTTACGTCATCTGACCAACGTGCACCCCTCCTAGCCATCTAGGAGTATCAGTAGCACTTTTAGGTCATCCTAAAGCACGAGCGACAGTTGTAGCCATCTGGACCTTCCCCCCCTCAAAGCCATCTAGGATTATACTGACCCTCCTTACGTCATCTGAGCCACGTGCAGCCCTCCCAGCCATCTAGGAGTATCAGTAGCACTTTTAGTTCATCCTAAAGCACATGCGACAATCTAAGCCATCTGGACCCCCGTGGACCCCTCCTAGCCATCTAGGAGTATACGGACCCTCTTTACGTCATCTGACCCACGTGCACCCCTCCCAGCCATCTAGGAGTATCAGTATCACTTTTAGGTCATCCTAAAGCACGCGCGACAATCGTAGCCATCTGGACCCCCGTGGACCCCTCCTAGCCATCTAGGAGTATACGGACCCTCCTTACATCATCTCACCCACGTGCACCCCTCCGATTCATCTAGGAGTATCAGTAGCACTTTTAGGTGATCCTAAAGCACGTGCGACAATCTAAGCTATCTGGACCCCCTTGGACCCCTCCTAGCCATCTAGGAGTATACGGACCCTCTTTACGTCATCTCACCCACGTGCACCCCTCCGATTCATCTAGGAGTATCAGTAGCACTTTTAGGTGATCCTAAAGCACGTGCGACAATCTAAGCTATCTGGACCCCCGTGGACCCGTCCTAGCCTTCTAGGAGTATACAAACCCTCCTTACGTCATCTGACCAACGTGCACCCCTCCCAGCCATCTACGAGTATCAGCAGCACTTTTAGGTCATCCTTAAGCACGTGCGACAATTGTAGCCATCTGGACCCCCGTGGACCCCTCAAAGCCATCTAGGATTCTACGGACCCTCCTTATGTCATCTGAGCAACGTGCACCCCTCCCAGCCATCTAGGAGTATCAGTAGCGCTTTTAGGTCATCCTAAAGCACATGCGACAATCTAAGCCATCTGGACCCCCGTGGACCCCTCCTAGCCATCTAGGAGTATACGGACCCTCCTTACGTCATCTGACCCACGTGCACCCCTCCCAGCCATCTAGGAGTATCAGTAGCACTTTTAGGTCATCCTAAAGCACACGCGACAATCGTAGCCATCTGGACCCCCGTGGACCCCTCCTAGCCATCTAGGAGTATACAGACCCTCCTTACGTCATCTGACCCACGTGCACCCCTCCCAGCCATCTAGGAGTATCAGTATCACTTTTAGGTCATCCTAAAGGACGCGCGACAATCGTAGCCATCTGGACCCCCGTGGACCCCTCCTAGCCATCTAGGAGTATACGGATCCTCCTTACATCATCTCACCCACGTGCACCCCTCCGATTCATCTAGGAGTATCAGTAGCACTTTTAGGTGATCCTAAAGCACGTGCGACAATCTAAGCTATCTGGACCCCCGTGGACCCCTCCTAGCCATCTAGGAGTATACGGACCCTACTTACGTCATCTGACCAACGTGCACCCCTCCTAGCCATCTAGGAGTATCAGTAGCACTTTTAGGTCATCCTAAAGCACGTGCGACAGTTGTAGCCATCTGGACCCCCCCCCCCCTCAAAGCCATCTAGGATTATACTGACCCTCCTTACGTCATCTGAGCCACGTGCAGCCCTCCCAGCCATCTAGGAGTATCAGTAGCACTTTTAGTTCATCCTAAAGCACATGCGACAATCTAAGCCATCTGGACCCCCGTGGACCCCTCCTAGCCATCTAGGAGTATACGGACCCTCTTTACGTCATCTAACCCACGTGCACCCCTCCCAGCCATCTAGGAGTATCAGTATCACTTTTAGGTCATCCTAAAGCACGCGCGACAATCGTAGCCATCTGGACCCCCGTGGACCCCTCCTAGCCATCTAGGAGTATACGGACCCTCCTTACGTCATCTGACCAACGTGCACCCCTCCTAGCCATCTAGGAGTATTAGTAGCACTTTTAGGTCATCCTAAAGCACAAGCGACAGTTGTAGCCATCTGGACCCCCCCTCAAAGCCATCTAGGATTATACTGACCCTCCTTACGTCATCTGTGCCACGTGCACCCCTCCCAGCCATCTAGCAGTATCAGTAGCACTTTTAGGTCATCCTAAAGCACGTGCGACAATCGTAGCCATCTGGACCCCCATGGACCCCTCCTAGCCATCTAGGAGTATACGGACCCTCTTTACGTCATCTGACCCACGTGCACGCCTCCCAGCCATCTAGGAGTATCAGTTGCACTTTTAATTCATCCTAAAGCACATGCGACAATCGTAGCCATCTGGACCCCCGTGGACCCCTCCTAACCATCTAGGAGATTACGGACCCTCTTTAAGTCATCTGACCCACGTGCAACCCTCCGAGCAATCTAGGAGTATCAGTAGCAGTTTTATTTCATCCTAAAGCACGTGCGACAATCGTAGCCATCTGGACCCCCGTGGACCCCTCCTAGCCATCTAGGAGTATACGGACCATCCTTACGTCATCTGACCCACGTGCACCCCTCCCAGCCTTCTAGGAATATCAGTAGCACTTTTAGGTCATCCTAAAGCACGAGCGACAATCTTAGCCATCTGGACCCCCGTGGACCCGTCCTAGCCATCTAGGAGTATACGGACCGTCCTTACGTCATCTGAGCCACGTGCACCCCTCCCAGCCATCTAGGAGTATCAGTAGCACTTTTAGGTCATCCTAAAGCACATGCGACAATCTAAGCCATCTGGACCCCCGTGGACCGCTCCTAGCCATCTAGGAGTATACGGACCCTCCTTACGTCATCTGACCCACGTGCACCCCTCCCAGCCATCTAGGAGTATCAGTAGCACTTTTAGGTCATCCTAAAGCACGCGCGACAATCGTAGCAATCTGGACCCCCGTGGACACCTCCTAGCCATCTAGGAGTATACGGACCCTCTTTACGTCATCTCACCCACGTGCACCCCTCCGATTTATCTAGGAGTATCAGTAGCACTTTTAGGTGATCCTAAAGCACGTGCGACAATCTAAGCTATCTGGGCCCCCGTGGACCCCTCCTAGCCATCTAGGAGTATACGGACCCTCCTTACGTCATCTGACCCACGTGCACCCCTCCCAGCCATCTAGGAATATCAGTAGAACTTTTAGGTCATGCTAAAGCACATGCGACAATCGTAGCCATCTGGACCCCCGTGGACCCCTCCTAGCCATCTAGGAGCAAGGTTCAAGAAAGCGGAAAGCGTAAGTGTAGCGTTTTGCTCTCGCTTATAGTTTTTTCGCTTAAGCGTTGCTTAAGCGACGTTTAAGCGTGCTTAAGCATTTCTAAAATTCACTGAATTTGGTGGTGGACTTGCATCTGAGAGCAGAGTAGAAGTTGAGGGTAGCAGAGCAGAGTGAGACTTGCTGCAGGGAAGGACATGCCTGGGAGGCAGGGAAGGGGTTGTACCTTCAAGGCTACCATTGTTGATGGGAATTTGTGCGTAGAATTGTAAAAGGTGAGAGAAAGAGATGAGGAGTGTAGATGGATGCCTCGGATTAGAATAGACGTATGGCTCAGATCGGGTTAACAAACTACGATTTCATAATGGGCCTTATTGGGCCAACTCTATAGCACAAAGGACACCGTGAGCAGGAGTCTCTCACGCCCTATTATGTTAATAGACCTTATCATCGCTTAAGTAGTCGCTTATGACCTAAGCGAAGCATTTTGCCATCGCTTAGCGCTTAAGCGGGCTTAATCGTACTATTAATTACGCTTTCTTGAACCTTGTCTAGGAGTATACGGACCCTCCTTACGTCATCTGACCCACGTGCACGCCTCCAAGCCTTCTAGGAGTATCCGTAGCACTTTTAGGTCATCCTAAAGCTCAAGCGACAATCTTAGCCATCTGGACCCCCGTGGACCCCTCCTAGCCATCTAGGAGTATACGGACCCTCCTTACGTTATCTGACCCACGTGCACCCCTCCCAGCCATCTTGGACTAGGAGTATCAGTAGCACTTTTAGTTCATCCTAAAGCACATGCGACAATCTAAGCCATCTGGACCCCCGTGGACCCCTCCTAGCCATCTAGGAGTATACGGACCCTCCTTACGTCATCTGACCCACGTGCACCCCTCCCAGCCATCTAGGAGTATCAGTATCACTTTTAGGTCATCCTAAAGGACGCGCGACAATCGTAGCCATCTGGACCCCCGTGGACCCCTCCTAGCCATCTAGGAGTATACGGATCCTCCTTACATCATCTCACCCACGTGCACCCCTCCGATTCATCTAGGAGTATCAGTAGCACTTTTAGGTGATCCTAAAGCACGTGCGACAATCTAAGCTATCTGGACCCCCGTGGACCCCTCCTAGCCATCTAGGAGTATACGGACCCTACTTACGTCATCTGACCAACGTGCACCCCTCCTAGCCATCTAGGAGTATCAGTAGCACTTTTAGGTCATCCTAAAGCACGTGCGACAGTTGTAGCCATCTGGACCCCCCCCCCCTCAAAGCCATCTAGGATTATACTGACCCTCCTTACGTCATCTGAGCCACGTGCAGCCCTCCCAGCCATCTAGGAGTATCAGTAGCACTTTTAGTTCATCCTAAAGCACATGCGACAATCTAAGCCATCTGGACCCCCGTGGACCCCTCCTAGCCATCTAGGAGTATACGGACCCTCTTTACGTCATCTGACCCACGTGCACCCCTCCCAGCCATCTAGGAGTATCAGTATCACTTTTAGGTCATCCTAAAGCACGCGCGACAATCGTAGCCATCTGGACCCCCGTGGACCCCTCCTAGCCATCTAGGAGTATACGGACCCTCCTTACGTCATCTGACCAACGTGCACCCCTCCTAGCCATCTAGGAGTATCAGTAGCACTTTTAGGTCATCCTAAAGCACGTGCGACAGTTGTAGCCATCTGGACCCCCCCTCAAAGCCATCTAGGATTATACTGACCCTCCTTACGTCATCTGAGCCACGTGCACCCCTCCTAGCCATCTAGAAGTATCAGTAGCACTTTTAGGTCATCCTAAAGCACGTGCGACAATCGTAGCCATCTGGACCCCCATGGACCCCTCCTAGCCATCTAGGAGTATACGGACCCTCTTTACGTCATCTGACCCACGTGCACGCCTCCCAGCCATCTAGGAGTATCAGTTGCACTTTTAGTTCATCCTAAAGCACATGCGACAATCGTAGCCATCTGGACCCCCGTGGACCCCTCCTAACCATCTAGGAGATTACGGACCCTCCTTAAGTCATCTGACCCACGTGCAACCCTCCGAGCAATCTAGGAGTATCAGTAGCAGTTTTATTTCATCCTAAAGCACGTGCGACAATCGTAGCCATCTGGACCCCCGTGGACCCCTCCTAGCCATCTAGGAGTATACGAACCATCCTTACGTCATCTGACCCACGTGCACCCCTCCCAGCCTTCTAGGAATATCAGTAGCACTTTTAGGTCATCCTAAAGCACGAGCGACAATCTTAGCCATCTGGACCCCCGTGGACCCGTCCTAGCCATCTAGGAGTATACGGACCGTCCTTACGTCATCTGTCCCACGTGCACCCCTCCCAGCCATCTAGGAGTATCAGTAGCACTTTTAGGTCATCCTAAAGCACATGCGACAATCTAAGCCATCTGGACCCCCGTGGACCGCTCCTAGCCATCTAGGAGTATACGGACCCTCCTTACGTCATCTGACCCACGTGCACCCCTCCCAGCCATCTAGGAGTATCAGTAGCACTTTTAGGTCATCCTAAAGCACGCGCGACAATCGTAGCAATCTGGACCCCCGTGGACACCTCCTAGCCATCTAGGAGTATACGGACCCTCTTTACGTCATCTCACCCACGTGCACCCCTCCGATTTATCTAGGAGTATCAGTAGCACTTTTAGGTGATCCTAAAGCACGTGCGACAATCTAAGCTATCTGGGCCCCCGTGGACCCCTCCTAGCCATCTAGGAGTATATGGACCCTGCTTACGTCATCTGACCCACGTGCACCCCTCCCAGTTGATGAGGATATATCTATGGATTATGATGATTATCCATGTTTAAGTTGGAAGGAAATACTAAGCATAATCGATGATTATTAAGGTGAACTCATTCCTAGTTGGATATGATACCATGAATTATCAGAATGTTATACTGCCTAAGTTATTATGTTTATGTATCATTAGGTTTGAGTTAATGAAGAGCATGGCGAATAGAGAATAAGATATGCGCATGGAATGGAGACCGTTGACAAACATCAATGTGGCTAGCACGAGGGAGGCGAGGGAGGAAGTGGAGCCATCACGCAAAGAAGGGATGCTGCAAACAAAGAAAGATCCTTTCCAATTCGTATTCAAGATTTGTTCAGATTCGGTTCGGACTGACAGAAGTCCTGAATTTGAAACGGAGGTGGATTCTTTATACGGACTCCAAATAGAGCAAAGAAGCACAATCAGAAAAGGAAATTTGAAGGGCTTTCCAATGGGTCCGGCCCCATGCACCGGTTCGGCTAGGACTGGGCGCCGTGACCGCAACAAGTCACGAGTTGTTTTCTGCCTGTTTCCAAACAGAGTCCGTTAAAGTTAGGAAAGTTAGGTTTTGACTCCAACACAATGTTGGACGTCCAGCAGCCTTTATAAGGCTTGTAATTTCGTGGCTTTTAGGTACAGACCACGTTTAAACATAAACCCTAGATTGGATTGCTAAGCATTCATCTATATTCGAGTTCCTCTGTGTTGCGCTCAGGAATTCAACCTCTCCACTGTGTTGCGCTCTGGAGATTATTATCCGAAGTTTGAGTGTGATCTGTTGTTCCACTGGGAATTAGTAGATTGCAAAACCGCTTCGTGGTCGGCGGCTACGTTGCATCAGTGTGAGGCGTCGCGAATATTCATTGGGTTGAAGAGCTGTTGCATTGGCAACGGGGGAACAGCCGGAGAGTTCGTCGGATTCTCGCAAGTTATCTTCCACCATCATCCATCTACCCACCGCTCACTGAGAAGATCGGGCCACCCCTTATCATCTTGGCATCAGATTTCCAGCGTTTTACTCGGTGAGCATCCACATATCCATCCCCGTAGATTTTACTATTTTTCGTCCTATCCAGAAAAAGCCCCACAAAAATATTTGCCATAGCCTTAGATCGCATCGTTTCATCGAGTTTAGTTGCTGATCGTGTGTCCTTTTGCGTTGCTTTTCGTCCGATCTAGTAGTTGCATCTAGGTTTCTGTGTCTGTTTTTGTCTCGTCGAAGTCCTGAACAAATCAAGCTGCTGGTCCGAGTCTGGAAAAAAAATATATAGCAGATTGGATCGGTTTGGTTTGGTCTTTTATTCCGTTTTTCCGTGCAGCTGTCCTAATCGTGTACGGCTCCGTCCGTAGGAATCTATTTTCGTTTTTCTTGTCTCAAGTCTGTGATCGAGTCCTGTAGTTCTTGTTAGGTTTTCATTATTTTTCTCTACACCCACGTTGTGTCTTTCCTTTTTTTGACAGCCATACGTAAAAGCCAATCAATCTTTTTGTGTAGCACTTACCTAACGAGACTAGCAATTTCTATTTGCTCACGGGCTGCTCACATAGGTTTTCTAAAGTGCATTTATTTTGGCAGTCAATTTTGTGTGCCCTGTGAACTATATTGTGCGGCCTGGTGTATATATCGAAAAGAGAAAAGTAAAAAAACGAAAAAAAAGGAGAGAAAAAGAAAGTTCCGAAATTACTGTAGCTGCTGTACCGAGAGACAGAAAAAAAATAAGTGGCCGAATGTTATTTTATTCTCAGTTCTGTTTGGAGCTACTGCCTTGCACTAAATAGTTTTGAGCAATCTTGTGCCCCTATCATTGAGCTTTTTGCTAGCGTCTCTCCTGTGCATTGCAACACGAGCATTATTCCGACATATATCATTTTTAGCTCATTTTAAGAGTTGCAATTGCCCCATTTATCTCCACCGTGTGCGTTTCTGAGTGTCTCTTGTGTCATACGATCAGCACTAGGCTTTGTGAATCGGTGTTGTTAGGTATCCCAACCAAGCTCCACCAAATACTCTGTTTTGTTGTGTGCCACTTTGATACCCATAATATTCGCTTCACCCCATCCGTGCACGTACTGCCCTACGAGTGGTAAGCTTTACTATTCACTTTAGAACGGTAAGATACATAATTTCTTTCGGTTTTGAGTGAGTTGAGAGTTTTTCCACATATACATATTCGTGTTGTTCACTAATCATGGCAGACAAGGCTACGGATACTTTGGATCCACACCGATATCACTTCCTCCGCCATAAATATTGTAGTGATACTTTTTGGGAGGAAGAATGTGGTACTTTTGATGGTGATGGCCTATTCCACCATTGTGTGCAAATTGGTGAGCAATGTGCTGCCGCCACCATTGACGGATCCTCTAATCTCAATCTGGTTAGCATTGAGGTTGTAGACAAATTGCAGCTACATAAATGTGCCCGTTCGAAGCCATACGTTTTACGCTCATCATATGGCACATTGCTGATTTCCCACACTGCTGAAGTTCCTTTTACCTTCGGCAATTATACCGAGCTGGTGTGGTGTGATGTATCCCCAGTGCCACTTGATTCTTGTCATGTCCTATTGGGAGGTCCATGGTGCAAGAAGTTTCAAGTTCAAGCTCGCCCAAAGGTCAAGAATATTTCGTTTGTATGGAACAAGACGCGGAGTGGACTGTTGCGGAGTTCAGCCAATGATTTTCATGAGTTTCATCTTCTTCGTAAGGAGAGGAGAAAAGAATTCAGCTTGTCCGCTAGGTACACGGTCATCATGGACGGTGACAGATCCATCATATGTCATCTTGACCACATTGTGCATCAAATCCCATGTGAGAATGAGAGCCACATAGCCAAATTGAGTGAGAGTGTTATAAAAAGTGAGTTGTGTGACTCCACTAAACGTGAGGTTGAGTGCATCCACTTTGAGAGTATGAGAGAAAAGGACAACATGAGTGTTCTAGATGATAGGACATGTGAGGATATTTCTACTAACGTCATAATCTCTACTCCTAGTGTTGTTTCATGTGATATGCAGGTTGCTTTTGAAGAAAGGGAGCCGTCAGCTCTACAGCCCACATCACCACAAGAGGAAGATGTTCCAGTACCTCCTACATCTAAGGAGATTGTCATTGACATAGGTACTGATTCGGAGCTGCAGCCCGCAAGCGCGCCACTTTGTGAGTATAATTCTTTACAGGATGATTCTTTTGATTTGATATGCAAACATATTTCAGCACCATGTGATAACTTGCTAAATTCGATTTTTGATCATATGTTACTGATTACACATAAAGAGATCCTTGCTGAAATACCACCGACTAATGTTTTGTATTATATCATGCTAGAAAAACCTCTTACCATGAGTTGTGCTATGAATAAGATTTCTGAAATTTCATATGTAAATTCTAGCACATATGCCAATTGTTTTCGATTCTATTTAATTGGTGACTATAGCATGAACGAGAATTTTTTGGTGGATCACATATGCATTACCTATGATAAAATTGCTGAACTGAAACATGCTGTTTTCAGTCATATATTCTATGTGCCGGAATCTTTTTGTTTTGGGACGATACCTAATTCTCATGATAATGTGCTATATTCTAGTCTAGTTGATGTATTACAGCGAACAAAGGTAGCTTCACCTTTGTTGGACTATTCTGATCTTGCCAGATTTGAATATGCGTATGCACATACGTTGTGTTTGTCCCAAACTGACTTATACTTCACTTATATCTGCAAATTGAGTTGCATCTTCAATACCGGGATTAATGATCATGGACTTATAATTAATTGTGCTACTGCATGGTCATTACTTTGTGCTAAATATCAGAGTAGCGCAGTTAAAATGTGGTATCCAACAAATTTGCATATGTTGAACTGGTTTTGCCATGATAGCATGAAATTTGATCACCGATCTTCTGTGAGGACATTGGATTTAATACTGAATCATAAGATTTTATATATTTGTGTCTATCATTTTGATCATGATTCTATGAATTTCACTTATACTTGCAATTTTGCTTGCTTATTTTTTAGATTTTATTTGTTCCCTTCTGACATTTATATGTGCTATACTCGCAATTTTCGTTGCATTTTGTCATTTGAGAATAATCATCCTATTTACAAACATGATACAACCTGCTATATATACATATACTCTGCGTACACGTTGTTCTTTTTGTTTCTTCCACTTTCAGCTTATCCAAAGCCGCGGACGGCTTTTCTTGAAGAAAGGGAGGATGATGAGGATATATCTATGGATTATGATGATTATCCATGTTTAAGTTGGAAGGAAATACTAAGCATAATCGATGATTATTAAGGTGAACTCATTCCTAGTTGGATATGATACCATGAATTATCAGAATGTTATACTGCCTAAGTTATTATGTTTATGTATCATTAGGTTTGAGTTAATGAAGAGCATGGCGAATAGAGAATAAGATATGCGCATGGAATGGAGACCGTTGACAAACATCAATGTGGCTAGCACGAGGGAGGCGAGGGAGGAAGTGGAGCCATCACGCAAAGAAGGGATGCTGCAAACAAAGAAAGATCCTTTCCAATTCGTATTCAAGATTTGTTCAGATTCGGTTCGGACTGACAGAAGTCCTGAATTTGAAACGGAGGTGGATTCTTTATACGGACTCCAAATAGAGCAAAGAAGCACAATCAGAAAAGGAAATTTGAAGGGCTTTCCAATGGGTCCGGCCCCATGCACCGGTTCGGCTAGGACTGGGCGCCGTGGCCGCAACAAGTCACGAGTTGTTTTCTGCCTGTTTCCAAACAGAGTCCGTTAAAGTTAGGAAAGTTAGGTTTTGACTCCAACACAATGTTGGACGTCCAGCAGCCTTTATAAGGCTTGTAATTTCGTGGCTTTTAGGTACAGACCACGTTTAAACATAAACCCTAGATTGGATTGCTAAGCATTCATCTATATTCGAGTTCCTCTGTGTTGCGCTCAGGAATTCAACCTCTCCACTGTGTTGCGCTCTGGAGATTATTATCCGAAGTTTGAGTGTGATCTGTTGTTCCACTGGGAATTAGTAGATTGCAAAACCGCTTCGTGGTCGGCGGCTACGTTGCATCAGTGTGAGGCGTCGCGAATATTCATTGGGTTGAAGAGCTGTTGCATTGGCAACGGGGGAACAGCCGGAGAGTTCGTCGGATTCTCGCAAGTTATCTTCCACCATCATCCATCTACCCACCGCTCACTGAGAAGATCGGGCCACCCCTTATCATCTTGGTATCAGATTTCCAGCGTTTTACTCGGTGAGCATCCACATATCCATCCCCGTAGATTTTACTATTTTTCGTCCTATCCAGAAAAAGCCCCACAAAAATATTTGCCATAGCCTTAGATCGCATCGTTTCATCGAGTTTAGTTGCTGATCGTGTGTCCTTTTGCGTTGCTTTTCGTCCGATCTAGTAGTTGCATCTAGGTTTCTGTGTCTGTTTTTGTCTCGTCGAAGTCCTGAACAAATCAAGCTGCTGGTCCGAGTCTGGAAAAAAAATATATAGCAGATTGGATCGGTTTGGTTTGGTCTTTTATTCCGTTTTTCCGTGCAGCTGTCCTAATCGTGTACGGCTCCGTCCGTAGGAATCTATTTTCGTTTTTCTTGTCTCAAGTCTGTGATCGAGTCCTGTAGTTCTTGTTAGGTTTTCATTATTTTTCTCTACACCCACGTTGTGTCTTTCCTTTTTTTGACAGCCATACGTAAAAGCCAATCAATCTTTTTGTGTAGCACTTACCTAACGAGACTAGCAATTCCTATTTGCTCACGGGCTGCTCACATAGGTTTTCTAAAGTGCATTTATTTTGGCAGTCAATTTTGTGTGCCCTGTGAACTATATTGTGCGGCCTGGTGTATATATCGAAAAGAGAAAAGTAAAAAAACGAAAAAAAAAGGAGAGAAAAAGAAAGTTCCGAAATTACTGTAGCTGCTGTACCGAGAGACAGAAAAAAAATAAGTGGCCGAATGTTATTTTATTCTCAGTTCTGTTTGGAGCTACTGCCTTGCACTAAATAGTTTTGAGCAATCTTGTGCCCCTATCATTGAGCTTTTTGCTAGCGTCTCTCCTGTGCATTGCAACACGAGCATTATTCCGACATATATCATTTTTAGCTCATTTTAAGAGTTGCAATTGCCCCATTTATCTCCACCGTGTGCGTTTCTGAGTGTCTCTTGTGTCATACGATCAGCACTAGGCTTTGTGAATCGGTGTTGTTAGGTATCCCAACCAAGCTCCACCAAATACTCTGTTTTGTTGTGTGCCACTTTGATACCCATAATATTCGCTTCACCCCATCCGTGCACGTACTGCCCTACGAGTGGTAAGCTTTACTATTCACTTTAGAACGGTAAGATACATAATTTCTTTCGGTTTTGAGTGAGTTGAGAGTTTTTCCACATATACATATTCGTGTTGTTCACTAATCATGGCAGACAAGGCTACGGATACTTTGGATCCACACCGATATCACTTCCTCCGCCATAAATATTGTAGTGATACTTTTTGGGAGGAAGAATGTGGTACTTTTGATGGTGATGGCCTATTCCACCATTGTGTGCAAATTGGTGAGCAATGTGCTGCCGCCACCATTGACGGATCCTCTAATCTCAATCTGGTTAGCATTGAGGTTGTAGACAAATTGCAGCTACATAAATGTGCCCGTTCGAAGCCATACGTTTTACGCTCATCATATGGCACATTGCTGATTTCCCACACTGCTGAAGTTCCTTTTACCTTCGGCAATTATACCGAGCTGGTGTGGTGTGATGTATCCCCAGTGCCACTTGATTCTTGTCATGTCCTATTGGGAGGTCCATGGTGCAAGAAGTTTCAAGTTCAAGCTCGCCCAAAGGTCAAGAATATTTCGTTTGTATGGAACAAGACGCGGAGTGGACTGTTGCGGAGTTCAGCCAATGATTTTCATGAGTTTCATCTTCTTCGTAAGGAGAGGAGAAAAGAATTCAGCTTGTCCGCTAGGTACACGGTCATCATGGACGGTGACAGATCCATCATATGTCATCTTGACCACATTGTGCATCAAATCCCATGTGAGAATGAGAGCCACATAGCCAAATTGAGTGAGAGTGTTATAAAAAGTGAGTTGTGTGACTCCACTAAACGTGAGGTTGAGTGCATCCACTTTGAGAGTATGAGAGAAAAGGACAACATGAGTGTTCTAGATGATAGGACATGTGAGGATATTTCTACTAACGTCATAATCTCTACTCCTAGTGTTGTTTCATGTGATATGCAGGTTGCTTTTGAAGAAAGGGAGCCGTCAGCTCTACAGCCCACATCACCACAAGAGGAAGATGTTCCAGTACCTCCTACATCTAAGGAGATTGTCATTGACATAGGTACTGATTCGGAGCTGCAGCCCGCAAGCGCGCCACTTTGTGAGTATAATTCTTTACAGGATGATTCTTTTGATTTGATATGCAAACATATTTCAGCACCATGTGATAACTTGCTAAATTCGATTTTTGATCATATGTTACTGATTACACATAAAGAGATCCTTGCTGAAATACCACCGACTAATGTTTTGTATTATATCATGCTAGAAAAACCTCTTACCATGAGTTGTGCTATGAATAAGATTTCTGAAATTTCATATGTAAATTCTAGCACATATGCCAATTGTTTTCGATTCTATTTAATTGGTGACTATAGCATGAACGAGAATTTTTTGGTGGATCACATATGCATTACCTATGATAAAATTGCTGAACTGAAACATGCTGTTTTCAGTCATATATTCTATGTGCCGGAATCTTTTTGTTTTGGGACGATACCTAATTCTCATGATAATGTGCTATATTCTAGTCTAGTTGATGTATTACAGCGAACAAAGGTAGCTTCACCTTTGTTGGACTATTCTGATCTTGCCAGATTTGAATATGCGTATGCACATACGTTGTGTTTGTCCCAAACTGACTTATACTTCACTTATATCTGCAAATTGAGTTGCATCTTCAATACCGGGATTAATGATCATGGACTTATAATTAATTGTGCTACTGCATGGTCATTACTTTGTGCTAAATATCAGAGTAGCGCAGTTAAAATGTGGTATCCAACAAATTTGCATATGTTGAACTGGTTTTGCCATGATAGCATGAAATTTGATCACCGATCTTCTGTGAGGACATTGGATTTAATACTGAATCATAAGATTTTATATATTTGTGTCTATCATTTTGATCATGATTCTATGAATTTCACTTATACTTGCAATTTTGCTTGCTTATTTTTTAGATTTTATTTGTTCCCTTCTGACATTTATATGTGCTATACTCGCAATTTTCGTTGCATTTTGTCATTTGAGAATAATCATCCTATTTACAAACATGATACAACCTGCTATATATACATATACTCTGCGTACACGTTGTTCTTTTTGTTTCTTCCACTTTCAGCTTATCCAAAGCCGCGGACGGCTTTTCTTGAAGAAAGGGAGGATGATGAGGATATATCTATGGATTATGATGATTATCCATGTTTAAGTTGGAAGGAAATACTAAGCATAATCGATGATTATTAAGGTGAACTCATTCCTAGTTGGATATGATACCATGAATTATCAGAATGTTATACTGCCTAAGTTATTATGTTTATGTATCATTAGGTTTGAGTTAATGAAGAGCATGGCGAATAGAGAATAAGATATGCGCATGGAATGGAGACCGTTGACAAACATCAATGTGGCTAGCACGAGGGAGGCGAGGGAGGAAGTGGAGCCATCACGCAAAGAAGGGATGCTGCAAACAAAGAAAGATCCTTTCCAATTCGTATTCAAGATTTGTTCAGATTCGGTTCGGACTGACAGAAGTCCTGAATTTGAAACGGAGGTGGATTCTTTATACGGACTCCAAATAGAGCAAAGAAGCACAATCAGAAAAGGAAATTTGAAGGGCTTTCCAATGGGTCCGGCCCCATGCACCGGTTCGGCTAGGACTGGGCGCCGTGGCCGCAACAAGTCACGAGTTGTTTTCTGCCTGTTTCCAAACAGAGTCCGTTAAAGTTAGGAAAGTTAGGTTTTGACTCCAACACAATGTTGGACGTCCAGCAGCCTTTATAAGGCTTGTAATTTCGTGGCTTTTAGGTACAGACCACGTTTAAACATAAACCCTAGATTGGATTGCTAAGCATTCATCTATATTCGAGTTCCTCTGTGTTGCGCTCAGGAATTCAACCTCTCCACTGTGTTGCGCTCTGGAGATTATTATCCGAAGTTTGAGTGTGATCTGTTGTTCCACTGGGAATTAGTAGATTGCAAAACCGCTTCGTGGTCGGCGGCTACGTTGCATCAGTGTGAGGCGTCGCGAATATTCATTGGGTTGAAGAGCTGTTGCATTGGCAACGGGGGAACAGCCGGAGAGTTCGTCGGATTCTCGCAAGTTATCTTCCACCATCATCCATCTACCCACCGCTCACTGAGAAGATCGGGCCACCCCTTATCATCTTGGTATCAGATTTCCAGCGTTTTACTCGGTGAGCATCCACATATCCATCCCCGTAGATTTTACTATTTTTCGTCCTATCCAGAAAAAGCCCCACAAAAATATTTGCCATAGCCTTAGATCGCATCGTTTCATCGAGTTTAGTTGCTGATCGTGTGTCCTTTTGCGTTGCTTTTCGTCCGATCTAGTAGTTGCATCTAGGTTTCTGTGTCTGTTTTTGTCTCGTCGAAGTCCTGAACAAATCAAGCTGCTGGTCCGAGTCTGGAAAAAAAATATATAGCAGATTGGATCGGTTTGGTTTGGTCTTTTATTCCGTTTTTCCGTGCAGCTGTCCTAATCGTGTACGGCTCCGTCCGTAGGAATCTATTTTCGTTTTTCTTGTCTCAAGTCTGTGATCGAGTCCTGTAGTTCTTGTTAGGTTTTCATTATTTTTCTCTACACCCACGTTGTGTCTTTCCTTTTTTTGACAGCCATACGTAAAAGCCAATCAATCTTTTTGTGTAGCACTTACCTAACGAGACTAGCAATTCCTATTTGCTCACGGGCTGCTCACATAGGTTTTCTAAAGTGCATTTATTTTGGCAGTCAATTTTGTGTGCCCTGTGAACTATATTGTGCGGCCTGGTGTATATATCGAAAAGAGAAAAGTAAAAAAACGAAAAAAAAAGGAGAGAAAAAGAAAGTTCCGAAATTACTGTAGCTGCTGTACCGAGAGACAGAAAAAAAATAAGTGGCCGAATGTTATTTTATTCTCAGTTCTGTTTGGAGCTACTGCCTTGCACTAAATAGTTTTGAGCAATCTTGTGCCCCTATCATTGAGCTTTTTGCTAGCGTCTCTCCTGTGCATTGCAACACGAGCATTATTCCGACATATATCATTTTTAGCTCATTTTAAGAGTTGCAATTGCCCCATTTATCTCCACCGTGTGCGTTTCTGAGTGTCTCTTGTGTCATACGATCAGCACTAGGCTTTGTGAATCGGTGTTGTTAGGTATCCCAACCAAGCTCCACCAAATACTCTGTTTTGTTGTGTGCCACTTTGATACCCATAATATTCGCTTCACCCCATCCGTGCACGTACTGCCCTACGAGTGGTAAGCTTTACTATTCACTTTAGAACGGTAAGATACATAATTTCTTTCGGTTTTGAGTGAGTTGAGAGTTTTTCCACATATACATATTCGTGTTGTTCACTAATCATGGCAGACAAGGCTACGGATACTTTGGATCCACACCGATATCACTTCCTCCGCCATAAATATTGTAGTGATACTTTTTGGGAGGAAGAATGTGGTACTTTTGATGGTGATGGCCTATTCCACCATTGTGTGCAAATTGGTGAGCAATGTGCTGCCGCCACCATTGACGGATCCTCTAATCTCAATCTGGTTAGCATTGAGGTTGTAGACAAATTGCAGCTACATAAATGTGCCCGTTCGAAGCCATACGTTTTACGCTCATCATATGGCACATTGCTGATTTCCCACACTGCTGAAGTTCCTTTTACCTTCGGCAATTATACCGAGCTGGTGTGGTGTGATGTATCCCCAGTGCCACTTGATTCTTGTCATGTCCTATTGGGAGGTCCATGGTGCAAGAAGTTTCAAGTTCAAGCTCGCCCAAAGGTCAAGAATATTTCGTTTGTATGGAACAAGACGCGGAGTGGACTGTTGCGGAGTTCAGCCAATGATTTTCATGAGTTTCATCTTCTTCGTAAGGAGAGGAGAAAAGAATTCAGCTTGTCCGCTAGGTACACGGTCATCATGGACGGTGACAGATCCATCATATGTCATCTTGACCACATTGTGCATCAAATCCCATGTGAGAATGAGAGCCACATAGCCAAATTGAGTGAGAGTGTTATAAAAAGTGAGTTGTGTGACTCCACTAAACGTGAGGTTGAGTGCATCCACTTTGAGAGTATGAGAGAAAAGGACAACATGAGTGTTCTAGATGATAGGACATGTGAGGATATTTCTACTAACGTCATAATCTCTACTCCTAGTGTTGTTTCATGTGATATGCAGGTTGCTTTTGAAGAAAGGGAGCCGTCAGCTCTACAGCCCACATCACCACAAGAGGAAGATGTTCCAGTACCTCCTACATCTAAGGAGATTGTCATTGACATAGGTACTGATTCGGAGCTGCAGCCCGCAAGCGCGCCACTTTGTGAGTATAATTCTTTACAGGATGATTCTTTTGATTTGATATGCAAACATATTTCAGCACCATGTGATAACTTGCTAAATTCGATTTTTGATCATATGTTACTGATTACACATAAAGAGATCCTTGCTGAAATACCACCGACTAATGTTTTGTATTATATCATGCTAGAAAAACCTCTTACCATGAGTTGTGCTATGAATAAGATTTCTGAAATTTCATATGTAAATTCTAGCACATATGCCAATTGTTTTCGATTCTATTTAATTGGTGACTATAGCATGAACGAGAATTTTTTGGTGGATCACATATGCATTACCTATGATAAAATTGCTGAACTGAAACATGCTGTTTTCAGTCATATATTCTATGTGCCGGAATCTTTTTGTTTTGGGACGATACCTAATTCTCATGATAATGTGCTATATTCTAGTCTAGTTGATGTATTACAGCGAACAAAGGTAGCTTCACCTTTGTTGGACTATTCTGATCTTGCCAGATTTGAATATGCGTATGCACATACGTTGTGTTTGTCCCAAACTGACTTATACTTCACTTATATCTGCAAATTGAGTTGCATCTTCAATACCGGGATTAATGATCATGGACTTATAATTAATTGTGCTACTGCATGGTCATTACTTTGTGCTAAATATCAGAGTAGCGCAGTTAAAATGTGGTATCCAACAAATTTGCATATGTTGAACTGGTTTTGCCATGATAGCATGAAATTTGATCACCGATCTTCTGTGAGGACATTGGATTTAATACTGAATCATAAGATTTTATATATTTGTGTCTATCATTTTGATCATGATTCTATGAATTTCACTTATACTTGCAATTTTGCTTGCTTATTTTTTAGATTTTATTTGTTCCCTTCTGACATTTATATGTGCTATACTCGCAATTTTCGTTGCATTTTGTCATTTGAGAATAATCATCCTATTTACAAACATGATACAACCTGCTATATATACATATACTCTGCGTACACGTTGTTCTTTTTGTTTCTTCCACTTTCAGCTTATCCAAAGCCGCGGACGGCTTTTCTTGAAGAAAGGGAGGATGATGAGGATATATCTATGGATTATGATGATTATCCATGTTTAAGTTGGAAGGAAATACTAAGCATAATCGATGATTATTAAGGTGAACTCATTCCTAGTTGGATATGATACCATGAATTATCAGAATGTTATACTGCCTAAGTTATTATGTTTATGTATCATTAGGTTTGAGTTAATGAAGAGCATGGCGAATAGAGAATAAGATATGCGCATGGAATGGAGACCGTTGACAAACATCAATGTGGCTAGCACGAGGGAGGCGAGGGAGGAAGTGGAGCCATCACGCAAAGAAGGGATGCTGCAAACAAAGAAAGATCCTTTCCAATTCGTATTCAAGATTTGTTCAGATTCGGTTCGGACTGACAGAAGTCCTGAATTTGAAACGGAGGTGGATTCTTTATACGGACTCCAAATAGAGCAAAGAAGCACAATCAGAAAAGGAAATTTGAAGGGCTTTCCAATGGGTCCGGCCCCATGCACCGGTTCGGCTAGGACTGGGCGCCGTGACCGCAACAAGTCACGAGTTGTTTTCTGCCTGTTTCCAAACAGAGTCCGTTAAAGTTAGGAAAGTTAGGTTTTGACTCCAACACAATGTTGGACGTCCAGCAGCCTTTATAAGGCTTGTAATTTCGTGGCTTTTAGGTACAGACCACGTTTAAACATAAACCCTAGATTGGATTGCTAAGCATTCATCTATATTCGAGTTCCTCTGTGTTGCGCTCAGGAATTCAACCTCTCCACTGTGTTGCGCTCTGGAGATTATTATCCGAAGTTTGAGTGTGATCTGTTGTTCCACTGGGAATTAGTAGATTGCAAAACCGCTTCGTGGTCGGCGGCTACGTTGCATCAGTGTGAGGCGTCGCGAATATTCATTGGGTTGAAGAGCTGTTGCATTGGCAACGGGGGAACAGCCGGAGAGTTCGTCGGATTCTCGCAAGTTATCTTCCACCATCATCCATCTACCCACCGCTCACTGAGAAGATCGGGCCACCCCTTATCATCTTGGTATCAGATTTCCAGCGTTTTACTCGGTGAGCATCCACATATCCATCCCCGTAGATTTTACTATTTTTCGTCCTATCCAGAAAAAGCCCCACAAAAATATTTGCCATAGCCTTAGATCGCATCGTTTCATCGAGTTTAGTTGCTGATCGTGTGTCCTTTTGCGTTGCTTTTCGTCCGATCTAGTAGTTGCATCTAGGTTTCTGTGTCTGTTTTTGTCTCGTCGAAGTCCTGAACAAATCAAGCTGCTGGTCCGAGTCTGGAAAAAAAATATATAGCAGATTGGATCGGTTTGGTTTGGTCTTTTATTCCGTTTTTCCGTGCAGCTGTCCTAATCGTGTACGGCTCCGTCCGTAGGAATCTATTTTCGTTTTTCTTGTCTCAAGTCTGTGATCGAGTCCTGTAGTTCTTGTTAGGTTTTCATTATTTTTCTCTACACCCACGTTGTGTCTTTCCTTTTTTTGACAGCCATACGTAAAAGCCAATCAATCTTTTTGTGTAGCACTTACCTAACGAGACTAGCAATTCCTATTTGCTCACGGGCTGCTCACATAGGTTTTCTAAAGTGCATTTATTTTGGCAGTCAATTTTGTGTGCCCTGTGAACTATATTGTGCGGCCTGGTGTATATATCGAAAAGAGAAAAGTAAAAAAACGAAAAAAAAAGGAGAGAAAAAGAAAGTTCCGAAATTACTGTAGCTGCTGTACCGAGAGACAGAAAAAAAATAAGTGGCCGAATGTTATTTTATTCTCAGTTCTGTTTGGAGCTACTGCCTTGCACTAAATAGTTTTGAGCAATCTTGTGCCCCTATCATTGAGCTTTTTGCTAGCGTCTCTCCTGTGCATTGCAACACGAGCATTATTCCGACATATATCATTTTTAGCTCATTTTAAGAGTTGCAATTGCCCCATTTATCTCCACCGTGTGCGTTTCTGAGTGTCTCTTGTGTCATACGATCAGCACTAGGCTTTGTGAATCGGTGTTGTTAGGTATCCCAACCAAGCTCCACCAAATACTCTGTTTTGTTGTGTGCCACTTTGATACCCATAATATTCGCTTCACCCCATCCGTGCACGTACTGCCCTACGAGTGGTAAGCTTTACTATTCACTTTAGAACGGTAAGATACATAATTTCTTTCGGTTTTGAGTGAGTTGAGAGTTTTTCCACATATACATATTCGTGTTGTTCACTAATCATGGCAGACAAGGCTACGGATACTTTGGATCCACACCGATATCACTTCCTCCGCCATAAATATTGTAGTGATACTTTTTGGGAGGAAGAATGTGGTACTTTTGATGGTGATGGCCTATTCCACCATTGTGTGCAAATTGGTGAGCAATGTGCTGCCGCCACCATTGACGGATCCTCTAATCTCAATCTGGTTAGCATTGAGGTTGTAGACAAATTGCAGCTACATAAATGTGCCCGTTCGAAGCCATACGTTTTACGCTCATCATATGGCACATTGCTGATTTCCCACACTGCTGAAGTTCCTTTTACCTTCGGCAATTATACCGAGCTGGTGTGGTGTGATGTATCCCCAGTGCCACTTGATTCTTGTCATGTCCTATTGGGAGGTCCATGGTGCAAGAAGTTTCAAGTTCAAGCTCGCCCAAAGGTCAAGAATATTTCGTTTGTATGGAACAAGACGCGGAGTGGACTGTTGCGGAGTTCAGCCAATGATTTTCATGAGTTTCATCTTCTTCGTAAGGAGAGGAGAAAAGAATTCAGCTTGTCCGCTAGGTACACGGTCATCATGGACGGTGACAGATCCATCATATGTCATCTTGACCACATTGTGCATCAAATCCCATGTGAGAATGAGAGCCACATAGCCAAATTGAGTGAGAGTGTTATAAAAAGTGAGTTGTGTGACTCCACTAAACGTGAGGTTGAGTGCATCCACTTTGAGAGTATGAGAGAAAAGGACAACATGAGTGTTCTAGATGATAGGACATGTGAGGATATTTCTACTAACGTCATAATCTCTACTCCTAGTGTTGTTTCATGTGATATGCAGGTTGCTTTTGAAGAAAGGGAGCCGTCAGCTCTACAGCCCACATCACCACAAGAGGAAGATGTTCCAGTACCTCCTACATCTAAGGAGATTGTCATTGACATAGGTACTGATTCGGAGCTGCAGCCCGCAAGCGCGCCACTTTGTGAGTATAATTCTTTACAGGATGATTCTTTTGATTTGATATGCAAACATATTTCAGCACCATGTGATAACTTGCTAAATTCGATTTTTGATCATATGTTACTGATTACACATAAAGAGATCCTTGCTGAAATACCACCGACTAATGTTTTGTATTATATCATGCTAGAAAAACCTCTTACCATGAGTTGTGCTATGAATAAGATTTCTGAAATTTCATATGTAAATTCTAGCACATATGCCAATTGTTTTCGATTCTATTTAATTGGTGACTATAGCATGAACGAGAATTTTTTGGTGGATCACATATGCATTACCTATGATAAAATTGCTGAACTGAAACATGCTGTTTTCAGTCATATATTCTATGTGCCGGAATCTTTTTGTTTTGGGACGATACCTAATTCTCATGATAATGTGCTATATTCTAGTCTAGTTGATGTATTACAGCGAACAAAGGTAGCTTCACCTTTGTTGGACTATTCTGATCTTGCCAGATTTGAATATGCGTATGCACATACGTTGTGTTTGTCCCAAACTGACTTATACTTCACTTATATCTGCAAATTGAGTTGCATCTTCAATACCGGGATTAATGATCATGGACTTATAATTAATTGTGCTACTGCATGGTCATTACTTTGTGCTAAATATCAGAGTAGCGCAGTTAAAATGTGGTATCCAACAAATTTGCATATGTTGAACTGGTTTTGCCATGATAGCATGAAATTTGATCACCGATCTTCTGTGAGGACATTGGATTTAATACTGAATCATAAGATTTTATATATTTGTGTCTATCATTTTGATCATGATTCTATGAATTTCACTTATACTTGCAATTTTGCTTGCTTATTTTTTAGATTTTATTTGTTCCCTTCTGACATTTATATGTGCTATACTCGCAATTTTCGTTGCATTTTGTCATTTGAGAATAATCATCCTATTTACAAACATGATACAACCTGCTATATATACATATACTCTGCGTACACGTTGTTCTTTTTGTTTCTTCCACTTTCAGCTTATCCAAAGCCGCGGACGGCTTTTCTTGAAGAAAGGGAGGATGATGAGGATATATCTATGGATTATGATGATTATCCATGTTTAAGTTGGAAGGAAATACTAAGCATAATCGATGATTATTAAGGTGAACTCATTCCTAGTTGGATATGATACCATGAATTATCAGAATGTTATACTGCCTAAGTTATTATGTTTATGTATCATTAGGTTTGAGTTAATGAAGAGCATGGCGAATAGAGAATAAGATATGCGCATGGAATGGAGACCGTTGACAAACATCAATGTGGCTAGCACGAGGGAGGCGAGGGAGGAAGTGGAGCCATCACGCAAAGAAGGGATGCTGCAAACAAAGAAAGATCCTTTCCAATTCGTATTCAAGATTTGTTCAGATTCGGTTCGGACTGACAGAAGTCCTGAATTTGAAACGGAGGTGGATTCTTTATACGGACTCCAAATAGAGCAAAGAAGCACAATCAGAAAAGGAAATTTGAAGGGCTTTCCAATGGGTCCGGCCCCATGCACCGGTTCGGCTAGGACTGGGCGCCGTGACCGCAACAAGTCACGAGTTGTTTTCTGCCTGTTTCCAAACAGAGTCCGTTAAAGTTAGGAAAGTTAGGTTTTGACTCCAACACAATGTTGGACGTCCAGCAGCCTTTATAAGGCTTGTAATTTCGTGGCTTTTAGGTACAGACCACGTTTAAACATAAACCCTAGATTGGATTGCTAAGCATTCATCTATATTCGAGTTCCTCTGTGTTGCGCTCAGGAATTCAACCTCTCCACTGTGTTGCGCTCTGGAGATTATTATCCGAAGTTTGAGTGTGATCTGTTGTTCCACTGGGAATTAGTAGATTGCAAAACCGCTTCGTGGTCGGCGGCTACGTTGCATCAGTGTGAGGCGTCGCGAATATTCATTGGGTTGAAGAGCTGTTGCATTGGCAACGGGGGAACAGCCGGAGAGTTCGTCGGATTCTCGCAAGTTATCTTCCACCATCATCCATCTACCCACCGCTCACTGAGAAGATCGGGCCACCCCTTATCACCAGTCATCTAGGAATATCAGTAGAACTTTTAGGTCATGCTAAAGCACATGCGACAATCGTAGCCATCTGGACCCCCGTGGACCCCTCCTAGCCATCTAGGAGCAAGGTTCAAGAAAGCGGAAAGCGTAAGTGTAGCGTTTTGCTCTCGCTTATAGTTTTTCCGCTTAAGCGTTGCTTAAGCGACGTTTAAGCGTGCTTAAGCATTTCTAAAATTCACTGAATTTGGTGGTGGACTTGCATCTGAGAGCAGAGTAGAAGTTGAGGGTAGCAGAGCAGAGTGATACTTGCTGCAGGGAAGGACATGCCTGGGAGGCAGGGAAGGGGTTGTACCTTCAAGGCTACCATTGTTGATGGGAATTTGTGCGTAGAATTGTAAAAGGTGAGAGAAAGAGATGAGGAGTGTAGATGGATGCCTCGGATTAGAATAGACGTATGGCTCAGATCGGGTTAACAAACTACGATTTCATAATGGGCCTTATTGGGCCAACTCTATAGCACAAAGGACACCGTGAGCAGGAGTCTCTCACGCCCTATTATGTTAATAGACCTTATCATCGCTTAAGTAGTCGCTTATGACCTAAGCGAAGCGTTTTGCCATCGCTTAGCGCTTAAGCGGGCTTAATCGTACTATTAATTACGCTTTCTTGAACCTTGTCTAGGAGTATACGGACCCTCCTTACGTCATCTGACCCACGTGCACGCCTCCAAGCCTTCTAGGAGTATCCGTAGCACTTTTAGGTCATCCTAAAGCTCAAGCGACAATCTTAGCTATCTGGACCCCCGTGGACCCCTCCTAGCCATCTAGGAGTATACGGACCCTCCTTACGTCATCTGACCCACGTGCACGCCTCCAAGCCTTCTAGGAGTATCCGTAGCACTTTTAGGTCATCCTAAAGCTCAAGCGACAATCTTAGCCATCTGGACCCCCGTGGACCCCTCCTAGCCATCTAGGAGTATACGGACCCTCCTTACGTCATCTGACCCACGTGCACCCCTCCCAGCCATCTTGGACTAGGAGTATCAGTAGCACTTTTAGTTCATCCTAAAGCACATGCGACAATCTAAGCCATCTGGACCCCCGTGGACCCCTCCTAGCCATCTAGGAGTATACGGACCCTCCTTACGTCATCTGACCCACGTGCACCCCTCCCAGCCATCTAGGAGTATCAGTATCACTTTTAGGTCATTCTAAAGGACGCGCGACAATCGTAGCCATCTGGACCCCCGTGGACCCCTCCTAGCCATCTAGGAGTATACGGATCCTCCTTACATCATCTCACCCACGTGCACCCCTCCGATTCATCTAGGAGTATCAGTAGCACTTTTAGGTGATCCTAAAGCACGTGCGACAATCTAAGCTATCTGGACCCCCGTGGACCCCTCCTAGCCATCTAGGAGTATACGGACCCTACTTACGTCATCTGACCAACGTGCACCCCTCCTAGCCATCTAGGAGTATCAGTAGCACTTTTAGGTCATCCTAAAGCACGTGCGACAGTTGTAGCCATCTGGACCCCCCCCCCCCTCAAAGCCATCTAGGATTATACTGACCCTCCTTACGTCATCTGAGCCACGTGCAGCCCTCCCAGCCATCTAGGAGTATCAGTAGCACTTTTAGTTCATCCTAAAGCACATGCGACAATCTAAGCCATCTGGACCCCCGTGGACCCCTCCTAGCCATCTAGGAGTATACGGACCCTCTTTACGTCATCTGACCCACGTGCACCCCTCCCAGCCATCTAGGAGTATCAGTATCACTTTTAGGTCATCCTAAAGCACGCGCGACAATCGTAGCCATCTGGACCCCCGTGGACCCCTTGATGAGGACATCCCTGGTTCATCTCATGCATCATCATGTTCACAAGATGAAGCTACAAAAATACAAGGTGAAACCTCTCCAAAGAAGACATACTTGGGTCCCATGACAAGGAGCCGTGCTAAACATATACAACAAGAGGTGAATGCGCTTCTAGCTGATTCTAATATTGATATGAATGAGAACTATATACTGCCTAAATCTTGTGTGTTGCTTTTACTCAGGTTTCTACCTATGGAGATAATTCAAGCCTATGGAGAAAAGTGCAACGAACAAGACTTCATCAACGGCGTGCATTGCTTGAGGACCTCACCTTACACCCCATGGGCCCAGTGGGACGAGAAGGAGTTGGAGGATTACACCATGGGATCCAGCAAGCTGTTCCAGTCAAAAATACATCGCAAGTGCAGCTCCAGTTTTCGTCGCTGATCTTGCTGGGCCATGACACATGAACATGAACGTGTGTAACACGTTTGGAGGGACACATTGGACAGGAAATCAAATCTATTTTGCAGCAAAAGAAACCGTGCACCTTTTGAAGACCCAAGTCAAAAGATATGTGATTTCCAATGCTGAGCTGTCAAGACATTTATTGCTGCGCGAGGCTCCACACTTCTGCTTCCCATCCACCCAAGTTACCACGAATTTGAGCCTCATTTTCGTGCTGGCTTCACACCTAAGCTAGGAGGGCTGTTCCTAGTATAAGTACCCCTTTCCCCACTTCAAGCACAACTCTTTGGCAATCTGTTTTCAGCATAGGTTAGCTAAGTGCAACCAGAATATTGTTTGAGAGTTCACTTCCTCCTTAGCTCTTGTAAACTTGCCTTGTGAGAGGGTAAACTCACTTTGTGATTTACAACAGCAGCCGTTGAGGCGGCGACCAGTTCGTGCTTCCAACTTCGTGCGTGGTTGTGTGGATTGGAAAACTGAGAGTGTGGTTGGGCGAATACTTGTTGCTGGTTGTTGCATTGCAATAGTTAGCTTCGGTTTTGTCAGGTTGCACTACTTCTCCATTACCCGACAACGTTGTTGGCTGGGATCGAGGGTTTCCTTCGTACCCTTCAGGTGGCGTTGTTTCGATCATCAAGCAGATCCTCCGTGAAGATCGGGCACCCCGCATCATCTTGGTATCAGAGCCTCGGTTGACACGGTAGGATCTTGTATCCCTAGTTTAGTTTTAGTTGTTTTCATTCCTACAGTCCAGAAAAAGCCCCACAAAAATATTTCCCTTTACCTATAGCCTTTTTCAGTCTTAGATCTGTTGGTTTGGTGAGTTTTATCAGGTTCTTGTCCATTAGATTTTTTTTGTTTTAGTTGCTGAGTTTTTCCCCATCTGCGTTCTCCATTTGTGTTCATTTCCGTCCAAAAAAAAAAAAAAAAAATGGATCTGTTCGTGGTTGTTTGCTGCCAAAGTTTCAGCTCCTGTTTTGGTTGTTGAGTTCTTCCTTTGCAAAATAAAATTCGTGAAGTTCCACCAAGTGTGTGTTCAGATCAAGTCCCCTGTTGAAAAGTGTGTCAAACACAAAAAAAGAAAGAAAGAAAGAAGAGAAAATCTGGGACTGATCTTCACTTATATCTTGAGAAATCCTTGTTTGTGTGGTGTGAGCTGAAACAGTAGTCAAGTGTGTATCATCCAAAAATTCCTGTTGCAGCAAATCTGATTCATTGCTGAGTGTTCTTGTTCTACACTTATATCCTATTCAGCAACTAAGGCATTCGAATCTTGTGTGGATGATTACTTGGTTTAACAAGAACTAGACTGCAGATTAGTGTGCTGTTTCCACATATATACCCCCACCCAAAGCTCCACAAAACAGCCCCTGCATGTGCAACCCTAGACTTGTATTCGCTTAATTATCTCTCTCTATACCAACCACCGGCACCACAGTTGAGCATGTTCTGCTCTCACTTGGAAGTTACACGAGCTTCGGTTGGTAAGTGAAGGTGAGATCGAGATGTCACACACATATCCCGTGCTGTAGTATAGAACTTTGCACAACTAATCATGGCAGGTACCGGAGACACGTACGAGGTTGAAGGTAATGGGCATCTCAATGAACCCATCACCCGGTTTCACTTCAATGCCTTGCGTGATCATCTCCGTCGAGAGTTCAAAAACAGTCTTGACCCAATTGAAGAGAAGCAAGACAAGTTGTCACAAGATTTGCAACAACTTATGGGCAATGTGAATGAGCAGCTCACCCAAAATATTGAAGCAATGAGGGCTGATCTTGTTGCTGATATTGTGCGAGAGCTACGTCAAGGTCCTGAAGATGCAAGTGTACATGGAGCTCCCGGGAGAGGAAATGTTGGTGCTGCTGGTCGTGGTCGTGGTGTAGGTGCTGCTGGTCGTGGTCGTGGTGAATATGCTGCTGGTCGTGGAGGCGGCCACCGGAGGGCCAATTTACACGATGAAGACAGCGAAGAAGAATTTGAGGAAGATAATTATGAGCAGCACCGAGATGGCAGATTTCGTCGCCAAGGCAACTATGGTCGTTTGCGGCACGAGGAGGAGAGGTTTGGTAAACTTAAATTTACCATGCCTAAGTTTGATGGTGGATCTGATCCAGAAACATACCTCACATGGGAATTAAAAGTTGACAAGATTTTTCGCATGCACAACTATTCCGAACAGAAGAAATTAGCAATGGCCTCTCTTGAATTTGAAGACTATGCTCTAATCTGGTGGGAGCAAGTTCAAAACCAGCGAGAAGAAGAGGGAGAACCTGCTGTAGCTACATGGGCTGAAATGAAAAGAGAAATGAGGGCCAGATTCATCCCAAAGCATTATAAGCGTGACATCTTTGACAAGCTCCAGAATTTGAGGCAAGGAAAAATGACCGTTGAAGAGTATCATAAGGAGATGGAGAAGTCAATGATAAGAGCCAATATACATGAAGATGAAGAGCAATCCATGTCAAGGTTTCTGTTTGGGCTGAATTCAAATGTGAAGCGAGTTGTTGATTTGCAGCCATATCGCAATGTGGTGGAGTTGGTGCATCTAGCTTCCAAGGCTGAAAGACAACTGCAAGAAGACTCAAGGCCAAATAGGACTATGCCATTTTCAGCTAGAGCTACATCAAGTGGGAGCAAGTTTGTACCCCAATTCAATGTTGGGAAAGGTATAATGGAAAATTCTGGTAGTGGTAGCCATTCCAATGTGCGTGCAGCCCCTATTAGGAGTGAAACATCAGCCCAAAAGGAGAGAAGTAAACCTGCTGCATCAGCCGCATCTTCAATGGGATCAAGTGGGAAAAGCAGCAAAATTGAGTGCTTTACATGTGGTGGTCGTGGTCACATGAGGAAGGAATGCCCCAATAAGCGTGCTATGCTGATCATGGAGAATGGAGAATATGATTCCTGTAGTGAACTTGAAGAAGATGAGGACGATGATGCTACACAAGAAAATGAACAGAAGTATTGTGATTTTGAAGAAGGAACCTCTCTTGTTGTCACAAAAGTTTTGAGTGTGCAGATTAAAGAGGATGACATTGGACAGCGGCACAATCTGTTCCAAACAAGAGCTAAAGTTCATGACAAGGTATGCAAGGTTATTATTGATGGTGGGAGTTGCCACAATCTTGCTAGTATAGACATGTGTGAGAAACTTGGATTGAAAATGCTCCAACACCCCCACCCATATCATGTTCAATGGTTGAGTGATTGTGGTGAACTGAAAATCACACATATGGTGAAGGTCCAATTCAAGATTGGTGATTATATTGACACTGTTGAGTGTGACGTTGTGCCCATGAAAGTGTGTCACTTGCTGTTGGGAAGGCCGTGGCAATATGATCTTTCAGCTCAACATTGTGGTAGAACCAACCAGTACACCATCAAGTGGAAAGGAAAAGATTTGGTGCTTCGACCAATGACACCACAACAAATCATGGCTGAGCATGTACAAAAAGTTTCTGAAGTAAAATTTGTAAGTGGGAAAGAGGGAGAGAAAAAGAATTCGAGAGACATCCACAAAACAGCGAGTGAGTGCCACAAGCCAAATATGAGAGGTAAAAATAAAAGAGAGGGAGAGAACTTAGTCATGTTAGCCACAAAATCAGAAATGAGAGACGTGAGGCAAAACCCAGATCAAGTTGTCGTTGTACTCGTGTACAAGGATGACGTGATTTTTGCTAATGACTTAACTTGTCTTCCTAGAGCTGTTCGTGATCTCTTGCAGGATTTTAAAGATGTCTTTCCGGAGGATATACCCGCTGGTCTACCTCCATTGCGTGGCATAGAACATCAAATTGACCTCATTCCAGGAGCATCACTTCCCAATCGACCCGCCTACCGCGCCAACCCTGAAGAAACAAAGGAGATACAAAGGCAAGTACGAGAGCTTTTAGGAAAAGGCTATGTGCGTGAAAGTTTAAGTCCTTGTGCTGTTCCTGTAATTTTAGTGCCTAAGAAGGATGGTACTTGGCGCATGTGTGTTGATTGTAGGGCCATCAATAATATAGCTGTTAGGTATCGTCATCCTATTCCTAGGTTAGATGATATGTTAGATGAATTGAGTGGTTCTGTTGTGTTCTCTAAAATTGATTTGAGAAGTGGGTACCATCAGATTAGAATGAGAGAAGGTGATGAATGGAAAACAGCTTTCAAAACAAAATTTGGTTTGTATGAGTGGTTAGTCATGCCTTTTGGATTAACCAATGCACCCAGTACCTTCATGCGATTAATGAATCATGTTTTGAGAGCTTACATTGGAAAGTTTGTTGTTGTGTACTTTGATGACATCTTAATCTACAGTAAATCCATAGACGAACATATAGAACATATCAAACAAGTTTTGGATGTGCTAAGAGTAGAAAAACTATATGCTAATATTGAGAAGTGCTCGTTTTGCACAAACAAGGTTGTTTTTCTTGGCTATGTCGTTTCAGGACAGGGAATTGAAGTTGATGACTCTAAGGTGGAAGCAATCAAGAATTGGCCAACTCCTATCAATATCAGCCAGGTGAGAAGTTTTCTTGGCCTTGCTGGTTTCTATAGGAGATTTGTGAAAGATTTTAGTAGCATTGCTGCAGCTTTGCACGAATTGACAAAAAAAGGAGTTGTTTTTAAGTGGGGTGCGCCACAGGAAGAAGCTTTCATTGAACTTAAGAGACAATTAACTGAAGCACCTTTGCTGGTTTTGCCTGATTTCACTAAAACTTTTGAAATCGAATGTGATGCTAGTGGGATAGGCATTGGAGGTGTATTAATGCAGGAACGAAAACCAATTGCTTATTTTAGTGAAAAGCTAAGTGGTGCACAACTGAATTATTCTGTGTATGATAAAGAACTATATGCTTTGGTTAGAGCGCTTGAAACATGGCAGCACTATTTATGGCCTAAGGAATTTGTTGTACATTCTGATCATGAGGCTTTGAAGCATTTGAAAGGACAAGCTAAATTGAATAGAAGACATGCTAAATGGGTAGAATTCATTGAAACTTTCCCATATGTTGTAAAGTACAAGAAAGGCAAAGAAAATATGGTAGCTGATGCTTTGTCTCGTAGACATGTTCTACTGAATCAATTGGAAGTAAAAGTACCAGGACTTGAGAGTTTAAAAGAATTGTATAGTACTGATCATGTCTTTATGGAGCCATATGAAAAATGCAAAGATGGGAAAGGATGGGAAAAATACCATGTGCATGATGGTTTTCTTTTCAGGACTAACAAATTGTGTGTTCCAGATTCGTCGGTTCGACCCTTGTTGTTGCAGGAATCGCATGCAGGTGGATTAATGGGACACTTTGGACGTGAGAAGACGTATGAGCTGCTGGCTGATCACTTCTATTGGCCAAAGATGAGGAAGGACGTTGAGAAATTTGTGCAGCGATGCATCACATGTCACAAAGCTAAGTCTAAACTGAACCCATATGGTTTATATACTCCCCTACCTGTTCCGCATGCTCCATGGGAAGATATTAGCATGGATTTTGTTTTGGGATTACCTAGAACAAAGAGGGGGAGGGATTCTGTTTTTGTTGTTGTAGATAGGTTCTCAAAGATGGCACACTTCATTCCATGCCATAAGAACGACGATGCTTCACATGTTGCTGATTTGTTTTTCAGGGAAGTTGTACGTTTGCACGGCATGCCGAGGACCATCGTATCAGACCGGGATGTCAAGTTCATGAGCTATTTTTGGAAGACATTGTGGGCAAAGCTAGGAACCAAGCTGCTGTTTTCAACAACATGCCACCCACAAACTGATGGCCAAACAGAAGTGGTGAACCGTACACTTTCAGCTTTGCTACGGACAATGATCAAGAAGAACTTAAAGGAGTGGGAAGAGTGTTTGCCGCATGTGGAGTTCGCCTATAACAGAGCTATTCACTCGACCACAAGCATGTGTCCATTTGAAGTGGTCTATGGATTCAAACCACTTGCCCCAATTGACTTGCTGCCACTTCCCTTACAAGAGAGAATTAACATGGATGCTTCCAAGCGTGCTGCATATGTGAAGAAAATTCATGAGAAGACAAGAGAAGAGATTGAGAAGAAATCCAAGTATTATGCCGCTAAGGCAAACAAGAACCGCAAGAAGGTGACTTTTGAGCCCGGTGATCTGGTTTGGATACATTTACGCAAAGATCGATTCCCTGAACGACGCAAATCAAAGCTCCTGCCTCGTGGAGATGGACCATTCAAAGTGTTGGCAAAGATAAATGATAATGCTTACAAGATCGACCTCCCTAAAGACTATTCTGTTAGTCCAACATTTAACGTAGCAGATTTGTCTCCATGCATTCATCAAGAAGATCAAGAGTCGAGGACGACTCCTTTTGAAGAGGGGGAGGATGATGAGGACATCCCTGGTTCATCTCATGCATCATCATGTTCACAAGATGAAGCTACAAAAATACAAGGTGAAACCTCTCCAAAGAAGACATACTTGGGTCCCATGACAAGGAGCCGTGCTAAACATATACAACAAGAGGTGAATGCGCTTCTAGCTGATTCTAATATTGATATGAATGAGAACTATATACTGCCTAAATCTTGTGTGTTGCTTTTACTCAGGTTTCTACCTATGGAGATAATTCAAGCCTATGGAGAAAAGTGCAACGAACAAGACTTCATCAACGGCGTGCATTGCTTGAGGACCTCACCTTACACCCCATGGGCCCAGTGGGACGAGAAGGAGTTGGAGGATTACACCATGGGATCCAGCAAGCTGTTCCAGTCAAAAATACATCGCAAGTGCAGCTCCAGTTTTCGTCGCTGATCTTGCTGGGCCATGACACATGAACATGAACGTGTGTAACACGTTTGGAGGGACACATTGGACAGGAAATCAAATCTATTTTGCAGCAAAAGAAACCGTGCACCTTTTGAAGACCCAAGTCAAAAGATATGTGATTTCCAATGCTGAGCTGTCAAGACATTTATTGCTGCGCGAGGCTCCACACTTCTGCTTCCCATCCACCCAAGTTACCACGAATTTGAGCCTCATTTTCGTGCTGGCTTCACACCTAAGCTAGGAGGGCTGTTCCTAGTATAAGTACCCCTTTCCCCACTTCAAGCACAACTCTTTGGCAATCTGTTTTCAGCATAGGTTAGCTAAGTGCAACCAGAATATTGTTTGAGAGTTCACTTCCTCCTTAGCTCTTGTAAACTTGCCTTGTGAGAGGGTAAACTCACTTTGTGATTTACAACAGCAGCCGTTGAGGCGGCGACCAGTTCGTGCTTCCAACTTCGTGCGTGGTTGTGTGGATTGGAAAACTGAGAGTGTGGTTGGGCGAATACTTGTTGCTGGTTGTTGCATTGCAATAGTTAGCTTCGGTTTTGTCAGGTTGCACTACTTCTCCATTACCCGACAACGTTGTTGGCTGGGATCGAGGGTTTCCTTCGTACCCTTCAGGTGGCGTTGTTTCGATCATCAAGCAGATCCTCCGTGAAGATCGGGCACCCCGCATCACCCCTCCTAGCCATCTAGGAGTATACGGACCCTCCTTACGTCATCTGACCAACGTGCACCCCTCCTATCCATCTAGGAGTATCAGTAGCACTTTTAGGTCATCCTAAAGCACGTGCGACAGTTGTAGCCATCTGGACCCCCCCTCAAAGCCATCTAGGATTATACTGACCCTCCTTACGTCATCTGAGCCACGTGCACCCCTCCCAGCCATCTAGGAGTATCAGTAGCACTTTTAGGTCATCCTAAAGCACGTGCGACAATCGTAGCCATCTGGACCCCCATGGACCCCTCCTAGCCATCTAGGACTATACGGACCCTCCTTACGTCATCTGACCCACGTGCACGCCTCCCAGCCATCTAGGAGTATCAGTTGCACTTTTAGTTCATCCTAAAGCACATGCGAGAATCGTAGCCATCTGGACCCCCGTGGACCCCTCCTAACCATCTAGGAGATTACGGACCCTCCTTAAGTCATCTGACCCACGTGCAACCCTCCGAGCAATCTAGGAGTATCAGTAGCACTTTTATTTCATCCTAAAGCACGTGCGACAATCATAGCCATCTGGACCCCCGTGGACCCCTCCTAGCCATCTAGGAGTATACGGACCATCCTTACGTCATCTGACCCACGTGCACCCCTCCCAGCCTTCTAGGAATATCAGTAGCACTTTTAGGTCATCCTAAAGCACGAGCGACAATCTTAGCCATCTGGACCCCCGTGGACCCGTCCTAGCCATCTAGGAGTATACGGACCCTCCTTACGTCATCTGACCCACGTGCACCCCTCCCAGCCATCTAGGAGTATCAGTAGCACTTTTTGGTCATCCTAAAGCACATGCGATAATCTAAACCATCTGGACCCCTGTGGACCGCTCCTAGCCATCTAGGAGTATACGGACCCCTCCCAGCCATCTAGGAGTATCAGTAGCACTTTTAGGTCATCCTAAAGCACGCGCGACAATCGTAGCAATCTGGACCCCCGTGGACACCTCCTAGCAATCTAGGAGTATACGGACCCTCTTTACGTCATCTCACCCACGTGCACCCCTCCGATTCATCTAGGAGTATCAGTAGCACTTTTAGGTGATCCTAAAGCACGTGCGACAATCTAAGCTATCTGGACCCCCGTGGACCCGTCCTAGCCTTCAAGGAGTATACAGACCCTCCTTACGTCATCTGACCAACGTGCACCCCTCCCAGCCATCTACGAGTATCTGCAGCACTTTTAGGTCATCCTTAAGCACGTGCGACAATTGTAGCCATCTGGACCCCCGTGGACCCCTCAAAGCCATCTAGGATTATACGGACCCTCCTTATGTGATGAGGATATAATAGGTGTACATGCTGATTATATATGCTTGAACTGGAAGGAAATATTGAGCCTCACTGATGTTCATTATAAGGTGAATTCTTTCCTAGTAATAAATAATGTTTGTGCTTATGAGAATATTATACTATCTAAGCCTATGAATTTATGTATGATTAGGTTTACTAATAACACAAACATGGATGGAGGAGAGGAAGCAAGGAGCACAAGGACGCGTGGAAAACAAAGATGCTGCCATGGAAAACAACATCAAGGAAATGATATTTCAGTTCGGATTGGCAGAAGTCCCGAATTTGAAATAGTCATGGATTTTTCATACGGGTTCCAAATAAAGCAAGGAAACACAATCCGGAAAGGATATTCGAAGAGCTTTCCAATGGATCCGGCCCCAACTAAAGATTCGACTCGTGCAAGGCGTGGTGACCGAACCAAGTTACGAATCGTTTTCTGTCAGGTTCCAAAAGGAGTCCAATTGGCTGTACCCATGTCGGGTCAGTTTGTAATCGAGTTGGTTGAGTCCAACCGAGTAGGAATAGGCTAGATTCGTGGGAGGCATCCCCCTCCCTCATATATACCTCATAGCCACGAATTATTAGGTTAGACTCTGTTAAACATAAACCCTAGCCGCCTCTAGATTGTATTGCTGGACAAGCATTCATCTTGAAGTATACCGCTGCAAATTCTACGTGCTATCTTGTTGTTCCACTGGGAATAAGGGGATACAGGACCACCTCGTGATCGTTGATTACGTTGTGCAAGAGTGTGTAGTTGAGAATATCCAAAGGGATTGATTGTTGTTGCATTGGCAACAGGGATTATCCGAGGAGAGTTTTCAGTGAGACACTAGTTATCTTTCATCCACCAAACATCCACCAAAATTCGTGTTGCTCACAAGAGAAGATCGGGCCACCCCTTATCATCTTGGTATCAGATTCTCGGGTTTACTCGGTGAGCTAATTCCATCCCGTAGATTAGTTGTTTTCTTACCTATCCAGAAAAAGCCATACAAAAAAAAAAATAGGTTTAGATTGTTGCCATAGCCTAGATCACACCGAAATTGCTTAGTTTACTTTGCTGTTTTGGTTGATTTTGCGTCTCTGTTTTTCCTTTTCTAGTTTCGAGTTTAGGGTTTAGTTCTTTTCCGTGTCAAGTTCGTTTTGTTTCGGAGTCCATATCGAAAATCCCAAAAAGAATCGCTAGTTTTCGAGTTCGTTTCAGTTTCCAGCTGCGAATCAGTTTCCGTCGCTCGGATCGCTGGTTTCCATCGACGTACGTCGCTGTTTTGGTCAGTTTTTCCGGATCCGAGTCCGTGTCGTGGAAGGTTTCCGGCAGAAAATTCAACCGGGCATAACTTTTGCATACGACCTCCGATTTCGACGATTTTTAGCTCGTTTTGTAGAGGAGGCCGAAGCGAAGGCAGCCAAACTCACTGCGTCTGTTTACGGCTTTTCGACGTCTCAGAATCCCCAAAAAACGTCGGGAAGTATTTCTTTTTGCCACTTCTTTGCAAAAAAAATTTAGACACAGCCTTTCTACAGCAATTTAACCTTAGGCACCTACCCAAAGGAATAGCTATTTTGTGCTCATACAGGCTGCTCATCCTAGTGTTCAATTCTTGTTTCTGTAATTTCTACTCCTAGCATTGTTAAGGCCATTGGAAAAATACATAAAAACAGAAAAAGTGATAGTATAAAAAAAAAGAGCAAAAGAGCAATATTCAAAGGAGGCCGAAAGTTACAAGTGCATAATTTGGAGAGTGGAGCTGTTTTGATCCTTGCTATATATTGACACTACATTGAGCAATCTTGTGCCTGTTTTCTTTGAGCTTAGCTAGTGTCTTTCTAGTGCATTGCAAAAACTCTATCCATATATTTGCATTGCCACATTTGTCTCCAAAATTTTGTGTGAGTTCCTAGGTGTGTTTTCTATCATTACAAAACAGCAAATAGGCTTTGTCATTTTGGTGTGTTAGGATTCCCAACCAAGCCCCACCAAATACCCTGTTTGCATTGTGACACGTGATATCCTGGTTATTCTCTTCTCACACTTGGTACACTTTTCATTGATACTTGTTGGTAAGTACATCCTATTCACTTTGGAACGGTAAGATACACTATTATTTGCTGGTTTTTGAGTGAGTTGTGAGAGAACACCACAAACCATTGCTATTTTGTTTTCACTAACAAGTTAATCAATGCAGTCTCCTAGTAATGATGTGCAGGAACCATTTCATGCGGGTTCTGTTTGCAGTAACACATTTTGGGAGGAGGATGCTAGTGGGATCCCTGCATCGGATTTGTTCCACTTCACAGCAGACATCAAAGGAAGCCATGTTGCTATTACCCTTGATAAAGGTACACGGTATAATTTTGTTAGTATTGAGGTTGTTGCACAATTGCAGTTGGTTCCAACGAAACTTAAGCGACCATTCATAATATCTACTAATGATGCTGCACTTCACATTAATCATACTACCTCTATTCCGTTAACTATGCATGGTCATACGGAGCGAGTTTTTTGTAATGTGCTTCCTAGAGCGTTTACTTGCTGTCATCTTCTGTTAAGTGCAAAGTGGTGCCATAGCTATAACGTTAATTTTGTTAGCCATTATCCTGATTTACAATTCTTTTGGAACAAAAAGAAAAATTGGATAATACATGCACGGCTTAAAAAAATTCAGGAGGTTAGACGTCAACCATTATTTTTGTCTCATCATTTCCTTGAAAAGCAAAGACTTGAAAACATTGAGATGCAAAGATTGGAGCATATAGTAATGGGATTTGTCGAGGTTAAGGAGACATGTGAGGCTGTTTCTACTAATGTAACCATGTCTACTCCTAGTGTTCTTTCCTGTGATGTGCAGGTTGATTTTGAAGAAAGGGAGCCTATAGTACAACCTGCACCACTACCACATACTTTGGAGGAGCATACTATCGTTCCTAGTGTTGTTTCTTGTACTATGCAGGTTGTTTCTAAAGAAAGGGAGCCTACTCAAGTACAATCTACAACACCACTTGAGAAAGATGAGCCAGTGCCTACTAAATCTGAGGAGAATGCTATTGATATTGGTGCTGATTTGGAGCTGCACCATGCAAATTCGAAATTTTTTGAGCATACTAATTTGCTAGCTGATTCTTGTGATTTGCATGACATATATATTCATGACCCATGTGCTAATTTTCCAATTTCGACTTTTGAGCATGTGGTCTTAATTACTCATAAAGAAGTACTTGCTAAAATACCACCAGTTGATATTGCGTATTCCATCATGTTAAATGAACCAATTACTGTGCAATGTGCTTTGAATACGATTTCTGCAATTTTATATGTGAATTCTAGCACCTTTACTTCTTGTTTCACATTAAATCTCGTTGGTAACTATGGCATGAATGAAATATTTATGGTGGATCATATATGCATTACTTGTGTTAGAATTGCTGCCTTGCAAATTGATTTACCTCGGTTAGATTGTTTGGAGCTTGCTAGATTCGAACATGATTATACAATTATGTTTTGTTTGCCCAAACAATTGCTATATATACATGCTACTGATTTATACACCACTTCTATTTGCAAATTGAGTTGCATTTTCGATAATGGGAATAATGAACATGATCATATTATTGAGTGTACTACCTTCTGGTTTTACCTTGTTACCATGAAATTTGATCATAGATCTTCTGTCAGAACACTGCATTTAATACAAAACAACAATAATTTATATATGGTTGTTTGCCATTTTTATCATGATCATATGACCTTCACTTATATCTGCAATTGTGATTGCTGTTTGATGAGATGTTCTTTGTTTTCATGTGACAAATATGTGCTGATTATGTGCAATTTTCCTTGCCTTATGTCATGTGAGAATACTTATCATGTCCATAACAATGATGCACCCCGTTATAGATACATGTATTGTGCATACACGTTGTTCTTTTTGTTTCTTCCACGTTCTGCTTACCACAAGCCGAGGACGTCTTGTCTTGAAGAAAGGGAGGATGATGAGGATATAATAGGTGTACATGCTGATTATATATGCTTGAACTGGAAGGAAATATTGAGCCTCACTGATGTTCATTATAAGGTGAATTCTTTCCTAGTAATAAATAATGTTTGTGCTTATGAGAATATTATACTATCTAAGCCTATGAATTTATGTATGATTAGGTTTACTAATAACACAAACATGGATGGAGGAGAGGAAGCAAGGAGCACAAGGACGCGTGGAAAACAAAGATGCTGCCATGGAAAACAACATCAAGGAAATGATATTTCAGTTCGGATTGGCAGAAGTCCCGAATTTGAAATAGTCATGGATTTTTCATACGGGTTCCAAATAAAGCAAGGAAACACAATCCGGAAAGGATATTCGAAGAGCTTTCCAATGGATCCGGCCCCAACTAAAGATTCGACTCGTGCAAGGCGTGGTGACCGAACCAAGTTACGAATCGTTTTCTGTCAGGTTCCAAAAGGAGTCCAATTGGCTGTACCCATGTCGGGTCAGTTTGTAATCGAGTTGGTTGAGTCCAACCGAGTAGGAATAGGCTAGATTCGTGGGAGGCATCCCCCTCCCTCATATATACCTCATAGCCACGAATTATTAGGTTAGACTCTGTTAAACATAAACCCTAGCCGCCTCTAGATTGTATTGCTGGACAAGCATTCATCTTGAAGTATACCGCTGCAAATTCTACGTGCTATCTTGTTGTTCCACTGGGAATAAGGGGATACAGGACCACCTCGTGATCGTTGATTACGTTGTGCAAGAGTGTGTAGTTGAGAATATCCAAAGGGATTGATTGTTGTTGCATTGGCAACAGGGATTATCCGAGGAGAGTTTTCAGTGAGACACTAGTTATCTTTCATCCACCAAACATCCACCAAAATTCGTGTTGCTCACAAGAGAAGATCGGGCCACCCCTTATCATTATGTCATCTGAACCACGTGCACCCCTCCCAGCCATCTAGGAGTATCAGTAGCGCTTTTAGGTCATCCTAAAGCACATGCGACAATCTCAGCCATCTGGACCCCCGTGGACCCCTCCTAGCCATCTAGGAGTATACGGACCCTCCTTACGTCATCTGACCCACGTGCACCCCTCCCAGCCATCTAGGAGTATCAGTAGCACTTTTAGGTCATCCTAAAGCACACGCGACAATCGTAGCCATCTGGACCCCCGTGGACCCCTCCTAGCCATCTAGGAGTATACGGACCCTCCTTACGTCATCTCACCCACGTGCACCCCTCCAATTCATCTAGGAGTATCAGTAGCACTTTTAGGTGATCCTAAAGCACGTGTGACAATCTAAGCCATCTGGACCCCCGTGGACCCCTCCTAGCCATATAGGAGTATACGGACCCTCCTTACGTCATCTGACCCACGTGCACCCCTCCCAGCTATCTAGGAGTATGAGTAGCACTTTTAGGTCATCCTAAAGCACATGCGACAATCGTAGCCATCTGGAACTTCGTGGACCCCTCCTAGCCATCTAGGAGTATACGGACCCTCTTTACGTCATCTGACCCACGTGCACGCCTCCCAGCCTTCTAGGAGTGTCAGTAGCACTTTTAGGTCATCCTAAAGCACGTGCGACAATCTAAGCCATCTGGACCCCCGTGGACCCCACCTAACCATCTAGGAGTATACGGACCCTCCTTACGTCATCTGACGAACGTGCACCCCTCCCAGCCATCTAGGAGTATCAATAGCACTTTTAGGTCATACTAAAGCACGTGCGACAATCTAAGCCATCGGGACCCCCGTGGACCCCTCCTAGCCATCTAGGAGTATACGGACCCTCCTTATGTCATCTGAGCCACGTGCACCCCTCCCAGTCATCTAGGAATATCAGTAGCACTTTTAGGTCATGCTAAAGCACATGCGACAATCGTAGCCATCTTGACCCCCGTGGACCCCTCCTAGCTATCTAGGAGTATACGGACCCTCCTTACATCATCTGACCCACGTGCACCCCTCCCAGCCATCTAGGACTTTCAGTCACACTTTTAGGTCATCCTAAAGCACATGTGACAATCTATGCCATCTGGACTGATGAGGACATCCCAAGTCTTTCACCATCGTTTCCTAATGATGATGTTGCTGCTCAAGATACAACCAAGGAAGTGAGGATTGGACCAATTACAAGGTCTCGTGCCAAGTTATTAGAACAACAGGTGAACTCACTCTTAGTTGAATATAATGTTTGTGACTATGAGAACTTTATACTGCCTAAGTCCTTGTACTTGTGTTTGATCTGGTTTGTTGATAACACAAGCATTGGAGGGGGAGATGGCACAAGCATTGGAGGAGACGAGCTACAGCAAGGAGAAGAACATGCACTAATTTCCAATATCAGCAAGTGCGCGAGGGAGGAGAGGGAGGCCGGCGCACCAAGGCAATGAAGGAAATCACTCGTTGCACGTTATAGGGATCAAGTGGAGCACCAGGACATGATGTAGGAGATATTAGTCTAAGGTGTTATACATGAGGCCTGCGTGCCATGTTAGGCCGAACCCCCCATGGGTCGGTTTGTATCAGGTCAGGTTGCACCCGAGTTGGGGTTGCATCCGAACTAGGTCGGCTGGTTGTGGGGCGCATCCCCCTAGCCTTTATATACCTCCAACCTGCGAGTTGAGAGGTTAGACTACGTTAAAACTAAAACCCTAGAACTACAGATCCGAACCAAGTGTTCATCTGAATTTCAGCCCCACCAATTCGTATCGATCTGGTGGTTTATCTACTGCAAAGTTCGCGTGTTATCTGCTGTTCCATTGGGAATAAGAAGATACAGGACCGCTTCGTAGTCGGCGGCTACGTGCGCAAGTGTGTGGAGTTGCGAATATCCAAAGGGCTGCGAGCTGTTGCATTGGCAACGGGGATCAACCGGAGAGTTCACAGCGAGACACAAGTTATCATCCACCCACCATCATCACGTTCACGAGAAGATCGGGCCACCCCATATCATCTTGGTATCAGATTCTCGGGTTTACTCGGTGAGCTATTTCCATCCCGTAGTTTAGTTGTTTTTATTACCTATCCAGAAAAAGCTTCACAAAAAGATTAGGATTAGATTCGCCATAGCCTTAGATATCACCGTTTGCATCTCTAGTTTGCTGTTCGTGTAGATCCGTTGTGTTTTTTTTTTTCCTTTTCTCCGTTTGTGTCGTAGAGCTTGTTTCGAGTTAGGGTTTAGTCTTTCCGTGTCGAGTTTGAGTTTGTTTCGGAGTCCTTGTCAAAAAATCAAAAAAAAGAAAGAGATTCAGTTGTTTCCGACTTCAGTTCAGTCTCCGTCGCTGGATCGGCAGTTTCCATCGACGTACGTCGCTGTTTTCCTTCCGTGTTCCGTTTCCGAGTTCGTGTCGTGGACGGTTCCGGCAGAAAATTCAACCGGGCATAACTTTTGCATACGAACTCCGATTTGGTCGATCTTTAGCTCGTTTTGTAGAGGAGACCGAAGCGAAGGCAGCCAAACTCACTCCGTCTGTTTACGGCTTTTCGACGTCTCAGAATTCCCAAAAAACGTCGGGAAGTATTTCTTTTTGCCACTTTTGTGCAAAAACCTTAGACACAGCCTTTCTACAGCAGTGTTAGGAGCTTACCCATACAGGACTAGCTACCGTTTTGTGCTCCCAGGCTGCTCATTATTGTGTGTCTTGTGTATCTCAAAGTGCTGGCCATAGAAACCTGAAAAATTCATCAAAAAAAATCAGAGAAAAGACGAGGCCGAAGTGCATATCATTCTTGGTGACACTACTAGTTGTTGAGCAATCTTGAGCCTGTTTTTCTTTGAGCAACGTGCTAGTGTCCTTCCAGTGCATTGCAACATGAGCTATACTCCGGACGTATCTTCACATCTTTGTGCTCTTTTCTATAGTTGCTTTGCCACATTTTTTTCTCCACGTGTGTGTTTCCTGTGTTTTTTGTATCACACGAGCAGCAAATAGGATTTGTAGTTGGTGTTGTAGGACTCCCCACCAAGCTCCACCTTCTACCCTGTTTTGTCGTGTGATAGTTCAAATCCCGGGTATTCGCTTCATCACATCCGCGCACGTGCTGTTGCTACAGGTTGGTAAGTACTTCTATTCACTTTGGAACGGTAAGAGTCACCTTTCTTTCAGTTTTGAGTGAGTTGAGAGAGTTTCCCACCCAGATCCTATTTTTGTTTGCACTAACCTACTAATCATGTCTTCTGAGACTGTTGATGTGCAGGAGAAAAAGGATGCAGCGGCGCTCGTGCATTGGAACGAGTATGAGGCCTTGCGTGATCACATGGCGCGTAAACTTGATCGGGCTATTGAACCCATAGATGAAGAGTTGCAACGCGTCGGGTTGGCAGTGGACGCATCTGTCGCCACCGGTGAAGCCACACAAACCCAAGTGGCAGCGTTACAAACATCCATTGATGCCTTGACACAGCAAGTCACTGATTTGCGCACCCTTGTTCAACACCAACATGCACCTGTTCCTGATGATGATGATGATCGTAGTGTGAATGGGGTTGACGCTGCTGCCTATGGGAATCGTGCTCCGGACAATCTTGGTCATGGAGGACGGTTTGAGCGTGGACGGGGTTTTGGCCGTGCTGGTGCCATACCTCCTGGAGTTGGTCGTGGTTTACACCCTCTTGGTGCACGTCGTGCTCTTGCTTTTGATGAACCGCCCCAACGAGAGGATGATGGGTTGGGTAAGCCCAAGTTTTCTATTCCGAAATTTGAGGGTACCACTGATGTTGAAGAATATCTTACTTGGGAACTCAAGATAGAGAAATTGTGGAGGTTGCATGAGTACACGGAAGACAAGAAAATCAAGTTGGCATCCTCTGAGTTTGATGGTTATGCTTTGCGTTGGTGGGATCACCTAGTCCGTTCTCGGGAGGAAGATGGTGAGCTGCCCATTGATAGTTGGAAAACGATGAAAGATGTCATGAAGGACAGATTTGTTCCACGCAATTATATACGTTCTCTATACGATCAGCTGCAGCAATTGAGGCAAGGTACCAAGTCCGTGAATGAGTATTTTCAGGAGATGGAGGTGATAATGCAGCGTGCTCGTGTTCGTGAACAGCCGGAACAAACCTTGCAGCGTTTTCTTTCTGGTTTGCAATATAAAATCAAGAGCATTGTTCGGCATCACCAATATGCAGATATGAATGACTTGCTGCATCATGCACTTGAGGCCGAAGCACAATTGGCCGAGGAGGCACAATTCACAGCGCGTACCGCAGCACGCAGTCGTTTCACGGCGCGCCCTACTGTTTCCGCCCCCTCACAGCCGACACCGTCCAATGTTCGTGGTGTTACATCCAGCAAACCAGATTCAAGTTTTTCCACCGCAAAGAAGACACCCCAACCTACTGCTAGTGCTGGTTCCTCTATTTCCACAGCCCGCAATAGAGACATGAGTTGTCATACTTGTGGCGGCAAAGGACATTTCAAGAGGGACTGCCCGAATAAAAAAGTTATGATAGTGAATGAGGAAAACGAATATGAGACCGGTGATGATGCTGATCCTGATTCCGAGGCTGTGGATGATGAGGGTTATTCGAGTGATGGTCCTCTTGATGCATATGCAACACACTACCCTACCATCGTTTGTAGTCAGTGAGTTCTTAAGGTCTCACCTAGTCCAGAAAATCAGCGCTGCAATCTGTTTCAAACCAAGGCTGTTGTTGGTCCACAAATGGCTTGCAAGGTGATCGTGGATGGAGGGAGTTGCAGAAATTTGGCTAGCAAAGAGTTGTGTGCCAAACTGAAACTGAAATACATTGAGCATCCACACCCTTACTATATTCAGTGGCTGAGTGATAGTGGAGAGATGAAGGTGAGCTACATGGTGCGTGTGGAATTTCAGATTGGGCCCTATAAAGACACCGTCGAGTGTGATGTTGTTCCCATGAGTGTTTGCCATCTTTTGTTGGGTCGACCTTGGCAGTTTGATAGAAACGTGCAACACAATGGACGAGCCAACACATATCACTTGAATTATCATGGAAGAGATATTACCTTGCGGCCTATGACACCACAACACATTGTAAACGAGTCTCGTCAAAAATCTGAGGTGCATTTGGAGAAAGAACAAGAGAGATTAGATAGACGAGCGCCTTCCACTTCCGTGAGTGAGAGCCACCAGCCCATATCGAGTGGTAAAAAGAAAAGTGAGGGAGAGAAAAAATTGATCATGTTAGCCACCAAAGCAGATTTGCGAGAGTTTCGTGAGGATCCCACTCAGATTCCTCTTGTACTTATGTGCAAGGGGGGAATTCTTGTTTCTAATGACATGACCCCTCTCTCTATTGGTGTTTCTGAGGTTTTGCAGGATTTTGGTGACGTTTTTCCGGAGGAAGTGCCAGCTGGTTTGCCACCTTTGCGGGGTATTGAGCATCAAATTGACTTCATTCCAGGAGCAACACTTCCAAACCGAGCTCCCTACAGGACCAACCCCGACGAGACGAAGGAGATACAGCGACAAGTACAAGAGCTTCTTGATAAAGGGTATATTCGTGTGAGCTTAAGTCCTTGTGATGTTCCTGTTATTTTGGTTCCTAAGAAAGATGGTACTTGGCGCATGTGTGTAGATTGTAGAGCGATTAATAACATCACTATTCGTTATAGACATCCTATTCCACGTTTGGATGACATGTTAGATGAGTTAAGTGGTGCTGTTATTTTCTCCAAAATTGATTTGCGTAGTGGTTATCATCAAATTAGGATGAAAGAGGGAGATGAATGGAAAACGGCTTTCAAAACAAAGTTTGGATTATATGAGTGGCTAGTCATGCCTTTTGGGTTAACTAATGCACCTAGTACCTTCATGAGATTAATGCATCATGTTTTAAGGCATTTCATTGGGAAATTTTTGGTTGTCTACTTTGATGATATATTGATTTATAGCCGCAATGAATCTGAACATAGTGATCATATTCGACAAGTTTTGGAAGTGCTTCGTGCTAATAAACTGTATGGTAATCTTGCTAAATGCACATTTTGCAAAGACAAAGTCATATTTCTGGGCTTTGTGGTTTCGAAAACTGGAGTAGAGGTAGATGAGGCAAAAATTGAATCTATTAAAAATTGGCCTACTCCTATGACTCTTAGTCAATTAAGAAGTTTTCTCAGTCTTGCTGGTTTTTATAGACGCTTTGTGAGAGACTTTAGTTCTATTGCTGCAGCTTTGAATGATCTCACTAAGAAAGGTGTTCCATTTGTTTGGGGCGCAGCCCAAGACCTTGCATTTGATGAGCTGAAAACACGTTTGATTAGTGCACCTGTACTTGTACTCCCTGATTTCAATAAGCAATTTGATATTGAGTGTGATGCTAGTGGTATTGGAATCGGAGGTGTTTTGATGCAAGAGGGTAAACCCATTGCATATTTTTCTGAAAAATTAAATGGTGCTCAATTGATCTATCCTGTTTATGATAAAGAATTGTATGCACTTGTTAGAGTTCTTGAGGTTTGGCAACATTATTTGTGGCCAAAAGAATTTATCATACATTCTGATCATGAGGCATTAAAATTTCTGAAAAGCCAATCTAATCTTAATAAAAGGCATGCTAAATGGGTTGAGTTCATTGAATCCTTCCCATACATAATTAAGTATAAGAAAGGCAAAGATAATGTTGTTGCTGATGCACTCTCTAGGAAAAATATGTTATTGACACAATTAGATGTACGTTCCTGGTTTGGAGAGTTTGCGTGTTTTATATGCTACTGATTCTGATTTTGCCATGCCTTTTGCAAAGTGTTCCGCTGTAAAAGCGTGGGAAAAATACCATATACATGATGGATACCTATTTCGAGCTAACAAACTCTGTGTTCCCGAGTCGTCCGTGCGGTTGCTCTTATTGCAGGAATCACATGGTGGTGGTTTGATGGGGCATTTTGGGCGTGAGAAGACGTTGTTGATGTTGGCTGATCATTTTTATTGGCCACGAATGAGGCGTGATGTGGACAGATTTGTGAAGCGTTGCATCACATGCAACAAGGCTAAGTCCAAACTGAAGCCTCATGGTTTGTATACTCCTCTACCTGCACCTACATCTCCATGGGAGGATATTAGCATGGATTTCGTATTAGGTTTGCCTAGAACAAAGAGAGGACATGATTCAGTTTTTGTGGTAGTGGATCGTTTTTCTAAGATGTCACATTTTATTGCCTGCCACAAAAGCGACGATGCGTCGCATATTGCTAATCTGTTTTTCAGGGACATAGTGCGCTTACATGGAGTACCGAAGACTATTGTTTCTGATCATGATGTGAAGTTTATGAGCTATTTTTGGAAGACACTATGGGGGAAGCTGGGCACGAAGTTGCTATTTAGTACTACTTGTCACCCCCAAACTGATGGTCAAACGGAGGTGGTGAATCGCACACTATCCACCTTGCTGCGTGCCATGATCAAGAAAAATTTGCGCGAGTGGGAAGATTGTTTGCCACATGTGGAGTTTGCTTATAACAGGGCTGTGCATTCTACCACACAATTGTGTCCGTTTGAGGTGGTGTATGGTTTCAAACCCATTACTCCACTTGATTTGCTGCCGCTTCCACTACATGAAAGAGTCAATATGGAGGCATTGAAGCGCGCAGATTTTGTGAGGAAGATACATGAGAAGACAAAAGAAGCAATCGAGAAGCGAGGCAAGCATACCGCTGCACGTGTGAACAAGAAGCGCAAGGAGGTGCTGTTTCATCCCGGTGACATGGTGTGGGTGCACTTCCGCAAGGATAGGTTCCCCAATATGCGCAAATCCAAGTTGATGCCGCGGGGTGCTGGTCCATATAGAGTGCTTGCAAAAATAAATGATAATGCATACAAGATTGATCTTCCTAAGGATGAGTTTGGCATGAGTAATTCTTTCAATGTTGCTCATTTGACGCCATATACCGGAGATGACCTTGCTGCGTCGAGGTCGACGCCTTTTCAAGGGGGGGAGGATGATGAGGACATCCCTAGTCTTTCACCATCGTTTCCTAATGATGATGTTGCTGCTCAAGATACAACCAAGGAAGTGAGGATTGGACCAATTACAAGGTCTCGTGCCAAGTTATTAGAACAACAGGTGAACTCACTCTTAGTTGAATATATTGTTTGTGACTATGAGAACTTTATACTGCCTAAGTCCTTGCACTTGTGTATGATCAGGTTTGTTGATAACACAAGCATTGGAGGGGGAGATGGCGCAAGCATTGGAGGAGACGAGCTACAGCGTGGGAGGAGAGGGAGGCCGGCGCACCAAGGCAATGAAGGAAATCACTCGTTGCACGTTATAGGGATCAAGTGGCGCACCAGGACATGACGTAGGAGATATTAGTCTAAGGTGTTATACATGAGGCCTGCGTGCCATGTTAGGCCGAACCCACCATGGGTCGGTTTGTATCAGGTCAGGTTGCACCCAAGTTGGGGTTGCATCCGAACTAGGTCGGCTGGTTGTGGGGCGCATCCCCCTAGCCTTTATATACCTCCAACCTGCGAGTTGAGAGGTTAGACTACGTTAAAACTAAAAACCCTAGAACTACAGATCCGAACCAAGTGTTCATCTGATTTTCGTCCCACCAATTCGTATCGATCTGGTGGTTTATCTACTGCAAAGTTCGCGTGTTATCTGCTGTTCCATTGGGAATAAGAAGATACAGGACCGCTTCGTAGTCGGCGGCTACGTGCGCAAGTGTGTGGAGTTGCGAATATCCAAAGGGCTGCGAGCTGTTGCATTGGCAACTGGGATCAACCAGAGAGTTCACAGCGAGACACAAGTTATCATCCACCCACCATCATCACGTTCACGAGAAGATCGGGCCACCCCATATCAACTAGTTTTTTGTTAGTTAGGTTATGCGAAACAAGATACAACTCCGACGAGCGACCCGCTTCATCGACTCCCTCTTACGTACGTACCCCCGTAGTAATTAATTCCTGCATGTGGACACTCCCGTTTTGGGTGTCGGGCATATGGAATCATGCGACGAAGTAGATGATCAATGGTGGTTGCCCATGGTCCTATGTATCAAACTAACACAAAACGAAGCAAAAAAGTTCATGATTCTACGTACCCCATCATCTCGGTGCCGATCAAAGGGGTTGATCGCTAGGTTTGACTTGTTTCGCAGGTGCGTGGGGGGGGGGGGGGGCGGGGTTCGCCGTGGCGGCCGTACGGAGTGTCGGAACCCCGCCAAAACTTGCATTGACCCCTAACTATGTATACTAGTTTGTTGGTTAGGTTGTGGGAAACAAGATACAACTCCAATGAGCGACCCGCTTCATCGACCCCCTCTTACGTACGTACCCCGTAGTAATTCCTTCACTAGAGGATTTGTGGACACTCCCGTTTTGGGTGCCGGACATATGGAATCATGCGACGGAAGCAGATGAAATGGTGGTTCCCCATGGTCCTATGTATCAAACTAACACAACCAAGCAAAAAAGTTCATGCCTCTACCCCATCATCTCGATCGGTGCCGATCAAAGGGGTAGATCGCTAGGTTTGTCTTGTTTCGGGGGTGTGTGTTGGGGGGGGGGGGGGGGGGGGGCAGAGCGTCGGAACCCCACCAAAACTTGCATTGACCCCTAACATGCATGCATATATGTATACTAGTTTGTTGGTACAACTCCGATGAGCGACCCGCTTCATCGACCCCCTCTTACGTACGTACCCCGTAGTAATTTCTGCACTAGAGGGTTTGTGGACACTCCCGTTTTGGGTGCCGGACGTATGGAATCATGCGACGGAAGCAGATTAAATGGTGGTTCCCCATGGTCCTATGTATCAAACTAACACAACCAAGCAAAAAAGTTCATGGTTCTACCCCATCTCGGTGCCGATCAAAGGGGTAAATCGCTTGGTTTTTGACTTGTTTCCAGCTCAAAACTTTCCAAAGAAAAAAAAGGCCCCAAAACTTTCCCGCCTCCAGGTCCCTGCCAGCTTCTCCCGCCTCCTGTCCGAAAACCCAATTCCATTTTGAATTGTCCCGCCACTCACAAAATTTGAACACCCAGACATCGTTCTATCCACACCCCCCCCCCCCCCCCCCACCTACCGGCCTAATCCAATCCCAAATTCCCACCCACACCACCCGGCGACGGCCACCGACGAGCGGCGCTCCGATGAGCGGACGAGCGGAGAATGACGCTCCGACGACGGCCGCGCGTGCGTAGACTCTTGCGACGACGATCTGCAGGCGAGTTCCCTCCTCCTCCCGACCCCTGCTCCCTCTTCCATTGCTTTTTCTTGGCCAGCTTAGGGTTTGCTCGGGCTGGCTAGGGTCCATGGCAAGGGTTTGGGTTTTCTTGGCATGGGTATAGTTAGGGATTTCGTGGCATAGCTTATTTGCTCGGCCTGCCTAGGGTTATGGTTTGCTCGGATTGGCATGAGTCTTGCTGCAACCAGTTCATGATTGCTGCGGATCTTGCTTAGCATGGGTCTTGCTGCAACCAGTCCATGATTGCTGGGGATCTTGCTTGTCTTAAGCTCTGTAGCTTGTTCCTATTGTTTACTGCAGTCCATATATGATTACCTGCTACGTATCTTGCTTCCTGCATGCAACCAGTCCATGATTGCTGCGAATCTTGCTTGGCTTAGGCTTTGTAGATTGTAGATCTCGTTTACTGCAGTCCATGTATGATTACCTGCTACGGATCTTGCATGCTGCAACCAATACATATATGATTACCTGCTGCTGATCTTGCTTGCTACAGATCTTTACCAAGGCATGCCCTTTAATTTCCGTTGATGAACCTGCTCCCAAACATAGTTTGGTTACCCTGTTTATCTGTACATGCCTACTGCTTTATTGGTACATGTCTATTGTTGTATGAAGGGATTTATCTAATGATTCTAACCTGCTATTTTGTTAGGTAATAGTATCAAGGTTTGATCAACTTCAAGGAGCAAGGAGAACCAGGTGATGGTTGCTCAACATGAACCTATGTTGCTTGGTTCTTTAATTGCATCCATATGTTGTATCTGTTATCACTAATTCGTATTCATTTTGTTTTGTCAACAGAGATCCAACCCCTCAACATCAGGCATGGCAAAGACTGGGAACAAGCAGCTGGCTGGTATGCAACTTCAACCTTCAACGTCATTGTGTCTAATGCTGATAATCTTGTAGTTGAAGTTTACTGTTCCAGTCTGAATAATAGTGTACCTAAATTGTCTACCAGGATTGAATGAAACTAAAAGCTGATAGTTGCTATGATTAAATCATTTACCTTAGTTGTTTGAGTTGTCTTGCTTCGCTATGCATTTCAACCATTCTTCTCATGGTTAAACTTTGTTCTTATACATGTAAAGAAGCACCCCGCACCGAATTAGAGAAGATCAGGGCTGTCACAATGAGGCGGAACGAGGAAATATTTCGTTCCTATGGTCTTCCCTCATTAGTGGCAAGGATTAGGAAGACATATGGTGGTCGATGTGGCAGCACAGTTTCAAGTGCCGAGTCATCTGTCCTAACACAAGGCAAGAGCTCTGACTATATTCCCCGTGATGACCAAGTAATTGGGAAGGAGGATGAGGACATGCACAGTTTTGTGGAGGAAACTGTGCAGAGTGATCAAGACTCTAAGTCAAATAATGAAAGAAGTATTGTGCGTAGGGACTACAGTCCTACTGCACATGCTGATGTCAGTGTTCTTCAGTACTTTGATTCTGAAGGGTTTCTTGGTCCTGATGTTGAATGGAGTCATGCAGGCAAGTTTTCTTTTGTACAGTTGTCCACACTATCTACTACATTTGTTATCTTTGTAGACTCTTTTGGATGTGTGCTATTTTTTGAAATGATCTTTGTATGTATGCTATTCAGGTGCAACCAATACTGTTGTGAGTGTTGTCAAGCCTAAACGGAAGTACTTTGATTCTGAAGGGTTTCTTCGTCCTGATATTGAATTGAGTGAGGCAGGCAAGTTTTCTTTTGTACAGTTGTCCACACTATCTAGTGCATTTGTTATCTTTGTAGACTCTTTTGGATGTGTGCTGTTTTTTGAAATGATCTTTGTATGTATGCTATTTAGGTGTGGGTGTTGTCAAGCACACACGGAAGGGCACATGGGTGGAGAAGGTAACCCGAGGGCTGGAAGTGATGAAAGAGGAGTTGGCTGCCATCAAGAAGAACTCAGAGACACAAGTGGCTGCCATCAAGAAGCTGCTAGATGAAGCTGAAGCCGCACAAACTCAACGTGACAAGGAATACGAGGTGCTGGGCCAGCGGACTGAAGAGAACGATGCCAAGGTAGCTCAGATGATGTTGTTGTTTGGAGCTAACAAGAATTAGAGAAAGTTTAGCTTTGCTACTGGTTGCAAGGCGTTTTGGTATGAAACTTGCTGGCAGGTTCGTGTCCTTTCAGGACCCTTTTTGGCGGTTGTGAATTTGGCGAATCTGTGAACATGTTGGTGAATCTGTGAACATGTTGGTGCATCTCTAAACATGTTGGTGAACCTGGCTGATTTATATTTAGCTGCTGAATTTCCTGATTTAATTGCTGTGCTATTGGGCTATTTGCTGTACTTTAAAAGGCCAAGGCCCAAAGTAGCCTGGGAATACATGGGCTCTTAAAAGGCTACAGCCCAACCTAAATTAGATTCGTATATGGGTCGATTTACGAAAACCACGAATTTAAAAAGGCTGAGCCCAAAATATAACTGGGCTGTAAAAAGGCCAAGGCCCAAAACTCTAAAGGACCCTAAAATGGCCAAGGCCCAAAAATATAATGGACCCTAAAAAGGCCAAGGCCGATAATGTAACGGACCCCAAAAGGCCACAGCCCAAAACTGTAGTGGACCCTAAATGGGCCAAGGCCCAAATGGTAACGGTCCATAAATGGGTCGATGCCCAAAACTGTAACGGACCCAAAATGGGCCAAGGCCCAACAATCATAATGGTTTGGCCCATATAACAGACTCAATGGACCGGGCTGAATTCATTTAGTGACGTTTTCCATCGTCACAAATTTTGCCACGTCAGACTGGGTAGTGACGTTTTAAAACGTCACTAAACACAATGACAGTTTCCAGACCGTCACAATAGCTATGACGTTTCGAAAAAACGTCACTACCGATCCTTGTTGACGCCCAGCTTTCGACCATTTCGAAATCGTCACAAGATCGTCACTAACCGATGTTAGTGATGTTTTTCCTAGTAGTGTTTCCATTTGGGTACCTGTAGCTCCTGAAACAATAAAAACAAGAAAGGGGAGGTTTTCTGCCGCCCAGATATTAAATACCAAAAATGGGGACTTTGTAGAAAAGTCCCCTAAATCATCAAAAACATGTAAAAACATTGATATAATAATGCCAATAACATTCTAATATGATAATATGAGTTGTATAAATGATGATATAAAATGCACGTATCAACTCCCCCAAGCTTAAACCTTTACTCGTCCTCGAGTAAGTAAGGACATAGATCATTACATGCATCAATGGACTTATGGTTGATAAATAAATACGGGCATTGTATCATCATCATGTTCAGTTGTAAAAGAAAGATAAATGGACTAAAACCCAGACACATGAGGGCAATATAAGTAGAAGCTCTAGCAATCACCCCTTACTTTTGAACATAGATAACCATTGTATGTTGGACAACTGAACCATACTCTTATTCATACTCTTTTACCAATGCATTTGCTCTTATTTGCAAGCATTATACTCTTTTATACTTTGTTGAAATTAAACACAAGATAAACTCTCATGGAATAAATAGTTAGAAGAAGACAAATGAAAGGATAAATATGATATTGCTTATCACCTTGCTTCTCTAGTAACTACTACAAACTTTAGTCATGGATATTTCAATCAAGTTCTTATGCTCAACACAACCTTTGTCTCACACTTTCCATGGCTAACCGAATCCTCAGGTGCCCACCTTTTCATTCACTTTTCAAAAGCATAAGTATTGAAACATCCATGATCATTAATTTGCTCAAAAGATACTAGAGTCTAGCAAGAGTGTTTCATATTTCTTTTCGTTAACCTTCCTAAATATTTATTCTACAAGACCACATCTTTACTTTAAACTAATATTCTTCATGTCACATTGACTTATTTTTTTACTTATTCTTTTAATGAGATAATTCTACAAGTGTGCAACATACTCAAGTTAAATAAGTTCAAGGCAAGATGTGACTGAAACTTCTAAAATATACCACTCTCATTTGCATGAGTGTTACCCATAAATCTCCAAACAAGAGACCCATGAATGACACCATACTTTAATATTCATTGATAAACCATAGGGGATACATGATAATGCTCAATGAGCTCACTCGAGCCTATGAGATATTGATAACTAAACGATAAAAGCAAAGCACACAATCACTAGATAGATATGATAAACTAGTAAAGATAAAGACTAGGTTGAACTCCCCCAAGCTTGATGTTTGGAGACTCTTATTTCTCTTCCTTCTTGACTTCATGATAGTTCTCTTCAAGTTCTCCAATGATACTCATCATAAGATTGTAAGCTTGCTCAAACTTGTTTGCAGCTTCACCCAGTTTTCCCATGAGGTTCCTCTCCCTTGACTCCTTGCTAGGCTTCCACTCCGGGCTTGGTACATTTATGTTCGGGATCTTGCGGTCCCACTCACCAGGATAGTTGTCTGTGGTAGCCTTCTGAAATTCCCTGTCAATAAGATTAGAAACCACGTTTCTGCTTGCAAGAGCGTGTCTAGGAGCCTCCCCTTCAGTGCTCATGCGAGCGGTCTGCCTCTTCTTTCCAAGAGACATGTTCGCTCTCACGGCAGCAACAGGGATAGGAGCAGGTGGTGAAGGTGGTGCAGACGCGAGGTGGACGAAGGGCTTGTATTCTCCATCTTCTTCTTCTTCCTCCATCTTCTCTATGTCAGGCTTGACGTCTTCATCATCCAAGAAGTCTTTCCTCTTCCTATTCCTCCTCCACATGGACGTGGGGTTGTTCCCATCTAGCACATCATCATCATCATCCATGGAGGAGCATTGGAAGGAGTCTCCCGAAGACATAGCTAAAACCCTGACAGACAGAAACAAAGAAATCAAAGATCGCTCAAGAACGCTCGATGCGAGATTAGATCGGGGGAAGGGGGTATATATTGATGGTTTTCAGGGTAAGACTAAGCGTAGGAGTCCAAAACGAGACGGAACGGGACTCCGAGGGGCAAAAAGGAAGGGCTCACGCGGCCAAGGAATCTGGCCGCGTGGGAGGGTCCCTTTCCTCCCTCGGTGCTCCGTTCCTTCCAAGTTTCTTGTGCTACATGTTAATTTCCATAAAAACTGATCTCCGTAAAATCTTATGCAATTCCAAGAAACTTTCCAACACAAAAGTTACCAATTATTGATTCTGAGTTTCTGAAACTACAGAGTTTCTCTCTATTACCTCCTCCGGTGTCTTTAGGTCCATTTCTTCCACCATTCCGATGAAGCTTTGTCCTGGAATATAATGTTTAAGGCATTGTCCATTTACTACATGAGGTTTACCTTTCATATCACCGTTAAGACGAATGGCTCCTGAACGGTACACCTCCTGTATCAGTAATGGTCCCTGCCAATTTGAAGCTAGCTTTCCTGCAGAAAACTTGAAACGAGAGTTGTATAATAGAACTTGATCACCTACTTTGAATTATTTCTTCTTAATTTTCTTATCATGCCAACTTTTAATTTTGTTTTTAAATAACCTAGCACTTTCATAAGCTTCATTTCTCCATTCATCAAGTAAGTTTAAATCAAGAATTCTCTTCTCTCCAGCAGTTTTTAAATTGAATTTAAGTAGTTTGATAGCCCATCTAGCTTTATGTTCTAATTCAACAGGCAAATGACAAGTTTTCCATAGACCATTCTATAAGGAGATATTCCCATATGATTTTTATAAGCAGTTCTATAAGCCCATAATGCATCATTAATCTTAAGTGGACAATTAGACCTAGACCTCTTAACTGTCTTCTCCAAGATGAGTTTAATTTCTCTATTACTTAATTCAACTTGTCCACTTGTTTGAGGATGATAAGGAGATGCAACTCTATGATTAACATCAAATTTTGCTAATGTTTTCCTAAGAATACCGTGCATGAAATGAGAACCACCATTAGTAATTAAGAACCTATGAACACCAAACCTGTGGAAAATGATGTCCTTCAGCATCTTCATTGATGTGGCATGATCTGCACTTTTGGTTGGAATTGCTTCCACCGGCCCACTTCGTAACATAATCCACTGCAACCAAAATGGGAGTGTGCTTTGTCTTTGAGGCTGGGAAAGGTCCCATAAAGTCAAAACCCCACACATCAAAAGGCTCAAGTGGTAAAGAATAATTCATAGGCATTTCATTTCTCCTACCAATATTTCATACTCTTTGACATTTATCACAAGCTTTAACATATTCAGCACAATCCTTAAATAAAGTAGGCCAATAAAAACCAGATTGTAATACCTTTGCTCCTGTGCGATCTCCTGCATGCTGCCCTCCATAAGGACTATCGTGACAGTCTTTAATAATAGCCTGTTATTCATGCTCAGGTACACAACGTCTAATAATACCATCTACACTCTTCTTATAAAGGAAAGGATCATCCCAAAAATAATGTCTAAGATCATAAAAGAATTTCTTTCTTTGTTTTTTTCAGGCAAGAAAACAGTGGGGATGACCCCCTAAATTTCTTTCTTTGTTGAAGAGTAAAGTGTGGTGGCAAAAATTTGCCAACAATAAAATTTGCATAATTAGCAAACCATGGAGATGCAACTTTAGCCATAGAAACATTAATGTTTGCAAGTTATTCATTAGCAAAACTATGATTAATAGGAATAGGATCATCAGGTATGTTTTCCATTCTAGAAAGATGATCAGCTACTTGATTATCTTCCCCTTTCCTATCAACAATATGTAAATCAAATTCTTGCAACAAAAGTACCCATCTTGTTAATCTAGGCTTAGCACCTTTCTTATTCATTAGATATTTAATAGCAGAATGATCAGAATGCACAATGACTTTTGAATCAATAATATAAGGTCTAAACTTATCACATGCAAATATCACTGCTAAAAATTCTTTCTCAGTTGTGGCATAGTTTCTTTGGGCACCATCAAGTTTCTTACTAGCATAATAAATAACATTAAGTTTCTTATGAACTCTTTGGCCCAAAACAGCCCCAACTGCATCATCACTAGCATCACACATAATTTCAAAAGGCAAATTCCAATCAGGAGGTTGAATAATAGGTGCACTTATTAAAGCATTCTTCAAAATATTAAAAAAGGATTCAATGCAATCATCATTAAAAGAGAAAGGAACATCCTTTTGCAAAAGATTGGTTATAGGTTTTGATATTTTGAAAAAATCTTTAATAAACCTACGATAAAAACCTGCATGCCCAAACAAGCTTCTTATACCTTTGATATCCCTTGGATATTGTAGCCTCTCAATAGATTCTATCTTTGCTGGATCAACTTCTATTCCTCTTCGAGAAATACGATGTCCAAGAACAATACCTTCATTAACCATAAAGTGACACTTTTCCCAATTAAGGACTAGGTTTTGATCTTCACATCGCTGCGAAACTTTCTAAGGTTGAACAAACAATTATCGAATGAAGTACCATACACAGAAAAATCATCCATAAAAACTTCCATTATCTTCTCAATATAATCAGCAAATATAGCATTCATGCATCTTTGAAAAGTAGCAGGAGCATTACACAAACCGAATGGCATTCTCCTATAAGCAAATGTACCATATGGGCAAGTAAACGTGGTCTTTCTTGATCATTTTTGTGAACAGGAATTTGTGAGAAACCTGAATAACCATCTAAATAACAAAAGTGAGAGTGTTTAGATAACCTTTCTAACATTTGATCAATAAATGGCAATGTATAATGATCTTTACGAGTTGCTTTATTTAACTTCCTGAAATCAATACACATCCTATAACCAACAACAGTACGTTGAGCCACAAGTTCATCTTCATCATTTGGAACAACAGTCATTCCACCCTTTTTAGGAACACAATGAACAGGACTAACCCACTTACTATCAGCTATGGGATAAATAATACCAGATTCAATAAGTCTTATTACCTCTTTCCTTACCACTTCTTTCATTTTTGGGTGAAGACGGCGTTGAAAATGAACAACAGGCTTTGCATCTTCCTCCAAATTTATTTTATGCATACATAGATCTTGGCTCATACCTTTTAAATCATCAAGAGAATATCCAATAGCTGCTCGGTGAGCTTTCAATACATCGAGTAATTTCTCTTCCTCTTCAGCTGAAAGGTTAGCACTAATAATAACAGGATATATGCTCTTCTCATCCAAATATGCATATTTAAGATTTTCAGGCAAAGGTTTTAACTCAAAACTAGGATCCCCTTTAGGTGGTGGTAACACTCCTAGATTATCAGGTGGGATATGTAATTGTAATTGTGGTGGTTGTTGCCATAATATTTGTTCTAAAACATCCTTTTCTTCATCATAAAATGGTTCATCTTGATTAAGCATATAACGTTCTACCACATCCGTTAAAGCTACAGCTATATGAGCAAGAGTTTCAATTATATCTTTAGCAAATGGCTCTTTCTTTAAATGTTTATCAGTAAATTTAGAAAAGTTGAACTCAAGTTTTTCTCCAGCACACTTAATAAACACTTTCTCTTTAACCAAATTGATTTCAGCACCAACAGTATGTATGTAAGGTCAACCAAAAATGACAGGACAAAATGAATCTTGAGGACACCCAAGCACAATAAAATCAGCAGGATATTTTATCTTCCCAACAAGTACTTCAACATCTCTAACAATTCCAAGAGGACTAATATAATCTTTATTGGCAAGTAGAATTGTCATACCTGTCTCTTCCATAACAATAGGATCAATGTCAGGCTTGATTTCAAGACAAAGAGAGTATGTAATAACACTAATACTTGATCCAATATCACATAATCCATGATAACACGAAGTCCCAATAGAACATGATATAACAGGCTTACCAACCTTGGCCGAATTGCCTTTAATAACTTTAGTAGCATCTTCACATAAATAAACATCAACAGGATCTTCTTCATTTAATTGTTTGATAACCGAAATTTGACTCGATCTTAACTTCCACCTATTCATAAGACTCACAACATTTTCTGTTACTCTTGTTAGTAACAGCAATAAGAAATTTCTCCTTAATTTTATTTGGATATGGAGGTGTTTCAACATACTCATCAATCGTCACAGATGACACCGGTTCTACCTGTTTAATAACTTTAGGAACAACAATAGATTGTTTAACAGGTTCAACATATACTTCATACCCAGTTTTAGGAACACCCATATGACTAGCAAAACCTTTATATCTTTCTACCATAATATAAGGATCAAGACCAAAAGTATCACTCAAATTTTTAAATAAAGTAGAAGTAGAAAAGTGCTCTACACATGAATGAATATCCATAGTCTAAATAGGGTTCATTACCTTTATCAAGATCCCAATGACCAGTGTTCTCAGCAATAGTCTCCAATAAATTTCATGCTTCTTCTTCAGTATTATTTGTAAAACTTCCACCAGACGAATTATCCAGAGTTTCCTTTTGCTTCATAGATAGCCTCACATAAAAGTTTATCAGAATAATTTTCCTTGTAAGATCATGACAAGGATTGTTGGGAAGGACCTCCTTTAATCTCCCCCAAGCTTGAGTAATGCTCTCTCACAGATGTGGCCAGAAATTAAATATATAGCGGCGGTTATCATAAGCTTCTTTAGGGGTAAAATATTTAAGAAAGAAAACCTCCCTCAGCATATTCCATTCATTTTTGACTTCTTCATCCAAAGACATGTACCAAATACGAGCATTACCAGATAAAGACAAATATAATAGCTTCCTTTTTACCTGATCATCGGAAATATTAGTGAGCCTAAATAACCCACATATGTCTTCAATTGTTGCAATGTGTTCACGTGCAGACTTAGCTCCATCCCCTAAAAATGGATCCTTCATAACTCTCTTAACATGACCAACAGGAATTTTATATCCCGCTTTAGGTCTCTCAGGCACAGTAGTTTCCACCACTTTTGGAGTCGTAGCATAAGCACTTTCATATAAATCAAGTTGCAAATCATGACGATTCATAAAAACCATAGTAACAACAAGATAACAGCAGCAAATAAAATCCAGCTTCCAAGTTTCCTTACCAAACTTCTTACCAATAGCGCTATGCTCCCCGGCAACGGCGCCAGAAAAGTTTCTTGATGACTCCCAAGTGCAGGAGATCAATTGTAGTACCTTTCGAATAGATAAGGTTGTCGAACCCACGAGGAGCTGAAGGTATTGGTTAGCAAGAATGATAAATAAAACAATGAAAGATGCAAGTGTTTTTGGGATTTTTGGTTGTATGGTTGCAATAAGAGTAAAAATGCAGAAAGTAAATAGTAACAGTTGAAAGCTCTCAATGAGGGAAAAGCCCAATCCTCTATGTGGCAAGAGGAAAGGCTCAAGTGATGTGTGTCTTATATTATGAAAACGTTCCCGAGGCGGCATGGATATAGCTAGGCATATAGATTTATTAAACAACACGTTGAATATCTTGTCAAGTTTTAATCTTCTTCAGGACGGAGCCACAGTTTAGGTAAAGCTAAATAAATAAACTAAACCCTCTTATGATGGATCATGTGGCCAAGTAAATGACTGCACAAGAATTATTAAGACATAAAGTCCCATCATAGCATTACACTCTAAGGTCCCCGATATTAATACCCCATAATAATAACTTCATGACTCGGTCTTAGGTTACTTGTCCTCCCAAGTCTTCCTCACTTCATTATACTACGGTGTTCTCCTATGATCCCATATAAGTGAAGTATTGTGCAGTCGACGTTCGCACAACACCATCATAGAATCACATAAAAATATAAATACTAAACAAAATACCAACACATGTTATATATAAATCATTGCCAATTCATGCTATGCCCTAAGGAACATACTGTAACTACTCACAAAGTGCAAACATGATCATATTCAGTGGCATAAGTGGTATAACACAATCTGAAAATATAAGTTCACCTCCAAATAATGACAAGTACTCAAACACAAACATGAATAGGAGTACAAAACAATTATCTAGGGTATAGCAACTCTCAAACTACGAGGGGGGCGGAGTGGATCACGGAGGTGATGATGGAGATGGTGCTGGTCTTGGTGATGGTGATGATGGAGAGGCCTCCTCCCACGCCAAGGAGGAGAGGTGATGACGGTGACGATGATTTCCCCCTTCTCCAGAGCTCCGGAGCAGCAGGATCTGACCCCCTCGAAGGGAATCAGGAGTTTCATCGCTGCCGCGGCCTCAGATGGTCTTGGGAAAATTAGGGCGTCGGTTTTTGGGCGAGACGGAGGTCGTGATAAAAATCCCCGAGCGAGGAAGTGCCCGAGGCTCCAGATGGTGGGCCCCACGCGACCAAAGCATCTAGCCGCGTGGGCCCCTCCCTTTTGGGCCTCATGGCTCTTCCTTCTTCGATCTCCTTCCCTATGGTGTTCTCGCGATGAAAAACCAACTGTGCAATTTTCCTTTTTCAATTTGGGTACATGTAGCTCCTGAAACAATAAAAACAAGAGAAAGGAGGTTTTCTGCCTCCCAGATATTAAATACCAAAAATGGGGACTTTGTAGGAAAGTCCCCTAAATCATCTAAAACATGTAAAAACATTGATATAATAATGCCAATAACATTCTAATATGATAATATGAGTTGTAAAAATGATGATATAAAATGCACGTATCAGCGTCTTCATTACGCCAGCAAGTATTTCTGGGTCTTCTCGCCGGAAGGATTTCTCTGTTGGGTCTCCGGACCGGCGTCCTCATTACGCCAGCCAAGTCAACCGGTGCACCTAAACGGTGGTCCCTGGGTTCCAGGGGAACAAAATGAAGGTCCCAGGACCGGCTCCGGCAAGCAAAAGCCGTGCCAAGGAAGGCACTCCGGGTCAGACCCGCGGCGGGATATCTCGGTTCAAGGCTCTGTTCCTGCGTAAAGTGAGCAGACAGAATAGAATTGCGCCCAAAACACGGTGTAGAAGACCCGCCACGGCGGCGACATTACCAAATACCGAGATAGTCGAGGGACTCCACGAATCGAGCTAAGTACCTTTTCCTAGTTTGAGTCATTTCTTTATGCCTTGGCTAAAACGAATGCGGGCGTAAACCTGGGGCAGCGCCTTCCCAAACACCACTGTCCATTTCCCTCTAGCAGTGGGGTTTTAGACTGAGGATCGTGCGGTCAGGAGCGTTCGTTCTTTTGGGGGACCGCGCCCTGTGTCTGCGCTCCAGACAAGCTGGGGGCACACGGCTGGTTAGCACCCTGGCCGATGGATCCTTCCCGAGAGCGTCAAGCCTCCACGGGTATAACGAAAACAACGCAAATTGAAGAAAGGTTATCTACATTCAAAAGCATTAAGTCTTGCTATAAGCCTTTTGGCGGTACAAAAAGCACAGTTCACGTCGCCCGGTATTGTCGCTCTGGTTGTTTCAGGAAACTCGGCGACTCACGGATCATCCTCCCGGGAGAAGCGCCTCATGATCTTCTCCACCTCGTCAGAAACCCCCGGGAGAGGCGCAACTTCCGGGGTAACGTGGTCCATCTCCCCGAGCAAGGAGAGCTGCGGATGACTCTGCCGGAGGGTTGCTACGAAGAAGGTCACCGCCTGCCTCCCGACCTTCTCTGATGAGGACATCCCTACACTTGATCCATCTCCAATCCATGAAAATGAACAATCCATTGCTGCAAAGAAGATGTCCAATGATGAAATCAGGATTGGACCAATTACAAGAGCTCGTGCTAAGTTAATAGAGCAACAGGTGAACTCCCTCTTAGTTGATAATGCTATTTATTTCAATGAGAGCTTTATACTGCCTAAATCTTTGTGTGTATGCATTGTTAGATACATTGGACATGAAGGCATGGCACGAGGGAGCAAGGAGACGTTGCAGCATGGAAGGGAGCGAGGCATGGGTGTAGAACTGAAGATCATACAACATGGCGTGAGGGAGGAGAGGGAGGCCGACGCCACAGCGTGAAGAGGAAGTCCAGCGTGCAACCTTATGGGGCGCACCATATTATTGGGCCTGCGAGCCATAAGGCTGAGTCCAAACCTCTTGGACCAGTTTGTATCAGTTTTAGGTCGAACCAGTTTGAGTCTAAGTCGGGTTGCACCGGTCGGTACTGTAGCTACAGTGCGCGTGAACAGTACGCCCCACCCCTTTATAAGTTAGGCCAGCCGCCATAGATGAGGTAGACCACGTTTAAACAAAACCCTAGTTCATGAGACTGCTGTAAGCATTCATCTTGAATCATCGTCTCCAATTTGTTTCGATCTGGAGATTATATACTGCAAGTTAAGTGTGATCCGCTGTTCCACTGGGAATTAGTGAATTGCAATTATACCGTTTCGTGGTCGACGGCTACGTGCGCAAGTGTGTGACGTTGTGAATATCCAAAGGGTTGAGAGCTGCTGCATTCGCATCAGGGATCAAGCGAGGAGAGTTCATCGGCGACATAAAAGTTATCTATCCTTCATCTTCATCACCACCGCCACTTACTGAGAAGATCGGGCCACCCCATATCATTCTCTCCAGCCAGGCGGGTGGCCCTGCTCGCTTGGGACCGGATCTCGCCAAGGAGCTCCGCAACGCGCTCCAAGAATGGAGGATAGCCCCTGAAAGAGCTGGAGAAGCTGCTCGAGACGATGGGGGGCTGGGACATCCGCAGCTTCGACAGCTCCCCGGCGATCTTCGTCGTTGACGCGCTCATCCCCGGGAGAAGGCTCATCAGGTCGGGCTTGGTAGCCACTGCTTTGTCTCGCTCATCGTGGGCCACCTTCAGTTGCCTGGTCAACTCCTCTTGGCGAGCCCAGGCAGCCTGCGCCGTGGACTTCGAGGTCTCGACGGCATCCTTCGCCATTGCGAGCTCGATGTCCTTCTCCTCGTTTTCTTTCTTCTCCTTGGAACGGAGAATCTCAACGCGCTCAAGCTTCCCGTCGCGATCTGCCACGACATCTTTCAGTTTGGTGATGTAGCGCACCAGACCATCAGCACGGGTTTTCTGATGATCCCGCTCCTCCCGGGCCTTCTTGAAATCCTTGCGGGCTTGATCCCGATCGCTCTTCTTGCCTGCGAGGTCCTTTTTCAGCTGGGAGACCTGCTCTGCGAGCAAGGAGATCTGGCGGTCCTTGCTCCTCACCTCCCTTTGAGCCCAGCTCTCCACGTTCACTATGCCCTGCTACGAGCGGGCCTCGCTTTGATCCTTTTCCAAGCGAAGCTGCAACTTGCCCTCCCGGCACTTTTCTCAGCATCGTCCAATGCGGACATCCGGGCGTCCAGCTCCCTCTCGCGCCGCGAGACTCGCTGCTCCCAGGCGTTCAGCAGCTCATCATCCGCGGCCAGCTTCCTCTCCCTGGCCTCGAGATCCTCTGCATCGGCCGCCAGCCTTTGCTCCCAAGACTTCAGCATGTCCTCGCGGCGGGATACGGGAGCCACCAGCTGACGCAGCTGGGCCCCTGTGAACGCCAGAAGCTCCTCCACGTTGGTGAACTCCATGGGGAAACCTAAGCCCATTCCGGCTCCCCCAAGGTCGTTCGGGGAAGTCCTTTCTTCCGGGTCCTCGACCCAGGGAGAAGCGTCAGCCCTAACGCTGGGCTGACCAGAGGGTTCCCAGGGGTCCACGTCACGCTTTCCCCCGGAGGCTTCAGGGCCCTGTGCTCCACCCGCAGAGGCCGCCGAAGGAGCGGCCGGCAAGTTCGTCTGGACCGGGGCAAGCCCGGGGATCGGAGCGTTTTCCCCGGCACCTTTGACATCGACACCGGCGCCGCCATCCTCGCGGGCACGCTTGCTGGAAAACTCAGGCGATTGGCTCCTACACAAAAAAGAGAGGGGATGTCAGGACGACATCGCAAACAAGCTAGCTTTCCCGAGACGGAGTTTGCAGCAACGAAGCTCACCTTTCCTTCCTCTTGGACCCGGAAAAAGCCCCAATTCCTCTCCACTAGGTCTTCAAAGACAGCGGGCGTCGGAACGCCTGGCTCTTGAGATCCGTCGCTGACCTCCGGGAAAGGAATGCTCACTGACGGATGAGGAGAGTCTCCTCCCTTCGAAGAACCTGGCGAGGCCGGCTGCCCCGACAAGTGCGAGCCCCGGTGCTCCGTAGGCACTCCTGGGTGCTCGTCCTCGCATTCTCCGTCAGAGATACCAGGCTCCTCCGGGGAAACTTCTCCTTGCGCCACTCCTGACGCTTGCAGACCAATCCCGATCGGTCCCTGATCCTTGGACATAGGAGCAGGATCTATCGCCATTGTGCCTGCCAGGCCGTACTCATTGCACCGGGGCATGGAGAGCACGACCTCGTTGGCAGGAGGGTCTTCGAACAAAGGCACAACGCCACCCGGAAGAGCAACCGACACCCGAGGCGGCAGTATTCCCAGGATCTTCCAGCTGCTTTCTGGGACGCGAAACTTCTGCGCTGACGCGCTGCATCCCACCAGATTGATCTCCCATGTTGGGCAATCCCTGAACTGAAGAGGAGCGATTCCCCAGCGGAGGAAGTCCGCCGCGATCACGGCGCAGGTCACACCCTTCTCTCGGAGGGAGGTCAGTCTGGCTACCGGCGGGGCCAGGGCTCTGTCCTGAGGACTCCTCTTCTTGGAGTGCGCCAGACGCTGAGCCGGATAACACGAAATCGCCATGTGGATGTTCGACACATCCGCCCGAACGGAGTACAATTCCCTTCTCCATTCTCCAGAGGGGGCCGCCACGAGCATCTCCGAGTACTGACTCTCCGCTTCATCTCGGAGGCCGAAGGTCACGCCTCCGGCAATCCACTTGGACTTGCCCAGGCGCGGGACGAAGAAGTGACGGAACAGGGCCACGGACGACCTGATGCCCACAAACGCCTCGCTGGCATGGGCGAAGACGGCCAGGATCCGCACCGCATTGGGGTGCAGATGCAGCATCGCCAGGCTGTAAGCCTCCAGGATGGCCAAGAAGAACTCGGAGAAGGGCGGGAGGAGACCCATCGCTGAGAAGACGTGAAAGGTAGTTACCCTGATGACATACTCTCCCCCATCCCCGGGGTACACCACCACCTCCGCTCATCGGAAGCGCGAAGACTGGGTGTGGCGGACGCTGTCCATGGCCTTCTCGTCGGAGAACTTTCTTGGGGACAGCAGCGCCTGAGACACCCTTGCCGAAGCCGCCGTCGCTTGCACACTTGATGAAGCCGCCGCCCCTCTCTTTGCCTTTGCCGACTTGCTCACCTTCGGCACCGCCCGCCGAGTCTTCTTGGGAGCCATGGCTTCGACGGAGGAAGGCGGAGATTTGGAGGCGGCAGCTTGGGGGAAGAATGGCGAAGGTCCGAAGGCAGCAACTCCGAAACCACTAAGTCAAGACCAGCGGTCTGCCCCACGCGTCACGTTGCGGCCCCATTACTCTGACGGGAGCGGGGATCGGGGTGACGTGCCGACTTCGGCGCGACCTTACCGTTGGATGCACGACCGCTTCCGAGGCCCGCACGAATCGTAACGTGCGGCGCGACTCAGTCAAAGAAGCTCCGGGGCTCGCATCTACCTCAGCCTGGCGGGCACCACTAAGCAGTACAAGATGACAAGGCGTCGGGACCCACTTTGACTCTCTTTTTGGTCATTGCCCCGACAGCCTCAGAAGACTGAAGCAGCCGGGACAATGCCCGGGGGCTACTGTCGCAGCAGTGGAACATGGGGTTCCCCTGGCGCTGCCTAAGTGGGTCCACTGCATGTGGGCCTAACACGAAGATGGACAAGACCAAGACTCGTCGCAAGACTTGGCGGGCACACCCGCGCCAAGCGAGACCTTACGGGTACTTAGGACCCCCGGGTCCCCTGTGGCCCGGATGGAGCAGAAGACCCCGAGAGCACGAGTCCCTGGGGGGGCCGGGCTCCCTCTCGGGTACCAGTCCGTACAAGACGAAGATAAGGCTTCTACCATCCTCTGGAAGATGGTAGAAGCCCCTAGAAGACTTGGGAAGCAAGGCGCGGTGTCAGCCCCTGTCCGCGGCTTTCCCCAAAGGCGCTAGAGATTTCACCAACCTAGTGACCGATACTTGGAGGAGAAGAGGCCACGTCGCCGTCTCCACCACGGAGAGGGGTTGCCTCCCACCAAAACCCCTCACGCTCCTCGCATGACCTCGGTGGCATCACCTTTACCTATAAAAGGAGGACCAAGGCATGGAGGAGCGGCAGGTTAGAAGAGGGCGGGGGAGAAGGTTGCAAGCAACCACAAGCTTAAGGCTAGAACACCGGCGATCCCAAGGTAGAACACGACCACAGATCTAGGCTAGGGCGAGGAAGAGAAGGAAGGTGATCTCCTCCAGGCAAGGATCTGTCCTTCCTCTTCGTCTAGCCGAGTGCCCTGCCGGGTACCTCGCCGGAGACCACCGTTGTAGCCACACCATGATTCATCCATCTATCCAGACATGCAGGATGATGAGGATATATCGGTGGATTATGATGATTATCCATGCTTAAACTGGAAGGAAATACTAAACATGATCGATGATTATTATAAGGTGAACTCATTCCTAGTTGGATATGATCCCATGAATTATAAGAATGTTATACTGCCTAAGTTATTATGTTTATGTATCATTAGGTTTGAGTTAATGGAGATAATGGCGAATGGAGAAGAAGATGTGGGCAAGGAATGGAGGCTGTTGACAAACATCAAGGTGGCTAGCACGAGGGAGGCGAGGGAGGAAGTGGAGCCATCACGCAAAGAAGGGATGCTGCAAACAAAGAAAGATCCTTTCCAATTCGGATTCAAGATTTGTTCAGATTCGGTTCGGACTGACAGAAGTCCTGAATTTGAAACGGACGTGGATTCTTTATACAGACTCCAAATAGAGCAAAGAAGCACAATCTGAAAAGGCAATTTGAAGGGTTTTCCAATGGGTCCGGCCCCATGCCCCGGTTCGGCTCGGACTGGGCGCGGTGACCGCAACAAGTCACGAGTTGTTTTCTGCCTGTTTCCAAACAGAGTCCGTTAAAGTTAGGAAAGTTAGGTTTTGACTCCAACACAATGTTGGACGTCCAGCAGCCTTTATAAGGCTTGTAATTTCGTGGCTTTTAGGACAGACCAAGTTTAAGATAAACCCTAGATCGAATTTGCTCCAAGCATTCATCTATATTCGAGTTCCTCTGTGTTGCGCTCAGGAATTCAACCTCTCCACTGTGTTGCGCTCTGGAGATTATTATCCGAAATTTGAGTGTGATCTGTTGTTCCACTGGGAATTAGTAGATTGCAAAACCGCTTCGTGGTCGGCGGCTACGTTGCATCGGTGTGAGGCGTCGCGAATATCCATTGGGTTGAAGAGCTGTTGCATTGGCAACGGGGGAACAGCCGGAGAGTTCGTCGGATTCTCACAAGTTATCTTCCACCGTCATCCATCCACCCTCCGCTCACTGAGAAGATCGGGCCACCCCTTATCATCTTGGTATCAGATTTCCAGTGTTTACTCGGTGAGCATCCACAAATCCATCTCGTAGTTGTAGATTTATTTTCGTCCTATCTAGAAAAAGCCATACAAAAAGATTAGGTTTTAGATTTTGCCATAGACTTAGATTGCAGCAGTTTGATTCATAGTTGCTGGTCAATTTTCCTTTGCGTAACTTTAATCTTGTCCAAGTCTAGGTTTAGGGTTCTAATCGTTTTGCTTTCTCTTATTGAATTCGGAGTCCAAAAACAGAAAATACCAGTTTTCGTCCGTTTTTCCAGCGTGGACAGTTTCCGAGTAGAATTAGGTTTCTAAGTTCTGTTTGTTTCCAAATCTTCCGTTGTTATTTCCGTAACTTTGTTTAGCTTAGCCACTGCCTTTCTACAGCACGTGAGTAGGAACTTACCCATTGAGAATAGCAAATTTTCTTGTGCTCGACAGGCTGCTCTTTTGATCGGTTTTCTTGCACACTTTGTCTCAGCGTGTTTGCTCAAGTGCTCCTGTTTTGTTGTGGCCATAAATTTAAAATCAAAAAAAAAGAGAAAAGAGAAAAGAGACGAGAGAAAAAGTGACAAAAGAAAAAAATTCAGAGAAGAGAAAAGAATCAAAGGCCGAAGTTCAAATTTCAGTTGAGGAGCTTGCGGATTGTGTTTTGTTGCATAGTTGAGCAATCTTGTGCCTGTCATTAGAGCCTTTTTGCTAGCATCTCTCTTATGCATTTGCAACAACCGAGCATTACTCCGATATATCATATTTTGAGCTCAATTTTCAAAGTTGCTTTTGCCCCATTTATCTCCACCGTGTGAGTTTCCCTGTTGTGTCCGATCAGCACTAGGAATTGAACTGGTGTAGTTAGGTATCCCTACCAAGCTCCACTAAATACCCCTGTTTGCTGTGTGACGCATTGAAACCCATAATATTCGCTGCATCACATCCGTGCACGTACTGTCACTACAAGTGGTGAGCTTTTCTAATTCACTGTGGAACGGTAAGATCCACAATTTCTTTCGGTTGAGTGAGTTGAGAGTTTTCCACATATATACATATCTGTTTGTTTTTCACTAACCATGGTAGACAGTGCTATGGATACTTTGGAGACACGTCAATATCACTTCCTCCACCATAAATATTGTAGTGATACTTTTTGGGAGGAAGAACAAGGTGCTTTCAATGGTGATGGCCTTTTCCACCATCGTGTGCAGATTGGTGAGCGATGTGCTGCTGCCACCATTGACGGATCTTCTAATCTCAATTTAGTCAGTATTGAGGTTGTAGAGAAGTTGCAGCTACATAAATTTTCCAATCCGAAGCCATACCTTCTACGCTCAACATATGGCACACTGCTTATTTCCCACACTGCTGAAGTTCCTTTTACCTTCGGTGAGCATACTGAGATTGTGCGATGTGATGTATCCCCCATGCCACTTGACTCTTGTCACGTACTTCTCGGAGATCCTTGGTGCAGGAAGTTTCAAGTTCGAGCTCGCCCCGAGGTTAACAAAATTTCGTTCATGTGGAACATGAAGCGGGGTTTTCTGCTACGAAATTCAGCCGATGATTTTCATGAGTACCATCTTCTTCGCAAGGAGAGGAGAAAAGAATTTAGCTTATCGGCTAAGTACATGGTCATCATGGACGGTGACATTTCAATTATATGTCATGTTGACCACATTATGGATCAAATCCCATGTGAGAATGAGAGCCACATAGCCAAATTGAGTGAGAGTGTTATAAAAAGTGAGTTGTGTGATTCCACTAAACGTGAGGATGAGTGCATACACTTTGAGAGTATGAGAGAACAAGACAACATGAGTGTAGTAGATGATAGGACATGTGAGGATATTTCTGCTAATGAAACTTTCTCTACTTCTAGTGTTGTTTCTTGTGATATGCAGGTTGCTTTTGAAGAAAGGGAGTTGTCAAGTCTTCAACCTGCATCACCACTAGAGGAACCTATTTCAGTGCCTACTACATCTGAGGAGTTTGCCATTGAAAAGGGTAATGATTTTGAGCTGCAGCCAGCAAGCGCGTCACTTTGTGAGTATGATTCTTCGCTGACTGGTTCTAGTGATTTTATACACAAACATATTTCAGCATCATGTGATAATTTGCTAAATTCGAATTTCGATCATGTGGTACTGATTACACATAAAGAGATTCTTGCTAAAATACCACCAACTGATGTTTTGTATTACATTATGCTAGAAGCACCGCTTACCATGAGTTGTGCTATGAATAAGATTTCTGAACTTTCATTTGTAAATTCTAGCACCTATGCCAATTGTTTCGGATTATATTTAATTGGTGACTATAACATGAACGAGAATTTTTTGGTGGATCACATATGCATTACCTATGATAACATTGCTGAACTAAAACATTTTTCTTGCAATCATATATGCTCTGTGCCGAAATCTTTTTGCTTTGGGACAATACCTCATTATCATGATAATATGATGTCTTCTAGTCTAGTTGATGTACCTCAGCGAACAAAGGTAGCATCACCTTTGTTGGACTGTTCTGATCTTGCTAGATTTGCATATGATTATGCACATCCGTCTTGTTTGTCCCAAACTGATTTATGCTTCACTTATATTTGCAAACTGAGTTGCATCTTAAGTACTGGAAATAATGGACATGACTATTTACCTGTTTGTGCTGCATGGTCATTGCTTTGTTCTACATATCAGAGTAGCGCAATTGAAGCATGGTATGACACATATGATGATTTGCATCGTTTGGATTGGTTTGACCTTGATAGCATGAAATTTGATCATCGATCTTCTGTGAGGACATTGGATTTAATACTGAATCATAACATTTTATATATTTGTGTCTATCATTTTGATCATGATTCTATGAACTTCACTTATACTTCCAATTCTGATTGCTTATTGCTGAGATTTTCTTGGTTCCATTATGACAATTATATGTGCTATGCTCGCAATTTTCGTTGCATTTTGTCATTTGAGAATAATCATCCTATTTACAAACATGATACAACCTGCTATATATACATATACTCTGCATACACGTTGTTCTTTTTGTTTCTTCCACTTTCAGCTTATCCAAAGCCGCGGACGGCTTTTCTTGAAGAAAGGGAGGATGATGAGGATATATCGGTGGATTATGATGATTCTCCATGCTTAAACTGGAAGGAAATACTAAACATGATCGATGATTATTATAAGGTGAACTCATTCCTAGTTGGATATGATCCCATGAATTATAAGAATGTTATACTGCCTAAGTTATTATGTTTATGTATCATTAGGTTTGAGTTAATGGAGATAATGGCGAATGGAGAAGAAGATGTGGGCAAGGAATGGAGGCTGTTGACAAACATCAAGGTGGCTAGCACGAGGGAGGCGAGGGAGGAAGTGGAGCCATCACGCAAAGAAGGGATGCTGCAAACAAAGAAAGATCCTTTCCAATTCGGATTCAAGATTTGTTCAGATTCGGTTCGGACTGACAGAAGTCCTGAATTTGAAACGGACGTGGATTCTTTATACGGACTCCAAATAGAGCAAAGAAGCACAATCTGAAAAGGCAATTTGAAGGGCTTTCCAATGGGTCCGGCCCCATGCCCCGGTTCGGCTCGGACTGGGCGCGGTGACCGCAACAAGTCACAATTTGTTTTCTGCCTGTTTCCAAACAGAGTCCGTTAAAGTTAGGAAAGTTAGGTTTTGACTCCAACACAATGTTGGACGTCCAGCAGCCTTTATAAGGCTTGTAATTTCGTGGCTTTTAGGACAGACCAAGTTTAAGATAAACCCTAGATCGAATTTGCTCCAAGCATTCATCTATATTCGAGTTCCTCTGTGTTGCGCTCAGGAATTCAACCTCTCCACTGTGTTGCGCTCTGGAGATTATTATCCGAAATTTGAGTGTGATCTGTTGTTCCACTGGGAATTAGTAGATTGCAAAACCGCTTCGTGGTCGGCGGCTACGTTGCATCGGTGTGAGGCGTCGCGAATATCCATTGGGTTGAAGAGCTGTTGCATTGGCAACGGGGGAACAGCCGGAGAGTTCGTCGGATTCTCACAAGTTATCTTCCACCGTCATCCATCCACCCTCCGCTCACTGAGAAGATCGGGCCACCCCTTATCACAGGAGTAGGGCTGTTAACCCTCGGGCGGCCTGAACCTGGGTAGATCGTTGTGTGCTTTACTTCTTTGCCTACCACGTCGAGATCGGAGAGTGAGTGAAGAGCTTGCCGGCGATCGTCCCCCGGGAGACCACAAGCTTAAGGCTAGAACACCGGCGATCCCAAGGTAGAACACGACCACAGATCTAGGCTAGGGCGAGGAAGAGAAGGAAGGTGATCTCCTCCAGGCAAGGATCTGTCCTTCCTCTTCCTCTAGCCGAGTAACCTGTCGGGTACCTCGCCGGAGAACACCGTTGTAGCCACACCATGATTCATCCATCTATACAGACATGCAGGAGTAGGGCTGTTAACCCTCGGGCGGCCTGAACCTGGGTAGATCGTTGTGTGCTTTCCTTCTTTGCCTACCACATCGAGATCGGAGAGTGAGTGAAGAGCTTGCCGGCGATCGTCCCCCGGGAGATGTTTCCAGCCTCCTTCGCGCCCCTACCGAATCTACAAAGGGGGTGTCACGCATCCCCGGTGATCCTTCTAGACACGACAGTTCCTGAAGTTAAATTCAGGTCTGCTTAAATCTCTCTCATCCTCCAACTTATCCAGAACCAATATAACCCCATTGCATTTATCAATCAGTAGCTTAATATTGGACAGACTTCTTTCCCAGCTTTTCAACTCTTGTCTAAGGTTCTTGAATTTGGCAGTAAGAATTCAAGCTGAGGTTTTAGACTTTACTGGCCAATTCCAGACTATCTCAACTAACTGAATGAAGCCAGGTTGCTGTACCCAATGATTCTCAAATCTGAATATCGGTGCTTTTGGGATAACCATGGAAATGCTAACCACACATGGTATATGATCAGAGGTGGATTTAGCCGGAGGATGAACCAAAGTGTTTGGATATTGCAAGGTCCAAGCACAACTAGTAAAAATCCAGTCAGACTGTTCAAGTAAAGGTTGATCCTACATATGTGACCAGGTAAAGCTTCTACCTTTCAGTGGTAGTTCCAGCAAGCCCAGGTGGCTAATTCTCTCATTAAATAGAAATATATCATTCATGTCAGCTCCTGGTTTGTTCCTATTATCAACAGACCTGATGAAATTAAAGTCTCCCAGTAAAAGCCAATTCTCCCCATCAGGTATGACTAAGTCATACAGCCATTGAACAAAATTGTCCCTTTCAATACCTCTGCAAGGCCCATAAACTGTAACCAGAGTCCATGCTTCATTTGTGTGAGTAGAGGAAATTTTTATTGTGATTCCAGATCTTGTATTTTCAACCAGGTTTCCATGGAATATTGCACTGTTCCAAAGCACAATAATACCACCAGATGCTCCCACCGATGGTGAGAAAACAAACTTATCAAATCTCTTAGACCAACAGGACCTAATAAAGGTATGATCAAAGGATTCACATTTAGTTTCTTGCAAGCAAATTATGGCACATTGGCTCTCATCAATCTTATTATACACCAGTAATCCCGTCACATTCCAATCTAAAACGTTCCAATCAAGCATCCAATGTGATGTACTATCCATTAAAAACTGTGTTAATAGACAAGCAACTGGAATGACCAGTCAGCAACAGCAGAGCAAAGCACAAACACTGGAAGGACCAGTTGGCAAATCTGAGCAGAACAAGTGGCATAAAACAGCAACTGGAAGGACCAGTTGTCACACATAGCATAGCTTTAAACATGTCTTCATAAAGATCACATATCATATAATAAGAGTAGCAAAATAGCTGACATAGTCTCAAGTCAACCCTAGTAGTTATAAAGCTAATTGACATTCTGTTGATCACAAAAGCACCACTAGCAGGACTAACATTGCAATTAGTCGACCTAATCATCGTTCACATCTTTGGTGGTGTCCTTCTTGGGTTGGGCTTTAAGCCTTTCCTCTGTGAGCTCACTTTCGGGAATCTCAAGCACACGGACCACACGCTGCAGAATCTGAACAGGGGTGTGTGGAGTTATTGGGCCATCATCTTCTGTGGGCTTGGCCTTCCTAGGCTTCTTCTTCTTCGGGGTTGGCTGATCTCTCGTGGGCTCAAGCCTGAAACCATTAGATTTAACTGCTTGTCTGGTACTTCTTCTAACAGAGCTAGTCGCTGAAGGCGTACTGCACCTAGCCCGTGTTCTCTTCTTTGGAATAATCTTGACAACATTACGTTGGAACACAAACTCAGGTTGATTGGTATCTTCCTCCCCAAAGCATAAACATCTAGCAGTGGTCGATGCAGGCTTACTCGAAGAATTTCGACCCAATAGATGCAGCTTGTCCATTGGTATCCGCAAAGCTGTGATACAGGACAGTGGGAGCCCAAACAGATCCTTTGGAACAGATGGGTGCAGCCAGGGTATCAGTGAGTAAAAGGTCTTGGCCCATTGCATAGCTGGTGGCAAAGCTGGCGCAATAAAAGGTATGATATTTCTATTTTTCCCTCCAAGGCTCTGTATGTGATCAAAAACCACCACCAGCATCTGAAACTGCATGTGATTAACTATGAGCTGCTGTGGAGGAAATATCTGATGAACACTGTCAGATTGGTCAAGCACAATTGAGCCAGAGTTAGCTATCTCCACAGGTTCCTCTTGCATATCATGCCCATCATTATGAATATCATCTGCATTGCCATCATGTTATCCATGTAGTGGAGCACCATCCCAGCCAAGTTATGGATATGGAGGTAGCACAAAATGTCAAAGATCATGCTGCAGCTATCCTGGAAGAGGATGGGGATTACCATCAAGGGGCATTGGGTCCTCATCAGATGGTAACACCTCAGCAAAGTCAGCACTCAATATATAACAAGGAGCAGTCCATGATTCTTTAACTGTACCAAGAGTGCTAAAATTGTTGAACACAACATCACGTGGAACTAACTGAGGTGATGGAAACGTTGCATAAACCATGCATGGTCCTATCCAAAGCACCATCATCTTGATGCCATGAGTGATATTTACCAAAAGTGGAAATAGCACCAGCAATGTCCTGCTCATTGCGATAATCTAGCGGCAGACCAAAGAACATCAACCATCCCCTTCTAAATCCGTGTACAGACTTGTGTATCTCAACACGATCATCATGGTTCACAAACCGAACAAACACATCAGGGTTTTGTTGAATCTGGTACGGTCCATGATTCACCAAAGAAAAACGAGCCACAGCACTGCGCATCTTATACAATCCAACTCAAATAAGCAAGGCTGCATATCTACCATTGTCCTTTCAAGCTGATTCTGAACAAAATCACGAACCTCTTGGTGCCAAAAGACCTCCTCCTCGGGCGGCTACTGCGGCTCCGCAATCCCAATGCAGTAGGAATCATGGATGCACGGAGGTGGGGCCGGCGGGGTGAAGAAGGTGCGAGGGAGGCGAGACGCACCGCCGTCGATGATCTGGTATCCTGCAGGGACCCATCTCGCCGGATTCAGCTCGAAGGTCGCCATTGACGGCGGCTGAGGGTTCGGCGCAGCGGGGTTTGTGGTGTCGTCAGGGCTATTGATGGGGGTAGAATCTGGAACGGCAACTTCTGGTTCTTGGTTTATATTAGGACCCCGGTCAAGGTGAGTATGACTCGGACTCTTAATAACCCAAACCTGCTTCTTTAAGGAACTCTGACCTAAACTCTGTTTATCTTTATTCAAGCACTCCTTCCCGATGTATCCGAGGCGAAAACAGATTCTGCAACAAATTTTCTTGATGTGGCAATTGATTGTATCTTGGGCCATGGTTAAGCAACACCCATAGCAACAGAATCGATAGGCCATGTCATCATTCATTTTCTCAAACGCATCTGGCCCATCTTCGCTTGTATTATCCAGCCCATCAGAGCAATTCGGCCCAATATCATTGGTTAGGCCCTTCTGATTTAAATCCGTGGTTTCCGCGCCAGGATCAGTGACATCCGCTGACGTATTGCAAGCCATGACATCCCGAACAGTTTGCAAGTCAAAGGATCCAAAGGTGATATGTGGAATCGATGATTCTTTAGAAGGTGCACTGTATCCTTTACAAGTTCAGTAACTGATTTCATCAGAGAAAACCAGCTGCTTCCTAGGTCCATCTTTCGATCTAATGATCGATTTAGGAGGCTGTAGCCCCAAAGCTTTGATAGCTAAGTTAGACCTCCTCTTCCCAGGGCTAATGAGAGTCCATTCTTCAGCACATTCAGATTGCCAAAGAAAGAACTCCCGTTTCCAATTCGGACCTCCTCGGCCCCATAGGTGAAAGAAGCATTTAAACATGGGACAATTGTATGTTCTGAGGTTATAAACCTGAAAACCAACTCTTTGGCAAGACACATTGAAGGAATATGTTCTGTCAGATAAGATAGAGACCTTTAGGGATCCACAGAACCCTCCAAGAACTGCCTCTAGTGCTAGACCAACGGTATATTCATCAAATTTAAAAGAAGATCTCCCAAACGAGACCAGCATCGTAAAATGACCAGATAATCTGGTGGGATGAACAGGCGTAGAGAACTTTCGTTGGACTTCCGTGGCAAATGTGATACCATGGGAGAAATCAAGCCCTAGAGAGATTGAAGCATGCACAGCCGAGGTGAATAGATCAGATGATAAACTTTGATCAGTAGCCGTGTCCGAGACATCAGATCTTCGGATAACCGAAACATTTCCATCAGATTGAGCAGACATACTGGGATCAACCAGAGGTGCAGATCTGAAACTGGGTTGATCATTGTTGACGGTCATTTTTGGCTCATAGAAAGTTCTTTTCAGAATAATAGGCCGAAACAGACCGTAACTAGTACTTGTACTAGTCAAGTTCAGAATTTCGGCCAACTAGGACGAACCAGAGCTTAGCTAGTACTTGTACTAGTATGGTTCTGAAATTCGGCCAAAACTAGTATGAAAAACAGACATCAACTAGTACAAGTACTAGTTGCCAATGACCTATTTTAAGTCCTGCTTATTGATTGAACCGAACGATCATTAAGAAAGGTTCGGATGCAAAAACATATAAAAGAAGAGTTCTTCGTTTTTCCGAGACGAACAATTTTGCTATTGACGAGTTTTCGATTTAAGGTCATTTACTAGGTCAAAACTGGCAATTACAGACGAATCAAATTTCTACGATTTGGATCCGATTCGAACATATTTCAATACGAGCCCGGATGAGTGTGTTCGTTTTTTCATGGCGAACAACTTTGTCTTCTATGGTATTTCTATCCGAGATCGGTAACTGCCCCAAAACCGACCTGCAAGGCGGAACCAGTTTTTAGACCGAACAGTTTTGGAAAGTTCGGGTCAGCTATCCGAATCGGACCCAAATTAGGGTTTTGCACATGGATCCAAGTCGTTTTCTTGCACGGGAAGTACAGCCGCTCCTTATATACATGAGGGGTGACGGCCGATTGAACAACACCAATCGAACAAACACATCTACTACTTTTTCGTGTTCATCTACTTTTATCCTCTTCCCTTGTATCTTTCTTCTCGTTCTTCGTCGTTCTTCAAGATTGGAGGCTGCGAACCCACGAGGCTCTAGGGGCGGTCAGGCCGACCTAGGGCAGCCCATAGCCGCCGCAAGCCCAGACGGGTCCCTCCCGGGGTGAGCGGGGTTTCGGGTCTAAAAAACTGCCCGCCGGATTGTCTTGCGTATCGCGCTTCCGGCGAGCCTCCCGCGGAGTGAGTTGCGGAGCATCTCCCTCGACGCCGCGGGTACATGTGACGTGTTCGTGTGTCAACACACTTTTTGGCGACTCCGCTGGGGACGAAGCGAACGGTCTCCAGCCCGTTCTTGCTACGAGGAGCGCATCAAGAAACTGCAATCTACATCGGTAATATGAATCCGCAATCTTCTTATGTAGATGCAAATTACTCTTTTGTTGACGTTGGTAGATCTTTTGATATGAGTAGTGTATCGGCTAGCTCTAGTTCATACTATGTGCAAAAACCGATACAAAACAATCTCTATGCTTCAAATCCTTATAATTCTAGCAACGTGCAACATGTGTACTCGGGTTCTCATGCATCGGCTGCCCCATATCATAGGCCGATGAGTACCATGGGTTACTCGATAAATCAATACGGGACACCTCACGGGCAAGATGATGTCTCACAGTTTTATCCATCGGCTGCCGGCTCGCAATATCCGGGGTCGTCCCCAAACAGGCCGATGGATGGGCGAATCGGCTATGCTGGTACCAGCAACGTGGCCGATTACTCCCTACCGACATGTACTATGCCTTATATGATTGATCAATCGACGCCTTATGTTACTAACGTTTCAGCTTCATGTGGAACCAGTGAGATACATAATTCAGCTTCGCGCTTGCTCGGTGTTCACAGCCGAACGTGTGATAATTTAACAGGAGCACACGAGCCTTCATCTTCTACCGGATTAGAGGAGTGGAAGGAAAAAACGTGTGGCATATTTCAAAAGGGCCAATGCCATTTACATGGAGTATGAAAGAAATCCATATGATCTCGCTGCAATACAAGCTTATGAGGCGTATAAGAAAGAATGTGAAAAGGAGCGCGGACAACTCACGATCAAATTTGATTCTTCACAGTCACAAAGTTTCGGCAGCACACCGCCGAAAGAAACAAAAATCATTCGGGGGCAATCATGCCCTATAGAGGATGGCACCGAGGAATTCACCATGCCGACTATAGAAGAATTACCTATCGAGCATCGCCAAGCTTATGAAGAACTCAGGAAGAAGCGTGCAAAAGAATTAGAGGCGTGGAGGAAAAAACAGGCGGAAGAAGATTCTAAGGCGTTTGAGAAAGATCTTGAAGATTATATTACGGTGCTAAGGCAAAAGGACGAAGCTCTGAAGATCAGCTGAGAAAAAGAGGTTGACGCGGCTAGTGCGATCGAATCGGCTAGTAAAGCCGAGTCGTGCAATACGCCTGCCGAGTCCAATATATTCAGGAAAAATAATTCGGCTATCACATTCGATTCCACAGAAGCCGGACCTGATAGTTTGGTTAATGGCGAGTTGGACATGCATGTCGAGTCCATCAAGCCGATAGATGAAAACTTCGTCGAGAAAGACCGTGGCGAACGATGCGAGTTAGCCATGCCGGATGTTTCTGGATGTGAGGGACTTTACATACTACCTTCCGAATTTTGTACCAAAAACGATGAGCATCACGAACAAGAGGACAAGACCGAACAAAGTTCGGTTAGTAATGAACATCACGAGCCAGAAAAACAAGCCGAACAGTGTTCGGTTGATGGCGAGTGTCCGGGTGACGCGACACGAGATCCAAAAGAGGAAGATGAGGCGTTGGAGAGTCCAGAGACGGAGCATAACATTATTGTTCCTAATGTGCCAACATATCCCAGTCTCTCAATGTATTCAAAGAGGTACGCCCAGCCAACAATTTACTTATCTTTCGATTCGGTCAAAATAATAATATTCATGCATCCAATGATCAAATTCTTGTTAGCTTTAAAAGACCAGTCGAGATGAGTAACTTGTTTGGTAGGAATAATCTTGTCAATAATCATTCCAGTCAACATATCGTACCATTTATTGAGGCCGATAGTGGCAAGTTATCGCAATCAAAGTTGTTCTCGTTATGCCAGTTAAACTTTATATTCTTGTGGGCAACTTTGCTAGTTTCATGCCTGGCTAATATTTTGTCTCAAGTGAGACATATATTCTGTAGCTATTTTTGTTGCAGAAATACAAAGTCGGGTTCAAAGTCCTTCAAGATAGCCGATTCAGAAAAATCGGAAAAAGAAGGTGAAAGACAATACACAACCGAGTTGGATAATGTCGAGTCGGAATCACTCGGTTTCTTAATTCCAAAGCCGGTATCCCAATATCGGCTAAGAGATGAGCAATGTACCATCAATCCGGGCATAGGGGGTCACATAGTCGGAGCATCACCGACTAATCCAATTATCATAGAAGATCACCATGACGAGCCCTCAAGGCGAGAGCGAATGCCCAATTCGTTCGAGCAAAATATCAAAGACTGCGAAGAGTTTCGTGACACACAATCGGCCTTCGAAGGACGATTGGAAGTTGTTGAAGCACAAGTGGATAGCCGTCCGGCTAATATTAATCTTGACGGCGATCATGTGTTGATTCGGCTACCTCAAGCCGACTCTTCCCAAGACGAACATGTACACATAGAAAATGATGGGATCAAGTCGTCTAGTAAGGAGAATATTCAGGCTAACAATGAAGACGGATGTTCCATCAAGGTTACGACGAACACGCCTAACACTGGGGGGCAGCACGAAAATCCAACGACCGATGTCTGCAACGATAGAAGGAACAAAGGCAGCAACAAGCAGCGAAGGAGGAAGACTAATGTTACCTTCGCTCAATTATTAGAGAAGTATCAGAAAGAGAGTGAAGCAAGACGTGCTTGTCGGCCAGTTGAAGCAAAGACATCGAAGTCAACCCCGAGGCGTAAATCAGAGGATCAGAATTGGCAAAAGAAGAGGCTCAATACATCGACTCCACAAACTTATGTTGGGCCGCCAATACCAACGTCATCCATGCCTTCCCATACCAGCTTATATTCATATCAATCACGGGACAGGGGCTCATGGAGGAAAAAAGAGGTGGTCAAGCAAGTATACATAGTGAAGAAAGATGGTCGCAAAGATGTTGTTTCAGACTCAACTCCAAATGAACAAAAGCCGACTGAGATGATATCGGCTACAGAGGGCAAGGAGGTAAAGCGAGTGACTTTCAAGGAGCCTATCACCAAGTCTGGACAAGCCAAGCCGGAAGTGCCCAAAGCAAGAAAAGAACTGCCACTGCATAAAGAAGAGTCGCAGCCGGGATATCCACTCGGTTTATCACATTGGCAAGAGTGGCAGCTGAAGCGGCTTAGAGCCGAAGAGTTGGAGAAGTTGAACATAGCGTGGGTTCCTAAAGGAAGCAGTCAATTCAAAAACAGTGCACCAGCTTTTGTTGCAAAGTTGGCAGGCATAAAGGAGGATAGGCAAGAAGTCGGCAGAAATCGACAATCTTCATCTCATTATAGGAGACCTCAGGTGGCGCGTCGTCCATGTTCTTAAAGGGTGTCATCAAAGCCGGCGCCTTGGAGTTTATCTTCAGCCGAAACTTCCGATTTATTTCGGCAATTCACACTTTGGTGGGCGAGTGCTCCAAGTCCTTTAAGATGAGGACGCATGGCCGATATTTACATATCGCCCTTAGCATGCATTGTGTTGGCAAAGTCAGCATCTGGCTAACGATGTTCCGTGAGTCATTTCATAGCTGAAAGCCGATGTTCAGTTTTGCCAATACTTATAAGGACGACTTGTTATGTCAGCCATTAATGAAGATCTAGTGCAAGCCGGATGGACGGCTGGAAGAAATATGTTTTTCTTATCTGCGGGATCCGAGTAAAAGTTTAGGCGGGCTGCATCACAAGACGCATATATGAAGGCGCTTTTATCAAGACAACAAATATTTGAGAATTTCTACCAGGTGACGTACAACCCGAGTAAACGGCCGATAAGAAATTATCGCACTCAGAATGTATGGCCGATGGAGTGTTAACATCGTCCTAAGGATGCAAGTTATTTTTTGGCACGCAAGCTCTGCCAAAAAACAGGGAGGCATGTGTTGACGGTCATTTTTGGCTTATAGAAAGTTCTTTTCAGAATAATAGGCCGAAACAGACCGTAACTAGTACTTGTACTAGTCAAGTTCAGAATTTCGGCCAACTAGGACGAAACATAGCTTAGCTAGTACTTGTACTAGTATGGTTCTGAAATTCGGCCAAAACTAGTATGAAAAACAGACATCAACTAGTACAAGTACTAGTTGCCAATGACCTATTTTAAGTCCTGCTTATTGATTGAACCGAACGATCATTAAGAAAGGTTCGGATGCAAAAACATATAAAAGAAGAGTTCTTCGTTTTTCCGAGACGAACAATTTTGCTATTGACGAGTTTTTTATTTAAGGTCATTTACTAGGTCAAAACTGACAATTACACACGAATCAAATTTCTACGATTCGGATCCGATTCGAACAGATTTCAATACGAGCCCGGATGAGTATTTAAGCTGGAGTCGGATGGAAAAACACATAAAATGAAAGTTCTTCGTTTTTTCATGGCGAACAACTTTGTCTTCTATGGTATTTCTATCCGAGATAGGTAACTGCCCCAAAACCGACCTGCAAGGCGCAACCAGTTTTTAGACCGAACAGTTTTGGAAAGTTCGGGTCAGCTATCCGAATTGGACCCAAATTAGGGTTTTGGACATGGATCCAAGTCGTTTCCTTGCACGGGAAGTCCAGCCGCTCCTTATATACATGAGGGGTGACGGCCGATTGAACAACACCAATCGAACAAACACATCTACTACTTTTTCGTATTAATCTACTTTTATCCTCTTCCCTTGTATCTTTCTTCTCGTTCTTCGTCGTTCTTCAAGATTGGAGGCTGCGAATCCACGAGGCTCTAGGGGCGGTCAGGCCGACCTAGGGCAGCCCATAGCCGCCGCAAGCCCAGACGGGGTCCCTCCCGGGTGAGCGGGGTTTCGGGTCTAAAAAAGCACCCGCCGGATTGTCTTGCGTATCGCGCTTCCGGCGAGCCTCCCGCGGAGTGAGTTGCGGAGCATCTCCCTCGACGCCGCGGGTACACGTGACGTGTTCGTGTTTCAACAATCATCAACAACATTTTTACCATGATCCAAACCAGATGCCTCACCAGATCCCGAGGCAATGGATCGCGGGACAGATTGCCCGGCCAATGGAGCCTTATCATTAGCAGTACCAGATCCCGAGGCCTCATTAAGTTGTAATGGGCGCTCCGATGCAATCATCGGATCATGCAACGTAAGTAGACAAGTGTTGAAAGAGTGAAGTCTAGGGACAACGGTAAACATAAAAAATATTCGATATCGCAGAATCAGGTTCAGGGTTCGGCAGGGTCACCGAACTAGACCTCTCATACCCGGCTACATTAGAGGCCTATTGTTTATTTTCTTCATCATAAATGATTTCCGCTGACTCAACCATCGCATGTTACCTCAAGCCATTAAGCTAATCTCCCTTGCCAACCAGGCTAAAGACCATCAAGTCAATGTGATAGCTAATAACACTTCTATCTGATTGCTCTGCGAGGCCCGCCCAACTCATATTTACTAGCTGAATGCCCGTGCCTTGCAACGGTTATATAAAATTTTGTTATTTCGTGTGCTATTTCCACAAACATATTGCTAGCTAGTTAAAGGTGCTACAGTTAACAACCTATACATGATCTAACTTCCTCGTCACGCTTGCACGCCGACACGTACTAACGGCGAAAACAGTGTTTCCCCAGCCACTTCTTCATATTGCTAGCCAGATAAAGATGTTTCAGTGGAGTAGCTCAACAGGGAGGCCTTCTAGCTCCGCAGAAGACCATGGCAATGGTTGTGTATAAGGTAAAAGGGCACATAAATGATTACACATATTTAGATACTCCCTCCGTGGCAAAATAAGTGTCTCAACTTTGATAGAAAGTGGATGTATGTAGACATGTTTTATATCTACATACATCCACTTTCTATCAAAGTTGAGACACTTATTTTGGGACAGAGGGAGTACTATTTACCAACTCCAGAGAAATTGAACAATGGTTGTATAACCGTCCATTTGGCAAGCAGGTATTGGATCCCGCAGTTCATCAAAGAGTGTATGGGCACAAACGTCAACCTGCAAGTAAAATAAAAAATGTCTAGTCAGGAGAACAGTTCTCACTTCAAGGATTTTTCTTCTTGGTGCCCGATTTCGTAGGGTCTTGATTTATAGATGCCAAAGTAACACACCGCCTTAGAAGTAAGCAGGATTGCATTTTAACTGGAGGAGAATATGATACTTAGCATAAGCAAGCAATGCATAAGCACGGATATGTTTGTTGGATGGATGGCTCATCAATCATAGAATCATTCTTACAGTTGTGCAGTGCAGATTTGGTGAGTACAGAAGTAGCCTTGGCACGAGATCATTCTGGTGGCATGCGCTTGCCAAAAACCTGCGTGCACAAGAAAATTAGGCAAGCAGATTATAACAGCCAGGGCTAACTGAATAGGGGGCTACTGCCTAGTGCCAGGGATGAGATTTTCTCTGAGAAAATTTGAATTCAGAGTAGTTTGGGTTCATGCATCTGATTTCTTCTCTTTCGGGGGTACCCAAAACCTAGAATAGAGAGAATACTGGTTTAAGTCTATGAATCTACATTACTGGACTTGATGATTTGGTAGGAGATGCAGACCTTAATTATCTCGACCAATTGATCAACAATTTTTTCTCCAAGAAACAGAGTCTGGATTTCCCATGTTCAGGAGAGAAAAGGAGAAGTCAACAAAAACGTTCAGCTCATGTAGAGAAAAGAATGTGCAAGAAAACAGTAGTTGTCAATTCGCTTTTCTACATTAAAGTATTAGCCTTCTAAATGAAACGATGTCAAATAAATTGGACAAGTTATGTGTAATTTAACAAAGGTTGATTCATGTAATATTTGTTGATCTAAATATGTCAAGTTATATGATACGAGGACTTTTAGATATTGTTGCTCACATTATATTGTTTACATAAAGTTTTCACTTTCAGCAATAACGATGCATAGACTCTTTGATGATAAACCAAAGAAACCAGAGCTTAGAATGAGATTCCATACCTGTTCAGCTCGTCCAAATGTCCAACCACTGAACCTACAACTATTGTCATCATTCTCGTCTGCAACTTGGAGAGGCGTATCCCTCTACCTCTCCGAGGAGAGCAGGCGGCCCACATCCGATACCCATCTCCTCTTCCTGCTTCACCTCTCTAGCAGTCGGCCTTCCCTCCCCATCTTCTGCTTCCTGCTCCACCTCTTCGGCCCGGTGCCTCCACTATCCTACAACGAGCTCCGACATCGCTGCCAAAGGGAGCAGCAGCGTCGCGGCACTGACAGGCAGACCTCATGACGGCGCACCGTGCATCACCACCAGGATATGCATAGCACCATCGATTTGGACCTCCCACAAGCAAATACAAAATTTCCATCCACCCCGACAGCAAGGAAACAGAGGAAGGAAACGCGAGTGGGGGCGCCAGGTTGAGCACCACATCCACCGGGCAAAAAAACCTTCCGCTGAGCCGTCGCCTACGACCTCTTCCATCTTAGCCTCCATGGAATGAATGAGGAAGGAGAAACCAGGATCCAGATGTGATTTATTTGGGGATTTCGAAAAGGATGGCCATATTGGTGGACGGGGAGATAGTGTTGTTGCAGCCTCGCCGCTGCAACTCTCTCTCTCACACACTTGGACCTTGCAAGCTCGCTCTGAACAAGACAATGGAGGTGTATATCTCCATATACACGTCCATATGCACCTTGCTAAATTATACACCTTCCAGTTTTTCAGTGGAACGTGTAAATTAGGACGTGTATATTCCAATTGGGCTGTCTGGTTGTGTTGGTGTGTAACCAAAACCCACCCTGTCCAAGAATTTTTCATCATCATCCATCTACAAACAATCAACAAATGCACAGCTATTTTAGACCACTATCTGGCATCAAATTGACAAGCAACAAATTGCAAATAGCCTAATACCAACACGGGGTGGAGAAGCCATTGCAATTTCTTGCGTTTCCCCAGCCCCGAATCCCCGAGTCCTTCGATTCCTGCCCCAAGCGAGCGCACCCAGCGACACCGAATCCCCGAGCGAGCGAGTCCTGAGCGAGCCGCCGCCGCCACCCATCCGAGCGAGTCCCGAGCGAGCCGCCGTCGTCCCGAGCGAGCGAGCGAGCGCACCCGGCCGCACCCAGCGAGCGCCCGCACCCAGCCCTGAGCGAGCGCCAGCACCAAGCCCCGAGGCCGTCGCCCAGCCCCGTCCGGCCGTCCCGCACCCAGCGACACCGTCGCCGAGCCCCGTCCGGCCGTCCCCTTCCCTCCATTCTCTCCAGGGCGCGCGCCGCCAGATCTGGCTGCAGGGCGTGCGTGCGTGCGGCCGCCGCCCCTCTGCTCCCGCTCCTGAGCTCGTGGAAAAGGAAGAAATTGTTACCTTGGGCGGCGGTCGGAGAGGAAACAGCGACGGCGACCTTGGAGGCGAGCTCCTCCGATCCTTCCTCCGGGCGGGCGCGGGACGAAGCCTCGGTCTTCTTTTCGCGAGCTCACGAGCACGAGCGTGACGTGGGCGTGTTTATTTCCACGCCTCATACCGTCGTGGATGGACGTGTAAAGGATACACGCCCTTATACACGAGTCGCTGGAGACATTTTTTGGAGCGTATATATTTGCTATACACGTCCATATAGGAGATGCTCTTACAGTGGAGTAGAGGGGTGGCTTTATAGCCGGGCTAGACACATGCGCACGCACGCACGACTGCACGGTCCGACCGGCCGCTCCACTCACCACACGCACGGCCGTGCCTTGCATGCAGCTAACAACTAACCTAGGCACTAACGAACTACATGCATGTAGACTAACAGATGCATGTTAGTCGCTTACGTGCTCACAGATAGTTGGTAGGGGAAAAATATATGGCAGGCGAATGTGCAGCTAAGGATTAAAGAGAAGAGAGAAAACAGCGGGGTTGCTGCTACTTGCTAGGGACCAGAAGCGCGTGACTTTCTCCTGTGACATCTTGGTAATTTATCGGACGTGTGACCTCAACGGTCAACCAACAAATCTCCATATAATTAGGGATAAATGAGGATGGTTAACAAACTCCATCCTATACTGTTGGTGCTGTGGCATTTAATATGTTAATATTGTGAAGCGTGACACCGGTCTTTTTCTTATCTTTTCTTTTGTTTTTGAACCGATGTTTCACTTATAGGTGGCAGAGCACGTAATTAGATATGTAGTGTGAGGGCATTTGGATTGTGACACCATTTAGATTGTGACACCATACCACGCATTCTGCTTTAATAGTAAAGATTATCCGATATCGCCGGCAGCGTGCCTAGACACCGCGGCACTCTGTGGGCCAGCACTTGAAAGAAAATAGAGCAGATAGCTTACCCTTTGTTTCTATTAGAGTCATCCGGAACTAAATAGGTCATTTACGACTCCTTTTGTGTAACATGCTATGGTCTCAACGCCCTTACGATATAGTGATGAGAGTTTCACGCGCTCTAAGACCGACCCGCGTGCAGTTATATACTTTTGTAAGATTTTTAACAATTTCTAAGTGTAGTTTTATGACTTGATCCTATGATCTCACCTAACGCATAGATACTATACAAGTCTCCCCTGAATCTTCAGTGCCATATCCGAGTTGTCGTGAAGCAGATTCGATCCGACCCACGGCGCCCAGGGTTGGTCCATTGTAGCCATGGCCAGCATAACCAGAGGGCACGACCGAACTTCTCTAGGTCTGCAACTCCATTGCAACCCAACTCCTTTGGCGGGACACATCGACTTCCAGCCAACAAGGGTGTGATCGTCCAAAGACGGTCCGAATGAATCCCTTCACAATCGTGTTATCTTGTCTCTTTTGTTCATCAACCATTTAAATCAAGTAAAAACTTCCAGAAAAGACACATTTTTCATACGCCGTAGTGCACTATCAGGTGTGCCCTGAAAGTTCATAAATGTGGGATACCATTCAAGCACCTAATATACATATACTCAAAGTACTATAAATACATACCCTAAGATAGGAACTATGAGTTTGCTGCCCTTTCTGTATATTACAAGTTACGAACCAAGCAGATAATGGACATAAATATTAGTTACCTTACAGTCAGGCACACGTTTTAGCCTAGCAGGTACCCAGAGTTGTACCTTTTTACACTATAAACCCTAAATTGACTGCCACGGCAAAGACAATTATCATGGAGGACAGTAGCCGTGAGTTCTCACTGCTTATTGTTAGAGGTCGTCCTGTGCTTCCTACTATCTTTTGGTGCGTAGTTTAGGGCAATCCATGATCCAGTGCCCGACCACGTTACAATGGTGACAAGTAGTTTTCTTAGAGCAGTTCACGGCGAAATGTCCTTCCTCACCGCATCGGTAACAACCTGTTGAGCGAGGAGTCGTGGGGCTGATGGTATACTTAGGTGGCATTGGTGACTTCATTGGTGTTTCCAGTTCCACCATACCACCTGGTTGCTGCAGCATAACTGGAGATCCCCGAGTGACCACAGCAATGGATGAAGGGTGAGCAGGAGACAAGCAGTCTGTGGGTACAACATCACCCTCAACAATGTCAAATGGCCAATTATCATATTCAGGAGGCTCATCAGGATTGAAAGGTCTAGTTTCATTATGGGCTCCCATCATGACATTAATGTGCCCATTAGCTCCGTTTGTAACTGGATTGTACACTAAATGTTCAGTCCCCCTTGGATTGTTGTATTTAGTTGGTGGTACTTCTTCAGCAGCAGCATTGACTGGCTCATGGTGGGAGCATGCACCTTGTCCCTGCAGAATAAAAAAATTCCTTATTAATGATTTAAGTTACGAAAGTCACAGAAAACATGTGGCTAATCTTTTCTCTGCAAGAAGTTCTAGGATATATTTATTTTTCTTAACAGCATTTAGTCATCCCTCGTCACCAGCTATTGTTTTATGTGTTTCTCCAACGAAAAGAAGCACTTGCAACTTCTGTCATGATATATTTGACAGTTTTCGCAGGACTCTATCTAAACAATAAAAAGAACACAAGCTATCAAGAGGTAAACCATGTTACAAAAAAGAGAGCTAAATAGTTAATTGACCATAGTTATATGAAGAATGACAAAAACATATTACGAGAAATGAAGACAAGAAAACATCAAATAATACCTTCTGTATATGACACACATAGTATAGCACCCCTTTCTCTTTGGCTGTTTTGCATATCCCAGCAGTACACTTGCAGGTCGGTACACCACTGGATTTAGCACCTCGGGGACTATAATTAACTGGAGTTGTTGCGCCAGCAACTTGGGGTGTAACAGTAACTGGAGTTATGGCGCCATCACCTTGGGGACCGATATTAACTTGAGTTGTAGCATTGGCCATACAAGTGCGTTGGTTAATAAATACAAGAGGACTGTTGGGTTCAGGATGACTCCCAAAGGCAGGCTGTGAATTTGGACTGTCATCAGATTCCTCACAGTAAGCAGAATGCTTGCACTTCTGAGAAGTGATGTCGAACAAATAAATACTTTGTCAATTTTACATGTATGGAGAAATTATCGAAAGAATAAAAAAGCAGGTAAGAAGTCAGTCAAAATAGAATGTAACTGAATGACATGCATTTAAAACAAGGGCATCTCTGACCAAGCCAATGAGATTGGGCAAACATACAAATGCAAAATGAACAAGCCTGCAGCTGCAAGAAAGGATAATACATAAAGAATAGGTCGATTGGCACAGAATAATTGATATAGCACATAATCTGTTGCAGGTTGAAACATTTCCTAATCATGTTTCTGTTTTGTCCAGACAAGCAAGGTGTCCATTATGGAAAATGTTAAGATTATGGGAATAAGAAAAACCAATAGTAGTTCTTCCATGTAAGTGTTATAAAGCATCCTACATAAGAGTAAGGTTAGTTGATTGCATCATAGTTAAATGCTGGAACTCGCAAAATAACAGAGCTCCTAAAGAAGTCCTAGAGTAAACGAAGAGATTGACTAGAGTCAGGATGCCCGTATAATCACATGCTGAAATAACTGTACACGATACGGTTGTTACTAGGTATCCCAGTAAATAACTATGAAGAAACATCACACAGATGACAAATTCTCAACTATATAATAAAGAAGCATCAAAACAGTGCACTGACACCAGACATGCACAACATATTAGCTAAGGGACTTTACACTCATGAAAACTCGAGTAGACCAGCATTGATAAAGTAGTCCTTTTTAGCTCAGATCTGAATTTTGAGAAAGAAAGAAACAAAAAACATAGAGCAATTCTGCTGTGATCTCAGCTACTATTAACAACAAAATTTGACATATTTCTCTTGTGTGAATCAAATTTATATGTGAACCAAATTTAGATGTGAAATTTGACCTATTTCTCTTGCACAAGATGCATCTTGTATTGATGCCTTAAGAAGTGAGACTTCCATGCAATCTAGGATAATTTCACCATTCATACCTAACGGGGTGGGTGCACCCAACTCACTCCTTCCCCAAACTCACTTGCAGCTTCTAAATAACAACGAAGGAGACATTATAAAACCTTAGTCGTGTGAGAATGGTAGCCGACTCTTCCTGGATGACACATAATTTTTTTTCTGAAGTTTGACATAACTTTGAACAAAGCCTAGAATTAATTACATAAATGTGACCATTGTGCCCCATCTATTTGCATATGTTCTAAATTATTCAATTTTACAGGGAATTCATCAAAAACAATCTGAAGCTTTTGCTTGCTGGCAATTGGCAAAATCTGAGTAGTTATTCCACACTACTATGTCAGAGCAGTAATCAAATCTCTCACCTAGTAATCGATGTTTTGTAGCCAAATCAAAGACAAACACAGAGGAGCTCAGGAAAGTTCCTTTTTTTTTCCTTTCTGAAATTCCCATAACGAGCAATACCACTGGAAGGGCTCTAGAAGCAACAAAAAAAAACACTGCACGCAATCCTGCATTTTTCTACCCCAAATCCTAACATCATCAACGCATAGCCTCAACATCCCAAAATAGAAAACCAAGAAATCATCCTCCACAACGCCCTTTCTAGCCTACTTGGAATTTCCCTTTCCAAGAAAACCAAGCACAGTGGAACAAAGGGAGACAACCATCCAATAGGCCATTCTTTTTTAGATAAAGAATAGGCCATTCTTACCCCCAAAATAAGCAAAAACTATGACCAAGAGATGATCTTGGGAAGAGGATGTAATCTAAATAGAAAAGTAGGGAGGGGGAGGCTCACCGGCAGCGCGGAGCAGACGTACGCCCAGCCCCGCGGCTCCTTCCACTCAACGTAACACGGTCCGCGCCCGCAAGTGCACTGCTTCTCAGGGAAAGTCGGGGCAACCGGCGGCGGCAGCAGCGTCAGGCCCTGCGAGGGGCGGCTCTTGAGATCGTGTAGGCTCCGCTCCATCTCCATCTCCTCTGCGGCGCGGAAGAAGAAGTCGTCTTCGTCGGCATCCAGGTTGTCGTCGCCGCCTCCGCCGCCCCCGCCGTGGAAGTCAAGCTGCCGCCTCACGGGGAGGGGAGGTGCATCAGGGAGCGCTGCCGCCGCTGCCGGAGATGGGGAGAGGATGGGAGTTGGAGCGCGGCAGGAAGCGACGCTCTCCGCGTAGGTGGTGGCGCTGCTCATTCTTGCCTCGTCCCCCTTCTCTCTCCTCTTCGATCACATCACACACTTTCTCTCCCTCTAGGACTCTACGATTCTCTTCTGTAGCGTGCTGCCGTTGGAAGTTGGAACCAGCGAAACCCCCAAATTCGTGTGTTCTTTCCGGAGTGAAATACATGTACAGTCCTGGAACTTCCTGGCGATGTCGAGAACCGTCCTCATTGTCACGAAACTAGATTTGTGGCGCCCGCGCGCCACCTAGTTTTTTAAGATAATTAATTAGCTTAGGGATAACGTTTTTTTGATCGTTTATTGTATTGACATGTTGTGTTAATGTTAAAAAGCGAAAGAAATATTATTAGTTGTAGTATTTATTTTAGTTTGGAAAAATAATCAAATAAATATAGATGGTAAAGTGGACAAACAGATAAAAATATAAACAGATAGAAGGCAGATAAGTTAGATTCATTCTTTAGCGTAGAGTTTTACATTCATAGTGAAACCATGTAGCAAATATTGTCTTAGTCTATTATGGATGTCAAAATGATGAACGGGCTCTTGCAACCAACAACATTTCATCATAAGGGTCAAACAATCGGATGTGATTCATCAACTTGAGCACAAATAGATCAACTTGAGCACAAATAGGCACACACTACCTTCTTCGAGCAGTATGAACATCGAATAGTGAACTAATCATCGCCATCAGGTAAGCATTACCGAGGGATTATATTCACCGGTGGAGCAAAATAAATCCTGCAAGACATTACATCCAGTCAGGCACATTAACCTGAAGACATAATAAGATAAAAATTAATCAAGCCTCAAGAACATAGAATTGTCAATCACCGGATGCAATGTCAACCAAACCTTCTCTAGTGTGCCATATTATCAACAAATATAACATCTCACATGGAGAATCGTGTAATTATGTATAGCTCCCATGATATTACCTATTAATTATCCGTTCAATCTATATATATCCTTATTGTACAACATATTCTTATGCTATATTATATTGTAATTATTATGCTATATTGTATTGGAGTTTACAGTTCTTCTCCATGAAGATAAAAAATTCAGCAATAATGACTCTTATAGATGTCATGGTCAAGTCATATCCTTATTCTATAGTACAATATACTGACAAACGATCCAAGTTATTAGCAAGCAAATATTACAAATTCTTTTAACTGCTAGGGGCGTAAGCAAAGTATATGTACATCTTATTTGGAAACTATTCAGAGATCTGAATCGAGAAGAAAACTTTATAACCCGGTAGCAGACTGGTATTTTTGAATCGTGGAAAGCTCAGTCTAGCAATGATGATCTTTTAAAAATGTTGTTTAATAGCCCAGGTCGTGCCAAGATAAATATAAATTGCAGAGTAAAAGATTCTATAATAAGTATCAACCACTACTTGGGGAAGTTGTTAATAGGAGACAATTGATCATGTTTTTACCATGTATGATCGGACGGCTTGTGTGCATAAGCCAAAGCAACCCATAACAGCTTGTCACTTAAACTCATCGGGATACGTAAATATCATATTAGGGCTCTAGGGACAGGCATCACTCTGTTTGCTCATACTTCATAAAAAAATTGGAAGACGGGAAACATAAATTTTAGTTGTAAATGAATACATTCGTTATAAATAATGGATCATCTTATTAAGATGTGTCTTAAATTATCCTTTAATGTTCTTTATTCCTAACAACATTACACAATATTATTCAAGCATAGAAAAATAAATAAACATCTTCGGTCAAATTTATCATGGAGCCATGGAGTTTGAGGCTGGGCATCTCCTGCTTGCAGACACGACAATGAGTCAACGACGGTCCTGCAGACACCGCGTGATCACAAACCTATATGGCCAAAAGCAAACATTCACATATGGATTCATGGTTATCGGTAAAACAATATATAATCTAATATAACTTTTGCTTATCCAGTGGTACATTCCAGGGACATAGCTATGCATCATCAAATGATCATACATGATTTTAGTACCTCTATGACATGTTATAGAGACAAAAAAAAGCAGGTACTGCTCTCTCTAATTTAGTAAACCGAATAAAATAACCCATGACATGATTGCCCCACAATTGGCTAATAAAGTATACGTGAATCTAGAGGGGAAGGAAATCACCGGCTGGCTGCAAGTAGGAACATCCATATTAGTAAACTAACCAAGAGATGATAGTATTGGTAAAAATAAAACTATTTTCATTATGCAACTTGATTAGTTGAAAAAATACAATCTTTATTTAGATGAGAAGAGATTCAGTATAAAAATTGCTTATTAATAGCTTATCTCCATGGTGACACACAAAATACTCGCCTTGGTCGATCTGAAGAAAATACCTGAATATTTTATGTTAGTTGACCAAAATGACACAACAGAGAAAACCAGTAGAGCAAACTGCATATCACACCAAGCACAGCTCCCTACTCAACAAACTGACACGAGCCGAACCTGCAAAATCAACACACAAACGCAAGCACACATCAGAAAAACAACAAAGAAGCAGCGGCTCACAAGCGGTTCTTGTGAAAAGATTCAACATCCAAATAAAATAACCGATCCATATATTGCAGCTACTAATTCTTTTCTATGAAGTTTGAACAGCAAGCTTTAGGCAAATAGTCATACATCAAAAAATGTATGAACTTAACCATGCATGCATTCAATCAAGCAACCATTTTAACCCATAATATCGTGTACGTGCAAGAAAGCTACATGTAGAAGAAAAATATTATATCTCTACAATAACCTAAATGCTATGTACAGGAAAGAAAATTATCATGGAAGCTAAGTTCACTTAGAAGACGCAACAACTGATTCAGGCACCGACCTTTTGTAAAATTTATGTTAATTTCTGTTTGGAGCTGCATATACACTAATACTATATGAAGTTACCAATTAGCAAGTTGAATATTAGGATGCACTGTAATACTGGGATTGCATGCCTGTACATAGCAGGTACAAATCAAATATGAAAATAGAGATTAAATTAGTGCAAGTCTATGAGGGAGCTCACTCTTATTTCGACAGAAATCAAGCGGGGAAGTGAAATTAAAATTAGACTGAGCAAAAGGCTTGATAACTATCCTAAAAGTTGAGAGGAATGTTTTACTAATTGCAAGTCAAAAAATGAGCAGAATAAATGTAAATGAAAATAGCACCAGTATACTTGTCATGTACAACATACCAACCTATTGGAATTCAACCAATGGCTCTAAATAAATCAGAATTGGAGATATAATTGATGTGTGGATGCATTTTTCATTCAAAGAAGTAAAACACAAGGGAACATCTCTGCATTTTTTATGCTCTTGCCGGCCAACGTCCGCGCATGGAGTAAATCTGACTACAACATAGGTCCCAGGCTGAAGCATAGGTAGCTAAGCAGTGACCATTAATTACATGTATTGAAATGACCAAACAGAGGAATGCTAAAGCAATAGTTGTGGTGTAACAGAAACAATAATACATACCTCTATTTTAGCATTGAACATATCATTTGTAAACCAAGGAGATGGTTATTTCGCAACTACCAACGAATTATAAAATTATTATCTTTGCCAAAATCTATAGCTCATATAAGCATGTAGTGTTATTAGCTAGATAGAAATAGCCCTCATGTTCATTTATGTAAAAAGATATACATTAGAACTGTTGTTTGAGTTCTGCATAGCCAAAATTCACACAACTCATTAAATACCTAAATAAAGAACGTAAGATCTGGATAAAATACATTGGCCTTTGGTTGAACCATGGTAGTGAGTAATGACACATTTACTATATCCATGTGTCCTTTACAAATTGTCCAAGTCAGTAAGGCAGCAAACCAGGATAGAATCATGCCACGAAAAACACAAAAATAAATTAGTTGTGCTCTGTAAATTATGAACTATATACTAGAAGTATGTTATTCTACGTAAGAATATTGGTGTGACATATAATTATAAATGGAAGATTTCTACTGACTGAAACAAGTTTTATCATCAGCAAGCATGACGGGTAGTGAGCACATGGAACACTGACATGTACGGAAAAAATGGCGAAGGGCAAGGTGGCTGTGGAGATGCACTTGGGTTAGTAGAAGAGAAGAATTGTTCCCATTCAATTAATGCTGGAAAATGAAACAACCATCTTATTAGCTACACTAAACACTGTCCATGGTTTACCAAACTATCAAAGCTAGCCGTGTAGGTATACGAAAAAGAAATATGGCATGCAAAAGCAAGGTGTAGCTTAGCGACACATGACGGGAAAAGCAACATGGTCGAGAAGAGCGGGGGCTCGAGGCTTCTCACCTCGGCTCGCTACTTTCGTCGGATTAAAGAAAGATGTAGCTTCAAACCCCTCAGCTCAGCATCCTCTTCTGATGCGGCGGCCAGCCACACCGCTCTTCTCGACCACCATGAAGAGCTTCAAACCCCATGAACATGCTCCTGAGTAGCCACTCAACATAAACAAAGTAACAAATTCCACCCAGGTGATTCATTAAGCTTAGTAGATGTGTACTACCTTATGTATGTAAAATATGTACATGAACTTTGCATCGTATTACATGTTATTTCAATCATATTTGCATCATATAAGGGTTATATCATTGTTTTATATTGATTTTGGAAATATTTCACATGTTTCCCTATTTTTCTGGAATTAACCCTGCACTGTCAGAAACCCTATTTTGCTATATTTTGATGTTTCAGGGACCCAAACGATGTCCAAATGACCTAAGATTTCACGTGGAACATTTTTTTGGAAAGAATTAAACGTACGAGCCAAGGATCAACAAAAGTGGAAGTCCGAGGAGGAAAAGGAGTGGGCCCACGCGGCCAGATACCTTGGCCGCGTGGGGCACCTCTTCTCCCCCCTTGTGGCTCTGATGCCGTCGATCTTCGGCTCCGTTCTTAGCCTTTGACCTAAAAACAACTATAAAAATAGTCTCTCGACGCCTTTCGGAGGAGGGCGCCGCAGAAACACAAAACCACTTCTCCACCGTCTCCATGATGACGAAGGATAGTCCGCCCCTGGACTATAGGTTTGTGGAAGTAACTTATGTATCTCTCCTCTCTTTGAGCTTCACCGTATGAGCTGGTGAACATGATTACGGTCATCTATGTAATACCTTTGTGGTGGGTCTTTTTATGAGTTAATATATGTTTGAGACAGCAATAGTTTTGTTTCAGTTATGAAGTAGATGCATATTATGTACCCCCTTCTTGTTTACTTGTCTTGATCCAACATGTGTATGAGAGCGTGTGAGGGGGAACATGCGAATTAAATGGAGTAACTGGGGTGGGTAGTGCGGTAAGCTAACAACTGAAATATCATGATCAACTTGGGTGTTTACCTTACTTTATTACCTCACTAGGGATAAAGAGAATACCATGCTACCAGGGATGTTGGGTGTGACCATGCCACTTCTCCATGACTAGATCTAGCATGTTCTTATTTTAGCTTCATGTCATAGAACTTAAGGCTATACTCTGATTTATCTTAATACTAGGTTGCTTGATTTATTTCACATCTTAGTGTAGTATGAGAGAGATGAATAACCAAAACATCTCTATGTTATGAAGTGATGCCCATATAAATATATCTTGTGGTAAAACTTTGTTGCAATCAAATATGATAATTCTAGTGTTCCATTATCTACCACTTTATTAAAGAGAGAGTGCATTTGTGAAACCATGAACCCCGGTCCATTTTTTATCATAAGAAACACCTTTCTAACAACTTTTAAGCATTTTCCATTTTCTGCCATTTAAAATTTCGAAAATACAAAAACACTTTTATTACTTGCATTCATAATTCAAAACCCAAAAATATCATCCATTATTGTTCCCACCATCCTTGCATATTTATTTACCATCATTGCATATTTGTTTCTTGTTTTGCATTATATTTTATTTTCATATCTTACTCACACCTAGGGCTTGACAACCACTTGGTGAGGTTGAGGGCACAAAACAATTTACTTTATTTTGTAGGTTTTCAAGAGAAGGACAAGAAGAAAAAATCATTTACACACAATTCCCCGAGAGTTTGATAGTACCCTCGAGTCACCCTTGTGGGGAAAAGAAGCTTCTCGTGCTACATCACTTTACTCTGAAGTCTCAACCGCACATCAAGCATATTTTCTGGCGCCGTTGCCAGGGAGCTGTGCAAGAAAAGGATTGTCCTAAGGTCATCTCACAACAAAGTCAACTTCATCACCAACTTGTGGAAACACCTAAGCTTGGGGAGATTGCACATACGTGAGCATCATCTTATCCATCTTTACGTTCAAAGCATTTTATTTTATTTTGTTTTGTTTTTGTCTTGCATATCATCTTTTTATTTTCGGTTTCATATTTTATTTTCAGTTTTGCATTTTGTGTTGCATTTGTTATTTCGGTTTGTTTTGATTAGTGTGATTTTACTTTCATTTTTCGTTTAAAAAATTAAAAACACATAAAAACTTGCAAAAATGGGAGACAGAACTAAGTTGTGTGATTTACACAAACACTCCAAATGATCAATTTATTGCTAGGTCCATTGCCACACATGAGATAAAAGCTGATAGTTAAGAAGTAAGTCCTAGTTTGTTGAACTTGATAACTAGGGAACAATTTCATGGTAGAGCTATGGGTGGTCATCCACAAGTGCACATACTCAGGTTCACACCATGGAAATGGGCCTGAGTAGCCACTCAACTTCGCTTCCGTATCCAACCAATCCACCCAGGAGTTTCTTTAACTTAGTAGAAATTAACTTTTCGTAAAACAACTTTTGCATAGCGTCAATATTTCTACTAAGTATTATATAGGTTCCTAGACACAAAGGAGTAGGGAATTCTAAACAAATCTTGCATAGAAAATACTACTAAGTCCTACACATGCATAAGGAAAATAACTAAGTCATGCAATAAATAATACTTAGGAATTTTATGAGTGTGCCACTTGCCTTGGCAACAAGGACAACAGTAGTTGAAGTTGCAAAAGTCGTCGTTTCCCTCCGAAATTTGTAACACATCAAACAAGACACAAATAACAAACAAAATAACAATACAATAAAAAAAATGTCATGCATGAGATGCAATTTAAAACACAACAATTCTAACTATTCTGATTTTTATGAAAAATGTTTGTTGCAAAAAATGCAATTTAAACAATTTCTATTGAAAAACAATGATAATAAGGCAATAAACACAAGATTAAAGTTTTCTGTAATTAAACTTGTTATACAAAATTTGTTAAATAGTGCTACTGGACAGAAAATAAAAATTGTGACATTTGCAAAAAGAAACATATTAAAATTATTTGTAGGATTTAAACTATAACAAAAATACTCAAATTAAACCTATGATTTTTAAATCATCAAAATAATGTTCCAAAATATTTTATAACAGAGGCATCATATTGCACATATTCTAAGGTTTCTAAAACAATTTTATTTATAAATTTTGGACTTATAGATTTAAAGTTATGACAAATATACTCAAATCACCCATTTGAATTTGAATAATTTAAACTACATCAAAACAGAAAACTAACAGTGCTAAAATATTCTACAAGTCTAGAGCTTTTCAACAATATAAAATTTGTTAAATTTGGCCAAACCAATAAAAAGTTATAATAGATCTAAGATATAGGGGTTTTTTCTTCAAAAATGCCATTTAAATCTATTCAGAAATAAATCAGGAAAAGGGCTGGCTGACGTGGCTAGCTGTGATTGGTTAGGCTCGGGCTCCTTTGTGGCTTGGCTCGGCTTAAGGCGTGCCACGGCTCGGCTCGGCTCTAACCGAGCTGGATCGTCAGATCCAGATCAGATGGATCTGGAGGATGCATACCGATTCGAAAAACAGATCTAATCCTGGCCCTTCAATCACGATCGGACGGTGTATGGAGGGTTGACCAATACCTGGCGCTGCGAGTCACCGGAGATGGGGAAGATGGCGGCGCCGGAGCTCGGGCGGGGATGGCGCTGGCGTTGTGGTTGTTCCCCGGACGCGTGGAGGTTCTCCCCGAGTGCGGCGCATCACGGTGAAGCAGATGGCGGCGATGGCGTCATAGTATTTGTCCCGATGTCGTGCAGGGACGAGGCCGGAACGGAGCGGGCGCCGACGACGTTGCCGAGCACGAATTCGAGACGCGGGCTGCAGAAGGAGACAAACACACACATGAGTAGTTGCGCGAGGGAGTGGAGAAGAGTGGAGAGGGTCGCGGACTAGGAAGGGGGCACACCGCGCCGGAAACAAAGAAAAACGAGGCGGCGGCCGAAGAACTCCGGCGAGCAAATTCAGCGGCCTGGGGGCGTGGTCTACTCGGGGATGAGAGGGGAAAGAGAGAGGAGGGCGCGGGGTATTTATAGGGTGCATCGGGGAAGATTATCCCGCATGAAATGGGATCGGATTTGATCCGAAATCGATTCAAACGTCTTAATGTAGTGCCGCCTACGGGCAACTCTCCACCTACAACCATCGGGCCCATGACGAGAGCAAGAGCCAAGGCTATCCATGATAAGGTGAACTCACTCCTATCTATGTGCGATCTAGATACTCCCTTGAATGGTGTGCTACTTCATTCCGATACCTTGTGCATGATCAGGTACCACACTCGTGAAGACCTTCAAGGTGCTGACCAAGGTGGACGTGAAGGGAGCGAGAACGATGAGGAGGAAGGAGAAGATCTCCAGGAACCAGTGGTACTACCGCCCCCGACCCGGTACTACCGCCCTGGCGGTACTACTGTCTCAAGCCCGGAACTACTGACCCCCTCCGAGAACCAGTGCCAATCGCTACGGGACACCCCGGTACTACCGTCGGAGGAAGCCGGTACTACTGGGCGCGCGGTACTCCTGTCTGGGATCCGGTACTACCGACCTCCGCATCATCTTCCACGTCTGGCGGCTCTGGAACCGGCGGTACTACCGCAACATTCGCCGGTACTGCCGACCCTGCGTGCAGCCTGTGAGCTGAGAGGCCCTTGAGCCTTGTAATCTTATCCCCTCTTTTCCTTTAGACTAGAAGTACTCCTTTACCTGCCTAGGGTTAGGGTTAGACTGAGATTAGACTAAGAGTTGAGCTTTGCTCCTATCCACCATGTTTGGTGTTGCCTCCCCCATGTGGAGATGAATAAAGGCCTCCTGCGGGAGATGAATCAAGGCCTCCCCTTGTGGAGATGAACCAAGGCTTTCTGCGGGAGATGAATCAAGGCCTCCCTTCGTGGAGATGAACCCCTCTTTGTAGTTGCGATTACTTTGCCAATTTCGTCCTCTTGGATTCAATTGGACCGGTTGATCGGCCGGTAGGACGAATCGATTAAGAGTAAGCTTGGCTTGGGGTATGATAAACGGAGGTTGCCTTAGGGGAATCAGAGCCGGTTGATTGCTTCTTTGCCTTTCTTGCTAGTTATCCTTTACTTCTCCCCGCAATTCTCCCGCGTGTTCATCATGTTCATCACTTTTCCCCTTCGTTCTTCGTCAATCCGTGAAGATCGGGACCGCAACCCACATCATATGGTATCAGAGCCACCGTTGCCACGGATTTGACTTGTGTTTCCACCATTTCCACCAAATTTTTTTTCTTTGATTTCCAGAAATTCGAAAATTTCCCAAAAAAATAGCCTTCCTTGGATTCGACCGATCTCTCGATTTGTTGCGTTCTTAGTAGTTTTGATCCACGGATCTGGTGCTAAAGGACCTTTTCCCCACCTTTGTTTGCATTACCAAGCCTTAATTTTGCCAATTTCCCATGAAATCAAGGAATTTCGAGTTTGGTTTCCGCCCAAATCGCAAATTTCGTGCCCACGAACTCAACATCCGGTACTACCGGGAATACGAGTGGTACTACCGGGAACACGGTACTACCGGATTCAAAACTGCGGTACTACCGCCGGGCCAAATTTCCCCAAAAATCTGTTCCTCCTTTCGTTTTGGCAATATCCGTTGTTGTTTGAGTCCTTCGGTCTACACCGACAAACAAGCTTCCACGACAACCGTCATCGACAAGAAACGACGCCAAGGACTCGAACCATCCTCGTCATCGTGATCCATTGTGAACCATCCTCTAGCTCAATATTGCGTGGCATTGCACTTGTGTTGACGAAAGTGAGTGTCAACTATATTGGCGAGTGTGCATCGTAAAGTCTCGGCATAAGAAAAGAAAGAGTGTACCACTAGTATCACAAAAGAGAGAGAGAAAACAGGCAAAGTGCCCAATCCATCCTTGTGAGCCACGACAAAAGACTTACCGCCAAAGAGAGAGTAGTAGGTTGGCACTTGTGCAAATCTATTGCCACACAAACGCAATTGAGCTAGAATCTTTCTTGTGTTGGCGTGACGCTTGAGCACGTGCTCGCCTGTTGGTCGCGTTAACCCCATTTATCGCTTTGTGTGTGTTTCGTTAAAATTTGTGTGGTTAGTTTTCTTTGGTTCTTGGATCATTGTGTATCTTACCTACTTTGGACAACATACTTTTCGTCGGATTTGTTTGTTTCCTTTGCCACTTCATACCTACCTATCCTCATAAGTGTGTGCGTGGTTGTACCTTCGGTTATCACTTCAAGCCATTGAACTCTTTGATTGATTCATTCGTGTGTCGTATCAAAAGTTTTAATTCTATCTTTAAGAATTTGGCAAGTATAGTTGATTACCCAATTGCATTACACCTCACTTGATTCTTGTCAAGATGTTTAGGGCAAGCACCAATGGAAGCTCAAGCTCCGATGATCAATCTCAAGTGAATGGAAACCCCGACAATGCCTATGTGACATATCGCGAGTTCATGGGACTACGTCACCTCTTGCGTGATGGCCTTGAGCGATACGAGAATCGCCTTCAAGCGCAGCGAGCCAAATTCAACACTCAAATGGCGCGAGTCACCGAAGCCATCACGACCCTCGCCGACCGCAACGCGTCATCAAGCTCAAGCCGAACAAGGGCCTCGTCGAGATCTTCTCACCAACATGAGCGGCGCGAACATGAACACCATGACCATCTTCGGCATGGTAACATGGAACATCCTCCACAACCTCGAGCACATCATGAGGAGGAGCGTCAAGAACATCCTCACCATCGCCATGTGGAGCGCCAACACACACCACCACCACCGCCTCATCGTCGAGATCATCATGCGCCGGAAGCACATGCTAATGGCGAGCCGGGTGCAAATGACTTCTATGCACATGAGCGACCCAATAGGCGTCATCCACGACATCGCCATCATCATCAAGAACATGAGCGGCGTGAAGCGCGTGAACACCATCATCATGATCGTCACCATGACGACAACCAAGAGCGTGAGGCTCAACCTCACCAACATGATCATCGCCATGCTTCACCACCTCCAATACGGCGCCAAGATGATGATAATGTCGCCTCCATCAAGTTCAATATACCCAAATTCTTTGGCACAAGCGACCCGGAAGCTTACCTTTCGTGGGAACTCAAGGTTGATAAGATATTCCGGTTAAACAACTACTCCAACAACAAGATGGTTGCGATGGCATCAATGGAGTTTGAGGACTATGCACTCTTGTGGTGGGAGCAGCTTCAAGCAACGCGTGAAGAGAACAAGCTCCAACCAATAAGCACTTGGACGGAGATGAAAGAAGCAATGACACATCGCTTTGTGCCTCCATACTATAGAAGAGACTTGTTCAAGAAGCTACAAGAATTGAAGCAAGGTTTGAAGACGGTTGATGAGTACTACAAGGAGATGGAATCGGCCATGACAAGAGCAAACATAGAAAAGTCAAATGAACAATCCATGGCTCGCTTCATGAATGGCCTCAACTACCCAATCAAGAAGATTGTGGAGTTCCAACCATACTCTAACCTTGTGGAGCTCGTGCATCAAGCAACCAAGGCTGAGCGACAAGTTCTCGAAGAGCTCAAGTACATGAAGGCCAAGGCCTTCTTTGCCGCGAAGCCTTCAACACCGATACCTCCACCAAGTCAAGCAAATGCAAGAGCACCACGGCGTGTGCCATAATCAATACACAATTGGGGAAAAGAAAGACAAACAAAAACTAATTGGGGAAAATCCCGGGGCGTTACATGCATCAGCGCCCTGGAGGCCATGAGGGCGTCGTGGCGAGCTTGTGCGTCCGGAGACGCGTTCTTGAAGGACTTGCTCTTGCTCGAAGGAGTACATCTGGTGCCTCGACCCTTGGCCGCCGTGTTGCTGATGCTCTTCTCTCTCGAGAAGGGAGGCGGAGGCCGGAGCGAGGGGTGAGGAGTCTCATTCTCCTTGGATCCTCCACCATGCTCGTGGTTGGACCCGCCCGCGACGCCCAGCGCCACCTGCTCCTCAGGCGGCGAGGGCGGCACGTCCGCGCGTTCTTCGTCCGCGGTGCGGCGGTCCATAGAAGCTCGAGGGCGTGTAGGAGAGATAACCTTGGCAGCCGCAGCCTCAGGCTTCTTCTTGGGCGGCATGCTTGACGAACAACTTGACGAAGATCTACGAGTCGACGCAGGCGAGATCAGCGCTTGCGCCCCCTACCTAGCGCGCCAGATGTCGTGTCTCGAAGGACGGACACCGGGGATGCGAGGCACCCCCTTTGTAGATTCGGTAGGGGCGCGAAGGAGGCTGAAGACGTCTCCCGGGGGACGATCGCCGGACAAGTTCCTCACTCGGTCTCGATGTGGTAGGCAAACAAGGAAACCACACAACGATCTACCCAGGTTCAGGCCGCCCGAAGGCTAACAGCCCTACTCCTGCATGTCTGGATAGATGGATGAATCATGGTGAGGCTACAATGGCGTTCCCGGCGAGGCACCCGGCGGGGTGCTCCGGCTAGAGGAAGGGGGAGGACAGATCCTTGCCTAGAGGAGATCACCTTCCTTCCCTTCCTCCTTCTAGCCTATCTTGGTGGTGGTCTTCTACCTTGGATCGCCGGCGAGCTAGCCTCTCTCTTGTGCTTGCTTGCCTCCTAACCTATCTTGGTCTTGAGCCCCCCCTTCTCCTCCATGCCCTTGGTCCTTCTTTTATAGGGAAAGGGGATACCACAGAGGTATTGCGAGGAGCATGAGGGGTTCTTGGCGGGAAGCAACCCCTCTCCGTGGTGGAGACGGCGACGTGGCCTCTTCTCCTCCAAGTATCGGTCACCGGGTCGGTGGGATCTCTGGCGCCTTCTGGGAAAGGGGCGGACAGGGTCTGACAGTGGGTAGGTGGTGTCCCCTGTCCACGCCTTGCTTCCCAAGTCCTGTGGAGGCTTCCGCCATCCTCTGGAAGATGGTAGAAGCCTTATCTTCTCCTTGTACGACCTTGTACCCGAGAGGGAGCCCGGCCCCGCGGGGACTCGCGCTCTCGGGGTCTTCGGTTTCTTCCGGGGTGCAGGAGGCCCGGAGGTCCTGCATACCCGGGAGGTCTTGCCTGACGCGGGTGCGCCCACCAGACCTTGTGTCAAGTCTTGGCCTTGTGCGTCTTCGTTGTGGGCCCACAGGCGGTGGACCCACTTAGGCAGCACTAGGGGAACCACATGTTCCACTGCTGCGACACCATGTGACATCACATATGAGCTAACTCCCAACCCAAAACCTTTGCCAAGCCCATGACTTCATAATTTTAATGTAACATCCCAAATTTCTCAAAAATTTAAAAACTTTGCATTCATGCATCATTCATCATATAGGCATGGCATTTAAATCACATAAAGAATAATTTAAAATTTAATTATAAGTTTAAATAAATTTGTATTCCATAAAGAGGTTTATTTGAACTCCTTATATTAATCTTTATTTTATTAGATTATTTATTTGGCAAAATGCTATCAAAAAGTTCTAATTTTAATAAGCTTTCTAAAACATATTTTTATAAATTTTTCTGAAATGATTTGGTTAAGTTTAAAATTCATTTTTGAATTTAGGTTTTGAAAACAGAAAATGTTTTGTTAAAAAAAAAAGGAAGAAGGGGCAAACCGAGCCGGCCCAACTCCACCTCGCCGCGCGGGCGCTACACCATGGCCCAGTATCGGCCCAGCACCCAGCCCGCGCAGCTTTCCTTCCCTCTCACCTCGCTGACGGGTGGACCCCACCCCGCGTCTTCAACCCCCTGCGCGAAGAGAGCAACAGAACACGAGTCTATCCCGAGTTCCACTCCGGCGAGCAAATCCATCCAAACCGATTACGCGTTGATCTTATCGCGCCCCCTCTCGCCCATATATACTCCATCCAGCCCTCCCTCAGTTCCATCAAAAACCAGAACCTCGACGCCACAGGGCTGTCCGCAATCGGAGTTGGCATCCCGCCATTTCCGCCGCCGTGAAGCTCACCGTACGGGATACTCCGGCCATCCCGGACCCTCTCTTCTCCTCCCCTCGTTTCCTTTCGTCCTTGCGCACGCTTTTGACACGGTTGTGCATTTGTTTACGCAGCGAGTCCTCGCCACCGTCCGCGACCGACGCCGCCGCCCGCATCTCCAACTCCGACGAGAGATCTCCGGCGAACGAAGACGCGACGCTGCCTCCAACCACGCCATCGTTACCACCTCGTCGCCTTCTCTACCCCGGTACGACTCATCCGTCCCGTAGCCTCTTCTTCCGTGAGCGCGTGCGACGCCGGCCATGGCTCCGCCGTGGTCGGAGCATTTCCGGCACACCGGCGCCGCCTGTCCCCGTCGGAAAGTTAGATAGATCTGGAGCGTTCATTTTCTGTTAGATCGGACGGTTAACGAATCGCGATCCGAGCGAAGCGGTACCAACGAATCAGATCGCGCCGCGTGGCCTATCTTTTTTCTATTTCGGCTGGATTTTGTAATTAAAACAGAAAACGATTAAAACTTGCAAAATTCATAACTTTCAATCTGTTTATCCAAATTTGGTGAATTTTATATCCACGGAAAGCTCTGCTCGTGTAGTTTATTATTGTTTCATTAGTTTGTCATTTTAGTGTATTTTAATTTGCGGAATTAACAGTTTGGCAATTCGGCTATTTAAAATCATAACTTAAATAATAAAAATGTTTTTCACATAAATCCAATTGTTCTGGAATTGTAATTTTGCTCTTTGTCCAGAAAGTGCAACATGAGTTTTATTGAAATTTTCATAAAAGAATTAAATAATTTGATTGTAGGACTTAATTGATTATATTTTGTTCTCTATATTTTAATAGTTAAAATAAGATAATAAAATGCTGTTCATTGCATTCATGCATTAAATAAACAGAGAGAATAAAATGATAATAAGTTGTTTTGTCATGTTCATAGCATATCATGCATGCATACATATTTATGCCTTGATGTTTTAAGTGTTGCATGGTGTGTTTATTTATTTTTTTGTATTGTTTGTTGCTAGATTGTGAAGAGGAGGAAGGTTTTGCTTGTGATTGTTATTCTTGCTGTGCTTGTTCCTCTTGTTACCAAGGCAAGTGACATTCATGAACCACCCATTATTTTTCCTATATGCATTAGTAGAGTTTTTGAGTAGTATGCATGATAGGAAAGTTTCTTTATTATTTTACTATGCTAAGTTTTTATGCTATGCTATATAAAATCTCCTAGTAGTGTGTAGCCACCCTCCCTACCATGTTATTGCAGCCATTTAAAAGGTTTTATTAGATGCTTAGCAATGCTATGAAATTTTTTTACATGTTATTTGTGGAAAGATTTCGATGTGTTAAACTTAAAATGCACACCTGGGTGGATTGGTTGGAAAGGTTTATGTTGAGTGGCTATTTGGGGCTGTGTTTATGGTTGTCTTCGCCTAAGATGAATTTACTTCTACTTAGGGCCATGAGCACGGTGGTTTTCACCCAAAAGTGCACTTGTGGTTGCCACCCAGGAACAAAGAGATTACTAAGTCCCTCCAAGTTTAGAAGCTTCCCGTGCAGCCTTTTGACAATGGGCTCTGTCTTGAACAACTAAGTTGTGAGAGTTCAACCTGTCAGCCTGACAAGCAGATGTAGAATTTTGATAGGTGGAACGGGTCTTGCTAGTATGGTTGAATTCTTCTTCTGAAAGTTCTTGTCTCAATTCTCTCCTTTCCTTAATGCACTCCGCGTGTATAGGATGTCTGGGTTAATTGAGTCTAAAGGTGAAAGTCCACAAACTCTGCAGAGTCGACAATCTGAGTACTTAGCCGTGTCCCCGGTGATGGACAACTTCGAGCAGCTGGACAAGGATGGACGGAAGAATCTCAACACTGTTTTTCATGAAGTAAAAATTTGACTAAGGAAAGAAATATTGGTGCACTTGGGCTTCATCCCTTGGTGCCAAGTCTTTGAAAATAAAAGTGTTTTACAAAAGATAGGAGAAAACTTGCTTTCTGCAAATAGCCTACAACTCCACCAAGCCAAATACTCATGTAGTTTAGACTTGTCATTTTATATCCACCATAGTCACTTGCCAATACTTCATTGTATTGACCTCCTTCGGGGGCTGCATATTCCAATGTGCAGGTACTTCAGATGAAGAATAAATTATGGACTCGAGTCTACACCCAACATGTCTGCCTGTGGTGCATGCTTGAAGATGAGGCTCATTGCTTTTGTGTTTCTGTTGTGAACTCTGAATATTATCGCTAGCCTTCATGGTTATGCAACTTGTAATAAAGCTATACTTGGCTATTTTTGGATCTCGTTGTAGTAACTTGATACTTCTGCAATGATACTTTAAATTTTGTACTGTGGTGCTGGCAGTGATCCAGGGACTAGCACTTAACACAGGTGCTCTATCTTTAATAAAAGATGGGGCACTACATTTAATCACAATGGGTCAAGTTAATTAAGTGCAATAAAAGTAATGTGTGCATTAAGTTTGTGAGAGCTTTTTAACCAACTTTACCCATAACAATCCCAATAACATAAGCATTTTAATTTGGAAGCATAGATAAAACAATATAACATGATAAACATACTTGGAATAGCATATTAGCTAATAGGTAGATATGGTGGACTCACTGGAAAAACTTTGGTTGAAGGTGTTGGAAAACAAGTTTTTTACTTGTTGAAATTTTTGGGCTAGGAAGAGGGAGATAGTGGACCATCTAAATGCATGCATAAGTGTCCATAGAACTAACCAATCCATGTTAAACAAAGTAAAGTAGAATTCAGCACCTAAAACATGAATAAGAAATAGCTCTTGATAAAACACTTGCAAATTAATACTCATTAAAAAGCATATGAAGCATGCGACTATATGTATCTTTTTAAATCAACTCAAACATCCTCTTCCTAATAATTTTAAAAGCATCCAACTTCCAGTAGCTCTCTCATATATAAAATGAAAAGTGGTGGTCTCAAACAAAAATACCAAACCGAAATAAAAAGAACAAAAATACGCTTCAAGTTTATGCGATAAAGTGCAATGATCGAAAAACAGAAGTTAGACGTGTGCAAACCGAGAGTGTGTTGGTCCAGTGGGGTTGTCTTCACATACCCAAGCTTATGGTCTTCACCATCCTTGGATAGCTCTTGGTGCATCTCCTCTAATCCCTGTGAAAAAACTTCAAAACACCGTTTCTCTCATTTCTTTTCTATGGGGTGGCATTAGTAGGCACAAAACAAACATAGGAAACATGTCCAAAAAGTGTATAATGTTGTATTCCTTCTCATAAACTCAATTGGGTAAAAAATATTCAACTTAAAAGTTCAAAGAATGCATAAAACAAAATGGGACAGAATCTGTCCAGAAAAACAGCAGCAACAAAACACATTTTTTTACCCCACTTAAATATGTTGAAAAAATCTGAAAACATTCACGCTTATAGAGGATGAAAAGTTGCAACTACAGTTCAAATTTCAGCTCATTCGGAGTTACAGAATAGAAATGAAAAATCATACCGTGCACAGATTCGTGCTGGACTAGAATCTCCGAATAGAAAAAGCAACTTTTTCAAGCCAAAATGGGTAAAACTTGGCACTTTATTAAAAATTCCAGAAACATAACTAAAAACTAAGTCTCTTGTTACAGCAAGAGTACATAAAGAAAATCTCAAATAAAAACAACCGGGTTGCCTCCCGTAAAGCACTTTCTTTATAGCAATATAGCTAGGCTTACTTACTTGGCATCAAGATGGTTGGTGTGAGGTGCCTTGGCATCCCCAAGCTTGAATTATTGTACTTACTTGATATACGTAGAGTGATCCTAGGGGTAACATCCCAAATCTTGAGTGTTTGTCCCTCTTTATCTTTGTTCATCTCCCTCAACTCTTTCACTTGAAAATTCTCTTCACACAAAACTCATCATAAACTTGATTAGAGGGGTTAGTGTCTCCATAAATTAAATCCACATAGGTACAGAAAAGACATATCATGAGTTGATTCTAAACATGAACTATTGTTACTATGGTTATGTATTGTTCATTGATCAAAAGAGCTACACAAAACACAAGTAATGAGAGTAATTGAAAATAAAGACAGAATCTGTCAAAAACTGGACAGCCCGTAAAGAGTGAATTTTCAGAGGCACTTACGTTGCTCAAATAAGAAAACTTTGAACTAAAGAAATGTGTATTAATAACTTAATATTGCTGCCGTAAAATATCAAGTCAAAGCTCCTTTTCTGTGATTTTATACATTTTTCGTAGTAAAGATCAGGAATCTATTTTCTGGACATCCATGATAGTTTTAATGATGCTCACATAGGAATAAGAATAAAAACGCAAAAAAGAGAGCATCAAGGGTAAAATATGAAACATATTTGAGTCTAACCATACTCTAACCTTGTGGAGCTCGTGCATCAAGCAACCAAGGCCGAGCGACAATGATGAGGATATATCGGTGGATTATGCTGATTATTCATGCTTACACTGGAAGGAAATATTAAGCCTAACCGATGATTATTATAAGGTGAACTCATTCCTAGTTGGACATGATACTTTGATTTATAAGAATGTTATACTACCTAAGTTATTGTGTTCTTGTATCATTAGGTTTGAGTTAATAGAGGGCATGGCGCATGGAGAAGAAGATGCGCGCGAGGGATGGAAATCATTGACAACCATCAAGGTGGCAAGCACGAGGGAGGCGAGGGAGGAAGTGGAGCCATCAATGAAGAGAGATTCAATTCGGACTAGCAGAAGTCACGAATTCGAAACAGTCAAGGTGTATTCATATGAAGTCCAAATAAAGCAACGAAGCACAGGTTGGAAAGGAAATTACAAATCCTTTCCAACGGATCCGACCCCAAACACCGGTTCGACTCGGACAAGCCTCGGTGACCAAAACAAGTCGACGGCTGTTTCCTGCCAGTTTCCAAATAAAGTCCTTTAAGTTAGGAAAGTTAGAGATATGGTTGTTTTCGACTCCAACTCTATGTTGGACGTCCAGCAGCCTTTATAAGGCTTGTAATTTCGTGGCTTTTAGGTACAGACCACGTTTAAACATAAACCCTAGATTGGATTGCTAAGCATTCATCTATATTCGAGTTCCTCTGTGTTGCGCTCAGGAATTCAACCTCTCCACTGTGTTGCGCTCTGGAGATTATTATCCGAAATTTGAGTGTGATCTGTTGTTCCACTGGGAATTAGTAGATTGCAAAACCGCTTCGTGGTCGGCGGCTACGTTGCATCGGTGTGAGGCGTCGCGAATATCCATTGGGTTGAAGAGCTGTTGCATTGGCAACGGGGGAACAGCCGGAGAGTTCGTCGGATTCTCGCAAGTTATCTTCCACCATCATCCATCTACCCACCGCTCACTGAGAAGATCGGGCCACCCCTTATCATCTTGGTATCAGATTTCCAGCGTTTACTCGGTGAGCATCCACAAATCCATCTCGTAGTTGTAGATTTATTTTCGTCCTATCCAGAAAAAGCCATACAAAAAGATTAGGTTTTAGATTTTGCCATAGACTTAGATTGCAGCAGTTTGATTCATAGTTGCTGGTCAATTTTCCTTTGCGTAACTTTAATCTTGTCCAAGTCTAGGTTTAGGGTTCTAATCGTTTTGCTTTCTCTTATTGAATTCGGAGTCCAAAAACAGAAAATACCAATTTTCGTCCGTTTTTCCCGCGTGGACAGTTTCCGAGTAGAGTTAGGTTTCTAAGTTCTGTTTGTTTCCAAATCTTCCGTTGTTATTTCCGTAACTTTGTTTAGCTTAGCCACTGCCTTTCTACAGCACGTGAGTAGGAACTTACCCATTGAGAATAGCAAATTTTCTTGTGCTCGACAGGCTGCTCTTTTGATCGGTTTTCTTGCACACTTTGTCTCAGCGTGTTTGCTCAAGTGCTCCTGTTTTGTTGTGGCCATAAATTTAAAATCAAAAAAAAAGAGAAAAGAGAAAAGAGACGAGAGAAAAAGTGACAAAAGAAAAAATTTCAGAGAAGAGAAAAGAATCAAAGGCCGAAGTTCAAATTTCAGTTGAGGAGCTTGCTGATTGTGTTTTGTTGCATAGTTGAGCAATCTTGTGCCTGTCATTAGAGCCTTTTTGCTAGCATCTCTCTTGTGCATTTGCAACAACCGAGCATTACTCCGATATATCATATTTTGAGCTCAATTTTCAAAGTTGCTTTTGCCCCATTTATCTCCACCGTGTGAGTTTCCCTGTTGTGTCTGATCAGCACTAGGAATTGAACTGGTGTAGTTAGGTATCCCTACCAAGCTCCACTAAATACCCTGGTTTGCTGTGTGACGCATTGAAACCCATAATATTCGCTGCATCACATCCGTGCACGTACTGTCACTACAAGTGGTGAGCTTTTCTAATTCACTGTGGAACGGTAAGATCCACAATTTCTTTCGGTTGAGTGAGTTGAGAGTTTTCCACATATATACATATCTGTTTGTTTTTCACTAACCATGGTAGACAGTGCTATGGATACTTTGGAGACACGTCAATATCACTTCCTCCACCATAAATATTGTAGTGATACTTTTTGGGAGGAAGAACAAGGTGCTTTCAATGGTGATGGCCTTTTCCACCATCGTGTGCAGATTGGTGAGCGATGTGCTGCTGCCACCATTGACGGATCTTCTAATCTCAATTTAGTCAGTATTGAGGTTGTAGAGAAGTTGCAGCTACATAAATTTTCCAATCTGAAGCCATACCTTCTACGCTCATCATATGGCACACTGCTTATTTCCCACACTGCTGAAGTTCCTTTTACCTTCGGCGAGCATACTGAGATTGTGCGATGTGATGTATCCCCCATGCCACTTGACTCTTGTCACGTACTTCTCGGAGATCCTTGGTGCAGGAAGTTTCAAGTTCGAGCTCGCCCCGAGGTTAACAAAATTTCGTTCATGTGGAACATGAAGCGGGGTTTTCTGCTACGAAATTCAGCCGATGATTTTCATGAGTACCATCTTCTTCGCAAGGAGAGGAGAAAAGAATTTAGCTTATCGGCTAAGTACATGGTCATCATGGACGGTGACATTTCAATTATATGTCATGTTGACCACATTATGGATCAAATCCCATGTGAGAATGAGAGCCACATAGCCAAATTGAGTGAGAGTGTTATAAAAAGTGAGTTGTGTGATTCCACTAAACGTGAGGATGAGTGCATACACTTTGAGAGTATGAGAGAACAAGACAACATGAGTGTAGTAGATGATAGGACATGTGAGGATATTTCTGCTAATGTAACTATCTCTACTTCTAGTGTTGTTTCTTGTGATATGCAGGTTGCTTTTGAAGAAAGGGAGCTGTCAAGTCTTCAACCTGCATCACCACTAGAGGAACCTATTTCAGTGCCTACTACATCTGAGGAGTTTGCCATTGAAAAGGGTAATGATTTTGAGCTGCAGCCAGCAAGCGCGTCACTTTGTGAGTATGATTCTACGCTGACTAGTTCTAGTGATTTGATACACAAACATATTTCAGCACCATGTGATAATTTGCTAAATTCGAATTTTGATCATGTGGTATTGATTACACATAAAGAGATCCTTGCTAAACTACAACCGACTGATGTTTTGTTTTACATCATGCTAGAAGAACCACTTACCATTAGTTGTGCTATGAATAGGATTTCTGAAATTTCATATGTAAATTCTAGCACCTATGCCAACTGTTTTCGATTCTATTTAATTGGTGACTATAACATGAACGAGAATTTTTTGGTGGATCACATATGCATTACCTATGATAACATTGCTGAACTAAAACATTTTTCTTGCAATCATATATGCTCTGTGCCGAAATCTTTTTGCTTTGGGACAATACCTCATTATCATGATAATATGATGTCTTCTAGTCTAGTTGATGTACCTCAGCGAACAAAGGTAGCATCACCTTTGTTGGACTGTTCTGATCTTGCTAGATTTGCATATGATTATGCACATCCGTCTTGTTTGTCCCAAACTGATTTATGCTTCACTTATATTTGCAAACTGAGTTGCATCTTAAGTACTGGAAATAATGGACATGACTATTTACCTGTTTGTGCTGCATGGTCATTGCTTTGTTCTACATATCAGAGTAGCGCAATTGAAGCATGGTATGACACATATGATGATTTGCATCGTTTGGATTGGTTTGACCTTGATAGCATGAAATTTGATCATCGATCTTCTGTGAGGACATTGGATTTAATACTGAATCATAACATTTTATATATTTGTGTCTATCATTTTGATCATGATTCTATGAACTTCACTTATACTTGCAATTCTGATTGCTTATTGCTGAGATTTTCTTGGTTCCATTATGACAATTATATGTGCTATGCTCGCAATTGTCGTTGCATTTTGTCATTTGAGAATAATCATCCTATTTACAAACATGATACAACCTGCTATATATACATATACTCTGCATACACGTTGTTCTTTTTGTTTCTTCCACTTTCAGCTTATCCAAAGCCGCGGACGGCTTTTCTTGAAGAAAGGGAGGATGATGAGGATATATCGGTGGATTATGCTGATTATTCATGCTTACACTGGAAGGAAATATTAAGCCTAACCGATGATTATTATAAGGTGAACTCATTCCTAGTTGGACATGATACTTTGATTTATAAGAATGTTATACTACCTAAGTTATTGTGTTCTTGTATCATTAGGTTTGAGTTAATAGAGGGCATGGCGCATGGAGAAGAAGATGCGCGCGAGGGATGGAAATCATTGACAACCATCAAGGTGGCAAGCACGAGGGAGGCGAGGGAGGAAGTGGAGCCATCAATGAAGAGAGATTCAATTCGGACTAGCAGAAGTCACGAATTCGAAACAGTCAAGGTGTATTCATATGAAGTCCAAATAAAGCAACGAAGCACAGGTTGGAAAGGAAATTACAAATCCTTTCCAACGGATCCGACCCCAAACACCGGTTCGACTCGGACAAGCCTCGGTGACCAAAACAAGTCGACGGCTGTTTCCTGCCAGTTTCCAAATAAAGTCCTTTAAGTTAGGAAAGTTAGAGATATGGTTGTTTTCGACTCCAACTCTATGTTGGACGTCCAGCAGCCTTTATAAGGCTTGTAATTTCGTGGCTTTTAGGTACAGACCACGTTTAAACATAAACCCTAGATTGGATTGCTAAGCATTCATCTATATTCGAGTTCCTCTGTGTTGCGCTCAGGAATTCAACCTCTCCACTGTGTTGCGCTCTGGAGATTATTATCCGAAATTTGAGTGTGATCTGTTGTTCCACTGGGAATTAGTAGATTGCAAAACCGCTTCGTGGTCGGCGGCTACGTTGCATCGGTGTGAGGCGTCGCGAATATCCATTGGGTTGAAGAGCTGTTGCATTGGCAACGGGGGAACAGCCGGAGAGTTCGTCGGATTCTCGCAAGTTATCTTCCACCATCATCCATCTACCCACCGCTCACTGAGAAGATCGGGCCACCCCTTATCAGACAAGTTCTCGAAGAGCTCAAGTACATCAAGGCCAAGGCCTTCTTTGCCGCGAAGCCTTCAACACCGATACCTCCACCAAGTCAAGCAAATGCAAGAGCACCGCGGCGTGTGCCCTAATCAATACACAATTGGGGAAAAGAAAGACAAACAAAATCTAATTGGGGAAAATCCCGGGGCGTTACAGGCATCAGCGCCCTGGAGGCCATGAGGGCGTCGTGGCGAGCTTGTGCGTCCGGAGACGCGTTCTTGAAGGACTTGCTCTTGCTCGAAGGAGTACATCTGGTGCCTCGACCCTTGGCCGCCGTGTTGCTGATGCTCTTCTCTCTCGAGAAGGGAGGCGGAGGCCGGAGCGAGGGGTGAGGAGTCTCATTCTCCTTGGATCCTCCACCATGCTCGTGGTTGGACCCGCCCGCGACGCCCAGCGCCACCTGCTCCTCAGGCGGCGAGGGCGGCACGTCCGCGCGTTCTTCGTCCGCGGTGCGGCGGTCCATAGAAGCTCGAGGGCGTGTAGGAGAGATAACCTTGGCAGCCGCAGCCTCAGGCTTCTTCTTGGGCGGCATGCTTGACGAACAACTTGACGAAGATCTACGAGTCGACGCAGGCGAGATCAGCGCTTGCGCCCCCTACCTAGCGCGCCAGATGTCGTGTCTCGAAGGACGGACACCGGGGATGCGAGGCACCCCCTTTGTAGATTCGGTAGGGGCGCGAAGGAGGCTGAAGACGTCTCCCGGGGGACGATCGCCGGACAAGTTCCTCACTCGGTCTCGATGTGGTAGGCAAACAAGGAAACCACACAACGATCTACCCAGGTTCAGGCCGCCCGAAGGCTAACAGCCCTACTCCTGCATGTCTGGATAGATGGATGAATCATGGTGAGGCTACAATGGCGTTCCCGGCGAGGCACCCGGCGGGGTGCTCCGGCTAGAGGAAGGGGGAGGACAGATCCTTGCCTAGAGGAGATCACCTTCCTTCCCTTCCTCCTTCTAGCCTATCTTGGTGGTGGTCTTCTACCTTGGATCGCCGGCGAGCTAGCCTCTCTCTTGTGCTTGCTTGCCTCCTAACCTATCTTGGTCTTGAGCCCCCCCTTCTCCTCCATGCCCTTGGTCCTTCTTTTATAGGGAAAGGGGATACCACAGAGGTATTGCGAGGAGCATGAGGGGTTCTTGGCGGGAAGCAACCCCTCTCCGTGGTGGAGACGGCGACGTGGCCTCTTCTCCTCCAAGTATCGGTCACCGGGTCGGTGGGATCTCTGGCGCCTTCTGGGAAAGGGGCGGACAGGGTCTGACAGTGGGTAGGTGGTGTCCCCTGTCCACGCCTTGCTTCCCAAGTCCTGTGGAGGCTTCCGCCATCCTCTGGAAGATGGTAGAAGCCTTATCTTCTCCTTGTACGACCTTGTACCCGAGAGGGAGCCCGGCCCCGCGGGGACTCGCGCTCTCGGGGTCTTCGGTTTCTTCCGGGGTGCAGGAGGCCCGGAGGTCCTGCATACCCGGGAGGTCTTGCCTGACGCGGGTGCGCCCACCAGACCTTGTGTCAAGTCTTGGCCTTGTGCGTCTTCGTTGTGGGCCCACAGGCGGTGGACCCACTTAGGCAGCACTAGGGGAACCACATGTTCCACTGCTGCGACACCATGTGACATCACATATGAGCTAACTCCCAACCCAAAACCTTTGTCAAGCCCATGACTTCATAATTTTAATCACAATGGGTCAAGTTAATTAAGTGCAATAAAAGTAATGTGTGCATTAAGTTCGTGAGAGCTTTTTAACCAACTTTACCCATAACAATCCCAATAACATAAGCATTTTAATTTGGAAGCATAGATAAAACAATATAACATGATAAACATACTTGGAATAGCATATTAGCTAATAGGTAGATATGGTGGACTCACTGGAAAAACTTTGGTTGAAGGTGTTGGAAAACAAGTTTTTTACTTGTTGAAATTTTTGGGCTAGGAAGAGGGAGATAGTTGACCATCTAAATGCATGCATAAGTGTCCATAGAACTAACCAATCCATGTTAAACAAAGTAAAGTAGAATTCAGCACCTAAAACATGAATAAGAAATAGCTCTTGATAAAACACTTGCAAATTAATACTCATTAAAAAGCATATGAAGCATGCGACTATATGTATCTTTTTAAATCAACTCAAACATCCTCTTCCTAATAATTTTAAAAGCATCCAACTTCCAGTAGCTCTCTCATATATAAAATGAAAAGTGGTGGTCTCAAACAAAAATACCAAACCGAAATAAAAAGAACAAAAATACGCTTCAAGTTTATGCGATAAAGTGCAATGATCGAAAAACAGAAGTTAGACGTGTGCAAACCGAGAGTGTGTTGGTCCAGTGGGGTTGTCTTCACATACCCAAGCTTATGGTCTTCACCATCCTTGGATAGCTCTTGGTGCATCTCCTCTAATCCCTTTGAAAAAACTTCAAAACACCGTTTCTCTCATTTCTTTTCTATGGGGTGGCATTAGTAGGCACAAAACAAACATAGGAAACATGTCCAAAAAGTGTATAATGTTGTATTCCTTCTCATAAACTCAATTGGGTAAAAAATATTCAACTTAAAAGTTCAAAGAATGCATAAAACAAAATGGGACAGAATCTGTCCAGAAAAACAGCAGCAACAAAACACATTTTTTTACCCCACTTAAATATGTTGAAAAAATCTGAAAACATTCACGCTTATAGAGGATGAAAAGTTGCAACTACAGTTCAAATTTCAGCTCATTCGGAGTTACAGAATAGAAATGAAAAATCATACCGTGCACAGATTCGTGCTGGACTAGAATCTCCGAATAGAAAAAGCAACTTTTTCAAGCCAAAATGGGTAAAACTTGGCACTTTATTAAAAATTCCAGAAACATAACTAAAAACTAAGTCTCTTGTTACAGCAAGAGTACATAAAGAAAATCTCAAATAAAAACAACCGGGTTGCCTCCCGTAAAGCACTTTCTTTATAGCAATATAGCTAGGCTTACTTACTTGGCATCAAGATGGTTGGTGTGAGGTGCCTTGGCATCCCCAAGCTTGAATTATTGTACTTACTTGATATACGTAGAGTGATCCTAGGGGTAACATCCCAAATCTTGAGTGTTTGTCCCTCTTTATCTTTGTTCATCTCCCTCAACTCTTTCACTTGAAAATTCTCTTCACACAAAACTCATCATAAACTTGATTAGAGGGGTTAGTGTCTCCATAAATTAAATCCACATAGGTACAGAAAAGACATATCATGAGTTGATTCTAAACATGAACTATTGTTACTATGGTTATGTATTGTTCATTGATCAAAAGAGCTACACAAAACACAAGTAATGAGAGTAATTGAAAATAAAGACAGAATCTGTCAAAAACTGGACAGCCCGTAAAGAGTGAATTTTCAGAGGCACTTACGTTGCTCAAATAAGAAAACTTTGAACTAAAGAAATGTGTATTAATAACTTAATATTGCTGCCGTAAAATATCAAGTCAAAGCTCCTTTTCTGTGATTTTATACATTTTTCGTAGTAAAGATCAGGAATCTATTTTCTGGACATCCATGATAGTTTTAATGATGCTCACATAGGAATAAGAATAAAAACGCAAAAAAGAGAGCATCAAGGGTAAAATATGAAACATATTTGAGTCTAACCATACTCTAACCTTGTGGAGCTCGTGCATCAAGCAACCAAGGCCGAGCGACAAGTTCTCGAAGAGCTCAAGTACATCAAGGCCAAGGCCTTCTTTGCCGCGAAGCCTTCAACACCGATACCTCCACCAAGTCAAGCAAATGCAAGAGCACCGCGGCGTGTGCCCTAATCAATACACAATTGGGGAAAAGAAAGACAAACAAAATCTAATTGGGGAAAATCCCGGGGCGTTACAGGCATCAGCGCCCTGGAGGCCATGAGGGCGTCGTGGCGAGCTTGTGCGTCCGGAGACGCGTTCTTGAAGGACTTGCTCTTGCTCGAAGGAGTACATCTGGTGCCTCGACCCTTGGCCGCCGTGTTGCTGATGCTCTTCTCTCTCGAGAAGGGAGGCGGAGGCCGGAGCGAGGGGTGAGGAGTCTCATTCTCCTTGGATCCTCCACCATGCTCGTGGTTGGACCCGCCCGCGACGCCCAGCGCCACCTGCTCCTCAGGCGGCGAGGGCGGCACGTCCGCGCGTTCTTCGTCCGCGGTGCGGCGGTCCATAGAAGCTCGAGGGCGTGTAGGAGAGATAACCTTGGCAGCCGCAGCCTCAGGCTTCTTCTTGGGCGGCATGCTTGACGAACAACTTGACGAAGATCTACGAGTCGACGCAGGCGAGATCAGCGCTTGCGCCCCCTACCTAGCGCGCCAGATGTCGTGTCTCGAAGGACGGACACCGGGGATGCGAGGCACCCCCTTTGTAGATTCGGTAGGGGCGCGAAGGAGGCTGAAGACGTCTCCCGGGGGACGATCGCCGGACAAGTTCCTCACTCGGTCTCGATGTGGTAGGCAAACAAGGAAACCACACAACGATCTACCCAGGTTCAGGCCGCCCGAAGGCTAACAGCCCTACTCCTGCATGTCTGGATAGATGGATGAATCATGGTGAGGCTACAATGGCGTTCCCGGCGAGGCACCCGGCGGGGTGCTCCGGCTAGAGGAAGGGGGAGGACAGATCCTTGCCTAGAGGAGATCACCTTCCTTCCCTTCCTCCTTCTAGCCTATCTTGGTGGTGGTCTTCTACCTTGGATCGCCGGCGAGCTAGCCTCTCTCTTGTGCTTGCTTGCCTCCTAACCTATCTTGGTCTTGAGCCCCCCCTTCTCCTCCATGCCCTTGGTCCTTCTTTTATAGGGAAAGGGGATACCACAGAGGTATTGCGAGGAGCATGAGGGGTTCTTGGCGGGAAGCAACCCCTCTCCGTGGTGGAGACGGCGACGTGGCCTCTTCTCCTCCAAGTATCGGTCACCGGGTCGGTGGGATCTCTGGCGCCTTCTGGGAAAGGGGCGGACAGGGTCTGACAGTGGGTAGGTGGTGTCCCCTGTCCACGCCTTGCTTCCCAAGTCCTGTGGAGGCTTCCGCCATCCTCTGGAAGATGGTAGAAGCCTTATCTTCTCCTTGTACGACCTTGTACCCGAGAGGGAGCCCGGCCCCGCGGGGACTCGCGCTCTCGGGGTCTTCGGTTTCTTCCGGGGTGCAGGAGGCCCGGAGGTCCTGCATACCCGGGAGGTCTTGCCTGACGCGGGTGCGCCCACCAGACCTTGTGTCAAGTCTTGGCCTTGTGCGTCTTCGTTGTGGGCCCACAGGCGGTGGACCCACTTAGGCAGCACTAGGGGAACCACATGTTCCACTGCTGCGACACCATGTGACATCACATATGAGCTAACTCCCAACCCAAAACCTTTGTCAAGCCCATGACTTCATAATTTTAATCACAATGGGTCAAGTTAATTAAGTGCAATAAAAGTAATGTGTGCATTAAGTTCGTGAGAGCTTTTTAACCAACTTTACCCATAACAATTCCAATAACATAAGCATTTTAATTTGGAAGCATAGATAAAACAATATAACATGATAAACATACTTGGAATAGCATATTAGCTAATAGGTAGATATGGTGGACTCACTGGAAAAACTTTGGTTGAAGGTGTTGGAAAACAAGTTTTTTACTTGTTGAAATTTTTGGGCTAGGAAGAGGGAGATAGTTGACCATCTAAATGCATGCATAAGTGTCCATAGAACTAACCAATCCATGTTAAACAAAGTAAAGTAGAATTCAGCACCTAAAACATGAATAAGAAATAGCTCTTGATAAAACACTTGCAAATTAATACTCATTAAAAAGCATATGAAGCATGCGACTATATGTATCTTTTTAAATCAACTCAAACATCCTCTTCCTAATAATTTTAAAAGCATCCAACTTCCAGTAGCTCTCTCATATATAAAATGAAAAGTGGTGGTCTCAAACAAAAATACCAAACCGAAATAAAAAGAACAAAAATACGCTTCAAGTTTATGCGATAAAGTGCAATGATCGAAAAACAGAAGTTAGACGTGTGCAAACCGAGAGTGTGTTGGTCCAGTGGGGTTGTCTTCACATACCCAAGCTTATGGTCTTCACCATCCTTGGATAGCTCTTGGTGCATCTCCTCTAATCCCTTTGAAAAAACTTCAAAACACCGTTTCTCTCATTTCTTTTCTATGGGGTGGCATTAGTAGGCACAAAACAAACATAGGAAACATGTCCAAAAAGTGTATAATGTTGTATTCCTTCTCATAAACTCAATTGGGTAAAAAATATTCAACTTAAAAGTTCAAAGAATGCATAAAACAAAATGGGACAGAATCTGTCCAGAAAAACAGCAGCAACAAAACACATTTTTTTACCCCACTTAAATATGTTGAAAAAATCTGAAAACATTCACGCTTATAGAGGATGAAAAGTTGCAACTACAGTTCAAATTTCAGCTCATTCGGAGTTACAGAATAGAAATGAAAAATCATACCGTGCACAGATTCGTGCTGGACTAGAATCTCCGAATAGAAAAAGCAACTTTTTCAAGCCAAAATGGGTAAAACTTGGCACTTTATTAAAAATTCCAGACACATAACTAAAAACTAAGTCTCTTGTTACAGCAAGAGTACATAAAGAAAATCTCAAATAAAAACAACCGGGTTGCCTCCCGTAAAGCACTTTCTTTATAGCAATATAGCTAGGCTTACTTACTTGGCATCAAGATGGTTGGTGTGAGGTGCCTTGGCATCCCCAAGCTTGAATTATTGTACTTACTTGATATACGTAGAGTGATCCTAGGGGTAACATCCCAAATCTTGAGTGTTTGTCCCTCTTTATCTTTGTTCATCTCCCTCAACTCTTTCACTTGAAAATTCTCTTCACACAAAACTCATCATAAACTTGATTAGAGGGGTTAGTGTCTCCATAAATTAAATCCACATAGGTACAGAAAAGACATATCATGAGTTGATTCTAAACATGAACTATTGTTACTATGGTTATGTATTGTTCATTGATCAAAAGAGCTACACAAAACACAAGTAATGAGAGTAATTGAAAATAAAGACAGAATCTGTCAAAAACTGGACAGCCCGTAAAGAGTGAATTTTCAGAGGCACTTACGTTGCTCAAATAAGAAAACTTTGAACTAAAGAAATGTGTATTAATAACTTAATATTGCTGCCGTAAAATATCAAGTCAAAGCTCCTTTTCTGTGATTTTATACATTTTTCGTAGTAAAGATCAGGAATCTATTTTCTGGACATCCATGATAGTTTTAATGATGCTCACATAGGAATAAGAATTGAAACGCAAAAAAGAGAGCATCAAGGGTAAAATATGAAACATATTTGAGTCTAACCATACTCTAACCTTGTGGAGCTCGTGCATCAAGCAACCAAGGCCGAGCGACAAGTTCTCGAAGAGCTCAAGTACATCAAGGCCAAGGCCTTCTTTGCCGCGAAGCCTTCAACACCGATACCTCCACCAAGTCAAGCAAATGCAAGAGCACCGCGGCGTGTGCCCTAATCAATACACAATTGGGGAAAAGAAAGACAAACAAAAACTAATTGGGGAAAATCCCGGGGCGTTACATGCATCAGCGCCCTGGAGGCCATGAGGGCGTCGTGGCGAGCTTGTGCGTCCGGAGACGCGTTCTTGAAGGACTTGCTCTTGCTCGAAGGAGTACATCTGGTGCCTCGACCCTTGGCCGCCGTGTTGCTGATGCTCTTCTCTCTCGAGAAGGGAGGCGGAGGCCGGAGCGAGGGGTGAGGAGTCTCATTCTCCTTGGATCCTCCACCATGCTCGTGGTTGGACCCGCCCGCGACGCCCAGCGCCACCTGCTCCTCAGGCGGCGAGGGCGGCACGTCCGCGCGTTCTTCGTCCGCGGTGCGGCGGTCCATAGAAGCTCGAGGGCGTGTAGGAGAGATAACCTTGGCAGCCGCAGCCTCAGGCTTCTTCTTGGGCGGCATGCTTGACGAACAACTTGACGAAGATCTACGAGTCGACGCAGGCGAGATCAGCGCTTGCGCCCCCTACCTAGCGCGCCAGATGTCGTGTCTCGAAGGACGGACACCGGGGATGCGAGGCACCCCCTTTGTAGATTCGGTAGGGGCGCGAAGGAGGCTGAAGACGTCTCCCGGGGGACGATCGCCGGACAAGTTCCTCACTCGGTCTCGATGTGGTAGGCAAACAAGGAAACCACACAACGATCTACCCAGGTTCAGGCCGCCCGAAGGCTAACAGCCCTACTCCTGCATGTCTGGATAGATGGATGAATCATGGTGAGGCTACAATGGCGTTCCCGGCGAGGCACCCGGCGGGGTGCTCCGGCTAGAGGAAGGGGGAGGACAGATCCTTGCCTAGAGGAGATCACCTTCCTTCCCTTCCTCCTTCTAGCCTATCTTGGTGGTGGTCTTCTACCTTGGATCGCCGGCGAGCTAGCCTCTCTCTTGTGCTTGCTTGCCTCCTAACCTATCTTGGTCTTGAGCCCCCCCTTCTCCTCCATGCCCTTGGTCCTTCTTTTATAGGGAAAGGGGATACCACAGAGGTATTGCGAGGAGCATGAGGGGTTCTTGGCGGGAAGCAACCCCTCTCCGTGGTGGAGACGGCGACGTGGCCTCTTCTCCTCCAAGTATCGGTCACCGGGTCGGTGGGATCTCTGGCGCCTTCTGGGAAAGGGGCGGACAGGGTCTGACAGTGGGTAGGTGGTGTCCCCTGTCCACGCCTTGCTTCCCAAGTCCTGTGGAGGCTTCCGCCATCCTCTGGAAGATGGTAGAAGCCTTATCTTCTCCTTGTACGACCTTGTACCCGAGAGGGAGCCCGGCCCCGCGGGGACTCGCGCTCTCGGGGTCTTCGGTTTCTTCCGGGGTGCAGGAGGCCCGGAGGTCCTGCATACCCGGGAGGTCTTGCCTGACGCGGGTGCGCCCACCAGACCTTGTGTCAAGTCTTGGCCTTGTGCGTCTTCGTTGTGGGCCCACAGGCGGTGGACCCACTTAGGCAGCACTAGGGGAACCACATGTTCCACTGCTGCGACACCATGTGACATCACATATGAGCTCACTCCCAACCCAAAACCTTTGTCAAGCCCATGACTTCATAATTTTAATCACAATGGGTCAAGTTAATTAAGTGCAATAAAAGTAATGTGTGCATTAAGTTCGTGAGAGCTTTTTAACCAACTTTACCCATAACAATCCCAATAACATAAGCATTTTAATTTGGAAGCATAGATAAAACAATATAACATGATAAACATACTTGGAATAGCATATTAGCTAATAGGTAGATATGGTGGACTCACTGGAAAAACTTTGGTTGAAGGTGTTGGAAAACAAGTTTTTTACTTGTTGAAATTTTTGGGCTAGGAAGAGGGAGATAGTTGACCATCTAAATGCATGCATAAGTGTCCATAGAACTAACCAATCCATGTTAAACAAAGTAAAGTAGAATTCAGCACCTAAAACATGAATAAGAAATAGCTCTTGATAAAACACTTGCAAATTAATACTCATTAAAAAGCATATGAAGCATGCGACTATATGTATCTTTTTAAATCAACTCAAACATCCTCTTCCTAATAATTTTAAAAGCATCCAACTTCCAGTAGCTCTCTCATATATAAAATGAAAAGTGGTGGTCTCAAACAAAAATACCAAACCGAAATAAAAAGAACAAAAATACGCTTCAAGTTTATGCGATAAAGTGCAATGATCGAAAAACAGAAGTTAGACGTGTGCAAACCGAGAGTGTGTTGGTCCAGTGGGGTTGTCTTCACATACCCAAGCTTATGGTCTTCACCATCCTTGGATAGCTCTTGGTGCATCTCCTCTAATCCCTTTGAAAAAACTTCAAAACACCGTTTCTCTCATTTCTTTTCTATGGGGTGGCATTAGTAGGCACAAAACAAACATAGGAAACATGTCCAAAAAGTGTATAATGTTGTATTCCTTCTCATAAACTCAATTGGGTAAAAAATATTCAACTTAAAAGTTCAAAGAATGCATAAAACAAAATGGGACAGAATCTGTCCAGAAAAACAGCAGCAACAAAACACATTTTTTTACCCCACTTAAATATGTTGAAAAAATCTGAAAACATTCACGCTTATAGAGGATGAAAAGTTGCAACTACAGTTCAAATTTCAGCTCATTCGGAGTTACAGAATAGAAATGAAAAATCATACCGTGCACAGATTCGTGCTGGACTAGAATCTCCGAATAGAAAAAGCAACTTTTTCAAGCCAAAATGGGTAAAACTTGGCACTTTATTAAAAATTCCAGAAACATAACTAAAAACTAAGTCTCTTGTTACAGCAAGAGTACATAAAGAAAATCTCAAATAAAAACAACCGGGTTGCCTCCCGTAAAGCACTTTCTTTATAGCAATATAGCTAGGCTTACTTACTTGGCATCAAGATGGTTGGTGTGAGGTGCCTTGGCATCCCCAAGCTTGAATTATTGTACTTACTTGATATACGTAGAGTGATCCTAGGGGTAACATCCCAAATCTTGAGTGTTTGTCCCTCTTTATCTTTGTTCATCTCCCTCAACTCTTTCACTTGAAAATTCTCTTCACACAAAACTCATCATAAACTTGATTAGAGGGGTTAGTGTCTCCATAAATTAAATCCACATAGGTACAGAAAAGACATATCATGAGTTGATTCTAAACATGAACTATTGTTACTATGGTTATGTATTGTTCATTGATCAAAAGAGCTACACAAAACACAAGTAATGAGAGTAATTGAAAATAAAGACAGAATCTGTCAAAAACTGGACAGCCCGTAAAGAGTGAATTTTCAGAGGCACTTACGTTGCTCAAATAAGAAAACTTTGAACTAAAGAAATGTGTATTAATAACTTAATATTGCTGCCGTAAAATATCAAGTCAAAGCTCCTTTTCTGTGATTTTATACATTTTTCGTAGTAAAGATCAGGAATCTATTTTCTGGACATCCATGATAGTTTTAATGATGCTCACATAGGAATAAGAATTGAAACGCAAAAAAGAGAGCATCAAGGGTAAAATATGAAACATATTTGAGTCTAACCATACTCTAACCTTGTGGAGCTCGTGCATCAAGCAACCAAGGCCGAGCGACAAGTTCTCGAAGAGCTCAAGTACATCAAGGCCAAGGCCTTCTTTGCCGCGAAGCCTTCAACACCGATACCTCCACCAAGTCAAGCAAATGCAAGAGCACCGCGGCGTGTGCCCTAATCAATACACAATTGGGGAAAAGAAAGACAAACAAAAACTAATTGGGGAAAATCCCGGGGCGTTACATGCATCAGCGCCCTGGAGGCCATGAGGGCGTCGTGGCGAGCTTGTGCGTCCGGAGACGCGTTCTTGAAGGACTTGCTCTTGCTCGAAGGAGTACATCTGGTGCCTCGACCCTTGGCCGCCGTGTTGCTGATGCTCTTCTCTCTCGAGAAGGGAGGCGGAGGCCGGAGCGAGGGGTGAGGAGTCTCATTCTCCTTGGATCCTCCACCATGCTCGTGGTTGGACCCGCCCGCGACGCCCAGCGCCACCTGCTCCTCAGGCGGCGAGGGCGGCACGTCCGCGCGTTCTTCGTCCGCGGTGCGGCGGTCCATAGAAGCTCGAGGGCGTGTAGGAGAGATAACCTTGGCAGCCGCAGCCTCAGGCTTCTTCTTGGGCGGCATGCTTGACGAACAACTTGACGAAGATCTACGAGTCGACGCAGGCGAGATCAGCGCTTGCGCCCCCTACCTAGCGCGCCAGATGTCGTGTCTCGAAGGACGGACACCGGGGATGCGAGGCACCCCCTTTGTAGATTCGGTAGGGGCGCGAAGGAGGCTGAAGACGTCTCCCGGGGGACGATCGCCGGACAAGTTCCTCACTCGGTCTCGATGTGGTAGGCAAACAAGGAAACCACACAACGATCTACCCAGGTTCAGGCCGCCCGAAGGCTAACAGCCCTACTCCTGCATGTCTGGATAGATGGATGAATCATGGTGAGGCTACAATGGCGTTCCCGGCGAGGCACCCGGCGGGGTGCTCCGGCTAGAGGAAGGGGGAGGACAGATCCTTGCCTAGAGGAGATCACCTTCCTTCCCTTCCTCCTTCTAGCCTATCTTGGTGGTGGTCTTCTACCTTGGATCGCCGGCGAGCTAGCCTCTCTCTTGTGCTTGCTTGCCTCCTAACCTATCTTGGTCTTGAGCCCCCCCTTCTCCTCCATGCCCTTGGTCCTTCTTTTATAGGGAAAGGGGATACCACAGAGGTATTGCGAGGAGCATGAGGGGTTCTTGGCGGGAAGCAACCCCTCTCCGTGGTGGAGACGGCGACGTGGCCTCTTCTCCTCCAAGTATCGGTCACCGGGTCGGTGGGATCTCTGGCGCCTTCTGGGAAAGGGGCGGACAGGGTCTGACAGTGGGTAGGTGGTGTCCCCTGTCCACGCCTTGCTTCCCAAGTCCTGTGGAGGCTTCCGCCATCCTCTGGAAGATGGTAGAAGCCTTATCTTCTCCTTGTACGACCTTGTACCCGAGAGGGAGCCCGGCCCCGCGGGGACTCGCGCTCTCGGGGTCTTCGGTTTCTTCCGGGGTGCAGGAGGCCCGGAGGTCCTGCATACCCGGGAGGTCTTGCCTGACGCGGGTGCGCCCACCAGACCTTGTGTCAAGTCTTGGCCTTGTGCGTCTTCGTTGTGGGCCCACAGGCGGTGGACCCACTTAGGCAGCACTAGGGGAACCACATGTTCCACTGCTGCGACACCATGTGACATCACATATGAGCTAACTCCCAACCCAAAACCTTTGTCAAGCCCATGACTTCATAATTTTAATCACAATGGGTCAAGTTAATTAAGTGCAATAAAAGTAATGTGTGCATTAAGTTCGTGAGAGCTTTTTAACCAACTTTACCCATAACAATCCCAATAACATAAGCATTTTAATTTGGAAGCATAGATAAAACAATATAACATGATAAACATACTTGGAATAGCATATTAGCTAATAGGTAGATATGGTGGACTCACTGGAAAAACTTTGGTTGAAGGTGTTGGAAAACAAGTTTTTTACTTGTTGAAATTTTTGGGCTAGGAAGAGGGAGATAGTTGACCATCTAAATGCATGCATAAGTGTCCATAGAACTAACCAATCCATGTTAAACAAAGTAAAGTAGAATTCAGCACCTAAAACATGAATAAGAAATAGCTCTTGATAAAACACTTGCAAATTAATACTCATTAAAAAGCATATGAAGCATGCGACTATATGTATCTTTTTAAATCAACTCAAACATCCTCTTCCTAATAATTTTAAAAGCATCCAACTTCCAGTAGCTCTCTCATATATAAAATGAAAAGTGGTGGTCTCAAACAAAAATACCAAACCGAAATAAAAAGAACAAAAATACGCTTCAAGTTTATGCGATAAAGTGCAATGATCGAAAAACAGAAGTTAGACGTGTGCAAACCGAGAGTGTGTTGGTCCAGTGGGGTTGTCTTCACATACCCAAGCTTATGGTCTTCACCATCCTTGGATAGCTCTTGGTGCATCTCCTCTAATCCCTGTGAAAAAACTTCAAAACACCGTTTCTCTCATTTCTTTTCTATGGGGTGGCATTAGTAGGCACAAAACAAACATAGGAAACATGTCCAAAAAGTATATAATGTTGTATTCCTTCTCATAAACTCAATTGGGTAAAAAATATTCAACTTAAAAGTTCAAAGAATGCATAAAACAAAATGGGACAGAATCTGTCCAGAAAAACAGCAGCAACAAAACACATTTTTTTACCCCACTTAAATATGTTGAAAAAATCTGAAAACATTCACGCTTATAGAGGATGAAAAGTTGCAACTACAGTTCAAATTTCAGCTCATTCGGAGTTACAGAATAGAAATGAAAAATCATACCGTGCACAGATTCGTGCTGGACTAGAATCTCCGAATAGAAAAAGCAACTTTTTCAAGCCAAAATGGGTAAAACTTGGCACTTTATTAAAAATTCCAGAAACATAACTAAAAACTAAGTCTCTTGTTACAGCAAGAGTACATAAAGAAAATCTCAAATAAAAACAACCGGGTTGCCTCCCGTAAAGCACTTTCTTTATAGCAATATAGCTAGGCTTACTTACTTGGCATCAAGATGGTTGGTGTGAGGTGCCTTGGCATCCCCAAGCTTGAATTATTGTACTTACTTGATATACGTAGAGTGATCCTAGGGGTAACATCCCAAATCTTGAGTGTTTGTCCCTCTTTATCTTTGTTCATCTCCCTCAACTCTTTCACTTGAAAATTCTCTTCACACAAAACTCATCATAAACTTGATTAGAGGGGTTAGTGTCTCCATAAATTAAATCCACATAGGTACAGAAAAGACATATCATGAGTTGATTCTAAACATGAACTATTGTTACTATGGTTATGTATTGTTCATTGATCAAAAGAGCTACACAAAACACAAGTAATGAGAGTAATTGAAAATAAAGACAGAATCTGTCAAAAACTGGACAGCCCGTAAAGAGTGAATTTTCAGAGGCACTTACGTTGCTCAAATAAGAAAACTTTGAACTAAAGAAATGTGTATTAATAACTTAATATTGCTGCCGTAAAATATCAAGTCAAAGCTCCTTTTCTGTGATTTTATACATTTTTCGTAGTAAAGATCAGGAATCTATTTTCTGGACATCCATGATAGTTTTAATGATGCTCACATAGGAATAAGAATTGAAACGCAAAAAAGAGAGCATCAAGGGTAAAATATGAAACATATTTGAGTCTAACCATACTCTAACCTTGTGGAGCTCGTGCATCAAGCAACCAAGGCCGAGCGACAAGTTCTCGAAGAGCTCAAGTACATCAAGGCCAAGGCCTTCTTTGCCGCGAAGCCTTCAACACCGATACCTCCACCAAGTCAAGCAAATGCAAGAGCACCGCGGCGTGTGCCCTAATCAATACACAATTGGGGAAAAGAAAGACAAACAAAAACTAATTGGGGAAAATCCCGGGGCGTTACATGCATCAGCGCCCTGGAGGCCATGAGGGCGTCGTGGCGAGCTTGTGCGTCCGGAGACGCGTTCTTGAAGGACTTGCTCTTGCTCGAAGGAGTACATCTGGTGCCTCGACCCTTGGCCGCCGTGTTGCTGATGCTCTTCTCTCTCGAGAAGGGAGGCGGAGGCCGGAGCGAGGGGTGAGGAGTCTCATTCTCCTTGGATCCTCCACCATGCTCGTGGTTGGACCCGCCCGCGACGCCCAGCGCCACCTGCTCCTCAGGCGGCGAGGGCGGCACGTCCGCGCGTTCTTCGTCCGCGGTGCGGCGGTCCATAGAAGCTCGAGGGCGTGTAGGAGAGATAACCTTGGCAGCCGCAGCCTCAGGCTTCTTCTTGGGCGGCATGCTTGACGAACAACTTGACGAAGATCTACGAGTCGACGCAGGCGAGATCAGCGCTTGCGCCCCCTACCTAGCGCGCCAGATGTCGTGTCTCGAAGGACGGACACCGGGGATGCGAGGCACCCCCTTTGTAGATTCGGTAGGGGCGCGAAGGAGGCTGAAGACGTCTCCCGGGGGACGATCGCCGGACAAGTTCCTCACTCGGTCTCGATGTGGTAGGCAAACAAGGAAACCACACAACGATCTACCCAGGTTCAGGCCGCCCGAAGGCTAACAGCCCTACTCCTGCATGTCTGGATAGATGGATGAATCATGGTGAGGCTACAATGGCGTTCCCGGCGAGGCACCCGGCGGGGTGCTCCGGCTAGAGGAAGGGGGAGGACAGATCCTTGCCTAGAGGAGATCACCTTCCTTCCCTTCCTCCTTCTAGCCTATCTTGGTGGTGGTCTTCTACCTTGGATCGCCGGCGAGCTAGCCTCTCTCTTGTGCTTGCTTGCCTCCTAACCTATCTTGGTCTTGAGCCCCCCCTTCTCCTCCATGCCCTTGGTCCTTCTTTTATAGGGAAAGGGGATACCACAGAGGTATTGCGAGGAGCATGAGGGGTTCTTGGCGGGAAGCAACCCCTCTCCGTGGTGGAGACGGCGACGTGGCCTCTTCTCCTCCAAGTATCGGTCACCGGGTCGGTGGGATCTCTGGCGCCTTCTGGGAAAGGGGCGGACAGGGTCTGACAGTGGGTAGGTGGTGTCCCCTGTCCACGCCTTGCTTCCCAAGTCCTGTGGAGGCTTCCGCCATCCTCTGGAAGATGGTAGAAGCCTTATCTTCTCCTTGTACGACCTTGTACCCGAGAGGGAGCCCGGCCCCGCGGGGACTCGCGCTCTCGGGGTCTTCGGTTTCTTCCGGGGTGCAGGAGGCCCGGAGGTCCTGCATACCCGGGAGGTCTTGCCTGACGCGGGTGCGCCCACCAGACCTTGTGTCAAGTCTTGGCCTTGTGCGTCTTCGTTGTGGGCCCACAGGCGGTGGACCCACTTAGGCAGCACTAGGGGAACCACATGTTCCACTGCTGCGACACCATGTGACATCACATATGAGCTAACTCCCAACCCAAAACCTTTGTCAAGCCCATGACTTCATAATTTTAATCACAATGGGTCAAGTTAATTAAGTGCAATAAAAGTAATGTGTGCATTAAGTTCGTGAGAGCTTTTTAACCAACTTTACCCATAACAATCCCAATAACATAAGCATTTTAATTTGGAAGCATAGATAAAACAATATAACATGATAAACATACTTGGAATAGCATATTAGCTAATAGGTAGATATGGTGGACTCACTGGAAAAACTTTGGTTGAAGGTGTTGGAAAACAAGTTTTTTACTTGTTGAAATTTTTGGGCTAGGAAGAGGGAGATAGTTGACCATCTAAATGCATGCATAAGTGTCCATAGAACTAACCAATCCATGTTAAACAAAGTAAAGTAGAATTCAGCACCTAAAACATGAATAAGAAATAGCTCTTGATAAAACACTTGCAAATTAATACTCATTAAAAAGCATATGAAGCATGCGACTATATGTATCTTTTTAAATCAACTCAAACATCCTCTTCCTAATAATTTTAAAAGCATCCAACTTCCAGTAGCTCTCTCATATATAAAATGAAAAGTGGTGGTCTCAAACAAAAATACAAAACCGAAATAAAAAGAACAAAAATACGCTTCAAGTTTATGCGATAAAGTGCAATGATCGAAAAACAGAAGTTAGACGTGTGCAAACCGAGAGTGTGTTGGTCCAGTGGGGTTGTCTTCACATACCCAAGCTTATGGTCTTCACCATCCTTGGATAGCTCTTGGTGCATCTCCTCTAATCCCTGTGAAAAAACTTCAAAACACCGTTTCTCTCATTTCTTTTCTATGGGGTGGCATTAGTAGGCACAAAACAAACATAGGAAACATGTCCAAAAAGTATATAATGTTGTATTCCTTCTCATAAACTCAATTGGGTAAAAAATATTCAACTTAAAAGTTCAAAGAATGCATAAAACAAAATGGGACAGAATCTGTCCAGAAAAACAGCAGCAACAAAACACATTTTTTTACCCCACTTAAATATGTTGAAAAAATCTGAAAACATTCACGCTTATAGAGGATGAAAAGTTGCAACTACAGTTCAAATTTCAGCTCATTCGGAGTTACAGAATAGAAATGAAAAATCATACCGTGCACAGATTCGTGCTGGACTAGAATCTCCGAATAGAAAAAGCAACTTTTTCAAGCCAAAATGGGTAAAACTTGGCACTTTATTAAAAATTCCAGAAACATAACTAAAAACTAAGTCTCTTGTTACAGCAAGAGTACATAAAGAAAATCTCAAATAAAAACAACCGGGTTGCCTCCCGTAAAGCACTTTCTTTATAGCAATATAGCTAGGCTTACTTACTTGGCATCAAGATGGTTGGTGTGAGGTGCCTTGGCATCCCCAAGCTTGAATTATTGTACTTACTTGATATACGTAGAGTGATCCTAGGGGTAACATCCCAAATCTTGAGTGTTTGTCCCTCTTTATCTTTGTTCATCTCCCTCAACTCTTTCACTTGAAAATTCTCTTCACACAAAACTCATCATAAACTTGATTAGAGGGGTTAGTGTCTCCATAAATTAAATCCACATAGGTACAGAAAAGACATATCATGAGTTGATTCTAAACATGAACTATTGTTACTATGGTTATGTATTGTTCATTGATCAAAAGAGCTACACAAAACACAAGTAATGAGAGTAATTGAAAATAAAGACAGAATCTGTCAAAAACTGGACAGCCCGTAAAGAGTGAATTTTCAGAGGCACTTACGTTGCTCAAATAAGAAAACTTTGAACTAAAGAAATGTGTATTAATAACTTAATATTGCTGCCGTAAAATATCAAGTCAAAGCTCCTTTTCTGTGATTTTATACATTTTTCGTAGTAAAGATCAGGAATCTATTTTCTGGACATCCATGATAGTTTTAATGATGCTCACATAGGAATAAGAAGTGAAACGCAAAAAAGAGAGCATCAAGGGGAAAATATGAAACATATTTGAGTCTAACCCACTTCCTATGCATTGGGATCTTGTAAGAAAATACATCATTTAAACACAAAGCAAGTAGCATAGGAAGATAAAACAAGAGCAATTTCAATACTTTCAACTTAAAGAGGGGGAATGTAATAATATTGAAATATTTAGAACCATGTTTTCCCTTCTCATAATAACTTTCAGTAGCATCATGAATAAATTCAACAATATAACTATCACATAGAGCATGTCTTTCATGATCTACAAGCATAAAAGTATTAATACTCTCCACATAAGTAAAATCCTTCTTATTAGTTGATGAGGATATATCGGTGGATTATGATGATTATCCATGCTTAAACTGGAAGGAAATACTAAACATGATCGATGATTATTATAAGGTGAACTCATTCCTAGTTGGATATGATCCCATGAATTATAAGAATGTTATACTGCCTAAGTTATTATGTTTATGTATCATTAGGTTTGAGTTAATGGAGATAATGGCGAATGGAGAAGAAGATGTGGGCAAGGAATGGAGGCTGTTGACAAACATCAAGGTGGCTAGCACGAGGGAGGCGAGGGAGGAAGTGGAGCCATCACGCAAAGAAAGGATGCTGCAAACAAAGAAAGATCCTTTCCAATTCGGATTCAAGATTTGTTCAGATTCGGTTCGGACTGACAGAAGTCCTGAATTTGAAACAGACGTGGATTCTTTATACGGACTCCAAATAGAGCAAAGAAGCACAATCTGAAAAGGCAATTTGAAGGGCTTTCCAATGGGTCCGGCCCCATGCCCGGGTTCGGCTCGGACTGGGCGCGGTGACCGCAACAAGTCACGAGTTGTTTTCTGCCTGTTTCTAAACAGAGTCCGTTAAAGTTAGGAAAGTTAGGTTTTGACTCCAACACAATGTTGGACGTCCAGCAGCCTTTATAAGGCTTGTAATTTCGTGGCTTTTAGGACAGACCACGTTTAAACATAAACCCTAGATTGGATTGCTAAGCATTCATCTATATTCGAGTTCCTCTGTGTTGCGCTCAGGAATTCAACCTCTCCACTGTGTTGCTGATATGGGGTTGCCCGATCTTCTCGTTGAGCACGTCGTTGGATGATGGATAACTTGGTGTCACCGATGAACTCTCCTTGCTAGATCCCTGATGCCAATGCAGCAGCTCTCTACCCTTTGGATATTCACGACTTCACACACTTGCGCACGTAGCCGTTGACCACGAAACGGTATAATTGCAATCTACTAATTCCCAATGGAAAGAACAGATCACACTTCAATTGATGTTCAACTCTCCAGATCGATACGAATTGGAGATATGTAATTTCAGAGGAAAGCTTTCGCTGTTCAACTAGAAACTAGGGTTTAATCTAAACGTGGTCTGCCTCTCTATGGCGGCTAGGACTAGCATATAAGGGGATGGGGCGTACTGTAGCTACAGTACCGACCTGGTGCAACCCATCCGACTTGAACTCAAATTGGTTCGACCCAACTAGATACAAACTGACCCAAAGAGTTTGGTTCAGCCTTAAGGCACGCAGGCCTGATGTGGCGCCTGCCCATGTGTGGCGTGGTGGCCTCCCTGGCCCTTAGACGCTGCCTCCCTCTCCTCCCTCACGTCCTCTTCAGCTTGAGTACTCGACGCGTTGATCCTCTTATTCCAAAGCTGTAGCTTCTCGCTCCCTCGTGCTATGCCTTCTTGATCAACAAACCTAAGTATGCACACAAAGAAAGACTTAGGCAGTAAACAATTCTCATTAACGAAATATTCAGATTCTATTAGGAGTCAGTTCACCTGTTGTTCTAATAGCTTTGCACGAGCTCTTGTAATAGGACCAATTCTGATTTCATCATTGGACTTCTTTGCAGCAAGTTGGTGATCATCAACATGAGGTGAAGATGTGTCAAGTGTATGGATGTCCTCATCATCTCCCCCCCCCCTTCAAAAGGCGTCGACCTCGACGCTCCAAGATCTTCTCCATCATATGGTGACAAATCAGCAACGTTGAAACTATTGCTAACAGCACCAAACTCAGACATAGGTATAACAATCGAGTAGGCATTGTCATTTATTTTGGCAAGAACCTTATAAGGACCAGCACCACGTGGCTTTAGTTTGGAACTCCTCAAGTGTGGAAATCTGTCCTTCTGTAAATGCACCCAAACCATGTCTCCTGGCTGAAACAGAACTTGCTTGCGTGACTGATTTCTAGCAGCAGCAATGCTCTTGCCTTGCTTCTCGATTGCCTCTCGTGTCTTCTCATGAATTTTCTTCACATAATCTGCTCGTTTTGATGCCTCCATATTGACTCTCTCATGCAAAGGAAGAGGCAGCAAATTTAGGGGTGTGATTGGTTTGAAACCATACACCACCTCAAAAGGGCAAAGCTGAGTAGTAGTGTGTACCGCTCGGTTATAAGCAAACTCAACATGTGGCAAACAGTCCTCCCATTCACGCAGATTTTTCTTGATCATAGCTCGCAGTAATTGTGACAATGTTCTATTCACCACCTCCGTTTGACCATCTGTTTGAGGATGACATGTTGTACTGAACAGCAGCTTCGTTCCTAGCTTCCCCCACAGTGTCTTCCAGAAATAGCTCATGAACTTCACATCACGATCAGAAACAATCGTCTGAGGTACTCCATGTATGCGTACGATGTCCCTGAAAAACAGATTAGCAACATGCGACGCATCGTCGCTCTTGTGGCATGCAATAAAATGTGCCATCTTAGAGAATCTATCCACTACCACAAAAATACTATCATGTCCTTTTTTAGTGCGTGGTAAACCTAACACAAAATCCATACTAATATCTGCCCATGGCGTGTTAGGTGTAGGTAGTGGTGTATACAAACCGTGAGGCTTCAGCTTGGACTTGGACGTATTGCATGTAACACATCTTTGACAAATCTGTCCACGTCTCGCCTCATCTTGGGCCAATAAAAATGATCAGCTAGCATGAGCAACGTCTTCTCACGCCCAAAATGACCCATCAATCCACCAGCATGTGATTCCTGCAACAACAACAAACGTACCGACGAATCTGGAACACAGAGTTTGTTAGCCCTAAACAAAAATCTATCATGGATGTGGAACTTATCCCAGACTTGTTTGAGCATACACAAACGAAATGGTTCAGCAAAATCATGATCAGTTGCATATAAATCACACAAACTCTCTAAACCAGGAATTTTAACATCTAAATGTGTCAATAACATGTTCTTCCTAGATAGAGCATCAGCAACAACATTATCTTTCCCTTTCTTATGTTTAATGATGTAGGGAAACGACTCAATGAACTCAACCCACTTAGCAAGACGTCGATGCAAGTTAGATTGAGCTTTCAGATATTTCAAAGCCTCATGATCAGAATGTATGATAAATTCTTTTGGCCACAAATAATGTTGCCAAACCTCAAGAACTCGAACAAGTGCATACAATTCTTTATCATAAACAGCATAATTCAATCTAGCACCAGAAAGTTTCTCGCTGAAATAAGCAATAGGTCTACCTTCTTGCATCAAAACACCACCAATTCCTATACCACTAGCATCACACTCAACTTCAAATTGTTTATTAAAATTGGGTAAAGCAAGTAATGGTGCAGAAGTAAGCAAACGTTTCAGCGCATCAAACGCAAGATCTTGTGCAGCGCCCCACACAAAAGGTACACCTTTCTTAGTTAAATCATTCAATGCTGCAGCAATAGTACTAAAGTCTTTCACAAAACGTCTATAGAATCCAGCAAGACCGAGAAAACTCCGTAGTTGACTCACACTCATGGGAATAGGCCAATTTTGAATTGCTTCAATTTTAGATGAATCTACTTCTACCCCATGCTTAGAGACAACATACCCCAGAAAAATCACCTTATCTTTTGCAAAAGTGCACTTCTCAAGATTAGCATACAATTTGGCATCACGCAACACTTGCAAAACTTGGCTAAGATGATCACAATGTTCAGATTCAGTGCGGCTGTAAATAAGTATATCATCAAAATAGACAACCACAAATCTACCAATGAAGTCTCTCAAAACATGATTCATTAAACGCATGAATGTGCTAGGTGCATTAGTAAGACCAAAAGGCATAACTAGCCACTCATATAAACCAAATTTTGTTTTGAAAGCAGTTTTCCATTCATCCCCCTCTTTCATCCTAATTTGATGGTATCCACTACGCAAATCAATCTTAGAGAAAACAGCAGCACCACTCAATTCATCAAGCATATCTTCTAAGCGTGGAATAGGATGACGATATCGAATAGTGATGTTATTTATAGCTCTACAATCTACACACATACGCCATGTACCATCCTTTTTAGGAACCAAAATTACAGGAACAGCACAAGGGCTAAGAGAGACACGAATGTACCCTTTGTCGAGGAGAGCTTGTACTTGTTGCTGTATTTCTTTCGTCTCGTCGGGGTTTGTTCGATATGGCGCTCGGTTGGGGAGAGTGGCACCCGGTATGAGGTCAATCTGATGCTCAATGCCACGCAAGGGTGGCAGACCTGCGGGTACATCTTCCGGAAAAACATCGCCATACGCCTGCAAAACAGTAGACACACCAAGAGAAACAGGTTGCATATCATTAGAAACCAAGACCTCGCCTTTGTACAGTAGCACAAGAGGCATGGCTGTAGGGTCCTCACGAAATTCTCTCATGTCGTCTTTGGTGGCTAATATCAATAAACTATTCACTCGCTCACTTTTCGTTATATCACTCACAGCTGTTACAATTTTCTCTCGCCCTGGAGGCTGTTCTATAGTTACTTCTGTTTTCTGACGAGACTCATTCACAATTTCCTGCGGTGACATGGGCTGCAAATTAATTTTCTTGCCCTTGAACTCCAAGTGATATGTATTGGCACGACCATTGTGTTGCACATGACGATCATACAGCCAAGGCCGACCCAATAAAAGGTGACAAACCGTCATAGGAACCACATCAAACTCAATGGAATCCTTGTATGGTCCTATCTCAAAATTCACACGTACCATGTGACTCACCTTCATCTCACCATTATCACTTAGCCACTGAATATAATATGGATTGGGATGAGGTATATATGTCAACTTCAGCTTGGCACACAACTCTTTACTTGCAAGATTTCTGCAGCTACCTCCATCAATTATAACTTTGCAAGCTTTATTGGGGCCAACAAGTGCTTTTGTTTGAAACAGATTGCAACGCTGAGAATCCACATGTGGCTGTACACTCAATGTGCGTGGAGAAACAACAATAACAGGGGCCTTAGAAGCAAAAGCATCCATGGCACCATCACTTGTATATCCATCGTCATCATCATCATTAGGATCAGCATCATCACCTGTTTCATATTCATTGTTCTCATTAACAAGCATGACTTTCCTGTTAGGACAATCTCGCTTGAAGTGTCCTTTGCCCCCACATGTGTGGCAATTCATGTCCCTGTTGCGTGCTGTAGACATAGACGAATCAGCGCTTGACGCAGGTGTAGTTGGACGTTTGGACATAGGAGCATTGGAGGCTGGCTTAGAAGAAGCAGGAGAGGCACGGCTGGACTGCCCCTCCGTTGGTGCAGCCCATGGTGTGGGCGCCCTAGTAGAGAAACGCCCAGAACTAGTGTATCTTGCCTTCAATTGTGCCTCTTCAGCGAGCTGTGATTCAGCCTCCCTTGCATGGTGCAACAGCTCATTCATAGTGGTGTATTGGTGATGTCTCACAATTCCCTTGATGGTGAATTTTAATCCATGAAGAAATCGCTGCATAGTCATTTCAACAGATTCTCGAACCCGCGCACGCTGCAACAAAAGCTCCATCTCCATGTAATATGCATCAACGGTTATGGTTCCTTGCTTCAATTGCGTCAGCTTATCATAGACTGTACGCAAATAATTAGAGGGCACAAAGCGATCACGCATAAGGGCCTTCATGTCACGCCAAGTAAGGACAGGGACGTCATTGTCATCGCGCCGATTTTGCATAAGACAATCCCACCAGCGTAAGGCATATCCATCAAATTCAGCAGACGCAAGCTTGACCTTCCTGTCTTCAGTATAATCATGTAAACGCCATAATTTTTCGATCTTCAGCTCCCAAGTAAGATATTCCTCCACATCAGCAGTGTCAAAACTAAAACGGGGAATAGAAAATTTTGGCTTGCCAAGTCCATCATCTTGAGCTGGAAGGAGTACACGCTGTGCACGGCCTATTAGACCACCACCACGGCCCTGGACATGATTACCACGCCCCCTAGTATGAACATGAAGATTGTCCTGCACACTGTCATCATCAAGGGCATCATCAAATGGTGGTTGGGGTGGTTGACGTTGTTCAAACGCCTGGCGTAAAGCATCAATGGATTGCTGTAAGGTGTGTACACTTGCTTGGACAGTATCCACTTTGGTTTCGATGGCTTGCACATTGGTGGTCGTTCCTCCCAATTGAAGCTGCATAGCTTGCATGTCTCTGTCAAGGGTGGACACCGACTTGTCAAACATTGTAGTTAAGTGATCACGCAAATGCTCATAGTCACTCCATGTAACAGGCGTCGCTGCATCCTTTTTCTGCATCACAATCTCATCACTAGAAGACATGATTAGTAGGTTAGTGCAAAAACAAAGTCTATATGGTGGCACACTCACAACTCACTCAGAACAACAAGAAAATGCAATCTGAAAATTCCAAGGTGAATAGCAATGCGTACCCGTCCGTAGAGAAGACTAAATGCACTGATGTGATGAAGTGAATACCAGGGTATAAGAAACAGTCACACGACAAAGCAGGGTTATTTTGGTGGAGCTGTAGGTAGGGAGTCCTAACAACACCAATGTACAAAACCTACTTGCTGTTTGTGTGATACAGAAAACACCTACGGAACTCACACAAGTATGGAGACAAAAGTGGCACGCAACTATGTGGAAGAGTTTGTTGCAGCGCACTCGAAAGACACTAGCCAAGCTCAATAAAACAGGCACAAGATTGCTCAATGTATGCGTGCTAGTAGCAATGAAAACTTCCAAACTGGTAGCAACTTGCAATTATTTTCAGGCCTCTTGTTCTCTTCGATGTTTTTTTTTTTCTTTTTTTTTTTTTTTTCGATGATATGGACTCGAAGATAAACAGAAAACACAAACCGAACAAAAGAAGAGCCCTAACCCTAACTAGACCAACTCGAACCTAAAACGGAAAAAAGGGAAACACAAGGATCAACACAAACAGCAACTAGATGAAGCAAATTGGGCTAGTCTATGGCTATGGCAGGAACTAAACCTAATCTTTTTGTGTGGCTTTTTCTGGATAGGAATAAAAACACAAACTAATCTACGGTATGATATGTGGATGCTCACCGAGGAAACCTGGGAATCTGATACCAGATGATATGGGGTTGCCCGATCTTCTCGTTGAGCACGTCGTTGGATGATGGATAACTTGGTGTCACCGATGAACTCTCCTTGCTAGATCCCTGATGCCAATGCAGCAGCTCTCTACCCTTTGGATATTCACGACTTCACACACTTGCGCACGTAGCCGTCGACCACGAAACGCTATAATTGCAATCTACTAATTCCCAATGGAAAGAACAGATCACACTTCAATTGATGTTCAACTCTCCAGATCGATACGAATTGGAGATATGTAATTTCAGAGGAAAGCTTTCGCTGTTCAACTAGAAACTAGGGTTTAATCTAAACGTGGTCTGCCTCTCTATGGCGGCTAGGACTAGCATATAAGGGGATGGGGCGTACTGTAGCTACAGTACCGACCTGGTGCAACCCATCCGACTGGAACTCAAATTGGTTCGACCCAACTAGATACAAACTGACCCAAAGAGTTTGGTTCAGCCTTAAGGCACGCAGGCCTGATGTGGCGCCTGCCCATATGTGGCGTGGTGGCCTCCCTGGCCCTTAGACGCTGCCTCCCTCTCCTCCCTCACGTCCTCTTCAGCTTGAGTACTCGACGCGTTGATCCTCTTATTCCAAAGCTGTAGCTTCTCGCTCCCTCGTGCTATGCCTTCTTGATCAACAAACCTAAGTATGCACACAAAGAAAGACTTAGGCAGTAAACAATTCTCATTAACGAAATATTCAGATTCTATTAGGAGTCAGTTCACCTGTTGTTCTAATAGCTTTGCACGAGCTCTTGTAATAGGACCAATTCTGATTTCATCATTGGACTTCTTTGCAGCAAGTTGGTGATCATCAACATGAGGTGAAGATGTGTCAAGTGTATGGATGTCCTCATCAGTTGCGCTCTGGAGATTATTATCCGAAGTTTGAGTGTGATCTGTTGTTCCACTGGGAATTAGTAGATTGCAAAACCGCTTCGTGGTCGGCGGCTACGTTGCATCGGTGTGAGGCGTCGCGAATATCCATTGGGTTGAAGAGCTGTTGCATTGGCAACGGGGGAATAGCCGGAGAGTTCGTCGGATTCTCGCAAGTTATCTTCCACCATCATCCATCTACCCACCGCTCACTGAGAAGATCGGGCCACCCCTTATCATCTTGGTATCAGATTTCCAGTGTTTACTCGGTGAGCATCCACAAATCCATCTCGTAGTTGTAGATTTATTTTCGTCCTATCCAGAAAAAGCCATACAAAAAGATTAGGTTTTAGATTTTGCCATAGACTTAGATTGCAGCAGTTTGATTCATAGTTGCTGGTCAATTTTCCTTTGCGTAACTTTAATCTTGTCCAAGTCTAGGTTTAGGGTTCTAATCGTTTTGCTTTCTCTTATTGAATTCGGAGTCCAAAAACAGAAAATAACAATTTTCGTCCGTTTTTCCCGCGTGGACAGTTTCCGAGTAGAGTTAGGTTTCTAAGTTCTGTTTGTTTCCAAATCTTCCGTTGTTATTTCCGTAACTTTGTTTAGCTTAGCCACTGCCTTTCTACAGCACGTGAGTAGGAACTTACCCATTGAGAATAGCAAATTTTCTTGTGCTCGACAGGCTGCTCTTTTGATCGGTTTTCTTGCACACTTTGTCTCAGCGTGTTTGCTCAAGTGCTCCTGTTTTGTTGTGGCCATAAATTTAAAAAAAAAAAAAGAGAAAAGAGAAAAGAGACGAGAGAAAAAGTGACAAAAGAAAAAAATTCAGAGAAGAGAAAAGAATCAAAGGCCGAATTTCAAATTTCAGTTGAGGAGCTTGCTGATTGTGTTTTGTTGCATAGTTGAGCAATCTTGTGCAGTTTGATTCATAGTTGCTGGTCAATTTTCCTTTGCGTAACTTTAATCTTGTCCAAGTCTAGGTTTAGGGTTCTAATCGTTTTGCTTTCTCTTATTGAATTCGGAGTCCAAAAACAGAAAATACCAATTTTCGTCCGTTTTTCCCGCGTGGACAGTTTCCGAGTAGAGTTAGGTTTCTAAGTTCTGTTTGTTTCCAAATCTTCCGTTGTTATTTCCGTAACTTTGTTTAGCTTAGCCACTGCCTTTCTACAGCACGTGAGTAGGAACTTACCCATTGAGAATAGCAAATTTTCTTGTGCTCGACAGACTGCTCTTTTGATCGGTTTTCTTGCACACTTTGTCTCAGCGTGTTTGCTCAAGTGCTCCTGTTTTGTTGTGGCCATAAATTTAAAATCAAAAAAAAAGAGAAAAGAGAAAAGAGACGAGAGAAAAAGTGACAAAAGAAAAAAATTCAGAGAAGAGAAAAGAATCAAAGGCCGAAGTTCAAATTTCAGTTGAGGAGCTTGCTGATTGTGTTTTGTTGCATAGTTGAGCAATCTTGTGCCTGTCATTAGAGCCTTTTTGCTAGCATCTCTCTTGTGCATTTGCAACAACCGAGCATTACTCTGATATATCATATTTTGAGCTCAATTTTCAAAGTTGCTTTTGCCCCATTTATCTCCACCGTGTGAGTTTCCCTGTTGTGTCCGATCAGCACTAGGAATTGAACTGGTGTAGTTAGGTATCCCTACCAAGCTCCACTTAATACCCTGGTTTGCTGTGTGACGCATTGAAACCCATAATATTCGCTGCATCACATCCGTGCACGTACTGTCACTACAAGTGGTGAGCTTTTCTAATTCACTGTGGAACGGTAAGATCCACAATTTCTTTCGGTTGAGTGAGTTGAGAGTTTTCCACATATATACATATCTGTTTGTTTTTCACTAACCATGGTAGACAGTGCTATGGATACTTTGGAGACACGTCAATATCACTTCCTCCACCATAAATATTGTAGTGATACTTTTTGGGAGGAAGAACAAGGTGCTTTCAATGGTGATGGCCTTTTCCACCATCGTGTGCAGATTGGTGAGCGATGTGCTGCTGCCACCATTGACGGATCTTCTAATCTCAATTTAGTCAGTATTGAGGTTGTAGAGAAGTTGCAGCTACATAAATTTTCCAATCTGAAGCCATACCTTCTACGCTCATCATATGGCACACTGCTTATTTCCCACACTGCTGAAGTTCCTTTTACCTTCGGCGAGCATACTGAGATTGTGCGATGTGATGTATCCCCCATGCCACTTGACTCTTGTCACGTACTTCTCGGAGATCCTTGGTGCAGGAAGTTTCAAGTTCGAGCTCGCCCCGAGGTTAACAAAATTTCGTTCATGTGGAACATGAAGCGGGGTTTTCTGCTACGAAATTCAGCCGATGATTTTCATGAGTACCATCTTCTTCGCAAGGAGAGGAGAAAAGAATTTAGCTTATCGGCTAAGTACATGGTCATCATGGACGGTGACATTTCAATTATATGTCATGTTGACCACATTATGGATCAAATCCCATGTGAGAATGAGAGCCACATAGCCAAATTGAGTGAGAGTGTTATAAAAAGTGAGTTGTGTGATTCCACTAAACGTGAGGATGAGTGCATACACTTTGAGAGTATGAGAGAACAAGACAACATGAGTGTAGTAGATGATAGGACATGTGAGGATATTTCTGCTAATGTAACTATCTCTACTTCTAGTGTTGTTTCTTGTGATATGCAGGTTGCTTTTGAAGAAAGGGAGCTGTCAAGTCTTCAACCTGCATCACCACTAGAGGAACCTATTTCAGTGCCTACTACATCTGAGGAGTTTGCCATTGAAAAGGGTAATGATTTTGAGCTGCAGCCAGCAAGCGCGTCACTTTGTGAGTATGATTCTACGCTGACTAGTTCTAGTGATTTGATACACAAACATATTTCAGCACCATGTGATAATTTGCTAAATTCGAATTTTGATCATGTGGTATTGATTACACATAAAGAGATCCTTGCTAAACTACAACCGACTGATGTTTTGTTTTACATCATGCTAGAAGAACCACTTACCATTAGTTGTGCTATGAATAGGATTTCTGAAATTTCATATGTAAATTCTAGCACCTATGCCAACTGTTTTCGATTCTATTTAATTGGTGACTATAACATGAACGAGAATTTTTTGGTGGATCACATATGCATTACCTATGATAACATTGCTGAACTAAAACATTTTTCTTGCAATCATATATGCTCTGTGCCGAAATCTTTTTGCTTTGGGACAATACCTCATTATCATGATAATATGATGTCTTCTAGTCTAGTTGATGTACCTCAGCGAACAAAGGTAGCATCACCTTTGTTGGACTGTTCTGATCTTGCTAGATTTGCATATGATTATGCACATCCGTCTTGTTTGTCCCAAACTGATTTATGCTTCAATTATATTTGCAAACTGAGTTGCATCTTAAGTACTGGAAATAATGGACATGACTATTTACCTGTTTGTGCTGCATGGTCATTGCTTTGTTCTACATATCAGAGTAGCGCAATTGAAGCATGGTATGACACATATGATGATTTGCATCGTTTGGATTGGTTTGACCTTGATAACATGAAATTTGATCATCGATCTTCTGTGAGGACATTGGATTTAATACTGAATCATAACATTTTATATATTTGTGTCTATCATTTTGATCATGATTCTATGAACTTCACTTATACTTGCAATTCTGATTGCTTATTGCTGAGATTTTCTTGGTTCCATTATGACAATTATATGTGCTATGCTCGTAATTTTCGTTGCATTTTGTCATTTGAGAATAATCATCCTATTTACAAACATGATACAACCTGCTATATATACATATACTCTGCATACACGTTGTTCTTTTTGTTTCTTCCACTTTCAGCTTATCCAAAGCCGCGGACGGCTTTTCTTGAAGAAAGGGAGGATGATGAGGATATATCGGTGGATTATGATGATTATCCATGCTTAAACTGGAAGGAAATACTAAACATGATCGATGATTATTATAAGGTGAACTCATTCCTAGTTGGATATGATCCCATGAATTATAAGAATGTTATACTGCCTAAGTTATTATGTTTATGTATCATTAGGTTTGAGTTAATGGAGATAATGGCGAATGGAGAAGAAGATGTGGGCAAGGAATGGAGGCTGTTGACAAACATCAAGGTGGCTAGCACGAGGGAGGCGAGGGAGGAAGTGGAGCCATCACGCAAAGAAAGGATGCTGCAAACAAAGAAAGATCCTTTCCAATTCGGATTCAAGATTTGTTCAGATTCGGTTCGGACTGACAGAAGTCCTGAATTTGAAACAGACGTGGATTCTTTATACGTACTCCAAATAGAGCAAAGAAACACAATCTGAAAAGGCAATTTGAAGGGCTTTCCAATGGGTCCGGCCCCATGCCCGGGTTCGGCTCGGACTGGGCGCGGTGACCGCAACAAGTCACGAGTTGTTTTCTGCCTGTTTCTAAACAGAGTCCGTTAAAGTTAGGAAAGTTAGGTTTTGACTCCAACACAATGTTGGACGTCCAGCAGCCTTTATAAGGCTTGTAATTTCGTGGCTTTTAGGACAGACCACGTTTAAACATAAACCCTAGATTGGATTGCTAAGCATTCATCTATATTCGAGTTCCTCTGTGTTGCGCTCAAGAATTCAACCTCTCCACTGTGTTGCGCTCTGGAGATTATTATCCGAAGTTTGAGTGTGATCTGTTGTTCCACTGGGAATTAGTAGATTGCAAAACCGCTTCGTGGTCGGCGGCTACGTTGCATCGGTGTGAGGCGTCGCGAATATCCATTGGGTTGAAGAGCTGTTGCATTGGCAACGGGGGAACAGCCGGAGAGTTCGTCGGATTCTCGCAAGTTATCTTCCATCATCATCCATCTACCCACCGCTCACTGAGAAGATCGGGCCACCCCTTATCATTAGTGACAGTGGGAGTTAAACAGTCATAACCATCATTATAATCATCATATATAGGAGGCATATCATAATCATAATAAAGTTTATCCTCAATAATAGGTGGACTGAAAATATCATATTCATCATTGTAATCATCATAAATAGGAGACATAGTATCATCAAAATAAATTTTCTCTTCCAAACCGGGGGACTAAAAATATCATATTCATCAAAACAAACTTCCCCAAGCTTAAGGTTTTCCGTAGCATTATCAATAAAGGTGTTCAAAGAATTCATACCAATAGTATTGCCACTCACATGATTATTATGCAAATAAATTTCCATATATTTTTTAATTTTCACCTCAAACACTTCATGTCCTAACTCAAGATAGATATTATAAAGTTCTCTAATATTTTTGTTGTTTTCCATTTTTTTTGTGTTTTTGATATATATAACTGAAAGTAAAACTAAACTAAATGCAAAACTGAAAGTAAACTATGCAAAACTGAAAATAAATATCTAGTGCACACAAGAATAGAAACTTAAGCGCAACGCTCCCCGGCAACGGCGCCAAAAAAGTACTTGATAACCCCCAAGAGCAGCGGATCACTGTAGTACATCTCAATGTGGAAGTGGGGTATCGAACCGCATGAGTAAAAAGGAAAAGTCATATATTCTCTACAACTAGAGTGTCACAAGTTTTAGTTGATTGTGCACTAAACAAGTTTAAAGAACAAGATGATTGTTTTAATGAATGGAAGTTTAATGTAACAAAACAAGAATGTAAAAAGTGTCCCAATCCTCTTCAATTCAAGAGGACAAGACAAAGGTTTTCTCTTATAGGAACAATGGACATGGGTTCACTCAATCCTCTCTCTCTCTCTTCTACGGTGATTATCATGTTATAGATAAAGTATACACAATTGTCATGTTTTAATGGTATCTTTTATAACGGCTATATGTCCTAAAATACATAGTTGAAAGAAATACTCATTTGTGTTGCTAGGTCACCCTCGTAAGGCTAGCGTGGTTGCTGTCACACCCACATCATACTTCTCCCTTTTTACCCCCAGAATAAGGATGTTGGGCGGTACTGTGTCACTCAATACCTATGCCTTATGTCACATCGGCCATCCTGTATCCACATACATCATACTTCATAATGTACAATATTGTAAACACTAGTGCAATGATTCATATTTCATGTGCATGACCACATCTCTCTCATCTATCTACACTTGGTGGTGTCAATCACCTCATGACAAGGATAAACAAGGCATTATGCATAACTCAAACCATCACATGCATCATAGAATATCTCCAAAGTATGACAAACCATAAAAGATCCAACACAACGGTAAATGCATAACAAATGTCATCTCACACCACAATATCCACCATAGGAATTACATAGATAGATCCATAATCATGCAAGGTACATCATATGGACTTCAACAATGATCATACATAGAGAGATTAGATCAAGTTAACACCACAAACCCAAAGTCCAAGGGGTGGACTACTCCCCCTTCATCATGGTGAGGATGGTGGAGATGTTGGAGGAGATGATCTTGCTGTAGATGTTGATGATGAACACGCCGGAGGGGGGTGGAGCCCTCCGGAGGTGATTTCGGCAGCGTTTCCCCCCTACGATCTTCTCCAGTGGCAGCCTTCTACCTCTCTGTTTCGTGGTTTTGTGTTTCTCTGCCGCCGTGTTGCAAAACTGATGAGGACATCCATACTGTTGTTCCCTCTCCAATAAATGATGATGACATGATAGTTGCTGCAAAGAAAAAGTCCAATGATGAGATTCGAATTGGACCAATGACAAGAGCTCGAACCAAGTTACTTGAGCAACAGGTGAACTCGCTCTTAGTTGAACATGATGTTTGTGTTAATGAGAATTTTATACTGCCTAAGTCTATGCATTTATGTATGATCAGGTTTATTAATAACACAAGCATTGGAGGAGGAGACGAGCTACCACAAGGAGAAGAGCAATCACTGATTTCCAATATGAGCAAGTGCGCGAGGGAGGAGAGGGAGGCCGGCGCACAAGGGCAATGAAGGAGATCACAAGTTTGCACGTTAGAGGGATCAAGTGGCGCACTAGGACATGATCAAGATGATATTAGTCTAAGGTGTAATGCATGAGGCCTGCGTGCCATGTTAGGCCGAACCCCCCATGGGTCGGTTTGTATCCGTTTGAGTCGAACCAGGTTTGGTTCAGTCCGAATTGAGTCCTTGATCAACGCTTGAGGGTCGGCTCGAAAGGGTGGCTTGATAGCAGCAACAACATCACGCGTCTTCGTCATCTTCAAGTCTCGCTTGCCTTCCTCACCACATCCTCCCGCTCGGCCTGCTCGACTTGATACAGTCTTCGGCGGCTGCATCTCTTTCCTTCTCCACATGAGCTTGGACCTAGGCGCCACCATCTTCTTCTTCTCAACTCTTGCTGGAACCTCATGTTGCTGAACATGAACCTGCTTTGCACGACCCTGCACAAGATGAGTAATGCCTGGGCCACACAACTGACGAACACGTCCATCCTTGCCTTTATGCACACGTACTGCTGCTCCAACAAAACGTTTCCGAGGTGTTCTCACAAAACTGTGGCTAACTACCCGCGGCACCATATGCACCGGAACACGATCAGCACCACTATCATCGGTCTGAACACCCATGTCAACACGAACTGGAATTTCCTTCTTCTCATCAATCAGAGGCATAACTTCAACCGGCTTGTCACTAACAAGTACAACTGGCTTGTCATCTACAGGCATGGCAGAAACAATGTCAACACTGACGCTCCGTGCATCATGCTCCTCAGGCTGCGGCGTAGCTAGCTCAGATTTTGGCTTAGCCTTGCGCAACTTCTCCTTGTGTACCACCAGCTCAACATCAGACTTTATTTGATCATCCTGCATAGGTTTCAAAGTCCGCTGTTTGCCATCATGCACAAAAGAATATGTATTTGCTCTCCCAGCATGAGTAACATTGCGATCATACTGCCATGGACGTCCAAGTAACAGTCCACATACCTCCAATGGCAACACATCGCATTCCACCTCATCAACATAGTCACCAACTATAAATGGCACACGAACCTTGTGAGTAATCTTCATCATACCGCAGCTATTAACCCACTCAACATGCCTCGGTTCTGGAATACGCCATGTGGATAAACCCAACGCTTCCACAACCGCCTTGCTAATGCCATTACAGTAGCTACCACTGTCAATCATCAACTTGCATGCTTTGCCTTTGATCATGCACTGCGCCTGAAATAAATTCCATCGCTGGCCTCTATCCACGGTCATGCAAGCATCATCATGTACTCTCTTGAGTTGCATATTCAGCCCACTCAATGGTACAACCTCCTCCACGACATCCTTGTCAACAGCAGCCTGGACAACATCGACTGCTGACACTTCAGAAATCGTGACTGCCGCCTTGTTAACTCTCGGCAATGGAACAACTGTCAACTTCTCTTGAGTAGTCACACTCTTGCCAACTGCTGCTATCTCATGCTCAACCTTCGGTGGCTGCTGGATGTCCTCCATATATGGTAATACAAAACCATTACGGAGAAAAACCTTGTAGTCCTCCCAAGTATGAGAAAAACCCTCTCTTGCAACCGCCTCGGACCACCAACTGTCTAACTCCTTGTCCACACGCCGATGAGCAAGAACATACGCATAATATCCACTAAACTTGCCATTGTATTTACGACATCGATGGAAACCCTGTTCCATGTGCGTTTCCCAATCTTGATACTCCTCAACTGTCGCAAGCCTATGTAGGCGCCAGCTAAGCTCGGATGCATGACGTTCCACTCCATTCATGAGATCAAGATAGTCATTGAAAACAGCACTCGATTTCTTACCAAGATCACATCTCTTGCCCAAAACATCTCCTGGAAACGAACTCATTATCACGTCAGATTCGGTTCGGACTGATAGAAACTCTGAATTTGAAACGGACGTGATTTCCTCGTACGAAGTCCGAAACAGGCAAAGAAGGACTTGTTGGAAAGATAATTTTATGTACTTTCCAATGGGTAGGCTCCCAAATCCCGATTCGTCACGTACAGGTCGCTGTGGCCTGAACAAGACGACGGTCGTTTCTGGACTCGGTAGAACGCAAGATCAACACAAGATTTTTTTTTTTTAACTGGATCGATTCTGCAGATCGGATCTGAACTGAGCGTCACGCGTACGCTGGCTGGACTCTTCCTCGACAATCGTTGCTGGCCTCCGGCACGCAGAAACCTGGCCAAGATCGATCAAGGGAACTCCCCACGTGATGCTGCTGCTAGCGTTCTCACGATCAACACCAGCTCGCAATGAAAAATACACCCACGATCTGCCTGCACTCCCTTCTTCCGATCAACCCCACGCAGCTGATCTGCTCCAACCTTCCCGATCTGACTACTGCCCGTATGGATGAACAAATCTCCACCAACCTGTAGCAGATCAACCAATCTCCACCAATAACAAATCGACTGATGAACAAAAATTCGCCGTGATCAACCCAGAGCTCTGATACCACATGATAAGGATCAAGGGGATGATCCTATGATTGTTGTCCCGATCTTTCACAACGAGTAACCCGGATGGTAAATCCTTCCAACAACACCAACGGCGTCACCTGAAGGTGGGGAATAAATCCAGCAAGCAACGTGATGAAGATCACCACGCCTCTAACCCGAGCACGATAACACTTGATGAACACAAGCACCCTCGCAGCAATCTTTATTACAAACTGATAAACGGCATCGCCGTCCCCGGAGGGATGCTTCACCAACGAGCTCAAAGTCTATGGACTGTTTTTAATCTAAACTCAAGCTAACCCTAAAACGATGCCTAGCAACTCCTTATATGAGGGGAGGGGTGCTACAGTACCGCGCTACAGTACCGCCCCACTAATGGACCCTACGTTGACTTGGTTGGACAGGCCCAAACCAAGCCCAAACTCATAAGTATTAAAAACTCTAATTATTTAAAATAGCAACACACGACGAATACACCTAACTTGGTGGAGTCCTGAAATTGGGCTGCACCTCCCCCGTCGTGCCCATATCATATAGTCAAGGGCTGCGCCATAGAGGGGTTAGACCACGTTTAGACAAACCCTAGTTTTGGTTGAACAGCGAAAGGTTTCCTCTAAAATAATACATCTCCAATTCGTATCGATCTGGAGAGTTGAAATCGCAATTGAAGTGTGATCTGTTTCTTCCATTGGGAATTAGTAGATTGCAACTACACCGTTTCGTGGTCGACGGCTACGTGCGCAAGTGTGTGAAGTCGTGAATATCCGAAGGGTAGAGAGCTGTTGCATTGGCAGCAGGGATCTAGCAAGGAGAGTTCATCGGTGACAGCAAGTTATCCCTCATCATTCATCTACCATCGACGTGCTCAACGAGAAGATCGGGCCACCCCATATCATCTGGTATCAGATTTCCAGTGTTTCCTCGGTGAGCATCCACAAATCCATCCCCGTAGATTTATTGTTTTCTTCCTATCCAGAAAAAGCCAAAAAAAAATTAGGGTTAGATTTCGCCTTAGCCTAGATAGCATCGTGATGAGGATATATCAATGTATTATGATGATTATCCATGCTTAAACTGGAAGGAAATATTAAGCCTGATCGATGATTATTATAAGGTGAACTCATTCCTAGTTGGACATGATACTTTGATTATAAGAATGTTATACTACCTAAGTTATTGTGTTCTTGTATCATTAGGTTTGAGTTAATAGAGCATGGCGCATGAAGAAGAAGATGCGCGCAAGGAATGGAGATCATTGACAACCATCAAGGTGGCAAGCACGAGGGAGGCGAGGGAGGAAGTGGAGCCATCAAAGGAAAGACATTCGGTTCGGACTGACAGAAGTCCTGATTTCGAAACAACCGCCGATTCTTCATACGAACTCCAAATAAGGCAATTCAAGATTCGTTGGAAAGGAAATTCCAAATACTTTCCAATGGGTCCAACCCCAGCTACCGGTTCGACCCATACAAAGCGGCGTGACCAAAACAAATCGACGGAAGTTTCTGCCAGTTTCCGAATAGAGTCCTGTTAAGTTAGGAAAGTTAGAGATGAGTTTATTTACAACTCCAACTCTATGTTGGACGTCCAGCACCCTTTATATACTTGTAATTCGTGGCTTTTAGGTACAGACCACGTTTAAACATAAACCCTAGATTGGATTGCTAAGCATTCATCTATATTCGAGTTCCTCTGTGTTGCGCTCAGGAATTCAACCTCTCCACTGTGTTGCGCTCTGGAGATTATTATCCGAAGTTTGAGTGTGATCTGTTGTTCCACTGGGAATTAGTAGATTGCAAAACCGCTTCGTGGTCGGCGGCTACGTTGCATCGGTGTGAGGCGTCGCGAATATCCATTGGGTTGAAGAGCTGTTGCATTGGCAACGGGGGAACAGCCGGAGAGTTCGTCGGATTCTCGCAAGTTATCTTCCACCATCATCCATCTACCCACCGCTCACTGAGAAGATCGGGCCACCCCTTATCACATCGATTGCATCTCTAGTTTGCTGTTCGTGTTGATCCGTTGCGTTTTCCTTTTTTTCATTTGTGTCTTCGTGTTTGTTTAGGTTTAGGGTTTAGTTTTTCTCCTAGTCGAGTTGTGTTCCTTTTTGTTTCGGAGTCCATATCAAACAATCCAAAAAAAAAAAAATCGCTTGTTCCGAGTTCGTTTCAGTTTCCAGCCGCGAATCAGTTTCCGTCGCTCGGATTGCTGGTTTCCGTCGACGTACGTCGCTGTTTTTCCGGTTCCGAGTCCGTGTCGTGGACGGTTTCCGGCAGAAAATTCAAACTGCCATAACTTTTGCATACGAACTCCGATTTCGACGTTCTTTAGCTCGTTTCGAAGAGGAGACCGAAGCGAAGGCAGCCAAACTGACTATGTCTGTTTACAGCTATTCGACGTCTCAGATTTCCCAAAAAACGTCGGGAAGTATTTCTTTTTGCCACTTTTGTGCAAAAACCTTAGACACAGCCTTTCTACAGCAGTGTTAGGAGCTTACCCATACAGGACTACCTAAAGTTTTGTGCTCCCAGGCTGCTCATTATTGTGTGTCTTGTTGTCTATCAAATTGCTGGCCATAGAAAACTGAAAAATTCATCAAAAAAAAAGAGAAGATCAAGAATCAAAAAAAAAAAAATCAGAGAAAAGAAGAGGCCAAAGTGCATATCATCCTTTTGTGACACTACTTGTTGTTGAGCAATCTTGAGCCTGTTTTTCTTTGAGCAACGTGCTAGTGTCCTTCCAGTGCATTGCAACACGAGCTATCCTCCGGACATATCTATATATATTTGTGCTCATCCCTATAGTTGCTTTGCCCCATTTTTCTTCACGTGTGTGTTTCCCGTGTCTTTGTGTATCACATGAGCAGCAAATAGGATTTGTAGTTGGTGTTGTTAGGATTCCATACCTACAGCTCCACCATCAATACCCTGCCTTGTCGTGTGACCGTTTTTCATACCCTGATATTCACTTCATCACATCCGTGCATTTAGTCATCACTACGACCGGGTATGCATTGCTATTCACTTTGGAATTTTCAGATTACCTTTTCTTGTTGGTTGAGTGAGTTGTGAGCGTACCACCATATCGATTTTGCTTTTGCACTAACCTACTAATCATGTCTTCTAGTGATGAGATTGTGATGCAGAAAAGGGATGCGGATACTACTGTTACATGGAGCGATTATGAGCATTTGCGTGATCACTTGGCTGGGATGTTTGACAAAAATTCTGCCGCAGTTGACAGCGACATACAAGCAATGCAGCTCAAGTTGGAGGCAACTGAAACCACTGTGAATGCCATACAAACCAAGGTGGATACTCTCCAAACGAGTGTGCACACCTTACAGCACTCCATTGATGCGCTGCGCCATGCTTTGGACAACCGGCAGCCGCACCAGCAACAATTTGATGATGCTTTTGAGGAGGATAGTGTGCATGGCGAAAATATGAATGCTCCAGGCCGAGGGCGTGCTCATCATAATCTGGGCTGTGCTGTGTTTCCATTGGGCCGTGCTCAGCGTGTACCTCTCCATGCACAAGATGATCCGCTCGGTAAACCTAAGTTTTCAATTCCACGGTTTGAGGGATCCCCGGATGTGGAAGAGTATCTTACATGGGAGCTGAAGATCGAAAAATTATGGCGTTTATATGACTATACAGAAGATAGGAAGGTCAAGCTTGCGTCTTCTGAATTTGATGGATATGCCTTGTGTTGGTGGGATACCCTTGTGCAAAACCGTCAAGCTGACAATGAACTTCCTTTCCTTACATGGCAAGAGATGAAGGCTGTTATGAGAGCTCGCTTTGTTCCCTCTAATTATTTGCGTTCAGTTTTTGACAAATTGACGCAACTAAAGCAAGGGACTATGACAGTTGACGCATATTACATGGAGATGGAGATGGAGATGTTGTTGCAGCGTGCACGTGTCCGGGAATCTGTTGAGATGACTATGCAGCGTTTTCTTCATGGCTTAAAATTCACGATCAAGGGTATTGTGCGCCATCATAATTATACCAATATGAATGAGCTCTTACACCATGCAAGGGAGGCTGAATCGCAGCTCGCTGAAGAGGCACAAATCAAAGCAAGATACGCTAGTTCTGGGCGTTTCTCTAGTAGGGCGCCCTCCCCTTCGGCTGCACCAATGGAGGGACAGTCAAGCCGTGCCTCTTCCTCTTATTCTAAGCCAGCCTCCACTGCTCCTGTTTCGAGGAGACCAGCCGCACCCGCTGCTAGTACTGATTCGTCTATGTCTACAGCACGCAATAGGGACATGAGTTGCCACACATGTGGAGGCAAAGGTCATTTCAAGAGAGATTGTCCCAACAGGAAAGTCATGCTTATTAATGAGAACAATGAATATGAAACAGGTGATGATGCTGATCCTAATGCAGATGATGCTGATGGCTATACAAGTGATGATGCCGTTGATGCCTTTGCTACTGCAGCTCCTGTTATTGTTGTGTCACCACGCACCTTGAGTGTGCAGCCACATCTGGATTCTCAACGTTGCAATCTGTTTCAAACAAAAGCACTCGTGGGTCACAATAAAGCTTGCAAAGTTATAATTGATGGAGGTAGCTGCAGGAATCTTGCAAGTAAAGAGTTGTGTGCCAAACTGAAGTTGACATATTTACCTCATCCCAATCCATACTATATTCAGTGGTTAAGTGATAATGGTGAGATGAAGGTGAATCACATGGTGCGTGTGAATTTTGAGATAGGGCCATACAAGGATTCCATTGAGTTTGATGTGGTGCCTATGACTGTTTGTCACCTCTTATTGGGTCGGCCTTGGCTGTATGATCGCCATGTGCAACACAATGGCCGTGCCAATACCTATCACTTGGAGTTCAAGGGCAAGAAAATTAATTTGCACCCCATGTCACCACAGCAAATAGTGAACGAATCTCGGCAGAAAACAAAAGTACATATAGAGAAAACACCGGGACAAGAGAAAATTGTAACAGCTGTGAGTGATATAACGAAAAGTGAGAGAGTGCCTAATTTGTTGATTTTAGCCACCAAAGATGACATGAGAGAATTTAGTGAGGATCCTACAGCCGTGCCTCTTGTGCTTATGTACAAAGGCGAGGTTTTAGTTTCTAATGACATGCAACCTGTTTCTCTTGGTGTGTCTACTGTTTTACAGGATTATGACGATGTTTTCCCGGACGAGGTACCCGCAGGTCTGCCACCATTGCGTGGCATTGAGCACCAAATTGACCTCATCCCTGGCGCCACACTTCCTAACCGCGCGCCGTATAGAACAAACCCCGAGGAGACAAAAGAGATACAGCAACAAGTGCAAGCACTACTCGACAAGGGGTACATTCGTTTCTCTCTTAGCCCTTGCGCTGTTCCTGTAATTTTAGTTCCTAAAAAAGATGGTACATGGCGTATGTGTGTTGATTGTAGAGCTATTAATAACATCACTATTCGCTATCGTCATCCTATTCCACGCTTAGAAGATATGCTTGATGAATTAAGTGGTGCTGCTATTTTCTCTAAGATTGATTTGCGTAGTGGATACCATCAAATTAGGATGAAAGAGGGGGATGAATGGAAAACTGCTTTCAAAACGAAATTTGGCTTATATGAGTGGCTAGTTATGCCTTTTGGACTTACTAATGCACCTAGCACCTTCATGCGTTTAATGAATCATGTTTTGAGAGACTTCATTGGTAAATTCGTGGTTGTGTATTTTGATGATTTACTTGTTTACAGCCGCACTGAATTTGCACATTGTGATCATCTTAGACAAGTTTTGCAAGTGTTGCGTGATGCTAAATTATATGCTAATCTTGAGAAATGCACATTTGCAAAAGATAGGGTGATATTTCTGGGATATGTTGTATCTAAGAATGGGGTAGAGGTAGATTCATCTAAAATTGAAGCAATTCAAAATTGGCCTACCCCCATGAACGTGAGTCAAGTACGAAGTTTTCACGGTCTTGCTGGTTTTTATAGGCGTTTTGTGAAAGACTTTAGTACTATTGCTGCACCATTGAATGAATTAACTAAGAAAGGTGTACCTTTTGTGTGGGGCGCTGCCCAAGACATTGCTTTTGATGAGCTGAAACGTTTGCTTACTTCTGCACCTTTGCTTGCATTACCAGATTTTAATAAACAATTCGAAATTGAGTGTGATGCTAGTGGCATAGGAATTGGTGGTGTTTTGATGCAAGAAGGTAGACCTATTGCTTATTTCAGCGAGAAACTTTCTGGTGCTAGATTGAATTATCCTGTTTATGATAAAGAGTTGTATGCACTTGTTCGAGTTCTTGAGGTTTGGCAACATTATTTGTGGCCAAAGGAATTTATCATACATTCTGATCACGAAGCTTTGAAATATCTGAAAGCTCAATCTAATTTGCATAGGCGTCTTGCTAAGTGGGTTGAGTTCATTGAGTCGTTTCCCTACATCATTAAGTATAAGAAAGGGAAGGATAATGTTGTGGCTGATGCTCTCTTGATATGGGCAGGACAGAGGAGGTGAAGCCCAATTTTAGGACTCCACCGAGTTAGAGTTTTTAATAAATAGTTTGGGTTTTATTTGTGTTTTCTATTATGGTCATGTTCGGTTTGGGCCTGTCCAAAACGAACCAGGTTTGAGTCCAAGTTGTTTTGGCCGCACCACTTCCCATATAAGGAGTTGGCCGGCCTAGGTATTAGGGGTCCATAATTTTAGTCTAAAAACTATCACGTGTGTTTCGAGGTGAAGCATCCCTCCGGGGACGGCGCCGCCGTTTATCCAATAAAGATTGCTGCGAGGGTTCTTGCGCCATCAAGGATTATCGAGCTGTGGTTTGAGGCGTGGTGATCTTCATCACGTTGCTTGCTGGATTTATTCCCCACCTTCAGGTGACGCCATTGGTGTTGCTGGAAGGATTTATTATCCAGGTTTCTCGCTGTGAAAGATTGGGACAACAAACAGAGGATCATCAGGTTGATCCTTATCATGTGGTATCAGATTACTGGGTTTATCACAGCGAGTTTTGTTTGATCAATCTGCTAGATTGATTTCGGTGGAGATTGGTTCAGGCGGAGGCTGTTGGAGATCGCGTTCGTAGAGATCGTGTCGGTGGTCGTCCTGCAGGGAGTCCAGCGTACAGCCGACAAGGAGGTTAGATCGATTGCAAATTTGCTAAGATCGTTTTCTGCTGCAGTCCCGATCGTGGTTGCTTTTGATCGTGGTTGTGTGGAGGTTGGCTGCAGCAGCACGTGAAGTCCAGGCAGTGCGGTTCCTGCTAGATCCGCTAGTCAATTTCAAACACCAAACATCAGATCGTGGAGGAGCAGCAAGGGACAGCACGTGGTGGTGTTTGATCATCATGTCAAGGAAAAGGAAAGTCCAAACCGGATAGGAAATTCCAAGCAAGATCGGATCTGATAAAAACGGAAAGATAAATCTCGGATTTCATTAGTTCCGGATTTGGTGGGATTCTTTCTCGTTTTGTTTTCTGACGTGGAGTTTTGGCAGGAAAGGAAAGTAAACAAGAGGCAGATTCGGATTTACTTGGCCGATAAGAAAGGAAAGGAAATACCGGAGGAAAGGAAAAGGCAAGAGGTCAGCTTTGATCTCGCGTTCTGCCCAGTCCAGAAACGACCGTCGTCTTGTTCAGCCCACAGTGACCGCCACGTGAGGAGTCGGGACTTGGGAGGCTACCAATTGGAAAGTACATAAAATTATCTTTCCGACAAGTGCTTATTTGCCTGTTTCGGACTTCCTACGAGGAAACCACGTCCGTTTTAAATTCAGAGTTTCTGTCAGTCCGAACCGAATTTGACGTGATAATGAGTTCGTTTCAGGGTGATTTTTATGGCAAGAGGTGTGTTTCTGGTAAAAGGTCCGGTGATGTGTTCAATGACTATCTCGATATCTTGGACGGTGTGGCCTATGATGCGTCGAAGGTCACGTGGAGACTTACTCATGTTGCAACGGCTCAAGAATATGAGTCATGGGAACGTCTTATGCTTCAGGGTTTTCACAGATGTGATACTTGGCAACGAGTGGATCAGTCTACGCGTGTGTTTCTTGCACTACGACGTGTGAATGAGGACGTTACTCGTTGGTGGAATGAGGAGAGGCATGGGAAGGAAAACACATATGGGATTTGGCATGACTTCACTAATTTTTTACGTGCTTGTTTTCTGTCTCCTCGTCATAGGGAACCTTGTACCAAACCTGTGAACGTGACAAAGGTTGTGCAGCAGAGGGCTAATGTTGACAAGAGGGTGCAGCTTTCGTCCGAGGAGGTTGCTCTATCTTCTCCACCTTCTGCCATGGGTGTGAAGCCCGTTGTTCCGTTGCAAACGTTCAGCGCAGCCGAGATAAAGTGATCTAAACAGCAGCCTGATGTTGAGAACGTGGTTGTGTGCGCTGAAACTGCAGTGGATACGGTGGAACCAGTGAGTGGGCTAAATATGCAACTCAAAAGGAAACATGAGGAGGCTTGCAAAATAGTTGACAAGTGTCAACGATGGAGTTTATTTCAGACTCAGTGCATGATAAAAGGCAAACACTGCAAGCTCATGATTGATGGTGGTAGCTGTACTAATGGCATAAGCAAGGCAATGGTGGCATCATTGGGGTTGTCTACTTGGCGTATTCCTGAACCTAAGCATCTGGAGTGGTTAAATAGTTGTGGTATGCTGAAGGTTACTCATAAGGTGCGTGTGCCATTTATAGTTGGTGATTATATTGATGAGGTTGAGTGCGATGTATTGCCATTGGAGGTGTGTGGGCTATTACTTGGTCGACCTTGGCAGTATGATTGCAATGTTACTCATGCTGGGAGAGCCAATACTTATTCTTTTATGCATGATGGGAAACATCAGATTTTCAAGCCTATGAAGGATGATCAAATTAAATCTGATGTGGAGCTGGTTATTCATAAGGAGAAGTTGCATAGAGCTGAACAAAAACAGAGGTTAGCTAAGTTGCAGCAAGTGGAGCATGATGCAAGGAGTGTTGGTACAGAAATTGATTCAACAATGCATGTAGATGACAAGCCTGTGTTTGTTGGTGACAAGCTAGTTGAAGACAAACCTATTCTTGAGGAGACGAAGGGTATTGCAGCATGTGTTCCAGTTTGTGTTGACAAAGGTGTTCAGACCAATGATGATTGTGTTGATCATGCCTCGGTACATGTGGTACCGAAAGTCAATGATCACAACTATGTCAGCTCACCTGTGAGGAGTTTAGTTGGAGCAGCAGTGCGTATTCACACAGGAAGAGATGGACGTGTTCGTCAACTTTGTGGACCAGGCATTACTATTTTGCAGCGGCGTGCAAAGCAGGTTCATGTTCAGCGATACAAGTGTCCAGCTAGAGTTGAGAAGAAGAAGAAGATGGTGGCGCCTACAACCAAGCTTGTGTGGCGAAGGAAGGAGGTGAAGGTGTCCAGGGAGACACGTGATGTTTCTGTTCATATCACGTCACCTTTTCGAGCAGACCCTCACGCGTTGGGGACAACGCTTTTTGAAGGAGGGGAGGATGATATGGGCAGGACAGAGGAGGTGAAGCCCAATTTTAGGACTCCACCGAGTTAGAGTTTTTAATAAATAGTTTGGGTTTTATTTGTGTTTTCTATTATGGTCATGTTCGGTTTGGGCCTGTCCAAAACGAACCAGGTTTGAGTCCAAGTTGTTTTGGCCGCACCACTTCCCATATAAGGAGTTGGCCGGCCTAGGTATTAGGGGTCCAGAATTTTAGTCTAAAAACTATCACGTGTGTTTCGAGGTGAAGCATCCCTCCGGGGACGGCGCCGCCGTTTTTGCAATAAAGATTGCTGCGAGGGTTCTTGCGCCATCAAGGATTATCGAGCTGTGGTTTGAGGCGTGGTGATCTTCATCACGTTGCTTGCTGGACTTATTCCCCACCTTCAGGTGACGCCATTGGTGTTGTTGGAAGGATTTATTATCCAGGTTTCTCGCTGTGAAAGATTGGGACAACAAACAGAGGATCATCAGGTTGATCCTTATCATCTCTCTAGGAAGAACATTTTATTGACACATTTAGATGTTAAAATTCCTGGTTTGGAGAGTTTGTGTGATTTATATGCTACTGATCATGATTTTGCTGAACCATATCGCTTATGTATGCTCAAACACGCATGGGAAAAGTTTCATATACATGATAGATTTTTGTTTCGAGCTAACAAACTATGTGTTCCAGAATCGTCGGTGCGTTTGTTGTTGTTGCAGGAATCACATGCAGGTGGTTTGATGGGCCATTTTGGGCGTGAGAAGACCTTACTCATGCTCGCTGATCACTTTTGTTGGCCCAAGATGAGGCGTGACGTGGACAGATTTGTTCGTCGCTGTGTTACATGCAATACATCCAAGTCAAAGCTGAAGCCTCACGGTTTGTATACACCACTACCGGCACCTAACACGCCATGGGCAGATATTAGTATGGATTTTGTGTTAGGTTTGCCACGCACTAAAAGAGGACATGATAGTATTTTTGTGGTAGTGGATAGGTTCTCTAAGATGGCACACTTTATTGCATGCCACAAGAGCGACGATGCGTCGCATGTTGCTAATCTGTTTTTCAGGGACATCGTGCGCATTCATGGAGTACCTAGGACGATTGTTTCTGATCGTGATGTCAAGTTCATGAGCTACTTCTGGAAGACATTGTGGGGCAAGCTTGGGACGAAGTTGCTGTTCAGCACCACGTGTCATCCCCAAACAGATGGTCAAATGGAGGTGGTGAATCGAACTTTGTCACAGTTGCTGCGAGCTATGATCAACAAAAATCTGCGTGAATGGGAGGAGTGTTTGCCACATGTTGAGTTTGCCTATAATCGAGCAGTGCACTCTACCACTCAGCTTTGTCCTTTTGAGGTGGTGTATGGCTTCAAACCAATTACACCGCTAGATTTGCTGCCTCTTCCTTTGCATGAGAGAGTCAATATGGAGGCATCAAAACGAGCAGATTATGTGAAGAAAATTAATGAGAAGACACGAGAGGCAATTGAGAAGAAAGGAAAGAACATTGCTGCTGCACGAAATCAATCACGCAAGCAAGTTTTGTTTCAGCCTGGAGACATGGTTTGGGTGCATTTGCGCAAGGACAGATTTCCACACATGAGGAATTCGAAGTTAAAACCACGTGGTGCTGGTCCTTTTAAGGTTATTGCAAAGATAAATGACAATGCCTACTCCATTGATCTTCCTATGGCCGAATTTGGTGCTGTTAGCAATAGTTTCAACGTTGCTGATTTGGCACCGTATGATGGAGATGACCTTGGAGCGTCGAGGTCGACGCCTTTTGAAGGGGGGGGGGGGAGATGATGAGGACATCCATACTGTTGTTCCCTCTCCAATAAATGATGATGACATGATAGTTGCTGCAAAGAAAAAGTCCAATGATGAGATTCGAATTGGACCAATGACAAGAGCTCGAACCAAGTTACTTGAGCAACAGGTGAACTCGCTCTTAGTTGAACATGATGTTTGTGTTAATGAGAATTTTATACTGCCTAAGTCTATGCATTTATGTATGATCAGGTTTATTAATAACACAAGCATTGGAGGAGGAGACGAGCTACCACAAGGAGAAGAGCAATCACTGATTTCCAATATGAGCAAGTGCGCGAGGGAGGAGAGGGAGGCCGGCGCACAAGGGCAATGAAGGAGATCACAAGTTTGCACGTTAGAGGGATCAAGTGGCGCACTAGGACATGATCAAGATGATATTAGTCTAAGGTGTAATGCATGAGGCCTGCGTGCCATGTTAGGCCGAACCCCCCATGGGTCGGTTTGTATCCGTTTGAGTCGAACCAGGTTTGGTTCAGTCCGAATTGAGTCCTAGTTCGGCCAGCCCCTTTGGGATCAAGTGGCGCACTAGGACATGATCAAGATGATATTAGTCTAAGGTGTAATGCATGAGGCCTGCGTGCCATGTTAGGCCGAACCCCCCATGGGTCGGTTTGTATCCGTTTGAGTCGAACCAGGTTTGGTTCAGTCCGAATTGAGTCCTAGTTCGGCCAGCCCCTTTATATAGCCAAGGGCTGCGCCATAGAGGGGTTAGACCACGTTTAGACAAACCCTAGTTTTGGTTGAACAGCGAAAGCTTTCCTCTAAAATAATACATCTCCAATTCGTATCGATCTGGAGAGTTGAAATCGCAATTGAAGTGTGATCTGTTTCTTCCATTGGGAATTAGTAGATTGCAACTACACCGTTTCGTGGTCGACGGCTACGTGCGCAAGTGTGTGAAGTCGTGAATATCCGAAGGGTAGAGAGCTGTTGCATTGGCAGCAGGGATCTAGCAAGTAGAGTTCATCGGTGACACCAAGTTATCCCTCATCATTCATCTACCATCGACGTGCTCAACGAGAAGATCGGGCCACCTCATATCAAAAACTCCTTGGGGGACTATTTTTATAGCCGGTTTTAGGTCAAGACGAAGCCACATAGACGAAAACGGACGGCATCGGAGCCACGAGGGGGAAAAGGGCGCAGCCCACGCGGCCAGGGAATCTGACCGCGCCTGGCCCCCTATCTCCCAGCTGGTTGGGCTTCTGGTCTTCATTTTTGGCCCATTGCGTTCGTCTCGAAAATTCTGAACCGTGCTCTTTGGCCTTGCCCTTTTTGGAGTCCCAAAGCTTCCGGAAAGTCCAAACACTAAAAAAGACGTTTGCTGGAAAAAAGAGTTAGAACCAAAAGAGGGGGATTGTTTAGAAAATCTCCAAAATCATTATAAAACATGAATATAACATCATATAAGTTCCAAATATGTACGAATATGTAATAATAAAATGTAAAGTTCATGTATGCATTTTACATGCATCAACACATACCGATTCGAAAAACAGATCTAATCCTGGCCCTTGAATCACGATCGGATGGTGTATGGAGGGTTGACCAATACCTGGCGGCGCGAGTCACCGGAGATGGGGAAGACGGCGGCGCCGGAGCTCGGGCGGGGATGGCGCTGGCATTGTGGTTGTTCCCCGAACGCGTGGAGGGTATCCCCGAGTGCGGCGCGTCAAGATGAAGCAGATGGCGGCGATGGCGTCGTAGTATTTGTCCCGATGCCGTGCAGGGACGAGGCCGGAACGGAGCGGGCGCCGGCGACACTGTCGAGCACGAATTCGAGACCCCGGCTGTCGAAGGAGACAAACGCGCACATGAGTAGTTGTGCGAGGCGGTGGAGAAGAGAGGGGAGAGGGTCTCGGACTAGGAAGGAGGCTCACCTCGCCGAAAACAAAGAAAAACGCAGCGGCGGCCAAAGAACTCTGGCACGCAAATTCAGCGGCCTGGGGACATGGTTTACTCGGGGATGAGAAGGGAAAGAGAGAGGAGGGCGCGGGGTATTTATAGGGTGCATCGAGGAAGATTATCCCGCAAGAAACGGGATCGGATTTGATCCAAAATCGATTCAAACGTCTCCGATAGAAAATCTCGAACAGAGGTTGAAGATACGGTGACGTCACCGCGGGTCCCGCGTGTCAGTGAGGGGGAGAGAGAGCGAGGCCGACGTGGGCTGATACACGCTGCGCCAGAGAGAGAGAGAGAGAGAGAGAGAGAGAGAGAGAGAGAGAGAGTGGGCCGAAAGCCCAATTTGGCTCGGCTGGCTTGTTTCCTTTTTTTTAACTAAAAGATTTTTCTGTTTTAAAACTTTTGAATCAAACATGATTTGTAAACTTTATCACTTTTCAGAAAAATTCATAAAAATATGTTTTGGAAAGCTTATGAAATTTAGAACCTTTTGGCAGTATTCTTGTCCATAAAATAGTTTAATAAAAAGGAATATTGTAGGAAGTACAAAGAACATCTTTATGGAATTTAAATACTATTTAAACTTATAAATGCATTTCAATGAAAACCTTATGTGATTTAAATGTCATGTCTATGAGATGATGCTGTATGAATGCATGATTTTAAATTTTCCAAACAAATATATATAGTTTTCAAAAAGTTTTTGATTTTTCTGAATTTTCAAAATTTGAAAAATCCTAGGATGTTACAGCTTCCTAGTATTTCTAAGGATGAGGTCAGAAGGAAGATATTATATTTGTCTTTATCTGGTAATGCTCGTATTTGGTTCAGGTCATTGGATGAAGAAGTCACTATTGAATGGAGTGTTATGAGGAAAGTTTTCTTTCTTAAATATGTTACTCCTAAAGAAGCTTATGAGCATCAGTGCTATATATTTAATTCCTGGCCACATCTTGGAGAGAGTATCACTCAAGCTTGGGAGATGTTAAAATAACTCCTTCACAAGAATCTTTGTCATGATCTTACAAGGAAAAATATATTGATAAACTTTTATCTGAGGCTACCGAAGCAACAAAAGGAATTTCTAGATAACTCTTCTAGAGGGAGTTTTAGAAATAATACTGAGAAAGAAGCATAGAACTTATTGGAGACTATTTATGGGAATACTGGTACTTTGGATCTTGGTAAAGGTAATGAACCTCGTCTAGAATAAGAATATTCATGTGTAGAGAATTTCTCTACTTCTATTTTGTTTAAGAATATGAGTGATAAATTTGGTCTTGATCCTTATGTCTTAATTTGAGATAGCCAAATCTTTTGCTTGTCATATTGGTATCCCTAAAAGTGGATTTGATGTTTATGTTGAACCTGTTAAACAGGTAGAGGCAGTATCATTTCTGAGAATTGAGGAGTATGTTGAAACTCCTCCATATCCAAATAAAGTCAAGGAGAATTTACTTATTGATGTTGCTAACAAAAGTAACAAAAGATGTTCTCAGCCATATGAACAGGTGGAAATCAACAGTCAAATTTTGTTTATTAAACAATTAAAAGAACAACACCCTGTTGATGTTTATTTATGTGAAGATGCTACCAAGGTTATTGAAGGTGATTCGGCCAAGGTTGGTAAGCCTGTTATATCATGCTCTACTGGGACTTCGTGCTATCATGGTTTATGTGATATTGGAGCAAGTACTAGTGTCATTCCATATTCTCTCTATCTTGAAATCAAGCCTGATATTGATCCCATCATTATGGAAGAGACATGTATGACCATTTAACTTGCCAATAAAGAATATATTTTTCCTCTTGGAATAGTTAGAGATGTTGAAGTACTAGTTGGTAAAATTAAATATCCTGATGTTTTTGTAGTACTTGGTTGTGGTCAAGATTCATTTTGTCATGTTATTTTTGGTAGACCTTTCTTACATACTGTTGGTGCTGAAATTAATTTGCCTAAAGAGAAAGTGTTTATTAAGTGTGCTCGAGAAAAACTTGAGTTTAACATTTCTAAGTTTTTTGATAAACATTGGAAGAATGAACCCTTTGCTAAAGATATAATTGAAACTCTTTCTTATGTAGATGTAGCTTCATCAGACGTGGTGGAATGATATATGCTTAATTGAGATGAACCATTTAAGGAAGAGGAAAAGAAGCTTTAGAACAAATACTTTCGCAACAACCACGACAATTACAATTGCATATCCTACCTGATAATTTAGGAGTGTTACCAGCACCTAAAGGGGTCCTAGTTTTGAATTAAGACCTTTGCCTGAAAATCTGAAATATGCATACTTGGATGAAAGAATATATATCTTGTTATTATTAGATCTAACCTTTCAGTTGAAGAAGAAGATAAATTACTTGATGTATTGAAAGCTCACCGAGCAGCCATTGGATATTCCCTTGATGATCTAAAAGGTATAAGCCTAGCTCTATGTATGCATAAAATTAATTTGGAGGAAAATGCAAAGCCCTTTGTTGACTATCAACGCCGTCTTCACCCCAAAATGAAAGAAGGGGTAAGGAAAGAGGTAATAAAACTAATTGAATCCGGTATCATTTATCCCATAGCTGATAGGAAGTGGGTTAGTCCTGTTCATTGTGTTCGTAAAAAGGGTGGAATGACTGTAGTTCCAAATGGTGAAGATGAATGTCGAGGTGTGATTCCCACGAAGCTAGGGATAGTCACTCTCTGGGGAGAAGTTCGTGAAGGGGACTGAACACGTTGGTCTACAACCCTCAACCGGCCCGGCGACGAGGCTCGCCGAGCTCGGAGTGGGATAGCACGACAGAGATGAACACCAACCCGTACCCAGGTTCACGGCCCTCAGGAGGAGGTAAGACCGCTACTCCTGCTTGTCTGTATTGCGCTGTAGAGGGTACAGTACAATGAGCTTGCCGAGGGCTCGCTTGCGGCAGTGCGGAGCTCGAAGAGGGAAGCTGGGGTCTTCTTCCTCCTCGAGTTCGCTAGGCTAGGTTAAGCTATGGTTCGCGTAGTCGGTTGATCGATCGATCCCTTGCTACGGAGGGGTTCCCCCTCCTTTTATAGGCGCCTCGGGCCTCATCCTTGCTACCCGCGCAGCGGAAGGGTTCCCACATGGCGACGAACGGAGGAGCGGGGTGCACTGCTGCCCAGCCGTCCATGGACTCGGTCCATGGTCGTAAAGCCTGCTCGTGACGCGGGAAAGCCACCGTCCACGCAGGACGGCCAGCTGGTGCAGCAGCGATCGTGGGGGTACCTACGGTGACGTCGTCCTTGGAGCGTAGCGCCGGCCAGCCGCTTTATCACCAAAGAGGAAAGCCTCGTAAGCCGGCGCAGGGGACACAACTTTGTTGACTCCTTTAATCACCAGAATGGCAACTGCGGCGCCGTCGTCACCACGCGCAGACACGCGCGTCACTCTGCGGCATGGCAGTGGCCATGTGCGCCCCGCAGCGGTTGCTTTGTAGCGAAGTATCTCCACAGGGCTGGGGCGGCCTTGTGGAGGGATTTGTGTTGACCCCTCTCCAGGGGAGGGGGCCCTGCAGAGGGGCAGCCTCGGGAGGGGCCTCTTCAGGCCTTCGCTGCCCCCTTCAGCCCTCTCGAGGGCTTTTCCTCTCGAGGGTCTCTCCAAGCGTTTTGCTTGGTCCTTAGTCGTTTCATCGACTCTGTCGCGCGTGAGGGCTGTGGAGAGTGGGCTTTGCACACCCTGGATCTCACTGGGCCGACAGTAGCCCCCGGGCCCATGACGGGCACGGCGAGGCCCATCGGGTCCAGACGAAGCGTCGTGGGTCCAAGATGTCCGGCCGGCCCGTGACACGCGTCGATCGGTGGTGAGTTTGCGGCGACTCGGTTTCTCCGGCAGAAACGTGCGTCGTGGGGGGTCCCACCACGACCACCACGACCACGCCTTGGTAACTGCCCAAATGTGGTATAAAGCTGCGCGCCGGTCCGAACCGCAGTCATTACTCCCATTCCGCGCATCCAGTCTTCCAACTCTCGGCCTCCTAGCTTTCCTTCTCCGGCGAACTCCTTCCTTCTCCGGCGAACTCCTTCCTTCTCCGGCAAACTCCGCTTCTTGCTCCTTCCTCGACAATGGGCGGATCGAAGGGCAAGGCGGCGATGGGGACGCTCCCCTCGGATGCGCAGGGCGAAGAGGCGCTTGGCCCCGCTCTGATCGGCGAGCGCGTCAATGCGACGGCGCTGGACAAGATCCAGCACCTGGTCGCCGGGAAGACTAACGAACACGGCGCCAGCGCCATCCGGGCCGCCAAGCTCGGCCGTCTCCCGGCGGGGTTTTTCCCCATCTTCCTCCACACCCTCTTCGCCGGAATGGTGCCTCCGTACTCGCCCTTCTTGGAGGCGGTTCTGGAGTTCTACCAGATCCATCTCCTTCATCTACACCCCAACGCCATCCTCGTCCTCTCCATCTTCGCCTACTTGTGCGAGGCGTATCTGGGGGTGCAGCCTTCGGTGGCCCTCTTCCGGAGCTTCTACGCGCTCCGGAATTCCGCGAAGTCCGAGCGGACGGGATGCGTGTCGTTCCGCATCGTGGACGGCATGGGGGACGTCTACATCCCCATGTCGTGGAGCGGCGAGAAGCCCGTCACGGCGGTGGTGAAGAAGGTGGACGACTTCAGGCAGAAGTGGTTCCTCATCGGCGCCTCGTCACGGAGCTCTTTCCTCGACACCCCGGAGGCGCCGCTCGTGAAGAATACCCACTGGGGCAAGCAGGCCTTCCAGGGTCCAAAGATAGGAGACCTCGTGGCGCGCATGAGGATGCTTCGGGGGAACGGCCTCACCGGCCAGATGATCGCGGAGGACTTCGTGCGCCGCCGCATCGCGCCTCTACAGGTGCATAAGAAGCCGATGTGGATGTACTCGGGCCCCTCAGACCCGATGCGACTCCACCCCTGCGACCATCGCCCCGCCGTCGTCGAGACCATCATGGGCGGCCTCTTCATCAACCCCGACGTGCCCGTGGCGATCGCTGCGGAGCTGAGGCCTCTCCATCAGATGAACCTGGTTCCGCGCCTGGCGATTCTGGAACGGATGCCCACCTTCACCCCGCTAGGCCTGGCGGGGGAGGAGGAGGAAGAGGGGCCCATGCCCGTGGCGAGAGGACTAGACGCTGCGGAGTCGCCGTACGCATCTGACGCTGAGCAGGGCGACGTGGAGGCCGGGGCCATTCCCTCTACAGGCGGCGCGAGCTCGTCAAGGGCCTCGCCCCCTCCTGAGGAGGTCTTCGAACTCTCGTCCAGCGATGACGAGGAGGCCGAGGCGGGGCGACATGAACCCCGGACCAAGGCGGCCCACGACAGGCCTGCCGGGGAGCCCCCAAGCGCTTCTCTCAAGAGGAAAGCTGAGGCGGCTCCGGAGGGATCCGCAGACCGGGCCACGCCTTCTTGGCGTTCGTCCGGCATGGCGTGTGATAAGGGGTGGCCCGATCTTCTCAGTGAGCGGAGGGTAGATGGATGATGGTGGAAGATAACTTGCGAGAATCCGACGAACTCTCCGGCTGTTCCCCCGTTGCCAATGCAACAGCTCTTCAACCCAATGGATATTCGCGACGCCTCACACCGATGCAACGTAGCCGCCGACCACGAAGCGGTTTTGCAATCTACTAATTCCCAGTGGAACAACAGATCACACTCAAACTTCGGATAATAATCTCCAGAGCGCAACACAGTGGAGAGGTTGAATTCCTGAGCGCAACACAGAGGAACTCGAATATAGATGAATGCTTAGCAATCCAATCTAGGGTTTATGTTTAAACGTGGTCTGTACCTAAAAGCCACGAAATTATAAGCCTTATAAAGGCTGCTGGACGTCCAACATAGAGTTGGAGTCGAAAACAACCATATCTCTAACTTTCCTAACTTAAAGGACTCTATTTGGAAACTGGCAGAAAACAACTTGTGACTTGTTGCGGTCACCGCGCCCAGTCCGAGCCGAACCGGGCCATGGGGCCGGACCCATTGGAAAGCCCTTCAAATTCCCTTTTCAGATTGTGCTTCTTTGCTCTATTTGGAGTCCGTATAAAGAATCCACGTCCGTTTCAAATTCAGGACTTCTGTCAGTCCGAACCGAATCTGAACAAATCTTGAATCCGAATTGGAAAGGATCTTTCTTTATTTGCAGCATCCCTTTTTCGCGTGATGGCTCCACTTCCTCCCTCGCCTCCCTCGTGCTAGCCACCTTGATGTTTGTCAACAGCCTCCATTCCTTGCCCACATCTTTTTCTCCATTCGCCATTATCTCCATTAACTCAAACCTAATGATACATAAACATAATAACTTAGGCAGTATAACATTCTGATAATTCATGGGATCATATCCAACTAGGAATGAGTTCACCTTATAATAATCATCGATCATGTTTAGTATTTCCTTCCAACTTAAACATGGATAATCATCATAATTCATAGATATATCCTCATCATCCTCCCTTTCTTCAAGAAAAGCCGTCCGCGGCTTTGGATAAGCTGAAAGTGGAAGAAACAAAAAGAACAACGTGTACGCAAAGTATATGTATATATAGCAGGTTGTATCATGTTTGTAAATAGTATGAATATTCTCAAATGACAAAATGCAACTAAAATTGCAAGAATAGCACATATAATTGTCATAATGGAACCAAGAAAATCTCAGGAATAAGCAATCAGAATTGCAAGTATAAGTGAAGTTCATAGAATCATGATCAAAATGATAGACACAAATATATAAAATCTTGTGATTCCGTATTAAATCCAATGTCCTCACAGAAGATCGATGATCAAATTTCATGCTATCATGGCAAAACCAATTCAACATATGCAAATCTGTTGGATACCATACGTTAACTACGCTACTCTGATGTTTAGAACAAAGTAATGACCATGCAGCAGCACAACTAAATATAAGTCCATGATCATTACTCCCGGTATTGAAGATGTAACTCAATTTGCAGATATAAGTGAAGTATAAGTCAGTTTGGGACAAACAAAACGTATGTGCATAAGCATATTCAAATCTAGCAAGACCAGAATAGTTCAACAAAGGTGAAGCTACCTTTGTTCGCTGTAATACATCAACTAGACTAGAATATATCATATTATCATGAGAATTAGGTATCGTCCCAAAGCAAAAAGATTCCGGCACATAGCATATATTACTGAAAACAGCATGTTTCAGTTCAGCAATTTTATCATAGGTAATGCATATGTGATCCACCAAAAAATTCTCGTTCGTGCTATAGTCACCAATTAAATAGAATCGAAAACAATTGGCATATGTGCTAGAATTTACATATGAAATTTCAGAAATCTTATTCATAGCACAACTCATGGTAATAGGTTTTTCTAGCATGATATAATACAAAACATTAGTCGGTGGTATTTCAGCAAGGATCTCTTTATGTGTAATCAGTACCACATGATTAAAATTTGAATTCAGCAAGTTATCACATGGTTCTGAAATATGTTTGCATATCAAATCACAAGAATCATCCAGTAAAGAATTATGCTCACAAAGTGGCGCGCTTCCTGGCAGCAGCTCCAAATCAGTACCTATGTCAAGAGCAATCTCCTCAGATGTAGTAGGTACTGGAACATCTTCCTCTTGTGGTGATGCAGGTTGAAGACTTGACGGCTCCCTTTCTTCAAAAGCAACCTGCATATCATAAGAAACAACACTAGAAGTAGAGATAGTTACATTAGCAGAAATATCCTCACATGTCCTATCATCTACTACACTCATGTTGTATTATTCTCTCATACTCTCAAAGTGTATGCACTCAACCGCACGTGTAGTGGAATCACACAGCTCACTTTTTATAACACTCTCACTCAATTTGGCTATGTGGCGCTCATTCTCACATGGGTTTTGATGCAGAAGTTGCTCAACAGTTTTCCGATTCGGACACTCCACAACCATGCTCTTGTTCGTTTTTGACATTAAAAACTCTTTCTTCTTTTCCTTCCGAACAAGATGAAATGCATGAAAATCGTCTTCAGGTGTAGGTTGTAAGTATCTCTTCCTCATGTTCCAAATGATGGACAAACCATCAACACCTCGTGGACAACTTGCTTTAAATTGTCTCCACCACAGTGCTCCCAACATGATGTGACAAGAATCAAGTGCCACAGGAGATATATCACATACCACAACCTCGGTGTGCTGTCCTATGGTAATAGGAACCTCAGCCTGGTATGAAATTTGGAGTGCACCATACGCAGAAGCTAGGAAATAAGGCTCTGAAAGGTAACATGTACTAAGCTGCAACTTTTCAACGACTTCAATGCTGACTAAATTAATAGACGAGAATCTCTCAATGGTTACAGCAGCAACTCGTCCACAAATAATGGCATTGAAGTGGAACAGACCGTTTCCTTGGATTGGACGACTTTCTTCTTTCCAAAAGGCTGCACTGCAAAATTTGCGTTTGCTAGTTTCAAAATCACCCTCGTATTCTGCCATGGTTAGTAAACAACACAAATATGTATATATGTGGCAAACTCTCAACTCACTCAAGACCGAAAGAAATTGTGTATCTTACCGTTCCAAAGTGAATAGTAAAGCTTACCACTCGTAGGGACAGTACGTGGATGGATGGGGTGAAGCGAATATTATGGGTATCAAAGTGTCACACAACAAAACAGGGTATTTGGTGGAGCTTGGTTGGGATACCTAACAACACCAATTCACAAAGCCTAGTGCTGATCGTATGACACAAGAGACACTCGGAAACGCACACGGTGGAGATAAATGGGGCAATTGCAACTCTGAAAATGAGCTAAGAATGATATATGTCGGAGTAATGCTTGTGTTGCAATGCACAGGAGAGACGCTAGCAAAAGCTCAATAATAAGGGCACAAGATTGCTCAATTCTACTAGTGCAAGGCAGGAATATAATTTGCAAACAATGCTCCCAACAGATCTTATATGAGTAAAATTCTGGCCTCCTTTTCTTTTTCGCTCGTACTGTAGCTACAGTAATTTCAGACCTTCCTTTTCCTCTTCTTTTTTTTTCTCTCTTTTTCTCTGTTTAACTAGGCCACACAAATATTTCACAGGAGCAAATAAAATAGACTGCCAAAATAATGCACTTTCCAACCTATATGAGCAGCCCAAAGAGCAAATAATTTACTAGTCTCGTAGGAAAGTTCTAAACACAAAAAGATAGACAGGCTTTTACCTAAGGCTTAGCAAAAGGAAGACTCGGATTAACGGGATCAGGGAATTTAATGGACGGACAAGAACAAAAACCTAATCAATCTAAATTCGGACTCTAATCAGACATGGAAACAGCAGCACACATATGCGGCATGGAAACCAAAAGAAAAACAGCAACGAAGATTGATTCAAACTTGTCTTTCCTTGTCCTTTGCTGCTTGGATACACGTGCAGGAAAATTCTTTGCTCAAACAAACACCTCACGAGGCAGGTATTTAAGCAAAGCAATTTTATACGGCGCAGCAGCGATTCGGCTGACTTCCGATTGGACAAACACGTAACAGACCAGCACTCCGACGACAAGAAAAACAGACGAAAAGAAACAGAGACCTAGACGCTAGGACGACTCAGATCGGAAGAAAAAGTAACGCGAAAAGACACGATCAGCAGCTAGACTCGATGAAACGATGCGATCTAAGGCTATGGCAAATATTTGTGGGGCTTTTTCTGGATAGGACGAAAAACAGTAAATCTACGGGATGGATTTGTGGATGCTCACCGAGTAAACTCTGGAAATCTGATACCAAGATGATAAGGGGTGGCCCGATCTTCTCAGTGAGCGGAGGGTAGATGGATGATGGTGGAAGATAACTTGCGAGAATCCGACGAACTCTCCGGCTGTTCCCCCGTTGCCAATGCAACAGCTCTTCAACCCAATGGATATTCGCGACGCCTCACACCGATGCAACGTAGCCGCCGACCACGAAGCGGTTTTGCAATCTACTAATTCCCAGTGGAACAACAGATCACACTCAAACTTCGGATAATAATCTCCAGAGCGCAACACAGTGGAGAGGTTGAATTCCTGAGCGCAACACAGAGGAACTCGAATATAGATGAATGCTTAGCAATCCAATCTAGGGTTTATGTTTAAACGTGGTCTGTACCTAAAAGCCACGAAATTATAAGCCTTATAAAGGCTGCTGGACGTCCAACATAGAGTTGGAGTCGAAAACAACCATATCTCTAACTTTCCTAACTTAAAGGACTCTATTTGGAAACTGGCAGAAAACAACTTGTGACTTGTTGCGGTCACCGCGCCCAGTCCGAGCCGAACCGGGCCATGGGGCCGGACCCATTGGAAAGCCCTTCAAATTGCCTTTTCAGATTGTGCTTCTTTGCTCTATTTGGAGTCCGTATAAAGAATCCACGTCCATTTCAAATTCAGGACTTCTGTCAGTCCGAACCGAATCTGAACAAATCTTGAATCCGAATTGGAAAGGATCTTTCTTTATTTGCAGCATCCCTTTTTCGCGTGATGGCTCCACTTCCTCCCTCGCCTCCCTCGTGCTAGCCACCTTGATGTTTGTCAACAGCCTCCATTCCTTGCCCACATCTTCTTCTCCATTCGCCATTATCTCCATTAACTCAAACCTAATGATACATAAACATAATAACTTAGGCAGTATAACATTCTTATAATTCATGGGATCATATCCAACTAGGAATGAGTTCACCTTATAATAATCATCGATCATGTTTAGTATTTCCTTCCAACTTAAACATGGATAATCATCATAATTCATAGATATATCCTCATCAGCGTGGGTTGACACCCGCGCCAAGAAGACAGGGTAAGTGTTTCTAATTTTGTTCTCCTTCTTCGGTCTTTGCTCGTTTGTTCCCTCTGATAGATCTTCTTGTTCTCTGCCAGCGACCCGGCGCCTGCGAAGCGCCGTAGGCTCCGCAAGGCGGCGGACGTGAAGAGGACCGCTCCGGAGGCCGCGGCAGAGGCCGCGGCAGAAGAGGCCCCGAGGCCTGCGGAGGAAATCCCTGCAGGCCCTCACGGGGATGCTCCTCAGACTGAGGCCACCGCGCCACCTCTGGAGGAGGAGCGCCCTGAGGAGCGGGCGGAGAAGGCGCCCACTCCGCCGCGTGCTGCGACCCCGCCAGTGCAGCAAGAGGCCGCGGCAGGCACTACTTCGGCCCCGAGCCCACCAAAGGCCGACGAGACGGTGGGAGCAGATCTCCCGCCGCCCCCGCCAAGCACCACGGCGGAGGAGGAGGCAGCGGCTACGGGGCAGACCTCTCGTGCCCCGGGAGCCCAGGGCGAGGTGCCGCCTGAGGGGGGCAACGCTGGCGCAGGACGCGGGCGTCGAAGCGGAGGAAACGCCGCCAAGCCCTCAGGCCCGCGCGGAGGCTCCCCGCACTAAGCTTGACGCGGGCGCAGGGCCTTACGCTCCGAGCGGGACTTCCCAGGCCCTTGCCCTCGGCAGCTGGGATTGGAGCAGGGGGCGTCGTGACGTCGCCTTCCGCTTGGTGCGGGAGTCCCTGGAGGAGCTGGAGGCCCACCTCGCTCTGGAGGACCGGGAGCTTGCCCGGCAGCGAGACGAGCTCGCGGAGGCTTGGGCCGCTGTAACATCCCAAAATTTTGGAATGTTTAAAAATCACTAAAATTTAAAACTTTTATTGCATATTAAAATAGAATCATCAATATCCAAGAAGGACAACTAAAAAGGATTTTTATTATGACTTATTCAAAAGTATTATGATATTAGTTCAATCAAGTAAACTTTATTTTCAAACTTGAGTGTTGAGCTATAAATGAATATTCTAAATATTCATTAAACCTTAAAACCATAGTGCAAAGTATTTCAAGTTATTTAAATTTTGCATATTTCTAAAATGATGTTGGTTAATTTATATAATTCAAAATCTCTGCATTTGAGCTCTTAAATAAACCCTAGGCCAATATTTTATAATCACAAAACTATTTGGAACATATTCCTATTTTTAAAATATAAATTTGATTTAAGTATGTGATTTGGAAAATAGATTTGAAAGTATTATTTTAAACATGTGTGTTGTGATATCCTTTTGATTTTGTTAAGAGACCAATCCTCTTGTTGAAACCCTATTTTAAAATTTGTCAAAATAACTATTTAAAGTTGTCACCACTTGAAAAGTTTGGGAAACATGTATTTGAATGTTTTAAATGAAAGAGATGGATTTTACAAAACTTTAGAAATTGGTTTGATGTCATTTGGATAAATAAAACAAAAAATATAAAATAAATAAGAAAACGGAAATGGAAAAGGAAAAAAAAAAGAGTTAGTCGGGCCAGCCCGAGCCGGCCCAGACTTTATCTGCCGCGCGTGCATCGTCCAAGCGGCCCAGCATCAGCCCGCCAGCCTTTTCTCTCCTCTCTCTCTCACCGACAGGTGGGGACCACCTGTCAACTTCTTCCTCCTCCAACCACCCACGTTCTTCTCCACGACCGCACGAAGACCACGATGTCGCGCACGATTTGCACGCCTCGCACGATCCCGGCCTCTCCCGCGTAGACCGCTACAAATACCCCGAACCCCTCTCTGATTCCCCTCTGTCGCCGCCCCGATTAGTGCCGCAGGGCCGACGAATTTGCTCGTCGGAGTCCGTGAGGCCGCCGCCGCGTTTTCCTCAACAGCCGGCGAGGTGAGCCCTTCCCCAGTCCGAGACCATGTCCATCCCCCTCCACACGTCCGTGCGCTTCTCCTCACCCTTTCACCGCTTCCATCTCGCAGCTTAACGACGGTATTGTGCGCGACCGGAGTTCACCGACGCCGGAGCCATTCCACCCGCTTCTCCACGCCATCTCTGGAAGCTACAGACGACGCCGTCCACACCATCGAGTCCGCCGTGTTGCGCCGCGCCTCCCCGTCAACTCCCCCGAGCCCGAGAACCGCCGGAGCGCAATCCGCGACGACGCCCGAGCCGCCGGCCGCCGCGCCTCCATTTCCCGGCGAGGAGCGCCGCCAGCTTCTGGCCAAGCGAGGTGAGCCGTCCGATCTTCTTTCGGCGGTCACGATTAGATCTGATTAAATTTTTGAACCGGTCCGTGCCACGTCAGCGCCGTGTCAGCGTCCAGTCAGCGCCACGTCATGCCACGTCAGCCCAGCCATTTCTGTATTTATCCCAAATAGAAATTAAATGACTATTTTGCAGAAAAGCCCCTGGATCTTAGATCTGTTATAACGTTTTACTGGTTTGGCCAAATTTAGTAAACTTTATATTTTTGTAAAGCCCTTGACCTGTAGAATCTTTTAGCACTGTTAAATTTCAAATTTGACTAGTTCAAATTCATTCAAATTTCAAATGGAAGATTTGAGTAAATTTGACCTAGGTTTAAATTAATAAGTCCAAAAATTGCAAATAAAATATTTTTGGAAACCTTAGGATCTGTCTAATAATGTTGCACTGTTAAAATTTATTTTTAGCAATGTCATTTCCATTGGAAAATCAGAAACCCGAATTGTATGTTTTAACATAGTTTAAATTTTATTAACCTTATTAAATTGTTTTCTTTTACAAAAATAACACAAGTAATGTATTTTGACTAGAAGTATCAAAACTAAGCCTACTAAACCACTTTTGAAATACAAACTTATAAAGATGTGTTTAAAACTTGTTAATAATAATTTTATCTAATGAAATGTGTTTTATAAATCAAAGACTCAATTTGTGTAATTTAGATATAACTTAAATTCTATAAATCATGTTAATGAGAAACCTTTTGCAAAATGTCACTAAAATAACTATAGATCCAGAGAAAACAACACTAAACTTCATTAGATCCATATGATTCATAAACATGTGAAGTTGATTAAAATCTTGTGACCTTCTTAAGTCACCACCAAAGTTTGAAGATGGTGTTACCTCCTTTTGACAAAAGCATTGTGCAAATATTTGAACATGACCAAATATTACAATACTGAAACAATACTTCAACCTATTCAAATTTGATTTAGACCATCCCATGACCACAAATGGCAAACCCTAAGTCCTATCATATTAAATCCTTTTGTGAATTGAATTATGTGATAAGACTTGACTATAAAATAAATGAACTAAATAAAACAACTAATGATGAACACATTAATGTGATGTATGCTTTTATGTGTTATGTGTTTGTTCGAATTGTTTGTTTATTGTACTTCTCTTTCCTCGTATAGATTGAACGAAGTGAAACGTTCTTCGTTGAAGAGAGTGTGAGAAACGACAAACTTTCAAAAGGCAAGTGACGCTCATAAACCTCCTACTATTTTGATATATTGCATTGTAGTATTTTCTGTAGTATGCATGTTAGGAATTGTTTGTGGTTACTATATTATGCTATGCTCCTATGTAGTGCTTAGCTATCCCCCACCCTGAGCTTAGTAGCAAGAACAGTTAGTAGGATGCTTAGCCAAGCAATGAAAAAATGTTTTGATTAGTTGGATAGTGAAAATTAACTGGAACTAATCAATGAACTACCTGGGTGCTGGTTGGAGAACCATGGTGGGTGGCTACTCAGGGGGTCCATATCTATGGTAATCGCCCTTGGTGGAAGCGCACAATAGTGGAAAGTCACCCAGGTTTAAAGAGATTGTAGACGCACCTTGTTTAGTAGCTTCCAGTGCAGCCACATGTCATATGGGCTCTGTCTTGACCATATAAGTTGCGAGACTCCGAAATCCGCGTGACTGGCAGATGTAGGGGAATGATAGGTGGGAGGGGTCCGCTTTATGGATTTTGGGGAATTGCTTCTGAAAGGTCTCGTCTCGATCTTCTCTTTTCCATTTCATAATTGGGTGACATGGACGAGGGAATGATTGGGTCTTGTGGTGAAAGTGCACACCCTCTCGAGAGTAAAAACTAAGTATACTTAGCCGTGTCCCCGGTTATGGACATTTGAGCGACTAGACAGGGCAGATGTTGAAGATCTCCTCATCCCAATTTCATAATAAAATTTGATGGGTGAACCAGGGTTTGGGAGAGCTCACCGCTTTCTATCGGTGGTGCTCTTTGTGTGTAGTTTTCAAAGTTGTTCACCGATGTCTATCGGTGGTACTCTTTGTTGTCAAAGGTGTTCACTGATGTCTATCAGTGGTACTCTTTGTCTAAGATGAAAAGATGTTTTATAAATGATAGGACAAAATTGGCTTTTATGCAAATCAGCCTCAAACTCCACCTGGCCAAATATGCATGTAGTTATAGACTTACTAAGTTAAACAACATAGTGTCATCTTGCCACCACAATTCAATTGTGCTCACCCAATATAGTTTGGGCTGCAACTCACCATTGCAGGACCCTCTAACGAAGAGTGAAGGTTGTTAGGGTCGCGAGTCTCCAACCAACATGCCTTGCCTGTGGCACATGATGAAGATGGAGCTCACTTTATCCTTTTGCTTTCCGCTGTGTGTTTATTTCGGTTTGAGCTAGCCATGGGCTATGCACCTTGTATCGAACCCTTTCATTTCTGGATCATCGTGTAATGGATATTGATGCAAAGTTATGATATTTCATCTTAAACTGTGTGTGCTAGCAAGTCGATCCAGGGACTAGCACTATACACAGGAGGTCGCTACCTTATAATAAAAGGGGGGCCTTTACAGCCGCATTCCACGCGGCTGTGGAGGCTCACCGGCGGAGCGACCAGGCCCTGTAGGCGGAGCGCGAGGAGGCGCTGCGCTTCGCCGAGGAGGTCCGCGAGGGCGCCATGCGCGACGCCGAGGAGCTTCTGCAGCCCTTGAAGGCCGAGCGCCGGGCAGTGGCAGAAGACTTGGCCGCGGCCAGGGCAGAGCGGGAGGCTGTGGAGCACTCCCTGGCAGCCAAGCACCACGAGCTTGTCGAGCTTTAGGCCAAAATCCTCGCCGACTCCGAGACCGTGCGGACCGCCCTGGAGGGGGTCCGCGCGAGCTTGGACGCCAGGGGGCGGGGCCTGAGCGAGCGCGAGGAGGACGTGCGCCACCGCGACGAACAGCTGGCGTTGAGGGAGCAGGAGCTGTCGGGGCAGCGTGCCGCCCTCGAGGCCCGCGAAGAGAGCCTGGCCGCGGCGCTCAGCAAGCACGAGCGTGAAGTGTCCACCCACAAGGCGGGCGTGGAACGCTTCAACGCTAGGTTTGCCGAGCGGAAGGAGGAGGCGGCGAAGATGCTCCAGGAGCGGGAGAAAGAGTACCGCACCGCCGTCTCTCGTGACTACAGCGAGAGGTTCGCCAAGCAGGAGAGCCGCTTCAAGAAGAGGCTTGGCGAAAGCGGCGCCCGGATCCACCAGCTCGAGTATTGAACGCCACCCTCGTCACCAAGGTGAAGCGCGAAGCGAATCGTCGCCGCGTTGCTGAGGAGGCTCACAAGCGCACGGAGCAGGACCTCGCCTCCCTCATGGCCGACATGGAGGAGATGAACCAGCAGGTGGGCCCTGCTGTGGAGAAGGCGGTGGAGGCCGCTGAGAGCGCCCAGGCGGCGCGGGTGCTCTCGCAGCAGCGGGAGCGCATGTTCCAGTCCTTAGTGGGCCGGGGCAACGAGCTCGCCGCGAAGCTGGGAGCGGAAGCGCCGGCCGTCCCCGTTCAGGGCAACTCCGACGCCGCCACCTACCTCATGTACCTCGAGCAGCTTTTAACAGCGCTCGAGGGCCCTGCCGCGGAGCTCCGCGACGTCGTCGAGGAGGAGTGCTGCCAGCTCCTGGCGGTAGCGGTCGACCGCATCTTCACCAATCTCCAGCACCTCCATCCGGGCTTCGACTTCACCACGGTGACCGAGCCTCTCGAGGGGGAGAAAGGGTGGAAGATCTCCAACTCCATCCGCGACCAGGTCGACGACTTCCGCAGCCGCTTCAAGCGGGCCGCGGCGGAGGATGATGGCGGCGAGGAGGGCGAGCCTGAAGGAGAGGGGTCCGAGGAGGACAACGGCGAGGCCTCTGCCTGACTTCTTCCTGAAACGTAACGCGCTTGTAGCGCCGTAGGGATGTTTATCTTAAAGACTTTTGCTGTTCAGTCTGTAATACATTTCATATTTCTAAGCATGTGCTGCTAAGTTTGTGTGTGTGCCCGTCGAGGGCCTTTTGCTTTACTTCCATGTCTTTTTCGCTCTGCGTCGCTAGGACCCTTCTCCTTGCGCTATGACTCCGCCGCTGCGGTATGCTCGAGCAATGACTCGGCAAGGCCGGGGGGAGTTTAAGGCTTAGAGAGGTAGGAGTCCTCGAGGCGCGATGCTCAAGGGCCCCCCTTTGACGCGCAAGCAGTGCATGGAGAGTGAGGGAAAGGAACGCTCGAGGGACGCAGAGTGCTCGTGAGAGAGATGCAGAGATTCTCTTGGTGTGAGCAGGGAACTTAGCTTCGCGAGACTTTTGCCCTGCGTAGGACTCCCTTGGCGATGCGTTTCTCTCCAGGGGCCGAGTTTCTCCTCCACAAGCTTGGAGAGACTCTTGTTCCCTGTGAATGTTAGAGAGGCGAACCAAAACGCTAGAGCATGATAGTTGGGACTCATGCGCGCTTATAGGCTTCCTCATGGGTATCTCGCGAGGAGAGAGAGTACCAAGGTCCTTTGGAGAGGTGGCGTGTATCCGGGAGCATGCCCTTTAGCCAGAGCTCAGGGTCCCTTAGATTTTGCAGTGCTGCTGGGGTGCTCTTCAGGCACAGGCACCGTACTCAGCCCCCGCTCGCGAGGTGCGCATGTGAAGAATATAAGCGCACATGGAAAAGTAAATGACGAAAGTAAACTTGCCATTGAAATATTACACAGCGGCGCCTCAGCGCAGAGTTCACTTGGAACGAAAATGGCGCCAGAGCGCAATGTTCACTTGGGAACGAAATCGGTTCATTACACTTGGGTTTGCCAAGCTAACGTCCCTTCCATGTCGAGGCATGGGGACCACCCATTAGTGGCAGAGGTTCACTGCGGCCTGCGGTGGCTCATTGGCAGGAGAGCTCGGAGGGCTGACCCTCAGGAGAAGCTTGGAGGTGAAGCCGTGAGCTTCCCTCTAGAGACAAAAAATGCCTGGCGTGACAATGACCACGGGTAGAACTTGCATAGATGTGCGATGTTCCACGGGTTCTTGACGGGGATGCCGTATTCAGTCTCGAGGCGTACCGCGCCAGGCCTGGCGATGTGGGAGACCCTGTAGGGGCCTTCCCACATCGGCGAGAGCTTGTGGAGGCCTTCTCTGGAGACGATTCGCCTGAGGACGAGGTCGCCCGCCTCGAGAGTGCGTGAGCGCACATGGCGGCTGTGGTAGCGTCGCAGGTCTTGCTGGTACTTTGCTCCTCGGAGTGCGGCACGGCGGCGCAGTCCCTCGAGAAGCAGCAGGTCGTCGTTGTGGAGGTTCTCTTGGGTGTCCTCGTTGAAGGCAAGGACCCGTGGGGATCCATGCCTGATTTCTGCGGGGAGGACTGCCTCGGCCCCGTAGACAAGGGCGAACGGCGTTTCACCCGTGGGTCTTGAAGAGGTTGTGCGCATGGACCAGAGCACAGATGGGGGCTCGTCGATCCAGCCCTTGCCGTGACCCTTGAGGATGTTGAAACTTCTGGTCTTGAGGCCCTTAAGGACTTCCGCGTTTGCTCGCTCGGCCTGGCCATTACTCCGTGGATGAGCCACCGAGGCGAAGCAGAGCTTGATGCCGAGTTTTTCACAGTAAGCCCGGAAGATGCCGCTGGTAAACTGCGAGCCATTGTCGGTGATGATGCGATTAGGCACTCCGAAGCGGCAGACCAGGCTCCTGATGAATTTCACCGCTGCTCCGGCTGGTATGGTGCGCACTGGTTCAACCTCGGCCCACTTGGTGAACTTGTCGACAGCCACGAAGAGGAAGCGGTAGCCCCCCTGCGACTTCGGGAAGGGGCCCAGAATGTCCAGCCCCCGGACCGCGAACGGCCAGGAGAGCGGGATGCTCTGGAGCCCCAGCGCCGGCTGATGAATTTGCTTGGCGTGGTACTGGCAGGCGTCGCAAGCTTGGACGATGGTGACCGCATCTTGAAGCACTTGTGGCTAGTAGAACCCGCTCCTGAAGACCTTGCCTGCGAGGGTGCGCGCACACGAGTGGTGGCCGCACTCCCCGCTATGGATGTCCTTGATCAGCGTTCGGCCTTCCTCGGGAGGGACGCATTTGAGCGCGATGCCATTTGGGCGCCTGCGGTACAGGTCTCCCTCAAGGATGCAGTAGGATTTTGCCTGTCGAGCAATTCGCTCTGCTTCCGCATCTTCCTCGGGGAGGATCCCTTTTGCCAAGTAGTCTTTGAGCTCGTCAATCCAGCCTGTTTCTTGGTGAGCCGCCGTCAGCAACAAACGCTCCCCTGTGTGGGGACCACAGTCGGGTGCCCTAGCTTCAGGAGGTGGCGGGAGTGCTTCGTCCGTGCTTGCGGCTGTAGCCTCTCGAGGCTGCTTGATGTATGCTTTGGCGAGCCTTTCTTCAAAAACGCTTGCCTGCTGGGCTTGCCTTCGCAAGGCTAGCTTGGCGATGTCATCGGCCTCCTGGTTCTCTTTCCTCGGGATGTGCATGACCTCCATGCCCCTGAAGTGCTTCTCAAGCCTGCGGACCTCTTGAAGGTATGCGACCATGTGGTCGTCCTTAGGCGTATAACTTTTGTTGGAGAAGTTGACAAGCAGCTGGGAGTCGCCTTTGACGAGCAGGTGCTTGACGCCTAAAGCGATGGCGGCCCTTAAGCCGGCGAGGAGGCCTTCATATTCCGCGATGTTGTTGGAGATCTTGTCAATCGTAAAGCACAACTGGACAGCGTAGTAGAGCTTATCGCCTTTGGGCGAGGTCAAGATGACGCCTGCCCCGCCGTTGCGGCAGGCGAAGGCTCCGTCGAAGTGCATGGTCCAGTGGCTGGGCATTATGTCTCCGGAGGGCTCGGCCTCTTCTCCCCGAGGCTCTTCAGGGCTTGCGTCAGTCCATTCTGCGATGAAGTCTGCCAGTGCTCGCCCCTTGATGACTCTTGTGGTGTCGAAGTGCAAGTTGAATGGCTGCAGCTCGATGTTCCATCCCGCGACACGATCTGTGGCGTTGGGGTTGCGCAGTATCTGCTCCAGGGGGAAAGAAGTGACCACTTTGATGGGGTGGCCCTGGAAGTAATGTCTCAGCTTCCTGGAGGCGATGAGGAGCGCGACAAGGAGCTTCTGCTGCATTGGGTACCGCTCCCAAGCATCCCGCAGTACCGTACTGACAAAGTACACGGGGTGCTCGACAAGGGCTGTCGAGGGAGGTGCAGCGTCGGCTCTCTGTGGAGGCTCTTCAGGGCCCTTGTCGAGGTTTGCCTGTGGAGGGGTCTCGGCAAGGGTGTTGGGAGCAGGCTCGACTTGAGGCTGTGGGCCTGGCAATGGGTCTGTGGAGGCTGCTCCTTCGCCGAGGTCTTTGTCGGGCGGCTTTGGGCTTGGAGTGGCAGTGCTCTTCTTCGGGAGGACTGGCTCTTCCCTCTCGACCACCAGGACGGCGCTTGCGGTCTGAGGAGTGGCTGATAAGTACAGCTTCAGATGTTCGCCTGTCCTGGGGGCCACCATGACTGGTGGGCTGGCCAAATATCTCTTCAGGTCCTCGAAGGCCTTGTCCGCCTCAGGGGTCCACTTGAATGTGCCGGATCTCTTCATGATCTTGAAGAATGGCAGGGCTCTCTCGCCGAACTTAGAGATGAAGCGACCCAGGCTAGCCATACAGCCTGCTAGGCGCTGCATGTCCTTGAGTCGGCGAGGAGGCTGCATCCCTTCTATGGCCTTGATCTTGTCAGGGTTTGCTTCTATGCCGCGGTGGGACACGAGGAATCCGAGGAGTTTGCCTGAAGGCACCCCGAAGACGCACTTGGCGGGGTTCAGCTTGATGTTCACCTTGCGCAGGCTGGCGAAGGTTTCCTCGAGATCCTTTAAGAGGGTGCCTCCCTCGCGAGACTTGACCATGATGTCATCGACATATGCCTCTGCATTTCTGCCCATCTGTGCCCCCAAGGCTATCCTCATGAGCCTCTGGAAAGTGGCGCCGGCGTTCTTCAGGCCCAAGGGCATGCAAGTGTAGCAATATACACCACAAGGGGTGATGAGGATATATCGGTGGATTATGATGATTATCCATGCTTAAACTGGAAGGAAATACTAAACATGATCGATGATTATTATAAGGTGAACTCATTCCTAGTTGGACATGATACTTTGATTTATAAGAATGTTATACTACCTAAGTTATTGTGTTCTTGTATCATTAGGTTTGAGTTAATAGAGGGCATGGCGCATGGAGAAGAAGATGCGCGCGAGGAATGGAAATCATTGACAACCATCAAGGTGGCAAGCACGAGGGAGGCGAGGGAGGAAGTGGAGCCATCAATGAAGAGAGATTCAATTCGGACTAGGAATGCTGTCTTCTCCTCGTCCTCTTTAGCCATTTTGATCTAGTGATAACCAGAGAAGGCGTCCAGAAAACAGAGGAGGTCGCAGCCGGCGGTGGAGTCCACGATCTGGTCTATCCTCGGCATGGGGTATGGGTCCTTGGGGCAGGCTTTATTGACATCTGTGTAGTCGATGCAAAGTCGGCCTCCTCCAGCGGGTTTAGGGACAACCACGCCGTTGGAGAGCCAAGTGGGGTGCGCGACTTCGCGGACGACATTTGCCGCTTTTAGCTTCTCTACTTCCTTGACGATGAATGCTTGCTTCTCGGGGGCTTGCTTGCGTGCTTTTTGCTTGACGGGGCGTGCGTCTGGACACACGGCTAAGTGGTGCTCGATCACCTCCCTTGGTACACCGGACATGTCTGACGGAGTCCATGCGAACATGTCAGAGTTTGCCCGAAGGAAGGCGACGAGCGCGTGATGAGGACATCCCTACCATTGACGCAACCACAACTACTACACACCCTCAACTACATGGACCATTGACTAGAGCTCGTGCACGTCAACTACAACAGCAGGTACTCTCGTTTCTACAAGCTACTCCTAATGTACATGAGAATATGATGCTGCCTAAAGTAGATGTGTTTGTTTCCCTTAGGAATAATGGACCAAGCATGGATGAGAAGGACAAGCTATGGAGCATGTACGTGGATGGAGATGACAGTAAGAGGGGAAACAACGGAGATGATGATGCCACCCATGGAGACTGCCGCAACTTGAAGCCACCATGATGACATTGGGAGACTTGGACGAATTCCTCAAGTCTACACTTCATAATTTCGTCCATAGTCACATATGGTGCTGCATCACCTTTTTATTTTGGGCCAGGGCCCACGTAATTTCGGACCAGAAGTTTTAGTGCGTTTTTAGAGTCCGTATTAGGGAAGGAAAGTCCATCTAGGGAAGGATTCGGCCAACCCCCAAGGCTGGCCGAAAACCTCCTCCTTTCCTCCTTATATACCTCGTCTAGGGTTTCGTTTAGACTCGGATTTTGTTTAGCTAAAAGACTGCCTAGCTTATTGCTGCATCTTCGTGTACTCGATTTGTGTCCAACGACCAGATTAAGACCGCTTACGGAATCCCACCTTTTCAATAAAGCTTATTATTCATCCGCAATTCTGGTTGCATTATAAGTTCTTACTTGTTCCTCGATCGCAGGTAGAACTAGACCTTTTGGTCAGGCTGATCGTGCATCTGCAGGATCGGTAACCTCGGGAGATTGGTTTAGCGATTGCATTGGCGCTGCATACGTGTGCGTAGTAGTCGGATCGCCAAGGTCGACCTCCACCAGAATCGACGTATCTTCATCTCATCGAAAGATCGGACACCTTTGCCCTATCAAGTGGTATCAGATTTCTGGTTGCTCGGTGAGATTTACTGTTTTACTAGTTTAGATTGCATCTTCTTACCTACAGTCCACGAAAAAGCCAAAAATACATTTAGAGTTTAGATCATCCCGTCCTACAACCTGTCCGGGCCTGTCGCATTTTATTTTCAGTGCATTGCTTCGTTGAATTTTCGCCTGCATCGTCGTGTCGAGTTGCTGGTCTTAGTGTCTAGTCCCGTAGAGTTTCGAGTTCTTGGCATATTTGTCTAGCCGCCGCCGCACGACTCGCACCATCCCTCCACCATTGTCTTCCGCCGCCACCATCCGTGTCGCCACCGTTATCATACATCAATTCGAGTTAGGGTTTGTTTTACTTTCCCTACAAGTTTGGTTCGTATCCGACCCGGCCACATCCTCTCGTGATTAAGTTTGGTTCCTACTAGTTTCGCAAAAAAAAAAAAAAAAAATGCTTGAAAAAAGTCAATCCGCATCCAAGTCGGGTTGACCAGGATTCCTACTAGTCCAGTCCGAAATTAGTCCGAATTGGGACAGTTTTTGACCAAAATTTTGACCGGCTATAACTTTTGCATACGAACTCCGATTTGGGCGATCTTTACCTTCAAATTTTCTAGATTTTTAAGCACATCCAGCCCAAACCCCTTTGGCGTTTGCTGCCTTTTGGACCGCTTAGAATTCCCAAAAGAGTCCGGGAAGGGTGACTTTTTGCCACTTTTGTGTAAAAAGTTCCGAAATTTTTTGTGATCTTCACTTATATCTTGCTTTTGAGCTATTCCTGTGTGCTTGTTGTTACCGCGCCTTGACCTTGTTGGTGCTATAGGCTCGCGTCTCTAGTACGGTCTAGCCTAGGACCAGCACGGTACCGTCTTTGAGAGTTTATTCAACTTGCATACCTGATTTGATTATTGCTAATCCTTGCTACCATAAAGCCTCCTACAGCTCCACAGATTTCTCCTACGCGCATTGTGCCTCACCTCGTAATCGCTTTGCCAATTTCTGAGGCGCTGATCTTTGCGGTTGCCGTGACGCATCTCCTGCTTGGTAAGGAATCTGTAAGGGCTTCGTATATTGCTTGACGGATTACGTGATTTCCACCATATTAGTGGTTCATAGGATCATATACTTGTGATTTGTTTCCTGTTTTCTACTAACCATGGCAGATGACTTGGACAACAAGACGAACAAGGAGATTTATGCTGACTTCAAGACGATGTTGTCCAACCATACTCAGGACATCGAGACATGTGTTGACAGTGCCATGGACCGTCTCAACGGTTTAGAGGGCACTTTCAACGCAAAAATTGACAACGTCAACACTAGCTTGACGGATCTGACCGGCAAGTTTGATCGCTCGTTGGAGAGACTACAGCAGCAGCCACGCATCCCTCCACCTGTGCTACATGGAACAAACGTTCCACGCGCGGGACGCGTGCGCCAGGAGGACCCAGGCGCTTCGGCGGCATCTGCTGCTGACGACGGATATGAGACCGTGGTCGACGCGCGCAGACAACCTCGGGGCCGTCCACATCAACACCCACGTAACGGAGTGCAACAACCTCAGGTGCGTGACGACGATCATGTCGCTAAGCTAAAACTGACACTTCCACCTTTTGAGGGTAGATATAATCCTGATGCATACCTTACATGGGAATTAGAGGTAGAACAACGCTTTGCATGTTTAAATTACCCTGAAGATAGACGCGTTTGTGCTGCCACTTGTGAATTTACGGGTTTTGCGTCTGTTTGGTGGTCTGAACATTGCCGCTTGTATCACGATAATATTCCTCATACTTGGGACGCTTTAAAAGTGGCTATGCGTACTCGTTTTGTTCCTCCTTATTATCAGCGTGAAATGCTTCAAAAACTGACGCGTTTGCAACAAGGTAAAAAATCTGTAGAAGAGTATTATCAAGAGTTGCAAACCGGTCTAATTCGTTGTGGTATTATTGAGGAAAATGAAGCCATGTTTGCACGATTTTTGGGAGGGCTGAACAAACCAATTCAAACGATTTTAGAATATAAGGAGTACAATTCTATCACTCGTTTGTTTCATCTTGCTTGAAAGCTGAACGTGAGGTGCAGGATAGGGAGCCACGGCCACGAACTACTTTTCCTGCAGGTCGTACTTCTTCATGGGCGCCGCGCCAACCTGACACGGCTTCCCGCGGGGCTGCTCCTTCATCCACAAATAAGTCCGCCATGTCGCCATCGCGCACACCTGCACCAACTACACCATCTACTGCTCCTGCCAAGAGTTCGGCGTCTTCCATGGGCTCAACGGGCAGAACAAGGGACATTCAATGCCGAAAATGCCGAGGTTTCGGTCATATTGAGAGAGAATGCCCCACACAGCGGGTGATGATCGTGCGCGAAGATGGTGAGTATGATTCTGCTAGCGACTATGATGAGGAAACACTTGCCCTTATGTCTGCAGAACAAGGGAACGATGGCAATTCGGATGACGACGTGAAATTCATGGCTGCTGAAGCCGCCGATAACTACAAGAGCTTGATTGCACAACGCACCTTGACTGTGCAACTGAGTCAAGCTGAGCATGATCAACGCCACAATTTATTTCAGACTCATGGGGTTGTCAAGGACCGTGCTATTCGGATCATCATTGATGGGGGGAGTTGTAACAACTTGGTAAGCATGGAGACAGTGGAGAAATTATCTATATCTACGCGACAACATCATCATCCATACCATATTCAATGGTTCGACTCCACAGGTAGACTCAAGGTAACGCGTACAGCGAGAGTGCACTTTTCTATTGGCACATATTCTGATTTTGTTGATTGTGATGTGGTTCCCATGCAAGCATGTTCGTTGTTACTTGGTAGACCATGGCAATTTGATAGAGAATCTGTTCATAATGGTAAAACTAATCGCTATACTCTTGTGCACAATGGAAAGAAAATTGGCCTTAAACCCATGAGTCCTGAACAAATTTTGAAAGATGATCTTGCTAGAGCTAGTAGAGCAAAAAATGGAAGGAAACAACAAAGTGAGAATCAGATTGTTGCGAATGAAGTAATGCCTCCTTCTACAAATAAGAATTCTAGTACAGCACTTCCAAATGAAATTCGTTTAAAAAAGCCATGTTTCTTTGCTAGCAAATCTGATCTTGCTGATTTAGATGTTTCTACTTCTGTTTGTTATGCAATTGTTTGCAAAGAGGTACTGTTTTCATTTGAGGATATGCCTCCCTCTTTGGACCCTGGTGTTGCTAACATTTTGCAGGAATATGTGGACGTTTTTCCACAAGAATTACCGCCGGGGCTGCCACCAATTCGAGGAATAGAACATCAAATTGATTTGATTCCAGGAGCTTCACTTCCTAACTGTGCAACCTACCGTACCAATCCAGTGGAGACTAAAGAGATTGAACAAGTTCAGGAACTACTCGATAAAGGTTATATTCGTGAGTCTCTTAGTCCTTGTGCTGTTCCGATATTATTGGTACCTAAGAAAGATGGTTCTTCACGCATGTGTACTGATTGTACGGCTATAAATCACATTACAATTTGTTATAGACACCCTATACCACGCTTGGATGATATGCTTGATGAGTTGAGTGGTTCTGCTATATTTTCTAAGGTTGATTTGCGTAGTGGTTACCACCAAATTCGTATGAAATTGGGAGATGAATGGAAAACAGCATTTAAAACTAAATTTGGTCTCTATGAGTGGTTAGTTATGCCTTTTGGGTTAACCAATGCTCCTAGTATTTTCATGAGATTGATGCATGAAGTTTTACGTGATTTCATTGGACGTTTTGTCGTGGTCTATTTTGATGATATATTGATATACAGCAAATGTTTAGAGGATCATCTTATGCATTTGCGTGCTGTTTTTGATGCTTTGGGTGCTGCACATTTGTTTGGTAATCTTGAGAAGTGCACCTTTTGCACCAATCGAGTTGCGTTTCTTGGTTATGTTGTTACAGCACAGGGCATTGAAGTGGATCCCGCAAAAATTGAAGCAATTTCGAGTTGGCCTTCACCTTCATCGTTAACCCAACTGAGGAGCTTTCTTGGCCTTGCTGGATTTTACCGACGTTTTGTCAAGGATTTCGGGTCCATTGCAGCACCGTTGAATGAGCTTACAAAGAAGGATGTGCCCTTTGTTTGGGTTGATGCACAACAGGATGCGTTCATGACATTAAAAGCTAAGTTAACACATGCTCCCTTACTCCAACTTCCTGATTTTAATAAGACTTTTGAGCTTGAATGTGATGCTAGTGGCATTGGGTTGGGAGGTGTGTTATTACAAGAGGGAAAGCCTGTTGCATATTTTAGTGAAAAATTGAGTGGGGCTAGTTTGAACTATTCTACTTATGATAAGGAATTATATGCTCTTGTTCGGACTTTGGAAACTTGGCAACATTCTTTATGGGCGAAAGAATTTGTTATACATTCCGATCATGAATCATTGAAGCATATTCGTAGTCAAGCAAAACTGAATCGTAGACACGCTAAGTGGGTTGAATTTATTGAATCTTTTCCTTATGTTATCAAATACAAAAAGGGTAAAGATAATGTTATTGCTGATGCGTTGTCACGCCGTTATACCATGTTATCTCAACTTGACTTTAAAATTTTCGGATTGGATACAATAAAGGGACAATATGTGCATGATCCTGACTTTAAAGATGTATTGCAGAATTGTAAAGAGGGTAGGACATGGAACAAATTCGTATTTAATGATGGGTTCGTGTTCCGTGCTAACAAGTTATGCATTCTAGATAGTTCTGTGCGTCTTTTGTTGTTACAGGAGGCACATGGAGGAGGATTGATGGGCCACTTCGGTGTGAAGAAGACGGAGGACGTCCTTACTGCACATTTCTTTTGGCCACGCTTGCGTCGAGACGTTGAGAGGTACATTGCTCGCTGCACTACATGTCAAAAAGCTAAGTCTCGCATTAACCCACATGGTTTATATATGCCTCTGCCCGTCCCTAGTGTTCCTTGGGAGGATATTTCTATGGACTTTGTTTTGGGATTACCTCGCACTCAAAAGGGGAGGGATAGCATTTTTGTTGTTGTGGATAGATTTTCTAAGATGGCACACTTTATCCCTTGTCATAAGACTGATGATGCTACAAATGTTGCTGATTTGTTCTTTCGTGAAATTGTTCGTTTGCATGGTGTGCCAAATACTATTGTTTCTGATCGTGATACTAAGTTTCTTAGCCATTTTTGGAGATGTTTATGGGCTAAGTTGGGGACGAAATTATTTTTTAGTACTACATGTCACCCCCAAACTGATGGACAAACTGAAGTAGTAAATCGAACTTTATCTACTATGTTAAGGGCTGTGTTAAAACATAATTTAAAAAAGTGGGAAGAATGTTTGCCTCATGTTGAATTTGCTTATAATCGCTCGCTGCATTCTACTACTAAATTGTGCCCATTTGAGATTGTGTATGGTTTTGTTCCTTGTGCACCTATTGATTTATTGCCTCTTCCAACTACGGTGCAACATAATTTTGATGCTGTACAACGTGCTGACATGATTGTTAAGTTACATGCATCTACTAAAGAGAACATTGAACGTATGAATGCTAAGTATAAAACATATGGGGATAAGGGAAGAAAGCATATTGTGTTTGCCCCAGGAGATCTTGTTTGGTTGCATTTGCGCAAGGATCGTTTTCCTGATTTGCGCAAGTCTAAACTAATGCCACGAGCTGATGGTCCTTTTAAAGTCTTGGAGAAATTAAATGATAATGCATATAAACTTGAGCTGCCTGCAGAGTTTGGGGTTAGTCCCGCATTTAACATTGCAGATTTGAAGCCATACTTGGGAGAAAATGACGAGATGGCGTCGAGGACGACTTCAATTCAAGAAGGGGAGCATGATGAGGACATCCCTACCATTGACGCAACCACAACTACTACACACCCTCAACTACATGGACCATTGACTAGAGCTCGTGCACGTCAACTACAACAGCAGGTACTCTCGTTTCTACAAGCTACTCCTAATGTACATGAGAATATGATGCTGCCTAAAGTAGATGTGTTTGTTTCCCTTAGGAATAATGGACCAAGCATGGATGAGAAGGACAAGCTATGGAGCATGTACGTGGATGGAGATGACAGTAAGAGGGGAAACAACGGAGATGATGATGCCACCCATGGAGACTGCCGCAACTTGAAGCCACCATGATGACATTGGGAGACTATGACGAATTCCTCAAGTCTACACTTCATAATTTCGTCCATAGTCACATATGGTGCTGCATCACCTTTTTATTTTGGGCCAGGGCCCATGTAATTTCGGACCAGAAGTTTTAGTGCGTTTTTAGAGTCCGTATTAGGGAAGGAAAGTCCATCTAGGGAAGGATTCGGCCAACCCCCAAGGCTGGCCGAAAACCCCCTCCTTTCCTCCTTATATACCTCGTCTAGGGTTTCGTTTAGACTCGGATTTTGTTTAGCTAAAAGACTGCCTAGCTTATTGCTGCATCTTCGTGTACTCGATTTGTGTCCAACGACCAGATTAAGACCGCTTACGGAATCCCACCTTTTCAATAAAGCTTATTTTTCATCCGCAATTCTGATTGCATTATTAGTTCTTACTTGTTCCTCGATCGCAGGTAGAACTAAACCTTTTGGTCGGGCTGATCGTGCATCTGCAGGATCGGTAACCTCGGGAGATTGGTTTAGCGATTGCATTGGCGCTGCGTACGTGTGCGTAGTAGTCGGATCGCCAAGGTCGACCTCCACCAGAATCGACGTATCTTCATCTCATCGAAAGATCGGACACCTTTGCCCTATCAGCGCGCTTTCCTATTTGGGAGGCAGGGCAGCGCCTATGGTGACGCTGGCCCCTGTCCCCTCAGCCCTCGAGCCACTGGTGCTGAACGACACCCTCTTCGTGGAAGCTTGCTCCTGAGAGAACATCTGTTTCTTCTTCTGAGGCCTCTCGAGAGGCTCCATGTCCTCGTCAGCCGGAAACGCCTTGGCAGCTGCCTTGTAGGCGCTCTCGACAGCGCGCGTGGCGTCCAGGATATGGCCATGGATGGCGATGGTGCCTGCGCTGCCGGGGATCTTGACCATGTTGTAGGCGTGATACGTGACGGCCATGAACTTCGCGAGGGCGGGGTAGCCGAGGATGGCGTTGTATGGCAGGCCAATGTGTGCGATGTCGAAGTCGATCAGCTCGGTGCGGTAGTTCTTCTCCGTGCCGTAGGTGACGGCCAGCCGGACCTGCCCCAGAGGCTCGATCGAACCACTAGTGACCCCTGTGAATGGCCTGGAGGGCATGAGCCACTCGTAAGGCACCTGAAGAGTCTCGAAGGTCTCGACAGAGATGACGTTCAGGCCAGCTCCCCCATCAATGAGCGTCTTGGAGACGGTGATGTTGTTGATGGTGGGGGAGCAGACCAGGGGGAGGGTTCCAACAGTCTTGGTCGACTTGGGGTGGTCCTTGGCGTCGAAGGCGATGGTGTACTGGGATCACTTGAGGGGCCTGGAGGTCTCGGTGCTCGGGAGCGCGGCATTGAGCTCGCGGTCGAACTGCTTGAACTGGTTGTTCGACATGGGTGCCTGGGCTCCACCGAGGATGCAGGCCATAGCCCCCCTTGGGGCCTGGTAACCTCCATCCTCCTCGTCAGGGAGGTTGTTGTTCTTCTCGGCAGCGTTGGCCTGAGTGCCTAGCGGCTTCTGATAGCCGCCACCGCGTCCGCCTCTGCCGTCCCTACGGTAGCCAAGGCCTCTGCCGCGGCTCCCGTTGCCTTCTTCGCGCTCGCGCTCTCGGCTCAGCCTCTTGAGATCGAAGAAGTTGTCAGTGGCGTGGCCGTGCCTGTTGTGGTAGACGCAGAACAGACGGTTGTCCGCCTCCTTGTCGCCAGGCTCAGGGGAGCCTCTGCGGGCGCTCTTGGCGGCCGGCTCTGCTGCCAGGGCAGCGGTGGTCTTGCGCTTGATCTCCTCGCGCTTCTTGTGGCACTTGGATCCCTCAGCCAGGTCGTCCGTCCGCTGGCTCATCTTGACGAAGAGGAGTCCCTCTTCAGCCTTGGCGCACTTGTCAGCGAGGTCGAACAGCTTCACCACAGAGGTGAGCTTGTCGTGAATGCCCAGCTTCTCGAGCATCCAGCGATTTGTGACGCCTTCCCTGAAGGCGGCGATGACTTGCGTGTCGGGGATGTTCGGGATCTTGTTCCGCACTTGGCTGAAGCGCTGGACGTACTTGCGGAGAGTCTCATCCTTCTTCTGCACCACAGCGCGCAGGTCTTTGTGGGTGAGCGCGCGCTCATAGGTGCCCTTGAAGTTGGCTACGAATTGCCTGCAGAGCTCCTCCCACGAGTCGATGGAGTCCTCAGGCAAGTTGAGGAGCCAAGACAGCGCGGAGTCCCTGAGGGCGTGGGAGAACCAATTGGCCATGACTTTGTCGTCTCCTCCTGCAGCCTGGATAGAGGTGGTGTAGAGCTGCAGGAACTCGATGGGGTTGCTTGACCCGTCGTAGCCCTTGGGGAGGGCGGGCCTGAACTTCTGCGGCCATACCACGCGGCGCAGAGCGCGGGTGAATGCCATGCAGCCGGTGGCGTATGTGGCGGTGCCGCCCTGGAGAGCCCTGCGGTTCTGCTGCCCTGCCTGGCCGATTTCCTCGACAAGGCGGTTTTGGAGGTCTCTCCGGCGTTCCATCCCTACCCGCGCGTCTGGCGCGGCGCGCTGCACAATTTGGCAATCGCGCGGCGAGGACGCGTGAGATGGAGCTCTCTGGGCTGCGGCCGGAGGTGGTCCTGGCGGCGGCGGAGGCGCATCCGGCGCGGCAGTTCCGGCGCGGGCAGAGTGGTGAACGAGGGAGCGAGACGGAGCGGGGCGCGTTGTCGCGACGTCGACGAGGTGGTGGAGGCGATCCAGCCACTGGTCGTGAGCCTCCGCGCTTGGTCGGTAGCGGAGGAGCTCCTGGGCCATGAGCAACGCGGTGTGCGGCGTGGGCTCTGGGCGTCCCTGAGAAGACGCGCTTTGGCGCCGAGACGTATGCGAAGACTCAGCATCGTCGTGGTGCTCAGGGGGGGCATCCTTGTCGCCGTGGTGGTCGCTGCCACGGTGCTCCTCGCTCTCAGGTTCCTCCACGTGCGGGCCGGTGTTGGCGCGCTCCGTCGTGCGAGGACGGCCGCGAGTGGTGGCGGTGCCGGACTCGGTGTGAGCCCTGTCAGCTGCGCGCCTGTTGGCGCGTGTCGCGCGGGTGTCCGTCATGGCGCGGAGATCGGCTGGAGGTTGAAGACGCGCCTCAGTCCCCTACCTGGCGCGCCAAATGTCGAGGTGTGATTCCCACGAAGCTAGGGATAGTCACTCTCTGGGGAGAAGTTCGTGAAGGGGACTGAACACGTTGGTCTACAACCCTCAACCGGCCCGGCGACGATGCTCGTCGAGCTCGGAGTGGGATAGCACGACAGAGATGAACACCAACCCGTACCCAGGTTCACGGCCCTCAGGAGGAGGTAAGACCGCTACTCCTGCTTGTCTGTATTGCGCTGTAGAGGGTACAGTACAATGAGCTTGCCGAGGGCTCGCTTGCGGCAGTGCGGAGCTCGAAGAGGGAAGCTGGGGTCTTCTTCCTCCTCGAGTTCGCTAGGCTAGGTTAAGCTATGGTGCGCGTAGTCGGTTGATCGATCGATCCCTTGCTACGGAGGGGTTCGCCCTCCTTTTATAGGCGCCTCGGGCCTCATCCTTGCCACCCGCGCAGCGGAAGGGTTCCCACATGGCGACGAACGGAGGAGCGGGGTGCACTGCTGCCCAGCCGTCCATGGACTCGGTCCATGGTCGTAAAGCCTGCTCGTGACGCGGGAAAGCCACCGTACACGCAGGACGGCTAGCTGGTGCAGCAGCGATCGTGGGGGTACCCACGGTGACGTCGTCCTTGGAGCGTAGCGCCGGCCAGCCGCTTTATCACCAAAGAGGAAAGCCTCGTAAGCCGGCGCAGGGGACACAGCTTTGTTGACTCCTTTAATCACCAGAATGGCAACTGCGGCGCCGTCGTCACCGCGCGCAGACACGCGCGTCACTCTGCGGCATGGCAGTGGCCATGTGCGCCCCGCAGCGGTTGCTTCGTAGCGAAGTATCTCCACAGGGCTGGGGCGGCCTTGTGGAGGGATTTGTGTTGACCCCTCTCCAGGGGAGGGGGCCCTGTAGAGGGGCAGCCTCGAGAGGGGCCTCTTCAGGCCTTCGCTGCCCCCTTCAGCCCTCTCGAGGGCTTTTCCTCTCGAGGGTCTCTCCAAGCGTTTTGCTTGGTCCTTAGTCGTTTCATCGACTCTGTCGCGCGTGAGGGCTGTGGAGAGTGGGCTCTGCACACCCTGGATCTCACTGGGCCGACAATGAACTTGTGGCTCAACGTACATTTGTTAGTTATAGAATTTGTGTTGATTTCAGGAAGTTAAATAAAGCTACTCGTAAAGATCATTACCCATTCCCACTTATTGATCAAATGCTAGAAAGATTGTCTAAACATTCTCATTTTTGCTATTTAGATGGTTATTCAGGTTTCTCACAAATTCATGTGCACAAGGATGATCAAGAAAAGACCAATTTTACGGTGGCGAGCCAGCCGCGAAGGAACCCCCACTTCTGACGTGGGCCAACGAACCTGTACCAGTGGTCCCAGCATCGGACGAGTCAACGGGGGACAGAGCTACGCCAACGACGTCGGAGGTATGATATCTGGTGGGCTAACCTTTCAGGGATTCACTAGTAGGAAAAGGCTTATAGCCACCAAGTCAGGCCTGGCGAACCACTTTTTTTAGTTTTGCAGCGGTAAATAGCACTGGCGAAGCATACTTAGGTTCACCAGGAGTAGGCCCTGTAGCCCTGGCGCATAAAACAAGCATTTGCCAGGGGTCATACCCCCATTAATTATAACAATCCCCATTAATTATAACATAAAAGAAAAGAACCCTTAAGTAAATATATTAAGCATAAAAGAAAACATTAAGTAAAAATTACATACCCCCATTAATTATAACAATCTCACTCCACACATTTTATACATTTTCTTTATCAATTAAGTCATACACTCATTTAATTTTTTTAATGATTTTGAAAATAGTTAAAACAACCCTTTACAAAAACATGTAACATAAAAGAAAAACATTTTTACAGAAAAAAGAAAAACATTAAATAGAAAAAAGAAAAAACATTATACAGAAAAAGAAAAAGAAAAAGAAAGAGAAAAAGGAAAACAAGGTCCGCGGTTCGCCAGGAGTACACCATAGTCCTGGCGAACAGGAGACGCTGTTCGCCAGGACTAAGTTAGGCCGCACAACTAGGTCGAGGCCGCGCACGGCTATTCCACACTTAACCGTTTCGCGAATTCATCTCCAAACTGCCGCCGCGCTACGCTCCGACCACCCCTGCCACCCCCCGCCGCCCCGCGCTGCTCCGGCCACCCCCTGCTGCACCTCGCTTCTCCGGCCACCCCCTGCCGCCCCGCGCTGCTCCGGCGACCCCCTGCTCCCCACCGCGACGCGCTGCTCCGGCCACCCCCTGCCGCCTGCTCTGCCCCGTGCGCGCTGCGCTGCTCTGCTCACCGGCCGCGCCCGCGACACGCCGTCGCCGCCCTGAGGTTCTCCCATCCGGTCTCTTCCTCCTTTCCCTCCCATCCTCTTCCTCCTCCCCTGCCTCCCCTTCTCTCCCTCCAACTAGCACCGACGGTGTTTGACAATATGCCTAATAGGATTTTAGGTTAGTTTAGGGTTAGTTTAGATGATCTGGTGAGAGTGTTAGTGTGTAGGCTAGTTTAGGATTAGTATGGAACAGTTTTAGAATTTTTGTAAATAATTCAAAAGTTGCAAATTTTGCTAAATATTTAGCACTATTTAGAAAACTTCAAAATGGACTTGTATTTAGGTCTTACAAATTTTAAAATAATTGTTTCTGAGGTTTAGCATGAAGTACTAACTTAGTATAATATAGCCATTAAAGAAAATTGTTTCCATTATGAAGGTTCGATAATCTACGGAGGCTCCAAAGTTGGTACATTTTAATAGTTTTGAAGATAGGTTTGCCTCTGTTTTTTGTAAATGAAATGCACTTATTTTGTTGAATATGTGATGTGAATGTGGTGGTGATGTGAAGTGCTTATGTGAATGTTGCCGGCCGTAGATGCCGGTCGGCGTTTTGAGATGTTGTGGTGATGTGAATGTCGTGGTTTCGTGTATGAGATATGTTTGCAAGTACACATGAGGCCCTTGAGTTCGCCGGAATGTTGATTAACTTCCATTCCGGCAATTCGGGTACTCCATATGTCATATTTTTAGCAAAGGTCATGCCAAAAATTTCCGTAAATTTTGGTATGACTTGTGTTAAAAATAGGACATGTGGAGTACCCGATTTGCCGGAACGGAAGTTAATCTACATTCCGGAGAACTCAAGGGCCTCATTTATTTTCCTTTAGTGAAAATTGTGCTTATATTTGTCAAGTAAGTACTTTAGTGAAATTTTCCTCATATTTTTTGTACTAACTATAAGTTTTATAAATAGTGCGAATATGAGTCACAACATCGAGGCCGGAGGTTCTGGCGTACAAGGCGATGACGATGCCTACTTGGCATTTCTTGCGTCTGACGCCGACCGACATGATGTCGATGATGAGTTGGAGGAACCTCATCGGGAGATAGGTAACGAGACCGAAGGCGATGGCACTGGCACCGAAGGCACTGGCACCGAGGGTACTGGCACTGGCGGCGATGGCACCGAGGGTAGCGAAGCCGCGCGCAAATGTAGGAATAGGCGCCCCAACTGGCTCAGCACCGAACAGACTGCTTTTGATGACGTAGACCCTACAAGCGGTGAGCCTACTAAGCCTGCTGATAAAGCACGCGGGTACGGGAACACATTGGGGGCCATTGTTCGTACCTTTGCAAACATCAATGATGAAGGCATTAGGGGAAAGGACAACAAAGCTGTGGCCACATTCCTCATAACGAAGTTGCATGCACGCTACAACTTCCCAACCGACTACGACCACCTTGATCTTAAGAAGAATATCGTGAACACCTTTGCCCTCGGCAGGTTCACCAAAGCCTTGAGCACTTGGAGGTCTCTTGAGAGGGAGAAGCTTCAAAAAGGTGTCGATTATCAAGAGATATGTCGGTAGTGGCCCTCAATTACGGAAGTTGACTATAATAATTTTCTCGCTAGAGACCAACTCCGTTCTAAGAAGGAGCGGCGAGAGGGGGGGAAAATGTGCACGACAAGAACATAGCTCCCCACAATCTTGGAAGTTGTGGCTATAAGGGAAAGGAACCCTTTTGGGAGAAGGAGGATGCTAAAAGGGACGGGCCTAGCCCATACGAGAAGATTGAAGACCCGCTGGCAAAAAGGTTTATCAGGGCCCGATTGAAGGTGGACAAAAAAACTGGGAAACTTGTCGGTAACGAGAATGTGAAGGAAGTTGAGACGAAATATATCCAGGAAGTCGAACTAGAAAAGGCAGCTGGTTCAGGAGGTGCCTCAACCCTTGGCCCGTGGGACAACGCTTTTCACAGGGCGTTGAACATTGTAAAGGAAGTCCCGGTGGAGCGTGAGCCGCATCATGGCCGTGTGGTCGGCGCCGGAATCGGTCGAAAACATAAATTCTACTACCCCGAGGCCAAGGAGGAAGAGCAAGAAGGATATCGACTACAAGAGGGAATTGAAGAAAGTCAAGGCAAATATGAAGACTACCATCAAAGATACCGTTGCACATACGATAAACACCATTCTTCCTACACTTTGCGAGACAATCGAGAATTGGATTGAGGGAGGAAGAAGCGGACCTATTCCCGTGATGGGCAGCTCACGCGCTAGCAATGCCTCGAACACTGTGATGCCCCTGAACGCCAACCCTAACTCTGGAATGGCCGATCAGACACCAGCCCCCGAACCACCAGTTCTCCCCGAGCCTCGTACCAACCCTACTACCGTCTCTTCCACATCGGCGGGCATCCGCGGTACATCGCCATCAGAAGAGCTCAACGCCCTCACGGTAATTAAGCTTCGACAAGCTATTACTTTTATTCGTGTGGCAGCATTTCTAACGCCTTACATGTTTTTCCGCAGGCCAACGGGACGGCCTGCACATTACTATTGGAGGTGAATCATGAGCTCAAGGATGTGGCGAAGGCAAATATCCTGTCACCGCTTAACCGCCTTTACCACACGGTTCCTATGCCTGAATCCATGATGAAGATTTCCTTGGTCCGGGTATTGGAGGATTGCCAAAATTTGGATCCTCCGAGACAACCCCCTGCAGACACTATGTCGATGATGAGTCACTTATTAGAATTGATCGTCCTACCACCACCGAAGAGCCAACTCCACCTGCAGACAATAATGACCAAGAGCCCGACGACGGTGGTGATGACAATGATGCCTTCTGATGGCTCCCAAGTGCAGGTGACCAATTGTAGTACCTTTCGAATAGAAAAGGTTGTCGAACTCATGAGGAGCGGAAGGTATTGGTTAGTAAGAATGATAGATAAAACAATCAAAGATGCAAGTGTTTTTGGTTGTATAGATGCAAATAAAGTAAAAGTGCAGAAAGTAAATAATAGCAGTTGAAAGCTCTCAATGAGAGAAAAGCCCAATCCTCTATGTGGCAAGAGGACATGCTCAAGTGATGTGTGTCCTATATTTGGAAAACGTTCCCGAGGGCGGCATGGATATAACTAGGCATATATATTAAACAACACGTTGAATATCTTGTCAAGTTTTAATCTTGTTTAGGACGGAGCCACAACTTAGGTAAAGCTAAACAAATAAACTAAACCCTCTTATGATGGATCATGTGGCCAAGTAAATGACTTCACAAGAATTATTAAGACATAATGTCCCACCATAGCATTACCCTCTAAGGTTCCCGATATTAATACCCCATAATAATAACTTCATGACTCATTCTCAGGTTTCTTGTCCTCCCAAGTCTTCCTCATTTCATTATACTACGGTGTTCTCCTATGAGCCCATAGAGGTGAAGTGTTGTGCAGTCGACGTTCGCACAACACCATCATAGAATCACATAAAAAGATAAACACTAGACAAAATACCAACACATGTCATATATAAATCATTGCCAATTCATCCTATGCCCTCAGGAACATACGGGAACTACTCACAACGTGCAAACATGATCATATTTAGTGGCATAAGTGGTACAACACAATCTGAAAATATAACTTCACCACCAAATAATGACAAGTGCTCAATCACAAACATGAATAGTAGCACAAAACAAGTATCTAGGGTATAGCAACTCTCAAACTACGAGGGCATCGAGGCTGGTCTTGGTGATGGTGATGATGGGGAGGCCTCCTCCCACGCCAAGGAGGAGAGGTGATGACGGTGACGATGATTTCCCCCTTCTCCGGAGCTCCGGAGCAGCAGGATCTGACCCCCCCTCGGAGGGAATCAGGAGTTTCGCCGCCGCCGCGACCTCGGATGGTCTGGGGAAAACTTAGGGCGTAGCTTTTTGGAGGAGACGGAGGTCGTGGTAAAAAGCCCCAGGCGAGGAAGTGTCCGAGGCTCCACTTAGTGGGCCCCACGCGGCCAAGGAATCTGGCCGCGTCGGCCCCCCTCTTTTGGGCCTCGTGGCTCTTCCCTCTTCGAACTTTTGCCCCCTCTGGTTCTCCTGATGCAAAATCGACTGTGCAACTTTCCTTTTTCCATTTGGGTTCTTGTAGCTCCTGAAACAATAAAAACAAGAAAAGGGGGTTTTCTGCCTCCTAGATATTAAATACCAAAAATAGGGACTTTGTATGAAAGTCCCTAAAATCATCTAAAACATGTAGAACATTGATATAACAGTTCCAATAACATTCTAATATGATGATATAAGTTGTATAAATGATGATATAAAATGCACGTATCAACTCCCCCAAGCTTAAACCTTTACTCGTCCTCGAGTAAGTAAGGACATAGATCATTACATGCATCAATGGACTTATGGTTGATAAATAAATACGGGCATAGTATCATCACCATGTTTAGTTGTAAAGTAAGATAAATGGAACTAAAAATCATACACATGTGGGTAATATAAGTAGAAGCTCTAGCAATCACCCCTTACTTTTGAAAATAGAAAACCATTGTATGTTGGACAATTGAACTAAACTCTTATTCATACTCTTTTACCAATGCATTTGCTCTCATTTGCAAGCATTATACTCTTTTATGCTTTGCTGAAATTTAAAGACAGGATAAACTCTCATGGGATAAATAGTTAGAGGAAGACAAATGAAAGTATAAATATGATATTGCTTATCACCTTGCCTCTCTAGTAACTAGTACAAACTTAAGTCATGGATATTTCAATCAATTTCTTATGCTCAACACAACATTTATCTAACACTTTCCATGGCTAACCGAACCCTCGGGTGCCCACCTTTTGATTCACTTTTCAAGAGCATAAGTATTGAAACATCCATGATCATTAATTTGCTCAAAAGATACTAAAGTCCAGCAAGAGTGTTTCATATTTCGTTTCATTAACCTTCCTAAATATTTATTCTACAAGAACACATCTTCACTTTAAACTTTTATACTTCATGTCATATTGACTTATCCTTTCACTTATTCTATTGATGAGTTAATTCTACAAGTATCCAACATACTCAAGTTAACCAAGTTCAAGGGAAGATGTGACTGAAACTTCTAAATATACCACGCACATTTCCATGAGTGTTATCCATAAATCTCCAAAACAAGAGACCCGTGAATGACACCATACTTTAATATTCATCGATAAACCATAAAGGATACATGCTAATGCTCAATGAGCTCACACAAGCCTAAGAGAGATAGATATGATAAACTAGTAAAAATAAGGACTAGGTTGAACTCCCCCAAGCTTGAGGTTTTGCCAGTGCCTCCTCTACTGCAGCTTCTTCTTTTTCATAATCCTCCTCCCTCTCTGCTATCTTCCATGGTAAAGGTCTCCCATTGTGGAAGGATGTAGGTGGATCATTATACCTTAGGGAAGCAGCTTCTGCAATCTTCTTGAAACGCTCTTCGTACTCGCAGTTTTGGTTTTCTACATCCCACATCTGAGTTTGATACCTATCCAACTCTGACATGACATGTAGATACCTACCCTCCAAGTCCTTGAGCCTCTCCTTGTACTCTTCAACCTTCTTCTCCAGCTCTAGATTCATGAAGTGGTGGGCATCGAGGCTGCGTTCAACAACCGTGTTGTACCTGAAGATCTTCTGTTCCAGTTTATCAAGCCTCTCTTCCACTGTCCCGACGGTCTTGGGAGCCTTCACCTCCTCCACGAGCAGCACTCCCTCCTTGAAGGACAAGGTCTTCAATGGTGCCATCACAAAGTTGAGGTAGTGGTTCACAGTGCCTCCCTTGGTGGAGTCCTTTCCCTCTTGGTTGGATCCAAAGCTTGACATGGCTAAACCCTGGCAGACAGAAACCACCAAAACAAAGATCGCTCGAGAACGCTCGGTGCGAGATTAGATTGACGAAGAGGGGTATATATTGACGGTTTTTAGGGCAAGACGAAGCGTCGGAGTCCAAAACGAGACGAAACGGGACTCCGAGGGGCAAAAGGAGTGGGCCCACGCGGCCAAAGCATCTAGCCACGTGGGGCCCCCTATTTCCTCCCTCGGGGCTCCGTTCCTTCCAAGTTTCTTGTCCTATATGCTAATTTTCATAAAAAATGATCTCCGTAAAATATTATGCAATTCCGAGAAACTTTCCAACACAAAAGTTACCAATTATTGATTCTGAGTTTCCAAAACTGCAGAGTTTCTCTCTATTACCTCCTCTGGTGTCTTTAAGTCCATTTCTTCCACCATTCCGATGAAGCTTTTTCCTGCAATATTGTGTTTCAGGCGTTGTCCATTGACCACATGAGGTTTACCTTTCATGTCACCGTGAAGACGAATGGCTCCTGAACGGTACACCTCCTGTATCACCAATGGTCCCTGCCATTTTGAAGCTAACTTTCCTGCAGAAAACTTCAAACGAGAGTTGTATAATAAAATTGATCACCTACTTTGAATTCTTTCTTCTTAATTTTCTTGTCATGCGAAATTTTAACTTTCTCTTTAAATAGCCTAGCACTTTCATAAGCTTCATTTCTCCACTCATCAAGTAGGTTTAAATCCAAAATTCTTTTCTCTCCAGCAGTTTTAAATCAAAGTTAAGTTGTTTAATGGCCCATCTAGATTTATGTTCTAATTCAACAGGTAAATGACAAGCTTTTCCATAAACCATTCTGTAAGGAGACATTCCCATAGGATTTTTATAAGCACTTCTATAAGCCCATAGTGAATCATTAATCTTAAGTGGCCAATCAGACCTACACCTATTAACTGTCTTTTCCAAAATGAGTTTAATCTCCCTATTACTTAATTCAACTTGTCCACTTGTTTGAGGATGATAAGGAGATGCAACTCTATGATTAACATCATATTTTACTAATGTTTTCCTAAGAATACCATGCAAGAAATGAGAACCACCATCAGTAATTAAAAACCTTGGAACACCAAACCTGGGGAAAATGATGTCCTTCAGCATCTTCATTGTTGTGGCATGATCTGCACTTTTGGTTGGAATTGCTTGCACCCACTTTGTAACATAATCCACTGCAACCAAAATGTGAGTATGCTTTGTCTTTGAGGCTGAGAAAGGTCCCATAAAGTCAAAACCCCACACATCAAAAGGCTCAAGTGGTAAAGAATAATTCATAGGCATTTCAATTCTCCTACCAATATTTCCTACTCTTTAACATTTATCACAAGTTTTAACATATTCGGCACAATCCTTAAACAAAGTAGGCCAATAAAAACCAGATTGTAATACCTTTGCTCCTGTGCGATCTCCTGCATGATGCCCTCCATAAGGACTATCATGATAGTCTTTTATAATAGCCTGCTGTTCATGCTCAGGTACACAACGTCTAATAATACCATCTACACTCTTCTTATAAAGGAAAGGATCATCCCAAAAATAATTTCTAAGATCATAAAAGAATTTCTTTCTTTGTTGAAGAGTAAAGTGTGGTGGCAAAACTTCGCCAACAATAAAATTTGCATAATTAGCAAACCATGGATGATGAGGATATATCGGTGGATTATGATGATTATCCATGCTTAAACTGGAAGGAAATACTAAACATGATCGGTGATTATTATAAGGTGAACTCATTCCTAGTTGGATATGATCCATGAATTATAAGAATGTTATACTGCCTAAGTTATTATGTTTATGTATCATTAGGTTTGAGTTAATGGAGATAATGGCGAATGGAGAAGAAGATGTGGGCAAGGAATGGAGGCTGTTGACAAACATCAAGGTGGCTAGCACGAGGGAGGCGAGGGAGGAAGTGGAGCCATCACGCAAAGAAGGGATGCTGCAAACAAACAAAGATCCTTTCCAATTCGGATTCAAGATTTGTTCAGATTCGGTTCGGACTGACAGAAGTCCTGAATTTGAAACGGACGTGGATTCTTTATACGGACTCCAAATAGAGCAAAGAAACACAATCTGAAAAGGTAATTTGAAGGGCTTTCCAATGGGTCCGGCCCCATGCCCCGGTTCGGCTCGGACTGGGCGCGGTGACCGCAACAGTCACGAGTTGTTTTCTGCCTGTTTCCAAACAGAGTCCGTTAAAGTTAGGAAAGTTAGGTTTTGACTCCAACACAATGTTGGACGTCCAGCAGCCTTTATATAGGCTTGTAAGTCGTGGCTTTTAGCACAGACCACGTTTAAACATAAACCCTAGATTGGATTGCTAAGCATTCATCTATATTCGAGTTCCTCTGTGTTGCGCTCAGGAATTCAACCTCTTCACTGTGTTGCGCTCTGGAGATTATTATCTGAAGTTTGAGTGTGATCTGTTGTTCCACTGGGAATTAGTAGATTGCAAAACCGCTTCGTGGTCGGCGGCTACGTTGCATCGGTGTGAGGCGTCGCGAATATCCATTGGGTTGAAGAGCTGTTGCATTGGCAACGGGGGAATAGCCGGAGAGTTCGTCGGATTCTCGCAAGTTATCTTCCACCATCATCCATCTACCCACCGCTCACTGAGAAGATCGGGCCACCCCTTATCATCTTGGTATCAGATTTCCAGTGTTTACTCGGTGAGCATCCACAAATCCATCTCGTAGTTGTAGATTTATTTTCGTCCTATCCAGAAAAAGCCATACAAAAAAATTAGGTTTTAGATTTTGCCATAGACTTAGATTGCATCGGTTTGATTCATAGTTGCTGGTCAATTTTCCTTTGCGTAACTTTAATCTTGTCCAAGTCTAGGTTTAGGGTTCTAATCGTTTTGAATTCGGAGTCCAAAAACAGAAAATACCAATTTTCGTCCGTTTTTCCCGCGTGGACAGTTTCCGAGTAGAGTTAGGTTTCTAAGTTCTGTTTGTTTCCAAATCTTCCGTTGTTATTTCCGTAACTTTGTTTAGCTTAGCCACTGCCTTTCTACAGCACGTGAGTAGGAACTTACCCATTGAGAATAGCAAATTTTCTTGTGCTCGACAGGCTGCTCTTTTGGTCGGTTTTCTTGCACACTTTGTCTCAGCGTGTTTCCTCACGTGCTCCTGTTTTGTTGTGGCCATAAATTTAAAATCAAAAAAAGAGAAAAGAGAAAAGAGACGAGAGAAAAAGTGACAAAAGAAAAAAATTCAGAGAAGAGAAAAGAATCAAAGGCCGAAGTTCAAATTTCAGTTGAGGAGCTTGCTGATTGTGTTTTGTTGCATAGTTGAGCAATCTTGTGCCTGTCATTAGAGCCTTTTTGCTAGCATCTCTCTTGTGCATTTGCAACAACCGAGCATTACTCCGATATATCATATTTTGAGCTCAATTTTCAAAGTTGCTTTTGCCCCATTTATCTCCACCGTGTGAGTTTCCCTGTTGTGTCCGATCAGCACTAGGAATTGAACTGGTGTAGTTAGGTATCCCTACCAAGCTCCACTAAATACCCTGGTTTGCTATGTGATGCATTGAAACCCATAATATTCGCTGCATCACATCCGTGCACGTACTGTCACTACAAGTGGTGAGCTTTTCTAATTCACTGTGGAACGGTAAGATCCACAATTTCTTTCGGTTGAGTGAGTTGAGAGTTTTCCACATATATACATATCTGTTTGTTTTTCACTAACCATGGTAGACAGTGCTATGGATACTTTGGAGACACGTCAATATCACTTCCTCCACCATAAATATTGTAGTGATACTTTTTGGGAGGAAGAACAAGGTGCTTTCAATGGTGATGGCCTTTTCCACCATCGTGTGCAGATTGGTGAGCGATGTGCTGCTGCCACAATTGACGGATCTTCTAATCTCAATTTAGTCAGTATTGAGGTTGTAGAGAAGTTGCAGCTACATAAATTTTCCAATCTGAAGCCATACCTTCTACGCTCATCATATGGCACACTGCTTATTTCCCACACTGCTGAAGTTCCTTTTACCTTCGGCGAGCATACTGAGATTGTGCGATGTGATGTATCCCCCATGCCACTTGACTCTTGTCACGTACTTCTTGGAGATCCTTGGTGCAGGAAGTTTCAAGTTCGAGCTCGCCCCGAGGTTAACAAAATTTCGTTCATGTGGAACATGAAGCGGGGTTTTCTGCTACGAAATTCAGCCGATGATTTTCATGAGTACCATCTTCTTCGCAAGGAGAGGAGAAAAGAATTTAGCTTATCGGCTAAGTACATGGTCATCATGGACGGTGACATTTCAATTATATGTCATGTTGACCACATTATGGATCAAATCCCATGTGAGAATGAGAGCCACATAGCCAAATTGAGTGAGAGTGTTATAAAAAGTGAGTTGTGTGATTCCACTAAACGTGAGGATGAGTGCATACACTTTGAGAGTATGAGAGAACAAGACAACATGAGTGTAGTAGATGATAGGACATGTGAGGATATTTCTGCTAATGTAACTATCTCTACTTCTAGTGTTGTTTCTTGTGATATGCAGGTTGCTTTTGAAGAAAGGGAGCCGTCAAGTCTTCAACCTGCATCACCACTAGAGGAACCTATTTCAGTGCCTACTACATCTGAGGAGTTTGCCATTGAAAAAGGTACTGATTTTGCGCTGCAGCCAGCAAGCGCGTCACTTTGTGAGTAAGATTCTTCGCTGACTGGTTCTAGTGATTTTATACACAAACATATTTCAGCATCATGTGATAATTTGCTAAATTCGAATTTCGATCATGTGGTACTGATTACACATAAAGAGATTCTTGCTAAAATACCACCAACTGATGTTTTGTATTACATTATGCTAGAAGCACCGCTTACCATGAGTTGTGCTATGAATAAGATTTCTGAACTTTCATTTGTAAATTCTAGCACCTATGCCAATTGTTTCGGATTATACTTAATTGGTGACTATAACATGAACGAGAATTTTTTGGTGGATCACATATGCATTACCTATGATAACATTGCTGAACTAAAACATTTTTCTTGCAATCATATATGCTCTGTGCCGAAATCTTTTTGCTTTGGGACAATACCTCATTATCATGATGTATTCTAGTCTAGTTGATGTACCTCAGCGAACAAAGGTAGCATCACCTTTGTTGGACTGTCCTGATCTTGCTAGATTTGCATATGATTATGCACATCCGCCTTGTTTGTCCCAAACTGATTTATGCTTCACTTATATTTGCAAACTGAGTTGCATCTTAAGTACTGGAAATAATGGACATGACTATTTACCTGTTTGTGCTGCATGGTCATTGCTTTGTTCTACATATCAGAGTAGCGCAATTGAAGCATGGTATGACACATATGATGATTTGCATCGTTTGCATTGGCTTGACCTTGATAGCATGAAATTTGATCATCGATCTTCTGTGAGGACATTGGATTTAATACTGAATCATAAGATTTTATATATTTGTGTCTATCATTTTGATGATGATTCTATGAACTTCACTTATACTTGCAATTCTGATTGCTTATTGCTGAGATTTTCTTGGTTCCATTATGACAATTATATGTGCTATGCTCGCAATTTTCGTTGCATTTTGTCATTTGAGAATAATCATCGTATTTACAAACATGATACAACCTGCTATATATACATATACTCTGCGTACACGTTGTTCTTTTTGTTTCTTCCACTTTCAGCTTATCCAAAGCCGCGGACGGCTTTTCTTGAAGAAAGTGAGGATGATGAGGATATATCGGTGGATTATGATTATTATCCATGCTTAAACTGGAAGGAAATACTAAACATGATCGATGATTATTATAAGGTGAACTCATTCCTAGTTGGATATGATCCATGAATTATAAGAATGTTATACTGCCTAAGTTATTATGTTTATGTATCATTAGGTTTGAGTTAATGGAGATAATGGCGAATGGAGAAGAAGATGTGGGTAAGGAATGGAGGCTGTTGACAAACATCAAGGTGGCTAGCACGAGGGAGGCGAGGGAGGAAGTGGAGCCATCACGCAAAGAAGGGATGCTGCAAACAAAGAAAGATCCTTTCCAATTCGGATTCAAGATTTGTTCAGATTCGGTTCGGACTGACAGAAGTCCTGAATTTGAAACGGACGTGGATTCTTTATACGGACTCCAAATAGAGCAAAGAAGCACAATTTGAAAAGGCAATTTGAAGGGCTTTCCAATGGGTCCGGCCCCATGCCCCGGTTCGGCTCGGACTGGGCGCGGTGACCGCAACAAGTCACGAGTTGTTTTCTGCCTGTTTCCAAACAGAGTCCGTTAAAGTTAGGAAAGTTAGGTTTTGACTCCAACACAATGTTGGACGTCCAGCAGCCTTTATATAGGCTTGTAAGTCGTGGCTTTTAGCATAGACCACGTTTAAACATAAACCCTAGATTGGATTGCTAAGCATTCATCTATATTCGAGTTCCTGTGTGTTGCGCTCAGTAATTCAACCTCTCCACTGTGTTGCGCTCTGGAGATTATTATCCGAAGTTTGAGTGTGATCTGTTGTTCCACTGGGAATTAGTAGATTGCAAAACCGCTTCATGGTCGGCGGCTACGTGGCATCGGTGTGAGGCGTCGCGAATATCTATTGGGTTGAAGAGCTGTTGCATTGGCAACGGGGGAACAGCCGGAGAGTTCGTCGGATTCTCGCAAGTTATCTTCCACTATCATCCATCTACCCACCGCTCACTGAGAAGATCGGGCCACCCCTTATCAATGGAGATGCAACTTTAGCCAAAGAAACATTAATGTTTGCAAGTTGTTCATTAGCAAAACTATCATTAATAGGAATAGGATCATCAGGTATATTTTCCATTCTAGAAAGATGATCAGCTACTTAATTATCTTCCCCTTTCCTATCAACAATATGTAAATCAAATTCTTGCAGCAAAAGTACCCATCTTATTAATCTAGGCTTTGCATCTTTCTTATTCATTAGATATTTAATAGCAGAATGATCAGAATGCACAATGACTTTTGAATCAATAATATAAGGTCTAAACTTATCACATGCAAATATCACTGCTAAAAATTCTTTCTCAGTTATGGCATAGTTTCTTTGGGCACCATCAAGTGTCTTACTAGCATAGTAAATAACATTAAGTTTCTTATCAACTCTTTGGCCCAAAACAGCCCCAACTGCATAATCACTAGCATCACACATAATTTCAAAAGGCAAATTCTAACCAGGAGGTTGAATAATAGGAGCACTTATTAAAGCATTCTTCAAAATATTAAAGGATTCAATACAATCATCATTAAAAGAGAAAGGAACATCTTTTTGCAAAAGATTAGTTAGAGTCTTTGATATTTTGGAGAAATCTTCAATAAACCTACGATAAAAACCTGCATGTCCAAGAAAGCTTCTTATACCTTTGATATCCCTTGGGTATGGCAACCTCTCAATAGCTTCTATCTTTGCTGGATCAACTTCTATTCCTCTTCCAGAAATACGATGTCCAAGAACAATACCTTCATTAACCATAAAGTGACACTTTTCCCAATTAAGGACTAGGTTTTGATCTTCACATCTCTTCAAAACTTTGTTAAGGTTGAACAAGCAATTATCGAATGAAGTTCCATAAACAGAAAAATCATCCATAAAGACTTGCATTATGTTTTCAATATAATCAGCAAATATAGCATTCATGCATTTTTGGAAAGTAGCAGGAGCATTGCACAAACCGAATGGCATTCTCCTATAAGCAAATGTACCATATGGCAAGTAAAAGTGGTCTTTTCTTGACCATCTTTGTGAACAGGAATTTGTCAGAAACCTGAATAACCATCTAAATAACAAAAGTGAGAGTGTTTAGATAACCTTTCTAACATTTGATCAATAAATGGCAATGGATAATGATCTTTACGAGTTGCTTTATTTATCTTTCTGAAATCAATACACATCCTGTAACCAACAACAGTACGTTGAGCCACAAGTTCATCTTCATCATTTGGAACAACAGTCATTCCACCCTTTTTAGGAACACAATGAACATGACTCACCCTCTTACTATCAGCTATGGGATAAATAATACCAACTTCAATAAGTCTTATTACCACTTTCCTTACCACTTCTTTCATTTTTGGGTGAAGACGGCGTTAAAAATCAACAACAGGCTTTGCATCTTCCTCCAAATTAATTTCATGCATAAATAGAGCTGGGCTTATACCTTTTAGATCATCAAGAGAATATCCAATGGCTGCTCGGTGAGCTTTCAATACATCAAGTAATTTCTCTTCTTATTCAGCTGAAAGGTTAGCACTAATAATAACAGGATATATGCTCTTCTCATCCAAATATGCATACTTAAGATTTTTAGGCAAAGGTTTTAACTCAAAACTAGGATACCCTTTAGGTGGTGGTAACACTCCTAAATTATCAGGTGGAATGTGCAATTGTAATTGTGGTGGTTGTTGCCATAATATTTGTTCTAGAGCATCCTTTTCTTCATCATTAAATGGTTCATCTTGATTAAGCATATAACGTTCTACCACATCCGTTGAAGCTACAGCTATATGACCAAGAGTTTCAACTATATCTTTAGCAAATGGTTCTTTCTTTAAATGTTTATCAGCAAATTTCGAAAAGTTAAACTCAAGTTTTTCTCCAGCACACTTACTAAACACTTTCTCTTTAACCAAATTAATTTCAGCACCAACAGTATGTAAGAAAGGTCTACCAAAAATGAAAGGACAAAATGAATCTTGAGTACAACCAAGCACAATAAAATCAGCCGGATATTTTATCTTCCCAACAAGTACTTCAACATCTCTAACAATTCCAAGAGGACTAATATAATATTTATTGGCAAGTTGAATTGTCATAGCTGTCTCTTCCATAACAATAGGATCAATGTCAGGCTTGATTTCAAGATAAAGAGAATATGGAATAACACTAATACTTGATCCTATATCACATAACCCATGATAGCACGAAGTCCCAATAGCACATGATATAACAGGCTTACCAACCTTGGCCGAATTGCCTTTGATAACTTTAGTAGCATCTTCGCATAAATAAACATCAACATGATCTTCTTCATTTAATTGTTTCAAAAAAGAAATTTGACTTTTAACTTCCACATGTTCATAAGACTCAGAACATTTTCTGTTACTCTTGTTAGTAACAGCAATAAGCAAGTTCTCCTTAATTTTATTTGGATAAGGAGGTGTTTCAACATACTCTTCAATTGTCACAGATGACACTGGTTCCACCTGTTTAATAACTTTAGGTACAACAATAGATTGTTTAACAGGTTCAACATATACTTCAAACCCAGTTTTAGGAACACACATATGCTTAGCAAAACCTTTAGATATTTCTACCATAATATAAGGATCAAGACCAAATTTATCACTCAGATTTTTAAATAAAGTAGATGTAGAGAAGTGCTCTACACACGAATATTCATAGTCCAGATAGGGTTCATTACCTTTATCAAGATCCCAATAACCAGTGTTCTCAGCAATAGTCTCCTATAAATTGCATGCTTCTTCTTCAGTATTATTTGTAAAACTTCCACCAGACAAGTTATCCAGAGTTTCCTTCAGATGCTTAGGCAGCCTCACATAAAAGTTTATCAGAATAATTTTCCTTGTAAGATCATGACAAGGATTCTTGCGAAGGAGCTCCTTTAATCTCCCCCAAGCTTGAGTAATACTCTCTCCCAGATATGGCCAGAAATTAAATATATAGCAGCGGTTATCATAAGTTTCTTTAGGAGTAAAATATTTAAGAAAGAAAACCTTCCTCAACACATTCTAATTTTCTTTAACTCCTTCATCCAAAGACCTGTACCAAGTACGAGCATTACCAGATAAAGACAAATATAACAGCTTCCTTTTTACCTGATCGTCGGAAATATCAGTGAGCCTAAATAACCCACATATGTCTTCAATGTGTGCAATATGGTCACGTGCAGACTTAGCTCCATCCCCCAAGAATGGATCGTTCATAACTCTCTTAACATGACCAACGGGAATTTTATATGCCACTCTAGGTCTCTCAGGCACAGCAGTTTCCACCACTTTTGGAGTGGCATAAGCACTTTCATATAAAGCAAGTTGCAAATCATGACGATTCATAAAAGTCATAGTAACAATAAGATAACAGCAGCAGATAAAATTCAGCTTCCAAGCTTCCTTACCAAACTTCTTACCAATAGCACAACGCTCCGCGGCAACGGCGCCAGAAAAGTATCTTGATGGCACCCAAGTGCAGGAGATCAATTGTAGTACCTTTCGAATAGAAAAGGTTGTCGAACCCACGACGAGCTGAAGGTATTGGTTAGTAAGAATGATAGATAAAACAATGAAAGATGCAAGTGTTATTGGGGTTTTTGATTGTATAGTTGCAAATAAAGTAAAAGTGCAGAAAGTAAATAATAGCAGTTGAAAGCTCTCAATGAGAGAAAAGCCCAATCCTCTATGTGGCAAGAGGACAGGCTCAAGTGATGTGTGTCTTATATTTGGAAAACGTTCCCGAGGGCGGCATGGATATAACTAGGCATATAGATTTATTAAACAACACGTTGAATATCTTGTTAAGATTTAATCTTGTTTAGGACGGAGCCACAACTTAGGTAAAGCTAAACAAATAAACTAAACCCTCTTATGATGGATCATGTGGCCAAGCAAATGACTGCACAAGAATTATTAAGACATAATGTCGCACCATAGCATTACCCTGTAAGGTCCCCAATATTAATACCCCATAATAATAACTTCATGACTCATTCTCAGGTTTCTCGTCCTCCCAAGTCTTCCTCATTTAATTATACTACGGTGTTCTCCTATGAGCCCATATAGGTGAAGTATTGTGCAGTCGACGTTCGCACAACACCATCATAGAATCACAGAAAAAGATAAACACTAGACAAAATACCAACACATGTCATATATAAATCATTGCCAATTCATCCTATGCCCTCAGGAACATACGGGAACTACTCACAACGTGCAAACATGATCATATTCAGTGGCATAAGTGGTACAACACAATCTGAAAATATAACTTCACCACCAAATAATGACAAGTGCTCAATCACAAACATGAATGGTAGCACAAAACAAGTATCTAGGGTATAATAACTCTCAAACTACGAGGGGAACGGAGTGGATCACGGAGATGATGATGGAGATGGTGTTGGTCTTGGTGATGGTGATGATGGGGAGGCCTCCTCCCACGCCAAGGAGGAGAGGTAATGATGGTGACGATGATTTCCCCCTTCTCTGGAGATCCGGAGCAGCAGGATCTGACCCCCCTCGGAGGGAACCAGGAGTTTCGCCGCCTCCGCGGCCTCGGATGGTCTGGGGGAAAATTAGGGCGTAGCTTTTTGGAGGAGACGGAGGTCATGGTAAAAAGCCCCAGGCGAGGAAGTGCCCAAGGCTCCACTTAGTGGGCCCCACGCGGCCAAGGAATCTGGCCGCGTGGGCTCCCCTCTTTTGGGCCTCGTGGCTCTTCCCTCTTCGATCTTTTGCCCCCTCTGGTTCTCCTGATGCAAAAACGACTGTGCAACTTTCCTTTTTTCCATTTGGGTTCCTGTAGCTCCTGAAACAATAAAAACAAGAAAAGGGGGTTTTCTGCCTCCCAGATATTAAATACCAAAAATAGGGACTTTGTATGAAAGTCCCCAAAATCATCTAAAACATGTAAAACATTGATATAATAGTTCCAATAACATTATAATATGATGATATAAGTTGTATAAATGATGATATAAAATGCACATATCACCTTCACTTTCAATGATGATCAGTACGAGCCTGCGTTCCTCCAAGGTCAGAATACAACCGACCATGATTTAATGCCTAAGCCCATGTCAAATGCTCCTTCGTGCTCGAAGCTTCATCTGTTCAATTCTCAACCAACGCCAGAGCCTGTTGAGGATCCAACTGGTCTCAGCCAGGACACACTACTTGGTGCGTGATGAGGACATCCCTACCATTGACGCAACCACAACTACTACACACCCTCAACTACATGGACCATTGACTAGAGCTCGTGCACGTCAACTACAACAGCAGGTACTCTCGTTTCTACAAGCTACTCGTAATGTACATGAGAATATGATGCTGCCTAAAGTAGATGTGTTTGTTTCCCTTAGGAATAATGGACCAAGCATGGATGAGAAGGACAAGCTATGGAGCATGTACATGGATGGAGATGACAGTAAGAGTGGAAACAACGGAGATGATGATGCCACCCATGGAGACTGCCGCAACTTGAAGCCACCATGATGACATTGGGACACTTGGACGAATTCCTCAAGTCTACACTTCATAATTTCGTCCATAGTCACATATGGTGCTGCATCACCTTTTTATTTTGGGCCAGGGCCCATGTAATTTCGGACCAGAAGTTTTAGTGCGTTTTTAGAGTCCGTATTAGGGAAGGAAAGTCCATCTAGGGAAGGATTCGGCCAACCCCCAAGGCTGGCCGAAAACCCCCTCCTTTCCTCCTTATATACCTCGTCAAGGGTTTCGTTTAGACTCGGATTTTGTTTAGCTAAAAGACTGCCTAGCATATTGCTGCATCTTCGTGTACTCGATTTGCATCCAACGACCAGATTAAGACCGCTTACGGAATCCCACCTTTTCAATAAAGCTTATTATTCATCCGCAATTCTGATTGCATTATTAGTTCTTACTTGTTCCTCGATCGCAGGTAGAACTAGACCTTTTGGTCAGGCTGATCGTGCATCTGCAGGATCGGTAACCTCGGGAGATTGGTTTAGCGATTGCATTGGCGCTGCGTACGTGTGCGTAGTAGTCGGATCGCCAAGGTCGACCTCCACCAGAATCGACGTATCTTCATCTCATCGAAAGATCGGACACCTTTGCCCTATCAAGTGGTATCAGATTTCAGGTTGCTCGGTGAGATTTACTGTTTTACTAGTTTAGATTGCATCTTCTTACCTACAGTCCACGAAAAAGCCAAAAATACATTTAGAGTTTAGATCATCCCGTCCTACAACCTGTCCGGGCCTGTCGCATTTTCTTTTCAGTGCATTGCTTCGTTGAATTTTCGTCTGCATCGTCGTGTCGAGTTGCTGGTCTTAGTGTCTAGTCCCGTAGAGTTTCGAGTTCTTGGCATATTTGTCTAGCCATCGCCGCACGACTCGCACCATCCCTCCACCATTGTCTTCCGCCGCCACCATCTATACACCGCCGCCACCATCCGTGTCGCCACCGTTATCATACATAAATTCGAGTTAGGGTTTGTTTTACTTTCCCTACAAGTTTGGTTCGGATCCGACCCGGCCACATCCTCTCGTGATCAAGTTTGGTTCCTACTAGTTTCGCAAAAAAAAAAAAAAAAGCTTGAAAAAAAGTCAATCCGCATCCAAGTCGGGTTGACCAGGATTCCTACTAGTCCGGTCCGAAATTAGTCCGAATTGGGACAATTTTTGACCAAAACTTTGACCGGCTATAACTTTTGCATACGAACTCCGATTTGGGCGATCTTTACCTTCAAATTTTCTAGATTTTTAAGCGCATCCAGCCCAAACGCCTGCTGCCTTTCGGACCGCTCAGAATTCCCAAAAGAGTCCAGGAAGGGTGACTTTTTGCCACTTTTGTGTAAAAAGTTCCGAATTTTTTTGTGATCTTCACTTATATCTTGCTTTTCAGCTATTCCTGTGTGCTTGTTGTTGCCGCGCCTTGACTTTGTTGGTGCTATAGGCTCGCGTCTCTAGTATGGTCTAGCCTAGGACCAGCACGGTACCGTCTTTGAGAGTTTATTCAACTTGCATTCCTGATTTGATTATTGCTAATCCTTGCTACCATAAAGCCTCCTACAGCTCCACAGATTTCTCCTACGCGCATTGTGCCTCACCTCGTAATCGCTTTGCCAATTTCTAAGGCGCTGATCTTTGCGGTTGCCGTGACGCATCTCCTGCTTGGTAAGGAATCTGTAAGGGCTTCGTATATTGCTTGACGGATTACGTGATTTCCACCATATTAGTGGTTCATAGGATCATATACTTGTGATTTGTTTCCTGTTTTCTACTAACCATGGCAGACGACTTGGACAACAAGACGAACAAGGAGATTTATGCTGACTTCAAGACGATGTTGTCCAACCATACTCAGGACATCGAGACACGTGTTGACAGTGCCACGGACCGTCTCAACGGTTGAGAGGGCACTTTCAACGCAAAAATTGACAACGTCAACACTAGCTTGACGGATCTGACCGGCAAGTTTGATCGCTTGTTGGAGAGACTACAGCAGCAGCCACGCATCCCTCCACCTGTGCTACATGGAACAAACGTTCCACGCGCGGGACGCGTGCGCCAGGAGGACCCAGGCGCTTCGGCGGCATCTGCTGCTGACGACGGATATGAGACCGAGGTCGACGCGCGCACACAACCTCGGGGCCGTCCACATCAACACCCACGTAACGGAGTGCAACAACCTCAGGTGCGTGACGACGATCATGTCGCTAAGCTAAAACTGACACTTCCACCTTTTGAGGGTAGATATAATCCTGATACATACCTTACATGGGAATTAGAGGTAGAACAACGCTTTGCATGTTTAAATTACCCTGAAGATAGACGTGTTTGTGCTGCCACTTGTGAATTTACGGGTTTTGCGTCTGTTTGGTGGTCTGAACATTGCCGCTTGTATCACGATAATATTCCTCATACTTGGGATGCTTTAAAAGCGGCTATGCGTACTCGTTTTGTTCCTCCTAATTATCAGCGTGAAATGCTTCAAAAACTGACACGTTTGCAACAAGGTAAAAAATCTGTAGAAGAGTATTATCAAGAATTGCAAACCGGTTTAATTCGTTGTGGTATTATTGAGGAAAATGAAGCCATGTTTGCACGCTTTTTGGGAGGGCTGAACAAACCAATTCAAACGATTTTAGAATATAAGGAGTACAATTCTATCACTCGTTTGTTTCATCTTGCTTGCAAAGCTGAACGTGAGGTGCAGGAGAGGGAGCCGCGGCCACGAACTACTTTTCTTGCAGGTCGTACTTCTTCATGGGCGCCGCGCCAACCTGACACGGCTTCCCGCGGGGCTGCTCCTTCATCCACAAATAAGTCCGCCATGCCGCCATCGCGCACACCTGCACCAACTACACCATCTACTGCTCCTGCCAAGAGTTCGGCGTCTTCCATGGGCTCAACCGGCAGAACAAGGGACATTCAATGCCGAAAATGCCGAGGTTTCGGTCATATTGAGAGAGAATGCCCCACACAGCGGGTGATGATCGTGCGCGAAGATGGTGAGTATGATTCTGCTAGCGATTATGATGAGGAAACACTTGCCCTTATGTCTGCAGAACAGGGGAACGATGGCCATTCGGATGACGACGTGGAATTCATGGCTGCCGAAGCCGCCGATAACTACAAGAGCTTGATTGCACAACGCACCTTGAGTGTGCAACTGAGTCAAGCTGAGCATGATCAACGCCACAATTTATTTCAGACTCGTGGGGTTGTCAAGGACCGTGCTATTCGGATCATCATTGATGGGGGGAGTTGTAACAACTTGGTAAGCATGGAGACGGTGGAGAAATTATCTATATCTACGCGACAACATCACCATCCATACCATATTCAATGGTTCGGCTCCACAGGTAGACTCAAGGTAACGCGTACAGCGAGAGTGCACTTTTCTATTGGCACATATTCTGATTTTGTTGATTGTGATGTGGTTCCCATGCAAGCATGTTCGTTGTTACTTGGTAGACCATGGCAATTTGATAGAGAATCTGTTCATAATGGTAAAACTAATCACTGTACTCTTGTGCACAATGGAAAGAAAATTGGCCTTAAACCCATGAGTCCTGAACAAATTTTGAAAGATGATCTTGCTAGAGCTAGTAGAGCAAAAAATGAAAGGAAACAACAAAGTGAGAATCAGATTGTTGCGAACGAAGTAATGCCTCCTTCTACAAATAAGAATTCTAGTACAGCACTTCCAAATGAAATTCGTTTAAAAAAGCCATGTTTCTTTGCTAGCAAATCTGATCTTGCTGATTTAGATGTTTCTACTTCTGTTTGTTATGCAATTGTTTGCAAAGAGGTACTGTTTTCATTTGAGGATATGCCTCCCTCTTTGGACCCTGCTGTTGCTAACATTTTGCAGGAATATGTGGACGTTTTTCCACAAGAATTACCGCCGGGGCTGCCACCAATTCGAGGAATAGAACATCAAATTGATTTGATTCCAGGGGCTTCACTTCCTAACCGTGCAGCCTACCGTACCAATCCAGACGAGACTAAAGAGATTGAACGACAAGTTCAGGAACTACTCGATAAAGGTTATATTCGTGAGTCTCTTAGTCCTTGTGCTGTTCCGATATTATTGGTACCTAAGAAAGATGGTTCTTCACGCATGTGTACTGATTGTAGGGCTATAAATCACATTACAATTCGTTATAGATACCCTATACCACGCTTGGATGATATGCTTGATGAGTTGAGTGGTTCTGCTATGTTTTCTAAGGTTGATTTGCGTAGTGGTTACCACCAAATTCGTATGAAATTAGGAGATGAATGGAAAACAGCATTTAAAACTAAATTTGGCCTCTATGAGTGGTTAGTTATGCCTTTTGGGTTAACCAATGCTCCTAGTACTTTCATGAGATTGATGCATGAAGTTTTACGTGCTTTCATTGGACGTTTTGTCGTGGTCTATTTTGATGATATATTGATATACAGCAAATGTTTAGAGGATCATCTTATGCATTTGCGTGCTGTTTTTGATGCTTTGCGTGCTGCACATTTGTTTGGTAATCTTGAGAAGTGCACCTTTTGCACCAATCGAGTTGCGTTTCTTGGTTATGTTGTTACAGCACAGGGCATTGAAGTGGATCCCGCAAAAATTGAAGCAATTTCGAGTTGGCCTTCACCTTCATCGTTAACCCAACTGAGGAGCTTTCTTGGCCTTGCTGGATTTTACCGACGCTTTGTCAAGGATTTCGGGTCCATTGCAGCACCATTGAATGAGCTTACAAAGAAGGATGTGCCCTTTGTTTGGGGTGATGCACAACAGGATGCGTTCATGACATTAAAAGCTAAGTTAACACATGCTCCCTTACTCCAACTTCCTGATTTTAATAAGACTTTTGAGCTTGAATGTGATGCTAGTGGCATTGGGTTGGGAGGTGTGTTATTACAAGAGGGAAAGCCTGTTGCATATTTTAGTGAAAAATTGAGTGGGGCTAGTCTGAACTATTCTACTTATGATAAGGAATTATATGCTCTTGTTCGGACTTTGGAAACTTGGCAACATTATTTATGGGCGAAAGAATTTGGTATACATTCCGATCATGAATCATTGAAGCATATTCGTAGTCAAGCAAAACTGAATCGTAGACACGCTAAGTGGGTGGAATTTATTGAATCTTTTCCTTATGTTATCAAATACAAAAAGGGTAAAGATATTGTTATTGCTGATGCGTTGTCACGCCGTTATACCATGTTATCTCAACTTGACTTTAAAATTTTCGGATTGGATACAATAAAGGGACAATATGTGCATGATCCTGACTTTAAAGATGTATTGCAGAATTGTAAAGAGGGTAGGACATGGAACAAATTCGTATTTAATGATGGGTTCGTGTTCCGTCCTAACAAGTTATGCATTCCAGATAGTTCTGTACGTCTTTTGTTGTTACAGGAGGCACATGGAGGAGGATTGATGGGCCACTTCGGTGTGAAGAAGACGGAGGACGTCCTTACTGCACATTTCTTTTGGCCACGCTTGCGTCGAGACGTTGAGAGGTACATTGCTCGCTGCACTACATGTCAAAAAGCTAAGTCTCGCATTAACCCACATGGTTTATATATGCCTCTGCCCGTCCCTAGTGTTCCTTGGGAGGATATTTCTATGGACTTTGTTTTGGGATTACCTCGCACTCAAAAGGGGAGGGATAGCATTTTTGTTGTTGTGCATAGATTTTCTAAGATGGCACACTTTATTCCTTGTCATAAGACTGATGATGCTACAAATGTTGCTGATTTGTTCTTTCGTGAAATTGTTCGTTTGCATGGTGTGCCAAATACTATTGTTTCTGATCGTGATACTAAGTTTCTTAGCCATTTTTGGAGATGTTTATGGGCTAAGTTGGGGACGAAATTATTGTTTAGTACTACATGTCACCCCCAAACTAATGGACAAACTGAAGTAGTAAATCGAACTTTATCTACTATGTTAAGGGCTGTGTTAAAACATAATTTAAAAAAGTGGGAAGAATGTTTGCCTCATGTTGAATTTGCTTATAATCGCTCGCTGCATTCTACTACTAAATTGTGCCCATTTGAGATTGTGTATGGTTTTGTTCCTCGTGCACCTATGGATTTATTGCCTCTTCCAACTACGGTGCAACATAATTTTGATGCTGCACAACGTGCTGACATGATTGTTAAGTTACATGCATCTACTAAAGAGAACATTGAACGTATGAATGCTAAGTATAAAACATATGGGGATAAGGGAAGAAAGCATATTGTGTTTGCCCCAGGAGATCTTGTTTGGTTGCATTTGCGCAAGGATCGTTTTCCTGATTTGCGCAAGTCTAAACTAATGCCACGAGCTGATGGTCCTTTTAAAGTCTTGGAGAAATTAAATGATAATGCATATAAACTTGAGCTGCCTGCAGAGTTTGGGGTTAGTCCCGCATTTAACATTGCAGATTTGAAGCCATACTTGGGAGAAAATGACGAGATGGCGTCGAGGACGACTTCAATTCAAGAAGGGGAGCATGATGAGGACATCCCTACCATTGACGCAACCACAACTACTATACACCCTCAACTACATGGACCATTGACTAGAGCTCGTGCACGTCAACTACAATAGCAGGTACTCTCGTTTCTACAAGCTACTCCTAATGTACATGAGAATATGATGCTGCCTAAAGTAGATGTGTTTGTTTCCCTTAGGAATAATGGACCAAGCATGGATGAGAAGGACAAGCTATGGAGCATGTACGTGGATGGAGATGACAGTAAGAGTGGAAACAACGGAGATGATGATGCCACCCATGGAGACTGCCGCAACTTGAAGCCACCATGATGACATTGGGACACTTGGACGAATTCCTCAAGTCTACACTTCATAATTTTGTCCATAGTCACATATGGTGCTGCATCACCTTTTTATTTTGGGCCAGGGCCCATGTAATTTCGGACCAGAAGTTTTAGTGCGTTTTTAGAGTCCGTATTAGGGAAGGAAAGTCCATCTAGGGAAGGATTCGGCCAACCCCCAAGGCTGGCCGAAAACCCCCTCCTTTCCTCCTTATATACCTCGTCTAGGGTTTCGTTTAGACTCGGATTTTGTTTAGCTAAAAGACTGCCTAGCATATTGCTGCATCTTCGTGTACTCGATTTGTGTCCAACGACCAGATTAAGACCGCTTACGGAATCCCACCTTTTCAATAAAGCTTATTATTCATCCGCAATTCTGATTGCATTATTAGTTCTTACTTGTTCCTCGATCGCAGGTAGAACTAGACCTTTTGGTCAGGCTGATCGTGCATCTGCAGGATCGGTAACCTCGGGAGATTGGTTTAGCGATTGCATTGGCGCTGCGTACGTGTGCGTAGTAGTCGGATCGCCAAGGTCGACCTCCACCAGAATCGACGTATCTTCATCTCATCGAAAGATCGGACACCTTTGCCCTATCAAGTGGTATCAGATTTCAGGTTGCTCGGTGAGATTTACTGTTTTACTAGTTTAGATTGCATCTTCTTACCTACAGTCCACGAAAAAGCCAAAAATACATTTAGAGTTTAGATCATCCCGTCCTACAACCTGTCCGGGCCTGTCGCATTTTCTTTTCAGTGCATTGCTTCGTTGAATTTTCGTCTGCATCGTCGTGTCGAGTTGCTGGTCTTAGTGTCTAGTCCCGTAGAGTTTCGAGTTCTTGGCATATTTGTCTAGCCGTCGCCGCACGACTCGCACCATCCCTCCACCATTGTCTTCCGCCGCCACCATCTATACACCGCCGCCACCATCCGTGTCGCCACCGTTATCATACATAAATTCGAGTTAGGGTTTGTTTTACTTTCCCTACAAGTTTGGTTCGTATCCGACCCGGCCACATCCTCTCGTGATCAAGTTTGGTTCCTACTAGTTTCGCAAAAAAAAAAAAAAAAAAATTTGCTTGAAAAAAAGTCAATCCGCATCCAAGTCGGGTTGACCAGGATTCCTAATTAGTCCGAATTGGGACAGTTTTTGACCAAAACTTTGACCGGCTATAACTTTTGCATACGAACTCCGATTTGGGCGATCTTTACCTTCAAATTTTCTAGATTTTTAAGCGCATCCAGCCCAAACGCCTGCTACCTTTCGGACCGCTCAGAATTCCCAAAAGAGTCCGGGAAGGGTGACTTTTTGCCACTTTTGTGTAAAAAGTTCCGAATTTTTTTGTGATCTTCACTTATATCTTGCTTTTCAGCTATTCCTGTGTGCTTGTTGTTGCCGCGCCTTGACTTTGTTGGTGCTATAGGCTCGCGTCTCTAGTACGGTCTAGCCTAGGACCAGCACGGTACCGTCTTTGAGAGTTTATTCAACTTGCATTCCTGATTTGATTATTGCTAATCCTTGCTACCTTAAAGCCTCCTACAGCTCCACAGATTTCTCCTACGCGCATTGTGCCTCACCTCGTAATCGCTTTGCCAATTTCTGAGGCGCTGATCTTTGCGGTTGCCGTGACGCATCTCCTGCTTGGTAAGGAATCTGTAAGGGCTTCGTATATTGCTTGACGGATTACGTGATTTCCACCATATTAGCGTGTGTTTGGTCTGTGGACTAAGAAGGGTTGGGTGGGATGGCCCAGATTTTGTGGGGTGGGATGGCCCAGATTCGTTTTTTGCATTTTGTTTGGTTGATGGATGGATGGTTCAGGTTCAGTATACAAAACGCTAATAACAGCAGGTTAATACATCATTAACTGCTAGCTTAACCAAGGAAGGAACGGATCCAGATTCTGGTGGCGGCTGGGAACGGATCCAGATTGCAGCAAAGAAAGCGCAACGATCCCACGAACCAGTTGACAGGCCTTTCAGCAGCGGCGGCGCGCCTGCTGTAAGCGCGTTCACAAATGCCTTGTGTCTTCTTCCTTGGTCCATGCCGCGGTGGTCGTCGCCTGAGTCGTCATCGTCGCACTCGGCCGGCGAGATGGCTGGCTGTTGTGGCGAATGACGCGAAGTCGTGCAGCGCAGCGCCGATGCTGCCCAGCGTGGCGGCGTAGGTGCGGTGTTCGCCGGCAAGCGTGTAGTGGAGGCAGATGGTGAGGGCCAGCAGATCGGAGCGCTCCCGGCAGTACCGCACCTCCAGCTCCTCCGCGGCAACGGGTTGGGTTTCTATGGCCGGCGGCGCGATCTGACCGTGGAGGCAGTGTGCTCATGCGTGGGGCATTGGCGAGCTTCGATGGCGAGCTATGACGGCTGCGCTCAGGGTTGTCGACCTCCATGGCTACTGACAGGGTTAGAATTAAGGACGGGGAAGAGAGATTAGAATGTGTTACCACGCGCTTTAATAACGTGGACCAAATGAGCCGGGCAATTTTGAGAAACCGAATGGTTCAGCATCTTCATGGAATATTCCATGATGGTGGGTGGTTCCATCCCCCTGTTTTATAACCAAACGCACGTAAAAACTGAACCATTCCACCCCATCCGTTTTAACTCTTGGAACCAAACACACGCTTAGTGGTTCATAGGATCATATACTTGTGATTTGTTTCCTGTTTTCTACTAACCATGGCAGACGACTTGGACAACAAGACGAACAAGGAGATTTATGCTGACTTCAAGACGATGTTGTCCAACCATACTCAGGACATCGAGACACGTGTTGACAGTGCCATGGACCGTCTCAACGGTTTAGAGGGCACTTTCAACGCAAAAATTGACAACGTCAACACTAGCTTGACGGATCTGACCGGCAAGTTTGATCGCTTGTTGGAGAGACTACAGCAGCAGCCACGCATCCCTCCACCTGTGCTACATGGAACAAACGTTCCACGCGCGGGACGCGTGCGCCAGGAGGACCCAGGCGCTTCGGCGGCATCTGCTGCTGACGACGGATATGAGACCGAGGTCGACGCGCGCAGACAACCTTGGAGCCGTCCACATCAACACCCACGTAACGGAGTGCAACAACCTCAGGTGCGTGACGACGATCATGTCGCTAAGCTAAAACTGACACTTCCACCTTTTGAGGGTAGATATAATCCTGATACATACCTTACATGGGAATTAGAGGTAGAACAACGCTTTGCATGTTTAAATTACCCTGAAGATAGACGTGTTTGTGCTGCGACTTGTGAATTTACGGGTTTTGCGTCTGTTTGGTGGTCTGAACATTGCCGCTTGTATCACGATAATATTCCTCATACTTGGGATGCTTTAAAAGCGGCTATGCGTACTCGTTTTGTTCCTCCTTATTATCAGCGTGAAATGCTTCAAAAACTGACACGTTTGCAACAAGGTAAAAAATCTGTAGAAGAGTATTATCAAGAATTGCAAACCGGTTTAATTCGTTGTGGTATTATTGAGGAAAATGAAGCCATGTTTGCACGCTTTTTGGGAGGGCTGAACAAACCAATTCAAACGATTTTAGAATATAAGGAGTACAATTCTATCACTTGTTTGTTTCATCTTGCTTGCAAAGCTGAACGTGAGGTGCAGGAGAGGGAGCCGCGGCCACGAACTACTTTTCCTGCAGGTCGTACTTCTTCATGGGCGCCGCGCCAACCTGCCACGGCTTCCCGCGGGGCTGCTCCTTCATCCACAAATAAGTCCGCCATGCCGCCATCGCGCACACCTGCACCAACTACACCGTCTACTGCTCCTGCCAAGAGTTCGGCGTCTTCCATGGGCTCAACCGGCAGAACAAGGGACATTCAATGCCGAAAATGCCGAGGTTTCGGTCATATTGAGAGAGAATGCCCCACACAGCGGGTGATGATCGTGCGCGAAGATGGTGAGTATGATTCTGCTAGCGATTATGATGAGGAAACACTTGCCCTTATGTCTGCAGAACAGGGGAACGATGGCCATTCGGATGACGACGTGGAATTCATGGCTGCCGAAGCCGCCGATAACTACAAGAGCTTGATTGCACAACGCACCTTGAGTGTGCAACCGAGTCAAGCTGAGCATGATCAACGCCACAATTTATTTCAGACTCGTGGGGTTGTCAAGGACCGTGCTATTCGGATCATCATTGATGGGGGGAGTTGTAACAACTTGGTAAGCATGGAGACGGTGGAGAAATTATCTATATCTACGCGACAACATCACCATCCATACCATATTCAATGGTTCGGCTCCACAGGTAGACTCAAGGTAACGCGTACAGCGAGAGTGCACTTTTCTATTGGCACATATTCTGATTTTGTTGATTGTGATGTGGTTCCCATGCAAGCATGTTCGTTGTTACTTGGTAGACCATGGCAATTTGATAGAGAATCTGTTCATAATGGTAAAACTAATCACTATACTCTTGTGCACAATGGAAAGAAAATTGGCCTTAAAGCCATGAGTCCTGAACAAATTTTGAAAGATGATCTTGCTAGAGCTACTAGAGCAAAAAATGAAAGCAAACAACAAAGTGAGAATCAGATTGTTGCGAACGAAGTAATGCCTCCTTCTACAAATAAGAATTCTAGTACAACACTTCCAAATGAAATTCGTTTAAAAAAGGCATGTTTCTTTGCTAGCAAATCTGATCTTGCTGATTTAGATGTTTCTACTTCTGTTTGTTATGCAATTGTTTGCAAAGAGGTACTGTTTTCATTTGAGGATATGCCTCCCTCTTTGGACCCTGCTGTTGCTAACATTTTGCAGGAATATGTGGACGTTTTTCCACAAGAATTACCGCCGGGGCTGCCACCAATTCGAGGAATAGAACATCAAATTGATTTGATTCCAGGGGCTTCACTTCCTAACCGTGCAGCCTACCGTACCAATCCAGAGGAGACTAAAGAGATTGAACGACAAGTTCAGGAACTACTCGATAAAGGTTATATTCATGAGTCTCTTAGTCCTTGTGCTGTTCCGATATTATTGGTACCTAAGAAAGATGGTTCTTCACGCATATGTACTGATTGTAGGGCTATAAATCACATTACAATTCGTTATAGACACCCTATACCACGCTTGGATGATATGCTTGATGAGTTGAGTGGTTCTGCTATGTTTTCTAAGGTTGATTTGCGTAGTGGTTACCACCAAATTCGTATGAAATTAGGAGATGAATGGAAAACAGCATTTAAAACTAAATTTGGCCTCTATGAGTGGTTAGTTATGCCTTTTGGGTTAACCAATGCTCCTAGTACTTTCATGAGATTGATGCATGAAGTTTTACATGCATTCATTGGACGTTTTGTCGTGGTCTATTTTGATGATATATTGATATACAGCAAATGTTTAGAGGATCATCTTATGCATTTGCGTGCTGTTTTTGATGCTTTGCGTGCTGCACATTTGTTTGGTAATCTTGAGAAGTGCACCTTTTGCACCAATCGAGTTGCGTTTCTTGGTTATGTTGTTACAGCACAGGGCATTGAAGTGGATCCCGCAAAAATTGAAGCAATTTCGAGTTGGCCTTCACCTTCATCGTTAACCCAACTGAGGAGCTTTCTTGGCCTTGCTGGATTTTACTGACGCTTTGTCAAGGACTTCGGGTCCATTGCAGCACCATTGAATGAGCTTACAAAGAAGGATGTGCCCTTTGTTTGGGGTGATGCACAACAGGATGCGTTCATGACATTAAAAGCTAAGTTAACACATGCTCCCTTACTCCAACTTCCTGATTTTAATAAGACTTTTGAGCTTGAATGTTATGCTAGTGGCATTGGGTTGGGAGGTGTGTTATTACAAGAGGGAAAGCCTGTTGCATATTTTAGTGAAAAATTGAGTGGGGCTAGTCTGAACTATTCTACTTATGATAAGGAATTATATGCTCTTGTTCGGACTTTGGAAACTTGGCAACATTATTTATGGGCGAAAGAATTTGTTATACATTTCGATCATGAATCATTGAAGCATATTCGTAGTCAAGCAAAACTGAATCGTAGACACGCTAAGTGGGTTGAATTTATTGAATCTTTTCCTTATGTTATCAAATACAAAAAGGGTAAAGATAATGTTATTGCTGATGCGTTGTCACGCCGTTATACCATGTTATCTCAACTTGACTTTAAAATTTTCGGATTGGATACAATAAAGGGACAATATGTGCATGATCCTGACTTTAAAGATGTATTGCAGAATTGTAAAGAGGGTAGGACATGGAACAAATTCGTAATTAATGATGGGTTCGTGTTCCGTGCTAACAAGTTATGCATTCCAGATAGTTCTGTGCGTCTTTTGTTGTTACAGGAGGCACATGGAGGAGGATTGATGGGCCACTTCGGTGTGAAGAAGACGGAGGACGTCCTTACTGCACATTTCTTTTGGCCACGCTTGCGTCGAGACGTTGAGAGGTACATTGCTCGCTGCACTACATGTCAAAAAGCTAAGTCTCGCATTAACCCACATGGTTTATATATGCCTCTGCCCGTCCCTAGTGTTCCTTGGGAGGATATTTCTATGGACTTTGTTTTGGGATTACCTCGCACTCAAAAGGGGAGGGATAGCATTTTTGTTGTTGTGGATAGATTTTCTAAGATGGCACACTTTATTCCTTGTCATAAGACTGATGATGCTACAAATGTTGCTGATTTGTTCTTTCGTGAAATTGTTCGTTTGCATGGTGTGCCAAATACTATTGTTTCTTATCGTGATACTAAGTTTCTTAGCCATTTTTGGAGATGTTTATGGGCTAAGTTGGGGACGAAATTATTGTTTAGTACTACATGTCACCCCCAAACTGATGGACAAACTGAAGTAGTAAATCGAACTTTATCTACTATGTTAAGGGCTGTGTTAAAACATAATTTAAAAAAGTGGGAAGAATGTTTGCCTCATGTTGAATTTTCTTATAATCGCTCGCTGCATTCTACTACTAAATTGTGCCCATTTGAGATTGTGTATCGTTTTGTTCCTCGTGCACCTATTGATTTATTGCCTCTTCCAACTACGGTGCAACATAATTTTGATGCTGCACAACGTGCTGACATGATTGTTAAGTTACATGCATCTACTAAAGAGAACATTGAACGTATGAATGCTAAGTATAAAACATATGGGGATAAGGGAAGAAAGCATATTGTGTTTGCCCCAGGAGATCTTGTTTGGTTGCATTTGCGCAAGGATCGTTTTCCTGATTTGCGCAAGTCTAAACTAATGCCACGAGCTGATGGTCCTTTTAAAGTCTTGGAGAAATTAAATGATAATGCATATAAACTTGAGCTGCCTGCAGAGTTTGGGGTTAGTCCCGCATTTAACATTGCAGATTTGAAGCCATACTTGGGAGAAAATGACGAGATGGCGTTGAGGACGACTTCAATTCAAGAAGGGGAGCATGATGAGGACATCCCTACCATTGACGCAACCACAACTACTACACACCCTCAACTACATGGACCATTGACTAGAGCTCGTGCACGTCAACTACAACAGCAGGTACTCTCGTTTCTACAAGCTACTCCTAATGTACATGAGAATATGATGCTGCCTAAAGTAGATGTGTTTGTTTCCCTTAGGAATAATGGACCAAGCATGGATGAGAAGGACAAGCTATGGAGCATGTACGTGGATGGAGATGACAGTAAGAGTGGAAACAACGGAGATGATGATGCCACCCATGGAGACTGCCGCAACTTGAAGCCACCATGATGACATTGGGACACTTGGACGAATTCCTCAAGTCTACACTTCATAATTTCGTCCATAGTCACATATGGTGCTGCATCACCTTTTTATTTTGGGCCAGGGCCCATGTAATTTCGGACCAGAAGTTTTAGTGCGTTTTTAGAGTCCGTATTAGGGAAGGAAAGTCCATCTAGGGTAGGATTCGGCCAACCCCCAAGGCTGGCCGAAAACCCCCTCCTTTCCTCCTTATATACCTCGTCTAGGGTTTCGTTTAGACTCGGATTTTGTTTAGCTAAAAGACTGCCTAGCATATTGCTGCATCTTCGTGTACTCGATTTGTGTCCAACGACCAGATTAAGACCGCTTACGGAATCCCACCTTTTCAATAAAGCTTATTATTCATCCGCAATTCTGATTGCATTATTAGTTCTTACTTGTTCCTCGATCGCAGGTAGAACTAGACCTTTTGGTCAGGCTGATCGTGCATCTGCAGGATCGGTAACCTCGGGAGATTGGTTTAGCGATTGCATTAGCGCTGCGTACGTGTGCGTAGTAGTCGGATCGCCAAGGTCGACCCCCACCAGAATCGACGTATCTTCATCTCATCGAAAGATCGGACACCTTTGCCCTATCAAGTGGTATCAGATTTCAGGTTGCTCGGTGAGATTTACTGTTTTACTAGTTTAGATTGCATCTTCTTACCTACAGTCCACGAAAAAGCCAAAAATACATTTAGAGTTTAGATCATCCCGTCCTACAACCTGTCCGGGCCTGTCGCATTTTCTTTTCAGTGCATTGCTTCGTTGAATTTTCGTCTGCATCGTCGTGTCGAGTTGCTGGTCTTAGTGTCTAGTCCCGTAGAGTTTCGAGTTCTTGGCATATTTGTCTAGCCGTCGCCGCACGACTCGCACCATCCCTCCACCATTGTCTTCCGCCGCCACCATCTATACACCGCCGCCACCATCCGTGTCGCCACCGTTATCATACATAAATTCGAGTTAGGGTTTGTTTTACTTTCCCTACAAGTTTGGTTCGTATCCGACCCGGCCACATCCTCTCGTGATCAAGTTTGGTTCCTACTAGTTTCGCAAAAAAAAAAAATTTGCTTGAAAAAAAGTCAATCCGCATCCAAGTCGGGTTGACTAGGATTCCTACTAGTCCAGTCCGAAATTAGTCCGAATTGGGACAGTTTTTGACCAAAACTTTGACCGGCTATAACTTTTGCATACGAACTCCGATTTGGGCGATCTTTACCTTCAAATTTTCTAGATTTTTAAGCGCATCCCATACCCATACCTAGCATGATCAAACAACACTTAGCAATCAAGATATAAGCAAACCAATCATTTTAAAATACTTCTTGAAAATAGGGTATAAATTCATGCGAAAATCCTAATTAAAAATTTGAAAACAAAATAGTTGAAAATACTCGCACTACTATTGCCATACCATATAAGTGGATATAGTCAATACCTAACACGAATATCCTAATGAATACTAAATGGTAGACAAACTATTATCTTCCGAAACTCCAGTAGCGCATGCGATTATCTCCGTCTTGAGATGAGTCTTCTTCCATGTGGGGATCTCCACTATGTTTTTAAAAAGTAGAGATGTGGCTAAATTATGAAGATAAGAGGGATAGAAGAATAGAAAGTATCAATATAATAAGTATTTGGAAAATAAGTTTTCATCCTATGGTTTTTCCTAATCCATTCCTAGGTCGCGATCCTACAGTCAACACACGGCTCTGATACCATCTGAAACGGATCAACCCGGTAAGGTTGTATCCCGTGCATAGTGCTAGTCCCTGGATCGACTCGCTAGCACACACGTTTCCAAATGAATTATCATAATCCAGTGCATCATTATTACAACGTATTGATCCAGCAAAATATAATTCATTACAATCTGCATAGCACTCGGCTAGCACTAATAAAATATAAAGTCTCAAATAACAGCGGAAATAAATAAGATAGAAGGCTCCATCTAAATGTGCCACAGGCGACCATGTTGAGTGGAGTCTCGCGACCTACCGCAACGTTCACTCAGAATCGGTATATCCTGCAATGATGAGTTACAGCCAGAACAACCACTGGTCAACACAATTGAATTGTATTGGCAAGATGTGCAAAAAGAATAGTTGTTTATTACACCTAGCATCTACATGCATATTTGGCTAGGTGGAGGTTTAGGCTCTTTTGCGAAAAGCAATACCTTTATCCTATCTTTTGATAAAAAATAGTTTTCAATAATCACTTGGACACACTGCTTGACAACAGGTGCTCCTACCCATTAGTTCAACCACAAGTTTTAAAAATTATGAAATTTGCATGAGTGAGAAATCGACATAGTCATAGGCTTGGTTGTTCATTTCGTCCTTAACCAGTGACATGGCTAAGATCTTAGTTTTAGACTCTCGAGAGTTTTGTACACTTTACCCGTAAGACCCGATTAGCCCCGTTTACCAAAACACGCGATTTGTATAATGGTTGGGAGAAAACCAAAATAAAACCTTTGGGAAATAGACCCTCAAACCAACTGCGGACCCCGTCCATCCTACTATATCTACATCAGCTGGTCACGACGGGTTCGAAGTTCCATAACTTACTAAGTTCCATCAACGCCCATACTTATGTTGACATACGGTTGTACACGTAAACTACCAAACAAGCAACCAATCTATTCTCTTTGAAAACCTGGGCGGCGGTCCCCACCATGTAACACACTCCGATGACCACTCTAGCAATCCGCCCAGAGGATTGATTAACTTAAGTTGTTTTCATCATAACGTAAAATATCAATAACTTTAAAATCCTTTTCATATAATGAATTCCATAACCCCGTTTACTAAGCATGGCTAAGCACAACTATACCTACGATGGGGACAAGAGGACAAATAATCGTCATGGTAGAACATATGGCTATCCTATTTGGGTTTTCATAGCAAAGCGTAAATACATAATATTTCCTACACATGCAAGACTACACAAATTCTAATAATGCATAGGAAAATAATAGGACGCTTATGGTAAAAGCACACTTGCCTTGGTGAATGTTGTCGTTTACATAATCCTCACAGTCGCAAGGGTTGCACTCCGCACAATCTACACGTTATTGATAGTACCACAATAAGAACAACAAACAATACAGGAAACTCATACACATGCATGCATGTCAAATTAATAGTGCATATTGTTTTTAGTTTGTTCTCTGATCATTTAACTAGAATGATGCTTATGCAATTTACTAGAATGCAACAATATAGTTAATACAATTTTCAAAGCCTTTTAAAAGGGTTTAATAAGTTTCTGCAATTCTCCATATGATTATGCGTTCGAAAATTATATATTTTATCTCCTCTGTATAGACAATTTAATTATCTTCCAGGAACAAAAAGATTTGGTTCATTTGGATTTATAGAAATAAAGTTATGTCCGAAATACTATATTCAATGTTTTGATTTCTGCAGCATGTAGGTTTGGAAAACATGTAATATTTTTGTATAATCAGATTCTACTCAAAAATCTGAATCCAACGGTATTTTATTTGCAATTTTCTGACATGTGGACTATTTTGTACGATTTTTACAAGTTATACAAACTCTCTGTTTTCTAATTCGAATTTCCAGCAAAATCTGCCACATGGCGAATTCTTATTCGTGGGTACCCCTTCAGTTTAAGTCATCAATTATGATCCCTTGATTTAGTATCCAACGGTTGCTGTGCTTCTTCTCAGACGAGAACCGTACCTTACCAGCAATGGCAGGAAACAAACTCCCGGTGGTGTTGGGAAGCTGGGATGCGGATGGTGGCGATGTTCAGCAGCTCCCCGGGATTGGAAACGGCGAAGATGCCTTTCAGCTCCTCGTCTCCTCCTCTCCTAGCTCCGAACGGTGACGGTGATGACTTCGGCCGAGATGGTTTTCCGGCAAAAATACCGTCGACGAGATTGATTCGTCTGGTGCACGATTTTGAGATTGAAGCATTAGAAACGGTTCAGGAATGAAAGAAGAACAACAGGGGATTGGTAGATGGGTTCGGGAGTTCCCGGACATGCGACGAGAACCTTCCGATGCTCCGCACGGCAGCAATGACGATGAGCTCGACACGAGCTTGAAACTGGCGGCTAGGGTTTGGGATAAGCGGAAAAACGGAACGGTGGATATGTGGGGGTATTCATAGGCTGGATTTCGTGGCGAAGGGATATCCGAATCGAACGAATTCTGGAGATTTTATGTAAGTAGGTTCGGTACAAACTCTACGTTCCCTGGAGTCGGTATACAGTTTCCAGTTCAGAAAATACAGGAACGATTCGCCAGTTCCCTTGCTCTACGTTCAGGATAGATAGGAAATTCAGAAAAAGATGAGACTTGGTACGTGAGGGAGAGCAAAAGGATTCTAACTCAGTTAGTACGTACAGTATATACCAAGGAAGTTGAGAAAACAGCTAAGATTGGCTCCTCGTGTGCTGTATGTTCCGAGAAGGAAATAACGAATCAGAGATACAAAAGAAGAATTAGATCGTGAGAGGTGAGGGAGGAAAACTGGTGCAAGTGGTTTCCTTAGGCCAATGCCATACGGTTGCTGCTCTAGAAAATTCTTTTCTTTTACGTTGGTCTTTTCTGCTTTCACACGTAGTATAGTATGAGGGGAAATTAAGCGAAGGAAAATAGAACTTGGGGAGAGAGGAAAGGAAAGCTTGGTACAAGGTGGTCTCCCTTGGCCAAAATGGCCTAGGGTTGTTCCCCTTCTTATTTTCTTTTGCTTTGTTCGTTTTTGTTTATTGATTTCTCTATTTAAAGAACCAACCAAACCAAGTAAGTGAAATACAATACAGGAAAATATATATTAAATCTCTAGATCGAACTTGAAAACATGTAGCACGGTTTTCTCGCATAGTAGAAATAGGAAAATACTTTTTGTGCTTATATTGCACTTATGCATTTATAATTATTGATTTGATCTTTACTTAGTTGGTTTGAGGTTGTTCATTACAATTTTCAGTACAATGCAATGAATATGCAAACTATATGATGCTATGCACAAGAATGATATGCACACATCCACATTCTAAAAATTGGGATGTTACAGGGTCTTCTCGCCGAAAGGGATTTTTCTGATAGGTCACACGACCGGCGTCTTCATTACGCCAGCAAGCATTTCCGGGTCTTCTCGACGAAAGCGATTTTTCTGATAGGTTTCAGGACCGGCGTCTTCATTACGACAGCAAGCATTTCTGGGTCTTCTCGCCGGAAGGGATTTCTCTGATAGGTCTCAGGACCGGCGTCATCACTACGCCAGCCAGCAGCCGGAACACCTGTGTGGTGAAACTCCGAAGTATTGGAAGAAAAATAAGAGGTGTCAGGACCGGCGTCCTCACTACGCCAGCCAGCCGGTTCACCCGTGTGGTGATCGCCGGGTTCCAAGGGAACATAATAAGAGGTCCTAGGACTGGCTTAGGCCAGTAACAGCCGTGCCAAGGAAGGCACAACGGGTCAGACCCAGGAATAGCTTATCTTGGCTCAAGACTCTGGTATTTTAGTGGAGCTTGGTAGGGATACCTAACAACACACCGACCAAAAAAAAAGGGCCAGAGTTTTATTCATATCAGTCTGTTTGGAGCATTGTTTGCGAATTATATTCCTGCCTTGCACTAGTAGAATTGAGCAATCTTGTGCCCTTATTATTGAGCTTTTGCTAGCGTCTCTCTTGTGCATCGCAACATGAGCATTACTCCGGCCGACATATATCATTCATAGCTCATTTTTCAGAGTTGCAATTGCCCCATTTATCTCCACCGTGTGCGTTTCCGAGTGTCTCTTGTGTCATACGATCAGCACTAGACTTTGTGAATCGGTGTGTTGTTAGGTATCCTACCAAGCTCCACTAAAATACCATGGTTTTGTTGTGTGACACTTTGAGACCCATAATATTCGCTTCACCCCATCCGTGCACGTGCTGCCCTACGAGTGGTAAGATTTACTATTCACTTTGGAACGGTAAGATACATAATTTCGTTCGGTTTTGAGTGAGTTGAGAGTTTTTCCACATATACATATTCGTGTTGTTCACTAATCATGGCAGACAAGGCTACGGATACTTTGGACACACACCGATATCACTTCCTCCGCCATAAATATTGTAGTGATACTTTTTGGGAGGAAGAATGTGGTACTTTTGATGGTGATGGCCTATTCCACCATTTTGTGCAAATTGGTGAGCGATGTGCTGCCGCCACCGTTGACGGATCCTCTAATCTCAATCTGGTTAGCATTGAGGTTGTAGACAAATTGCAGCTACATAAATGTGCCCGTTCGAGGCCATACCTTTTACGCTCATCATATGGCACATTGCTGATTTCCCACACTGCTGAAGTTCCTTTTACCTTCGGCAATTATACCGAGCTGGTGTGGTGTGATGTATCCCCAGTGCCACTTGATTCTTGTCATGTCCTTTTGGGAGGTCCATGGTGCAAGAAGTTTCAAGTTCAAGCCCGCCCAAAGGTCAAGAATATTTCATTCATATGGAACAAGACGCGGGGTGGACTGTTGCGGAGTTCAGCCAATGATTTTCATGAGTATCATCTTCTTCGTAAGGAGAGGAGAAAAGAATTCAGCTTGTCCGCTAGGTACAAGGTCATCATGGACGGTGACAGATCCATTATATGTCATCTTGACCACATTGTGCATCAAATCCCATATGAGAATGAGAGCCACATAGCCAAATTGAGTGAGAGTGTTATAAAAAGTGACTTGTGTGACTCCACTAAACGTGAGGTTGAGTGCATCCACTTCGAGAGTATGAGAGAACAAGATAACATGAGTGTAGTAGATGATAGGACATGTGAGGATATTTCTACTAACGTCATAATCTCTACTCCTAGTGTTGTTTCATGTGATATGCAGGTTGCTTTTGAAGAAAGGGAGCCATCAGCTCTACAACCCGCATCACCACGTGAGGATGATGTAATAGTGCCTACTACATCTGAGGAGATTACCATTGAAAAAGATTCTGATTTGGAGCTGCAGCCAGCAAGCGAATCACTTTGTGAGTCTACTCCTTTGCTGGTTGATTCCTGTGATTTGAACTACACACATATTTCAAAACCATGTGATAAATTGCTAATTTCGAATTTAGATCATGTGGTACTGATTTCACATAAGGAAGTGCTTGCTCGAATTCCACTTCATACTATTGTTTGTTATGTAATGCTAGATGAACCTATGAATTTGAGTTGTGCTATGGACAAGATATCTGAAATTTCATATTTGCGTTCTGGCACACATCCATGTTGTTTCTTTATTAATTTAATTGGTGAGTATAGCATTAATGATGAATTTATGTTGGATCACATATGCATTACGTATGATAAAATTGCTGAATTAAACTGTCCTAATTTAAATTCTATATGCTATGTGCCGAGATCTTTTTGCTTTGGGACTATACCTTATTCTCATGATCATATGACGTGTTCTAGTCTAGTTGATGTTTTACAGGGAACTGCTCTTGCTAGATTTCAACCTGATTTTGCACATACGTTTTGTGTGTATCATGCGTTGTGTCCTAGGTGTGCTACAAATTTGAACTTCACTTATACTTGCAATTTCAGTTGCCTTTGGTCTATTGATATTAATTTGTGTGTCAAGAAAAATGGTACAACAAGCTATATATACATGTACTCTGCATATACGTTGTTCTTTTTGTTTCTTCCGCTTTCAACTTATCCACAGCCGGGGACGGCTGTTCTTGAAGAAAGGGAGGATGATGAGGATATATCAGTGGATTATGATGATTATCCATGCTTAAACTGGAAGGAAATATTAAGCCTAACCGATGATTATTATAAGGTGAACTCATTCCTAGTTGGACATGATACTTTGATTATAAGAATGTTATACTACCTAAGTTATTGTGTTCTTGTATCATTAGGTTTGAGTTAATAGAGCATAGGCGCATGAAGAAGAAGATGCGCGCAAGGAATGGAGATCATTGACAACCATCAAGGTGGCAAGCACGAGGGAGGCGAGGGAGGAAGTGGAGCCATCAAAGGAAAGACATTCGGTTCGGACTGACAGAAGTCCTGATTTCGAAACAGCCGCCGATTCTTCATACGAACTCCAAATAAGGCAATTCAAGATTTGTTGGAAAGAAAATTCCAAATACTTTCCAATGGGTCCAACCCCAGCTACCGGTTCGACCCATACAAGGCGGCGTGACCAAAACAAGTCGACGGAAGTTTCTGCCAGTTTCCGAATAGAGTCATGTTAAGTTAGGAAAGTTAGAGATGAGTTTGTTTACGACTCCAACTCTATGTTGGACGTCCAGCAGTCTTTATAAGGCTTGTAATTTCGTGGCTTTTAGGGACAGACCACGTTTAAACATAAACCCTAGATTGGATTGCTTAGCATTCATCTATATTCGAGTTCCTCTGTGTTGCGCTCAGGAATTCAACCTCTCCACTGTGTTGCGCTCTGGAGATTATTATCCGAAGTTTGAGTGTGATCTGTTGTTCCACTGGGAATTAGTAGATTGCAAAACCGCTTCGTGGTCGGCGGCTATGTTGCATCAGTGTGAGGCGTCGCGAATATCCATTGGGTTGAAGAGCTGTTGCATTGGCAACGGGGGAACAGCCGGAGAGTTCGTCGGATTCTCGCAAGTTATCTTCCACCATCATCCATCTACCCACCGCTCACTGAGAAGATCGGGCCACCCCTTATCAGAACGCGGGCGTAAACCTGGGGCAGCACCTCCCCCAACTCCGCTGTCCGTTTCCCTCTGGCAGTAGAGTTCTGGGCTGAGGATTCTGCGATCAGGAGCGATGGATCTTTCGGGGGGTTGCGCCCTGTGTCAGCTCACCAGATAGTCTGGGGGTACACGGCTGGTTAGCGCTCTGGCTGAAAGACCCTTCCCGAGAGCGTCAAGCCTCCACGGGCATAACAGAAACAGTTCAGCACAAGGAAAGGTTGTTTACATTCCAAAGCATTAAAGTTTTGCCTTTCGGCGATACATAGACGCAGTTCACGACCCCTGGTGTCGTCATCCTACATGTTTCAGGGTACCTAGCAGCAGCCTACGGGCCGTCTTCACAAGTGAAGCGCTCCATGATCTTCTCCACCTCGTCAGAAACCCCCAGCAGAGGCGCAGCTCCCGGGACGACATGGCACATCTCCTCGAACAAAAAGATCCGCGGGCGACGCTGCCGAAGGGCGGCCACGAGGGAAGTCACCGCCTGTCTTGCTGCTTTCTCGCCAGCTAGGCGAGCCGCCTCGGCCGCTTGGGACCGAAGCTCACCCAGGAGCTCCTCCACGCGTGTCAGAAAAGGCCGATACCCCCTGAAGGAAGCAGAGAAACTGCTCGAAACCAGCGGGGGCTGGGGCACCCGCAATGTAGCTAGCTCCCTGGAGATCTTCTTCGCCGAGGCGCTCATCTCCGGGAGGAATCTCATCATGTCACGCTTAGAGGCGGCCATCTTGTCCCGCTCCTCTATGGCTTTCTTCAGCCGCTCGGCCAACTCCTCTTGGCGATCCTGCGCCGCCTACGCCGCGGATTTGGCGGCCTCCTTTGCTCTTGCAAGCTCGGCGTCCTTCTCCTCGCTCTCCTTCCTCTCTTCGGATCGGAGAACCGCAACGTGCTCGAGCTGCCCGTCGCGTTCGGCCACGGCCTTTTTCAGACTGGCGACCTCACGCGCCAAGTCGTCTGCGCGAGCAACTTGCTAGTCCCGCTCACCTCAGACCCTCTTGTAATCTTTGTGGGCTTGGTCTCGGCTTCGCCGCTTGTCCGCCAGCTCCTTCTTCAGCACAGAGACTTGCTCGGAGAGCGAGGCCACTCGTTGGCTCAGATCCCTCGTCTCCTGCTGGGCCCGGTTATCCGCGCTAGTCAGGCCCTCCTCCAGGCGAGCTTCGCTCCGCTCCACCTCCAGACGCAGCTGCGAATTGCCCTCCAGGCACTTCCTCTCCGCTTCGTCAAGTGCGGACGCCCGAGATTCCAGTTCCTTCTCACGGACGGAGATGCGCTTCTCCCCGGCATAGAGCAGCTCCTCCTCCGCCGCCAACTTTTGCTCTCTGGCCTCGAGTTCCTCTGCCTCGGCTGCCAGCTTCCGCTCCAAGGACTTTAACTCCTCTTCGCGGCGGGTCGCGGGAACTGCCAGCCGGCGCAGTTGGGCCCCGGTGAACGCCAGGAGCTCTCCCACCTCGGTGAACGCTATGGGGGAGCCTGAGCCCGTTTTTGTTCCCCCATAACCTTTGGGGGGAACCTCTTCTTCCGGGTCTTCAACATGAGGAGGAGCACCACCCCTAACCCCTGGCAGACTGGAAGGTCCCCGGGGATCTATGCCACGCCTCTCCTGGGGGCTTCGGAGTCTTGCCCTCCCCCCGTCGAAACTGCCGGGGGAGCAACAGCCGAGACTGCCGGGGGAGCGACCGGCGAGACCACCGGAGCCAAAACAAGCCCGGGGACCGGTCCGGACTCCCCGGCCTCTTCGACATCATCTCCTTCACCCCCGTGAGCGCGCTTACTGGAGGCCTCAGGCGACTGGTCCCTGCGCGAAACAAAAAAGGAGTTTCTAAGGCAATCCCGCAAGCAGACAGCCTTGCTCAAAGTGGAGTCACCAGTAGAGGAAATTCACCTGTCTTGGACCCGAAGAAGCACCAGTTTCTCACCGCCAGGTCCTCAAAGACGCCTGGCGTCCGGACACCCGATCCGCGAGACTCGTCGCTGGCTTCCGGGAGAGGGAGGTCAACAGACATCAGAGGAGAACCCCTCTCTCCCGGAGAACTCGGCGGAACCGGCCGCTCAACTGGGCGCGACCCCACACCTCCGGCAGGAACTCCCGGAGACTCGCCGTCACTCTCGCCGTCGGAATCTCCAAGCTCCTCCGGGGAGACATCCCCTTGCGCCCAGCCGGACGCCTACAAGCCATCACCCAGCGGCCCTTGGTCCTTGGGCACCGGGGGAGGCTCAATCGTTGTTGTACCCCGCAGACCGTACTCGTTGCACTGAGGCATGGAGAATATAGTCTCGTCGGCGAAAGGATCCTCAAACAAGGGCAGGATGCCACTAGGGAGGGCCGTCGACGACCGAGGCGGGAGAACCCCCAAGATCTTCCTCCAGCTGGGTTCCGAGACTTGGAACCCCTGCCCAGAGGTGCTGCTACCCGCCAGGTGAATCTGCCAGACCGGAAGATCCCTATGATGCAGCGGAGCGATCCCCCTGCGAAGGAAATCCGCCGCGATCATGGCACACGTCACTCCTTTCTCCCGGAGGAAAGCCAGTCTGGCGAATGCCTCGGACAAAGCGTTGTCTTGGGAGCTCAGCTTCTTTGAGTACGCCAGGTGTCGTGGGATTGTCACGACAGATGTTTCCGGGTGGAAACTTGAGTATGGGGACATAGCGACTTCTGACATCGGGAGCTTGTCTAGCGTGGCGTGGGGAGACAAGGGTTTACCCAGGTTCGGCCCCTCGTCTTGAGGTAAAGACCTACTTCCTGCTACTTCTTTATTGATAGGGGTTTCGAGGACTCGGCGCCTTAGCTTCCGGGTCTCGAGAATACAATGGTGGTACTTGCGATCTGGTAAAGCTTAACCCTCTAGGAACCAGGAGACCCCCTTATATAGGCGGTGGGTGGGAGGTACAAGGCGATATCCGGGTTACAATCGTACCCGGACTGTACTCTAAGTCCTCTAAGTCTTCGCCTTCCGTATCGGGACTCCGTCTTGTACTTGATCTCCAGCCTTCTGGATCCTTCTGTCTTGCGGGCCAAGGTACACGTTGCGCACCGGCTTACGTGGGACCCGGCCCATATCTCTATGCTTAGCTCCGCCCTGGTTCTTACCAGGCCGGCTTGTCTTCTAGGTCGGTGGGCCTACCGGGTTATGATCCCCCCAACAGTAGCCCCCAGGATAACTTGGACACCAGAATCGACTTGCTTCACCTTAGCATTCTTGGGCACAATCTGGGGGAAGCCGTCATTCCTTTTGTCTGGGTTATCATCTGAAAAACAGTAAACAACTTATTAAACAAGCAGGCACGCGGGTGTCAGTTTGGCCGGCTCTTGCTGGCGGTCCGTTCATAACCCGTACATCGCCTGCCAACTTTCCCTTTCGGACTTAGCGATTTTCAATCTCTTTTGTTATTCTTCGAGGACATCGGTCAATCTCCTGAGTCAACGATATCTTTTAATACTTATCTCTTCGCAAGAATCGAGGAGCCGAGCGGCTACCTCGGGAACCCAAGATCCTGTCAGTTAGAGTATCTGACATCCCAGATATTATTCTCCGAGCCATTATTACGTTCGGTTTTTTCCTGTTTTGCCCCTAGGTCAACCCCCACTGGGCTATAAATAAGCGGGGACGGGGGAAATGCAATCATTTCCCCCCGTGCGCCCCCACTTCATCTTCCACCTCCAGCGCCGCCACTTTCACTTTCTAGCCCGAGCTCTGCAGCTCACGCCGGAATCAGCTAGCGCCGCCGCCCTTTTCCAGCTTCCGGCCGCATCCGCCGCTGCGCGGCACTCATCTTCGCAGCCGTCCTCTCTTCTCCCTTCACTTCGGATCTAGATCTCGGCACTTCGTCGCCATGGGCAAGAAGGTTGGAAGCAAAGGCCCGGCCGCCGCCGTCAAAGCAAACCTCAAGAAGGCTAAGGCCGCCGCCGGTGCCTCCGCCTCCGGCACCGCCGCCGCAGCCGGCCCATCTGGTAACTGGACGGACTCCTCCGTCTCCAACGCGAGACTGCAAGACTTGGTCGACTCCGGCGACCTTCAAGCTCAGAACGTCATCCAATGGCGCGCTCCTCGTGACGAGGTCGTGCCGGCTCCCAGGGAAAATGAGGTAATCGTTTTCGCCGATCACCTCAACCGCGGTTTTAAACCTCCGGGTTCCCTCTTTTTCCGCTCTCTCCTTTCTTACTACGGTCTTCGGCCTCAAGACTTGGCCACGAACTCGATTCTCTCCATCTCCAACTTCACCGTCTTATGCGAAGATTACTTCAGATGGAACCCACCGTCGATCTTTTCCTCGAATTTTTCTACTGCAACCCTCAGCGCTCCTCCGCCACTCTTCCTCTTAACATATGCGGAGGGGTTGCTATCCAGAGGCGCCGGGACTCCCTTTTCCCGGCTTTGAAACTCAACAGCCACCCTCGGGCGTGGCGATCCACTTTTTTCTATTGCAAAGACACCTCTCCCAAGGGCCAACCCAAGTTGCCGGGTTTCCGGGCTGAGCCCCTCGAGCTGGGAGAGTCGATCAACTCCTTCGCCCGAGACCGCGCTGCCTCGGCTCCCATCCTTTCTAGGATCCGGGCTCTCAAGGCCCATGGCCTTAAAGGCACCGATCTGGTCAAATGCTGGGTCGGATGGTGTATCAAGCCGCTGTCCCTCCGGCCCAAGCTCATTTCCGAATACACGAATGTTCCCTCTGACCCTCTCCGGTTCACTTCTCAAGAGCCGGAGGATGAAGAGGTTATCCGGGCTTCAAAGAAGCTTTTGTCCGAGTCTGTCGCCGCGATAACACTCGACGGGCTCCTCCCCTTTTGTTCTGAGAACCCGGCTCCCAAGGTACTTAGCTTGCAGCTTCTTTATCTCTCTTTTTGTATTTTGTCTATATCCTTGTACTTTTTCATGAATGCCTTTTACTCACTCCTAGACCACTGAAGACTGGTGGAAAGCCGCCGAAGAAACCCCCGCCTCCTCCGATCAAGAGGATGAGTCGGCGCAAAACTCGGAGGGAGGAGATGCAGCGGGCGAAGATGAGCTTGACTCCATGGACCGGCTTTTGCGGAATCTCATGGAAGCCGATAACGAAGACAATGCCTCTACTTATACTCCCCAAATTCCAGGTCAAGACGACCAAGACTCTACCAAGGTCCCAGCGCCTCCTTCTTCCCCGCCGGCTCAAGCCAAACGGGCCCGCAACATGGTACGCCTGATACCACGCTCTCGTTTCCTCGAACTAGAAGCTTCCGGCTCTCAAACTTGTCCGTCTGCGCAGGACAAGGGTGAGGCGACGCCTAAACGGCGAAGGACCCGTTCATCCTCCTCTTCCGAAGAGCTCTCCTCAGGTATCCCAAACAGTCCTTCTCCTCGCAGAAGAAACGTTCATCAAACTTCCCCCGATGCACGTTATCCATTGGCGGGCCAAATCCGGGTTGCTAAATCCCGGTCTATGTCCTGCTCTTCAGGTTCCGGCTCCGAGACTCTCCCCTCCGACTTTGTCATCAATAAGGGGTAGGTCCCGGTCTATTTCCTCACCATGTCTTTATTTTGACCTGCTTGCTGTCCATTACTCATGTAATTTATCTTCTTTCAGAGCCCAAGCCGTTCTTAGTGACGAGGAGACCCCTGAGACTGTGGCGACTCCTCCTGCGGAGCCTGAGGTCGAGGAGACCCAAGCCGAGATGCCGGTTGACCCGGTTCGTCCTGGCCCCGTCTCCTCTTCTCCTCCGAAGGCCGACCTTCCCGTCATTCCGGAAGAGCCAGATATCGTTATCACTGGAACCGGCTTCCAGGATCCTGGTGCGCCCTCATCTTCCGTGGCGAAGGTCCTGGAGCCGGAAGCTAAGGCTGAGGAGGGGCATGCTGCCCGTGCCGCGGGCAAGGGGCAAGTTCAGGAAACAGGAGACTCGGACTCTGAAGACGAGGTTCCTTACAACACCTTGGAGTTTCCAGAGCTTTTTGAGAAGATCCATGCGCGACTCTCCAGGGTGCGAAAAGAGGAGTCTCAGTTGCGGAACTATCTGCACTTTCGCTACCAGGTATGTTCCCTACTAGTAGTCCCCAAGTGCTTAGTTTTTACTCAGGTAAATGCTTAGTACTTGCATCATAGGGAACCTGTCTCTTAGTACGAATGATTCTTTGTAGTAGTCCCCGAGAGTCGGAGCAGTAGCTTGCTACGCTCCGGGTCTTTCTTGCGAGTGAAACTTTTGCAATGAGTAGTCCCCAAGAGTCGGAGCAGTAGCCTGCTACGCTCCGGGTCTTTCTTGCAACTCTCTGCTTAACTTTTTGTTTCTGCTGAGTAGTCCCCAAGAGTCGGAACGATTGCTTGCAATGTTCCGGGTCTTCTTTGAGATACTGTCTTAGCTTTATAAGCCGTTTTTTTGATGTTTCCGCTTTTTGCCTCTATCTTGATGAATGTTTGCTTGCCTCTGCAGGAGTTTTCGAAGGCCATCGCCGAGAGCAACAGCGAGGCGCGTCATCAGCTTGCGCAGGAGGCCGGCCTCCGCAAAAAGGCTGAGGAGCGGCTGAAGGCGTAGGAGGATACACTAAGTCGGCTTCAAGCTGACAACGAGGCCTTGCGGAAGAAGGTCCATGATCAAGAGCTTGCCATACAGGTGAAAGCTCTTGAGCTGCAGAAAGTCGTCTCCGAGCTGGAGAAGATAAAGAAGTTCATCCACAACTTAGCTGTTGCTGTCTTCGGTGAGTCTTCTCCTTCTCTTTACTTTGCTCCATTACTTTGTCTTCTCAGGTGTTCTTACCCTTCGTCCGCCTCTTGTCAGGTCCGGCTCAAGGGGTGACTATCAAGGGGACGCTTGATAAGATTCAAGCAATATACGGCGTCACCCGGCGGCTCTACTTTGGCTGTGCCAAAATGATCAAGATGTCTTCTTCCTCTGGGACATGTCCGCCGGGTCTCCCGGACTTTCTTGCCGCCACCTCTGTGGTGCCTGTGCTTACGGAGCGGTGGAAGGCGTCTTCCTGTCGCAAGGGTGCGATCCGTGCGCTTGCGCTGGCTAAGGCGTACTATCCGAACCTTGACCCAGTCAAGCTCACCAAGGGCTTCGCCGAGTTTCAACCTGACGGCACCGAGACGGCGAAGATATACGGGAAGCTTGTGAAGTCAGTTCGGCGTCCGGCTTGTCAAATTTCTGATGGGTTGGCGCTGGACGAATTCCAAGCTGCATACGACGAAGGTAACCGCGCCGTCAAGGAAGTCCCGCCAGAGCCGGTTAATCTGTGGAAGCCGGTGGAGGAGGCGCCGCAACTTTTCACGCCCTTCACGACAAGTGCGAACCCCTCAAGCTCAACTCCTGATGTTCCAGCTCCTTCTCGCCCTTCCGATCTTGACGGCTTTGAGGCCTTGGCTTCGGTCGTTTTGCAGATGCCACGAGGCGAAACTACAAGGGGTACGAAGGACCCTGGGCAAGGATCTGCATCGGCACCTCCACTCCAGTAGAACGTCCGGATGTTCCGAACGCCGATTCTTGTATCGGCTTACAAACTTTTGGCTTGTCTTAAATTCCTGAATTATTATATTGGCCTTCTTGGCCTGTAATAGGTTAGATCTGAATACTTGCTAAACTTTTGATGCGCCTTCGTGCGCTGATGCTGTAATGAAACCCGTCTTTATAAAAGTCTTGCTTTTTTCGATTTCGATGACCCTTTTGATTTCTTTAGCTCTCTGCAAAGCCGGTTTTCTCGTGACTTCTGTGTCTAAAATCCCCGAGCGATCAGGGTCTGCTAAGTCCCCATGGGCTTCATAGTCAGATTGAAAGCCGGTATTTTAGCATCTGGTCATGTATTAGGTGAGAATAACATCAAGCTAGCAGGCAAGAAACCAAGAATAATTGTGGCGTCTCTGCCGGGTCATGAGTTTGTAACTTACAACTTTCTTAGTTAGTAAGCCCCCAAGACCCTGATCATATGAAGAATAAGGAACTGAAAACACAATACTCTTTCTTTTTAGAGGTGCCTTCCTCATTTCATTGATCATATAATATGTACATAGCTAGCAAGCCGCCTCATTAAAAACCTTCCAGTCCCCTTAGGTACCCTGGTAAGGAAAAGAGCGCGTCTGAAACCTGCTGCTTTTAAACTAAAAAGATACAAAAAGGTGGAACCCGTCTCATCTGGGGGCTCACAAAACCTAAGTGTAGTATGGTCTGAGCTCTGCTATGTTCCAGGGCATGTCGTTCTCTGTCAACGGGTTCCTTGTATGGTCTGTATTGTTTCCTGTTCTTGTAGCTTGCTCTCTAGCATCCACCAAATAATAGGACCCGTTGTGCAAGTTCCGGCTTACCACGAAGGGACCTTCCCATGGGGGAGTCAGCTTGTGGAAGCCGGTCTTGTTCTGGGCTAGCCGGAGGACTAGGTCTCCTTCCTGGAAAGTTCTTGATCTAACCCGGCGGCTATGATAACGCCTCAGGTCTTGCTAGTATATGGCTGATCTTTCCAGGGCTAGCTCTCTTGCCTCCTCAAGCATGTCAACTAGGCTTTGCCGGGCTTGCTCGTTCTCAGTTTCGACATAGTTTGCAACTCTTGGAGAATCATGGATAATGTCGCTGGGTAACACGGCTTCTGCCCCGTAGACCATGAAGAAGGGAGTGAAGTCTGTTGATCTGTTCGGGGATGTGTTTATGCTCCAGACAACTGATGGCAGCTCTTCTTCCCAGCACCCGGCGGCTCTGATTAATGGAACCCGGAGTCTTGGCTTGATGCCTCAAAACAACTCCTGGTTTGTCCTCTCTACTTGACCGTTTGACTGAGGATGTGAAACTGAAGCAAGGTCGAGCCGGATGCCGTTCTCTTTGCAAAATATCTGCATCTCTCCGAGTGAAAAATTTGTCCCGTTATCAGTGATGATGCTGTGAGGATACCCGAAGCGATATATGATCTTCTTCAGGAACTTGACTGCTGTAGCTGCTGTGGAACTATTGACGGCTTGAACTTCCACCCACTTCGTGAACTTGTCCACTGCAACTAAGAGGTGAGTCTTCTTATTGGGTGAAGTCTGGAAAGGTCCCACCATGTCCATGCCCCAAACTGCAAAGGGCCATGTTATTGGGATGGTCTTCAAGTCTTGAGCCGGAACGTGGATCTGCCTTGCATATCGCTGGCATCCATCGCAAACCCGGGCTATGTTCTCTGCGTCAGCCAAAGCCGTCAACCAAAAGAAGCCATGTCTGTAAGCTTTGGCAACCATTGATCTTGTAGAAGCATGATGACCACAATCTCCTGAGTGGATTTCCTGAAGAATCTTCCGGCCTTCCTCTGGTGAGACGCATCGTAGGAATACTCCAGACGCGCTCCTTTTATGCAGCTCTCCATTGATGATAACATAACCCTTAGCCCGGCGTACGATCTGCCGTGCCAACACTTCGTCTTGTGGTAGCTCATCTCTCAGTAAGTAAGCCAGATATGGCTCTGTCCATGATGGAGTCTGGTGTATGGCGGCGACTAACTGTGAATCCGGGTCATCCGGGTTTGCTAACTCCTCCTCTGTCGGAAGCTTGACTGATGGATGATGTAACTCGGCGAGGAACACGTTTGGGGGCACCGGCTCTCTCCTAGAACCGAGTCTTGATAAGGCGTCAGCTGCCTCGTTTTTCCGCCTGTCGATGTGTTCGACCTGATACCCGGAGAAAAAACCGGCCACTCGGTCTACCTCTCTTCTATAAGCCGCCATGTTGGCATCTTTCCTGTCCCAAGTTCCTGATACTTGTTGAGCAACAAGGTCGGAATCTCCATAGCACATGATCCTCTTGATGTTCATCTCTTTGGCGACTTTCAGACCGTGCAACAAGGCCTCATACTCAGCGATGTTATTGGTGCAAGGCTCGAAGTATATCTGTAAGACATAACTCAGCTTGTCTCCCTTTGGTGAAGTTAAGACAACGCCGGCTCCTGCTCCTTCGAACAACTTTGACCCGTCGAAATGCATAACCCAGTGCTTCGCGCTTGGTGCAGGTGGTAAAGGATCGAACTCTGTCCGTTCATTGACAAAATCAACTAAGGCTTGTGACTTGATTGCTGTCCTGGGCTCGTAGTCGATATGATAAGGCCCCATCTCGATGGCCCACTTTGCGAGTTTTCCTGTTGCTTCTCTGTTTCTGATGATTTCTGCTAAGGGAGCGGAACTCACCACCGTGATGGGGTGTTCTTGAAAATAGTGGGGCATTTTCCGGCTTGCCATGAAGACTCCATAAACTAGCTTCTGCCACTGCGGATATCTATGTTTCGACTCTGTCAGCGCTTCGCTAACATAGTAAACCGGCCTCTGGATTGGATACTCCTTTCCTTCTTCCTTGCGTTCCACCACAACCACGGCACTGACGGCTCGTGAGTTTGCGGAGATATAAAGTAACATTGGCTCCTTACTGGTGGGAGCCGCCAGAACTGGTGCTGATGATAATGTCTTCTTCAAATCTTCAAAGGCATCATCTGCTTCCTGACCCCAAACAAATTTATCCGACTTCTTCAACAGCTTGTAAAGTGGAAGTGCCTTCTCTCCCATCCTTGCAATGAACCGGCTTAGGGCTGTGACACAACCCGTCAGCTTCTAGACATCATTGATACACTCCGGCTTCTTAAGGTTCATGATGGCCTTAATGTTTGCCGGGTTTGCTTCTATTCCTCTTTCTGAGACTATGAAACCCAGCAGCATGCCTGCTGGAACTCCGAACACACACTTGGTCGGGTTTAACTTCATCTGATACTTGCGAAGGTTGGTGAAGGTCTATGTCAATTCGTCCAACAATGACCCGGCTTTCTGCGACTTGATCACGACGTCATCAACATAAGCATGTACGTTGCGACCGATCTGGTTCTGGAAACAATTCTGGATGCATCTCTGGTAGGTGGCACCTGCATTCTTGAGACCAAACGACATGGTTTTGTAACAAAAGGCACCAAAGGGGGTGATGAACGAAGTCTTCTCCTGGTCATCCACGTTTAGCTTGATCTGGTGATACCCGGAATATGCATCCAAGAAATATAACAACTCGCTGCCGGCTGTAGCATCGATGATCTGATCTATGCGAGGCAAAGCAAAGGGGTCTTTCGGGCAAACCTTGTTCAAGCTGGTGTAATCCACGCACATGCGCCACTCTCCGTTCTTCTTCAAAACTAGGACCGGGTTAGCCAGCCACTTAGGGTGGTAAACCTCCATGATAAACCCGGCTGCGAGCAGACGAGCGATCTCTTCTCCAATGATCTTCTTCCTTTCTGCGTTGAAACGGAGTAGTCCTTGTTTAACCGGCTTAGCTTTTGGATCAACATGTAAGCTGTGCTCAGCAAGTTCACTCGGTACACCCGGCATGTCTGAAGGAGACCATGCGAAGATGTCCCGATTCTCACGGATGAACTTGATGAGCTCGCTTTCCTATTTTGGGTCCATGTGGGCCCCTATCGAGAACTGCTTGGAGGAGTCCCCTTCTACGAAATCGACCATCTTTGTATCTTGAGCCGACTTGAATTTTTTCTTCTCTTCCTCGTCAGCCGGCTTTTCCAGCACACGCTTGTCTGTCGGGTCTACTTGAGACTTGTAGTACTTCAGCTCTTCCTCTAAGCAAGCCTGTTCTGCCATGATGGCGTCCCCATTGTCACACTCTACAGCCATAGTCTTGCTTCCTTCCACTGTGATCACTCCCTGGGGTCCTGGCATCTTCAGTTTAAGATACACATAACACGGCCGAGCCATGAACTTTGCGTAAGCCGGCCTCCCAAATAGAGCGTGATACGGACTTTTTAGATCGACAACCTCGAACGTCAAGAACTCCGACCTGAATTGCTCCTTGCTTACTCCAAATGCCACCTCTAGACTGATCTGGCCAATTGGGTGTGCCAACTTCCCTGGAACTATGCCATGGAAGATTGTCGATGTTGGGGTCAGGCGGTCTTTGGGTTAAACCCATCCTTTTGAATGTGTCGAGATATAGGATATTGATGCTGCTGCCTCCATCCATCAAGACTTTGTTCAAGGAGAACCCGTCCACCTGTGGCGCTACGACGAGAGCCAGGAGACCCGGATGTTCCACTGCTGGCGGGTGATCTTCTCTGCTCCAAGTTATAGTTTGTTCTGACCACTTTAAGAATCTTGGAACGGCTGATGCTACTGCATTGACGGCTCTTGCCTTTAACTTTCTGTCCCTCCGGGACGTGCTTGTGGTGAAGAAATGATACTGGCCTTGGCTATGAAGCTCCTTCGGGTTCTGCTGATACCCGGTTGTGACTTGATTCTGTTGCTGACTAGACCCGGCGTTATTGTTTGGCGGTCCGTTCGACCCAGCCCCCTGTCCGGGTCCCGTCGAGTTACCGTTGTTTCCATTGAAGTTGCCGCTACGTCCGAAGTTCCCCTGGCTCCTCTGGCTCTCCTGCTCATGTCTCATCCAGGCTCTTATGTCGGCACACTGAGCTAGCGAGTGATTTGATGGTCTCCCGTTCTTGCTGTGTTTTGGACACGGCATGCTGTACATCTCACTGAAGTTCGGATTTCTCGGAGGTCCTCCTCTAAAGTTGCCACCGGGTCTCGGCCCTCTATAACCCGTCGTCTGGGTTGTGCCTACGAATTCTGAGTTTCCGCCTTCATAGGGACGCTTGTTATTCCCGTTCTGATTACCATTGATTGGACCCGGGTTCGGGTTACGGCCTCCGCTGACCCGGTTATTCCTCTGTTGTTCCTCCGTCTCACCCGGCTTTTTATCCGTGGCTGCGTACTTGTTCGCTGTTGTCACCACTTCTCCTATTGAGATCTCCCTGCAAGCCGGATCTTCCTTCATACGTCCTAGCTTGTGTGTTAAGGGATCAAAAGCGCAATTTTTCTCCATGTACGTGATAGCTGTATGTGCTGAAATGTTGAGGGATGACTGTAAGATCTCTGTGACTCTGGCCATCCATTGCCTTGCCGACTCTGTTTTTCTCATGACACAACGATCTAAGTCTGCCTCGGTGTACTGCTTTTTGCAAGTCCCAGCGAAGTTCTTGATGAACGCCGCCTTTAACTCTTCCCAAGAATTGATGCTGCGTGATGGAAGCCGGTCCAACCATATCTTGGGTGCTCCTTCCGCCATCATGAGATACAGGTAACGTGCACAAAGATTCGCTGTTGCATTCTTCATATCCATGGCCATGCCATAGCTACTCAACCACGTCTCCGGGTTCATGTGTGGCTCATAATTGCTTACTTTGGTTGGCTCTTTAAATTTTTCTGGAAACGGCTCCGCTCTGATAGCATCTGATAAGCACTTTGGTCCTGTCAAGTTTGAAGAAGTGACTCCTCCGTGACCCGGCGCAGGCGAAGATGCGGCGGGTCTGGCGGGGATCACTATTCCGACTCCGGCTGCTCCGGCCCCGACTGCCACTGGTGCTACCGCCGCGGCTGCGCGTCTTGCTCTTGAGCTATTGACTATTGACTGTGCCGCGGACATAGACGGTGCGGCCATCCTCTGAGGCGCGACCCCCGGCTGTTGCTGCTGGATCACTTGCTGATTTTGTTGCTGGACTTGCTGGTTTACCGGCCCAAGCCGGTTCTGGATGGATCTTGCTGCCGCCGGCTCTCCGTGCCGGCTTCTGGTACGACTCCTTTGTGGCTCTGAATTGAATGCTTGCGACCCGCGTGGATTATTGTTCTGTTGGACCACTGCGGTGCGTAACAAGTCAACGGCCCTCCGTGCTTCAATGCCGGCCGGTGAGTTGTCGAACGGGATCTGCTGTAAGGCATGTGCAGCTGCAAAAACATTGTCAACCGGATTATTTTAATGACCCGGGGGAGTACTAAACCTGGGAGGTGTTGGAGGTAGTTGTTATATGACTGCTTCTCCGGCTCTGGCTCCTTCTGCCGGACTTCCCGCACCTCCTCCGGCTTGCGCTCCTTGTAACCCAGTCTGCGGCGCGCCAGCTCCCATCACCGGGTTGGCCGCCGCTACGGGCGCGTTGGCTGGCGTCGTCTGATACTCTAGGAGTTGAGGTACTATGGTGTTGACTCCAGTCGGTAGAGGTAACCGGCTTCCGCGCCTCCTGCTCTGCACCGCAGTTAGCTCGTCCCTCCTCCTTTGGAGGGCGTCTCTTTCGTCTTGTAACCTCTGCTCTTGCTGGGCCAAAGATCGTTCTTTTTCCGCTACACGCCGGGCTTCATCCGCGCGCTCTTGGTTCGCTCTGGCCATGGCCCGATTTAGATCTTCCAGCTCCCTCTGCATGGCTGAGTTAGTGTTTGTTACTTCCCGCAAGTTCTGTGTCTGGTTCCCTGACGCGCCAGCTCTCGTCTGATCGTTCGCCGCCGTCATAATCGGGTTTGTGAATGCCGTTCCGCGTGCTGGTGTGTGCACCGGCACTACTGCGCCGAGAGTCGGTAAAACTGGCCCAGTATTGGGGTTGGGTGGGGGGTACGCTGCTGGCGGCATGCCAAGGTTGCTTCGTTCCCAAATTTCTCGGTCTTGTCGGGCGGTTCCTTCTGCGCTTGTCTCGTCACTCACGGACGCTTCCATCCCATCGGTCTGCTGAGCCGCTGTTACCACGTGAACCGTCATATATCGCGCGGGTCCTGGGGACACCGGGTGATCTTCCTCTTCAAGTCCAAACCCCCAGCGATCTTCAAATAGTGGTAGAATTGACTCGGTATCTGTGTCCAGATCTGACACGTTTATTGGTGCTTCGACGGAATCCTGTAGTGCTTGAATTGCCGCCTCTTCCTCGATGGACATGACTTCGCACTCTGGCGATCCAACAGATTCCTCTCCGTCCGTCTCGGCCATGGTGGCTGACCCGGACTCTGACTCGTACTATCACGCCGACGAAAACGTTGATCTGACCAAAGATGATCATAGATTCGGTTTCCAGCTGATCTGCCTCTTCCTTCCAACCAAAGTCGTCCACGATCCGCTCCCCTCCTGGAAGCGTGTAGATCTGGCCGATAGTAGGTTTTCCATACCGCGCCGCGCTTCTCCGCAAATCATGATGTTCTTGGCCGCAGGCCCCACGGTGGGCGCCAACTGTCGTGGGATTGTCACGATAGATGTTTCCGGGTGGAAACTTGAGTATGGGGACATAGCGACTTCTGACATCGGGAGCTTGTATAGCGTGGCGTGGGGAGACAAGGGTTTACCCAGGTTCGGCCCCTCGTCTTGAGGTAAGGACCTACTTCCTGCTACTGCTTTATTGATATGGGTTTGAAGGACTCGGCGCCTTAGCTTCCGGGTCTCGAGAATACAATGGTGGTACTTGCGATCTGGTAAAGCTTAACCCTCTAGGAACCAGGAGACCCCCTTATATAGGCGGTGGGTCTCGCTGGAGGTACAAGGCGATATCCGGGTTACAATCGTACCCGGACTCTACTCTAAGTACTCTAAGTCTTCGCCTTCCGTATCGGGACTCCGTCTTGTACTTGATCTCCAGCCTTCTGGATCCTTCTGTCTTGCGGGCCAAGGTACACGTTGCGCACCGGCTTACGTGGGACCCGGCCCATATCTCTATGCTTAGCTCTGCCCTGGTTCTTACCAGGCCGGCTTGTCTTCTAGGTCGGTGGGCCTACCGGGTTATGATCCCCCCAACACCAGGCACTGCGCCGGGTAGCACGGAGTCTCCAGGTGTATGCTCGCAATCTTCGTCCGGACGGAGTACCACTCTTTCCTCCACTCCCCCGTGGGACCCATCGTGATCATCTCCGGGAACTGGTCCTCAACGCCGTCTCGAAGGCGGAAGGTGACACCCCGATCCACTTGCACTTGCCAAGGCGGGGGACGAAGAAATGGCGGAACAGGGCCACTGACGGCCTGACGCCCACGAACGCCTCGCAGGCGTAAGCGAAGACGGCAAGAATCTACACCGCGTTGGGATACAAGTGCAACATCGCCAAACCATAAGCTTCCAGGACAACCAAGAAGAACTTGGAAAATGGAGGGAGGAGCCGCAGCATCGAGAAGATGTGGAAGGTGGCTACCACGCCGGCGTATTCTCCTCCGTCCCCGGGGTACGCTACCACTTCCGCCCCACGGAAGCTCGAGGTCAAGGTGCGGCGGACATTTCCCATGGCCGCCTCATCGGAAAACTTGCTCAGCGACATCAGCGCCCTGGTCACCCTTGGCGAAGCCGCCGCCGCCGGATTCATTCCGACCGACTTCTTTGCTACCGTTCGCCGAATCCTCTTTGGGGCCATCGGAGCACGGCGGAGCGGATCTATCTCCGCGACGGAGGAAGTGGGAAGGGCAAGAAGTGGAATCGATGGAGAAATACGAGGAGTTGGAGGCAATGGCGTGGGGGAGAGTGGCGAAAGTGAGAAGGCAGCCGCTCTAGAGCCGTTAAGTCAAGGCCAGCCGCCTGCCCCACGCGTCACGTCGCGGCCCCATTACTCCGACGGTCGTGGGGATCGAGGGGTCGTGCCGACTTCGGTGCGACCCAACCGTTGGGCACACGACCACGTCCAAGGCCCGCATGAACCGCAACGTTCGGCACGACTCCGTCGACAAGGCTCGGAGGCTCGCCTCTACCTCAACTCGGCGGGCCCCACTCAGCAGCACAAGGACGACCAGGCGCTGGACCCACTTTGAATTTTTTGGTCATGCCCCCGGCAGCCTCAGAAGACCGAAGCCGCCGGGACCATGCCCGGGGGCTGCTGTCGCAGCAGTGGAACATGGGGTTCCCCTAGCGCTGCCTAAGTGGGTCCACCGCCTATGGGCCTAGCACAAGGATGAACAAGGCCAAGACTCGACGCAAGGCCTGGCAGGCGCACCCGCGCCATACAAGACCTCCTGGGTGCATAGGACCCCCGGGCCTCCTGCGACCCGGAAGGAACCGAAGACCCCGAGAGCGCGAGTCCACGGCTGGGCCGAGCTCCCTCTCGGGTACAAGACCGTACGACGAGAAGATAAGGTTTCCACCACCTTCCAGAGGATGGTGGAAGCCCCCAGAAGGCTTGGGAAGCAAGGCGCGGCCAGGGAACACCACCTACCCACTGTCAGCCCGCGCCAGCCGCTTTCCCCAAAGGCGCCAGAGATCTCAACCACCCAAAGACGGATAATTGGAGGAGAAGAGGCCACGTCGCCGTCTCCACCACGGAGAGGGGTTGCTTCCCGCCAAGAACCCCTCACGCTCCTTGCATGACCTCTGTGGTATCCCCTTTCCCTATAAAAGGAGGACCAAGGGCATGGAGGAGGGAGGACCGGCACAAGCTAGCTTAAGGAGTAAGCAAGCTCTAGCAAAGAACTGACCGGCGATCCAAGGTAGAAGATAGCCACCAAGCTAGGCTAGAATCAGGACGGGAAGGAAGGTGATCTCCTCCGGGCAAGGATCTGTCCTCCCCCTTCCTCTATTGGGAGTACCCTGCCGGGTACCTCGCCGGGAAACACCATGATCGTTACATCTATCCAGACATGAAGGAGTAGGGCTGTTAGCCTTCGGGCGGCCTGAACCTGGGTAGATCGCTGTGTGCTTTCCTTGTTTGCATACCACATCGAGATCGGAGAGCGAGAGAGGAACTTGTCCGAAGATCGTCCCCCGGGAGACGTTTCCAGCCTCCTTCGCGCCCCTACCGAATCTACAAAGGGGGTGCCTCGCATACCCGGTGTCCGTGATTCGAGACACGACAAAAGGTGAGCATCATATACTGATAGCATGAGCACCACATGGTTAAGAAACCACATGATTCAAAACACTGCCATCAAGCACAATCAGGGACCTTTGGTTCAAGTCAAAGGATTAAAATCAGAGGAAGGTGTAACTATTACCAAGTGATGCAAAGAACACCATGGTGTAGCAATCACGAAGTGGTTTCCAATAGCTATTCATAGCTTCAGAATCACTTAAGCAAACCAAAAGAAGACATCTGAGGTGGAAACAAGCCTCGAAGCCTACAATAGACAAATATGGAATCCACCTAGCAGAGAGGTCATGATGGAAGGAAAACTCACAGCTACAACATGAAAAAGGAAGAAATCATAACACACATTAGACTCTGGAGAACACAAGACTAGGTCTACGGGTTAAACACACGGCATGTGCTCGAGGCACCTAGAGTTTGAATGACTAGAAGAGTGTAGTGACCCCGTACACCACTGCATGTTGTAGTATACTAGTCTGATATAACAATTACGGAAGGACTTATCCGCAAATGTTAGACCCCACAGAGCAGTACAACAGAAACATAGGCGGTCCATATAAAACTGTAGAATTACAACACTATCATACCAAATCTCGATAACCTTCTTTATAGAAGAGAAAGTCTCTTTCAAATAAAATACAATAAGATCCAAATCGTAGCAATAAGCTGAATTTCAGCTCTAACTCTAATTCTATTCCACTACTGCTGTTGTCACAGCCCTACAGTATTCCACCTGGAATATCTTTATCCAGCGGTGTCCTCCACCTTCCAATAGATATTGTCTCCTCCTTCGACAATGTGTCGTTGAGACACCATTGCATTAATGCTGTCGTGGCTCCTTTGGCATGGTTGTCGTCACTCCTCCGTTGATGAAGTAGCAGTTGACTCCTGGTTGAAGACCTCCTTGCCGTCATGATGGCTCACCGGCACCTCCCATATTGGCTCCAAGTATCTAAGCAGGGGGTCAACGAGGAAAGGGTGAGCAACACTAGCGTTACTCAGCAAGTTCAGATATTATAGGAAAGAGTTTTGATTTTCATGCACTAACTACTGCCAAGACCAACGGTCGTAAGCATAATGCAAGTTTTGGGAAAACCTTTCTTCAAAAGTCAAGTTTTATTTCAGAAAACTAAGCTCCCAGTCTCCACGGGTTCATAGCCATCACTTGGGATGCCTTTCCCGCTGCGTTCTGTAGTTCCTTCCGGGAACACGGATGTGACAGTCACAGTTTCTTTTTGGTTGACTCTGCAGAGCTACGTAACTTTACCCATGAGAGTTCCCCAGCCTTTATGCCTTTCCGGGTTGCATGCCCGTCCATACTTCCATGGTATGGGGCCAGGCCAAAGTTCAAAGCCAATCACTGCCCCTCTCCGCACAACACATATCCGCCCCTTATGGCCCAGCTGGTACTATGACCAAGCTCGCCACCACTCCCGAGCTACTATTCCAATTCACCCCGTCGGGTGGGAACGTATGCGGTTCCACGCTGTTGGCCGCCGCAACGGACGCAACCAGGAGATAGCCTGCCGAGGATATATGCCCGAGAGAAGATAGCAGCTGACCTTACCGTCCCATTCCAGATCTCATGGTAAATGCTTCAATACGGCACTAGGATCACTGGAACTTTTGTAATTAATCCTAGATACATACTTTCCGTACGATGGAACCTCCACCATGATATCCGTACCATTCCATGGTTCCAGCGCCCGCCAAACAATATATATAGCACTTCACATCATTCGAAAATAGTTTTTCTTTTTAAAATGCAATGATAATAGTTTTTTAAAATAGTTTGTATAAAATATTTCAATGCGGATATGCAAGAATGAACTTGCCTGTGATAGAAGTGGCAATTCAGCAATTCGGGATTCTAGTGTCTGCGGTAAAACCCCGAGATCTGAAAATAGCAAAGTAATCCCAATAAGGATTACAGAAAACTCCGGCAAGATGCTATTATGTATATATATATGAGATGCATCGTAATTACCTCGAAAATACCCCAGCTCACAAGTGCAAGCTTCGCCCTACGCGGTAACTTATTTGTTTTAGAGTTTAAAGATTATTTAGGATTTATAATTTTGATTTGTTACATCATTTTGATGTGTTATAATTTCCAGACTTAAGTGTTGTTCACTTTTATTAAGTTTGTAAAATATCATGATATTTAAGTAAAATTGATTAACCCAAGTATTTAACTTGTTCATATAATAATAGTTAGGAGTATTAAAAATGAGTGAGCAATTTATCCTCTAAGGAATTTTATTTTACCACATAGAATAATTTGGAATTTTTCCTTGAAGAAAATTCTTATAAAAATATCTTTTCTTTAACAAAATATTTTGGATAATTATTTTAACTCCAAAACTATCATGTTATTGTTATTTTGATAATGATGAGTATTATTTAACAACTTAATAAACTTTAAAATCAAATCTTATTTTTAAGAGTTTTACTTGTTTGAAAATGTTATTTGAATTAGAAACCTAATTCTCTTATTATACAATAACACTCTCTCTAATTTTTACCCTATGATAAAATCATGAATAATTCTATTAAAAATCACTTTTAAAAAGTAGAGGAAGTGTAAATACTTAATCCTATTTTTATATGATTTTTAGGCCTTTAAGTTTGTGTGAAAATTCATTTGAGTTTTAGTTTTGTAAATTACCAAAATGCCCTTTGGTCAATGGGTTGGACCAAACCCTCTCAAACCTGGCTCGGTCGGTCAGACCGAACCGGCCCACTCTCACCTTCTCTCCTCCGAGCTCTCACTCCCTCGATCCCCTTCTGCCTTCTCTCCCGTGCGCGCCGCCGTCGCCTCCAGCACTGCTTCGGCCGCTGTCGGCCATCTCCGGCACCGCCACGCACTGGCAATGCTCCGCCGCCACCTCCTCCTCTGGTTCCTCGCCTCCTCGGTGTCCAATCGCGGCCGAATCGCCCCCCACCTGCAGCCCTAACCCTAGCCGCCATGGCTCGGGTCGCCGGTGCTCTTCCCCGGGCTCCCGCGCCTCCGCGGCTCCTGCTGGGCTGTCTCCTGGGACCCCGGTTGCCTCCTCGAGCTCCTGCGCAAGCAGGCCGCTTCGGCCCCCATCGGGCCTCCGCGCTGCTCGGCTCGGTTTCGCCTATCTCAACCTCGACGCCGGCGGGATGGCGTTCTGGCGCAACCCCGGTGTCCCTCTGGTGCTCGAGGACCTCCTCGACATGCTGCTGCTGGTGTGGCTCGGCGCAGGTCGATGCGCCGCTGCTGAGGTGCTCCTTGTGTCGCCGTCGCCGCGATGCTCGTCGGTGTCGTCCTCGCGGTAGCTTCCGCCGTGGTAGCGTGAGCACTGCCTCTCCACGCCACGGTGTTCGTACCCGAGCGTTGGTATGCGTCCTCTCTTCTCACTGCTACCCCTCTCTCTGAATTTCTCTCACACACGACTCAGGACCAAGTTCAGTTTTATTTTTTTAGATGTTCTAGTTCATCCAAATGATGAATTGATGCCTGAAATTGTGCTGTGCTTAAGGTGCTTCTCACTGTCACTTGTGTTACTGAAGAAATATTCAGTTGTGCAAGTGCTACTGTCATTTAACTTCAGAGATAGAATTAGATGATTTTGTGGGTGCTTCCCCATATATTTGATACCCTATTATATTCTATTGAATTGGATTTGGAATATGGGTAGCTGATGTGTATGTGCTCAGGAATACTTCTATTTAGATGATCCTCTTATCCTAGCATCTGAGAGATGATTTTATATTTCCTTAGATGCTGGATTATGTGATTTATGTGTTGATGCAATACTACAGCGTGTATATTTTACAAGAACAGATATACTGCATGCTTTGCCATGCTGTTTTGCTGCTTCTTAAAATTCTTGGCTGTTGTTTAGGGAGCAACAGGTCATCGAATACATGATCTTGCTCTGGTAGTGCTTATGTGCATAGATAAAAATTATTTCCTGATGACTTACTGCTCAAATGCATCATCTGGTGTATGTGTGGTGCACTGATACTTGCTGGCTTGGCTTATAAGCTTATTTCCCTGATTTTGTACCCATGTTTTTATCTGTTGAGCATGATTTATTCACCGGTTCCTCCCAGAGAGTTGCACAGTGCTTAGATCCATGCTAAGCATGATCTGGTGGTGCTAATATAGCTGAAATGTTTTTAGAAATGCATTCTTGGACAGATTTGGCTATTTAATTGATAAGAGCAGATTATATACTTGATTTCTTGGCCTAGCCAATGATGCAAAGGCTGAGGCATTTTGTTTAGGTAAGAACAGATTCTAAATAGTCGATTTACTTCTCTGTGATGATCCAGCATAGCATCTCTATGCGTATCTGAGAGAAATACCACTTTCTATCCTCCTAGTTGTTATCTAGTTGAAGGGTGGATTGATTGTTTTATAAATGTATTGCTGGACAACACCAAGTTGCTATCCAGACTTGGTTAATATTACTAGCAAGTTTATTTTATTTTCCTCCACTTGCTTCTGTGAGCTGATAAGAACACAGTACTACCCTTTTCTCCTCTCTTTCCCTCTCAACTAATGATATGAACAGATGCTTCTCGTGCACACTGGTGCATGATATACACCTTGTACATCCACAAGTTAATCCAGATGTCTCTCTGGTACACTTGTGTGTGTAAAATAAATAAAACAGGTGCTACACTCTCCCCTCTCTCTACAGCATATAATTGCTTAACAGAACCAACTCTCTCACCCTCTCAACCTCTCATCTCTTTGAGCACACAGCTGAGGCTGCAAAGCAATGCACTGCCACTTGAAGTGATGCTTGCACACACCAATAGATCAACCTGCTGTTGTAGGGTAGTTGTACACGTGCTTCTGGTTGGTTCTTGCTCCATGGGTATGCCTGCACCTCCTCGCTGCTTCAATGATCCTAGGGTGTATTTAGCTAGCTGAAATGGCTTATCACCTGATCTGGTACTGTTCTAGGTGTTCTTGGACAGTGGAAACAGGAGTAATACTGTGGGTAGATGCTTGGCTAGCATCTGTAGCCTCATGGTTCGGCTGGCTGTGTGAGATGTGCAAGAACAGTGGTTGTGCTGCTGTCCTGTTTAAATAGTGCTACAGGTCGGTTTGGGGTTGCTGTTTTCAAATTCTCATGTCTAAGCATTTCTTGGGGTTCAAGTCAGGTGAGATATTTGCTTGTGGATAAGGAGTGGTCACTGATCTTATCTTCTTGTGGAATTAACTCTTGAGCAAACCGAATGGCTTTCCTTTTACCTCTTGAGCAAGGCTTTGGCTGCCCTCACTTATCCACTGTTTGAGATTTATTTTTGGTACACCCAAGTGGCATTTGGTACTAGATGGGCTGTGTGGCTTCTCTCATATGTGGGCTTTGCCAATCATGGGTGGTGATCATGTGGCTTAATAATTTCAGATTGTGGGCTTTAGCCTTTGTCTATTTTCTTCCTTGGTAAATAATACCATTGGAGAAATAATCTCTCTTTTCATGTGGGCTTTCTTATTTAGGAACTTGACTAGATTAGAGGGATTGACTAGTTGCCTAAGATAAATAAATATGGATCAATAATAATTGCCTTTGCTTATGTTGCCTTTGTATCTTGCTCAAATGGATCATATCCCTTGTTGCCTAGTTGATCCACATTGCCTCCAATGATCCAAGTTGATCCATAAGTTGCCTAAGATATAGTTGATCCCTCTAGTCAATATTTGGATATTAGGACAAGTTCCTAATATTCTTTGGTTAAGTTCCAACATTAAATTGCCTCACCCTTGTGGTGAAGGCAAACATTTTAATTATCAACCCCCTCTCTTTTGTCTTTGTTTATTCTGCAGGAAATGGTTTGAAGATGAAGATTGGAAGATAAGAAGATCAAGATTTAGTTCGTACTTCCTTTTATTATTTTTGTAATCTTCTTTTTATTTGAATGAGATATGTACATATTCAGTTAAAGATGTAATATGAATTAGTCTTTCAATTCCAATTTGTAAGATTTGATCTTATGTTATAATTCCATTTGTTGTGTCTTAAATAGACCTTGGACATTTGAACTTTAATTTGTATATGAGATGTGTAAAATGAGGTGATGAACTGATAAGAGCATGTGTGAGATGAATTTGGAATGGGTAAGATTAGATGATGAAGTGATGTGTTATAAGTTGGACTTATGGTGATGAGATATGAATGTATGAAATGATGTGTTGTGAATTGAGAACATATTATCTTATATTATTGTCATATTTTTCTATTGTTTTCAGGGAGTGTCGAGAATTAAGAAAGGTCATGTCCAATTTTTGATTGTCTCGACTAAGTATTCTCATTTCAATTTAGTTTGTTAAAAAGATCATGTCGAAGTTTATAGCACTCAACAGATGATCTAAACCCTAATTCATCATGTCGAGAGAAACATCGATCACTTTGCATCGTTTAATTTAACGCGCCAAAATTTCCCGTGTTTTCAGATGCATGCCATGCAAATGCACATATTCTATTTCTACCCTTCCGACTCTCTAAACTACGGGGTATTACAAAGAGATAGCAAAACCTTTTCAAATCAATACAAGATAAGGTGACTCAGAATTAGAACGATACCAGATAAGGAGTAAAAAGAATCCTAATGTCATTTTCTTAACTCATTTTTACGTTCAAAATTAGTTTCACAAACACTAGACTCAACATCGACCAATAGCAAGGGTTTCCTACAGGCAGTCCTGCTCTGATTCCAAAAACTTGTGGCGACCCCGGAATCCAGAGTTATACATAAGTGTTATGTGCTCTTAGACATGATAGCCGAGAGTTACCGGGTTACGAACCCCAGGCAGCATTGCCCTGCAGGCGTGCCGGGAACACCGGTCACACAAAACCCCTCGGAAGACTACCACACTAATCATAACCAAGAATGCATAACAAATAATCCCAGAATCTGGTTAAGCTGTCGGACTCGACCTCTGAATTATACAGCAATGCTATGTGTCACTGGTCATGCTACGTAACCGAGGGTCCCTGGGGTTACCACTCTCAGGCCGATGCTCATCGGCAGGCGTGCTCGGAAGGGATCATCGGCACACAACCCCTCGGCTGCGCCATAACACGGGCATAGCCAAAACTGCATAACAAAGAGCTCAAGAACCATAACCCTTCAACCGTGCACTTTATATCCATACACGCATCATGCACGGGATGAGTAGCGGACAACCGGTATAAAGCAGGCTCTACGACATGAACTAGAGTAAGGTATATATATTACAAGAGGTAGCTTTACACACAGAGGTCTTCCGACCCAACATTACATCATACAACGGAAAGCGAATATGTTGCTATTCAACAAGACTTGCAAAAGGCCTAAGAGGCCAAAAATAAGCAACGTAGACTACATAACCTACAAGTTCCAGGCTGCCACCTGGGAACCCCCAAACTACTCGTCGATGTCATCGTTGAAACCACCGTCGGAGTGCTAAACTTCACCTTAACCAAATATAGCAAGAATGAGTACTGGATGGACTCGACAAGACTTAATTAACCTATTATATATCTTCTTATTTTGAGAGTTTGAATGAAGGTTTCTTTTGCATAAAGCCATCTTTATTTCGAAATCGAGGGAGAAAGAGAAGCTCGTTTAACAGATCTTTTGAAAAGAGATAAGAGAGTGACAACTCTAGCTCTGATCACCAAGTGGCACCTTCGATAACACCACCAACATCTCTCCATGTTGGCCTTTCTATATTAGGATCATGTTCTCTATGATCTCGTCCAGTAATACCAAGTCGTCCGTAACCGTGGACACGGCTATTCGAATAGATTTAACCCTGCAGGGGTGTACAACTTTACCCACACGTACCGCCCGACTCCTTGCCGATCATTAGCTCTCTTCCTGGGAAAGCCGGCAGAGTGGGAACGGTTACAACCTTTACCTTGCGTAAGCCTATCCATGGGCAATATGTTGTGTGTGCTGAAGTCAAGGTTCAGGGCTACCACCCCCTCGACCGCGGCCACGATCCTATGAACGCCCGAACTATAGAGCCCACAGATAGATTACGCAAGTTAGTTAGTTGATGGGGTTCCTAGGCCACGTGTGGTTGCACGCTCGTCCGAAAACTCAAGGTCCTAGGTCGGCGGGAACGAGACAACACACCACACCATACCAATGTGGCCTCTCATCCACGCCTTTTAGTCATATTAATCACATAACTCTGATCATTTCACTTCACATTCAGCTTCATTGGCAGCTTTGATTCATCAATCGGATGGAGCAGAGATAACAACTATACATTGCGAAGCAATATGAGGCTTTGGCGATTCACTCAAGCAGTACCTAGGGTTGCTAGGAGCAGTGGATCAGGGTATTTAGGCGATGCAAATATATAGGAGAACTCTATCTATCCATCAGAAATATGTTGGAATCGCATGCATTATACGAGAAACTGAAATTCTTTAAAATCACATATATGAGCAGATAAGAGGTTATGCTTGCCTTGTTTGTCGAAAACAAGATATAGAGATTTGAAAATCTTCTGCTTGACCTGATCATTGATTGATCAAGTATTCGTCTTAAGAGGTCGGCGATCTTGATCTCATATCCACGTCGTACCGGGGAGAATGAAAACACCGGAAAAGGAAAAACAACACTCAACCATGGCATCGATGCAATGCGCACAAATGTATGCATGTCATATTAAGGGATTCAATTTAAAACCTAAAGCATGGATAACAACTTAAATGGGGGTCCATATATAACTCAAACAATAGTTGCAAGAAACCCCATAATTAAGTAGTGGCATTTTAGTGATTCTAGACAAATCTTAATTTGAGTTGTGCAAACATGCACGAATTTGATACAAATAGATAGGATTTCAATTTATGAACATTTTGATATATTAAACACATTTTTCTGATTTACAGAATAAAAGATATGAAATTTACAAATTTAAATCATTTTCTGTAATTTAAGTAGACTTGGGTCAACCTGTCAGGCGTTTAACAATTAACAGAAATAATTTTGGAAAAGAATAAAACGAGGCTGACATCATACTGACGTCAGCAATGGAGGCATTCCTCCTGCCAACCACGATTTCGACGAACGAAGAGGCGAGGGAACGTGCGGTTGGACGCGCTGGACGCGCACGGCCTCGGGCAACCATCCCGTAGCGGCGCCGTTCGGTTTTGGTCGCCAGAGTTGCGCCGGCGACGACGTTTGGCGGCGGCGGAGGACGGCCTGCACGGCGGCCACGAATTAGAGAGCGAGGGAGAAAAGTGAGGGGTCTAGGAGGAGAAGCGGCTCACCAGGAGCACGAATAGGTGTCCAGGGAGGTCGGGGGACGTCGGACGGCGACCGGAGCGAGCACGGCAAGCGGCGGCTGGAGGCGGAGAAGGAACACTCGATTCGGTGATTCCCGGGCGTCCCAGCACCAGCTGCTAGTCGGGGATGGAGAGGAGGCGATAGAGAATCCGGTGGCTGGCTTCGATTTGTCTGGGGAGGCACGGGACGGCTGCGCGTCGCGTCGGTGCGGCGGCATTCTTCGGGCGCGCGCAGAACAGAGAGAAGAACAAAGGAGGAGAAGAGGAGCGAGGGTGTGAGGAGGGGAAAGAGGGCACGACCTCTCTTCCCTTATCCTCGCGGATAGCTGCGCGGCGGCGAGGTGATTCGCGCTGAAATCGGCGACGTACAGCGCGCCAGGAAGCTCTCTGCCTGCCAGGCAGAGAGGACAAGGAGGAAGATAATAATTTCGCAAGAAGGCCCTGGGGTTTCAAAATTTACAGAAAGGTCCTTGGCATTTTAAAACAGAAAGTTCTTTTATTTTTCTAGGGGTCTAAAGATAGTCAATAAATTACCCAAAAATTCATGTAGGCTTCAAATATTATACAGAAGCCCCACATATTTTTATTCTATATTTTTGAAAGTTTTGAACCACCTTTGAAAATATAACAAAGTGTAAGACAATTTAATGTTTATTCTTTTAATTAAAATGCAAAATTTTCTTAGTGCAAAAATTAATGCATGACATGACATGATTAACTATTTAACTTAGTATTACAAACTTGGGTGGTCTCCTCTCTTGCTCTCTCTCTCTCTCTCACGATTCGATTCGGATGAATCTCATCAATAAGAACAGCACCGCCGCTGCAAGAACAACGCTGCTGCCGCCATGCTCGACTTCACCGCCGCTCAGTGTGGCTCCTCGTCGTGCCGGCCACGCTCGCCGACCTCGCCGGCGCCGCGTACTTCTAGCGCCCAGAGACCTTGGGCTGGTCGACGAAGCCCGGCGTCCAGCGACCCGAAGCCGGCATGTCCATCTCCTTGGCTTCATCTCCATCGCCATAGCCAGGAGGGCCCTGCTCCGGTCGTCGTCGGCCAGCCCCGCTAATTTTTTTTTAAAACCAGAAAATGATAGCGCTGGCGCACACAATTCTTGTTCGCCAGCGGTAACCATGCCTACCGCTGGCGAACAGGTGTTCGCGAGCGGTATGTGCTACCACTGGCGGATTCCCACTGGCGCACTCGTGTTCGCCAGCAGTATGTCAATTCTGTTCGCCGGAAGTAGCGATATTCCTACTAGTAACTACTTCTTAAATGAAGGGCTGGTGAGAAAAGTGAACAAATGGCGCGGAATGATGGTGTTCCACCACAAGATAAAGTTCCCTTGCATCAAGAAGGCGCCTGCCAGTCCGATGGACACCTGGTATGTCCTCCTACAAATGTGGTACTACGTTATGGATAAAGAACGGAAACAATTTCCTGGTAGTGTGTACAAATGGGCAAGGTTCCAGGCCGACGATGATGATGCTACAATCATATGATAATTCGGATGCATCCAGCAAAGGATCGCCGAAATAATCTCGAAGGACGTCATCATGACAAATGGGATATTCTACTACCATCGACCACCAACCAATAACGCGGCCATTGAAGCTCTTCTACGGCAACAGGGCGATCACCGACCCTTCCAGTCGTTAGAAGGTGATCTCCCGTTCCCGCGGAAGAAATGGGTGAAGCTGACGGCCTAGAAGGTGACGGTTCGGTTGTCAATTTAATAGTTTGTTTCAATCTAAGTTGGCTAAATCTAGTTTCAATGAATCATTAAAATTGTGTGACATTTGTACTTTACATCTTTCTATACCGAATTTGTTGCATAACATTCTTTTCTTATTTTTCTTATGTATAGAGATGAAGAAGTGGATCGAGGAAAGGAGGACGAGCCGGAGAAGCTTGGAGCTAGGAGTCCGAAGACCATGACTTCATCGCGATCATCCTCTCGTCGTCGTTCCGGTCCTTTAGCTAGATGTAGATTGCATGGGTCATTGTAATATACATTGCTTCTCCCGACTTAAGATGTTGTGCTCGATTTGTAAATTTAATAACGATGTTTGTAATGCATGTGTGATGGATCTATATTGTGGTTACTTGTGTATTGGTACTTCTGGATTTATGTACTTTTTTATTTGTCTATTTTCCAAAATTATATATGAATTTGCTGCTGTAATTTCATTTTTCAGCAAAAAAAATTTAATTCAAAAATATACTCCTGGCGAACATAGAGTCTCACCCCTGGCAAACTAAGGATTTACGCTAGCGAACAGGAAGGGTACCCCTGGCGAACATGATTAGTTCGCCAGGGCTATCCCCAACTTAGCGCTGCGAACGGATTCGCCTGTTCGCCAGGAGTCCAAGCCTTAGTACTGGCGAACAGATCATGTTCGCACTGATTTTGGCTTGTAGGAAAAAGCCTGTTGCTGGCGCACTGACCAGTACTGTCTCACCAGTGGTAACAGGTACTCCTGGCGAACACAGATCAGTGAGCCAGGAGTACCTGTTACCACTAGCGAGACAGTGCTGGCGAAGCGCTGTTCGCCAGCGCTAGCCAAAATCAGTGCCCAGCAATAGGCTTTTTCCTATTAGTGAGTGCTCGTGCTTGAAGGGCAACCCTTCCTTCCAGACCCTGGTACTGGAGGAGGGGTGATGTCTACGCACGCTCCTATTCTTGTAGACAGTGTTGGGCCTCCAAGAGCAGAGGTTTGTAGGACAGCAGCAAGTTTCGCTTAAGTGAATCACCCAAGGTTTATCGAACTCAGGGAGGTAGAGGTCAAAGATATCCCTCTCAAGCAACCCTGCAATTAAGATACAAGAAGTCTCTTGTGTCCACAACACACCCAATACACTTGTCAGATGTATAGGTGCACTAGTTCGGCGAAGAGATAGTGAAATACAAGTAATATGGATGATTATAAGTAGTAATTGCAATCTGAAATAAAAATGGCAGCAAGCAAACATGTAGCAGAACTTGTTGTAAACGGTGTTTCAATGCTTAGAAACAAGGCCTAGGGATCATACTTTCACTAGTGGACACTCTCAACAATGACATCAAAGCTGAATAATAAATACTACTCTCAAACACTCTCTTGTTGGATGATAAACACCATTCATTGTGTAGGGCTATAAAAGCACACCCCAGAGTCTGAGTAAACATACACCACAATGTCATAAAGGAATCACACACGGTGCACACTCTGTCACCTTCACACCGTGGAGAGTAACTCCGTAGTTCATATTAAAATAACCTCTAGAGTGCATAATAGATAACGAGTAGCATCTATAATTCAACTAGAGTACAAGGCTCATGATCACCTAAAGATCACACCATGGGAGAGAGAGATAAACCACATAGCTACCGGTAGAGCCCGCAGCACCGGGGGAGAACTACTCACTCCTCATCGTGGGAGTCGGCAACGGCGATGGAGATGGCGGTGGAGTCGATGGAGATGGTTCCGGGGGCAATTCCCCGTCCCGGCAGGGTGCCGGAACAGAGACTTCTGTCCCCCGAAACTTGTCTTCGATGGCAGCGGCGCAACGGAACTCTTCTCGGAAAAAGGCTTCGGTGGTTAGGGTTATTTTATCGGGGGCAATATATGGGCGAAAGGGCGGCGTCGGTGGGCGCCCGAGGGGCCCTCACCACGTGGCGGCGCGACCAGAGGGGGAGCCGCGCCACCACATGGTGTGGCTGCCTCCTCGGCCCCCTTCTTCTCTCCTTCGGACTTCTGAAACGTGTCGGAAAAAATAGGGACTTTGGCTTTTGTTTCGTCCAATTCCGAGAATATTTCCTTAACAACTTTTCTGAAACCAAAAACAGCAGAAAACAGGGAACTGGCAGTGTGACATCTTGTTAATAGGTTAGTACCAGAAAATGCATAAAAGTGATATAAAGTGTGTATAAAACATGTAGCAATTGGTATAATATAAGCATGGAACATAAGAAATTATAGATACGTTTGAGACGTATCAAGGGGCAACGGAGGTTTTAGGCGGGCCATGCGTTCTTCCCTGTCATGGTCAGCCAGAAGGGTGGGACGCATGGTCCGCCGCCTTCGGAGGAATCCACCTAGCCATCATGGCCGCAACCTCTTAGGCTGGGTGGACATTCAATAGATAATGGGGGCTATCCAACAGGGAGGGGCAGCCAAAGATTTTTCGCCCCGCCTAGCATCTCCGCGGGATGCCCGATATCATAAGCCCCCGGCTATAGTTAATGATTTGATCAGATCTATTCGAAGGCGGCGAGAATAGTTGCGGGTGTTCTTGGCACAATTTCGTCGGGTGGCACACGTCCTACCGCGGATTTGGGGAGACACGTTGCTATGGGTCTTCGAGGGAAACATGCGGCATGCGCGGCTCCGTCGCAGGCTGCATGCTTGTCTATCCCGATCAGCGGAAGAAATCTGGAATATCATAGATGAAGTTGTTCAAGAAGAAAGGCTCGGGGGCTCACCCTAGGCCCCCGTATCAGATTGTCCCTTATGTGTAGATATATCTATGGATCCCCGGGTATTATTTTGGGGTAAGATGGCGAGCGGATCAACCATGCACAGACCAGGAGTGTCTCCGGGATTTAAAGCGTAAGGAGAATATGTTTGCTACTCGGCCGGGAAGATGTCCCCGCCGAGATCAGAAGATCCTGGGCAAACATTGTTCTCCTATTGGAAGCGTAAGGAGAATGCACATGCTACTCGGTCGGGAACAATTCCCAGCCGGGGTCGGAAGAGTCCGGGCAATCGCTGTTCTCCTAGGCGCAAACAGAAAGGTCCATCCTTATCGGTTGTGAGGCGTATCAAAGCGGCCTTTGTATAATTCGCCGTATCGGAAAATACCAGGGATGGAGCGACCCAAATCGGTCGCAAGGTGTGGTAGGGCGACCCTTACGTAATTCGCCGTGTCATACAACCAAGACCCGACATTCGAGTCGTGTCAACTATTGGTTAGACAACTATAGCTGAGATAGGATGGACCAACTTACGTCATGGCCTGAGAAGTAAGCTTGGTCTACGTCATGCTCGGTATAGGAACTGTAACTGGGAGTTGCTCCCACCCTTCGAGGCCTTTTTTGAGTGAATGTGATTCTGCTGAGAATTGATTTGGGATTTACCACTTGGGTTGAGTGGCCGCTGTCGTGTCTCGAAGGACGGACACCGGGGATGCGAAGCACCCCCTTTGTAGATTCGGTAGGGGCGCGAAGGAGGCTGGAAATGTCTCCCGGGGGACGATCGCCGGCAAGCTCTTCACTCACTCTCCGATCTCAACGTGGTAGGCAAACAAGGAAAGCACACAGCGATCTACCCAGGTTCAGGCCGCCCGAAGGCTAACAACCCTACTCCTGCATGTCTAGATTGATGGATGAATCATGGTGAGGCTACAATGGAGTTCTCCGGTGAGGTACCCGGCAGGGTACTCGGCTAGAGGAAGAGGAGGGACAGATCCTTGCTCGGAGGAGATCCTTCTCTTCCTCGCCCTAGCCTAGCTCTGTGGTTGTCTTCTACCCTAGGATCGCCGATGAGCTTGTGTCCTTGCCCCTTTCCCACCTGCCGTTCCTCCATGCCTTGGTCCTCCTTTTATAGGTAAAGGGGATGCCATAGAGGTCATGCGAGGAGCGTGAGGGGTTTTGGCGAGCGGCAACCCCTCTCCGTGGTGGAGACGGCGACGTGGCCTCTTCTCCTCCATGTATCGGTCACCGGGTTGGTGAGATCCTCTGTCGCCTTTGGGGAAAGCCACGGACAGTGGCTGACAGCGCAGGCTGTGTCCCCTGCCCGCGCCTTGCTTCCCAAGCCTTCTGGGGGCTTCTACCATCCTCTGGAAGATGGTAGAAGCCTTATCTTCGTCTTGTATAGACTGGTACCCAAGAGGGAGGCTGGCCCCGCCGGGGACTCGCGCTCGCGGGATATTCGGCTCCATCCGGGGCACAGGGTACCCGGGGGTCCTGTGTACCCGGAAGGTCTTGCTTGGCGTGGGTGCGCCCGCCAAGTCTTGCGGTGAGTCTTGGTCTTGTCCATCTTCGGGTTGGGCCCACAGGCGGCGGGCCCACTTAGGCAGCGCTAGGGGAACCCCATGTTCCACTGCTGCGACGGTAGCCCCCGGGGATGGTCCTGGCGGCTTCGGTCTTTTGAGGCTGCCGGCGTTATGACCAAAAAGAGTCAAAGTGGGTCCCGGCGCCTGGTCACCTTGTACTGCTTGGTGGGGCCCGCCAGGCTGAGGTAGATGCGAGCCCCCGAGCTTCGTTGACTGAGTCGCGCCGCTTGTTGCGATTCGTGCGGGCCTCGGACGAAGTCGTGCATCCAACGGTAGGGTCGCGCCGAAGTCGGCACGTCTCCTCGATCGCCGCGCCCGTCGGAGTAATGGGGCCGCGATGTGACACGTGGGATGTCTCTTTAGCTATCCGTCGGAGGTTGGACTGCCGTTACCGACTCATTTCGCCAGAAGTCCCCTGCTATCAATCCTTTGCTCCACCTTCTGCTCTTGCGTCGCCGCCGTAGATCCGATGGTTTGCACCAAGAACGCCGGACAGAAGAAGCCGAAGGGCGCCGCAGAGATTGTCCGGGTGCCGTCCTCCGCCAGATCCTTGAGGCGGCAACAGAGGGCCGATCACAACGCCCTCTAGGCGGAACTTTGCCGGGGGAAAGCTTTGTTTGCCAGCAAGTACGCCGACGACGTCGAGAAGATGCGGGTCGCCTCACACATGGGGGTTGTGGCGTCCGATGCGGTGGGAGATCTCCCCGCCCGAGTGGCGTCGAACGTCTTCCCCACTTCCGATTCGCGGCCGCCCGAGCAGATCCCTATCTTCGACATCTTCATGTTGATGGGGGTTGTGCCGCCTTTCTCTGATTTCCTCCTAGAGATCTCTAAGACCTACGAGTTGAAGTTCCTGCACATTTCGCTGGGGGCGGTCTTCCCCGACTTCTCCGAAGCGTTCGTGGGGGTGATGCCATCTGTGGCCTTGTTCCGCCCTTTCTTCTACCCCCGCATTGGGAAGTTTAGGTGGCTGGGAGGCGGCGTCACATTCTACTTCCGTACGAACCTCAAGGCGTCGTACCCCAGATGAACATCAAGTCCAAGTGGGAGGAATGGCGGGACTGGTGGTTCTTGGTGGAGGTCTCCGAGGCCAAAACTCAGTGGGAGGAGCCGACGGAACTTCCGGAGAAGCTGAACTCCTGGGGCTACTTCAGTGGCCAGGACGGTGGCTTCTCGAAGGTGGTAGCGCGCTTCAAGCTTCTCAGCGGCAAAGGAGTGACGGGCGCCGTCGTTGCCGCTCACTTTCTTCACAACCGGATAGCACCGCTGCCGCAGAGGCCGCACCCATCGTGGGACTTCCGGGGACTCCAAGATCCATCTCGCCTGAGGAGTGCGGACATGTCGGAAGAGCACCTCCGGGAGAAAATAATCAAGTTGTTCATCCGGAATCTTTCGTTCGGTCTTCCAGTCGGGGTCCTCCCCCTGTGCGAGGACCAGCAGAAGGCCGCCATCTTCGGCGAGATGCCCACTTGCAACGCCCTTGGCCTCGAGGGCCAAGAAGGTCATGGCCCCGTTCCTCCAGCAAAGGGCCGCAAGCCCAGGGCCCTCTCCGACGACGAGCTCGCGGAAGAGTCGGAGGAGAGCGAGGACGATTCCGTCGGCGACACCGTCGGCTCGGATGAGGAGGATGAAGGCGACGAGCAGGATGCCGGCCAAGGCGACGACGAAGAAGTCGAGGAGGACGCTGACGACGACAACGAGGGTGACGACAAAGACGTCGACGATGAGGCAGAGGATGAGGTTCCCCTGCCTTCTGCTGACGATGCCCCCGAGGTCCCTGACCCGGGGGCCACTATGACTTCGGCGCCCGCGCGGCTGGTGGGCGACGTGGAAGAGAATTCGGACATGGACGCCGACACGGGGGCGTTCACCTTGGAAGCCCGAGTGGCGAATTCTTCTAACGCCCCGTCGGCGGTGCGTGTCCAGGAGGCGTCTCCTGGTTCTTCCAGTGCATCCATCGATGTGCCTTCGCGGATGAGCAGCAAGCGCTCACGAGGGTAAGATCCCTGACCGAAACCCCCAGGATTCGCGTTTCCGCGGTCTAACCCGGAAGGCTTTGTTGTTGACGACGTGCAGGGATGATGGGTCGCCCGCCGGAAGCAAGAGTCTCCGCAGTCGTGCGGAGGACGACACCGCCTCGAGCACCCCGAGAAGCCGCGTAGGGATGCTCCCTCCTCCTATGGCCGAGGTCGACGGCCGCTAGGGAAGCGGAGTGGGAAGCGTCACCGTAACCACTCCTTCTCGCAACGCGGGGACGCCGGAGGCCCCGACTTCGGAACCCGCGTGTAAGATTGAAATTTGCCATTCTTATGCCGCCGTTATCTTGTCTTCAGATGCTTCCGCGGTGAACGCCGTCTTGCCCAAAGGCCTTGGCACCGTCGGAGAGGCTGGGACTCTGTCCGACGAGCGGGAGGTGTCGAAGAGCACGTTGACGCGCGCGGCGGGGACGCAGACCGCCCGCCAGCCCCCAAGTGTTGGTGAAGAAGGGCTGGTGGACGTTGGAGGGTACTTGCTGGACGCTCCGTCGGTGGGTTCCCTTCTTCTGGACTCCGAGATGATGACGTACACGGACTTCTCCCTGGACTCCAGCGCCAGCGAGGAGATAGCGGAGCTGGAAAAGATCCGGGAGAGCCTGGCTCCAGGGGGTCAGCGCGAGGACTCCGCCTTGGGATACACTTCAGGGGTCACCATCAGCGGAAAGAGCGCCATGGATGCCGTTCTTCACGAGCTGACCCTGATGGACGATGAGATTCGCTCTCACGAGGTCTCCGTCGGGAAGAAGATTGGCGAGGCGGTGGACCAGATGACGAGTGGGAAGGCCAAGCTTGACCGCATGTCTCAAAGGGTTCGCGAGCTGCTTGCGCACCTATAGAAGAAACAAGCTGAGAGAGTCGTCGCGAAGAAGCATAAAGAGGATGAGCTAGCGGCCAAAGAGCTGCGGCTGAAAAATCAGCTCTTAGCCTTGTCTGGGATGTCTGCCATCACGAGCGCTCAGAGGCGTGGTATGGAGCAGGAGATCAAGTGCCAAAACGAGGTCATTGATAGCCTTCGGAAAGAGCTCGAGGTGAAAGTTCAAGATCTCCACTATCGCAGTGTCCAGCTGAAGGAGGTAGAACAAACCGCCGCTGGTCTCAAGGACACACTCGCCAAAGAGCTGGCCAACTCCAAGACTCTTCAGAAGAAAGCCGAAGAGGACAGCCAGAAGGTGTCCACGCTGGAGGATTCTTTGAAGAAGTTGGGGCAGGAGATGACGAAGGTGAAGGAGGACATCCGGCTCCTGGCTGACTCCCACGACCAGGCTTCAGGTGAGCTGTCCACCCTCCAGAGCTCAAGCTGGGACGGCCATACTTTTGAATAGTCTTTAGGCACTTTGCAAATATGGTTCCTGAGTTTAATAAATATCAAGAAGTTAAATATCCAAAATCAAATAATTGGAATAAAACATTTTATGATGTGAAGGTGTCCTTGAAAACTTTTAAAGCACCTTGCCAAATATATTGGTTTCAATTATAATTTTAATATTTATTTTAATAAAAATAAAAGTTTCAAATTTTAGTGATTTTTAAGCATTCCAAAAAATTTGTATGTTACACCTTCCAAACCGCCCAAAATGTTCTCTTAGCCATAACATCCTGGTGGCAGGAACCAATGCAGAACGCTTACTTGTTTTGAGTGCACAAATAGTAAGTTGATTTTCTACGTGCATATTGTTATCACTTGACTTGATCCTAACAGAAGTTGTTGTGAGTGTTTGATGCATTGGGTGAATATATTGTTGTTCTTCAAGCTTAAATCATCTTTAATATACTCTGCACAGTTGATTGCCTTTTAGTATTGATTCATTTAAAGTTTTACTTTGTTCTTCCTCATTGTTTATACATTACTCATTTGATATCAATTATAAACCATAACTTTTATTCATTTGATCCCAATTTACATGCTTTACAATATTATTTGATCAAGATTGTGTGGTAGCATGTCACCTGAGAAATTCTTTTGTTGTTATCGTTTTACCTACTCGAGGATGAGTAGAAATAAGCTTGGGGATGTTTGATACGTCTCAAACGTATCCATAATTTCCGATGTTCCAGGGTCATATTATACCAATTGCTACATGTTTTATTTACACTTCATAGCATTTTTATGCATTTTCTGAGACTAACCTATTAACAAGATGCCACAATGTCATTTCATGTTTTCTGCTGTTTTTGTATTTCAGAAAAATTGTTCTGGAAATATTCTCGGAATTGGACAAAATAAAAGCCGAAGTCCCTATTTTTCTGTGACGTACCCGGAGTCCGAAGGGGTCCCGAAGGGGGCCAGGGAGGCAGCCACACCATATGGCGGCGCGCCCTCCCCCCTGGCCGCGCCACCACGTGGTGTGGGCCCCCTGGGCGCCCACCGACATCGCCCTTACGCCTATATATTGCTTTCCTTGGGAAAACCCTAAGTACTCGAGCCTCCATCCACGAAAAGTTCCGTTGCCGCCGCCGTCGTCAACCCTAGTTCTGGAGGGTTCTAAAGCTCTTCCCGGCACCCTGCCGGAGAGGGGAATCATCACCGGAGGGCTCTTCATCACCATGCCTGCCTCCGGAGTGATGCGTGAGTAGTTCATCCTTGGACTACGGGTCCATTGCAGTAGCTAGATGGTTGTCTTCTCCTATTTTGTGCCATCATGTTTAGACCTTGTGAGCTGCCTAACATGATCAAGATCATCTTATTGTAATAATACATGTTGTGTTTGCTGGGATCCGATGGATATTGAATACTATGTCAAGTGTATTATAGATCTATCTTATATGTTATTTGTGATCTTGCATGCTCTCCGTTATTAGTAGATGCTTTCGCCAAGTAGATGCTTGTAACTCCAAGATGGAGTATTTATGCTAGATAGTCAGTTCATGCCTCCGGTAATCAGGGAGAGTGACAATAACTTCTAAGGTTATTGATGTGCTATTGCCACTAGGGATAAAACATCAATGCTTAATTGTGTTGTTTACATTATGCACTTTACTTAATGCAATTATCTTTTGCTTGCAATTTAATACCCAAAGGTTTGCTCGGATGACATCCTGAGGGTGGATTAATAGTCATATATGCAGTTGGATAACGGTCTATGTATCTTGTCGTAATGCCCCAACGAATCTCATAGTAGTCATCATGTCATGTATATGCATTGTTATGCAATCTCTATTTGTCAATTGCCCAGCTGTAATTTGTTCACCCAGCATGTTATTTATCTGTTATGGAGAGACACCACTAGTGAACTGTGGACCCCTGTCCATTCTTTTACATCGATAATACAATCTACTTCAATCCATTGTTTTCTTTCATTCTCTGCAAACAAACATCATTTTCCACACTATACGTCAAATCCTTTGTTTTCAGCAAGACCGGTGAGATTGACAACTTCACTGTTTCGTTGAGGCCAAGTAGTTTGGTTGTGTTGTGTGCAGGTTTCCCGTTCGTTGTTGACACTGGTAGTGCGCCCTGCCAAAGTCAGCCACCTACACCTTCAGAAGTGATTTCTTTCTCCTACTGGTCTGATTAAACCTTGGTTTCGTACCGAGGGAAAACTTACTACTGTACTCATCATACATTCCTCTTGGGGTCTCCCAACGAGCGTGTGTTATCACGTCATCAGTCGCCCCGTTCAAGGTGTTGCCCAGTGATGCAGAACAGACGACGACATAACTAGCCTTGCAAGCTAGAGAAATTGCTATCACCGTTTCAGAACTTCTAGCCTTATAATCTGGCGAGAATGAAGCAGTCCCGTTTGGTGAAATAGCGTGGTAATATGTCAGAGGGCAGCCTCTGGACCACCCTGATAAGGTACGCGCTCTACCAACAAGAATGCACCAATTACAGGAATGGTACATGCGTGCATGTGCTTGTGAAGGAAACTGGATCCATGTGAGAGTAAGAAAGGAGCATTATGGGACAGGTGAAGATGAGGTTCATGTTCAGCTATGTGAATTATTTCAGTTATTCAATCAAGACGCCCTCGATAAATCTCTCATCCGTTGCTATTGTTTATAAGTGATTAATTTATGTCTGTAATTAATTCTCTAGCTCAGCAGAATGAAGATTTTATGCATGTAATTATCCTCACTATATTCTTTTCTACTCTATTATGCAGAATGAAGATTTTACAAGTTTGAAAGCTTGGATAACATTGGGTTCGTTGACCCAAATCGAAATCATACTCTAGCGGTATCAGATTACCCAGAGCCAATAGAGAAGCTTTTGCTCGAGTACTTAATGGCGCAACATTACAAAACCCATATACTGTCGGAATATAGCCTCCGAAGAAGCTATGTGGGGGTATCGAACACAGGGGGCCTTAGAGTGTTGCTTCTGACCTCACGAGGCTCGACGAAGGAGGGGAACAACACTGCAGAGATTGACACTTTGTTTACCCAGGTTCAGGCCACCACGGAGGTGAATGCCCTACTCCTGCTTTGTGGTATTGCTTGATGAGGCTCAAGGAGCTACAATGGTGGATCGCCTAGAAGATCTAGGGTTTCCTTACAAGTTCCGAACCCTTAGCCAGTGTCGCAGCAGTGGAACATGGGGTTCCCCTAGTGCTGCCCAAGTGGGTCCACCGCCTGTGGGCCCACCACGAAGACGCACAAGGCCAAGACTCGACGCAAGGTCTGGCGGGCGCACCCGCACCAGGCAAGACCTCCCCGGTATGCAAGACCCCCGGCCCTCCTGCACCCCGGAAGGAACGGAAGACCCCGAGAGCGCGAGTCCCCGGTGGGGCCGGGCTCCCTCTCGGCTACAAGACCGTACAAGGAGAAGATAAGGCTTCTACCACCTTCCAGAGGATGGTGGAAGCCCCCAGAGGACTTGGGAAGCAAGGCGCAGACAGGGGACACCACCTAACCACTGTCAGACCCTGTCCGTCCCTTTCCCCAAAGGCGCCAGAGATCCCACCAACCCGGTGACCGATACTTGGAGGAGAAGAGGCCACGTCGCCATCTCCACCATGGAGAGGGGTTGCTTCCCGCCAAGAACCCCTCACGCTCCTCGCGTGACCTCTGTGGTATCCCCTTTCCCTATAAAAGGAGGACCGAGGGCATGGAGGAGGAGGGACAGGCTCAAGGCCAAGATAGCTTAGGAGGCAAGCAAGCACAAGAAATAGGCTAGCTCGCCTGCGATCCAAGGTAGAAGACAACCACCAAGCTAGGCTAGAAGGAGGAAGGGAAGGAAGGTGATCTCCTCCGGGCCAGGATATGTCCTCCCCCTTCCTCTAGCCGGAGTACCCTGTCGGGTACCTCGCCGGGAACGCCATTGTAGCCTCACCATGATTCATCCATCTATCCAGACATGCATGAGTAGGGTTGTTAGCCTTCGGGCGGCCTGAACCTGGGTAGATTGTTGTCTGCTTTCCTTGTTTGCCTACCACGTCGAGATAGGAGAATGAGTGAGGAACTTGTTCGGCGATCGTCCCCCGGGAGACGTTTTCAGCCTCCTTTGCACCCCTATCGAATCTACAAAGGGGGTGTCCTCGCATCCCCGGTGTCCGTCCTTCGAGACACGACATCTGGCGCCCCAGGTAGGGGGCGCAAGCGCTGGATTCGTTTGGATCTCAAGCTACGACAAGTTCTTCTTCGTCAAGATCTACTTCGAGTTCTTCTTCGGTGGAAATGTCATCCACCTCAAGCTCTTCTGATGAGGACATCCCACATGCTGATACAACCGTTGCACCTACAACAACAACTCAAGGACCTATCACACGAGCTCGTGCACAACAACTTAATTATCAGGTACTTTCGTTTCTTGGAATCAATCCTCACATACATGAACATATGATGCTGCCTAAATCAGATGTGTTTATCATACTTAGGAATGATGGCCCTAGCAAGGATGAGAGGGACAAACATTGGAGCATGATCTCGCATGAAGAGGATTGAAGATGATGCCACTAATGGAGAATTCGTACATTGAAGCCACCATACAGAGAGGAGAAGACTTGGACGAAATATACTTCATATTTTCGTCCATATATTCCTATGGTGCTGCGTCACCTTTTAGTTATGGGCCAGGCCCATGTATTTTCGTCCAAATTAAGTGTGAGACAATTAGAGTCCGTATCAGGGGAAGGAAACCGACTTAGGGTGGAATTCGACCCCTTTTCCAAGGCTGGCCGATTCTCCCTTCGTCCCTCCATATATACCCCGTTTAGGTCTTCGTTTAGAGGTAGATTTTGTTTAGTTTAAGACATAGCCATTGCTATTCTTCGCCAAAGACTCTAGTGTCGGTCCAGACCTATTGTACTTCGCACTTGCAGAATCCCACATATAAAGCTTTCATCTTTATTCAGCAATATCTTGATTGCATCTATAATTCTTGCTAGTTCTTCGATTGCTTGCAGGAATTGATCTACGGATCAGGTTGATCTAGCTCCGGCGAGATCAATAGCCTCAGGAAGTTGGTGTAGCGATTGCATTGGCGCAACGTCTCGCACGATTGTAGTCGGATCGTCAACGTCGACCTCCACCCAAATCGTTAGCTACCGTCTCATCGAAAGATCGGGCAACCTTACCCTATCATCTTCTTCCGGCGCAAGAAGTGCGTCAAGATCGTCACCAACAGCAGGGTCGGCTCTCAAGGTCGACGCCGTTAAGTAAAGGCCCTCTTCATCGATTAATCAGGGGCCAAGCTCGGTTTTCTCTTCCCGACGCACCTCGGGGGCCGCGAGGCGTTCAGCATGGCCCGGAAGAGAAAAGGGAATACGACAGTGGAACTCCTGCAATAACCCGGCCTCGGTTATATCCTGGAGGGATCTCCTCCTCCCCCAACAGAAGGCCGGACGTTTGGAATCAAGTTCGTTCCGCCAGCCGACTACGCCAGTCCCCTGATTAGCAAGAAAGAACCCGAGGAACTCGCTGCCGATGCCGAGATTCGTCCTCCACCACGGGAGCTAGAGGACACGGCAGGACTTCACCCATTTGTGCAACCCGCTGAGACGCCCCAAGAGGTTAATGGCCTCGATCAATTCAAGGAAGAGGTCCTGTCGAGGGAAGACGTCGACGAGTACACGCCTCAAGAGATTTACATCCCTCCAAAAAAGGATGGCAAACCGAGAGTCTGGTGCCTGTACCATCAGTCAGATAAGCACAGTTTGGAGGACTGCCGCCAGTTCAGAAACAACAATTATCTCAAGCACAACAGAGGAGACTGCTACACTTGTGGGGAACTTGGGCACCTCAGCCGGGAATGCCCCCACAAGACCAGCAAGGAAGGCCAAGTCAGACTTCCGGGTGCTCAAGAAGGAAAGATCCCTTCAGACTTTCTCCTGCATCTCCACGCAAACCGGTGATTTTCCCGGAGACAATCTACCAGTCCCTTGGCAACCCACCCAAAACACAGCTTCCGTCAGGGATCAAGCTTTTTCCCCGGGAGACACTCCGGGCGGGCAATGGGAGCTCCCGGGTCACGTGGTAACCATCCAAATCGGGCTAAGCACACTTCCCTAGAAATATTGGATCTCCAGATGGATGACTTCTGAGGAGTCTAAGCCAAACACTGTTGGAATTACGGAGCCGGTACCTCTGCCGCATCAATAGAAAAAATGGAATATAAGGGAATTGGATTTCTTGTCTTGAGCCCGAGTGACCGGAAGGGATTTTTTCTGATAGGTCCCAGGACCGACGTCTTCATTACGTCAGCAAGTATTTCCGGGTCATCTCGCCGGAAGGGATTTTTCTGATGGGTCTCAGGACCGGCGTCTTCATTACGTCAGCATGTATTTCCGGGTCTTCCCACCGAAGTGGCATTCTTGAGGTCTCAGGACCGGCGTCTTCATTACGTCACCAAGTATTTCCGGGTCTTCTCACCGAAGTGGCATTCTTGAGGTCTCAGGACCGGCGTCTTCATTACGTCAGCAAGTATTTCCGGGTCTTCTCGCCGGAAGGGTTTTTTACCTGGAGAAGAAGTCCAGTGGTCTCTGGACCGGCGTCATCACTTCGCCAGCCAGCTGCCGGATCACCTGTGTGGTGAACTTCGAGTATTGGAAGAAAGATAAAGGTCTCAGGACCGGCGTCATCACTACGCCAGCTAGACAGCCGGTTCAACTGTGTGGTCGTCTCCGGGTTCCAGGGGAACAAAATATAAGATCTCAGGACCGGCTCCGGCCAGCATATCCGTGCTTGGGAAGGCACTACGGGTCAGACCCGGGAATGGGCTATCTCGGTTCAAGACTCTGTTTCCTGCCAAAATTGGGCAGACAGAAAAAGAATTACGCCCAAAACACGGCGTAGAAGACCCGCCACGGCGGCGGCGCTACCAAATACCGAGATAGCCGAAGGACTTCACGAATCGAGCTAAGTGCCTTTACCTTAATTGTTCTGTTTCTTTATGCCTTGGATAAAACGAACGCGGGCGTAAACCTGGGGCAGCGCCTTCCCCAACACCGATGTCCGTTTCGCTCTGGCAGCGGCGTTGTGGGCTGAGGATTGTGCGGTCAGGACCGATGGGTCTTTTGGGGGGTTGCGCCCTGTGTTTGCGCTCCAGACGGTATGGGGGTACACGGCTGGTTAGCGCTCTGGCCGAAAGATCCTTCCCGAGAGCGTCAAGCCTCCACGGGTATAACAGAGACAGTACAGTGCAAGGAAAGGATATTTACATTCAAAAGCATTTAAGTCTTGCCTTTCGGCGATACATAAACACAATTCACAACACCCGGTATGGTCGCCCTAAATGTTTCAGGTTCCCTGGCCACCTACGGGTCGCTGTCGAGGGAGAAGCGCTCCATGATCTTCTCCACTTCGCCAAAAACCCCCGGGAGAGACGCCGCTTCTGGGGCAACATCATCCATCTTTGCGAACAAGGAGATGTCCGGGTGCCGCTGCTGAAGGGCGGCTAAGAGATGGGTCACCGCCTGCCGTGCGGCCTTCTTTCCAGCCAGGCGGATGGCCTGGTCTGCATGAGAACGAACTTCGCCGAGGAGATCGGCGACACGCTCCAGAAATGCTGGGTAACCCTTGAAGGAGCTGGAGTGGCTGCTCGAGACGATCGGGAGCTGAGCCATTCGCAACCCTTTGAGCTCCTGAACAATCTTCTCCGCGGACGAGCTCATGGTTGGGAGAAGACCCATCAGATCATGCTTGATGGCCATTGCTTTGTCTCGCTCCTCCTGGGCCACCTTCAGCTACCCGGACAGCTCATCTTGACGCAATTCCCCGTCCCAGCAGGGTGCCGAAACAGAGCCTTCTATCCCCCGAATTATGGTTTTTGGTGGCGGCGGACCTTCGGAACTCTTCTCGGGAAAACGACGATTGATCTAGGGTTTTCGGGGCAGAGGCATTATATAGGTGAAAGGGCGGCGCGAGGGGGTGGACGAGTCGCCCACACCACGTGGCGGCGCCCCCCCCCCTTCTGGCTGCGCGGGGACATGGCGTGGGGGCCGTGGGCCTCCCCCAGGTCTGCCCTTCCGGCTCCGTGTATGTGTCGGGAAAATACGAATATTGGCTTTTGTTTCGTCCAATTCCAAGCACTTTGGTTTTCGGGCCTTTTCTGCGATAATAAGTGTCATAATACGATATAAAGTGTATATAAAACATGTGATAATTGGTATAATATAAGGATGGAACAACAGAAATTATGTAAACGTTTGAGACGTATCACCGCCTTGCACCAAAATGGCGAGTCTGGGGGCACGGCCATGGACAGAGCAACTGGTCTCCCCCCTTTATTACCAGAACAACAAACTTTAGGGTCGTCGGCTCCGTGGCGTAGTGTCGGATGGTGACCTGCTCCAGAGGGGGGGGGGGGGGGGGCTTGCCCTGCTTTTGCACATGGCACGGACCGTGGCAAGCTTATTGACTCCCTCCGTCGCGCCTCCTCCCTGAGGGATCCTCGGGAGGGTCAGCCCTCGTGAGGGTGGCTCCCTTGGTCCTACGGACGATCCCATCCTGAGGCTTAGGCCTCATGTGGCAGATTAGCCTTCCGGTCACCTTCAGTCTACTCGTTAGGCCCATATGGTCCTACGTTCTGTAGAGGAAATGTACGGGCCAGTATACCCCGGGATCCGTAGGCCTGATAGTAGCCCCCAGGCCCGCGGCGAGCGCGGACCATATGGAGATGAAACGCTGTGGGGCCAAATTGGTAATTTCCGACGGAGGGCGTGATGATGACGATTCGCCAGATGGCGGGCGATAGTTGTTTCCTCCTCTGATGTGGTGGTGATGCGCAGGGAATCGTGGGCCGCGACCGTAACGTCCCATCCGGAGCGGTGGGCTGTTTACTCGCGCTTGGCTCCTCGATTCCCGTCCGTGACAACCCCGAGACGCACCGCCTCCCCGCCTATCCATAAATGGGGCCGAAGGGACGCCCATCTCTACACTCCACTCCTCTGCCCTCCTCACTCTTCCTCTCTACCCCAATCCGTGATGGCTCGAGGTGTGATAACCCACAAGTATAGGGGGTGTATCGTAGTACTTTTGATAAATAAGAGTGTCGAACCCAACGAGGAGCAGAAGGTGCTGACAAGCGGTTTTGATGAGGATTTCACTGTAAACACTAGCAGACAAGTTTTTAGGAGTTTTTGATATAATAGATAAATAAAGTGCGAGTAAATAAAGCGCAACAATTATAATTGCAGCGAGTGGCCCAATCCTTTCTAAAGCAAAGGACAACCTGGTTTGTTTACTTATGATGACCAAGCGTTCCTGAGGACACACGGGATTTCTGTCTAGTGCTTTCGCTTCATATAGATGATTAATCTTTAGTGTTTCGATAAGTGTTGTGTGGATGAACCTATGCTAATGCACCGCCCTTCCTAGGACTAATACATACTTGTGATTATACTCCTAGTAAGCATCTGCAAATACCAGAAAGTAATTAAGATAAATCTAACCACAGCTTTAAACTCTGAGATCCTACCATCCCTCATGCATCGAGATACCAACGGGGGTTTAGGTTTCTGTCACTCCGGCAATCCCACAATTAATATTCGAATACACAATGCATTCCCCTAGGCCCATAAAGGTGAAGTGTCATGTAGTCGATGTTCACATGACACCACTAGAAGAATAGCACCACAACTTAAATATCAAAACATTAAATATTACTCAACATAGTTCACTACTAACATCTAGACTTCTCCCATGTCATCAAGAACTAAACGAACTACTCACAACACATCATTTGGAACATGATCAGAGGTGATATAATGATGGGTAACAATCTGAACATAAACCTTAATTCAACGGTTTCACTCAATGGCATCAATAACAATAGTAATCAACACCGGGAGAGTTTCCCCTATCAAATGGACAAGATTCAGCCCTAGATGTTACAGCGGGAACGGAGTGGAACGATGGAGAGATGACGGTGTCGGCGGTGGAGATGGCGGTGATGATGATCCCGATGAAGTGCAGCTCGATGACGGTGACGATGGCGACGATTTCCCCCCCTCCGGGAAGGAATTTCCCCGGCAGATTTCTCCCTGCCGGAGAGCTTTTCTCTCTCTGGTGTTTTCCGCCTCGTGGAGGCGGCGGAATAATTCTTCGTACCTCCCCCAGGTCTTAGGTTTTCGGGGGAATGAAGTACGCGAATGGGTGGCGCCAGAGGTGGGCCAGGGCCCCCTAACCATGTGTCGGCGCGGCAGCAAGGGGGGCCGCGCCACGGCATGGTGTGGGCCCCCTGGGCCCCACCTCGGGCTCCCCTTTTGGCCTCCTCCATGATCTGACAAAATAGGAATTTCCATCTTCTTGGTTTTGTTTTCTGAGCTTCGCAAATATTGTATCTTGACGGTGCTTTTTCCAGCAGAATTCAGACTCCGGTGATCCATTCTCCAATAATCATCAAACATGCAAAATAGATGTAATAACAGAAGTATCATCTCCAAATATGAAATATATCAATGAATAGTAGTAAATTATGATATAAAATAGTGACGCAAAATGGACCTATCAACTCCCCCCAAGCTTAGACCTCGCTTGTCCCCAAGCAAAAGCTGAACTCAGTAAACATTTCCACGGGTTTATGGAGTGAAGTGTCGATAAAGAATATACAGACATAAAGCATCACATCTGTTAATACACAAGTCATCTTAGATAACAACTCCATTCATATAACTCAACTTGTAACAAGTAAAGGGAAATCACAAGAAGGTACATAGGGATAATCAAGTTGGTGTTGGCAAACTTCATTCTTGGTCAGAGAACAATGAACAGATTGAACTTACTCTTCAAAACAGCCCTCTTACAGTAGTTTCTAACTTTCAAAGTTATATCTATGAGATAACAGCATTGTGCTAAACAAGGGAGAAATAAAGACATGATTAATAATACAAATGTATAGATGGTTGAATCCCAACGACTCAGATGCTTGCTTAAGACAGAGGGAAATAGGTCTACTGACTCAACATGAAAGTAAAAGATAGGCCCTTCGCAGAGGGAAGCAGAGATACAAACATGTGCTAGAGCTTTAAGTTTTGAAATCATATCACTACAAGAAATATGTCAACTAGTGACCTTCTCTTAACGACCAAGTTTTTTTTGGTCATAAATTTGTGACCATTTCAAACTTGTTGGTCATACCCCACTCGAGAGGGACGAAACCGCCAAACTTTGTGACCTTCTATTTTACAAAGGTCATAACACGCCGACATCAATCGGTCATAAATTCTAACAGCACTGATATATTGCCGTGACTGGGCTGACACCTAATCCATCTCGCCTACGTGTCAATGCACCTCGCCTACATGTCATTGCTTATGTGTCATTTGTGGTGACAGAAGTCAACATGATGCGTTGACTGGATAATTATGACAGGTGGGACTCACACATATGACATGTGGGTTCCGCATCCACCAAGGCTTACATGTGGGACCTACCCTACACCCCTTACACGTCGGACCCGCACCCCTGACATGTGGGACCCGGTCCCACCGCCTAGCGAGTGGGACCCACCTATCCCACATGGACTGACGAGGGGGTCCCGCCACACCTCACTTTACGTATGGGACCCATCTGCCCCACAAGCATGACAAGTGGGACCCACCCCACGGCCTGTCGTGTGGGCCTGACCGCAGACTGACAAGTCGGACCCACCGCCACGAACCTCCAGAGCGCACCAACTGTTAATATTCGCGCAAAAATGGGGAGAAAGGGATTCGGACCCACAACCTCCAGTTCGGGCTTAGAGGTCTCTACCACTGAGCTATTGCACACATTGTGATAAGAGGAAGAAGTTGTGCTCTTTTATGTAGACGCGACGGACTTACAGGCCTGGGCCCAAAGTAATGGGACGGACAACTGTTTTTTTTCCTTTTATTATTCTTTTATGATTCTTTTATTACTTTTGATTTTAAACTTCAATTTCAACAAATAAATTTTGTAAAAATTGCAAAGTTGTACTCTGAAACTATGCAATATTAGGGACTCATTTTAATTAAATTAAAATGCCAAAATACAAATAACCTCATATATTGCTTTACATGGCGTTTTCAAAATACGATTAGACGGCGGGCACGACCGTTCCTATTTACGTGTTGAATCTTGTGGAACTCTTTGTGTATCCATGATTAATAGATACTTGTGTACCCAAAAATGATTTTTTCAAAAAATCATGAGCAAACTACGAGGCACCCGTAGTTCAAATTTGACCCGTTTTCAACTGAATCGGCGGGAATTTGTCTTTTTGGAAAGGGGTGGATGGAAAGCTTTTCAGACACAACCATTTGGTTATTTGTACATGAAATGTGGTCTAATATTTTAGAAAAATGGTGATCTCCCATTTTGCAACATATTTGGTAGATGATTCACAAAAAAACCTATTTTTCGCACTCGGAAAATGAAAAATGGTTTTTTTTTGCAAAGAAAATGAAAACTCTCTTCGGCAACATTGTTCTCCATTCCAATATGCATGTTTGTGCGCAATATGAGATCATTTGAACAAACTATGTCACGGTTATCGCCATAACATTGGTCATTTGGGCTGAAAGCCACGAATCTTCGTACATGAGAGGTCATTTCTGTGAACACTTTTTGAAAATATCGTTCCTTTTCGAAGTTTGTTATTTTTCCTCAAAACTAGGTCACATATTATGACACTTGGCGAAGGATTCACACCTTTTTGATTTTTTTTGAATTCTATGCGTCGATTTAAAAATACGGTCAAAACGGGGGGCGTGACCGTTCGTATCTAGGGGTGGAATTTTGTGAAACTCTGGGTTTATCTCTGATGAAACATCCACTTTTGTACCTAGAAATGAGTTTTTCAAAAAATCATGAGCAAACTATGAGGCACCTGTAGTTCAAATTTGACCCGTTTTCAGCTGAATAGGCGGGAATTTGTCTTTTTGGAAAGGGGTGGATGGAAAGCTTTTCAGACACAACCATTTGGTTATTTGTACATGAAATGTGGTCTAATATTTTAGAAAAAATGGTGATCTCCCATTTTGCAACATATTTTTGGTAGATGCTTCACAAAAAAACCTATTTTTCGCACTCGGAAAATGAAAAATGGTTTTATTTGTGCAAAGAAAATGAAAACTTTCTTCGGCAACATTGTTCTCCATTCCAAGATGCATGTTTGTGCGCAATATGAGATCATTTGAACAAACTATGTCACGGTTATCGCCATAACATTGGTCATTTGGGCTGAAATCCACGAATCTTCGTACATGAGAGGTCATTTCTGTGAACACTTTTTGAAAATATCGTCTGTTTTCCAAGTTTGTTATTTTTCCTCAAAACTAGGTCACATATTATGACACTTGGCGAAGGATTCACACCTTTTTGAATTTTTTATGAATTCTATGCGTCGATTTCAAAATACGGTCAAAACGGGGGGCGTGACCGTTCGTATCTAGGGGTGGAATTTTGTGAAACTCTTGGTTTATCTCTGATGAAACATCTACTTTTGTACCTAGAAATGAGTTTTTTGAAAAATCATGAGCAAACTACGAGGCACCTGTAGTTCAAATTTGACCCGTTTTCAACTGAATCGGCGGGAATTTGTCTTTTTGGAAAGGGGTGGATGGAAAGCTTTTCAGACACAACCATTTGGTTATTTGTACATGAAATGTGGTCTAATATTTTAGAAAAATGGTTATCTCCCATTTTGCAACATATTTGTAGCGGACCTGCACTTAAAATATGGCAAGTCCCTGTGTATAGTGCCAATCCCTGGATCGATTCGTTTGCACACACAGTTTACGATGTAATATCACAACAAAGTATCAAATCTATTACATCGATGATCCAGACTTATAAAATATTCATTACAATTTGCATAGCATAAGCTAGCTTTGAAAGATAAAACAGCGAAAATAAACTAGCAGTGAGTCTTCATCATCTTCATGTTGCCACAGGCAAAAACATGTTGGTTGCAGACTCGAAATCCTTAACGTACTTCACTCGTCATCTGAATAACCTGTAACCAATAAAATTTGCAACAGAGTGGGTCAGATTCCATTAAAAATGGATCTGGCAAGTGACACTATGGTGGACACTTAATGGAATAACTCTATAGCCTATATGCATATTTGGCTGGTGGAGCTCAAGGCTATTTTGCATAAAGCCAGTTTTGCCTAACTCTTTGTAGAACATTTTCATCAATGAATAAGACATTATGGCATGAAAACCATAGTCTCATCTACCCTTGTTCACCCATCAAGTTTTAACTTAGAAATTGGAATGTTGAGATCCTCCGTTGACGTCCTTGATCAGCTGCTCAAAATTGTCCGTAACCGGGGACACGGCTAAGTTCTTAGTTTTACACTCTGGAGAGGTTGTGCACTTTCACCATTAGACCCAACAAACCCAAACTATCCTCAAGCACACAATTTGTGCTAAGGAAAAGGAGAGAGTTGAGACGAGACTTTTCAGAAGCACTTTCACCATCCCATACTGACTTGACGCGCTCCCAACTAACCAACTACCACCACCTGTCAAGTCGGGATGAGTCCATGCAACTTAATCCATCTAGCCAGAGCCCATTGACTAATGGTTGCACGAGAAGCAATCCTCACTTAGAGAAAACATTGGTCCCTTTGATACCCTGGGTGGCCATCCACAAGTGACTATCCCTTAGAGGTCACCCCTAAGGAACAGCACTCAACATAAACCATTCAAAACCAATTCCACCCAGGTGGTACATTAACTTAGTAGAATTTAAGCTTTTCCATAAAACACTTTTGCATAGCATCAACAATTCTACTAAGTCATTATATAGGTTCCTAGACATAAAGGAGTAGGGAATTCTAAACAAGTCTTGCATAGCAAATCTACTAAGTCCTACACATGCATAGGAAAATAACTAAGTCATGCATAGAAAATACTTAGGAAATTTATGGGGGTGTGCCACTTGCCTTGGCAAGAAGAATGGCAACAGCAGCTGCAACAGTTGTCGTTTCCCTCCGAAATTTCTAACACATCAAACAAGACACAAATAAACATACAAGCATAAATGCAACACTTAGAAAAATATGACATGCATGATATGCAAAATATTCCTAAGTACTAGAGATGCATGTGATGCCATGAAAATATTCTAAGTTAATGCAAGGCAAGTATGTTAGCCAAAATGGCTAAGGACCAAAGTCATAAAAATAACTTGCTATAAATTAACTTGATTAAGTTGTAAGGCTGCTCCAAGTCTTCCACATGTTTGCTCTTGAATTCTTCAACTCCTTTGTATTTTTTTTTAATCTTCAATTAGCACTCTAAAGACTTGGTCATGATCACTAAGGACTTGGTTTATGTCCAAAGTGAAAGAAGAATAGGAAGAGCAGAAAAAAGATAAAGAAAAAGATGTAGTTGGTCTTCCAGGCTTCACCTCCAGACTTGTAACTTTCTCCTTGGTGATGTCTCCGTTGAATTTTTGTAGACTTGATGGTTCTTCAGACTTGATGATTCTTTAGACTTGATGAATCTTCAGACTTGATGATTCTTCAGACTTGATGATTCTCCAGACTTGATGATTTTGATATCACCAGGGCTGGTCTTGGATATAACTTAGCCATCACGAAGTCTAAGAGAAATGAAGAGAAGAGAGAAAGACTTAGAGAAAATAGGGGGTTGGTCTTCTTGAAGTTCCTCTTGAGTTTCTTCTAAGTGTTTTTGCTTCTTGGAGATGGCTCCGGAGTCTGTTCCTTGGCTAAGTCTTCTTTGGCCTTCTAGTCTTCATGTTGAAAATCCCAAGTGTCTAAGTGCATAACACTTTACCAAAACAACTATGTCGAAAAATAATCCTAACTTAGAGAAAAACAATAACTAATAAATATGCTATGCATGCAATGCAAAATTTCTAAGTACAACACTTATCAAAACAAAACAACTAAGTTTTCTAGATGCTAAAATTCTCTAAGGAAAGATTTAGCATCTAAGGAAAAGTCTTGTCAAATATTTATGAAATATTTTCTAAGGAAGAAATTACTTTGTTTGTGAAGGCAAAATATTTCTAAGTAATTTTTGTAACTAAAGTGGTCATAATATGACTAAGTACTTTATAATTTCAAATAGATGATGAAAATTCATTTAATATATTTTAAATCAATTTTAATCATTAAAATATCATTTAAAAAGTATTTAATCAATATTAATTACAAAATTCACAGAAAATATTCTACAAAAATTAGTAGAAAATTCCTACTACCAATACTTAGTCATTCAAATTTATATCAATTGGATTTACTCAAAAATAATATTTCTATCAAAAGTTATGTTAAAATTACTCAAACTTACTCAAATTAAATTTATGATTGTTAAATTGTCAAAATAATGCTCAAAAATATTTTCTAACAGAGACATCATATAGCACATATTCTAAGGTTTCTAAAACAATTTTATTTACAAATTTTGAACTTATAGATTTAAATCTAAGTCAAATTTACTCAAACTCTCAATTTGAAATTTGAATAATTTAAACTAAGTCAAATCTGAAAACTAATAATGCCAAACGATTCTACTGGTTCTAAGGATTCCAAATATATAAAAATATTTCAATTTGGCTAAACAGAGAAAAATTAATGATTAAATTAAGTTGCAGGGGTTTTTCTGTCAAACTGCCAGATCTGTTGACTGGGCGCTGACTGGATCCGACGTTCGCTGACTGCGCATGCTAACTGGGCGTCGACGTGGCATGATCTGATTCGCCGGTACCGATTCGAATAAGGAAACAATTAACAGCCGCCGGATCTAGATCTAAGGGTCCAGATTTGTTTGACCTAAATCGGGCGGCGCCGGTGGCCGGAGTTGCTGCGGGAGCGGCGGTGCCATGGCCGGAAAACACAAAAGCGGCGATACGGGGGGGTTCGGGCTAGGGCATGGGTACTTGGCGGCAGAGGAGGACGAGGCGGTGTCGAGGGCGTGGTGGCGGTGCTCGGCGCGTCGTCGTCTTCTCCAAATCACTCGCCGGACTTCAACGGAGCGGCGGCGAGCTTCGATCGCAGACGAACGGCTCGATCTGTTGTGGGAAAAAATAGGGGAAACTTGTCACGGAGATGCGCAAGGAGTAGGCAAGAAGGATGGGGGCAACGGGGTGGCTCGGGGTCGACGGTGCTCACCGGAGTTTGATGGAAAAGGCGGCGGCAATGGCGGCGCGGCCAGCTTGCGTTCGAGCAGCCTAGCGGCGAGTTGCTAGGGTTTTTGGGGTGCGGAAGAGGGCGGCGGGGTTGAGTTTATGAAGGGGTGCACCGGGGAAGATTTCGTGCGAAACACGGCTTTGATTTGAATCAGGTTCGGATAGAGTTCTTCGACGGGAAAATCTCGCTGGAGGTTGAAGACGTGACGTCAGCAATGACGTCACCGCGAGTCCCGCACGTCAGTGTGAGGGGAGAGAGCGAGGCCGGAGTGGGCTGCTGTTGGGCCGATAGGCGCTGCGCGCACGCGAGGCAGAGGGTTGGGCCGAAGTTGGGCTCGCACGGCCGGCTGCTTCTCTTTTTTTTTTGACAAACGATTTTCTGTTTTAAAACTTTCCATTCAAAATTGAATTTTAAACCTAACCAAAAATTTTCAGAAAAATTCATAAAAATATATTTTGAAAATCTTATCAAATTTAGAACCTTTTGGTTGTATTCTTGACCAAAAATAAAAATAAATAAAATGGAAGATTATAAAAGTACAAGTAACATACTTTATGGAATAAATTCCTATTTACATTTATAAATGCATTTTAATTTAAACCTTTGATTCAATTGACATGATTTAAATGATGATGATGCATGAATGCAATGCTTTATTTTGGATTCCAATTCCAAATATATATAGTTTTGAAAAAGTTTTTAATTTTTCTGATTTTTCAAGTTTTTGAAAAACTTGGGATGTTACAATATTTTTGGTAGATGCTTCACAAAAAAACCTATTTTTTGCACTCGGAAAATGAAAAATGGTTTTTTTGTGCAAAGAAAATGAAAACTTTCTTCGGCAACATTGTTCTCCATTCCAAGATGCATGTTTGTGCGCAATATGAGATCATTTGAACAAACTATGTCACGGTTATCGCCATAACATTGGTCATTTTGGCTGAAAGCCACGAATCTTCGTACATGAGAGGTCATTTCTGTGAACTCTTTCGCCTCTCCCGAAGACCGGAAAGCCATCGAGCCCCTGGTGGGCCGGGTTTGCGCCCTTCTTGCGCACGGCCTTACCGGCGCCGACCTCGTCAAGTGCTGGATGGAGTGGCACATAATGCCACTCGGCGTCCGTCCGGGCTTGATGTGCCAATACACCGGGTCCCTGAGCGACCCAATGCGCTTCAACGATAAACGGCATACCTCTGCTGTTTTAACCAAGGTCATCCGGAAGATCGTCAACGAGTCTCCGGCTAACCTCGCCCAAGACGGCCTACCTCCCTTCTCTGCTTCAAACCCGCCAAAGCCGGTAGTTGCATACTTCTTTCGACATTTTGATACTGTCTTAGCTGTATTATGACACTTGGCGAATGATTCACACCTTTTTGAATTTTTTTGAATCCTATGCGTCGATTTCAAAATACGGTCAAAACGGGGGGCGTGACCGTTCGTATCTAGGGGTGGAATTTTGTGATACTTTTGGTTTATCTCTGATGAAACATCTACTTGTGTACCTAGAAATGAGTTTTTCAAAAAATCATGAGCAAACTACGACGCACCCGTAGTTCAAATTTGACCCGTTTTCAACTGAATCGGCGGGAATTTGTCTTTTTGGAAAGGGGTGGATGGAAAGCTTTTCAGACACAACCATTTGGTTATTTGTACATGAAATGTGGTCTAATATTTTAGAAAAATGGCGATCTCCCATTTTTGGTAGATGCTTCACAAAAAAAACCTATTTTCGCACTCGGAAAATGAAAAATGGTTTTTTTTGTGCAAAGAAAATGAAAACTTTCTTCGGCAACATTGTTCTCCATTCCAAGATGCATGTTTGTGGGCAATATGAGATCATTTGAACAAACTATGTCACGTTTATCGCCATAAGATTGGTCATTTGGGCTGAAAGCCACGAATCTTCGTACATGAGAGGTCATTTCTGTGAACACTTTTTGAAAATATCGTCCGTTTTCCCAGTTTGTTATTTTTCCTCAAAACTAGGTCACATATTATGACACTTGGCGAAGGATTCACACCTTTTTGAATATTTTTGAATTCTATGCGTCGATTTCAAAATACGGTCAAAACGGGGGGCATGACCGTTCGTATCTAGGGGTGGAATTTTGTGAAACTCTTGGTTTATCTCTGATGAAACATCTACTTTTGTAGCTAGAAATTAGTTTTTCGAAAAATCATGAGCAAACTACGAGGCACATGTAGTTCAAATTTGACCCGTTTTCAACTGAATTGGCGGGAATTTGTCTTTTTGGAAAGGGGTGGATGGAAAGCTTTTCAGACACAACCATTTGGTTATTTGTACATGAAATGTGGTCTAATATTTTAGAAAAATGGTGATCTCCCATTCTGCAACATATTTTTGGTAGATGCTTCACAAAAAAACCTATTTTTCGCACTCGGAAAATGAAAAATGGTTTTTTTTGTGCAAAGAAAATGAAAACTTTCTTCGGCAACATTGTTCTCCATTCCAAGATGCAAGTTTGTGCGCAATATGAGATCATTTGAACAAACTATGTCACGTTTATCGCCAAACATTGGTCATTTGGGCTGAAAGCCATAAATCTTCGTACATGAGAGGCCAATTTTGTGAGCACTTTTTAAAAATATCTTCCATTTTCCAAGTTTATTATTTTTCCTTGAAACTAGGTCACATATAATGACACTTTGCGAAGGATTTACTCCTTTTTGAATTTTTTTGAATTTTATGCGCCCATTTCAAAATACGGTCAAAACGGGGGGCGTGACCGTTCGTATCTAGGGGTGGAATTTTGTGAAACTTTTATTATATATCTGATGAAACATCTACTTTTGTACCTAGAAATAATTTTTCCAAAAAATCACGAGCAAACTATAAAGCACCTATAGTTCAAATTTGACCCGCTTTCAACTGAATCGGGGGAAATTTGTCTTTTTGGAAAGGGGTGGAAGGAAAGCTTTTTAGACACAACCATTTGTATATTTGTACATGAAATGTGGTCTACTATTTAATAAAAATGGTGCTCTCCCATTTTGCAACATATTTTTGGTAGATGCTTCACAAAAAAACCTATTTTTCGCACTCGGAAAATGAAAATTGGTTTTTTTGTGCAAAGAAAATGAAATCTTTCTTTGGCAACATTGTTCTCCATTCCAAGATGCATGTTTGTGCTCAATATGAGATCATTTGAACAAACTATGTCATGGTTATCGCCATAATGTTGGTCATTTGGGCTGAAAGCTATGAATCTTCGTACATGAGAGGTCATTTTTGTGAACACTTTTTAAAAATATCTTCCATTTTCCAAGTTTATTATTTTTCCTTGAACTGCAACCGCCACATAGCTTGCCCGTTATTTTTCCTAAATTTCATTTTTAGGTTCATTAGTATCCATATGATTCATCAGAGATACGCCAAAATATCCACATGATTCAACCACTAGACACAAACGGTCATAGGCACGAATTCGACTAGATTTTCAAATGAGCACACAAAATTAAAAAAAAATCAAAATAATGGAAAACCTTCGCGTAGCGTCAACATATGTGACCTAGTTACGAGAATTTTTTTATAAACTTGCAATATGAAGTTTTATAGAAAAAGTGTTCTCAGAAACTTGCTATCACGAACGAACATTCATAGCTTTCAAGACAAAGGAGCAATGCTTTGGCCACTTTCATGACATAGTTTGTCCAAATATGCCCCAATTTGGCACATGTGTTCATTATGGGATGGCAAACTATGTCATGAATGTGCGCAGCACATTGCTTGTTTGTCCGAAGATGATGTGGATTTTTTGAAAGGGCATCTATCAATCTATTGCTAGGCTTGCACCTTCACAAAATATAATATCTTTCAATTTCCATTTCTTCTCGTAGCTTCTCCGGGTACTTTTCTAGTATTTTTTTTAAAAATGTGCTTCAATTTTTTAACAAAATTTTGGTACCATCTTTGTCAGTTCAAGATTTTATTGTTGCCAGCATAACAATTCTGTCCAAATGGGCCGAAACTGGCCAGCCCAGCTCTATTAGGCCCGTTAGACATCGGCTGATGCAGCCCGAGCCGTCGGATGCCGATCCGACGGTCCAGAGCGCGCGCGTCTGGTATAAAAAAAGCGCCTCGCCCCCGCCCTCGCGTCAAACCCTAGCTCAGCGCCGCGCCGTCGCTCCCTCGATCCCCGTTCCCTCCTCCACCCGCGCTGCCGCTCGTCGGAGCCTAGTCCCCACACGCCACCCTACTCCCCCCATCTCAAAACGGATCCACCCTCTCTATCCACTCCCCCTTCCAGAGACCAACCGAGGGAAGATCGCCGACGACCACAGAGCAATAGAGAGAAGCACGCCGGTGACGAGGGCCTGCGCGATGGAAGAAGAGAGGCACTAGCGTCGTTCAGACCCCTCGGCGGCGCTGCTTGCAGCTCTAGCTAGCGCGCAGCACCGTCGATTGGCTCTGGGCGGCGCCTTCTGCGAGGCGACGGCACATGCGCGTGCGTCTTCGCGTCGGCGTCGACACCAGCTTCAGATCCGGCAATGCAAGTAGTCCTCCCGACAAGGAGGGAGATGGTAATGGAATCCCTAACTCCCCACGCCTTCTCGCCCCTCCTCCGGATCCTTGATCCCTACTGACCCACTCCTCGCTTGTGCTCTCGCAGATGTGAAGGAGCTCCCATCCTCCTGCCTCTCCGTCAGTGACAGAATTGCAAGGCACCGCCTCAACCCCTAGGGTTTCGTACGCGCACTATAAGCTTCAGCTGCCCCCCTGGCTCCCCGAGGTGAGGAGGTAGCCATCCGGCCCTCTCTGTGTGGTAAATTTTAGGCCTTACTCTATTACTTGATGCCATTTGTTTTTCTACATCAAAATCAGTAGCTTGCAGAAATAAACCGTGAACACTCCTAACTGAAACAGTGGACTTTGCTGTACCTGATAGCAATTTAATACCATTCATAGCAATTTAACTGAAGGTTACAATGCTTGTACCTGATAGGTGATGTGCCTTTGTTGGCTCCTATATACTCTCTGTAGGAAATTGTTTCTTGTATGTGAGTTGCTACTTGCATTATGAATTTAGTTACTTGATTGAGTTGTGCTTTCTCTGCTTACATTTAGAATTGTTTCCCTCTACTATGCTACTTGTGGCGGAGCTGTGTGATTGAACTTGTTTTCTATTCCGTTGGTTGGTTTGGAGATTGGTGTACCTTATCATGCAAATTTATGACATTAGCTATTACTTTTCTGAGTATCATTGGATCATCTAATTCTGTTCAGAACCATCAGATTGGCCCCATATTGTAGCCTAGCTATGTGCCTTATGGTTTGTGCCCTTGAGCCTTATGATGTTGTCTCTGCCATGTTAGAGCTTATTATGCTGCGTACCTTATTTGGATGGATTGTTTCTTGCACTGTGTTAGTTGATTAACAACATGTAATTTGTTTAGTTATAAGCCTTGTGATAAACATGTTAACCTGTTCATCTAACTTATTAGATGGTGGTTGTACTTGCTACCCGGAGCATGTGGAGGTGGGCATTCATGTGATTGTAGGCCAGTAAGCTAACCTATCAGTTATGTAAAACACTGTTTTGCTTTAGTTTATGCTGTTGACATTGTATGTTCGACAATGTATGATCCTTGATCAAGTATAAATTGTGTTTGTAGTAGCTCCATGCTTCAGAAAGGTGGAAGGTGAAGCCATTTGATGAAGTGCGAAGCCTTGAAGCCCGACCCAGCAAAGAATAGCATATCAAGTTTATCTCAGTAATAGACATTTTTTGGTTGTAATATAATCAGTACAGATTGTAATACACTAATTGTATTATCTGGGTTATTTGTTGGTTTTCTCTGTTGTTCAGTTTAAGATATTTCTTATGTTTGTGGTTTGAAAGGGTGTGAAATACAAAACCTGATCAGTGTGACAATTTATGTGAAATTTGAACTTATCTGACAAGTGGGACAACTTTTGAGACTAGCTAATTTCTGTGAAATTTGAACCATCTGACGAGTGGGACAACTTTTGGGATTAGCTGACAAGTGGGCCCATCTTACTACTGGGACCAGAATTGAAATATAATTGCTGTAAATCGAAAATCATTTAAATATAAAAATTATGGCCCAGAAAATAAACGGGCCTCATTATTGGGCTTGGTCCATGTAGCCATCCAGAACAGTCATAGAAGTAAATGGGCTGAAATATTGGGCTTGGCCCATCCAACCGGTTGAAACAAACTGGGCTAATTCAGGTGCCACGTCAGATTTGCCACATTGGATCTGACGTGGATAGGCTAGATCGTGAATGACCAAAAAATTGGTCATAAAATTGGTGACCTTCTATTTTGGTCATAATTGTCTATGACGAATGCACAAAAAAGGTCACGTAGTTTCGTTAGTGACTGCCAGCTTTTGACCAACAGTTTTTGGTCATAAAAGAGTCATAGATGAAACTTCGTGACCATTCAGTGACCAATATGGGGAGTCACAAGTGAGCATATTTCTTGTAGTGTATAGAGAGTATGAAATTAGTTTTAAGCTATGTATGTCATTGTCAACGAATGATAGTGAACGAAAACTATATTTACCATGTTATCTAGACTGTCAAGAGCGGCTCCCATTGAAGGACGTTATTTCTACCCGAGGGTAGATCATCCCTCTTCTCTTTTGTTTACACATGCACACTTTTTATAAATCGGTTTGGCACTCCTCCCCACCATTGCTTACACAATTCATGGCTAACCGAATCCTCGGGTGCCTTCCAATCTATCTCAAGCCTTGGAGGAGTGCCTATTTTTGAATAATATAACACTATGGAACTTTCCTTTTTGATAACTCATTGAAAACCATGTGAAGATAATTGAACAATTAATTACTTGGGAATGGGCACCCTGTCGTGGGATTGTCACGGGCAGATGTTTCCGGGTGGAAACTTGAGTATGGGGACATGGCGGCTTCTGACATCGGGAGTTTGTCCAGCGTGGCGTGGGGAAACAAGGGTTTACCCAGGTTCGGCCCCTCGTCTTGAGGTAAAGACCTACTTCCTGCTACTGCTTTATTGATATGGGTTTCGAGAACTCGGCGCCTTAGCTTCCGGGTCTCGAGATTACAATGGTGGTACTTGCGATCTGGTAAAGCTTAACCTTCTAGGAACCAGGAGACCCCCTTATATAGGCGGCGGGTCTCGCTGGGCATACAAGTGGGATCCGGGTTACAATAGTACCCGGGCTCTACTCTAAGTCCTTTAAGTCTTTGCCTTCCTAATCGGGACTCCATCTTGTACTAGGTCTCTAGTCTTCTACACCCTCCTTGACTTGTGGGCCAAGACACACGCGGCGCACCGGCTCACGTGAGACCCGGCCCATACCTTCATACTTGACCCGGCCCGGTTCCTTACCAGGCCGGCTTATTTTCTAGGTCGGCAGGCCTACCGGGTTATGATCCCCCCAACAGTAGCCCCCAGGATAACTTGGACATCGGAATTGACTCACTTCACCCTTATGCTCTTGGGCTCAATCTTTGGGGAAGCCGTCATTCCTTTTGTCCGGGTTATCATCTGAAAAACACTAAACAACTTACTAAACAAGCGAGCACACGGGTGTCAGTTTAGCCGGCTCTTGCTGGCGGCCCGTTCATAACTCGGCCATCACTTGCTGACTTTCATTCCTCCAAACCTTGACTTTCCTTTCTTTCTTTAACCTTTTTCCCCGCCGCCGGTCAACCTTCCTGGTCAACGGCATAATTAATGCCTATCCCCTCGCGAGAATCGAGGAGACAATAACCACCTCGGGGAAGCCAAGATTCTGTCAGGCATATCTCCTGCGGAACAGATCTTGTCCCCGGGGATAATGATTATCCTTTTATCCTCCCCATTTTACCCCTAGGTCAACCCTAGAGGCTATAAATAGAGGCCTAGGGTGAAAAAATGGGTCACTCTCCCCCGAGCCTGCTCTCTTCATCTTCCACCTCGAGCACATCGCGCCAGTTCATCTCCCGAGCTCAAGCTCTTCGAGCCGCTGGACCTCGCGAGCCCGAGACTCCCCGAGCTATTCCTCTTCGAGATTCGGATCAAGAGCTCGACCGCGCGCATCGCCCGCACGCACGGCTCATCTATCCTTGATAAGTAAGCCTTTACATCCAATCTCACATTTCCAATCTGCGCATCTTTTTCCGGACAAACTTTATGCGTTCTTCGCGTTCCTCGATGTTCTTGATTTCTCTCCCTTTATCTCGATTTTCTGAGACTCCTTAGATCTGTTTTGCTTTGCACTGTTCATGGCTTCGCCTGTTTATTTCCTTGCATCCAGATATTTTTCTCTTCTTAGGATCTTGCGGATGAACTGGACCGTGCCCTTTACCTTCTCCTTTTTTCCTTTTGCTTTCTCTGATTCCCTAGATCTGCATTTATCGTGTACTTTCCACTGCTTCGCTGTTTGCTCCTTCGCATCTGGACATCCTTTTTTCGTGGCTCTTCGGATGAATACGCATTGTGACCCTTGCTCTGTTCTTCTCTCTCTGTTTCTTTGTATTATTTAGATCCATACTGACCTCATTTCCCTTTCACATTCTGTTTGTAGATCTCCGAGCTTCCCATCTCGGCAATGGGTCTAAAGTCGGCAGCTCAACGTGCTCCTAAGAAAATCAAGAAGGCAGCCGGTGCCGGGTCATCCACGACAGCCGCCGCATAGAAAGCCAAACGCAAGGTCACTTGCAACTGGACCAAGTCCTGCATCCGCGAAAGTCGGCTGGAGGAACTTGCCGAGCTTGGCTTGCTTCCCGCGAAATCGGAGGTCCACTGGCGAGCTCCGGACGAGGACGAGACTTCGCCTCAGCCGGGTCAAGGGGAAGTTGTCGTCTTCGCCGATCATGTCACCCGGGGGTTTCGCCCTCCGGGTTCCCTTTTCTTTCGCCAGGTCTTGGAATACTTCAAGATCCGGCCCCAAGATATTGCGCCCAACTCCGTACTCAACATCACCCACTTCGTTGTTCTGTGCGAAGCATACCTTTGCATGGCTCCCAGCCTCCCGCTCTTCCTCGAGTTCTACTACTGCAAGCCTCAGAGGGAGAACAGCGACGGCCCCTTGGTCGCCTGTGGCGGGGTTACGATTCAGCGCCGTCGGAACCTCGTCTTCCCGGGTGTCGTTCCCCATTCGCACCCCAAGGACTGGCAGAAGACTTGGTTCTACTGCAAGGCGGCCACTCCCCCGGGTGAACCAGCTCTCCCGGGCTTCCGCGTCGAGAGGCTGACAATGAACGAGAATTTGAACTCTTTCGCCTCTCCCGAAGACCGGAAAGCCATCGAGCCCCTCGTGGGCCGGGTTTGCGCCCTTCTTGCGCACGGCCTTACCGGCGCCGACCTCGTCAAGTGCTGGATGGAGTGGCACATAATGCCACTCGGCGTCCGTCCGGGCTTGATGTGCCAATACACCGGGTCCCTGAGCGACCCAATGCGCTTCAACGATAAACGGAATACCTCTGCTGTTTTAACCAAGGTCATCCGGAAGATCGTCAACGAGTCTCCGGCTAACCTCGCCCAAGACGGCCTACCTCCCTTCTCTGCTTCAAACCCGCCAAAGCCGGTAGTTGCATACTTCTTTCGACATTTTGATACTGTCTTAGCTGTATTCTAACTCGTCTTTTTTCTAGGCCAACGACCCCTGGTGGGCGGCTACATTGACTGCTTCGCCTAACACGGAGGTTGAGTCGGACGGCGATGAACCTGACGCTGACGATGAAGACATTGGCCCCGAAGCCGGTGCCGATGAAGAAGAAGAAGAGGAAGGTGAGTTCGACTTCGTCACCCGGGCCTTCCTCGGGTTATTAGACGCGAGAAAAACCCGTCTTCTCTTAATAAAGAATCACATCTCCCAGATACAACCCTGCCCCCGTCAGACCCGGCTCCTCCGGCTCCGAAAAGGAAGCTTAGGTCGGATGCTGCGAAGGTAATCACCATAATGCTTCTTTTATCCGTGCCCTGACTTTTGACACATGCTGACATTTCTATTATCCTCAGGAACAATCGGAACTCCGCCGCCAACGCCGCCGGCTTAGATCCTCAGACTCCGACGAGCCTCTGAACGAAGGTATTCCTAATAACCCGACTCCTCGCCGGGTTAAGCATCCACAAAGGCGCCCTTCACTTCTTTACCCTTTAGCCGGGACTCAACGGAAGGCTAAGTCCCAGTCTCTCTCAGATTCCTCAGACTCGAGCTCGGACCCCTTCGGAGACTTTGCCATCAACGAGGGGTAAGCCCGCCTTTCTTTCACTTTGTTAAGATACTTGACCTGTTTCTTTTTCCTTAACATCTTTGCTTTTCTCAGAGCTCGTGCTGCACCGGCCTCCGTCCCGACCCCTCCTGGGTCGGATGATAAATCTGCTGCTCATGACGCGGAGGGCGCTGAGAAGCCGGAGTCGCCCTTCGCTTCTTTCTCCACTCAGGGTGACCAGAACGTTGACTCTCCGGAGGTGGAGGTTATTGGTACTAAGCAGGGGGAGAAACCTGCCGGCTCTCGCCTTGCCACGACCACCAAGCCGGAGACTGCATCAACGAGAGCTTCTGCTGGCAAAGCACCCATGCCCGGCTATGACTTCCGGTCTTACAAGGACTTGGACGTTACTTCCATTTTTGGGGAATTTGGGCGGCGCATCAATGAGCACCGAAAGGCGGAGGACAGCGTGATCGCCGAGATCCAGGATAAGTTCCAGGTATGAGAGTATTTCTTTCCTAGTCCCCAAGTGCCGAGTTACAAGCCTGCAGTAACTCGGGACTTCATTGAATTTTGTCTCTTTGTTCTTGTACACAAAAATAACTTTGATGAGTAGTCCCCAAGAATCGGAATGAGTGCTTGCAATGTTCCGGGTCTTCTTGTTGGACCATTCGCTTTTGTTGATCTCAAATTGAGTAGCCCCCAAGTGCCGAGTTTCTGCTGGCAGCAACTTGGGACTTATAACAATTTGAGTAGTTGATTGCTTTCTTGTAATCTTTGTCAACTCTTTACTCGTTTGAACTTTCCAGGACCAAGCTGAACAGCACGACCATGCCCTCCAGGTCGTGAAGGAGGAGCTGAAGACTGAAGCCGGCCGACGTGCCGAGCTTGAAAAGAAGATTGCTGAACTAGAGAAAAACCTCGATCGGGCCGCTGAAGAAAATGCCGGGCTTCGTCAAGAAATTGAAGAGCATGAAAGCGCCTGGGCTGACGCGCGGGACAGGCTGCAAGAGGATCTGAAAGCCTCTAATGCTAAATTTGACAAGCTTGCAGCCTCCGTCACTGAAATGGTGACCTCCCTCTTTGGTAAGTATTTTTATTGCCGGCTATCATTTCTTCTCTTTCTCCAGAGCGTTCGGTTTAATCCCTTTGTGAAATTCTCAGGTGGCTGGAGCCCCATTTGCAAGCTTGAGCCGGAGACGAAACTCAGAGCCGTCTGCACACTCGTGCAGCAGCTGTATTATGGCGCAGGAAAGGCAATGATGGCGTGTCACGGGTGGGAAAAGCCCCCAACTACGCAACTCAAGTTCCTGGAAGCTCTGAACATGCTGCCGGGCTGGATTGAGATTTGGCTATCTTCTGCTCGCCGCTCTGCTATGCGCGTACTTGCTTTGGCCAAGTCTTATTACCCGGCTCTGGACACTGCGGTGCTTATCCGGGGGTGGCCTTCGTTGAAGAGCGACGGGTCTCCCTTTACCAAGGAGGACCTAGCAGCGATTGACGACTCGATCCGGCATCACTGCACCGTTCTTACAGATAAGATGAGCCTGAGTTCCTTCCAGCCCTCTTTTAGCGCTGAAGGTAAAAAACTGTACCCGAAGGACCCAGCTGTCACAAAGATGGACCCCAGCTACCGGGCGCCTCCTTCTAGCGATGAGCCGGCTAAGGGTTCTTCGAGCGGGCCGGCTGGGGAAGATGAGCAATTGCCGAGCTTGTTCCAGATTTGCTGGGAGGATGCCGAGGGACTGTCCAAGAAATCGTCCAAGAAGAAGTCCGGCTCTTCCAGCTCCAACGCTCCGGCCCCCAAGACCCCTGCCGTTCCGACTGAGACTGGCCCGGCAGACAAATCCGGCTTGTAAAACTTGTTGCTATCCTGAAAACGATATTCTTTTGGCCTGCATGGCGTGTAATAGGTTAGCTTGAACTACTCTTGGCTATACCTGTTCTGATGCACCTTCGTGTGCTTCCAAAAACTTCGTTTGTAACAAACCATCTTTTGCGAATTTGTGCAAGTCTTTGATGGTTTTGATGACCCTTTTGGTTTCTTTAGCTTTCTGCATAGCCGGTTTTCTCGTGACTTTCTGTGCATAAAACTCCCGCGCAATCAGGGTCTGCTAAGTCCACATGGGCTTCATAGTCAGATTGAAAGCCGGTATTTTAGCATCTGGTCATGTATTAGGTGAGAATAACATCAAGCTAGCAGGCAAGAAGCCAAGAATAATTGTGGCTTCTCTGCCGGGTCATGAGTTTGTAACTTACAACTTTCTTAGTTGGTAAGCCCCCAAGACCCTGATCTCATGAAAAATAAGGAATTAAACGCAATATTCTTTCTTTTTAGAGGTGCCTTCCCCCTTTCATTGATCATATAATATGTACATAGCTAGCAAGCCGCCTCATTAAAAACCTTCCAGACCCCTTAGGTACCCTGGTAAGGAAAAGAGCGCGTCTGAAACCTGCTGCTTTTAAACGAAAAGATACAAAAAGGTGGAGCCCGTCTCATCTGGGGGCTCACAAAACCTAAATGTAGTATGGTCTAAGCTCTGCTATATTCCATGGCCTATCGTTCTCTATCAACGGGTTCCTTGTATGGTCTGTATTGTTTCCTGTTGTTGTAGCTTGCTCTCTAGCATCCATCAAATAATATGACCCGTTGTGCAAGTTCCGGCTTACCACAAAGGGGCCTTCCCATGGGGGAGTCAACTTGTGGAAGCCGGTCTTGTTCTGGGCTAGCCGGAGGACTAAGTCTCCTTCCTGGAAAGTTCTTGATTTGACCCGGCGGCTGTGATAACGCCTCAGGTCTTGCTGGTATATGGCTGATCTTTCCAGAGCTAGCTCTCTTGCCTCCTCAAGCATGTCCACCGAATTTTGCCGAGCTTGCTCGTTTTCAGTTTCGACATAGTTTGCAACTCTTGGAGAGTCATGGATGATGTCGCTGGGTAACACGGCTTCTGCCCCGTAGACCATGAAGAAAGGAGTGAAGTCTGTTGATCTGTTTGGGGTTGTGTTTATGCTCCAGACAACTGATGGCAGCTCCTCTTCCCAGCACCCGGCGGCTCTGATTAATGGAACCCGGAGTCTTGGCTTGATGCCTCTTAGCAGCTCCTGGTTTGTCCTCTCTACTTGGCCGTTCGACTGAGGGTGTGAAACTGAAGCGAGGTCGAGCCGGATGCCGTTCTCTTTGCAAAATATCTGCATCTCTCCGAGTGAAAAGTTTGTCCCGTTATCAGTGATGATGCTGTGCGGATACCCGAAACGATATATAATGTTCTTCAGGAACTTGACTGCTGTTGCTGCTGTGCAACTATTGACGGCTTGAACTTCCACCCACTTCGTGAATTTGTCCACTGCGACCTGTAGGTGAGTTTTCTTATTGGGTGAAGTCTGGAAAGGTCCTACCATGTCCATGCCCCAAACTGCAAAGGGCCATGTTATTGGGATAGTCTTCAAGTCTTGAGCCGGAACATGAATCTGCCTTGCATATCGCTGGCATCCATCGCAAACCCGGGCTATATTTTCTGCGTCAGCCAAAGCCGTCAACCAAAAGAATCCATGCCTGTATGCTTTGGCGACCATTGATCTTGTAGACGCATGATATCCGCAGTCCCCTGCGTGAATCTCCTGGAGAATTTTCCGGCCTTCCTCTGGTGAGACACAACGTAAGAATACTCCAGACGTGCTCCTCTTGTGTAACTCCCCGTTGATGATGACGTATCCCTTAGCCCGGCGCACAATCTGTCGTGCCAGTACTTCATCTTGTGGTAGCTCTTCCCTCTGCATGTAAGCCAGGTACGGCTCTGTCCAGGACGGTGTTTGATGCACGGCCGCGACTAGCTGTGATTCCGGGTCATCAGGGTTTGCTAACTCTTCTTCTGTTGGCAGCTTAACTGAGGGATGATGTAACTCGGCAAGGAATACGTTTGGAGGCACCGGCTCTCTACTAGAACCGAGTCTTGATAAGGCGTCAGCCGCCTCATTCTTTCGTCTGTCGATGTGGTCAACTTGGTAGCCGGAGAAGAAGCCGGCAACACGGTCTACTTCTCTCCTGTAAGCCGCCATGTTGGCGTCTTTTCTATCCCAGGTCCCTGAAACTTGCTGAGCAACGAGGTCGGAGTCTCCATAGCACATGATTCTTTTGATGTTCATCTCTCTGGCGACTTTTAAACCGTGTAACAGGGCCTCGTACTCTGCGACGTTATTGGTGCATGGTTCGAAATGTATCTGCAGGACGTAACTCAACTTGTCTCCTTTTTGCGAAGTTAGTACGACGCCGGCTTCCGATCCTTCCAGCTGCTTTGACCCGTCGAAGTGCATAATCCAATGTTTGGCGCTTGGAGGCGGTGGTAGGGGGTCGAACTCTGTCCAATCATTGACGAAATCCACCAAGGCCTATGACTTGATTGCTGTCCTTGGCTCGTAGTTGATATGATAAGGCCCCATCTCAATGGCCCACTTTGCAATCCTGCCTGTAGCTTCTCTGTTTCTGATGATTTCTGCTAAGGGAGCAGAACTCACCACGGTGATGGGGTGTTCCTGAAAATAGTGTGGCATCTTCCGGCTTGCCATAAACACGCCGTAGACCAATTTCTGCCACTGCGGGTACCTCTGTTTGGATTCTGTGAGAGCTTCGCTAACATAGTAGACCGGCCTTTGAATTGGGTACTCCTTTCCATCTTCCTTGCGCTCCACCACGACCACGGCGCTGACAGCTCTGGAATTTGCAGAGACGTACAACAACATCGGCTCCTTGCTCGTGGGAGCCGCTAGCACTGGAGCTGTGGACAATGTCTTCTTTAGGTCTTCAAAGGCGTCATCTGCTTCCTGGCCCCAAACAAACTTGTCTGACTTCTTCAACAGCTTATACAGCGGAAGGGCTTTCTCTCCCATCCTTGCAATGAACCGGCTCAGGGCTGTGACACACCCTGTCAGTTTCTGGACGTCATTGACACACTCCGGCTTCTTAAGGTTCATGATGGCCTTAATTTTGGCCGGGTTAGCTTCTATCCCTCTCTCTGAGACTATGAAACCCAGCAACATGCCAGCCGGAACTCCGAACACGCACTTGGTCCGGTTTAACTTCATCTGATACTTGCGCAGGTTAACGAAGGTCTCTTTTAGGTCATCCAGGAGTGACCTGGCTTTCTGTGACTTGATTACGACATCGTCGACATAGGCGTGCACGTTGCGACCGATTTGATTCTGGAAACAATTCTGGATGCACCTTTGATAAGTGGCACCTGCATTCTTGAGGCCAAAAGTCATAGTTTTGTAGCAAAAAGCACCGAAGGGGGTGATGAATGAGGTCTTCTCCTGGTCGTCCACATTGAGCTTGATCTGATGATACCCGGAATATGCATCCAGGAAACACAACAACTCGCTGCCGGCTGTGGCATCGATAATCTGATCTATACGAGGCAATGCAAAGGGGTCTTTGGGGCAGACTTTATTCAGGCTGGTATAGTCAATGCACATGCGCCACTCTCCGTTTTTCTTCAGAACTAGGACCGGGTTAGCCAGCCACTTGGGATGGTAGACTTCCATGATAAACCCGGCTGCAAGCAGACGAGCTATCTCTTCTCCGACGATCTTTTTCCTCTCTGCGTTGAGACGACGTAGTCCTTGCTTTACTGGCTTTGCTTTTGGATCAACATGTAAGCTGTGCTCAGCAAGTTCACTCGGTACACCCGGCATGTCTGAAGGAGACCATGCGAAGATATCCCGATTCTCACGGATGAACTTGATGAGCTCGCTTTCCTATTTCGGGTCCATGTGGGCCCCCACCGAGAACTGCTTGGAAGAGTCCCCCTCTTCGAAATCAACCATCTTTGTATCTTGAGCCGACTTGAATTTTTTCTTCTCTTCCTCATGAGCCGGCTTTTCCAGCACACGCTTATCTGTCGGGTCTACTTGAGACTTGTAGTACTTGAGCTCTTCTTCTGAGCAAGCCTGCTCTGCCATGATAGCATCCCCATTGTCACACTCTGCAGCCATAGTCTTGCTTCCTTCCACTGTGATTATTCCCTGGGGTCCGGGCATCTTCAGTTTGAGGTACACATAACAAGGCCGAGCCATGAACTTGGCGTAAGCCGGCCTCCCGAACAGAGCATGATACGGACTTTTTAAATCAACAACCTCAAAGGTCAGGAACTCCGACCTGAATTGCTCCTTGCTCACTCCGAATGCCACTTCTAGGCTGATCTGGCCAATGGGATGTGCCGACTTCCCTGGAACTATGCCATGGAAGATTGTCAATGTCGGGGTAAGGCGGTCTTGGGTTAAACCCATCCTTCTGAATGTGTCGAGATATAGGATATTGATGCTGCTGCCTCCATCCATCAAGACTTTATTCAAGGAGAACCCGTCCACCTGTGGCGCAACGACAAGAGCCAAGAGACCCGGATGCTCCACTGCCGGCGGGTGATCTTCTCTACTCCTAGTTATAGTTTGTTCTGACCACTTCAAGAATCTTGGAACGGCTGATGCAACTGCATTGACGGCTCTTGTTTTTAATTTCCTGTCCCTCCTGGACGTGCTTGTGGTGAAGACATGGTATTGGCCTTGACTATGCAGCTCCTTCGGGTTCTGCTGATATCCGGTTGTGACTTGATTCTGTTGCGGACTAGACCCGGCGTTATTGTTTGGCGGTCCGTTAGACCCAGCCCCCTGTCCGGGTCCCATCGAGTTGCCGTTTCCATTGAAGTTGCCGCTACCTCCGAAGTTCCCTTGACTCCTCTGGCCCTCCTGCTCATGTCTCATCCAGGCTCTGATGTCGGCACATTGAGCTAGCGAGCGATTTGATGGCCTCCCGTTCTTGCTGTGTTTTGGACACGGCATGCTGTACATCTCACTGAATTTCGAATTTCTCGGAGGTCCTCCTCTAAAGTTACCACCGGGTCTTGGCCCCCTGTAGCCCGTCGTCTGGGTTGTGCCTACGAACTCTGAATTTCCACCCTCATAAGGACGCTTGTTATTCCCGTTCTGATTGCCATTGTTCTGACTTGGGTTCGGGTTACGGCCTCCACTGACCCGGTTATTCCTCTGTTGTTCCTCTGTCTCGCCCGGCTTTTTATCCGTGGCTGCATACTTGTTTGCCGTTGTTACCACCTCTCCTATTGAGATATCCCTGCAGGCCGGGTCTTCCCTCATACGTCCGAGCTTGCGCGTCAGCGGCTCAAAGCCACAATTTTTCTCCATGTACGATATAGCTGTGTGTGCCGAGATGTTGAGGGACGATTGTAAGATTTCTGTAACCCGGCCCATCCATTGTCTGGCTGACTCAGTTTTTCTCATGACACATCGATCCAGATCCGCCTCGGTGTACTGCTTCTTGCAAGTTCCAGCGAAGTTCTTGATGAACGCCGCTTTTAGCTCCTCCCACGAATTGATACTGCGCGGTGGAAGTCGGTCTAGCCAAATTTTGGGCGCTCCTTCTGCTAACATAAGATACAGGTAACGTGCGCAGAGATTCGGTGACGCATTCTTCATGTCCATGGCCATGCCATAACTACTCAACCATGTCTCGGGATTCATGCTCGGCTCGTAATTGCATACTTTGGTTGGCCCTTTGAATTTTTCTGGAAACGGCTCCGCTCTGATAGCATCTGACAGACACTTTGGTCCCGTCAAGTTTGAAGACGAGCCCCCTGCGTGACCCGGCGCAGGCGAAGATGCAGCGGGTCTGGCGGGGGTCACTACTCCGACTCCTGGTGCTCCAGCTGCTCCGGCTCCGGCTGCCAGTGGTGCTACCGCCGCGGCTGCGCATCTTGCTCTTGAGCTGTTGACTATTGACTGTGCCGCGGATACGGCCGGCTGTGGCGGCTGGATTGCTTGTTGATTTTGTTGCGGGACTTGCTGGTTCACCGGCCCAATCCGGTTCTGGATAGATCTTGTTACTACCGGCTCTCCTTGCCGACTTCTGGTACGACTCCTTTGTGGCTCTGAATTGAATGCTTGCAATCCGCGCGGATTATGGTTCTGTTGGACCACTGCGGTGCGTAACAAGTCAACGGCCCTCCGGGCTTCGATGCCGGCTGGCGAGTTGTCGAACGGGATCTGCTGTAGGGTATGTGCAGCTGCAAAAACATTATCAACCGGATTATTGTAATGACCCGGGGGAGTAGTAAACCTGGGGGGTGGCGGAGGTAGTTGTTCTGTGGCTGCTTCTCTGGCTCCTCCCGCCGGACTTCCCGCTCCTCGTAACTCGACCTGCGGCGCGCCGGCTCCCATCACCGGGTTAGCCGCCGCTATGGGCGCATTGGCTGGCGTCGTTTGATACTCCAGGACTTGAGGTACTATGGTGTTGACTCCAGTCGGCAAAGGTAGCCGGCTTCCGCGCCTTCTACTCTGTACCGCGGTTAACTCGTCCCTTCTCCTCTGGAGGGCGTTTCTTTCGTCTTGTAGCCTCTGCTCCTGCTGGGCCAAAGATCGTTCCTTTTCCGCTACGCGCCGGGCTTCATCCGCGCGGTCTTGGTTCGCCCTGGCCATGGCTCGCCTTAGATCTTCCAACTCCCTTTGCATGGCTGAGTTAGTGTATGTTACTTCCCCCAAGTTCTGTGCCGGGTTCCTGACACGCCGGCTCTCGTCTGATCGTTCGCCGCCGTCATAATCGGGTTTGTGAATGCCATCCCGGGCGCTGGTGTGTGCACCGGCGCTACTGCGCCAAGAGTCGGTAAAACCGGCCCAGTACTGGGGTTGGGCGGAGGGTATGCTGCTGGCGGCATGCCAAGGTTGGTCCGCTCCCAAATTTCTCGGTCCTGTCGGGCGGTTCTTTCTGCACTTGTCTCGTCGCTTACGGATGCTTCCATCCCGTCGGTCTGCTGAGCCGCTGTAACCACGTGAACCGTCATGTGTCGCGCGGGCCCTGGGGACACCGGGTGATCTTCCTCCTCGACTCCAAATCCCCACCGATCTTCAAACAGTGGCAGAATTGACTCGGTATCTGTGTCCAAATCTGACACGTTTGTTGGTGTTTCGACGGAATCCTGCAGTGCTTGAATTGCCGCCTCTTCCTCAATAGACATGACTTCGCACTCTGGCGATCCAACAGATTCCTCTCCATCCGTCTGAGCCATGGTAGCTGATCCGGATTCTGACTCGTACTCCGGCTCATACTGATCTGAGCCGGCTCCTGTGGTCTGGATCACGCCGACGAAAACGTTAATCTGACCAAAGATGATCATAGACCCGGTTTCCAGTTAATCTGCTTCTTCCTTCCAACCAAAGTCGTCCACGATCCGCTCCCCTCCTGGAAGCGTGTAAACCTGGCCGATAGCTAGGTTTTCCATACCGCGCCGCGCTTCTCCACAAATCATGATGTTCTTGGCCGCTGGCCCCACGGTGGGCGCCAGTTCATCTCACTCCGAATGCCACTTCTAGGCTGATCTGGCCAATTCTTGAGGCCAAAAGTTATAGTTTTGTAGCAAAAAGCACCGAAGGGGGTCATGAACGAGGTCTTCTCCTGGTCGTCCACATTGAGCTTGATCTGATGATACCCGGAATATGCATCCAGGAAACACAACAACTCGCTGCCGGCTGTGGCATCGATAATCTGATCTATACGAGGCAATGCAAAGGGGTCTTTGGGGCAGACTTTATTCAGGCTGGTATAGTCAATGCACATGCGCCACTCTCCGTTTTTCTTCAGAACTAGGACCGGGTTAGCCAGCCACTTGGGATGGTAGACTTCCATGATAAACCCGGCTGCAAGCAGACGAGCTATCTTCAGTTTGAGGTACACATAACAGGGCCGAGCCATGAACTTGGCGTAAGCCGGCCTCCCGAACAGAGCATGATACGGACTTTTTAAATCAACAACCTCAAACGTCAGGAACTCCGACCTGAATTGCTCCTTGCTCACTCCGAATGCCACTTCTAGGCTGATCTGGCCAATGGGATGTGCCGACTTCCCTGGAACTATGCCATGGAAGATTGTCGATGTCGGGGTAAGGCGGTCTTGGGTTAAACCCATCCTTCTGAATGTGTCGAGATATAGGATATTGATGCTGCTGCCTCCATCCATCAAGACTTTATTCAAGGAGAACCCGTCCACCTGTGGCGCAACGACAAGAGCCAAGAGACCCGGATGCTCCACTGCCGGCGGGTGATCTTCTCTACTCCAAGTTATAGTTTGTTCTGACCACTTCAAGAATCTTGGAACGGCGCTGATGCAACTGCATTGACGGCTCTTGTTTTTAATTTCCTGTCCCTCCTGGACGTGCTTGTGGTGAAGACATGGTATTGGCCTTGACTATGCAGCTCCTTCGGGTTCTGCTGATACCCGGTTGTGACTTGATTCTGTTGCGGACTAGACCCGGCGTTATTGTTTGGCGGTCCGTTAGACCCAGCCCCCTGTCCGGGTCCCATCGAGTTGCCGTTTCCATTGAAGTTGCCGCTACCTCCGAAGTTCCCTTGACTCCTCTGGCCCTCCTGCTCATGTCTCATCCAGGCTCTGATGTCGGCACATTGAGCTAGCGAGCGATTTGATGGCCTCCCGTTCTTGCTGTGTTTTGGACACGGCATGCTGTACATCTCACTGAAGTTCGAATTTCTCGGAGGTCCTCCTCTAAAGTTACCACCGGGTCTTGGCCCCCTGTAGCCCGTCGTCTGGGTTGTGCCGACGAACTCTGAATTTCCACCCTCATAAGGACGCTTGTTATTCCCGTTCTGATTGCCATTGTTCTGACTTGGGTTCGGGTTACGGCCTCCACTGACCCGGTTATTCCTCTGTTGTTCCTCTGTCTCGCCCGGCTTTTTATCCGTGGCTGCATACTTGTTTGCCGTTGTTACCACCTCTCCTATTGAGATATCCCTGCAGGCCGGGTCTTCCCTCATACGTCCGAGCTTGTGCGTCAGCGGCTCAAAGCCACAATTTTTCTCCATGTACGATATAGCTGTGTGTGCCGAGATGTTGAGGGACGATTGTAAGATTTCTGTAACTCGGCCCATCCATTGTCTGGCTGACTCAGTTTTTCTCATGACACATCGATCCAGATCCGCCTCGGTGTACTGCTTCTTGCAAGTTCCAGCGAAGTTCTTGATGAACGCCGCTTTTAGCTCCTCCCACGAATTGATACTGCGCGGTGGAAGTCGGTCTAGCCAAATTTTGGGCGCTCCTTCTGCTAACATAAGATACAGGTAACGTGCGCAGAGATTCGGTGACGCATTCTTCATGTCCATGGCCATGCCATAACTACTCAACCATGTCTCGGGATTCATGCTCGGCTCGTAATTGCATACTTTGGTTGGCTCTTTGAAATTTTCTGGAAACGGCTCCGCTCTGATAGCATCTGACAGACACTTTGGTCCCGTCAAGTTTGAAGACGAGCCCCCTGCGTGACCTGGCGCAGGCGAAGATGCAGCGGGTCTGGCGGGGGTCACTACTCCGACTCCTGGTGCTCCAGCTGCTCCGGCTCCGGCTGCCAGTGGTGCTACCGCCGCGGCTGCGCGTCTTGCTCTTGAGCTGTTGACTATTGACTGTGCCGCGGATACGGCCGGCTGTGGCGGCTGGATTGCTTGTTGATTTTGTTGCGGGACTTGCTGGTTCACCGGCCAAGCCGGTTCTGGATAGATCTTGCTACTACCGGCTCTCCTTGCCAACTTCTAGTACGACTCCTTTGTGGCTCTGAATTGAATGCTTGCGATCCGCGCGGATTATTGTTCTGTTGGACCACTGCGGTGCGTAACAAGTCAACGGCCCTCCGGGCTTCGATGCCGGCTGGCGAGTTGTCGGACGGGATCTGCTGTAGGGTATGTGCAGCTGCAAAAACATTGTCAACCGGATTATTGTAATGACCCGGGGGAGTAGTAAACCTGGGGGGTGGCGGAGGTAGTTGTTCTGTGGCTGCTTCTCTGGCTCCTCCCGCCGGACTTCCCGCTCCTCGTAACTCGACCTGCGGCGCGCCGGCTCCCATCACCGGGTTAGCCGCCGCTATGGGCGCATTAGCTGGCGTCGTTTGATACTCCAGGACTTGAGGTACTATGGTGTTGACTCCAGTCGGCAAAGGTAGCCGGCTTCCGCGCCTTCTACTCTGTACCGCGGTTAACTCGTCCCTTCTCCTCTGGAGGGCGTTTCTTTCGTCTTGTAGCCTCTGCTCCTGCTGGGCCAAAGATCGTTCCTTTTCCGCTACGCGCCGGGTGATAAGGGGTGGCCCGATCTTCTCAGTGAGCGGAGGGTAGATGGATGATGGTGGAAGATAACTTGCGAGAATCCGACGAACTCTCCGGCTGTTCCCCCGTTGCCAATGCAACAGCTCTTCAACCCAATGGATATTCGCGACGCCTCACACCAATGCAACGTAGCCGCCGACCACGAAGCGGTTTTGCAATCTACTAATTCCCAGTGGAACAACAGATCACACTCAAACTTCGGATAATAATCTCCAGAGCGCAACACAGTGGAGAGGTTGAATTCCTGAGCGCAACACAGAGGAACTCGAATATAGATGAATGCTTAGCAATCCAATCTAGGGTTTATGTTTTTAAACGTGGTCTGCTTCTAAAAGCCACGAATTACAAGTCTTATAAAGGCTGCTGGACGTCCAACATTGTGTTGGAGTCAAAACCTAACTTTCCTAACTTTAACGGACTCTGTTTGGAAACAGGCAGAAAACAACTTGTGACTTGTTGCGGTCACCGCGCCCAGTCCGAGCCGAACCGGGCCATGGAGCCGGACCCATTGGAAAGCCCTTCAAATTGCCTTTTCAGATTGTGCTTCTTTGCTCTATTTGGAGTCCGTATAAAGAATCCACGTCCGTTTCAAATTCAGGACTTCTGTCAGTCCGAATCGAATCTGAACAAATCTTGAATCCGAATTGGAAAGGATCTTTCTTTGTTTGCAGCATCCCTTCTTCGCGTGATGGCTCCACTTCCTCCCTCGCCTCCCTCGTGCTAGCCACCTTGATGTTTGTCAACAGCCTCCATTCCTTGCCCGCATCTTCTTCTCCATTCGCCATTATCTCCATTAACTCAAACCTAATGATACATAAACATAATAACTTAGGCAGTATAACATTCTTATAATTCATGGTATCATATCCAACTAGGAATGAGTTCACCTTATAATAATCATCGATCATGTTTAATATTTCCTTCCAACTTAAACATGGATAATCATCATAATCCATAGATATATCCTCATCATCCTCCCTTTCTTCAAGAAAAGCCGTCCGCGGCTTTGGATAAGCTGAAAGTGGAAGAAACAAAAAGAACAACGTATACGCAAAGTATATGTATATGTAGCAGGTTGTATCATGTTTGTAAATAGTATGAATATTCTCAAATGACAAAATGCAACTAAAATTGCAAGCATAGCACATATAATTGTCATAATGGAACCAAGAAAATCTTAGCAATAAGCAATCAGAATTGCAAGTATAAGTGAAGTTCATAGAATCATGATCAAAATGATAGACACAAATATATAAAATCTTATGATTCAGTATTAAATCCAGTGTCCTCACAGAAGATCGGTGATCAAATTTCATGCTATCATGGCAAAACCAGTTCAACATATGCAAATTTGTTGGATACCACATTTTACATGCGCTACTCTGATATTTAGCACAAAGTAATGACCATGCAGTAGCACAATTAATTATAAGTCCATGATCATTAATCCCGGTATTGAAGATGCAACTCAATTTGCAGATATAAGTGAAGTATAAGTCAGTTTGGGACAAACACAACGTATGTGCATACGCATATTCAAATCTGGCAAGATCAGAATAGTTCAACAAAGGTGAAGCTACCTTTGTTCGCTGTAATACATCAACTAGACTAGAATATAGCACATTATCATGAGAATTAGGTATCGTCCCAAAACAAAAAGATTCCGGCACATAGAATATATGACTGAAAACAGCATGTTTCAGTTCAGCAATTTTATCATAGGTAATGCATATGTGATCCACCAAAAAATTCTCGTTCATGCTATAGTCACCAATTAAATAGAATCGAAAACAATTGGCATATGTGCTAGAATTTACATATGAAATTTCAGAAATCTTATTCATAGCACAACTCATGGTAAGAGGTTTTTCTAGCATGATATAATACAAAACATTAGTCGGTGGTATTTCAGCAAGGATCTCTTTATGTGTAATCAGTAACATATGATCAAAATTCGAATTCAGCAAGTTATCACATGGTGCTGAAATATGTTTGCATATCAAATCAAAAGAATCATCCAGTAAAGAATTATACTCACAAAGTGGCGCGCTTGCGGGCTGCAGCTCCGAATCAGTACCTATGTCAATGACAATCTCCTCAGATGTAGGAGGTACTGGAACATCTTCCTCTTGTGGTGATGTGGGCTGTAGAGCTGACGGCTCCCTTTCTTCAAAAGCAACCTGCATATCACATGAAACAACACTAGGAGTAGAGATTATGACGTTAGTAGAAATATCCTCACATGTCCTATCATCTAGAACACTCATGTTGTCCTTTTCTCTCATACTCTCAAAGTGGATGCACTCAACCTCACGTTTAGTGGAGTCACACAACTCACTTTTTATAACACTCTCACTCAATTTGGCTATGTGGCTCTCATTCTCACATGGGATTTGATGCACAATATGGTCAAGATGACATATGATGGATCTGTCACCGTCCATGATGACCGTGTACCTAGCGGACAAGCTGAATTCTTTTCTCCTCTCCTTACGAAGAAGATGAAACTCATGAAAATCATTGGCTGAACTCCGCAACAGTCCACTCCGCGTCTTGTTCCATACGAACGAAATATTCTTGACCTTTGGGCGGGCTTGAACTTGAAACTTCTTGCACCATGGACCTCCCAAAAGGACATGACAAGAATCAAGTGGCACTGGGGATACATCACACCACACCAGCTCGGTATAATTGCCGAAGGTAAAAGGAACTTCAGCAGTGTGGGAAATCAGCAATGTGCCATATGATGAGCATAAAACGTATGGCTTCGAACGGGCACATTTATGTAGCTGCAATTTGTCTACAACCTCAATGCTAACCAGATTGAGATTAGAGGATCCGTCAATGGTGGCGGCAGCACATCGCTCACCAATTTGCACACAATGGTGGAATAGGCCATCACCATCAAAAGTACCACATTCTTCCTCCCAAAAAGTATCACTACAATATTTATGGCGGAGGAAGTGATATCGGTGTGCATCCAAAGTATCTGTAGCCTTGTCTGCCATGATTAGTGAACAACACGAATATGTATATGTGGGAAAACTCTCAACTCACTCAAAACCGAAAGAAATTATGTATCTTACCGTTCCAAAGTGAATAGTAAAGCTTACCACTCGTAGGGCAGTACGTGCATGGATGGGGTGAAGCGAATATTATGGGTATCAAAGTGGCACACAACAAAACAGAGTATTTGGTGGAGCTTGGTTGGGATACCTAACAACACCGATTCACAAAGCCTAGTGCTGATCGTATGACACAAGAGACACTCGGAAACGCACACGGTGGAGATAAATGGGGCAATTGCAACTCTGAAAATGAGCTATGAATGATATATGTCGGCCGGAGTAATACTCGTGTTGCAATGCACAAGAGAGACGCTAGCAAAAGCTCAATACTAAGGGCACAAGATTGCTCAATTCTACTAGTGCAAGGCAGAAATATAATTCGCAAACAAAGCTCCAAACAGACTGATATGAATAAAATTCTGGCCTCTTTTTTCTTTTTCGCTCGGTACTGTAGCTACAGCAATTTCGGAACTTTCTTTTTCTCTTCTTTTTTTTTCTCCCTTTTTCTCTGTTTAACTAGGCCACACAAATATTTCACAGGAGCAAATAAAATAGACTGCCAAAATAATGCACTTTCCAACCTATATGAGCAGCCCAAAGAGCATAGAAATTACTAGTCTCGTAGGAAAGTTCTACACAAAAATAGACAGGCTTATACCTAAGTTTATCAATGGAAATACACGAAAAAGAAAACACCTAAGGAAACTAAATTAGACACGAACTTGACTAAGGAAAAAAAAGGACACAGACACACCTCGACACGGACACAACGACAGGACCTAGGAGTGTCGCACAAAAAACTGAACGGAAACCAAATCGGTCAAGACTTCTCTTTCCTCTTTTTTTTTTTACTTCTTTTGCTGAAACGAATCTGACAAGACTCCAACGACAAAACAAACTGACAAATAACGTTGAAGCAACTACAATTTAGATCATAAGGAAAAACAACGCAAAAGGACACACGATCAGCAACTAAACTCGATGAAACGATGCGATCTAAGGCAATGGCAAATATTTTTGTGGGGCTTTTTCTGGATAGGACGAAAAATAGTAAAATCTACGGGGATGGATATGTGGATGCTCACCGAGTAAACACTGGAGCTCTGATACCAAGATGATAAGGGGTGGCCCGATCTTCTCAGTGAGCGGAGGGTAGATGGATGATGGTGGAAGATAACTTGCGAGAATCCGACGAACTCTCCGGCTGTTCCCCCGTTGCCAATGCAACAGCTCTTCAACCCAATGGATATTCGCGACGCCTCACACCGATGCAACGTAGCCGCCGACCACGAAGCGGTTTTGCAATCTACTAATTCCCAGTGGAACAACAGATCACACTCAAACTTCGGATAATAATCTCCAGAGCGCAACACAGTGGAGAGGTTGAATTCCTGAGCGCAACACAGAGGAACTCGAATATAGATGAATGCTTAGCAATCCAATCTAGGGTTTATGTTTTTAAACGTGGTCTGCTTCTAAAAGCCACGAATTACAAGTCTTATAAAGGCTGCTGGACGTCCAACATTGTGTTGGAGTCAAAACCTAACTTTCCTAACTTTAACGGACTCTGTTTGGAAACAGGCAGAAAACAACTTGTGACTTGTTGCGGTCACCGCGCCCAGTCCGAGCCGAACCGGGCCATGGAGCCGGACCCATTGGAAAGCCCTTCAAATTGCCTTTTCAGATTGTGCTTCTTTGCTCTATTTGGAGTCCGTATAAAGAATCCACGTCCGTTTCAAATTCAGGACTTCTGTCAGTCCGAATCGAATCTGAACAAATCTTGAATCCGAATTGGAAAGGATCTTTCTTTGTTTGCAGCATCCCTTCTTCGCGTGATGGCTCCACTTCCTCCCTCGCCTCCCTCGTGCTAGCCACCTTGATGTTTGTCAACAGCCTCCATTCCTTGCCCGCATCTTCTTCTCCATTCGCCATTATCTCCATTAACTCAAACCTAATGATACATAAACATAATAACTTAGGCAGTATAACATTCTTATAATTCATGGTATCATATCCAACTAGGAATGAGTTCACCTTATAATAATCATCGATCATGTTTAATATTTCCTTCCAACTTAAACATGGATAATCATCATAATCCATAGATATATCCTCATCACCGGGCTTCATCCGCGCGCTCTTGGTTCGCCCTGGCCATGGCTCGCCTTAGATCTTCCAACTCCCTTTGCATGGCTGAGTTGGTGTTTGTTACTTCCCCCAAGTTCTGTGCCGGGTTCCCTGACACGCCGGCTCTCGTCTAATCGTTCGCCGCCGTCATAATCAGGTTTGTGAATGTCGTCCCGGGCGCTGGTGTGTGCACCGGCGCTACTGCGCCAAGAGTCGGTAAAACCGGCCCAGTACTGGGGTTGGGCGAAGGGTATGCTGCTGGCGGCATGCCAAGGTTGGTCCGCTCCCAAATTTCTCGGTCCTGTCGGGCGGTTCTTTCTGCACTTGTCTCGTCGCTTACGGATGCTTCCATCCCGTCGGTCTGCTGAGCCGCTTTTACCACGTGAACCGTCATGTGTCGCGCGGGCCCTGGGGACACCGGGTGATCTTCCTCCTCGACTCCAAATCCCCACCGATCTTCAAACAGTGGCAGAATTGACTCGGTATCTGTGTCCAGATCTGACACGTTTGTTGGTGTTTCGACGGAATCCTGCAGTGCTTGAATTGTCGCCTCTTCCTCGATAGACATGACTTCGCACTCTGGCGATCCAACAGATTCCTCTCCATCCGTCTGAGCCATGGTAGCTGATCCGGATTCTGACTCGTACTCCGGCTCATACTGATCTGAGCCGGCTCCTGTGGTCTGGATCACGCCGACGAAAACGTTGATCTGACCAAAGATGATCATAGACCCGGTTTCTAGCTGATCTGCTTCTTCCTTCCAACCAAAGTCGTCCACGATCCGCTCCCCTCCTGGAAGCGTGTAGACCTGGCCGATAGCTAGGTTTTCCATACCGCGCCGCGCTTCTCCACAAATCATTTGCCAGCTCATTTGAAAGTCTATCTAACAAGTTAAACATAGAGTAACCCACATACTTCCTCATGAGCTAATAAACAGTGACACAAAATAAGGGATAATAATTTTGAATAGAGATAGCACACGAAGTATTTACTTGGAGTGTCGCGAAATACCACATAATAGGTAGTTATGGTGGACACAGATGGCAAAGGTTTTGGCTCATGGTTTGGATGTATGAGAAGTATTCCCTCTCGATACAAAGCTTTGGCTAGCAAGGTTGGGTAGCAAGCATAAGAGTCGATGGATACAAACAAATATACATGTAGTAAGAACAATCATGCAATCTTCCTTGGAAGCACAAACAATTTTAATTTGTGAATACTAAGCTTATGAGCTACAAGTGAGAAAGATCATTGAATAATATATCTACATGTACTTATTTTCTCCACTTAAGTCTCAAAGTATTGTAGCTACTAACCAATGCTAAGTTTGTCAAAACCAAAAGATTTACTATATGCTCCCAAAGTGATACCAATACTAATGACAAGATCAATCATATATAATAGAAGTTACAAACTAAAATAAGGTGTGCAGAAAGTAAATGATAAAACTTCTCATTAATATTCCATATCGGCAACTCACACCAAGGGATAAATAGATAACCAACTAAAAGAGAGATACTTCCACATTGCAAACTATCCTATAAGATAACTTCTCTACTCATGATATGACTCTACTGATAAGGTAAAAAGGTAAAAGATAATGGTGTGATACCGCGGCACTCCCCCAAGCTTGGAACAAGCCAAGGGGATGCCAATACCGATGATGAATTACTCCTTTGGCGGTGATGGATGATCCTCAATAAGCTTCATTACAAGCTCCTTCAACTCATCAATTCTGTAGGTGAGGTTGCGAATCATCTCCGTGTTGCCCTCAATTCGGCTTATGAACATATCAGTTTGTGAATCCCAGCTCCTGGAGTTGTTCCCCCACTTCTCATCAGACTTGGAGCTTCTTTCACCTGCATTGTTAGAACGATCTATATTCCAAGGATTTGGCCGCTTCGCCTCAAGAAGCTTCTCAATTTGATGCAAATTTATTAAGTTGTGGAAAGGGTTGTTGGTGCTCGAGGAAGATGTTCTTGGAGCTAGAAGATGACGTGGAACCTTCCCTCCGGTGCTCATCCGCGCGCCCATCATGCGGTTGGAGGGGTTTGCCACCACTCCAATGCTCGCAACGGTGGCGCGAGGGTGATGACGCGGGTCTTCTTCCACCTCTTCTTCATCTTCCCTTTTGACTTCCTCCTCTAGCTTGGGATCTTGGAGTTCATCCTCCAAAGTCTCCTTTCCCTTGTCGTTGGCGGAGACCATGATGCTCCTAAAACTGGGACAAAATTCTGAACAGAAACAGCTCGAAGCAAAAACACGTCGAAAACACAATATACTGACCTCAGGGATCCAGGGGATTATATAACTAAAATTTACGCAACAAAAGGAAGGCTACGGGAGGAAACCAAGTAGGAGACGAGCTCCGAGGCTCCCTCACCACGTGGTGGCGCGGCCAGCATGGGGCCCGCGCCATGGCATGGTGACGGCGCCTCGGGCTTCGTGTCCTGCCCGTTTTCGTCTCATAATTTTCCATATTTTCGAAAAACTAATATAGTATCTTCCAAAATTAAAAATGCGTACGTTTTCTTACCAAAACTTTACCTTTTCGAAATCAGCTTCTGCAAACTCAGAAAATTGCTCTTTAATAAAAACTTCCGGAGTAATCACTTGAATAATATCAACATCTTCATTATAAGAATCTCCAGAAATATGATGTTTGAGTCTTTTTCCATTTACCACTTGTGTAGTATCATCCTTGAGTGAAGCAATTTTAATCGCACCAGAACGATATACTTCTACAATAACATAAGGTCCTTCCCATTTGGAGAGTAGTTTTCCTGCAAAAAATCTAAGACGAGAACGATACAATAGAACTTTCTCACCAACATGAAACTCTCTCTTAAGAATTCTCCTATCATGCCATTTCTTAACTTTCTCTTTAAAGAGTCTAGCATTTTCATAAGCCTCACTTCTCCATTCATCTAAAGAACTCAAGTCTAGCAACCTCTTCTCACCAGCAAGTTTAAAATCTCTATTAAGTTCTCTCACTGCCCAATAAGCTTTGTGTTCTAATTCTAAAGGCAAGTGACAAGCTTTTCCATAAACCATTTTATAAGGAGATATGCCCATAGGATTTTTATAAGCAGTTCTATAAGCCCATAAAGCATCATTTAATTTGTTAGCCAATTTTTCCTAGTTCTATTAACAGTCTTTTGCAAGATAGATTTTATTTCTCTTTTTGATAATTCTACTTGCCCACTAGTTTGAGGATGATAGGCTGAAGCAATTCTATGATTAATACCATATTTAGCAAGAACTTTTCTAAAACCACCATGAATAAAATGAGAACCTCCATCAGTCAAAAGATATCTAGGCACACCAAACCTAGGGAAAATAATATCTTGAAGCATTTTTAACGATATCTCACCATCAGCACTTTTTGTAGGTATAGCTTCTACCCATTTAGTAACATAATCAACAACAACAAGTATATGAGTATAACCCTTTGAAGGGGGAAAAGGACCCGTAAAGTCAAATCCCCAACAATCAAATGGCTCAATAACAAGAGTATAATTCATAGGCATTTCATTACGTCTAGAGATACTACTAGTTCTTTGACACTCATCACAAGATAAAATAAACCTTCTTGCATCTTTAAAGAGAGTAGGCCAATAAAAACCTGATTGTAGAACCTTTTGTGCAGTTCTATCTCCAGCGTGATGTCCTCCATAAGCACTACAATGGCATTTTCTCAATATCTCTTTCTGTTCATGTTCCGGAACACATCTTCGCATAATACCATCCACGCCTTCTTTATATAAGTGTGGGTCATCCCAAAAATAATGCCTCAAGTCATAAAAGAATTTTCTTCTCTGTTGAGCTGAAAAGGTTGGAGGCAAATACTTCGAAACAATAAAGTTAGCATAATCAGCATACCAGGGACTATCTTGTGAACTCACCCTTATTGCAGCCAATTGTTCATTTGGAAAACTATCATTAACAGGAATAGGATCATAAGCAATGTTTTCCAATCTAGACAAATTATCAGCAACAGGATTTTCAGCACCTTTCCTATCTACAATATGCAAATCGAATTCTTGCAAAAGCAACACCCATCTAATAAGCCTAGGCTTAGCATCTTTCTTTTCCATAAGATATCTAATAGCAGCATGATCAGTATGAATAATAATTTTAGAATCAACAATATAAGGTCTAAACTTATCACAAGCAAAGACAACAGCTAGAAATTCTTTTTCAGTTGTAGCATAATTCTTTTGTGCAGAATCAAGAGTCTTACTAGCATAATGAATAACATTCAACTTCTTATCTAATCGCTGTCCAAGAACAGCACCAACAGCAAAATCACTAGCATCACACATAATTTCAAATGGTAAATTCCAATCAGGTGGTTGAACAATAGGAGCACTTATTAAAGCCTTTTTCAAAGTTTCAAAAGCTTCCTTACAATCATCATCAAAAACAAAAGGTACATCTTTTTGTAGAAGATTAGTAAGAGGTTTTGATATTTTAGAGAAATCTTTAATAAACCTTCTATAGAAACCAGCATGACCAAGAATACTACGAATACCTTTAACATCTCTAGGGCAAGGCATTTTCTCAATTGCCTCCACTTTAGCTCTATCAACTTCAATACCCCTTTCAGAAATTTTATGTCCAAGAACAATTCCTTCATTAACCATAAAGTGGCATTTCTCCCAAAACTTTATTAAGGTTAGTTTCTTCACATCTCTGCAAAACTTTATTAAGGTTGTGCAAACAATTATCAAAAGAAGTTCCATAGACGGAGAAATCGTCCATGAAGACTTCCACAATCTCCTCACAAAAACCATGAAAAATAGCAGACATGCATCTTTGAAAAGTAGCTGGAGCATTACATAAACCAAAAGGCATACGTCTATAAGCATAAGTACCATAAGGACAGGTAAAGGTGGTCTTCTCTTGATCTTGCGCTTTAACAGCAATTTGAGAGAAACCAGAATGACCATCAAGAAAGCAAAAATGAGTTTTCTTAGCTAATCTCTCTAACATTTGATCAATAAAGGGTAATGGATAATGATCTTTCTTAGTAACTTTATTAACCTTTCGAAAATCAATGCACATTCTATAACCAACAACTACTCTTTGACGAATAAGTTCATCATTTTCATTAGGCACAATAGTAATTCCTCCTTTCTTAGGGACGCAGTGCATAGAACTTACCCATCTACTATCAGCAATAGGATAAATTATACCAGCATCAAGAAGCTTTAATACCTCATTTCTGACCACTTCCTTCATCTTGGGTATTAAACGGCGTTGATGTTCAACCACTGGCTTTGCATCAGGCTCCATATTAATAGAATGTTGACATATAGTAGGAGAAATCCCTTTTAAATCATCAAGAGTATAACCCATAGCTCCACGGTGTTTCCTCAATACTTCCAATAATCTTTCCTCTTCTTCACCTGAAAGGTTTGCACTAATAATAACAGGATATATTCTCTTATCATCAATATAAGGATACTTAAGATTATCAGGCAAAGGTTTTAAATCAAATACAGGATCCTCTTTAGGTGGGAGTGTTTTACCCAAGTCTTCCACCTTTAAATTGTGTTTCAAGATAGGTTGACGAAGAAATATTTCATCAAGCTCATCCCTTTCTTATCTAAAGACTTCACTTTCATGATCTTCCATAAATTGCTGCAAAACATTGTTAGGAGCAAGAGCAATAGAGGCAAGCTGTTCAACTTTAAAAGTCTTCATTAGGAAATTCGATTTCATAAGGGACTTTAGCAAATTTCGAGAAATTGAATTCATACGAATCACCAGCAAACTTAGTAAAGATTTTCTCCTTCCTACAATCTATAATAGCACCACAAGTGTTCAGAAAAGGTCTACCAAAATGATAGGACAAGTCTTACTGGCAACTGAACCAAGTACGAGAAAATCAGCAGGATATTTAATCTTACCACATAAAACTTCAACATCTCTAACAATACCAATTGGAGAGATAGTTTCTCTATTAGCAAGTTGAATTACCACATCAATTTCTTCAAGTTCACAAGGACCTATCTCATGCATAATTTCTTTGTAAAGCTCATAGGGAATAGCACTAGAACTTGCACCAATATCACATAAACCATAATAGTAATGATCACCAATTCGAACTGATAACACAAGCACATTAGTTTTCTTTGAACTTTTAGGATGAGAAACAACATTAGAAGCATCTTCACAAAATATAATATGCTCATCTCCAACATTTTTAGTTACAACATCTTTTACTATAGCCACAGGAGGTTCAATTTTAATTTGTTCATCAGGTTCTATAGCTTTCTTAGCACTTTTGTTAACAACACTAGCCATAACAGAATGTTCCTTCATGTTAACAGGAAAAGGAATTTTTTCAATATAAGGCTCAGGAATAATATGATCAACAGTATTAACTTCAATGCTTTTAGTTATAGGTGCAATAGACTTGTCTTTATGAGGCTCATGATATTTTTTAAAGCCCTCCTTAGGCAAACTGAAATAAGAAGCAAAGGCTTTATAATAATTTGCAACAACTTGAGAGTCAAGACCATAAGCATTATTAATATTTTGAAATGCATCAGTATCCATGAAAGTTTTAATGCATTCGAAGTCATATTTCATACCTGACTCCCTGCCTTTGTCGTTCTCCCATGCTTCAGTATTCTCTTCAATACGGTCAAGAAGATCCCATTTAAAACCTTCTTTATTACGCGTGAATGATCTAGCACAAGAAGTATCCAATAATGTTTTATCTTCAAAGGAGAGTCTTGCATAGAAGTTATCAACAATAATATTACCAGGAAGCTCATGAATGGGGCATTTGAGCATTAGTGACTTCAATCTCCCCCAAGCTTGGGCAATACTTTCTCCTTCATAAGGCCAGAAATTATATATAGAATTCCGATCTTGGTGAATTTCACTTGGAGGATAAAATTTAGAATAAAAGAGAGGTACAATTTCCTCGCATCCAAGAGAATCCCTATTCTTCAACAATTTATACCAATGCGAAGCTCTTCCACCAAGTGATATAGAGAATAATTTCTTCCTTACTTTGTCCATTGAAATACCTGCACACTTGAACAACTCGCATAATTCATGTAAAAATAGCAAATGATCACCGGGACGGACAGTTCCATCTCCTACATAGCGGTTATTCATAACACGTTCAACAATTTTCATAGGTATTTTAAATGGCGCTATTTCTTTAGGTGGCGCCTCCTCTTCTACCTCAACAGTGGTAAAAGCTCTTCCAAACAGGAAGGCAATAGATCCTCTCTCCATAATAAAGCAAATTAGGAGACAGAAATAAAAAAACAGCACTTACAGCTAAAGTTTTCCTTACCAATTCCACTCACCAATAGCGCTTCACTCCCCAGCAACGGGGCCAGAAAATAGTCTTGATGACCCACAAGTATAGGGGGTGTATCGTAGTACTTTCGATAAATAAGTGTGTCGAACCCAACGAGGAGCAGAAGGTGTTGACATGCGGTTTTGATGAGGATTTCACGAGTTTTTGATATAACAGATAAAGAAAGTGCGAGTAAATAAAGCGCAACAATTATAATTGCAGCGAGTGGCCCAATCCTTTCTAGAGCAAAGGACAAGCCGGTTTGTTTACTTATGATGACCAAGCGTTCCTAAGGACACACGGGATTTCTGTCTAGTGCTTTCGCTTCATATAAATGATTAATCTTTAGTGTTTCGATAAGTGTTGTGTGGGTGAACCTATGCTAATGCACCGCCCTCCCTTGGACTAATACATACTTGTGATTATACTCCTAGTAAGCATCCGCAAATACCAGAAAGTAATTAAGATAAATCTAACAACAAATTTAAACTCTGAGATCCTACCATCCCTCATGCATCGAGATACCAACGGGGGTTTAGGTTTCTGTCACTCCGGCAACCCCACAATTAATATTCGAATACACAATGCATTCCCCTAGGCCCATAAAGGTGAAGTGTCATGTAGTCGACGTTCACATGACACCACTAGAAGAATAGCACCACAACTTAAATATCAAAACATTAAATATTACTCAACATAGTTCACTACTAACATCTAGACTTCTCCCATGTCCTCAAGAACTAAACGAACTACTCACAACACATCATTTGGAACATGATCAGAGGTGATATAATGATGGGTAACAATCTGAACATAAACCTTAATTCAACGGTTTCACTCAATAGCATCAATAACAATAGTAATCAACACCGGGAGAGTTTCCCCTATCAAATAGACAAGATTCAACCCTAGATGTTACAGCGGGAACGGAGTGGAACGATGGAGATGACGGTGTCGGCGGTGGAGATGGTGGTGATGATGATCCCGATGAAGTGCAGCTCGATGACGGTGACGATGGCGACGATTTCCCCCCTCCGGGAAGGAATTTCCCCGGCAGATTTCTCCCTGCCAGAGAGCTTTTCTCTCTCTGGTGTTTTCCGCCTCGTGGAGGCGGCGGAATAATTCTTTGTGCCTCCCCCAGGTCTTAGGTTTTCGGGGGGATGAAGTAAGCGAAGGGGCGGCGCCAGAGGTTGGCCAGGGCCCCCTCACCATGTGCCGGTGCAGCAGCAAGGGGGGCCGCGCCACGGCATGGTGTGGACCCCTGGGCCCCACCTCGGGCTCCCCTTTTGGCCTCCTCCATGATCTGTTGGTGGCCCTCGACCTTGATGCCAGCGGCCTTCACTATTGTTGCGGTCTTCTCCTTGCGTGCGTCGGGTCTCTTCTCCGTAGGGTAGGCTAGGCTCTTTTGTAATATGTGTTGTGTTTTGTAATGATGCCGTAATGAAAGAAAAATCCCTTCTCCCCCTGGTTCTTCAGGTTTCTGTGTTGATTTCTCTTGTTTCTCCTGGCCGGAGATGGTCCGGTCTTTTGACGCGCGGGGGCGATGTGCTCTCGGGGTGTCTGCCTTTGCGATGGGCGCGAGGGTGCTAGCGTGGTGTGAGAAACCACCTTCGGGTCTTTCCTCGCGAGGGTCCTGACGAGCTTCCCTAGAGAGAAAAAATCAGGCAAAGGAAAGAATGCCTCGAGGAGCACCAAGGACCGTGAATGAGGTGGCATGTGTGGGGCTGGCCCATTCCACCAGCGCTCGATCTTCTTGGGTTTTTTAGTGCTGTCGGGGCAGGCCCGAACATCGACACCGTGCATCCTTCTTTTTGAAAATCTTGAAGATGTTAGCATAAATTGCGAGAGCACCAAGGACCGTGGAAGAGGCGGCATGTGTGGGGCTAGCTCATTCCACCGGCACTCGATCTTCTTGGGTTTTTCAGTGCTGCTAGGCGGGCCCGTACATTGACACCGTGCTTAAAAAGTTGTATGCGTTTGCGAGAGCACCAAGGACCGTGGATGAGGCGGCATGTGTGGGGCTAGCCCATTCCACCGGCACTCGATCTTCTTGGGTTTTCAGTGCTGCCAGGCGGACCCGTACTTCGACACCGTGCCTCAAGAGGGTCTCTTCCTAAAGTGTCACGTGAGTTTGGAAAGCACCAAGGACCTTTGAATGAGGCGACATGTGTGGGGCTAGCCCAATCCACCAGCACTCGGCCTTGTTGGGTTTTGCAGTGCTACCAGGACAGGCCCGTACATAGACACTGTGCCTCATTAGGATAGCACCAAGGACCTTGATGAGGTGGCATGCGTGGGAGCTGGCCCAACCACCAACACTCAGCCTTATTGGGTTTTTCGGCGCCGTTGGGCAGACTCTGGCCCAAGCAGCCACCGTGCCTAGCCCCCGCTCACGCGATACTTGAGGAGAAACATCAAATAACCAAGAAGTTGAAATGCTTACCGAGGGGTCTGCGACTTAGTGCTGAAAAACAAATAGTTCATTACATGTTGTCGTTCGTGCTGGGGCACGCGGTCTTATGGTCGCTGGAGTTGCACGGCATCTCTTCTGCCAAAAAGCTTCCTGTTGGGGCGGGCGCGAGCCTGATGTCGTGGAGGTCATGAGGCCCTCATGCATAGTACTTGCAGAGGTGCTCGATGTTCCACGGGTTCGCCACAACCACTCCTTCCATCGTCTCCAGCCGGGCGGCGCCTGGGCTGGCGATGCGGGCGATCTTGAACGGCCCTTCCCACATCGGTGATAGTTTGTGGAGGCCCTCTCTTGACTGGATCCTGCGCAGTTAAAGATCGCCTACCTCGAGAGTTCGACGCCGTATGTGCCGGCTGTGGTACCGCCGCAGAGCTTGCTGATAGCGCGCCGCTCAGAGTATGACGCGATGCCGCGCCTCTTCCAGAAGGAGTATGTCTTCTTGCCGCAACTCATCTTGGAGGGCTTCTTTGAAAGCCAGTACCTGGGGTGACCCATGTTTGAGTTCTGCGGGCAACACTGCTTGGGCGCCGTAGACCAGGGAGAAGGGCGTCTGACCTGTGGGCTTGGTGGGCGTGGTGCGGATGGACCATAGCACCGCTGGTAAGGCCTCGATCCAGTTTTTGCCACAGGCCTTCAGCTTCCTCTTGAAGCTCCTGGTCTTGAGCCCCTTTAGGACCTCTGTGTTGGCTCGCTTCGCCAGTCCATTGCTGCGCGGGTACGCCATGGAAGCATAGCATATCTTGATGCCGAGGTCTGCGCAGTACGACTTAAAGAGACCACTGGGGAATTGCGAGCCGTTGTCCGTGATGACGCGGTTGGGGACCCCAAAGCGACACACGATTCCTCGGATGAACTTGACAGCGGACCTAGCAAGAATGGTACCCGCAGCTTCGACCTCGGCCCACTTCGAGAACTTTTCGACGGCCACGTATAGGTAGCGATAACCTCCTTGAGCTCTAGGAAAAGGTCCCAAGAGGAACTCTCGGCCTTCGTTGACGGCGATGCACTTGAGGGCTACCCCGTTAGGCCGCCTCCGGTACAACGCGTCATCCTTGATGAGGTACACCTTGGGCTGGTAAGCTACGCGCTCAGCCTCTTCTTCTACTGCGGGAGGTCCCCTTTTTCGAGGTAAAGCCTTATCTCTGCTATGTAGTCGTCTGTATGATGCTCCGCTATCAGCACTTGGCGGTCTCCTGAGGGCGTGCCACAGCTTGGGGCTCCCGTGGGAGGTGGCGGAGGCGGCTCGGCAGGCCTCAGGATGGTCTCCTTAAGTGATGATGCTGAGGGCATAGAGAGCCTTTCCTCGAATACCCCCGGGTCATGCGGCTCCCTTTTTGATGCGCGTCGAGCGATGATGTCGGTCTTGGCGTTGTGACCACGTGGGATGTACGTGAGCTCCATTCCCAGGAATTGCTTTTCCATCTGTCGTACCTTCTCCAGGTAGGCTGCCATGTGGTCGTCTTTTAATACGTAGCTTTTGTTGGAGAAGTTGACAAGCAGCTGAGAGACTCCCTTGATGATGATCTTCTTTATGCCGAAGGCGATGGCAGCCCGAAGTCCTACGAGAAGGCCTTCGTATTCTGCGATGTTGTTAGACATCTTCTCTCCACTGTCGAAAACGAGCTGCACGGCGTAGAATAGCTTCTCACCGGTCGGTGATATCAGCACAACTCCAGCCTCCGTGCCCGTTTTGCAGAACGCACCGTCAAATTTAAGGGACCAGTACCCTTGGCCTCCTCACCAAGACGGAGCTCCTCCTCCTCATGCTCCCACTCACGAGGGGTGTCCGTCCATTCGGCCGTGAAATCTGCCAGGGCAGCTCCTTTGATGGTTCTGGTGGTGAGGAATGCCAACTCGAACGGTTGTAGCTCAATTACCCACTCAGCGACCCGACCTGTGGCATTCGATTTGCGTAGTATCTGCTGCAAAGGAAAAGAGGACACCACAGTCACCGGGTGGCCCTGGAAGTATTGTCGCAGCTTTCGGGAGGCCATGAGGATGGTGAAGAGCAGCTTTTGCTGCATGGTGTAGCGCTCTCGTGCGTCCCGCAGAACCGTGCTGACGTAGTAGACCGGATGCTCCACCAGGTGTGTCTCCGCAATGTCTGCGCCAGGTTCCTCCTGAGGCTTCCCAGGGCCATCAGGAGGCTCTCCCTCGGGAGGCTTCGAGGCGACTCTAATTGGGGGCTCTGAGACCCTGGGGAGCTTCTCAGGTAGCACCTCGGAAGGGTCCTTGTCTGCCTCGGCCGGCGTCTCCACACGCTTTCTCTTTTTAGTGACGGGTTCTTCTCTTTCAATGACCAGGACATCGCTGGCGGTCTGCGGGGTGGCAGAGATGTATAGCTTCAGAGGCTCCCTTGCCCGTGGTGCTACCATCATGGGTGGGCTGGCTAGATACTTCTTGAGCTCGTCAAATGCAGCTTCTGCCTCTGGGATCCACTCGAAGGGTCCCGTCCTTTTCATGAACTTGAAGAAAGGGAGGGCTTTCTCACCAAACTTAGATATGAACCTGCCGACGGCAGCCATGCAGCCCGCTAGCCGCTGCATGTCCTTAGGCGCTTTGGGGGCTTCATTTCTTCAATGGCCCTGATCTTGTCGGGGTTAGCCTCGATGCCTCGGTGAGAGACCAAGAAACCTAGCAGCTTCCCGGAGGGCACTCCGAAAACGCACTTGTTGGGATTGAGCCTGATGTTGACCTTGCGTAAGTTTGCGAAAGTCTCTTCAAGGTCGGCTATGAGTGTGTCGCTCGTCCGGGTCTTGACCACTATGTCATCGACATATGCCTCGGCATTCTTGCCCATCTGAGATCCTAATGCGATGCGCATGAGCCTCCAGAAGGTGGCTCCCGCGTTCTTCAAGGCAAACGGCATGCTCACGTAGCAGTACACGCCGCATGGAGTGAGGAATGCTGTCTTCTCCTCGTCTTCCTTGGCCACTTTGATTTGATTGTAGCCGGAGTAGGCGTCGAGGAAGCACAGGAGATCACAGCCGGCGGTGGAGTCCACGATCTGGTCGATCCGAGGCAGCGGATACGGATCTTTAGGGCAGGCCTTGTTGAGGTCGGTGAAGTCAATGCACAGGCGACCCTCTCCCGTGTGTTTTGGGACAACCACATGATTCGCCGTCCACTCAGGGTGAATAACTTCTCGGACTATATTTGCTTTCTCGAGCTTCTTAAATTCTCGCACAATGAACTCTTGCCTCTCTGGGGCTTGGCGTCTCGACTTCTGTTTCACGGGGCATGCGTTCGGGCACACGGCTAGATGGTGCTAAATCACCTCCCTCGGTACACCAGGCATATCCGACATGCTCGTAGCGAACATGTCGATGTTTGCCTAGAGGAAGGTGACGAGCGCGCTTTCCTATTTGGGGGTGAAATTCCCGCCTATGGCGGCGGTAGCCCCCATGCCGTTAGGTCCCCGCGCCACCTTCTTGGTCGAGGCCCTCTCTTGGGTGAAAAGCAACTTCTTCTTCCTTTCGGAGCTTTCCGGCTCATCGTCCACGTCTGCCGGGTGTGCAGCAGCCCCCGAGCGGTAGGCGTGCTCGACCGAGCGCATGGAGTCCTTCTCGTCGCAACGGATGGTGATCGTGGCCCGGCTTCCGGGGATCTTGACGAGATTGTAGGCATGGTGCGTGATAGCCATGAACTTGGCGAGCGCTGGGTACCCGAGGATGGCGTGGTATGGCAGACCAATGTGAGCCACATCGAAACATATTCTGTGTGGTAGTTCTCCCGCGTACCAAATGTAACCGGGAGGCGCACCTGCCCGATCGGTATCGTGGTGCCCTTAGTTACGCCGGCGAACGGCCGCGTGGGCATTGGTCGAGCGTAGACCACCTGCATCATGTCGAAGGTGTCGATGGAGATCACATTGAGGCCGGCGCCGCCATCAATCAGGTTGTTGGTGATCGCAACGTTGTTGATGGTCGGGGTGCACACCAGTGGGATGGTACCTACCGTAGCGGTAGATTTAGGGTGATCACTGGCATCGAAGGTGATAGGGTGCTTCGCCCACTTGAGGCGTCGGGAGGCTTCCACTCCTGGGAGAGCAGCACTGACAGCGCGGGTCAACTGCTTGGAGTGGTGGTTTGAGATGGGTGCCTGAGCACCTCCCAGGATGCAGGCTGCGTGTCTGGGCTCCTGGTATCCCCCATTGACCTCGGCAGGAAGGTTCTGGTTTCCCTCGTCAGGCTGTTGCTGGACAGCGTTGGCCTGAGGAGGCCTCGGTTGATTGCCCTGGTACGGCCCCTGCCAATTCTGCTGAAGCTGGTTGTTGGCCCAGCCACCTTCATTGTTCCACCTGCTGCCTCTGTTGTTGTACTGTCCGCCTCGGCCCCGCCGCGGTTTCCACCGGAGCCCCCGCGTTTATCCGGATGCTTCTCGCGGACCTTCTTGAGCTCGTTACACTCGTCGGTGCTGTGCGAGTGGAGCTGGTGGTACACGTAGAAATGACGGTCCCCATCATCCTTCTTTGACTCCTTCTTAGGCTCATGCTCAGGCTCCGTAGCGAGGACGGTGGGCGCCTTCCGCTTAGAGTCCTTCACGCTTTTTCTCTTGTCGCGGGCAGGCTCCTCGTCACGAGTGCTGTGCTGGGAGAGCCTGCCTTCCTCAGCCTTGGCGCACTTGTCGGCCAGGTCGAACAGCTCTACCACCGTCCCTAGTGCGTCGTGGATGCCGAGCTTCTCCCTCATGCGGGTGTTGGTAACTCCCTCCACAAAGGCGGCGATGATGGAGGCGTCGGAGCAGTTAGCATCCTTGTTGCGGTCATGGCTGAAACGCTGGATGTACTCCCGCAGTGTCTCCCCGGCCTTCTGCTTCACCGCGCGGAGATCGTTGAGATTGAGGGGACGGTCGTCGCTTCCCTTGAAGTTCGAGATGAACGGCTGACACAAGTCCTCCCAAGAGGCCACCGACCCCTCAGGAAGGTTCAACAGCTACGTTCGTGCTGCCTCCTTAAGGGCAAGCGGGAACCAGTTCGCCATGACCCTGTCGTCGCCTCCCGCGGCCTGTACTCCCACGGTGTAGAGCTGCAGGAACTCGACGGGGTTTTGGGTCCCGTCATATCGCGGGGGAAGCTCTGGCCTGAAATTTGACGGCCAGGTGACGCGGCAGAGGTCTTCACTGAACGCCATGCCACCGCCGCTGTAAGTGGCGGGCCTCCCAGCGAGCCCGACGCGGTTCTGGTGTCCTGCCACCGCGATGTTCCGGACCGTTCGGTCCTGCCGCTCTCGGTCGCGCACCCGAGGGTCATTGGGTACGCGAGGAATGATTTGGCAGCTGGGGCCGTCATCATGCCCAAGATGCGGGGACGACGGGTTGTGCGACGACGCGAGGGCCCGATTACCTACCCGAGGGGCGCGGATCGGGTTGACCCCCTCCTCGGCACGGGGAGGTGGTTGATGCGGAGGGGCGACATTCGACGTTCGCCCTCCAGGAGCCGCAGGGACGACTAGTGAGCGAGAGGGCGCATGAGTGATCCCCGCGGCTTGGAGTAGCTCCGTTACGCGGGCGAGCCAGTCGTCGTAGGCGTTCTCGGCCGGCCTGAAGCGCAGGAGCTCTTGCGCCATGCGCTGCGCCGTGCGCGGACCCGGCGGGACAACCTGGGATGAAGACGCGTTGTCCGCTACCGATGGCGCCACAGAAGGTGCGACGGATGGCACGACGGAGGGCGTGATGGACGGCGCGGCCGGCCGCTGAGAAGGCGTGGTGGACGAATGTTCGCCGTCCCCCGGTGGGTCATCATGGGTTGCCACGGGCTCGCGTCGTGCACACGTCTCGGTGGTGGTGCGGGAGGCGCGATGCAGGCCGCGCTGCTCGCGGGTTTCCCCGGGGGGGGGGGGGGGGGTGCGCTCTCCGGCGTTGCTTCCACCCCTGGTCATGTCAGGTGTTGGTGAGGATGAAGCGCGTTCAAAGACTCCCTACCTTGTGCGCCAAATGTCGGAATATAGCCTCCAAAGAAGCTATGTGGGGGTATCGAACACAGGGGGCCTTAGAGCGCTGCTTCTGACCTCACGAGGCTCAACGAAGGAGGGGAACAACACTACAGAGATTGACACTTTGTTTACCCAGGTTCAGGCCACCACGGAGGTGAATGCCCTACTCCTACTTTGTGGTATTGCTTGATGAGGCTCAAGGAGCTACAATGGTGGATCGCCTAGAAGATCTAGGGTTTCCTTACAAGTTTCGAACCCTTAGCCAGGCCGGGGTTTGGCTCCTTTTATAGGCGGCTGGTGACCTTGGCCTCCGAATTCCATGGCGGGAAGTTCCCGCAAGCTTCCAAGGGCGTCTCGTCTCCTCTGTAGCTGCTTTGGCAAAGTAGCCGACCGGGACAGGTCTACGGCCCTGTCCCTGCTGCGTGGCCGTTGTCCTCATCTACCTTCAACTCCAGTCGGTGCATCCTTTGCGTAGTAGCAGTCGTTCTCGGTAAAGGGGAAGGAGAGGACTGCTCAGCCCGCGGTGCCGCCTTGCACCAAAATGGCAAGTCTGGGGCACGGCCATGGACAGAGCAGCTGGTCTCCCCCCTTTTATCACCAGAACGGCAAACAATGGGGTTGCCGGCTCCGCGGCGTAGTGTCGGATGGCGACCTGCCTCACATGGCACGGGCCGTGGCAAGCCTCGTGACTCCCTCCGTCGCGCCTCCTCCCTGAGGGATCCTCGAGAGGGGTCGGCCCTCGTGAGGGGGGCTCCCTTGATCCTACGGACGGTCCCCTCTGGAGGCTTAGGACTCCTGTGGCAGATTAGCCTTTCTGGCACCTTAAGTCTACTCGTTAGGCCCATATGGTCCTACGGCCTGTAGAGAAAATGTACGGGCCGGTATACCCCGGGATCCGTAGGCCCGACACATACTATTTCCTTACAACTTCCGGTGAGATTTTTACTGTCTTGTACATATTCACTAATTTGCTTACTCGATGTTAAGTGTAATTGATGAGTTACTAACGTATATAAACATGCGCAGATATCACTGGATACTGCTTGAGATTGGTGTTGATAAGGGAAGAGTTAGTATCTTGGACCCATTAAAGAAACCTCTTAACGCGTACCTCGACCTGCAAGAGATACTCCAGAGGTAATTTCAATCATTATCATAGTTGGCCTCTTTTGCTCTAATATAGGGTAATTAATAACTTCTTTATTCATTTTTGCTTTACCGTGCAAGGTTTGGAAACGGTTCACCACGGTCGAAAAGGGTGTATGGAAGGATGAGCTCACTTATAAGGAGACCGAGGTAAGTAGTGCTAGCTAGGTCCGCACATCTCCTTAATTCTAGTCTCAATACCATTTTCAGTACTTTTGATTATTATTTTATTAGATCCTATTCTCTCGTAAAGTGCGCGAGGCAAGAAACAGGCACGGGATTTTTGCTTGATTATGTCATAAAGAAGAAGGGAGAATGCAATACTAGCAACAAAGATAAAAATAGGGTCTAATACCTCTATGTAATGTAATGATCTCGATGTAAATATAAGTTTCGGAGTACTCCATGTAATGATCTCTATATACCAAATTATATATATATATATATATATATATATATATATATATATATCAACGCGGATTATATGCCATGGTGGCTAGCTATGCATGGCCTGGCTGCCGTCGGATATTGAGTGTGGATTGTAGGATGCATTCCTATCTTCCGTATAGCATGGACGGATGAAGCAACGGGGGCCAGGCGCCGTCTCCGCTCCGTTTGGCTCCTCCTAGCTGTACTATATCGAGTGCAACCCAGCCCCGCGCGACTAATATCAGGAAAAATCATGTGAGGAGGCTATTTCCATAAGGAAATGTGTGCTACGTACCCATAAGGACGATTTCGTCCACGTAACCAGCACATGCGATAACAAACGTACCCATAGGGATGGTTATCGCATTAGAATAGTACTAGTGCTAAAATTGTGTGCTGGTGCTAAAATTGTGTACTAGTGCTAAAATTGTGTTGTAAGCTGGCAAACATCCAAACAACCATTCGTTTTAGTACTAGTGCTAAAATGTGATGCAAGCTAAAATTGTGTGCTGGTGCTAAAATTGTGTACTAGTGCTAAAATTGTGTTGTAAGCTGGCAAACATCCAAACAACCATTCGTTTAGTACTAGTGCTAAAATGTGATGCAAGCTGTGTTGAAATTTTTAACAAAATATGTTTTCATCACTAAATATGGGTGATGCGAAATTGTAAAAAAATTACTGGTATGACTTTGAACACGCAACTGGGAGCCCACGATCCTGGAAAAATGGATGATGCACGACGCAAGATGGTTCAACCAAATTCTGGATCCACGTGATATCTCCATCTCCTATATGGATGATAGTACTAGCCCTATTGCGCAAATTTGTGGTGTGAGCTGCCCAAAATTCAAATAAAATGCGTTGTGGCTCATTCACGTAGTCCTATTGCAGGAGATGGTTATCATATTATGATAGTATCAGTCCTAAAATTTGTGGTGTGAGCTGCATAAGATTCAAACAAAAAAATGCGTTGTATCCTTCACATAGTCCTGGTACTAGAGAGGGTTATCACATTTGGATAGTACTAGTACTAAAATTGTGTTGTGAGCTGCCTAGAATTCAAATAAAAATGTTGTGTAACTTATAGTATTCTCGGAGCTGGCAAGTTGGGAACGGCGTTAAAACTTCTGTTATATGTGACCTATCTGTGTGCATACCCTCATTATCTCAAATGGGTGATCCGACGGCAGCCAAGCCATGCATAGCTAGCCACCATGTGAGGAGGCTATTTCCCATATATATATATATATATATATATATATATATATATAGGTTAAATGGTTTCTACTCCCGGGTGTAACTATATATATATATATAGGGTAGCGCTATTTGAGTCCGTGTGGCAGAATATTATTCTGCACCCCGCCCGAACCATGCGCAAGGCGTTCAGCGCGCCCGCTCTGGACGGATCGCTCGCGAGGTAAAATAACAGTCGTGTCGTTCGCCCACGAGGCTACGACCCCGTCGTGCGCCCACGATCACTAGCAAACTGCCTGCCGTAAGAAGCTTGGGCCCGATGTAATTAGCAGCCCAGTACCATTGCAATTCAGCCCACACATCTGAGCATGTGTAGCTTTATCCATTTTTCATTACGACCATTGTGGGACTATATTTTTTCATTGGAAACGACAGCCGATGTAAGAAATTGTGAAACAAGAAAATGTGAACTGATTTGTCGCGTGCCAGCTATTCAACCACCAATCGACATAAGAACTAATGGAGTTTTTAGACATGATAACACTGATATTCTTGTAAGATTTTGTTGGCGTGATTACACATCGTTAAGAAAATAGCGCCCTAATTAGCCTTTATGTGCCTGTAAAATGACGACATAGACTGACGCATCGTAAAATCATAAATCTACTATGTGTTTCATGCAACCTGAAAACTGAGAGATTTCGTAAGGAAAGAATACGCAAAATATTTGGATATGCCCAGTAGTCCCTTGTGAAGACTAGTGTATACACAACTCACATCATACAGGCAAGGAATCAAATACAATTGTAAATAGGGATGTTATGGATAGCTTGACATATCTTCTCACCGGAATCTCAATACAGGACTTTGAAGCCACACAAAAAGTACGTCTTATGGCAACAAGTGTGCTAAGATGATGTCAATTGATGATATGTGATGGTCAGGAGTGATCACCTCCTTCTGCCTACCTAAACTGTCGAGCATGTCGCTAGGTCCAATGTTTCAGCATCAGGATTCACCCCATATTTCTTTGCAAAAGGTTTATAGAATCCCACATATCTACATGCAAGAGTATCTAACATCAGGACATAATTTATTCTCTCCAAATGTAAAACAACCATAATATAGTCATAGAGTAATCAACTGATTTAGCATGCACAATGTGCATAATTAAATACTAGGTGCATAAATACTACGAGAACACAGTACAACAGGAAGAAAATCAGACCAACAAGAAGCAAACCAATCGTTGTATTTCTGTGCAAATAGAAACTGAGAAGCATGCAACTTGTCAGATCCTGAATGTTGACAACCCACCCTTAATCTGTGTTACATCACAACTAGATGCAAAATGCTCTACGGATGTGTACCTAAGTAATACCAAGGCTTGGAGTTTAATGCAGTTTAAAGATTTTTAAATAGCTGCTCCAAGTGATATAAATCGAGATTTTTGCATAGCTGCAAATACAGATTTTTGCGGCGAAATTCATCCTCCACCAGTAATGGCAAGAAACCATAAGAACTTATCACTCATGTCAAACCGAGCTACTCCTAGTTATACAAAATAAGCTACTGATTAACTAATTACTAGTGACACACCAATTTAATTACTTCAAGAATAGTATGCCTTCACCAATTTAACTACTTTAAGAAGTATATGTGGAATGCAGAGTTATTATACGGGTTACTTTCTTCAAGGAATTTCAGCACATTTGCATCAATGAATAAATCAACAGCGCTAATCTATGTTTAAATATGATGCAAACAAAAGCATCACATAATATACTAGTAATGTCTACCATGCTAGAGTCAACAGAGCAACATAAGAGGAAGATCGTGCTGCTACCAAACGGAATCACCATGGCAAAATACACCTGGCAAAAGCAAAGTAATCTCCAAAAATACTAGACAAACCACATAATGGAAAAGTTAGAGCAGGAAAAGTTTTTATGTATCAGTAGTAACGAACACACCACTTGCAGCTTGACGCAAAACAAAGGAACATAGTACAGATCAATTTAGCTGTGCACGCGTTCCTGGCCTGCACATAGACCAGATGGAGTTTGCAGCAGAAGAGGTCGCAAGGGCTCCGTCCAGAAAACTCACCACCCCCGTGCAAGTTTGGTGAACACGGACCGAGTTTCGGAGACACAGCTCGCCGGGCCGCCGCTGCACACGGCCGGAAGACGTCGCAGCGCTTGCGGTACAGAAAGGAGAAGTCCATGCCTATGCCTCCCACAGCTACCACCGGCCTGCTCACCACGCTGCCGATTCAGCTGGCCGACCACGACGCCACCGATTTGGCCGACCGACCACGACGTCGCCAATTCCACCGACAGCGGAGAGCCCACCCGCTGCTCGCCTGGCCCTAGAGTCTGCCGCCAGCACCCACGGCGGCTCAATTTTCAATCCCCAAATCGCTCGCCGCCGGACGCCCTGGATTAGAAAGGCGAGAGGAAAAAAATTAGATTTGATTGGGTAGTGCCGTAGTGGACATGGACCCTGTGGCCGTAGTGTGCTCTGAAACGCTTTTGATCGAACCCCGTGGATGTCCGGTTCGGTTGATGAGCCGGGTTTCTGCACCCAGGTGTCTAATAAAGCTTTTATATATATATATATATATATATATATATATATATATATATATATATATATATATATATAGGGTAGCGCTATTTGACTCCCTGGGAGTAGAATAGTTATTCTACACCCACCCCGTATCTTTTGAACCGTAAAGAATTTTTACGTCACGTAAATTTTGCCGTACTTCATAAGTTAATAGGAACGTAAGAAATGTTAACATGACGTAAAACTTTATTTATGTGGCACATAAAAAATATTATGTAAAAAATACGCATTTTTAGCTATTTTTACACTGTTATGACTTATATATTGCATTTGTTATGTACATTTTTTGATTATGGGACAAAATAAACGTAATTATTTGGATGACAAACATATTTTGTTTTGTAAAAACAATGTAAAAAAACCTCGGGTGCAAAATAATTTATCCTGCACCTGGGTGCAAAATATATATATATATATATATATATATATATATATATATATGTATATATATATATATATATATATGTATATATATATATATATATATATATATATGGAAAATAGTGGGCTACCTGGATGGTAGCTACGCGCACACACAACCAACCCTTAGATTATCCTATAGAGCTGTTTCCACGGCTGATCGACTTAACGCCGTCCCGTTCGCGTTTTCTCTACCTGATTAAAAAAAGACACCCTATCCAACCCCGCATGGTGGCAAAAAAAATCGCATGACGGTACCTTTTTTTTCCTCCAAACCCGGCCACATTGTCGCTGGTGTTTCCCCCCACGGCAAACACAAACTCTCTCTCCTTTCCCCTGTCCGAGCCCTTGCCGCCGGCACGAGCTGCCCCGCCCACCATTGACGGCGGCCTCCTCGCGGCCGGATATGGGAGAGCTACACAGCAGAGCCCGTCTTCCTTCTCCGCGCGCCCCGGCTTCCGTTCGCGTCGGGACCTGCTCGAGGTAGAGGAGGTCAAGCTGTGCACACCCTCCGCCCTGGGCGGGTCATACGCCTGGAAGCAGGCGAGAAGAGGACGCGGCCGTCCTGAGCGTCCAGGAGATCTGGGATTTGTTTTTTTAATCTTTTCCATTTGAGTGATTCAGTTGATCTTGACCTTTTCTTTTCCCGATCCAGTTCCCATGTGCATCTCGTCATATTTTTCTATCCATATCCCATCTTCAGTCAAGTTTATTTTAAAGAAAATACGGTGTGCTATTTTCGTGATTGGTTCTGTTTTTCCAGGTTGCTGGTCACACGAAATTATGACCTTGTTTCTGGGTATTTATGAGATAATTAAAAGAGTTTTTTCATGTCCGTTCGTACTGTGTCCTCTGGTCCGTGCTTCAGTGTGAGAGAATATAATCAAGCAAGATTAGATTTCCATCTCCTCTCAGTCTCTGGTCGAAACAGAATCGCACGGTATGGCGGTTGACTTTTTCGTCGGGATTCTCATTGGTGCCGGCATGGAAGATCTCCTCGTCGCCGGCACACCTATCTCCAGCCATGGATCCTGCGCTGGAAGAAATTGACTCGTAAACAGTGGCGTAGCCAGATAGCGGTGCAATGTTTGTGGTTGTTTTTTTCGTCCACCCAACGAAAAAAAGTGTTTTCTCTTCCGGACGAAAGGGAACGGCATGTGTTGGGGGATCATAACCCGGTAGGCCCACCGACCTAGAAGACAAGCCGGCCTGGTGCGAATCTGGGCCGGGTAAAGCATGAAGATATGGGCCGGGTCCCACGTAAGCCGGTGAGTGACGTGTGCCTTGGCCCACAAGCTAAGAAGGATCCAGAAGGCTGGAGACCAAGTGCAAGACGGAGTCCTGATAAGGAAGGCGGAGACTTGAATAACTTAGAGTAGAGTCCGGGTACGATTGTAACCCGGATCCCGCCGGTACGCCCAACGAGACCCACCGCCTTTATAAGGGGGTCTCTGGGTTCCTAGAGGTAGAAGTCTTTTGGGACCAGATCGTAAGCACCACCATTGTAACTTCGAGACCCGGAAGCAAAGGCGCCGAGTCCTCGAAACCCATATCAATAAAGAAGTAGCAGGAAGTAGGTCTTTACCTCAAGAAGAGGGGCCGAACCTGGGTAAACCCTTGTTTCCCCACGCCACGCTAGACAAGCTCCCGATGTCAGAAGTCGCTATGTGCCCATACTCAAGTTTCCACCCGGAAACATCTGCCGTGACAATCCCACGACAGTTGGTGTTGGGGGGATCATAACCCGGTAGGCCCACCGACATAGAAGACAAGCCGGCCTGGTGGGAATCTGGGCCGGGTAAAGCATGAAGATATGGGCCGGGTCCCACGTAAGCCGGTGAGTGACGTGTGCCTTGGCCCACAAGCTAAGAAGGATCCAGAAGGCTGGAGACCAAGTACAAGACGGAGTCCTGATAAGGAAGGCGGAGACTTGAAGAACTTAGAGTAGAGTCCGGGTACGATTGTAACCCGGATCCCGCCGGTACGCCCAACGAGACCCACCGCCTTTATAAGGGGGTCTCTGGGTTCCTAGAGGTAGAAGTTTTTTGGGACCAGATCGTAAGCACCACCATTGTAACTTCGAGACCCGGAAGCTAAGGCGCCGAGTCCTCGAAACCCATATCAATAAAGCAGTAGCAGGAAGTAGGTCTTTACCTCAAGAAGAGGGGCCGAACCTGGGTAAACCCTTGTTTCCCCACGCCACGCTAGACAAGCTCCCGATGTCAGAAGTCGCTATGTCCCCATACTCAAGTTTCCACCCGGAAACATCTGCCGTGACAATCCCACGACAGTTGGCGCCCACCGTGGCGCCTACGGCCAAGAACATCATGATTTGTGGAGAAGCGCGGCGCGGTATGGAAAACCTAGCTATCGGCCAGATCTACACGCTTCCAGGAGGGCAGTGGATCGTGGACGACTTTGGTTGGAAGGAAGAAGCAGATCAGCTGGAAACTGGGTCTATGATCATCTTTGGTCAGATCAACGTTTTCGTCGGCGTGATCCAGACCACAGGAGCCGGCTCAGATCAGTATGAGCCGGAGTACGAGTCAGAATCCGGATCAGCTACCATGGCTCAGTCGGATGGAGAGGAATCTGTTGGATCGCCAGAGTGCGAGGTCATGTCTATCGAGGAAGAGGCGGCAATTCAAGCACTACAGGATTCCGTCGAAACTCCAACAAACGTGTCAGATCTGGACAATGATACCGAGTCAATTCTGCCACTGTTTGAAGATCGGTGGGGATTTGGAGTCGAAGAGGAAGATCACCCGGTGTCCCCAGGACCCGCGCGACACATGACGGTTCACGTGGTAACAGCGGCTCAGCAGACCGACGGGATGGAAGCATCCGTAAGCGACGAGACAAGTGCAGAAAGAACCGCCCGACAGGACCGAGAAATTTGGGAGCGGACCAACCTTGGCATGCCACCAGCAGCATACCCTCCGCCCAACCCCAGTACTAGGCCGGTTTTACCGACTCTTGGCGCAGTAGTGCCGGTGCACACACCAGCACCCGGGACGGCATTCACAAACCCGATTATGACGGCGGCGAACGATCAGACGAGAGCCGGCGTGTCAGGGAACCCGGCACAGAACCTGGGAGAAGTAACAAACACCAACTTAGCCATGCAAAGGGAGTTGGAAGATCTAAGGCAAGCCATGGCCAGGGCAAACCAAGAGCGCGCGGATGAAGCCCGGCGCGTAGCGGAAAAGGAACGATCTTTGGCCCAGCAGGAGCAGAGGCTTCAAGACGAAAGAAACGCCCTCCAGAGGAGAAGGGACGAGTTAACCGCGGTGCAGAGCAGAAGGCGCGGAAGCCGGCTACCTTTGCCGACTGGAGCCAACACCATAGTACCTCAAATCCTGGAGTATCAGACGACGCCAGCCAATGCGCCCATAGCGGCGGCTAACCCGGTGATAGGAGCCGGCGCGCCGCAGGTCGAGTTACGAGGAACGGGAAGTCCGGTGGGAGGAGCCAGAGCCGGAGAGGAAGCCACAGAACAACTACCTCCGCCACCCCCCAGGTTTACTACTCCCCCGGGTCATTACAATAATCCGGTTGACAATGTTTTTGCAGCAGCACATACCCTACAGCAGATCCCGTTCGACAACTCACCAGCCGGCATCGAAGCCCGGAGGGCCGTTGACTTGTTACGCACCGCAGTGGTCCAACAGAACAATAATCCGCGCGGATCTCAAGCATTCAATTCAGAGCCACAAAGGAGTCGTACCAGAAGCCGGCATGGAGAGCCGGTAGTAGCACGATGTATCCAGAACCGGCTTGGGCCGGTAAACCAGCAAGTCCCGCAACAAAATCAACAAGCAATCCAGCCGCCACAGCCGGCCGTATCCGCGGCACAGTCAATAGTCAATAGCTCAAGAGCAAGACGCGCAGCCGTGGCGGTAGCACCATTGGCAGCCGGAGCCGGAGCAGCTGGGGCACCAGGAGTCGGAGTAGTGACCCCCGCCAGACCCGCTGCATCTTCGCCTGCGCCGGGTCACGCAGGGGGCTCGTCTTCAAACTTGACGGGACCAAAGTGTCTGTCAGATGCTATCAGAGCGGAGCCGTTTCCAGAAAAATTCAAAGAGCCAACCAAAGTATGCAATTACGAGCCGAGCATGAATCCCGAGACATGGTTGAGTAGTTATGGCATGGCCATGGACATGAAGAATGCATCACCGAATCTCTGCGCACGTTACATGTATCTTATGTTAGCAGAAGGAGCACCCAAAATTTGGCTAGACCGACTCCCACCGCGTAGTATCAATTCGTGGGAGGAGCTAAAGGCGGCGTTCATCAAGAACTTCGCTGGAACTTGCAAGAAGCAGTACACCGAGGCGGATCTGGATCGATGTGTCATGAGAAAAACTGAGTCAGCCAGACAATGGATGGGCCGGGTTACAGAAATCTTACAATCGTCCCTCAACATCTCGGCACACACAGCTATATCGTACATGGAGAAAAACTGTGGCTTTGAACCGCTGACGCACAAGCTCGGACGTATGAGGGAAGACCCGACCTGCAGGGATATCTCAATAGGAGAGGTGGTAACAACGGCAAACAAGTATGCAGCTACGGATAAAAAGCCGGGTGAGACAGAGGAATAACAGAGGAATAACCGGGTCAGTGGAGGCCGTAACCCGAACCCAAGTCAGAACAATGGCAATCAGAACGGGAACAACAAGCGTCCTTATGAGGGCGGAAATTCAGAGTTCGTAGGCACAACCCAGACGACGGGCTACAGGGGGCCAAGACCCGGTGGTAACTTTAGAGGAGGACCTCCGAGAAATTCGAACTTCAGTGAGATGTACAGCATGTGATGAGGACATCCCAAGTCTTTCACCATCGTTTCCTAATGATGATGTTGCTGCTCAAGATACAACCAAGGAAGTGAGGATTGGACCAATTACAAGGTCTCGTGCCAAGTTATTAGAACAACAGGTGAACTCACTCTTAGTTGAATATAATGTTTGTGACTATGAGAACTTTATACTGCCTAAGTCCTTGCACTTGTGTTTGATCAGGTTTGTTGATAACACAAGCATTGGAGGGGGAGATGGCACAAGCATTGGAGGAGACGAGCTACAGCAAGGAGAAGAACATGCACTGATTTCCAATATCAGCAAGTCCGCGAGGGAGGAGAGGGAGGCCGGCGCACCAAGGCAATGAAGGAAATCACTCGTTGCACGTTATAGGGATCAAGTGGAGCACCAGGACATGATGTAGGAGATATTAGTCTAAGGTGTTATACATGAGGCCTGCGTGCCAGGTTAGGCCGAACCCACCATGGGTCGGTTTGTATCAGGTCAGGTTGCACCCGAGTTGGGGTTGCATCCGAACTAGGTCGGCTGGTTGTGGGGCGCATCCCCCTAGCCTTTATATACCTCCAACCTGCGAGTTGAGAGGTTAGACTACGTTAAAACTAAAACCCTAGAACTACAGATCCGAACCAAGTGTTCATCTGAATTTCATCCCCACCAATTCGTATCGATCTGGTGGTTTATCTACTGGAAAGTTCGCGTGTTATCTGCTGTTCCATTGGGAATAAGAAGATACAGGACCGCTTCGTAGTCGGCGGCTACGTGCGCAAGTGTGTGGAGTTGCGAATATCCAAAGGGCTGCGAGCTATTGCATTGGCAACGGGGATCAACCGGAGAGTTCACAGCGAGACACAAGTTATCATCCACCCACCATCATCACGTTCACGAGAAGATCGGGCCACCCCTTATCATCTTGGTATCAGATTCTCGGGTTTACTCGGTGAGCTATTTCCATCCCGTTGTTTAGTTGTTTTTATTACCTATCCAGAAAAAGCTTCACAAAAAGATTAGGATTAGATTCGCCATAGCCTTAGATATCACCGTTTGCATCTCTAGTTTGCTGTTCGTGTAGATCCGTTGTGTTTTTCCTTTTCTCCGTTTGTGTCGTAGAGCTTGTTTCGATTTAGGGTTTAGTCTTTCCGTGTCGAGTTTGAGTTTGTTTCGGAGTCCTTGCCAAAAAATCAAAAAAAAAAAAGAGATTCAGTTGTTTCCGACTTCAGTTCAGTCTCCGTCGCTGGATCGGCAGTTTCCATCGACGTACGTCGCTGTTTTGGTCAGTTTTTCCGGTTCCGAGTTCGTGTCGTGTCGCGTGTTATCTGCTGTTCCATTGGGAATAAGAAGATACAGGACCGCTTCGTAGTCGGCGGCTACGTGCGCAAGTGTGTGGAGTTGCGAATATCCAAAGGGCTGCGAGCTGTTGCATTGGCAACGGGGATCAACCGGAGAGTTCACAGCGAGACACAAGTTATCATCCACCCACCATCATCACGTTCACGAGAAGATCGGGCCACCCCTTATCATCTTGGTATCAGATTCTCGGGTTTACTCGGTGAGCTATTTCCATCCCGTAGTTTAGTTGTTTTTATTACCTATCCAGAAAAAGCTTCACAAAAAGATTAGGATTAGATTCGCCATAGCCTTAGATATCACCGTTTGCATCTCTAGTTTGCTGTTCGTGTAGATCCGTTGTGTTTTTCCTTTTCTCCGTTTGTGTCGTAGAGCTTGTTTCGATTTAGGGTTTAGTCTTTCCGTGTCGAGTTTGAGTTTGTTTCGGAGTCCTTGTCAAAAAAAAAAAAAAAGAGATTCAGTTGTTTCCGACTTCAGTTCAGTCTCCGTCGCTGGATCGGCAGTTTCCATCGACGTACGTCGCTGTTTTGGTCAGTTTTTCCGGTTCCGAGTTCGTGTCGTGGACGGTTCCGGCAGAAAATTCAACCTGCCATAACTTTTGCATACGAACTCCGATTTCGACGTTCTTTAGCTCGTTTTGTAGAGGAGACCGAAGCGAAGGCAGCCAAACTCACTTAGTCTGTTTACGGCTTTTCGACGTCTCAGAATTCCCCAAAAACGTCGGGAAGTATTTCTTTTTGCCACTTTTGTGCAAAAACCTTAGACACAGCCTTTCTACAACAGTGTTAGGAGCTTACCCATACAGGACTAGCTACCGTTTTGTGCTCCCAGGCTGCTCATTATTGTGTGTCTTGTGTATCTCACAGTGCTGGCCATAGAAACCTGAAAAATTCATCAAAAAAAAGAGACGATCAAGAATCAAAAAAAAAATCAGAGAAAAGACGAGGCCGAAGTGCATATCATTCTTTGTGACACTACTAGTTGTTGAGCAATCTTGAGCCTGTTTTTCTTTGAGCAACGTGCTAGTGTCCTTCCAGTGCATTGCAACACGAGCTATACTCCGGACGTATCTTCACATCTTTGTGCTCATTTCTATAGTTGCTTTGCCACATTTTTTCTCCACGTGTGTGTTTCCTGTGTTTTTTGTGTATCACACGAGCAGCAAATAGGATTTGTAGTTGGTGTTGTAGGACTCCCCACCAAGCTCCACCTTCTACCCTGTTTTGTCGTGTGATAGTTCAAATCCCGGGTATTCGCTTCATCACATCCGCGCACGTGCTGTTGCTACAGGTTGGTAAGTACTTCTATTCACTTTGGAACGGTAAGAGTCACCTTTCTTTCAGTTTTGAGTGAGTTGAGAGAGTTTCCCACCCAGATCCTATTTTTGTTTGCACTAACCTACTAATCATGTCTTCTGAGACTGTTGATGTGCAGGAGAAAAAGGATGCAGCGGCGCTCGTGCATTGGAACGAGTATGAGGCCTTGCGTGATCACATGGCGCGTAAACTTGATCGGGCTATTGAACCCATAGATGAAGAGTTGCAACGCGTCGGGTTGGCAGTGGACGCATCTGTCGCCACCGGTGAAGCCACACAAACCCAAGTGGCAGCGTTACAAACATCCATTGATGCCTTGACACAGCAAGTCACTGATTTGCGCACCCTTGTTCAACACCAACATGCACCTGTTCCTGATGATGATGACGATCGTAGTGTGAATGGGGTTGACGCTGCTGCCTATGGGAATCGTGCTCCGGACAATCTTGGTCGTGGAGGACGGTTTGAGCGTGGACGGGGTTTTGGCCGTGCTGGTGCCATACCTCCTGGAGTTGGTTGTGGTTTACACCCTCTTGGTGCACGTCGTGCTCTTGCTTTTGATGAACCGCCCCAACGAGAGGATGATGGGTTGGGTAAGCTCAAGTTTTCTATTCCGAAATTTGAGGGCACCACTGATGTTGAAGAATATCTTACTTGGGAACTCAAGATAGAGAAATTGTGGAGGTTGCATGAGTACACGGAAGACAAGAAAATCAAGTTGGCATCCTCTGAGTTTGATGGTTATGCTTTGCGTTGGTGGGATCACCTAGTCCGTTCTCGGGAGGAAGATGGTGAGCTACCCATTGATAGTTGGAAAACGATGAAAGATGTCATGAAGGACAGATTTGTTCCACGCAATTATATACGTTCTCTATACGATCAGCTGCAGCAATTGAGGCAAGGTACCAAGTCCGTGAATGAGTATTTTCAGGAGATGGAGGTGATAATGCAGCGTGCTCGTGTTCGTGAACAGCCGGAACAAACCTTGCAGCGTTTTCTTTCTGGTTTGCAATATAAAATCAAGAGCATTGTTCGGCATCACCAATATGCAGATATGAATGACTTGCTGCATCATGCACTTGAGGCCGAAGCACAATTGGCTGAGGAGGCACAATTCACAGCGCGTACCGCAGCACGCAGTCGTTTCACGGCGCGCCCTACTGTTTCCGCCCCTTCACAGCCGACACCGTCCAATGTTCGTGGTGTTACATCCAGCAAACCAGATTCAAGTTTTTCCACCGCAAAGAAGACACCCCAACCTACTGCTAGTGCTGGTTCCTCTATTTCCACAGCCCGCAATAGAGACATGAGTTGTCATACTTGTGGCGGCAAAGGACATTTCAAGAGGGACTGCCCGAATAAAAAAGTTATGATAGTGAATGAGGAAAACGAATATGAGACCGGTGATGATGCTGATCCTGATTCCGAGGCTGTGTGATGAGGACATCCCACATGCTGATACAACCGTTGCACCTACAACAACAATTCAAGGACCTATCACACGAGCTCGTGCACAACAACTTAATTATCAGGTACTTTCGTTTCTTGGAATCAATCCTCACATACATGAACATATGATGCTGCCTAAATCAGATGTGTTTATCATACTTAGGAATGATGGCCCTAGCAAGGATGAGAGGGACCAACATTGGAGCATGATCTCGCATGAAGAGGATTGAAGATGATGCCACTAATGGAGAATTCGTACATTGAAGCCACCATACAGAGAGGAGAAGACTTGGACGAAATATACTTCATATTTTCGTCCATATATTCCTATGGTGCTGCGTCACCTTTTAGTTATGGGCCAGGCCCATGTATTTTCGTCCAAATTAAGTGTGAGACAATTAGAGTCCGTATCAGGGAAAGGAAACCGACATAGGGTGGAATTCGACCCCTTTTCCAAGGCTGGCCGATTCTCCCTTCGTCCCTCCATATATACCCCGTTTAGGTCTTCGTTTAGACGTGGATTTTGTTTAGTTTAAGACTTAGCCATTGCTATTCTTCGCCAAAGACTCTAGTGTCGGTCCAGACCTATTGTACTTCGCACTTGCAGAATCCCACATATAAAGCTTTCATCTTTATTCAGCAATATCTTGATTGCATCTATAATTCTTGCTAGTTCTTCGATTGCTTGCAGGAATTGATCTACGGATCAGGTTGATCTAGCTCCGGCGAGACCAATAGCCTCAGGAAGTTGGTGTAGCGATTGCATTGGCGCAACGTCTCGCACGATTGTAGTCGGATCGTCAACGTCGACCTCCACCCAAATCGTTAGCTACCGTCTCATCGAAAGATCGGGCAACCTTACCCTATCAAGTGGTATCAGATTTCAGGTTTATCGGTGAGATCTTACAGTTTACTAGTGTAGATTGCATCTGTTTTTTCTTCCTACAGTCCACGAAAAAGCCAAAAATATTAGGGATAGATCTTCTCCTAGAACAATTTCGAGCCTTTGCATCTTTTCTTTTCAGTTTTTGCATTGTTGAATTCGTGTCTGCATCGTCGTGTCGAGTGCTGGTCGTAGCGTTTTGATCTTTAGAGTTTCGAGTTCTGTTCATATTCGTCTCGCCGCCGCCGCACCGCCACCACCAAAAGATAAACCCTAGCCGCAACCACCATCCACCATACCATCTATTCCGCCGCGCCACCGCCATCCTTTCCATCTACACGCCGCCGCCGCCATCCGTGCCGCCGCCATCTTCATACCTCACGTCGTGTTCGGGTTTGTTGTTTACTTTCCCTACAAGCTTTCTGCTCATATCCGATCCAACCATATATCATATTCGGGTTTGTTTCGTACTAGTTTCGGGTTTGTTGTTTACTTTCCCTACAAGCTTTGTGCTCATATCCGATCCAACCATATATCATATTCGGGTTTGTTTCGTACTAGTTTCGGTGTAGTAAAAAAAAAATGCCCGAAAAAAGTCAATCCGCATCCCAGTCGGGTTGACCACGATTTCTACTAGTCCAGTCCGAAATTAGTCCGAATTGAGACAGTTTTTGACCACAACTTTGACCGGCTATAACTTTTGTATACGAACTCCGATTTGAGCGATCTTTACCTTCAAATTTTCTAGATTTTTAAGCGCATCCAGCCCAAACTTCTTGGGCGTTTGCTGCCTTTCGGACTGCTCAGAATCCCCAAAAAAGGCCGGGAAGGGGGACTTTTTGCCACTTTTGTGTTTCAGTTTCGGCAAATTTCCGTGATCTTCACCTATATCTTGCGTTTGAGCTATTCCAGTGTGCGAGTTGTCACGGCTTGACTTTGTTGGTGTTCTTGGCTCGCGTCTCTAGTTCGGTCTAGCCTAGGACCAGCACGGTACCATCGTTGAGCATCTATTCAACTTGTTGCATTGCTGTTTTGAATTGTTGCTACAGATATTCACAGCCACCTACAGCTCCACATACTCCTACACCGTGCGTTGACACCACCTGGTAATCGCTACTCTCAATCTTCTCGAAGCTTGATCTCCTCGGTTGCAAGTCACCACCTGCCGCAGGGTAAGAACGAGTAAGAGTATTGGTTTGTGTGATAGATATAGCGTTGTTTCCACCACATTTTTGTCCCACAGCCACCATCTAGTTGTGCTTTTGTGTTTTGCTTTCTAATCATGACAGGTCCGGCCATAACAACCGACCCGGAGCTGATGACCATCCCGGAGCTCCACACCCACTTCACGCACCTTGTCACGGACCATATACAGGACGTCGACAAGCGTTTCGGGGATACCATGGAGAAACTCGACAGCCTCGACACATCCTTCACTGCTAAGCTCGACGAAAAGTTTCAGGAGCTGATGCGCCGCCTCCCACCACCGAACACCTCCGGCCGCGCCCAGCGTGTACCTCTACATCATGCAACCACGTCGGCTGCATCTGCTGCGGCTCACATGGCGCACCATGACGAGTATGACCGAGAGTACGAAGGAGAGGATGAATATGACGACGAACAGGAGGACGAGGGTGCTTTACCCCAACCGGCAGCTGGACGTCCCCGAGTACACCGACGCAACGCGCGTCCACCTCCACAACGGCTGGTACGTGACGATGACCATGTTGCAAAACTTAAGTTGAATGTTCCGCCTTTTGATGGTCGTTATAATCCTGATGCGTACCTCTCTTGGGAATTAGAATTAGAACAGCGTTTTTCATGCTTAAATTATCCTGAGGAGAGACGTGTTAGTGCTGCTACTTGTGAGTTCACTAGTTTTGCTTCCGTTTGGTGGTCTGAATATTGTCGTTTGAACCATGCTGATCAACCTACTACTTGGACTGAATTGAAACATGCTATGCGTACTCGCTTTGTTCCTCCATACTATCAACGTGACTTGCTAAAGAAATTAACTCGATTAGAACAAGGCAAAAATTCTGTAGAAGAGTACTATCAGCAATTACAAACTGGCATGATTCGTTGTGGTATAGTAGAGGATACGGAAGCTTTACTTGCTAGATTTTTCGGTGGGTTAAATAAAGAGATTCAAACAATTCTGGAATATAAGGAGTATGCAACTATCACTCGGTTGTTTCATCTTGCTTGCAAAGCTGAATGTGAAGTGCAGGATCGGAGAGCGGCGACACGAACTAATTTTTCTGCAGGGCATTCTACCTCATGGACACCACGAACGCCGTCTACGCCGTCACGGACTGCTGCTCCGATTCCTACCACTGCCACTCCCACACGGTCTACATCGTCTACGTTCCCACCACTTGCAGCCAAGTGTACACCAGGTGGAGCAGCCTCAAGTTCTTCGTCGTCCATGGCTTCTACTGGCAAGACCAGTGCCATTCAGTGCCGCAAATGCAGCGGGCTTGGTCACTTCGCACGCGAATGCCCCTCTGCGCGTGTGATGATTGCTCTTGATGATGGTGGATACGACTCCGCCAGCGACTATGATGAAGATACGTTGGCTCTTCTGGCACATGAGGAGCAATGCACGGCAGCAAACGCGACACAAGATTCCGAATACATGGCTGCTGAACATGCGGAGCAATACCCGAGCTTAATTGCGCATCGCGTTTTGAGTGCACAAGTAACAAAGGCAGAACCAAGTCAGCGCAATAATCTGTTCCATACAAAGGGTGTTGTCAAAGATCGGTGCATCCGCATTATTATTGATGGAGGAAGCTGCAACAATTTGGCCAGCATGGAGATGGTTGAGAAGCTTTCTCTCACGACACGTGCTCATCCTCGTCCATATTACATTCAATGGTTTAACAACAGCGGCAAAGTTAAGGTAACACGTACGGTTCGTGTGCATTTTACCATTGCTGCATACTCGGATTATGTTGAATGTGATGTTGTTCCTATGCAAGCATGCGCTCTTTTACTTGGTAGACCTTGGCAATTTGATACAAATTCTGTACATTATGGTAGCACAAATCAATATTCTCTTGTTCATAATGATAAACCAATTGTGTTACTCCCTATGTCTCCTGAAAATATATTGAAAGACGATCTTGCTAGAGCTAGTAGAGCACATAATGCGGAGAAAAAGCTGAGTGAAAATCAGATTGTTGCTAAAGAATTAATGCCTTCTAAGAGTACTTCCAAATCTGATCTGAAACATGCTAATGAAATTCGTTTGAAAAGTACTTGCTTGCTTGCTAGCAAATCTGATATTTCAGAAATTGATGTGAGTACTACCGCCTGTTATGCTATTGTTTGCAAAGAGGTGCTGTTTTCTTTCGACAACATGCCTCCTTCTTTGCCACCTGCGGTTGCTAACATTTTGCAGGAGTTCGTGGACATTTTTCCACAAGATGTACCTCCAGGATTGCCCCCTATTCGCGGAATCGAGCATCAAATCGACTTAATTCCTGGAGCATCTCTACCCAACCGGGCGCCATATTGAACCAACCCGGAGGAGACCAAAGAGATTCAGCGACAAATTCAAGTACTACTCGATAAAGGTCATATTCGTGAATCTCTTAGTCCATGTGTTGTACCTATTATTTTGGTTCCGAAGAAAGATGGTTCGTCGCGCATGTGTACTGATTGTAGGGCTATCAATAATATTACTATTCGTTATCGTCATCCTATACCACGTTTAGATGATATGCTTGATGAATTGAGTGGATCTACCATGTTCTCTAAAGTTGATTTGCGTAGTGGATACCACCAAATTCGTATGAAATTAGGAGATGAATGGAAAACAGCATTTAAAACTAAGTTCGGTTTATATGAGTGGTTAGTAATGCCTTTTGGTCTAACTAATGCACCTAGCACCTTCATGAGATTAATGAACGAAGTTTTGCGTAGTTTTATTGGTCGTTTTGTGGTGGTTTACTTTGATGATATTCTCATATATAGCACATCTTTAGAGGAACACTTGGATCATTTGCGTGCTGTTTTTACTGCTTTGCGCAATGCACGCTTGTTTGGAAATATTGAGAAGTGCACCTTCTGCACGGATCGAGTTGCCTTTCTTGGTTTTGTTGTGACAGCACGGGGTATTGAAGTTGATCCAGCCAAGATTGAAGCTATTTTGAATTGGCCGCAGCCTCTAACGGTCACACAAGTGAGGAGTTTTCTTGGGCTTGCTGGATTTTATAGGCGTTTTGTAAAAGATTTTGGATCCATTGCTGCAGCGCTTTTTGAGCTTACAAAAAAAGATGTTCCCTTCGTGTGGGGAGATGCACAACAAGAAGCTTTCATGTTACTAAAAGAAAGGTTAACGCATGCTCCTTTATTGCAACTTCCTAATTTCAATAAGACTTTTGAGCTTGAATGTGATGCTAGTGGTATTGGATTGGGAGGTGTGTTATTACAAGAGGGTAAACCTGTTGCATATTTTAGTGAAAAACTGAGTGGGCCAAGTCTGAATTATTCTACTTATGATAAAGAATTATATGCTTTAGTTCGGACATTAGAAACTTGGCAACATTATTTATGGCCCAAAGAATTTGTTATACATTCTGATCATGAATCATTGAAGCACCTTCGTAGTCAAGCTAAGTTGAATAAACGTCATGCAAAGTGGGTCGAATTTATTGAGTCTTTTCCTTATGTTATTAAACACAAAAAGGGTAAAGATAATATTATTGCTGATGCTTTGTCACACCGTTATACCATGCTATCTCAGCTTGACTTCAAAATATTTGGATTGGAAACAATTAAGCAACAATATGTGCATGATGCTGAATTTAAAGATGTGTTGCAGAATTGTAAAGAGGGCAAAACATGGAACAAATTCGTCCTCAATGATGGATTTGTGTTCCGTGCTAACAAATTATGTATTCCGGATAGCTCTGTTCGTCTTTTGTTGTTGCAGGAGGCGCATGGAGGAGGTTTGATGGGTCACTTTGGAGTAAAGAAGACGGAGGATGTACTTGCTACACACTTCTTTTGGCCACGAATGCGTAGGGATGTTGAGAGATTCGTTGCTCGCTGCACTAAATGTCAAAAAGCTAAGTCACGTCTTAATCCACATGGTTTATATATGCCTCTTCCTGTTCCTAGTGTGCCTTGGGAGGATATTTCGATGGACTTTGTTTTGGGATTGCCTCGTACACAAAAGGGGAGGGATAGTATTTTTGTTGTTGTGGATCGGTTTTCTAAGATGGCACATTTTATTCCTTGTCACAAGAGTGATGATGCTGCACATGTTGCTGATTTATTCTTTCGTGAAATTGTTCGTTTACATGGTGTGCCCAATACTATTGTTTCAGATCGTGATACTAAATTTCTTAGTCATTTTTGGAGATGTTTATGGGCTAAACTGGGGACGAAATTGCTGTTTAGTACTACATGTCATCCCCAAACTGATGGACAAACTGAAGTTGTGAATAGAACTTTGTCTACTATGTTGAGGGCTTGATATGGGCAGGACAGAGGAGGTGAAGCCCAATTTTAGGACTCCACCGAGTTAGTCTTTTTAATAAATAGTTTGCGTTTTATTTGTGTTTTCTATTATGGTCATGTTCGGTTTGGGCCTGTCCAAAACGAACCAGGTTTGAGTCCAAGTTGTTTTGGCCGCACCACTTCCCCATATAAGGAGTTGGCCGTCCTAGGTATTAGGGGTCCAGAATTTTAGTCTAAAAAACTATCTCGTTGAGTTTAGGGTTGTATCATCCCTCCGGGGACGGCGCTGCCGTATTATCCATTTTAGATTGCTGCGAAGGTTCTTGTGTTCATCAAGGATTATCGAGCTGTGGTTTGAGGCGTGGTGATCTTCATCACGTTGCTTGCTGGATTTATTCCCCACCTTCAGGTGACGCCATTGGTGTTGTTGGAAGGATTTATTATCCGGGTTTCTCGCTGTGAAAGATTGGGACAAAATCAGAGGATCATCCCCTTGATCTTTATCATGTGGTATCAGATTTCTGGGTTGCTCATAGCGAGTTCTTGTTAATTGATCGGCTAGTTGATTTGCTGGAGAGGTTGGTCTGTTGTGTTTGCTGGTTTCTGCTTGGATCGAGAGGATGGAGTTCCTGCCGCTGTTTCGCAGTTGAGGCCGTTCCGCTTGGCTCGATCTACGATCAGAGCGAGCGATCGTTTCTGATTCTCGTTGGAAGAGAGTCCATACTGGACACGATCCGATCTGCGCCCTACAACGTACGTCGGTGCGTGTGTGAAGGACTCCTGGTACTAAAGGGAAGAGCTGATCGCTACCAAATACAAGGCCAACGCGGATAGGAAATTAAAAGGCAGGTTCGGATCTGATTTGGGAAAGGAAAAGGAAAGTCCAGACCGGATCAAAATAGAAAAGGAAGGTTCGAAATTGATTGATACGTGAAGGCAATCATCAGTTCAGATTTTTGTGAGTTCTCGGATTTACGAGATCAATCCAGACGTGGCCAGCTTGTTGGTGGAGTCAGCGACGCGGGAGCAGCTGGACGTGGACGAGGTCAGCTTTGATCTCGTGTTCTGCCCAGTCCAGAAACCACCGTCGTCTTGTTCAGGCCACAGCGACCTGTACGTGACGAAGCGGGACCTAGGAGGCTACCCATTGGAAAGTACATAAAATTATCTTTCGAACAAGTGCTTATTTGCCTGTTTCGGACTTCGTACGAGGAAACCACGTCCGTTTCAAATTCAGAGTTTCTTTCAGTCCGAACTGAATCTGACATCATAATGAGTTCGTTTCAGGGTGATTTTTATGGCAAGAGGTGTGTTTCTGGTGAAAGGTCTGGTGATGTGTTCAATGACTATCTCGATATCTTGGGCTTGGGCGGTGTGGCCTCTGATGCGTCGAAGGTCACGTGGAGACTTACTCATGTTGCCACGGCTAAAGAATATGAGTCATGGGAACGTCTTATGCTTCAGGGTTTTCACAGATGTGATACTTGGGAACGAGTGGATCAGTCTACGCGTGTGTTTCTTGCACTACGACGTGTGGATGAGGAGGTTACTCGTTGGTGGAATGAGGAGAGGCATGGGAAGGAAAGCACATATGGGATTTGGCATGACTTCACTAATTTTTTACGTGCTTGTTTTCTGTCTCCTCGTCATAGGGAACCTTGTACCAAACCTGTGAACGTGACAAAGGTTGTGCAGCAGAGGGCTAATGTTGACAAGAGGGTGCAGCTTTCGTCCGAGGAGGTTGCTCTATCTTCTCCACCTTCTGCCATGGGTGTGAAGCCCGTTGTTCCGTTGCAAACGTTCAGCGCAGCCGAGATAAAGTGTTCTAAACAGCAGCCTGATGTTGAGAACGTGGTTGTGTGCGCTGAAACTGCAGTGGATACGGTGGAACCATTGAGTGGGCTAAATATGCAACTCAAAAGGAAACATGAGGAGGCTTGCAAAATAGTTGACAAGTGTCAACGATGGAGTTTATTTCAGACTCAGTGCATGATAAAAGGCAAACACTGCAAGCTCATGATTGATGGTGGTAGCTGTACTAATGGCATAAGCAAGGCAATGGTGGCAGCATTGGGGTTGTCTACTTGGCGTATTCCAGAACCTAAGCATCTGGAGTGGTTAAATAGTTGTGGTATGCTGAAGGTTACTCATAAGGTGCGTGTGCCATTTACAGTTGGTGATTATATTGATGAGGTTGAGTGCGATGTATTGCCATTGGAGGTGTGTGGGCTATTACTTGGTCGACCTTGGCAGTATGATTGCAATGTTACTCATGCTGGGAGAGCCAATACTTATTCTTTTATGCATGATGGGAAACATCAGATTTTCAAGCCTATGAAGGATGATCAAATTAAATCTGATGTGGAGCTGGTTATTCACAAGGAGAAGTTGCATAGAGCTGAACAAAAACAGAGGTTAGCTAAGTTGCAGCAAGTGGAGCATGATGCAAGGAGTGTTGGTACAGAAATTGATTCAACAATGCATGTAGATGACAAGCCTGTGTTTGTTGGTGACAAGCTAGTTGAAGACAAACCTATTCTTGAGGAGACGAAGGGTATTGCAGCATGTGTTCCAGTTTGTGTTGACAAAGGTGTTCAGACCAATGATGATTGTGTTGATCATGTCTCGATACATGTGGTACCGAAAGTCAATGATCACAACTATGTCAGCTCACCTGTGAGGAGTTTAGTTGGAGCAGCAGTGCGTATTCACACAGGAAGAGATGGACGTGTTCGTCAACTTTGTGGACCAGGCATTACTATTTTGCAGCGGCGTGCAAAGCAGGTTCATGTTCAGCAATACAAGTGTCCAGCTAGAGTTGAGAAGAAGAAGAAGATGGTGGCGCCTACAACCAAGCTTGTGTGGCGAAGGAAGGAGGTGAAGGTGTCCAGGGAGACACGTGATGTTTCTGTTCATATCACGTCACCTTTTCGAGCAGACCCTCACGCGTTGGGGACAACGCTTTTTGAAGGAGGGGAGGATGATATGGGCAGGACAGAGGAGGTGAAGCCCAATTTTAGGACTCCACCGAGTTAGTCTTTTTAATAAATAGTTTGCGTTTTATTTGTGTTTTCTATTATGGTCATGTTCGGTTTGGGCCTGTCCAAAACGAACCAGGTTTGAGTCCAAGTTGTTTTGGCCGCACCACTTCCCCATATAAGGAGTTGGCCGTCCTAGGTATTAGGGGTCCAGAATTTTAGTCTAAAAAACTATCTCGTTGAGTTTAGGGTTGTATCATCCCTCCGGGGACGGCGCTGCCGTATTATCCATTTTAGATTGCTGCGAAGGTTCTTGTGTTCATCAAGGATTATCGAGCTGTGGTTTGAGGCGTGGTGATCTTCATCACGTTGCTTGCTGGATTTATTCCCCACCTTCAGGTGACGCCATTGGTGTTGTTGGAAGGATTTATTATCCGGGTTTCTCGCTGTGAAAGATTGGGACAAAATCAGAGGATCATCAGGTTGATCTTTATCAGGGCTGTTCTAAAGAAGAACTTAAAATTATGGGAAGATTGTTTACCTCATATTGAGTTTGCTTATAATCGTTCAATACATTCTACCACAAAGATGTGCCCTTTTGAAGTTGTTTATGGTTTTGTTCCTCGTGCACCAATTGATTTATTACCTTTACCATCTTCGGTGCAAAATAATTTAGATGCTTCACAACATGCTGAACTAATATTAAAATTGCATGCTACTACTAAGGCCAATATAGAACATATGAATGCTAAATTTAAAGTTGTTGGTGATAAGGGAAAAAAGCATGTTGTGTTTGATGTTGGAGATCTTGTTTGGTTACATTTGCGCAAAGAACGTTTTCCTGATTTGCGCAAGTCCAAATTAATGCCACGAGCTGCTGGTCCTTTTAAAGTGTTACAAAGAATTAATGATAATGCATACAAACTTGAGCTTCCTGCAGAATATGGTACTGTAAGCCCTTCATTTAACATTGCAGATTTGAAGCCATACTTGGGAGAGGATGATGACATTGCGTCGAGGACGACTTCATTTCAAGAAGGGGAGGATGATGAGGACATCCCACATGCTGATACAACCGTTGCACCTACAACAACAATTCAAGGACCTATCACACGAGCTCGTGCACAACAACTTAATTATCAGGTACTTTCGTTTCTTGGAATCAATCCTCACATACATGAACATATGATGCTGCCTAAATCAGATGTGTTTATCATACTTAGGAATGATGGCCCTAGCAAGGATGAGAGGGACAAACATTGGAGCATGATCTCGCATGAAGAGGATTGAAGATGATGCCACTAATGGAGAATTCGTACATTGAAGCCACCATACAGAGAGGAGAAGACTTGGACGAAATATACTTCATATTTTCGTCCATATATTCCTATGGTGCTGCGTCACCTTTTAGTTATGGGCCAGGCCCATGTATTTTCATCCAAATTAAGTGTGAGAAGAGTCCGTATCAGGGAAAGGAAACCGACTTAGGGTGGAATTCGACCCCTTTTCCAAGGCTGGCCGATTCTCCCTTCGTCCCTCCATATATACCCCGTTTAGGTCTTCGTTTAGACGTGGATTTTGTTTAGTTTAAGACTTAGCCATTGCTATTCTTCGCCAAAGACTCTAGTGTCGGTCCAGACCTATTGTACTTCGCACTTGCAGAATCCCACATATAAAGCTTTCATCTTTATTCAGCAATATCTTGATTGCATCTATAATTCTTGCTAGTTCTTCGATTGCTTGCAGGAATTGATCTACGGATCAGGTTGATCTAGCTCCGGCGAGATCAATAGCCTCAGGAAGTTGGTGTAGCGATTGCATTGGCGCAACGTCTCGCACGATTGTAGTCGGATCGTCAACGTCGACCTCCACCCAAATCGTTAGCTACCGTCTCATCGAAAGATCGGGCAACCTTACCCTATCACTGTGGATGATGAGGGTTATTCGAGTGATGGTCCTCTTGATGCATATGCAACACACTACCCTACCATCGTTTGTAGTCAGCGAGTTCTTAAGGTCTCACCTAGTCCAGAAAATCAGCGCTGCAATCTGTTTCAAACCAAGGCTGTTGTTGGTCCACAAATGGCTTGCAAGGTGATCGTGGATGGAGGGAGTTGCAGAAATTTGGCTAGCAAAGAGTTGTGTGCCAAACTGAAACTGAAATACATTGAGCATCCACACCCTTACTATATTCAGTGGCTGAGTGATAGTGGAGAGATGAAGGTGAGCTACATGGTGCGTGTGGAATTTCAGATTGGGCCCTATAAAGACACCGTCGAGTGTGATGTTGTTCCCATGAGTGTTTGCCATCTTTTGTTGGGTCGACCTTGGCAGTTTGATAGAAACGTGCAACACAATGGACGAGCCAACACATATCACTTGAATTATCATGGAAGAGATATTACCTTGCGGCCTATGACACCACAACACATTGTAAACGAGTCTCGTCAAAAATCTGAGGTGCATTTGGAGAAAGAACAAGAGAGATTAGATAGACGAGCGCCTTCCACTTCCGTGAGTGAGAGCCACCAGCCCATATCGAGTGGTAAAAAGAAAAGTGAGGGAGAGAAAAAATTGATCATGTTAGCCACCAAAGCAGATTTGCGAGAGTTTCGTGAGGATCCCACTCAGATTCCTCTTGTACTTATGTGCAAGGGGGAAATTCTTGTTTCTAATGACATGACCCCTCTCTCTATTGGTGTTTCTGAGGAAGTGCCAGCTGGTTTGCCACCTTTGCGGGGTATTGAGCATCAAATTGACTTCATTCCAGGAGCAACACTTCCAAACCGAGCTCCCTACAGGACCAACCCCGACGAGACGAAGGAGATACAGCGACAAGTACAAGAGCTTCTTGATAAAGGGTATATTCGTGTGAGCTTAAGTCCTTGTGCTGTTCCTGTTATTTTGGTTCCTAAGAAAGATGGTACTTGGCGCATGTGTGTAGATTGTAGAGCGATTAATAACTTCACTATTCGTTATAGACATCCTATTCCACGTTTGGATGACATGTTAGATGAGTTAAGTGGTGCTGTTATTTTCTCCAAAATTGATTTGCGTAGTGGTTATCATCAAATTAGGATGAAAGAGGGAGATGAATGGAAAACGGCTTTCAAAACAAAGTTTGGATTATATGAGTGGCTAGTCATGCCTTTTGGGTTAACTAATGCACCTAGTACCTTCATGAGATTAATGCATCATGTTTTAAGGCATTTCATTGGGAAATTTTTGGTTGTCTACTTTGATGATATATTGATTTATAGCCGCAATGAATCTGAACATAGTGATCATATTCGACAAGTTTTGGAAGTGCTTCGTGCTAATAAACTGTATGGTAATCTTGCTAAATGCACATTTTGCAAAGACAAAGTCATATTTCTGGGCTTTGTGGTTTCGAAAACTGGAGTAGAGGTAGATGAGGCAAAAATTGAATCTATTAAAAATTGGCCTACTACTATGACTCTTAGTCAATTAAGAAGTTTTCTCGGTCTTGCTGGTTTTTATAGACGCTTTGTGAGAGACTTTAGTTCTATTGCTGCAGCTTTGAATGATCTCACTAAGAAAGGTGTTCCATTTGTTTGGGGCGCAGCCCAAGACCTTGCATTTGATGAGCTGAAAACACGTTTGATTAGTGCACCTGTACTTGTACTCCCTGATTTCAATAAGCAATTTGATATTGAGTGTGATGCTAGTGGTATTGGAATCGGAGGTGTTTTGAATCGGAGGTAAACCCATTGCATATTTTTCTGAATTGAACTATCCTGTTTATGATAAAGAATTGTATGCACTTGTTAGAGTTCTTGAGGTTTGGCAACATTATTTGTGGCCAAAAGAATTTATCATACATTCTGATCATGAGGCATTAAAATTTCTGAAAAGCCAATCTAATCTTAATAAAAGGCATGCTAAATGGGTTGAGTTCATTGAATCCTTCCCATACATAATTAAGTATAAGAAAGGCAAAGATAATGTTGTTGCTGATGCACTCTCTAGGAAAAATATGTTATTGACACAATTAGATGTACAAGTTCCTGGTTTGGAGAGTTTGTGTGTTTTATATGCTACTGATTCTGATTTTGCCATGCCTTTTGCAAAGTGTTCCGCTGTAAAAGCGTGGGAAAAATACCATATACATGATGGATACCTATTTCGAGCTAACAAACTCTGTGTTCCCGAGTCGTCCGTGCGGTTGCCCTTATTGCAGGAATCACATGGTGGTGGTTTGATGGGGCATTTTGGGCGTGAGAAGACGTTGTTGATGTTGGCTGATCATTTTTATTGGCCACGAATGAGGCGTGATGTGGACAGATTTGTGAAGCGTTGCATCACATGCAACAAGGCTAAGTCCAAACTGAAGCCTCATGGTTTGTATACTCCTCTACCTGCACCTACATCTCCATGGGAGGATATTAGCATGGATTTCGTATTAGGTTTGCCTAGAACAAAGAGAGGACATGATTCAGTTTTTGTGGTAGTGGATCGTTTTTCTAAGATGTCACATTTTATTGCCTGCCACAAAAGCGACGATGCGTCGCATATTGCTAATCTGTTTTTCAGGGACATAGTGCGTTTACATGGAGTACCGAAGACTATTGTTTCTGATCGTGATGTGAAGTTTATGAGCTATTTTTGGAAGACACTATGGGGGAAGCTGGGCACGAAGTTGCTATTTAGTACTACTTGTCACCCCCAAACTGATGGTCAAACGGAGGTGGTGAATCGCACACTATCAACCTTGCTGCGTGCCATGATCAAGAAAAATTTGCGCGAGTGGGAAGATTGTTTGCCACATGTGGAGTTTGCTTATAACAGGGCTGTGCATTCTACCACACAATTGTGTCCATTTGAGGTGGTGTATGGTTTCAAACCCATTACTCCACTTGATTTACTGCCGCTTCCACTACATGAAAGAGTCAATATGGAGGCATCGAAGCGCGCAGATTTTGTGAGGAAGATACATGAGAAGACAAAAGAAGCAATCGAGAAGCGAGGCAAGCATACCGCTGCACGTGTGAACAAGAAGCACAAGGAGGTGTTGTTTCAGCCCGGTGACATGGTGTGGGTGCACTTCCGCAAGGATAGGTTTCCCAATATGCGCAAATCCAAGTTGATGCCGCGAGGTGCTGGTCCATATAGAGTGCTTGCAAAAATAAATGATAATGCATACAAGATTGATCTTCCTAAGGACGAGTTTGGCGTGAGTAATTCTTTCAATGTTGCTGATTTGACGCCATATACCGGAGATGACCTTGCTGCGTCGAGGTCGACGCCTTTTCAAGGGGGGGAGGATGATGAGGACATCCCAAGTCTTTCACCATCGTTTCCTAATGATGATGTTGCTGCTCAAGATACAACCAAGGAAGTGAGGATTGGACCAATTACAAGGTCTCGTGCCAAGTTATTAGAACAACAGGTGAACTCACTCTTAGTTGAATATAATGTTTGTGACTATGAGAACTTTATACTGCCTAAGTCCTTGCACTTGTGTTTGATCAGGTTTGTTGATAACACAAGCATTGGAGGGGGAGATGGCACAAGCATTGGAGGAGACGAGCTACAGCAAGGAGAAGAACATGCACTGATTTCCAATATCAGCAAGTGCGCGAGGGAGGAGAGGGAGGCCGGCGCACCAAGGCAATGAAGGAAATCACTCGTTGCACGTTATAGGGATCAAGTGGAGCACCAGGACATGATGTAGGAGATATTAGTCTAAGGTGTTATACATGAGGCCTGCGTGCCATGTTAGGCCGAACCCACCATGGGTCGGTTTGTATCAGGTCAGGTTGCACCCGAGTTGGGGTTGCATCCGAACTAGGTCGGCTGGTTGTGGGGCGCATCCCCCTAGCCTTTATATACCTCCAACCTGCGAGTTGAGAGGTTAGACTACGTTAAAACTAAAACCCTAGAACTACAGATCCGAACCAAGTGTTCATCTGAATTTCATCCCCACCAATTCGTATCGATCTGGTGGTTTATCTACTGCAAAGTTCGCGTGTTATCTGCTGTTCCATTGGGAATAAGAAGATACAGGACCGCTTCGTAGTCGGCGGCTACGTGCGCAAGTGTGTGGAGTTGCGAATATCCAAAGGGCTGCGAGCTGTTGCATTGGCAACGGGGATCAACCGGAGACTTCACAGCGAGACACAAGTTATCATCCACCCACCATCATCACGTTCACGAGAAGATCGGGCCACCCCTTATCAGCATGCCGTGTCCAAAACACAGCAAGAACGGGAGGCCATCAAATCACTCGCTAGCTCAATGTGCCGACATCAGAGCCTGGATGAGACATGAGCAGGAGGGCCAGAGGAGTCAAGAGAACTTCGGAGGTAGCGGCAACTTCAATGGAAACGGCAACTCGATGGGACCCAGACAGGGGGCTGGGTCCAATGGACCGCCAAACAATAACGCCGGGTCTAGTCCGCAACAGAATCAAGTCACAACCGGGTATCAGCAGAACCCGAAGGAGCTGCATAGTCAAGGCCAATACCATGTCTTCACCACAAGTACGTCCAGGAGGGACAGGAAGTTAAAAACAAGAGCCGTCAATGCAGTTGCATCAGCCGTTCCAAGATTCTTGAAGTGGTCAGAACAAACTATAACTTGGAGTAGAGAAGATCACCCGCCGGCAGTGGAGCATCCATGTCTCTTGGCTCTTGTCGTTGCGCCACAGGTGGACGGGTTCTCCTTGAATAAAGTCTTGATGGATGGAGGCAGCAGCATCAATATCCTATATCTCGACACATTCAGAAGGATGGGTTTAACCCAAGACCGCCTTACCCCGACATCGACAATCTTCCATGGCATAGTTCCAGGGAAGTCGGCACATCCCATTGGCCAGATCAGCCTAGAGATGGCATTCGGAGTGAGCAAGGAGCAATTCAGGTCGGAGTTCCTGACGTTTGAGGTTGTTGATTTAAAAAGTCCGTATCATGCTCTGTTCGTGAGGCCGGCTTACGCCAAGTTCATGGCTCGGCTCTGTTATGTGTACCTCAAATTGAAGATGCCAGGACCCCAGGGAATAATCACAGTGGAAGGAAGCTACACTATGGCTGCAGAGTGTGACAATGGGGATGCTATCATGGCAGAGCAAGCTTGCTCAGAAGAAGAGCTCAAGTACTACAAGTCTCAAGTAGACCCGACAGATAAGCGTGTGCTGGAAAAGCCGGCTCATGAGGAAGAGAAGAAAAAATTCAAGTCGGCTTAAGATACAAAGATGGTTGATTTCGAAGAGGGGGACTCTTCCAAGCAGTTCTCGGTGGGGGCCCACATCGACCCGAAATAGGAAAGCGAGCTCATCAAGTTCATCCGTGAGAATCAGGATATCTTCGCATGGTCTCCTTCAGACATGCCGGGTGTACCGAGTGAACTTGCTGAGCACAACTTACATGTTGATCCAAAAGCAAAGCCAGTAAAGCAAGGACTACGTCGTCTCAACGCAGAGAGGAAAAAGATAGTCGGAGAAGATATAGCTCGTCTGCTTGCAGCCGGGTTTATCATGGAAGTCTACCATCCCAAGTGGCTGGCTAACCCGGTCCTAGTTCTGAAGAAAAACGGAGAGTGGCGCATGTGCATTGACTATACCAGCTTGAATAAAGTCTGCCCCAAAGACCCCTTTGCCTTGCCTCGTATAGATCAGATTATCGATGCCACAGCCGGCAGCGAGTTGTTGTGTTTCCTGGATGCATATTCCGGGTATCATCAGATCAAGCTCAATGTTGACGACCAGGAGAAGACCTCGTTCATCACCCCCTTCGGGGCTTTTTGTTACAAAACTATGACTTTTGGCCTCAAGAATTCAGGTGCCACTTATCAAAGGTGCATCCAGAATTGTTTCCAGAATCAAATCGGTCGCAACGTGTACGCCTATGTCGACGATGTCGCAATCAAGTCACAGAAAGCCGGGTCACTCCTGGATGACCTAAAAGAGACCTTCGTTAACCTGCGCAAGTATCAGATGAAGTTAAACCCGACCAAGTGCGTGTTCGGAGTTCCGGCTGGCATGTTGCTGGGTTTCATAGTCTCAGAGAGAGGGATAGAAGCTAAGCCGGCTAAAATTAAGGCCATCATGAACCTTAAGAAGCCGGAGTGTGTCAATGACGTACAGAAGCTGACAGGGTGTGTCACAGCCCTGAGCCGGTTCATTGCAAGGATGGGAGAGAAAGCCCTTCCGCTGTATAAGCTGTTGGAGATGTCAGACAAGTTTGTTTGGGGCCAGGAAGCAGATGACGCCTTTGAAGACCTAAAGAGGACATTGTCCACAGCCCCAGTGCTAGCGGCTCCCACGAGCAAGGAGCCGATGTTGTTGTACGTCTCTGCAAATTCCAGAGCCGTCAGTGCCGTGGTCGTGGTGGAGCGCAAGGAAGAAGGAAAGGAGTACCCAATTCAAAGGTCGGTCTACTATGTTAGTGAAGCTCTAACAGAATCCAAACAGAGGTACCCGCAGTGGCAGAAATTGGTCTACGGCGTGTTTATGGCAAGCCGAAAGATGCCACACTATTTTCAGGAACACCCCATCACCGTGGTGAGTTCTGCTCCCTTAGCGGAAATCATCAGAAACAGAGAAGCTACAGGCAGGATTGCAAAGTGGGCCATTGAGATGGGACCTTATCATATCAACTACGAGCCAAGGACAGCAATCAAGTCACAGGCCTTGGTGGATTTCGTCAATGATTGGACAAAGTTCGACCCCCTACCACCGCCTCCAAGTGCCAAACATTGGATTATGCACTTCGACGGGTCAAAGCAGCTGGAAGGGTCGGGAGCCGGCGTCGTACTAACTTCGCCAAAAGGAGACAAGTTGAGTTACGTCCTGCAGATACATTTCGAGCCATGCACCAGTAACGTCGCAGAGTATGAGGCCCTGTTACACGGTCTGAAAGTCGCCAGAGAGATGAACATCAAGAGAATCATGTGCTACGGAGACTCCGACCTCGTCGCTCAGCAAGTTTCAGGAACCTGGGACAGAAAAGATGCCAACATGGCGGCTTACAGGAGAGAAGTAGACCGTGTTGCCGGCTTCTTCTCCGGCTACCAAGTTGAGCACATCGACAGGCGAAAGAACGAGGCAGCCGATGCCTTATCAAGACTCGGCTCTAGTAGAGAGCCGGTACCTCCAAACGTTTTCCTCGCCGAGTTACATCACTCCTCAGTCAAGCTTCCAACAGAAGAAGAGTTAGCAAACCCTGATGACTCGGAATCACAGTTAGTCGCGGCCGTGCATCAAACTCCGTCATGGACAGAGCCATACCTGGCTTACCTACAGAGAGAAGAGCTACCACAAGATGAAGTACTGGCACGACAGATTGTGCGCCGGGCTAAGGGATACGTCATCATCAACGGGGAGTTACACAAGAGGAGCATGTCTGGAGTATTCTTACGTTGTGTCTCACCAGAGGAAGGCCGGAAAATTCTCCAGGAGATTCACGCAGGGGACTGCGGACATCATGCGTCTACAAGGTCAATGGTCGCCAAAGCATACAGGCACGGATTCTTTTGGTTGACGGCTTTGGCTGACGCAGAAAATATAGCCCGGGTTTGCGATGGATGCCAGCGATACGCAAGGCAGATTCATGTTCCGGCTCAAGACTTGAAGACCATCCCGATAACATGGCCCTTTGCAGTTTGGGGCATGGATATGGTAGGACCTTTCCAGACTTCACCCAATAAGAAGACTCACTTACTGGTCGCAGTAGACAAATTCACGAAGTGGGTGGAAGTTCAAGCCGTCAATAGTTGCACAGCAGCAACAGCAGTCAAGTTCCCGAAGAAAATCATATATCGTTTCGGGTATCCTCATAGCATCATCACTGATAACGGGACAAACTTTTCACTCGGAGAAATGCAGATATTTTGCAAAGAGAACGGCATCCGGCTCGACCTTGCTTCAGTTTCACACCCTCAGTCGAACGGCCAAGTAGAGAGGACAAACCAGGAGCTGCTAAGAGGCATCAAGCCAAGACTCCGGGTTCCATTAATCAGAGCTGCCGGGTGCTGGGAAGAGGAGCTGCCATCAGTTGTCTGGAGGATAAACACAACCCCAAACAGATCAACAGACTTCACTCCTTTCTTCATGGTCTACGGGGCAGAAGCCGTGTTACCCAGCGACATCATCCATGACTCTCCAAGAGTTGCAAACTATGTCGAAACTGAAAACGAGCAAGCTCGGCAAAATTCAGTTGACATGCTCGAGGAGGCAAGAGAGCTAGCCCTGGAAAGGTCAGCCATATACCAGCAAGACCTGAGGCGTTATCATAGCCGCCAGGTTAAATCAAGAACTTTCCAGGAAGGAGACTTAGTCCTTCGGCTAGCCCAGAACAAGACCGGCTTCCACAAGTTGACCCCCCCATGGGAAGGTCCCTTCGTGGTAAGCCGGAACTTACACAACGGGTCATATTATTTGATGGATGCTAGAGAGCAAGCTACAACAACAGGAAACAATACAGACCATACAAGGAACCCGTTGACAGAGAATGACAGGCCCTGGAATATAGCAGAGCTTAGACTGTACTACACTTAGGTTTTGTGAGCCCCCAGATGAGACGGGCTCCGCCTTTTTGTATCTTTTCGTTTAAAAGCAGCAGGTTTCAGACGCGCTCTTTTCCTTACCAGGGTACCTAAGGGGGCTGGAAGGTTTTTAATGAGGCGGCTTGCTAGCTATGTACATATTATATGATTAATAAAATAAGGAAGGAACCTCTAAAAAGAAAAGAGTATTGTGTTTTCAGTTCCTTATTTTTCATGTGATCAGGGTCTTGGGGGCTTACCAACTAAGAAAGTTGTAAGTTGCAAACTCATGACCCGGCAAAAAAGCCACAATTATTCTTGGTTTCTTGCCTGCTAGCTTGATGTTATTCTCACCTTATATATGACCAGATGCTAAAATCCGGCTTTCAATCGCTATGAAGCCCATGGGGCTTAGGAGACCTTGATCGCGCGGGAATTTTATGCACAGAAAGTCACGAGAAAGCCGGTTATGCAGAGAGTTAAAGAAACCAAAAGGGTCATCTAAACCAACAAAGACTCGCACAAATTTGCAAAAGGTGGTTTGTTATAAGCAGAGTATTCAGAAGCACACGAAGGTGCACCAGAACAGGTATAGCCCATAATAGTTTAAGCTAACCTATTACATGCCGTATAGGCCAAAAGAATATCGTTTTCAGGATAGCAATAAGTTTTACAAGCCGGATTTGCCTACCGGGCCAGTCTCAGTCGGGACAGCAGGGGTCTTGGGGGCTGGAGCGTTGGAGCTGGAAGAGCCGGACTTCTTCTTGGACATCCCCTCGGCATCCTCCCAGCAAATCTGGAAAAAGCTCGGCAATTGCTCATCTCCCCCAGCCGGCCCGCTTGAAGAACTCTTAGCCGGCTCATCGCTAGAAGGAGGCGCCCGGTAGCTGGGATCCATCCTTGTGACAGCCGGGTCCTTCGGGTACAGATTTTACCTTCAGCGCTAAAAGAGGGCTGGAAGGAACTCAGGCTCATCTTATCTGTAAGAACGGTGCAGTGGTGCCGGATCGAGTCGTCAATGGCTGCTAGGTCCTCTTTGGTAAAGGGAGACCCGTCGCTCTTCAATGAAGGCCACCCCCGGATAAGCACCGCAGTGTCCAGAGCCGGGTAATAAGACTTGGCCAATGCAAATACGCGCATAGCAGAGCGACGAGCAGAAGATCTCTTCCAAATCTCAATCCAGCCCGGCAGCATGTTCAGAGCTTCCAGGAACTTGAGTTGCGTAGTTGGGGGCTTTTCCCACCCGTGACACGCCATCATTGCCTTTCCTGCACCATAATACAGCTGCTGCACGAGTGTGCAGACAGCTCTGAGTTTTGTCTCCGGCTCAAGCTTGCAGATGGGGCTCCAGCGACCTGAGAATTTCACGAAGGGATTAAAACGAATGCTCTGGAGAAAGAAAAGAAATGATAGCCGGCAATAAAAATACTTACCAAAGAGGGAGGTCACCATTTCAGTGACGAAGGCGGCAAGCTTGTCAAATTTAGCGTTAGAGGCTTTCAGATCCTCTTGCAGCCTGTCCCGCGTGTCCGCCCAGGCGCTTTCATGCTCTTCAATTTCTTGACGAAGCCCGGCATTTTCTTCAGCGGCCCGGTCGAGGTTTTTCTCTAGTTCAGCAATTTTCTTTTCAAGCTCGGCACGTCGGCCGGCTTCAGTCTTCAGCTCCTCCTTCACGACCTGGAGGGCATGGTCGTGCTGTTCAGCTTGGTCCTAGAAAGTTCAAACGAGCAAAGAGTTGATAAAGATTGCAAGAAAGCAATCAACTACTCAAATTGTTATAAGTCCCAAGTTGCTGCCAGCAGAAACCCGGCACTTGGGGGCTACTCAATTTGAGATCAACAAAAGCAAATGGTTCAACAAGAAGACTCGGAATATTGCAAGCAATCATTCCGATTCTTGGGGACTACTCATCAAAGTTATTTTTGTGAACAAGAACAAAGAGACAAAATTCAAAGAAGTCCCGAGTTACTGCAGGCTTGTAACTCGGCACTTGGGGACTAGGAAAGGAATGCTCCCATACCTGGAACTTATCCTGGAGCTCGGCGATCACGCTGTCCTCCGCCTTTCGGTGCTCATTGATGCGCCGCCCAAATTCCCCAAAAAGGGAAGTAACGTCCAAGTCCTTGTAAGACCGGAAATCATAGCCGGGCATGGGGGCTTTGCCAGCAGAAGCTCTCGCTGATGCAGTCTCCGGCTTGGTGGTCGTGGCAAGGCGAGAGCCGGCAGGTTTCTCCCCCTGCTTAGTACCAGTAACCTCCACGTCCGGAGAATCGACGTTCTGGTCATCCCGAGTGGAGAGAGAAGCGTAGGGCGACCCTGGCTTCTCAGCGTCCTCCGCGGCATGAGCAGCAGATTTATCATCCGACCCAGGAGGGGTCGGGACGGAGGCCGGCGCAGCACGAGCTCTGAGAAAAGCAAAGATGTTAAGGAAAAAGAAAACAAGTCAAGTATCTTAACAAAGTGAAAGAAAGGCGGGCTTACCCCTCGTTGATGGCGAAGTCTCCGAAGGGGTCCGAGCTCGAGTCTGAGGAATCTTAGAGAGACTGGGACTTAGCCTTCCGTTGAGTCCCGGCTAAAGGATAAAGAACTGAAGGACGCCTTTGAAGATTCTTAACCCGATGAGGAGGCGGGTTATTAGGAATACCTTCGTTGAGAGGCTCGTCAGAGTCCGAAGATCGAAGCCGGCGGCGTTGGCGACGGAGTTCAGATTGTTCCTGAGGATAACAAGGATGTCAGCTTGTGTCAAAAGAAAAGTCACCAGCAAAAGAAGCATTATGGAGATTACCTTTGCGGCATCCGACCTAAGCTTCCTCTTTGGAGCTGGAGGAGCCGGGTCTGAAGAGGGCACGGTTGTATCTGAGAGATGTGATGCTTTATTAAGAGAAGACGGGTTTTTCTGAAGATCGGCGTCTAATAACCCGAGGAAGGCCCGGGTGACGAAGTCTAGCTCACCTTCTTCTTCTTCTTCTTCTTCTTCATCGGCACCGGTTTCGGGGCCAATGTCTTCATCGTCGGCGTCAGGTTCGTCGCCGTCCGACTCAACCTCCGTGTCGGGCGAAGCAGTCAGTGTAGCGGCCCACCAGGGGTCGTTGGCCTACAAAAAAGACGAGTCAGAATACAGCTAAGACAGTATCAAAATGTTGAAAGAAGTATGCAAGTACCGGCTTTGGCGGGTTTGAAGCAGAGAAAGGTGATAGGACGTCTTGGGCGAGGTTAGCCGGAGACTCGTTCACGATCTTCCGGATGGCCTTGGTTAAAACAGCAGAGGTATGCCGTTTATCGTTAAAGCGCATTGGGTCGCTCAGGGACCCGGTGTATTGGCACATCAAGCCCGGACGGACGCCGAGTGGCATTATGTGCCACTCCATCCAGCACTTGACGAGGTCGGCGCCGGTAAGGCCGTGCGCAAGAAGAGCGCAAACCCGACCCACCAGGGGCTCGATGGCTTTCTGGTCTTCGGGAGAGGCGAAAGAGTTCATATTCTCGTTCATTGTCAGCCTCTCGACGCGGAAGCCCGGGAGAGCTGGTTCACCCGGGGGAGTGGCCGCCTTGCAGTAGAACCAAGTCTTCTGCCAGTCCTTGGGGTGCGAATGGGGAATGACACCCGGAAAGACGAGGTTCCGACGGCGCTGAATTGTAACCCCGCCACAGGTGACTAAGGGGCCGTCGCTATTCTCCCTCTGGGGCTTGCAGTAGTAGAACTCGAGGAAGAGTGGGAGGCTAGGAGCCATGCAAAGGTATGCTTCGCACAGAACGACGAAGTGGGTGATGTTGAGTACGGAGTTGGGCGCAATATCTTGGGGCCGGATCTTGAAGTATTCCAAGACCTGGCGAAAGAAAAGGGAACCCGGAGGGCGAAACCCCCGGGTGACATGATCGGCGAAGACGACAACTTCACCTTGCCCCGGCTGAGGCGAAGTCTCGTCCTCGTCCGGAGCTCGCCAGTGGACCTCCGATTTCGCGGGAAGCATGCCAAGCTCGGCAAGTTCCTCCAGCCGACTCTCGCGGATACAGGATTTGGTCCAGTTGCAAGTGACCTTGCGCTTGGCTTTCTCTGCGGCGGCTGTCATGGACGACCCGGCGCCGGCTGTCTTCTTGATCTTCTTAGGGGGACGCTGGGCAGCCGACTTCAGACCCATTGTTGAGATGGGAAACTCGGAGATCTATAAACAACATACGGAAGAGAAAGTGATTCAGTGCAGATCTGAAAGGTAGAAAAGAAATAAAGAAAAGAGAAGAACAGGGGCGGCGGTTCTGTTAATCAAATGAATCTCAATGAGGAAGATACAAAATCCGAGGGAGCAAACGGGGAAGCAGTGAACAATGCGCGGCAAAATGGATCTAAACAGACGCAGAAAATAGAGAGGAAAAGAAAGGATGAAGAACACAGCTCGTGTTCATCAAAGTGATCCTGGGAAGAAGAAGAACCGATAAGAGAAATGCTAGAAGAACAGTGAGAGGGAAGAACATCACGCGTCCAAATAGATCCATGGAGTCTCCGAAAATCAAAGTAAAAGAAGAATATCAAGAACACGAAGAACAACACAAGTTCATGCGAAGAAACAGTGATGAGAAGCATTAAGGAAATGTAATGCGTGCGGCATCGGTGGCTTACCAAGCAAGAGAAGAAGTAGGAGAGGATCTGAGTTGCGCGGACGGTTGGGCTCTCGATCCAGATCCAGGAGACGAATCGCTCGAAGTGCTTGAGCTCGGGAAGACGAAAGGGCAAGCGGCTTGAGGAGGAAGAAGAAGTGGACGCGCGGGGGGAGAATGAAATGTTTTTTTTTACCTCGGGCTCTTATTTATAGGCCCTGGATTTGACCTAGGGGTAAAGAGGTAAAAACGGAGGGATAATCATTATCCCGAGGAACAGAATCCGATCTACAGGAGATATTCCTGGCGAGATCTTTGCCTTCCCAAGGTGGTTGATGTTTCCTCGATTCCCGCGCACGGATATGCATTAAATATGTCGTTGACCAAGAGGGTTGACCGGCGGCGGAGAAAAAGATTAAAGAAAGAAAAGAGAGTCAAAGTTTTGGAGAAACGAAAGTCAGCAAGTGATGGCCGGGTTATGAACGGGCCGCCAGCAAGAGCCGGCCAAACTGACACCCGTGTGCCTGCTTGTTTAATAAGTTGTGTATTGTTTTTCAGATGATAACCCGGACAAAAGGAATGACGGCTTCCCCAAAGATTGAGCCCAAGAGCACGAAGGTGAAGCGAGTCGATTCTGATGTCCAAGTTATCCTGGGGCTACTGTTGGGGGGATCATAACCCGGTAGGCCCACCGACCTAGAAGACAAGCCGGCCTGGTGGGAATCTGGGCCGGGTAAAGCATGAAGATATGGGCCGGGTCCCACGTAAGCCGGTGAGTGACGTGTGCCTTGGCCCACAAGCTAAGAAGGATCCAGAAGGCTGGAGACCAAGTACAAGACGGAGTCCTGATAAGGAAGGCGGAGACTTGAAGAACTTAGAGTAGAGTCCGGGTACGATTGTAACCCGGATCCCGCCGGTACGCCCAACGAGACCCACCACCTTTATAAGGGGGTCTCTGGGTTCCTAGAGGTAGAAGTTTTTTGGGACCAGATCGTAAGCACCACCATTGTAACTTCGAGACCCGGAAGCTAAGGCACCGAGTCCTCGAAACCCATATCAATAAAGCAGTAGCAGGAAGTAGGTCTTTACCTCAAGAAGAGGGGCCGAACCTGGGTAAACCCTTGTTTCCCCACGCCACGCTAGACAAGCTCCCGATGTCAGAAGTCGCTATGTCCCCATACTCAAGTTTCCACCCGGAAACATCTGCCGTGACAATCCCACGACAGCATGCTTGGTCTTATTTAGATGCTGGCAATTCCTTCATAGCAGGAGATAGTTATTATTTAGTTCCCTGGATGCATGCTTGGTCTTATTTAGATGCTGGCAATTCCTTCATCAAACCGTATGAACCGCAAGTTTGTTTGTTTAAAGGTCATATGCCTGGTTTCATTGTAACAAAGATGGAGTTCATGTTTAATGTATGTGTGGTCATTTTTTTCCGGATATGTTTGTCACCTAAAGTTGGGTACTACTCCCTCAATTTCAAATTAGATTACGCTATTTGTCCACTATTGGAAAAAAATATGGGAAAAACAAATCACCCTCTTATTAAGGAGGCTTATTAAGAACTGATCGATTTTTTCATACTGAATGGTAAAAAAACAACGGGACGTTTCATTAATAGAAGGAAAAACTATTGGGATACTAAGTTGAATGGTGAAAAAGGAGAATGACGTTTGGTTTTGTTTTGGTTTCTCACCACATATGTCCTGTGGTGAAAATGACGTTTCAGACCCGGAAAGAGAGTAAAAGACTCAACGGAGTTGAACGGAAAGACAACGGTAGCACGAATCCTAGAACTGCATCTAATTACTCTCAGTGCATGCGTAGCTACCCACCATGGTAGCAAATCCATGTTGATATATATATATATATATATATATATATATATATATATATATATATATATATATAGGTAAATTAACAGGGGCTCCATCACTAGTGGAAAACGAGGCTTTAGTTCACCCCTTTAGCCCGGATTTAGAAATGAACCGAGACTAAAGGGGTGCAACCTCGCGGGGTGGATTTGGGAGGGACCTTTAGTCCCGGTTCGTGTTACGAACCGGGACTAAAAGGTTCTGGCATGCGACCGCAGACGCGGGTCCCAGCGCCAGAACCCTTTAGTCCCGGTTCGTAACACGAACCGGGACTAAAGATCCTTACCTTATCAGCTTCTTCCACCCCGACTCCTCCATTTTCAGCCCGAGCTCGAGCTCACAAAATTTTTCTCTCCATTTCTTCTCCATTTTCTCTCCCCAAGCCTAGATAATACACAATATTTTACACCATTTGGAGAAATTGAAGACACCCCACGGTTAGCAGCTGCATCTTCTTTCCGGCATTGGTTCTTTAGCTCATTTTGCTCATTTCAAATTTTTGTGCAAGCAAGGTGTTCGATGGAATGCCTAAGTTATGATCTCATTTGTTTATATGTGCAATTTGTGCTCAAACTAATTTATGATTTATGTGTTTTAGCGTCGTCCCCGTCCTTACCGCCGTCGATCGCCCGCGCCGTCCCGTCACCGGCACCATCTCGGTGAGCCTCGTGTTTTTATTTGATTTTTAAAAACATAGCTTTATTGTTTTAGATGCATAGTTATTACTTCTATAATTTTCTAACTTGTATTATATGTATAGAGTCATGGTTCTGATATCCGTCCCCGTCGGTCCTCGTCCGGTCTATGATTCGGATGTGGTATATTTTCAAAACTATTTATTTCATTTTGTGTTTCTGACAATTATGGCGACCAACTTGACATAGATTTATTTTTATCTAGGAGGTAGTTGAACCGGAAATTGAACCTGACCCTATTGTCGAGTTTTTGGATAAAGAAAACAATGATTTGAAAGCAAAATTGAAAAGAAGTGAAGATCTTTATCTTCAATGTTTAGAAGATAAGATGAAATTAGAGCTCAAACTTGCCGACGTGGTCGATGGTAACGAGATCAAGATGGATGCAATGCGCTTGAAGATAAAAAGGATTAGAAAATATGCCATTAATCGGGAGGCTTGGTATCATTATGCTGTGGGTTCAGTATTTACCTTAGTTGCGATTTTGATCGCATTTGTTGTTGGATTTAAATTCTTTAGATAATTTTTATATTTGTTTCAGTTAATGTATGTTTTATGAGAACTATGTATTACCAGTTGTCACTACTTTACTCTTATTTTAATGGATGACCTTGTATTAATTAATTTGCTCTTATATATTATTCATGACAGTAGTGTAATAATGGGGTTCGATATACTTTTATGTAATACAGATGAACCGACAATGGATGTACGGTGACCGATGTTGTCCTGAGTTCATTGATGGCATGCATAATTTTCTCCATGTGGCTGAGGCAAACAAGCCGAAGAATGGTTTTATTCGTTGTCCATGTAGTGCCTGCAAGAATATGAGTGATCACTCTACCTCAAAAGTCATTCACTCCCACCTCTTGCATAATGGTTTTATGCCTGGTTATTATTGTTGGACCAAGCACGGAGAAACAGGGGTTATCATGGAAGAAATGAAGAAGAGGAGGATAATGACAAGTATCCTTGGTTCAGTGATACTACAATGGGAGAAGACAAAACTGAAGAAGATCCCATTATTGATGAGCCCGACGATGATCTTCGTCGGGCCATTCGTGATGCACAAATGGACTGTGGAAGTGAAAACGAAAGGTTGAGCGTATGTTAGCTGATCACGCCAAATTGTTGTACCCAACTTGTCAAAATGACCAGAAAAAGCTAGGTACCACACTTGAATTGCTGCAATGGAAGGCAGAGAATGGTACTTCTGACAAGGGATTTGAAAATTTGTTGAAAATAGTTAAGAAGATGCTTCCAAAGGATAACGAATTGCCCTCTAGTACGTACGAAGCAAAGAAGGTGGTATGCCCTCTAGGATTAGAGGTGCATAAGATACACGCATGCATTAATGACTGCATCCTCTACCGCGGTGAGCACGAAAAATTGAATGCATGTCCTGTATGCGGTGCTTTGCGGTATAAGATCGGGCGAGATGACCCTGGTGATGTTGAGGGCGAGCCGCGCCCCAGGAAGAGGATTCCTGCAAAGGTGATGTGGTATGCTCCTATAATACCACGGTTGAAACGTTTGTTCAGCAACAGAGAGCATGCCAAGTTGTTGCGATGGCACAAAGAAGATCGTAAAAAAGACTTGATGTTGAGACACCCCGCGGATGGGTCCCAGTGGAGAAAAATTGACAGAGAGTTCCCAACATTTTCAGATGACGCAAGGAACTTAAGATTTGGTCTAAGTACAGATGGCTTTAATCCTTTTGGAGAGCAGAGCTCCAGTCACAGCACTTGGCCCGTGACTCTATGTATCTATAACCTTCCTCCTTGGTTGTGCATGAAGCGGAAGTACATTATGATGCCAGTGCTCATTCAAGGCCCGAAGCAACCTGGCAACGACATTGATGTGTACCTCAGGCCATTAGTTGAAGAACTTTTGCAGTTGTGGCGTGAAGAAGGTGTACGTGTGTGGGATGAGCACAAACTGGAGGAATTTGATCTACGAGCTTTGCTTTTTGTAACCATCAATGATTGGCCTGCTCTTGGCAACATTTCAGGACAGTCAAACAAGGGATACAATGCATGCACGCACTGTTTAGCTGAGACTGATAGTATACATTTAGGTAACAAGAATGTGTACCTGGGTCATCGTCGGTTTCTTGTACCCAAGCATCCGTTAAGGAAGAAAGGCAAGCATTACAAATGTGAGGCAGATCATCGGCCGAGACCTACCCGCCCTTCTAGTTCTGTTATACATGATATGGTCAAGGATTTAAATGTAATCTTTGGAAAGGGTCCTGGCGGACTCACTGTTCCGAATGACGCAAACAACCACGTACCCATGTGGAAGAAGAAATCTATATTTTGGGAGCTGCCCTATTGGATAATGCTAGAGATTCACTCTGCAATCGACGTGATGCACGTGACAAAGAACATTTGCTGCAACCTGCTAAACTTCTTGGGCGTGTATGGGAAGTCAAAAGATGGGAAGTCAAAAAAAGGTACACCGAAAGGAAGGCAGGCCCATCAACGTATGAGCGAAGAGATGCATCGAGACGATACTCATTCAGAGAATCAGCCAGGTCCTGCAAGCTACGCTCTTACTAAAGAAGAGAAGAAAATATTTTTTGAGTGCCTTCACAGTATGAAGGTTCCATCTGGCTTCTCATCAAATATAAAGGGAATAATAAACATGGCAGAGCAAAAATTTCAGAACCTAAAGTCTCATGACTGTCACGTGATTATGACACAATTACTTCCTGTTGCATTGAGAGGGCTTCTACCGGAAAATGTTCGAGAACCCATTGTGAAGCTATGTGCATTTCTCAATGCAATTTCTCAGAAGGTCATCAATCCACTAACTCTAAAAAATTTAGAGAAGGATGTGGTCCAATGTCTTGTCAGCTTCGAGTTGGTGTTCCCACCAACCTTCTTCAATATTATGACGCACCTTGTAGTCCACCTAGTCGAAGAGATTTCTGTTCTCCGTCCTGTATTTCTACACAACATGTTCCCCTTTGAGAGGTTCATGGGAGTCTTAAAAAAATATGTGCATAACCGGGCTAGGCCAGAAGGAAGCATCGTCAAGGGTTATGGAACAGAGGAGGTCATTGAGTTTTGTGTAGATTTTATTCCTGATCTGAAGCCAATCGGTGTTCCTGAATCACGTCATGAGGGGAGACTGCATGGAAAAGGCACCCTAGGAAAGAAAGCAACAATATGTCAAGACGGGGATTCTTTCACTCAAGCACACGACACCGTTCTACATAATTCCAGTTTGGTGGGTCCGTATGTCGAGGAACACAAGAATGTTTTACGCTCCAAATACCCGGAGAAAACTGAAGATTGTATTGATGGAGAACACATGAAGACTTTCAGCAGTTGGTTAAAAAGATGTCTCATTAATGACACCAATGTTGAAGAACAGCTATACTTGTTGGCCACATCACCAGCTTCAACTATATTGACTTTTCAAGGATACGAGATAAATGGAAATATATTTTACACAGCCAACCAAGATAAAAAGAGCACCAACCAAAACAGTGGAGTCCGCTTTGATGCAACAAACTGCAACGGGACAAAGGACACATATTATGGTTACATAGAGGAGATATGGGAACTTGACTATGGACCTACTTTTAAGGTCCCTTTGTTCAAGTGCAAATGGTTCAACCAACGAGGCGGGGTAGAGGTAGACCCACGATACGGAATGACTACAGTGGATCTCAAGAATCTTTCGTACGAGAACGAACCATTCGTCCTAGCCAGTGAAGTGGCTCAGGTTTTCTATGTGAAGGACATGTCTACCCTACCGAAAAAAAGAAAAGATAAGCAAGCGAGTACATCACACGATGAGCCAAAGCGCCACATAGTTCTTTCAGGGAAAAGAGTCATTGTGGGAGTGGAGGACAAGACAGACATGTCAGAAGATTACGATAAGTTTCATGACATTCCGCCCTTCAAAGTGAACACTGATCCAAGTATCAAGTTAAATGAAGAAGATTGTCCGTGGTTACGGCGCAATCAGAAGAACAAGTAAACACTAGATAGGGATATTATTGTTGATGTGTAATATCCGAATGCTTTGTATCAGAAGAACAAGTGAACTGAAGTATTTTGTAGATGCATGGAACAAAACACACGATTTCACCTGCATACAGCCCAACGGTGGCTCGTGAGTGCCTGCATATCAAATGCACCATTGGGCGTATGCAGGGAATCCGAATGCTTTGTATTCGGTCGATGAACTGAAGTATTATGTAGATAGAACCGTCCGGTGGCAAGACATCTCTGATGATCTACAACCGTCCGGCAAGACATCTCTGATGATCTGCAACCGTTTGGAACGGTCGCAGATCATCAGAGACGTCTTGCCGCTGGTTGCCCAAAGATGCCTCCGCCGAGGGGAGGGTTCACCTTCAGCCTTCACTGAGTGCTCTCTGCTACCCGTGTGCTGCCAAAATGAACTACAATGAGTAGACACTGAGTGCTGAACATGTCCGGGAGGGGGGCTATATATAGGGTACGTGTGCTTCTTTAGTCCCGGTTGGTAACAACAACCGGGATCTAACGGCTCACAAGTGCTTGAAAGAAACACACTCCTGATCTAACGGCTCACAAGTGCTTGAAAGAAACACACTCCTGATCTAACGGCTCACAAGTGCTTGAAAGAAACACACGATCCGTGTGCTTCTTTAGTCCCGGTTGGTGGCTCAACCCATGCCAAAGGATTTCATTTTTTGAGGTGTTTATCACTTTATTACATTTTTTTCTTAAAAGCGATCAAAACGGTCGCGATGACTATTCGTCGAAAGAGGTAATATTTTCTAGAATTATCAGTGTTTCTGTGATATAACCACTAGTTGTGTACCTCAAAATGATTTTTCCAAAAGTTGGGTCCCATTTTGCATCATATTTTTGGTACTTTGTTCACAAAAAAAGTCATTTTTTTCACTTAAAAAATGGAAAATAATACTTATGGAATTAATTTTAAGATTTCCTTTGGCAAGGTTGTTTCTTATACCAAGATACATCTATTTGTGGGATATGAGATATTTATCACAAACTATGCCGTGGAAATGACCATAACTTGGTCATTTGTCTTGAAACTTCTAGATGTTCATACATGATAGACCTTTTTGTGAAGACTCTTTTTGCAAATGTTGGCAAAAATCAAGTTTATCATTTTTCATAGCAACTAGTACACATATAAGGATCCCATGCCAAAGGATTTGATTTTTTGAGGTGTTTATCACTTTATTACATTTTTTCTTAAAAACGATCAAAACGGTCGCTATGACTAATCATCGGAAGAGGTGATATTTTCTAGAACTATCAATGTTTCTGTGATATAACCACTAGTTGTGTACCTTAAAATGATTTTTCCAAAAGTTTCAGACCAAACTATCAAACAGTTGTAGTTCAAATTTGAATTACTTTCGATAAATCAACATAAACTCAATTAACTAGGGGAAATTAGTTAGAATTCAAAGAAAAAACTCATACCTGGGGATCATACATCATATGTGCACCACTCTTAGTGAAAATTAGTTGGGTGCCATTTGGAGTCATATTTTCTGTACTTCCTTCACAAAAAACCTCATTTTTTCCACTTAAAAAAAGGAAAATGATATTTATGAAAATAATTTGAAGAATCCCTTTGGCAAGATTGTTTAATATACCAATATGCACCTATGTGTGGAGTATGAGATCTTTATCACAAACTATGTCGTCGAAATGACCATAACTTGGTCATTCGGCTTGAAACTTCTAGATGTTCATACATGATAGACCTTTTTGTGAAGACTTTTTTTGCAAATGTTGGCAAAAATCAAGTTTATCATTTTTCATAGCAACTAGTACACATATAAGGATCCCATGCCAAAGGATTTGATTTTTTGAGGTGTTTATCACTTTATTACATGTTTTCTTAAAAACGATCAAAACGGTCGCTATGACTAATCATCGGAAGAGGTGATATTTTCTAGAACTATCAATGTTTCTGTGATATAACCACTAGTTGTGTACCTTAAAATGATTTTTCCAAAAGTTTCAGACCAAACTATCAAACAGTTGTAGTTCAAATTTGAATTACTTTCGATAACTCAACATAAACTCAATTAACTAGGGGAAATTAGTTAGAATTCAAAGAAAAAACTCATACCTGGGGATCATCCATCATATGTTCACCACTTTTAGTGAAAATTAGTTGGGTGCCATTTGGAATCATATTTTCTATACTTCCTTCAAAAAAAACCTCATTTTTTCCACTTAAAATAATTTATGAAATAATTTGAAGAAATCACCTTGGCATCTTAAAATGAAAGAATATAAAACAAAACATAAAAATAAACTAGAAACCAAAACAATTCAAAAAATAAGTAAACCAAAATAAGAAACAGAAAAGTAAGCAATTCAAACAATTTAAAAGAAAACAGAAACAAAAACCAGTAAAAAGAAATAAGGAAAAAAAAATCATTTGTCTCGGTTGGTAACACCAACCGAGACTAAAGGCCACTGGGCTTCGCGCGCATTTTTCGCGGCCCAGCCAGAACCCTTTAGTCCCGGTTGGTAACACCAACCGCGACTAAAAACCCTTTAGTCTCGGTTCGTGGCTAGAACCGAGACTAAAGGTCTTGTCCGCGCCGTTTAGGGTGGTCGTGGCTCAAATTTTTCCTATCTTTCCCCAAATCTTCCAAAGCCGCCGTCGCCCTGCCGCTCCGCCTCGAGGTCGCCGCGCCGTCGCCCTGCCGCTCCGACGCGCCGCCGTCCAGCGCCCTGCCGCTTCGCCATCTGACGCGCCGCCGCGTCGTCTGCTCCGCACCACGAGGAGGCCACGCCGCCCACGGCCCCTACAACGCCGCCCACCACGCCGCCGTCTAGTGCCTCTGCACACCACGCCGCCCACCACGCCGCCGTCCAGCGCCGGTATACCTCGTCCCCTCCCTCCCTCGGCCTCCCTAGCTAGTTCCCACGCCGCCGTCCAGCGCATTAGGGTTAGTTCATGCACTGATTTTGCTAAGGGCTAGGTGTTTGCAAGTCTCTACTGTTTTTTGCTAGGGTTAGTTCATGCATTAGGGTTTGAATGATTTCGTTTAACTGATGGGAGACGATAGGTCCACGCATCACCTTTAATCCTTTATGTATATGTATGCAATTCCGTTCTCATGTTCATCAATTTTAGACTTGGCAACGGTTCCACGGGATCTCCCTCACGCACAAGCTCTCCCTCTCTCTCTGGGTGTTTGGAAATTGTTTTGTAGACAGTCCACATTGATAGAACCGAGTCATGTGCCACCATTTTGCTTTTTTTCCCTTAACCACAAAAAATGTTGTTTGATTCCATCTATATTTTTTCTCTAGGTTGAGATTGCTTATCATGTCCGCCATGGCAGCCACGTCATTTTCGTTTTCATCTGTTGATTGTTGGTGTCATGGTGTGTGATTGCATCAGCCTGCTGCAGTTGAATGGTCATGTTTGGTATGCATATTGCTGTGTTCTCTTCGCACGCATTTAAAGCACATGTAAAACACAAGTCCGTAGGGATGAAAACTGCAGAATCAGATTCACAACCCCTACATAGTACGCAATTTGCTGCTTCAGTTTGCTGCCATTCATCTGTTTAGGTTGTATTCATTCACCTCCATCCAAGGATGGCAGAACCTTGCCACTATGGGCGACCGTGAGTATTTCTTCGTTGCATTGCCTTATTCATAGAAATGTAATGGCATCATGTCTTACTCCCGATACTTCTACAACCTCCATTATCTTCTAAATGTACCCGCAACAACGTGCGGGGCATCATCTAGTTGCTGATGTGTTGGCAAACTTTTTGTGAATTGGGCACCGGTGACGTTGTGGAAGGCCTTAGTAATGCTTGTAGAAATTGTTGCTAGTTATCTAGAGGTGCTCTCGGTATTGCTAGAAATAAAATGGGCGAGATTCAGTACGAATATAAGCATGGGTTCAGTATTAGGATTCTGTACATAAGCATGGTTTTTCTAGTAGCGCTTTGACATCTGAAGGAATTGGCTAGCGATACATTGTCATCCAAAAAACTATAATGCACACTAGAATGTCCTGTAACTACATATTAAGCTTCATAGGTAGTCTTCTCATTTTTTTTGTGTTGTCTTATATGGCAGTTGTCAATGCATAGCTAAGAGGTTATGGTTCTATTTCCTGTTTTAGTTAAGGATAAAACATGTATGTCGAGGGCTAGGTGTTTGCAAGACATTCTCTACTGTTTTTTGCTAGAGCTGATATACAATTCATTATACAGTTGTCTTGATTGATATACAATTCATTATACAACTTGCAGGAGGTCCTTGCTGCTCGGGTGTGTCCACGGCTTGCAGGAGGTCTTGCTTCTCGCTGCCAAGACGAACCTTGTATGATGAATTTGCCATTTGTTCTCACTCTTGGCTAGATTGATTGCTACATTCCTGATGTTTCAGTCCATGTCAAGTGTCTATCTTTGTTTTGTAAATTGAGATGATTGTAAATGTGTTAGATATGAAATTGTAATATATGATCCATATATATATATTATGTTGTGTTAGATATGCAAATTGAGATGATTGTAAATGTGTACGAAAAAAGATGATTTTGTGTTAGATATGCAAAATTCTAAAATATGATCCATATATTGTTTTGTGTTAGATATGCAAGATGAGCACTACACTGTTTTTCTTCGCTGCCACCTTGTTGTGCTATATGATCCATACTCGTTGCAATTATTGTACTTGTATATGTTTTTCAGATGAATAAATGTAAACTTGATTATAATGCCCGAGCTATGGATTGCAGGTACATTTGAGCTATGGAGCACTTGCGAGACGAGCAGATAGAAGAAGCACAATTTCAACGAGACGAGGAGATGGAAGACCAAATGGAACAACTTATTTTTAACGATGCCCGAGCTGGAGGAGATGTAGATGATTATGATTTCGAACAATTTTTGAACGACTTTGGTGATGGAATGGAGTCACGAGATGTGGTGATAACAAACTCCGGCGGAGAGGTGTATATGTGTTTATAATAAATATGGCGATATGTTGTTGTTAACTACATGCATTAATTGATTTGTGTTGCATTTATTAACGACTCATTTTTCTTTTAGCCATCCGGATCGAGCAAATCTGCCAAAAAGCAGCCACCATGTGCTCCTCGAGGCAAGGCAAAAAGAATGACGAGCGAGGATCCAAAGTTACCGATTGAGGAAATTGCTGATTCCGGCGAACCGCTCGAACCAAAACAGAACCGCAGCAAATTTATAAGTCAAGCTGGAGTTATTGTTAGGGACATGATCCCAATCAGCATACGCGAATGGAATAAGCCGGCGGCCGCAGATGTGGAGGACCCATGTTATGTCCACCAAGTTCTTAAGGATTTGGTCTACAACACGCTATTGTCACATTTCACCCTCCCGCCAGATCTCTCTAAAGTGAAGAAGGACAACCTCAAGAAGTGGACTCTTATTCAGATGGCGGAACAATTCCGGAACTGGAAGAAAAAGTTATGGAATCAATATGAACAAACAAAAGAAGAGCCAGATTTCAGTGGAGCACAAGGGAAGAAGTTAGAATCTGAATGGGCGGCGTTTAAGGCGTATAGGGAATCACCTATGGCTGTGGCCCGATCGGAGATAAATAAGTTGAATGCTGGGCTGAAGGTACACCACCATACATTGGGGACAGGTGGCTACAAGAGCGCCATTCCTAAGTGGTTAGCCTATGAAGAAAAACTGGTTCGATCGGGGGTCCGTCCAAAGACACTTGACTGGCCCGAGAGGTCAAAATTCTGGTTGTTCGCGCATGGGGCAGTGTTGGACCCAGTAACCGGAGATACTGTTGGAAAAGGAAAATGGAAGGATCTCGTTGACAGAATCAAAAAGAAGCTTGAAGATGCAATTAATGATGTTCGCAATGGTGTGTTCAAACCCGATAGAGAGGATGACGAGCTGACACGGGCCCTGGGGAATCCTGAACATGTTGGACGAGCTCGAGGCTTTCCTGGCGGTGCTACGTTTAAGACTGCGTGGCCGGAATCCGCTCACACTTATAGAAGCCGTAGAAGAGGTAAGAAGAAGGAGGCCGACCGGATATCAGCATTGGAACGTGGCCTGAAGGAGACACAGGCGGAACTGAAAGCATTGAAGGAGCAAAGAACGGAATCTCAGGAGCGGGACCAATTAGATCATGAAGTAGATGCCGCCCCATCTCAGCGTAGAAGCAGCGTTGGTTCCACGCGTCAAGTCGATGGTCCCTACCCAGTGGATGACATCACAGAGCCTACAGGTTGTGAGCTACATATAGCAATGAGAAACATAACTTTGAAGGTGGCGGTGGGGCAAGCTTTAGTAATTCAACCTGGAGAACTCTATGAACGGACAGATGTCGCCTAGAGGGGGGGGGGGGTGAATAGGCGATTTAAAACTTTTTCCGGGGAACCGGAATTTCCGAGCCAAGATGGACCGGAAATTCCGGTATGCTTGATAAAGGCGGAATAAAACTAGTGTTTTACTTTAGCAAGCATACAACCTAAATATAATAGGTTCACCTATGTGCACCAACAACTTATGCTAAGCAATACAAGTAACAAGGTGATAGCAAGATATATATATATGACTTCAAGCACGAAGGCTATCACAATGTAAAGTGCATAAGTAAAGAGCTCGGGTATAGAAATAACCGAGGCACGCGGAGACGAGGATGTATTCCCGAGTTCCACCCAAAGGGTGTACGTCTCGTTGGAGAGGTGTGCGCAACCACAACAGGTTAGCCGCAACGCCACCAAGGCTCACCTTCTTCTCCTGATGAACTCAACCACAAAAGGTTGCGAGTTCACCTTCCACTATTGATCCCCTTTTGGGCGGAGATCGAATCCCTTACAACAATCTTGAGGCACACACCCACAACTTAATTGGGGGCTCCCAAGTCTTGAGGCACACACCCACAACTTAATTGGGGGCTCTCAAGTGACCACAAAAGGTCTTGACCACAAAAGGTCTTGGCCACAAAAGGCCGGCCACAAAAGGCGTCTAGGGTCCAATGACCCAAGAGTAACAAGCTCACAAGTATCACCACCACGAATCCTCGTGGAGGGCTCAAACCGATGCAAAAGCAATGGCAAGAGCACACGAAGTGCTCAAGTCCTTCACTCTCAAATTCCAACAAAGCAACAAATGCTTATGGGGGAATAAGAGAGGAAGAACACAAGAAACCACAAAGGAGTCAAATCCTTCACTCCCAAATCTCACCAAAAGCAACTAATGCTTATGGGGGGAGAAGAGAGGAAGAACAAAGAGAAGAACCACAAAGGAACTCCAAGATCTAGATCCACTAGGTTCCCCTCACTTAGAGGAGAGATGGATTGGTAGGATTGTAGATCTAGATCTCCTCTCAACTTTCCCTAAAGAATATGCAAGAATCTATGGAGGGATTGAGAGGGAAGTGAGCTTTCCAAGGTCAACAATGGAGTAGGAGAGAGAGGGAAAACGTGCTGCCTTGGATTAGCTGAGGAAGAAGAAGGGGAGGGGTATTTATAGCCCTCCAGGAAAAATAGCCGTTGGCTGTTTCGACACTCGGAAATTCCGGTTTAAGTGAGACTCGGAAATTCCGGTCACCCGGAATATCCGGTCAAAGAAAATCTCCGAGCTGAATTTCCGGTTGGAGTCAGTGCTGAAAACAATTCTTTCCTTAGCCGTTTCCGCGAGGCTCTTTGAGGGCAACTCGGAAATTCCGGGTCATCAAAATATCCGACCACAATTTCCGGTTGAGTCCAGCACCTCTTTTCCTTCTTTCCTTAGCCGTTTTCTTGGACGAGCTGGGCAACCGGATATTCCGGTAGAGCGAAATATCCGGCCCCAATAATCCGGTTCAGCAGAACACCGAAACGAAAACAGCTATAACTTTTGCAAATGAACTCCGAATGAGGTGAGACCAATTTTGTTGGAAAGATAGCGACGATAGGCACCCAACAAAAATATTTTGTTGGAAAGATAGCGACAATTTTGTTGGAAAATATTGCATCCCATAAATAGAGTAAAATCACCACACATGGCAAGGTGTGGGACTTTCCTCACGGTTGAACCGGCAATATTTCCGCCACCGAAAACCCAACAAGTTTTCCAAAGTAAAACTGTTTTCGATGAACAAGAGCTTGACATGGAGATGAACCAAGCTCTAGTTCCTCACCACCATAAAAGCCAAATAAGAACCAAGAAATATGATATGCCAAGTATGCAAAGGTTTGAGCTCTCCACAACGATGCGATCAAGTTACTCACTTGAGAGCCCCTCTTGATAGTACGCCTATCTATCCTATAGCCCTATCAAGATCATACCTTTGCCTTGAGCATTCCACTTGAGTTAGATGATGACTATCTTGATCTCTTCAAGCGGATCACCTTTCTTGATTGTGCTTGCTAGCACATGCTTGATGAAGACATCTCCAAATACTCCCCCATACTCCATTATGGGAGAGTCTCGCTTAGCTTCGTCTTCATGCCTCCATTGCAAGCTCCAAGCATAGGATCTCTTCCAAAAGCTTCTCTTGGTCTTGCACATCTCGCCTTGATGACGATCACCACATGACGTCATCCTCCATGAGCTATATGAAATCTTCATTTGTTGCAAGCCCATGGGAAGATACCTAACCTCATATAAAGATACCACACACACATATATCATGGGTTAGTTCACAAAGCTATACGAACAAGTGTTTACCATCCCAAGAGATACATGATCCCTCTTGGTACATCTTGTAGCTTTGTGTGTTGATCAACATCTTGATCAACCTTGTATCTTCCAACATTTCTTCACTAATATAATGTCTTGAATCCTTCAAGACATACTTGCAATATGCTCAACCCAACACATGACCATCCATCATATACACCTTTAGATGGAACCTTGGTCATCAGATAAGCTTCTAGAGTCCAACACATGAACTCCACCATTCCCATGGACACGATCTATAAAGATATCTTAATGCAAACATTAGTCCATAGAGGTTGTCATCAATTACCAAAACCACACATTAGGGAAAATGCTCTTTCACTCTACCATTGTGGTCAAATTCCAGATGGCTACGCTCGTGTCGGGGTGGACGAAATTATGGCGGGATTTGAAACCTTGGAACTTGAGTTTCCTGGAGGTGACGAGGAGAAGACATTGGCAGACGTCAAGCATGGCTTCGCCCTATGGCCCAAGAAATACATCGTCCTTTCAGAACAAGCAAAGTCCACTCCTCGTTCTAGGAGTCCAGCTCACCAGCAAAGTCCACTCTTCCTCGAGAGGGATCAAAGACGGAGTCCATCTCCACCTCATCAGCAAAGCCCACACCTCCCCGATAGGGACCCCAGCCCGAGTCCATCTCCAGCTCAACAGCAAAGCCAACCGCCCCCCGAGAGGGTCCCCAGCGCGAGGCCATCGCAGTCTGTGCCAGTCCGCCAGAATGTTAAGTCGCTCTCGAGTAGGCGCCAGTCTGGTTCTCCTGTTAGGAAGAAACCTAGAAAGCAGAAAACACCGCCGCCTACTCCAAAGTTACCTTGGGAGAGAACCGTCGAGGAAAACAATATCGCCTGCAAAGAACATACGGATGCCTGGCTTGCTGGCGTGAAACAGAAAACGTTAGCGAAACAATTGCCTCCTGCAAAATTTACTGCCGGAATTCCTCAGGAGAAAATTGACCGTTGCATCGATGCCCTATACAACCCCCCACCATCGCCGCCAACAGACTATGATCGCAACATTGGTAAGTCATATGACGAAGAGATGGATCGATCGAAAAAAGGGAAACAAGTTGCCCAACTCGGAGAACAAGACGCACAGTCGGCCCCCCCCCGCTCAAGGTGCTTGATGACAGAGTTCTCAAAAACATCAATGTGCGGGAGCTGGTATATTCGGGAGATGATATCCCCTTCGCGGATGTTGTTCGTACTTATGTTCACGGGGAGAATTTCGTCGACGACGACTTACTCACAAGAATGCGTCAATTTCAAGCCTGGTACAAGAATACCGTAAAGGAGACGAATAAAGACGCTCTCATGTTGGCAGTTAAGGAAGAGCATTATTTCCAAGAATACTCCATTGTCATTTACTTCGCCGAAATCTTTCAGTTATACAATCTCCGGGCCCTCGACAAAGCTATCTTGAGTTCCTATTGTCTGTAAGTGATTTCTATTCCTGTAATTTAATGTTTTAATTAGCTCTACTCGTTCATTGTCTGTGATAATCCTCTCTATAATATTTTGTGTGCTTTATTACGCAGAATGAAGATGCTCGAATGCAAGAAGCAGAAAATCAACCACATTGAGTTCATTGACCCTTCTATAATGCATGAAGAAAACATAATTGATCCAAGAGTTAACAAGGATACACCGGGGAATTTGCTAATGTTTTTCAAGCGACAAGCTTACAAAAAATATATATTATGGCCTTACAACTTCAAGTGAGTGTTACTGCTTATTACACATTCTATTTTTCTCACCCGATGTTAAGTTTAATTGATGAGTTATGCATGACTATTTATAAACGTGCGCAGCTTCCACTACATTCTTATCGTTATTGATTTGCGGAAAGGAGAAATTGTTGTCCTTGACTCGTTAAGAAGATGCCCTAAACAATACAAGACCTGTTTTGATTTGGTGACAAGGTACTTTCATTTCTACTCGCCTCTTTCGTTCATTTCCTAATATCAAAGAATTTATGACTCATTCATTCATTTTCTTGTCATGCAGCGTTTGGAAAATGTTCCTCGCGGAACATCCGAACAGTGGATGGCCAGAGAAGCTGCTATGGCGTACTAACCAAGTAAGTAGTACTATAACTAGGCCCATGCACCATTATCATACTTTATTATTATTTGATTAAATTCTATTCTTCTATAGACTTGCCTTAAACAGCCAATAGGGACTGATCTATGTGGATTCTACGTTTGCGAGTACATGCACACTGTGGTCAACGAGAGTTTGAAGAGCAAAAGAAGTATTGAAGTACGTAAAGCTCTAGTCACAACATTATTTCTGTACCATCAATCGTGATGAGTTTTATTCATTTCATATCTCATGTATTCATTGTGATATCATTTTTTTTACAGTTGGCAAGAAAGCGCAACGAGTTACCAATAAAGACCCGCTTCAGGGCACTTGCAGAGGAGTTGACGGGATTTTACCTCGCCCATGTCATACCGGAGACCGGAGATCACCACCATTTTGACTAGTGCGGACATGTAATAGTGATCTCCATGTAACAAAGTACTTCTAAGTATCTGGAACCGGGAAACGTGATCTTCATGTACCACGCGTACTTAATTGTGTATGTGTTATCAACACATGATCTTCATGTAATTGTATATATGCATGATGCAACTTCATCTAGCTTCGTATAATAATTTATACGTGTTTTTCGCGCATCGAAGCCGTAGCATCCGAAACCCCTACCCCGACGCATCGACGTGGTACCATCCGAAACCCCCTACCATCACGCATCGACTATAGCATCGACGTGGTACCATCCGAAACCCCCTACCATCACGCATCGACGTGGTACCATCCGAAACCCCTACCCAGAAAACCGGTCGAAATAAAAAAAAGCAAAACCCTGAAATGAAAAAAAAAACAAAACCCTGAAATGTAAAAAAAAAACAAAACCCTAGTCCCGGTTCGTAACACGAACCGGGACTAAAGGGTTCGCCCCCGCGCGCCCTGCCGCGGCCACGTGCGTAGCGCTCATTGGGGGGGGGGGGGGGGGGGGGGGGCTCCGGTCCCGGTTTGTGCTGAGCCGAGACCAAAGGGTGGGGGGGCTCTAGTCCCGCCTTGGTAGTCCCGGTTGCTACACCGGGACTACAGCCCCTCTGGAACCGGGACTAGAGCCCCGATTTCCACTGGTGCATGGTGTATGGGCTCCCAGATCACCCACCGTCAGATTGATTGATCTAATCATTAGGCAATGGGATGTGAGCTAAATAAAACCCGTTAGTGCAAACCGTTAGCCTGTTTGAAATTTTTGGACCGTGGAATTGTTTCCAAATAAAATCAATCAGCAATTAATGATGGCTTCCATTTTTATGTGCCTGCGTGATCACCGCTGCATAATTCTTACCGTGAGCTTCCTTACAAAAAAGAGGTATCTCGGGCCCAATTACTTATATGCGCATTAACCATTCCACAATCACAGCTTCACCTGGCTATCTACTATTCCACCCTCACGTTATGAGCTAGTTGGAGGTGTGCTTGGCCAGTTCTGCCATCGTTGATTAAACGCCGCCGACGGGGTCTACTCCTCTTTCCCTCCATCAGCATGGGTCCAAGGTCGGCCACGTTCCTATCCACCAGGCTGCCGGTAGTATTCCATCAACTCCCGTCGGCGAGACTGAGACGTACCAGGGTTGATCGCCTCCGGCTACTCCGGTTTCCCAGGTATGTTGCACCCACGTTGTATGATGCTAGCTTCCTTTTCTTTTGGCAAAGATGGATATAAAATTCAACTCGTCCACGTTTGTATCCAGCAGCCCGCCGGCAGTCATCCGTGGAGTCCCGTCGGCGACAAGGATATATGGGCCAGCAATTACTGGCGACAGGCATGTCAATTCGGCAATTCCCTACGTTCATCTCTAGCTATTTTCGTTTGTATTACATGTCGAATTAGAGCAGCTCCATGACGGAGACTAGATGCATGCTTCATGGTGGCCAGCGGCGCGGGACGACGATATGGCCCGGCAACGATCACCGAGATGCATGCGATCGCTTACATCCAAATGTCCGCCGGCCGTGGATGACGGTGACGGGGACGACGAGGCCGTGGGCGGCTCGATGACGGCAAGACACGGCCACCAGTGGCTCGACGGCGACGACGGCGACAAAGACGAGACGCAGCCGGCAGCGGCGCGCCGACGACGACACTGCAGGCAAGATACGGCCATCGGACGGAGATGCATGCAGCCGTACGTACAACGACGAGCAACATAGTCGAACTTGCTTCACGTCAGTTTGCTTTAATTCAGATCAAAACAGAGGGTGACGGACATGTTAATCGATGTACACTTAGTCTTGAGCTAATTTCTGGAGATCATATAGCTAATACCTCTTTGTATGTACTTCAAAACAATGAAGTATATACTCTATTTTTTGCAGTACTTCACAAAAACTGAGTATGCATCGATACCTACAAATACTTAAGATACAACAAGCTAATCACAGTTTAGAGGTCCGAATTTTTACCAATTCAGTGTATGTACGAGAACTAAGTATGTGATATCAACATACTCGGTATATATTGGCGCCTACATACGCGGAGTGCGCCTACATACAACTCTTAGTACTCAGTATTGTCGCACACAATATCAACATACTCAGTATTGGCGCCTACATACCCGGAGCTTTCTATATAGGTAAAACTGAGTATGCATCGATACCTACAAATACTTAAGATACAACAGGCCAATCACAGTTTAGAGATCCGAAATTTTACCAATTCACGGTATGTACGAACTAAGTATGTGATATCAACATACTTAGTATTGGCGCCTACATACCCGGAGTACACTGGGACGATACCTCGATTATTTCATATACTAACGCATATAAGGAGTGCACTAAGGAGTGACGGATATATACTTGGCATGTGATATTGGAATAGTAAGACAGCGAGAAGATTTCAAAATACTCAATTTATTTTGGTCAAGTCTTAAGTGTAACATGGTAACTACGACCTGAGTATGTGATACCAATGTACTCAAAACACAGTGTACTAATGTCTACTTGAATCAACAATCAATTTAATGTGGGTATATATCATACATGTGGAGCTATTCAGAAAATGTACTCGGATATATGCCTTGCTACGTACTCGGATATACCTAGATTCCTTAATTACAATGTACTCTGATATATGCCTTGCTATGTTCATGGTATATAAACAGCATTTCATTCGTTATATTGCTTGCATGTTCCTAATTATGTTGTCGTGCATAACCAGTAAAAATTCCTCACAGGACACACACACAATGGCGTAATTTAATTGAGTACTATTAAAACGAGTTAAGAAATTATTTACAAAGCAACCATATTTCATACTTTAAATTGAATGAAAAATTTGTAGACCAAATCAATTGACTTATAGCATTCATATACCCAGTCCACAATTGAATTTTAGACATACATGCATAAGAAGTAGGCACGCACGATCAGATACGCAAGTCCATAATAATCAATCACCATTAATTAGGACAGTGCATGCATCGTCCATGATTGTTTGGAGTATACAATATCGTGAGCAAATATTAGTACCAAAAAATCACTCAACTAAAAATCAAATTATGGCATACTGTTTTGACCGGATAAATATACTCATCGCGCGCGCAGACGAATCTTGGGTATCTAGTGTAGTACACGATTGTTGGCATAATGTTTCATATACCCGGCTCATAAAAGAAGAATCTTATTAATTCATCAAAAAGAATTTTGCACAACGATCATATACCCAAGTGCATAATTTCTGGGTATCCTGAACCATCGAATCTTATACCTAAAATAAGAAACAATCCGACCATACACATCGGATTTGAGTAATCTTGTTGCATTTGATACTTCCTTTTTTGATTAGCATTTTTGAGTATTATTTTTGTTGCATCTGGCACTTTATTTTCGATCAGCAATTTGGGTATTATGTTACCATCGAATATCCCCATACACATCGTCACATACATATTCATATACCCAATACTGTATATCAATACCTCACATAACATTATTGGCCGCTATATCACGATACCCAAATTTTAGGGTATCGATCGTTATCTGTACAAATATAATTTTTTCATATACCCAATACTGTATAATTGAATTTTAGACCAATCTGGATTATTGGCCGCTATATCACGATACCCAAAATTTATGGTATCGGTTGTTATCTGTACAAATATAATTTTTTCATATACCCAGTGCTGTATAATTGAATTTTAGACATGCATGCAAAAAAAAGTACTAGACACAACCAATCAGGTACCTAAGTCCACGATAATCAACAACCATTATAAATTACTAATAATAAATCACACATTACAAAGGCTAGAATTATTGCATAATTTTGGACCTGTCAAAAATACGAATATTGGGTATCATGTACGAATATTGGGTATCCTGTACGAATATTGGGTATCATCACATATACGAATATTGTGTATCCTGTACGATCGTTGATCTTATACCCAAAATAGGAATCAATCCGACCATTACTAATAGACAGCTCATCCGCCACTAATTATGGGCATGCAATTAAAGGCAATTAAAGGAGTATTTAGTCAGTCTCCAACAGCGTAATCACCATTTATTTCCCTTCCGCCACATCACATTTAATTTTCCGAAAATACTCTCCAAGGCACATACCTAGAATCAGGAGCGGTATACAAGGAAATATGAGTTTCCTTTCGTACGTGGTTAAGGCAACAAATAATTCTGATTTTCAAATTCAGTCTATCTCTCCTCACGAGTACTAATAAATGCGTAATATTGGTTTCAATTGCCTATGCTAACGGGTCAACCCGGCAAACGAGAATCCAGATTCAAATGCTAAATCTAGATACCTGATCGGACTGATTGGACGGTTAAGATGCATGGTGCCCAGGCTCCTAGGTGCCCCAAATGAGCACTAACGTGTACAGTATGTATATATTAGCGTATACTATGATCATGAAATTTGTTTGAAATGAAACAGGAATATCGACAACAAAACACAAAAGAAAAAGGAAAACAAAAAATACAAATATAAAAACAGGAAATGCAATAGGGTGTGCCTGAGGCTGTTACGAACCGGGACTAAAGCTATTCCTGCGCGCGCTCGGGGCCGCGACCACGTGGAGGGACATTAGACCCGGTTGGTAACACGACCGGGACAAAGGGGGGAGGGGGGGGGGGGCTTTTGTCCCGAATCCATTGTCCCGGTTGCACAACCGGGACAAATGTGCCTTACGAACCGGGACAAGTGTCTCGTTTTCTACTAGTGCACGACAGCTTGTGGAGATGAATCAAGGCCTCCTATGGGAGTTGAATCAAAGCCTCCTCTTGTGAAGATGTATTCCTCTTTGTAGTTGAGATTACTTTGCCAATTCCTTCCTGTTTGGATTCAATTGGACCGGTTGATCGGCCGGTAGGACGAATCGATTAAGAGTAAGGTTGGCTTGGAGTATGAGAACCAGGGGCTACCCTAGGGGAATTGTTACCGGTTGATTGCGTCCTTGCAGGTTTTGTTGTTTACTCCTTTGAGTTTTCCCACGAATTCCCCTTTAGTTCTTCATGTTCTTCGTGTTTTCCCCCGAATTTCGTGTCAATCCGTGAAGATCGGGACCCCAACTCTCATCAAGCAAGGCACACATCAAACATGCGTGCAGATCGAATTAACTGCGTGACTGGTTGTTTCACAGATTCAACATGATGCATATGTTTTATAGCATAATACTAATCATAGTTGGGAGTATTATATATTAGTATCATTATCATGCATATGTATTATTCTATGTTACTATCTCAATAATGAGTTGTAACATATATTTAGTATCATATAATCATCCATTATTTAGACTATAGACACATTTTGTCTCAAAATCCATCTTGGTTATTTAGACTATAGACACATTTTGTCTCAAAATCCATCTTGGTAGGTTATCTACCTATGATATCATTTTCACCTCTCTACTTATTAATTATTTAGCACATAACTCTTTTTGTCTACATGGCATACATGGCATGTATGTTACTAGCTACTCCCTCTGTTTTTTAACATGCACATGTTATTTAGGTATAAAGAAACGAGTGAATATGGTCACTAAAATATGTCTAGATACAAGAATGTGAAAAGAGGTTAAAACGTTTTATTTATGGACGCGTCTAGGCAGTGCGTGGGCACTGTTTTGCCCTCCGCGGTGCCCCCCCTGTCCGAAGACGACAACTTTTTTTGTCGCGTAGCGTGCCTGTGAGGAACGGCCAGAAACGAGCGCGCCCCAGAGCGGGAGCCAGCAAGGGATAAAAAATGAGCAAGCACAGACGCGCTTAACTTCTCTTCACTTGCCCCCGTGGGCCCGGATCACAACCTAGGCAAAAGAGCAAAGCAAAATGACTAATCACCTGGAGCCTACGGGATCCTTCCGGGTGGTACTGAATCTCATTAACACGCTCACCCATGTAACTTCTGATGCAAAGCACATGGAGAAACAAAAAATATCGAAAATAGCAGTTGTACATAATTTCTGGATGCATCCCATTGATCCAAACATTTATGGAGTAGTATGTAACTTCCTGACCCATCCCCACTACCTGATTAGGATCCATATACATCCCCCGGGTACATGTACAAATTTGTTAAAACAAGACTCAATTCCTCTGCTTTTTGTGTAGAAGAGAGATCAAGAATACATGCACTTATTGATGATCTAGCATGGCATAGGATTTTCTTTCCTTTCATTGTTCGTAGATGTAAGAAAACAGAGTTTAATCCAAGTAGTCGATAAGCATCTCAGGGTTTTGGGGCATGTTACTTTAACAAAGGCGATAGACTGAAATTTTCCGCATGATCTAGTATATACATAAGTACCAGTAGATACACGAGTTGTATATGGCAGATATGTTCATGTTCAGAACATGATGTAGCTTGTTCCCTTTAGTGACTTGGTGTATTCTGATATGGATACGAAATAGATCATCAAGCATGGCATCCAGATGTAGGTTTAGCTGTAACAAACGAAATGTACAAAGAACTTATGTTAGTCAGCAGTTGTTACAATACATTGATGCATAAGCTGTAAAAAGATTAAAGATAGATGATGATTTCTGTATTTCAGCAAGAGAGATAGATGTAGTTCTGCTAGTACTTGTGAGCAATACCGAATAAAGAGGGTGAAAAGAGTTAAATTTCAGCAAGAAATACATATGTAGTACTTGGATCAATTTTTTAAAAGAAAAATCCTTGCTATTTTATCAACAAGGTCATGGAAACAAACTATCTACCCTTGTAAAAAAAAAACTATCCACCAGGCAGGTCTTGACCTGAACGCTCCAGCTGATGATGATGGTAACAAGCAAAATGTCGATCTTGTTGGACAAGGTGGCCATTTTCAAGAACTAGCACAAGTGTCTACAAGCAACACATGTCCATCTGCTGATACAATAGTAGAAGCAGAGCACACGCTTTCAAGTGAAGAATCAGGTAGCGACGATGAAGTTTAATCCATTCCAAGCAGCCAAACTGACATTCAAAAATCATACCCACACATGATTTTTGAAAGCATCCATATGTAAAAAAGGTTGTTCTGAATACTTCTACTGAGTTGAAAGTATTGTAAGAATTTACAACTCTTTGTATATGGCAAATCCCACTAGTTATTGTTGTTTGATTCACAAGAATGGCTCCATGGAGTAGGTTCAAGCACATCGGTAGGCTCCATGGAGTAGGTCACAAGAATGGCCGGAGGGACTTGCATGTGGACTTCGCTTGTCGACGCGCCGACTTTAAGTTTGCCCTGTTAAAGTCGGCGCGTCGACAAGCGAAGTCCACATGCAAGTCCCTCCGGCCATTCTTGTGACCTACTCCATGGAGCCTACCGATGTGCTTGTTTCCTGGCAAACCAACCGGATCCTGAACGTTCAGATGATTCGTGTAGAAAGAAATGCACTCTTCGGTGAGAAATCCTTGAACGATGCTTCCATCCGGATGAGCCCTGTTACGGACGAAACCTTTGATCTCCCCATTCATCCTTTCAAACGGCATCATGTTGTGCTGGAACAACGGCCCCAGATGCATGATATCATCCACGATATGGATCAACAAATGCACACAGATGTCAAAGAATGCGGGAGGGAAGTAAATTTCAAGCTCGCAAAGGATCACGACGATCTGTTCATTTAGCCTTTTGAGTCGCTTGAGGGTCATTGACTTTTTAGAGATCACGTCGAAAATGTTACATAGGCCAAACAGGGTTTCACGGACGTGTTTGTCCATTATACCACGGATCGCAACCGGGAGTATCTGCGTCATCATCACGTGACAATCATGAGACTTCATCCCGCTGAACTTCTGTTTGGTCGGGTCTAGAAATCTTGTTATCAGTCCACCGTAACCCAAAAGAATTTTGACTTCAAGAAGGCATTTCATCAATTGTTCGATCTCTTTTGGACTTAGGGTGAAGCAGGAGGGGGGCAGTAATAGTCATTCAGCTTCACCCTCTTGGCCCTAGGACCGTCGTCCTACTCCTCTGTCTCATCAGGCACCTTCTCTCCTCGACCCCCATGAAGATCTTCTCTCATATTGAAATGAACTAGGTCGTATCTTGCTTTCGGCCCATCTTTGGTTCTCTCTGCCATGTTGAGCAGAGTGCCAAACAAACTCTCGAACACATTCTTCGTGATATGCATTAGATCAAGGCAATGAGGTGTACCGAGAATCTTCCAGTACGGCAAGTCCCAAAACACGGAGCTCGTCTTCCATACACCCAGGAGAGGTTTTGGTGCCTTCCGCTTCTTTCCCGGCTCAGGGCACTCTTGCCAACCATTCAGTAGCTCTAAGATTTCTTCCCCGGACCTCTGCAGGGGTGGTCCCCGGGGCTCATCTTCGTTGTTGAAGAGGTCTCCACGCTTTCTCCAAGGGTCTTTCTTCGGTAGCCATCTTCGATGGCCCATGTAGACGGTTTTTGAAGACCCGGGATCTTTCGGAAGCTGGAGAAACGTCGGATCGTCCATGCACCTCACACATACGTTATGTCCGTGGCACACCTGACCTACGACATATCCGTATCCGAGAAAGTCATGCACAGTACATAGCAAGACAGCTCTCATAGGGAAATATTCTTCTGCGACGGCGTCCCATGTGTTAACGCCTTCCTCGGCCCATAAGGTGTCTAGCTCATCTTTCAGTAGCTTCAGATACAGATTGATGTCGGATACAGATTGATGTCGTTTCCAGGTTGTTTGGGGCCTTGGATTAGCATGCTCATGTGAATGTACTTCCTTTTCATGCACAACCAGGGCGGGAGGTTGTAAATCCATACAAACACGGGCCAGGTGCTGTGTGTGCTGCTCTGGCTGCCAAACGGATTAAGTCCGTCGGTGCTCGCACCCAACCTGATGTTCCTTGGATCTGCTCCGAAGGTTGGATATTCAGCGTCAACTGCTTTCCACTGACTTGCATCTGAAGGGTGTGTCAGATTTATATTTTCATTACGCTTTGGATCTTTGAGCGCTTCCTTTTTTCTTTCCGCGTGCCAGCGCATGAGCTCAGCTTCCTTACGGTCCGTGAAATACCGCTGGAGACGAGGAATCAGCGGAAAGTACCAAACAACTTTTGGAGGAGCCTTCTTCCCTTTCTTGTATCGAGCGGCGTCGCACACTGGACACTTTGTCTTCTCCGCATCCTCTTTCCGATAAATGTAGCAATCATTAATGCACACGTGAAACTTCTCGTGCGGTAAATCAAAATGGCAAACAACTTTCTTGGCCTCATCACAACTTTTTGGACAGGTGTTCTCCTCCGGAAGGACACTGTGCCAATATTCCAGACTAGCATCGACGCTTATATCGCTCAATTTGTATCTTGCCTTCATCTGCAAAACATTGAGCGCAACATTCAAACGGGAATCTTCCACGCCGCAACCTGGATACAACGGAGTATTTGCGTCTATCTCGAGTTGCGCCAGCTTAGATTGCTCTCTAGCAGCTGCTCTGGAGTTAGAGGTCTTCTTTAGAAGCAGTTCTTGGACATGAGGATCTTGCACGAGTAAAGTTAATGGCGTCTGCGTGTCGTCTTCTTCCATAGCTGTTTCTTCTGCATCATGATCATCTCCATCATGATCAGGAGGCTCTTTGTTATCATTGTTGTGACCATGTTCATGATCCCCTTCATGATCATGATCATGATCATTTCCTGTCGCCGGTGCCTCATTACCTTAATGATCATCTTCATCGGTCAACCCCTGAGTGTGGCCATCCATGAAACCACGCATTAGCAAGTGCTCTAGCAACTTTCCGGAGAAAGGGTTGATCAATCCCACTAGTTTGCATTTTCGACACGGACATCTTATCTCTGTGCGGTTATGTTGAAACATGTCCTCTGTCGCGTGTTTTAGATATCTGTTCACTACAGCTTCACTCATGGCGGCCATTATCGATCACCTGTAGAGTGTAGAACAAACTCCTGAGAATCATACATATACCGCGCTTATCACGAAAAATTTCGCCATGACCTTTCTATATATGTAAAGGTCATAATAAGAAAGAGTACCGAAATTTGCCGAAACGGAAATGAATCAACATTTCGGCAAAAAATCGGCATCACTCTCCTATTTCACACATATTGTGTCCATTTCATCACAAATTTCACAAATTTAGTCCACTTCATCTCAAAATTTGTCATTTCACATAAATTCACATATATAGTGTTCATCTCACACAAATTCATCGAAATAGGGCTCAACCTTGATTCAATACACACAAGAGAAGAGATAACCAAGGCGAGACCACCGACAAAATGGCTATGGATTGCTCCAAAAGGGTGTAACTAGTAACTAAAGATAGGAGGGTTGTGAGAGTTAACTTTTTGGTGGAAAGTGGTTTTTGGGGGTGGTTTAGCTAGATCTATCAAAAAATATAGATTTTATTGGCTAAAAAGGGAGTGTAAGAAGGGGGGAAAGAGCAACAAATCGGGTTGGCTCGAGCTAGATCTAGAGAGAAGTTAATGGAGTAGTAATGGAGTTAAAATGAGGTGGTTGAGCTTTTTAATGCTCTGGTCCCAGGTTACCGCTGGCGAACACGGCGTTTTGTTCGCCAGTGGTACTTCCCGCTATCGGCGCGCCAGCCTGCATACAGCCGCCAAACTACCGCTGGCGAACTTTTATCGGCGTTCGACAGCGCTACGCTTGCTACCGCTGGCGAACAGGCAGTGCGTTCGCCAGCGCTGTCCTTCGGACACAGCCCCGCCCAGCCCAGAGCTACCGCTGGCGAACGATTTATCCTGTCCGCCAGCGGTAGCAGTTTTACCGCTGGCTGTGGAGGCTATGTGTTCGCCAGAGCTATAAATGCTGGCGCACACATTAAATTGTTCGCCAGTGCTATTCTGGTGCCTATAAGCCTTTTCCTACTAGTGCTACATCGTCATTGCCGGCTTGCTCACGGTTCTCTTTTACCTTTTCGTGCTCTAGTTAGGTTCGGTTATAATAACTTAGACTTGTCTACCATTTTCATCGGTTTTTGCTACTTTTTGAGAAATTGTAACACTATTGTGAGATGTTGAACTATGTAGTTGTTGTGTGTATTTGTTATTATCGGTTTCGATGACAATGTGACATAAATATCTGTCTATTAATTTTGACCAGTTTTGAAATCTGCATATACTGAATATATTTGTACATAAGTGTGTAAATACACTGATTTGGTTATTCTTTAAAAAATACGAAATCTAAAGTGGCGCACCAAAAATGACAACAGTGGAGCACCCCGTGCGCCATAGTTAAATATTTTTCTGTCGCGCACCATCTGGTGCGCCACAGGTAAACACTAATCTGAGGTGCACTTGTTGGTTCGCGACGGTTAAACGCATATCTGTGGCGCACCGGTTGGTGCGCTAGGCGTGAAATCCGGGGTGAACCACCTATGCGCCACATATGCATTTTTCGATGCGCCACAAAAGCCTTTTTCTGGCCTAGTGTGTTGATCCCATCCCGCCCACCACGTACACGGCCGACGGGACTCCGAAACCCCGCCTCTCCATATCATTTACGGGACCGTCTCCTACGCGACTGCTCTCTTCCGTCTGCTTCAACTACGTCTACGTCGACTTCGTCTTCATCATGACCACCGACGTCGACCGCCTCGCCGCTAAGAAGCCAGCCGGTGACAAGAGGGCTGCCGACGATACTGACGCTTCTGCTTCGACCAACTAGCCTACTGGAGTGGGCTGGTGCCGAGGAGCAGCGACCGGGCATTAACTGCTGCTCGAAGCTGAGCTTGATGCCGGGGTGGAGCGCTGAGCAAGTGGGCCGGCAGAGTTCGCGCGAGGAGAAGGGGACCGACGGCGTTTGAGCTCGCCGGGGAGCTGCAGCGGTGCCTGGAGCACGATGGGTGACCGACAACGGAGACGGGTGGTTCTGGGCGGCCCAGGTGCTAGGACGGACGGCAGGGGAATTCAGAACGGTGGCAGTGGAAAGGCTTCCCGGTGGCGCGTGAAGGCACTAGGGAGGTTGGATAGCTGGAGATGACGGGTTGGATGCGTAGAGCTAACTTTTTCCCGTTCGGCGTGAGCGCTCGATCTGTCGAAGTAGCGCAGCTTCTCTTGGAGCCAATTACCAAACAATATTACAAACAACAGATGGCACCTCAGTTTTTTTTCTCACTCTTTTGAATTGACAAAAGGATACTCATCATTCTGAGTTCCCGAGGAAACAACAAGTATGGCTAGAAACACATATGTCAACCTCAAGGCTGCCGTCTGACAAACGACAATGAATGGACTCTCATTAATTAATTCATTACGACTCTGATCATATTTGAAGTTTTGAATTCTTTTCCCAATTGTTTCCCACCACACACATAAGCTTGAAAGTAAACAGCCAAATCTCCTCGTACACAGGTAAATACACCTGGCAATCCATATTCTGACCTTCAGTATTTTTTTTGCCTTAAAACCTCGGTATGATTACGTACGCGACACAAGCAACATAATATTAGAACGAATCCTACCAACAAATACAAACCATGTAGGTACGAAAATACGATACAAATCCCATTGTAATAGCAGCAGCGGCGGCAGCGGTAGTGTAGTACGGAGTAGTAGTTTTATCGATGTCGCAGATAAAACGGAGAAGGAATGGCCGATCAAGCGGTGGCACCAGCGGCGATGGGCATGCTGTGAAGGACGACGGTCTCCACGGTGAGGCCGGGGCCGAAGCCAAAGAGAACGCCCCAGTCCATTCCCTCGCCGGTGGTGGTGTGGCCATCCTCGGCGGAGCGCTTGCGCATCTCGTCCATGATGAAGAGAACGCATGCACTGGACATGTTGCCGTACTCTGAGAGGACGTGCCTGGTGGCCCGCATCCGCTCCTTGTTCAGGTTCACCTTGGCCTCGACCATGTCAAGGATGGCCGGCCCGCCCGGGTGCGCCACCCAGAAGACGGAGTTCCAGTCGACGATGCCCAGGGGCTTGAAGGCGTCCTCCAGAGCGCGCTCGATGTTCTTGGAGATGAGCCCGGGCACGTCCTTGAGCAGGTGGAAGGTAAGGCCGACCTCCCTGAGGTGGCCGTCGATGGCGCCCTCGGAGTCCGGCAGGATGGTTTGGCTCGCCGACACCAGCTGGAACAGCGGGCGCTCGACGGACACGTCGGGGTCGGCACCGATGATCACGGCGGCAGCGCCGTCCCCGAAGAGCGCCTGACCGACCAGCGAGTCCAGGTGGGACTCGTGCGGCCCACGGAAGGTCACGGCGGTGATCTCCGAGCAGACCACTAGGACGCGTGCGCCACGGTTGTTCTCAGCTAGGTCTTTGGCGAGGCGGAGAACCGTGCCACCGGCGAAGCAGCCCTGCTGGTACATCATGAGGCGCTTCACCGACGGGCGCAGGCCGAGCATCTTGGTCAGCTGGTAGTCGGCGCCCGGCATGTCGACGCCGGAGGTGGTGCAGAAGACGAGGTGGGTGATCTTGGACCGCGGCTGGCCCCACTCCTTGATCGCCTTCTGCGCCGCCGCCTTCCCAAGTTTCGGGACCTCAACGACGACGATGTCCTGGCGCGCGTCCAGCGACGGCGCCATGTAAGCGCACATGTTGGGGTTGTCCTCCAGGATCTCCTCCGTCAGATGCATGTACCTCTTCCTGATCTGAGACTTGTCGCCTGCAAAAGCAAGAACCGGAATCAGTCCGGTGGTGACGTATCTACATCCCACAAGGGGCAAAATTGACGTGGAAAAAGGACTCATGGGTTAACTAGGTGAACAAGTGCTGTCTACATATGGGTTTTTCGATTTAAAATCGGAGATTAGCTCAGAAGTCAACTCATGATTTCGCTCTGTGAATCGTGTTCATGGTGCTTTCTGTCCCTATTGCGTGGCCCAGCTAGTTCGTAGGTAGTGTGCAATGTCATGGTGGTGTGCGTGCGTGTGTTCATAGGGGGTGTCTGTACGTACGAGTTTGTGAGCTTCTGTGTTCTTAAAAAAAAATCTTGGTTCACTCAATTGTCCTATGGGCTAGGAATAGTTGTTTTGTAAGTATATTTTGGAAAAACATGATCCCGTGTTTTTAACGAGAACATTGAAACGGGCAAATATTGTAGCGAACACAATTGAAATACTAACTATGGGAATAGGTCGACCGATCCACTGCAAGAGTAGCATTTAAACATGCTACTCTGAGTGTACTATACGAGCCACTAGATAGTGTTACTACTCCATCCGTTATAAATCAGATGGCTTCTATTTATACAAAAATAGATGTATCTAGACATGTTACAAGTCTATGTTACAAGTCTAGATACATACATTTTTTAACGAATAGAAGTCATCTAATGTGAAACGGATGGGGTATTACCTAACTTGCAGTTAAAACCGAACATCAGTTTAAAGTTAGACAAGCATGGCGTGTGAAGCTGTTAGCACGTTTTCATGGCCATGCTTCTTGTGTGCATTTGACCTAATGGCCTATCATCGTCACTAGTCAAAAATAATTTCTAGTGACTCATATTCCTCACATCCTTTTTTTTTACTACCAAGAAAGTTTTATTAAAACTAGTACTTAACAAGAAGACATGCACCCACACACACATGCCATCTCCATATATGAAAATATCCATGTGTGCAAGATATATCCTCTCGAGAAGACATGACTAATAAGGCATATCCCCGCGAACGAAGTAAAAAGGACTCCTACCAAGACATGTTCCACAAGGCTTAATTTGCAATTTTGTGTGGTGTGATGCGTGGCTGCTGATCAAGCTAGTTCCCATGGCAAGCAAAGCAAGATCATGAACGCAGGAACACACAAATGCATGGCTGCTATGTATATAAACTTACACATCCTCTTGAACTTCTCCTTGAGATCGGCAAGGTGCTCGCTCTTGGTGATCTTGAAGTAGTAGTCCGGGTAGTCCGCCTGGTAGACGCAGTTTGCCGGCGTCGCCGTACCAATGGCAAGCACTGTCGCCGGTCCCTCCGCCCGCTGCGCCTTCCTCACCTCCTCCACGGTCATAGTCGCGGCCATATCGATCTCCGGGCACCAGCAATGGACGGAGACTAGGTAGTAGCACACCAGCTGCGAGAGGCGAGGTCGATCTACGTTTGCGAGGCGGGGAGGGAAGAAGCAGGAGACGGATGAACGACAGGTGCGCTTGTACTGGTGTGGTGTGTTGCCATGTGTGCGGGCAAGGGATATATAGGCAGGAAGGGTGGGTGAAGGAGAGCCGGCCGCGGGTAGAAGCGCCGGGTTAGGTCAGTTGGACGGGAGGATGGAAGGCCACGAGTGCCGGGGGAGGGAATGGGTGGCGCGTGCGACACGTCTACCAACCAATCCGGACGAGTGGGAGTTAGTTGGGTCACTTGGCCTTGGGCCTGCCCAGTTGCCGGCATGCACTCGTCCTCATCATGCTCACTCAGACTAGTCGGGAGTATCATAGCTAATACTACATCTGTTTCTCAAGTAATATAATAAACGTAAAATCTATTTCGTGCCCGGGCACTCTCGGTCTCTTAAAAAATGCTCGCCCCGCGCGCCGTCGGATCGCCATCTTGTGGTGCTCCGAGATTTCGTTGCTTGTCACGTCCGGACAAAACCCACCGACGACGAGCCATTCCCCAATCCCCCATCTTGCGGTCGCAGAGCGCGCCGAAGCAGCGGCCGGAGGAGGTCGTCGGCGGCCCTGTGGGGCGGCAGGGCGCGGCGGCGCGCAGGAACTGCAGGACGCGGCGGCGCGCAGGAGCTGCAGGCCGCAGCGGCAGGGAGCGGCGGCGGCGCAGGAGCTGCAGGGCGCGGCGGCGGCGCACGAGCTGCAGGGCGCGGCGGCGGCCGTTCCATTTTCTGCTGCTCCCGATCCTGGGTAGGAGCACGGCTGGGAATTTTCTTTATGTGTTGTCCGGTTGTCCTTGTGATAAATTTAGTTCTGCAGTTCTGCTCCTACAAAATGGATGAATGGGGGCTTTGTAGTAGTTTTCTTTATGTGGTAGATGTATTTTTTGAGGTTGCATATATATGATAGCAACTGGTGTGTTGGATGTAGCCCGATGCACATCTAGCTGTTTTTGTTAAAAAAAATTAGTATACTAGAATTTACATCTATGGTCTGAAGACCACTACAAATGTTTTAGTTGTGTTTGTATGTAATGTATTTCCTATTATTGATTTTGCGCACAGATGTATTTTTACATATATTGAGATGAAAAAATCATCTAATATATGTAAAACCTACAATGCGTCTTATTACTAGTACTTGGTTATTTTCGTGTGATGTCACTAGTTTGGAGATGTAGTAGTATTAGTTTTCAAAGGGATAGATGTTTTTACTTTCTTGTATTTTCTATGTAGAATGTACTTTTTGCATTCCATTCATTTCTTGTATATATAAGATGAAAATTTCATTAAGTCGATGTAAATTAGATATAAAAACTACAATACAGCTTTTTACGGGTACTTGATTATTTCCGCATGATGCCAATATTTGGATATGTAGTAGTTGTAGTTTCCATAGGGAGAGATGTTTTTCCCATGGCATGTGTATTTTTGGAATTTTTCATAAATTAGCTTGAAACTCCATGCCATGTTCCATAAGTATGTATCTTGCATGTATTTTTGTATATAAATCATCAAACAAAAGTTAAGTTAACATTAGACCATGTTACCATGTTCTTTTACCAATGTCCTGAAGCCTTTTATGCTTATAGTTTTTGGTTGCAGAAAATATCCAGGACACCAATACCTGTACAGGCAAGATATAAAATGATGAGCAAAGGCTGCAACTAAAAGTCAAGAGGGGTGTTTTGGAAGAGCCTCCACAATCACATCTGGATGATGATATTGAAGATGCTCAAGCACTTGCATCGGAGGATCCACAGAACGATGAAGATCTTAACGGTGACGAGGAAGAAGCTGCTGACAATAAAAGCAAGGTAAGGAACTTTTTCTCAGCTCGGCACCCTCTCATCTTTACTGATTTTTTCTATCATTTGGGATGTAGTTTTTGCTGTAGCATAACTTTTAATGTTCCTCTACAGGGATGTAGTATTACTAACAATCTTAGGTTTCCGAACAAAAAATTTACCAATTATTGATTCTGGGTTTCCAAAACTGCAGAGTTTCTCTCTATTACCCCCTCCGGTGTCTTTAAGTCCATTTCTTCCACCATTCTGATGAAGCTTTTTCCTGCAATAAAATGTTTAAGGCGTTGTCCATTGACCACATGAGGTTTACCTTTCATATCACCGTGAAGACGAATGGCTCCTGAACGGTACACCTCCTGTATCACCAATGGTCCTTGCCATTTTGAAGCTAACTTTTCTGCAGAAAACTTGAAACGAGAGTTGTATAATAAAACTTGATCACCTGCTTTGAATTCATTCTTCTTAATTTTCTTGTCATGCCAAATTTTAACTTTCTCTTTAAATAGCCTAGCAGTTTCATAAGCTTCATTTCTCCATTCATCAAGTAAGTTCAAATCAAGAATTCTCTTCTTTGCAGCAGTTTTTAAAACAAAGTTAAGTTGTTTAATAGCCCATCTAGCTTTATGTTCTAATTCAACAGGTAAATGACAAGCTTTTTGATACGTCTCAAACGCATCTATAATTTCTTATGTTCCATGCTTATATTATGCCAATTGCTACATGTTTTATATACACTTTTATATCATTTTATGCATTTTCTGGGACTAACCTATTAACAAGATGCCACAGTGCCAGTTGCCTGTTTTCTGCGGTTTTTGGTTTCAGAAAAGCTGTTAAGGAAATATTCTCGGAATTGGACAAACGAAACGTCAAAGTGCTTATTTTCCCCGGGAGGTTCCAGCACACCGTAGAGGTCACGGAGGAGGACCCCGAGGGGCCCACACCCCCTACCGGCGCGGGTCCCCCCTGGCCGCGCGAGCACGGGGTGTGGGGCCCTCGAGGCCCCGCCGCCTTCGCCCTTTCGCCTACATATACCCCCCGACAAAATAACCCTACCTACGGAGTCCTTTTCCAGAGAAGAGTTCCGCTGCGCCGCCGCCATCGAAGACGAGATTCGGGGGACAGAAGTCTCTGTTTCGGCACCCTGCCGGGACGGGGAATTGCCCCCGGAGTCATCTCCATCAACTCCACCGCCATCTCCATCGCCGTTGCTGACTCCTACGATGAGGAGTGAGTAGTCTCCCCCGGGGCTGCAGGCTCTTCCGGTAGCTATGTGGTTTATCTCTCTCTCCCATGGTGTGATCTTTATGTCATCATGAGCTTTGTAATCTAGTTGAATATGTGATGCTACTCTTTATCTATTATGCACTCTAGAGGTTACTTTAATATGAACTCCGGGGTTATTCACGGTTGTAACGGTGACAGTGTGTGCACCGTGTGTGATTCCTTTATGACATTGTTGGTGTTAGTTTACTCTGACTTTGAGGGTGCTCTTGTAGCCCTACACAATGAATGGTGTTTGTCATCCAATGAGAGAGTGTTTGAGAGCAGTATTTATTATTCAGCTTTGATGTCATTGTTGAGAATGTCCACTAGTGAAAGTATGATCCCTAGGCCTTGTTTCTAAGCATTGAAACACCGTTTCCAACAAGTTCTGCTACATGTTTGCTTGCTGCCATTTTTATTTCAGATTGCAATTACTACTTATAATCATCCATATTACTTGTATTTCACTATCTCTTCGCCGAACTAGTGCACCTATACATCTGACAAGTGTATTGGGTGTGTTGGGGACACAAGAGACTTCTTGTATCTTAATTGCAGGGTTGCTTGAGAGGGATATCTTTGACCTCTACCTCCCTGTGTTCGATAAACCTTGGGTGATTCACTTAAGAGAAACTTGATGCTGTTCTACGAAGCTCTGCTCTTGGAGGCCTAACACTGTCTACGAGAATAGAAGCGTGCGTAGACATCAAGCTATTTTCTGGCGCCGTTGCCGGGGAGTTAAGCGTTGGAAGGTATCTCCTTTAGATCCTGCAGTTATTACATTTTGTTTCTTGTTTTTTATTTTCACTAGTTAGGCTAAATGGAAAACAACAAAAAAATTAGAGATCTTTATGAAATTTATATTGCATTAGGACATGATACTTTTGATGAGAAAATAAAAAAAACCTATGGAAGTTTATTTGCATAATAATGGTAGTAATGTTATTAGTATAAATTCTTTGGACACCATTATTGCTAAGGCTATGGAAAAGCCTAAGCTTGGGGAAGCTAGTTTAAATAAAAATAATCTTATTTGCTCCTCAGCTTTGGAGGAATTATTTTGCCTTGATAATGCTTTGTCTCCAATATATGATAATTCTAATGATGCTTGTGATATTCTAAAGCCACCTGAAGAAATAGTGCCATTTAAAATACCTATGAAAATTATTGATCGTGTTATGGATAACCGCTATGTAGGGGATGGAACTGTCCATCCTGGTGATCATTTGCTATTCTTACATGAATTATGCGAGTTGTTCAAGTGTGCAGGTATTTAAATGGACAAAGTTAAGAAGAAATTATTTTCTATCTCACTTGGTGGAAGAGTTGCGCATTGGTATAAATTGTTGAAGAATAGGCACTCTCTTGGATGGGAGGAAGTTGTATCTCTCTTTCATTCTAAATTTTATCCTCCAAGTGAGATTCACCAAGATCGTAATTCTATATATAATTTCTGGCCTCATGAAGGAGAAAGCATTGCTCAAGCCTGGGGAAGGCTGAAAACATTAATACTCAAATGTCCTAACCATGAGCTTCCTGATAAAATAATTGTTAATAATTTTTATGCAAGGCTTTCAGGACATTGCAAGGATTATCTAGATGCCTGTTCGGAGGGCTCTTTCACAAGTAAGAAGGTTGAAGCTAGATGGGATCTTCTTGAAACAATTCGAAACAATGCTGAAGATTGGGAAAATGACAAAGGTAAAGAATCAGGTATAAACTATGAACATGATTGCATTAAGTCTTCCGTTGAAACTGTTGGTTTTCAAGAGCTTAGTGCTAAATATGGTCTTGATTCTCATATTATTGTTGATTGTTTTAGAACCTTTGCTTCTCATATTAATGTTCCTAAAGAAAATTGGGATGTGTATCATGAACCCTTCAAAGACACTTGCATGGAAAATGAAATTGTTGTTAATGATTGCAATAAACATGCTCAAACTTCTCAAAATACTATTTCTTATAAGCATGTTAATTTTTGTGGAATACATAGACCTTGTGGAATTAATCAAATTGAAGATGAATATTGTATCCATCATAGGAATGAAAATACTAGAGGTTGGTATAAGGTTCTATGAGATCTTGGTAAAACGATTTGTGCCACCTATCCTTTTATTTGTGAACTTTGCTATGAAGAGGGTCATTTCGAATTTCAATGCTCAGGTTCTAATAAAGATATTGCAGGAGACTTTTGTGATAACATGATCACTCCTAATCAACATGATGAACTTACATTATTTTTGGGGTGTGAAGAGTTATCAAGAAAAATTTCTTTGTTAAATATGAGTGATATTGATATGAATGATTTGTTGCATGGATGTTATCTCTATTGTGTTAATAATTGCCATGCTAATACTTACACACAAAATATTATAAAGTATGAGACTTTACCAAAGTATGACAGGACTAATATGTGTTTTCATCTTATTAATGAAAGAGGGGAATTCCCCCAAGTTTCTTCCATTGTCTCTAATACTAAACCAGGTTATGTGGAGAAGCTTCCTTTCAAGCCTCTCCCTCCTAAAGAGGAAAAGAAGAAGAAAAAGGGAAAGAGGAAGAAGAAGAACAGGAGTAAAAGGAGAGAGGAAACGGTATCTTCTCCCAAACTTGTTGCTCCTGTTACAATTGATACTTATAATTCTGAATTTGATGATTCTGAACTTGATGATGAACCTATACCTATTATTTATATTAGTGATCATGATTGGGAAAAGCACACTTCTTTTGATATTGAAAATCTCTGGGACACTAATTCTGAAAATGATGATGTTAATAATTGCTATACTATTAGTACTATCCATGCTTCTTCCCATGATGATATAGAAAGCTCTGAGCTTATGGATGAGGTGTTTGAAAATCCTTTTGCTACCAATCATTATATATTTGATACCTCTCCTCCTAGTAAAAATGATGATATGTTTACAAATAAACGCACCTTGGAGGATAACTATTCTATTGCTTATGATGATACTATGCCTCCAGTCTTTGATAATTCTAAAGAATATTATGACATGGGTTATAATTACAATTATCTTTTTGAAACTTGTCATAGTTATAGGGGAATTACTCAAACCAACTATTTTAATACACAACTTGTCTATCATGTTCAAGTTCTTTATGATGATCCTGCTCCCATTGTTATTAATGAGAACAACTTTTCTTATGAGGGAAATAATGATACTTTAATGCATATAGATCATGATAAGAATGTTTCATGTGATGGTTATATTGTGGATTTTATCAATAATTCTACTGAAAGTTATTATGAGAGAGGAGAATATGGTTGTAGAAGTTTTCATGATACTAAAACACCTCTCTTTATGTTGAAATTTTTGAAGTTGCACTTGTTTTGCTTTCCTATGATTGTTGCTTTGTGCTTTCATGACTTGTTTCTTTACAAGATTCCTTTGCATAGGAAGTGGGTTAGGCTTAAATGTGTTTGATGTTTTACCTCTTGATGCTCTCTTTTGTTTTCCAACTCTCATCTTTATGTGAGCATCATAAAAATCTCCTTGCCTAGCTAAAAGGATTTAAAGAAAAGCGCTTATGGGAGACAACCCACTATTTTATTTCTGTTGTTTTTCTTTTATTTGAGTCAAGGAGCATGCTTACCTCTGTAACAACTCATTTGTATCTTTATTTTATCGCATTGTTGTGCCAAGTTAAGTCTCTAGTAGAAAGTTGATGCTAGATTTGGATTGCTGTGCTGAAACAGTTTTTTGCTGTCCACCGTTAAATTCATAACTCTTTACAGAAAAATCGGATGGACCTGGGATTTTTTGTGCGTAATCCTCAGATATATATGCAACTTTAATTATTTTTGAATTTTCTGATTTGAGCAAGTTAAGTGCCTCGAAAAAATTCGTCTTTATGGACTGTTCTGTTTTTGACAAATTCTGCCATTTATTTTGCAATGCCTCTTTTACTATTTTGAATGGATCTTTTTGTTCCATAAAGTATCAGTGGCTGTAGCTAATGTCCAGTAGCATTGGTAGCAATTGTGTTCATGCAGAATATAAGATTTTTTTGTGCACTAACCCTCTAATGAAGTTTACTTTGAGTTTGGTGTGGAGGAAGTTTTCAAGGATCAAGAGAGAAGGATTATGTGATGTGATCAAGAAGATGAAAGAGCCAAAGCTTGGGGATGCCCCCGTGGGTCACCCAAGCATATTTCAAGAAGACTCAAGCGTCAAAGCTTGGGGATGCCCAAGGCATCCGCTTCTTCATCAACAAACTATCAGGTCATATCTAGTGAAACTATATTTTAATTCCGACACATCTTATGTGCTTTACTTGAAGCGTCTGTTTGTTTTTGTCTTTGTTTTTGTTATTTTCATTCTCTGAATAAAATGGATCGTAGCATTCTTGTGTGGGAGAGAGACACGCTCCGCTTTTTCATTTGAATACTCCTATTCTTCACTTATACTTGTTGAGTATTCTTCTATAGCTACTGCAATACTTTCAGCTCTTGTTTTTCATGCATCTCTTGTGAGAGCTGTTAGTTTTCTTATGTTATACTCTCATATCTCATTGTTATATACTTGGAGAGTTCATCTTTAAATAAGTTGATTGGTGTTTGGCTAGGAACAGAAAATATTAAATGTGGTAGGTGGTATAACTAAATGATACATAATCTTGTAGATCATTAAATTGTGTCACTTGAATCATTGATGTTTTTTTGAGATATTAATATGCTTGATGGTAAACATGATGGTTTAGTAAGGTGGAATGATTAATTGTTGGTCTAGAAAACTTGAAGCTGTGCCACACTTAAATTTCCAGTTGATAACATAATGGTATATGACTCCTAATGTTAAAAGAAACCGTAATGACTTTGTGTTATGCGCGACGGTCGGGGTCCCAACAGTGACTTGTTCATTTGCCACACCACAGTCCCTCGTGGAGTGATTTTCATTATGCCTTGTAAGATCACATTTCTATTTGGAATCCTTTTTCTTGTGAGTTCTAAAGCTGCGGTTTTCATGGCACTTCCACCTCCATATTTGCTAGCCTCTTCGGTACTTTGCATTGCCCTTTTCTCATATTGAGAGTTGGTGCATACTTCGCGGGTACATCCAAAACTCGTGGGAGATCTTCATCATGTTGTCCTACACATAAGACAAATATCTTCCTCAAAACATCCACCATACCTACCTACTACAGCATTTCCATAGCTGTTCCGAGATATATTGCCATGCAACTTTCATCTTACACTACATGACTTGTTGTCATTCATCATACATTATGTTTTATTTATCATGAGATATTTGTACCAAAAAGTGTGTTGTCATATTATCATATTAGGATGTTTGCCCCTTAAAGTGAAAAGAGCCATGGAGGCCATCGAAAAGAGAAACAGAAAAATACAAAAAAATACAAAAAAAGAGAAAAAAAGAAAAAAAAGAAAGAAAGAATAAAAAAAGGGGGCAACATTACTACTCTTTATCCACACTTGTGCTCATGTTATAGCCCCCATATTATTCATAGTCATCATTTGTGCTCATGTTTAGCACCTGTACTCCATATGAGAGAGTTTTTATGTTTTACTTGCATAACTATGTGGGGAACTTTACACTATAGAACTTGGCTTGTATATTCCAATGATGAGCCTCCTCAAAAGTGCTCTAGGTCTTCATGAGCAAGCAAGTGAGATGCACCCCCACTAGTTCCATTGGAGAGCTTTCATACACTTATAGCTCTATGTGCATCCGTTGTGTGGCAATCACTACTCCATGCATAGCTTCGATTATAAGACTTCCTCTTGTCTAATGATCACTTTTAGCTTTGTGAGACTTTCTTCCGTTGGCCTTCCAAACCCCCATTATTATTCTTTTAGCCACAACATCCTGGTGCCAGGAACCAACGCTGAACACTTGCTTGTCTTTGTGTGAACAAATAGAGAAATGATCTTCTATGTGCATATTGCTATTACTTGACTTGATCCTTTCACAAAGTTGTCATGATTGTTTGATTCATTAGATGATTATATTGTTGTGCTTGAAGCTTAAATCATCTTTAATATCTACTTTGCACGGTTGATTGTTCTCTATTACTGATTCATTGAAAGTTTTGCTTTGTTATGCCTACTTGTTTATTCAGTACTCATTTGATATCAATATAAACTACAGCTTTTATTCATTTGATCTCAACTTACATGCATTACATTATTATTTGATCAAGATTGTGTGAAGCATGTCACTTCAGAAATTATTCTTGTTATCGTTTTACCTACTTGGGACGAGTAGAACTAAGCTTGGGGATGCTTGATACGTCTCATACGTATCTATAATTTCTTATGTTCCGTGCTTATATTATGCCAATTGCTACATGTTTTATATACACTTTTATATCATTTTATGCATTTTCTCGGACTAACCTGTTAACAAGATGCCACAGTGCCAGTTGCCTGTTTTCTGCTGTTTTTGGTTTCAGAAAAGCTGTTAAGGAAATATTCTCGGAATTGGACAAACGAAACGTCAAAGTGCTTATTTTCCCCGGGAGGTTCCAGAACACCGTAGAGGTCACGGAGGAGGACCCCGAGGGGCCCACACCCCCTCCCGGCGCGGGTCCCCCCTGGCCGCGCGAGCACGGGGTGTGGGGCCCTCGAGGCCCTGCCGCCTTCGCCCTTTCGCCTACATATACCCCCCGACAAAATAACCCTACCTACGGAGTCCTTTTCCATAGAAAAGTTCCGCTGCGCCGCCGCCATCGAAGACGAGATTCGGGGGACAGAAGTCTCTGTTTCGGCACCCTGCCGGGACGGGGAATTGCCCCCGGAGTCATCTCCATCAACTCCACCGCCATCTCCATCGCCGTTGCTGACTCCTACGATGAGGAGTGAGTAGTCTCCCCCGGGGCTGCGGGCTCTTCCGGTAGCTATGTGGTTTATCTCTCTCTCCCATGGTGTGATCTTTATGTCATCATGAGCTTTGTAATCTAGTTGAATATGTGATGCTACTCTTTATCTATTATGCACTCTAGAGGTTACTTTAATATGAACTCCGGGGTTATTCACGGTTGTAACGGTGACAGTGTGTGCACCGTGTGTGATTCCTTTATGACATTGTTGGTGTTAGTTTACTCTGACTTTGAGGGTTCTCTTGTAGCCCTACACAATGAATGGTGTTTGTCATCCAACGAGAGAGTGTTTGAGAGTAGTATTTATTATTCAGCTTTGATGTCATTGTTGAGAATGTCCACTAGTGAAAGTATGATCCCTATGCCTTGTTTCTAAGCATTGAAACACCGTTTCCAACAAGTTCTGCTACATGTTTGCTTGCTGCCATTTTTATTTCAGATTGCAATTACTACTTATAATCATCCATATTACTTGTATTTCACTATCTCTTCGCCGAACTAGTGCACCTATACATCTGACAAGTGTATTGGGTGTGTTGGGGACACAAGAGACTTCTTGTATCTTAATTGCACGGTTGCTTGAGAGGGATATCTTTGACCTCTACCTCCCCGAGTTCGATAAACCTTGGGTGATTCACTTAAGGGAAACTTGCTGCTGTTCTACGAACCTCTGCTCTTGGAGGCCCAACACTGTCTACGAGAATAGAAGCGTGCGTAGACATCACTTTTCCATAAACCATTCTGTAAGGAGACATTCCGATAGGATTTTTATAAGCAGTTCTATAAGCCCATAATGCATCATTAATCTTAAGTGGCCAATCAGACCTAGACCTATTAACTGTCTTTTCCAAAATGAGTTTAATTTCCCTATTACTTAATTCAACTTGTCCACTTGTTTGAGGATGATGAGGAGATGCAACTCTATGATTAACATCATATTTTGCTAATGTTTTCCTAAGAATACCATGCAAGAAATGAGAACCACCATCAGTAATTAAATTTTTTGGGGCACCAAACCTGGGGAAAATGATGTCCTTCAGCATCTTCACTCCTGTGACACGATCTGCACTTTTGGTTGGAATTGCTTCCACCCACTTTGTAAATAATCCAGTGCAACCAAAATGTGAGTATGCTTTGTCTTTGAGGCTGGAAAAGGTCCCATAAAGTCAAAACCCCACACATCAAAAGGCTCAAGTGGTAAAGAATAATTCATAGGCATTTCATTTCTCCTACCAATATTTCCTACTCTTTGACATTTATCACAAGTTTTAACATATTCAGCACAATCTTCATGACAGTCTTTTATAATAGCCTGTTGTTCATGCTCAGGTATACAACGTCTAATAATACCATCTACACTCTTCTTATAAAGGAAAGGATCATCCCAAAAATAATGTCTAAGATCATAAAAGAATTTCTTTCTTTGTTGGAAAGTAAAGTGTTGTGGCAAAGCTTTGCCAACAATAAAATTTGCATAATTAGCAAACCATGGAGATGCAACTTTAGCCATAGAAACATTAATGTTTGCAAGTTGCTCATCGGCAAAACTATCATTAATAGGAATAGGATCATCAGGTATATTTTCCATTCTAGAAAGATGATCAGCTACTTGATTATCTTCCCCTTTCCTATCAACAATATGTAAATCAAATTCTTGCAGCAAAAGTACCCATCTTATTAATCTAGGCTTAGCATCTTTTTTATTCATTAGATATTTAATAGCAGAATGATCAGAATGCACAATGAGTTTTGAATCAATAATATAAGGTCTAAACTTATCACATGCAAATATCACTGCTAAAAATTCTTTCTCAGTTGTGGCATAGTTTCTTTTGGCACTATCAAGTGTCTTACTAGCATAGTAAATAACATTAAGTTTCTTATCAACTCTTTGGACCAAAACAGCCCCAACTGCATAATCACTAGCATCACACATAATTTCAAAAGGCAAATTCCAATCAGGAGGTTGAATAATGGGAGCACTTATTAAAGCATTCTTCAAAATATTAAAGGATTCAATACAATCATCATTAAAAGAGAAAGGAACATCCTTTTGCAAAAGATTGGTTAGAGGCTTTGCTATTTTGGAGAAATCTTTAATAAACCTACGATAAAAACCTACATGCCCAAGAAAGCTTCTTATGGCTTTGATATCCCTTGGGTATGGTAACCTCTCAATAGCTTCTATCTTTGCTGGATCAACCTCTATTCCTCTTCCAGAAATACGATATCCAAGAACAATACCTTCGTTAACCATAAAGTGACACTTCTCCCAATTAAGGACTAGGTTTTGATCTTCACATCTCTGCAAAACTTTGTGAAGGTTGAACAAGCAATTACCGAATGAAGTACCATAAAAAGAAAAATCATCCATAAAGACTTACATTATTTTCTCAATATAATCAGCAAATATAGCATTCATGCATCTTTGAAAAGTAGCAGGAGCATTACACAAACCGAATGGCATTCTCCTATAAGCAAATGTACCATATGGGCAAGTAAAAGTGGTCTTTTCTTGATCATCTTTGTGAACATGAATTTGTGAGAAACCTGAGTAACCATCTAAATAACAAAAGTGGGAGTGTTTAGATAACCTTTCTAACATTTGATCAATAAATGGCAATGGATAATGATCTTTACGAGTTGCTTTATTTAACTTCCTGAAATCAATACACATCCTATAACCAACAATGGTACGTTGAGCCACAAGTTCGTCTTCATCATTTGGAACAACACTCATTCCACCCTTTTTAGGAACACAATGAACAGGACTCACCTACTTACTGTCAGCTATGGGATAAATAATACCAGCTTCAATAAGTCTTATTACCTCTTTCCTTACCACTTCTTTCATTTTTGGGTGAAGACGGCGTTGAAAATCAACAACAGGCTTTGCATCTTCCTCCAAATTAATTTTATGCATACATAGAGCTGGCCTTATACCTTTCAGATCATCAAGACAATATCCAATGGCTACTCGGTGAGCTTTCAATACATCAAGTAATTTCTCTTCCTCTTCAGCTGAAAGGTCAGCACTAATAATAACAGGATATATGCTCTTCTCATCCAAATATGCATACTTAAGATTTTCAGGCAAAGGTTTTAACTCAAAACTAGGATCCCCTTTAGGTGGTGGTAACACTCCTAAATTATCAGGTGGGATATGCAATTGTAATTGTGGTGGTTGTTGCCATAATATTTGTTCTAGAGCGTCCTTTTCTTCATCATTAAATGGTTCATCTTGATTAAGCATATAACGTTCTACCACATCCGTTGAAGCTACAGCTATATGAGCAAGAGTTTCAACTATATCTTTAGCAAATGGTTATTTCTTTAAATGTTTATCAGCAAATTTAGAAAAGTTAAACTCAAGTTTCTCTCCAGCACACTTAATAAACACTTTCTCTTTAACCAAATTAATTTCAGCACCAACAGTATGTAAGAAAGGTTTACCAAAAATGACAGGACAACCAAGTACTTCAACATCTCTAACAATTCCAAGAGTACTAATATAATCTTTATTGGCAAGTTGAATTGTCATACCTGTCTCTTCCATAACAATAGGATCAATGTCAGGCTTGATTTCAAGATAAAGAGAATATGGAATAACACTAATACTTGATCCAATATCACATAACCCATGATAGCACGAAGTCCCAATAGCACATGATATAACAGGCTTACCAACCTTGGCCGAATTGCCTTTGATAACCTTAGTAGCATCTTCACATAAGTAAACATCAACATGATCTTCTTCATTTAATTGTTTGATAACAGAATTTGACTTTTAATTTCCACCTGTTCATAAGACTCAGAGCATTTTCTGTTACTCTTGTTAGTAACAGCAATAAGCAAGTTCTCCTTAATTTTATTTGGATAAGGAGGTGTTTCAACATACTCCTCAATTGTCACAGATGACACCGGTTCCACCTGTTTAATAACTTTAGGAACAATAATAGATTATTTAACAAGTTCACATATACTTCAAAGCTAGTTTCAGGAAGACACATATGCTTAGCAAAACCTTTAGATATTTCTAACATAATGTAAGGATCAAGACCAAAATTATCACTCAGATTTTTAAATAAAGTAGAAGTAGAGAAGTGCTCTACACCCAAATATTCATAGTCTAAATAGGGTTCATTACCTTTATCAAGATCCCAATGACCAGTGTTCTCAGCAATAGTCTCCAACAAATTCCATGCTTCTTCTTCAGTATTATTCGTAAAACTTCCACCAGACGAATTATCCAGAGTTTCCTTCAGATGCTTAGGCATCCTCACATAAAAGTTTATCAGAATAATTTTCCTTGTAAGATCATGACAAGGATTCTTACGAAGGAGCTCCTTTAATCCCCCCAAGCTTGAGTAATACTCTATCCGAGATGGGGCCAGAAATTAAATATATAGAAGTGGTTATCATAAGCTTCTTTAGGAGTAAAATATTTAAGAAAGAAAACCTTCCTCACCACATTCCAATCTTCTTTATCTCCTTCATCCAAAGACCTGTACCAAATACGAGCATTACTAGATAAAGAAAAATATAACAGCTTCCTTTTTACCTGATCATCAGAAATATCAGTGAGCCTAAATAACCCACATATGTCTTCAATGTGTGCAATATGGTCACGTGCAGACTTATCTCCATCCCCTAAGAATGGATCCTTCATAACTCTCTTAACATGACCAACGGGAATTTTATATCCCACTCTAGGTCTCTCGGGCACAGCAGTTTCCACCACTTTTGGAGTGGCATAAGCCCTTTCATATAAAGCAAGTTGCAAATCATGACGATCCATAAAAGCCATAGTAACAATAAGATAACAGCAACAAATAAAATTCAGCTTCCAAGCTTCCTTACCAAACTTCTTACCAATAGCACAACGCTCCCCGGCAACAGCGCCAGAAAAGTATCTTGATGACTCCCAAGTGCAGGAGATCAATTGAAGTACCTTTCGAATAGAAAAGGTTGTCGAACCCACGAGGATCTGAAGGTATTGGTTAGTAAGAATGATAGATAAAACAATGAAAGATGCAAGTGTTTTGGGGTTTTTTGGTTGTATGGTTGCAATAAAAGTAAAAGTGCAGAAAGTAAATAGTAACAGTTGAAAGCTCTCAATGAGAGAAAACCCAATCCTCTATGTGGCAAGAGGGTATGCTCAAGTGATATGTGTCTTATATTTGGAAAATGTTCCCGAGGGCGGCAGGGATGTAACTAGGGATATAGATTTATTAAACAACACGTTGAATATCTTGTCAAGTTTTAATCTTGTTTAGGACGGAGCCACAACTTAGGTAAAGATAAACAAATAAACTAAACCCTCTTATGATGGATCATGTGGCCAAGAAAATGACTGCACAAGAATTATTAAGACATAATGTTCCATCATAGCATTACACTCTAAAGTCTCCGATATTAATACCCCATAATAATAACTTCATGACTCATTCTCAGGTTTCTTGTCCTCCTAAGTCTTCCTCATTTCATTATACTACGGTGTTCTCTTATGAGCCCATATAGGTGAAGTGTTGTGCAGTCGACGTTCGCACAACACCATCATAGAATCGCATAAAAAGATAAACACTAGACAAATTAACAACAAATGTCATATATAAATCATTGCCAATTCATCCTATGCCCTCAGGAACATACGGGAACTACTCACAACGTGCAAACATGATCATATTTAGTGGTATTAGTGGTATAACACAATCTGAAAATATAACTTCACCTCCAAATAATGGCAAGTGCTCAATCACAAACATGAATAGTAGCACAAAACATGTATCTAGGGTATAGCAACTCTCAAACCCCGCTCGGAGGGAATCAGGAGTTTCGCCGCCGCCGCGGCCTCGGATGGTCTAGGGAAAAATTAGGTCGTCGGTTTTCGGGGGAGACGAAGGTCGTGGTAAGAAGCCCCAGGCGAGGAAGTGCCCGAGTCAGAAGTTAGTGGGCCCCACGCGGCCAAAGCATCTGGCCGTGTGGGCCCCCCTCTTTTGGCCCTCGTGGCTCTTCCCCCTTCGGTCTTTTGCCCACTCTAGTTCTCCTGATGCAAAAACGACTGTGCAACTTTCCTTTTTCCATTTGGGTTCCTGTAGCTCCTGAAACAATAAAAACAAGAAAAAGGGGGTTTTCTGCCTCCCAGATATTAAATAGCAAAAATGGGGACTTTGTATGAAAGTCCCCTAAATCACCTAAAACATGCAAAACATTGATATAATAGTTCCAATAACATTCTAATATGATAATATAAGTTGTATAAATGATGATATAAAATGCACGTATCACCACTTGGAGACGGTCTGCAGGCGTCAGGCTCGGCACAAGGGGACATTTCCCCGGAAGAGCCAGGCGTCTCTGACGGAGAGGGCGAGAACAAGCTCTCGTGAGCCCTCGCAGGAGACGTCGGCTCTCGCTTGTCTGGACAGCCGACCTCACCGGGTTCTTCAAAAGGAGGAAGCTCCCCTCAGTCGTCAATGAGCATTCCTCTCCCAAAGGCCAGCTATGGATCTCAGGGGCCAGGCATTCCGACGCCCGGCGTCTTTGAAGACCTGGTGGATAGGAATTGGGGCTTCTCCCGGTCCAAGAGGAAGGAAAGGTGAGCTTCATTGCTGCAAACTCCGCCCCGGGAAAGCCGGCTTGTTTGCGATGTCGTCCTGACATCCCTTCTCTGTTTTGTGCAGGAGCCAATCGCCCGAGTTCTCCAGCAAGCGTGCCCAGGATGATGGTGGCGCTGGTGGTGATATCGAAGGTGCCAGGGAAAATACTCCGATCCCTGGGCTTGTCTCGGCCCGAACAAACTTGTCGTTCGCTCCTTCGGTGGCCTCTACAAACAAAACGCAGGGCCATGAAGCCCCCGGGGGAAGGCGCGACATGGACCCCCGGGAACCCTCTGGTCAGCCCGACGTTAGGGCTGACGCTTTTCCACGGGTCGAGGACCCGGATGAAAGGACTTTCCCGAACGACCTTGGAGGAGCCGGAACGGGCTCAGGCTTCCCCACGGAGTTTACCAGCCACTAGTAGGAATATGCTTATAGCCACCATGATAGCGCTGGCGAACAACCTAAAACGTGCGCCAGCAAATATACCGCTGACGAACACAGAGCCGCCACAGCCAGCGGTAAAACTGCTACCGCTTGCGGACAGAATAAACCGTTCGCCAGTGGTAGCTCTGGGATGGGCGCGGCTGTGACCGAAGCACACCGCTGGCGAACACCATTTCTGTTCGCCAGCGGTAGCAGACGTAGCGCTGGCAAGCAACAGGAGGCATGCGCCAGCGGTAATGAGGCGGCTATATCCTGGCTGCCGCGGCGATAGTGGCCACTGCCGCTGGCAAACAAAAACTGTGTTCGCCAGCGGTACAAATACAACACTGGCGAACAGGTAGTGTGTTCGCCAGCGGTACCAGAGCATTAAAACCTCAACCACCTCCTCTTCCCTCCATTACTCCTCCATTAACTTCTCTCTCTAGCTAGAGCCAACCCGATTTTTTGCACCTTCCCCTCTTCTTTTACTCCCTTTTTAGCCAATAAAATCTAGATTTTTTGATAGATCTAGCTAAACCACTCCCCAAAACCACTTTTACACCAAAAATTTCACTCTCAAAACCCTCCTACCTTTAGATACAAGTTACACCCTTTTGGAGCAATCCATAGCCATTTTGTCGGTGGTCTCGCCTTGGTTATCTTATCTTGTGTGTATTGAATTAAGGTAGAGCCCTATTACGACGAATTTGTGTGAAATGAACACTATATATGTGAATTTATGTGAAATGACAAATTTTGACATGAAGTGGACTAAATTTGTGATGAAATGGACACAATATGTGTGAAATAGGAAGGTGATGCCGATTTTTTGCCGAAATGTTGATTCATTTCCGTTTCGGCAAATTTCGGTACTCTTTCTTATTATGACCTCTACATATAGAAAGGTCATGGCGAAATTTTTCGTGATAAGCGCGGTATATGTATGATTCTCATGAGTTTGTTCTACACTTTGCAGGCGATCGATAATGGCCGCCATGAGTGAAGCTGTAGTGAACAGATATCTAAAACACGCGACAGAGGACATGTTTCGACATAAGCGCACAGAGATAAGATGTCCGTGTCAAAAATGCAAACTAGTGGGATTGATCAACCCTTTCTCCGGAAAGTTGCTAGAGCACTTGCTAATGCGTGGTTTCATGGATGGCCACACTCAGTGGTTGACCGATGAAGATGATCATGAAGGTAATGAGGCACCGGCGACAGGAACTGATCATGATCATGATCATGAAGGGGATCATGAACATGGTCACAATAATTATACCGAAGAGCCTCCTGATAATGATGGATATGATGAGGTGGCAGAAGAAACAGCTATCGAAGATGACGACACGCAGACGCCATTAACTTTACTCGTGCGAGATCCTCATGTCCAAGAACTGCTTCTAAAGAAGACCACTAACTCCAGATCAGCTGCTAGAGAGCAATCTAAGCTGGCGCAACTCGAGGTAGACGCAAATACTCCGTTGTATCCAGGTTGCGGCGTGGAAGATTCCTGTTTGAATGTCGCGCTCAATGTTTTGCAGATGAAGGCAAGATACAAATGGAGCGATATAAGCGTCGATGCTAGTCTGGAATATTGGCACGGTGTCCTTCCAGAGGAGAACACCTGTCCAAAAAGTTGTGATGAGGCCAAGAAAGTCGTTTGCCCTTTTGATTTACCTCACGAGAAGTTTCACGTGTGCATTAATGATTGCTACATTTATCGGAAAGAGCATGCGGAGAAGACAAAGTGTCCAGTGTGCGACGCCGCTCGATACAAGAAAGGGAAGAAAGCTCCTCGAAAAGTTGTTTGGTACTTTCCGCTGATTCCCCGTCTCCAGCGGTATTTCACGGACCGTAAGGAAGCTGAGCTCATGCGCTGGCATGCGGAAAGAAAAAAGCAAGTGCTCAAAGATCCAAAGCGTAATGAAAATATAAATCTCACACCCTTCAGATGCAAGTCAGTGGAAAGCAGTTGACGCTGAATATCAAACCTTCGGAGCAGATCCAAGGAACATCAGGTTGGGTGCGAGCACCGACGGACTTAATCCGTTTGGCAGCCAGAGCAGCACACACAGCACCTGGCCCATGTTTGTATGGATTTACAACCTCCCACCATGGTTGTGCATGAAAAGAAAGTATATTCACATGAGCATGCTAATCCAAGGCCCAAAACAACCTGGAAACGACATCAATCTGTATCTGAAGCTACTGAAAGATGAGCTAGACACCTTATGGGCCGAGGAAGGCGTAAACACATGGGACGCCGTCGCAGAAGAATATTTCCCTATGAGAGTTGTCTTGCTATGTACTGTGCATGACTTTCTCGGATACGGATATGTCGCAGGTCAGGTGTGCCACGGACATAACGGATGTGTGAGGTGCTTGGACGATCCGACGTTGCTCCAGCTTCCGAAAGATCCCGGGTCTTCAAAAACTGTCTACATGGGCCATCGAAGATGGCTACCGAAGAAAGACCTTTGGAGAAGGCATGGAGACCAAGGACAACCCCTTCAGAGGTCCGGGGAAGAAATCTTAGAGCTACTGAATGGTTGGGAACAGTGCCCTGCGCTGGGAAAGAAGCGGAAGGCACCAAAACCTCTCCTGTGTGTATGGAAGACGAGGTCCGTGTTTTGGGACTTGCCGTACTGGAAGATTCTCGGTACGCCTCATTGCCTTGATCTAATGCATATCACGAAGAACGTGTTCGAGAGTTTGTTTGGCACTCTGCTGAACATGGCGGAGAGAACCAAAGATGGGCCGAAAGCAAGATACGACCTAGTTCATTTCAATATGAGAGAAGAGCTTCATGGGGGTCGAGCAGAGAAGGTGCCTGATGAGACAGAGGAGCAGGACGACGATCATAGGGCCAAGAGGTGGAAGCTGAATGACTATTACTGCCCCCCTCCTGCTTCACCCTAAGTCCAAAAGAGATCGAACAATTGATAAAATGCCTTCTTGAAGTCAAAATTCCTTTGCGTTACGATGGACTGATAACAAGATTTCTAGACTCGACCAAACAGAAGTTCAGCGGGATGAAGTCTCATGATTGTCACGTGATGATGACGCAGATACTCCCGGTTGTGATCCGTGGTATAATGGACAAACACGTCCGTGAAACCCTGTTTGGCCTATGTAACATTTTCGACGTGATCTCTAAAAAGTCAATCACCCTCAAGCGACTCAAAAGGCTAAAGGAAGAGATCGTCATGATCCTATGCGAGCTTGAAATTTACTTCCCTCCCGCATTCTTTGACATCTGTGTGCATTTGTTGATCCATATCGTGGATGATATCATGCATCTGGGGCCGTTGTTCCAGCACAACATGATGCCGTTTGAAAGGATGAATGGGGTCATCAAAGGTTTCGTCCGTAACAGGCTCGTCCGGATGGAAGCATCGTTCAAGGATTTCTCACCGAAGAGTGCATTTCTTTCTGCACGAATCATCTGAACGTTCAGGATCCGGTTGGTTTGCCAGGAAACAAGCACATTGGTAGGCTCCATGGAGTAGGTCACAAGAATGGCCGGAGGGACTTGCATGTGGACTTCGCTTGTCGACGCGCCGACTTTAACTGGGCAAACTAAGTGGCTCTACAACACATTGAAATGGTCGATCCTTGGTGGGAAAAACACAAACGAATAATTAAGAAGAAATACACCGACAAAGACAAGCAGAGGACTGAAGGAGAAATAATCAGAGAGCACAACTCCTCTTTCCTTCAATGGTTCAAAGAACACCTTGTCGCTAATCTTCCCTCGATGAGTTCTTTAGAAGGAAAAATGATTTACACATTGGCACATGGCCCCGCACCCAACCTCAATACGTTCCAAGCTTATGATATAAACGGGTACACATTTTACACGGAAGCAAGGGACAAAACTTCCGATTATCAAAACTCAGGGGTAACAATGGAATCCCACACCGGAGACAAGCTATTAAGATATTACGCAAGGATCGAGGAGATATGGGAGCTTAACTACTCTGGAGTGAAGGTGCCGATGTTCCGCGTCAGATAGGCTAGAAGATCAACCGTCACAAAAGAAGACGAATACTTCACCACCATGGTTCTACCCAAAGCCGGCAGTTCATCAGGCGCAAACGTCACCGCGCAAAATGAGCCATGGGTATTGGCTAAGCACGTGTCTCAATGCTTCTTTATAACCGACCCGTCACGTCCTAGCCGTGTTGTCGTGAGGAGAGGCAAAAGAAACATCGTCGGAATGGATGGAGTCGCCAACGAGAATGACTTCAACAAGTTCGGCGACCCAAATATCGACGATGATGAAGATCATGATGATGATACGGCAACATACACCACAAGAAGAAGCAGAACCACGTTACCTCGGCAAAGTCAACCATTCAAAAGAAGAAGTCATGATGTGGGGCTAAATTATGCGACTGCAAACAAGAAAGGCAAGAAGATTGTCAAACGATGAGAAATAAGCGCATTATGTGTATCATAATTTGTATTTCTTCACATTTTGGAAACTATGGCCGTGTAATTTGAATCCACAAATCATATGGTCGTGCGAATGTTTGAAATGTACACGAATATTTGAATTGCATATTTGAAAAGTTATAACTATTTGAAATGCACATATGTAATTTCAAATGTATTTGAAAAACTAAAACCAAAATAGAAAACATAACAAGAAAAAAATAAACAGAACAATAAAAATAATAAGTAGAAATGAAAAAAAGGAAAAATAGTACCGCTGGCGAACAAACCGGCTTGTTCGCCAGCGGTAAGGAGGCGTACCGCTGCCGAACACACATGCGTGTTCGCCAGCGCTAGCCTTACCGCTGCCGAACATATGCCCGTGTTCGCCAGCGCTAGGCTTACCGCCAGGCGTTAACCGTGCGCTCCACACTTATCGGTTTTCAAACGCCACACACAACACACACGCGCGCGCGCTCTGTCTCCCTCGCGACGCCGACGCCGGATCGAGCCGCCCATCGCGCTGCCCGTGCTCTCCCTCCCCGCCGCGCCGCCCCTCCTCTCCCTCCCCGGTGGACGCGCCGCCCCTCCTCTCACTCCCCGGTGGACACGCGACCCCTCCCCCGCGAGCACGCGTTCGCCGCCCCGGTGGCCTCCTCGCCCCTGCTCTCGCCGCCACGCCGCCCTGCCTCGTCTCGCCGCCCCGATGTGCCCTCCCTCTCCTCTTCCCCTCCCTCTCCTCTTTCTCTCCCTCCTCCCTCCTCTCCGGCCTTCTTCTTCCTTCCTCCCTCCTCATCTTCTTCCTTGCACAGTAGGTGTTTGTGCAAATGCACAACCGAACAATTAGGTTAGTTTTGGTAAAAATTAGTATAGGTTAGTCTAAGAATCAGAGTAGAAATGTTTGAGGTTAGTTTAGGAATTTTTTCAAAAAATTTAAAATTTGCTTAAAATTCCTAAGTTATTGTCACTGATCTGCCTTAGCTTCAAAACACAGCTTCATTTAGGTGTTAGGAAATTTAAAATAATTGTTTCTGGTTTTTAATATGAGGTACTAACTTTGTATAATGGATCCGTGGAAGAAAAATGTCAATTGGAAAAACATTTGATAATTTGGTAAGGCTCCAAAGTTGGAACTTTTAACAGATTTGAAGATAGGTTTTTGTCTCTGTTTTTGGTTTTTTATGAGTTTTACTTACATGTTTGTGAGTTGTGGATTTCTAAATGTCCATTTATATTTGTAAATGCCGGAGATCGGAGATTCCGAAGTCATTTGAGTATGAACACTTGTGATGTGTATGAGTTGCCGGAGATTGTGGCTTGTGTAGACTTTATCATGTTATGAAATGTTTGCAGGTACACATGAGACCCTTGAGTTCGCCGGAATGTTGATTAACTTCCGTTCCGGCAATTCGGGTACTCGATATGTCCTATTTTTAGCAAAGGTCATGCCCAATTTTTTTGTGAAATTTGAGTATGACTTGTGTTAGAAATAGGACATATTTGAGTATGTTCTTTCTATTATATTTGTTTTAGCTAGCTATGTTCTTTCTATTATATTTGTATTAACTATGTTCTTTGTACTCATTAGAAAGATGAGTCACAACTTGGAGGCCGGGGGTTCTCGGAGAAAAGATAAAGACCCGATGGACGAGGACGACGCCTATATGAGAATGCTTGGGGACGACGGAGATGATGAGATGGAGGAAGCCCATCATGATGCCGGTACTACTAGTGGTGTCGGCAATGATGACACATCAGGTAACGAGACCACCGGCACCGGCACCGGCAACGAGACCACTACTAGTGGGGCTGGCGATGGCACATCCGGTAGTGAAGCCAAGCGTGCACGGAAGGATAGGCATCCCAACATGCTCAGCACCCTCCGCGAAGCTATCGATGAGGTGGACCCCAAAAGCGGTGCGCCTACAGCGCCGGAAAAAGTCGTGAGAGGGTACGGCAACAACTTGGGATGCATTGTTCGAACCTTCGGCAGCTCAATACCGAAAGCATTCAGGAGAAAGGGAATTCTGCTGCGGCCACGCTACTCATCCAAAAGCTACACGCACGCTACAAGTTCCCAACCGAGTACGAAAGCCTGCATCCCCGGAAGAACATTGTAAACGCATTCGCTCTCAACAGGTTCACCAAAGCCTTCTCCACTTGGAGAGGGAGTGTGCGGGATAAGATTGATGAAGGTGCCGGTTTCGAGGAGATACAGAAGAAGTGGCCGTCCATTTATGAAGACGACTACAATAATTTTCTCGCCAATGAAAAGCTCAGTTCAAAGCAGGCGCTTCGGGTTTGGGGCAAGCAAATGCATGACAAGAACATAGCTCCCCATTGTCTCGGAAGCCGCGGCTACCCGGGAAAAGAACCCGTGTGGGCAAAGGAGGACGAGAAAAGGGTAGGCCCGGACCCGTATGAGCAGATCGAAGACCCGCAAGCAAAAAAAATTATCAGGGCCCGCTATAAGAAAGACCCCATATCTGGTGAACTTGTCACGAACGCGAAGGTGGAGGACCTTGAACAGAAGCTTGCGGCGGAACAACAAGCTCATTCCCTGGCTCAGTCAGAAGGCTCCTCAACCCAGGGCGTCGGCCCGTGGGACAATCCTTTCCAACGAGCGTATAACGTGGTAAAGCAGGTGTCGCCAACTAAAGGCCCGCATCGTGGCCGTGTGGTGGGGGCCGGCATTGGCCACAGACATGTGCGCTACTACCCGGAGACTAAGGAGCAGCGGAAGGAGAGGAAGAGCAGCGTGGAAGCATCTCTCAGGAAGGAGTTAGCGACCATCAAAGAACACATTCCGTCGCAAGTCGAGGACACCGTGGCCAAGACAATCAACGCCATCCTTCCTACCCTTTGCCAGACTATCGGAAATTGGTTTGAGGGAGGCAGACAAGGACCGTTCCCCATGATCAGCTTAGGCTCCAGCAACTCGATCAATGTGCAGCCTGTTGTGCAAAACGCGGCCGCCAACCCTAATCCCGAGCATACGCCAGCTGCCAACACTCCATTTGGAGCATCACCTGTCGGCAGCATGCCTCGTAGCAGCCCTTCCATCACTTGCACAACGACGGCCGTCCGCGGTCCGTCACCATTAGAAGAGCTCAACGCCCTTACGGTAATTACTCGTCGCATAAAGTCTCGACAAGTTATTTCTTCATTCTTGTCGGCCTCTCTAATGCCTAGCACATGTTTCCGCAGGCCGACGAAGTGGAATGCACATTGCTGCTGATGGTGGACAATGAGCTCAAGGATGTGGCAAAGGCTAACATTGTTGCACCGCTTAACCGCGTGTTTCACACAGTGCCTTTGCCTGATCATTTGGTCAAGGTTTCCATGGTTCGGGTGTTCCCGGGTTGCGCAAATTTGGATCCTCCGAATCAACCCCCGGAGGCCGATTCAGAATTTACCCTTGGCGAATGCTTGGGGTGGCTAATGACATGGCCAAAATCACTTATTCGTTTGGACGCTGGTCCTACCACCACCCCACAGCCAACTCCACCTGCAAACCCCGAGACCGATGGAGATCATGACAATCACGACCCCGATAACTACTTGGTTGATGACGATCACGAGCCGGCATTCTTTCATGATAATGATAATACACAGACCGCCGTGATGAAATGACGAGACCCGGCGGGGCTGACAGAACCGACGTCTCCAAGCGTCTCTTCAACTCTCAACCAACGCCTGAAGCTCCCAATCAAGATGCTCTCAGCCAGGACGCAGTCCGTGATGTGGTCAAGGAGGCGTTAGAGCGAAAGGGTCCTAAGAAGGTTCGAAAAAGAACTAAGAAAGCTCCACTTGAGTTCATGAGCCAGCAAGAGTCGGGGTCTAAGGCGAAGCCGCGCCGGGTTCATGACAAGATAACCATCGAGAACTGGCATTCCATCCATGAGATAGGTAAACCAATGCTACCGCCGAAGATTTTCCAGATCGTGAATGCGGATATGCAGAACCTACATGACGGTGTTCCTTATTTGGAGGGAAATCTTCTCAAGGCTAAAGATCCGGCATACCCGCTTTTCATAGGAAAGGTACCAGAAGGCTGCAACTTTGTCGACAAAGATCCCGGTCATATGCTCTTCATCAGATTTGATGACATCTTCGACATGTTCCATATGAACGCGGTCAGCCCATCCTTGGTCCGCCTTGTCGCGCTCAGTATGGAGTATCAGATCCTTAGAGAGAATACCCCCAACACCTTGGTAATTGACCCCTTCTTCAGGCTCGAAGGTTGGTTGCAAAGCCATGACGGTCGGAGACGGGCAACGGAATACATAGAAAATTGCTTCTTAAAGAATCAGAAGAAGGACACCTTTCTTTTGCCTTACTTTCCCGAGTAAGTCATCAGCTATCTTTCGTTGATATCAATCATTTCATTTCCAAGCACAAAGGTTAATTAAATTGTCTCTCTCAAATGTTTTGCACAGAAACAAATACGGCACCCTCATCGTCTTATACCCTAAACATTCATCTTCACTTTTTCTTGACGCGGGGAGTCTTGAGAAGAAGAAGGACTACACCCACATCAAGAGGTTTCTCGATGATGCTCTCAACGGCTACGCCTACCAGGGAGGCAAAGTGACAAGGACGAACATGAGGCGAGGGAAGAATGCATTCGGCCACAGGGTCGAGTTCCCTTGCATCAAGCAGGCGCCAGGTAGTACGAGGGACGCCTGGTACCTCATCCTTCAAATGCGGGAGTACCTCCTGGACGAGGAACGTCTACGATATCCAAGGGCTATGGATAGATGGGCCCTAAACATGGCGGATGCCTCTGATGCCACTATCCGAATGGAGTTCGGACGCATCCAGCAGTTGATTGCGCGAATAATCTTTAGTGATGTCGGCCGCGCTGGCGGGACGTTCCACCTCAGAAATCAACCAACTTCTAACACCATGATTGAAACGCTCATACAATAGCAGGGTGACCACAGACCCTTCAACTCGTTAGATGGTTGTCGCCCTTTCCCGCCGAAGCCAAAGCCGACCAAGGAGAAGCCGACCAAGGAGAAGACCTAGAGATTTGATGGTGTGTGTGACACAATCGTGTGCCTAACGCTAAAATGATTTAGTTTATATTCTGTTTTCAATATGTCGATAATTTCATTTAAATGTTCTAACACTATATATATGTGTTGTGTATAGGGATCGATGAAGGAGTGGAGAGCATGCAACGAGAAGGAAATGAAGCTAGAAGATGAAGACTTAATTACCCGCCTAGATTATATATATATATGTCTCTATGTGATGATTGTAACTTACCCGTCTACTTGTTTTGGAGAACTTAAGACTTAATTCCGATGCTTGTGTGATGAATAATATATTTGTAATGCGATGAACATGTTTGTAATGCATATGTGTAATGCTTGTGTGATGAACAATATATTTGGAATTCTGTACACTTTTCACTTTCCGAAATTCTGTATGAAATATAACTGCTATATATATATATATATATATATATATATATTCCCACTGGCGAACAGCTGTTCGCCAGCGGTAAGCCAAATGTGTTCGCCAGCAGTAGCCTTTTCCCTACTAGTGAGCGTGGAGGAGCTTCTGGAGTTTACCAGTTTACCGCCTACCTGCCGCGCCAGATGTCGTGTCTCGAAGGACGGACACCGGGGATGCGAGGCACCCCCTTTGTAGATTCGGTAGGGGCGCGAAGGAGGCTGGAAACGTCTCCCGGGGGTCGATCGCCGGCAAGCTATTCACTCACTCTCCGATCTCGACGTGGTAGGCAAACAAGGAAAGCACACAGCGATCTACCCAGGTTCAGGCCGCCCGGAGGCTAACAACCCTACTCCTGCATGTCTGGATTGATGGGTGAATCATGGTGTGGCTACAATGGTGTTCTCCGGCGAGGTACCAGGTAGGGTACCCGGTTAGAGGAAGAGGAAGGACAGATCCTTTCCCACAGGAGATCACCTTCCTTCTCTTCCCCGCCCTACCCTAGCTCTGTGGTTATCTTCTACCTTGGGATCGCCGGTGATCTTCGGTCCTTGCAACCTCCTAACTTGTCCCTTCCCTCCATGCCTTGGTCCTCCTTTTATAGGTACAGGGGATGCCACAGAGGTCATGCGAGGAGCGTGAAGGGGTCTTGGCGGAAACCAACCCCTCTCCGTGGTGGAGACGGCGACGTGGCCTCTTCTCCTCCAAGTATCGGTCACCGGGTTAGTGAGATCCTCTAGCGCCTTTTGGGAAAGCCGCGGACAGGGGCTGACAGCGCGCAGGTGGTGTCCCCTGCCCGCGCCTTGCTTCCCAAGCCTTCTGGGGGCTTCTACCGTCCTCTGGAAGGTGGTAGAAGCCTTATCTTCGTCTTATACGGACTGGTACCCGAGAGGGATACCGGCCCCGCCGGTGACTCGCGCTCTCGGGGTCTTCGGCTCCATCCGGGGCACAGGGGACCCGGGGGTCCTGAGTACCCGAAAGGTCTCGCTTGGTGTGGGTGCTCCCGCCAGGTCTTGCGATGAGTCTTGGTCTTGTCCATCTTTGGGTTGGGCCCACAGACGGTGGACCCACTTAGGCAGCGCTAGGGGAACCCCATGTTCCACTGCTGCGACAGGATATACTAGTCATGGTGTCTACTATGAGATTTACTTGGGCATTACAACATGATTCATAGACCGTTCCAACCGCATCTATGACTAATAATCCACCTTCAGGTTAGCGTCCGCATCGCGTTCAGTATTAAGTTGCAAGAAACAGATTATTGCATTAAGTAAAGTGCGTAATGTAAGCAATACAATTATCCTTAGATAAAGCATCGCTGTTTTACCCCTAGTGGCAACAACACATCCACAACTTTAGAGGTTGCTGTCACTCCCCCAGATTAAATGGAGACTGAACCCACTATCTAGCATAAATACTCTCTCTTGGAGTTACAGGTATCAACTTGGCCAGAGCATCTACTAGTAACGGAGAGCATGCAAGATCAGAAATACCATACACATGATATATAATAAGTACTTGACATAGTATTCAATATTCATCGGATCCCAGCAAACACAACATGTAGAATTACAATAATATGATCTTGATCATGTTAGGCAGCTCACGAGATCTAAACATGATGGCACAAAAGGAGAAGACAACCATCTAGCTACTGCTATGGACCCATAGTCCAAGGATGAAGTACTCAAGTATCACTCCGGAGGCGGGCATGGTGATGTAGAGCCCTCCATTAATGATTCCCCTCTCCGGCAGGGTGCCGGGAAGAGCTTCTGAAACCTCCCGAACTAGGGTCGATGATGGCGGCGGCTACGGGATGTTTCGTCCTCGAGTAGGTAAAATGATAACAACAAAATATTTTCTGTAGTGACATGCTACCACACAATCTTGATCAAATAATACTGTAAGGCTCATGTTATGAATGGAGTCAAGGCAAAATGGTCTATAGTTTGCTAACAAATAGAAAAAGAGTAAACAACTGAATCATATAAGCAAAAACTTTTCATGGATAGTACTTCAAGACAAGCATCAATAAGTTTTGCATAAGAGTTAACTCATAAAGCAATAGATTCTAAGTAAAAAGGCATTGAAGCAACACATAGGGGGATTTAAGTTTCAGCATTTGCTTTCAACTTTCAACATGTATATCTCATGGATAATTGTCAACACAAAGGAATATAATAAGTGCAATAAGCAAGCATACAAAAATTGTTGCACACAAAGTTGACACTAGTGTTTGCTTCTAAGATAGAAAAAAGTATGTAAACTGACTCAACATAAAAGTAAAAGAAAGGCCCTTCGCAGAGGGAACCATGGATAGAAACATGTGCTAGAGCTTTTTAGTTTTTGTAAGTTTTTTGAAATTATATAAAGAGCATGAAAGTAAGTTTTTTAGAGGTGTTTGTTGTTGTCAACGAATGGTAATGGGCACTCTACCCCCCTTGTCAACTAGACTTTCAAGAGCGGCTCCCATTGAAGGACGTTATTGTCCTTCTTGTTCTCTTTTGTTTACACATGTAGTTATTCACTAGTATTATTGCTTGGCTGATTCGATCAGGGCAAAAATGTGAAGAGAATTAAGCGGTTAAAGTTGTAATTAGTTTGGATTGGGCACCCCATTTGCCAGCTCTTTTTGCAAAGTTATTGGATAAGTGGATGTGCCACTAGTCCATTGGTGAAAGTCTGTCATAAGCAAATGACAAGGTTGATATCGAAAACACCACATACTTCCTCATGAGCTATAAAACATAAAGACAAATAAGAGATCATAGCCTTTGAATAAAGGTAGCACACTAAGTATATACTTGGAATGGCAGGAAATACCACATAGTAGGTAGGTATGGTGGACACAAATGGCATGGGTTTTGGCTCAAAGTTTGGATGCACGAGAAGCATTCCCTCTCAGTGCAAGGTTTAGGCTAGCAAGGTTGTTTGAAGCGAACACAAGGTAACAACTGGTACAACAAGACTTACATGAAAACATACTGCAAGCATCATAAGACTCTACATTGTCTTCCTTGTTACTCAAACATTTTTACCAGAAAATATCTAGACCTTAGAGATACCAAACATGCAAACCAAGTTTCAACAAGCTCTACGGTAGTTCTTCATTAATAGGTTTTAAGTACATCATGCAAGAGCTTAAACATGATGTACTTGAGAGCTGAAAACAATTGACAAGCACCACAATATCCAAGACAATGATCTACAAGAATAAGCATGTCTTTTTAAATAAACCATCTACCACATGTAGCATTTTCTGTTTCCAACCAAACACCAATCAACTTATTTAAACATAAACTCTCCAAGTATTTAACAATGAGACAAGACAGTATTTCTACAAATGCTACGGCTTTCAGCATTCGCCAAATAAAAAGAATAAGTGCTGCGGCTTTCAGCTTTCGCCAAATAAAAAACAATAAGTGCTGCGGCTTTCAGCTTTCGCCATAAATATAAGTGAAGAATACAAGTATTCATATGAAAAAGCGGAGCGTGTCTCTCTCCCACAAAGGAATTCTAGGATCTATTTTATTCAGAGAATGAAAACAACAAAAACAAAACAAAAACAAATAGACGCTTCAAGTAATGCACATAAGATGTGACGGAATTAAAATATAGTTTCACCAGAGGTAACCTGATAGTTTGTTGATGAAGAAGTGGATGCCTTGGGCATCCCCAAGCTTAGACGCTTGAGTCTTCTTGAAATATGCTTGGGTGACCCACGGGGGCATCCCCAAGCTTAGGCTTTTCACTCTTCTTGATCACATCGTATCATTCTCCCTCTTGATCCTTGAAAACTTCCTTCACACCAAACTCAAATTAATCTTTATTAGCGGGTCAGTGCATGATCAAAAATTCACATGTTCTGCATGGACACAATCATCACCAATACTCCTGTACATTAGCTACAGACACTGATGTTCTGTAGAGCAAAGAAATTCACTTAAACATAGTAAAAGAGAGAATGCAAAACAAAAGGCAGAATCTGTCAAAACAGAACAGTCCGTAAAGATGAATTTTAGAATGCAAAATAAAAGGCACTTAAGTTCCTCAGATCAGAAAACTTAAAACTAATGAAAGTTGCATACATATCTGAGGATCACACAAAAAAAAATTTAGGACGTTTCGAATTTTCTGGAATATATTACGAATTAAACGGTAGAAAGAAAAAATCTGTTCCTGTGCAGAAATCCAAATCTAGCATCAACTTTCTACTAGAGACTTTACTTGGCACAAGAATGCAATAAAATAAAGATACAAAGCAGTTGCTACAGAGGTAATCAAGCTCCTTGACTCAAATAAAAGAAAAAATGGCTAATGTGGTTATACCTAACGGGGTATACCCACGCGACTACAATAAAGCCTACTCTACCGGAAGGCACACCTGGTGGCCCAGAGATGGGATACTACAAGGAGCCGCAAGGCAGCCCAATATCAATGAAGTACGGCTCAAGAAAGGAGCAAACGTACCGACTTAGGACTTAGTAATTCAAGTCGTATTAAAACTCCCGAGACCTAGGCTCCTATATAAAGGCCAGGAGGGGGAAGATAGAGATTACACAATCTATTAGCCAAAAAACCCTAGCGAATCTTCGACTCGCCGGGACGCCATTGTAGCCACCTTGTAACCATCCAGATCTATAATGAGGGCAACTCTGCTTGTCAGCCGTCCGAATTCACCAACGACTATATACTCTTCCACCCGATTAAACCCTAGGTACCTTACCATGAGATTTGCCGAGTTTACACCTCGTCAATAGGCGCCGTTTGTGGGACAAACTGGCGTTGGATCTACGGGTTCGGCGGCCTCACTGATTTCATCATCAACGTCTTCACCAACTAGGAATTCGCCGGATCTGAGGAAGCCGTACACCCTCGGCACCTTTGATTTCGTCCCGTACTCGGAATCCAAGCGACCAACGTTCGCAAAGATACACTCAGGTATGGATCTGACGTTTCGTTTCGTTGTCAACCAATGGGGAACGCTTCACGTGTCAAGCCCGCCTCGGTCTCCGAGATCGGAAAACACGATCGCGGCGACTCCAGACATCTTCGACTCCGCGTCTTCACCGACTCCGGACGACATCAACTCCACCATCTTCATCGACTCTGGATGCCGTCGACTGCGTGTCTTCATCGACTCCGGCCTTCATCGACTCATCAGCCGAGGGCTCCGACGACATCTGCGACTGCTCCGATTGCGCCGTCTTTCACGTGGCTGCCGTACTCTGCGGCATCAACTCTTCTTCAAGTGAAGACAACAACGATCATGGCGAGGGTCGTAACGTGCGCAACCGCTCGTCAACTCAAGTCTTCATGGTAGCACTAGGAGTCACAACAGGTAACCAGTCGACTCCACCCCAGCGTCGGGCACCACCACCGCCGGTTCAGTGCCCGCAAATTGTGCGACTGCCAGATAAGACGGAGCTCATCATCACGAAAGAGATGGCGGAGAAAATCCAAGACATTATCAATAACGGTACGCTTATGTCAGCCGATTCCTCCAGGGAAGACACACTAACACGCCAGTATTTGCTGCGCAAGAAAAACCTGGAGTTGATCTAGCTGCAACAAGAACTCAATGAGCGGCAGCAGAGAGCCGACTCAGCCAGCGGGCGACGGATTGCCGCATCTTCATCTTACTCAACCAGAGGAGATCCAGGATCAGCAGAGTACCAGCGAACTAGAGCTCGGATGCCGCCCAACGGCCCACGAGCCAATATCGAACCAACAAACATTCGGCAGAGATTTATGATGCTCGACGACGACGGCATCCCGGTGCCACAGACGACGGAGGCGGCAGTACAATCAGTCGCAACATACGTTATCCTCTCTACCGGGCACAGATCGCAGCCTTAGGGCAAGTGGGGACCGCACTGGTTCCAACCGCGAACCTCCCGAGTCGTCCTGGGATCAGCACAGGGCAGAACCAGCCAGGCACCGGCACTCGAATTAACGACAACAAGCCAAACGAAACTGAAAATCATCATAATGAAAATAACGGCACTCGACACCGTGAAGATCGCGACCGAGATGAACCAGAAGGAAGCAGGACCAGACGCTGTCACCTCGATGACCGCGATAGAGACGAGTCAGAAGTGATGAGGATATATCGGTGGATTATGATGATTATCCATGCTTAAACTGGAAGGAAATACTAAACATGATCGATGATTATTATAAGGTGAACTCATTCCTAGTTGGATATGATCCCATGAATTATAAGAATGTTATACTGCCTAAGTTATTATGTTTATGTATCATTAGGTTTGAGTTAATGGAGATAATGGCGAATGGAGAAGAAGATGTGGGCAAGGAATGGAGGCTGTTGACAAACATCAAGGTGGCTAGCACGAGGGAGGCGAGGGAGGAAGTGGAGCCATCACGCAAAGAAAGGATGCTGCAAACAAAGAAAGATCCTTTCCAATTCGGATTCAAGATTTGTTCAGATTCGGTTCGGACTGACAGAAGTCCTGAATTTGAAACAGACGTGGATTCTTTATACGGACTCCAAATAGAGCAAAGAAGCACAATCTGAAAAGGCAATTTGAAGGGCTTTCCAATGGGTCCGGCCCCATGCCCGGGTTCGGCTCGGACTGGGCGCGGTGACCGCAACAAGTCACGAGTTGTTTTCTGCCTGTTTCCAAACAGAGTCCGTTAAAGTTAGGAAAGTTAGGTTTTGACTCCAACACAATGTTGGACGTCCAGCAGCCTTTATAAGGCTTGTAATTTCGTGGCTTTTAGGTTTAAGACCACGTTTAAGATAAACCCTAGATCGAATTGCTAAAGCATTCATCTATCAGAATTCCTCTTTGCTGCGATCAGGAATTCACCCCTCTCCTTTGTTGCGATCGAGAGGTTATTGTTACCCAAGTTTGAGTGTGATCTGTCGTTCCACTGGGAATTGGCAGATTGCAAAACCGCTTCGTGGTCGGCGGCTGCGTTGCACTAGCGTGAGGTGTTGCGAATATCCATTGAGTTGAAGAGCTGTTGCATTGGCAACGGGGGAACAGCCGGAGAGTTCGAGAGCATCCGCGAGTTATCTACATCATCCATCAATTCCACCATCGGCTCACTGAGAAGATCGGGCCACCCCTTATCATCTTGGTATCAGATTTCCAGTGTTTACTCGGTGAGCATCCACAAATCCATCTCGTAGTTGTAGATTTATTTTCGTCCTATCCAGAAAAAGCCATACAAAAAGATTAGGTTTTAGATTTTGCCATAGACTTAGATTGCAGCAGTTTGATTCATAGTTGCTGGTCAATTTTCCTTTGCGTAACTTTAATCTTGTCCAAGTCTAGGTTTAGGGTTCTAATCGTTTTGCTTTCTCTTATTGAATTCGGAGTCCAAAAACAGAAAATACCAATTTTCGTCCGTTTTTCCCGCGTGGACAGTTTCCGAGTAGAGTTAGGTTTCTAAGTTCTGTTTGTTTCCAAATCTTCCGTTGTTATTTCCGTAACTTTGTTTAGCTTAGCCACTGCCTTTCTACAGCACGTGAGTAGGAACTTACCCATTGAGAATAGCAAATTTTCTTGTCCTCGACAGGCTGCTCTTTTGATCGGTTTTCTTGCACACTTTGTCTCAGCGTGTTTGCTCAAGTGCTCCTGTTTTGTTGTGGCCATAAATTTAAAATAAAATAAAAAGAGAAAAGAGAAAAGAGACGAGAGAAAAAGTGACAAAAGAAAAAAATTCAGAGAAGAGAAAAGAATCAAAGGCCGAAGTTCAAATTTCAGTTGAGGAGCTTGTTGATTGTGTTTTGTTGCATAGTTGAGCAATCTTGTGCCTGTCATTAGAGCCTTTTTGCTAGCATCTCTCTTGTGCATTTGCAACAACCGAGCATTACTCCGATATATCATATTTTGAGCTCAATTTTCAAAGTTGCTTTTGCCCCATTTATCTCCACCGTGTGAGTTTCCCTGTTGTGTCCGATCAGCACTAGGAATTGAACTGGTGTAGTTAGGTATCCCTACCAAGCTCCACTAAATACCCTGGTTTGCTGTGTGACGCATTGAAACCCATAATATTCGCTGCATCACATCCGTGCACGTACTGTCACTACAAGTGGTGAGCTTTTCTAATTCACTGTGGAACGGTAAGATCCACAATTTCTTTCGGTTGAGTGAGTTGAGAGTTTTCCACATATATACATATCTGTTTGTTTTTCACTAACCATGGTAGACAGTGCTATGGATACTTTGGAGACACGTCAATATCACTTCCTCCACCATAAATATTGTAGTGATACTTTTTGGGAGGAAGAACAAGGTGCTTTCAATGGTGATGGCCTTTTCCACCATCGTGTGCAGATTGGTGAGCGATGTGCTGCTGCCACCATTGACGGATCTTCTAATCTCAATTTAGTCAGTATTGAGGTTGTAGAAAAGTTGCAGCTACATAAATTTTCCAATCTGAAGCCATACCTTCTACGCTCATCATATGGCACACTGCTTATTTCCCACACTGCTGAAGTTCCTTTTACCTTCGGCGAGCATACTGAGATTGTGCGATGTGATGTATGCCCCATGCCACTTGACTCTTGTCACGTACTTCTCGGAGATCCTTGGTGCAGGAAGTTTCAAGTTCGAGCTCGCCCCGAGGTTAACAAAATTTCGTTCATGTGGAACATGAAGCGGGGTTTTCTGCTACGAAATTCAGCCGATGATTTTCATGAGTACCATCTTCTTCGCAAGGAGAGGAGAAAAGAATTTAGCTTATCGGCTAAGTACATGGTCATCATGGACGGTGACATTTCAATTATATGTCATGTTGACCACATTATGGATCAAATCCCATGTGAGAATGAGAGCCACATAGCCAAATTGAGTGAGAGTGTTATAAAAAGTGAGTTGTGTGATTCCACTAAACGTGAGGATGAGTGCATACACTTTGAGAGTATGAGAGAACAAGACAACATGAGTGTAGTAGATGATAGGACATGTGAGGATATTTCTGCTAATGTAACTATCTCTACTTCTAGTGTTGTTTCTTGTGATATGCAGGTTGCTTTTGAAGAAAGGGAGCTGTCAAGTCTTCAACCTGCATCACCACTAGAGGAACCTATTTCAGTGCCTACTACATCTGAGGAGTTTGCCATTGAAAAGGGTAATGATTTTGAGCTGCAGCCAGCAAGCGCGTCACTTTGTGAGTATGATTCTACGCTGACTAGTTCTAGTGATTTGATACACAAACATATTTCAGCACCATGTGATAATTTGCTAAATTCGAATTTTGATCATGTGGTATTGATTACACATAAAGAGATCCTTGCTAAACTACAACCGACTGATGTTTTGTTTTACATCATGCTAGAAGAACCACTTACCATTAGTTGTGCTATGAATAGGATTTCTGAAATTTCATATGTAAATTCTAGCACCTATGCCAACTGTTTTCGATTCTATTTAATTGGTGACTATAACATGAACGAGAATTTTTTGGTGGATCACATATGCATTACCTATGATAACATTGCTGAACTAAAACATTTTTCTTGCAATCATATATGCTCTGTGCCAAAATCTTTTTGCTTTGGGACAATACCTCATTATCATGATAATATGATGTCTTCTAGTCTAGTTGATGTACCTCAGCGAACAAAGGTAGCATCACCTTTGTTGGACTGTTCTGATCTTGCTAGATTTGCATATGATTATGCACATCCGTCTTGTTTGTCCCAAACTGATTTATGCTTCACTTATATTTGCAAACTGAGTTGCATCTTAAGTACTGGAAATAATGGACATGACTATTTACCTGTTTGTGCTGCATGGTCATTGCTTTGTTCTACATATCAGAGTAGCGCAATTGAAGCATGGTATGACACATATGATGATTTGCATCGTTTGGATTGGTTTGACCTTGATAGCATGAAATTTGATCATCGATCTTCTGTGAGGACATTGGATTTAATACTGAATCATAACATTTTATATATTTGTGTCTATCATTTTGATCATGATTCTATGAACTTCACTTATACTTGCAATTCTGATTGCTTATTGCTGAGATTTTCTTGGTTCCATTATGACAATTATATGTGCTATGCTCGCAATTTTCGTTGCATTTTGTCATTTGAGAATAACCATCCTATTTACAAACATGATACAACCTGCTATATATACATATACTCTGCATACACGTTGTTCTTTTTGTTTCTTCCACTTTCAGCTTATCCAAAGCCGCGGACGGCTTTTCTTGAAGAAAGGGAGGATGATGAGGATATATCGGTGGATTATGATGATTATCCATGCTTAAACTGGAAGGAAATACTAAACATGATCGATGATTATTATAAGGTGAACTCATTCCTAGTTGGATATGATCCCATGAATTATAAGAATGTTATACTGCCTAAGTTATTATGTTTATGTATCATTAGGTTTGAGTTAATGGAGATAATGGCGAATGGAGAAGAAGATGTGGGCAAGGAATGGAGGCTGTTGACAAACATCAAGGTGGCTAGCACGAGGGAGGCGAGGGAGGAAGTGGAGCCATCACGCAAAGAAAGGATGCTGCAAACAAAGAAAGATCCTTTCCAATTCGGATTCAAGATTTGTTCAGATTCGGTTCGGACTGACAGAAGTCCTGAATTTGAAACAGACGTGGATTCTTTATACGGACTCCAAATAGAGCAAAGAAGCACAATCTGAAAAGGCAATTTGAAGGGCTTTCCAATGGGTCCGGCCCCATGCCCGGGTTCGGCTCGGACTGGGCGCGGTGACCGCAACAAGTCACGAGTTGTTTTCTGCCTGTTTCCAAACAGAGTCCGTTAAAGTTAGGAAAGTTAGGTTTTGACTCCAACACAATGTTGGACGTCCAGCAGCCTTTATAAGGCTTGTAATTTCGTGGCTTTTAGGTTTAAGACCACGTTTAAGATAAACCCTAGATCGAATTGCTAAAGCATTCATCTATCAGAATTCCTCTTTGCTGCGATCAGGAATTCACCCCTCTCCTTTGTTGCGATCGAGAGGTTATTGTTACCCAAGTTTGAGTGTGATCTGTCGTTCCACTGGGAATTGGCAGATTGCAAAACCGCTTCGTGGTCGGCGGCTGCGTTGCACTAGCGTGAGGTGTTGCGAATATCCATTGGGTTGAAGAGCTGTTGCATTGGCAACGGGGGAACAGCCGGAGAGTTCGAGAGCATCCGCGAGTTATCTACATCATCCATCAATTCCACCATCGGCTCACTGAGAAGATCGGGCCACCCCTTATCAAGAAGGAAGCAGGTCCAGGCATCGCCATCGCAGTGATCGCGACAGAGACGAAACAGAAGAGGGCAGAACAGCTCGACGCCGACGCGAGAGAGAAGAACGCCGTCAGCGAAGGCGCACCGAGCAATTCCAGCATGATTACGTGGAGGAAGGTGTTGATGCGCGAGACATCATCACCAGGCGAACAATCAACAGACGCAGACATCAATGAAGGCATCGCAGTCGCACCACCGGCTCCAGTCGATGCAGTTCGTATACAGATTCAGAGGTCGAACCCTGTGGAGCCCTGTGCTTCACGGCTGCCGTCCGGGAAACTTGCATGCCTAAGAGATTCGAGTTAACCTAAGAAACCCCTAAGTACAATGGCAGTTAGAAACCTTCGACTTGGCTCAAGGACTACAGAACGGAAGTCACCTGCCAGAGGGGAAACACCACAACTGCCATGCAGTATATCGAGTTGATGCTCACGGGATCAGCCCGAGCTTGGCTCAGAGGTCTTCCCCGCAGTTCATATGGACTTGGGACGCTTTTTGCAGTGATTTCAACATAAATTTTCTTCCACCTTCAAGCGAACCGTGTCGTTCCAGCAGCTTCGGTCCTGCAAGCAAAAGACTGGCGAGTCCCTCTGCGAATATATCCAGCGGTGGACGACTATGAAAAATTCAGGTGCCAACATATCAGAGGACAATGCAATCTTTGCGTTCATTCAAGGCGTCAAACGCAACGACTTACAAGAGGCATTGGGTCGAGATGGCCCAAAAACAGTAACACATCTCACGGAAATAGCTAATAAGTGGGCAGACGGAGAGGACTCTGTTCGTGCTGAGAGACATCTGTCATATGAAGTGGATGGCACTACTAGGAAAAGGCTTATAGGTAATGGGGTATTCTTTGGCGCACCAAACAACCCATGCGCCAAAGAATTTGTTTAGTGGCGCATCCCCAACTGTGCGCCACAGATATCTGTGGCGCATTACATGCCCATGCGCCACAGTATTCTCTTTTTTGTGGCGCACCCAGAAGCATGCGCCACAGAATACCTGTGGACCCCACGACCCAGTATGATTTTCAAAATCCGAGGCCAATTCAGTGGCGTAGTAGGCCCATGCGCCACAGAAAAGCAACATTCTGTGGCGCATCCTCACACATGCGCTACAGAAAATAGACATTCTGTGGCGCATGGCCAGGGGTGCGCCACAGAATACCAGCTTTCTGTGGTGCATGGGCTTGGTGCGCCACAGAATGTGGCTTTTCTGTGGTGCATGGGCCTGGTGCGCCACAAAATGAATATTCGGTGTGCCACAAAATTGGAACCTGGGACCACAAAAGCATTAAATGCACTAAAATGTCAGATTCATTTGCAACCTTTCCCCTTCTCTCACACACCTCGTTTTTCTCCTCCCTTTCACCCAATTCTCCCCATTCTTTCTCCATTTCTTCTAGTTAAACCTATTTTGTTCCATAGATGATTGGTTAGTAGGTAGGGAGGCTCCGTATATACTCTCTCCTCCTCTTTTTGTCCACTAAATTCTCTCCAACACACATCACACGATCACGGTCCTGGGAGGAGCTCCAATCTACTAGGTGAGATATCTCCTCCTCTTTTTGTTGTGGTGTGCATGCTTGCGGTGTATGACCATCGGTGTGTATGGCCACCAGTGTATGGCCATCAGTGTATATATGGGCCACCGATCATGAATGGCCGGGTGTATGGCCGTCGGTGTATGTTGACACCTATGCATGTTTGTTTGTTGTTTTTGTTGTTGCTTGCGCCGGCGTGGTGCATGAATGTTTGCCGAAATGTTGATTAATTTCCATTTCGGCAAATTTTTGCACCACCCATACGTCCTACTTTTAAGAGAAGTCATGCCGAAATTTTCAATCGAACATGCATATGTGTGTGTATGTGTGTGTGCATGTTGCGGTTCTGATTAACGTACTCTCGTTTCTCGGTTCTGCTCTACGTATACCGCGTGTAGGCAACCATGGTCGTCGCGATGAACTCCGGTCAAATCAGTAGATACAAGGAAGAAGCAAAGGCGGAAATGATTCGGTGCATCAGGCGCCAGATAAGATGTCCGTGTCGGACATGCAAACTCCTGAGCTGGATCAACCCTGATTCTGGACAATTGGAGGAGCACCTGCTCAGGCGCGGTTTCATGGTAGGCTTCAACCATGCGCCGAAAGCAAATACGCATGAAGGAGATGTCGGCGAGGGAGAAGACGAAGAGTCTCTCGGACATGCTGGTTATCATGACGAAGGAGATGTCGGCGGAGAAGATGATCATGACGAAGGAGATGTCGGCGGACAAGATCATCATCATGATAACCATGGGGGAGATGGCGGTGGTGGAGAAGACTCGAACACGGAGACCACGCTAATGTCGGCGTTGCGGGACTCTCATGTTCAAGAACTGCTCCTCAAGGAGACGATGAACGCTAGGGAGAGAGCCAAACTGGCCCAAATGGAGATAGACGGGAAGACTCCGTTGTATCCTGGGTGCCGGCCACAGGATACACGCTTGCAAGTAACGCTTGATGCTCTGGAGATGAAGTGATGAGGATATATCGGTGGATTATGATGATTATACATGCTTACACTGGAAGGAAATATTAAGCCTAACCGATGATTATTATAAGGTGAACTCATTCCTAGTTGGACATGATACTTTGATTTATAAGAATGTTATACTACCTAAGTTATTGTGTTCTTGTATCATTAGGTTTGAGTTAATAGAGGGCATGGCGCATGGAGAAGAAGATGCGCGCGAGGGATGGAAATCATTGACAACCATCAAGGTGGCAAGCACGAGGGAGGCGAGGGAGGAAGTGGAGCCATCAATGAAGAGATATTCAATTCGGACTAGCAGAAGTCACGAATTCGAAACAGTCAAGGTGTATTCATATGAAGTCCAAATAAAGCAACGAAGCACAGGTTGGAAAGGAAATTACAAATCCTTTCCAACGGATCCGACCCCAAACACCGGTTCGACTCGGACAAGCCTCGGTGACCAAAACAAGTCGACGGCTGTTTCCTGCCAGTTTCCAAATAGAGTCCTTTAAGTTAGGAAAGTTAGAGATATGGTTGTTTTCGACTCCAACTCTATGTTGGACGTCCAGCTGCCTTTATAAGGCTTGTAATTTCGTGGCTTTTAGGTACAGACCACGTTTAAACATAAACCCTAGATTTGATTGCTAAGCATTCATCTATATTCGAGTTCCTCTGTGTTGCGCTCAGGAATTCAACCTTTCCACTGTGTTGCGCTCTGGAGATTTTTATCCGAAGTTTGAGTGTGATCTGTTGTTCCACTGGGAATTAGTAGATTGCAAAACCGCTTCGTGGTCGGCGGCTACGTTGCATCGGTGTGAGGCGTCGCGAATATCCATTGGGTTGAAGAGCTGTTGCATTGGCAACGGGGGAACAGCCGGAGAGTTCGTCGGATTCTCGCAAGTTATCTTCCACCATCATCCATCTACCCATCGCTCACTGAAAAGATCGGGCCACCCCTTATCATGAAGGCTGAAAGCAAATGGACCGACGTGAGCTTCACGACGAACATGAAATTCATGCACGATCGTCTTCCCGAGGGGAACACATTGCCAACTAGCATCGAGGAGGCCAAGAAAGTCGTGTGCCCACTTGACCTACCGCACGTTAGATACCATGCCTGCATCAATGATTGCGCAATTTATCGGGGCGAGTACAAGGAACAAACCAAATGTCCGGTGTGCGACGCAGATCGGTACAAGGGTGGGAACAAGAAAGTTCCTCGAAAAGTGGTATGGTACATTCCTATCACTCCCCGTCTACATCGGTACTTTGTGGACCCTAAGGAAGCAAAGCTCATGCAATGGCACGCGGAAAGGGAGAAGCCCGAAGAAGATCCGGAGAAGGGAAGGATCCTATCACACCCTTCAGATGCTAGCCAGTGGGAAGCATTGGACACCTTTGAAAATTTCGGAGGCGACGCAAGGAACGTCAGGCTGCGTATGAGCACCGATGGACTCAATCCGTTCGGCAACCAGAGCAGCACGCATAGCACCTGGCCCGTGTTTGTATGGCCTTACAACCTCCCCCCTTGGCTGTGCACGAAGCAAAGGTACATACACATGACAGTTCGCTTCCAGGGGCCAAAACAACCGGGGGTCGACATACATTTGTATCTCATGCTGTTGAAAGAGGAGTTAGCCATGTTGTGGGAGACGCCAGCCCGTACGTGGGATGCCTACACTGGAGAATATTTCGACATGAGAGCCGCCTTGTTCACGACGGTGCAGGACTATCCTGGTCGCTCATACGTATCGGCCCAGGTAGGCCACGGATTCTGCGCATGTGTCAGGTGCATGGATGGGACCCCGCATCTCCAGCTACCAAGGGATGGGTCTTCGAAAACCGTGTTCCCAGGGGCTCGACGGTGGCTTCGCATGGATCACCCGTGGAGGAAATGCGGTGACCTGTTCGATGGTGAAAACGAGCACGAAAGAGCCCCACGCCAGAGGACCGACACTGAAATCGACGAGCTTTTGAGAAATTGGGAGGAGTGCCCTGCGCCAGGAAAGAAGCGACCGAGGGTAGATCCCCTGATGGGTGTATGGAAAGCGAGGTCTGTTTTCCACGACTTGGAGTACTGGAAGGTGACCGAGAGTCTACTTGGCACTCTTTCCAACACGCCAGAAAAGTCCAAGGATGGGACGAGAGCAAGATCTGATCTAAAATTGCTTGGCATCAAAAAAGAGCTTCAGGCACCCGACAGTGATGACGACGATGATGATGATGATGATCAGACGGAAGGGACTCAAGGTTGCCGCAAAAGGGTAAAGAAGAACACGGTGGTGCTTCCCCCTGCCTGCTACACTATGAGTCCGGTGGAGCTCGAGCAGTTCTACAAGTGCCTCGTAGGAGTCAAATTTCCTCACGGTTACGCGGGGAAGATCAGCAGATATCTGGATTTACTTCCCGCCCGCATTCTTTGATATTTGCGTGCATCTCCTTCTCCATGTCGTTGAGGACATCAAGCAGCTCGGGCCGACGTTCCTGCACTACATGATGCCGTTCGAAAGGTAGAACGGTGTGATAAAGGATACGTTCGCAACAGGGCCCGTCCAGACGCAAGCATGGCCAAGGGCTTTCTAACCTACGAGTGCATCTCCTTCTGCCAGAATTATCTAAGCACTGAGTACCAGGATGTTGGTCTGCCCACCAGGAAGCACCTCGGTAGGCTCGGTGGATTTGGTCACCGCGAGGGCTACCGCTCACTCTTTGTCGGCGTTCATGGCTGAAAAGAACACCTCGACAGGGCTCATCGGGTCGCGCTACAACACTTAAAATTGATCGAACCTTGGGTGGAAGAGCACAAGAGCTTAATCGAGCAGAATTACATTGTCCAGGGTCGGCCGAGGAAGAATGGAGACGTATCCAGAGAGCACAACTCCACCTTCACGCATTGGTTCAAGAAAAGGCAACTAGTTCAAGCAACGAGCATAAGGCCATCTACGGAAGATGAAAAACTCACGTTCTCCTTATCACAGGGCCCCGGGAAGAACGTAAGAACCTATCAGACGTACGACATCAATGGTTACAGATTCACCACCGAGGAAAAGGACAAGAATAGTGAATATCAAAACTCAGGAGTAACCATGCTATCCTACGGTGATGACGAGGCTACTGTCAAGGAAAGATTCTTTGGAAGGATCGAGGAGATATGGGAGCTCAACTACTGTGGAGATTCGGTGCCAATGTTCCGTGTGAGATGGGCCAAGGACGTCGTCAAAGAAGGAAGGTATTTCACCACCATGGTTATACCCGATGCCAAATCGAAGAAAGCCTCCGCAAAAAACGAGCCATGGGTACTCGCTAGCCAAGTTGAGCAATGTTTCTTCATTACCGGCCCGTCAAAACCTAGCCGTGTTGTCGTGAGGAGGGGAAAGAGGAGCATCATTGGAATGGAAGGAGACGCAAACGAGGAAGACTTGGACAAGAACGGTGATCCGAAGATCGAGGAGGAATTCGACAAGTTCTTCGACATACCGACTACTAGCAAACACACAAGGAAGACCTCCCTCCCTACTAAAGGTTGTCCGTTCACGCGAAGAAATCTCAAGGTGCCCGGCTGATGACCCACAAGTATAGAGGATCGCAACACTCTTCGAGGGAAGTAAAACCCAAATTTATTGATTCGACACAAGGGGAGCCAAAGAATATTTATAAGCCTTAACAGCGGAGTTGTCAATTCAGCTGCACCTGTGAATAGACTTGCTCGAGACAGATTATCAGTAGCAACAGTTTTATAGCAATGACAGTAGTGATATAACAGCAGCAGTAGAATAAAAACAGCGGTGATGATTATAGTAGAAAGCAGGATTAAAATACTATAGGCAAAGGGACGGATGAACGGGCGTTGCATGGATGAGATATTTCATATAATAATCAAGTCATGGGCATTTGCAGATAAATAAGATAAAGCATCCAAGTATTTATTAACCATAGGCATGTGTTCCAATTTAGTTGTGCATGCTCGCAATGAGAAACTTGCACATCATCTTTTGTCCTACCAGCCCGTTTGCAGCGGGGCCTCAAGGGAAAATTAATGACGAGCAGATGAAGCATGCAAGTTGGTTACTTAATTAGTATGGAAGATAACAAGTCCAACTACTACTTCCTCATCAGCTCGAAACAATGGCACAAATTGGGAAATATTTTGAAGGTTTTAAAAGGTAGCACATGCAAATTTACTTGAATGGTTTGAAATGCCATACATAGGTGTTCATGGTGGACTCTTTGGGAATAACTTGGTTTTCAGGGATTTGGAAACACAAGCATTTTCAGCTTAGTACAAGTGGAGGCTAGCAATAGACAAGGGAGCGACAATTCAAGAGAGCAATAGCCGTCATAATCATGCTTGCGACAAAATAAAATTAACGGAGGCATAAAAACTATACTAGAACTCTGAGGCAAAATAGATCATCGAGGCTTAATTGACTTTTTGTTTTCAGTCATAACATGTGTAAGCATGTGCCAAGTCGATTCAAATGAATTATTCAGAGTAGGATTCCACAATGTCATATTCTACTATGAACAGAACAATGCAAGCAAACATCTATGAAGCATGTTGTCCACCATTAATAAATTGGGACTGATCATAAGAGAACATGAACTACTAAGAATCCACCAATAGACATATACCGTATGCGAACCATCTAAGCATGCTCACATAAATGAGTATATGTACAAAAATGAAAACAAATAGAGTTCATTACCAGCCTCTTACCCAACTCGAATTGTCATAGATCATCATTATTGCCTTTTCACTTGTGTGCTTCGAAAGATATGAAGTAATAACCAAGCTCCATGCTGCAATGGATGGTAATAACCTCTGAAACAAACTATACAAAACCAAAAAGAAACAACAAATATTTTTGGGTTTTCGGATTTAGAAATTGAAAACAGAACAGCCTGTGAAGATGAATTTTTTCGAGGACCTTAACATGCCCAGATCAGAAAACTCAAAACTAATGAAAGTTGCGTACATATCTGGGGAACATGCACATAAAATTTCAGGTCGTTCTGATTTTTCTGTGAATAGTTATGAATTAAACGGTGGACAGCAGAAATCTGTCCCTGCGCGAAACAGCAACAACAAAGCAAAATATTTTTGTTATTTCGCATATGGAACCGAACTAAATACTAAGCATACTAATACTAGATACTACAGCAAACTAGCAAGAGAAATAACAGAAATATTTTTGGTCTTTTTGAGTTTTAAGAAAGTAATGCAAAGCATGAACAAATAAAAGAAAGAACGACAACGAAAACGAAAACATGGATATGCAAAGTACCGAATGATAATGATATGTAGATGAGTGTGCTATCGGTATACCTCCCCCCAAGCTTAGGCTTTTGGCCTAAGTGGAGATCAACCCCATGGCGAGTATGAACTCCAGCCCGATGGGTCATACATGGTGTGATCATATCCCGGCTCGGCCACGGTGGAGGAAGAACCGGAAGGCCCTGCATACCCAGGATCCGGGTGTGTAAAACCCGTGGTCTCTGGGGGCTGCTCAACATCCTCCTCGGGCTCCTCCTCTTCTTCCTACTCATCCGGGACTGGTTGCACAGCAAGTGCATCAATCTCAGCCTCCGAGAGTGACCAGCTGTCCCTGGCATCAAGATCAAACGAAGGCACAGGCAACATAATAATTCTAACAGTTGTAGACTTCCTCCATACTACTCTCTTGGAGGAAGCTATCTCATAAAGTAGTTTACTCATGTTACTCTTTGCAGTAATAAAGTTATGCCTCTTCATGGAAATAATATCCAGCTTCCCTGGGGTAAGCTGAAAATCAAGTGGATGAGGCACTAAACCATGCATAGCTAACAAACGAGATGTAATAAGACCTCCATAAATTCCACCCTTCTCGTGGTTAGTGGAAAGACGATAAGCAATCAGTGCACCCAAGTTATAAGTTCTATCACCACGCAAGGCAGCAGCTAGAAAAGCCAAATCAGGTGCAGCTAATTTACTTCCCGTTTTCCTAGCAAGCACACATTTGGTGATAAAATAAGCAAAGTATCGAATAGATGGGAGGTGTGATACGGGCATCGTCGGCATTATATTGGTTCGTTGACACGCTAGGACATATGTAATAGAAATATAAGTCTAAGGTGTTGTTAATTAGGCCCTGCGTGCCAAATATGGCCGAACCCAACCATGGGTCGGTTTGTATAAGTTTGAGTCCAATTAGGTTTAGGTGTCTGAGTCGAACCAGGTTAGGTTTCAGCGGCTCCTACCCCTTTGGCCTTTATAACCAGAGGGGGTGCCACAATATTAGGGGAGTTGAAAAGTTATGTAGAACATTGTGTTCAAGGTCGCCTCCGTCCCAAGGGACCGGCGTGTAGACGGCGTCTCGGACGTTCGTCGGTTATCTTTGAAATAAAGGCATGAGTGTTCTTGAATTGTCAAGAGTTATCGTGCGTGCGCGAAGGTTCTTGGATCTGCCAAGGGTTGTCGTGCTTGGCGTGAGGCGTGGTGTTCATCATCATGTTGCTCGCCTAAATCTATCCAAGTTCTTCAGGTTGCGTGGATTGCCACGTGGTTGGGAGAATTGATGAGGACATCCCTACCATTGACGCAACCAAACTACTACACACCCTCAACTACATGGACCATTGACTAGAGCTCGTGCACGTCAACTACAACAGCAGGTACTCTCGTTTCTACAAGCTACTCCTAATGTACATGAGAATATGATGCTGCCTAAAGTAGATGTGTTTGTTTCCCTTAGGAATAATGGACCAAGCATGGATGAGAAGGACAAGCTATGGAGCATGTACGTGGATGGAGATGACAGTAAGAGTAGAAACAACGGAGATGATGACGCCACCCATGGAGACTGCCGCAACTTGAAGCCACCATGATGACATTGGGAGACTTGGACGAATTCCTCAAGTCTACACTTCATAATTTCGTCCATAGTCACATATAGTGCTGCATCACCTTTTTATTTTGGGCCAGGGCCCATGTAATTTCGGACCAGAAGTTTTAGTGCGTTTTTAGAGTCCGTATTAGGGAAGGAAAGTCCATCTAGGGAAGGATTCGGCCAACCCCCAAGGCTGGCCGAAAACCCCCTCCTTTCCTCCTTATATACCTCGTCTAGGGTTTCGTTTAGACTCGGATTTTGTTTAGCTAAAAGACTGCCTAGCATATTGCTGCATCTTCGTGTACTCGATTTGTGTCCAACGACCAGATTAAGACCGCTTACGGAATCCCACCTTTTCAATAAAGCTTATTATTCATCCGCAATTCTGATTGCATTATTAGTTCTTACTCGTTCCTCGATCGCAGGTAGAACTAGACCTTTTGGTCAGGCTGATCGTGCATCTACAGGATCGGTAACCTCGGGGGATTGGTTTAGCGATTGCATTGGCGATGCGTACGTGTGCGTAGTAGTCGGATCGCCAAGGTCGACCTCCACCAGAATCGACGTATCTTCATCTCATCGAAAGATCGGACACCTTTGCCCCATCAAGTGGTATCAGATTTCAGGTTGCTCGGTGAGATTTACTATTTTACTAGTTTAGATTGCATCTTCTTACCTACAGTCCACGAAAAAGCCAAAAATACATTTAGAGTTTAGATCATCCCGTCCTACAACCTGTCCGGGCCTGTCGCATTTTCTTTTCAGTTCATTGCTTCGTTGAATTTTCGTCTGCATCGTCGTGTCGAGTTGCTGGTCTTGGTGTCTAGTCCCGTAGAGTTTCGAGTTCTTGGCATATTTGTCTAGCCGCTGCCGCACGACTCGCACCATCCCTCCACCATTGTCTTCCGCCGCCACCATCTATACACCGCCGCCACCATCCGTGTCGCCACCGTTATCATACATCAATTCGAGTTAGGGTTTGTTTTACTTTCCCTACAAGTTTGGTTCGTATCCGACCCGGCCACATCCTCTCGTGATCAAGTTTGGTTCCTACTAGTTTCGCAAAAAAAAAAAAAAAAAAAGTTGATCGAAAAAAGTCAATCCGTATCCAAGTCGGGTTGACCAGGATTCCTACTAGTCTAGTCCGAAATTAGTCCGGATTGGGACAGTTTTTGACCAAAACTTTGACCGGCTATAACTTTTGCATACGAACTCCGATTTGGGCGATCTTTACCTTCAAATTTTCTAGATTTTTAAGCGCATCCTGCCTTTGGCGTTTGCTGCCTTTCGGACCGCTCAGAATTCGCAAAAAAGTCCGGGAAGGGTGACTTTTTTCCACTTTTGTGTAAAAAGTTCCGAAATTTTTGTGTTCTTCACTTATATCTTGCTTTTGAGCTATTCCTGTGTGCTTGTTGTTGCCGCGCCTTGACCTTGTTGGTGCCATAGGCTCGCGTCTCTAGTACGGTCTAGCCTAGGACCAGCACGGTACCGTCTTTGAGAGTTTATTCAACTTGCATTCCTGATTTGATTATTGCTAATCCTTGCTACCATAAAGCCTCCTACAGCTCCACAGATTTCTCCTACGCGCATTGTGCCTCACCTCGTAATCGCTTTGCCAATTTCTGAGGCGCTGATCTTTGCGGTTGCCGTGACGCATCTCCTTCTTGGTAAGGAATCTGTAAGGGCTTCGTATATTGCTTGACGGATTACGTGATTTCCACCATATTAGTGGTTCATAGGATCATATACTTGTGATTTGTTTCCTGTTTTCTACTAACCATGGCAGACGACTTGGACAACAAGACGAACAAGGAGATTTATGCTGACTTCAAGACGATGTTGTCCAACCATACTCAGGACATCGAGACACGTGTTGACAGCGCCATGGACCGTCTCAACGGTTTAGAGGGCACTTTCAACGCAAAACTTGACAACGTCAACACTAGCTTGACGGATCTGACCGGCAAGTTTGATCGCTTGTTGGAGAGACTACAGCAGCAGCCACGCATCCCTCCACCTGTGCTACATGGAACAAACGTTCCACGCGCGGGACGCGTGCGCCAGGAGGACCCAGGCGCTTCGGCGGCATCTGCTGCTGACGACGGATATGAGACCGAGGTCGACGCGCGCAGACCACCTCGGGGCCGTCCACATCAACACCCACGTAACGGAGTGCAACAACCTCAGGTGCGTGACGACGATCATGTCGCTAAGCTAAAACTGACACTTCCACCTTTTGAGGGTAGATATAATCCTGATGCATACCTTACATGGGAATTAGAGGTAGAACAACGCTTTGCATGTTTAAATTACCCTAAAGATAGACGCGTTTGTGCTGCCACTTGTGAATTTACGGGTTTTGCGTCTGTTTGGTGGTCTGAACATTGCCGCTTGTATCACGATAATATTCCTCATACTTGGGATGCTTTAAAAGCGGCTATGCGTACTCGTTTTGTTCCTCCTTATTATCAGCGTGAAATGCTTCAAAAACTGACGCGTTTGCGACAAGGTAAAAAATCTGTAGAAGAGTATTATCAAGAGTTGCAAACCGGTCTAATTCGTTGTGGTATTATTGAGGAAAATGAAGCCATGTTTGCACGATTTTTGGGAGGGCTGAACAAACCAATTCAAACGATTTTAGAATATAAGGAGTACAATTCTATCACTCGTTTGTTTCATCTTGCTTGCAAAGCTGAACGTGAGGTGCAGGATAGGGAGCCGCGGCCACGAACTACTTTTCCTGCAGGTCGTACTTCTTCATGGGCGCCACGCCAACCTGACACGGCTTCCCGCGGGGCTGCTCCTTCATCCACAAATAAGTCCGCCATGTCGCCATCGCGCACACCTGCACCAACTACACCATCTACTGCTCCTGCCAAGAGTTCGGCGTCTTCCATGGGCTCAACCGGCAGAACAAGGGACATTCAATGCCGAAAATGCCGAGGTTTCGGTCATACTGAGAGAGAATGCCCCACACAGCGGGTGATGATCGTGCGCGAAGATGGTGAGTATGATTCTGCTAGCGACTATGATGAGGAAACACTTGCCCTTATGTCTGCAGAACAAGGGAACGATGGCAATTCGGATGTCGACGTGGAATTCATGGCTGCTGAAGCCGCCGATAATTACAAGAGCTTGATTGCACAACGCACCTTGAGTGTGCAACTGAGTCAAGCTGAGCATGATCAACGCCACAATTTATTTCAGACTCGTGGGGTTGTCAAGGACCGTGCTATTCGGATCATCATTGATGGGGGGAGTTGTAACAACTTGGTAAGCATGGAGACGGTGGAGAAATTATCTATATCTACGCGACAACATCATCATCCATACCATATTCAATGGTTCGACTCCACAGGTAGACTCAAGGTAACGCGTACAGCGAGAGTGCACTTTTCTATTGGCACATATTCTGATTTTGTTGATTGTGATGTGGTTCCCATGCAAGCATGTTCGTTGTTACTTGGTAGACCATGGCAATTTGATAGAGAATCTGTTCATAATGGTAAAACTAATCGCTATACTCTTGTGCACAATGGAAAGAAAATTGGCCTTAAACCCATGAGTCCTGAACAAATTTTGAAAGATGATCTTGCTAGAGCTAGTAGAGCAAAAAATGAAAGGAAACAACAAAGTGAGAATCAGATTGTTGCGAATGAAGTAATGCCTCCTTCTACAAATAAGAATTCTAGTACAACACTTCCAAATGAAATTTGTTTAAAAAAGCCATGTTTCTTTGCTAGCAAATCTGATCTTGCTGATTTAGATGTTTCTACTTCTGTTTGTTATGCAATTGTTTGCAAAGAGGTACTGTTTTCATTTGAGGATATGCCTCCCTCTTTGGACCCTGCTGTTGCTAACATTTTGCAGGAATATGTGGACGTTTTTCCACAAGAATTACCGCCGGGGCTGCCACCAATTCGTGGAATAGAACATCAAATTGATTTGATTCTAGGAGCTTCACTTCCTAACCGTGCAGCCTACCGTACCAATCCAGAGGAGACTAAAGAGATTGAACGACAAGTTCAGAAACTACTCGATAAAGGTTATATTCGTGAGTCTCTTAGTCCTTGTGCTGTTCCGATATTATTGGTTCCTAAGAAAGATGGTTCTTCACGCATGTGTACTGATTGTAGGGCTATAAATCACATTACAATTCGTTATAGACACCCTATACCACGCTTGGATGATATGCTTGATGAGTTGAGTGGTTCTGCTATATTTTCTAAGGTTGATTTGCGTAGTGGTTACCACCAAATTCGTATGAAATTGGGAGATGAATGGAAAACAGCATTTAAAACTAAATTTGGCCTCTATGAGTGGTTAGTTATGCCTTTTGGGTTAACCAATGCTCCTAGTACTTTCATGAGATTGATGCATGAAGTTTTACGTGCTTTCATTGGACGTTTTGTCGTGGTCTATTTTGATGATATATTGATATACAGCAAATGTTTAGAGGATCATCTTATGCATTTGCGTGCTGTTTTTGATGCTTTGCGTGCTGCACATTTGTTTGGTAATCTTGAGAAGTGCACCTTTTGCACCAATCGAGTTGCGTTTCTTGGTTATGTTGTTACAGCACAGGGCATTGAAGTGGATCCCGCAAAAATTGAAGCAATTTCGAGTTGGCCTTCACCTTCATCGTTAACCCAACTGAGGAGCTTTCTTGGCCTTGCTGGATTTTACCGACGCTTTGTCAAGGATTTCGGGTCCATTGCAGCACCATTGAATGAGCTTACAAAGAAGGATGTGCCCTTTGTTTGGGGTGATGCACAACAGGATGCGTTCATGACATTAAAAGCTAAGTTAACACATGCTCCCTTACTCCAACTTCCTGATTTTAATAAGACTTTTGAGCTTGAATGTGATGCTAGTGGCATTGGGTTGGGAGGTGTGTTATTACAAGAGGGAAAGCCTGTTGCATATTTTAGTGAAAAATTGAGTGGGGCTAGTCTGAACTATTCTACTTATGATAAGGAATTATATGCTCTTGTTCGGACTTTGGAAACTTGGCAACATTATTTATGGGCGAAAGAATTTGGTATACATTCCGATCATGAATCATTGAAGCATATTCGTAGTCAAGCAAAACTGAATCGTAGACACGCTAAGTGGGTTGAATTTATTGAATCTTTTCCTTATGTTATCAAATACAAAAAGGGTAAAGATAATGTTATTGCTGATGCGTTGTCACGCCGTTATACCATGTTATCTCAACTTGACTTTAAAATTTTCGGATTGGATACAATAAAGGGACAATATGTGCATGATCCTGACTTTAAAGATGTATTGCAAAATTGTAAAGAGGGTAGGACATGGAACAAATTCGTATTTAATGATGGGTTCGTGTTCCGTGCTAACAAGTTATGCATTCCAGATAGTTCTGTGCGTCTTTTGTTGTTACAGGAGGCACATGGAGGAGGATTGATGGGCCACTTCGGTGTGAAGAAGACGGAGGACGTCCTTACTGCACATTTCTTTTGGCCACGCTTGCGTCGAGACGTTGAGAGGTACATTGCTCGCTGCATTACATGTCAAAAAGCTAAGTCTCCCATTAACCCACATGGTTTATATATGCCTCTGCCCGTCCCTAGTGTTCCTTGGGAGGATATTTCTATGGACTTTGTTTTGGGATTACCTCGCACTCAAAAGGGGAGGGATAGCATTTTTGTTGTTGTGGATAGATTTTCTAAGATGGCACACTTTATTCCTTGTCATAAGACTGATGATGCTACAAATGTTGCTGATTTGTTCTTTCGTGAAATTGTTCGTTTGCATGGTGTGCCAAATACTATTGTTTCTGATCGTGATACTAAGTTTCTTAGCCATTTTTGGAGATGTTTATGGGCTAAGTTGGGGACGAAATTATTGTTTAGTACTGCATGTCACCCCCAAACTGATGGACAAACTGAAGTAGTAAATCGAACTTTATCTACTATGTTAAGGGCTGTGTTAAAACATAATTTAAAAAAGTGGGAAGAATGTTTGCCTCATGTTGAATTTGCTTATAATCGCTCGCTGCATTCTACTACTAAATTGTGCCCATTTGAGATTGTGTATGGTTTTGTTCCTCGTGCACCTATTGATTTATTGCCTCTTCCAACTACGGTGCAACATAATTTTGATGCTGCACAACGTGCTGACATGATTGTTAAGTTGCATGCATCTACTAAAGAGAACATTGAACGTATGAATGCTAAGTATAAAACATATGGGGATAAGGGAAGAAAGCATATTGTGTTTGCCCCAGGAGATCTTGTTTGGTTGCATTTGCGCAAGGATCGTTTTCCTGATTTGCGCAAGTCTAAACTAATGCCACGAGCTGATGGTCCTTTTAAAGTCTTGGAGAAATTAAATGATAATGCATATAAACTTGAGCTGCCTGCAGAGTTTGGGGTTAGTCCCGCATTTAACATTGCAGATTTGAAGCCATACTTGGGAGAAAATGATGAGATGGCGTCGAGGACGACTTCAATTCAAGAAGGGGAGCATGATGAGGACATCCCTACCATTGACGCAACCACAACTACTACACACCCTCAACTACATGGACCATTGACTAGAGCTCGTGCACGTCAACTACAACAGCAGGTACTCTCGTTTCTACAAGCTACTCCTAATGTACATGAGAATATGATGCTGCCTAAAGTAGATGTGTTTGTTTCCCTTAGGAATAATGGACCAAGCATGGATGAGAAGGACAAGCTATGGAGCATGTACGTGGATGGAGATGACAGTAAGAGTGGAAACAACGGAGATGATGATGCCACCCATGGAGACTGCCGCAACTTGAAGCCACCATGATGACATTGGGAGACTTGGACGAATTCCTCAAGTCTACACTTCATAATTTCGTCCATAGTCACATATGGTGCTGCATCACCTTTTTATTTTGGGCCAGGGCCCATGTAATTTCGGACCAGAAGTTTTAGTGCGTTTTTAGAGTCCGTATTAGGGAAGGAAAGTCCATCTAGGGAAGGATTCGGCCAACCCCCAAGGCTGGCCGAAAACCCCCTCCTTTCCTCCTTATATACCTCGTCTAGGGTTTCGTTTAGACTCAGATTTTGTTTAGCTAAAAGACTGCCTAGCTTATTGCTGCATCTTCGTGTACTCGATTTGTGTCCAACGACCAGATTAAGACCGCTTACGGAATCCCACCTTTTCAATAAAGCTTATTATTCATCCACAATTCTGATTGCATTATTAGTTCTTACTTGTTCCTCGATCGCAGGTAGAACTAGACCTTTTGGTCAGGCTGATCGTGCATCTGCAGGATCGGTAACCTCGGGAGATTGGTTTAGCGATTGCATTGGCGCTGCGTACGTGTGCGTAGTAGTCGGATCGCCAAGGTCGACCTCCACCAGAATCGACGTATCTTCATCTCATCGAAAGATCGGACACCTTTGCCCCATCAAGAATAGTTATCTCGGTGGTGCTTGCGGTGATAGATCGGGCAAAACTAAAGGGATCGTCAAAGCGATCCTTATCATGTGGTATCAGAGCGTCAGGTTGATCACCGCGAGTTGGAAGGCGACGAGTTGGCAAGGATTTGCATCTCGGTGCATGGAGGAAGCAAGACGGCGAGTTGGCTGCGTTGCAGCAGCTCGGCGAGATGGAGTTGGCGGTGGCGGCTGTCTCTGGGGTTGTACCCTTGCGCCGCCATACAGATCGATCGGATCAGAGTGCAGCGTCTGCTTCGTTGGCAACGAAGGAAAGTTTTGGGTATAGATTGGATTGTTACGTGAGGGCAAAAAAAAAAGTCAGAGATCGGATCGATTTCCGTTCCGCTGAACATCCGATTCTGCTGGAGTTTTCATGAGAAAAAAAAGAGGACGGAGGAAGGAGATCCAATCGGAATCAGTTTTGTCAGTTTTGCTTTGATTGGCATGGGACATTTTCTTGCAAGCCAAGGCCGGCAAGGAATCATTGGAAAGGAAAAGCAGCAGCAGCACTAGGTGCGTACAGGTAGGTGCGCACAAGGCCAAAACCGGATAGGAAATTAAAGTGCAGACCGGATCGGATCTGATTGCTACCCGCGTGCAAATACGGAAAGAGAGGCAATTTCGGATCAGTTAAAAAAAGGAAATCATCGGATCTCTTTGCTGGAATTGATTCGATCAACAGAGGAAAGGAAGAGGACCGATTATTTTCCATATGGAGGCTAGCATCATCACGTGGTGTGCAATTTGGAAAGAGATAAGATCAGAAAAGAGAAGATATAAAAGGCTGAAGGAGAAAGAGAAGAAGACACTGATTTTAATTTTAAACGGTGGTGGACTTCAATCATTTGGATCCTTGGTGTGCAGCAATTTGTGCTGTTTGTTTTGGATGATGTGCCGAGTTTGTCCCAACAATTTCAGATTGCCTCCGCAGGCGTATTCAGCTGATTTGGACCCTATGTGTGCAGGAATTGTCCTGTTGTGTTTGGGGTGATTTGCGTGGTGCGTTTGTGTTGCAGTCCGAAAGGTTTATGTCTCAGTCTGGGTGATGGTGCCAAACATGGTTGGAGCCAAGAGCAAGTCTAGCTAGCCTAGAGGGAGGATGTGGTGTGGCAGGCCGGCGAAGACTTGAAGATGAACAAGGATCGTGGCGATGTGCAATTTTGACGCCACAAGCGCTGGAGAAGATCTTCCGGCGTTGAGGACAACGCCTTTCTAAGAAGGGGAGGATGATACGGGCATCGTCGGCATTATATTGGTTCGTTGACACGCTAGGACATATGTAATAGATATATAAGTCTAAGGTGTTGTTAATTAGGCCCTGCGTGCCAAATATGGCCGAACCCAACCATGGGTCGGTTTGTATCAGTTTGAGTCCAATTAGGTTTAGGTGTCTGAGTCGAACCAGGTTAGGTTTCAGCGGCTCCTACCCCTTTGGCCTTTATAACCAGAGGGGGTGCCACAATATTAGGGGAGTTGAAAAGTTATGTAGAACATTGTGTTCAAGGTCGCCTCCGTCCCAAGGGATCGGCGTGTAGACGGCGTCTCGGACGTTCGTCGGTTATCTTTGAAATAAAGGCATGAGTGTTCTTGAATTGTCAAGAGTTATCGTGCGTGCGCGAAGGTTCTTGGATCTGCCAAGGGTTGTCGTGCTTGGCGTGAGGCGTGGTGTTCATCATCATGTTGCTCGCCTAAATCTATCCAAGTTCTTCAGGTTGCGTGGATTGCCACGTGGTTGGGAGAATAGTTATCTCGGTGGTGCTTGCGGTGAAAGATCGGGCAAAACTAAAGGGATCGTCGAAGCGATCCTTATCAAGGTGAATCCTTCGTATTTTACCATCCTCATGAGAGAAGCTTTTCCCATTGCAGATGTCTTTGTAGAGATCCATCAATGGCTTGGGCTTCTCCTTCATTCTCTTTAGCGATCCCCACTGAGGTACTCGAATTGCTGCACAGAAACTAGAAAAGGGCAAATGGACAGTTTTGTTATAAATAGTATAATGAACCATGGGGTGATGTGAAGCCAAGTCACACTTGAAGTCCTGCACCACCGACATGGCTAACTTGCCATATTGGTCAGGTTCATCAATAGCAAAATTGCTTAACCCTGCATTGGAGATTAGATTTTGAACATCCTGGTAAATTCCTGCAGCTTGCATGAATTCCGAGCGTGGGTAGATAGCTGGAAATACACTGTCCTCACGGTGAACTCCCATGACTTCATGCACAATGATTTCATGTTGACCAATAGGGTGTGAGTTCCATTCCATGTTCTGAAATTTTTAACCAATGTCATAAAAAGTGATTTTTAGCAAACTAAATGAAGGAAAACTACTATAGTGACTTGCTAGAGGCTTAAGCATACATCAAAACTAGTTATTCCAACTTGAAACAAGCATTCAAACTCACTAAACATGGTATCTATAGCAGCAAAATACTCAATATATAATCCACTAAACAAAATTCTTTTTGGATGAGCGGAGGAGTCACATACCGGAGAGCAAATACCCCAAATCTCAGCAACAAAGATGGGCTGAGGAAGGAGATCGAAAATCCGAGGGCAAGAACACGATTTTTTCGAATGTGGGAGTGTTTGGTCGGGAGAGAGGAAGGCATGGGAGGAAGGAGACTAAGTGGGGGGCCATGTGGGCCCCACACCATGTGCTGGCGCGGCCCATGGGCTGCCGCGCCACCATGTGGTGTGGGGGCCCTGTGGGTCCCCCAGGCCACTCTCTGGTCCTCCCAGGTCCCTCTCGGAAAAATAGGAATTTTGACATAATTTTTTTAAAATTCTGAGAATTTTATTCCTGGGCATTTTCTGGATTTTAAGATATTAAATTTAATGCATGAAAATTATTTTTCAAATCATATCCAATTAAAAACTATGCAAACCAAGTAGTATTACAGTAGGTAAAGTAAAGAGGAGAAGAAACATGTTGTTTAGCTCTTCCATGCATTTAAAACATATTTGTTTTTTTTTTTGAGGAGGAAGTCACTACGGCAATATTACAGACCAGCCATATCTACGCTAAGAGCGGTCTCGATTACCCTGGACATGAATTGAAGCTTGATCTACCTCTCCGACCGCATGCTACCTTAGCTAACTTGTGTGCGACTCCATTCGCCGATCGACGCGCCCATTGCACCCGAACATCTTGAAACTCCCGTAGCAGCGATTTGAGGTCTTCAATCCAAGGTCCGTACCTTGATCTATCCACCTCTTCAGCATTCAGCTTGGCAACCACTGATGCATTGTCGGTCTCCAAGATGACTCTTCGACTTCCCAGCTTCCTCGCCAGATCCACCGCCTCTCTGCAAGCCCGAACTTCAGCATCCTCCAGATCAGCAAGCGCAGGGGAAAAAACGCACACTCCAGAAGAGTTGTCTCCTCTCTCGCACAAACCACACACTTCACACCTGGTTTAATTTTCCGACGCTCCAACTCAGAGCCTAGCGCCAAACCATTCCGCAGCAACCTCCAGAGGTGAATCTTAACCTTCCCCGGTGCATTTGCTGCCCAAAGAGCAGACCAGCCATTGTGTTCCGAGCCGCTAGATGAAGAAAACGAGCCGCCAGTGCGTGCTCGTTTCAACTGCATGCCGAGGTGATATGCCGATCGGACTGGGAACACTCCAGACTTGGTGTGATGCCATGCAGCAACATCTCTCGCATGCGGCCCTCCCACAGGAGTTTTTAGGATATCCTCCGCATCAAATGCATGGAAGACTTGATTTACTTTCACCTCGTCCCAACCAGTAGCCTCAGAATTCAGCAAGTCTGCAACATACTTGATCGGCAGGGACATACCCTCAGTCCTGCGCCCCAATGGAGTAGTGGCACCAGCCCTAGGAATACAGTTGGACTTCCAGGCCTCAATCTCTTCACCGTTGCCAATCCGCCACACCAGCCCCGCCTTCAACAGGTCACGGCCGTGCAGGATGCTCCTCCAGGTAAATGAGCCTCCCCCGGGCACCCCGCATGTAAGATATCCGAGTTTTTGAAGTATCTAGCTTTGTTAGCAAGGTTGATCAAGTCTTGCCACAAAATAAATTTTAGATGACATAAAAGGATTCAAACATTGTGAGACACTCATGTTACCTTATATGGTATTGATATGGATCCAATAACAATAGTTTTGAATTCTTCTTTATAAGGGCAATCAATACTTCCCACTTTGATGGACTTCACATTAGTAATTGTATTAACTCCAGGCATTTTATCCATTTTCTTTGGGAAATAAACAGTATGTTCCTTGTCATTCACATTGAAAGTTACTTTTCCTTTATTGCAATCAATAAAAGCCCCTATAGTGTTTAGAAAAGGTCTCCCAAGAATAATAGACATATTATCATCTTCAGGCATTTCAAGCACAACAAAGTCAGTCATGATTAAACAATTATTAGCCACTTGAACAGGAACATCCTCACAAATACCAACAGGAACAACAGTAGATTTATCAGCCATTTGCAAAGATATATCAGTAGGTATCAATTTATCAAGGTAAAGTCTCTTGTAAAGAGAGAAAGGCATAACACTAACTCCTGCTCCCAAATCACATAGAGCAGTTCTAACATAATTATTTTTGATAGAGCAAGGAATGGTTGGTTTACCTGGATCACCCAACTTCTTTGGAACCTTGCCATTGAAAGAGTAATTAGCAAGCATAGTAGATATTTCCTCATTAGGAATTTTCCTTTTGTTAGACACAATATCTTTCATATATTTTAAATAAGGAGGCAATTTAATAGCATCAGTCAAAGGAATTTGTAAGAACAAAGGTTTCATCCATTCACAAAATTTATTATAATGTTCTTGTTCTTTTGTTTTAAGTTTCTTACCTGGGAAAGGCATTTGTTTTTTAACCCAAGGCTCTCTTTCACTACCATGTTTCTTAGCAATGAAATCTTCCTTATTGTACTTATCATTTTTATTTAGCTTTTCTGGTTCCTCTTCTAATTCTTCTATATTAGAATCATCATTATGATCATTGTTATTAGAACTATCATTGTTGTGTTCATTACCACTTTCAGTTTCAGCATCAGAAATAGATATACTATTGGAATCATTAACAGGTTCAGAGGATTCTACAACAGTTTTATGTTTCTTCTTCTTTTTCTTAGAAGGAGCACTAGGTTCATTAACTCGTTGAGAATCTTGTTCAATTCTTTTAGAATGTCCCTCAGGATATAAAGGATCTTGAGTAGATTTACCACCTCTAGTTGTTACTTCACAAACATGTTTTTCTTTAGCTATAGAGGCATTTACTAACAATTCTTTTTGCACTTTAGTAAATTGATCAATTTGAGTTTGAACCATATGAAAATGTTTAATGAGTATTTTAACATCATTGGAGGTTCTATCAACAACATCATGCAAGTTACTAATAGCTCGAGAGTTTTCCATTAAATGATTCTCAATTCTCATATTAAAATTTCCTTGCTTAGCAATAAAAGTATCAAATTCATCTAAGCATTGACCAGGAGGTTTAGAGTAAGGAATATCGCTATCATCAAACCTTTGGAGAGAATGTACCTCAATTAATGGTGTAGGAGGGATTGGCTTACATAAGTCTTCTATAGGAGGTAAGTTCTTCACATCTTCAGCTTTAATACCCTTCTCCTTAAGAGATTTCTTGGCCTACTTCATCACTTCATCATTTAATTCAATAATACCCCGCTTCTTCGGTGTGGGTGTAGGTGTTGGAGTAGGTTCAGGAATATCCCAATCATCATGATTCTTGCATATTTTAGCTAATAATTCCTCAGCTTCTTCGGGAGTCCTTTTCCTGAAAACACAACTAGCAAAACTATCCATGTATGACTTAGATTTAGCAGTTAGTCCACTATAAAATATATCAAGTAGATCATTTTTCTCCAAATCATGATTCGGCTGGCCTCTTAATATGGAGCAAAAACGTGTCCAAGGCTTAGGCAATTTCTCATCCTCTTCTTGATTAAAATTATAAATTCTCAACAAAGCATCATGTTGAGCACTAGCAGGAAAATATTTCTGAAAGAAAGTATCAAGCAAACCAATGGGACTAGTAATGGAACCAGGAGATAAATTATTATACCAAGTTTTAGCTTCTCCTTTTAATGAGAAAGGAAATATTTTAGTAACAAAGTAAGTGCGCATTTTTATGTCTTCAGAAAACATACCACTTAAATTAGAGAGTTCATTCATATTCTACAACACTTTCATTTTCAGTTCCACAGAAAGGTTCTCTTTCAACAATAGCTATGTGAGCCAAGTCAATAGAGAAATCATAATCTTTATCTCTAATGTTTATGGGAGATGTAGCAAATTTAGCATCAGGAGATAATTTATATTTAACAGCAAGTTTTTCAAAAAGGCTCTTCATAGCACTAGCATCTTTAGTAGCATTAATCTCATCAACAAAATCATCATCAAGCTCAACATACATTTCATCAGGATCATCAATATTATTTGTAAATTCAGGTGAATTAACAGGTGTTTCAGCATCTTCATTAGGAATTTAAGCATTTTCAAATTGTTTAGATCTAGCATTGGTAGCATCTAAAAAGGGACCTAATGAACCAGTATCATCAAGAACAGTAGAAGCATCATCATAAGTAATTTCAGATTTAGTAGGAGTAACAGTGCAAGAAGCCTGAGGTGGTGTAACAAGCTTACTTAAGACAGACGGTGAATCAAGAGCAGCAGCGGAACTCAGAGTTGTACCTTTTCTCGTAGTGGATGGTATGATGGAAAATTTCTTATTACCAGGTCTTCCCATGATGAATGAATTCCAGAGAGCAACGGCGCTAGAAAATAGTCTTGATGACCCACAAGTATAGGGGATCGCAACAGTCTTCGAGGGAAGTAAAACCCAAATTTATTGATTCGACACAAGGGGAGCCAAAGAATATTTATAAGTCTTAACAGCGGAGTTGTCAATTCAGCTGCACCTGTGAATAGACTTGCTCGAGTCAGATTATCAGTAGCAACAGTTTTATAGCAATGACAGTAGTGATATAACAGCAGCAGTAGAATAAAAACAGCGGTGATGATTATAGTAGACAGCAGGATTAAAATACTGTAGGCAAAGGGACGGATGAACGTGCGTTGCATGGATGAGATATTTCATATAATAATCAAGTCATGGGCATTTGCAGATAAATAAGATAAAGCATCCAAGTATTTATTAACCATAGGCATGTGTTCCAATTTTGATAAGGATCACTCCGATGATCCCTTGAGTTGTGCCCGATCTTTCACCGCAAGAACCACCGAGATAACTATTCTCCCAACCACGTGGCAATCCACGCAACCTGAAGAATCTGGATAGATTTAGGCGAGCAACATGATGATGAACACCACGCCTCACGCCAAGCACGACAACCCTTGGCAGATCCAAGAACCTTCGCGCACACATGATAACTCTTGACAATTCAAGAACACTCATGTCTTTATTTCAAAGATAACTAACGAACGTCCGAGACGCCGTCTACACGCCGGTCCCTTAGGACGGAGGCGATCTTGAACACAATGTTCTACATAACTTTTCAACTCTCCTAATATTGTGGTACCCCCTCTGGTTATAAAGGCCAAAGGGGTAGGAGCCGCTGAAACCTAACCTGGTTCGACTCAGACACCTAAACCTAATTGGACTCAAACTGATACAAACCGACCCATGGTTGAGTTCGGCCATGTTTGGCACGCAGGCCCTAATTAACAACACCTTAGATGATATGGGAACGACGGGGGAGGTGCAGCCCAATTTCAGGACTCCACCAAGTTAGGTGTATTCGTCGTGTGTTGCTATTTTAAATAATTAGAGTTTTTAATAATTATGAGTTTGGGCTTGGTTTGGGCCTGTCCAACCAAGTCAACCTAGGGTCCATTAGGGGGCGGTACTGTAGCGCGGTACTGTAGCGCGGTACTGTAGCATCCCTCCCCTCATATAAGGAGTTGCTAGGCATCGTTTTAGGGTTAGCTTGAGTTTAGATTAAAAACAGTCCATAGACTTTGAGCTCGTTGGTGAAGCATCCCTCCGGGGACGGCGATGCCGTTTATCAGTTTGTAATAAAGATTGCTGCGAGGGTGCTTGTGTTCATCAAGTGTTATCGTGCTCGGGTTAGAGGCGTGGTGATCTTCATCACGTTGCTTGCTGGATTTATTCCCCACCTTCAGGTGACGCCGTTGGTGTTGTTGGAAGGATTTACTGTCCGGGTTACTCGCTGTGAAAGATCGGGACAACAATCATAGGATCATCCCCTTGATCCTTATCATGTGGTATCAGATTTCTGGGTTGATCACGGTGAAATTTTGTTGATCAGTCGATTTGTTATTGGTGGAGATTGGTTGATCTGCTACAGGTTGGTGGAGATTTGTTCATCCATACGGGCAGTAGTCAGATCGGGAAGGTTGGAGCAGATCAGCTGCGTGGGGTTGATCGGAAGAAGGGAGTGCAGGCAGATCGTGGGTGTATTTTTCATTGCGAGCTGGTGTTGATCGTGAGAACGCTAGCAGCAGCATCACGTGGGGAGTTCCCTTGATCGATCTTGGCCAGGTTTCTGCGTGCCGGAGGCCAACAACGATTGTCGAGGAAGAGTCCAGCCAGCGTACGCGTGACGCTCAGTTCAGATCCGATCTGCAGAATCGATCCAGTTAAAAAAAAAAATCTTGTGTTGATCTTGCGTTCTACCGAGTCCAGAAACGACCGTCATCTTGTTCAGGCCACAGCGACCTGTACGTGACGAATCGGGATTTGGTAGCCTACCCATTGGAAAGTACATAAAATTATCTTTCCAACAAGTGCTTCTTTGCCTGTTTCGGACTTCGTACGAGGAAATCACGTCCGTTTCAAATTCAGAGTTTCTGTCAGTCCGAACCGAATTTGACTTGATAATGAGTTCGTTTCAGGGTGATTTTTATGGCAAGAGGTGTGTTTCTGGTGAAAGGTCCGGTGATGTTTATCATGACTACACTGGTATCATTGTTGGTTTCGCCTTTGATCCAACTAAAATCAAGTGGAGATTGGACAGTTCGGCGACGCCTGCAGAATATCAGTCTTGGGAATCAGACATGGACAGTGGTTTTGCAAAATGTCGTACGCTTGATTACAATTTTGGTGACCCTACTGCATTAGTTATTGCGTACCGGCGAGTAGATACAAAGTTGTCGAGTTGGTGGCGGGAAGAGATGCGTGTGAGAGGCATCACATGGCAAACATCTAATTGGGAGGAATTCAAACAATTTCTGCGCACCAAATTTGTGGAGCCGTCTACGGATTTGGACAAAAGTCCGGTGGAGGATGTTGTACCATTGAGTGGGCTGAATATGCAACTCAAGAGAGTACATGGTGATACTTGTATGACAGTGGATAGAGGCCAGCGATGGAATTTATTTCAGGCGCAGTGCATGATCAAGGGCAAAGCATGCAAGTTGATGATTGACAGTGGTAGCTACTGTAATGGCATTAGCAAGGCGGTTGTGGAAGCGTTGGGTTTATCCACATGGCGTATTCCAGAACCGAGGCATGTTGAGTGGGTTAATAGCTGCGGTATGATGAAGATTACTCACAAGGTTCGTGTGCCATTTATAGTTGGTGACTATGTTGATGAGGTGGAATGCGATGTGTTGCCATTGGAGGTATGTGGACTGTTACTTGGACGTCCATGGCAGTATGATCGCAATGTTACTCATGCTGGGAGAGCAAATACATATTCTTTTGTGCATGATGGCAAACAGCGGACTTTGAAACCTATGCAGGATGATCAAATAAAGTCTGATGTTGAGCTGGTGGTACACAAGGAGAAGTTGCGCAAGGCTAAGCCAAAATCTGAGCTAGCTACGCCGCAGCCTGAGGAGCATGATGCACGGAGCGTCAGTGTTGACATTGTTTCAGCCATGCCTGTAGATGACAAGCCAGCTGTACTTGTTAGTGACAAGCCGGTTGAAGTTATGCCTCTGATTGATGAGAAGAAGGAAATTCCAGTTCGTGTTGACATGGGTGTTCAGACCGATGATAGTGGTGCTGATCGTGTTCCGGTGCATATGGTGCCGCGGGTAGTTAGCCACAGTTTTGTGAGAACACCTCGGAAACGTTTTGTTGGAGCAGCAGTACGTGTGCATAAAGGCAAGGATGGACGTGTTCGTCAGTTGTGTGGCCCAGGCATTACTCATCTTGTGCAGGGTCGTGCAAAGCAGGTTCATGTTCAGCAACACGGGGTTCCAGCAAGAGTTGAGAAGAAGAAGATGGTGGCGCCTAGGTCCAAGCTCATGTGGAGAAGGAAAGAGATGCAGCCGCCGAAGACTGTATCAAGTCGAGCAGGCCGAGCGGGAGGATGTGGTGAGGAAGGCAAGCGAGACTTGAAGATGACGAAGACGCGTGATGTTGTTGCTGCTATCACGCCACCCTTTCGAGCCGACCCTCAAGCGTTGAGGACAACGCTTCTTGAAGGGGGGGAGGATGATATGGGAACGACGGGGGAGGTGCAGCCCAATTTCAGGACTCCACCAAGTTAGGTGTATTCGTCGTGTGTTGCTATTTTAAATAATTAGAGTTTTTAATAATTATGAGTTTGGGCTTGGTTTGGGCCTGTCCAACCAAGTCAACCTAGGGTCCATTAGGGGGCGGTACTGTAGCGCGGTACTGTAGCGCGGTACTGTAGCATCCCTCCCCTCATATAAGGAGTTGCTAGGCATCGTTTTAGGGTTAGCTTGAGTTTAGATTAAAAACAGTCCATAGACTTTGAGCTCGTTGGTGAAGCATCCCTCCGGGGACGGCGATGCCGTTTATCAGTTTGTAATAAAGATTGCTGCGAGGGTGCTTGTGTTCATCAAGTGTTATCGTGCTCGGGTTAGAGGCGTGGTGATCTTCATCACGTTGCTTGCTGGATTTATTCCCCACCTTCAGGTGACGCCGTTGGTGTTGTTGGAAGGATTTACTGTCCGGGTTACTCGCTGTGAAAGATCGGGACAACAATCATAGGATCATCCCCTTGATCCTTATCATTAGACTTATATTTCTATTACATATGTCCTAGTGTGTCAATGGACCAATATAATGCCGACGATGCCCGTATCATCCTCCCCTTCTTAGAAAGGCGTTGTCCTCAACGCCGGAAGGTCTTCTCCAGCGCTTGTGGCGTCAAATCTGCACATCGCCACGATCTTTCTTCATCCTCAAGTCTTCGCCGGCCTACCACACCACATCCTCCCTCTCGGCTAACTAGACTTGCTCTTGGCGCCAACCATGTTTGGCACCATCACGCGGACTGTGACACTAAACTTTCGGACTGCAACGCAAACGCAACACGCAAATCACCCCAAACACAACAGGACAATTCCTGCACACCCAGGGTCCAAATCAGCTGAAAACGCCTGCGGAGGCAATCTGAAATTGTCGGGACAAACTTGGCACATCATCCAAAACAAACAGCACAAATTGCTGCACACCAAGGATCCAAATGATTCAAGTCCACCTCCGTTTGGAAACTAAACCAGTGTCTTCTTCTCCATGTTTTTTTTTCTTGCTTTTCCGATCCGAATCAACTTTTTTTTATACTTCCTGGACACGGACGTAGCACCAGACGCACCGGCGTACGTGGTAGGGCACGGATCGGTTTTTTTTTTTTTTTTTTTAACGTTCCCGATCGGATGCCAAACAGACTCCTGCTCCCGATCGGATCGGATCGTATCAAGAAAACCAACCGACCTCTCCGGCTGTAACTTCTCTTAAGAAGGAAATCGAAACAAAATCTGGTTTCCACGTACGTAACAAGGAAACTGTAGACGTCCGATCCGATCTGCACTTTCCTTTCCCCACGTAACAAACTCAATCCTTCCTTTGCTGCTTCCGATCAGATTTTCTTTCTTTTACCTGTGCAGCAAACGGAGGAAACCGATCCGAACGGAAACTACTCCCACGCGAAACTCTTTGTGCGATCTTGTGCGTTCCATCGCGCCGGCGGAAAATCAGATCCAATCTGCTCGTGACTCCAACTAGACGAGATGCAAATCCATGCCAATTCGTCATCCTTCCTCCAACCAATTCCAGCAAAAACAAATCTGCCAATCTGTAACAAACCTGCAGATCGATCTTCAACTGAACCAACTCCCTCGCGGTGATCAACCTGACGCTCTGATACCACATGATAAGGATCAAGGGGATGATCCCTTGAGTTGTGCCCGATCTTTCACCGCAAGAACCACCGAGATAACTATTCTCCCAACCACGTGGCAATCCACGCAACCTGAAGAATCTGGATAGATTTAGGCGAGCAACATGATGATGAACACCACGCCTCACGCCAAGCACGACAACCCTTGGCAGATCCAAGAACCTTCGCGCACACATGATAACTCTTGACAATTCAAGAACACTCATGTCTTTATTTCAAAGATAACTAACGAACGTCCGAGACGCCGTCTACACGCCGGTCCCTTAGGACGGAGGCGATCTTGAACACAATGTTCTACATAACTTTTCAACTCTCCTAATATTGTGGTACCCCCTCTGGTTATAAAGGCCAAAGGGGTAGGAGCCGCTGAAACCTAACCTGGTTCGACTCAGACACCTAAACCTAATTGGACTCAAACTGATACAAACCGACCCATGGTTGAGTTCGGCCATGTTTGGCACGCAGGCCCTAATTAACAACACCTTAGACTTATATTTCTATTACATATGTCCTAGTGTGTCAATGGACCAATATAATGCCGACGATGCCCGTATCAAATTTAGTTGTGCGTGCTCGCAATGAGAAACTTGCACATCATCTTTTGTCCTACCAGCCCGTTTGCAGCGGGGCCTCAAGGGAAACTACTGGTAATAAAGGTACTCCTTTTAATAAAGTACCGGAGCAAAGCATTAACACTCCGTGAACACATGTGATCCTCACATCACAGCCATTCCCCTCGGCTGTCCCAATTATTGTCACTTTGGGACCTCGGGTCCCGGACAGCAATATGTGTATACAACTCATAGATATGATCTTAAAACAACAATTATCTTCATGATACAATAACATGTTCAGATCTGAAATCATGGCACTCGGGCCCTAGTGTCAAGCATTAAGCATAACAAGTTGCAACAATGACATAAAACACCGATAACGGATACTAGGCACCATGCCCTAATGATATTACAGCTATTACATGAACGATCTCATCCAATCCCTACCATCCCCTCAAGCCTACAGCGGTGGATTACTCACACATGGATGGGGGAAACATGGATGGTTGATGGAGAAGTGGTGGCGATGACGATGGTGATGATCTCCTTCGATTCCCCGTCCTGGCGGAGTGCCGGAACAGAACTTCTGGTCCCCGAATCGAGTTTCGAGGTGGCGGCGGCGCTCCGATGGGTTTCTGGGGGAAAACTGATGAGGATATATCGGTGGATTATGATGATTATCCATGCTTAAACTGGAAGGAAATACTAAACATGATCGATGATTATTATAAGGTGAACTCATTCCTAGTTGGATATGATACCATGAATTATAAGAATGTTATACTGCCTAAGTTATTATGTTTATGTATCATTAGGTTTGAGTTAATGGAGATAATGGCGAATGGAGAAGAAGATGTGGGCAAGGAATGGAGGCTGTTGACAAACATCAAGGTGGCTAGCACGAGGGACGCGAGGGAGGAAGTGGAGCCATCACGCGAAGAAGGGATGCTGCAAACAAAAAAAGATCCTTTCCAATTCGGATTCAAGATTTGTTCAGATTCGGTTCGGACTGACAGAAGTCCTGAATTTGAAACGGACGTGGATTCTTTATACGGACTCCAAATAGAGCAAAGAAGCACAATCTGAAAAGGCAATTTGAAGGGCTTTCCAATGGGTCCGGCCCCATGCCCCGGTTCGGCTCGGACTGGGCGCGGTGACCGCAACAAGTCACGAGTTGTTTTCTGCCTGTTTCCAAACAGAGTCCGTTAAAGTTAGGAAAGTTAGGTTTTGACTCCAACTCAATGTTGGACGTCCAGCAGCTTTTATAAGGCTTGTAATTTCGTAGCTTTTAGGTTTAGACCACGTTTAAACATAAACCCTAGATTGGATTGCTAAGCATTCATCTATATTCGAGTTCCTCTGTGTTGCGCTCAGGAATTCAACCTCTCCACTGTGTTGCGCTCTGGAGATTATTATCCGAAGTTTGAGTGTGATCTGTTGTTCCACTGGGAATTAGTAGATTGCAAAACCGCTTCGTGGTCGGCGGCTACGTTGCATCGGTGTGAGGCGTCGCGAATATCCATTGGGTTGAAGAGCTGTTGCATTGGCAACGGGGGAACAGCCGGAGAGTTCGTCGGATTCTCGCAAGTTATCTTCCACCATCATCCATCCACCCACCGCTCACTGAGAAGATCGGGCCACCCCTTATCATCTTGGTATCAGATTTCCAGAGTTTACTCGGTGAGCATCCACAAATCCATCCCGTAGATTTACTGTTTTTCGTCCTATCCAGAAAAAGCCCCACAAAAATATTTGCCATAGCCTTAGTTTTGCATCGGTTCATCTAGTTTAGCTGCTGATCGTGTGTCCTTTTGCGTTGTTTTTCCTTCTGATCCTTGTCAGACTCGTTTTAGAAAAAGAAGTAAAAAAAAGAGGAAAGAGAAGTCTTAACCGATTTGGTTTCCGTTCAGTTTTTTGTGCGGCACTCCTAGGTCCGTGTCGAGGTCTGTCTGTGTCCTTTTTTTTTCCTTTGTCAAGTTCGTGTCTAATTTAGTTTCCTTAGGTGTTTCCTTTTCCGTGTATTTCCATTGATAAACTTAGGTATAAGCCTGTCTATTTTTGTGTAGAACTTTCCTACGAGACTAGTAATTTCTATGCTCTTTGGGCTGCTCATATAGGTTGGAAAGTGCATTATTTTGGCAGTCTATATTATTTGCTCTTGTGAAATATTTGTGTGGCCTAGTTAAACAGAGAAAAAGGGAGAAAAAAAAGAAGAGAAAAAGAAAGTCCCGGAAGTACTGTAGCTACAGTACCTACCGAAAAAGAAAAAAGTGGCCAGAATTTTATTCATATCAGTCTGTTTGGAGCATTGTTTGCGAATTATATTCCTGCCTTGCACTAGTAGAATTGAGCAATCTTGTGCCCTTAGTATTGAGCTTTTGCTAGCGTCTCTCCTGTGCATTGCAACACGAGCATTATTCCGACATATATCATTCTTAGCTCATTTTCAGAGTTGCAATTGCCCCATTTATCTCCACCGTGTGCGTTTCCGAGTGTCTCTTGTGTCATACGATCAGCACTAGGCTTTGTGAATCGGTGTTGTTAGGTATCCCAACCAAGCTCCACCAAATACCCTGTTTTGTTGTGTGACACTTTGATACCCATAATATTCGCTTCACCCCATCCGTGCACGTACTGCCCTACGAGTGGTAAGCTTTACTATTCACTTTGGAATGGTAAGATACATAATTTCTTTCGGTCTTGAGTGAGTTGAGAGTTTCCCACATATATACATATTTGTGTTGTTTAATAACCATGGCAGAATATGAGGGTGATTTTGAAACTAGCAAACGCAAATTTTGCAGTGCAGCCTTTTGGAAAGAAGAAAGTCGTCCAATCCAAGGAAACGGTCTGTTCCACTTCAATGCCATTATTTGTGGACGAGTTGCTGCTGTAACCATTGAGAGATTCTCGTCTATTAATTTAGTCAGCATTGAAGTCGTTAAAAAGTTGCAGCTTAGTACATGTTACCTTTTAGAGCCTTATTTCCTAGCTTCTGCGTATGGTGTACTCCAAATTTCACACCAGGCTGAGGTTCCTATTACCATAGGACAGCACACTGAGGTTGTGGTCTGCCTTCGAAACAGAAAAGCCGCTGTCTTCGCTGGGCGGCCAGCTTGTGCAGCAGCGATCATGGGGGTGCCCACGGTGACGTCGTCCTTGGAGCGTAGCGCCGGCCAACTGCTTTATCACCAAAGAGGAAACCCTCGTAAGCCGGCGCAGGGGACACAGCTTTGTTGACTCCTTTAATCACCAAAACGGCAACTGCGGTGCCGTCGTCATCGCGCGTAGACGCGCGCGTCACTTTGCGGCGCGGCAGTGGCCATGTGCGCCTTGCAGTGGTTCCTTCGGAGCGAAGTATCTCCACAGGGCTGGGGCGGCCTGTGGAGGGATTGGTGTTGACCCCTCTCCAGGGGAGAGGGCCCTGTAGAGGAGCAGCCTCGGGAGGGGCCTCGCCAGGCCTTCACTGCCCTCGTCAGCCCTCTCGAGGGATTTTCCTCTCGAGGGTCTCTTCAAGCGTTTTGCTCGGTCCTTAGCCGTTTCAACGACTCTGTCGCGTGTGAGGGCTGTGGAGAGTGGGCTCTGCACACCCTGGATCTCACTGGGCCGACAGTAGCCCCCGGGCCCATGACGGGCACGGCGAGGCCCATCGGGTCCAGACGAAGCGTCGTGGGTCCAATATGTCCGGCCGGCCCGTGACACGCGTCGCCCGGAGATGAGTTTGCGGCGACTCGGTTTCTCCGGTAGAAACGTGCGTCGTGGGGGGTCCCACCACGATCACCACGACCGCGCCTTGGTAACTGTCCAAATGCGGTATAAAGCTGCGCGCCGGTCCGAACCGCAGTCATTACTCACTTCTGCGCTCCAGTCTTCCAACTCTCGACCTCCTAGCTTTCCTTCTCCGGCGAACTCCTTCCTTCTCCGGCGAACTCCTTCCTTCTCCGGCGCTCCGCTTCTTGCATCCTCCTCGACAATGGGCGGACCCTGATGAGGACATCCCTACCATTGACGCAACCACAACTACTACACACCCTCAACTACATGGACCATTGACTAGAGCTCGTGCACGTCAACTACAACAGCAGGTACTCTCGTTTCTACAAGCTACTCCTAATGTACATGAGAATATGATGCTGCCTAAAGTAGATGTGTTTGTTTCCTTTAGGAATAATGGACCAAGCATGGATGAGAAGGACAACCTATGGAGCATGTACATGGATGGAGATGACAGTAAGAGTGGAAACAACGGAGATGATGATGCCACCCATGGAGACTGCCGCAACTTGAAGCCACCATGATGACATTGGGAGACTTGGACGAATTCCTCAAGTCTACACTTCATAATTTCGTCCATAGTCACATATGGTGCTGCATCACCTTTTTATTTTGGGCCAGGGCCCATGTAATTTCGGACCAGAAGTTTTAGTGCGTTTTTAGAGTCCGTATTAGGGAAGGAAAGTCCATCTAGGGAAGGATTCGGCGAACCCCCAAGGCTGGCCGAAAACCCCCTCCTTTCCTCCTTATATACCTCGTCTAGGGTTTCGTTTAGACTCGGATTTTGTTTAGCTAAAAGACTGCCTAGCTTATTGCTGCATCTTCGTGTACTCGATTTGTGTCCAACGACCAGATTAAGACCGCTTACGGAATCCCACCTTTTCAATAAAGCTTATTATTCATCCGCAATTCTGATTGCATTATTAGTTCTTACTTGTTCCTCGATCGCAGGTAGAACTAGACCTTTTGGTCAGGCTGATCGTGCATCTGCAGGATCGGTAACCTCGGGAGATTGGTTTAGCGATTGCATTGGCGCTGCGTACGTGTGCGTAGTAGTCGGATCGCCAAGGTCGACCTCCACCAGAATCGACGTATCTTCATCTCATCGAAAGATCGGACACCTTTGCCCTATCAGACCCAAAGGCAAGGCGGCGATGTCCACGCTCTCCTCCGATGCGCAGGGCGAAGAAGCGCTTGGCCCCGCCCTGATCGGGGTGCGCGTCGATGCGGCGGCGCTGGACAAGATCCAGCACCTGGTCGCCGGGAGGACCAATGAGCACCGCGCCAGCGCCATCCAGGCCGCGAGGCACGGCCGCCTTCCGGCGGGGTTTTTCCCCATCTTCCTCCACACTCTCTTTGCTGGATTGGTGCCTCCGTATTCGCCTTTCCTCGAGGCCGTCCTGGAGTTCTACCAGATCCACCTTCTCCACCTACACCCCAACGCCATCCTCGTGCTCTCCATCTTCGCCTACCTGTGTGAGGCGTATCTGGGTGTGCAGCCCTCGGTGGCCCTCTTCCGAAGCTTCTACGCGCTCCGGAACACCGCGAAGGCCGAGCGGACGGGGTGCGTGTGTCCTTCCGCATTGCGGACGGCATGGGGGACGTCTACATCCCCATGTCGTGGAGCGACGAGAAACCCGTCACGGCGGTGTCGAAGAAGGTGGACGACTTCAGGCAGAAGTGGTTCCTCATCGGCGTCAAGTCACAGAGCTCCTTCCTCGAGGTCCCGGAGGCGCCTCCCGTGAAGAACACCCATTGGGGGAAGCAGGCCTTCCAGGGCCCGAAGATCGGGGGCCTCGTGGCGCGCATGAGGACGCTTCGGGAGAACGGCCTCACCGGCCAGATGATCGCGGAGGACTTCGTGCGCCGCCGCATCGCTCCTCTGCAGGCGCACAAGAAGCCGATGTGGATGTACTCGGGCCCCTCCGTCCCGATGCGTCTCCATCCCTGCGACCACCGCCCCGCCGTCGTCGAGACCATCATGGGCGGCCTCTTCATCAACCCCGACGTGTCCGTGGCGGTTGCGGCGGAGCTGAGGCCTCTTCATCAGATGAACCTGGCTGCGCGCCTGGCGATTCTGGAGCGGATGCCCACCTTCACCCCGCTAGGCCTGGCGGGGGAAGATGAAGAGGATGGGCCCATGCCCGAGGCGAGGGGGTAAGACGCTGCGGAGTCGCCGTACGCGTCTGACGCCGAGCAGGGCGACGCTGCGGCTAGGGTCGTTCCCTCTGCAGGCGGGGCGAGCTCGTCAAGGGCCTCGCCCCCTCCTGAGGAGGTCTTCGAGCTCTCCTCCAGCGACGATGAGGAGGCCGAGGCGGGGCGACAGGAGCCCCGAACCAAAGCGGCCCACGACAGGCCTGCCGGGGAGCCCCCAAGCGCCTCCCTCAAGAGGAAAGCTGAGGCGGCTCCTGAGGGATCCGGAGTCCGGGCCGCGTCTTCTTGGCGTTCGTCCGGCATGGCGTGGGTTGACACCCGCGCCAAGAAGACAGGGTAAGTGTCTCTGGTTTTGTTTTCCTTCTTCAATCTCTTGCTCGTCTCCTCCCCATAACTGGCTTTCCTATCCTCTGTCAGCGACCCGGCGCCTGCGAAGCGCCGTAGGCTCCGCAAGGCTGCGGACGTGAAGAAGGCCGCTCTGGTGGCCACGCCAGAGGCCGCTGTGGACGAGGCCGCGGCAGAGGAGGCCTCAAGGCCTGGGGAGGAGATTCCCACAAGCCCTCTAGAGGACATGCCTCAGGCGGGAGCACACGAGCCGCCTCCGGAGGAGGAGCGTGCGGAGGAGCGGATGGAGAGAGCGCCCACTCCGCCACGCGCTGCAACTCCTCCAGCGGAGCCGGAGGCTGCGGTCGGTGCCACGCCGGTCCCGAGCCCGCCTAAGTCCAGCGGGGAGGACCGTCCGCCATCCCCGCCAAACACGACGACGGAGGAGGAGGCAGCGGCGATGGGGCAGACCTTCTCTGCCCCGGGAACAAACGAGGAGGTGCCGCCTGAGCGGGGCGACACCGGAGCGCAGAGCGAGGGCACCGAGGCGGAGGATCTGCCGCCCAGCCCCTAGGCTCGCACGGAGGCTTCCTCCCCCAAGCTTGGCACAGGCACGGGGCCTTCCGCGCCCCGCAGGACTTCCCAGGCCCTATCCCTCAGCGGCTGGGACTGGAGTAGGGGGCGACGCGACGTCGCCTTCCGCCTGGTGAGAGAGTCGCTGGAGGGCCTGGAGGCCCACCTCGCTCTCGAGGACAGGAAGCTCGCCCAGCAGCGGGACGAGCTTGCGGGGGCCTGGGCCGCTCTCCACGCGGCTGTGGAGGCCCGCAGGCAGAGCGACCAGGCCCTGCAGGCGGATCGCGAGGAGGCGCTGCGGTTTGCCAAGGAGGTGCGCGAGGGCGCCAAGCGCGACGCGGAGGAACTCCTGGAACCCCTCCGGGCCGAGCGCGACGCTGCGGCGGAGGATCTGGCCGCGGCAAGGGCGGAGCGCGAAGCGGTGGAGCGTCCGCTGGCGGACAAACACCGCGAGCTCGCCCAGCTCGAAGCCAAGATCATCGCCGACTCCGAGACTGTGCGGACCAGCCTGGAGGGGATCCGCACGAGCTTGGAGGCCAGGGGAAAGAGCCTGGGCGAGCGCGAGGAGGACGTGCGCTGCCGCGACGAGCAGCTGCCCTGCGGGAGCAGGAGCTGTCGGGGCAGCGCGCTGCCCTCGAGGCCCGTGAAGAGAGCCTGGCTGCCGCGCTCAGCAAGCACGAGCTCGAAGTGTCCACCCACAAGAAGGGCGTGGAACGCTTCAACGCTAGGTTTGCCCAGCGGAAGGAGGAGGCGGCGAAGATGCTCGAGGAGCGGGAGAAGGCGTTCCGCACCGCCGTCTCTCGCGACTACAGCGAGAAGTTCACCAAGCAGGAGAGCCGCTTCAAGAAGAAGCTTGGCGAGAGCGGCGCCCGGATCCACCAGCTCGAGAACTTGAACGCCACCCTCGGCGCCAAGGTGAAGCGCGAAGCGGATCGCTGCCGCGCCGCTGAGGAGGCCCGCAAGAGCGCGGAGCAGGACCTCGTCTCCCTCATGGCCGACATGGAGGAGATGAACCAGCAGGTGGGTCCTGCTGTGGAGAAGGCGGTGGAGGCGGTCGAGAGCGCCAAGGCGGCGCAGGTGCTGTCGCAGCAGCGGGAGCGCATGTTCCAGTCCTTGGTGGGCCGGGGCCGCGAGCTCGCCGCGAAGCTGGGAGTGGATGCGCCGGCCGTTCCCCTTCAAGGCAACTCCGACGCCGCCGCTTACCTCATGTACTTCGAGCAGCTCTTCTCGGCGCTCGAGGGCCCTGCCGCCGAGCTCCGCGACGTCGTCGATGAGGAGTGCCGCCAGCTCCTGGCGGTGGCGGTTGACCGCATCTTCACCAACCTCCAGAACCTCCAGCCTGGCTTCGACTTCACCACGGTGACCGAGCCTCTCGAGGGGGAGAAGGGGTGGAAGATCTCCAACTCCATCCGTGACCAGGTCGACGACTTCTGCAGCCGCTTCAAGCGGGCTGCAGCGGAGGACGCTGGCGGCGAGGAGGGCGACGATGAGGAGGGCGAGCCTGAAGGAGAAGAGTCCGGGGAGGACGACGGCGATGCCTCTGCTTGATCTCTTTCCTGAAATGCCATGCGCTTGTAGCGCTGTAGGGATGTTTGCTTTAAAGACTTTTGCTTTGGAGTTTGTAATATACTTCATACTTTTAAGCACGTGCTGCTAAGTCTGTGTGTGCGCCCCTCGAGGGCCTTTTGCTTTACTTCCATGTCTTTTTCGCTCTGCGTCGCTAGGACCCTTCTCCTCGCGCTATGACTCCGCCGCTGCGGTATGCTCAAGCAATGACTCGGCAAGGCCGGGGGGAGTTTAAGGCTTAGAGAGGTAGGAGCCCTCGAGTCGCGATGCTCAGGGCTCCCCTTTGACGCGCAAGCAGCCCATGGAGAGTGAAGGAAAGAAACGCTCGAGGGACGCGGAGCGCTCGTGAGAGAGATACGAAGATTCTCCTGGTGTGAGTAGGGAACTTAGCTTCGCGAGGCTTTTCGCCCTGCGTAGGACTCCTCTGGCGATGCCTTTCCCTACAGGGGCCGAGTTTTTCCTCCACAGGGCCTGGAGAGACTCCTGTTCCCTGTGGACGTTAGAGAGGCGTACCAAGACGCTAGAGCATGGCAGTAAGGACTCATGCGCGCTTATAGGTTTTGATAAGGGGTGGCCCGATCTTCTCAGTGAGCGGTGGGTAGATGGATGATGGTGGAAGATAACTTGCGAGAATCCGACGAACTCTCCGGCTGTTCCCCCGTTGCCAATGCAACAGCTCTTCAACCCAATGGATATTCGCGACGCCTCACACCGATGCAACGTAGCCGCTGACCACGAAGCGGTTTTGCAATCTACTAATTCCCAGTGGAACAACAGATCACACTCAAACTTCGGATAATAATCTCCAGAGCGCAACACAGTGGAGAGGTTGAATTCCTGAGCGCAACACAGAGGAACTCGAATATAGATGAATGCTTAGCAATCCAATCTAGGGTTTATGTTTAAACGTGGTCTGAGCTAAAAGCCACGACTTACAAGCCTATATAAAGGCTGCTGGACGTCCAACATAGAGTTCGAGTCGTAAACAAACTCATCTCTAACTTTCCTAACTTAACAGGACTCTATTCGGAAACTGGCAGAAACTTCGGTCGATTTGTTTTGGTCACGCCGCTTTGTATGGGTCGAACCGGTAGCTGGGGTTGGACCCATTGGAAAGTATTTGGAATTTCCTTTCCAACAAATCTTGAATTGCCTTATTTGGAGTTCGTATGAAGAATCGGCGGTTGTTTCGAAATCAGGACTTCTGTCAGTCCGAACCGAATGTCTTTCCTTTGATGGCTCCACTTCCTCCCTCGCCTCCCTCGTGCTTGCCACCTTGATGGTTGTCAACGATCTCCATTCCTTGCGCGCGTCTTCTTCTTCATGCGCCATGCTCTATTAACTCAAACCTAATGATACAAGAACACAATAATTTAGGTAGTATAACATTCTTATAATCAAAGTATCATGTCCAACTAGGAATGAATTCACCTTATAATAATCATCGGTTAGGCTTAATATTTCCTTCCAGTTTAAGCATGGATAATCATCATAATCCACTGATATATCCTCATCATCCTCCCTTTCTTCAAGAACAGCCGTCCTCGGCTGTGGATAAGTTGAAAGCGGAAAAAACAAAAAGAACAACGTATATCCAGAGTACATGTATATATAGCTTGTTGTACCATTTTTATTGACACACAAATTAATATCAATAGACCAAAGGAAACTGAAATTGCAAGTATAAGTGAAGTTCAAATTTGTAGCACACCTAGCACACAACGCATGATACACACAAAACGTATGTGCAAAATCAGGTTGAAATCTAGCAAGAGCAGTTCCCTGGAAAACATCAACTAGACTAGAACACGTCATATGATCATGAGAATAAGGTATTGTCCCAAAGCAAAAAGATCTCGGCACATAGCATATAGGATTTAAACTAGGACAGTTTAATTCAGCAATTGTATCATACGTAATGCATATGTGATCCACCATAAATTCATCATTAATGCTATACTCACCAATTAAATTAATAAAGAAACAACATGCATGTGTGCCGGAACGCAAATATGAAATTTCAGATATCTTGTCCATAGCACAACTCAAATTTATATGTTCATCTAGCATTACATAACAAACAATAGTATCAAGTGGAATTCGAGCAAGCACTTCCTTATGTGAAATCAGTACCACATGATCTAAATTCGAAATTAGCAATTTATCACATGGTTTTGAAATATGTGTGTAGTTCATATCACAGGAATCAACCAACAAAGGAGTAGACTCACAAAGTGATTCGCTTGCTGGCTTCAGCTCCAAATCAGTACCTTTTTCAATGGTAATCTCCTCAGATGTAGTAGGCACTATTACATCATCCTCACGTGGTGATGCGGGTTGTAGAGCTGATGGCTCCCTTTCTTCAAAAGCAACCTGCATATCACATGAAACAACACTAGGAGTAGAGATTATGACGTTAGTAGAAATATCCTCACATGTCCTATCATCTACTACACTCATGTTATCTTGTTCTCTCATACTCTCGAAGTGGATGGACTCAACCTCACGTTTAGTGGAGTCACACAAGTCACTTTTTATAACACTCTCACTCAATTTGGCTATGTGGCTCTCATTCTCACATGGGATTTGATGCACAATGTGGTCAAGATGACATATAATGGATCTTTCACCGTCCATGATGACCTTGTACCTAGCGGACAAGCTGAATTCTTTTCTCCTCTCCTTACGAAGAAGATGAAACTCATGAAAATCATTGGCTGAACTCCGCAACAGTCCACTCCGCGTCTTGTTCCATACGAACGAAATATTCTTGACCTTTGGGCGGGCTTGAACTTGAAACTTCTTGCACCATGGACTTCCCAAAAGGACATGACAAGAATCAAGTGGCACTGGGGATACATCACACCACACCAGCTCGGTATAATTGCCGAAGGTAAAAGGAACTTCAGCAGTGTGGGAAATCAGCAATGTGCCATATGATGAGCGTAAAACGTATGGCTTCGAACGGGCACATTTATGTAGCTGCAATTTGTCTACAACCTCAATGCTAACCAGATTGAGATTAGAGGATCCGTCAATGGTGGCGGCAGCACATCGCTCACCAATTTGCACACAATGGTGGAATAGGCCATCACCATCAAAAGTACCACATTCTTCCTCCCAAAAAGTATCACTACAATATTTATGGCGGAGGAAGTGATATCGGTGTGGATCCAAAGTATCCGTAGCCTTGTCTGCCATGATTAGTGAACAACACAAATATGTATATGTGGAAAAACTCTCAACTCACTCAAAACCGAAAGAAATTATGTATCTTACCGTTCCAAAGTGAATAGTAAAGCTTACCACTCGTAGGGCAGTACGTGCACGGATGGGGTGAAGCGAATATTATGGGTATCAAAGTGTCACACAACAAAACAGGGTATTTGGTGGAGCTTGGTTGGGATACCTAACAACACCGATTCACAAAGCCTAGTGCTGATCGTATGACACAAGAGACACTCGGAAACGCACACGGTTGAGATAAATGGGGCAATTGCAACTCTGAAAATGAGCTATGAATGATATATGTCGGCCGGAGTAATACTCGTGTTGCAATGCACAAGAGAGACGCTAGCAAAAGCTCAATACTAAGGGCACAAGATTGCTCAATTCTACTAGTGCAAGGCAGAAATATAATTCGCAAACAAAGCTCCAAACAGACTGATATGAATAAAATTCTGGCCTCTTTTTTCTTTTTCGCTCGGTACTGTAGCTACAGCAATTTCGGAACTTTCTTTTTCTCTTCTTTTTTTTTTCTCCCTTTTTCTCTGTTTAACTAGGCCACACAAATATTTCACAGGAGCAAATAAAATAGACTGCCAAAATAATGCACTTTCCAACCTATATGAGCAGCCCAAAGAGCATAGAAATTACTAGTCTCGTAGGAAAGTTCTACACAAAAATAGACAGGCTTATACCTAAGTTTATCAATGGAAATACACGGAAAAGGAAACACCTAAGGAAACTAAATTAGACACGAACTTGACTAAGGAAAAAAAAGGACACAGACACACCTCGACCCGGACACAACGACAGGACCTAGGAGTGTCGCACAAAAAACTGAACGGAAACCAAATCGGTCAAGACTTCTCTTTCCTCTTTTTTTTTTACTTCTTTTGCTGAAACGAATCTGACAAGACTCCAACGACAAAACAAACTGACAAATAACGTTGAAGCAACTACAATTTAGATCAGAAGGAAAAACAACGCAAAAGGACACACGATCAGCAACTAAACTCGATGAAACGATGCGATCTAAGGCTATGGCAAATATTTTTGTGGGGCTTTTTCTGGATAGGACGAAAAATAGTAAAATCTACGGGGATGGATATGTGGATGCTCAGCGAGTAAAACGCTGGAAATCTGATACCAAGATGATAAGGGGTGGCCCGATCTTCTCAGTGAGCGGTGGGTAGATGGATGATGGTGGAAGATAACTTGCGAGAATCCGACGAACTCTCCGGCTGTTCCCCCGTTGCCAATGCAACAGCTCTTCAACCCAATGGATATTCGCGACGCCTCACACCGATGCAACGTAGCCGCTGACCACGAAGCGGTTTTGCAATCTACTAATTCCCAGTGGAACAACAGATCACACTCAAACTTCGGATAATAATCTCCAGAGCGCAACACAGTGGAGAGGTTGAATTCCTGAGCGCAACACAGAGGAACTCGAATATAGATGAATGCTTAGCAATCCAATCTAGGGTTTATGTTTAAACGTGGTCTGAGCTAAAAGCCACGACTTACAAGCCTATATAAAGGCTGCTGGACGTCCAACATAGAGTTCGAGTCGTAAACAAACTCATCTCTAACTTTCCTAACTTAACAGGACTCTATTCGGAAACTGGCAGAAACTTCGGTCGATTTGTTTTGGTCACGCCGCTTTGTATGGGTCGAACCGGTAGCTGGGGTTGGACCCATTGGAAAGTATTTGGAATTTCCTTTCCAACAAATCTTGAATTGCCTTATTTGGAGTTCGTATGAAGAATCGGCGGTTGTTTCGAAATCAGGACTTCTGTCAGTCCGAACCGAATGTCTTTCCTTTGATGGCTCCACTTCCTCCCTCGCCTCCCTCGTGCTTGCCACCTTGATGGTTGTCAACGATCTCCATTCCTTGCGCGCGTCTTCTTCTTCATGCGCCATGCTCTATTAACTCAAACCTAATGATACAAGAACACAATAACTTAGGTAGTATAACATTCTTATAATCAAAGTATCATGTCCAACTAGGAATGAATTCACCTTATAATAATCATCTGTTAGGCTTAATATTTCCTTCCAGTTTAAGCATGGATAATCATCATAATCCACTGATATATCCTCATCAGGTTTCCTCATGGGTGCCTCGCGAGGAGAGAGAGTACCAAGGTCCTTTGGAGAGGTGGCGTGTATCCGGGAGCATGGCCTTTAGCCAGAGCTCAGGGCCCCTTGGGTTTTGCAGTGCTGCTGGGGTGCTCTTGGGCACGGGCACCGTACTCAGCCCCCGCTCGCGAGGTGCGCATGGGAAGATTATAAGCGCACGTCTGAAAGTAAATAACGAAAGTAAAACTTGCCATCAAAATATTACACAGCGGCGCCTCAGCGCAAAGTTCACTTGGGAACGACCCGGCGCCGTAGCGCAAAGTTCACTTGGAACGACACGGCGCCGTAGCGCAAAGTTCACTTGGAACGAGAATCGGTTCATTACACTTGGGTTTGCCAAGCTAACGTTCCTTCCATGTCGAGGCATGGGGACCACCCATTAGTGGCAGAGGTTCACTGCGGCCTGCGGTGGCTCATTAGCAGGAGAGCTCGGAGGGCTGACCCTCAGGAGGAGCTTGGAGAAGCTTGGAGGTGAAGCCGTGAGCTTCCCTCTAGAGACAAAAAATGCCCGGCGTGACTATGATCACGGGTAGAATTTGCGCAGATGTGCGATGTTCCACGGGTTCTTGACGGGGATGCCGTCTTCTGTCTCGAGGCGTACTGCGCCAGGCCTGGCGATGTGGGAGACCCTGTAGGGCCTTCCCACATCGGCGAGAGCTTGTGGAGGCCTTCTCTGGAGAGGATTCGCCTGAGGACGAGGTCGCCCGCCTCAAGAGTGCGTGAGTGTATATGGCGGCTGTGGTAGCATCGTAGATCTTGCTGGTACTTTGCCGCCCTGAGGGCGGCACGGTGGCGCAGGCCCTCGAGGAATAGCAGGTCGTCGTTGTGGAGGCCCTCTTGGGTGTCCTCGTTGAAGGCAAGGACCCGTGGAGATCCATGCTTGATTTCTGCGGGGAGGACAGCTTCAGCTCCGTAGATAAGGGCGAACGGCGTTTCGCCCGTAGGCCTTGAAGCGGTTGTGCGCATGGACCAGAGCACAGATGGGAGCTCATCGATCCAGCCCTTGCCGTGACCCTTGAGGATGTTGAAACTTCTGGTCTTGAGGCCCTTGAGGACTTCTGCGTTCGCTCGCTCGGCTTGACCGTTGCTGCGTGGATGAGCCACCGAGGCGAAGCATATCTTAACGCCGAGCTTTTCGCAATAGGCTCGGAAGATGCCGCTGGTGAATTGCGAGCCATTGTCGGTGATGATGCGGTTAGGCACTCCGAAGCGGCAGACCAAGCTCCTGATGAATTTCACCGCGGCTCCGGCTGGTATGGTGCGCACTGGTTCCACTTCGGCCCACTTGGTGAACTTGTCGATGGCCACGAAGAGGAAGCGATAGCCCCCCTGCGACTTCGGGAAGGGGCCCAGAATGTCCAGCCCCCAGGCGGCGAACGGCCAGGAGAGCGGGATGGTCTGGAGCCCCAGCGCCGGCTGATGAATTTGCTTGGCGTGGAACTGGCAGGCGTCGCAGGCTTGGACGATGGTGACCGCATCTTGAAGCACTTGTGGCCAGTAGAATCCGCTCCTGAAGACCTTGCCCGCGAGGGTGCGCGCACACGAGTGGTGGCCGCACTCCCCGCTATGGATGTCCTTGATCAGCGTTCGGCCTTCCTCGGGAGGGACACATTTGAGCGCGATGCCATTCGGGCGCTTGCGGTATAGGTTTCCCTCGAGGATGCAGTAAGATTTCGCTTGTCGAGCAATCCGCTCTGCTTCCGCATCTTCCTCGGGGAGGATCCCCTTTACCAAGTAGTCCTTGAGCTCGTCAATCCAGCCTATGTTGATAAGGGGTGGCCCGATCTTCTCAGTGAGCGGAGGGTGGATGGATGATGGTGGAAGATAACTTGCGAGAATCCGACGAACTCTCCGGCTGTTCCCCCGTTGCCAATGCAACAGCTCTTCAACCCAATGGATATTCGCGACGCCTCACACCGATGCAACGTAGCCGCCGACCACGAAGCGGTTTTGCAATCTACTAATTCCCAGTGGAACAACAGATCACACTCAAACTTCGGATAATAATCTCCAGAGCGCAACACAGTGGAGAGGTTGAATTCCTGAGCGCAACACAGAGGAACTCGAATATAGATGAATGCTTAGCAATCCAATCTAGGGTTTATGTTTAAACGTGGTCTTAAACCTAAAAGCCACGAAATTACAAGCCTTATAAAGGCTGCTGGACGTCCAACATTGTGTTGGAGTCAAAACCTAACTTTCCTAACTTTAACGGACTCTGTTTGGAAACAGGCAGAAAACAACTCGTGACTTGTTGCGGTCACCGCGCCCAGTCCGAGCCGAACCGGGGCATGTGGCCGGACCCATTGGAAAGCCCTTCAAATAGCCTTTTCAGATTGTGCTTCTTTGCTCTATTTGGAGTCCGTATAAAGAATCCACGTCCGTTTCAAATTCAGGACTTCTGTCAGTCCGAACCGAATCTGAACAAATCTTGAATCCGAATTGGAAAGGATCTTTCTTTGTTTGCAGCATCCCTTCTTCGCGTGATGGCTCCACTTCCTCCCTCGCCTCCCTCGTGCTAGCCACCTTGATGTTTGTCAACAGCCTCCATTCCTTGCCCACATCTTCTTCTCCATTCGCCATTATCTCCATCAACTCAAACCTAATGATACATAAACATAATAACTTAGGCAGTATAACATTCTTATAATTCATGGTATCATATCCAACTAGGAATGAGTTCACCTTATAATAATCATCGATCATGTTTAGTATTTCCTTCCAGTTTAAACATGGATAATCATCATAATCCACCGATATATCCTCATCATCCTCCCTTTCTTCAAGAAAAGCCGTCCGCGGCTTTGGATAAGCTGAAAGTGGAAGAAACAAAAAGAACAACGTGTACGCAGAGTATATGTATATATAGCAGGTTGTATCATGTTTGTAAATAGGATGATTATTTTCAAATGACAAAATGCAACGAAAATTGCGAGCATAGCACATATAATTGTCATAATGGAACCGAGAAAATCTCAGCAATAAGCAATCAGAATTGCAAGTATAAGTGAAGTTCATAGAATCATGATCAAAATGATAGACACAAATATATAAAATCTTATGATTCAGTATTAAATCCAATGTCCTCACAGAAGATCGATGATCAAATTTCATGCTATCAAGGTCAAACCAATCCAAACGATGCAAATCATCATATGTGTCATACCATGCTTCAATTGCGCTACTCTGATATGTAGAACAAAGCAATGACCATGCAGCACAAACAGGTAAATAGTCATGTCCATTATTTCCAGTACTTAAGATGCAACTCAGTTTGCAAATATAAGTGAAGCATAAATCAGTTTGGGACAAACAAGACGGATGCGCATAATCATATGCAAATCTAGCAAGATCAGAACAGTCCAACGAAGGTGATGCTACCTTTGTTCGCTGAGGTACATCAACTAGACTAGAAGACATCATATTATCATGATGATGAGGTATTGTCCCAAAGCAAAAAGATTTTGGCACAGAGCATATATGATTGCAAGAAAAATGTTTTAGTTCAGCAATGTTATCATAGGTAATGCATATGTGATCCACCAAAAAATTCTCGTTCATGTTATAGTCACCAATTAAATATAATCCGAAACAATTGGCATAGGTGCTAGAATTTACAAATGAAAGTTCAGAAATCTTATTCATAGCACAACTCATGGTAAGCGGTGCTTCTAGCATAATGTAATACAAAACATCAGTTGGTGGTATTTTAGCAAGAATCTCTTTATGTGTAATCAGTACCACATGATCGAAATTCGAATTTAGCAAATTATCACATGATGCTGAAATATGTTTGTGTATAAAATCACTAGAACCAGTCAGCGAAGAATCATACTCACAAAGTGACGCGCTTGCTGGCTGCATCGCAAAATCAGTACCTTTTTCAATGGCAAACTCCTCAGATGTAGTAGGCACTGAAATAGGTTCCTCTAGTGGTGATGCAGGTTGAAGACTTGACGGCTCCCTTTCTTCAAAAGCAACCTGCATATCACAAGAAACAACACTAGAAGGAGAGATAGTTACATTAGCAGAAATATCCTCACATGTCCTATCATCTACTACACTCATGTTATCTTTTTCTCTCATACTCTCGAAGTGGATGCACTCAACCTCACGTTTAGTGGAATCACACAGCTCACTTTTTATAACACTCTCACTCAATTTGGCTATGTGGCGCTCATTCTCACATGGGTTTTGATGCACAAGTAGCTCAACAGTTTTCAGATTCGGACACTCCACAACCATGCTCTTGTTCGTTTTTGACATTAAAAACTCTTTCTTCTTTTCCTTCCGAACAAGATGAAATGCATGAAAATCATCTTCAGGTGTAGGTTGTAAGTATCTCTTCCTCATGTTCCAAATGATGGACAAACCATCAACACCTCGTGGACAACTTGCTTTAAATTGTCTCCACCACAGTGCTCCCAACATGATGTGACAAGAATCAAGTGCCACAGGAGATATATCACATACCACAACCTCGGTGTGCGGTCCTATGGTAATAGGAACCTCAGCCTGGTGTGAAATTTGGAGTGCACCATACGCAGAAGCTAGGAAATAAGGCTCTGAAAGGTAACATGTACTAAGCTGCAACTTTTCAACGACTTCAATGCTGACTAAATTAAGAGACGAGAATCTCTCAATGGTTACAGCAGCAACTCGTCCACAAATAATGGCATTGAAGTGGAACAGACCGTTTCCTTGGATTGGACGACTTTCTTCTTTCCAAAAGGCTGCACTGCAAAATTTGCGTTTGCTAGTTTCAAAATCACCCTCGTATTCTGCCATGGTTAGTAAACAACACAAATATGTATATATGTGGGAAACTCTCAACTCACTGAAGACCGAAAGAAATTGTGTATCTTACCATTCCAAAGTGAATAGTAAAGCTTACCACTCGTAGGGCAGTACGTGCACGGATGGGGTGAAGCGAATATTATGGGTATCAAAGTGTCACACAACAAAACAGGGTATTTGGTGGAGCTTGGTTGGGATACCTAACAACACCGGTTCACAAAGCCTAGTGCTGATCGTATGACACAAGAGACACTCGGAAACGCACACGGTGGAGATAAATGGGGCAATTGCAACTCTGAAAATGAGCTAAGAATGATATATGTCGGAATAATGCTCGTGTTGCAATGCACAGGAGAGACGCTAGCAAAAGCTCAATACTAAGGGCACAAGATTGCTCAATTCTACTAGTGCAAGGCAGGAATATAATTCGCAAACAATGCTCCAAACAGACTGATATGAATAAAATTCTGGCCTCTTTTTTCTTTTTCGGTTGGTACTGTAGCTACAGCAATTTCAGAACTTTCTTTTTCTCTTCTTTTTTTTCTCCCTTTTTCTCTGTTTAACTAGGCCACACAAATATTTCACAGGAGCAAATAAAATAGACTGCCAAAATAATGCACTTTCCAACCTATATGAGCAGCCCAAAGAGCATAGAAATTACTAGTCTCGTAGGAAAGTTCTACACAAAAATAGACAGGCTTATACCTAAGTTTATCAATGGAAATACACGGAAAAGGAAACACCTAAGGAAACTAAATTAGACACGAACTTGACTAAGGAAAAAAAAGGACACAGACACACCTCGACACGGACACAACGACAGGACCTAGGAGTGTCGCACAAAAAACTGAACGGAAACCAAATCGGTCAAGACTTCTCTTTCCTCTTTTTTTTTTTACTTCTTTTGCTGAAACGAATCTGACAAGACTCCAACGACAAAACAAACTGACAAATAACGTTGAAGCAACTACAATTTAGATCAGAAGGAAAAACAACGCAAAAGGACACACGATCAGCAACTAAACTCGATGAAACGATGCGATCTAAGGCTATGGCAAATATTTTTGTGGGGCTTTTTCTGGATAGGACGAAAAATAGTAAAATCTACGGGGATGGATATGTGGATGCTCACCGAGTAAAACGCTGGAAATCTGATACCAAGATGATAAGGGGTGGCCCGATCTTCTCAGTGAGCGGAGGGTGGATGGATGATGGTGGAAGATAACTTGCGAGAATCCGACGAACTCTCCGGCTGTTCCCCCGTTGCCAATGCAACAGCTCTTCAACCCAATGGATATTCGCGACGCCTCACACCGATGCAACGTAGCCGCCGACCACGAAGCGGTTTTGCAATCTACTAATTCCCAGTGGAACAACAGATCACACTCAAACTTCGGATAATAATCTCCAGAGCGCAACACAGTGGAGAGGTTGAATTCCTGAGCGCAACACAGAGGAACTCGAATATAGATGAATGCTTAGCAATCCAATCTAGGGTTTATGTTTAAACGTGGTCTTAAACCTAAAAGCCACGAAATTACAAGCCTTATAAAGGCTGCTGGACGTCCAACATTGTGTTGGAGTCAAAACCTAACTTTCCTAACTTTAACGGACTCTGTTTGGAAACAGGCAGAAAACAACTCGTGACTTGTTGCGGTCACCGCGCCCAGTCCGAGCCGAACCGGGGCATGTGGCCGGACCCATTGGAAAGCCCTTCAAATAGCCTTTTCAGATTGTGCTTCTTTGCTCTATTTGGAGTCCGTATAAAGAATCCACGTCCGTTTCAAATTCAGGACTTCTGTCAGTCCGAACCGAATCTGAACAAATCTTGAATCCGAATTGGAAAGGATCTTTCTTTGTTTGCAGCATCCCTTCTTCGCGTGATGGCTCCACTTCCTCCCTCGCCTCCCTCGTGCTAGCCACCTTGATGTTTGTCAACAGCCTCCATTCCTTGCCCACATCTTCTTCTCCATTCGCCATTATCTCCATCAACTCAAACCTAATGATACATAAACATAATAACTTAGGCAGTATAACATTCTTATAATTCATGGTATCATATCCAACTAGGAATGAGTTCACCTTATAATAATCATCGATCATGTTTAGTATTTCCTTCCAGTTTAAACATGGATAATCATCATAATCCACCGATATATCCTCATCATATGTCCTGGTGGGCTGCCGTCAGCAACAGACGCTCCCCGGTGTGGGGGCCACAGTCGGGTGCCCCAGCAACGGGAGCTGGTGGGAGTGCTTCGTCTGTGCTTGCAGCTGTGGCCTCTTGAGGCTGCTTGATGGATGCCTTGGCGAGCCTTTCCTCAAAGACGCCGGCCTGCTGGGGTTGCCTTCTCGAGGCTCGCTTGGCGATGTCGTCAGCCTCCTGGTTCTCTTTCCTCGGGATATGCATAAGCTCCATGCCCCTGAAGTGCTTCTTGAGCTTGCGGACCTCTTCAAGGTATGCGGCCATGTGGTCGTCTTTAGGCGTGTAGCTCTTGTTGGAGAAGTTGACGAGCAACTGGGAGTCTCCCTTGACGAGTAGTTGCTTGACGTCTAGAGCGATGGCGGCCCTTAAGCCAGCGAGGAGGCCCTCGTACTCAGCGATGTTGTTGGAGATCTTGTCAATCGTGAAGCACAACTGGACAGCGTAGTAGAGCTTGTCGCCCTTGGGCGAGGTCAAGACGATGCCTGCCCCGCCATTGCGACAGGCAAAGGCTCCGTCGAAGTGCATGGTCCAGTGGCTGGGCATTATGTCTCCGGAGGGCTCGGCCTCTTCTCCCCGAGACTCTTCAGGGCTTGGGTCGGTCCATTCTGCGACGAAGTCTGCCAGCGCTCGTCCCTTGATGACTCTTGTGGTGTCGAAGCGTAAGTTGAATGGCTGCAGCTCTATATTCCAACCCGCGACACGGTCTGTGGCGTTGGGGTTGCGCAGAATCTGCTCCAGGGGGAAGGAAGTGACCACCGTAGTACCGTACTAACAAAGTACACGGGGTGCTCGACAAGGGCTGTCGAGGGAGGTGCAGCGTCGATTCTCTGTGGAGGCTCTTCGGGACCCTTGTCGAGATTTGCCTGCGGGGGCTCTTCCGGACCCTTGTCGAGATTTGCCTGCGGGGGCTCTTCAGGACCCTTGTCGAGATTTGCCTGCGGAGGGGTCTCGGCAAGGGTGTTGGGAGCCGACTCGACCTGAGGCTGTGGGCCTGGCGGTGGGTCTGTGGAGACTGCTCCTTCGCCGATATCTTTGTCGGGCGGCTTCGGGCTTGGAGTGGCAGCGCTCTTCTTGGGGAGGACTGGCTCTTCCCTCTCGACCACCAGGACAGCGCTTGCGGTCTGAGGAGTGGCTGATAGGTACAGCTTCAGATGTTCGCCTGTCCTGGGGGCCACCATGACTGGTGGGCTGGCCAAATATTTCTTCAGGTCTTCGAAAGCCTTGTCCGCCTCGGGGGTCCATTTGAATGTGCCGGATCTTTTCATGATCTTGAAGAATGGCAGGGCTCTCTCGCCGAATTTAGAGATGAAGCGGCCCAGGCTAGCCATACAGCCTGCTAGGCGCTGCATGTCCTTGAGTCGACGAGGAGGCTGCATCCCTTCTATGGCCTTGATTTTGTCAGGGTTTGCTTCTATGCCGCGGTGGGACACGAGGAATCCGAGGAGTTTACCTGAAGGCACCCCGAAGACGCACTTGGCGGGGTTCAGCTTGATGTTCACCTTGCGCAGGCTGGCGAAGGTTTCCTCGAGATCCTTCAAGAGGGTATCTCCCTCGCGAGACTTGACCACGATGTCGTCGACATATGCCTCTGCATTTCTACCCATCTGTGCCCCCAAGGCTATTCTCATGAGCCTCTGGAAAGTGGCGCCGACGTTCTTCAGGCCGAAAGGCATGCAAGTGTAGCAGTACACACCACAAGGGGTGAGGAATGCTGTCTTCTCCTCGTCCTCTTTAGCCATTTTGATCTGGTGATAACCAGAGAATGCGTCCAGAAAACAGAGGAGGTCGCAGCCAGCGGTGGAGTCCACGATCTGGTCTATCCTCGGCATGGGGTATGGGTCCTTGGGGCAGGCCTTGTTGACGTCGATGTAGTCGATGCAGAGTCGGCCTCCTCCAGCGGGATTTGGGACAACCACGCCGTTGGAGAGCCAGGTGGGATGCGCGACTTCACGGACGACATTTGCCGCTTTTAGCTTCTCTACTTCCTTGACGATGAATGCTTGCTTCTCGGGGGCTTGCTTGCGTGCTTTTTGCTTGACGGGGCGTGCGTCTGGACACACGGCTAAGTGGTGCTCGATCACCTCCCTTGGTACACCGGACATATCTGACGGAGTCCATGCGAACATGTCAGAGTTTGCCCGGAGGAAGGCGACGAGCGCGCTTTCCTATTTGGGAGGCAGGGCAGCGCCTATGGTGACGCTGTCCCTGGAGCCCTCAGCCCCCGAGCCACTGGTGTCCAGCGACACCTTCTTCGTGGCAGCTTGCTCCTGGGAGAACACTTGCTTCTTCTTCTTGGGCCTCTCGAGAGGCTCCATGTCCTCGTCAGCCGGGAATGCCATGGCGGCGGCCTTGTAGGCGCTCTCGACAGCGCGCGTGGTGTCCAGGATATGACCATGGATGGCGATAGTGCCAGCGCTGCCGGGGATCTTGACCATGTTGTAGGCATGGTGCGTGACGGCCATGAACTTCGCGAGGGCGGGATAGCCGAGGATGGCGTTGTACGGCAGGCCTATGTGGGCGACGTCGAAGTCGATCAGCTCCGTGCGGTAGTTCTTCTGCGTGCCGAAGGTGACGGCCAGCCGGACCTGCCCCAGGGGTTCAATTGAACCACTGGTGACCCCTGTGAATGGCCTAGAGGGCATGAGCCACTCGTAAGGCACCTATAGAGTCTCGAAGGTCTCGACAGAGATGACGTTCAGGCCTGCTCCTCCATCAATGAGCGTCTTGGAGACGGTGATGTTGTTGATGGTGGGGGAGCAGACCAGGGGGAGGGTTCCCACAGTCTTGGTCGACTTGGGGTGGTCCTTGGCATCGAAGGCGATGGTGTACTGGGACCACTTGAGGGGCCTGGAGGTCTCGGTGCTTGGGAGCGCGGCATTGAGCTCGCGGGCGAACTGCTTGAACTGGTTGTTCGATTTGGGTGCCTGGGCTCCTCCGAGGATGCAGGCCATAGCCCCCCTTGGGGCCTGGTAGCCTCCATCTTCCTCGTCAGGGAGGTTGTTGTTCTTCTCGGCGGCGTTGGCTTGAGTGCCTGGCGGCTTCTGATAGCCGCCACCGCGTCCGCCTCTGCCGTCCCTACGGTAGCCACGACCTCTGCCGCGGCTCCCGTTGCCTTCTTCGCGCCCGCGCTCTCGGCTCAACCTCTTGAGGTCGAAGCAGTCGTCCGTGGCGTGGCCGCGCCTGTTGTGGTAGACGCAGAACGGACGGTTGTCCGCTTCCCTGTCGCCAGGCTCAGGAGAGCCTCTGCGGGCGCTTTTGGTGGCTGGCTCTGCTGCCAGGACAGCGGTGGTCTTGCGCTTGGTCTCCTCGCGCTTCTTGTGGCTCTTGGACCCCTCAGCCAGGTCATCCGTCCGCTGACTCATCTTGACGAAGAGGAGCCCCTCTTCAGCCTTGGCGCACTTGTCGTGAATGCCCCGCTTCTCGAGCATCCTGCGGTTTGTTACGCCCTCCCTGAAGGCGGCGATGACTTGCGTGTCGGGGATGTTCGGGATCTTGTTGCGCACTTGGCTGAAGCGCTGGATGTACTTGCGGAGAGTCTCATCCTTCTTCTGCACCACAGCGCGCAGGTCGTTGTGGGTGAGCGCACGCTCGTAGGTGCCCTTGAAGTTGGCAACGAATTGCCTGCAGAGCTCCTCCCACGAATCTATGGAGTCCTCAGGCAAGTTGAGGAGCCACGACAGCGCGGAGTCCCTGAGGGCGTGGGAGAAACAGTTGGCCATGACTTTGTCATCTCCTCCTGCAGCCTGGATGGAGGTGGTGTAGAGCTGCAGGAACTCGAGAGGGTTGGTCGAGCCGTCGAAGCCCTTGGGGAGGGCTGGCCTGAACTTCTGTGGCCAGACCACACGGCGCAGGGCGCGGGTGAATGCCATGCAGCCAGAGGCGTACGTGGCGGTTCCTCCTTGGAGAGCCCTGCGGTTCTGCTGTCCCGCTTGGCCGAGCTCCTCGACGAGGCGATTCTGGAGGTCCCTGCAGCGCTCCATGCCTACTCGCGCGTCAGGCGCAGTGCGTCGCACAATCTGGCAGTCGTGTGGCGAGGAAGCATGAGAGGGAGCCCTCTTCGCTGCGGCCGGAGGCGGACCCGGCGGCGGCGGAGGCGCAGCTGGTGCAGCCGTTCCCGCCCGGCCAGAGTGATGGACCATGGAGCGTGATGGAGCGGGGCGCGTGGTCGCGACGTCGACGAGGTGGTGGAGGCGGTCCAGCCACTGGTCGTGGGCCTCCGCGCTAGGCCGGTAGCGTAGGAGCTCCTGGGCCATGAGCAGCGCGGTGTGCGGCGTGGGCTCCGGGCGTCCCCGAGAGGACGCGCTTTGGCGCCGAGACGGATGCGAAGACTCAGCATCGTCGTGATGCTCCGGGGAAGCATCCCTGTCGCCGCGGTGGTCGCTACCACGGTGCTCCTCGCTCTCTGGTTCCTCCACGTGTGGGCCGGTGTTGGCGCGCTCCGTCGTGCGAGGACGGCCGCGGCGGCCGCGGGTGGCGGCGGTGCCGGGCTCGGTGTGAGCCCTGTCAGCTGCGCGCCTGTTGGCGCGTGTCGCGCGGGTGTCCGTCATGGCGCGGAGACGGCTGGAGGTTGAAGGCGCGCCTCAGTCCCCCTACCTGGCGCGCCAAATGTCGAGGTGTTGCTCCCACGGAACAGGGACAGTCACCCTCGAGGGAAGTTCGTGAAGGGGGACTGAACACGTTAGCCAACAACCCTCAACCGGCCCGGCGACGGTGCTCGTCGTGCCTGTAGAGGGATAACACGACAGAGATGGACTCAAGCCCGTACACAGGTTCAAGGCCCTCAGGAGGAGGTAAGACCGCTACTCCTGCTTGTCTGTATTGCTCTGTAGGGGTTACAGCACAATGAGCTCGCCGAGAGCAGTGCGGAGCTCGGAGGGGGAAGGAGAGATTCTCTTCCTCCTTCAGTCCGCTAAGCTAGGCTAAGCTATGGTAAGACCTCTAAGGTCGATTGATCGGTTGATTCGTCGATCGATCCCTTGCTACGGAGGTGCTCCCCCTCCTTATATAGGCGTCCCGGGCCTCATCCCTGCGTGCTGCGCAGTGGAAGGGTTCCCACATGGCGACGAAACGGTGGAGAGGGGTGCACCGCAGCTGGGTTGTCCATGGACTCGGTCCATGGTCGTAAAGTCTGCCTTCGAAACAGAAAAGCCGCCGTCTTCGCTGGGCGGCCAGCTTGTGCAGCAGCGATCGTGGGGGTGCCCACGGTGACGTCGTCCTTGGAGCGTAGCGCCGGCCAACTGCTTTATCACCAAAGAGGAAACCCTCGTAAGCCGGCGCAGGGGACACATCTTTGTTGACTCCTTTAATCACCAAAACGGCAACTGCGGCGCCGTCGTCATCGCGCGCAGACGCGCGCGTCACTCTGCAGCGCGGCAGTGGCCATGTGCGCCTTGCAGTGGTTCCTTCGGAGCGAAGTATCTCCATAGGGCTGGGGCGGCCTGTGGAGGGATTGGTGTTGACCCCTCTCCAGGGGAGAGGGCCCTGTAGAGGAGCAGCCTCGGGAGGGGCCTCGCCAGGCCTTCGCTGCCCTCGTCAGCCCTCTCGAGGGATTTTCCTCTCGAGGGTCTCTCCAAGCGTTTTGCTCGGTCCTTAGCCGTTTCAACGACTCTGTCGCGTGTGAGGGCTGTGGAGAGTGGGCTCTGCACACCCTGGATCTAACTGGGTCGACAAACTCTTCGTGATAGTGTTTTTTTGGTCAGGAGGGGCTAAATAGCCGAGAGGGGGGCGCGAGGGGGTGGCCGAGTCGGCCACACCCCCTCCTCGCGCGGCCAGGGCCCCACCCGAGCGAGCACGTGGTGTCGGCGCCCTGCTGGCCACCCCCTTCTCGTCTTCTGGCTCCGGGAGTCTTCGGGCAAAATAGGCACTTTTATGATTTTTCTGGAATTTTCCCTAAAAGTTGATTTCCTGCACAAAAATGAGACACCAGGGCAATTCTGCTGAAAACAGCGTTAGTCCGTGTTAGTTGCATTCAAAACACACAAATTAGAGGTAAAACAATAACAAAAGTGTTCGGGAAAGTAGATACGTTTTGGAAGTATCACCGGCCCAAAGTATTCAACCGCGAAGAAGGGAAAGAAGAGAAGCTAGCTCTCTCGGAACCTCCCGGGATCGACAAAGAAGACTTTTTTTGTGTATCATTTTTTGTGTGTGTGTGAGACACAAAAGCATATATCTATGTATGTCATGACTAAACTAATGATGTACTAAAATGTATGTATGTGTACGAGACAATTCAAGCATATATATGTGTATGTGATGACTAAAATAATGATGTACAAAAAGTTTTTTTTTGACACAAACAGGATTCGAACATGCCTGCTCAGGTCCAACATTTCAACAAACTGTGCTAACCATTCAGATATAAGGATGTGTTTGTCTAAACTGAGACTAGCACAAGTTTTTAAAATAACAGGCAACGTTATTCCGTGGCGCACCAATCCACTACATGCGCCACAGAATCTTATAATTCTGTGGCGCACCCGACCCAGCCATGCGCCAAAGAATGTTGAAGGATGAGACAGGCGTGGGCGGGCCCACGTGTGAGCGGCAGCAAAAGAATTCTGTGGCGCATTCGCAATGGATGCGCCACAGAATTCATTTGCTGCCGCTTACACGTGGGCCCGCCCACGCCTGCCTCTCACACCCATTCCAAATTCGCTTAAGTACCAAACCTCGCCGCGCCCGACAAACCGCTCCCGCACGCCGCGGCCGTGCCCCATCTCGTCGCCACCGGCCGCCCCCGCCCATCCCTGCACGCGCCCTGCCCAACCTCGTCGTCGGCAACCTCCCCGCGCCACCGACGGCCTCGACGCCGCGCCCCACCGCCCCACTGCTTGACGCCGCGGCCCACCACCCCACTGCTCGAGAAGGATGCACCCGGCTCGACGCCGTCCCCTTTGTCTTCGCCACCGCGACCCCGCCCTCCTCCGTCCCCTTCCTCTTCCCTGCTGCGGCCTCACCCCGGTGAGCATCCTGCCATGCCCCCACCCCCTCCCGTACTGAACCCTGCACGCAAGGTGTTCGGGGAAATTCCCCTGTGGTGCTGCTCACTGTTGTGCTCGCTCCTGCTGCTCGCTGTTGTGCTCGCTGCTGCTCGCTACAATAGCCTTTTTATTTGTGTGTTGTTGACTAGCATTGGGGAGCTGAAATCAATGGATTTGTAGTTGTTGGTTTGTTCGTTGTCATTGTCTAATTTGGAGTATATATATATGCGTCAAACAAGAATGGGGAACGTGGCAGTTCTATGTGTATTGCGTTTGTTTCCTTGTAGTCTTCACTGTAGGGTATAAGCAAAAAAACTGTCCACTTAAGCAAAAAAAAATTGGTTGCATACCATATGTTCTTATAATGCCTGTCATATGCATTGTGTTCTGTTCATATGCTTGTGTTCTGTTCGTATGTAGTGTGTTATGTTCTTATAATGCACTGTGTGGAGTTCATGTGCTCCATGACCATCGTCTCGTGGTTGTTTGTGCTCCGACCATCGTGTCGTCTATGTGGATGTTGCCGGCTTGCGATGCCGGCAACATGATTTGCAGGTACCCTGTGAGGCCCTTGAGATTGCCGGAACGTTGATTAACTTTCGTTCCAGCAAATTCGGGTACTCCATATGTCCTTTTTTAGCAAAGGTTATGCCGAAATTTTTCGTGAATTTGAGCATGACTTTGCTAAAAAAGGACATATGGGGTAATGCATGGTCCGGGGTATCTTAGTACTTAATTAAGTCTATTTTTACTTATATTTGTTGTATTAATTAATGTAGTGCAAACATGTCGGAGACCGCCTTTCTAAGAGTATGAGTGTCGAAGAAGATGCTAGAAACGCCAACAAGACCTTCTGGGCTATGTCCCAAGAGTTGGAGGATGCCGCCAAAACTAGTACAAGTGGTGGCGACCATCAGGAGGATGAGACCACAACCGATGGAGATGCTGGTGGCGGCCATGAGGAGGAGGAGGAACCCACAACGGCCGATGGTAGCAACCCGCCTGCTAAGAAGAATAAGAAGCCAAGGAGGGATCGGACACCGCAAGCTCTCGCCAACTGAGGTCACGCCAAGTGGCCTCCCAGTGCAGCCCGAGAGACTTGCGAGAGGATACGGCATGCAACTAGGGTGCATCCTCCGGGAAAGCGTGTCGATCAAAACGAACGACCTCAGAAGCCAGGGGAATGAGGCTTTGGTCGACACCCTCATCAAGAAGCTTCACCAACGATACACGTTCCCGGAGCCGTTCAACAAAAAAGTGGACAGTTTAGCCATCACAAGATGAGCACCGCCTTGAGCAGCTGGAAATGCAGGGTGAAGAGGAAGATTATGAAGGGTGAGAGCTGGGAGACGATAAAAGCCAAAGAGCCCATGCTCGACAAAGAAGAGTTCGACGCATTCAAGCTGTACACAGATAGCGAGGACTCTACCAAATGGACCGAGTGGGGGAAGAAGATGCGGGACCTGAACATAGGTAACCACCGTTTAGGAAGCGGCGGTTACCGAGGAAAACAGCCCGTTTGGGACAAGGAGGATGCCGAGGTTGCTAAACTAGGGAAAGAGAACCCGTGGCACAAAATCACGGACGAGCAGATTAGGAACTTTGTCCGGTCCCGCTACTATCTGAACAAGGAGACCGGGGAATTCTCTACCGACGATGCAGACGTGAAGCAATTCAAGAAACATCTGGTAAGGAATTTAATTACCGCGGAGCCATATTCCTACATGCATATGGGTTCACCTTAATTTGCTTTGTCTGCTGGAGGACGAGTTGAAGGCTGACGCTGAGGCCGGCCTGTCGTCCCAGGGCTCGACGGAGCCGTGGGACACGACTTTCAACAGGGCGATGGACGTTTACAAGCAGAGGGAAAAGACCGCGGCGCCGACGTCAGCAGGCCGTGTGTCCGGCTTTGGTACGAGCATGAAGTTCCTCGAGTACTATAGCCCAGACGGCGGCCAGACGAGAAGGCAGAGGAGGAAGCCGAGTAGGGATAGCGCCGAGGTTCTGGATCTAAGGAAGAAGATGGAAACACTGAAGCAGGAGAAAGTGGACTCCAGCACGGTGAGCCAGTTAGTGAAGGAGGGGATCCGGGAGTTCTTACCCCCTGGGTTCATGGAGAGTATAGCTGCTTGGAATGCGGGAGGTCGACAGGGGCCGATACACGTGCCCAGCTACGCCGGCAGTACCTCCAGCCATATGGTGACCCCGCCGGACCAGATGGTGACCCCGCCGGCCAACACCGCTGCCGAGCCGCCGCTCCATAGTGTGCCACAGGCGCCCCCTACCGAGCCCCCCATGGAACCTCCGGCACCGGAGGTTCAGAGGCCGGCCGCCGGCACCGGCGCCATTGTCTCAACATTAGAGGAGCTCAACGCAATAGACAAGGTAACCAATTAGTTATTTTGCGACATCTTCTATAATTAACTATGCCTTTGATGACTGCCATCTCATGATGCCCAACATGCATGTGTTGACTCTCAGGACACGCCTTGCATACTCCTGCATACGGTGCGGGCCGGCGGCGAGTTGGTGCATGTTGCTAAGGCCACGGTCATACAACAAAAGAGTACCCAAATGCACAAGCAACGCATGAACGAGGCCGTGATGAGAACCAAGTTGGATGAGGTATTGCCTCAGTTCCATGACATCGACCCACCCATGCAACCTCTGGGAGCCGACGAAGAGCACATGGTCCTTGGAGCCTGCGTCAAGTGGCTCATGGAATAGCCGAAGACCCAAATTCGTCTTGGGTGGGGAGGGGGGGGGGTGGTCAGGCGCACCACCGGTGCCACCTCGAAGCCGCCACAAAAGGTTAGGACCTCTATCGTTCGGCCCTCGTCGAGCGCGCCACATATACCTGTTGTGAACGAGCCGGCGCCACAAGCACCCGTTGCCAGCACCCGGAAGGAAGCGCCGGTCGTGGCCACCACAAGCCTGCACCAAATACTGTTGGGAGCGTCTGCACCGCAACAGGCCAAAGACAAAGCCGTTGCGGCTCAACTTGAAGTCATCGACGACGATGATGATGATGATGATGATAATAATGGCGACGACGTCGATGGCTTCCTCAACACTGGCGCCTTGGATGGTTCGTACATGCCTCCGTTGGATGACGAACACTTCCGCGGTCCCCGCAATATGCCTATTCGTACCACTACATGCTCGCAGCGCCTGAACTTCCATGGTTTATCTCAAGACACGCCTCCGGAGGCCGGCGAACAACCTCAGCCGAGTAACATTTTCAGCCCTGGCACACTCCTAAAGTCGATTCATGATGTGCAATCCCCGGAGGTGAAGAAGAAGAAGCCAAGGAAGAGAAGTAGGGCAGGCGCCTCCACGAGCCAGCCAGCTCCTAGGACTGTCCAGGATAAACAAATGGTACCACCACGGGAGGATGGCTTGACCCGAGTTCATGAAGCTGGTAAACCGATACTGCCTCCGGACCTGCTCAATCTCGCACGTGGACCCATGCTCGCTTTGCATCAGTGTATCTTGGTGCGAGAGGGCATCCTACTCAAAGAGAAGCAACCAAATTACCCGGTGTTCACGGGCAAGGTGCCAAATGACTTGGACTTCATCCACCAAGCCCCCGCGGATCTATTCTTCATAGAGTACGAGGACGTCTTCAAGCTGTTTCACTCTAAACGGCTGGACTATAACTTGGTCCGTCTATACGCTCTAAGTCTGGCACGGAAGATCAAGAGAGAGGCAAACCCGTTCGTCGCGGTAGCGGATCCCTACTACATGCGTGAGAGCAAGCTGATGGACTCAGAGACACGGGCCATGGCGACGGAGTATCTCGAGAGGTTCATGTTGACCAACAAGAGGAAAAATAGCCTTCTTGTGCCTTTCTTTCCCGAGTAAGTACGCATCCGCTCGCCGATGTCGTAACTTATGTTTTCTCATATAGTTATTCCATTGGTGATCCTTTCCGTTGTGTTAAGCGGGGACAAGTACTGTGTACTCATATCCGTAAGCCCGAGGTTGTCCATTGCCACTTATTTCGACTCGGGGAGTGCGATTAAGAAAAGACTACACCAACAAAAAGGGTGTTCTCGATCAGGCTCTCGAGGTGTACGCCCATAAAGGAGGCCTCTTCCATAAGGACATGCAATATTACCAAAAGGACGGAACACACCGGTTTAGGCATGTGACCGACTTCCCTTGCATCAAGCAGAAAGATGGCAGCATGAAGGATGCCTTCTACGCCCTCCATCACCTTAAAGGGTATGTCCGGGATGCAGAGAGTTCGAGGTTGCCACAACAGCTCCGAGAATGGACCAAATGTGCGGGGGAAATCACCGACGACGAACTTAGAGAAGACTTCCATCGCATCCAGAAGCAGTTATCACAAATCATCCTTGAAGATGTCATGACAAAAGGGGGGGCCTTCCACTACGCTAGAGGTAGGATGTATTACAAAACCGCGCCTAGCTTGCCTCACTCGCATCTCAAGTGGTTTCTTTATTTTCTTTATTATAGACTTTTACACCTAGATGAATAATTCACACTCTATTTATATTATTAACCAATACTTCCCAATCCATCTCCAGGTTTGCCTCAGGAGGAGATCCAAGAACGCCTAGAGTACCAGCTGGACACCAGGACGTCGACGACGAAGGACAAGTACAAACCCTTCCCGGCACCGATCAAGAAGGCTACGTGATCATGCTCTCCCTCTGATCTTGCTCACCATCATCGATCGCCGATATGTAAACTATTTGGTCACATTATATGTATGAAACGATGAAATGACGAACTTTTGTATTTCGGGCTCCATTTGTATCATGACGACTTGTGTAAGATTCGGCACTCTTGTTACTATATATATGTATGTATATCTCGGGCTCGAATGAATGTGATATGTCTGTTTTAATTCATGTACTGGTTTAATATATATGTGTCAACTTATAATATATCTGTATAAATCCTGTATATATACCTATATGTGTACAGCAGGAAAAATAAATCGAAAATTCCTGTTATATAGTCTGTGGCGCATGGTATAATTTTTTTGTGGCGCAGCTCTTTCTGTGGCGCACCTATTAATCATGCGCCACAGATAAATTTCTGTGGCGCACAGGTATGGGTGCGCCACAGAAATTTGGAAATTTCTGTGGCGCATGGGGCAGGTGCGCCACAGAATTACAATTTAGTGGCGAGGATTCTGTGGCGCACCCCCTTTTTCCTCGGTGCGCCACAGAATGCCCTAATCCATGCACGACTGATAGCCCTCTCCCAACCAGTGTGGCCAGCAGAGTACATGGACGTGTCGCGGCGGCAACGACAAGCGTCGTAGACGAAAACCATACAACGATACAGATGGAATCGAGCAAGTCGCATCCGGTTTTCATGACGATCGTAGTCGCAGTAACACCCAGCAGGGGGACACCTACAAGGACGGGCAGTGTGACGACCGCGACAACAGGAACCGTGACGAGGGAAATCGGAGGCACGAGTGGCAGCCCAGAGGAACACGGAATGAGCAGCGTCCATACCGAACTCCGGCTCAGCAACTCACTGACCCATGCGAAATGCATTTGTGTAGGGGATCAGACGGCAAACTAACGGCAAACCATCTCCTCAAGGATTGCCGAGACTTCATAAATATTCAGGCGGAGTTGCGCAGAAACGCAGGCTCAGCACCGGTCTACCCGGACCCGAGGCACCACCTCCACCGCCAGTAGGGCACATGGTTGGAGCAATCCAAGTGCACCAGCGCCAGGACGAAGCATCCGCAGCACAGAAGCAGTATCCCACACCCCAGAGGGGCCATGTACATGATACAAAAAGGGCGTCATTTGAATCGATGCCAAAAGCTAATCAGTCGACAGGTTCATTTAGCCACCACGGCACCACCTGCGATTCCAGAGTACCTCAAAGGGTCAGAAACACCCATCAGTTTTACCCGCGAGGACCACCCTCCGCGAGTGCCACGGCCAGGCCACGCCGCCTTGGTACTACATGCTCTAGTCGGAGGATTCAAGATGAGCAAGGTCTTCATGGACGGAGGTAGCGGTATCAACATCATCTTCGCGGACACGCTGCGCAAGATGAACCTGTCAATCACCAACCTGAAGCCATCAGACAACACCTTCCACGGCGTAGTGCCAGGTGAAGCAGTATATCCTTTGGGTTTTATATTACTTAAGACTGTTTTTCGTGAGCCAGATCACTTCAGAAAGGAGAGCATCGAGTTCGAAGTCGTCGACTGGAGATCCCAGTACCATGTCATCTTGGGCGCCCAGCGTTTGCGCGCTTCATGGCAGTCCCACATTATGCGTACCTGATGCTCAAGTTGCCTGGTTACCACCTATCATACGGCTTTCTAACTCCACTTCTTTTTCTTGCTAAAGGAGAATACTTAATAATACGGCGAAACATTTATACAAAACACCTATCCCGAGCACACGCAAGGGAACCGTAGACAGGCAAGTGAAATCCAATCCACGAAATTTCGCTACTAAAGATAGTATTTCCGTGGATGTTCTTTCTTTTCGATGCACGCCCTCGGGAAATCGCCAAGTGCTGATCGCCGAGTACCAGAGTGATGACTACATGGCAGAGATAAGGCTCTACCTCGAGCAGGGAGATCTCCCAGCAGCGGAGGAAGAAGCTGAGCGCGTAGCCCACCAGGCCAAGCTGTACCGCATCAAGGACGGCGCGTTTTACCGACGGCGCCCCAACGGGGTAGCCCTCAGGTGCATTGCCATCAACGAAGGCCGAGAGCTAATCCGTGTCATCCCCAGTGGAGACTGCGGGCATCATTCTTCCTCACGCACCCTGGTGGCAAACGCATTCCAAAGCGGTTTCTTCTGGCCCACGGCTCTCCAAGATGCGATGGACCTCGTGAGGGACTGTGAGGCGTGTCAATTCCACGCCAAGCAAATCCACCAACCCACGCAGGAGCTGCAGACTATCCTGCTGTCCTAGCCATTCACAGTATGGGGCTTGGACATCCTGGGACCTTTTCCTCGGGCTCAAGGAGGTTATCGCTACCTGTGCGTGGCCGTCGACAAGTTCTCTAAGTGGGCCGAGGTTGAAGCCTTAGGCACCATCCTTGCCAGGTTCGCTGTTAAGTTCATCAGGGGGGTAGTGTGTCGTTTCAGGGTCCCCAACCGCATCATCACGGACAATGGCTCACAGTTCACTAGAAGCCTTTTCAAGTCATACTGCGCGAACATTTGCTATGCCTCCGTGGCGCACTCACGCAGCAACGGACAGGCGGATCGGGCTAACGCGGAAGTCCTGAAGGGGCTCAAGACCAGGAGCTTTAAGAGGAAGTTGAAAGCCTTTGGCAAGAACTGGATTGGGGACTTATCAGCATTGCTGTGGTCCATCCGCACCACGCCCACCAAGCCCGCAGGTCAGACGCCCTTCCCCCTGGTCTACGACGCCGAAGTGGTGCTGCTCGTGGAGCTCAAGCACGGGTCACCTCGCGTGCTAGCCTTTAAAGAGGCCCTCCATGACGAGTTGCGGCAGGAGCACGTACTCCTTATAGAAGAAGCACGACACCGTGTCGTCCTCCGAGCGGCGCGTTACCAGCAGGCCCATGTGTCAGTATCACAGCCTGCACATACAGCGTCAGACTCTCGAGGTAGGCGATCTTGTTCTGCGCAGGATTCAGTCGAGGGAAGGCCTTCAGAAGCTGTCGCCAATGTGGGAGAGCCCATTCAAGAGCGCGCGCATCGCTCCCTAGGCGATGCCCGACTGGTGATGATGGAAGGAGCCGCCGTGCCAAACTCATGGAACATCACCTCCGCAAGTTTCACACATGAAGGCTCGGTGACCACCACAGCGGCAGGCTCGTACTTGCCCCGACAGGCAATTTTTTGGCAAGAAGGGATGCCACGTGGCTCCTGCATCCTTAAGTCTGCGTGCCTCAACTTGAACGACAACGTGTAATGAACTATTTGATTTTTCAGCACTAAGTCGCGGACCACACGGTAAGCATTTCGAATTCTTGGTTACTTGATGTTCCCCTCAAGCGTCACGTGAGCGGGGGCTAGGCACGGTGGCTGCTTGGGCCACAGTCTGCCCAACGGCGCCGAAAAACCCAAGAAGACTGAGTTTGGTGGTTGGGTCAGCTCCCATGCATGCCACCTCGTTAAGGTCCTTGGTGCTATCCTCATGAGGCATGGTGTCTATGTACGGGACTGGCCTGGCAGCACTGAAAACCCAAGAAGATCGTGTGCTGGTGGAATGGGCGAGCCCCACACATGCTGTCGCAGCAGTGGAACATGGGGTTCACCTAGTGCTGCCAAAGTGTGTCCACCGCCTATGGGCCTAACGTGAAGATGGACAAGGCCAAGACTCGACGCAAGACCTGGCGGGCACAGCGCGCCAGCCAAGACCCCTGGGTGCAAAGGACCCCCGGGACCCTCGCACCCCGGATGGAATAGAAGACCGCGAGATCAGGCTTCTACCATCCCCCAGAAGATGGTAGAAGCTCCTAGAAGACTTGGGAAGCAAGGCGCGGGCAAGGGACACCGCTTGCATTGTGTCAGCCCCTGTCGGCCGCTTTCCCCAAAGGAGATGGAGATCTCACCAACCCGGGCGAACGATACTTGGAGGAGAAGAGGCCACGTCACCACCTCCACCATGGAGAGGTGTTGCTTCCCGCCAAGACCCCCTCACGCTCCTCGCATGACCTTTGTGGCACCCCCTTTACCTATAAAAGTAGGACCAAGGCATGGTGAGAAAGGAGGGCAAAAAAGGGACCCAGGATCGAGACCACGGCGGAGAACACAAAGCTCCGGCGAGCCCAAGGTAGAAGACGACGTCCAAGCTACGCTTGGGCGGGGAAGAGAGGGAAGGTGTTCTCCTCCGGGCAAGGATCTGTCCTTCTTCCTCCTCTAGCCAAGAACCCTGCCGGGTACCCTCGCCGGAGAACACCATTGTAGCCACACCATGATCCTATCATCTATCCAGACATGTAGCAGTAGGGCTGTTAGCCTTCGGGCGGCCTGAACCTGGGTAGATCGCTGTGTGCTTTACTTTTTTACCCACCACGCCGAGATTGGAGAGAGTGAGTGAGAGCTTGCCGGCGATCGTCCCCCGGGAGACGTTTCCAGCCTCCTTCGCGCCCCTACCAAATCTACAAAGGGGGTGCCTCGCATCCCCGGTGTCCGTCCTTCGAGACACGACACATGCCACCTCATCCAAGGTCCTTGGTGCTTTCCAAACTCACGCGACACTTTAGGAAGAAACCCTCTTGAGGCACGGTGTCGATCTACGGGTCCGCATGGCAACACTGAAAAACACAAGAAGATCAAGTGCTGGTGGAATGAGCCAGTCCCACACATGCCGCCTCATCCACGGTCCTTGGTGCTCTCACAACTCATACAACATTCTAGGAAGAAACCCTCATGAAGCACGGTGTCAACGTACGGGTCAGCCCGGCAGCACTGAAAAAGCCAGGAAGATCGAGTGCTGGTGGAATGGGCTAGCCCGACACATGCCGCCTCATTCACGGTCCTTGCTGCTCTCATAATTTATGGAAAATCTTAGGGTGCCCCCCTCTTTTAAAGAAAAGCATGGTGTCGATGTACGGGCATGTCCTGGCAGCACTGAAAAACCCAAGAAGATCGAGCGCTGGTGGAATGGGCCAGCCCCACACATGCCACCTCATCACGATCCTTGGTGCTTCCCGAGGCGCATATTCCCTTTTCGGTTTTCTCTCTAGGAAATACAAGTAAGTAAATATATAATCAAAATCAAATGCTTTGGTTAATTAAAAAATTTGTTTGCCCTGACCACCTGTATCGAACCCCCTAAATAATTCGCGCCGTGTTCTCCCTCCATTTTTTGCAGTCAGCGTTCCATCCTTTTTTCTCCTGCCGGTTACCGCCTCTCTCTTCTCTCCCGCCACCCTTTCCCGTCTATTTCTCCCGCCACCCTTTCCCGCCATTTCTCCTGCCACCCTTTCCCGCCATTTCTTCTCTCCTCATCCCATAAAACCCCCGTCCGTTCTGGGCCGGGTATTCAGTCTAGGGCAAGCATGGTTTGTTGTGTTCCTTGCGTGAAGTGTGCGTCCGGGTTCCACAGTCCCACCGCCGAGTATCTCGCGCGTAGTGCCCAAAGTTTGCATGTTGAGGGTAGGAAAGTGTATCAAGACGAACTTATTGAGAGTGAGAGCCATCTTGCTTTGTTGGGAGCCAAGCTATGTCGCGTTGGGTACCCATATCGGACCCCTAACAAAATCCATCGTGAATTGATTAGGATTCCAGCCAGGTTTTAGAAGAAAGTTGAGAAGGGCAAGTACTTCAAGGCTCAATGGGATATTGATTCATACGCTTAGTCTTACCGTTGGGTAGATGAGAGCGATGATTCTGATGACTTCATGCCGTCGTCGAAGGCCCTGAAGGCTGAAGCAGCGTCGAAGGGCAAGGGCAAGAAGGTTGAATCGTCGTCCAAAAAGAAGAGTGTATCATCGTCGAAGGGCAAGGGCGCTACATCGACGGATGCATGAGGCTGCGTCGATGGGAGGTGAATATATTAAGTTCGGCGGATTTGCGTTGTGTTGTATCTTCATTTCAGCTATGTTGTATCTTCATTTGAGTTGAGTTGTATCTTCATGTGTTGTGTTGTGTGGTGCTGGTTTGAGTTGTATTGTATCTTACTTTTAGTACCGATTATTTGAAGTTGTTGTGTTCGTAGTACCGAGTGTCTCTGATACATAGGTCGATAGAGAAAACTACCCCAGAAAAAGGCTGTTGTGGCGCACCGAAAAACGCATATGCCACGGGTATCACGCCACAAATTAAGCCATATCTGTAGCACACCAACGGGTGCGCCACAGATATTGACTTTAACCGTGGCACACCCTGCAGGTGCGCCTCGGTTAAGTCTTTACCTGTGGCGCATCGACTGGTGTGGCACAGAATAGTTTTAACTGTGGTAGACACCCGTGCGCCACTGCTGTCATATCTGGTGCGCCACTGTATATTTCGAAAATAATCAAATAATTGTATTTATACGGTTATATACAAATATATTCTGTATATGCAGATTTCAAAACTGGACAGAATTAATAGACAGATATTTATGTCACACATTGTCATCGAAACCGATAATAACAAGTACACATAACAACTACATAGTTCAACATCTCACAATAGTGTTACAATTTCTCCAAAAGTAGCAAACAAGGATGAAAATAGTAGACAAGTCTTAGTTATTACAACCGAACCTAACTAGAGCACGAAAAAGTAAAAGAGAACTGTGAGCAAGCCGGCAATGACGATGTAGGTGTAGGTTCTAGTCTTCGTCGAGCTCCTCTCGTCCACGAGGTGACTCCTCCACCTAGCTTCCGCAATCGCTCTACTCTTGTAGCTTTTGAAGGTACAACCCTTATAGCCATTCACTTGCTTGTTACAATGCTCCCACTCGTCGTAGACTCCCGGGACCCTACCACGATACACCATGTACCACGCCAGATGTGTACACAAAACATGTCAAATATTAGGCAACGGAAAGCAAAGAGTTCATAAATATCCATAATTAAATGATGGATGCAGAAATATGTAAAGTCATATGGCAAGTTCATATAGTGAAAATCCCGGATAATTATTAAGTCATATGTAAAGATTACTTACATCTAATTAAGGAAGAAATAACATCAATACTACTTCTTCAATACTTTCTTCTCCTTCATCACCGGGATGCCTCTATCCAGCATCCTCATGTCCCTCTCGTCCTGTTGCTTCTCCTTGATAGTGTCTATTGTGGCGTTACTCGGTTGCGCCCTGTAGTTGAATCTCCCTCCTCTTGTCATGACATCTTGCAGCAGGATTGTTGAAATCTGCTCTTGGATGCGACACAACCCGGCACATAGATCGTTATCCTGGATGCGCGCCAACCGTTCGGCCCACGCTTTGACATCGCTGCCAAGTTTAAGGTTTTGATGGTCCCTTATGAACGCTTGCATGTGATGGAGGGCGTAGTAGGTATCCTTACGCATGCCAGGCACCTGCTTGACGCAGGGGAAGGTCTTGTTGTGGGTGAACACGTGGAGGCCATGCTATATAATTGGCCTCACGGAGACTCCATTGGCATTGGCATACCCTTGCAGAGCATCATCTAGAACAGTCGTGACATTTCTATAGTATTTCTTTTTGTCTTCACTCCCCAAGTCCAAATAAATTGGAAGAGAATATGAAGGCGACAGATCTATGAGGGTGCAGTACTGTCGATCTCTACGCAAGCCAATTCAAACAAAAAGTGTAGGAATTAAATTATGAAGGATGAAAATTAAAGAGAATGTCGTCGTGGCGAACAACAGATGCCTACGGGTAGGCTAATCTTTGGGGGCCGATGGACGCTAGAGGATTCGGGGAGGGATAGCATGCTTCGGGTCTCTCATGAGAAGATAAAACCCTTACTGCAGCATCTAGCCTATTTGGTGTATTTATTCCCTCTAAGAGGTCTTGGGGGAGAAAGAGAGCAAGAGAGAGCCGTGCCCGTGGCCTTGGCTTCGCCATCCCCCCTTTGGTGCCTCCCCTGGTGGCCTTCGGACAAGGATGGCCCACAGGACACAGCACACACACTATTCACGACGTGACTACTGGGCTCTTGTCCGCACTGTTCACTGCATCATGCAGTGTACTCTAGTCACATCCGTACCACTATAGCCATGTTTGGTCACGCTCTGGACAGACATGACCCGTGCGGCGCGCGTCCTTGCCCTGTCCACTTGCGCCTGTCTTCAGAATCACCCGTACCAGCCGGGGAAGTGGCTGAGGATATCGGAGGAGGGTATCTTGGCCTGGCTCGCCCGAGTATGAATCCGAACTCGATCAACCGAGGTGAGGAGAGCAATCCAGTAACGTCCAACCGGGATGGAGGAACTCGGTCCAACCGAGTTACAGGTGAAGGACTCGGCCCCTGCCGAGTTGATGGCGCGTCAGGACGGAGCAGATTCGGAGCGCCGCGGGCGGCTGCCGAGGCGAGGTGTTAGAGGTGCGGCCGGACCATGGCCGAGCTTAGGCACGCAGATGCGGGAGAAGTCGGGGGCGCCGCCATGCTGGGGAAGCCGAGGGTGCCGCCATGTCGGGGAAGCCGAGGGCGCCGCCATGTCGGGGAAGCCGGGGATGCCGGCATGTCGGGGAAGCCGGGGGTGCCACCATGTCGCGGAAGCGGAGTCGTCGCCATGTCGGGGAAGCCGGGGGTGCCGCCATGTCGGGGAAGCCGGGGGTGCCGCCATGTCGGAGAAGCCGGGGGTGCCGCCATGTCGGGGAACCGGAGTCATGCCGGGGCGATGCCGAGGTCGACAATGGCGCGGGCGAGTTGGAGGCGGGGGCGTGGTCGAAGACGGCGTGGTGGTGTCAGCGAGGTCGATGCGGAATGAAGAAGACGACCGAGACGCATCTCGATCTGCCGAGATGCGGCTATGCCGGCTTGACCGGGTAAAGGGGATGTCGACCCACTTGAATTTGTGGGCTCCGAGTTAAAGAGGCCACGTCCCATCTTTTCCGAATTTGGTCCAGGACAATCTGTTCTTCTTTTCCTTTTACTTTACCATCTTTTCCCTCCTGTCTCTTTTACTAACTCAGCAATAACACCAATAACTTTAGGGTACCCGGGGATACATCCCCGACACTAGTCCCCGAGGCTGCGGGGGACACGCAGAGTCGCGCGCAGACTTAGAAAAAATAACAACATCACCATCTTCACATACACCGCCTTGTAACTACAAAAAAATCATCATATGTCGGTTCTTTAGCCACTCCGGGCATTTTACCGACATAGAAGTCTTCAGCCACTGCTGGTTTGATGTAGGGGTACTTCGGGTGTCTCGGATGTCCGGTAGCCACTCTGGGCATATCATGTATGTCTCGGTACCTCGGCCACTCTGGGCATATCACACATGTCTCGGTAACTCGGCCACTCTGGGCATATCACACCTGTCTCGGTATCTCGGCCACTCTGGGCATATCACACATGTCTCGATATCTCGGCCACTCTGGGCATATAACACCTGTCTCGGTATCTCGGCCACTCTGGGCATATCACACATGTCTCGATATCTCGGCCGCTCTGGGCACATCACACAGGTTGCCTTTGGCAAACCAACATAAACGATGATCGGGGATACAGGATGATGACATGATACGCTGGCGAACCGGATAAACGACGATCTGAGATATGGAAAGATGCTGTGATACTGTGGCACACCAAAATAAACGGCGATCTGGGATATGGAATGATGCCGTGATACCGTGGCAAACCGAAATAAACGGCGATCTGGGATATGGAATGATGCCGCGATACTGTGGCAAACCGACATAAACGGTGATCTGGGATATGGAATGATGCCGTGATAGATTGGCAAACCGACATAAGCAACAACTTGGTATGATATGCCATTTATAACTCGGCAAGCCGAAACCAAAGACTATACGTGATATACTTTGAGGCAATAGTAAATATAAGATGGATCTGAGATAACCGACATAATAACCGACATAATTAAGACCTTTGACATGAATATTCTCTCGGTAAAACCGATATCACCTTTCAATGTTAGTTCAGGCATATATATATTTAACAAGAACAATGATTCTATTTAACTGATCAAACCAAGTCTAGCACAAGAAAAAAATTACAATGAGTCGCAAAGCTATGCACTATGATGCTGACTCGGTTTTCACCGAGTCCCCGAGTTATTTTAGAGATCTAGCAGAAAGAACATAATGCACTGGTGGGCCAGTCCCCGGGTCAAGACATCTTGCTCCGGGGAAAACACATAGACAGCATATGCCGAATTACTTTTTAGACCGAGTTCCTGAGTTTGTTTTCATGTTTACTACACTCCACAACCTCTACTCTTGACTACCATTCTAGGCGTTCGTCAGTCGAGTCACAAGATTATATCCGATAGCATACATTACTTTAACTTGTAAATGCGGTTAAGAGCATATCGGCATATGGACAACACAGATAAAAACACAGATTCATAAAAATAAGGCAGTCCCCGGGTTCATTCCGGAGTGCCGACACACAAACAACGTAGAAAGAACCGAGATAAAACATAAGTATAAAGACGAAGCAGTCCCCGACTTCATCTCGGGATGCCGACATATAAACGATATAGATAGAAGGCATGCATATAGACAACAGGGCAGTCCCCGAGTTCACCTCGGAGTGCCGACATACAAATAATTCAGAAAAACAGACATAAACCGCATGCACACAACTAAGGCGGCCCCCGAGTTACTCTACAAATCTAGGGGAAACGGCATAACCGACTGGTGAGCCAGTCCCCGGGTCAAGACATCTTGCCCCCGGGGAAAATACCAAGCATGATACGAAGGGGGCAGTCCCCGAGTTATTTTCAAGATTAACCAACCGCATGGTACAGACGAAGATACTCACGGAGCATTGGTGCGGGCGGGATTGACGGCGCCGACATGACCCGGGCAACTGCCGGGAGTTACCCGGAATCTGTCGACGGCGAGCGCTGGTGTAGGTTGGACCGGCCTCTGATTGCGACCGCGAGTTGGAGCGTGGGGACCATGGTGATGTCGAGTCCCTGTTTTGATGAAGAAGGTCCCGTCCGAATTGGTTCCAGCAAGCGCCACTACCAGCCCCACGGTGGGCGCCAACTGTCGTCGTGGCGAACAACAAATGCCTACGGGTAGGCTAATCTTTGGGGTCCGATGGACGCTAGAGGATTCGGGGAGGGATAGCGTGTTGAGAAGCACACACGGAAGAACACATGAACACGGGGATTTACCCTGCTTCGGGGCTCTCGTGAGGAGATAAAACCCCTACTACAGCATCTAGCCTATTTGGTGTATTTCTTCCCTCTGTATATGGATATTACAAACGCTCCATGAGCTGAACCGAGTTGCCTCTAAGAGGTCTTGGGGGAGAAAGAGAGCAAGAGAGAGCCGTGCCCGTGGCCTTGGCTTTGCCATCCCCCCTTTGGTGCCTCCCCTGGTGCTCATTATATAGAGAGAGCCCAGGGGACTAGGATGGCCCACATGACACAGCACACACACTATTCACGACGTGACTACTGGGGTCTTGTCCGCACTGTTCACTGCATCATGCAGTGTACTATATAGTCACACCCGTACCACTGTAGCCATGTTTGGTCACGCTCTGGACAGACATGACCCGTGCGGCGCGCGTCCTTGCCCTGTCCGCTTGCGCCTGTCTTCAGAATCACCCTTACCGGCCGGGGAAGTGGCTGAGGATATCGGAGGAGGGTATCTTGGCCTGGCTCGCCCGAGTATGAATCCGAACTCGATCAACCGAGGTGAGGAGAGCAATCCAGTAACGTCCGACCGGGATGGAGGAACTCGGTCCAACCGAGTTATAGGTGAAGGACTCGACCCCTGCCGAGTTGATGGCGCGCCGGGACGGAGCAGAGTCAGAGCGCCGCGGGCGGCTGCCGAGGCGAGGTGTTAGAGGTGCGGCCGGACCGCGGCCGAGCTCGGGCACGGAGATGCGGGAGAAGTCGGGGGCGCCGCCATGCTGGGGAAGACGAGGGTGCCGCCATGTCAGGGAAGCCGGGGGCGCCGCTATGTCGGGGAAGCCGGGGGTGCCGCCATGTCGAGGAAGCGGAGACGTCGCCATGTCGGGGAAGCCGGGGGGTGCCGCCATGTCAGGGTAGCCGGGGGTGCCGCCATGTCGGGGAGGCGGAGTCGTGCCGGGGCGAGGCCGAGGTCGACGATGGCGCGGGCGAGTTGGAGGCAGGGGCGAGGTCGAAGACGGCGTGGTGGTGTCTGCGAGGTCGATCCGGGATGAAGAAGACGACCGAGACGCATCTCGATCTGCCAAGATGCGGCTATGCCGGCTTGACCGGGTAAAGGGGATGTCGACCCACTGGAATTTGTGGGCTCCGAGTTAAAGAGGCCACGTCCCATCTTTTCCGAATCTGGTCCAGGACACTTTATGCTTCTTTTCCTTTTACTTTACCATCATTTCCATGCTGTCTCTTTTACTAACTCAGCAATAACACCAATAACTTTAGGGTACCCGGGGATACATCCCCGAAAGAGAACATGGTAAACGGCGGCGAGCGAATGACTTACTGGGGCAAGTAAGGCACGAGAATGTTTTCCAGCTTCTGGTTTTTCAGCATTACATCCTTTAGGTAGTCCGACGCGATCTTCCGGTCACCAACGCTACCCAACATGGCCTCACGCATGTAGTAGGGGTCCGCTATCACTATGACACGGTTCTCCTCTCTAATGATCTGAATCGCCATGCTGAACGAGTATAGGCGAACCATGGTATAGTGTAGCGTATATTGGTCAACAGATCATAGATCTCGGAATACCGGATGATGATGGCTTCCCCGCCGTTCTCAGTGATGAAAACCACCTCCTCTGGCACCTTGGCCACGAAAACCGAGTATGTCTTATCATTGTTTTTGTTAAGTGTTTCCTCCAAGTATACAACTGAGTCATGCAAAGCGCGCATATCCCCATGGGCAGCCCTTAGCAACCGCGGAGTAAGCATTGGCACTCCCGGAAGATGAAAGCCCGCACAAAAATCTTTGGGTCTCGGTGGCCCGTCGATAGCCCGAATCGGCTTCAAAGGATCCTTCGAAGGAGCCGGCTGGCTCATGGCAACACCATCACCACCTTTATTATTCTTAGGAAGGCCTCTTTTCCGATGCTTCTTCTTGGGCACGTCAGGTACCTGTGTATCGTGAAGGAGCTGCCGGCCCTTTTATGCGTCAGCGACCACCCCACGTATTGTGTTGGGGCTGAAAATGATTTTCGGGGCGGGTGGAGGCTCGGTGAAGGCCAGGTCATCATTATCTGCAGGCGTTTCCTCCTGAGATCGGAACAACCTACGGGCAATGTCAGATTGATCATTGTGTTGCTTGTTGTCACCACCATCATTATCATTGTTGAGATAGTCACCAATGACAAAGTCGTCATAATTTTCCGAGGACTGTGCCATATTCATATCTGCAAGATTAGGTGCAGGAGCGTCAACGATTGGAGCTGGTGGCGGGGCGACTGGCGTGTTGTCTTAGGGGTGGTGTCCTCCGCCCCCAAATGAATCTGGCTCTTCGGCCATAGCAAGATGCGGCCCATCGTACAAGCTTGGAGGTCGATCGGCTCATCATCATCTTCGCCGAGGGGCTGATTGGGAGGTAGCCACTGGCCGTGGTGGGGCAGCACACGATTCACCATAACCTTATACAAGTGTGGTGCCAACACAGCATTGTGGGTCAAGCGGCTTTCCGGTTGAATGATGCGGCCCTTGGCAACATCCTTCAGCACGCCGTTCAAGTAATGTAGGAGAGTGCACGGGACATCAGGGCCCTGTAAAAAAGATGTTGGTGTCAGAGAGGAGCCAGACGACAGCAAGGAGATTGATACGGGCATCGTCGGCGTTATATTGGTCCGTTGACACGCTAGGACATATGTAATAGAAATATAAGTCTAAGGTGTTGTTAATTAGGGCCTGCGTGCCAAACATGGCCGAACCCAACCATGGGTCGGTTTGTATCAGTTTGAGTCCAATTAGGTTTAGGTGTTTGAGTCGAACCAGGTTAGGTTTCAGCGGCTCCTACCCCTTTGGCCTTTATAACCAGAGGGGGTGCCACAATATTAGGGGAGTTGAAAAATATGTAGAACTTTGTGTTCAAGGTCGCCTCCGTCCCAAGGGACCGGCGTGTATGACGGCGTCTCGGACGTTCGTCTAGTTATCCAATAAATTGAGGCATGAGAGTTCTTGAGTCTGTCAAGAGTGTTCGTGCGTGGCGAGAAGGTCCTTGATTCTGTCAAGGGTTGTCAAGCTTGGCGTGAGGCGTGGTGTTCATCATCTCGTTGCTCGCCGTGAGATTCGTTCTCTCGTTCTTCAGGTTGCGCGGATCGTTCCCGTGATTGGAAGAATAGTTATCCGGTGGTTCTTGCGGTGAAAGATCGGGCAAACATCTACATCATCTGGTATCAGAGCGCCAGGTTGATCACCGCGAGTTGAAGGCGACGAGTTGGCAAGGATTTGCATCTCGGCGTATGGAGGAAGAAGAATCGGCGAGTTGGCACGCTTGTGCATCTCGGCGAGTTGATTTGTATTGTCTTTTCCGCTACGTACATGAACAGATCAGATACAGGGGCGTTGATCTTCTCGAGGAGAGTGCAGATCGGAGACTGTTGGAGAGTTGGTTCGTGGGCGGTTATTTTTTTTTCGATCGGCTTCTGTTGGGCGGTGTAACGGAAAAGGCAAGAAACAGCACGGTTCGCTTGGATCAGATTGGATTCCGTTTTGGTGTGGTGTTCGAACAGAAAAAAAAATCTGGAATTATTCCGTACGTGTGGACACCTGGTAGAAAAGGAAAGTGCTGATCGGAAAAGGAAAAATACAAATTGCTATGTACGAGTCCAGATCGGAGCAGAAATAGGAAAAGAAATAGGAAAGGAAGATTCAGATCTCATGACGTGAAGGAAAGAAATAAAAAGGAAAGTTTAAGGAGATTTCAGATCAGATTTTAAAAGGAAAGAAACAAACAGGGAAAGAGGAGATCTCGTATTTGATTTGTTCCGGATTTTGTCTAATTAATTCCGGACAGAAAAGGAAAGAAGAAATCTCGGATTGATTATTTGTTGCGGATTTTGTGGGGTTAATTCCAAGCAGAAAAAGGAAAGGAAACAAAGTCGGTTCATATCCGAAATTTGTGGTGAACGTGAGGAAATATTTTGACACGGTTTTGTACGTGCAGATTGGATTGGACCCGGGTATTCTGTGCATATACGTGACAGAAAAAAAAAGACACTTGTTTTTAGTCCAAGCGATGGTGAACTCAGTCCATTTGGATCCATGGCCTGCAGGAATTTGTCTTGTTCGTTTTGGGTGATGTGCTTGGTTGACCTCCATTTCTGATTGTATCAATGGGCGTATTCAGCTTATTTGGATCCTTGGTGTGCAGGAGTTTGTCCTGTTGTGTCTGGGATAATTTGTCTGGTTCGTTTGTAGATGCAGTCCGCAAGTTTTGTGTCTCAGTTCGGGTTATTCGCCCGCGCCCTCCCCTTTGTCAGGTTATTCGCCCTTTCTAATGGGTTGTCCCACAGGGCTGACCCTTGGGATGAGGAGTCCGATGACATTTCTTTGCCCTACAACAGAAGGAGCATTTGGAAGCACTTAGAAATTTGGTCATACTACATATAGATAGATTGCATTCGACTGGAAGATGTATTCCTTACCAGATTAATCAAAAATGCCTCCACCTTTTTTTGGGCCGGCTTTGTTGGATCCACACTTAACTCCGTGGTCTGCTTGTCCAAACGGTACCGGGCCCTAACAATGTTTCTGATGGGGCTCCTTCGCCCACTCACCGTCCTGCTTGGCCCAAATGGGCTCCTTCCCTCTGTAACCGCCGGAGCCGAGGTCGTGGTGACCTACGTTTTTGGACTGTAGATCCTTCCCCCAAGCAGCCTTCCCCTTGGCCGTTTTGGACTCACACCAAGCCTTGAACTCGTTGAAGTCATCTTCTGAGATATGTGGCTCTTTGTGGTGTATCTCCTCATAGCATTTATTTTCTTGCACAATGGCATGTTTTATCCGGTTTTTCCAGCTGCTCAGGGCGGTGCTCATCTTCGTGAGGGCAAAAATGTTTCCCACGTTCCCAGGGAACTTAGTGTTATCATACTTCTCCGGGAACTTCACTAGTTGAAAATAGACTATAAGTGGCGCACCGTTTTAGATTCTGTGGCGCACCAAACATATGCGCCACAAAAATTTAAAGATTCTATGGGCACCCTGAATGATGCGCCACAAAGAGTCGTTTTCGGTTTAAAAAAATAACTGTGACAGAGCCCCTCCCTCCGGCCACTTGGTGGTCGTCTCTTCCATGGCCAGCGCCGGAGCCCCTCCCTCCGCCCACAAGCGAACGCATCAGCGCAAGCACAGCCGCGGCGAGCAGCTCGGCATCCAGCGCGGCAAGGAGCCCATCGCGGCGAACGCATCCGCGTCCATCCTCTGCATGCCGGAGCCGCCGCTGCTGCTCATCCTGGGTTTCCTCGACGACGTGCGACTTGGCGATGCCCATGGCTAGGGCGGTCTTGCCGGTCCCTGGCTGATCCGCGAGGAGGACGGCGCGGCCGGCGATCTTCCCCTGGCGGATGAGCTTGAGGATGAGTCCGGCGGCGCGGCGCGCGGGGAGCTGGCCGACCATCCCCTCGGAGGAATCACAGGCCTCGAGGGAGGAGTCCAGCCCTAGGCCCTGGATGTGAGAGTGCACGCCGATGCGCTCGATGCGGGTCAGGTCGCGGCTCCGTCAGTTCGTCACAACTCGCCGCCGTCGCCGCCTAGATATTCCCCGAGACGGAGACGAGGATTAAGACGAGAGGGAGAGGGGAACGAGCCATGGACGGAGGGGAGGAAAAGAGAGGTCGCCGGAGTTCCTTCTTCTCCCGCTGAGAAGGAAAAGAGAGGTTGAGAATAGGGAGAGAAGAGAGATGGGGCTTGGGGATAAAGATCGAGCGTGTGGCTGGTGAGAGGAGAGAGAGAGGATAAGAGACGTGTGTGCGTGGGTTGACCCAGGCAGTAAGAGGATTGAAATCAGATATGGATCTGAAATATGCCATTTTGTGGCGCACCTGACCAGATGCGTCACCACATGCGCCACAGAATTCTGTGGCGCATGTGGTTAGATGCGCCATAGAAATTTAACTTTTTGTGGCGCATGTGGCTGCATGCACCACAGAAAGTCAATTTCTGTGGCGCACGCTCCCCATGCGCCACAGAAATGTCACTTTCTGTGGCGCATGAAATTTGCGTGCGCCACAGAAAGTCAAATTTCTGTGGCGCATGCAAAATAATGCGCCACAAAAATATTTTCTGTGAGGCATGCCTATTTGGTGTGCCACAAAAACTGATCCATCTATGAGCCTTTTCCTACTAGTGCTGGTATCGGTTGTGCAGCTTCCCGAAGAGGATGTCGCGTAATGGCTTTCGGTCCTTATCCCTATGGTTCGAGCTATTGATCGAGATGGATTCTCGGACAATGCACCCGAGCTGATTCACGTAACTTCTGACATACTCTTTCGGCTACAAAGGAGCACCTACAATGCTCACTTCCGTGAACTCTTAACGAACGGTGCCGAGTGTGTTCCCCTTCCGATCTCTCTTCTGCTTCTTCGACTGACACTACTAGGAAAAGTCTTATAGGTAATGGGGTATTCTGTGGCGCACCAAACAGCCCATGCGCCACAGAATTTGTTTAGTGGCGCATCCCCAACTGTGCGCCACAGATATCTGTGGCGCATTACGTGCCCATGCGCCACATAATTCTCTTTTTTTGTGGCACACCCAAAAGCATGCGTCACAGAATACATGTGGACCCCACGACCCAGTATGATTTTCAAAATCCGAGGCCAATTCAGTGGAGCACCAGGCCCATGCGCCACAGAAAAGCGGCATTCTGTGGCGTATCCTCACACATGCGCCACAGAAAGCAGACATTCTGTGGTGCATGGCCAGGGATGCGCCACAGAATTGCTTTACCCCACTTACATGTGGGCCCGCCCCCACGCCTGCCTCTTCTTCCAGTTCGCATCTCCAGCGCCCGCGCAACCGCGCGCTGCCACAACTCGCCACCGCGCCAACCGCCGCCACCGGCCGCTGCAACTCGCCACCGCGCCAACCGCCGCCACCGGCCGCTCCAACGCGCCCGGCCTCGACGCCGTCCGCTTCGTCGTTTCCTCCCCGCCAAGCCGCGTGTGGCGCTCGGCCTCGAGCTGCCGCCGATGAAGAAGACCACCGGGCTCGCAGCTCCCCTCCCTCCGAGTCAGCGGCGACGAGCTCTACACCGCCCTCGACCTCCCCTCCCTCCTCCTCCCTCCCTTACATAGGTGCTTCTATCTCCCCCCTCCTCCCCCCCTTACCGGCCGCACCGAAGGTGCTTGTGAAAATGCCAGTGCCAATGTTCCTGCCATTTCTGAGCATTTCTGGTTAATATGTTTGGAGGATTGGTTGATTACCATGGACATTGATGATCTGTTCATGTTTGAACATTGATAATTTATGTTTTTCATGTTTAATATCTATTAAGAGTAATTCTAGAATTTAATATCTATTGGCAAATTTGAACATTGATGATCTGTTCATGTTTGGTTGCATATATATGCTTGTGAATATATGTTTATAATGCCTGTTATGTTCTGTTCCTGTGCTTATTTTGCATCTTCAAATTTGTTTGTTCACTTGGTTTTATGCCCATATGTGTGCAATACTTTCTTGTCCTGTTAGTAGTTTTCTTGTCCTCTTTGGTTATTTACTGTTAGTAGTTTTCTTGTCCATATGAGGCCTCGCTTGTTTTTGTTTAGTGATTTTTAATTTGCATTTTACCTTCTGTACTATTTACCATCTTTTATGCTGATGATTAAAATGTTATGACACAGTGGGTTCCAGGGGTGGGGCTAGTGAGCCTTGTGATATGCATGAGTGCACATATGTCGTGCATCCTACCTGGCTCACTGGCTCCATCCCTGAAGCATGTGTCACTTCTAATTATGAGGCCTTGCTTTTTTTTGTTGAGTGATTTTTAACTTGCATTTTACCATCTTTTGATATGCCGATGATTAAAATGCTGTGACACCGTGAGATCCAGAGGTGGCGTTAGTGAGAGCCAGTGGGATGCAGAAAATGTGTATGCACATTTTCTGCATCCCACTGGCCCTCACTAACGCCATCACGGACCATTTGTGTTTCCAGTCTAAGTATGAGGCAAGATTTTTAGTTGACTCTATTTCATTTGTAAAATTTGTTTATTAGATTTTCAGTCTAAGATGACTACTTTTGGCCGATGATTTGATGGTTCCACATTACATCTTCAGGGAGGTGTGAGTGAACCATGTTGTCTGAACATATATGCAGTGTTCATTCCACGTTGTTCGCTAACACCGTCCCTGAAGCAATTCCATATGAGGCCTTGCTTGTTGTTTTTGTTGAGTGTTTTTTAACTTGGATTTTACCATCTTTTGATATGTCGATGATTAAAATGCTGTGACACCGTGAGATCCAAAGGTGGCGTTAGTGAGGGCCAATGGAATGCGACCCGTGATGTGCACGAATACACATTTTCTGCATCCCACTGGCTCTCACTAACGCCATCTCGGACCATTTGTGTTTCCAGTCTAAGTATGAGGCAAGATTTTCAGTTGACCCTATTTCATTTGTAAAAATTGCTTATTAGATTTTCAGTCTAAGATGACTACTTTTGGCCGATGATTAGATGGTTCCACATTACATCTTCAGGGAGGTGTGAGTGAACCATGTTGTCTAAACATATATGCAGTGTTCATTCCACGTTGTTCGCTAACACCGTCCCTGAAGCAATTCCATATGAGGCCTTGCTTGTTGTTTTTGTTGAGTGTTTTTTAACTTGCATTTTACCATCTTTTGATATGTCGACGATTAAAATAATGTGGCGCACTATATGATATCCTGATAGTTTGTTGAACCTTGTATTATGCACACATATAAGTTGTGTGCCTCCTACTTGGTTCAACAAGGTTATCAGGATTCCATGTGTGTTTCCAAGTATGAGGCATAAATTTTTTGAATCTTGTTTTGTCTCTAGCTAATATAAGACTCCTGCCTTATAATTTTTTGAATCTTGTGTTGTCTATAATATAAGTCTTCATTTAGAATTTTTATTTACATGTCACAATTAAGCAAGTTTAATGTGCTTTACTAACCGCTTAACCTCCTCTTGTGCATGTATACGTTGCCGCCGCGGGTCGTCCGGCTTCCGCGGTGTTCGGGAGCGGCCCAACGGCACCTACTACGCTGAAATCCACGTCGGCGGATTTCGGCAGACGCTCGGTACGTACGCCACGCCGGAGCAGGCAGCGCGCGCGTACGACGCGGTCGTGTGGCGTTTTCGGCGCCCGCGGAGCGAGCTAAACTTTTCGGACTGCCACGACATCGTGGAGGCGGAGTTCCTCGCGCCACGGCCAGCCCTTCTCACCGACGAAGATCGTCACCGCCACCGCCAGGTGCAGCGCCGGATCGCCACCGCCCAGCACGACGAGGAGCTGATGCGCCGGTGGAGGGAGGACTTCCTGGGCGACGTCGCTGACGAGTTGGAATTTTTCAGGAACCGAAGAGAGCAAAGGAGGGCAGACCGACGCCACCTTCGGGAGGCCGCCCAGAGAGAGGCCAAGGCTCACTGGGACACCGATGATGACAGGTGGTCCGACTTCTTCTATAACACCAGCTCCGCCGACGAGTAGTTTACACGTGCGACTTGTTATAGCTTAGCTTCTATCTTGTTTAAGTTCTAGCTACTTTGTAATAATAAGACTTCTCTACTAATTGTAATAATAATACTTCTCTACTAATTGTAATAATAAGACTTCTCTACTAATTGTAGTAATAAGACTTCTTTGTATTTTCGTTAATATATCTGTATATATACCTATATTTGTACAGCAGGAAAAATAAATCGAAAATTCCTGTAATTTTTTTTGTGGCGCATGGAATTTATTTCAGTGGCGCATGCAATTCTGTGGCGCACGGATTAAGCGTGCGCCATTGATAATATTCTGTGGCACACCGGACAGGTGCGCCACAGAATTACAATTTAGTGGCGAGAATTCTGTGGTGCACCCCCCATTTTCCTGGGTGCGCCACAGAATGCCCTATTTGGTGCGCCACTGATGACCCTTTCCCAACTAGTGTGACTACCATCGGTGCCGCCACCGGTGGTGTCGTCGTTGGCACCCCCCCCCCTCCCCCTCCGCCATCGGTGTCGGCGTCCTCCATCTCCTCGTCATCTTCGTTGCCCGTTGGGAGGTAGTCCTCGTCGTTGGCCTGAGATCTCTGGTTTCGTTCTTCTTCAAGTAACATCCAATACGGTATCTCCTTAGAAGTGCCGGCACCCGCGTCACCATGCCCGCTCGACATGCTCACACTAACATAAGAAAAACTCATCTAGTTAGCACAAAAAAACCACTGAAAATTTCAGCATGACCTATGCTAATTTTGCGCCTAATGAGTGCCCAAATTTCAGCATGAAACGGAAATGAATCAACATTTCGGCAAAAACGGACAAATCGGGTAAATTCCATGCAAATAACATTTCCAAAACTCATGGGCATCACATCACCATCATCACATATACCCACACATAAACATCACATCACCATATACATCACCATTACTTCCTAATTTGCTAAATTGAGAAATAACCGTGCACAAATATACAAATTGACAAGAACAATTGGGCAAAATTAACAGTGCACAATGCACTAACACAGATATAGCAAGGCAGTGCACAATGCGCTAACAGTCCAAATTGCGCTCACCCTTTATCGAGGCGCTAACAGCAAAATGGTGACACGGACTACCTTTGGCTCGGTGAAGGCGCTTGGGGATGCGCTGGAGCACGGACGAGTTGGGGAAGTAGTGGGGCGAGCGCGTCGAGGAAGCCGGCGTCGAGGAAGCTCGCGTCTGCCCTCGCCGCCGCGTGGGTGCGGCCTGCACTGGAGAGCGGAGGACACGCATCGGGGGAGGGCTGATGCGGGAGAGGCTGCGGCGGCGGCTCTAGGACACGGGGAGAGCACCGGGCGCCACAGATCGAATCGAAGATGGCGGAGGCGCTAGGGTTTGGGGAGCGGGTGGGGGTGGGTGGGGGGGGGTGGGAGCGGTCGCGGACGGCGGAGGGGTGAGGCGGACGACGGAGAGTAGAGGCGGACGACGTCCGACGCTACCTAGGGTTCGTCGGCGGAGAGCTGAGCAGAGAGGATCGAGAGCGCGAGGACGATAACAGAGCGAGGAAGAGGGAGAGTGCGGCGTGTTAGATTTAGATCCTACGGCCACGCTAAACTGTGGCGCATGGAGCTGGATGTGCCACGGTTAAGCCTTAACCGTGGCGCACGAGGCCGATGCGCCACAGTTTATGAAGACTATTCAAATAGTTGCGGAGGTGGGTTTTTTCACTCGTCCTGTCATAGCCTAGTGGATGTGTTCTAGCACAGCTACCCACTCGACCCAGGTTCGAATCCCACCCCCACCTTTTTATTAAAACAAATCTTTATTTTCTGAAAAAATTGTATAAACTAAAATAATTCGCGCCGTTTTCTCCCGCCATTTTTGGCAGTCAGCGTTCCCTCCTTGTATTCTCCCGCCGATTCCCGCCTTTCTTCTCTCCCGCCACCGTACCCTTTCCCGCCTATTTCTCCCGCCACCCTTTCCCGCCTATTCTTCTGCCACCGTACCCTTTCCCGCCTATTTCTCCCGCCACCCTTTCCCTCCTATTCTCCCGCCACCCTTTCCCGCCATTTCTTCTCTACTCGTCCTATAAAACCCCCCTCCGATATGGGTTGGGTATTCAGTCATGGGTAAACATGGTTTGGGTTGCTCCGTGCAGGAAGTGTGCGTCTGACGGGTTCCACAGTGCTGCCGCCGAGTATCTCGCGCGTAGTGCCCATAGTTTCCATGTTGAGGGTAGGAAAGTGTATCGCGACGAACTTATTGAGAGTGAGAGCTATCTCGCTTTGCTGGGATTGAAGCTATGCAGCGCTGGGTATCCATATCAGACCCCTACCAAAATCCGTCGTGAATTGGTTAGGATTCAAGCCAGGTTTTAGAAGAAAGTTGAGAAGGGCAAGTTTTTCAAGACTCAAAGGGATATTGATTCATACGCTGAGTCTTACCGTTGGGTAGATGAGAGCAATGATTCCGATGACTTCATGCCGTCGTCGAAGGCCCTGAAGTCTGAAGGAGCGTCGAAGGGGAAGGGCAAGAAGGTTGAATCGTCGTCCAAGAAGAAGAGTGTATCATCGTCGAAGGGCAAGGGCGCTGCATCGACAGATGCAGGAGGCTGCGTCGACGGGCGGTGAATTTATTAAGTTCAGCGGATTTGTGCGTTGTGTTGTATCTTTGCTTCATCTATGTTGTATCTTCATTTGAGTTGAGTTATGTATCGATCTTCATTTGTTTATGTTGTGCTGTTGGTTTGAGTTGTATTGGTGTCCGCTCTTGAAAAATGATTTTTCCAAAAGATTCAGACCAAACTAAAAAAAGTCATTCTTGGCACTTAAAAAATGGAAAATGATATTTATGAAAATAATTTATGGAATCCCTTTAACAAGATTGTTTCTTATACGAAGATGCACCTATTTATGGAATATGAGATCTTTATCACAAACTATGCCGTGGAAATGACTATAACTTGGTCATTTGGCTTGAAACTTCTATATGTTTATACATGATAGACCTTTTTGTGAAGACTTTTTTTGCAAATTTTGTCAAAAATCAATTTTACCATTTTTCATAGCAACTAGTACACATATAAGGAGCCCATGCCAAAGGATTTCTTTTTTGAGGTGTTTATCACTTTATTTCATTTTTTGGTAAAAATGATCAAAACTGTCGCGGTGACTATTCATCGAACGATGTAAGATTCTATAGAATTATTAATGTTTCTGTGATATAACCAATAGTTGTGTATCTTAAAATGCTTTTTCCAAAAGATTCAGACCAAACTATCAAACAGTTGTAGTTCAAATTTGAATTACTTTCGAAAAATCGACATTAACTCATTTAACTAGGGGAAATTAGGTAGAAATCATGAAAAATCCTAATACTTTGGGATTATCCATCATATGGCGCACAGACCGCATATGCGCCACAGGTAAGTTCCTAAACTGTGGCGCACTGGCATTTGGTGCGCCACATATAAGTCTGGGATGTGCATCAGGCCCCTGCCTCACATTACTTGTGGCGCACCCTCTTTTTGATGAGGATATATATATGGATTATGATGATTATCCATGTTTAAGTTGGAAGGAAATACTAAACAAGATTGATGATTATTATAAGGTGAACTCATTCCTAGTTGGATATGATACCATGAATTATAAGAATGTTATACTGCCTAAGTTATTATGTTTATGTATCATTAGGTTTGAGTTAATGGAGATAATGGCGAATGGAGAAGAAGATGTGGGCAAGGAATGGAGGCTGTTGACAAACATCAAGGTGGCTAGCACGAGGGAGGCGAGGGAGGAAGTGGAGCCATCACGCAAAGAAAGGATGCTGCAAACAAAGAAAGATCCTTTCCAATTCGGATTCAAGATTTGTTCAGATTCGGTTCGGACTGACAGAAGTCCTGAATTTGAAACGGACGTGGATTCTTTATACGGACTCCAAATAGAGCAAAGAAGCACAATCTGAAAAGGCAATTTGAAGTGCTTTCCAATGGGTCTGGCCCCATGCCCCGGTTCGGCTCGGACTGGGCGCGGTGACCGCAACAAGTCATGAGTTGTTTTCTGCCTGTTTCCAAACAGAGTCCGTTAAAGTTAGGAAAGTTAGGTTTTGACTCCAACACAATGTTGGACGTCCAGCAGCCTTTATAAAGCTTGTAATTTCGTGGCTTTTAGGTTTAGACCACGTTTAAACATAAACCCTAGATTGGATTGCTAAGCATTCATCTATATTCGAGTTCCTCTGTGTTGCGCTCAGGAATTCAACCTCTCCACTGTGTTGCGCTCTGGAGATTATTATCCGAAGTTTGAGTGTGATCTGTTGTTCCACTGGGAATTAATAGATTGCAAAACCGCTTCGTGGTCGGCGGCTACGTTGCATCGGTGTGAGGCGTCGCGAATATCCATTGGGTTGAAGAGCTGTTGCATTGGCAACGGGGGAACAGCCGGAGAGTTCGTCGGATTCTCGCAAGTTATCTTCCACCATCATCCATCTACCCACCGCTCACTGAGAAGATCGGCCCACCCCTTATCACTTTTGGTGCGCCACAGATACGACCATAAACTGTGGCGCACCAGAATTGGTGCGACACAGATTTGTTAAGTGTGGCGCATAAACTGGTGGTGTGCCACAGATGAAAGTTTCACCTCTAGGCTTTTCTGGGGTAGTGGAATGAAGTCTCACCCACGCCCTATTGGGCGGTTGTGTTGGAGGAGCTAGTACTGCTATCTATATATATATACCTACCAGCTATTCTAGACTCCCATCTAGAATAAATATTCTGTACAACTTTCTGAATTTCTGAGTTAATAGAAGGTGAACTTTCGGACGAGACACACATATTCTGTTAGTTTTTCGATCGTGGTTTTCAAACCGTTTGTCGGATTGAAGCAAATGATACGCCGTTAGAAAGGTATGGAAAATGCGCACCTTTTTCAGTTCTACAAGATTTTGAAAATAGTTCTGGTATTAAAACAATTTTAAATATACGAAACATGGATTTTCGCGTATTTCTTCGTTTTCGTACTGTTTTGGACGCTATTTACGAACCGTTTATCGGATTGATGCAAATGATACACCGTTGGAAAGGTATGAAAAAAGTGCATCTTAACTATCTCAGGCCACATTTCCTAATTCTTCACGGATTAAGAGCAGTTTCGAAAATTAACATTTCTGTTTTCTGAATATTTATGTCCAGCGGACAGTATTTTATCAATTACTTTCAAACCGCTTATCAGAACGTTGCAAATGATATGGCGTTGGAAAGATATTTATAATACACAACTTTTTCGTAGAGAAATATTTTTCTAATTCAATACGGTTTTTATTTAATTTTTAAAATACGCAAAAACGGAAAAACGAGATGACAAGGGAACGATTTCGAATTGGCTCGATTATGATTCATGTGGTGGAGTGTGACGGTATGGGAGAGTTAATTAGACTCATATCATTGCTAATTATATGTGGGTACAGTCGATTTGATCAAACGGAACTCGTATGAACGAATTGTAGAGGATATGAACTGCCTTCCATACGGCGGTGAACTTCTCCGTATATGTATGTGAACTTCGGATCGCGCCTTATTGAACTTCGGGTCGCGATTTTTTTTTGTTAATTGCCGTGTACCGTTTTTGTCGTATTTTTCAAACCATTTGTCTGAATAATGCAAGTGATATATCGTTTAAAAGCTTTGAGAATTCTACATCCTTCTATTTTGACTATTTTTTAAATCCTTCATGATTTAAGAGCAGTTTTAAATATATTAATATTTGTTGTACTTTTAGAATTGTATCCGTCGTTCATGTTATTATTCATACTAAACTTCCATATTATACAGTATGAACTTCTCCATTTTCTGAGAGTGAACTTTTAGACTTTTTACTTGTGAATAATTTTGATTTTTTTTATTAAAAACTGAACCTCCACCATGAATGATTTTTAACTCCCATCATGAACTTCCAGGTGTAAGAAAATGAACCTCTTTTTTCAGAAAAACATGAATATATTTTTTACTCATGGATGAACTTCCTTTTATACTCACCGAAGTATTGAAAAAAAATGAACTTCCTTCAATGAACAATGTGAACTCCATGACACTGACGTAGTGAACATCTCGACATATATTAGGTAAACTTCTCGGCGTAGTATAATTTTTTTCATTAGCATAGTCTGAACTTCCAAATTGCACCGAGTCCGAGTGAACTTATGTTTTCTAGAAAAAATCAAGATGTACTTTGAGCAAGTTGAATGTGAACCGCTCCGAGGTAAAAAGTTGAACTTCCAGGTTAGTCAAAGTTAACTTCCACAATATTTTATAATCCAAGTTACCCAAACCTAATTTTTGTTCAAACCAGCATGAAAAGAAGCAAACTCCTCTCGGATTGAATCTTATTTAAAGACACTGGACTGTAGTAGTCTTGCAAGGTGAACCTCTATCATTGCTCGGAGATAACTCTCAACATAATTGAACTTATTGGAGTGACTCCAAAGCGAACCTCCCAATAAGGCACACTGATCTTCCGGACAGATTAATTTGAACAATTGTTTGTTGTGATTAGTGCACTGAAATCAGAGATCATTGGACAGTCCTACATTAAGTTCTTATGCAGAACAAGTTGCCGCTGCTACCTATTGTTGTTTTCGTACAGGAAATTGCAACTAGAGAGGCTAATACCAGAAAATAGGTAGAACCAAGCTGAGCAGCAGCAGGTTTACTCCAGGTCGTAGCCTCAGGTCATAGTGGAAAATCTTCAGATAAGCGAAAGATGTTCAGGCTGCTGCAACAACTGAACCGCACAAAAACCTGAACTATGCAGATGGAGAGCGGGCGCAATGCGAGGTGAACTCCGGAGTCCTGACAGACACAAATTACTTCAGGAGAGGGTCCGATGGGGAACGGAACTTCCTTCTATACTCACGATGAACTTCCTTCTAGACTTCCAATTCCACGCGCGGTTGACTCCTAGAGGAGACAGCGAGGACGAAGCAAAGAAGACGCGACCTCTCGTTAATGGAGTGAGTGCAGCCGGGGCGGCGCTGCAACAACATGTTCATCGGGAAGAAGCCAGGGCAGCGCAACCTCGTCGGGGAGGTGCCCTGGCCAAAGAGGAGCAGGAGGTGCGTGGGACGGCGACCTCGCTGGGAAGGCACACAACGGTAGACAGGCTCTCGAGGCGGCCGGGGCTGGCGACCTAGACGGAGAGGCGCTCGGGCTAACAGCCTTGCCGAGGATGCGTGCAGGGGCAGAGACCTCGACGGAGGCGCACGGCGGGGGGCGCGCGGGTATCTCCTGTCTACAAGCAGGGGTGATAGGGCAAAGGTGTCCGATCTTTCGATGAGATGAAGATACGTCGATTCCGGTGGAGGTCGACCTTGGCGATCCGACTACTACGCACACGTACGCAGCGCCAATGCAATCGCTAAACCAATCTCCCGAGGTTACCGATCCTGCAGATGCACGATCAGCCTGACCAAAAGGTCTAGTTCTACCTGCGATCGAGGAACAAGTAAGAACTAATAATGCAATCAGAATTGCGGATGAATAATAAGCTTTATTGAAAAGGTGCGATTCCGTAAGCGGTCTTAATCTGGTCGTTGGACACAAATCGAGTACACGAAGATGCAGCAATATGCTAGGCAGTCTTTTAGCTAAGCAAAATCCGAGTCTAAACGAAACCCTAGACGAGGTATATAAGGAGGAAAGGAGGGGGTTTTCGGCCAGCCTTGGGGGTTGGCCGAATCCTTCCCTAGATGGACTTTCCTTCCCTAATACGGACTCTAAAAACGCACTAAAACTTCTGGTCCGAAATTACATGGGCCCTGGCCCAAAATAAAAAGGTGATGCAGCACCATATGTGACTATGGATGAAATTATGAAGTGTAGACTTGAGGAATTCGTCCAAGTCTCCCAATGTCATCATGGTGGCTTCAAGTTGCGGCAGTCTCCATGGGTGGCATCATCATCTCCGTTGTTTCCACTCTTACTGTCATCTCCATCCACGTACATGCTCCATAGCTTGTCCTTCTCATCCATGCTTGGTCCATTATTCCTAAGGGAAACAAACACATCTAGTTTAGGCAGCATCATATTCTCATGTACATTAGGAGTAGCTTGTAGAAATGAGAGTACCTGCTGTTGTAGTTGACGTGCACGAGCTCTAGTCAATGGTCCATGTAGTTGAGGGTGTGTAGTAGTTGTGGTTGCGTCAATGGTAGGGATGTCCTCATCATGCTCCCCTTCTTGAATTGAAGTCGTCCTCGACGCCATCTCATCATTTTCTCCCAAGTATGGCTTCAAATCTGCAATGTTAAATGCGGGACTAACCCCAAACTCTGCAGGCAGCTCAAGTTTATATGCATTATCATTTAATTTCTCCAAGACTTTAAAAGGACCATCAGCTCGTGGCATTAGTTTAGACTTGCGCAAATCAGGAAAACGATCCTTGCGCAAATGCAACCAAACAAGATCTCCTGGGGCAAACACAATATGCTTTCTTCCCTTATCCCCATATGTTTTATACTTAGCATTCATACGTTCAATGTTCTCTTTAGTAGATGCATGCAACTTAACAATCATGTCAGCACGTTGTGCAGCATCAAAATTATGTTGCACCGTAGTTGGAAGAGGCAATAAATCAATAGGTGCACGAGGAACAAAACCATACACAATCTCAAATGGGCACAATTTAGTAGTAGAATGCAGCGAGCGATTATAAGCAAATTCAACATGAGGCAAACATTCTTCCCACTTTTTTAAATTATGTTTTAACACAGCCCTTAACATAGTAGATAAAGTTCGATTTACTACTTCAGTTTGTCCATCAGTTTGGGGGTGACATGTAGTACTAAACAATAATTTCGTCCCCAACTTAGCCCATAAACATCTCCAAAAATGGCTAAGAAACTTAGTATCACGATCAGAAACAATAGTATTTGGCACACCATGCAAACGAACAATTTCACGAAAGAACAAATCAGCAACATTTGTAGCATCATCAGTCTTATGACAAGGAATAAAGTGTGCCATCTTAGAAAATCTATCCACAACAACAAAAATGCTATCCCTCCACTTTTGAGTGCGAGGTAATCCCAAAACAAAGTCCATAGAAATATCCTCCCAAGGAACACTAGGGATGGGCAGAGGCATATATAAACCATGTGGGTTAATGCGAGACTTAGCTTTTTGACATGTAGTGCAGCGAGCAATGTACCTCTCAACGTCTCGACGCAAGCGTGGCCAAAAGAAATGTGCAGTAAGGACGTCCTCCGTCTTCTTCACACCGAAGTGGCCCATCAATCCTCCTCCATGTGCCTCCTGTAACAACAAAAGACGCACAGAACTATCTGGAATGCATAACTTGTTAGCACGGAACACGAACCCATCATTAAATACGAATTTGTTCCATGTCCTACCCTCTTTACAATTCTGCAATACATCTTTAAAGTCAGGATCATGCACATATTGTCCCTTTATTGTATCCAATCCGAAAATTTTAAAGTCAAGTTGAGATAACATGGTATAACGGCGTGACAACGCATCAGCAATAACATTATCTTTACCCTTTTTGTATTTGATAACATAAGGAAAAGATTCAATAAATTCAACCCACTTAGCGTGTCTACGATTCAGTTTTGCTTTACTACGAATATGCTTCAATGATTCATGATCGGAATGTATAACAAATTCTTTCGCCCATAAATAATGTTGCCAAGTTTCCAAAGTCCGAACAAGAGCATATAATTCCTTATCATAAGTAGAATAGTTCAGACTAGCCCCACTCAATTTTTCACTAAAATATGCAACAGGCTTTCCCTCTTGTAATAACACACCTCCCAACCCAATGCCACTAGCATCACATTCAAGCTCAAAAGTCTTATTAAAATCAGGAAGTTGGAGTAAGGGAGCATGTGTTAACTTAGCTTTTAATGTCATGAACGCATCCTGTTGTGCATCACCCCGAACAAAGGGCACATCCTTCTTTGTAAGCTCATTCAATGGTGCTGCAATGGACCCGAAATCCTTGACAAAACGTCGGTAAAATCCAGCAAGGCCAAGAAAGCTCCTCAGTTGGGTTAACGATGAAGGTGAAGGCCAACTCGAAATTGCTTCAATTTTTGCGGGATCCACTTCAATGCCCTATGCTGTAACAACATAACCAAGAAACGCAACTCGATTGGTGCAAAAGGTGCACTTCTCAAGATTACCAAACAAATGTGCAGCACGCAAAGCATCAAAAACAGCACGCAAATGCATAAGATGATCCTCTAAACATTTGCTGTATATCAATATATCATCAAAATAGACCACGACAAAACGTCCAATGAAAGCACGTAAAACTTCATGCATCAATCTCATGAAAGTACTAGGAGCATTGGTTAACCCAAAAGGCATAACTAACCACTCATAGAGGCCAAATTTAGTTTTAAATGCTGTTTTCCATTCATCTCCCAATTTCATACGAATTTGGTGGTAACCACTACGCAAATCAACCTTAGAAAATATAGCATAACCACTCAACTCATCAAGCATATCATCCAAGCGTGGTATAGGGTGTCTATAACGAATTGTAATGTGATTTATAGCCCTACAATCAGTACACATGCGTGAAGAACCATCTTTCTTAGGTACCAATAATATCGGAACAGCACAAGGACTAAGAGACTCACGAATATAACCTTTATCGAGTAGTTCCTGAACTTGTCATTCAATCTCTTTAGTCTCCTCTGGATTGGTACGGTAGGCTGCACGGTTAGGAAGTGAAGCCCCTGGAATCAAATCAATTTGATGTTCTATTCCTCAAATTGGTGGCAGCCCCGGCGGTAATTCTTGTGGAAAAACATCCACATATTCCTGCAAAATGTTAGCAACAGCAGGGTCCAAAGAGGGAGGCATATCCTCAAATGAAAACAGTACCTCTTTGCAAACAATTGCATAACAAACAGAAGTAGAAACATCTAAATCAGCAAGATCAGATTTGCTAGCAAAGAAACATGGCTTTTTTAAACGAATTTCATTTGGAAGTGCTGTACTAGAATTCTTATTTGTAGAAGGAGGCATTACTTCGTTCGCAACAATCTGATTCTCACTTTGTTGTTTCCTTTCATTTTTTGCTCTACTAGCTCTAGCAAGATCATCTTTCAAAATTTGTTCAGGACTCATGGGTTTAAGGCCAATTTTCTTTCCATTGTGCACAAGAGTATAGTGATTAGTTTTACCATTATGAACAGATTCTCTATCAAATTGCCATGGTCTACCAAGTAACAACGAACATGCTTGCATGGGAACCACATCACAATCAACAAAATCAGAATATGTGCCAATAGAAAAGTGCACTCTCGCTGTACGCGTTACCTTGAGTCTACCTGTGGAGTCGAACCATTGAATATGGTATGGATGGTGATGTTGTCGCGTAGATATAGATAATTTCTCCACCGTCTCCATGCTTACCAAGTTGTTACAACTCCCCCCATCAATGATGATCCGAATAGCACGGTCCTTGACAACCCCACGAGTCTGAAATAAATTGTGGCGTTGATCATGCTCAGCTTGACTCAGTTGCACACTCAAGGTGCGTTGTGCAATCAAGCTCTTGTAGTTATCGGCGGCTTCGGCAGCCATGAATTCCACGTCGTCATCCGAATGACCATCGTTCCCCTGTTCTGCAGACATAAGGGCAAGTGTTTCCTCATCATAATCGCTAGCAGAATCATACTCACCATCTTCGCGCACGATCATCACCCGCTGTGTGGGGCATTCTCGCTCAATATGACCGAAACCTCGGCATTTTCGGCATTGAATGTCCCTTGTTCTGCCGGTTGAGCCCATGGAAGACGCCGAACTCTTGGCAGGAGCAGTAGATGGTGTAGTTGGTGCAGGTGTGCGCGATGGCGGCATGGCGGACTTATTTGTGGATGAAGAAGCAGCCCCGCGGGAAGCCGTGTCAGGTTGGCGCGGCGCCCATGAAGAAGTACGACCTGTAGGAAAAGTAGTTCGTGGCCGCAGCTCCCTATCCTGCACCTCACGTTCAGCTTTGCAAGCAAGATGAAACAAACGAGTGATAGAATTGTACTCCTTATATTCTAAAATCGTTTGAATTGGTTTGTTCAGCCCTCCCAAAAAGCGTGCAAACATGGCTTCATTTTCCTCAATAATACCACAATGAATTAAACCGGTTTGCAATTCTTGATAATACTCTTCTACAGATTTTTTACCTTGTTGCAAACGTGGCAGTTTTTGAAGCATTTCACGCTGATAATAAGGAGGAACAAAACGAGTACGCATAGCCGCTTTTAAAGCATCCCAAGTATGAGGAATATTATCGTGATACAAGCGGCAATGTTCAGACCACCAAACAGACGCAAAACCCGTAAATTCACAAGTGGCAGCACAAACACGTCTATCTTCAGGGTAATTTAAACATGCAAAGCGTTGTTCTACCTCTAATTCCCATGTAAGGTATGTATCAGGATTATATCTACCCTCAAAAGGTGGAAGTGTCAGTTGTAGCTTAGCGACATGATCGTCGTCACGCACCTGAGGTTGTTGCACTCCGTTACGTGGGTGTTGATGTGGACGGCCCCGAGGTTGTCTGCGCGCGTCGACCTCGGTCTCATATCCGTCGTCAGCAGCAGATGCCGCCGAAGCGCCTGGGTCCTCCTGGCGCACGCGACCCGCGCGTGGAACGTTTGTTCCATGTAGCACAGGTGGAGGGATGCGTGGCTGCTGCTGTAGTCTCTCCAACAAGCGATCAAACTTGCCGGTCAGATCTGTCAAGCTAGTGTGGACGTTGTCAATTTTTGCGTTGAAAGTGCCCTCTAAACCGTTGAGACGGTCCATGGCACTGTCAACACGTGTCTCGATGTCTTGAGTATGGTTGGACAACATCGTCCTGAAGTCAGCATAAATCTCCTTGTTCGTCTTGTTGTCCAAGTTGTCTGCCATGGTTAGTAGAAAACAGGAAACAAATCACAAGTATATGATCCTATGAACCACTAATATGGTGGAAATCACGTAATCCGTCAAGCAATATACGAAGCCCTTACAGATTCCTTACAAAACAGGAGATGCGTCACGGCAACCGCAAAGATCAGCGCCTCAGAAATTGGCAAAGCGATTACCAGGTGAGGCACAATGCGCGTAGGAGAAATCTGTGGAGCTGTAGGAGGCTTTATGGTAGCAAGGATTAGCAATAATCAAATCAGGAATGCAAGTTGAATAAACTCTCAAAGACGGTACCGTGCTGGTCCTAGGCTAGACCGTACTAGAGACGCGAGCCTATAGCACCAACAAGGTCAAGGGGCGGCAACAACAAGCACACAGGAATAGCTCAAAAGCAAGATATAAGTGAAGATCACAAAAAAATTCGGAACTTTTTACACAAAAGTGGCAAAAAGTCACCCTTCCCGGACTTTTTTGGGAATTCTGAGCGGTCCGAAAGGCAGCAAACGCCGAAGGAGTTTGGGCTGGATGCGCTTAAAAATGTAGAAAATTTGAAGGTAAAGATCGCCCAACTCGGAGTTCGTATGCAAAAGTTATAGCCGGTCAAAGTTTTGGTCAAAAACTGTCCCAATTCGGACTAATTTCGGACTGGACTAGTAGGAATCCTGGTCAACCCGACTTAGATGCGGATTGACTTTTTTCGAGCATTTTTTTTTTGCGAAACTAGTAGGAACCAAACTTGATCACGAGCGGATGTGGCCGGGGCGGATACGAACCAAACTTGTAGGGAAAGTAAAACAAACCCTAACACGAATTGATGTATGATAACGGTGGCGACACGGATGGTGGCGGCGGTGTATAGATGGTGGCGGCGGAAGACAATGGTGGAGGGATGGTGCGAGTCGTGCGGCGGCGGCTAGACAAATATGCCAAGAACTCGAAACTCTACGGGACTAGACACTAAGACCAGCAACTCGACACGACGATGCAGACGAAAATTCAACGAAGCAATGCAATTTTATCTTTTTGTCTCTTGTTTTTATTTCACTAGTTAGGCTAAATGAAAAACAACAAAAAAATTAGGGATCTTTATGAAGTTTATATTGAATTAGGACATGATGCTTTTGAAGAGAAAATTAAAAAATTTATGGAAGTTAGTTTGCATAATAGTGGTAGTAGTGTTATTAGTATAAATTCTTTGGACACCATTATTGCTAAGGCTATGGAAAAGACTAGGCCTGGGGAAGCTAGTTTATATAAAAATAATCTTTTTAGCTCCTTAGCTTTGGAGGAATTATTTTGCTTTGATAATGTTTTGCCTCCAATATGTGATAATTCTAATGATGCTCGTGATATTCTAAATCCACCTACTGAAAGTATTGCTTTTGAAATACCTATGGAAATTTTTGAAATGGTTATAGATGAACCTTATGAAGGAGATGGAATGGTCCATCCAAGTGACCACTTGTTGAAACTTAAAGTATTTTGTGAGTTGTTTAATCTTGCAGGTTTATCAAAAGAAAATGTCATGAAGAAATTATTTCCACTGTCACTTAAGGACAAAGCAAGGAGGTGGTATGAGCTACTAGATGATCCTCATCATTTTGAATGGAAGGAGCTTGAATATCTCTTTTACTCTAAATTTTATCCTCCTTATGAATTGTATTTAGATAGGAATTACATTTTTTATTTTTGGCCTCATGATGGAGAAAGCATTGGTCAAGCTTGGGGAAGGCTGAAAACATTAATACTCAAATGTCCTAACCATGAGCTTCCTGAGAAAATAATTGTTAATAATTTTTATGCAAGGCTTTCGGGACATTGCAAGGTTATCTAGATGTCTGTTCAGAGGCTTCTTTCACAACTAAGAAGGTTGAAGCTAGATGGGATCTTCTTGAAAGAATTCAAAACAATGCTGAAGATTGGGAGAATGACAAAGGTAAAGAATCAGGTATAAACTATGAATATGATTGCATTAAGTCTTTCATTGAAACTGCTGGTTTTCAAGAGCTTAGTGCTAAATATGGTCTTGATTCTCATATTATTGTTGATTGTTTTAGAACCTTTGCTTCTCATATTAATGTTCCTAAAGAAAATTGGGACGTGTATCATGAACCTTTCAAAGACACTTACATGGAAAATAAATTGGTGTTAATGATTACAATAAACATGCTCAAACTTCTAAAAATACTATTTCTTATAAGCATTTTAATTTTTGTGGAATACATAGACCTTGTGAAATTAATCAAATCGAAGATGAATATTGTATCCATCATGGGAATGAAAAAACTAGAACGTGGTACAAGGCTCTAAGAGATCTTGGTGAAAAAGTTTGTGCCCTCCATCCTTTTGTTTGTGAACTTTGCTATAAAGTGGGTCATTTTAATTTTCAATGTTCAGGTCATGATAATAGCCTTTCGAATCCAATGAGTACTGCAAATTTGTAATGTGATAACATGATCACTCCTAATCAACATGATGAACTTAAATTCTTTTTGGGGTGTGAAGAGTTATCAAGAAAAACTTCTTTGTTAGATATGAGTGATCTTGATATGAATAGTGTATTGCATGGATGTTATCTCTATGGTGTTAATAATTGCCATGCTAACACCTACATACAAAATATTATAAAGGACGAGACTTTACCAAAGTATGACAGGACTAATATGTGTTTTGTTATTATTAATGAAAGAGAGGAATCCCCCCAAGTTTCTTGCATTGTCTCTAATACTAAACCAGGTTATGTGGAGAAGCTTCCTTTCAAGTCTCTCCCTCCTAAAGAGGAAAAGAAGAAGAAAAAGGGAAAGAGGAAGAAGAAGAAGAAGAGGAGTAAAAGGAGAGAGGAAACGGTATCTTCTCCCAAACATGTTGCTCCTATTACAATTGATACTTATAATTCTGAATTCGATGATTCTAAACTTGATGATGAACCTATGCCTGTTATTTATATTAGTGATCATGATTGGGAAAAACACACTTCTTTTGATATTGAAGATCTCTGGGACACTAATTCTGAAAATGATGATGTTAATAATTGCTATACTATTAGTACTATCCATGTTTCTTCCCATGATGATATAGAAAGCTCTTAGCTTGGGGATGAGGTGTTTGAAAATCCTTTTGTTACTAATGATTATATATTTGATACCTCTCCTTCTACTAAAAATGATGATATGTTTACAAATAAACACACTTTGGAGGATAACTATTCTATTGATTATGATGATACTATGCCTCCAGTCTTTGATAATTATAAAGAATACTATGACATGGGTTATAATTACAATTATTCTCTTGAAACTTGTCATAGTTATAGAGGAATTACTCAAACCAATCCTTTTAATATACAACTTGTCTATCATGTTCGAGTTCTTTATGATGATCCTGCTCCCTTTGTTATTAATGAGAAGAACTTTTCTTATGAGGAAAATAATGATACTTTTATGCATATGGATCATGATAAGAATGTTTCATGTGATGGTTATATTGTGGATTTTATCAATGATGCTACTGAAAGTTATTATGAGAGAGGAAAATACGGTTGTAAAAGTTTTCAAGTTACTAAAACACCTCTCTTTATGTTGGAAGTTTTGAAGTTTCATTTGTTACATCTTTCTATGATAGTTGCTTTATGTTTCAATAATTTATCCTATTACAAGATTCCTTTGCATAGGAAGTAAGTTGGACTTAAATGTGTTTGATGTTTACCTCTTGATGCTCTCATTTGTTTTTCAACTCTCATTTTATGAGAGCATCATAAAAATCACTGTGCCTAGCTGAAAGGCGTTAAACAAAAGCGCTTATTGGAGACAACCCACCTTTTTATTCCTGTTATTTTATTTTATATTGAGTCAAGGAACTTGTCTACCTCTGTAGCAATTCCTTTGTATATTTATTTTATCGCATTCTTGTGTCAAGTTAAGCCTCTAGTAGAAAGTTAATGCTAGATTTGGATTTCTGCGCAGGAACAAATTTCCGCTGCCCACCGTTTAATTCATAACTCCCTACAGAAAATTCTAAAAAACCTGATATTTTCTGGGCGTGATCCTCAGATATGTACGCAACTTTCATTACTTTTGAGTTTTATGATTTGAGCAAGTTAAGTGCCTCGAAAAAATTCGTCTTTACGGACTGTTCTGTTTTTGATAGATTCTGCCATTTATTTTGCATTGCTCCTTTTGCTGTTTTTATTAGTGGATCTTTTTACTCCACAAAATAGCAGTGGATGTAGCTAATGTACAGTAGCATGTGTAATGATTTGTCCATGCAGAATATGATAATTTTTGATTATGCACTAACCCTCTCATGAAGTCTACTTTGAGTTTGGTGTGGAGGAAGTTTTCAAGGATCAAGAGAGAGGATGATATGATGTGATCAGGAAGATGAAAGAGTCTAACCTTGGGGATGCCCGCGTGGGTCACCCAAGCATATTTCAAGAAGACTCAAGCGTCTAAGCTTGGGGATGCCCAAGGCATCCACTTCTTCATCAACAAACTATCAGGTTACCTCTGGTGAAACTATATTTTAATTCCGTCACATCTTATGTGCATTACTTGAAGCGTCTATTTGTTTTTGTTTTGTTTTTGTTGTTTTCATTCTCTGAATAAAATGGATCCTAGAATTCCTTTGTGGGAGAGAGACACGCTCCGCTTTTTCTTATGAATACTCGTATTCTTCACTTATATTTGTTGAGTATTCTTCTATGTTACCTCAATACTTTCTAGCTCTTGTTTTTCATGCATCTCTTATTTAGAGCTGTTAGTTCTCTTATGTTATACTCTCTTGTCTTATTGATAACTACTTGGAGAGTTTATGTTTAAATACGTTGATTGGTGTTTGGTTGGAAACAGAAAATGCTAAATGTGGTAGATGGTATAATGAAAAAGATATACATGCTCTTATGGATTGTTATCTTGCATGTTGTGGTGCTTGGCAATTATTTTGAGCTCTCAAGTAGATCATGAATAAGCTTTTACATCATGTAGTTAAAACCTATTAGTGAAGAACTACCATAAAGGTTGTTGAAATTTGGTTTGCATGTTTGGTATCTCTAAGGTCTAGATATTTTCTAGTAAAGGTGTTTGAACAACAACGAAGACAATGTAGAGTTTTATAATACTTGCAATATGTTTTTATATACGTCTTGTTGTCATAGTTTATACTTGTGTTTGCTTCAAATAACCTTGGTAACCAAAGCCTTGTACTAAGAGGGAATGCTTCTCGTGCATCTAAAACCTTGAGCCAAAACCCATGCCATGTGTGTCCACCATACCTACCTACTACATGGTATTTCCTGCCATTCCAAGCAAATACTTCATGTGCTACCTTTATTCAAAACTTATTATCCCTTATTTGTGTCAATGTTTATTAGCTCATGAGGAAGTATGTGGTGTTACGGATATCAACCTTGTCATTTGCTTTTAGACAGACTTTCACAACCGTACTAGTGGCATATACATCCGCTTATCTATTAACTTTGCAAAAAGAGCTGGCAAATGGGGTGCCCGGTCCCAATTAATTACAACTTTAACCATCATTCTCTTCACATGGTTTTGCAAAATTTATTATGCTTCAAAGTGTTATACAATTTAATATAGACACTCCTCCATGGTATGTGATTGTTGGAAGGCACCCGAGGATTCGGTTAGACATGGATTGTGTATGCAATTGTGGGGAGGAGTGTCAAACCAGTTTTTAAAAATATACATGTGTAAAGAAAAGAGAATAAGAGGGATGATCTACTCTTGGGTAGAAATAACGTACTTCATGGGAGCTGCTCTTGAAATTCTGGTTGACAAGGGGGGTGGAGTGCCCACTACCATTCGTTGACAACAACAAACACCTCTCAAAACTTAGTTTTATGCTCTCTATATGATTTCAAAAACCTATAAAAACTAAAAAGCTCTAGCACATGCTTGTATCCCTGCTTCCCTCTGCGAAGGGCCTATCTTTTACTTTATGTTGAGTCAGTTTACCTACTTCTTTCTATCTTATAAGCAAACACTTGTGTCAACTTTGTGTGCAACAATTCTTATATGCTTACTTATTGCACTTGTTATATTTCTTTGTGTTGACAACTATCTATATGATATACATGTTCAAAGTTGAAAGCCAATGCTGAAACTTATATCTTCCTTTGTGTTGCTTCAATGCTCTTTTATTAGAAGCTTTTGCTTTATGAGTTAACTCTTATGCAAATCTTTTTGATGCTTGTTTGAAAGTACTATCCATGAATAGTTTTTACTTATATGATGTAGTTGTTTACTCCTTCTCTATTTGTTAGCAAACTATAGGCCCTTGCCTTGAGTCACTTCATTCATAACATGAGCCTTACAATATTATTTGATCAAGATTGTGTGAAGCATGCCACTACAGAAATTATTTGTTGTTATCGTTTTACCTACTCGGGACGAGTAGAACTAAGCTTGGTGATGCTTGATACGTCTCAAACGTATCCATAATTTCTGTTGTTCCATGCCTATATTATACCAATTATCACATGTTTTATATACACTTTATATCATATTATGACACTTATTGGACTAATCTATTAACAAGATGCCACAGTGCCAGTTTCTGTTTATTATGTCTGTGTGTTGCAGAAAAGGCCCGAAAACCAAAGTGCTCGGAAAAATCCAGAAAAATTCCAGAAATTCTATTTCTCCAGAAGACTCACGGAGCCAGAAGGGCAAGTCCAGCGGAGGCCCACTGCCCCCACACCATGTCTAGGCGCGGCCAGGAGGGGGGTGGCGCCACCACATGGTGTGGGCGACTCGTCCACCTCCTCGCGCCGCCCTTTCGCCTATTTATTGCCTCTGCCCCGAAAACCCTAGATCAATCGTCGTTTTCCAGAGAAGAGTCCTGAAGCTCCGCCGCCACCAAAAACACTAATTCGGGGGACAGAAGTCTCTGTTTCGGCACCCCGCCGGGACGGGGAATTGCCCCCGGAGCCATCTCCATCAACTCCACCGCCATCTCCATCGCCGTTGCTGACTCCTACGATGAGTAGTGAGTAGTTCTCCCCCGGGGCTGCGGGCTCTACCGGTAGCTATGTGGTTTATCTCTCTCTCCCATGGTGTGATCTTTATGTGATCATGAGCTTTGTAATCTAGTTGAATATGTGATGTTACTCTTTATCTATTATGCACTCTAGAGGTTACTTTAATATGAACTCCGGGGTTATTCACGGTTGTTAAGGTGACAGTGTGCGCACCGTGTGTTATTCCTTTATGACGTTGTGGTGTTAGTTTACTCAGACTTTGGGGGTGCTCTTGTAGCCCTACACAGTGAATGGTGTTTATCATCCAACAAGAGAGTGTTTGAGAGTAGTATTTATTATTCAGCTTTGATGTCATTGTTGACAGTGTCCACTAGTGAAAGTATGATCCCTAGGCCTTGTTTCTAAGCATTGAAACACCGTTTACAACCTATTCTGCTACATGTTTGCTTGCTGCCATTTTTATTTCAGATTGCAATTACTACTTATAATCATCCATATTACTTTTATTTCACTATCTCTTCGCCGAACTAGTGCACCTATACATCTGACAAGTGTATTGGGTGTGATGGGGACACAAGAAACTTCTTGTATCTTAATTGCAGGGTTGCTTGAGAGGGATATCTTTAACCTCTACCTCCCTGAGTTCGATAAACCTTGAGTGATTCACTTAAGAGAAACTTGCTGCTGTCCTACAAACCTCTGCTCTTGGAGGCCCAACACTGTTTACGAGAATAGAAGCGTGCGTAGACATAATGGGCGTCAACAATCATCTGCAGTCTTGCATTTTTGGTGTTGCATTAATGGGTGATGTATCTGTAGATTCATTCAAGTGGGTGTTCAGTACATTTCTCAGATGCATGCGAGGGAAACAACCCATATGCATGCTAACAGGTGTGTTTACAGCTCCAAAAACCCATTCTGCATATGTTTATATATGACAAAAAGGTTTGTTTGTTAGGAAGTTCATATCTGTGTCAGAAAGTAGTTCACATAAGCAAAAAAGAAGGTTCACTCTGCCAAAACCCATTATGCATATGTTTATATACAATTTAAAAAAGGTTTCTTTGTTAGGAAGTTCATATCTGGGTCAGAAAAGTAGTTCAGATAAGCAGAAAAGAAGGTTCACCCTCCAAAAACCCATTCTCATTATGTTTAGATACATTAAAAAGTTTCTTTGATAGGAAGTTCATTTCTGTGCCTGACAAAAGTTCACATAAGCAAAAAAGAAAGATCATTCACTTTTCTAACATGTGTCTAATGAATTTCTAAAAATAAATTGCAGACCAGTGTCCTTCTATGGCAAGGGCAATGAAGGCGATTTTCAAGCAGACTCTACATAAGCTTTGCAGATGGCATATAATGAGGAAACATAAGGATCCTTCGGCAAAGCTTTACAAGGTGTTCGCTGACCTGAAGGAGAAACTAGCCGCAGTGCTTAACCATCCCCTGATGCCAGCTGAGTTTGAAGAAGCGTGGCATAACTTAATAGCAACCTACAATCTTGCGGATGTTAATGTCATGGTGAACCTATGGAATGAACGGAAAAGTTGGGTGTCAGCATATTGGAAGGATGTATTCTATGCACGCATGACATCAACGCAGAGAAGTGAAAGCATGAATTTTGTTTTGAAGAGGGGATTTGTGAAAGAGCAAGATGATCTACACATTTTTGTGCAGCAAGTCAACAATTGCATACAGGCTAGGCATGAAGCAGAAAATTCCGAGACAAATGCCTCAACGGTAAATAAAACCTAAAACCTTTTCTCATGTTGCCATAAAAATAAAGTTCAGAATGTTATATGTTGCAGTTCAGTGTGATTAAACCCAACCTCCCCCCCCCCCCCTTGAGAAAGAACAAAATGAAAAGTCCATACTGATAAGTTGTTGAAGTTCAGTTTAAAAGAATAAAATACTTTTTACCATGTTAGCAAAAGGAAAAAGGAAGTTCACAATGAAAAATGTTGTAGTCCAGAGTTAGTATTAAAAAAACTAATGGTTTAATGTACTAACTTTTTGTTATTTGCCTTCGTTGCAGGGTGAAGGAGAGACGTTGACACGGTATGGTTTCGAGGCCCAAGCAATGCAGCACTACACTCGAGCAGTGTACGCAGTGTTCAGGGAACGCTAATACCAGAGCACGGGTTTTCGCATTAAAACAAAACCAGAAGCACCAAAGGAATTCTTTGTGCACCACTATAACCATAGTAGAACATTTGCCTGGTCAAGGCATGAGTTCCGCGTGTGGGCTGATGTAGATGAAGGGGAATATAAATGTGAATGCAAGCTGTGGGAACATACATGTACATTCTTCTCTTGGAAAAATAAAGAAGTTCACATCATACTCCAACAAAAACCATGGCCTTCGACATTTAAAAATTCCTGTTCTCTTGCAGGATTGTTTTGCCACCATGTAATCGCTGTTCTCGAGCACCTTCGGGTTGACGAGCTTCCGACAAGATACATTTTGAAGAGATATACAAAAAATCCTGTGACAGATCTAACTTTCAAACGTCATGACTTCATATCGACCGCGTCTGATGGAACGTCGCTCGAATACAGACGGACAATGCTGTATAACGAAGCAATGAAGACAGTCAATAGAGGTGTCTCCTCTGACCGCATGTTCGACAAAGCGATGGAAGCTTTCAAGGAAGTAAACAAGCGAATGGATGATGAGGAACCTGCTAGAGAGAAAGATAATAACAATACAACAGTTGCTGGTGAACCTGAACAACACCCTGTGACTAATGAAGTTCCTGATGTTACGGATAATGATAGGTATGATGACATCCTGCCACCTCCAGTAGCTAGAACAAAAGGCAGTAGGAGCAAAGATAGAAAAGAGCCCCCACCAGCTGCTCCTCAGCGACCACAACCACAACTCGATGAAAATGGGAATCCAAAGGGTAAAAGATTGTGCAGCAACTGCAACCGGATTAAAGGACATAATGCAAGGACTTGCAAGAAGAGGCAGCTGGCAGAGGAGCTGCTGGGAGCACAAACAACCTTGTATGGTGAACCTGACACGAAGGGTAAGGAGAATGTGAAGATATCTATCAGGAATTTCATTGCAAAACAGACCGTGCCAGAGACGGAAGGTGAGGAAACACTAGATACCGACGAAGAGGTGGATTACGAAGATGAATCAGACAACAGTGAAGAGGAAGAGCAAGAGCAAAACAGTGAAGAGGAAGAGCATGAGCAAAACAGTGAAGAGGAAGAGCAAAACACCGAAGAAAGTGTAGAAAATGATGAGGCTGAATATGACCAACAAACACACACTGAACAACAAGCATCGGTACCAGATGAGCAGATGACAACACGCAAAATAAATGAAGACATGAAGCCCACGCACAGGAGGTGTGGTGTATGTGGTGAGAGGGAGGATCATAACGCAAGAACTTGCCCCCGGAAACAAGAATTCCTAGAAAGAAATCAGGCAGCTTACAAGCAAAAAGATGGCAGTGAGAAAATGAACCCGCTTGGGGTGCGGGTATGTGGCGAATGTGGACTGATTAGGGGTCACAATGCCAGAACTTGCAAGAGGTTGCAGCTTGAAGCTCAACTAAAATAGCAAGCTTTAGATAATCTGGAGGCAGAGAAAAAACAAAAAGCTACCGAGAAGCTAACACTGCCGATTTCTGCTACAAGCAGCAGCAAGAGACTGAGAAATGATAAGGATGCCACACCGGAAACAACACAACAGAGAAGGACCGATAGGAAATAACGGGTAGCGATAATAGAAGTACATGATAAAAAAATGTAGGAAAAGTACTTACCGTATTAGAAATGACAAAGGATAGAAATCATAGATTTTACAGGTTCAGTTTATTGTATATGAGGAAAGTTCAGGGAGGCTTACCTGTTACTAAAATTAAGGTTCACTTGCAATATTTTGAAGGTTCAGTTGAGAATTATGAGGAAGTTCACCTCAGGAAAAGAGAACTGAATAATGCAAATCATACAATAAAAACCTGGTACTAAAAAATAAGGTTCACATGCCTTTTTTTTAAGGTTCAGTTTCTGTGTGTAGGGAGGTTCACCTATGTGTTTAAGGAAGAGAAAAAAGAATATTACAAATCATACACTAAAAAAAGTGTAGTTGGAATGATACACTAAAATTAAGGTTCACTTGAAATATTTTGAAGGTTCAGTTGAGAGTTATGAGGAAGTTCGCCTCAGGAAAAGAGAATTGAATAATGCAAATCATACAATAAAAACCTGGTACTAAAAAATAAGGTTCACTTGCCTTTTATTTGAAGGTTCAGTTTCTGTGTGTAGGGAGGTTCACCTATGTGTTTAAGGAAGAGAAAAAAGAATATTACAAATTATACACTTAAAAAAGTGTAGTTGGACTGATACACTAAAATTAAGGTTCACATGCAATATTTTGAAGGTTCAGTTGAGAATTATGAGTAAGTTCACCTCAGGAAAAGAGAATTGAATAATGCAAATCATACAATAAATACCTGGTACTAAAAAATAAGGTTCACTTGCCTTTTTTTTTAAGGTTCAATTTCTATGTGTAGGGAGGTTCACCTATGTGTTTAAGGAAGAGAAAAAAGAATATTACAAATCGTACACTAAAAAAAGTGTAGTTGGACTGATACTAAATCAAGGTTCACTTGCCACTATTTTTGAAGGTTCAGTCGATCAATGTTAGGAAGTCCATCTCAGAAAAAAGAAAAAGGAAGTATACAAGTCATACACATACACTAAAAAAAGGTGATGCCTGGTGCTGAATAAAGGTTGACTTGACCTTATTTGAAGGTTCTGATTAAAAAGGTTCAGTTCATGTGGAATTGAAGTTCACCACTTCTGTAGAAAAAAAGAAGTTGATAAAACAAAGTCGTATGGGGGGGGGGGGGGGGGGGGCTAACTCCTCTGCCAAAAATGTTTTGAATAATCCAAACAACTTTAGAAAACACAGAAAATAAAAAAGACAGTTCACATGCTTAGAAAAAAATAGTGGTTTATAGAAGTTGACACATTACAACACCATAAAAATGTTTCAGAATAATAAGACCTGAACATAGTAAAACTTGCATGTTTTGATCACCACATAAAAAAAGTACATAATTCCCCTGGGATACAATACATAAAAAGTAAAAATACAAATTAAAAATCAGTTGCCTAATGCAACAAATCCCCACCAAACACCACCACCAATTACAGCATCTGGACAAGATCTTGCACTTCTTGTGGCCACTCCTCTGGTGAAAGTTCATTCTTTGGATGGAACATAAGCTAATACAAATGCTCAGCCTTCTAGTCCTCAACAGCGCGCTGCAAAAATGAAAACAACATATGGCAATGGCATGTAAGAACACATGTTTGCTAGATTGTACCCACAAGAAAAAACTCAAAAATGTGTTGAAGAAAACACTAACATCTTTGTTCTTTAACTTCTTGACAAACTTCTCACCGTCGTGCGTGACAACAAACCTTAGTGTGTAGAAACCACACTCGTTTGCTCCTTGCTCGGGGGTGGCCACATAATGACACTTCTCAGCCAGGGCCTCCCAGTTGAATGAGTTTTTCTTTTCGTACTCATCTGTCCCATAAACCTCTTTCATCAATAGAACCATCCTCCTCATCCGTTTTAAGAAAGAAAAAAGTGATACATATACATAGAATCAGAATCAGCATGGAACAAAAAAAACACAACGTAGAACAGAAGCGGAACGTTTGAACTTACAATTTCAACACGATCTTTGTGATGCGAAGACCTGGTTGTACTACTGTTGCCATATCTAAGGCTGTCAAAAATATCAAGGGCGTCAGTGTATCTATTCATCACGTACAACGTGTGATGACCCCCATGGAAGCGAGGCAATAAAATCTGTGAGCAAAAGGTGGTTGAGAAGAAACATAAAAATGGTATTCAGATATTTATGAAAAGCTCAAAAATGCAAACACCATATAAAAAAGAAAACAGGAACATAAAGTTCTGCTGTTAGTAAAGAAAGAAAGTTCACTCTATATAACATAAAACAAAAGGAAGGTTCAGTCAGACAGGGGGAAAAAGTTTACACCATTATATATCACTTAAAAAAAGAATGAAACAGGGAAATAAAAAAGAATGAAACAGGGAAATAAAAAAGAATGAAACAAGGAAATAAAAAAAAAAGTTCAGTAGGCACTACAAAGAAGGTTCACTATGTCTAAAAAAAGAAGGATGGGAAAAATAATGTACTAGGTTTGCCTTCAACAAATCTTCAGACGCCCTAACGTACTGGTGAAACATTTTTGCAGCTCTCTTTACATCAAACAAGCTCACTGATGCCTCAGCATCGTCACCTTTTCCCTCAGAAAACGGGTCAAAATAAAGTAGATACTGCTTAAAAATTAAAGAAAAAATATATGAGGACATCAAGATTAGATACTACATAAAACACATTAAATATCATACAGTGCATAAAAAACAATATAGAGGAAGTTCGTTGAGAAAAAATGGATGGAAATGATGACATTACAGGGATGAAGCGCGGTCCAAGCAATACGCGCTTCCCTGACTCAAACATCTTTTTCGTAGCCACATCATCTTTCCAGTATGATATGATATGTTCCATTATTTCTCCTTCCATCATTTCCCCACGACCAAACAATCTCCACATAAGCTTGCCATCGATGGACAAAGGATCACCCGCGGGGCTTGTAAACAATGCCAATATATCTCTGAAGAATAATCGCAAGAACAAAAAAAAACACCTCGAGAAAATGAGATTGGAGAAAAAAGGTATATAACACAAAATGTAAAAACTGAAAGTAAAATCATCCGAAAAAATAAAAACATGTAGGAAGATAGAAAATGATACTCACCTCCCATGCCTAGCCTGATAATCTTTGCTTGAGATCAAACGTTTTAAGCTTTTTGACTTGGTAAGATGCTGGAACTCGTATGGCTCAAATTTCTCCAAAGGTATCCTCAACTTCTTGCTTATGATGTTAGCCCTCTTATTAGAAAGCACAAGTGTTCCAGTTTGTAAACACTTTGGCTTTTGAGTGACAAAATCATCACTGCTGCCCCTCGAGCATGTATCAACAACCTTCCTTTTCGCTGGCAACGGGGAGACAAAATCATCGTCGTCATCCGCCACGGTTATTACATCCTTCACCTTCAGTCGAGGTGTAGTTGCAACCTTCTTGGTAGATTTCCTCACATTGGAATGGAGTTTTTCAACAGCCTTTTGCGCCTTGCTTTTAGTGTTCGCCCAATCTATTTCTTTGACAACAATCACCTCAGGAGTGAGAGTCTGAGTTCCAAATAATGCAAAATCATCCTCCTCTAAAAATAAACCTGGGCCTGTCAACAGAATAAAGGTTTACTGCATATAAGAGTACAACAAATGTGAAGGTTCAGTCAATAGAAAAAAGAAAGTTCACATCCTGCAGGTTCAGTCAATCACATAGGGACCAGTTCACCAAAAATATAACACAAAAAGGAAAAAGAAGAGAACAAATAAAGTTTTACTGCATATAAGCGTACAAACAAAATGTGAAGGTTCAGTCAATAAAAAAAGAAAGTTCACATCATTTACCTTTTTCTAAAAAAGAAAGTTCCATTTATAAAAAAAGAAAGTTCACATCATCAATATCATAGGGGCCAGTGCACCAAAAAAATAAAACACAAAAGGAAACACAAAAATACCTGCAGCAACACCTAATTCAGATTGAAGGTCGATGTTAAACACCTCTGCCGTTAGCCAACTTTATAATACAGTCATCCTTATGTTCAGGATATTTTTTTTTCTTAAATATCACCAGATTCTCACCATCCCATGAATTTAGGCACTGGAACATGAAAAACCCGCAATCATTCCTGTGAGGACACGACACATAATACAAAAGAAAAGTCAAAAAGGGAAACAATGAAGCTGAGAAGGAAATAAGAAAACAAAAACAACAACTCTGTATAACTGAATAATAAAAATCAGTAATAAAACTTACGGTGTCTGCTGCTTCGGCGTTCTCACATAGTGAATCTCGAAATGATCGATACTCTTTGGTTTGAATGACTCTCCCTTATCATTCGTGGCTTCCCTCCATAACTTCTGGATACGACCAGCCATGGTATAGAATACCCTTTGAGCATCTGGGTCATTGTCTTCCCGAAGAGAATCAAGCAACTCAAAACGTTGTAGTTTTAGGTTAACACCAACTAAGCAAAAATGGCCAACATTCCCTGGGGTAGGCGGATTAGGGGGATCGAAAGTAGCAAAGAGGATCTGCATACAAGATATGATTAATTTGAAAAGGTGCCTAATGAAAAAAAAGGAAAGATGACATGAACCAAAAAAAGAGATGGGCGGCCTTAATGGTTACCAAATCTTTCTTATCCAAACGATCTTCCGCATCGACACTAAAAAGATCCCTGACACTCCTACTTGTAAGATTTCCTTCAAATATACGCCTCTATTCAAAAATGAAAGTAAAATGGAAGTTCAGATAGGCATATGCAGAAAGTTCAGATCATATAGTTATATAAAACACAATCAAAACTAAAAAAAAGCAGCATGAAAAAGACTGAAAAGTTCAGACACTTACGCAACATGTATATGACACCACCATCTTTTCTGAGTGCTTATACTTCTGGTTCAGCAAAAAAGTTCCAACAGAGACCACATACCATTTGGCTGGAAGGCATTACCAAGTTGACCAATGGTGCATGGGCACAAATCATTCGTAATAAGTATTTTATCCCTACAAATTACAATGAATATATAAGGTCACTGAAAACTAAAAAAAGAAATGAAGATAACATGAATTAAACACAAAAAACAGGACTGCCCACACAAGGGAAAAAGGGAAAAAAATAAAAAAGATAAAAAATACATACTTCAAGATAGGATCCTTCCTCAATTTTATAACAGCGTGATAAACATCCTTGATTCTGCTCAAAGCAGGGATCCGGGATTCTGAAGGTGTGCAATGCAAGCTGGGGGCTGAAAACCAAAAAATTAAAAATAAGAGCAATAAAAAATAGAAGTTCACTTTATAACAGAAAAGAAGTTCACTTAGGTAACCATGCTCGTGACACGTAATCTAACAAATGCTGGCTGGGAAGTTCACTTGGGCAGTGATGTGTACAAAACACATAAATATACGGCACTAACACGTTCTACATGCCAAAAAGCAGTAACACAAAAAAGTGTGTACTCCTACATAATAAAAAAGACACACATTTAAAACATAAAAAAGGGGTGTTATTATAAGATAGTTATTAATGGTGAAACATTTACATAACCTGGTAAATAAAAAGTGCAGTAGGAAAAAGTAGCATGCATTAAACTAAGGGGGAATAAGGTAGTGGAAGGGATACTATATTCATGTATCCTTGCCTATGTATTGCGACATGCTTGATTTGTCTCCAAGAAGTGGGTCTGCATCTGCGGCAGTAGTGTCAGCTACACATTCATCTTTCCCCCTTGTTCAGACTGAACAACCGGCTCTGCATCATTTCCCGTGGCTCGGCTACTGCTGGACACAACCCTACTGACATCGGGTGGATCTGCGTCTGCAATGCACAGACTTACATCATCGACTGGTGATGAGGACATCCCTACCATTGACGCAACCATAACTACTACACACCCTCAACTACATGGACCATTGACTAGAGCTCGTGCACGTCAACTACAACAGCAGGTACTCTCGTTTCTACAAGCTACTCCTAATGTACATGAGAATATGATGCTGCCTAAAGTAGATGTGTTTGTGTCCCTTAGGAATAATGGACCAAGCATGGATGAGAAGGACAAGCTATGGAGCATGTACGTGGATGGAGATGACAGTAAGAGTGGAAACAACGGAGATGATGATGCCACCCATGGAGACTGCCGCAACTTGAAGCCACCATGATGACATTGGGAGACTTGGACGAATTCCTCAAGTCTACACTTCATAATTTTGTCCATAGTCACATATGGTGCTGCATCACCTTTTTATTTTGGGCCAGGGCCCATGTAATTTCGGACCAGAAGTTTTAGTGCGTTTTTAGAGTCCGTATTAGGGAAGGAAAGTCCATCTAGGGAAGGATTCGGCCAACCCCCAAGGCTGGCCGAAAACCCCCTCCTTTCCTCCTTATATACCTCGTCTAGGGTTTCGTTTAGACTCGGATTTTGTTTAGCTAAAAGACTGCCTAGCTTATTGCTGCATCTTCGTGTACTCGATTTGTGTCCAACGACCAGATTAAGACCGCTTACGGAATCCCACCTTTTTAATAAAGCTTATTATTCATCCGCAATTCTGATTGCATTATTAGTTCTTACTTGTTCCTCGATCGCAGGTAGAACTAGACCTTTTGGTCAGGCTGATCGTGCATCTACAGGATCGGTAACCTCGGGAGATTGGTTTAGCGATTGCATTGGCGCTGCGTACGTGTGCGTAGTAGTCGGATCGCCAAGGTCGACCTCCACCAGAATCGACGTATCTTCATCTCATCGAAAGATCGGACACCTTTGCCCTATCAAGTGGTATCAGATTTCAGGTTGCTCGGTGAGATTTACTGTTTTACTAGTTTAGATTGGATCTTCTTACATACAGTCCACGAAAAAGCCAAAAATACATTTAGAGTTTAGATCATCCTGTCCTACAACCTGTCCGGGCCTGTCGCATTTTCTTTTCAGTGCATTGCTTCGTTGAATTTTCGTCTGCATCGTCGTGTCGAGTTGCTGGTCTTAGTGTCTAGTCCCGTAGAGTTTCGAGTTCTTGGCATATTTGTCTAGCCGCCGCCGCACGACTCGCACCATCCCTCCACCATTGTCTTCCGCCGCCACCATCTATACACCGCCGCCACCATCCATGTCGCCACCGTTATCATACATAAATTCGAGTTAGGGTTTGTTTTACTTTCCCTACAAGTTTGGTTCGTATCCGACCCGGCCACATCCTCTCGTGATCAAGTTTGGTTCCTACTAGTTTCGCAAAAAAAAAAAAAAAGCTTGAAAAAGTAAATCCGCATCCAAGTCGGGTTGACCAGGATTCCTACTAGTCCAGTCCGAAATTAGTCCGAATTCCTACCATAAAGCCTCCTACAGCTCCACAGATTTCTCCTACGCGCATTGTGCCACACCTCGTAATCGCTTTGCCAATTTCTGAGGCGCTGATCTTTGCGGTTGCCGTGACGCATCTCTTGCTTGGTAAGGAATCTGTAAGGGCTTCGTATATTGCTTGACGGATTACGTGATTTCCACCATATTAGTGGTTCATAGGATCATATACTTGTGATTTGTTTCCTGTTTTCTACTAACCATGGCAGACGACTTGGACAACAAGACGAACAAGGAGATTTATGCTGACTTCAAGACGATGTTGTCCAACCATACTCAGGACATCGAGACACGTGTTGACAGAGCTATGGACCGTCTCAACGGTTTAGAGGGCACTTTCAACACAAAAATTGACAACGTCAACACTAGCTTGACGGATCTGACTGGCAAGTTTGATCGCTTGTTGGAGAGACTACAGCAGCAGCCGCGCATCCCTCCACCTGTGCTACATGGAACAAACGTTCCACGCGCGGGACGCGTGCGCCAGGAGGACCCAGGCGTTTCGGCGGCATCTGCTGCTGACGACGGATATGAGACCGAGGTCGACGCGCGCAGACAACCTCGGGGCCGTCCACATCAACACCCACGTAACGGAGTGCAACAACCTCAGGTGCATGACGACGATCATGTCGCTAAGCTAAAACTGACACTTCCACCTTTTGAGGGTAGATATAATCCTGATGCATACCTTACATGGGAATTAGAGGTAGAACAACGCTTTGCATGTTTAAATTACCCTGAAGATAGACGCGTTTGTGCTGCCACTTGTGAATTTACGGGTTTTGCGTCTGTTTGGTGGTCTGAACATTGCCGCTTGTATCACGATAATATTCCTCATACTTGGGATGCTTTAAAAGCGGCTATGCGTACTCGTTTTGTTCCTCCTTATTATCACCGTGAAATGCTTCAAAAACTGACGCGTTTGCAACAAGGTAAAAAATCTGTAGAAGAGTATTATCAAGAGTTGCAAACCGGTTTAATTCGTTGTGGTATTATTGAGGAAAATGAAGCCATGTTTGCACGATTTTTGGGAGGGCTGAACAAACCAATTCAAACGATTTTAGAATATAAGGAGTACAATTCTATCACTCGTTTGTTTCATCTTGCTTGCAAAGCTGAACGTGAGGTGCAGGATAGGGAGCCGCGGCCACGAACTACTTTTCCTGCAGGTCGTACTTCTTCATGGGCGCCGCGCCAACCTGACACGGCTTCCCGCGGGGCTGCTCCTTCATCCACAAATAAGTCCGCCATGTCGCCATCGCGCACATCTGCACCAACTACACCATCTACTGCTCCTGCCAAGAGTTCGGCGTCTTCCATGGGCTCAACCGGCAGAAGAAAGGACATTCAATGCCGAAAATGCCGAGGTTTCGGTCATATTGAGAGAGAATGCCCCACACAGCGGGTGATGATCGTGCGCGAAGATGGTGAGTATGATTCTGCTAGCGACTATGATGAGGAAACACTTGCCCTTATGTCTGCAGAACAAGGGAACGATGGCAATTCGGATGACGACGTGGAATTCATGGCTGCCGAAGCCGCCGATAACTACAAGAGCTTCATTGCACAACGCACCTTGAGTGTGCAACTGAGTCAAGCTGAGCATGATCAACGCCACAATTTATTTCAGACTCGTGGGGTTGTCAAGGACCGTGCTATTCGGATCATCATTGATGGGGGGAGTTGTAACAACTTGGTAAGCATGGAGACGGTGGAGAAATTATCTATATCTACGCGACAACATCACCATCCATACCATATTCAATGGTTCGACTCCACAGGTAGACTCAAGGTAACGCGTACAGCGAGAGTGCACTTTTCTATTGGCACATATTCTGATTTTGTTGATTGTGATGTGGTTCCCAAGCAAGCATGTTCGTTGTTACTTGGTAGACCATGGCAATTTGATAGAGAATCTGTTCATAATGGCAAAACTTATCGCTATACGCTTGTGCACAATGGAAAGAAAATTGGCCTTAAACCCATGAGTCCTGAACAAATTTTGAAAGATGATCTTGCTAGAGCTAGTAGAGCAAAAAATGAAAGGAAACAACAAACTGAGAATCAGATTGTTGCGAATGAAGTAATGCCTCCTTCTACAAATAAGAATTCTAGTACAGCACTTCCAAATGAAATTCGTTTAAAAAAGCCATGTTTCTTTGCTACCAAATCTGATCTTGCCGATTTAGATGTTTCTACTTCTGTTTGTTATGCAATTGTTTGCAAAGAGGTACTGTTTTCATTTGAGGATATGCCTCCCTCTTTGGACCCTGCTGTTGCTAACATTTTGCAGGAATATGTGGACGTTTTTCCACAAGAATTACCGCCGGGGCTGCCACCAATTCGAGGAATAGAACATCAAATTGATTTGATTCCAGGAGCTTCACTTCCTAACCGTGCAGCCTACCATACCAATCCAGAGGAGACTAAAGAGATTGAACGACAAGTTCAGGAACTACTCGATAAAGGTTATATTCGTGAGTCTCTTAGTCCTTGTGCTGTTCCGATATTATTGGTACCTAAGAAAGATGGTTCTTCACGCATGTGTACTGATTGTAGGGCTATAAATCACATTACAATTCGTTATAGACACCCTATACCACGCTTGGATGATATGCTTGATGAGTTGAGTGGTTCTGCTATATTTTCTAAGGTTGATTTGCGTAGTGGTTACCACCAAATTCGTATGAAATTGGGAGATGAATGGAAAACAGCATTTAAAACTAAATTTGGCCTCTATGAGTGGTTAGTTATGCCTTTTGGGTTAACCAATGCTCCTAGTACTTTCATGAGATTGATGCATGAAGTTTTACGTGCTTTCATTGGACGTTTTGTCATGGTCTATTTTGATGATATATTGATATACAGCAAATGTTTAGAGGATCATCTTATGCATTTGCGTGCTGTTTTTGATGCTTTGCGTGCTGCACATTTGTTTGGTAATCTTGAGAAGTGCACCTTTTGCACCAATCGAGTTGCGTTTCTTGGTTATGTTGTTACAGCACAGGGCATTGAAGTGGATCCCGCAAAAATTGAAGCAATTTCGAGTTGGCCTTCACCTTCATCGTTAACCCAACTGAGGAGCTTTCTTGGCCTTGCTGGATTTTACCGACGCTTTGTCAAGGATTTCGGGTCCATTGCAGCACCATTGAATGAGCTTACAAAGAAGGATGTGCCCTTTGTTTGGGGTGATGCACAACAGGATGCGTTCATGACATTAAAAGCTAAGTTAACACATGCTCCCTTACTCCAACTTCCTGATTTTAATAAGACTTTTGAGCTTGAATGTGATGCTAGTGGCATTGGGTTGGGAGGTGTGTTATTACAAGAGGGAAAGCCTGTTGCATATTTTAGTGAAAAATTGAGTGGGGCTAGACTGAACTATTCTACTTATGATAAGGAATTATATGCTCTTGTTCGGACTTTGGAAACTTGGCAACATTATTTATGGGCGAAAGAATTTGTTATACATTCCGATCATGAATCATTGAAGCATATTCGTAGTCAAGCAAAACTGAATCGTAGACACGCTAAGTGGGTTGAATTTATTGAATCTTTTCCTTATGTTATCAAATACAAAAAGGGTAAAGATAATGTTATTGCTGATGCGTTGTCACGCCGTTATACCATGTTATCTCAACTTGACTTTAAAATTTTCGGATTGGATACAATAAAGGGACAATATGTGCATGATCCTGACTTTAAAGATGTATTGCAGAATTGTAAAGAGGGTAGGACATGGAACAAATTCGTATTTAATGATGGGTTCGTGTTCCGTGCTAACAAGTTATGCATTCCAGATAGTTCTGTGCGTCTTTTGTTGTTACAGGAGGCACATGGAGGAGGATTGATGGGCCACTTCGGTGTGAAGAAGACGGAGGACGTCCTTACTGCACATTTCTTTTGGCCACACTTGCGTCGAGACGTTGAGAGGTACATTGCTCGCTGCACTACATGTCAAAAAGCTAAGTCTCGCATTAACCCACATGGTTTATATATGCCTCTGCCCATCCCTAGTGTTCCTTGGGAGGATATTTCTATGGACTTTGTTTTGGGATTACCTCGCACTCAAAAGGGGAGGGATAGCATTTTTGTTGTTGTGGATAGATTTTCTAAGATGGCACACTTTATTCCTTGTCATAAGACTGATGATGCTACAAATGTTGCTGATTTGTTCTTTCGTGAAATTGTTCGTTTGCATGGTGTGCCAAATACTATTGTTTCTGATCGTGATACTAAGTTTCTTAGCCATTTTTGGAGATGTTTATGGGCTAAGTTGGGGACGAAATTATTGTTTAGTACTACATGTCACCCCCAAACTGATGGACAAACTGAAGTAGTAAATCGAACTTTATCTACTATGTTAAGGGCTGTGTTAAAACATAACTTAAAAAAGTGGGAAGAATGTTTGCCTCATGTTGAATTTGCTTATAATCGCTCGCGGCATTCTACTACTAAATTGTGCCCATTTGAGATTGTGTATGGTTTTGTTCCTCGTGCACCTATTGATTTATTGCCTCTTCCAACTACGGTGCAACATAATTTTGATGCCGCACAACGTGCTGACATGATTGTTAAGTTACATGCATCTACTAAAGAGAACATTGAACGTATGAATGCTAAGTATAAAACATATGGGGATAAGGGAAGAAAGCATATTGTGTTTGCCCCAGGAGATCTTGTTTGGTTGCATTTGCGCAAGGTTCGTTTTCCTGATTTGCGCAAGTCTAAACTAATGCCACGAGCTGATGGTCCTTTTAAAGTCTTGGAGAAATTAAATGATAATGCATATAAACTTGAGCTGCCTGCAGAGTTTGGGGTTAGTCCCGCATTTAACACTGCAGATTTGAAGCCATACTTGGGAGAAAATGATGAGATGGCGTCGAGGACGACTTCAATTCAAGAAGGGGAGCATGATGAGGACATCCCTACCATTGACGCAACCACAACTACTACACACCCTCAACTACATGGACCATTGACTAGAGCTCGTGCACGTCAACTACAACAGCAGGTACTCTCGTTTCTACAAGCTACTCCTAATGTACATGAGAATATGATGCTGCCTAAAGTAGATGTGTTTGTTTCCCTTAGGAATAATGGACCAAGCATGGATGAGAAGGACAAGCTATGGAGCATGTACGTGGATGGAGATGACAGTAAGAGTGGAAACAACGGAGATGATGATGCCACCCATGGAGACTGCCGCAACTTGAAGCCACCATGATGACATTGGGAGACTTGGACGAATTCCTCAAGTCTACACTTCATAATTTCGTCCATAGTCACATATGGTGCTGCATCACCTTTTTATTTTGGGCCAGGGCCCATGTAATTTCGGACCAGAAGTTTTAGTGCGTTTTTAGAGTCCGTATTAGGGAAGGAAAGTCCATCTAGGGAAGGATTCGGCCAACCCCCAAGGCTGGCCGAAAACCCCCTCCTTTCCTCCTTATATACCTCGTCTAGGGTTTCGTTTAGACTCAGATTTTGTTTAGCTAAAAGACTGCCTAGCTTATTGCTGCATCTTCGTGTACTCGATTTGTGTCCAACGACCAGATTAAGACCGCTTACGGAATCCCACCTTTTCAATAAAGCTTATTATTCATCCGCAATTCTGATTGCATTATTAGTTCTTACTTGTTCCTCGATCGCAGGTAGAACTAGACCTTTTGGTCAGGCTGATCGTGCATCTGCAGGATCGGTAACCTCCGGAGATTGGTTTAGCGATTGGATTGGCGCTGCGTACGTGTGCGTAGTAGTCGGATCGCCAAGGTCGACCTCCACCAGAATCGACGTATCTTCATCTCATCGAAAGATCGGACACCTGTGCCCTATCAACTGGGTGGCAACAGTTGTTCCCTCCTCAACAACAATATATGCTCCTGCAGAGTGATTTACATCATCTGAACTAGTGGTGTTAGCTTCAGCGCTGTCTTGCGCATGCCAACCAGCTGTTGCAGTAGCAGCAAAGGTGGCATCATCGCGCAAACTTGCGCTTACATGTATGTTTTTTTCTTTGGTCATAACCACATCAGCACCTTCCTCAAATTTCTGCTCTCCATACTGTGAACTTGGAATAGAGTCATCTCCCACAGCACCTGTGAACACAAAATTATCTCCTCCAACGCCGTCATCATCGCTATTATCAACTGGTGGTGACACAGGTAACTCCACACGCCAGGCATTTAAATTCTCGGCTTCTTCATCTGCATGTTCTTCATTCATATCTTCTTCATCACCGCGCGTAGCTGCCTTCTCCTCTGCTTCCCTAGCTTCAGCCTACCAATAGTACATAAAAAAAGAAGTTCACTTATAAACATAAAGGAGGTTCACAGGCAGGTTAAAGAAAAACAAAATCGCAAAAAGTAACACAAACCTCAGCATCTAATTCTCTTTGGCCTAGACCTGGTGATGGAAAGAAGTTCCCTCTGCCAGAAAGCACTCCACCTGGTTCAGCTTCATCTCTAAACTGCATTTCTTTGATGACAGCTTCTTTCTCATACTGCTTACATAACAAGTCTTGTTTTGCGCCAATGTCGGCAAACCCTTGGCGAACAAAAGACAAAGTAGTCCTAAGGTTATCGAGGGCGCTATTATCAAGTTCTGAAACTTGTTTTAGAACATCACTTGGAGGGAGATGCCCAGGAGGGAAAAGGCCAGACACCCTGCTAAGACGTTCGACCACACTCGGAAGAGACCGTGAAAGTTCCACGGCTTTTTGCAGAAGATGGTCAATCTTCTGGATAGATGTAACAGATGACGTTGTTGGGATATCAAAAGATAACTGAGGCGCAGCGCCAGGATTCTCAAATGATGGCTGGGTATCTAACAAGCGAGGGCCAGTGACTCCAGGTGCATCATCCGGCATTTTAGAGCGATGGATAGGACTTGGGGGACTTGACTCTATCCTCAGATCTTCGATGGGGAACACATACGAATAAGTGATATCATTGCGCCCCTTTCACTGTCACACACACACAGAAAAAGGAAAACAAAAAAAAGTTAGTAAAGAGAAGATCACTTAGAATAAATAAAAGAAGGTTCATTTTGAATAAAAAGAAGGTTAACTACTACAACATGGCTTAAACAACAACAAAAAAAAGGGTGATAAAAGAAAGTTCACTGGGAATACAAAAGAAGGTTAACTACTACAACATAGCTTAACAGCAACAAAACACAAAAGTGTAAAACATAAAAGTTCACTTAGAGCAAAAAAGAAGGTTACAGAAAGTTCACTTAGAATAAAAAGAAGGTTAACTATACTACAACATGGCTTAACAGCAACAAGACAAAAATGTAAAAAAGAAAGTTCACTTAGCATAAAAAAGAAGGTTAACTTACAGGCAACTTCCCAATGATGTACTTTGAAAGGTCATTCCTGCCATTCTTAATGCGATCTTCCATATAAATTGCTTTCAACCTCTTCTCGTCCAAGAAATTAGCGCGAGGGGTCCTGCGATGCAAGATAGAATGTTTCTTCGATAGACAACTGTCCAAATACTGGACAACTGGAAGAATAACACACCCCTTGGGGCCTGCCTGTGGTATATTTGTATCCTGATACTTCTCAGCTGCACGCTTCAACTCATCAACAACTAATTGGCAGAAATCACTTCTAGCCATCTTATTGTAATCCATGTCAAGAAGTATAGCAGCTTCCCTGTCGATACGAACTACAGACCCAGGGCATATAAGCTTAGTGTACAATATGCCAAAGAAAACCTTCACAACACTACTGACTCTTGTCTCATCATCCACTAGTTTAGCCAAAAGGTCGCTGATACGTCTCAAACGTATCTATAATTTCTTATGTTCCATGCTTATATTATACCAATTGCTACATGTTTTATATACACTTTATATGGTTTTTATGCATTTTCTGGGACTAAACTATTAACAAGATGCCACAGTGCCAGTTCCCTGTTTTCTGCTGTTTTTGGTTTCAGAAAAGCTGCTAAGGAAATATTCTCGGAATTGCACGAAACAAAAGCCAATACCCCTATTTTTCCAGGAAGCATCCAGAACACCGAAGAGGTCACGGAGGGGGCCACAGGGCGCCCACACCTGGTGGTGGCGCGGGACACCCCCCTGCCACGCCGTGGTGTGGTGTGGGGCCCACGGCCCTCCACCGACCTTGCCCCTTTCGTCTATTTATTCCTCCCGACGGTAAAACCCTTGGTACCCGAACACTTTTCCAGGAAACATTACAGAGCCGCCGCCGTCGTGAACCCTAGTTCGGGAGGGTTCAGAAGCTCTTCCCGGCACCCTGCCGGAGAGGGGAATCATCATCGGAGGGCTCTACATCACCATGCCCGCCTCCGGACTGATGCGTGAGTAGTTCATCCTTGGACTACGGGTCCATAGCAGCAGCTAGATGGTTGTCTTCTCCTATTGTGCCATCATGTTTAGATCTTGTGAGCTGCCTATTATGATCAAGATCATCTTTATGTAATGCTACATGTTGTGTTTGCTGGGATCCGATGAATATTTAAGTACTATGTCATTTTCTTCATAATATATCTTGTGAGTGCGTTATTTATGATCTTGCATGCTCTCCGGTACTAGTAGATCTTCTGGCCAAGTAGATGCTTGTGACTCCAAGAGGGGGTATTTATGCTCGATAGTGAGTTCATGTCTCTATTTAATCTGGGGGAGTGACAGCAACCTCTAAGATTGTAGATGTACTGTTGCTACTAGGGATAAAACAGTAGTTCTTTATCTAAGGATATTTGTGCTACTTACATTACACACTTTACTTAATGCAATAATTTGTTGCTTGCAACTTAATACTGAATGGTGTTGCGGATGCTATCCTGAAGGTGGATTATTAGTCATAGATGCAGTTGGATGACGGTCTATGTATCATGTTGTAATGCCCAAATGAATCTCACACTAGACATCATGACTTGTATATGCATTGTTATGCAGTTCTTTATTCTATCAATTGCCCAGCTGTAATTTGTTTACCCGCATGTATGCTATTATTATTTATGGAGAGACACCACTAGTGAACTGTGGACCCCAGTCCTTTTCTTTACGTTGATAATACAATCTACTGCAATCCTGTTACTTTCATTCTCTGCAAACAAACATCATTTTCCACACCATACGTTTAATCCTTTGTTACAGCAAGCCAATGAGATTGACAACCTCACTGTTAAGTTGGGGCAAAGTATCTTGATTGTGTTGTCTGCAGGTTTCACGTCAGCTACAGGCCAAGCTCTTTTCTGGCACCGTTGACACCTCCAGAAGAACTCTAGTTTCCTACTGGTTCGATAACCTTGGTTTCACAACTGAGGGAAATTTGCTGCTGCACTACTTCATACCTTCCTCTTGGGGTTTCCCAAAAACACCTCACCGGTGCATCAGTCGCGTAGATGCTTTGTCTCGATACTAGCATTACTAGCGAAACCCAGTTCTTCCTTAAGCTTCACCAGAGCGGCGTCGTGGCCAGTATCAGAAGGTCTAGGGACAGTTTCACCCCCCATTGGGAAACCAAAAACGTGGCGTACGGACTCTCTGTTGACAACCACCACCTTGCCAGCACCACAATCAATCTTCATGGTGGTTGTGTCCATCCTCATCAATAGTACACACGCCAACGGACGCGCAACATTGCCATCAAGAACCTAGTCAAACACACAGCCAAAGCCAGCAGCACGAACTATTTTCTTATGAGGATCCTGGAGCCACTTAGCAGCATCTATAACTTCGCCCATAGAACATCGGACGGTCTGCTGGAAACGGCCAGGAGCAATATCATCGCCTCCGTCTTCGACAACTTTGCTTTGTTTGCCTCTCTTGAATACAGTGGATTTCCTCTTTTCCATGACTGGGTCATCATCTACATCCTCACCATCATCCATGAATTCAGCCTGCTTTAACACTCTTCCTTTTCTTTTTTTCCCAACTTTGCTCACACCTGTACCAGCTCTGGCCCTTTTCTTATTACAGCATCCTAGAAATTTAACAAAATAGAGATATCAGACACAAAAAAAAATGAAATTTAAGGTTCACCAATGAAGTGTTGTGAAGTTCACATTACTATGGGAAAAACAAGGATATGATATGCATGTATAATGATCAGAAAAAAAGAAGGTTCACATAGAATACATAAGGAGGTTGACATGTACTGGTTGCCGCATTTAAGTATTATTAAAAAAATTAAAACACATGATTTAGAAGGTTCACACATGATATCACCTGTGAAGTTTAAAAATGACATATTAAGGAGTTCACATAGACAGAAATAATACACTCACATGATCTAGACGGTTCACAAGCTGAAAAGAAAAACTACACAATTATGAAAGTTCACATGAACAAAAAGCAGCTCATTCAGCAAATTACTACAAACCCAGAAAATAAAAAGCACAGTGATTTGAAGGTTAACACTGGTACAGTATGAAGTTCACATAAGAGAAGATACAAAAACCTCATACGTGTATTATGACTATGGAAAAACATACAAAACAAAAAAATAGAAAAAATAATAAAAATGAAGGGAGGCATAAAAAATAAACCTTATCAGCAACAAAATCATCGTCATCCTCCTTTGCATCAGTGTCATCAGGAATATAGGGTTCATCAAACATGACATGTCGATTTGCAGCAATCTTCGAAGGAGATGCAGACTCATGGGAACAAGTGTCCGTTGTTGCGCTCGCAGCAACACGAGGACTACGTCGAGGGACTGATGTGCTCACAGCAACGCGAGGACTACGTCGAGGGACCGAAGCAACATATGGATGAACACCTGGTGTGCGTACCAGCTTCCTTTTAGCAACAGCAACCCGCCTTCTTTGATAAGTTTGAACTTTCTTTTCATGCTCAGCAACCCTGGCCCCATGTTCCTTCTCGTACTTATCTAATTGAGCTTGTACATTGTGTTCCTGGGTGACCTCCTCGGTACCACAAACACTTTGAGACGGTGTATCCTGCCACTATGGAGTATGCTGTGATATAGATAGATTAGGCAAGTCATTGGTGATATCATCAGCAGAACCATGGGGCAATGGGGTAGAATCAAAAATAGGAGCAGTTGTTCCTCCGCCCCTACAATCTGCAACACCAACAGTAACACGGGCCGGGGTTTCGTCGTAAATTGGGCCGCCGGTCACACGGTGTACTGGACTATTCCCATCAGGTGGACCATCAACGCATCTATAGTATGCTTAATAACATCATCGGCTGCGAAAAAAACACAGGAAGTTCATACAAACTGTTAAAAACAGTTCACAACTATATTAAGCTTCATATATTTGGACACACTGAATACAACAAATTGAATACTGAGAACAAATTGCAGTAGAAACCCTAGTCTCCTACACATGTATTAAACATGACAAAAACATCTATGAAACTACAAAATACAAATACAAATACATCTATGAAACTACAAAAACCACAGGAAGTTCATGTAACTGTTAAAAAACAGTTCACCAAAATAATAAAGTGCATATAATGAACACTCACAACAAAAATTGAACACTCAAAATACACAGGAAGTTCATACAACTGATAACAATAGTTCACCAAATTATTAAGTTGCATATAATGAACACAAACAATAAAATTGAAACACTGAAAGAAGAAATGCAGTAGAAACCCTAGTCTCCTACACATACATTAACATGAAAAAACTTGTGATGCAAAATACAAATACATCTATGAAACTACAAAACAAAGGGAGTTCATCCAGCAGATGCTAAACAGTTCACACATATGAAAAATGCTCTCAAGCATAATATGAGCAATTAAACACATGAGCACCCCACAGGAACACATAGAGCATCATAAAAATAAAACACAACTGCTTGATCAAGCACAATCATGGGACACACAAATGAAACCCTAGATAGTTTGGTTCTCAAACAATTAAACTAACACATGTGAACGAAAATCAACAGAAAAATAAAAACAAAGGTAATGCGTTTCAGATATACCTCCCGAACTGTTCCCACCAGTAGTGATAAGGGGTGGCCCGATCTTCTCAGTGAGCGGTGGGTAGATGCATGATGGTGGAAGATAACTTTCGAGAATCCGACGAACTCTCCGGCTGTTCCCCCGTTGCCAATGCAACAGCTTTTCAACCCAATGGATATTCGCGACGCCTCACACCGATGCAACGTAGCCGCCGACCACGAAGCGGTTTTGCAATCTACTAATTCCCAGTGGAACAACAGATCACACTCAAACTTCGGATAATAATCTCCAGAGCGCAACACAGTGGAGAGGTTGAATTCCTGAGCGCAACACAGAGGAACTCGAATATAGATGAATGCTTAGCAATCCAATCTAGGGTTTATCTTTAAACGTGGTCTGTCCTAAAAGCCACGACTTACAAGCCTATATAAAGGCTGCTGGACGTCCAACTTAGGGTTGTGGTCGAAAACAACCATATCTCTAACTTTCCTAACTTAAAGGACTCTATTTGAAAACTGGCAGGAAACAGCCGTCGACTTGTTTTGGTCACCGAGGCTTGTCCAAGTCGAACCGGTGTTTGGGGTCGGATCCGTTGGAAAGGATTTGTAATTTCCTTTCCAACCTGTGCTTCGTTGCTTTATTTGGACTTCATATGAATACACCTTGACTGTTTCGAATTCGTGACTTCTGCTAGTCCGAATTGAATCTCTCTTCATTGATGGCTCCACTTCCTCCCTCGCCTCCCTCGTGCTTGCCACCTTGATGGTTGTCAATGATTTCCATTCCTCGCGTGCATCTTCTTCTCCATGCGCCATGCCCTCTATTAACTCAAACCTAATGATACAAGAACACAATAACTTAGGTAGTATAACATTCTTATAAATCAAAGTATCATGTCCAACTAGGAATGAGTTCACCTTATAATAATCATCGGTTAGGCTTAATATTTCCTTCCAGTGTAAGCATGTATAATCATCATAATCCACCGATATATCCTCATCATCCTCCCTTTCTTCAAGAAAAGCCGTCCGCGGCTTTGGATAAGCTGAAAGTGGATGAAACAAAAAGAACAACGTGTACGCAGAATATATGTATATATAACATTGTTGATCAGTTTTGTTGGCATGACTTGTACATCCAAAAATCAGAATGCAACTCAAATTACAAGTACAGAACACACAAGTCTCGGATGGGTACAAACCATATCTCAGAAAGTTGCAACTAAAATTGCAGGTATTAGTGAAGTCCATATAAGCATGATCATGACGAGGAACAAATATGTGTACAGTCTTAGTATTCAGTACTAAATCAAGTGTCCTCACAGAAGATCGATGATCAACTTTGATGCTAGCAAGGTCAAACAAATCCAAATGATGCAAATTATCACATGTTTCAGACCATGATTCAAGTGCGCTACGATGATATCTAGAACAAAGCAATGACCGAATAGCACAAACATGTAAATGGTTATATCCATTATCTCCAGGACTTATGATGCAACTTAGTTTGCAGTTATAAGTGAAGCATAAATCAGTTTGGGACAAACAAGACGTATGTGCATAGTCGCAGTCAAATCTAGCAAGATCAGAACAGTCCAACAAAAAAGATGCTACCTTTGTTCGCTGTAGTATATCAAGTAGACTAGAATACAACATAGTATAATGAAACTTAGGTATTGCCCCAAGGCAAAAAGATTTCGGCACATAGAAAATTTGACTGAAAACGGCATGTTTTACTTCAGCAATTCTATCAGAGGTAATGCATATATGATCCACGAAAAAATTCTCGTTCATGCTATAATCACCAATTAAATAGAATCGAAAACAGTTGGCATAGGTGCTAGAATTTACATATGAAATTTCAGAAATCCTATTCATAGCACAACTAATGGTAAGAGGTTCTTCTAGCATGATGTAAAACAAAACATCAGTCGGTTGCAGTTTAGCAAGGATCTCTTTATGTGTAATCAATACCACATGATCAAAATTCGAATTTAGCAAATTATCACATGGTGCTGAAATATGTTTGTGTATCAAATCACTAGAACTAGTCAGCGTAGAATCATACTCACAAAGTGACGCGCTTGCTGGCTGCAGCTCAAAATCATTACCCTTTTCAATGGCAAACTCCTCAGATGTAGTAGGCACTGAAATAGGTTCCTCTAGTGGTGATGCAGGTTGAAGACTTGACAGCTCCCTTTCTTCAAAAGCAACATGCATATCACAAGAAACAACACTAGAAGTAGAGATAGTTACATTAGCAGAAATATCCTCACATGTCCTATCATCTACTACACTCATGTTGTCTTGTTCTCTCATACTCTCAAAGTGTATGCACTCATCCTCACGTTTAGTGGAATCACACAACTCACTTTTTATAACACTCTCACTCAATTTGGCTATGTGGCTCTCATTCTCACATGGGATTTGATCCATAATGTGGTCAACATGACATATAATTGAAATGTCACCGTCCATGATGACCATGTACTTAGCCGATAAGCTAAATTCTTTTCTCCTCTCCTTGCGAAGAAGATGGTACTCATGAAAATCATCGGCTGAATTTTGTAGCAGAAAACCCCGCTTCATGTTCCACATGAACGAAATTTTGTTAACCTCGGGGCGAGCTCGAACTTGAAACTTCCTGCACCAAGGATCTCCGAGAAGTACGTGACAAGAGTCAAGTGGCATGGGGGATACATCACATCGCACAATCTCAGTATGCTCGCCGAAGGTAAAAGGAACTTCAGCAGTGTGGGAAATAAGCAGTGTGCCATATGATGAGCGTAGAAGGTATGGCTTCAGATTGGAAAATTTATGTAGCTGCAACTTCTCTACAACCTCAATACTGACTAAATTGAGATTAGAAGATCCGTCAATGGTGGCAGCAGCACATCGCTCACCAATCTGCACACGATGGTGGAAAAGGCCATCACCATTGAAAGCACCTTGTTCTTCCTCACAAAAAGTATCACTACAATATTTATGGTGGAGGAAGTGATATTGACGTGTCTCCAAAGTATCCATAGCACTGTCTACCATGGTTAGTGAAAAACAAACAGATATGTATATATGTGGAAAACTCTCAACTCACTCAACCGAAAGAAATTGTGGATCTTACCGTTCCACAGTGAATTAGAAAAGCTCACCACTTGTAGTGACAGTACGTGCACGGATGTGATGCAGCGAATATTATGGGTTTCAATGCATCACACAGCAAACTAGGGTATTTAGTGGAGCTTGGTAGGGATACCTAACTACACCAGTTCAATTCCTAGTGCTGATCGGACACAACAGGGAAACTCACACGGTGGAGATAAATGGGGCAAAAGCAACTTTGAAAATTGAGCTCAAAATATGATATATCGGAGTAATGCTCGGTTGTTGCAAATGCACAAGAGAGATGCTAGCAAAAAGGCTCTAATGACAGGCACAAGATTGCTCAACTATGCAACAAAACACAATCAGCAAGCTCCTCAACTGAAATTTGAACTTCGGCCTTTGATTCTTTTCTCTTCTCTGAATTTTTTTCTTTTGTCACTTTTTCTCTCGTCTCTTTTCTCTTTTCTCTTTTTTTTTTATTTTAAATTTATGGCCACAACAAAACAGGAGCACTTGAGCAAACACGCTGAGACAAAGTGTGCAAGAAAACCGATCAAAAGAGCAGCCTGTCGAGCACAAGAAAATTTGCTATTCTCAATGGGTAAGTTCCTACTCACGTGCTGTAGAAAGGCAGTGGCTAAGCTAAACGAAGTTACGGAAATAACAACGGAAGATTTGGAAACAAACAGAACTTAGAAACCTAACTCTACTCGGAAACTGTCCACGCGGGAAAAACGGACGAAAATTGGTATTTTCTGTTTTTGGACTCCGAATTCAATAAGAGAAAGCAAAACGATTAGAACCCTAAACCTAGACTTGGACAAGATTAAAGTTACGCAAAGGAAAATTGACCAGCAACTATGAATCAAACCGATGCAATCTAAGTCTATGGCAAAATCTAAAACCTAATCTTTTTGTATGGCTTTTTCTGGATAGGACTGAAAATAAAACTACGATTACAGGGATGGATTGCTCACCGAGTAAACACTGGAGCTCTGATACCAAGATGATAAGGGGTGGCCCGATCTTCTCAGTGAGCGGTGGGTAGATGGATGATGGTGGAAGATAACTTGCGAGAATCCGACGAACTCTCCGGCTGTTCCCCCGTTGCCAATGCAACAGCTTTTCAACCCAATGGATATTCGCGACGCCTCACACCGATGCAACGTAGCCGCCGACCACGAAACGGTTTTGCAATCTACTAATTCCCAGTGGAACAACAGATCACACTCAAACTTCGGATAATAATCTCCAGAGCGCAACACAGTGGAGAGGTTGAATTCCTGAGCGCAACACAGAGGAACTCGAATATAGATGAATGCTTAGCAATCCAATCTAGGGTTTATCTTTAAACGTGGTCTGTCCTAAAAGCCATGACTTACAAGCCTATATAAAGGCTGCTGGACGTCCAACTTAGGGTTATGGTCGAAAACAACCATATCTCTAACTTTCCTAACTTAAAGGACTCTATTTGGAAACTGGCAGGAAACAGCCGTCGACTTGTTTTGGTCACCGAGACTTGTCCGAGTCGAACCGGTGTTTGGGGTCGGATCCGTTGGAAAGGATTTGTAATTTCCTTTCCAACCTGTGCTTCGTTGCTTTATTTGGACTTCATATGAATACACCTTGACTGTTTCGAATTCGTGACTTCTGCTAGTCCGAATTGAATCTCTCTTCATTGATGGCTCCACTTCCTCCCTCGCCTCCCTCATGCTTGCCACCTTGATGGTTGTCAATGATTTCCATTCCTCGCGCGCATCTTCTTCTCCATGCGCCATGCCCTCTATTAACTCAAACCTAATGATACAAGAACACAATAACTTAGGTAGTATAACATTCTTATAAATCAAAGTATCATGTCCAACTAGGAATGAGTTCACCTTATAATAATCATCGGTTAGGCTTAATATTTCCTTCCAGTGTAAGCATGTATAATCATCATAATCCACCGATATATCCTCATCAAGTAGGATCCATTTGAACAACCGACCAACCTTCAAAACCTTAACAGAAAAAAGCACGGGCACTGCGTCGGTGCGGATGGGGATTGGGTCCTCAAAAGCTTCACGCCGACGGGGCCGCGGCGAGAGAAAGCGGAGAGGAGCCGATTCCCGGCCGCAGATCGAGCGCGCGTCTGCTCCGATGAACCCACGCCGGCGACGCGGAATGAAGCGGGCGAAGCAGGCTCGGGGAGAGGGGCGCGCAGCGAGAGGCACCCCCGCGGCAGAGGCTGCGGAATGAGCGGGCGGAGCAGGCTACGGGAGCGGGGGCGCGGTTTAAGCAATAGGCAGAGGCGGTTTCCCCTCCTGGCGGCAGTTGTTACGACGGAGAGGGAGAGAAGTGGGGAGGAGGTTGCGGGGCTGCTCCAAACTGCCGGAGCAAATCGGCACCCCCGCGGCTAGAGCTGCGGAATGATAGGCCGGAGCGGGCTGCGGGAGCGGCGCGCAAAAGCAAGGGGCAGCGGTTCCCTCCCGGCGGTGGTTGATGCGACGGAGGAGGAGCGAAGTGGGGCGGAGGTTGAGGAACGACCGAGGAGGAAAGAAAAAAAAACACGGGCATTAACTTCTACGCACCTGGTAGGAACCGTGATTAATGGGCCGACCACATAAATGGACTAGCCAGGAAGGTAAATGGGCCGATTGACTAGCTAGATCTAAAACACAAAAACGTACATCCATTATTTCGAGTTAACAACAACGGAACAGAAAAATATTCCGAAAAAAGGTGCCCCCCCCCCCCCCCCCCCCCCCCCCCGCCCTCCATCCAGACCGTTAAATTCTCAATCAAAAAGGAAGTTCACATCACTTGTCACTAGGAATTTCTCTTACCAGTCACGAGGAAGTTCAGAAGATTCATGTTTAGCTTAAACAGGAATCGGTTCCTGTTTAAACAGGAAATGGTTTCTACTCCCGGGTGTAACCACACCCACGTCTCATATACCACCTTATAGAAGTATTTGTCATACTTTATCGGTTTGAGTATGTTCATATACGATATCTAAGATACCACTGGATTCTCTTCAACATTCAAATTGACCGTGGGCTAGTTGAGATCGAGGACTCATTAGCGCGACCCTTGAAGGAGTACGCAAGCATTACTGAAATGTTGCAGAGGTAATTTCAATCGTTATTGCACTATATTGGCCCCTTTTTCCTGTGCTCCAGTTATTAATATCTCATTTGTTCATTTTATTTGTCGGGACAGGGTATGGAAGCGGTTCACAAAAGGGGCCGAAGGTCAATTTAAAACAGAGCTGGCCTTTAAATAAATCGACGTAAGTATAGTACTCATTGTAATTCTAGTTTCAATATCGGATTGTCATGCTTCATTACTATTTGATTCAACTCTATTTTCGTAAAGTGCGAGAAACAGCCACCGACGACTTATCTATGTGGATGCTACGTTTGCGAGTACATGCGCTCGTATGTCAGTGAGCGAAATTCTACGCATGTACGTTAAACATTAATATATATATTCAGAGTTTACTTTTATTAATGACGATTGATATAGTCATATCGACATTCTTTTTGATACAGAATATGACTTTGCGGACGGGCATCACAGCAAAGCAACGCATAATAGTAATTCAAGATGAAATTGCTGGATTTTTGCTTGACGAGATCATAGCCCAATAGAAGAATACCATATAAACCGTCCCTAGTAATATTCATGTAATTCACGTGTTGGGACAACACTCGTGTATGTATGATCGATAGATGCTCGTACGACTCGTTATATAATATATGCATGTATGCTTTAAACTCGTTATATAATATATGTATCGATGTGTGTAATTGTAGTGCGTGAATAATTATTTTAAAACATAAATAAAACAGAAAATAAAATAAAATAAAAAAATCCTAAAACATAAAACCCCTCGCACCTTTATTACCGGTTTGTGTTACAAACCGGAACAAAAGGTTATCGTGTGAGCAGCTCGTATGCGCTCACGTAGATACCTACTTGTCTCGGTTAGAGACCGTCAGGCCTAAAGGTCCGATTCATTCCACGGTCCCGGTTGGTAAACCAGGACTAGAGCTGTTACCAACCGGGACCTGTTTTCATGTTCTCTACTAGGGTAGGCCGGCCGGTCGGGGATTGATCGTTGTCTCGCCGGGGATTGAATCGAGATTTAGCCATCCGCCGATGTGGTGAATAGTTACTTAAAAATCACTGTAATTCTGGACCGTTTCGCGTGCATATCTTTAATATGGTCCTCCGTGAGTACGAGCTACGACATACGATTATTCAGACAATTTGCAGAGCCAGTGAAGTATCCCAGCCATGTCTAAATATATTAGATAGGAGACGATCAGAAATATAAATCAATTTTTTTTATTTAACCTGTTTTAGATCCCGTCTATAACTGAGGTTTTGTCTTAGTAGGTGTTTAATTTATGAGCAACGGGCAACTTTTGCACCGAGAGTGTAGTGTTATGTTTAATTTTCTCGCACTTGCCACGTGTTTATTTCTCAGCAATCAGTCCATCTTTAAAAAAAATGGAACTCACTCTTCTTGCAGTAATACTCATTAACATACGTAAGGCGGTTTACTGGACACGCGGACCATTTTTGCACTTTGTATAACATCTATTGATGTTTTCATCGTATTTGCACGAAGAGCACAAATCACCATTTTATCCGTAACAGTAATTTCTGCTCCGATCCCTGGAATGTATGTTGTTTCAATTTTGCAGGCAGCGTAATGGGAGATTGCCAGCTTAACAAATGTATTATTTTCAGAGAGTGGACAAATGAAGGCCAAGTTCAATGGAGTCTTTTATAGAATATTGTCTATATTCAGGATTTTTTTCCAGATTTTCTCAAACTTCAATATAAGATGTTTGAAGAGTTCCATTGAGTCTGGCCTCCATTTGTAGTTTTCCATTATCTCCATCCATATACAAAAGACTCCTTCGAAATCTGAGTGTAACGTTAGCAAGGCATTTGACTAAATATGAGTTACATTTTTTTTTCGATAAAGGAAGCTTTATTACTTAAAAAGTATTAAGCATTACACCCGATCTCTGCATAACGAAGATGCACACAGCCGCAAGATTTGAAATTCGAAGTAAAGAAAAAGTACGGTTGACGTATTACATATCATGATGAGAAAGTGTAAAAACGCCTAAGATGTAGGAGAGCCGATCCGCAAATTATGCTGCCATCCATGTTGGGATAAATAGGTTCTTGCCGTATCCTCCAGTCTTGTACACACATTCATAAATAGGTCTCGATGCTCCACACGTTGCAACTGAGACCACGAACGGAGTGTAACAGTAGTCCGGTAGATAAGCTGCATAAGATAGGAATTTTTATCATCAAAAACCATGTCATTTCTACAGAACCAAAGCTACCATATTACGACCATTGCGGCCACCCTAACAAGTTGTTTGAACCTATCGTCGACACCATTGAGCCATGCACCAAAAATATTGGCGACGCTTGTTGGTGGGTATAAGGTAGAACCTATCTGGATGATTGACCATATAGAACTAGCAAATTTGCACTCGAAGAATAAGTGTTTAATTGTCTCATCTTTGTGACAATATACACACTTTTTACTTTCATGCTAATTGCGTTTTGCAAGGTTATCCTTTGTTAATATCACCCCTCGACGTATATACCACTCAAAGACCTTGTTTTTGAGTGGTATCTTCATCTTCTAGAGTTTTTTATTATTATCCAATGGCACGTCCGGTTGGATTAAAGCTTTATACATAGAGTCCACAGTGACTTTACCAGATTTCTGTAAATTCCACCGAAACTCATCAGTCCCCTGTGACAGGTTGACCAAAGCCAGCCGTTGTAGGAACTCATTCCAAGATGCTAGTCGGGGACCAATAAGATCTCTTCTGAACGTCACATTAGGTGGGAAATTCTCCAACACATTAGAAAGTGTATCCCTTTTGTGACGTCCCAGGACTATATTGTATAAAGCCGGATATTGTTCTCGGAGAGAGGTAGAACATAGCCACCTATCTTCCCAGAACCTTATCTCCGACCCATCCTTAATGGAAAAAGTACCATATGTGAAGAAGAATTTCTTTGTAGCCATTAGGCCAGCCCAAAAATGCGAATCACCTGATTTCCAGGAAATCTGGGAAACCGCATTCCTTCCAATGTACTTTCTCCTTAGTATAATTTGCCAAACCCCTTCCTCAGATAGTAGCTTAAACAGCCATTTACCGAGAAGAGCCCGGTTTTTCGCCTGAAGATCATGGATCCCCAGACCACCAAATTCCTTGGGGAGGCATACTATACACCATTTAGCCAGTCGATACTTCTTTTTCTCATTGTCCCCTTGCCAAAAAAATCTTGATCGAAAGTAATCCAATCGATATAAGACTCCCTTTGGCAATTGGAAAAAGGAAATCATGTAAAGTGCCATGTTGGTTAGAACTGAATTAACAAGAACCAGTCTACCACCTAGGGAAAATAATTTTCCTTTCCAGTTAGATAGTCTTTTCTGAAGCCTTTCCTCGACGTGTTTCCATTGTGCGATCGTAAGCCTTCTGAAATGAATCGGAATGCCTAGATAGTTGATTGGTAACTGGCCTTGCCCAAAGCCAAATAATTTAGCATGCTGGGCAGCCACGTCTTGGGCCTCACCAAAACAGAACAATTCACTTTTATGGAAGTTGATTTTAAGACCGGAGAGTTGCTCGAACGTTGATAATATTAATTTCATGTTCTTCGCCTTTTCCATATCATGTTCCATAAAAAGAATTGTGTCATCGGCATATTGTAGAATAGATAACCCCCCATCAACTAGATGTGGAATTACCCCTTCAATTTGGCCATCTGTTTTAGCACGCTCAATGATAATAGCTAGCATATCAGCAACTATATTAAATAGTATAGGTGATAATGGGTCGCCTTGTCGTAAACCTTTTTTCGTTTGGAAGAATTTGCCAACGTCATCATTGACTTTGATGGCTACACTCCCTCCCGAAACAAAGTTATGAATCATAGCACACTATTCATCGGAAAACCCTTTCATTTTCAGTGTTTGCTGAAGAAATGACCACTTGACTTTATCATAAAACTTTTCAAAGTCTATTTTGAGTATTACCCCATTAAACTTTTTCCGATGCAATTCATGAACTGTTTCATGTAAAACTACAACCCCGTCTAGGATATTGCGGCCATGCATGAAAGCCGTCTGAGTTGGACGTACCACATGATCAGCCACGGAATTTAGCCTAATAGTTGCTGCTTTGGTAAAAAAAATTAAGCTAACGTTAAGAAGACAGATAAGCCGAAATTGTTGGATCCTTTCTGCTTCATTAATCTTTGGCAACAAAATGATCTCTCCAAAATTTAGGCCAAAAATCTCGAGTTGTCCAGCATGTAACGCTTGGAATAACTCAAGCAAGTCCAACTATGACACAAACCATAAAAATTGTCTTACTGCTGTGACACAAATTTCGTGGTCAAATATATGCTTCAATTGTGCAGAGGACCTGAGGGAGTAGCTACCAATGCGGAGAGCCCACATACCTTGTCTGTCACTTGGCAACAGTTGTGTTTGCTTTAAAGATTCTCTTTCCTCTTTAAGACATGGAAACTATGCGGTTTTGGTTCCGGAGTTCCCTTTGACTTTTGCTTTTGGATATCTGAACTTTGAATGCCACCAGCTCACTAAATCACCTTTACGTTGCAACAAAATTATAGGCTAATAAGTGTAGAGAGATGGATCTATTCGATATCCTATATGTCAGCATGAGCTAACAAGCACCTCATGAAGCATGTATACATCCACCAACTCCATATCCAAGCATAAAGGGCACGTTGATTGATGTAACCATTCCCTGCACACGGTGTCACTGTTCCGTATGTTTGCCAGGCTTCCTGTATCTACAAGTTCTAACACATTAGGTCATGTGTCAATTGTTCAGAATGCAGCTTAGCTACCTAAGCTTGTAATGGTCTTGTTCATATTCTCCGGACAGTTGGTTTCATCCTAATGACTAGTCGAGATAGACACGTAGCTTTCTTTGCATTTATTCACTCTCAAGCAAAGTTCAATCCTTCCGACGGAAATCATAATTGTGACTCAGTAATATTGTCTATGTGCCTGACTATATCGCGCAGCTTAATGTGTAGATATCTCGTAGTCATGTGCGCATTTCAATTTGTTGAGAAAATTTAGGAGTGAGTGACACGCCAAGGTCTTGTTTTTATTTCTAGTGTATTTGAACTATATTTTGGTGGATTGGAGTCAATTATTTTGGACCTCGGAAAATTGCCAATAGTCCGTTTATTACGCTGGTTTTGGAATTGTTAATTCCAAAATACACTCACAAACCGCCTTGTTTGTGTGTACATAAAAAACACTGGACCATACTAGTGTTATTTGAGTGAAACAATATTGTTGGTTGTTTCCTTAGTTGTGAGGACTGGGAGAAATAAATGGATTCACCAGAGCCCTTCCCATCCTAGATCTCCTTACAGATTAAAATACACGCAGAGTAAAAACAAGACATAATAAAAAGGAACACCAGGAGGGGAGTCCATTCTCAAAAAGAAAAACATTGTGAGTGAGTTCCCACCCAAATAGTTTTGAAAGGGTATGTCAGTGTATCAACAAAGATAGTAGAAGTAATGAGGACTATGCGCAGAATTCAAATAATTTTTTAGTTTGGGATGGGGATCCTCAGGGTTTATCAAACCTGACATAATCAGCGATGTAATGGTTTTATCTTTTGAAAAAAAAACGCCACTAGGCATTCGTATAGAAATTAGGAATATGCGCGAACCAGATCGGTTCAAACTCCAAACCTATTCGGAAACGCAAATAGTATCCATCTTTGGAAGTAATGACCCAATGAAGAAGTCATGCATGCATGTACTCATCATGCTGAATTTTTCTGGTTATCTGTCCGTTGCGTTCAATCTAGTGTAGGCCAGACCCACGCACAAGCAAATCTGCAAAGTGCCTTGATGATCGTGAGCTGCCGCACGCTAGCGCTGGTTTGGTAGAATGTCCAGTTGTTCAGGGTTCACTATCGGAGTCTCTTTTGTACGTGTATCATGCAGCAAGAACGTTATTGTGCGGAGTTGGTCTAGCCAGGACTATATACCTTTTTCACTAGTAGAGAAAAGGCCTTTAGCACCGGCTTTAAAGTGCCTTTAGCACCGGTTGTGCAATCGGTTCTAAATGGTCGGGACTAAATGGGTACCCCTTTAGTACCGGTACAATATGAAACCGGTGCTAAACGCCTCCAAGTGGGCATAGCTGCGCACGCGCGGGCGGCAGACCATTTGTACTGGTTGGTGTTACCAACCGGTATTAATAGTTTCAATTTTTTCAAAAAATTTAGAATTTTTTTTGAACTTTTTTTAATTTCGAAATTTCTCACTTAGCCACACAATTCATTACCCACTAAGCCACACACTTAATCACTAACTACACACTTAATCACTAACTACATACTTAATCACTTAAGCCACACACTTAATCACTAAGTCAAACTTCCGGTCACCCATCCTCAAATTGCTCCAACCCAAGCACGATTAACTATTTCCTATTCGGTCACCTATCCTCAAATTGCTCCAACCTAAGCACGCTTAACTATTGAGTTCCTTCCAAATTAAATACCAAGTGAGAACAGAGAACTTACTGATATTAATATCCTATCAATCATGTTAACCACTCGGTCATGATGTTACACTTCTTCATTGTTTGAATTACAAAAATTTAGTTGAATAAACAAAAAATATTATATAATAATATTGAAATAAATAATGATAAAATAAATATTAATTTCCTTTTTCCTTTTCCATTTAGTATGGAATAATCCATATCTTTAAATCTAGAAATCAGAATTTGACAAATAAAATTTCTAAATGGAATAGAAAAATTAGAGGAATCCAAATATAACACCCATAACATCTATTGCATTATCGAAATATCGATATTTAAAAAAAAATCGACCTCTTTCGATGAATAGTCATGTTGGCCATTTTGACAGATTTTTTTTAAAAAAAAAGGATAAACACCTCAAAAAAGCATATCCTTTGGCATGGGGTCCTTATATGTGTACTAGTTGCTATGGAAAATGATAAACTTGATTTTTGACAAAGTATCAAAAAATATTTCACAAAAAGGTATATCATCTATAAACATCTAGAAGTTTCAAGCCAAATGATCAATTTATGGCCATTCCCACGGCATAGTTTGTGATAAAGATCTCATAATCCACATATAGGTGCATCTTGGTATAGGAAACAACTATGCCGAAGGAATTGTTCAAATTATTTTCATAAATATCATTTTCCATTTTTCAAGTGCAAAAAATGACTTTTCTTGTGAACCAAGTACAAAAAATATGGTGCAAAATGGACCCCATATAATTTTCACAAAGAGTAGTCCAAATTTTATGGATAATCCCCGAGTATTAGGAATTTTCTTGATTTCTACCTAATTTCGCCGAGTTAAATGAGTTTATGCCGATTTTCTGAAAGTAATTCAAATTTGAACTACAACTATTTGATAGTTTGATATGATTTTTTTGTAAAAATCATTTTAAGGTACACAACTAGTGGTTATATCACAGAAACATCGATAGTTTTAAAAAAATCGACCTCTTTCGATGAATAGTCATGGTGGCCATTTTAATAGTTTTTTCAAAAAACTCAAATGAAATGAAAAACACATCAAAAATTGATATCCTTTGGCATGTGGTCCTTATATGTGTAATAGTTGCTATGAAAAATGATAAACTTGATTTTTTTACAAAAGTATCAAGAAAAGACTTCACAAAAAAGTATATCACCTATAAACATATAGAAGTTTTAAGCCAAATGATCAAGTTATGGCCATTTCCACGGCATAGTTTGTGATAAAGATCTCATATTCCACATATAGGTGCATCTTGGTATAGGTAACAACAATGCCGAATGAATTGTTCAAATTATTTTCATAAATATCATTTCCCATTTTTTAAGTGCAAAAAATGACTTTTTTTGTGAACCAAGTACAAAAAATATGGTGCAAAATGACCCCCATCTAATTTTCACAAAGCTTAGTCCACATTTTATGGATAATCCTAGAGTATTAGGAATTTTCTTGATATCTATCTAATTTCGCCTAGTTAAATGAGTTTATGCCGATTTTCCGAAAGTAATTCAAATTTGAGCTACAACTATTTGATACTTTGGTCTGAATTTTTTGTAAAAATCATTTTAAGGTACACAACTAGTGGTTATATCACAAAAACATCGATAGTTTTAAAAAATCGACCTCTTTCGATGAATAGTCTTGGTGGCCAATTTTGCAGTTTTTCAAACAAATCAAATGAAATGAAAAACACATCAAAAAAGGATATCCTTTGGCATGGGGTCCTTATATGTGTACTAGATTCTATGAAAAATGATAAACTTGATTTTTGACAAAAGTATCAAAAAAAGACTTCACAAAAAGATATATCATCTATAAACATCTAGAAGTTTCAAGCCAAATGATTAATTTATGACCATTCGCACGGCATAGTTTGTGATAAAGATCTCATATTCCACATATAGGTGCATCTTGGTATAGGAAACAACAATGCTGAAGGAATTGTTCAAATTATTTTCATAAATATCATTTTCCATTTTTTTAATACAAAAAATGACTTTTTTGTGAACCAAGTACAAAAAATATGGTGCAAAATGGCCCCCATATAATTTTCACAAAGAGTAGTCCACATTTTATGGATAATCCCCGAATGTTAGTAATTTTCTTGATTTATACCTAATTTCGTTTAGTTAAATGAGTTTATGCCGATTTTCCGAAAGTAAGTCAAATTTGAACTAAAACTGTTTGATAGTTTGGTTTGAATTTTTTGTAAAAATCATTTTAGTGGTTAAGTCACATAAACATCGATAATTTTAGAAAATATTAACCTTTTCGATGAATAGTCATGGTGACCATTTTGACCGTTTTTACGAAAAAATGAAATAAAATGGTAAACACCTCAAAAAAGGATATCCTTTGGCATGGAGTCCTTATATGTGTACTAGATTCTATTAAAAATGATAAACTTGATTTTTGAATTTTTTTGTAAAAAAATCTTCACAAAAAGGTATATCATTTATAAACATCTACAAGTTTCAAGCCAAATGATTAAGTTATAGTCATTCCCACGGCATAGTTTGTGATAAAGATATCATATTCCACATATAGGTGCATCTTGGTATAGGAAACAACAATGCCGAAGGAATTTTTCAAATTATTTTCATAAATATCATTTTCCATCTTTTAATAGCAAAAAAATATTTTTTTTGTGAACCAAGTATAAAAAATATCATGCAAAAGATGATATAGTTGTCATATTTGGATTCCTCTCATTTTTCTAATCGATTTAGACATTTTATTTGTTAAATTTTGATTTATGAATTTAAAGATATGAATTATTTCATATTAAACGAAAAATGGAGTTGTGCTCGCGTGGAAGAAGGTAATATAGTGCAAACCTTTAGTACCAGTTTGTAATACCAACCGGTACCTTTAGTACCGGCTAGTATTAGAAACCGCTACTAAAGGGTCTAGCCGTGGGGCCCCCCACTACAGCCGCCTGCCCCAACCCTTTAGTACCGGTTGTTGTTACCAACCGGTACTAAAAGGTCCGCACCAATCGGTGCTGTTTCCGGCCGGCCGAATCGCCTCTGAAACCGGTACTAATGCCCCCTTTAGTACCGGTTCCATTATAACCGGTCCCAAAAAGGCCGCACCAAAGGCCTTATTTCTACTAGTGTTTGTACGTGTATCGGCGTGTTTGCTGACATCTATCAAATTTTTTTGAAACTAAATACAGTACTTACGTACTGCTTATTTTATGATTAATAAAACAAAGGTTCAATACAAGCCATGGTGCAAGAGAATTGTACCAAAATAAAACGAAAGAAGGAAAAGGAGCAATCAAATGACACTGTCAAAACTAGTAGAATGCCCGTGCGTTGCCACAACGTTTTAAAATTTAAAACAGTTAATTTACCCAAACGATATTAATCGATAAGTTTTTCTGCATGAATGAAAAATATAAACATGGCTCAAAGGGCCATATCTCTTGTGCTTGCAACATGCTTCGATTGAACTACAATGTGAAGTTGAAGTGTAATGTAATTCATGGTAAGACTCCAAAACAACATCAGGACTCAAAGCAGTTTGATGTAAAATACATGTCATTTGAAAACACTTCCACGCCGATTAATGGTTGTGGTATAAAAAAATCACCATGTAAATAGCTTGGATGTATTAATCTGGCAATCCTAAAGTGTGAAACGTCCAAGTCTAGATCGAAAGTCACTAATGCTGCAAGACCTACTTCTCTATATGAACCTTTCTTGATATGATTAAAAATAAGTTAGAGTTTCTAAGTGAATTATTCAGAACATATGTAGTAACACTAGTAGAAAACGGACCTTTGGTTCAGACTTTTAGTCCCGGCCGAGTTGGAGGCCGGTACTAATATGACATTAGTACCGGTCCCGGCCGAGTTGGAGGCCGGTACTAATATGACATTAGTACCGGTCCCAACAGCTAGATTGGCGGGGGGGATCAGTACTGGTCCGTGACGAACCTTTAGTACCGGCTGGTAACACCAACCGGTACTAAAGGGTTGGGGGCAGCGGCTGCGGTGGGGGGCCCCACGGCGAGAACCTTTAGTACCGGTTTGTATGTCAAACCGATACTACAGGTCCATCTTTAGTACCGGTTTGTAATACTGTAACATCCCAATTTTTAGAATTGGATGTTTGCATATCATTCTTGTGCATAGCATCATATAGTTTGCATATTCATTTCATTGTACTTAAAAATTTAATGAACAACCTCAAACCAACTAAGTAAATATCTAGTCAATAATTAAAAATGCATAAGTGCAATATAAGCACAAAAAAAATATTTTCCCAATTCTTCTATATGAGAAAACCGTGCTACATGTTTTCAAATTTCAATATAGAGATTACAATATTTTTTTTCTGTATTTTATTTCACTTAATTTGGAGCTGGTTGGTACTTCAAATAGGGAAACCAGTAGACCCAAATAATCTAACATGACCGAGGACATTTTTACAAATTTTATTTGGTCGAGTTTGCAGTTGGAACTCAAAAGTTACAAAAAAGTTTTACTTAAAGAAATAAAGAAAAAGAAAAGAATTGAGTAGAGGAGTTGCCGTAGAGCTTGGCCAAGGAGACCACGAGCTGTTCTCTCTCTCTCCCTCACGTTTGCACCAGAGAGTCATCAACGAGCTAGCTCACGTTTTCCAATCTCTCATATTCCTTATCTGAATATTTCTCTCCTCCCTGAATCATACACTTCATGTAGCAAACCATCGCTGCTATATTTTCTGAGTCGGAAACAAAGTCTGGAGTCGTACGTTTCCTGTACCCAAACTGATTCCATGAAAATCTCCAAAATCTTACCGACTCTCAACTTCTTTCGCCACCTATAAATACTCACCCAGCTCCGTGGTTCCGTTTTTCCCGCAAAGCACAAACCCTAGCCGCCGGTTCGGAGCTCGGCGGAGCTCGTCGCCATTGCCGCCGCACGAAGGATCTCTCACCGCCACTAACTTGAGCAAGGAGAGGTGCCGCCGAGGACACTAGGAGTACCAGAGCGAGGATGCGCACTCCAAGCCGCGGTCGCCAAGCCCAGGATTCGCTGAACATCGCCGCCGTCTACACCCGAGCTGCTCAACGTCGTTCCGTGAGTTCCTCTACAGCAATTGTCTACGTCCTAGTCTTGTCATCTGAGAAGAAACACAACAGCCGTTGGATGGTAGATCGATGGATTGGAATTGATGACTTAAACTGAAGGGGTACGAGCGAATCACGGCACGCCATGTGGCAGTTTGAGCTGGAATTTCGAAATAGAAAAACAGAGAAGTTGTAGATCTTGTAAAAATCATATAAAATAATCCACACGTCAGAAAATTGCAAATAAAATACCGTTGGATTCAGAATTTTGTGGAGAATATGATTATACAAAAATATTACATGTTTGCCGAACCTACATGCTGCAGAAATCAAAACATTGAATATAGTATTTCGGACATAACTTTATTTCTATAAATCCAAATGAACCAAATCTTTTGTTCCTGGAAGATAATTAAATTTTCTATACAGAGGAGATAAAATATATATTTTTCGAATGCATAATCATATGGAGAATTGCAGAAACTTATTAAACCCTTTTAAAAGTCTTTGATAATTGTATTAACTATATTGTTGCATTCTAGTAAATTGCATAAGCATCATTCTAGTTAAATGATCAGAGAACAAACTAAAAACAATGTGCACTATTAATTTGACATGCATGCATGTGTACGAATTTCTTGTATTGTTTGATGATCTTATTGTGGTACTATCAATAACGTGTAGATTGTGCGGAGTGCAACCCTTGCGACTGTGAGGATTGTGTAAATGACAACATTCACCAAGGCAAGTGTGCTTTTACCATAAACGTCCTATTATTTTCCTATGCATTATTAGATTTTCTGTAGTCTTGCATGTGTAGGAAATGTTATGTGTTTACGCCTTGCTATAAAACCCAGATAGGATAGCCATATGTTTTTACCATAACAGTTATTGTCCTCTTGTCGCCATCGTAGGTATAGATGTGCTTAGCCATGCTTAGCAAACGGGGTTATGGAATTCATTATATGAAAAAGATTTTAAAGTTATTGATATTTTACGTTATGATGAAAACAACTTAAGTTAATCAATTCTCTGGGCGGATTGCTAGAGTGGTCATCGGAGTGTGTTGTATGGTGGGGTCCGCCGCCCAGGTTTCAAAGAGAATAGATTGGTTGCTTGTTTGGTAGTTTACGTGTACAACCGTTTGTCAACATAAGTATGGGCGTTGATAGAACCTAGTAAGTTATAGGACCTCGAACCCGTCGTGACTAGCAGATGTAGCATATAGTAGGTTGTACCGGTCCGCAGGTGGTTTGAGGGTCTATTTCCCAAAAGTTTTATCTTGGTTTTCTCCCAACCATTATACAAATTGTGTGTTTTGGTAAACGGGGCTAATCGGGTCTTAGGGGTAAAGTGTACAAAACTCTCGAGAGTCTAAAACTAAGATCTTAGCCATGTCCCTGGTTAAGGACAAATTGAACAACTAGGCCTGTGACTATGTCGAATTCTCGCTCATCCCAATTTCATAATTTCTTAAAACTTGTGGTTGAACTAATGGGTAGGAGCACCTGTTGTCAAGCAGTGTGTCCAAGATTATTATTGGAAAACTAATTTCTATCAAATGATAGGATAAATGTATTGCTTTTCGCAAAATAGCCTAAACCCCACCTAGCCAAATATGCATGTAGATGCTAGGTGTAATAAACAACCATTCTTTTTGCACATCTTGCCAATACAATTCAATTGTGTTGACCAGTGGTTGTTCTGGCTGTAACTCATCATTGCAGGATATACCGATTCCGAGTGAACGTTGCGGTAGGTCGCGAGACTCCACTCAACATGGTCGCCTGTGGCACATCTAGATGGAGCCTCCTATAATATTTATTTCCGCTGTTATTGCTACTTGATATTTTATTTGAGCTAGCCAAGTGCTACGCAGATTGTAATGAATTATATTTTGCTGGATCAATACGTTGTAATAATGATGCACTGGATTTTGATATTCATTTGGAAACGTGTGTGCTAGCGAGTCGATCCAGGGACTAGCACTATACACGGGATACAACCTTACCGGGTTGATCCGTTTCAGATGGTATCAGAGCCGTGTGTTGACTGTAGGATCGCGACCTAGGAATGGATTTGGAAAAACCATAGGATGAAAACTTATTTTCCAAATACTTATTATATTGATACTTTCTATTCTTCTATCCCTCTTATCTTCATAATTTAGCCACATCTCTACTTTTTAAAAACATAGTGGAGATCCCCACATGGAAGAAGACTCATCTCAAGACGGAGATAATCGCATGCGCTGCTGGAGTTTCGGAAGATAATAGTTTGTCTACCATTTAGTATTCATTAGGATATTCGTGTTAGGTATTGACTATATCCACTTATATGGTATGGCAATAGTAGTGCGAGTATTTTCAACTATTTTGTTTTCAAATTTTAATTAGCAAATTTCGCAGGAATTTATACCATATTTTCAAGAAGTATTTTAAAATGATTGGTTTGAATTCTTGATTGGTATGTGTTGTTTCGATCATGCTAGGTATGGGTAGTATTTTTCCATAGTCTATTTCCATCTATACTCATCTATGCTAACCCAACAGATGCCTCCCCGTCGTGACCCCATCAATAACAACAATGATTTGTTCCAGCAGTTGATGGTTGCACAAGCTAAATTCAAGCTAGAAATTCCAACAAATGTGTTGAGGAGGCCAAGTTAAATTCTCTTAAGGGCGTTAGCCTAGATATTTACCATAGATAAAACCACCTACACCTATTTGCTAGCCATTCCGAATCTCGAGGACGAGATTCATCTTAAGGGGGTTAGTTTGTAACATCCCAATTTTTAGAATTGGATGTTTGCATATCATTCTTGTGCATAGCATCATATAGTTTGCATATTCATTTCATTGTACTTAAAAATTTAATGAACAACCTCAAACCAACTAAGTAAATATCAAGTCAATAATTATAAATGCATAAGTGCAATATAAGCACAAAAAAATATTTTCCCAATTCTTCTATATGAGAAAACCGTGCTACATGTTTTCAAATTTCAATATAGAGATTACAATATTTTTTTTTCTGTATTTTATTTCACTTAATTTGGAGCTGGTTGGTACTTCAAATAGGGAAACCAGTAGACCCAAATAATCTAACATGACCGAGGACATTTTTACAAATTTTATTTGGTCGAGTTTGCAGTTGGAACTCAAAAGTTACAAAAAAGTTTTACTTAAAGAAATAAAGAAAAAGAAAAGAATTGAGTAGAGGAGTTGCCGTAGAGCTTGGCCAAGGAGACCACGAGCTGTTCTCTCTCTCTCCCTCACGTTTGCACCAGAGAGTCATCAACGAGCTAGCTCACGTTTTCCAATCTCTCATATTCCTTATCTGAATATTTCTCTCCTCCCTGAATCATACACTTCATGTAGCAAACCATCGCTGCTATATTTTCTGAGTCGGAAACAAAGTCTGGAGTCGTACGTTTCCTGTACCCAAACTGATTCCATGAAAATCTCCAAAATCTTACCGACTCTCAACTTCTTTCGCCACCTATAAATACTCACCCAGCTCCGTGGTTCCGTTTTTCCCGCAAAGCACAAACCCTAGCCGCCGGTTCGGAGCTCGGCGGAGCTCGTCGCCATTGCCGCCGCACGAAGGATCTCTCACCGCCACTAACTTGAGCAAGGAGAGGTGCCGCCGAGGACACTAGGAGGACCAGAGCGAGGATGCGCACTCCAAGCCGCGGTCGCCAAGCCCAGGATTCGCTGAACATCGCCGCCGTCTACACCCGAGCTGCTCAACGTCGTTCCGTGAGTTCCTCTACAGCAATTGTCTACGTCCTAGTCTTGTCATCTGAGAAGAAACACAACAGCCGTTGGATGGTAGATCGATGGATTGGAATTGATGACTTAAACTGAAGGGGTACGAGCGAATCACGGCACGCCATGTGGCAGTTTGAGCTGGAATTTCGAAATAGAAAAACAGAGAAGTTGTAGATCTTGTAAAAATCATATAAGATAATCCACATGTCAGAAAATTGCAAATAAAATACCGTTGGATTCAGAATTTTGTGGAGAATATGATTATACAAAAATATTACATGTTTGCCGAACCTACATGCTGCAGAAATCAAAACATTGAATATAGTATTTCGGACATAACTTTATTTCTATAAATCCAAATGAACCAAATCTTTTGTTCCTGGAAGATAATTAAATTTTCTATACAGAGGAGATAAAATATATATTTTTCGAATGCATAATCATATGGAGAATTGCAGAAACTTATTAAACCCTTTTAAAAGTCTTTGATAATTGTATTAACTATATTGTTGCATTCTAGTAAATTGCATAAGCATCATTCTAGTTAAATGAGCAGAGAACAAACTAAAAACAATGTGCACTATTAATTTGACATGCATGCATGTGTACGAATTTCTTGTATTGTTTGATGATCTTATTGTGGTACTATCAATAACGTGTAGATTGTGCGGAGTGCAACCCTTGCGACTGTGAGGATTGTGTAAACGACAACATTCATCAATGCAAGTATGCTTTTACCATAAACGTCCTATTATTTTCCTACGCATTATTAGATATTCTGTAGTCTTGCATGTGTAGGAAATGTTATGTGTTTACGCCTTGCTATAAAACCCAGATAGGATAGCCATATGTTTTTACCATGACAGTTATTGTCCTCTTGTCGCCATCGTAGGTATAGATGTGCTTAGCCATGCTTAGCAAACGGGGTTATGGAATTCATTATATGAAAAAGATTTTAAAGTTATTGATATTTTACGTTATGATGAAAACAACTTAAGTTAATCAATTCTCTCGGCGGATTGCTAGAGTGGTCATCGGAGTGTGTTGTATGGTGGGGTCCGCCGCCCAGGTTTCAAAGAGAATAGATTGGTTGCTTGTTTGGTAGTTTACGTGTACAACCGTTTGTCAACATAAGTATGGGCGTTGATAGAACCTAGTAAGTTATAGGACCTCGAACCCGTCGTGACTAGCAGATGTAGCATATAGTAGGTTGTACCGGTCCGCAGGTGGTTTGAGGGTCTATTTCCCAAAAGTTTTATCTTGGTTTTCTCCCAACCATTATACAAATTGTGTGTTTTGGTAAACGGGGCTAATCGGGTCTTACGGGTAAAGTGTACAAAACTCTCGAGAGTCTAAAACTAAGATCTTAGCCATGTCCCTGGTTAAGGACAAATTGAACAACTAGGCCTGTGACTATGTCGAATTCTCGCTCATCCCAATTTCATAATTTCTTAAAACTTGTGGTTGAACTAATGGGTAGGAGCACCTGTTGTCAAGCAGTGTGTCCAAGATTATTATTGGAAAACTAATTTCTATCAAATGATAGGATAAATGTATTGCTTTTCGCAAAATAGCCTAAACCCCACCTAGCCAAATATGCATGTAGATGCTAGGTGTAATAAACAACCATTCTTTTTGCACATCTTGCCAATACAATTCAATTGTGTTGACCACTGGTTGTTCTGGCTGTAACTCATCATTGCAGGATATACCGATTCCGAGTGAACGTTGCGGTAGGTCGCGAGACTCCACTCAACATGGTCGCCTGTGGCACATCTAGATGGAGCCTCCTATAATATTTATTTCCGCTGTTATTGCTACTTGATATTTTATTTGAGCTAGCCAAGTGCTACGCAGATTGTAATGAATTATATTTTGCTGGATCAATACGTTGTAATAATGATGCACTGGATTTTGATATTCATTTGGAAACGTGTGTGCTAGCGAGTCGATCCAGGGACTAGCACTATACACGGGATACAACCTTACCGGGTTGATCCGTTTCAGATGGTATCAGAGCCGTGTGTTGACTGTAGGATCGCGACCTAGGAATGGATTTGGAAAAACCATAGGATGAAAACTTATTTTCCAAATACTTATTATATTGATACTTTCTATTCTTCTATCCCTCTTATCTTCATAACTTAGCCACATCTCTACTTTTTAAAAACATAGTGGAGATCCCCACATGGAAGAAGACTCATCTCAAGACGGAGATAATCGCATGCGCTGCTGGAGTTTCGGAAGATAATAGTTTGTCTACCATTTAGTATTCATTAGGATATTCGTGTTAGGTATTGACTATATCCACTTATATGGTATGGCAATAGTAGTGTGAGTATTTTCAACTATTTTGTTTTCAAATTTTAATTAGCAAATTTCGCAGGAATTTATACCATATTTTCAAGAAGTATTTTAAAATGATTGGTTTGAATTCTTGATTGGTATGTGTTGTTTCGATCATGCTAGGTATGGGTAGTATTTTTCCATAGTCTATTTCCATCTATACTCATCTATGCTAACCCAACAGATGCCTCCCCGTCGTTACCCCATCAATAACAACAATGATTTGTTCCAGCAGTTGATGGTTGCACAAGCTAAATTCAAGCTAGAAATTCCAACAAATGTGTTGAGGAGGCCAAGTTAAATTCTCTTAAGGGCGTTAGCCTAGATATTTACCATAGATAAAACCACCTACACCTATTTGCTAGCCATTCCGAATCTCGAGGACGAGATTCATCTTAAGGGGGTTAGTTTGTAACATCCCAATTTTTAGAATTGGATGTTTGCATATCATTCTTGTGCATAGCATCATATAGTTTGCATATTCATTTCATTGTACTTAAAAATTTAATGAACAACCTCAAACCAACTAAGTAAATATCAAGTCAATAATTATAAATGCATAAGTGCAATATAAGCACAAAAAAATATTTTCCCAATTCTTCTATATGAGAAAACCGTGCTACATGTTTTCAAATTTCAATATAGAGATTACAATATTTTTTTTTCTGTATTTTATTTCACTTAATTTGGAGCTGGTTGGTACTTCAAATAGGGAAACCAGTAGACCCAAATAATCTAACATGACCGAGGACATTTTTACAAATTTTATTTGGTCGAGTTTGCAGTTGGAACTCAAAAGTTACAAAAAAGTTTTACTTAAAGAAATAAAGAAAAAGAAAAGAATTGAGTAGAGGAGTTGCCGTAGAGCTTGGCCAAGGAGACCACGAGCTGTTCTCTCTCTCTCCCTCACGTTTGCACCAGAGAGTCATCAACGAGCTAGCTCACGTTTTCCAATCTCTCATATTCCTTATCTGAATATTTCTCTCCTCCCTGAATCATACACTTCATGTAGCAAACCATCGCTGCTATATTTTCTGAGTCGGAAACAAAGTCTGGAGTCGTACGTTTCCTGTACCCAAACTGATTCCATGAAAATCTCCAAAATCTTACCGACTCTCAACTTCTTTCGCCACCTATAAATACTCACCCAGCTCCGTGGTTCCGTTTTTCCCGCAAAGCACAAACCCTAGCCGCCGGTTCGGAGCTCGGCGGAGCTCGTCGCCATTGCCGCCGCACGAAGGATCTCTCACCGCCACTAACTTGAGCAAGGAGAGGTGCCGCCGAGGACACTAGGAGGACCAGAGCGAGGATGCGCACTCCAAGCCGCGGTCGCCAAGCCCAGGATTCGCTGAACATCGCCGCCGTCTACACCCGAGCTGCTCAACGTCGTTCCGTGAGTTCCTCTACAGCAATTGTCTACGTCCTAGTCTTGTCATCTGAGAAGAAACACAACAGCCGTTGGATGGTAGATCGATGGATTGGAATTGATGACTTAAACTGAAGGGGTACGAGCGAATCACGGCACGCCATGTGGCAGTTTGAGCTGGAATTTCGAAATAGAAAAACAGAGAAGTTGTAGATCTTGTAAAAATCATATAAAATAATCCACACGTCAGAAAATTGCAAATAAAATACCGTTGGATTCAGAATTTTGTGGAGAATATGATTATACAAAAATATTACATGTTTGCCGAACCTACATGCTGCAGAAATCAAAACATTGAATATAGTATTTCGGACATAACTTTATTTCTATAAATCCAAATGAACCAAATCTTTTGTTCCTGGAAGATAATTAAATTTTCTATACAGAGGAGATAAAATATATATTTTTCGAATGCATAATCATATGGAGAATTGCAGAAACTTATTAAACCCTTTTAAAAGTCTTTGATAATTGTATTAACTATATTGTTGCATTCTAGTAAATTGCATAAGCATCATTCTAGTTAAATGATCAGAGAACAAACTAAAAACAATGTGCACTATTAATTTGACATGCATGCATGTGTACGAATTTCTTGTATTGTTTGATGATCTTATTGTGGTACTATCAATAACGTGTAGATTGTGCGGAGTGCAACCCTTGCGACTGTGAGGATTGTGTAAACGACAACATTCACCAAGGCAAGTGTGCTTTTACCATAAACGTCCTATTATTTTCCTATGCATTATTAGATTTTCTGTAGTCTTGCATGTGTAGGAAATGTTATGTGTTTACGCCTTGCTATAAAACCCAGATAGGATAGCCATATGTTTTTACCATAACAGTTATTGTCCTCTTGTCGCCATCGTAGGTATAGATGTGCTTAGCCATGCTTAGCAAACGGGGTTATGGAATTCATTATATGAAAAAGATTTTAAAGTTATTGATATTTTACGTTATGATGAAAACAACTTAAGTTAATCAATTCTCTGGGCGGATTGCTAGAGTGGTCATCGGAGTGTGTTGTATGGTGGGGTCCGCCGCCCAGGTTTCAAAGAGAATAGATTGGTTGCTTGTTTGGTAGTTTACGTGTACAACCGTTTGTCAACATAAGTATGGGCGTTGATAGAACCTAGTAAGTTATAGGACCTCGAACCCGTCGTGACTAGCAGATGTAGCATATAGTAGGTTGTACCGGTCCGCAGGTGGTTTGAGGGTCTATTTCCCAAAAGTTTTATCTTGGTTTTCTCCCAACCATTATACAAATTGTGTGTTTTGGTAAACGGGGCTAATCGGGTCTTACGGGTAAAGTGTACAAAACTCTCGAGAGTCTAAAACTAAGATCTTAGCCATGTCCCTGGTTAAGGACAAATTGAACAACTAGGCCTGTGACTATGTCGAATTCTCGCTCATCCCAATTTCATAATTTCTTAAAACTTGTGGTTGAACTAATGGGTAGGAGCACCTGTTGTCAAGCAGTGTGTCCAAGATTATTATTGGAAAACTAATTTCTATCAAATGATAGGATAAATGTATTGCTTTTCGCAAAATAGCCTAAACCCCACCTAGCCAAATATGCATGTAGATGCTAGGTGTAATAAACAACCATTCTTTTTGCACATCTTGCCAATACAATTCAATTGTGTTGACCAGTGGTTGTTCTGGCTGTAACTCATCATTGCAGGATATACCGATTCCGAGTGAACGTTGCGGTAGGTCGCGAGACTCCACTCAACATGGTCGCCTGTGGCACATCTAGATGGAGCCTCCTATAATATTTATTTCCGCTGTTATTGCTACTTGATATTTTATTTGAGCTAGCCAAGTGCTACGCAGATTGTAATGAATTATATTTTGCTGGATCAATACGTTGTAATAATGATGCACTGGATTTTGATATTCATTTGGAAACGTGTGTGCTAGCGAGTCGATCCAGGGACTAGCACTATACACGGGATACAACCTTACCGGGTTGATCCGTTTCAAATACAAACCGGTACTAAAGTTTTCCCAATATTTAGCTTCTTCCACCCCGAGACACAGCTCCATTTTTCCAGCTTGAACACAACTCCATTTTTTCTCCCTCTTTCCTCTCCCGAACTCTAGTTCGCCCCATTTTTCTCCAATATTTGTCAAGATTGGTATCACCAAGGGTTAGCAACTTCATCTTCTCTTCCGGCATTTCAAATTTAGCTCAATTTCTTGCTAGTTTAACTCATTTGATTTTTGTAGTGCTAGCAAGGTGTTTGATGCTAGCAAGGTGTTTGATGAAATGCCTAAGTTAGGGATTTCATTTGTTTTATATGCATTTTGAGCTCAAATTAAAGTATGATTTGTTGTTTTTTATAGTGTCGCCCCGTCCCCTTCCTCACCAAAGTCGATCTCCCGCGCCGCCCCGTCCCCGACACCACCTCGGTGAGCCTCTTGTTTTTATCTTTTATTTAAAAAATCTTACTTATATAATTATTACTTGTATAATTTTATTATTTGTATAATTCTTTGTTATATATAGTGTAAGGGTTCTGACATCTGTCCACACCGGCTCTCGTCTGCTCTATTATTCAGATGTGGTACGATTGTTTGTTATAAGTATATATTTGTTTCATTTCGTGTTTATAACAATTATACCGACCAACTTGACTTAGATATATTTTTATCTAGGAGGTAGTTGAACCGAAAAATCCAACCGACCCTATTGTCGATTTTTTTGTAAAAGAAAACAATGATTTGAAAGCAAAATTGAAAACAAGTGAAAATCTTCGTCTCGAAGAGAAGATGAAATGGGAGTTCAAGATTGCCGACTCCGTCGATGATAACGAGATCAAGAAGGAGGCAATGCGCTTCGATCATGTGAGATCCTGGCTCAGGGCTTAATAGGATTGATAGAATACTCATATCAATAAGTTGCAATTTCTTTTCCGGAAGCTCATCTGAAAAGAACTCTGAGGTTAAGCGTGCTTGGCCCGGAGCGATTTGATGATGGGTGACCGACCGGGACACGACACCACATCCCCAATTGCAAAATCGGTAGGGAAAACGGCTTTCACCGACCAAAAGTCGGTCGGGGATCGGTATTGCCGACCGACCTTGTCGGTCACTGTAAGTCCAGTCGGGAAAGCCCTTTGCCGACCGACAATATTTTTCCGACCGACTGTTTGATGGCTATTGAAAAGCTTTCCCGACCGACGTTTTCTTTCCCGACCGACGTTTCTTTACCGACCGACATTTTACGCCGACCAACTGTTCGACGTTGTTTGTTTTGCCAACCAACAATCAGACGACATTTTGTTTTTGCAGGATAAATTTTAATTCAGCATCCACCTTAATTATTACCAACAATAACATCGAACACATAAATTAAACGACACTGGACCAAACAATATAGATGCTCACAAGTGTAATTCAACTTTAATATAGCATCCAAGAGTAGAACATTGTGGCCATTATACCATATAGGTTTTACACAAAATGGCTCATAATGATTCATGATGCTCTATTACATCATCAAGTCAATAACAGACAGTAGATAGGTTTACAAATCGATAGCTATAAAACACTACATAGCTAGTTGCAAATCGCCAGCTTCAGGTTCCTCGTCCTCTTTTGAGGGTCTCTCCTGCAAAGGGTAAAGCAAGTACATTACTTCCATGCATTCGTAGAGACATGAATAAAGTTGATGCTAGCTTATACGATGTGATGTAGCCAGACTGAATCATAACACGACGTAGACTCATCCATATATACTGAGGAACAATTTTCCATGATCTCTAAATTGACCAGGTCTGTATAATTTGTCATGATCTCTGAAAATTGCATCAGTTTATTATGTAGGTCTCTCAATACAGGTAGCAGCCAAGAAATACTCCAAACATGAAACGAGAAAAAATAAATTACTCATGCACCGACAAAAGACTGGACTCAACATTTGGCATATAATACAATGTTAATTAGGGTAATTATTTTTACCACTAGATGATGCCCTACGGGAATTTTATGGATTAGGATGCTAAAGTGAAAGCTGAAAAATCTATTAAATTAAGTTGTCAAAACAAACACACATGCATCAGTTGACTTTAAGATAACAAATATTTCGAACTTCACACAATCTACTTAGTCTGGTTGGATCAAGAGCATGACAAAAACATTATGTAGATATTCATTTTCACAGTCTATACTTACCACGTGAGGTAAAAACTGGGTAGGAAAGGCTAGACTTTTATAGACGTGAAATAATGCATTTTTCTTGCTTTATACTACAATATAAAGGACCCTATGTGCTTATGTAAACCTGTCTATTTGCACAAGCATAGTTCCACCGACATCGATATTCTGTTTGGTGTTAACACAGACGGTTTCGACTGACTGGTGGGCACAAGGAGACTCTTGTGATGTAAACATGTCTATGTGCCAGGCAGCCATGATGCTCAAGTTTAATTAGGCTGGCACACGGACAATCTTGCTGATCCCAGATACTTATGCTGCTTACAGTTTTTTCAGAACTCTATGTTGCTAATCTTGCCAAAAAACTGGGGTATTCAGATGCTTCTTGAGTAAACATGTGCATGATGACAGACATATATGGTGAGCAAACATGTGCATAGATAAACGAATCACAAACTTATTCTCTACATGAACACTTCGTGACCATACATATTCAGCTCCAGAATTAAACCAAAATAGCAGGTCACGTAATCTATAACCAATCTGCTGGAAACAACTATTTCCATAACGGCACAATAATAACCAGTAATCACCACTATAATATGTAATTGTCTCATGGAACATTAGTCAGACCGGCCACACAAGTAAGCTTGCTGACAACATGTAAGTGAACCATTGAAGCGGATGTATTACCTCCTCAGGTTTCCTTGTGATTTCACACTTCAGCAACAATAACGTCAGGAACTTCCTTTTATTCCAACAAGACAATGTTATTTAATGTGAGTCAACCGATGGCCAGTGCGGCCAGTTCAAATAATTTGCTCAAGTTGATTGGTCTTCACCCAAATAATTTTGTCAGCACGGTGTATCCCCAGAGGTCCAAACTGAAGAATAAAAAGAGGTACATATGGATATGTCAAAACAACTGGTGTCTTTAGCTGTTACGGTCTTTAATCTATCAACTTTATGATTAAAGAGGAACACAAAATTGCGGGCAGAAACTTAAAACTCACTAGTCAAAATCCTGATACAAAGTAACCCTGAAGGTTGTGGGGGCTTGCCTTTGGCGACGGTGGTCGGCCTGCTTGTTGGAGGAGGAGGCGCTCGGCTTGTCGGCAAGGCTCTCGCAGAGGCCGTGGTGTCCGGATCCAGCGCCCTGGTCCCTGATCTGGTCTTCAGCGGAGGCGGTGGTCGCCGTCGGAGATTGCTGCGACGGATACAGTTGGAAGACGGAGATTTCCCGGATCTGGTCTTCAGCGGAGGCGGGCGCCGCCGTCGGGAGGAGAGCGCCGCCGCTGGAGAAAGATGCGCCGCCGTTGAGAGGGGGGCTCCGCCGTCGGGAGGAGGGGAGCGCCGCCGCCGTGGAGAAGGGTGCACCGCCGCCGGGAAGAGCGCTGCCGCCGGACGCAACGGCAGTAGTGGGGGAGGATGATCGGAGAAGGACTCGACGGAGCGCCGCCACCGGCCAGAGAGAAACTAGGTCACGCGAGGCAAATGGGGAATTAGGTCGAGCGGGGCGGTGGGCGCGCGGGTGTACTAGGGTAGCGGGCACACAAGAGATTTTTTCGCGGGCTGGCGCAAATATTCGCGCTAACTTTTAATCAGTCGGTCGGCCTTGTTTACCGACCGACCATCAGATGTGCATACAGGAATTCCCGACCAACTGGCGACAGAAAAGTATGAGAATCGCCGACCGATAGTTAGATGGTGTACATGAGTTTTTCCGACCAACAGTCACTCATGAGTTTTTCCGACCCACAGTCGGTCGGCGAAAGACACTATTACCGACCGACAGCGGTAGGGAATGTGGTGTCGTGGTGTAGTGGGAAGTCCTTCCCGGGTGCGCACGAGTGAAGACAAAGTGCGCAGAAAAGACAAGTGTTGACCTGTGGGGCCAGTCTGGAGATCCTAGAAAGCTGCCAGGGGTGACAGGCCCGGCCAGGGGCTGGGCCGGGGTGTTACATTTGGTATCAGAGCCGACCCTCGCGGTAACTCGGGCGTGTGCAGGTCAGGGCGCGGACATGTGATATGTGCCGGCACTGGGCGCATGGACGGGTGCCAAGGGGGGGAGTTCCTGGACTGGGGGATGACCGACGAGAGCGTCGGTCTTCTAAGGGGGGAAGGATGTGAGATCCTGGCTCAGGGCTTAATAGGATTGATAGAATACTCATATTAACAAGTTGCAACTTCTTTTCCGGAAGCTCATATGAAAAGAACTTTGAGGTTAAGCGTGCTTGGCCCGGACCGATTTGATGATGGGTGACCGACAGGGAAGTCCTTTCCGGGTGCGCAAGAGTGGGCACAAAGTGCGTAGAAAAGACCAGTGTTGATCTGTGCGGCCAGTCTGGAAATCCTAGAGAGCTGCCAGGGGTGACAGGCCCGGTCAGGGGCTGGGCCGGGTGTTACATTTGGTATCAGAGCCGACCCTCGCGGTAACTCGGGCATGTGCGGGTCAGGGTGCGGACATGTGATATGTGATGCACACGGTGGTGTTGTTGGGAAAACCCCAAGAGGAAGGTATGATGAGTGCAGCGGCAAGTCTTCCCTCAGTTATGAAACCAAGGTTATCGAACCAGTAGGAGATGAAGAACACGTCTGAAGGTTGTCGGTGGCGGAATATGGCACGGCGCAACACCAGGGATTCCGGCACTGACGTGGAACCTGCACAACACAATCAAAGTACTTTGCCCCAACGAAACAGTGAGGTTGTCAATCTCACTGGCTTGCTGTAACAAAGGATTAAACGTATGTGTGGAAGATGATGTTTGTTTGCAGAGAATGAAAGAAAGCAGTTTGCAGTTGGTTGTATTATCAGTTTAAAGAAAAGGACCGGGGTCCACAGTTCACTAGTGGTGTCTCTCCATAAATAATAATAATAGCATACATGTGGGTAAACAAATTACAGCTGGGCAATTGACAGAATAAAGAGCTGCATAATGATGCATATACTAACGTCATGATGTCTAGTGTGAGATTCATTTGAGCATTACAATAATATACATAGACCGTTCCAACCGCATCTATGACTAATAATCCACCTTCCGGTTAGCGTCCGCACCCCTTTCAGTATTAAGTTGCAAGCAACAGATTATTGCATTAGGCAAAGTGTGTAATGTAAGTAATACAATTATCCTTAGACAAAGTACTACTGTTTTATCCATAGTAGCAATAGTACATCTACAATCTTAGAGCTTGCTGTCACTACCCCAGATTAAATAGAGACATGAACCCACTATCGAGCATAAATACTCCCTCTTGGAGTCACAAGCATCTACTTGGCCAGAGCATCTACTAGCAACGGAGAGCATGCAAGATCATAAACAACACACAACATGATATATTCTGAAGCAAATGACATAGTATTCAATATCCATCGGATCCCAGCAAACACAACATGTAGCATTACATAAAGATGATCTTGATCATGATAGGCAGCTCACAAGATCTAAACATGATGGCACAATAGGAGAAGACAACCATCTAGCTACTGCTATGGACCCGTAGTCCAAGGATGAACTACTCACGCATCAGTCCGGAGGCGGGCATGGTGATGTAGAGCCCTCCGGTGATGATTCCCCTCTCCGGCAGGGTGCCGGGAAGAGCTTCTGAACCCTCCCGAACTAGGGTTGACGACGGCGGCGGCTCCGTAATGTTTTGTGGAAAAGTGTTCGGGTATTAGGTCTTGTATTGTCGGGGGGTATTTGTAGGCGAAAGGGCGAAGGCGGTGGAGGCCCGAGGCCACGTCCTCAGGTGCTGGCGCGGCCGGGTGGGAGCCGCGCCCCCACCTGATGACGGCGACTCGGTGCCCTTCTTCGTTTCCTCTTCGAACTTCTGGAACGTGTCGGGAAAAATAGGGACTTCGGCATAAAAATCATCCAATTCGGAGAATATTTCCTTAAGTTGTTTTCTGAAACCAAAAACAGCAGAAAACAGGGAACTAGCACTGTGGCATATTGTTAATAGGTTAGTCCCAGAAAATGCATAAAACAACACAAAGTGTATATAAAACTTGTAGCAATTGGTATAATATAAGCATGGAACATAAGAAATTATAGATACGTTTGAGACAAAGTGTGTAATGTAAGTAGATTATTGCATTAGGCAAAGTGTGTAATGTAAGTAATACAATTATCCTTAGACAAAGTACTACTGTTTTATCCCTAGTAGCAACAGTACATCTACAATCTTAGAGCTTGCTGTCACTACCCCAGATTAAATAGAGACATGAACCCACTATCGAGCATAAATAGCCCCTCTTGGAGTCACAAGCATCTACTTGGCCAGAGCATCTACTAGCAATGGAGAGCATGCAAGATCATAAACAACACACAACATGATATATTATGAAGCAAATGACATAGTATTAAATATCCATCGGATCCCAGCAAACACAACATGTAGCATTACATAAAGATGATCTTGATCATGATAGGCAGCTCACAAGATCTAAACATGATGGCACAATAGGAGAAGACAACCATCTAGCTACATCTATGGACCCGTAGTCCTAGGATGAACTAAACCATCATGTTTTACCATTAAGCATATTAATATCTCAAAACAACATCAATGATTCAAGTGACACAATTTAATGATCTACAAGATTATGTATCATTTAGTTATACCATCTACCACATTTAACATTTTCTGTTCTTAACCAAACACCAATCAACTTATTTAAAACATAAACTCTCCAAGTATTTAGCTTGTAAACTGAGATCAAATGAATAAAAGCTGTAGTTTATATTGATATCAAATGAGTAATGAATAAACAAGTAGGAAGAACAAACCAAAACTTTCAATGAATTTGTACTAAAGAACAATCAACCGTGCAAAGTAGATATTAAAGATGATTTAAGCTTCGAGAACAACAATATAATCATCTAATGAATCAAACACTCATGACTACTTTGTGAAAGGATCAAGTCAAGCAATAACAATATGCACGTAGAAGATCATCTCTCTATTTGTTCACTCAAAAACAAGCAAGTGTTCAGCGTTGGTTCCTGGCACCAGGATGTTGTGGCTAAAAGAATAATAATGGGGTTTGGAAGGCCAACGGAAGAAAGTCTCACACAGCTGAAAGTGATCATTAGACAAGAGGAAGTCTTATAATCGAAGCTATGCAAGGAGTAGTGATTGCCACACAACGGATGCACATAGAGATATAAGTGTATGAAAGCTCTCCAATGGAACTAGTGGGGGTGCATCTAACTTGCTTGCTCATGAAGACCTAGAGCACTTTTGAGGAGGCTCATCATTGGAATATACAAGCCAAGTTCTATATTGTAAAGTTCCCCACATAGTTATGCAAGTAAAACATAAAAACTCTCACATATGGAGTAAAGGTGCTAAACATGAGCACAAATGATGACTATGAATATTACAGGTGCTATAACATGAGCACAAGTGTGGATAAAGAGTAGTAATGTTGCCCCCTTTTTATTCTTTCTTTCTTTCTTTTTTTTCTTTCTCTTTTTCCATTTTTTTGTATTTTTCTGTTTCTCTTTTCGATGGCCTCCATGGCTCTTTTCACTTTTAGGGGCAAACATTCTAATATGACAACACACTTTTGATACATGGATATCATAAGGGATAAAACATGGTGTATGAAACGGTGCCTCTGCCAGTGTAGCAGGATATGCAATGATCTAGCGTAACATAGGTAAAACCACACATCAGCTATATAGAATCATGCAAAGCGATATATAAATGATAAATGACAACAAGTCATGTAATGTAAGATGAAAGTTGCGTGGCAATATATCTCGGAACAGCTATGGAAATGCTGTAGTAGGTAGGTATGGTGGATGTTTTGAGGAAGATATTTGGCTTATGTGTAGGAGAACATGATGAATATCTCCCACGAGTTTTGGATGTACCCGCGAAGTATGCACCAACTCTCAATGTGAGAAAGGGCAATGCAAAGTACCGAAGAGGCTAGCAAATATGGTGGTGGAAGTGCCATAAAAACCACAGCTTTAGAACTCACAAGCAAAAAGATTCCAACTAGAAATACGATCTTACAAGGCATAATGAAAATCACTCCATGAGGGACTGTGGCAAATGAACAAGTCACTGTTGGGACCCCGACCGTAGCGCATAACACAAAGTCATTACGGTTGTTTTTTAACATTAGAAGTCATATATCATTATGCTATCAACTGGATATTTAAGTGTGGCACAGCTTCAAGTCTTCTAGACCAACCATTAGTCATTCCACTTTACTAAACCGTCATGTTTACCATTAAGCATATTAATATCTCAAAACAACATCAATGATTCAAGTGACACAATTTAATGATCTACAAGATTATGTATCATTTAGTTATACCATCTACCACATTTAACATTTTCTGTTCTTAACCAAACACCAATCAACTTATTTAAAACACAAACTCTCCTAGTATTTAGCATGTAAACTGAGATCAAATGAATAAAAACTGTAGTTTATATTGATATCAAATGAGTAATGAATAAACAAGTAGGAAGAACAAACCAAAACTTTCAATGAATTTGTACTAAAGAACAATCAACCGTGCAAAGTAGATATTAAAGATGATTTAAGCTTCAAGAACAACAATATAATCATCTAATGAATCAAACACTCATGACCACTTTGTGAAAGGATCAAGTCAAGCAATAACAATATGCACGTAGAAGATCATCTCTCTATTTGTTCACTCAAAAACAAGCAAGTGTTCAGCGTTGGTTCCTGGCACCAGGATGTTGTGGCTAAAAGAATAATAATGGGGTTTGGAAGGCCAACGGAAGAAAGTCTCACACAGCTGAAAGTGATCATTAGACAAGAGGAAGTCTTATAATCGAAGCTATGCAAGGAGTAGTGATGGCCACACAACGGATGCACATAGCACTATAAGTGTATGAAAGCTCTCCAATGGAACTAGTGGGGGTGCATCTAACTTGCTTGCTCATGAAGACCTAGAGCACTTTTGAGGAGGCTCATCATTGGAATATACAAGCCAAGTTCTATATTGTAAAGTTCCCCACATAGTTATGCAAGTAGAACATAAAAACTCTCACATATGGAGTAAAGGTGCTAAACATGAGCACAAATGATGACTATGAATATTACAGGTGCTATAACATGAGCACAAGTGTGGATAAAGAGTAGTAATGTTGCCCTCTTTTTATTCTTTCTTTTTTTCCATTTTTTTGTATTTTTCTTTTTCTCTTTTCGATGGCCTCCATGGCTCTTTTCACTTTTAGGGGCAAACATTCTAATATGACAACACACTTTTGATACATGGATATCATAAGGGATAAAACATGGTGTATGAAACGGTGCCTCTGCCAGTGTAGCAGGATATGCAATGATCTAGCGTAACATAGGTAAAACCACACATCAGCTATATAGAATCATGCAAAGCGATATATAAATGATAAATGACAACAAGTCATGTAATGTAAGATGAAAGTTGCGTGGCAATATATCTCGGAACAGCTATGGAAATGCTGTAGTAGGTAGGTATGGTGGATGTTTTGAGGAAGATATTTGGCTTATGTGTAGGAGAACATGATGAATATCTCCCACGAGTTTTGGATGTACCCGCGAAGTATGCACCAACTCTCAATGTGAGAAAAGGCAATGCAAAGTACCGAAGAGGCTAGCAAATATGGTGGTGGAAGTGCCATAAAAACCGCAGCTTTAGAACTCACAAGCAAAAAGATTCCAACTAGAAATACGATCTTACAAGGCATAATGAAAATCACTCCATGAGGGACTGTGGCAAATGAACAAGTCACTGTTGGGACCCCGACCGTAGCGCATAACACAAAGTCATTACGGTTGTTTTTTAACATTAGAAGTCATATATCATTATGCTATCAACTGGATATTTAAGTGTGGCACAGCTTCAAGTTTTCTAGACCAACCATTAATCATTCCACTTTACTAAACCATCATGTTTACCATTAAGCATATTAATATCTCAAAACAACATCAATGATTCAAGTGACACAATTTAATGATCTACAAGATTATGTATCATTTAGTTATACCATCTACCACATTTAACATTTTCTGTTCTTAACCAAACACCAATCAACTTATTTAAAACATAAACTATCCAAGTATTTAGCATGTAAACTGAGATCAAATGAATAAAAGCTGTAGTTTATATTGATATCAAATGAGTAATGAATAAACAAGTAGGAAGAACAAACCAAAACTTTCAATGAATTTGTACTAAAGAACAATCAACCGTGCAAAGTAGATATTAAAGATGATTTAAGCTTCAAGAACAACAATATAATCATCTAATGAATCAAACACTCATGACCACTTTGTGAAAGGATCAAGTCAAGCAATAACAATATGCACGTAGAAGATCATCTCTCTATTTGTTCACTCAAAAACAAGCAAGTGTTCAGCGTTGGTTCCTGGCACCAGGATGTTGTGGCTAAAAGAATAATAATGGGGGTTTGGAAGGCCAACGGAAAAGTCTCACACAGCTGAAAGTGATAATTAGACAAGAGGAAGTCTTATAATCGAAGCTATGCAAGGAGTAGTGATTGCCACACAACGGATGCACATAGAGATATAAGTGTATGAAAGCTCTCCAATGGAACTAGTGGGGGTGCATCTAACTTGCTTGCTCATGAAGACCTAGAGCACTTTTGAGGAGGCTCATCATTGGAATATACAAGCCAAGTTCTATATTGTAAAGTTCCCCACATAGTTATGCAAGTAAAACATAAAAACTCTCACATATGGAGTAAAGGTGCTAAACATGAGCACAAATGATGACTATGAATATTACAGGTGCTATAACATGAGCACAAGTGTGGATAAAGAGTAGTAATGTTGCCCCCTTTTTATTCTTTCTTTCTTTTTTTTCTTTCTCTTTTTGCATTTTTTTGTATTTTTCTGTTTCTCTTTTCGATGGCCTCCATGACTCTTTTCACTTTTAGGGGCAAACATTCTAATATGAGAACACACTTTTGATACATGGATATCATAAGGGATAAAACATGGTGTATGAAACGGTGACTCCGCCAGTGTAGCAGGATATGCAATGATCTAGCGTAACATGGGTAAAACCACACATCAGCTATATAGAATCATGCAAAGCAATATATAAATGATAAATGACAACAAGTCATGTAATGTAAGATGAAAGTTGCATGGCAATATATCTCGGAACAGCTATGGAAATGCTATAGTAGGTAGGTGATAAGGGGTGGCCCGATCTTCTCAGTGAGCCGATGGTGGATTGGATGGATGATGTAGATAACTCGCGGATGCTCTCGAACTCTCCGGCTGTTCCCCCGTTGCCAATGCAACAGCTCTTCAACCCAACGGATATTCGCAACACCTCACGCTAGTGCAACGCAGCCGCCGACCACGAAGCGGTTTTGCAATCTGCCAATTCCCAGTGGAACGACAGATCACACTCAAACTTTGGTAGCAATGACCTCTCGATCGCAACAAAGGAGAGGGGTGAATTCCTGATCGCAGCAAAGAGGAATTCTGATAGATGAATGCTTTAGCAGTTCGATCTAGGGTTTTGTCTTAAACGTGGTCTAACCTCTCAACTCGCAGGTTGGAGGTATATAAAGGCTAGGGGGATGCGCCCCACAACCAGCCGACCTAGTTCGGTTGCAACCCCAATTCGGGTGCAACCTGACCTGATACAAACCGACCCATGGTGGGTTCGGCCTAACATGGCACGCAGGCCTCATGTATAACACCTTAGACTAATATCTCCTACGTCATGTCCTGGTGCGCCACTTGATCCCTATAACGTGCAACGAGTGATTTCCTTCATTGCCTTGGTGCGCCGGCCTCCCTCTCCTCCCTCGCGCACTTGCTGATATTGGAAATCAGTGCATGTTCTTCTCCTTGCTGTAGCTCGTCTCCTCCAATGCTTGCGCCATCTCCCCCTCCAATGCTTGTGTTATCAACAAAGCTGATCATACACAAGTGCAAGGATTTAGGCAGTATAAAGTTCTCATAGTCACAAACATTATATTCAACTAAGAGTGAGTTCACCTGTTGCTCTAGTAACTTGGTTCGAGCTCTTGTCATTGGTCCAATCCTCACATCATTAGCTTTGTCTTGTACAGCAACATTATCAATAGGAGAAGATGGTAAAGGACTAGGGATGTCCTCATCATCCTCCCCCCTTCAAAAGGCGTCGACCTCGACGCGTCAAGGTCTTCTCCAGCAAATGGCGTCAAATCAGCAACATTAAATGTATTGCTCACACCAAACTCAGATGTAGGAAGATCTATCTTGTATGCATTATCATTTATCTTGGCAAGAACCTTGAAAGGACCATCACCACGTGGCATCAATTTAGACTTGCGCTGAACAGGAAATCTGTCCTTGCGAAAGTGCACCCAAACCATGTCGCCGGGCTGAAAAATCACCTCCTTTCTTTTCTTGTTAACACGATCAGCATTGTACTTGCCTTTCTTCTCGATAGCCTCTTTAGTCTTCTCATGTATCTTCCTCACAAAATCTGCTCGCTTCGATGCATCCATGTTGACACGTTCTTGAATTGGAAGCGGCAGCAAATCAAGCGGTGTAATGGGTTTAAAACCATACACCACCTCAAACGGACACAATTGCGTGGTGGAGTGTACAGCCCTGTTATATGCAAACTCCACATGCGGCAAACACTCTTCCCACACACGCAGATTTTTCTTGATCATTGTCCGCAGCAACGCCGAAAGTGTGCGGTTCACCACCTCCGTTTGGCCATCAGTTTGGGGATGACAAGTTGTACTAAACAGCAGCTTCGTCCCCAGCTTTCCCCAAAGTGTCTTCCAGAAGTAGCTCATGAACTTCACATCACGGTCAGAAACAATCGTCTTTGGTACTCCATGTATGCGCACGATGTCCCTGAAAAACAGATTAGCAATATGCGACGCATCGTCGCTTTTGTGGCAGGCAATAAAATGGGCCATCTTAGAAAAACGATCCACTACCACAAAAATAGAATCATGTCCTCTACTGGTCCTAGGCAATCCTAGCACAAAATCCATGCTTATATCTTCCCATGGTGTAGTAGGAGCAGGAAGAGGGGTATACAAACCGTGGGGCTTAAGTTTGGACTTAGCCTTGTTGCACGTGATGCAACGCTTCACAAACCTGTCCACATCCCGCCTCATGCGTGGCCAATAGAAGTGATCAGCCAACATCAACAACGTCTTCTCACGTCCAAAGTGACCCATCAAGCCGCCTCCATGTGATTCCTGCAACAAGAGCAAACGCACGGACGACTCGGGTACACATAACTTGTTAGCTCGAAACAAATATCCATCATGCATATGGTATTTTTCCCACGCCTTCACATCAGAACAGTTAGCAAAGGCAGCGGCAAAATCAGTATCGGAAGCATATAAATCACGCAAACTCTCTAAACCCAGAACTTGAATATCAAGATGTGTCAAAAGCATGTTTTTCCGAGAGAGTGCATCAGCAACAACGTTTTCTTTGCCCTTCTTATACTTAATAATGTATGGAAAAGATTCAATGAATTCCATCCATTTAGCATGACGTTTATTAAGATTAGTTTGGCACTTTAAAAATTTCAAAGCCTCATGATCAGAATGTATGATAAACTCTTTTGGCCACAAATAATGTTGCCAAACCTCAAGAGCACGAACAAGAGCATACAATTCTTTATCATAAACAGGATAGTTCAATTGTGCACCATGTAATTTTTCAGAAAAATATGCAACCGGTTTTCCCTCTTGCATTAACACACCTCCTATTCCAATGCCACTAGCATCACATTCAATATAAAATTGCTTATTGAAATCAGGAAGCATAAGCAAAGGTGCAGAAATCAAACAACGTTTCAATTCATCAAATGCAGCATCTTGGGCAGCGCCCCAAACAAAAGGGACACCTTTCTTAGTAAGATCATTCAAAGCTGCAGCAATAGTACTAAAGTCTCTCACGAAACGTCTATAAAATCCAGCAAGACCAAGAAAGCTTCGTAATTGACTTAGGTTCATGGGAGTAGGCCAATTTTTAATTGCTTCAATTTTAGAGTCATCTACCTCAACCCCATGCTTAGAAACAACAAATCCCAGAAATATTACCCTATCTTTGCAAAACGTGCATTTCTCAAGATTACCATAGAGCTTATTAGCACGCAGCACATGCAAAACTTGGCGAATATGATCAATATGTTCAGTTTCGTTGTGGCTATAAATTAATATGTCATCAAAATACACAACCACAAACTTTCCAATGAAATGCCTCAAAACATGATTCATTAATCTCATGAAAGTACTAGGTGCATTAGTTAAACCAAAAGGCATCACTAACCACTCATATAGACCGAATTTAGTTTTAAAGGCTGTTTTCCACTCATCTCCTTCTTTCATCCTAATTTGATGATAACCACTACGCAAATCAATCTTAGAGAAAATAGCAGCACCACTTAATTCATCTAGCATGTCATCCAACCGTGGAATAGGGTGACGATAACGAATAGTGATGTTATTAATTGCTCTACAATCTACACACATGCGCCATGTACCATCTTTCTTAGGAACTAAAATAACAGGAACAGCACAAGGACTTAAGCTCACACGAATATACCCTTTGTCCAGAAGTTCTTGTACTTGTCGCTGAATTTCCTTCGTCTCCTCAGGATTGGTACGGTAAGGGGCTCGGTTGGGCAAAGAGGCTCCTGGAATCAAATCAATTTGATGTTCTATGCCTCTCAACGGTGGCAAACCAGCCGGTACCGCGTCGGGAAAAACGTCCTCGAAATCCTGCAACACATTAGCAACACCAAGAGAAATAGGGGTCATGTCATTAGAAACAAGAATTTCGCCCTTGCACATAAGTACAAGAGGTACTAGAGTAGGATCCTCACGAAACTCTTGCAAATCAGATTTAGTGGCTAACATGACTAGCTTATTCTCTCCCTCACTTTTCTTTTTACCACTCGAATTTGGCTTGTGGCTCTCACTCACCGAAGGTGGAGTCTCTCTCCTATCTAATCTCTCACGCTCATCCTCACGGTGAACCTCAACTTTTTGACGAGATTGATTGACCACAGCTTGCGGTGTCATAGGCCTCAACATGATCTCCTTTCCTTGCCAATTGAGCTGGTATGTGTTGGCCCTACCATTGTGTCGGACATCTCTATCAAATTGCCATGGACGACCCAACAATAAATGGCACACCGTCATAGGAACAACATCACACTCCACAGTGTCCTTATAAGGTCCAATCTGAAAGTCCACACGCACCATATGGTTGATCTTCATCTCCCCACTATCACTCAACCACTGAATAAAATAAGGATTAGGATGTGGCAAGTATTTCAGATTGAGTTTTTGACAAAGCTCTTTACTAGCCAAATTGCGGCAACTGCCACCATCAATTATCACTTTGCACGCCTTGCCATTACCAAGTGCAGCCATGGTTTGAAACAGATTGCAGCGCTGCTCCATGGGACTTGGCGTAACGCTCAATGCTCGCTGCGTACAAACAATAGTGGGCAAATGAGCAGCATCAGCATATATAATACCGCTGTCCTCTTCCTCCACAAGATCAGCCGTATGGTCCACCTCATCACCACTCTCATACTCACCAGTTTCTTCATTGACTAACATAACTTTTCTATTGGGACAATCTCGCTTGAAATGACCCTTGCCGCCGCACGTATGGCAGTTCATATCACGTGTACGGGCTGTAGAATTCGAAGAGCCGGTACCACTTGCTGTAGGTGGCGGTGGAGCCTTGTGAGAAGGTGCAGCCGAAATTGGCTTTGTAGGTGCAGCTCCACGAGAACTTGGTGCAACACTAGATTGCACAATACTAGGTGTAGCACGTGAGGAAAAACTGCCCCTTCCAAAGGAAGAACGAGACAAATATTTGGCATCTTCGGCCACTTGTAACTCAGCTTCACGTGCTTGATGCAATAAATCCTCTATATCAGCATATTGATAATGACGTACAATTCTCTTGACATTAAAGTTCAAACCTGACAAGAAACGCTGCATGGTTTGTTCAGATTCTTCTCTCACTTTAGCACGCTGCATTATCAACTCCATCTCCTTGTAATATTCATCCACGGAGGAAGTACCTTGCTTCAGATTTTGCAACTTGTCATACAAGGAACGCCTATAGTTACGAGGAACAAAACGATGTTGCATCTCTTCCTTCATCTCTCGCCAAGAACGAATAGGCAAGTCATTAGCTTCACGCCTTGCATTAACAAGACCATGCCACCAAAGCAAAGCATAACCATCAAACTCAGAAGATGCAAGCTTGATCTTTCTATCTTCCGTATAATCATGCAAACGCCATAATTGTTCCATCTTCAACTCCCAATTAATATATTCTTCCACATCAATAGAGCCCTCGAATTTGGGAATGCTGAATTTTGGTTTACCCAAACCGTCATCATCACGAATGGCTGCATGACCAACATTATCAAACATACGACGAGCACGACCAATAGGTGCACCACCACGCCCCGGATGTGCAGCACCGCGGCCGTCTCCTCGGCCAACATGAGCAGGAATAGCGTGGCCATTAACGTTCTCATCAGCATCATCATAAGCACCAAATGGGTCGTCATGTTCGGCCTGAACACTGGCATCGTCTGCTGGCTGTCCATGACGCTGTGTGATTGCCTCCATGGCTCGAGTCATAGCATCCACGGACCGCTGAAGAGTCCCCAACGACCGCTGTACAGTATCAACCTTGGCATCTGTGGCCGCCAAACCAGTGTGCAACCTCTCAGATTCAGCCCCGAACTGACGCGAAAGATGATCACGTAGGGCCTCATACTCCCGCCAATTAACCGAAGCATTATCCTCCTTCTTTTGCTGCACCACACTTGCGGTGTCATCACCTGACGACATGATTAGTGTGCACAAGAATATCTATATATATATGTGGAAACTCTCAACTCACTCAAAAACCAAAAGAATGTGTGGATCTTACCGTTCCAAAGTGAATTAGCAAAGCTTACCAACTTGTAATAGGAGCACGTGCACGGATGTGATGAAGCGAATATTATGGGTATCAAAGTGTCACACAACAAAACAGGGTATATTGGTGGAGCTTGGTTGGGAGACCTAACAACACCAACTACAAATCCTATTTGCTGTTCGTGTGAAACTCGAAAACACAGGAAACACACACGTGGAGAATAATGTGGCAAAGCAACTATAGGGATGAGCACAAATATGTAAAGATATGTCCGGAGTATAGCTCGTGTTGCAATGCACGGGAAGGACACTAGCAAGTTGCTCAAATAAACTCAGGCACAAGATTGCTCAACAAAGAGTAGTGTCACAAAAGATACTATGCACTTTGGCCTTTTTCCTTGCTCTCTTTTTTTTTTTGATGATTTTTTCAATTTGCTATGGCCAGCACTTTAAGATACACAAGACACACAAGAATGAGCAGCCTGGGAGCACAAAACGTTAGCTAGTCCTGTATGGGTAAGCTCCTAACACTGCTGAAGAAAGGCTGTGTCTAAGGTTTCTGCACAAAAGTGGCAAAAAGAAATACATCCCGACGTTTTTTGGGAATTCTGAGACGTCGAAAAGCCGTAAACAGACGCAGTGAGTTTGGCTGCCTTCGCTTCGGTCTCCTCTACAAAACGAGCTAAAAATCGTCCAAATCGGAGTTCGTATGCAAAAGTTATGCCCGGTTGAATTTTCTGCCGGAACCGTCCACGACACGAACTCGGAAACGGAACACGGAAGGAAAACAGCGACGTACGTCGATGGAAACTGCCGATTCTGACCCGAACTCGGAAACAACCGAAACCTCTTCTCTTTTTTTTTTTGATTTTTTTGACAATGACTCCGAATCCAACACAACTAAGTACGGAAAGTAACAACTCCAAACCTAAACAAACTCTACGACACAAACGGAAAAAAAAGGAAACGCAAAAGATCTACACGAACAGCAACTAGAACGTGCAATCGGTGCTATCTAGTCTATGGCGATGTCTAAACCCTAATATTTTTGTGTGGCTTTTTCTGTATAGGACGAAAAACAGTAAATCTACGGGATGGATATGTGGATGCTCACCGAGTAAAACGCTGGAAATCTGATACCAAGATGATAAGGGGTGGCCCGATCTTCTCAGTGAGCCGATGGTGGATTGGATGGATGATGTAGATAACTCGCGGATGCTCTCGAACTCTCCGGCTGTTCCCCCGTTGCCAATGCAACAGCTCTTCAACCCAACGGATATTCGCAACACCTCACGCTAGTGCAACGCAGCCGCCGACCACGAAGCGGTTTTGCAATCTGCCAATTCCCAGTGGAACGACAGATCACACTCAAACTTTGGTAGCAATGACCTCTCGATCGCAACAAAGGAGAGGGGTGAATTCCTGATCGCAGCAAAGAGGAATTCTGATAGATGAATGCTTTAGCAGTTCGATCTAGGGTTTTGTCTTAAACGTGGTCTAACCTCTCAACTCGCAGGTTGGAGGTATATAAAGGCTAGGGGGATGCGCCCCACAACCAGCCGACCTAGTTCGGTTGCAACCCCAATTCGGGTGCAACCTGACCTGATACAAACCGACCCATGGTGGGTTCGGCCTAACATGGCACGCAGGCCTCATGTATAACACCTTAGACTAATATCTCCTACGTCATGTCCTGGTGCGCCACTTGATCCCTATAACGTGCAACGAGTGATTTCCTTCATTGCCTTGGTGCGCCGGCCTCCCTCTCCTCCCTCGCGCACTTGCTGATATTGGAAATCAGTGCATGTTCTTCTCCTTGCTGTAGCTCGTCTCCTCCAATGCTTGCGCCATCTCCCCCTCCAATGCTTGTGTTATCAACAAAGCTGATCATACACAAGTGCAAGGATTTAGGCAGTATAAAGTTCTCATAGTCACAAACATTATATTCAACTAAGAGTGAGTTCACCTGTTGCTCTAGTAACTTGGTTCGAGCTCTTGTCATTGGTCCAATCCTCACATCATTAGCTTTGTCTTGTACAGCAACATTATCAATAGGAGAAGATGGTAAAGGACTAGGGATGTCCTCATCATCCTCCCCCCTTCAAAAGGCGTCGACCTCGACGCGTCAAGGTCTTCTCCAGCAAATGGCGTCAAATCAGCAACATTAAATGTATTGCTCACACCAAACTCAGATGTAGGAAGATCTATCTTGTATGCATTATCATTTATCTTGGCAAGAACCTTGAAAGGACCATCACCACGTGGCATCAATTTAGACTTGCGCTGAACAGGAAATCTGTCCTTGCGAAAGTGCACCCAAACCATGTCGCCGGGCTGAAAAATCACCTCCTTTCTTTTCTTGTTAACACGATCAGCATTGTACTTGCCTTTCTTCTCGATAGCCTCTTTAGTCTTCTCATGTATCTTCCTCACAAAATCTGCTCGCTTCGATGCATCCATGTTGACACGTTCTTGAATTGGAAGCGGCAGCAAATCAAGCGGTGTAATGGGTTTAAAACCATACACCACCTCAAACGGACACAATTGCGTGGTGGAGTGTACAGCCCTGTTATATGCAAACTCCACATGCGGCAAACACTCTTCCCACACACGCAGATTTTTCTTGATCATTGTCCGCAGCAACGCCGAAAGTGTGCGGTTCACCACCTCCGTTTGGCCATCAGTTTGGGGATGACAAGTTGTACTAAACAGCAGCTTCGTCCCCAGCTTTCCCCAAAGTGTCTTCCAGAAGTAGCTCATGAACTTCACATCACGGTCAGAAACAATCGTCTTTGGTACTCCATGTATGCGCACGATGTCCCTGAAAAACAGATTAGCAATATGCGACGCATCGTCGCTTTTGTGGCAGGCAATAAAATGGGCCATCTTAGAAAAACGATCCACTACCACAAAAATAGAATCATGTCCTCTACTGGTCCTAGGCAATCCTAACACAAAATCCATGCTTATATCTTCCCATGGTGTAGTAGGAGCAGGAAGAGGGGTATACAAACCGTGGGGCTTAAGTTTGGACTTAGCCTTGTTGCACGTGATGCAACGCTTCACAAACCTGTCCACATCCCGCCTCATGCGTGGCCAATAGAAGTGATCAGCCAACATCAACAACGTCTTCTCACGTCCAAAGTGACCCATCAAGCCGCCTCCATGTGATTCCTGCAACAAGAGCAAACGCACGGACGACTCGGGTACACATAACTTGTTAGCTCGAAACAAATATCCATCATGCATATGGTATTTTTCCCACGCCTTCACATCAGAACAGTTAGCAAAGGCAGCGGCAAAATCAGTATCGGAAGCATATAAATCACGCAAACTCTCTAAACCCAGAACTTGAATATCAAGATGTGTCAAAAGCATGTTTTTCCGAGAGAGTGCATCAGCAACAACGTTTTCTTTGCCCTTCTTATACTTAATAATGTATGGAAAAGATTCAATGAATTCCATCCATTTAGCATGACGTTTATTAAGATTAGTTTGGCACTTTAAAAATTTCAAAGCCTCATGATCAGAATGTATGATAAACTCTTTTGGCCACAAATAATGTTGCCAAACCTCAAGAGCACGAACAAGAGCATACAATTCTTTATCATAAACAAGATAGTTCAATTGTGCACCATGTAATTTTTCAGAAAAATATGCAACCGGTTTTCCCTCTTGCATTAACACACCTCCTATTCCAATGCCACTAGCATCACATTCAATATAAAATTGCTTATTGAAATCAGGAAGCATAAGCAAAGGTGCAGAAATCAAACAACGTTTCAATTCATCAAATGCAGCATCTTGGGCAGCGCCCCAAACAAAAGGGACACCTTTCTTAGTAAGATCATTCAAAGCTGCAGCAATAGTACTAAAGTCTCTCACGAAACGTCTATAAAATCCAGCAAGACCAAGAAAGCTTCGTAATTGACTTAGGTTCATGGGAGTAGGCCAATTTTTAATTGCTTCAATTTTAGAGTCATCTACCTCAACCCCATGCTTAGAAACAACAAATCCCAGAAATATTACCCTATCTTTGCAAAACGTGCATTTCTCAAGATTACCATAGAGCTTATTAGCACGCAGCACATGCAAAACTTGGCGAATATGATCAATATGTTCAGTTTTGTTGTGGCTATAAATTAATATGTCATCAAAATACACAACCACAAACTTTCCAATGAAATGCCTCAAAACATGATTCATTAATCTCATGAAAGTACTAGGTGCATTAGTTAAACCAAAAGGCATCACTAACCACTCATATAGACCGAATTTAGTTTTAAAGGCTGTTTTCCACTCATCTCCTTCTTTCATCCTAATTTGATGATAACCACTACGCAAATCAATCTTAGAGAAAATAGCAGCACCACTTAATTCATCTAGCATGTCATCCAACCGTGGAATAGGGTGACGATAACGAATAGTGATGTTATTAATTGCTCTACAATCTACACACATGCGCCATGTACCATCTTTCTTAGGAACTAAAATAACAGGAACAGCACAAGGACTTAAGCTCACACGAATATACCCTTTGTCCAGAAGTTCTTGTACTTGTCGCTGAATTTCCTTCGTCTCCTCAGGATTGGTACGGTAAGGGGCTCGGTTGGGCAAAGAGGCTCCTGGAATCAAATCAATTTGATGTTCTATGCCTCTCAACGGTGGCAAACCAGCCGGTACCGCGTCGGGAAAAACGTCCTCGAAATCCTGCAACACATTAGCAACACCAAGAGAAATAGGGGTCATGTCATTAGAAACAAGAATTTCGCCCTTGCACATAAGTACAAGAGGTACTAGAGTAGGATCCTCACGAAACTCTTGCAAATCAGATTTAGTGGCTAACATGACTAGCTTATTCTCTCCCTCACTTTTCTTTTTACCACTCGAATTTGGCTTGTGGCTCTCACTCACCGAAGGTGGAGTCTCTCTCCTATCTAATCTCTCACGCTCATCCTCACGGTGAACCTCAACTTTTTGACGAGATTGATTGACCACAGCTTGCGGTGTCATAGGCCTCAACATGATCTCCTTTCCTTGCCAATTGAGCTGGTATGTGTTGGCCCTACCATTGTGTCGGACATCTCTATCAAATTGCCATGGACGACCCAACAATAAATGGCACACCGTCATAGGAACAACATCACACTCCACAGTGTCCTTATAAGGTCCAATCTGAAAGTCCACACGCACCATATGGTTGATCTTCATCTCCCCACTATCACTCAACCACTGAATAAAATAAGGATTAGGATGTGGCAAGTATTTCAGATTGAGTTTTTGACAAAGCTCTTTACTAGCCAAATTGCGGCAACTGCCACCATCAATTATCACTTTGCACGCCTTGCCATTACCAAGTGCAGCCATGGTTTGAAACAGATTGCAGCGCTTGATGAGGATATATCAGTGGATTATGATGATTATACATGCTTAAAGTGGAAGGAAATATTAAGCCTAACCGATGATTATTATAAGGTGAACTCATTCCTAGTTGGACATGATACATTGATTATAAGAATGTTATACTACCTAAGTTATTGTGTTCTTGTATCATTAGGTTTGAGTTAATAGAGCATGGCGCATGAAGAAGAAGATGCGTGCAAGGAATGGAGATCATTGACAACCATCAAGGTGGCAAGCACGAGGGAGGCGAGGGAGGAAGTGGAGCCATCAATGAAGAGAGATTCAATTCGGACTAGCAGAAGTCACGAATTCGAAACATTCAAGGTGTATTCATATGAAGTCCAAATAAAGCAACGAAGCACAGGTTGGAAAGGAAATTACAAATCCTTTCTAACGGATCCGACCCCAAACACCGGTTCGACTCGGACAAGCCTCGGTGACCAAAACAAGTCGACGGCTGTTTCCTGCCAGTTTCCAAATAGAGTCCTTTAAGTTAGGAAAGTTAGAGATATGTTTGTTTTCAACTCCAACCCTATGTTGGACGTCCAGCAGCCTTTATATACTTGTAATTCGTGGCTTTTAGAAACAGACCACGTTTAAACATAAACCCTAGATTGGATTGCTAAGCATTCATCTATATTCGAGTTCCTCTGTGTTGCGCTCAGGAATTCAACCTCTCCACTGTGTTGCGCTCTGGAGATTATTATCTGAAGTTTGAGTGTGATCTGTTGTTCCACTGGGAATTAGTAGATTGCAAAACCGCTTCGTGGTCGGCGGCTACGTTGCATCGGTGTGAGGCGTCGCGAATATCCATTGGGTTGAAGAGCTGTTGCATTGGCAACGGGGGAACAGCCGGAGAGTTCGTCGGATTCTCGCAAGTTATCTTCCACCATCATCCATCCACCCACCGCTCACTGAGAAGATCGGGCCACCCCTTATCATCTTGGTATCAGATTTCCAGCGTTTTACTCGGTGAGCATCCACATATCCATCCCCGTAGATTTTACTATTTTTCGTCCTATCCAGAAAAAGCCCCACAAAAATATTTGCCATAGCCTTAGATCGCATCGTTTCATCGAGTTTAGTTGCTGATCGTGTGTCCTTTTGCGTTGTTTTTCCTTATGATCTAAATTGTAGTTGCTTCAACGTTATTTGTCAGTTTGTTTTGTTGTTGGAGTCTTGTCAGATTCGTTTCAGCAAAAGAAGTAAAAAAAAAAAGAGGAAAGAGAAGTCTTGACCGATTTGGTTTCCGTTCAGTTTTTTGTGCGACACTCCTAGGTCCTGTCGTTGTGTCCGTGTCGAGGTGTGTCTGTGTCCTTTTTTTTCCTTAGTCAAGTTCGTGTCTAATTTAGTTTCCTTAGGTGTTTCCTTTTCCGTGTATTTCCATTGATAAACTTAGGTATAAGCCTGTCTATTTTTGTGTAGAACTTTCCTACGAGACTAGTAATTTCTATGCTCTTTGGGCTGCTCATATAGGTTGGAAAGTGCATTATTTTGGCAGTCTATTTTATTTGCTCCTGTGAAATATTTGTGTGGCCTAGTTAAACAGAGAAAAAGGGAGAAAAAAAAAGAAGAGAAAAAGAAAGTTCCGAAATTGATGTAGCTACAGTACCGAGCGAAAAAGAAAAAAGAGGCCAGAATTTTATTCATATCAGTCTGTTTGGAGCATTGTTTGCGAATTATATTCCTGCCTTGCACTAGTAGAATTGAGCAATCTTGTGCCCTTAATATTGAGCTTTTGCTAGCGTCTCTCCTGTGCATTGCAACACGAGCATTATTCCGACATATATCATTCTTAGCTCATTTTCAGAGTTGCAATTGCCCCATTTATCTCCACCGTGTGCGTTTCCGAGTGTCTCTTGTGTCATACGATCAGCACTAGGCTTTGTGAATCGGTGTGTTGTTAGGTATCCCTACCAAGCTCCACTAAAATACCCTGGTTTTGTTGTGTGACACTTTGAGACCCATAATATTCGCTTCACCCCATCCGTGCACGTACTGCCCTACGAGTGGTAAGCTTTACTATTCACTTTGGAACGGTAAGATACATAATTTCTTTCGGTTTTGAGTGAGTTGAGAGTTTTTCCACATATACATATTCGTGTTCTTCACTAATCATGGCAGACAAGGCTACGGATACTTTGGACACACACCGATATCACTTCCTCCGCCATAAATATTGTAGTGATACTTTTTGGGAGGAAGAATGTGGTACTTTTGATGGTGATGGCCTATTCCACCATTGTGTGCAAATTGGTGAGCGATGTGCTGCCGCCACCATTGACGGATCCTCTAATCTCAATCTGGTTAGCATTGAGGTTGTAGACAAATTGCAGCTACATAAATGTGCCCGTTCGAAGCCATACCTTTTACGCTCATCATATGGCACATTGCTGATTTCCCACACTGCTGAAGTTCCTTTTACCTTCGGCAATTATACCGAGCTGGTGTGGTGTGATGTATCCCCAGTGCCACTTGATTCTTGTCATGTCCTTTTGGGAGGTCCATGGTGCAAGAAGTTTCAAGTTCAAGCCCGCCCAAAGGTCAAGAATATTTCATTCATATGGAACAAGACGCGGCGTGGACTGTTGCGGAGTTCAGCCAATGATTTTCATGAGTATCATCTTCTTCGTAAGGAGAGGAGAAAAGAATTCAGCTTGTCCGCTAGGTACAAGGTCATCATGGACGGTGACAGATCCATTATATGTCATCTTGACCACATTGTGCATCAAATCCCATGTGAGAATGAGAGCCACATAGCCAAATTGAGTGAGAGTGTTATAAAAAGTGACTTGTGTGACTCCACTAAACGTGAAGTTGAGTGCATCCATGATGAGGATATATCGGTGGATTATGATGATTATCCATGCTTAAACTGGAAGGAAATACTAAACATGATCGATGATTATTATAAGGTGAACTCATTCCTAGTTGGATATGATACCATGAATTATAAGAATGTTATACTGCCTAAGTTATTATGTTTATGTATCATTAGGTTTGAGTTAATGGAGATAATGGCGAATGGAGAAGAAGATGTGGGCAAGGAATGGAGGCTGTTGACAAACATCAAGGTGGCTAGCACGAGGGAGGCGAGGGAGGAAGCGGAGCCATCACGCGAAGAAGGGATGCTGCAAACAAAGAAAGATCCTTTCCAATTCGGATTCAAGATTTGTTCAGATTCGGTTCGGACTGACAGAAGTCCTGAATTTGAAACGGACGTGGATTCTTTATACGGACTCCAAATAGAGCAAAGAAGCACAATCTGAAAAGGCAATTTGAAGGGCTTTCCAATGGGTCCGGCCCCATGCCCCGGTTCGGCTCGGACTAGGCGCGGTGACCGCAACAAGTCACGAGTTGTTTTCTGCCTGTTTCCAAACAGAGTCCGTTAAAGTTAGGAAAGTTAGGTTTTGACTCCAACACAATGTTGGACGTCCAGCAGCCTTTATAAGGCTTGTAATTTCGTGGCTTTTAGGTTTAGACCACGTTTAAACATAAACCCTAGATTGGATTGCTAAGCATTCATCTATATTCGAGTTCCTCTGTGTTGCGCTCAGGAATTCAACCTCTCCACTGTGTTGCGCTCTGGAGATTATTATCCGAAGTTTGAGTGTGATCTGTTGTTCCACTGGGAATTAGTAGATTGCAAAACCGCTTCGTGGCCGGCGGCTACGTTGCATCGGTGTGAGGCGTCGCGAATATCCATTGGGTTGAAGAGCTGTTGCATTGGCAACGGGGGAACAGCCGGAAAGCTCGTCGGATTCTCGCAAGTTATCTTTCACCATCATCCATCTACCCACCGCTCACTGAGAAGATCGGGCCACCCCTTATCATCTTGGTATCAGATTTCCAGCGTTTACTCGGTGAGCATCCACAAATCCATCTCGTAGTTGTAGATTTATTTTCGTCCTATCCAGAAAAAGCCATACAAAAAGATTAGGTTTTAGATTTTGCCATAGACTTAGATTGCAGCAGTTTGATTCATAGTTGCTGGTCAATTTTCCTTTGCGTAACTTTAATCTTGTCCAAGTCTAGGTTTAGGGTTCTAATCGTTTTGCTTTCTCTTATTGAATTCGGAGTCCAAAAACAGAAAATACCAATTTTCGTCCGTTTTTCCCGCGTGGACAGTTTCCGAGTAGAGTTAGGTTTCTAAGTTCTGTTTGTTTCCAAATCTTCCGTTGTTATTTCCGTAACTTTGTTTAGCTTAGCCACTGCCTTTCTACAGCACGTGAGTAGGAACTTACCCATTGAGAATAGCAAATTTTCTTGTGCTCGACAGGCTGCTCTTTTGATCGGTTTTCTTGCACACTTTGTCTCAGCGTGTTTGCTCAAGTGCTCCTGTTTTGTTGTGGCCATAAATTTAAAATCAAAAAAAAAAGAGAAAAGAGAAAAGAGACGAGAGAAAAAGTGACAAAAGAAAAAATTTCAGAGAAGAGAAAAGAATCAAAGGCCGAAGTTCAAATTTCAGTTGAGGAGCTTGCTGATTGTGTTTTGTTGCATAGTTGAGCAATCTTGTGCCTGTCATTAGAGCCTTTTTGCTAGCATCTCTCTTGTGCATTTGCAACAACCGAGCATTACTCCGATATATCATATTTTGAGCTCAATTTTCAAAGTTGCTTTTGCCCCATTTATCTCCACCGTGTGAGTTTCCCTGTTGTGTCTGATCAGCACTAGGAATTGAACTGGTGTAGTTAGGTATCCCTACCAAGCTCCACTAAATACCCTGGTTTGCTGTGTGACGCATTGAAACCCATAATATTCGCTGCATCACATCCGTGCACGTACTGTCACTACAAGTGGTGAGCTTTTCTAATTCACTGTGGAACGGTAAGATCCACAATTTCTTTCGGTTGAGTGAGTTGAGAGTTTTCCACATATATACATATCTGTTTGTTTTTCACTAACCATGGTAGACAGTGCTATGGATACTTTGGAGACACGTCAATATCACTTCCTCCACCATAAATATTGTAGTGATACTTTTTGGGAGGAAGAACAAGGTGCTTTCAATGGTGATGGCCTTTTCCACCATCGTGTGCAGATTGGTGAGCGATGTGCTGCTGCCACCATTGACGGATCTTCTAATCTCAATTTAGTCAGTATTGAGGTTGTAGAGAAGTTGCAGCTACATAAATTTTCCAATCTGAAGCCATACCTTCTACGCTCATCATATGGCACACTGCTTATTTCCCACACTGCTGAAGTTCCTTTTACCTTCGGCGAGCATACTGAGATTGTGCGATGTGATGTATCCCCCATGCCACTTGACTCTTGTCACGTACTTCTCGGAGATCCTTGGTGCAGGAAGTTTCAAGTTCGAGCTCGCCCCGAGGTTAACAAAATTTCGTTCATGTGGAACATGAAGCGGGGTTTTCTGCTACGAAATTCAGCCGATGATTTTCATGAGTACCATCTTCTTCGCAAGGAGAGGAGAAAAGAATTTAGCTTATCGGCTAAGTACATGGTCATCATGGACGGTGACATTTCAATTATATGTCATGTTGACCACATTATGGATCAAATCCCATGTGAGAATGAGAGCCACATAGCCAAATTGAGTGAGAGTGTTATAAAAAGTGAGTTGTGTGATTCCACTAAACGTGAGGATGAGTGCATACACTTTGAGAGTATGAGAGAACAAGACAACATGAGTGTAGTAGATGATAGGACATGTGAGGATATTTCTGCTAATGTAACTATCTCTACTTCTAGTGTTGTTTCTTGTGATATGCAGGTTGCTTTTGAAGAAAGGGAGCTGTCAAGTCTTCAACCTGCATCACCACTAGAGGAACCTATTTCAGTGCCTACTACATCTGAGGAGTTTGCCATTGAAAAGGGTAATGATTTTGAGCTGCAGCCAGCAAGCGCGTCACTTTGTGAGTATGATTCTACGCTGACTAGTTCTAGTGATTTGATACACAAACATATTTCAGCACCATGTGATAATTTGCTAAATTCGAATTTTGATCATGTGGTATTGATTACACATAAAGAGATCCTTGCTAAACTACAACCGACTGATGTTTTGTTTTACATCATGCTAGAAGAACCACTTACCATTAGTTGTGCTATGAATAGGATTTCTGAAATTTCATATGTAAATTCTAGCACCTATGCCAACTGTTTTCGATTCTATTTAATTGGTGACTATAACATGAACGAGAATTTTTTGGTGGATCACATATGCATTACCTATGATAACATTGCTGAACTAAAACATTTTTCTTGCAATCATATATGCTCTGTGCCGAAATCTTTTTGCTTTGGGACAATACCTCATTATCATGATAATATGATGTTTTCTAGTCTAGTTGATGTACCTCAGCGAACAAAGGTAGCATCACCTTTGTTGGACTGTTCTGATCTTGCTAGATTTGCATATGATTATGCACATCCGTCTTGTTTGTCCCAAACTGATTTATGCTTCACTTATATTTGCAAACTGAGTTGCATCTTAAGTACTGGAAATAATGGACATGACTATTTACCTGTTTGTGCTGCATGGTCATTACTTTGTTCTACATATCAGAGTAGCGCAATTGAAGCATGGTATGACACATATGATGATTTGCATCGTTTGGATTGGTTTGACCTTGATAGCATGAAATTTGATCATCGATCTTCTGTGAGGACATTGGATTTAATACTGAATCATAAGATTTTATATATTTGTGTCTATCATTTTGATCATGATTCTATGAACTTCACTTATACTTGCAATTCTGATTGCTTATTGCTGAGATTTTGTTGGTTCCATTATGACAATTATATGTGCTATGCTCGCAATTTTCGTTGCATTTTGTCATTTGAGAATAATCATCCTATTTACAAACATGATACAACCTGCTATATATACATATACTCTGCGTACACGTTGTTCTTTTTGTTTCTTCCACTTTCAGCTTATCCAAAGCCGCGGACGGCTTTTCTTGAAGAAAGGGAGGATGATGAGGATATATCGGTGGATTATGATGATTATCCATGCTTAAACTGGAAGGAAATACTAAACATGATCGATGATTATTATAAGGTGAACTCATTCCTAGTTGGATATGATACCATGAATTATAAGAATGTTATACTGCCTAAGTTATTATGTTTATGTATCATTAGGTTTGAGTTAATGGAGATAATGGCGAATGGAGAAGAAGATGTGGGCAAGGAATGGAGGCTGTTGACAAACATCAAGGTGGCTAGCACGAGGGAGGCGAGGGAGGAAGCGGAGCCATCACGCGAAGAAGGGATGCTGCAAACAAAGAAAGATCCTTTCCAATTCGGATTCAAGATTTGTTCAGATTCGGTTCGGACTGACAGAAGTCCTGAATTTGAAACGGACGTGGATTCTTTATACGGACTCCAAATAGAGCAAAGAAGCACAATCTGAAAAGGCAATTTGAAGGGCTTTCCAATGGGTCCGGCCCCATGCCCCGGTTCGGCTCGGACTAGGCGCGGTGACCGCAACAAGTCACGAGTTGTTTTCTGCCTGTTTCCAAACAGAGTCCGTTAAAGTTAGGAAAGTTAGGTTTTGACTCCAACACAATGTTGGACGTCCAGCAGCCTTTATAAGGCTTGTAATTTCGTGGCTTTTAGGTTTAGACCACGTTTAAACATAAACCCTAGATTGGATTGCTAAGCATTCATCTATATTCGAGTTCCTCTGTGTTGCGCTCAGGAATTCAACCTCTCCACTGTGTTGCGCTCTGGAGATTATTATCCGAAGTTTGAGTGTGATCTGTTGTTCCACTGGGAATTAGTAGATTGCAAAACCGCTTCGTGGCCGGCGGCTACGTTGCATCGGTGTGAGGCGTCGCGAATATCCATTGGGTTGAAGAGCTGTTGCATTGGCAACGGGGGAACAGCCGGAAAGCTCGTCGGATTCTCGCAAGTTATCTTTCACCATCATCCATCTACCCACCGCTCACTGAGAAGATCGGGCCACCCCTTATCAATCCACTTCGAGAGTATGAGAGAACAAGATAACATGAGTGTAGTAGATGATAGGACATGTGAGGATATTTCTACTAACGTCATAATCTCTACTCCTAGTGTTGTTTCATGTGATATGCAGGTTGCTTTTGAAGAAAGGGAGCCATCAGCTCTACAACCCGCATCACCACGTGAGGATGATGTAATAGTGCCTACTACATCTGAGGAGATTACCATTGAAAAAGGTACTGATTTGGAGCTGCGGCCAGCAAGCGAATCACTTTGTGAGTCTACTCCTTTGTTGGTTGATTCCTATGATTTGAACTACACACATATTTCAAAACCATGTGATAAATTGCTAATTTCGAATTTAGATCATGTGGTACTGATTTCACATAAGGAAGTGCTTGCTCGAATTCCAGTTGATACTATTGTTTGTTATGTAATGCTAGATGAACCTATGAATTTGAGTTGTGCTATGGACAAGATATCTGAAATTTCATATTTGCGTTCTGGCACACATGCAAGTTGTTTCTTTATTAATTTAATTGGTGAGTATAGCATTAATGATGAATTTATGGTGGATCACATATGCATTACGTATGATAAAATTGCTGAATTAAACTGTCCTAGTTTAAATCCTATATGCTATATGCCGAGATCTTTTTGCTTTGGGACAATACCTTATTCTCATGATCATATGACGTGTTCTAGTCTAGTTGATGTTTTACAGGGAACTGGTCTTGCTAGATTTCAACCTGATTTTACACATACGTTTTGTGTGTATCATGCGTTGTGTCCTAGGTGTGCTACAAATTTGAACTTCACTTATACTTGCAATTTCAGTTGCCTTTGGTCTATTGATATTAATTTGTGTGTCAAGAAAAATGGTACAACACGCTATATATACATGTACTCTGCATATACATTGTTCTTTTTGTTTCTTCCGCTTTCAACTTATCCACAGCCGAGGACGGCTGTTCTTGAAGAAAGGGAGGATGATGAGGATATATCAGTGGATTATGATGATTATACATGCTTAAAGTGGAAGGAAATATTAAGCCTAACCGATGATTATTATAAGGTGAACTCATTCCTAGTTGGACATGATACATTGATTATAAGAATGTTATACTACCTAAGTTATTGTGTTCTTGTATCATTAGGTTTGAGTTAATAGAGCATGGCGCATGAAGAAGAAGATGCGTGCAAGGAATGGAGATCATTGACAACCATCAAGGTGGCAAGCACGAGGGAGGCGAGGGAGGAAGTGGAGCCATCAATGAAGAGAGATTCAATTCGGACTAGCAGAAGTCACGAATTCGAAACATTCAAGGTGTATTCATATGAAGTCCAAATAAAGCAACGAAGCACAGGTTGGAAAGGAAATTACAAATCCTTTCTAACGGATCCGACCCCAAACACCGGTTCGACTCGGACAAGCCTCGGTGACCAAAACAAGTCGACGGCTGTTTCCTGCCAGTTTCCAAATAGAGTCCTTTAAGTTAGGAAAGTTAGAGATATGTTTGTTTTCAACTCCAACCCTATGTTGGACGTCCAGCAGCCTTTATATACTTGTAATTCGTGGCTTTTAGAAACAGACCACGTTTAAACATAAACCCTAGATTGGATTGCTAAGCATTCATCTATATTCGAGTTCCTCTGTGTTGCGCTCAGGAATTCAACCTCTCCACTGTGTTGCGCTCTGGAGATTATTATCCGAAGTTTGAGTGTGATCTGTTGTTCCACTGGGAATTAGTAGATTGCAAAACCGCTTCGTGGTCGGCCGCTACGTTGCATCGGTGTGAGGCGTCGCGAATATCCATTGGGTTGAAGAGCTGTTGCATTGGCAACGGGGGAACAGCCGGAGAGTTCGTCGGATTCTCGCAAGTTATCTTCCACCATCATCCATCCACCCACCGCTCACTGAGAAGATCGGGCCACCCCTTATCAGCGCTGCTCCATGGGACTTGGCGTAACGCTCAATGCTCGCTGCGTAGAAACAATAGTGGGCAAATGAGCAGCATCAGCATATATAATACCGCTGTCCTCTTCCTCCACAAGATCAGCCGTATGGTCCACCTCATCACCACTCTTATACTCACCAGTTTCTTCATTGACTAACATAACTTTTCTATTGGGACAATCTCGCTTGAAATGACCCTTGCCGCCGCACGTATGGCAGTTCATATCACGTGTACGGGCTGTAGAATTCGAAGAGCCGGTACCACTTGCTGTAGGTGGCGGTGGAGGCTTGTGAGAAGGTGCAGCCGAAATTGGCTTTGTAGGTGCAGCTCCACGAGAACTTGGTGCAACACTAGATTGCACAATACTAGGTGTAGCACGTGAGGAAAAACTGCCCCTTCCAAAGGAAGAACGAGACAAATATTTGGCATCTTCGGCCACTTGTAACTCAGCTTCACGTGCTTGATGCAATAAATCCTCTATATCAGCATATTGATAATGACGTACAATTCTCTTGACATTAAAGTTCAAACCTGACAAGAAACGCTGCATGGTTTGTTCAGATTCTTCTCTCACTTTAGCACGCTGCATTATCAACTCCATCTCCTTGTAATATTCATCCACGGAGGAAGTACCTTGCTTCAGATTTTGCAACTTGTCATACAAGGAACGCCTATAGTTACGAGGAACAAAACGATGTTGCATCTCTTCCTTCATCTCTCGCCAAGAACGAATAGGCAAGTCATTAGCTTCACGCCTTGCATTAACAAGACCATGCCACCAAAGCAAAGCATAACCATCAAACTCAGAAGATGCAAGCTTGATCTTTCTATCTTCCGTATAATCATGCAAACGCCATAATTGTTCCATCTTCAACTCCCAATTAATATATTCTTCCACATCAATAGAGCCCTCGAATTTGGGAATGCTGAATTTTGGTTTACCCAAACCGTCATCATCACGAATGGCTGCATGACCAACATTATCAAACATACGACGAGCACGACCAATAGGTGCACCACCACGCCCCGGATGTGCAGCACCGCGGCCGTCTCCTCGGCCAACATGAGCAGGAATAGCGTGGCCATTAACGTTCTCATCAGCATCATCATAAGCACCAAATGGGTCGTCATGTTCGGCCTGAACACTGGCATCGTCTGCTGGCTGTCCATGACGCTGTGTGATTGCCTCCATGGCTCGAGTCATAGCATCCACGGACCGCTGAAGAGTCCCCAACGACCGCTGTACAGTATCAACCTTGGCATCTGTGGCCGCCAAACCAGTGTGCAACCTCTCAGATTCAGCCCCGAACTGACGCGAAAGATGATCACGTAGGGCCTCATACTCCCGCCAATTAACCGAAGCATTATCCTCCTTCTTTTGCTGCACCACACTTGCGGTGTCATCACCTGACGACATGATTAGTGTGCACAAGAATATCTATATATATATGTGGAAACTCTCAACTCACTCAAAAACCAAAAGAATGTGTGGATCTTACCGTTCCAAAGTGAATTAGCAAAGCTTACCAACTTGTAATAGGAGCACGTGCACGGATGTGATGAAGCGAATATTATGGGTATCAAAGTGTCACACAACAAAACAGGGTATATTGGTGGAGCTTGGTTGGGAGACCTAACAACACCAACTACAAATCCTATTTGCTGTTCGTGTGAAACTCGAAAACACAGGAAACACACACGTGGAGAATAATGTGGCAAAGCAACTATAGGGATGAGCACAAATATGTAAAGATATGTCCGGAGTATAGCTCGTGTTGCAATGCACGGGAAGGACACTAGCAAGTTGCTCAAATAAACTCAGGCACAAGATTGCTCAACAAAGAGTAGTGTCACAAAAGATACTATGCACTTTGGCCTTTTTCCTTGCTCTCTTTTTTTTTTTGATGAATTTTTCAATTTGCTATGGCCAGCACTTTAAGATACACAAGACACACAAGAATGAGCAGCCTGGGAGCACAAAACGTTAGCTAGTCCTGTATGGGTAAGCTCCTAACACTGCTGAAGAAAGGCTGTGTCTAAGGTTTCTGCACAAAAGTGGCAAAAAGAAATACATCCCGACGTTTTTTGGGAATTCTGAGACGTCGAAAAGCCGTAAACAGACGCAGTGAGTTTGGCTGCCTTCGCTTCGGTCTCCTCTACAAAACGAGCTAAAAATCGTCCAAATCGGAGTTCGTATGCAAAAGTTATGCCCGGTTGAATTTTCTGCCGGAACCGTCCACGACACGAACTCGGAAACGGAACACGGAAGGAAAACAGCGACGTACGTCGATGGAAACTGCCGATTCTGACCCGAACTCGGAAACAACCGAAACCTCTTCTCTTTTTTTTTTGATTTTTTTGACAATGACTCCGAATCCAACACAACTAAGTACGGAAAGTAACAACTCCAAACCTAAACAAACTCTACGACACAAACGGAAAAAAAAGGAAACGCAAAAGATCTACACGAACAGCAACTAGAACGTGCAATCGGTGCTATCTAGTCTATGGCGATGTCTAAACCCTAATATTTTTGTGTGGCTTTTTCTGTATAGGACGAAAAACAGTAAATCTACGGGATGGATATGTGGATGCTCACCGAGTAAAACGCTGGAAATCTGATACCAAGATGATAAGGGGTGGCCCGATCTTCTCAGTGAGCCGATGGTGGATTGGATGGATGATGTAGATAACTCGCGGATGCTCTCGAACTCTCCGGCTGTTCCCCCGTTGCCAATGCAACAGCTCTTCAACCCAACGGATATTCGCAACACCTCACGCTAGTGCAACGCAGCCGCCGACCACGAAGCGGTTTTGCAATCTGCCAATTCCCAGTGGAACGACAGATCACACTCAAACTTTGGTAGCAATGACCTCTCGATCGCAACAAAGGAGAGGGGTGAATTCCTGATCGCAGCAAAGAGGAATTCTGATAGATGAATGCTTTAGCAGTTCAATCTAGGGTTTTGTCTTAAACGTGGTCTAACCTCTCAACTCGCAGGTTGGAGGTATATAAAGGCTAGGGGGATGCGCCCCACAACCAGCCGACCTAGTTCGGTTGCAACCCCAATTCGGGTGCAACCTGACCTGATACAAACCGACCCATGGTGGGTTCGGCCTAACATGGCACGCAGGCCTCATGTATAACACCTTAGACTAATATCTCCTACGTCATGTCCTGGTGCGCCACTTGATCCCTATAACGTGCAACGAGTGATTTCCTTCATTGCCTTGGTGCGCCGGCCTCCCTCTCCTCCCTCGCGCACTTGCTGATATTGGAAATCAGTGCATGTTCTTCTCCTTGCTGTAGCTCGTCTCCTCCAATGCTTGCGCCATCTCCCCCTCCAATGCTTGTGTTATCAACAAAGCTGATCATACACAAGTGCAAGGATTTAGGCAGTATAAAGTTCTCATAGTCACAAACATTATATTCAACTAAGAGTGAGTTCACCTGTTGCTCTAGTAACTTGGTTCGAGCTCTTGTCATTGGTCCAATCCTCACATCATTAGCTTTGTCTTGTACAGCAACATTATCAATAGGAGAAGATGGTAAAGGACTAGGGATGTCCTCATCAGTAGGTATGGTGGATGTTTTGGGGAAGATATTTGGCTTATGTGTAGGAGAACATGATGAAGATCTCCCACGAGTTTTGGATGTACCCGCGAAGTATGCACCAACTCTCAATGTGAGAAAGGGCAATGCAACGTACCGAAGAGGGTAGCAAATATGGTGGTGGAAGTGCCATAAAAACCACAGCTTTAGAACTCACAAGCAAAAAGATTCCAACTAGAAATATGATCTTACAAGGCATAATGAAAATCACTCCATGAGGGACTGTGGCAAATGAACAAGTCACTGTTGGGACCCCGACCGTAGCGCATAACACAAAGTCATTACCGTTGTTTTTTAACATTAGAAGTCATATATCATTATGCTATCAACTGGATATTTAAGTGTGGCACAGTTTCAAGTTTTCTAGACCAACCATTAATCATTCCACTTTACTAAAACATCATGTTTACCATTAAGCATATTAATATCTCAAAACAACATCAATGATTCAAGTGGCACAATTTAATGATGTACAAGATTATGTATCATTTAGTTATACCATCTACCACATTTAACATTTTCTGTTCTTAACCAAACACCAATCAACTTATTTAAAACATAAACTCTCCAAGTATTTAACAATGAAGTAAGAGAGTATAACATATGAGACCTAACAGCTCTGAACAAGAGGTGCATGAAAAATAAGAGCTGAAAGTATTGCAGTAGCTATAGAAGAATACTCAACAAATATAAGTGAAGAATAGGAGTTATCAAATGAAAAAGCGGAGCGTGTCTCTCTCCCACACAAGAATGCTAGGATCCATTTTATTCAGAGAACAAGAATAACAAAAGCAAAAATAAAAACAAATAGACGCTCCAAGTAAAGCACATAAGATGTGGCGGAATTCAAATATAGTTTCCCTAGAGATAACCTGATAAGTTGTTGATGAAGAGGGGGATGCGTTGGGCATCCCCAAGCTTAGACGCTTGAGTCTTCTTGAAATATGCTTGGGTGACCCGCGGGGGCATCCCCAAGCTTAGGCTCTTTCATCTTCTTGATCACATCATATCATCCTCTCTCTTAATCCTTGAAAACTTGCTCCACACCAAACTCAAAGTAAACTTCATTAGTGGGTTCGTGCATAATCAAAAATTCTCATATTCTGTATGGAGACAATCATTATGATGGTACTGGACATTAGCTACAGCCACTGGAATTTTATGGAACAAAAAGATCCATTCAAAAACAGCAAAAGAACCAATGCAAAATAAATGGCAGAATCTGTCAAAAACAGAACAGTCCGTAAAGACGAATTTTTCGAGGCACTTAACTTGCTCAAATCAGAAAACTCAAAACTAATGAAAGTTGCGTACATATATGAGGATCACTCTCAGAAAATATGAGGTTATTCCGACGTTTCAGTAAAGAGTTATGAATTTAATGGTGAACAGCAGAAAAACTGTTCCTGCGCAGAAATCCAAATCTAGCATCAACTTTCTACTAGAGACTCAACTTGGCACAACTATGCAATAAAATAAAGATACAAAGGAATTGCTACAGAGGTAGGCATGTTCCTTGACTCAAGAAAATAAAATAACAGGAATAAAAAGTGAGTTGTCTCCCATAAGCGCTTTTCTTAACGCCTTTCAGCTAGGCACAGAAAGCAAAACTCAAGTATTTCCAAGAGAAAAAACATCAACATTATATTTGTACGAATAATAAAATCAAAAGGTAGCTTCATCTTCTTCCTAGGGAAGTGTTCCATACCTTTCTTAAGTGGGAATTGGTACCTTATATTTCCTTCTTTCATATCAATAATAGCACCAACTATGCGAAGGAAAGGTCTTCCCAAAACAATAGGACAAGAGGGGTTGCATTCAATATCCAAGACAATAAAATCAACGGGGACAAGGTTATTATTAACCATAATAAGAACATCATTAACTCTCCCCAAAGGTTTCTTCAAAGCATTATCAGCAAGAAAAACATCCAAATAGCAATGTTCAAAAGGTGGCAAGTCAAACATATCATAAAGTTTCTTAGGCATAACAGAAATACTTGCACCAAGATCACACAAAGCATTGCAATCAAATTCATTACTTTTATCTTAATGATGGGCTCCCAATCATCTTCTAACTTCTTAGGGATAGAAGCTTCAAGTTTTAATTTCTCTTCCCTAGCTTTAATGAGAGCATTTGTAATATGTGTAGTAAAAGCCATATTTAAAGTACTAGCATTAGGACTTGTGGCTAACTTTTGCAAGAACTTAATAACTTCAGAGATATTACAATTATCAAAATCAAAATCATTATCATCAAAGCAAACCGAACCATTATCTCCTATGTTCTTAAAAATTTCAGCACTTTTATATAGAGAGCAGTTTCCGCAGTTTTAGGCACTTTTAATTTTTTTGGAAGTAGTAGAAGAAACATTTCCAACACCAATTATGTTACCATTAATAGTAGGAGGCTTACTAGCATGTGAAGTAACATTATTTTCAGTAGTAGTGATAGTATAAACTCTAGCAATATTATCCTTTTTAGCTAGTTCCTCTCTTTCCCATCTAGCACGTAATTCAGCCATCATCCTAACATTATCATCAATTCGAACTTGGATGGCATTAATTTTAGTAAGGGTCTTACTCTCATTAGTATCATTAGGCATGGCTTTAGATTTTAAAAGATCAATATCGATAACAAGACTATCAACTTTAGAGGCAAGAATATCAATTTTCCCAAGCTTTTCCTCAACAGTTTTATTAAAGGAAGTTTGTGTAGTGATAAAATATTTTAACATGGTTTCAAGTTCAGAGGAGGTATTCCTATTATTGCTATAAGAATTACCATTATTAGGAGGATAGGGCTTATAGTTGTTATTACCATAATTGTTCCTAGAGGCATTGTTGTTGAAATTATTATTTTTAATGAAGTTCACATCAACATGCTCTTCTTGTGCAACTAGAGAAGCTAAGGGAACATTATTAGGATCCATATGAGATTTACCATTCACAAGCATAGACATGATCATATCAATCTTTTCACTCAAAGAGGAGGTTTCTTCAACAGAATTTACCTTCTTACCTTGAGGAGTCCTTTCAGTATGCCACTCGGAATAATTAACCATCATATTATCCAGAAGTTTTGTTGCAGCCCCCAAAGTGATGGACATAAAAGTACCTCCAGCAGCCGAATCCAATAAATTTCTTGAAGAAAAATTTAGTCTTGCATAGAAGGTTTGGATGATCATCCAAGCAGTCAGTCCATGGGTTGGGCAATTCTTAACCAGAGATTTCATTCTTTCCCAAGCTTGAGCAACATGTTCATTATCAAATTACTTAAAGTTCATAATGATACTCCTTAGGGAAATGATCTTAGCAGGAGGATAGTATTTTCCAATAAAAGCAACTTTGCATTTAATCCAAGAATCAATACTATTCCTAGGCAATGAAAGTAACCATTCTTTAGCTCTTCCTCTCAAGGAGAAAGGAAATAATTTCAGTTTTATAATGTCACCATCTATATCCTTATATTTTTGCATTTCACAAAGTTCAACAAAATTATTTAGATGGGCAGCAGCATCATCAGAACTAACACCAGAAAATTGCTCTTTCATGACAAGATTTAACAAAGCAGGTTTAATTTGAAAGAATTATGCTTTGAAAGCAGGTGGAGCAATAGGTGTGCATATAAAATCATTATTGTTGGTGCTAGTAAAGTCACACAACTTAGTATTCTCAGCAGTAGTCATTTTAGCAAAATTTAAAGCAAACCGAAATATAAATATTAATGCAAGTAGCTAATTTTTTTGTGTTTTTTATAATAAGAAGCAAACAAGATAATAGCAAAGTAAATAAAATGCAGGTAACTAATTTTTTTGTGTTTTTGATATTTAATAGCAAACAGAACAGGAAATAAAATAAACTAAGCAAGACAAAAACAAAGTAAAGAGATTGGGAAGTGAGAGACTCCCCTTGCAGATGTGCTTCAGCTCCCCGGCAACGGCGCTAGAAAATTTGCTTGATGCACACGGTGGTGTTGTTGGGAAAACCCCAAGAGGAAGGTATGATGAGTGCAGCGGCAAGTCTTCCCTCAGTTATGAAACCAAGGTTATCGAACCAGTAGGAGATGAAGAACACGTCTGAAGGTTGTCGGTGGCGGAATATGGCACGGCGCAACACTAGGGATTCCGGCACTGACGTGGAACCTGCACAACACAATCAAAGTACTTTGACCCAACGAAACAGTTTGGTTGTCAATCTCACTGGCTTGCTGTAACAAAGGATTAAACGTATGTGTGGAAGATGATGTTTGTTTGCAGAGAATGAAAGAAAGCAGTTTGCAGTTGGTTGTATTATCAGTTTAAAGAAAAGGACCGGGGTCCATAGTTCACTAGTGGTGTCTCTCCATAAATAATAATAATAGCATACATGTGGGCAAACAAATTACAGCTGGGCAATTGACAGAATAAAGAGCTGCATAATGATGCATATACTAACGTCATGATGTCTAGTGTGAGATTCATTTGGGCATTACAACAATATACATAGACCGTTCCAACCGCATCTATGACTAATAATCCACCTTCCGGTTAGCGTCCGCACCCCTTTCAGTATTAAGTTGCAAGCAACAGATTATTGCATTAGGCAAAGTGTGTAATGTAAGTAATACAATTATCCTTAAACAAAGTACTACTGTTTTATCCCTAGTAGCAACAGTACATCTACAATCTTAGAGCTTGCTGTCACTACCCCAGATTAAATAGAGACATGAACCCACTATCGAGCATAAATACCCCCTCTTGGAGTCACAAGCATCTACTTGGCCAGAGCATCTACTAGCAACGGAGAGCATGCAAGATCATAAACAACACACAACATGATATATTATGAAGAAAATGACATAGTATTCAATATCCATCGGATCCCAGCAAACACAACATGTAGCATTACATAAAGATGATCTTGATCATGATAGGCAGCTCACAAGATCTAAATATGATGTCACAATAGGAGAAGACAACCATCTAGCTACTGCTATGGACCCGTAGTCATGGGATTAACTACTCACGCATCAGTCCGGAGGCGGGCATGGTGATGTAGAGCCCTCCGGTGATGATTCCCTTCTCCGGCAGGGTGCCGGGAAGAGCTTCTGAACCCTCCCGAACTAGGGTTGATGACGGCGGCGGCTCCGTAATGTTTCGTGGAAAAGTGTTCGGGTATTAGGTCTTGTATTGTCGGGGGGTATTTGTAGGCGAAAGGGCGAAGGCGGTGGAGGCCCGAGGCCACGTCCTCAGGTGCTGGCGCGGCAGGGGGGGGGGGGGGAGCCGCGCCCCCACCTGATGACGGCGCAACACCAGGGATTCCGGCACTGACGTGGAACCTGCACAACACAATCAAAGTACTTTGGCCCAACGAAACAGTGAGGTTCTCAATCTCACTGGCTTGCTGTAACAAAGGATTAAACGTATGTGTAGAAGATGATGTTTGTTTGCAAAGAATGAAAGAAAGCAGTTTGCAGTTGGTTGTATTATCAGTTTAAAGAAAAGGACCGGGGTCCACAGTTCACTTGTGGTGTCTCTCCATAAATAATAATAATAGCATACATGTGGGTAAACAAATTACAGCTGGGCAATTGACAGAATAAAGAGCTGCATAATGATGCATATACTAACGTCATGATGTCTAGTGTGAGATTCATTTGGGCATTACAACAATATACATAGACCGTTCCAACCGCATCTATGACTAATAATCCACCTTCCGGTTAGCGTCCGCACCCCTTTCAGTATTAAGTTGCAAGCAACAGATTATTGCATTAGGCAAAGTGTGTAATGTAAGTAATACAATTATCCTTAGACAAAGTACTACTGTTTTATCCCTAGTAGCAACAGTACATCTACAATCTTAGAGCTTGCTGTCACTACCCCAGATTAAATAGAGACATGAACCCACTATCGAGCATAGATAACCCCTCTTGGAGTCACAAGCATCTACTTGGCCAGAGCATCTACTAGCAACGGAGAGCATGCAAGATCATAAACAACACACAACATGATATATTATGAAGCAAATGACATCGTATTCAATATCCATCGGATCCCAGCAAACACAACATGTAGCATTACATAAAGATGATCTTGATCATGATAGGCAGCTCACAAGATCTAAACATGATGGCACAATAGCAGAAGACAACCATCTAGCTACTGCTATGGACCCGTAGTCCAAGGATGAACTACTCACGCATCAGTACGGAGGCGGGCATGGTGATGTAGAGCCCTCCGGTGATGATTCCCCTCTCCGGCAGGGTGCCGGGAAGAGCTTCTGAACCCTCCCGAACTAGGGTTGACGATGGCGGCGACTCCGTAATGTTTCGTGGAAAAGTGTTCGGGTATTAGGTCTTGTATTGTCGGGGGGTATTTGTAGGCGAAAGGGCGAAGGCGGTGGAGGCCCGAGGCCACGTCCTCAGGTGCTGGCGCGGCAAGGGGGGGAGCCGCGCCCCCACCTAATGACGGCGCCTCGGTGCCCTTCTTCGTTTCCTCTTCGGACTTCTGGAACGTGTCGGGAAAAATAGGGACTTCGGCATAAAAATCATCCAATTCCGAGAATATTTCCTTTAGTAGTTTTCTGAAACAAAAAACAGCAGAAAACAGGGAACTGACACTGTGGCATCTTGTTAATAGGTTAGTCCCAGAAAATGCATAAAACAACACAAAGTGTATATAAAACATGTAGCAATTGGTATAATATAAGCATGGAACATAAGAAATTATAGATACGTTTGAGACGTATCAATATGTGCCGGCACTGGGCGCATGGATGGGTGCCAAGGGGGGGAGTTCCTGAACTGGGGGCTGACCGACGAGAGCGTGGTCTTCTAAGGGGGAAGGATGTGAGATCCTGGCTTAGGGCTTAATAGGATTGATAGAATACTCATATCAACAAGTTGCAACTTCTTTTCCGGAAGCTCATCTGAAAAGTATTCTAAGGTTAAGCGTGCTTGGCCCGGAGCGATTTGATGATGGGTGACTGACCGGGAAGTCCTTCCCGGGTGCGCAAGAGTGAGGGCAAACTGCGCAAAAAAGACCAGTGTTGATTTGTGGGGCCAGTCTGGAGATTCTAGAGAGCTGATAGGGGTGACAGGCCCGGTCAGGGGCTGGTCGGGGTGTTACATTAGGTATCAGAGCCGACCCTTGCGGTAACTCGGGCGTGTGCAGGTCAGGGCGCGGACATGTGATATGTGCCGGCACTGGGCGCATGGACGGGTGCCAAGGGGGGGAGTTCCTGGACTGGGGGCTGACCGACGAGAGCGTCGGTCTTCTAAGGGGGGAAGGATGTGAGATCCTGGCTTAGGGCTTAATAGGATTGATAGAATACTCATATCAACAAGTTGCAACTTCTTTTCCGGAAGCTCATCTGAAATGAAATCTTAGGTTAGACCAGTGTTGATTTGTGGGGCCAGTCTGGAGATTCTAGAGAGCTGATAGGGGTGACAGGCCCGGTCAGGGGCTGGTCGGGGTGTTACATTAGGTATCAGAGCCGACCCTTGCGGTAACTCGGGCGTGTGCAGGTCAGGGCGCGGACATGTGATATGTGCCGGCACTGGGCGCATGGACGGGTGCCAAGGGGGGGAGTTCCTGGACTGGGGGCTGACCGACGAGAGCGTCGGTCTTCTAAGGGGGGAAGGATGTGAGATCCTGGCTTAGGGCTTAATAGGATTTATAGAATACTCATATCAACAAGTTGCAACTTCTTTTCCGGAAGCTCATCTGAAATGAAATCTTAGGTTAAGCGTGCTTGGCCCGGAGCGATTTGATGATGGGTGACCGACCGGGAAGTCCTTCCCAGGTGCTCAAGAGTTAGGACAAAGTGCGCGAAAAAGACCAGTGCTGATTTGTGGGGCCAGTCGAGAGATCCTAGAGAGCTGGTAGGGGGGGCTGGTCGGGGTGTTACATTAGGTATCAGAGCCGACCCTCGCGGTAACTCGGGCGTGTGCAGGTCAGGGCGCGGACATGTGATATGTGCCGGCACTGGGCGCATGGACGGGTGCCAAGGGGGGGGAGTTCCTGGACTGGGGGCTGACCGACGAGAGCGTCGGTCTTCTAAGGGGGGAAGGATATGAGATCCTGGCTTTGAGCTTAATAGGATTGATAGAATACTCATATCAACAAGTTGCAACTTCTTTTCCGGGAGCTCATCTGAAAAGAACTCTGAGGTTAAGTGTGCTTGGCCCGGAGCGATTTGATGATGGGTGGCCGACCGGGAAGTCCTTCCCGGGTGCGCAAGAGTGACGACAAAGTGCGCAGAAAAGACCAGAGTTGATCTGTGCGGCCAGTCTGGAGATCCTAGAGAGCTGCCAGGGGTGACAGGCCTGGTCAGGGGCTGGTCGGGGTGTTACATTAGGTATCAGAGCCGACCCTCACGGTAACTCGGGCGTGTGCGGGTCAGGGCGCGGACATGTGATATGTGCCGGCACTGGGCGCATGGACGGGTGCCAAGTGGGGGAGTTCCTGGACTGGTGGCTGACCGACGAGAGCGTCTGTCTTCTAAGGGGGGAAGGATGTGAGATCCTGGCTTAGGGCTTAATAGGATTGATAGAATACTCATATCAACAAGTTGCAACTTCTTTTCCGGAAGCTACTTGAAAAGAAATCTAAGGTTAAGCGTGCTTGGCCCGGAGCGATTTGATGATGGGTGACCGACTGGGAAGTCCTTCCCGGGTGCGCAAGAGTGAGCACAAAGTGCAGAGAAAAGACCAGTGTTGATCTGTGCGGCCAGTCTGGAGATCCTAGAGATCTGTCAGGGGTGACAGGCCTGGTCAGGGGCTGGTCGGGGTGTTACATTAGGTATCAGAGCCGACCCTCGTGGTAACTCGGGCGTGTGCGGGTCAGGGCGCGGACATGTGTTATGTGCCGGCACTGGGCGCATGGACGGGTGCCAAGGGGGGGAGTTCCTGGACTGGAGGCTGACCGACGAGAGCGTCGGTCTTCTAAGGGGGGAAGGATGTGAGATCCTGGCTTAGGGCTTAATAGGATTGATAGAATACTCATATCAACAAGTTGCAACTTCTTTTCCGGAAGCTATCAGAAAAGAAATCTAAGGTTAAGCGTGCTTGGCCCGGAGCGATTTGATGATGGGTGACCGAGCGGGAAGTCCTTTCCGGGTGCGCAAGAGTGAGGACAAAGTGCGCAAAAAAGACCAGTGTTGATTTGTGGGGCCAGTGTGGAGATCCTAGAGAGCTGATAGGTGTGTCTGGCCCGGTCAGGGGCTGGTCAGGGTGTTACATTAGGTATCAGAGCTGACCCTCACGGTAACTCAGGCGTGTGCGGATCAGGGCGCGGACATCTGATATGTGCCGGCACTGGGTGCATGGACTGTTGCTAGGGGGGGGGGGGGGAGGAGTTCATGGACTGGTCAGGGCGCGGACATGTGATATGTGCCGACACTGGGCACATGGACGGGTGCCAGGCGGGGAGTACCTGGACTGGGGGCTGATCGACGAGGGCGTCGGTTTTCTAAGGGGGGAAGGATGTGAGATCCTGGCTCAAGGCTTAATAGGATTGATAGAATACTCATATCAACAAGTTGCAACTTCTTTTCCGGAAGCTCATCTGAAAAGAACTCTGAGGTTAAGTGTGCTTGGCCCGGAGCGATTTGATGATGGGTGGCCGACCGGGAAGTCCTTCCCGGGTGCGCAAGAGTGACGACAAAGTGCGCAGGAAAGACCAGTGTTGATCTGTGCAGCCAGTCTGGAGATCCTAGAGAGCTGGCAGGGGTGACAGGCCTGGTCAGGGGCTGGTCGGGGTGTTACATTAGGTATCAGAGCCGACCCTCGCGGTAACTCGGGCGTGTGTGGGTTAGGGCGCAGATATGTGATATGTGCCGGCGCAGGGCGCATGGACTGTTGCCCGGGGGGAGTTCCTGGACTGGTCAGGGAGCGGACATGTGATATGTGCCGGCACTGGGCGCATGGACGGGTGCCTGGGGGGAGTTCCTGGACTGGGGGCTGACCGACGAGGGCGTCGGTCTTCTAATAGGATTGATAGGATACTCATATCAACAAGTTGCAACTTCTTTTCCGGAAGCTCATCTGAAAACAAGTCTGAGGTTAAGCGTGCTTAGCCCGGAGCGATTTGATGATGGGTGGCCGACCGGGAAGTCCTTCCCGGGTGCGCAAGAGTGACGACAAAGTGCGCAGAAAAGACCAGTGGTGATCTGTGCGACCAGTCTCGAGATCCTAGAGAGATGCCAGGGGTGACAGGCCCGGTCAGGGGCTGGTCGGGGTGTTACATTAGGCATCAGAGCCGACCCTCGCGGTAACTCGGGCGTGTGTGGGTTAGGGCGCAGACATGTGATATGTGCCGGCGCAGGGCGCATGGACTGTTGCCCGGGGGGAGTTCCTGGACTGGTCAGGGAGCGGACATGTGATATGTGCCGGCACTGGGCGCATGGACGGGTGCCTGGGGGGAGTTCCTGGACTGGGGGCTGACCGACGAGGGCGTCGGTCTTCTAATAGGATTGATAGGATACTCATATCAACAAGTTGCTACTTCTTTTCCGGAAGCTCATCTGAAAACAAGTCTGAGGTTAAGCGTGCTTAGCCCGGAGCGATTTGATGATGGGTGGCCGACCGGGAAGTCCTTCCCGGGTGCGCAAGAGTGACGACAAAGTGCGCAGAAAAGACCAGTGGTGATCTGTGCGACCAGTCTCGAGATCCTAGAGAGATGCCAGGGGTGACAGGCCCGGTCATGGGCTGGTCGGGGTGTTACATTAGGCATCAGAGCCGACCCTCGCGGTAACTCGGGCGTGTGCGGGTCAGGGCGCGGACATGTGATATGTGCCGGCACTGGGCGCATGGACTGTTGCCAGGGGGGCGGGAGTTCCTGGACTGGGGGCTGACCGACGAGGGCATCGGTCTTCTAAGGGGGGAAGGGTGTGAGATCCTGGCTCAGAGCTTAATAGGATTGATAGAATACTCTTATCGACAAGTTGGAATCAGAGCCGACCCTCGCGATAACTCGGGCGTGTGCGGGTCAGGGCGTGGACATGTGATATGTGTCGGCACTGGGAGCATGGACGGGTGCCAAGGGGGGGAGTTCCTGGACTGGGGGCTGACCAACGAGAGCGTCGGTCTTCTAAGGGGGGAAGGATGTGAGATCCTGGCTTAGGGCTTAATAGGATTGATAGAATATTCATATCAACAAGTTGCAACTTCTTTTCCAGAAGCTCATCTGAAAAGAACTCTGAGGTTAAGGGTGCTTGGCCCGGAGCGATTTGGTGATGGGTGACCGACCGGGAAGTCCTTCCCGGGTGCGCAAGAGTGAGCACAAAGTGCACAGAAAAGACCAGTGTTGATCTGTGCGGCCAGTCTGGAGATCCTAGAGAGCTGCCAGGGGTGACAGGCCTGGTCAGGGGCTGGTCGGGGTGTTACATTAGGTATCAGAGCCGACCCTCGCGGTAACTCGGGCGTGTGCGGGTCAGGGCGCGGACATGTGATATGTGCCGGCACTGGGCGCTTGGACGGGTGCCAAGTGGGGGAGTTCCTGGACTAGTGGCTGACCGACGAGAGCGTCTGTCTTCTAAGGGGGGGAAGGATGTGAGATCCTGGCTTAGGGCTTAATAGGATTGATAGAATACTCATATCAACAAGTTGTAACTTCTTTTCCGGAAGCTATCTGAAAAGAAATCTAAGGTTAAGCGTGCTTGGCCCGGAGCGATTTGATGATGGGTGACCGACCGGGATGTCCTTCCCGGGTGCGCAAGAGTGAGCACAAAGTGCATAGAAAAGACCAGTGTTGATCTGTGCGGCCAGTCTGGAGATCCTAGAGATCTGTCAGGGGTGACAGGCCTGGTCAGGGGCTGGTCGGGGTGTTACATTAGGTATCAGAGCCGACCCTCGCGGTAACTCGGGCGTGTGCGGGTCAGGGCGCGGACATGTGATATGTGCCGGCACTGGGCGCATGGACGGGTGCCAAGGGGGGGAGTTCCCTGACTGGAGGCTGACCGACGAGAGCGTCGGTCTTCTAAGGGGGGAAGGATGTGAGATCCTGGCTTAGGGCTTAATAGGATTGATAGAATACTCATATCAACAAGTTGCAACTTCTTTTCCGGAAGCTATCTGAAAAGAAATCTAAGGTTAAGCGTGCTTGGCCCGGAGCGATTTGATGATGGGTGACCGATCGGGAAGTCCTTTCCGGGTGCGCAAGAGTGAGGACAAAGTGCGCAAAAAAGACCAGTGTTGATTTGTGGGGCCAGTGTGGAGATCCTAGAGAGCTGATAGGTGTGTCTGGCCCGGTCAGGGGCTGGTCGGGGTGTTACATTAGGTATCAGAGCCGACCCTCACGGTAACTCAGGCGTGTGCGGGTCAGGGCGCGGACATTTGATATGTGCCGGTATTGGGCGCATGGACTGTTGCTAGGGGGGGGGGGGAGGAGTTCCTGGACTGGTCAGGGCGCGGACATGTGATATGTGCCGACACTGGGCCCATGGACGGGTGCCAGGCGGGGAGTACCTGGACTGGGGGCTGACCGACGAGGGCGTCCGTTTTCTAAGGGGGGAAGGATGTGAGATCCTGGCTCAAGGCTTAATAGGATTGATAGAATACTCATATCAACAAGTTGCAACTTCTTTTCCGGAAGCTCATCTGAAAAGAACTCTGAGGTTAAGTGTGCTTGGCCCGGAGCGATTTGATGATGGGTGGCCGACCGGGAAGTCCTTCCCGGGTGCGCAAGAGTGACGACAAAGTGCGCAGGAAAGACCAGTGTTGATCTGTGCAGCCAGTCTGGAGATCCTAGAGAGCTGGCTGGGGTGACAGGCCCGGTCAGGGGCTGGTCGGGGTGTTACATTAGGTATCAGAGCCGACCCTCGCGGTAACTCGGGCGTGTGTGGGTTAGGGCGCAGACATGTGATATGTGCCGGCGCAGGGCGCATGAACTGTTGCCCGGGGGGAGTTCCTGGACTGGTCAGGGAGCGGACATGTGATATGTGCCGGCACTGGGCGCATGGACGGGTGCCAGGGGGAGTTCCTGGACTGGGGGCTGACCGACGAGGGCGTCGGTCTTCTAATAGGATTGATAGGATACTCATATCAACAAGTTGCAACTTCTTTTCCGGAAGCTCATCTGAAAAGAACTCTGAGGTTAAGTGTGCTTAGCCCGGAGCGATTTGATGATGGGTGGCCGACCGGGAAGTCCTTCCCGGATGCGCAAGAGTGACGACAAAGTGCGCAGAAAAGACAAGTGTTGATCTGTGGGGCCAGTCTGGAGATCCTAGAGAGCTGCCAGGGGTGACAGGCCCGGTCAGGGGCTGGTCGGGGTGTTACATTAGGTATCAGAGCCGACCCTCGCGGTAACTCGGGCGTGTGCGGGTCAGGGCGCGGACATGTGATATGTGCCGGCACTGGGCGCATGGACTGTTGCCAAGGGGACGGGGGAGTTACTGGACTGGGGGCTGACCGACGAGGGCGTCGGTCTTCTAAGGGGGGAAGAATGTGAGATCCTGGCTCACGGCTTAATAGGATTAATAGAATACTCATATCAACAAGTTGCAACATCTTTTCCGGAAGCTCATCTGAAAAGAACTCTGAGGTTAAGTGTGCTTGGCCCGGAGCGATTTGATGATGGGTGGCCGACCGGGAAGTCCTTCCCGGGTGCGCAAGAGTCACGACAAAGTGCGCAGAAAAGACCTGTGTTGATCTGTGCGGCCAGTCTGGAGATCCTAGAGAGATGCTAGGGGTGACAGGCCCGGTCAGGGGCTGGTCGGGGTGTTACATTAGGTATCAGAGCCGACCCTCGCGGTAACTCGGGCGTGTGCGGGTCAGGGCGCGGACATGTAATATGTGCCGGCACTGGGCACATGGACTGTTGCCAAGGGGGAGTTCCTAGACTGGGGGCTGTCCGACGAGGGCGTCGGTCTTCTAAGGGGGGAAGGATGTGAGATCCTGGCTCACAGATTAATAGGATTAATAGAATACTCAAATCAACAAGTTGCAATTTCTTTTCTGGAAGCTCATCTGAAAAGAACTCTAAGGTCAAGCGTGCTTGGCCCGGAGCGATTTGATGATGGGTGCCCGATCGGGAAGCCCATCCCGGGTGCGCACGAGTGAGGACAAAGTGCGCAGAAAAGACAAGTGTTGATCTGTGGGGCCAGTCTGGAGATACTAGAGAGCTGCCAGGGGTGACAGGCCCGATCAGGGGCCGGGCGGGGGTGTTACATTTGGTATCAGAGCCGACCCTCGCGGTAACTCGGGCGTGTGCGTGTCAAGGCGCGGACATGTGATATGTGCCGGCACTAGGCGCATGGACGGGTGCCAAGGGGGCGAGTTCCTGGACTGGGGGCTGACCAACTAGGGCGTCGGTCTTCTAAGGGGGGAAGGATGTGAGATCCTGGCTTAGGGCTTAATAGGATTGATAGAATATTCATATCAACAAGTTGCAACTTCTTTTCCGGAAGCTCATCTGTAAAGAACTCTGAGGTTAAGGGTGCTTGGCCCGGAGCGATTTGATGATGGGTGACCGACCGGGAAGTCCTTCCCGGGTGCGCAAGAGTGAGCACAAAGTGCACAGAAAAGACCAGTGTTGATCTGTGCGGCAAGTCTGGAGATCCTAGAGAGCTGCCAGGGGTGACAGGCCTGGTCAGGGGCTGGTCGGGGTGTTACATTAGGTATCAGAGCCGACCCTCACGGTAACTCGGGCGTGTGCGGGTCAGGGCGCGGACATGTGATATGTGCCGGCACTGGGCGCATGGACTGTTGCCAAGGGGGGGGGGGAGTTACTGGACTGGGGGCTGACCGACGAGGGCGTCGGTCTTCTAAGGGGGGAAGAATGTGAGAACCTGGCTCACGGCTTAATAGGATTAATAGAATACTCATATCAACAAGTTCCAACTTCTTTTCCGGAAGCTCATCTGAAAAGAACTCTGAGGTTAAGTCTGCTTGGCCCGGAGCGATTTGATGATGGGTGGCCGACCGGGAAGTCCTTCCCGGGTGCGCAAGAGTGACGACAAAGTGCGCAGAAAAGACCAGTGTTGATCTGTGCGGCCAGTCTGGAGATCCTAGAGAGATGCTAGGGGTGACAGGCCCGGTCAGTGGCTGGTCGGGGTGTTACATTAGGTATCAGAGCCGACCCTCGCGGTAACTCGGGCGTGTGCGGGTCAGGGCGCGGACATGTGATATGTGCCGGCACTGGGCACATGGACTATTGCCAAGGGGGAGTTCCTGGACTGGGGGCTATCCGACGAGGACGTCGGTCTTCTAAGGGGGGAAGGATGTGAGATCCTGGCTCACGGATTAATAGGATTAATAGAATACTCAAATCAACAAGTTGCAATTTCTTTTCCGGAAGCTCATCTGAAAAGAACTCTAAGGTCAAGCGTGCTTGGCCCGGAGCGATTTGATGATGGGTGACCGATCGGGAAGCCCTTCCCGGGTGCGCACGAGTGAGGACAAAGTGCGCAGAAAAGACAAGTGTTGATCTGTGGGGCCAGTCTAGAGATCCTAGAGAGCTGCCAGGGCAGGCCCGGTCAGGGGCTGGTCGGGGTGTTACATTAGGTATCAGAGCCGACCCTCGCGGTAACTCGGGCGTGTGCGGGTCAGGGCGCGGACATGTGATATGTGCCGGCACTGGGCGCATGGACTGTTGCCAAGGGGGCGGGGGAGTTACTGGACTGGGTGCTGACCGACGAGGGCGTCGGTCTTCTAAGGGGGGAAGAATGTGAGATCCTGGCTCACGGCTTAATAGGATTAATAGAATACTCATATCAACAAGTTGCAACTTCTTTTCCGGAAGCTCATCTGAAAAGAACTCTGAGGTTAAGTGTGCTTGGCCCGGAGCGATTTGATGATGGGTGACCGATCGGGAAGCCCTTCCCGGGTGCGCACGAGTGAGGACAAAGTGCGCAGAAAAGACAAGTGTTGATCTGTGGGGCCAGCCTGGAGATACTAGAGAGCTGCCAGGGGTGACAGGCCCGGTCAGGGGCTGGGCGGGGGTGTTACATTTGGTATCAGAGCTGACCCTCGCGGTAACTCGGGCGTGTGCTGACAGGCCCGGTCAGGGGCTGGGCGGGGGTGTTACATTTGGTATCAGAGCCGACCCTCGCGGTAACTCGGGCGTGTGCGTGTCAAGGTGCGGACATGTGATATGTGCCGACACTGGGCGCATGGACGGGTGCCAAGGGGGCGAGTTCCTGGACTGGGGGCTGACCAACGGGGGCGTCGGTCTTCTAAGGGGGGAAGGATGTGAGATCCTGGCTTAGGGCTTAATAGGATTGATAGAATATTCATATCAACAAGTTGCAATTTCTTTTCCGGAAGCTCATCTGAAAAGAACTCTGAGGTTAAGGGTGCTTGGCCCGTTGACACGCTAGGACATATGTAATGGTAATATAAGTCTAAGGTGTTGTTAATTAGGGCCTGCGTGCCAAACTTGGCCGAACCCAACCATGGGTCGGTTTGTATCAGTTTGAGTCCAATTAGGTTTAGGTGTCTGAGTCAAACCAGGTTAGGTTTCAGCGGCTCCTACCCCTTTGGCCTTTATAACCAGAGGGGGTGCCACAATATTAGGGGAGTTGAAAATTATGTAGAACTAAAAGTTCAAGGTTGCCTCCGTCCTAAGGGACCGGCGTGTGACGGCGTCTCGGACGTTCGTCTAGTTATCAATCAATAAAGACAAGAGATCCTCTCGGACTGGGGGCTGACCAACGGGGGCGTCGGTCTTCTAAGGGGGGAAGGATGTGAGATCCTGGCTTAGGGCTTAATAGGATTGATAGAATATTCATATCAACAAGTTGCAACTTCTTTTCCGGAAGCTCATCTGAAAAGAACTCTGAGGTTAAGGGTGCTCGGCCCGGGGCGATTTGATGATGGGTGACCGACCGGGAAGTCCTTCCCGGGTGCGCAAGAGTGAGCACAAAGTGCACAGAAAAGACCAGTGTTGATCTGTGCGGCCAGTCCGGAGATCCTAGAGAGCTGCCAGGGGTGACAGGCCTGGTCAGGGGCTGGTCGGGGTGTTACATTAGGTATCAGAGCCGACCCTCACGGTAACTCGGGCGTGTGCGGGTCAGGGTGCGGACATGTGATATGTGCCGGCACTGGGCGCATGGACTGTTGCTAGGGGGGGTGTTCCTGGACTGGTCAGGGCGCGGACATGTGATATGTGCCGACACTAGGCGCATGGACGGGTGCCAGGGGGGACTTCCTGGACTGGGGGCTGACCGACGAGGGCGTCGGTCTTCTAAGGGGGGAAGGATGTGAGATCCCAGCTCAGGGCTTAATAGGATTGATAGAATACTCATATGAACAAGTTGCAACATCTTTTCCGGAAGCTCATATGAAAAGAACTCTGAGGTTAAGGGTGCTTGGCCCGGAGCGAATTGATGATGGGTGACCGACCGGGAAGTCCTTCCCGGGTGCGCAAGAGTGACCAGAAAGTGCGCAGGAAAGACCAGTGTTGATCTGTACAGCCAATCTGGAGATCCTAGAGAGCTGCCAGGGGTGACAGGCCCGGTCAGGGGCTGGTCGGGGTGTTACATTAGGTATCAGAGCCGACCCTCGCGGTAACTCGGGCATGTGTGGGTCAGGGCGCAGACATGTGATATGTGCCGGCACTAGGCGCATGGACAGTTGCCCGGGGGTTGTTCCTGGACTGGTCAGGGCGCGGACATGTGATATGTGCCGGCACTGGGCGCATGGACGGGTGCCAGGGGGGAGTTCCTGGACTGGGGGCTGACTGACGAGGGCGTCGGTCTTCTAAGGGGGGAAGGGTGTGAGATCCTGGCTCAGGGCTTAATCGGATTGATAGAATACTCATATCAACAAGTTGCAACTTCTTTTCTGGAAGCTCATCTGAAAAAAAGTCTGAGGTTCAGTGTGCCTGGCCCAGAGCGATTTGATGATGGGTGACCGACCGGGAAGTCCTTCACGGGTGCGTAAGAGTGAGGACGAAGTGCGCAGAAAAGACCAGTGTTGATCTGTGGGGCCAGTCTGGAGATCCTAGAGAGCTGCCAGGGGTGACAGGCCCGGTCAGGGGCTGGCCCGGACAACGCCTTTCTAATAAGGGGAGGATGATACGGGCATCGTCGGCATTATATTGGTCCGTTGACACGCTAGGACATATGTAATGGTAATATAAGTCTAAGGTGTTGTTAATTAGGGCCTGCGTGCCAAACTTGGCCGAACCCAACCATGGGTCGGTTTGTATCAGTTTGAGTCCAATTAGGTTTAGGTGTCTGAGTCAAACCAGGTTAGGTTTCAGCGGCTCCTACCCCTTTGGCCTTTATAACCAGAGGGGGTGCCACAATATTAGGGGAGTTGAAAATTATGTAGAACTAAAAGTTCAAGGTTGCCTCCGTCCTAAGGGACCGGCGTGTGACGGCGTCTCGGACGTTCGTCTAGTTATCAATCAATAAAGACAAGAGAGTTCTTGAATTGTCAAGAGTAATCTTGTGTGCGCGAAGGTTCTTGGATCTGCCAAGGGTTGCCGTGCTTGGCGTGAGGCGTGGTGTTCATCATCATGTTGCTCGCCTAAATCTATCCAGATTCTTCAGGTTGCGTGGATTGCCACGTGGTTGGGAGAATAGTTATCTCGGTGGTTCTTGCGGTGAAAGATCGGGCAAAACTCAAAGGATCGTCGGAGCGATCCTTATCATGTGGTATCAGAGCGTCAGGTTGATCACCGCGAGGGAGTTTTCCAGTGAAGATCGATCTTTAGGTTTGCAAAGATTGACAGATTTGTTTTTGCTGGAATTGGTTGGAGGAAGGATGGCGAGTTGGCACGATGTTGCATCTCGACAAGTCAGGAGTTGGCAGTTTTGTCTGCAAGTCGGCGAGTTCTTCACGAAGATCGATTTGTAGTTCAGCAACTTCCGTTCGATCTGACGTGGCGTAGCTGGACTCATGTTCTGTTTCCGTGTGGACTCCGGCGATCTGGTTTTGGTGGATTGACTTCATATCCGATCGTGCATGCAATCTCGACAGGAAGCAGCAACGGAAGGAAAAGATTGACTTTGTTATGTGGGGAAAGGAAAGTTCAGATCGGATTTAATATGGATCGGAGCAACTCACATATATTTAATTATTTTCCGTTGTTTACGGCTGATCGCGTGCGCCTGGAAATAGGAAAGAGGAGGTCGTTGTTTCCGGCCAAGTGATTGCGCGTGGAAATAGGAAAGATGAGGTCGGTTGGAAAAATAGGAATCTGTTTGCATATCGGATCTCTTTGGGCTGGAATCGGATCAGTTGGGTCGATTTGTTCTGCTATGCGAGATTGGTTTCGGTTCTACAGCGTGCGTGTGTATAGAACTCTTGGTGCTACGTCCGTGTCCAAAAGAAATAATATCCGGCGTGACTTTTCCTTGGATCGGAAATAAAAGGCTGAAAAAAGATACTGATTTTAATTTCAAATGGTGGTGGACTTGAATCATTTGGATCCTTGGTGTGCAGCAATTTGTGCTGTTTGTTTTGGATGATGTGCCAAGTTTGTCCCAACAATTTCAGATTGCCTCCGCAGGCGTATTCAGCTGATTTGGACCTTGGGTGTGCATGAATTGTCCTGTTGTGTTTGGGGTGATTTGCGTGGTGCGTTTGCATTGCAGTCCGAAAGTTTTGTGTCTCAGTCCGGTTGTTGGTTGGCGCCAAGAGCAAGTCTAGCTAGCCGAGAGGGAGGATGTGGTGTGGCAAGCCGGCGAAGACTTGAGGATGAAGAAGGATCGTGGCGATGTGCAGATTTGACGCCACAAGCGCTGGAGAAGACCTTCCGGCGTTGAGGACAACGCCTTTCTAATAAGGGGAGGATGATACGGGCATCGTCGGCATTATATTGGTCCGTTGACACGCTAGGACATATGTAATAGTAATATAAGTCTAAGGTGTTGTTAATTAGGGCCTGCGTGCCAAACTTGGCCGAACCCAACCATGGGTCGGTTTGTATCAGTTTGAGTCCAATTAGGTTTAGGTGTCTGAGTCAAACCAGGTTAGGTTTCAGCGGCTCCTACCCCTTTGGCCTTTATAACCAGAGGGGGTGCCACAATATTAGGGGAGTTGAAAATTATGTAGAACTAAAAGTTCAAGGTTGCCTCCGTCCTAAGGGACCGGCGTGTGACGGCGTCTCGGACGTTCGTCTAGTTATCAATCAATAAAGACAAGAGAGTTCTTGAATTGTCAAGAGTAATCTTGTGTGCGCGAAGGTTCTTGGATCTGCCAAGGGTTGTCGTGCTTGGCGTGAGGCGTGGTGTTCATCATCATGTTGCTCGCCTAAATCTATCCAGATTCTTCAGGTTGCGTGGATTGCCACGTGGTTGGGAGAATAGTTATCTCGGTGGTTCTTGCGGTGAAAGATCGGGCAAAACTCAAAGGATCGTCGGAGCGATCCTTATCAATTAGGTATCAGAGCCGACCCTCACGGTAACTCGGGCGTGTGCGGGTCAGGGCGCGGACATGTTATATATGCCGGCACTGGGCGCATGGACTGTTGCTGGGGGGGGGGGGGGTGTTCCTGGACTGGTCAGGGCGCGGACATGTGATATGTGCCGACACTGGGCGCATGGACGGGTGCCAGGGGGGAGTTCCTGGACTGGGGGCTGACCGACGAGGGCGTCGGTCTTCTAAGGGGGGAAGGATGTGAGATCCCGGCTCAGGGCTTAATAGGATTGATAGAATACTCATATCAACAAGTTGCAACATCTTTTCCGGAAGCTCATATGAAAAGAACTCTGAGGTTAAGGGTGCTTGGCCCGGAGCGATTTGATGATGGGTGACCGACCGGGAAGTCCTTCCCGGGTGCGCAAGAGTGACCACAAAGTGCGCAGGAAAGACCAGTGTTGATCTGTACAGCCAATCTGGAGATCCTAGAGAGCTGCCAGGGGTGACAGGCCCGGTCAGGGGCTGGTCGGGGTGTTACATTAGGTATCAGAGCCGACCCTCGCGGTAACTCGGGCGTGTGTGGGTCAGGGCGCTGACATGTGATATGTGCCGGCACTGGGCGCATGGACAGTTGCCCGGGGGGAGTTCCTGGACTGGTCAGGGCGCGGACATGTGATATGTGCTGGCACTGTGCGCATGGACGGGTGCCAGGGGGGAGTTCCTGGACTGGGGGCTGACTGACGAGGGCGTCGGTCTTCTAAGGGGGGAAGGGTGTGAGATCCTGGCTCAGGGCTTAATCGGATTGATAGAATACTCATATCAACAAGTTGCAACTTCTTTTCTGGAAGCTCATCTGAAAAAAAGTCTGAGGTTCAGTGTGCCTGGCCCAGAGCGATTTGATGATGGGTGACCGACCGGGAAGTCCTTCACGGGTGCGTAAGAGTGAGGACGAAGTGCGCAGAAAAGACCAGTGTTGATCTGTGGGGCCAGTCTGGAGAACCTAGAGAGCTGCCAGGGGTGACAGGCCCGGTCAGGGGCTGGCCCGGACAACGCCTTTCTAATAAGGGGAGGATGATACGGGCATCGTCGGCATTATATTGGTCCGTTGACACGCTAGGACATATGTAATGGTAATATAAGTCTAAGGTGTTGTTAATTAGGGCCTGCGTGCCAAACTTGGCCGAACCCAACCATGGGTCGGTTTGTATCAGTTTGAGTCCAATTAGGTTTAGGTGTCTGAGTCAAACCAGGTTAGGTTTCAGTGGCTCCTACCCCTTTGGCCTTTATAACCAGAGGGGGTGCCACAATATTAGGGGAGTTGAAAATTATGTAGAACTAAAAGTTCAAGGTTGCCTCCGTCCTAAGGGACCGGCGTGTGACGGCGTCTCGGACGTTCGTCTAGTTATCAATCAATAAAGACAAGAGAGTTCTTGAATTGTCAAGAGTAATCTTGTGTGCGCGAAGGTTCTTGGATCTGCCAAGGGTTGCCGTGCTTGGCGTGAGGCGTGGTGTTCATCATCATGTTGCTCGCCTAAATCTATCCAGATTCTTCAGGTTGCGTGGATTGCCACGTGGTTGGGAGAATAGTTATCTCGGTGGTTCTTGCGGTGAAAGATCGGGCAAAACTCAAAGGATCGTCGGAGCGATCCTTATCATGTGGTATCAGAGCGTCAGGTTGATCACCGCGAGGGAGTTTTCCAGTGAAGATCGATCTTTAGGTTTGCAAAGATTGACAGATTTGTTTTTGCTGGAATTGGTTGGAGGAAGGATGGCGAGTTGGCACGATGTTGCATCTCGACAAGGCAGGAGTTGGCAGTTTTGTCTGCAAGTCGGCGAGTTCTTCACGAAGATCGATTTGTAGTTCAGCAACTTCCGTTCGATCTAACGTGGCGTAGCTGGACTCATGTTCTGTTTCCGTGTGGACTCCGGCGATCTGGTTTTGGTGGATTGACTTCATATCCGATCGTGCATGCAATCTCGACAGGAAGCAGCAACGGAAGGAAAAGATTGACTTTGTTATGTGGGGAAAGGAAAGTTCAGATCGGATTTAATATGGATCGGAGCAACTCACATATATTTAATTATTTTCCGTTGTTTACGGCCGATCGCGTGCGCCTGGAAATAGGAAAGAGGAGGTCGTTGTTTCCGGCCAAGTGATTGCGCATGGAAATAGGAAAGATGAGGTCGGTTGGAAAAATAGGAATCTGTTTGCATATCGGATCTCTTTGGGCTGGAATCGGATCAGTTGGGTCGATTTGTTCTGCTATGCGAGATTGGTTTCGGTTCTACAGCGTGCGTGTGTATAGAACTCTTGGTGCTACGTCCGTGTCCAAAAGAAATAATATCCGGCGTGACTTTTCCTTGGATCGGAAATAAAAGGCTGAAAAAAGATACTGATTTTAATTTCAAATGGTGGTGGACTTGAATCATTTGGATCCTTGGTGTGCAGCAATTTGTGCTGTTTGTTTTGGATGATGTGCCAAGTTTGTCCCAACAATTTCAGATTGCCTCCGCAGGCGTATTCAGCTGATTTGGACCTTGGGTGTGCAGGAATTGTCCTGTTGTGTTTGGGGTGATTTGCGTGGTGCGTTTGCATTGCAGTCCGAAAGTTTTGTGTCTCAGTCCGGTTGTTGGTTGGCGCCAAGAGCAAGTCTAGCTAGCCGAGAGGGAGGATGTGGTGTGGCAAGCCGGCGAAGACTTGAGGATGAAGAAGGATCGTGGCGATGTGCAGATTTGACGCCACAAGCGCTGGAGAAGACCTTCCGGCGTTGAGGACAACGCCTTTCTAATAAGGGGAGGATGATACGGGCATCGTCGGCATTATATTGGTCCGTTGACACGCTAGGACATATGTAATAGTAATATAAGTCTAAGGTGTTGTTAATTAGGGCCTGCGTGCCAAACTTGGCCGAACCCAACCATGGGTCGGTTTGTATCAGTTTGAGTCCAATTAGGTTTAGGTGTCTGAGTCAAACCAGGTTAGGTTTCAGCGGCTCCTACCCCTTTGGCCTTTATAACCAGAGGGGGTGCCACAATATTAGGGGAGTTGAAAATTATGTAGAACTAAAAGTTCAAGGTTGCCTCCGTCCTAAGGGACCGGCGTGTGACGGCGTCTCGGACGTTCGTCTAGTTATCAATCAATAAAGACAAGAGAGTTCTTGAATTGTCAAGAGTAATCTTGTGTGCGCGAAGGTTCTTGGATCTGCCAAGGGTTGTCGTGCTTGGCGTGAGGCGTGGTGTTCATCATCATGTTGCTCGCCTAAATCTATCCAGATTCTTCAGGTTGCGTGGATTGCCACGTGGTTGGGAGAATAGTTATCTCGGTGGTTCTTGCGGTGAAAGATCGGGCAAAACTCAAAGGATCGTCGGAGCGATCCTTATCAATTAGGTATCAGAGCCGACCCTCACGGTTACTCGGGCGTGTGCGGGTCAGGGCGCGGACATGTTATATGTGCCGGCACTGGGCGCATGGACTGTTGCTAGGGGGGGGGGGGGGGGTTCCTGGACTGGTCAGGGCGCGGACATGTGATATGTGCCGACACTGGGCGCATGGACGGGTGCCAGGGGGGAGTTCCTGGACTGGGGGCTGACCGACGAGAGCGTCGGTCTTCTAAGGGGGGAAGGATGTGAGATCCCGGCTCAGGGCTTAATAGGATTGATAGAATACTCATATCAACAAGTTGCAACATCTTTTCCGGAAGCTCATATGAAAAGAACTCTGAGGTTAAGGGTGCTTGGCCCGGAGCGATTTGATGATGGGTGACCGACCGGGAAGTCCTTCCCGGGTGCGCAAGAGTGACCACAAAGTGCGCAGGAAAGACCAGTGTTGATCTGTACAGCCAATCTGGAGATCCTAGAGAGCTGCCAGGGGTGACAGGCCCGGTCAGGGGCTGGTCGGGGTGTTACATTAGGTATCAGAGCCGACCCTCGCGGTAACTCGGGCGTGTGTGGGTCAGGGCGCAGACATGTGATATGTGCCGGCACTGAGCGCATGGACAGTTGCCCGGGGGGAGTTCCTGGACTGGTCAGGGCGCGGACATGTGATATGTGCCGGCACTGTGCGCATGGACGGGTGCCAGGGGGGAGTTCCTGGATTGGGGGCTGACTGACGAGGGCGTCGGTCTTCTAAGGGGGGAAGGGTGTGAGATCCTGGCTCAGGGCTTAATCGGATTGATAGAATACTCATATCAACAAGTTGCAACTTCTTTTCTGGAAGCTCATCTGAAAAAAAGTCTGAGGTTCACTATGCTTGGCCCAGAGCGATTTGATGATGGGTGACCGACCGGGAAGTCCTTCACGGGTGCGAAAGAGTGAGGACAAAGTGCGCAGAAAAGACCAGTGTTGATTTGTGGGGCCAGTCTGGAGATCCTAGAGAGCTGCCAGGGGTGACAGGCCCGGTCAGGGGCTGGGCCGGGGTGTTACATTTGGTATCAGAACCGACCCCCCTCGCGGTAACTCGGGCGTGTGCGGGTCAGGGCGCGGACATGTGATATGTGCCGGCACTGGGCGCATGGACGGGTGCCAAGGGGGCGAGTTCCTGGACTGGGGGCTGACCGATGAGGGCGACGGTCTTCTTAGGGGGGAAGGATGTGAGATCCTGGCTCAGGGCTTAATAGGATTGATAGAATACTCATATCTACAAGTTGCAACTTTTTTCCGGAAGGTCATCTGAAAAGAAGTTTGAGGTTAAGCGTGCTAGGCCCAGAGCGATTTGATGATGGGTGACCGACCGGGAAGGATTTCCCGGGTGTGCAAGAGTGAGGACAAAGTGCACAGAAAAGACCAGTGTTGATCCGTGGGGTCAGTCTGGAGATCCTAGAGAGCTGCCAGGGGTGCCAAGCCCGGTCAGTGTCGTTCCAGTGGGATCCAGGGTGTGCAGAGCCCACTCTCCACGGCCCTCGCAAGCGACGGGATCTACGAAACGACTAAGGACCAAGCAAAGCGCTTGGAGAGACCCTCGAGAGGAAAAGCCCTCGAGAGGGCTGAAAGGGGCAGCGAAGGCCTGAAGAGGCCCCTCCCGAGGCTGCCCGTCTGCAGGTCCCCTCTCCCCTGGAGAGGGGTCAACGCAAATCCCTCCACAAGGCCGCCCAGGCCCTGTGGAGATACTTCGCTACGAAGCGACCGCTGCAGGGCGCACATGGCCTCTGCCGCGCCGCAGAGTGACGCGCGCGTCTGCGCGCGATGACGATGGCGCCGCAGTTGCCGTTCTGGTGATTAAAGGCATCAACAAAGCTGTGTCCCCTGCGCCGGACTACGAAGCTTTACCCTTTGGTGATAAAGCAGATGGCCGGCGCTACGCTCCAACGACGACGTCACCGTGGGCACCCCCACGATCTCTGCGGCGCCAGCTGGCCGTCCTGCGTGGACGGTGGCTTTCTGGCGTCACGGGCAGGCTTTGCGACCATGGACCGGGTCCATGGACATCCCGGGAGCGGTGCACCCCGCTCCTCCGTTTCGTCGCGGTGCGGGAAGAAGAAGCCCGAGGCGCCTATAAAGGGGAGGGAACACCTCCGCAGCGAGGGATCGATCGATCGATCGACTAATGGCACGGTAGCTTATACTAGCCTAGCGAACTCAAGGAGGAAGAAGACCTCAGCTTCCCTCCTTGAGCTCTGCACTACCGCAAGAGAGCCCCCGGCAAGCTCATTGTACTGTACCCTCTACAGCGCAATACAGACAGGCAGGAGTAGCTGTTTTACCTCCCCCTGAGGGCCGTGAACCTGGGTACGGGCCTGAGTCCATCTCTGTCGTGCTCTTCCTCCTCAGGCTCGACGAGCACCGTCGCCGAGCCGGTTGAGGGTTGTTGACCAACGTGTTCAGTTCCCTTCACGAACTTCTCTCCCGAGAGTGGTTATCCCTGTTCCGTGGGAATCACACCTCGACATTTGGTGCGCCAGGTAGGGGGCTGAGGCGCGTCTTCGACCTTCGACTAGCCTCCGCGCTATGGCGGACACCCGCACGACACGCGCCAACAGGCGCGCTGCTGAGAGGCCCCCGCACTACAGAGCGAGCCAACACCGGCCCGCGCGTGGAGGAGCCCGAAAGCGAGGAACACCACGGCGATGACCGCCGCGGTGACGAGGACTTCTCCGAGCACCACGAGGACGCAGAGTCCTCGCGTCCGTCTCGGCGCCAGGGCGCGTCTTCTCAGGGACGCCCAGAGCCCACGCCGCACACCGCGCTTCTCATGGCCCAGGAGCTCCTCCGCTACCGGCCAAGCGCAGAGGCCCACGACCAGTGGCTCGACCGCCTCCAACACCTGGTCGACGTCGCGACAACGCGCCCCGCTCTGTCTCGCTCCCTGGTTCACCACTCTGCTCGCGCTGGAACTGCCGCGCCGGAGGCGCCCCCGCCGCCGCCAGGACCACCTCCGGCCGCGGCGCAGAGAGCTCCCTCTCATGCGTCCTCGCCGCGCGACTGCCAAATCCTGCAGTGCACCGCGCCTGACGCGCGGGTGGGGATGGAGCGCAGGAGTGACCTCCAGAACCGCCTCGTCGAGGAACTCGGCCAGGCGGGGCAGCAGAACCGCAGGGCTCTCCAGGGAGGAACCGCCACGTACGCCTCCGGCTGCATAGCCTTCACCCGCGCTCTACGCCGCGTGGTATGGCCGCAGATGTTCAGGCCTGTCCTCCCCAAGGGCTACGACGGGTCAAGCAACCCCATCGAGTTCCTGCAGCTCTACACCACCTCTATCCAGGCTGCGGGAGGAGACGACAAAGTCATGGCCAACTGGTTCTCCCACGTCCTCAGGGACTCCGCGCTGTCGTGGCTCCTCAACTTGCCTGAAGACTCCATCGACTCCTGGGAGGAGCTCTGCAGGCAGTTCGTCGCCAACTTCAAGGGCACCTACGAGCGCGCGCTCACCCACAACGACCTGCGCGCTGTGGTGCAGAAGAAGGATGAAACCCTCCACAAGTACATCCAGCGCTTCAGCCAAGTGCGCAACAAGATCCCGAACATCCCCGACACGCAGGTCATTGCCGCCTTCAGAGAGGGTGTCACCAACCGCAGGATGCTCGAGAAGCTGGGCATTCACGACAAGCTCACCTCTGTGGTGAAGCTGTTCGACCTTTCAGACAAGTGCGCCAAGGCTGAGGAGGGACTCCTCTTCGTCAAGATGAGCCAGCGGACGGACGACCTGGCTGAGGGATCCAAGAGCCACAAGAAGCGCGAGGAGACCAAGCGCAAGACCACCGCTGTCCTGGCGGCGGAGCCAGCCGCCAAGAACGCCCGCAGAGGCTCCCCTGAGCCTGGCAACAAAGAGGCGGACAACCGTCCATTCTGCGTCTACCACAACAGGCGCGGCCACGCCACAGATAACTGTTTCGATCTCAAGAGGCTGAGCCGAGAGCGCGAGCGCGAAGAAGGCAGTGGGAGCCGCGGCAGAGGCCGCGGCTACCGCAGGGACGGCAGAGGCGGACGCGGTGGCGGCTATCAGAAGCCGCCAGGCACTCAAGCCAATGCTGTCGAGAAGAACAACAACCTCCCTGACGAGGAGGATGGAGGCTATCAGGCCCCAAGGGGGGCTATGGCCTGCATCCTCGGCGGAGCTCAGGCGCCCAAGTCGAACAACCAGTTCAAGCAGTTCGCCCGCGAACTCAATGCCGCGCTCCCGAGCACCGAGACCTCCAGGCCCCTCAAGTGGTCCCAGTACACCATCGCCTTCGACGCCAAGGACCACCCCAAGTCGACCAAGACTGTTGGAACCCTCCCCCTGGTCTGCTCCCCCACCATCAACAACATCGCTGTCTCCAAGACGCTCATTGATGGGGGAGCTGGCCTGAACGTCATCTCTGTCGAGACCTTCGAGACTCTTCAGGTGCCTTACGAGTGGCTCATGCCCTCCAGGCCATTCACAGGGGTCACTAGTGGTTCAATCGAACTTCTGGGCAGGTCCGGCTGGCCGTCACCTTCGGCACGCAGAAGAACTACCGCACCAAGCTGATCGACTTCGACGTCGCACACATTGGCCTGCCGTACAACGCCATCCTCGGCTACCCCGCCCTCGCGAAGTTCATGGCCGTCACGCATCACGCCTACAACATGGTCAAGATCCCCGGCAGCGCTGGCACCATCGCCATCCATGGTCATATCCTGGATGCCACGCGCGCTGTCGAGAGCGCCTACAAGGCAGCTGCCATGGCGTTTCCGGCTGACGAGGACATGGAGCCTCTCGAGAGGCCTCAGAAGAAGAAACAGATGTTCTCTCAGGAGCAAGCTTCCACGAAGAGGGTGTCGCTGGGCACCAGTGGCTCGGGGGCTGAGGGCTCAGGGGCTAGCGTCACCATAAGCGCTGCCCTGCCTCCTAAATAGGAAAACGCGCTCGTCGCCTTCCTTCGGGCAAACTCTGACATGTTCGCATGGACTCCGTCAGATATGTCCGGTGTACCAAGGGAGGTGATCGAGCACCATCTAGCCGTGTATCCAGACGCACGCCCCGTCAAGCAAAAAGCACGCAAGCAAGCCCCCGAGAAGCAAGCATTCATCGTCAAGGAAGTAGAGAAGCTAAAAGCGGCAAAGGTCGTCCGCGAAGTCGCGCACCCCACTTGGCTCTCCAACGGCGTGGTTGTCCCTAAACCCGCTGGAGGAGGCCGACTCTGCATCGACTACACAGATGTCAATAAAGCCTGCCCCAAGGATCCATACCCCATGCCGAGGATAGACCAGATCGTGGACTCCACCGCCGGCTGCGACCTCCTCTGTTTTCTAGACGCCTTCTCTGGTTATCACCAGATCAAAATGGCTAAAGAGGACGAGGAGAAGACAGCATTTCTCACCCCTTGCGGTGTGTATTGCTACACTTGCATGCCTTTTGGCCTGAAGAACGCCGGCGCCACTTTCCAGAGGCTCATGAGGATAGCCTTGGGGGCACAGATGGGCAGAAATGCAGAAGCATATGTCGACGACATCGTGGTGATGTCTCGCGAGGGAGACACCATCTTGAAGGATCTCGAGGAAACCTTCGCGAGCCTGCGCAAGGTGAACATCAAGCTAAACCCCGCCAAGTGCGTCTTCGGGGTGCCTTCAGGCAAACTCCTCGGATTCCTGGTGTCCCACCGCGGCATAGAAGCAAATCCTGACAAGATCAAGGCCATAGAAGGGATGCAGCCTCCTCGCCGACTCAAGGACATGCAGCGCCTAGCAGGCTGTATGGCTAGCCTGGGCCGCTTCATCTCTAAGTTCGGCGAGAGAGCCCTGCCATTCTTCAAGATCATGAAGAGATCCGGCACATTCAAGTGGGCCCCTGAGGCGGACAAGGCTTTCGAGGACTTGAAGAGATATTTGGCCAGCCCACCAGTCATGGTGGCCCCCAGGACAGGCGAACATCTGAAGCTGTACCTATCAGCCACTCCTCAGACCGCAAGCGCCGTCCTGGTGGTCGAAAGGGAAGAGCCAGTCCTCCCCAAGAAGAGCGCTGCCACTCCAAGCCCAAAGCTGCCTGACAAAGATCTCGGCGAAGGAGCAGTCTCCACAGACCCACTGCCAGGCCCACAGCCTCAAGTCGAGTCTGCTCCCAACACCCTTGCCGAGACCCCTCCGCAGGCGAATCTCAACAAGGGCCCTGAAGAGCCTCCACAGAGGGCTGACGCTGCACCTCCGTCGACAACCCTTGTCGAGCACCCCGTCTACTTCATCAGCACAGTGCTGCGGGACGCTCGGGAACGGTATCCAATGCACCAGAAGCTCCTCGTCGTGCTCCTCATCGCCTCCAGGAAGCTACGACACTACTTCCAGGGCCACCCCATCACGGTGGTCACTTCTTTCCCCCTGGAGCAGATCCTGCGCAATCCCAACGCCACAGACCGTGTCGCGGGATGGAACATAGAGCTACAGCCATTGAACTTGCGCTTCGACACCACAAGAGTCATCAAGGGAAGAGCGCTGGCGGACTTCGTCGCAGAATGGACTGACCCAAGCCCTGAAGAGCCTCGGGTAGAAGAGGCCGAGCCCTCCGGAGACATAATGCCCAGCCACTGGACCATGCACTTCGACGGAGCCTTCGCCTGCCGCAATGGCGGAGCAGGCGTCGTCTTGACCTCGCCCAAAGGCGACAAGCTCTATTACGCTGTCCAGTTGTGCTTCACGATTGACAAGATCTCCAACAACATCGCTGAATACGAAGGCCTCCTCGCCGGCTTAAGGGCCGCCATCGCTTTAGGCGTCAAGCACCTGCTCGTCAAAGGCGACTCCCAGCTGCTTGTCAACTTCTCCAACAAAAGCTATACGCCTAAGGACGACCACATGGCCGCATACCTTGAAGAGGTCCGCAGGCTTGAGAAGCACTTCAGGGGCAAGGAGCTCACGCACATCCCAAGGAAAGAGAACCAGGAGGCCGATGACATCGCCAAGCGAGCCTCGCGAAGGCAAGCCCAGCAGGTAGGCATTTTTGAAAAAAGGCTCGCCAAGGCATCCATCAAGCAGCCTCGAGAGGCTACAGCCGCAAGCACGGACGAAGCACTCCCACCACCTCCTGAAGCTGGGGCACCCGACTGTGGTCCCCACACAGGGGAGCGTCTGTTGCTGACGGCGGCCCACCAAGACACAGGCTGGATTGACGAGCTCAAAGATTACTTGGCGAAAGGGATCCTCCCGGAAGAAGATGCGGAAGCAGAGCGAATCGCTCGACAGGCAAAATCCAACTGCATCCTTCACGGAGACCTGTACCGCAAGCGCCCAAATGGCATCGCACTCAAATGCGTCCCTCCCGAGGAAGGCCGAACGCTGATCAAGGACATCCATAGCGGGGAGTGCGGCCACCACTCGTGTGCGCGCACCCTCGCAGGCAAGTGCTTCAAGATGCGGTCACCATCGTCCAAGCTTGCGACGCCTGCCAGTACCACGCCAAGCAAATTCATCAGCCGGCGCTGGGGCTCCAGACCATCCCGCTCTCCTGGCCGTTCGCGGTCTGGGGGCTGGACATTCTGGGCCCCTTCCCGAAGTCGTAGGGGGGCTACCGTTTCCTCTTCGTGGCCGTCGACCAGTTCACCAAGTGGGCCGAGGTTGAACCAGTGCGCTCCATACCAGCCGGAGCTGCGGTGAAATTCATCAGGAGCCTGGTCTGCCGCTTCGGAGTGCCTAATGGCATCATCACCGACAATGGCTCGCAATTTACCAGCGGCGTCTTCCGGGCTTACTGTGAAAAACTCGGCATCAAGCTCTGCTTCGCTTCGGTGGCTCATCCACGGAGCAATGGTCAAGCTGAGCGAGCAAATGCGGAAGTCCTCAAGGGCCTCAAGACCAGAAGCTTCAACATCCTCAAGGGTCACGGCAAGGGCTGGATCGACGAGCTCCCATCCGTGCTCTGGTCCATGCGCACAACCTCTTCAAGGCCTACGGGAGAAACGCCGTCCGCCCTTCTCTACGGAGCCGAAGCAGTCCTCCCTGCAGAAATCAGGCATGGATCCCCACGGGTCCTTGCCTTCAACGAGGACACCCAAGAGGACCTCCACAACGACGACCCGCTGCTTCTCGAGGGACTGCGCCGCCGTGCCGCCCTCAGAGCGGCAAAGTACCAGCAAGACCTGCGACACTACCACAGCCGCCGTGTGCGCTCACGCACTCTTGAGGTGGGCGACCTCGTCCTCAGGCGAATCCTCTCCAGAGAAGGCCTCCACAAGCTCTCATCGATGTGGGAAGGCCCCTACAGGGTCTCCCACATCGCCAGGCCTGGCGCAGCACGCCTCGAGACTGAAGACGGCATCCCCATCAAGAACCCGTGGAACATCGCACATCTACGCAAGTTCTACCCGTGATCATTGTCACGCCAAGCATTTTTTGTCTCTAGAGGGAAGCTCACGGCTTCACCTCCAAGCTTGCCAAAGCTTCTCCTAAGGGTCAGCCCTCCGAGCTCTCCTACTAACGAGCCACCGCAGGCCGCAGTGAATCTCAGCCACTAATGGGTGGTCCCCATGGCTCGACATGGAAGGAACGTTAGCTTGGCAAACCCAAGTGTAATGAACCATTTTCATTCCTAAGTGAACTATGCGCTAAGGCGCCATTTCGTTCCTAAGTGAACTCTGCGCTGAGGCGCCGCTGTGTAATATTTCAATGGCAAGTTTACTTTCGTCATTTACTTTTCCATGTGCGCTTATATTCTTCCCATGCCCACCTCGCGAGCGGGGGCTGAGTACGGTGCCTGTGCCTCAAGAGCACCCCAGCAGCACTGCAAAATCCAAGGGACCCTGAGCTCTGGCTAAAGGACATGCTCCCGGATACACGCCACCTCTCCAAAGGACCTTGGTACTCTCTCTCCTCGCGAGATACCCATGAGGAAACATATAAGCGCGCATGAGTCCTTACTACCATGCTCTAGCGTTTGGGTTCGCCTCTCTAACATCCACAGGGAACAAGAGTCTCTCCAAGCTTGTGGAGGAAAAACTCGGCCCCTGGAGGAAAACGCATCGCCAAGGGAGTCCTACGCAGGGCAAAAGCCTCGCGAAGCTAAGTTCCCTGCTCACACCAAGAGAATCTCTGCATCTCTCTCACGAACACTTTGCGTCCCTCGAGCGTTTCTTTTCCCTCACTCCCCATGGACTGCTTGCGCGTCAAAGGGGGGCCCTTGAGCACCGCGCCTCGAGGACCTTTACCTCTCTAAGCCTTAAACTCCCCCCGGCCTTGCCGAGTCATTGCTCGAGCATACCGCAGCGGCGGAGTCATAGCGCGAGGAGAAGGGCCCTAGCGACGCAGAGCGAAAAAGACATGGAGTTGAAGCAAAGGGCCCTCGAGGGGCACACACACAAACTTAGCAGCACATGCTTAGAAATACGAAGTATATTACAGACTGGAGAACAAAAGTCTTTAAGACAAGCACCTCTACAGCGCTACAAGCGCATTACATTGCAGGAGGAAGTCAGGGAGAAGCCCCGTCGTCGTTCTCCCTGGACCCTTCTTCCTCTGCCTCGTCCTCCTCGTCGCAGCCCTCCTCGCCGTCATCATCCTCCACCGAGGCCCACTTGAAGCAGCTGCAGAAGTCGTCAACTTGGTCACGGACCGAGTTGGAGATCTTCCACCCCACCTCTCCATCGAGAGGCTCGGTCACCGTGGAGTAGTCGAAGCCAGGCTGGAGGCGCTGGAGGTTGGCGAAGATGCGGTCGACCGCTACCGCTAGGAGTTGGCGGCATTCCTCCTCGACGACGTCGCGGATTCTGCGGCAGGGCCCTCGAGCGTTGTGAAGAGCTGCTCAAAGTAGGAGAGGTACGCGGCGGCGTCGGAGTTGCCCTGAACGGGGACGGGCGGCGCCTCCGCTCCCAACTTCGCGGCAAGCTCGTTGCCCCGAGCCACCAGGGACTGGAACATGCGCCCCCGCTGCTGCGGGAGCACCCGCGCCGCCTGGGCGCTCTCGGCAGCCTCCACCGCCTTCTCCACAGCAGGGCCCACCTGCTGGTTCATCTCCTCCATGTTCGCCATGAGGGAGGCGAGGTCCTGCGCCGCGTGCTCGCGAGCCTCCTCAGCAGCGCGGCGGCGGTCCACTTCGCGCCTGACCCTGGCGTTCAGGGTGACGTTGTCTTTCTCCAGCTCGCGGATCCGGGCGGTGTCCTCCGCACGCTTCTTCTTGAAGCGGCTCTCCTGCTTGGTGAACCTCTCGTTGTAGTCTCGAGAGACGGCGGCGCGGTACTCTTTCTCCCGCTCCTGGAACTTCTTCGCCACATCCTCCTTCCGCTCGGCAAACCTCACGTTGAAGCGCTCCACGCTCGCTTTGTGAGTGGACACTTCACACTCGTGCTTGCTAAGCGCCGCGGCCAGGCTCTCTTGGAGGGCCTCGAGGGCGGCGCGCTGCCCCGACAGCTCTTGCTCCCTCTGCGCCAGTTGTTCGTCGCGACGGCGCACGTCCTCCTCGCGCTCACCCAGGCCCTGCCCCCTGGCTTCCAAGCTCGCGCGGACCCCCTCCAGGGTAGTCCGCACGGTCTCAGAATCGGCGAGGATTTTGGCCTCGAGCTCGACAAGCTCGCGATGCTTGGCTGCCAGGGAGTGCTCCACAGCCTCCCGCTCTGCCCTGGCCGCGGCCAAGTCTTCTGCCGCTGCCCGGCGCTCGGCCTTCAAGGGCTGCAGGAGCTCTTCGGCTTCGCGCGTGGCGCCCTCGCGGACCTCCTCGGCGAAGCGCAGCGCCTCCTCGCGCTCCGCCTGCAGGGCCAGGTCGCTCTGCCGGCGAGCCTCCACAGCCGCGTGGAAAGCGGCCCAAGCCCCCGCAAGCTCGTCTCGCTGCCGGGCAAGCTCCCGGTCCTCCAGAGCGAGGTGGGCCTCCAGCCCCTCCAGGGACTCCCGCACCAGGCGGAAAGCGACGTCGCGACGCCCCTTGCTCCAGTCCCAGCTGCCGGGGACAAGAGCCTGGGAAGTCCCGCGCGGCGAGGAGGGCCCTGCGCCTGCGTCAAGCTTGGGAGAGGAGGCCTCCGCGCGGGCCCGGGGGCTCGGCGGCGAGTCCTCCGCCTCAGCGCCCACCTTTTGCGCGCCAGCGTCCTCCCGCTCAAGCGGCGCCTCCTCGTGGGTTTCCGGGGCAGGAGAGGCCTGCCCCGCAGCCGCTGCCTCCTCCTCCGCCGCGGTGTCTGGCGGGGGCGGCGGGAGATCTGCTCCCACCGTCTCGTCGGCCTTTGGCGGGCTCGGGGCCGATGTAGTGCCTGCCGCGGCCTCCGGCTGCGCTGGCGGGGTCGCAGCGCGCGGCGGAGTGGGCGCCTTCTCCGCCTGCGCCTCAGGGCACTCCTCCTCCACAGGCGGCGCGGTCGCCTCAGCTTGAGGCGCATCCCCGTGAGGGCCTGCAGGGATTTCCTCCGCAGGCCGCGAGGCCTCTTCTGCTGCGGCCTCTGCCGCGGCCTCCGGAGCGGCCTTCTTCACATCCGCCGCCTTCCGAAGCCTTCGGCGCTTCGCAGGCGCCGGATCACTAGCAGAGAACGAGAAGTCTTGTCAGAGGGGAACAGACGAGCAAATACTGAAGAAGGAGAACCAGATTAGAAACACTTACCCTGTCTTCTTGGCACGGGTGTCAACCCACACCATGCCGGACGAACGCCAAGAAGGCGTGGCCCGGGCTCCGGATCCCTCCGGAGCCGTCTCAGCTTTCCTCTTGAGGGGAGCGCTCGGGGGCTCCCCAGCAGGCCTGTCGTGGGCCGCCTTGGTCCGGGGTTCCTGCCGCCCCGCCTCGGCCTCCTCATCGTCGCTGGACGAGAGCTCGAAGACCTCCTCAGGAGGGGGCGCGGCTCTTGACGAGCTCGCGTCGCCTGTAGAGGGAATAGCCCCAGACGCCGCGTCGCCCTGCTCAGCGTCAGATGCGTATGGCGACTCCGAGGCGTCTGGTCCTCTCGCCATGGGCATGGGCCCATCGTTCTCCTCCTCCCCCGCCAGGCCAAGCGGGGTGAACGTGGGCATCTGATCCAGCACCGCCATGCGTGCGGCCAGGTTGAGCTGATGAAGAGGCCTCAGCTCCGCGGCAATCGCCACGGGCACGTCGGGGTTGATGAAGAGGCCGCCCATGATGGTCTCGACGACGGCGGGGCGATGGTCGCAGGGGTGGAGTCGCATCGGGTCGGAGGGGCCCGAGTACATCCACATCGGCTTCTTATGCGCCTGCAGAGGCGCGATGCGGCGGCGCACGAAGTCCTCCGCGATCATCTGGCCGGTGAGGCCGTTCTCCCGAAGCAGCCTCATGCGCCCCCACGAGGTCTTCGATCTGCGGGCCCTGGAAGACCTGCTTGCCCCAGTGGGTATTCTTCACCGGCGGCGCCTCCGGGGTGTCGAGGAAGGAGCTCCGCGACGAGGCACCGATGAGGAACCACTTCTGCCTGAAGTCGTCCACCTTCTTCACCACCACCGTGATGGGCTTCTCTCCGCTCCACGACATGGGGATGTAGACGTCCCCCATGCCGTCCACGATGCGGAAGGATACGCATCCCGTCCGCTCGAGCTTCGCGGAGTTCCGGAGCGCGTAGAAACTCCTGAAGAGGGCCACCGAGGGCTGCACCCCCAGATAGGCTTCGCACAAATAGGCGAAGATGGAGAGAATCAGGATGGAGTTGGGGTGTAGGTGGAGAAGATGGATCTGGTAGAACTCCAGAACTGCCTCCAGGAAGGGCGAGTACGGAGGAACCAGCCCGGCGTAAACGGTGTGGAGGAAAATGGGAAAAAACCCCGCCGGGAGACGGCCGAGCTTGGCGGCCTAGATGGCGCTGGCGCCATGTTCGTTGGACTTCCCGGCAACCAACTGCCGGATCTTGTCCAGCGTCGTCGCATTGACGCGCTCCCCGATCAGAGCGGGGCCAAGCGCCTCTTCGCCCTGCGCGTCTGAGGGGAGCGTCCCCATCGCCGCCTTGCCCTTCGGTCCACCCATCGTCGGGGAAGGACAAGGAAGCGCAAGGACGAGGGAGAAGAAGGAGTTCGCCGGAGAGGAAAAGCTAGGAGGACAAGAGCGAGAAGTTTGGATGCACGGAATGGGGGTAATGACTGCTGTTCGGACCGGCGCGCAGCTTTATACCCCGTTTGGGCAGTTACCAAGGCGTGATCGTGGTGGGACCCCCCATGACGCACGTTTCTGCCGGAGAAACCGAGTCGCCGCAAACTCACCACCGATCGACGCGTGTCTCGGGCCAGCCGGACACTTTGGGCCCACGACGCTTCGACTACGCCTGGTGGGCTTCGCCGTGCCCATCATGGGCCCGGGGGCTACTGTCGGCCCAGTGGGATCCAGGGTGTGCAGAGCCCACTCTCCACGGCCCTCGCACGCGACGGGATCTACGAAACGACTAAGGACCAAGCAAAGCGCTTGGAGAGACCCTCGAGAGGAAAAGCCCTCGAGAGGGCTGAAGGGGGCAGCGAAGACCTGAAGAGGCCCCTCCCGAGGCTGCCCCTCTGCAGGGCCCCTCTCCCCTGGAGAGGGGCCAATGCAAATCCCTCCACAAGGCCGCCCAGGCCCTGTGGAGATACTTCGCTACGAAGCGACCGCTGCAGGGCGCACATGGCCTCTGCCGCGCCGCAGAGTGACGCGCGCGTCTGCGCGCGATGACGATGGCGCCGCAGTTGCCGTTCTGGTGATTAAAGGAGTCAACAAAGCTGTGTCCCCTGCGTCGGACTACGAAGCTTTCCCCTTTGGTGATAAAGCAGATGGCCGGCGCTACGCTCCAACGACGACGTCACCGTGGGCACCCCCACGATCTCTGCGGCGCCAGCTGGCCGTCCTGCGTGGACGGTGGCTTTCTGGCGTCACGGGCAGGCTTTGCGACCATGGACCGGGTCCATGGACATCCCGGGAGCGGTGCACCCCGCTCCTCCGTTTCGTCGCGGTGCGGGAAGAAGAAGCCCGAGGCGCCTATAAAAGGGGAGGGAACACCTCCGCAGCGAGGGATCGATCGATCGATCGACTAATGGCACGGTAGCTTATACTAGCCTAGCAAACTCAAGGAGGAAGAAGACCTCAGCTTCCCTCCTTGAGCTCTACACTGCCGCAAGAGAGCCCCCGGCAAGCTCATTGTACTGTACCCTCTACAGCGCAATACAGACAGGCAGGAGTAGCGGTTTTACCGCCCCCTGAGGGCCGTGAACCTGGGTACGGGCCTGAGTCCATCTTTGTCGTGCTCTTCCTCCTCAGGCTCGACGAGCACCGTCGCCGAGCCGGTTGAGGGTTGTTGACCAACGTGTTCAGTCCCCTTCACGAACTTCTCTCCCGAGAGTGGTTATCCCTGTTCCGTGGGAATCACACCTCGACAGTCAGGGGCTGGGCTGGGGTGTTACAGATCACGAGATCAATATGAATGCAATGCGCTTGAAGCTTAAAAAGATTAGAAAATATGTCGTTAGTGAAGAGTTCTTTAACCATGTTAGTAAGCATAAAGATCTTGAGTAGAGATCCATAGCAGAACTTGCCCCAATTATGAAACTGGTGCAGCTTGTTTAGTTCACATATTAGAGGCTAGATTTGTTAACCTTCACCCCATAATGCAACAAATGTTTCTTAACCTTCATGATGTTAAAAATGCTGAAAAGAAAGATTTTATTCTAGAAACCTTGCTTAAAGAATTTGGTGATGTTGCTATAGAAGCTAGGAAATTCTTTGATCGTTTTAATATGCTGGGCTCATGCATAGAGGTTATTAATGCACTTGAAAAGTTGGGGAAAACCGAACCTAAAAAGGGGGAAGAAATCAAAGTACCAATACCTGTTAAACTAGTAGCCATGCATGAAGCCTTGGAAGATAATTTTGATTGGATTGTCCCTGAGAACCCATTTGATGAATGTAGTAAACCTAAAAGTGATAAAAGAGGGACCTCTGAAACTCATATAGATAAATACAATGCATAGTTGAGAGGATTTCTAGTCTTGATTTGGATGCCACTTGAGTTTTACTTTCTGTGCCTAGCTGAAACGCATTAAAGAAAAGCGCTTATGCGAGAGAACCCACTTTTTTTATTTCTGTTATTTTTCTTTTTCTTGAGTCAAGGAACATTCTTACCTCTGTAGCAATTCCTTTGTATCTTTATTTTATCGCATTGTTGTGTCAAGTAAAGCCTCTAGTAGGAAGTTGATGCTAGATTTGGATTTCTGTGCAGGAACAGTTTTCTACTGTCCACCGTTTAATTCGTAAGAATTCACAGAAAAATCAAAATGACCTGAGATTTTTTGTGCGTGATCCTCAGATATGTATGCCACTTTAATTAGTTGTAAGTTTTCTGATCTGGGCAAGTGATGAGGACATCCCTAGCTCTTCTACACTTTCTCCAATTGAAGATGTTGCTGTTCAAGATAAACCCAATGAAGTGAGAATTGGACCAATGACAAGATCAAGAACCAAGTTATTAGAACAACAGGTGAACTCACTCTTAATAGAATATGATGTTTGTGATTATGAGAATTTTATACTACCTAAGTCTATGCATTTATGTATGATCAGGTTTGTTGATAACACAAACATTATTGGAGGAGAGGAGCAGCAAGGCATGGAGTACATGGATGATCAGATTAAGAACAAGAAGGAATGCATGGAGGGTAAAATTCAGAACATCTACTACAAGTGCTCGAGGGAGGAGAGGGAGGCAGGAGCACATCGAGAGAGGCAAGAGGATGGCGCACCACACCATGTGGGATGCGCCAAGGAGGAGTCCTAGTCACACAAGGACCAGGACCTGTGAGTCCTTTATGGCTGAACCCAACTCGGGTCAGTTTGTATCCCTAGTTTGAGTCCATAGAGTCCAAACCGAGTTGGTCTAGGAGGTGGTGCGTTTTGGGCTGCTGTGGCCGCACCCCCTCCCCCATATATACCCTTTGCTGCGAGTTAGTTAGGGGAGACGACGTTAAACATAAACCCTAGACTCTAGATCGAATTGCTTGAAGCATTCATCTTGAAGTATCGATAGTGCTTGCAAATTCTGCGTGTTATCTTTTGTTCCACTGGGAATTAGAAGATACAGGACCACTTGTAGTCGGTGGCTACTTGTGCAAGAGTGTGGAGTTGAGAATATCCATAGGGTTGCAAGCTATTGCATTGGCAATAGGGATCGGCCAGGAGAGGTTTCAGCGAGACACTAGTTATCATATCATCCATCCACGAATTCATCGAGATCTCATCGAGAAGATTGGGCCACCCCATATCATCTTGGTATCAGACTTCAGGTTGCCTCGGTGAGAAATTTTTTTTCCCTTAGTTTGAGTGTTTTTAATCCTATCCAGAAAAAGCCCCACAAAAATATTTAGTATAGTTCATTGCCATAGCCTAGATCGCACCAATCTGCTTCGTTTAGTTGCTGTTTTGTGTTGATCTTTACGTTTCCGTTTTTCTATTTTTTAGTTTCGAGTCGGTTAGGGTTTTTGTCTAGGTTTAGGATTCGAGTTTTTGTCTAGTGGAGTTGTGTTCCGTTTTCTGTCGTAGATCATCTCGGTTTCCAGGTTCCTGTCGAGTTCGGCTTCCACACGATAACATAGGGAAACCGCGGGATCGTCTTCGAGTTCGGTTCGGATCGCTGCCGCGCAGCACCTCTTCGAGTTCCGTCCGGATCGCTACCGCGGGATCCTATTCGAGTTCCGTTTCGGAGTCTAGTTTCCGTCCTTCCGTTGTTTTTGCACCTTTTTCACTAGGACTTCTTCTGTGATCTTGTGAGCCTTAGACACAGCCTATCTACAACATATATTTAGGTGCTTACCCATAAGACTAGCTGTTTTTGTGCTCACAGGCTGCTCCACACGGTTTTGCACGGATCTGTTTTCTGCAAAAAAAAAAAAAAAAAAAAATTTGCTCCGCGGCGCGACATACTGTGGCCGAAAAAAATTTGCTCCGCGGATCTGTTTTTTACTGTAGCTACAGTACGTGAAGTATCCAGAAAAGTACAAAAAAAAAAAAAAAGAGAAGAGAAAAGAGGCCGAAAGTGCACCATCAAAAATTTGGAGTTTGGAACTATACTTGATCATTGTGCTACATTGACACTACATTGAGCAATCTTGTGCCTGTTTTCATTGAGCCTAGCTAGTGTCTTTCGAGTGCATTGCAAAATCTCCATCCATATATTTGCATTGCCACATTGGTCTCCATAATTGTGTGAGTTTCCTAGGTGTGTTTTCATCTCTTCACATAACAGCAAATAGGCTTTGTAATTGGTGTGTTAGGTATCCCAACCAAGCTCCACCAAATACCCTGTTTTGTCTTGTGATAGCTAATACCCTCGGTATTCTCTTCTTCACATCAAGTCATAATAGCGCTGCTACTTGTTGTGTAAGTATTTCTATTCACTTTGGAACGGTAAGATACACCTTTCTTTGCTGTTTTCGAGTGAGTTGCGAGAGAACACCACATATACTTGTTCTTCTTTTTCACTAACCTATTAATCATGAATTCTTCTAGTGATGCTATTGTGCAGCAAAAGAAGGGTGATGATGAGGTGGTGAAGTGGAATGAGTATGAAGCTTTGAGGGACTCTCTGACACAAAAGATTGACAGGATTCATGCAGATTTGACAGGAAAACTTGAGCAGTCTAGTTCTCATACTGACGAAGAATTACAGCATGTGGAGACAACCTTAGGTGATCTTGCTAAATCATCCGCAGCACACCAAACACAAGTCACCACTTTGCAAACTTCGGTGGCAGCTATGACTCAACAATTGGCTGCTTTGACAACGTTGGTTAATCAGCGACTCCCTAATCCCGGGGACAATGCGCGTGTGCACAATGCTGGTAATGAGGAATTGGAGGATGATCATGATCCGTTTGGTCAAGGGAGAGGCCTGGCACACCTTCATGGCCGTGGGGGTCATATACCTCACGCAAGGCGTGTACCTCTTGTTAATGTTGCTGACCGTCATCGAGAAGATGATGGTTTGGGCAGACTTAAATTCTCCATACCTCAGTTCAGTTTTGATACTAATGATGTTGAAGAGTATCTCAGGTGGGAGCTTAAGATGGAGAAGTTATGGCGCTTGCATGAATATACTGAGGATAAGAAAATTAAACTTGCTTCCTCTGAGTTCGAGGGATATGCACTTACTTGGTGGGACAATATTGTGCGAACAAGACAACAAGATGGTGATCCAGAAATTATTACTTGGAGGACTATGAAGCAAGTCATGAGGGACAGATTTGTGCCACCTAATTATATCCGTTCTCTTTATGATAAGTTGCAAAATTTGAGGCAAGGCACTATGACAGTGGATGAGTACTTTAAGGAGATGGAATTAATTTTGCAGCGTGCACGTGTGAGAGAGCAACCAGAACAGACTATGCAGCGTTTCCTCTCAGGTTTGCAATATAAAATTCGAGGTATTGTGAGACATTACAATTATCATGATATGAATGAATTATTACATCATGCAAGAGAAGCTGAATCACAATTACTTGAGGAGTCCAAGTTGGCAGCTCGAAGTGCTTCTAGGAGTCGGTTTTCAGCTCCTTCTACAGCCACACCATCCGCCCACAATTCATCTCTTCGTGGTACCCCTACTAGTAAGGCTGAATCCAGTGTTTCCAATGCAAAGAGGACACCACAACCAGCAGCAAGTACCACGAATTCTACTTCCTCTACAGCAAGAAATAGAGACATGAGCTGCCATACTTGTGGCGGAAAAGGCCACTTCAAGCGAGATTGTCCAAACAAGAAAGTTATGCTTATTAACGAGGACAACGAGTATGAAACGGGTGATGATGCTGATCCTAATGATGATGATGCATGTGATGAGGATGACGCTGATGGTCCAATTGATGCATATGCTACGCATTATCCTACTATTGTGTGCACACAAAGATCGTTGAGTGTTACCCCAAGCCCTGAAAATCAGAGATGCAATTTATTTCAGACCAAGGCTATTGTGGGTCCTCACATGGCTTGCAAAGTTATTATTGATGGAGGAAGTTGCAGAAATTTAGCGAGCAAAGATTTATGTGCAAAGCTGAAACTGAAATATATTCCACACCCTCATCCTTATCATATACAATGGCTGAGTGACAATGGAGAGTTGAAGGTGAGCCATATGGTGAGAGTGGAATTTCAGATTGGACCATATAAGGATACCATTGAGTGTGATGTGGTTCCTATGACTGTTTGCCACATGTTGTTGGGAAGACCATGGCAATTTGACCGAAGTGTTACACACAATGGAAGGGCAAATACATATCAGTTGAATTGGCATGGGAAGGATATTGTTTTGAGGCCTATGACCCCGCAGCAAATTGTAAATGAGTCTCGTCAAAAAACAGAAGTAAATCTTGAAAACGAGAGTGAGAGAGTAGATAGACGAGAGACTAATATTTCTGCGAGTGAAAATAGCACAGCCAAACCGAGTGGTAAAATTAAATGTGAGGGAGTGAACCTACTATGCATGTTAGCCACCAAAGAGGACTTGAGAGAATTTAGTGAGGATCCTAGTTTGCTTCCTATTGTGCTTATGCATAAGGGAGAAATTTTGGTTTCTAATGATATGACCCCTCTCTCCATTGGTGTTTCTAATGTGTTGCAGGATTTTGATGATGTGTTTCCGGAGGATGTACCACCAGGATTGCCTCCATTGCGTGGCATTGAGCACCAAATTGACTTGATTCCGGGAGCTACATTGCCAAACCGAGCCCCTTATAGGACAAATCCCCAGGAGACAAAGGAAATTCAGAAACAAGTACAAGAGCTTCTTGATAAAGGGTATATTCGAATCAGCTTAAGCCCTTGTGCTGTTCCTGTTATTTTAGTTCCTAAGAAAGATGGTACTTGGCGCATGTGTGTAGATTGTAGAGCAATTAACAACATCACTATTCGTTATCGTCATCCTATACCTCGTTTGGAAGACATGTTAGATGAATTAAGTGGTGCTGTTGTGTTCTCTAAAATTGATTTGCGTAGTGGTTATCATCAAATTAGGATGAAAGAGGGGGATGAGTGGAAAACAGCCTTTAAAACGAAATTTGGTTTATATGAGTGGTTAGTGATGCCTTTCGGTTTGACTAATGCACCTAGTACTTTCATGCGATTAATGAACCATGTTTTGAGAGATTTTATTGGCAAGTTTGTGGTTGTGTACTTTGATGATATATTAATTTACAGCCGCACTGAATCTGAACATATTGATCATATTAGACAAGTCTTGCATGTGCTACGTGATAATAAACTTTATGGTAATCTTGCTAAGTGCACATTTTGCAAAGATAAGGTCATATTTCTGGGATATGTTGTTTCTAAACATGGAATTACAGTGGATGAAACTAAAATTGATGCTATTCGAAATTGGGCAATTCCTATGAATGTTAGTCAACTTCGAAGTTTTCTTGGATTGGCTGGTTTCTATAGACGTTTTGTGAAAGATTTCAGTACCATTGCTGCAGCTTTGAATGATCTTACTAAGAAAGGTGTTGAATTCGCATGGGGGGTAGCACAAGATATTGCTTTTGATGAGTTAAAACAACGTTTGATTTCTGCCCCATTGTTAATTCTTCCTGATTTCAACAAGCAATTCGAAATTGAGTGTGATGCTAGTGGCATTGGAATTGGAGGTGTGCTAATGCAAGAGAACAAACCCGTGGCTTATTTTTCTGAAAAATTGAGTGGAGCCCAATTGAATTATTCTGTTTATGATAAAGAATTGTATGCACTTGTTAGAGTTCTTGAAGTTTGGAAACATTATTTGTGGCCAAAAGAATTTATCATACATTCTGATCATGAGGCATTGAAATTTTTGAAGAGCCAATCTAGTCTTAATAAACGTCATGCTAAGTGGGTTGAATTCATTGAATCGTTCCCATACATAATTAAATACAAGAAAGGCAAAGATAATGTAGTTGCTGATGCTCTCTCTAGGAAAAACATGTTATTAACCCAATTAGATGTGCAAGTTCCTGGTTTGGAGAGTTTGCGTGATTTGTATGCTCAAGATCATGATTTTTCTGTGCCATATTCGAAGTGTACTAATGTGAAGGCATGGGCTAAATTTCATATACATGATGGATATTTGTTTAGAGCTAACAAATTATGTGTGCCAGAGTCGTCCGTACGTTTGCTTTTGTTGCAGGAATCACATAGTGGTGGATTAATGGGACACTTTGGGCGTGAGAAGACATTACTCATGTTGGCTGACCACTTTTATTGGCCACGCATGAGGAGAGATGTGGACAGGTTTGTGAGGCGTTGCATCACTTGCAACAAGGCTAAATCGAAATTGAAGCCTCATGGTTTGTATACTCCTCTTCCTGCACCTACTACTCCATGGGAGGATATTAGTATGGATTTTGTGCTAGGATTACCAAGAACAAAAAGAGGACATGATTCTGTATTTGTGGTAGTGGATAGATTTTCTAAGATGTCACATTTTATTGCATGCCACAAGAGCGACGATGCGTCGCATATTGCTAATCTGTTTTTCAGGGACATTGTACGCTTACATGGAGTACCAAGGACAATTGTTTCTGATCGTGACGTGAAGTTTATGAGCTACTTTTGGAAGACATTGTGGGGGAAGTTGGGAACAAAGCTGCTGTTTAGTACCACTTGCCACCCACAAACTGATGGACAAACGGAGGTGGTGAATCGTACATTATCCACCTTATTGAGGGCTATGATCAAGAAAAATCTGCGGGAGTGGGAAGATTGTTTACCGCATGTGGAGTTTGCTTATAATAGAGCGGTACATTCTACTACTCAGTTGTGCCCGTTTGAAGTGGTGTATGGTTTCAAACCCATCACACCACTTGATTTGCTGCCACTTCCTATTCAAGAGAGAGTGAACATGGAGGCATCAAAGAGAGCTGATTTCGTGAAGAAAATACATGAGAAGACCAAGCAAGCAATTGAGAAGAAGGGAAGACATGTAGCTGATCGTGTGAACAAGAAGCGCAAGGAAGTAATATTTCAGCCAGGCGATATGGTTTGGGTGCATTTTCGCAAGGACAGATTTCCTGCATTGCGCAAGTCCAAGTTGCTGCCACGTGGTGCTGGTCCATATAAAGTGCTTGCAAGGATCAATAATAATGCATACAAGATTGATCTTCCTACGGATGAGTTTGGTGTTAGTAATTCCTTCAACGTTGCTGATTTGACACCATACTTTGGAGATGACCTTGCTGCGTCGAGGGCGACGCCTTTTCAAGGGGGGGAGGATGATGAGGACATCCCTAGCTCTTCTACACTTTCTCCAATTGAAGATGTTGCTGTTCAAGATAAACCCAATGAAGTGAGAATTGGACCAATGACAAGATCAAGAACCAAGTTATTAGAACAACAGGTGAACTCACTCTTAATAGAATATGATGTTTGTGATTATGAGAATTTTATACTACCTAAGTCTATGCATTTATGTATGATCAGGTTTGTTGATAACACAAACATTATTGGAGGAGAGGAGCAGCAAGGCATGGAGTACATGGATGATCAGATTAAGAACAAGAAGGAATGCATGGAGGGTAAAATTCAGAACATCTACTACAAGTGCTCGAGGGAGGAGAGGGAGGCAGGAGCACATCGAGAGAGGCAAGAGGATGGCGCACCACACCATGTGGGATGCGCCAAGGAGGAGTCCTAGTCACACAAGGACCAGGACCTGTGAGTCCTTTATGGCTGAACCCAACTCGGGTCAGTTTGTATCCCTAGTTTGAGTCCATAGAGTCCAAACCGAGTTGGTCTAGGAGGTGGTGCGTTTTGGGCTGCTGTGGCCGCACCCCCTCCCCCATATATACCCTTTGCTGCGAGTTAGTTAGGGGAGACGACGTTAAACATAAACCCTAGACTCTAGATCGAATTGCTTGAAGCATTCATCTTGAAGTATCGATAGTGCTTGCAAATTCTGCGTGTTATCTTTTGTTCCACTGGGAATTAGAAGATACAGGACCACTTGTAGTCGGTGGCTACTTGTGCAAGAGTGTGGAGTTGAGAATATCCATAGGGTTGCAAGCTATTGCATTGGCAATAGGGATCGGCCAGGAGAGGTTTCAGCGAGACACTAGTTATCATATCATCCATCCACGAATTCATCGAGATCTCATCGAGAAGATTGGGCCACCCCATATCAGCAAGTTAAGTTCCTCCAAAAAATTCGTATTTACGGACTGTTCTGTTTTTGACAGATTCTGCCATTTATTTTGCATTCCCTCTTTTACTGTTTTTGAGTGGATCTGTTTGCTCCACAAAATACCAGTGGCTGTAGCTAATGTCCAGAAGTATTAGTGATGATTGTTTCCATGCAGAATATGATAATTTTTTATTATGCACTAACCCTCTAATAAAGTTTACTTTGATTTTGGTGTGGAGGAAGTTTTCAAGGATCAAGTGAGAGGATGATAAGATGTGATCAAGAAGATGAAAAAGCCTAAGCTAGGATGCCCCCGTGGGTCACCCAAGCGTATTTCAGGGAAGACTCAAGCGTCTAAGCTTGGGGATGCCCAAGGCATCCCCTTCTTCATCAACAAACTATCAGGTCATCTCTAGTGAAACTATATTTTAATTTCTTCACATCTTATGTGCTTTACTTGAAGCGTCTATATGTTTTTATTTTTGCTTCGTTATTTTCATTTTCTGAATAAATTGGATCCTAGCATTCTTTTATGTTTATGGCGAAAGCTGAAAGCCTCAGCAGTTATCTTTTATGTTTATGGCGAAAGCTGAAAGTCGCATCATTTATTGTTTTATGTTTATGACGAAAGCTGAAAGCCACAACGGTTAGGAAATACTCTCTTGTTTCATTGTTAATTACTTGTAGAGTTTATGTTTAAATAAGTTGATTGGTGTTTGGTTTGAAACAGAAAATGCTACATGTGGTAGATGGTATAATGAAAAAATATACATGCTCTTATGGATTGTTATCTTACATGTTCTGGTGCTTGGCAATTGTTTTGAGCTTTCAAGTAGATCATGTTTAAGCTCTTGCATCATGTAGTTAAAAACCTATTAGTGAAGAACTACCGTAGAGCTTGTTGAAATTTGGTTTGCATGATTGGTATCTCTAAGGTCTAGATATTTTCTAGTAAAAGTGTTTGAACAACAAGGAAGACAATGTAGAGTTCTATAATGCTTGCAATATGTTTTTATGTGAGTCTTGTTGTGCCAGTTGTCATCTTGTGTTTGCTTCAAACAACCTTGCTAGCCCAAAACCTTGTACTGAGAGGGAATGCTTCTCGTGCATCCAAAACCTTGAGCCAAAACCCATGCCATTTGTGTCCACCATACCTACCTATTACATGGTATTTTCTGCCATTCCAAGCAAATACTTCATGGGCTACCTTTATTCAAAACTTATTATCCCTTATTTGTGTCAATGTTGATTAGCTCATGAGGAAGTATGTGCTGTTTTGGATATCAACCTTGTTATTTGCTTATGACAGACTATCACAACCGGACTAGTGGCACGTCCACTTATCCAATAATTTTGCAAAAAGAGCTGGCAAATGGGGTGCCCAGTCCCAATTAATTACAACTTTAACCACTTAGTCTCTTCACATTTTTGCCCTGGTCGAATCAGTCAAGCAATAATCCCAGTTTCTAAAACTGCATGTGTAAACAAAAGAGAACAAGAGGGATGATATCGTCCTTCAATGGGAGTCGCTCTTGAAAGTCTGGTTGACAAGGGGGGTAGAAGTTCCCACTACCATTCGTTGACAACGACAAACACCGCTCAAAACATACTTTAATGCTCTCTATATGATTTCAAAAACCTATAAAAACTAAAAAGCTCTAGCACATGCTTGTATCCCTGCTTCCCTCTGCGAAGGTCCTTTCTTTTACTTTATGTTGAGTCAGTTTACCTACTTCTTTCTGCCTTAGAAGCAAACACTTGTGTCAACTTTGTGGGCAACAATTCTTACATGCTTACTTATTGCACTTATTATATTGCTTTGTGTTGACAACTATCTTTATGATACACATGTTACAAGTTGAAAGCCAATGCTGAAACTTAAATGTTCCTATGTGTTGCTTCAATGCTCTTTTACTTAGAAACTATTGCTTTATGAGCTAACACTTATGCACAACTTTTTGATGCTTGTTTGAAAGTACTATCCATGAAAAGTTTTTACTTATATGATGTAGTTGTTTACTCCTTGTCTATTTGTTAGCAATCTATAGATCATTGCCTTGAGTCAATTCATTCATAACATGAGCTTTACAATATTATTTGATCAAGATTGTGTCAAAGCATGTCACTTCAGAAATTATTTGTTATTAGCGTTTTACCTACTCGGGTAGAGTAGAACTAAGCTTGGGGATGCTTATACGTCTCAAACGTATCTATAATTTCTTATATTCCATGCTTATATTATACCAATTGCTACATGTTTTATATACACTTTATGCCACTTTTATGCATTTTCTGGGATTAACCTATTAACAAGATGCCATAGTGCCAGTTCCCTGTTTTCTGCTGTTTTTGGTTCCAGAAAAGCTGTTAAGAAAGTATTCTCGGAATTGCACGAAACAAAAGCCATAAACCCTATTATCCCCGGAAGCATCCAGAACACCGAAGAGGGGGGCCACAGGGCGCCCACACCAGTTGGCGGCGCGGTCCCTCCCCCCCCCCCCCCCCCCCCCCCCCGCCGCGCCATGATGTGGTGTGGGGCCCACGGCCCTCCACCGACGTCGCCCTTTCGCCTATTTATTCCCCCCGACAAATAAACCCTAGGCACCCGATCAAAAATCCACGAAACATCCCGTAGCCACCGCCATCGTCAAACCTAGTTCGAGAGGGTTCTGTGATGTGTAGGGAGTTGATCTTCTCCTCACAGTTGGGGAACCCCAAGAGGAAGGTATGATGAGCACAGCAGGAAGTTTTCCCTCAGTACGAAACCAAGGTTATGAATCCAGTAGGAGACGAAGACTCTTCTGAAGGTTCTTGAAGCTGACGTTGGCAGGGCGCACTACCGGTGTCAACAACGAACGTGGAACCTGCACACAACACAACCAAGATACATTGCCCCAACTTAACAGTGAGGTTGTCAATCTCACTGGCTTGCTGTAAATAAGGATTAGACGTATAGTGTGGAAAACGATGTTTGTTTGCAAAGAATGAAAGAGAACAATGTTTGCAGTAGGTTGTATTATCAATGTAAAAGAATGGACCGCGGTCCACAGTTCACTAGTGGTGTCTCTCCATAAATAAATAATAGCATACATGTGGGTAAACAAATTACAGCTGGGCAATTGACAAAATAAAGAACTGCATAATATTGCATGTACATGTCATGGTGTCTAGTGTGAGATTCATTTGGTCATTACAACAATATACATAGACCGTTCCAACCGCATCTATGACTAATAATCCACCTTCCGGTTAACGTTCATACCCCTTTCAGTATTAAGTTGCAAGCAACAGATTATTGCATTAGGCAAAGTGTGTAATGTAAGTAGCACAATTATCCTTAGACAAAGCACTACTGTTTTATCCCTAGTAGCAACAGTACATCTACTGTTGGGAAACCCCAAGAGGAAGGTATGAAGTAGTGCAGCAGCAAGTTTCGCTCAGTTGTGAAACCAAGGTTATCGAACCAGTAGGAGATGAAGGCGCTTCTGAAGGTGTCAACGGCGCCAGAAAAATGATGGTGTTTAGTTGACGTGGAACCTGCACACAACACAATCAAGATACTTTGCCCCAACTTAACAGTGAGGTTGTCAATCTCACTGGCTTGCTGTAACATAGGATTAAACGTATGGTGTGGAAAATGATGTTTGTTTGCAGAGAATGAAAGTAACAGGATTGCAGTAGGTTGTTTTATCAGTTTAAAGAAATGGACAGGGGTCCACAGTTCACTAGTGGTGTCTCTCCATAAATAATAATAGCATACATCCGGGTAAACAAATTACAGCTGGGCAATTGACAGAATAAAGAACTGCATAAAAATGCATATACAAGTCATGATGTCTAGTGTGAGATTCATTTGGGCATTACAACATGATACATAGACCATCATCCAACTGCATCTATGACTAATAAACCACCTTCAGGATAGCATCCGCAACACCATTCAGTATTAAGTTGCAAGCAACAGATTATTGCATTAAGTAAAGTGTGTGATGTAAGTAGCACAAATATCCTTAGATAAAGAACAACTGTTTTATCCCTAGTAGCAACAGTACATCTACAATCTTAGAGGTTGCTGTCACTCCCCCAGATTAAATAGAGACATGAACCCACTATCGGGCATTAATACCCCCTCTTGGAGTCACAAGCATCTACTTGGCCAGAGCACCTACTAGTAACGGAGAGCATGCAAGATCATAAATAACGCACTCACAAGATATATTATGGAGCAAATGATATAGTACTCAATTATTCATCGGATCCCAGCAAACACAACATGTAGCATTACATAAAGATGATCCTGACCATGATAGGCAGCTCACAAGATCTAAACATGATGGCACAATAGGAGAAGACAACCATCTAGCTACTGCTATGGACCCGTAGTCCAAGGATGAACTACTCACGCATCAGTCCGGAGGCGGGCATGGTGATGTAGAGCCCTCTGGTGATGATTCCCCTCTCCGGCAGGGTGCCGGGAAGAGCTTCTGAACCCTCCCGAACTAGGGTTGACGGCGGCGGCGGCTCTGGAACGTATCGTGGAAAAGTGTTCGGGTGTTAGGTCTTGATCTGTCGGGGGGTTACAAGTAGGCGAAAGGGCGAAGGCGGTGGAGGCCCGAGGGCCCCACACCACGTGGCTGCGCGGCCAGGAAGGGGGCCGCGCCACCACATGATGTGGACGCCTCGGTGCCCTCCTTCGTCTCCTCTTCGGACTTCTGGAAAGTGTCGGGAAAAATAGGGACTTTGGCTTTTGATTCGTCCAATTCCGAGAATATTTCCTTAACAGCTTTTCTGAAACCAAAAACAGCAGAAAACAGGGAACTGGCACTGTGGCATCTTGTTAATAGGTTAGTCCCAGAAAATGCATAAAAACCATATAAAGTGTATATAAAACATGTAGCAATTGGTATAATATAAGCATGGAACATAAGAAATTATAGATACGTTGGAGACGTATCAAGCATCCCCAAGCTTAGTTCTACTCGTCCCGAGTAGGTAAAACGATAACAAGAATAATTTCTGAAGTGACATGCTTTCACACAATCTTGATCATATAATAATGTAATCCATGTAAATTGAGATCAAATGAATAAAAGCTGTAGTTTATATTGATATCAAATGAGTAATGAGTAAACAAGTAGGAAGAACAAAGTAAAAATTTCAATGGATCAATACTAGAGAACAATCAACCGTGCAAAGTAGATATTAAAGATGATTTAAGCTTCAAGAATAACAATATAATCATCTAATGCATCCAACACTCATGACAACTTTGTGAAAGGATCAAGTCAAGCAATAAAAATATGCACGTAGAAAATCATCTCTCTATTTGTTCACTTAAAAACAAGCAAGCGTTCAACGTTGGTTCCTGGCACCAGGATGTTGTGGATAAAAGAATGATAGGGGGGTTTGGAAGGCCAACGGAAGAAAGTCTCACGCAGCTTAAAGTGATCATTAGACAAGAGGAAGTCTTATAATCGAAGCTATGCAAGGAGTAGTGATTGCCACACAACGGATGCACATAGAGCTATAAGCGTATGAAAGCTCTCCAATGGAACTAGTGGGGGTGCATCCAACTTGCTTGCTCATGAAGACCTAGAGCACTTTTGAGGAGGCTCATCATTGGAATATACAAGCCAAGTTCTATAATGTAAAGTTCCCCACATAGTTATGCAAGTAAAACATGAAAACTCTCTCATATGGAGTAAAGGTGCTAAACATGAGCACAAATGATGACTATGAATACTACAGGTGCTATAACATGAGCACAAGTGTGGATAAAGAGTAGTAATGTTGCCCCCTTTTTATTTTCTTTCTTTCTCTTTTTTTTCTCTTTTTTTATATATTTTTTATTTTTTCTGTTGCTCTTTTCGATGGCCTCCATGGCTCTTTTCACTTTTAGGGGCAAACATTCTAATATGACAACACACTTTTGATACAAGTAACTCATAATGAATAAAACATAGTGTATGAAACGGTGTCTCTGCCAGTGTAGCAGGATATGCAATGATCTAGCGTAACATGGGTAAAACCACACATCAGCTGTAAAGAATCATGCAAGGCAATATATAAATGATAAATGACAACAAGTCATGTAATGTAAGATGGAAGTTGCATGGCGATATATCTCGGAACAGATATGGAAATGCTATAGTAGGTAGGTATGGTGGGTGTTTTGAGGAAGATATTTGGCTTATGTGTAGGAGAACATGATGAAGATCTCCCACGAGTTTTGGATGTACCCGCGAAATATGCACCAACTCTCAATGTGAGAAAGGGCAATGCAAAGTACCGAAGAGGCTAGCAAATATGGTGGTGGAAGTGCCATGAAAACCGCAGCTTAGAACTCACAAGCAAAAAGATTCCAACTAGAAATATGATCTTACAAGGCATAATGGAAATCACTCCATGAGGGACTGTGGCAAATGAACAAGTCACTGTTGGGACCCCGACCGTAGCGCATAACACAAAGTCATTAGGCTGTTTTTAACATTAGAAGTCATATATCATCATGCTAGCAACTGGATATTTAAGTGTGGCACAGCTTCAAGTTTTCTAGACCAACTGTAAGGAGCCCTCAGACTACCAGTCCGAGTTGCCCACGTTATGTAAACAGATCACGATCCCAATGATCAGTGCATCGCGATCACATAACCAACATGGTATACAAAGTTACATCATTCAAATCGAATAATACAAGACTTACATAAATAGGTGGTCACATGACCAAGTCTGCAATCATCGCCACACAGGACGAGATTAACTACGATATAGCGGAAGCTTGCGGCTAGCGTCGGCCCTCGTCACAACCAGACGCGTTCCCACAGAGCAGTTGACCGGTGACACTCAGTTGGCGTAGTCGTCGGCGTACTCCTCCTCCTCGTCGAACATCCCGTCGTAGTAATCTCGACGTTTGAATATCCAGGGACACAGCCATATGAGTACAATTACGTACTCGCAAAACCACCTCTAGGCTTAAGTTTTCATGGTAATACAACAAAAGAATTTTCGAAAACTGGGATAGCTGCTATTTACAACTATTGGGTTTAGTTTTCGCAAAGATGCTTTCGATATACAGATTACGACATCTCTGTATCTTTGTTGGAGAAAACTTTTAGAGACAGAAATCTCTCTTGTAGAAATAGCATGTACTATTTCCACGCTTTGAAAACTCTTTTGTAAAACCTTTCAAAAACACTAGGATGGGGATACCCCTTTTTCCTTCCCTGAGATCGGACTGATTGTCTCCCCGAGATCAACCATCCTCACTCAACTCCTGTACCTCCCAGGTACCTCCTTGTTTCCTCTGAAAACAACTTTCTTTTTAAAACAAGAAATTGCCCATACGCCTAGATCAGTGGCCTTTCCAACCGTCCTTTGACCGCGGACACGGCTATTCGAATAGATGTACACTCTACAGAGGTTGCGCACTTTACCCACACCAATCGGTCATTTCCGCCGTGTCTGCCACGGCCCGTCATACGACCGTATGCGGGGGTCCGGATAACCAGATCAAACCTTTTGTAACATCCCAATATTTTGGAATGTTTAAAAATCACTAAAAATTTAAAATGTTATTTTTGATTAAGATAAAACAATAAAAGAATAAGAAAATCAACTTTAAAAGACTTCATTGCATTTTCTAAATATTTAAAATTTAAAATATCCAACTAATCACTATTTAAAATTTGGGGTTTAGTTTAAATTCTTATACAAAGTATTTCTTAAACCTAAAATTTTAATTTGGCAATTAATTTAAATCATTTCATCAACCTTCAAAACGTAAAAATGAATTTCATGAATATATTCAACATAAGATATGAAATGAAGAAAAAATATTTCCAAAATGTATTTTATGGAGTTTCAAATGATTTATCGTATTTTAAAACTTACTTTTGCACAAAGTATTTTGGGTTTGAAAAAGTCCAATATAATTCCTCATTCATTTCATATATTTTAGGTATGTTATTTTACTAAAGCCAAAAATGAGTTTGTATGCGAAAATGAGTTTAAAATAACTTAATATTCAAACATATATGATTGTGGTATTTTCATAAATTTTATTTAGCCAAAATTTAATTTAATTAAGCTATATTTTCAAATTTGACATAAAGTGTCAAATTTGTATTTAATCAATATTTAAAAATTATATTTATGAAAAGTATTCAAAACTTGCCCACAATTGTTTTAACACAAAGATATTGTTTTTACAAATTTTTAGAATTTTATTTGACACAATTTGGAGTCTTAAATCAAAAGTTATGAAATAAATAAGAAAATCAGAAAAGAAAAAGAAAAATTGCTGACGTCATGCTGACGTCAGCGTCGTCTTCAACGTCCCGACGGACGGAAATCGCGCACGAACAGCTCACGGTTGCTGTTTCTTCCAGAGACATTTCCGGACGTTTTACAGCCCCAAACCACGCGCCGTTTCTTCCTAATTAAAGCCCACGATTTCCTCCTTCTTTTCCCCCCAAAACCCCTCTCTGAAACTGTCAGGAACTTCATCTCTGAAGATTGCTAGACTGAAGAACTGTTGTCAGTTTCAAAACAGACCGTTCATCTGTCGATCAACGATTCTCCTAGCGACTTACCGCTTCGCGCCATGGTCGTCAGCGAGAGACGTAGATCTCCAGATGGACGGTTCAGATGAAGCTCTTCGTCGCTGTTTCAAATCCGACAACAGCACGTTCTGTCGCTGTCTACTTTCTTCCACCTGCTCCCTCTCTTGTCGTGATCCTTCTATTTAGCTCGAGCCCGAGCCTTGTAATCCCCATCTTTGTGTTATTGGGTTGAACCCTAGCCGCCGTGTTCCGGCTGGCCTTACCTTCTCCTCTCTCTCGAACCCTAGAAACTGTAATCCTTCCTCTGAATTTCGATAATACAGTTGAGAGTGAGACAATGATCTGCTGTGTTCTTTGTGATTCCTGTTGATCGGCTAGTCTAGGCATAACAAGTGGTATCAGAGCCCTTTGGTCCTCGGAGGCGATTGGATCTGGAACGAGGTAAGGTTGGGATCTCTCGTAAAATTCCTTTCCCGAGTTCTTGATCCCGGCGGCGGTGTGTAGCTCTTCCTCTTCAGAGATGTGGTGGCGGCTTGGCGGCAGAGGCACTGCTTGGATACAGACAGGCACGGATCTGGTTGCTGAAGTTTCTTGCTTCAGTGGTAAAATCCCACCCTTCCCTCCCTGTTCAGTGTATTTTGGAGGCGAGCGGAGACGGTGTCGGTGAATTGGCGGCGGTAGAACGATGACCAAATCAGTCGATTCAGCGTCTGAAGCCACTTCCTTGTTGGAGTTGAAGTCAGTTCTTTTAGATGTTCAAACCCTTCAGAAGAACAGAGAAGAAGATAGGCAGGAATTCATTACCTTCTCTGAGAAAGTTGAGCAGAACTTTGCTAGCACACAGGAAAACTTTCAGGCAATTCAATTAAATTTTGATAAGTTGTTCGCTGCGCTTCCTACGACAATTCCTCCGGCTACACCACCACCAGGAGCTACAGCAGTGGGCATATATCTAGCGCAGGCAAGTATCACACAGCCAGTGCAGCGGCAATCACTTACCTTGGTGCAACCAATGGGACATGCCACTCTCCACAATCATCTCGGCCAAGAGCTTAACCTGGATGGTACTAATAAGGTACCTTACAGACACCCCAACTTTGGAGCTGCAACAAACAATATCACACATCAGTTGGTCAATACTGAAACTGCAGAGCAGGAGCAAGAATTGTTAGAGCATAGAGGAGGTGCTGGTCGTTTCAGAGTAGCACAACAGCCGGACAACCGTCGGATGCAACCTAGTGTCAAGCCTGCCAAACTGAACATCCCTGAATTCGAAGGAATTGATGCTGATTCTTGGATTCAGACCATTGAACAATATTTTGATGCAGCTAGGACACCTTTAGAGAAGAGGACTGAGGTTGCTGTCACTTATTTAAAGGGAGCAGCAGTGCAGTGGTGGAGGGGTACTGGTTTCAATACAAACAACATACCCTGGCATCGTTTCACTCGCCACTTAACTGATAGATTCTCTGAAACTTCCATCTGTGACAATGTGAAGGCTTTTCATCAGTTAACACAAACTGGCACAGTGACAGCTTATATCCATGATTTTGAGAAAGCCCTGAACCTCATGAGAAGAGACAATCCATCCTTGCCTGAGGATTATTATATTAATAGTTTTGTCTCTAGCTTAAACACTTACATACAGAGTCACCTACAGTGCTTGAAACCCAATAGTATGCTGGATGCAATGTGGTATGCGAGGTGAATGGAAGCTGCTCAACCTAAAAGGGTTAGTTACCAGCCAAATACTAATCCTGTAAGAAGGCAAGTGCAGTTTGAGAGCAGTGCCAAAGTTCAAACGCCAACAACTTTACCTGATATTATCCAGCAGGCTAGACTCAATAAGGTATGCTACAAATGTAAGGAACCTTGGGTTCCTGGTCACAAGCAAGTATGCAAGTTGAGTACAAAGGCACAGATATTGGCCTTACAACAATCTGACCAAGAAACCACTGATGTTATCTATGTGGACTATGAGGACTCAGATGAAGAGCAACAAGCACCAAAACCTGCAACCCAGCTCAAGATTTCAATGCACGCTGCAACAGGCAACGGTGGCGAAAATTATACATTCACACTGACTGCTTTGGTGGGCAACATAACTGCTACAGTCTTAATTGACTCTGGAAGCACTGGCTCCTTCATTACCCCAGAGTTGGCAGCCAAGGCTAATTGTGGTATTAAACCAACAAAGAGGGTACAAGTAATGGTTGCAAATGGCCAACAGTTAAACTCTGAATTTACTACAGAATTGCGCCCATATACTCTGCAGGGAAAATAGTTACTGTACCAATTCAGACTGTTGCCATTGACTGGATATGATATGATTTGTGGGACTGACTGGATTAAAGATCACAGCCCAGTAACCATGGATTACAAACAAATGTTTATATCTATAAATGCTGAGGGGCAGAACATGATCTTGGTGGATGAGTCATTGCCTTCTAATGCTGACACTGTAATACTGGAACAACTACACATCTTGAAGGAAGACCCAATCTGTGGAGCATTCATATTCTTACATCAATCCGAGTCACAGCTGAGTGCACTGAAAGAGCCAGAAGAAATACCACAGTACTTACAAAAAGTGATGCAACAATACCAGGATATATTCTTGGAACCAACCTCACTACCTCCCAAGAGGAAATGTGATCATTCAATACCATTTACTCCTGAAGCTAAGATAGTCAACCAGAGATCTTACAGGCTGCCCCATCACCAGAAAAATGCCATGGAGGAAATAATCACAAAATTGCTGAAACAGCAAGTGATCAGACCTAGCACAAGCCCTTATTCTTCCCCTGCTTTGCTAGTTAAAAAGAAAGATACATCTTGGAGAGTGGTTAATGATTTCAGAAGGGTCAACTCTCAAACTATCAAGAACAAATACCCAATCCCTGTTATTGAAGATTTATTAGATGAGCTAAATGGAGCAATTATATTCTCCAAAATTGATCTCAGAAGTGGTTATCATCAGATCAGAATGAAAGAGGAAGATATTCCAAAAACTGCTTTCAACACTCACATGGGACATTTTGAATATCTTGTTATGCCTTTTGGCCTTACAAATGCCCCAGCAACATTTCAGTCATTGATGAACAGCTTGCTATCCCCTTTCCTCAGAAAATTTGTGCTTGTTTTCTTTGATGATATCCTCATTTACAGTAAGTCTGAAGATGAACACATCAGTCACTTGACTCAAGTGTTTAGTGTACCCAGAGAAAATAAACTTGCTGCAAAAAGAGAAAAATGTACATTTGGCCAAAAACAAGTAGAATACTTGGGACACATCATTCAAGGCACTGGAGTGGCCACTGACCCTGTTAAAATTGAGGTGATTGCCAAGTGGCCTGTACCACAAAATGTGTCTGAGCTAAGAAGTGTTTTAGGAATGACTGGGTATTACAGAAGATTCATTAAGAATTATGGACTGATATGCAGACCTTTGTTTGATTGCCTAAAGAAGAATTCTTTTCTGTGGAGAGAAGACCAGGACAAAGCTTTCATGGAACTAAAGAAATGTATGACAACAGCTCCTGTATTGGCCTTGCCTGATTTCAGTTTACCATTCATACTTGAACCTGATGCCTCCGGATATGGTATTGGAGCTGTCCTCATGCAAAAAGGCAAGCCTATTTCATTCATGAGCAAGGCACTAGGACCTAAGGCTGCTGCCTGGTCAACTTATGATAAAGAGGCTCTGGCAATTATTGAAGCAATAAAGAAATGGAAACACTATTTTGCTGCATCTTCTATTGTGATCAAGACTGATCAGCAAAGCCTAAAATATATACAAGAGCAAAAATTGACTGAAGGAATCCAACATAAATTATTGATCAAGCTGTTGGGATACACATATACAATTGAGTATAAGAAAGGAAAAGAAAACAGGGTAGCTGATGCATTATCCAGAGTCAAGTTGGCAACAATAAACCTCTTGAGTTCAGCAGTGGTTCCATCTTGGGTTTCTGCTATTGTCACTAGCTATGAAACTGATGAAACTTGCAAGAGTCAGCTTACTAAGTTAGCTATATCTCCTCAATCAGTACCCAACTACACTCTGAAAAATGGACTGATGAGATATAAGAACAGATTGGTAATTGGTAATGATAAACAGATCAAGACTGATATCATTACAACATTCCATGCCTCTGAATTGGGGGGCCATTCAGGCGAAAGAGCTACATTACACAGAATTAAGCTAATCTTTTGGTGGCCTAAAATGAAAGATGACATTGCTAATTTCATTAAGGAATGTCCTGTGTGTCAGATCAACAAACCAGAGCACTTAAAATACCCTGGATTGCTACAGCCTCTGTCAGTTCCTGACATGGCTTGGACACACATCAGCATGGATTTTGTCGAAGGACTACCAACTTCCAATAACAAAGACATGATAATGGTAGTAGTTGATCGATTCACCAAGTTTGCTCACTTCATACCAATGAAACACCCTATCACTGTCAAGACAGTTGCATTAGCCTTTCATGATAACATATTCAGACTGCATGGTCTTCCCCTGGTAATAGTAACTGACAGGGATAGGATCTTCACAAGTAATCTTTGGCAAGAATTATTCAAAACTATGAAGATCAAACTACACATGAGTACCAGCTATCATCCTCAGACTGATGGCCAAACTGAGAGAGTAAATCAATGTCTTGAAACATATCTCAGGTGCATGGCCTTTGCACAACCAAAGAAATGGCAATCTTGGTTAACTTCTGCTGAATGGTGGTACAACACTTCTTATCACACTTCTCTGAAGATGACACCATTCCAGGCATTGTATGGTTTCCCTCTTCCTCAAGCGGCTGAAATGTTCTTACCAGATAACTCATCTGAGACTGCTGAGGAAATGTTCAACAACAGAGAAGCAGCAAAAGCAATTATCAAAGAAAACTTACAACAAGCCCAAGAGAGAATGGTGCACAGTGCTAACAAAAATAGAACATAAAGGCAATTAAATGTGGGAGACATGGTTTATCTGAAAGTTCAACCTTACAGACATTCTTATCTGAATATTCATAGAAGTGTGAAGCTCCACTCCAAATTTTATGGCCCCTTTAAAGTCCTTAAGAAGATTGGCAACACTGCATACACTCTGCTCTTACCAGATGGTTGTGCATTGCACCCAACCTTTCACATCAGTCAACTGAAGAAGCATTTGGGTCCTGTGGCACTTCCCAACCCTACTCTGCCTCTAATTGACAGTCAGGGAAACATCCAACTAGGCCCACAAGAATTCTGGAAAGGAAACTCATCCCTCGGAAGCAAGGAGACATTGCTGTTCCGGTGGTGCAATGGTTGATCAAATGGATTAATTTGCCCCAAGAAGCTGCCACATGGGAAGATGCAAGTTTTATCCAAAGGGTTTTTCCAGATTTCAAGCCTTGAGGACAAGTCTAATCTCGACAAGGGGGAATTGTCAGGAACTTCGTCTCTGAAGATTGCTAGACTGAAGAGCTGTTGTCAGTTTCAAAACAGACCGTTCATCTGTCGATCAACGATTCTCCTAGCGACTTACCGCTTCGCGCCATGGTCGTCAGCGAGAGACGTAGATCTCCAGATGGACGGTTCAGATGAAGCTCTTCGTCGCTGTTTGAAATCCGACAACAGCACGTTCTGTCGCTGTCTACTTTCTTCCACCTGCTCCCTCTCTTGTCGTGATCCTTCTATTTAGCTCGAGCCCGAGCCTTGTAATCCCCATCTTTGTGTTATTGGGTTGAACCCTAGCCGCCGTGTTCCGGCTGGCCTTACCTTCTCCTCTCTCTCGAACCCTAGAAACTGTAATCCTTCCTCTGAATTTCGATAATACAGTTGAGAGTGAGACAATGATCTGCTGTGTTCTTTGTGATTCCTGTTGATCGGCTAGTCTAGGCATAACAGAAACGCCTCAAGGCCAGCGAATTTACTCGCCGGAGTTCCTCCGACCGGAAATTACGCCCCCGAAAATATCCTCCATTACCGGCTCAAATCGAAGCGTTTATCGCGTGATTTGTTGCTTCCGTGCGTGTCTATAAATACACCAGCCAGTCCTCCATCTTTCCCCTCTTGTTCCCGAGCGAATAACGCCCCCAGGCCGCCCAATTCGTCGCCGGAGCACGACTGCCACCGCCACCATTGCCGCCGCCAAAGAACTCCGATTCCGCTGACCACCGTTCTCCCCGAGCACTCCAACTCCCCTCTTCGTTTTCGTGGTCGTCTTGCGCACCCTACTGACCCTTCTCCCGATTTTATACCGCAGCAGAGCTTCGTATCCGTGCTCGACACGGAGGTCGCCGGCGTCCGCTCGCTCCTCCACGCTACACCGCCGTTCCAGGAAGCTTCCCTCGTCGTCAACCACAGCATCGAGTCCCCCTCGATGCACCGCACCTCATGGTGGTCTTCCCCGAGCCCGGGAACCGCCGGAGCGCCCTCTCCGTCGACCGCCGCCGTCACCTTCGTTTCCGGCGAGATGCGCCGCCGCGGTAAGACCCTTCGCTCTCCTGCCGTCCGATCTGTTTTCTACGCGTAGGATTAGATCCTAGATCGAACCGGTACGGTTCAATGTCATCCGTCAGATCTAGATCCAACGATCCAGATTAGATCCAGTCAACGCCCAGTCAGATCCCAGTCAGCGCACCGTCAGCGACACAGTCAGCGGAGGCAGCCAATCAGAAAACGCCACGCGGCTCGGTTTTCTTTTAAATTCCAGAAAACATGTCAAACTTTGACCATTCATATCTTTCAAACCGTAACTCCAAATTTGACAAACTTTATATCCCTGGAATCAGTAGAATAATTAGAATTTATTAAAAATATAATTTGCAACTTTTATTTCGTGCACAAACATGTTATTGTTAAATTACTTAAAATTGGTATTTTAGTCATAAAACTTTTTCTGTAATTCATTTTTGAGTAAATTCAATTGCTAAAAATTTGTTTAAACGCCCCCTGTCCATTAGCACTGTTTATAAAATTTTATTATAAAAATTTAATCACAGAAAACTTTAATCTTGTATTTACCCCTTTTATTATATTTTGCTATAATAGAAATTAATTAAATTGCAATTATAGCTTCATGCATACTTTATAAAAAACACAAAATTTAGTATGATGTTTTTGTGATTAAAAAGTGCATTGCATGCATAGCATATTTTATTGTATAGTTATACTTCTCAAAGGAAAACTTCTCCCTTAGTTTTCTCTAAGTATTTTGTTTAGGTTTATTTTCGACATAGTGGTTTTGAAAAAGTTGTACTTAGACATACTTGGGATTCTCAACATGGAGCTAGAAGGCCAATGAAGGACTTAGCCAAGAAAACAGACTCTAGAAGCATCTCCAAGAAGTAAAAGCACTTAGAAGAAAAATCAAGACGAACTTCAAGAAGACCAACCCCTTTATATTCTCTAAGTCTTTCTCTCGTTTCTTTTCTTCTCTCTTAGACTTCGTGGTGGCTAAGTTATATCCAAGACCAGCCCTGGTGATACCAAAACCATCAAGTCTACAGAACCATCAAGTCTACAAAATTGCAATGAAGACATCAAGGAGAAAGTTAGAAGGAAGCCTGAAGATGATCCTTGGAAGACCAACTACATCTTTCTCTATCTTTTTATGCCCTTCCTATCCCTCTTTCACTTTGGACATAAACCCCCTTTCGATCATGATATTACCACCTATGAAGTATGCTGGATCCTAACGGCATAGTGAGATGAAGCGGCCCGGAGACAAACATTACATGTCCACGTACATGAGACCTGTCCCACAAGCAAAAGTGGCTGGCCGGGTGTCTGTCTCTCTCACTATAGTGAATATCCAATTTACAAAGAGTTGTTAATAATTGTTGATCACCTTGAAGAATAGACTTAGTATTTTCTCTAAATATTTATGCACATCATGACTAAGTCCTTAGAGTGCTAATTGAAGATGAATAAAACTACAAGGGCGTTGAAGATTCTGAGACCAAACATGTGAAGACTTGGAGCAGCCTTACAACTTATTAAATTTGCTTTATAGCAAAGTATTTTGTCCAACTTATGACCTTGGTCCTTAGTCATTTTTGACTAACATATTTGCCTTGCATTAACTTAGAATATTTTCATGGCATGACATGCGTCTCTAGTCCTTAGAAATATTTGGCACATCATGCATGACATATTGTCCTTAGAAGTTTTATGAAACTTGTCTGTTCATTATGTATGTGTTTGTATGCGTTGTGTTGTGTTTTATGTTGATTGTTGTATTGTTGTTTGTCTATATTGTTTAGATTGAACGGAGAGCTCCGAGTTACGGTGAAAAGAGTTGTGAGCACCGACAACTTCCAAAGGCAAGTGGCACATTCATAAACCTCCTACTATTTTCTATATGCATGACTTAGAGTATTTTTCTATAAGCATGTGTTGGATAGTACTGCTATGCAAAGACTGTTTAGAGTAGCATCCTTATTCCTATGTGTCTAGAATCCTACTTTAACTTAGTAGTTTGTTGAAGTGCTATGCAAAAGTTGTTTTATGGAAAAGCTAATTTCTACTAAGTTAAAATGAAACACCTGGGTGGATTGGTATTGAATGGTTTATGTTGAGTGGCTACTCAGGGCTATGCTCGTGGTTGTCTTCGCCTAAGGTAGTTTCTACTATACTTAGGGCCGTGAGCATGGTGGTTTTCACCTGAGAGTACACTTGTGGATTGCCACCCAGGAACAAAGGGATCTGAAGAACTCCAAGTGAAGATTGCTTCCAGTGCAACCATTGCCAATATGGGCTCTGGCTTGATCGCTTGATCAACTAAGTTGCGTGGACTCGCCCCGGCTTGCCAAGCAGATGTAGAGGGTGTTAGGTGGAACGGGTCAAGCGAGTATGGGGAGGGAAAATGCTTCTGAAAGATCTCGTCTCATTCTTCTCCTTTTCCTTATCACTTCTAGAGTGTAGAGGATAGTTTGGGCTGAATGGGTACAATGGTGAACGTGCACAACCTCTGCAGAGTGTAAAATCTAAGTACTTAGCCGTGTCCCCGGTACGGACAATTTGAGCAGCTGATCAAGGACGTCAACGCAGGATCCCACCATTCCAATTTCTAAGATAAAACTTGATGGGTGAACAAGGGTAGAATGAGACAGTGGATTTAATGCCACGGATGTCTCGATTAGAAGAAAAGTGTTTTCAAAAGAGTTAGGAAAATTTGGCTTTATGCAAAATAGCCTTGAACTCCACCAGCCAAATATGCAAATAGGTTATTAGAGTTATTCCTATAAGTGTCCACCATAGTGTCACTTGCCAGTTCCATTTTAAATGGTTCTGACCCACGTTGTTGCAATATTTTTCTTATTGCAGATTGTTCAGATGACGAGTGAGGTTTCGTTTAAGGATTTCGAGTCTGCAACCAACATGTTTTCGCCTGTGGCAACATGAAGATGATGGAGACTCACTGTTATTGTTTTTCCGCTGTTTACTCTTTCAAAGTTAGCTTCGTGCTATGCAACTTGTAATGAATATTTACTAAGTACTGGATCCTCGTGTAATATTGATACTTTGTTGTGATATTACATCGTAAACTATGTGCAAACGAATCGATCCAGGGATTTGCACTATACACAGGTACCTTGCCATATTTTAAGTGCAGGTACGCTACACCTTTCCACTATGTCCACCCTAGTATCGGGGCCTCCCAGTAGGTTTGTTCTCCCCGGCACCGTGTGCTCCACTAGACCCCTGGTCTCTCTTAGAACGCAACACCGCCACGTCAGGAGACCCACCGTAATCGACCGGCGCGAGTCCATTCACATGTGTATTGCCTCGTCCAGACGGCAACCCGGCTTCAAGGGCCCAGCCCCTATAGAAAGTGTGAGAGGCCCAATACTAAAACAGACAAGCTTCCGGCTAAGCCCTACCCATATCAGGTAATGTGGTTGCACGGGTTAATTGTTCGGGCGGCTGCTAGGGCAGTACTTTGTTTTTCAAAACATCTCCATCTCCGACTGTTCCCAACAGTTCGGGTTTTCGTAAACATCTCCGATTGCTCCCAGCAACTCGGGTTTTATAAAACACTTGCTCGCCGATTGCTCCTAGCATGTCGGGTTTTTCTTCCGAAAATGTTTTATCAAAACCAGGCTCCCATAGTAAGATTTTGAGGAAAGAATATAAATATATACTACTAGAAAAATATGATTTTCTTTATAGAGCCTTCAACAACAAGGCTCCTAAAGTGAATACTTATTTTTATAACACCTATTATAATCTAGTAGATAACCTTGGCCAAACAATATTTTGTAAAATAGTTTTTGGGTGGCAAAGTACCACAAAAGAAGTAAAACATGCATTATTTTATTATGAAAACAAAACATGCTTTGTAAATAATAGGATTTATAGTGGTGAGGTGGCTTGCCTGGCTCAGCAATATGTCCTTGGTCTTGATCTTGATGTTCCTCAGGTTCACTCCTCACTTCCAGTTCCTTCCCGATCGTACCTAACGTCGTAAACAGGAAAAAGAACAACACTCAAAATACAAGACAATGCCACAAGGACATAATAAACAACAAGCATTGCACAAGACACTAAGCTAGCAAACCAAAGCAAGCAATTGACTTAGTGAAACAACAACAAGCAACAGGTCCATATAGCTAAGACAAACAACAAACGCACCTAAGAAAATATACACAACAACCCTAATTGTTAAATAGGTCATTTAACTACACACTAAGGTAAAACTCTCCTTAGGGTGACTAGGTCATTAAACATGGAGTGCTACACTAGTTCAGGAAATACTTCAGACAAAAATATCTTATTAGTTTCAGGAAGTACTTCAGACAAAAGTATCTTAATATGCAAGCATTATCACTAGTATTTAGCACACTCACAGGCAAGCATGTCACTAGCACACACTAATAAGTAGTTAATCAACCAACAAAGGTTAACACCACTGCTCACACAAGTTGTTGACTAAGAGCTAAAAAAGATGCAGTTGGCTGTTTTAACAAAACACCACAAAGAAGCATGTTGACAATAATTTAAAGTAAACACACCATAAACAAGCATTACCAAGCACAAGCAACTACTGGATAGTATTTAACTCCAAACAATATTCACTTACTACACTAGTAGAAAAAGGCTTATAGGTGGGATGCCTGTTTGTGGCGCACCCTAAGCCCATGCGCCACAAAAAAAAATTAGTGGCGCACCAAACCAGTGCGCCAGAAACATCTGTGGCGCACAAAAGGAATATGCGCCACTGAAATATGCCTTTTTGTGGCGCACCAAGGAGCATGCGCCACAGGAATAAGGTGGGCCCCGCCAGATGTGTTTGAATTTAGAAATCCGGGGCATATTCTGTGGCGCACCAAGCCCATGCGCCACAGAAATTAGGCATTCTGTGGCGCACCCTGGCCCATGCGCCACAGAAAGTGGGCATTCTGTGGCGCATGGGGCGCACCCTGGCCCATGCGCCACAGAAAGTGGGCATTCTGTGGCGCATGGTCTGCGGTGCGCCACAGAATGTCCACTTTCTGTGGCGCATGGTCTTGGTGCGCCACAGAATGCCTACTTTCTGTGGCGCATGTGCCAGGTGCGCCACAAAAAAATTAGTGGGTGCGCCACAAAATGTCAACCAGGGCCCACAAAATCATTCAATGCACTAAAATTTCAGATTCATTTGCAACCTTTCCCCTTCTCTCACACAGCTCGTATTTCACCTCTTTCTCACCCAATTCTCCCCATTCTTTCTCCATTATTCCTCCATTTCTAGTAGGTTAAAACCTATTTTGTTCCATAGAGATTGGTTAGTAGGTAGGGAGGCTTCATATATACTCTCTCCTCCTCTTTTTGTCCACTAAATTCTCTCCAAACACACATCACACGATCACGGTCTCGGAGGAGCTCCAATCTACTAGGTGAGACATCTTCTCCTCTTTTTGTTGTGGTGTGCATGCTTTTGCGGTGGTATGGCATCGGTTTATGGCCGGTGTATATGGCCATCGGTGTATATGGCCACCAATCATTTATGGGGCACCGGGTGTATGGCCATCGGTGTATGTGGACACATGCATATGCATGTTTGTTGTTTTTGTGGTTTCTTGCGGCGGCGTGGTGCATGTATGTTTGCCGAAATGTTGATTCATTTCCATTTCGGCAAATTTTTGCACCACCCATACGTCCGACTATTAGGAGAAGTCATGCCAAAATTTTCCGTCGAACACGCATGTGTGTGTATGTGTGTGTGCATATGTTGCGGTTCTAAATAACGTTTCTCGGTTGTGTGCTCTATGTAACCCGTGCGTAGGCAACCATGGTCATCATGACGAGATCCGGTCAAATCAGTAGATACAAGGAAGAAGCGAAGGCGGAAATGATTCAGTGTAACAGGCGCCAGATAAGATGTCTGTGTTGAAAATGTAAACTCGAGAGATGGATCGACCCTGATTCCGGACAATTGGAGGATCACCTGCTCAGGCAAGGTTTCATGCTAGGCTTGAACCAGGCACCAACAGCAAATGCGCCCGGACATGACGAAGGAGATGTCGGCGGACAAGATGATCATGACGAAGGAGATGTCGGCGGACAAGATGATCATGATGACCATGGGGGAGATGGTGGTGGAGAAGACGCGAACACGGAGAACACGCTAATGTCGGCCTTACGGGACTCTCATGTTCAAGAACTGCTCCTCCAGGAGACAAGCAACGCCAGAGAGAAAGCCAAACCGGCGCAAATGGAGATCGACGGGAAGACTCCGTTGTATCCTGGGTGCCGTCCAGAGGATACGCGCTTGCAAGTAACGCTTGATGCTCTGGAGATGAAGGCGCAAAGCAAATGGACCGACGTGAGCTTCACGAAGAGCATGAAATTCATGCACGATCGTCTTCCCGAGGGGAACACATTGCCAAAAAGCATCGAGGAGGCCCAGAAAGTCGTGTGCCCACTTGACTTACCGCACGTCAAATACCATGCATGCATCAATGATTGCGTAATTTACCGGGGAGAGTACAAGGACATAACCAAATGTCCGGTGTGCGACCAAGGACGGTACAAGGGTGCTAACAAGAAAGTTCCTCGAAAAGTGGTATGGTACTTTCCTATCACTCCCCGTCTGCAGCGGTACTTTGTGGACCATAAGGAAGCAAAGCTAATGCAATGGCACGCGGAAAGGGAGAAGCCCGAAGAAGATCCGGAGAAGGGAAGGATCCTGTCACACCCTTCAGATGCCCTCCAGTGGGAAGCATTGGACGCCTTTCAAAATTTCGGAGGCGACGCAAGGAACGTCAGGCTGGGTATGAGCACCGATGGACTCAATCCGTTCGGCAACCAGAGTACCACGCATAGCACCTGGCCCGTGTTTGTATGGCCTTACAACCTTCCCCCTTGGCTGTGCACGAAGCAAAGGTACATACACATGAGCATTCTCATCCAGGGGCCGAAACAACCGGGTGTCGACATACATCTGTATCTCACACTGTTGAAAGAGGAGTTAGCCACGTTGTGGGAGACGCCAGCCCGTACGTGGGATGCCTACACTAGAGAATATTTCGACATGAGAGCCGCCTTGTTCACGACGGTGCAGGACTATCCTGGTAGCTCATACGTATCGGCCCAGGTAGGCCACGGATTCTGCGCATGTGTCAGGTGCATGGATGGGACCCCGCATCTCCAGCTACCAAGTGATGGGTCTTCGAAAACCGTGTACCCAGGTGCTCGACGGTGGCTTCGCATGGATCACCCGTGGAGGAAACGCGGTGACCTGTTCGATGGTGAAAACGAGCTCGAAAGAGCCCCGCCCGAGAGGACCGGCACTGAAATCGACGAGCTTTTGAGAAATTGGGAGGAGTGCCCTGCTCCTAGAAAGAAGCAACCGAGGGTTCATCCCCTGCTGGGTGTATGGAAAGCGAGGTATGTTTTCCACGACTTGCCATACTGGAAGGTCCTTAAAGCGCCCCATAGCCTCGATATGATGCACATTACGAAGAATGTCACCGAGAGTCTACTTGGCACTCTTTCCAAATGCCTGAAAAGTCCAAGGATGGGACGAGAGCAAGATACGATCTAAAATGGCTTGGCATTTAGAAAGATCTACAGGCACCCGACAATGATGACGACGATGACGCTGATGATGATCAGACGGAAGGGACTCAAGGCCGCCGCAAAAGGGCAAAGAAGAACTCGGTGGTGCTTCCCGCTACCTGCTTCACTATGAGTACTGAAGAGCTCGCGCAGTTCTACAAGTGCCTCGTAGGAGTCAAATTTCCGGGCGGTTACGCGGGGAAGATCAGTAGGTATCTAGACGCAACGAATAAGAGGTTCAGCGGTATGAAGTCTCACGATTGTCACGTGCTAATGACACAGATAATTCCCGTTGCGATCCGAGGGATAATGGACGAGCACGTCCGAGATACGCTGCTTGCCCTGTGCAACTTTTTCGACGTCATCAACAGGAAGTCGATCGGCGTGAAGTAGCTCGACGGGTGATGCAGCGGTGAGGTGTTGTTGGGAAACCCCAAGAGGAAGGTATGAAGTAGTGCAGCAGTAAATTTCCCTCAGTTGTGAAACCAAGGTTATCGAACCAATAGGAAACTAATAATCTTCTCAAGGTGGCATCGGCGCCAGAAAAGATCTTGCGTCGAAGTTAACGTGGAACCTGCACACAACACAACCAAGATACTTTGCCCCAACTTAACAGTGAGGTTGTCAATCTCACTGGCTTGCTGTAACAAAGGATTAAACATATGTGTGGAAAATGATGTTTGTTTGCAGAGAATGAAAGTAACAGGATTGCAGTAGGATTGTTTATCAGTTTGAGGAAAAAGGACCGGGGTCCACAGTTCACTAGTGGTGTCTCTCCATAAATAATAATAGCATACATGCGGGTAAACAAATTACAGCTGGCCAATTGACAGAATAAAGAAGTGCATAATGATGCATATACTATAGTTATGATGGCTAGTGTGATATTCATTTGGGCATTACAACAATATACATATACCGTTCCAACCGCATCTATGACTAATAATCCACCTTCTGGTTAACGTCCGCACCCCTTTCAGTATTAAGTTGCAAGCAACAGATAATTGCATTAGGCAATGTGTGTAATGTAAGTAATACAAATACCCTTAGATAAAGTACTACTGTTTTATCCCTAGTAGCAACAGTACATCTACAATCTTAGAGCTTGCTGTCACTACCCCAGATTAAATAGAGACATGAACCTACTATCGAGCATAAATACCCCCTCTTGGAGTCACAAGCATCTACTTGGCCAGAGCATCTACTAGCAACGGAGAGCATGCAAGATCATAAACAACGCACTCACAAGATATATTATGAAGCAATAACATAGTACTCAATATTCATCGGATCCCAGCAAACACAACATGTAGCATTACATAAAGATGATGTTGATCATGTTAGGCAGCTCACAAGATCTAAACATGGTAGCACAAGAGGAGAAGACAACCATCTAGCTACTGCTATGGACCCGTAGTACAAGGATGAACTACTCACGCATCAGTCCGGAGGCGGGCATGGTGATGTAGAGCCCTCCGGTGATGATTCCCCTCTCCGGCAGGGTGCCGGGAGGAGCTTCTGAACCGTCCCGATCTAGGGTTGACGGCGGCGGCGACTCTGGACTTCGTGGAGGAAAAAGGTGCGCGTCTTAGGGCTTGTATTCTGGGGGGGGGGGGGGGGGTTTAAGTAGGCGAAAGGGCGAAGGCGGCGGGGCCTCGAGGGCCCCACACCCTGTGCTCGCGCGGCTAGGGGGGCTGCCGCGCCACCTGGGGGTGTGGGCCCCTCGGGGTCCCCCTCCGTGTCGTCTTCGGTGTTCTGGAACCTCCCGGGGAAAATAAGCACTTTGACGTTTCGTTTGTCCAATTCCGAGAATATTTCCTTAACAACTTTTCTGAAACCAAAAACAGCAGAAAACAGGCAACTGGCACTGTGGCATCTTGTTAATAGGTTAGTCCCAGAAAATACATAAAATGATATAAAAGTGTATATAAAACATGTAGCAATTGGCATAATATAAGTATGGAACATAAGAAATTATAGATACGTTTGAGACGTATCAAGCATCCCCAAGCTTAGGTCTACTCGTCCCGAGTAGGTAAAACGATAACAAGAATAATTTCTGAAGTGACATGCTTCACACAATCTTGATCATATAATAATGTAAGGCTCATGTTATGAATGAAGTGATTCAAAGCAATGGTTTATAGTTTGCTAACAAATAGACAAGGAGTAAACAACTACATAATATAAGCAAAAACTTTTCATGGATAGTACTTTTAAACAAGCATCAAAATGATTCACATGAAAGTTAACTCGTAAAGCAATAGTCTCTAAGTAAAAGAGCATTGAAGCAACACAAAGGAAGATATAAGTTTAAGCATTGGCTTTCAACTTGTAACATGTATATCATATAGATAGTTGTCAACACAAAGGAATATAACAAGTGCAATAAGTAAGCATATAAGAATTGTTGCACACAGTTGACACAAGTGTTTGCTTCTAAGGCAGAAAGAAGTAGGTAAACTAACTCAACATAAAGTAAAAGAAAGGCCCTTCGCAGAGGGAAGCAGGGATACAAACATGTGCTAGAGCTTTTTAGTTTTATAGGTTTTTGAAATCATATAGAGAGCATAAAAGTAAGTTTTTGAGAGGTGTTTGTTGTTATCAACGAATGGTAATGGGCACTCTACCCCCCTTGTCAACCAGACTTTCAAGAGCGGCTCCCATGAAGGACGTTATTTCTACCAGCAAGGTAGATCATCCCTCTTATCTCTTTTGTTTACACATATAGTTAAAAAATGTTGTCATTGCTTGACTGATTAGATCAGGGCAAAAATGTGAAGAGATTGAAGCGGTTAAAGTTGTAATTAATTGGGACTGGGCACCCCATTTGCCAGCTCTTTTTGCAAAGTTAATGGATAAGCGGATGTATATGCCACTAGTCCGGTTGTGAAAGTCTGTCTAAAAGCAAATGACAAGGTTGATATCCGTAACACCACATACTTCCTCATGAGCTAATAAACATTGACACAAATAAGAGATAATATGTTTTGAATAATAAAAGGTAGCACACGAAGTATTTGCTTGGAATGGCAGGAAAGACCATGTAGTAGGTAGGTATGGTGGACAGAAATGGCATGGGTTTTGGCTCAAGGTTTTGGATGTACGAGAAGCATTCCCTCTCAGTACAAGGCTTTGGCTAGCAAGGTTATTTGAAGCAAACACAAGTATAAACTATGACAACAAGACGTATATAAAAACATATTGCAAGTATTATAAAACTCTATATTGTCTTCCTTGTTGTTCAAACACCTTTACTAGAAAATATCTAGACCTTAGAGATACCAAACATGCAAACCAAATTTCAACAAGTTTTACGGTAGTTCTTCATTAATAGGTTTTAACTGCATGATGTAAAAGCTTAAACATGATCTACTTGAGAGCTCAAAACAATTGCCAAGCACCACAACATACAAGATAACAATCCATAAGAGCATGTATATCTTTTTCATTATACCATCTACCTCATTTAGCATTTTCTGTTTCCAACCAAACACCAATCAACTTATTTAAAGATAAACTCTCCAAGTATATAACAATGAGATATGAGAGTGTAGCATATGAAAAACTAACAGCTCCAACAAGAGATGCATGAAAAACAAGAGCTAATAGTATTGAAGTAACATAGAAGAATACTCAACAAATATATGTGAAGAATACAAGTATTCATAAGAAAAAGCGGAGCGTGTCTCTCTCCCACAAAGGAATGCTAGGATCCATTTTATTCAGAGAATAAAAATAACAAAAACAAAAACAAACAGACGCTTCAAGTAAAGCACATAAGATGTGACGGAATTAAAATATTGTTTCACTAGAGATGACCTGATAGTTTGTTGATGAAGAAGGGGATGCCTTTGGCATCCCCAAGCTTTGACGCTTGAGTCTTCTTGAAATATGCTTGGGTGACCCACGGGGGCATCCCCAAGCTTTGGCTCTTTCATCTTCTTGATCACGTCACATCATCCTTCTCTCTTGATCCTTGAAAACTTCCTCCACACCAAACTCAAAGTAAACTTCATTAGAGGGTTAGTGCATAATCAAACATTCTTATATTATGCATGAACACAATTGCTACCAATTCTACTGGACATTAGCTACAGCCACTGATACTTTATGGAACAAAAAGATCCATTCAAAATAGTAAAAGAGGCATTGCAAAATAAATGGCAGAATCTATAAAAAACAGAACAGTCCCTAAATACGAAATTTTTCGAGGCACTTAACTTGCTCAAATCAGAAAACTCAAAACTAATGAAAGTTGCATATATATCTGAGGATTATGCACAAAAAATCCCAGGTCCATCCGATTTTTTTGTAAAGAGTTATGAATTTAACGGTGGACAGCAGAAAACAGTTTCAGCACAGCAATCCAAATCTAGCATCAACTTTCTACTAGAGGCTTAAATTGACACAACAATGCAATAAAGTAAAGATACAAAGGAATTGCTACAGAGGTAGACATCTTTCTTGACTAAAGCTGAAAATAAAAGATAATGGGTTGCCTCCCAAAAGCGCTTTCTTTAATGCCTTTTAGCTAGGCTTGATAGTTCTAATGATGCTCTCATAAAGATAGAAAATGAAGGAAAAGGAGCATCAAAAGCAAATTCAAAACACATTTAAGTCTAACCCACTTCCTATGCATAATAATCTTGTACACAAATAAATTCACAAAGAACAAAGTGACAAGCATAGGAAGATAAAACAAGAGTAACTTCAAAACTTCTAGCATATAGAGAGGTGTTTTAGTACCATGAAAACTTCTACAACCATATTCTCCTCTCTCATAATAATTTTCAGTAGTAGAAATAAATTCAACCATGTAACCACAAGAATCATTCAACTTAGATAATATAGGCACATAAAGAGGATCATTAAATTTATTTTGAAACTCATTAGCATGCTTTCCTCTTTCAAAATAGTTACTAAGATCAATATCAAGTTTAAGATCATGGTTGCAACAAAGATTTGGAACTAGAGACAATTGCAAACCACATAAGTATCTCTCAACATAAGCAAATTTCTCCTCCATGGTGTAATTAGGAGAATTCAAGAACAAAATAGGACTCTCATGAGTAAGAGTACCATCACAAGCAACAATTACATCATTTTTATCCTCACATGCATAAGTAATAACTTCTAAACATAGAGGATTATTGATAAGCATAGGACCATCATCTAAAGCACTATCATATATAACATTAGGGACCACATTTTTACTTTCTGTTATTTCCATTTTATTTGAGTCAAGGAACATGCTTTTTTCAAATTTATCAAAAGTAGATATTTCAATAGACATGCATGGAGGGCAATCAAATAATGTAGGAGTTAAAGAGGTAGTTCCTCCTTTTGTTCTTCACTCTCCTCCTCTTTTTCATCTAATGAGCTTTCAGGTTCAACAATTTCTTCTTCTATAGGTTCCTGCAAGACAACGATTTCTTCTGTATGAGGAAAAATCCTCTTGACATGTTCAGTAATATAAGAGTTTTCATTCTTATAGTTATCAAAACAATATTTTAATATAGCAAGACTTTCAGATTTATAAGGGGCATCAATCTTATGCTCAAGATAAGAACTAATTTCAAGTGCACCCTTAAAGATAATAAATTCTTCCATCCTTTCTACCTCATAAGCATTATAGTAACCTTTAACATAAGAAGCTAAGGTTTCATTTTCATTACAAGCACATTCGAAAGGAAAGTGTTTAGACTTCCTATGACAATCAGATTCATTAAAGCAAAAAGTTTTGCCAAATAGATAGCATAAATTTCTACCATATTCCTCTAGTTGATTTAACAATTTCCATAAGTACATCCCTTTTTGTGACAAACGGTAATTCCTATAATATCTTCGTTCATTTTCCGTGGAGCAACCTAGCCAACAAGATCTAGTTTCATAGAGATAAGCCATTGATAGCAAATAAACAACTAGACATAATAACAAACCGAAATAACAAATGCATACAAAATGCAAAACTGAAAATAAAATATGCAAACTGAAATATAAAAATAAATGCAAGTAACTAATTTTTTTGTATTTTTGATATTAAGCACACAAGACAGTAATAAAAATAAACTAAGCAAGACAATAACAAAATAAAAAGATTGGATGTGAGAGACTCCCCTCATAGAAGAGCTTAGTCTCCCGGCAACGGCGCCAGAAAAGAGCTTGATGCACCGGTGAGGTGTTGTTGGGAAACCCCAAGAGGAAGGTATGAAGTAGTGCAGCAGCAAATTTCCCTCAGTTGTGAAACCAAGGTTATCGAACCAGTAGGAAACTAAGAATCTTCTCAAGGTGGCATCGGCGCCAGAAAAGATCTTGCGTCGAAGTTGATGTGGAACCTGCACACAACACAACCAAGATACTTTGCCCCAACTTAACAGTGAGGTTGTCAGTCTCACTGGCTTGCTGTAACAAAGGATTAAACGTATTTGTGGAAAATGATGTTTGTTTGCAGAGAATGATAGTAACAGGATTACAGTAGGATTGTTTATCAGTTTGAGGAAAAAGGACCGGGGTCCACAGTTCACTAGTGGTGTCTCTCCATAAATAATAATAGCATACATGCGGGTAAACAAATTACAGCTGGGCAATTGACAGAATAAAGAAGTGCATAATGATGCATATACTATAGTTATGATGGCTAGGGTGATATTCATTTGGGCATTACAACAATATACATATACCGTTCCAACCGCATCTATGACTAATAATCCACCTTCCGGTTAACGTCCGCACCCCTTTAAGTATTAAGTTGCAAGCAACAGATAATTGCATTAGGCAATGTGTGTAATGTAAGTAATACAAATACCCTTAGATAAAGTACTACTGTTTTATCCCTAGTAGGAACAGTACATCTACAATCTTAGAGCTTGCTGTCACTACCCCAGATTAAATAGAGACATGAACCTAGTATCGAGCATAAATACCCCCTCTTGGAGTCACAAGCATCTACTTCGCCAGAGCAACTACTAGCAACGGAGAGCATGCAAGATCATAAACAACGCACTCACAAGATATATTATGAAGCAATAACATAGTACTCAATATTCATCGGATCCCAGCAAACACAACATGTAGCATTACATAAAGATGATCTTGATCATGTTAGGCAGCTCACAAGATCTAAACATGGTAGCACAAGAGGAGAAGACAACCATCTAGCTACTGCTATGGACCCGTAGTCCAAGGATGAACTACTCACGCATCACTCCGGAGGCGGGCATGGTTATGTAGAGCCCTCCGGTGATGATTCCCCTCTCCGGCAGGGTGTCGGGAGGAGCTTCTGAACCCTCCCGATCTAGGGTTGACGACGGCGGCGGCTCTGGACTTCGTGGAGGAAAAAGGTGCGCGTCCAAGGGCTTGTATTCTCGGGGTGTTTAAGTAGGCGAAAGGGCGAAGGCGGCGGGGCCTCGAGGGCCCCACACCCTGTGCTCGCGCGGCCAGGGGGGCTGCCGCGCCACCTGGGGGTGTGGGCCCCTCGGGGTCCCCCTCCGTGTCGTCTTCGGTGTTCTGGAACCTCCCGGGGAAAATAAGCACTTTGACGTTTCGTTTGTCCAATTCCGAGAATATTTCCTTAACAACTTTTCTGAAACCAAAAACAGCAGAAAACAGGCAACTGACACTATGGCATCTTGTTAATAGGTTAGTCCCAGAAAATGCATAAAATGATATAAAAGTGTATATAAAACATGTAGCAATTGGCATAATATAAGCATGGAACATAAGAAATTATAGATACGTTTGAGACGTATCAACAGGCTACTGGAAGAGATCGTGCTGAGACTATGCGAGCTCGAGATTTACTTCCCGCCCTGTTTCTTTGATATCTGCGTGCATCTCCTTCTCCATGTCGTTGAGGACATCAAGCAGCTCGGGCCGACGTTCCTGCACTACATGATGCCGTTCGAAAGGCAGAACGGTGTCATGAAAGGATACGTTCGCAACAGGGCCCGTCCGGACGCAAGCATGGCCAAGGGCTTTCTAACCTACGTGCATCTCCTTCTGCCAGAATTATCTAAGCACCGACAACGAGGATGTTGGTCTCCCCGCCAGGAAGCACCTCGGCAGGCTCGGTGGAGTTGGTCACCGCGAGGGCTGCCGCTCACTCTTTGTCGGCGTTCATGGTCGAAGAGAAGAACTCGACAAGGCTCACCGGGTCGCGCTACAACACTTACAATTGATCGAACCTTGGGTGGAGGAGCACAAGAGCTTAATCGAGCAGAATTACATCGACCTGGGTAGGCAGAGGAAGAATGGAGACGTATCCAAAGAGCACAACTCCAGCTTCACACGTTGGTTCAAGAAAAGGCAACTGTTTCAAGCAGCGAGCATAGCGCCATCTACGGAAGATGAAGAACTCATATTCTCCTTATCACAGGGCCCCGGGCAGAACGTAAAGACCTATCAGGAGTACGACATCAACGGTTACACATTCTACACTGAGGAAAAGGACAAGAATAGTGAATATCAAAACTCAGGAGTAACTATGCTATCCTACGGTGAGGACGAGGCTACTGTCAAGGAAAGATTCTTCGGAAGGATCGAGGAGATATGGGAGCTCAACTACTGTGGAGAGTTGGTGCCAATGTTCCGTGTAAGATGGGCCAAGGACGTCGTAAAAGAAGGCCGGTATTTCACCACCATGGTAATACCCGATGCCAAATCGAAGAAAGCCTCCATGAAAAACGAGCCATGGGTACTCGCTAGCCAAGTTGAGTAATACTTCTTCATTACCGACCCGTCAAAGCCTAGCCGTGTTGTGGTGAGGAGGGGAAAGAGGAGCATCATCGGAATGGACGGAGACGCCAATGAGGAAGACTTGGACGGCGATCCGAAGATCGAGGAGGAATTCGACAAGTTCTTCGACATGCCGACTACCAGCAAAAACCCAAGGAAAACCTCCGTACCTACTAAAGGTTGTCCGTTCACGCGAAGAAATCTCAAGGTGCCCGGCCTAAAGTATTCAACCTCGAAGAAGGAAAAGAAGAAGAGAAGCTAGCTCTCGGAACCGGCCGGGATCGACGAAGACTTTTTTTTGGTGTGTGTGAGACAATGCAAGCATATTAAATTTTTGGAATGTTTAAAAATCACTAAAATTTAAAATTTCATTTCATATTAAAATAAAATCATCAATATCTAAGAAGGACAACTAAAAAGGATTTATTATGACTTATTCAAAAGTATTATGATATTAATTCAATCAAGTAAACTTTATTTTCAAACTTGAGTGTTGAACTATAAATAAATATTCTAAATATTTATTAAACCCTAAAACCATATTTGCAAAATATTTCAAGTTAATTAAATTATGCATATTTCTAAAATGGTTGTGGTTAAATTATTTAATTCAAAAACATTATATTTTTGGGTTCTTAATAAACCCTAGGCTAATATTTATAATCACAAAACTATTTGGAACATTCTTTATTTTTAACATATAGTTTTGATTCAAGTGTTTGATTTTGAAAAGGGTTTGGAAAGACTTATTTTAAACATAAGTAATTATGATATTTTTCTCAATTTTATTAAGACACAAATTTCTTAATTAAGACTCTATTTTAAATTCTACAAAAAAAGAGTCAAATGTTGTTATTTGAAAAATTATATTTGAAATGTATTGTAAACATGTGTATGATGGTTTTAAATGAAAGATATGATTTTTACAAAACTATAGAAATTGGTTTGAACTTATTTGGGTAAATAAAACAAAAGATATAAAATTAATAAGAAAACAGGAATGGAAAAGGAACAAAAAAAAGGAAAAAAAAGTTAGATGGCCAGCCCAAGCCGGCCCAGCCCATATCTGCCGCCCACGGCAGCGCGTTGCAACACAGCAGAGCCCAGCTCCAGCCCACCCCGGCCTGTCTCCTCCCTCTCTCTCCGACAGATGGGACCCACCTGTCGGGTTCGTCTTCCTCCAACCGCCGCCTGTCGCCACGACCACGGAGACCATCCCCACGATCTCGCACACCCCCGGCCTCCCCCAAGCCTCTCACTTAATAGGCCACACTCGCCACCCCATTTACCCTCTACTTCCCACTTGAATCGTGCCTCCATGCGGGAGTATTTGCTCGCCGGACTTTCGACTGCCGCCAATGATTTCCATGAAATCCGGCGAGGTATGCAAACCCTCGAGCCCGAGAGCCTGCTCATCCGCTTCACCTCCTCCTGTCGCACCTCCTGATCCCCTCCTACCTCTGGTTTCTGCGGCGGAACGCCCTGACGACGCGTCCGAGCGCCCCGCTCCGGCCGCCAATCGCCGCCGTGCCAGGACTCCCCCGTAGACGACCCGGGCAACACCGAGCACGCCGCTACGGCCTCTACCCCGTACGCATCTCCTCCAAGCTCCAGGACCACTACATCGTCGCCGGAGACCACCACCTGAGCCGCCGCGCCGCCCAAACTCCGGTGAGCCTCCAATCTCCACCCTGCCCCTAGATCTTGCAGTAGACGGCCCAGATTAGTCGGAGCCGAGCCGAGCCAAGCCGATCTATGGCTAGGCTAAGCTAAGCCGAAGCCAGCTAGACCCAGCCAATCAAATCCGGCCACGTCACCCGAGCCTCTCTCGATTTGTTTCCGAATAAAAATTTAAATGGTAGTTTTACAGAAAAGCCCCTCATAATTCAAACTATTATATCTTTTTAACCACAAAGCCAATTTTGACAAACTTTATACCATTGGAAAGCCCTTGACCTGTAGAATCGTATAGCACTTTTGAATTTCATATTTGACTAGTTTAAATTCATTCAAATTTCAAATGGAAGATTTGAGTAAATTTGACCTAAGTTCAAATCCATAAATCCAAAAAAATTGCAAATAAAATATTTTTGGAAACTTTAGGATCTGTCTAATAATGTTGCACTGTTAAAATTAAATTTTAGCAATGTCATTTCCATGTAAAAATCAGAAACCCTAAATTGTGTGTTTTTAACATAGTTTAAATTCTATTAACCTTATTAAATTGTTTTCTTTTACAAAAATAACACAAGTATTTTCTTTTGACCAGAAGTAACAAAACTAAACCTACTCAACCATTTTTGAATTATAAACTTGTAAAGATGTGTTTAAAACCTGTTAGATATTTTGGAATGACAAAATTTAAATATTAAAATGTGTTAAACCCTTTTGATAAAATACATGTGTAATCTTTTAATCAAGACCAGCCCTATAGAACCTTTGGAACACCACTTGAACCTATTCAGATTTGAAATGTTCAAATTTGATTTAGACTATCCCTCGACCATAAATGGCCAACCCTAAGTCCTACCACATTAATTTCTTTTGTAAATTGAATTATGTGATACGACTTGACCATAAAATAAATGAACTAAAACAATTATTGATGAACACATAATTGTGATGTTTGCTTATATGTGATATGTGTTTTGTTTGAATTGTTTGTTTATTGTATTTTACTTTCATCGTATAGATTGAACGAAGTGATACGTTCTTCGTTGAAGAGAGTGTGAGAAACGTAAACTTTCAAAAGGCAAGTGACACTCATAAACCTCCTATTATTTTCACTACATTGCATAGTAGTAATTTTCTGTAGTATGCATGCTAGGAATTGTGTGTGGATACTATATTATGCTATGCTCCTATGTAGTGTGTAGCTATCCCCCCACCTTGAGCCTAGTAGCATTGAACTTGGTAGAAAGCTTAGCCAAGCTATAAAAAATGTTTTTGATTAGTTGGATAGTGGAAAAATTAATGAAGTTAATTAATGAACTACCTGGATGCTGGTTGGAGAACCATGGTGGGTGGCTACTCAGGGGGTCCATGTGTATGGTTCATGTCTATGGTAATTACCCTTGGTGGAAGCGCACAATTGTGGAAAGTCACCCAGGCTTAAAGAGAATGTAGATGCACCTTGTTTAGTAGCTTCTAGTGCAACCACTTGTCATATGGGCTCTGTCTTGATCATACATGTTGTGAGACCCCGATCCGTCGTGACCAGCAGATGTAGGGGGATGATAGGCTGGTTCGGGTCACGCGTTGTGACTCGGGGAATTACTTCGGAAAGATCTCGTCTCGCTCTTCTCTTTTCCATTTCATAATTGGGTGACATGGAGGAGGGAATGATTGGGTCTTGTGGTGAAAGTGCACACCCTCTTGAGAGTGAAAAACTAAGTATACTTAGCCGTGTCCCCGGTTATGGACATTTGAGTAACTAGACAGGGCAGATGTTGAAGATCTCCTCATCCCAATTTCATAATAAAATTCGATGGGTGAACAAGGGTTTGGGAGCTCACTGATGTCTATCGGTGGTGCTCGTCGTGAGTAGTTTTCAAAGTTGTTCACCAGTGTCTATCGGTGGTACTCTTTGTTGTCAAAGTTGTTCACTGATATCTATCAGTGGTACTCTTTGTCTAAGATGAAAAGTTGTTTTATAAATGATAGGACAAAACTGGCTTTATGCAAATCAGCCTCAAACTCAACTGAGCCAAATATGCATGTAGACATAGTCTTAGTAATTTTAGCCATACAGTGTCATCTTGCCACCACATTTCAATTGTGCTGACCCATTATAGTTTGGGCTGCAACTCACCATTGCAGGACCCTCTGACGAGGAGTAAGGATTGATAGGGTCGCGAGTCTCCAACCAACATGCCTTGCCTGTGGCACATGATGATGGAGCTCACTTTATCCATTTGCTTTCCGCTGTGTGTTTATTTCGGTTTGAGCTAGCCTTGAGCTATGCACCTTGTGTCGAACCTTTTATTACTGGACCATCGTGTAATGGATATTGATGCAATGTTATGGTATTTCATCTTAAACTGTGTGTGCTAGCAAGTCGATCCAGGGACTAGCACGATACACAGGAGGTCGCTACCTTATAATAAAAGGGGGGCCTTTATAGATGGTATCAGAGCACTGTGTTGCCTGTAGGTTCGTGACCCTAGGTTTGGAATAGAAATAGGAAAAGACCTTAGGAATACAAAAATATATTTTATTCCTTATATAAAAAGGAAAATTTTACATCTCATCTTTTCTCGTACTCTAATCTATTACACATCCTTCTAAATGTTTTCTCTTGTTTATAGATGTCCAGCCTCATTGAATCACTCAAGAAAGGACCAGTGATGACGATGACTTTGGAATGTGAAACTGAGTTCCCAAGAGTACTCAATGAGGGTATGCAGACCATGGGATTTAAAGGCGAAGCAGTTTACAAAGGATTCCCCGTAATGGATGAAGATCAAGAATACTGGTGGGTACAAATACACTTGTATCAGAATAAAGAAGACGACCACAAGACAACAGGACGATGGATGTTCACCAATGGAGTACTTGAAACATCATTCTTTGATACAGCACGAAGAGCAGCTTGGAAGGCCATTGAGGAACTTTCAACAAGAATTAGGTTTAGAATGCACAACACTCAAGGATACCTCAAAGATGTGGAAAGAGAACTTGAAAAACTTAAAAAGGAGATAGACAAGACCAATGGCTTGAAGACCACTCTGAGCCAGATGAGAACTGACATGGTGAATATGGCCTTGGAACTATGCGATCAAGAAGACCAGATACATGCCAAGGATGCCCAGATTACATCAATGAAGTAAAAGTATTGGTATCTGAGGAATCATCGCACCATGTCCAGGAAGGATAAGAAGACAAGGAAGTGCATCACTTTGTTTCATTAGATCAGACCACCACTTAAATTAGAACTACCATATCGTGTTAGTATATTGATCGTACCAAGTTAAGTTGTATGTCAATACTAGATTGTTGTTTGTGCTCGAACCAGGTTGCCTGATGTTTGTTGGATATTGTTTGTGAAATGAATTGCCTCGATCTGCTGTGTTTGGGTAGGATCCTTCCTTAGTACCTTTCTACATCTACTCATCTATGCTAAACCCAACCAGATGCTTCACCAAACTACCAAAAGCATTGAGATGCCAATAGCAATACAACTGCTACTAGAGACTCAGATTAAGTTGATACAACTGATGGCCCAGAATCAAGTCAACAACCCCAATAAGGAGTTACCCCCTGAATGGCAGCAATTGTTGGATAGCCAAACTCAAATAGTGCATATGATGTATCAGAATATGAACACGAATGAAAACAATCAACTAGAAATAAATTATGACAACCAGGAGATCCAAAAGGAGGTGGTGAAAACACTTAGAGCCTGCCAAACTTGTGGGGAAATTGGACACATTTCCAAAGAATGTCAAGATGAGTGTTCTCATTTCGATGCAATCAGTTCAGCTGAGGAATACCCCACCACTCAAGTTACTTGCTTTCGGTGTGAAGGAGACACCCATGTTCCAACTGAGTGTCAACTCTATCCCATAGTGCAACAAGTTAGTCGACAAGTCAAAGAGGGAATGCACGAGACTTTGAAGATTGTGTTTGAGGAGCAAGAAAAGAAGGGTAAACGCATGCGAGATGTTAGTCAAGTGGATTGCCACAAATGCGAAGGACTAGGACATTATTCATGCTACCGCCTAGAGAAGAAAATTGGCAATGCGATTGGACCAGATCAATTGCAGAAAAGAATTATGGATCATACCAAGAAAGAGATTAAGGCTAGAATCAAGACACAACCTAACACATCCAAAGGCACCACCAAATGTTGCTATTCATGCGAAGAAGAAGGACATCTTTCTCGAGATTGCCCCATCAAGCGAACAAGATCATCAACCATAGTGATACAATACGACAAGAAGGATACAGAAGCCCTATTAGCCTGGGAAAGACCAAAGAAGAAGAGAAACCTGAGCCAAATCATTTTCTTCGTGTGCAAAAAGGAAGGACATTACGTCAGTGATTGTCTAGAGAGGGAATCCAAGAATAGCCACAACATCGTTTGCACAAAAAGAGACTTTTGCCAAGTCACTTGCTCAGAACGTAAGTACAAGCACTAGTAGAAAACAGACCTTCGGTTTTGAGCCCCAAGACCATTTAGTCCCGGTAAGGTCTGGAACCGGGACTAATGTCACCTGTAGTCCCGGTTCCAACGTCTAAGATGGCATCTCGAGCTCAAATTCCTTTAGTCCCGGTTCCAGCCAAACTTTTAGTCCCGGTTCGTATGTTAAACCGGGACTAAAGTTATTTGTCCCGGTTGGTGATTTAAACCGGGACTAATGTGCATCGTGTGATCGCAAACTGGAATTTGATCGAGCTTTGGTAATTAATCGTCGCGCTAATGGCTTTGGAAGTTGATCGTTCAAGCGTTGATTCACATTGGAAATTAATCGCGGCACTAATACGGAGGAATGCAGAGCACCGCCGCCCGTCGGCCTCCCTGCTCCGGCTGCCGGCCTTCCTATTTGTCCTATAAAAGCTACAGTAATCCATGCTCTAAGCACACACCTAATCTCTCTCTCGATCCCTCTCTTCTATTCCAATGGAGCCACTAGCGCACGCTACTCCGTCTCGGTTGTTCTTTCTCGCCAAAGAAGGCATGGAGTTCAAGATATGGGTCACCCTCCGTGCATCACGCGTGGAGAGGTGGATCCGCTACGTGAAGAAGGAGTTGCTCGATGGCGCACCGATCAAGAGGGTTGGACTTGATTGCGAGTTCACCGACGCACTCCCGGGTCGCCAGAGGGATCTTCCACTCGAGGATTGGCAGCGCGCCGCCGTCATTCAACTCTCGGTGGCGTCTGAGACACTTATTTTCCAGATTTGCAGGGCTGATCGGGTGCCGCAACTCCTGAAGGATTTCTTAGGTGACAAGACCATCAACTTCTTCGGCGTGGCTATCCACAATGATGTGCGGATGCTGCGCTACTACGGAATAACCATTCCGTCCGCGGTCGACCTCCAGGCGGATCTACGGAACCCAACCGACAATCCAACTCTGAGCCTGTATGCTCTCGCCAATCATATCCTTGGGACAAAACTTGAGAAGAAGAAGAAAAAGAAGAGGAACTGGAGAAATGACGACAACGACGAAGAAGAAGAAGAAAAAGAAGAAGACATGAATTCTGGATGGGGCAAGGTTCCTTTGAGCCACGATAAAATCGTGTATGCCGCTCTGGACGCTCGCCTCGGTTTTGAGATTGCACGGGAGTGGTATTAAACCGTTGTGTGCGGTGTGTGCTCCCGTTTGTGTTCGATCTCATATATTCGAACAATACGGTTTCATGTATTGGAAATGTTTGAATCGGTTACCGGTTTATTAATATAAATATTTCTATTTCTAATTAATTTCGGTTACCGGTTGAAAGATATGAATATTTCCATATTCAGAGATTAATATATGATTTTTCAACCGATTTTATGGATTATATAGAGATTAATACTCCCTCCATTCCGTAATATAAGGTGTGTGTAAGGTTTTGCCACGGATATCAAGTTATTATTAGTTTAATTATTCACACTCTTCATGTTCAAAGTTTTGTCAGAATCCAAATTTGTAGTCAGAACTTATTCAAATGTATGTTCAACCTCTTTTGAAATCACAAAATGAAAAATAATTGAGATTTGGCGCAAAAACACACGTTTAGTCACGGTTGGAGACACGAACCGCGACTAAAGGTGTGGCACCGCGTGCGAAAACTGAGCGGCCGAAAATTCAGCAGGTCGCGGTTCGTGGCTCCAACCGCGACTAAAGGCCTGCTGTATAAATACTCCCTCTGCGCAATCCCAGTTCAATCCACGAACCGGGACAGCGCTAAGGAACCGCAAGGACGCCGCCAGGCTGCCCAAATCGATCTCGCCGCCGTCCGCTGCCAAGCGCCGCCTCGCCGCCGTCCGCTGCGCCGCCGTCCGTCAACGCCGCCGCTGCCGAGCTCGCCGTCCCCGCTTCCTCTTCTTCTCCCTCAACGCCGCGCCGCCGAGCTCGTCGTCCCCGTCCCCGCCGAGCTCGTCGTCGTTGTCGCAGCCGGTGAGCATTCCGGCCTCTCCCCTCGATCACTTAGTGTTAGGGCTAGGTTCAAATGCTAGTTAAGTTGCTAGTTTAGGTCTTATTTTTTAGTTACTATATACTGTTTTTGCTACTGTTTTTTAGGATGTTAATTACAATGCAAAGTACTTGTGCAATTTTTAAATTCCAAGTTCAAATGCTAGTTAAGTTGCTAGTTTAGGTCTTATTTTTTAGTTACTATATACCATTAGGTCTTATTTGTGCAATGTGTTGATTAATATTTGTGAAATGTGCAAAGGGTAGTGTCTTAGAATTATTGTTAGGAAAATGCTATTGTTCTTTAGTTGCTAGAGTTATGTGCAATGTGTTGATTAATATTTGTGCAATGTGTTGATTAATATTTGTGAAAATGCTATTTGTGACAATGTGTTTTTATGCAATGTGTTGATTAATTTGTGATGCAATGTTAAGTGAATTGCTACTGTTAAGCTCCATTGTCATGCTGACGTCAGCATGACTACTTTTGGCCGATGATTAGATGGTTGCGTCTTCAGGGAGGTGTGAGTGAACCATGTTGTCTGAACATATATGCAATGTTCGTTCCACGTTGTTCGCTGACACCATCCCTGAAGCAATTCTATATGAGGCCTTGCTGTCTGTTTTGCAATGTTAGGAAGTTTGTAAATTAGTGTGTTAGCAAATTGTTATAGTATTTTAGTGTCTTCAATTTAGAATTTAGAAATATTGTTTTAGTACTTAGTTGAATTTAGTTGATTGATTTAGGAATTTAGTGTCTTCAATTTAGAATTTAGGAATTTAGAAATATTGTTTTAGTGTCTTAGCAAATTGTTATAGTATTTTAGTGTCTTCGCAATAGGAATTTAGTTGAGTTAGGTCTTCAATTTAGAATTTATAATTTAGAACTATTGTTTTAGGACATAGTAGTTGAATTTAGAATTTAGCAATATGTTGGAATTTAATACAATGTCTTTGAATTTTACAATGTTTTATACAATGTCTTGGATTTTAAGAGTTAATGTAAAGATTCATAGTTTCAAGATGGACGGGACTATGGATGTCCGGGACTGGGCTCCGCCGGGTTGGCACTAGGAGGTGCTACCTTCCGGTGTGCGCAGATTGGTGAGGAATGAGGGAACCATCGTCGACCCGGAGCTTCTTTGGTGGCGGTCACGTGGGCCCCGACGGGTACAGAGGGTGCCGGCCCCCGAGGAGTTGGTACGTCGTCGTGTCAGGGCGGAGGACGAGCACGTCCGTCGATACATGGTCGCGTTGGATGTCCGTCCGTCCAACACTTGGCAGCATCTTCAGGGATCTCACTTTGGGTTTTCACCGCACGCGGCATGTTTCCGGCGGTTCGACGTCCATTTTGATTAGCGTGATGTATTATGGATGCGATATATATTATTATATATGCATGTATGCTTAATTTATGCATCGATGTGTGTAATTGTACCGTACAAATAATAGCTTAAATCATAAATAAAACAGAAAACAGAATAAAAAACCTAAAACCTAAAACCTCTCGAACTTTTAGTCCTGGTTTGTAATACAGACCAGGACAAAAGGTTATCGCCTGAGCAGCTCGCCTGCGAGCCCACGTGGATGCTATTTGTCCCGGTTGCAGACGAGACCGCGACTAAAGGGGTTGGCCTTTAGTCCCGATTCCGCAGTCCCGGTTTTTAAACCGAGACAAAAGGCCCTTACAAACCGGGACTGTTAGGATGTTTTCTGTCGGCCCAGTGGATTCTAGGGTGTGCAGAGCCCACTCTTCACGGCCCTCACACGCGTCGATGCCGACGAAACAACTAAGGACCAAGCGGAACGCTTGGGGAGACCCCCGAGGGGAAAGCTCTCTCGAGGGGACTTGAGGGGGCAGCGAGGGGCCTGAAGGGGCTCCCCCTGAGGCCGCCCCCCGGCAAGCCTTTTCCCCCTTGAGGAGAAGTCAACACAACTCCCTCCACAAGGCCTCCAGGGCCCTGTGGAGATACTTCTCTACGAAGCAATCGCTGCGGAGCGCACATGGCCTCTGCAGCAGCCGCAGAGTGACGCGCGCGTCTGCGCGCGATAACGACGGCGCCACAGTTGCCGTTCTGGTGATAAAAGGAGTCAACAAAGCGCTGTGTCCCCTGCGCCGCCAACAGGGCTTTCCTCTTTGGTGATAAAGCAGGTGGCCGGCGCAACGCTCCAACGGCGACGTCACCGTGGGCACCCCCGCGGTCTCTGCAGTACCAGCTGGCCGCTCTGAAAAGACGGCGGCAGCCCTGCCACGAAGGCAGGCTTTACGACCATGGACCAAGTCCATGGACAACCGAGTTGCGGTGCACCCCGCTCCTCCGCCTCGTCGCCATGTGGGAACCCTTCCACTGCGCAGGACGCAGGGATGAGGCCCGGGGCGCCTATATAAGGAGCAGGAGCACCACCGTAGAAGGGGGATCGAGAAACCAACCACTCACCCGTGTACACCCTACCATAGCCTAGCCAAGCTTAGCGAGCCCAAGGAGGAAGAAGGCCCAAACCTTCCCCCTCCAAGCTCCGCACTGCCTCGCGAGGGCCCGCGGCAAGCTCGTTGTACTCACCCTCTACTGAGCAATACAGACAGGCAGGAGTAGCGGTTTTACCTCACCCTGAGGGCCGTGAACCTGGGTACGGGCCGGAGTCCATCTCTGTCGTGCTGTTCCTCTACAGGCTCGACGAGCACCGTCGCCGAGCCGGCCGTAGGTTGTTGGCCAACGTGTTCAGTCCCCTTCACGAACTTCTCCCCCGAGAGTGGTTATCCCTGTTCCGTGGGAATCACACATCGACATTTTCTACTAGTGAAGGGACACTGGGCCGATAAATGTCCAGAGAAGAAACATCAAAAACTGCCAAGGAATGAAATTTAAGGAATGCCCCGACAACTCCCACAAGAAAGACATCAGTCATGTGATACGCTACAAATGCAAGGATACAGGGCATTATGCCAGTGGCTGTCCCGAGAAGAGGAATATCAGGTTACTCAATGGGTCGAGCAGTGAAAAGCAAGTTCCTAAACAATTCTTTTATCCACATGACATTTTGATGTTAGTAGAAGTTATGGAAAAGCTATAAACCAGGAGAAGGATCGATGGAGTTTTTGCAAAATTTCCGGTTAAAGTTGTTTATGTGTTACGCTATCCCAATAGTTTGAGGGTTGATAGATTAGTAAGGTTTGTCTTACGGATAGAATAAGTGGGAGTTTCGAACCTTAGTTCGTGCCCATGGAAACTATCTACGTTTTAAGACATGTGAGGATGACCAAGTGATAGATTGCGTAATTCACCTATTTACATATGGGAAAATGATATGGGTGCAGGATGGACTGATCACCATTCCTACTACCCCTATTATTCACACTCACTATGTTGTATTGATGAATTATGTGTACCTTGAACTCTAGATGAGTGGCGACGTTTTAAAGCCTGAACTCCATAATGGTAGGATTATAACCCCATGTGAGACAAGTGTTGCCGAAAGCGTAATATTTATACGGTGAGGATATAAGAAACCAACTCTTGGAGGTACCCTGAAATGAGAGTTTTTGTCTACCATGAGAGTATCGTTAGAAATAGTATGGTGTTTGCATTGAAGAAAGTCAACTACAAGATGGAAGCCTGCCAAGGACGTCAAACGGAATAATGAGATGATGTCGTGAAATCCTCTCATAATGGTCTTCATATAGGCCCAAGGAGTGACCCTTCCGAGTCAAAAGATATTCAACAAACTTCTTACGGTTGTTCACAGGTCTACCGTGAAGCAAGTTTTACGCAAACCATCTTGAGGAAAACTACAATCTATATGAGAAACACCTACCTATTGGAAGTGAAGAGTAGATGATCACAAACCCAAGGTGTGGTACCCAGTATCAATCGTTCAATCATTGTAAGGTGCTAGTACAAGCCAGGTGGAATAAGGAATGATGAAGCATCATCCAACAGCTCAAGTCTACCTATTAAGGATTTATGGACCCATATGTGACCTTAGTTGAAGCAAGGAAGTGCAGTTTGTCCAGGAAAGTTTTCTTTTAAGGGTGGTAGCCCACCTAGTTGTCCTAACCCCGGATAACCAAATCTATCTTTCTTTCTAGCTTCTTCGAATCTCGGGACGAGATTCCTTTTAAGGGTGGTAGTCTGTAACATCCCAAAATTTTGGAATGTTTAAAAATCACTAAAATTTAAAACATTTATTTCATATTAAAATAAAATCATCAATATCTAAGAAGGACAACTAAAAAGGATTTATTATGACTTATTCAAAAGTATTATGATATTAATTCAATCAAGTAAACTTTATTTTCAAACTTGAGTGTTGAACTATAAATAAAATATTCTAAACATTTATTAAACCCTAAAACCATATTTGCAAAATATTTCAAGTTAATTAAATTATGCATATTTCTAAAATAGTTGTGGTTAAATTATTTAATTGAAAAACATTATATTTTTGGGTTCTTAATAAACCCTAGGCTAATATTTATAATCACAAAACTATTTGGAACATTCTTTATTTTTAAAATATAGTTTTGATTCAAGTGTTTGATTTTGACAAGGGTTTGGAAGGACTTATTTTAAACATAAGTAATTATGATATTTTTCTCAATTTTATTAAGACACAAATTTCTTAATTAAGACTCTATTTTAAATTCTACAAAAAAAATGTCGAATTATGTTATTTGAAAAATTTATATTTGAAATGTATTGTAAACATGTATATGATGGTTTTAAATGAAAGATATGATTTTTACAAAACTGTAGAAATTGGTTTGAACTCGTTTGGGTAAATAAGACAAAAGATATAAAATTAATAAGAAAACAGGAATGGAAAAGGAACAAAAAAAAAGAAAGAAAAAAGTTAGATGGCCAGCCCAAGCCGGCCCAGCCCATATCTGCCGCCCACGGCAGCGCGTTGCAACACAGCAGAGCCCAGCTCCAGCCCACCCCGGCCTGTCTCCTCCCTCTCTCCCCGGCAGATGGGACCCACCTGTCGGGTTCGTCGTCCTCCAACCGCCACCTGTCGCCACGACCACAGAGACCATCCCCACGATCTCGCACACGATGTGCACGCCACGCACATCCCCGGCCTCCCCCAAGCCTCTCACTTAATAGGCCACACCCGCCACCCCATTTACCCTCTACTTCCCACTTGAATCGTGCCTCCATGCGGGAGTATTTGCTCGCCGGACTTTCGACTGCCGCCAACGATTTCCATGAAATCCGGTGAGGTATGCAAACCCTCGAGCCGTCGAGCCTGCTCATCCTCTTCACCTCCTCCTGTCGCACCTCCTACCTCTGGTTTCTGCAGCAGAACGCCGCCCCGACGACGCATCCGAGCGCCCCGCTCCGGCCGCCAATCGCCGCCGTGCCAGGACTCCCCCGTAGACGACCCGGGCAACACCGAGCACGCCGCTACGGCCTCTACCCCGTACGCATCTCCTCCAAGCTCCAGGACCACTACATCATCGCCGGAGACCACCACCTGAGCCGCCGCGCCGCCCAAACTCCGGTGAGCCTCCAATCTCCACCCTGCCCCTAGATCTTGCAGCAGATGGCCCAGATTAGTCGGAGCCGAGCCGAGCCAAGCCGATCTATGGCTAGGCTAAGCTAAGCCGAAGCCAGCTAGACGCGGCCAATCAAATCCGGCCACGTCACCCGAGCCTCTCTGGATTTGTTTCCGAATAAAAATTTAAATGGTAGTTTTATAGAAAAGCCCCTCATAATTCAAACTATTATATCTTTTTAACCACAAAGCCAATTTTGACAAACTTTATACCATTGGAAAGCCCTTGACCTGTAGAATCTTTTAGCACTTTTGAATTTCATATTTGACTAGTTTAAATTCATTCAAATTTCAAATTGAAGATTTGAGTAAATTTGAACTAAGTTCAAATCCATAAATCCAAAAAAATTGCAAATAAAATATTTTTGGAAACTTTAGGATCTGTCTAATAATGTTGCACTGTTAAAATTAAATTTTAGCAATATCATTTCCATGTAAAAATCAGAAACCCTAAATTGTGTGTTTTTAACATAGTTTAAATTCTATTAACCTTATTAAATTGTTTTTTTTACAAAAATAACACAAGAATTTTCTTTTGACTAGAGGTAACAAAACTAAGCCTACTCAACCATTTTTGAATTATAAACTTGTAAAGATGTTGTCGGAGAGTGACTCCCACGAGACAGGGGTGGTCACACTCTGAAGAGTATGTTCGAAGGGGGCTGAACGCGGAGGTCAAACAACCCTCAACCGGCACGGCGACGGTGCTCGTCGAGCCTGAGGAGGGACATCACGACAGAGATGGACACCAGCCCGTACCCAGGTTCACGGCCCTCTGGAGGAGGTAACACCGCTACTCCTGCTTGTCTGTATTGCGCTGCAGAGGGTACAGTACAATGAGCTTGCCGAGGGCTCTCTTATGGCAGTGCGGAGCTCAAGGAGGGAGCACTAAGGTCTTCTTCCTCCTCGAGCGAGTTCGACTAGGCTATGCTATGGTAGAGTACTCAAGGTCCGCTTGATCGATCCCTCCTCGCTACGGAGGTGCTCCCTCTCCTTTTATAGGCGCCCCGGGCCTCATCCCTGCGGCCTGCGCAGTGGAAGGGTTCCCACATGGCGACGAAATGGAGGAGCGGGGTGCACCGCAGCTGTGGTGTCCATGGACTCAGTCCATGGTCGTAAAGCCTGCCCCTGAGGCAGGGAGACCACCGTCCGCGCAGGACGGCCAGCTGGTGCCGCAGAGATCGTGGGGGCGCCCACGGTGACGTCGTCGTTGGAGCGTAGCGCCGGCCATCCGCTTTATCACCAAAGGGGAAAGCTTCGTAGTCCGGCGCGGGGGGGCACAGCTTTGTTGACTCCTTTAATCACCAGAATGGCAACTGCGGCGCCGTCGTCACCACGCGCAGGCGCGCGCGTCACTCTGCGGCCGCGGCAGAGGCCATGTGCGCTCTGCGGCGGTTGCTTCACAGCGAAGTATCTCCACAGGGCCTGAGCGGCCTTGTGGAGGGATTTGCGTTGACTCCTCTCCAGGGGAGAGAGCCTTGTAGAGGGGCAGCCACGGGGGGAGCCTCTTCAGGCCTTCGCTGCCCCTTTAAGCCCTCTCGAGGACTTTTTCCCCTCGAGAGTCTCTCCAAGCGTTTGGCTTGGTCCTTGGTCATTTCTTCGATACCGTCGCGTGCAAGGGCTTTGGAGAGTGGGGCCCGCACACCCTGGTTTCCACTGGGCCGACAGTAGCCCCCGGGCCCATGACGGGCACGGCGAAGCCCACCGGGCTCAGACGAAGCGTCGTGGGGCCAAAGTGTCCGGCCGGCCCGAGACACTCGTCGATCAGTTGCGCGTCTACGACGACACGATCTCTCCGGCGGGGCATGCGTCGTGGGGGGTCCCACCACGCCCCGGTAACTGCCCAGACGAGAAATAAAGCCTGCGCGCCGGCTCGAGCAGCCGTTACTGCATTCATTCTGCTTCTGCGCGCCCGGCCTTTCGATCTCCCATCTCTGAGCTCCCTCACTCCGGCGACCTTCGTTTTCCTCCGCGCTCTTCCGCACTTCTCCCTTTCCCGACGATGAGTTCAGCGAAGGGCAAGGCGGCGATGGCGAAGCCCCCTGTGGACGCGCAGAGGGAAGGGGCGCTTGGACCCGCCCTGGTCGGGGAGCGCCTTAATGAAGCGGCGCTGGACAAGATCCGGCATTTGGTCGCAGGAAGACCAGCGAGCACGGCGCCAGCGCTCTCCAGGCTGCTAAGCTCGGCCGGCTCCCGAAGGGGTTTTTCCCCATCTTCCTCCACACCATCTACGCCGGGCTGGTGCCTCCCTACTCGCCCTTCCTCGAGGCGATTCTGGAGTTCTACCAGATCCATCTCCTCCATCTTCATCCCAACTCCGTCTTGATCCTCTCCATCTTCGCCTACCTGTGCGAAGCTTACTTGGGGGTGCAGCCTTCCGTGGCCCTCTTCCGGAGCTTCTACGCGCTTCGGAGCTCTGCAAACCTCGAGCGGACGGGGTGCATCTCCTTCCGCATCGTGGATGGCATGGGGGATGTCTGTATCCCCATGCCGTGGAACGACGAGAAGCCCGTTACGGCGGTGGTGAAGAAGGTGGACGACTTCCGGCAGAAGTGGCTCCTCATCGGCGTCAAGTCGCTGAGCTCCTTCATCGACGTCCCGGTGGCGCCGCCCGTGAAGAACACCCACTGGGGCAAGCAGGCCTTCCGGAGCCCGCAGATCGCGGACCTGGTGGGCCGCATGAAGCTTCTTCGGGATAACAGCCTCACCGGGCAGATGATTGCGGAGGACTTCGTGAGGTGCCGCATCGCTCCGCTTCAGGCGCACAAGAAGCCGATGTGGATGTAGTCGGGCCTCTCGGACCCGATGCGGCTCCACTGCTGCGACCACCGCCCCGCGGCCGTCTCCACCATCATGGGCGTCCTCTTCATCAACCCGGACATGCCGGTGGCGGTTGCTGAGGTGCTGAGGCCTCTCAACCAACTCTCCATGAACACACGCCTGGCAATCCTGGAGTGGATGCCGACGTTCACCCCGCTTGGCTTGGCGGGGGAAGAGGAGGACGAGGTGGCCATGCCAGTGGCGAAGGTGCCAGGAGCCGCGGAGTCGCCCTCCGCCTCGGACGTCGAGCTAGGCGGCGCGGCGACAAGGGCGAACCCCTCGACTGGCGGGGCGAGCTCGTCAAGGGCTGCGCCCCCTGTCGAGGAAATCTTCGAGGTCTCGTCCAGCGACGACGAGCCCACCAAGGAGGCCCCTTCGCGGCCTTTTACGGAGGGGGAAGGCAGCGACGACGAGGAGACTGCGGAGGGGCGACGAGAGCCCCGGTCCAAGGCGGCCCATGACAGGCCTGCTGGGGAGCCAATGGGCGCTCCCCTCAAGAGGAAAGCAGAGGCGCATCTCGAGGGGTCTGGAGCCAGGCCCACGCCTTCATGGCGCTCGCCTGGCATGGCGTTGGTTGACACCCGCGCCAAGAAAGCTGGGTAAGTATCTTGATCTTGGTTTTCTCTTCCTCAGTCTCTGCTTGCTCGTTCTCTTCTGACGGATTTTCTTGCTCTTTGCCAGCGACCTGGTGCCTGTGATGCGCCGAAGGCTTCGCAAGGCCGCGGAGGTGAAGAGAGCCGCGCCAGAGGCCGCGGCTGACGAGGCCTCGAGGCCTGTGGTGGTGGATACCGCAGGCCCTGCCACGGACGCGCCTCAGGCTGAGGCGACTGCGCCGCCTCTCGAGGGGAAGTGCCCTGAGGAGCAAGCGGAGAGGGCGCCTACTCCGCCTCGCGCTGCCACTCCTCCGGCACAACAGGAGGCCGAGGCGGACATGACGCCGATCCAGAGCCCTCTAGGGGCCGACGAGACGAAGGGGGAAGCTCCTCCGCCGCCCCCGCCAAACTCTGCAGCGGAGGCGGAGACAGTGGCTACGGGGCAGGCCTCTCCTGCCCCTGAGGCTCATGATGAGGTGCCGCTTAAGGGCGGCGACACCGGCGCGCGGAGCGCTGGCGCGGGGGAAGAGAGCTCGCCGCCCAGCCCCCTGGCCCGCGACGCTGCAGAGCCCCGCGCAAAGGCCCCCTCCTTCAAGCTCGACGCAGGTGCCGGGACCTCCGCGCCACGTGGGACTTCACAAGCCCTGGCCCTGAGTGGCTGGGACTGGAGCAGAGGACGCCGCGGCGTCGCCTTCCGCCTGGTGCGTGAGTCCTTGGACGGGTTGGAGGCGCACCTCGCCCTCGAGGACGCGGAGATCGCCCAGCGGCAGGGTGAGCTTGCGGAGGCCTGGGCCGCCTTTCACGCGGCCGTGGAGGTTCGCCGGCAGAGCGATCTGGCTCTGCAGGCGGAGCGCGAGGAGGCGCTGCGCTTTGCCCAGGAGGTCCGCGAGGGCGCCGTGCGCGAAGCCGAGGAACTCCTGGAGCCCCCCCAGGCCGAGCGCCAGGCGGCGGCGGACGACTTGGCCGCGGCCAGGGCGGAGCGGGAGACGGTGGAGTCCTCGCTGGCGGACAAGCATCGCGAGCTTGTCCAGCTTGAGGCCAAGATCCTCGCCGACTCTGAGGTCGTGCGGACCTTTCTGGAGGCGGTCCGCGCGGCCTTTGATGCCCGGACGCAAAGGCTGGGCGAGCGCGAGAATGATGTGCGCCAGCGCGACGAGCGGCTGCTGCAGGTGGAGCAGGAGGTGTCGGTGCAGCGCGCCGACCTTGAGGCCCGGGAAGGGAATCTGGCCGAAGCCCTCGACAAGTTCAACCGTGAAGCGGCTACCCACAAGAAGCATGTGGAGCGCTTCAACGCAAAGCTTGCCGAGCGGAAGGAGGAGGCGGAGAAGGAGTTCCAAGCCCGGGAGAAGGCGTACCGCGCCGCCGTCTCTCGAGACTACAACGAGAAATTCCTGAAGCAGGAGAATCGCTTCAGGAAGAGGCGTGGCGAGGATGACGCCCGGATCCGCGAGCTGGAACTGATGAACGCCAGGCTGAACTCCCGGGCGAGGCGCGCTGCGGATGGTCGCCGCCTTGCCGAAGAGGCTCGCGAGCGCATGTCGCAGGACCTCGCCGCCCTTATGGCGGACATGGAGGACATGAACAAGCAGGTGGGCCCGGCCGTGGATCGAGCGGTGGAGGCTGCCGAGAGCGCTCAAGCGGCGCGGGTGCTGTCGCAGCAGCGGGAGCATATGTTCCAGTCCTTGGTGGCTCGGGGCAACGACCTCGCGGCGAAGCTGGGAGTGGAGGCGCCGCACGTCCCCGCTCAGGGCAATGCTGACGCCGCCGCGTACCTCGCCTACTTCGACGAGCTCTTCACGGCGCTCGAGGGCCCTGCCGCGGAGCTCCGCGACGTCGTCGTGGAGGAATGCCGCCAACTCCTGGCGGTGGCAGTCGACCGCATCTTCACCAACCTCCAGCACTGTCGGCCCAGTGGATTCTAGGGTGTGCAGAGCCCACTCTCCACGGCCCTCACACGCGTCGATGCCGACGAAACGACTAAGGACCAAACGGAACGCTTGGGGAGACCCCCGAGGGGAGAGCCCCCTCGAGGGGACTTGAGGGGGCAGCGAAGAGACTGAAGGCGCTCCCCCTGAGGCCGCCCCCCGGCAAGGCTTTCCTCCCTTGAGGAGAAGTCAACACAACTCCCCCGGCAGGGCCTCCCGGGCCCTGCGGGGATACTTCGCCACGAAGGAACCGCTGCAGAGCGCACATGGCCTCTGCAGCAGCCGTAGAGTGACGCGCGCGTCTGCGCGCGATGACGACGGCGCCGCAGTTGCCGTTCTGGTGATAAAAGGAGTCAACAAAGCGCTATGTCCCCTGCGCCGCCACCAAGGTTTTCCTCTTTGGTGATAAAGCGGGTGGCCGGCGCAACGCTCCAACGGCGACGTCACCGTGGGCACCCCCACGGCCTCTGCAGCACCAGCTGTCCGCTCTGCAAAGACAAAAGCTGCCCTGCCACGGAGGCAGGCTTTACGACCATGGACCAAGTCCATGGACACCCGAGCTGCGGTGCACCCCGCTCCTCCGCTTCGTCGCCATGTGGGAACCATTCCGCTGCGCAGGACGCAGGGATGAGGCCCGGGGCGCCTATATAAGGAGCAGGAGCGCCACCGTAGAGAGGGGATCGAAAAACCATCGGCTCACCCGTGTAAACCCTACCATAGCCTAGCCAAGCTTAGCGAGCTCGAGGAGGAAGAATAGCTTGCCCTTCCCCCTCCAAGCTCCGCATAGCCGCTCGAGAGCCCTCGGCAAGCTCATTGTGCTGTTCCTACTGCAGTGCAATACAGACAGGCAGGAGTAGCGGTTTTACCTCACCCTGAGGGCCGTGAACCTGGGTACGGGCCGGACTCCATCTCTGTCGTGCTGTTCCTCCACAGGCTCGACGAGCACCGTCGCCGAGCCGGCCGTAGGTTGTTGACCAACGTGTTCAGTCCCCTTCACGAACTTCTCCCCCGAGAGTGGTTATCCCTGTTCCGTGGGAATCACACCTCGACATTTGGCGCGCCAGGTAGGGGGCTGAGGCACGTCTTCGACCTCCAGCCGGCTTTCCGCCATGGCGGACACCCGCACGACGCGTGCCAACAGGCGCGCAGCTGACCGGGCTCACACAGAGCCCGGCACCGCTCCCACTCGTGGACGCCGCGGCCGCCCTCGCGCTGCCGAGCGCTAACACCGGCCCGCTTGTGGAGGAGCCTGAGAGCGAAGAGTACAGCGACAGCGGCCACCGCGCCGACGGGGACGGCCCCCCGGAGCGCAACGACGATGCCGAGTCTGCGCATCTGTCGCGGCGCCAAGGCGCATCCTCTCAGGGACGCCCAGAGCCCACGCTGCACACCGCGCTCCTCATGGCCCAGGAGCTTCTACGCTACCAGCCTAGCGCTGAGGCCCACGACCAGTGGTTGGACCGCCTCCACCACCTTGTCGACGCCGCCACCACGCGCCCCGCCCCGTCGCGCTCCATGGTGCAGCACTCCGGCCGCGCGGGAACGGCTGCACCAGATGCGCCTCCGCCGCCGCCAGGACCGCCTCCGGCCGCAGCGCAGAGGGCTCCCTCTCACGCCTCCTCCCCGCACGACTGCCAGATCGTGCAGCGCACCGCGCCCGACGCGCGTGTGGGCATGGAGCGCCGCCGGGACCTCCAGAACCGCCTCGTCGAGGAGCTCGGTCAAGTGGGGCAGCAGAACCGCAGAGCTCTCCAAGGAGGAATCGCCACATACGCCTCTGGCTGCCTGGCCTTCACCCGCGCTCTGCGTCGCGTGGTCTGGCCGCAGAAGTTCAGGCCAGCCCTCCCCAAGGGCTTCGACGGGTCTACCAACCCCCTCGAGTTCCTGCAGCTCTACACCACCTCCATCCAGGCTGCGGGGGGAGACGACAAGGTCATGGCCAACTGGTTCTCCCACGCGCTCAGAGACTCCGCGCTGTCCTGGCTCCTTAACCTGCCCGAGGACTCCATTGACTCCTGGGAGGAGCTCTGCAAGCAGTTCGTCGCCAACTTCAAGGGCACGTACGAGCGCGCGCTCACCCACAACGACCTGCGCGCTGTGGTGCAGAAGAAGGATGAGACTCTCCGCAAGTACATCCAGCGCTTCAGCCAAGTGCGCAACAAGATCCCGAACATCCCCGACACTCAAGTCATCGCCGCCTTCAGAGAGGGCGTCACCAACCGCAGAATGCTTGAGAAGCTGGGCATCCACGACAAGCTCACCTCTGTGGTGAAGCTGTTCGACCTCGCGGACAAGTGCGCCAAGGCCGAAGAGGGGCTCCTCTTCGTCAAGATGAGCCAGCGAGGGGACGACCAGGCTGAGGGCTCCAAGAGCCACAAGAAGCGCGAGGAGACCAAGCGCAAGACCACTGCTGTCCTAGCGGCAGAGCCAGCCGCCAAGAACGCCCGCAGAAGCTCCCCCGAGCCTGGCGACAAGGAGGCGGACCACCGTCCGTTCTGCGTCTACCACAACAGGCGTGGGCACGCCACAGACGACTGCTTCGACCTCAGGAGGCTGAGCAGGGAACGCGAGCGAGGAGAAGGCAGCGGAAGCCGCGGCAGAGGTCGCGGCTACCGCAGAGACGGCAGGGGCAGGCGCGATGGCGGCTACCAGAAGCCGTCAGGCACTCAAGCCAACGCCGCCGAGAAGAACAACAACCTCCCCGACGAGGAGGATGGGGGCTACCAGGCCCCAAGAGGGGCTATGGCCTGCATCCTCGGCGGGGCTCAGGCGCCCAAGTCGAACAACCAGTTCAAGCAGTTCGCCCGCGAGCTCAACGCCGTGCTCCCGAGCACCGAGACCTCCAGGCCCCTCAAGTGGTCCCAGTACACCATCGCTTTCGACGCCAAGGACCATGTGGGGACCCCGGACTAGCTGTCCGAAATACCCGATTATGTTTAACACAACGATCCCGTGATCAGTCTATCGTTGCACATAATCCGAACTGAATACCAAAGTTTACATCCAATACAATACCGAATTAAAGTCTTACATAAACGGTCATTTAGACCTAGTCTTACATAGGTGCCTTCATGGGCCAAACCAAAATAATCAGCGGAAGCTAAGGCGTAGTAGACATCAAATTCTCGTGATGACCCGACAGGCAGTCGACTTATGAAGATCCTCAGTTGGCATAGATGTCGCCATACTCCTCCTGGGCGTAGTGCTCCTCGAAGTCTGGCTACGACAATAGCCAGGGACAAAACTAGTATGAGTACATTTGAATGTACTCGCAAACTACTCCAACATGAGTGCACTAGTCTCATCTTTAGTTTCACACTTTTATTTATTTAAAACATCTCTGTATCTTTGTTAAAGAAGATAAGAGGATTATGACTACTCTTAATATCTCAGTTTTATTAGTTTTCTCCAAAACTCCTCCTTTTCCGACCATAAATCATCATGGTACATAATCCAACAACCTCATACCGATCCGTTGGTATAGGTGTATGGAACATTCTCCACCTCCTTTTCTTTTTAGAACTCAAAACTGTTTCCAAAACTTGCACATGGTCAAAGTAGGGCCTCTCAACTGTCCATATCCGAGGACTCGGCTATTCGAATAGTTTTAACCCTCTGCAGAGGTAGCACGCTTTTCCCACACCCATCCGATAACTCATCGTGTCAGCCACGTCTCGCCATACCAGGTGTATGCGAAGTTGAGTCACCGACCCTAGTCTGTCCTTTGCTCATGCTAGTATAGGATCCTGCCCATATGATACTTTCCATCGACACTTAACCCAGCCCGTCGGAATCTAAGTGTGAGGACTCATAGGTTTTATCTGGCGGTGTATAGGGGACATCCTTCTATCCTCCTCCTTATCTACTCATAGAGTTTGAGCGAGGACCCAGGTCAGGGGTAGGTCATCAAACCATCCCCTCATGCATAAGGGAGTCATCTCCGTTGATGAGGTATCCCATACTAATATGAGCAAACTATATGACTAAGCCCTTTCCCATATGTGGGTAAATGTGGTCTCACAGAGTATCGGCTGATTGACGTAAGTACAAAGACACAATGTGCGTTTTATCAAAACCATCATTCTCCTTTTCTTCAATTCATCACCACATCTTGGTGCTTCATAGCCACACGAGGTTTCAAAGGAGTTTTGAATAAAACAATCTTTATTTTTCCCATTCTATAATTTATCATATATTTCTACATAGGGTGGCAAAATAATTTCCATATACTTTTTGAAAAGATTTTATAAAAACCTTTGCTTTGAAATGACTTTGTAAAAATAGATGCATGTATTAGGGTGCAAGCTCAGAGAGTAGCTTGCCTTGCTCGGCAAAGTGATCCTGGTCTTGATCTTCAGGTTCCACAAATCCTTCCTCCTCGATATATCCGGCAACGTTCTCGTCTAATACACAATCAAGCAAATACAAACAATCACTAACCTACTCAATCAATCACCACAACAATACAATCTCAAATGCTCTAAATAGCCACTTCATATATCACACAATACTATTTGGTTTTAATTTAATTGAGCTAACCATGATTTAATTATATCTTTAATTATGGCAGAAACTAGTTGAGCATGTTTAATTACATACCTCTAGTTCTGTTGGTCACAAAAATACAAACTAAATTTCTACAGAAAGCTATAGATGTGTAGAAGACAACACAATTGGATTTGGGTCAATTGGAGTTACCAAACTCCCTACACAATGGTTTGAATCCAGAAGCTTAATAATCAAGTTTTAGCTACTAATTAAGTTCTGTTGCTCTAAAAATTAAATCCTCTTAGGGGTGACTAACCATGACTAAATGTGATCCAATAAAATTGGTCTTAACTAATTTGGCCTAACAGAGTATCAGAAACAAACAAGTTTATATTTTAAACCCTATTTGGCATTTTTAATACTATATTTCTATTATTTATCCAAATGAGGTGAAACCACTTGGGTTGGTTAGAAAATTTTATAAGCTCTCCGGAACATTTTGATTTATTTTATTTGGAGTTATAATTCTCAAGATATTGAATTTCAAAGTTTGGATTCAGTACTGGAATTTCCAGAGAAATTAAATTAGAAAAACGGTCCTGTCTGGATAATGTTGAAAATACTGACGGGTGGGGTCCACTCGCCAGCGTCTCAACTAAAAACAGTGCGCGCGCTGGGGAAATGTTTAAAAATCTGACGGGTGGGGTCCACTCGTCAGTTTCTTTTTTATTTAAACGAAACGGTATGGCATCGTTGGATCAAGATCCAACGGCCCACGTTCGCCCACGTCAGTGGCGAACGGCGGTGACCTAAACCGAGCGGCGGTGCGACTCCGGCGACGGCGAGGGGGACGGACGGCTCACCTAGGTGGCTCGGGGAGAAGCGCGGATGATGCAGATCGACGGCGGCGACTCGGGGAAGCTTGCTGGACGAACGGCGCGTGTTGGGGCGGCTCCAATCGACGGCGGCGAGCAGCTCCTCTTCCGCGGCCGTGCTCCAACTCCGGCGAGGCTCCTGTGTCGATCCTGTGCACGAACCAGAGGGGAAAAGGGGGCGGGTGAGTGAGGCAGTAATGGGGAAGGGGATGCGGGCCAGAGAGGAGGGAAAGGGGGTCAGGCACGGCCTGGCCGTGGTCGTCGTCTACCTCGGACACGGCGAGCTCGAGGAGAACCATGGGCAGCCGAGGCTTTGCGACGACGGCTCCGCCCTCCAGGCGGTGCACGAGAGGGGGTGGTGTGAGGGGAAGAGGTGGTGGTGAGGCGTGGAGGAATGGGGTGCTCGGGGCGGCTTTTATAGCGGCGGGCCGGCGCACGGTGGACGCGGCGTTCGGGCGATTCAGAGGGGGCTAGGGCTCGCCATAGGAGGCGGTGAGGTGCGGCGAAGGTGTCGGGGTGCAGAGGGGCAAGGCTGGCGCGTGGAGGCGAGCGGTGCGTGCTCGGGTGGGGGACGGCCGTGAGGGCACTCGGGCGGCGCACGACGTGCTCTGCGCGTCGCGGGTGCTGCGGGTGCGGGCTGCTGCTGGGTGGCCTTGCTGCGCTGCGAGGGGGCAGAGAGGTGAGGGAGAGAGGGGGGGGGGGGCACAGCGCGGCCGGCACGGCGCGGCGTCGTCGCGGCCACAGTGCCGACCACGGCGACGTGCGCGCGGCCGCTGCTGTCGCCTGCGGCTCCTCGGCGTCCTCTGGACCGATTCCCCGCGTTCCTGCGTGCACTGAGTCGAGTGGAGCAAGGGGAATCCAGTGGAGGCAACAAATGGAAGAATCAAACACTAAATCACTCAATTTGATCCGTGGACTTGGTGCGGTTTTGAAGAACTGGGTGGCGTTCAGCAGGTGTTCGACACAATGTCCGAACCAAAACAGTGTCCAAATTTTTGAGATTTATTTTTACAATTTGGTTCACATATGTTTGTCTAAGTATATGGTACTGTTTGGCTACTTTTGTGATAAGTGCAACATAGCACTTTTTGTGATTTGAATTTGATAAAGAAAGAAATATAAATTTGAATTTAGGTTTTTGAATTGAATATTTGAAGAGGGAAAAGTTGTGGAACTAAAATAAGAGGGTTTATATTGCCACTCCATTGAATTTGGTTTGAAAATAAATAGATTTCTTAATTTGGGAAATAGTGTGACATGTGTCACATTGTTTGTATTGTTTTTTTATATTTTGTTTTGTTTATTTTCTTTTCATCAAGTTTTTAATTAGAGCTAACAACACATTCACAAGAAACAACTATCACAAGCAAAAATAAGACATCAACACACACTAATTCATAAAAGTTTTTGTTGGCCCACATTTTTGGATATAATATTTCATAATATTAATTTGGGGTGTTACAGATCCTTCCCCCCTTAAAATAAATCTCGTCCCGAGATTTGCTAGGTTTGGGCACTAAAGAGGTTTGGGAATTCGCTTCTAAGATAGTCTTCGCGTTCCCAAGTTGCTTCATCTTCAGAGTGGTTAGTCCACTGGACCTTGTAGAACTTGATCGCGCGCCTTCGGGTAAGACGAACATCTTCGTCGAGAATCTTGATGGGTCTCTCACGGTAAGTCAGATCTTGATTCAGGTCGATGGAATGGTGGTCGATGTTTTTGAAAACATCAGGCTGGTCAGGAACTTCAAGACATTTCCGGAGCAAGGAAATGTGGAAGACATCGTGGTAATCTGCTAACTCTTGAGGCAACTCCAGTTGATAAGACACTTCTCCTCTACGGGCAATGATCTTAAAGGGTCCAATATATCTTGGTGCTAATTTTCCTTTGACATGGAAACGCTGCATTCCTTTAAGGGGTGTCACTCGGAGATAGACATAATCTCCGATACTGAAGGTGACATCACGACGCTTGGGATCAGCGTAACTCTTCTGACGGGATTGGGCAGTTTTGAGTCGCTCACGGATAAGTTGGACTTGTTCCTCAGCCTCACGGAGGGTATCTGGTCCAAACAGTTTGCCTTCTCCGGTGTCGGACCAATTCAGGGGCGTACGACACCTTCTGCCGTATAGGGCTTCAAAAGGGGCCATTTGCAGACTAGACTGGTAACTATTGTTGTAGGAGAACTCTGCAAATGGAAGACAATCTTCCCACTTGGATCCATAGGATAAAACACACGCGCGAAGCATGTCCTCTAATATCTGGTTTACTCTCTCAGTTTGGCCTCCGGTCTGGGGATGATAAGCTGTGCTCAATGCTAACTTGGTTCCGAGGGCTTCGTGTAGGGCTTTCCAGAACCTTGAGGTGAATTGTGTGCCTCTATCCGATACAATCCTCTTAGGCACACCATGCAGGCTTACTATTCTGGAAATATACAGGTCTGCTAACTGATTTCCCCGATAGGTGGTGTTGACGGGAATAAAATGGGCAACCTTGGTTAGTCTATCAACGATGACCCAAATGGAGTCATGGCCTCGGTTGGATCTTGGAAGTCCGGTGATAAAATCCATTCCAATCTCATCCCACTTCCACTCGGGAATTTTCAGGGGTTGAAGCAATCCAGCGGGTCGCTGATGTTCAGCCTTGACTCGCTGACAGATATCACACTTGGCCACAAAAACACCAATCTCTCGCTTCATTCCGTGCCACCAAAATCTTTCACGAAGGTCTTGGTACATTTTGGTCCCGCCGGGGTGGATTGAATAGGGGGTCTCGTGGGCTTCCTTTAGGATTAACTCCTTAAGTTCCGTGACATTGGGGACACAGATACGACCATTAAATCTCAACACTCCTTCAGCATCTTCGGTAAAACCAGGCGCTTTACTGAGAGAAATCTTCTTCTTAATTCCTTCTATGCTCTCATGACCTTTCTGGGCTTCCTTGATTTGACCTATCAGGGTTGGGGCTAACTCTAAATTGGCGAGATAACCGCGGCTAACAAGCTCTAGTCCAAAATCTTGGAACTCTTTGAACAAGGCTGGCTGTTCGACTTGGATTAAGGCATTCAGGGTGCAGGGTTTGCGACTAAGGGCATCGGCAACTACATTAGCCTTTCCGGGGTGATAATGGATACCGATATCATAATCCTTGATTAATTCCATCCACCTTCTCTGTCGCAGATTTAACTCCTTCTGGGTGAAGATATACTTCAAGCTCTTATGATCCGTATAGATCTCGCAACGATGTCCCGCAAGATAGGAGCGCCACGTCTTCAGAGCAAGAACAACAGCGGCTAACTCCAGGTCATGGGTTGGGTAGTTCTCTTCATGCGGTCGCAACTGCCGAGACAGATACGACACCACCTTGCCTTCTTGCATCAGAACGCAACCAAGTCCGAGGCGTGATGCATCGCAATACACGTCGAAACTCTTGGTGACGTCTGGCATAATCAGGACAGGGGTTGAGGTCAATCTCTTCTTCAATTCCTGGAAACTCTCTTCACACTTCTGAGTCCATTCAAACTTCTTGTCCTTTTTCAGCAGTTGGGTCAGGGGTTTGGCTATACTGGAGAATCCTTCAACGAACTTGCGGTAGTAACCCGCTAGTCCGAGAAAGCTTCGGATTTCAGTCACACTAGTTGGGGCTTCCCAGTTCACAATGGCTTGGATCTTCTCTGGGTCAACAGAAATTCCTCCCGCAGACACAACATGTCCGAGAAATGCTACTTCACTGAGCCAAAACTCACACTTGCTAAGCTTGGCATACAATTAGTGCTCTCGGAGGGTTGCTAAAACTAGACGCAGGTGTTCAGCATGCTCTTCTTCGGTTTTGGAGTAAATAAGGATGTCATCGAGGAAAACTACCACGAACTTGTCAAGATACTCCATGAAGATCTTGTTCATGAGATTCATAAAATAGGCTGGGGCATTGGTCAGACCAAAGGACATTACGGTGTATTCAAATAAACCGTAGCGGGTGGTGAAGGCAGTCTTTGGAATGTCTGTCTCTCGGATTTTTAACTGATGATATCCTGACCGAAGATCGATCTTGGAAAAGACTCGGGCTCCGTTCATTTGATCGAACAGATCCTCGATCTTTGGAAGGGGATACTTGTTCTTAATGGTCACATCATTTAACTTGCGATAATCCACACACAGGCGTGTGGTACCGTCTCTCTTATCCACAAAAATAATGGGTGATCCCCAGGGTGAGGCGCTTGGGCGAATAAGTCCTTTGCTGAGCATATCTGCTAACTGCTTCTTCAACTCAACCAGTTCTTCCGGATTCATCCGATAAGGCCTTTGGGATATAGGGGCTGTGCCTGGGATAAGTTCAATGATGAACTCAATATCCCGGTCTGGCGGCATACCAGGCAATTCTTCAGGGAAGACATCTCGGAACAAGTGAACCACACGGATCTCATCTAGGGTGGGTCGAGCTATGCTCTCATGGCATCCTGGTCGGGGTCGACTGGTTTCTGACACATACTCCACTTCTACTTCTTTGTCGGTGGTGAGGGATACCGCTCTTCTGGCGCAGTCAATTCGACCACGGTACTTGGCTAGCCAATTCATACCCAGTATGACATCTATTCCTTGGGTTCCTAGAATGATTAAGTCGACTAGGAACTTTTCCCCTTTGATCTCAAGGGAAACGTCCGGGCAAAACGACTTGGTATCTATGGTGGATTCTGGGATTTGGATGACCATGGGTCTGGGTAAGAGGTTTCCGACTAAACCTCCCTTAGCAACAAATTCTTGGGTAACAAAAGAATGGGTAGCACCAGAATCAAACAGAACAGTTGCAGGTACTGAGTTGACAAGGAACGTACCCAGCACAACATCTGGCGCATCCATGGCCTCTTCAGCGTTGATGTGGTGCAGACGTCCCTTGGCAACAGCAACATTTCCGCGGGGTGCGGGGTTCTTGCCATTCCCATTACGGCCTTGGCCATTGCTCGGCGCTTGTGCATCGGGGCGTGGACCATTCTTCTTAGGATTGGGGCATTCTTTGGAGTAGTGACCTTTAGTGCCGCAATTAAAGCAGACAACATTGGCATTGCGGTTGAAGTTGTTAGAGTTCCCTCCGGGACGGGTGTTGTCGTTGGGACGGTTGAAGTTGTTTGGGTTATTTGGGCGATTAGGGTAATTGGGGCGTGGGGTTGGTGGTGGTCGATAGGCTGGCTTGGGGTTTTGTGGGTAGGTGCGAGGCTTCTGGCTGCTCGAACCTTCCTGGGCAATCATTCTCCTCTTACGACCTTCAAACATGGACTTGCGCTTGGTCTCCAGCTGGATGGCTTTGTCCACAAGTGACTCCAAATCAACAAAGTCATGGATAACCAAAGCACACTGCAGCTCATCATGAAGTCCATTCATGAAACGCTCCATCTTCCTCCTCTCGGTGTCGGTGTCATCAGGGGCATACCGAGATAAGTCAGTGAACTCATCCAGGTAACCGACCACATCTCTACTTCCCTGCCGCAACTTGCGGAATTCCTCCTTCTTTCTCTCAATGAGTCCGCCGGGAATGTGCTTTTTGCGGAACTTCTCCTGGAACTCAACCAAGTTGATAACATAACCAGCTTGCTGGATAGCCTTGGTAGCTTCCCACCAAGACCGTGCAGGTCCTGCAAGATAGTGGGTCGCATACAGCACCTTTTCAGGTTCTCCCACGGCTGCAACTTCCAGGTTGTTGTTAATGGTGCGAAGCCAATCATCGGCCTCTAGTGGGTGAAGTCCCTTGGAATAGGTGGGTGGGTTGGTCTTCTGAAAGTCGCTCAAAGTGGACCGCTGATTTCCTTCACCATTGCCATTGCCATTGTTGTTGTTGTTGTTGTTGCTGTTGTTGTGTGCGGCGGCGATCTGCTGCAGGGCAGCGATATGAGCTTGACGCTCTGCCCGGGCAGCTTGGCGTTCCTCCATGATAAGCGCAAGAAGTTGGGCGGTGGTTGGTTCCGGTGGGGGTGGTGGTCCTCCATCCGTGTTGGAGCGACGAGTGTCCACCATCCTGAAGCACACCGGGTATAAGGGGCAAGGCAAAAAAGGTTTTGACCAAAGGGAAAAGGTTGGTTTCGCGTAGCGATTGATTAATTAAGGATTCATGAGAAATATTTTACACAGATCAACAGGACTAACATACCTATATAGCACAATCATTACATCAAGAGTTCACTACATCAAGCTTACAACATTTTCCCTTAAGCTAATGTACATAGTGCAAGTTCCAAAAGAACCACTACTTCGACTCTACTAGCGATAGGGGGTCAACCTAATCCTGCGGTAGTACTCAAGTCACTCGCCTACTGAGGTGGAACCTCAGGCTCTTCTGCGTCAGCGTCAGACTGGTAGGGTGGCTCCTCTGGGTCCTCCTCCTCGTCATCCTCCTGCTCATAGTCCATCTCCTCTAGATAGTCGTCATCGTCGCTGAGGAAAGCGTTGTTCTCCTTGCGGAGATCCTCGCCCTCCTCCTCCATCTCGTCAGTACGGAGCTCCAGATCCTCGATCAGCTCGTCCTGCTCTGCCACCTTCTTGCGGAGCTTCGCTATGGTCTTCCTCATCTGGGTCCTCTTCTTGAGAAGAGCGACCTTCTCCTCCTTCAGCTGTGCCTCACTCTCGCGACTCTCCTTGAGCGAGAGGCGCTCAAAGTGAGACCGAAGTCTAGCGCACCTCAGATCCTCCTGGGTGCGAAAGAGCATAATCTCCATGTCCAAGATATACTCTCCGAACGTCGGGTGTAGAGGGGATCGAATAGGGTGTCCATCGACGGTGCGCCTCCCGTAGAACTGGAAACGAGAGTTCACCAACTCCGCCTTGTGCTCCTCACAAAGTCGGGATAGCATCCGCTGCATGGAACGACACAGTCCGTCGTCCCAGTGGACGTCCATGGTGGTAAAGATGAGTGTCCTGGATCCGGGGGACTTGATGTTCCCACGAACAGACGCCTCGACCAACCAAGACAGGTTCCCGTTGCCGGGAGTGTCCACCTGGGCTCCCTTAAACTCAGGAGTGGGACGACCTAACAGCTTGGTCAACTCGAACAGGTCCTTCTCGAACATCAACTTGCCGTCCTTCTCAAGCTGAACGAACTCGGTGAAATGGACCGCCATCTACAATTTTAGTCAAATTTTTAAGTTAGTGAGACGACATGTGTATTAAAATTTTAAATGTAGTGAGGCAACAAGTGAGCAAATTTTTTAAGTTTAATAGAGTGACGAGTGTGTCCAATTTTTAAGGATATAAGGGAAAACGTAATATTTAGTGAGAGTAGAATTTTTCATAAGTGAGAGGATTAGAGATAAGCATTTTTCGAAAATACTTCATTCCTTTATTCCTTTAGAACTTAACTTTTGTAACTCCTACCTAGCGACCATGCTAATCTAAGGCTCCTAAAGTCGAGATGGCTCTGATACCAGGTCTGTGGGGACCCCGGACTAGCTGTCCGAAATACCCGATTATGTTTAACACAACGATCCCGTGATCAGTCTGTCGTTGCACATAATCCGAACTGAATACCAAAGTTTACATCCAATACAATACCGAATTAAAGTCTTACATAAACGGTCATTTAGACCTAGTCTTACATAGGTGCCTTCATGGGCCAAACCAAAATAATCAGCGGAAGCTAAGGCGTAGTAGACATCAAATTCTCGTGATGACCCGACAGGCAGTCGACTTATGAAGATCCTCAGTTGGCATAGATGTCGCCATACTCCTCCTGGGCGTAGTGCTCCTCGAAGTCTGGCTACGACAATAGCCAGGGACAAAACTAGTATGAGTACATTTGAATGTACTCGCAAACTACTCCAACATGAGTGCACTAGTCTCATCTTTAGTTTCACACTTTTATTTATTTAAAACATCTCTGTATCTTTGTTAAAGAAGATAAGAGGATTATGACTACTCTTAATATCTCAGTTTTATTAGTTTTCTCCAAAACTCCTCCTTTTCCGACCATAAATCATCATGGTACATAATCCAACAACCTCATACCGATCCGTTGGTATAGGTGTATGGAACATTCTCCACCTCCTTTTCTTTTTAGAACTCAAAACTGTTTCCAAAACTTGCACATGGTCAAAGTAGGGCCTCTCAACTGTCCATATCCGAGGACTCGGCTATTCGAATAGTTTTAACCCTCTGCAGAGGTAGCACGCTTTTCCCACACCCATCCGATAACTCATCGTGTCAGCCACGTCTCGCCATACCAGGTGTATGCGAAGTTGAGTCACCGACCCTAGTCTGTCCTTTGCTCATGCTAGTATAGGATCCTGCCCATATGATACTTTCCATCGACACTTAACCCAACCCGTCGGAATCTAAGTGTGAGGACTCATAGGTTTTATCTGGCGGTGTATAGGGGACATCCTTCTATCCTCCTCCTTATCTACTCATAGAGTTTGAGCGAGGACCCAGGTCAGGGGTAGGTCATCAAACCATCCCCTCATGCATAACGGAGTCATCTCCGTTGATGAGGTATCCCATACTAATATGAGCAAACTATATGACTAAGCCCTTTCCCATATGTGGGTAAATGTGGTCGCACAGAGTATCGGCTGATTGACGTAAGTACAAAGACACAATGTGCGTTTTATCAAAACCATCATTCTCCTTTTCTTCAATTCATCACCACATCTTGGTGCTTCATAGCCACACGAGGTTTCAAAGGAGTTTTGAATAAAACAATCTTTATTTTTCCCATCCTATAATTTATCATATATTTCTACATAGGGTGGCAAAATAATTTCCATATACTTTTTGAAAAGATTTTATAAAAACCTTTGCTTTGAAATGACTTTGTAAAAATAGATGCATGTATTAGGGTGCAAGCTCAGAGAGTAGCTTGCCTTGCTCGGCAAAGTGATCCTGGTCTTGATCTTCAGGTTCCACAAATCCTTCCTCCTCGATATATCCGGCAACGTTCTCGTCTAATACACAATCAAGCAAATACAAACAATCACTAACCTACTCAATCAATCACCACAACAATACAATCTCAAATGCTCTAAATAGCCACTTCATATATCACACAATACTATTTGGTTTTAATTTAATTGAGCTAACCATGATTTAATTATATCTTTAATTATGGCAGAAACTAGTTGAGCATGTTTAATTACATACCTCTAGTTCTGTTGGTCACAAAAATACAAACTAAATTTCTACAGAAAGCTATAGATGTGTAGAAGACAACACAATTGGATTTGGGTCAATTGGAGTTACCAAACTCCCTACACAATGGTTTGAATCCAGAAGCTTAATAATCAAGTTTTAGCTACTAATTAAGTTCTGTTGCTCTAAAAATTAAATCCTCTTAGGGGTGACTAACCATGACTAAATGTGATCCAATAAAATTGGTCTTAACTAATTTGGCCTAACAGAGTATCAGAAACAAACAAGTTTATATTTTAAACCCTATTTGGCATTTTTAATACTATATTTTTATTATTTATCCAAATGAGGTGATACCACTTGGGTTGGTTAGACAATTTTATAAGCTCTCCAGAACATTTTGATTTATTTTATTTGGAGTTATAATTCTCAAGATATTGAATTTCAAAGTTTGGATTCAGTACTGGAATTTCCAGAGAAATTAAATTAGAAAAACGGTCCTGTCTGGATAATGTTGAAAATACTGACGGGTGGGGTCCACTCGCCAGCGTCTCAACTAAAAACAGTGCGCGCGCTGGGGAAATGTTTAAAAATCTGACGGGTGGGGTCCACTCGTCAGTTTCTTTTTTATTTAAACGAAACGGTATGGCATCGTTGGATCAAGATCCAACGGCCCACGTTCGCCCACGTCAGTGGCGAACGGCGGTGACCTAAACCGAGCGGCGCTGCGACTCCGGCGACGGCGAGGGGGACGGACGGCTCACCTAGGTGGCTCGGGGAGAAGCGCGGATGATGCAGATCGACGGCGGCGACTCGGGGAAGCTTGCTGGACGAACGACGCGTGCTGGGGCGGCTCCAATCGACGGCGGCGAGCAGCTCCTCTTCCGCGGCCGTGCTCCAACTCCGGCGAGGCTCCTGTGTCGATCCTGTGCACGAACCAGAGGGGAAAAGGGGGCGGGTGAGTGAGGCAGTAATGGGGAAGGGGATGCGGGCCAGAGAGGAGGGAAAGGGGGTCAGGCACGGCCTGGCCGTGGTCGTCGTCTACCTCGGACACGGCGAGCTCGAGGAGAACCACGGGCAGCCGAGGCTTTGCGACGACGGCTCCGCCCTCCAGGCGGTGCACGAGAGGGGGTGGTGTGAGGGGAAGAGGTGGTGGTGAGGCGTGGAGGAATGGGGTGCTCGGGGCGGCTTTTATAGCGGCGGGCCGGCGCACGGTGGACGCGGCGTTCGGGCGATTCAGAGGGGGCTAGGGCTCGCCATAGGAGGCGGTGAGGTGCGGCGAAGGTGTCGGGGTGCAGAGGGGCAAGGCTGGCGCGTGGAGGCGAGCGGTGCGTGCTCGGGTGGGGGACGGCCGTGAGGGCGCTCGGGCGGCGCACGACGTGCTCTGCGCGTCGCGGGTGCTGCGGGTGCGGGCTGCTGCTGGGTGGCCTTGCTGCGCTGCGAGCGGGCAGAGAGGTGAGGGAGAGAGGGGGGGGGGGCACAGCGCGGCCGGCACGGCGCGGCGTCGTCGCGGCCACAGTGCCGACCACGGCGACGTGCGCGCGGCCGCTGCTGTCGCCTGCGGCTCCTCGGCGTCCTCTGGACCGATTCCCCGCGTTCCTGCGTGCACTGAGTCGAGTGGAGCAAGGGGAATCCAGTGGAGGCAACAAATGGAAGAATCAAACACTAAATCACTCAATTTGATCCGTGGACTTGGTGCGGTTTTGAAGAACTGGGTGGCGTTCAGCAGGTGTTCGACACAATGTCCGAACCAAAACAGTGTCCAAATTTTTGAGATTTATTTTTATAATTTGGTTCACATATGTTTGTCTAAGTATATGGTACTGTTTGGCTACTTTTGTGATAAGTGCAACATAGCACTTTTTGTGATTTGAATTTGATAAAGAAAGAAATATAAATTTGAATTTAGGTTTTTGAATTGAATATTTGAAGAGGGAAAAGTTGTGGAACTAAAATAAGAGGGTTTATATTGCCACTCCATTGAATTTGGTTTGAAAATAAATAGATTTCTTAATTTGGGAAATAGTGTGACATGTGTCACATTGTTTGTATTGTTTTTTATATTTTGTTTTGTTTATTTTCTTTTCATCAAGTTTTTAATTAGAGCTAACAACACATTCACAAGAAACAACTATCACAAGCAAAAATAAGACATCAACACACACTAATTCATAAAAGTTTTTGTTGGCCCACATTTTTGGATATAATATTTCATAATATTAATTTGGGGTGTTACAGACCACCCCAAGTCGACCAAGACCGTTGGGACCCTCCCCCTGGTCTGCTCTCCCACCATCAACAACATCACCGTCTCCAAGACGCTCATTGATGGGGGAGCTGGCCTGAACGTCATCTCTGTCGAGAACTTCGAGACGCTTCAAGTGCCCTACGAGTGGCTTATGCCCTCCAGGCCATTCACCGGGGTCACCAGTGGTTCCATCGAACCCCTGGGCCAGGTTCGGCTCGCCGTCACCTTCGGCACGCAGAAGAACTACCGCACAGAGCTGATCGACTTCGACGTCGCCCACATCGGCCTGCCGTACAACGCCATCCTCGGCTACCCCGCTCTCGCGAAATTCATGGCCGTCATGCACCATGCATACAACATGGTCAAGATCCCCGGCAGCGCTGGCACCATCGCCATCCATGGTCATATCTTGGACGCCACGCGCGCTGTCGAGAGCGCCTACAAGGCAGCGGCCATGGCATTCCCGGCCGACGAGGACATAGAGCCTCTCAAGAGGCCCAAGAAGAAGAAGCAAGTGTTCTCTCAGGAGCAAGCGGCCACGAAGAAGGTGCCACTTGGCACCAGTGCCTCGGGGGCCGAAGGCTCGGGGGCTAGCGTCACCATAGGCGCCGCCCTGCCTCCTAAATAGGAAAGCGCGCTCGTCGCCTTCCTTCAGGCAAACTCTGACATGTTCGCATGGACTCCGTCAGATATGTCTGGTGTACCAAGGGAGGTGATCGAGCACCACTTAGCCGTGTGTCCAGACGCACGCCCCGTCAAGCAAAAGGCACGCAAGCAAGCCCCCGAGAAGCAAGCTTTCATCGTCAAGGAAGTAGAGAAGCTAAAGGCGGCGAAAGTCGTCCGCGAAGTCGCGCACCCCACATGGCTCTCCAACGGCGTGGTTGTCCCTAAACCCGCTGGAGGAGGCCGACTCTGCATCGACTACACCGATGTCAACAAGGCCTGCCCCAAGGACCCATACCCCATGCCGAGGATAGACCAGATCGTGGACTCCACCGCTGGCTGCGACCTCCTCTGTTTTCTGGACGCCTTCTCTGGTTATCACCAGATCAAAATGGCTAAAGAGGACGAGGAGAAGACAGCGTTCCTCACCCCTTGCGGCGTGTATTGCTACACATGCATGCCCTTCGGCCTGAAGAATGCTGGCGCCACTTTCAAGAGGCTCATGAGGATCGCCTTGGGGGCACAGATGGGCAGGAACGCTGAGGCCTACGTCGATGACATAGTGGTCAAGTCTCGAGAGGGAGACACCCTCTTGAAGGATCTCGAGGAAACCTTCGCCAGCCTGCGCAAGGTGAACATCAAGCTGAACCCCGCCAAGTGCGTCTTCGGGGTCCCTTCAGGCAAGCTCCTCGGGTTCCTGGTGTCCCACCGCGTCATAGAAGCAAACCCCGACAAGATCAAGGCCATAGAAGGAATGCAGCCTCCTCGCCGACTCAAGGACATGCAGCGCCTAGCAGGCTGCATGGCCAGCCTTGGCAGATTCATCTCCAAGTTCGGCGAGAGGGCCCTGCCATTTTTCAAGATCATGAAGAGATCCGACACGTTCAAGTGGACCCCTGAGGCGGACAAGGCCTTTGAGGACTTAAAGAAATATCTGGCCAACCCACCAGTCTTGGTGGCCCCCAGGACAGGCGAGCACCTGAAGCTGTATCTTTCAGCCACTCCTCAGACCGCAAGCGCCGTCCTGGTGGCCGAGAGGGAAGAGCCTGTCCTCCCCAAGAAGAGCACTGCCACTCCAAACCCAAAGCCCCCCGACAAGGACCCCGTCGAAGGAGCAGCCTCCACAGACTCACTGCCAGGCCCACAGCCTCAAGTCGAGCCTGCTCCCGGCACCCCTGTCGAGACCCCCCTGCAGGCGGATCTCGACAAGGGCCCTGAGGAGCCCCACCGACAACCCTTGTCGAGCACCCCGTCTACTTCGTCAGCACGGTGCTGCGGGATGCTCGGGAGCGGTACCCGATGCAGCAGAAGCTTCTCGTCGCTCTCCTCATCGCCTCCAGGAAGCTGAGACACTACTTCCAGGGCCACCCCATCACGGTGGTCACTGCCTTCCCCCTGGAGCAGATCCTGCGCAACCCCAATGCCACAGATCGTGTCGCGGGGTGGAACATAGAGCTGCAGCCTTTCAACTTGCGCTTCAACACCACAAGAGTCATCAAGGGGCGAGCGCTGGCTGATTTCCTCGCCGAATGGACCGACCCAAGCCCTGAAGAGCCTCGAGGGGAAGAGGCTGAGCCCGCTGGAGACACAGTGCCCAGCCACTGGACCATGCACTTCGACGGAGCCTTCGCTTGCCGCAATGGCGGAGCAGGCGTTGTCCTAACTTCGCCCAAAGGTGACAAGCTATACTACGCTGTCCAGCTATGCTTCACGATCGACAAGATCTCCAACAACATCGCCGAATACGAAGGCCTCCTCGCCGGCTTAAGGGCCGCCATTGCTCTAGGCGTCAAGCACCTACTCGTCAAGGGCGACTCCCAGTTGCTCGTCAACTTCTCCAACAAGAGCTACACGCCCAAAGACGACCACATGGCCGCACACCTTGAAGAGGTCCGCAAGCTCGAGAAGCACTTCAGGGGCATGGAACTCATGCACATCCCAAGGAAAGAGAACCAGGAGGCCGATGATATCGCCAAGCGAGCCTCGCGAAGGCAACCCCAGCAGGCCGGCGTCTTTGAGGAAAGGCTCGCCAAGGCATCCATCAAGCAGCCTCAAGAGGCCACAGCCGCAAGCAAAGATGAAGCGCTCCCACCACCTCCTGAGTCTGGGGCCCCCGATTGCGGCCCCAGCACAGGGGAGCGTCTGTTGCTGACGGCAGCCCACCAAGCCACAGGCTGGATTGACGAGCTCAAGGACTACTTGGTGAAGGGGATCCTCCCTGAAGAAGATGCAGAAGCAGAGCGAATCGCTCGACAGGCGAAATCCTACTGCATCCTTGAGGGGGACCTCTATCGCAAGCGCCCGAATGGCATCGCGCTCAAGTGCGTCCCCCCCGAGGAAGGCCAATCCCTGATCAGGGACATCCACAGCGGGGAGTGCGGCCACCACTCGTGTGCGCGCACCCTCGCAGGCAAGGTCTTCAGGAGCGGCTTCTACTGTCCTCAAGTGCTTCAAGACGCGGTCGCCATCGTACAAACCTGCGACGCCTGCCAGTTCCACGCCAAGCAAATTCATCAGCCAGCGCTGGAGCTCCAAACCATCCCGCTCTCCTGGCCGTTCGCGGTCTGGGGGCTGGACATCTTGGGCCCCTTCCCGAAGTCGCAAGGGGGCTATCGCTTCCTCTTCGTGGCCATCGACAAGTTCACCAAGTGGCCCGAAGTTGAGCCAGTGCGCACCATACCAGCCGGGGCTGCAGTGAAGTTCATCAGGAGCCTGGTCTGCCGCTTCGGTGTGCCTAACCGCATCATCACCGATAATGGCTCGCAATTCACCAGTGGCATCTTCCGAGCCTACTGCGACAAGCTTGGCGTCAAGATCTGCTTCGCCTCAGTGGCTCACCCACGCAGCAACGGTCAAGCCGAGCGAGCAAACGCAGAAGTCCTCAAGGGCCTCAAGACCAGAAGCTTCAACATCCTCAAGGGGCACGGCAAGGGCTGGATCGATGAGCTCCCATCCGTGCTCTGGTCCATGCGCACAACCGCATCAAGGCCTACAGGCGAAACGCCGTTTGCCCTGGTCTACGGAGCTGAAGCAGTCCTCCCCGCAGAAATCAGGCATGGATCACCACGGGTCCTTGCCTTCAACGAGGACACCCAGGAGGGCCTCCACAACGACGACCTGCTGTTTCTCGAGGGCCTGCGCCGCCGGGCCGCCCTCAGAGCGGCAAGGTACCAGCAGGACCTGCGACGCTACCACAGCCGCCATGTGCGCTCACGCACCCTTGAGGCGGGCGACCTCGTCCTCAGGCGAATCCTCTCCAGAGAAGGCCTCCACAAGCTCTCGCCGATGTGGGAAGGTCCCTACAGGGTCTCCCACATCGCCAGGCCTGGCGCAGTACGCCTCGAGACCGAAGACGGCATCCCCGTCAAGAACCCGTGGAACATCGCGCACCTGCGCAAGTTCTACCCGTGATCATAGTCACGCCAGGCATTTTTTGTCTCTAGAGGGAAGCTCACGGCTTCGCCTCCAAGCTTCTCAAAGCCTCTCCCGAGGGTCAGCCCTCTGAGCTCTCCTGCTAATGAGCCACCGCAGGCCGCAGTGAACTCTGCCACTAATGGGTGGTCCCCATGCCTCGACATGGAAGGAACGTTAGCTTGGCAAACCCAAGTGTGACGAACCGATTTCAGTTCCAAGAGAACTTTGCGCTCAGGCGCCATTTTCGTTCCAAGTGAACTTTGCGCTACGGCGCCGTGTCGTTCCCAAGTGAACTTAGCGCTAAGGCGCCGCTTTGTAATATTCTATGGCAAGTTTTACTTTCGTCATTTAATTTCGCATGTGCGCTTATATCCTTTACATGCGCATCTTGCGAGCGGGGGCTGAGTATGGTGCCCGTGCCCAAGAGCACCCCAGCAGCACTGCAAAATCCAAGGGACCGTGAGCTCTGGCTAAAGGGCATGCTCCCGGATACACGCCACCTCTCCAAAGGACCTTGGTACTCTCTCTCCACGCGAGACACCCATGAGAAAGCCTATAAGCGTGCACGAGTCCCTATTTCTATACTCTAGCGTTTCGGCTTGCCTCTCTAACATCCACAGGGAGCGAAAGTCTCTCCAGGCCTGTGGAGGAAAAACTCGGCCCCTGAAGGGAAAAACATTGCCAGAGGAGACCTACATCAGGCAAAAAGCCTCGCGAAGCTAAGTTTCCTGCTCGCTTCAAGGGAATCCTTGCATTTCTCTCACGAGCACTCTGCGTCCCTCAAGTGGCCTTTTCCCTCACTCTCCATGGGCTGCTTGCGCGTCAAAGAGGGGCCCTCAGCATCGCGCCTCGAGGGCTCTTACCTCCCTAAGCCTTAAACTCCCCCCGGCCTTGCCGAGTCATTGCTCGAGCATACCGCAGCGGCGGAGTCATAGCGCGAGGGGAAGGGTCCAGCGACGTAGAGCCAAAAAGACATGGAGTTGAAGCAAAGGCTCCTCGAGAGAAGCACACACGAACTTAATAGCAATTGTTCAAAAGCCAAAGATTATATTACAGATTGAACAGCAAAAGTCTTTAAGATAAACATCCCTACAGCGCTACAAGCGCACTAAACTGCAGGAGAGGATCTCAGGAGTAAGTTAGGCAGCGGCCTCGTCGTCGTCCTGGCCGGATCCCTCCTCTTCAAGCTCGCTGCCCTCGTCGTCGCCCTCGTCCTCCGCAGCGGCCCGCTTGAAGCGGCTGCAGAAGTCGTCCACTTGGTCGCGGACGGAGTTGGAGGCCTTCCACCCAACCTCCCCCTCGAGGGGCTCGGTCACCGTAGCGAGGTCGAACCCGGGCTGGAGGTGCACGAGGTTGGAGAAGATGCGGTCCACCGCCACTGCCAGAAGCTGGCGGCACTCCTCCTCGACCACGTCGCGAATCTCCGCGGCGGGGCCCTCAAGCGCCGTGAAGAGCTGCTCGAAGTACTTTAGGTAGGTGGCGGCGTCGGAGTGGCCTTGGGCCGGGACGGTCGGCGCCTCTGCTCCCAGCTTTGCGGCGAGCTCGCGGCCCCGCCCCGTCAAGGACAGGAACATGCGCTCCCGCTGCTGCGACAGCACCTGCGCCGCCTTGACGCTCTCCGCTGCTTCGACCGCTTTCTCGACGGCAGGACCCACCTGCTGATTCATCTCCTCCATGTCCGCCATGAGGGAGGCGAGGTCCTGCGCCATGCCATCACGGGCCTTCTCGGCGGTGCGGCGGCGATCAGCTTCGCGCCTCACCTTGGCGATGAGGTTGGTGTTCACCTTCTCGAGCTGGTGAATCCGGGCTCCGCTCTCGCCAAGCGGTCCTCCTGCTTGGAGAACTTGTCCTTGTAATTTTGGGAGACGGCGGCGCGAATCTCCTTCTCCTTGGCCTGGAGCGCCTTCATGGCCTCATCCCTCCGCTCCGCGAGCCGCGTGTTGGCACGCTCCACGTTCCCCTTGTGGGCGGCCACCTCACGCTCAAGCTTGCTGAGCGCCGCGGCCAAGCTGTCTTCGCGGGCCTCGAGGGTCGCGCGCTGCCCGGACAGCTTCTGCTCCCTCAGGGCCAGCTGCTCGTCGCGGCGGCGCACATCCTCCTCGCGCTCGCTCAGAGCGCGCCCTCGGGCCTCCAAGCTTGTGCGGACCTCGTCCAGGGCGGACCGCACAGTCTCGGAGTCCGCAAGGATTTTCTTCTCGAGCTCGACGAGCTCGTTGTGCTTCGCCGCCAGGGAGTGCTCCACCGCTTCGCGCTCCGCCCTGGCCGCGGCCAAGTCCTCTGCCGCGGCTCGACGCTCGGCCTTCAGAGGTTGCAGGAGTTCCTCGGCGTCGCGCGCAGCGCCCTCGCGAACCTCCTCGGCGAAGCGCGCCGCCTCCTCGCGCTCTGCCTGCAGGGCCTGGTCGCTCTGCCGGCGAGCCTCTACGGCCATGTGGGAACCCTTCCGCTGCGCAGGACACAGGGATGAGGCCCCGGGCGCCTATATAAGGAGCAGGAGCGCCACCGTAGAGAGGGGATCGAAAAACCATCGGCTCACCCGTGTAAACCCTACCATAGCCTAGCCAAGCTTAGCGAGCTCGAGGAGGAAGAAGAGCTTGCCCTTCCCCCTCCAAGCTCCGCATAGCCGCTCGAGAGCCCTCGGCAAGCTCATTGTGCTGTTCCTACTGCAGTGCAATACAGACAGGCAGGAGTAGCGGTTTTACCTCACCCTGAGGGCCGTGAACCTGGGTACGGGCCGGACTCCATCTCTGTCGTGCTGTTCCTCCACAGGCTCGACGAGCACCGTCGCCGAGCCGGCCGTAGGTTGTTGACCAACGTGTTCAGTCCCCTTCACGAACTTCTCCCCCGAGAGTGGTTATCCCTGTTCCGTGGGAATCACACCTCGACAAGCACCTCCAGCCCGGCTTCGACTACGCAACGGTGACCGAGGCTCTCGAGGGGGAGGAAGGGTGGAAGATCTCCAACTCCGTCCGCGACCAGGTCGACGACTTCTGCAGCCGCTTCAAGCGGGCTGAGGCGAGGGAGGACGATGGCGAGGAGGCAGGCTCTGAGGGCGAGTCTGGAGAGGAGAAGTCTACGGAGGAGGGCGACGGAGCTTCTGCCTGATCCCTTCCTGTATTGTGATGCGCTTGTAGCGCCATTAAAAGACTTAGCTTAGAGACTTTTGCTCCGCAGTCTGTAATATATTTTTAAGCAGATGCTATTAATTTCGCACGTGTGCCCCTCGAAGGGCCTTTTACTTCAACTTCATGCCTTTGTTTGCTCTGCGTCGCTAGGACCCTTCTCCTTGCGCTATGACTCCGCCGCTGCGGTATGCCTAAGCAATGACTCGGCAAGGCCGGGGGGAGTTCAAGGCTTAGAGAGGTAAGAGTCCTCGAGGCGCGATGCTCAAGGGCCCCCCTTTGACGTGCAAGCAGTCCATGGAGTGTGAGGGAAAAGAATCGCCCGAGGGATGACGAGTGCTCGTGAGAGAGACGAGATTCTCGAGGCGTGAGCGTTGAACTTAGCTTTGCGAGGCTTTTGCTCTGCGTAGGCTTTCCCTGGCGATGCGCTCTCCTCTAGGGACCGAGTTTTGCCTCCACGAGCTTGGAGGGACTTTTGTTCCCTGCGGATGTTAGAGAGGCGAACCCAAACGCTAGTGCATGGTAGTAAGGACTCATGTGCGCTTATAGGTTTCCTTAGGTGTATCTCGCGAGGAGAGTAAGTACCAAGGTCCTTTGGAGAGGTGGCGTGTTCTTGGGAGCATGCCCTTTAGCCAGAGCTCGGATCCCTTGGGTTTTGCAGTGCTGCTGGGGTGCTCTTGAGGCACAGGCACCGTACTCCGCCCCCGCTCGCGAGGTGCGCATGGGAAAAATATAAGCGCACATGGAAAGGCAAAATGATGAAAGTAAACTCACCACCAAAATATTACATAGCGGCGCTTTAGCACATAGTTCACTTGGGAACGAAATGGCTCATTACACTTGGGGTTGCCAAGCTAACGTTCTTTCCATGTCGAGGCATGGGGACCACCCATTAGTGGCTGAGACTCTCTACGGCCTGCGGTGGCTCGTTACAAGGAGAGCTCGGAGGGCTGGCCCTCAGGAGAAGCTTTGTGAAGCTTGGAGGTGAAGCCGTGAGCTTCCATCTAGAGACAAAAAATGCCTGACGTGACAATGATCACGGACGTGACTATGATCACGGGTAGAACTTGCGTAGATGCGCGATGTTCCGCGGGTTCTTGACGGGGATGCCGTCTTTAGTCTCGAGGCCCGCAGCGCCAGGCCTGGTGATGTGGGAGACCCTGTAGGGGCCTTCCCACATAGGCGAGAGCTTGTGGAGACCTTCTCTGGAGAGGATTCGTCTGAGGACGAGGCCGCCCGCCTCCAGAGTGCGCGAGCGCACATGGCGGCTGTGGTAGCGTCGCAGGTCTTGCTGGTACTTTGCCGCTCTGAGGGCGGCACGGCGGCGCAATCCCTCGAGAAGCAGCAGGTCGTCGTTGTGGAGGTCCTCTTGGGTGTCCTCGTTGAAGGCAAGGACCCGTGGGGATCCGTGCTTGATTTCTGTGGGGAAGACTGCTTCGGCTCCATAGACAACGACGAATGGCGTTTCACCAGTGGGCTTTGAGGGAGTTGTGCGTATGGACCAGAGCACAGATGGGAGCTCGTCGATCCAGCCCTTGCCGTGGCCCTTGAGGATGTTGAAGCTTCTGGTCTTTAGGCCCTTGAGGACTTCCGCATTTGCTCGCTCGGCTTGACCATTGCTCTGTGGATGAGCCACCGAGGCAAAGCAGAGCTTGATGCCGAGTTTTTCGCAGTAAGACCGGAAGATGCCGCTGGTAAACTGTGAGCCATTGTCGGTGATGATGCGATTAGGCACTCCGAAGCGGCAGACCAGGCTCCTGATGAATTTTACCGCTGCCCCGGCTGGTATACCGCGCGTCGGTTCGACCTCGGGCCACTTGGTGAACTTCTCGACAGCCACGAAGAGGAAACGGTAGCCCCCTTGCGATTTCGGGAATGGGCCCAAAATGTCCAGCCCCCAGACCGCGAACGGCTAGGAGAGCGGGATGGTCTGGAGCCCCAGCGCCGGCTGATGGATTTGCCTTGCGTGGTACTGGCAGGGGTCGCAAGCTTGGACGATGGTGACCGCATCTTGAAGCGCTTGCGGCCAGTAGAAGCCGCTCCTGAAGAACTTGCCTGTGAGGGTGCGCGCGCACGAGTGGTGGCCGCACTCTCCGCTATGGATGTCTTTGATCAGCCTTCGGCCTTCTTCAGGAGGGACGCATTTGAGCGCGATCCCATTTGGGCGCTTGCGGTACAGGTCTCCCTCGAGGATGTAGTAGGATTTTGCTTGTCGAGCGATTCACTCTGCTTCCGCATCTTCTTCGGGGAGGACCCCCTTCATCAGGTAGTCTTCGAGCTCGTCAATCCAGCCTGTTTCTTGATGTGCCGCTGTCAGCAACAGACGCTCCCCTGTGTGAGGACCACAATCGGGTGCCCCAGTTTCAGGAGGTGGTGGGAGTGCTTCGTCTGTGCTTGCGGCTGTAGCTTCTTGTGGCTGCTTTATGGATGCCTTGGTGAGCCTTTCATCAAAGACGCCTGCCTGCTGGGCTTGCCTTCGCGAGGCCCGCTTGGCGATGTCATCGGCCTCCTGGTTGTCTTTCCTCGGGATGTGCATGAGCTCCATGCCTCTGAAGTGCTTCTCGAGCTTGCGGACCTCTTCAAGGTATGCGGCCATGTGGTCGTCCTTAGGTGTGTAGCTTTTGTTGGAGAAGTTGACAAGCAACTGGGAGTCGCCCTTGACGAGTAAGTGCTTGACGCCTAGAGCGATGGCGGCCCTTAAGCCGGCGAGAAGGCCCTCGTATTCAGCGATGTTGTTGGAGATCTTGTCAATTGTGAAGCACAGCTGGACAGCGTAATAGAGTTTATCGCCTTTGGGCGAGGTCAAGACGACGCCTGCCCCGCCATTGCGGCAGGCGAAGGCTCCATCGAAGTGCATGGTCCAGTGGCTGGGCATCGTGTCTCCAGAGAGCTCGGCTTCTTCTTCCCGAGGCTCTTCAGGGGTTGGGTCAGTCCATTCGGTGACGAAATCCGCCAGCGCTCTTCCCTTGATGACTCTTGTGGTGTCGAAGCGCAAATTGAATGGCTGCAGCTCGATGTTCCATCCCGCGACCCGATCTGTGGCGTTGGGGTTGCGCAGGATCTGCTCCAGGGGGAAGGAAGTGACCACCGTGATGGGGTGGCCCTGGAAGTAGTGTCGCAGCTTCTTGGAGGCGATGAGGAGCGCGACGAGAAGCTTCTGCTGCATTGGGTACCGTTCCCGAGCGTCCCGCAGTACTGTACTGACGAAATAGACGGGGTGCTCGACAAGGGTTGTCGATGGAGGTGCAGCGTCAGCTCTCTGCGGAGGCTCTTGAGGGCCCTTGTCGAGATCCGCCTGTGGAGGGGTCTCGGCAAGGGTGTTCGGAGCAGACTCGACTTGAGGCTGTGGGCCTGGCGGTGGGTCTGTGGAGACTGCTTCTTTGGCGAGATCTTTGTCGGGCGGCTTTGGACTTGGAGTGGCAGTGTTTTTCTTGGGGGGGGGGACTGGCTCTTCCCTTTCGGCCACCAGGACGGCGCTTGCGGTCTGTGGAGTGGTTGATAGGTACAGCTTCAGATGTTCGCCTGTCCTGGGGGCTACCATGACTGGTGGGCTGGCCAAATACCTCTTCAAGTCTTCAAAAACTTTGTCTGCTTCAGGGGTCCACCTGAATGTGCCGGACTTCTTCATGATCTTGAAGAATGGCAGGGCTCTCTCGCCGAACTTGGAGATGAAACGGCCCAGGCTGGCCATGCAGCCTGCTAAGCGCTGCATGTCCTTGAGCCGGCGAGGAGGCTGCATTCCTTCTATGGCCTTGATCTTGTCAGGGTTTGCTTCTATGCCGCGGTGGGACACGAGAAATCCGAGGAGTTTGCCTGAAGGTACCCCGAAGACACACTTGGCGGGGTTCAGCTTGATGTTCACCTTGCGCAGGCTGGCGAAGGTTTCCTCGAGATCCTTCAAGAGAGTGTCTCCCTCGCGAGACTTGACCACAATGTCGTCGACATAAGCTTCTGCGTTTCTGCCCATCTGCGCCCCCAAGGCTATCCTCATGAGCCTCTGGAAATTGGAGCCGGCGTTTTTCAGGCCGAAAGGCATGCAAGTATAGCAATACACACCACAGGGGGTGAGGAATGCTGTTTTCTCCTCGTCCTCTTTAGCCATTTTGATCTGGTGATAACCAGAGAAGGCGTCCAGAAAACAAAGGAGGTCGCAGCCGGCAGTGGAGTCCACGATCTGGTCTATCCTTGGCATGGGGTATGGGTCCTTGGGGCAGGCCTTATTGACGTCTGTGTTGTCGATGCAGAGTCGGCCTCCTCCAGCGGGTTTGGGAATAACCACGCCGTTGGAGAGCCAAGTGGGGTGCGCGACTTCGCGGACAACATTTGCTGCTTTTAACTTTTCTACTTCCTGACGGTGAATGCTTGCTTCTCGGGGGCTTTCTTCCGTGCTTTTTGCTTGACGGGGCGTGCGTCTGGACACACGGCTAAGTGGTGCTCGATCACCTCCCTTGGTACACCGGACATATCTGACGGAGTCCATGCGAACATGTCAGAGTTTGCCCGAAGGAAGGCGACGAGCGCGCTTTCCTATTTGGGAGGCAAGGCAGCGCCTATGGTGACGCTAGCCCCGGAGCGCTCAGCCCCCGAGCCATTGGTGCTCAACGACACCTTCTTCGTGGAAGCTTGCTCTTGAGAGAACATCTGTTTCTTCTTCTTGGGCCTCTCGAGAGGCTCCATGTCCTCGTCAGCCGGGAACGCCATGGCGGCTGCCTTGTAGGCGCTCTCGACAGCGCGCGTGGCGTCCAGGATATGACCATGGATGGCGATAGTGCCAGCGCTGCCGGGGATCTTGACCATGTTGTAGGCGTGATGCGTGACGGCCATGAACTTCGCGAGGGCGGGGTAGCCGAGGATGGCGTTATACGGCAGGCCAATGTGCGCGACGTCGAAGTCGATCAGCTCAGTGCGGTAGTTCTTCTGCGTGCCGAAGGTGACGGCCAGCCGGACCTGCCCCAGAGGCGCGATCGAACCACTGGTGACCCCTGTGAATGGCCTGGAGGGCATGAGCCACCCGTAAGGCACTTGAAGCGTCTCGAAGGTCTCGACAGAGATGACGTTCAGGCCAGCGCCCCCATCAATGAGCGTGACGAGGATATGCCGAACGGATATCCTGTCGTGTGGGTACCCGGTGCACGTGATGACTATAGCCCAATTGTCAATAGGCTGGCAAAGCCCATCAAGGAAGGCCCAAGGCAAAGATTGCTTTCCAAGTTATTCATAGTCGGTTGTAGTTTCCATATTTGTAGTCCTAGTCGGTTACGTACCCGAGACCCAGCCCCCCATATAAGGGCTGGGAGGGCTACCGATCACGGACACGCACATCAGAACCTCCAAACCCCAGCGAGACGAACTCTCGCTGGACCCTTGTAACCATCGCATATTCACAAGAGCAATAACAGACAAGCAGGAAGTAAGGGTGTTACCTCAGTCGAGGGCCCTGAACCTGGGTAAATCCCGCTTGTCAGCCGTCGAGTCCACCAGCACTACGCGTTCTCTACCTCATAACTCTAACCCTAGGCTATCGACTATGGGTATTGATGAGGGCTCCCCTCGTCAATTGGCGCCGTCTGTGGGAAGAGGTAGTGTTGGGTCTACAGACTCGCTGGTTCTGACCTCAAATGGCAACTCGCCGACTACATCTGCAGACAGCCACGCGCTGACAATCTTGACTGGCGTTGGAGCGTCAGGCGATCAGTCGCCAACTTCGCAAGCCGCCTCGCCAAAAAGAATCAAGCCGTACTCATCGGAAGCACAGGAAGTTTTCGCTAGTCTCGATTCAGGTTTCGATCTAACCATTGGGGAGCACAATTTTTTCGTCGATAAGCTTGGTGTGCAGGACTTGACCGACGTGATCGCAATGAGGGTACTCGAAGATCCGTTGACCGCGATCGCATCGCCAGCAGGCAAGGAAAGTACCTCATCACAGAATGACTCGATCCCATCGCCAGCATCATCCATGGCGACTGAAGAGTTCAATAGGATCATGGCGCAAGAATTCCCGGAAGATGAGGAACAGTCTACCCATCAGGTAGACGCAGTCGAGAAATTATCTACTACGGTCACAACTACTGCGGGCATGGAAGCTACGTCGTCAAAGGTCAACTCGATCTCGCCGTCAAGATCTCTAGTCGACTCTATGACGACCCAAGAGTTCAATAAACTCATGGCGCAAGAGCTCCTAGGTGATGAGGTACAGTCTGACTATCAAGTCGCCACAGTCGAACGTATCACGACACTCGACACTGCACCCGACTACAGGCAAATTGAAGACACGGGCGACAGCATCTATCTCGCCGACTTCACCGGGCCAGAGATCCAAGCGGATCACGAGTTCCTCTCCAGCAACGAAGACGATCCTGAAAAAACACTCGAGACATACGTCAACACCGACACCCAGATCAACAACAACTCCGACATGAGTTGGGACGACGACTCCGAACCCATAACCGGTGTCGATAGCACACACACATATCCCCCGGTCATACCTCGACAGGTCTATGTTGCATTCAGCGCTGAAACCTCAGCGGCAGCGGCTAGTCGCAGACCTACAGAATTTCCTTGCACAGTCACATTACCAGATGGCGTGACAACGCTGACTATCACAGCAGAGATGGCGGCAAAAGTTGACAAAATCATAAAGGACTGCACAATGATGCCCGCCGACGCGACCCCAGAGGAGTGGATGACATACAATTATTTTAATTGGCAGGAAGCGATGCGCTTAAAGGAGTACAGAGCAACACTCGAAGAACGCAGAAAGCAAGCCAGCATCTCGAGTATGCGGAGAAGGCAGTTTTCCGTTAGCTCCACGAGTGCGACGGAGCACAGACATAGATCGAGATTCGCCAATATCCCGGAGGGCGAGAGATCCGGAGTCACTCGCAACTTAGAACATTCGTTCATGACCCTGGACTCCGAAGGCATGCTGGTACCTAAAACAGCTGAAGGCGCCTTGATATCACTCGGAGCATATCTCAAAGCGACAGCACCTCCAGCAGGCGACCCAGCCGAAGAACTACATCTCCAGCAATTAAAAGCGCTCGCACTCGCGGCAAAAGGACTCCAGACGGAGAAACACAGAGAGCGCAGCAGAAGTCGTTCGCGAGGACGTCGCAGTCGAAGCCCTCACAGGAGCGGCACACGAAGGCACTCGAGGCATCGCCGTTCACGAAGTCGATCTAAGAGATCCGCCAGCAACGATTCGAGTGATAGACGGGATACAGGACCTTGCGGAGCGCGATGCTTCACACGACGAATCCGCGAAGCCAAGTTACCCAAAAAATTCGGGTTACCAACAACGCCAAAATTCAACTGCAAACAAGAGCCGTCAGGCTGGCTCGAGGACTACAAGCTCGCAGTCGTATGCCAAAGAGGGACAACCACAACAGCGCTGCAGTACATACAGTTGATGCTTGAAGGCACAGCTCGCGACTGGCTCAAAGCATTGCCCGAAGCGTCATACGATTCCTGGGATCACTTCAGGGAAGACTTCATCAAATATTTCGATCCTCTGTGCGAGCGGCCCAAAACATTCGAGGAATTACGGGCTTGCAAGCAAAGGTCGGACGAGCCAATTCGAGCATACATCAGGCGATGGACTGCCATCCGCAATTCAGTCGGCACAATCTCCGAAGACAGAGCCATGGACGCTTTTACCATGGGGGTACTCAGAGAAGACTTCAGAGAAGCACTCGGCCGCCAAAAGCCAAAATCCATGGCAGAGCTTATGAAGATAGCAACCGAGTGGGCAGATGGCGAAGATTCCATAAGGACCAAGCGTCCACTTTCCCCACACGACCACGAAGATCGACGCAGCAGTCGAAACCGTCATGATAGGGACGACAGAAGACGAAGACGCAAAAATGATTACAGTGACAACGACAAGATAAAATTCGTCGCAGCAGGTTTCTCACAGGACAATCACATCCAGGATGACAGACGACAAGAAGATCGTCGAGACAGTCGAAACGACAGTCGCCGCGACAGTCGAGGAGGCGACCGCCGAGATAGTCGAACAGACGACCGACGAACCAGTCGAGACCGCGATCAGCATAGCAGCGGATACCGAAGGCAAGAATGGCGCAAACGAACAGATGCAAAGCCAAAAAAAACATTTCAAGAAAAGATGGGTGACCACTGCAGGCTACACTTATTCAAGGGAGAAGACGGGAGGCTAACCTCCAACCACACCATGGGAAATTGTCGAGAGTTCGAACAAATGGTGGCTGATTACGCGGCAAGAATCAGAAGAACTACACCCTCGATTGCACCGCCAGCGTACATCACCCCACCCCCAGCACAGCCAGTCGCGGCATTACCACCTCCGCCACCATACAACCCGGGAAGCCAAGTCGCGGGAGCCATACATCATATACCTCAAGCAACGGAGGAGCAATACCCGAAGCCTCAGGGACAGATGTTCATGATTCAAAAAGGGCGTCCCTCCAACAGACAGCAAAAGATCCACACTCGACACGTTAACATGGCGGTTATGGCGCCTCCAGCCATACCAGACTTCCTGCGGGGATCTGAAACCGCAATAACCTTCAGTCGAGATGATCATCCACCATCTGTCTACCGACCAGGCCACGCAGCCCTGGTACTCGATGCTCAGATTGGTGGATACGCCATGACCAAGGTCTTCATGGATGGAGGCAGTGGCATCAACATCATCTTCGCCGACACGCTTCGCCGGATGAACAGGTCAGTCGAAAACCTACCCCAGTCCACAAACACTTTTCATGGCATTGTTCCAGGAAAACCCGTTCTCCCAGAAGGCACGATACAACTCGACGTCACCTTCGGTGACGCAAACCACTTCAAAACCGAGTCGATTGAATTCGAAGTCGTCGACTGGAAGTCACAATACCATGCCATACTAGGGCGCCCCGCATTTGCTCGGTTCATGGCAGTGCCACACTACGCATATCTCAAGTTGAAGATGCCAGGCCCGAAAGGAGTCATCACAATCAACGGAAATTTTCAAAGGTCAGATGCTTGCGACCGCGACTTCAGCAAAATCTCCGAGACATTCGGTATGGAGCAAACCCTCGAAGAGCTCTCGCTCACCAGCGACACAACATACATGCCCGAACAGAAGAAACAGGCAGTCGACAAGACGTTTAGCACCGCGGACGGCATAACGAAGCACCAGGTTCACCCGACTGATTCAGCCAAGACAGTCAGGGTGTCCACAAGCCTATCACCTGCATAGGAAAGCGCGCTCATCGAATTCCTCCGTGAGAACTGGGATATATTTGCATGGTGTGCAGCCGACATGCCAGGTATTCCCAGGGAATTCGCCGAGCACTCCCTCCAGCTTAATCCAGGAACTAGGCCGGTCAAACAAGCAATACGTCGTGTCTCCGGACCCAAAAGAGAGGCCATAGAGAAGCATGTAGACAAACTACTCAAAGCAAACTTCATTCGAGAAATCAAAAAATCAGAGTGGGTAGCCAACCCCGTACTAGTCGAGAAAAAGAAGACAGGAGCAACCAGAATGTGTGTCGACTTCACCGGGCTCAACAAGTGTTGCCCAAAAGATCATTTTCCACTGCCGCGTATCGATCAAATCGTCGACTCCACTGCGGGATGCGAGCGTTTATCCTTCCTGGATGCATACTCAGGGTATCACCAGATAAGGATGAAAGTCGAAGACGAGGAGAAGACAGCCTTCACAACTCCACTCGGAGTATATTGCTATACCACAATGCCCTTCGGGCTCAAGAACGCAGGCGCCACCTACCAGCGTATGATGCAGAACTGTTTGAAGATGCAAATTGGGAACAACGTCGAGGTCTATGTAGACGACATCGTCATCAAGTCGAAGGAGGAAAGCACATTACTCGCAGACTTGCGAGAAACATTCGACAATCTCAATCGGTACAACATCAAACTCAACCCAGACAAGTGTACTTTTGGTGTTCCAGCCGGAGAACTCTTGGGGTACTTAGTATCGGCTCGGGGAATAGAAGCAAACCCAGAAAAGATACAGGCCATATTAACCATGCAAAGACCTAAAAAGCTGTACGAGGTACAGCAGTTGACAGGTCGAGTAGCAGCGCTCAGTCGCTTCATCAGTAAGCTAGGCGAGCAGGCATTACCACTTTATCGACTGATGAAGAAGGCAGACAAGTTCGAGTGGACAGATGAAGCTGAAGCAGCCTTCAAAGACCTCAAGCGGATACTCACAAATCCCCCCATCCTGGCGGCACCCAAGGAGAAAGAACCTTTGTACCTATACGTGGCAGCCACAAACAGAGTGGTAAGTACGGCTTTGGTAGTCGAGCGCATGGAGGAAGGAAAAACTCAGAGCATACAGAGGCCAGTCTACTACGTCAGCGAAGTCCTGTCCCTGTCGAAGCAAAGATACCCGCACTTCCAAAAGCTGGCATACGCTGTCTTCATAACATCCAGAAAGTTGCGCCACTATTTTACGGAGCACCCGATAACAGTGATCAGCAAATCAGCAATCGGGGACATACTCACCAATCCCGATGCAACAGGGCGTGTAGCAAAATGGCTCATCGAGCTCGGGCCACTCGGGATCACATATGATCACCCGAAGGCCATCAAGGCACAAGTCTTACCCGACTTCACAACGGAGTGGATAGAATCCCAGCTGCCAGGAATCCCAGATGTGTCCAACTCATGGACAATGTATTTCGATGGGTCTAAGAAGAACGAAGGCGCAGGCGCAGGCGTCATACTCATATCACCCAAAGGCGACAAACTCAAGTACGTGTTACAGATGGACTTCAAGCGACCATCCAACAACGAGGCAGAATACGAAGGCCTGATCCACGGCATGCGAATGGCTAAGGCGCTGGGATGTACTCGACTGATGATATACGGCGACTCGAATCTAGTCGTACAGCAGACAATGAAAGCTTGCGACGCCATAGCCGACAACATGATCGCATATCGTGACCTCTATAACACACTCGAAGGCGACTTTGACGGATGCGAACTGCGGCATGTTGGACGAGAAAGCAATGAGGAAGCAGACACACTAGCCAACATCGGCTCGACTAAAGCGCAAGTCCCCCCAGGCGTCTTCCTGGAGCGAATCCAGCACAGGTCCATCAAAACGCAACGGACCCCATCAACCTCGACTGCTGCATCCAAAGATAAAACGCCCAGCTCAGAGGAGCCGCCAGTCGAAGTGCTACTATGCCAGGACGATCAGGTAATTCCAGCATGGACTCAGCCTTTCCTAACATACCTACTCCACGACGAACTACCAGTCGATGCAGCAGAGGCTCGGCGAGTCACTCGACGTTCCAAGGCATACACCATCATCAACGGTGAACTCTACAAGCGAAGCATCTCAGGTATGTTCCAAAGGTGTGTGGACATTGAGGATGGCAAAACCATACTTCGCGATATTCACGCAGGAACCTGTGGTCATCACGCTGGCAGTCGATCACTCGTAGGCAAAGCCTTCCGAGCAGGGTTTTACTGGCCCACAGCGCTTAAGGACGCAGACGATATCGTCAAAAGGTGCATCGGGTGCCAGAAATTCGCCACCAAGCCTCATGCACCCGCATCAGCACTCAAAACCATACCACTCGCGTGGCCCTTCGCCCAATGGGGGCTGGATATGGTCGGACCACTCAAAAAGTCATCTCCCGGAGGACATACCCACCTACTGGTGGCGGTGGACAAATTCACAAAATGGATAGAAGCGGTCCCAATCACAAGCTCGACTGCCGCTACAGCAGTCAACTTCATAAAATTTATCGTCTATCGATTTGGCGTCCCGAACAGCATCATCACGGACAACGGCACAAACTTCACAGCCGAGGAGTTTCGTTCCTTCTGCAAAGAGTGGAACATCGCGCTCAATTACGCATCAGTCGCGCACCCACAGTCCAACGGACAAGTCGAAAAAGCCAATGGTCTCGTCTGCACGGGCATTAAGAAAAGACTACTGGTACCACTCAAAAGGGCCGCAGGCGCTTGGGTCGAGGAGCTCCCGGCGGTACTATGGAGTTTGCGCACAACCCCAAACGCCTCGACTCAGTTTACCCCGTTTTTTATGGTTTACGGCGCAGAAGCAGTACTGCCACCAGAGGTGAAATTCAGCGCACCACGAGTAGAGCTGTACGACGAGGACGACGCAAACGAGTCACTCGAAGACTCGGTGGATCTACTCGAAGAATCGCGTAACGCGGCCCTCGCCCGCACAGCTGTTTATCAGCAGGATCTCCGTAACTACCACAGTCGACGACTCCGTCCCAGAACATTCATGGTGGGCGACTTAGTACTCCGGATGAAGCAGAAGAAGGTGCACAAGCTCGCGTCACCATGGGAAGGACCTTTCATCGTCACGGAAGTCATCGACGGTGGAGCCTATCGACTCAAGCACGCCCAGACAGGAGAATTATCAAATAATCCATGGAACGTGGCGCACTTGCGTCGCTTCTATGCGTAGATGTCATAGTCGATCAATGTAACAGAGCATAAATGTCGGAAAGGCCAGCAGGTTTCAGACGCGCTCTTTTCCTTACCAGGGTACCTAAGGGGACTGGAAGGTTTTTAATGAGGCGGCTTGCTGGCCAATATCTGGAATAAAGAAAGATTTTCTTCTTCGCATAATTTACTATCATAAGCCAAATCACTCCCGACTCAGCCACACTCGAGGACTCGGGGGCTGGGTCTTGGTCATAAACAGAAAAACTCAGCCACACTCGAAGACTCGGGGGCTGGGTCTTGGTCATAAACAGAAAAACTCAGCCACACTCGAAGACTCGGGGGCTGGGTCTTAATCTCAAAACAGCAAAACTCGGCTGCACTCGAAGGCTCGGGCGCGGTACATATACAAACTCTCATAAACGCCTTACTTTTCACCCGAAGGCTCGGGGACCGGATACATACATGCTTACATAACCATCTTACTATTCACACCTCACTCGAGGAACTCGGAGGTCGGGTAGTTACGCAAACTACATAGGCTCATCCTTTACAGGCAAGTTAGAGTCGATGAGCTGGTCGTGCAAACAACCTACAAACACCTCCGCCGAAACCGCAGTCCTGTCCAAAAACTTCTGCTCCAGACGCGAGCCAGATGTAGGCGAAGAGATACGAAAGGTAGGATGCTGGCTGCGAATATATCCCATGACGGCGTTCGCTCCAAGGACAACCCTTCGAGTCAAAGCCTCTCGGATAGGAGTGGCAGATTGGAAGAGATCAACCAACGCATGAATTCCTTGCGGCTGCGGTCCCTCAGGAAACAAAAAGTGGTTGATGCGCATAAACGCCGCCCGGCAACGCTCGAGTAAGACCGCGCCGCGAAACACTCGATCCTTAAGGGTAGCAAGTTCGCGGGCGCGATGCCTGTCAGCCCAAAAATGCTGGCGACCAGTCACCGGGTTATCAGTCGCGCTATCCAGACGCTCGTTAACCCGTTCCATCTCTTCTTTGAAATTATGAACAAAAACTGCAAACGAGCAACCATCAGCAAGGAAGACATAAGAAGATCACAAGGGCGATCGTCGGGTACATACCTTCAAGCTGCCTGTTTGAGTGTTCGACTTCGCCAAGCACATATTCTTCGCGTTGAGTGGCAAGAGCAGGCTTTGCCTTAAGAAGTTTCAATTCTGTTTGAGTGGTCCTTAGTTCCTGTTCTAGAGTAACCACTCGCTTCTTCGCATAAGCCAAAACCTTGGCATCATTCCTAGCTTCGGCGGCCGCTCGAGTATCCACGCACGGCTGGGAAGATTCAGTCGAATTTGTATCGTCTGGCTGGCAAATGCATAATCATATATTTCAGATAAGGCTACGAATCAAGACAGGACAACAGAAGCCAGATACATAGCGAAAGATGCAGTGTTAGGGATAATATCGTAAACAAAATGGGCAGCGAAGTGCCCATGCTAGTGGTCAAATCTTCATTACAAAAAGTCAAAATTAAAAGTCTAGATATGAGACACTGACTCAGATCTAGCCCTACGCGACTTCGGCATAGAAGCAACAGCAACAGATCTGCGCTCCATGGTGGCGATACAAGTGCGCGATAGTCGCGTCGCGGCCTCGGTCACACCCTTCAAGGACAAAGGCTGCCCGTCTGGTCTTTTCGGGAAGTCAGACAGGGCAGCCTCATAATCGGCAACAACGCCGTTACCAAGAAGAAGCTTGATGGTAGATTCCGAGCCGCGTACCGTCAAGTCGCGCGCAAATTCCGCCACAGTCGACGAGCCGGGGCCTAGCATGTCCGCAAAACCTTGCGCGGTAGCAGGAACTTCGCTCGACGGAAGCACCTCCTTAAAGACAGCGCCAAGGGTGCGAGTGGACGTATCCAGAGAACTCTTGGCGTGTTGGATGGCAGCACTCAGCTTCTCAATGGCACGGTCAAGTGACAGGTCTTCACTCCCCTTGCCCTTGGAAGCGGATGAAGCTGTAGACCCTTCAAGATTTCAAAAGAAAACAGAGGCAAAAATCAACATAAGGACCAATCAAACAAAAAGCGCGTAAGTCGAAAGCAAATCCTGCTAACCTTCCATCATACGCGCAAGCTCAGACACCTGAGCCGCATACTCTTGCTCACGCAAGGCAGCCGAGTTCCGCGCATCGTTGAGATCCTCCTTCGCACGCGACTGCTGGTCGACTAGTTGTCGTTCCAGATCTTTCAGCCGCTGCTCCAGCTCAGACGACTGCTTCGCAATGGCGTCCTTCTCACCTGAGATAGTTGACTCCAAGTTCAGTCGCATATCACCAAGCGGAAAATCCCGGGACAAGGTCAGGAAAGCTTACGACTTAAATTGTCGAGGTGGGAGCGAAGAGCAACCCGTTCCTCCTCCGACTGCACAAAGGCTTTACCAGCCGCGACAAGGTCACGGACGGCAGGCTTTGAAAAGATTCAAAAAGGATGTCAGCGAGATATAGCATAACACATAAAACGTGAAAATACTCACATGGTCAGTCCAAGAGGAAGGCGCGGATGCGGAAGGGCACGCAGTCGAAGCGGTAGCAGGTGGCGTTAAAGAGGTGGTCGTTGCCTCAACCACCAGGGTGGTCTGAGCAACGTCCACTTCAGCATGAGGCGAGGCCACAGTCGACTCCTCCACAAAAGGAGGCGATTGCACTCGATCGTCACCGGCGCTGCTGCAATAGTGTCAACGAGCGTAAGGCAAAGTATGAAAGCAAGCGAAAAACGAACATAACGAAAATACTTCATAACTACATACCTGTGCTCGCCTTCATCTGAGTCCGGCTCAACGTCGAGGCAGGGGCCTCCGAAGCTCAGGCGGCCAGTCGAGTGCGATGGTGAGCGCCGAGCCAGAGGGGACACGGCCTTCGCAGGCGAGGAGCAGCCAGAATCCTCCAAGTCCCGTTGCTCCGCGCTTCCCGAGTGGGAACTCGAGACCTCCTGGCGAGGCACACGGCGACGCTTGGCGGCAGGCTCAGTCGCAGTGTTGTCACCCATACGAACCGGGCCCACCTCCTCGGTTTCCGTCTCCTCTGTGGCGGAGGTGTTAGCCGAGGGAGGAGGAGTGACGGTCTTCTTCCCCTCATCTAGCAAAGCTGCCTCATCGGCAGGACCAAACTCGGGGAGGGGAGGAAGAGAGGCGTCAGTCGAATGGCCCTGATCGCCAACACAAAAACAACATTCAAAAGGTACATACACCAGAAAACAAAACAAAAAAAAAAAAAAAAAAAAAGACACAGTCGACAATGCTTACCTCAGGGAGGGCGTTTTCCAATCCAAAAGGAGCGACGGAGGAGTTGAAGTCGATGGTTTCGTCGGCCTTGATGCTGGTGATGTATTTCACATGCGCATCCAGCTCATTGGGCGACAACTCAGCATCGCTCATTCGAGTGGCATCGAGTGGTCCTTCATATCGCCACATAGCGTGGGAGCGTTGCTGCAGGGGCCACACTCTACGCTTGATGAAGGTGCTCATCAGCTGGACACCAGTAACGGTGCCCAACAGCTTGCTGATCTTTTCCATAAGGGGGGCAGCTTCTTCTTTCTCCTCAGTCGAGAGGGAATGCTCCCATGCCTTCGTCTTCAGCGGGGTCTTCCCAATCGAGAAAGCCGGGCGCACGTCCTGGTCGACTGGGACGTAGAACCACTTGTTCCTCCATCCTTGGGCAGAGTCGACTGCCTTGAGGTTGAAGTAGTGGCAGTCGCTGCGGACCTGGATGCCCACTCCGCCAAGAGGGCTCACACGCCCATCACGGACCATGTGACGCACTCGGAAGATGGACTTCCAGAGTGCCCAGCTTGGGGACACCCCCAAAAAACACTCGCATAAAGCCATGAAACGGGCAATATGCAAAATGCTATTGGGGGTGAGATCGTGGATCTGCACCCCGTACGCATAAAGAAGCCCGCGCACAAAATCGTGCAGCGGGAGAGCAAAGCCGCGAGGCAAAAATTCAGCAAAGCAAACGCGTTCGCCGGCGCGGGGCTCAGGGAGTACCTCCCTGTTGGAGGGCGCGCGGGCGGCGAGCTTGTCGGCCGGCGGGAGAAGTCCGGTATGGCGGAATGCCGCCAACTTCTTCTCGGTGATGGTGGACTTCACCCAGTCGCCGGGAATCTTCTTCAAGGCGGCGGCGGGATTTCCCGCGGAGGCCGCGGCAGCAGCAGCACCCTTCCTCTTCTTGCCAACGTTGGCGGAGGAAGAGGGGACGGCGGCGCTCGTGTTCTTCTTAGGAGCCATGGCGAGCAGAGGAGGAGCAGGAGCAAAAACGAAGGAAGTGCGCGCGCTAGGAGCAGGAGGCAGAGGATGCAAATGGCAAAGGGAATTAATCTACGGCGGTGAAACCTGTATTTACCAAGGTGGAAGAAACAATCTCGGCCGTTCGTGCATAATCACTAAGCCACGTGGCGCTATCGAAGAGAGACCGTCGCAGGCCACAACGCCCACTACGCACGAAAAACGAGGAAAGTCATGATCGCGCCCGCGGAAATTTCGCCACGTCCGGTCAAATCAGAACTGAACCGGCGGTCACCACGGTCAAACAAGCGGACCCACAATGACACGTCCTGTCAAAGGTCTGCGCGCACGCCACGGTGGTCATGCATGACATCACTTGGTTTGCAGGTTGGTGTATGCAAAAGTAATAGTCGATAATACAGTCGACTGAACCAGTGACATGCAGTCATGTGAAAGTTTCTCGACTACACATATAAAAGTTATAGTCGACAAGTAGTCGACTGACCCAAGCACAATATACTCCCATCGGGAGCGGGTAAAAAAATTCTTCGACGGACGTATGCAAAAGTCGCGCAACCCTTCAAAAGTCTATCGGCTAAGTCAAGAGCAAACCCTTCGAGTGACTTCAAACGCATCTCATTAGGAGCGGGGGGAAATGTCTTCGACTGGCACTTTTCTTCACGCTCATTAATTTGAGATTATCCTTCATTACGAGTAATAAAGCACAATCTCGGGGGCTACTCCCATCGGGAGCGCTGTCGCGCACCCGATAGATTCAAAAAGCAAAAAGACATAAACTCAAGGAAATTCCCGAGTTGCGTCAGCCGATGACACTCGGATGCTGCATGCATAAAATGCAAAGGTAAGACCCGCCGATCAGTCGAGCTGGGCTGAGGACCACTCCGGCAGTGTTAAGTCCTTAATCCTTTTCCGTATCAGCAGATGCGATGAAAATCCCGGCGGACGCGCTGGGTGGCAAAGTTAAAACTGTAGAACGACTCAGTAAGACCTCAACGGCCTGAGTCGGATCTGTCCAGTATGTTCCAGGTTCGGGCCCGGGGACTCGAACTTGATTGAAGGCTAGTAAGGTTTTGCCCAAATGTGCAGTTAACTGGTCTCGACTTGTCGAGTAAATCCAGGCCTACTAAGTCAATAATCCTTTGTCAAAAACATAAACTCATAGTCGAAAGACAATACACAACGTACGATATCGAACACAAACATGTGACGTGCACTGTCAAGTGAGTCCATGCCTAATTCTCCGAATCAGCCAAGCACTCGGGGGCTAGTGACGAGGATATGCCGAACGGATATCCTGTCGTGTGGGTACCCGGTGCACGTGATGACTATAGCCCAATTGTCAATAGGCTGGCAAAGCCCATCAAGGAAGGCCCAAGGCAAAGATTGCTTTCCAAGTTATTCATAGTCGGTTGTAGTTTCCATATTTGTAGTCCTAGTCGGTTACGTACCCGAGACCCAGCCCCCCATATAAGGGCTGGGAGGGCTACCGATCACGGACACGCACATCAGAACCTCCAAACCCCAGCGAGACGAACTCTCGCTGGACCCTTGTAACCATCGCATATTCACAAGAGCAATAACAGACAAGCAGGAAGTAAGGGTGTTACCTCAGTCGAGGGCCCTGAACCTGGGTAAATCCCGCTTGTCAGCCGTCGAGTCCACCAGCACTACGCGTTCTCTACCTCATAACTCTAACCCTAGGCTATCGACTATGGGTATTGATGAGGGCTCCCCTCGTCAGAGCGTCTTGGAGACGGCAATGTTGTTGATGGTGGGGGAGCAGACCAGGGGGAGGGTTCCAACAGTCTTGGTCGACTTGGGGTGGTCCTTGGCGTCGAAAGCGATGGTGTACTGAGACCACTTGAGGGGCCTGGAGGTCTCGACGCTTGGGAGTGCGGCGTTGAGCTCGCGGGCGAAATGCTTGAACTGGTTGTTAGACTTGGGCGCCTGAGCTCCGCCGAGGATGCAGGCCATAGCCCCCCTTGGGGCTTGGTAGCCTCCATCTTCCTCGTCGGGGAGGTTATTGTTCTTCTCGACGGCGTTGGCTTGACTGCCCGGTGGCTTCTGGTAGCTGCCCTTGCGTCCGCCTCTGCGGTAGCCGCGGCCTCTGCCGCGGCTCCCGCTGCCCTCTTCTTGCTCGCGCTCTCTGCTCAGCCTCTTGAGGTCGAAGCAGTTCTCTGTAGCGTGGCCGCGCCTGTTGTGGTAGACGCAGAACGGACGGTTGTCCTCCTTCTTGTCGCCAGGCTCAGGGGAGGCTCTGCGGGCGTACTTGGCATCTGGCTCGGCCGCAAGGACAGCGGTGGTCTTGCGCTTGGTTTCTTCCCGCTTCTTGTGACTCTTGGATCCCTCGGCCTGGTCGTCTGCCCGCTGGCTCATCTTGACGAAGAGGAGTCCCTCTTCAGCCTTGGCGCACTTGTCAGCGAGGTCGAACAGCTTTACCACAGAGGTGAGCTTGTCGTGAATGCCCAGCTTCTCGAGCATCCTGCGGTTTGTGACGCCCTCTCTGAAGGGGGCAATGACTTGCGTGTCGGGGATGTTCGGGATCTTGTTGCGCCCTTGGCTAAAGCGCTGGATGTACCTGCGGAGGGTCTCATCTTTCCTCTGCACCACAGCGCGCAGGTCGTTGTGGGTGAGCGCGCGCTCATATGTGCCTTTGAAGTTGGCGACGAACTGCCTGCAGAGCTCCTCCCACGAGCCGATGGAGTCTTCAGGCAGGTTGAGGAGCCATGACAGCGCGGAATCCCTAAGCGCGTGGGAGAACCAGTTGGCCATGACCTTGTCGTCCCCTCCTGCAGCTTGGATAGAGGTGGTGTAGAGCTGCAGGAACTCGATGGGATTGCTAGACCCGTCGTAGCCCTTGGGAAGGGCGGGCCTGAACTTCTGCTGTCGAGGTGTGATTCCCACGGAACAGGGATAACCACTCTCGGGGGAGAAGTTCGTGAAGGGGACTGAACACGTTGGTCAACAACCTACGGCCGGCTCGGCGACGGTGCTCGTCGAGCCTGTGGAGGAACAGCACGACAGAGATGGAGTCCGGCCCGTACCCAGGTTCACGGCCCTCAAGGTGAGGTAAAACCGCTACTCCTGCCTGTCTGTATTGCCCTGCAGTAGGAACAGTACAACGAGCTTGCCGAGGGCTCTAGAGCGGCAATGCGGAGCTTCAAGGAGGGAGGATGTACCCTTCTTCCTCCTCGAGCTCGCTCAGCTTGGCTAGGCTATGGCAGGGTGTACACGGGTAGGCGGTCCGTTTTTTCCTCCCTTTCTACGATGGCGTTCCTGCTCCTTATATAGGCGCCCCGGGCCTCATCCCTGCGTCCTGCGCAGCGGAAGGGTTCCCACATGGCGACGAAGCGGAGGAGCGGGGTGCACCGCAGCTCGGGTGTCCATGGACTTGGTCCATGGTCGTTAAGCCTGCCTCCGTGGCAGGGCAGCTTTTGTCTTTGCAGAGCGGACAGCTGGTGCTTCAGAGGCCGTGGGGGTGCCCACGGTGACGTCGCCGTTGGATCGTTGCGCCGGCCACCCGCTTTATCACCAAAGAGGAAAGCCTTGGTGGCGGCGCAGGGGACACAGCGCTTTGTTGACTCCTTTTATCACCAGAACGGCAACTGCGGCGCCGTCGTCATCGCTTGCAGACGCGCGCGTCACTCTGCGGCTGCTGCAGAGGCCATGTGCGCTCTGCAGCGGTTCCTTCGTGGCGAAGTATCCCCGCAGGGCTCGGGAGGCCCTGCCGAGGGAGTTGTGTTGACTTCTCCCCAAGGGAGGAAAGCCTTCCCGGGAGGCGGCCTCAGGGGGAGCCCCTTCGGGCCCTTCGCTGCCCCCTCAAGTCCCCTCGAGAGAGCTCCCCCCTCGAGGGTCTCCTCAAGCGTCTGCTTGGTCCTTAGTCGTTTCGTCGGCATCGACGCGTGTGAGGGCCGTGGTGAGTGGGCTCTGCACACCCTAGAATCCACTGGGCCGACAGTAGCCCCCGGGCCCACGATGGGCACGGCGAGGCCCATCGGGCCCAGACGAAGCGTCGCGGGTCCAAAACGGCCGGCCTGCCCGCGACACGCGTCACTTGGAGATAAACTTGCGGCGACTCGGTTTCTCCGGTAGAAACGTGCGTAGTGGGAGGTCCCACCACGATCTCCACGACCGCGCCTTGGTAACTGCCCGACGGCGGTATAAAGCTGCGCGCCGGTCTGAGTCGCAGTCATTGCTTCCCATTCTGCGCCTCCATTTTCCCAACTCTCGACCTCCTGGCTCTCCTTCTCCGGCGAGCTCTTTCCCTTTCCGAGTCTTGTTTGCTTGTTCTTCTTGACCGATTTTCTCCTCTCTATGCCAGCGACCCAGCGCCTGCGAAGCGCCGCAGGCTCCGCAAAGCTGCGGATGTGAGGAAGGCCACTCTCCAGGCCGCACCGGAGGCTGCGGCGGGTGAGGCTGCTGCAGCGGAGGCCTCGAGGCCTGAGGCGGAGGCCTCTGCAGGCCCTCAGAGGGACACGCCTCAGGCGGAGGTGCCTGAGCCGCCACCTGAGGTGGAACGGGTGGAGGAGCAGGTGGAGAGAGTGCCCACCCCGCCCCGCGCAGCTACCCCTCCAGCGCAGCCAGGGGCTTCGGCGGGTGCCACGTCGGCGCCAAGCCCGCCTAGGGCTCGCAGGGAGGATACTCCCCCGCCCCCGCCAGACACCGCGGAGGAGGAGGAGACAGCGAGGGCTGGACCTACCGCCTCTGCCCCGGAAGCAAGCGAGGAGGTGCCACCCGCACAGGATGGCGCCGGTGCGCAGGGCGCAAGCGTGGAGGCGGAGGACATGCCACCGAGCCCCCAGGCCCACGCGAAAGCTACCCCCTCCAGGCTCGATGCGGGCGCGGGTCCTTCTGCGCCTCGCGGGACCTCCCAGTCCCTTGCCCTCGGCAGCTGGGATTGGAGCAGAGGCCACCGAGAGGTCGCCTTCCGCCTGGTGCGGGAGTCCCTGGAGGGGCTAGAGGCCCATCTTGCCTCGGAGGACCGGGAGCTCGCTCGGCAGCGAGACGAGCTCGCAGAGGCTTGGGCCGCTTTCCACGCGGCCGTAGAGGCTCGCCGGCAGAGCGACCAGGCCCTGCAGGCGGAGCGCGAGGAGGCGGCGCGCTTCGCCGAGGAGGTTCGCGAGGGCGCTGCGCGCGACGCCGAGGAACTCCTGCAACCTCTGAAGGCCGAGCGCCGAGCCACGGCAGAGGACTTGGCTGCGGCCAGGGCGGAGCGCGAAGCCGTGGAGCACTCCTTGGCGGGGAAGCACAACGAGCTCGTCGAGCTCGAGAAGAAAATCCTTGCGGACTCCGAGACTGTGCGGTCCGCCCTGGACGAGATCCGCACGAGCTTGGAGGCCAGGGGACAGAGCCTGGGCGAGCGCGAGGAGGATGTGCGCCGCCGCGACGAGCAGCTGGCTCTGCGGGAGCAGGAGCTGTCGGGGCAGCGTGCTACCCTCGAGGCCCGCGAAGAGAGCCTGGCTACGGCCCTCGTCAAGTATGAACGCGAAGTGGCTACCCACAAGGGGCATGTGGAGCGCTTCAACAAGAGGTTCGCCGAGCAGAAGGCGGAGGCCGAGGCGGAGTTCCAGGCCCGGGAGAAGGCGTACCGCGCCGCCGTCTCCCGGGACTACGCCGATAAATGCACCAAGCAGGAGACCCGCTTCAAGAAGAAGCTTGGCGAGAGCGGCGCCCGGATCAACCAGCTCGAGAACATGAACGCCACCCTCGTCGCCAAGGTGAAGCGCGAAGTGGATCGCCGCCGCGCCGCTAAGGAGGCCCGCAAGCGCACGGAACAGGACCTCGCCTCCCTCATGGCCGACATGGAGGAGATGAACAAGCAGGTGGGCCCTGCCGTGGAGAAGGCGGTGGAAGCAGCGGAGAGCGTCAAGGCGGCGCAGGTGCTGTCGCAGCAGCGGGAGCGCATGTTCCTGTCCTTGACGGGGCGGGGCCGCGAGATCGCCGCAAAGCTGGGAGCAGAGGCGCCGACCGTCCCGGCCCAAGGCCACTCCGACGCCGCCACCTACCTCCAGTACTTCGAGCAGCTCTTCACGGCGCTTGAGGGCCCCGCCGCGGAGATTCGCGACGTGGTCGAGGAGGAGTGCCGCCAGCTTTTGGCCGTGGCGGTGGACCGCATCTTCTCCAACCTCGTGCGCCTCCAGCCCGGGTTCGACCTCGCCACGGTGACCGAGCCCCTCGGGGGAGAGGCTGGGTGGAAGGCCTCCAACTCCGTCCGCGACCAAGTGGACGACTTCTGCAGCCGCTTCAAGCGGGCCGCTGCGGAGGACGAGCGCGACGACGAGGGGAGCGAGCTTGAAGAGGAGGGATCCGGCCCGGACGACGACGAGGCCGCTGCCTAACTTAATCCTGAGATCCTCTCCTGCAGTTTAGTGCGCTTGTAGCGCTGTAGGGATGTTTATCTTAAAGACTTTTGCTGTTCAATCTGTAATATACCCTTTGGCTTTTGAACAATTGCTATTAAGTTCGTGTGTGCTTCCCTCGAGGAGCCTTTGCTTCAACTCCATGTCTTTTTCGCTCTACGTCGCTGGACCCTTCCCCTCGCGCTATGACTCCGCCGCTGCGGTATGCTCGAGCAATGACTCGGCAAGGCCGGGGGGAGTTTAAGGCTTGGGGAGGTAAGAGCCCTCGAGGAGCGATGCTGAGGGCCCTCCTTTGACGCGCAAGCAGCCCATGGAGAGTGAGGGAAAAGGCCACTTGAGGGACGCAGAGTGCTCGTGAGAGAAATGCAAAGATTCCCTTGAAGCAAGCAGGAAACTTAGCTTCGCGAGGCTTTTTGCCTGATGTAGGTCTCCTCTGGCAATGTTTTTCCCTTCAGGGGCCGAGTTTTCCCTCCGCTGGCCTGGAGAGACTTTCGCTCCCTGTGGATGTTAGAGAGGCAAGCCGAAACGCTAGAGTATAGAAGTAGGGACTCATGCGCACTTATAGGCTTTCTCATGGGTGTCTCGCGAGGAGAGAGAGTACCAAGGTCCTTTGGAGAGGTGGCGTGTATCCGGGAGCATGCCCTTTAGCCAGAGCTCAGGGTCCCTTGGATTTTGCAGTGCTGCTGGGGTGCTCTTGGGCACGGGCACCGTACTCAGCCCCCGCTCGCGAGATGCGCATGTAAAGGATATAAGCGCACATGCGAAATTAAATGACGAAAGTAAACTTGCCATAGAATATTACAAAGCGGCGCCTTAGCGCTAAGTTCACTTGGGAACGACACGGCGCCGTATCGCAAAGTTCACTTGGAACGAAAATGGCGCCTGAGCGCAAAGTTCTCTTGGAACTGAAATGGGTTCGTCACACTTGGGTTTGCCAAGCTAACGTTCCTTCCATGTCGAGGCATGGGGACCACCCATTAGTGGCAGAGTTCACTACGGCCTGCGGTGGCGCATTAGCAGGAGAGCTCGGAGGGCTGACCCTCGGGAGAGGCTTTGAGAAGCTTGGAGGCGAAGCCGTGAGCTTCCCTCTAGAGACAAAAAATGCCTGGCGTGACTATGATCACGGGTAGAACTTGCGCAGGTGCGCGATGTTCCACGGGTTCTTGACGGGGATGCCGTCTTCGGTCTCGAGGCGTACTGCGCCAGGCCTGGCGATGTGGGAGACCCTGTGGGGACCTTCCCATATCGGCGAGAGCTTGTGGAGGCCTTCTCTGGAGAGGATTCGCCTGAGGACGAGGTCGCCCGCCTCAAGGGTGCGTGAGCGCACATGGTGGCTGTGGTAGCGTCGCAGGTCCTGCTGGTACCTTGCCGCCCTGAGGGCGGCCTGGCGGCGCAGTCCCTCGAGGAACAGCAGGTCGTCGTTGTGGAGGCCCTCTTGGATGTCCTCGTTGAAGGCGAGGACCCGTGGTGATCCATGCTTGATTTCGGCGGGGAGGACAGCTTCAGCTCCGTAGACCAGGGCAAAAGGCGTTTCGCCTGTAGGCCTGGAGGAAGTTGTGCGCATGGACCAGAGCACCGAAGGGAGCTCGTCGATCCAGCCCTTGCCGTGGCCCTTGAGGATGTTGAAGCTTCTGGTTTTCAGGCCCTTGAGGACCTCTGCATTCGCTCGCTCGGCTTGACCGTTGCTGCGTGGGTGAGCCACCGAGGCGAAGCAGATCTTGAGGCCGAGCTTGTCGCAGTAGGCTCGGAAGATGCCACTGGTGAATTGCGCGCCATTGTCGGTGATGATGCGGTTGGGCACGCCGAAGCGACAGACCAGGCTCCTGATGAATTTCACCGCGGCCCCAGCTGGTATGGTGCGCACCGGCTCGACCTCGGCCCACTTGGTGAACTTGTCGATGGCCACGAAGAGGAAACGATAGCCCCCCTGCGACTTTGGGAAGGGGCCCAAGATGTCCAGCCCCCAGACCGCGAACGGCCAAGAGAGCGGGATGGTTTGGAGCCCTAGCGCCGGCTGATGAATCTGCTTGGCGTGGAATTGGCTGGCCATGCGGCCTGCTAGGCGCTGCATGTCCTTGAGTCGGCGAGGAGGCTGCATTCCTTCTATGGCCTTGATCTTGTTTGGGTTTGCCTCTATGCCGCGGTGGGACACCAGGAATCCGAGGAGCTTGCCTGAAGGGACCCCGAAGACGCACTTGGCGGGGTTCAGCTTGATGTTCACCTTGCGCAGGTTGGCGAAGGTTTCCTCGAGATCCTTTAAGAGGGTGTCCCCCTCTCGGGACTTGACCACGATATCATCGACGTAAGCCTCTGCATTTCTACCCATCTGTGCCCCCAAGGCTATTCTCATGAGCCTCTGGAAAGTGGCTCCCGCGTTCTTCAGGCCGAAGGGCATGCAAGTGTAGCAGTACACACCACAGGGGGTGAGGAATGCTGTCTTCTCCTCGTCCTCTTTAGCCAGCTTGATCTGGTGGTAACCAGAGAAGGCGTCCAGGAAACAGAGGAGGTCGCAGCCAGCGGTGGAGTCCACGATCTGGTCTATCCTCGGCATGGGGTATGGGTCCTTGGGGCAGGCCTTGTTGACATCGGTGTAGTCTATGCAGAGTCGGCCTCCTCCAGCGGGTTTAGGGACAACCACGCCGTTGGAGAGCCAAGTGGGGTGCGCGACTTCGCGGACGACTTTCGCCGCCTTTAGCTTCTCTACTTCCTTGACGATGAAAGCTTGCTTCTCGGGGGCTTGCTTGCGTGCCTTTTGCTTGACGGGGCGTGCGTCTGGACACACGGCTAAGTGGTGCTCGATCACCTCCCTTGGTACACCGGACATATCTGACGGAGTCCATGCGAACATGTCAGAGTTTGGCCGAAGGAAGGCGACGAGCGCGCTTTCCTATTTGGGAGGCAGGGCAGCGCCTATGGTGACGCTAGCCCCCGAGCCTTCTGCCCCCGAGCTGATGGTGTCCAGCGACACCTTCTTCGTGGCAGCTTGCTCCTGAGAGAACACTTGCTTCTTCTTCTTGGGCCTCTCGAGGGGCTCCATGTCCTCGTCAGCCAGGAATGCCATGGCAGCTGCCTTGTAGGTGCTCTCGACAGCACGCGTGGCGTCCAGGATATGACCGTGGATGGCGATGGTGCCAGCGCTGCCGGGGATCTTGACCATGTTGTAGGCATGGTGCGTGACGGCCATGAACTTAGCGAGGGCGGGGTAGCCGAGGATGGCGTTGTACGGCAGGCCGATGTGGGCGACATCGAAGTCGATCAGCTCTGTGCGATAGTTCTTCTGCGTGCCGAAGGTGACGGCTAGCCGGACCTGGCCCAGTGGTTCGATGGAACCGCTGGTGACCCCTGTGAACGGCCTGGAGGGCATAAGCCACTCGTAGGGCACCTGAAGCATCTCGAAGGTCTCGACAGAGATGACGTTCAGGCCAGCCCCCCCATCAATGAGCGTCTTGGAGACGGTGATGTTGTTGATGGTGGGGGAGCAGACCAGGGGGAGGGTTCCAACAGTCTTGGTCGACTTGGGGTGGTCCTTGGCGTCGAAAGCGATGGTGTACTGGGACCACTTGAGGGGCCTGGAGGTCTCGGTGCTCGGCAGCGCGGCGTTGAGCTCGCGGGCGAACTGCTTGAACTGGTTGTTCGACTTGGGTGCCTGAGCCCCGCCGAGGATGCAGGCCATAGCCCCTCTCGGGGCCTGGTAGCCTCCGTCCTCCTCGTCAGGGAGATTGTTGTTCTTCTCGGCGGCGTTGGCCTGAGTGCCTTGCGGCCTCTGGTAGTTGCCACCGCGTCCGCCTCTGCTGTCGCGGCGGTAGCCGCGGCCTTTGCCGCGGTTCCCGCTGCCTTCACCTCGCTCGCGCTCCCTGCTCAGCCTCTTGAGGTCAAAGCAGTCGTCTGTGGCGTGGCCGCGCCTGTTGTGGTAGACGCAAAAGGGGCGGTGATCCGCCTCCTTGTCGCCAGGCTCAGGGGAGCTTCTGCGGGCGCTCTTGGCGGCTGGCTCTGCCGCCAGGACAGCAGTGGTCTTGCGCTTAGTCTCCTCGCGCTTCTTGTGGCTCTTGGAGCCCTCAGCCTGGTCGTCCCCTCGCTGGCTCATCTTGACGAAGAGGAGTCCCTCCTCGGCCTTGGCGCACTTGTCCGCGAGGTCGAACAGCTTCACCACAGAGGTGAGCTTGTCGTGGATGCCCAGCTTCTCAAGCATCCTGCGGTTGGTGACGCCCTCCCGGAAGGCGGCGATGACTTGAGTGTCGGGGATGTTCGGGATCTTGTTGCGCACTTGGCTGAAGAGCTGGATGTACTTGCGGAGAGTCTCATCCTTCTTCTGCACCACAGCGCGCAGGTCGTTGTGGGTGAGCGCGCGCTCGTACGTGCCCTTGAAGTTGGCGACGAACTGCTTGCAGAGCTCCTCCCATGAGTCAATGGAGTCCTCGGGCAGGTTGAGGAGCCACGACAGCGCGGAGTCCCTGAGCGCGTGGGAGAACCAGTTGGCCATGACCTTGTCGTCTCCCCCCGCAGCCTGGATGGAGGTGGTGTAGAGCTGTAGGAACTCGAGGGGGTTGGTGGACCCGTCGAAGCCCTTGGGGAGGGCTGGCCTGAACTTCTGCGGCCAGACCACGCGACGCATGGCGCAGGTGAAGGCCAGGCAGCCAGAGGCGTACGTGGCGATTCCTCCCTGGAGAGCTCTGCGGTTCTGCTGTCCAGCTTGGCCGAGCTCTTCGACGAGGCGGTTCTGGAGGTCACGGCGGCGCTCCATGCCCACACGCGCGTCAGGCGCAGTGCGCTGCACGATCTGGCAGTCATGCGGCGAGGAAGCATGAGAGGGAGCTCTTTGCGCGGCAGCTGGAGGCGGTCCTGGCGGCGGCGGAGGCGCATCTGGTGCAGCCGTGCCCGCACGGCCAGAGTGATGGACCAGGGAGCGCGACGGAACGGGGCGCGTGGTCGCGACGTCGACGAGGTGGTGGAGACGGTCCAGCCACTGGTCGTGGGCCTCAGCGCTAGGCCGGTAGCGTAGGAGCTCCTGGGCCATGAGTAGCGCGGTGTGCGGCGTGGGCTCCGGGCGTCCTTGAGAAGACGCGCTTTGGCGTCGCGACGGGTGCGAAGACTCAGCGTCGTCGTTGCGCTCCGGGGGAGCCTCCCTGTCATCGCGGTGGTCGCTGCCGTGGTACTCTTCGCTCTCCGGCACCTCCACATGCGGGCCGGTGTTGTCGCGTTCGGCTGCACGAGGACGACCGCGGCGTCCACGAGTGGGAGCGGTGCCGGGCTCTGTGTGAGCCCGGTCAGCTGCGCGCCTGTTGGCGCGTGTCGTGCGGGTGTCCGCCATGACGCGGAAGCCGGCCGGAGGTTGAAGACGCGCCTCAGCCCCCTACCTGGCGCGCCAAATGTCGAGGTGTGATTCCCACGGAACAGGGATAACCACTCTCGGGGGAGAAGTTCGTGAAGGGGACTGAACACGTTGGTCAACAACCTACGGCCGGCTCGGCGACGGTGCTCGTCGAGCCTGTGGAGGAACAGCACGACAGAGATGGAGTCCGGCCCGTACCCAGGTTCACGGCCCTCAAGGTGAGGTAAAACCGCTACTCCTGCCTGTCTGTATTGCCCTGCAGTAGGAACAGTACAACGAGCTTGCCGAGGGCTCTAGAGCGGCAATGCGGAGCTTGAAGGAGGGAGGATGAACCCTTCTTCCTCCTCGAGCTCGCTAAGCTTGGCTAGGCTATGGCAGGGTGTACACGGGTAGGCGGTCCGTTTTTTCCTCCCTTTCTACGATGGCGTTCCTGCTCCTTATATAGGCGCCCCGGGCCTCATCCCTGCGTCCTGCGCAGCGGAAGGGTTCCCACATGGCGATGAAGCGGAGGAGCGGGGTGCACCGCAGCTCGGGTGTCCATGGACTTGGTCCATGGTCGTCAAGCCTGCCTCCGTGGCAGGGCAGCTTTTGTCTTTGCAGAACGGACAGCTGGTGCTGCAGAGGCCGTGGGGGTGCCCACGGTGACGTCGCCGTTGGAGCGTTGCGCCGGCCACCCGCTTTATCACCAAAGAGGAAAGCCTTCGTGGCGGCGCAGGGGACACAGCGCTTTGTTGACTCCTTTTATCACCAGAACGGCAACTGCGGTGCCGTCGTCATCGCGCGCAGACGCGCGCGTCACTCTGCGGCTGCTGCAGAGGCCATGTGCGCTCTGCAGCGGTTCCTTCGTGGCGAAGTATCCCCGCAGGCCTCGGGAGGCCCTGCCGAGGGAGTTGTGTTGACTTCTCCCCAAGGGAGGAAGGCCTTCCCGGGAGGCGGCCTCAGGGGGAGCCCCTTCAGGCCCTTTGCTGCCCCCTCAAGTCCCCTCGAGAGAGCTCCCCCCTCGAGGGTCTCCTCAAGCGTCTGCTTGGTCCTTAGTCGTTTCGTCGGCATCGACGCGTGTGAGGGCCGTGGTGAGTGGGCTCTGCACACCCTAGAATCCACTGGGCCGACATCTGCGGCCAGACCACGCGGCGCAGAGCGCGGGTGAAGGCCATGCAGCCGGTGGCGTACGTGGCGGTTCTGCCCTGGAGAGCCCTGCGGTTCTGCTGCCCCGCCTGGCCGATTTCCTCGACGAGGCGGTTCTGGAGGTCCCTCTGGCGCTCCATCCCCACCCGCGCGTCAGGCGTGGTGCGCTGCATGATTTGGCAGTCGCGCGGCGAGGACGCATGGGAGGCAGCCCTTTGTGCCGCGGCCGGAGGTGGTCCCGGTGGTGGCGGAGGCGCATCCGGCGCGGCCGTTCCTGCGCGGCCAGAGTGGTGAACCAGCGAACGCGACGGAGCGGGGCGCGTCGTCGCGATGTCGACGAGGTGGTGGAGGCGGTTGAGCCACTGGTCGTGGGCCTCCGGGTTGGGCCGGTAGCGGAGAAGCTCCTGAGCCATGAGCAGCGCAGTGTGTGGACCGGGTTCTGGACGTCCCTGAGAGGACGCGCCCTGGTGCCAAGACGGACGTGAAGACTCAGCGTCCTCGTGGTGCTCGGAGAAGTCCTCGTCGTCGCGGCGGTCGCCGCCGCGGTGATCCTCGCTCTCGGGCTCCTCCACGTGCGGGCCGGTGTTGGCCCGCTCCGCCGTGCGAGGGCGGCCGCGAGTGGTGGCGGTGCTGGCCTCAGTATGAGCCCTCTCAGCTGCGCGCCTGTTGGCGCGTGTCATGCGGGTGTCCGTCATGGCGCGGAGGCTGGTCGAAGGTTGAAGACGCGCCTCAGCCCCTACCTGGCGCGCCAAATGTCGGAGAGTGACTCCCACGAGACAGGGGTGGTCACACTCTGAAGAGTATGTTCGAAGGGGGCTGAACGCGGAGGTCAAACAACCCTCAACCGGCACGGCGACGGTGCTTGTCGAGCCTGAGGAGGGACATCACGACAGAGATGGACACCAGCCCGTACCCAGGTTCACGGCCCTCTGGAGGTGGTAACACCGCTACTCCTGCTTGTCTGTATTGCGCTGCAGAGGGTACAGTACAATGAGCTTGCCGAGGGCTCTCTTATGGCAGTGCGGAGCTCAAGGAGGGAGCACTAAGGTCTTCTTCCTCCTCGAGCGAGTTCGACTAGGCTATGCTATGGTAGAGTACTCAAGGTCCGCTTGATCGATCCCTCCTCGCTACGGAGGTGCTCCCTCTCCTTTTATAGGCGCCCCGGGCCTCATCCCTGCGGCCTGCGCAGTGGAAGGGTTCCCACATGGCGACGAAATGGAGGAGCGGGGTGCACCGCAGCTGGGGTGTCCATGGACTCGGTCCATGCTCGTAAAGCCTGCCCCTGAGGCAGGGAGACCACCGTCCGCGCAGGACGGCCAGCTGGTGCCGCAGAGATCGTGGGGGCGCCCACGGTGACGTCGTCGTTGGAGCGTAGCGCCGGCCATCCGCTTTATCACCAAAGGGGAAAGCTTCGTAGTTCGGCGCGTGGGGGCATAGCTTTGTTGACTCCTTTAATCACCAGAATGGCAACTGCGGCGCCGTCGTCACCGCGCGCAGGTGCGCGCGTCACTCTGCGGCCGCGGCAGAGGCCATGTGCGCTCTGCGGCGGTTGCTTCACAGCGAAGTATCTCCACAGGGCCTGAGCGGCCTTGTGGAGGGATTTGCGTTGACTCCTCTCCAGGGGAGACAGCCTTGTAGAGGGGCAGCCACGGGGGGAGCCTCTTCAGGCCTTCGCTGCCCCTTTAAGCCCTCTCGAGGACTTTTTCCCCTCGAGAGTCTCTCCAAGCGTTTGGCTTGGTCCTTGGTCATTTCTTCGATACCGTCGCGTGCGAGGGCTGTGGAGAGTGGGCCCCGCACACCCTGGTTTCCACTGGGCCGACAGATGTGTTTAAAACCTGTTAGATATTTTGGAATGACAAAATTTAAATATTAAAATGTGTTAAACCCTTTTGATAAAATACATGTGTAATCTTTTAATCAAGACCAGCCCTATAGAACCTTTGGAACACCACTTCAACCTATTCAGATTTTAAATGTTCAAATTTGATTTAGACTATCCCTCGACCATAAATGGCCAACCCTAAGTCCTACCACATTAATTTCTTTTGTAAATTGAATTATGTGATACGACTTGACCATAAAATAAATGAACTAAAACAATTATTGATGAACACATAATTGTGATGTTTGCTTATATGTGATATGTGTTTTGTTTGAATTGTTTGTTTATTGTATTTTACTTTCGTCGTATAGATTGAACGAAGTGATACGTTCTTCGTTGAAGAGAGTGTGAGAAACGTCAACTTTCAAAAGGCAAGTGACACTCATAAACCTCCTATTACTTTCACTATATTGCATAGTAGTAATTTTCTGTAGTATGCATGCTAGGAATTGTGTGTGGATACTATATTATGCTATGCTCCTATGTAGTGTGTAGCTATCCCCCCACCGTGAGCCTAGTAGCATGGAACTTGGTAGAAAGCTTAGCCAAGCTATGAAAAATGTTTTTGATTAGTTGGATAGTGGAAAAATTAATGAAGTTAATTAATGAACTACCTGGGTGCTGGTTGGAGAACCATGGTGGGTGGCTACTCAGGGAGTCCATGTCTATGGTTCATGTCTATGGTAATTACCCTTGGTGGAAGCGCACAATTGTGGAAAGTCACCCAGGCTTAAAGAGATTGTAGACGCACCTTGTTTAGTAGCTTCTAGTGCAACCACTTGTCATATGGGCTCTGTCTTGATCATACATGTTGTGAGACCCCGATCCGTCGTGACCAGCAGATGTAGGGGGATGACAGGCTGGTTCGGGTCACGCGTTGTGACTCGGGGAATTACTTCAGAAAGATCTCGTCTCGGTCTTCTCTTTTCCATTTCATAATTGGGTAACATGGAGGAGGGAATGATTGGGTCTTGTGGTGAAAGTGCACACCCTCTCGAGAGTGAAAAACTAAGTATACTTAGCCGTGTCCCCGGTTACGGACATTTGAGCAACTAGACAGGGCAGATGTTGAAGATCTCCTCATCCCAATTTCATAATAAAATTTGATGGGTGAACAAGGGTTTCGGAGCTCACTGATGTCTATCGGTGGTGCTCGTTGTGAGTAGTGTTCAAACTTGTTCACCGGTGTCTATCGGTGGTACTCTTTGTTGTCAAAGGTGTTCACTGATATCTATTAGTGGTACCCTTTGTCTAAGATGAAAAGTTGTTTTATAAATGATAGGACAAAACTGGCTTTATTCAAATCAGCCTCAAACTTCACTGAGCCAAATATGCATGTAGACATAGTCTTAGTAATTTTAGCTATACAGTGTCATCTTGCCACCACAATTCAATTGTGCTGACCCAATATAGTTTGGGCTGCAACTCACCATTGTAGGACCCTCTGACGAGGATTAAGGATTGATAGGGTCGCGAGTCTCCAACCAACATGCCTTGCCTGTGGCACATGATGAAGATGGATCCCACTTTATCCATTTGCTTTCCGCTGTGTGTTTATTTCGGTTTGAGCCAGCCTTGAGCTATGCACCTTGTGTCGAATCTTTTATTACTGGATCATCGTGTAATGAATATTGATGCAATGTTATCGTATTTCATCTTAAACTGTGTGGTCTAGCAAAGTCGATCCAGGGACTAGCACGACACACAGGAGGTCGCTACCTTATAATAAAAGGGGGGCCTTTACACATATATATGCATGTATATCATGAATCTTTAAATTTTCATGATTTACATATATATTTTGGTGTGTGTGAGACAATGCAAGCATATATATGGATGCGTATATCATGAGTATTTAAATTTTCATGATTTGAATATATATACTTTTTTGGGTATTAATATATATGTGAATGTGTAAAATGGCTATATTAAAAATGAATAAAGTAGTAGCACACAAATAATAGAAACAACACCAAATCAGTGCTGAAGTTATCAGGCACAGAAATTCTATGGCGCATGGTTCCTAACATGCGCCACAGAATCACACAATTTTGTGGCGCACCATCTGAGCCATGCGCCACAGAATTGAAACATTCTGTGGTGCACCCCTTTGAACATGCGCCACATAATTACGATGCCCCACTTACACGTGGGCCCGCCCACGCCTGCCTCTCACACCCGTTCCAAATTCACCTAAGTCCCGCGCCCGACTCAACTGCTCCCGCACGACGCCGCCGGCCGGCCCCGCCCATCCCTGCACACGCCCTGCACTAGCTCGTCGCCGGCGACCTCCCCGCGCCACCGACGGCTTCGACGCCGCGCCCCACCGCCCCACTGCTCGACGCCGCGCCCCACCGCCCCACTGCTCGAGGCGGACGCGCTCGGCTCGACACCGTCCCCTTCGTCTTCGCCGCCACGACCCCGCCCTCCTCCGTCCCCTTCCTCTTCCCCGCTGCGGCCTCACCCCGGTGAGCATCCTGCCATGCCCCCACCCCCGCCCGTACTGAACCTGTGGTGCTGCTCGCTGCTGTGCTCGCAAGGTGTTTGGGGAAATTCCCCTGTGGTGCTGCTCACTGCTGTGCTCGCTGTTGTGCTCGCTGCTGCGCGCTAGTATCTTCAGCTTGTTGTGCATTGCAGGGTCAAGCTTGATGTGCTTGCATTGGGTAGCCTGCATTGTTGGACTGTCCACTTAAGCAAAAAAAAATTGGTTGCATACCATATGTTCTTATAATGCCTGTCATATGCACTGTGTTCTGTTCATATGCTTGTGTTCTGTTCATAATGCACTGTGTTGAGTTCATGTGCTCCGACCATCGTGTCGTCTATGTGGATGTGCCGGCAACATGATTTGCCGGCTTGCCATGCCAGCAACATGATTTGCAGGTACCCCGTGAGGCCCTTGAGATTGCCGGAACGTTGATTAACTTCCGTTCCGGCAAATTCGGGTACTCCATATGTCCCTTTTTTAGCAAAGGTTATGCCGAAATTTTTCGTGAAATTTAGCATGACTTTGCTAAAAAAGGACATATGGGGTAATGCAATGGCCGGGGTACCTTAGTTTTTAATTAAGTGATTTTTTACTTATATTTGTTGTATAAATTATAGCAGTGCAAACATGTCGGGGGCCGGCACTTCTAAGCATATGAGCGGCGATGAAGATGCTCGAGACGCGAACAAGACCTTCTGGGAGTTGTCCCAGGAGTTAGAGGAGGCCGCGTGATGAGGACATCCATACTGTTGTTCCCTCTCCAATAAATGATGATGACATGATAGTTGCTGCAAAGAAAAAGTCCAATGATGAGATTCGAATTGGACCAATGACAAGAGCTCGAACCAAGTTACTTGAGCAACAGGTGAACTCGCTCTTAGTTGAACATGATGTTTGTGTTAATGAGAATTTTATACTGCCTAAGTCTATGCATTTATGTATGATCAGGTTTATTAATAACACAAGCATTGGAGGAGGAGACGAGCTACCACAAGGAGAAGAGCAATCACTGATTTCCAATATCAGCAAGTGCGCGAGGGAGGAGAGGGAGGCCGGCGCACAAGGGCAATGAAGGAGATCACACGTTTGCACGATAGAGGGATCAAGTGGCGCACTAGGACATGATCAAGATGATATTAGTCTAAGGTGTAATGCATGAGGACTGCGTGCCATGTTAGGCCGAACCCCCCCATGGGTCGGTTTGTATCCGTTTGAGTCGAACCAGGTTTGGTTCAGTCCGAATTGAGTCCTAGTTTGGCCAGCCCCTTTATATAGCCAAGGGCTGCGCCATAGAGGGGTTAGACCACGTTTAGACAAACCCTAGTTTTGGTTGAACAGCGAAAGCTTTCCTCTAAAATAATACATCTCCAATTCGTATCGATCTGGAGAGTTGAAATCGCAATTGAAGTGTGATCTGTTTCTTCCATTGGGAATTAGTAGATTGCAACTACACCGTTTCGTGGTCGACGGCTACGTGCGCAAGTGTGTGAAGTCGTGAATATCCGAAGGGTAGAGAGCTGTTGCATTGGCAGCAGGGATCTAGCAAGGAGAGTTCATCGGTGACACCAAGTTATCCCTCATCATTCATCTTCCATCGACGTGCTCAACGAGAAGATCGGGCCACCCCATATCATCTGGTATCAGATTTCCAGTGTTTCCTCGGTGAGCATCCACAAATCCATCCCCGTAGATTTATTGTTTTCTTCCTATCCAGAAAAGGCCAAAAAAAAATTAGGGTTAGATTTCGCCTTAGCCTAGATAGCATCGATTGCATCTCTAGTTTGCTGTTCGTGTTGATCCGTTGCGTTTTCCTTTTTTTCGTTTGTGTCTTCGTGTTTGTTTAGGTTTAGGGTTTAGTCCTTCTCCTAGTCGAGTTGTGTTCCTTTTTGTTTCGGAGTCCTTATCAAAAATCAAAAAAAAAAAATCGCTTGTTCCGAGTTCATTTCAGTTTCCAGCCGCGAATAAGTTTCCGTCGCTCGGATTGCTGGTTTCCGTCGATGTACGTCGCTGTTTTTCCGGTTCCGAGTCCGTGTCGTGGACGGTTTCCGGAAGAAAATTCAAACTGCCATAACTTTTGCATACGAACTCCGATTTCGACGTTCTTTAGCTCGTTTCGAAGAGGAGACCGAAGCGAAGGCAGCCAAACTGACTTCGTCTGTTTAAGGCTTTTTGACGTCTCAGATTTCCCAAAAAACGTCGGGAAGTATTTCTTTTTGCCACTTTTGTGCAAAAACCTTAGACACAGCCTTTCTACAGCAGTGTTAGGAGCTTACCCATACAGGACTAGCTAACGTTTTGTGCTCCCAGGCTGCTCATTATTGTGTGTCTTGTTGTCTATCAAATTGCTGGCCATAGAAAACTGAAAAATTCATCAAAAAAAATTCAGAGAAAAGAAAAGGCCAAAGTGCATATCATCCTTTTGTGACACTACTTGTTGTTGAGCAATCTTGAGCCTGTTTTTCTTTGAGCAGCGTGCTAGTGTCCTTCCAGTGCATTGCAACACGAGCTATCCTCCGGACATATCTATATATATTTGTGCTCATCCCTATAGTTGCTTTGCCCCATTTTTCTTCACGTGTGTGTTTCCCGTGTCTTTGTGTATCACACGAGCAGCAAATAGGATTTGTAGTTGGTGTTGTTAGGATTCCATACCTACAGCTCCACCGTCAATACCCTGCCTTGTCGTGTGACCGTTTTTCATACCCTGATATTCACTTCATCACATCCGTGCATTTAGTCATCACTACGACCGGGTACGCATTGCTATTCACTTTGGAATTTTCAGATTACCTTTTCTTGTTGGTTGAGTGAGTTGTGAGCGTACCACCATATCGATTTTGCTTTTGCACTAACCTACTAATCATGTCTTCTAGTGATGAGATTGTGATGCAGAAAAAGGACGCGGATACTACTGTTACATGGAGCGATTATGAGCATTTGCGTGATCACTTGGCTGGGATGTTTGACAAAAATTCTGCCGCAGTTGACAGCGACATACAAGCAATGCAGCTCAAGTTGGAGGCAACTGAAACCACTGTGAATGCCATACAAACCATGGTGGATACTCTCCAAACGAGTGTGCACACCTTACAGCACTCCATTGATGCGCTGCGCCATGCTTTGGACAACCGGCAACCGCACTAGCAACAATTTGATGATGCTTTTGAGGAGGATAGTGTGCATGGCGAAAATATGAATGCTCCTGGCCGAGGGCGTGCTCATCATAATCCGGGCCGTGCTGTGTTTCCATTGGGCCGTGCTCAGCATGTACCTCTCCATGCACAAGATGATCCGCTCGGTAAACCTAAGTTTTCAATTCCACGGTTTGAGGGATCCCCGGATGTTGAAGAGTATCTTACATGGGAGCTGAAGATCGAAAAATTATGGCGTTTACATGACTATATAGAAGATAGGAAGGTCAAGCTTGCGTCTTCTGAATTTGATGGATATGCCTTGCGTTGGAGGGATACCCTTGTGCAAAACCGTCAAGCTGACAATGAACTTCCTTTCCTTACATGGCAAGAGATGAAGGCTGTTATGAGAGCTCGTTTTGTTCCCTCTAATTATTTGCGTTCAGTTTTTGACAAATTGACGCAACTAAAGCAAGGGACTATGACAGTTGACGCATATTACATGGACATGGAGATGTTGTTGCAGCGTGCACGTGTCCGGAAATCCGTTGAGATGACTATGCAGCGTTTTCTTCATGGCTTAAAATTCACGATCAAGGGTATTGTGCGCCATCATAATTATACCAATATGAATGAGCTCTTACACCATGCAAGGGAGGCTGAATCGCAACTCGCTGAAGAGGCACAAATCAAAGCAAGATACGCTAGTTCTGGGCGTTTCTCTAGTAGGGCGTCCTCCCCTTCGGCTGCACCAATGGAGGGACAGTCAAGCCGTGCCTCTTCCTCTTATTCTAAGCCAGCCTCCACTGCTCCTGTTTCGAGGAGACCAGCCGCACCCGCTGCTAGTACTGATTCGTCTATGTCTACAGCACGCAATAGGGACATGAGTTGCCACACATGTGGAGGCAAAGGTCATTTCAAGAGAGATTGTCCCAACAGGAAAGTCATGCTTATTAATGAGAACAATGAATATGAAACAGGTGATGATGCTGATCCTAATGCAGATGATGCTAATGGCTATACAAGTGATGATGCCGTTGATGCCTTTGCTACTGCAGCTCCTGTTATTGTTGTGTCACCACGCACCTTGAGTGTGCAGCCACATGTGGATTCTCAACGTTGCAATCTGTTTCAAACAAAAGCACTCGTGGGTCACAATAAAGCTTGCAAAGTTATAATTGATGGAGGTAGCTGCAGGAATCTTGCAAGTAAAGAGTTGTGTGCCAAACTGAAGTTGACATATTTACCTCATCCCAATCCATACTATATTCAGTGGTTAAGTGATAATGGTGAGATGAAGGTGAATCACATGGTGCGTGTGAATTTTGAGATAGGGCCATACAAGGATTCCATTGAGTTTGATGACCAGCCTATGACTGTTTGTCACCTCTTATTGGGTCGGCCTTGGCTGTATGATCGCCATGTGCAACACAATGGCCGTGCCAATACCTATCACTTGGAGTTCAAGGGCAAGAAAATTAATTTGCACCCCATGTCACCACAGCAAATAGTGAACGAATCTCGGCAGAAAACATAAGTACATATAGAGAAAACACCGGGACAAGAGAAAATTGTAACAGCTGTGAGTGATATAACGAAAAGTGAGAGAGTGCCTAATTTGTTGATTTTAGCCACCAAAGATGACATGAGAGAATTTAGTGAGGATCCTACAGCCGTGCCTCTTGTGCTTATGTACAAAGGCGAGGTTTTAGTTTCTAATGACATGCAACCTGTTTCTCTTGGTGTGTCTACTGTTTTGCAGGATTATGACGATGTTTTCCCGGACGAGGTACCCGCAGGTCTGCCACCATTGCGTGGCATTGAGCACCAAATTGACCTCATCCCTGGCGCCACACTTCCTAACCGCGCGCCGTATAGAACAAACCCCGAGGAGACAAAAGAGATACAGCAACAAGTGCAAGCACTACTCGACAAGGGGTACATTCGTGTCTCTCTTAGCCCTTGCGCTGTTCCTGTAATTTTAGTTCCTAAAAAAGATGGTACATGGCGTATGTGTGTTGATTGTAGAGCTATTAATAACATCACTATTCGCTATCGTCATCCTATTCCACGCTTAGAAGATATGCTTGATGAATTAAGTGGTGCTGCTATTTTCTCTAAGATTGATTTGCGTAGTGGATACCATCAAATTAGGATGAAAGAGGGGGATGAATGGAAAACTGCTTTCAAAACGAAATTTGGCTTATATGAGTGGCTAGTTATGCCTTTTGGACTTACTAATGCACCTAGCACCTTCATGCGTTTAATGAATCATGTTTTGAGAGACTTCATTGGTAAATTCGTGGTTGTGTATTTTGATGATATACTTGTTTACAGCCGCACTGAATTTGCACATTGTGATCATCTTAGACAAGTTTTGCAAGTGTTGCGTGATGCTAAATTATATGCTAATCTTGAGAAGTGCACATTTGCAAAAGATAGGGTGATATTTCTGGGATATGTTGTATCTAAGAATGGGGTAGAGGTAGATTCATCTAAAATTGAAGCAATTCAAAATTGGCCTACCCCCATGAACGTGAGTCAAGTACGAAGTTTTCACGGTCTTGCTGGTTTTTATAGGCGTTTTGTGAAAGACTTTAGTACTATTGCTGCACCATTGAATGAATTAACTAAGAAAGGTGTACCTTTTGTGTGGGGCGCTGCCCAAGACATTGCTTTTGATGAGCTGAAACGTTTGCTTACTTCTGCACCTTTGCTTGCATTACCAGATTTTAATAAACAATTCGAAATTGAGTGTGATGCTAGTGGCATAGGAATTGGTGGTGTTTTGATGCAAGAAGGTAGACCTATTGCTTATTTCAGCGAGAAACTTTCTGGTGCTAGATTGAATTATCCTGTTTATGATAAAGAGTTGTATGCACTTGTTCGAGTTCTTGAGGTTTGGCAACATTATTTGTGGCCAAAGGAATTTATCATACATTCTGATCATGAAGCTTTGAAATATCTGAAAGCTCAATCTAGTTTGCATAGGCGTCTTGCTAAGTGGGTTGAGTTCATTGAGTCGTTTCCCTACATCATTAAGTATAAGAAAGGGAAGGATAATGTTGTGGCTGATGCTCTCTCTAGGAAGAACATGTTATTGACACATTCAGATGTTAAAATTCCTGGTTTGGAGAGTTTGTGTGATTTATATGCTACTGATCATGATTTTGCTGAACCATATCGCTTATGTATGCTCAAACACGCATGGGAAAAGTTTCATATACATGATAGATTTTTGTTTCGAGCTAACAAACTATGTGTTCCACAATCGTCGGTGCGTTTGTTGTTGTTGCAGGAATCACATGCAGGTGGCTTGATGGGCCATTTTGGGCGTGAGAAGACCTTACTCATGCTCGCTGATCACTTTTATTGGCCCAAGATGAGGCGTGACGTGGACAGATTTGTTCGTCGCTGTGTTACATGCAATACATCCAAGTCAAAGCTGAAGCCTCACGGTTTGTATACACCACTACCGGCACCTAACAAGCCATGGGCAGATATTAGTATGGATTTTGTGTTAGGTTTGCCACGCACTAAAAGAGGACATGATAGTATTTTTGTGGTAGTGGATAGGTTCTCTAAGATGGCACACTTTATTGCATGCCACAAGAGCGACGATGCGTCGCATGTTGCTAATCTGTTTTTCAGGGACATCGTGCGCATTCATGGAGTACCTAGGACGATTGTTTCTGATCGTGATGTCAAGTTCATGAGCTACTTCTGGAAGACATTGTGGGGCAAGCTTGGGACGAAGTTGCTGTTCAGCACAACGTGTCATCCCCAAACAGATGGTCAAACGGAGGTGGTGAATCGAACTTTCTCACAGTTGCTGCGAGCTATGATCAAGAAAAATCTGCGTGAATGGGAGGAGTGTTTGCCACATGTTGAGTTTGCCTATAATCGAGCAGTGCACTCTACCACTCAGCTTTGTCCTTTTGAGGTGGTGTATGGCTTCAAACCAATTACACCGCTAGATTTGCTGCCTCTTCCTTTACATGAGAGAGTCAATATGGAGGCATCAAAACGAGCAGATTATGTGAAGAAAATTCATGAGAAGACACGAGAGGCAATTGAGAAGAAAGGAAAGAACATTGCTGCTGCACGAAATCAATCACGCAAGCAAGTTTTGTTTCAGCCTGGAGACATGGTTTGGGTGCATTTGCGCAAGGACAGATTTCCACACATGAGGAATTCGAAGTTAAAACCACGTGGTGCTGGTCCTTTTAAGGTTATTGCAAAGATAAATGACAATGCCTACTCCATTGATCTTCCTATGGCCGAATTTGGTGCTGTTAGCAATAGTTTCAACGTTGCTGATTTGGCACCGTATGATGGAGATGACCTTGGAGCGTCGAGGTCGACGCCTTTTGAAGGGGGGGGGGGGGGGGGGGAGATGATGAGGACATCCATACTGTTGTTCCCTCTCCAATAAATGACGATGACATGATAGTTGCTGCAAAGAAAAAGTCCAATGATGAGATTCGAATTGGACCAATGACAAGAGCTCGAACCAAGTTACTTGAGCAACAGGTGAACTCGCTCTTAGTTGAACATGATGTTTGTGTTAATGAGAATTTTATACTGCCTAAGTCTATGCATTTATGTATGATCAGGTTTATTAATAACACAAGCATTGGAGGAGGAGACGAGCTACCACAAGGAGAAGAGCAATCACTGATTTCCAATATCAGCAAGTGCGCGAGGGAGGAGAGGGAGGCCGGCACACAAGGGCAATGAAGGAGATCACACGTTTGCACGTTAGAGGGATCAAGTGGCGCACTAGGACATGATCAAGATGATATTAGTCTAAGGTGTAATGCATGAGGCCTGCGTGCCATGTTAGGCCGAACCCCCCCATAGGTCGGTTTGTATCCGTTTGAGTCGAACCAGGTTTGGTTCAGTCCGAATTGAGTCCTAGTTCGGCCAGCCCCTTTATATAGCCAAGGGTTGCGCCATAGAGGGGTTAGACCACGTTTAGACAAACCCTAGTTTTGGTTGAACAGCGAAAGCTTTCCTCTAAAATAATACATCTCCAATTCGTATCGATCTGGAGAGTTGAAATCGCAATTGAAGTGTGATCTGTTTCTTCCATTGGGAATTAGTAGATTGCAACTACACCGTTTCGTGGTCGACGGCTACGTGCGCAAGTGTGTGAAGTCGTGAATATCCGAAGGGTAGAGAGCTGTTGCATTGGCAGCAGGGATCTAGCAAGGAGAGTTCATCGGTGACACCAAGTTATCCCTCATCATTCATCTACCATCGACGTGCTCAACGAGAAGATCGGGCCACCCCATATCACCGCGAAAAATCCTACTCGTGGTGGCGGTGAGCATGAGGATCATACCACCACCACCGATGGAGATGCTAGTGGCGGCCATGAGGACGCCGATACCGCCACCGATGGCGGCGAGGACTACAGGGCCGATGGTAGCAACCCGCCCGCGCAGAATAAAAAGAAGCCAAGGAGGGATCGGACACCGCAAGCACTCGGCAACGTCACAGATGCTTTCACTGAGGTCTCGCCAAGTGGCCTCCCATTGCAGCCCGAGAGACTTGCCAAAGGATACGGCATGCAACTAGGGTGCATCCTCCGGGAAAGTGTGTCGATCAACACGGAGGACCTCAGAAGCAAGCAGAATGAGGCTGTGGTCAAGACCCTCATCAAGAAGCTTCACCAACGATACAAGTTCCCGCAGCCGTTCAACAAAAAGGTGGACAGTTTAGCCATCACGAAGATGAGCACCGCCTTGAGCAGCTGGAAATTAAGGGTGAGGAGGAAGATTGAAAAGGGTGAAACCTGGGAAGAGATAAAAACCAAAGATCCAATGCTCGACAAAGAAGACTTCGACGCATTCAAGTTGTCCTTGTCTACTGAGGAGTCTATAAAATGGACCGAGTGGGGGAAGAAAATGCGGGACCTGAACCTAGGTAACCACCATTTGGGAAGAGGTGGCTGCCGAGGAAAACAGCCCATTTTGGACAAGGAGGATTCCGAGGTTGAAAAACTAGGGAAAGAGAACCCGTGGCACAAAATCCCGGACGAGCAGGTCCGGAACTTTGTCCGGTCCCGCTACTATCTGGTCAAAGAGCAGGTAACCACCATTTGTCAGCTGGCCGTGTGTCCGGCTTTGGTACGAGCATGAAGTTCCTCCAGTACTACAGCACAGACGGCGGCCAGATGAGAAGGCAGAGGAGGAAGCCGACTAGGGATAGCGCCGAGGTTCTGGAGTTAAGGAAGAAGGTGGAAACACTGGAGCACGAGAAAGTGGACTCCAGCACGGTGAACAAGTTGGTGAAGGAGAGGTTCGAGGAGCTCTTCCCCCCCTGGGTTGATGGAGGGGTTAGCTGCTTGGAATGCGGCAGGTCGACAGGGGCCGATACACGTGCCCAGCTACACCAGCAGCACCTCCAGCCATATAGCGACCACTCCGGACCAGATGGTGACCCCGCCGACCAACACCGCTGCCGAGCCGCCGCTCCATACTGTGCCACAGGCGCCCTGATGAGGATATAATAGGGGTACATGCTGATTATACATGCTTGAGCTGGAAGGAAATATTGAGCCTCACTGATGTTCATTATAAGGTGAATTCTTTCCTAGTAATAAATAATGTTTGTGTTTATGAGAATATTATACTATCTAAGCCTATGAATTTATGTATGATTAGGTTTACTAATAACACAAACATGGATGGAGCAGAGGAAGCAAGGAGCACAAGGACGCGTGGAAAACAAAGATGCTGCCATGGAAAACAACATCAAGGAAATGATATTTCAGTTCGGATTGGCAGAAGTCCCGAATTTGAAATAGTCATGGATTTTTCATACGGGTTCCAAATAAAGCAAGGAAGCACAATCCGGAAAGGATATTCGATGAGCTTTCCAATGGATCCGGCCCCAACTAAAGATTCGACTCGTACAAGGCGTGGTCGCCGAACCAAGTTACGAATCGTTTTCTGTAAGCTTCCAAAAGGAGTCCAATTGGCTGTACCCATGTTGGGTCAGTTTGTAATCGAGTTGGTTGAGTCCAACCGAGTAGGAATAGGCTAGATTCGTGGGAGGCATCCCCTTCCCTCATATATACCTCATAGCCACGAATTATTAGGTTAGACTACGTTAAACATAAACCCTAGACATCATAGATCGAACTGCTCTAAGCATTCATCTTGAAGTATCGTTACTGCTTGCAAATTATGCGTGTTATCTGCTGTTCCATTGGGAATAAGGGGATACAGGACCACTCGTAGTCTTTGATTACGTTGTGCAAGAGTGTGTAGTTGAGAATATCCAAAGGGATTGAGGGCTGTTGCACTGGCATCAGGGTTCATCCAGGAGAGTTGTCAGTGAAGCACTAGTTATCTATCAAGTTATCGTGAGAGTTCATCGAGAAGATCGGGCCACTCCCATATCATCTTGGTATCAGACTTCAGGTTGCCTCGGTGAGCAATTTTTTCCCCCCTTAGATTGAGTGTTTTTCATCCTATCCAGAAAAAGCCCCACAAAAAAAATATTGAGATTTCGAGTTTGCCATAGCCCTAGATCAACACCGAATTGCTTCTACTAGTTGCTGTTTCTTGTTGATTTTGCGTTTCTGTTTTTCGTTTTGTCTCTTGCGTCTATCTAGGTTTAGGGTTCTTCGAGTCTAGTTTTTCTGAGTTGTGTCTTTGTTTTTGTTCGGAGTCTAAACAGAAAAGTCCCACGAAAATAGTTGTTCGAGTGGAGATCCGATCGAGTTGGCAACATGTCTGCCGCAAAGCTATCGTGTGCAGCTCGGTTTCCTTAATTTTCGCGTGGAGTTTTGGCAACCATAACAGAAAAGGAAAGTCCAGATCGGATCATACGGGAAGGAAGGAAATAAAGTCAGGTTCGGATTTAAGGTAATACATAAATAGGAAGGTTCTCCTCTGTTTGATAAAGAAGCAAGATCGGATCTGATTAAAACGGAAAGAGCAATCTCTGATTTCATTAGTTCCGAATTTGGTGGGATTCTTTCTCGCTTTGTCTCCTGACGTGGAGTTTTGGCAGGAAAGGACAGTAAATAAGAGGCAGTTTCGGATTTGTTTGCTACGTGGGAAAGGAAAACAGTTGGTACCTCCTGCCCGGCACGGTTTTTGCTATTTTCTCTGCCGTGAGTCTATTAGGTTTCGGTTCTGTTTTCTTGCAAATTTCTTAGTGATTCCAATCCGTATCTTTGTGAACCATAGCCAGGACCTATCTACTTAGAATTTTAGGAGCTTACCCATTCAAGACTAGCTCAATTTTGTGCTCACAGGCTGCTGTTTTTTTTTGTGTCCGCACATTCCGTACAATCTGCAATATTTGGACATAAAAGAGTGGAAATCAACGAGAGAAAAAACAGAAAAATAAAAGAGGAAAAGAGGCCTGAAAAGTATTGATCTTTGCCACAAGTTTGGAGCTGTTTATATGATGTTTGCACTACTTCTTTGAGCAATCTTGTGCCTGTTTCTAAGAGCTGTAGCTAGTGTCTTTCCAGTGCATTGCAACACGAGCTCTACTCCGGACACACATCATTATTTTTTTGCTCATCCCTATAGTTGCATTGCCCCATTATTCTCCACGTGTGCGTTTCCCGTGCATTTTATATCACATTGATCAGCACTAGGCTTTGTGAATCGGTGTTGTTAGGATTCCCAACCATGCCCCACCAAATACCCTGTTTGTCCTGTGACACTTGATATCCTGGTTATTCTCTTCTCACACTTGGTACACTTTTCATTGATACTTGTTGGTAAGTACATCCTATTCACTTTGGAACGGTAAGATACACTATTATTTGCTGGTTTTTGAGTGAGTTGTGAGAGAACACCACAAACCATTGTTATTTTGTTTTCACTAACAAGTTAATCAATGGAGTCTACTAGTAATGATGTGCAGGAACCGTTTCATGTGGGTTCTGTTTGCAGTGACACATTTTGGGAGGAGGATGCTAGTGGGATCCCTGCATCGGATTTGTTCCACTTCACAGCAGACATCAAAGGAAGCCCTGTTGCTATTACCCTTGATAAGGGTACACGGTATAATTTTTATAGTATTGAGGTTGTTGCACAATTGCAGTTGGTTCCAACGAAACTTAAGCGACCATTCATAATATCTACTAATGATGTTGCACTTCACATTACTCATACTACCTCTATTCCGTTAACTATGCATGGTCATACGGAGCGAGTTTTTTGTAATGTGCTTCCTAGAGCTTTTACTTGTTGTCATCTTCTGTTGAGTGCAAAGTGGTGCCATAGCTATAACGTTAATTTTGTTAGCCATTATCCTGATTTACAATTCTTTTGGAACAAAAAGAAAAATTGGATAATACATGCACGGCTTAAAAAAATTCAGGAGGTTAGACGTCAACCTTTACTTTTGTCTCCTCAATTCCTTGAAAAGCAAAGACTTGAAAACATTGAGATGCAAAGATTGGAGCATATAGTAATGGGATTTGTCGAGGTTAAGGAGACATGTGAGGCTGTTTCTACTAATGTAATCATGTCTACTCCTAGTGTTCTTTCCTATGATGTGCAGGTTGATTTTGAAGAAAGGGAGCCTATAGTACAACCTGCACCACTACCACATACTTTGGAGGAGCATACTATCGTTCCTAGTGTTGTTTCTTGTACTATGCAGGTTGTTTCTGAAGAAAGGGAGCCTACTCAAGTACAATCTACAACACCACTTGACAAAGATGAGCCAGTGCCTACTAAATCTGAGAAGAATGCCATTGATATTGGTGCTGATTTGGAGCTGGAACATGCAAATTCGAAATTTTTTGAGCATACTAATTTGCTAGCTGATTCTTGTGATTTGCATGACACATATATTCATGACCCATGTGCTAATTTGCCAATTTCGACTTTTGAGCATGTGGTCTTAATTACTCATAAAGAAGTACTTGCTAAAATACCATCGGTTGATATTGCGTATGCCATCATGTTAAATGAACCAATTACTGTGCAATGTACTATGAATATGATTTCTGCAATTTCATATGTGAATTCTATCACCTTTGCTTCTTGTTTCACATTTAATCTCGTTGGTAACTATGGCATGAATGAAATATTTATGGTGGATCATATATGCATTACTTGTGATAGAATTGCTGCATTGCAAATTGATTTACCTCGGTTAGATTGTTCGGAGATTGCTAGATTTGAACATGATTATACAATTATGTTTTGTTTGCCCAAACAATTGCTATATATACATGCTATTGATTTATACATCACTTCTATTTGCAAATTGAGTTGCATTTTCGATAATGGGAATAATGAACATGATCATATCATTGAGTGTACTACCTTCTGGTTTTACCTTGTTACCATGAAATTTGATCATAGATCTTCTGTGAGAACACTGGATTTAATACTAAACAACAATAATTTATATACGGTTGTTTGCCATTTTTATCATGATCATATGACCTTCACTTATATCTGCAATTGTGATTGTTGTTTGATGAGATGTTCTTTGTTTTCATGTGACAAATATGTGCTGATTATGTGCAATTTTCCTTGCCTTATGTCATGTGAGAACACTTATCATGTCCATACCAATGATGCACCCCGTTATAGATACATGTATTGTGCATACACGTTGTTCTTTTTGTTTCTTCCACGTTCAGCTTACCACAAGCCGAGGACGTCTTGTCTTGAAGAAAGGGAGGATGATGAGGATATAATAGGGGTACATGCTGATTATACATGCTTGAGCTGGAAGGAAATATTGAGCCTCACTGATGTTCATTATAAGGTGAATTCTTTCCTAGTAATAAATAATGTTTGTGTTTATGAGAATATTATACTATCTAAGCCTATGAATTTATGTATGATTAGGTTTACTAATAACACAAACATGGACGGAGGAGAGGAAGCAAGGAGCACAAGGACGCGTGGAAAACAAAGATGCTGCCATGGAAAACAACATCAAGGAAATGATATTTCAGTTCGGATTGGCAGAAGTCCCGAATTTGAAATAGTCATGGAGTTTTCATACGGGTTCCAAATAAAGCAAGGAAGCACAATCCGGAAAGGATATTCGATGAGCTTTCCAATGGATCCGGCCCCAACTAAAGATTCGACTCGTACAAGGCGTGGTGACCGAACCAAGTTACGAATCGTTTTCTGTAAGCTTCCAAAAGGAGTCCAATTGGCTGTACCCATGTTGGGTCAGTTTGTAATCGAGTTGGTTGAGTCCAACCGAGTAGGAATAGGCTAGATTCGTGGGAGGCATCCCCCTCCCTCATATATATCTCATAGCCACGAATTATTAGGTTAGACTACGTTAAACATAAACCCTAGACATCATAGATCGAACTGCTCTAAGCATTCATCTTGAAGTATCGTTACTGCTTGCAAATTATGCGTGTTATCTGCTGTTCCTTTGGGAATAAGGGGATACAGGACCACTCGTAGTCTTTGATTACGTTGTGCAAGAGTGTGTAGTTGAGAATATCCAAAGGGATTGAGGGCTGTTGCATTGGCATCAGGGTTCATCCAGGAGAGTTGTCAGTGAAGCACTAGTTATCTATCAAGTTACCGTGAGAGTTCATCGAGAAGATCGGGCCACTCCTTATCACGCCCCCTACCAAGGCACAGGAGCCCCCCATGCAACCTCCGGCGGCAGCGAATGAGACGCCGGCCGCCGGCACCGGCGCCATTGTATCAACATTAGAGGAGCTCAACGCAATCGACAAGGTAACTAACTAGTTAGTCCATGACATCTTCTATAATTAACTATGCCTTTGATGACTGCCATCTCATGATGCGCAACATGCATGTGTTGACTCTCAGGACACGCCTTGCATACTCCTGCATACGGTGCGGGCCGGTGGCGAGTTGGTGGATGTTGCTAAGGGCACGATCATACAACCAAAGAGTAGCCTAATGCACAACCAACGCATGAACGAGGCCGTGCTGAGAATCAAGTTGGATGAGGTATTGCCTCAGTTTCAACACATCGATCCCCCAATGCAACCTCCGGGAGCCGAGGATGAGCACATGGTCCTTGGAGCCTGCGTCAAGTGGCTCATGGAATGGCCGAAGAGCCAAATTCGTCTTGGGGGGGTCAGACGCACCTCCGGCGCCACCTCGAAGCCGCCACAAAAGGTTAGGCCCTCTATCGTTCGGCCCCCATCAAGGCCGCCACATATACCTGTTGTGAACGAGCCGGCGCCACAAGCACCAGTTGCCAGGACCCGGAAGGAAGCGCCGGTCGTCGCCACCACAAGCCGGCACCAAATATTGTTGGGAGCGTCTGCACCGGAACAAGCCAAAGACAAAGCCGTTGCGCCTCAACTTCAAATCATCGACGATGATCATGATGATGATAATAATGGCGACGACGTCGATGGATTCCTCAACACTGGCGCCTTGGATGGTTCGTACATGCCTCCTTTGGATGACGAACACTTCCGCGGCCCCCGCAGTATGCCTATTCATCCCACTTCATGCTCGCAGCACCTGAACTTCAATGGTTTATCTCAAGACATGCCTCCGGAGGCCGGCGATCAAGCTGAACCGGCTAACATTTTCAGCCCTGGCACACTGCACAAGTCGATTCACGATGTGCAATCCCCAGAGGTGAAGAAGAAGCACAGGAAGAGAAGTAAGCCAGGTGCCTCTGCGAGCCAGCCAGCTCCTAGGACTGTCCGGGATGAACAAATGGTTCCACCACGTCGTGATGGCTTGACCCGAATGCATGAAGCTGGTAAACCGATACTGCCTCCGAAGCTGCTCCGCATCGCACAAGGATCCATGAAAGCTTTGCATGATGCTATCTTGACGCTAGAGGGCATCCTTCTTAAAGACGAGGACCCAAATTACCCGGTGTTCACGTGCAAGGTGCCAAAGGGCGTGAACTTGGTCGATGAAGCCCCTGCGGATGTAATCTTTATAGCCTTCGAGGACGTCTTCAAGCTGTTTCACTCTAGACGGCTGGACTATAACTTGGTCCATCTATACGCGCTCAATCTGGCGGTGAAGATCAAGAGAGAGACAAACCCGTACGTCGCGGTAGCGGATCCCTACTACATGAGTGACAGCCAGTTGGTTGAAGGATCAGGGAGACGGATCATGGCGAGGGAGTTACTCCAAAGCTTCATGCTGAAAAACATGAGCAAGAACAGCCATCTTGTGCCTTTCTTTTGCAAGTAAGTACACATCCGCTCGTCGATGTCGTAACTTATGTTTTCCCATAGAGTCGTTCCATTGCTTATCATGAATTTCCTACATTCCGTTTGAATTGCGTTAAGCAGGGACAAGTACGCAGTACTCATTGCCGTAAACCCGAGGTGGTCCATTGCCACTTATTTCGACTCGGTGAGTTCGGTTATAGAGAAAGACTACACCCGAATAAAGGGTGTTCTCGATGAGGCTCTCGAGATCTACGCCCGTAATGAAGGCACCTTCGAAAAGAAGTGTTAATTCTTCAACAAGAACAAGACACACAAGTTCAGTCATGTCACCGAGTTCCCTTGCATCAAGGAGCACTCTGAGAGCGTGAAGGAGGCGTTCTATGTCATCCATCAACTTAAAGGGTATGTCGAGGAAGCAGATGCCATCAGGTTTCCAAATAAACTCCGGGAATGGACCAAAAATATGGGGGAAATGATATGGGGTGGCCCGATCTTCTCGATGAACTCTCACGATAACTTGATAGATAACTAGTGCTTCACTGACAACTCTCCTGGATGAACCCTGGTGCCAATGCAACAGCCCTCAATCCCTTTGGATATTCTCAACTACACACTCTTGCACAACGTAATCAAAGACTACGAGTGGTCCTGTATCCCCTTATTCCCAATGGAACAGCAGATAACACGCATAATTTGCAAGCAGTAACGATACTTCAAGATGAATGCTTACAGCAGTTCGATCTATGATGTCTAGGGTTTTGTTTAAACGTGGTCTAACCTAATAATTCGTGGCTATGAGGTATATATGAGGGAGGGGGATGCCTCCCACGAATCTAGCCTATTCCTACTCGGTTGGACTCAACCAACTCGATTACAAACTGACCCGACATGGGTACAGCCAATTGGACTCCTTTTGGAAGCTGACAGAAAACGATTCGTAACTTGGTTCGGTCACCACGCCTTGCACGAGTCGACTCTTTAGTTGGGGCCGGATCCATTGGAAAGCTCTTCGAATATCCTTTCCGGATTGTGTTTCCTTGCTTTATTTGGAACCCGTATGAAAAATCCATGACTATTTCAAATTCGGGACTTCTGCCAATCCGAACTGAAATATCATTTCCTTGATGTTGTTTTCCATGGCAGCATCTTTGTTTTCCACGCGTCCTTGTGCTCCTTGCTTCCTCTCCTCCATCCATGTTTGTGTTATTAGTAAACCTAATCATACATAAATTCATAGGCTTAGATAGTATAATATTCTCATAAGCACAAACATTATTTATTACTAGGAAAGAATTCACCTTATAATGAACATCAGTGAGGCTCAATATTTCCTTCCAGTTCAAGCATATATAATCAGCATGTACACCTATTATATCCTCATCATCCTCCCTTTCTTCAAGACAAGACGTCCTCGGCTTGTGGTAAGCTGAACGTGGAAGAAACAAAAAGAACAACGTGTATGCACAATACATGTATCTCTATAATAAGGTGCATCATTTTTGGGGGCATGATAAATATTCTCACATGACTTAAAACAACAAAAGTGGCAAGTATATAACACACAATTGTCATATGAAAACCAAGAACATCTCATCAAACAGCAATCACAATTGCAGATATAAGTGAAGTTCATATGATCATGATAATAATGACAAACAACCATATAGAAATTCTTGTTGTTTAGTATTAAATCCAGTGTTCTCACAGAAGATCTATGATCAAACTTCATGGTAACAACGTAAAACCAGAAGGTAGTACACTCAAAGATATGATCATGTTCATTATTCCCATTACCGAAAATGCAACTCAATTTGCAAATATAAGTGATGTATAAATCAGTACCATGTATATATAACAATTGTTTGGGCAAACAACACATAGGTGTATAAGCATGTTCAAATCTAGCAAGCTCCAGACAATCTAACCGAGGTAAATCAAGTTGTAATGCAGCAAGTCTATCACAAGTAATGCATATATGATCCACCAAAAATATTTCATTCATGCCATAGTTACCAACGAGATTAAATGTGAAATAAGAAGCAAAGGTGCTAGAATTCACATATGAAATTTCAGAAATCTTATTCATAGCACATTGCACAGTAATTGGTTCAGTTAACATGATGGAATACACAATATCAACAGGTGGTATTTTAGCAAGTACTTCTTTATGAGTAATTAAGACCACATGCTCAAAATTCGAAATTGGCAAAGTAGCACATGGTTCATGAATATATGTGTCATGCAAATCACAAGAATCAGCTAGCAAACTTGTATGCTCACCAAATTTCGAATTTGCATGTTGCAGCTCCAAATCAGCACCAATATCAATGGCATCCTCCTCAGATTTATTAGGTACTGACTCATCTTTCTCAAGTGGTGCTGCAGGTTGTACCTGAGGAGGCTCCCTTTTTTCACAAGCAATCTGCATAGCACAAGAAACAACACTAGGAACAATACTATGCTCCTCCAAAGTATGTGGTAGTGGTGCAGGTTGTACTATAGGCTCCCTTTCTTCAAAAGCAAACTGCACATCACAGGAAACGACACTAGGAGTAGACATGATTACATTAGGAGAAACAACCTCACATGTCTGTTTAACCTCCAGTTGCAAATTTTCTTTTACACTCACATTCTCTTTCGTTATGTCTACATGCTCACTTAATTTAATTGCGGGGGTTATAGGAGAGCATAGGTTTAGATGCCAAACCCTCTGAAATTGTTTAAGCGATGCATGTATTATCCAATTTTTCTGATTGTTCCAAAAGAATTGTAAATCAGGATAATGGCTAACAAAATTAACTTCATAGCGACGACACCAGTTTGCACTCAACAAAAGATGACAACAAGTAAACGCTCTAGGAAGCACGTTACAAAAAACTCGCTCCGTATGACCATGAATAGTTAACGGAATATAGGTAGTATGAGTAATTTGAAGTGCAACATCATCAGTAGATATTATGAATGGTTGCGTAAGGTTCGTTGGAACCAACTGCAATTGTGCAACAACCTCAATACTAACAAAATTATACCGTGTACCTTTATCAAGGGTAATAGCAACATGGCTTCCTTTGATGTCTGCTGTGAAGTGGAACAAATCCGATGCAGGGATCCCACTAGCATCCTCCTCCCAAAATGTGTTACTGCAAACAGAACCCGCATGAAATGGTTCCTGCACATCATTACTAGGAGACTGCATTGATTAACTTGTTAGTGAAAACAAAATAGCAATGGTTTGTGGTGTTCTCTCACAACTCACTCAAAAACCAGCAAATAATAGTGTATCTTACCGTTCCAAAGTGAATAGGATGTACTTACCAACAAGTATCAATGAAAAGTGTACCAAGTGTGAGAAGAGAATAACCAGGATATCACGTGTCACAATGCAAACAGGGTATTTGGTGGGGCTTGGTTGGGAATCCTAACACACCAAAATGACAAAGCCTATTTGCTGTTTTGTAATGATAGAAAACACACCTAGGAAACTCACACAAAATTTTGGAGACAAATGTGGCAATGCAAATATATGGATAGAGTTTTTGCAATGCACTAGAAAGACACTAGCTAAGCTCAAAGAAAACAGGCACAAGATTGCTCAATGTAGTGTCAATATATAGCAAGGATCAAAACAGCTCCACTCTCCAAATTATGCACTTGTAACTTTCGGCCTCCTTTGACTATTGCTCTTTTGCTCTCTTTTTTTTATACTATCACTTTTTCTGTTTTTATGTATTTTTCCAATGGCCTTAACAATGCTAGGAGTAGAAATTACAGAAACAAGAATTGAACACTAGGATGAGCAGCCTGTATGAGCACAAAATAGCTATTCTTTTGGGTAGGTGCCTAAGGTTAAATTGCTGTAGAAAGGCTGTGTCTAAATTTTTTTGCAAAGAAGTGCCAAAAAGAATTACTTCCCGATGTTTTTTTTTTGGGAATTCTGAGACGTCAAAAAGCCGTAAACAGACGTAGTGAGTTTGGCTGCCTTCGCTTCGGTCTCCTCTTCGAAACGAGCTAAAGAACGTCGAAATCGGAGTTCGTATGCAAAAGTTATGGCAGTTTGAATTTTCTGCCGGAAACCGTCCACGACACGGACTCGGAACCGGAAAAACTGACCAAAACAGCGACGTACGTCGATGGAAACCAGCGATCCGAGCGACGGAAACTGATTCGCGGCTGGAAGCTGAAACGAACTCAGAAACTAGCGAATTTTTTTGGGATTTTCGATATGGACTCCGAAACAAAACGAAATTGACACGGAAACGAACTAAACCCTAAACTCGAAAACTAGAAAAGGAAAAACAGAAACGCAAAATCAACCAAAACAGCAAAGTAAACTAAGCAATTTCGGTGTGATCTAGGCTATGGCAACAATCTAGACCTAATTTTTTTTGTATGGCTTTTTCTGGATAGGTAATAAAAACAACTAAACTACAGGATGGAATTAGCTCACCGAGTAAACCCGAGAATCTGATACCAAGATGATATGGGGTGGCCCGATCTTCTCGATGAACTCTCACGATAACTTGATAGATAACTAGTGCTTCACTGACAACTCTCCTGGATGAACCCTGGTGCCAATGCAACAGCCCTCAATCCCTTTGGATATTCTCAACTACACACTCTTGCACAACGTAATCAAAGACTACGAGTGGTCCTGTATCCCCTTATTCCCAATGGAACAGCAGATAACACGCATAATTTGCAAGCAGTAACGATACTTCAAGATGAATGCTTACAGCAGTTCGATCTATGATGTCTAGGGTTTTGTTTAAACGTGGTCTAACCTAATAATTCGTGGCTATGAGGTATATATGAGGGAGGGGGATGCCTCCCACGAATCTAGCCTATTCCTACTCGGTTGGACTCAACCAACTCGATTACAAACTGACCCGACATGGGTACAGCCAATTGGACTCCTTTTGGAAGCTGACAGAAAACGATTCGTAACTTGGTTCGGTCACCACGCCTTGCACGAGTCGAATCTTTAGTTGGGGCCGGATCCATTGGAAAGCTCTTCGAATATCCTTTCCGGATTGTGTTTCCTTGCTTTATTTGGAACCCGTATGAAAAATCCATGACTATTTCAAATTCGGGACTTCTGCCAATCCGAACTGAAATATCATTTCCTTGATGTTGTTTTCCATGGCAGCATCTTTGTTTTCCACGCGTCCTTGTGCTCCTTGCTTCCTCTCCTCCATCCATGTTTGTGTTATTAGTAAACCTAATCATACATAAATTCATAGGCTTAGATAGTATAATATTCTCATAAGCACAAACATTATTTATTACTAGGAAAGAATTCACCTTATAATGAACATCAGTGAGGCTCAATATTTCCTTCCAGTTCAAGCATATATAATCAGCATGTACACCTATTATATCCTCATCAGGAAATCTCTGATGCTGATCTTAGAGAAGACTTCCATCGCACCCAGATGAAGTTATCACATATCATCCTCCAGGATGTCATGGCAACCGCAGGGCCCTTCCACTACCCTAGAGGTAGGATGTATTACAAAACTGCGCCTAGCTAGCTGCTTGCCTCACTCACAAGAAGTGTTTTCTTTATTGCACTTAGATGAATTATTCCCACTCTATTTATGTTATTAACTGATACATACCAATCCATCTCCAGGTTTGACTAAGAGGGAGATCGAAGAACGCCTAGAATTGCAGCAGGACACCAGGACGTGGACGACGAAGGAACTGTACAAACCGTTCCCGGCGCCGAAGGAACTGTACAAAACTAGGCTACGTGATCATTCTCCCACTGATCTTGCTCACCATCATTGCCGATGTACTCTATTTGATAACTTTATGTATGAAATGATGAACTTTTGTATTTCGAGCTCCATTTGTATCATGACTTGTGTAAGATTCGGCATTTGTAACTATATGTGATGTGTCTAAGTAATGTCATGTGTCAAATATATCATGTTTCTGTTATGTGTGTTCAAATCCTATAATATACCTGCATTTTCGTTAATATACCTGTATTTGAACAGCGGGCAGAAATAAAATGAAAATTCCTGTAAATAATTCTGTGGCGCATGGCATAAAGTTTCTGTGGCGCACTACTTTCTGTGGCGCACAGGACAGGGATGCGCCACTGATAAATGTCTGTGGCGCACGTGGAAGGATGCGCCACAAAAATGTGGCACTTTCAGTGGCGCACCGAGGGGGTGCGCCACAGAAATATAATTTAGTGGCGAGATATCTGTGGCGCACCCCCCATTTCCCCGGGTGCGCCACAGAAAGCTTTTTTCATGCGCCACAGCTAGCCCTTTTTCCACTAGTGCTAGCTTTCGAATAAAGAAATGCAACATCTAGGGAACAAGATGGCGGTGCAGACGCTCCCAACAGTATTTGGTGCCGGCTTGTGGTGGCGACGACCGGCGCTTCCTTCCGGGTGCTGGCAACGGGTGCGTGTGGCGCCGGCTCGTTCACAACAGGTATATGTGGCGGCCTCGACGAGGGCCGAACGATAGAGGGCTAACCTTTTTAGGCGGCTCCGAGCTGGCGCCGGTGGTGCGCCTGACCCCCCCAAGACAAATTTGGGTCTTCTGCCATTCCATGAGCCACTTAACGCAGGCTCCAAGGACCATGTGCTCTTCGTTGGCTCCCGGAGGTTGCATGGGGGGGTCGATGTCATGGAACTGAGGCAATACCTCATCCAACTTGATTCTCATCACAGCCTTATTCATCCGTTGGTTGTGCATTTGGCTACTCTTTGGTTGTATGATCGTGGCCTTAGTACCATCCACCAACTCGCCACCAGCCCGCACCGTATGCAGGAGTATGCAAGGCGTGTCCTGAGAGTCAACACATGCATGTTGGGCATCATGAGATGGCAGTCATCAAAAGCATAGTTAATTATAGAAGATGTCGCGGACTAACTAATTAGTTACCTTGTTGATTGCGTTGATATCCTCTAATGGTGAGACAATGGCGCCGGTGCCGGCGGCCGGCCTCTCATTCTCCGGCATCGGAGGTTCCATGGGGGGCTCAGTAGGGGGCGCCATTGGCACACTATAAAGCGGCGGCTCGGCAGCGGTGTTGGCCGGCGGGGTCACCATCTTGTCCGGCGGGGTCACCATATGGCTGGAGGTGCTGTCGGCGTAGCTGGGCACGTGTATCGGCCCCTGTCGACCTGCCGCATTCCAAGCAGCTATACTCTCCATGAACCCAGGGGGTAAGAAATCCCGGATCCCCTCCTTCACTAGCTGGCTCACCGTGCTGGAGTCCACTTTCTCGTGCTCCAGTGTCTCCACCTTCTTCCTTAGCTCCAGAACCTCGGCGTTATCCCTTGTCGGCTTCCTCCTCTGCCTTCTCGTCTGGCCGCCGGCTGTGCTGTAGTACTGGAGGAACTTCATGCTCGTACCAAAGCCAGACACACGGCCAACTGACGTCGGCGCCGCGGTCTTGTCCCTATTCTTGTAAAGGTTCATCGCCCTGTTGAAAGACGTGTCCCACGGCTCCGTCGAATCCTGGACGACGGGCCGGCCTCAGCGTCAGCCTTCAACTCGTCCTCCTGCAGACAAAGCAAATTAAGGTGAACCCATATTCATGTAGGAATATGGCTCCGCGGTACTTAAATTCCTTACCAGATGTTTCTCGAATTGCTTCACGTCTTAATCGTCGGTAACGAATTCCCCGGTCGCCTTGTTCAGATAGTAGCGGGACCGGACAAAGTTCCTAATCTGCTCGTCCGTGATTTTGTGCCACGGCTTCTCTTTCCCCATTTTAGCAACCTCGGCATCCTCCTTGTCCCAAACGGGCTGTTTTCGTCGGTAACCGCCGCTTCGTAAACGGTGGTTACCTATGTTGAGGTCCCGCATCTTCTTCCCCAACTCGGTCCATTTGGTAGAGTCCTCGCTATCTGTGTACAGCTTGAATCCGTCGAACTCTTCTTTGTCGAGCATCGGCTCTTTGGCTTTTATCGTCTCCCAGCTCTCACCCTTCATAATCTTCCTCTTCACCCTGCATTTCTAGCTGCTCAAGGCGGTGCTCATCTTTGTGATGGCTAAACTGTCCACCTTTTTGTTGAACGGCTCAGGGAACGTGTATCGTTGGTGAAGCTTCTTGAGGAGGGTTTCGAGCAAGGCCTCATTCCCCTTGCTTCTGAGGTCCTTCGTGTTGATCATCACGGTTTCCCGGAGGATGCACCCTAGTTGCATGCTGTGTCCTCTCGCAAGTCTCTCGGGCTCCACTGGGAGGCCACTTGGCGTGACCACAGTGAAGGCGTCCGTGACGTTGCCGAGAGCTTGCGGTGTCCGATCCCTCCTTGGCTTCTTATTCTTCTTAGCAGGCGGGTAGCTACCATCGGCCGTTGTGGGTTCCCCCTCCTCCTCATGGCCGCCGCCACTAGCATCTCCATCGGTTGTGGTCTCTTCCTCCTGATGTTCGCCACCACTAGTACCAGTGTTGGCGGCATCCTCCAACTCCTGGGGCATACCCCAGAAGGTCTGGTTGGCGTTTCTGGCCACTTCTTCGACGCTCATGTGCTTAGAAGGGCCGCCCTCCGACATGTTTACACTGCATTGATTAGTACAAAAAAAATATACGTAAAAATAGACTTAATTAAGTACTACGATACCCCGACCCTTGCATTTACCCCATATGTCCTTTTTTTGCGAAGTCATGCTAAAATTCACGAAAAATTTCGGCATGACCTTTGCTAAAAAAGGACATATGGAGTACCCGAATTTGCCGGAACGGAAGTTAATCAACGTTCCGGCAATCTCAAGGGCCTCACGGGGGTACCTGCAAACATTTCACAACCACCTCCACATTTTACATTTGCGCAAAAAGAATGCACAACCACCTCCAGATTTTGCATTTGCACAAAAACAGTGCACAAGCACTTCCACAAAACTAGCAACGATTCATCCCTAACAATTCATCCTAAACTTCATCCCTAACAATTCATCCTAAACACATAGCATCGAACATGATTGCCTAACCGTAACACATAGCAACAATTCATCGAACATGATTCTGCATAATTGCCTAAAACTAAATGGCAGGAACACAAAAATTCACTTAGGAATTTCGGCAAACACCTTGGCTGCGGCGGTGGTAGGGGAGGGAGGGGGGGGGGGCGAGAGGGGAAGCACCTCGGGGAAGGGAGGGAGGGGAGGTCGAGGGCGGTGTCTTGGAGGGAGGGGAGGTGCGAGGCCGGCGGCGCCGACTCTTCTTCATCGGCGGCGGCTCAAGGCCTAGGACCACGCCTTGGTCGTGCGTGTGGGGCGGCGGCGTCGAGCCGGGCGCGGCGTCAAGGCAATCGGTGGCGCGGCGAGGTTGCCGGCGACGAGGTTGGGCGGGGAGCGCGTAGGGATGGGCGGGGGCGGCCGGCGGCGGTGAGTTGGGGCGGCGGCGGCGCACGGGAGCGGTTCGTCGGGCACGGCGAGGTTTGGGACTTAGGGAAATTTGGAAGGTGTGAGAGGCAGGCGTGGGCGGGCCCATGTGTAAGCGGCAGCAAAGGAATTCTGTGGCGCATCCGTGAAGGGATGCGCCACAGAATGTTGCTGCTCCCGCTTACACGTGGGCCCGCCCACGCTTGCCTCATCCTTCAAAATTCTGTGGCGCATGGCTGTGTGGGTGCGCCACATAATTATAAGATTCTGTGGCGCATCTAGTGTATTGGTGCGCCACAGAATGTCGTTGCCTGTTATTTTAAAAACTTTTGCTAGTCTCAGTTTAGACAAACACATCCTTATACCTGTGTTAGTACAACATTATCTTAGAAGCAAATATTTAAAAAAAACAACATACACATATTTTAAAGAAAACAATATACACACAAGTGTTAGTAGAACATTAGTTTAGACATGATATACATATATATATATATATATATTCCCTCACACACACACACACACACACAAAGAAGAGACAAAAATTAATACACATTTTAGTACATCATTATTTTAGTCATGACATACACATATATATTCTTGACATACACATATATATTCTTGACTTGTCTCGTACACAGACCAAAAAATAATACAAATGCATATATATGCTTGCATTGTCTCACGCACACCAAAAAAGTCTTCTTCGTCCCGGGAGGTTCCGAGAGCTACCTTCTCTTCTTTCCCTTCTTCGCGGTTGAATACTTTAGTCCGGGCACCTTGAGATTTCATCGCGTGAACGGACAACCTTTAGTAGGTAGGGAGGTCTTCCTTGTGTGTTTGCTAGTAGTCGGCATGTCGAAGAACTTGTCGAATTCCTCCTCGATCTTCGGATCGCCGTTCTTGTCCAAGTCTTCATCGTTGGTGTCTCCTTCCATTCCGATGATGCTCCTCTTTCCCCTCCTCACGACAACACGGCTAGGCTTTGACGGGTCGGTAATGAAGAAACATTGCTCAACTTGCCCAGCGAGTATCCATGGCTCGTTTTTCGCGGAGGCTTTCTTCGATTTGGCATCGGGTATAACCATGGTGGTGAAATACCTGCCTTCTTTGACGACGTCCTTGGCCCATCTCACACGGAACATTGGCACCGACTCTCCACAGTAGTTGAGCTCCCATATCTACTCGATCCTTCCAAAGAATATTTCCTTAACAGTAGCCTCGTCATCGCCGTAGGATAGCATTGTTACTCCTGAGTTTTGATATTCACTGTTCTTGTCCTTTTTCTCGGTGTAGAATCTGTAACCGTTGATGTCGTACGTCTGATAGGTCCTTACGTTCTGCCCGGGGCCCTCTGATAAGAAAAAGGTGAGTTTTTCATCTTCCGTAGATGGCCTTATGCTCGCTGCTTGAACCAGTTGCCTTTTCTTGAACCAACGCGTGAAGGTGGAGTTGTGGTCTCTGGATACGTCTACATTCTTCCTCGGTCGACCCTGGACTGATAGGGCAAAGGTGTTCGATCTTTTGATGAGATGAAGATACGTCGATTCTGGTGGAGGTCGACCTTGGCGATCCGACTACTACGCACACGTACGCAGCGCCAATGCAATCGCTAAACCAATCTCCCGAGGTTACCGATCCTGCAGATGCACGATCAGCCTGACCAAAAGGTCTAGTTCTACCTGCGATCGAGGAACAAGTAAGAACTAATAATGCAATCAGAATTGCGGATGAATAATAAGCTTTATTGAAAAGGTGGGATTCCGTAAGCGGTCTTAATCTGGTCGTTGGACACAAATCAAGTACACGAAGATGCAGCAATAAGCTAGGCAGTCTTTTAGCTAAACAAAATCCGAGTCTAAACGAAACCCTAGACGAGGTATATAAGGAGGAAAGGAGGGGGTTTTCGGCCAGCCTTGGGGGTTGGCCGAATCCTTCCCTAGATGGACTTTCCTTCCCTAATACGGACTCTAAAAACGCACTAAAACTTCTGGTCCGAAATTACATGGGCCCTGGCCCAAAATAAAAAGGTGATGCAGCACCATATGTGACTATGGACGAAATTATGAAGTGTAGACTTGAGGAATTCGTCCAAGTCTCCCAATGTCATCATGGTGGCTTCAAGTTGCGGCAGTCTCCATGGGTGGCATCATCATCTCCGTTGTTTCCCCTCTTACTGTCATCTCCATCCACGTACATGCTCCATAGCTTGTCCTTCTCATCCATGCTTGGTCCATTATTCCTAAGGGAAACAAACACATCTACTTTAGGCAGCATCATATTCTCATGTACATTAGGAGTAGCTTGTAGAAACGAGAGTACCTGCTGTTGTAGTTGATGTGCACGAGCTCTAGTCAATGGTCCATGTAGTTGAGGGTGTGTTGTAGTTGTGGTTGCGTCAATGGTAGGGATGTCCTCATCATGCTCCCCTTCTTGAATTGAAGTCGTCCTCGACGCCATCTCGTCATTTTCTCCCAAGTATGGCTTCAAATCTGCAATGTTAAATGCGGGACTAACCCCAAACTCTGCAGGCAGCTCAAGTTTATATGCATTATCATTTAATTTCTCCAAGACTTTAAAAGGACCATCAGCTCGTGGCATTAGTTTAGACTTGCGCAAATCAGGAAAACGATCCTTGCGCAAATGCAACCAAACAAGATCTCCTGGCGCAAACACAATATGCTTTCTTCCCTTATCCCCATATGTTTTATACTTAGCATTCATACGTTCAATGTTCTCTTTAGTAGATGCATGTAACTTAACAATCATGTCAGCACGTTGTGCAGCATCAAAATTATGTTGCACCGTAGTTGGAAGAGGCAATAAATCAATAGGTGCACGAGGAACAAAACCATACACAATCTCAAATGGGCACAATTTAGTAGTAGAATGCAGCGAGCGATTATAAGCAAATTCAACATGAGGCAAACATTCTTCCCACTTTTTTAAATTATGTTTTAACACAGCCCTTAACATAGTAGATAAAGTTCGATTTACTACTTCAGTTTGTCCATCAGTTTGGGGGTGACATGTAGTACTAAACAATAATTTCGTCCCCAACTTAGCCCATAAACATCTCCAAAAATGGCTAAGAAACTTAGTATCACGATCAGAAACAATAGTATTTGGCACACAATGCAAACGAACAATTTCACGAAAGAACAAATCAGCAACATTTGTAGCATCATCAGTCTTATGACAAGGGATAAAGTGTGCCATCTTAGAAAATCTATCCACAACAACAAAAATGCTATCCCTCCCCTTTTGAGTGCGAGGTAATCCCAAAACAAAGTCCATAGAAATATCCTCCCAAGGAACACTACGGACGGGCAGAGGCATATATAAACCATGTGGGTTAATGCGAGACTTAGCTTTTTGACATGTAGTGCAGCGAGCAATGTACCTCTCAACGTCTCGACGCAAGCGTGGCCAAAAGAAATGTGCAGTAAGGACGTCCTCCGTCTTCTTCACACCGAAGTGGCCCATCAATCCTCCTCCATGTGCCTCCTGTAACAACAAAAGACGCACAGAACTATCTGGAATGCGTAAGTTGTTAGCACGGAACACGAACCCATCATTAAATACGAATTTGTTCCATGTCCTACCCTCTTTACAATTCTGCAATACATCTTTAAAGTCAGGATCATGCACATATTGTCCCTTTATTGTATCCAATCCGAAAATTTTAAAGTCAAGTTGAGATAACATGGTATAACGGCGTGACAACGCATCAGCAATAACATTATCTTTACCCTTTTTGTATTTGATAACATAAGGAAAAGATTCAATAAATTCAACCCACTTAGCGTGTCTACGATTCAGTTTTGCTTGACTACGAATATGCTTCAATGATTCATGATCGGAATGTATAACAAATTCTTTCGCCCATAAATAATGTTGCCAAGTTTCCAAAGTCCGAACAAGAGCATATAATTCCTTATCATAAGTAGAATAGTTCAGACTAGCCCCACTCAATTTTTCACTAAAATATGCAACAGGCTTTCCCTCTTGTAATAACACACCTCCCAACCCAATGCCACTAGCATCACATTCAAGCTCAAAAGTCTTATTAAAATCAGGAAGTTGGAGTAAGGGAGCATGTGTTAACTTAGCTTTTAATGTCATGAACGCATCCTGTTGTGCATCACCCCAAACAAAGGGCACATTCTTCTTTGTAAGCTCATTCAATGGTGCTGCAATGGACCCGAAATCCTTGACAAAGCGTCGGTAAAATCCAGCAAGGCCAAGAAAGCTCCTCAGTTGGGTTAACGATGAAGGTGAAGGCCAACTCGAAATTGCTTCAATTTTTGCGGGATCCACTTCAATGCCCTGTGCTGTAACAACATAACCAAGAAACGCAACTCGATTGGTGCAAAAGGTGCACTTCTCAAGATTACCAAACAAATGTGCAGCACGCAAAGCATCAAAAACAGCACGCAAATGCATAAGATGATCCTCTAAACATTTGCTGTATACTGCGTTTTGGATTTCGTTTTGCAATTTTTTCCGCCCCTGGGCGAAATGGGCGGATTTCGGATTTTTTTTCGGAAAATCTCGGACGAAAAGCACAATCCAAAATTTGAATTTGTCAACGAAAAATGAGCGAAAATTGGAAGAAAAGCAACCGAAATTGTACCAAAAAATTGTATCCTGTTGCAAAGGAAGGAAAACATAAACGGAAGTATCAATTTCATGTCTACACCCATGAATCGATTAAGTTGCAGCAAACTAGTCAGTAGCAGCATACACTAGCAGTATTGTAATACTAGTAAGATATCATTCTTCATGAGTCTGTACATCAAGGACAGCCTAGGGACGAAAGCCTGCACCTGCCGTGAAGACATTCCGGCCGCCCGGACTGCGTGCCCAAACCAAACGCGTAAGCAAGGATGAGAGCGAAAGTGGGGCACGAAGCAGTACCATCTTGCTAACCGCGGTCGGATCTAGTCGCTGGTCTCCGACTTCAGGACTTTGGCATGGCCATAGATGAGAAGGGGGAGAGCGAGGAAGAAGACATGGAGTAGTGGGCTGCAGAGTGCAGACTGCTTGAGGAGAAGGAGCGACATAGGCAGAGGCGGCGCTGCCATAGTGCCATGCCTCCATCGGTCTGCAGCCGTCGCACAGACTGGAGTAGGAGGAAAATGAATTTAGGGTTAGGGTAGGCTTCGGTTTCTATTTTTATACCACATGGTTCTATCTATGGGCTAAACTGGTCCATGGGCTGGGCTTAAAGGTCAAACGAGGCCGAAATTATTTGACCGGTTTGTATTAATTCCGGGCCCAAACGAAATGGCCGAATTTCGGACGAAATTCGTTTTTTCGGGCCGAAATCCAAAACCCTGGCTGTATATCAATATATCATCAAAATAGACCACGTCAAAACGTCCAATGAAAGCACGTAAAACTTCATGCATCAATCTCATGAAAGTACTAGGAGCATTGGTTAACCCAAAAGGCATAACTAACCACTCATAGAGGCCAAATTTAGTTTTAAATGCTGTTTTCCATTCATCTCCCAATTTCATACGAATTTGGTGGTAACCACTACGCAAATCAACCTTAGAAAATATAGCAGAACTACTCAACTCATCAAGCATATCATCCAAGCGTGGTATAGGGTGTCTATAACGAATTGTAATGTGATTTATAGCCCTACAATCAGTACACATGCGTGAAGAACCATCTTTCTTAGGTACCAATAATATCGGAACAGCACAAGGACTAAGAGACTCACGAATATAACCTTTATCGAGTAGTTCCTGAACTTGTCGTTCAATCTCTTTAGTCTCCTCTGGATTGGTACGGTAGGCTGCACGGTTAGGAAGTGAAGCTCCTGGAATCAAATCAATTTGATGTTCTATTCCTCGAATTGGTGGCAGCCCCGGTGGTAATTCTTGTGGAAAAACGTCCACATATTCCTGCAAAATGTTAGCAACAGCAGGGTCCAAAGAGGGAGGCATATCCTCAAATGAAAACAGTACCTCTTTGCAAACAATTGCATAACAAACAGAAGTAGAAACATCTAAATCAGCAAGATCAGATTTGGTAGCAAAGAAACATGGCTTTTTTAAACGAATTTCATTTGGAAGTGCTGTACTACAATTCTTATTTGTAGAAGGAGGCATTACTTCATTCGCAACAATCTGATTCTCACTTTGTTGTTTCCTTTCATTTTTTGCTCTACTAGCTCTAGCAAGATCATCTTTCAAAATTTGTTCAGGACTCATGGGTTTAAGGCCAATTTTCTTTCCATTGTGCACAGGCGTATAGCGATTAGTTTTGCCATTATGAACAGATTCTCTATCAAATTGCCATGGTCTACCAAGTAACAACGAACATGCTTGCATGGGAACCACATCACAATCAACAAAATCAGAATATGTGCCAATAGAAAAGTGCACTCTCGCTGTACGCGTTACATTGAGTCTACCTGTGGAGTCGAACCATTGAATATGGTATGGATGGTGATGTTGTCGCGTACATATAGATAATTTCTCCACCGTCTCCATGCTTACCAAGTTGTTACAACTCCCCCCATCAATGATGATCCGAATAGCACGGTCCTTGACAACCCCACGAGTCTGAAATAAATTGTGGCGTTGATCATGCTCAGCTTGACTCAGTTGCACACTCAAGGTGCGTTGTGCAATCAAGCTCTTGTAGTTATCGGCGGCTTCAGCAGCCATGAATTCCACGTCGTCATCCGAATTGCCATCGTTCCCTTGTTCTGCAGACATAAGGGCAAGTGTTTCCTCATCATAGTCGCTAGCAGAATCATACTCACCATCTTCGCGCACGATCATCACCCGCTGTGTGGGGCATTCTCTCTCAATATGACCGAAAACTCGGCATTTTCGGCATTGAATGTCCCTTGTTCTGCCGGTTGAGCCCATGGAAGACGCCGAACTCTTGGCAGGAGCAGTAGATGGTGTAGTTGGTGCAGGTGTGCGCGATGGCGACATGGCGGACTTATTTGTGGATGAAGGAGCAGCCCCGCGGGAAGCCGTGTCAGGTTGGCGCGGCGCCCATGAAGAAGTATGACCTGCAGGAAAAGTAGTTCGTGGCCGCGGCTCCCTATCCTGCACCTCACGTTCAGCTTTGCAAGCAAGATGAAACAAACGAGTGATATAATTGTACTCCTTATATTCTAAAATCGTTTGAATTGGTTTGTTCAGCCCTCCCAAAAATCGTGCAAACATGGCTTCATTTTCCTCAATAATACCACAACGAATTAGACCGGTTTGCAACTCTTGATAATACTCTTCTACAGATTTTTTACCTTGTTGCAAACGCGTCAGTTTTTGAAGCATTTCACGCTGATAATAAGGAGGAACAAAACGAGTACGCATAGCCGCTTTTAAAGCATCCCAAGTATGAGGAATATTATCGTGATACAAGCGGCAATGTTCAGACCACCAAACAGACGCAAAACCCGTAAATTCACAAGTGGCAGCACAAACGCGTCTATCTTCAGGGTAATTTAAACATGCAAAGCGTTGTTCTACCTCTAATTCCCATGTAAGGTATGCATCAGGATTATATCTACCCTCAAAAGGTGGAAGTGTCAGTTTTAGCTTAGCGACATGATCGTCGTCACGCACCTGAGGTTGTTGCACTCCGTTACGTGGGTGTTGATGTGGACGGCCCCGAGGTTGTCTGCGCGCGTCGACCTCGGTCTCATATCCGTCGTCAGCAGCAGATGCTGCCGAAGCGCCTGGGTCCTCCTGGCGCACGCATCCCGCGCGTGGAACGTTTGTTCCATGTAGCACAGGTGGAGGGATGCGTGGCTGCTGCTGTAGTCTCTCCAACAAGCGATCAAACTTGCCGGTCAGATCCGTCAAGCTAGTGTTGACGTTGTCAATTTTTGCGTTGAAAGTGCCCTCTAAACCGTTGAGACGGTCCATGGCACTGTCAACACGTGTCTCGATGTCCTGAGTATGGTTGGACAACATCGTCTTGAAGTCAGCATAAATCTCCTTGTTCGTCTTGTTGTCCAAGTCGTCTGCCATGGTTAGTAGAAAACAGGAAACAAATCACAAGTATATGATCCTATGAACCACTAATATGGTGGAAATCACGTAATCCGTCAAGCAATATACGAAGCCCTTACAGATTCCTTACCGAGTAGGAGATGCGTCACGGCAACCGCAAAGATCAGCGCCTCAGAAATTGGCAAAGCGATTACGAGGTGAGGCACAATGCGCGTAGGAGAAATCTGTGGAGCTGTAGGAGGCTTTATGGTAGCAAGGATTAGCAATAATCAAATCAGGAATGCAAGTTGAATAAACTCTCAAAGACGGTACCGTGCTGGTTCTAGGCTAGACCGTACTAGAGACGCGAGCCTATAGCACCAACAAGGTCAAGGCGCGGCAACAACAAGCACACAGGAATAGCTCAAAAGCAAGATATAAGTGAAGATCACAAAAAAATTTGGAACTTTTTACACAAAAGTGGCAAAAAGTCACCCTTCCCGGACTCTTTTGGGAATTCTGAGCGGTCCGAAAGGCAGCAAACGCCTAGGGTGTTTGGGCTGGATGCGCTTAAAAATCTAGAAAATTTGAAGGTAAAGATCGCCCAAATCGGAGTTCGTATGCAAAAGTTATAGCCGGTCAAAGTTTTGGTCAAGAACTGTCCCAATTCGGACTAATTTCGGACTGGACTAGTAGGAATCCTGGTCAACCCGACTTGGATGCGGATTGACTTTTTTCGAGCAATTTTTTTTTTTTGCGAAACTTGTAGGAACCAAACTTGATCACGAGAGGATGTGGCCGGGTCGGATACGAACCAAACTTGTAGGGAAAGTAAAACAAACCCTAACTCGAATTTATGTATGATAACGGTGGCGACACGGATGGTGGCGGCGGTGTATAGATGGTGGCGGCGGAAGACAATGGTGGAGGGATGGTGCGAGTCGTGCGGCGGCGGCTAGACAAATATGCCAAGAACTCGAAACTCTACGGGACTAGACACTAAGACGAGCAACTCGACACGACGATGCAGACGAAAATTCAACGAAGCAATGCCCTGAAAAGAAAATGCGACAGGCCCGGACAGGTTGTACGACGGGATGATCTAAACTCTAAATGTATTTTTGGCTTTTTCGTGGACTGTAGGTAAGAAGATGCAATCTAAACTAGTAAAACAGTAAATCTCACCGAGAAACCTGAAATCTGATACCACTTGATAGGGCAAAGGTGTCCGATCTTTCGATGAGATGAAGATACGTCGATTCTGGTGGAGGTCGACCTTGGCGATCCGACTACTACGCACACGTACGCAGCGCCAATGCAATCGCTAAACCAATCTCCCGAGGTTACCGATCCTGCAGATGCACGATCAGCCTGACCAAAAGGTCTAGTTCTACCTGCGATCGAGGAACAAGTAAGAACTAATAATGCAATCAGAATTGCGGATGAATAATAAGCTTTATTGAAAAGGTGGGATTCCGTAAGCGGTCTTAATCTGGTCGTTGGACACAAATCGAGTACACGAAGATGCAGCAATAAGCTAGGCAGTCTTTTAGCTAAACAAAATCCGAGTCTAAACGAAACCCTAGACGAGGTATATAAGGAGGAAAGGAGGGGGTTTTCGGCCAGCCTTGGGGGTTGGCCGAATCCTTCCCTAGATGGACTTTCCTTCCCTAATACGGACTCTAAAAACGCACTAAAACTTCTGGTCCAAAATTACATGGGCCCTGGCCCAAAATAAAAAGGTGATGCAGCACCATATGTGACTATGGACGAAATTATGAAGTGTAGACTTGAGGAATTCGTCCAAGTCTCCCAATGTCATCATGGTGGCTTCAAGTTGCGGCAGTCTCCATGGGTGGCATCATCATCTCCGTTGTTTCCCCTCTTACTGTCATCTCCATCCACGTACATGCTCCATAGCTTGTCCTTCTCATCCATGCTTGGTCCATTATTCCTAAGGGAAACAAACACATCTACTTTAGGCAGCATCATATTCTCATGTACATTAGGAGTAGCTTGTAGAAACGAGAGTACCTGCTGTTGTAGTTGACGTGCACGAGCTCTAGTCAATGGTCCATGTAGTTGAGGGTGTGTAGTAGTTGTGGTTGCGTCAATGGTAGGGATGTCCTCATCATGGACGATGTAATTCTGCTCGATTAAGCTCTTGTGCTCTTCCACCTAAGGTTCGATCAATTGTAAGTGTTGTAGCGCGACCCGATGAGCCCTGTCGAGGTCTTCTTTTCGACCATGAGCGCCGACAAAGAGTGAGCGGTAGCCCTCGCGGTGACCAAATCCACCGAGCCTGCCGATGTGCTTCCTGGTGGGCAGACCAACATCCTGGTCCTCGGTGCTTAGAAAATTCTGGCAGAAGGAAATGCACTCGTAGGTTAGAAAGCCCTTGGCCATGCTTGCGTCTGGACGGGCCCTGTTGCGAATGTATCCTTTCATCACACCGTTCTGCCTTTCGAACGGCATCATGTAGTGCAGGAACGTCGGCCCGAGCTGCTTGATGTCCTCAACGACATGGAGAAGGAGATGCACGCAGATATCAAAGAATGCGGGCGGGAAGTAAATCTCGAGCTCGCATAGTATCAGCACGATCCCTTCCTGTAGCCTGTCGAGCTGCTTCACGCCAATCGACTTTCTGTTAATGACGTCGAAAAAGTTGCACAGGGCAAGCAGCGTATCTCGGACGTGATCGTCCATTATCCCTCAGATCGCAACGGGAATTATCTGCGTAATCAGCACGTGACAATCGTGAGACTTCATCCCGGTGAACCTCTTCTTCGTTGCGTCCAGATATCTGTTGATCTTCCCCGCGTAACCGTAAGGAAATTTGACTCCTACGAGGCACTTGTAGAACTGCTCGAGCTCCACCGGACTCATTGTGTAGCAGGCAGGGGGAAGCACCACCGTGTTCTTCTTTACCCTTTTGCGGCGACCTTGAGTCCCTTCCGTCTGATCATCATCATCATTGTCGTTGTCATCACTGTCGGGTGCCTAAAGCTCTTTTTTGATGCCAAGCAATTTTAGATCAGATCTTGCTCTCGTCCCATCCTTGGACTTTTCTGGCATGTTGGAAAGAGTGCCAAGTAGACTCTTGGTGACATTCTTCGTAATGTGCATCATATCAAGGCTATGGGGCGTCTTGAGGACCTCCCAGTACTCCAAGTCGTGGAAAACAGACCTCGCTTTCCATACACCCATCAGGGGATCTACCCTCGGTCGCTTCTTTCCTGGCGCAGGGCACTCCTCCCAATTTCTCAAAAGCTCGTCGATTTTTGTGCCGGTCCTCTGACGCGGGGCTCTTTCGGGCTCGTTTTCACCATTGAACAGGTCACCACGTTTCCTTCACGGGTGATCCATGCGAAGCCACCGTCGAGCCCCTGGGAACACGGTTTTCGAAGACCCATCCCTTGGTAGCTGGAGATGCGGGGTCCCATCCATGCACCTGACACATGCACAGAATCCGTGGCCTACTTAGGCCGACACGTATGAGCAACCAGGATAGTCCTGCACCGTCGTGAACAAGGCGGCTCTCATGTCGAAATATTCTCCAGTGTAGGCATCCCACGTACGGGCTGGCGTCTCCCACAACGTGGCTAACTCCTCTTTCAACAGCGTGAGATACAAATGTATGTCGACCCCCAGTTTTTTCGGCCCCTGGATGAGAATGCTCATGTGTATGTACCTTTGCTTCGTGCACAACCAAGGGGGAAGGTTGTAAGTCCATACAAACACGGGTCAGGTGCTATGCGTGCTACTCTGGTTGCCGAACGGATTGAGTCCATCTGTGCTCATACCAAGCCTGGTTCCTTGCGTCGCCTCCGAAATTTTCAAAGGCGTTGTCCAATGCTTCCTACTGGCTAGCGTCTGAAGGGTGTGACAGGATCCTTCCCTTCTCCGGATCTTCTTCGGGATTCTCCCTTTCCGCGTGCCATTGTATGAGCTTTACTTCCTTAGGGTCCACAAAGTACCGCTGCAGACGGGGAGTGATAGGAAAGTACCATACCACTTTTCGAGGAACTTTCTTGTTCCCACCCTTGTACCGATCTGCGTCGCACACCGGACATTTGGTTAGTTCCTTATACTCGCCCCGATAAATGCGCAATCAGTTATGCAGGCATGGTATCTAACGTGCGGTAGGTCAAGTGGGCACACGACTTTCTTGGCCTCCTCGATGCTAGTTGGCAATGTGTTCCCCTCGGGAAGACGATCGTGCATGAATTTCATGTTCTTCGTGAAGCTCACGTCGGTCGATTTGCTTTCAGCCTTCATCTCCAGAGCATCAAGCGTTACTTGCAAGCGCGTATCCTGTGGCCGGCACCCAGGATACAACGGAGTCTTCCCGTCTATCTCCATTTGCGCTAGTATGGCATTCTCCCTGGCGTTCCTCGTCTCCTTGAGGAGCAGTTCTTGAACATGAGAGTCCTGCAACGCCGACATTAGCGTGTTCTCCGTGTCTTCTCCACCACCGCCATCTCCCCCATGGTTATCATGATGATCTTGTCCGCCGACATCTCCTTCATCATGATCATCTTCTCCGCCGACATCTCCTTCGTCATGATAACCAGCATGTCCCGGAGACTCTTCGTCTTCATACGTATTTGCTGTCGGTGCATGGTTGAAGCCTTCCATGAAACCGCGCCTGAGCAGGTGCCCCTCCAATTGTCCGGAATCAGGGTTGATCCAGCTCAAGAGTTTGCATGTCCGACACGGACTTCTTATCTGGCGCCTGTTGCACTGAATCATTTCCGCCTTCGCTTCTTCCTTGTATCTACTAATTTGAACGGAGTTCATGGCGACGACCATGGTTGCCTACACGCGGTATACGTAGAGCAGAACCGAGAAAAGAGAGTACGTTAATAAGAACCGCAACATGCACACACACATATGCATGTTCGATAGAAAATTTCGGCATCACTTCTCCTAAAAGTAGGACATATGGGTGGTGCAAAAATTTGCTGAAATGGAGGTTAATCAACATTTCGGCAAACATCCATGCACCATGCCGGCGCAAGCAACAAAAAAAAACAACAAACAAACATGCATATGTGTCCACATACACCAATGGCCATACACCCGGCCATACATGATCGGTGGCCCATATATACACCGTTGGCCATATACCGGTGGCCATACACACCGATGGTCATACACCGCAAGCATGCACACCACAACAAAAGGAGGAGGAGATATCTCACCTAGTAGATTGGAGCTCCTCCGGGACCGTGATCGTGTGATGTGTGTTGGAGAGAATTTAGTGGACAAAAAGAGGAGGAGAGAGTATATATGGAGCCTCCCTACCTACTAACCAATCATCTATGGAATAAAATAGGTTAACCTACAAGAAATGGAGAAATAATGGAGAACGAATGGGGAGAATTGGGTGAGAGGGAGGAGAAAAACGAGCTGTGTGAGAGAAGGGGAAAGGTTGCAAATGAATCTATAATTTTAGTACATTGAATGCTTTTGTGGTCCTAGGTTCCAATTTTGTGGCGCACCGAATATTCATTTTGTGGCGCACCAGGCCCATGAGCCACAGAAAATCCACATTCTGTGGCGCACCAAGCCCATGCGCCACAGAAAGCTGGTATTCTGTGGCGCACCCCTGGCCATGCGCCACAGAATGTCTGCTTTCTGTGGCGCACGTGTGAGGATGCGCCATAGAATGTGGCTTTTCTGTGGCGCATGGGCCTGGTGCGCCACTGAATTGGCCTCGGATTTTGAAAATCATACTGGGTCGTGGTGTCCACAGGTATTCTGTGGCGCATGCTTCTGGGTGCGCCACAAAAAGAAGGTATTCTGTGGCGCATGGGCATGTAATGCGCCACAGATATCTGTGGCGCAAGGTTGTGGATGCGCCACTAAAAAAATTCTATGGCGCATGGCCTGTTTGGTGCGCCACAGAATACCCCATTACCTATAAGCCTTTTCCTAGTAGTGAAAGTGTGTAATGTAAGTAGCACAAATATCCTTAGATAAAGAACTACTGTTTTATCCCTAGTAGCAACAGTACATCTACAATCTTAGAGGTTGATGTCACTCCCCCAGATTAAATAGAGACATGAACCCACTATCGAGCATAAATACCCCCTCTTGGAGTCACAAGCATCTACTTGGCCAGAGCATCTACTAGTAACGGAGAGCATGCAAGATCATAAATAACGCACTCACAAGATATATTATGAAGCAAATGACATAGTACTCAATTATTCATCGGATCCTAGCAAACACAACATGTAGCATTACATAAAGATGATCTTGATCATGATAGGCAGCTCACAAGATCTAAACATGATGGCACAATAGGAGAAGACAACCATCCAGCTACTTCTATGGACCCGTAGTCCAAGGATGAACTACTCACGCATCAGTCCGGAGGCGAGCATGGTGATGTAGAGCCCTCCGGTGATGATTCCCTCTCCGGCAGGGTGCCGGAAAGAGCTTCTGAACCCTCCCGAACTAGGGTTGATGGCGGCGGCGGCTCTGGAACGTATCGTGGAAAAGTGTTCGGTTGTTAGGTCTTGATCTGTCGGGGGGTATAAGTAGGCGAAAGGGCGAAGGCGGTGGAGGCCCGAGGGCCCCACACCACGTGGTCGCGCGGCCAGGAAGGGGGCCGCGCCACCACATGATGTGGGCGCCTGATATGTCTCAAACGTATCTATAATTTCTTATGTTCCATGCTTATATTATACCAATTGCTACATGTTTTATATACACTTTGTGTTGTTTTATGCATTTTCTGGGACTAACCTATTAACAAGATGCCACAGTGCCAGTACCATGTTTTCTGCTGTTTTTGGTTTCAGAAAACTACTTAAGGAAATATTCTCGGAATTGGACAATTTTTATACCAAAGTCCCTATTTTTCCCGACACGTTCCAGAAGTCCGAAGAGAAGACGAAGGAGGGCACCGAGGCGCCGTCACAAGGAGGGGGCGCGGCTCCCCCCTCTGCCGCGCCGACACCGCGTGACGGGCCCTCGGGCCTCCACCGCCTTCGCCCTTTCGCATCCTTAAACCTCCCGAAAACCTAAGACCAGGCACCCGAACACTTTTCCACAAAACCTTACGGAGCCGCCGCCGTCGTCAACCATAGTTCGGGAGGGTTCAGAAGCTCTTCCCGGCACCCTGCCGGAGAGGGGAATCATCACCGGAGGGCTCTACATCACCATGCCCGCCTCCGGACTGATGCGTGAGTAGTTCATCCTTGGACTACAGGTCCATAGCAGTAGCTAGATGGTTGTCTTCTCCTATTGTGCCATCATGTTTAGATCTTGTGAGCTGCCTATCATGATCAAGATCATCTTTATGTAATGCTACATGTTGTGTTTGCTGGGATCCGATGGATATTGAATACTATGTCATTTGCTTCATAATATATCATGTTGTGTGTTGTTTATGATCTTGCATGCTCTCCGTTGCTAGTAGATGCTCTGGCCAAGTAGATGCTTGTGACCCCAAGAGGGGGTATTTATGCTCGATAGTGGGTTCATGTCTCTATTTAATCTGGGGTAGTGAAAGCAAGCTCTAAGATTGTAGATGTACTGTTGCTAATAGGGATAAAACAGTAGTACTTTGTCTAAGGATAATGTTATTACTTACATTACACACTTTGCCTAATGCAATAATCTGTTGCTTGCAACTTAATACTGAAAGGGGTGCGGACGCTAACCGGAAGGTGGATTATTAGTCATAGATGCGGTTGGAACGGTCTATGTATATTGTTGTAATGCCCAAATGAATCTCACACTGGACATCATGACATTAGTATATGCATCATTATGCAGCTCTTTATTCTGTCAATTGCCCAGCTGTAATTTGTTTACCCTCATGTATGCTATTATTATTATTATGGAGAGACACCACTAGTGAACTGTGGACCCCGGTCTTTTTCTTTAAACTAATAATACAACCAACTGCAAACTGTTAATTTCATTCTCTGCAAACATCATCCTCCACACATACGTTTAATCCTTTGTTACAGCAAGCCGGTGAGATTGACAACCTCACTGTTGAGTTGGGGCAAAGTTTCTTGATTGTGTTGTGCAGGTTCCACCTCCCTCGTCAACTACACGCCGCCAAGCACTTTTCTGGCGCCGTTGCAAAGGGGAGACCTTCAGACGTGTTCTTCATCTCCTACTGGTTCGATAACCTTGGTTTCATAACTGAGGGAAATTTGCTGCTGCACTACTTCACACCTTCCTCTTGGGGTTTTCCAACTACACACCCGTGAGTGCATCAAAGAATTTCTGGCGCCGTTGCCAGCTGAAGCACATCTGCAAGGGAAGTCTCTCACTTCCCAATCTCTTTACTTAGTTTTTGTCTTGCTTAGTTATATTTTATTTCCTGATTTGTTTGCATTAAATATCAAAAACACAAAAAATTAGTTACTTGCATTCTATTTACTTTGTTATTATCTTGTTTGCTTCTTATTATCAAAAACACAAAAAATTTAGTTACTTGCATTGTTATTGTTTATTTCGGTTTGTCTTTTAAATTGCTAAAATGACTACTGCTGAGAATACTAAGTTGTGTGACTTTACTAGCACCAACAATAATGATTTTATATGCACACCTATTGCTCCACCTGCTTCCAAAGCAGAATTCTTTGAAATTAAACCTGCTTTGTTAAATCTTGTCATGAAAGAGCAATTTTCTGGTGTTAGTTCTGATGATGCTGCTGCCCATCTAAATAATTTTGTTGAACTTTGTGAAATTCAAAAATATAAGGATATAGATGGTGACATTATAAAACTGAAATTATTTCCTTTCTCCTTGAGAGGAAGAGCTAAAGAATGATTACTTTCATTGCCTAGGAATAGTATTGATTCTTGGATTAAATGCAAAGATGCTTTTATTGGAAAATACTATCCTCCTGCTAAGATCATTTCCCTAAGGAGTAGCATTATGAACTTTAAGCAATTTGATAATGAACATGTTGCTCAAGCTTGGGAAAGAATGAAATCTCTGGTTAAGAATTGCCCAACCCATGGACTGACTGCTTGGATGATCATCCAAACCTTCTATGCAGGACTAAATTTTTCTTCAAGAAATTTATTGGATTCGGCTGCTGGAGGTACTTTTATGTCCATCACTTTGGGGGCTGCAACAAAACTTCTGGACAATATGATGGTTAATTATTCTGAGTGGCATACTGAAAGGACTCCTCAAGGTAAGAAGGTAAATTCTGTTGAAGAAACCTCCTCTTTGAGTGAAAAGATTGATATGATCATGTCTATGCTTGTGAATGGTAAATCTCATATGGATCCTAATAATGTTCCCTTAGCTTCTTTAGTTGCACAAGAAGAGCATGTTGATGTGAACTTCATTAAAAATAATAATTTCAACAACAATGCCTATAGGAACAATTATGGTAATAACAACTATAAGCCCTATCCTCCTAATAATGGTAATTCTTATGGTAATTCTTATAGCAATAATAGTAATACCTCCTCTGAACTTGAAACCATGTTAAAAGATTTTATCACTACACAAACTTCCTTTAATAAAACTGTTGAGGAAAAGCTTGGGAAATTTGATATTCTTGCCTCTAAAGTTGATAGTCTTGTTATTGATGTTGATCTTTTAAAATCTAAAGTCATGCCTAATGATACTAATGAGAGTAAGACCTTTGCTAAAATTAATGCCATCCAAGTTCGAATTGATGAAAATGTTAGGATGATGGCTGAATTACGTGCTAGATGGGAAAGAGAGGAAGAATTAGCTAAAGATGATAATATTGTTAGAGTTTGCACCATTACTACTAATGAAAATAATGTTACTTCACATGCTAGTAAGCCTCCTACTATTAATGGTAACGTAATTGGTGTTGGCAATGTTTCCTCTACTACTTCCAAAAAATTAAAATTGCCTAAAACTGCTGAAACTATGCTTGATAAAAGTGCTGAAATTTTTAAGAACATAGGAGATAATGGTTCGGTTTACTTTGATGATAATGATTTTGATTTTGATAATTGTAATATCTCTGAAGTTATTAAGTTCTTGCAAAAGCTAGCTACAAGTCCTAATGCTAGTACTTTAAATATGGCTTTTACTACACATATTACAAATGCTCTTATTAAAGCTAGGGAAGAGAAATTAAAACTTGAAGCTTCTATCCCTAAGAAGTTAGAAGATGGTTGGGAGCCCATCATTAAGATAAAAGTGAATGAATTTGATTGCAATGCTTTGTGTGATCTTCGTGCAAGTATTTCTGTTATGCCTAAGAAACTTTATGATATGTTTGACTTGCCACCTTTGGAACATTGCTATTTGGATGTTTTTCCTGCTGATAATGCTTTGAAGAAACCTTTGGGGAGAGTTAATGATGTTCTTATTATGGTTAATAATAACCTTGTCCCCGTTGATTTTATTGTCTTGGATATTGAGTGCAATCCCTCTTGTCCCGTTGTTTTGGGAAGACCTTTCCTCCGCACAGTTGGTGCTATTATTGATATGAAAGAAGGAAATATAAGGTACCAATTCCCACTTAAGAAAGGTATGGAACACTTCCCTAGGAAGAAGATGAAGCTACCTTTTGATTCTATTATTCGTACAAACTATAATGTTGATGCTTCTTCTCTTGGAAATACTTGAGTTTTGCTTTCTGTGCCTAGCTCAAAGGCGTTAAACAAAAGCGCATATGGGAAACAACCCACTTTTTATTCCTGTTATTTTATTTTCTTAAGTCAAGTAACATGCCTACATCTGTAGCAATTCCTTTGTATCTTTACTTTATTGCATAAGTTGTGCCAAGTTAAGTCTCTAGTAGAAAGTTGATGCTAGAATTGGATCTCTGCGCAGGAACAGTTTTTCTGCTGTCCACCGTTTAATTCGTTAGAATTCACCGAAAAATCAAAATGGCCTGGGATTTTTTGTGCGTGATCCTCAGATATATACACAACTTTCATTATTTTTGAGTTTTCTGATTTGAGCAAGTTAAGTGCCTCGAAAAAATTCGTCTTTACGGACTGTTCTGTTTTTGACAGATTCTGCCATTTATTTTGCATTGGTTCTTTTGCTGTTTTTGAATGGATCTTTTTGTTCCATAAAATTCCAGTGGCTGTAGCTAATTTGCAGTACCATGATAATGATTGTCTCCATGCAGAATATGAGAATTTTTGATTATGCACTAACCCTCTAATGAAGTTTACTTTAAGTTTGGTGTGGAGGAAGTTTTCAAGTATCAAGAGAGAGGATGATATGATGAGATCAAGAAGATGAAAGAGCCTAAGCTTGGGGATGACCCCGTGGGTCACCCAAACATATTTCAAGAAGACTCAAGCGTCAAAGCTTGGGGATGCCCAAGGCATCCCCTTCTTCATCAACAACTTATCAGGTCATCTCTAGTGAAACTATATTTTAATTCCTCCACATCTTATGTGCTTTACATGGAGCGTCTGTTTGTTTTTATTTTTGCTTTTGTTATTTTTGTTCTCCGAATAAAATGGATCCTAGCATTCTTGTGTGGGAGAGAGACACGCTCCGCTTTTTCATTTGAATACTCCTATTCTTCACTTATATTTGTTGAGTATTCTTCTATAGCTACTGCAATACTTTCAGCTCTTGTTTTTCATGCACCTCTTGTTCAGAGCTGTTAGTTCTCATATGTTATACTCTCTTGCTTCATTGTTAAATACTTGGAGAGTTTATGTTTTAAATAAGTTGATTGGTGTTTGGTTAAGAACATAAAATGTTAAATGTGGTAGATGGTATAACTAAATGATACATAATCTTGTAGATCATTAAATTGTGTCACTTGAATCATTGATGTTGTTTTGAGATATTAATATGCTTAATGGTAAACATGATGGTTTAGTAAAGTGGAATGATTAATGCTTGGTCTAGAAAACTTGAAGTTGTGCCACACTTAAATATCCAGTTGATAGCATAATGATATACGACTTCTAATGTTAAAAACAACCATAATGACTTTGTGTTATGCGCTACGGTTGGGGTCCCAACAGTGACTTGTTCATTTGCCACAGTCCCTCATGGAGTGATTTTCATTATGCATTGTAAGATCATATTTCTAGTTGGAATCCTTTTGCTTGTGAGTTCTAAAGCTGCGGTTTTCATGGCACTTCCACCACCATATTTGCTAGCCTCTTCGGTACTTTGCATTGCCCTTTCTCACATTGAGAGTTGGTGCATACTTCGCGGGTACATCCAAAACTCATGGGAGATCTTCATCATGTTCTCCTACACATAAGCCAAATATCTTCCTCAAAACATCCACCATACCTACCTACTACAACATTTCCATAGTTGTTCCGAGATATATTGCCATGCAACTTTCATCTTACATTACATGACTTGTTGTCATTTATCATTTATATATTGCTTTGCATGATTCTATATATCTGATGTGTGGTTTTACCCATGTTACGCTAGATCATTGCATATCCTGCTACACTGGCAGAGGCACCGTTTCATACACCATGTTTTATCCCTTATGAGATCGTTGTATCAAAAGTGTGTTGTCATATTAGAATGTTTGCCCCTAAAAGTGAAAAGAGCCATGGAGGCCATCGAAAAGAGAAATAGAAAAATACAAAAAAAATAGAAAAAAGAGAAAAAAAGAAAAAAGAAAGAAAGAAAGAATAAAAAGGGGGCAACATTACTACTCTTTATCCACACTTGTGCTCATGTTATAGCACCTGTAATATTCATAGTCATCATTTGTGCTCATTATTAGCACCTTTACTCCATATGTGAGAGTTTTCATGTTTTACTTGTATAATTATGTGGTGAACTTTACACTATAGAACTTGGCTTGTATATTCCAATGATGAGCCTCCTCAAAAGTGCTCTAGGTCTTCATGAGCAAGCAAGTTAGATGCACCCCCACTAGTTCCATTGGAGAGCTTTCATACACTTATAGCTCTATGTGCATCCGTTGTGTGGCAATCACTACTCCTTGCATAGCTTCGATTATAAGACTTCCTCTTGTCTAATGATCACTTTCAGCTGTGTGAGACTTTCTTCCGTTGGCCTTCCAAACCCCCATTATTATTCTTTTAGCCACAACATCCTGGTGCCAGGAACCAACGCTGAACACTTGCTTGTCTTTTAGTGAACAAATAGAGAGATGATTTTCTACGTGCATATTGTTATTGCTTGACTTGATCCTTTCACAAAGTTGTCATGAGTGTTTCATTCATTAGATGATTATATTGTTGTTCTTGAAGCTTAAATCATCTTTAATATCTACTTTGCACGGTTGATTGTTCTCTAGTACTAATTCATTGAAATTTTACTTTGTTCTTCCAACTTGTTTATTCATTACTCATTTGATATCAAAATAAACTACAGCTTTTATTCATTTGATCTCAGTTTACATGCATTACATTATTATATTATCAAGATTGTGTGAAAGCATGTCACTTCAGAAATTATTCTTGTTATCGTTTTACCTACTCGAGGACGAGTAGAACTAAGCTTGGGGATGCTTGATACGTCTCAAACGTATTTATAATTTCTTATGTTCCATGCTTATATTATACCAATTGCTACATGTTTTATATACACTTTGTGTTGTTTTATGCATTTTCTGGGACTAACCTATTAACAAGATGCCACAGTGCCAGTTCCCTGTTTTCTGCTGTTTTTGGTTTAAGAAAACTACTTAAGGAAATATTCTCAGAATTGGACAATTTTTATACCAAAGTCCCTATTTTTCCCGACACGTTCCAGAAGTCCGAAGAGGAGACGAAGGAGGGCACCGAGGCGCCGTCACAAGGAGGGGGCGCGGCTCCCCCCTCTGCCGCGCCGACACCGCGTAACGGGCCCTCGGGCCTCCACCGCCTTCGCCCTTTCGCCTACATAAACCCCCCGAAAACCTAAGACCAGGCACCCGAACACTTTTCCACAAAACCTTACGGAGCCGCCGCCATCCTAAACCCTAGTTCGGGAGGGTTCAGAAGCTCTTCCCGGCACCCTGCCGGAGAGGGGAATCATCACCGGAGGGCTCTACATCACCATGCCCGCCTCCGGACTGATGCGTGAGTAGTTCATCCTTGGACTACGGGTCCATAGCAGTAGCTAGATGGTTGTCTTCTCCTATTGTGCCATCATGTTTAGATCTTGTGAGCTGCCTATCATGATCAAGATCATCTTTATGTAATGCTACATGTTGTGTTTGCTGGGATCCGATGGATATTGAATACTATGTCATTTGCTTCATAATATATCATGTTGTGTGTTGTTTATGATCTTGCATGCTCTCCGTTGCTAGTAGATGCTCTGGCCAAGTAGATGCTTGTGACCCCAAGAGGGGATATTTATGCTCGATAGTGGGTTCATGTCTCTATTTAATCTGGGGTAGTGACAGCAAGCTCTAAGATTGTAGATGTATTGTTGCTACTAGGGATAAAACAATAGTACTTTGTCTAAGGATAATGTTATTGCTTACATTACACACTTTGCCTAATGCAATAATCTGTTGCTTGCAACTTAATACTGAAAGGGGTGCGGACGCTAACCGGAAGGTGGATTATTAGTCATAGATGCGGTTGGAACGGTCTATGTATATTGTTGTAATGCCCAAATGAATCTCACACTAGACATCATGACATTAGTATATGCATCATTATGCAGCTCTTTATTCTGTCAATTGCCCAGCTGTAATTTGTTTACCCTCATGTATGCTATTATTATTATTATGGAGAGACACCACTAGTGAACTGTGGACCCCGGTCCTTTTCTTTAAAATGATAATACAACCAACTGCAAACTGTTACTTTCATTCTCTGCAAACATCATCCTCCACACATACGTTTAATCCTTTGTTACAGCAAGCCGGTGAGATTGACAACCTCACTGTTGAGTTGGGGTAAAGTTTCTTGATTGAGTTGTGCAGGTTCCACCTCCCTCGTCAACTACACACCACCAAGCATTTTTGTGGCGCCGTTGCAAAGGGGAGACCTTCAGACATGTTCTTCATCTCCTACTGGTTCGATAACCTTGGTTTCATAACTGAGGGAAATTTGCTGCTGCACCACTTCACACCTTCCTCTTGGGGTTTTCCAACTACACACCCGTGAGTGCATCAGCGCCTCGGTGCCCTCCTTTGTCTCCTCTTCGGACTTCTGGAACGTGTCGGGAAAAATAGGGACTTTGGCTTTTGATTCGTCCAATTCCGAGAATATTTCCTTAACAGCTTTTCTGAAACAAAAAACAACAGAAAACAAGGAACTGACACTGTGGCATCTTGTTAATAGGTTAGTGCCATAAAATGCATAAAACCCATATAAAGTGTATATAAAACATGTAGCAATTGGTATAATATAAGCATGGAACATAAGAAATTATAGATACGTTGGAGACGTATCATTAGGCAGCTCACAAGATCTAAACATGATAGCACCAATGGAGAAGACAACCATCTAGCTACTGCTATGGAGCCATAGTCCAAGGATGAACTACTCACGCATCAGTCCGGAGACGGGCATGGTGATGTAGAGCCCTCCGGTGATGATTCCCCTCTCCGGCAGGGTGTCGGAAGAGCTGCAGAACCCTCCCGAACTAGGGTTGACGACGGCGGCGGCTACGGGATGTTTCGTGGATTTCTGATCGGGTACCCAGGGTTTATTTGTCGGGGGGATTAAATATGCAAAAGGGTAACGTCGGTGGAGGGCCGTGGGCCCCACACCACATCATGGCGCGGCAAGGGGGGGCCCGCGTCACCACCAGGTGTGGGCGCCCTGTGGCCCCCCTCTTGCCCCTCTTCGGTGTTCTGGATGCTTCCGGGGAAAATAGGGTTTCTGGCTTTTGTTTCGTGCAATTCCGAGAATATTTCTGTAACAGCTTTTCTGAAACCAAAAACAGCAGAAAACAGGGAACTGGCACTGTGGCATCTTGTTAATAGGTTAGTCCCAGAAAATGCATAAAAGTGATATAAAGTGTATATAAAACATGTTGCAGTTGGTATATTATAAGCATGGAACATAAGAAATTATAGATACGTATGAGACGTATCAAGCATCCCCAAGCTTAGTTCTACTCGTCCCGAGTAGGTAAAACGATAACAACAAACAATTTCTCAAGTGACATGCTTTCACACAATCTTGATCAAATAATATTGTAAAGCGCATGTTATGAATGAAGTGACTCAAGGCAATGGTTTATAGTTTGCTAACAAATAGACAAGGAGTAAACAACTTCATCATATAAGTAAAAACTTTTCATGGATAGTACTTTCAAACAAGGATAAAAAAGTTTTGCATAAGTGTTAACTTATAAAGCAATAGTTTCTAAGTAAAAGAGCATTGAAGCAACACATAAGAAGAATTAAGTTTCAGCATTGGCTTTCAACTTGTAACATGTATATCATAAAGATAGTTGTCAACACAAAGCAATATAATAAGTGCAATAAGTAAGTATGTAAGAATTGTTGCACACAAAGTTGACACAAGTGTTTGCTTCTAAGACTGAAAGAAGTAGGTAAACTGACTCAACATAAAGTAAAAGAAAGGCCCTTCGAAGAGGGAAGCAAGGATACGAGCATGTGCTAGAGCTTTTTAGTTTTTATAGGTTTTGAAATCATATAGAGAGCATTAAAGTAAGTTTTTGAGTGGTGTTTGTTGTTGTCAACGAATGGTAGTGGGGTTTGATATCGAAAACACCACATACTTCCTCATGAGCTAATAAAAATTGACACAAATAAGGGATAATAAGTTTTGAATAAAGATAACACACGAAGTATTTGCTTGGAATGGCAGAAAATAGCATGTAGTAGGTAGGTATGGTGGACGCAAATGGCATGTGTTTTGGCTCAAGGTTTTGGATGCACGAGAGGCATTCCCTCTTAGTACAAGGTTTTAGGCTAGCAAGGTTGTTTGAAGCAAACACAAGATGACAACTGGCACAACAAGACTCACATAAAAACATATTGAAAGCATTATAGAACTCTACATTGTCTTCCTTGTTGTTCAAACACTTTTACTAGAAAATATCTAGACCTTAGAGATACCAAACATGCAAACCAAATTTCAACAAGCTCTACGGTAGTTCTTCACTAATGGGTTTTTAACTACATGATGCAAGAGCTTAAACATGATCTACATGCGAGCTCAAAACAATTGCCAAGCACCACAACATGCAAGATAACAATCCATAAGAGCATGTATATTTTTTTCATTATACCATCTACCACATGTAGCATTTTCTGCTTCAAACCAAACACCAATCAACTTATTTAAACATAAACTCTCAAAGTAATTAACAATGAAACAAGAGCGTATTTACTAACCGATGCGGCTTTCAGCTTTCGCCATAAATATAAAAGAATGCTAGGATCCCATTTATTCAGAAAATTAAAATAACAAAGCAAAAATAAAAGCGAACTAACGCTTCAAGTAAAACACATAAGATGTGAAGGAATTAAAATATAGTTTCACTAGAGATAACCTGATAGTTTGTTGATGAAGAAGGGGATGCCTTGGGCATCCCCAAGCTTAGACGCTTGAGTCTTCTTTGAAATATGCTTGGGTGACCCATGGGGGCATCACCAAGCTTAGGCTTTTTCATCTTTTTGATCACATCATATCATCCTCTCTCGTGATCCTTGAACACTTCCTCCACACCAAACTCAAATTAAACTTTATTAGAGGGTTAGTGCATAATAAAAAACTCTCATATTCTCCCTGGACACAATCATTACCAATGCTACTGGACTTTAGCTACAGCCACTCGTATTTCGTGGAGCAAAAAGATCCACTAAAAAACAGTAAAAGAGGCAATGCAAAATAAATGGCAGAATCTGTAAAAAAAGAACAGTCTGTAAAGACGAATTTTTTCGAGGCACTTAACTTGCTAAGATCAGAAAACTCAAAACTAATGAAAGTTTCGCACATATCTGAGGATCACGCACAAAAAATCTCAGGTCATTTCGATTTTTCTGTGAATTCTTACGAATTAAACGGTGGACAGCAGAAAACTGTTCCTGCGCAGAAATCCAAATCTAGCATCAACTTCCTACTAGAGGTTTTACCTGACACAACAATGCGATAAAATAAAGATACAAAGGAATTGCTACAGAGGTAAGCATGTTCCTTGACTCAAGAAAAAGAAAAATAACAGAAATAAAAATTGGGTTGTCTCCCATAAGCGCTTTTCTTTAACGCCTTTCAGCTAGGCTTGATAGTTGTAATGATGCTCTCATGAAAATAGAAAATGAAGCAAAATGATATTAAGAACACAATTAAGTCTAACCAACTTCCTATGCATAGAAATCTTGTACATAAATAAATTACACAAAGAACAAAGTGACAAGCATAGGAAGATAAAACAAGAATAACTTAAAAAACTTTCAGCATATAGAGAGGTGTTTTAGTACCATGAAAACTTCTACAACCATATTCTCCTCTCTCATAATAGTTGCAAGTAGTAGAAATAAATTCAACCATATAACCACAAGAATCATTCAACTTAGATAATATAGGCACGTAAAGAGGATTATTAAATTTATTTTGGAATTCATTAGCATGCTTCCCTCTTTCAAAATAGTTATTAAGATCAATATCAAGTTTAAGATCATGGTTGCAACAAAGATTTGGAACTAGAGACAATTGCAAACCACATAAGTATTTCTCAACATAAGAAAATTTCTCCTCAATGGTGTAATTAGGAGAATTCAAGAACAAAGTAGGACTCTCATGAGTAAGAGTACCATCACAAGCAGAAATTATATCATTTTTATCCTCACATAAACAAGTAACAACTTCTAAACATAGAGGATTATCAATCAGCATAGGACCATCATCTAAAGCATTATCATATAGCATATTTAAGCAACACTCCTCATTATCATCAATAAGTTCACTAGTAGCATCATTAAAAAGTAAAGGAGCATTATTAGTTTCATCATAATAGCATGGTTTATCATATATGACCATAGAATCATAACATTCAACAATATAGCATTCTTCCTCCTTAGAGCATGGAGGGCATTCAAATAATGTAAGAGTTAACGAGTTACTGTCTTTAGGAGGTAGATCCTCCTTTTGTTCTTCACTCTCCTCCTCTTTTTCATCTAATGAGCTTTCAGGTTCAGCAATTTCTTCTTCCACGGGTCCCTGAAAGGAAGCAAGTTGTTCTGGAAAATAATTTTTCTCAAGAAATTTAGTTATATAAGGATTATCATTGTAATATTCAAGATAGTAACCAAGTATAGCATAATTCTCAGTTTTACAACGAGTATCATCATTTTGAATATAACCAGCAACTTCATAGGCACCCTTAAAAACAACAAATTCTTCAATTTGTTCAAGATTACCAAAGTCATAGTTTCCTTTAGCATAAGCAGCCAAGGTTTCATTATCATTATAATCACATTGGAAAGGGAGGTGTTTATGCCTTTTACAACAAAAAGATTCATTAAAGCAGTAGGATTCATCATATGTAGAACACAAGTTCTTAGCAAAATAATTAAATCTACTTATTTGTTCCCATAAATATTTTCCATTTTGAGACAAGCGGTATTCCTTATAATAATTTTTTTGTTCCTCCGTGAACCCACCGTGCCAATAATATTTTGTATCAAATAGAGAAACCATTGATAGCAAGTAAAGAACTAAACATAATAACAAACCGAAATAAACTAGATGCAAGAAACTAAATTTTTTGTGTTTTTAATATAAAGAAGCAAACAAGATAAAAAAAATAAACTAAGCAAGACAAGAACTAAACATGTGGTTTCTCTATTTGAAACCAAGGTTACCAATCCAGTAGAAGATGAAGACTCTTCTGAAGGTTGTTGAAGCTGACGTTGGCAGGGCGCACTACCGGTGTCAACAACGAACGTGGAACCTGCACACAGCACAACCAAGATAATTTGCCCCAACTTAACAGTGAGGTTGTCAATCTCACTGGCTTGCTATAACAAAGGATTAGACGTATAGTGTGGAAAATGATGTTTGTTTGCAGAGAATGAAAGAGAACAATGTTTGCAGTAGGTTGTATTATGAATGTAAAAGAATGGACTAGGGTCCACAGTTCACTAGTGGTGTCTCTCCATATATAAATAATAGCATACATGTGGGTAAACAAATTACAGCTGGGCAATTGAAAAAATAAAGAACTGCATAATGATGCATGTACATGTCATGGTGTCTAGTGTGAGATTAATTTGGGCATTACAACAATATACATAGACCGTTCCAACCGCATCTATGACTAATAATCCACCTTTCGGTTAACGCCCGTACCCCTTTCAGTATTAAGTTGCAAGCAACAGATTATTGCATTAGGCAAAGTGTGTAATGTAAGTAGCACAACTGTCCTTAGACAAAGCACTACTGTTTTATCCCTAGTAGCAACAGTACATTCACAATCTTAGAGGTTGCTGTCACTCCCCCAGATTAAATGAAGACATGAACCCACTATCGAGCATAAATACCCCCTCTTGGAGTCACAAGCATCTACTTGGCCAGAGCATCTACTAGCAGGGATGTAAATGGTCACATATATGGCGCCATGTAGTACCGTTTAAGTTGGTTGCATGTTCATTTTTCCAGCAAACATATTTTGTTTTGAACTGTTGACCGACATAAATGGGACTATGTGGCGCCATATACATAACCATTTACATCCCTATCTACTAGCAACGGAGAGCATGCAAGATCATAAATAACGCACTCACATAATATATTATGAAGCAAATGACATAGTACTCAATATTCATCGGATCCCAACAAACACAACATGTAGTATTACAATAAAATGATCTTGATCATGTTAGGCAGCTCACAAGATCTAAACATGATAGCACAAGTGGAGAAGACAACCATCTAGCTACTGCTATGGACCCATAGTCCAAGGATGAATTACTCACGCATCAGTCCGGAGGCGGGCACGGTGATGTGGAGCCCTCCGGTGATGATTCCCCTCTCCGGCAGGGTGCCGACAAGAGCTGCAGAACCCTCCCGAACTAGGGTTGACGACAGCGGCGGCTACGGGATGTTTCGTGGATTTCTGATCGGGTACCCAGGGTTTATTTGTCGGGGGGATTAAATAGGTGAAAGGGCAACGTCGGTGGAGGGCCGTAGGCACCACACCACATCCTGGCGCGGTAGGGGGTGGACCCGCGCCAGAACCAGGTGTGGGCATTCTGTGGCCCCCCTCTTGCCCCTCTTCGGTGTTCTGGATGCTTCCGGGGAAAATAGGGTTTTTGGCTTTTGTTTCGTGCAGTTCTGAGAATATTTCTTTAACAGCTTTTCTGAAACCAAAAACAATAGAAAATAGGGAACTGGCACTGTGGCATCTTGTTAATAGGTTAGTCCCAGAAAATGCATAAAAGTGATATAAAGTGTATATAAAACATGTAGCAATTGGTATAATATAAGCATGGAACATAATAAATTATAGATACGTTTGAGACGTATCATTCTGCAGCTCTTCCCGGCACCCTGCCAAGGAGGGGAATTATCACCGGAGGGTTCTACAACACCATGCCTGCCTCCGGAATGATGCGTGAGTAGTTCATCCTTGGACTATGGGTCCATAGCAGTAGCTAGATGGTTGTATTCTCCACTTGTGCTATCATGTTTAGATCTTGTGAGCTGCCTATCATGATCAAGATCATCTTATTGTAATACTACATGTTGTGTTTGCTGGGATCCGATGAATATTGAGTACTATGTCATTTGCTTCATAATATATTATGTGAGTGCGTTATTTATGATCTTGCATGCTCTCCGTTGCTAGTAGATGCTCTGGCCAAGTAGATGGTTGTGACTCTAAGAGGGGGTATTTATGCTCGATAGTGGGTTAATGTCTTCATTTAATCTGGGGGAGTGACAGCAACCCTCTAAGATTATGAATGTACTGTTGCTACCAGGGATAAAACAATAGTGCGTTGTCTAAGGATAATTGTGCTACTTGCATTACACACTTTGCCTAAGGCAATAATCTGTTGCTTGCAACTTAATTCTGAAAGGCGTGCAGACGCTAACCGGAAGGTGGAGTATTAGTCATAGATGCGGTTGGAACGGTCTATGTATATTGTTGTAATGCCCAAATGAATCTCACACTAGACACCATGGCATGTATATGCATCTTTATGCAGTTCTTTATTTTGTCAATTGCCCAGCTGTAATTTGTTTACCCTCATGTATGCTATTATTGATTTATGGAGAGACACCACTAGTGAACTGTTGACCCCGGTCCATTATTTTACATTGATAATACAACCAACTGCAAACTTGTTTCTTTCTTTCTCTGCAAACAAACATCATTTTCCACACTATACGTCTAATCCTTTGTTACAGCAAGCCGGTGAGATTGACAACCTCACTGTTAAGTTGGGGCAAAGTATCTTGATTGTGTTGTGTGCAGGTTCCACGTTCGTTGTTGACACCGGTAGTGCGCCCTGCCAACGTCAGCTTCAACAACCTTCAGAAGAGTCTTCATCTCCTAGTGGATTGATAACCTTGGTTTCATAACTGAGGGAAATTTGCTGCTGCACTACTTCATATCTTCCTCTTGGGGTTTCCCAACAACACCACACCGGTGCATCAGGGGTCATCTTAACCTCACCAACCGGCGACCGTCTGAAGTACGTCGACCAGATGAACTTCCTCGGCGGCATCTCCAACAACACGATAGAGTACGAGGGCCTGCTTGCGGGGCTCCGTGCGGCGTCATCAAGCAAGTTAACAAGGAGTACGCGTGTCCGCAAATGGGACCGTTTGTCGAGGAGGTATGGAAGCTGCAGCGGCGCTTCGACAACTTCAGAGCCGTGTACATCCCACGGGTGGAAAACTCAATCGCGGACGAGCTTTCGCGACTGGCTTCACAACGGGAGCCTGTTCCTCCCGGGATCTACATCGACGTGCTAAAGCAGCCGTCGGTACCCTCCGACCGAGTCAAGACAAATCCGGCCACGGCGCCGGGGGCTGGTGACCTATCTGCCCCGGCAGATCAGGAAGCCAGCCCGGGAGATCAAGACCTGGTGCCGCCGGCGACAGAGGAAGCTTGGCTTCCTTCCTTTCAAATGGTGCTTCCAGTGGAGGGAAGCTGCCCGCCTTGGGCCCAAGACATCGTCAAGTACATGACCGAGCGTGCCCTTCCGGGCAACGATCACGCCGCCGAGCGGGTGTCCCGCCAAGCCAAGTTCTACATTCTGATCGACGGCGAGCTCTACAGGCGGCGTGACAATGGAGTCAACTCCGTTGCATTCCGTAAGAACAAGGCCAGGCGCTACTGAAGGACATCCACGAGGGCACATGTTCCAGTCATTTTGCATCAAGGTCTCTGGCGTGGAAAGTCTTCCGACACGGGTTCTACTGGCCAACAGTTCTCCACGACGCCAAGCAGATCGTCAAGACATGTGAAGCATGCCAGCATTATGCGAAGGATATTCATCAACCAGCACAAGCTCTGCAGCCAATTCCAATCTCCTGGCCGTTCGCGGTCTGGGGACTGGACGTAGTGGGCAAGGTTCCAAGGTCTATCGGAGGGCATGAGTATCTGTTCGTCGCCATCGACAAGTTCAGGAACTGGGTGGAGGTGATGCCAGTACCGAAGCAGACGGCTCAGGCCGCCATCAAGTTCATAGAGGGGATCGTGTTCCGATTCGGAGTGCCCAACAGGATCATCACCGACAATGGTTCTCAGTTCACCAGCCGGGCTTTCCTCAACTTCTGCGAAGAAATGGGCATCAAGGTGTGTTTCGCCTCGGTGTCCTTGATACGTCCAAAACGTATCTACTTTCCCGAACACTTTTGCTATTGTTTTGCCTCTAATTTGTGTGTTTTGAATGCAACTAACACGGACTAACACTGTTTTCAGCAGAATTGCCCTGGTGTCTCGTTTTTGTGCAGAAATTCAACTTTAGGGAAAAATACCAGAAAATGAGTCCCTATTTTGACAGAAAAGCCACGGAGCCAGAAGATGAGACGGAGGGGGGCAGCGAGCCGCCCACACCACGTGGTGGCGCGGCAGGCTCCTGGCCGCGCCTCCATATGGTGTGGCCGACTCGGCCACGCCCTCGCGTCCCCCTCTCGGATATAAGGTCCCCCAGACCTAAAAATCAGAGCCCCGCGAGCACTTTTTCCAGAAACACATCCAAGCGCCGCCGCCACCTCGAAACTCAATTGAAAGACCAGAAGTTCCTGTTCCGGCACTCCGCCAGAACGGGGAATCGAAGGGGATCATCGCCAACGGCTCTCCATCAACCATCATTGTTTCCCCCATCCATGTGTGAGTAATTCACCGCTGTAGGCTTTAGGGAATGGTAGGGATTGGATGAGATTGCTCATGTAATAGTTGTAATATCATTAGGGCATGGTGCCTAGTATCCGTTGTTAGTACTTTACGTCATAGTTGCAACTTGTTATGCTTAATGCTTGACACTATGGCCCGAGTGCCATGATTTCAGATCTGAACATGTTATTGTATCATGAGGATAATTATTGTTTTAGATCATATCTACAAGTTGTATACACATATTATATTCCGGAACCCGAGGCCCCAAAGTGACAGCAATTGGGACAACCGGAGGGGATGGCTGTGATGTGAGGATCACGCGTGTTCATGGAATGTTAATGCTTTGCTCCGATACTTTATTAAAAGGAGTACATTAATTACCAGTAGTTTCCCTTAAGGCCCCGCTGCAAACGGGCTGGTAGGAGAAAAGATGATGTGCAAGTTTCTCATTGCCAGCACGCACAACTAAATTGGAACACATGCCTATGGTTATTTTGTACTTGGATGCTTTATCTTATTTATCTGCAAATGCCCATGACTTGATTATTATATGAATTATCTTATCCATGCAACGCCCGTTCATCCGTCCCTATGCCTACAGTATTTTAATCATGCCGTCTACTATAATCACTACTGCTGTTTTTACTCTACTGCTGCTGTTATTTCACTACTGTCACTGCTATAAAACTGTTGCTACTGATAATCTGTCTCGAACAAGTCTATTCACAGGTGCAGCTGAACTGACAACTCAGCTGTCAAGGCTTATAAATATTCTTTGGCTCCCCTTGTGTCGAATCAATAAATCCGAGTTTTACTTCCCTCGAAGGCTGTTGCGATCCCCTATACTTGTGGGTCATCAAGACTATTTTCTGGCGCCGTTGCCGGGGAGCATCGCTTTATCTATAAGTTCACCTGAGTGTGATATTGCTTGCTGGAATTCATTCATCATGGGAAGACCTGGTGATTAGAAATTTCCCATCATACCATCCACTACAAGAAAAGGTACAATTCTGAGTACCGCTGCTGCTCTTGATTCACCGTCTGTTTTGAGTAAGCTTGTTACACCACCTCAGGCTTCTTGCACTGTTACTCCTGCTGAATCTGAAATTACTTATGATGATGCTTCCACTGTTCTTGATGAAACTGGTTCATTAGGTACCTTTTTAGATGCTACAATTGCTAGGTCTAAACAATTTGAAAATGCTGAAATTTCTAATGAAGATGCTGAAACTCTTGTTAATTCACCTGAGTTTTCGAATAATGCTGATGATCAACTTGATGAAATATATGTGGATCTTAATGATGACTTAATTGAGGAAATTAATGCTGCTAGCAGTGCTAGTGCTAGGAAAAGTCTTCTTGCAAAACGTGCTGTTAAATATAAATTATCTCTTGATGATAAATTTGCTACATCTCCTATAAACATTAAAGATAAAGATTATGAGTTCTCTCTTGATTTAGTACACATCGCTATTGTTGAGAGAGAACCTTTCTGTGGAACCGAAAATGAAAGTGCTGTAGAACACATGAATGAACTCTCTACTTTGAGTGGTATATTTTCTGATGACATAAAGATACGCACTTACTTTGTCACTAAAATCTTTCCTTTCTCATTAAAAGGAGAAGCTAAAACTTGGTATAATAACTTGTCTCCTGGTTCTATTACTAGTCCTATTGGTTTGCTTGATACTTTCTTTCGGAAATATTTTCCTGCTAGTGCTCAACATGATGCTTTGCTAAGAATTTGTAACTTTAATCGAGAAGAAGAAGAGAAATTGCCTGATGCATGGACGCGGTTTTGCTCTATAATTAGAGACCAGCCGAATCATGATTTAGAGAAAAATGATCTTCTTGATATATTTTACAGTGGACTAACCGTTAAATCTAGGGCGTACTTGGATAGTTTTGCTAGTTGTGTTTTCAGGAAAAGAACTCCAGAAGAAGCTGAGGAATTATTGGCTAAAATAAGCCAGAATTATGATGATTGGAATATTGCTGAACCTACTCCAACACCTACACGAACACCAAGGAAGAGAGGTATAATTGAATTAGATGAAGAAGTGATGAAGGAAGCCAAGAAATCTCTTAAAGAGAGGGGTATAAAATCTGAAGATGTGAAGAATTTACCGCCTATTGAAGAATTATGTGGGCCAATTCCTCATCCACCCATAATTGAGGTACACTCTCTCCAAAGGTTTGATGATAGAGATATTCCTTACTCTAAACCTCCTGCTCAATGCTTAGACGAATTTGATACTTTTATTGCTAAGCAAAGTAATTTTAATATGAGAATAGAGAATCATTTAATGGAAAATTCGCGTGCTATTAGTAACTTGCATGATATTGTTGATAGAACCTCCAATGATGTTAAAATACTTATTAAACATTTTCATATGGTTCAAACTCAAATTGATCAACTGACTAAAGTGCAAAAATATTTGTTAGTGAATGCCTCTATTGATAAAGAAAAACATGTTTGTGAAGTAACAACTTGAGGAGGAGGTATTTCTACTCAGGATCCTTTATATCCCGAGGGACATCCTAAAAGAATTGAACAATATTCTCAACGAATTAATGAACCTAGTGCTCCTTCTAAGAAAAAGAAGAAGAAACATAAAACTGTTGTAGAATCCTCTGAACCTGTTAATGATCCTAATAGTATATCTATCTCTGATACTGAAACTGAAAGTGGTAATGAACATAACAATGATAATGATAAGAATGATACTTCTGATAAAGAAAAAGTGGAAGAGGAACCTGAAAAGCATACTAAAAATGAAAAGTACACTAAGGAAGATTTTATTGCTAAGAAACATGGTAGTGAAAGAGAACCTTGGGCCCAAAAACAAATGCCTTTCCCAGGTAAGAAACTTAAAACAAAAGAACAAGAACATTATAATAAATTTTGTGAATGGATGAAACCTTTGTTCTTACAAATTCCTTTGACTGATGCTATTAAATTGCCTCCTTATTCAAAATATATGAAAGATATTGTGTCTAATAAAAGGAAAATTCCTAATGAAGAAATATCTACTATGCTTGCTAATTACTCTTTTATTGGCAAGGTTCTGAAGAAGTTGGGTGATCAAGGTATACCAACCATTCCTTGCCGTTTCAAAAATAATTATGTTAGAACTGCTCTATGTGACTTGGGAGCAGGAGTTAGTGTTATGACTTTCTCTCTTTATAAGAGACTTTATTTGGATAAATTGATACCTATTGATATATCTTTGCAAATGGCTGATAAATCTACTGCTGTTCATGTTGGTATTTGTGAGGATGTTCCTGTTCAAGTAGCTAATAATTGTTTAATTGTGACTAACTTTGTTGTGGTTGAAATGCCTGAAGATGATAATATGTCTATTATTCTTGGAAGACGTTTTCTAAACACTGCAGGGGCTGTTATTGCTTGCAATAAAGGAAAAGTAACTTTCAATGTGAATGACAAGGAACATACTGTTTATTTTCCCAAGAGAATGGATAAAGTATATGGAGTTAATACAATTACTAATTTAAGGTCCATCAAAGTGGGAAGTATTGATTGCCCTATGTATGGTTATAAAGAGGAATCTAAAAGTCTTATTATTGGATCCATATCAATACCATATAAGGTAACATGAGTGTCTCACAATGTTTGAATCCTTTTATGTCATCTAAAATTTATTTGGTGGCAAGACTTGATCAACCTTGCTAACAAATATGTTTTAAATGCATGGAAGTGCTAAACAACATTTTTCTTCTCATCTTTATTTTACCTACTGTTATCCTATTTTGTTTGCATAGTTGTAGTTGAATATGATTTGAAAAATATTTTTCATGCATTGAATTTAATATCTCAAAATCCAGAAAATGCCCAGAAATAAAAATTCTCAGAATTTTAAAAAATTTATGTCAAAAATCCTATTTTCCGAGGAGGGTCCTAGGAGTACTAAAAAGTGACCAGGGGGACCCACAGGGCCACCACACCACATGGTGGCGCGGCGGGCCTTGGGCCGCGCCTGGAGTGTGGGACCCCCAGGTCCCTCCACTTACTCTCCTTCCTCCCCAACCTTTCTCTCTCCCGACCAAACACCCAGCCATTGAAAAATTTCGTGTTCTTGCTGTTCTTCCTCTGCAATTTCGATCTCCTTGCTCAGCCCATCTTTGCTGCTGAGATTTGAGGCATTTGCTCTCCGGTACGTGATTCCTCCGTTCATCCAAATAGAATTTTGTTTAGTAGATTATATCTTGAGTATTTTGCTGCTGTAGATGTAATGTTTAGTGAGTTTTAATGCTTGTTCTAAGTTGGAACAACTAGTTTTGATGCATGGTTAAGCCTCTAGCAAGTCACTATAGTAGTTTCCCTTTCATTTAGTTGGCTCAAAATCAATTTTTATGACATTTGTTAAAAAATTCAGAAAAGGAAGATGCATAACCACACCTTTGGAGAAATCTTTGAGTGTGATGCACCAAGGGTATCAATCAAGGCCCTCAAGATCAACCACTCGCATTAGGCAATCTTACAATGAGAATATCTTCGCACCAAGCATTGGATATGAGAGGGATGATGGGTTTCCAAACTCATCTTCTTTCCCATGCACTGACTTCATGCGTGATGCAGGGATTCTTGATGATTTCTTGCTTCTTGTGCAGAGGGTAGGCTTGACTGCATATATGATGGACGAGAGTCCACAATATGTCAGGCTTACCAAGATTTTTGTTGAGAGCTTTACTTTGAACAATAAAATGTTCAAGCCAACTGTTTCATTTAAGATCTATGATATGCCTATCACTATGCCTTTGCGTGAGTTTTGTGATGATAGGTACTGCACATTCGGGGACAACCAAAAGATTCAAGGGGACCCGAGAGAGTTGACACAACTCTACGGCGAGGTGACAAACATGATACCCGCCGAGCGCAACGCGGCAAGATAAGGAACATTCAATTCCCAGCTATTAAATATTTCACTTACTGCATTTTTACTAGCGCGCTTGGTAGGGAGAACACTAGTAACATCTCACACCATCATCTTGCTTTTCTTGATGCTGCACTTAATAATCACACTACATATAATCTTGGTGCTCTCATTGCTCGTCGCTTAGACACTAAGGGACCTATTTATGGAGGGATTATTGCCTCACGTATTGTTGCTCATATGGGGCTTCGTATTGATCCAAATGATGAATTACTTGCTCCTTGTAGACTTCACCTTGCCGCAATGAAAGGTCACCAGTTTGTTACTGCTAGCTCTACTGCAGGGCATCTTGTTTATAGAATGTTGTTTTCTGACGGGGACGAGAGGGAAGTCCCTTTGCCCCAACTCGGTTTGTTCAGTCTTGACAGGAGGCCGTGGTCGCTCACGAAAGTGGAGTTGGACGAGAAGCTGAGCGTGCAATGGTTCTATGGGCAGCACGGCATTGAGGAGACACCTGAGGAGGACCACCACGCACTACACACGCGCGTCTTCGAGTTCGTAACAGGGCGAAGGTTCTTCGTCATACTACGGAGACACCTCATCCTGGGCATCATGGGATTGATCTCCACTTATGCCAAAAGCCTACGCTTGGGGGGAGGTATACCGATAGCTCACTCATCTATATATCAATATCAATCGGTACATTGTATATCCATGTTTCGTTTTCTTTCTTTGTTTTATTTCTTCATGTTTTGTTTTACTTTCTTAAAACTCAAAAAGATCAAAAATATTTCTGTTATTTCTCTTGCTAGTTCATTAAAGTTTGTAGTATTAGTATGCTTAGTGTTTAATTCGGTTCAATATGCAAAAACACAAAAATATTTTGCTTTGTTGTTTGCTGTCGAGCCTAGGGACAGATTTCTGCTGTCCACCGTTTTATTCATAACTTTTCACAGGAAAATCGTAATGGTCTGAAATTTCTTGTGCACAACCCTCAGATATGTATGCAACTTTCATTAGTTTTCAGTTTTCTGATTTGAGCATGTTAAGGGCCTCGAAAAAATTCGTCTTTGCTGGCTGTTCTGTTTTAGTTACCAATTCCGAAAACCCAAAAATATTGGTTGTTTCTTCTTGGTTTTGTATAGTTTGTTTCAAACTTCAACACCTTCAGTTACTCCGTGGAGCTTGGTTATTATTTCATATCTTTGAAGCACACAAGTGAAAAGGCAAGAATGATGATCTATGACAATCCGAGTTGGGTAAGAGGCTGGTAATGAACTCTATTTATTTTCATTTTTGTACATATACTCATTCATGTGAGCATGCTTAGATGGTTCGCACAAGCTATATGTCGATTGGTGGATGTTTAGTAGTTCATGTTCTCTTATGATCAGTCCCAATTTATTAATGGTAGATGACATGTTATATGGATGTTTGCTTGCATTGTTCTGTTCATAGTAGAGTATGACATTGTGGTATCCTCCTCTGAATAATTCATTTGAATCGACTTGGCACATGCTCACACATGTTATGAATGAAAACAAAACGTCAATTAATCCTTGATGATTTATTTTGCCTCAGAGTTCTGGTATCATTTTTATGCCTCCGTTAATTTTATTTTGTCGCAAAACTGATTATGACGGTTATTGCTCTCTTAAATTGTCGCTTCCCTATCTATTGCTAGCCTCCACTTGTACTCAGCTGTAAATGCTTGTGCTTCCAAATCCCTGAAAACCAAGTTATCTCAAAGAGTCCACCATAAATACCTATGTATGGCATTTGAAACCATTCAAGTAAATTTGCATGTGCTATCTTTAAAACCTTCAAACAACTTCTCATTTTGTGACACTGTTTTAGCTCATGAGGAAGTAGTTGGGCTTGTTATCTTCCATGCTAATTAAGTAACCCTCGACTTGCATGCTTCATCTGCTCGTCAATAATATTGCAAAGGGCTGGTTAGACCACTATAATATCAAAATATTTGAGAAAGTAAAAATAGACACTCCTCCATGGTATGTGATTGTTGGTGGGCATCCGAGGATTCGGTTAGCCATGGTTTGTAAAAAGCAAAGGTTGGGAGGAGTGTCAAATTATATAAATAAGGTGCATATTATAAATGCTTGTTTTTAAATAAATCGGAACCGCTCTCAACTTGCTTAGTATGTAAGATAACAGGAACTCGATTGCCATTCGTTGACAAAACAATCACCACTCAAAAACAATTTTGCCTCTGTTTTCAAAACATTGAAAAGCTCTAGCACATGTTAAATCCCTGCTTCCCTCCGCGAAGGGTCTATCTTTTACTTATTGTCGAGTCACCATCCTTTCTTAAGCACCTTCTTGAGAGCATAGCTGTCATTCTTAGTCCAATGTGCTAGTCCCAGAATACTGTTAACTGCGGTATAACTTTGATGCTTTTATCTTTGATATCTTTATTTCTAGTCTTCTCTTGAAACTCAGAGGTGCCTGGCATTTATGTTTTGCTGTACAAATTCGGGCAAGCGAGAGACCACTTTATCATACTTTATTATGAGCTTTGCAATCCTGTGAATTGATATGTTTCATGTTATTTATTATTGGTATGATTGGCATCTCTTCATAGTTTACATAACTATTAGGTGACACCGTTTGCATACATCTTATTATGAATAGCTTAAGTTTTTGCCCAGAGAGTGAGAATATATACATCATATGAAGCAAATGTGTTCGTAAAAGTTCTTTTCTCGCACTCAGTTGTTAACTGAATTGATTGAGGACAAGCAATAAGCTAAGCTTGGGGGGAGTTGATACGTCCAAAATTTATCTACTTTCCCGAACACTTTTGCTATTGTTTTGCCTCTAATTTGTGTGTTTGAATGCAACTAACACGGACTAACGCTGTTTTCAGCAGAATTGCCCTGGTGTCTTGTTTTTGTGCAGAAATTAAACTTTAGGGAAAAATACCAGAAAATATGCCAAATTCCTTATTTTGCCAGAAAAGCCACGGAGCCAGAAGATGAGACGGAGGGGGGCAGCGAGCCGCCACACCACGTGGTGGCGCGGCAGGCTCCTGGTCGCGCCTCCATATGGTGTGGCCGACTCGGCCATGCCCTCGCATCCCCCTCTCGGATATAAGGTCCCCCAGACCTAAAAATCAGAGCCCCCCGAGCACTTTTTCTAGAAACACATCCGAGCGCCGCCGCCACCTCAAAACTCAATTCGAGGACCAGAAGTTCCTGTTCCGTTACTCCGCCGGGACGGGGAATCGAAGGGGATCATCGCCATCGTCATCGCCAACGCCTCTCCATCAACCATCATTGTTTCCCCCATCCATGTGTGAGTAATGCCCCTCTGTAGGATTGAGGGGGTGGTAGGGATTGGATGAGATCGTTCATGTAATAGCTGTAATATCATTAGGGCATGGTGCCTAGTATCCGTTGTTAGTACTTTACGTCATTATTGCAACTTGTTATGCTTAATGCTTGACACTAGGGCCCGAGTGCCATGATTTCAGATCTGAACATGTTGTTGTATCATGAGGATAATTATCGTTTTAGATCATATGTACAAGTTATATACACATATTATTATCCGGAACCCGAGGCCCCAAAGTGACAGCAATTGGGAAAACCGGAGGGGATGGCTGTGATGTGAGGATCACATGTGTTCACGGAATGTTAATGCTTTGCTCCGGTACTTCATTAAAAGGAGTACCTTAATTACCAGTAGTTTCCCTTGAGGCCCTGCTGCAAACGGGCCGGTAGGACAAAAGATGATGTGCAAGTTTCTCATTGCGAGCACGCACAACTAAATTGGAACACATGCCTATGGTTATTTTGTACATGCATGCGTTATCTTATTTATCTGCAAATGCCCATGAATTGATTATTATATGAATTATCTTATCCATGCAATGCCCGTTCATCCGTCGCTATGCCTACAGTATTTTAATCCTGCTGTCTACTATAATCACTAATGCTGTTTTTACTCTACTGCTGCTGTTATTTCACTACTGTCACTGCTATAAAACTGTTGCTACTGATAATCTATCTCGATAAAGTCTATTCGCAGGTGCAGCTGAACTGACAACTCAGCTGTCAAGGCTTATAAATATTCTTTGGCTCCCCTTGTGTCGAATCAATAAATTTGGGTTTTACTTCCCATGAAGACTGTTGCGATCCCCTATACTTGTGGGTCATCAAGACTATTTTCTGGCGCCGTTGCCGGGGAGCATAGCTTTATCTATAAGTTCACCTGAGTGTGATGTTGCTCGCTGGAATTTATTCATCATGGGAAGACCTGGTGATAAGAAATTTCCCATCATACCATCCACTACAAGAAAAGGTACAATTCTGAGTACCGCTGCTGCTCTTGATTCACCGTCCGTTTTGAGTAAGCTTGTTACACCACATCAGGCTTCTTGCATTGTTACTCCTGCTGAATCTGAAATTACTTGTGATGATGCTTCCACTGTTCTTGATGAAACTGGTTCATTAGGTCCCTTTTTAGATGCTACAATTGCTAGGTCTAAACAATTTGAAAATGGTGAAATTCCTAATGAAGATGCTGAAACTCCTTTTAATTCACCTGAGTTTTCGAATAATGCTGATGATGAACTTGATGAAATATATGTGGACCTTAATGATGACTTAATTGATGAAATTAATGCTGCTAGCAGTGCTAGTGCTAGGAAAAGTCTTCTTGGAAAACATGCTGTTAAATATAAATTATCTCCTGATGCTAAATTTGCTACATCTCCTATAAACATTAAAGATAAAGATTATGATTTCTCTCTTGATTTAGCAAACATAGATATTGTTGAGAGAGAACCTTTCTGTGGAACCGAAAATGAAAGTGTTGTAGAACACATGAATGAACTCTCTACTTTGAGTGGTATATTTTCTGATGACATAAAGATACGCACTTACTTTGTTACTAAAATATTTCCTTTCTCATTAAAAGGAGAAGCTAAAACTTGGTATAAGAATTTGTCTCCTGGTTCTATTACTAGTCCTATTGGTTTGCTTGATACTTTCTTTCGGAAATATTTTCCAGCTAGTGCTCAACATGATGCCTTGCTAAGAATTTATAACTTTAATCAAGAAGAAGAAGAGAAATTACCTGATGCATGGACACGGTTTTGCTCTATAATTAGAGGCCAGCCGAATCATGATTTATAGAAAAATGATCTTCTTGATATATTTTACAGTGGACTAACCGTTGAATCTAGGGCGTACTTGTATAGTTTTGCTAGTTGTGGTTTCAGGAAAAGAACTCCAGAAGAAGCTGAGGAATTATTGGCTAAAATAAGCCAGAATTATGATGATTGGAATATTGTTGAACCTATTCCAACACCTACACCAACACCAAGGAAGAGATGTATAATCGAATTAGATGAAGAAGTGATGAAGGAAGCCAAGAAGTCTCTTAAAGATAGAGGTATTAAATCTGAAGATGTGAAAAATTTACCGCCTATTGAAGAATTATGTGAGCCAATTCCTCATCCATCCAGAATTGAGGTACACTCTCTCCAAAGGTTTGATGATGGAGAGATTCCTTACTCTAAACCTCCTGCTCCATGCTTAGATGAATTTGATACTTTTATTGCTAAGCAAAGTAATTTTAATATGAGAACAGAGAATCATTTAATGGAAAATTCTCGTGCTATTAGTAACTTGCATTATATTGTTGATAGAACCTCCAATGATGTTAAAATACTTATTAAACATTTTCATATGGTTCAAACTCAAATTGATCAACTCACTAAAGTGCAAAAAGATTTTTTAGTGAATGCCTCTATTGATAAAGAAAAAGATGTTTGTGAAGTAACAACTAGAGGAGGTATTTCTACTAAGGATCCTTTATATATCCTGAGGGACATCCTAAAAGAATTGAACAAGATTCTCAACGAATTAATGAACCTAATGCTCCTTCTAAGAAAAAGAAGAAGAAACATAAAACTGTTGTAGAATCCTCTGAACCTGTTAATGATCCTAATAGTATATCTATTTCTGATGCTGAAACTGAAAGTGGTAATGAACATAATAATGATAATGATAAGAATAATACTTCTGATAAAGAAGAAGTGGAAGGGGAACCTGAAAGGCATAGTAAAAATGAAAAGTACACTAAGGAAGATTTTATTGCTAAGAAACATGGTAGTGAAAGAGAACCTTGGGTCCAAAAACAAATGCCTTTCCCTGGTAAGAAACTTAAAACAAAATAACAAGAATATTATAATAAATTTTGTGAATGGATGAAACCTTTGTTCTTACAAATTCCTTTGACTGATGCTATTAAGTTGCCTCCTTATTCAAAATATATGAAAGATATTGTGTCTAACAAAAAGAAAATTCCTAATGAGGAAATATCTACTATGCTTGCTAATTACTCTTTCAATGGCAAGGTTCCAAAGAAGTTGGGTGATCCTGGTATACCAACCATTCCTTGCACTACTGTAGAAACCCTTACTAGTGACGGGCATTTTTTGTTCATCAGTGACGGGCAAGCTGCCTGTCACTGGTATGTTGTCACTGGTATATGATTACTAGTGACGGGCAGATTGCCCGTCACTGATATATGTATACTAGTGACAGGCAGGACAATGGGCATGTCACTAGTACAAAATTTGATATTAAAAAAAATGTTTTTCACAGATATTGGAGATAGCCAAATATAAAAAAATAAATGTATTTTACACAAATATTTCAGATAGCACAATAAGATGTTGTAGATAGCACAATAAGATGTTGTAGCAACGATACTTTCACATTACCCAATATGACATAATATGGCATAAGAACTTGCAAATTAAACGATCCAAATTACAATGTGCGGCAGTAACATGTGTACATAGGACAATCCCAAACACATGTCACAATCAAAGATATTTCTACAATGGTGCCAACCGAATCAATATGTCCAGACATCCACATCATAGTCCTCATGATCATCAATCTTTCTCTTGTAGTAGAAAAAAACCCGTTTGAGATGTGTACAAAAGGATGTATTGTGATGGTATCTCATTTATGTACCTACAAAAAAAATTAGAAGTGTGCATTATGATAGCCTATAAAACTAAGATTTCTTAGCAGTCCTGGAAGATCAGTTGACCAATTGCTGCACAACATTAGTTCTGGAAGAAGAGAGAAGAGATCTGCCTGCAATGAAAATCAACAACACCATAGGCCCGTATACATATTTAATGAATAATGAAAGAGAAATGATAAAAACAACACTGCATGCGCCCTGGTGGAGAAGCAGATCTTGTGCCCATCACCAGCTCTAGGTCATGCACTTGGCACACTTGGTCAAGGTGGCTCTGAATGAGAATAGGCTTGGTGGAACAAACAAAATTAACAAATACATATTTTAAATCAGCAAGCCTCGATCTAGCATCAGAGGGAGAATCTATAATGCAAACTAGAAGAGAAGAGCTATGAAATTTTCAGTAAACCCATCGTAAGCATGATATTTAGTATTTTCTACATCAACATTGTTCTATAAAATTTTGTGGCTAAAAGAACACAATAATAGATACTCTACTAGAGAGCATACTAAAAAGAGAAGCCAAATCAATATTTAAAATAAATAACGATGCTACATAGTCCAATTTACTGTGAAATGCTATTTAATATTTTCTGCATCAAGATTAATCTGTATAATTTTGTGGCTAAAAGAACACACCATAATAGATACTCTACCAAAGAGCATAATAAAATGAGAAGGAAAATCAATATTTGAAATAAATGTTGATACTACATATTTCCAACACCAAGAAACTGAAAATTAACACACATGGCATAAATTACCTCTTGTGCATTTGTTTGAAGCAAAACCTCACAAAGCAGCTATGCATCAGACTTTGAGCTAGCAAAAAACCGAAGAAACTTCTTGCATTGGACTCACCGTCTTCTCTAGGTAATGAGCTAGAAAGAGCCATATATATTTCCTAATGACGAAAGATTTCGTCCCTTCATGTGCACGTTTCGAGAACTAGTGAAATTATAATCCATATAGCTACAGAGTACCACTGTACCAGATCGGAAATTTTGGTATTATCTTGGAGCGGTCAACTAAAAGGGTTCATTAAAATAGAAATTAGAGCACTCCATGTGAGCATACATTGCGAATCAGATCACCAGATCACATAACCTTGCAGAAGACCTTTAAAGCGGAAAACAATACAACATGTAGACAAATATTAAAAGTAAAAATTTACTATTATCCTACATCCTGGGTGTATTAAGGACTATTTTGAAGCGCATAAGAACATGAGAAGCAACTACAGTACAATAACTTTGCATTTAGTTAACATCATTTGGTTGGCCACTTCCACCATCCATACAAAATATATTTGTAAAGTTTCCTGAGGTGGTACAATACATAAGATTGAAGCTAATTACGTTACCTCACACAAGCTTTTTTATTCCAGAGCTCCGTCCAAGATTTCTGCAGAAAATATGATGTGTTTGTTAACAAATTATTAACGGAAAAGAATATAAATGATCCAATGTGAGAATAGCAGCACAAACAAAGGTCAAACCAGCCTCCTAGGAATTAACTAGTTCAGGAAAGCAGGCAGCCAACAAAATAAAGAATGGTTCAACACTCCGTATAAAAAAGGTGACGCTTTAATATTACAAGCTGCTCTAGCCATCGATGGAGTGCAGGAAAGGGAAATATACAGACAACACCAAACCAACCATGATGCTTACCCAACCTACCGAATTTCAAGAACTAAGTTGCTACAAAGCCGCTGAAGGAACCAAGATAGAAGAAAGGGATGCATACACAGCTGTCATGATATGGACGACGGCGACATCCACCCTTGATCGGAGCAGATCGCCCGGGGACCTGCAGTGGACAGAAAATCTAAACTGACAGCAATTTGATAACCCTTCCAACCAAAACTCACAAACAATTACTCTACGAAAATCTAAAACGTATGTTTGTAGAGAATCTCGAAATAATGTATAGAACAAACCAGGTGTAAGTCAAAGATCAAAGTCTACAAGCACCAAAGCACTCCCTCTATCTGAAATTAGGAATCCACTAACCAAGTAACAAAATTCAGACTTCACACAGATCTCGACTTGTCGCAAGCATCGCATTCTCCAGCTGCAGGCCTCTATGGAAGATGTCAAGTACTCGCAGTCGCCGGAGCCGCTGCCGCTAGCTTGGTCTTGCGGCGGCCCGCCTCCTCCAGACCCGGCTCGTTGGCGCCACCAGAAACTGCTGCACTCGCCGCCCAGGAATCGCCGCCCCCCGGCCTCCCGGCGGCCCCCAGCACCCACAGCTCGCCGCCGCCCTTGAGGCATCCCTGTAGCCCCCGACGACCACGGCTGCCCGCACCACCAGGCCTCGCCGTGGCCGCTGACGCCCACGATTAGCCGCCGCCCATGAGGCCTTCCCGCAACCCTCGCTTGGATCTCGTCGATAGTGGGGAATAAGGTAAAGACTCGGGCGGTTATGATTTTAAGACTTTAGATTGGATTTGTGTTATCCTGTGAATGGTGGTGTAGCGGGAAATTCTGGTACGTGCAAAATAATTGGTGGGAAACAAGATGTTTTTGACTTTTTGTCGATTTTGGTCGGAAGTCCATATCTTTGCAACATCATAAAGTTAGTAACACAATCGAATTATTGTTGTAAAATAAAATATTTATTGTACGAAAACTTGCAACAATGTGTGGTAAACTCAATTGCGACGTAGAGGTTACTAGTGACAGGCTTTACATATGCTCGTCACTAAATAATTTTCACTTTCAGCCGCCCTTCGGAAAAAATATTTTTGACGATCATTTTTATGAGCCCGTCACTAGTGTTTCATATTAGTGACAGGCTTATTTTTGTCCGTCGCTAGTAATACATACTAGTGACGGGCACAGTTTTGCCCGTCACTAATCACATGGCGGCTATAACCTTTTCTGCAGTAGTGTTGCTCTATGCAAAATAATTATGTTAGAACTGCTCTATGTGACTTGGGAGCAGGAGTTAGTGTTATGCCTTTCTCTCTTTATAAGAGACTTTATTTGGATAAATTGATACCTACTGATATATCTTTGCAAATGGCTGATAAATCTACTGCTATTCCTGTTGGCATTTGTGAGGATGTTCCTGTTCAAGTACCTAATAATTTATTAATCATGACTGACTTTGTTGTGCTTGAAATGCCTGAAGATGATAATATGTCTATTATTCTTGGAAGACCTTTTTTAAATACTGCAGGGGCTGTTATTGATTGCAATAAAGGAAAAGTAACTTTCAATGTGAATGACAAAGAGCATACTATTTATTTTCCCAAAAGGGTGGACAAAGTTTATGGAGTTAATACAATTACTAATTTGAGGTCCATCAAAGTGGGAAGTATTGATTGCCCTATGTATGGTTATAAAGAGGAATATAAAAGTCTTATTATTGGATCCATATCAATGCCATATAAGGTAACATGAGTGTCTCATAATGTTTGAATCCTTTTATGTCATCTAAAATTTATTTCGTGGCAAGACTTGATCAACCTTGCTAACAAATATGTTTTAAATACATGGAAGTGCTAAACAACATTTTTCTTCTCATCTTCATTTTACCTAGTGTAATACTATTTGGTTTGCATGGTTTTTGCTGAATATGATTTGAAAAATATTTTTCATGCATTGAATTTAATATCTCAAAATCCAGAAAATGCCTAGAAATAAAAATTCTCAGAATTTAAAAATTTTATGTCAAAAATCCTATTTTTCGAGGAGGGTCCTGGGAGTACCAGAGAGTGACCAGGGGGACCCACAGGGTCACCACACCACATGGTGGCGCGGCAGGCCTTGGGCCGCCCCTGGACATGGTGTTGGACCCCCAGGTCCCTCCACTTACTCTCCTTCCTCCCCAACCTTTCTCTCTCCCGACCAAACACATCCACCTTCGAAAAAATCGTGTTCTTGCTGTTCTTCCTCTGCAATTTCGATCTCCATCGTCAGCCCATCTTTGCTGCTGATATTTGGGGCATTTGCTCTCCGGTATGTGACTCCTCCGTTCATCCAAATAGAATTTTGTTTAGTGGATTATATCTTGAGTATTTTGCTGCTGTAGATGTCATGGTTAGTGAGTTTAAATGCTTGTTCTAAGTTGGAACAACTTGTTTTGATGCATGGTTAAGCCTCTAGCAAGTCACTATAGTAGTTTCCCTTCATTTTGTTGGCTCAAAATCAATTTTTATGACATTTGTTAAATATTTCAGAAAAGGAAGATGCATAACCACACCTTTGGAGAAATCTTTGAGAGTGATGCACCAAGGGTATCAAGGCCCTCAAGATCAACCACTCGCATTAGGCAACTTACAATGAGAATATCTTGGCACCAAGCAATGGAGATGAGAGGGATGATGGGTTTCCAAACTCATCTCCCTTCCCATGCACTGACTTTTTGCGTGGTGCAAGGATACTTGATGATTTATTGCTTCTTGTGCAGAGGGTAGGCTTGACTGCATATATGATGGACGAGAGTCCACAATATGTCAGGCTGACCAAGATTTTTGTTGAGAGCTTTACTTTGAACAATAAAATGTTCAAGCCAACTGTTTCATTCGAAATCTATGATATGCCTATCACTATGCCTTTGCGTGAGTTTTGTGATGTGATAGGTACTGCACATTCGAGGACAACCAAGAAGATTCAAGGGGACCCGAGAGAGTTGACGCAGCTCTACCGCGAGGTGACAAATGATGATACCCGCCGAGCGCAACGCGGCAAGATAAGGAACATTCAATTCCCAGCTATTAAATATTTTACTTACTACATTTGTACTAGCGTGCTTGGTAGGGAGAACACTAGTAACATCTCACACCATCATCTTGCTTTTCTTGATGCTGCACTTAATAATCACACTACATATAATCTTGGTGCTCTCATTGCTCGTCGCTTAGCCACTAAGGGACCTATTTATGAAGGGATTATTGCCTCACGTATTGTTGCACAAATGGGGCTTCTTATTGATTCAAATGATGAATTACTTGCTCCTTGTAGACTTTACCTTGCCGCAATGAAAGGTCACCAGTTTGTTACAGCTAGCTCTACTGCAGGCCATCTTGTCTATAGAATGTTATTTGTTGACGGGGACGAGAGGGAAGTCCCTTTGCCGCAGCCCGGTTTGTTCAGTCTTGAGAGGAGGCCGTGGTCGCTCACGAAGGTGGAGTTGGACGAGAAGCTGAGCGCGCAGGGTTTCTATGGGCAGCACGGCATTGAGGAGGCACCTGAGGAGGACTACACCGCGGATTACACTGCGCACTACGTCGGAGCGTCTTCGAGTTCGTACCAGGGCGAAGGTTCTTCGTCATACTACGGAGATACCTCATCCTGGGCACCATGGGATTGATCTCCACTTATGCCAAAAGCCTACGCTTGGGGGGAGGTATACCGATAGCTCACTCATCTATATATCATTATCAATCGGTACATTGTATATCCATGTTTCGCTTTCGTTTTCTTTCTTTCTTTTATTTGTTCATGTTTTGTTTTACTTTCTTAAAACTCAAAAAGACCAAAAATATTTCTGTTATTTCTCTTGCTAGTTCATTTAAGTCTCTAGTATTAGTATGCTTAGTATTTACTTCAGTTCAATATGCAAAAACCCAAAAAGATTTTGCTCTGTTGTTTGCTGTCTAGCGCAGGGACAGATTTCTGCTATCCACCGTTTAATTCATAACTTTTCACAGAAAAATCGAAATGGCCTGAAATTTCTTGTGCACAGCCCTCAGATATGTATGCAACTTTCATTAGTTTTGAGTTTTCTGATCTGAGCAAGTTAAGGGCCTCGAAAAAATTCGTCATTGCTGGCTGCTCTGTTTTAGTTTCCAAATCCGAAAACCCAAAAATATTTGTTTTTTTTCTTGGTTTTGTATAGTTTGTTTCAGAGTTCAACACCTTCAGTTACTCCATGGAGCTTGGTTATTATTTCATATCTTTCAAGCACACAAGTGAAAAGGCAATAATGATGATCTATGACAATCCGAGTTGGGTAAGAGGCTGGTAATGAACTCTATTTGTTTTCATTTTTGTACATATACTCATTCATGTGAGCATGCTTAGATGGTTCGCATAAGGTATATGTCGATTGGTGGATTCTTAGTAGTTCATGTTCTCTTATGATCAATCCCAATTTATTAATGGTAGATGACATATTCTATGGATGTTTGCTTGCATTGTTCTGTTCATAGTAGAGTATGACATTGTGGTATCCTCCTCTGAATAATTCATTTGAATCGACTTGGCACATGCTCACACATGTATATGACTGAAAACAAAAAGTCAATTAAGGCTTGATGATTTATTTTACCTCAGAGTTCTAGTATCATTTTTATGCCTCCGTTAATTTTATTTTGTCGCAAGCATGATTATGACGGTTATTGCTCTATTGAATTGTCGCTTCCCCATCTATTGCTAGCCTCCACTTGTACTGAGCTGTAAATGCTTGTGCTTCCAAATCCCTGAAAACCAAGTTATCCCAAAGAGTCCCCCATAAATACCTATGTATGGCATTTCAAACCATTCTAGTAAATTTGCATGTGCATCTTTAAAACATTCAAACAACTTCTCATTTTGTGACACTATTTTAGCTCATGAGGAAGTAGTTGTTGGGCTTGTTATCTTCCATGCTAATTAAGTAACCCTCGACTTGCATGCTTCATCTGCTCGTCATTAATATTGCAAAGGGCTGGTTGGACCACTATAATATCAAAAGATTTTAGAAAGTAAAAATAGACACTCCTCCATGGTATGTGATTGTTGGTGGGCACCCGAGAATTCGGTTAGCCATGGTTTGTGAAAAGCAAAGGTTGGGAGGAGTGTCAAATTATATAAATAAGGTGCATATTATAAATGCTTGTTTTTAAATAAATCGGAACCGCTCTCAACTTGCTTAGTATGGAAGATAACAGGAACTCTATTGCCATTCGTTGACAAAACAATCACCGCTCAAAAACAATTTTGCCTCTGTTTTCAAACCATTGAAAAGCTCTAGCACATGTTAAATCCCTGCTTCCCTCCACGAAGGGTCTATCTTTTACTTACTGTTCAGTCACCATCCTTTCTTTGAGCACCTTCTTGAGAGCATAGTTGTCATTCTTAGTGTAATGTGCTTGTCCCAGAATACTGTTAACTGCGGTATAAATTTGATGCTTTTATCTTTGATATCTTTATTTCTAGTCTTCTCTTGAAACTCAGAGGTGCCTGGGCAATTATGTTTTCCTGTACAAATTCGGGCAAGCGAGATATCACCTTATCATATTTTATTATAAGCTTTGCAATCCTGTGAATTGATATGTTTCATGTTATTTATTATTGGTATGATTGGCATCTCTTCATAGTTTACATAACTATTAGGTGACACCGTTTGCATACATCTTATTATGAATAGCTTAAGTTTTTGCCCAGAGAGTGAGAATATATACATCATATGAAGCAAATGTGTTCGTGAAAGTTCTTTTCTCGCACTCAGTTGTTAACTGAATTGATTGAGGACAAGCAATAAGCTAAGCTTGGGGGGAGTTGATACGTCCAAAATTTATCTACTTTCCCGAACACTTTTGCTATTGTTTTGCCTCTAATTTGTGTGTTTGAATGCAACTAACACGGACTAACGCTGTTTTCAGCAGAATTGCCCTGGTGTCTTGTTTTTGTGCAGAAATTAAACTTTAGGGAAAAATACCAGAAAATATGCCAAATTCCTTATTTTGCCAGAAAAGCCACGGAGCCAGAAGATGAGACGGAGGGGGGCAGCGAGCCGCCCACACCACGTGGTGGCGCGGCAGGCTCCTGGCCGCGCCTCCATATGGTGTGACCGACTCGGCCACGCCCTCGCGTCCCCCTCTCGGATAAAAAAGGTCCCCCAGACCTAAAAATCAGAACCCCCGAGCACTTTTCCTAGAAACACATCCGAGCGCCGCCGCCACCTCGAAACTCAATTTGGGGACCAGAAGTTCCTGTTCCGGCACTCGGCCGGGACGGGGAATCGAAGGGGATCATCGCCATCGTCATCGCCAACGCCTCTCCATCAACCATCATTGTTTCCCCCATCCATGTGTGAGTAATTCCCCGCTGTAGGCTTGAGGGGATGGTAGGGATTGGATGAGATCGTTCATGTAATAGCTGTAATATCATTAGGGCATGGTGCCTAGTATCCGTTGTTAGTACTTTACGTCATTGTTGCAACTTGTTATGCTTAATGCTTGACACTAGGGCCCGAGTGCCATGATTTCATCTCTGAACATGTTATTGTATCATGAGGATAATTATTATTTTAGATCATATCTACAAGTTGTATACACATATTATTGTCCGGAACCCGAGGCCCCAAAGTGACAGCAATTGGGACATCCGGAGGGGATGGCTGTGATGTGAGGATCACATGTGTTCACGGAATGTTAATGCTTTGCTCTGGTACTTTATTAAAAGGAGTACCTTAATTACCAGTAGTTTCCCTTGAGGCCCCGCTGCAAACGGGCTGGTAGGACAAAAGATGATGTGCAAGTTTCTCATTGCGATAACTCACAACTAAATTGGAGCACATGCCTATGGTTATTTTGTACTTGGATGCTTTATCTTATTTATCTGCAAATGACCATGACTTGATTATTATATGAATTATCTTATCCATGCAACGTTCATCCGTCCCGATGCCTACAATATTTTAATCCTGCTGTCTACTATAATGACTACTGCTGTTTTTAGAGCGTGTTTGGTTAGGCTTTTTACTTGGCTTTTGCTTTTGGCTTATAAGCCATAAAAGTACCTAAATGGGTGCTTTTGGCTTATGTTACACTATGGTATAAGCCAAAAGCCAAAAGCACCTATGTAGTTGCTTTTATGGCTTATAAGCCAAAATCAAAAGCCAACAAAAAAAGTGTAACCAAACACCTGCTGTTTTTACTCAACTACTGCTGTTATTTCACTACTGTCACTGCTATAAAACTGTTGCTACTGATAATCTATCTCGAGCAAGTCTATTCACAGGTGCAGCTGAACTGACAAATCAGCTGTCAAGGCTTATAAATATTCTTTGTCTCCCCTTGTGTCCAATCAATAAATTTGGGTTTTACTTCCCTCGAAAACTGTTGCGATCCCGTATACTTGTGGGTCATCCGTTTGCTATGTGCAGCGCCTCCCCGGGACAGGAAATCTTCAAAGGATACTGATGTGGAACTGGATACCCGGGAGAGGCCAAACAAATCAGAAAAGCGATTAGGAAACAAGATAAGTCTTTGCATTTGCATCTTGCATCCTAGGCATAATATCTCGCTTGGAGTCAATATACTGTCAACCTGAGCATGCTCGACAGTGTATGAGAGCCCTTGCGGGGATAAGGCGTCCTCCCGGGTGAACGGTCAGTTTCCCTCTGGGTTAGTAGCTGCGGCTGTGGAGTAAAGCCCCGAAGGGTATAGTGCTTCCAGGGGTATTACTACTGCAGCTGACAGTTAGAATACTTGTCACCTTTGTTGACTCCTCATAAACTTGAAGGCACATAGTGCAAAGGGAGATTGGAAAATGACCCCGGGAGTTGAGCTAGGATTTGCATTCATGTTTAATTATGAAATTACATTATTGAATTACATTCGGAAAAGCAAACTACGCCCATATCTAGCCTATGCTACTAAGGCCAGTCCGGGCGCCCTGGCTGTGCGAACCATTTTGTTCTTTGTCTGCCGGGAAACCTTTTCTGTTCCGGGGACGCCTGGATGAGGAAAGGGATGCCCGCGCAGAATCTTCAGGGATCTCGAGGATCTGGAGGTCCCCTGGCATACCCTGGGACGTACCGACTGCAGAGGGCGTGGACGCAGTCGTGGAACCTATCCATGATGCCTTCCTCTTCCTGCAGCAAAGAGGAAAGCGGCAAAGCGCCAAGTCAGTTTCCACTACCGGTCGAGGCAAGCTCGAAGGAAACCTCACCTCAAAGACGTCGTCTAGATCCTGGAGGAGCCTGAGCAGCCTCGGGCTGCATGCAACCTCGCTCCACAGGGCAGCAAGGACTTCGTCCCTCCGATTCGCCACCGCCACAGACACATCCATGGCCGCCGGGCCCGATATGTCCCCAACCGCGGGGAAGACAAGTGATGGCCGAGGATGGGTGGCCAGACCGGCTCCACCCCGGAATGCCGACTCCGCAGTGGAGATCTCTGAAGTTGCGTCCTCCGACATCACCGCCGCATCGCCGGACATCTTCGACAAGCGCGCGCTTTGCAGGGAAGAGAAGTGGAGGCGAGTGGAGCAGAAGTGGAGAAGTGTGGAACGAAGGCTGAGCGTTGCGGAGTCTTTTATAGACTCCTCGGCCACTACCTACCGCTTGGCGTTCTAAGTGCCGCAGTAATGGGGACACGTTTTGCAAAAAACTGGTTCTCATTCACACGGAGTGCAAGTAAACGAGGCGCACAACGGAGACAAGCTCTTCTTCAACAAAGACAAGAACTACTACAAGATCCTACTTTTTTCCAGCAAAAGACTTCACCCCCGACAACCCGGGAGTGCGAGCATACACCGGAAGGCGCTACTTCCAGAAGTACGTCGACGAGGCCGCCAAGAAGGAGGTAAAAAAAACTTCGACGTCACTTTCCCGGCTTCCCGCTTCCTCAGGATGACGAGTCCTCCTCCACCTTGACGCTGGACGAGCTTTCCTCGTCTTCATCCTCGTCAAAGGAGCTGGACCCGCCGGCGCTGCTGCTGCTGCTCTCCATGCAGCACTCGGCGCGTCCTCCAGTATCACAGACGATCTTCACGGAGAGCGTCGCATCCCCGTCGTACAGGAATGTCACCCTCTGCCCCCGGGTCAACCGTAGGGAGCGAGAGAATGACTTCCACCCATGGCCCAGGAGCATGGAGTCGTCGACGGCGTACTCTGCCTAGACCCAGGAGGGGCCGTTGGGACAGTCTTCGACCTTCAGCCAGAAGCCAGAGGGCTTGCCCTCCGCCATGGCCATCGCGAAGGAATCCGGAAGATGTAGGCGACCGCGAAGCCGGTGGTCCAGATCCACCATGAACTCTAACGGAGCGAAGCCCGTGCGGGCTGAGCTCCTTAGAGGAGGGGAGGCCCGACCACGGCCACCGCGGCCACCACGGCCGCCTCGGCTTCCTCTTCCTCTACCTCGGCACCCGCCGCGGCCACGGGCATGCGGTCCCTCTCTCGCCGCGGCTTGAAAAGTGCGCGCACGCCCTAGCCCCCTCTTCGCCGGCGCCATTGCAGCAATGGCTCTGTTTGGATCGGCAGGGAGGAAGGCAAAGAAGACGGGTGAGGAGCCAAGGAGCTCACCCCTGCTTTTATAGCATGAGTTCCTCTCCTCACGGAGGACTCCTCGATTCTTCCGTTACTAGGAATCGAGGAGGCAAGCACAGTTATTCCCCCAAGCGGAATATCTCCGAGATGACCAGGCGCCGGCAGGACCCACTTTGACTCTCTTTTTGGTCATAGCCCCGGCAGCCTCAGAAGACCGAAGCTGCCGGGACCATGCCCGGGGGCTACTGTCGCAGCAGTGGAACATGGGGTTCCCCTAGCGCTGCGTAAGTGGGTCCGCCGCCTGTGGGCCAACCGAAGATGGACAAGACCAAGACTCATCGCAAGATCTGGCGGGTGCACCCGCGGCAAGCAAGACCTTCCGGGTATATAGGACCCCGGGGTCGCCTGTGCCCCGGATGGAGCCGAAGACCCCGAGACCGCGAGTCCCCGGCGGGGCCGGGCTCCCTCTCGGGTACCAGTCCGTACAAGACGAAGATAAGGCTTGTACCATCTTCCAGAGGATGGTAGAAGCCCCAGAAGGCTTGGGAAGCAAGGCGCGGGCAGGGGACACCGCCTGCGCGCTGTCAGCCCCTGTCCGCGGCTTTCCCAAAAGGCGCCAGAGGATCTCACCAACCCGATGACCGATACTTGGAGGAGAAGAGGCCACGTCGCCGTCTCCACCACGGAGAGGGGTTGCCTCCCGCCAAAACCCCTCACGCTCCTCGCATTACCGCTGTGGCATCCCCTTTACCTATAAAAGGAGGACCAAGGCATGGAGGAGAAGGGGGAGGCAAGTAGGTTGCAAGGACACGAGCTCATCGGCGATCCCAAGGTAGAAGACAACCACCAAGCTAGGCTAGGGCGAGGAAGAGAAGGAAGGTGATCTCCTCCGGGAAAGGATCTGTCCTTCCTCTTGCTCTAGCACAGTACCCTGCCGGCTACCTCGCCGGAGAACACCATTGTAGCCACACCATGATCCACCCATTAATCCAGACATGCAGGAGTAGGGCTGTTAGCCTTCGGGCGGCCTGAACCTGGGTCGATCGCTGTGTGCTTTCCTTGTTTGCCTAACACGTCGAGATCGAAGAGTGAGTGAAGAGCTTGCGGACGGTCGTCCCGTGGGAGACGTTTCCAGCCTCCTTCGCGCCCCTACCGAATCTACAAAGGGGGCGCCTCGCATCCCCGGTGTCCGTCCTTCAAGACACAACACAATCATATTTGCATCATATAAGAGTTATATCATTGTTTTATAATGTTTTTGGGAATATTTCACAGTTTCCCTATTTTTCTGGAATTAACCCTGCACTGTCAGGAAACCCCTTCTTCTATATTTTGATATTTCAAGGACCCAAACAACGTCCAAATGACCTGAAATTTCACGAGGGTCAGTTATTGGAAGGAACAGAGTGTAGGAGCGAAGGAAGCGAGAAGATGGAAACTCGAGGGCCAAAAGGGAGGGGCCCACGCGGCCTGATTCCTTGGCCGCGTGGAGCACCCCCTTTGCTCCCTCGAGCGTCTGATACCGTCGATCTTCGTCGCCGTGGCTTCGTCTTGACCTAAAAACGCCTATAAAAATAGTCTCCCGATGCCTTTCGGAGGGGAGCACCGCGGAAACACAATACCACGAAACAGAGACCTGGGGCTGCAGATTGGAGGGGAAAACTCCGGCGGGGCGCTGCCGGTGTGGTCTCCATCTTCTCCAACGACTCCTCCACCGTCTCCATGATGAAGAAGGACTAGTCCACCCCTGATCTATTGGTTTGTGGAAGTAACTTATGTATCTCTCCTCTCTCTTGAGCTGCACTAATTAGTATCGTATGAGCTGCTTAACATGATTACGATCATCTATGTAATACCTTTGTGGTGGATCTTTTTATGAGTTGATATATGTTATGAGTTGATATATCATATGAGCTACTTAACATGATTACGGTCATCTATGTAATACCTTTGTGGTGGATCTTTAATATCGTATGAGATTGCAATTATTTGTTATGAAAGTAGATGCATATTATGTACCCCATTCTTATTTATGTGTTCTGATCCAACATATGTATAAGGACGTGTGAGGGGGAACGTGTGCATTAGTTGGAGTAACGGAGGGAGGCTAGTGCAGTGAACGTGGGAGAAAGTTTTGCGATCCACTTGGGTATTATACCTTACTTTGTTGCCTCACTAGGGATAAAAAGAAATACCATGCTACCGGGGATGTTGGGTGTGACCATTGCCACTTCTCCATGACTAGATCTAGCATGTTCTTATTTTAACTTCATGTCATGAAACTTAAAGCTATGCTCTGATTCTATCTTAATTACTAGGGTGTTATGATTTAGTTCCCATCTTGATGGAGTATTAGAGAGGTTAATAACCAAAACATCTCTATGTTAGGACGTGATGCCCATATTATTAATAACTTGTTGTGTTGCAATCTCATATGTCAATTCCTGTGTTCCATTATCTACCACTATATTAAAGATAGAGTGCATTTGTGAAACCATGAACCCCGGTCCATTTTTAATCATAAGAAACACATTTCCAACACTTTATAAGTACTTTTCATTTTCTGCCATTTAAAAATCCGAAAATACAAAAATACCTTTACATCTTGCATCCACAATACAAAACCGAAAAGTATCATCCATCATTGTTCACACCATCCGTGCATATTTATTTACCATCATTGCATATTTATTTCTTGTTTGCATTTGTTATTTTCATATCTTTTACTTACACCTTGTGCTTGACAACCACTTGGTGAGGTTGAGGGCACAAAACAATTTACATTGTTTTGTAGATTTCATAAAAAAGGATAAGGAGACAAAAGCTTTTGGCACATTTCCCCGAGAGTTCGATATAAACCCTCGAGTCACCCTCGTGCGGAAAATAAGTATTTCCCTTACTATACACTCTACACTTGGAGTCTCAACCTAATCCGTATTCTTTTCACGCAGGTCATCTACGGTCATCAAGACTATTTTCTGGCGCCGTTGCCGGGGAAGTGTGCAAGTAATGAGTTGTCCCACAAGTCTTCATCAACAGTGCAAGATGTTTTCTGGTGCCGTTGCTGAACAAGTGCAAAGGATATCTCACAAAAAAGTCAACATAATCACTAACATGTGCAAACACCTAAGCTTGGGGAGGTTGCACCTACGTGAGCATCATCTTATCCATCTTTTACATTCAAAGCATTTTATTTTGTTTTGTTATTGTCTTTTATATTTCGGTTTGCACATTTTATTTTCAGTTTTGCATTTATTGCTAGGCCCATTGCTACACCTAAGATAAAAGAGGATAGTTTTGAAGTAAGTCTTGGTTTATTAAAATTTATAACTAGTGAGCAATTTGGCGGTAGTGCTTGGGAGGATGTTCCCATGCATCTACAGGATTTTAGTGATATTTTTGATATGCAAAATTTTAAGAATATAGAACCTGATATCCGAAAAGGAGATGCCAAAAGTGGATATGTTCATTACCCACCGATGCTATTAATTCTTGGAGAGACCTAGAAAAGGCTTTCTTTAGGAAAAATATTATCCTTCTTTTAAAATTTGGCAACATGAAAATAAATTAGTCAAATCTATGCACGAGCTGCAAATTAGTGACAAAGAGGTACCTGAAAAGAGTAACCCCCGCCATTATGTTGAGAGAAAGTTTACTAAAAAAGGGAAGGAACTTCCTGTTAAGAAACAAGCTTGGGTTAAAAAAGAGAAACAAGTTGAAGAAATTAAGATGCGTAGTGAAGTCAAGGAACCAATACTTAACTTAGAGAATTGTAGCTTGCATGAATTAATGTTTATCTTACAAAAGTTTGCTTGTGATCCTTCCATTAATGTTAACCAAGCTGGTTTTGGTTCTTATATTGCTAGTCATGTTTTAAAAGAAAAGATGGCTAGGTACAACAAAGAAGCAATGATGCCACCTAAGCATAGGGATATATGGATTACCAAAGTACTAGAAACAACTGGATAAGAGACACACCATGCTATATTAGATCTAGGATCTAGTGTCTCTGTTTTATCTAAAGAATTATATGAAGTTCTTGAATTAAAGAATCTTGAAAAATGCTCTGTTGAACTTGCACTTGCTGATGATTCTATTAAACATACTTTAGAAAAAGTAAGTGATGTTATGATAGAATTGCATATGACATTTGTGCCTGTTGATTTTCTAATCACGGATATTGGGAATAAAACCTCTAGTACTATTATTCTTGGAAGACCTTTTCCTCGTACCACAGGTGCTATTATTGATTCAAAGGAAGGGAACGTGAAGTTTTAGTTTCCACACAAGAAGTGCATGGAACACTTCCCAAGGAAGAGGGACACACTCATGAGCTTCATCCACAATAAACATCAAGTAAGAAGCCTAGCTATATGGCTATAAAGAAAGTTGATGTCTACGCATGCTTCTATTCTCGTAGACAGTGTTGGGCCTCCAAGAGCAGAGGTTTGTAGAACAGCAGCAAGTTTCCCTTAAGTGAATCACCCAAGGTTTATCGAACTCAGGGAGGTAGAGGTCAAAGATATCCCTCTCAAGCAACCCTGCAATTAAGATAGAAGAAGTCTCTTGTGTCCCCAACACACCCAATACACTTGTCAGATGTATAGGTGCACTAGTTCGGCGAAGAGATAGTGAAATACAAGTAATATGGATGATTATAAGTAGTAATTGCAATCTGAAATAAAAATGGCAGCAAGCAAACATGTAGCAGAACAGGTTGTAAACGGTGTTTCAATGCTTAGAAACAAGGCCTAGGGATCATACTTTCACTAGTGGACACTCTCAACAATGACATCAAAGCTGAATAATAAATACTACTCTCAAACACTCTCTTGTTGGATGATAAACACCATTCACTGCGTAGGGCTACAAAAGCACCCCCAAAGTCTGAGTAAACTAACACCACAGCGTCATAAAGGAATCACACACGGTGCCCACACTGTCACCTTCACAACCGTGAATAACCCCGGAGTTCATATTAAAGTAACCTCTAGAGTGCATAATAGATAAAGAGTAACATCACATATTCAACTAGATTACAAAGCTCATGATCACATAAAGATCACACCATGGGAGAGAGAGATAAACCACATAGCTACCGGTAGAGCCCGCAGCCCCGGGGGAGAACTACTCACTCCTCATCGTAGGAGTCAGCAACGGCGATGGAGATGGCGGTGGACTTGATGGAGATGGCTTCGGGGGCAATTCCCCGTCCCGGCAGGGTGCCGGAACAGAGACTTCTGTCCCCCGAAACTTGTCTTCGATGGCGGCGGCGCTACGGACCTTTTTCGTGGAAAATTGCTCGGGGCCTAGGGTTATTTTGTCGGGGGGTATATGTAGGCGAAAGGGCGAAGGCGGTGGAGCCCCGAGGGGCCCACACCATGTGCTGGTGCGGCAGAGGGGGGAGCCGCCATGTTGTGTGGCTGCCTCGTGGGCCCCCTCCGTCTCCTCTTCGGTGTTCTGGATGCTTCCGGGAAAATAGGGACTTCGGCTTTTGTTTCGTCCAATTCCGAGAATATTTCCTTAACAGCTTTTCTAAAAACAGAATCAGCAGAACACAGGGAACTGGCACTGTGGCATCTTGTTAATAGGTTAGTCCCAGAAAATGCATAAAAGCCATATAAAGTGTATATAAAACATGTAGCAATGGGTACAATATAAGCATGGAACATAAGAAATTATAGATACGTTTGAGACGTATCAAGCATCCCCAAGCTTAGTTCTACTCGTCCCTAGTAGGTAAAACGATAACAACAAATAATTTCAGAAGTGACATGCTTTCACACAATCTTGATCAAATAATATTGTAAGGCTCATGTTATGAATGAAGTGACTTAAGGCAATGATCTATAGTTTGTTAACAAATAGACAAGGAGTAAATAACTACATCATATAAGTAAAAACTCTTCATGGATAGTATATCATAAAGATAGTTGTTGATGCACCGGTGTGGTGTTGTTGGGAAACCCCAAGAGGAACGTATGAAGTAGTGCAGCACCAAATATCCCTCAGTTGTGAAACCATGGTTTATCGAACCAGTAGGAAACTAGAGTTCTTCTGAAGGTTGTTGGCGGCGGAATATGGCACGGCGTAACACCAGGGATTCCGGCACTGACATGGAACCTGCACACAACACAACCAAGATACTTTGCCCCAACTTAACAGTGAGGTTGTCAATCTCACTGGCTTGTTGTAACAAAGGATTAAACGTATGTGTGGAAAATGATGTTTGTTTGCAGAGAATGAAAGTAACAGGATTGCAGTAGGTTGTTTTACCAGTTTAAGGATAAAGGACCGGGGTCCACAGTTCACTAGTGGTGTCTCTCCATAAATAAATAATAGCATACATGCGGGTAAACAAATTACAGCTGGGCAATTGACAGAATAAAGAACTGCATAACAATGCATATACAAGTCATGATGTCTAGTGTGAGATTCATTTGGGCATTACAACATGATACATAGACCGTCATCCAACTTCATCTATGACTAATAATCCACCTTCAGGATAGCATCCGCAACACCATTCAGTATTAAGTAGCAAGCAACAGATTATTGCATTAAGTAAAGTGTGTAATGTAAGTAGCACAAATATCCTTAGATAAAGAACTACTGTTTTATCCCTAGTAGCAACTGTACATCTACAATCTTAGAGGTTGCTGTCACTCCCCCAGATTAAATAGAGACATGAACCCACTATCGAGCATAAATACCCCCTCTTGGAGTCACAAGCATCTACTTGGCCAGAGCATCTACTAGTAACGGAGAGCATGAAAGATCATAAATAATGCACTCACAAGATATATTATGAAGCAAATGACATAGTACTCAATTATTCATCGGATCCCAGCAAACACAACATGTAGCATTACATAAAGATGATCTTGATCATGATAGGCAGCTCACAAGATCTAAACATGATGGCACAATAGGAGAAGACAACCATCTAGCTACTGCTATGGACCCGTAGTCCAAGGATGAACTACTCACGCATCAGTCCGGAGGCGGGCACGGTGATGTAGAGCCCTCTAGTGATGATTCCCCTCTCCGGCAGGGTGCCGGGAAGAGCTTCTAAACCCTCCCGAACTAGGGTTGACGGCGGCGGCGGCTCTGGAACGTATCGTGGAAAAGTGTTCGGGTCCCAGGTCTTGTATTGTCGGGGGGTTTAAGTAGGCGAAAGGGCGAAGGCGGTGGAGCCCCGAGGGGCCCACACCACATGGTGGCGCGGCCAGGGGGAGCCGCGCCTCCACCAGGTGTGGCCGCCTCGTGGCCCTCCTCCGTCTACTCTTCGGTGATCTGGATGGTTCCTGGAAAAATAGGGGTATTGGCTTTTGTTTCGTCCAATTCCGGGAATATTTCCTTAACAACTTTTCTGAAACCAAAACAGCAGAAAACAGGGAACTGGCACTGTGGCATCTTGTTAATAGGTTAGTCCCAGAAAATGCATAAAAACCATATAAAGTGTATATAAAACATGTAGCAATTGGTATAATATAAGCATGGAACATAAGAAATTATAGATACGTTTGAGACGTATCAAGCATCCCCAAGCTTAGTTCTACTTGTCCTGACTAGGTAAAACGATAACAAGAATAATTTCTGAAGTGACATGCTTTCATACAATCTTGATCATATAATAATGTAATGCATGTGAATTGAGATCAAATGAATAAAAGCTGTAGTTTATATTGATATCAAATGAGTAATGAGTAAACAAGTAGGAAGAACAAAGTAAAACTTTCAATGAATCAATTCTAGAGAACAATCAACTGTGCAAAGTAGATATTAAAGATGATTTAAGCTTCAAGAATAACAATATAATCATCTAATGCATCCAACACTCATGACAACTTTGTGAAAGGATCAAGTCAAGCAATAACAATATGCACGTAGAAAATCATCTCTCTATTTGTTCACTTAAAAACAAGCAAGCGTTCAGCGTTGGTTTCTGGCACCAGGATGTTGTGGCTAAAAGAATAATAAGGGGGGTTTGGAAGGCCAACGGAAGAAAGTCTCACACAGCTGAAAGTGATCATTAGACAAGAGGAAGTCTTATAATCGAAGCTATGCAAGGAGTAGTGATTGCCACACAACGGATGCAGATAGAGCTATAAGTGTATGAAAGCTCTCCAATGGAACTAGTGGGGGTGCATCCAACTTGCTTGCTCATGAAGACCTAGAGCACTTTTGAGGAGGCTCATCATTGGAATATACAAGCCAAGTTCTATAATGTAAAGTTCCCCACATAGTTATGCAAGTAAAACATGAAAACTCTCTCATATGGAGTAAAGGTGCTAAACATGAGCACAAATGATGACTATGAATACTACAGGTGCTATAACATGAGCACAAGTGTGGATAAAGAGTAGTAATGTTGCCCTTTTTTTTTACTTTTTCTGTTTCTCTTTTCGATGGCCTCCATGGCTCTTTTCACTTTTAGGGGCAAACATTCTAAAATGACAACACACTTTTGATACAAGTAACTCAAAAGGAATAAAACATAGTGTATGAAACGGTGCCTCTGCCAGTGTAGCAGGTTATGCAATGATCTAGCGTAACATGGGTAAAACCACACATCAGCTGTAAAGAATCATGCAAGGCAATATATAAATGATAAATGACAACAAGTCATTTATTGTAAGATGGAAGTTGCATGGCAATATATCTCGGAACAGCTATGGAAATGCTGTAGTAGGTAGGTATGGTGGATGTTTTGAGGAAGATATTTGGCTTATGTGTAGGAGAACATGATGAAGATCTCCCACGAGTTTTGGATGTACCCGCGAAGTATGCACCAACTCTCAATGTGAGAAAGGGCAATGCAAAGTACCGAAGAGGCTAGCAAATATGGTGGTGGAAGTGCCATGAAAACCGCAGCTTAGAACTCACAAGCAAAAAGATTCCAACTAGAAATTTGATCTTCCAAGGCATAATGAAAATTACTCCATGAGGGACTGTGGCAAATGAACAAGTCACTGTTGGGACCCCGACCATAGCGCATAACACAAAGTCATTACGGTTGTTTTTAACATTAGAAGTCATATATCATCATGCTGTCAATTGGATATTTAAGTGTGGCACAGCTTAAAGTTTTCTAGACCAACCATTAATCATTCCACTTTACTAAACCACCTTGTTTTACCATTAAACATATTAATATCTCAAAACAACATCAATGATTCAAGTGACACAATTTAATGATATACAGGATTATGTATCATTTCATCATACCATCTACCACATTTAACATTTTCTGTTCTTAACCAAACACCAATCAACTTATCTAAAAATAAACTCTACAAGTATTTAACAATGAGATATGAGAGTATAATATAAGAAAACTAACAGCTCTAACATGAGATGCATGAAAAACGAGAACTAATGGTATTGAAGTAACATAGAAGAATACTCAACAAATATAAGTGAAGAATACGAGTATTCATAAGAAAAAGCGGAGCGTGTCTCTCTCCCACAAAGGAATGCTAGGATCCATTTTATTCAGAGAATGAAAATAACAAAAACAAAAACAAAAACAAATAGACGCTTCAAGTAAAGCACATAAGATGTGTCGGAATTAAAATATAGTTTCACTAGAGAGGACCTGATAGTTCGTTGATGAAGAAGGGGATGCCTTGGGCATCCCCAAGCTTAGACGCTTGAGTCTTCTTGAAATATGCTTGGGTGACCCACGGGGACATCCCCAAGCTTAGGCTCTTTCATCTTCTTGATCACATCATATCATCCTTTTCTCTTGATCCTTGAAAACTTTCTCCACACCAAACTCAAAGTAAACTTTATTAGAGGGTTAGTGCATAATCGAAAATTCCCATATTCTGCATGGACAAAACATTACACATGCTACTGGACATTAGCTACAGCCACTGGTATTTCATGGAACAAAAAGATCCATTCAAAAACAGCAAAAGGAGCAATGCAAAATAAATGTCAGAATCTGTCAAAAACAGAACAGTCCGTAAAGACGATTTTTTTCAAGGCACTTAACTTGCTCAAATCAGAAAACTCAAAACTAATGAAAGTGGCATATATATCTGAGGATCACGCACAAACAATCCCAGGTAATTTTGATTTTTCTGTGAATTCTTACGAACTAAACGGTGGACAACAGAAAACTGTTCCTGCGCAGGAATCCAAATCTAGCATCAACTTTCTACTAGAGGCTTAACTTGACACAACAATGCAATAAAATAAAGATACAAAGGAATTGCTACAGAGGTGAGCATGTTCCTTGACTCAACAAAATAAAATAACAGAAATAAAAAGTGGGTTGTCTCCCATAAGCGCTTTTCTTTAACGTCTTTTAGCTAGGCACAAAAAGTGATATTTAAGTAGCATCCAAATCAAGAACGGAAATCCTCTCAACTATGCATTGTATTTTGTCTATATAAGGTTCAGAGGTCCCTCTTTCATTACTTTTAGGTTTACTACTTTCATCAAAGGGGTTTCGAGGGACAATCCAATCAAAATTTTCTTCCAAAGCTTCATGCATAGCTACAAGTTTAATAGGTATTGGTACTTTAATTTTCTCCCCTTAGTAGGTTCGGTTTTTCCAACTTTTTCAAGTGCATTAATAACATCTACGCATGAGCCTGGTATCTTAAAACGTTCATAGATTTTCTTAACTTCTATAGCAATATCACCAAATTCTTTAAGCAAGACTTCCAAAATAAAAAAAATTCTTTTCAGCATTTTCAAAATTATTAAGATTAAGAAACATTTGATGAATTATGGGGTGGAGGTTAACAAACCTAGCCTCTAATTTGTGAACCAAAGCAGCTGCAGCAGTTTCATAGTTTGGGGCAAGTTCTGCTATGGATTTCTCCTCAATATTTTCAAGCTTGCTAACATGATTAAAGAATTCTTCAATATTTTCTTTTCCAATTATAGAACCACTACCTACCGACAGGTATTCCAGGGTGTACTTAGGGAGCAACATTTTAGCAAAAATAGAACTAAACCGAAATAACTATATTAATGCAAGTAACAAATTTTTTGTATTTTTGATATTAAGCAAACAAGACAGTAATAAAAATAAACTAAGCAAGACAATAACAAAATAAAAAGATTGGGTGTGAGAGACTGCCCTCGCAGAAGAGTTTAGTTTCCCCGGCAACGGCGCCAGAAAAGAGCTTGATGCACCGGTGTGGGGTTGTTGGGAAACCCCAAGAGGAATGTATGAAGTAGTGTAGCAGCAAATTTCCGTCAGTTGTGAAACCAAGGTTTATTGAACCTGTAGGAAACTAGAGTTCTTCTGAAGGTTGTTGGCGGCGAAATATGGCACGGCGTAATACCAGGGATTCCGACACTGACGTGGAACCTGCACACAACACAACCAAGATACTTTGCCCCAACTTAACAGTGAGGTTGTCAATCTCACTGGCTTGCTGGAACAAAGGATTAAACGTATGTGTGGAAAATGATGTTTGTTTGCAGAGAATGAAAGTAACAGGATTCCAGTAGGTTGTTTTATCAGTTTAAGGAAAAAGGACCGGGGTCCACAGTTCACTAGTGGTGTCTCTCCATAAATAAATAATAGCATACATGCGGGTAAACAAATTACAGCTGGGCAATTGACAGAATAAAGAACTGCATAACAATGCATATACAAGTCATGATGTCTGGTGTGAGATTCATTTGGGCATTACAACATGATACAAAGACCGTCATCCAGCTGCATCTATGACTAATAATCCACCTTCAGGATAGCATCTGCAACACCATTCAGTATTAAGTTGCAAGCAATAGATTATTGCATTAAGTAAAGTGTTAAATGTAAGTAGCACAAATATCCTTTGATAAAGAACTACTGTTTTATCCCTAGTAGCAACAGTACATCAACAATCTTAGAGGTTGCTGTCACTCCCCCAGATTAAATAGAGACATGAACCCACTATCGAGCATAAATACCCCCTCTTGGAGTCACAAGCATCTACTTGGCCAGAGCATCCACTAGTAACGGAGAGCATGCAAGATCATAAATAACGCACTCACAAGATATATTATGAAGCAAATGACATAGTACTCAATTATTCATCGGATCCCTGCAAACACAACATGTAGCATTACATAAAGATGATCTTGATCATGATAGGCAGCTCACAAGATCTAAACATGATGACACAATAGGAGAAGACAACCATCTAGCTACTGCTATGGACCCGTAGTCCAAGGATGAACTACTCACGCATCAGTCCGGAGGCGGGCATGGTGATGTAGAGCCCTCCGGTGATGATTCCCCTCTCCAGCAGGGTGCCGGGAAGAGCTTCTGAACCCTCCCGAACTAGGGTTGACGGCGGCGGCGGCTCTGGAACGTATCGTGGAAAAGTGTTTGGGTCCCAGGTCTTGTATTGTCGGGGGGTTTAAGTAGGCGAAAAAGCGAAGGCGGTGGAGGCCCGAGGGGCCCACACCACGTGAAGGCGCGGCCAGGGGGGTGCCGCGCCTCCACCAGGTGTGGCCGCCTCGTGGCCCTCCTCCGTCTCCTCTTCGGTGTTCTGGATGGTTCCGGGAAAAATAGAGGTATTGGCTTTTGTTTCGTCTAATTCCGAGAATATTTCCTTGTTAATGGGTTAGTCCCAGAAAATGCATAAAAACCATATAAAGTGTATATAAAACATGTAGCAATTGGTATAATATAAGCATGGAACATAAGAAATTATAGATACGTTTGAGACGTATCAGTTGTGAACACAAAGAAATATAACAAGTGCAATAAGTAAGCATATAAGAGTTGTTGCACACAGTTGACACAAGTGTTTGCTTCTAAGATAGAAAGAAGTGGGTAAACTGACTCAACATAAAGTAAAAGATAGGCCCTTCGCAGAGGGAAGCAGGGATACAAGCACGTGCTAGAGCTTTTTAGTTTTTATAGGTTTTCGAAATCATATAGAGAGCATAAAAGTAAGGTTTTGAGTGGTGTTTGTCGTTGTCAATGAATGGTAATGGGCACTCTACCCCCCTTGTCAACCAGACTTTCTAAGAGCGGCTCCCATGAAGGACGTTATTTCTACCCAAGGGCAGATCATCCCTCTTATCTCTTTTGTTTACACATGTATATTTTTATAAACTGGTTTGACACTCCTCCCCACCATTGCATACACAATCCATGTCTACCCGAATCCTCGGGTGCCTTCCAACAATCACATACCATGGAGGAGTGTCTATATAAAATTGTATAACACTTTGAAGCATAATAAATTTTTGCAAAACCATGTGAAGAGAATGATGATGAAAGTTGTAATTAATTGGGACTGGGCACCCCATTTGACAGCTCTTTTTGCAAAGTTAATGGATAAGCGGATGTATATGCCACTAGTCCGGTTGTGAAAGTCTGTCTAAAAGCAAATGACAAGGTTGATATCCGTAACACCACATACTTCCTCATGAGCTAATAAACATTGACACAAATAAGGGATAATAAGTTTTGAATAAAAGGTAGCACACAAAGTATTTGCTTGGAATGGCAGGAAATACCATGTAGTAGGTAGGTATGGTGGACACAAATGGCATGGGTTTTGGCTCAAGGTTTTGGATACACGAGAAGCATTCCCTCTCAGTACAAGGCTTTGGCTAGCAAGGTTATTTGAAGCAAACACAAGTATAAACTATGACAACAAGACGTATATAAAAACATATTGCAAGTATTATAAAACTCTACATTGTCTTCCTTGTTGTTCAAACACCTTTACTAGAAAATATCTAGACCTTAGAGATACCAAACATGCAAACCAAATTTCAACAAGCTTTACGGTAGTTCTTCACTAATAGGTTTTAACTACATGATGTAAAAGCTTAAACATGATCTACTTGAGAGGTCAAAACAATTGCCAAGCACCACAACATTCAAGATAACAATCTATAAGAGCATGTATATCTTTTCATTATACCATCTACCACATTTTGCATTTTCTGTTTCCAACCAAACACCAATCAACTTATTTAAACTCTCCAAGTATTTATCAATAAGATAGGAGAGTATAACATAAGAGAACTAACAGCTCTAAATAAGAGATGCATGAAAAACAAGAGCTGAAAGTATTGAAGTAACATAGAAGAATACTCAACAAATATAAGTGAAGAATACGAGTATTCATAAGAAAAAGCGGAGCGTGTCTCTCTCCCACAAAGGAATGCTAGGATCCATTTTATTCAGAGAATTAAATAACAAAAGCAAAAATAAAAACAAACAGACGCTTCAAGTAAAGCACATAAGATGTGACGGAATTAAAATATAGTTTCACTAGAGATGACCTGATAGTTTGTTGATGAAGAAGGGGATGCCTTGGGCATCCCCAAGCTTAGACGCTTGAGTCTTCTTGAAATATGCTTGGGTGACCCACGGGGGCATTCCCAAGCTTAGGCTTTTTCATCTTCTTGATCATATCATATTATCCTCTCTCTTGATCCTTGAAAACTTCCTCCACACCAAACTCAAAGTAAACTTCATTAGAGGGTTAGTGCATAATCAAAAATTCTTATATTCTGCATGGACACAATCATTACCATTGCTACTGGACATTAGCTACAGCAACTGATACTTTATGGAACAAAAAGATCCATTCAAAAACAGCAAAAGAGGCATTGCGAAATAAAAGGCAGAATCTGTCAAAAACAGAACAGTCCGTAAAGACGAATTTTTTCGGGGCACTTAACTTGCTCAGATGAGAAAACTTAAAACTAATGAAAGTTGCGTACATATATGAGGATCACGCACAAAAACTCTTAGGTCATTTTGATTTTTCTGTGAATTGTTACGAATTAAACGGTGGACAGCAGAAAACTATTCCTGCGTAGAAATCCAAATCTAGCATCAACTTCCTACTAGAGTCTTTACTTGACACAACAATGCGATAAAATAAAGATACAAAGGAGTTGTTACAAAAGTAAGCAAGCTCCTTGACTCAAATAAAAGAAAAATAACAGAAATAAAATATGGGTTGTCTCCCATAAGCGCTTTTCTTTAAAGCCTTTTAGCTAGGCATAGTGATATTTATGATGCTCACATAAAGATGAGAGTTGAAACATAAAAGAGAGCATCAAGAAGCATATATAAAACATATTTAAATCTAACGCACGTCCTATGCAAAGGAATCTTTTAAGAAAATAAATTAATAAAGCACAAAGTGACTAGCATAGGAAGGCAAAATAAGTGCAACTTCAAAAATTTCAACATAAAGAGAGGAGACTTAATATTATTGTGATATATGAAGTCATGTCTCCTTCTCTCATAAGGACCAGTAGGTCTTAAAGTACCCAGCAAATAAAAGCAAATCAAGAGAAAACTCAAAACATACATCATAAAGAGAAGAAATTTAGTAACACGAAGATCTCTATAACCATACTTTCCTCTCTCAAAATAATTTTCAGCGGCATTATAAATAGATTCAAAAATATAGCTATCACCTAAAGCATTCTTATCATGATCCATAAGCATAATAATATTATTACTCTCCACATAAGCACAATCAATTTTATTAATAACAGTGCGAGTAAAACTATCACATCCAACATTGTAATCATCATAAATTGGAGGCATAGAATAATCATAATTAGTTTTATCCTCAATAGTAGATGGACTAAAAATATCATATTCATCATTGTAAACATCATATATAGGAGGCAAATCATAATCAACATAAACCATATCCTCAATAGTAGGTGGACTGAACATATCACAATGATTATAATTATCATATATTGGAGGCAAAGTATCATCAAAGAAAATTTTCTCCTCAAAACTTGGGGGACTAAGAATAACATATTCATCAACAACGGCTTCCCCAAGCTTAGACTTTTCCATAGCATTAGCAATAATGGTGTTCAAAGAATTCATACTAATAAGATTGCTACCATCACGCAAATAATTTTCCATAGGTTTTTTAATTTTCTGTTCAAACACATCATGTCCTAACTCAAGATAAATTTCATAGAGCTCTCTAATTTTTTTGTTGTTTTCCATTAAGCCTAACTAGTAAAAATAAAAACAAGAAACAAAAGATAAAATTGCAGAATCTAAAGGAGATACCTTCCAACACTTACCTCCCCGGCAAAGGCGCCAGAAAATAGCTTGATGTCTACGCACGCTCCTATTCTCGTAGACAGTGTTGGGCCTCCGAGAGCAGAGGTTTGTAGAACAGCAGCAAGTTTCCCTTAAGTGAATCACCCAAGGTTTATCGAACTCAGGGAGGTAGAGGTCAAAGATATCCCTCTCAAGCAACCCTGCAATTAAGATACAAGAAGTCTCTTGTGTCCCCAACACACCCAATACACTTGTCAGATGTATAGGTGCACTAGTTCGGCGAAGAGATAGTGAAATACAAGTAATATGGATGATTATAAGTAGTAATTGCAATCTGAAATAAAAATGGCAGCAAACAAACATGTAGCAGAACAGGTTGTAAACGGTGTTTCAATGCTTAGAAACAAGGCCTAGGGATCATACTTTCACTAGTGGACACTCTCAACAATGACATCAAAGCTGAATAATAAATACTACTCTCAAACACTCTCTTGTTGGATGATAAACACCATTCACTGCGTAGGGCTACAAAAGCACCCCCAAAGTCCGAGTAAACTAACACCACAGCGTCCTAAAGGAATCGCACACGGTGCACACACTGTCACCTTCACAACCGTGAATAACCCCAGAGTTCATATTAAAGTAACCTCTAGAGTGCATAATAGATAAAGAGTAACATCACATATTCAACTAGATTACAAAGCTCATGATCACATAAAGATCACACCATGGGAGAGAGAGATAAACCACATAGCTACCGGTAGAGCCCGCAGCCCCGGGGGAGAACTACTCACTCCTCATCGTAGGAGTCAGCAACGGCGATGGAGATGGCGGTGGACTTGATGGAGATGGCTCCGGGGGCAATTCCCCGTCCCTGTAGGGTGCCGGAACAGAGACTTCTATCCCCCTGATCTTGTCTTTGATGGCGGCGGCGCTACGGAACTTTTCGTGGATTTCTTTGTCTGGTGGTAGGGTTTTTCTCGTCGGGGGCAATATATGGGCGAAGGGGCGAAGGCGGTGGAGCCCCGAGGAGCCCACACCATGTGGTGGCGCGGCAGAGGGGGAGCCGCGCCACCATGTGGTGTGGCCTCCTCGGTCCCCACCTCCGTTTCCTCTTCGGACTTCTGGAACGTGTCGGGAAAAATAGGGATTTGGCTTTTGTTTCGTGCAATTCCGAGAATATTTCCTTAACAACTTTTCTGAAAACAAAAACAGTAGAAAACAGGGAACTGGCACTGTGGCATCTTGTTAATAGGTTAGTACCAGAAAATGCATAAAAGCCATATAAAGTGTATATAAAACATGTAGCAATGGGTACAATATAAGCATGGAACATAAGAAATTATAGATACGTTTGAGACATATCAAAAGCGCTTTACGGGAGGCAACCCGGTTGTTTTTATTTGAGATTTTCTTTGAGTCCTCTTGCTGTAACAAGCGACTTAGTTTTTAGTTTTGTTTCTGGAATTTTAAATAAAGTGCCAAGTTTTACCCGTTTTGGCTTGAAAAAGTTTCTTTTTGTATTCGGAGATTTTATTCCAGCACGAATCTGTGCACGGTATGATTTTTCATTTCTATTCTGTAACTCCGAATGAGCTGAAATTTGAACTGTAGTTGCAACTTTTAATCCTCTGTAAGCTTGATTTTCTAAGATTGTTTCGACATTTTTAAGTGGGGTAAAAAAATACGTTTTGCTGCTGTTGTTTTTCTTGATAGATTCTGTCCCATTTTGTTTTATGCATTCTTTGAACTTTTAAGTTGAATCTTTTTTATCCAATTGAGTTTATGAGAAGGAATACAACATTATACACTTTCTGGACATGTTTCTCATGTTTGTCTAAGGATTTCATACATCAAGCAATTCAATTGTTTTGTGCCTACTAATGTCACCCCACAGAAAAGAAATGGGAGAAACGGTGTTTTGAAGTTTTTTCACAAGGATTAGAGGAGATGCACCAAGAGCTATTCAAGGATGGTGAAGACCATAAGATTGGGGATGTGAAGACAACCACACTGGACAAACACTCGGTTTGCACACGTCAAACTTCTGTTTTTCGATCATTACACTTTATCGCATAAACTTGGAGCGTCTTTTTGTTCTTTTTATTTTTCGGTTTGGTATTTTTGTTTGAGACCACCACTTTTCATTTATGATATGAGAGATACTGGAAGTTTGGGTTGAATTAAGTTGGATGCTATAAAAAATATTGGGAAGAGGATGTTTGAGTTCATTTAAAAAGATACATATAGTTTGCATGCTTCATATGCTTTTTAATGAGTATTAATTTGCAAGTGTTTTATCAAGAGCTATTTCTTATTCATGTTCTAGATGCTGAATGTTACTTTACTATGTTTAACATGGATTTGTTAGTTCTATGGACACTTATGCATGCATCTAGTCGGTCAACTTTCTTCCTCTTGCTAGCCCAAAAATTCCAACAAGTAAAAAACTTGTTTTCCAACACCTTCAACCAAAGTTTTCAAGTGAGTCCACCATATCTACCTATTAGCTAAAATTTTATTCCAAGTATGTTTACCATGTTATATTATATTATTTATGCTTCCACATTAAAATGCTTATGTTATTTCTTGTTATGGGTAAAGTTGGTTAAAAAGCTATCACGAAGTTGATGCACACTTTACTTTTATTATACTTAATAAACATGAACCATTGTGATTAAAATTATAAAGTTATGGGCTTGACAAGAGCCTTTGGGTTGGGAGTTAGCTCATATGTGCTTTCACATGGCAAGCTTCCAACGTGTTGTTTATTTTATTTAAATTGATATCATGTGCTTTTGTCTATGGATGCCTAACATTGCGTGAAATAAAAGTGGAAACTCGGTAAGTTTAGGGAGTGAGTATAAATGGCTAGAGAGACTCACCGGGCGGATAACCCAAGCCATGCGAGAGGCATGGTAGAAATTTACTTACACAACTATGTTGGACTTTCAGTGATGCACCTCTCAATAAAAAAACTATGCCAAATCAAAAAGGTGTTGTCCATGTGTTTGTTTGTCTTGTCATTTTGACATGGGCTTGTTCCATGTCATGGGACAAGAGGTACCCCGGGAGTAAACTCTTTATGATGCTATTATTACTTGCAATGACTGTAACTTAAACTTGCTTTGTGGCCCGAGTTGAGTAGCCAGGCGGAGAGGTTTTTGTTTTCAATGGGCATGAGACATTCAACATATACTTTGTCAAGCACATAACTCATATTTGCTTTCACTTTCAACATTAACCATTCAAGATGCTATGATAGGGGTAATGAGAGATTAACACCAATGGATACCACATTGCAAACTATAACTTAAGTACAAGCATTTGGAAGCTAGATGAAACTTTTTGCATGTTATATCTCTACTTATTTATCTATCTTTCCAAAGTGTCCACCTTTTATATTTCTATAAGAATACTCTATGACCAATATAGGATATCTTTTTACTTTTCATTATGCATTCATTTGGTCCATATTACTTTTCTTCTATGTTACACTTTGTGAATTATCATTAAACATCTTTACCTTGAATATTTGACATCACTTGATAATCTATCTTATATGTTGCTACTACTACTTATTAAGAATGAATCATTTGACTCTATGTAGCAATAATAATCATCTTTGATATCCTTTGATAGTAATAAAATGCAAAGTCCATGTTTAGTTTTATCACCTTTATACTCGAGGACGAGTATAGGTTAAGCTTGGGGATGTTGATGCATCTAAAATGCATACATGAACTTCGCGTTGTATTACTCATATTTCAATCATATTTGCATCATATAAGGGTTATATCATTGTTTTATAATATTTTTGGGAATATTTCACAGTTTCCCTATTTTTCTGCAATTAACCATGCATTGTCAGAAAACCCCTTTTCCTATATTTTGATATTTCAGGGACCGAAACGACGTCCAAATAACCTGAAATTTCACGAGGATCAGTTTTTGGATGGAAGAAAGCGTAGGAGCGAAGGAAGCGAGAAGATGGAAACCTGAGGGCCAAAAGGGAGGGGCCCACGTGGCCAGATTCCTTGGCCCCGTGGAGCACCCCTTTTGCCCCCTCAAGCGTCCGATGCCGTTGATCTTCGTCCCCGTGACTTTGTCTTGACCTAAAAACGCCTATAAAAATACTCCCCCGACGCATTTCGGAAGAGAGCCCGACAGAAACAGAAAACCACGAAACAGAAATCTAGAGATGCAGATTGGAGGGGGAAAACTCCGGCGGGGCGCTGCCGGTGTGGTCTCCATCTTCTCCAACGACTCCTCCACCGTCTCCTTGATGAAGAAGGAGTAGTCCACCCCTGGACTATCGGTTTGTGGAAGTAACTTATGTATCTCTTCTCTCTGGAGCTTCACTAATTAGTATCGTATGAGTTGCTGAACATGATTACGGTCATCTATGTCATACCTTTGTGGTGGATCTCTTTATGAGTTGATATATGTTTGAGATTGCAATTATTTGTTATGAAAGTAGATGCATATTATGTATCCCGTTCTTTTTTATGTGTTCTGATCCAACATATGAATGCGGGCGTGTGAGGGGGAACGTGTGCATTAGTTGGAGTAACGGGGGGTGGCTAGTGCAGTGAACTTGAGAGCAAGTTCTGCGATCCAATTGGGTATTTTACCTTACTCTGTTGCCTCACTAGGGATAAAAATAAATACCATGCTACCGGGGATCTGGGGTGACCTTGCCACTTCTCCATGACTAGATCTAGCATGTTCTTCATGTCATGAAACTTGAAGCTATGATCTGATTCTATCTTAATTATTAGGGTGTTATGATTTAGTTCGCATCTTGTTGGAGTATAGGAGAGGTTAATAACCAAAAGATCTCTATGTTAGGACGTGATGCCCATATGTCAATTCTTGTGTTCCATTATCTACCACTATATTAAAGAGAGAGTGCATCTGTGAAACCATGAATCCCGGTCCATTTTTTATCATAAGAAACACCTTTCCAACACTTTATAAGTACTTTTCATTTTATGTCATCTGAAAATCCGAAAATACAAAAACACTTTTACATCTTGCATTCACAATACAAAATCCAAAAATATCATCCATCATTGTTTACACCATCCTTGCATTTTTATTTAGCATCATTGCATATTTATTTCTTGTTTGCATTTGTTATTTTCATATCTTTTGCTCACACCTTGTGCTTGACAACCACTTGGTGAGGTTGAGGGCACAAAACAATTTACTTTGTTTTGCAGGTCTCATAAAAAAGGATAAGAAGACAACAGCTTTTGGCACATTTCCTCGAGAGTTCGATATAAACACTCGAGTCACCCTCGTGTGGAAAATAAGTCTATCACTTACTGTACACTCTGCACTTGGAGTCTCAACCTAATCTGTATTCTTTTGACGCAGGTCATCTACGGTCATCAACAGTGCACCTGAAATATATTCCATCGCCGGCCTCTATCCACTGCCATGCAAGCATCATCATACTCTCTTGAGTTGCATATTCAGCCCACTCAATGGTACACCATCCGCAAGATTAACCACCTTTGCTTGTACTTCTGGAATTACCACCTTGTCCATCTCCTTGGACACCTCCAAGAATCTGCTACGCAAGAATTGGTGGAAAACCTCCCAAGAACACTCGCTAAGCTTGATGTCCTTCTCACGTCTCTCACGAGACCACCAAGTAGACACATTCACATCCACACGCCGATATGCAAGAACAAATGTAGTATGGCCACCAAACTTGCTATCAAGTGTACGACATCTTGCGAAACCACTGTCCATGTCAGATTCCCAAGACTGATATTCTACGGGCATTGCCGAGCTGTCCAATCTCCACTTGATTTTAGTTGGATCAAAGGCGAAACCAACAATGATACCAGTGTAGTCGTGATAAAAATCATCAGCCTTCTCGGTCATACGAACAGGCTTCAGTGAACTCAGACCTGAACAATCTCACGCAACAATGTACACGAAAATTCACCAAAAGCTGAGCAGGAGAAGGAATGACAAGGCCGAAGTAGGAACAACTCATACGCAAAGCAAAATCTGGGCTCAAATCAGTACTGGTGTGCTCCAAACTATAAACGAGTATGGGACAAAAACAACCGGATAGCTCACGGCAACCCAAGCAATATGTGATAATCTTTTCTCGTTGGAAATGCGTGTCCACTTGAAGACAAAAACCGATTTGCACCGATTCTTTTCCTTTCCTGTCCAGAATTTGTTCCACCAAATCCGGAACAAATGAATCTGGTATTTCCTTTCCTTCTCAGCCGATCAAATCCTTTCTTTTTCTTTCTTATTTGAATCCCCCAAAATCTGGCAAAAGTAAATCCGAAATTTGTTTTCCTTTCTTGGCAGCCTATCAAATCTTCTATATTCGAATCCCAAAAAAATCCGGAGTAATTAAATCCGAGAACTGCCAAAAAAACTGAACCAATTATTTCCTTTTAATCCCAACTGAACAAACGGAAATACCAAGAGCCACGTCAAGCTAGGAAATGATTCCTTTCCAAATATGCTTCCGATCCGAAATTTCCTTCATATTTTGCAAAACTTTCCGATCGATATGATCTACAAGGCACGGTGGCTTCCGTCCAAAAACCGATCGAACGATCCTGTACTCGAATCGTGTCCGGTATGGACTCTATTCAAACGAGAATGTCGCTCGCTCTAATCGTAGATCGAGCCAAGCGGAACGGCCTCAACTGCGGAACAGCGGCAGGAACTCCATCCTAGCAAACACAACGGACCAACCTCTCCAGCAAATCAACTAGCCGATCAATTAGCGAGAACTCGCACTAGTGGAAAACACACATATAGTACCGGTCGGGGAGGGGCATCAGTACCGGTTTTGCAACCGGTACTGCGCAATCGGGACTGATACCCCCCAGCAACGGTACCGGTTGCTTATACACCGGTACTAAAACGCCTCCACGTGGGGCGCTGGGCAGCGTTCACCGACCGGTACTAAAGGGTTGAGGGTTTTAGGGTTTTGCAATTTATTTTTCGTTTCCTGTTTTTTTTCATTTTATTTTCTATTATCTGTTTTCTTTTCTTCACTGCAATTTAGGGTACTGCAATTTTATTTTATGTTTTCTTTTTCATCTACTGTTTTACATACATACGGTATTATATATATATATGGTACACCTTGATGCATACGTAATATACTTTCGTATATGTATTCTACGCTACTACATACGGTACACTTTGATATATAATATAATTTAGATATAGGACATATTCATACTACGCTATTACATACATATATACATATATACAATCCGGTATATAGAGATCGCAATAATGTCATACATCCTCCTCATTACGTCGTCAGTTTCTTTCATGTTGCATAGCTATATTTTGGATTATGGTATTCTCCCTTTGGATGCATGACCTCCTCAAGAATAAATCCCGCAATCTCCTCTTGAATTGCTTCTACGCGCTGATGTGGTAGGATGGCGCCCCGCTTGTCGTTAAGCTTTAAAGGAGATCAATATGAATATATTAGTTGTATGTATATATATATCAAATCATAATAAGATTGAAATATAGTCCAAGACAGTCACACTCACATCCATTCTTTTATCACGCGACGCCTGCTCAACGCTCAAGGTCCTCATGAACTCGCAGACGTAGAATCTACATAATTCATTTCCCGAGGGTTGCTTCAAGGTCTTTACGAGAATATAAATTAATTAAATAATAATCCAAAATGATGATGAATTAAAGAGACTATGTTTAATAGTAGTACAATTACATCAATATGTTTAATGTTCAGCTCTGGTTTCCATCACCCCTCTCTGAAAGGACAATGATGTCGCCTAGAGGGGGGGGGGTGAATAGGCGGTTTAAAACTTTTCCGGTTTAGGCTTGATAATTGCGGAATAAAACTAGGTGTTTAAATTAACAAGCCGACAACCTAAATAAACTAGGCTCACCTATGTGCACCAACAACTTATGCTAAGCAAGATAAACAACAAGGTGATAGGAATAGAATACTTCAAGCACGAAGGCTATCACAATGTAAAGTGCATAAGTAAAAGCTCGGGTATAGAAATAACCGAGGCACGCGGAGACGAGGATGTATTCCCGAGTTCCTCCTTGTTAAGGGAGTACGTCTCGTTGGAGAGGTGTGAACCGACACAACGGTTCAACAACCACAAAGGTTTCACCTTCTTCTCCGATGAACCGCACCACAAAGGCTTGGTTCACCTTCCACTATCGGAATTCCTTCGAGGCGGAATCCGGAGCCTTTCAACAACAATCCGGGGCACAACCCACAATGGGATTGGGGGCTCCCGAACGGCCTCCAACAACAATCCGGGGCACAACCCACAATGGGATTGGGGGCTCCCGAACGGCTTCAAGTGACCACACAAGGGTCCAACCACCACAAAGGCGTCTAGGGTCCAAGGACCCAAGAGTAACAAGTTCACAAGCTTTCAACTTCCACGAATCCTCGTGGAGAGCACACCGATGCACCAAATGCAAAAGGCAAGAGCACAAGTGCTCAAATCCTTCACTCTCGAATTCCAACAAAGCAACAAATGCTTATGGGGGAATAAGAGAGGAAGAACAAAGAGGAGATGCACCAAGAACTCCAAGATCAAGATCTACTAGGTTCCCCTCACTTAGAGGAGAGATGGATTGGTGGAAATGTAGATCTAGATCTCCTCTCTCAAATCCCTCAAAGATATGCAAGAATCATGGGAGGAAATGAGAGAGGGGCAAGCTTTCCAAGGTCAACAATGGAGTAGGAGAGAGGGGAAAGTCGTGCTGCCTTAGATGTCACAAGGAAGAAGAAGGGGAGGGGTATTTATAGCCCTCCCAGTTTTCTAGCCGTTGGGAATCGTCAGCTCGGAAATTTCCGAACTTGGTTCGGAAATTTCCGGGCTGACGGCCGGAAATTTCCGGACCTAAGTCCGGAAATTTCCGAACCCCGGAAATCTCCGGTAGGAAATCCGACTGAGAGACAGTTGAGTGCAGTGCAGAAAATCTTTAAGACTTGGCGGAAAACTTAACTTGGATGCCCGGAAATTTCCGAACCGTGACCGGAAATATCCGGACCCCGGAAATTTCCGGCTGAAAATCCGACTGAGAGCCAGTTGAGTGCAGTGCAGAAACTCTTTAAGACTTGGCGAAAAATTCTCCAGGTCGGAAATCTCCGGACTGGGGTCCGGAAATTTCCGGACCTCCGAAAACTGCAGAAACACCAGAACTGAAATAACTTTTGCAAATGAACTCGGAATGAGGTGAAACCAACTTTGTTGGAAATATTGCATCCCATAAATAGAGCAAAGTCACCACACATGGAAAGGTGTGGGACTTTCCTCATGGTCGAACCGGCAATATTTCCGCCACCGAAAACGCAAGAAGTTTGCCAAAGTAAAACCGTTTTCGAAGCACTTGGGCTTGTCATGAGGAACACGACAAGCACCAAAACCCAACATCCAAAACACAACAAGATGAACGAATGAAATCCCGATTTGGATGAGCTAGCGCTTGGCATGAAGATGAACCAAGCTCTAATTCCTCACATGGATAAAAGCCAAATAAGAACCAAGAAATATGATATGCCAAGTATGCAAAGGTTTGAGCTCTCCACAAAGATGCGATCAAGTTACTCACTCGAGAGCCCCTCTTGATAGTACGCCTATCTATCCTATAGCCCTATCAAGATCATACCTTTGCCTTGAGCATTCCACTTGAGCTAGATGATGACTATCTTGATCTCTTCAAGTGGATCTTCTTTCTTGATTGCGCGTCCAAGCACATGCTTGATGAAGACTTCTCCAAATACTCCCCCATACACATAATGGGAGAGTCTCACTTAGCTCCGTCTTCATGTATCCATAGCAAGCTCCAAGCATATGATCTTTTCGAGAAGCTTCTCTTGGTCTTGCACATCTCAACTTCAACACACGAGTCCAACACATGAACTCCACTATTCTCATGGACACGATCTATAAGATATCTCAATGCAAACATTAGTCCATAGAGATTGTCATTTAATTACCAAAACCACACATGAGGGAAAATGCTCTTTCAATCTCCCCCATTTTGGTAATTGATGACAATCTCTTTTGAGAGGGTTAATAATATGGAATTTAACGAACAAGAGTGGTTGCACTAACATCAAATACTACAAAGGTATGTGATGTTAGTCCATCCACATATACAGTGCAAACTCCCCCATAATTTATGCACGTGTGTATGAACATGAATTCATTGCATATATTGTCAACCATTACCGATGGTGGAGTTTCCACTATATATAAAACCAAGCAACGAATGCAAAGGCAAATATAGCAAAGTACAAAGCCAATTCCATACAACCCTCCAAAACTTCTCCCCCATTGGCAACGATTGCCGAAATGGGCGAAAAGATTTAGAAGGACAACATAATAAGATCTCCTTCATAAAGTGTGCATTTCTCATAATGTGAGTGAAATCAAATGCACATATCCAATGACGAATAGAGGGAGGGGATCAAACTATATTGAGGATCTAACGATTGCACAAGAAAGATAACAATTGAAATCCACTAGAGGGATACCAATTGCAAAAGAAAAGATGCATTCACAAAGAAGCAAACAATCAAAGAATCCAAAACCAATTGAGCAAAATAAGATATTATGATAAGATCAACCAAGTGTTCTAAAAATTCAAGAGGGAATTCCCCAAGGTACGTGCACAATGAAGAATTTGCATTTCATTATAGTGTGCACAACATGGAATCCTCACTCCCTCCTAGATAAAATCGAACACAAGCACATGCAAGAGAATATAAATGAGAAAAGAAGTAAAACAACTTGCAACAAATAAAATGTTTTGCAACATGAGCAAGGAGCGGCAAATAAAAGGATGGGTGTGAGATATAAAGACATTTTAGGAGACTAATACAAGGATGAGCAAACACATCAACATAGTCTTTCAAAAAGAGTTGCACATGGTGCATATCATGTCTTCCCCATTCCCACACACCAAAAGAGGTATAGCAAATAGCTCCACAAGCTTAGTAAAATGCACCAAGCATAACACATGGAAAATAAAGCTTGAGCCTTTTAGAAACCACCAAGGAGTCAAAAGCAATAAGAGGTGGTAACTAAAGATTTGGAATATCAATTAAAGATGTACTATTCTCACGTGTATAAGTTTCTAAGTAGACACTAATCACTAAGATATGGGTCTACAAATAAACATGTACACACAAGATAGATACACGGTAAAGATTATGATATCCAGGAGGAAGTCATAGATACACCAATAAGATCTTTGCTTAAAAGCATAGCACAAAGCCCAATTTTATCTTAAAGGAATATAAATGAACTTCCAACACATACTCATCATAGCATCAAAGATTATCCACAAGGGATAAAGGTTAACAAATGGATGCTCCGAGTAAGATAACAAGTATCACAAAACGCAAATGATTTTGAAAATTCATCAATGTTGCACCTGAGAGACTTTAAGTAGAAAGTGCTAGATTGACATAATTGGGATCGACAAATCATATTAATGAATATATAGTCCCCTTATATGTAATCATCCCGGCTTACTCACATTTGCAATAAAGACGTTTTGTAAGAACCAAAAATAATTGCAACCAAAGAGATTCATGCCATGAAATCAACCTACACAAGGTTGAAAGCTAGAAAAGTATGCATGAGGTAGATACTTGTTACCGAGATAGTATTGGTGATGTAGAAGATAAGAGCTCATGATCATCCAAGCTTGGCTCCAATAAGCACATGGTGACAACACCTTCCTTTTAGATGAGACAAGCTTCCAATGCATCTCCAATATACCTAAAACAAATTCAAGTACAAAAAGGTACCCAAACTCATTGGGTCCAAAGTAGTTAGAGCAACTACAATACATAGGACAAACTCCACATAAATATGTGCATATTGATATGAAATTGAATTTCATGCACATCTTAGCCATTTAGGATTTGATGGAGTTTATCCTATATATTGGATCAACGAAAGTACGCATGCCATGAGATATACATATAGTAAGTATGCATGCACAAGACTTTCAAGAACCAAACGAGATACAATTTGGACAAAACACCAATTAAACCAAGAAAGCACACACAAGTGTGACAAGAAAAAGAATTGTCCAAATTATATCAAGGACCCAAATCAACACATGATTGAAGAAACCACTTTGAAAAGATACCAAATTAAAGAAAGAAACCAATTGAAGAAAATATCATCAAATAATAAACCAAACCCTCTACACTTTTCATGATGGCACAAAGTGCCAAGACGAAAAATGTTTGTCTTCCAAAGAGACACGTCATCGGGATCAAATACCAAATGAAGACAACTAATGTTCGAAAGCATATAGGATTGCTCCCCCAAGATGTGTGCATTATTTATGATCTTGCATTTGAATACAAAATGCACACAAATGAGATCATCACTCTCCATATATATAAACACTAGTCATATTCAAGAAAGGCAAGAAATTGCAATACCAATCTAAAGAATGATGTTCCACTCAAACTAGGATAGCTTCCCAAAGAATAGTGCATTATCAAAAAGTATGACTTTTGAATGTCAACGCACAAGAATTGGACCATTGCTTTTCCCAACTCAAGGAAGCACAAAACAAATTTCAAGTAGAGCAATAAAGGATCCAAAGGATACAAGGAAGACAAATAAGAGTTAGATCAAAAATAAATCCTTGGCAATTAAATAAGGCAATACAAAGCAAGAGCCAAAGTGAATATGATCAACATATTTACCCCAAATATGATTATCACTTGTCAAGACAAGTAATGTATGGAGATATTTCTCGATGGTGGATTGCAAGGATATATTCAAGATCATATTCACAAAACATAAGCATGAGGCAAAGGATAGGAATTAAAAGCCATGCTTAGATAGATAGATATTCTTGATAGCTTCACAAATCATGTGATAATGCAAAGCAACTCCAAGAAGTTGCTTGAATCAATTGGCTTCCCAAAAAGATATATGAGAACATATTTAGGGAAAGCCATACCAAGAACATCCTTCACAAACAAGATCCAAAAGAGTGAGAGACAAAGAGTATTTAACTAAATAGGAACTTGTTTGAGCACATGCCACATAGGAACAAGATAATTAGCAATATCAATTCTAGGTGGCAAAACCTCACATGTTCACATTTTCTAGGCTTGTAATATGCACATAGCTTATTACTCCCCCATAATGTGATAATCCATTTATTTTAAAACAAGAGGCAAACAAAACCAACTAGAGAAATTAATGGACATTATAGAATTTGAATTTCTCATGAGCATGACATACCACATAGAGAATAGATAAAATTGATATATCAAAACTAAGTGGTATTCCTCAAGTACACACATTTTTAGGATTGTGAAGTGCACGAAGCATATCACTCTCCAAAAATGGATAGTCCATTTATCTCTCAAAGAGAGCCAACAAGATAAGATAGCAAATAAAAGCAATAGGGCTCAAAACAAGTAGATGGTGTGCAAACCAAAATACACATACTTGATTTCTCAAGATAAGTAAGTAGAGAGCACAACACATACAAACACTAGCAAGGTACAAAACCTAACACATGCAAGGGTGCAAGCAACTTTCAATGTATATATGATTTAAATAAAAGTTACTGCAAGGAGGAACATTGGATATGAGATAGAACAATATAATCCATATGACTTGACTTGAGAGAATATAATTGATGAAGATCCCTTAATTCTTCATAGTGTAGCCAAGTCTCCAATGTCCTCCAACAACACCTATTGATCAAGTTTTAGCTTGTTGGTCCCCAACCACGTTGGGTCCTAAGAGGTTAGTCACAATAGGTTTGGCAACCCAAATGGTTCTTTTCTTGACACCACTTTGAGTACCAACATATTTGGCAAACACATTGCCAACCTTATCCTTCCGAAGAGAATAAACATCATCAACTATAATGGGGTTGGATAAGGTACCATTTGTGCATGAAGAAGCAAGGTGACCCTTCTCACGGCATAGGTAGCAACATCGACTTCCTCCTCTCTTCTTAGTTGGAGTCTTGACTTGAGGAGGGGTAGCTTGATTCTTCTTGGGAAGAGACCGTTCTTCAACTTGAGGAGCTTGAGTTTGAACTTGAGGCTTCTTCCCTTGTTGCTTCTCACTAAGAGCCTTCTTCTTCAAAGGGCAAGATCTAACATGGTGCCCTTCAACTTTGCACTTGAAGCAAACAATCTTGGCCGAGTCTTTGACTTGTTCTTGGCCCTTTTTCTTCTTAATGATCTTGGACTTGTTCTTGTTGTTTGAGTTGAATCCAAGTCCACTCTTATTATTGGGGCGTCTTTGAACACTCAACATATTGTCAAGTGTGGACTTCCCAACATGACGCTTTTCCAAGTCTTTCTTCAAAGAAGTGACTTGGGCCTTGAGCTCATTTAATTCCTCTACATGGTTAGTATCAACAAAAACACTAGAGGAAGTAGACGCTTCATTGTTAGAGCAACAAGGTATGGAAAGTAATTCATCACAAGATGTAGAAGCATTGTGAGTGGATGAATCACTCGGACTAGCACATGGCAATAAGGCATTTCTAGAAGAAGTTGTGCCAATATCCACATGAGGCTCACAAGATGTTACCTTTGTAGAGATAGTCTCATGAGCTAACTTTAGCCTAGCATGGGATGCTAGAAGATCATCATTAGAGGTAGAAAGCTTTTCATGACTTTCTTTCAATTTCCCATACTTACTAGATAGCAACTCAAGTTGAGCCCTTAGCTCAACATTCTCCTTCAAAATAGATGCTTCACAAGAGGTGGAGTTAGTAGCACAAGCACCATTATCATTAGAAATGGAAGAACACAATTTTGCAAGCTTATCATTATTAGATAGTTGAGTTTGGAGTTGATCATGAGACTTGATGAGGAGAGAGTGTTCACTTTCTAAAGCCTTGTGAGCTTTGTCAAGTTTCTCTATGTCCTCACTTAGTCTAGCATTGCCAACACCAAATTCAACTTTTTCCTTTTTAAACACTTTATATTTAGCAATAGCATGATCTCTTTCCTTAATGATTTTAGCAATAATAAGATCATTAGACTCATCAAGGGATTCAAGTTTCTCTTCAAGAGAAGACCTAAGCTCTTCTTCTTCTTCAAGAGAAGCGTTCAAAGAAGCTATGGTGATAGAGTCATCTCTCTCAATTTGACATTTCTCATCAAATTGACTTTCCAAATCCTCAATAAAGTCCCTACTCTTAATAATATAAGCAATGATTTCACATAGAGGAGGGATAGCTTTACTACCTTTGGGGAGAGCATCAAGTACCATCTCACCCATCTTGGTTAAGGATTCAAAGTCAAAACCTTCTTCATGAGAATCCTCATCCACATCATCACAATTTGGATTCGAGGTGGAAGACACCTCGGAATCCTTAGCCATAAGGCAAACATGATTAATGGTTGGGGGAGATGAAGAAATACTTGAAGCACCATTGAGGTCCATGTCTTGTTCCAACAAATGTTGGGATTCCTCTACATTGTTAGTCATGCAAATACTAGAGGATATGGAAGCATTATTTTCATGACAACAAGACATAGAGAGCATATCATCATTATATTTAGTTAAGCAACTATTACTTGATATGCAAGGACCATCAACTCTAGCATGTATGACATTTGGAGTGCTAGAAGAGTTTAAGTCCAAAGATAGAACATTACAATGTGATAGAGAAGAAGTATAATCAATAGTAAGTTCACCATCACAAATGCAATTTCTATCACCACTCACCATATCATTACCTTGTGACGAATCACATGTTGGTGAAGTGGAAGAAGTTGTGAACTCATCACGGCCGGAGGTGGAGGGAGAACAATCATCCTCAATAATTTTGGACACTTCATATATATCTTGAAGCTTGGTCCAAAGCTCATGTGCATTTCGAAAAGGCATGATTGAAGCAAGAACTACATCGGTCAAAGCACATATAAGACCATTAGTAACTTGAGTCTCGAGATGAGAGTTTATCTCATCCTCTAAAGATAATTCTTGGGAATCCTTTGGAGGAGATAAACTCACATCTACAATCCTCTTCATATAATTTGGACCCATGGCCCTAAAAAGATTAAGCATGCGAATTTTCCAAACATCATAATTTGTGCCATCGAATATGAAAGTGGGATCGTGCACTAATTCTCTAAACGACATCTTTTACTCTCTAGGCGGTAAAGCCCAACAAGAGAAACCTGGCTCTGATACCAATTGAAAGGACAATGATGTCGCCTAGAGGGGGGGGGTGAATAGGCGGTTTAAAACTTTTCCGGTTTAGGCTTGATAATTGCGGAATAAAACTAGGTGTTTAAATTAACAAGCCGACAACCTAAATAAACTAGGCTCACCTATGTGCACCAACAACTTATGCTAAGCAAGATAAACAACAAGGTGATAGGAATAGAATACTTCAAGCACGAAGGCTATCACAATGTAAAGTGCATAAGTAAAAGCTCGGGTATAGAAATAACCGAGGCACGCGGAGACGAGGATGTATTCCCGAGTTCCTCCTTGTTAAGGGAGTACGTCTCGTTGGAGAGGTGTGAACCGACACAACGGTTCAACAACCACAAAGGTTTCACCTTCTTCTCCGATGAACCGCACCACAAAGGCTTGGTTCACCTTCCACTATCGGAATTCCTTCGAGGCGGAATCCGGAGCCTTTCAACAACAATCCGGGGCACAACCCACAATGGGATTGGGGGCTCCCGAACGGCCTCCAACAACAATCCGGGGCACAACCCACAATGGGATTGGGGGCTCCCGAACGGCTTCAAGTGACCACACAAGGGTCCAACCACCACAAAGGCGTCTAGGGTCCAAGGACCCAAGAGTAACAAGTTCACAAGCTTTCAACTTCCACGAATCCTCGTGGAGAGCACACCGATGCACCAAATGCAAAAGGCAAGAGCACAAGTGCTCAAATCCTTCACTCTCGAATTCCAACAAAGCAACAAATGCTTATGGGGGAATAAGAGAGGAAGAACAAAGAGGAGATGCACCAAGAACTCCAAGATCAAGATCTACTAGGTTCCCCTCACTTAGAGGAGAGATGGATTGGTGGAAATGTAGATCTAGATCTCCTCTCTCAAATCCCTCAAAGATATGCAAGAATCATGGGAGGAAATGAGAGAGGGGCAAGCTTTCCAAGGTCAACAATGGAGTAGGAGAGAGGGGAAAGTCGTGCTGCCTTAGATGTCACAAGGAAGAAGAAGGGGAGGGGTATTTATAGCCCTCCCAGTTTTCTAGCCGTTGGGAATCGTCAGCTCGGAAATTTCCGAACTTGGTTCGGAAATTTCCGGGCTGACGGCCGGAAATTTCCGGACCTAAGTCCGGAAATTTCCGAACCCCGGAAATCTCCGGTAGGAAATCCGACTGAGAGACAGTTGAGTGCAGTGCAGAAAATCTTTAAGACTTGGCGGAAAACTTAACTTGGATGCCCGGAAATTTCCGAACCGTGACCGGAAATATCCGGACCCCGGAAATTTCCGGCTGAAAATCCGACTGAGAGCCAGTTGAGTGCAGTGCAGAAACTCTTTAAGACTTGGCGAAAAATTCTCCAGGTCGGAAATCTCCGGACTGGGGTCCGGAAATTTCCGGACCTCCGAAAACTGCAGAAACACCAGAACTGAAATAACTTTTGCAAATGAACTCGGAATGAGGTGAAACCAACTTTGTTGGAAATATTGCATCCCATAAATAGAGCAAAGTCACCACACATGGAAAGGTGTGGGACTTTCCTCATGGTCGAACCGGCAATATTTCCGCCACCGAAAACGCAAGAAGTTTGCCAAAGTAAAACCGTTTTCGAAGCACTTGGGCTTGTCATGAGGAACACGACAAGCACCAAAACCCAACATCCAAAACACAACAAGATGAACGAATGAAATCCCGATTTGGATGAGCTAGCGCTTGGCATGAAGATGAACCAAGCTCTAATTCCTCACATGGATAAAAGCCAAATAAGAACCAAGAAATATGATATGCCAAGTATGCAAAGGTTTGAGCTCTCCACAAAGATGCGATCAAGTTACTCACTCGAGAGCCCCTCTTGATAGTACGCCTATCTATCCTATAGCCCTATCAAGATCATACCTTTGCCTTGAGCATTCCACTTGAGCTAGATGATGACTATCTTGATCTCTTCAAGTGGATCTTCTTTCTTGATTGCGCGTCCAAGCACATGCTTGATGAAGACTTCTCCAAATACTCCCCCATACACATAATGGGAGAGTCTCACTTAGCTCCGTCTTCATGTATCCATAGCAAGCTCCAAGCATATGATCTTTTCGAGAAGCTTCTCTTGGTCTTGCACATCTCAACTTCAACACACGAGTCCAACACATGAACTCCACTATTCTCATGGACACGATCTATAAGATATCTCAATGCAAACATTAGTCCATAGAGATTGTCATTTAATTACCAAAACCACACATGAGGGAAAATGCTCTTTCACTCTCTCTCTCTTGATGAATATTTTCCAAACCCTACTCGCAAAAGCAAATGAATAAATGAGTTATGATTACTTGATATTATGAAATGGATTAATCGTTGAAATTACCTCTGAAGCATGTCAATCAAGTCCTGATAGTATGATTCTGATTTGCGTAATGAGTCAAAGACTTCAATTACTCCCTTGTCAATAATATTGTCCAGTAGAATCCAATGGTAGCTGCACACGTTTATATAGTGAGGCATTCATATAACTCGTCAATTAAACTTAACATCTAGTAATTAGCAATATAGAAATGTGTTCAAGACAGTCACACTCACTTGAGGTTGTAAGGAAGAAGTATATCTGCCGCCTGTGTTTGCCTCAATAGCGAGCTCAACAATGCCTCCTCGCAGTCCTCGGGCTTCCGCTCTAAGTTTTTGCAGTTAACGATAGATGGGTCAATGAACCCAACTTCCCAGAGTCTTTTCCTTTTGCACTCGATATGCATCCACCTGCATATATAATAGCATACGAATGAATATAGTGAGGATAATTACAGGCTCAATTAGTGAGGATAATTACATGCTTAGCTAGACACTTAGAAAAAATCACTTACAGAACATAGCAACTCATGATAGTTGCGTTGAGAGCACGCCGGTTGTATAACTGCCATAATCCTTCAAATTCGACACATATCTCGTTGTCGATGAAGAATTGGTCTTCTCGGTATGTCACGTAAAACACAAGTTGCTTGTCCTTTGCAACCTTCATGTACCAGTCATGCAATCTCCGCATTTGAAGAGCTAGACACATCATCTCATCAGCAGGGAGAAGATCTTTCCTGTAGACAAACTTCCGTGCTATCTCAGTCGTCTTAGGGAAAAGTGCGTCAATTGCATCATCGTCCATGTAGCCTGAATCAGGAATATTTGTCCCAACGTTGGGACGCTTGTCTGTCTGAACCTTCAGCGGGGCGACCGACTGTACTTTCTGTTCTCCGAGCTGAGGAACCTGTTTCGCCTTCTTCTTCTGTGCAGTGAACCTTTTCTTTTTATTCTCCTCTTGCGTGTCAAAATTCTTCGAGATAGAGCGTTCATAGTTATCAGGCAAAGTTCTACGGTCAGGTTCACAGACGATGTCTAAAAAGTGTTTAACACCCTTAGGGTTTAGTACCTGTTTAGGCTCGGGCACTTTCTTCGCAAAGTGTGCGTCATTGTGAGCTTTGACCAAGGGAGCATTCTCCTCAACGGTCCGGTGGTAAGTTAACACCGGAAGATCCTTCAACGAAGGCCCGTACTTGTAGGTGTCCTTTGGAGCACCACTCGACGCACCGGCAAGCATCTTCTGCCTCATTGAGAAGGTCCTATTGCCGGTGGGCAGACTCTTTGCAAGCTCCGGGGTGGACTCCCGCTGGAGTGGACTCTTTGCACACTCCGGGATGGACTCCCGCAGGGGTGGACTCGCGCACTGGGGAGATGGAGTCGCGCTGGGTTCCCTCTCGATGTCAAAATTATCAATGTGGCGTGGACTTGGAGATTTATTGCTACTCGGCGGGGTTAGTGGCCTTCGCGTCGATTCTGGAAACACGATGTGTTCCTTTCTCCATAGAATGACTGCACGCAACTCTTCTCCCAGTGTCCTCTCCCCTTCAGCTCTAGCAAAGTCAAGCTCTAGCTCCTCGAATCCCGGCATAATTTCATCCACCGCGACTCGAGCGTAGCCAGCTGGAATCTAACCGCCATGAAGGGTTTCTCCGGGTGCATTCTCTAAAGCACAGCTGACCGCCACCTCCGTGGATAGGTTCTTCAGTTTGGTGTGCAGCTCACAATTTGTGCTCACCTTAATCTGATCCACCGGGTATGTTGCGTCATCAGTCTGGATATTTTGCGTGGAAGCTAGGCTGCTTTTCCGCTGAGATGCCATATCAAGTTGTTCCTCCTGCGGCTCAGATGCCCTTTCCTGCCTCATTGCATGTTTCTGCTGCTGCAGGTCTAATATCATGTTTTCCAACCGCTGATATCTCTCTACCTCCTGTTTCTTCTTCCTGTCGCGGCTCCTGTAAGTGTCCCTATTCTCGGCAAACCCAACCTTCCAAGGGACGACGCCCACACCTCGTACTCGTCTAGTGTGTTTGGAATTCCCGAGGGCGAGTGACAGCTCGTCGTTCTCTCTATCGGGCGCGAACCTTCCCTCCCGAGCGGCAACTACTGCATCATCAAGTTCTTGGACTTTCTTCAGAATTTTGGATCTTTCGGGCTGTCCCTCGGGGCCTAGTTTAACTTTTTCCTTCAACACAAGACTCCCTGTCTGTGAGTCGGGCTCCATCCCGATGCCGTACAACCAATGCTTCGCCCTTGTGGGATAGCTCGATGTACTTGGAGTGACACCGGCAGCAATTAACTTGGCGTCTCTTTCTTCCCACAGAGGAACGGCGGTCTTGTAGCCACCTGGCCCCAAACGTTGGTGATATTGCTTTTTGTCGGCATTCTCCTTATTTTTCCTCGACTTTTCCAGAGCTTCTTCTGATTCCTTGTAGTCCTTGAATTCTTGCCACTGATCTCTTATCCTCCTGTACTGTACGTCTTCAAAATTGGGGGTTTTGCCTATCTTGATGAAGTTGAGGTATAACCTTTTCTTGTAGTTCATTAATTGTTGGGCCATTTTCTTAAGAGTCCACTGGAAGACTTTCTTTTTCTCGGCATCTCTGAGGCCTGTCGGTAGGACGAAATTGTGGAAAAGGGACTTCAGAAGTTCCATCTTGCAAATATTTGACACAAAACTCACTCCTCCACCCTTCGTCTTGTGCCATTCTCGGATGGTGATCGGAATGTTGTCCCGAACAATAACTCTGCACTGACTCACAAATTTACGTGCGTGCTCTTTGGGAGCAACCGGTTCGCCAATTTCAGAGATTTCTTCGATATGAAATCTTTCATCTTTTAACTTTTTGGCCGGGCCTCGTTTTCTTTTACCAGACTTGCTCGATCCCGATCCGGAGGGCTAAAAGAAGAAATATTATGTTAAAACATGTATATGTACACATATCAAATCATTTATCACCGGAGGCTATGTATACCTCGTCGGTATTCTTCGCTACATTCTCATCGCATTATTGTTCGAGGCGGAGGGAGGAGCTTCTAAGTTATAAATCTCCTCGTCCTCCACTCCATCACCGGATAGGTTAAGATATTGCGAGCCATCATCTTCACCATCATTGTGATCGGGGCGAAGCTATGATGTCGAACAATTCCTGTTCATTTGCTCTGCCGTCCATAGCTTAACTAATACAAAAAAAAAGAGAGAACAATTTAGTGCCAAATCGGGCTGCGACATTATTGGAAAGAAATAGCACGTGCGCGCTAGAGGCTCACCGCGGGGAAGGGCACGAGGGGATGCGCGGGAACGATGGTGAGGCGCATGATGGCGAGACTCGGCAAGGTCGCAGACACGACATCGAATCCTACATTGATGTCACATTATCATGATAAGAACGACGATAGAAATATTTCATATTACATTGTCACATTGTCGCATTCCCCACGCGTTGCTGCCGGAATTATGGTTGCGCGCGCTGCTGCGAGAATTGTGGTTGCATTTTAACAAAGTCACATTGGTAGGAAATTACAACAATCTATTCAATATTTTTTTTCAAATTACATACAAGTGTAGCATTTACAACATGTAGACCACAATATATGCAATTTCATTTAAACTTAACATTTACAAACATGTAAACAACATTTACAAACTTAAAAAACAGTACCATTTCCTAGGAATTCATCTAAAAACAGTAGCATTTCCTATAGCAATTTAAAAACCAGTAGCATTTCTAGCAATTTCCTACCAATTCCTAGCAATCCTAAAATATTTACCAAAAAAATTCACATTTAAACATCTTGACATTTACATTCCTAGCAACTTAAAAACACTAGCATTGACATAAATATTCTAAGACTATTACACTTTAAATGCTAACACTAGCATTCACATAAATATATTGTTGCTAACACTATTGCACTTTCAATCCTAACAATAGCATTCACATAAATATCTTCTCTTTTGCATTTTAGCATTCACAAACATTTCCTAGCAAGTCCTAACATTTACAAAATAGAAATTCCTAACATTTTCTACCAACCAATTCCTAACATTTTCTAAATACCATTTTTCTGTAAACAAGGCTAATGACGGCAGCATGACGTCGGCATGACGCTAGCAAGCCGGAAGGCGGCGGCAGCGAGCACCGACCGAGTAGTGGCGGCGGCAGAAGTGGCGGCGTACGAGGCGGCGGTGCGGTCCGCGCTGGCGGCGCCGGAATGAAACAAATTTGCCGCAGCGCCTCCCATCGGCCTCCGCTGCAGCGCCTCCCCTCGGCCTCCGCGCGCGCAGCGCAGCGCCGGAGTCGAGAACCTTGGCGCCTCCGCGGCAGACCTCCTCCTCTTCGCCTAGGGTTTCTATCGACGGCGGCGGTGGTTTATTACCTAGGGTTTTCGGCGGCGAGAAAGAGGGAGTGAGGAGAGAGCTCACCGTCGGGGAGCAGCCGGTGTCGGGGAGCGGCCAGAGTCGAGAACGTCGTCGGGCAGCACGTCATCGGGCAACACCTCATCTCCGTCGATGTCATCTGCGTCAGCGTCTGGAGGAAGAGGAACTGCCCGATCGGGCAAGTGCTGCATTTAAGGCAAAGGCCTTTAGTACCGGTCGATGCCACGAACCGGTACTAAACGTCCTTTAGTACCGGCTGATGATTGCAGCCGGTACTAAAGGTTTGCCGTTTCGGCGTCCAAATAACTAGCGCGAAACGAACAACCGGTACTAAAGTTCTTTTTTTCATTTTTCTTTCTCGTTTCTGTTTTCTCTTTTCTGTTTTTTCATATCTATAGATTTAATTGTTCAAACCAAGTAAAATTAGTTTCTAGTAATTTGTAAAAAACATATCTATATTCAAGAACATGTTTTCAACAAATTACAAAAAAATAGAAATGTAAAAAATGTAACATTTAAAATAAAAGGTATTTTATATCTATTTTATTTTAACTACAAGTTACATAAAAGGTTTAGTACAGTATTACACATCACCAATATTCCCATCTACTGTTGTATTATTCCTCCTTTTCTTCGATTGCTTAACTTTGCGCCGGAACCATGGTGAATCTTCATTATTTAACGTGATGCTTGGATCAGTGTTGACTTTGAAAGGCGGTATTTCATCAAACTTATCATATATCTGTCTTGTCCTCCACTCCCACGACACTGGACCACATCATTCTGTAACCTTGGTAGGATCATTGGATCGATTACCTTCTGAGATATTGTATTGAGGAATGCACAAAGCTTCACAATGGGTACTCGAACATTTTCCGGTAGAAGCCCCATCAATGCAATCGGAAGCAATTGCGTCATAATCACGTGGCAGTCATGAGACTTTAGGTTTTGTAATTTTTGTTGTGCCACATTTATTATTCCCTTTATATTCGACGAGAAGCCAGACGGGACCTTGATACTGCTAAGACATTCAAAAAATATTGCTTTCTCTTGTTTGGTTAGAGCATAGCTGGCAGGACCTTCATAGTGTTCTGGAAGCAGGCCGTCTCGTTCTTTCAAACGTTTCTAGTCCTCCCGTGCTGCCTCTGTGTTTTTTTTCTTGCCATACATGCCCAAGTGGCCTAGCAGGTTCACGCAAATATTCTTCGTCACGTGCATCACGTTGATTGCAGATCGGACCTCTAGGACTTTCCAATATGGTAGCTCCCAAAATATAGATTTCTTCTTCCACATGGGTGCGTGCACGTTAGCGTCATACGGAACCTGTAGTCCTCCAGGACCCTTTCCAAAGATTACTTTTAAATCCTTGACCATATCAAATATTTGTTCACCAGTACGGTCCATAGGCCTCCTACGGTGATCTGCCTCACCTTTGAAATGCTTGCTTTTCTTCCATTCGTTATGCCTGACCGGAAGAAATCGACAATGCCCCAGGTACACACACTTCTTACATTTATCCAAGTATATACATTCAGTATCATCCAAACAGTGTGTGCATGCATGGTATCCCTTAGTTGTCTATCCTGAGATATCACTAAGAGCAGGCCAATCATTGATGGTTACGAAAAGCAACCCTCGAAGGTCAAAATCCTCCTGTTTGCGCTCATCCCACACACGTACACCTTCTTCCCGCCACAACTCTAAAAGTTCGTCAACTAATGGCCTGAGGTACACATCAAGCTCGCTGCCGGGTTGCTTCGGTCCTTGGATGAGCACTGGCATCATAATGAACTTTCAATTCATGCACAACCAAGGCGGAAGGTTGTAAATACATAGAGTGACAGGCCAGGTGCTACGACTGCTGCTCTGCTCCCCAAAAGGATTAAATCCGTTCGTACTTAGACCAAACCTTAAGTTTCTTGCGTCATATGCAAAGTTCGGGAACTCTCTCTTGATTTTTCTCCACTGCGACCCATCAGCGGGGTGTCTGAACATCGCGTCTTTCTTACGGTGCTCTTTGTGCCATCACAACATCTTGGCATGCTCTCTGTTGCTGAACAAACATTTCAACCGTGGTATTATAGGAGCATATAACATCACCTTGGCAGGAACCCTCTTTCTAGGGCGCTCGCCCTCAACTTCACTAGGGTCATCTCGCCTGATCTTATACCGCAATGCACCGCATACCAGGTATGCATTCCGATTATCGTACTCCTCACCGCGGTAGAGTATGCAGTCATTAATGCATGCATGTATCTTTTGCACCTCTAATGCTAGAGGACAGACGATCTTCTTTGCCTCGTACGTACTGTCGGGCAATTCGTTATCCTTTGGAAGCATCTTCTTTATCTTTTTCAGCAACTTTTCAAACCCCTTGTCCGATACACCATTCTCAGCCTTCCATTGCAGCAAATCCAGCGTGGTACCCAGCTTTTTCTGGTCATCTTCGACACCTGGGTATAATTTTTTTTTATGATCCTCTAACATGCGCTCCAACTTCAACCACTCCCTCTGACTTACGCTATTTCTCTGTGCATCAGCAATGGCCCGAGCAAGATCATCAGCGGGCACATCCGGCGCCTCTTCGTCAGGCGCCTCTTCTCCAGGTTCCCCCATTGTTGTACCGTCGTATTCAGGAAACTCAGGATAGTTGTCATCCTCCTCTTCTTCTTCATTGTCTTCCATTATGACCCCTGTTTCTCCGTGTTTGGTCCAACAATTATAACCGGACATGAAACCGGACTCAAACAGGTGGATGTGAATGTTTTTGATTTGGAGTAACCCTTGATATTCTTACAAGCACAACATGGACAACACATAAAACCATCATGCTTATTTGCCTCAGCAACACGGATAAAATCTAGCACGCCGGTCATGAACTCCGGAGAGCGTCGGTCAACGTACATCCATTGTCGATTCATCTGCATTATGTAAATATATCCAAAACCATTACACAATAGCTATATATATATCATGAATAGAGAGATACGTGACCAATTCATTAATACAAGTTCACCATATTTAAACAAATCTAATACATAGTTCTCATAAACATTCATTAAGCTTCAAGCGCATTGCATTCATCTTGATCTCGTGATCCAAGCACATTGCCTCCATGTTGATCTCGTTATCATCGACGACGTCGGCAATCTTCAACTCCCATTTCATCTTCTCTTCGAGACGAACATCTTCACTTTTTTTCAATTTAGCTTTCAAATCATTGTTTTCTTTTACTAAAAACTCGAAAATAGGGTCGGGCTCATTTTCCGGTTCAACTACCTCCTAGATAAAAATATATTTACGTCAAGTTGGTCGGTATAATTTTTATAAACACGAAATTAAACAAACATATACTTATAACAAACAATCGTACCACATCCGAATAACAGAGCGGGCGAGAGCCGGTGTGGACAGATGTCAAAACCATGACACTATATATAACAAAAAGCTACACAAATAAGAAAATTATACAAGTAATAATTATATAACTAAGATTTTTTAAAATAAAAGATAAAAACAAGAGGCTCACCGAGGTGGTGTCGGCGACGGGGCGACGCGGGAGATCGACGGCGGTGAGGAAGGGGACTGGACGACACTACAAAAGACCACAAATCATACTTTAGTTTGAACTTAAAATGCATATAAAACAAATGAAATCCCTAACTTAGGCATTTCATCAAACACCTTGCTAGCACTACAAAAATCAAATGAGTTAAACTAGCAAGAAAATGAGCTAAACTTGAAATGCCGGAAGACTAGATGAAGGTGCTAACCCTTGTATAGGTAGGTGCCACCAATCTAGACAAATTCGGAGAAAAATGCGTTGAACTAGAGCTCTTGGGAGAGCAAAGAGAGAGAAAAAATGGAGTTGTGCTCGAGGTGAGAAAATGGAGATGTGGCTCGTTGTGGAGAAGCTAGCTAAATACAGTGAAGACCTTTAGTACCGGTTTGTATTACAAACCGGTACTAAAGGTTCACGCCGCGGGGCCCCCCACTTCAGCGCCTGCCGCCAACCCTTTAGTACCGGTTGGTGTCCCCAACCGGTACTAAAGGTTCCTGAAGAACCGGTACTAATGCCCCCCTCGTTTCTCGCTGTTCGGACCGGTACTAATGCCACATTAGTACCGGCCTCAAACCTGGCCGGGACTGATAGTCTGGACGAAAGGTCCGTTTTCCACTAGTGTCGCTATGAGCCGATCTTTCACAGCGAGTAAATCTCCCAACAACATCAATAGACGTCACCTGAAGAAGAGGAACGAATCTAGCAAGCAACATGATGAAGATCACCACGCCTCAAACCTGAGCCTGATAATTCTTGATGAACACAAGAACCTCCACCACGGAGAGCGGTTGCTTCCCGCCAAGAGCCCCTCACACTCCTCGCATGACCTTTGTGGCAACCCCTTTACCTATAAAAGGAGGACCAAGTCATGGCGAGGAAGAAGAGGCACAACAAGGGAAAAAGTAGGCACAAGATCAACACAAGGTTGAGCCGATCCATCGGCGAGCCCAATGTAGAAGACGACCACCAAGCTAGGCTAGGGCAGGGAAGAGAGGGAAGGTGATCTCCTCCGGGCAAGATCTGTCCTTTCTCTTCCTCTAGCCAAGAACCCTGCCGGGTACCTCGCCGGAGAACACCATTGTAGCCACACCATGTTCCGTCCATCTATCCAGACATGCAGGAGTAGGGCTGTTAGCCTTTGGGCGGCCTGATACTAAGTAGATCGCTGTGTGCTTTGCTTGTTTGCCTACCACATAGAGATCGGAGAGAGAGTGAGAGCTTGCCGGTGATCGTCCCCTGGGAGACGTTTCCAGCCTCCTTCGCGCCCCTGCAGAATCTACAAAGGGGGTACCTCGCATCCCCGGTGTCCGTCCTTCGAGACACGACATCTGGCGCGCCAGGTAGGGGGCGGAAGCGCTGATCTCGTCTTCATCAACTCGGAGATCTTCGCCAAGTTCTTCGTCAAACATGCTGTCCAAGTAGATGTCCGAGGCCGCGGCCGCCAAGGTCGTATCTCCCTCGCGCGCTCAGGCTTCTACTGACCGCCGCGCCATAGGCGGACGGCGTGGAGACACGCCACCCCCGCCACCTGCCGAGAAGATGGCGCCGGACGGCGCAGACGGGCCAACCGCGAGCCTGGCGGCAGGTCCAAGTGATACGGGCATCGTCGGCATTATATTGGTCCATTGACACGCTAGGACATATGTAATAGTAATATAAGTCTAAGGTGTTGTTAATTAGGGCCTGCGTGCCAAATATGGCCGAACCCAACCATGGGTCGGTTTGTATCAGTTTGAGTCCAATTAGGTTTAGGTGTCTGAGTCGAACCAGGTTAGGTTTCAGCGGCTCCTACCCCTTTGGCCTTTATAACCAGAGGGGGTGCCACAATATTAGGAGAGTTGAAAAGTGATGTAGAACATTGTGTTCAAGGTCGCCTCCGTCCTAAGGGACCGGCGTGTAGACGGCGTCTCGGACGTTCGTCAGTTATCTTTGAAATAAAGACATGAGTGTTCTTGAATTGTCAAGAGTTATCATGTGTGCGCGAAGGTTCTTGGATCTGCCAAGGGTTGTCGTGCTTGGCGTGAGGCGTGGTGTTCATCATCATGTTGCTCGCCTAAATCTATCCAGATTCTTCAGGTTGCGTGGATTGCCACGTGGTTGGGAGAATAGTTATCTCGGTGGTTCTTGCGGTGAAAGATCGGGCAAAACTCAAGGGATCATCGGAGTGATCCTTATCATGTGGGATCAGAGCGCCAGGTTGATCACCGCGAGGGAGTTCGTCCAGTTGAACATCCATCTGCAGGTTCGTAAAAGATTGGCAGATTTATTTTCGCTGGAATTATTTGGAGGGAAGGACGACGAGTTGGCAGCATTGCATCTCGGCGGATAGAGGAAGAAGTCGACCAGTTGGTGGTGGCAATTGCTTTTGTTTCCGACGAGTGCTTCAAGAAGATCAACTAGCGGCGGGCGGCGTGTCGTGGCACTAGTTGTTGCGCCGCCGTGCATGCAAGCAGATCGGATCAGATTGCAATTTTTGGGTCTCGTTGACAGCGAAGGAAAGTCAATGGAGGAGATCGCGTGGAAAAAGGAAAGGAGCGTCCAGCGATCCGTAATTGGTGTCGTACAAGGACTTGTTTCCTAGTATTGCGTGGTTTTCATTTCCTTATTTCAGATTCGAAATAAAAGGAAGCAAGAAACGTGAGGATTTCTGGATTAATCTGTTCCGGGTTTGGTGGAATTAATTCTGGAGAGAAAGGAAAGAGCTGATTGTACGGAAAGGAAAAGTCCAGATCGGATGAAATAGAAAAGAAAGTTCGGATCTGAATCATACGTGAAGGAACGAACAAAAAAAAAATCCGTTTTCTTGGAAGTTTAGGAAAGGAAAGAGGAGATCTCGGATTTAATTTTTCCGGATTTTGTGGGATTCCGAATTTTTGGAAGTTTAGGAAAGGAAAGAGGAGATCTCGGATTTAATTTTTCCGGATTTTGTGGGATTCCGAATTTTTGGAAGTTTAGGAAAGGAAAGAGGAGATCTCGGATTTAATTTTTCCGGATTTTGTGGGATGCCAATATATATGGGAAGTGAGGAAATTTCGGATCAGTTTTTCTAGATGAATTTCGGATCAGTTTGAAGAAAAAAGAGATACTCGTTTTTTAGTTCCAAGCGACGGTGAACTCAGTCCATTTGGACCCATGGCCTGCACGAATTTGTCTTGTTCGTTTTGGGTGATGTGATTGGTTGACCTCCATTTCAGATTGTATCAATGGACGTATTCAGCTTATTTGGATCCTTGGTGTGTAGTAGTTTGTCCTGTTGTGTCTGGGATAATTTGTGTGGTTCGTTTGTAGATGCAGTCCGCAAGTTTTGTGTCTCAGTCCGGTTGATGGTGCCAAACATGGTTGGCGCCAAGAGCAAGTCTAGCTAGCCGAGAGGGAGGATGTGGTGTGGTAGGCCGGCGAAGACTTGAGGATGAAGAAAGATCGTGGCGATGTGCAGATTTGACGCCACAAGCGCTGGAGAAGACCTTCCGGCGTTGAGGACAACGCCTTTCTAAGAAGGGGAGGATGATACGGGCATCGTCGGCATTATATTGGTCCATTGACACGCTAGGACATATGTAATAGTAATATAAGTCTAAGGTGTTGTTAATTAGGGCCTGCGTGCCAAATATGGCCGAACCCAACCATGGGTCGGTTTGTATCAGTTTGAGTCCAATTAGGTTTAGGTGTCTGAGTCGAACCAGGTTAGGTTTCAGCGGCTCCTACCCCTTTGGCCTTTATAACCAGAGGGGGTGCCACAATATTAGGAGAGTTGAAAAGTGATGTAGAACATTGTGTTCAAGGTCGCCTCCGTCCTAAGGGACCGGCGTGTAGACGGCGTCTCGGACGTTCGTCAGTTATCTTTGAAATAAAGACATGAGTGTTCTTGAATTGTCAAGAGTTATCATGTGTGCGCGAAGGTTCTTGGATCTGCCAAGGGTTGTCGTGCTTGGCGTGAGGCGTGGTGTTCATCATCATGTTGCTCGCCTAAATCTATCCAGATTCTTCAGGTTGCGTGGATTGCCACGTGGTTGGGAGAATAGTTATCTCGGTGGTTCTTGCGGTGAAAGATCGGGCAAAACTCAAGGGATCATCGGAGTGATCCTTATCACCAAGGAGCCTTCGCCTCCTCGTTCCTTTCTCCGGCATCCTCCTCCTCCCTCGGGAGAGAAGAGTGTCGGTAACGGAAAGGCTAAGGACCAAGCCACAGGATGTACTCCTTCATCCAAGAGCAAATCCTTCATGCACACGCCTCCAAACGCTCAAGCTCGCCACGACGCCCTGGTGGCCGCCAAGGCTCTGATGCAGTTACCTCCAAGCGCTGCCGATCCCAAGGTGTACCATGCCTGGAGGGCTCGCATGGAGAAGCTCCTCGACTACGCCGACGGCGGGCCAGCATCTGCAGCCACTCAGGCTACCACCATCGACAACCCTGGGGCTACGACTGGCGGAACACGCGAACCGCGGGCTCGGTCCCGTGGGGAGCGCCACACTGAGATGGAGCCTCCTCGAGCTGCTCTGCCGATGGCCAACCGACCACCTCAAGACCGAGGCAAGGCTATCTCTATTGGGTCATCAACCTCGGAGGAGCATGATCTTCGCCAAGATCTCAACAACCGTCAACGCGAGGATATGCGCATCCGCATCGAACGCCGTCGAGAACGTCACCACCGGGAAGATCGCGACGACGACCTCGTCGAAGGCTGTCACGCCCTCGCTCCCGAGATCCGTCGCTTCGACTGGCCCAAGAAGTTCACAGGATCGACGTCCTCCGCTTCCATGGCACCACCAACCCCTGGGACTTCCTACAGATCTACTCTCTCACTACAATGGTTGCCGAGGCCGACGATATCATGATGGCCAACTAGTTCCCGCTGGCCCTAAAGGGAGATGCCCAGACCTGGCTCCTCAACCTTCCCAAGTGCTCCATCTGATCCTGGCGAGCAGTGAAGGAGTAGTTCCTGGGAGCGTTCCAAGGGAGATACGAGGCTCCCGGTACCCCAAGGGACTTGTAGGACTTCGAGCAACTTCCGGGTGAAACCCTCCGCAAGTACATCCAGCGCTTCACCCACAAGATGAACACCATCCCGTGCATCAAGGATGAGGTGGTGATCCAATCCTTCAGCGCCAACGTCCGCAATCCCCGGATTCAAGAGAAGCTAAGAATCCACCGCGTGGATACCACCCGCAAGCTTTGGGAGCTCGCGGACCCCTGCGCGCGAGCAGAAAAAGGCGTGAGGGAGGATGAACCTGAAGACAAGGCCACCGCCGCCAAGAACAAAAGGTGGGATGCTTGGGCTGACAAGCGCGTCTTCATCGCCGAACCTCTCGTGAGGAGGGTCAAGCCCGTCGGAACTGAAGAGGAAGACGGTGAGCCGTGGTGTCACGCACACCCCGACGGCAATCACCCGCTCAAGGACTGTTGCGCACTCCGGAACCTTGCTCTACGAGAGAAGTGTCAGACTGACGGGGTCGGTCAGGACGGCTGCTACAACTGCGGTCTCGCCGTGCACCTGGCTCGCGATTTCCCCAGGAGTCACCAAGGCGGAGGCGGCCGTGGCTAGAATCGCGGCGGTGCTCGCGGAGGCTGAGGAGGAGGACGCGGTGAACAAAGCGGACGTGAAAAACACAACCAGGCGGCAGCCCAAGGCAACAACGGGGAGGCTCCTGCCGTTCCAGGCAATGGTGAGCTATTCTAGGAGGTTGTCGGGGTCGTCGGTTGCATCCATGGAGGGTCAGCTCCGCCTCCATCTAACGGCGTCGGCAAGAAGCTGGTGCAGGAACTCAATGCGGTGGTTTCAACTCCGTCGAAGCCTCTGGACTGGTCTAACCAGGTCATCTCCTTCCACCCGGAAGACCACTCTACCAACACTGTCGGGGTTGGGACCCTGCCTCTGATCGTATCCCCGATCATCCACAAGTTCAAGGTCACCAAGATGCTGGTCGACGGAGGCTCCAGTCTCAACTTGCTGACGGCCAGGGTACTAACCATCCTGCAAATCCCGTTCTCCCTCCTCACAGACAGTGGCGTCTTCCAAGGTGTGAACGGAAGCATCACGCGGCCTCTCGGGAAGATCACTCTTCCATTCACGTTTGGCGATCACAAGAACTTCCGCACGGAGGACATCGTCTTCGACGTTGCCGACACTCCGCTCACGTACAATGACATACTTGGCCGGCCTGCTCTGGCCAAGATCATGGCCGTCTCCCACCTCGCCTACAACGTGCTAAAGATCCCGTCACCGCTCGGAGTGATCAAGATCGAGGCTGACACTGATGACGCCATTTTCTGCGTTCAGAAGCTAAACTAGACAGTGGCGGCGACGTTAGGTGTCTATCAAGAGGTTATGGAGGAAGATCTCGATGCGCACTCCGGGGAAGGAGCTGACCCCGGGGGCTCGACATCAACTTCCATCAAGAAGGCGTCGTTCCATGACGACCCGCAGATGACCAAGAAGGTGGCTCTGACTGGTGATGGAGGTTGCTCCATCACCATCGGTGCGCGCCTCACGGACAAATAGGAAAGCATGCTCATCGCCTTCCTTCGGGAAAACTCTGATGTTTTCGCATGGAATGCATCGGAGATACCCGGCGTACCAAGGGAGGTGATAGAGCACAAACTGGCGGTCAGCGGGGAAGCGCGGACGCGCGACCTGTGAAGCAAGTTCTTCGGAACCAGAGCAAGCATAAGTTGGAATTCATCATCGCCGAAGTCGACAAGTTGCTAGAAGCTGGTGTCATACGCTTGGCTACTCACCCTCTTTGGGTGGCGAACCCGGTGGTGGTTCCGAAACCCCTGACACTCAAGTGGCGCCTCTGCATCGACTTCACCGACCTGAACAAGGCCTGCCCGAAGGATCCATTCCCCCTTCCACGCATTGATCAAATCGTGGATTCCACAGTAGGGTGCGAGCTGTTATGCTGCTTGGATGCCTTCTCCGGGTACCATCAGATCCTGATGGCCATCGAAGATCAAGACAAGACGGCCTTCATCACTCCCAAGGGCTGCTACTGCTACACCCGGATGCCTTTTGGCCTCTGGAATGCCGGCGCTACCTTCCAGCGCGCAATGTAGACATGCCTTGGGACAGAGCTGGGTCGCAACGATGAAGCTTACGTCGACGACATCGTGGTCAAGACTTGGTACCAAGATTCACTCAACCAGGACGTTCACGAGACATTCGAGAACCTCTGCCAGGTCAACTTCAAACTCAACCCCGAGAAGTGTGTTTTCGGGGGTGTCGTCGGGCAAGCTGCTGGTTTTCTTGGTTTCCCATCGGGGAATCGAGGCCAATCCGGACAAGATCAAGGCGATCGATCGCATTGAAGCACCCCGGCAGATCAAGGACGTGCAGCGCCGAGGAAGCCCTTCAGTCTCTCAAGAGCTAGCTCGCCTCGCCACCAATCTTGCTGGCCCCGACAAAGAAGGAGCCTCTATTACTGTACATCGCTACCACTAACCAGGTGGTGAGTGCGGTGTTGGTGGTGGAACGCGACGCTCCTCTAGGAAAGCCAAGCAAGGTCAAGGGCAAGCGACTTGGGGATACACTCCCGGGTCAGCCCAGCAAGAAGAAGGTGTCGGGTCTGCCGGAGTCCGAGGAGCTCGGCAGCCTGGCAGCCTCCACGGTCGTCAACGGCTCCAGGGCGGCGGGGGCTGAGCTGCCACCAGCCCAGGACGTTGACACCGTGGAAGAAGAGGCGGAACCTGATCAAGGCGCGGCCACCCGTAAAGCGCAGTACCCGATCTACTCCGTCAGCTCGGTCCTGCGCGATGCACGGGAGCGCTACCCCATGGTGCAGAAGCTGCTACTGGCGATCCTCATTGCCTCTCGCAAGCTGAGGCCCTGCTTTGAAAGACACCCAATCACCGTGGTCTTGAAGTACAACCTAAGAAGCCCCCTGGAGAACCCACTCGCTACAGGACGCATATCATGGTGGGCCATGGACCTTCAGGGTTTCGGCCTCAAATTTGAGCACACGGACAACATCAAGAGCCAGGCGCTGGCGGACTTCACCGCGGAATGGACCGAGACGGCGTTCGAAGACCCGGAAGAGGAAACCTGCCTCCCCGGGAAAGAAGATCCTAACGCCTGGACCATGCACTTCGATGGTTCTTTCTCCAAGAATCGAGGAGGAGCCGGTGTTGTCTTTACATCGCCGACAGGCGATCGCCTGAGGTATGTCGTCCAGATGCACTTCCTCGGCGACATCTCCAACAACATGATGGAGTACGAGGGCCTGCTCGCGGGGCTCCGTGCGGCCATCAGCCTCGGCATCAAAAAAATCATCGTCAAGGGTGACTCTCAGCTGGTCATCAAGCAAGTAAACAAGGAGTACGCGTGCCCGCACATGGCACCGTATGTTGAGGAAGTCTGGAAGCTACAACGACGCTTCGACAACTTCAGAGCCATGTACATCTCGCGGGTGGAAAACACGGTGGCGGATGAGCTCTCACGGCTGGCTTCACAACGGGAGCATGTTCCTCCCGGAATCAACATTGAGGTGCTCAAGAACCGTCGGTACCCTCCGACAGAGTCAAGACATGATTGGCCACGGCGCCGGGGGCTGGTGACTTGTCTACCCCGGCAGATCAGGAGGCTAGCCCGGAAGATCAAGACCTGGCGGCGCCCTCAATGGAGGAAGCTCTGCTTCCCTCCTGTCAAGTGGTGCTTCCAGTGGAGAGAAGCTGCACTCCTTGGGCCCTGGACATCGTCAAGTACATGACTGAAAATAACCTTCCGGGTAACGACCATGACGCCGAGCGGGTGTCTCGGCAAGCCAAGCTCTACGTTCTGATCGACGGCGAGCTCTACAGGCGGCGTGACAATGGAGTCAAGCTCCGTTGCATTCCGCAAGAACAAGGCCAGGCGCTGCTAACGGACATCCACTAGTGGAAAAAGGACCTCCAGTACCGGTCGGGGAGGGGCATCAGTACCGGTTGTGCAACCGGTACTGACCAAGCGGGACTACAGGCCCCCCAGCATTAGTACCGGTCGTGTTGCGACCGGTACTAAAAGGCCTCCACGTGGGGCGCGGGGCTGGCTTTCCTCTGGAAACCTTTTGTACCGGTCGGTAACACCGACCGGTACTAAAGTTCTGAGTTTTTTTTTTCGTTTCCTGTTTTTTCCATTTTATTTTTTGTTTTCTGTTTTCTTTTCTTTACTGCAATTTAGGGTACAATAATTTTATTTTATGTTTTCTGTTTTCTTTTCTTTACTGCAATTTACGGTATTATATATATGCGTAATATACTTTTCGTATATGTATTCTAAGCTACTACATACGGTACACATTGATATATAATACAATTTAGATATAGCACATATTCATACTATACTACGCTATTACATACATATATATACAATCCGGTATATAGAGATCGCAATAATGTCATACATCCTCCTCATTACGTCGTGAGTTTCTTTCAAGTGGCGTAGCTATATTTTGGAGTATTGTATTCTCCCTTTGGATGCATGACCTCCTCAAGAATAAATCCCGCAATCTCCTCTTGAATTGCTTCTACGCGCTGATGTGGTAGGATGGCGCCCCGCTTGTCGTTAAGCTTTAAAGGAGATCAATATGAATATATTAGTTGTGTGTATATATATATATCAAATCATAATAAGATTGAAATATAGTGCAAGATAGTCACACTCACATCTATTCTTTTATCACGCGACGCCTGCTCAACGCTCAAAGTCCTCATGAACTCGCAGACGTGGAATCCACATAATTCATTTCCCGGGGGTTGCTTCAAGGTCTTTATGAGAATAAAAATTAGTTAAATAATAATTCAAAATGATGATGAATTAAAGAGACTATGTTTCATAGTAGTACACTTACATCAATATGTTTAATAGTCAGCTCTGGTTTCCATTCACCCCTCTCTCTCTTGATGAATATTTTCCAAACCCTACTCGCAAAAGCAAATGAATAAATGAGTTATGATTACTTGATATCATGAAATGGATTAATGGATTAATGGTTGAAATTACCTCTGAAGCATGTCAATCAAGTCCTGGTAGTATGATTCTGGTTTGCGTAATGAGTCAAAGACTTCAACTACTCCCTTGTCAATGATAATGTCCAGTAGAATCCAATGGTAGCTGCACACATTTATATAGTGAGGCATGCATATAACTCATCAATTAAACTTAACATCCAGTAATTAGCAATATAGAAATGTGTTCAAGACAGTCACACTCACTTGAAGTTGTAAGGAAGAAGTAGATCTGCCGCCTGTGTTTGCCTCAATAGCGACCTCAACAATGCCTCCTCGCAGTCCTCGGGCTTCCGCTCTAACTTTTTGCAGTTAACGATAGATGGGTCAATGAACCCAACTTCCCAGAGTCTTTTCCTTTTGCACTCGATAAGCATCCACCTGCATATATAATTGCATACGAAAGAATATAGTGAGGATAACTACAGGCTCAATTAGTGAGGATAATTATATGCTCAGCTAGACACTTAGAAAAAATCACTTACAGAACATAGCAACTCATGATAGTTGCGTTGAGAGCACGCCGGTTGTATAACTGCCATATTTCTTCAAATTCGACACATATCTCGTGGTCGATGAATAATTGGTCTTCTCGGTATGTCACGTAAAACACGAGTTGCTTGTCCTTAGCAACCTTCATGTACCAGTCATGCAATCTCCGCATTTGAAAAGCTAGACGCACCATCTCATCAGGAGGGACAAGATTTTTCCCGTAGACAAACTTTCGTGCTATCTCAGTCGTCTTGGGGAAAAGTGCGTCAAATGCATCATCGTCCATGTAGTCTGAAGCAGGAATATTTGTCCCAACATTGGGACGCTTGTCTGTCTGAACCTTCAGCGGGGCGACCGACTGTACTTTCTGTTCTCCGAGCTGGGGAACCAGTTTCCCCTTCTTCTTCTTCTGTGCAGCGAACCTTTTCTTTTTATTCTCCTCTTGCGTGTAAAAACTCTTCGAGATAGAGCGTTCATAGTTATCAGGCAAAGTTCTACGGTCAGGATCACAGACGATGTCTAAAAAGTGTTTAACACCCTTAGGGTTTAGTACCTGTTTTGGCTCGGGCACTTTCTTCGCAAAGTGTGCGTCATTGTGAGCTTTGACCAAGGGAGCATTCTCCTCAAAGGTCCGGTGGTAAGTTAACACCGGAAGATCCTTCAACGAAGGCCCGTAATTGTAGGTGTCCTTTGGAGCACCACTCGACGCACCGGCAAGCATCTTCTGCCTCATTGAGAAGGTCCTATTGCCGGTGGGCGGACTCTTTGCAAGCTCCGGGGTGGACTCCCGCTAGAGTGGTCTGTTTGCACGCTCCGGGGTGGACTCCCGCAGGGGTGGACTCACGCACCGGGGAGATGGAGTTGCCCTGGGTTCCCTCTCGATGTCCATATTTTCAATGTGGGGTGGACTTGGAGGTTGATTGCTACTCGGAGGGGTTGGTGGCCTACGCGTTGATTCTCCTAGAAACACGATGTGTTATTTTCTCCATAGAATGACTCCACGCAACACTTCTCCCAGTGTCATCTCCCCTTCAGCTCCAGCAAAGTCAAGCTCTAGGTCCTCAAATCCATTCATAATTTCATCCACCCTGACTTGAGCGTAGCCAGCTGGAATCAGACCGCCATGATGGGTTGCTCCGGGCATATTCTCTAAAGCAAACCCGACCGCCACCTTCATGGATAGGTTGTTCATCTTGATGTGCAGCTCACAGTTTGTTTTCCCCCGAATCTGATCCACGGGGTATGTTGCATCGTCATCAGCCTGGACATTTTGCGTGGAAGCCACGCTGCTTCTCCGCTGAGATGCCATATCCAGTTGTTCCTCCTGCGGCTCAGATGACCTTTCCTGCCTCATTGCATTGTGCTACTGCTGCAGGTCTACTATCATGTTTTCCAACCGCTGATACTTCCCTACCTACTATTTCTTCTTCCTGTCGCGGCTCCTGTAAGTGTCCTTATGCTCGGCGAACCCAACCGCCCAAGGGTAGACGCCAATGCCTCGTACTCGTCCGGTGTGTTCGGGATTCCCGAGGGCGAGTGACAGCTCGTCGTTCTCTCTATCGGGCACGAACCTTCCCTCCTGAGCGGCAACTACTACACTACCAATATCTTTGACTACCTGCAGAATTTTTTATCTTTCGGCCTTTCCCTTGGGGCCTGGTTTAACTTTTTCCTTCAACACAAGACTCCCCGTCTTTGAGTTGGGCTCCATCCCGACGCCGTACAACCAATTCTTCACCCTTGGGGGATAACTCGATGTACTTGGAATGACCCCGGCATCAATTAACTTGGCGTCTCTTTCTTCCCAGATAGGAATGGCGGTCTTGTAGCCACCTGGCCCCAAACGCTGGTGATATTGGTTTTTGTCGGCATTTAGCTTATTTTTTCCTCGACAGTTCAAGAGCTGCTTCTAATTCCTTGTAGGTCTTAAAATCTTCCCACTGATCTCTTATCTTCGCGTACTGTACGTCTTCAAAATTGGGGGTTTTCTTTATCTTGATGAATTGGTGGTATAAACTTTTCTTGTAGTTCATGAATTGTTGGGCCATTTTCTTAAGAGTCCACTTGAATACTTTCTTTTTCTCAGCAGCTGGGAGGCCTGTCGGTAGGACGAAGTTGTGGAAAATGGACTTCAGAAGATCCTTCTTGCAAATATCTGACACAAAACTAACTACTCCACCTTCACCCTTCGGCTTGTGCCAGTCTCGGATGGTGATCGGAATGTTGTCCCGAACAACAACTCCGCACCGACTCACTAATTTACGGGCGTGCTCGACGGGAAGTATCGGTTCGCCAATTTCAGAGATTGCTTCGATATCGAACCTTTCATCTTTCAACTTTTTGGCCAGGCCTCGTTTTCTTTTACCAGCTGATTTACCAAATATGCTCGATCCTGATCCGGAGGGCTAAAAGAAGAAATATTAGGTTAATATATGTATATGTATACATATCAAATCATTTATCACCAGAGGCTATGTATACCTCGTCGGTATTCTTCGTTACATTCTCATCGGCATTATTGTTCGATCCGGAGGGAGGAGCTCCTAAGTTATAAATATCTTCGTCCTCCATTCCATCACCAGAAAGGTTAAGAAATTGCGAGCCATCATCTTCACCATCGTTGTGATCGGGCTCAGCTATGATGTCGAACAATTCCTCTTCACGTGCTCTGCCGTCCATAGCTTAACTAATACCAAAAAAAGATAGAACAAGTTAGTGCCAAATCGGGCGGCAATATTGTAAAGAAATAACATGTGCATGGTAGAGGCTCACCGCGGGGGAGGGCACGAGGGGATGCGCGGGAACGACGGTGAGACGCGCGAAAGACGGCGAGATTCCTACATGATGTCAAGTTATAACGGTGAGGCGAGGGATTGATATAATCAATTACTTTGCATTGGGGAAATTGTGGTTGCATTCCCCGCGCGTTGCCGCGGGAATTGTGGTTGCATTGCGTTCACTTGCATTCACATAGATGCTAACAGTAGCATTCACATAAATATATTTTTGCTAACACTATAGCATTCACATAAATATTGCATCTTCTCATTTACATTCCTAGCAACTTAAAAACAGTAGCAAAAATGTCACATTTAAACATCTTCTCATTTACACATTGCATCACAAATTAATAAAAAACACAAGTACTTTGCATCCACACCACTTATCCATCCACACTAATAAAATTACACAAGTAGTTTGCATCAAAAATAAAATTACACAAGTACTTTGCATCAAATAAAATTGCACAAGTACTTTGCATCAAAAAAATAGTAGCATATAATTTAACCTTCCAAAATAGCATTTGAACTAGTAATTAAAAACAATTTTAAAACAACACCTAAACTAGTAAGTAAAACAGTAGCATTTGAACTAATTTTAACTAGGAATTAAAATCAACACCTAAACTAGAAATTTTAAAACAGTAGCAAGTCTTAATTTATTACATTGTAGCATTATAAAGAACAATTCACTTTGTCACATTGACAAATCGAAAAATTGCACAAATCCTACAAACCGTAAAATAATACTAAAAATTCTAAAAATTGCACAAGTAGTTTGCATCAAAAATTACACACACTTTAATCTTCTCCCTAAAACACTAGCACAAACACTCCTAATTCTAATTAACATCCTAAAAAACAGTAGCATATTTTTTTAACATTGCAAAAATAGCATTTGAATTCGTAATTACAAAACAATACCTAAACTAGCAACTAATTACAAAACAATACCTAAAACAACACCTAACACCTAAATTCTCCCCCTACCTAATGATGACGTCACGGCCACAACACTCCGAGTGTGCGCGGCTCCGGCGAGCACGACTTCGGCTCCAGCGAGCATGGCTTCGGCGACCAAACCGTAGTGGCGCCGCCCCGAAATGGTCGTCGGAGCATATCCGGCGACGAGCTCGTGCGTCGGACCGAGAGGGGCACACATCGGCACGACCAAATAACGCACGAGGAGGAGAAAGGAGGGGTCCAAGAGGACCAGTGGGCTCACCGGAGGGGTCGGGGACGCTCGGCGAGGCGGAGGTGGCCGGAATCGATGGAGGAGGCGACGGAGGTTGGCCGGAATCGATGGAGGAATCGAGGCGGTGCGGCGTCGGGGGAGCGGCACGGCACGTCGGGCACGACGTCGGGGGAGCGGCGCAGCTACGTCGGCATGCCGCACGGCGTCAGGGAGCTGCACGGCGGCGCGACGTGGGGGGTTCTTCATCTTCGGCGTGGTCGAGGGCTCGGGGCGTCTGTGGTAACTGAAGTGTGCCCGATCTGGCCACTAGGCATTTAATGCAACCCCTTTAGTATCGGTCGAAGCCACGGACCAGTACTAAAGGTCCTTTAGTACCGGTTGGTGATTGCAACCGGTACTAAAAGTTTGTCGATTCGGCGACCAGGAAACTGGCGCGAAACGAAAACCTTTAGTACCGGTTGCAACAAGCAACCGGTACTAAAGTTCTTTTTCATTTTATTTCTCTTTTCTCGTTTCTCTTTTCTGTTTTTTTATATCTACTGATGTAATTGTCTAAACCTATTAAAATTAGTTTGTAATAATTAGAAAAAATCATGTCTATATTCAAGAACATGTTTTCAACAAATTACAAAAAAATTAGATAATAAAAAATGTAACATTTAAAATAAAGGGAATTGATACAAATAAAAGGTATTCATAAAAATAAAAGGTATTCCACAAATAGGTGCATAAAAATAAAAGGTATTGGTAAACAATCATGCAAAAGGAAATCTTGAAATTATTTTCATAAATATCATTTTCCATTTTTTAAGTGCCAGAAATGACTTTTTTTGTTATGGGTGGTGAGGTGGCTTGCCTTGCTCAGCAACGTGTCCCTGGTCTTGCTCTTCTGCGTAGGTGTGCTCAGCTACCTCGTACTGCTCCTCCTCCGCTTGCGGTTCTATCGTAACATGAAAATAAACGGAACTAGCGTAAATCCTAAAATGCGTGTTGACGACAATATAACACAAGCAAGCAATCAACAAGTATTACACAACCAAAACACCTACTGGATAAAAGTCTAACACACTAACACAATCACATACAAATCATATAAAAACATTTGATGACATTTTTAGGGTACCAAGTGGATTATGCTAAAAACAAACAAGCAAGACATTAAAACACTAATAAAGGTTTCAAATTAACATATCATGGTTTAGTTAAGCTACTGGAGTCTAAGTGGGTTGAGAACATACACACAATTTACATAACTAAAACAGAAAAATAACTTAGGGTTATTTTTAATTAGCAATTTGCTGATTTGGGGAAAAATGCATAACTATTAAAATATTGCTCAAAAAAATAAACCCTTCTACCACAACATTCCTAGTACCTACTGGAACCCATGAAAATTGGATTTGCATCAAAAGAGATTACAAAACAGAAGCTAAAAATCCTACAGATGCTACTGGACTCAAAACCAAAATGGAAATAGCTTCTGTTTTGAGAAACTCCTGCATGCACGATTAATTTCTATGGGTGGGTATTGTGTTTATCTACCAGTAGAAATTTGATTCACTCCATTTGGACATCTCTAGCTCAAGTTATTCCAGTTTTAGTGGAAAGTAAACTTTTTATCAACATTAAGGTACAGAACAAAGTATAAATTATTTTTGAGCAAAACCAACTTTGCATGTTCAGGAAAACGCATAGGTATCTGACCAAATTGCTCCTAAATTATTTGCACAAACAGATCGGGCACAAACAAATAAATCTAAACATGCACAAATAACAGGAACTCAAAATGGTTAAAAACTTGAAAAACAAAATGTCTACAGGCCGCTCCTGGGCCAGATCTGGCCAAGGCCAGCGTGGAACTGGGCCGCATGTGGACTGGTCCAGCCCAACTCGGCGCGGCACGTGCGTGCGTAAGCAAGCTTGCGGTGCCGTAGATCTAGGAACTTGGCAAGCCGAAAATGGCAAGAAACGGAGGGGAGGGGCGCCGGCAAAAGCCATTCTTCGCCTTCGGCTACCGAGGTAAGAAATCTCTCTCCTGGGCCGAGGGGAGCGACGGCTCGGGCTGGGTCTTGCTGGTGTGGAGAGGAGTGGGAGGGGAACAAAAAGAACGAGGCCCAAAGCCAAGTGGAGCATAGACTCGGTTTTTAGGCAGGGGGGCTCGATCTAGGGTTTTCCACGGGTAGGGAGTGAGAGAGAGAGAGCTTGGGCTCGTCTATTGGTTCGAGTGGGCGGTGGGAGAGGGGGACAGAGGGGAGGTGGTCGGGATGGCGTGGCTTGGCCAGTGGGAGAAGAGGCAGTGTGTCTCCATTGGCCGATTAAGGAAAAGAGAGAAGGTGAGTGGGGGAGAGGGGTGAGAGAGGGGCTGGCAACAGGGCCAGGGTTGGGGTGCTGGTCTCCCTCTTTGTCTCCAGCAGAGAGAGTCGTTGGAGAGAGGAGAGGGGTAGCTAGGGCTTGGGTAGGTTAGGGTTTTGTTTCATTTTTGCCACACTTTTATTTTTTCTGAATTTTTATTAATGCCCAAAGAAAACTAATCACTAATGCACACAACACAAATACAACAAGTTGGAGGTGTGGTGGAAAATATGGTGAAGAAAACATAAGCTTTTCATGAGGAAAAAGGCAAAGACACAATTTTTAAATGTTTGCAAGAAATAGGTAATTTGACCAAATGGTTGCTGAATTTTAATGCCCTAAAAACCTAATTGGTTTTATAATTTACCAAGGTCTCCAATAATTTTCTAAGGCATGGTTTGAAAATATACAAGTCCTAGAGCAAGTTGGTTCAATTGCATGACAAAAATAACTCATATATGCTTAACATGATGCACTAGATTTGCTAAGTTTTAATAGACATGAAGATCACAAATATCAATTTTTTTGAATTAGCAAAAGTTTTTAAGGTGATATTATCAAGCATTAAACAAGCTAGAGAGTTCAAGCAATGGTAATAAGAGCACAAAAACAAATCAAGCAAGAATAACTATAACACACACAAAAAAAAGTTTTTGCTAACTCTTAAAATTCTAGCCAAACACCACAATTCTAAGTCTAAGAAAACCAAAAATTGGGGTGTTACAAAAAATACGGTTGCCCACCGCACCACCACGGTCGTGCTGGATGGCGTCGACGGGGGAGCAGTAGCTGTTGCGGCGGCCGACGGAGGAGGCCCACCAGAGAGGCGAGCGGCGTTCGTGGCGCGCAAGGGGCTGCTTGAGAAGGCACTGGACCTCTCGGAGTCGGAAGTGGCGGCCGTCGCGGTGTTCTGCTCGGGCATCGAGGGCCACACCGTGCTGGTCGACATAGACACCAGGGAGGTCGTGCACGTCTCCGACCGCGGCGTCGGCATCCCCATCCAGGCCGCCACCAACACGGACTACCGCCGCGACGCAGCCTACTCACGCGGCGTGCCTCGGAGGAGAAGGACACGACGGAGAGGCAGGGGAGGAGGGGGGGGGGGCGCTTGGCCTCGAGGGCGGCGGTTGCGGAGGAATCGCGAGGGCGCAAAGCCCGCGCTGCGGCCTCCTCCGGCGGGCTCCTACACGAGGACCTCCTGCTTCACATGGCCGCCTCGGAGCAGGCCGGCTCGACCTTGGGGCGGCTGGAGGTTGGAGATGGAGGTGCGGACCAGTAGGGGGAACGCGGGAGGACGGCCGGACCAGCAGGGGGCCGGGGTCGCCGGAGTTGGACGGGCATCAGCAGGGGGCTTTGCTCGGCGCAGGGGCTAGGGCGCGAGGTCGGGGCTCGCAGCGGCGGGCTCGAGGGCGCACGTCGGAGAGGCCTGGCGGCGCGCGGTGGCTGGGCCCGGGGGTGAGGGAGCGCAGGCGTGCGGGGATCGAGTGAGCTAGGAAGAAGAATAGGTGCGGGGATCGTGCGGGGAGAGAGAGATAGCAGAATAGGTGAACGTGAGGCTGACTTTTCTGTGGCTGTGCGTGGTCACACGTCGTGAGAGGATAGGATAGGATAGGATAGGGTAGAGAGAGAATATAGATCTAGATCTGAGATCTGATTTTTTTGTGGCTTTTTGTGTGGCGCATGTAGCTGTATGCGCCACAGAAATCCTGACTTTTGTGGCGCATGCAGCCACATGCGCCACAGAAAGTCACATTTCTGTGGCGCACGGAACCTCATGCGCCACAAAAATTTGACTTTATGTGGCGCATGTGGTTGCATGCGCCACAGAAATGTGTCTTTCTGTGGCGCATGTAGCTGCATGCGCCACGGAAAGACATATTTTTGTGGCGCATTCAACTTTAGTGCGCCACAGAATTTCAAAATTCTGTGACGCATGCAAAACAATGCGCCACAAAAATAATTTCTGTGGCGCACGCTTTTTGGTGCGCCACAAAAAGGGGTTCACCTATAAGCCTTTTCCTACTAGTGGAAGTCTAACTTCCTTTCTATGCATTGGTATTTTGTAATAAAATACATCATTGAAACACAAAGCAAGTAGCATAGGAAGATAAAACAAGAGCAATTTCAATACTTTCAACTTGGATAATATAGGCACATAAAGAGGGTTATTAAATTTATTTTGGAATTCATTAGCATGCTTCCCTCTTTCAAAATAGTTATTATGATCAATATAAGGTTTAATATCATGGTTGCAACAAAGATTGGGAACTAAAGATAATGGCACACCACATAAGTATTTCTCAACATAAACAAACTTCTCCTCTATGATGTAGTTCGGAGAATTCAAGAACTCAGTAGGACTCTCATAAGTAAGAGTATTTTCACAAACAACAAGTATATCATTTTTATCCTCACATGAAGTAGTAGCAACTAAACATGGAGAATTATTAATAAGCATATATAGGACCATCATCTAAAGCATTATCATATAGCATATTTAAGCAACACTCCTCATTATCATCAATAAGTTCACTAGCAGCATTACTAAAAAGTAAAGGAGCATTATTAGTTTCATCATAATAGCATGGGTTATCATATAGGACCATAGAATTTTCAGGTTCACACTCATCATAACATGGGTTCTCATAAATAACAAAATATTTTTGAGTTTGAGTGTTACTATCAGTTGTTGAAGGTGAAGTTGGGAGATCCAACTCTTCCCCAAGCTTAGGTTGGAACATATCCATTTCCATGTCCTCTTCACATACTTCCTCTTCGAAGCTTATTGTTTCATCATCCTCTTCCTGCAAGATATTAGTACTTTCCATGGCAGCAAGAATACTTTCTTTAACATGAACATTATCACTAAATTCCTTTTTACAAAATTGGAGAAGAATAGAAATGTGTCCTTTCATCACACGAGCTTCATGACTAGTTGCAAAAAAATTATCAACCTGTAAGTCTATTTCATGGGCTGCAACATAAGCAATATATTTCTCAACTTGTTCTATATCAGGACATGAAAATTTATTTTCACGATAACAAGCAATTATAGGATCCCTATTGTGCTTACATTGATAGGTAAAGTGTTTATAGTCTTTTCCCAAGCAGCAACTTCTATCATGTAATTCACAAAACACAGTAGCCATATCATCGAGATGTTCAAGTAGTTCAAACATTCTATTTCCTTCTTTGGTTGATCGGTATTCATAGTAAGCTCCAATAGTTTTAACATAACCTTTCTACATAGCTTAGCATACATATTAAAATCAACACAAGTTTTTATGGGTTTTTAATTTTTAATGCAAAACTGAAAATAAAATGATACTAAATAATGCAAACCGAAATAACAAGTGCAAAACAAAATGCAAAACTATAAATAAAATACCAAACTGAAATATAAAAGTGACAAAAACAAAACAAAATATAATGCTTTGAAGGTAAAAAGATGGGTAAGATGATGCTCACAGAGGTGCAACCTCCCCAAGCTTAGGTGTTTGCACACGTTGGTGATGTCGACTTTGTTTGCGAGGTATCCTTTCCACTTGTCCAGCAACTCCACCAGAAAATATCTTGCACAATTGATGAAGACTTGTGGGACAACTCTTTACCTGCTCACTTCCCCGGCAACGGCGCCAGAAAATATCTTGATCGCCTTCGGGCGCGTAGTTGACGAGGGAAGAGTGTTGTAGTGGTTTGTTTCCTCCCCGGCAATGGCGCCAGAAAATAGTCTTGATGACCATAGATGACCTGTGTCAAAAGAATACGGGTTAGGTTGAGACTCCAAGTGCAAAGTGTATAGTAAGGGAAAAGACTAATTTTCCCCACGAGGGTGACTCGAAGGTTTAATATCGAACTCTCGGGGAAATGAACCAAAAGCTGTTGTCTCCTTATCCTTCTTTATGTAACCTACAAAACAAAGTAGATTGTTTTGTGCCCTCAACCTCACCAAGTGGTTGTCAAGCACAAGGAGTAAGTAAAAGATATAGATATAACAAATGCAAAACTGAAATAAATATGCAATGGTAGTAAATAAATAAACAAGGATGGTATAAATGATATGAGATGGTGTTTTTGTGGTTTGTATGGTGTTTGCAAGATGTAAAAGTATTTTTGTATTTTCGGATTTTTAAATGGAAGAAAATGTAAAGTGCAATAAAAGTGTTGGAAAGGTGTTTCTTATGATTAAAAATGGACTGGGGTTCATGGTTTGACAAATGCACTCTCTCTTTTATATAGTGGTAGATAATGGAACATAGGAATTGACATATGAGATTGCAACAAGACAAGTTATTAATAATATGGGCATCACGTACTAACATAGAGATCTTTTGGTTATTAATCTCTGTTATACTCCACCAAGATGCGAACTAAATCATAACACCTCAGTAATTAAGATAAACAGAGTATAGCTTTAAGTTCAATGACATGAAGTTTAAATAAGAACATGCTAGATCTAGTCATGGTGATAGTGGCAATGTCACCCACATACCCCCGGTAGCATGGTATTTCCTTTATCCCTAGTGAGGCAACAAAGTAAGGTAAAAACCCAAGTGGATCGCGGTATTGCTGTCAACTTACCACAAAACCACCCCCCGTTACTCCAACTAATGCACACGTTCCCCCTCACACGTTCTCATAAACATGTTGGATCAAAACACATAGACAAGAACGGGGTACATAATATGCATCTACTTTCATAACAAAGACATAATATTGGCAATCATCATAACATATATCAACTTAAGAGATCCACCACAAAGGTATTACATATATGACCATAATCATGTTCAGCAGCTCATATGGCACTAAGTAGTGAAGCAGAAGAGAGAGGAGAGATACATAAGTTACTTCCACAAACCCATAGTCCAGGGGTGGACTACTCCCTCTTCATCATGGAGACGGTGGAGAAGTCGTTGGAGAAGGTGGAGACCACACCGGCAGCACCCTGCCGGAGTTTTCCCCCTCCAATCTGCAGCTCCAGGTCTCTGTTTTGTGGTTTCTGTGTTTCTGCGGCGCTCCTCTCCGAAAGGGTTCGGGGGGCTATTTTTATACTCGTTTTTAGGTCAACACGAAGCCTGGGAGACGAAGATCGACGGCATCGGAGGCTCGAGGGCCAAGATAAGGGGCCCCACGCGGCCAAGGAATCTGGCCGCGTGGGCCGACTCCTTTTGGTCCTCGGCCTTCCATTTTTTCTCTTCCTTCGCTCCTAAACCTTGTTCCTTCCAAAAAATGATCTCCGTGGAATATTAGGTCATTTGGACGTCGTTCGGGTCCCTGAAATATCAAAATATAGAAAAGGGGGTTTTCTGACAGCACAGGGTTAATTCCAAATAAATAGGGAAAGTGTGAAATATTCCCCAAAACATTATAAAACATTGATATAACCCTTATACGATGCAAATATGGATGAAATATGAGTAATACAATGCAAAGTTCATGTATGCATTTTACATGCATAACCTTCCCAGGTGGAAACATCATTCTAGCGCAAAGAATAATTGCTGCGCTATTTCATTGTTCTCGAGGTCACCTGGTCCCGTCGTGGAACATATGTGATCCCTAAAAGGCAAGAAAAATCAGAAGACCGATGTTTTAAATCATGCATTTTCAGGACAAATCAACGCGCAAGCGGGCCGCAACACTAGCCCAAAATTGATACTTCCCTTGGGCAGGGTGCCCCAATTTTCCGACACAGCGGCTGTCGCAGCAGTGCCCCAGGTTCCCATAGCGCTGCATAACTGGGCCCGCCGCCTGTGGGCCCAACCCGAAGATGGACGAGACCAAGACTCATCGCAAGACTTGGCGGGCGCACCCACGCCAAGCAAGACCTTCCGGGTACACAGGACCCCCAGGTCCCCTGTGCCCCGGATGGAGCCGAAGACCCCGAGAGCGCGAGTCCCCGGAAGGGCCGGCCTCCCTCTCGGGTACCAGTACATACAAGACGAAGATAAGGCTTCTACCATCTTCCAGACGATGGTAGAAGCCCCCAGAAGGCTTGGGAAGCAAGGCGCGGGCAGGGGACACCGCCTGCTCGCTGTCAGCCCCTGTCCGCGGCTTTCCCTAAAGGCACCAGAGGATCTCACCAACCCGGTGACCGATACTTGGAGGAGAAGAGGCCACGTCGCCGTCTCCACCACGGAGAGGGGTTGCCTCCCGCCAAAACCCCCCATGCTGCTCGCATGACCTCTGTGGCATCCCCTTTACCTATAAAAGGAGAACCAAGGCATGGAGGAGCGGCAGGTTGGAAAGGGGCAAGGACACAAGCTTATCGGTGATCCCAAGGCAGAAGACAACCACAGAGCTAGGCTAGGGCGAGGAAGAGAAGGAAGGTGATCTCCTCCGGGCAAGGATCTGTCCTTCCTCTTCCTCTAGCCGAGTACCCTACCGGGTACCTCGCCGGAGAACTCCACTGTAGCCTCACCATGATTCATTCATCAATCCTGACATGCAGGAGTAGGGCTGTTAGCCTTCGGGCGGCCTGAACCTGGGTAGATCGCTTTGTGCTTTCCGTGTTTGCCTACCACGTCGAGATTGGAGAGTGAGTGAAGAGCTTGCCGGCGATCGTCCCTCGGGAGACGTTTCCAGCCTCCTTCGCGCCCCTACCGAATCTACAAAGGGGGTGCCTTGCATCCCCGGTGTCCGTCCTTCGAGACACGACATCTGGAGCGCCAGGTAGGGGGCGCAAGTGCTGGATTCGTTTGGATCTCAAGCCACGACATGTTCTTCTTCATCAGGATCTGCGTCGAGTTCTTCTTCGCCAAGATCTGCGTCGAGTTCTTCTTCACCGAAGGCGTCTTCCACCTCGTGTTCTTCTTCCGGCACAAGAACTACTTCAAGATCTTCGCCAGCGACAATATCGACGTCAGGATCTGCGTCTGCCATCAAGGCGAAGGTTCCTCGTGAACTAGGGAAGGGTCTTCCCCGGCAACCGACAGACACCATGTCCGAAGCCGGAGAAGTACTCGGAGAACAAGCTCGGTAGACGGCTCAGCAGGGCCGGGGGCTGAAGGAGGCTGTAGGGGCTGCGCGAGTGCTCCTCTCCTACCCGTCGGACCTCTGCAAGACCGACCCCTACGCAAAAGCTTGGATCACTAGCCTGGCGGGCGTGCTGAACTTCGCCCTCCAGTGCCATGATCCCGCCAGCTCTGCCTCCACTAGCACTGCTGACGTCACCGAGGGAGAGGTCGCCGTCGCCGAGCCCGAAGTCAATATCCTTGAGCCTGAGCCGCTGTCCCCGGGAGAGAGGCGATCTGAAGATCCTCACGGCAAGCAACCCATGGAGCGGCTTGAAGGAGGACGTTGGCCAAAGCTCCAACCCCAGGCGTCGCTCCCGGGAGGACATGGAAGGCCAGACCAGTCAGCACCTCATGACCTGCTGCACCCCGTTCCCGGCATCGATCTTCGATCTATACCGTTTGGTGCAGATGGAAGGCGAGAAGCTACGTCACTTCGTCTGGAGGTTCCGGGCAGGAGCAGACATGATACCCGCCACGGGCCCTCTGGAACATCGCATCATCCTCATCTTCCACATGAACGTGCACGACACAAGGATGCGCGTGAAGCTGAGCACCCGGCTGGTTGCAACCCTGGAGGAACTGTGGAGGATAGCCGATCGATTCTCCCGGGCTGAGTATGCCGCTGACGTTCCACCTCGTGTGATCCTCTGACGTCGGCGGAACCTTGTACCCGGGAAGGATCACGTTGCAACAAGATGTACTCGGAAGCACCAAACTATCGCTCAAGAACATCTATCATGAATAAAAGATAAGTCATCCCGAAAGCCCATTGATATCATGTGACTCTTGTCTTTTCGCGGATAAAACTAGTGCAAGGTATGCTAGCAGCTAGCAAAGGCAAAGACTCGACCGTCGTGCGAGCACTCGCGGGGTAGCGACTCTCCTGGGGGTAGCAACCAGCGCGAAAAGCCAAAATACCGCCCGGGGACGAGCATGCCATCAGAGTGAGCGGCTTCTCAGGTATCTGTGGGGCTTGTGAGAGCATTCCTGATCCGTCGGGGCCTCACTTGCATGCCTGCAGGCCAGATGGTCCCTCAAGGACGTGGAGAATAGTAATGAAAGCAAAGACAAGTTAAAAGTACTTGTAAAAGCAAAGCAGCAAGTCATTAAGTTTTAGGCTGTTACAATAAAGATCAAATTGTAGCACAACGAACTAATGCAAAGTTTATCATTTCTGGGCAGCAAGACGCTCGGACGGCTTCCTACATGAAGAATGACGGGGGAACTCCTTCCCCGCAACCACGGACGCGTGAGCCTTCATCGCCTAACGAGATTGAGAAGATGGAGACGCGTTTGCCCAGTCGGGCATGGCTGCTGATGGGTTGGCATCCACGACTGCCGCCATCACCAAGGCCGCCGTGTGCCTGCTCGCCCGGTGCTTGTCGTTCACCAACTGGAGGGTGAGCGCGTTCTTGGCAGCACGCACCTCGTCGCCTTCTCCCGGATGAGGTCGGCTAGGACGGGAAGGCTCTGGCGGTCGGGTCCAAGGGAGACGGGGACGGGTTTCTTGCTCAACTGGGCCACCCGGTAATAAAGACCGTCGCAGGCCCCGGCAAGCAAAGCAAGCCTACTTTAGAAAATGGTTTGGTTAAAATATATGTTTTGAAAGTTTTATAATATCTTTGGATGATTAATAAACTCCGCAATAATATTTACAAATGTTTTAAAACTATTTGAAACATAGCCTATTTACTAAAATGGTTTTATTCATTTACCTAATTTTAAAATATTGTTTTGAAAATTACAACTCTGGAGTTGATATCTTTATAACTTTATAGTTTTTATAATTTTATAATTACCCCAAAGTGCATTTTATTATTTCAAATTAGTTCAATCAACCTTCAAAATATAAAATAATTTTCGTGAATAATTTTAACATAATAAATAAAATAAAGATAGAATAATTCCCAAATATATTTTATAGAGTTTCAAATGACTTATCATATTTTAAAACTTATTTCTACACAAAGTAATTTGGTTGAAATTGAGTCCACTACACTTCCTATTTCATTTAAAATATTTGTGGTATGTTATTTTAATATTTTACTAAAGCCAAAATCATTTTTATTTGAAAAATGAATTTAAAATAACTTGTTTTGAAACATATGTAATTTTCATATTTTCATAAATTTTATTTAGCCACGAATAAATTTTATTAAACCCCTATTTTCAAATTTGACATAAAGTGTTAATTTTGTATTTAATCAATTTTTATAAAACTATTACTTTTGAAAAGTGTTAAAAACATGCCCATTAATGTGTTAAAACATAGTTATGAATTTCAGAAATTTATTTTGCTTAATTTGGACGTTTAAAACAAAAGTTATGAAAAAAGATTGCAAAAAAGAAAAAAGAAAAGAAGAAGAGCCGGCCCAAACTGGGCTGACTTTTGGCCCAACTAGACCGACGACATGGTCGTCTACTTCCTCTTGACATTCACGTACAGAATGTAACAGAAGCCATGGTTGTTACTCTTCTCCTTACTAGTTAGTGTGCACGTGCAAGCGCACGTCTCTCATTTTTCCTTCTTTTCTTTCTTGCTCAAGTATTCCTAATTCAAAAGTACATTTATCCTTGTGTCATTTTCTTGAAATTTATCTGAAAAACCAACTTATTTGCATGTGTATTTCTTGATTTTTTTTATTTTCTGTATCCTCTTCCATTATCCACTCTAGGCTCGTTGTGAAGTTTAGCTTGGGTACAAAAATTGAGACATTCAGTTTTTTGTTCTTTTCTGTTATAGTTTATTTCTCTCTTGCTTCAGGTTTGGTTTCTTGGAGCACTTGGATGTATATTACAAGCTTACATAATTCAAATTGATGAATACGCTTCACTGTATTGAATAACATGTTCAGGAAAAAAAAACAGGCCCAAATGAGATATATCAAAGAAAAATGTTATAAAACAACGATAATTCAATGTGGCTTTGTGTTCTTTTAGCATGTACTCCTCACAAACTCTGGCTTCCGCTAATGTTAAGAAAATGACATACAATCATCCAGGCCTCCCTCTGCCGAACAAGTTCTGAAAGTGCAGTTGAATTAGTGGAGAATAGCAGATATTTTAAGGATAATATTGAAGAAAAGACACAGGTTAGCTTATGCGACTGTTGGTCAGACTCCTATGATCGGTCCAAACTGTCCATAAGCATATTTCAGCAATTTTACATTCATCTGGTACAGTGACACTGCACCAACATGGAAAAGCTTCTTAGCATCTCCATTCCCAGTGTAAGCAATAACCTCCAAAGTAATAGAATCAGAATGTACAAAGGATAAGAGCAGGTACATTAAAAATCCATGCTATATTACTGCATAATAATTCTATGCAATCAATCCTTGCAAGAATAGCTTTCATCCTCCTGTAAAACTCTAGCTGCTTGATTTGGTCATGAGTCGCGGTACCATGGGGTTGTCACCAGCAGTATGTAAATCTTAAACATAACTCAACCCAGAGGTGCTATTCTTGTAATATGCATGCAAACTCAAAAAAGCAGCATATAATTTATTAGTATGCAAATAATTTAAATGCCAGGCCTAAAATATTTTAATAATATGTACAAATAATAATTTGAAGTGATTAAAGAGTAGGTATAGGAGTAGATTGATGCAATTCAAAAAATCTGAATTATGAATCGATCATCTTGGGTGAGGTAAAAGAAATGGCTCTTCCCAGGCGAAGCCAGCTCCCTTAGGGCATCATTTCCGTAGATAGCGAGCAGGCAATCTGCCGGATCAACAACAAACAACTTTCTCAAATGTCTACAGAATCTATCTAGTCATAATACAGTAATAGGAAAAACTAAATCAAGATTACATTGATTAGAAGGAATTTCAGAAAAGCACCTGAACACCAATGGGCAAATCTGGGGAGGAATGTGGTTGAAATAAATACGCTAAATGCACCCGAGAAATAACTCCTGTTGAACATGTAACATATTTTGTGGTCTGTGTCCAGCAATTGATGAATCCAGTCCAGGGCAAGCTTGTTTCCATCTTAAATGAAATAAGGATGTTAATTCGTGTCAGATGAAAGGGGGAAAAAGCAGATCTGCTGTATCCCACAAGCACAAGTTCCTTGTGCTCCTGTCGACCATGACGCTTGCACTGAAGTTATCGAAGATAGTTGGATCTTGGAACATAATCCTGTAACATAGAATGTCCCAAGAAACATATAGCCACAAGTTAGAAAATACAAAAGACACATATATTAGACATTGTTACTGTGTATTGATATGCATAGAGCTGCCTCCGGAGAAATTCAAAAATACTCATTTTGTTTGCCAAGAAATGAAATTCTATCGGACAATGGGGGAGCAGTCAAGATAATATTTTCTACTGGGGCCTTCAGATCACTGTCAGTTATCAATTGCAAATAAAAACAAAGGCATTAGTACATCTACATGGTTTATTCTAAAAATGAGATTACGGCCATGCAAATTTACGCTAGAGAAGTTAATTCAGTAAAGTCTAATTCTCTCGCATGAAACTCTCCAGGGATTAGAAAACAAATAAATCTTAGCAGAGGCTGTGTGGCTGCTTCGGTGGGCGATGGTTGATACTGCCGTCATGGCTTCGCCGCGGCTTGCTCGCTCGCTCGATGATTCCACGTGCCGCCGCCCGATTAGCCCGCGCTCTACGCCTCTACGTCTTGGGAAAACTTGTATTTTCGACAAATACACAATGCTAGCTAGAAAATAAACCTTACGTTTTTATGAAATTGCAACACCTTGTTATGTTCCAAAGAGCAGTAATGATTGTAATTCCATCATTTTCCCTTCATTCTCTGAACAGAACTTCAGTCTCTTCATTATCAATCCAGTTGAAAACACATGTTCTTGTGTTTGGATGAGCATGTATGAATTCCAAAAGAAAAAAAGTGGAAAACAGATTCATTAGGATTCTTGAAAAAAGAAAATATATTCATTAGGATTCTTGAAAAAGAAAATAGATTCATTAGCACGCTTGCAACTCGTCACTTGCAACCATGGTGCCGGATGGAATTCATTAGCTTTCTCTAACAGCATCCTACACAACTACACTGATAGGCCAAAGCAAATTGCAAAACCAGGATGTGTTGGACTACTCTATGAATGAAATCATGTGTTGAACTTGAACATACTCAATATTACCAAGTTCGTACTATTGGTGGCGGAGGAATATGTGGAGCGGTGTCCTTCCCGTAGTCTACTGCTTGGTGGCACTGATGAGGAGCTTGGCCTTAGATCTGAATGAAGTGGGAGCGCATGGACGCAGCAACGGCCTGAGGGGGTGACGGCGCGGTGGACATGGGCCTCGCGGCGGCAGCCAGTGGCGCGGTGGAGATCGTCACGGCATTGAACGTTGGTGGAGGAATGAGGCGGCCGACGGTTCATCAGATACACGCACTGCCGTGCAAGGGGGAGGGAATAGCGATGGGCGATGATTGCGCCATTGCGGGATTCAGTTTTACATTGCGAGCAGAGGTGGGCGTGAATCCCGTCATACCGGGGACGCGGAGCACTACCACGATTGGCAGGAAATTGTTCTGCCTGGTTGACAGGATTAATCTGGGCCATTGAACTATTTCGTAGACCATCAACTCGAGACGGACCCTTAGATTTCGTTAAGTGGAGATGATCGGAGGGTGACAGAGTATCTTGTGTACAGTAAGCTGGGTGGTTTTAGAAGAATTCTCTGGTTCATGCTTTTATAAGTAGTGGAGATTTTCCCTTCAATTCTATCGAGCGTTTCTTCTCGCCTTTAACACGAAAGTCTACTCCATATTGGATGGGCGTTTGATTCGGTGACTTTATTTTTTACATAAGTTTCTTAATCTCCCTAAGCAATCCGGTGAACCAAATGCCACCCGACGGCATCCAATTCTTGATCTCCCTACTTAGACCATACGAAGGCGAACCAAGCGCGTCATTTCGTGCCCCGTCTACTCCTCACCCATTCTTGTTCAGAAAGTTTTCCCTTAGGAGCTTTGTATAGGCCGCACCGAGATCCCTTTCAGTCAAAATTCGAGTTCATCGCAAAGGTACGTCCTCTCGGATGATATCTAGTTCGATTCCTTGTACCAGTAGAGTCCCCTCGTCGTTGCCTATCTCCAAGACATTGATGTGCTCATTTTATCGCTGTTGACCGAGCCGCCGTTGCTCCGCTCTCTCGCCGACCACCGTAGTCTGGAGCTTCGAGGACCACCGACATGGACACAGAAGAGCACACCGTGCCGAGCAGCATCTCCTGGACGTCTCCTTCAAGGTCAACGACAAGCTGAGCGGGCGATTCCAGCAACTGAACTACTTCGGCTGCTGGTGAGCTGCTCTTTTCTCCTCTTAGTTACGATCTTGAGCGTAGCCAGTAGATCTCTGCCACGCGTGTCCTTCTATTTATCTATTTCCGGTTTTCTCTTTATTTTAGACAGGGAACTTCCAAAAATCATATCTTTTGATCTGTTCGTCCATATTTAGCAAATGATATATCGTTGGAATCGTTAGAACCAGTAGGAACACATTCCTACTGTTTTGTTTGCAGTTTTGGATCGGTTAAAATTCTTTAATTTTCAATTGAGTAATTCGAATAAATTTGACCTACTTTAAATCTACAAGTCTAAAATTTCAAATGAAATAATTTTGAAAACCTTTGGATATTTAGAACAATACTGCACTGCTAGAAATAATTTGGAGAATTGCTTTCCATTTAAACTAGAAATAATTTTGGACAATTGCTTTCCATTTAAAGTAGAATAATAACTTAGTAGAAATATTGATGCTATGCAATGGAATAAAGTTTTACAAAGTATTAAGTGGCTACTCAGGACCATGTCCATGGGGGTTTTCACTTAAGATAGTTTTCACTATACTTAGGACCATGGTATGTGGGGTTTTCACCTGAGAGTACACATCTACTAAGTTAATGAATCACATGGGTGGAATTTGTTGTTAGGTTTATGTTGAGTGGCTACTCAGGACCATGTTCACGGGGGTTTTCACTTAAGATAGTTTCCACTATCCTTAGGACCATGGTATATGGGGGTTTTTACCTGAGAGTAGACTTGTGGACGGCCACCCAGGAACAAAGGGACTTGAAGGAAGTGAAAAATTCAAAGAGGAGAACTCCAAGTGAAGATTGAATCTGATCAAGGACATCAACGGAGGAATCCCAACATTCTAATTTTTCAAATAAAATTTTGATAGGTGAACAAGAGTGAACTACTCAGGACCATGTTCATGGGGGTTTTCACCTAAGATAGTTTCCACTATACTTAGGACAATGGTATGTGGGAGTTTTTACCGTGCACTTAGATGGGTGAACAAGGTGAGCTACTCAGGACCATGTCCATGGGGGTTTTCACCTAAGATAGTTTTCACTATACTTAGGACCATGGTATGTGGGTTTTTTTTCCTGAGGGTGCACTTAGGGACGGGCTATCTTATGGCTCACTGGGACTTACCAGTGTTACCATTTAAGAGGTTGAAATTGTTTTATGAAGTGATAGGATAAAACTGGCTTTATGCAAAACATCCTTTGAACTCCACCAGCCAAATATGCATAGGTTATTAGAGTCATTCCACTAAGTGTCCACTGAGTGTCACTTGCCAGTTCCATTTTATATGGTTCTGACCCACGTTGCTGCAATATTTTATATGTTGCATGTTGTTCTGTTATTAGAATCATTCCACTAAGTGTCCACTGAGTGTCACTTGCCAGTTCCATTTTATATGGTTCTGACCCACGTTGCTGCAATATTTTACATGTTACAGGTTGTTCTGATGACGAGTGAGAATACATTTAAGGGTTTCGAGTCCCCAAGCAACATGTTTCGCCTGTGGCAACGTGAAGATGATGGAGACTCACTTCTACTTTTATTTCCGCTGCTTTACTCTTTCAAAGCTAGCTTCGTGCTATGCAACTTGTAATGAATATTTCCTAAGTACTGGATCTTCGTGTAATATTGATACTTTGTTGTGATATTACATTGTAAACTGTGTGTGCAAACGAATCGATCCAGGGATTTGCACTATACACAGGGACTTGCAAATTTTTTAAGTGCAGGTCTGCTACAGAAGGTCAATGGAAGAAAGTCTCACACAACTGAAAGTGATCATTAGACAAGAGGAAGTCTTATAATCGAAGCTATGCAAGGAGTAGTGATTGCCACACAGCGGATGCACATAGAGCTATAAGTGTATGAAAGCTCTCCAATGGAACTAGTGGGGGTGCATCCAACTTGCTTGCTCACGAAGACCTATAACACTTTTGAGGAGGCTCATCATTGGAATATACAAGCCAAGTTCTATAATGTAAGGTTCCCACATAGTTATGCAAGTCATAATATGAAAACTCTCTCCAAACTGAAGTATTGGTGCTAAACATAAGCACGAGTGTGGTATAAAGGATAGTTACATTGCCCCCTCTCTCTTTATTATCTCTCATTGGCCTCTTTTTTTTCTCTTTGGGCTCTTTTTCACCTTTATTTTTATTTTTTTATATATACCTCACCAGTAGGGGCAACACTCTATTTTACAATGAATCATCACACTTTTTGTACTCATAACTCATAATAAAATATCTCTGATGTATAAAACTGAATGCTCCTGCCAGTGTAGCAGTATGCAACATGAAAAATGAAACACGTCATCAAGTCACATAATGTAGATGGATGTTGTATGGCAATATATCTCAGAACGGCTATGGAAATGCCGTGATAGGTAGGTATGGTGGCTGTTTTGAGGAAGATATTTGGGCTTATGTGTAGGAGAACATGATGAAGTCCTCCCACGGGGTTTGGATGTACCGGCGAAGTTTGCACCAACTCTCAATGTGAGAATGGGCAATGCACAGTACCGAAGAGGCTAGCAAATATGGTTAGTGGAAGTGCCATGGAACTGCAACTTAGAACTCACAAGTTTAAAGATTCCAACTAGAAATATGATCTTACAAGACATAATGAAAATCACCCCAAGAGGGTCTGTGGCAGTGACAAGTCACTGTTGGCTACCCCGACCGTAGCGCGTAACAAAAATCATTACGGTTGCTATTAACATTAGAAGTCATATATCATTATACTATCAACTAGTTATTCGGGTGTGGCACAGTTTCAAGCTTTTAGACCAACCATATTAATTGTTTTTACCTTACTAAACCATCAAGTTTACCATTAAGCATATTAATATCTCAAAACAACATCAATGATTCAAGTGAAACAATTTAATGATCTACAAGATTATGTAAGTCTTTTCCAATATACCATCTACCACATGTAGTATTTTCTATTTCCAACCAAACACCAATTAATTTATTTCAATACTACAAGAACTAACAGCTCTGAACAAGAGATGCATGAAAAAACAGGAGCTGAAAGCATTACAATAACTAAAGAAGAATACTCAAACAAATATAAGTGAAGAATACGAGTATTCACATGAAAAAGCGGAGCGTGTCTCTCTCCCACACAAGAATGCTAGGATCCAATCAAGTTTATTATGGAAAATTAAAAAAAACGGACGCTCCAAGTAAATTACATAAGATGTGAAGAAATAAAAATATAGTTTCACTAGAAATGACCTGCTAAGTTGTTGATGAAGAAGGGGATACCTTGGCCATCCCCAAGCTTAGACGCTTGAGTCTTCTTGAAATTTGCTGGGGTGATCCACGGGAGCATCCCCAAGCTTAAGATTTTCACTCTTCTAGATCACATTATATCATTCTCTTCTCTTGACCCTTGAAAACTTTCTTCACACCAAACTCAGAATAATTCTCATTAGAGGGTTAGTGCATAATCAAAAACTCACATGTTCTGGAAGGACACAAGCATGACTAATACTTTGTCAACATTAGCTACAGCCACTAATGTTTGGTGGAGCAAAGAAATCCACTCAACATAGTAAAAGAGAGAATGCAAAATAAAAGGCAGAATCTGTTAAAACCAGAACAGTCTGTAAATACTAATTTTTTAGAGGCACTTACGTTGCTCAGATCAGAAAACCCGGAACTAACAAAAGTTGAGTACATATCGGAGGATCACGCACAAAAACTTTCAGGACGTTTCGATGTTTCTGTACTTTATTATGAATTAAACGGTGGAAAGTAAAAATATGTTCCTGTGCAGAAATCCAAATCAAGCATCAACTTTCTACTAGAGACTTTACTTGGCACAACAATTCGAACAAGTAAAGATACAAAGGATTTGTTACAGAAGTGAACAACACCATGACTCAAAGAAAAACAAAGAAAAATTACAGAAATAAAATATGGGTTATCTCCCAAGAGTGCTTTTCTTTAACGCCTTTCAACTAGGCACATAAAGCAAGAATCAAGTATGTTCAAGTGGAGAAACATCCAAATCAAGACCAGAAATCTTTTCAACAATGCATTGTATTTTATCTATATAAGTTTCAGAAGTCCCTCTCTCAACACTCTTGGGTTCACTGCTCTCATTAAATGGGTTTTCAGGAACAATCCAATCCAAATTCTTGTCCAAAGCTTCATGCATTCCTATGAGTTTAAAAGGTATTGGTATTTTGATTTCCTGCCCATTTTTAGGCTTGGTTTTCCCCAACTTTTCAAGTGAAACCAAAAACAGCAGAAAACAGGGAACTGGCACTGTGGCATCTTGTTAATATGTTAGTCCCAGAAAATGCATAAAACCATATAGAATGTATACAAAACATGTAGGCAATTGGTATAATATAAGCATGTAACATAAGAAATTATAGATACGTTTGAGACGTATCAAGCATCCCCAAGCTTAGTTCTACTCGTCCTCGAGTAGGTAAAACGATAACAACAATAATTTCTGAAGTGACATGCTTTCACATAATCTTGATCATATAATATTGTAAGGCTCATGTCATGAATGAAGTGACTCAAAGCAATGATCTATAGTTTGCTAACAAATAGACAAGGAGTAAACAACTACATCATATAAGTAAAAACTTTTCATGAATAGTACTTTCAAACAAGCATCAAAAAGATTTCCATAAGAGTTAACACATAAAGCAATATTCTCTAAGTAAAAGAGCATTGAAGCAACAAAAAGGAAGATATAAGTTTCAGCATTGGCTTTCAACTTTTTGAACATGTATATCATATAGATAGTTGTCAACACAAAGGAATATAACAAGTGCAATAAGTAAGCATATAAGAGTTGTTGCACACAGTTGACACAAGTGTTTGCTTCGGGGACAAAAAGAAGTAGGTAAACTGACTCAACATAAAGTAAAAGATAGGCCCTTCGCAGAGGGAAGCAGGGATACAAGCATGTGCTAGAATTTCTTGGTTTTATAGGTTTTGAAATCATATAGAGAGCATAAAAGTAAGTTTTTGAGTGGTGTTTGTCGTTGTCAACGAATGCTAATGGGCACTCTACCCCCCTTGTCAACCAGACTTTCTAAGAGCGGCTCCCATGAAGGACGTTATTTCTACCAGCAAGGTAGATCATCCCTCTTATCTCTTTTGTTTACACATGTAGTTAAAAACTAGTATCATTGCTTGGCTGATTAGATCAGGGCAAAAATGTGAAGAGATTGCAGCGGTTAAAGTTGTAATTAATTGGGACTGGGCACCCCATTTGCCAGCTCTTTTTGCAAAGTTAATGGATAAGCGGATGTATATGCCACTAGTCCGGTTGTGAAAGTCTGTCTAAAAGCAAATGACAAGGTTGATATCCGTAACACCACATACTTCCTCATGAGCTAATAAACATTGACACAAATAAGGGATAGTAAGTTTTGAATTAAAGGTAGCACATGAAGTATTTACTTGGAATGGCAGAAAATACCATGTAGTAGGTAGGTATGGTGGACACAAATGGCATGGGTTTTGGCTCAAGGATTTTGGATGCACGAGAAGCATTCCCTCTCAGTACAAGGCTTTGGCTAGCAAGGTTGTTTGAAGCAAACACAAGTATAAACTATGACAACAAGACGTATATAAAAACATATTGCAAGTATTATAAAACTCTACATTGTCTTCCTTGTTGCTCAAACACTTTTACTAGAAAATACCTAGACCTTAGAGATACCAAATATGCAAACCAAATTTCAACAAGCTCTACGGTAGTTCTCCATTAATGGGTTTTAACTACATGATGTAAAAGCTTAAACATGATCTACTTGAGAGCTCAAAACAATTGCCATGTACCACAACATACAAGATAACAATTCATAAGAGCATGTTTCTTTTCTTTATACCATTTACTTCATTTAGCATTTTCTGTTTCCAACCAAACACCAATCAACTTATTTAAACATAAACTCTCCAAGTATTTAACAATGAAGCAAGAGAGTATAACATATGAAAACTAACAGCTCTAAACAAGAGGTGCATGAAAAATAAGAGCTGAAAGTATTGCAGTAGCTATAGAAGAATACTCAACAAATGTAAGTGAAGAATAGGAGTATTCGAATGAAAAAGCGGAGCGTGTCTCTCTCCCACACAAGAATTCTATGATCCATTTTATTCAGAAAACAAAAATAACAAAGCAAAAATAAAAACAAACAGACGCTCCAAGTAAAGCACATAAGATGTGACGGAATTAAAATATAGTTTCAATAGAGATAACCTGATAAGTTGTTGAAGGCATCCCCAAGCTTTGACGCTTGAGTCTTCTTAAAATATGCTTGGGTGACCCACGGGGGCATCCCCAAGCTTAGGCTCTTTTCATCTTCTTGATCACATCATATCATCCACTCTCTTGATCCTTGAAAACTTTCTCCACACCAAACTCAAAGTAAACTTCATTAGAGGGTTAGTGCATAATCAAATATTCTCATATACTGCATGGACAAAACCATTACATATGCTACTGGACATTAGCTACAGCCACTGGTATTTTATGGAAGAAAAAGATCCATTCAAAAACAGCAAAAGGAGCAATGCAAAATAAATGGCAGAATCTGTCAAAAACAGAGCAGTCCGTAAAGACGAATTTTTTCGAGGCACTTAACTTGCTCAAATCAGAAAACTCAAAACTAATTAAAGTTGCATACATATCTGAGGATCACGCACAAAAAATCCCAGGTCATTTCGATTTTTCTGTGAATTCTTACGAATTAAACGGTGGACAGCAGAAAACTGTTCCTGCGCAGGAATCCAAATCTAGCATCAACTTTCTACTAGAGGCTTAACTTGACACAACTTTGCAATAAAATAAAGATACAAAGGAATTGCTACAGGGGTAGACATGTTTCTTGACTCAATAAAATAAAATAAAAGGAATAAAAAGTTGTCTCCCATAAGCGCTTTTCTTTACCGCCTTTCAGCTAGGCACAGAAAGCATAACTCAAATGTTTCAAAGAGAAGAAGCATCCAAATCAATAACTTCCTCTAAAGCATGGCTTGTTCCATTTGGTACTTTAGGTATCCATGAAGATGTTTTACCAGCAGTTTTATCAATATTAAGCACGTTGGGGGGTTTTGGTTTAGGTACCTTAGGAATATAAATGAATTTCTGCTCTTTTCCCACAAAAGCTTTCTCTTTCTTAGTTTTGAGATAGGAAAAAGTTGAACTTAAAGTTTCCATTGCTTCCTCTAACTCACCAATCCTATTGTTTTGAGTATCATGGGTGTTGCTAGCCTCTAAAACAGTGATTCTATCATTAATATCCTCTATTGATTCATTAACCTTGCTAGCATTATCAATTAAATTTGCTAAATTTTCCTCCATAGAATCCAACTTTTTAATAACATCTTCAAGAGTGATCTCAGTTTTAATATCTTTAGTAGGAGATGGTGATCCTACCAAACTTTCAATTAAATTGCAAGCTTCCAAAGCAGGAGTACCCAGAAAATTACCTCCTGTAAGAGTGTCAAGAACATACCTATACCAACTAGTGATCCCAACATAAAAATTCCTAAGAGGGATTAAAGTGGAATATTTTTTTAGTGCACCTATGATGAGCATCATTAATCCTATACCAAGCATCTTTTAGATTCTCTCCTCCTTGTTGCCTAAACGAACGTACTTCAACTTCAGGACTTCCCATTTTAGCAATATTAAGGCAAAACCGAAATACAAAATTTAATATAAGCAACTAATTTTTTTGTGTTTTTGATAATAAGAAGTAAACAAGAGAATAACAAAGTAAATAAAATGCAAGTAACTAATTTTTTTGTGTTTTTGATATTTAAAAGCAAACAAAACAGGAAATAAAATTTAACTAAGCAAGACAAAAACAAAGTAAAGAGATTGGAAAGTGAGAGACTCCCCTCGCAGATGTGCTTCAATTTTTCCCAGCAGCGATGCCAGAAAAGTCTTATGGCATCGGAGGGGAAGTTGAAGCCTTGTAAACAAAAGTGTCTTGATCTCCCCGGCAACGGCGCCAGAAAAGTGTTTGATGCTCACGGGTGTGAGGAGTTGGAAAACCCCAAGAGGAAGGTGTGATGAGCGTAGTAGCAAGTTTCACTCAGTTATGAAACCAAGGTTATCGAACCAATAGGAGATGAAGAACACAATGAAGGTCTCCCCGGCAACGGAAAAGTGGCGTTGAAGGGAGGTGGAATCTGCACAACACAATCAGGAAACTTTGCTCCAACTCAACAGTGAGGTTGTTAATCTCACCGGCTTGCTGTAACAAAGGATTAAACGTATGGTGTGGAAAATAATGTTTGTAGAGAATGAAAGAAACTGTTTGTAGTTGGTTCTTTTATCAGTTTAAAGAAAAGGACCGGGGTCCACAGTTCACTAGTGGTGTCTCTCCATAAATAATAATAGCATACATGCGGGTAAACAAATTACAGCTGGGCAATTGACAGAATGAAGAACTGCATAATGATGCATATACTATAGTCATGATGTCTAGTATGAGATTCATTGGGCATTACAACAATATACATAGACCGTTCCAACCGAATCTATGACTAATAATCCACCTTCCGGTTAGTGTCCGCACCCCTTTCAGTATTAAGTTGCAAGCAACAGATTATTGCATTAGGCAAAGTGTGTAATGTAAGTAATACAATTATCCTTAGACAAAGCACTACTGTTTTATCCTAGTAGCAATAGTACATCTACAAACTTAGAGGTTGCTGTCACTCCCCCAGATTAAATAGAGACATGAACCCACTATCAAGCATAAATACTCCCTCTTGGAGTCACAAGTATCTACTTGGCCAGAGCATCTACTAGCAACATAGAGCATGCAAGATCATAAACAACACACAACATTATATATTATGAAGCAAATGACATATTATTCAATATCCATCGGATCCCAGCAAACACAACATGTAGCATTACATAAAGATGATCTTGATCATGATAGGCAGCTCACAAGATCTAAACATGATGGCACAAAATGAGAAGACAACCATCTAGCTACTGCTATGGACCCGTAGTCCAAGGATGAACTACTCACGCATTAGTCCGGAGGCGGGCATGGTGATGTAGAGCCCTCCGGTGCTGATTCCCCTCTCCGGCAGGGTGCCGGGAGGAGCTTCTGAACCCTACCGAACTAGGGTTGACGACGGCGGCGGCTCCGTAAGGATTTCTGGAAAAGTGTTCGGGTTTTTTAGGTTTTCACGTCGGGGGGTATTTGTAGGCGAAAGAGCGAAGGCGGTGGAGGCCCGAGGGGCCCACACCTGGTGCTCGCGCGGCAGGGGCCCTGGCCGCGCCAGCCTATGGTGTGGGTGCCCCTCTGCCACTCCTTCTCGTATTCGGTGTTCTGGAAGCTCCCGAGAAAAATAGGCATTTTGGCTTTTGTTTCGTCCAATTCCGAGAATATTTCCTTAACGGGTTTTCTGAAACCAAAAACAGCAGAAAACAGGGAACTGGCACTGTGGCATCTTGTTAATATGTTAGTCCCAGAAAATGCATAAAACCATATAGAATGTATACAATACATGTAGGCAATTGGTATAATATAACCATGGAACATAAGAAATTATAGATACGTTTGAGACGTATCAGAGGTTGCTGTCACTCCCCCAGATTAAATGAAGACATGAACCCACTATCGAGCATAAATACCCCCTCTTAGAGTCACAAGCATCTACTTGGCCAGAGCATCTACTAGTAACGGAAAGCATGCAAGATCATAAATAACGCACTCACATAATATATAATGAAGCAAATGACATAGTACTCAATTATTCATCGGATCCCAGCAAACACAACATGTAGCATTACATAAAGATGATCTTGATCATGATAGGCAGCTCACAAGATCTAAACATGATGGTACAATAGGAGAAGACAACCATCTAGCTACTGCTATGGACCCGTAGTCCAAGGATGAACTACTCACGCATCAGTACGGAGGCGGGCATGGTGACGTAGAGCCCTCCGGTGATGATTCCCCTCTCCGGCAGGGTGCCGGGAAGAGCTTTTGAACCCTCCCGAACTAGGGTTGACGGCGGCGGCGGCTCTGGAACGTATCACGGAAAAGTGTTCGGGGGTTAGGTCTTGATCCGTCGGGGGGTTTAAGTAGGCGAAAGGGCGAAGGAGGTGGGGCCCCGAGGGGCCCACACCACGTCGTAGCGCGGCCAAGGAGGGAGCCGCGCCACCAACAGGTGTGGCCGCCTCGTGGCCCTCCTCCGTATCCTCTTCGGTGTTCTGGATGCTTCCGGGGAAAATAGGGGTATTGGCTTTTGTTTCGTGCAATTCCGAGAATATTTCCTTAACAGCTTTTCTGAAACCAAAAACAGCAGAAAACAGGGAACTGGCACTGTGGCATCTTGTTAATAGGTTAGTCCCAGAAAATGCACAAAAACCATATAAAGTGTATATAAAACATGCAGCAATGGGTATAATATAAGCATGGAACATAAGAAATTATAGATACGTTTGAGACGTATCACTCCTCCCGAAAGGCGTCGGGGGACTATTTTTATAGTCGTTTTTAAGTCAAGACGGAGGCGTGCAGATAAAGATCGACGGCATCAGATCCACGAGGCTCCAGATGGTGGGCCCCACGCGGCCAAGGAATCTGGCCACGTGGGCCACCCCCTTTTGGGCCTCGGGCCTCCTCTTGTGCATTTTCTTGGCTCATACTCCTTCTTCCTTCCAAAAACTGATGTTCCCGAAGTATCAGGTCATTTGGACGTCGTTTGGGTCCCTGAAACATTAAAATATAGAAAAAAAGGGTTTTCTGACAGTGCGGGGTTAATTCCAAATAAATAGAGAAACTGTGAAATATTCCAAAAATCATTATAAAACATTGATATAACCCTTATATGATGCAAATATGATTGAAATATAAGTAATACAATGCAAAGTTCATGTATGCATTTTACATGCATCAACATCCCCAAGCTTAACCTATACTCGTCCTCTAGTATGAAGGTGATAAAACTAAACATGGACTTGGCATTTTATTACTATCAAAGAATATCAAAGATGATTGCTACATAGAGTCAAATGATTCATTCTTAATAAGGAGTAGCAACATAAAAGATATATTATCAAGGGATATCAAATATTCAAGGTAAAAATGTTCAATGATAATTCACAAAGTGTAACATAGAAGAAAAGTTCTATGGACCAAATGAATGCATAACTGAAAAGTAAAAGATATTGGACTTAGAGTATTCTTATAGAAATCTGAATATAAAAGGTGGACACTTTGGAAAGATAGATAAATAAGTAGAGGAATAACATGCAAGAGTATCATCTAGCTTCCAAATGCTTCAACTTAAGTTAATGTTTGCCATGTAGTATCCATTGGTGTGAAGTTCTCATTACCCCTATCATAGCATCTTTAGTGATTAATTGTTGAAAGTTAAAGCAAATATGAGTTATGTGCTTGACAGAGTATAGGTTGAATGTCTCATGCCCCTTGAAAACAAAAACCTATCCGACTAGCTACTCAACTTGGGCCACAAAGCAAGTGTAGGTTACAGTCATTGCAAGCAATAATAGCATCACAAAGAGTTTACTCCCGGGGTACCTCTTGTCCCATGACATAGAACAAGCCTATGTCAAAATGACAAGACAAAAAAACACTTGGACAACCTCAACACCTTTATTATTTAGCATGGCTTTTTTATTGAGAGGTGTATCACTGAAAGTCCAACATAGTTGTGTAAGTAAATTTCTACCATGCCTCTCGCATGGCTTGGGTTAGCCGTCCGGTGAGTCTCTCTAGCCATTCATACTCACTCCCTAAACTTACCGAGTTTCCATCTTCATTTCACGCAATGTTAGACATCCATAGATAAACGCACATGATATCAACTTAAATGAGATAAAGAACACATTGAAAGTTTGCCATGTGACCGCACATATGATCTAACTCGCAACTAAAAACCTTTGTCAAGCCCATGACTTCATAATTTTAATCACAATGGGTCAAGTTTATTAAGTGTAATAAAAGTAATGTGTGCATCAAGTTCGTGAGAGCTTTTTAACCAACTTTACCCATAACAATCCCAATAACATAAGCATTTTAATTTGGAAGCATAGATAAAACAATATAACATGGTAAACATACTTGGTTGGAAAACAAGCTTTTTACTTGTTGGAATTTTTGGGCTAGCAAGAGGGAGAAAGTTGACCATCTAAATGCATGCATAAGTATCCATAGAGCTAACCATTCCATGTTAAACAAAGTAAATCATCATTCAGCATATAAAACATGAATAAGAAATAACTCTTGATAAGACACTTGCATATTAATATTCATTAAAAAGCACATGAATCATGCAACTATATGTATCTTCTTAAATTAACTCAAAAACATCCTCTTCCCAATATTTTTATAGCATCCAACTTAATTCAACCCAAACTTCCAGTATCTCTATCATATTATAAATGAAAAGTGGTGGTTTCAAACAAAAAACCAAACTGACATAACAAAAAGAACAAAAACGCTCCAAGTTTATGCGATAAAGTGCAATCAACGAAAAACAGAAGTTAGACGTGTGCGAACCGAGAGTATGTTGGTTCAGTGGGGTTGTCTTCACATCCCCAAGCTTATGGTATTCACCATCCTTGAATATCTCTTGGTGCATCTCCTCTAATCCCTGTGAAAAAACTTCAAAACACCGTTTCTCCCATTTCTTTTCTGTGGGGTGACATTAGTAGGCACAAAACAATAGAATTGCTTGGTGTATGAAATCCTTAGACAAACATAAGAAACATGTGCAGAAAGTGTATAATGTTGTATTCCTTCTAATAAACTCAATTGGATAAAAAAGATTCAACTTAAAAGCTCAAAGAATGCATAAAACAAAATGGGACAGAATCTGTCCAGAAAAACAGCAGCAGCAAAACGCATTTTTACCCTACTTAAATATGTCGAATAAATCTGAAAAAAATTCATGCTTACAGAGGGTAAAAGGTTGCAACTACAGTTCAAATTTCAGCTCACTCGGAGTTACAGAATAGAAATGAAAAATCATACCGTGCACATATTCGTGCTGGAATAAAATCTCCGAATAGAAAAAGCAACTTTTCAAAGCCCAAATGGGTAAAACTTGGCACTTTATTTACAATTCCAGAACCTAAACTAAAAACAAAGTCTCTTGGTACAGCAAGAGGACTCAAAGAAAATCTCAAATAAAAACAACCGGGTTGCCTCCCGTAAAGCGCTTTCTTTATAGCCATTTAGCTAGGCTTACTTTCTTAATATTCATTGTGGATGAAGCTCATGAGGGAGCTTGAACTTTGGTGTGTCCCTCTTCCTTGGAAAGTGCTCGTGCATAATACCATGGTCCCATGGTGCTCTCAAACCAAGCAAAAAAATAGTCAAGTTGAACCCTAGTAGAGAGAAAAACAAAACGTAAAAGTAATAACAACGAAGTCTAACTTCCTTTCTATGCACTGGCATTTTGTATGTGAATGAATCACAATAGATATAAGTTTTACAATGCCTATAAACATTAGGTACTTGCAGCTGATAATTATTAGTAGCATAAAAAGGGTTCTTATCACCTCCTCTTTCTTAATAGTTGCAAGTAGTAGCAATAAATTCAACCATATAACCACAAGAATCATTCAACTTAGATACTATAGGCACATAAATAGGATCATTAAATTTATTTTTGAATTCATTAGCATGCTTGCCTCTTTCAAAATAGTTATTAAGATCAATATCAAGTTTAATATCATGGCTGCAACAAAGATTTGGAACTAGAGACAATTGCAAACCACATAAGTATTTCTCAACATAAGCAAATTTCTCCTCCATGGTGTAATTAGGAGAATTCAAGAAGCTCTCATGAGTAAGAGTACCATCACAAGCAGCAATTATATAATTTTTGTCCTCACATAAATAAGTAACAACTTCTAAAGATAGAGGATTATCAATAAGCATAGGACCATCATCTAAAGCATTATCATATAGCATATTTAAGCAACACTCCTCAGTATCATCAATAAGTTCACTAGTAGCATCATTAAAAAGTAAAGGAGCATTATTAGTTTCATCATAATAGCATGGGTTATCATATATGACCAATGATTTGTGACTTTGAGTGTCACTATCAAATGTTGATGGTGAAGTTGGGAGATCCAACTCTTCCCCAAGCTTAGGTTGGAACACATCCATCTTAATCTTCTCTCCACATATTTCCTCTTCCAAGGTTATGTTTTCATCATCCTCTTCCTGCAAAATATTAGTACTTTCCATGGAAGCAAGAATTCTTTCTTTAACATAAACATTATCACTAAATTCCTTTTTGCAAAATTGGAGAAGAATAGAAATGTGTCCTTTCATTACACGAGCTTCATGACTAGTTGCAAAATATTTATCAATAAGAAAGTCTATCTCATGAGCTGCAACATAAGCAATATATTTCTCAACATGTTCTATATCATGGCATGTGATACGTCTCAAACGTATCTATAATTTCTTATGTTCCATGCTTATATTATACCAATTGCTACATGTTTTATATACACTTTATATCACTTTTATGCATTTTCTGGGACTAACCTATTAACAAGATGCCACAGTGCCAGTTCCATGTTTTCTGCTGTTTTTGGTTTCAGGAAAGCTGTTAAGGAAATATTCTCGGAATTGTACGAAACAAAAGCCAAGAACCCTATTTTCCCCGGAAGCATCCAGAACACCGAAGAGGAGCAAGAGGGGGGCCACAGGCCAGCCAAACCATGTGGCGGCGCGGGTCCCCCCTCTGCCGCATCAAGGCATGGTGTGGGGCCCACGGCCCTCCACCGACGTCGCCATTTCGCCTATTTATACCCCCCGACAAATAAACCCTACGCACCCGATCAAAATTCCACGAAACATCCTGTAGCCGCCGCCGTCGTCAACCCTAGTTTGGGATGGTTCTGTAGCTCTTCTCGACACCCTGCCGGAGAGGGGAATCATCATCGGAGTGCTCTACATCACCATACCCGCCTCCGGACTGATGCGTGAGTAGTTCATCCTTGGACTATGGGTCCATAGCAGTAGCTAGATGGTTGTCTTCTCCAATTGTGCTATCATGTTTAGATCTTGTGAGCTGCCTAACATGATCAAGATCATCTTATTGTAATACTACATATTGTGTTTGCTGGGATCCGATGAATATTGAGTACTATGTCATTTGCTTCATAATATATTATGTGAGTGCGTTATTTATGATCTTGCATGCTCTCCGTTGCTAGTAGATGCTCTGGCCAAGTAGATGCTTGTGACTCCAAGAGGGGGTATTTATGCTCGATAGTGGGTTCATGTCTTCATTTAATCTGGGGGGGTGACAGCAACCTCTAAGATTGTGAATGTACTGTTGCTACTAGGGATAAAACAGTAGTGCTTTGTCTAAGGATAATTGTGGTACTTACATTACACACTTTGTCTAATGCAATAATCTGTTGCTTGCAACTTAATACTGAAAGGGGTACGGACGTTAACCGGAAGGTGGATTATTAGTCATAGATGCGGTTGGAACGGTCTATGTATATTGTTGTAATGCCCAAATGAATCTCACACTAGACACCATGTCATGTACATGCATTATTATGCAGTTGTTTATTTTGTCAATTGCCCAGCTGTAATTTGTTTACCCGCATGTATGCTATTATTTATTTATGGATAGACACCACTAGTGAACTGTGGACCCCGGTCCTTTCTTTTACTTTGATAATACAACCTACTGTAAACTGCTTTCTTTCATTTTCTGCAAACAAACATCATTTTCCACACTATACGTCTAATCAAGACAGTGAGATTGACAACCTCACTGTTAAGTTGGGGCAAAGTATCTTGATTGTGTTGTGTGCAGGTTCCACGCCAACTCCACGCCACCAAGACTTCCTGGCGCCGTTCACACCTTCAGAAGAGCCTTCATTTCCTACTGGTTCGATAACCTTGGTTTCATAACTGACGGAAAACTTCCTGCTGTACTCTCCACACCTTCCTCTTGGGGTTTCCCAACAACACCATCGTGTGCATCAGCATGCGAATTTACACTCTTGATAAGAAGCAATAATTGGATCACTATTATACTTACATTGATAGAGAGAGTGTTTATAGTCTTTCTTAAAGCAGCAAGTTATACCATGTAATTCACAAAACTCAATAGCCATATCATTGAGATGTTCAAGTAATTCAAGCATTCTATTTCGTTCTTTGGTTGATCGATATTCATAGTAGGCTCCCATAGTTTTGACATAACCTTTCTCCATAGCTTAGCATACATATTAAAAAAACACTAGTTTTTATGGATTTTATGTTTTTAGATGAAAACTGAAAGTAAAATGTTACTAAAATGATGCAAACCGAAATAATAAGTGCAAAACAAAATGCAAAACTGAAAATAAAATAGCAAACCGAAATATAAAAGACAATAACAAAACAAAATATAATGCTTTGAAGGTAAAAAGATGAGTAAGATGATGCTCACAAAGGTGCAACCACCCCAAGCTTAGGTGTTTACACAAGTTGGTAATGTTGACTTTGTTGTGAGATATCCTTTCCACTTGTCCAGCAACGGTACCAGAAGATCTTGCACAGTTGGTGAAGACTTGTGGGACAACTCTTTACTTGCTCACTTCCACGGCAACGCCGCCAGAAAATAGTCTTGATGGCCCTTGACGATGATGATGGCGCCAAAAAATAGTTTTGATATCTCTGTATCAAGCTTAGTCTTGATGAGCACCAAGCACCTGCGTGAAAAGAATATGGGTTAGGTTGAGACTCCAAGTGCAGAGTGTATAGTAAGGGAAAGACTTATTTTCTCCACGAGGGTGACTCGAGGGTTTATATCAAACTCTCGGGAAAATGTGCCAAAAGTTGTTGTCTCCTTATCCTTCTTTATGAGACCTGCAAAACAAAGTAAATTGTTCTGTGCCCTCAACCTCACCAAGTGGTTGTCAGCACAAGGTGTGAGTAAAAGATATGAAAATAACAAATGCAAACAAAAAATAAATATGCAATGATGGTAAATAAATATGCAAGGATGGTGTAAACAATGATTTAATGATATTTTTGGGTTTTGTATTCTGCATGCAAATAATAAAAGAGTTTTCGTATTTTCGGATTTTTAAATGACAGAAAATGAAAAGTGCTTATAAAGTGTTGGAAAGGTGTTTCTTATTATTAAAAATGGACTGGGGTTCATGGTTTCACAAATGCACTCTCTCTTTTATATAGTGGTAGATAATGGAACATAGGAATTGACATATGAGATTGCAACAAGACAAGTTATTAATAATATGGGCATCACATCCTAACATAGAGATCTTTTGGTTATTAACCTCTCTTATGCTCCACCAAGATGCGAACTAAATCATAACACCTCAGTAATTAAGATAGAACAGAGTATAGCTTTAATTTTAATGACATGAAGTTAAAATAAGAACATGCTAGATCGAGTCATGAAGAATGTAGCAATGTCACCCACATCCCCGGTAGCATGGTATTTCCTTTATCCCTAGTGAGGCAACCAAGTAAGGTAAAAACCCAAGTGGATCACGATATTGCTGTCAACTTACCACAAAACCACCCCCCGTTACTCCGACTAATGCGCACGTTGTGACGCCCCAAAATCGGTACTATGTAGATTTAAGTGATCCCGCCGAAATCCGCATCATAACGATTTTAGGTCGCCCACCAGACATAATGTGCACGCCGAAACATGCGCATTATGTGGGTGGAATTGTGATAACATTACAACAGTTCCAAAAGATCCACAACAACAACAGAAGATATAATATACAAGAACGTCTCGAACGAGTCAAGATACAACTGATACAATACAAAGATACAAATCACAGCGGAAGTAAAATAGTATCCGACTACGGATAAGATACAAATTGGACTAAGAGTCCTGAAGATAAACGATGGCGCCATATCCCTGCCCAGCCCAAGCTGAAGGGATTCCCAAGCTAACGTCGTCAGACTTCAAACCTGTTAACTGGACATGAATACATCCCATATACATGGGTCAATACTATCGGTAATGATAGCAAGGCAAGCATTAAGGAGAGTTCAACCAATGCGTAATATGCATTCCGAACAGGTGAGCGCATCTCCTTAGGAAGGTTTAGCGGCAGCGCGCAAGCTCTAGAAAACTACAGAGACACACTACAACTTTCGTCTAATAGAGAGAGATAAGAACGAGCAACGAACCAACTAGCTACTAACACCAAACAACACTCAGCCGATCATCACTCACTCGATTAACACACGAGTAAGCAATCCAAAGGCACTCACACAGCGAGCAGGTCTAATGAAAATTAATACTAGGTGTAAGTTGTCTAGATCTTGTTAGCCAGCTCTTCACCAAGTTGTCCATAACCGCGGACGCGGCTCATCAATAAGATTTAACCCTACAGGGGGCACTATAATAACCACACACATCGAGTTGTCGCTAAACGGTTCGACGCAACCCTTCACTTCTCTACAGATGAGTCCAAGGCACCACATGATTGCACGCACGGTTACTCAGTCCCTACCCGGAACCTTGTAACACTCTAAGAACGTGTCGCTCCTATATGAGATCGACTACTCCATCACCATGAGACCGTAATTTAAAACATATGCATGCATCAAATGGAAAGCCCAAACTAGGTGCGGCGCCTCGGACAAGACTGCGGATCAGGTCGCAGGTCACGGGGAGGCCCATGTCCTCACGCAATGTGGGCAGCGAGCTCAAACTCGGATCCAAGGACAAAATCTCAGGTCCTAGGGCGACACTAGCAGAACAAAGAACCAAGACTGGCCTTCTGCCGGTGCCTTATCATTAAGGTAACAATCGTCCCGACAGATAAACAGATACAACTTACCATGACGACGAACATACAGATAATAACAAGAATAAAGGCAACAACCTAAGCATGCGCTACGACTCGCAAGGCCAACATGGTAAACAAACAACAGGTAATAGGATGTGGAGGTGGGACTATATCATGGCTGCAAGTTAAACATGGAATAGGATCGTAACAGAAGCATCGTATCACAAGGCTAGCAATAGAGGCAAAAGGCATGCATAGGTGATAAAGGGGGAAACGCTTGCCTGGTATCCCGCATGGAAGAAGAACTTGTCGTTGCTCACATCATCTCAACGTCTTATCCGCGAAGAAGCAACAAACACTGGAAAGCGCAAAACATGCATCTGTACAACTACGGCCAAAGATCCAGCATGATCATGAGATGACGTATGGCATGGCAAGATGCAATGCGAGATGAACTTAATCCAAATTAAGCGGAACCGGGATTCCGACAATTAATATTTAGGTTCAACTTATTTATCTACCCATCAATATTACATGTTGATTAACATGGCAAAACATGGCATGGGTGATCTAGTCAAATTAAATGGAATAGAGCAATAGTAAATAAATGCCCAACACATTCCATAATTAATTATTTAGGTGCAACTAACAAATTACACTAAGCAATTAGAAAAAGATGCAACATGGCATTCGAATGGCATATTAATGTTCCTTTTATTTTTCTGATAAAAATAGATATAAAGTTTGTATTATTTGGAGTTATAAAACAATAGATATGGAATATATAAGATTTGCAAAAATAAAAATAACAGGAAATAAAAGAGGTGGAATTGGTGCTTGGCATTTGAATGGCATATTAATGTTCCTTTTATTTTTCTGATAAAAATAGATATAAAGTTTGTATTATTTGGAGTTATAAAACAATAGATATGGAATATATAAGATTTGAATGGCATATTAATGTTCCTTTTATTTTTCTGATAAAAATAGATATAAAGTTTGTATTATTTGGAGTTATAAAACAACTAGGAAATATGCCCGTGCGTTGCAACGGGAGACAAAAATATGGTCATGGACACTATAAAGTTTTCATAGGCACGGTGTTGACGCAAGATTAATGACGCTAGACCTGATGAAAATGTGTGTCCCATGGGTAGATACTATTTGGGTGGTTTCCTAATATATTAAATAAGAAAAAGGTCAATTCTATAGATTGTTGGATCAATTTCATTCTAAGTTGGAATGATAAGTGATAATATTGATATGTTTCACCCGAACATGCATCTTAAATGTACTTGCTTCTACTAACTTACTGTGCTAGCCCAGTCCAAGTGAAGCAGCTAATTATAATTCTAATGGATGACGATATGCGCGGTAAAGTTGGAAAGAACAATACATCCGAATAGGACTTAATTAGCACGATGAAACCTAAGAAAAAATCCTTGTTGTCTTACCTTCTTTACACAATCAATGTGTGTAACTAATATACAGATCGATCTGGTTAAAGAACTGCTATTAATGTATAAAGACAGAGGTTTACCAACCATTGAGAGTCCGGCAGTTTTAGAGTTTGATGAAAAGGAAGAAGAGAATACATGAGTTAGTGTCTAGGGCGGCACAGCTTCTCGACCATGGAAGTTTGGTCTGATTTCGGTTTCTTGCTGCAGCAATGTTCATCATTGTCCTGGTCTGATGCATCTGTCCGCTGCTCTAAATATTCTTGGGCTCAGATGATTCACGCTTCAGTTTTTCTCCTCCTGCGACGGACGATGGTTGCAGGTTGCGACGGCCTTCACCGCGCCGTTGGACAGCTAATGGCCGCCTTACACGAGGCGTCCCCACCATCCTGTCCTACAATGGTGGCGCTACGTGAACTGGGAGAGCCGGCGCAGAGGATTGGGCGGCCGGACAAAAAAGGCATCACGATTCACGGCAAGCTCCCTGGCCGTGATGCGCAGCCGGATACGTACGTGCAAAACCAGGAGTCGAGGAGATGGTTCGTTGATGAGGTTCCTCAATGAACTTCACGACCCACCCATTGATCTGCTCCGATGATTCATCTGTGTTCCTGTTGAGGTCGAGGGTGCGCGCCTCAGCGCCTCCGACATGTCCGTACAATGTTGACGAACGGCATCGCGGTAGGTCGCGTCAACGGATAGCGTTCTGTCGTTCCACAAGTCGCACGGGAAGATAGACGCTCGGGCCGTCTGAGTCAGATCGGTCCTTCCGGTGAGCGGTCGAGATCGGCATACCTGACGTCTGACGCCCCCATTGTTGTGCCCCTGAACTTGTTTGCTTGTTCCATCAATCGATGGCCATGGGTTAGGATAGGTATTGGATAGTTCTTGACCTGTATGTATAGAGCGACCAGGGTGTGGGAGCTAGGATAGCAAACGTGCCAGTAGGAAAGCCAATACCCGGTCGAACTCGAGTTGTATTCTTCGTCGAGAACCTAAGAAGAGGTGGAGACGTACAACATACAAGCAAAATTACCGACGGACGAACAAGAAACGCTGAACGGACGAAAATTTGGGGGAAGAAACGTTCCTGCTTTTATTATTAGGTATATAGATAGATATGGAATATATAAGATTTATAAAAATAAAAATAAGGATTCGAACTAGGGTCGGCTAGGTGGAGGACAGAGAGCTCAGCCGCTGGGCAAGGCTCGGTTTGATGACAGAAGTTGCAACAGAGCCGAAATAAATGAATGGCCACGCCGGATCTGAAACAAAACAGAAAAAAATGGAAAATGGTGCGAGCAGGGGATTTCATATCTGGATCTCCAGAGTGCAGGCGCAGACCATTGCCACTGGGCCACAATCAGGTCTGTGTTAGGATATAACCCGCAGCTCACAAGACGTATCCCTTTGGCGTCAACTGAACCCAAAAGTTCAGACTTACGGAAAGAGAGGCGACGGACTGCAGCGAGCGCTGCTGGTCCTCACGAGCGTGGGCGAGCTAGAGGTGCAGGGGGGAAGCTGGGAGAGAGGGAACGTAAGGTGCAGACGTGCAGAGGACGGGAGCAAGCAACAGAAACAGGAGCAGCTTGAGGTCGCGCAGCCATGGCGGCAATGGCGCACGGTGGCTCGGGCGGACCCAGGTGAGGGTGTAGGAGATGCAATCGAGCGGGGAAACAGCGGGAATCGGAAGGGATTCTCACCTGGAGGGGTCTAGAGGAGTAGATCGAGGCGGAGCGAGGCGGAGGCGACGAATTCCGGCGGTGAAGCTTCCCGGTGTTGAAGAAGACGGGGACGGGCTCGTCGGCTACAGGGGTTCCAGGTGCAATTCCTTCGGCGTGCACGACGTGCTCGACGGGGCGGAGCTCCAGCGCTTGCAGGCATACCTTCGACGTCGGCGTAGCAGTGGCGCAACGGTGACGTGGGCTCGGCGAGCTTCGGTGGGGAAAGAACAGACAACAGAGAAAGAGGAGGAAGAACAAGAGGGAAGAAGGAGGCGGCGCATGGAGGGAGAGAGGCTAGGGTTAGGGCTTGGAGGGCACCGGGGCTGTTTTAAAGGAGGGGAAAGGGACCAGGTGGGAGGAGGGGCACATGGTGGGGGCATGGCGCTCACGCTCTCCTCGTGTTGACTGTACGGAGGAGGAGGAAGAACAACAGAAGGTGGGCTGGATCTTGGGCTGAAATGTGGCCTGTTTCGAATTCCTCCAATTACAGGAAATAGAAAAGGAGAGAAAAAGAAAGGGAGAAAAGATGAAGGTAAAAGAAAAGAGGGAGGCAAGCTTTTGCAAAAACAATTTACAAAGGTTTTAAATTTGATTTGAAATAGTTTTACAATCTTTCCCAAATATTATTTTGGTGACTATGTATTTTAAATAGAAAGAGATGAAGAGGATGGATTTATTATTTGCAAAAACAAAATATGTTTTGCAAAAATAATATTTTTAGGTGATTTATGAAAAACATGTAAGGTGAAATGATGCATGGAGATGTCATGATGATGCAAAAAAAAACAAGCAATTTTCTAATTGGGGAAAACGTCGGTGCATTACACACGTTCCCCCTCACATGCCCTCATAACAAGTTTGATCAGAATGAGTAAATAAAAATGGGGTACATAATATGCATCTACTTTCATAACATAGACATAACAATTGCAATCTTTCAAACATATATCAACTTAAGAGATACACCACAAAGGTATTACATAGATGACCATAATCATGTTCAGCAGCTCATATGGCACTAATTAGTGAAGCTCAAGAGAGAGTAGAGATATATAAGTTACTTCCACAAACCCATAGCCCAGGGGTGGACTACTCCCCCTTCATCATGGAGACGGTGGAGGAGTTGTTGGAGAAGGTGGAGACCACACCGGCAGCGCCCCGCCGGAATTTCCCCCCTCCAATCTGCAGCTCCATGTCTTCGTTTCGTGGTTTCTGTGTTTCTGCGGCGTTCCTCCCGAAAGGCATCGGGGGAGTATTTTTATAGTCGTTTTTAGGTCAAGACGGAGGCGTGGAGACGAAGATCGACGACATCGAAGCCACGAGGCTCTAGAAGGTGGGCCCCACGCGGCCAAGGAATCCGGCCGCGTGGGCCACCCCCATTTGGGCCTCAGGCCTCCTCTCGTGCGCTTCCTTGGCTCCTACTCCTTCCTTCCAAAAAATGATGTTCCTGAAGTTTCAGGTCATTTGGACATCGTTTGGGTCCCTGAAACATTAAAATATAGAAAAATGGTTTTCTGACAGTGCAGGGTTAATTCCAAATAAATAGGGAAACTGTGAAATATTCCCAAAATCATTATAAAACATTGATATAACCCTTATATGATGCAAATATGATTGAAATATAAGTAATACAATGCAAAGTTGATGTATGCATTTTACATGCATCACCGGTGGAATGGGCAAGCCCCACACATGTCACCTCATCACAGTCCTTGGTGCTTCCCGAGGCATTTTTTCCTTGCCCTTTTTTCTCTCTCCAGGAAGCTCTTCAAGGCTCTCGCGAGGAAAACTCCTAAGATGGCTTCCTGTTTGATCTCGACCACGCCAGGACCCTCGCGCTCCTCACAAGGTTGATACCCCAAGAGCACACCGTCCCCGCGCATCAAGGAATGGATATCCTCCAGCCAAGAAACAACACAAAGCATGACGAGCCAGTCCGGGAAAGTTTTTTTTTCATTACTCTTTGTTACAAACACAACATAGATAACAAAAGGAACTAGTCTATCCTATGGAGAAGAGACCCGGCGCATGCAAGGGGAAGACTGCTATGATGGTGAAGGCCGCCGGAATCAAGGTCGACGCCTACTGGCCGCCCGAGGAGGCCACATGCGAAGGGCGAGCTCATCGCCAACTAAGCCAGGAGGTGGCGTCTAGTGAGACTCTTCCTCACGCTTCACCGACGCGTAGCTCGGATCCTCGTCGGAGTCGTCACCGTCGTCGTCGAGGCTCTCGACACAGGTGTCCTTGACAGGAGATGAGCCGCTGCTACTCCCACTCTCCGAACAGCAGGCCAACCGTGCACCGTTCTCCTCAAAGAGCCCCTGAAGCTATACATCTCCGCCACCCCGCAGACCACCAGCGCGGTCCTGGTCATTAAAAGAGAAGAACCCGTCGCTAAAAAGAGAAAGCGTGCTGAGGCTCCGGCTGAAGCAGGCGAGGACTCTCCCGAGGTGCACCTGAGTAGCTGCCCAGGGTCTCTGAGCCCCCAACCAGTGTCATCCCGGAGCCTCCCGACGGAGAGCCTCCCGATGTCCCTCAAGAGCCTCAGGAGGCACCTGGTGCAGACGTTGCAGAGACGCACCTGGTCGAGCACCCGGTCTACTATGTCAGCACGGTTCTACGGGACGCACGAGAGCGCTACACCATGCATCAGAAGCTGCTCTTCACAATTCTCGTGGCCTCCCGAAAGCTGCGGCACTACTTCCAAGGCCACCCAGTGACGATCGTGTCCTATTTTCCTTTGGAGCAAATACTGCGCAACTCGAATGCCATAGAACGGGTCGCTGAGTTGGCAATTGAGCTACAACCTTTCGAGCTAGAATTCCTCACAACCAGGACCATCAAGGGAGCTGCCTTGGCAGATTTAGTTGTTTATTTTAGCACGCACCCGTGCAACGGCTGCACGTGTGGAGAAGCGCGGGAGTCCGGTTATTAACTCCCACTCTCTCTCACACATTCTCTCTCTCCCACCATTCGAGTGAACTGCCAGAGCACGTCCCATCAACCGCTCCGATGGCCTCCTCGTCTCCTTCGCCGTCTCGGCTCCAAGCCCTGTCCACAGATCCGGCAGACCTCTTCTCCGACCGCCGGAACTCCCTGCGCTCCAGTGTGGTGCGGGAGGTGATCGACCGCGAGGCGGCGGCGCCGCCGATGCGCGCAGATCCAATCCCGGTGCTCAATCGGTCGTTGCCCATCGCCGCGAGGACGGTTGCAAGTGCTAGTTGGATATTATACCATGAATTATAAGAATGTTATACTGCCTAAGTTATTGTCTTTATGTATCATTAGGTTTGAGTTAATGAAAAGCATGGTGAATAGAGAAGAAGATGTGCGCAAGGAATGGAGGCCGTTGACAAACATCAAGGTGGCTAGCACGAGGGAGGCGAGGGAGGAAGTGGAGCCATCACGCAAAGAAGGGATGCTGCAAACAAAGAAAGATCCTTTCAAATTCAAATGCTCTGATACCAAGATGTTAAGGGGTGGCCCGATCTTCTCAGTGAGCGGTGGGTAGATGAATTATGGTGGAAGATAACTTGCGAGATTCCGATGAACTCTCCGGCTGTTCCCCCGTTGCCAATGCAACAACTCTTCAACCCAATGGATATTCGTGACGCCTCATACCGATGCAACGTAGCCGCCGACCACGAAGCGGTTTCTGCAATCTAGTATTCCCAATGGAACAACAGATCACACTCAAACTTGGGTAACGATAAACTCTCGATCGCAACAAAGGAGAGGGGTGAATTCCTGATCGAAACAAAGAGGAATTCTGATAGATGAATGCTTCAGCAATACAATCTAGGGTTTTATCTAAAACATGGTCTAAACCTAAAAGCCACGAAGTTACAAGCCTTATAAAGGCTGCTGGACGTCCAAGATTGTGTTGGAGTCAAAACCTAACTTTCCTAACTTAAATGGACTCTGTTTGGAAACAGGCAGAAAACAACTCGTGACTTGTTGCGGTCACCGCGCCCAGTCCGAGCCGAACCGGTGCATGGGGCCGGACCCATTGTAAAGCCCTTCAAATTACCTTTTCAGATTGTGCTTATTTGCTCTATTTGGAGTCCGTATATAGAATCCACGTCCGTTTCAAATTCAGGACTTCTGTCAGTCCGAAACGAATCTGAACAAATCTTGAATCCGAATTGGAAAGGATCTTTCTTTGTTTGCAGCATCCCTTCTTTGTGTGATGGCTCCACTTCCTCTCTCGCCTCCCTCGTTGATGAGGACATCCCACATGTTGATACAACTGTTGCACGTACAACCACAATACAAGGACCTATCACACGAGCTCGTGCACAACAACTTAATTGTCAGGTACTTTCGTTTCTTGGAATCAGTCCTCACATACATGAACATATGATGCTGGCTAAATCGGATGTGTTTGTCATACTTAGGAATGATGGTCCTAGCAAAAGATGAGAAGGACAAACATTGGAGCATGATCTCGCATGGAGAGGATTGAAGATGACGCCATTTATGGAGAGTTCCGTACTTTGAAGCCACCATAATGGGAGGAGAAGACTTGGACGAAATATACTTTATATTTTCGTCCATATATTCATATGGTGCTGCGTCACCTTTTAGTTATGGGCCAGGCCGATGTAATTTCGTCCAAATTAAGTGTGAGAACAATTAGAGTCCGTATAAGTGGAAGGAAACCGACTTAGGGTGGAATTCAACCTCCTTTTCCAAGGCTGGCCGAATCTCCCTTCGTCCCTCCATATATACCCCGTTTAGGTCTTCGTTTAGACTCGGATTTTGTTTAGTTTAAGACTTAGCCATTGCTATTCTTCGCCAAAGGCAACAGTGTCGGTTCAGACCTCTTGTACTTCGCACTTGCAGAATCCCATCTATAAAGCTTTCATCTTTCATCCGCAATATCTTGATTGCATCTATTATTCTTGCTAGTTCTTCGATTGCTTGCAGGAACTGATCTACGGATCAGGTTGATCTAGCTCCGGCGAGATCAATGGCCTCAGGAAGTTGGTGTAGCGATTGCATTGGCGCAACGTCTCGCACGTTTGTAGTCGGATCGTCAACGTCGACCTCCACCCAAATCGTTAGCTACCGTCTCATCGAAAGATTGGGCAACCTTACCCTATCATCAAGTGGTATGAGATTTCAGGTTTATCGGTGAGATCTTACAGTTTTACTAGTGTAGATTGCATCTGTTTTTCTTCCTACAGTCCACGAAAAAGCCAAAAATATTAGGATTAGATCTTGTCCTAGAACGAATTCGGGCCTTTGCATCTTTTCTTTTCAGTTTTTGCATTGTTGAATTCGTGTCTGCATCACCGTGTCGAGTGCTGGTCGTAGCGTTTTGATCTTTAGACTTTCGAGTTCTGTTCATATTCGTCTCGCCGCCGCCGCACCGCCACCACCACCAAAACCCTAGCCTCCACCACCATCCATCCAACCATACCATCTTTTCCGCAGCGCCACCATCCATCCTTTCCATCTACCCGCCACCACCAATCTGAATAGATTTCGGTTTTATTGTTTCAATATAATTTTTGCTCCCCATACGGAAAGAGCGTGTTTCGGCCGCAAGTAAGAAGGAGAGGAGGGCAAAAAAAATGCCCAGAAAAAAGTCAATCCGCATCCAAGTCGGGTTGACCAGGATTCTTACTAGTCCAGTCCGAAATTAGTCCGAATTGGGACAGTTTTTTACCAAAACTTTGACCGGCTATAACTTTTGCGTACGAACTCCGATTTGAGCGATCTTTACCTTCAATTTTTTTTAGATTTTTAAGCGCATCCAGATTTGGCGTTTGCTGCCTTTCGGACCGCTCAGAATTCCCAAAATAGTTCGGGAAGGGGTACTTTTTGCCACTTTTGTATATCAGGTTCGGCAAATTTCCGTGATCTTCACTTATATCTTGCTTTTGAGCTATTCCAGCGTGCGAGTTGTTGCGGCATGACTTTGTTGGTGTTCTAGGCTCGCGTCTCTAGTTCGGTCTAGCCTAGGACCAGCACGGTACCGTCGTTGAGCATCTATTCAACTTGTTGCATTGCTGTTTTGAATTGTTGCTACAGATATTCCCAGCCACCTACAGCTCCACATACTCCTACACATTGCGTTGACACCACCTGGTAATCGCTATTATCAATCTTCTTGAAGTTTGATCACCTCGGTTGCTAGTCACCACCTGCTGCAGGGTAAGAAAGAGTAAGAGTATTGGTTTGCTTGATAGATTGCGCGTTGATTCCACCACCTTTCTGTCCCACAGCCACCATCTAGTTGTGTTTTTGTGTTTTGCATTCTAATCATGACAGGTTCTGAGACCGATCCTGACCCGGAGAAGATGACCATCGCGGAGATCCACGCCCACTTCATGCACCTTGTCATCGACCATATACAGGACGTCGACAAGCGTTTCGGTGAAACTATGGAGAAGCTCGACGGCCTTGACACATCCTTCACCGCCAAGCTCAACGCAAGGTTTCAGGAGTTGCTGCGCCGCCTGCCACCCCCTCCCACCTCCGGCCGCGCCCAGCGTGTACCTCTACATCATGCAAACACATCGGCTGTGGGTGCTGCAGCTAACCAGGGGCGGCATGAGGAGTATGAAGGAGAGGATGAATATGACGGAGAACAGGAGGACGAGGGCGAGGTATTCCAACCGGCAGCTGGACGTCCACGAGTACACCGACGCAACGCGCGTCCACCTCCACAACCGCTGGTACGTGACGATGACCATGTCGCAAAACTTAAGTTGAATGTTCCGCCTTATGATGGTCGTTATAATCATGATGCGTACCTCTCCTGGGAATTCGAATTAGAACAGCGTTTTTCATGCTTAAATTATCCTGAGGAGAGACGTGTTAGTGCTGCTACTTGTGAGTTCACTAGTTTTGCTTCCGTTTGGTGGTCTGAATATTGTCGTTTGCACCATGCTGATCCACCTACTACTTGGACTGATTTGAAACATGCTATGCGTACTCGTTTTGTTCCTCCATACTATCAACGTGATTTGCTAAAGAAATTAACTCGATTAGAACAAGGCAAAAAATCTGTAGAAGAGTATTATCAGGAATAACAAATTGGCATGATTCGTTGTGGTATAGTATAGGATACTGAAGCTTTACTTGCTAGATTTTTTGGTGGGTTCAATAAGGAGATTCAAACAATTCTGGAATATAAGGAGTATACAACTATCACTCGTTTGTTTCACCTTGCTTGCAAAGCTGAATGTGAAGTGCAGGATCGGAGAGCGGCGACACACACTAATTTTTCTGCAGGGCGTTCTACTTCATGGACACCACGAACGCCGTCTACGCCATCACGGACTGCTGCTCCGACCTCTACTACGGCCACCCCACACGGTCTACATCGTCAACGTTCCCACCATTCGCAGCCAAGAGTACACCTGCTGGACCAGCCCCGAGTTCTTCGTCGTCCATGGCTTCTACGGGCAAGACCAACGCCATTAAGTACCGCAAATGCAGCGGACTTGGTCACTTTGCACGTGAATGCCCCTCTGCGCGTGTGATGATTGCTCTTGATGATGGTGGATACGACTCCGCCAGCGATTACGATGAAGATACATTGGCTCTTCTTGCACATGAGGAGCAATGCACGGCAGCAACCACGGCACAAGAATCTAAATACATGGCTGCAGAACATGCGGAGCGCTATCCGAGCTTAATTGCGCATCGCGTTTTGAGTGCACAAGTGACAAAAGCAGAACCAAGTCAGCGCAATAATATGTTCCATACAAAGGGGGTTGTCAAAGATCGATGCATTCGCATTATTATTGATGGAGGAAGCTGCAACAATTTGGCGAGTATGGTGATGGTTGAGAAGCTTTCTCTCACGACACGAGCTCATCCTCGTCCATATTACATTCAATGGTTTAACAACAGCGGCAAAGTTAAGGTAACACGTACCGTTCGTGTGCATTTTACTATTGCTGCATACTCGGATTATGTTGAATGTGATGTTGTTCCTATGCAAGCATGCGCTCTTTTAGTTGGTAGACCATGGCAATTTGATACAAATTCTGTACATCATGGTAGCACAAATCAATATTCTCTTGTTCATAATGATAAACCAATTGTGTTACTTCCTATGTCTCCTGAAAATATTTTGAAAGATGATCTTGCTAGAGCTAGTAGAAAAATAATGAGGAGAAAAAGCTGAGTGAAAATCAGATTGTTGCTAAAGAATTGATGCCTTCTAAGAGTACTTCCAAATCTGATCCAAAACATGCTAATGAAATTCGTTTGAAAAGTACTTGCTTGCTTGCTAGCAAATCTGATATTTCTGAAATTGATGTGAGTACTACCGCCTGTTATGCTATTGTTTGCAAAGAGGTGTTGTTTTCTTTCGAGGACATGCCTCCTTCTTTGCCACCTGCGGTTGCTAACATTTTGCAGGAGTTCGTGGACGTTTTTCCACAAGATGTACCTCCAGGATTGACACCTATTCGCGGAATCGAGTATCAAATTGACTTAATTCCTGGAGCATCACTACCCAACCGTGCGCCATATCGAACCAACCCGAAGGAGACCAAAGAGATTCAGCGACAAATTCAAGTACTATTCGATAAAGGTCATATTCATGAGTCTCTTAGCCCATGTGCTGTACCTATTATTTTGGTTCCTAAGAAAGATGGTTCGTCCCGCATGTGTACTGATTGTCGAGCTATCAATAATATTACTATTCGTTATCGACATCCTATACCACGTTTAGACGATATGCTTGATGAATTGAGTGGCTCTACAATGTTCTCTAAAGTTGATTTGCGTAGCGGTTATCACCAAATTCGTATGAAATTAGGAGATGAATGGAAAACAACGTTTAAAACTAAGTTCGGTTTATATGAGTGGTTAGTAATGCCTTTTGGATTAACTAATGCACCTAGCACCGTCATGAGATTAATGAACGAAGTTTTGCGTAGTTTCATTGGACGTTTTGTGGTGGTTTACTTTGATGATATTCTCATATATAGCACATCTTTAGAGGAACATTTGGATCATTTGCGTGTTGTCTTTCATGCTTAGGAACTACAGTCCTACTGCACATGCTGACAGTGGTCATCAGTACTTTGATTCTGAATGGTTTCTTGGTCCTGATGTTGAATTGAGTGATGCAGGCAAGTTTTGTTTTGTAAAGTTGTCCACACTATCTACTGCATTTGTTATCTTTGTAGACTCTTTTGCATGTGTGCTGCTTTTTGAAATGATCTTTGTATGTATGCTATTCAGGTGTGAGTGTTGTCAAGCGTACACGGAAGGGCACATGGCAGCAGAAGATAACCCGAGGGCTGGAAGTGATGAAAGAGGAGTTGACTGCCATCAAGAAGAACTCAGAGGCACAAGTGGCTGCCATCAAGAAGCTGCTAGATGAAGCTGAAGCCGCACACACTCAACATGACAAGGAACAAGAGGTGCTGGGCCAGCGGACTGAAGAGAATGATGCCAAGGTAGCTCAAATGATCGCGTTGTTTGGAGCTAACAAGAATTAGAGAAAGTTTAGCTGCTGGTTGCTAGGCGTTTTGGTATGAAACTTGCTGGCAGGTTCGTGTCCTTTCCGGACCCTTTTTGGCGGTTGTGACTTTGGCGAATCTGTGAACATGTTGGTGAATCTGTGAACATGTTGGTGCATCTCTGAACATGTTGGTGAACCTGGCTATACATGTGTGATGTTGCTATGAATTTTGCAGATTTGCTGAATTTTCTGATTTAAATGTTGTGCTATTGGGCTATTTGTTGTATTTTAAAAGGTCAAGGCCCAAAGTAGCCTGGGAATATATGGTCTCTTAAAAGGCTACAGCCCAACCAAAATTAGATTCGTATATGGGTCGATTTACGAAAACCACGAATTAAAAAAGGCTAAGCCCAAAATATAACTGGGTCGTAAAAAGGCCAAGGCCCAAAACTGTCGCGGACCCTAAAATGGTCAAGGCCCAAAACTATAATGGACCCTAAAAAGGCCAAGGCCCATAATGTAACAGACCCCAAAAAGGCCACGGCCCAAAACTGTAGTGGACCCTAAATGGGCCAAGGCCCAGAACTGTAGTGGACCCTAAATGGGCCAAGGCCCAAACTATAACGGTCAATAAATGGGCCAAGGCCCAAAACTGTAACGGACAAAAAATGGGCCAAGGCCCAAACAGAAGTGAAGCTAAAAAGGCCAAGGCCCAATAAGAAATTGGTCTCGTAACAGGCCAAGGCCCAACAAGCATAATGGGCTTGGCCCATATAAAAGACTCAATGGACCAGGCTGAATTCATTTAGTGACGTTTTACATCGTCACAAAATTTGGCCACGTTACACTGAGTAGTAACGTTTTTAAAACGTCACTAAACACAGTGACGGTTTCCAGATCGTCACAATTGTTATGACATTTCGAAAAATGTCACAAACGATCCTTGTTCACACCCAGCTTTCGACCATTTCGAAATCGTCACAAGATCGTCACAAACCGATTTTAGTGACGTTTTAGTGACGAATTTGGACCGTCACAAATGAGCATATTTCTAGTAGTGTCATGACCACCACGGCGTCAGGCTCGCATCTGCCCCAGCAGGCAACTTCTTGGCGAAAGGGACGCCACGCAACTCCGGCGCCCATAAGACAGCGTGCCCCAGCACGAACGGCAAGATGTATGAACTATTTGTTTTTCAGCACTAAGTCGCAGACCCCTCGGTAAGCATTTTGACTTCTTGGTTATTTGTTGTTTCTCCGCAAGTATCACGTGAGCGGGGGCTAGGCACGGCAGCTGCTGGGCCAGAGTCTGCCCAACGGGGCCAAAAAAACCCAATAAGACTCAGTGATGGTGGTTGGGCCAGCTCCCACGCATGCCACCTCATCAAGGTCCTTGGTGCTATCCTCATGAGGCACGGTGTCTATGTATAGGCCTGTCCTGGCAACACTGCGAAACCCAATAAGGTCGAGGGCTGGTGGAATGGGCTAGTCCCACAGATGCCGCCTCATTCAAGGTCCTTGGTGCTTTCCAAACTCACGCGACACTTTAGGAAGAAACCCTCTTGAGGCACGGTGTCGATGTACGGGTCCGCCTGGCAGCACTGAAAAACCCAAGAAGATCGAGCGCTGGTGGAATGGGCTAGCCCCACACATGCCGCCTCATTCACGGTCCTTGGTGCTCTCGCAAACTCCTACAACATTTTTAAGCACGGTGTCGATGTACGGGTCCGCCTGGCAGCACCGAAAAACCCAAGAACATCGAGCACTGGTGGAATGGGCTAGCCCCACACATGCAACCTCATCACAGTCCTTGGTGCTTCCCGAGGCATTTTTTCCTTGCCCTTTTTTCTCTCTCCGGGCAGCTCGGCGCCCCGCTTGTCGTTAAGCTTTAAAGGAGATCAATATGAATATATTAGTTGTGTGCGTATATATATATCAAATCATAATTAGATTGAAATATAGTGCAAGATAGTCACACTCACATCAATTCTTTTTTCACGCGACGCCTGCTCAACGCTCAAGGTCCTCATGAACTCGCAGACGTAGAATCCACATAATTCATTTCCCGGGGGTTGCTTCAAGATCTTTACGAGAATATAAATTAATTAAATAATAATTCAAAATAATGATGAATTAAAGAGACTATGTTTAATAGTAGCACACTTACATCAATATGTTTAATAGTCAGCTCTGGTTTCCATTCACCCCTCTCTCTCTTGATGAATATTTTCCAAACCCTACTCGCAAAAGCAGATGAATAAATGAGTTATGATTACTTGATATCATGAAATGGATTAATGGTTGAAATTACCTCTGAAGCATGTCAATCAATGTCCAGTAGAATCCAATGGTAGCTGCACACGTTTATATAGTGAGGCATGCATATAACTCATCAATTAAACTTAACATCTAGTAATTAGCAATATAGAAATGTGTTCAAGACAGTCACACTCACTTGAAGTTGTAAGGAAGAAGTATAGCTGCCGCCTGTGTTTGCCTCAATAGCGACCTCAACAATGCCTCCTCGCAGTCCTCGGGCTTCCGCTCTAAGTTTTTGCAGTTAACGATAGGTGGGTCAATGAACCCAACTTCGCAGAGTCTTTTCCTTTTGCACTCGATAAGCATCCACTTGCATATATAATAACATACGAAGGGATAATTACATGCTCAATTAGTGAGGATAATTACATGCGCAGCTAGACACTTAGAAAAAATCACTTACAGAACATAGCAACTCATGATAGTTGCGTCGAGAGCACGCCGGTTGTATAACTGCCATAATTCTTCAAATTCGACACATATCTCGTGGTTGACGAAGAATTGGTCTTCTCGGTATGTCACGTAAAACACGAGTTGCTTGTCCTTTGCAACCTTCATGTACCAGTCATGCAATCTCCGCATTTGAAAAGCTAGACGCACCATCTCATCAGTAGGGAGAAGATCTTTCCCGTAGACAAACGTCCGTGCTATCTCAGTCGACTTGGGGAAAAGTGCGTCAAATGCAGCATCGTCCATGTAGTCAGTAGCGGGAACATTTGTCCCAACGTTGGGACTCTTGTCTGTCTGAACCTTCAGCGGGGCGACCGACTGTACTTTCTGTTCTCCGAGCTGGGGAACCTGTTTCACCTTTTTCTTCTTCTGTGCAGCGACCCTTTTCTTTTTATTCTCCTCTTGCGTGTCAAAACTCTTCGAGATAGAGCGTTCCTAGTTATCAGGCAAAGTTCTACGGTCAGGATCACAGACGATGTCTAAAAAGTGTTTAACACCCTTAGGGTTTAGTACCTGTTTTTGCTCGGGCACTTTCTTCGCAAAGTGTGCGGCATTGTGAGCTTTGACCAAGGGAGCATTCTCCTCAACGGTCCGGTGGTAAGTTAACACCGGAAGATCCTTCAACGAAGGCCCGTACTTGTAGGTGTCCTTTGGAGCACCACTCGACGCACCGGCAAGCATCTTCTGCCTCATTGAGAAGGTCCTATTGCCGGTGGGCGGACTCTTTGCAAGCTCCGGGGTGGACTCCCGCTGGAGTGGACTCTTTGCACGCTCCGGGGTGGACTCCCGCTAGGTTGGACTCGCGCACCGGGGAGATGGAGTCACGCTGGGTTCCCTCTCGGTGTCCATATTTTCAATGTGGGGTGGACTTGGAGGTTGATTGCTACTCGGAGGGGTTGGTGGCCTACGCGTCGATTCTCCTGGAAACACGATGTGTTCCTTTCTCCATAGAATGACTCCGCGCAACACTTCTCCCAGTGTCGTCTCCCCTTCAGCTCCAGGAAAGTCAAGCTCTAGGTCCTCGAATCCCTTCATAATTTGGTCCACCCCGACTCGCGCGTAGCCAGCTGGAATCTGACCGCCATGAAGGGTTGCTCCGGGTATATTCTCTAAAGCAAAGCCGACCGCCACCTTTATGGATAGGTTCTTGATCTTGATGTGCAGCTCACAGTTTGTTTGCCCATCAATCTGAACCACAGGGTATGTTGCGTCATCAGGCTGGACATTTTGCGTGGAAGCCACGCTGCTTTTCCGCTGAGATGCCATATCAAGTTGGTCCTCCTGCGGCTCAGATGTCCTTTCCTGCCTCATTGCATGTTGCTGCTGCTGCAGGTCTAATATCATGTTTTCCAACCGCTGATATCTCTCTACCTCCTGTTTCTTCTTCCTGTCGCGGCTCCTGTAAGTGTCCCTATTCTCGGCGAACCCAACCTTCCAAGGGACGACGCCCACGCCTCGTACTCGCCCAGTGTGTTCAGGATTCCCGAGGGCGAGTGACAGCTCGTTGTTCTCTCTATCGGGCGCGAACCTTCCCTCCCGAGCGGCAATTACTGCATCATCAAGTTCTTTGACTTTCTTCAGAATTTTGGCTCTTTCGGGCTGTCCCTCGGGGCCTGGTTTAACCCTTTACTTCAACACAAGAATCCCTGTCTGTGAGTCGGGCTCCATCCCGACGCCGTACAACCAATGCTTCGCCCTTGTGGGATAGCTCAATGTACTTGGAGTGACCCCGACAGCAATTAACTTGGCATCTCTTTCTTCCCACAGAGGAACGGCGGTCTTATAGCCACCTGGCCCCAAACGTTGGTGATATTGCTTTTTGTCGGCATTCTCCTTATTTTTCCTTGACTTTTCTAGAGCTTCTTCTGAATCCTTGAAGTTCTTGAATTCTTACCACTGATCTCTTATGCTCCTGTACTGTACGTCTTCAAAATTGGGGGTTTTGCCTATCTTGACGAAGTTGAGGTATAACCTTTTCTTGTAGTTCATGAATTGTTGGGCCATTTTCTTAAGAGTCCACTGGAAGACTTTCTTTTTCTCGGCATCTCTGAGGCCTGTCGGTAGGGCGAAATTGTGGAAAAGGGACTTCAGAAGTTCCTTCTTGCAAATATCTGACACAAAACTCTCTCCTCCACCCTTCGGCTTGTGCCATTCTCGGATGGTGATCGGAATGTTGTCCCGAACAATAACTCCGCACTGACTCACAAATTTACGTGCGTGCTCTTTCGGAGCAATCAGTTCGCCAATTTCAGAGATTTCTTCGATATCAAATCTTTCATCCTTTAACTTTTTGGCCGGGCCTCGTTTTCTTTTACCAGACTTGCTCGATCCCGATCCGGAGGGCTAAAAGAAGAAATATTATGTTAAAACATGTATATGTACACATATCAAATCATTTATCACCAGAAGCTATGTATACCTCGTCGGTATTCTGCGCTACATTCTCATCGGCATTATTGTTCGAGGCGGATGGATGAGGAGCTTCTAAGTTAAAAATCTCCTCGTCCTCCACTCCATCACCGGACAGGTTAAGATATTGCGAGCCATCATCTTCACCATCGTTGTGATTGGGCGAATTTATGATGTCGAACAATACATGTTCATTTGCTCTGCCGTCCATAGCTTAACTAATACAAAAAAGAGAGGACAATTTAGTGCCAAATCGGGCGACGACATTATTGAAAAGAAATAACACGTGCGCGGTATAGGCTCACTGCGGGGGAGGGCCCGAGGGGATGCGCGGGAACGACGGTGAGGCGAGGAATAGACGGCGAGATTCCTACATGATGTCAAGTTATAACGGTGAGGCAAGGGATCGACGAAATCAAGTACTTTGCATTGGGGAAATTGTGGTTGCATTCCCCGCGCGTTGCCGCGGGAAATTGTAGTTGCATTTTCACAATACTATTTCACAAATTCTAACACTTTCATTCACAAATTTCAACACTTGCATCCACACTATTTATTACATTGTAGCATTATAATCTTTGCATCAAATAAGATTACATAGTAGCATCCATAAAATTACCCTAAATTACACAAGTACTTTGCATCCACACTATTAATCCAAATTTACAAACTTCCTACATTGCAAAACAGACAGCAAGGCCTCATATAGAATTGCTTCAGGGATGGTGTCAGCGAACAACGTGGAATGAACATTGCATATATGTTCAGACAACATGGTTCACTCACACCTCCCTGAAGATGCAACGTGCAACCATCTAATCATCGGCCAAAATTTAGAAACTTTCTAAAACAGTAGCAAAAATTGCAAGTACTTTGCATCAAATAAAATTGCATAAGTACTTTGCATCAAATAAAATTGCATAAGTACTTTGCATCAAATAAAATTGCATCAAATAAAATTGCATAAGTACATTGCAACAAAAATACACACACTAACTATAATCTTCTCTCTAAAACAGTAGCAAAAATAACAGTAGCTCTCCTCCCCTCCTGCTTCTTGTGCCCTCAATTGCGCACCAAATCGAGCATTGACATAAATATATTTTTGCTAACACTATAGCATTTACATAAATATTGTAACAATAACATTCATATAAATAACAATAGCATTCATATAAATAACAATAGCATTTCCTAAGAATTCATCTAAAAACAGTACCATTTTTTCTAGCAATTCTAAAATAATGTTACACTCTATATAAAATGTCCTAAACTCTATTTAACAAATAATCTAACACTCTATTTAAAAAGTCTTACACTTCATTTTCTAGTTGTGTGAATTTACAAATAATCTAACACTATTTAACAAATAATCTAAAAACAGTAGCATTTTTTTATATAGAAATGGCTGACGTCATGCTGACGTCAGCATGACAATGGAGCTCCCCCGTTCCCTGCCTTGCGCCCCTCGATTGCGGACGAGAGGGAGGAGCCAGACATCAATGGAGGCGCCGCCGTGCTCTACGCTATGACCTAATGCTGACGGCGGCCGCGACACTCCTAGCGGCGGCGGTGGCAACACTCCTAGCGGCGGCGGCTCCTTCTTATCTAGGGTTACACGCCTAGCGACGGCGAGAAGGAGGGAGGGAGGAGACTCACCGTGGGGGAGCGGCCGGGCGTCGGGGAGCGGCCGGAGTCGAGGATGGCGTGGGCAGCACCTCGTCTCCGTCGGGCAGCACTTCGGCTCTGCGTCTCTGCGTCTGCGTCTGGAGAAGATGAACTGCCCGATCGGGCAAGTGCTGCATTTAAGGCACAGGCCTTTAGTACCGGTCGATGCCACAGACCGGTACTAAAGGTCCTTTAGTACCGGCTAGTGATTGCAGTCGGTACTAAAGGTTTGCCGTTTCGGCGTCCAAATAACTGGCGCGAAACGAAAACCTTTAGTACCGGTTGCAACCAGCAACCGGTACTAAAGTTCTTTTTCATTTTTCTTTCTCTTTTCTGTTTTCTATTTTCTGATTTTTCATATCTATATATTTAATTGTACAAACCAAGTAAAATTAGTTTCTAATAATTTGTAAAAAACACATATATATTGAAGAACATGTTTTCAACAAATTACAAAAAAAATTAGATAATTAAAAATATAACATTTAAAATAAAGAGAATTGATAAAAATAAAAGGTATTCCACAAATAGGTGCATAAAAATAAAAGGTATTGAGAAACAATCTTGCCAAAGGAATTCTTGAAATTATTTTCATAAATATCATTTTACATTTTTTAAGTGCGAAAAATGACTTTTTTTGTGAACAAAGTACAAAAAATATGATGCAAAATGGCACCCATCCAATTTTCACTAAGAGTAGTCCACATATGATGGATAATCCCCAAGTATTAGGTTTTTCTTTGATTTCTACCTAATTTCCCCTAGTTAATTGAGTTTATGTCGATTTTTTGAAAGTAATTCAAATTTGAACTACAACTGTTTGATAGTTTGGTCTGAATTTTTTGGAAAAATCATTTTAAGGTACACAACTACTAGTTATATCACAGAAACATTGATAGTTCTAGAAAATATTATATCTTTCGATGAATTGTCATCGCGACCGTTTTGATCGTTTTTCCAAAAAAAATGAAATAATGTGATAAACACTTCAAAAAAGGAAATCCTTTGGCATGGGGACCTTATATGTGTACTAGTTGCTATGAAAAATGATAAACTTGATTTTGGACAAAATATACAAAAAAAAGTCTTCACAAAAATGTCTATCATCTATAGACATCTAGAAGTTTCAAGTCAAATGATCAAGTTATGGTCATTTCAACAACATAGTTTGTGATAAAGATCTCATATTCCACAAATAGGTGCATACAGTATTACACATCACCAATATTCCCATCTGTTGTATTATTCCTCCTTTTCTTCGATTGCTTAACTTTGCGCCGGAAACATGGAGAATCTTCATTACTTAACGTGATGCTTGGGTCAGTGTTGACTTTGAAGGGCGGAATTTCATCAAACTTATCATAATCTTCTGACATGTCTGTCTTGTCCTCCAATCCCACGATGTTTCTTTTCCCTGAATGAACTATGTGGCGTTTTGGCTCGTCTGATGTATTCGCTTCCATGTTTTTTCTTTTTTTTCGGTTTGGTAGACATGTCTTTCACGTAGAAAACTTGAGCTACATCATTTGCTAGTACGAACGGTTCGTCTTTGTAATCAAGATTGTTCAGATCCACCGTTGTCATTCCATACATCGGGTCTACCTTTACCCCACCTGCATTGAGCTTGACCCATTTGCACCGAAACAAAGGGACCTTAAAAGAAGGTCCATACTCAAGTTCCCATTTCTCCTCTATGTAACCATAATATGTGTCCTTTTGCCCATTGTTGTTTGTTGCGTCAAAGCGGACACCACTATTTTGATTGGTGCTCTTTTTATCTTGAGCAATCGTGTAAAATGTATTCCCATTTATCTTGTACCCTTCGAAAGTGACTATAGTCAAAGATGGTGTCCTGGCCAACAAGTACAGCTGAACATCAACTTCGGTGTTACTCATGAGATGTGTTTGCAACCAACCGCTGAATTTCGCGTCGTGTTGATCTTTAATCCAGAACTCATCCTCCACCGGGTTCTCGGATCGTAAAATATTCATGTGTTCCTCGATATACGGAGCTGCCAACGAGGAATTTTGTAGAACTGTGTAGTGCGCTTGACTGAAAGAAGGTCCGTCCCTACATACTAATACTTTTTTCCCTAGAGTGCCTTTTCCACTCAGTCTCCCCTCATGCCGCGACTGTGGAACACCAATCGGATTAATGTCAGGAATAAAGTCAACACAGAACTCAATGACCTCCTCGGTTCCATAGCCCTTGGAGATGCTTCCTTCTGGCCTAGCACCGTTATGAACATATTTCTTCAAGACTCCCATGAACCTCTCAAATGGGAACATATTGTGTAGAAATACGGGACCGAGAATTTGAATCTCTTCGACTAGGTGAACCAAGACATGTGTCATAACATCGAAGAAGGATGGGGGGAACACCAACTCAAAGCTGACAAGACACTGGACCACATCATTCTGTAATCTTGGTAGGATCATTGGATTGATTACCTTCTGAGATATTGCATTGACTAATGCACAAAGCTTCACAATGGGTACTCGAACATTTTCCGGTAGAAGCCCCCTCAATGCAATCGGAAGCAATTGCGTCATAATCACGTGGCAGTCATAGACTTTAGGTTTTGAAATTTTTGTTGTGCCACATTTATTATTCTCTTTATATTCGACGAGAAGCCAGACGGGACCTTGATACTGCTAAGACATTCAAAAAATATCGCTTTCTCTTGTTTGGTTAGAGCATAGCTGGCAGGACCTTCATAGTGTTCTGGAAGCAGGCCGTCTCGTTCTTTCAAACGTTTCTGGTCCTCCCGTGCTTCCACTGTGTTTTTTTTCTTCCCATACACGCCCAAGTGGCCTAGCAGGTTCACGCAAATATTCTTCGTCACGTGCATCACGTCGATTGCAGATCGGACCTCTAAGACTTTCCAATATGGTAGCTCCCAAAATTTAGATTTCTTCTTCCACATGGGTGCGTGCCCGTTAGCGTCATACGGAACCTGTAGTCCTCCAGGACCCTTTCCAAAGATTACTTTTAAATCCTTGACCATATCAAATATTTGTTCACCAGTACGGTCCATAGGCCTCCTACGGTGATCTGCCTCACCTTTGAAATGCTTGCCTTTCTTCCGTACGTTATGCCTGACCGGAAGAAATCGACGATGCCCCAGGTACACACACTTCTTACATTTATCCAAGTGTATACATTCAGTATCATCCAAACAGTGTGTGCATGCATGGTATCCCTTAGTTGTCTGTCCTGAGATGTTACTAAGAGCAGGCCAATCATTGATCGTTACGAAAAGCAACCCTCGAAGGTCAAAATCCTCCTGTTTGCGCTCATCCCACACACGTACACCTTCTTCCCGCCACAACTCTAAAAGTTCGTCAACTAATGGCCTGAGGTACACATCAAGCTCGCTGCCGGGTTGCTTCGGTCCTTGGATGAGCACTGGCATCATAATGAACTTTCGCTTCATGCACAACCAAGGCGAAAGTTTGTAAATACATAGAGTCACAGGCCAGGTGCTATGACTGCTGCTCTGCTCCCCAAAAGGATTGAAGCCGTCCGTACTTAGACCAAACCTTAAGTTTCTTGCGTCATCTGCAATGTCCGGGAACTCTCTCTCAATTTTTCTCCACTGGGACCCATCAGCGGGGTGTCTGAACATCGCGTCTTTCTTACGGTCCTCTTTGTGCCATCGCAACATCTTGGCATGCTCTCTGTTGCTGAACAAACGTTTCAACCGTGATATTATAGGAGCATACCACATCACCTTGGCAGGAACCCTCTTTCTGGGGCGCTCGCCCTCAACTTCACCAGGGTCATTGATGCACACGGTGGGTGTGTTGTTGGGAGACCCCAAGAGGAAGGTATGAAGTAGTGCAGCAGCAAGTTTCCCTCAGTTGTGAAACAAGGTTATCGAACCAGTAGGAAATAATGAATTCCCCCGAGGTGTCAACGGCGCCAGAAAAATCTGCGACGTAAGGGCGCCAGAAAATGCTTCCTGGGACGTAGGTGACGTGGAACCTGCACACAACACAATCAAGATACTTTGCCCCAACTTAACGGTGAGGTTGTCAATCTCACCGGCTTGCTGTAACAAAGGATTAAACGTATGTGTGGAAGAAAGATGTTTGTTTGCAGAAAGTAACAGGTTTGCAGTTTGTGGTTTATCAGATTAAATAGAAGGACCGGGGTCCACAGTTCACTAGTGGTGTCTCTCCATAAATAATAATAACATTCATGCGGGTAAACAAATTACAGCTGGGCAATTGATAGAATAATGATGAGCAAACCAATGCATATACCAATGTTATGATGTCTAGTGTGAGATTCATTCGGGCATTACAACAATATATATAGACCGTTCCAACCGCATCTATGACTAATAATCCACCTTCCGGTTAGCGTCCGCACCCCTTTCAGTATTAAGTTGCATGCAACAGATTATCGCCTTAAGCACTGTGTGTAAAGTAAGTAGTAACATCATCCTTAGACAAAGTACTACTGTTTTATCCCTAGTAGCAACAGTACATCTACAACCTTAGAGCTAGCTGTCACCACCCCAGATTTAATAGAGACATGAACCTACTATCGAGCATAAATACCCCCTCTTGGAGTCACAAGCATCTACTTGGCCAGAGCATACACAAGTAACGGAGAGCATGCAAGATCATTAAATAGCACACACATGATATATTATGAAGCAATAACTTTAGTACTCAATATTCATCGGATCCCAGCAAACACAACATGAAGTATTACATAACGGTGATCTTGATCATGATAGGCAGCTCACAAGATCTAAACATGATAGCACAAGAGGAGAAGACAACCATCTAGCTACTGCTATGGACCCGTAGTCCAAGGGTAGACTACTCACGCATCAGTCCGGAGGTGGTCATGGCGACGTAGAGGCCTCCGGTGACGATTCCCCCTCCCGGCAGGGTGCCAGGGAGAAGTTCTGATCTCTCCCGAATTGGTGTTGACGACGGCGGCGGCGGCTCGGGACCCGTGGAGGAAAATATGAACACCGTGTTAGGGTTTTTAGTCTGGGGGTATTTGTAGGCGAAAGGGCGAAGTCGGTGGCGCCCCGAGGGGCCCACACCTGGTCCTCGCGCGGCCAGGGGTGCTGCCGCGCGAGCACGTGGTGGCGCCGCCTCGGTGGCCCACTTCGTCTCGTGTTCGGCTTTCTGGAACGTTCCCGATGAAAAACTGACTTGAGAAAAGAAATCGTCCAATTCCGAGAATATTTCATTAAGTACTTTTCTGAAACCAAAAACAGCAGAAAACAGGGAACTGACACTGTGGCATCTTGTTAATAGGTTAGTCCCAGAAAATGCATAAAACTATATAAAATGCATATAAAACATGTAATAACTTGGTATAATATAGCATGGAACATAAGAAATTATAGATACGTTGGAGACGTATCAACATCCCCAAGTTTAGTTCTACTCGTCCCGAGTAGGCAAGAACGATAAAAGAAGAATAATTTCTGAAGTGACATGCTTAAACACAATCTTGATCATAATATAATGTAAGGCTCATGTTATGAATGAAGTGACTCAAGGCAATGATCTATAGTTTGCTAACAAATAGACAAGGAGTAAACAACTACATCATATAAGTAAAACTTTTCATGAATAGTACTTTCAAACAAGCATCAAAAAGATTTGCATAAGAGTTAACTCATAAAGCAATATTATCTAAGCAAAAGAGCATTGAAGCAACACAAAGGAAGATATAAGTTTCAGCATTGGCTTTCAACTTTTGAACATGTATATCATATAGATAGCTGTCAACACAAAGAAATATAACAAGTGCAATAAGTAAGCATATAAGAATTGTTGCACACAGTTGACACAAGTGTTTGCTTCGGGGATAGAAAGAAGTAGGTAAACTGACTCAACATAAAGTAAAAGATAGGCCCTTCGCAGAGGGAAGCAGGGATACAAGCATGTGCTAGAGCTTCTTAGTTTTATAGGTTTTTGAAATCATATAGAGAGCATAAAAGTAAGTTTTGAGCGGTGTTTGTCGTTGTCAACGAATGGTAATGGGCACTCTACCCCCCTTGTCAACCAGACTTTCTTAAGAGCGGCTCCCATGAAGGACGTTATTTCTACCCAAGGGCAGATCATCCCTCTTTTCTCTTTTGTTTACACATGTAGTTTAGAACTAGTATCATTGCTTGGCTGATTAGATCAGGGCAAAAATGTGAAGAGAATGCAGTGGTTAAAGTTGTAATTAATTGGGACTGGGCACCCCATTTGCCAACTCTTTTTGCAAAGTTAATGGATAAGCGGTGTATATGCCACTAGTCCGGTTGGTGAAAGTCTGTCTAAAAGCAAATGACAAGGTTGATATCCGTGACACCACATACTTCCTCATGAGCTAATAAACATTGACACAAATAAGGGATAATAAATTTTGAATAAAAGGTAGCACATGAAGTATTTACTTGGAATGGCAGGAAATACCATGTAGTAGGTAGGTATGGTGGATACAAATGGCATAGGTTTTGGCTCAAGGATTATGGATGCACGAGAAGCATTCCCTCTCAGTACAAGGCTTTGGCTAGCAAGGTTGTTTGAAACAAACACAAGTATAAACTATGACAACAAGACATATATAAAAACATATTGCAAGCATTATAAAACTCTACATTGTCTTCCTTGTTGTTCAAACACTTTAACTAGAAAATATCTAGACCTTAGAGATACCAAACATGCAAACCAAATTTCAGCAAGTTTTACGGTAGTTCCTCACTAATAGGTTTTAACTAGATGATGTAAAAGCTTAAACATGATCTACTTGAGAGCTCAAAACAATTTCCAAGCACCACAACATGCAAGATAACAATCCATAAGAGCATGTATATCTTTCTTTATACCATCTACCACATTTAGCATTTTCTGTTCTCAACCAAACACCAATCAACTTATTTAAAAGATAAACTCTCCAAGTAATTAAACAATGAGATATGAGAGTATGATATAATAAAGCTAACAGCTCTAGCAAGAGATGCATGAAAAACAAGAGCTAGAAAGCATTGAAGTAACATAGAAGAATACTCAACAAATATAAGTGAAGAATACAAGTATTCATAAGAAAAAGCGGAGCGTGTCTCTCTCCCACAACGGAATGCTAGGATCCATTTTATTCAGAGAATGAAAATAACAAAAACAAAAAAAAAAACCGACGCTTCAAGAAAAGCACATAAGAAGTGGCGGAATTAAAATATAGTTTCACTAGAAAGGACCTGATAGTTTGTTGATGAAGAAGGGGATGCCTTGGGCATCCCCAAGCTTTGACGCTTGAGTCTTCTTGAAATATGTTGGGGTTGAACCACCGGGGCATCCCCAAGCTTTGGCTTTACTATCCTCTTGATCACATCATATCATCCTTCTCTCTTGATCCTTGAAAACTTCCTCCACACCAAACTTAGAGTAAACTTCATTAGAGGGTTAGTGCACGAAAAATTATGATATTCTATTGGAACACAATTGCTACCAATGCTACTGGACATTAGCTACAGCCACTGATACTTCATAGGATAAAAAGATCCAATCAAAATAGCAAAAGAGGCATTGCAAAATAAATGGCAGAATCTGTCAAAAACAGAACAGTCCGTAAAGACGAATTTGTTCGAGGCACTTAGCTTGCTCAGATCAGAAAACTCAAAACTAATGAAAGTTGCATATATATCTGAGGATTACGCACAAAAAAGGGTAGATTATTTGGATTTTTCTGTGAGCAGTTACGAATTAAACGGTGGACAGCAGAAAACTGTTTCTGCGCAGGAATCCAAATTTAGCATGAACTTTCAACTAGAGGCTTATCTTGACACAACAATGCAATAAAATAAAGATACAAAGGAATTACTACAGAGGTAGGACAAGTCCTTGACACAAACAAAATAAAATAACAGGAAATAAAAGTGGGTTGTCTCCCATAAGCGCTTTTGTTTAACGCCTTTCAGCTAGGTACAGAAAGCAAAACTCAAGTATTATCAAGAGATGAAGCATCAACACCATAATTTGAACGAACAATAGAATCAAAAGGTAGCTTCATTCTCTTCCTAGGGAAGTGTTCCATACCTTTCTTGAGTGGGAATTGGTACTTGATGGTACCTTCTTTCATATCAATAATAGCACCCACAGTTCTAAGAAAAGGCCTTCCCAACACAATTGGATAATATGGATTGCATTCAATATCCAAGACAATGAAATCAACGGGGAACAGGTTATTATTAACCATAATGGGAACATCATTAACTCTCCCCAAAGGTTTCTTCAAAGCATTATCAGCAAGAAAAACATCCAAATAGCAATGTTCCAATGGTGGCAAATCAAACATATCATAAAGCTTTTTAGGCATAACAGAAATACTTGCACCAAGGTCACACAAAGCATTGCAATCAAATTTATCTACTTTCATTTTAATGATGGTCTCCCAACCATCTTCTAACTTCTTAGGGATAGAAGCTTCAAGTCTTAATTTATCTTCCCTAGCTTTAATGAGAGCATTTGTAATATGAGTAGTAAAAGCCAAATTAAGAGAGCTAGCATTAGGACTTGTGGCCAACTTTTGCAAGAACTTAATAACTTCAGAGATATTACAATTATCAAAATCAAAATTATTATCATCAAAGCAAACCGAACCACATTCTCCCATGTTCTTAAAAATTTCAGCACTTTTATCAACACTAGTTTCAGCAGTTTTGGGCAATTTTAAATTTTTGGAAGAAGTAGAGGAGACATTTCCAACACCAACTATGTTATCATTGATAATAGGAGGCTTACTAGCATGTGAAACACCATTATTTTCAGAGGTAGTAATAGTAAAAACTTTAACAATATTAGCCTCTTTATCTAGTTCTTTCTCTCTTTCCCATCTAGCACGTAATTGGGCCATCATCCTAACATTTTCATCTATTTGAACTTGGATGGCATTAATTTTAGCAAAGGGATTACTCTCTTTAGTTTTAGTAGGCATGATTTTAGATTTTAAAAGATCAACATCAAGGACAAGACTATCAACTTTAGAGGCAAGTATATCAATTTTCCCAAGCTTTTCGTCAACAGTTTTATTAAACAGAGTTTGTGTAGTGATAAAATCTTTTAACATGGTCTCAAGTTCAGAGGTGGTAGTCCTATTATTGTTATAAGAATTACCATAAGAGTTCCCATAAGAGTTCCCATTATTAGGAGGATAGGGCTTATAGTTGTTATTACCATAATTGTTCCTATAGGCATTGTTGTTGAAATTGCTGTTTTTAATAAAGTTCACATCAACATGCTCTTCTTGTGCAACTAAAGAAGCTAAGGGAACATTATTTGGATCAACATGGGATTTACCATTTGCAAGCATAGACATAATAATATCAATCTTTTCACTCAAGGAGGAGATTTCTTCAACAGAATTTACCTTCTTACCTTGAGGTGTCCTTTCAGTATGCCATTCAGAATAATTCACCATCATATTATCCAAGAGTTTTGTTGCAGCCCCCAAGGTGATGGACATAAAAGTACCTCCAGCAGCCGAATCCAATAAGTTTCTTGAAGAAAAATTCAGTCCTACATAAAAGGTTTGGATGATCATCCAAGCAGTCAGTCCATGGGTTGGGCAATTCTTTATCAAAGATTTCATTCTTTCCCAAGCTTGAGCAACATGTTCATTATCAAGTTGTTTAAAATTCATGATGCTACTTCTTAGAGAAATAATCTTAGAAGGAGGATAGTATTTTCCAATAAAAGCATCTTTACATTTAATCCATGAATCAATACTATTCCTAGGCAATGAAAGCAACCATTCTTTAGCTCTTCCTCTCAAGGAGAAAGGAAATAATTTCAGTTTTATAATATCACCATCTATATCCTTATATTTTTGCATTTCACATAGTTCAACAAAATTATTTAGATGGGCAGCAGCATCATCAGAACTAACACCAGAAAATTGCTCTCTCATAACAAGGTTCAACAAAGCAAGTTTAATTTCAAAGAATTCAGCTTTAGATGCAGGTGGAGCAATAGGTGTGCATATAAAATCATTGTTGTTGGTGCTAGTAAAGTCACACAACTTAGTATTCTCAGCAGTACTCATTTTAGCAAATTAATTAACAAACCGAAATAACCAAAATAACAAAAACTGAAAATAAAATAGCAAACCGAAATAAACAAAGTAATGCAAGTAACTAATTTTTTTGTATTTTTGATATTTAAGCAAACAAGACAATAAAATAAATTGCAAGTAACTAATTTTTTTTTGTATTTTTGATATTAAGCAAACAAGACAATAATAAAAATAAACTAAGCAAGACAATAACAAAATAAAAAGATTGGTTGTGAGAGACTCCCCTCGTACCTCGTAGAAGAATCTTCAAATCACCGGCAACGAAGTTGACGGAGGAGTGTGAAGGTCTTCAAAGGAATTCTTATTTCCCCGGCAACGGAGTTGACGGAGGAGTGTGAAGGTCTTTAAAGGAATTCTTATTTCCCCGGCAACGGCGCCAGAAAAATGCTTGATGCACACGGTGGGTGTGTTGTTGGGAGACCCCAAGAGGAAGGTATGAAGTAGTGCAGCAGCAAGTTTCCCTCAGTTGTGAAACCAAGGTTATCGAACCAGTAGGAAATAATGAATTCCCCCGAGGTGTCAACGGCGCCAGAAAAATCTGCGACGTAAGGGCGACAGAAAATGCTTCCTGGGACGTAGGTGACGTGGAACCTGCACACAACACAATCAAGATACTTTGCCCCAACTTAACGGTGAGGTTGTCAATCTCACCGGCTTGCTGTAACAAAGGATTAAACGTATGTGTGGAAGAAAGATGTTTGTTTGCAGAAAGTAACAGGTTTGCAGTTTGTGGTTTATCAGATTAAATAGAAGGACCGGGGTCCACAGTTCACTAGTGGTGTCTCTCCATAAATAATAATAACATTCATGCGGGTAAACAAATTACAGCTGGGCAATTGATAGAATAATGATGAGCAAACCAATGCATATACCAATGTTATGATGTCTAGTGTGAGATTCATTCGGGCATTACAACAATATATATAGACCGTTCCAACCGCATCTATGACTAATAATCCACCTTCCGGTTAGCGTCCGCACCCCTTTCAGTATTAAGTTGCATGCAACAGATTATCGCCTTAAGCACTGTGTGTAAAGTAAGTAGTAACATCATCCTTAGACAAAGTACTACTGTTTTATCCCTAGTAGCAACAGTACATCTACAACCTTAGAGCTAGCTGTCACCACCCCAGATTTAATAGAGACATGAACCTACTATCGAGCATAAATACCCCCTCTTGGAGTCACAAGCATCTACTTGGCCAGAGCATACACAAGTAACGGAGAGCATGCAAGATCATTAAATAGCACACACATGATATATTATGAAGCAATAACTTTAGTACTCAATATTCATCGGATCCCAGCAAACACAACATGAAGTATTACATAACGGTGATCTTGATCATGATAGGCAGCTCACAAGATCTAAACATGATAGCACAAGAGGAGAAGACAACCATCTAGCTACTGCTATGGACCCGTAGTCCAAGGGTAGACTACTCACGCATCAGTCCGGAGGTGGTCATGGCGACGTAGAGGCCTCCGGTGACGATTCCCCCTCCCGGCAGGGTGCCAGGGAGAAGTTCTGATTTCTCCCGAATTGGTGTTGACGACGGCGGCGGCGGCTCGGGACCCGTGGAGGAAAATATGAACACCGTGTTAGGGTTTTTAGTCTGGGGGTATTTGTAGGCGAAAGGGCGAAGTCGGTGGCGCCCCGAGGGGCCCACACCTGGTCCTCGCGCGGCCAGGGGTGCTGCCGCGCGAGCACGTGGTGGCGCCGCCTCGGTGGCCCACTTCGTCTCGTGTTCGGCTTTCTGGAACGTTCCCGATGAAAAACTGACTTGAGAAAAGAAATCGTCCAATTCCGAGAATATTTCATTAAGTACTTTTCTGAAACCAAAAACAGCAGAAAACAGGGAACTGACACTGTGGCATCTTGTTAATAGGTTAGTCCCAGAAAATGCATAAAACTATATAAAATGCATATAAAACATGTAATAACTTGGTATAATATAGCATGGAACATAAGAAATTATAGATACGTTGGAGACGTATCAGTCATCTCGCCTGATCTTATACCGCAATGCACCGCATACCGGGCATGCCTTCAGATTCTCGTACTCCTCACCGCGGTAGAGTATGCAGTCATTAATGCATGCATGTACCTTTTGTACCTCTAATCCTAGAGGACAGACGATCTTCTTTGCCTCGTACGTACTGTCGGGCAATTCGTTATCCTTTGGAAGCATCTTCTTTATCTTTTTCAGCAATTTTTCAAACCCCTTGTCCGATACACCATTCTCAGCCTTCCATTGCAGCAAATTCAGCGTGGTACCCAGCTTTTTCTGGTCATCTTCGACACCTGGGTACAATTTTTTTTTGTGATCCTCTAACATGCGCTCCAACTTCAACCACTCCCTCTGACTTACGCTATTTCTCTGTGCATCAGCAATGGCCCGTGCAAGATCATCAGCGGGCACATCCGGCGCCTCTTCGTCTGCTGCGTCTTCTCCAGGTTCCCCCATTGTAGTACCGTCGTATTCAGGAAACTCAGGATAGTTGTCATCGTCCTCTTTTTCTTCATTGTCTTCCATTATGACCCCTGTTTCTCCGTGTTTGGTCCAACAATTATAGCCGTACATGAAACCGGACTCAAACAGGTGGATGTGAATGGTTTTTGATTTGGAGTAACCCTTGATATTCTTACAAGCACAACATGGACAATACATAAAACCATCCCGCTTATTTGCCTCAGCAACACGGATAAAATCCAGCACGCCGGTCATGAACTCCGGAGAGCGTCGGTGAACGTACATCCATTGTCGATTCTTCTGCATTATGTAAATATATCCAAAACCATTACACAATAGCAATAGAGAGATACGTGACCAATTCATTAATACAAGTTCACCATATTTAAACAAATCTAATACATTGTTCTCATAAACATTCATTAATTGAAACTAACATAGAACTAGCTAAAGAATTTAAATCCAACGACAAATGTGATCAAAATCGCAACTAAGGTAATTATTGAACCAACAACATAATGATACCAAGCCTCTTGACTAATGACATATTTTCTAAACTTTTTAAGCTTCAAGCGCATTGCATTCATCTTGATCTCGTGATCCAAGCGCATTGCCTCCATCTTGATCTCGTTATCATCGACGACGTCGGCAATCTTCAACTCCCATTTCATCTTCTCTTCGAGACGAACATCTTCACTTCTTTTCAATTTAGCTTTCAAATCATTGTTTTCTTTTACTAAAAACTCGAAAATAGGGTCGGGCTCATTTTCCGGTTCAACTACCTCCTAGATAAAAATATATTTACGTCAAGTTGGTCGGTATAATTTTTATAAACACGAAATTAAACAAACATATACTTATAACAAACAATCGTACCACATCCGAATAATAGAGCGGGCGAGAGCCGGTGTGGACAGATGTCAAAACCATGACACTATATATAATAAAAAGTTACACAAATAAGAAAATTATACAATTAATAATTATATAACTAATTTTTTTTAAAATAAAAGATAAAAACAAGAGGCTCACCGAGGTGGTGTCGGCGACGGGGCGACGCGGGAGATCGACGGCAGTGAGGAAGGGGACTGGACGACACTACAAAAAACCACAAATCATACTTTAGTTTGAACTTAAAATGCATATAAAACAAATGAAATCTCTAACTTAGGCATTTCATCAAACACCTTGCTAGCACTACAAAAATCAAATGAGCTCAAACTAGCAAAAGAATGAGCTAAACTTGAAATGCCGGAATAGTAGATGAAGGTGCTAACCCTTATATAGGTAGGTGCCACCAATCTAGACAAATGTTGGAGAAAAATGTGGTGAACTAGAGCTCTTAGGAGAGAAAAGAGAGAGAAAAATGGAGTGTGGCTCGAGCTGGAAAAATGGTGCTGTGGCTCGGGGTGGGAGATGCTAAATACAGTGAAATGTTTAGTACCGGTTGGTATTAGCAACCGGTACTAAATGTCCATCTTTAGTACCGGCTGGTGCCGGTACTAAAGGTTCTCGCCGTGGGGCCCCCATCCGCAGCGCCTGCCCCAAACCTTTAGTACAGGCCGGTGACACAAACCGGTACTAAAAGTTCATTTTTCTTTTTTCTTTCTCTTTTCTATTTTCTCTTTTCTGTTTTTTCATATCTATAGATTTAATTGTTCAAAACAAGTAAAATTAGTTTCTAATAATTTGTAAAAAACATATCTATATTCAAGAACATGTTTTCAACAAATTACGAAAAATAGATATTTAAAATATGTAACATTTAAAATAAAAGGTATTTCATATCTATTTTGTTTTAACTAATTAGTTTCTCAAAAAGTGGATAAAAAGGGGCACCAGTGGAAAACAGGGACATACAGAAAGTACTGAATAATTGAAGATACACATATATATGAGACTGGAAACAGTACTCTCTTACAGATGAGGAGACCCTCAAGCACTACAAAATATTAGAGATAAAGTGTTTGTCATTGCAAACACTAGTACAAATCGTCCTCCGAATCAGAATACCCCGAAGCAGAAGACTCATGGCGCACTGGTGGCGGTACGAGGTGACGCTGCCCGTAGTTGACAATTCTAATCTTGCGGTACACCTCGTATGCAACGTACGCATCTATTTCTGCATACTCAATGTTGATACCGTCAAGTGGGGTCTTCTCCCAAAAGTCGTGCTGCTTCTTGGGTAATCTTGTCTTCATTTCAGCGTACTCGTACTCGTCGATAACGGCGACTGCCATATTAGCCATTCCAGTCTTGTCACGGTCAAGCTTGAACAAGTCCTGTAGATCAATGTGGCAGGCAGATGGTATCTCAAGACCCCAGGTGCGTCTCATCTTGATCTTGTCATTCGTTATATCAACGCTAGCAAAATGTATGCCGCTGCGAAGAAAATCCATAAGTATTGGACATTGCTTGTCACTACTGCAACAACAAATGGAACACATGTTATAAATACTGCTGCAACAAAGTATAATTTAGAACAACAAGTATAATAAGAACAATAACAAGTATAATTTGAGATCAAGTATAATAAGAATTATACTACAATCAAAGAGAACAATATGCAACTTTCATTTTCGGCCAATATATAATTTGAGATCAAGTATAATAAGAATAACAACAATATGCAACTTTCATTTTCGGCCAATATATATAATTATTTCATCAAGTATAATAAGAATAACAACAATATGCAACTTTCATTTTTGGCCAATATATATAATTTGAGATCAAGTATAATAAGAATAACAATAATATGCAATTTTCATTTTCGGCCAATATATATAATTTGAGATCAAGTATAATAAGAATAACAACAATATGTAACTTTCATTTTCGGCCAATATATATAATTATTTCAATATAATCAAAGAGAAATTGCTATCCTATGCAATTTTCCTATCCCTATGAATCAACAAAGAAAATAATCCCCAACATCTCCTTGGAAAATATATTACCTTGCCCATTGGAAGACCATGACATGTTTCTTGAAACAAAGTTGGATGACGGCAACATCTACTTGATCGGCCGTGTACTCGAGATCAAAGCCCATGAACTTGTCTTGTTCCCGAGCTTCGCCAAGCCAACACTTGAAATCGGAAAGAAAACCCGCCACCTTAGCGCTATCGTTCGTGTACACGACATTGAGATAGGTGTTGCCATGTGCAAGCACCCGCCCGTAGCGAGTGATTGGTGGTGCCGGATTCATGGTGGCCGGAGGGATGGAAGAAGAGAGAGGAGAGGGTCGCCAGCCGGAGGAAGAAGAGAGGAGAGCAGGGAAACGAATAACAGAACGTCCCCGTCTAAAATGGCGTGTAAAATGGCGGGCGGGAGTCGAACGGTTTGGTTTTAGTACCGGGCCGTAACACGAGCCGGTACTAAAGATTCGCTCGCGCGGCCCCGCGCGACTGTTGCCCTGCCACGGACCATTAGTACCGGCTCGTGTTACGGCCCGGTACTAAAGGTTTCTAAAGAACCGGTACTGCTGCCACTCGCCTGTCCGGCCGCTTGAACTGGTACTAATGTTATATTAGTACCGGCCGCAAACTGGTGCGGTACTAAAAGTCTGAACCAAATGTCCGTTTTCTATCGGTGTCGTTTTTTCTTTCCAGAAAAAAGTAACTACGGCTCCACTTATACGGGATTAGATGGCGTTTTTTTAGGTGACCATTTACATCCCTACATGTAGCTCGGGCCACGTTTACCTTTCAGTTTAATATAAGGAAGACCGGAAAAGCTGTGATTCTTCACGCCGCACGAAAACATCTGAGTCCATCTCTCTCTCGTTCTCTCGCTTTGAGTTAAGTTGATTCAGGGAACATGGGACTGCTGCCACTCCGGCCGCGATGATAAGATGAACCAAGTCCGCATCCATCCTGTAAAAGCTCGTCGGTGCTTTGCTAATTTTATACTGCATGTCCAACGAATATGTTTAAATCTTATTATAACACCAAAAGATACCAAAAGATAGTTGATTGATAATTTGCATGCTTAGTCGTTTAGTTGTTTTTGCTGTAGTATAAAGCTTCTGGAACTTCAGATGATCAACCACGCAGTGGTTTAATTAATCCATTACAAGGTTATGTGGTGAATTCAGTGCACTCATTTGGTCGTTCCTCCCTTATCCTAAGATTCGTATTTTTCAGATCCGATTTGTGAGTATTGATTTGGGTAGAATAAAACCATCACGTGGGTTAATTGGTCGGCAAGATATGGCGCTGCAAAATCAGTATGGAGTTCGTTCAGGCTCTCATGAACAACGGTATGCAATGTTTTTACATCTTGTAGAACATGCAGAGTTTCTGTTCTTTTATTTTTGTACAGTGCTGCTACTAAATATATTGCAGGACCGGCCTGTACGAGACATTTTCTTGGGGTCGGGATACTAATTATGAATTCAACAATGAGGCTTTGATATTGCAAAATCGAACCTTAAAAATGCTAGACCAAGAATGGTATATTAACAGAACGATGCAATGTTGTATTTCATATATATTCAAGGGATATATTTTGCTGCATCAATAATCAAGATCCAGGTGCATCCTGCCTTAGGTACTATGTTCTCATTCTGTTGTATCAAATATGTAAATTTATCTCCACTAGACTCTTGTCTTTTTTGTGGACAGGGTGAACACACAATATATTTTCACCGGATATATGTCACAGCTTTTATAGAAGACAGACTATGTAGTTGATATGCCATTGCATTGTTTTTAAACGGTGGTTAATTTATTTCAAGTGGTCACGGTTATTGTTGATATGATATAAATGAAGGCCGCAAAGACGAACATGCAATGACCCTGGGTTAAGGGTTATATGTAATTTCTTGGTGTTTATTCTTCCATGGTCTAGCAACCATATACACTATACTGCAGCTGATGAGGTGCCTTTCTAGATTACCTTGCTAAGAAATGGGAAGGATAACAAAAGACTTGGAGGCTACAAGCACCATAATACACTAGTAGAGAACAGGCCATAGGACCAAAGAGAAATACCCCATTTGTCCCGGTCGCATTACAAACCGGGACAGATGGGTGTCTGCAGCCTCCACGCGCATCAGAAAGAAGGCCACCTATTATCCCGGTTCCAGCCACGAACCGGGACAAAAGGTGTGTGCCTGAGACAAAAGGTGGATGCCTACATATACTCAGCAAGCTCCATCTCCCAAGACCATTGGAGGCATTTTTTTTAACTATGGTAGGAGGGTGTGTGCTAGTTTATTTTTTTTAAGTATGCACGCAAGGTGTTCGATGAAATGTTCGAGAGAGTTCCCAAAATGATTTGATGCAGACTTAAGTTTTATCCTTCTTTTCGATCGAGGTTAATTTTTTTGTCATTTCATTTGTCATTAATTGATACAGTGCATGTTCAGTGGTTATTTCTCGATGTTCTGTAATGGTTCTTGATATAGTTAATTATATAATGTAGATGGACCGGAAATGGATATACGGTAACCGACGCACTGCCGAGTACATGAAGGGCTTGAAGAAATTTCTCGAGGTAGCCAAGGCCCACAGTACCAATGGTTTCATGTGTTGTCCATGTGTGGACTGTCAGAATAACACCGATTACCCAGAGGCGAGAACCATTCAATGCCACCTTATTCGGCACGGTTTCATGCCCAGCTATAATTGTTGGACCAAGCACGGAGAAGAAGGGGTTATGATGGCAGATAATGAAGAAGATGATTATGACAACTATCCTATGTTCCCGGATTACGGTGATACTGCAACTGGGGAAGCTGAAGATGAAGAGGCACCATATGAACCCGCTGACGATCTTGGTCGGGCCATTGCTGATGCAAAGAGAGAGTGCGGAACTGAAAAGGAGAGGTTGAAGTTCGAGCAGATGTTAGAGGATCACAAGAAATTGTTGTATCCAAGTTGCGAAGATGGTCAGAAAAAGCTGGGCATCACACTGGAATTGCTGCAGTGGAAGGCAGAGTGTGGTGTGACTGACAAGGGATTTGGAAAGTTGCTGCAGATAATTAGTAAGATGCTTGCAAAGGTTAACGAGTTGCCCCGGCAGTACGTACGAAACAAAGAAGGTTCTGTGCCCTCTAGGATTAGAAGTGCAGAAGATACATGCCTGCCCTAATGACTGCATCCTCTACCGCGATGAGTACGAGAATTTGGATGCATGCCCGGTATGCACTGCATTGCGGTATAAGATCAGACGAGATGACCCTGGTGAAGTTGAGGGCGATCGTCCCCGGAAGAGGGTTCCTGCCAAGGTGATGTGGTATGCTCCTCTAATACCACGGTTGAAACGTCTGTTCACAAACAGAGAGCATGCCAAGTTGTTGCGATGGCACAAAGAGGACCGTAAGAAAGACGCGATGTGCAGACACCCCGCTGATGGGTCGCAGTGGAGAAAAATTGAGAGAGACGCAAGGAACTTAAGGTTTGGTCTAAGTACAGGCGCTACCCTCAATACCATTTTTAGTACCTTCTATTATTATTTAATTGAATCCTATCATATTCTCTCTTAAAGTGTGCGAAGCAGCAACAAGGCACTAATTTATGTGGATTCTATGTCTGCGAGTTCATGCGTTCACACATAAATGAGCGGGGGAATGAATGGCAAGCTGTACGTAAAGAATATATTCAAACTTGTTCCTTCAATTTTGTTCACTTTTCAAATGGAATTATTTTTATAATGATTGTTATATTAATGTTGTTGATCTCTACTTTACAGTTTGAAAATATCCGGAACCGGCTAGATGCAAAGGACCGCCTACTCCCAATTGCGGAGGAGGTGTCAGGCTTTCTGATGGACTATGTGCTTCAGAGGGGGGTGGAATGCAGTACTCAAGCGGTTCCAAAGAGGAAGGTCGAACGCAGTACTAAAGCAGCTCCAAAGTAGGGTCTAGTGCCTCTATGTCATCGATCTAATGATCTCCCTGGCCGGTTGTAAATATTAGATTCGGCGTACTCCATGTAATAATGATAATGTTTCTATATACCAAGTGGCGTATAATATGTTTATGAAACTTGTTTGAGATGAAATAGGAATATCGACAACAAAACACAAAACAAAGGGTAAAACACAAAACACAAAAGAAAAAGAGAAAACACAAAACACAAAAGAAAAACAGAAAACAGAAAACAGGAAATGAAATAGGAAAGAGAAACAGAAAACAGGAAACAAAAAATATATATATATAGTCCTGGTTCGTATTACGAACCGGGACAAAAGGTCCCCTGGCGGACACTCTCTGCCGCGGCCACGTGGATCCGCATGTTGTCCCGCGTTGTGGCATGCCCGGGACAAAAGGCCACCCCCTTTTGTCCCGAACACGTTGTCCCGGGCCTGCGACCGGGACAAAGAGCCCTTACGGCCCGGGACTAATAGCGTGTTCTGCTCTAGTGATAAGTTAAAAAAAAATGGCCTCATGTCAACCTTACCATGCTGATGCATAACAATGTTTTCCATGTAGAAGCCAAATATAGCTAGAGCGATCTAATGTTGCTTTCTGTTAGGAAAACAAACAAAATATTCAGAGACAATCATGTTATGGTATGACTTCTCCCATTTGTGGCATTTCCTTATTAGCTTCTTGTTGGTATCCTTACGTTCTAATATGATATCTGAAGTGTTTCACGTCAATCTCTAATTAGTATCTACATGAAGTGTGCTTTCACATATATAGTGACCCCTAATTCATTCGAGATATAATTTCATATGATTTTGTCGATGATTGTACCATATTTTTTGTTTTGTAACATAAGGTTATTTTAACTCACTAGTAGAAAACAGGGCTTTGGTCCCAGCCATTTCACCCCATTAGTCCCGGTTGCATTACGAACCGGGTGTATGGGGCATTTGTCCCGGTTCCACCCTCTGTGAGAATAACACAGCGTCAGAGTCAAACTTTTTGTCCCGGGTCCAGCCACGAACCGGGACAAAAGGTCACAGCACCCCTTTTGTCCAGGTTCGTGGCAGGAACCGGGACAAAAGGTACGTGCCTATATACCCAGCAGCCCCTCCCTCCCTCGTAAGTTTTTCCCTCTAATAAGGTGGGATGGCGTGTGCTAGTTTATTTTTTCTTGATATGCTCACAAGGTGTTCGATGAAATGCCTGAGAGAGTTCACACATTGAAAAACTTGATTTGAGACACACTTAAGTTTTATCCTCAATCGAGATTAGCATCCCTCTACTTTCATTTGTCATTGATACAATGCATAATGCATGTTCAGTGGTTATTTTTCGATGTTCTGTAATGGTTCTTGATATACTTAATTATATAATGCAAATGGATCGAAAATGCATGTACGGTGACCGACGCACTGCCGAGTACATTTTTTACACTTAAAAAATGGAAAATGATATTTATGAAAATAATTTGACACTTAAAAAAGTCATTTTGACACTTAAAAATGGAAGATGATATTTATGAAAATAATTTGAAGAATCCCTTCGGCATGATTGTTTTCTATAGCAAGATGCACATATTTGTGGAATATGAGATCTTTATCACAAACTATGCAGTGGAAATGACCATAACTTGATCATTTGACTTGAAACTTCTAAATGTTTATAGATGATAGACCTTTTTGTGAAGAATGTTTTGGTAATTTTGTAAAAAATCAAGTTTATGATTTTTCATAGCACCTAGTATATATATAAGGACTCCATGCCAGAGCATATCTGTTTTTGAGGGTTTTTTATTTTATTTGATTTTTTTATAGAAAATGGTCAAAATGGCCACCATGACTATTCATCGAAACAGGTCTATTTTTCTAAAGCTATCGATGGTTCTGTGATATAACCACTAGCTGCGTATCTTAAAATGATTTTTACAAAAAATTCCGACCGAACTATCAAGCACTTGTAGTTCAAATTTGGATTAATTTCAAAACATTCATATAAACTCATTTAACTAGGCGCAATTAGGTAGAAATCAAGAAAAATCCTAATACTTGGGGATTATCCATCATATGTGGACTATGCTTTGTGAAAATTAGATGGGTTCCATTTTGCATCATATTTGTTGTACTTGGTTCACAAAAAAAGTCATTTTTGACACTTATAGAATGGAAAATGATATTTATGAAAATAATTTGAATAATCCCTTCGGCATGATTGTTTCCTATACCAAGATGCACCTATTTGTGGAATATGAGATCTTTATCACAAACTATGTCGTGGAAATGACCATAACTTGATCATTTGGCTTGAAACATATAGGTGTTTATAGAAGATAGACCTTTTTGTAATGACTGTTTTCGTAAAATTTATCAAAAATATAGTTTAGCATTTTTCATAGCAACTAGTACACATATAAGGACCCCATGCCAAAGGATATATTTTTTGAGGTGTTTATCATTTTATTTCTTTTTTTTGTAAAAACGATCAAAACGGTCACCATGACTATGCATCGAAAGAGGTAAGATTTTCTAAGATTATCAATGTTTCTTTGATATGACCACTAGTTGTGTACCTTAAAATGATTTTTAAAACAATTCAGACCAAACTATCAAACAATTGTAGTTAAGTTTTGAATTACTTTCAAAAAATCGGCATAAACTCATTTAACTAGGTGAAATTAGGTAGAAATCAAGAAAAATCCTAATACTTGGGGATTATCCATCATATATGGACTACTCTTTGTGAAAATTAGATGGGTGCCATATTTTTTGTACTTGGTTCATAAAAAAAGTCATTTTAAGAGTTAAAAAAATGGAAAGTGATATTTATAAAAATAGTTTGAAAAATTCCTTCGGCAAGATTGTTTCCTATACCAATATGCACCTATTTGTTGATTATGAGAACTTTATCACAAACTATGCTATGGGAATGGTCATAACTTGATCATTTGGCTTCAAATTGTTAGTTTTGGATTACAATAATTTAAAAAATCAGGACCTATCGATGTTTCTTAATGCAAGAGATGATTTGGATGTCATATTTGGATTCCTCTAATTTTTTTAATCAATTTAGACATTTTATTTGTTAAATTCTGAATTAAGGATTTAAAGATACGAATTATTTAAAGATAAGAATTTTATCATTATTTATTTCAATATTATTATTATATAATCATTGTTGTTTATTCAACTAAATTTTTATAATTCAAGCAAAGAAAAAGTGTAACATCATGACCGAGTGGTTAATATGATTGATAAGATAGTAATATCAGTAAGTTCTCAGTTCTTACTTAATATCTAACTTGAAAGGAAACTAAATGTTAAGCGTGCTTGGGTTGGAACAATTTCAGGATGGGTGACCGAATGAGAAGTTTGACAAGATTAAATAGTTTGACTTGAGATTAAGTGTGTAGTTAGTGATGAAGTGTGTGGGCTAGTGGGTAATTAAGTGTGTGGCAAAGTGAGAAACAGAAAAGAAAAAGTTAAACATAAAAGAAAAAGAAAAACAGAAAACAGGAAATGAAATAGTAAAGGAAATAGAAAACAGGAAAAAAACACACGAACCGGGACAAGACAAAAGCGTCCCGGTTCGTGTTACAACCGGGACAAAAGGGGGGACCTTTTGTCCCGAACCCTTTGTCCCGGTTGCACGACCGGGACAAAAGGCCCTCTAGAACCGGGACAAAAGGCCCTCTAGAAACGGCACAAATAGGGCTGTTTTCTACTAGTGACTCTGCCATCCACTATGTATTGAATTTTACCATCCATTAGATTGCTCATTGTCAATCAATTCGTTAGCATTCGGTCAAGTAGTGCACAACTTTGTGCTTACAATTCGTTGAGGAAGCTTAACCGATGCTAAAGTTTGGTCCCTAAATTCAGTTTCTCGTGACTAGGACAGTGTGCAAAATTTCATATAATCCTTTGTTTCTACTGCACAAAGCTTTTAGGCAGCATTAGTGATCCTCCAAATTGAGCACATACATGGCTCAACTAAGGGATTATGTAGGTATTTGAATATATTTTTTATTTCTTAACACCATATTAGATAAACTTTTAACTTATGTTGTCAGGATCTTCATTGGACTGGCTCATCATCAGTGGCGACAGTGAAGTTGATCTATTGCTGCCGTGGGGCTATCATAAACGAAGAAAGGGAAGGTGTAAAACAAGATTGAACTTTGTTTCAAACACTACAAGGCTCTTAGCCGACTGTAAATCAAATGTGTGTGATGGGCATGTCCTATATTACTATTGATTGGTCCTGACCATCTGTACAAAAGGATACAAGTTTCTAATGTGTGGGCTTATGAGTAAAGTTATGAATTAATGGGATGAAGTAGCGCAGCCTTATACAAAGTTCCTACCATTCTATCGCCGAAGTGGCAATGTTTATATTCCTTCCGTCATCAACTAAAAATCCCGTGGTCACATATACCGGCACGGAACGTGCGCCATCAGCCCTCTTACAGCTCTATGTTCAGAATATTTTATATAATCTTTACAAAACACTACCGTCTCATAAAAGTTTATATTTCTAATGGACGGGCACGCCAACGTGCGACTACATGATCTAGTGTGTTTTGTTTTCGCAATGCTGCGAGGCGGTTTATCTGTTTGTTGATGAAAATGTTTTCTAGGAAAGAGTAAAAGATTAATCTAGTATACTAATCTCTCATTAAATTCTAGACACATATTTTAGATCTAACCATGAAAATAATTCAGATGATGTGACTCATAGTCATAGTGGTGTCTCTATTACCATCCCAGAATGTTTATTATCTTTTGGCATGCGGGAGCATATTTTGGCATGCTGGAGTATATGCTCCTAGGAGGCGAGTTGTAAATGCAAAACCATCTCCAGTTTTTGCTTAGGGCATCTCCAACAAACGTCGCATTATGGGATCAAATCCGATCCGTTCAGAGCTGTTTGCGAGAAATCCCTAGTTTCTAGGGCTTCATGTGCTGTCACGCCTAGTACTCGTCATCATCGTCCCCGGTGAGGTCGTTGTGCGCCGGCGGGTCACAGGGATACGGCTAGGGTACCATTGGCATACCTAGGGCTGTCGACGCCGAAGCCTGTGGAGGCGGAGGCGTCTGGGGCTCGGGCCAGGCCCCCAGTTCACCTTTATGGGAGGCGCGCGAGGCGGCGACTCCCAGTCCACAGTTTAGCCCCAGGGCTGGGGCTCAACAACAGGCGGAGGAGGAGGTGGCGCTGCTAGACGAGCCAGCGCGGCCGGTGGATGTCGAGGCGGCCAGCTGCGCCCCGAGACCTACTCAGTGGTCGAGCTCAATAAGCTCGCTCTCCTCTATGGCTTGTCGGAGGGCCTCCTCCTCCGACAGCTGCAGCGGCTAGTACTCCTCCACCGGGAGCGCCGACGCTTCGACGGCCTCCTCTTCCTCCGACGGTGGCGGCGCCCACTTGCCGAGCTGCCCGTAGTCGTACTCGGTATCACCGAGAAGGCCTGATCGGCGCCTCGGGCAGCGCTCGTAGGCCGGCCGATCCCACAACTTCGACTCGTAGTCGAAGGCGGGGTTGTTGCACAGGTCAGGCGGAAGGACCGCTCGCCGGCACCGGATCTCGTCGCGCTGCTCCAGTCCACGGCGGGGCAACGCAGGGACCGGCACCCTCCTGGCGTTAAGGTGCCAGCCGCCGGGTGGACCTCGCGCAGGCCCACCGACTCGTTCTGGTCGTGAAGGGCCTGCACTAGACGAACCGACACATACGGTCGGTTCCTCTCCTTCTTGGGCGGCAACGCCGACTGACGAGGGGTGATCTCATCAATACCCATAGTCGAGAACTTAGGGTTAGACTTTAGAGGTAGAGAACGCGTAGTGTTAGTAGATCCGTCGGCTGACAAGCTGGAGTTACCCAGGTTCAGGGCTCTCAAGTGAGGTAACACCCCTACTTCCTGCCTGTCTGTATTGATTGTGAAGTATGCGGTGATTACAATGGTCCAGCGAGGGTTTGATCTCGCTAGGCTTTTGGTGGCTGTGGGATTGTGTCATTGATCGGCTACCCTCCTGGCCCTTATATGGGGGGTTAGGGCTCGGGTACATAACCGAATAGGATTACAGATATGGAAACTAAAACCGACTATGCCTAACTTGGAAAACACTCTTTATCTTGGGCCTTCCTTGATGGGCGTCGTCAGTCTATTGACAATTAGGATTTAGTCATTACGTGCACCAGGTACCCATACGAAGGGGTACCCGTTTGGTATAATCTCATCACCGACGCGTCGGTGTCGGTCTTCTTAAATGGGCAGCCTCTTGTCACGGTGGTCGTGGGACGAAAGATTCTGGTCCTGGACGCGGCCGCGACTGCTCCTTTTAAAGAGGGCGGGATGCGGTCTTCCAAAACCATTCGACGCAGAGTTGGAAGCGGCGGTGGCCAGTGGCGTGTCATCATGACGGCGCAGAAGTTGAAGCGGCCGCAGGCAGCCTTTCCCATTGCAGACTTATGAGTCGTCGCGGGCGCAGGAGACGAAACGGCCGCGGTCGCTGACACGCGGGCTCACATCGATCAGTCCGCGACGACACAAACTCCGCTGGGCTGAGTTTTACCGGCCCCGGTAAAAAAAACGGATCGATTCGAATGACCGCACCCTTCGAGCGAGCGGGTAAGATGGATCCGGCCGCACACGCTGCGGCGTGATTGAGCCCCCGACACGGTCACACAGATACGTGCGTTCATTGAATTCCTGGGCACAGGAAGGGAGTGAGCGTGTATTGAATTGAATGGTACGTTTTCCACTCCGACGTGTGTGTCCGGCAGCCCGCCATGGTAGGCGGCTGTTCTGGTCGCTGGTAACCACTGCGCCTCCGTAATGATAGGTCTGCATTTTGCAGGTATTTACACGGTGGAATCAGCTCTGAACTGGATATACACAGGAGTGACCAAGGGCACTAGCAGTGCAGTGTTTGCTTTCGCTGATGCTGTTCTTGTAGGAGCCCAATCACAGGCCAAGTCACTTTCATCTATGGCACAATTAGGGAGGCACAAGTATGCATTTCATTTCAACCTAGATTTTTCAAACCTGAATATGCAATCTTTGAGCATGAAATCCGTCCTGATGAGCTGTATATAGGGGAGAAGGGTTGCAAAATTTATCTCACCTCACCTCAGCAAGCATTTAATCATAGCGTAAGAAACGATTTACTATGTTTTTGGAATCTCACAATTTTTTTTCGTAGGGAGCTTTCATTTGAAAGCAGCCAAATCCAGCGCTGCTAGTGACAGGCTGCAGTGAAGACGTTGATGTTGGGTCATATAAGGACCACTTTGCCTGCCTGTCTCTGATTCAAATAACTACCGGCCTGAACCACTCCCAGTCTGTTACTGGTTAGTAGTATGATTCAGTAACAGACTCTTTTGGCTTCAGTATAAATCAGCTTGAAGCTCACAGCAACCACACAGATGTATATGTATTATGTAAGCAATCAAAAGACATATCACCGGATTTTGTTTTACGATGTAATTCTAGTTCACACTTATTACACATGATGAAACCATGCATGTACTAAGAAGTACTAAGGTAGCAAAAGACATACGCTTCTAACACAATGTTAGGTACTAAATAACAGATTACTGACATTATTTTGGACTCTAAAACAAAGACTGGCAGATAAATTGCTTCCGGAAACCCTTGAGCAAGTTACTGAATGATGAAGTTGCTTCATTTCCTTAGCTACACTGTCCTTCGGAGTTGTTTGGGCTCTCCGGTTCTAGGTCACGGGATGGTAACCGGCAGATTGCAACAGAACTGCCTTGATTTCCTCAGGCTGAAGACCAGGGCCATCCTTGCATTGCTGATGTGAAAAACAAAGCTGTGGTCAGTTACAGTTGAGTGCCTTCTTAGCGGCACAAAGTATTTCTTTTCACACTTTCCGAAAAACGTGGCTTGTCATTACCTCAGCCTTGAAGACATCCAAGGCGAAGCCATTGAAGCAACTGATAACAGCTTGCTGCACATCCAGACCAAGGGCTTCGATCGCCTTCATGGCAGAAAGTAGAAGACCAGGCCTGCGAGCGCACAGCATGTGGATGTTGACGACCCGACCTTCCCGAAGCCTAACCTCAACCTTTTGCACACAAAAGAGAACACACAAGTTAGTCCATTAGGTAGGACTAGAGATTTCTTGCACTCAAGCTCTAGTGCTCCTGCTAAACTAAAATATTCAAAAAATAGATTTTCAAGTGTCAAAAGAATCTGAAATTAACCATGCATGTTGTCGATGATGTACCTATAGACATGCAAAATCACAATGCAAAATACTCTATATTTCGACCTACACAAAAAATGACATATTTACAGATCTTATTACAGTTAACAATGGATAGTTTCAAATCTCCGCATTTTGTCTTTTTTCTGTAGACTATAATATAAAGAATTTCGCAGTGAGATTTTGCACGCATGTATTATACATCATTGCGAACATGCATATTGTTTTCAGGTTTGTAACTTTTAAATATAGAATTTATTAAAGTAGCAGGAGCATTGGAGCTCGGGTGCATAAACCACTTTCCGATTAGGTACGCAAGTGATTGCACAAACTAATGCGCACATCATTACGTTAAACTTTTAGCTGACTTGTGTCTACGGCTAGTTAAACATTAGTAGAGGGAATTGCCACCTCGTTTCAAGTGGCAAAAACTTTTGCGAAATGCAGCCGGTTTAGCTCATCTAAAGAAACATGTTGTTGGAATGAAATTTGGAGGTACTTACACTTGGTTGCTGACCCGTAGGGCTTGGCAGTGCACTCGGGCAAAGCTCTTCCTTCACGCGCGATGGCAATGTGGGTAATGTTGGAGTGAGAGGGTGGAAGCTTGTTGGTGTTGGTGGCAGTGAGGATGTGGAGAGTGAAGGCTCCAGCTCATTCTGAAGATCGTTGATCTTTTGCAGGAGCTCCCTCAGGTACTCGATTGCATCACCAAGAATAGAAGCCCTGTCCATCTAGCAATGGAAACCATACATATCAGTTCATTAGCTAGTAATGATATAAAGGACAATTGCTTAACTGTGCACACAAAGTGGGAGAAGTACCAATCTTACTCAATGTGAGGTCTATTAAAAAATACTAAAGGTGAATATAATATAGAAACAACCATAAACGGCACACCATGCTTGTACTCCTTTTCGGCTCACAAAAACTCGTACACCTTTCGACACGCCACCAAGTTAAGAGATTTTCGTTTTTGAAACTATACACCGGGAGTGATATAAAGGGGATACCTTTTATACAATTATTATAAATGAATGCAATTTAAAACTTTCTTTTTTGCAATCTGTCTACACCTCTGGCAATGGACTAGAACCTGAACAATATGCAGCAGAAAACAGCAGTATCTCTGGCTGAAATTTGTCGGTAGTACAACTCATCGACAGGAATCATATTTTAATCCTACAACAAGCAGTGACCATTAAATTAAAATTTTCTAATTATTTACTTCAAGAAACATAAATTCAGTAGCCTTCGTAAAATAGTTGATTTATGGACATGCCATATGGAATTGGAACCGAAGATACTAAATCAGACAACTAGCCAGACCAAGGAATTAGTTTTTACAATTATTTTTACCAAATTTTTGTCTACAACTATGATACTAATTGAGTGCAAACTGAATAAGAGGCAGCAGACATGGGGAATACGATGATAATTATTTACTTATTGTATAATTCAAGCACGGCGATTATAATTATTAGTATGCTGATTTAATAAAAATTAGAAATCCATATATCTGGTATAAAATTAATAGCTAATCAATTGCTCCAAGAAATAGGAATTTACATACCTAGCAATAACCAGTAAAAAAAAGTACGCTGATTTAATTCCTCCGATAAAAAGAACCTAATATACCTAGCAGCAGCTAATGATGAACATTGTGTTATTTTAATTCCTCCTGGAATTAGAAAAAAAATGATAGGCTTCCTAAAAATGTAGAACCAGGGTCATGCCAAGTAAAGAAGATCTAGTCCTGTAGAGGTAACATGAGTTGAAGTCAAGCTGAAGATCTGTCCTCTAAGTAGTGTCTATGGCCAATAATAGACTATGAGCTACACTTCTGTAGATGACACACAATCTATTCAAAGCCTGTGGTTATCCACACAATTAAACATACAATTGCATATGAGATGCACAAATCGACTAGGAAAAACGATACAACGGAACCTATACTGAAGGTCACAAGTCCAAATATACTAAAACAAAGATATAATAACATGTCCTTAACATTGGTAGCCATTATCGATGATAACTCCATATTCTCATCTTTCCACAACCTCCAAGACCAGCAAAGTACACATAATTCATCGAGATTTGGTGATATAGTGTAGTCATTTCAGTCAGAAGTATGGATGTTTTAAAACTGCCTATATCTACTAGACCCAAATGCAAGCAGTAAATACTAGTGAATGAATGTTAAATTCTAGACCTACTTGGGAAACTCTGATACAATGCAGAGGAAGAATTTCTCACCTTGCTGATCTTGGGCACGACAGACCGGAGCATATAAAGTCGGTCATTGAGCTTCTTCCGACGACGGCGCTCCGCCATAAGGTTCTTGGCCGGTATTCCCTTCTTCTTTGCCTTACCTTCCGTTGCGAAGCCGCCCCCTGTCACCGTGCTGTTGGCGTTCGATTCCTTCCTGACGCTCTCCTCAACGCCCCTCCCGTCCTCCGGCTCCGAGTCGTAATTCATCCCGGACGCGTCAATGCTCACGACGTCCTCATCGACGTCGTCGACTACCGTGTCACACCCAGCGGAAAAATCGCTCACAGCCGCCGCCGCCTTGCGCTTCTTGTCGCCGTCCTCTTCGCCGGCATTACGCCGGAGCGCGCGCTTCTGGAAGAGCGTCGGCTGCGCGCCCAGCGGCGGGAAGGTGTCCAGCGGCCGCAGTACAGCCGCGTTCCCCCGCCCGGAGAAGGGAGCGGTAAAGGTAGCCGAAGCAGCTGGTGCCTCCGACGAGGAGCCGCTCCCGTCCCCGGCGCCGGTGTCGAACAAGTCGAAACCAGTGAGGCCAGCGAACTCCGTCACTTGTGGCGGCGCGATGCCGAAGCCACCGAAGGAGTTGAGGAACCCTGTGTTCCCGTGAGGCAGCAGGGAAGCCGGCGCGGTATTCGAAGCGTTCCCGGCGCCAAGGAACGCCGTGAAATCGCCGCCGGCAGCATTGCCGGAGCTGCCGAGGTTGAACCCGGAAACGTCGAAAGGTCCGCTGCCTCCCTGGTTTAGGAGCGGGAACATCTGCGAACCGGCTCCGTAGGCATAAGAGAATCCCGGTGCTCCCATAGCCGCCGTTACCATGGCCATGGACCCGTGCGCGGCGGCGTCGCCGCCCACGTTGGCGTTGGTGTTGGCGTCGGCGTCGAAATACCAGTCCTCATCAAGCATCGCAGGGGAGCGGAAATCCCCGCCTCCCCGCGAGGGTATAACAAGGAGTTGCTGGTTCTGGTGGGGCCCAGCCGCCTGCCCCATCGTCGGCAACATCCCCATCGCCGCCGGCTGCTCCTGGCCGAGGCCCTGTTCTTGGCCGCCCTCTTCCTGCATCCAGAGCGAATTGTTATACCGCGATAGCATGGCTACGGACTACGGTAGCAGAGGCGGGGCGTGATGGCCGGCCGGAGGAGGAGCTGCGATGCGGCAGAGATGGCAGAGCAGAAGGAGGACTCTCAGTCTGAGTTCTCTTTCTGGCAGTGTGTGTATATGTATGGAAGGACAGCACTGCAGGCTGGCGTCGCCAGAGAGACATGTGAAATTACTGTAATACCCACCCCTACATTTTTGTCTTCTCTCCTTTTTTTTTTCTTTTTCTTTGGGAGCGCTGGGTGTCCCCGGCTGGAATAAAATTTCAGGGTCTAGACAGCCACCGATGTATCACGGACATCGGCGACGCATCTGTTGGAGCAGTTGCGGAGGAATGCCGTCCGTCTCTGGATCGCAATCTTAGTGGTTGACAGAAACATCGAGGAGAAGGACGCCTTCGGTCATGGTCAGTTCCACCTACAGGATGCTGATCCAAAGAAACATCAGATTCAGAATGTCGGAGCCTAATTAAATACACAATCTCCAAAATATCCTCCCCGTGTTGCTTAGCTCGGGCGACACGGAGGAAACAAATCACGTCGCCGGCTTGATCTCCTCGCGTGGCGCTCATCCGCCATTGTTGCCGGTCTCGTCGCGGTGGCGGGGGCCCCGGCCTCCGGTGGTGGTGCAGGGGGGTCTTGCGGTGGACGCGAACGGCTCGTATTCTCTCCCATGGCGGACGCGGTTCACCGATAGGGCTGTGCCAGCGACGAGCTGCAGCGCGCCTGCTCCGGTGTGGCTCGTCGGCAGGCGGGGGCGGTGTGGTGCGGCAGGTGGCGGCAACGTCCCCTTGGCGCGGCAGCAGCTGTCCGTGGTCGTCGCTCCCCTGTGTCACGCCGTCCTGGTGGTGTACGCGGTGGTGCTGCCCTGCTGCTACGCATGTTGGGGCTGCAGCGCGCCCGACGGGAGGTGGAGGACTCCGTTCGGCTTCCCTGCATCGACATGTCGCGTCGATTTTGGGGGCAGCGCACTGGCGCGTTGGGCGTGCGGCGAGCTGCAACATTTGGACGCCGGAGCGGCGGCTCCGGACTCTGCGGTGGTGGTGGCTTCCTTCACCGCTGGAGGTGGTCGATTCAGTGGTGGCAGCGGCCATGGTTGATTCAGTGGTGGTCCTTCTCCTTCCTCTAGCCGAGTACCCTGCCGGGTACCTCGCCGGAGAACACCATTGTAGGCCACACCATGATTCGTCCATCTATCCAGACATGCAGGAGTAGGGCTGTTAGCTCGCCGGTGACCGTCCCCCGGGAGACGTTTTCAGCCTCCTTCGCGCCCTTACCGAATCTACAAAGGGGGTGTCTCGCATTCCCGAGGTCCGTCCTTCGAGACACGACATCTGGCGCGCCAGGTAGGGGGCGCAAGCGCCGATCTCATCTTCATCGCCTCAGGAGATCTCCGTCAAGTTCTTCGTCAAGCATGCCGCCCAAGAAGAAGCCCGAGGCCGCGGTGACCAAGGTCGTCTCTCCCTCGTGCACTCGAGGTTCTACCGACCTCCGCGCCACAGGCGGAGAGCGCGTGGATGCGCCACCCCCGCCGCCTACGGAGAAGGTGGTGCAGGGCTGCGCAGGTAGGCTCGGCAGCGAGCCTGGCGGCGGATCCAAGGAGGTTGCGCCACCCCGTCCCTCGTTCCAGACTCCTCCCCTTCTCTCGGCAGAGAAGAGTGTCGACAACGGGGTGGCCAAGAATCAAGTCACGGGATGTACTCCTTCATCCAAGAGCAAGTCCTTCACGAACGCGTCTCCGGACGCTCAAGCTCGTCACAACGCCTTGGTGGCCGCCAGGGCGTTGATGCAGTTTCCACCAAGCGCCTCTGACCCCAAGGTGTATCAGGCTTGGAGGGCACGCGTGGAAAAGCTCCTCGACTACGCCGACGGCGGACCAGTACCTGCAGCCACACAGGCTACCACCGTTGACAACCTTGGGGCCACAGCCGGCAGAACGTGCGAACCGCGGGCACGGCCCCGCGGAGAGTGCGCCGCCGAGACGGAGCCTCCCCGAACTGCTCCGACAAGGGCCGACCGGCCACCCCGAGACGAAGACAAGGTCGTCTCCGTTGGGTCTTCGACCTCGGAGGAGCATGATCTTCGCCACGACCTCAACAATCGCCAGCGCGAGGACAAGCGCACTCGCATCGAACGCCGCCTAGAACGTCACCGCCGGGAAGATCGCGACGACGACCTCGCCGAAGGCTGTAACGCCCTCGCTCCCGAGATGCGTCGCTTCAACTGGCCCAAGAAGTTCAAGATCGACGTCCTTCGCTTTGACGGCACCACCAACCCCCGGGACTTTCTGCAGATCTACTCCCTCCCTGCGATGGTTGCCGGGGCCGACGAGATCATGATGGCCAACTGGTTCCAATTGGCCCTGGAGGGAGATGCCCAGACTTGGCTCCTCAACCTCCCCAAGTGCTCCATCCGATCTTGGCGAGCACTGAAGGAGCAGTTCTGGGAGCGTTCCAAGGGGGATACGAGCCTCCGGGTACCCCAAGTCACTTGTACGACTTCAAGCAGCTTCCGGGCGAAACCCTCCGCAAGTACATCCAGCGCTTCACCCACACGATGAAGACCATCCCATGCATCAAAGACGAGGTGGTGATTCAGTCCTTCAGCACCAACGTCCGCAACCCTCGGATGCAAGAGAAGCTAAGCATCCATCGCGTGGAGACCACCCGCAAGCTCTGGGAGCTCGCGGACCGCTGCGCGCGAGCGGAAGAAGGCGTGAGGGAAAATGAACCTGAAGACAAGGCTGTAGCGGCCAAGAACAAGAAGCAGGATGCTGGAACCGACAAGCGCGTCTTCGTCACCGAGCCACTCACGAAGAGGGTCAAGCCCGCGGAAGCAGAGGAGGAAGACGAAGAGCCGTGGTGTCACATACACCCCGACGGCAACCAACCGCTCAAGGACTGTCGCGCTCTCCAAGGCCTCGCTCTACGAGAACAGCGTCGGACTGACGGGGTCGATCCACGCGGCTGCTACAACTGCGGCCTTGCCGGGACATGGCTCGCGAGTGCCCTACGGGTCGCCAAGACGGAGGCGGCCGTGGCTGGCATCGTGGCGGTGGCCACGGAGGCCGAGGAGGAGGACGCGGCGGACAAGGCGGGCATGAACATCACAACCAGGCGGCTGCTCAAGGCAACAACGGAGAGGCCCCTGCCGTTCCAGGCAACGGTGGGCAGTTCCAAGAGGTTGTCGGGGTCATCGGTTGTATCCATGGAGGATCCTCCCTGCCTTCATCCAACACGCTGGCAAGAAGCTGGTGCGGGAGCTCAACGTGGTAGTCTCAGCTCCGACAAAGCCCCTGGATTGGTCTCACCAGGTCATCACCTTTGACCCGGAGGATCATCCTTCGAGCACTGCCGGGGTTGGGGCACTACCCATGATCGTGTCCTTGATCATCCACAATTTCAAGGTCACCAAGATGCTGGTCGACGGGGGTTCCAGCCTCAACCTGCTGATGGCCAGGGCGCTGACCGCCTTGCAAGTTCCATTCTCTCGCCTCACCGACACGGGCGTCTTCCAAGGCGTGAATGGGAGCGTCACTCGGCCCCTCGGGAAGATCAATCTTCCTGTCACTTTCGGCGACCACAAGAACTTTCGCACGGAGGACATCGTCTTCGACGTCGCTGACACTCTGCTCCCGTACAATGGCATACTCGGCCGACCCGCAATGGCCAAGTTCATGGCCGTCTCCCACTTCGCCTACAACATGCTGAAGATCCCGACACCACATGGCGTGATCAAGATCAAGGCCGACACAGACGACGCCATCTTCTGCGTTCAGAAGCTGAACCAGACGGTGGTGGCGTGTCCAACAAGAAGCTATGGAAGAAGATCTTGGTGCATTCCCCGAGGAAGAAGTTGATCCCGGGGGCTCGACATCAACTTCCATCAAGAAGGCACCATTCCATGGCGACCCGCAGATGACCAAGAAGGTGGCCCTGACTGGTGATGAAGTCCGTTCCATTACCATCGGTGCCCGGCTCACGGACAAATAGGAAAGCGTGCTCGTCGCCTTCCTTCGGGAAAACTCTGATGTCTTCACGTGGGATGCATCGGAGATACCCGGTGTACCAAGGGAGGTGATAGAGCACAAATTGGCGGTCAGCGCGGGCGCGCGACCTGTAAAGCAAGTTCTTCGAAACCAGAGCAAATAGAAGCTGGAGTTCATCATCGCCGAAGTCGACAAGTTGCTGGAAGCCGGCGTCATCCGCTCGGTTCCTCATCCTCTTTGGGTGGCGAACCCGGTGGTAGTCCCAAAGCCCCTGACGCTCAAGTGGCGTCTCTGCATCGACTTCACCGACCTGAACAAAGCCTGCCCAAAGGATCCATTCCCCTGCCGCGTATCGATCAGATCGTGGACTCCACAACGGGGTGTGAGTTGTTCTGCTTCTTGGATGCCTTTTCTGGGTACCATCAGATCCTGATGTCTATCGAAGATCAAGAGAAGACGGCCTTCATCACTCCCAAGGGCTGCTACTTCTACACCCGGATGCCTTTTGCCCTCCGGAACGCCGGGCTACCTTTCAGCGCGCGATGCAGGCGTGCCTTGGACCACAGCTAGGTCGTAATGCCGAAGCGTACATCGACGACATTGTGGTCAAGACTCGGTAACAGGACTCACTCATCCAAGATCTTCACGAGATGTTCGAAAACCTCCGCCGGGTCAACTTCAAGCTCAACCCCGAAAAGTGTGTTTTCGGGGTTCCATCAGGCAAGCTGCTGGGTTTCTTGGTTTCCCATCGGGGAATTGAGGCTAATCCAGATAAGATCAAGGCGATCGATCGCATGGAAGCGCCACGGAGGATCAAGGACGTCCAGTGCCTCAACGGGTGCATCACAGCACTCTGGCGCTTCATCTCGAGGCTTGGGGAACGAGCTCTTCCGTTCTTCAAGCTTCTCAAGAAGGAGGGCCCCGTCGGCTGGTCCCCCGAGGCTGAAGAAGCCCTTCAGTCCCTCAAGAACTACCTCGCCTCGCCATCGATCTTGGTCGCCCCCGCGGCGAAGGAGCCTTTGCTGCTATACATCGCTGCCACCAACTAGGTGGTAAGCGCAATATTGGTAGTAGAGCGCGACGCAGCAAGCGACTCGGGGACACACTCCCGGGTCTGCCTTGCAAGAACAAGGCGCCGGGCCTGCCCGGGTCCCAGGACCTCAGCAGCCCGGCAGGATCTACGGACGATGACGGTACCGGGGTGTTGGGGGCTGAGCAGCCACCAGCCCAGGACGTTGACTCCGTGGAAGAAGAGGCGAAACCTGTTCAAGAAGTGGCTACCCACAAAGCGCAGTACCCGATCTAATTTGTCAGTTCAATCCTGCGTGATGCGCGTGAACGCTACCCCATGATGTAGAAGCTGCTGCTTGCAATCCTCATCGCCTCTCGCAAGCTGAGGCCTTACTTTGAGAGTCACCCGATCACCGTGGTCTCGAAGTACAATCTGAGAAGCCCCCTGGAGAACCCACTCGCCACAGGTCGCATTTCGTGGTGGGCCATGGAGCTTCAAGGATTTGGACTCAAATTTGAACACACAGACAACATCAAGAGCAGAATGGACCGAGACGGCGTTCGAAGACCCGGAAGAGGAAACCTGCCTCCCCGGGAAAGAAGACCCCTGCGCCTGGACCATGCATTTCGATGGTTCTTATTCCAAGAATCAAGGAAGAGCCGGGGTGGTCCTGACATCTCCAACTGGCGACCACCTGAAGTACGTCGTCCAGATGCACTTCCGCGGTGGCAGCTCCAATAACACGATGGAGTACGAGGGCTTGCTCGCAGGGCTCCGTGCGGCCATCAGCCTCGGCATCAGGAAAATCATCGTCAAGGGTGACTCTCAGCTGGTCATCAAGCAAGTCAACAAGGAGTACGCGTGCCCGCAAATGGCGCCGTACGTCGAGGAGGTGTGGAAGCTGCAGCGGCGCTTCGACAGCTTCAGGGCTACGTACATCTCGCGGGTGGACAACACGATCGCGGACGAACTCTCACGGTTGGCTTCCCAACGGGAGTCTGTCCCTCCCGGGATCTACATCGAGGTGCTCAAGCAACCGTCGGTGCCTTCCGACCGAGTCAAGACAAGTCCGGCCGCGACACCGGGGGCTGGTGACCTGTCTGCCCCGACAGACCAGGATGCCAGCCCGGGAGATCAAGACCTGGTGGCACCTACGACGGAGGAACCTTCGCTTCCCTCCTGTCAAATGGTGCTCCATGTGGAAAGAAGCTGCCCACCTTGGGCCGAGGACATCGTCAAGTACATGACCGAGCATGCCCTTCCGGGTAACGACCACGAAGCCGAGCGGGTATCCCGCCAAGCCAAGCTCTAAGTTCTAATCAACGGGGAGCTCTACAGGCGGCGTGACAATGGAGTCAAAACTCTTTTGCATTCCGCAAGAACAAGGCCAGGCGCTGCTAAGGGACATACACGAGGGCACATGTTCCAGTCATGTCGCATCAGGATCACTGGCGGGGAAAGTCTTTCATCAAGGGTTCTACTGGCCAACAGTTCTCCACGACGCCGAGCAGATCGTCAAGACATGCGAAGCTTGCCAGCACTACGCAAAGGACATCCATCAGCCAGCACAAGCTCTGCAGCCTATTCCAATCACTTGGCCGTTCGCGATCTGGGGGCTGGACATCGTGGGCAAGATCTCGAGATCTGTCGGGGGATATGAGTATCCCTTCGTCGCCATCGACAAGTTCACGAAGTGGGTGGAAGTAATGGCAGTACCGAAGCAGACGGCCCAAGACGTCGTCAAGTTCATCGAGGGGATCGTGTTCAGATACGGAGTACCCAATAGGATCATCACCGACAACGGCTCCTAGTTCACCAGCCGAGCTTTCCTCAATTTCTGCGAAGAGATGGGCATCAAGGTGTGTTTCCCCTCGGTGTCCTACCCAAGATGCAATGGACAAGTGGAGCGAGTTAACGCAGAAGTACTCAAGGGTCTGAAAACCAAATGTAACATCCCAAATTTTCAAATTCAAAAGCATGCATACATCCATCATATCATCATTGCATTTTAAATCTCTAGTTGACACATTGTTTTTCTTTTATCAAATGAAAAATGGAATTATGAATAAAATGCACTATTTGTGCCTTAGACAATAATTGATATTTCACTAAACCATTCTAAGTCCCAAGTATTGCTAAAGAGTGCTATTTTTGGATAAGCTTTCCAAAACATATTTTTCCACATTTTTCTGGAAAGGTTTGAATCAAATCCTATTTAAAATTGAATTCTAGATTTTTTTAAACAGAAAAGAAAAAGAATAAAACAAAAGAAGAAGCCGGGCCGGCTCGGCCCAGTCCCTTCCTTCCGCGCGAGCGATACAGAGCAGCCCACGCGCGCGCAGCCCTCCTTCTCTCACTGCCAAGCGGGCCCCGCATGTCAGCATTGCCTTCTCCAACCGTCCCCGCGCCGGACGCCCCGACCCCGTCGCCCACGACGCCCACGACGCCACGCCCCGCACGCACCCCACTCCCCTAAGCTCGCAACGGCGCGCTGACCCGAGCCCTTAAAATGCCGCACCCCCGCCCGCATTCTCCCCAGCAAGTGCGCCCCTCATACGCCGCCGGGCTGCCGTTTTGTAGACGATCTCGTCGCCTCGGCCGCCGCCGTTCTTCGACGAATTCCGGTGAGCACCGAAGACCTCCGCTCCTCCCGTTTCCCCCCTCACCTTCCCATCGATCTTGCACACCTCCGTGACATCTTTTCTTGACCATAGGATCTCCGGGACGTCGAGGCCGTCCGTGCTCGTGCCGCTCGGTCCGCCGCCGTCGACGTGTCTCTTCCCCTTTTCTTCTGTGCCTTGAGGTTCGGTCCGATGTCGCGCATCTTCCTGACAAGGTTGCGCACTCCCTCGCGCTCCAGATCAACCACACCATCTTCACCGGAGCTCACCGCCCACTTGCACGACTCTGACGAGCAATTGTCGGCGCGCAGGAACTCCCCCGCCGTCCACGACCACCTCGTCTGCTCCGCCTCGGCTTTCCCTACCCTCAGGTACTAGCCACGCAGCCGGAACCCCTCTGTTCCGTCGATTCCGTGCAGGTCGGGCATGGCGCCGCCGCGGCCGGAGACGTCGCCGGTGTGCTGCACCGCCCGTGTTAGGTCAAACGAGCCAGGGCCGTTAGATCACGATCTAACGGCTTCATTTTATTCTTATTTCGAATCGGTACCGATTAATCCGGAGCGTCCACATAAGTTGGATCGGATGGCTGTGATTAATCGCATATTCTAAAAATTTGCTAAAAGGACAGAAACAAATTCAAACTTCAAAAATTCAAAACTTTCAAACTACAACTCCAAATTTAGTAAATTTTATGTCCCTGGAAAGCCCTTCTCATGTAGATTGTTTTAGCATCATTAGTTTTCCCTTTTTCATCTGTTAAAATTGAATAATATGCAGAGAGGCATTTCGGCCATTTAATCCATAACTGGTTTTGTAAAAATATTTTTAAAGTAAGACCTTTTGCTAAATGGTGTTATGTACACTCTTTGTCCAGAGAACTTAAAACCTAAATTTTATAGAACATTAAACTACTGAGGTGCAATTATCTTATATGATGAACTTAAAGTACACCAAATAAATATATAATTGCATTCAATTTGTCCATGTCATCATGCATTAAGTCATAAAATAGAGAATTATTAAGTTAACATAATATGATTAATTTGTGTCAACATATTGCATACATACATGCATAGCATTGTTTTTATATTGCCATATGTGTGGAGTGTGGGTGAATGTTTTGTTTCTGCTAATTTTAGATTGTGCGGAGTGCCTAGCTGTTTGTGACTACTGTACCAACCCTTCCTGTGACCAAGGCAAGTGACACTCATAAGTCTCCTACTATTTTTATGATATTGCATAGTAGTATTTTCTATAGTATGCATGCTAGGTTTGTGTGCGGTTACTATATTAAGCTATGCCCCTATGTAGTGTGTAGCTATCCCCCACCTTGAGCCCAGTAGCATGGAACTTGGTACAAAGCTTAGCCAAGCTATGAAAAATGTTTTGATTAGTTGGATAGTGGAAAAAATAATGAAGTTAATTAATGAACTACCTGGGTGCTGGGTGGAGAACCATGGTGGGTGGCTACTCAGGGGGTCCATGTCTATGGTCCATGTCTATGGTAATCGCCCTTGGTGGAAGCGCACAATTGTGGAAAGTCACCCAGGCTTAAAGAGATTGTAGACGCACCTTGTTTAGTAGCTTCTAGTGCAGCCACATGTCAAATGGGCTCTGTCTTGATCATACATGCTGTGAGACCCCAAAATCCGCGTGACTAGCAGATGTAGGGATAATAGGTGGGAGTGGTCCGCTTTATGGATTTTGGGGAATTGCTTCGGAAAGATCTCGTCTCAATCTTGTCTTTTCCATTTCACAATTGGGCGTTATGGAGGAGGGAATGATTGGGTCGTGTGGTGAAAGTGCACACCCTCTCGAGAGTGAAAAACTAAGTATACTTAGCCGTGTCCCCGGCTATGGACATTTTGAGCGACTACACAGGGTAGATGTTGAAAATCTCCTGATCCAATTTCTTAATAAAATTTGATGGGTGAACAAGGGTTTGGGAGCTCACTGATGTCTATCGGTTGTGCTCGTTGTGTGTAGTTTTCAAAGTTGTTCACTGATGTCTATCGGTGGTACTCTTTGTTGTCAAAGGTGTTCACTGATGTCTATCAGTGGTACTCTTTGTCTAAGATGAAAAGATGTTTTATAAATGATAGGACAAAATTGGCTTTTATACAAATCAGCCTCAAACTCCACCTGGCCAAATATGCATGTAGATATAGTCTTGCTAAATAAGTCAACATAGTGTCATCTTGCCAACACAATTCAATTGTGCTGACCCAATATAGTTTGGGCTGCAACTCACCATTGCAGGACCCTATGACGAAGAGTGAGGATTGATAGGGTCGCGAGTCTCCAACCAACATGCCTTGCCTGTGGCACATGATGAAGATGGACCTCACTTTATCCATTAGCTTTCCGCTGTGTAATGAATATTGATGCAATGTTATGGTATTTCATCTTAAACTGTGTGTGCTAGCAAGTCGGTCTAGGGACTATCACTATACACAGGAGGGCGCTACCTTATATTAAAAGGGGGACCTTTACACCAAAGCTTTTGACAAACTAGAAGACCGGGGCAAGAACTGAATCGAGCACCTACCCAGCGTCTTATGGTCACTCAGGACCACACCCAGCAGAGCCACGGGAGAAACACCTTTCTTCCTCGTCTATGGAGCAGAAGCGGTCCTGCCAACTGAACTCAAGCACGGATCCCCCCGGGTACCTGCCTATGATGAAGAGGCTCAGATGGAGAGGAGGATTGATGACATCAATTTCCTGTAAGAAGTGCGGTGTCGAGCATCTCTGAGATCTGCTCGTTACCACCAAGCGCTCAGGCGCTATCATGGCCGCCATGTGCGAGGAAGAGCATTGGAGCCAGGAGACCTGGTCCTCCGGAAGAAGCAAAAGCACGATGGAATGAACAAAATGTCATCGAAGTGGGAAGGTCCGTATCGGGTCACACATACCTTAAGGCCTGGAGCAGTCTACCTGGAGGATGAGAAGGGTAGGCCGGAGGGCAACGCCTGGAACATCGAGAATCTCCGGAAGTTCTACCCCTGACTACAAACAAGAATCGCAAAATAGTTATGTTCGACTATGCACGCCCTGGGGGCTAGTGTTGTGTAGAAGGGTGTAAGAATTGTCGCCAAGAAATAAAAGATAAGTTTTCAATTTCGTGAGCCACAATTTCTGTCGTAAAATTATTTTTCCGTAGCAACACGTAAGCAGGGGGCTGGTATGTGCCGGTGGCTGACATTGGGACGAGAGTGAGCGCCTATCATCGGGGGCTGCCTGCCCAGTCAGCCGTGCCGCCGCAGAAAGGAGTGATTGGGCTGTGCTGTGCTTTAAAGCACATAAGTACAGAAATGCACTACCAACTTTGCTTGCGGATTGCTTTGGATAGAATTTTTCACGACATAAAGAGAGGGTCCATTCTTTTCCTACTGAAAGTTTGCTGTGTGTAGCGCCTCCCCGGGACATGAAATCTTCAAAAGGAGACAGAAGTGGAGCTAAACCCGGGAGAGGCCTAAATCAGAAAAGCAATTGGGGAAACAGATAAGTTTGCACTTGCATACATCTTAGGCATAATATCTCGCTTGGACTCAATATACTATCAAACTGAGCATGCTTAACGGTGTATGAGAGCCCTTGCGAGGACGAGGCATCCTCCCTGGTGAACGGTCAGTTTCCCTCTGGCTTAGTAGCTGCGGCTGTGGAGTAAAGCCCCGAAGGGTATAGTGCTTCCAGGGGTATTAATTCTGCTGCTGACAGTTAAGGATACTTGCACCTGAGTTGACTCCTCATAAACTGGAAGGCACATAGTGCAAAGGGAGATTGGGAAATGACCCCGGGAGTTGTGCTAGGAAATGCATTCATATTTAATTCCGAAATTACATTATTGCATTACATTCAGCAAGGCAACCTATGCCCATATCTTGCCTGTGCTACTAAGGCCAGCTTAGGCGCCCTGGCTGTGCAAACCAGTTTGCTCTTTGACTGTCGGGACAACCCTTGTCTTCTAGGGACGCCTGGAGGAAAGGGACTTCCGCGCAGAGTCTTCAGGCGTTTTGAAGATCAGGAGGTCCCCCGTCGTACCCTGGAACGTACCGGGTGCAAAGAGCGTGGTCGCAGTCATGGAGCTTGTCCGTAATTTCTCTTCTTCGTGCGGCAAGAAGGAAAACAAAAACAATTCAGTCTTATTCGCTAAGATTGGATAAGCTCGAAGGGAACCTAACCGAAAAAACGCCGTCAAGGTCCTGGAGAAGCCGGAGCAGCCTCAGATTGCGCGCGGCCTCGCTCCACAAGGCCGCAAGGAATTCATCCTTCCGGAGCGCCACTGCCACCGACGCATCCATGGCTGCATGACCTGCCACGTCCCCAAGCGCGGGGAAGACAAGGGATGGCCGAGGGAGGGTAGACGGACCAACTCCGCCCCGAAACGACGACTCCGCCGCGGAGATCTCGGAGGCAGCTCCCCCCGACATCGCCTCCGCGTCACCGGACATCTTCGACAACTCGCATCTCGAAGAAGGGAGGAGTGGAGGCGAGTGGAGCAGAAGGGGAGAAGCGTGCGACGAAGACTGGGGGCTGCAGAGTCTTTTATAGACTCCCCGGCCGCCAACTACCGCTTGGCGTTCCAAGTGCCACAGTAATGGGGACGCGTTTTGTTAAAAACCTGTTCTGATTCACACGGGGCACAGAAGCAAAGTACAAGGAACGGAGACAAGCTCTTCTTGGACAAAGGCAAGAACTACAACGAAGACCTACTTTTTTACAGCAAAAGGTTTCACCCCCGACAACCCGGGAGTGCGAGCGTACACCGGAAGGCGCTACCTCCATAAGTACGTCGATGAGGCCGCCAAGAAGGAGGTCAAGGAGAGCTTCCACCTCTCCTCCTCGGCTTCTCGCTTCCTCAGGACGACGAGCTCTCCTCCACCTTAACGTTGGACGAGCTTTCCTCTTCTTCATCCTTGTCAAAGGAGCTGGAGTCGCCGCTACCGCTGCTGCTGCTCTCCATGCAGCACTCGGTTCGTCCTCCGGCGGCGTCAAAGATCTTCACAGAAAGCGTCGCATCCCCGTCGTACAGGAACGTCACCTTCTGCCCCTAGGTTAACCGCAGGGAGCGGGAGAATAACTTCCACCCATGGCCCAGGAGCATGGAGTCGTCGACGGTGTGCTCCGTCCAGACCCAGGAGGGGCCGTTGGGGCAGCCGTCGACCTGGAACCAGAAGCCGGAGGGCCTGCCCTCCGCCATGGCCATCGCAAAGGAATCCGAAAGGCGCAAGTGACCGCGGAGCTGGCAGTCCATATCCACCATGAACTCGAACGGGGCGAAGCCTGTGTGGGTTGAGCTCCTTGGAGGAGGGGAAGCCCGACCACGACCACCGCGGCCGCCGCGGCCACCTCGACTCCCTCTTCCTCGACCTCGGCACCCGCCATGACCACAGACAGGCAGTCCTTCTCTCGCCGCGGCTTGAACGATGCGCACAAGTCCTCGTCCCCGCTTCGCCGGCGCCATTGCGGCAAAGGTGTTGGGTGGATTGGGAGGCAGGGAGGCAAAGAAGATGGATGGGGACTGAGGAATCCGCCCCTGCTTTTATGGCCCGAGCTCCTCCCCCCACGACGAACTCCTCGGTCTCTCCGTTACCAAGAATCGAGGAGGCCAACGTAGTTATTCCCCCTAGTGGAATAATTCCAAGAAGACCAGGCGCCGGACCCACTTTGACTTCTATGTCATAGTTCCGGCAGCCTCAGAAGACCGAAGCCGTCGGGACCATGCCCGGGGGCTACTGTCGCAGTAGTGGAACATGGGGTTCCCCTAGCGCTGCCCAAGTGGGTCCACCGCCCGTGGGCCCAACTCGAGATGGACAAGGCCAAGACTCGTCACAAGACTTGGCGGGTGCCCACGCACCGAGCAAGACCTCCCATGTACCCAGGACCCCCGGGTCTCCCGCGCCCCAGATGTAACCGAAGACCCTAAGAGTACGAGTCCTCGGCAGGACCGGGCTCCCTCTCGGGTACAAGACCGTACAAGGAGAAGATAAGGCTTCTACCACCTTCCAGAGGATGGTAGAAGCCCGCAGAAGACTTGGGAACCAAGGCGCGGACAGGGGACACCACCTACCCGCTGTCAGCCCCTGTCCTCCGCTTTCCCTAAAGGTGCAAGAGGATCCCACCAATCCGATGACCGATACTTGGAGGAGAAGAGGCCACGTCGCCGTCTCCACCAAGGAGAGGAGTTGCTTCCTGCCAAGACCCCTTCATGCTCCTCCCATGACCTCTGTGGTATCCCCTTTCCCTATAAAAGGAGGACCAAGGGCATGGAAGAGAGGGGGGCGAACACGAGGCCAACACAAGGTGAACACAAGACCAAGCTAGGCTAGGGCCGGGAAGGGAAGGAAGGTGATCTCCTCCGGGCAAGGATCTGTCTTTCTCCTTCCTCTAGCCGAGTACCCTGCCGGAGAACACCATTGTAGGCCACACCATGATTCGTCCATCTATCCAGACATGCAGGAGTAGGGCTGTTAGCCTTCGGGCGGCCTGAACCTGGGTAGATCGTTGTGTGCTTTCCTTGTTTGCCTACCACGTCGATATCGAAGAGTGAGTGAGGAGCTCATCGGTGACCGTCCCCCGGGAGACGTTTTCAGCCTCCTTCGCGCCCCTACCGAATCTACAAAGGGGGTGTCTCGCATCCCCGGTGTCCGTCCTTCGAGACATGACAGGGCCGACCATGTCGAGCCCCCAAACGGCGAACGGCCAGGTGATGGGGATTGTCTTGAGTGCCGAGGTCGGCTGCTGCTGCTGTACTCGGAAGAATTGGCAGCCGGCACATTTTCGGACGAGCTCTTCTACGTCCTCTAGTGCGTTTGGCCAGTAGAAGCCGTGGCGCAAAGCTTTGGCCACGATGGCTCTTGAGGATGCATGGTGGCCACATTCTCCTTGGTGGATTTCCCTTAGCATGTCGTAGCCGTCTTCTCTTTTGATGCAGCGCATAAAAATGCCGGCTATGCTGCATTTGTACAGTTGGTTGTTGATGATCGTGTAGCCCTTTGCTCGGCGCTGTACTTGCCGCGCGCGGACTTTGTCCTCGGGTAGCTCGCCCTTGACGATGAAGTTTAGCAGAGGTTGTCTCCAAGATGGTACCTCTTGGATGAAGAAGATGTCCTCCTCCTCAGTCCCCGGGTCTGGAGAGCCGGGTGGTGAGTGATGGCACCGGTGAGGTGTTGTTGGGAAACCCCAAGAGGAAGGTATGAAGTAGTGCAGAAGCAAGTTTTCCCTCAGTTGTGAAACCAAGGTTTATCGAACCAGTAGGAAACTAGAGATCTTCCGGAGGTTGTTGAAGATGACTTTGGCAGGGCGCACTGCCGGTGTCAGCAACGAATGTGGAACCTGGACACAACACAATCAAGATACTTTGCCCCAACTTAACAGTGAGGTTGTCAATCTCACTGGCTTGCTGTAACAAAGGATTAAACGTATGTGTGGAGAATGATGTTTGCTCGCAAGGAATAAAGGTAACAAGATTACAGTAGGATTGTTTATCAGTTTGAGGAAAAAGGACCGGGGTCCACAGTTCACTAGTGGTGTCTTTCCATAAATAATAATAGCATACATGCGGGTAAACAAATTACAGCTGGGCAATTGACAGAATAAAGAAGTGCATAATGATGCATATACTATAATTATGATGGCTAGTGTGATATTCATTTGGGCACTACAACAATATACATAGACCGTTCCAACCGCATCTATGACTAATAATCCACCTTCCGGTTAGCGTCCGCACCCCTTTTAGTATTAAGTTGCAAGCAACAGAAAATTGCATTAGGCAATGTGTGTAATGTAAGTAATACAAATACCCTTAGATAAAGTACTACTGTTTTATCCCTAGTAGCAACAGTACATCTACAACCTTAGAGCTTGCTGTCACTACCCCAGATTAAATAGAGACATGAACCTACTATCGAGCATAAATACCCCCTCTTGGAGTCACAAGCATCTACTTGGCCAGAGCATCTACTTGCAACGGAGAGCATGCAAGATCATAAACAACGCACTCACAAGATATATTATGAAGCAATAACATAGTACTCAATATTCATCGGATCCCAGCAAACACAACATGTAGCATTACATAAAGATGATCTTGATCATGTTAGGAAGCTCACAAGATCTAAACATGGTAGCACAAGAGGAGAAGACAACCATCTAGCTACTGCTATGGACCCGTAGTCCAAGGATGAACTACTCACGCATCAGTTCGGAGGCGGGCATGGTGATGTAGAGCCCTCCGGTGATGATTCCCCTCTCCGGCAGGGTGCTGGGAGGAGCTTCTGAACCCTCCCGATCTAGGGTTGATGACGGCGGCGGCTCTGGACTTCATGGAGGAAAAAGGTGCGTGTCTCTGGTCTTAGATATCCGAGGGGTATAAGTAGGCGAAAGGGCGAAGGCGGCGGGGCCTCGAGGGCCCCACACCCCGTGCTCGCGCGGCAGAAGGGGGAGCCGCGCCGGGAGGGGGTGTGGGCCCCTTGGGGTCCTCCTCCGTCTCCTCTTCGGTGTTCTGGAACCTCCCGGGGAAAATAAGCACTTTGACGTTTCGTTTGTCCAATTCCGAGAATATTTCCTTAACAACTTTTCTGAAACCAAAAACAGCAGAAAACAGGCAACTGGCACTGTGGCATCTTGTTAATAGGTTAGTCCCAGAAAATGCATAAAATGATATAAAAGTGTATATAAAACATGTAGCAATTGGCATAATATAAGCATGGAACATAAGAAATTATAGATACGTTTGAGACGTATCAAGCATCCCCAAGCTTAGTTCTACTCGTCCCGAGTAGGTAAAACGATAACAAGAATAATTTCTGAAGTGACATGCTTCACACAATCTTGATCAAATAATAATGTAATGCATGTAAGTTGAGATCAAATGAATAAAAGCTGTAGTTTATATTGATATCAAATGAGTAATGAATAAACAAGTAGGCATAACAAAGCAAAACTTTCAATGAATCAGTAATAGAGAACAATCAACCGTGCAAAGTAGATATTAAAGATGATTTAAGCTTCAAGCACAACAATATAATCATCTAATGAATCAAACAATCATGACAACTTTGGGAAAGGATCAAGTCAAGCGATAGCAATATGCACGTAGAAGATCGTTTCTCTATTTGTTCACACAAAAACAAGCAAGTGTTCAGCGTTGGTTCCTGGCACCAGGATGTTGTGGCTAAGAGAATAATAATGGGGGTCTGGAAGGCCAACGGAAGAAAGTCTCACACAGCTGAAAGTGATCATTAGACAAGAGGAAGTCTTATAATCGAAGCTATGTAAGGAGTAGTGATTGCCACACAGCGGATGCACATAGAGCTATAAGTGTATGAAAGCTCTCCAATGGAACTAGTGGGGGTGCATCCAACTTGCTTGCTCACGAAGACCTAGAGCACTTTTGAGGAGGCTCATCATTGGAATATACAAGCCAAGTTCTATAGTGTAAAGTTCCCCACATAGTTATGCAAGTAAAAGATGAAAACTCTCACATATGGAGTAAAGGTGTCGGCCCAGTGGAATCCAGGGTGTCCAGGGCCCAATCTCCACAGCCCTCGCACGCGACGGTATCGAAGAATGACTAAGGACCAAGCCAAACACTTGGAGAGACTCTCGAGGGAGAAGTCCTCGAGAGGGCTTGAAGGGCAGCGAAGGCCTGAAGAGGCTCCCCCCGCGACTGCCCCTCTACAAGGCTCTCTCCCTTGGAGAGGAGTCAACGCAAATCCCCCCACAAGGCCGCTCAGGCCTTGTAGAGATGCTTCGCTGTGAAGCAACCGCCGCAGAGCGCACATGGCCTCTGCCGCGGCCGCAGAGTGACGCGCGCGCCTGCGCGCGGTGACGACGACGCCGCAGTTGCCATTCTGGTGATTAAAGGGGTCAACAAAGTTGTGCCCCCCGCACCGGACTACGAAGCTTTCCCCTTTGGTGATAAAGCGGATGGCCGGCGCTACGCTCCAACGACGACGTCACCGTGGGCGCCCCCACGATCTCTGCGGCACCAGCTGGCCGTCCTGCGCGGACGGTGGTCTTCCTGCCCCAAGGGCAGGCTTTACGACCATGGACCAAGTCCATGGACAACCCAGCTGCGGTGCACCCTGCCCCTCCATTGCGTCGCCATGTGGGAACCCTTCCACAGCGCAGGACGCGGGGATGAGGCCCGGGGCGCCTATAAAAGGAGAGGGAGCACCTCCGTAGCGAGGGATCGATCGATCGAGCCCCGGACGCCCGAATCCCCGATTCGCATTGATCGGACCTTTGGCACTCTACCACTCGAGGAGGAAGAAGACCTTAGGGTTCCCTCCTTGAGGTCCACACTGCCATAAGAGAGTCCTCGGCAAGCTCATTGTACTGTACCCTCTGCAGCGCAATACAGACAAGCAGGAGTAGCGGTGTTACCTCCTTCCGAGGGCCGTGAACCTGGGTACGGGCTGGTGTCTATCTCTGTCGTGATGTCCCTCCTCAGGCTCGACGAGCACCGTCGCCGTGCCGGTTGAGGGTTGTTTGACCAACGCGTTCAGCCCCCCATCGAACAACTCTTCAGAGTGTGATCACCCCTGTATCGTGGGAGTCACTCTCCGACATTTGGCGCGCCAGGTAGGGGCTGAGGCGCGTCTTCAACCTTCGACCAGCCTTCGCGCCAGGATGGACGCTCGCACGACACGCGCCAACAGGCGCACAGCTGGCAGGGCTGATACTAAGCCCGGCGCCGCCACCACTCGCGGCCGCCCTCGCGGGAGCCACACGACGGACCGCGCCAACACCGGCCCGCACGTGGAGGAGCCCGAGAGCGAGGATCGCCGCGACGGCGACCGCCGCGACGACGAGGACGTCTACCCCGAGCGCCACGAGGACGCTGAGTCCTCGCATCCGTCTCGGCGCCAAAGCGCGTCCTCTCAGGGACGTCCAGAGCCCAGTCCACACACTGCGCTGCTCATGGCTCAGGAGCTTCTCCGCTACTGGCCCAATCCGGAGGCCCATGACCACTGGTTCACCACTCTGGCCACGCAGGAACGGCCGCGCCGGGTGCGCCTCCGCCACCACCGGGACCACCTCCGGTTGCGGCGCAGAGGGCTGCCTCTCATGCGTCCTCGCCGCGCGACTGCCAAATCGTGCAGCGCACCGCGCCTGACGCGCGGGTGGGGATGGAGCGCCAGAGGGACCTCCAGAACCGCCTCGTTGAGGAAATCGGCCAGGCGGGGCAGCAGAACCGCAGGGCTCTCCAGGGCGGAACCGCCACGTACGCCACCGGCTGCATGGCCTTCACCCGCGCTCTGCACCGCGTGGTCTGGCCACAGAAGTTCAGGCCTGCCCTTCGCAAGGGCTACGACGGGTCAAGCAACCCCATCGAGTTCCTGCAGCTCTACACCACCTCTATCCAAGCTGCAGGAGGGGACGACAAGTTCATGGCCGTCACGCATCACGCCTACAACATGGTCAAGATCCCCGGCAGCGCTGGCACTATCACCATCCATGGTCATATCCTGGATGCCACGCGCGCTGTCGAGAGCGCCTACAAGGCAGCCGCCATGGCGTTCCCGGCTGACGAGGACATGGAGCCTCTCGAGAGGCCCAAGAAGAAGAAACAAATGTTCTCTTAAGAGCAAGCTTCCACGAAGAAGGTGTCGCTGAGCACCAGTGGCTCGGGGGCTGAGGGCTCCGGGGCTAGCGTCACCATAGGCGCTACCTTGCCTCCCAAATAGGAAAGCGCGCTCGTCGCCTTCCTTCGGGCAAACTCTGACATGTTCGCATGGACTCCGTCAGATATGTCCGGCGTACCAAGGGAGGTGATCGAGCACCACTTAGCCGTGTGTCCAGACGCACGCCCCGTCAAGCAAAAAGCGCGGAAGCAAGCCCCCGAGAAGCAAGCATTCATCTTCAAGGAAGTAGAAAAGTTACAAGCGGCAAACGTCGTCCGCGAAGTCACGCACCCCACTTGGCTCTCCAACGGCGTGGTTGTCCCTAAACCCGCTGGAGGAGGCCGACTCTGCATCGACAACACAGACGTCAATAAGGCCTGCCCCAAGGACCCATACCCCATGCCAAGGATAGACGAGATCGTGGACTCCACCACCGGCTGCGACCTCCTTTGTTTTCTGGACGCCTTCTCTGGTTATCACCAGATCAAAATGGCTAAAGAGGACGAGGAGAAAACAGCATTCCTCACCCCCTGTGGTGTGTATTGCTACACTTGCATGCCTTTCGGCCTGAAAAACGCCGGCGCCACTTTCAAGAGGCTCATGAGGATAGCCTTGGGGGCGCAGATGGGCAGAAACGCAGAAGCTTATGTCGACGACATTGTGGTCAAGTCTCGCGAGGGAGACACTCTCTTGAAGGATCTCGAGGAAACCTTCGCCAGCCTGCGCAAGGTGAACATCAAGCTGAACCCCGCCAAGTGCGTCTTCGGGGTACCTTCAGGCAAACTCCTCGGATTCCTCGTGTCTCACCGCGGCATAGAAGCAAACCCTGACAAGATCAAGGCCATAGAAGGAATGCAGCCTCCTCCGCGACCCAAGGACATGCAGCGCTTAGCAGGCTGTATGGCCAGCCTGGGCCGTTTCATCTCCAAATTCGGCGAGAGAGCCCTGCCATTCTTCAAGATCATGAAGAAGTCCGGCACATTCAGGTGGACCCCTGAAGCAGACAAAGCTTTTGAAGACTTAAAGAGGTATTTGGCCAGCCCACCAGTCATGGTAGCCCCCAGGACAGGCGAACATCTGAAGCTATACCTATCAGCCACTCCTCAGACCGCAAGCGCCGTCCTGGTGGCCGAAAGGGAAGAGCCAGTCCTCCCCAAGAAAAGCGTTGCCACTCCAAGTCCAATGCCGCCCGACAAAGATCTCGGCAAAGGAGCAGTCTCCACAGACCCATCGCCAGGCCCACAGCCTCAAGTCGAGTCTGCTCCGAACACCCTTGCCGAGACCCCTCCACAGGCGGATCTCGACAAGGTCCCTGAAGAGCCTCCGCAGAGAGCCGACGCTGCACCTCCCTCGACAACCCTTGTCGAGCACCCCGTCTACTTTGTCAGTACAGTACTGCGGGACGCTCGGGAACGGTACCCAATGCAGCAGAAGCTCCTCATCGCCTCCAGGAAGCTGCGACACTACTTCTAGGGCCACCCCATCACGGTGGTCACTTCCTTCCCCCTGGAGCAGATCCTGCGCAACCCCAACGCCACAGATCGTGTCGCGGGATAGAACATCGAGCTGCAGACATTCAATTTGTGCTTCGACACCACAAGAGTCATCAAGGGAAGAGCGTTGGCGGACTTCGTCGCCGAATGGACTGACCCAAGTCCTGAAGAGCCTCGGGGAGAAGAGGCCGAGCTCTCTGGAGACACGATGCCCAGCCACTGGACCATGCACTTCGATGGAGCCTTCGCCTGCCGCAATGGCGGGGCAGGCGTCGTCTTGACCTCACCCAAAGGCGACAAACTCTACTACGCTGTCCAGATGTGCTTCACAATTGACAAGATCTCCAACAACATCGCTGAATACGAGGGCCTTCTCGCCGGCTTAAGGGCCGCCATCGCTCTAGGCGTCAAGCACTTACTCGTCAAAGGCGACTCCCAGTTGCTTGTCAACTTCTCCAACAAAAGCTACACGCCTAAGGACGACCACATGGCCGCATACCTTGAAGAGGTCCGCAAGCTCGAGAAGCACTTCAGAGGCATGGAGCTCATGCACATCCCGAGGAAAGAGAACCAGGAGGCCGACGACATCGCCAAGCGAGCCTCGCGAAGACAAGCCCAGCAGGCAGGCGTCTTCGAAGAAAGACTCACCAAGGCATCCATAAAGCAGCCACAAGAAGCTACAGCCGCAAGCACAGACGAAGCACTCCCACCACCTCCTGAAGCTGGGGCACCCGATTGTGGTCCTCACACAGGGGAGCGTCTGTTGCTGACAGCGGCACATCAAGAAATAGGCTGGATTGACGAGCTCAAAGACTACCTGATGAAGGGGGTCCTCCCCGAAGAAGATGCGGAAGCAGAGCGAATCGCTCGACAGGCGAAATCCTACTACATCCTCGAGGTAGACCTGTACCGCAAGCGCCCAAATGGGATCGCGCTCAAATGCGTCCCTCCCGAAGAAGGCCAAATGCCGATCAAAGACATCCATAGCGGAGAGTGCGGCCACCACTCGTGCGCGCGCACCCTCGCAGGCAAGGTCTTCAGGAGCGGCTTCTACTGGCCGCAAGCGCTTCAAGATGCGATCACCATCGTCCAAGCTTGCGACGCCTGCCAGTACCACGCCAAGCAAATCCATCAGCCGGTGCTGGGGCTCCAGACCATCCCGCTCTCCTGGCCGTTCGCGGTCTGGGGGCTGGACATTTTGGGCCCCTTCCCAAAATCGCAAGGGGGCCACCATTTCCTCTTCGTGGCCGTCGACAAGTTCACCAAGTGGGCCGAGGTCGAACCGGCGCGCAGTATACCAGCCGGGGCAGCGGTGAAATTCATCAGGAGCCTAGTCTGCCGCTTTGGAGTGCCTAATCGCATCATCACCGACAATGGCTCGCAGTTTACCAGTGGCATCTTCCGGTCTTACTGCGAAAAACTCGGCATCAAGCTCTGCTTCGCCTCGGTGGCTCATCCACAGAGCAATGGTCAAGCCGAGCGAGCAAATGCGGAAGTCCTCAAGGGCCTCAAGACCAGAAGCTTCAACATCCTCAAGGGCCACGGCAAGGGCTGGATCGACGAGCTCCCATCTGTGCTCTGGTCCATACGCACAACTCCCTCCCAGCCCACTGGTGAAACGTCGTTCGCCCTCGTCTATGGAGCCGAAGCAGTCCTCCCCACAGAAATCAAGCACGGATCCCCACGGGTCCTTGCCTTCAATGAGGACACCCAAGAGGACCTCCACAACGACGACCTGCTGCTTCTCGATGGATTGCGCCGCCGTGCCGCCCTCAGAGCGGCAAAGTACCAGCAAGACCTGCGACGCTACCACAGCCGCCATGTGCGCTCGCGCACTCTGGAGGCGGGCGACCTCGTCCTCAGACGAATCCTCTCCAGAGAAGGTCTCCACAAGCTCTCGCCTATGTGGGAAGGCCCCTACAGGGTCTCTCACATCGCCAGGCCTGGCGCTGTGCGCCTCGAGACTAAAGACGGCATCCCCGTCAAGAACCCGTGGAACATTGCGCATCTACGCAAGTTCTACACATGATCATAGTCACGCCCGTGATCATCGTCACGTCAGGCATTTTTTGTCTCTAGAGGGAAGCTCACGGCTTCACCTCCAAGCTTCACAAAGCTTCTCTTGAGGGCCAGCCCTCCGAGCTCTCCTCGTAACGAGCCACCGCAGGCCGTAGAGAGTCTCAGCCACTAATGGGTGGTCCCCATGCCTCGACATGGAAAGAACGTTAGCTTGGCAACCCCAAGTGTAATGAACCATTTCGTTCCCAAGTGGAACAATGCGCTGAGGCGCCGCTGTGCAATATTTTGGTGGTGAGTTTACTTTCATCATTTGCCTTTCCATGTGCGCTTATATTCTTCCCATGCGCACCTCGCGAGCGGGGGCTGAGTACGGTGCCTGTGCCTCAAGAGCACCCCAGCAGCACTGCAAAACCCAAGGGATCCGAGCTCTGGCTAAAGGGCATGCTCCCAAAAACACGCCACCTCTCCAAAGGACCTTGGTACTTACTCTCTTCGCGAGATACACATGAGGAAACCTATAAGCGCACATGAGTCCTTACCACCAAGCACTAGTGTTTTGGGTTCACCTCTCTAACATCCGCAGGGAACAAGAGTCCCTCCAAGCTCGTGGAGGCAAAACTCGGCCCCTAGAGGAGAGCGCATCGCCAGGTAAAGCCTACGCAGAGCAAAAGCCTCGCAAAGCTAAGTTCAGCGCTCACGCCTCGAGAATCTCTTCATCTCTCTCACGAGCACTCGTCGTCCCTCGAGCGATTCTTTTCCCTCACACTCCATGGACTGCTTGCACGTCAAAGGGGGGCCCTTGAGCGTCGCACCTCGAGGACTCTTACCTCTCTAAGCCTTAAACTCCCCCCGGCCTTGCCGAGTCATTGCTCAGGCATACCGCAGCGGTGGAGTCATAGCGCAAGGAGAAGGGTCCTAGCGACGCAGAGCGAACAAAGACATGAAGTTGAAGCAAAAGGCCCTTCGAGGGGCACACGTGCGAATTTAATAGCATCTACTTAAAAATATATTACAGACTGTGGAGCAAAAGTCTCTAAGCCAAGTCTTTTAACGGCGCTACAAGCGCATCATAATACAGGAGAGGATCAGGCAGAAGCTTCGTCGCCCTCCTCCGTAGACCTTTCCTCTCCAGGCTCGCCCTCGGAGCCTGCCTCCTCAACGTCGTCCTCCCTCGCCTCAGCCCGCTTGAAGCGGCTGCAGAAGTCGTCGACCTGGTCTCGGACTGAGTTGGAGATCTGCCACCCTTCCTCCCCCTCGAGAGGCTCGGTCACCGATGTGTAGTCGAAGCCGGGTCGGAGGTGCTGGAGGTTGGTGAAGATGCGGTCGACTGCCACTGCCAGGAGTTGGTGGCGTTCCTCCTCGACGACGTCGCGGAGCTCCGCGGCAGGGCCCTCGAGCGCCGTGAAGAGCTTGTCGAAGTAGGCGAGGTACGCGGCGGCGTCGGCGTTGCCCTAAACAGGGACGTACGGCGCATCCGCTCCCAGCCTCGCCGCGAGATCGTTGCCCCGAGCCACCAAGGACTGGAACATACGCTCCCGTTGCTGCGACAGCACCCGCGCCGCTTGAGCGCTCTCGGCAGCCTCCACCGCTCGCTCCACGGCAGGGCCCACCTGCTTGTTCATCTCCTCCATGTCTGCCATAAGGGCGGCAAGGTCCTGCGACATGCGCTCGCGAGCCTCTTCGGCAAGGCGGCGACCATCCGCAGCACGCCTCGCCCGGGAGTTCAGCCTGACGTTCATCTGCTCCAGCTCACGGATCCGGGCGTCATCCTCGGCGCGCCTCTTCCTGAAGCGATTCTCCTGCTTCTTGAATTTCTCATTATAGTCTCGAGAGACGGCGGCGCGGTACTCACTCTCCCGGGCTTGGAAGTCCTTCTCCGCCTCCTCCTTCCGCTCGGCAAACCTTGCGTTGAAGCGCTCCACGTGCTTCTTGTGGGTAGCCACTTCACGGTTGAACTTGCCGAGGGCTTCGGCCAGATTCCCCTCCCGGGCCTCAAGGTCGACGCGCTGCACCGACAGCTCCTGCTCCGCCTGCAACAGCTGCTCGTCGCGCTGACGCACGTCATTCTCACGCTCGTTCAGCCTTTGCCCCCTGGCATCCAAGGCCACGCGGACCGCCTCCAGAGAGGTCCGCACGACCTCAGAGTCGGCGAGGATCTTGGCCTCAAGCTGGACAAGCTCGCGATGCTTGTCCGCCAGCGAGGACTCCACCGCCTCCCGCTCCGCCCGGGCCGCGGCCAAGTCGTCCGCCGCCGCCTGGCGCTCGGCCTGGAGGGGCTCCAAGATCTCCTCGGCGTCGCGCACGGCGCCCTCGCGGACCTCCTTGGCAAAGCGCAGTGCCTCCTCACGCTCTGCCTACAGAGCCAGATCGCTCTGCCGGCGAACCTCCACAGCTGCGTGAAAGGCGGCCTAGGCCTCTGCAAGCTCGCCCTGCTGCCGGGCGATCTCTGCGTCCTCAAGGGCGAGGTGGGTCTCGAACCCGTCCAGGGACTCCCACACCAGGCGGAAGGCGACGCCGCGGCGTCCCCTGCTCCAGCCCCAGCCACTGAGGGCCAGGTCTTGTGGAGCCCCACGCGGCGCAGAGGTCCCAGCACCTGCGTCGAGCTTGAAGAAGGGGGCCTCTGCGTGGGGCCCTGCAGCGTCACGGGCCTAGGGGCTTTGCGGCGAGTTCTCTTCTTCAGCACCGGCGCCCCGCGCGCCGGTGTCGCCGCCCTCAAGCGGCACCTCATCATGAGCTTCAGGGGCAGGACAGGCCTGCCCCGTAGTCACTGTCTCCGCCTCCGCTGCAGAGCTTGGCGGGGGCGACGGAGGAGCTTCCCCCTCCATCTCGTCGGCCCTTGGCGGGCTCTGGGCTAGCGGCGTGTCCGCCTCGGCCTCCTGCTGCGCCGGAGGAGTGGCAGTGCGAGGCGGAGTAGGCGCCCTCTCCGCTTGCTCCTCAGGGCGCCTCCCCTCGAGAGGAGGCGCAGTCGCCTTAGCCTGAGGCGCACCCTTGGCAGGGCCTGCGGTATCCTCCACCACAGGCCTTGAGGCCTCGTCCGCCGCGGCCTCTGGCACGGTCCCCCTCACCTCAGCGGCCTTGCGAAGCCTTCAACGCTTCGCAGGCACCAGATCGCTGGCAAGGAGCAAGAAAACCTGTCAGAAGAGAACGGGCAAGCAGAGATTGAGGAAGAGAAAACCAAGATCAAGATACCTACCCAGTTTTCTTGGCGCGGGTATCAACCCACGCCATGCCAGGCGAACGCCATGAAGGCGTGGTCCTAGCTCCAGACCCCACGGGAGGCGCCTCTGCTTTCCTCTTGAGGGGAGCGCCGATTGGCTCCCCGGCAGGCCTGTCATGGGCCGCAGGTCCGGGGCTCTCGTCGCCCCACCGCAGTCTCATCGCCGTCGCTACCTTCACCCTCCGTAACAGGGCGCGAAGGGGCCACCCTGAAGGGCTCGTCGTCGCCGGACGAGACCTCGAAGATGTCCTCGACAGGGGACGCAGCCCTTGACGAGCTCGCCCCGCCGGTCGAGGGGTTCGCCCTTGCCGCCTCGCCGCCTAGCTCGATGTCCGATGCGGAGGGCGACTCCGTGGCTCCTGGCTCCTTCTCTACAGGCATGGCCACCTCGTCCTTCTCCTCCCCCGCCAAGCCAAGCGGGGTGAACGTCGACATCCGCTCCAGAATCGCTAGGCGCGTGTTCGTGGAGAGTTGGTGGAGAGGATTTAGCACCTCAGCAACCGCCACTGGCATGTCCGGTTTGATGAAGAGGACGCCCATGATGGTGGAGACGGCTTCGGGGCAGTTGTCGCAGCAGTGGAGCCGCATCGGGTCCGTGAGGCCCGAGTACATCCACATCGGCTTCTTGTGCGCCTGAAGCGGAGCGATGCGGCGCCTTACTAAGTCCTCCGCGATCATCTGACCGGTGAGGCCATTATCCCGAAGAAGCTTCATGCGGCCCACCAGGTCCGCGATCTGCGGGCTCCGGAATACCAGCTTGCCCCAGTGGGTGTTCTTCACGGGCGGCGCCTCCGGGATGTCGAGGAAGGAGCTCAGCGACTTGGCGCCGATGAGGAACCACCGCTGCCGGAAGTCATCCACCTTCTTCACCACCGCCGTGACAGGCTTCTCGCCGTTCCACGACATGGGGATGTAGACATCCCCCATGCCGTCCACGATGCGGAAGGAGACGCACCCCGTCCGCTCGAGGTTTGCGGAGCTCCGGAGCGCGTAGAAGCTCCGGAAGAGGGCCTCGGAAGGCTGCACCCCCAAGTAAGCTTCGCACAGGTAGGCGAAGATGGAGAGGATCAAGACAGAGTTGGGATGCAGGTGGAGAAGATGGATCTGGTAGAACTCCAGAATCGCCTCCAGGAAGGGCCAGTAGGGAGGCACCAGCCCCGCGTAGATGGTGTGGATGAAGATGGGGAAAAACCCCTTCGGGAGCCGGCCTAGCTTTGCGGCCCGGAGAGCACTGGCGCCGTGCTCGTTGGTCTTCCCGGCGACCAAATGCTGGATCTTGTCCAGCGCCGCCTCGTTGAAGCGCTCCCCGACCAGGGCGGGGCCAAGCACCTCTTCCCCCTGTGCATCCACAGGGAGCTTCGCCATCGCCGCCTTGCCCTTCGCTGGACTCATCGTCGGGAAAGGGAGAAGTGCGAAAAAGCGCTGAGGAAGAAGAAGATCGCCGGTGTGAGGAAGCTCAGAGGGCGAGGTCGAAAGGCCGGGCGCGAAAAATGAAAGCAGTAATGGCGGCTCGAGCCGGCGTGCAGTCTTTATCTCCCATCTGGGCAGTTGCCGGGGCGTGGTGGGACCCCCCACGACGCACACCCCGCCGAAGAGATCATGTCGTCGCAGACTCACCGCTGATCGACGCGTGTCTCGGGCCGGCCGGACACTTTGGGCCCATGACGCTTCGTCTGAGCCTGGTGGGCTTCGCCGTGCCCATCATGGGCCCGGGGGCTACTGTCGGCCCAGTGGAATCCAGGGTGTGCAGGGCCCATGCTCCACAGCCCTCGCACGCGACGGTATCGAAGAATGACTAAGGACCAAGCCAAACACTTGGAGAGACTCTCGAGGGAGAAGTCCTCGAGAGGGCTTGAAGGGCAGCGAAGGCCTGAAGAGGCTCCCCCCGCGACTGCCCCTCTACAAGGCTCTCTCCCTTGGAGAGGAGTCAACGCAAATCCCCCCACAAGTACGCTCAGGCCTTGTAGAGATGCTTCGCTGTGAAGCAACCGCCGCAGAGCGCACATGGCCTCTGCCGCGGCCGCAGAGTGACGCGCGCGCCTGCGCGCGGTGACGACGACGCCGCAGTTGCCATTCTGGTGATTAAAGGGGTCAACAAAGCTGTGCCCCCCGCACCGGACTACGAAGCTTTCCCCTTTGGTGATAAAGCGGATGGCCGGCGCTACGCTCCAACGACAACATCACCGTGGGCGCCCCCACGATCTCTGCGGCACCAGCTGGCCGTCCTGCGCGGACGGTGGTCTTCCTGCCCCAAGGGCAGGCTTTACGACCATGGACCAAGTCCATGGACAACCCAGCTACGGTGCACCCTGCCCCTCCATTGCGTCGCCATGTGGGAACCCTTCCACCGCGCAGGACGCGGGGATGAGGCCCGGGGCGCCTATAAAAGGAGAGGGAGCACCTCCGTAGCAAGGGATCGATCGATCGAGCCCCGGACGCCCGAATCCCCGATTCGCATCGATCGGACCTTTGGCACTCTACCTTAGCGTAGCCTAGCCGAACACACTCGAGGAGGAAGAAGACCTTAGGGTTCCCTCCTTGAGCTCCACACTGCCATAAGAGAGTCATTGTACTGTACCCACTCGGAGAGTTTCTTCGTGAAGGCACATAGCACAGTGATCGACGCCATCGCTATCGCTACCGGAATCCTATTTTAACAAATGAAATTTAGAACCAGATAAACAGGCGGAACCTGGGGTTTTTTCCCCATTGCGCAAGCCAAATAGAAAATCAAATCTACTCTCATATAATGCACCATTCGGGAACTCAAACAGGAGAATGAAACATGTAGAGAAGATAGCACTGACCGTCGAGAGCTGGAACCGTCAGCAACCAGAAAACCCCAAACAGCGAAGGCGGCCGTACAATGGCGATGGCGATGGAGCTCCTTGCTTGTCCCTCCTTCTCGACGGGCAAAGGGAGACGGGCAGGCGGCGGCAATGGCGATGGCGATGGCGATGGCGATGGAGCTCCTTTGCGCCTTCAATCACCCTGCTCTCCGCCCTCAATCCAACTCCTATTGCTCTGTTCTGGGGGGGGGTTCCTCGGGGTTCTCTCGGCGGCACCAGTGAGCCAGGGAAGAAAGACCACGTGGGCCCCATCAGCGGTATCCCTTGATTAAACAAGTGCCCGGCCCTACTGGATGCGATTCCAACCGAGCATCAGTCAACAGAGTCAACGCGGCCCCACTCGTCAGGTCCGGCCCCACTGGATGCGATTCCAACCGAGCATCAGTCAACAGAGTAAACGCGGCCCCACTCGTCAGGTCCGGCCCCACTGGATGCGATTCGAACCGAGCATCAGTCAACAGAGTCGAACGCGGACCCACTCGTCAAGTCCAAGGAGCGAGTCAACACAGTCCAACGCGTCCCCACTCGTCAGACTTGACGGTCAAGACGGCAAACGACCGCAAACGACCGCTATGAGCATTGTGAGAGTTTCGGCTAAGGAAGTGGGGAAAAGTGAGCAGAAGTTTCGAGCGTGGGGAAAAGTGAGCACAAATTACGACTTGGGGGCACAGGAGTAATAAGCCCTTTCTTTTTACATGGAGGTTGTGGAAATAGCACCAGTCGGGCATTCCAACTCCATTTAAAATGTGCTTTCATGTACGGGGTTTATATTTCAATCCTCTTAAACATGTCATGTCATACATTGTGCGCATTGCATCGATGCCATTCTTGAATGTTGGTTTCCATTTCTTTTTCGGTGTTTTGTTCTTCGCGGCAGAATTTGAATCCGAAGTAGAGATCAACAACACCGAAGGCCAGTTCTAGATAATCGACGATCAAATCAAGCATAAATCTATGGAGGACTTATTCTTGGTTATCTCGATCAATCCAAGCCGAAGATTTGCGAAAGAGTTATATCTTGTTATCGAAGAGCAAGGCAAGCATAACCTCTTATCTGCACATATATGGTTTTAAAGTATTTGATTCTTGGATTATGCATACGATTTATATGTGGTTATGAGTTGAGGTATAGAGTGTCCTAAGTGTTGCATCGCTAGAGTTTGCTATGCCTAGCCATGCTTAGGTCATCCCTCTGCTCCATCCGGTTGATGAATCAGAGTTGTGAAGGATGACGTGGAATTATCAGAGATGTGTTGAATATGCGAAAGGCTTGGATGGGAGGCCACATGGGGATTGTGGTGGGTTGTTCCATTCTTGCCAACTTAGGAACTGAGTTCCTGGGTTCGGAACCAAGACTATTCGTGCATCCACACAGGGCTCGGAAACCCCTCGACCCCAACATGACTAGCCTACTACGTGAAGCTACTAGTTCGAGTTTTCCATTTGCGTGTGCGGTAAAAAAGGATTGAAGAGGATTAGGGCTGGGGCAGCAGGGCTGCGGTCCAGATGTTGACCCTGGCAACCCGCACTAGGGACCGTTGCGCGTTGGTGGTCAGACCTACTGCTGTGGCTCACGGACATAGGCGAAACTTGGGAAAGGTCGTGGCCAACCCTTCTGCCGGCACTCCCAGGAAGAGTGCTAAAAGTACTGACGCATCGGTTGGTTCACGTGTGTGGGTAGCTACAACCCCTGCAGGGTAAATCTTTCGAAAAGCCATGTCCACGGTTATGGACGACTTGGTACCTTATTTCGGTTATCATAGACAACTATAATATAAGTATAAAACTTGCCAACTAAGGGAGGATTGCTTCCTCGGGTTGAGCGAGGGGGTGATTTTGGTGGGTGGTACAACTCATGATGTTCTGGTGGAGATGGAAGATGTGGATGAAGTTAGTATTTCACTCTCTTATCCCCTTTTAAAAGTAAACTGATGCGAGATTTTCTCCTCCCTCGATTGAAAACAAAACTGGCTTTATGCAAAGGACATTCATGAATACTCTCTTAACGGGCAGATATATATAATAGGTTAGATAACTCTTGTTGAGTACCTCCTGTACTCAGCCTTGCGCAATTATTTGGACAGGTGTGTTTTGTGGACATCAACATCGACGAGTATCTTGGGGTTCCCAGACGGCAGCCTGGAATCTATGAACTGGGACGTCGCCGTTGTGCTCTGGCTTCTTAGGCCTTTTGCTAGCCCTGCTATGTCTAATAGCATAGTTTGCCTTCCATTGTATTGGTGATTGACGGGTCAGTGACCTTATTTTGGTGATATTTGCTTCTTCGCTCTGTTAACAGCTTAATATATTTCTTCTTGTGTTGTAGGGTTACTGTTGTGTTACCGATTATTCAGCTGTTGGCTTTCGAGATCTAGGGTAGGCTTATCCGAGATTAAGGTCTTGGATTTGTCTAGCTTGGCTCTTGGGGGTGCTACACTTCGGCCACGACACCTCGTGTAATGAATATTTCCCTTTCAAACAGTAAGTACACACCCCACGGTACGTACCACAAAGTCAAATTTTGTAAGGTTTCTCCCTAAGTATCACGTGAGCGGGGGCTAGGCACGGTGGCTGCTTGGGCCAGAGTCTGCGCAACGGCGCCGAAAAACCCAAGAAGACTGAGCGTTCGTGGTTGGGCCAGCTCCCACGCATGCCACCTCATCAAGGTCCTTGGTGCTATCCTCATGAGGCACGGTGTCTATGTAAGGGCCTGTCGTGGCAGCACTCCAAAACGCAATAAGACCGAGTGTTGGTGGAATGGGCCAGCCCCACACATGCTGCCTCATCCAAGGTCCTTGGCGCTTTCCAAACTCACATTACACTCGTAGGAAGAGACCTAGTAAGGCACGGTGCCGATGTACGGGCCCGTCCTGGCAGCACTGGAAAACCCAAAAAGACCGAGTGCCGGTGGAATGGGCTTACCCCACACATGCCGCCTCATCACGGTCCTTGGTGCCACTTATTCAAGGCACGATGTCGATGAGCGGGCCAGACCCGACAGCACCGAAAAACCCAATAAGGCTAAGCACTGGTGGCTGGGTTTATTCCCAGACATGCCGCCTCAAGAAGGCCCTTGGTGCCATAATTAAATATGTTTTATCTCTTTGAAGGAAAAAAGGCAAGGGGGCTACCCCTCGCGCGCCAGTCACGAGCTCCACTCGAGGACTCGCCCGCGCAAGACGCAAGCCGGTCTCGCACAAGACGCAAAAGGGTTTCAAAAAGCCTCCAGGTCAAATGGCGTAGTCCTAAGATATTGCGAACTATCAGAAGTGCAGGAGTAAAACGCAAGCCCATCGGCAGGCCTGGACTTCACAAGTCATAAAAAACACAAAGCGCAGTGACACGCGCCACTCAAATTCAACAAACCAGAAGACAGAGAAAGACAGATAGACAACGAGAAAAGTTCACAGGTCGCTAAGGGGTAGCATCGGAGGAGGCGTCTTCCGCGGAGGCGTCTTCTTCAGCATCATCTTCTCCAAGGCCGCCTAGCGCCGACGGGACCGCCTCCTTGTGGTCCTTCCGAGAGAAGGCGCCCACTAGCGCGTCCACGTGCTCCCTCATCTTTTGCTCCAGGCGAAGAGAAACAGAGGTAGGTACAAGCGCCAGGAGCTGGGAAAGGTCGATGGAAGGGTGCAGCAACGCTAGCTTGCAGAAAACCCGATGCACGACAGTCGTTGCAAAGTCGTGGCAATCGTTGTCGAGGTCTTCCCGCGCCCCTGCGGCGAGCCGTTGCAGCCTGAACAACACGTCGGAAAAGAAGGTCAGGTAGTGTCGTGTCTCGAATCACGGACACCGGGGATGCGAGGCACCCCCTTTGTAGATTTTGTAGGGGCGCGAAGGAGGCTGGAAACGTCTCCCGGGGGACGATCGTCGGACAAGTTCCTCTCTCGCTCTCCGATCTCGAAGTGGTATGCAAACAAGGAAAGCACACAGCAATTTATCCAGGTTCAGGCCGCCCGAAGGCTAACAGCCCTACTCCTGCATGTCTGGATAGATGGTTGGATCATGGTGTGGCTACAATGGTGTTTTGCGGCGAGGTACCCGGCAGGGTGATCCGACTAGAGGAAGGGGGAGTACAGATCCTTGCCCGGAGGAGATCACTTTCCTTCCCTTCCTCCTCCTAGCCTAGCTTGGTGGTTGTCTTCTAACTTGGATTGCCGGTCAGTTCTTGGCTATAGCTTGCTTACTCCTTAAGCTAGCTTGAGCCGGTTGTCGTGGATATGGGACACGGGTACCCGCATGGACGGTGATTGTGGCCCATCAAGAGGTGGCCAGTAAGTCGGAAGACCTACCATAGTAGGAATAGGACACCTATCCAACTTGTAATAGAAGAGGAGACTAGTTTGTATTCAACTAGGACTCTACATGTAAGCCGGCCCCGTCCACCTATATAAGGAGGGGCAAGGCGTGCCAAAGAGGACAGACTCAAGACACACAATCCCACCGCCTAGACATGTACGACATACACAAGAGAGGAGCCGCCTCATACGGCGACTTCCACCATGAGCATACGGAATAGACCTAGCCACAAACAGCACGCAGGGGTATTACCGGATGATGTTTCCCGGGCCACGAAGCTGTCTAAATCTTGTCTTTCGTGTGCTAACCCACATCGACGATACCCGCGCGAACATAGCCCCGCTTAAATCGTCTCCGGATGATATCGTTGATCTATCCACTCAACATTGGCGCCCACCGTGGGGCTAGGTGCGCTTGGATTCATAATTCGATGGGTGTGATCTTCATCAACAATGCTACGCCGGGTTAGACGACTCCTGCGGCAGCACTTCTTCGTCGACACGATCGCGGGGCTCTACGTCAACCTTTACCCTCGTGAGCTTCAAACTGACGGAAGAACTGATTAAGCAGTCACGCCGCCAGCCGGGTCAACGTCCAGGCTGATTTTCTTCTGCGCGGTCAGTACGAGTTCGAGTGAGCTACAAACCCAGCGAACGGAAAGGAAAAAAGAAAGAAAAACTCAAGTCGATCATGTCTCAACAAGAAGACAAACCGGATCAAATTAAGAAAAACTCAAGTCGATCAAGTCTCAACAAGAAGACAAACCGGATCAAATTGCTGCTCGGAGCTAGTTACAGCTAGCATGTAACGTGAGAAAAATAAAAGAAAAGGAGAAACAATCCTGAGAGATGCCCACGCATCGTACGGAGAGTGCTACTCACGTATCAACTTCTTGTTTGGAAAGAAAGAAAAGAAGAAGGAAAGTACTACGTAATCAACTCCCTTCATCACGCGTGGCCGCGGCCGGCTTTGTAGCGATTTCCATCAGTAACCCGGCCGCTGGCGGCGGGCTTCACAGAATCATCAGACTCGGCCGTTCGACCGGCTTCAATGACGACAACCCGGCTGCAACGGCCGGCTTCTACTTTTTTTCACGATCATCATCAACATCGCAGCAGAGAACAAGCTAAGTCGTTTTCATATTTTAATTTATATTATTTGCTTTAATTTAATATAATTAAATTCAGCACCTCGGGGGCTACTTTTTCTTGTAAATAAATAAGGTTGCCAAAGAGGACTCGTTGCCACGATGCGCGATCCAAACATGGGAATCCTGCCTCCGGTAAAATAAATTGACGTTCGTTCTTGCTAAGTCAGATGTGAAACGCAATTGTTCAAGTAGTGCATATGATTTTGTCGGTCGACTCTGTTGCAAAAAAGCCTTTGTCGAAACTGAACATACATATTTGCATGAAAAAAGTCCCCGCGAAAGCCTACTTAGTCAAGAGGAACGATTAATCATTTGAACACAAGTTAAATAATTGTGATTTCTATTCAATTTTTCTTTTCATATATCATGAACCGTGTAATGCATACACATGTATTATTTCAGGTACATGACGAGTTATGGAAGTCCCAGGTCGCTGCAGGCATGCAACCCGGCACTCGGGGGCTATACATCCATCCGGGTACATCGCGGCAAGATAGACGCCGGCGACTCGGCAACGTTTACACAGAGACACGGCAACATCAAAGCCAGCGACTCGGGAACGTTGCTAGCGATGCGGTGACATCGACGCCAGCAAACTCGGAAAAATCTACATCTACGTCAACCAAACCCGGCAAAAGCAAGCCCGGGTAACCCGGCATCATCACCATCTACGCTGGGTGACCCCGGCAACATCAAAGCAAGCAGACCGACGACGTCTTAGCCCGCAACCCGGCAATTGACACGTCGGGTGAGCCGACATCATCGACATCTACGGCTCGGCAAGCTCTACATCTGCAAGCCGGCAAGGATTGTCTCCAACTCAACATCCACTACATCAATGACCCAGTAAAGTTCCGTGTCCCAAGAAGACAACATCTTCAACAACTCAAGACCTTCCGCCTCACTCTGCGAGTCAGCCGAAAGCTCGGGGGCTACTGTCGTGGATATGGGACACGGGTACCCGCATGGACGGTGATTGTGGCCCATCAAGAGGTGGCCCAGTAAGTCGGAAGACCTACCATAGTAGGAATAGGACACCTATCCAACTTGTAATAGAAGAGGAGACTAGTTTGTATCCAACTAGGACTCTACATGTAAGCCGGCCCCGTCCACCTATATAAGGAGGGGCAAGGTGTCCCAAAGAGGACAGACTCAAGACACACAATCCCACCGCCTAGACATGTACGACATACACAAGAGAGGAGCCGCCTCATACGGCGACTTCCACCATGAGCATACGGAATAGACCTAGCCACAAACAGCACGCAGGGGTATTACCGGATGATGTTTCCCGGGCCCCGAAGCTGTCTAAATCTTGTCTTTCATGTGCTAACCCACATCGACGATACCCGCGCGAACATAGCCCCGCTTAAATCGTCTCCGGATGATATTGTTGATCTATCCCCTCAACACCGGTCCTCTCTCCTCCATGCCCTTGGTCCTCCTTTTATAGGGAAAGGGGATACCACAGAGGTCATGCAAGGAGCGTGAGGGGTTCTTGGCGGGAAACAACCCCTCTCCGTGGTGGAGACGGCGACGTGGCCTCTTCTCCTCCAAGTATCCGTCTTCGGGTGGTTGAGACCTCTGGCACCTTTGGGGAAAGCGGCTGGCGCGGGCTGACAGTGGGTAGGTGGTGTCCCCTGGCCGCACCTTGCTTCCCAAGCCTTCTGGGGGCTTCTACCATCCTCTGGAAGGTGGTAGAAACCTTATCTACTCGTCGTACGGTCTTGTACCCGAGAGGGAGCTCGGCCCCGCCGGGGACTCGCGCTCTCGGGGTCTTCGGTTCCTTCCGAGTCGCAGGAGGCCCCGGGGGTCCTGTGCACCCGGGAGGTCTTGTATGGCGTGGGTGCGCCCGCCAGGCCTTGCGTCGAGTCTTGGCCTTGTTCATCCTTGCGCTGGGCCCACAGGAGGTGGACCCACTTAGGCAGTGCTAGGGGAACCCCATGTTCAAGTGTTGTGACAGTAGCCCCCGGGCATGGTCCCGGCGGCTTCGGTCTTCTGAGGCTGCCGGGGACATGACCAAAAAAAGTCAAAGTGGGTCCGGCGCCTGGTCTTCTTGAAGTTATTCCGCTCGGGGGAACAGCTGAGTTGGCCTTCTCGAATTCTGGTAACGGAGAAAACGAGGAGTCCATCGTGACGGAGGAGTCCGTGCTATAAAAGCAGGGGAGGACCCCTTCGATCCCAACCATATTCCCGGCCTCTCTGCAACCTACCAGAGCCATTGCGATAATGGCGCCAGCGAGAAAGGGGTGAGGACGTGCGCGCGCCGTTCAAGCTGCCCCGAGAGAAGGGATGCCTGTCCGCGGCCGTGGCAGATGTCGAAGTCGAGGAAGAGGAGGCCGGGGCAGTCGGGGTGGCCGCGGAGGACGCGGCGGCCGTGGCAGAGCTTCCCCATCTCCGAGGAGCTTGGCGCATACCATCTTTGCTCCGCTCGAGTTATTGGTGGATCTGGCTCACGAGCTTCGCGGTCACCTGCACCTCCTGACCTCCTTCTCGATGGTCGTGGCGGAGGACAAGCCTCCCGGCTTCTGGCTGCAAGTCGAGGGCTGTCCTAATGGCCCCTCTTGGGCTCGGGCGGATTACGCCACCGACGGCTCTGTGCTCCTGGGCCATGGGTGGAAGTCATTCTCCCGCTCCCGGCGGTTAACCCGGGAGCATAAGGTGATGTTCCTGTACGACGGAGTGGGGACACTTGATGCCGCTGGAGGACACACCGAGTGCTGCATGGAGAGCAGCAGTAGTAGCAGCGGAGGCGACGGCGGCGGCGGCTCCTCCGACGAGCATGAAGATGAGGAAGACTCGTCCAACGCCAAGGTGGAGGAGAGCTCGTCGTCCTGAGGAGGCGATATGTCGAGAAGGAGGACACCGAAGATGTCCTTGACCTCCTTCTTGGGTGCCTCGTTGACATACTTCGGGAAGTAGCGCCTCCCGGGGTATGCTCATACTCCCGGCCTGTTGGGGGTGAATCCTTTTTCTGTAAAAATGTAGGGCTTCGTTGTAGATCTCGTCGTTTGTCGAGGAAGAACTTGTCTCCGTCCTTTGTACTTTGCACTCGTGCCATGTGTGAATGAGAACAAGTTTTTTGCAAAACGTGTCCCCAGTACTGCGGCACTTGAATCGTCAAGCGGTAGGTGGCGGCCTGGAAGTCTATAAAAGACACCCCAGCCCCCGGTCTTCACTACGCACTTCTCCCCTTCCGCTCCACATGCCTCCATTCTTCCTTGCCGCAGGACGCGAGTCGCTGAAGATGTCCGGCGACGCAAGAGCGATGTCGGAGGGGGGAGCTTCGGAGATCTCCACGGCGGAGTCGACGTTTCGGGGCGCAGTCGGTCCTGCTATTCGCCCTCGGCCGTCCCTTGTGTTTCCGGTGCTTGAAGAAGTGGCGGGTCCTGTGGCCATGGACGCATCGGTGGTGGTGGCAGGTCGGAAGGATGAGATCCTTGAGGCCTTGTAGGACGAGGCCGCACGCCACCCGCGATTGCTCCGGCTTCTTCAAGACCTCGACGGTATCTTTGAGGTGAGGTCTCCTTCGAGTCTTCCTAATCTAGATGAAGGAAGCTGAGTCTTGTCCTGTTTTCTTCCTTGCCACAGGAAGAAGAAAGCATCATGGAGAAGCTCCACGACTGCGTTTATGCCCTCTGCTCCCGTTATGTCCCGGGATACGCTAGGGAACGTCATGGCCCTTGAAGCCCGTGAAGATCCTGCCGGGAGTCCCTTTTCTTTCCCAGGCGTCCCGGGGAAAGAAGAGTTATCCTGGCAGTCAACGAACAAACTTGTTTGCACAGCCAGGCGCCTGGGCTGGCTTTAGTAGCACAGGCTAGATATGGGCATAAGTTGCCTTGCTGAATGTAATGCTTGTATGTAATTTCAGAAATTAAATATGAATGCATTTCCTAGCTCAACTCCTAGGGTCATTTCCCAATCTTCCCTTGCACTATGTGCCTTCCAGTTTATGAGGAGTGAACCCAGGTGCAAGTATCCTTAACTGTCAGCAGCAGAAGTAATACCACCAAGAACACTATACCCTTCGAGGATTTACTCCACAGCCGCAGCTACTAAGCCAGAGGGAAACTGACCGTTCACCAGGGAGGACGCCTGATCCCCGCAAGGGCTCTCATACACCGTTAAGCATGCTCAGGTCGACAGTATATTGACTCCAAGCGAGATATTATGCCTAAGATGTATGCAAATGCAAAGACTTATCTGCTTCCCCAATCGCTTTCTGATTTAAGCCTTTCCCGGGTATTTAGTTCCACTTCCGTCTCCTTTTGACGATTTCCTGTCCCGGGGAGGCGTTACACACAACAAACTTTCAGTAGGAAAAGAATGGACCCTCTCTTCGTGTCGAGATAAAGTTTATCCGAAGCAATCCGCAAGCAAAGTTGGTAGCGCATCTCTGTACTTAGGTGCTTTAAAGCACAGCACTGCCCAATCACTTCTGACAGCACGGCTGGCTAGGTAGGCAGCCCCTACTGATAGGTGCATGCGTCGACCCGCCAGCCACCTGCACATACCAGCCCCCTGCTTACGGGTTGCAGCGGAAAAACGATTTCTCGACAAAAATTGAGGCTCACGGAATTGAAAACTTATCTTTTATTCCTTGGCGACGATTCTTACACCCTTCCCACATAACACTAGCCCCCAGGGCGTGCATAGTCGACCATAACAAGTGCGATTCATGTTTGTAGTCAGGGGTAGAATTTCCGGAGGTTCTCGATGTTCCAGGCGTTGCCTTCTGGTCTACCGTTCTCATCTTCCAAGTAGACCGCTCCAGGTCTCAGGGTATGCGTAACCCGATAAGGACCTGCCCACTTGGATGATATTTTGTTCATGCCTCCAAGGTTTAGCTTCTTCCGGAGTACCAGGTCACCTGGCTCCAATGCTCTTGCTCGCACATGGCGGCTATGATATCGCCGGAGCGCTTGCTGGTAACGAGCAGATCTCAGGGATGCTCGACAGCGCACTTCTTCCAGGAGATTGATGTTGTCAATCCTCCTTTCCACTTTTGCCTCTTCATCATAGGCGAGTACCCGGGGGGATCCGTGCTTGAGTTCAGTTGGCAGGACTGCTTCTGCTCCATAGACGAGGAAGAAAGGTGTTTCTCCCGTGGCTCTGCTGGTTGTGGTTCGGAGTGACCATACGACGCTTGGCAGGTGCTCGATCCAGTTCTTGCCCCGGTCTTCCAGCTTGTCAAACGCTTTGGTTTTTCAGGCCCTTGAGTACTTCTGCATTGGCTCGCTCCACTTGTCCATTGCACCTTGTATCGGACACCCAGGCCAAACACACCTTGATGCCCATTTCTTCGCAGAAGTTGAGGAAAGCTCGACTGGTGAACTGAGAGCCGTTGTCGGTGATGATTCTGTTGGGTACTCCGTATCTGAACACGATCCCCTCGATGAACTTGATGGCGGCTTGGGCCGTTTGCTTTGGTACTAGCATAACTTCTACCCACTTTGTGAACTTGTCGATGGCGACGAAGAGATACTCATGTCCTCCGACTGACTTCGGAATTTTTCCCACGATGTCCAGCCCCCAGACCGCGAACGCCCAAGAGATTGGAATAGGCTGCAGAGCCTGCGCCGGCTGGTGAATATCCTTCGCATAATGCGGGCAAGCTTCACACGTCTTGACGACTTGCTCGGAGTCGTGGAGAACTGTTGGCCAGTAGAACCCGTGGCAGGAAACCTTCCCCGCCAGTGAGCTTGATGTGACATGACTGGAGCATGTGCCTTCGTGTATGTCCTTGAGCAGCGCCTTGCCTCGCTCTTGCGGAATGCAACGGAGCTTGACTCCATTGTCACGCCGCCTGTAGAGCTCCCCGTCGATCTGAACGTAGATCTTGGCTTGGCAGGACACCCGTTCGACGTCGTGGTCGTTACCCGGAAGGGTATGCTCGGTCATGTACTTGACGATGTCCTGGGGCCAAGGTGGGCAGCTTTTTTCCACTGGGAGCACTATTTGACGAGAGGGAAGCGATGCTTCCTCCGTCGCGGGTGCTACCAGGTCTTAATCTCCTGGGCCAGCTTCCTGACCTGCCGGGGCAGATGGGTCGCCAGCCCCCAGCGTCGTGGTCGAACTTGGCTTGACTCGGTCGAAGGGTACCGATGGTTGCTTGAGCACTTCGATGTAGACCCCCGCAGAAACGGGCTCCCGCTGAGAACCCAGCCGTGAGAGTTCATCCGCGACCGAGTTGTCTCCTCGTGGGATGTACGTGGCCCTGAAGTTGTCAAAGCGCCGCTGTAGCTTCCATACCTCTTCAACGTATGGTTCCATTTGTGGGCACGCGTACTCCTTGTTTACTTGCTTGATGACTAGCTGGGAGTCACCCTTGACGATGATTTTCCTAATGCCCAGGCTGATGGCCGCACGGAGCACCGCGAGCAAGCCCTCGTACTCCATCGTGTTGTTGGAGACGCCGCCGCGGAAGTGCATCTGGACGACCTACTTCAGGCGGTCGCCTACCGGAGACGTCAGGACAACTCCGGCGCCTCCTTGATTCTTGGAATAAGAACTGTCGAAGTGCATGACCCAAGCGCTGGGGTCTTCTTTCCCGGGGAGGCAGGTTTCCTCTTCCAGTTCTTCGAACGCCGTCTCGGTCCCTCTGCGGTGAAGTGCGCTAGCGCCTGGCTCTTGATGTTGTCCGTGTGTTCAAATTTGAGGCCGAAATCCTGAAGCTCCATGGCCCACCATGAGATACGTCCTGTGGCGAGTGGGTTCTCCAACGGGCTTCTCAGGTTGTACTTTGAGACCACAGTGATCGGGTGGCTCTCGAAGTAAGGCCTCAGTTTGCGAGAGGCGATGAGGATCGCTAGCAGCTGCTTCTGCATCATGGGGTAGCGCTCAAGTGCATCGCGCAGGACCGAAATGACGAAGTAGATCGGGTACTGCGCTTTGCGAGTGGCAGCTTTTTGGTTGAGTTCCGCCTCTTCTTCCATGGAGTTAACGTCCTGGGCTGGTGGCTGTTCAGCCCCCAGCACCCCGGTACCGCCGTCGTCCGCAGCTTCTGCCGGGTGGCTGAGGTCCGGGGACCCGAGCAAACCCGGTGCCTTCTTCTTGCAGGGCGGACCTGGGAGCGTGTCCCCGAATCGCTTGCTCTTAATCTTGCTTGGTTTCTTCAGAGGAGCGTCGCGCTCTACCACCAGCACCGCGCTCACCACCTGGTTGGTGGCAGCGATGTACAGCAGCAGAGGCTCCTTTGCCGTGGGGGCGGGTGATGACGCGAGGTAGTTCTTGAGAGACTGAAGAGCTTCTTCAGCCTCGGGGGACCAGTCGACGGGGCCCTCCTTCTTGAGCAGCTTGAAGAACGGAAGAGCTCGTTCCCCAAGCCTCGAGATGAAGCGCCCGAGTGCCGTGATGCACCCGTTGAGGCGTTGTACGTCCTTGATCGCCGAGGTGCTTCCGTGCGGTCGATCGCCTTGATTTTGTCCGTGTTGGCCTCAATTCCCCGATGGGAAACCAAGAAACCCAACAGCTTGCCTGACGGTACCCCGAAGACGCATTTCTCGTGGTTGAGCTTGAAGTTGACCCGGCGGAGGTTCTCGAAGGTCTCGTGAAGGTCCTGGACGAGCGTGTCCTGGTACCTAGTTTTGACCACGATATCGTCGATGTACGCTTCAACGTTGCGGCCTAGCTGTGGCCTAAGGCATGCCTGCATCGCGCGCTGGAAAGTGGCGCCGGCATTCCGGAGGCCAAAAGGCATCCGGGTGTAGCAGTAGCATCCTTTGGGAGTGATGAAGGCCGTCTTCTCTTGGTCTTCAATGGACATCAGGATCTGATGGTACCCGGAGAAGGCATCCAAGAAGCATAACAGCTCGCATCCCGCTGTGGTGTCCACGATCTGGTCGATACGCGGCAGGGGGAATGGATCCTTTGGGCATGCCTTGTTTAGGTCGGTGAAGTCAATGCAAAGGCGCCACTTGAGAGTCATAGGCTTTGGAACCACCACCGGGTTCGCCACCCAAAGAGGGTGGGGAACTGGGCGTATGACGCCGGCTTCCAGCAGCTTGTCGATTTCGGCGACGATCAACTCCAGCTTCTGTTTACTCTTGTTCCGGAGGACTTGCTTCACAGGTCGCGCGTCCGCGCTGACCGCCAGTTTGTGCTCTATCACCACCCTTGGTACCCCGGGTATCTCTCACGCGTCCCAAGCGAAGACGTCAGAGTTTTCCCGAAGGAAGGTGACGAGCACGCTTTCCTATTTATCCGTAAGGTGCGCACCGACGGTAATGGAGCGAACTCCATCCTTGGTCAGAGCCACCTTCTTGGTCATCTACGGTTCGCCATGGAAGGACGCCTTCTTATTAGGAGTTGACGCTGGGCCCCCGGGATCAGCTCCTTCCCCGGGGAATGCGCCGACATCTTCCTCCATTGCTTCTTGATGGACGTCAGACGTCGCAGCCACTGTCTGGTTCAGCTTCTGAACGCAGAAGATGGCGTCATCCGTGTCGGCCTGGATCTTGATCACGCCGTGTGGTGCCGGGATCTTCAGCGTGTTGTAGGCGAAGTGAGAGACGGCGATGAACTTGGCCAGTGCGGGCCGGCGAAGTATGTCGTTGTACGGGAGCGGAGTGTCAGCAACGTATAAGACGATGTCCTCTGTGCGGAAGTCTTGTGGTCGCCGAAGGTGACGGGAAGAGTGATCTTCCCGAGGGGCCTGGTGACGCTTCCATTCACGCCTTGGAAGATGCTCGTGTCGATGAGACGAGCGAACCGAACTTGCAGGGCAGTCAGCGCCTTGGCTGTCAGCAAGTTGAGGCTGGAGCCCCCGTCCACCAGCATCTTGGTAACCTTGAAGTTGTGAATGACCGGGGATACGATCATGCACAGCGTTCCAACCCCGGCAGTGTTGGAAGGATGATCCTCCGGGTCAAAGGTGATGACCTGGTGGGACCAGTCCAAGAGTCTCGACGGTGCTGAAGCCACTGCGTTGAGTTCCCGTATCAGCTTCTTTCCAGCGCTGTTGGATGGAGGCAGAGAGGAGCCTCCATGGATGCACCCGACGACCCCGGCAACCTCTTGGAGTTGACCACCGTTACATGGAACGGCAGGGGCAGCTCCGTTATTGCCTTGGACAGCTGCCTGGTTCTGCTGCTCATGTTCGCCTTGTACGCCGCGGCCTCCCCCTTGGCCTCCACGTCCACCGCCGCGAGGCCATCCACGGCCGCCTCCGCCTTGGCGACCCGTAGGGCACTCACGGGCTTTGTGTCCGGCAAGCCCACAATTTAAGCAGCCGCCCGGACCGACCCCGTCAGTCCGGCGCTGCTCTCGCAGAGCGAAGCCTCGGAGGGAGCGACAGTCCTTGAGTGGATGGTTGCCTTCAGGGTGTATGTGACACCATGACTCTTCTTTTTCGCCTTCAGTTTCCGCGGGCTTGACCCTCTTCGCGAGCGGCTTGGTCCCGCTTCTTGTTCTTAGCCGCTGCAGCCTTGTCTTCGGGTTCGCTTTCCCTTACGCCTTCCTCCGCCCGTGCGCAGCGATCCGCGAGCTCCCAGAGCTTGCGGGTGGTCTCCACGCGATGGATGCTTAGCTTCTCTTGCATACGGGGGTTGCAGACGTTGGCGCTGAAGGACTGGATCACCACCTCGTCCTTGATGTACGGGATGGTGTTCATCTTGTGGGTGAAGCGCTGGATGTACTTGCGGAGAGTCTCGCCCGGAAGCTGTTTGAAGTCGTACAAGTCTCGCGGGTTACCCGGAAGCTCGTATCCTCCTTGGAAAGCTCCCAGGAACTGATCCTTCAGCGCCCTCCAAGATCGGATGGAGCACTTGGGGAGGTTCAGGAGCCAAGTCTGAGCGTCCCCCTTGAGAGCCAAAGGGAACCAGTTAGCCATCATGATCTCGTCGGCCTCGGCAACCATTGCAGCGAGGGAGTAGATCTGCAGGAAGTCCCGGGGGTTGGTGCTGCCGTTGAAGCGAAGGACGTCGATCTTGAACTTCTTGGGCCAATTGAAGCGTCGGGTCTCGCGAGCCAGGGCGTTACAGCCCTCGGCGAGGTCGTCGTAGCGATCTTCCCGGCGATGGCATTCTCGACGGCGCTTGATGCGCGTGCGCATGTCCTCGCGTTGCCGATTGTTGAGGTCGCGGCGAAGATCATGTTCCTCCGAGGTAGAAGAACCAACGGAGAGGGTCTTGTCTTGAACTTGCGGTGGCCGGTCGGCCGCTGGTGGATCGACACGAGGAGGTCCTGTCTCGGTGAAGAGGTCTCCACGGGGTCGAGCCCCCTGCTTGCACGCTCCGCCGGTTGTGGCAGCAGGGTTGTCGACGGTAGTGGGCTGAGTCACCGCAGTGGCGGGCATGTCGTCGGCGCAGTAAAGAAGGTTCTCTAGGCGTTCCCTCCACGCCTGGTACACCTTGGGGTCGTTGGTGCTTGGTGGGAACTGCATTAGTGATAAGGGGTGGCCCGATCTTCTCAGTGAGCCGATGGTGGAATCGATGGATGATGTAGATAACTCGCGGATGCTCTCGAACTCTCCGGCTGTTCCCCCGTTGCCAATGCAACAGCTCTTCAACCCAATGAATATTCGCAACACCACACGCTAGTGCAACGCAGCCGCCGACCACGAAGCGGTTTTGCAATCTACCAATTCCCAGTGGAACGACAAATCACACTCAAACTTTGGTAACAATAACCTCTCGATCGCAACAAAGGAGAGGGGTGAATTCCTGATCGCAGCAAAGAGGAATTCTGATAGATGAATGCTTAGCAATTCGATCTAGGGTTTTGTTTAAACGTGGTCTCCCTCTCTATGGCGCAGCCCTTGGCTATTTAAAGGGGCTGGCCGAAACTAGGACTCAATTCGGATCTGAACCCAAACCTGGTTCGACTCAAACTGATACAAACCGACCCATGGTGGTTCGGCCTAACATGGCACGCAGGCCTCATGTATAACACCTTAGACTAATATCTTCTTACGTTATGTCCTGGTGCGCCACTTGATCCCTCTAACGTGCAAACGAGTGATTTCCTTCAATGCCCTGGTGCGCCGGCCTCCCTCTCCTCCCTCGCGCACTTGCTGATATTGGAAATCAGTGATGGTTCTTCTCATTGTTGTAGCTCGTCTCCTCCTCCCATGCTTGTGTTATCAATAAACCTGATCATACATAGATGCATAGACTTAGGCAGTATAAAGTACTCATTAACACAAACATCATATTCAATTAAGAGTGAGTTCACCTGTTGCTCAAGTAACTTGGTTCGAGCCCTTGTCATTGGTCCAATCCTCACATCATTAGCTTTGTCTTGTACAGCAACATCATCAATAGGAGAAGATGGTAAAGGACTAGGGATGTCCTCATCATCCTCCCCCCCTTCAAAAGGCGTCGACCTCGACGCGTCAAGGTGTTCTCCAGCAAATGGCGTCAAATCAGCAACATTAAACGTATTGCTCACACCAAACTCAGATGTAGGAAGATCTATCTTGTATGCATTATCATTTATCTTGGCAAGAACATTGAAAGGACCATCACCACGTGGCAGCAATTTAGACTTGCGCTGAACAGGAAATCTGTCCTTGCGAAAGTGCACCCAAACCATGTCGCCGGGCTGAAAAAGCACCTCCTTTCTTTTCTTGTTAACACGATCAGCATTGTACTTTCCTTTCTTCTCGATAGCCTCTTTAGTCTTCTCATGTATCTTCCTCACAAAATCTGCTCGTTTCGATGCATCCATGTTGACACGTTCTTGAATTGGAAGCGGCAGCAAATCAAGCGGTGTAATGGGTTTAAAACCATACACCACCTCAAACGGACACAATTGCGTGGTGGAGTGTACAGCCCTGTTATATGCAAACTCCACATGCGGCAAACACTCTTCCCACACACGCAGATTTTTCTTGATCATTGTCCGCAGCAACGCCGAAAGTGTGCGGTTCACCACCTCCGTTTGGCCATCAGTTTGGGGATGACAAGTTGTACTAAACAGCAGCTTCGTCCCCAGCTTTCCCCAAAGTGTCTTCCAAAAGTAGCTCATGAACTTCACATCACGGTCAGAAACAATCGTCTTCGGTACTCCATGTATGCGCACGATGTCCCTGAAAAACAGATTAGCAATATGCGACGCATCGTCGCTTTTGTGGCAGGCAATAAAATGAGCCATCTTAGAAAAACGATCCACTACCACAAAAATAGAATCATGTCCTCTACTGGTCCTAGGCAATCCTAACACAAAATCCATGCTTATATCTTCCCATGGTGTAGTAGGAGCAGGAAGAGGGGTATACAAACCGTGGGGCTTAAGTTTGGACTTAGCCTTGTTGCACGTAATGCAACGCTTCACAAACCTGTCCACATCCCGCCTCATGCGTGGCCAATAGAAGTGATCAGCCAACATCAACAACGTCTTCTCACGTCCAAAGTGACCCATCAAGCCGCCTCCATGTGATTCCTGCAACAAGAGCAAACGCACGGACGACTCGGGTACACATAACTTGTTAGCTCGAAACAAATATCCATCATGCATATGGTATTTTTCCCACGCCTTCACATCAGAACAGTTAGCAAAGGCAGTGGCAAAATCAGTATCGGAAGCATATAAATCACGCAAACTCTCTAAACCCGGAACTTGAACATCAAGATGTGTCAAAAGCATGTTTTTCCTAGAGAGTGCATCAGCAACAACATTATCTTTGCCCTTCTTATACTTAATAATGTATGGAAAAGATTCAATGAATTCCATCCATTTAGCATGACGTTTATTAAGATTAGTTTGGCACTTTAAAAATTTCAAAGCCTCATGATCAGAATGTATGATAAATTCTTTTGGCCACAAATAATGTTGCCAAACCTCAAGAGCACGAACAAGAGCATACAATTCCTTATCATAAACAGGATAGTTCAATTGTGCACCATTCAATTTTTCAGAAAAATATGCAACCGGCTTTCCCTCTTGCATCAACACACCTCCTATTCCAATGCCACTAGCATCACATTCAATATAAAATTGCTTATTGAAATCAGGAAGCATAAGCAAAGGTGCAGAAATCAAACAACGTTTCAATTCATCAAATGCAGCATCTTGGGCAGCGCCCCAAACAAAAGGAACACCTTTCTTAGTAAGATCATTCAAAGCTGCAGCAATAGTACTAAAGTCTCTCACGAAACGTCTATAAAATCCAGCAAGACCAAGAAAGCTTCGTAATTGACTTAGGTTCATGGGAGTAGGCCAATTTTTAATTGCTTCAATTTTAGAGTCATCTACCTCAACCCCATGCCTAGAAACAACAAATCCCAGAAATATTACCCTATCTTTGCAAAACGTGCATTTCTCAAGATTACCATAGAGCTTATTAGCACGCAGCACATGCAAAACTTGGTGAATATGATCAATATGTTCAGTTTCGTTGTGGCTATAAATTAATATGTCATCAAAATACACAACCACAAACTTTCCAATGAAATGCCTCAAAACATGATTCATTAATCTCATGAAAGTACTAGGTGCATTAGTTAAACCAAAAGGCATGACTAACCACTCATATAGACCGAATTTAGTTTTAAAGGCTGTTTTCCACTCATCTCCTTCTTTCATCCTAATTTGATGATAACCACTACGCAAATCAATCTTAGAGAAAATAGCAGCCCCACTTAATTCATCGAGCATGTCATCCAACCGTGGAATAGGGTGACGATAACGAATAGTGATGTTATTAATTGCTCTACAATCTACACACATGCGCCATGTACCATCTTTCTTAGGAACTAAAATAACAGGAACAGCACAAGGACTTAAGCTCACACGAATATACCCTTTGTCCAGAAGTTCTTGTACTTGTCGCTGAATTTCTTTCGTCTCCTCAGGATTGGTACGGTAGGGGGCTCGGTTGGGCAAAGAGGCTCCTGGAATCAAATCAATTTGATGTTCTATGCCTCTCAATGGTGGCAAACCAGCCGGTACCGCGTCGGGAAAAACGTCCTCGAAATCCTGCAACACCTTAGCAACACCAAGAGAGATAGGGGTCATGTCATTAGAAACAAGAATTTCTCCCTTGCACATAAGTACAAGAGGTACTAGAGTAGGATCCTCACGAAACTCGTGTAAATCAGATTTAGTGGCTAACATGACTAGCTTTTTCTCTCCCTCACTTTTCTTTTTACCACTCGAATTTGGCTTGTGGCTCTCACTCACCGAAGGTGGAGTCTCTCTCCTATCTAATCTCTCACGCTCATCCTCACGGTGAACCTCAACTTTTTGACGAGATTGATTGACCACAGCTTGCGGTGTCATAGGCCTCAACATGATCTCCTTTCCTTGCCAATTGAGCTGGTATGTGTTGGCCCTACCATTGTGTCGGACATCTCTATCAAATTGCCATGGCCGACCCAACAATAAATGGCACACCGTCATAGGAACAACATCACACTCCACGGTGTCCTTATAAGGTCCAATCTGAAAGTCCACACGCACCATATGGTTGATCTTCATCTCCCCACTATCACTCAACCACTGAATAAAATAAGGATTAGGATGTGGCAAGTATTTCAGATTCAGTTTTTGACAAAGCTCTTTACTAGCCAAATTGCGGCAACTGCCACCATCAATTATCACTTTGCACGCCTTGCCATTACCAAGTGCAGCCATGGTTTGAAACAGATTGCAGCGCTGCTCCATGGGACTTGGCGTAACGCTCAATGCTCGCTGCGTACAAACAATATTGGGCAAATGAGCAGCATCAGCATATATAAGACCGCTGTCCTCTTCCTCCACAAGATCAGCCGTATGGTCCACCTCATCACCACTCTCATACTCACCAGTTTCTTCATTGACTAACATAACTTTTCTATTGGGACAATCTCGCTTGAAATGACCCTTGCCGCCGCACGTATGGCAGTTCATATCACGTGTACGGGCTGTAGAATTCGAAGAACCGGTACCACTTGCTGTAGGTGGCGGTGGAGGCTTGTGAGAAGGTGAAGCCGAAATTGGCTTTGTAGGTGCAGCTCCATGAGAACTTGGTGCAACACTAGATTGCACAATACTAGGTGTAGCACGTGAGGAAAAACTGCCCCTTCCAAAGGAAGAACGAGACAAATATTTGGCATCTTCGGCCACTTGTAACTCAGCTTCACGTGCTTGATGCAATAAATCCTCTATATCAGCATATTGATAATGACGTACAATTCTCTTGACATGAAAGTTCAAACCTGACAAGAAACGCTGCATGGTTTGTTCAGATTCTTCTCTCACTTTAGCACGCTGCATAATCAACTCCATCTCCTTGTAATATTCATCCACGGAGGAAGTACCTTGCTTCAGATTTTGCAACTTGTCATACAAGGAACGCCTATAGTTACGAGGAACAAAACGATGGTGCATCTCTTCCTTCATCACTCGCCAAGAACGAATAGGCAAGTCATTAGTTTCACGCCTTGCATTAACAAGACCATGCCACCAAAGCAAAGCATAACCATCAAACTCAGAAGATGCAAGCTTGATCTTTCTATCTTCCGTATAATCATGCAAACGCCATAATTGTTCCATCTTCAACTCCCAATTAATATATTCTTCCACATCAATAGAGCCCTCGAATTTGGGAATGCTGAATTTTGGTTTACCCAACCCGTCATCATCACGAATGGCTGCATGACCAACATTATCAAACAGACGACGAGCACGACCAATAGGTGCCCCACCACACCCCGGATGTGCAGCACCGCGGCCGTCTCCTCGGCCAACATTAGCAGGAATAGCGTGGCCATTAACTCCCTCATCAGCATCATCATAAGCATCGTCATGTTCGGCCTGAACACTGGCATCGTCTGCTGGCTGTCCATGACGCTGTGTGATTGCCTCCATGGCTCGAGTCATAGCATCCACGGACCGCTGAAGAGTCCCCAATGAACGCTGTACAGTATCAACCTTGGCATCTGTGGCCGCCAAACCAGTGTGCAACCTCTCAGATTCAGCCCCAAACTGACGCGAAAGATGATCACGTAGGGCCTCATATTCCCGCCAATTAACCGAAGCATTATCCTCCTTCTTTTGCTGCACCACACTTGCGGTGTCATCACCTGACGACATGATTAGTGTGCACAAGAATATCGAGATATATATGTGGAAACTCTCAACTCACTCAAAAAAAACAAAAGAATGTGTGGATCTTACCGTTCCAAAGTGAATTAGCAAAGCTTACCAACTTGTAATAGGAGCACGTGCACAGATGTGATGAAGCGAATATTATGGGTATCAAAGTGTCACACAACAAAAACAGGGTATAATGGTGGAGCTTGGTTGGGAGGCCTAACAACACCAACTACAAATCCTATTTGCTGTTCGTGTGAAACTCAAAAACACAGGAAACACACACGTGGAGAATAATGTGGCAAAGCAACTATAGGGAAGAGCACAAATATGTAAAGATATGTCCGGAGTATAGCTCGTGTTGCAATGCACGGGAAGGACACTAGCAAGTTGCTCAAATAAACTCAGGCACAAGATTGCTCAACAATGAGTAGTGTCACAAAAGATACTATGCACTTCGGCCTATTTCCTTGCTCTTTTTTTTTTGAATTTTTCAATTTGCTATGGCCAGTACTTGAAGATACACAAGACACACAATAATGAGCAGCCTGGGAGCACAAAACGTTAGCTAGTCCTGTATGGGTAAGCTCCTAACACTGCTGTAGAAAGGCTGTGTCTAAGGTTTCTGCACAAAAGTGGCAAAAAGAAATACTTCCCGAGGTTTTTTGGGAATTCTGAGACGTCGAAAAGGCGTAAACAGACGTAGTGAGTTTGGCTGCCTTCGCTTTTGTCTCCTCTTCAAAACGAGCTAAAAATCGTCCAAATCGGAGTTCGTATGCAAAAGTTATGCCCGGTTGAATTTTCTGCCGGAACCGTATACGACACGAACTCGGAAACGGAACACGGAAGGAAAAACAGCGACGTACGTCGATGGAAACTGCCGATTCTGACCCGAACTCGGAAACAACCGAAACCTCTTCTCTTTTTTTTTTGATTTTTTGACAATGACTCCGAATCCAACACAACTAAGTACGGAAAGTAACAACTCCAAACCTAAACAAACTCTACGACACAAACGGAAAAAAAAGAAACGCAAAAGATCGACACGAACAGCAACTAGAACATGCAATCGGTGCTATCTAGTCTATGGCGATGTCTAAACCCTAATATTTTTGTGTGGCTTTTTCTGTATAGGACGAAAAACAGTAAATCTACGGGATGGACTGGTGGATGCTCATCGAGTAAAACGCTGGAAATCTGATACCAAGATGATAAGGGGTGGCCCGATCTTCTCAGTGAGCCGATGGTGGAATCGATGGATGATGTAGATAACTCGCGGATGCTCTCGAACTCTCCGGCTGTTCCCCCGTTGCCAATGCAACAGCTCTTCAACCCAATGAATATTCGCAACACCACACGCTAGTGCAACGCAGCCGCCGACCACGAAGCGGTTTTGCAATCTACCAATTCCCAGTGGAACGACAAATCACACTCAAACTTTGGTAACAATAACCTCTCGATCGCAACAAAGGAGAGGGGTGAATTCCTGATCGCAGCAAAGAGGAATTCTGATAGATGAATGCTTAGCAATTCGATCTAGGGTTTTGTTTAAACGTGGTCTCCCTCTCTATGGCGCAGCCCTTGGCTATTTAAAGGGGCTGGCCGAAACTAGGACTCAATTCGGATCTGAACCCAAACCTGGTTCGACTCAAACTGATACAAACCGACCCATGGTGGTTCGGCCTAACATGGCACGCAGGCCTCATGTATAACACCTTAGACTAATATCTTCTTACGTTATGTCCTGGTGCGCCACTTGATCCCTCTAACGTGCAAACGAGTGATTTCCTTCAATGCCCTGGTGCGCCGGCCTCCCTCTCCTCCCTCGCGCACTTGCTGATATTGGAAATCAGTGATGGTTCTTCTCATTGTTGTAGCTCGTCTCCTCCTCCCATGCTTGTGTTATCAATAAACCTGATCATACATAGATGCATAGACTTAGGCAGTATAAAGTACTCATTAACACAAACATCATATTCAATTAAGAGTGAGTTCACCTGTTGCTCAAGTAACTTGGTTCGAGCCCTTGTCATTGGTCCAATCCTCACATCATTAGCTTTGTCTTGTACAGCAACATCATCAATAGGAGAAGATGGTAAAGGACTAGGGATGTCCTCATCAATTAGCGCCCTGGCGGCCACAAGGGCGTCTGGAGAAGTATTCATGGAGGATTTGCTCTTGGACGAAGGTGTGCATACTGGGCCGTGGTCCCTGGCCGCCGTATTGCCGGTACTCTTTTCTCCAGAGAAAAGTGGCGAGGACCGGAGCGAAGAACCGGGGGTCGCATCCCCCTTGGACCCTTCACCCAGCTCGCGGTTTGGCCCAGTCGCATTGCTCTGCACCACCTGCTCCTCAGGCGGCGGGGGTGGCGCGTTCGGGCACTCTTACTCCGTGGCGCGGCGGTCCATGGAAGCTCGAGTGCGTGCAGGCGAGATGACCTTGGCAGTCGCGGTCTCGGGCCTCTTCTTAGGCGGCATGCTTGATGAAGAGCTCGACGAAGAACGCAACGAAGATCTCCGAGTCGACGAAGACGAGATCAGCGCTTGCGCCCCCTACCTGGCGCGCCAGATGTCATGTCTCGAATCACGGTCACCGGGGATGCAAGGCACCCCCTTTGTAGATTCGGTAGGGCCGCGAAGGAGGCTGGAAACGTCTCCCAGGGGACGATCGTCGGACAAGTTCCTCTCTCGCTCTCCAATCTCGACGTGGTATGCAAACAAGGAAAGCACACAGTGATCTACCCAGGTTCAGGCCGCCCGAAGGCTAACAGCCCTACTCCTGCATGTCTGGATAGATGGTTGGATCATGGTGTGGCTACAATGGTGTTTTCCGGCGAGGTACCCGGCAGGGTGATCAGACTAGAGGAAGGGGGAGGACAGATCCTTGCCCGGAGGAGATCACCTTCCTTCCCTTCCTCCTCCTAGCCTAGCTTGGTGGTTGTCTTCTACCTTGGATCGCCGGTCAGCTCTTGGCTAGAGCTTGCTTACTCCTTAAGTTAGCTTGAGCCGGTCCTCTCTCCTCCATGCCCTTGGTCCTCCTTTTATAGGGAAAGGGGATACCATAGAGGTCATGCAAGGAGCATGAGGGGTTCTTGGCGGGAAGCAACCCCTCTCCATGGTGGAGACGGCGACGTGGCCTCTTCTCCTCCAAGTATCCGTCTTCGGGTGGTTGAGACCTCTGGCACCTTTGGGGAAAGCGGCTGGCGCGGGCTGACAGTTGTTAGATGGTGTCCCCTGGCCGCGCCTTGCTTCCCAAGCCTTCTGGGGGCTTCTACCATCCTCTGGAATGTGTTAAAAACCTTATCTTCTCGTCGTACGGTCTTGTACCCGAGAGGGAGCTCGGCCCCGCCGTCGACTCGCGCTCTCGGGGTCTTCGGTTCCTTCCGGGTTGCAGGAGGCCCCGGGGGTCCTATGCACCCGGGAGGTCTTGTATGGCGCGGGTGCGCCCGCCGGGCCTTGCGTCGAGTCTTGGACTTGTTCATCCTTGCGCTGGGCCCACAGGCGGTGGACCCACTTAGGCAGCGCTTGGGGAACCCCATGTTCCACTGCTGCGGCAGGTAGTGCGACGGATAATGCTGGTCCCGCGGGAGGTTGATGACGTCTGCTCCAAGGCTGATGAGTGCATCATTCGCCTTAGGCACGAGGTCGCAGAACATCTTGCTCTGTTGGTGGTCGAGCATGAGCGAGGCGGAGGAGGCCTCGCGCGCCTCCCCAACCGCGTCGTCGGCCTGGCAGATTTGACCCCGCAGGTCGTTCGCCTCCTCCAGAGCCTACTCGAGATCCCGCCGGAGGGCCTGGATGTGGGTGTATTGCTCTCTCCTCCTCGAGGAGAAGCAGGACTCATGTTCCGACATAGTGTTGTGGTACCTCCGCTGGATCTCCAGGATCGCCGCATCTTTATTCTCGGTGGCCTCCATCTCGTACTCGGCTTGACGCCTCGCGAACGTCTGGTTGGCCATCTCCTCACGAGTTGCAGCGGTCCTCTCCGCTAGCGAGACGCGTGCCTCCCGAGCGTCAAGGGCCGCACGGATCACTCCCAGGGCATCGTACCTTGCCTCTAGCTCTGCCACACAAACATCTAGGGCCGAGCGCCTCTCATCGTCTTCATGGGCACGGTCCTAAGCTTGGGCCTCCAAGGCGACCACAGCCTCTTCTCGCCCAGCAAAGTGCTCCTCGCGGCGGTCGCAGTCAAGCTCGCGGAGCTTCAGGGCCTCTTTGCGGCAGGAGACGTCGGATTGCAGCTGATGCCGCTCCCTGAAGAGGGAGTTCTCCAGGTCCTGGACCCTCTCTAGTTCTCCCTTGCCGTGAGCCAGGATCTCCTGGGCCTCCTCGGCCACATTTTTCCGGATTTTGACGACCTTACGGTTCTCCTCCGGCAGAGCCGAGAGAGCCGCCGCATCCTCTACGGCCCACCTCTACTGCCTTCTCCAGCGCTACAAAGCCCTCCGCGAGGCAATGCCGTTTGCTGGCGGCTTTCTTCTCCTCAAGCTCGTAGGAGCGGCGAAGCTCCTCGAGGACTTTGTGCGCAACGTTGATCACCTCCCCGTCAAGGAGAAGGTGCCGCCTCTCCTTAGGGATGAGGGCCCAGCTTGTGCTGGGACCGGAAGACCCTTCGGGTGCGGAACCGCGCGAAGGGTCGGCACCAGCGTCCCCCATCTCGGGAGCAGACTGAGGGATTGTCGCGACCTCTCGTTGTTGCCGTCCTCCACGACCACCGTGTCGTCCTCGGTCCCCACAGGCGGCTGCCCGCGCGGCCCGGCCCCGGCTAGAGGCGGAGAATGAGGGATGTCCCCGTCCTCAAGGGGAGCGATAGGAGGACCGGCGCCTAGCGAACCAGGGGAGGTCTCATCATCCGCCATCACCACCTCTGCCTCGGGCACGCCAGGGGACGGAAGGGGCGATGGTGCCGCCGCGCGGGCCACGACCTCGGGGAGAGGGCTCAGTCAGGCCCCATCTGCCTCCTCGCGCCCAAGAGGGAGCGAGAGCCTCTCCGTGTTGGCTTTCGAGCGTCTCTCTCGGAGGATGGCCTCACTGTCGGCCGCCCCCGCAACAGAAGGGGGCGAGGACGTAGTGGAAGAGGGCACGACGCGAGGAGGAGTGGAGGTGTACGCCTTCCGAAGCCTCTTCCGCCTGCACTACAGAGGCTCCTCGTCCGACTCAACGGCCTCCTCGAGCGCCGCGGCCCTGGCTCGGGCCTCCTCCTCCCTGTCCACTGCCGCCCTGCAGGAGGACTCATGGTCAGGATAGAACAAGTAAGAGCCATTCAAGGTTGCGAAGATGGGGACTTATTGAGCGAGGTCCACCCTCGGCCCCTCTTCCCAAGGAGAGACGAGGACTCGTCAGGCACCCTGGGGAGGGAACTCGGGCCCTGGCTAATGGCGCCCATATACACCATGGCTATCTCGGGAGGGCCCTCCCCCTCCTCCGGGGGGAACTGCTCTCGCCCTCATCGTCATCGCTCCCGTCGCTTGCGGAGTCCTCTTCGCTACTGGATGAGGACCCCACCTCAAAGGGGGCAGCAAGAGAACCGATGTCCGCAGGGGAATGATGGCCGAAGGAAGACGCCTCTTGGAGGCTAAGGAGCACGGTCTCCACCGCCAAGGGGTTCTCCATCCTCCGATCCTGGCCCTTCGCGAGGACCCCCCATTGGTCAAAGCAAGGAAGGGAGTCGATCAGCGCGGCTCGGTCATCCTGCCTTCAGCAGTACAAAGGAGGAGGCACGGCCCCCAGCACCAAATCGACCTTGGGAGGCGTCGCCAGGATGGTCCTCATCAGGTCGTTAACCAGCCCGTCCGGGTGCTCGCTTTTGAACAAGCGCATGGGGTCCTCCGCTCCAGTGTACTCCCAGATCGGGCGCCCTGCCTATGGAGCGGAGCGATGCGGCGCGCCAGGAACTCTTGTACCACCGCTGCCCCTGTGAGACCTTCCTGCTGCAGGCGCCTAATGCGCTGCATTAGCGGACCGACCTCCTCACGCTCCAGCACCTCGTGCTCCCAGCCAGGGTTTTGCACCGCCACCGCCACCGGAGGCTGGTAGAGGGTGATCGCCGTTTTCGTGTCCATGAAGACCCAGTAGAGGCGAAAGCTCTCCACTTTCTTCAGGGCGCTCATGGGAATGTAGAAGGGCACCCGGGCGTCGACAAGGAGGAAGGAGGCGCACCCAGTACATTTGCTCCCCGCCGTGAGGTGGAGGCAGTAGAAGTTGCGGATGAAGGCCACCGAAGGCTCCACGCCTAGGTAGGCCTCACAGATGAAAGCAAATATCGAGAGGATGATGATGGAATTAGGCCAGAGGTGGAGGCCGTAGATCTGGTAATGCTCCAGAATCGCGTTGAAGAAATTGGAAAACGGGGGCATAAAGCCCCCGTGGATGGCATGGAGGAATAGAGGGGATTCGTGGCGGAAAGTCGGGCCACCGGGAAGGCGCCATGGCGCACGATGGTGACCCCGTGCTCATGGCACTTGCTAGCGAAGGCGTACCAGTGTTCGTCCACCGAGCTCGCCTTGTTCAGTAGGGACCGCTCGAGTGCCCCCGGCTGGCCCATCACTACGAGTCTTTTTGCTCGCGCCACCGCGATGTGCTTGCCGCTAGTCATATTCTTCGGCGCTGACGCAAAGGGTGGAGAGGATGTGTGCTGGAGAAGGAAGGGTTTCAAATATGGAGACGAAGAGCAATAACTAGCTCGAACCCGCGCAGCACCGCTTTATGGACGGAATGGTTTCCCAAGCGCCACGCGGGAGTGGAGCGTGACGCCAGGAACCGCTCAGTACGATGCAACCACTCGACCGCTATTGGCCCCACATCGGCCCACGGGTACAGGACCCTCGGCCCTCGCGGGCCCGAGGGCAATTACCGGCCTAATAGAAACCAGGGTACCATGGGCCGGGTCTCCCCTCGACGAGCTAAGGAGTGCGAGCAGTGTCCAGACCAGGTGGGAAAAGTGGGCCCAAGCCTCATGAGGCCCGGGCAGGGACGGCGACCCAAGCCTACGGAGAACATCCAGCAAGCATCACCCAGGAGCACTTGCTCGCCTCCTGAGGCTCCCTCAGGAGGAGCGAGCTATTTCTCCCGAAAGTCATCTTTACAGGGGACTCACGTGCCGAGGCAGAGTAAGGGCCCCCTCATCTAGGGCAGATCATCATCAACCTCTGCGTTGCAGGACCGGCGACCCAAAAGCTTGCCATTCCGGTGTTTAAAGGGGGAGACCAACCGCACCGCCCATCGCCGTACTCTATGACTTGCCATTTCGGTGCAAGGCGGTACCACGAGCTGGGCTGTCTCCTCCTCCTCGTTACCAAGGACGTCCACATCTGTGCAAAGGAGGCACCGACCGGACTTGCAGGTGGCTGAAGACAACGGCCACGCAGGAGGGGCAGGGCCGTAGAGCTGTCTTGGTCGGCCACTTTGCCAAAGCAGCTGCAGAAGGGTAGAGGCGCTCTTGGAGGCTTGCGAGATTCTCCCGCCATGGATTTGGAGGCCAAGGTCGTTGGCCGCTTATAAAAGGAGCCGAACCCCGGCCTGGCTAAGGGTTGGGAAGTTGTAAGCAAAACCCTAGGTCTACTAGGCAAATCAGCATTGTAGCTCCTTGAGTCTCATCAAGCAATACAACAAAGCAGGAGTAGGGCATTCACCTCCGCGGTGGCCCGAACCTGGGTAAACAAAGTGTCTCTCTCTGAAGTATTGTTTCCTCCTTCGTCGAACTTCGTGAGATTAGAGGCAGCGCTCTAAGGCCCCCTGTGTTCGATACCCACACTCTAGCTCCTTCGGAGGCTATATTCGGACATAGCCGGCCGGTCTTCAGCTGGTAGCTGGCCTCCTAGGGGGAGGGCCAGGTCTTGTTTTCTATACGGCCTCTTGATCTTCGTGTAAGTCAGATCTGCGGTAGGCCGGCTGGGAGGGCAGCCGGTCGTGCGGCACCAGCCGGTCGGAGTATGCCTGGTGACATTTTGCGTTCTAATTGGGTGGGTCTTTGGGTACCCAGGGATTATATCCCTGGCAGTTACACTTTGTGAATTATTATTAAATATCTTTGCATTGAATATTTGATATCATATTATAATCTTTCTCGTATATTGCTACCCCTTTGAGAATGAATCATTCAACTTTGTGTAGCAATAGTAATCATCTTTGATATCCAAATATAGTGTTAACGTACAAAGTCCATGTTATTTTTGTCACCTTCATACTCGAGGACGAGAATGGGTTAAGCTTGGGGATGTGGATGCATTTAAAATGCATATATGAACTTTGTAGTTTATTATGCTAAAATCCCTATTTATTTGCAACTTTATTATATTTCTTGGAACTAACTTGTTAATAGTTGCAAAAGTGCACAAATTCTTGTTTTACACTTTGTTGTGTAGGGAATAAATAAATAATGAAGAAAATCACTCATTATGGTGAAAATCGAAGTTTCCTTAAATCTATCCCTGTAGATAAGTTTTCAAAGATTGCAACGTACAACCTCGAAGACGACGTCAAATGGAAAAACATAAAACTATAAAGTTGTACAGGAATTTATTCTGAAATTTGTGGAAAAAAAAATTGGTCCAATCCGAGTCCAGACGTGATCTGGAGACCCGTTTTATTGAAGGGAAATATCCGATTACGAGAATCTGAAAGATTGTGACTTCATCGACTCCAACTCTTACCAAATTTGATGGATTCGGCCAAGACACGAATTGCAGACTCATTAGGGCTGAGACGGGTCCCTAGAAAGCTTCTATAGGTCCTCAAGAGCCCTTGGATCAAAGGGGCATCCGTCCCATGGCCTATATTGCATCTGCACCTCTATATAATGAATATATAATGAAGGAAACCCTATTTTTCAAGCAAACCACCAAAAGTCAAGAATTTTCCTCCTCTTGGCAGCCGCCAACGAGGGGGAGGAGCTCCTCCATTGCTGCACCATCATCAAGGAAGAAGAAAGGGGAAGGGGCCTCCGTCCTCTATGACAGCCACCGCCCTAGGAAGCCTCCGGCCGCCGGCGGGCTACGCCACCGCCGTGGACACCATCTTCGCTTCTCTTCATCAACAACATCATCTCCACCACTGGTTTTGTAATGTCTCCTTGTTGTTAGTAGTTTCCCCATGTTCTTGAGGGCATAGGATGGATTGGCAATAATTTTCACCCAACATGTGTTTAGTATTTGGTCAAGTTTTTATCTTTTATGATTGTCTTGATGTACAATGTATGAAGTGCACCATATATTGAGTAATGCATGAAGGTGCTTTCACACTAATGTGATGAAGTGGGTTGGACCTAGGAGGACACGTATTGGTCTAATACATGAAGTTACATTAGGAGGGGATTTATATCGGGGACCTTAAAGTTTATGGCTATGGTGGGACTATATGTCTTAATAATTCGTGTGCTGTCATTTACTTGGCCATAAGATCCATCATAAGGGGTTTAGTTTATTTATTTAGCTACGCCTAATTATGGCTCCATCCAAAGAAGATTAAAACTTGACAAAATGTTTACCTTGTTGTTCTAGAAATATTTATGCAATGAAGTCTATGTAGCCCTTGGGAACGTTTTCCACATATAAGAAACACACCACTCAAGCTTGTCCTCTTGCTGCATAGAGTATTGGCTTTCTCTCTCTGAGAGCTTTCACTCATCATTTTATTTTTAGCTTTTTACTTTATTCCAAACTCTACACCAAAAACCCAAAAACACTTGCATCATTTAATCAATTTAGTTTTTCAAGTGCATAGCTAATAAGAGAAGTGACACTCTTATTTGAGAGGATAAATACTTATACCTTCTACTCCTCGTGGAATCGATACTAATACTTACACATCGAAGATTTCAACTATCCCCTATACTTGTGGGTATCAGAGGTGATGACGATGGCGATGATTTCCCCCTTCTCCGGAGCTCCGGAGCAGCAGGATGTCACCCCCTTCGGAGGGAATCAGGAGTTTCGCCGCCGCCGCGGCCACGGATAGTCTCGGGAAAATTAGGGCGTAACTTTTTGGGCGAGACGAGGGGGTGTTAAAAGGCGGAGGCCGAGATGATTCCCGAGGAGCAAACGAGGGGGCCCCACGTGGTCACGGAATCTGGCCGCGTGGGCTCTACTCTTTTGGCCCTTGTGGCTCTTCTCTCTCGGATCTTTTGCCCACGGTCTTTCTCTCGATAAAAAAACTTGTTGTGCATTTTTTCCCGATCCTTTTGAGTTCCAAAAGGTCCAGAAACATTAAAAACAAGAAAAAGGAGGTTTCTGCCTCCCAGAAATTAAATACCAAAAATATAGATTTTGTATGAAAGTAGGGGTGGACTTGAAGCTCGAGGCTCGAGGCTCGACTCGGGCTCGAGAAGGTTTGGCTGGGGCTCGGTTCATCTCGAAGGTCGGACAAGCCAAGCCTTCAGATGAAGGCCCGAGGCTCGACAAGCCGGCTCAGTGAAGCTCGCAAGCCGGCTCGAAGACTCGATCAAATATAAAAAAATTACATGACCTATGCTAAAATTGTAACATTTGGCAATTATAATCAACAAGAGAGCATTAATATCTCCCTGCGATAGTCTAACAAGTTTCACAATGCATCAACTAATCATTAAAAGTGTCATACATCAGAAACACAAGTGCACTTAGTTCAAACTGGTAAAACTAAAGCAGTCCACAACCATACGTATGAAGTACGAATGGTGGGGCACAATACGCATGAACAGCTTCATGTGACATCCATTACCGATTCTGAATGTAGTTGCTTTGTGTGAACATGCAAAGTTCACATGGAGACGGAGAAACAACCTCGGTACCTCACAGATCCTTTATTACATGCAATCCAAGTGCATAGATTAACTTTACAAGTAGGAGTACTACAGTAATCAAGTAGCAGCCAAGGTGAGGTGTTGCCGTTGTTGCAGTGCAACCTGTGCATTGACCCACCCGCCGGCGTTGCTGGCGAGGAAGCCTACGAGCGGCGCGATGTCCTCGAGCACGCCGAGCTGCCCCAGCGGCGCCTCCGTGATGTACTGCTCCGCCTTCTCCTCTGTTTTGCCCCTGGAACCATGGCCATGGGCGGGTGGCGGCGGGATGCGGCCGCGGCGGTGCACGGCCGGCGACCGGCATCGGTGGTGGCTGCCGGCGGCGGAACCCTAGAAACCGCAGGAGCAGGTAGAGCAGTGGGTTGGGGTTGGGGGCGGGGTCGGAGAGGTGGGATTGATTTTGAACGATTGGAAAAAAAAGAGGCATGGCTCGCAAGCCGACCGAGCCGAATCTTAAGCCTAACGAGCCGTGCCTCGAGCCCATTTGTCAGGAAAATTTTAGAGTCAAGCCGAGCCTAGCTCAGCTTGAGATTGCACGAGCCTGACCGAGCCGAGCCTCGAGCCGGCTCGGCTCGGCTCGATTCCACCCCTATATGAAAGTCACATAAATCATCTAAAACATGCAAAAATCAAAGATATAACAATGCCAATATCATTCTAATATAATAATATGAGTTATATAAATGAGGATATAAAATGCACGTATCAGCGTTCTACTTCATGGACACCACGAATGTCGTCTACGTCGCCATGGACTGCTGCTCCGACTCCTACCACGGCCACCCCCACATGTCTACATCGTCTACATTCCCACATCTGCTGCCAAGAGTACACCCGCTGGACCAGTCCCAAGTTCTTCATCCTCCATGGCTTCTATAGGCCCCTCCATGGCTTCTGGACCAGCAACATTAAGTGCCGCAAATATAGCGGGCTTGGTCACTTTGCACGTGAATGCCCCTCTACTCGCGTGATGATTGCTCTTGATGATGGTAGATACGATTCCGCGAGTGATTATGATGAAGATATATTGGCTCTTCTCGCACATGATGAGCAATGCACGGTAGTAAATGCGGAGCAAGATTCTCAATACATGGCTGCGGAACATGCATAGCTGTACCCGAGATTAATTGTGCATCGTGTTTTGAGTGCACGGTGACAAAAGCCGAACCAAGTCAGCGCAATAATCTGTTCCATACAAAGGGCGTTCTCAAAGATCGTTGCATTCGCATTATTATTGATGGAGGAGGCTGCAACAATTTGGCGATTATGGATATGGTTGAGAAGCTTTCTCTCACGACACGACCTCATCCTCGTCCATATTACATTCAATGGTTTTACAACAGCGGCAAAGTTAAAGTAACACGTACCTTTCATGTACATTTTACTATTGTTCCTATGCAAGCATGTGCTCTCTTAGTTGGTAGACCATGGCAATATGATACTAACTCTATCCATCACGGTAGCACAAATCGATATTCTCTAGTTCATAACGATAAGCCAAATGTGTTACTTCCTATGTCTCCTGAAAATATTTTGAAAGATGATCTTGCTAGAGCTACTAGAGCACATAACGAGGAGAAAAAGTTGAGTGAAAATCAGATTGTTTCTAAAGAATTGATGTGTTCTAAAACTACTTTGATCCAAAACATGCTAATGAAATTTGTTTGAAAAGTACTTGCTTGCTTGCTAGCAAATCTGATATTTCTGAAATTGATGTGAGTACTACTGCATGTTATGCTATGGTTTGCAAAGAGGTGATGTTTTCCTTGGAGTACATGCCTCCTTCTTTGCCACCTGCGGTTGCTAACATTTTGCGGCAGTTCGTGGACGTTTTTCCACAAGATGTACCTCCAGGACTGCCACCTATTCGCGGAATCGAGTATCAATTTGACTTTTTCCTGGAGCACCGCTACCCAACAGTGTGCCCTATCGTACCAACCCGGAGATTGTAGAGCTATTACAGTAAGACTTTTGAATCTCTTAGCCCATGTGATGTCCCTATTATTTTGGTTACTAAGTGTAAAGATTGTAGAGCTATCAATAATATTACAATCCATTATCGTCATCCTATACCACGTTTAGATGATATGCTTGATGAATTGAGTGGCTCTACCATGTTCTCCAAAGTTGATTTGCGTAGTGGTTACCACCAAATTCATATGTAGTTAGGAGAGGAATGGAAAACAGCATTTAGAACTAAGTTCGGTTTGTATGAGTGGTTAGTAATGCCTTTTGGTGTATCTAATGCCCCAAGCACATTCATGCGATTAATGAACGAAGTTTTGCGTTGTTTTATTGGACGTTTTGTGGTGCTTTATTTTGATGATATTCTCATATATAGCACATCTTTAGAGAAACATTTGGATCATTTGTGTGCTGTTTTTAATGCTTTGCGCAATGCATGCTTGTTTGGAAATATTGAGAAGTGCACATTTTGAACGGATCGAGTTGATTTTCTTGGCTTTGTTGTTACATCACAAGGTATTAAAGTTGATCCAGCCAAGATTGAGGCTATTTCAAGTTGGCCACAACCTAAATGGATCACACAAGTGTGGACTTTTCACGGGCTCGCGGGATTTTATAGGCGTTTTGTAAAAGATTTTGGACGCATTGCCTCACCGCTGAATGAGGTTACAAAGAAAGATGTTCCATTTGTTTGGGGAAATGAACAACAAGAGGCTTTCATGTTACTGAAAGACAGGTTCACTCATGCTCCTTTATTGCAACTTTCTAATTTTAGTAAGACTTTTGAACTTTAATGTGATGCTAGTGGTATTGGATTGAGTGGTGTGTTATTACAAGAGGGTAAACCTGTTGCATATTTTAGTGAAAAAATGAGTGGGCCAAGTCTGAATTATTCTACTTATGATAAAGAATTATATGCGCTGGTTCCGACATTAGAAACTTTGCAACACTATTTATGGCCCAAAGAATTTGTTATACATTCTGATCATGAATCTTGGAAGCATATTCGTAGTCAAGCTAAGTTGAATAAGCGTAATGCAAAGTGGGTTCAATTTATTGAGTCTTTTCCTTATGTTATTAAACAAAAATGGTAAAGATTGTGTTATTGCTGATGCTTTGTCACGCCGTTATACATGCTATCTCAGCTTGATTTAAAAAAAAAATTGGATTGGAAACTATTAAGCAACATATGTGCATGATGCTGAATTTAAAGATGTGTTGAAGAATTGTAAAGAGGGCAAAACATGGAACAAATTCATCCTCAATTATGGATTTGAGTTCCATGCTAACAAACTATGTATTGCGGATAGCTCTGTTCGTCTTTATATTTGCAGGAGGCGCGTGGAGGAGGTTTGATGGGTCACTTTGGAGTAAAGAAGATGGAGACCTACTTGCTACACACTTCTTATTGCAACGGATGCGTAGGGATGTTGAGAGATTCGTTGCTCGCTGCACTACAGGTCAAAATCTAAGTCACGCCTTAATCAACATTTATATATGCATATTCCTATTCCTAGTGTTCCTTGAGACGATATGTCGATGGACTTTGTTTTAGTATTGCCTCGTACACAGAAGGGGGTTAGTATTTTTGTTGTTGTGGATCGATTTTCTAAGATGGCACATTTTATTCCTTGTCACAGGAGTGATGATGATGCATGTGTTACTGATTTATTCTTTCATGAAATTGTTTGTTTTCATGGTGTGCCAAATACTACTGTTTCAGATCGTGATACTAAATTTCTTAGCCACTTTTGGAGATGTTTATGGGCTAAGTTGGGGACTAAATTGATGTTTAGTAATACATGTCATCCCCAAACTGAAGTTGTGAATAGAACATTGTCTACTATGTTGCGGGCTGTTTTAAAGAAGAACTTAAAATTATGGTAAGAATGATTACCTCATATTGAATTTGCTTATTATCGTTTGCTGCATTCTACCAGAAAGATGTACCCTTTTGAGATTATTTATGGCTTTGTTCCTCACGCATTTCGGTGCAAAATAATTTGGATGCTTCACAACATGCTGAAATGATATTGAAGTTGCACGCTACTACTAAAGCAAATATAGAACACAAGAATGCTAAATTTAAAGTTGCGTGTGATAAGGGAAAAAAATTAAAGTTGTGTTTGATGTTGGAGATCTTGTGTGGTTACATTGCGCAAAGAACGTTTTCCTGATTTGCGCAAGTCAAAATTGATGCCACGAGCTGCTGGTCCTTTTAAAGTGTTAGAAAGAATTAATTATAATGCATACAAACTTGAGCTTCCTGCAATTTTGGTACAGTAAGTCCGTCATTTAACATTGCAGATTTGAAGCCATACTTGGGAGAGGATGATGACATTGCGTCGAGGACGACTTTATTTCAAGAAGGAGAGGATGACGACATTGCGTCGAGGACGACTTCATTTCAAGAAGGAGAGGATGATGAGGACATCCCATGTGTTGATACAACCGTGCGCCTATAGCCACCATACAAGGACCTCTCACACGAGCTCGTGCATGCCAACTTAACTATCAGGTACTTTTGTTTCTTGGAATCAATCCTCCCATACATGAACAGATGATGCTTCGTAAATCGGATGTGTTTGTCACACTTAGGAATGATGGCCCTAGCATGGATGACAGAGATAAACATTGGAGCATGATCACACATGGAGAGGATGGCACCAAGCATGGAAGGATTGAAGATGATGCCACAACTGGAGATTTCCGTACAATGACAAGAACTTACTTTTTGGCCTAAGTTGAGTAACACCTGGTGTAGGTACTCGTAATAACGAGGCATGAGACATTCAACCCAGACTTTGTCAAGCACATTAATCATATTTGCTTTCACTATTAACTTTAATCTTTCAAGATGCTATGATAGGGGCAATGAGACCTCAACACTATTGAATACCATGTTTCAAACATAAACTTAAGTAGAAGCATTTGGAAGCTATATGAAACTTATTCATGTTTTACCTCTACTTATTTATCTATCTTTCCAAAGTGTCCACTTTTATATTCAGATTGTACAAGAATACTCTATGACCATTATATGATGTTTTTACTTTTCATTATGCATACATTTGGTCCATAGTACTTTCTTCTATGTTACACTTTGTGAATTATCATTGAACATCCTTACATTGAATATTTGATATCGCTTTATAATCTATCTTGTATATTGCTACTCCTTTGAGAATGAATCATTTGACTTTATGTAGCAATAGTAATCATCTTTGATATCCATTGATAGTATTAAAATGCAAAGTCCATGTTAGTTTTATAACCTTCATACTCAAGGACGAGTATAGATTAAGCTTGGAGATGTTGATGCATGTAAAATACATACATGAACTTTACATTGTATTACATGTTATTTTCATCATATTTGCATCATATAAGGGTTATATCAATGTTTTATATTGATTTTGGGAATATTTCACAATTTCCCTATTTTTCTGGAATTAACCCTATTTTCGATATTTTGATGTTTTAGGGACTCAAACGACGTCCAAATGACCTAATATTTTGCGGGGATCAGTTTTTGCTCTGATACCAACTGTTGGAAATATGCCCAAGAGGCAATCATAGAGATGATGTTATTTCGATGTATCCATGATTTGTAATAATGTGCCTTGAATAATGTCTTTGTATTGATAACCAAGTACGTGACTTGTTTGTGAGACTCTTTACTTGTATGGTTATTCTAAATATATCCCTAGTCTGAGTTCATGTGAGGACACACTGGAATATTAGACTAGCATATGTATTGGTTGATGACTATGTTTCACAGGTCATAGACATGGAGATGTCAAACTAATAATGTGGACTTATATTATGAACATATTGTTGGGCTGACCACATTAAGATTATGCAACAACGTTCATAGTTCTTCTCTACAGAGTATGTTTGCTTTGTCCTTAGACCTGAGATTGTCGTATGTTTTCGAGATGTGAATTGGCCTACTTTGGGACTATCAAACGCTACACCGTGAATGGGTAGCTATAAAGGTAGCTTTCGGGTATGTCATGAAGCATGCTGCGAGACATGGTCAGTCAAGATGGGATTTGCTCCTCTCTACTTGAGAGAGATATTTCTCTGGGCCCCTCGAGTGATCGGATCCGGAAATGCATGGCCGTGCTACACAAGGTTAAGTGTTAACCTAGTAAGGGATTCCGAATCACAGGATCGAGAAAGAGTGGTCAGCTAGTAGCTCGACCAAATATCGTGAGGCAAATGGAATAGCATTAACATTGTGATGGTTCGTCCGATATGATCTTTGTGTACGTTCAGGAGTTGGCACGTTTTGCTAGAGGCCACTACCAACTATTGACGGAGTAGGTGTACACGTGTCATGTCTAAACGTATATGAACCTATAGGGTCACGCACTTAAGGCTGTGGAAGCATAATTCGGATCAGATCCGAATTGGGCTGAGATTAGACTCCAGATTGGGCCGAATTGGTTCAGCCCATTATGGGGAGGTCTTTATAAGGGAGAGGAGGCTGGGCAAATTAGGGTTAACCAATTCCGTACTAGAACCCTCCAGACACCGTCTCCCCACGCCCCTGCCGCCGCACGAACCTAGCAGTTCGGCGAGCGGTGCCTCCACGCCGCACGTGTGGATACCGATAGAGGTGCTGCATCCGCGGTACTTGGACGAGCCGCCGAGAGGAGCTGTTCGTGGGAGCTGTATGTGGGAGCGACGGGGTCGGAGAGGATCGTACCTCTACCCTGCCCTGACTCGCTGCATCGACTTCGGCACGGCACAACGCGTCTAGGTAATCCCGTGATCTATAACTGTAGCAGTTACTTGGGTGATGCGGTAGAAAATTTTGATTTGCGCTAGTGTAGCCTACACGCGACCCTACAGTGGTATCAGAGCCGATGATGTCTCGTTATAGGTTCGGATCATTTGCATATGTGATATGTAGATGGGGTTAGGCCGATGTGATCGGCAGTTCGTCATAAGAGTTTTGATCTGTGATCTGATTTCCGTGATCATGTTGCAAGAGGTCGTCGAACGACTTACTCCAACAGGTCGGTTTCCGCCATCGAGTTAGACTGTGACACGTAAATCCAATGGCAGCACGCGAAGATCAATGAGATTGGTCGAATCGGAATATAGATCATATTTATGTGCATGAGATGTGCGGGGTGATAGATCGGACTAACACCGGTAACAGGTAATCTGCAAATTTGACACAGTCTTGGCAATTCAGCCATAACTTTTGCATATGACCTCGGATAGAAAAAGTTTGTGAACGAAAAAGCTTCGTATCGACATTTTGACCTAGGAAAACCAGGGCTAATTTTGATCTAGAAAAACCAGGGATCAATAAAGAGTGTCAAATTTAGATTTGGCAAATTCGATTCCTAAAAGATAGTTTTAGGGGCTGCAAGTTTTGGCGTTAGAACGTTTAACTCGTTTTTGCAGATTTGTGTCCTCTGACCGGTATGGCCCATATGTATATGATGCATGTGTGTAATATTTTCATGACCTGCATGTCGTGAGTATGTCAACACGGCATGAGCCAAATGTGTTGTCACTTATTGTAATTTATGGCATGCGTGCCAACTTGTGATGATTCCAACATTCCATGTAATTTTATTTACTAGTAGTTTGTTGTAATAGCTTGTAGTAGTTATTGGAGGACTCATCGCATGAAGGAATGGCGTGTGTGTACCATGAAGATGGAGATCATCGTGGTGGAAAGACCATGGAGATGGAGATCATCATGGAGAACAGGTTCTACAGAGATGGAGATCACCATGAGAATTGGGCCATACTGTGTCACAACTATGTGATTGCTATTCCTGTCATTGTTTTACTCCTATGCATGTCAGATTCGTGGAATTAGAACGATCCCTCACAAATGTTAAGTTAACATGCCCCCCCAACTAAAACTTGCACCATCCCATGTCTTCTACAATTGATGGTGGGTCTGTGTTCTCAGGGTGCCTCAGTTTTCATTGACTAGATGGGTTTTTTATCGGTTAGGTGGTAGATCCATTGCAGCGGGGTGCCATCTGCTGGTACTAACGCGCATAAGGGGTTGGTTAACTCATCAAGGTAATCTTAACGGTTAAGCGCCTTGGGGCATAAAGGTTGGCGTTCTTGACATAGAGATGTCACCCAACAACAAGAGTCATATGTGATATGATTAGCAAAGTGTTGCTTACCGATCTACCTCGTCTTCTAGCTGTGATGTTTCCTATCACTAGTTGACTTGTTCGTTACGGATCTTGAATCACTAAGTATCAACAGAGGGATGTTGGTTTTAGTGGGAGTAGACCATGTTAAATAGTTTAATGTTCTTTACTCTATCATGGATTTTGTCTTAGTATTTTGCATGTTTTCGTTGTAGATCAATAACACGTACCACACCCACCCCTTTTGCTTTGCGATCCATCCTTGAAAAGGAAAAGTTAACTGGAACAAACTATTCAGATTGGATCCGGAACCTGAGAATTGTTCTCAGGGCTGATAAGAAGGAAAGTGTTCTGGACACCCCATTACCAGATGAACCTCTTGACACCGACACTGCTGCCGTTAGAACTGCCTACAGGAGAGCATGTGATGAGTCTCTTGAGGTTAGTTGCCTCATGCTTGCTTGCATGGAACCCGACCTTCAAAAACAGTTTGATGGTCAGGAAGCCTACGACATGATCGTTGTGTTGAAGGATATGTTCCAAACCCAGGCCCGGACTGAAAGGTTCAATGTCGCCAAGGCTTTTGGTAAATGTGAGCTCGCTGAGGGCGCAGCAGTAGACCCGCACGTGATCAAGATGCTTGGTTACGCGCAGACTTTGGACAAACTAGGTTTTCCATTGCGCCGAGAGTTGGCCACTGATTTCATTTTAGCGTCGCTTCCACCCAGCTATGGGAACTTCATTTCGAACTACCACATGCATGGGGTGGAGAGAGACCTTAATGAACTTTGTGGAATGCTCAAGACGGCTCAGTGTGACATTAAGAAGTGTTCAGGGTATGGCCAAGTGTTGGCTGTGCAGAATAAGCCTAGCTTTAAGAAACATGGGAAGCCTAAGGCTAAAGCAAAGGCTAAAGATACGATCTCCAAGCCTAAGCCTAAGGACGGACCCAATCCTGACACTAAATGCTACTTCTGCCATGATACTGGACACTGGAAAAGGAACTGCAAGAAGTACCTTGCTTCTCTGAAGAAGGGTGGAAGTAAGACTTCCAGCTCAGGTACGCTTGTGGTTAATGTTATAGACATATTTCTTGCTGACTCTGTTATTAACTCTTGGGTATTTGATACCGGATCGGTTGCTCACATTTGCAAATCGATGCAGGGGCTGGTAACGAGTAGATGCGTGAGAGCAGGAGAGATTGATCTTCGTGTCGGGAATAATGCAAGAGTTGCTGCGTTGTCCGTTGGCGTCATGCAGCTCCATCTCCCTTCAGGATTTATTATGGAGTTAAATAATTGTTATTATGTTCCAGCTTTAAGTCGAAACATTATTTCTCCTTCATGTTTGATGCGAGATGGTTATTCATTCGCAAGTGTAAACAATGGTTGTTCTATCTCTAAGAATGATATGTTTGTGGCTTTTGCACCCATTGTGAATGGTTTGTTTATTTTGAATCCTGATGATGCTCATGATGATGCGCATGTTTATAACGTTAGTGCTAAAAGGCTTCGGCCTAATGATTTGAATCCCACTTATATTTGGCATTGTCGTTTGGGTCATATAAGTGAGAAACGCATGAAGAAGCTACATACTGATGGTCTTCTAAATTCGTTTGATTTTGAATCATACGAGACGTGCGAAGCTTGCTTGCTTGGAAAGATGACCAAGTCGCCATTCAATGGTTCTCCTGAGAGGGCGGCAGACTTGTTGGAACTTGTACATACGGATGTATGTGGACCAATCAGCACGACTGCAAGAGGTGGCTTTCACTACTTCATAACTTTCACTGATGACTTTAGTAGTGTCATGTCTCTGATCATTGACACCGGGGATGCGAGGCACCCCCTTTGTAGATTCGGTAGGGGCGCGAAGGAGGCTGGAAACTTCTCCCGGGGGACGATCGTCGGACAAGTTCCTCTCTCACTCTCCGATCACGACGTGGTATGCAAACAAGGAAAGCACACAGCGATCTACCCAGGTTCAGGCCGCCAGAAGGCTAACAGCCCTACTCCTGCATGTTTGGATAGATGGTTGGATCATGGTGTGGCTACAATGGTGTTCTCCGGCGAGGTACCCGACAGGGTTACCCAACTAGAGGAAGGGGGAGGACAGATCCTTGCCCGGAGGAGATCACCTTCCTTCCCTTCCTCCTTCTAGCCTAGCTTGGTGGTTGTCTTCTACCTTGGATCACCGGTGGGTTCTTGGCTAGAGCTTGCTTACTCCTTAAGCTAGCTTGAGCCTGTCCCCCTTCTCCATGCCCTTGGTCCTCCTTTTATAGGGAAAGGGGATACCACAGAGGTTATGCAAGGAGCGTGAGGGGTTCTTGGCGGGAAGCAACCCCTCTCCGTGGTGGAGACGGCGACGTGGCCTCTTCTCCTCCAAGTATCCGTCTTCGGTGGTTGAGTCCTCTGGCACCTTTGGGGAAAGCAGCTGGCGCGGGCTAACAGTGGGTAGGTGGTGTCCCCTGGCCGACCTTGCTTCCCAAGTCTTCTGGGGGCTTCTACCATCCTCTGGAAGGTGGTGGAAACCTTATCTTCTCGCCGTACGGTCTTGTACCCGAGAGGAAGCTCGGCCCCGCCGGGGACTCGCGCTCTCGGGGTCCTTGGTTCCTTCCAGATCGCAGGAGGCCCTGGGGGTCCTGTGCACCCGGGAGGTCTTGTGTAGCGCGGGTGCGCGCGCCACGCCTTGCGTCGAGTCTTGGCCTTGTTCATCCTTGTGTTGGGCCCACAGGCGGTGGACCCACTTAGGCAGCGCTAGGGGAACCCCATGTTCCACTGCTGTGACAGTAGCCCCCGGGCATGGTCCCGGCGGCTTCGGTCTTCTGAGGCTGCCGGGGACATGACCAAAAAAGTCAAAGTGGGTCCGGCGCCTGGTCAGCCTGAAGTTATTCCGCTCAGGGGAACAGCTGAGTTGGCCTCCTCGAATTCTCGTAACGGAGAAAACGAGGAGTCCATCGTGGGCGGAGGAGTCTGTGCTACAAAAGCAGGGGAGGACCCCTTCGATCCCACACATATTCTCGGCCTCTCTGCTTTCCATCCCACCAGAGCCATCGTGGCAATGGCGCCGGCGAGAAAGGGGCGAGGTCGTGCGCGCGCCGTACAAGCTGCCCCGAGGGAAGGACTGCCTGTCCGCAGCCGCGGAGGATGTCGAGGTCGAGGAAGAGGAGGCCGTGGCAGTCGGGGTGGCCGCGGAGGGCGTGGCAGTCGCGGCAGAGCTTCTCCATCTCTGAGGAGCTCGACGCGCACCAGCTTCGCTCCGTTCGAGTTCTTGGTGGATCTGGCTCATGAGCTTCGCGGTCATCTGCGCCTCCCGACCTCCTTCTTGACGGTCGTGGCGTAGGAAAAGCCTCCCGGCTTCTGGCTGCAAGTCGAGGGTTGTCCCAATGGCCCCTCTTGGGTCTGGGCGGATTACGCCAGCGATGGTTCCATGCTCCTAGGCCATGGGTTGAAGTCGTTCTCCCGTTTCCGGCGGTTAACCCGGGAGCAGAAAGTGACGTTCCTGTACGATGGAGCGGCGACGCTTTCCGTGAAGATCTTCGACGCCACCGGAGGGCATACTGAGTGCTGCATGGAGAGCAGCAGCAGCAGCAGCGGAGGCGACGGCGGCTTCGGCTCCTCCGACGAGGATGAAGAAGAGGAAAACTCGTCCAGCATCAAGGTGGAGGAGAGCTCGTTGTCCTGAGGAGGCAGGATGTCGAGAAGGAGGACACCGAAGATGTGCTTGACCTCCTTCTTGGCTGCCTCGTCGACATACTTTGGGAAGTAGCGCCTTCCGGGGTGTGCTCATACTCCTGGCCTGTCGGGAGTGAATCCTTTTTCTGTAAAAAAAGTAGGGCTTCGTTGTAGATCTTGTCGTTTGTTGAGGAAGAACTTGTCTCCGTCCTTTGTACTTTGTGCTCGTGCCATATGCGAATGAGAACAGGTTTTTGCAAAACGTGTCCCCATTACTGCGGCACTTGAATCGTCTAGCGGTAGGTGGCGGCTTGGGAGCCTATAAAAGGCTCCCCAGCCCCCGGTCTTCATTGCGCACTTGTCCCCTCCCGTTCCACACGCCTCCCTTCTTCCTTGCTGCAGGTCGCGAGTTGCTGAAGATGTCCGGTGACGCAAGAGCGATGTCGGAGGGGGGAGCTTCGGAGATCTCCACGGCGGAGTCGACGTTTCGAGGCGCCGCAGATGCGCCCTGGGCCACCAAGATCAGGACGGCGGGATGGGGAGAAGGTTCTCGAGCCTCCACCCTCCAAGCCCTAGCCGATTTGGAGTACATTACGGGCCCCGCTGAGCAGGAGGCGACCCGGGTGAGGGCCATCAAGAAGGCCTTCCTGATGGCCTTCCTGAAGGAGAAGACTGCTGGGAATCCGGTTCTCTCCCAGCCTTTGGCCGAGCTCGAGGCCATTGACCAGGTAATGGCGATTCCTTGAGTACCTTGTCTTATGCGTCCTCCGCCAGTATTAATGGGTTTGGCCGGTGTTGCTTTCCTCAAGAGGAAGAGCGAGCCACTTGCGAACTGGCGAGGGGCATCGTTCGCGTTCTTAGGCGAGGTGGTCCCGTGCCCTTGGCAGGATGCCCCTCGAGATGCTTGAAGATTCTGCACGGATGTTCCTTTCTCCTCCAGGCGTCCCCGGAAGATAGAGGTTCACCCGGCAGATAGATTAAAAAGCATAGGCAGATCTGCGCAGCCAGGGCGCCCGGACTGGCCTTAGTAGCACAGGCTAGGTATGGGCATAAGTTGCCTTGCTGAATGTAATGCTTGTATGTAATTTCAGAAATTAAATATGAATGCATTTCCTAGCTCAACTCCCGGGGTCATTTCCAATCTTCCCTTGCACTATGTGCTTTCCGGTTTATGACGAGTGAACCCAGGTGCAAGTATCCTTAACTGTCAGCAGCAGAAGTAATACCCCCAAGAACACTATACCCTTCGAGGCTTTATGATAGGGCAAAGGTGTCCGATCTTTCGATGAGATGAAGATACGTCGATTCTGGTGGAGGTCGACCTTGGCGATCCGACTACTACGCACACGTACGCAGCGCCAATGCAATCGCTAAACCAATCTCCCGAGGTTACCGATCCTGCAGATGCACGATCAGCCTGACCAAAAGGTCTAGTTCTACCTGCGATCGAGGAACAAGTAAGAACTAATAATGCAATCAGAATTGCGGATGAATAATAAGCTTTATTGAAAAGGTGGGATTCCGTAAGCGGTCTTAATCTGGTCGTTGGACACAAATCGAGTACACGAAGATGCAGCAATATGCTAGGCAGTCCTTTAGCTAAACAAAATCCGAGTCTAAACGAAACCCTAGACGAGGTATATAAGGAAGAAAGGAGGGGGTTTTCGGCCAGCCTTGGGGGTTGGCCGAATCCTTCCCTAGATGGACTTTCCTTCCCTAATACGGACTCTAAAAACGCACTAAAACTTCTGGTCCGAAATTACATGGGCCCTGGCCCAAAATAAAAAGGTGATGCAGCACCATATGTGACTATGGACGAAATTATGAAGTGTAGACTTGAGGAATTCGTCCAAGTCTCCCAATGTCATCATGGTGGCTTCAAGTTGCGGCAGTCTCCATGGGTGGCATCATCATCTCCGTTGTTTCCACTCTTACTGTCATCTCCATCCACGTACATGCTCCATAGCTTGTCCTTCTCATCCATGCTTGGTCCATTATTCCTAAGGGAAACAAACACATCTACTTTAGGCAGCATCATATTCTCATGTACATTAGGAGTAGCTTGTAGAAACGAGAGTACCTGCTGTTGTAGTTGACGTGCACGAGCTCTAGTCAATGGTCCATGTAGTTGAGGGTGTGTAGTAGTTGTGGTTGCGTCAATGGTAGGGATGTCCTCATCATGCTCCCCTTCTTGAATTGAAGTCGTCCTCGACGCCATCTCGTCATTTTCTCCCAAGTATGGCTTGAAATCTGCAATGTTAAATGCGGGACTAACCCCAAACTCTGCAGGCAGCTCAAGTTTATATGCATTATCATTTAATTTCTCCAAGACTTTAAAAGGACCATCAGCTCGTGGCATTAGTTTAGACTTGCGCAAATCAGGAAAACGATCCTTGCGCAAATGCAACCAAACAAGATCTCCTGGGGCAAACACAATATGCTATCTTCCCTTATCCCCATATGTTTTATACTTAGCATTCATACGTTCAATGTTCTCTTTAGTAGATGCATGTAACTTAACAATCATGTCAGCACGTTGTGCAGCATCAAAATTATGTTGCACCGTAGTTGGAAGAGGCAATAAATCAATAGGTGCACGAGGAACAAAACCATACACAATCTCAAATGGGCACAATTTAGTAGTAGAATGCAGCGAGCGATTATAAACAAATTCAACATGAGGCAAACATTCTTCCCACTTTTTTAAATTATGTTTTAACACAGCCCTTAACATAGTAGATAAAGTTCGATTTACTACTTCAGTTTGTCCATCAGTTTGGGGGTGACATGTAGTACTAAACAATAATTTCGTCCCCAACTTAGCCCATAAACATCTCCAAAAATGGCTAAGAAACTTAGTATCACGATCAGAAACAATAGTATTTGGCACACCATGCAAACGAACAATTTCACGAAAGAACAAATCAGCAACATTTGTAGCATCATCAGTCTTATGACAAGGAATAAAGTGTGCCATCTTAGAAAATCTATCCACAACAACAAAAATGCTATCCCTCCCCTTTTGAGTGCGAGGTAATCCCAAAACAAAGTCCATAGAAATATCCTCCCAAGGAACACTAGGGACGGGCAGAGGCATATATAAACCATGTGGGTTAATGCGAGACTTAGCTTTTTGACATGTAGTGCAGCGAGCAACGTACCTCTCAACGTCTCGACGCAAGTGTGGCCAAAAGAAATGTGCAGTAAGGACGTCCTCCGTCTTCTTCACACCGAAGTGGCCCATCAATCCTCCTCCATGTGCCTCCTGTAACAACAAAAGACGCACAGAACTATCTGGAATGCATAACTTGTTAGCACGGAACATGAACCCATCATTAAATACGAATTTGTTCCATGTCCTACCCTCTTTACAATTCTGCAATACATCTTTAAAGTCAGCATCATGCACATATTGTCCCTTTATTGTATCCAATCCGAAAATTTTAAAGTCAAGTTGAGATAACATGGTATAACGGCGTGACAACGCATCAGCAATAACATTATCTTTACCCTTTTTGTATTTGATAACATAAGGAAAAGATTCAATAAATTCAACCCACTTAGCGTGTCTACGGTTCAGTTTTGCTTGGCTACGAATATGCTTCAATGATTCATGATCGGAATGTATAACAAATTCTTTCGCCCATAAATAATGTTGCCAAGTTTCCAAAGTCCGAACAAGAGCATATAATTCCTTATCATAAGTAGAATAGTTCAGACTAGCCCCACTCAATTTTTCACTAAAATATGCAACAGGCTTTCCCTCTTGTAATAACACACCTCCCAACCCAATGCCACTAGCATCACATTCAAGCTCAAAAGTCTTATTAAAATCAGGAAGTTGGAGTAAGGGAGCATGTGTTAACTTAGCTTTTAATGTCATGAACGCATCCTGTTGTGCATCACCCCAAACAAAGGGCACATCCTTCTTTGTAAGCTCATTCAATGGTGCTGCAATGGACCCGAAATCCTTGACAAAGCGTCGGTAAAATCCAGCAAGGCCAAGAAAGCTCCTCAGTTGGGTTAACGATGAAGGTGAAGGCCAACTCGAAATTGCTTCAATTTTTGCGGGATCCACTTCAATGCCCTGTGTTGTAACAACATAACCAAGAAACGCAACTCGATTGGTGCAAAAGGTGCACTTCTCAAGATTACGAAACAAATGTGCAGCACGCAAAGCATCAAAAACAGCACGCAAATGCATAAGATGATCCTCTAAACATTTGCTGTATATCAATATATCATCAAAATAGACCACGACAAAACGTCCAATGAAAGCACGTAAAACTTCATGCATCAATCTCATGAAAGTACTAGGAGCATTGGTTAACCCAAAAGGCATAACTAACCACTCCTAGAGGCCAAATTTAGTTTTAAATGCTGTTTTCCATTCATCTCCCAATTTCATACGAATTTGGTGGTAACCACTACGCAAATAAACCTTAGAAAATATAGCAGAACCACTCAACTCATCAAGCATATCATCCAAGCGTGGTATAGGGTGTCTATAACGAATTGTAATGTGATTTATAGCCCTACAATCAGTACACATGCGTGAAGAACCATCTTTCTTAGGTACCAATAATATCGGAACAGCACAAGGACTAAGAGACTCACGAATATAACCTTTATCGAGTAGTTCCTGAACTTGTCGTTCAATCTTTTTAGTCTCCTCCGGATTGGTACGGTAGGCTGCACGGTTAGGAAGTGAAGCTCCTGGAATCAAATCAATTTGATGTTCTATTCCTCGAATTGGTGGCAGCCCCGGCGGTAATTCTTGTGGAAAAACGTCCACATATTCCTGCAAAATGTTAGCAACAGCAGGGTCCAAAGAGGGAGGCATATCCTCAAATGAAAACAGTACCTCTTTGCAAACAATTGCATAACAAACAGAAGTAGAAACATCTAAATCAGCAAGATCAGATTTGCTAGCAAAGAAACATGGCTTTTTTAAACGAATTTCATTTGGAAGTGCTGTACTAGAATTCTTATTTGTAGAAGGAGGCATTACTTCATTCGCAACAATCTGATTCTCACTTTGGTGTTTCCTTTCATTTTTTGCTCTACTAGCTCTAGCAAGATCATCTTTCAAAATTTGTTCAGGAGGGTTTAAGGCCAATTTTCTTTCCATTGTGCACAAGAGTATAGCGATTAGTTTTACCATTATGAACAGATTCTCTATCAAATTGCCATGGTCTACCAAGTAACAACGAACATGCTTGCATGGGAACCACATCACAATCAACAAAATCAGAATATGTGCCAATAGAAAAGTGCACTCTCGCTGTACGCGTTACCTTGAGTCTACCTGTGGAGTCGAACCATTGAATATGGTATGGATGGTGATGTTGTCGCGTAGATATAGATAATTTCTCCACCGTCTCCATGCTTACCAAGTTGTTACAACTCCCCCCATCAATGATGATCCGAATAGCACGGTCCTTGACAACCCCACGAGTCTGAAATAAATTGTGGCGTTGGTCATGCTCAGCTTGACTCAGTTGCACACTCAAGGTGCGTTGTGCAATCAAGCTCTTGTAGTTATCGGCGGCTTCAGCAGCCATGAATTCCACGTCGTCATCCGAATTGCCATCGTTCCCTTGTTCTGCAGACATAAGGGCAAGTGTTTCCTCATCATAGTCGCTAGCAGAATCATACTCACCATCTTCGCGCACGATCATCACCCGCTGTGTGGGGCATTCTCTCTCAATATGACCGAGACCTCGGCATTTTCGGCATTGAATGTCCCTTGTTCTGCCGGTTGCGCCCATGGAAGACGCCGAACTCTTGGCAGGAGCAGTAGATGGTGTAGTTGGTGCAGGTGTGCGCGATGGCGACATGGCGGACTTATTTGTGGATGAAGGAGCAGCCCCGCGGGAAGCCGTGTCAGGTTGGCGCGGCGCCCATGAAGAAGTACGACCTGCAGGAAAAGTAGTTCGTGGCCGCGGCTCCCTATCCTGCACCTCACGTTCAGCTTTGCAAGCAAGATGAAACAAACGAGTGATAGAATTGTACTCCTTATATTCTAAAATCGTTTGAATTGGTTTGTTCAGCCCTCCCAAAAAGCGTGCAAACATGGCTTCATTTTCCTCAATAATACCACAACGAATTAAACCGGTTTGCAATTCTTGATAGTACTCTTCTACAGATTTTTTTACCTTGTTGCAAACGTGTCAGTTTTTGAAGCATTTCACGCTGATAATAAGGAGGAACAAAACGAGTACGCATATCCGCTTTTAAAGCATCCCAAGTATGAGGAATATTATCGTGATACAAGCGGCAATGTTCAGACCACCAAACAGACGCAAAACCCGTAAATTCACAAGTGGCCGCACAAACACGTCTATCTTCAGGGTAATTTAAACATGCAAAGCGTTGTTCTACCTCTAATTCCCATGTAAGGTATGTATCAGGATTATATCTACCCTCAAAAGGTGGAAGTGTCAGTTTTAGCTTAGCGACATGATCGTCGTCACGCACCTGAGGTTGTTGCACTCCGTTACGTGGGTGTTGATGTGGACGGCCCCGAGGTTGTCTGCGCGCGTCGACCTCGGTCTCATATCCGTCGTCAGCAGCAGATGCCGCCGAAGCGCCTGGGTCCTCCTGGCGCACGCGTCCCGCGCGTGGAACGTTTGTTCCATGTAGCACAGGTGGAGGGATGCGTGGCTGCTGCTGTAGTCTCTCCAACAAGCGATCAAACTTGCCGGTCAGATCCGTCAAGCTAGTGTTGACATTGTCAATTTTTGCGTTGAAAGTTCCCTCTAAACCGTTGAGACGGTCCATGGCACTGTCAACACGTGTCTCGATGTCCTGAGTATGGTTGAACAACATCGTCTTGAAGTCAGCATAAATCTCCTTGTTCGTCTTGTTGTGCAAGTCGTCTGCCATGGTTAGTAGAAAACAGGAAACAAATCACAAGTATATGATCCTATGAACCACTAATATGGTGGAAATCACGTAATCCGTCAAGCAATATACGAAGCCCTTACAGATTCCTTACCAAGCAGGAGATGCGTCACGGCAACCGCAAAGATCAGCGCCTCAGAAATTGGCAAAGCGATTACGAGGTGAGGCACAATGCGCGTAGGAGAAATCTGTGGAGCTGTAGGAGGATTTATGGTAGCAAGGATTAGCAATAATCAAATCAGGAATGCAAGTTGAATAAACTCTCAAAGACGGTACCGTGCTGGTCCTAGGCTAGACCGTACTAGAGACGCGAGCCTATAGCACCAACAAGGTCAAGGCGCGGCAACAACAAGCACACAGGAATAGCTCAAAAGCAAGATATAAGTGAAGATCACAAAAAATTTCGGAACTTTTTACACAAAAGTGGCAAAAAGTCACCCTTCCCGGACTCTTTTGGGAATTCTGAGCAGTCCGAAAGGCAGCAAACACCGAAGGGGTTTGGGCTGGATGCGCTTAAAAATCTAGAAAATTTGAAGGTAAAGATCGCCCAAATCGGAGTTCGTATGCAAAAGTTATAGCCGGTCAAAGTTTTGGTCAAAAACTGTCCCAATTCGGACTAATTTCGGACTGGACTAGTAGGAATCCTGGTCAACCCGACTTGGATGCGGATTGACTTTTTTCGAGCATTTTTTTTTTTTTTTGCGAAACTAGTAGGAACCAAACTTGATCACGAGAGAATGTGGCCGGGTCGGATACAAACCAAACTTGTAGGGAAAGTAAAACAAACCCTAACTCGAATTGATGTATGATAACGGTGGCGACACGGATGGTGGCGGCGGTGTATAGATGGTGGCAGCGGAAGACAATGGTGGAGGGATGGTGCGAGTCGTGCGGCGGCGGCTAGACAAATATGCCAAGAACTCGAAACTCTACGGGACTAGACACTAAGACCAGCAACTCGACACGACGATGCAGACGAAAATTCAACGATGCAATGCACTGAAAAGAAAATGCGACAGGCCCGGACAGGTTGTACGACGGGATGATCTAAACTCTAAATGTATTTTTGGCTTTTTCGTGGACTGTAGGTATGAAGATGCAATCTAATCTAGTAAAACAGTAAATCTCACCGAGCAACCTGAAATCTGATACCATTTGATAGGGCAAAGGTGTCCGATCTTTCGATGAGATGAAGATACGTCGATTCTGGTGGAGGTCGACCTTGGCGATCCGACTACTACGCACACGTACGCAGCGCCAATGCAATCGCTAAACCAATCTCCCGAGGTTACCGATCCTGCAGATGCACGATCAGCCTGACCAAAAGGTCTAGTTCTACCTGCGATCAAGGAACAAGTAAGAACTAATAATGCAATCAGAATTGCGGATGAATAATAAGCTATATTGAAAAGGTGGGATTCCGTAAGCGGTCTTAATCTGGTCGTTGGACACAAATCGAGTACACGAAGATGCAGTCCTTTAGCTAAACAAAATCCGAGTCTAAACGAAACCCTAGACGAGGTATATAAGGAGGAAAGGAGGGGGTTTTCGGCCAGCCTTGGGGGTTGGCCGAATCCTTCCCTAGATGGACTTTCCTTCCCTAATACGGACTCTAAAAACGCACTAAAACTTCTGGTCCGAAATTACATGGGCCCTGGCCCAAAATAAAAAGGTGATGCAGCACCATATGTGACTATGGACGAAATTATGAAGTGTAGACTTGAGGAATTCGTCCAAGTCTCCCAATGTCATCATGGTGGCTTCAAGTTGCGGCAGTCTCCATGGGTGGCATCATCATCTCCGTTGTTTCCACTCTTACTGTCATCTCCATCCACGTACATGCTCCATAGCTTGTCCTTCTCATCCATGCTTGGTCCATTATTCCTAAGGGAAACAAACACATCTACTTTAGGCAGCATCATATTCTCATGTACATTAGGAGTAGCTTGTAGAAACGAGAGTACCTGCTGTTGTAGTTGACGTGCACGAGCTCTAGTCAATGGTCCATGTAGTTGAGGGTGTGTAGTAGTTGTGGTTGCGTCAATGGTAGGGATGTCCTCATCACTTTACTCCACAGCCGCAGTTACTAAGCCAGAGGGAAACTGACCGTTCACCAGGGAGGACGCCTGATCCCCGCAAGGGCTCTCATACACCGTTAAGCATGCTCAGGTCGACAGTATATTGACTCCAAGCGAGATATTATGCCTAAGATGTATGCAAATGCAAAGACTTATCTGCTTCCCCAATCGCTTTCTGATTTAGGCCTCTCTCGGGTATTTAGTTCCACTTCCGTCTCCTTTTGACGATTTCCTGTCCCGGGGAGGCGCTACACACAACAAACTTTTAGTAGGAAAAGAATGGACCCTCTCTTCGTGTCGAGATAAAGTTTATCCGAAGCAATCCGCAAGCAAAGTTGGTAGGGCATCTCTGTACTTAGGTGCTTTAAAGCACAGCACTGTCCAATCATTTCCGACAGTACGGCTGGCTAGGAAGGCAGCCCCTACTGATAGGTGCGTGCGTCGACCCGCCAGCCACCGGCACATACCAGCCCCCTGCTTACGGGTTGCAGCGGAAAAACGATTTCTCGACAAAAATTGAGGCTCATGGAGTTGAAAACTTATCTTTTATTCTTGGGCGACGATTCTTACACCCTTCTTACATAACACTAGCCCCCAGGGCGTGCATAGTCGACCATAACAAGTGCGATTCATGTTTGTAGTTGGGGGTAGAATTTCCGGAGGTTCTCGATGTTCCAGGCGTTGCCTTCCGGTCTACCGTTCTCATCTTCCAGGTAGACCGCTCCAGGCCTGAGGGTATGCGTAACCCGGTAAGGACCTTCCCACTTGGATGACATTTTGTTCATGCCTCCAAGGTTTTTCTTTTTCCGGAGTACCAGGTCACCTGGATCCAATGCTCTTGCTCGCACATGGCGGCTATGATATCGCCGGAGCGCTTGCTGGTAACGAGCAGATCTCAGGGATGCTCGACACCGCATTTCTTCCAGGAGATTGATGTCATCAATCCTCCTTTCCACTTGTGCCTCTTCATCATAGGGGAGTACCCGGGGGGATCCGTGCTTGAGTTCAGTTGGCAGGACTGCTTCTGCTCCATAGACGAGGAAGAAAGGTGTTTCTCCCGTGGCTCTGCTGGTTGTGGTTCGGAGTGACCATAGGACGCTTGGCAGGTGCTCGATCCAGTTCTTGCCCCGGTCTTCCAGCTTGTCAAATGCTTTGGTTTTCAGGCCCTTGAGTACTTCTGCATTGGCTCGCTCCACTTGTCCATTGCACCTTGGATAGGACACCGAGGCGAAACACACCTTGATGCCCATTTCTTCGCAGAAGTTGAGGAAAGCTCGACTGGTGAACTGAGAGCCATTGTCGGTGATAATCCTGTTGGGTACTCCGTATCTGAACACGATCCCCTCGGTGAACTTGATGGCGGCATGGGCCGTTTGCTTTGGTACTGGCATCACTTCTACCCACTTCGTGAACTTGTCGATGGCGATGAAAAGATACTCATGTCCTCCGACTGACTTCGGAATTTTGCCCACGATGTCCAGCCCCCAGACCGCGAACGGCCAAGAGATTGGAATAGGTTGCAGAGCCTGCGCCGGCTGGTGAATATCCTTCGCATAACGCTGGCAAGCTTCACATGTCTTGACGACTTGTTCGGCGTCGTGGAGAACTGTTGGCCAGTAGAACCCGTGGCGGAAAACCTTCCCCGCCAATGACCTTGATGCGACATGACTTGAGCATGTGCCTTCGTGTATGTCCTTCAGTAGCGCCCAGCCTTGCTCTTGCGGGATGCAACGGAGCTTGACTCCATTGTCACGCCGCCTGTAGAGCTCCCCGTCGATCAGAACGTAGAGCTTGGCTTGGCGGGACACCCGCTCGGCGTCGTGGCCGTTACCCGGAAGGGTATGCTCGGTCATGTACTTGACGATGTCCTGGGCCCATGGTGGGCAGCTTTTCTCCACTGGGAGCACCATTTGACAAGAGGGAAGCGAAGCTTCCTCCGTCGCGGTTGCTGCCAGGTCTTGATCTCCTGGGCCAGCTTCCTGATCTGCCGGGGCAGATAGGTCGCCAGCCCCCGGCATCGTGGCCGAACTTGTCTTGACTCGGTCGAAGGGTACCGACGGTTGCTTGAGCACTTCGATGTAGACCCCAGCAGGAACGGGCTCCCGCTGAGAAGCCAGCCGTGAGAGTTCGTCTGCGACCGAGTTGTCTCCTCGTGGGATGTATGTGGCCCTGAAGTTGTCGAAGCGCCGCTGTAGCTTCAAGACCTCTTCCATGTACGACGCCATTTGTGGGCACGCGTATTCCTTGTTTACTTGCTTGATGACTAACTGGGAGTCACCCTTGACGATGATTTTCCTGATGCCCAGGATGATAGCCGCACGGCGCCCTGCGAGCAAGCCCTCGTACTCCATCGTGTTGTTGGAGACGCCGCCGCGGAAGTGCATCTGGATGACGTACTTCAGGCGGTCGCCTGTCAGAGACGTCAGGACAACTCCGGCACCTCCTTGATTCTTGGAATAAGAACCGTCGAATTGCATGACCCAGGCGCTGGGGTCTTCTTTCCTGGGGAGGCAGGTTTCCTCTTCCGGTTCTTCGAACGTCGTCTCGGTCCATTCTGCGGTGAAGTCCGCTAACGCCTGACTCTTCATGTTGTCCGTGTGTTCAAATTTGAGGCCAAAACCTTGAAGCTCCATGGCCCACCATGAGATACGTCCTGTAAGCTTGGGGATGTCAAGGCACCCCACTGGACCAAACACTCTCGGTTTGCACACGTCTATTTTCTGTTTTCTATCAACGCATTACTATCATATAAACTTGGAGCGTCTTTTTATTGTTCTTTTTATTTTTGTTTTGCTTTTCGTAAGACCATCATTATCATTTATGTTATGAGAGAGGTGCTGGAAACTTTAGTTGAATTAAGTTGGATGCTATTAAAAATATTGGAAAGAGGATGTTTGAGTTGATTTAAGAAGATACATATAGTTGCATGCTTCATATGCTTTTTAATGAGTATTAATTTGCAAGTGTTTTATCAAGAGTTATTTCTTATTCATGTTTTATATGCTGAATGATGCTTTACTTTGTTCAACATGGAATGGTTAGCTCTATGGACACTTATGCATGCATTTAGACGGTCAACTTTCTCCCTCTTGCTAGCCCAAAAATTCCAACAAGTAAAAAACTTGTTTCCCAATACCTTCAACCAAAGTTTTTCCAGTGAGTCCACCATATCTACCTATTAGCTAATATGCTATTCCAAGTATGTTTACCATGTTATATTGTTTTATCTATGCTTCCAAATTAAGATGCTTATGTTATTGGGATTGTCATGGGTTAAGTTGGTTTAAAAGCTCTCACTAACTTGATGCACACATTACTTTTTATGCATTTAATAAACATGACCCATTATGATTAAGATTATGATGTTTTGGGCTTGACAAAGGTCTTTGGTTGGGAGCTAGCTCATACGTGCTGACACGTGGCAAGTTTTCAACACTGCACATTATTCTTTATGAAAGTTGATATCATGTTCTTTTGTTAATGGATGCCTAACATTGCGTGAAATGAAGATGGAAACTTAGTAAGTTCGGACGAGTGGTATTAATGGCTAGAGAGACACCTGTGGCGGCTAACCTAAGCCATCTGGTTCATGGTGGAAATTTGCAACATAACCATAGTGGAGGAATCTATGACACATCTCACAACAGAAAAAGCATTTACAAGAAAAAAGCATGAGTAAAGAAAGAGATTTAGAGATATCCACTATTTGCTTGCTTTGTCATTTGAACATGTGCCCATTTCCATGTCCTGGGGCAAAGGGTACCCGGGGTGATACTCTCTATGACGCCACTTTTACTCACGATGACTGTAACCTTCACTTGCTTTGTGGCCCAAGTTGAGTAGCCAGTCGGAGAGGTTTTTGTTTTCATGTGGCATGAGGCTTTTGACCCATACTTTGTCAAGCACATAACTCATATTTGCTTTCACTTTCAACTATTAATCACTAAAGATGCTATGATAGAGGTAATGAGAACTTCACACCAATGGAAACTACATGGCAAACATTAACTTAAGTTGAAGCCTTTGGAAGCTAGATGATACTCTTGCACGTTATTCCTCTACTTATTTATCTATCTTTCCAAAGTGTCCACCTTTTATATTCATATTTCTATGAGAATACTCTATGACCAACTTAGGATATCTTTTCACTTTTCATTTATGCATTCATTTGGTACATAGAACTTTTCTTTCATGTTACACTTTGTGAATTATCATTGAACATCTTTACCTTGGATATTTGATACCTCTTGATAATATATCTTGTATGTTGCTACTACTTATTAAGAATGAATCATTTGACTCTATGTAGCAATAATAATCATCTTTGATATCCTTTGTTAAGTAATAAAATGCCAAGTCCATGTTTAGTTTTATCACCTTCATACTCGAGGACGAGTATAGGTTAAGCTTGGGGATGTTGATGCATGTAAAATGCATACATGAACTTTGCATTATATTACTTATATTTCATTCATATTTGCATTATATAAGGGTTATATCAATGTTTTATAATGTTTTGGGGAATATTTCACAGTTTCCCTATTTATTTGGAATTAACCCTGCACTGTCAGAAAACCCCTTTTTCTATATTTTGATGTTTCAGGACCCAAACGACGTCCAAATGACCTAATATTTCACGGAGATCATTTTTTGGAAGGAACAAAGCGTAGGAGCGAAGGAAGTGCAAAAGTGGAAGCCCGAGGACCAAAAGAGGGGGCCAACGCGGCCAGATTCCTTGGTCGCGTGGGGCCCACCATCTTGGCCCTCGAGCCTCCTATGTCGTCGATCTTCGTCCCCGTGGCTTCGTCTTGACCTAAAAACGACTATAAAAATAGTCCCCCGAGCCCTTTCGGAGAGAGGCGGCGGAGAAACACGAAACCAAGAAACAGAGAGTCAGAAGGCTGCCGCCGGAGAAGATTGGAGTGGGGAAACGCCGCCAGATCACCTCCGGAATGCTCCTCCATCCCCCCCTCCAGAGTCTCCATCAACACCACCGTTAAGACCAGCACCATCTCCATCACCATCTTCGTGATCCACTTCATCCCCCTCATTGTTTGAGATTGTTCGAACCCTAGCTTTTGTCTAAGTACTATTCTACATGTTTGTGAATTGCTACTTGTCATTGTTTTCTGGGGAGATTATATTTTCAGATTGTGTTGTATCACTTATATCATTGAATCATATCATGTCTTCGCGTTGTGAGTAGTTCTCTCATGTTCCTGGGGGCATCGGATGGATTGGCAATGATTTCACTAAACATGTTTGAGTATTTGGTCAAGTATTTATCCTTGATGATTGTCTTATTGTACAATATATGAGTGCACGCATATGTTGAGGAATTCATGAGGTGATCACACTATGTAATGGATTGGGTAGGACCTGGGAGTTGACAAATAAACCTGTGGTCTAATACATGAAGTTCCACTAGGAGGGGATTAACATCAGGGACCTTAGAGTTTATGGCTATGGTGGGACTCTATGTCTTAATAACTCTTGTGCAGTCATTTACTTGGCCACAAGACCCATCATAAGGGGTTTAGTATATTTATTTATCTACACCTAATTATGGCTCCGTCCAAAGAAGATTAAAACTTGACAAAATATTTACCTTGTTGTTCTAGAAATATCTATGTGTAACAGCCCCACTTTTGTACTGTACAAATTTGACAAAGTTTCCGCTTTGAAATTTACTCAACATGCATCATGAGCATCATATGCATCCGTTATAAAATGCTTAACTTAATTAAGGAAAAACAAATTGAAAACTCAGGACATGGAAATCTCCCAAATTAAAATTTTATCAGAAGTGTTTGAGATTGACAAAACCAAATTATATGGAGCTTCCATATTTGTCAAGGAAGTTCCAAGAGTTCAAAATTAATATTTTGTAATTGTATTTAAAAGGCTATAAAAATTCACAAATGGAAAGTTAGCCAAAATACCATATTTAAGCACTATGAACAAATGATGTTCAAAACATTTTATTTGACCACACCAAATTTTGTGGTGCTTCTATATGGGTTGGGGAACCACCTTGAAGTGTTGCATAATTTTTAATAATGCTTAAGTACCTCAAATAAATCCCTAAAAACTACTGGATTTTAACAAAACAGAAAAAAAAACTTTGGGCAGGGTGTTTTTCGCAAACTCACCATCGTCTCCTACCTGTAGCCACAGGGAGAAGCATGGCGCCAGTGCTCCCGTGCCCCTGCGCTCGCCGTGGAGGCGAGGAGAGGATAAGGGGGCCCCCACCTCGTGGCTCCTTTGCTCTCCACCATTCTCCCCTCCCACGTCGCGCTGCTCCCTCTCCCCTCCATTTTTCCCCTCAGCCCGAACACCTAGCGCCATGGCCGAGCTGCTCCCCGCCGGTTGAGCAAGCCCCGGCCAGATCGAGGACCACCAGGAGCTCCGCGACATCGCCTTCCACCTCCCCGCCGAAGGAATTGAGCCGAGGAGCTCGAAATCGCCGCCGCCGTCCGCTTCTTCCCCGACACCGCACGCCGCCCGTCGAGCAAGCTCTCCGCCGCCTCCGACCGCCTCCGTCCGCTCCGAGCACGCCCACGCTACGAGGGTGAGCAGACCGTCCTCGGGGACACCCTCTCACCTCCCCTCTCACGCCGTAGCTAGTCGTGCCACCGTAGCCGCAGCTCGCCGCCGCACGGCCTCGTCGCTGGCGCGCTCCCAGGCGACCCTTTGGCCCATGGCGCCGCCACTGCACATTGCGTCGTCTCGCGCGTCGTTTGCGCCGCCCAGCGCGTCCCCGCGTGCCTCCAATTGCCGGAGCCGCACTCGCCGGCGTCGCGGCCACCGCGCCCAGTGCGTGCGCTGATCGTGGCTTTGACCACGCCCGCGTGGCTGCTGACGTGTGTGCGGGTCCCCGCAGTCAGCCCCTGTGGTTAGCCCAGCCGCGGTGAAAAACGACCGGGCGATTTTCCTGGAAATTAAACAGTTAGACAGATTACAATTTAAACTTGTAAAATACATAACAAATTGAATATTGCTCCAAAAATTACAAATAAGGTATCAAAATGATCAGGAGAAATAACCCTACCTGTTTATATCCTTTTTATGTTCAACCAAGTAATTTAAATAGTGATTTCTTATAGTTTATTAAAATGGCAGAAATGGAACCCCATTTCGGAAATTCCTAGTTCAGATTTACTTATACAAAAAAAAAAAAGTTTAATGCACCAAAATGATCACACAGATACTACCTATCAACTAACATCAATTTCATGCATATTTGAACCATAATTTGGTACTGCATACAAGTGGAAGTTGGAAATATCATTAAGTTAAATATGGGGGTATGGTGTAGCTGGTTGAGATATTTATATTTGCTCCCCATTTAAGTTGCTAAACCATGTTATGCTAATTTCAGTGCATTAAAATCTCATGCCATCATGTGGGTGCATTGCACTTGCTTGTATTCTTGTTATTTATTGTTTCCTTTTGTTAATTATGTGCACCGATAGATCCCCGTGTCGAGGTTCCACCACAATACCTCGACGATCCGTATTTCCCGCAACCACCGCAAGGCAAGCGTAAACCCCCCTCTCTTGCATGTCTGATCCTATTGTTTTTAAAGAATTATTTTCTCCACAGAATATTGCATTCGGTTCAAAGGTCAATTTTGCTCTATGATTAGAGTATCCTATTAGTTGCATTAAGTACCTGTTACCATTACCTGTTTCCTCCCTAATATCCATAGGATTGTGTGTTGGCCTGAGCTATTATTATTCAGAGAAATGCTTAGCCATGCTTAGGGCAATGCTTAGTTGTCCTATGATATTTCGTTGTTGGAAACGGTGATGGATTCTTGTCCGGTTGAGGTGGGCACTTGTGGTACTTAATTAAAATGCTTAAAGGCTTGGATGAGTTGCCATCGTGGGTTGATGGTGTTTTGCCTCATCCATGCCGCCTAGGTGTGAGTTCTCGCCTTTGAGCCAAGACTGAGCGTGCTTCCATCGGTGGGCGTATGGGCTCTCTATCGACTGACTAACTTGTGAGGGGCTAGCCAAGGGTCCTCTAGTTTGAGCTTTCCATTTGCGCGTGTGTGGAGATGGTGGCAAGGGCTGGGATGAGGATGGTGGTGTTTAGGATGTGGCCGCGGGGCAGGGTGTTGGAGGCACTGAACTTGTCCTTCGGCCACTGATGATCCTTGGGTTAGCCTAATGCAAGGTAAAGGTTGTAACCGCTCCCACTCAGTCGGCTTTCCCCGGAAGAGAGCTAATGATCAGGCAATGAGCCGGACGGTACTGATGGTTAAAATAGTACACCCCTGCAGGGTTTAATCTTTTCGAAAAGCCGTGTCCGCGGTTATGGACGACTTGGTATCGGATTCAGAGATCATAGAAAACTTGAATCCTTGGTAAAACTTGAAAACTTAAGTATGAAGGTTTATTTCCTCGAGGGTGATTCGGGGAGGTGCCTTGTGAGATGTGTGCTGGTGGAGAAAAGAGGAACAAAGGAGTTGGAGATTTACTATCTTATCCCCTTTCAAAACTATTCTGATTAGTCGCTGCCTTGTGTCTTGTCTTTTAAAGAGAAAACTAGCGTTATGCAAAATAACCATAAAACCTTGTAAGCCAAGCACTCGAGCTAGTAGCTCTAGTAATCTTGCGAGTACGTCGTACTCAGCTTTGCTTCGTTGATATTTTTTGGTTTCAGTTGAAGACTTCGCAGAAGGCGAAGGTGGGTTCTACATTGACGTCGACGAGTAGTCTGGGGTTCCCGGGTGGCAGCCTGGGGCAAGTCGGAACCAGCTGGCACGGAAATGTTTATCTGTAGGCCTCTTAGGCCATATTTGGATCTTGTTGTTTAGAACAAGCTAAATTGCTTCTGCATGTTGTAATGTTGGGTCAGTGACCTCTGATTGTAATATTTGCTATCTTTCTCTATTATAAGAGTTGAACTATAATGCTTTGAGTCGTAGGGTCTGTTATGTGCCAGGTGTTTCGGTGTCTTGATCTCTTTATTATACATTGAGGGCTATGCTTTGGATATGGCATGATCGAATGGTTGTGTGGCCGATGATCCATGCCGAGCACGCCTGCCGATGTTTACTCGGCCTGGGAGTGGTAACCCCAGTAACTTTCAATTATGTAGCATGACCACCGACACATAGCATCATTGTATAATTACGGGGTCGGGGCTTTACACTATGCCATGAAATCCATGTAGCCCTTGGGAACGTTTTCCACACATAAGAAACACACACTTAAGCTTGTCCTCTTGCTGCATAGAGGATTGGGCTTTCTCTCTTTGAGAGCTTTCACTTGTCATATTTTATTTTCAGCCTTTTACTTTACTTGCAAACTCTACACGAAAAACTCAAAACACTTGCATCATTTTACTTTGTCTAGTGCATAGATAATAAGATTAGTGACACTCTTATTTGAAAGGATAAACACTTATACCTTCTACTCCTCGTGGGATCGATACTTTACTTACACATCGAAGATTTCAACGATCCCCTATACTTGTGGGTATCAGGCAGCGGCTCGGGCTCGACGACGTTGACCTCGGGTTCGGCAACGCCGGCCTCCGCCTCGGCGACTCCCGTGTTGCCGGTGGAAGCATAGCTGGCAGGATCATGGCAATGGAGGGCAAAGTTCAGCAGACCCTCCAGGCTGGTGATTCAAGCCTTCATGCAGGGGTCGTTCTTGCAGAGATCCGGTGGGCAAGCGAGGAGCGCTTGGGCAGCCCCAGAGCCTCCTTTAGCCCCCGGCTTTGCTGTGCAAGCTGCTGAGCTTGTTCTCCAAGGATCTCTCCGGCTTCAGACATGGTGCCTGCTGGTTGTCTGGGAAGATCTATCTCTCGTTCAAGAAGAAACTCCGCCTTGGCAGCAGACGGGCATCCGGACGTTGATCTTGTCGTAGGCGAAGAGCTTGAAGTAGTCCTTGTGCTGGCTGAAGAACTCGACGCAGACAGCGCTTCCGATGAAGAAGAGCTCGACGCAGATCTTGAAGATGAGAAAGAATTCGTCGTGGTGCGAGATGCAGACGAATCTAGCGCTTTCGCCCCCTACCTGGTGCGCCAGATGTCATGTCTTGAAGGACGGACACCGGGGATGACAGGCACCCCCTTTTTAGATTCGGTAGGGGTGAGAAGGAGGCTGGAAGACGTCTCCCGGGGGACGATCACCGGCGAGCTCTCACTCTCTCTCGATCTCGGTGTGTGGGGCAAACAAGCGAGGAACACGGCGATCTACCCAGGTTCAGGCCGCCCGAAGACTAACAACCCTACTCCTGCATGTCTGGATAGATATATGAAACATGGTGTGGCTACAATGGTGTTCTCCAGCAAGCTACCCGGCAGGGGCACTGGCTAGAGGAAGAAGAAGGACAAATCCTTGCCCGGAGGAGATCACCTTCCCTTTCTTCCCTGCCCTAGCCTAGCTCTGTGGTGTTCTTGCTATGCTAGCTCCGTGTGTGTCTTCTACCTTAGAACTGGTCTTGGTCTTGTCTTGCTACGCTCTCATCCTTTTCTTCCCTGTACTCCATGCCTTGGTCCTCCTTTTATAGATAAAGGGGATGCCACAGAGGTCATGCGAGAAGCGTTAGGGGGTCTTGGCGGGAAGGAACCCCTCTCCATGTTGGAGGTGGAGACGTGGCCTCTCCTCCTCCAAGTATCCTTCGCCGGGTTGGTCAGATCCTCTCCCTTTTGGGGAAATTGAGGTGGGCAAGGGCTGACACACCGCAGGTGGTGTCCCCTGCCCGCGCCTTCCTTCCCAAGGCTTCTGGGCTCTTCTACCATCTTCTGGAGGGTGGTGGAAGCCTTATCCTTCGCTCGTACGGACTGGTACCCGAGAGGGAGCCCGACCCCGCCGGGGTCTCATGCTCTCGGGGTCTTCTGCTCCTTCCGGGGCGCGGAGGACACGTGGGTCCTTGGCACCCGGCGATGTTGGCTGGCGCGAGAGGTGCCCGCCAGGTCTTGCGATGTGCCTCAATCATGTCCATCTTCGTGTTGGGCCCACAGGCGGTGGACCCACTTTGGCAGCACTAGGGGAACCCCATGTTCCACTGCTGCGACACACCCCTCCCTTTTTCCTTGTCCCATAATTCCCTCGTAATTTCTCTCTCTCTCTCTCTCTCTCTCTCTCTCTCTCATGTCTCTCCCTCACACGTGGTTCCTCGAAGAGCTGCGCCAGGGAGAGATATTCTCCACCGTGGCACGTCGTCGTGCTGCGGAATACTTCCAGATACGATCTAAACATATCAACTTCCGCGGTTCTGCTGGATCAGAGTTCCGGGAGTCTTCATCGTACCGTACGTGTACGAGTACTCGGCGGCGCCACATTTGCAGCGCCAGGTCGTTGCACCAAGTTCTTCCGCGACCTTGAGGTCGGCTATGCACGTCTTCATCGTCAACACATGTGCGGGGGTGTAATCCCCGCGATCAGTCTTCAAGAGTTATGTCACCGATGCCACGATCGTTACCGCATTACTACTTAGATAGATTCTTGGGGTAAAGGTGTTAGGAAAAAAATTCTATTTCCACCCGTAACCCAACAGCCTGACACTGTAATGGTTCTGTGTGGTCCCGACATCATTAGTGTGATGTAGATGTAACACGGCCTTTCCGTGAACTTGGCGAAAGTCGGACGTCTGAAGATTGCATGATAGGCACTATTAAAAGGGCCAACTTCAAACCGGAGGTACTCTAAGTGGTAGTTCTCCTCGGGTCCAAAGGTAACCTTAAGCGTAATGATCCCCATGCACTTTGCCTGCCTGCCGGGAACAATGCCATGATACTTGATGTTGCTGTAATCCAGCTAATTCTCCGTCAAGTTCATGCGCTCCAAAGTGTCATAATACAGAATGTTGAGGCTGCTTCCTCCGTCCATGAGTACCTTGGTGAGTCTGAAATCATGGATAATTGGGTCGACAACAAGGGCGTACTTTCCTGGATGGGGCACTTTTTCTGGGTGCTCGGACCTATCCCAGGTGATTGCTCTCTCCGAACTGTTCAGGTACTGGGGGACATCAGGCATTGTTGCGTTGAGTTCACGCAACTCCGCCTTTTCAGCCTTGGCGGAAGGAGGTCCAAGGAAACACACTAGTGATTCCCGTACCCTGGGGTACGTTTTCTTCTTCTTCTTGCCGGGTGGGTCCTCATCCTCCGACACGGACAAGGTGTCGTCCTTGTCGTCCTTGCTTTCCTTCTTGTCGGATATCTTTGACTTCTTTCATTTACAGCCCACATCAGGGTCTTTCTTGAAGTCGTCCATGATCCGGCATTCGCCTAGTGTGTGGTTCACTTTACCAAGCGCAAAGTGTGTGGATTGGGCAAGGAAAGCCTTTGTGGCTCATAAGATAGACGGGTCGGCTTTGGGCCGTCAGCTTTGCTCTTATTTTTTCACTTCCTTTTGCCGGCATTTCCTGTCGGTACCCCGCCAACCGGGTGTACCAGACTTGGTGTCACGCGGCCATCCCAGACCTGGAAGGACCATCTTCCCCGGGGATGAGGGATTCGGCAGAGACCTGAAGGTGGACTAGTCGTCGCCCGGGAGGAAAGATGACAAGCCACACCCCGGCACCAGGAGAAGGCTGACGTGTGTACAGCGCAGTGTCGAGGTTTTGTCGCTATTTCAGAAGTGTTGCGCCATCTATCGATGGGCACGCATAGGTGGCAAGGCTATCAATCGGCCGCGTGTGAGCCCCTTGCACTATAAAAGGGGACTCGCCTCGTAAGGAAAAAGGGTTGGAACATTGTGAGCTGTAAGGTTAGGAGGTAGAGGAGACACTGAACCGGAGGAGGCGGAGAAGACGGAAACTGGTGGTCGGGTAGTCGAAGTAGCGGGAAGAGCACTACTACTTGTAATACTCTACACTTAATCGAAGATCAGACAAGCAAGACGTAGGGTATTACATCCACCTCGGATGGCCTGAACCTCGGTAAAATCTGTGTGTTATTGTGTGTGATGTTGTGCCAACGAGGTTGATCAGCACACGATCGGCATCTCCCACCGACGAGATCTCCGCGCCCCCTAAGCTACAGAACAACTAAAAAGGGAGGGGTCGGTCCCTCCCTGGTGTCCGCGTGCGTAGACACGACATTTCCTAAGAAAGTAACAACTACCTCGTTGGAAGGTACGACCTTGTCGTCGGACACACTTTTTGGATTATTGTTGTTTCGTCTTGGCGCGATGTTGGTTTCTGTCGGCTCGTCTTCCCGTGAGTCATCATAAACGGCTGCATACTGTGCCGCCAAGTTGAGCATCACGTCGAGGTTCGTCATCTGCTCGCGGATAAGCCTGTGGCGGAGATAGCACTTCTTCTGTAAACCTGTGACGAAAGCATGGATAGCTTGAGCATCGAAGACACCATAACAGTTGGCTTTTTCTGATATCCATCTAGCAACAAAATTTGTCATTGTCTCGTCTGGTCTCTGGACACAGCGGCATAAGGCTGCATAAGTGCTCGGTTGCTTGTATGTCCCTTGAAAGTGTTGGGAAAACACCCTCTCCATGTCATACCAACTGTGGATAGAGTTATCTGGGAGGTTGCCAATCCATGCCCTTTTCGTGCCTTCTAACATGAGTGGGAGGCAACGCACGGCAATGTAGTTGTTGTCGTTGGCAATTTCGATTGTCATAGCGTAATCAGATAGCCAGGAATCCGGCTTTATAAGACCGTTGTACCTTGGACAATTTTTCGACACGGATGTCATGTCCCTGGGGAACGGCTCTTTACGGATGATGTCATCAAAGCACTTTGGCCCGATGTACACCGGCTCCTTCCCTCTGTGTATGTCACTTACGCGGTGTCTTGCGTCTTCTGGAGAGAGCTGCTTGTTGGCTCTGTCAACATTTGGCTCGTCCTGCGCTGCCCAGCCTCTGCTGCGCCTGGGTTGTTCGACCGTGTTGTTCCCTCGGTTGCCGCCTCTGTGAGGTGGTAACGGAGTACGATTACGGCTTCTCCTAGGCGGATCATCGTTGCCGCGCCTTCTCTACTAGGCGGATGGCTGCTGTTCCGACTTCCGCCATCATCTCGCTTGCGCGGAGGAGGTGGCGACATCTCGTTTCGGTTACCTGTGTGAGATCCTTCATCTCGCTGCCTTTTTTCCGCCGGCGACTTCCTGCGAATTGACGGCGGCTTCTTCCCTCCATGGCTGCTGGAGCCGGATGGCCCCTCTGGGTCACCACCAGCTCCGACTCTGCATACCTATGATTTGGACACCAATTGTCCTCCTATGGCATCTGCCATGTGGCAATAGGAGTCGGCTCATGTCTGCTGTTCCAGGGCCTTTGCGTGCTTGACCTTCGCGTGCTTGATCTTCTCCTTAGGTGAATAAAGGAAAACATCAAGCGTGCCAATCGCTGTAGCGGCATTGAGTATGGGTGTGCAAAAAACTTTGCTGCCCTTTTTTTCTGTCTGTTGTGGTGTTGTTATCCAGTTGAAACCTAGCTTTTGCGTAGTAGTTAGTGCGTCGTTGGGGGACTGATCCCTCTGATGCCGCCTTGTTTCATGCGCGGGTGCCGGTCTTTCCACTTTCTTGGCATTGAAGAGTACTTTAGTTGTTTTCCGGGACATCTTCTCCTGTTCCGCCTGGACTCTCTTGGCAATGCCGATAATTTTGCGTAGGTAATTTGAGTGATGAAGCATGCTTCGACGGAGTAACTCCAATTTTTCATGCGGTGTGTCCTTAGAAACTAGTGTAGCCAGTAAATCTTCAGCCTCCTGGATTCCTTGTAGGAAAGTGATTGGTCGATCGCTGGTGCCACCTTTCTCGAAGACGGATTTTTTCGTAGGTGGAGGCGTCTTGTCGGAACCTTTGGTGAGATTGTCGCCTTCGATGCTGTCGGCGTTGTCCGGCGCCGTCTTGTGTGCCTCCGTGTCATCCGTCATATCGACGTTGTTGATTACGGACATAAAAGCTTGCTTGGTAGGCGGATTTGTATCGGTTGTTGCCTCGGAAGGCGCCAGATGAGCACTACCAAAGCAGTCTTTGACCTGTTCCTCAAAAAGGCCGACAGTTTCATCAGAGTCTGAGTCTATGTTGACTTGAACAGTATATCTAGATCTGACATCCGACATCGCATCATCCTGGAGTGCAGGTAGAATTGACTACGGATCGTTGCTTGGTGGCTGGGAGTCAAATCCCATGCCGACAACTCCGACGAAGTCGAAATCAGAGTCGGCCGACTCCTGGGAGAAGGCGGATTCAGATCCATCTTGACGGTCGATTGCTTGGTCGAAGGGTTGGTGGGTGGGCGCGTGAAAGCGTGGTGATCCATAAATCCCCGCACGATCTCCCACGGGTGGGCTCATGCAACCTAGGCGTCACCAGTCTCGAGCGCCGCGCTGAACCAGGCGTTGAAAATTGGGGTCCGACGCCTCGGGAAACGGGGCACTCAGGTGCTTGTGACCTGACTGGTCTAATCACCAGCCAGATCGCCTGCACTGCGAAGATCTTGTCCCAACCCTACGTATGCCAGTAGGGGCGTAGCCCCGGTGACCACGACCGCTCCTAGCAGGGCCACGCCCGTGGGCTACTGTCGACACCCGCCCCCCGGGGGTGTCCATACTCGGGTTTGACTTGGCAACGAAGAACCACGGCCCCTCGAGAGTCCCCGGGGAGCCCCGCCTTTGTCCCTTCTGGATGAAGTTAAAGGAGCATCGAAGACCGGCATGGGGAAACATGTTTGCCCGGGCCGGAGGGGTGGACCCCGATCGTCAGACAACAGGACACCAGTCTCCGCGACAAGAGTACAAGACAAAGATACGTGCTGATGCCCTCAGGTGGTCGGCGCCACGTGTGGGGAGGGTGTCAAGCTGTCAGCCCACCTGGCAGCAGGCGACACCGCTGCAACACGTCGATGGCGAGGTGTCACCCCCCAAGTTGCGGCCACGCCGGCTGGCGTGTCCCTCCCGTTTTCCCTCCGGTATAAAAGGAGAACATACCTGGAAAAGGAAGGAGGAGAAAGTTCGGAGCCGCCAGGAGATAAAATCACCTTGTAACCTGTTCATCCATCATTATCCAAGACCCGACAAGCAGGAATAGGGTTTAACATCTCCGAATGGCCTGAACCTGGGTAAATCGTGTCAGTGTCTTCATTGTGAAGCTCCTTCCACCAATAGTTAGGAGACTCCCTCGCCCACCAAACCGAACAAAATAAAGGGGAGAGATCGTTCTCTCCCTGGTGTACACGTTCACAGACGCGACACCAACCAAGCAGTATAAACTGTAATGGACAGGGAGGCCCACCCGATGGCCCAGTAACAGCCTACAAAGAAAGACCATGGCGGCCTAGGACAAAGAGTGCGCTTCAAGGAAGGCGCAACTCGTACCGACATAAACTAACCATATTACGTAATCCTAGTCGAACACGATGTTCTGAGACCCAGCCTCCTATATAAAGGCTGGGAGGGACGGCGACAAGAGGACATGCAATCCTACCACAAGAAACCCTAGCGAGAACTCATCTCGCCGGGTCGCCATTGTAGCCACTATTGTAACCCGGGTAAACTCCTTACTTGTCAGCCGTCCAAAATCACCAGCGACTACTTCCTCCCCCTCTTACGAAACCATAGGTACCTAACCATGGGATTTGACGTGATCACAACACACCAATTGTTGAATCAAGCTCCAATGGTGTGTGCTCATCGGGATAGGGGTGTGTGTGGCTGGGTGTGCACCATGTTAGTTGCAGAGTCGGCAGGCGGAAATTGAATCAAGCTCCAATGGTGTGTGCTCATCGGGATAGGGGTGTGTGTGGCTGGGTGTGCACTATGGTAGTTGCAGAGTCGGCAGGCGGAGTTCCTCAACTACGGCTATCCATGGCCAAGGGGCCCCTCCATTCTCAGCTGCTTCGATTGCCCGAGCGTGTTCTTACTCCTTTGCTGAAGGATCTTGGATTTCATTCCGGGAGGGCACGTTGGTGTCGCCGCAAGTAGTGTTGTCCTCGATGACGACGCTGTTGCCTTGACTTTGAGATCGAGGGGCTTTGACGGTGAAGATGACGTACCCGATCATGTTTCTGCTAGTTTTCCCAAGTTCATCTTTACATATGTGAAGGACTGCTCTGTCATTTTGTTTTTTAGGTCCTTCCTGTAATTTGTACGACCGCTTTGACTATTGCTGTGTGCAGACCCTTTAGGGTCTGTCCCATTCAAGAAAAGTGGTATAATGAGTGCTCGCATTTTCCTGTATTTTTCAGGATTTAACCGGCGCTATGCTTTCAGTGGTAGGTGACATGCCCGTCAACAGCGAGGCGCCTATGTTGACTTCGTCAACCTCAAAATATGCCGGACCACCTCAGGGGTAGCGTTTACGTGTGTGCGGTCATAGGGGTGTCTGTACGTGCGTGTTTGTGAGCGTCTGTACTGTGTTTCTCAAAAAAAAAAAACACGGTATTTAGTTATCTAAACCATGGTCAAAATTTGACTCAAATTTGTAGAGTGGCCTTGTAAACCCAAACGGGTGGAGTAGGATAAAAAACAAGTTTACAATACATAAAGAACAAGGCAGAGGATATACTTTGCATAATAATTAATCAGTCTTATCTTGCCACCTTCAGATGAACCTTGAGCATGAGTGAGAGATTTGATAGGAGAGGTTCCACTTTCGTTGAGTGAGGACCACAAACCAAATCATAATGGTAAGAAAAATGTGAGGGAGAGAATCATGTATTACACCCAAAATATTGACAATACACATATCCTTCAAGAATACTATCCTACCCACGAGCCAATCAAATCCATATCCACGTACAGAAGTAGGAGAGCCCGGAATAACCGACAAAGGAAAATGACGGGGAAACAAAATAAGGATGTATCCGAGCAATGTTAGCGACACTTGTGTGCCACATCACTTTAGTTAGCAAAGGCCTCTTTTGGACACACATATACTAGTTCTACAATAATAAAATTTCAAAATCATGGATCTACTCGAGCGACGTTTGCAAATTTTGAGGCCTAAGGTGCAGAACAGCAAATATACATGTGCCTTTGATGTTTTGGGACCTAACTTGCAATAAATGGAATCAGAAACGCAATCCTCACCCTTAGATGTATTTCACAACTTCTGAGTACCCCATCTGTGGCCTGCCAGCTTGCGCAGGTACGAGGCATGTACAACAATTGGCCAATTGGCCCTCACTTCTGTCGAGCACCATGGTGTATGGTTAATAGGTTAGCCAATAACACTATGTACCATTTGGTCAAGCCACGTGAGTATCTTCCTCAGAAGGCCCAAAAATAATCTTGGAGATCTTCTCCATAATCTAAACCTGAGCACTGCAACCCCGCCGATGAACAGTGTTTCAGGTTAGCAACTGCTAGCAAAATGAAACTGTTAGTGGATGCAGAAATGCACTTCACGCCTTTCCTTTGAGCATCCTGCAAAAATCCCCAAGGAAATCAGATATGGAATGCCCATAAAGGGAATAGCTGCTAAAAACTTGGGGAAGGAGAAAATCCAGAGGTCTAAGATAGTACCAGTTCCTGTATCGGTATAATCCGCCATGCTACACTTTTATAAGTTTACTTGAAGAATGCTGTATATGATTGGCAGGCCTTTGCCTGAAATGCCACCACAAGGGACCGTTCTCCATAGCCGATCAATCGAATAGCCGAGCCTGCTGTATCATTATGTCGAGCATGAATAGGCTTATCAAGGTTTAGCGGTGCTCAAAACCTTCAATTTAATTGAAGAATCTAGTACTTCACAAGGGCTGGCATTACTGCATAGCAATCTGCTAAGCAGTGAAAAAGCCAGTTCAGAAGTAATGTGTCTGGCAGATTGACAAGAAGTTCAGCCTAGGAAAGAGCCAAGTTGTTAATAAGATAAAAATATATATATATAAATAGATTGCTCAAAGTGGTAGAAGTTAAAAAAAAGAATAAATTCAAGTCCTCCGACTTTATCATAGAGAAATTTCTAACTTACACCCTTTTGATAACAAACCTCTATGAGGTTGGTCGACAAAGGAATTTTCTATCCATACTATGAGCTATTATCAGCGAACCAAATCAGAAAATGAGCACAATGGCTCCCTTCTATACAAAAAGAGGCTAACTAATCATCATCAGTTTATTAATGCATATAAAAAATACTAGGCTCCAACCCTAAGCTGCCTCCCAAGCTGCTAGTGTGCCACCATGGAACTGCCCAAGGCACAGGTTGCACGCCCACATGCTGAAACCCCCACCACACTTGCTACCTAACAGATCTTGCACGTAACATCATTACGGTGTGAATCAACAGGGTAACTATATTGGAAAATTAAGACTTTTTACAATGGTCACGAGTCATAAGCATAATATGGCAAATTTCAAATGTTTAATTTTAATTTATAACGCAAATGGGCTTTTAACTCGCTTATAGCCTTAAGAGGAGTAAAGTCATTCTTGTTTTCATCTCCTGCATTTAGAGAAGTTAGTCAATTCCTCTTGGTTAAAAGGATGGCATCAATCACTGCTAATAAATGCATCTTTTGGACAGAAAGAAATTAGGACTTATGATCTGATTAGCAATCTCTAGATGAGCCTATCCAGTACTACCATTCAATGGTTATTGGACATAGAAGTGCCATTAAGCATTCTTAATTCGAGTCCATTATGTAAGAGCAAACAAAAGTTTTGCTAATGAAAGCTTACTAGCTCTACTGTACTACATACATTAAGCATTCTCGATTCTAGTCAATTATGTAAAAGAAGTGATAAGGTTTGCTACTAAAGGCACCTAGCACGCCTACAGTTTCACACGAGAGATATCCATACTACTTCTCGTCGTCGAGACAACAGGAGATTAGTTTGGGGGGAGGGGGGGTGCAAGGGCCTTATAGTGGAGGTCAATCTTACACTCCACTAAACAGCACTTCGATGTTTTTTTCTAAAGCGCGGTCTAGTTACGAAGGCGTGAGAGATGCTTGATCATCAACTTGCGCCGTGCGGGACTTCCCAAGGTTGATGGCAAACTTCCCTTCCTCAATGCCAGATTCGTTCGGGACTCCTTGGATCTGATGATAGAGATCCCCAATCATGTCTTGATCATCAACTTACCCCGTGCCGGACTTCCCAAGGTTGACGGCAAACTTCCCTTCCTCCATGCCAGATTCGTTCGGGACTCCTTGGAACCGATGATAGAGATCCCCAATCATGTCTTGAACCTCTACCCCCTCTCCTTGCTTTGCTTTGAGTGTGGGTGGGAGGGGAGATTTACAGGCTTGGGAGTTTGGCAAATGACCAAGGATACCCTTGAGGTGGTAGGTAGTAGTTGCGATCATTGTTGGTCCACTAGTCCATGGTGGACTAAGGATGAGGGGGTGGTGTATACCCCACCTATCTCTCCACCATGTTGGGCTTCTTTCACCTGGGTCTCCATCTTTGACTTGATCTTTTTCTCTTCTTTATTTCTTGACTCGTTAACAATGGCTTGGTGCTTGGACTTTTGTTGACTTGAGTACTTGATTTTGATAATTTGGTAAGCTTAGCTGTTCCTATAAGATTACTACATACCTTAGCTGTTCCTACAAGATTACTACATACCTTTGTCCCTAGGACAAGCACACCAATACTTTTCACGTGGATTGTAACATACTCAAGGAAACTAAATGGAAATACGTTGACATTTACCTTAATTTCCTTTCCAATGAATGATAGAGAATTCCGATGTGTCTCAGAAGCCATTGCTTCTGCCATGAGCCTAAAAACTTTCTTGTTCATGTTTGTTTTCATGATGATCATTTTTCCAGATGGATATATCCGACTGATACCAAGATCTGCCGCCATCCGCCTTACATAAAGTTTTTTTAATAGTAACTGCGTGAAAAGAAAGGGCATCAAATGAAAAAAATGTAACATTGTCAACACTTGGTATTGGTATGAAATATAAGCAACAGCAGACCTCCATATCGCGGGGCTCCTTCCCATATCGTCGACGAAGATCTTCTGTGAATTGCATTAAGGTCCATATATCCTTTTCTGCAGCTTTCGCTGCTTCATTCAGCAATTCAACAGGATTTTCAAGATAACTTATGTATTCTGAGGAGAGATGTGGAGAAATGTTTATATCCAGCTGTGCAAAGAGTAGAACAACTCAGAAACAATGTTCACAAATTTCATGTGAAGTGAAAAAATAATTGAGTGAAATGATTCATGATTATGTAAAGCTATTTAACCCAAGAGATGAGAATTTTTAGGTTCACCTGAACATCTTTGTAAGGAACAGGGTTAAGACAAAATTGATCAACCTAAAAATAGAAGAAAAACTGTCAAGACTCAAGAATAATCATATCACAAATCCCACCACAAGGTAATTTTCAGGAAGTTTGGCTCATGCAACGACTTCAAATTTTCTCCAATAAATTACACGATGCACAGGGGCAAAGAACGAAATTGCATTACTGATGTCCTCGAATGAGTAACAGCAAGACGAAAAATAACATTGACATAAGCTCCATAAATGAAACTCTAATGACAAAAGAATGGGGTCAATGATAAATCCCATAAACATGCAAAATATCAATTAAAATACTTTCTATTCGGATCTACACAAAAATGACAAATGTGTGATCTAAATGTACACACTTCCAAATCCCCAAAATATACAACACTGTGTAGCCCAGAATATATAGTATTTCAAATCAAGATTCTGCACGATTGTGTGATACACATCATTGGCAGTATGCAGGATTTTTTTCAGATTTTTTTAAAGCTTAGAAATGTGAATTTTGGAATTTGTTTATTAGAGGGAGACCTGGAGCTCGGGAGCCAAAAGCGTTTTCCGGCATATAGCACATAATGCACCACAATAGTTGGGAAGGGTAATAGATAAACATGTGACAACTACGCCAAGAAGACAAATAAGCACAAAAGAGTTGCAAAGAGAGTTCATTTCTTGGCAACAAAATAGACATCATAACAGAGCAACAAGTAGAAGTCTACTACCCTACCCCTGATGCAAACATGCACAATACATATATGGGAATTAGAATAATAGCTTGCAGTAAGAGGGGCCTTTACGTAGCTGAATATGGTTTACAAAATACGCTAGGACATGGATGGTAAATAGTGCAAGGAAATGCTACAGTTTCTGTGTTGGTTGTAAGAGTATGAACAAATTGTCAAATGCATTAATGAAAAGGTCCACTCTGAGGATGGTGTCCACTGGAAGGTGGTCAAGAAGCTTGACTAGTTCTTCTCGCTGTTTACCTGTGTTCCTGTAGGGTCTAGCCTGTAATTGCTTGTTTCAGTGTAGTGTGAACTAAAAACTATGCGGTGTTGATGCTCTTTTGCATCTGCTGGGGTGTGCGTGTTTCCCCCGTGGGCCTGTAATAAGTAGATTAAACTTTGACTTCTGTGGTTTCGTTCTATGAATGGAACTGGGGCATGGCCCTTTTCATCTAAAAAAAGGTCCACTTTGCTCCCTTGAACTATTAACAAAAGGCATTTAACCCTGTGAACTATTTTTCGTCTCACTAAAACCCCCTACACTTCTAACACTGGATCACTCTACCCATTATATGATGGTTTTATATGGTAGTTGTGCCCACATGGTGGCTACTACACCTTGTAGCACCAATGTGGCAGCCACCAGTTTCTTCCTACTCCCCACCTTCCTCCCTCTCTCGACCCACGCGTTTATAAATTCTCAACACCATGGCGCATCCTGGAGTTGCTACCGTGTCTGATGGGGAAGCACGAAGCGCGATCAGGCCCACCGCCAACAGCCTCACTGTATACACGCTTGGGCCTAGCTATGTATTCATTTCTGAACATGCTCATCTGCAGTGTGTCGATGGAGTGTGATGCTTGAATCAATGTGATAATGAGAAGACGTCCTTGACATAAAAACAGCAGTAGCATATAACACCATCAGGCCCACCGCCAACAGCCTCACTGTATACACGCTTGGGCCTAGCTATGTATTCATTTCTGAACATGCTCATCTGCAGTGTGTCGATGGAGTGTGATGCTTGAATCAATGTGATAATGAGAAGATGTCCTTGACATAAAAACAGCAGTAGCATATAACAGACTTTTCAAGGCAGGTGTGGGAATTAGGTTGGATTACAGGGCGATGCAGTTAACACATGCAAAAGTAGGTTCAGTGGCAGCCAGCTAGCCACATGGGCAATAACACCTTTGAAAACTTCTGTGAGAGCTAAAGTTATGTGATTTCCAAAGTTTAGGTGTTAAGTAAGGTACAAAATGAATTAAGGGGTAGAGTGACCCTTCCAAATAGTTTGAGAGGATAAAGTCGACCTTCTCCATAATAACACAAGGTAAACTTTTGCTTAAAGCAAAATATATCTTACTTAAAGTGCAGTTACACCATTCAGAACTTGCAGTTGCAAGTCTGGTCAGTGTTTGTGCCTTTTATGGAGAAGCTCAACTATAAATTGTGGGTTTTACTTCGCACCAGCACATTGCAATAATGAAGTTATTCATATTGCAAGTTTTCCCTAACAACAAGGTTTAAATACTTATTGGCTAGAACGATACTCCCTCCGCCCCATAATATAAAATGTTATTATATTGGTTGTAATAAGATCTTATACTATTGGACGGAGGGAGTATAAGATAAGTAGTAACATGATGACTAGATGTGAGAAGGCAAACGAACAGGCTTTGTTGCACACCTAAAGAAGTATAGAAATTAACCGAAGAGACATATTAGGGGTCGTTTGGCACCCATCATTTTCATGGAATTCATTTAAGATTCCATACTGAACGTGTTTGGCTGTCATGGAATTGGAATGTCATTTCAATTGAAATTCCAAAGAATGCCTATGCTATGTTAAGTCAATCCTATCCCTAATATTGTCATTTCTCTGGAATTCATTTCATTTCATTTTGCTAAATGAAATGAAACGAGCCCTTAGTGAATGATATAAGATGGAAGATTAGAATGATATAAGTAGTAACATTGATGATTAGGTGTGAAATAGAAGACTAACAGGCTCTGTCAAACACCTAAACAAGAATTAAAATTCGAACAGAAGAGACAATATTAGTGAGTGTGTCTGTGAGTTCACATGATGATACCTTTGACAAGCTATCAAAAAGCATATCGAAGAACAGATCAATGCCGACGTTTGCAACATCTCCCGATTGCTGCTCGCCGAACATGCTTCCAAATCCTCTAATACCCATATCTTTCTCTGCAACATGGAAACCTTGACCAAGATCCGAATGCTCTTCAATAGCTCCAAGTCTATCCTGCAGATGGAAACATTAAGTTGCAAATGAAGCTATGAAAAGATCCACCAGATTCCGGAGAAAAGCACATAGTTTTGGAAGACTTTAGCTATATTTTGGGTATACGCAAGGTGGGACCCATTGTCCATCCTAAATAGGCCACTGTCATTCAAGGGTCCAAGAAAGATGGTCTGCTGCAGAGCTACCTTCCAAAAAGGAAGGTTTTGGAAACTTACATTTTTACGTTGGACCCCTCGTTCAAGAAGCATAATGGATGTGTAAAGAGTTTTCTTGGCCCAAGACACTAAAATGTGGAGCACGAATTATAGCATTTGGTGCAGTTCAGGTTGAATTTGAACACGGATGGTGACGCCCAAGAACTCTGTGCCATAGAGCTAGTTCTATTTTCCCCTTCCTTCTCTTTTCTTTCTTTAATTAAGATAGGCTACTGCAATTTGATAAGCTGCCATTTTGTTTTGTTTGGGTTTGGATTACGGTTATTTTGTTAAGTTGCAAGTCTGAACACATTTTTGGTGTTTTTATGATACAAGATGACGATTGACTAAAAAAGAAGTGGAAGAATCGGTGCATGTTATTAAACTAGGGAAATGCAGACCTCAACGAAGTACTTCATGAGCAATAAGGCTAAGCAAGATGAGCATAGGCAGGAGAGAGATACAGGAGATGATGAAGTACTTCATAAGCAATAGGGCTAAGCAAGATGAGCATAGGCAGGAGAGAGATATAGGAGATGATGAAGAAACTTTACTGATGACAAAATATATACTTCATCTGACTTGGAAAATGAACTAAAGATCTACAAACCCTTGTACAACATATGACACTTAATTGGGATCGGAGGGAGTAATGTTTATAATAATGAGTTTTATCTGTTTTAATAAAGTGATTACATTTTTTATTCGGGGAAATAAAGTGATTATGCTAATGTAATCACGAAGATTAGGTGGCTTATTTGGATATCAGTACACCTGATTGTCCATGCTTTTAGAGTTGATATGTATAATTATGAAACTGGGAGTACTGTTTCACCATTAAAAAAGTAGCCCACTTAAAGAAAATTGCATGGGCAATGAACTTATAACAAGTACAGTTCAGTAAGAGCTGGGAAAATTGTCACAAGGCTGCATCAAAGCAAGGAGAAGCTGGAGATCATGGTTATAACATATATATTGACGTTCAGTAAGAAAATATAAGGCAATGCCGCAGAGCTCACCATAGCTATTCTGGAGAGCAAAGATTTGTCAGTATAAAAGAGGTATGTGAAACCCTCTCTGCCTGATCTTCCTACTCTTCCTCGTAACTGTGAAGGATAAGAAAAGCAGTGAACTTGTGGTTCAGATCTCTCTGCTTGATCTTTCAATATTTTGCCAAAAAAATCAAACTAAAATATAGATGAATTAAATGTCACCTGATACAGCTGGGCGAGCCCAAATAGTTCTGCATACTGGACAATCATTGTGTTGGCATTTGGAATATCTATTCCACTTTCAATGATATGTGTGCATACAAGAATTTTTGTTTCGCCGCAAGAGAACTTTTCCATAGCAAGTTGTATATTCTTCGACACTTTCTGTGGGAAAACATTAGCAAGAAATTGGTCACTGAAGCCAAAGCACCATTCATCTATGCACCAAGAACAAAAGCTCTTATCAAACTCCTCACAGAAAATGTAGGTGCTATTCCATACCAAGCTAAGTCCCTGGAATAACTAGCAATTTAAGATGTCAACTTCACTAAAGCAGCAGATTAAGCTTACATAAACTGAATCAAAATAAAAAGAAATTGTTGATCAAAAGGAATATGAACGATAAAAACAACAAGGCCCTAACCAACTACACAAGGATATTACACCACAATGGGATAACCTAAAGTTACACTTTTAGGAAAATTTCATTTTGTACTTTGGCTGTTAATACACCGCAGTGCACACAGATGTACATGGTATTCACCGAGAAGTTATGAAATAGCACTGTCAGTGCAGTTTAAATCAACTTAGTTAACCAACCTTTCCATGAGCAACAGCCATTGGTACATCTGGAAGAGAGTCCTTGAGAAATTGCAATACATCATCTATGGCTGTTGAATAATTAAATGAAACATGATTAGTGCATAGACACTTAAAAGGCCTCAGGGCATTGTTATACCAAGAAGTTACACATGAATGCATCTTGTATCAGATTGGTGTGGATGTGTGTCCACTGTATCAAGGCAGGTGCAGCAGCATGGGAGAAGAATAGCAAGCATAGTTGGTTAGGAATGCATAGGAATATGGAAGAGTCCAATTGTATTTGAAAAAGGTATACTAGGTCCAATAGTACTAGGAGGTCAAGAACCCGAAAATCCATTATATAAGGTGTATCAATCGATTATCTGCCATTATTCTCTCATCTCAACTGAGGATGCCTACTAACCCTGGAGCCATGTAATGTGGCTATCTTCAGCATGGTATTTTTCTGTTGTGGGTCTTCAAGCTTCACAACACATGCATAACTGTAACGTTGGGCTGACCTGTTTTTAACGGAAAGAAGTTGAAGAGTTTGATAAAGCCATGAAGGCCGGTTCACATTGGTGAACCACATATAAGGGCGTTGAGTTTAAGCAATCTTAATACCAGCTGACAATGCCAGCTTTGTGCCGGAGCATTTATCTCAAGTTCATGCTTCCTGCAAATTTCCACTGGAAGCTTGACAGGTCACTTACAGGAGCGGTTACAGTTATGATACTATGGTTTTCGTGCCTACTTTAATTTCACTTTCTTGCATAATATATATGAGAATCTTTGTCGGATTATAACAGAAGCTTTGTGTCTCGGTGCATCAAGCCATCGATCGACAGAAAAGTTACTTGTGTGCCTACGAATAGGCCAAGTTCCACTCAATACGCCACACCCCTAAGCACTCGACTTCGCTGGTTGTCACTTGGAGGTCTGCCGCCTTGCCAAAGCCCACAACCGTGCTTCCGCACGGATAGTGTCCAGCAGGCTTCACCCTGCCAAAGATAACTGTGTTTCACTACTTCCAGACCCACCATGCTGTGAGCATTATCAGCAAGGATATGCCCTTCTTTCCAGCAATAGAATTTATTGTCATACTTCCTTTTCACCAATCAATGTTATTGTCCTTCCATCTACGTATGTGCAGAAACTTTGGAAGGTTCCCTCTTACATTCGGATTATGGCAAGCACAATCCTTGACATAATAAGATTGTCCTTCCATCTATGAATGTGCAGAAACTAGGTACTAAGTTACATCATGATTCGTGCCAACAGATGCAACATTTGTTCAAAGTAAATGTTCAAATACAAGTCTAGTAAGCAACAACAAATGTGCAGGTATACAATAAGTTCTTGCTTTCATTGTTTCAACTCAATGCTAACAATGCTAATGACACACGTGTTAGAGATGTTTCTGCACTCCAGATGTAAAACGGTAAATTGCATTAGAGTAGTGTGCACATTTCTATCAGTTAATATTTGTTATTTTTCTATCTTAACTTAATACTGCTAATCTGTCGTTATACTTCCATACCTTATATTAGAAACTTCCAGTGTTTGCATTAGAGTAGTATGCGCATATCTATCAGTTAATATTTGTTATTTATACCAGGAGCGCTCCCTCATGGATTAGTGGATACGAGCGAAGCAGAACACGCCCAAGCTACGCAAGGGAGTCGGCTCGATCGCCCTCCTCACGCCATGGATGATCTGGAAACACCGGAATGACTGTGTCTTCAATGGCGCTCGGCCTCTGTCCAAGCCCTCGTGGGCAAGATCAAAGCTGAAGCGGCTATTTGGGCTTGGCAGGCGCCAAGGGACTTCGAGTTGTCCTGCCATCCACCTGGGATGTGCACTGAATGTAATTTTTTATACATGCCTGTTGCCTCTTAGGACGTTGTAAACAAACGCTATCTACCTTTTAAATGAAGAGAAACGCAAAGCTTTTGCGTTTTCTAAAAAAAATGTTATTTATCTATCACTTCATACTGCTAATGCGTTGTCATGCTTCCATATCTTAAATTAAAAGCTTTCACTATGTAAAATACTGACAAGAGTCTGGGCGTTGATCCCCCACCCCCCACCGCGCCGCGCCCACTTAGCACTAGTGGGTTGTGTTGTATGGTACGGTGTTGGCTCATTCCCGAGCTTGTAAGTACCTCTCTCTTTTCTATCAATGTGAAAAGCAAACAAATGTGTTTTCGTGAAAGTTGTTAAGTAGTATTAGTATTTGTTTAGGACTCCATATTAGACTAGATTTACTTTCTTGTCTCTCAAGTCATGTGTAGTATATATTTGCCCATTGGGCTATGACTAAAGACAAGTTGCATATTCCTAACAAAAGTATCTTCAGCTTCATGAAGGTATATTTCTATATTGTACACAAAATATCATCTGAATTTTGAAGGTAACAAAGTGTGACCTTTTATTCGGGGAACAACATAGAAAACTTGACCACCACGCTTCAACTCCAACTTGATAGCTGATAGTGCTCTATCTCTACTAAATGCTGACACATAAGTCTTGACAGCAACTCTTTCTGGAGGTGGTGTAGACATTAAACTGAAAGGAAAAATATACTTCTTTTACAAAAAACAGGAAAGGAAGTTCAGAAGTTGAATGCAACCAAAGTGGTAAAAGACTAAAAGGTAGGATGAATGAAAAAACACGACAAAACTACGAACTAGATTCGTCAGACATATGGTACAGTCATATTACGTTTGTATTGACAGATTGTTATTTCAAATCTCTACAAGTCCATTCATCTATTGACTGTAGCGGGGAGTCTATACATCCCCCTTTTACCAATAGATGTAGTACTCTGAAGATCATCGCACCATCACGACCATTACTTGGAACACTCAGGAACAAGGGAAACACCCCTCCTTTTACTAATCAAACAAAAGTTCAAATATGACAAAAAAAATCATTGCATCTTAAGCAGCACGGTCACAAGGAAACAACAGTAGAACTATCAGAAAATAATCTCGAGGCACAAAAATTTCTGACTGATTACTAACCATGATCATCATTCTCTATGAGTTATCTTTACAAAAAATGGTACCATCGTGCCATGTAATAAACCATCTCTGTTTAATAAAGAACATATATTCCTCATAACTGAAATGAAAAGGTAAAACATGGTAACTACTGCAATAAAAAACTTACCTTGCATCACGAAAACCAGTTAAAGCAAGATACAAAGTTCGTGGAATGGGAGTTGCAGAGAGGGTGAGAACATCAATAGAAGCCTTGTATGATGCAATCTTCTCCTTTTGTTGAACACCAAACTTCTGTTGAAGGAAGAAAAAATTTGTGAACATGTGTCTCCAAATGCACATCACCAGACTAGAATAGCAACCAAACAAATTACACCAAATGAAGAGAGGACAAACATATGATATCAACGTTAACAGACATGACATCTATAAAGAATACCTGTTCCTCATCCACCACGAGGAGACCAAGATTGTTATAGTCCATCCGTTCTGTAAGAAGAGCATGAGTCCCAACAATTATTTGCAAATTCCCATTCTTAATCTGTGTTATTAGCTCATCTTTTTCTTCCTTGCTCTGCAGAGAACACACATCGCAAGCCACGCAAATGGAGTCAGTCCCTTAAGCAAAGAAATGTACATAACATTGTATAACAATCGTCACCAAAATTACTGAACGTAATTTGAGTTGCCTAAGGTTGTTAGGCGAAAAGGATGAGAGGATATTTCCTCAAAAGTTTCCAACATAATTTAGAAAAAAACAGAAATATGAAAAGGTGGTGAAACAGGATAGTGCTACCACAGATCGCATAACATATAAATTTATAAGCATATTATAGCTACAACAAAAGCCAGATATATATGGATACTTTATGTACAAAAACAAATGAGAATATTAAAAATGATAAAACTAGGTGAAACATTTTCTAGGTTCATGATAAATTACAAATACTTCTCAAGTAATTGCTAGAAACAGAAAGATTATTCAGACATGTATACAAAGAAAGATAATTTTATGCAATGGGTTGTATTGTGTGTTAAACTTGATTTGTATGATTGCCTACCTGAGCGCCACTAAATATGGCAACCTTTATATCAGGATAGTTAGAGAAACGCTCAGACATTACATCGTAGTGTTGATTGGCTAGTATTACAGTTGGTGCGAGAACCATGGCTTGATACCCTGCAGATACAACAATGAATATAGCACGCATTGCAACTTCCGTTTTACCAAATCCAACATCTCCACAGATTAATCTGTCCATTGGTGTTTCCCTTTCAGTGAGATCATTCTCAATATCCACGAAAGCCTGTCATCAGAAAGACGCTGTTTAAAGACAGCTCTATGATGTTTATTATGATAGAGTTCATCAATACAGGATAAGTAGATAAGGAAAGAAAACTAGGCTTCCAACTGAAGTGATGCAACTAGGCTTTCCAATTGAAGTGATGCAAACAGATGTTGTCAGAATGCCTGAGCTCGCAAGCAATCAAACTATTATTGCCTTGAAATCAGATAGTATGTCATTTGTATACATGAAAGAATAACAACTTTTTCTTTTTGAAAAATAAGAAGAACTGCTTTTAGTTGAGAACAGACCTGGTTCTGGTCTGGAGTAGGCTCGTAAGGAAATTCAGCAGCAAACTGATCCATTGCCGCAGGCTTTCGGTACGGCGGTCTTCTCTGCCTCATCCTTTGTAAATACAGTTCCATCAGGTTGACAACCATCTTCTGAACAGCAAGCTTTCCTTTCAGCCTCCTCTTCTCCCACGTAGAAGGATCATTCAGCTTGCTTAGATTCCGCGGCTTACTTTTTTCATGAGGACTGCACACAACATCAAACTGGATAAATGGTCAAAGTGAACTTTTAATTTCCATCAAACTCAAGAGACCATCCCACTACATGAACTTTAATGTAAGCACAAGTAGCAGCTAAGGAAGAGGTAAAACTATAGGGGGTGCGCAAATATATTTCCGTGTGCTCGGGTGGAGTTTGTTGTACCCAGGCCCGTCCAAGGCCCAGTGCGAGCTGGGCGGCCGCACAGGGCCCCCAAAATTTTGGGGCCCCCATTTTCCCAACGCACATGCCACTTTCCTCTGTATTTCGTTGGCCCAGACAAGGATTCAGAATTCCCGATCCTACCTAGCGTCCAGGCTCTAGGTACAGATTGTCTTTCGTGGGCCTTAAACTGCTCAGCCCCACCACATCTTTGTGGAGATCCTTCTGGATCCCCTTGTTTAGGGTCTCTTGAAAGAAATATAGCTCCCTTAATTCTTTTATTCTTTTACTGTTTTCTCTTCATGTAAATATGTTGGCTTGTAATTCTTTGGTGGCGAGGTAATAAAGTGTTGTGGGGTCTTGACCCTACAGTTTTATAGTTTCAAATATATATATATATATATATTCCTTCCTGAAACTTGTTTTGGGGTATCTTAGATATATTATATGAACATACTCAAACCGATAAAGTATGAGAAATACTTCCGTAAGGTGGTATATGAGACGTGGGTGTAGTTACACCCGGGAGTAGAAACCATTTATATATATATAGCTCCAATCAACTGTGATCTGCATCTTTCCTCCAAGAAAGGACATGCAAGACTGCTGGCCGCCAGGCGATAGTGCGCCTAATGGTTGACATGTTTCTCTACACTACACAAAATAACACAAACTGAAGTTGTGCAACCACTCTAAATTAGTTTTAGTGTAATGTGGCTTGAAATTTTCAATTTTTAGGGCCTCATTTCACGTTCCGCACAGGGGCCCCAAATATCTGTAGACGGCCCTGGTGGTACTGAGAATATGGAACCACTCAGAACAGGAATCAAATTCTTCAAATTGAATCAAACTAGAAAACTGGACTAACCACTTCCAAATGTGGGAATGCATACGACTTAACTAGCATTTGTTGTAATCTACAGTAAGACTTAACGAGCAATGTGATCTCCCAATGCCAATCATATGTTGTAATTAGAAGAGCCGCATAATTAGAAGAGGTGCACAGGTTAACCGCTGAGATATACAGGTTGTATCGGTAGAGCATGCGCGCGGCCTGGTCGACGGCGAGCTTGGCCATGCCGTCGGCGTACTGGATGAACACGTAGTCCTCGCCGTCCTCTCCGCTGATGCAGACGAACTTGCCGACGCCAACCTTCTTGTGCACGACATACTCCCCGGTCTCCAGCTCCCGCGGGTCCACCCGGTGCCCCAACGAGCTCCCGGCCGCCATCCCCTTCCTCCTTCCGCCGCCCTCTTCATCATCCTCCCTGTCACTTCCGCCGTTTATATTCGCTTTAGGTTTGGCCGCATCCCGGCGGAGCTGGCGGAGGCCAAGGCGCTGCTGCTCGCGGATCATGTGGAGGTAGGCCTCTGCCTGGACGGGGTCAATGGGAGATGAGGCGGATGAGGCAGCGGAAGCGGCATCGCGGCGGCGGACGAGCGCGCGTAGTCGGTGGTTGAGCTGGGCGATGTCGTCAGGGGCCACGGCGGCCGTCGCCGTGGCGGTGGCGGCGGCCGCGGAGGCGAGGCGGAGGCGGCGAACCGGAAGGCGTAGGCGGCGCGGGGAAGATAGGGTTGGTGGTCGGGGGAGGAGGTGATGGTGGTGCAGATTGGGTGGCGGAGCGCGAGGGATGGGGGCGGCCATGGATATGGCCTGCGTGTGGGGGTTAGGAGGAGAAGGGGAGCAACATGGGTTTAAGCGGAGGGACTGAGATCCCGTGCCCCGCTCAAGGCAGGGCACGCTGTGCCCTGAGCCTCACATCCACCGTCCGTTCCCCATCCGACGATCAGATCAGATTCAAATTTAGATCTTAAAATTAAAACTTCTCAGAAAAAATCGAAAAAATTCTCACCAGTTCTATATGTCACGTTGTGTATTGTGGTAAATTGTAGATTTTTTTGGATCACCGGTTTATGATTTAATAGCTTTTTAAGTTGAAAACACAAAAAAATTAGTTAATGGTAAACCATTTATCCAAAAAAATCCTAAAAATTTGTGAACACACAACGTGACATATAGAACTCGTGGGATTTTTTTCGATTTTTTCTGAGAAATTTTAGTTTTGAGATCTAAATTTGGACATGCTCTGATCGTCGGATGGGGAGCGGACGGTGGATGTGAGGCCTCAAGGCACAGCGTGCCCTGCCTTGCGCGGGGCACGGGATCTCAGTCCTAAGCGGAGTGGATAGTGGAGACGGGGAAGGAGGAGAACTACCGGAGACAGAGCGAGGATAATTCCTGGATTTTGCGTGGACCGGGTGCACGGTCCGGAGATATTTGGTTGGAAAGCGCTGAGCGTCCTCCGGGGGCTGGAAAGTTTCCAGCCCGCATCCCCCTGCTGACACGTGTCCAGTTTGGTCCCCCAATCCCGTTTTTGCTCCCAGAAGCAAAAAAAAAACGTTTCGATTGTTATAAGAAATTTGTGTTATGGTAGCAATTTTTAATTTTCGTCTAAATCCCCCAGTTGCTTCCTGGGAGCAAAAATGGTTTGTTTCAAAATAAAAAATTGTGCTATTGTAGCAATTTTCACCTAGATCACGCAATTGCTCCGAGAAGCAAAAATGCTTATTCGTAATAAAAATTTGTGCTCTTGTAGCAAAAAGACATTGTAGCAAAAACTTAATGCTGCAGAAGCAAAATCAGAGAACAATTGTGGCACAATCACAGAACAAATGTTACCAAAATTGGTCTGCTATGGTAGCACAATCGGAGATCAATGGTAGCAAAACTTCATCTATATAGCAAAAACAACAAAAGGATGGTAGCAAATTGGTACAACTCTTCTACGAATTTGCACCAAAAAAGGGAAAGTTTTGCTTCAAACATCGAAAACATTTGCACCACATCAAGAGCAAAAATATTATCGGGAGGAAACGAATAAACTTGCTACAAATCTTTTGTAACTTTGCATCAACAGTGAAAAATTATGCTACAAAGGTTTCAAAATTTTGCACCGTCTGCTGTAGCCGTCCTCTAGTTCGAGATCCACAGACATGGCGGCCTCCAGCACGCGCCCTGCCGTCCTCCACGCCGGCTTGCAGAACGCATCCTTCGTCCTTAACGCCGGCGTGTAGCACCCATGGCAGCTCCGCAGCTGAGCCGTCGAGGAAGGACGCCATCCAGAGCGACGAGGTAGAGGCAAAGCTCATAGAGGATGCAGATTTGCAACCATGGTGGCCTGCAGCACGCGGCCCGTCGCGGATGGCCGCACCACCGCGAGCACCGCACGGCGGGAGGTCGGGGCAGGAGGTCCATGGTGGGGGCCCTAGGCCAGGGCGGCGTCGCGTGACCTCACAGGTCGGCGGTGGCGCGGTGGCTCGTCGAGGGCGGCGCTGGGCATCATCTAGGGCGGCGCTGGGGACGACCTAGGCCATGGCAGGGGCGGCGGCGGGGACGACCTCAGCCATGGAGGGGCGGCGCGAGACTCCAGGGCGGCGGAGGGCCGGGGCCTTGCAGGTTGCCGGCGTGCAGGTCTTGGTGGTGCAGCCGTGCAGGAGGTGGAAGAGGAACGGAGAGTCGTGTGCTGTGTGCCTGTGGAGAGAATAGAGATAAGGTTGTGGTGGGCTCAAACCGTGCAAGAGGTGCAGACGTTTTAGTGGATACGTGGCGCGCGTGGGAGGCGGAGGATGCGCGAGACGCGATCCTCCGGAGGAAAACCAGCGTTTTCCTATTTGGTTCGCTACAGCCTACAAGCGGCTCCGACCTCTGGGTAATCTTTTTGAAAAAAAATGGCCTTTCGTTGAACTAATTTTCAAATCTGACCTAAGATAGTGTTGAACTCAAGAGACCAGATCTAGGATAGTGTTGAACTCAAGAGACCAGATTTGATAATTTTACACTAGTAGAAAAAAGACTTTACGTTCAGACTTTAGTTCCGCACGCGTTTGAGGCCGTTACTAATATGACATCAGTACCGATTCAAACGGCCGGACAGGCGGGGGTAGCAGTACTGGTCGGTAAGAAACCGGTAACCAACCGGTACTAAATGGTTTGGGGCAGGCGCTCCAGTGGAGGGCCCCACAGCGAGAACCTTTAGTACCGGTTTGTACAAACCGGTATCCTGTATTTAGCATTTTTCACCCCGAGCCACAGCACCATTTTATCACCTCGAGCACACTTCATTTTTGCTCTCTCTTTCCTCTACCAAGAGCTCTAGTTCACTCCATTTTTCTCCAACATTTGTCTAGATTGGTGGCACCTACTTATACGCACCTTCATCTACTATTTCGGCATTTCAAGTTTAGCTCATTTTCTTATCTACTCTTATGGCATTTCAAGTTTAGCTCATTTTCTTGCTAGTTTAACTCATTTGATTTTTGTAGTGCTAGAAGGTGTTTGATGAAATGCCTAAGTTATGGATTTCATTTGTTTTATATGCATTTTGTAGTGTCGTCCCGTCCCCTTCCTCACCGTCGTCGATCTCTGATACGTCTCAAACGTATCTATAATTTCTTATGTTCCATGCTTATATTATACCACTTGCTACATGTTTTATATACACTTTTATATCATTTTATGCATTTTCTGGGACTAACCTATTAACAAGATGACACAGTGCCAGTTGCCTGTTTTTGGTTTCAGAAAAGTTGTTAAGGAAATATTCTCGGAATTGGACAAACGAAACGTCAAAGTGCTTATTTTTTCCAGGAGGTTCCAGAACACCGAAGAGGACACGGAGGAGGACCCCGAGGGGCCCACACCCCCTCCCGGCGCGGCCCCCCCTTCTGCCGCACGAGGACAGGGTGTGGGGCCCTCGAGCCTCCACCGCCTTCGCCCTTTCGCCTACTTATAGCCCCCGACAATAAAAGACCTAATACGAAGTCCTTTTCAGAGAAGAGTTCCGCTGCGCCGCCGCCACCAAAAACCCTAATTCGGGGGACAGAAGTCTCTGTTTCGGCACCCTACCGGGACGGGGAATTGCCCCCAAGCCATCTCCATCGCCGTTGCTGACTCCTATGATGAGGAGTGAGTAGTTCTCCCCCGGGGCTGCGGGCTCTTCCGGTAGCTATGTGGTTTATCTCTCTCTCCCATGGTGTGATCTTTATGTCATCATGAGCTTTGTAATCTAGTTGAATATGTGATGCTACTCTTTATCTATTATGCACTCTAGAGGTTACTTTAATATGAACTCCGGGGTTATTCACGGTTGTAACGGTGACAGTGTGTGCACCGTGTGTGATTCCTTTATGACATTGTTGGTGTTAGTTTACTCTGACTTTGAGGGTGCTCTTGTAGCCCTACACAATGAATGGTGTTTGTCATCCAACGAGAGAGTGTTTGAGAGTAGTATTTATTATTCAGCTTTGATGTCATTGTTGAGAATGTCCACTAGTGAAAGTATGATCCCTAGGCCTTGTTTCTAAGCATCAAAACACCGTTTACAACAAGTTCTGCTACATGTTTGCTTGCTGCCATTTTTATTTCAGATTGCAATTACTACTTATAATCATCCATATTACTTGTATTTCACTATCTCTTCGCATAACTAGTGCACCTATACATCTGACAAGTGTATTGGGTGTGTTGGGGACACAAGAGACTTCTTGTATCTTAATTGCAGGGTTGCTTGAGAGGGATATCTTTGACCTCTACCTCCCTGAGTTCGATATACCTTGGGTGATTCACTTAAGGGAAACTTGCTGCTGTTATACAAACCTCTGCTCTTGGAGGCCCGACACTGTCTACGAGAATAGAAGCGTGCGTAGACATCAAGCTATTTTCTGGCGCCGTTGCCGGGGAGGTAAGCGTTGGAAGGTATCTCCTTTAGATACTGCAGTTATTACATTTTGTTTCTTGTTTTTATTTTCACTAGTTAGGCTAAATGGAAAACAACAAAAAAAATAGAGATCTTTACGAAATTTATATTGCATTAGGACATGATACTTTTGAAGAGAAAATTAAAAAACCTATGGAAGTTTGTTTGCATAATAATGATAGTAATGTTATAGTATAAATTCTTTGGACACCATTATTGCTAAGGCTATGGAAAAGCCTAAGCTTGGGGAAGCTAGTTTATATAAAAATAATCTTTTTTGCTCCTCAGCTTTGGAGGAATTAAATTTCTTTGATGATACTTTGCCTCCAATATATGATAATTATAATCATTGTGATATTTTCAGTCCACCTACTATTGAGGATATGGTTTATGTTGATTACAATATGCCTCCTATATTTGATGATTATGGTGATGAGAATAATAATGATAGCTATTTTGTTGAATTTGCTCCCACTACAATTAATAAGAATGACTATGCTTATGTGGAGAGTATTAATTCTTTTATGCATGTGGCTATGATAAGAATGTTTTATGTGATAGTTATGTTGTAAATTTTATTCATGATGCTACAAGTGAACTTATTGATGATAATGATGAGTATTGCTTAAATATGCTATATGATAATGCTTTAGATGATGGTCCTATGATTATTGATAATCCTCTATGTTCAGAAGTTATTACTTATTCATGTGAGGATAAAAATGATATAATTGCTGCTTGTGATGGTACTCTTACTCATGAGAGTCCTGCTTTGTTCTTGAATTCTCCTAATTACACCATGGAGGAGAAATTTGCTTATGTTGAGAAATACTTATGTGGTTTTCAATTGTCTCTAGTTCTAAATCTTTGTTGCAACCATGATCTTAAACTTGATATTGATCTTAATAACTATTTTGAAAGAGGGAAGCATGCTAATGGATTCCAAAATAAATTTAATGATCCTTTTTATATGCCTATATTATCTAAGTTGAATGATTCTTGTGGTTATACGATTGAATTTATTTCTACTGCTTGCAACTACTATGAGAGAGGAGAATATGGTTATAGAAGTTTTCATGGTACTAAAACACCTCTCTTTGTGTTGAAAATTTTGAAGTTGCACTTGTTTTGCTTTCCTATGATTGTTGCTTTGTGCTTTCATGACTTGTTTCTTTACAAGATTCCTTTGCATAGGAAGTGGGTTAGGCTTAAATGTGTTTGATGTTTTATCTCTTGATGCTCTCTTTTGTTTTTCAACTTTCATCTTTATGTGAGCATCATAAAAATCTATATGCCTATCTTAATGGCTATAAAGAAAAAGCTTTTGGGAGACAACCCAATATTTTATTCCTGTTATTTTATTTTATTGAGTCAAGAAAGATGTCTACCTCTGTAGCAATTCCTTTGTATCTTTACTTTATTGCATTGTTGTGTCAAGTTAAGCCTCTAGTAGAAAGTTGATGCTAGATTTGGATTGCTGTACTGAAACAGTTTTCTGCTGTCCACCGTTAAATTCATAACTCTTTACAGAAAAATCGGATGGACCTGGGATTTTTTGTGCGTAATCCTCAGATATATATGCAACTTTCATTAGTTTTGAGTTTTCTTATTTGAGCAAGTTAAGTGCCTCAAAAAAATTCATCTTTAGTTACTGTTCTGTTTTTGACAGATTCTGCCATTTATTTTGCAATGCCTCTTTTACTATTTTGAATGGATCTTTTTGTTCCATAAAGTATCAGTGGTTGTAGCTAATGTCCAGTAGCATTGGTAGCAATTGTGTTCATGCAGAATATAAGAATTGTTTGTGCACTAACCCTCTAATGAAGTTTACTTTGAGTTTGGTGTGGAGAAAGTTTTCAAGGATCAAGAGAGAAGGATGATATGATGTGATCAAGAAGATGAAAGAGCCAAAGCTTGGGGATGCCCCCATGGGTCACCCAAGCATATTTCAAGAAGACTCAAGCGTCAAAGCTTGGGGATGCCTTGGGCATCCCCTTCTTCATCAACAAACTATCAGGTCATCTCTAGTGAAACTATATTTTAATTCCGCCACATCTTATGTGCTTTACTTGGAGCGTCTGTTTGTTTTTTTTTTTGCTTTTGTTATTCTTGTTCTCTGAATAAAATGGATCCTAGCATTCCTTTGTGGGAGAGAGACACGCTCCGTTTTTTCTTATGAATACTCGTATTCTTCACTTATATTTGTTGAGTATTCTTCTATGTTATTTCAATACTATTAGCTCTTGTTTTTCATGCATCTCTTGTTGGAGCTGTTAGTTTTTCATATGTTATACTCTCATATCTCATTGTTATATACTTGGAGAGTTTATCTTTAAATAAGTTGATTGGTGTTTGGTTAGAAACAGAAAATGTTAAATGTGGTAAATGGTATAACTAAATGATACATAATCTTGTAGATCATTAAATTGTGTCACTTGAATCATTGATGTTGCTTTGAGATATTAATATGCTTAATGGTAAACATGATGGTTTAGTAAGGTGGAATGATTAATGGTTGGTCTAGAAAACTTGAAGCTGTGCCACACTTAAATTTCCAGTTGATAGCATAATGAAATATGACTCCTAATGTTAAAAGCAACCGTAATGACTTTGTGTTATGCGCTACAGTCGGGGTCCCAACAGTGACTTGTTCATTTGCCACAGTCCCTCGTGGAGTGATTTTCATTATGCCTTGTAAGATCATATTTCTATTTGGAATCCTTTTTCTTGTGAGTTCTAAAGCTGCGGTTTTCATGGCACTCCCACCTCCATATTTGCTAGCCTCTTCGGTACTTTGCATTGCCCTTTCTCACATTGAGAGTTGGTGCATACTTCGCGGGTACATCCAAAACTCGTGGGAGATCTTCATCATGTTCTCCTACACATAAGCTAAATATCTTCCTCAAAACATCCACCATACCTACCTACTACAGCATTTCCATAGCTGTTCCGAGATATATTGCCATGCAACTTTCATCTTACATTACATGACTTGTTGTCATTTATCATTTATATATTGCTTTGCATGATTCTATATAGCTGATGTGTGGTTTTACCCATGTTACGCGAGATCATTGCATATCCTGCTACACTGGCAGAGGCACCGTTTTCATACACCATGTTTTATTCATCATGGGATATTTGTACCAAAAAGTGTGTTGTCATATTATCATATTAGGATGTTTGCCCCTTAAAGTGAAAAGAGCCATGGAGGCCATCGAAAAGAGAAACAGAAAAATACAAAAAAATAGAAAAAAGAGAAAAAAAAAGAAAAGAAAGAAAGAATAAAAAAAGGGGGCAACATTACTACTCTTTATCCACACTTGTGCTCATGTTATAGCACCCATATTATTCATAGTCATCATTTGTGCTCATGTTTAGCACCTATACTCCATATGAGAGAGTTTTCATGTTTTACTTGCATAACTATGTGGGGAACTTTATATTATAGAACTTGGCTTGTATATTCCAATGATGAGCCTCCTCAAAAGTGCTCTAGCTCTTCATGAGCAAGCAAGTTAGATGCACCCCCACTAGTTCCATTGGAGAGCTTTCATACACTTATAGCTCTATGTGCATCCGTTGTGTGGCAATCACTACTCCTTGCATAGCTTCGATTATAAGACTTCCTCTTGTCTAATGATCACTTTCAGCTTTGTGAGACTTTCTTCCGTTGGCCTTCCAAACCCCCATTAACATTCTCTTAGCCACAACATCCTGGTGCCAGGAACCAACGCTGAACACTTGCTTGTTTTTGTGTGAACAAATAGAGAGATGATCTTCTATGTGCATATGGCTATCACTTGACTTGATCCTTTCACAAAGTTATCATGATTTGTTTGATTCATTAGATGATTATATTGTTGTGCTTGAAGCTTAAATCATCTTTAATATCTACTTTGCACGGTTGATTGTTCTCTAGTACTAATTCATTGAATGTTTTGCTTTGTTCTTCCTACTTGTTTATTCATTACTCATTTGATATCAATATAAACTACAGCTTTTATTCATTTGATCTCAACTTACATGCATTACATTATTATTTGATCAAGATTGTGTGAAGGATGTCACTTCACAAATTATTCTTGTTATCGTTTTACCTACTCGGGACGAGTAGAACTAAGCTTGGGGATGCTTGATACGTCTCAAACGTATCTATAATTTCTTATGTGCCATGCTTATATTATGCCACTTGCTACATGTTTTATATACAATTTTATATCATTTTATGCATTTTCTGGGACTAACCTATTAACAAGATGCCACAGTGCCAGTTGCCTGTTTTCTGCTGTTTTTGTTTTAGAAAAGTTGTTAAGCAAATATTCTCAGAATTGGACAAACGAAGCGTTAAAGTGCTTATTTTTTCCAGGAGGTTCCAGAACACCGAAGAGGACACGAAGGAGGACCCCGAGGGGCCCACACCCCCTCCCGGCGCGGCCCCCCTTCTGCCGCGTGAGGACAGGGTGTGGGGCCCTCGAGCCTCCACCGCCTTCGCCCTTTCGCCTACTTATAGCCCCCGACAATAAAAGACCTAATACGGAGTCCTTTTTCAGAGAAGAGTTCCGCTGCGCCGCCGCCACCAAAAACCCTAATTCGGGGGACAGAAGTCTCTGTTTCGGCACCCTGCCGGGACGGGGAATTGCCCCCGGAGCCATCTCCATCGCCGTTGCTGACTCCTATGATGAGGAGTGAGTAGTTCTCCCCCGGGGCTGCGGGCTCTTCCGGTAGCTATGTGGTTTATCTCTCTCTCCCATGGTGTGATCTTTATGTCATCATGAGCTTTGTAATCTAGTTGAATATGTGATGCTATTCTTTATATATTATGCACTCTAGATGTTACTTTAATATGAACTCCGGGGTTATTCACGGTTGTAACGGTGACAGTGTGTGCACCGTGTGTGATTCCTTTATGACGTTGTTGGTGTTAGTTTACTCTGACTTTGAGGGTGCTCTTGTAGCACTACACAATGAATGGTGTTTGTCATCCAACGAGAAAGTGTTTGAGAGTAGTATTTATTATTCAGCTTTGATGTCATTGTTGAGAATGTCCACTAGTGAAAGTATGATCCCTAGGCCTTGTTTCTAAGCATCAAAACACCGTTTACAACAAGTTCTGCTACATGTTTGCTTGCTGCCATTTTTATTTCAGATTGCAATTACTACTTATAATCATCCATATTACTTGTATTTCACTATCTCTTTGCATAACTAGTGCACCTATACATCTGACAAGTGTATTGGGTGTGTTGGGGACACAAGAGACTTCTTGTATCTTAATTGCAGGGTTGCTTGAGAGGGATATCTTTGACCTCTACCTCCCTGAGTTCGATATACCTTGGGTGATTCACTTAAGGGAAACTTGCTGCTGTTCTACAAACCTCTGCTGTTGGAGGCCCAACACTGTCTACGAGAATAGAACCGTGCGTAGACATCAATCTCCCGCGTCTTCCCGTCGCCGACACCACCTCGGTGAGCCTCTTTTTTTATCTTTTATTTTAAAAATCTTAGTTATATAATTATTACTTGTTAATTTTCTTATTTGTATAATTGTTTGTTATATATAGTGTCATGGTTTTGACATCTGTCCACACCGACTCTCGTCCGCTCTATTATTCGGATGTGGTACGATTGTTTGTTATAAGTATATTTTTGTTTAATTTCGTGTTTATAACAATTATACGGACCAACTTGACTTAGATATATTTTTATCTCGGAGGTAGTTGAACCGGAAAATCCAACCGACCCTATTGTCGAGTTTTTTGTAAAAGAAAACAATGATTTGAAAGCAAAACTGAAAAGAAGTGAAGATCTTCGTCTCGAATAGAAGATGAAATGGGAGTTCAAGATTGCCGACGTCGTCGATGATAACGAGATCAAGATGGAGCCAATGCGCTTGGATCACGAGATCAAGATTAATGCAATGCGCTTGAAGCTTAAAAAGATTAGAAAATATGTCATTAGTCAAGAGGCTTGGTATCATTATGCTGTTGGTTCAATAATTACCTTAGTTTCGATTTTGATCGCATGTGTCGTTGGATTTAAAAAATTTAGCTAGTTCTATGTTAGTTTCAATTAATGAATGTATGAATGTTTATGAGAACTATGTATTAGATTTGTTTAAATGTGGTGAACTTGTATTAATGAATTTGGTCACGTATCTCTCTATTCATGATATATATAGCTATGTCGTAATGGTTTTGGAGATGAATCGACAATGGATGTACATTGACCGACGCTCTCCGGAGTTCATGACCGGCGTGCTGGATTTTCTCCCTGGTGCTGAGGCAAATAAGCGGGATGGTTTTATGTACTGTCCATGTGGTGCCTGTAAGAATATCAGGGGTTAATCCAAATTAAAAACCATGTGGTTTCATGTCCGGCTATAATTGTTTGACCAAACACGGAGAAACATGGGTCATAATGGAAGACAATGAAGAAGAAGAGGACGATGACAACTATCCTGAGTTTCCTATATACGGTGGTACTACAATATGGGGGAACCTGGAGAAGACGCGCCTGACGAAGAGGCGTCGGATGAGCCCGCTGATGAACTTGCTCGGGCCATTGCTGATGCACAGAGAAACAGCGTAAGTCAGAGGGAGTGGTTGAAATTGGAGCGCATGTTAGAGGATCACAAAAAAAATTTATACCCAAGTGTCGAAAATGACCAGAAAAAGTTGTGTACCACGCTGGATTTGCTGCAATGCAAGGCTGAGAATGGTGTATCTGACAAGGGGTTTGAAAAGTTGCTGAAAAAGATAAACAGGATACTTCCAAAGGATAACGAATTGCCCGACAGTACGTACGAGGCAAAGAAGATCGTCTGCCCTCTAAGATTAGAGGTGCAAAAGATACATGCATGCATTAATGACTGCATACTCTACCGCGGTGAGGAGTACGAGAATCTGAATGCATGCCCGGTATGCGGTGCATTGCGGTATAAGATCAGGCGAGATGACCCTGGTGAAGTTGAGGGCGAGCGCCCCAGAAAGAGGGTTCCTGCCAAGGTGATGTGGTATGCTCCTATAATACCACGGTTGAAACGTTTGTTCAGCAACAGCGAGCATGCCAAGATGTTGCGATGGCACAAAGAGGACCGTAAGAAAAATGCGATGTTCAGACACCCCGCTGATGGGTCGCTGCGGAGAAAAATCGAGAGAGAGTTCCCGGACTTTGCAGATGACGCAAGGAACTTAAGGTTTGGTCTAAGTACGGATGGGTTCAGTTCTTTTGGGGAGCAGAGCAACAGTCATAGCACCAGGCCTGTGACTCTATGTATTTACAACCTTCCTCCTTGGTTGTGCATGAAGCGAAAGTTCATTATGATGCCAGTGCTCATCCAAGGCCCGAAGCAACCCGGCAGCGAGCTTGATGTGTACCTCAGGCCATTAGTTGACGAACTTTTAGAGTTGTGGCGGGAAGAAGGTGTACGTGTGTGGGATGAGCACAAACAGGAGGATTTTGACCTTCGAGGGTTGCTTCGTAATGATCAATGATTGGCCTGCTCTTAGTAACATCTCAGGACAGATACCTAAGGGATACCATGTGACGTGTCCACCGCGTCAATTCCGGTCCACCGCGTCGAGTCCCTCTATCGCATAATTCCGCCGCGTCGATACCTTCCGGCAAAACACCACGCGCCTCTCAACCCTACACTCGGGGGCTACGCCGCACAAACCCAAACTTCGCAAAAAGCTTGGCCGTACCCGAACACTCGGGGGCTGCGCCGCACAGGTTAAGGAAAATACACAAAACATCGGTCGCACCCGAAGACTCGGGGGCTGCGCTGTAACATCCCAAATTTTTGGAATGTTTAAAAATCACTAAAATTTAAAACTTTTATTTCTAATAAAACAAAAAACATCAATATCCAAGAAGGACAACTAAAAAGGATTTATTATGACTTTTTCAAAAGCATTATGATATTAATTCAATCAAGTAAACTTTATTTTCTAACTTGAGTGTTGAGCTATAAATAAATATTCTAAATATTCATTAAACCCTAAAACCATATTGCAAAGTATTTCAAGTTATTTAAATTATGCCTATTTCTAAAATGGTGTTGGTTAATTTATATAAATCAAATCCTTGCATTTGAGCTCTTAAATAAACCATAGGTCAATATTTATAATCATAAAACTATTTGGAATATTTTCCTAGTTTTAAAATATAAATTTGATTTAAGTAGTTGATTTTGAAAATAGATTTCAAATGATTATTTTAAACATATGTATTGTGATATTCTTTTGATTTTGTTAAGAGACAAATCCTTTTATTGAAACTCTATTTTAAAATTTGTCAAAAGCGTCAAATTACGTTTTTTGCAAAGTTTATAATATGAAATATTTTGGAAGCATGTGTTTGAAGGTTTTAAAAGAAAGATCTAGATTTTTCAAATTCGTAGAAATTTATATGAAGTCATTTGGATAAATAAAACAAAAGTTATGAAAGAAATAGGAAAAAACAGAAAAGAAAAAGAAAAGGAAAAGAAACAAAAAAAAAAGATTTGGCCGGGCCAGCCTGAGCCGGCCCGATACTCACCAGCCGCGCGTGCAGCGCGTAACGGCCCAGCTCCAGCCCACCCCACTCCTCCCGGCCCTCTCTCCCTTCTCTCCCTCTGACCTCAGGGCCCCACCCGTCAGTCGCGTCTCCTACCTCCGGCAACTGGCCACGATAGCCACGACCGAAACCACTCCCGCCACTCGCCCCACCCTCTCTAGAGCACGAACGGCTCCACCCCAGCCCCCTTTAAATTCCGCGCGACCCCTTCCATCTTTCCCCACTTTCCCTCTTCTATTTTGCGCCCCCAGGCTGCCGTATTGTCTCGCCGGAATCCGCACGGCCGCCGCCGCGTATTCCTCCAAATCCGGCGAGGTGAGCCCTTTCCCCAGTCCGAGACCGTGTCCATCCCCCTCGCCGCATCCGTGTGCATCTCCTCACCCTCTTCGCCGCTTCATTCCCGCAGCCAAACGACGGGTTCGTGTGCGACCGGAGTTCGCCGGCGACAGAGCGCCTCCGGCCACGCCACCACGCGCGTCCGGGAAGAAATCGACGCCGCCAACACTGCCATCTGCTCCGCCGTGACGAGGAACGCTTTGTCGACCTCCTCTGGAGCTTAGCGCCGTCGCCGTACAGCCCGAGCGCCAGCGCCGCCACCATCTCCACTGCTGGCGAGTTCCGCCGCCGGTTCTGGTCAACGCGTTGCCGGCCGTTCGATCTGTTCCCTACGGCCAGGATTAGAAGTACCAGCGAAGAGGTATGACTTGATCTGAGCCCTCCGATCTAACATCAACGACCTAGATCAAATCACTTAACTAGTCAGCGCCTAGTCAGCATGCCCAGTCAGCGCCCGCGTGGAAAGCAATTTTCTATTTAGATTTAAATGGCAGAATTGCAGAAAAGCCCCTCTAACTCCAAACCATTATATCTTTTTATCCACAGAGCCAAATTTGACGAACTTTATATCATTGGAAAGCTCTTGACCTATAGAATCTTTTAGCACTGTTAGATTTCAAATTTGACTAGTTTAAGTTGGTTCAAATTTCAAATACATGATTTGAGCAAATTTGACCTAGATTTGAATTCACAAGTTCAAAATTTCTAAATAAAATATTTTTGAAAACCGTAGGATCTGTCTAATAATTTTGCACTGTTAAAAATAATTTTTAGCAATGTCATTTCCATTTAAAAATCAGAAACCCTATCTGTATGTTTTTAACATAGTTTAAATTCTATTAATCTTATTAAATTGTTTTCTTTTACAAAAAGCACAAGTATTATTATTTTGACCAGAAGTAACAAAACTAAGCCTAGTCAACCATTTTAGAAACATAAACGGTGAAGATGTGTTTAAAACCTTTTAGATATTATTGAATGGCAAACTTTAAATATTAAAATGTATCAACCCCTTTTGATCAAATACATGTGTAATCTTTTAATCAAGACCAAACCATAGAACCCTTGGAATACCACTCCAACCTATTCAGATTTGAAATGTTCAAATTTGATTTAGACCATCCCTTGACCATAAATGGAAAACCCTAAGCCCTATCACGTTAATTCCTTTTGTAAATTGAATTATGTGATAAGACCTGACCATAAAATAAATGAACTAAAACAACTATTGATGAACACATTATTGTGATGTTTGCTTTTATGTGATATGTGTTGTTCGAATTGTTTGTTTATTGTACTTCTCTTTCCTCGTATAGATTGAACGGGGTGAAACGTTATACGTTGAAAAGAGTGTGAGAAACGACAACTTTCAAAGGCAAGTGACGCTCATAAACCTCCTATTATTTTGATATATTGCATAGTAGTATTTTCTGTAGAATGCATGTTAGGAATTGTTTGTGGATACTATATTATGATATGCTCCTATTTAGTGTGTAGCCTCCCCCCACCTTGAAACGTAGTAGCACCATACATGGTAGAATGCTTAGTCAAGCAATAAAAATGTTTTTGATTAGTTGGATAGTGAAAATTAACTGAAACTAATCAATGAACTACCTGGGTGCTGGTTGGAGAACCATGGTGGGTGGCTACTCGGGGGGTCCATTTCTATGGTTCATGTCTATGGTAATTACCCTTGGTGGAAGCGCACAATTGTGGAAAGTCACCCAGGCTCAAAGAGATTGTAGACGCACCTTGTTTAGTAGCTTCCAGTGCAGCCACATGTCATATGGGCTCTGACTTGATCATACATGTTGCGAGACACCGATCCGTCGTGACCAGCAGATGTAGGGGGATGATAGGTTGGTTCGGGTCACGCGTTGTGACTCGGGGAATTGCTTCGGAAAGATCTCGTCCCGGTCTTCTCTTTTCCATTTCATAATTGGGTGACATGGAGGAGGGAATGATTGGGTCTTGTGGTGAAAGTGCACACCCTCTCGAGAGTTAAAAACCAAGTATACTTAGCCGTGTCCCTGGTTATGGACAAATGAGTGTCTAGACATGGCAGATGTTGAAGATCTCCTCATCCCAATTTCATAATAAAATTTGATGGGTGAACAAGGGTTTGGGAGAGCTCACCGCTTTCTATCGGTGGTGCTCGTTGTGAGTAGTTTTCAAAGTTGTTCACCGTTATCTATCGGTGGTACTCTTTGTTGTCAAAGGTGTTCACTGTTATCTATCAGTGGTACTCTTTGTCTCAGATGAAAAGATGTTTTATAAATGATAGGACAAAATTGGCTTTTATGCAAATCAGCCTCAAACTCCACCTGGCCAAATATGCATGTAGTTATAGACTTACTAAGTTAAACAACATAGTGTCATCTTGCCACCACAATTCAATTGTGCTGACCCAATATAGTTTGGGCTGCAACTCACCATTGCAGGACCCTCTGACGAAGAGTGAAGGTTGTTAGGGTCGCGAGTCTCCAACCAACATGCCTTGCCTGTGGCACATGATGAAAATGGAGCTCACTTTATCCATTTGCTTTCCGATGTGTGTTTATTTCGGTTTGAGCTAGCCATGGGCTGTGCACCTTGTATCGAACCCTTTATTTTCTGGATCATCGTGTAATGAATATTGATGCAATGTTATGGTATTTCATCTTAAACTGTGTGTGCTAGCAAGTCGATCCAGGGACTAGCACTATACACAGGAGGTCGCTACCTTATAATAAAAGGGGGGCCTTTACAGATGGTATCAGAGCACTGTGTTGCCTGTAGGTTCGTGACCCTAGGTTTGGATAGAATAGGTTTTAACCATAGGATTGAAAATCTATTTTTTCGGATTACTAAATTAAATATATATTTTTTCTCTTCTTGTACTCTCGTCTACTATCTACCTTCTTAAAATATCTTCTCTTATTCTAGACGACCGTGTTCTTGTAGTTTGAACCTGATACTCCATGGTGAATTCCCAATTTCAACACGAAGCACTACATGGAGGACCATAGAAGAACCTTGATTTAGAACTCGAAGACTTGGAGAATTTTCAAGAAAAATGAAGAAGAAACTAGAAGCACTCAACAAGGAGATAGACTAGAGACCACCATTTAATTAGAACTACGATATCGTGTTAGCGTATTGGTCATACCAATTTAAGTTGTATGTTAATACTAGATTGTTGTTTGCGTATGAACCTTGTTGCTTGACGTTTGTTAGATATTGTTTGTAAAGATGAATTGCATTGATGTGTGGTGTTTGATAGGATCATCCCTTAGTACCTTTCTATCTCTACTCATCTCTGCTAAACCCAACCAGATGCTTCTTCAAAGTTCCAATAACGATGAGATACCAAGTGCAATGCAAATACTGCTAGAGACTCGGAATAAGTTGATGCAACTGATGGCCCAGAATCAAGTCAACAACCCCAATAAGGAGTTACCCCCTGGATGGCAGCAGCTGTTGTATAGCCAAACTCAAATAGTACAGATGTGGTGAAAACACCTAGAGCCTGCAAGACTTGTGGGGAAATCGGACACACTTCCAAAGAATGTCAAAATGAGTGTCCTCATTTTGATGCAACCAGTTCAGCTGAGGAATACCCCACCACCCAGGTTACTTGCTTTTTGTGTGAAGGAGACACCCATGTTCCAGCTGAGTGTCAACTCTATCCCATAGTGCAACAAGTTAGTCGACAAGTCAAAGAGGGAATGCACGAGACCTTGAGGATTAGGCTTGAGGAACAAGAAAAGAAGGGTAAACGCAAGTGAGATGTTAGTCAAGTAGATTGCCACAAATGCAAAGGACTAGGACATTATTCATGGTACTGCCCAGAGAAGAAGATTGGCAATGTGATCGAACCCGATCAATTGCAGAAAAGAATTATGGATCATACCAAGGAGGAGAATAATGCTAGAATCAAGACACAACCTAACACATCCAAAGGCACCACCAAATGTTGCTATTCCTGTGAAGAAGAAGGGCATTTTTCTCGAGATTGCCCCATCAAGCGAACAGGATCATCATCCATAATAGTACAATACGACAAGCAGGATACAGAAGCCCTATTAGCCTTGGAAAGACCTAAGAAGAAGAGAAACCTGAGTCAGATCATTTGCTTCAGGTGCAAAAAGGAAGGACATTACGTCAGTGATTGTCTAGAGGGGAAATCTAAGAATAGCCACAACAACGTTTGCACAAAACGAGACTTTTGCCAAGTCACTTGCCCAGAATGTAAGTACAAGGGACACTGGGCCGATAAATGTCCAGAGAAGAAACATCAAAACTGCCAAGGGAAGAAATTTAAGGAATGCCCCGACAACTCCCACAAGAAAGACATCAGTCATGTGATATGCTACAAATGCAAGGATACAGGGCATTATGCCAGTGGATGTCCCGAAAAGAGGAATATCAGGTTACTCAATGGGTCGAGCAGTGAAAAGTAAGTTCCTAAGCAATTCTTTTATCCACATGACACTTTGATGCTAGTACAAATTTTGGAAAGGTTATAAATCAGGAGAAGGATCGATGAAGTTTTTGCAAAATTTCCGGTTAGAGTTGTTTATGTGTTACGCTATCCCAATAGTTTGAGGGTTGATAGATTAGTAAGGTTTGTCTTACGGATAGAATAATGGGAGCTTCGAACCTTAGTTCGTGCCCATGGAAACTATCTACATTTTAAGATAGGTGAGGATGACCAAGCGGTAGATTGCGTAATTCACCTATTTACATATGGGAAAATGATATGGGTGCAGGAATGGATTGATCACCATTTCTACTACTCCTGTTGTTCACCCTCACTATGTTGGATTGATGAATTATGTGTACCTTGAACTCTAGTCGAGTGGCGACGTTTTAAAGCCTGAACCCCATAATGGTAGGTATATATAACCCTATGTGAGGCAAGTGTTGCCGAAAGCGTAATATTTATACGGTGAGGATAAAAGAAACCAACTCTTCGAGGTACCCTGGAATGAGAGTTTTTGCCTACCATGAGAGTATCGTTAGAAATAGTATGGTGTTTGCTCTGAAGGAAGTCAACTACGGGTTGGAAGCCCCTGCCAAGGACATCAAACGGAAATATTGAGTGACATCGTGAGAACCTCTCATCTTTGATCTTCATATAGGCGCAAGGAGTGACCCTTCTGAGTCAAAAGATATTCAGCAAACATCTTACGGTTGTTCGCAGCTCCACCGTGAAGGAAAGTTCTACTCAAGCTATCTTGAGGAAAACTACAAGCAATATAGAGATACACCAGCGTATTGTAAGTGATGTATGGATAACCACACAAACCCAAGGTGTTATACCTAGAATCAACCGGTTCAATCCTTGTAAGGTGCTAGTACAAGCCATATGGATTAAGGAATGATGAAGCATCACCCAACAGCTGAAGTCTACCTAATGAGGATTTATGAACCCATATGTGGCCTTGTTTGAAGCAAGAAAGTTCAGACTATCCATGAAAGTTTTCTTTTAAGGGTGGTAGCCCACCCAAATCACCTAACCCCGGATATCCAGACCTATCTTTCTTTCTAGCCTCTACGAATCTCGGGACGAGATTCCTTTTAAGGGTGGTAGTCTGTAACACCCCAAAATTTTGGAATGTTTAAAAATCACTAGAATTTAAAACTTTTATTTCTAATAAAACAAAAAACATCAATATCCAAGAAGGACAACTAAAAAGGATTTATTATGACTTTTTCAAAAGCATTATGATATTAATTCAATCAAGTAAACTTTATTTTCTAACTTGAGTGTTGAGCTATAAATAAATATTCTAAATATTCATTAAACCCTAAAACCATATTGCAAAGTATTTCAAGTTATTTAAATTATGCATATTTCTAAAATGGTGTTAGTTAATTTATATAAATCAAATCCTTGCATTTGAGCTCTTAAATAAACCATAGGTCAATATTTATAATCATAAAACTATTTGGAATATTTTCCTAGTTTTAAAATATAAATTTGATTTAAGTAGTTGATTTTGAAAATAGATTTGAAATGATTATTTTAAACATATGTATTGTGATATTCTTTGGATTTTGTTAAGAGACAAATCCTTTTATTGAAACTCTATTTTAAAATTTGTCAAAAGCGTCAAATTACGTATTTTGAAAAGTTTATAATATGAAATATTTTGGAAGCATGTATTTGAAGGTTTTAAAAGAAAGATCTAGATTTTTCAAATTCGTAGAAATTTATATGAAGTCATTTCGATAAATAAAACAAAAGTTATGAAAGAAATAGGAAAAAACAGAAAAGAAAAAGAAAAGGAAAAGAAACAAAAAAAAAGATTTGGCCGGGCCAGCCCGAGCCGGCCCGATACTCACCAGCCGCGCGTGCAGCGCGTAACGGCCCAGCTCCAGCCCACCCCACTCCTCCCGGCCCTCTCTCCCTTCTCTCCCTCTGACCTCAGGGCCCCACCCGTCAGTCGCGTCTCCTACCTCCGGCAACTGGCCACGATAGCCACGACCGAAACCACTCCCGCCACTCGCCCCACCCTCTCTAGAGCACGAACGGCTCCACCCCAGCCCCCTTTAAATTCCCCGCGACCCCTTCCATCTTTCCCCTCTTTCCCTCTTCTATTTTGCGCCCCCAGGCTGCCGTATTGTCTCGCCGGAATCCGCACGGCCGCCGCCGCGTATTCCTCCAAATCCGGCGAGGTGAGCCCTTTCCCCAGTCCGAGACCGTGTCCATCCCCCACGCCGCGTCCGTGCGCATCTCCTCACCCTCTTCGCCGCTTCATTCCCGCAGTGAAACGTCGGGTTCGTGTGCGACCGGAGTTTGCCGGCGACAGAGCGCCTCCGGCCACGCCACCACGCGCGTCCGGGAAGAAATCGACGCCGCCAACACTGCCATCTGCTCCGCCGTGACGAGGAACGCTTCGTCGACCTCCTCTGGAGCCCGGGAGACCTCGGTAGCGCCGTCGCCGTACAGCCCGAGCGCCAGCGCTGCCACCATCTCCACTGCCGGCGAGTTCCGCCGCCGGTTCTGGTCAACGCGTTGCCGGCCGTTCGATCTGTTCCCTACGGCCAGGATTAGAAGTACCAGCGAAGAGGTATGACTTGATCTGAGCCCTCCGATCTAACATCAACGACCTAGATCAAATCACTTAACCAGTCAGCGCCTAGTCAGCATGCCCAGTCAGCGCCCGTGTGGAAAGCAATTTTCTATTTAGATTTAAATGGCAGAATTGCAGAAAAGCCCCTCTAACTCCAAACCATTTTATCTTTTTATCCACAGAGCCAAATTTGACGAACTTTATATCATTGGAAAGCCCTTGACCTGTAGAATCTTTTAGCACTGTTAGATTTCAAATTTGACTAGTTTAAGTTGATTCAAATTTCAAATAGATGATTTAGGCAAATTTGACCTAGATTTGAATTCACAAGTTCAAAATTTGTAAATAAAATATTTTTGAAAACCGTAGGATCTGTCTAATAATGTTGCACTGTTAAAAATAATTTTTAGCAATGTCATTTCCATTTAAAAATCGGAAACCCTATCTGTATGTTTTTAACACAGTTTAAATTCTATTAATCTTATTAAATTGTTTTCTTTTACAAAAAGCACAAGTATTATTATTTTGACCAGAAGTAACAAAACTAAGCCTAGTCAACCATTTTAGAAACATAAACGGTGAAGATGTGTTTAAAACCTTTTAGATATTATTGAATGGCAAACTTTAAATATTAAAATGTATCAACCCCTTTTGATCAAATACATGTGTAATCTTTTAATCAAGACCAAACCATAGAACCCTTGGAATATCACTCCAACCTATTCAGATTTGAAATGGTCAAATTTGATTTAGACCATCCCTTGACCATAAATGGAAAACCCTAAGCCCTATCACATTAATTCCTTTTGTAAATTGAATTATGTGATAAGACCTGACCATAAAATAAATGAACTAAAACAACTATTGATGAACACATTATTGTGATGTTTGCTTTTATGTGATATGTGTTTGTTCGAATTGTTTGTTTATTGTACTTCTGTTTCCTCGTATAGATTGAACGGAGTGAAACGTTATACGTTGAAAAGAGTGTGAGAAACGACAACTTTCAAAGGCAAGTGACGCTCATAAACCTCCTATTATTTTGATATATTGCATAGTAGTATTTTCTGTAGAATGCATGTTAGGAATTGTTTGTGGATACTATATTATGCTATGCTCCTATTTAGTGTGTAGCCTCCCCCACCTTGAAACGTAGTAGCACCATACATGGTAGAATGCTTAGTCAAGCAATAAAAATGTTTTTGATTAGTTGGATAGTGAAAATTAACTGAAACTAATCAATGAACTACCTCGGTGCTGGTTGGAGAACCATGGTGGGTGGCTACTCAGGGGGTCCATTTCTATGGTTCATGTCTATGGTAATTACCCTTGGTGGAAGCGCACAATTGTGGAAAGTCACCCAGGCTCAAAGAGATTGTAGACGCACCTTGTTTAGTAGCTTCCAGTGCAGCCACATGTCATATGGGCTCTGACTTGATCATACATGTTGCGAGACCCCGATCCGTCGTGACCAGCAGATGTAGGGGGATGATAGGTTGGTTCGGGTCACGCGTTGTGACTCGGGGAATTGCTTCGGAAAGATCTCGTCCCGGTCTTCTCTTTTCCATTTCATAATTGGGTGACATGGAGGAGGGAATGATTGGGTCTTGTGGTGAAAGTTCACACCCTCTCGATTGTTAAAAACTAAGTATACTTAGCCGTGTCCCCGGTTATGGACAAATGAGCGTCTAGACATGGCAGATGTTGAAGATCTCCTCATCCCAATTTCATAATAAAATTTGATGGGTGAACAAGGGTTTGGGAGAGCTCACCGCTTTCTATCGGTGGTGCTCGTTGTGAGTAGTTTTCAAAGTTGTTCACCGTTATCTATCGGTGGTACTCTTTGTTGTCAAAGGTGTTCACTGTTATCTATCAGTGGTACTCTTTGTCTAAGATGAAAAGATGTTTTATAAATGATAGGACAAAATTGGTTTTATGCAAATCAGCCTCAAACTCCACCTGGCCAAATATGCATGTAAGACTTACTAAGTTAAACAACATAGTGTCATCTTGCCACCACAATTCAATTGTGCTGACCCAATATAGTTTGGGCTGCAACTCACCATTGCAGGACCCTCTGACGAAGAGTGAAGGTTGTTAGGGTCGCGAGTCTCCAACCAACATGCCTTGCCTGTGGCACATGATGAAGATGGAGCTCACTTTATCCATTTGCTTTCCGCTGTGTGTTTATTTCGGTTTGAGCTAGCCATGGGCTGTGCACCTTGTATCGAACCCTTTTATTTTCTGGATCATCGTGTAATGAATATTGATGCAATGTTATGGTATTTCATCTTAAACTGTGTGTGCTAGCAAGTCGATCCAGGGACTAGCACTATACACAGGAGGTCGCTACCTTATAATAAAAGGGGGGCCTTTACATGCGCTGTGCAGGTTGGCTACTCGAAAAAGTCTCAGACGTACTCGACAATAAAGAGGGCACTCGCCATTGACCCAAGTGCTGCAAAATGAAGGCACATGCAAATATCTATGCTAGCAGACGCAAAGAGTGGAACACTCACAAAAATACTCGACAAATAGCAAAATGAAGGCAAATTGAGCCTACGCCCAACTATAAATAGTTGCACATAGCCTCGGGGGCTACTCCTATCGGGAGCGCTGTCGCGCACCCGATAAATTCAAAAGGCAAAAAATGCAGTCGATTAAGAGACTCGCCTTGGTCAAAAGCAAAAAAAAAACATAAATTTAAAGGAATTCCCGAGTTACGTCAGTCGATGACGCTTCGGATCCTGCATGCATAAAATGCAAAGGTAAGACCCGCCGATCAGTCGAGCTGGGCTGAGGACCACTCCGGCAGTGCTAAGTCCTTAAACTTTTCCGTGTCAGCAGACGCGATGAAAATCCCGGCGGACGCGCTGGGTAGCAAAGTTGAGACTGCAGAACGATTCAGTAAGACCTCAACGGCCTGAGTCGAGTTTGTCCAGTATGTTCCAGGTTCGAGCCCGGGGACTCGAACTTGATTGAAGGCTAGTAAGATTTCGCCCAAAATGTGCAGTTAACTGGTCTTGACTCATCGAGTAAAGCCAGGCCTACTAAGTCGTAATCCCTAGGCAAAATAAACAAATCATTAGTCGACGTGTTTCGGACTCAGCATGCATAATCGAGGCATTCTCATCTCAAAAATACATAGTTCATGCAAAACATCAGTCGACGAAATTACCGACTCAGCAAGCACAATCGAGACAATCTCGACTCAAAATATACATAGCCAAATGGGCAAAGAATCAGATGGTGAAATACACCCGCAAATGAGTTCCTGCCCGATTCTTCGAATCGACCAGACACCCGGGGGCTAGTGACGTGGGCATACCCTCCGGGCACCCCACTATTGGTATACCTGGTACAGCTCAGATGAAGGCCCACCTGGCAGTCCAGCAATTACTTGAAGCGCAAGACAAGGACTCCTATTCGTAGTCTACTAGGACTCTTGTAAAACCCCCTGGCTGCATATATAAAGACAGGGAGGGGTAGACAAAAGGAGGGACCGCAACATCATAGAAGATAGACACAATTAGACATAGCCTATATGGCATAGCATAGAGAGATCGCCTCTCACCACATCGCCCTTGCGGCCACCATGTAACCTCATATATCATCATAATCAGACAGGCAGGAGTAGGTCTTTACCTCACAATGAGGGGCCGAACCTGGGTAAATCCTTGCTTGTCAGCCGTCCGGAACTACCAGCGCGCACATCTTCTTACTCAAAATCTACCTAGGGTACTCGACTCTAGGATTGCCGTGGGCATACCACGTCACCATGCATGCACACACTGTTTGGATGATACTGAATGTATATACTTGGATAAATGTAGGAAGTGTGTGTACCTGGGGCTTCGTCGATTTCTTCCGGTCAGGCATAACGTACGGAAGAAAGGCAAGCATTTCAAAGGTGAGGCAGATCACCGTAGGAGGCCTATGGACCATACTGGTGAACAAATATTTGATATGGTCAAGGATTTAAAAGTTATCTTTGGAAAGTGCCCTGGAGGACTACAGGTTCCGAATGACGCTAACGGGCACGCACCCATGTGGAAGAAGAAATCTATATTTTGGGAGGTACCATATTGGAAGTCATAGAGGTCCGATATGCAATCAACGTGATGCACGTGACGAAGAATATTTGTGTGAACCTGCTAGGCCACTTGGGCGTGTATGGGAAGAAAAAAACACAAAGGAAGCACGGGAGGACCAGAAACGTTTGAAAGAACGAGACGACCTGCTTCCCGAAAACTATGAAGGTCCTGCCAGCTATGCTCTAACCAAACAAGAGAAAGAGATATTTTTTGAATGTCTGAGCAATATCAAGGTCCCGTCTGGAATATAAAGGGAATAATAAATATGGCACATCACAAATTTCAAAACCTAAAGTCTCATGACTGCCACGTGATTATGACGCAATTGCTTCTGATTGCATTGAGGGGGCTTCTACCGGAAAATGTTCGAGTACCCATTGTGAAGCTTTGTGCATTCCTCAATGCAATATCTCAGAAGGTAATCGATCCAACGATCCTACCGAGGTTACAGAATGATGTGGTCTAGTGTCTTGTCAGTTTTGAGTTGGTGTTCCCCCCATCCTTCTTCGATGTTATGACGCATGTCTTGGTTCACCTAGTCGAAGAGATTCAAATTCTCGGTCCCGTATTTCGACACAATATGTTCCCATTTGAGAGATTCATGGGAGTCTTAAAGAAATATGTTCATAACCGTGCTAGGCCAGAAGGAAGCATCTCCAAGGGCTATGGAACCAAGGAGGTCATTGAGTTTTGTGTTGACTTTATTCCTGACATTAATCCGATTGGTGTTCCTTAGTCGCGACATGAGGGGAGACTGAGTGGAAAAGGCACTCTAGGAAAGAAAGTATTAATATGTAAGGACAAACGTTCTTTCAGTCAAGCACACTACACAGTTCTACAAAATTCCTCGTTGGCAGCTCCGAATATTGAGGAACACATGAATATTTTACGATCCAAGAACCCGGGGGAGGATGAGTCCTGGATTAAAGATCAACACGTGGCGAATTTCAGCGGTTGGTTGCAAACACATCTCATGAATAACACCAAAGTTGGAAATGAGTTGTACTTGTTGGCCAGGACACCATCTTCGACTATAGTCACTTTCGAATGGTACGAGATAAATGGGAATACATTTTACACGATCACTCAAGATAAAAAGAGCACCAACCAAAACAGTGGTGTCCGCTTTGATGCAACAAACAACAATGGGCAAAAGGACACATATTATGGTTACATAGAGGAGATATGAGAACTTGAGTATGGACCTTCTTTTAAGGTCCCTTTGTTTCGGTGCAAATGGGTCAAGCTGAATGTAGGCGGGGTAAAGGTAGACCCGCTGTACGGAATGACAACGGTGGATATGAACAATCTTGATTACGAAAACGAACCGTTCGTCCTAGCAAATGATGTAGCTCAAGTTTTCTATGTGAAAGACATGTCTACCAAACCGAAAAAAAGAAAAAACATGGAAGCGAATACATCAGACGAGCCAAAACGCCACATAGTTCTTTCAGGGAAAAGAAACATCGTGGGAGTGGAGGACAAGACAGACATGTCAGAACATTATGATAAGTTTGATGAAATTCCGCCCTTCACAGTGAACACTGACCCAAGCATCACGTTAAATAATGAAGATTCCCCATGGTTCCGGCGCAAAGATAAGCAATCAAACAAAAGGAGGAATAATACAACAATAGATGGGAATATTGATGATGTGTAATACTGTATTAAACCTTTTATGTAACTTTATGTAATGTATTGGAATTCCATGCCAAATGATATCCTTTTTGAGTTGTTTATCATTTTATTTCATATTTGGCACTTAAAAAAAATGAAAAATGATATTTATGAAAAAAAACTCAAGAATTTCTTTGGCATGATTGTTTCTTATACCAATATGCACTATTAAGGCACAATTATTTGAATATTTAAATTTTATAATTTATTGAAAACATGTTCTTGAATGTTTTCAGTAATATAGATGATTTGTACAAAGTTTTAGAAACTAATTAGTTAAAAGAAATCAGAAAATAGATATAAAATTATTAAGGCACAATTAATTTTTATCAATACCTTTTATTTTAAATGTTACATTTTTAAATATCTAAAAAAATTGTAATTTGTTGAAAACATGTTCTTGAATATAGACATGATTTTTACAAATTATTACAAACTAATTTTACTAGGTTTAGACAATTAAATCAGTAGATATAAAAATCAGAAAAGAGAAAAGGGAAATAAAATGAAAAAGATCTTTAGTATCGGTTGCTGGTTGCAACCGGTACTAAAGGTTTTCGTTTCGCGCCAGTTATTTCGACGCCGAATCGACAAACCTTTAGTACCGGTTGCAATGACCAACCGGTACTAAAAGACTTTTAGTACCGGTGCGTGCCATCGATCGGTACTAAAGGTCTCTGCCTTAAATGCGCCTCGCTCGAACAGATCTGGCAGTTCCATTCTCTTCCCCGCAGACGCAGACAAGGCGATGCCGACGCCGCCCTCGACGCCATCGCGAGAGACGCTGTGCTGCACCGCTCCCCGACGACGTGCCGCTCCCCGACGTCGTCCTCGTCTCCCCCGACTCCAGCCGACGCTCCGCCATTGCTAGGTGAGCTCCTCCCTCCTCCCTCCTTCTCGCCGTCGCTAGGTACGGAGATTGCCGCCGCCGTTGCTTGGTAGATAGTTAACCACCGCCGCCGCGCCGGAGCTAGCTTGTCCGCCTTGCCGCCGCCGGAGATTGCTAGAAGGCGGAGCCGACGCGCACGACGCGCCGTCCCACCGGATTAGGGTCACCGACCATGGTGGTTGGCCTTCTCCGGTGACCATTTTGGGGCGGCGCCACCACCATTAGGTCACGCGTGTCAGCGTGCAACTCGCCAACTGTCGTGGGATTGTCACGACAGATGTTTCCGGGTGGAAACTTGAGTATGGCGACATCGCGACTTCTGACATCGGGAGCTTCTCTAGCAAGGCGCGGGGAAACCAGAGTTTACCCAGGTTCGGCCCCTCTTCTTGAGGTAAAGACCTACTCCTGCTTTGCTTTATTGATATGAGGATCTCGGGAACTCGGCGCCTCTGCTTCCTGGTTCCGAGGTTACAATGTGTGTCTCTCGATATTGCTTTGCCTTCTAGGAACCAGGAGACCCCCATATATAGGCGGCCGGGTCTCCTGGAGATACAAGCCGGGCTCCGGGTTACTCCCGTAGCCGAGTTCTACTCTAAGTCCTCTAGGTCTACGCCTTCCATCTTGAGGACTCCGTCTTGCATCTGGACACCGTCTTCGGGATCCTTCCTTGAGGACCAAGTTACACGTCGCACGCCGGCTTAGGTGGAACCCGGCCCATCTCCTTTATGCTTGATCCGGCCCAGGCCTCCTGCCAGGTCGGCTTGTCTTCTATGTTGCTGGGCCTACCGGGTTATGATCCCCCCAACAGTAGGCCCCAGGATAACTTGGACACCAGACTTGGCTTGCTTCTCCTTGCAATCTTGGGCATAATCTTGGGGAAGCCGTCAATTCTTTTGTCCGGGTTATCTTCGTGAAATAAGAAATGTTAATCAAGCAAGCAGGCTCTCGGGTTTCAGTTTGGCCAACTCTTCCCGACGGCCCGTTCATAACCCGACCATTCATACAAAGTCCCTATTTTTGGTATTTAATTTATGGGATGCAGAAAGTCCCTACTTTCATACAGCTGGTTTTTCACCGAGAGAACGACTGTGGGCAAAAGATCGAAGAGGGAAGAGCCACGAGGGCCGAGAGAGGGTGGCCCACGCGGCCAAGGAATCTGGCCGCGTGGGACCCACCATCTGGATCGTGCTGAAGGGGATCGCATGCAGAAAAACAAAAAATTTCCTAGCAACGATATCCTTAAAACAGCCAGGATCTATACTATGCAGATATAGAAGTACAACGGAGATCGGAATACATACCCTTGTTGACCGAAAAGCGGGGATTACGCTCCCGCACAAGCGTTGACGACGAAGACGACGTAGCCGACCTCTAGGTCGCAAAGAACTCGGCGCGACGAAGACGATGAAGATGACCTCGAGGTCGGGTGGAGGAAGTAGGCCTCCGAGTACCGCTAGCGCAGCACCTCGCAGGGTGTTACACACATACGGTGGAGACGACGGCCTCCGAAGCTCCAGTCCAGGACGAGCAGCGGAAGACTTGGACCGGAACACCAGCAGCGCGGCAGCGGGCTATGGTGGAGAGATCCCCTCTCAACTCGGCGCAACTCCGACAAAGGGAATCACGTTATCGAGGAGAGAAAGAGAAATTAATTGGTGAATTAAAAAGCCAGGGGTGCCCCTTCTTATATAGGCTCCCGGGGGGGAGCCAACCTTGCCAGCCAGGCAATGTGGGACTATCCCCATTGCCTGGTGCGGCTCAAGAGGGTGCGCCGGCCCTAGGTGGGCCCCATTTGGCCCACCTAGGCCGGCCAAGCCTCCCCCCACCGAATTCCCTTGGGGTTTTTCCCCCCCATGGGCCTTCTTTCCACCAGAAGGCCCATTTAGGAAAATCAGCCTAAATAAATTCGAAAATAAATATATAAAATCATATTTAAACATTAATTACACTAATTAATATCAAACATATTATATATGATTTATTCTAGCTCCGAAAACTATTTCGTCGCTGCCCGATCTCCATCGGACCATTCCCGGGACGTTCCCGGTGATCTCTTTCCTTTCCGGTTGTCTTGTCGAAACCCCTTAAGTGTGTTACCCTAGCGGTTCGATATAATAACAGACATGATCGAGACTCCTCTCCGATCAATGATTAACTCGTAGGCCTGGACCCCATGAATTAACCCCTGTGATATAACGAATGACTTTCATCTATCAAACCTGGACGTCGAGTCTTAAACCTTTTGCCATAGCGATACTTAGCGTGTCCGAGCATCGTTCATAGATATCTCCATACCTAGCATGATCTCGTTACCGACAACACTATCTTCTACTCGTCTATGATATTATGTCAGCTGGTACCTAGTCACATGTTTGCAAACTCATTTGACATAATCTCACCGAGTGGGCCCTAGAGTATCTATCCGGCTATACGGACTGACAAATCCCGCTCTTGACCCCTCGTCTCAACTACCCCCTTCCGATACCCAAAAGTATCACCGTTATTGTCACACTATATAAGACATGACGTTTGGTGCGATCAAAGTATCTTCCAGGAATAACAATAAGAGTTGATCTCACGGTCGAAGGCGTAATGACTACGTCCTACAAATTATGGGTAAGTCCATCACATCGTTCCACCTAACGATATGACTCCATTGCCGACAGACGCCATGTCTCATGATCGGGAAACCTCGATCATCAATCGCGCAATGAAACTAGTCTTAGCAGAGGCAACTAGGGACCTGGTTGTTTATCTACCACACGTGTATTAATGTTTCCGCTTAATACAGTTATAGCATGGTATAAAACATATAATGAACAATTGGAATATAACCAATAAACTATCTTTATTAAGTGCCTCTAGGGCATATTCCCTTCAGTCTCCCACTTGCACTAGAGTAACACTTAATCTAGTTTACAACTTGGTAAAAACTCAACACCCATAGCATCTTGGTGCCGGCTCGTCTCGTGGAAGAGGAATACAGTCAACAGATCTCACACATTGAGACCTATATGTGCTTTGCAACACTTCTATGTCACCTAGTTTGACATCATCCCGTATCTTACGATTACGGTGGAATATATCCCAGTGGATGGAGTCAGACAGTCCAATCGCACTTGCTACTTCTGAAGTTGCCATATATTTCTATACCTACGTAGATTATGCGACAGTGCATTCATATGCGACTTCGCAAACTAACCATGTCTTTCTTCAAAACAAAGGACATCTCCTATATGAGATTTCTAGTCGTATGAGTCAGTGTCACAACTTGCATCATCGTAACCGTTTTACGGCAAGTTGTCTTTCCACTCTTACCCTTTACTAGAAAACATATCTTCAGTTCTCATAGACACTGAAGAATATACTTAACGTTTGTTCATTGACCCACACAAGGATCACTCTAGAACCCGTTCTTCAACCAAGAACTTGGGTCACACCAAGTCGAGCTTTCAGTCTTGATAGAATCCATGTCTGATACATAGAGAATGTCGAACATCATTTTCTATCACTGAAAATGCCAAGATAAACTTAATATTTTACCTAGTTATACAAGCAAGAACAATTTTCTTTGCTTGTTCTATTCTGAAACACTTCAGAATCTTAACTTAGGAAATATTCCGACCTAATGTTATTAAGCCCCTTACGATCTATACAATTATAGATTGAATGCCTAATACTTCTAACTTCATTCATAGAAAATTTAATCACTTAAATAATCCTTTACACTCTACTAGAGGATTGTGTCATTCAATATGTCGTTACATACAAAATCACGAATGACACCTAGCTCCCACTCAAATATGCCTTCCGCATATAAGATCAAGGAAAGCTACTTAGCTCCCACTCAAATATGCCTTCCGCATATAAGATCAAGAAAAGCTACTTTGCTCCCACTCACTTCTTTGCAAATGCAAGTCTCTTCAACTATTTTGGACAACTCCAAAATCCTTTGATCACATCATCAAAGTGAAGATTCCAGCTCCGATATGCTTGCTTCAGCCCATGAATGGACAACTGAAGTTTGCATACATGTTTAGCATCCTCAGGATCACCAAACCATTATTGTACTGATTACAACTCTTTCTTAATGACACTATTAAGAAACATGGTTTCCTTATCCTTCTATCAATTTTTCATTCGAAATTATAGTAATTGCTAAACGACCCAGAATAGATTTAGGCTTCCCCACTTGAGACAAAATCTCGTTGTGGTCAACTTTTGAATCTGTCGGAACTGATTCACGACAAATCGATCCTTATCAATGTCTACTCTCTCATAAAATTCCATATTCTGTTAACATCCTAGATGCCATCAAGAAGATCTCCCAAGTCAATACCTGGTAATCGTACATGGATTTTATTTCGGATCATATATGACTCATAGCCATTTCTCGGACTTAGGTCTACCATCTCTTCTTCGTAGTTCGTAGGTCTGTCATATTCCATTAACATGACCTTCATAACAAGATTGTCGTAACACATAGTGTGGAACACAACCTCGTACGCCTACGTTCTTAGTATGAGCTCAGAGCATCATGATCTTGTATCATCAGCTTCTTTCAAGCTGTGGAGCATGACACCGAAAACACTTTCAGTTGCGCCACTCTGATGTCTGGAGAGAAAGTTTCATCAACTTCGTCTTGCTCTACTTTCTTTCTCACTTATACCCTTGGACAAGAAACTATTTCTTTCGCAAGGTATATTCCGGCAACGATTTTGCCTATGTCGTGAGACATGTACCCAATTAACTCTTTAGGTACACTACAAAGATTAATCCATTTTAGGTTTGATCACATCAAAACACTAAATTGCTGAAACGACAATCTAGGCTAAAAGCCATGCCATCACTAATATGGTATTGTCTCCATGGATTTAAATGGTTTCCCTATTATCTAACGTGAGTGTTACGTTTCTACCATACGACTCTAATGATCACAATAATTCGGTAAGAGATTTATTTACTACACACTATCCGATAGGGTGCGATTACGACGTCCTAACATACCATAACACTATGGTGTTCCATGCGACGTAATTTGTGGAACTCTTCTCACAAGTCTTCCAATGACGTGCCAACATTATAACTCAAATCTTTATTTCCTCGATCTGTATCGCAGGAATTAGATTTTCTTGTTAAATTTATTTCCTACTTCATTCTGAACTTGTTTGATCGAATCAAAATTTCCAGACTAACATTCCCTGAGTGGATATCCATATATCTACTCGAAATATTCATGAAGTCTACGAAATAAACACTTCCACTTTACGTTAAAGTACTTCATTGATTCACATACACCCATATGCATGATTCTCAACAAGTTATACTCAAAACGTTCAGTGAAGTTTACGAAATAAAGATCTCCACTACACGTTAATTACTTCATTGATATACATACATCTGTATGCATGAATATCAATAAGTAATATGCCCGCTTTCCGAAAACGGTGTCTTAGTTATCTTGCCATTGTCAAAAGATCAAATCTAAGGACTTGTAGATCCATCTGTATGGAGCTAATTCATTGACTATAACATTGACATGAATTAAACGGTGGTGCCACACGAATGTGGTGTCTCTATTAAGTTTATTTCCTTTGGCATTAATATTATGAATGTGGGAGCTTCTACCATCTAAATTCAAATCGGCATATGATCATTACTTCATAAATATAGGACAGCGAATTTGTCACTAACATATATGAACAATTGTCTCGCTAGAGGAGACACACTTATAACGATCATACTAACAGGCGATCATAAAAGAATTTATTCAAATGGTAGATCTAGAGGGAGAGTGTCTATGGCCATCACAACAATTTGTCTGCCATTATCAACACGCAATGTCGCCTCATCCTTCCAAGCTACTCAAGTAGTAAATCTGGTTTTCATAAAACATGACTAGTATCAAAACATAGTCACTACTGCGATTACTTGCTTAGGTAAAGCATTCATAACGTGTATATCATATATACACCCTCATCATTGATGACTTCCGGCGATCTGTTTCATCTTCTTGATACTTCCAACGTAATCAAGAACCATGAAGGTGAACGATTCCCCTTGCATGACATAGTCTATGACAAAGCATTTGCACCTGGCAACGTCGTCTGTCATCCAGTGATCGAGCGGAGCGAGGCGTCTCAATGTCATCAAGTATGACCAATGTCATCAAGTATGACTGCCACGTGCTCCTTCAATGTGTGTATTCTCTTCCATCTTGGTTGAGAAGACAATCAGTCAACGTACTGATAAACTTCATCACCCCAACTTTAGGTGTACCCCGAGTTTAGCGATCATCTCATATGTTCGCGATCTAACAACTCGTACACATCGTTGGTTCTCTATGGAGGAGATCATAGCATACACTGGACTATGATGATATCATCCGCACAAAAACTTGATAATCCAAATTATCCTTTTGTTAGTGGAATCTCCGGGTTTATCTCCTAGCGGGTATTGTATTACAAAGAGCTAACGGTTTAAACAAGGAGTATCCTCAAGGTAAAGTATAAAACTATGAAGTTTGGACCCAACCTTTTAAGTTTCTCAATCGCAGGAATGCGCCTAATTTTAAAAGATGCTATTACATTGGTTAATATCCACAAAGGTTTGCAAAACAGACTTTGTTCATTATATTTTGAGTTCTAGTATTTTAGAAAATAACTATCAGAACTCCCACTCAAACGAACATCCCTCCTGGTCGTTTCAGTGATTACACGACCCCCATCCATTGCGCAACCCCTCATCGTCAGAGCCGGCAACACAACTTCAAGGGTAGACAACGAATTGTCGATCACAACAACTCTGTGACTCATGCTCGACCTTTCGGCCTCCGTGTTCCGAGGCCATATCTGCATATGCTAGGCTCGCCACAATAACCTCCACGTAACGCTTGTGCAACATGGCTTACACCCACTGTATGCGAACGACGATATGTCTGACACCCGATCGTCACGGCCTGCCTCATAACGTAGAACTTTCTTGGTGGTGCTCGTTGGAGGAAGAACACTAGTGGTATTATGAAGGGATCATCTTATATATAACTACCGCCGCGTAACTAATATATATACTAATATATATAATCACACAATACAAGATGCACTCAAAACATCAAATGTAATGCGATGTGATATAGTCCATTGCGCCATGGTCTTCTTGGCGCCCGCAGTTCATAAACAATTTAATAAACCTACCTTGACCATATCACATTGCCCCTGCAAAATAAAGTTAGACGCGTTCTACTTTATCTTTTGCATATTTTACGTGGCTTGGGGCTGTCGTAAAAAGAACCGCTTCTTACCTACGAACTTATGACCACAACAACGATCCAATAATTGCATGTTTAAGCATCCCTTTCGGGCCCTCCATTGAAAATGCAAAGCCAACTAAAGAGAGAGAAACTGACACCCGCCAGCCACAGATACGGTACAAGCCGTATGTCAGTAGTGGAACCAGTCTCTCGTAAGCGTACGCGTAAAGTCGGTCCGGGCCGCTTCATCAACTCGATGCCGCTGGAATCACAAGTGCACGCTAGAGGGTAGCAAATAACAGGAACGGTGCCCCCGTGCAGAACACGGGTTCTAACAGCGTACAGCTATATCTACGATAGATCGGCTCTGATACCACTGAAGGGGATCGCATGCAGAAAACAAAAATTTTCCTAGCAACGATATCCTTAAAACAGCCAGGATCTATACTATGCAGATATAGAAGTACAACGGAGATCGGAATACATACCCTTGTAGACCGAAAAGCGGGGATTACGCTCCCGCACAAGCGTTGACGACGAAGACGACGTAGCCGACCTCTAGGTCGCGAAGAACTCGGCGCGACGAAGACGATGAAGATGACCTCGAGGTCGGGTGGAGGAAGTAGGCCTCCGAGTACCGCTAGCGCAGCACCTCGCAGGGTGTTACACACATACGGTGGAGACGACGGCCTCCGAAGCTCCAGTCCAGGACGAGCAGCGGAAGACTTGGACCGGAACACCAGCAGCACGGCAGCGGGCTATGGTGGAGAGATCCCCTCTCAACTCGGCGCAACTCCGACAAAGGGAATCACGTTATCGAGGAGAGAAAGAGAAATTAATTGGTGAATTAAAAAGCCAGGGGTGCCCCTTCTTATATAGGCTCCCGGGGGGGAGCCAACCTTGCCAGCCAGGCAATGTGGGACTATCCCCATTGCCTGGTGCGGCTCAAGAGGGTGCGCCGGCCCTAGGTGGGCCCCATTTGGCCCACCTAGGCCGGCCAAGCCTCCCCCCACCGAATTCCCTTGGGGTTTTTCCCCCCCATGGGCCTTCTTTCCACCAGAAGGCCCATTTAGGAAAATCAGCCTAAATAAATTCGAAAATAAATATATAAAATCATATTTAAACATTAATTACACTAATTAATATCAAACATATTATATATGATTTATTCTAGCTCCGAAAACTATTTCGTCGCTGCCCGATCTCCATCGGACCATTCCCGGGACGTTCCCGGTGATCTCTTTCCTTTCCGGTTGTCTTGTCGAAACCCCTTAAGTGTGTTACCCTAGCGGTTCGATATAATAACAGACATGATCGAGACTCCTCTCCGATCAATGATTAACTCGTAGGCCTGGACCCCATGAATTAACCCATGTGATATAACGAATGACTTTCATCTATCAAACCTGGACGTCGAGTCTTAAACCTTTTGCCATAGCGATACTTAGCGTGTCCGAGCATCGTTCATAGATATCTCCATACCTAGCATGATCTCGTTACCGACAACACTATCTTCTACTCGTCTATGATATTATGTCAGCTGGTGACCTAGTCACATGTTTGCAAACTCATTTGACATAATCTCACCGAGTGGGCCCTAGAGTATCTATCCGGCTATACGGACTGACAAATCCCGCTCTTGACCCCTCGTCTCAACTACCCCCTTCCGATACCCAAAAGTATCACCGTTATTGTCACACTATATAAGACATGACGTTTGGTGCGATCAAAGTATCTTCCAGGAATAACAATAAGAGTTGATCTCACGGTCGAAGGCGTAATGACTACGTCCTACAAATTATGGGTAAGTCCATCACATCGTTCCACCTAACGATATGACTCCATTGCCGACAGACGCCATGTCTCATGATCGGGAAACCTCGATCATCAATCGCGCAATGAAACTAGTCTTAGCAGAGGCAACTAGGGACCTGGTTGTTTATCTACCACACGTGTATTAATGTTTCCGCTTAATACAGTTATAGCATGCTATAAAACATATAATGAACAATTGGAATATAACCAATAAACTATCTTTATTAAGTGCCTCTAGGGCATATTCCCTTCACGTGCACTTACTCGTCCACAGCTTTTTAACACACCCTCGTCTCGCCCGAAAACCTACGCCCTAATTTTGCCGAGACTATCTGTCGTGGGATTGTCACGACAGATGTTTTCGGGTGGAAACTTGAGTATGAGGACATGGCGACTTCTGACATCGGGAGCTTTTCTAGCAAGGCGCGGGGAAACCAGAGTTTACCCAGGTTCGGCCCCTCTTCTTGAGATAAAGATCTACTCCTGCTTTCCTTTATTGATATGAGGATCTCGGGAACTCGGCGCCTCTGCTTCCGCGTTCCGAGGTTACAATGTGTGTCTCTCGATATTGCTTTGCCTTCTAGGAACCAGGAGACCCCCTTATATAGGCGGCCGGGTCTCCTGGAGATACAAGCCGGGCTCCGGGTTACTCCCGTAGCCGAGTTCTACTCTAAGTCCACGAGGTCTACGCCTTCCATCTTGAGGACTCCGTCTTGCATCTGGACACCGTCTTCGGGATCCTTCCTTGAGGACCAAGTTACACGTCGCACGCCGGCTTATGTGGAACCCGACCCATCTCCTTTATGCTTCATCCGGCCCAGGCCTCCTTCCAGGCCGGCTTGTCTTCTATGTCGGTGGGCCTACCGGGTTATGATCCCCCCAACACTATCCGAGGCTGCGGCAGCGGCGAAACTCCTGATTCCCTCCGAGGGGGTCAGATCCTGCTGCTCCGGAGCTCCGGAGAAGGGGAAATCATCGTCATCATCATCACCTCTCCTCCTTGGCGTGGGAGGAGACCTGTCCAACATCACCATCACCAAGACCAGCATCATCTCCATCATCATCTCCGTGATCCACTCCGCCCCCCTCGTAGTTTGAGAGTTACGAACCCTAGATATTTGTTTTGTGCTCCTATTCATATTTGTGATTGAGTACTTGTCACTATTTGGAGGTGAAGTTATATTTTCAAATTGTGTTGTACCACTTATGCCACTTTATGATCATGTTTGCACGTTGTGAGTAGTTCCCATATGTTCTTGAGCACATAGGATGAATTGGCAATGATTTATATATGACATGTGTTGTTATTTTGTCTAGTGTTTATCTTATATGTTGTTCTATGATGGTGTTGTGCGAACGTCGACTGCACATCACTTCACCTATATGGGCTCATAGGAGAACACCGTAGTGTGCTGAAGTGAGGAAGACTTGGAAGGACACGTAAACTTGAGTCAGATACATAGAGTTGCATTATGGGGGATTAATATTGGGGACCTTAGAGTTTATTGCTATGGTGGGACTTTATGTCTTAATAATTCTTGTGTTGTCATTTACTTGAACACAAGATCCATCATAAGGGGTTAAGTTCATTTGTTTAGCTTTACCTAATAATCGCTCCGTCCAAAGAAGATTAAAACTTGATAAGATATTCAATGTGTTATTTTAGAAATCTATATGACTAGCATCATCCATGCCGATCTCGGGAACGTTATCCACATATAAGACACACATCACTTGAGCTTGTCCTCTTACCACATAGAGGATTGGGCTTTTCTCTCTTTGAGAGCTTTCACTTGCTACTATTTATTTTTAGTATTTTTACTCTTTCGTAATTATACACCAAAAACCCCAAAAACACTTGCAACTTTTAGTGTTTTATTTATCATTCTTGCTAACCAATACCTTCAGCTCCTCGTGGGTTCGACAACCTTTTCTAATCGAAAGGTACTACAATTGATCTCCTGCACTTGGGAGTCATCAATCATTGATGGTAGAAATTTCCAGCATCCCATAGTGAACAATCCATGATGCATCTCGTAATAAAAAGCTTTGGTAAATAAAAGTGATGCTGAGATGTTCGCTGTCTGCCTCTCTTGTCATTTTGGCATGGGGAGTTTCCAAGCCATGGGATAAGAGGTACCCCAGTTAACGCTCTTGATGACACTATTATTATTTACAATGACAAGAACTTGCTTTGTTTCCTAAGTTTAGTAACATCATGGTGTAGGTACTCGTATTCACGGGGCATGAGGCATTCAACCTTTAGTTTTTTGAGTTAAAACGTCAACTTTATTAATCAAAGCACATCGTTACATAGAGTCTGCCGGATACAATCCGGAGCAAAGTTTCTAAAAACAGTAGAAATAAAACGCTCCGCAGAACGAGCTATAATATGAGCCGAATCATTACAATGACGACGAATATGAATAAAGGAGATACTTGTGAAGCTGGTAGCCAGATCCTTGATATCCCGGACTACCACTCCAACTTCGCTGCGATCCACGGTCAAAGAATTAACCCGCTGGACCAGGGAGAGGCAATCAGATGCCACTATCAGGTTGCCATGACCTTCAGCATGGGCAAGGGAGAGAGCGCGGCGCATCGCCAACACTTCAGCAAGTTCTGGCGTCGTGACCTCCTATAGAAGCTCGCTGCAACCAGCCAAGCAATCACCAATGTGGTCTCGGATCAAGACGCCTACTCCCATCCGACGCGAAGAAGAGAAAAGAGCAGCGTCAGTATTGATATAAACCGTACCTTCAGGCGGCGGAAGCCAGCGAGACACAGAAGAATTAGCTTCACGCCTAGTAGCAGGATCAGGTTTGAATAAATGCTGCTCAATCATCTCGGCATATGCTTTAATTTGCTCAGCAACGCTGTGTGGATTTCTCATTGGCTCACCATTTCTTGTGCCATTACGTGCTGTCCACAAATGCCAGATTGTTACTGTCAAAAACATGAGTTCCTTATCCGTTGAGTGGCTCATGAAATCATAGACCCATACCTTTGGATTGGTGAAGAATTTCCTCCGTAGGTGTAGATCACATGACTGTTTCACTTCCCTCCACACTTCTTTTGCAAACGGACAGAACAAGAAAGCATGAGCTGCAGTTTCTTCACGAGAGCAGTAGATACATGAGCTCGATGCAGGAATGTGACGATGACAGAGCTGAAAACCACTTGGCAAACAATCATGAGCAAACCGCCAGGTTAATCTTCATCTTCCCTGGTGATTTAATTGCCCACAGCCGCTTCCAAAAGATCATATCAGCTTCTGTCCCCGAGCTGGCGCCACCACCTCTGTGACTTCTGTCAAGAAAGAACTTCTCTGTACGTGCGATCTTATACGCAGAAGCCACAGTGTAGTCGCCATATTTGGTATGAGGCCAAGATAAAAAATCTTCTCCGCCTCTCCTACTGATTGGAATCTGCAGAACCTTGTTCGCAATAACCTCCTCAAAAATGGAACGCACACATTCAACGTCCCATGCACAATGGTCGTCTGCAAGCAGACATGCCACTGTAGCGCCATCAGGTAATGGCGTCAGAGTATGAAACGAGCCAGGTTTCAAGTCGGGAATCCAAAAATCAGTAAGTACTTTAATCTTGTTACCATTTCCCACACTCCATCTGATCCCTTGTTTAACAAGTTGCATGCCAAAACAGATGCTGCGCCAAGTGTAGGACGAAGATCGGGGCTGAGGAGCATCCCAGAAATCACAATCTGGAAAGTAACGCCCTTTTAGCACCCGAGCACACAAGGAAGAAGGATCAGTGAGTAATCTCCAGCACTGTCGCCCAAGCATGGCTTGGTTGAAGATAACCAGGTCGCGAAAGCCCATGCCTCCAAGAGGTTTAGGAGTAGAGAGCCATTCCCAACTACGCCAGTGCATTTTCTTCTTCCCCGCCTCAATACCCCACCAATAATCAATCATGGCCTTGCGGAGCGTATCACAAATTGAGACGGGTAATTGGAAGCAACTCATAATCTAGGTCGGAATTGCTTGGATAACAGATTTCAACAAGGCCTCCTTGCCTGATCTGGACAAAGGTTTATCCGACCAACCATTCATATGCTTCCAAGCTCTATCCACAATGGATTGGAACGACACAGAAGGGGAGCGCCCAATGCCCGTAGGCATGCCCAGATATGCTCCTGGAGGGCTTCATTTTGAACTCCTAGCCTGTTCATTACCTCATTTTTCACATGAGTGTCACAATGCCGTCCAAAGAAGATGGAAGATTTATCAATATTAATCTTCTGACCGGACCCCTGACAATACAAAGACAAGATTTCCTTTAAGGTCTCTACACTCCTGGCATCACTCCGAGCAAAGAATATATTGTCATCTGGAAATAGGAGATGGGAAATAGGCGGGCCTGAGCGACCATTACGAACTCCTTGTAGCACCCCATAGACTCCTTTTGGAATAGCAGACTTGATAAACCCTCCGTACAGAGCAGAAAGAGGTAGGGACTAATAGGGTCTCCTTGTCTAATTCCCTAGGTAGGAACAACGGGTGAAGTGAGCTCTCCGTTAATCCGGACTGCATATCGAACATTAGTTACACATCTCATTACTGTGTTGATCCAGCCCGTAGAAAAGCCCAACTTCAGCAAACAGTCATGTAGATAAACCCACTCCACACGATCATAGGCCTTCATCATAGCAATCTTAAGAGCAAAATATGGACGTTTTGCATGTTGCTTACGGATTGTGTGAAGGCATTCATATGCAATAAGAGCATTATCTGTGATCAGTCTACCAGGAACAAAGGCGCTTTGATGCTCGGAAATCACCACAAGTAGGATCACTTTCAAGCGGTTGGCAAGGACTTTTGAGGCGATCTTGTATAACACATTACATAAACTTATTGGCCTGAAGTTCTTCAAGTGCTCCGGATTAGTCATTTTGGGGATTAAAACTATCACAGAGTCACAAAAACCTTCAGGAATACCTTCACCCAATAAAAATCCCCTAACCGCAGAACATATATCATCCTTCAGAATATCCCAATGCGTTTGATAGAATAAAGCCGGAAAGCCGTCGGGCCCAGGAGCCTTGGTGGGACCCATCTGAAAGAGAGAAGACTTGATCTCGTCATCCGAGTAAGGTAACATGAGCTTGGAATTCATATCATCTGTCACCTTCGGCTGGATAGCATCAAGTACAGGAGAAGCATCAACCGGTTCCAAAGAGAAGAGATTATGATAAAAATCTTCGGTCATACCTTTGATCTCCAAAAATTCCTCACACCGTGAACCATCCTCACGAACTAAGGAACGGATCCTGTTAGTGCGTCGGCGGGCCGAAGCACAAGCATGGAAGAATGCTGTGTTCCGGTCTCCCTCCTTAAGCCACTCCACGCGGGAGCGCTGATGAGCCATGACCTCCTCCCGCTCGAACAGTTCACATAAACGCCGTTCTGTACATTGAACAGCAGTGTCATTGGCATCATTCCGGGGCTGCAGTCTGACTATAGGCATTAAACCTTTAGTTGGTCAAGCATATGAGTCATAACAGCCGTACCAAATGTTTTGATAAATCTAAGAGCAAGGTTGTAAGCACAATGAGTTTACTAGTCACCAAATGAAAGAATCGAAAGATCTCAAAAATCTTGATCATGATTCAATCAAAAGTGATGCAAGAACCTTTGTTTATTTCTACCATTGGTCAAACTCATCTAAGTGCAGACACTTTATATCACTTCCCTTGCAAAAAATATAAATGCTTGAACACTGATTAGATATACATTTGTTATCATTTTGCTGTTTGTTACGGGAATTATGTTCGGAATACTTGTTGGTGTCAAAAGGAATTCATATGCAATGCAAAGTTCTTGTCAAAGTCATTTTATCGCTTCTGCGCTATGTTTGAGTTGTTCGAGGACAAACAAGGAGCTAATCTTGGGGGGATTGATGCACCCAAAATGCATCTACTTTTCCAAGCACTTTGCTTCATAATGTGCTCCGGAGTCTTCCCATATTTGAATAAAACTGCAGAATCTGACGATGTTTTTACCAAAGTCTCATTTCCTGTTGTTTTTGCAGGAAATAAAATCGGGGAAAAATACCACGCCAATTTTTTGGAAAAAGAAGGAGTTAGTGCATTGGACGGACAGGAGGAAGTGTCCGAGGTGGAAAAGAGGGTGGCCCACACGGTCAGGGAATCTGGCCGCGTGGGACCAGTCAACTTGGTCCTCGGGTGTGGCCTCCCCTTCGGCTTTCGCGTACCCCCTAATATATAAGAAAAAAGTGGCTGACCTAAAAGGGGAGAGTTATTCGCGAAACAGAGCACCGCCGCCACCACGATCTTCGTTTTCGGAGACAGATCGATCCAGGATTTCTCCCCCGGAGGAGGGAGCCGGAGGCCGTCTTCACCGCCTTCATCTCCATCGACCATGAGCTCCCTCACCATCGCCATGTGTGAGTAGTTAGTTGTAGGCATATGAGGTGGATGGGGATTGGATGTGATTGATCATGTAATGTTAACCGTTATCAGAGATCTTAGGGGTTTATCTTGAGGATATTTTTGTATTGTGTTGATGCACTTATGCTTTGTTTAATGCTTGCTACTAGGGCCCAAGTGGCATGATTTCAATACTGAACTTATTTAGCCCCATCATATAATTGAGTTTGGTATTTATCTGCAAAGTGTATTACCTGCTATTATGTTGAACCTACGAACTGATGGTGCTGAGTTGATGAGGGAGGTGATCTTCTTCTCAGCAGTTGGGAAACCCCAAGAGGAAGGTGTGATGAGTGCAGCAGCAAGTTTTCCCTCAGTATGAAACCAAGGTTTATCGAACCAGTAGGAGATGAAGATGCTTCTGAAGGTGTCAACGGTGCCATAAAATCTCTGTTACAGGGATGGTCCTGACGGTTGACTTGGAACCTGCACACAACACAACCAAGAAACTTTGCCCCAACTTAACAGTGAGGTTGTCAATCTCACTGGCTTGCTATAAACAAACGATTAGACATATAGTGTGGAAAATGATGTTTGTTTGCAAAGAATGAAAGAGAACAGTGTTTGTAGTAGGTTGTATTATCGATGTAAAAGAATGGACCGGGGTCCACAGTTCACTAGTGGTGTCTCTCCATAATAAATAATAACTAACATGCGAGTAAACAAATTACAGCTGGGCAAATTGACAAAATAAAGAACTGCATAACAATGCATATATTAGTCACAGTGACTACTATGAGATTTACTTGGGCATTACAACATGATTCATAGACCGTTCCAACCACATCTATGACTAATAATCCACCTTCAGATTAGCGTCCGCACCCCATTCAGTATTAAGTTGCAAGCAACAGATTATTGCATTCAGTAAAGTGCGTAATGTAAGCAACACAATTATCCTTAGACAAAGCATCGTTGTTTTACTCCTAGTAGCAACAGTACATCCACAACATTAGAGGTTGTTGTCACTCCCCCAGATTAAATGGAGACTGAACCCACTATCTAGCATAAATACCCCCTCTTGGAGTCACAAGCATCTACTTGGCCAGACCATCTACTAGCAACGGAGAGCATGCAAGATCATAAATAACATACACATGATATATAATTAAGCAACTTGACATATGATGCATGTAAAATGCATACATGAACTTTGCATTGTATTACTCATATTTCATCCATATTTGCATCATATAAGGGTTATATCAATGTTTTATAATGATTTTGGGAATATTTCACACTTTCCCTATTTATTTATAATTAACCCTGCACTGTCAGAAAACCCTTTTTCTATATTTTGATGTTTCAGGGACCCAAACGACGTCCAAATTACCTAATATTCCACGGGGATCATTTTTGGAAGGAACAAGGCTTAGGAGCGAAGGAACAGCAGAAAAGGAAGTCCGAGGAGGAAAAGGGGGTGGCCCACGCGGCCAGATTCCTTGGCCGCATGAAGCCCACCAACTTCCCCGTCGTGGCTCCGATGCCTTCGATCTTTGTCTCCGTGACTTCGTCTTGACCTAAAAACGACTATAAAAATAGTCCCCCAATGCCTTTCGGGGAGAGCGCCGCAGAAACACAGAAACCACGAAACAGAGACTTGGAGCTGCAGATTGGAGGGGGAAACTCCGGCGGGGCGCTGCCGGTGTGGTCTCCACCTTCTGCAACGACTTCTCCACCGTCTCCATGATGAAGAGGGAGTAGTCCACCCCTGGATTATGGGTTTGTGGAAGTAACTTATGTGTCTCTCCTCTCTCTTGAGCTTCACTAATTAGTGCCATATGAGCTGCTGAACATGATTATGGTCGTATATGTAATACCTTTGTGGTGGATCTTTTAAGTTGATATATGTTATGATGATTGCAATTATTATGTCTTTGTTATGAAAGTAGATGCATATTATGTACCCTGTTCTTGTCTATGTGTTTTGATCCTACATGTGTATGAGGGCGTGTGAGGGGGAACGTGTGCATTAGTTGGAGTAACGGGGGGTGGTTTTGTGGTAAGTTGACAGCAATACCGTGATCCACTTGGGTTTTTACCTTACTTTGTTGCCTCACTAGGGATAAAGGAAATACCATGCTACTGGGGATATGTGGGTCACATTGCCACTATCACCATGACTAGATCTAGCATGTTCTTATTTAAACTTCATGTCATTGAACTTAAAGCTATACTCTGTTCATCTTAATTACTGAGGTGTTATGATTTAGTTCGCATGTTGGTGGAGTATGAGAGAGATTAATAACCAAAAGATCTCTATGTTAGGATGTGATGCCCATATTATTAATAACTTGTCTTGTTTCAATCTCATATCTCAATTCATATGTTCCATTATCTACCACTATATAAAAGAGAGAGTGCATTTGTGAAACCATGAACCCCAGTCCATTTTTAATCATAAGAAACACCTTTCCAACACTTTATTAGCACTTTACATTTTCTGCCATTTAAAAATCCGAAAATACAAAAACACTTTTACATCTTGCAAACATCATACAAACCACAAAAACATCATCCATTATCATTTATACCATCCTTGCACTTTTATTTACCACCATTGCATATTTATTTCTGTTTTGTATTTGTTATTTCTATATCTCTTACTTACACCTTGTGCTTGACAACCACTTGGTAAGGTTGAGGGCACAAAACAATTTACTTTGTTTTGTAGGTTTCATAAAGAAGGATAAGGAGACAAGAGCTTTTGGTTCATTTCCTCGAGAGTTCAATATTAAACACCCGAGTCACCCTCGTGGGGAAAATAGTCTTTTTCCCTTACTATACACTCTGCACTTGGAGTCTCAACCTAACCCACATTCTTTTGACGCAGGTGTTGGAGCCAGTACATCTTCTGGAGCCATCATCATCGTCAAGGGTCATCAAGACATTTTCTGGCGCCGTTGCCGGGGAAGTGAGCAAGTAAAGAGTTGTCCCACAAGTCTTCATCAACTGTGCAAGATATTTTTTGGCAGAGTTGCTGGACAAGTGGAAAGGATACCTCACAACAAAGTCAACATCACCAACTTGTGTAAACACCTAAGCTTGGGGAGGTTGCACCTACGTGAGAATCATCTTACCCATCTTTTTACCTTCAAAGCATTTTATTTTGTTTTGTTTTTGTCATTTTTATATTTCGGTTTGTGATTTTATTTTCAATTTTGCATTTTGTTTTGCTTTTATTATTTCGGTTTACATTGTTTTAGTGTCATTTTATTTTCAGTTTTGCATTAAAAATTAAAAAAATACATAAAAACCGGTGTTGCTTTTAATATATATGCTAAGCTATGGAGCAAGGATATGCCAAAACTATGGGTTCCTACTATGAATATCGATCAAGCAAAGAAGGAAATAGAATGCTTGAATTGCTTGAACGTCTCGATGATATGGCTACTGAGTTTTGTGAATTACATGATGCAACTTGCTGCTTTAAAAAAGACTATAAACACTTTCCCTATCAATGTAAACACAATAGTGATCCTATAATTGCTTGTTATCGTGAAAATAAATTTTCATGTCCTGATATAGAACAAGTTGAGAGATATAGTCCTTATGTTGCAGCCCATGAAATAGACTTGCATATTGATTAATTTTTTGCAACTAGTCATGAAACTCGTGTGATGAAAGGACACATTTCTATTCTTCTCCAATTTTGCAAAAATGAATTAAGTGATAATGTTTATGTTAAAGAAAGAATTCTTGCTGCCATGGAAAGCACTAATATCTTGCAGGAAGAGGATGATGAAACAATAAGCTTGGAAGAGGAAGTATGTGAAGAGGACATGGAAATGGATATGTTCCAACCTAAGCTTGGGGAAGAGTTGGATCTCCCAACTTCACCTTCCACAAATGATAGTAACACTCAAACTCAAAAATCTTTTGTTATTTATGAGAACCCATGCTATTATGATGAAACTAATAATGCTCCTTTACTTTTTAATGATGCTACTCACTAGTAGGAAAAGGCTTATAGGTGGGATGCTGTTTTGTGGCGCACCCTTAGCCCATGCGCCACAAACATCTATGGCGCATAAAAGCAAAATGCGCCACTGAAATTTGCCTTTTTGTGGCGCACCGAGAAACATGCGCCACAGAAAACCGGTGGGCCCCGCCAGATCGGTTTGAATTTCCAAATCCGGGGCACTTTCTATGGCGCACCCGGCCCATGCGCCACCGAAAGTAGACATTCTGTGGCGCACACTAGCCCATGCGCCACAGAAAGTGGGCATTCTGTGGCGCATGGTCCACAGTGCGCCACATAATACAAACTTTCTGTGGTGCATGGGTTGGGTGCGTCACAAAAAAATAAGTTGGTGCGCCACAAAATGGGAACCTGGGCCCACAAAAGCATTCAATGCACTAAAATCTCAGATATATTTGCAACCTTTCCCCTTCTCACACACAGCTCGTTTTGCTCCTCCCTCTCACCCAATTCTCCCCATTCTTTCTCCATTTCTTGTAGTGTTAAACCTATTTTGTTCCATAGATGATTGGTTGGTAGGTAGGGAGGCTCCATATATACTCTCTCCTCCTCTTTTTGTCCACTAAATTCTCTCCAACACACCACACTAGCTCTCTCATCGTTCTCACGTTCTCGGGACCGAATTTAGTAGGTGAGTGACATGGAAATGCATGTGTTGTGTGGCCTCCGGTGTGTGCATGCATGGCCAGATGTTTGTTTGTATGGTGAAGCGTTTGTCGGCGGGCGGTTTGCACGATGGTCCGATGTTTGTTGTTGTGATGTGGATGAATATTTGCATGTTGTTGTTTTTGTTGTTGCTTGCGCCGGCGTGGTGCATGGATGTTTGCCGAAATGTAGATTCATTTCCATTTCGGCAAATTTTTGCACCACCCATACGTCCTACTTTTAGGAGAAGTCATGCCAAAATTTTCCGTCGAACATGCATGTGTGTGTGCATGTTGCGGTTCTAATTAACGTACACTCTCTTTTATCGATTGTGCTCTATGTATACCACGTAGGCAACCATGGTCGTCACGATGAGATCCGGTCAAATCAGTAGATACAAGGAAGAAGCGAAGGCAGAAATGGTTCAGTGCAACAGGCGCCAGATAAGATGTCCGTGTCAGAAATGCAAACTCGAGAGCTGGATCGACCCTGATTCCGGACAATTGGAGGATCACCTGCTCAGGCGGGGTTTCATGCTTGGCTTGAACCAGGCACCGACAACAAATGCGCATGAAGACGAGGTGGGCGGGCAAGAAGACGAAGAGTCGCCCGGACATGGTTACCATGACGAAGGAGCTGTCGACGGACAAGATGATCATGACGAAAGAGATGTCGGCGGACAAGATGATCATGATGACCATGGGGGAGATGGCGGTGGAGAAGACGCGAACACGGAGAACACGCTAATGTCGGCCTTGCGGGACTCTCATGTTCAAGAACTGCTCCTCCAGGAGACGAGCAACGCTAGAGAGAAAGCCAAACTGGCACAAATGCAGATCGACGGGAAGACTTCGTTGTATCTGAAAGTGCATTTCCATTCCTATGTATTTTGGAGTTAGTTGACAACACAATGTTAGGCCTGATAAGTGTTCTCAGTGTTTTTCAGGTAACCGCCGGTAGTACCGGGGTTTGAGCCGGTAGTACCGCACCGCGGAACTACCGGGCTTGCCCCAGTACTACTGTCTGGACAAGCTTTTGTGGCCTCTGGCCACTGACTCCACCGGTAGTACCGGGGCTAGGCCGGTAGTACCGCACCAGCGGTACTTCCGGGCCTGATCCGGTACTAGTGTCTGAGGAGAGAGCTTTGCCAGTTTTTGGTTCTGGTTCCACCGGTAGTACCGGGATTGTTTCGGTAGTACCGCACCTTCGCAACTACCGTGCTTTCCTCGGTACTACTGTCTGGGCACCATTTTTGCTTGAGAAGGGCTCTGGATCCAGCGGTACTGCCGAAGGTGTGTCCGGCACTTCCGGTCGGTAGTATGGGGCTATTTTTCCCGGTAGTACTGGCCACTCAGTTTTCTTCGTTGACTGAGGCTCCGCAGGGCCGGTACTACCGGGACTCCGGGCGGTACAACCGCACCTGCGGAAGGAGAAGAAGAAGCAACGACCAGATTTTTGGGCCAGGGTATAAATAGAAGTCTTCTTCTTCCTTGAGCTGCAGCTCTTAGATCCAAATCGCCCCCATTGCTGCTGAAGCTCATTTCTCATGGATCTCCCCATCTAGCCAACCAAATCCATTGATAGTTGGAGATTCGAAGGAGAAGCCCCCAATCTACATTGTCACCGAAGGGATTTCACTTTCCCCCTCTATTTCTTGAGGGGACACGAATCTAGGGCTTCCTTTCTGGATAGCTAGATTCATACTTGTTGCTACTAGTTCCTTTGTGGATCCTTTGTGGAATTGACCTCTTGTGGTCTTAGTGATAGCCCCCGATTCAGTTGTGGGTGTGTGCCTCACGGATTTGTACGGGATCTTCTCCGCCCTTAAAGGAGTCCTTAGTGGAAGAGTGTAGCGGACCTGCACTTAAAAATTGGCAAGTCCCTGTGTATAGTGCAAATCCCTGGATCGATTCATTTGCACACACAGTTTACGATGTAATATCACAACAAAGTATCAAATTTACTACATCGATGATCCAGACTTAACAAAATATTTCGATACAATTTGCATAGCATAAAGCTAGCTTTGAAAAGTAAACAGCGGAATTAAATAACAGTGAGTCTCCATCATCTTCATGCTGCCACAGGCGTAAACATGTTGGTTGCAGACTCGAAATCCTTAACGTAACTTCACTCGTCATCTGAATAACCTGTAACCAATAAAATTTTGCAACAGAGTGGGTCAGATTCCATTAAAAATGGATCTGGCAAGTGACACTATGGTGGACACTTAATGAAATAACTCTATAGCCTATATGTATATTTGGCTGGTGGAGTTCAAGGCTATTTTGCATAAAGCCAGTTTTGCCTAACTCTTTGTAAAACAAAATTGACATCATAATTGGCAACACTGGTAAGCCCAAGTGAACCAAAAGATATCCCGTCCTTAGGTGCACCCTCAGGTGAAAACCCCCACATTCAATGGTCCTAAGCATAGTAGAAACTATCTTAGGTGAAAACCCCCATGAACATGGTCCTGAGTAGTTCACTGTTGTTCACTTATCAAAATTTTATTAAGAAATTAGAATGTTGGGATTCCTCCGTTGTCCTTGATCAGCTGCAGTCTTCACTTGGAAATCTTCTCCTTGAGTTCTTCACTTTCTTCTCCCTTTATTCCTCACATCCCTTTGTTCCTCACATCCCTTTTTCCTGTGTTGCCTTCCATAAGTGTGCTCTCAGGTGAAAACCCCCACGTTCATGATCCTAAGTATAGTAGAAACTATCTTAGGTGAAAACCCTCATGGACATGGTCCTGAGTAGCCACTCAACATAAACCAAACAACCATTCCACCCAGATGATTCATTAACTTAGTGGATGTGTACTCTCCGGTGAAAACCCCCACATACTATGATCCTAAGTATAGTAGAACTATCTTAGGTGAAAACCCTCATAGACATGGTCCTGAGTAGTTCACTTAAACATTTTGTAAAACCTTTCATCAATTGCATAGCATCAAAATTCTACTAAGTCATTTTATAGGTACCTAGACACAATGGAATAGGGAATTCTAAACATGTCTTGCATAGCAATACTACTAAGTCCTACACATGCTTAGGAAAAATAATTCTACTCATGCATATAAAAATACTTAGGAATTTATGAGGTGTGCCACTTGCCTTGGCAACAGGGAGAGCAGGTGTAGCAGTTGCAACAGCCTTCGTTTCTCTCCGGAATTTCTAACAAGTCAAACAAGCCACAAATAAACATACAAGCATAAATGCAACACTTAGAAAATATGACATGCATGAGATGCAACAAAACACACACAAAAATTCTAAGTTAAAAGAATACTAAAACGATTCCCTAGAGGGATTAAACACTAAGGACTTAAACATAAACACAAAGGGCTTGGTCTATGTCCAAAGTGAAAGAATAGGAGGACAGAAAGGATAAAGGAAAAAGATGTGGTTGGTCTTCCAAGCTTCCTTGTATCTTCTCCTTGGTGTGATGTCTTCATTGAGATTTTGTAGACTTGATGGTTCTTCAGACTTTGATGATTCTTCTGACTTGATGGTTTTAGTATCACCAAGGCTGGTCTTCAATATAACTTAGCCACCATGAAGTCTAAGAGAAAGAGAAAAGAAGAGAGAAAGACTTAGAGAAATAAAGGGGTTGGTCTTCTTGAAGTTTCTCTTGATTTTCTTCTAAGTGTTTTTGCTTCTTCGAGATGCCTTCGGAGTTTGTTTTCTTGACTAAGTCTTCATTGGCCTTCTAATCTTCATGTTGAGAATCCCAAGTGTGTCTAAGTGCATAACACTTAACCAAACACTATGTCGAAAATAATCCTAACTTAGAGAAGAATTAAGGAAGAAATTTTCCTATGAGGAGTATAAAATATGCTATGCATGCCATGCAAATTATTTATAAGGACAACACTTATCAAAATAAAACAACTAAGTTTTCTAGATGATAAATTTTTCTAAGGAAAGAACTTAGCATTTTTAAGATGTTGAAATTTTCTAAGGAAAAGTGTTGTCGAATAATTATCAAATATTTTCTAAGGAAGAAAATTACTTTGTTTGAGAAGGCAAAATATTTCTAAGTACTTTTTGTAACTAAAGTGGTCATAATATGACTAAGTCATTTTATTATTCGAATAAATGAAGAAAAATAATTTTAATCAATTTTAATTATTAAAATATCACCTAAAAAGCATTTAATCAATATTAATTACAAAACCCTAGAAAATTATACTACAAAACTTATTTGAGTATTCCTATGGCCACTACTTAGACATTCAAATTTATAGCAAAAGAGTTTGATCAATTTTAAATTTTAAATTTGAAGTTATGTTCAAAATACCATTAATGCCCCTTTTTAATTTCAATAAATTTTAATTCGACAAAACATAAAAGTAATGATGCCAAAAGTTTCTACTAGTCATAAGCTTTTCAAAAATATAAAGTTTGCAATTTTTGGCCAAGCCAATAAAAAGTAGTGATAGATCTAATCACAGGGACTAATCTGTGAAGGAAAATAAATAAAGTCTTCGCGTAGAGGTCCCTGAGCCACGTGGCCTTCTATGATTGGTGCGGAGCTCTGGTCTTCGGCGTTGCGGGATAAGTGGACGCGGACGGTTGCGGCGCGGCGCGGACGGATGTGGGACGACGACGTGGCGATCTCCAACTGGCCGATACCCCTTCACTTCGGATCATCAAATCTCACGCGTTGATAGTAGATCTAACGGCCTACACTTGAAGAACCAAACAGTGGCGGCGCCTCCGTCGGAGTTTGGCCGGAAAGTTTTCCTACGGTGACACCATCGCCGGAAGTTCGCCGGAAATCGAAGGAACGTGCACGGGAGGACTTGGCACATACCGCGGGGTGCAGGGCGTCGCGGCGAAGCTGATGGCGTGGTCGAGGATGTAGCGGGCGTCTCGTCGGAGTTGACGCGGGCGGCGACTTGCTCCGGCCGTAGACGACGTCGTCGATCTGGTGATGGAATAAAATCACGCGCGACGTTAAAACGTGCGCAAGACCGAAGGAAGGCAAGAGGCTGGGTGCAGAGGAGACCGGGGGTTCGGAGCTCACCGGAAAAAGCAGGAGACGGCGGCGGCAATGTCGGCGGCGGCGAGCTTACGTACAGGCAGCCTGGCGGCTCGTAGATGAAATTGATCGGGGGAAAAAGGAGGCGGGGTCCCGGAGTACTTATAGGGGGCGGGGGGCACGAGATAGAATTGGTTTAAACGCTCGAATCGATCTGGAGTTTGAGATAGAGTCGGAGCCGGGATCTTCTCGTCTGGAGGTTGGAGGAAAGTTAACGTCATCCCTGACGTCATCGCGGGCCCAGCTCGTCAGCGAGAGAGGGAGGTGCGGGCTGCTGTCGGGCTTCTGCTGGGCCACAGCGTGCTGCGCGCGCGAGAGAGAGAAGATGGCCTTCGGCCCAGTTAGCTCGGGGAAGCGGCCTGATCTATTTTTTTTTTGACAATTCATTTTTCTGTTTTATGTCTTTTAATTCAAATTTGGTTTTTAAACTCAACCAAAACTTTTCAGAAAAAATCATAAAAATATGTTTTGGAAAGCTTGTTTAATTTAGAACTTTTTGGTAGTATTCTTGACCAAAAATAAAATTAATAAATTGGAATATTATAAAACATACAAATAACATATTTATGGAAATAAATTCTATTTAAACATATAAATGAATTTTAATTTAAACCCTTTGTGATTTAAATAACATGATGAATGATGATGATGCATGAATGCATGAATGCTATGCTTGAATTTTCTTTTCAAAGCAAAATACATAATAGTTTTCGAAAGTTTTAAATTTTTCTGATTTTTCAAAATTTGAAATATTCTAGGATGTTACAAAGAGTGGATTCGGACCTTTGTGGTCGAATTCATCGGAGAATAGGGTGAGGCCTTTGTGGCGTTGAGCTAACCTTTGTGGTTGCTCACACCCCTCCAACGAGACGTACACCTATGTGGTGGAACTCAGGATAAAATCGTCGTCTCCGAGTGTTCCTTTGGTTGTCTCGGTCCACTCTCTTTTACCGCATTATCTATTTATTATTCTTGCTTTGTTTCCTTATTGTCTAGCACTTCTTTTCACTTAGTAGTGAAGGGGATCGCAGGCAGAAAACAAAAATTTTCCTAACAGCGATAACCTTAAACTAGCCAGGATCTATACTATGCAGATATAGTAATACGGAGGAGATCGATATACATACCCTTGTAGACCGAAAGCGGGGATTACGCTCCCGCACAAGCGTTCTCGATGAAGCCGACGAAGATGACCTCAGGGTCGTGTAAAGGAAGAAGACCTCCGAGCACCACTAGCGTGGTACCTCGCAGGGATTCACACACGTACGGTGAAGACGACGGCCTCCGGGCTCCGATCCAAAGACGAGCAGCGGAAGACTGGGACCGGGAGACCAACAACGCGGCAGCGTGCGTATGGTGTAGAGAACTCCTCCTTGGCGCAACTCCAACAAGGGAATCACGTTATTCAAGGAGGAATAGAGAGAGAAATTGGTGTATTTAAAAAGCCAGGGGTGCACCTCTATATAAAGGGGCAAGAAGGCTGCCAACCTAGCCAGCCGGGCGGTGTGGGACTAATCCCACACCAGCCTGGCCGGCCTCCTTGGTGCGCCGGCCTAGGTGGGCCGCATGTGGCCCACCTAGGGCTGGCCGAACTCCCCTCCCTCCTTGGGGGGAACCTTCCCCCCCTCATGGGCCTTCTTTCCACCAGAAGGCCCATTTAGGGTATTATGCCTTTAAAAATTAAGAAAAAATTAAATAAAAATATATTTAACTATTAATTACATTAATTAATATTAAATACATATTACATAATTAATTCTGGCTCCGAAAACTATTTCGTCGCTGCCCGATCTCCATCGGATCTTTCCCGGGACGTTCCCGGTGCTCTCTTTTCCTAATTTCTCTTCCGGTAAATATGTCGACTCCCCTTAAGTGTGTTACCCTAGCGGTTCGAGATCTCGCCAGACATGATCGAGACACTTCTCCGATCAATGACTAATTCGTGGACCTTGGATACCCAGAATTAATCCCTGTGAGGTAACGAATAACTTTATCGCTTTGAACCTAGACGTCGAGTCTTAAACCTTTTGCAATGGCGATACTTAGCGTGTCCGAGACTCGTTCATAGATATCATGATACCTAGCTTGATCTCGTTACTGGCATCGCTAACTTCTACTCGTCAGTGATATTATGTCCTGGTGACCTAGTCACACGCTTGCAAGCTCATTTGACATAATCTCACCGAGTGGGCCCTAGAGTATCTATCCTGCTATGCGGACTGGCAAATCCCGCTCTTGATCCCTCGTCTCAACATACTCCCTTCCGATACCCGAGAGGGACACCTTTATTGTCATACTATTAAGACATGACGTTTGATGCAATCAAAGTATCTTTCAGGAATAGCGATAAGAGTTGATCTCACGGTCAAAGGCGTAATGACTACGTCCTACAAATATTGGGTATGTCCATCACATCGTTCTACCACCGATATGACTCCATTGTCAACTGACACCATGTCAAATGATCGGAAAACCTCGATCATCAATTGCACAATGAACTAGTCAAGTAGAGGCTACTAGGGACCTGGTTGTCTTACGTATCACACGTGTATTAATGTTTCCGCTTAATACAGTTATAGCATGACACAAAGACGTATTACGGACAAATGAGATATGATAAATAAACACTTTATTAATTGCCTCTAGGGCATATCTCCTTCAGTCTCCCACTTGCACTAGAGTACAATTTATTCTGGATTACAACTTGGTAAAAGCCTAATACTCATAGCATTTTGGTGTTTTACATGCTTGTCAAGTAGGAGAGGCTTTGTCAGAGGATCTGCCACATTCAGATCCATATGCACTTTGCAAATCTTCACATCGCCTTCCTGTACATACTGTCGTATTACATGGAAGCGTCGGAGAATGTGTTTGGCAGTTGAGTGAGACCTTGGTTCCTTCGCGTTAGCAATAGCACCCGTGTTGTCGCAGTAGAGGGTCACAGGGTCTTGCGCGCTAGGGAATACTCCAAGCTCAATGATGAACTTCCTTAGCCACACAGCTTCATTCGCGGCTTCAGAAGCAGCAATGTACTCCGATTCCATTGTAGATTGGGCCACTATGGGTTGCTTCCCACTCCTCCAGCTTACAGCGCCTCCGTTTACCTTAAAAACGTATCCTGTTTGTTACTTAGAGTCATCTGGGTCTGTGCAGAAACTTGCATCAACGTAACCTGTTACGCCAAGTTCCTCTTCACAATCACCATACACAAGGAATATTTCCTTTGTCTTCTTGAGATACTTAAGAATGCTTTTAACAGCTACCCAATGATCCTTTCCAGGATTACTTTGGAACCGGCTCGTCAAGCTAAGAGCCAATGCTACATCAGGTCGAGTACTTAACATGGCATACATGATCGATCCTATGGCTGAAGCATAGGGATGTTTAGCCATCTCGGCTCTATCATGTTCCGTCACCGGACACTGAGCCCTGCTCAATGTTTTATTCTTGATAACCGGCAGAGAACCTTTCTTTGCCATCTCCATACCGAACCGTTTCAGTATTTTATCAAGATAAGTACTCTGACTCAACGCTAATAGACGTCTTGATCTATCACGATAGATTTTAATGCCTAAGACGTATGCAGCATCTCCTAAGTCCTTCATAGAAAATTTACTACTTAAATATTTCTTCACACTATTTAGAAGATCCACATTATCCCCTATTAGTAATATATCATCCACATATAGTACTAGGAACACAACTGAGCTCCCACTCATTTTCTTGTAAATGCAGGTCTCTTCCATATTTTGGACAAATCCAAAACCTTTGATCACCTCATCAAAACGAAGATTCCAGCTTCGAGATGCTTGCTTCAGTCCATAAATGGAACGCTGAAGCTTGCATACCTTGCCAACATTTTCTGGATCGACAAAACCTTCAGGTTGTACCATATACAACTCTTCCTCAATGTTACCATTTAGGAACGCTGTTTTGACATCCATCTGCCATATTTCATAGTCGTAATATGCAGCAAGTGCTAGCAAAACCCGAATAGACTTTAGCATCGCTACCGGTGAAAAAGTTTCATCGTAGTCAATCCCATGAACTTGTCGGAAACCCTCTGCGACAAGCCGAGCTTTATAGACGGTCACATTACCATCAGCATCAGTCTTCTTCTTAAAAATCCATTTATTCTCGACAACCTTGCGCCCTTCGGGAATCTCCATCAAAGTCCATACTTTGTTGTCATACATGGATTCTATTTTGGATTTCATGGCTCTAAGCCATTTCTCGGACTCAGGGCTTGCCATAGCCTCTTTGTAGTTCGTAGGTTCATCTTGTTCAATTAACATGACGGTGCAAACCATGTTGCCGTACCACTCAGGAGCGGTACGAGATCTCCCAGACCTACGAAGTAAAATAGTATTCTCGACATCTTCTCCCACTCCATCTGTGGAGGACGTTTCCGGAACAGTTTTCGTTGCGCCACTCGGAATTTCGAGTTCAGGATCAACAATCTCGTCGAGGTCTATTTTCCTCCCACTTACTCCTTTGGCGAGAAACTCCTTCTCGAGAAAGGTGCCGTTCTTCGCGACAAACGTTTTGCCCTCGGCTTGGTTGTAGAAGGTGTATCCTATGGTTTCTCGCGGATACCCTACAAAGACGACTTTCTCAGATTTCGGTTCGAGTTTGTCGGGCTGTAGTTTCTTAACATACGCCTCACAACCCCAGACCTTCAGGAACGACAACTTAGGTTTCTTGCCATGCCATATCTCATACGGTGTCGTTGCTACGGATTTGGATGGAGCCCTATTTAAAATGAATGTGGCTGTTTCTAATGCATACCCCCCAAAAGATACGGGCAAGTCAGTAAGAGACATCATAGACCGGACGCTATCTAATAGAGTACGATTACGTCGCTCGGACACACCGTTGCGTTGTGGTGTTCCAGCTGGCGTAAGTTGCGGCACGATGCCACAGGCCTTCAGATCTGTGCCAAACTCAAAACTCAAATATTCGCCACCACGATCGGATCGAAGGTGCTTGATTTTCTTGTTGAGTTGATTTTCAACTTCACTTTGAAATTCTTTGAACTTTTCAAATGTTTCAGACTTGTGTTTCATCAAATAGATATACCCGTATCTACTCAAGTCATCGGTGAAGGTGACAAAATAACGATAACCATTGCGTGTCGACACGCTCATCGGTCCACACACATCTGTATGTATGACTCCCAATAAGTCCGACGCCCGTTCCATGAAACCATTGAACCGTGTCTTGGTCATCTTGCCCACGAGGCATGGTTCGCATGTGTCGAGGGATCCAAAATCCAACGAGTCTAAAAGTCCATCGGAATGGAGTTTCTTCATGCGCTTTATACCAATATGACCGAGACGGCAATGCCACATATACATGGCGGTATCGCTACTAAGTTTAATCCTCTTGGCATCAATGTTATGGATGTGAGTACTACGATCGAGATTCAACAAGAATAAACCATTACTCTCGGGAGCATCAACATAAAAGATATCATTCATTGAAATAGCACAACCACTTGATACTGAATTGAATGAACATCCGTCTTGCAACAAGAAAGAACCACTTATAATGTTTACACTCAAACTTGGTACAAAATAACACTTATTTAAAACCAAAACTAATCCCGATGGTAGATGCAGAGGGAGTGTGCCGACAGCCACCACGTCAACTCTTGATCCGTTGCCGACGCGCATCGTCACCTCATCCTTTGCCAGGCGCCGTTTATTCCGCAACTCCTCCTGAGAGTTACAAATATGAGCAACAGAACCGGTATCAAATACCCAGGTGTTACTACGGGCGCTTGTAAGGTACACATCAATAACATGTATATCAAATATACCTTTCTCTCTTCCGACAATCTTGCCAGCCTTCTTATCTTCCAGATACTTGGGGCAGTTGCGCTTCCAGTGATCATTGCCTCCGCAAGACCAGCAGTTGCGTGTCTTCGGTTTGATGGTCACTACCATCTTGTCCATCTTGATTTCCAATTCGGCCATGCCGAGCATCATTAGAATTTCCGACAGGGATTTTGATGTTCCCATCATGTCGTAATTCATGATAGCGTCCTTATATCTAGGGGGCAGTGACAACAGCACCCTATCAATAACCAGCTCTTCTGGAATCACATATCCCAGATCATTCAGGAGCTGAACGCTGCCAAACATATTGGCTAAGTGCTCGCTTATGTCGCCGTGCTCTTCCATCTGGGCTGAGAAGAAAAGCTTGGTAGCTTCAAACCTCTCATCCATGACTTGTCGTGCAAAAACAACCTTGAGTTCAGTGATTATCTCATAAGCACTCTTGTTCTCAAAATGGTTTTGCAGGTCAGACTCCATGGCAAAGAGCATGCCACTCTGGACAAGAGAGGAAATCTCCGCCTTAAACTCGTGGACGATCCTAACAGTTTCTGAGGCGGTGTTTGCTGGCTGATCACCTAAGGGGGCTTCAAGGATGTAAGCCACCTTGTGGGTATTCAGAAGGGACTTCAAATCACGGAACCAGGATACGAAGTTTGACCCATTGGTCTTAAGCTTTTCTTTCTCAAGGAACAGGCCTGGGTTAAAGGTGGGATGAGACATCTACAATGGAATTTGCAAAAACATAAGACTTTGTCCATAAAATTTTGAGTTCTAGTTTTAGAAAATAACTATAAGAACTCCCACTCAAAACGAATATCCCTCTAATCGCTTTAGTGATTACACGACCCCAATCCATTGTGCAACCCCTCATCGTCAGAGCCGGCAACACAACTTCAAAGGTAGACATCGAAATGTCAATCACAACAACTTTTGTGACTCATGCTCGACCTTTCGGTCTCCGTGTTCCGAGGCCATGTCTGTACATGCTAGGCTCGCCATAATAACCTTCAACGTATACGCTTGTGCAACATGGCTTACACCCACTGTATGCGAACGACGATATGTCTGACACCCGATCGTCGCGGCCTGCCTCATAACGTAGAACTTTCTTGGTGGTGCACGTCGAAGGGAGAACACTAATGGTATTTTGGAGAGATCATCTTATATAACTACCGCCGTGTAACTAATATATACCAATATATATACACACAATATAAGATGCACACCAAACATCAATATGTAATGCGACGTGATATGGTCCTTGCGCCGATGGTCTCCTTCACGCCCACAGTTTATAATCAATTTAATAAACCTACCTTGACCATATCACATTGCCCCTGCAAAATAAAGTTAGACGCGTTCTACTTTATCTTTTGCATATTTTACGTGGCCTGGGGCTGTCGTAAATAGAACCACTTCATACCTACGAACTTATGACCACAACAACGATCAAATAATTGCATATTTATTCATCCCTTTCAGGCCCTCCATTGAAAATGCAAAGCCAACTAAAGAGAGAGAGACAGACACCCGCCAGCCACATATACGGTACAAGCCGCATGTCAGTAGTGGAACCAGTCTCGCGTAAGCGTACGCGTAAAGTCGGTCCGGCCGCTTCATCAACTCAATGCTGCCGACAATGCAAGTGCACGCGAGAGGGTAGCAAATAAAAGAACGATGTCCCCGTGATAAACACGGGTTCTAAAAGCGTACAGCTATATCTACGCATGGATCGGCTCTGATACCACTGAAGGGGATCGCAGGCAGAAAACAAAAAATTTCCTAACAGCGATAACCAAAAAACTAGCCAGGATCTATACTATGCAGATATAGTCGAAACTCTACATAGATATGAAAGGTATATAGATATCGCGAGATTGTACATGTTACAAAGAGTTCTCTATAACTGAGTGTGTTTACAATGCAATTGTCTGATTAACAGAATCAGAGTAAGCGCTGGAAAACAAAAGTCTCACTTAGTTGTGGTATGTGTATATATGTTATCAGGATAACAAGATGATATCAAACATGGTGATATCAATGAATCGCAAAGAACATACAATTCTGTATGGTATAGATTGTTGAAGTAACACTCTTCCACGAGCAGACATTATCATAGAACTTATTAGATAAGGTGGTATGATTGAAAGTAAAATGCAGCTGGTTTATTTGTACTCTAGTGCAAGTGGGAGACTGAAGGAGATATGCCCTAAAGGCAAATAAATATATAGTATTTATCGCATTATCTCATTAAGTTTCTAATATGTTTTTGTATCGTGCTATAACTGTATTAATCGGAATTGTTAATACACGTGTGATACATAGACAAACCAGAGTCCCTAGTAAACCTCTATATAAACTAGTTCATTGGGCAACTGTTGATCGAGATTTCCCGATCATGGACAGTCACGTCGGTTGACAATGAGGTCATCTTATTAGTAGAATAAGGTGATGGACATACCCAACAAAGTATTGCAATAGGATCGTATCACAATGTTCATCATTTGCAGTAGGAAAGTAATATGATAGCTTATTCCTCAGACCGTGAGATCATATTAATTGCTGCTCCGTAGGATACTCTAAGTGCATCAAACGTCAGTTCATAAATGGGTGACTATAAAGGTGTATCTTGTGTATCTCGAAAGAGTACGTTGAGGCATATGGATCGGGATTTGTTCATTCGCGTGATGGAAACATACGCTGGGCCCACTCGGTGAGATTACGTCTATAAAGCTGCGCAGCATGTGACTAGGTCATGGAGATGTAATATCACAGACAAGTTAATTAACCCTTGTCGGCAACGAGATAAAACATGACATCGGATGTTTACGATCATATCTCGGATAAGGTAGTATCGAAGGAACAAAAGGAATGAATATCATGTTTATGGTTCAACAACGATATTCGTAGAATGCACAGGGACCATCACAGGCATCCAGGTCTCCCTGGCGGTCATTGGCGAGCGAGGGGTCTCGACCATGTCTGGAGTATTCTCGAACCGTAGGGTAACACGCTTAAGGTCTTGCCGACACATGGAGATCATTGGAATAATAGAGATAAAGGAGAGAGAGAAATAACCCGGAAAGGTTCCGGTAGTTTCGGAAGGGTTCCGGGAATGTCCGAAGGAAGTTCGGGTGGTCCGGAAATTGTTTCGGAGTCACGGGAGATTAAATAATATGCAAATATATTAATTATGAATTAAATATATTTTATAATAATTAAAAGAAAGGAAAAAGGGGACAGCCCACTTAATGGGCCAAGAGGGGCCCATGTGGGGGCGCACCATGCATGCGCATGGGGCCCAGGGCCGCCACGGCCATGCATGGTGCGGCCAGCCGACCCCCTCCCTTGCTCCTCTTTTTAGTCCCACATTGGGGAGGCAAGGTGTGTTGCACACCCCCTCCCCCCTATATAAAGAGAGGCATATTAATTGTTTTAATATATATCTAAAATACAATTAATGTTGTATACGCCGGCCTGAGTTAATTCTCCGCCCGCTTTTCTCTCTCTCTCCCACAAAAGCTATACCACAGTGCGCCGTCGTACTGCGAGATTCCACCAAAGTTCTACCCCTGCATTCTCAGCTGGATCTGAGTGACCGGGGGTTGTCGTCAAGCTCCGTATGTGTGCGAGTACTCGGAGGCGCCACACTTGAGGTGCCAGGGCGACATCGTCTCGCCACCGCTGCAGCCCCGCCGCCGCCGCCCCTCCTCCTCGACGCGCCCCTCCTCCTCGACGCCGCGTCTTCATCAACATCGCTGCGTCATCGTCTTCTTCGTCGCGCCAAGTTCTTCGCGACCTCGAGGTTGGCTACATCGTCTTCGTCAGCAACGCTTGTGCGGGAGCGTAATCCCCGCTATTCGGTCTACAAGAAGTATGTAACCAGTTCCGCCCCGTTACCGCATTACTAGATAGATAGATCCTGGCTTGTTTCGGTATTCGTTAGTTAGAAAAATTATTGTTTTCTGCTACGAACCCCTTGGCTTGTTTCGGTATTCGTTAGTTAGAAAAATTATTGTTTTCTGCTACGAACCCCTTCAGCAAAAGGGAGTAAACCTTGCATTGAAGGCTACGGTTGAAGATGGAGGTGAAGATGACTTTGAGAGTCCCTCAATCATGTCCAATGTTGGTCTCAAGCTCGCATACAATGAGCATCTTGCTCTTGCGGCAAAAGGCTTTTGGGAGAACCCATCAAGGGCAAAAGCTCAATATGACAAATATCACTTCGTCGGATCCCCACAAGGTGGAAGGAGGGATGTCTCCAAGGCTAGGACATGGTACAATTGCCAAGACAAATACCACTTCGTCGCCGAGTGCCCATATGAAAAGAGGGAAGAGAATGGTGGAAGACTTATTCTCAAGGACAAGTCCAAGATGCCTTCCAAGAAGGCTTATGTCAAGAACAAGAAGGCCTTCTACAAAAAGAAGGCACCTCGGATCGTGTTGATGACTCAAGAGGAATATCCCACCGATGATGAAGATGAGTCGGAAGAAGAAGAAACTCCTAATGAAGTGGCGGCCATTGCTACTACTTCAATTACTACCTCGACTCGTCAAGCTACTTCATCACCGACAAGAGCGACTTCCACAACGCCAAGAACTCCGTTCACATCACCTAAAGCTACCTCTTCCAAGCCAAGAACTACGGCAACTTCATCATCAAGCTCGCTCTTCGACTCCCCCAACAAGAGTGTGAGATGCCTTATGGCCAAGGCATCCGAGGTACCTTCATCCTCTACTCCCTTGAATGATATGAATGAGCTTGATGATGCCTCTAGCCTCCAAATAAAGGAGGAGCTTGTTGCTTTTGACTCTTTTATGGCTAACTTGCAAGGAGATAGCAAGAAACATGTGGGAGCTCTTATGAGTCGCATTGGCGAGCTCGAACACCTCATTGCGGAAAAGGGTAAGATTGAGAGAGAGGATGCTATCACCATAGCACATCTTCAATCCTCTCTTCGAGATGTTGAAGAGTCTCATGTTCGTCTAGAAGAAGAACTTGAGAACATTGTAAGTCCCCAATCAACTATTGGGCGGAGGCCATTTCGACGGCGTGTCATTCATCAAATCGCCTCTTCTTCCGCAAAGGCCTCAAGAAGACATCTTATGAGGTACTCACCGGCAACAAGCCAACATCTCATACTTCCGAGTCTTCGGTTGCAAATGCTACTACCTCGTAAAGGGCACCCGGTTTGGTAAGTTTCACTCTAAAACTCTTGAAGGCATATTTGTTGGTTATGGCATCGAATCCCACACCTATAGGGTATATGACAAATCCTCAAGGATAGCCATAGAATCTTGTAGTGTGGAATTCGATGAAAATGACGGCTCCCAAGTGGAGCAAGTTGGAATAAGTGATGTAGGTGATGATCAGCCCCAAGATGCAATAAAGAGAATGGGAATAGGTTTCCATCGTCCCATTGAAGTACATCAAGGAGTTGATCAAGACGGAACAAGCTCTTCACATGAAGAGCACTCACTGTCACAAGAATCTCATGATACCCCACCCGAAGCAAATGGTGAAGCCTCTCAAGATCATTCTCAAGCACCTCCACAACAAGAACAACTTCTTCCTCAACCAGAACAAGCTCCACCTCACCAAGATGCTCCACCGCAAGGACCGCTTCAACAAGTTCTCCATCCTCAAGAAGATATTGAGTCCCCATCCAAGTCGAATGAAGCAAGTACCCCAAGTGCAAGTCCCTCTCATGTGCAAGATCATCCCTCTCCCTCAAGTGAAGAACCAACTCATGATGATCAAGGCACTCATGAAGGTCAAGGCGAGGATCCACAAGATCATGATGATCAAGTGATTCCCTCTACCTCAAGAGAGGCAATCGAAACTCGCCGCCAATAAAGATTTGGAAGATCTTTGGAACTAAGGGCTCTTTCCCTTGACAAGGTCATCGGTGACTTGAGAAGAAGGGTGTCCACACGGAGTCAATTGGCTAACTTTAGGGAGCACCAAGCGCACATCTCCATGGTGGAACCCAAGAAAGTATTCGATGCCCTTGAAGACCCCGATTGGCTTGAAGCAATACACGAAGAGCTCAACAACTTCGAGCGCAACAAGGTGTGGAGGCTAGTGGAGAAGCCAAAAACTTGCCGCAATGTTATCGGCACCAAGTGGATCTTCAAGAAGAAGCAAGATGAATAAGGCATCGTCGTGAGGAACAAGGCGTGGTTGGTGGCCCAAGGCTTTTCTCAAGTTGAAGGCATCGACTTTTGTGAAACCTACGCGCCGGTTGCACGCCTCGAGTCGATACGTATTCTTATTGCTTATGCATCTCATCATGGTTTTAAATTGCAACAAATGGACGTTAAAAGTGCTTTCCTTAATGGCCCACTTAATGAACTTGTCAATGTTAAACAACCTCCGGGTTTCGAAAGCCGTGACTTCCCGAACCACATCTACATGTTGGATAAGGCTCTATATGGGCTTAAACAAGCACCTAGAGCATGGTATGAACACCTTCGGGAGTTCTTGTTAGACCGTGGCTTCGAAGTCGGGTGATCGATCCCACTCTTTTCACAAACAAAGTAAATGGGGAACTCTTCATTTGTCAATTATATGTTGATGATATTATCTTCGGTTCTACTAATCTCTCTTTTAATGAAGAGTTCGCCAAGCTTATGACTGACAAGTTCGAGATGTCCATGATGGGTGAACTTAGGTTCTTTCTTGGTTTTGAGATCAAGCAATTGAGAGAAGGGACATTCATTTGCCAAGCCAAGTACATTCAAGATATGCTCAAGAGATTCAAGTTCCTCGATCTAAAGGGCGCCGCTACTCCTATGCAAACCAAGTGCCACCTCGAGCTTAACCCTAATGGTAAAGAGGTAGACCAAAAGGTATATCGATGTATGATTGGGTCTCTTCTATACCTTTGTGCATCTAGGCCGGATATGGTGTTAAGCGTAGGAGTGTGTGCACGTCACCTAGTGGCTATCAAGAGAATCTTCCGGTATTTGATTCATACTCCAAGCTATGGGTTGTGGTACCGCAAAGATGGCACCTTGTCTCTTTGTGGGTACACCGAATCCGATTGGGCGGGTGACAAGGATGATAGGAAGTCAACCTCAGGAACATGTCAATTCATTGGAAGATCTTTGGTGAGTTGGTCCTCGAAGAAGCAAAATTGCATCTCTCTCTCCACCGCGGAGGCCGAGTACGTCGCCGCCGCAAGTGGGTGTACTCAACTCCTTTGGATGCAGCAAACTTTAAAGGATTACGGAGTCCATTTGGACAAAGTGTCGCTCCTTTGTGATAATAAGAGTGCCATCAAGATCGCCTACAATCCGGTGCAACATTCAAGGACCAAGCATATTGAGATCCACCACCACTTCATCCGGGATCACGTGGCAAGAGGAGACATCGATCTCTCCTATTTTGGGACAAAGGATCAATTGGCGGATATCTTCACGAAGCCCCTTGACGAAGCCCGGTTTTGTTACTTGAGGAACTAGTAGCTTTGCACGTGCACGCACGTCTCTATGCACGTGCATGCACGTCTCTATGAGGTACATTTATGATTCCGTTGAATGGTATGTTGATCCATTTTTTATCTCTAACTTTTATAGCGCATCATTTTTTTAACGGACCACCTACTTGTGGCCTTGCGCTCCATCCCATGGTCCTACTTACCGGCGCCACCCTCCTCTCCACTTCATTTGGCTCTAAGCCCCTCCCCTACCTCGAATTTCCCTGCGCCACTCACTTGGGGACATGTCGTCCTACATAAAGTCACTCAGTATCGTGTAACCGGAGGACTTTCCTCGCACACGCCACCGCCTCGCTTGGTTCCCCCGAGGCCTACCCTACGTGTCGACTCAGCTCGCCACATCTCGAGGTCGCCCAGTCGCGCACTTTATTACTAAGAAACAAAATAGGTCACACATACATTCTCATTTCTTATTTACCTCAAATTGGAATAAATGCTTAGAAAACATATGAGCTACGTGTCTTGCAGTATCGTTGTCAGGCTTACCGCACTTTATTCCTACGTTTCATTGGAGAGGGGCTTGGAATAGTGGCGCCGCGACCAGCGTGCCGTGCTCCGTCGCTGGGCGTGGACTTTCAGGGTTTTTGTGGTTCATTCGGGCGGCAAGTAGATGTGCGGTAGCCCGACCTGATGGTGACAAGCGGCGTTGGGCTTAGTGCAGCGGCAAGATGGAGGTAGGAGATGCGGAAAATTGGCTCCCATTGAGGCAGCCCGCGTCGTGCTTGTCAGGCGCAAGGAGGAGGCGCTCACCGCGGACGGGGCCGAGCTCTCTAAGGCGGCCGTCATCAACATGCTCCTCGCCGGGAAGCTGGCCCATGAGTTCCTCGCCCACGGCACCGTCCTGGGCGACGCCGCCGAAATGAGCTCCGTCGAGCTGTCCTGCCTACTCGACGCCCACATCCCCGCCGTCGTCAACCCCACGCAACTCCTCTTGGCCAACAGGTCCGGCGTCGTCGACCCCACGTGGGGTGGCTCCAAATTCATAATGTCAGCAGCAACAAATTTTATTTTTGGTATTTCCTCCTTTGAGCGTGACAATGAGCCTAGATTAGATTGGGCATATGTGTGGTACATCGAATGCATTGCCTAAATATTTTGTGGCAGGAGAGAGCATTGGGAAGACATACTTACATGTGCGGCATATCCCAGCACAGCCGCCGACCTCTGAAGCTCCTTGTGGCTGTAACTCTGCTGCTTTGGTTAATGCTTCGCAATTTGCCAACCAAACAATGTCAAGGCACGAACTTGTGGAGATTTGATGCGCCGAGCAAGTGTGTCCCGTTTCCGTTTTCATGTGGAAGTGATCCATTCTCTTGTGAATGTTTTCCTGAAAGTGTCATGTCATTTCGATTTCGTCATAAATGGGTACAAATAAGAATATAACTAAGATAGATTGTTTTCAGCTAGAGACCAATTACTAAAAACAGAGCAAAAATCATCAGACAAGCATGAATTTACAGGGAGCATACACACCAAAATCATGCACATCCTACTAATTTTTTTTCCTGAGAACAGACACATGGGTGTTGAATCCTCACCATTAGCAGGATGGTTTTCTGCAACCGGTGGCTCATGGAAGACCCTGAAATCCTAGATGGCGGCGACCTGGCCTACCATACACCGCTGCCTGGCCCTAAGCAGCATCCGCACATCCCCAAGCCACGCCTTCTCTCCAGAGAGCCCCTCCCTGGCCTCCTACAACCAGGAGATCGATAAGCGATTGATGAAGAGGCCGGGGCTAGCCGATCTCGCCGCGGCATCATGTTCCGAGCTAAGAGAATCAAACGGGTACCTGCACTTGGCGGCGCGCGGCGGCGAGGGCCCTGTAGATCGGCATCACCCGGTCGTTGATCCGCGCCCGCAGCTGCTCCTTGCGCCGCTCGACGCCCTCAATCGATGCCCTCCTCCGGACGACGAGCTCCTCCGCGCGCGCCCGCTACAGCTCCAGCCGCCGCATCTCGTCCAGCGCCGCAGCCTGCCGGACCGACTCCCGCCTAGTCTCGAGCGCGGCCTCTAGGCGGCGCGCCAGGTCCGCACGCGCCTCCGCCGCGGTCGTGAGCTCAGCGGCGTTCTCGGCGGGCAGAGGGTGTTTTTTGCTAGTTTGCGCGAGCGCTAGAAATTCCGTCCGCTCGGTGTCGTTTCACCAACCTAATTCCTAAGCGCACCCGAGGCATAGATTAGGTCAATTCAATCCGTCGGATCTAGTCAGGTCGGGTAATCCAACGATTTAGGTCATGCTGTGTACACCACGTGGGGTAGCTGTAGGAAAGATGAAGTTTGCTTGTTTAATAGTAGTATAGATGAGTTGAATATCGTGGATTCTCGGACTTTGGCTTGATAATTGTGCACACACACCGACGTTTAATGCTTTATTAGGTGTAGATGTACGCATGGACTTAGGGGGAGTGTTTTCCTAACACATTGGATTCTTCCTCCCCCTATTATGCATATAGCAATGAATCATTGGTAAACTTCAAATTAATCCATAATTTGTGAGTTTAAATGATGAGAAGTAGTTATGGACCCAAGATATATCTTCGCGGTGCCATGCTATAACCTCATACACGGTGGCTTCGGCCACCACCTCTTCCTTTGGAAGAGTTGGGTCTCATTTGGTTTTTCCCTTGGATTTCATTCGCTTTTTGGGCTCTTATGGAAAACACACTCAATTTGGTCCTCCATAAGTTTTATTGTCTCTTGCAAGTCAAGTGTGAAGTACCATTCCCAGTGACGAAATCTATCCCAAGCCCCATTTCATCTCTCTAAACACTTCTATGTCTTGCACAAGTTCATTTTTGAAAAATCTGCTGTTTTGACTGGAGGGCCCGGTACTACCGGATGAAAGTGCCCGGTACTACCGCCACTACCAGAAGGTTTTCAACTCGTAAGAGCTGAAAATTCTTCTCAGGCAGTAGTACCGGCCTCTTCGCAGGTACTACCGGGTGTGCGGAATTTCTACAGTTCCTGCATGCGGCACTACCGGAATCCGTCCCAGTACTACCGGGCTTCGTCACGGTACTACCGGACCTCGTCCCGGTACTACCGACCCTGCGCATCTAAGGGGGTTCAGATCGCGAGTGGGTGATGATTTTCTCAGATCAATTCATTTTTCCCCACCATGTTCTTCCTCCTCGCCTCCTCCACTCAAGAACAGCTCCGGTGCTCCTCCGTGGTGCTCCGGCTCCGGCTATCTCCGGCCAGATCTGCCCTGTGGATCTGTTCCACACTCCATCCCCATCAATGGCCTCCGGTATTTGCCTCCCTCTTCCTTGTTTTTAGGTCTCTTTTTGAAACCTAGATGCATTTGGGCCAAATACTTGTAGCTCCGTTTCTTGCGGTTAAAATCGTGTGGGATGATGGATTTGGACAGGCTTTGTGCTAGGTAGTAACCTTTTGTAGGTTTTTGGTTGAGATGTCTAAGATTTGTGTAGTAACCGTGCTAAAATCGTGGATGAACTGTTTGGTCCGGTACTACCGTCATCTTCTCGGTACTACCGGACCCCCGGTACTACCGCCGAGTTTTGTCCGGTACTACCGGATCTGGAAACCTCGACCGAATCTTCTACATTCGATTACTACTTTTGTTTCTCACTTCCTTTTGAACTTGTGCACTTATCTATATTCCCTCCCTATCAAATTGCTATTCACAGGTGGCTCTAAGGGAAAGGGGGTGACCAAGGACCCACCTCGCAAGAAGGCAAAGGTCAACGATCCAGCGAGCGACAGTGACAATGACAGTGAGAGTGAGTCTGAGGCGAGTGAAGAAGAGGAGAGGTTGCCTGCTCGCACCACTTCTCGCACCAAAGGAAAAGCCCCAATTGAAAGGAAAGACGTCGCCTAGAGGGGGGGGGGGGGTGAATAGGCGAGACACACTTTTTACAATTTAGGGTTGATAAATGCGGAATAAAAACTTAGTGTTTAACTTATCAAGAACACAACCTAAAAAAAAACTAGGTGAACCTATGTGCACCAACAACTTATGCTAAGCAAGACAAGCAACAAAGTGATAACAAGGTAAATTACTTCAAGCACGAAGGCTATCACAATGTAAATGACTTCAAGCACGAAGGCTATCACAATGTAAAGTGCATAAGTAAAGAGCTCGGGTATAGAGATAACCGAGGCACGCGGAGACGAGGATGTATTCCCGAGTTCCTCCTTCTTAGGGGAGTACGTCTCGTTGGAGAGGTGTGAGTGACCACCACAGGTCCGACTCAACGCCACAAAGGCCTCACCTTATTCTCCGATGAACTCGACCACAAAGGTCCGGGTTCACCTTCCACTATGAACTCCTTTGGGGGCGGAGAACAATCCCGTACAACTACCTTGGGGCACACACCCACAACCGAATTGGGGGCTCCCAAATGACCACAAGAGGTCTTGACCACAACAGGTCCAACTTGACCACAAAGGTCCCAACCGACCACAAAAGGTCTCCGCCACAAAGGCCGGCCACTAAGGCGTCTAGGGTCCAAAGACCCAAGAGTAACAAGCTCACGAATTTCACCACCACTAATCACGTGGAGGGCTCAAACCGATGCAATGGCAAGAACACAAGTTCTTCACTCCCAAATCCCACCAAAAGCAACTAATGCTTATGGGGGGAGGAGAGAGGAAGAACAAATAAACCACAAAGGAGTCAAATCCCTCACTCCCAAATCCCACCAAAAGCAACAAATGCTTGTGGGGGGAGAAGAGAGGAAGACCAAAGAAGGAGAACCACAAAGGAACTCCTAGATCTAGATCCACTAGGTTCCCCTCACTTAGAGGAGAGAAGGATTGGTGGAAACGTAGATCTAGATCTCCTCTCACTTTTCCCTCAAAGATATGCAAGAATCATGGGAGGAATTGAGAGGGGGCAAGCTTTTCCAAGGTCAACAATGGCAGGAGAGAGAGGGGAAAAACGAGCTGGCCCAAGGAAGAAGAAGGGGAGGGGTATTTATACCCCTCCCACAATTCTAGCCGTTACAGCAGCTTAGATCGGAGATTTCCGACCTAGGGTCGGAAATTTCCGACCCCTGGAGATTTCCGAAAAGATCTCCGAAGTTTTCTGGGCGAAAACAGTACTGAAATCCGCGCGATTCGGAAATTTCCGACCCCGGGTCGGAAATTTCCGAACTCCCGAAAACTGCAGAAATACCAACACGAAAACGACAATATCTATCTTGACCATCCGAACTCCGTTTTCGATGATTTTTGGCTCGTTGGAATCACAACGAAGAACTCTACAAGATAATGCAGAGAAACATCATAGTCCAAGATGGGAGGTTAAAACCAAATGGGGAAACATGAAACCTCTCAAAATAGGAACAACCGGTAAAACCTCCAACATACAAAACCAAGAAGCTTTTCATACGAACTTTGTTTTTGCTGAACTTGAGCTTGTTATGAAGATCACAACAAGCTCTGAAACCTCACAACGAGAAAAGCCAAATAAGAAACAAGAAAGATGATATGCCAAGTATGCAAAGGTTTGAGCTCTTCACAAAGATGTGATCAAGTTACTCACTCGAGAGCCCCTCTTGATAGTACGCCTATCTATCCTATAGCCCTATCAAGATCAAACCTTTGCCTTGATCATTCCACTTGAGCTAGATGATGACGATCTTGATCTCTCCAAGTGGACCACCTTTCTTGATTGCGCTTGCTAGCACATGCTTGATGAAGACTTCTCCAAATACTCCCCCATACGCCATTATGGGAGAGCCTCGCTTAGCTTCGTATTCATGTCAATCTCCAAGCTCCATTAGCTTCGTCTTCATGTCTATCTCCAAGCTATGTCTTCATTTCAACCTCCAAGCTACAAGCATAAGATATCTCCGAAATGCTTCTCTTGGTCCTGCACTTCTTAACCTTGATGACGAACACCGCATGACATCATCCTCCATGAGCTCTATGAGATGTTCTTCTTGTTGCAAGCCCATGGGAAGATACCTAACCCAACATATAGATACCACACACACACTTGGGTTAGTACACAAAGCTATATGGACAATGGCTTACCATCCAAGAGATACATGATCCACTTGGTACATCTTGTAGCTTCGTGTGTTGATCAACATCTTGATCAATCTCGTATCATCCCATCTATCTTCATATAGGTGACGTCTTGACATCTTCAAGACATACTTGCAATATGCTCCCATCTATCTTCATATAGGTGATGTCTTGACATCTTCAAGACATACTTGCAATATGCTCAACACAAACATTAGTCCATATGGATTGTCATTAATTACCAAAACCATACATGAGGGCACATGCCCTTTCAATCTCCCCCATTTTGGTAATTGATGACAATCCTTTTTACGTGGGTTTATATAAGGAATTAAAAAGCCATGCAACACACTAAGCAAAGCATGCAAGAGAACCAAAAATTCCCTTAAAAACCCTCTAAATTTCTCCCCCATTGGCATCCATTGTCGAAATGGGCGAAAAATCTAGAAGGCCAATATAATAAGAGCTCCCTCATAAATTATGCATTTATCATGATATGAGTGAAATCAAATGCATATATCCAATGAAGAATAGATGGAGGGGATCAAATTATATTGAGGATCAAAAGAATGCAAAAGAAAGATACCAATCGAAGTCAAATAGAAAGAAACCAATTGCAAAACGAAAGATGCATTCACAAACTAAGCAAGCAATCAAAGGATCAAAAAACCAATTGGACACAAGAAGATATTATGATAAAAACAACCAAGAGAGCAAAAAGAAAGAGATGTGACAACTAAAAGCTTGCTCAACCGAGAAAGGATGGGTGTGACATGGAAATACATTTTAGGGGACTAAAACAAGGATGAGCTTAGGCATCACGATAGTCTTTCAAAGTATGAGGCACATAGTGCATATCATGTATTTCACATACAAGCACACCAAAGAAGACAACTCGAATAGGTTCACAAGCTTATTAAGAGGCAAAGAGAATACCAAATCAAGTGCAAAGCTTGTGCCTTTTAGAGATCACCAAAGAAACAAGAGAGCAATAAAGGTGATCACTAAAGATTTTGAATACCAATTAAAGATGTACCTACTCTCATGTATATAAGTTTCTAAGTAGGCACTAAGTCCACAAAGAAGCATGCACACATAAAATAGGTACTAGGTAAATAAAAAACATGATATCCACAAGGAAATCATAAATACCTCACAAAGAATTTTTGCTTAAAAGCATAGCACAAAGCTCAATTTTATCTTAGAGAGATATAGATGAACTTCCAACACCAACACATCACAAATATCCACTAGAGATGAGTGATAGTTGAGATGCTTCGGGAAAGGTAACAACTCTCACAAATGACAAATAATTTTGAAAATTCATCGATATTGCATATGAGACCAATTTTGCTAGATTAACATATTTGGAATTGATGAATCATGAGAATGATTATATATTCCTCTTACTATGTAATCATCCCGGCATGCTCATATTTGCAATAAAGACGTTTGGAAAGGAACTTTGCAAAAACCACGTCAAATGCAACTAGAGGGACTCATGCCAAAATGCAATCTACACAAGGTTGAGAGCTACAAAAGTAAGCATGAGGTAGATACTTGTTACCGAGATAGCATTGATGAAGTAGTAGGTAGGAGTTCATGATCATTCAAGCTTGGCTCAAGAAGGCACATGATGAGGTCACCCTCCTTGTAATTGAGACAAGCTTCCAATGTATCTCCAATGTACCTAAAACAAATTTAAGTACAAAATGGTACCCAAACTCATTGGGTCCAAAGTAGTTAGCGCAACTACAATACATAGGACAAACTCCACATTAATATGTGCATCTTGATATGAAATTGAATTTCATGCACATCTTAACCATTTAGGATTTGATGGAGATTATCCTACATATTTGAACATAGAAAGTAAGCATGCCATAAAATATACATAGTAAATATGCAAGGACAACACTTTCAAGAACCAAATGAGATACAATGTGGACAAAACACCAATTAAACCAAGGGAGCACACACAAGTGTGACAAGAAAAGAATTGTCCAAATTATATCGAAGCCCCAAATCAACACATGATTGGAGATACCAATATGAAAAGATATCAAATGAAAATATAGTAAAGGAATGACCATAACCCTCTACACTTTTCATGATGGTACAATGTACCAAGACGAAAAATGTTTGTCTTCCAAAGAGACAAGTCATCGGGATCCAAGACCAAATAAAAGGACCGAATGCAAATTGAAGACAACTAATATTCAAAAGTATATAGGATTGCTCCCCCACAATTTGTGCATTATTTATGATCTTACATGTAAATACAAAATGCACCCAAGCGGGATCATCACCCTCCATATATCTTTTTGAACACGAGGTTAAGGAAAATCAATAAGATCCACTAACAATTCAAAACATGGTGTTCTACTCAATGTAGGGTAGCTCCCCCAAGAATAGTGCACCGTCTAGAAGTAAGACATTGAATGTAGATGCACAAGAATGGGTTCCTTGCCTTTCCTTCCTAACTTAAAAAGCACAAGAGAAATATGAGTAGAGCACACAAGATCCAAAAGATGTAAGGAAGACGAAAAGGAGAATGATTGATACAAAACCTTGGCAATTAACGAAAGCCAACGTAAATATGATCGATACATTTACCACAAATAAAATTATCACTTGTCAAAGACAAGGAATGTATGGAGATATTTCTCGGTGGTAAATGGTAAATATGCATATTCAAGATCATATTCACAAAACATAAGCATGTGGCAAAAGATAGGAATTGAAAAATATGCTTATTTAGAGATTCTTGAAGGCTTAAATTAATCAAACAACCGTGCAAAGCACCAAGAAACTTTCTCACAACAAGATACCAAAGATGAGAGACAAAATGCATTTAAGCAAATATGGAACTTGTTTGAGCAACATGTCACCTAGGAATAACAAGAACAATTCTAGGTGACACTACCTCACATGTTCACATTTTCTAGGCTTGTAATATGCACATAGCTTATTACTCCCCCATAATGTGATAATCCAATCCTTTTAACACCAGGCAAAGATAGTGCAACAAGAGATAATTAATGGACATTAGAATTTGAATTCTTCATGAAAGCACACTTTAGGATAGTGAAATGCCAAAGAGCGCATCACTAACTCAAAGGGAGATAGTCCATCAATATCTCAACAAGAGCCAATTAAGATAGGCAAGTTGACAAAAGCTCAAGACATACATGGTGTGCAAGCTAACATACACATGCTTGATTACTAAAGATAAGTAAGTCGATAGCACAACACGTACAAGCATAAGCAAGGTACAAAACCAAACACATGCAAGGGTGCAAGCAACTTTCAAAGATATATATAATTTAAATACAAGTTACCGCAAGTAGGAACATTGGATATAAGATAGGACAATGCAATCCAATTGACTTGGCTTGAGAGAATATGGTTGATGAAGATCCCTTAACTCTTCATGATGTGGCCAAGTCTCCAATGTCCTCCGTCACCACCTATTGATCAAGTTTTAGCTTGTTGGTCCCCAACCAAGTTGGGTCCTAAGAGGTTAGTCACAATAGGCTTGGCAACCCAAATGGTTCTTTTCTTGACACCACTTTGAGTACCAACATACTTGGCAAACACATTGCCAACCTTATCCTTCCGAAGCGAATAAACATGATCAAGTATAGTGGGGTTGGATAAGTTACCATGAGTGCATGAAGAAGCTAAGTGATCCTTCCCACGACATATGTAGCAAACTCGGCCTTTTCCTTTCTTCTTGGGGAGGGAAGATCCTTCAACTTGGGAAGCTTGAGTTTGAAGTTGAGTTTGCTTCCCTTGTTGCTTCTCACTAAGAGTCTTCTTCTTCAAAGGGCAAGATCTAACATGGTGACCTTCAACCTTGCATTTGAAGCATACAATCTTGGCCGAATCAATAGCTTGTTCTTGGCCCTTCTTCTTGACGAACTTGTGCTTCATCTTGTCATTGGACTTGTTTTTGTTGTTGGAGTTGAATCCAAGTCCACTCTTGTCATGTGGAAGTCTTCGCACTCTCAACATGTTGTCGAGGGTGGAATTCCCTTCATGACACTTGATCAAGTCTTTCTTCAAAGAAGTGACTTGTGCCTTGAGCTCTTTGATTTCCTCTACATGGTTAGTTTCAACACAAATACTAGAGGAAGTAGATGCTACATTGTTAGAGCAACAAGGCAAGGAATGTAATTCATCACAAGATTTATCAATATTGTGAGTGGATGAATTACAAGAACTAGCACATGGCAATAAAGCATTTTTACTAGAAATTGTGCTAGTGACCACAAGAGGCTCACAAGATTTTACCTTTGTAGAGATTGCCTCAAGAGCAACTTCTAGCCTAGCATGGGATGCTAGAAGATACTCATTAGAGCTCGAAAGCTTTTCATGACTTTCTTCCAATTTCCCATACTTGCTAGATAGCAACTCAAGTTGAGCCCTTAGCTCAACATTCTCCTTCAAAATAGATGCTTCACATGAAAGGGAGTTAGTAGCACAAGCATCATTATCATTAGGAATGGAAGAAGACAATTTGACAAGCTCATTATACTTTCTTTTGAAGTTGATTGCCTCCTTAAGAGCTCTATCACGGGTTTCCTTTACTTTAGATAATTCTAAGGTAAGGGATTCCTCAAGAGATTTTGATTTATCCATTTTTACGTTGGCAAGAGCATGGTCACATTTCTTAGTGAGTTTAGCAATCATTTTATTATTCAACTCCTCACTTGTTTCGAGTCTCTCCTCTAGAGCAACCCGAGTATCTTGCTCTTCCTTAAGAGCGATCTCAAGATTGTGGATCTCACCCGCGGAATCACGAGCAAGACCCCACCCTTCATCACAACGGGTCTCCAAGGCCTCAATTGTCTCCTTGCGCTCAATAAGGATAGTCATGATTTCTAATAAGCTATCATGGGCATGTTTGTTATTTAAAAGAGCATGAGAGACAATATCAAAGTTCTTATTAATGGAGGCATCATTATCATTTCCATCATCAATATCATCATCATCATCATCATCATCATGAGATATATTGGAGTTCAAGGTAGGAGATACCTTAGACTCCTTAGCCATAAGGAAAAAGTGAGTAATGGACGAAGATGATGAAGAGTTATTTGAAGCGCTATTGAGGTCCATGTCTTGTTCCAACAATTGTTGGGATTCCTCTACATTGTTAGCCAAACAAGTACTAGAGGTAATAGAAGCATTTTTATCATGGCAACAAGACAAGAGAAGCATATCATCATGAGATTTAGTTAAACAACTACTACATGATATGCAAGGACTATAAACACTAGCATGCATGACATTTGTAGTGCTAAAGAAGTTTAAGTCCAAAGATAGAGCATTGCAATATGATGGAGATGAAGTATGGTCAATAGTGGAGTCATCATCAATAATGCAATTCCTATCACCACTCACCATGTCATTACCTTGTGACAAATCACATGTTGGTGAAGTGGAAGAAGACGTGAGCTCATCACGGCCGGAGGTAGAAGGAGGACAATCATCCTTGGTAATGTTGGACACGTCATATATATCTTCAAGTTTTGTCCACAATTCATGAGCGCTCCGAAAAGGCATGATTGACACAAGGACTACATCGCTCAAAACATAGATGAGACCATTAGATGCTAGAGTATTGAGATAAGAGTTTTTCTCATCCTCTAAAGATAATTCTTGGGAATCCTTTGGAGGAGAAAAACCCATATCTACAATTCTCTCTAAATTTGGATCCATGTCCCTAAGAAGATTAAGCATGCGAATTTTCCAAAGATCATAATTTGTGCCATCAAATATATAAGTGGGATTGTGCACTAATTCTCTAAACGAAATCTTTACTCTCTAGGCAGTGAAGCATAATAATGAGAGAACCTGGCTCTGATACCAATTGAAAGGAAAGACGTCGCCTAGAGGGGGGGGGGTGAATAGGCGAGGTACACTTTTTACAATTTAGGGTTAATAAATGCGGAATAAAAACTTAGTGTTTAACTTATCAAGAACACAACCTTAAAAAAACTAGGTGAACCTATGTGCACCAACAACTTATGCTAAGCAAGACAAGCAACAAAGTGATAACAAGGTAAATGACTTCAAGCACGAAGGCTATCACAATGTAAATGACTTCAAGCACGAAGGCTATCACAATGTAAAGTGCATAAGTAAAGAGCTCGGGTATAGAGATAACCGAGGCACGCGGAGACGAGGATGTATTCCCGAGTTCCTCCTTCTTAGGGGAGTACGTCTCGTTGGAGAGGTGTGAGTGACCACCACAGGTCCGACTCAACGCCACAAAGGCCTCACCTTATTTTCCGATGAACTCGACCACAAAGGTCCGGGTTCACCTTCCACTATGAACTCCTTTGGGGCGGAGAACAATCCCGTACAACTACCTTGGGGCACACACCCACAACCGAATTGGGGGCTCCCAAATGACCACAAGAGGTCTTGACCACAACAGGTCCAACTTGACCACAAAGGTCCCAACTGACCACAAAAGGTCTCCGCCACAAAGGCCAGCCACTAAGGCGTCTAGGGTCCAAAGACCCAAGAGTAACAAGCTCACGAATTTCACCACCACTAATCACGTGGAGGGCTCAAACCGATGCAACCGATGCAATGGCAAGAACACAAGTTCTTCACTCCCAAATCCCACCAAAAGCAACTAATGCTTATGGGGGGAGGAGAGAGGAAGAACAAAGAAACCACAAAGAAGTCAAATCCCTCACTCCCAAATCCCACCAAAAATAACTAATGCTTGTGGGGGGAGAAGAGAGGAAGAACAAAGAAGGAGAACCACAAAGGAACTCCTAGATCTAGATCCACTAGGTTCCCCTCACTTAGAGGAGAGAAGGATTGGTGGAAACGTAGATCTAGATCTCCTCTCACTTTTCCCTCAAAGATATGCAAGAATCATGGGAGGAATTGAGAGGGGGCAAGCTTTTCCAAGGTCAACAATGGCAGGAGAGAGAGGGAAAAAACGAGCTGGCCCAAGGAAGAAGAAGGGGAGGGGTATTTATACCCCTCCCGCAATTCTAGCCGTTACAGCAGCTTAGATCGGAGATTTCCGGAAAGATCTCCGAAATTTTCTGGGCGAAAACTGTACTGAAATCCGCGCAATTCGGAAATCTCCCGAAAACTGCAGAAATACCAACACGAAAACGACAATATCTATCTTGACCATCCGAACTCCGTTTTCGATGATTTTTGGCTCGTTGGAATCACAACGAAGAACTCTACAAGATAATGCAGAGAAACATCATAGTCCAAGATGGGAGGTTAAAACCAAATGGGGAAACATGAAACCTCTCAAAATAGGAACAACCGGTAAAACCTCCAACATACAAAACCAAGAAGCTTTTCATACGAACTTTGTTTTTGATGAACTTGAGCTTGTTATGAAGATCACAACAAGCTCTGAAACCTCACAACGAGAAAAGCCAAATAAGAAATAAGAAAGATGATATGCCAAGTATGGAAAGGTTTGAGCTCTTCACAAAGATGCGATCAAGTTACTCGCTCGAGAGCCCCTCTTGATAGTACGCCTATCTATCCTATAGCCCTATCAAGATCAAACCTTTGCCTTGATCATTCCACTTGAGCTAGATGATGACGATCTTGATCTCTCCAAGTGGACCACCTTTCTTGATTGCGCTTGCTAGCACATGCTTGATGAAGACTTCTCCAAATACTCCCCCATACGCCATTATGGGAGAGCCTCGCTTAGCTTCGTCTTCATGTCAATCTCCAAGCTCCATTAGCTTCGTCTTCATGTCTATCTCCAAGCTATGTCTTCATTTCGACCTCCAAGCTACAAGCATAAGATATCTCCGAAATGCTTCTCTTGGTCCTGCACTTCTTAACCTTGATGACGAACACCGCATGACATCATCCTCCATGAGCTCTATGAGATGTTCTTCTTGTTGCAAGCCCATGGGAAGATACCTAACCCAACATATAGATACCACACAAACACTTGGGTTAGTACACAAAGCTATATGGACAATGGCTTACCATCCAAGAGATACATGATCCACTTGGTACATCTTGTAGCTTCGTGTGTTGATCAACATCTTGATCAATCTCGTATCATCCCATCTATCTTCATATAGGTGACATCTTGACATCTTTAAGACATACTTGCAATATGCTCCCATCTATCTTCATATAGGTGATGTCTTGACATCTTCAAGACATACTTGCAATATGCTCAACACAAACATTAGTCCATATGGATTGTCATTAATTACCAAAACCATACATGAGGGCACATGCCCTTTCACCAATGACATCCAGTCGCTCCGCGGGGCCCTCTTCCTCCACCATCCAAGGAAGGGTTGCCTCCGCCAAGAAGACCATGAGGTCCACTAAGACTATGCTGCAGCTGAGGCAGCATGACTACCAAACTGTGAGGGAGGAGAATCCATACTTTCTAGGAAGAGACCCCGAGTGCAAGAACCCCTACTTCTACACCCGCCTTCAAGAGAGAATTCACAAGGAAATCTATGTGGCAAAAGGATTCAGTGTCACCATCCAACACACCATAGATATGGATCACATGAAGAATCCCAAGTTTGGCGACTACTTTGACGAGACACTTGCCATGGTTGATGACTTTGGGTTGATTCCATTGATGACTTTCAACCATTGCTATATTGAGGAGTATATCATTCAGTTCTTTGCCACTGCATACTTTGCAACTGATGAAGCAAGAACAATCCATTGGATGACCAAGGAGTGCAAGCTTGAGGCCACTTGGAAGGAGTTTGCAGATTTGCTTGAGTATCCGTTTGAGACTGAGTCAGTCCCCTCCGGTTGGCGCTGTCATGATAGATCGACTGCTAGTGGGAAGAAAGTCATTGCCAACATCACCATGCCGGGTGGGATCCCGGGGGCCACGAAGCATTTGATCCCTCCTTTTGAGATTCTTCACCGCATCTATCGAGAGAACTTGGCCCCTCGGGTTGGCAATTGGGACCAAGTTCATGACTATGTGTTTCACCTCATGAAGCTATCCAAGGAAAAACAAGGCACCGGTGAGAAGTTGGATGTGATGGATTTCCTTTATCAAGAACTTTGGCTTGCAATTGTTGATAGAAGGGCTCCCGTCTATGGCCCGTTCCTCATGAAGCTCATTAGGAAGAAATATGCTGACAAAGTCAAGAGGGACATTCTCAAGGATGGTTCCGTCATCATAGAACATCCCACCAAGCAACTCCGGAAGAAGAAGCATTTGCCTCTTAGTGAAGAAGCTAGCACCTCGTCCCACTCGAAGAAAGCTCCCTCTTGGTTCAAGAAGATCAAACAAGAAGCAAAGAAGGTGTTTTGCCGTTCATTGGACTTTCACTATGATGCTCATGTGTCCCAAAGGAAGACAACTCTTCGTCAGAAACAAATTATGAGGAAGTTGGAGATTCCAACATCTCCCGCGGGATCGGAAGAACAAGAAGTCACTCCTCGAGCCAAGCATAGCACTTGGTCCGATGAAGAAGAAGTGGAGCAACAAGGCACCCCTCCCTACGTGGAAGAGGAAGATTGATTCTTCTTGGGACATGTAGCATCACACGTCTCCCTTTTTGGCATTTCGATGACAAAGGGGGAGAATGTGTACTAGTTTATGCGGGATTTGCTTTGGGTTGGCCTCTCGCTTCTTACTATCTATCTTATTTGGTTTGTGAACTTATTTGGATTTGGTTTGTGAACTCTATCCTATTTGGGCATGGTGTAAGACATGCTTTCCCCGTTTAAGACTATGGATTGTAATAGAACTAAGTAGCTTGTATGCTTTATCTCATATCTTTGTGTGGAAGCTTGTCTTATTTTTCCTGCTTGCTTTGTAAAATATAGGGGGAGCTTGTCTATGTTGATAGTGTGTGTTTGCATTCAAACACAAATTCCAATTAACATACACATTCTTAGATGCCCGTCTATCTTTTGCAAATCCTTTGTCCTTTGATATTGTGTTGTCATCTAACACCAAAAAGGGGGAGATTGAAAGTGCATTTCCATTCCTATGTATTTTGGAGTTAATTGACAACACAATGTTAGGCCTGATAAGTGTTCTCAGTGTTTTTCAGGTAAATTAAGCTTTTGCAGGTCATCCGGTAGTACCGGACTTTGAAGTCCGGTACTACTGTCTGAGTCCTTTTTCGAACAATTTGGACTCTGGAACCGCCGGTAGTACCGCACCGCGGAACTACCGGGCTTGTCCCGGTACTACTATCTGGACAAGCTTTTGTGGCCTCTGGCCACTGACTCCACCGGTAGTACCGGGGCTAGGCCGGTAGTACCGCACCAGCGGTACTTCCGGGCCTGATCTGGTACTACTGTCTGAGGAGAGAGCTTGGCCGGTTTTTGGTTCTGGTTCCACCGGTAGTACATGGATTGTTTCGGTAGTACCGCACCTGCGGAACTACCGTGCTTTCCTCGGTACTACTGTCTGGCCACCATTTTTGCTCGAGAAGGGCTCTGGATCCAGCGGTACTGCCGAAGGTGTGTCCGGCACTTCCGGCCGGTAGTACCGGGCTATTTTTCCCGGTAGTACTGGCCACTCATAATTCATGTAAAATGCATACATGAACTTTGCATTGTATTACTCATAATTCATCCATATTTGCATCATATAAGGGTTATATCAATGTTTTATAATGATTTTGGGAATATTTCACACTTTCCCTATTTATTTGGAATTAACCCTGCACTGTCAGAAAACCCTTTTTCTATATTTTGATGTTTCAGGGAACCAAACGACGTCCAAATGACCTAATATTCCACGGGGATCATTTTTTTGGAAGGAACAAGGCTTAGGAGCGAAGGAAGAGCAGAAAAGGAAGTCCGAGGAGGAAAAGGGGGTGGCCTACGCGGCCAGATTCCTTGGCCGCGTGGGGCCCACCAACTTCCCCGTCGTGGCTCCGATGCCGTCGATCTTCGTCTCCGTGGCTTCGTCTTGATCTAAAAACGACTATAAAACTAGTCCCCCGACGCCTTTCGGGTAGAGCGTCGCAGAAACACAGATACCACGAAACAGAGACTTGGAGCTGCAGATTGGAGGGGGAAAACTCCGGCGGGGCGCTGCTGGTGTGGTCTCCACCTTCTCCAACGACTTCTCCACCGTCTCCATGATGAAGAGGGAGTAGTCCACCCTTGCACTATGGGTTTGTGGAAGTAACTTATGTATCTCTCCTCTCTCTTGAGCTTCACTAATTAGTGCCATATGAGCTGCTGAACATGATTATGGTCATATATGTAATACCTTTGTGGTGGATCTCTTAAGTTGATATATGTTATGATAATTGCAATTATTATGTCTTTGTTATGAAAGTAGATGCATATTATGTATCTCATTCTTGTCTATGTGTTTTGATCTAACATGTGTATGAGGGCGTGTGAGGGGGAACGTGTGCATTAGTTGGAGTAACGGGGGGGGGGGGGGGGGGGGTGGGTTTGTGGTAAGTTGACAGAAATACCGTGATCCACTTGGGTTTTTAGCTTACTTTGTTCCCTCACTAGGGATAAAGGAAATACCATGCTACCGGGATATGTGGGTGACATTGCCACTATCACCATGACTAGATCTAGCATGTTCTTATTTAAACTTCATGTCATTGAACTTAAAGCTATACTCTGTTTATCTTAATTACTGAGATGTTACGATTTAGTTTGCATCTTGGTGGAGTATAAGAGAGATTAATAACAAAAAGATGTCTATGTTAGGATGTGATGCCCATATTATTAATAACTTGTCTTGTTATAATCTAATATGTCAATTCCTATGTTCCATTATCTACCACTATATAGATCGATCGTAGCATTTTCTAAATTGTTTTTGCTACATATGATGTTGCATACACAGAAACAAAGTGCTACGTGCGAAACATTTTTGCTACACAGATCGGACGCGCGGGATCGGTTCACTTGTCGGACGACTCGGAAGGCGACGGTAGCCAGGCTTCCCTACAGCCGGCTGTCATCACATGCATATATACACATATACATGCATAATATTATGGTATGTCGCACCTTCGCCCATGTCTTGTAGAGATCACCGATTATTCTGCGTAAAATTAAAAAATGTATAGTATTTTTGCTTTTAAAAGTACAAGAATATATTTTGAATTACTACCAAAACTCACCTGATAATGATAAATATAGTCGTGACCCGAAGATTTTATCGTACAACCTCCGATCCGAAAAACGTGACGGAAGAAAGCTAGGCATCACGCACATGCGAGCTACGACAGTCTTTCCGGTCCGGAGGGAGTATCCATGTTTATCATGTTCTTATCACTTTGAGATAGGGATATACTTCCGTGGGCTGAGGTGGACTTTTTCAACTTAACCCATATGTGATTATTGGGCTTATTAATCGGGACAGCGGGTTAGTTTCGCTGGGATGGGACACCGGAGAAGTGGCATGTCCATCCCACTTAAAATCTTAGAACCTAGTACAACAATAGTGTATTTCCAGGTGGCGTCTCCTTATTGGGTAACTGGTCGCGGGCATGAAGGAGAAACTGGACTTCCTTTCCCGCGCTTGGTCCAAACCCCAAACCACGTCAATACTAACGGAAACAGTAGCGCTCACTTTTGCAGTCCAGCCACTCTTAAACCGTACAATACCGTAAATATCGAGCAAACCCCACAGGGCATAAGCGGGAAGAGACAGACAACGGAAGTTTCTTTACTAGACCCTCCAAACGAATAAGTTTGCAATCCAACCCTTCCCTCCTAATCCCGATCCCCAAATCCCCGAACCCTAGCTCGCCAGAGCTCCGTAATCCGGTGAATTCCCCGTCGGCCTCGTTGCCTGCGCCGTGTGATGCTCGTGAAAACTCGGCTGTGAGTGCACCATTCCCATGTTCCATGGCGCCGTCGCCTCCCGACGTGGAGACGCGCTTTGCGGATCTCTGCCAGGTCTCAGATCTTTCTTCCCCATTGCTGAAATCCTTCCGTCATTTGGGTGGGAATTCGCTGTCTAATGCGTGGAGGTTTGATGCAGGAACTCGGAGTGGACAAGGGCGTCGCCAGCGAGGCCGCGGCGTTGCTGGAGGAGGGGAAGGGCGCTCTTCTCACGCCGTCCTCGTTTGGGAGCAAATCGGTAAGGAGTGCTGTCTTTTGCGCGGAAGTTCTCGATTCTCTTGCGACTTCGTGCTAAGTTTGGATCTCTGCAGCTCGAGGATGTGGAGAGGCTGTGCTACGCTTTTGTGTTGTACTGCGCGGCTAGGCTGAAGGGGACGAAGGAGGAGAGCTCCAGGGTTAGGCTGTGGAAGATCTTGGAGGGTTGCAAGCTCAAGTGGGTCTTGCTTTGTTTGCAACTGTGGTTTGGTAAATCTTAGCGTTCGGTTAATTGGTTGGGGTTCCCCTTGGTTTTGTTTGCAGGTATGATGACTTTTTCAAGGAATCACAGCAGTTTCATTCTAAGATTGACCAAATTTTACGGAGCCGGTATGGATCCGATTGGGAAGATCAGCTAGAGGTGGGTTGATGGTCTTGTTTTCAACAGATTAGGTTGAGATTTTCAGGAGGTGCTAACTAAGTTAACTCTCTCTTTGTGTTATAACTTGTGATTCCAGCTGAAACAATTGCAGAGTTTGGTAAATCTGTTGGCAGATGCAAGCAGGTGAAAACCTCTATGTGCCTTAAGATAACTTTCAGTTTGATAATAGTATAGCCAGTGTATTTTCTTATTTTTTGGTGGGATGTGAAGTTCATGATTTCATTACAAATGTGTTACAAGTAGCAACTAATATATACTCCCTCTGTTCCTGAAAATAAGGCCTAGATTTTTTTTCTTCATAATTCAAACAATGTAAAGTTTGACCAAGTTTTTTGAAAAACGACCCAAAACTACAATACTTTATAGATATCATGTCCATGTGAAAATATATTTCACGATATTTCTAAAGATATATTTGGTATTAATGTTCTAGAAAAGGTATATTTCGTATTGTAGATGTTCATGTTTTTTTTGAAAACTTGGTCAAACTTACACTGTTTGACTTTTGAAAAAAATATAGGCCTTACCTCCAGGAACGGAGGGAGTAGTTGACTATCTTGAGATTGGTTATCTTCTCTGTATGGTAATTATTATTTTAACATATGTTTGCACAATATGCCAGGTTCTATCGTAATGCATTTACTGAGCTATTCTCAAGTGCTAGTACTGGTCAGGAGCCTAGATCAACTGCAAATAATCCTGAATATTTTTATTTTGGTTGGCTACTTTTCTTAGCCCTCCGTTCAAAATCACCAGAATTGTTCAAGGACCTGGTATCCTGCATCCATGGATTAGTTGCCATATTGGTCAGTCTTCTTCTTTTCTGTTTTGTTATACATTTTTTCAACCTTTGTAATGAGAACTGGTACTTATTTCAAGTGACCGGTTCCGTGAATAGTCATCACTTACTCTTATCCTTTCTTTGTCTTAATTGGTTGAATTGTTTAATCTGTGGCAGGCCATACTTTTACTTCATGTGCCCACAAGATTTAGGAGCTTCACAATAGAAGGTTCTTCTCACTTAAGTAATAATTCTCACCCTTATATCAGTTTGTTTCTTCAAAGCATGTTCTTTATTTATTTCTCAGCATTGCAACATATAGCTATAATTTGGTTTTGCTGTTCTAAATTTCCAATCCAGTAAAACAAACAATGAGGGGTGTGGATCTCCTTGCGTCATTATGTCATAACTATCATACCTCTGAAGACCGCTTGAAAGAAATGATGGGGAAGTTTCACAAGGCTATAGAGGAGTTCTTCAGCAAGAAAGCAGTAACGGCTTCAGAGTGCACAACTGAAACTTTGGTTAAAATAGATACAGGCATGACTCTGAATAACCTTTCTCTCATGTACGTGCATGCTTATTGAGTTCAGTTTATCTGGTTATGGTTAAATTAGCTGATGTGTTGCTTTATTGTTGTGGTGGCAGATGGACTGATGTATTTCAAGGATCTCCTTGATAACGAGTGTTTTCAGTCAAATTTGGGAAAATTGGAGAAACTATGTAGTACCACTAGCTGGGAAGGGGAGCTTGATTTGAAAATGTTTTTGATCAATAATGACAATATAGGCAGTGCGAAAAATGCTTCTGGAGGTTCAACTAATACAAGCTACCCAAAGGTATCCTAAAATAATTTATAATTATTTCAGCAGTCTAGACTGAATTCCTTTTCCACATGATTGTGATTGAACTCTCATTTTGCAGCGTGTCTTTGAAACATTAGCCTCGCCTACAAGGACAATAAAGAACATGTTGGCTGTCCCTACTTCCCCTTCATCACCTGTCAATGGTGGTTCAGTTAAGATAATGCAGATGACACCAGTGACTTCCGCCATGACAACTGCTAAGTGGCTTCGTGAGGTGATATCTTCATTGCCAGAGAAGCCTTCGTCTAAGCTTGAGCAGTTTCTTTCGTCTTGTGATACAGATTTGACAAGTGATATAACAAAAAGAGTCAGCATAGTTTTGGAAGCGATTTTTCCAACTAAGTCTTCTGGCGACTGGGGTGGTTCCATAGGCCTCAATTGTTCAAACACCTTTGATATTCCATGGGCTGAAGCAAGAAAAATTGAGGCCTCCAAGTTGTACTATAAAGTGTTGGAGGCAATCTGCAGAGCAGAATTACTCAATAATAATATAAATAATCTGACTCCATTGTTGTCAAATGAGCGTTTTCACCGATGCCTGATTGCATGTTCAGCTGAACTTGTTTTGGCAACTCATAAGACAGTCATCATGATGTTCCCTGCTGTCTTGGAGAGTACTGGTTTAACTGCATTTGATTTGAGCAAGATAATTGAGAACTTTGTAAGACATGAAGAAAGCCTCCCAAGAGAACTGAAAAGACATTTAAATTCATTAGAAGAACAGCTTTTGGAAAGCATGGCATGGGAGAAAGGTTCGTCATTGTACAATTCACTGCTCGTTGCCAGACCATCACTTGCTCCGGAAATAAATCGCCTTGGTCTTTTGGCTGAACCAATGCCATCTCTTGATGACATAGTAGCACGGCAGAATATTCATCCTGAAGACTTGCCAGCTACACCATCTAAAAAGCGTGCTGCTAGTCCAGGTACATTGCTACTCAGCCTTGCTTTCATTTGAAGTCTTTTGAGATCAACTGTTTCCATTCTTCAAAACAAGTTGTCCTGTTTTTTCGAGGTTGTTAGTTACAGATTGTTAGTCTTATCAGTTTTACTGCATAGTACTTTATCTACCAATTTGATCTCTTACATTGGTGCTTGTGCCTCTTACATTAGTTTAAGTGTCAGTTTGGCTGCATAATGTTGTAAGGTATATGCTAGCACGATAATACACTCAAGACTACTATGGATAATCTGTGCTGACAAACTATAGCCTCGGGAATCTAAAGACCAGCCTGTATATAATTTGAAAGAAAGTACTATGCATCAGCGAAAACCTGAGATTGCAATAAACTTACTAACTTAGCCATCGATAACTGTGCATACTAGCTTATTATGGCTGGTCCGTCAACATATTTGTTTTGTTTAACCACGTACGTATCATGGACCTTATTTTCCGCAGACTATCCTGGGGTCCCTATTTTCCTTTACATCAACTTTATCATGATTACTTAGAGCCGAGACATTTTTGCACAGTTAATGATGTTGTGCCAAAATGCGGCATTCTAGTGTTCATCATTCAAGATCTCTGAAGTTCAGTAATCATACTGCTAGCCCATTTTTTAGTTTTCTTCTGGCTCTTTTTTCATATTTATTTATCACATATCCATGTAGATGACAATGGGGATGCTCAGTCACCGAAGAGATCATGCAATGAATCCAGGAACATATTGGTAGACCAAAATTTGCAGACACCACCATCAAAGCAAAGCCAGATGTTGAAAGCAAAATGGCATAATCTCCAGTCGACATTTGCAAGGTTTGTCTCACATCTCATATTTCACTAGTTTCCAAACACACTAATTTTCTGCTAACCAAACATTCACAATTTTTCGACGGTTATATTTATCACCTGTTTCTTGTGCAGCCCCACGGTTAACAATCCTGTTGGTGGGAATGAAAAATGCGCTGAAGTAGGGGTTCACATCTTCTTCTCCAAAGTGCGGGTCTCCTTGTAGTTAAACCTTCATTTTCTGCTGCTTTAGTTTTGTTGTTTAAATTTCTAATTCTTTGCTGCAACTTTTGTAGATCTTGAAGTTGGCTGCTATTAGAATAAGAAACTTGTGTGAAAGGCTTCGCTATGTGGAACAAACAGAGCGTGTCTATAATATTTTCAAGCAGATTCTTGATCAACAGACAGCTTTATTTTTTAATAGACACGTCGACCAACTTATTCTTTGCTCCCTCTATGGTGTTGCAAAGGTCTCGCTTATGCTAGCTAATGATCTCCCTATTCTTTCTTTCGCTTTCTCTGAGCTGACTATAGCTTTCTGACAGGTTTCTCAATTAACACTGACGTTCAAGGAGATTGTTAACAATTACAAAAGGGAACAGCAATGTAAACCAGAAGTTTTTAGAAGTGTCTTTGTTGGGAGTATAAATCGCAATGGAGTATGTACCTGAACATGAAATTTTACTTTATTTAATTTTCTTCTGACAACTCTCTCCAGAACTTATGATTCTTCTTTCTTGTTATTCTCGTCTGGCAATTCTTTCTTTCTGGCAGGGACTCGGATCACGCCATGTTGATATCATTGTTTTTTATAATGATGTGTTTGTGCCAGCAGTCAAGCCTTTCCTGGTGGCACTAATCCCTTCTGGTGCTCGTCTGGAGGACAAGAAGAATCCTAATAGTATATGCTCTCCACTTCAGTTTATCTTCTGTGTATTCACTTGTAATTATCTAATATCATTTTAATTACCTGCATTGTAGGCCAAATTCCTGGATCACCAAAGCCATCTCCCTTTTCTAATCTACCAGATATGTCCCCAAAGAAAGTCTCATCTTCCCATAATGTTTATGTTTCTCCTCTGCGGCAAACGAAGGTGTGATTTATGTGTCTGCTCATCTCCATATTCAATCTCTTTACTTTCTTTGTTTCTTCTTCATGCACTATATGTAAATTCTTAGGCTGACCCATGTATCCTTTCGGCTTTCGATGTTCCTTAAATTTGATAGGTTTATGACTGATATTTCCATATAGCGTATTTATGTCCTAATATTCTCCATAGAAGTACTGCAATTGTTTCTCGCGTTGCCACATTTCACTTATTCTACGCACGCCCAGGCTAATAGGTATTTGTGTTTTCACGAAGAGGCAAATTGTTCATGGTTCAAATAATACGACCATGGGAAGCACTGAAAAAAATCATTAGTTATAAGTTATACTCTTCACAATATTTTCCTTACTGGCACAGAAATGATAATGGTGAACCGATACAGGAAAAAGGTTGCTGTAGTTGTCGCGTTCATGAAACCACTTTAAAAGCATAATTTGTTGTACCTATTAAGGAAACACATATTTACTGACTGTTGGAGGTTATACAATGCATCTAAGCAGCTAATGTAACTGGGTGCAATTAGCATACCCGTATCTTAGGAATTATGCCTCAAAACTCCACCCTTTGGTACTGCTATTATGTTTATGAGAAACATATAAACTGAAAGGTATGATATAAATGGAGAGTTTTTTCTTAGGCTATTACTCCCTCCGTTCCAAATTACATCCACTTTTAGCCAAATGCAAGTCATCTAATTTGGAACAGAGGGAGTAGATGGGATTTTTCCTAGTGTTCGAATTTGTGGATAGAGATGGTCAGCACTAGCATTATGACCAGGATAATGCGAGCACAACAAGCTTTGCTATGTTTGCTGGAGAAATATGATTACTTCTATTATATCCATGCAAAGCAGAGACTTACTAGTAGTTACTTATGGGTAGTCACTAGTGAGGGGGTGCCAGCCAAAAGTTTATAAGGTTGGATATGCCAGTGACGAAAAATAAGAGAAGCTGAACGATTGCGGTGCTACTAGAGTCTGTCTGCTATAGTTGAGGCATGATTTGCTTTAACATCAGAACCCCACATATTTGTGATAACAGTCACTTCAAGTTGTTCTATACTCTGCCATTCCACTAGAAGTGGTTTATTTTAAAACATTGATTGTGCGAGTGCAGTAAATATAAGTTATAAAATGTGATTAGTTGTGTTTAACCTTTTAGTCCGCACCCTACATGGATAGTATAACTATATCTTTGTGAACTAATTCTTTGCAACCATGCTTCTCTATCTCACTCTACAGAAGGATGCGTTGCTTTCACCAAGTTCGAGAAGTTTCTATGCATGCATTGGCGAAAGCACCCATGCTTATCAAAGTCCATCTAAAGAACTGGCTGCTATAAATAAACGTCTAAATTAGTATGTCAACTTTCTGAAAAAAACAACATTTTTCTTGCGACATGAAGTTGTGCTGACGACACACCGCCATCACTCATTTCATTTTGAACCTGCAGCACCAGCAGGAGAATCAACACCCGAATCAACTTTGACCTGGTAAGTGACTCGGTGGTAGCTGGTACTCTGGGCCAACCAAACGGTGGCCCAGCATCTCCGGATCCTGCAGCTGCATTTAGCCCCTTATCAAAGAAGGGGAAACCAGGACCAGAGTCTTGAGCAAATAAATGGGCATCTCCCTCTGTATATAGCTCACAATCCCACAGAAGGCTTCCATTCTGAATAAGTGGGTGAAGTGGACTGCTTCTACTGTACATGTATGTGTTAGGGCATCAGTATAAAAGTAGCTGATTTCTTAGAAGTAGCATTCCTGGTGTATCATTTTATTGTTTCTGCTGATTCAGACATTAGGGTGTAATCTTTGTAAAATGCTAACCGGCCTTATTTTCCAGTGTACAATCTGTTGGTCTTCTATAGAAAATCTAGCATGTGAGTTTTTTTTTCCTGTGCCCAGCTCCCAGCAGTGATGTATTTTCTTATAGTATAAGGCATTCGATTTCTACCTTCTTGGCATATATCAAGACTGCCTCTGTTATCAGTATTGGGTCCATGCACGATTTGCTACTAGCTCCATCAGATTTATGGTTCTGTATTCATTGTGATCACAAACATTGTCGATGATGCTACGAGAGCGCTAATTATTTTCTTTCCTTTTAGCTTTCTTAAGTAGATGATTGGTCTGCGTCTAATATGCCAGATACTGAATAATTTTGGGTTTTCCTGTGATGAACAAACCAATCCTGAATAATTTTGGGCTCAAGTGAACTCTGAGTGATAATTTCCGTATCATAATTCCGGTCTTTGGGAGCATGCTACTTTTTTATGAGTTGAGGGAAAACATTATGAATATTTAAAGAATAAAGATACAGTTAAATAAGGATGACACATTTCACAATTGAAAGTGGCTGTTAGCTACCATTTCTCTGCTATTATTTCTTAGATCTATCCTCAATAGAACAATTATTTATCGTCTGACAGCATGTAACACCCCTGCATAGATTGCGCATGATTTTACAATATGGCATAATCTTTTTCTGCATATGAGAAGCTTGAATATCACCGTTCATCAGGACCTGAAGCATTAGCTTCTGGAGGTTCAGATAAAGAGCAAAACCAGCAGGGCATCAGCACAAGGCTACAGCTCCTTCAGGTACAGCCGGTGACACCACCATGTAGAGGCTAGATGAGTCTGGTAACTCCGGTGATGGGGGCGCACTGAATTTACTTCTAAACAGCAGATGCTCCTTGAGCTTGTCGAGCGCTTCTCGCATCCAGTCGTACCGACAGAGACTGTCCACCTGCTCGACTGGTACCTGAATAACAAACACACACCATGTTCAGTTACCTAAGAGTTTTGCTGATATAGCATAAAATCAGATTATGCATCCATGAGAGTGCAACGTATTGCTAGTGTGTAGGATGATATGTGCTCACCCATCTCCTGCCATGGGTGACATGCTCAGGCCATGATTCCAGCAGCTCAGTGACCTGGAGTGCAAAGATGAAGCCCTTACAAGCCCCTTCCTGTCCGCTGCTGCTCTGCTTGCTCTTGCTCTTGAATATCCATTCTCCTAGTGGAGCCCCCTGAATTCAAGCCCAATCTTCAGATTTTACTAATTTTCTCAATACTCTTGACAAGTTGAGCAGTAAGAATACTCATAGTGGGAATAATATAACATACTCCCTCCGTTCCGATGAATAAGGCCTATATTTTTTTGCAAAAGTCAAGCTAAGTAAAGTTTGACCAAACTTTTAGAAAAATCTATCAACAAATAAGATATTATATAGATATCATATGAAAATATAATTCATAATGTTTCTAACGACGTAAGTTTTACATTTTGCATGTCAATATTTTTTCATAAAAACTTGGTCAAACTTTACATGGATTGACTTTTCCAAAATAATATAAGCCTTATTCATTGGAACGGAGGTAGTAAGTATTAACATAAGTGTCACATAGATAAAAAAAGATGATGTGACATGTATTTAATAAAAAGAGAGATGGTTGTGGCAACATACCGTAACATCACATATTGTAATACAAAATAAGTCTACACCATAACAAATATGACACCACACATATGCTACAACCCACAGACATAAACTAATACTATCATATGCATGCTACTAGTCTATATTACTCCCCGCTATGAGTAGTCTAACTGTTTTGGTAATTGTCAATCACCATATTTTTGTTTATAACACCCAGCTTAAGCACACGCCTCTCAAAGCACATTAACAAACAGAAAATTCCATCCGTTCTAATATGCCACCGCATGTAACTCGTGTGATTTCATATTGTTTCATTCCGTCTAGCATGATAGTATTTGTGCACATAGGACTTAATTTGTCAGCTACCTAACAAAACCAAGGATTGGTATATTTGTTTACCCGCAAAAAACAAAACAAAAAAAGGATGGGTACATTTGCAGCGTGGATTCTCTGGCTTAGAATAGCCTAACTTTGTGTCATTGACAGGTGGGTCCCGCATCCGATGGCCCCCACAAATCAGTGACCCAAAGTCAGAAAAAAGTCAGAGGAGCAAAGTCAGAAAATCCGTGCCGGTACATTTGTTGCTGCTTGACTCTGACATACCCATCATGCGCAGGTATTTACATTATCTATTTCTGTCGTTGTACTGCCCCAAAACTATTGTTTCATGTCGACATGTATCTTTTCTTGCAATATATCCTGACGCTCCAAAACCACACTACAAAAAACTGCAAAAAAAGAGGGAAAAATCAGACCACTCCAAAAATAACATTGCTTTCTATGAGTCAACAACCATTCGTACGCAACGAATAGGTAACTTACTTTTCCAAGCTGCTATGCTAGCCACTTAACATTGACCATTCTATCCGTTCCAATGCAAAAAAAAAAAAGAAATTGCCACGAGAGTGACTCATCATGGCAATTGGCAATACACGCATGTTCCTGATCATCAACTAGTTTTTTAAATATTTATAATCCACGTCATCACCAGGAGAGAGAGAGAGAGAGTGAGGCGCCTACGTTTATAGTGCCCTTGACGCCGGCTTCCTCGAAGGCCTCCCTGCAGGCAGCTTCCTCGACGCTCTCGTCATCTTCCCATCCACCCTGCACAGACCAGACCAGCCACATCATAACCTTGTCACCACGAGCTATCCCATGGCAGTTTCTTAAGAACTTATGAGCAATAATTTAGATTCTTCACATGATTGAACTAATTTTATGCATATCACCATATAATTTCCTAGATTGATTGGCTCACCTTTGGGAAGATGAGGTCGCTTCGCTTTGGCGTCGAGATCATGAGTACTTGGAGCCTGTCCAGCACAAGATCATCCTTCAGAGGGCAGCTAGTGTCTCCATCTTCGTCCGTGAGCATGTAAGGGATACATCTGTTCAAGGAAAAAAAGATAGATACTTGAGATAGTGCCTAGGCTAAAGGTAATTCATATGTAAACAAGCTCCATACAGATTTGCAATATTCTTACTTCTTAGTCCTTTTTAATAGAGTTCAGTTTGCATCGATTAATTTCGGCATAAAAAAATACGCACAAAACCTGGCGTTTTCTTGTTTGGTCTTCAGAAACGTCTTACGGTATGTAATTTCATGTGACTACGCAATTGTTGGAGGGATCGATCCGATTTGGTTTGCACTTTGCACAGTTAACGCGAGCTTTCGAGTTCAATCAAGAGATCAGAGAATGGAACAAGAAGTTTAGTTAAGTACCCTGAGACAAGTCGATAACAGCCTTCATACCGCTGCCGGTGGCGTCCTTGCCTCGCGCAAACCACGCTCTCCGCCACCACCTCCGCTGCCGAGAATGAAGACGAGGACGCCATCTTTTCTTGGCTCGATCACACTAAAAGACTATCTCAAGAACCTGTACACACAATTACACTTCTAGGAACATAGCCTGACTTCCTGGGCTTGTAGACATGTATGCAACCTGCTTAATCAAACCAATTAAGGATCTATAAATAGAGAGATGCTGCAAGAGCTAGCTAGCTCACCTGTGAAAAAAATCCAAGAGCAACTCCAACTCTGTCTCGCAACACCAGGAAGCATCAATTGGTACCCTTGCTGATATCACAGGCCTCTCCCAGCTGCATGCCACTGGCACCAAGAATCTCTTGCTTTGCATTAGTCTGCTGGCTCTAGTTCTAGATTTGGGTGCGCAATGGGTGCCTAATTCGCTTTGATATTATTCTGAACCCAATGCTCCAAGAATCCAATCCTTATCTCTTTACCTAGGTCGTAGCCAAGCAGCAGCTATAGACCTTTGGATCTTATCCGATCGGAATTACCACACAAGGTACCCGGATATTGGGGATTCTAGCTTCCTGTGGTTCTTGGAGCTATTTATAAGGACTAAACAAAACATTTCTGAACAATTTGCACCTAACCCCTTCAATTTTTCTAGACGTCTAAAGTATCTCCTTGCTTATATTGTTTTTTCCGTCACCTGGTCAATGGGGTGCTTGCCTTGTCATATTGTGTCAACCAATCCATGTTTACTTGGATACCGCCAATATGGACGAGTGATCTTGGCATATACGGAGTATGTTTTTTGGGTATACAAATACCATCCATTGTTGTAAAATCGAATATTAAGGAATTGCCTCGTTTAAGAAACAATTTGAAAACTTTTTCTTTCTTACAAAGTGACTAGCTGAATCATTCGTTCTTGAGAGGAATCCGTATATCAGGTCAATGGTACCATTACGCAGTTAGTGTGACAGACAGATGACAAACGTTAATTAAGAGAATTCTAAGGTAAGGTGTATCATTTTCGACTATAGTCGTGACTAACATAGACGACTATCACACATATCATTTATATGTTACCATCTCCAAGGTGGGTAGCATATGTGTATGCGTAAAACAATATTTTGGCGTTTTCAAATTTAATGCATGATGATGAGAAAAATGAAATAACATGCATTATCGAATTAGGGTGTTACCTTGAGATGTTACAACTTATCCCTGAAAAAGTTCTGAAAACAGTTGCTTATACAAATGTCCGAGCCAAAAGAGAGAAAAAACCGAACTCCCGCATCGCTCAATCGTGTGACTCGGGTCAAACCATAGTGCCATTGAGTCATTGCCCTCTCCACCATCAACCACATCGTCGTAACTACTGGCCTTCCGTCCACGGCTCGCTCCGGAGAGATGGAGCCCATGTCGCTTGTAATGCTGATGTTGCAGCCACACATGAGGCTTGGTAGTGAGCCCTAGGCATCGGCAGGAGTCGGGTTCTAAATTTTTATTGGGACACTCGTTACACCCTTGTTTACATAAGATAAATGCGGAGGGACCAGTCTAAAATGAAATAAAATCTATGGCCCAAAACATGACCTATGACAAGAAACAATTCGGTTTCACTCCCAAAATAAAAGTGAAGGAAGTTACACTAGTAGGAAAAGCCTTGAAGTGCGTGTCAATTTGGCCCTTGGTGGTGTGTTTTTCACACGCCACTGGTTTTGCGTCACTGCTAACAGCTACTAGTGATGCGCATTAGACGCGCCACTGGTAAGTGTCATATTACTGACACTTTGTCGGCACGCCACTAATGCAAGTTACCTGCGGCGAGGCAGAAACATGCCACTAGAATAGTTCGACAACTAAAGCTGAAACTCAACGCTAATTTTGATTTCGCTGGAATTTTTTGAAATTGCTAATTTTAAATTCAAACTTAAACTTAATTTCATAAACCAGGAAAGTAACAAGTTTCGCACCAAAAGGCTCTTACACTAATTTAAACATAAACAAACCCAAGATCTAATGAACCAGGTGGCCGCCTGCCTAGTGGACGAAGCCCTACCCTTCATCGTCGGTGATGTCCATGTAGACATAGGTCGATGGTGTTGGCGACCCGGTGCGTGGTGGCATTGGTTCTGGCTTAGGACCCGGCGGAGTTGTGTACAGCGTCGCGGAAGCACCTTCGGCGACGAGCTCTCGGACGAGCCGGTCAAGGTCAAAGCTCTTGTCGCGCGGTAGAATACGAGGGCGCACCAGATCCAACCTTTGTCGTGACTAAGGTCTAGGTTCCTACATGATTTTTCTTGGCTCAGCCAAAGGACGTTGGGGCGGTCGCCTTTAGAAGGATGACGGGAATCCAGTTGTGGACGTTGGAACACACTACAACAACGTCTTTATCACTAGTAGGAATATGCTCATAACCACCATGCTACCGCTGGCGAACACAGAAGAACATGCGCCAGTAGAAATAGCACTGGCGAACACGGTGCCGCCACAATCAGCGGTAAAACTACTACCGCTGGCGAACAAAACAAACAGTTTGCCAGCGGTAGCACTGGGCTGGGGGCGGCTGTGACCGAAGCATACCGCTGGCGAACACCGTTTGCGTTCGGCAGCGGTAGCGACCTTAGCGCTGGCGAACTACTGGAGAGGTGCGCCAGCGGTATTTAGGCGGCTGTATCATGGCTGCCGCGGTAATAGTGGTAACAACCGCTGGCGAAATAAAACGATGTTAGCCAGCGGTAAAACTGCAGCACTGGGGAACAAAAATTGTGTTCGCCAGCGGTAACCTGGGATCAGATCATTAAAACTCCAACCACCTCCTTTTCCCTCCATTATTTCTCCATTAACTTCTCTCTCTAGCTCGAGCCAACCCGATTTTTTGCTCTCCCCCCCTTCTTATACTCCCTTTTTAGCCAATAAAATCTAATTTTTTTGATAGATCGAGCTAAACCACTTCCCAAAACCACTTTACACCTAAAATTTCACTCTCAAAACCCTCTACCTTTAGATACTAGTTACACCCTTTTGGAGCAGTCCATAGCCATTTTGTCGATGGTCTCGCCTTGGATATCTTGTCTTGTGTGTATTGAATCAAGGTAGAGCCCTATTCCGAATAATTTGTGTGAAATGAACCCTATATATGTGAATTTATGTGAAATGACAAATTTTGACATGAAGTGGACTAAATTTGTGAAATTTGTGATGAAATGGACACAATATGTGTGAAATAGGAGGGTGATGCCGATTTTTTGCCGAAATGTTGATTCATTTCCTATTCGGCAAATTTCGGTACTCTTTCTTATGACCTCTACATATAGAAAGGTCATGGCGAATTTTTTCGTGATAAGCGGTATATGTATGATTCTCATGAGTTTGTTCTACACTTTGCAGGCGATCGATAATGGCCGTCATGAGTGAAGCACACGCGACAGAGGACATGTTTCGACATAACCGTACAGAGATAAGATGTCCGTTTCGAAAATGCAAACTAGTGGGATTGATCAACCCTTTCTCCGGAAAGTTGCTAGAGCACTTGCTAATGCGTGGTTTCATGGATGGCCACACTCAGTGGTTGACCGATGAAGATGATGAAGGTAATGAGGCACCGGCGACAGGAAATGATCATGATCATGAAGGGGATCATGAACATGGTCACAATAATGATAACAAAGAGCCTCCTGATAATGATGGAGATGAGGTGGCAGAAGAAACAACTATCGAAGACGACGACACGCAGACGCTATTAACTTTACTCGTGCGAGATCCTCATGTCCAAGAACTGCTTCTAAAGAAGACCACTAACTCCATATCAGCTGCTAGAGAGCAATCTAAGCCGGCGCAACTCGAGATAGACGCAAATACTCCGTTATATGCAGGTTGCGGCGCGGAAGATTCCCGTTTGAATGTTGCGCTCAATGTTTTGCAGATGAAGGCAAGATACAAATGGAGCGATATAAGCGTCGATGCTAGTCTGGAATATTGGCACGGTGTCCTTCCGGAGGAGATCCAAAAAGTTGTGACGAGGCCAAGAAAGTCATTTGCCGTTACCACACGAGAAATTTCACTTGTGCATTAATGATTGCTACATTTATTGGAAAGAGGATGCGGAGAAGACAAAGTGTCCAGTGTGCGACGCCGCTCGATACAAGAAAGAGAAAGCTCCTCGAAAAGTTGTTTGGTACTTTCCGCTGATTCCCCGTCTCCAGCGGTATTTCACGGACCGTAAGGAAGCTGAGCTCATGCGCTGGCACACGGAAAGAAAAAAGCAAGTGCTTAAAGATCCAAAGCGTAATGAAAATATAAATCTGACACACCCTTCAGATGCAAGTCAGTGGAAAGCAGTAGACGCTGAATATCCAACCTTCGGAGCAGATCCAAGGAACATCAGGTTGGGTGCGAGCACCGACGGACTTAATCCGTTTGGCAGCCAGAGAAGCACACACAGCACCTGGCCCGTGTTTGTATGGATTTACAACCTCCCCCCTGGTTGTGCATGAAAAGGAAGTACATTCACATGAGCATGCTAATTCAAGGCCCGAAACAACCTGGAAACGACATCAATCTGTATCTGAAGCTACTGAAAGATGAGCTAGACACCTTATGGGCCGAGGAAGGTGTGAACACATGGGACGCCGTCGCAGAAGAATATTTCCCTATGAGAGCTGTCTTACTCTGTACTGTGCATGACTTTCTCGGATATGGATATGTCGCAGGTCAGGTGTGCCACGGACATAACGGATGTGTGAGGTGCATGGACGATCCGACGTTTCTCCAGCTTCCGAAAGATCCCGGGTCTTCGAAAACCGTCTACATGGGCCATCGAAGAAAGACCCTTGGAGAAGGCGTGGAGACCTCTTCAACAACGAATATGAGCCCGGGGGACCACCCCTTCAGAGGTCCGGGGAAGAAATCTTAGAGCTACTGAATGGTTGGGAACAGTGCCCTGCGCCGGGAAAGAAGCGGAAGGCACCAAAACCTCTCCTGGGTGTATGGAAGACGAGGTCCGTGTTTTGGGACTTGCCGTACTAGAAGATTCTCGGTACGCCTCATTGCCTTGATCTAATGCATATCACGAAGAATGTGTTCGAGAGTTTGTTTGGCACTCTGCTCAACATGGCGGAGAGAACCAAAGATGTGTCGAAAGCAAGATACGACCTACTTCATTTCAATATGAGAGAAGAGCTTCATTACTATTACTGCCCAACGGTGCCTGATGAGACAGAGGAGCAGGACGACGGTCCTAGGGCCAAGAGGGTGAAGCTGAATTACTATTACTGCTCCCCCCTCCTGCTTCACCCTAAGTCCAAAAGAGATCGAACAATTGATGAAATGCCTTCTAGAAGTCAAAATTCCTTTGGGTTACGATGGACTGATAACAAGATTTCTAGACTCGACCAAACAGAAGTTCAGCGGGATGAAGTCTCATGATTGTCACGTGATGATGACGCAGATACTCCCGGTTGCGATCCGTGGTATAATGGACAAACACGTCCGTGAAACCCTGTTTGGCCTATGTAACATTTTTGACGTGATCTCTAAAAAGTCGATCACCCTCAAACGACTCAAAAGACTAAAGGAAGAGATCGCCGTGATCCTATGCGAGCTTGAAATTTACTTCCCTCCCGCATTCTTTGACATCTGTGTGCATTTGTTGATCCATATCGTGGATGATATCATCCATCTGGGGCTGTTGTTCCAGCACAACATGATGCCGTTTGAAAGGATGAATGGGGTCATCAAAGGTTTCGTCCGTAATAGGGCTCGTCCGGATGGAAGCATCGTTCAAGGATTTCTCACCGAAGAGTGCATTTCTTTCTGCACGAATCATCTGAACGTTCAGGATCCGGTTGGTCTGCCAGGAAACAAGCACATCGATAGGCTCCATGGAGTAGGTCACAAAAATGGCCGGAGGGACTTGCATGTGGACTTCGCTTGTCGACGCGCCGACTTTAACATGGCAAACTTAGTGGCTCTACAACACATTGAAATGGTCGATCCTTGGTTGAAAAAACACCAACGAATGATTGAGAAGAAATACACTGACAAAGGCAAGCAGAGGACTGAAGGAGAAATAATCAGAGAGCACAACTCCTCTTTCCTTCAATGGTTCAAAGAACACCTTGTCGCTAATCCTCCCTCGATGAGTTCTGTAGAAGGAAAAATGTTATACACATTGGCACATGGCCCCGCGCCCAACCTCGATACGTTCCAAGCTTATGATATAAACGGGTACACATTTTACACGGAAGCAAGGGACAAAACTTCCGATTATCAAAACTCAGGGGTAACAATGGAATCCTACACCGGTGACAAGCTATTAAGATATTACGGAAGGATCGATGAGATATGGGAGCTTAACTACTCCAGAGAAGGTGTCGATGTTCCGCGTCAGATGGGCTATAAGATCAACCGTCACAAAAGAAGACCAATACTTCACCACCATGGTTCTACCCGAAGCCGACAGTTCATCAGGCGCAAATGTCACCGCGCAAAATGAGCCATGGGTATTGGCTAAGCACGTGTCTCAATGCTTCTTTATAAACGACCCGTCACGTCCTAGCCGTGTTGTCGTGAGGAGAGGCAAAAGAAACATCGTCGGAATGGATGTAGTCGCCAACGAGAATGACTTCGACGAGTTCGGCGACCCAAATATCGATGATGATGAAGATCATGATGATGATACGGCAACATACAACGAGAATGACTTCGACGAGTTCGGCGACCCAAATATCGATGATGATGAAGATCATGATGATGATACGGCAACATACACCACAAGAAGAAGCAGAACCACGTTACCTCGGCAAGGTCAACCATTCAGAAGAAAAAGTCATGATATGGGGCTAAATTATGCGACTGCGAACAAGAAAGGCAAGAAGATTTTCAAACGATGAGAAATACATGCATTATGTGTATCATAATTTGTATTTCTTCAAATTTTGGAAACTATGGCCGTGTAATTTGATATGAAGAATCCACAAGTCATATGGCCGTGCGAATGTTTGAAATGTACACGAATATTTGAATTGCATATTTGAAAAGTTATAAGTATTTGTGAATGGCTAAGTATTGGTGAGCAAAATATAACTATTTGAAATGCACACATGTAATTTCAAATGTATTTGAATAACTAAAACCAAAATACAAAACATAACAAGAAAAAAGAAACAGAACAATAAAAATAAGTACAAATGAAAAAAGGAAAAATAGTACCGCTGGCGAACAACCCTTCTTGTTCGCCAGCGGTAAGGAGGGGTACCGCTGCCGAACACACATCCTTGTTCGCCAGCGCTAGGCCTGTTTGTTCGCCAGCGGTATGTTATGCGTGGGCATTAAGTGGCAGCGCTACCACTTACGGTTTTCATACCGAAAAAACAGATCCCGCGCGCCACCTGCTCCCGCAACCGCGACGCCACGCCGCCCCTACTCTGCTTGCCGCCGCGCCGCCCCTCCTCTCCCTCCCCGGTGGACGCGCTGCCCCTCCTCTCCCTCCCCGGTGGACGCGCAGACCCTCCCCCGCGAGCATGCGTTCGCCGCCCCCGGTGGTCTCCCCGCCTCTGCTCTCGCCGCCGCGCCGCCTTGCCTCGTCTCGCCTCCCCGAGGTGCCCTCACTCTCCTCTTCCCCTCCCTCTCCTCTTTCTCTCCCTCATCCCTCCTCTCCGGCCTTTTCTTCCTTCCTCCCTCCTCATCTACCACTTGTACCAGGGGCGGAGCTCCCTTAAGGCCAACCTGGGCCTTGGCCCGCCCAGTATTTGGCTAATCCTTCCTATTTTTAGTTGGGTCGGCCCATTAACACTTTAATTTTAAAGGAAAACATGGTTCTTTTGCAGCCTGGCCCGCCCAAAAATTCTGCTGAAGCTCCGCCACTGACTTGTACAGTAGGTGTTTGTGCAAATGCATGACCGAACAATTAGGTTAGTTTTGGTAAAAAATAGTATAGGTTAGTCTAAGACTCAGAGGAGAAATATTTGAGGTTAGTTTAGGATTTTTTTCGAAAAATTTAAAATTTGCTTAAAATTGCTAAGTTATAGTCACTGTTCTGCCATAGCTTCAAAACACAACTTCATTTAGGTGTTAGGAAATTTAAAATAATTGTTTCTGGTTTTTAATATGAGGTACTAACTTTGTATAATGGATTTGTGGAAGAAAAATGTCAATTGGAAAAACGTTTGATAATTTGGTAAGGCTCCAAAGTTGGAACTTTTTAACAGATTTGAAGATAGGGTTTTGTCCCTGTTTTTGGTTTTTAATGAGTTTTACTTACATGTTTGTGAGTTGTGGATTTCTAAATGTTCATTTATATTTGTGTTCGAATTATGTGTATGAATGTGTCACTTGTGACGTGTATGAAATGTCGGAGATTTGTAAATGTCCATATTGTGGCTTGTGTAGCCTTTTGCATGTTATGAAATGTTTGCAGGTACACATGAGACCCTTGAGTTCGCCGGAATGTTGATAAACTTCCGTTCCGGCAATTCGGGTACTCGATATGTCCTATTTTTTAGCAAAGGTCATGCCCAATTTTTTGTGTGAAATTTGAGCATGACTTGTGTTAAAAATAGGACATATTTGAGTATTAGCTAGCTATGTTCTTTCTATTATATTTGTATTAACTATGTTCTTTGTACTCATTAGAAAGATGAGTCACAACTTGGAGGCCGGGGGTTCTCGGATGAGAGATGAAGACCCGATGGACGATGCCTATTTGAGAATGCTTGGGATGCCGACGTAGATGATGAGATGGAGGAAGCCCATCATGATGCCGGTAGTACTAGTGGTGTCGGCAATGATGACACATCAGGTAACGAGACCACCGGCAACGAGATCACTACTAGTGGGGCTGGCGATGGCACGTCTGGTATTGAAGCCAAGCGTGCATGGAAGGATAGGCGTCCCTGAAGGAGATATGCCCTAGAGGCACTTAATAAAGATAATTTATTCGTCATATCTCAATTGTTCATTATATGTTTTATACCATGCTATAACTGTATTAAGCGGAAACATTAATACACGTGTGGTAGATAAACAACCAGGTCCCTAGTAGCCTCTATCTAACTAGTTCATTGGGCAATTGATGATCGAGGTTTCCCGATCATGTGACATTGATGTCAGTTGACAATGAAGTCATGTCATTGGGAGAATGACGTGATGGACATACCCAATATTTGTAGGACGTAGTCATTACGCCTTTGACCGTGAGATCAACTCTTATTGCTATTCCTGAAAGATACTTTGATTGCATCAAACGTCATATCTTAATAGTGTGACAATAAAGGTGTCCCTCTCGGGTATCGGAAGGGAGTATGTTGAGACGAGGGATCAAGAGCGGGATTTGCCAGTCCGCATAGCAGGATAGATACTCTAGGGCCCACTCGGTGAGATTATGTCAAATGAGCTTGCAAGCGTGTGACTAGGTCACCAGGACATAATATCATGGACGAGTAGAAGATAGCGGTGTCGGTAACGAGATGAAGCTAGGTATCGTGATATCTATGAACGAGTCTCGGACACGCTAAGTATCGCCATGGCAAAAGGTTTAAGACTCGACGTCCAGGTTCGAACGACAAAGTTATTCGTTATCTCACAGGGATTAATTCTGGGTATCCAAGGTCCACGAATTAGTCATTGATCGGAGAGCTTGTGATAAGGGGTGGCCCGATCTTCTCTTGTGAGCAACACGAATTTTGGTGGATGTTTGGTGGATGAAAGATAACTAGTGTCTCACTGAAAACTCTCCTGGGATAATCCCTGTTGCCAATGCAACAACAATCAATCCCTTTGGATATTCTCAACTACACACTCTTGCACAACGTAATCAACGATCACGAGGTGGTCCTGTATCCCCTTATTCCCAGTGGAACAACAAGATAGCACGTAGAATTTGCAGCGGTATACTTCAAGATGAATGCTTGTCCAGCAATACAATCTAGAGGCGGCTAGGGTTTATGTTTAACCGAATCTAACCTAATAATTCGTGGGTATGGAGTATATATGAGAGAGAGGGGGTGCGGACCAAGGATGAGGCGCACCACCACCTATTCCTAACTGAGTTGGACTCAACCAACTCGGATACAAACCGACCCAAACATGGGTTCGGTCATAGGGACTCGCAGGCCCAAGCCTAATGTGACTAGGACTCCTCTTGTGGTGCCTTGGGGATGCCATCCACGCCACCCTTACTTGAGCACTTGTTGTATGTATTCTGAATTTTATCCTTCATGAATTTGCTCTTGTTCTTCATGTGATCCTCCTTGTTCTTCATGCTTGGCTGCTCCTCTCCTCCATGAATGCTTGTGTTATCAACAAACCTGATCATACATAAATGCATAGACTTAGGTAGTATAAAATTCTCATAACCACAAACGTCATATTCTATTAAGAGTGAATTCACCTGTTGTTCTAATAACTTGGTTCTTGATCTTGTCATTGGTCCAATTCTCACTTCATTGGGTTTATCTTGAACAGCAACATCTTCAATTGGAGAAAGTGTAGAAGAGTTAGGGATGTCCTCATCAGCTTGTCTCGATCATGTCTGTAGAGATCTCGAACCGCTAGGGTAACACACTTAAGGAAAGTCGACATATTTACCGGAAGAGAAATAAGGAAAAGAGAGCACCGGGAACGTCCCGGGAAAGATCCGATGGAGATCGGGCAGCGACGAAATAGTTTTCGGAGCCGGAATAAATTATGTAATATGTATTTAATATTAATTAATGTAATTGATAGTTAAATATATTTTTATTTAATTTTTCCTGAATTTTTAAAGGCAAAATACCCTAAATGGGCCTTCTCATGCAAAGAGGGCCCATGAGGGGGGGAAGCTTCCCCCCAAAGGGAGAGAGGGAGTTCGGCCGGCCTAGGTGGGCCCCATGTGGCCCACCCATGGCCGGCGCACCAAGGAAGGGGGGCGGGTGTGGGAGTTTAGTCCCACACCGCCCGGCTGGCAAGGTTGGCAGCTCCCATCCTCCTATATATATGGGTGCACCCCTGGCCTTTGAAACACACCAATTTCTCTCTCTCTTTCTCCTTGATCCCGTGATTCCCTTGTTGGAGTTGCGCCGAGGAAAAGTTCTCTCCACCATACGCACACCGCCGTGCTACTGGTCTCCCGGTCCCAGTCTTCCGCTGCTTCGTCCCTGGATCGGAGCCCGGAGTTCGTCGGCTTCACCGTACGTGTGTAACGCCCTGCGAGGTGCCACGCTAGTGGTGCTGGAGGTCTGCTTCCTCTACACGACCTCGAGGTCTTCGTTGGCTTCATCGACAACGCTTGTGCGGGAGCGTAATCCCCGCTTTTCGGTCTACAAGGGTATGTATACCGATCTCCTTCGTATTACTATATCTGCATAGTATAGATCCTGGCTAGTTTTTTTGGTTATCGCTGTTAGGAATTTTTTTGTTTTCTGCCTGCGATCCCCTTCACCTGCATCGTCGTGTCGAGTGCTGGTCGTTGCGTCTAGTTTTTAGAGTTTTGAGTTCTGTTCATATCCCTCTCCCTGTGGGTGTAAGACATGTTTGCACAAGCGTATACGTGGAAGGTTATTATGGCGAGCCTAGCATGTACAGACATGGCCTCGGAACACGGAGACCGAAAGGTCGAGCATGAGTCACAAAGTTGGTGTGATTGACATATCGATATCTACCTTTGAAGTTATGTTGCCGGCTCTGACGATAAGGGGTTGCATAATGGATGAGGATCGTGTAATCACTAAAACGATTAGAGGGATATTCGTTTTGAGTGGGAGTTCTGGTAGTTTTATTTTATTAAAACTTGAACTCTATTTTATAATGAACAAAGTCTTTATGTTTTGCAAAACCTTTGTAGATATTAACTAATGTAATAGCCTTCTTTAAAAATTAGGCGCAATCCTGCGATTGAGAAACTTAAAAGGTTGGGTCCAAACTTCATAGTTTTATACTTTAGCTTGAGGATACTCCTTGTTTAAACCATTAGCTCTTTGTGATACAAATACCCGCTAGGAGATAAACCCGGAGATTCCGCTAACAAAAGGATAATTTGGATTATCATGTTTTTGTGCGGATAATATCATCATAGTCCAGTGTATGCTATGATCTCTGCCATAGAGAATTAACGGTGGGTACGAGTTGCTAGATCGCGAACATATGAGATGATCGCTAAACTCAGGATACACCTAAAGTTGGGTTGATGAAGTTTATCAGTACGTTGACTGTTTTACTTCTCAACCAAGATGGAAGAGAATACACGCATTGAAGGAGCACGTGGCAGTCATACTTGATGACACTGGTCATACTCGATGACATTGGTCATACTTGATGACATTGAGACGCCTCGCTCAGCTCGATCACTGGATGACAGACAACGTTGCCAGATGCAAATGCTTTGTCATAGACTATGTCATGCAAGGGGAATCGTTCACCTTCATGGTTCTTGATTGCGTTGGAAAAATCAAGAAGATGAAACAGATCGCCGGGAAGTCATCAATGATGATGGTGTATATATGATATACACGTTATGAATGTTTTACCTAAGCAAGTACTCGCAGTACTGACTAAGTTTTTGATACTAGTGATGTTTTATGAAAACCAGATTTACTGCTTGAGTAGCTTGGAAGGATGAGGCGACAATGTGTGTTGATGATGGCAGACAAAATGTTGTGATGGCCATAGACACTCTCCCTCTAGATCTACCATTTGAATAAATTCTTTTATGGTCGTCTGTTAGTATGATCGTTATAAGTGTGTCTTCTCTAGCAAGACAATTGTTCATATATGTTAGTGACAAAATCGTTGTCCTATATTTATGAAGTAATGATCATAAGCCGATTTGAATTTAGATGGTAGAAGCTCCCACATTCATAATATTAATGCCAAAGGATACAAACTTAATAAAGACACCACATTCGTGTGGCACTACCGTTTAAGTCATGTCAATGTTAAAGTCAATAAACAAGCTCCATACGGATGGATCTACAAGTCTTTAGATTTGATCTTTTGACACTTGCAAGATAACTAAGACACCGTTTTCGGAAAGCGGTCATATGACTTATTGATAATCATGCATATAGATGTATGTGGATCAATGAAGTAATTAACGCGTAGTGGAGATCTTTATTTCGTAAACTTCACTGAACGTTTTGAGTATAACTTGTTGAGAATCATGCATATGGTGTATGTGAATCAATGAAGTACTTTAACGTATAGTGGAAGTCTTTATTTCATAGACTTCATGAATATTCCGAGTAGATATATGGATATCCACTTAGGAAATGTTAATCTGGAAATTTTGATTCGATCAAACAAGTTCAGAATGAAGTAGGAAATAAATTTAACAAGAAAATCAAGTTTCTACGATACAAATCGAGGAATAAAGATTTGAGTTATAATGTTGGCATATCATTGGAAGACTTGTGAGAAGAGTTTCACAAATTACGTCGCACGGAACACCATAGTGTTATGGTATGTTAGGACGTCGTAATCACACCCTATCGGATAGTGTGTGGTAAATAAATCTCTTATCGAATTATTGTGATCATTGGAGTCATATGGTAGAAACATAACATTCACGTTAGATAATAGGGAAACCATTTAAATCCATGGAGACAATACCATATGAGTGATGGCATGGCTTTTAGCCTGGATTGTCGTTTCAGCAATTTAGTGTTTCGATGTGATCAAACCTAAAATGGATAAATTTTTGTAGTGTACCGTACCTAAAGAATTAGTTGGGTACATGTCTCACGACATAGGCAAAAACGTTGCCGGAATATACCTTGCAAAAGAAATAGTTTCTTGTCCAAGGGTATAAGTGGGAAAGAAAGTAGAGCAAGACGAAGTTAATGAACTTTCTCTCCAGACATCAGAGTGGCGCATCGGAAAGTGTTTCCGGTGTTATGCTTCTCAACTGGAAAGAAGCTGATGATAAAGATCATGATGCTCTGAGCTCATACTAAGAACGTAGGCGTACGAGGTTGTGTTCCACACAGTGTGTTACGACAATCTTGTTATGAAGGTCATGTTAATGGAATATGACAGACCTACGAACTACGAAGAAGAGATGGTAGACCTAAGTCCGAGAAATGGCTATGAGTCATATATGATCCGAGATAAAATCCATGTACGATTACCAGGTAATGACTTGGGAGATCTTCTTGATGGCATCTAAGCTGTTAATAGAATATGGAATTTTATGAGAGAGTAGACACTGATAAGGATCGATTTGTCGTGAAACAGTTCCGACAGATTCAAAAGTTGACCATAACGAGATTTTGTCTCAAGTGGCGAAGCCTAAGTCTATTCGGGGTTGTTTAGCAATTACTATAATTTCAAATTGAGAAATTGAAAGATGGATAAGGAAACCATGTTTCTTAATGGTATCATTAAGAAAGAGTTGTAATTAGTACAATGAAATGGTTTCAGGGTCCTGAGGATGCTAAACATGTATGCAAACTTCAGCTGTCCATTCATGGGCTGAAGCAAGCATATCGGAGCTGGAATCTTCACTTTGATGATGTGATCAAAGGATTTTGGAGTTGTCCAAAATAGTTGAAGAAACTTGCATTTGCAAAGAAGTGAGTGGGAGCTAATTAGCTTTTCTTGATCTTATATGTGGAAGGCATATTTGAGTGGGAGCTAGGTGTCATTCATGATTTTATATTTAACGACATATTGAGAATGATACAGATCCTCTAGTAAGGTATAAAGGATTATTTAAGTGATTAAATTTTCTATGAATGAAGTTAGGAGTATTAGGCATCCGATCTATAATTGTATAGATCAAAAAGGGCTTAATAACATTAGGTCGGAATATTTTCCTAAGTTAAGATTCTGAAGTGTTTCAGAATAAAACAAGCGAAGAAAAAGGTTCTTGCTTGTATGACTAGGCAAAATATTAAGTTTATCTTGGCATTTTCAGTGATAGAAAATGATGTTCGACATTCTCTATGCCTTAGACATAGATTCTATCAGACTGAAAGCTCGACTTGGTGTGACCCAAGTTCTTGGTTGAAGAACGGGTTCTAGAGTGATCCTTGTGTGGATCAATGAACAAACGTTAAGTATATTCTTTAGTGTCTGTGAGAACTAAAGATATGTTTTCTGGTAAAGGGTAAGAGTGGAAAGACAATTTGCCGTAAAACGGTTACGATGATGCAAGTTATGACACTGACCCATACGACTAGAAATCTCATATAGGAGATGTCCTTTATTTTGAAGAAAGACATGGTTAGCTTGCGAAGTCGCATATGGATGCACTGTCGCATAATCTAGATAGGTATAGAAATATATGGCAACTTCAGAAGTAGCAAAGTGTGTTTGGACTGAACAGTTTCCGAGCATGTGTGGTTTCCCTTAATAGATCTCTTAGACTTTTTAAGGCCCATGCTACGCGAAGGTTCGAGTCTCACTCCATCGACTAAGATATATTTCACCGTCATCGTAAGATACGGGATGATGTCAAACTAGGTGACATAGAAGTGTTGCAAAGCACATATAGGTCTCAATCAGTGAGATCTGTTGACTGTATTCCTCTTCCACGAGACAAGCATGCACCAAGTTGCTATGGGTGTTGAGCTTTTACCAAGTTGTAAACTAGATTAAGTGTTACTCTAGTGCAAGTGGGAGACTGAAGGAGATATGCCCTAGAGGCACTTAATAAAGATAATTTATTCGTCATATCTCAATTGTTCATTATATGTTTTATACCATGCTATAACTGTATTAAGCGGAAACATTAATACACGTGTGGTAGATAAACAACCAGGTCCCCAGTACCCTCTATCTAACTAGTTCATTGGGCAATTGATGATCGAGGTTTCCCGATCATGTGACATTGATGTCAGTTGACAATGAAGTCATGTCATTGGGAGAATGACGTGATGGACATACCCAATATTAGTAGAACGTAGTCATTACGCCTTTGACCGTGAGATCAACTCTTATTGCTATTCCTGAAAGATACTTTGATTGCATCAAACGTCATATCTTAATAGTGTGACAATAACGGTGTCCCTCTCGGGTATCGGAAGGGAGTATGTTGAGACGAGGGATCAAGAGCGGGATTTGCCAGTCCGCATAGCAGGATAGATACTCTAGGGCCCACTCGGTGAGATTATGTCAAATGAGCTTGCAAGCGTGTGACTAGGTCACCAGGACATAATATCATGGACGAGTAGAAGATAGCGGTGTCGGTAACGAGATCAAGCTAGGTATCGTGATATCTATGAACGAGTCTCGGACACGCTAAGTATCGCCATGGCAAAAGGTTTAAGACTCGACGTCCAGGTTCGAACGACAAAGTTATTCGTTATCTCACAGGGATTAATTCTGGGTATCCAAGGTCCACGAATTAGTCATTGATCAGAGAGCTTGTCTCGATCATGTCTGTAGAGATCTCGAACCGCTAGGGTAACACACTTAAGGGAAGTCGACATATTTACCGGAAGAGAAATTAGGAAAAGAGAGCACCGGGAACGTCCCGGGAAAGATCCGATGGAGATCAGGCAGCGACGAAATAGTTTTCGGAGCCGGAATAAATTATGTAATATGTATTTAATATTAATTAATGTAATTGATAGTTAAATATATTTTTATTTAATTTTTCCTGAATTTTTAAAGGCAAAATACCCTAAATGGGCCTTCTCATGCAAAGAGGGCCCATGAGGGGGGGAAGCTTCCCCCCAAAGGGAGAGAGGGAGTTCGGCCGGCCTAGGTGGGCCCCATGTGGCCCACCCATGGCCGGCGCACCAAGGAAGGGGGGCGGGTGTGGGAGTTTAGTCCCACACCACCCGGCTGGCAAGGTTGGCAGCTCCCATCCTCCTATATATATGGGTGCACCCCTGGCCTTTGAAACACACCAATTTCTCTCTCTCTTTCTCCTTGATCCCGTGATTCCCTTGTTGGAGTTGCGCCGAGGAAAAGTTCTCTCCACCATACGCACACCGCCGTGCTACTGGTCTCCCGGTCCCAGTCTTCCGCTGCTTCGTCCCTGGATCGGAGCCCGGAGTTCGTCGGCTTCACCGTACGTGTGTAACGCCCTGCGAGGTGCCACGCTAGTGGTGCTGGAGGTCTGCTTCCTCTACATGACCTCGAGGTCTTCGTTGGCTTCATCGACAACGCTTGTGCGGGAGCATAATCCCCGCTTTTCAGTCTGCAAGGGTATGTATACCGATCTCCTTTGTATTACTATATCTGCATAGTATAGATCCTGGCTAGTTTTTTGGTTATCGCTGTTAGGAATTTTTTTGTTTTCTGCCTGCGATCCCCTTCAGTCCCAACATGCTCAGCACCCTCCGCGAAGCTATCGATGAGGTGGACCCCAAAAGCGGTGCGCCTACAGCGCCGGAAAAAGTCGTCAGATGGTACGGCAACAACTTGGGATGCATTGTTCGAACCTTCGGCAACCTCAATACCGAAGGCATTCGGGAGAAAGTGAATTCTGCTGCAGCCACGCTACTCATCCAGAAGCTACACGCACGCTACAAGTTCCCAACTGAGTACGAAAGCCTGCATCCCCGGAAGAATATTGTAAATGCATTCGCTCTCGGCAGGTTCACCAAAGACTTCTCCACTTGGAGATCGAGTGTGCGGGAAAAGGTTGCTGAAGGTGCCGGTTTCGAGGAGATACATAAGAAGTGGCCGTCAATTTCTGAAGATGACTACAATGAATTTCTCGCCAATGAAAAGCTCACTTCAAATAAGGCGCTTCGGGAATGGGGCAAAAAAATGCATGACAAGAACATAGCTCCCCACAGTATCGGAAGCCGCGGCTATCCAGGAAAAGAACCTGTTTGTGCAAAGGAGGACGCAGCAAGGGAAGGACCAAGCCCGTATGACAAGATCGAAGACCCGCAAGCAAGAAATTTTATCAGTGCCCGATACAAGAAAGACCCCAAAACCGGTGAACTTGTCACGAACGCGAAGGTGAAGGACCTTGAACAGAAGCTTGCGGACGAACAACAAGCTCATTCACAGGCTCAGTCAGAAGGCTCCTCAACCCAGGGCGTCGGCCCGTGGGACAATCGTTTCCACCGGGCGTTGAACGCGGTAAAGCAGGTGCCGCCGACTAAAGTCCGGCATCATGGCCGTGTGGTGGGGGCCGGCATTGGCCACAGACATGCGTACTACTACCCCGAGACTAAGGAGGAGCGAAAGGAGAGGAAGAGCAGCGGGGAAGCATCTATCAGGCAGGAGTTGGCGACCGTCAAAGAAAACATGAAGTCGCAAGTCCAGGACACTGTGGCCGAGACGATCAACGCCCTCCTCCCTACCATCATCCAGTCTATCGGGGATTGTTTTGAGGGAGGCAAACGAGAAGCTCCCCCCATGATCACCTTAGGCTCCAGCAACTCGATCAATGTGCGACCTTTTGTGCAAAACGCGGCCGCCAACCCTAATCCCGAGCATACGCCAGCTGCCAACACTGCACATGGAGCATCACCGGTCGACAGCGTGCCTCGTAGTAGCCCTTCCATCACTTGCACACCGACGGCCGTCCACGGTCCGTCGCCATTAGAAGAGCTCAACGCCCTCACGGTAATTACTCATCGCAAAAAGTCTCGACAAGTCATTTCTTCATTCTTGTCAGCCTCTCTAACGCCTAACACATGTTTCCGCAGGCCGACGAAGTGGGATGCACATTGCTGCTGATGGTGGACAATGAGCTCAAGGATGTGGCAAAGGCGACAAGTCATTTCTTCATTCTTGTCAGCCTCTCTAACGCCTAACACATGTTTCCGCAGGCCGACGAAGTGGGATGCACATTGCTGCTGATGGTGGACAATGAGCTCAAGGATGTGGCAAAGGCTAACATTGTTGCACCGCTTAACCGCGTGTTTCGCACAGTGCCTTTGCCTGATCATTTGTTCAAGGTTTCCTTGGTTCAGGTGTTCCCGGGTTGCGCAAATTTGGATCCTCCGAATCAACCCCCGCAGGCCGATTCAGAATTTACCCTCGGTGAATGCTTGGGGTGGTTAATGACATGGCCAAAATCACTTATTCGTTTGGACGCTCGTCCTACCACCACCCCACAGCCAACTGCACCTGAAGACCCCGCGACCGACGGAGATGACAATCACGACCCTGATACGTCTCAAACGTATCTATAATTTCATAAGTTCCATGCTTATATTATACCAATTGCTACATGTTTTATATACACTTTATATGGTTTTTATGCATTTTCTGGGACTAACCTATTAACAAGATGCCACAGTGCTAGTTCCCTGTTTTCTGCTGTTTTTGGTTTCAGAAAAGCTGTTAAGGAAATATTCTCGGAATTGGACGAAACAAAAGCCGAAGTCCCTATTTTTCCCGGAAGCATCTAGAACATCGAAGACGAGACAGAGTAGGGCACCGAGGCGCCCACACCACGTGGCGGCGCGGGTCCACCCCCTGCCGCGCCGGGACATGGTGTGGGGCCCTCGGGCCTCCACCGCATTCGCCCTTTCGCCTACTTATACCCCCCGACGAAATAAGACCTAGGAACCGAACACTTTTCCACGATACGTTGCAGAGCCGCCGCCGCTGTCAACCCTAGTTTGGGGGGGTTCAGAAGCTCTTCCCGGCACCCTGCCGGAGAGGGGAATCATCACCGGAGGGCTCTACATCACCATGCCCGCCTCCGGACTGATGCGTGAGTAGTTCATCCTTGGACTACGGGTCCATAGCAGTAGCTAGATGGTTGTCTTCTCCTATTGTGCCATCATGTTTAGATCTTGTGAGCTGCCTATTGATACGTCCATTTTGCATCACTATTTTATACCATAATTTACTATTATTCATTGATATATTTCATATTTAGAGATGGTACTTATGTTATTTCATCTATTTTGCATGTTTGATGATTATTGGAGAATGGATCATCGGAGTCTGGATTCTGCTGGAAAAAGCACCGTCAAGATACAATATTTGCGAAGATCAGAAATCAAATCCAACCAGATGGAAGTTACTATTTTACCAGATAACGGAGGAGGCCAAAAGGGGAGCCCAAGGTGGGGCCCAGGGGGCCCACACCATGCCACGGCACGGCCCCCCCTTCTACCGCGCCGGGAGGGGGTGTGGCCACCCTGGCCCACCTCAGGCGATGCCCCTTCGCGTACTTGATGCCCCCGAAAACCTAAGACACGGGGGACAGAGGAGAAACAGAGCCGCCGCCTCCACGAGGCGGAAACCACCGAGAGAGAAAAGCTCTCCGGCAGGCTGAAAAGCTGCCGGGGAAATCCCTTCCCGGAGGGGGGAAATCGTCGCCATCGTCATCGTCATCGAGCTGCGGTTCATCGGGATCATCATCACCATCATCTTCACCGCCGACACCATCATCTCCACCGCTCCACTCCGTTTCCGCTGTAACATCTAGGGCTGAATCTTGTGCATTTGATAGGGGAAACTCTCCCGGTGTTGATTACTATTGTTATTGATGCTATTGGGTGGAACCGTTGATTTAAGGTTTATGTTCAGATTGTTACCCATCATTATATCATCTCTGATCATGATCCATATGATGTGTTGTGAGTAGTTCGTTTAGTTCTCGAGGACATGGGAGAAGTCTAGATGTTAGTAGTGAACTATGTTGAGTGATATTTAATGGTTTGATATTTAAGTTGTGGTGCTATTCTTCTAGTGGTGTCATGTGAACGTCGACTACATGACACTTCACCTTTATGGGCCTAGGGGAATGCATTGTGTATTCGAATATTAATTGTGGGGTTGCCGGAGTGACAGAAACCTAAACCCCCGTTGGTAGGATCTCAGAGTTTAAGGCTGTGGTTAGATTTATCTTAATTACTTTCTTGTATTTGTGGATGCTTGCAAGGGGTATAATCACAAGTATGTATTAGTCCTAGGAAGGGCGGTGCATTAGCATAGGTTCACCCACGCAACACTTATCAAAACACTAAAGATTAATCATCTATACGAAGCGAAAGCACTAGACATAAATCCCGTGTGTCCTTAGGAACGTTTGGTCATCATAAGTAAACAAACCGGCTTGTCCTTTGCTCTAAAAAGATTTGGCCACTCGCTGCAATTATTATTGCCGCGCTTTATTTACTCGCACTTTATTTATCTGCATTATCAAAAACTTCTAAAAACTTGTCTGCTAGTGTTTACAGTGAAATCCTCATCAAAACCGCTTGTCAGCACCTTCTGCTCCTCGTTGGGTTCGACACTCTTATTTATCGAAAGTACTACGATACACCCCCTATACTTGTGGGTCATCAAGACTATTTTCTGGCGCCGTTGCCGGGGAGTGAAGCGCTATTGGTAAGGAAAACTTTAGCTGTAAGTGATGCTTTTACTGTTGTCTCCTAATTTACTTAATTATGGAGAGAGCATCGATTGACTTCCTGTTTGGAAGAACTTCTACCGCTGCTGAGGTAGAAGATGAGGCTCCACCTGAAGAAATTGTGCCATTTAAAATACCTATGAAAATTGTTGATCGTGTTATGAGTAACCGCTATGGAGGGGATGGAACTGTCCATCCTGGTGATCATTTGCTATATTTACATGAATTATGCGAGTTGTTCAAGTGTGGAGGTATTACAATGGACAAAGTAAGGAAGAAATTATTCTCTTTATCACTTACTGGGAGAGCTGCGCATTGGTATAAATTGTTGAAGAACAGGAATTCTATTGGATGGTAGGAAATTGTACCTCTCTTTTATTCTAAATTTTATCCTCCAAGTGAGATTCACCAAGATCAGAATTCTATATATAATTTCTGGCCTCATGATGGAGAAAGTATTGCCCAAGCGTGGGGGAGATTGAAGGCATTAATGCTCAAATGCCCCATTCATGATTTTCCTGTTAATATTATTGTTGATAAATTCTATGCAAGACTCTCTTTTGAAGACAACACATTATTGGATACTGCTTGTTTTGGATCATTCACGCGCAATAAAGAAGAGTTTAAATGGTACCTTCTTGATCGTATTGAGGAGAATACTGAAGCATGGGAGAACGACAAAGGTAGGGAGTCAGGTATAAAATATGACTTCGAATGCATTAAAACTTTCATGAATACTGATGCATTTCGAAACATTAGTAAAGCTTATGGTCTTGACTCTCAAGTTGTTGCAAATTATTACAAAGCTTTTGCTGCTCATTTCGGTTTGCCTAAGGAGGGTTTTGAGAAATACCATGAGCCTTATAAAGATAAATCTGTTTCTCCTATAGCTAAAAGCATTGAAGTTAATATTGTTGATAATGTTATCCCTGAGCCTTATATTGAAAAAATTCCTTTTCCTGTTAAATTGAAAGAACATTCTATCATGGCTAGTGTCGTTAACAAAAGTGCAAAGAAAGCTATAGAACCTGATGAACAAATTAATATTGAACCTTCTATAGCTATAGTAAAAGATCTTGTTACTTGAAACGTGGAAGATGAGTATATTATATTTTGTGAGGATGCTTCTAATGTTGTTTCTCATCCTAAGAGTTCAAGGAAAACAAGTGTACCTGTGCTTTCTGTTAGAATTGGTGATCATTGCTATTATGGTTTATGTGATATTGGTGCAAGTTCAAGTGCTATTCCTTATGAGCTTTATAAAGAAATTATGCATGAGATTGGTCCTTGTGAACTTGAAGAGAATGATGTGGTTATTCAACTTGCTAATAGAGAAACCATCTCTCCAATTGGTATTGTTAGAGATGTTGAAGTTTTATGTGGTAAGATTAAATATCCTGCTGATTTTCTCGTACTTGGTTCTGTTGCTAGTAATACTTGTCCTATCATTTTTGGTAGACCTTTTCTAAATACTTGTGGAGCTATTATAGATTGTAAGAAAGAGAAAATCTTTACTAAGTTTGCTGGTGATTCGTATGAGTTGAATTTTTCGAAATTTGCTAAAGCACCTTATGAAACCGAAATGCCCAATGCAGATTTTAAAATTGAACAACTTGCTTCTATTGCTCTTGCTCCTAACAATGCTTTGCAGCAATATATGAAAGAGCACGAAAGTGAAGTCTTTAGAGAAGAAAGGAATGAACTTGATGAAATATTCCTCCATCAACCTATACTTAAACATAATTTACAAGTGGAATATTTGGGTAAAACACTTCCACCTAAGGATGAACCTGTCTTTGATTTAAAACCTTTGCCTGATACTCTTAAATATGCACATATAGATGATAAGAAAACATATCCTGTTATTATTAGTGTTAACCTTTCAGGTGAAGAAGAAGAAAGATTATTGGAAGTATTGAAGAAACACCGTGGAGCTATTGGTTATACTCTTGATGATTTAAAAGGGATTTCTCCTACTATATGTTAACATTCTATTAATATGGAGCCTGATGCAAAGCCAGTTGTTGAACATCAACGCCGTTTAATACCCAAGATGAAGGAAGTGGTAAGAAATGAGGTATTAAAACTTCTTGATGCTGGCATTATTTATCCTATTGCTGATAGTAGATGGGTTAGTCCTGTGCATTGTGTCCCTAAGAAAGGTGGAATTACTGTTGTGGCTAATGATAATGATGAGCTTATTCTTCAAAGAGTAGTAGTTGGTTATAGAATGTGCATTGATTTTAGAAAGGTTAATAAAGTTACTAAGAAAGATCATTATCCTTTACCCTTTATTGATCAAATGCTAGAGAGGTTGTCTAAAAAGACTCATTTTTGCTTTCTTGATGGTTATTCTGGGTTCTCTCAAATTGTTGTTAAAGCTCAAGATCGAGAGAAAACCATCTTTACTTGCCCTTATGGTACTTATGCTTATAGACGTATGCCTTTTGGTTTATGTAATGCTCCTGCTACTTTTCAAAGATGCATGTCTGCTATTTTTCATGGTTTTTGTGAGGAGATTGTGGAAGTGTTCATGGACGATTTGTCTGTCTATGGAACTTGTTTTGATAATTGCTTGCACAATCTTGATAAAGTTTTGCAGAGATGTGAAGAAACTAACCTTGTTCTTAATTGGGAGAAATGCCACTTTATGGTTTATGAAGGGATTGTTCTTGGACATAAAATTTCTGAAAGAGGTATTGAAGTTGATAGAGCTAAAGTGGAAGCAATTGAGAAAATGCCTTGCCCCAGAGATGTTAAAGGTATTCGTAGTATTCTTGGTCATGCTGGTTTCTATAGAAGGTTTATTAAAGATTTTGCTAAGGTATCCAAACCTCTTACGAATCTCCTACAAAAAGATGTACCATTTGTTTTTGATGATGATTGTAAGGAGGCTTTTGAAACTCCAAAGAAAGCTTTAATTACTGCTCCTATTATTCAACCACCTGATTGGAATTTACCATTTGAAATTATGTGTGATGCTAGTGATTTTGCTGTTGGTGCTGTTCTTGGACAAAGAATAGATAAGAAATTGAGTGTTATTCATTATGCTAGTAAGACTCTTGATTCTGCTCAAAAGAATTATGCTACAACCGAAAAAGAATTTCTAGCTGTTGTTTTTGCTTGTGATAAATTTAGACCTTATATTGTTGATTCAAAAGTTACTATTCATACTGATAATGCTGCTATAAGATATCTTATGGAAAAGAAAGATGCAAAGCCTAGGCTTATTAGATGGGTGCTACTTTTGCAAGAATTCGATTTGCATATTGTAGATAGGAAAGGTGCTGAAAATCCTGTTGCTGATAATTTGTCTAGATTGGAAAACATTGCTTATGATCCTATTCCTGTTAATGATAGTTTTCCAAATGAACAATTGGCTGCAATAAGGGTGAGTTCACGAGATAGTCCTTGGTATGCTGATTATGCTAATTTTATTGTTTCGAAGTATTTGCCTCCAACCTTTTCAGCTCAACAAAGGAGGGAGTTCTTTTATGATTTGAGGCATTATTTCTGGGATGACCCACACTTATATAAAGAAGGAGTGGATGGTATTATGAGAAGATGTGTTCCGGAATATGAACAAAAAGAGATATTGAGAAAATGCCATAATAGTGCTTATGGAGGACATCACGCTGGAGATAGAACCGCACAAAAGGTTCTACAATCAGGTTTTTATTCGCCTACTCTCTTTAAAGATGCAAGAAAGTTTATTTTATCTTGTGATGAATGTCAAAGAGTTGGTAACATCTCTAGACGTAATGAAATGCCTATGAATTACTCTCTTGTTATTGAACCATTTGATTGTTGGGGATTTGACTTTATGGGTCCTTTCCCTTCCTCAGAAGGTAATACTCATATACTTGTTGCTATTGATTATGTTACTAAATGGGTAGAAGCTATACCTACTAAAAGTGCTGATGGTGAGACCTCATTAAAAATGCTTCAAGATATTATTTTCCCTAGGTTTGGTGTTCCTAGATATCTTATGACTGATGGAGGTTCTCATTTTATTCATGGTGGTTTTAGAAAGGTTGTTGCTAAATATGGTGTTAATCTTAGAATTGCTTTAGCTTATCATCCTCAAACTAGTGGGCAAGTAGAATTATCAAATAGAGAAATTAAATCTATCTTGCAAAAGACTGTTAATAGAACTAGGAAAAATTGGGCTAGTAAGTTAAATGATGCTTTATGGGCCTATAGAACTGCTTATAAAAATCCCATGGGTATGTCTCCTTATAAAATGGTTTATGGAAAAGCTTGTCACTTGCCTCTAGAATTAGAACACAAAGCTTATTGGGCAGTGAGAGAACTAAATAGAGATTTTAAACTTGCGGGTGAGAAAAGATTACTTAACTTGAGTTCCCTAGATGAATGGAGAAGTGAAGCTTATGAAAATGCTAAACTATTTAAAGAGAAAGTTAAGAAATGACATGATAGGAGAATTCTTAAGCGAGAGTTTCATGTTGGTGAGAAAGTTATTTTGTATAGCTCTCGTCTTAGATTCTTTGCAGGAAAATTACTCTCAAAATGGGAAGGACCTTATGTTATTGTGGAGGTATTTCGTTCGGGTGCAATAAAAATTGCTTCACTCAAGGATGACTCTACACAAGTGGTAAATGGACAAAGACTCAAACATTATATTTCTGGAGATTCGTATAATGAGGATGTTGATATTATTCAAGTTATTACTCCGGAAACGTTTATCAAAGAGAAATTTTCTGAGTCTGCATAAGCTGAATTCGAAAAGGTATGGTTTCGGTAAGGAAAAAGTCCGCGTTTTAATTTTTGGAAGATACTACATCAGCTTTTGGAAAATATAGAAAAATAAAAGACGAAAACGAGCACGAGACGGTGCCCGAGGCGCCGTAACCACGTGGTGGCGCAGGCCCCACCCTGGCCGCGCCACCCTATGGTTAGGCCGCCTCGGAGTCCGTCTCCTACCCGATTTCGCCATGTTGCCTTCCTTTTGTTGCGTAAATTTTTGCTATATAATCCCCCGGATCCCCCGAGGTCTGTATATCGTGTTTTCGACGTGTTTTTGTTTCGAGCTGTTTCTGTCCAGAATTTTGTCCCAGTTTTAGAGGCATCATGGTCTCCGCCAACGACAAGGGAAAGAAGACTTTGGAGGATGAACCCCAAGATCCCAAGCTAGGGGAGGAAGTCAAGAATGAAGACGAAGAAGAGGGGGAAGAAGGCCCGCGTCATCACCCTCGCGCCACCGTTGCAAGCATTGGAGTGGTGGCAAACCCCTCTAACCGCAAGATGGGCGCACGAATGAGCACTGGAGGGAAGGTTCCACGTCGCGGTGGTGGAGGGTGGATGGGGGCGGGTGATGAGGGGAGGTGCGTGGTGGGCGGCTGGGTGGTGGGGTGCCACGGTGGTGGTGGGCAGGGGGGCGGTGGGAGTGCGGGCGGCACGGCGGTCGGCACGGCGGTCGGCGGTGGTGGGCAATGGTGGCGGCGCGGTGTGGGACCTACGTTGTGCAGATGAGCTTTTTACGGGAGAGATTTGTTTAGCGCTGACGAGATGAGATTCATTAGAAGGGCTCCTTTATAGGAGTTGTATCAATGGAGGGAAAATTATAGCAATGGAGGGAAAATTGTGTGTGAGCGCGAATAATTAAAATTTTCCCTCGACTGATTTCCCTCTCAACCAAAATAACCAGATACACAGAGGGAATGGAATTTTATTTCGTAAAAAAAAATCTATTGAACAAAACAACAGAATTGCTACCTAAAATAAAAGAAAATATATTGAGATCCATGTAAGATAAGATCTATTGAACAAAACAGAAGAATACATATATACCCTAAAATATAAAGAAAGTATCTTGAGATCCCTATAATGGCCACTGGTATGCCGTCGGTATTGCCTCCCCATGTTTGGAGCTAGACATTCGGTCTTGATCCCGGAGAGGATGTCGGCAAGATCATGGTCTTAGCGGATAAGAGACATGGAGAAGAAACAGCCGTCGTCGGATGATCCACTCATAAAAAATCCCAAGTTTCCCAACCTCCAAAAAAGGTCACAATTTTGAAAAGCGAATTGAATCCAATGCAATTTAGATAAAAACACACTAAGTATCTTTATTCTCCCCTCAAGTCTCAAAGTATTGAAGCTACTGACCAATGCTAAGTTTGCCAAAACCAAAAGATTCACTATATGTTCCCAAAGTGATGCAAATACTAATAACAAGCTTAATCATATATGATAGAAGTTGCAAACTAGAATAAAGTGTGCAGAAAGTAAATGATAAAACTTCTCATTAATATTCCATAACGGCAACTCACACAAAGGGATACATAGATAGATAACCAACTAAAAGAGAGATACTTCCACATTGCAAACCATCATAAAAGATAACTTCCCTACTCATGATATGACACTACTAAAAGGTAAAAGGTAAAAGATAATGGTGTGATACCGCGGCACTCCCCCAAGCTTGGAACAAGCCAAGGGAGATGCCAATACCGATGATGAATTACTCCTTCGGCGGCGTTGGTTGATCCTTAATAAGCTTTATAACATACTCCTTCAACTCGTCAATCCTGTAGGTGAGGTTGCGAATCATATCCGTGTTGCCCTCAATTCGGCTCATAAACATATCTGCTTGTGAATCCCAGCTCTTGGAGTTGTTCCCCCACTTCTCATCAGACTTAGAACTTCTTTGACCTGCGTTGTTAGAACGATCTATATTCCAAGGATTTGGCCGCTTTGCCTCAGGAAGCTTTTCAATTTGATCCAAATAGATTAAGTTGTGGAAAGGGTTGTTGTTACTCGAAGGAGATGTCCTTGGAGCTACCACTGAGTCGTCCTCCACCGTGCGCTCCTCCCCGTCGCACCGGGAACACCGCTCCCCTCCTACCGATTGCGCCTCAAGGCCTGCTCCCGTCGACTGCAGGCATTTGTTCAGGCATCGCAGTCCATGGCGTACAGACATTTCTTCAGGCGCTTGCACCATGAGGTTATCCGTCAGCCACCGGGTGCTTCCTCTATTTGATGCTTGAGGTTGATTGGGATTATCGTTGGTAATTGCTTTCATTCACATGTTTCTCTTGGTAGGATTGCTCGATTCTGCCACCGAAATTGCAGAGGGGATGCCCACAACTTGCTCTTCTTGATTTCCCTGTCCGAGAGCACAAACTTGTCCTAGGTTGATTCCCCTTTCTCCTTCCCTCATTTATCTGCTACAAGTTCGTGTCTGTTGGCAATGTCAATTGTCTCTGTGATGGTCCTTATAATTGTCTCAGCTTATTTATATTACTGTGAAGTATCTCTAGAAGTTAAGTATTTATGTGCTGAGGATCCAAGATTACTTCTATTGCTTCCTTCGTTTGAAGTTGTCTCAGATCATGCACAAAAACATAGCTGAGTTTCAGATATACTTGGTTGGTTCCTTCTCTGAGAAGATGAATAAAAAGTACAACTAGGTTGCATTATTTGCCTAGCTGAATGTCATTCTAGGCTTTCCGTACTGAAACCAACGGTAGTGTTACTTAGGTTAAATTGGCCTGCTATAATCTAAACTTTCGAGACTAAAACCATGTAGTGCAAGGCACTAACTTTACTGTAAGTCTCGTGCAACCTGGAGCTATTTCCTTGGGTTCTATTTTCTTTTACTTCCTGAACCTTGAGCTTAAGCTGCTACAGTCCATTTAACTGCTACTGACAAGAAAATTTACAAGTGCCTTCTAACTTCTCTAAAAAATTATGAACCAGCTCAACTCTTTCTTTGTTGTATAATTGGATCACAGGATCAACCAAGCATACAAGTAAGACACTCTTTCTCAAGCAGTCAGATCGGTTCTAAGCTATTAGTAGTAGCTGTACTTAGATATCTTTCTTCTTTTCAGGGCTATGCAAGTAATTGTTCAGTTAACAAGCAAATTGCTTGTGTGACTATTTACATAAAGGATAACATTATGTGTTCCTGTCTGATGTTGTACAGTGCCAAAATAAAAAAGTACTGGCATCACGCTAGTATTCGTTAGCTGCAGCAAATTAAAAAGGAACTCTGATCTGATCAGATAAGCAACTGCAGATCAAGGCCCCCATATGTGTATGTAAAACTGAAACTTTTGACTACAGTATGTGTGTGTGCTTCTAGGCTTGCTTATACAGTAGTCATGTCTGAAACAAATTTTATTGGTCAACTTGTAATGGTTCCATTGACATTTCTATTTATTCTAGGGTGGTGATGGACATGTTGACCATATACCTGCACTTGAAATCCTTTTGGTAGCTCCATGAGATCCTGTAAGCAAATTCATTTATATTCTTGGGGGGAAATTCAGTCAGTAATCTGTAGTAATGTTTTAGAAGAAACTTTGGATACTAACTTAGTTGCTGATCATTAAGCTTCGAAGTATGTACTTACTCTTCCTTTCTGTTTGTTATTAATTTTCAGGATCCAAACAAATTAGGACCTGCTACTACTTCCACCCAAAATTGGTAAATTAGCAAGTAGTATGCTGGTATTGTTCATAATATAAAGTTAGTAAACTGCATATATTCCACACCTAAATGTGTGCGTTCACGTTGTTATAGCTGATTATTAGACTGTTAGTCTTGTTTTAATGCCATTTAGATGTTCCAGCGAGACTTAAGTAAATGGTCATGTAAGTCTTCCCTGAACTCTGACCATGTGTATTCATTGCTCTATTATTCATGTACATTATAGCATTATTATCGTTGAATATTAACAGTGATCATGATTCATAATATAAGGTTGGTTCCGAAGTAGTTCTAAAGACTTCAACATATCCCAACAAGCGGAATGTTTCATATGCTACCATCTGAAGTACTAATCCTACAACTAAGGCTGATGGGATTGAGTTAGGTCAGCATAGATGATACAATTCTGGAAAATGAGGAGTTTGTGAGAGAAGCAAGTGATTGTATAACGGTGATGCTTTTGCTTCAGGACTCTTAATGCTTGGCCTTCAGCTTTTGTAAGTTAATTAAAGTTTTTTCATCCATTTTCTAGAATCATACTTGTGTTTATTTTATCATAACTATATGTCCAATTTGTTTTTCCAGATTAAAAAATAAGGATGGTTGAGTTGCAGCTGAATTCTCCGGCTAGACGAAGAAGCAAATAAATTTCAAGGATTTCACTTATCACTAATTATAGGATAGACCAAAAAAATGTTATATTCAGAATATCTTCTTTGATCTAACTGATACATATGCTATGGTGTATTACCATAGTCAAATTGATATGAATGTTAAGGTGTTGCCCGAGTGTAATATTGGTATTTATTTATTGCAGTTTAATATGTACCCTACAATCTTATATCTTCAAATATCTTGTGTGAATGTGCCTTGATTTCGTTATCATTTCATGGTGCTAAGCATCAAAAAAATTAATTCATTGAACAAGTGCAATTAGTTTTTTATTAATGCAGGTATAAAAAATGGAATATACCTAATTTGTTGTTTATTAATTAAAACGAAATTCATTATTTATCTTGTGATGCGTGTGTTACTCATGGTGTTACTAAGCATGCAAATGTGTTACTACGGTAGCTGACAACGATGAATACTATGTTACAATAGTTTGATATTATGTTACTATTTGTATTCTCATTCTGAAAAAGGTGTTACTATAGTATGAAAATATGTCACAGCCAATGTTTTAGTCGATGAAAATATGTTACCACTTATGTTACTGTAGTTTAAAACAGTGTTACTAGTGCATTTGGTAACACATAATATGCGTGTTACTATACGATAATTGTAACACAACTTTTAGCCTATGGTAACAACTATTAAGTGTGACAGTGGACACCTCTTAGTAACACGGCCTAAGGGAACACATTTCAAATTGTGTTACTGTATGGCGTAGTAACACTCTTTTGGACCTGTAGTAACACAAGCCTGTGTTACCAAAGGTCTGTTATGGTGTAGTGAATTACCACCTGATTTTTTGTTTGCTGCAATTGTATTTAGTCCAGTCAGTATACCAACAAAGGCTGCGAAACTACCACAGTCGCCGACTACGCCCCACGCACCTTCGGGGTAGGTGACCTGGTACTTCGTCCGAGGCAAAAGAAGGTCCACAAACTCGCATCACCATGGGAAGGACCCTTCACCAGAACAGAAGTAATCGGCAGCGGAGCTTATCGACTGAAGCACGCGGAAACAGGTGAACTCTCCCACAACCCATGGAACGCAGCACACCTGCGTCGTTTCTATACCTAGTAGATTTTATCTCAGCTCACTTAGTCATAAACATTAGAAAGGCTGCATCCAGCCACGCTTGTATCAGACAAAAGCATATTGATCAGCAATAAAATCCAATGTTCCTCTATATTTATCACCTGATTTTTCGTTTGCTGCAATTATATTTACACCAGTCTCGGGGCTGTCGAACATAATTATACAATTCAAACTCAGTTACCTCAGAGCGAACAACGCTCGGGGGCTGTCAAACGCTAATATACATATCAATTCCAATCACTTTAGGGCGAACAACGCTCCGGGATGGGAAACAGTACACTTTAACAGTTAATAATCAGAAATCTATAGTATATATATGGGAGCAACCCACAAGGGTTATTTCTCTCAACATGCAAGGCATCCACATCAGCAACATTCTAATTGGTCCATCTCATCACTTTTTTCCTAACCATGCAACAGGGCCACTTCATAAATAATTATAACTCTTTTGAGTTTTTTCCAAGGAACACCTAAATAGCGAGCAGTTTATGGTATATACGTTCCTCTTCCAACCCCTGTAGACGTATTATTGCTACTCTTCGGCTTCCGCTTGGCCAACATCAGCCCATTAGGTTTCATCTTCTTCCAGGGAGCAGCGAACGGACGAGACACCCTCTTCCTCTCCCCCACGATCTGTGCAGCCTCTAGCGCCCATTGAGTAACCTCCGGCCGTAATGTTGGAAATTGGAAACGAACCGTCGGAGCATGTAAACGGTTTTTCCTGTCAATCGGTTGCCCTTTTAATCCCATGTGTCCACCAGACCCACCCAATCTGTGTTCGTCGTCTTCACTCCAACTTCCTCGGTTTTTCCTGCCCAGGTCAGAATGATCCTACATCAACTGGAAGTCCCATAGACGTGTCCGATATAAGCTTCCGGAGGAGCCTAGCCTCTGCCGCATGGCCAAAGGTTCGTTAGCTGGTAGTGGCATGCGCAACTGTTTTTCCTATCAGCTAATGTGCTCAAAGTATTGTGGATTGGTATTCGTTTTGTAGTGTTGGGTCCATTTGATCTGTTATGTTCCCCATCTGCTATTTCGCCTTGCAGCTAGGATTTACTTAGACAGTCCTTTTGGGTATGCACCATATGATCCACCATAGCCACATTAGGTTCTGCCCCCTCAAACCTGCTTGAGTTTGTCATCACGTTTCTTATTATTTAGCTCCCCTAAATTTGTATGGATATGTGCTACTCCCTCCGTTCCAATTTAATTGACTTGCTATGCACCACATATGGATGTACCTAGACATGTTACATACCTAGATACATCTACATATGGTGCATAGCAAGTCAATTAAATTGGAACGGAGGGAGTACGTCTCACGTAAAATGCCCACTCCTAACTAGATGTTTTGTATCGATCTGTTCTATTTTATTTCAGATCTACCCTCTGCGGCTCTACCCTCAGTGCCCCCTTCTCACGGTGCCCCTTTGGCCTTTGGCACTTTCTCTAGATCGGTAATGCCATTGTGGTGTTCATAATCGCCTCCTCTACTGCTCTCTTGAAGCATACAAATTTGTATTCATTTCAACATTTCATCAATGCAAGGTACAATTGTTCTCTTATATTCTTGATTTCACTATCAGCGGCCTACGCTAGCAACCTTGAACAGGCTTAATCAGATTTCAAAGGCACCCAGCTATTGATTTATTCAGTTCAGAAGATCATCACGTGAGTTGCAACTGCTTCGCAACTTCTAGGTTTACTGCTACACTTTGTATTGTATAATTAGCAGCGTTTAGTACAACTTGTGAGTCGAAACATGTATTTTTTTGTTCTGTGATTACTGTTGTCGAAACCAAATAACTATCCTGATTAGATCATTATAGAACAAAATTTTCAATGAAATCGTTATGTGTTAATTACTCTGATCTCATTGGAGTGAAAAGTGGAATCAAGAACTGCTTTTTTTAGTCACCTGGTATGCTCTTTTTACCACTGGTACAATTATCTGAACATCCTAAGATAGTTTCACAGTAGAACTTCTATTTATTGGCTCCATAATTGTTGGTTTCAGTGCTCATATTTTCTATAACATAGTAAAACTTGGTTGATGCTACACAATATACTATTTGAGCAATGCTTTTATCTTTTGTTGCGTATTGGTCGAGCTTTCAAGGTCTGATTGATGTTACATGCATGTAACCAAAGAATTTCGGCCTCAGTCGAAATCCAACTACGAGGACAGATCAATGCAGATTGCTTGGACTTTTGGAATTACCCTCTTGGGTCACCACGTTAGCTGGAAAAACTACCGCGCATATACATTCCTTTCCATGACGTTACCCCTAAGGATAAATTGATAAGCTATTGATGAATAAATGACATGCTATTGCAGAGTTGTGAAACTGATGAATAATAATGAATCTGCTTTTCTTCGAAAGATCAAATATGAACACAGTTTGCTTAAAAAAATACATCTTTAAACTGATGAATAATAATGAATCTGCTTTACTTCGAAAGATCAAATATGAAGACAGTTTGCTTAAAAAAATCCATCGTTGGTCATTTTTTCTCTGTCATTATATAATTGGGTAAATATAATATATCTGTATGTGTCTATGTTGTTTGAGTTCATCTTCTAAGTGGTTACTTAGCATTCAACTCATGAAAACTTCCTACAAATAGGTAAATTACTAAAGTCGACTAATCCGTGTTAATAGTTATGTAAATACCCTCTTTCATGCATATGTTCCCGCAACAACGTGTGGGGAATCTTCTAGTCTACCTCAATCGCACACGACGCTCGGGGGCTGCAAAAAGAAGACCTAGTCGAAGCAACTTTTGTACAGGTATGTTCGTTTTCTATGTATTTATAATTTGAACTAACCCTCTCTACAGCTGCTCCTGCTTCACTTGTTCAAAATGGCGACGGTCAAGTTCTCTGTCAGTTTCTCGTTCAACCGAGGCGACGATGCACTTGGCAGGTCCCTCAGCTGAGTCATAATGCGGCTGCATCGCCACCGGACCGGCCTGCACGGCTTCCCAAGGGAGACCAGGATGATTAAGGTGAACGAAAGCCAACACAGCGGTAGCTCCAGCCACAAGCTGATGTCGCACGAAGTCGCGGAAGGCATTACCGTGGCGAAATTTCGCCATAAGGGAAGCCAAGCCCTGAGGTTGATCATTTAGAGGAAACATGGCGTCGTGTACCTTGGTTAATGCTTGGGTGCACGTTTTCATAAAATCGCCAACTTGCTCAACTCGGCCGCGCAGGGTGAGCAGCACTCGCGCTTTTGCTAGGTTAGCCCAGACTATTGTGGTGTCTCGACCAATGTTATTGGAAATCTCAATAAAACGCGCCTGCACTCGAGCACGTTCAGCATTGGCATCCTGTTGTACACCTGCAGAAGGCCAAAGATTGTTAGCCGACAAAGAAGCAGGCAATGGACAGACTCGGGGGCTAAGCGAAGGTGGACTCACACAGCAACCCCTCGTTTGCCTTCTCTATCTCGGAGATTATGAAGTCCTCGCGTTCCAGAGGTTTGGGCTGTCCGAAATCACCAACGACCATATATTCTACCACCCTATACAACCCAGGGTACCTTGCCATGGGATTTGTCGAGTTCATACCTCGTCGAGCTTGGCGGTGAAGGATGTTTCGAGGCCCTCGAGCTTCTCCATGGTTTCACCAAAGCGCTTGTCGACGTCTTATATATGGTCGCTGACAAGGTGTGTGAAGTGGGCGTGCAGCTCCACGTTGATCATCTTCTCCGGGTCGGTGGTAGTCGTCTCAGAATCTGTCATGGTTAGTACTCAAAAAGCACAGAAAACACAGCAAGATGGGTGTATATGTGACATGAAAGTGGGGAAAGTAACACGCAACCTATCAAGCAAACCAAGATTCTTACGCGTCCTTGCTCTGCAGCAGGTGGTTACTAGCAACCGATGTGATCAAACTTTAGGAAGATTGAGAATAGCGATTATCAGGTGGTGTCAACGCACGGTGTAGGAATATGTGGAGCTGTCGGTGGCTGTAAATATCTGTAGCAACAATTAAGAACAGCAATGCAACAAGTTGAACAAATACTCAACGACGGTACCGTGCTGGCCCTAGGCTAGACCGAACTAGAGACGCGAGCCTAGAACACCAACGAGTCACGCCGTATCATGCAAAAGAAACAAATAGCAGTGCGCCTGAAAAACAGCCAGAGATGTGGAAAAATCACTAGGATAGAAGGTGTCTTAAAACGATCATCACTGGGGGAAATCCGGTTAGCCTTGAGATTTTTTCAAAATTATCTAAAACTGCTCAAAACTGCTATGGAAAGCGTGCAGACAGTAAATGTTTTGCTGTAAAGACGTATGGCTCAAAACGGTCCCAGAGGCCTAAAAAAAGTATAACCTTGGAATTTTTTCTGAGAGGTTTCCAGACTTTCCTGTAAGCAATATCGGGAGAAAACACTAGAGGAAAAACAATAAAACCTAATTCTAATCGGGTAGGGAAGTGATGGTATGATCGGATTGGTGCAGGTGAAAACTGAAGATGGTGACCGGCTAGGGTTTATGGTGCGTGGTGTTCGGTTGTGGTGTATGGTGGTGGCGGAAGGTGAAGGTGGTGATCGGATAGGGTGTATGGTGGGTGGTGTTTGGTTATGGTGTAGGGTGGTGGCGGAAGCTGAAGGTGGTGATCGGCTAGGGTTTATGGTGGTGGCGGCTAGGGTTGTGGTGGTGGCGGCGCGGCGGCGGCGAGAGGGATATGAACAGAACTCAAAACTCTAAAAACTAGACGCTACGACCAGCACTCGACACGACGATGCAGGTGAAGGGGATCGCAGGCAGAAAACAAAAAATTCCTAACAGCGATAACCAAAAAAACTAGCCAGGATCTATACTATGCAGATATAGTAATACGAAGGAGATCGTTATACATACCCTTGTAGACCGAAAAGCGGGGATTACGCTCCCGCAGAAGCGTTGTCGATGAAGCCAACGAAGACCTCGAGGTCGTGTAGAGGAAGCAGACCTCCAGCACCACTAGCGTGGCACCTCGCAGGGCGTTACACACGTACGGTGAAGCCGACGAACTCCGGGCTCCGATCCATGGACGAAGCAGCGGAAGACTGGGACCGGGAGACCAGTAGCACGGCGGTGTGCGTATGGTGGAGAGAACTTTTCCTCGGCGCAACTCCAACAAGGGAATCACGGGATCAAGGAGAAAGAGAGAGAGAAATTGGTGTGTTTCAAAGGCCAGGGGTGCACCCATATATATAGGAGGATGGGAGCTGCCAACCTTGCCAGCCGGGCGGTGTGGGACTAAACTCCCACACCCGCCCCCCTTCCTTGGTGCGCCGGCCATGGGTGGGCCACATGGGGCCCACCTAGGCCGGCCGAACTCCCTCTCTCCCTTTGGGGGGAAGCTTCCCCCCCTCATGGGCCCTCTTTGCATGAGAAGGCCCGTTTAGGGTATTTTGCCTTTAAAAATTCAGGAAAAATTAAATAAAAATATATTTAACTATCAATTACATTAATTAATATTAAATACATATTACATAATTTATTCCGGCTCCGAAAACTAATTCGTCGCTGCCCGATCTCCATCAGATCTTTCCCGGGACGTTCCCGGTGCTCTCTTTTCCTAATTTCTCTTCCGGTAAATATGTCGACTTCCCTTAAGTGTGTTACCCTAGCGGTTCGAGATCTCTACAGACATGATCGAGACAAGCTCTCCGATCAATGACTAATTCGTGGACCTTGGATACCCAGAATTAATCCCTGTGAGATAACGAATAACTTTGTCGTTCGAACCTGAACGTCGAGTCTTAAACCTTTTGCCATGGCGATACTTAGCGTGTCCGAGACTCGTTCATAGATATCACGATACCTAGCTTGATCTCGTTACCGACACCGACACCGCTATCTTCTACTCGTCCATGATATTATGTCCTGGTGACCTAGTCACACGCTTGCAAGCTCATTTGACATAATCTCACCGAGTGGGCCCTAGAGTATCTATCCTGCTATGCGGACTGGCAAATCCCGCTCTTGATCCCTCGTCTCAACATACTCCCTTCCGATACCCGAGAGGGACACCTTTATTGTCACACTATTAAGATATGACGTTTGATGCAATCAAAGTATCTTTCAGGAATAGCAATAAGAGTTGATCTCACGGTCAAAGGCGTAATGACTACGTCCTACAAATATTGGGTATGTCCATCACGTCATTCTCCCAATGACATGACTTCATTGTCAACTGACATCAATGTCACATGATCGGGAAACCTCGATCATCAATTGCCCAATGAACTAGTTAGATAGAGGCTACCAGGGACCTGGTTGTTTATCTACCAAACGTGTATTAATGTTTCCGCTTAATACAGTTATAGCATGGTATAAAACATATAATGAACAATTGAGATATGACGAATAAATTATCTTTATTAAGTGCCTCTAGGGCATATCTCCTTCAGCAGGCACGAACTCAACAATGCAAAAATTGAAAAGAAGAGATGCAAAGGCTCGAATTGTTTTTGGGAGTAAGTTCCAATCCGGGTTTTTTTTTTTTGGTTTTTCGTGGACGGTAGGAATAAAAACAGATTCAATCTAGGCTAGTCAAACTGTAAGATCTCACCGATAAACCTGAAATATGATAGCGCTTTATAGGGTAAAATTGCCCGATCTTTCGATGAGGTACATACTCTTGATTTGGGTGGAGGTCGATGTTGACGATCCGACTACAAACATGTGAGATTTTGCGTCTTAGCAATCGCTACACCAACTTCTAAGGCTATTGATCATGCTAGAGCTAGATCAACCTGATCTGAAGATCAATTCCTGCAAGCAATCGTAGAACTAGCAAGAATTATGAATGCAGTTAAGATATTGTGAATAAGGATGAAACCTTTATAGATGGGATTCTGCAAGTGCGTAGTACAATAGGTCTGAACCGACATTATTGTCTATGGCGAAGAATAGCAATGGCTAAGTTTTAAACTAAACAAAATCTAAGTCTAAACGACGACCTAACGGAGATATATATGGAGGGACACATGGGGATTCTGCCACCCCTGGAAAAGGGGTTCCGAATTCCACTCTAGGTCGGTTTTCTCAACTTATACGGACCCTAATTGTTCAGGTACTTAATTTGGACGAACTTACATGGCCTGACCCATATCTAAAGGTGAGGCAGCACCATATGGATCTATGGATGAAATTATGAAGTGGGAAAATCTATATTTCGCCCAAGTCTTCTCCTCTCAGTATGGTGGCTTCAATGTGCTGAAATCTTCATTGACGGCTTCATCTTCAATCCTCCAACGCTGGCTTCCATCTTCTTCATGCGTGTACATGCTCCACTCTTTGTCCCTCTCATCCATGCTAGAGCTATCTTTGCTAAGTGTGACAAACACATCCGATTTAGGCAGTTTCATTTGTTCATGTATGTGAGATTAATTATAAAAAAACGAAAATACCTGATAATTAATTTGACGTGCACAAACTAGTGTAGGAGGTGGCTGTAGGTGCATCGGTTATATCGTGGGATGTCCTGGTCACCGCAGGACCACTGCATCGTGATAACTCCGGCCCGACGTTCTTTCCCCCGCCCGCGCTCTGGCTGACGCCGCCCTGACTTGATGCCTTCACGCGAAAGCGCTACACGTGGTCCTCGTGCCTGGGGCTCGCCAGTCGCTCTCACCTGCGCCCCTCCTCTTCCGCGACCAGAGACCACGCGTGCGTGACCGCGGATGCCGACCAGCTCCCAAGCACCTCCAGCTTCCTCCCTCGAGCGCCGCCGTCTCAGCTCGTCTCTCCCTTGAGGCCTTGACCCTGCTGAGCTCCGCTCTGGCGAGCTCAGTCGTTCCGTCCTACTGCTCCTCCTTGTTGTTGCTGCTCGCGTCCTCGAGGCGTAGCTCTCCAAGTTCCCTGCCACCGACGTGTTTCTCCTCGGTGACCTCCACCTCCTGGTCATCCATGGCTCCCGCTCCTGGTCATCCACGGCTCCCGCTCCCCGGAAGTATGTTGCTGCTGGTACTGCTGCTGCTCGAGCATGCAGCCTCGACATCTTCGGTCGTGAAGCGTGCAGATCAACGTATAGGCTGCTGGCCACATAACTGGGTTAGTTGGTTTTTCCATATCGCCGTCGTCTTAATTTAGTTTTGTTCAGAATTACTACCAGTTTACCTCACTTTGGTCCAGTTCTAGACAAGTACAGTTTGGTAGTAAATTGAAATAGCACACTGTACAGATTACAGACTATGATGCTCGTGAAGGAATTTCATTTCAACTTGGCAGGAACTGCATCGTGCAAAAAGTTGTTGATATGTGAAGAAGTAGACTATTGTCGTCAAATTGAGTAAGTAAATATTGACGTTTCATTAGATGTGCACACCACGACCTTTTCAATATGTTTTTTAATTTAACGATGACTATATTTATTTTTATTTTTAGGTGTGTGCCTGGGTGAAACTAAAACGGTGGCCCTTTACACTTGGAAGAGCGAATTTTAATTCTTCACATTGTTGTGCTAATTCAATTGGCAAAGGAATTTGAACCGCTAGGATCAGGAGCATGTATCGTTATTCTCTTTTTTTACCAATGAAATACACAAAATTTGGCTCATTTAACAAGATGAGAAATATTTGATGTGCTTTAACACAGCCGTCAAAATGACCGTAGCACGACACGACAAGTGAACCTAAGTAGCGGCGTCACTGTCAACAAAATTGATTTACAGCAGTAAATATATTTGCGTGGCATAAATAATCTTTTTTTTAACGCTGCAACATGAAAAAGTTCTCATCGCAGGGGGATGGGAAGAGCAGCTAAGCAAATCTCGATTATAATTCGGATCAAATGTCATCGGGACGACGTTCAACTTGGATGAACTTGTTGATTTCAACAAATCAATTGTAGGCTGCTGTCAATGACGACGGTGATATCGACAAACTAGTTGAGGCCAATGACAACATGCAAGTGTAAAAACTTAAGAACCTCTGCTCAAGACCATCGAGGAGTACTAAGAGCATCTCTAACAGCTGCCCTATCCTATATGGTGTTTTTTTAGCACATATAGGGCACCTGTTTTAGCACATATAGGGCACGGAGTAGTTTTCCACTTTTCCAGCTGCCCTATTTTAAGGCACTACTTCTCCAACAGTTGCCCTATCACATGCCCTATTTTAGACAAATTCCATAAACATTCAAACACAATTGAAACTATGAAGCATAATTTGAACATGAATTCGCGCACGATTGGTCGAATTGTCCATCTATATAAGAATAGACATCAATTCAGTATTCATATTTATTAAAATCACACACACGAAGTCTCAAAAAAAAATCACACACACGCACGAGACGAGCCCAGCACAACCCGTCTCTATCGATCCCCTTTCTTCTCCTGATGCGACGCGCCGCCGCGCTGCTCCTGGCCGCGCCGACGCGCTGCTCCTGGCCGGCTGCCAGCCATCTCCCGCGCCGCCGCCCTGCTCCTGGCCCGGCTGCCAGCCATCTCCCGCGCCGCCGCTCTTCTGTGCCGCCCGCGCTACAGCGAGATGGCCTCGACGGAGCGCTACAGCGAGATGGCCTCGACGGCCAGCCATCTCGCGCGCCAAGCCCTCGACGGGGAGCGCCGCCACCACCGCGCTTGGGTCTCCCCGCTGCAGGGAGGGCCGCGTTCGTCGGGAACATCACAAATTCCGTCAGCGATGCCGTGAGGCCCGGAGCCGCGCCGGAGCTCTCGATCTCCGCCGGATTTTGCCGGGCGGGTGCGAAATCGGCCAGGCCAGGCCAGGCCAGCTCCAATCTGAGAAGGGTGGGTGCGAATCGGAGCGCAGATGGGGCGGAGGTGGCCGGCGGCGTTCAAATCGAGAGAGGAAAGGAAGTTTCAGCGTGGCAGTTGGAGTCGCGCGCGTTGAAAAGGAAAGGATAGGGCACGCCTCCGCGCGGCCCTCCGTGCCCCATATATGGGGCAGAGAGGACCAAAATATAGGGCTGCCCCAAAATAGGGCACGTGATAGGGCAGCTGTTGGAGGTCGTTTTTTGCCCTCCCGTGCCCTAAAAAACGGTTTTTAGGGCACGGAGGCTAAAATAGGGCAGCTGTTAGAGATGCTCTAAGTGTTAATTACAGTCTGAAAGACAAGCTTCATCAGGAAGCTAAGATACTTTAATTTGTGCGCCTCCATTACGTAGATTTTTTCTATCCCAATGCAATGCACGGGCATATTTACTAGTTGTCGCCTAAATGCAGATTTTAAGGTACTATGTTAGCCAGTTTTATCACCAAACAATAGTGGAAATATCATAGCATGTCATCCAATATTTCAGTATGTCTAGTTTTGGAGCAATCAAACGTAACCATGTAGCACATACGCACATAGAGGCAAAAGGATCCGTACAAAAATTCATAGTTCTTTTCTTCACATTTACTAGCGTTCTATTTTGTTCTTCTTTTTGTTTCTTTCTTGTCTTCATCTAGTAGACACTGTTCAGGTAGAAGAACAGGGCGGCAAGTGCAACGATCCCGACCGTGATACCAATTGGCAAAGCTTTTCTGTAAGATGGAAAATAGTTCTGTAAACTTCATCGATTAATCAACCCAACACTAAATTAAAGCATTTGAATGAAAAAACTCAATTTGATTGCTTCATTTTTTATATCTTCTTGTAGAGTTCAGTTACTTACCCCACACTCTCGTCCTTCTTCAGCTGCTCCTTCCTAGCCTTTCGGGCATCAGTGGCGTTAGCGTTCTTGGCCACCGGTGGTTCGTATGGCCTGAATCGTCTTTTGGGAGCGGCACACACTGCATCAGAAATGAAGATCAGTCGTTGGAATATGGAAATGAATAACATCTTCGTAGGGTCACTTATAGATGACCAAAGGCGTCCATATGAGCATAAACTTGTGTTTCTTCTAAAGAATTCGTAACAAAGCTCATATGAACAAGCTCTTTATGCCTTCCGCTTCAAAACAGGAGTACAAGCTCACCATGTGTACCAACAGAGGAGACAGGATGATTAAGAAATTGTTAACGATGTTGGACCTAAGTGACATGTTAACATTGTAGTACTGTACATGTTAATCTTTTCAATGGTTATATATTGTCGAGTTGAGTATCTTCAGACCGTTGGTATGATGAAGGGTAAGTAAAGATTACATTCGACGACTACTCTAGGGTAATTAATTGTTCTCACCAGGACAGTAGTAGTCATCGGACACCTTTTCAAACGGTGTCCTGTCCTTATATATGTACCTGTAAGATTTGTAAAATGCAAGGGCAGACAGGAGCACGATGAGTGGAGGCGGAGCATATCAGAATTCAGGAGTTTCACTTCACCATATCGATATTTAGAAGTACGCGTGGCTCACCCGCAGTCCCGACAGATATAGGCCTGCTTCGACGCGACGCCACCAAACCGCATCGTGATCCGCATCGCCGGGGCAGACATCGTCCTGTGCGGCGGCGCGCAGAACGTGGACCAGAGCGCGGGCCTGCCCGCCGGTGCACACAGCATCGACGGGGCCTGCAGCTGCAGTGCCATTGCTGCAACCCTCTCTCAGCTTAATTCTTCCTTGGGCCTAGCTTGTTGGCGTGCAAGAAGCGAAGAACTCGGCGCGAGAGCGCTACAGCGGAAGGTGCACGCAGCAAGCAGGATGGGTGAAGATGCAGAGGGAAGAAGAATCGAGGGGATAAGAGTAGATGGTTTTTTTGTTTTTTTGAGGGAACTAGATGGTTGGTGCTTGGTCGTGTTGCACTTTTCCTTTTGCTGTTCGGCCGGTGTGATGTGGTGTGCTGTGCACCGGGGGTGAAGAGGCAATACTAGTAGAGATGGGGGCAAGCGTGGAAGCTGCGTGGCCTCCATGGCGTCCCTTCGCTCGCTATCCCTTTCCATTGGCGCGCGCCGAGTCCCACTTGGCGTCTTCTCCGGTCCGGTCATGATGCGATACGTACCGGTCCGGTTTGGACCTCATACTGCACCACCGACCCTACCCCGCACCTCCTGGTCCAGGTTCAAGAGCGAACCTAGGTTCGGCCCTATTTGTGATTAGCAGCACTTGATCGGGCCGATGGTCCCGAACCGCGCGCGGCCGCGGGCTGCCAGGGAGCTCTCCATCCGGCCATCCGGGGCGGGCTGACCAAGGCGCAGCTGGTGCTGCTTGAAGACGGCGCCAGGGAGCTATCGATCTGGCTAGGCTGCTGCGGGAATCCGGGCTGCCGGCGGGTGTCTGGGCGGGGAAGTTGGCCGAGTAAAATCCATCCATGGTCACTGGACTTGAGTTGGTTACTCGCCGTCATCACCGTACACAGGAATACGTAAGTTACGGTCACTATATACGTGAGGCTGTGTCGTACAAGGTCACCGCCGAGACCGTATCGCGTATCTGGTGGCCTGTCGGAAAGTGGGGCCCACTGTCAGTGAAAGGGAAACTGCGTGGAGGGTTTGTTCCGTGAATTGAATCGAAAGCAGGGGTGTTATGCAACATGATCTCCAATCCCATCTCTCCTCCGTCCCCAACCATCCTACCAGGTCGCCGCCGTGCAGCTCAGGCAGCAGCTGGTGGAGCACGGTGCGCGAGTCGCCGCAGTTGGAAAGCACGAGGCGGTCGTGCACAAGCAGCGCTGACACAGCCGTCGAGCCCACGATGGCGCCCCTATGCCCCGACGACAACGGGCACGTGCACGCCGCCACGGCCACAAGCCGGCACGCGCAGGCCTCCGGCGCCAGCGCGTCCACGCGCGCGAAGTTCCGCGACAGCGCCGCCCACCATGCGCGATCCTCCGACTCCTTCTCATCACGGTGCGCAAGGTAGTGCTCCCCGGCGGCGGCCAGATCCGTCGCCACGATGTCGTGCATCTGCTCCCGGCATAGCGTCGCCACCTGCTAGGAATGCAGCTCACCACGACCATGCCGCAGGCCACTGGCATAACCAGTCCTCCCGTCAGCTCGGAGCCCGCGGCTGTGCTCCTGCTGGAGCCGACACGCAGCACGGAGTCTGCGTCGACTTTGCTTCTGGAGGCGCCCCGCGGCGTGATGGAGCCCGTGCCTTTACAGATGGAGCAGCCTCGCGGCGTGGGTCCTGCGGTTTTGCCGCTGGAGCCGGCTCGCGGCAAGGAGGAGCATGAGGCTGCCATGACCCTCTTGAAGCTGTACCACTGGATGCGGGGCGAGGCGCCGCCAGAGCTAGAGGATTATCTGCCTGTGCAGTGCAGGTGCAACCGATGCATGTAGATAGCCCTGTGCGGCGCAGCAGATCCCACCGCCTCTCAGCTCGAGCTACCAGCTGATCATGTGACGCATGCTGCGCCGGTGCCCCATGCGCCGGATGTCGAGCAGTCCAATGTCACCCCCCGCCGGCGTCGGATCAGACGTTCGTGTGCCCGATCGCAATGTGCGCCAAGGCGTTCCTCACCCACCAGGCCTTGCACGGCCACATGATCCTGCTGGAGAACCAGATACTCCAGTTCGTGCCCAACCTCCTGCACGGCATCCAGGAGCTCGGCCACCCTGAGCAAACGGGTGTCGTGTGTGCACCCTGTGCAAAGGAGGCAGGACGGGCACGGGCCGAGGCGGAGCGATAAGGGCACGGCAGCGCCGTTGGCGAGGAGCAGCGATGCAAGCGCCCACTGCAGCACCGGTGCGCGCAAGGACTTGCGGAACATGGCATCCCCACACAGTGAATCAGAGAAGATTATGGGGATTAACTGAGAGGGGTGTTTTTATAAAAATACAACAGCTGGAGTCCAGTGACCTTTGATGGATTTTACTCAAGTTGGCCTGTCCGGCGGCGGCGGGGGGGGGGGGGGGGGGGGGGGGGGGGGGGGGGGAGGCCATGTGCTCTACCCGACGAGCTTATTCCGGTGCCCGGCAAATGCACATTGCTAAAATATTGTCTAAATATTGAGTGGGTTTTTGACCCATTTAGTAATTTCAGAAAAATCACTAAAGTCACATGCTGCTCTCATGATAAGTGGTGAGAGTTTAGTCCCATACTCACATACTGCTATCTTAGTGAGATGTGCATCAGTTTATATACTGAGCCATTCTCCTACTAGTATTAGTTGGTGTGAGCTACGAGGAGAATGGCTGTACCACACGCGCTCCTCCGCCGCCCGCCTCGTCACGACGCGCCGCGTCTTGCAGAAATCTCGCAATGCCACCGATGATTCTCCCCTTTCAATTTTGAGCCGCAATGCCAAGACTCTGTGCACGCACGCAGCCATTAAATTAATCAAGCAACATCGGCAAGAGCACCAACACTGATATTTCAGGTACAAATAACCGAGCCACTTTATTGATGACGTTGGGAGCCGAGAGAACGAATCACCATTGCTAAAGACGTAGTAGCCGGGATAGATAATGCGAGGACAAACCTACTCGCGGCAACCATTAGAAATAATCCAAGATTGATCTGGCGAAGTAAGATCTGAAGAATCATACCTGGACAAACTTAATAGTCATCATTGACGTCGAGAAGGAGATCTCACCGACGAGATCACTTATTGCAGACGATGCCATCTCTATTGACGAAAAAGACAACAACCAAAACACCAACTCTGACATTAAGGACCCTTTTATAGCGGCCTGCGCAGGTCCGAGGTCCCCACCCCTCCTAGTGCCAGAACGGCACCTAGAGGAGGTGAGGACCCGTCAATTATTTGACGAAGGCGACGATGAAGTTGCAGATGGCGCTGGCGGCGATGGCTAGGGTTGAAACCCTATGCCGCCGCCTTTCTTTTCCGTAACGCGAGAGCGTCCTCGATCGATTCACGAATATCGTTGTGTTAATCCATTAAGACTGTTTTCTCTGACACCAATTTCCTCATGTAACATAAATAATCTCAAAGTTGCATCATTTTATTCCTTCATTCGTTCATCCCTTTTCTAAGTAAGAGCAATCTATTTTGGAAAAAAATTGCGTGTAAAATACTGAATAAGCGAATTATACATCAAGAACCATATATCGTAGTTCAACACCAATCCTATGATGTACAGTATGATGTAGGGATGAAAACGGGGCGGATACAAATGTAATGGAGCGGTCACATTTGGTTTACAAAATCCCTGGAAAAAGATACAAAAACAAATATTATTATCAGAACAAATATGGACCGAATATGATGCAGGAAATCTTAATCAAACCAATAAACTTGTCTTATTAATGATTATCATTATAATATAATATAGTGTGCACAAGTTATCAACTTTGGCAACATCAAAAATACCTACTATGGTTAACGCTAGTGCCACTGAAATGTTAAACTTAGCATAATAAAACAGAAAGTTCCATTATTATTTAGAAAAACATGCCCGTTCCGATGGAATATATGTTGTTCCGTTTCCGCATAAAAGTTTTCTTTTATATTCAGCAAAAAATCTGTTTCTATTTCCCGTTTCCCTATTTCATTTTGTTTCTGTTTTTTCCGCAGAAAATTTGAAAAGATTCCGTTCCATTTCATCCTACTGTGATTATAGATTTCATAAGTTACATTTATTAAATTTAGTGAAACAGGCCACTATTTTTTAATACACAATTAAATAGTAACTGGAACAGTGAGATCCATTTGGTTACACCTTTTTTTGGATGGGTAAGGAAAACATTATTACCACAAATCCAGTAACAATCAATTGCCGGATCATTGGCGCATCACCAGCCCTGATTTACTTTATTTACACAAGATAACAAAAAGATCTTACTTACAACATAAATATTTCATATTTTTTTCAAGAACCTCATCACTGGTTTCCATACTTAGGTCCATCCAGGCCCCTCTTGTCATCCCACCCTCTAACCCATGGTTGACCAGGTATTGATCGGGTCTTAGGGGAAGAGTGCTTGCTCAGGTTATCTGTGACCTTTGACTTAATAGCAACAAATACCTATTTGGACAGAAATCGTTCAGTATAGTCAATCGAACAATTAGGTAAGGACAGAGGAATAGTTATTTGTTATATGACATACAGGGTTGGAATTAACAGCCTCTGGTGGTTGCTCTTGACCAGTAAGCCATTTCCATAAATCTGGGTTCTCCTGAAGGATCAAGCAAGTTCTAGAATTAGAACCAACAGTCTGACATCTGACAAAAAATATACAAGAACAGAGGGATTTCTTGATGACCATGAGAATTAGCACCGGAAGGTTCAAAGACATTGGCTCATGACAGTTGCTTTCCAAGTGTTTAGACATAACATGAACGTCTTCAGGTTCTTATGCTATTGATAGTCTTCATTTGTAAATGATGATAAGAGGCCATAAGACTTGTCTAATGAGCACAATGAATACAGCGTGTACAAAACTATATAATATATAAATCTAACAAAGTGTTAGTGTATGACTGTTACTATCGTAAAAAAAAATTTGTTATCCATAAAAAACATGACTATTGTTAGTAACAAATCAGCAACTCAGTCAATACCACTTCATGCTACGAGTTTTCTGGTCATCATCAAAGTTGTCCAGAATTATAATCATTAAAGATGCCAAATGTGGTGGAGCAACATTAAAGATTTGTGGAAACTAATCAATAGTAGGTTTGTAATAATCAAAAGCAAGAGACTGGGTAAATGAATTATTAGAGCAGCTGACAGTGAAGGACTAGAGACTATCAGGTGAGAACCATAGTCTACAAAGTACATATGGGTGTTCTAGAAGAAACATAGTAGGTTTGTAATAATCAAAAGCAAGAGACTGGGTGAATGAATTATTAGAGCAGCTGACAGTGAAGGACTAGAGACTAAAAGGTGAGAACCATAGTCTACAGATTACATATGGGTGTTCCAAAAGAAAGATTATATATGAGCTGCGAAGGTAAATCACTGTATTATCTGGAGAAAGAAGTATACATACCCCCCACAAGTATCGTGAAAAGGATGCAGCACCCCCCTGAGGTTTGAATCGGTAAACTAAACCCCCTCAACTCTCTAAAACAAGTTAATTCACCCCCTAACTGCTGCTAAGCTGTTTTCTCGACAAGGACATGGTTTTGCTTATGTTTGTCTCCGTGGTGAAGCACCTCAAACGGGTCTGCACAGCGGCACGTCCGGCGCTGTCTTGTGGATCATGTTTGGCGAAGACTCTGGGAAGCTCCTGGCTGGTGAAGTCGGCCTCCGGTGGCGCGTGCATCGGGATCATGAGGGAAGCTGCAGGGCCGTTGTCTCTCCATCGGCCGGCAATTGAGAGCAGGCCGCGCGGCACCAGCGAGCACGGAGGGAGAGCCGGCTGCGCCGCACCAGCGAGCACGGAGGAACCGCAATGACGAGCACGGGGTGGCGCATCAAGCGTTTCCAAGCAGGGACGTGGGCGGGCCACAGCTGGGAGGGCAGATGGGGACGGGGTGCACCGGCGACAAGGTTGAGGAGTTTGATGTGGCGGCGGCCGGTGCCATAGGTGGAGAAGATGACGATGGTGATGGCGATTCTTGCCGATGCGGGTCAATTCCTTCGTTTGAGTGAGCAAGATGATGGCCATGACGAAGGACAAGGTATCAGAGCTCACAGATGCCTACGGCGGCAGAACGATGAGCGGCGCCGGCAGCGGCATGAACTGAGTGCCGGTGCACGCCATCCCTGTCATCCTTCCCAGCCGTGGCCCACCTTTTTCCCTACTTGGAGGCGCTTGATGCGCCCCTTTGTGCTTTGCAGGTCAGGCCTGGCCAGTCCTCAATTTCCCGCCGTTGGAGAGGCAACGTTCCTGCAGCAAAAGCAGAGCTGCTCGCCGTCATATGGCCGCCATGCTGGAGGTGTCAGGAATCAGGATGGCTCTTGGTGGAGGCCAAGACTTCTTGGGCAGGTGCTTCACGCTTCAGGACACACAGCTAACAGAAGCGTTGCTCTTGGATCGATCGTTCTTTGCTTCCGCCGGCCGGGAGCCCGGGACTACAAAACCGCTACACAAAACAGCTTTGCAGCGGTCAGGGGGCCAATTAACTGGTTTTAGAGACTTGAGGTTTTTTCTGAGAGAAAACGCAAAGGACACAAACCCCTAAGGGCCAAACTGTACCGATTTAAACCTCAGGGGGTGTTGTGTCCTTTTGTTGATAGTTGTGTGTGTGTGTGGGGGGGGGGGGGGAGGGGGGGGGGGGGGGGATGTGTACTTCTTTCATTATCTGGAAGAAGACCTTACAGGGCTACTAATTATAATTGCCCAAAAATTATACTGCAAACACTAGCGGTGATCACCAAATATCCTAGGGGGATACAGAAACTTGATTTGGGAGATATTTTTTATGAAGAAACTAAGTCATGCAGACACAGGCTGGAGTAGGGATGTAAATGGTTACCTAAATGGCGCCATCTAATCCCGCATAAGTGGAGCGGTAGTTTTTTTTTCAGGAAAGAAAAAACGATTTGAACAGTTGACTGAAATAAATGGGATTATATGGCGCCATTTAGGTGACCATTTACATCCCTAGGCTGGACGGACAGAGTTCTAGCGCACTGCGCACCTAACTAGATCTATTTTTGTAGCATGTCAAATTCATGTTCAACTGGTGATTCTACATACTGGAATCATAAAAGATAGAAAATCCTAACATAGGTGGGTTACGTTGCGGTTAACAACAAAATAAGATAGCACTACGAGCCTACGACAGCATTCTTAAAAGACATGTGCTTCTGAGAATTATTGGTTAGAACAGTGGTAATATATAGACACTAAATCCTGAACATGAGATGCAACAGAATTACTCCCTCCGTATCTTAATATAAGACGTTTTGGTAACTCAAATTTGGCTAGCAAAACGTCTTATATTTAGTTACAGAGCAAGTAATTGTTTAGTCAAATCCTTTTTCAAGCGACTGAAGGCCATCAAACTATATTTGTTACTGGCATCATGCCTCCATCTTACTTAGACATTACACTGAACATTCCCACGGACAATTGTTGACTTGTACATTACAGATAAGGTGGCGAGATGGTTCAGGCCTAGTTTGACACTTTGACTCGACCAGGCATCACCCGGGCTGGAAACGTGCAAGTCCAGAAACAAAGAGGCGGTGTGGTTTTTATTTAGCATTAAAGCAGATAAATATTATTTAGAAACCATGAAAATCTATACGAGCTAGCTGAATTTTTTATCTGTACCACAGAAGCAATTAGATGCCGAGGTAGATCAATACGATGAAGGATAGGTGCAGGATAACTCACGAGGTCCAGGACTTGTAGCAGGGATCGGATGTTGGCCTCGTCCATGGAACGGATGTGCTGCTCCACCCAGGTCCCGAGCACCAGGTCCAGCTCCAGGAACCCTCTCTGCTTGCTCCTGTACACCAAACTGCACACACGGATATACGAGGCCGCGGCCTCTCAGTCAGCAACCGTCCTTAGCGACCCATAGGTTGGCGATTCGAAGAAAGCAGTGAGGAGACGGGGCCACCTGTTGACGAGGCGGCGGCGGCTCTCGTCGCAGGAGAGGTCGATGGGGATGGCGGTGGTGTTCTGCTGGGTGGTGTTGGTGATGGAGAGGAAGCGATTGGAGGCGGCGGGGAGGAGAGCGCGGGAGGAAGGAGAGGGCAGGGCGCGGCGGAGCTGGAGCGCCCGGCGGAGGAGCGTGGCCGCCATGGTAACCGCGGCGAGGAGGAGAGGTGGATCGAGGAGGGAGGAGGTGTTACGGGCGACGTGGCTGGCTGGTGGTCCCGTCGCCCCTTCAGAAGTCGGGCTAGGTTCGTGGTAAGGCGCGACACGGTGCGGCGTGGTGGCGTTCTGGGCCATAGGACAAAAGGTAGGTACCACTTCTTGAAGAGCGTTTTGCGCTCCGCGCGTGACGCTGGGCCCGCCACGTGGTGACCACTTTGGATCGGAAGGCTTCGTACGCGAACTGTATATCACCGAGTTTAGGATCTCCAGTCGCCCCTAGAGGCGGAAGAAAAAGCTACCACTCCTCCTCCATGCGAAACCCAGCCCACTGGGTTCGGCCTGGGGGTCGGCTGAAGGAAAAGTGCGCGTGGGCCAGGTCTGTCGACGAGACACGGTTTTTTCTCTACCCGGCTCGATTTTCCCCGCCCCGGCTCGACGTCGCCACGCCGTCGCCGCCACCACCCCTCCTTGCGCCGCCGCACAGAAGCAGCTAGGAAGTCCGCCGTCTAGCCCCGCCACGCCGCCGGCTCCGCCCACTACCTCCGCCGCGATCTCGCCTCCGGGGAGATCCTCGGGGCGGAAGGGCGTCCACCCCGCCCGCAAGGTGTTCGGCGAAAGGCATGGACTCCGACGACGAGGAGATACTCGCCGAGCTCTTCGACGAGGAAGAGCAGGCCGCCATCAACGACGAAGAACACGTCCTGGTCTTGGCCTCCCTCGCCGGCTTGCTCGCCGCCAACGCTGGGTCGCGGCGGCGTGTTGTATCGACGCACGGTCGCCGCAAGAGCAAGTTGAGGCAGCGGTATGAGGGGTACTGCATCCTCTACTCCGACTACTTCGCCGATGATCCCACCCAGGACGCGAAGGTGTTCCGGCGTCGTTTCAGGATGAACCGCAACCTCTTCCTCAAGATCATGGGCGAAATCCGGGAGTTCGACACCTACTTCAAATTGAAGAAGGACTGCACCGGCACGGTAGGGTTTACTTCTATTCAGAAGTGCACGATGGCCATGAGGTTGCTTGCATACGGTGCTCCCGCGGATGCACAGGATGACTATCTGCGCATGGGCGAGTCCACGGCCATTGAGTGCTTGAACAAGTTCTGCCGGGCAGTGGTTGCAGTCTTCGGCCCAACGTACTTGCGATCACCCAATGCGCAAGACACTGCTCGCCTTCTTGCAGAGAATGAAGCAAGAGGCTTTCCTGGGATGCTTGGTAGCATCGACTGCATGCATTGGGCATGGAAGAACTGTCCATTTGATTGGCAGGGGATGTACAAGGGAAAGGAAGGAGAGTGCTCGGTGATTCTCGAGGCTGTGGCTTCATATGATCTATGGATTTGGCATTCATTTTTTGGTATGCCAGGAACTCACAACGATATCAATGTCTTGAAGTGCTCGGATGTCTTTGCTGATCTTGTCGAAGTCCATGCTCCCCCTGTGAACTATGAGATCAATGGACACCAGTACACAAAGGGCTACTATCTTGCAGATGGCATCTACCCCAAGTGGGCAACATTTGTGAAGAGCATCTCGAACCCTGTGCTAGGAAGCGCGAAAGCTTGGTTTTCCAAGTGCCAGGAGGCTTGCAGGAAGGATGTCGAGCGAGCATTTGGTGCGCTGCAGTCTCGATTTGCCATTGTCCGGTACCCCGCGCTGACTTGGTCGAAGTCCAACATGTGGGAGGTGATGCAGTGTTGTGTGATCTTGCACAACATGATCATTGAGAGTGAGCGGGATGACCCGGTGCCTATCAGTGAGGCAAGGGTACCATTCTACCGTCAGGGTCCTCTTGCAGATGTTGATCACCAGGTGCCGGCATCATGGGCAGACTTCCTCGCCACGCGCCAGGAGATTCGAGACACTGCAACACATCAAGCTCTACAAAATGATCTGGTCCAGCACTTGTGGGCGCGCAAGGGTCATGGCAATGCTGATGCCTAGGACGATTTGTTTTTTTTGCATGGTTGAACTATTTATTTGTGTTAAACGTGTGAATTTGTATGCCAAAATGGGCCGAACTTTGTTTTTGCCGAAATATGGCCGAATTCGCGCCGGCTGGGGGGCGTCCTGGGTTTCACGGCTGGTAAACGCGCCCCCCCCCCCCCCCCGGGTTCCGGATTCGCGCCGTTTCGCGCGCGCGGCGAAAACAAAGTTCGGCCCATTTTGGTATACAAATTCACACGTTTAACCATACAAATTCAGACAATGCAAAAAAAATAAAACAAATCGTACTAGGCATCGGCATTGCCATGGCCCTTGCGCGCCCACAAGTGCTGCACCAGATAATTTTGCAGAGCTTGATGTGTTGCAGCGTCTCGAATCTCCTGGCGCGTGGCGAGGAAGTCTGCCCATGATGTCGGCACCTGGTGATCAACATCTGCAAGAGGACCCTGACGGTAGTATGGTGCCCTTGCCTCACTCTCAGGCACCGGGTCATCCCGTTCACTCTCAATGATCATGTTGTGCAAGATCACACAACACTGCATCACCTCCCACATGTTGGACTTGGACCAAGTCATAGCGGGGTACCGGACAACGGCAAATCGAGACTGCAACGCACCAAATGCTCGCTCGACCTGCAAGCCTCCTGGCACTTGGAAAACCAAGCTTTCGCGCTTCCTGGCACAGGGTTCGAGATGCTCTTCACAAATGTTGCCCACTTGGGGTAGATGCCATCTGCAAGATAGTAGCCCTTTGTGTACTGGTGTCCATTGATCTCATAGTTCACAGGGGGAGCATGGCCTTCGACAAGATCAGCGAAGACATCCGAGCACTGCAAGACATTGATGTCGTTGTGAGTTCCTGGCATACCAAAGAATGAATGCCAAATCCATAGATCATATGAAGCCACGGCCTCGAGAATCACCGAGCACTCTCCTTCCTTTCCCTTGTACATCCCCTGCCAATCAAATGGACAGTTCTTCCATGCCCAATGCAAGCAGTCGATACTACCAAGCATCCCAGGAAAGCCTCTTGCTTCATTCTCTGCGAGGAGGCGAGCAGTGTCTTGCGCATTGGGTTTACGCAAGTACGTTGGGCCAAAGACTGCAACCACTGCCCGGCAGAACTTGTTCAAGCACTCAATGGCTGTGGACTCGCTCATGCACAGATAGTCATCATGTGCATCTGCGGGAGCACCGTATGCAAGCATCCTCATGGCCATCGTGCACTTCTGAATAGAGGTAAAGCCTACCGTGCCGGTGCAGTCCTTCTTCAATTTGAACTAGGTGTCGAACTCCCGGATTTGTTGCATGATCTTGATGAAGAGCTTGCGGTTCATCCTGAAACGGCGCCGGAACACCTTCGCGTCCTGGGTGGGATCATCGGCGAAGTAGTCGGAGTAGAGGATGCAGTACCCCTCGTACCGCTGCCTCGGCTTGCTCTTGCAGCGACCGGGCGTCGATCCAACACGCCGCGGTCCAGCGTCGCCGACGAGCAAGCCGGCGAGGGAGGCCAAGATCAGGTCGTGTTCTTCGTCGTCGATGGCGGCCCGATCTTCCTCGTCGAAGAGCTCGGCGAGTATCTCCTCGTCGGAGTCCATGGCTATGTGTCGGGCTTTCGCCGAACACCTTGCGGGCGGGCTGGACGCCCTACCGCCCCGAGGATCTCCCCGGAGGCGGGATCGCGGCGGAGGGAGTGGGCGGCGCCGGCGGCGTGGCGGGGCTAGACAGCGGGTTTCGTAGTTGCCTTTTGTGCGGCGGTGCAAGGAGGGGTGGTGGCGGCGACGGCGTGGCGACGGCGAGACGGGAAGAGGGAAAGGCGAGCCAGGGTGGGGGAAAAGCGGTGTCTCGCCGACAGCGTTGGCCCACGCGTGCTTTTCCTTCCGCCGGCCCCCCAGGCCGAACCCAGTGGGCTGGGTTTCGCCTGGGGGCGCCGGCGCTAATTTCCGCCAAAACGGCGCTAGTTGGGCTTCTAGGGGGGGCGGCTGGTAGAAAAACGACGCTTTTTGCTTCCGCCGGCGCCAAAAAGGCCTCCTGGGGGGGCGCTGGGGGGGGGGGGGGGGGGGGGGCGACTGGAGATGCCCTTAGTTTGAACTTTTTCAGTTCTAGAAACTCGTGGACAAACAGCCACCGAATCGTGGGCAGAGCAGCCACCAAATTGTAGACTGGACTTTTTAAATTTTCGCGTTCTTTGCACTATCGGAAAAATTCTCAGACATAAACAGTTGTGATCACAGTTATGCTAACTTACAACACGATCCTAGTCGCTAGAACAGTTAAATTGCAACGTGATCATAGTCGCTAGAACAGCTAAATTACATTGTAAAAGAAGCAAGCGCAAGGCTCCTAGCTACCTACGGCGGCGGTTTCATTCAGTCGTCGATGATGACGACCTCGGGCTCCGCCGTGTGCTCCTCGGCCTTCTGGCACTGCTGGAGCTGCTACACCGCCTTCTGGCGCTCGATGAGGCGTAGGGCCTCTTCCAACTCGTGGTCGTCGTTGGCGACCTCGTGTAAGCGGACGCGCTCGGAGCGGCGCTTCATCCGCGCGAGGACGCGCTTGAACATCGAGTGATTCATTTTATTTGCTTCCGGTTGTTTCTACGCTTTTCATTGGAGAGAAATATGATGTATTCATTCTCTACCGTGTAGCTCACCCAAGAATTTGTAAATGAGGAGACTTCGTTATCCAATGATTGGTCTCTCATGTGACTCAAACAGATCCTAGAATAATTAGCTTCGTTGTTTGCAAATCATTCTCCATTACTGAATTTGTTCTCAATCCATGGAACAATTTACAGTGCAGGTTACAAATATGTTTAGTGCAATTTGAGTTCCATAAAAAACTAACCATTTGCACACGCTCTAAATGTAGATGCCTCTTTATGTGGATTACTTTCGTTGGCTTTTCAGAACTCAATGTATAGGTGTTTTCTTCTTCAGCCATGAATTTGTTGATATCGTATATGGAATCTGTTACTACATACTAACATCACAAACACCTAGGGTATGTTCTTATATCTTTCAGGTAGAAGCAATAAAGAACTTTGCATAGTATACTTTGATTGCACAGAGTTTTTTCTTTGATATTCTTTGGAGTAGTTTTGTACCTCTATTTTGTCATTATTTTCTTTAAAATTTGAGTAAATATTGGCCCATCTATAACAATCCTCGAATTTCGTTGTGATATTTCAGAAAGATCATATGGGTGCATACCAGCGACCTACGTAATAAACAACTCAGGTGCAACTCAGGTACTCTCTACTCTGTTCTTGCAGATTTGGCCAAAAGTAGTGTCATCTCACATAATTTGGTTGTCTAACCAGTCTGTTTTCCACTGTAAGGGTCAAACTTAAAACTGATTAATTTTTGTATTGCAAATAGGGTAGCTGTAGCTACGAAGATATTTACTTTTCATTGGATGTAAGCATCGTGAGTAAATGCTCTTTAGAATATAATAGTTTTCGTATTTCTTTTCAATCCCCTTAGGAATGTGTTTTCATATCTATTTTTATTTGTTATTTTTATCTTGGTATTGTTGGACTTGATTTATTGACAAATTATTTTCATTGGTTTAATATTATTCTCTACTAGGCGGTCCTCCATCTTCAAAAATACAAATATATTATCAAGGAGTAACAATCTATTTACCTAATAGACGGGCGCGGCAACGCGCGCCTACATGATCTAGTTCATGTTTGTGATTGAGTACTTTTCATTATTTGGAGGTGAAGTTATATTTTCAGATTGTGTTGTACCACTTATGCCACTGAATATGATCATGTTTGCACGTTGTGAGTAGTTCCCGTATGTTCCCGAGGGCATAGGATGAATTGGCAATGATTTATATATAACATGTGTTGGTATTTTGTCTAGTGTTTATCTTTTTCTGTGATTCTATGATGGTGTTGTGTGAACGTCGAATGCACAACACTTCACCTATATGGGCTCATAGGAGAACACCGTAGTATAATGAAATGAGGAAGACTTGGGAGGACAAGAAACCTGAGACCGAGTCATGAAATTATTATTATGGGGTATTAGTATCGGGGGCCTTAGAGTGTAATGCTATGGTGAGACTTTATGTCTTAATAATTCTTGTGCAGTCATTTACTTGGCCACATGATCCATCATAAGAGGGTTTAGTTTATTTATTTAGCTTTACCTAAACTGTGGCTCCGTCCCGAAGAAGATTAAAACTGTCGCAGCAGTGGAACATGGGGTTCCCCTAGCGCTGCCCAAGTGGGTCCATCGCCTGTGGACCCAGCACGAAGATGGACAAGGCCAAGACTCACCGCAAGACTTGGCGGGTGCGCTCGCACCCAGCGAGACCTTCCGGGTACCCAGTACCCCCGGGTCTCCTGCACCCCTGGATGGAGCCGAAGACCCCGAGAGCGCGAGTCCCCGGCAGGGCCGGGCTCCCTCTCGGGTACAAGACCGTACAAGGAGAAGATAAGGCTTCTACCACCTTCCAGAGGATGGTAGAAGCCCCCAGAAGACTTGGGAACCAAGGCGCGGGCAGGGGACACCACCTACCCGCTGTCAGCCCCTGTCCGCTGCTTTCCCTAAAGGTGGCAGAGGATCCCACCAACCCGGTGACCGATACTTGGAGGAGAAGAGGCCACGTCGCCGTATCCACCACGGAGAGGGGTTGCTTCCCGCCAAGACCCCCTCACGCTCCTCGCATGACCTCTGTGGTATCCCCTTTCTCTATAAAAGGAGGACCAAAGGCATGGAGGAAGGAAGGGTCAAGACAGGACCGAGGAGAGGCTAAGACAAGGTGAACTCAAGACTAAGATAGTCTAGGGTAGGAAGAGAAGGAAGGTGATCTCCTCCGGGCAAGGATCTGTCCTTCTCCTTCCTCTAGCCGAGAGCCCTGTCGGGTACCTCGCCGGAGCACACCATTGTAGCCACGCCATGTTTCGTCCATCTATCCAGACATGCAGGAGTAGGGCTGTTAGCCTTCGGGCGGCCTGAACCTGGGTAGATCGCTGTGTGCTTTCCTTGTTTGCCTACCACATCGAGATCGAAGAGTGAGTGAGGAGCTCGCCGGAGATCGTCCCCCGGGAGACGTTTTCAGCCTCCTTCGCACCCCTACCAAATCTACAAAGGGGGCGTCTCGCATCCCCGGTGTCCGTCATTCGAGACACGACATCTGGCGCGCCAGGTAGGGGGCGCAAGCGCTGGATTCGTTCGGATCTCAAGCCTCGGCGAGTTCTTCTTCGTCAAGATCTGCATCTCGTTTGTCTTTGGTAGAAGCGCTACCCACCACAAGTTCTTCTTCCGGTACAAGAACTGCTTCAAGATCTTCATCAACGACAAGATCGACGTCAGGATCTGCGTCCCCAAGCAAGGGCAAAGTTTCCTTGTGAACAAGAAAAGGACCTTCCCCGGCAACCAGTGGACGTCATGTTCGAGGCCGAAGAGGCTCCTGAGGAGCACGCTCGGCAGGCGGCTCAGCAAGCCCGGGGGCTAAAAGAGGCCCTAGGGGCTGCGCGAGCGCTCCTCTCCTACCCACCGGACCTCTGCAAGACCGACCCCCGCGCGAAGGCCTAGATCGCTAGCCTGGCGGGTGTGCTAAGCTTCGCGCTCCAGTGCCACGACTCCTCTAGCTCTACCTCCACCAGCACTGCGGGCGTCGCCGAGGCAGAGGCTGTCATCACCGAGCCTGAAGACCATGCCACCGAGCCTGAGCCGCTGTCCTTGGGAGAAAGACACCCTGAAGACCTTCGTGGCAAGCAACCTATGGAGCAGCCTGAGGAGACGCTGGCCAAAGCTCCAACCCCAGGCGTCGCTCCCTGGAAGACATGGAAGGCCGGGCTAATCAGCACCTCATGACCTGCTGCACCCCGTTCCCGGCATCGATCTTCGATCTACACCGATTGGTGCAGATGGAAGGTGAGAAGCTGCGCCATTTCGTCTGGAGGTTCCGAGCAGTCGCGGACATGATACCCGACGCGGATTTGCTGGAACATCGCATCATCGTCCTCTTCCACGTGAACGTACTCAACGCTAAGATGCGTGTGAAGCTGAGCACCCGGCTTGTTGCAACGTTGGAGGAACTATGGAGGATAGCCGATCGATGCTCTCGGGTTGAGGAAGCCATTGACGCCCCACCTCGTATTATCCTCTGAGATCTGCGGGCCCTGTACCCGTAACGAACTATGTTGCGGCAAGATGTACCCGGAAGCACCAAGTTGTCGCTCAAGAACTCCTATCATGAATAAAAGATAAGTTATCCCAAAAGCCTGTTGATCTCCTATGAATCATGTCTTTTCACGGATAAAACTAGTGCAAAGTATGCTAGCAGCTAGCAGAGGCAAAGGCTCGACCGTCGTGCGAGCACTCACAGGGTAGCGGCTCTCTCGGGGGTAGCAAGCGGTGCGAAAGGCCAGAATACCGCCCGGGAGCGAGCGCACCGTCAGAGTGAGCGGCCTTCTCGGGTATCTGTGGGGCTTGTGAGCGCCTTCCTGACCAGTCGGGGCCTCACTTGCATGCCTGCAGGCCAGAGGGCCCGTCAAGGACGTGGAGAACAGTAATAAAAGCAAAGACAAGTTAAAAGCACTTGTAGAAACAAAGCAGCAAGTTCTGGGCTGTTACAATAAAAGTCGAATTGTAGCACAACGAACTAATGCAAAGTTTATCATTTCTGGGCAGCAGGGCGCTCGGACGACTTCTTGGTTGAAGAATGGCGGGGGAACTCCTTCCCCGCCACCACGGACGCTTTGGCTTTCATCGCCTGGCAAGCTTCAGAAGACGGAGACGCGATGGCCCAGTCTGGCATGGCGGCTGACGGGTTAACATCCGCGATCGCCGCCATCACCAAGGCGGCCGTGTGCCTACTCGCCTGGTGCTTGTCGTTCATGTAACAGCCCAAGGTTTAAAACCTGCAAACCACTGTAATTTTTCCACTTTTGTGTAATTGCATCATGGCATACATCTCAAATTGTTATGACAATTGCATCCAAACAGTGTGAATTGGGCATATTTGTCAAGGAAGTTCCAAGAGTTCCAAATATTATATTTGCTTGGTCTCCAAATCATTAAAGTGACAACTTATGGAAATATCAACAAAATGCCCTAATTAACCCCTCTGAACAAAAGTGCTTCAAAACATTTTATTCTGAGATGCCAATTTTTGGGGTGATTCTACACTGTATGGGGAGGCTACATGATTTTTCTCAAATTTTTCTAAAGTGTTTAAACTGCCTCAATTAAATCAAAGAAGTGCACTGGATTTAAAAAGAATTAGAAAAGGACCTCTCTGTAATGGGGAAGGACCTGTTGGTGAGGGAAAAGAAAAGTGGCAGGGGGGTTTCCAGAAAACCTCCTTCGTCTTCCTCTGTAGCGACCGAGCGCGCTCGTCCCCGCCGCACCCCATCGCCGTGCCGTGCGCTCCTGCGCCGCGCCCGGACCCCCCCCTCCTCTCTGCTGCCATGCGCAAGGATAAGGTCGCCACCGACGCGCTCTGCTCTCTCCCCCCCAGATAATTTCCCCTGTTTCTCCCCGAACCCTAGCGCCATGGCCACCGAGCTCCGCCGCCGCATCGCCGTCGATTGAAGCCACCCCGAGCCCAGCCACGACCACCTCGAGCACCGCCGCAACGCCTGCTTCCTCTCCACCCACGGGATCGTGCCGGGGAACTCGAGATCGACCGCGCCGTCCTCTTCTTCACCGACTCCGGCCGCCGCGCCTCGACCACGCTCGCCACCGCCACAGCACTCCTCCCTCCGCTCCGAGCACGCGCACGCGACGAGGGTGAGCACCCGCACCCGACCGTGCCCTCCGTTCATCCGCGCGTGATCCGTAGCGTTTCTTCCCGCGAGCTCGCCGCCGGCCACCGCTCGCCGTCGCTGCTCGCTGCGCTCCGGCGACCATTAGGTAGCGGCGCCGCCCTAGAATTGCTCCCCGTGCGCGCGCGCGTCGAACGCGCCCCTCTGCTTGCTCCCTGGCGCCGTAGAACCCGTATGCGTGCACCTCGCCGCCGGCGAACACCGGCCGTGCGCTCCGGCGTGGTGCTGACAGCCAGGGCCCACGCCCCAGTGGCCCAGCACCCGCCCGCGCCGCGTCAGCGCCACCCTGGCCACTGGCCCCGCGCGTCAGTGGCTCGGGCTAGCCCTGCCCTCGGTGAAAAACGCCCGGACGATTTTCTGCGAATTAGATAAATAAACAGAAATTGAATAAAACTTGTGAAATTCATATCTTTCAAAATATTTGTCCAAACTTTGCAAATAATATACCAAAATGCTCAGAAAAATAAATGCAATCTATTAGGATGATTCACATCTCCAATACTTTTAGTGTATTTTGCTGTTTTGCTAAATTAAAAGAAAGGGGTATAATTAAAATGTGTATCTCAAATTCATTATAATTTTCCCGAATTGCTAAAATTGTGCCCTTTAAGTCAAAATGCTCATAAGCACAAGTGCTACACGTTCAAGATCATTTTAAGCATGTTACCTAAATTAAAAGCATAGGAGAACATAAAAACAAATATGAAGCTATATTTCCTCTCTCGTAGAATAATTATTCCTGGCACCCCAACTAAAAGTGCTATACTTATTATAGTAATTCAGTGCATTAAAATGTCATGCCATCATGTGCTTGCGCATTGCATATGATCTGCTTATATTGATTGTGATCTTTCCGGTGTTTTGATGCATCGTTAGATCCAGGACTCGGGGTCTCACCACATTACCCCGACGACCAGTATTACCCGCCTGCTGAGCAAGGCAAGCGTGATCCCCACCCTCTGAGCATATCTTATCCTACTTTCCGCAAATTATTTTCTCCACCATAATATTGCATGCGGTTCCAAATGTCAATTTTATTGGATTAGAGTATCCTATAGTTGCATTAAGTTTCCGATGCCATTACCTGTTTCCCCTCCTATTATCCTTAGGATTGTGTTGATGGCCTGAATTAATTACTTTGCTAGGTTGTGGCTTAGCCAGGCTTAGTTAACTGCTTAGTGGTCCGATGGATATTCATGTTGGGATCAGATGTGGAAATTCCGCGGATGATGGTGGAGAAATGGTGGTAATAATTAATAATAATGCTAAAAGGTGGGGATGAGAGGCCACATGGATGTGGTGGGTTGTCTCGTTCTCGCCGCCTAAGTGCGCGTTCTCGCCTTCGAGCCAAGTTGAGCGTGCTACCATGCGTGGGCATATGGAACCTCGTCGACCGACTAACTTGTGGCGGACTAGCCGAGGGTCCTCTAGTTTGGTTTTCCATTTGCGCGTGTGTCGAGATGGTGGCCAAGACTGAGATGAGGATGATGGTGGTAGGAAAATGAGTGGCCGCGGGGCAGGGTGTTGGAGGCACTGAACTTGTCCTACGGTCACTGATGATCCTTGGTTAGTCCAAGGCGAGGTAAAGGTCGTAGCCGCTCCCGCCCAGCCGGCTTTCCCCGGAAGAGAGCTAGTTGTACAGGTAATGGGCCGGACGGTACGCATGGATAAGGAGCTGGGAGATCCCTCGGGAACCTGGCGACTTTCACATTGTACACCCCCTGCAGGGATAAATCTTTTCGAAAAGCCGTGTCCACGGTTAAGGACGACTTGGTGACGAATTCAGTGATCATAGAATAACTTTAACGGAATGATTAAAAACTGGGTACTACAGGTACCACTCACGATTGTAAGGTTGACTTCCTCGAGGGTGATTCGGGGAGGTGCCTTGGTGGAACAGGTACAGTGGATGTGATAAGGAAGTGAATCAAAAGAAAAGAGTTACTTCTTACCCCTCTTTTAAAATATTCTGATAGTCGATGCCTTGGAGTCATTTTATGAATAAAATCAGCTTTACGCAAAACAGCCATGAAGCCTTTAAAGCCAGTCATGGAGCATTTATAGCTCAAATTCTTGCTGAGTTCGTCGAACTCACCCTTGTTTATTTTTGTTTCAGAGGAGGACTTCACCGATCTCGACGGTGGGTTCTTTATTGACATCGACGAGTAGACTGGGGTTCCCGGGTGGCAGCCTGGGGCAACTCGGAACCAGCTGGCACGGAACTGTTTATCTGTAGGCCTCTTAGGCCATATTTGGATCTTGTTGTTTAGAACAACTTAATTGGCTTCCGCTTGATTGTAATGTGGGGTCTGTGACCTCTGCGTGTAATTTTTGCTATCTTCCTCTACTAAGAGTTGAACTATATATTATCTTGAGTCGTAGGGTCTGTTATTGTGCCAGGTGTTCCGGTGTCTTAGTCTCTTTATTATACTTTGAGGGCTATGCTTTGGATATGGCATGATCGAAGGGTTGTGTGGCCGATGATCCATGCCGAGCACGCCTGCCGATGTTTACTCGGCCTGGGAGTGGTAACCCCAGTAACCTTCGATTATGTAGCATGACCACCGACACATAGCATCACTGTATAATTTATGGATTGGGGCATTACATCTTGGTATCAGAGCAGTACCGCCTGTAGGAAACCCTTACTGCTGGTCGATGTTGAGTCTAGTGGTTGGGAAAATATTTTTAACCTAAAAATGAGTTGTGAAAACCATCTTAGGATTCTTTTTACTCCTTATCTGGTTATCCTCTATTCTCGGAGCAATCTTACCTCTATTTGTTTTGGGCCGTATCACGTGTCGCTTCCGCCGCGCATATCTGATCATTCAAGTGGTGTACTGTTACTCACTTGGGTTCTAGGGCGCGGGGCGACCAATTTTGGGGCTCCCGTCCCTCTGTTTGCTTTCAGGATCATTTTCCTTGCTGTTCCTAGTTTCTAACCGAGTTCTACTTTCATTCCTGAATCTAGAGTCTCCGTACCTGACATTTGAATTATTCTTGCTACAGATGACTGGTTCGGGCTTGGTTGTTCGCCTCACTCGATGTGAGGGCGTCCGAGGGTTCCCCGCCTTGTTTGCCGCAGCTTTGGCCAGCCAGGGTTGTAGGTGGTACCCGGAGTACACGGTGTATGAGGAGTATGTACCGTACAGCCAAGCGCAGTTCTTCTGTAAGGTGCGCGTGCTCAACGACGAGGGTCGCGTTGAGAACGTAGCTGGAGGCGTGGGCATGACCGTGGAGCAGGCGGTTCAGGAGGCCGCGTATAACGGCCTCTCTATTTACCGCAGCTATTGTCCGTACCTCGCTAATCAGGCGTCGGATTTCTGCCACTTCCCAGCTGCCGGCGACAGTACGTCAGGTGTCTACCGAGCTGTTTACAGCAGCGGCGAGTTTGAGTCGGACAGCAGGCACCGAGCACTGATTGAGCTAGTCCGAGCGTTGGACCGTCGAGCCCGGCAGTGGTACCTTTACGCTGTCTCGGCCCGCGCAAGCCACCGTGCTACGCTGATGAGTGTGCGCCCGTATGTCATGGATGGGACGCTTCCTCCCACACTGCTTCGCTCACTCCCGTTGGAGGAGCTGCCTCCCGACGTTCGCAGTCCGGGAGTTGGTGGCGTAACCCCGCCTACAGGACCTCACCGAGACCCGAGGCTCACTGCACTCGAGTCGCCGTATGGCAACCAGCCAGCCAGTGCGCGCTGCTTCCACACTCCCCCGGCGCCCCTTGCTGAGGACGTCACGGCGTACTACTAGCCACGTGTGTTCACCAGTAGATGCTCGAGTAATTGTGCCTTCCTGCGAGTTGTGCCATTACTCCCTTGCTGGTATCTCTGGAGCCTAGAGTAGTAGAGCTCGTTATGTAACAGACTCGTCAGTTTCTATCTTTCTAGTTTCTATTCAGTGTAAATGTATGAGGCTTGTACCTCTCTCTCATCGAACCATGTCTTGTACTAGAACCAGTATTTCAGTACTCAGTTTCCTCTATGCATTCGCCTAATGATGTGCAATGGTGTCCTATCTGTTGTTATTATCAGTTCCGCTGTCCCTATTTTGTGTAAAATGGTGACACGACGGAATTCTAACCGTGTCCTTGTCAATATCCAGAATGGTGGGCCCTCGCCGTGGCGGAGATTTACCGCCACCACCCACAATGGCGGAGGTCCTCCTGTTTATGGAGGAGAACCGCGTGCGCAGCGACCGACTCCTCGAGCAGTTGGTGCACCAAGGGAACCGGAGGAACAACGAGTGTACAAATCTCACTGAGTTCCTGCGATCCCAGCCACCGTCCTTCTCCGATGCTAAGGAGCCTCTGGACGCCGATGACTGGCTGCGTGCACTGGAGCGCAAGTTCGCTGCCCTGCATGTTCCTGCTGTGGAACAAGTCAACTTCGCCACTTACTTGTTGGCGGGCGCAGCGGGCGCGTGGTGGGAAAGCCACCAAGCAATGTTCGATGCTGGGCATGTTTTCACTTGGGAGGAATTCCGCACTGCCTTCCGAGCTGCATACATCCCCAAGCCCATCATGGACATGAAGAGAAGGGAGTTCCTGGACTTGCAACAGGGTCGGATGGATATTCCAGCCTTTGGTCATGAATTCAGCCGTCTCTCCCGTTATGCCCCTCGGGATGTGACTAATGATGCGGATAAGCAGGAGTTGTTCCGCAAGGGACTAAATCCAAGGCTCCGTTATGAGCTGCTGCCCTTCACGTTCCCGAGCTACCAGGAACTATACAACCAGGCTCTCACCCTGGAACAGGGTAGGAAGGAAATGGAGGCCACTAAGAGGCCACTGCAGGTAGATCATCAGAGCTCCTCGGCTTCTGACAGCAAGAAGCGTAGGGTTTTTGTGCCCTATAGCTCCGTGCCCCGTCCTCCGTTTGTGCCAAGAACCTCGGGATACAGGCCACCTCTGCCGCGCCCTCCTACTCCGAGAATGGGCTCGGGCGGAAGTGGTTATCGTCCTCAGCTCCCTGCACCACCGACAAGCACCTGCTACAGCTGTGGCCAGCCTGGCCACTACTCCAGAGAGTGCCCTAGGAAGGCGCCACCCCCATCCTCTGCCATGCCCGTAGCCAAGACGGGTACGGCTAACCGTGGTCGCATGAACCACGTCACTGTTGAAGACGTGGAGGAGGACCCCAGTGTTCTCATGGGTACGCTTCGAATTCATGCAGCTCTAGCTACCGTACTGTTTGATTCTGGAGCATCACATTCATTCATTTCGGTAGCATTTGCACAACAAAACAATATACCGTTTGAAGAGTTGGAAACACCGTTAATGGTCACCAGCCCGGGTACTCGTTGGCAAACCAAAAGAGTGACCCCCGAAGTCCAAATTAAAATAGGCTCATTCCCCTTCCCATTTCCGCTGATAGCTTTCAAATCAACCGGCTTTGATGCCATATTGGGCATGAACTGGCTAGGGAAGTACAAGGCTAACCTCGACTGTGCTGCCAGAACCATCACCGTGACCACATCCTCCGGCGATACTGTGGAGTATTGGTCTGCACAGTCAAGACCTCCATCTTCATCCATGCCCAACTCACCCGAGCTTCTCCTTTGCCTTATGGAAGGCTTATCCCCTCCTGAAATTCAAGACTTACATGTGGTGTGCGACTTCCCGGATGTGTTCCCGGAGGAATTGCCTGGCATGCCACCTGATCGAAGTGTGGAGTTTGTCATAGAGTTGCTTCCCGGTACTGCGCCGATTGCCAAAAAGCCCTACCGAATGCCGGTGGAGGAGTTGGCGATGTTAAAGGAGCAAATTGATGAACTGTTAGCGAAAGAGTTCATTCAGCCGAGCAGTTCACCCTGGGGTTGTCCCGTACTCTTTGTCAAGAAGAGAGATTCTACCGTGCCTCGACTAGTCTCTGACTACAGGCCGTTAAATGCGGTGACAATCAAAAACAAGTACCCTATTCCCCGCATCAATGATCTGTTGGATCAACTAGCTGGTGCAACGGTATTCTCCAAGATGGACCTGAGGTCAGGGTACCATCAGATCAAAATCCGAAAGGAGGATATTCCAAAAACGGCCTTTGTTACTCGCTATGGCTCATATGAGTATACTGTTATGTCCTTTGGACTCACTAATGCTCCTGCGACGTTCATGAGGCTCATGAACTCCGTCTTCATGGATTTTCTCGACAAGTTCGTCGTCATTTACATCGATGACATCCTTGTCTACTCCAAAACCGATGAAGAGCATGCTGAGCATCTTCGCTTGGTTCTGACACGTCTTCGAGAACACCGCCTCTATGCCAAGTTCTCCAAGTGTGAGTTTTGGTTGGATAATCTTGTCTTCCTTGGACATGTGATATCCGCAAATGGAGTGGCTGTCGTTCCCGATAAGATTCAATCTATCATGGATTGGGTAACTCCCATGTCTGTCAAGGACATCAGAAGCTTTCTCGGATTGGCAGGTTACTACCGCCGATTCATCGAAGGGTTCTCCAAAATAGCCAAGCCTCTGACTGACCTTCTTAAGAAGGATACAAAGTTCGTATGGACGGACAAGGCTGAAGAGAGCTTCAAAACCCTAAAAGCCAAACTCACTTCTGCTCCTGTGCTTGCCCTGCCGGACGCAAGTAAGGATTTCGTAGTCTTCTGTGACGCCTCTCTGCAAGGCTTGGGCTGTGTGCTAATGCAGGATGGACATGTAGTGGCATATGCCTCTCGCCAATTGAAGCCACATGAGCAAAATTACCCAACTCATGATCTAGAGCTTGCCGCAGTGGTTTATGCTCTGAAGCAATGGAGACCATACCTGTTTGGTAACCGTTGCGAGATTTACTCGGATCACAAGAGTCTGAAGTACCTTTTCACTCAGCCGGATCTAAATCTCAGGCAAAGACGATGGTTGGAGTTAATCAAGGACTATGATGTGAGTCTGAATTACCAACCCGGCAAGGCGAACGTCGTGGCTGACGCGCTAAGTCGAAAAGCTTATAGCAACAACCTGATGATTGAGAAGGCTCACCCTGCTCTCCATGAAGAGTTCGCCCGTTTGAACCTGGAAATTGTTCCTTCTGGCTACCTCGCAAATCTGGAAATCAAATCTACTCTGGTGGACCAGATAAAGGAGGCGCAGAAACTAGATAATGGCATTCTTAATATCAAGAAGAACATCGCTAGTGGAAAAGCCAAATGTTTCTTGGAGAATGAAGCGGGAATCGTGTACTTTGGTGACCGTCTGGTGGTACCAAAGGAACAGAATCTGAGGGAGCTAATCCTCAAAGAAGCTCATGATTCTCCTCTCTCTATTCATCCGGGTAGTACTAAAATGTACCAAGACCTCCGACCACTATTCTGGTGGACTCGGATGAAAAGAGAAATCGCCAAGTATGTTGCTGAATGCGACACCTGTCGTCGCGTAAAGGCTGAACATCAAAGGCCTGCTGGCACTCTTCGCCCTATTGCGATTCCAGAATGGAAATGGGATGAGATTGGTATGGACTTTATTACGGGTCTGCCGAAATCTCCCAAGGGCAACGATGCTATCTGGGTAATCATCGATCGACTATCCAAGGTGGCTCACTTCCTCCCAGTGCGAGTCGACATCACAGCTGCTAAGCTGGCTGACCTTTATACTTCCCGGATCATCGTACTTCACGGTGTTCCTAAGAAGATAATCTCTGATCGTGGCAGCTTGTTCACCTCTAAATTCTGGACGAGTTTCCAACAAGCAATGGGAACCCGCATCAACTTCAGCACAGCTTTCCATCCCCAAACGGATGGTCAAACAGAAAGAGTGAACCAAGTTCTGGAGGACATGCTTCGAGCTTGCGTGATCTCCTTTAGAAAAGGTTGGGAGAAATACCTTCACTTCGCTGAGTTCTCCTACAACAATAGCTACCAAACGAGTCTGGGTATGGCCCCATTCGAGGTTCTGTATGGAAGAAAATGCCGAACTCCGCTAAATTGGTCCGAGACCGGAGAGAGGCAACTCCTGGGTCCGGATGTGATCAATGAAGCTGAGGAGACGGTGAAAATCATACGAGAGAATCTGAAGATTGCCCAGTCTAGGCAGAAGAGCTACTATGACAAGCACCATCAGGAGGTGCATTATGAAATCGGTGACAAGGCCTATCTCCGCGTCTCTCCTCTTCGTGGTATTCGTCGCTTTGGTATCAAGGGAAAGTTGGCCCCTCGTTTTGTTGGCCCTTTCACCATTCTGGCCAAACGAGGAGATCTATCCTATCAGCTCGAACTCCCTACCAACTTCCCGGATGTGCATGATGTGTTCCATGTATCCCAACTCCGCCGTTGTTTCAAGGATCCTATCCGTGGAGTCAATCATGAGGAGCTGGATATCCAGGCGGATCTCACCTATCGCGAGCATCCCATACGTATCCTAGATGAAGCAGAAAGGAAGACTCGGAATAAGACGACCAAGTTCTTCAAAGTTCAGTGGTCTCACCATTCCGAAGAAGAAGCTTCCTGGGAAAGAGAGTCTAGTCTTCGTGAGGAATATCCCGACTTTCTTCCGCAACTTTAGAATCTCGGGACGAGATTCCTGTAAGGGGGGTAGAATTGTAACAGCCCAAGGTTTAAAACCTGCAAACCACTGTAATTTTTCCACTTTTGTGTAATTGCATCATGGCATACATCTCAAATTGCTACTATTATGACAATTGCATCCAAACAGTGTGAATTGGGCATATTTGTCAAGGAAGTTCCAAGAGTTCCAAATATTATATTTGCTTGGTCTCCAAATCATTAAAGTGACAACTTATGGAAATATCAACAAAATGCCCTAATTAACCCCTCTGAACAAAAGTGCTTCAAAACATTTTATTCTGAGATGCCAATTTTTGGGGTGATTCTACACTGTATGGGGAGGCTACATGATTTTTCTCAAATTTTTCTAAAGTGTTTAAACTGCCTCAATTAAATCAAAGAAGTGCACTGGATTTAAAAAGAATTAGAAAAGGACCTCTCTGTAATGGGGAAGGACCTGTTGGTGAGGGAAAAGAAAAGTGGCAGGGGGGTTTCCAGAAAACCTCCTTCGTCTTCCTCTGTAGCGACCGAGCGCGCTCGTCCCCGCCGCACCCCATCGCCGTGCCGTGCGCTCCTGCGCCGCGCCCGGACCCCCCCCCTCCTCTCTGCTGCCATGCGCAAGGATAAGGTCGCCACCGACGCGCTCTGCTCTCTCCCCCCCAGATAATTTCCCCTGTTTCTCCCCGAACCCTAGCGCCATGGCCACCGAGCTCCGCCGCCGCATCGCCGTCGATTGAAGCCACCCCGAGCCCAGCCACGACCACCTCGAGCACCGCCGCAACGCCTGCTTCCTCTCCACCCACGGGATCGTGCCGGGGAACTCGAGATCGACCGCGCCGTCCTCTTCTTCACCGACTCCGGCCGCCGCGCCTCGACCACGCTCGCCACCGCCACAGCACTCCTCCCTCCGCTCCGAGCACGCGCACGCGACGAGGGTGAGCACCCGCACCCGACCGTGCCCTCCGTTCATCCGCGCGTGATCCGTAGCGTTTCTTCCCGCGAGCTCGCCGCCGGCCGCCGCTCGCCGTCGCTGCTCGCTGCGCTCCGGCGACCATTAGGTAGCGGCGCCGCCCTAGAATTGCTCCCCGTGCGCGCGCGCGTCGAACGCGCCCCTCTGCTTGCTCCCTGGCGCCGTAGAACCCGTATGCGTGCACCTCGCCGCCGGCGAACACCGGCCGTGCGCTCCGGCGTGGTGCTGACAGCCAGGGCCCACGCCCCAGTGGCCCAGCACCCGCCCGCGCCGCGTCAGCGCCACCCTGGCCACTGGCCCCGCGCGTCAGTGGCTCGGGCTAGCCCTGCCCTCGGTGAAAAACGCCCGGACGATTTTCTGCGAATTAGATAAATAAACAGAAATTGAATAAAACTTGTGAAATTCATATCTTTCAAAATATTTGTCCAAACTTTGCAAATAATATACCAAAATGCTCAGAAAAATAAATGCAATCTATTAGGATGATTCACATCTCCAATACTTTTAGTGTATTTTGCTGTTTTGCTAAATTAAAAGAAAGGGGTATAATTAAAATGTGTATCTCAAATTCATTATAATTTTCCCGAATTGCTAAAATTGTGCCCTTTAAGTCAAAATGCTCATAAGCACAAGTGCTACACGTTCAAGATCATTTTAAGCATGTTACCTAAATTAAAAGCATAGGAGAACATAAAAACAAATATGAAGCTATATTTCCTCTCTCGTAGAATAATTATTCCTGGCACCCCAACTAAAAGTGCTATACTTATTATAGTAATTCAGTGCATTAAAATGTCATGCCATCATGTGCTTGCGCATTGCATATGATCTGCTTATATTGATTGTGATCTTTCCGGTGTTTTGATGCATCGTTAGATCCAGGACTCGGGGTCTCACCACATTACCCCGACGACCAGTATTACCCGCCTGCTGAGCAAGGCAAGCGTGATCCCCACCCTCTGAGCATATCTTATCCTACTTTCCGCAAATTATTTTCTCCACCATAATATTGCATGCGGTTCCAAATGTCAATTTTATTGGATTAGAGTATCCTATAGTTGCATTAAGTTTCCGATGCCATTACCTGTTTCCCCTCCTATTATCCTTAGGATTGTGTTGATGGCCTGAATTAATTACTTTGCTAGGTTGTGGCTTAGCCAGGCTTAGTTAACTGCTTAGTGGTCCGATGGATATTCATGTTGGGATCAGATGTGGAAATTCCGCGGATGATGGTGGAGAAATGGTGGTAATAATTAATAATAATGCTAAAAGGTGGGGATGAGAGGCCACATGGATGTGGTGGGTTGTCTCGTTCTCGCCGCCTAAGTGCGCGTTCTCGCCTTCGAGCCAAGTTGAGCGTGCTACCATGCGTGGGCATATGGAACCTCGTCGACCGACTAACTTGTGGCGGACTAGCCGAGGGTCCTCTAGTTTGGTTTTCCATTTGCGCGTGTGTCGAGATGGTGGCCAAGACTGAGATGAGGATGATGGTGGTAGGAAAATGAGTGGCCGCGGGGCAGGGTGTTGGAGGCACTGAACTTGTCCTACGGTCACTGATGATCCTTGGTTAGTCCAAGGCGAGGTAAAGGTCGTAGCCGCTCCCGCCCAGCCGGCTTTCCCCGGAAGAGAGCTAGTTGTACAGGTAATGGGCCGGACGGTACGCATGGATAAGGAGCTGGGAGATCCCTCGGGAACCTGGCGACTTTCACATTGTACACCCCCTGCAGGGATAAATCTTTTCGAAAAGCCGTGTCCACGGTTAAGGACGACTTGGTGACGAATTCAGTGATCATAGAATAACTTTAACGGAATGATTAAAAACTGGGTACTACAGGTACCACTCACGATTGTAAGGTTGACTTCCTCGAGGGTGATTCGGGGAGGTGCCTTGGTGGAACAGGTACAGTGGATGTGATAAGGAAGTGAATCAAAAGAAAAGAGTTACTTCTTACCCCTCTTTTAAAATATTCTGATAGTCGATGCCTTGGAGTCATTTTATGAATAAAATCAGCTTTACGCAAAACAGCCATGAAGCCTTTAAAGCCAGTCATGGAGCATTTATAGCTCAAATTCTTGCTGAGTTCGTCGAACTCACCCTTGTTTATTTTTGTTTCAGAGGAGGACTTCACCGATCTCGACGGTGGGTTCTTTATTGACATCGACGAGTAGACTGGGGTTCCCGGGTGGCAGCCTGGGGCAACTCGGAACCAGCTGGCACGGAACTGTTTATCTGTAGGCCTCTTAGGCCATATTTGGATCTTGTTGTTTAGAACAACTTAATTGGCTTCCGCTTGATTGTAATGTGGGGTCTGTGACCTCTGCGTGTAATTTTTGCTATCTTCCTCTACTAAGAGTTGAACTATATATTATCTTGAGTCGTAGGGTCTGTTATTGTGCCAGGTGTTCCGGTGTCTTAGTCTCTTTATTATACTTTGAGGGCTATGCTTTGGATATGGCATGATCGAAGGGTTGTGTGGCCGATGATCCATGCCGAGCACGCCTGCCGATGTTTACTCGGCCTGGGAGTGGTAACCCCAGTAACCTTCGATTATGTAGCATGACCACCGACACATAGCATCACTGTATAATTTATGGATTGGGGCATTACAGTTCACCAGCTGGAGGGTGAGTGCGTTCTTGGCGGCGTGCACCTCGTTGGCCTTCTCTTTGATGAGGTCGGCGAAGACGGGCAGGTTTTGGCGGTCTGGCCCGAGAAATCCAGGAGCGGGTTTCTTGCTCAGCTGGGTGACGAGGGGTATCCCCATCAATACCCATGACTGATAGCCTAGGGTTAGATTTATGTGGTAGAGAACGCGTAGTGTTAGTAGATTCGTCGGCTGACAAGCGGGAATTACCCAGGTTCAGGGCCCTCGACTGAGGTAACACCCCTACTTCCTGCCTGTCTGTATTGATTGTGGAATATGCGGCGAGTACAATGTCCAGCGAGAGGTTGATCTCGCTAGGGTTTGGTGATTCAGGTTGAGCGTGTACTTGATCGGCTGCCCTCCTAGCCCTTATATGAGGGGCTAGGTCTCGGGTACGTAACCGACTAGGATTACAAGTACGGAAACTGCAACCGCCTATGCCTAACTTGGAAAGCAATCTTCGTCTTGGGCCTTTCTTAGTGGGCTTCTTCAGTCTATTAACAATTGGGCTGTAGTCATCACGTGCACCAGGTACCCACACGACAGGGTACCCGTTTGGTATAACCTTGTCATTAGCCCCCGAGTGCTTGGCTAATTCGGAGAATCAGGCATGAACTCACTCGATAGTGCACGTTTCATGCTTTAAGCTTTATGTCGTATGCTTCATATTGTCTTTTGACTATGACTTATGCTTTTGACAAAGGAGTATCACTTAGTAGGCCTGGATTTACTCGATAAGTCGAGACCAGTTAACTGCGCATTTGGGCAAAACCTTACTAGTCTTCAATCAAGCTCGAGTCCCCGGGCTCGAACCTGGAACACACTGGACAGACTCGACTCAGGCCTTTGAGGTCTTACTGATTCGGTCTGCAGTTTAACTTTGCTACCCAGCGTGTCCGCCGGGATTTTCATCGCGTCCGTTGACACAAAAAAATTAAGGACTTAACACTGCCGGAGTGGTCCTCAGCCCAACTCGACTGATCGGTGGGTCTTACCTTTGCATTTTATGCATGCAGCATCCGAAGTGTCATCGATTGACGGGACTCAGGAATTCTTTTGAACTTTTGCTTTCGACTGAGATGAGTCTCTTAATCGAATGCTTTATTACTTGTAATAGAGGATAATCTCAAATTCATCTTTCCTTGTTTTATGCCAGTCGAAGAGATTTTTACCCGCTCCCGATGGGAGTTTCACTCGACCATACTCGTAGCTTTGCTTTTTTGACTAGTCGACAGACCTTTTGCAGGATGTCGTTGTATGAATCAGTCGATCGTCTGATCAACTAGCATTTTTGTAGTCTACGGCTTTGCCAGATAAGCTATGAAGTTTGACAAGACATGTCATCGTGGGCCCATTAGTTTGACCGCGGAGGACGCCGGTTCAGTTCTGATATGACTTGACGTGGCGAGATTTCCGCGGGCGTGATCATGATCTCCTCTTTTTACGTGCGTAGTGAGCGGCGTGGCCTGTGACGATTGCCCTCCGATCGTGCCATGTGGCCGGGTAGTTTGCGGGCGGACGGCTGAGATCATTCTTTCAGCTGGTTGGATGATAAACACCATTCACTATGTAGGGCTACAAGAGCACCCTCAAAGTCAGAGTAAACTAACACCACAACGTCATAAAGGAATCACACACAGTGCACATACTGTCACCTTTACAACCGTGAATAACCCCGGAGTTCATATTAAAGTAACCTCTAGAGTGCATAAAAGATAAAGAGTAGCATCACATATTCAACTAGATTACAAAGCTCATGATAACATAAAGATCACACCATGGGAGAGAGAGATAAACCACATAGCTACCGGTAGAGCCCGCAACCCCGGGGGAGAACTACTCACTCCTCATCGTAGGAGTCAGCAACGGCGATGGAGATGGCGGTGGAGTCGATGGAGATGGCTCCGGGGGCAATTCCCCGTCCCGGCAGGGTGCCGAAACAGAGACTTATGTCCCCCCGAATTGGTGTTTTTGGTGGCGGCGGAGCTTCGGGACTCTTTTCTGGAAAACGACGATTGATCTAGGGTTTTCACGTCGGGGGCATTATATGGGCGAAAGGGCGGTGCGAGGGGGTGGCCGAGTCGACCTCCTCGTGTGTGGGCGTCACCCACCTGGCCGCGTGAGCACGTGAGGAGGAGGCTGTGGGCCTCCGCTGGACTTGCCCTTCTGGCTCCATGAGTCTTTTGGCGAAATAGAATTTCTGGAATTTTTCTGGATTTTTCCGAGCACTTTGGTTTTCGGGCCTTTTCTACAATAAATAGACATAATAAACAGACACTGGCACTGTGGCATCTTGTTAATAGGTTAGCCCAATAAGTGTCATAATATGATATAAAGTGTGTATAAAATATGTGATAATTGGTATAATATAAGCATGAAACGTAAGAAATTATAGATACGTTGGAGTGAAGAAGATATGCCCTAGAGGCAATTAATAAAGTGTTTTATTTATCATATCTCATTTGTTCATAATACGTTTTTGTGTCATGCTATAACTGTATTAAGCGGAAACATTAATACACGTGTGATACGTAAAGACAACCAGGTCCCTAGTAGCCTCTACGTGACTAGTTCATTGTGCGATCGATGATCGAGGTTTCCCGATCATGTGACATGGTGTCAGTTGACAATGGAGTCATATCGTTGGTAGAACGATGTGATGGACATACCCAATATTTGTAGGACGTAGTCATTACGCCTTTGACCGTGAGATCAACTCTTATTGCTATTCCTGAAAGATACTTTGATTGCATCAAACGTCATATCTTAATAGTATGACAATAAAGGTGTCCCTCTCGGGTATCGGAAGGGAGTATGTTGAGACGAGGGATCAAGAGCGGGATTTGCCAGTCCGCATAGCAGGATAGATACTCTAGGGCCCACTCGGTGAGATTATGTCAAATAAGCTTGCAAGCATGTGACTAGGTCACCAGGACATAATATCATGGACGAGTAGAAGATAGTGTTTTCAGTAACGAGATCAAGCTAGGTATCGCGATATCTATGAACGAGTCTCGGACACACTAAGTATCGCCATGGCAAAAGGTTTAAGACTCGACATCTAGGTTCGAATGACAAAGTTATTCGTTATCTCACAGGGATTAATTTTGGGTATCCAAGGTCCACGAATTAGTCATTGATCGGAGAGCGCATCTCGATCATGTCTGGCGAGATCTCGAACCGCTAGGGTAACACACTTAAGGGGAGTCGACAAGTTTACCGGAAGAGAAATTAGAAAAGAGAAAGCACCGGAAAAGTTCCGGGAGAGAATCTGAAGTCGTATCGGAGAACCGAAGATAGTTCAGAGAGTTTCGGAAAAGTTCCGGAAGAGAGGAAATTGTTTATATATGTTAAATTAATGTTAATTAGTGAATTAATATTATTTTAATGAATTTATAATGATTAAATTCGTATTTAAACATGCAGCCCACTAAATGGGCCTTCCCCGGAGGGGAGAAGGCCCATATGGGGGCCGAACTTCCTCCCAAGGGCCAAACCCACCAAGGGGTGCCGAATGGGCCCTAGGGGCCCATAGGGTGCCGGCCTCCCTCCCCCTTGTTGGTGCGGTTTGGGGTTTAGTCCCACCTTGCCAATTTAGCAAGGTGGGGTGCCCCCTTTCTCCTATATATAGTGGGGGAGAGAGCCCCTCTCAAACAACCCAATCTCTCTCTCTTCTTCTCCTTGAAAACGTGATTCCTCCATTGGAGTTGCGCCAAGGTGAAGTTTCTCTCCACCATACGCACACCGCCGTGCTGCTGGTCTTCCGGTCCAAGTCTTCCGCTGCTCGTCCCTGGATCGGAGCCCGGAGGTCGTCGTCTTCACCGTACGTGTGTGGATCCCTGCGAGGTGCCACGCTAGTGGTGCTCGGAGGTCTTCTTCCTCTACACGACCTCGAGGTCGTCTTCGTCGGCTTCACCGACAACGCTTGTGCGGGAGCGTAATCCCCGCGTTTCGGTCTACAAGGGTATGTATATCGATCTCCTCCGTATTACTATATCTGCATAGTATAGATCCTGGCTAGTTTTAGGTTATCGTTGTTAGAAAATTTATTGTTTTCTGCCTGCGATCCCCTTCATGGAGACGTATCAACCCGCCGACTGCATCTTTTCCGGATGGTTTAAGGGACCCCGGTCCTATATCCCTGACAGTAGTCTCCAAGCACGGGTAGGTTTTGAAGCCGGCACAACAAGGAACCTGCGGACGCTAACCCAAAAAGGAAAAGTTGTCAGTGCTAATTTTGTTTTTGTTGATGTCGAATCTAGTGTCGTTCTTGTTTCACCGGGTGTGAAGCCAACCAGGCTTCTTCCGGGTGTTATGGACTTCTGCATCGAGCGCTCCGTTCTGACGTGGAAGGTGACGTTGGCCACGCGGCGGGCCTCTTTGGTTTCCGTGCGGGATCTTTTGCGGTAGCAATAGCCGGTAGGATCTTTTACGATCGTGCGTGGGGCAGAGGTTACCCAAAATTTCGGACCACGGTCTCTTCGAGGCGGTTTTCTGGGGGACATGTCGCGGCATTAAATATGTCCGACGGGACTTCTCCCCTTCCTTCTTGTTCAATTGTTCCCCTTCATGCTCCCTGCGCTTCGCTTGCTTTCCTTGCTGCAGATTTCACATGTTGCTACAAATTTCACTTCTCGCTCCACGCGCTTACTCCGCTCCCCGCGTTCTCTCCTCCTTCCCGACCATGGCGGAGCACGGCGGCTGGTGTGGGTCAGAAGCCACCCTCATCCGGATTCGCCATTTTCAACGCGAGGGATGCCTCCCGAGTGCGGAGCAAATGGCGGTGCGTATCCTCGCGTCGGAGGAGATCGAGCCACATCCGCAACAAGGCGAGCGGGTCCTGTTCCTTTTCCCACGTCGAGCGGGGTTTGGGGCTTCCTCTGAGCTCCTTCATGAAGGGGTTCCTGGAGTTCTACGGGATCCAGCTTCACCACCTCGGCAGCAACTCGATCTTACAGCTGTCGTGCTTCTTCACGCTCTGTGGAGCCTATTTGGGCATCTGGCCAATTTAGGTCTTTTCCACACCCTCTTCTACTTAAAGGCGCATACCACCTCCACCGACCACCCGCTCGCCCAATGCGGCTCCGCGACCGTTGAGTCGCGGCCGAACACCGGTTAGCCCAAGGCGCCGCTTGTCGACTCCGCGTGGAACTAGCAGTCGACCTTCTTCTACGCGAAGAGCTTGACAAAAGAAGACTGCATTCGACTACCGCCATATGGTGAACTTGAATTGGCAAAGTTGAACTGGGCGGCGCCGAAGGGGCGCGCGTTCGGACTTGGAGGAGAAGGAGCTGCTGCTTGATGACCGTAGATGACCTGTGTCAAAAGAATACGGTTAGGTTGAGACTCCGAGTGGAAAGTGTATAGTAAGGGAAAAGACTTATTTTCCCCACGAGGGTGACTTGAGGGTTTAATATCGAACTCTCGGGGAAATGAACCAAAAGCTGTTGTCTCCTTATCCTTCTTTACGTAACCTACAAAACAAAGTAGATTGTTTTGTGCCCTCAACCTCACCAAGTGGTTGTCAAGCACAAGGTGTAAGTAAAACATATATAAATAACAAATGCAAAACTGAAATAAATATGCAATGGTAGTAAATAAATAAACAAGGATGGTATAAATGATATGAGATGATGTTTTTGTGGTTTGTATGGTGTTTGCAAGATATAAAAGTATTTTTGTATTTTCGGATTTAATAATAACAGAAAATGTAAAGTGCAATAAAAGTGTTGGAAATGTGTTTCTTATGATTAAAAATGGACTGGGGTTCATGGTTTCACAAATGCAGTCTCTCTTTTATATAGTGGTAGATAATGGAACATAGGAATTGACATATGAGATTGCAACAAGACAAGTTATTAATAATATGGGCATCACGTACTAACATAGAGATCTTTTGGTTATTAATCTCTCTTATACTCCACCAAGATGCGAACTAAATCATAACACCTCAGTAATTAAGATAAACAAAGTATAGCTTTAAGTTCAATGACATGAAGTTTAAATAAGAACATGCTAGATCTAGTCATGGTGGTAGTGGCAATGTCACCCACATACCCCCGGTAGCATGGTATTTCCTTTATCCCTAGCGAGGCAACAAAGTAAGGTAAAAACCCAAGTGGATCACGATATTGCTGTCAACTTACCACAAAACCACCCCCCGTTACTCCAACTAATGCACACGTTCCCCTTCACACGCTCTCATAAACATGTTGGATCAAAACACATAGACAAGAACGGGGTACATAATATGCATCTAGTTTCATAACAAAGACATAATATTGGCAATCATCATAACATATATCAACTTAAGAGATCCACCACAAAGGTATTACATATATGACCATAATCATGTTCAGCAGCTCATATGGCACTAATTAGTGAAGCTCAAGAGAGAGGAGAGATACATAAGTTACTTCCACAAACCCATAGTCCAGGGGTGGACTACTCCCTCTTCATCATGGAGATGGTGGAGAAGTCGTTGGAGAAGGTGGAGCCCACGCCGGCAGCGCCCCGCCGGAGTTTCCCCCCTCCAATCTGCAGCTCCAGGTCTCTGTTTCGTGGTTTCTGTGTTTCTGCGGCGCTCCTCTCCGAAATGGTTCGGGGGGCTATTTTTATAGTCGTTTTTAGGTCAAGACGAAGCCACGGCGACGAAGATCGACGGCATCGGAGGCTCGACGGCCAAGATGAGGGGCCCCACGCGGCCAAGGAATCTGGCCGCGTAGGCCCACCTATCTTGGGCCTCAGCCTTCCATTTTTGCTCTTCCTTCGCTCCTAAGCGTTGTTCCTTCCAAAAAAATGATCTCCGTGGAATATTAGGTCATTTGCACGTCGTTTGGGCCCCTGAAACATCAAAATATAGAAAAAGGGGATAATACGTCTCCGTGGAATATTAGGGTTAATTTCAAATAAATAGGGAAAGTGTGAAATATTCCCCAAAACATTATAAAACATTGATATAACCCTTATATGATGCAAATATGGATGAAATATGAGTAATATAATGCAAAGTTCATGTATGCATTTACATGCATCAACATCCCCAAGCTTAACCTATACTCGTGCTCGAGTATGAAGGTGATAAAACTAAACATGGACTTGGCATTTTATTACTTAGCAAAGGATATCAAAGATGATTGCTACATAGAGTCAAATGATTCATTCTTTAATAAAGAGTAGCAACATACAAGACATATTATCAAGAGATATTAAATATTCAAGGTAAAGATGTTCAATGATAATTCACAAAGTGTAACATGAAAGAAATGTTCTATGGACCAAATGAATGCCTAAATGAAAAGTAAAAGATATCCTAGGTTGGTCATTGAGCATTGTTATAGAAATCTTAATATAAAAGGTGGACACTTTGGAAAGATAGATAAATAAGTAGAGGAATAACATGCAAGAGTATTATCTAGCTTCCAAATGCTTCAACTTAAGCTAATGTTTGCCATGTAGTGATCATTGGTGTGAAGTTCTCATTGCCCCCATCATAGCATCTTTAGTGATTAATAGTTGAAAGTGAAAGCAAATATGAGTTATGTGCTTGACAAAGTATGGGTCAAAAAGCCTCATGCCCGTTGAAAACAAAAACCTCTCCGACTGGCTACTCAACTTGGGCCACAAAGCAAGTGAAGGTTACAGTCATCGTGAATAAAAGTGGCATCATAGAGAGTTTCACCCTGGGTACCCTTTGCCCCAGGACATGGAAGTGGGCACATGTCCAAATGACAAAGCAAGCAAACAGTGGATATCTCTACATCTCTTTCTTTACTCATGCTATTTTCTTGTAAATGCTTTTTCTGTTATGAGATGTGTCATGGATTCCTCCACTATGGTTATGTTGCAAATTTCCACCATGATCCACATGGCTTAGGTTAGCCGCCACAAGTGTCTCTCTAGCCAATAATATCACTCACCCGAACTTACTAAGTTTCCATCTTTATATCACGCAATGTTAGGCATCCATCACCAAAGGAACATGATATCAACTTTCATATAGAATAAAGTGCAATGTTGAAAGCTTTCCACGTGTCAGCACGTATGAGCTAGCTTCTAACCAAAGACCTTTGTCAAGCCCAAAACATCATAATCTTAATCACAATGGGTCATGTTTATTAAGTGCATGAAAAGTAATGTGTGCATCAAGTTCGTGAGAGCTTTTAAACCAACTTAACCCATGACAATCCCAATAACATAAGCATATTAATTTGGAAGCATAGATAAAACAATATAACATGGTAAACTTACTTGGAATAGCATATTAGCTAATAGGTAGATAGGGTGGACTCACTGGAAAAACTTGGTTGAAGGTGTTGGAAAACAAGCTTTTTACTTGTTGGAGTTTTTGGGCTAGCAAGAGGGAGAAAGTTGACCATCTAAATGCATGCATAAGTGTCCATAGAGCTAACCGTTTCATGTTAAACAAAGTAAAGCATCATTCAGCATATAAAACATGAATAAGAAATAACTCCAGACAAGACACTTGCATATTAATATTCATTAACAAAGCACATGAATCCTGCAACTATATGTATTCTTTTAAATCAACTCAAACATCCTCTTCCCAATATTTTTATAGCATCCAACTTAATTCAACCCAAATTTCCATTAGCTCTCTCATAACATAAATAAAAATTGGTGGTCTCAAACAAAAAACCAAACCGAAATACAAAAACAACAAAAACGCTCCAAGTTTATACGATAAAGTGCAATGAACGAAAAACAGAAGTTAGACGTGTGCAAACCGAGAGTATGTTGGTTCAGTGGGGTTGTCTTTACATCCCGAAGCTTATGGTCTTCACCATCCTTTGATAGCTCTTGGTGCATCTCCTCTAATCCCTGTGAAAAAAACTTCAAAACACCGTTTCTCCCATTTCTTTTCTGTGGGGTGACATTAGTAGGCACAAAACAATAGAATTGCTTGTTGTATGAAATCCTTAGACCAACATAAGAAACATTTCCAGAAAGTGTATAATGTTTTATTCCTTCTAATAAACTCAATTGGATAAAAAAGATTCAAGTTAAAAGCTTAAAGAATGCATAAAACAAAATGGGACAGAATCTGTCCAGAAAAACAGCAGCAGCAAAACGTATTTTCTCACCCCACTTAAATATGTCGAAAAAATCTGAAAAAATTCACGCTTACAGAGGACGAAAAGTTGCAACTACAATTCAAATTTCAGCTCATTCGGAGTTACAGAATAGGAATTAAAAATCATACCGTGCACAGATTCGTGCTGGAATAAAATCTCCGAATGGAAAAAACAACTTTCAAAGCCCAAATGGGTAAAACTTGGCACTTTATTAAAAATTCCAGAACCTAAACTAAAAACAAAGTCTCTTGGTACAGCAAGAGGACTCAAAGAAAATCTCAAATAAAAACAACCGGGTTGCCTCCCGTAAAGCGTTTTCTTGATAGCCATATAGCTAGGCTTCTTACTTGATATTTGTAGTGGACGAAACTCATGAGGGAGTTTGAACTTTGATGTGTCCCTCTTCCTTCGAAAGTGCTCCATGCACTTCTTGTGTGGGGACTGAAACTTCACGTTCCCCTCCTTTGAATCTATTATAGCACCTGTAGTACGAAGAAAAGGTCTTCCCAAAATGATAGGACTTAGAGGTTTTATTCCCCATGTCCATTATTACAAAGTCAACAGGCACAAAAGTCATGTGTAACTCTACCATAACATCACTTACTTTTCCTAAAGCATTTAATGGAATCATCAGCAAGTGAAAGTTCAATAGAGCAATTTTCAAGATTCTTTAATTAAAGTACTTCATATAGTTCCTTAGACATGACAGAGACACTAGATCCTAGATCTAATATGGCATGTTGTGTCTCTTTTCCAATTGTTACTAATACCTTGGGAACCCAAATATCCCCAAGCTTAGGTGGTTTCATAGCTTCTTTGTTGTACCTAGCAATTTTCTCATTTCAAACATGACTAGCAATAAAAGAACCAAAACCATCTTGATTAATATTAATAGAAGGATCACTAGCAAATTTCTGTAAGATAGACATAAGTTCATGCAAGCTACAACTCTCTAAGTCAAGTAGTGGTTCCTTGACTTCACTAAGCATCTTAACTTCTTCAACTTTTTTCTGTCTACTGTATAGATTATATAGTTCATGATGGTCATCAAAAACATCTTCAGGTATTTGAGCTTTTTCAAGACTTTCTTTAATTTTCACTTCCAAAAGTAAACCATCAAGCAAAATATGAGTATTAGCAGCATGAGTGTTCATAAAAGAGCCCTTACATTCATTATCCAAAAAGATTCTAGAGGTTTTAGACAACCCCCTATAAAATATATGCATAAGCATCCAATCTCTTAGACCATGTTCCATTCCAAAGGCTATGCCTCTAAACCTTTCCCAACTTTTTACCAAAAGTTCTTCTTCCTCTTGTTTAAAGGCAAAAACTATTTGTCTAAGATTAGATATAGTTTCAGTAGAACAAAATCTTTCAATAAATGCAGCTTTTAGGTTAAACCAAGTGTTAAAGTTACCAGGAGGCCATCTTAATGTCCAATCTAAGGGTTTCCCAGCAAGAGAGTAGGGGAAAAGCTTAACTTTAATCACATTAACATTGGCATGTTTTAAGTCTAACACTTTGCATCTTTCATTAAACTTCTTAAGATGTTGCATAGGATCTTCTTTAGGTTTACCATAAAAACGACGTTCATAGATTACTTTAGTGATATTATGATCAATCCCAAATTCTTCAACAGGGATATTCATATCTTGAGAAAAGTTCTTAACACTAAATGGCCAAAAAGTTCTCTTTTCCATTATAGCAAGTTTTTATGTATTTTTTAATTTTTAAATGAAAACTGAAAATAAAATGACACTAAAACAATGTAAACCGAAATAACAAAAGTAAAACAAAATGTCAAACTAAAAATAAAATAACAACCGAAATGTAAAAATGAGAAAAACAAAACAAAATATAATGCTTTGAAGGTAAAAAGATGGGTACGATGATTCTCACGGAGGTGCAACCTCCCCAAGCTTAGGTGTTTGCACACGTTGGTGATGTTGACTTTGTTGTGAGGTATCCTTTCCACTTGTCCAGCAACTCCACCAGAAAATATCTTGCACAGTTGATGAAGACTTGTGGGACAACTCTTTACTTGCTCACTTCCCCGGTAACGGTGCCAGAAAATAGTCTTAATGACCGTAGATGACCTGTGTCAAAAGAATACGGTTAGGTTGAGACTCCAAGTGCAAAGTGTATAGTAAGGGAAAAGACTTATTTTCTCCACGAGGGTGACTCGAGGGTTTAATATCGAACTCTCAGGGAAATGAACCAAAAGCTGTTGTCTCCTTATCCTTCTTTATGTAACCTACAAAACAAAGTAGATTGTTTTGTGCCCTCAACGTCACCAAGTGGTTGTCAAGCACAAGGTGTAAGTAAAAGATAAATAAATAACAAATGCAAAACTGAAATAAATATGCAATTGTAGTAAATAAATAAACAAGGATGGTATAAATGATATGAGATGATGTTTTTGTGGTTTGTATGGTGTTTGCAAGATATAAAAGTATTTTTGTATTTTCGGATTTAATAATAACAGAAAATGTAAAGTGCAATAAAAGTGTTGGAAAGGTGTTTCTTATGATTAAAAATGGACTGGGGTTCATGGTTTCACAAATGCACTCTCTCTTTTATATAGTGGTAGATAATGGAACATAGGAATTGACATAAGAGATTGCAATAAGACAAGTTATTAATAATATGGGCATCACGTCCTAACATAGAGATCTTTTGGTTATTAATCTCTCTTATACTCCACCAAGATGTGAACTAAATCATAACACCTCAGTAATTAAGATAAACAGAGTATAGCTTTAAGTTCAATGACATGAATTTTAAATAAGAACATGCTAGATCTAGTCATGATGATAGTGGCAATGTCACCCACATACCCCCGGTAGCATGGTATTTCCTTTATCCCTAATGAGGAAACAAAGTAAGGTAAAAACCCAAGTGGATCACGGTATTGCTGTCAACTTACCACAAAACCACCCCCCGTTACTCCAACTAATGCACACGTTCCCCCTCACACGCTCTCATAAACATGTTGGATCAAAACACATAGACAAGAACGGGGTACATAATATGCATCTACTTTCATAACAAAGACATAATATTGGCAATCATCATAACATATATCAACTTAAGAGATCCACCACAAAGGTATTACATATATGACCATAATCATGTTTAGCAGCTCATATGGCACTAATTAGTGAAGCTTAAGAGAGAGGAGAGATACATAAGTTACTTCCACAAACCCATAGTCCAGGGGTGGACTACTCCCTCTTCATCATGGAGACGGTGGAGAAGTCGTTGGAGAAGGTGGAGACCACACCGGCAGCGCCCCGCCGGAGTTTTCCCCCTCCAATCTGCAGCTCCAGGTCTCTGTTTCGTGGTTTCTGTGTTTCTGCGGCGCTCCTCTCCAAAAGGGTTCGGGGGGCTATTTTTATAGTCGTTTTTAGGTCAAGATGAAGCCATGGAGACGAAGATCGACGACATCGGAGGCTCGAGGGCCAAGATGAGGGGCCCCACGCGGCCAAGGAATCTGGCCGCGTGGGCCCACCTATCTTGGGCCCCAGCCTTCCATTTTTGCTCTTCCTTCACTCCTAAGACTTGTTCCTTCCAAAAAATGATCTCCGAGGAATATTAGGTCATTTGGACGTCGTTTGGGTCCCTGAAACATCAAAATATAGAAAAAGGGGTTTTCTGACAGCACAGGGTTAATTCCAAATAAATAGGGAAAGTGTGAAATATTGCCCAAAACATTATAAAACATTGATATAACCCTTATATGATGCAAATATGGATGAAATGTGAGTAATATAATGCAAAGTTCATGTATGCATTTTACATGCATCACTGCTCCGGCTCCGTACCCTGGTGACGGCCGGGCTGACCAGCCGGTATCTCGTCCTGGCCTGGCTGGCGCAGCGGATTATCCCGGTGCAGGAGTGGGCACACAAAATGTGATTCCTTTTCCTAGATAATGACCCGACCTGGGACGCACCGGGAGCTCGTCGGTTGGATGGGCTGCATCGTCAAGGATGCCCCCTCGAGGAGGACTGGGCCTGGTGTGTCGTGCTCTGTTGCCGCGAAACTCGCGCCCCCGAGGTAGGTGTTGGGTTCCGAGGCAGAAAACAAAACTTTTCCTATGAACATAAAAAAATATAGACAAGATCTATTCTATGCAGATGTAAGGTAACGGAGGGAAACGATGTTCATACCTTTGAAGACCGATAGCGGGATTACGTTCCCGCCCAAACGTTGTCGATGAAGCCTAGCGTCGCCGACCTCAAGGTCGTGTAGTTATACAGCTCGATGAAGAAGTGCCGCAAATGAAGCACCTCCGTAGGAGTTACACACGTACGTTGTATGAGACGTCTCCCGGACTGCGTTCCAGTAGAGCTGCGGAAGAAGATGAATCCGGAACGGAAAACCAACAGTGCCACGGCTTGCGGAAGGTGGAAAAACCCTAACCCCTCAGGCACAACTCCAAACTTGGGAGCCACGCATAGAGAGTAGAGAAGGGGGGAAATGAATTGGTAGGAGAAGGAGGGAGGAGGGGGTCCTCCTTATATAGGGAGCCAGGGGGTGGTGCGCACCACCCTAGAGCATGCGCCGGCCCCTTGTCGGCTCGGTTGGCCCACCCCCTCCTAGGGTTTGGTGCTCCCACCTCCCTCTTTGGCCTATTTTGTCCCATATGCCTAATTTGACATGATTAATTAACTTTTAATATTTAACTCAATTAATTCAGTACTAAAACATATTAATTAACTCCTATATCATTCTCCTTCTCACTGGAACGCTTCCGATAAATCCAGAGACCCTCTCGGTACCTCCGGAACACTTCCGGTATCACCCAAAACTTTTCCGGTGATATTTATTTCCTTTTTCCGATATATCCGAAATCATCCCTAGCGTCTATAGCCTTAAGTGTGCCACCCTACGGGATGCGGAATACTCCGGACATGATCTAGACTCCTCTACGATCAAAGAATAGCAGGGGAATCTGGAAATCCACGCTACACCACGTGAACTCACTAGTAGGAAAAGGCTTATAGGTGGATCGCTTTTTGTGGCGCACTAAACAGCCATGCGCCACAGAAATAATTTTTGTGGCACTAACTAGCCATGCGCACGAAAACTAAATGCGCCACAGGATTGTGACTTTTTGTGGCGCATCTGACCACATGCGCCACAGAAAATTAAATTCTATGGCGCATCTAACCACATGCGCCACAGGAAATCACATTTATGTGGCGCATCTGATCACATGCGCCACAGAAAGTCATATTTATGTGGTGCATCCGGTCAGATGCGCCACACAAATGTGACTTTCTTTGGCGCATATGGTCAGGTGCGCCACATAATGTTATATTCCAGATCTAGATCTGGTTTCTCTCTCCTCTCACGTGGTCAACCCTCTCACTAACAGCACACAGAACCACGCCTCTCTCTCTTTCCTCTCTTCTGTCTCTTTTCCGCAAGAGGCCTCCGTCGCGCACAGAACAACACACAGAAACGCTTCTCCTCTCTCTCTTTCCTCTCTTCTCTTCTCAGTTCTCACACAGAACGCCTCCGTCACCGCCTGCAGACCTCCGGCCTCCCCCCTGCCCGTACCTCGGTTCGGCCTCCTTCCCCTCCGCGCTCCGCCGGGCCGCACCGCCCGTGCTCGCCCCGCCGCCGCCGCTCGATTCCGCGCGCCTCAACGCCACGCTACTCCGCCTCGCCGCCGTCGACGCCTATGAGCCCTCGCTGCGCCGCGACATCGACAACCTGCTCGAGGGTCGCCTCCCGGCCTCCTCCCGCGCCTGGCGCCGCGACAGGCTTCCCGGACGGCCTGACCTGCTCAAGGGCCGCCTCCCTGCCTCCTTCCGCGCCCGCGCCTGGCGCCGCGACAGGCCTCCTTCTTGCTCTAGCTCCCTCATCTCTCTGCTCCGCATCTGCCTCGCCGCCGCTGGCCGCCGTCGCTTGCTTGCTCCTCCCCGCTCTGCGCCGCCCCGTCGGGACCCACCCTCGCGGAGATCGTCAGGAGCTGGTTCCGCCCGTCGCTGTACGGCCCCCGGGGGCGTGCTGCTGCGTCCACCACCACCACATGGGCGGACTGCCGCGTCTGCCTGGTCCGGTTCGAGGCAGCCCAACTATGCGCAGCCCTCTGACGACGGGGGGTGGGCAAGGCTTTTTTTAAACCTAAATTAGACATTTTTGTGGCGTATGGTTTAGGGTGCGCCACAGAATCTTAATATTTATGTGGCGCATATTGTTGGTTCGCCACAGAATAAAAATTTAGTGGCGACATTTCTGTGGCGCACCCACCATGCGCCGTGGGTGTGCCAGAATTCTAAAAAGGTGCGCCACTAATAGCCCATTATCTACTAGTGACTCCACGAAATAGTAATTTCGTTGGACCGTAAACAATGTAAACATTATTCCTTTTGTTTCTCGATAACTGGTTTGTCCGAGACACGATCATAGGTATCACGATACCGTGTTCTATCTTGTTAATGACAAACTCTCTTTCTACTCGTTCACATGACGTTGCATTACCATGACCTAGTCACACGCTTGCAAGCTCGTTAAATGCAATCGTCACCGGGTGGGCCCAGAGTATCTATCCGTCACGCGGAGGAACAAATCCCGGTCTTGATGCGTACGCCTCAACCAACCCCTTTCGAATACCTGATAGTAACCTTTCATGTTGTTCCAGCACTAAGCAACTACTGGTGCAGTCAAGGCATTCTCTGGGAGCAGTGATTAAATACCATCTCCAGGTCTAAGGACTAAGTTACTCATTTCTTAGTAGTTGAGATTAATGAACTAGGTGACTGTGATCTTATCGCAACACTAATCATCGGGTGGTGTCCATTATTACAAAGTCTGTAGTACGAAGAAAAGGTCTTCCCAAAATGATAGGACTTAGAGGTTTTATTCCCCATGTCCATTATTACAAAGTCAACAGGCACAAAAGTCATCTGTAACTCTACCATAACATCACTTACTTTTCCTAAAGCATTTAATGGAATCATCAGCAAGTGAAAGTTCAATAGAGCATTTTTCAAGATTCTTTAATTAAAGTACTTCATATAGTTCCTTAGACATGACAGAGACACTAGATCCTAGATCTAATATGGCATGTTGTGTCTCTTTTCCAATTGTTACTAATACCTTGGGAACCCAAATATCCCCAAGCTTAGGTGGTTTCATAGCTTCTTTGTTGTACCTAGCAATTTTCTCATTTCATACATGACTAGCAATAAAAGAACCAAAACCATCTTGATTAATATTAATAGAAGGATCACTAGCAAATTTCTGTAAGATAGACATAAGTTCATGCAAGCTACAACTCTCTAAGTCAAGTAGTGGTTCCTTGACTTCACTAAGCATCTTAACTTCTTCAACTTTTTTCTGTCTACTGTATAGATTATATAGTTCATGATGGTCATCAAAAACATCTTAAGGTATTTGAGCTTTTTCAAGACTTTCTTTAATTTTCACTTCCAAAAGTAAACCATCAAGCAAAATATGAGTATTAGCAGCATGAGTGTTCATAAAAGAGCCCTTACATTCATTATCCAAAAAGATTCTAGAGGTTTCAGACAACCCCCTATAAAATATATGCATAAGCATCCAATCTCTTAGACCATGTTCCATTCCAAAGGCTATGCCTCTAAACCTTTCCCAACTTTTTACCAAAAGTTCTTCTTCCTCTTGTTTAAAGGCAAAAACTATTTGTCTAAGATTAGATATAGTTTCAGTAGAACAAAATCTTTCAATAAATGCAGCTTTTAGGTTAAACCAAGTGTTAAAGTTACCAGGAGGCCATCTTAATGTCCAATCTAAGGGTTTCCCAGCAAGAGAGTAGGGGAAAAGCTTAACTTTAATCACATTAACATTGGCATGTTTTAAGTCTAACACTTTGCATCTTTCATTAAACTTCTTAAGATGTTGCATAGGATCTTCTTTAGGTTTACCATAAAAACGACGTTCATAGATTACTTTAGTGATATTATGATATATCTCTAATTCTTCAACAGGGATATTCATATCTTGAGGAAAGTTCTTAACACTAAATGGCCAAAAAGTTCTCTTTTCCATTATAGCAAGTTTTTATGTATTTTTTAATTTTTAAATGCAAAACTGAAAATAAAATGACACTAAAACAATGTAAACCGAAATAACAAACGTAAAACAAAATGTCAAACTGAAAATAAAATAACAACCGAAATGTAAAAATGACAAAAACAAAACAAAATATAATGCTTTGAAGGTAAAAAGATGGGTACGATGATTCTCACAGAGGTGCAACCTCCCCAAGCTTAGGTGTTTGCACACGTTGGTGATGTTGACTTTGTTGTGAGGTATCCATTCCACTTGTCCAGCAACTCCACCAGAAAATATCTTGCACAGTTGATGAAGACTTGTGGGACAACTCTTTACTTGCTCACTTCCCCGGTAACGGCGCCAGAAAATAGTCTTAATGACCGTAGATGACCTGTGTCAAAAGAATACGGTTAGGTTGAGACTCCAAGTGCAAAGTGTATAGTAAGGGAAAAGACTTATTTTCTCCACGAGGGTGACTCGAGGGTTTAATATCGAACTCTCGGGGAAATGAACCAAAAGCTGTTGTCTCCTTATCCTTCTTTATGTAACCTACAAAACAAAGTAGATTGTTTTGTGCCCTCAACGTCACCAAGTGGTTGTCAAGCACAAGGTGTAAGTAAAAGATAAATAAATAACAAATGCAAAACTGAAATAAATATGCAATTGTAGTAAATAAATAAACAAGGATGGTATAAATGATATGAGATGATGTTTTTGTGGTTTGTATGGTGTTTGCAAGATATAAAAGTATTTTTGTATTTTCGGATTTAATAATAACAGAAAATGTAAAGTGCAATAAAAGTGTTGGAAAGGTGTTTCTTATGATTAAAAATGGACTGGGGTTCATGGTTTCACAAATGCACTCTCTCTTTTATATAGTGGTAGATAATGGAACATAGGAATTGACATAAGAGATTGCAATAAGACAAGTTATTAATAATATGGGCATCACGTCCTAACATAGAGATCTTTTGGTTATTAATCTCTCTTATACTCCACCAAGATGTGAACTAAATCATAACACCTCAGTAATTAAGATAAACAGAGTATAGCTTTAAGTTCAATGACATGAAGTTTAAATAAGAACATGCTAGATCTAGTCATGATGATAGTGGCAATGTCACCCACATACCCCCGGTAGCATGGTATTTCCTTTATCCCTAATGAGGAAACAAAGTAAGGTAAAAACCTAAGTGGATCACGGTATTGCTGTCAACTTACCACAAAACCACCCCCCGTTACTCTAACTAATGCACACGTTCCCCCTCACACGCTCTCATAAACATGTTGGATCAAAACACATAGACAAGAACGGGGTACATAATATGCATCTACTTTCATAACAAAGACATAATATTGGCAATCATCATAACATATATCAACTTAAGAGATCCACCACAAAGGTATTACATATATGACCATAATCATGTTTAGCAGCTCATATGGCACTAATTAGTGAAGCTTAAGAGAGAGGAGAGATACATAAGTTACTTCCACAAACCCATAGTCCAGGGGTGGACTACTCCCTCTTCATCATGGTGACGGTGGAGAAGTCGTTGGAGAAGGTGGAGACCACACCGGTAGCGCCCCGCCGGAGTTTTCCCCCTTCAATCTGCAGCTCCAGGTCTCTGTTTCGTGGTTTCTGTGTTTCTGCGGCGCTCCTCTCCGAAAGGGTTCGGGGGGCTATTTTTATAGTCGTTTTTAGGTCAAGACGAAGCCATGGAGACGAAGATCGACGACATCGGAGGCTCGAGGGCCAAGATGAGGGGCCCCACGCGGCCAAGGAATCTGGCCGCGTGGGCCCACCTATCTTGGGCCCCAGCCTTCCATTTTTGCTCTTCCTTCACTCCTAAGCCTTGTTCCTTCCAAAAAATGATCTCCGAGGAATATTAGGTCATTTGGACGTCATTTGGGTCCCTGAAACATCAAAATATTGAAAAAGGGGTTTTCTGACAGCACAGGGTTAATTCCAAATAAATAGGGAAAGTGTGAAATATTGCCCAAAACATTATAAAACATTGATATAACCCTTATATGACGCAAATATGGATGAAATGTGAGTAATATTATGCAAAGTTCATGTATGCATTTTACATCATCACTGCTCCGGCTCCGTAGCCTGGTGATGGCCGGGCTGACCAGCCGGTATGTCGTCCTGGCCTGGCTGGCGCAGCGGATTATGCCGGTGCAGGAGTGGGCACACAAAATGTGCTTCCTTTTCCTAGATAATGACCCGACCTGGGACACACCGGGAGCTCGTCGGTTGGATGGGCTGCATCGTCAAGGATGAACCCCTCGAGGAGGACTGGGCCTGGTGTGTCGTGCTCTGTTGCCGCGAAACTCGCGCCCCCGAGGTAGGTGTTGGGTTCCGAGGCAGAAAACAAAACTTTTCCTATGAACATAACAAAATATAGACAAGATCTATTCTATGCGGATGTAAGGTAACGGAGGGAAACGATGTTCATACCTTTGAAGACCGATAGCGGGATTACGTTCCCGCCCAAACGTTGTCGATGAAGCCTAGCGTCGCCGACCTCGAGGTCGTGTAGTTATACAGCTCGATGAAGAAGTGCCGCAAATGAAGCACCTCCGTAGGAGTTACACACGTACGTTGTATGAGACATCTCCCGGACTGCGTTCCAGTAGAGCTGCGGAAGAAGATGAATCCGGAACGGAAAACCAACAGTGCCACGGCTTGCGGAAGGTGGAAAAACCCTAACCCCTCAGGCACAACTCCAAACTTGGTAGCCACGCATAGAGAGGAGAGAAGGGAGGAAATGAATTGGTAGGAGAAGGAGGGAGGAGGGGGTCCTCCTTATATAGGGAGCCAGGGGGTGGTGCGCACCACCCTAGGGCATGCGCCGGCCCCTTGTGGGCTCGGTTGGCCCACCCCCTCCTAGGGTTTGGTGCTCCCACCTCCCTCTTTGGCCTATTTTGTCCCATATGCCTAATTTGGCATGATTAATTAACTTTTAATATTTAACTCAATTAATTAAGTACTAAAACATATTAATTAACTCCTATATCATTCTCCTTCTCACTGGAACGCTTCTGATAAATCCAGAGACCCTCTCGGTACCTCCGGAACACTTCCGGTATCACCCAAAACTTTTCCGGTGATATTTATTTCCTTTTTCCGATATATCCGAAATCATACCTAGCGTCTATAGCCTTAAGTGTGCCACCCTACGGGATGCGGAATACTTCGGACATGATCTAGACTCCTCTACGATCAATGAATAGCAGGGGGATCTGGGAATCCATGCTACACCACGTGAACTCACTAGTAGGAAAAGGCTTATAGGTGGATCGCTTTTTGTGGCGCACTAAACAGCCATGCGCCACAGAAATAATTTTTGTGGCACTAACTAGCCATGCGCACGACAACTAAATGCGCCATAGGAATGTGACTTTTTGTGGCGCATCTGACCACATGCGCCACAGAAAATTAAATTCTATGGCGCATCTAACCACATGCGCCACAGGAAATCACATTTATGTGGCGCATCTGATCACATGCGCCACAGAAAGTCACATTTATGTGGTGCATGCGGTCAGATGCGCCACACAAATGTGACTTTCCTTGGCGCATATTGTCAGGTGCGCCACATAATGTTATATTCCAGATCTAGATCTGGTTTCTCTCTCCTCTCACGTGGTCAACCCTCTCACTAACAGCACACAGAACCACGCCTCTCTCTCTTTCCTCTCTTCTGTCTCTTTTCCGCAAGAGGCCTCTGTCGCACACAGAACAACACACAGAAACACTTCTCCTCTCTCTCTTTCCTCTCTTCTCTTCTCAGTTCTCACACAGAACGCCTCCGTCACCGCCTGCAGACCTCCGGCCTCCCCCCTGCCCGTACCTCGGCTCGGCCTCCTTCCCCTCCGCGCTCCGCCGGGCCGCACCGCCCGTGCTCGCCCCGCCGCCGCCGCTCGATTCCGCGCGCCTCAACGCCACGCTCCTCCGCCTCGCCGCCGTCGACGCCTATGAGCCCTCGTTGCGCCGCGACATCGACAACCTGCTCGAGGGCCGCCTCCCGGCCTCCTCCCACGCCTGGCGCCGCTACAGGCTTCCCGGACGGCCTGAACTGCTCAAGGGCCGCCTCCCTGCCTCCTTCCGCGCCCGCGCCTGGCGCCGCGACAGGCCTCCTTCTTGCTCTAGCTCCCTCATCTCTCTGCTCCGCATCTGCCTCGCCGCCGCTGGCCGCCGTCGCTTGCTTGCTCCTCCCCGCTCTGCGCCGCCTCGTCGGGACCCACCCTCGCGGAGATCGTCAGGAGCTGGTTCCGCCCGTCGCTGTACGGCCCCCGGGGGCGTGCTGCTGCGTCCACCACCACCACATGGGCGGACTGCCGCGTCTGCCTGGTCCGGTTCGAGGCAGCCCAACTATGCGCAGCCCTCCGACGACGGGGGGTGGGCAAGGCTTTTTTTAAACCTAAAATAGACATTTTTGTGGCGTATGGTTTAGGGTGCGCCACAGAATCTTAATATTTATGTGGCGCATATTGTTGGTTCGCCACAGAATAAAAATTTAGTGGCGCACCCACCATGCGCCGTGGGTGTGCCACAGAATTCTAAAAAGGTGCGCCACTAATAGCCCATTATCTACTAGTGACTCCATGAAATAGTAATTTCGTTGGACCGTAAACAATGTAAACATTATTCCTTTTGTTTCTCGATAACTGGTTTGTCTGAGACACGATCATAGGTATCACGATACCGTGTTCTATCTTGTTAATGACAAACTCTCTTTCTACTCGTTCACATGACGTTGCATTACCATGACCTAGTCACACGCTTGCAAGCTTGTTAAATGCAATCGTCACCGGGTGGGCCCAGAGTATCTATCCGTCACGCGGAGGAACAAATCCCGGTCTTGATGCGTACGCCTCAACCTACCCCTTTCGAATACCTGATAGTAACCTTTCATATTGTTCCAGCACTAAGCAACTACTGGTGCAGTCAAGGCATTCTCTGGGAGCAGTGATTAAATACCATCTCCAGGTCTAAGGACTAAGTTACTCATTTCTTAGTAGTTGAGATTAATGAACTAGGTGACTGTGATCTTATCGCAACACTAATCATCGGGTGGTGTCCACATGTCATACATGACCCCATTGTCAATTAACATCCAATGTTCATGATCAGAAAACCTTGATCATCCACTTGACCAATGAGCTAGTAAACTAGAGGCTACTAGGGACTTGGTTGTCATATAACACACTTGTATTAATGTCTCCGCTTAATACAGTTATAGCATGGTATACAACTAGTTATGAACAAAACGAGATATGACAGTAATTTCACTTTATTCTTTGCCTCTAGGGCACATCTCCAACAGTAGGCTCATGGATTCTGTCTGTCGGGTTCATGGATTGCTTCCTTCTTCTCGTTTCTGATTTCTCATACGGCTCTCTCCGTAGATGTTCTCGTGCCTCAGGGTCGAGGACACGAAGCACAGCGGAGTCTTCGCAACCGACCTGCTTCCCCTGGTGGACGCCATGGCGGAGGACGCCGGCGTCGCCGAGGGTGCCGAAAGGCAGGAGGACGCCAGCGTGGGTACGAGCGCCGTCGTTGCTGGCGCGGGCGCGGAGGCGGGTGCCGACGTCAGCGAGGAGAAAGGGGAGGAGGAGGAGGTGGAGGACCCGGACGCAGTCTCCGGGTCTAAAGGCAAACGTGCCTGGGACCGTTCCCCTACGCCATACGTACGAAACTGGTCCGACGATGGCAGCGGCAAGGACCCTCCCGCGCAGACTACGGATCACGCCATGGGGAAGAAGAAACTACCGCTCGTGAAGGTGGCGAGGAAGGAGGTAGGGAAGAGGAGCCGGGCTATGACGGGGTCGACTCAGGACCCGCCCGCGACTCCCTCCAAGAGAAGGCAACCGGAGGAGTCGGAAACGGCAGCCCCCAAGGCGGTGCCGAAGCAAGAAGGCCTCGTGGTGGCTCCTAAGACCCTGCGGAGGCGCCGCCAAGTCATCCGCCCCAGATCGACGGGTATGTTTTCCTTCCTCCTTCTTGTCTTAATTTGTTGCTTCGACTTCCCTTTTGCTGAACTCGTCGGGTTCTTTTCTTTAGGGCTGTGGAGTCGATTGTGGCCGCGGCCCCCTCCGCCCATGTGTCCACCGATCTCCAGTATGACATGGAGGTGGATTCGGCGGTGCGGCGTGCCCCGAATCCGGTTTGGGAGTCCTTCGTCCACGTCGAGGTGGAGGCCGGGGGCCAGCAAGCAGCCGATGAGGCTTCGAAGGCCGCCCAGTCCGTCGAGGAGACAGTCGTGGTGGACGCCGCTGCGACTGCGCCTCCTCACCCGTAAATGATTGCTATGGCTGTGGGCCTGGACGCCGGACAGGGAACGCCGGCTGCGGATGAGGTCGCCAAGTCGGCATGCAGGGAGGGCGCCGTGCCGCCGCCGACGATCACGTCAGAGACGTTGGTGACGGCAGAGGTGGCGGAGCAGGATGCCGTGGTTGTGGCCCCGGATGTCCTCCCGGCCCAGCAACCGGCGAGAGTTGCCGCTGGGTCAGGCGAACCACTGCCCGGGTTCCTCCGCGTTATTGGGGAGCTGGAGAAGGGGCTCCGGGTGCTTCATACCTCGGCTGAGGTAAGCCTTTTCTACCTTCCTCTCCTGTTTGCTTTTCTTTCTTTCTTTCTTTCTGAATTCTTCTGGTTTTGTCTCTAGGAGTCGGCTGGCTGGACCCGCACGCTGGAATGTGAGGTGCAGACGTTGAAAAATCGGCTCGAGGAGGCTGAAGGTGCGCGCTCCTTTCTTTGCCTCTGCCTTTTTTTCTTCTTGGTCTTCTTTTCTGATGGCCGGTCCTAACACGCACACACTGGCAGGCTCGCTGGCGGCGTCGGCTCAGGAGGCGGAGGCGCTCCATGAGCGAGCCACCCATGCCGACGAGTGGAAGGCTACCACCGAGGAGCTTCGGGAGCGCGCGGCCCACGCTGATCAGTTGAAGGTTGACACGGAGAAACTTCAAGAGGCCAACTCCCACCAGGCCGAGGAGTTTGATAAACTCGTCGGGTGGTAAGATCGGCTCGTCAGCGAGCTGGAGACGGCGAAGACCGCGGCGGAGGTGTCGAAGAAGTACGCCGAGGATGCAGTCGCCGCCCTCTGAGCACAGCAAGAGGCTTTCCAGCTCCTCGTGAAGTCGGAGAAGGCGACTGAGAAGAAACGCGTTGAACTGCACGCCCGGCTCGTCAGTGCCGAGAGGCCCTTTTCCGTGAGTATTTGCCTTCCTTCTTGTCGTGATTTTCTCCTTTTTTGCTTTCTTCTGATCAACTCCTTGCATGCAGGCCTGTACTCGGAGGTCGGTGAGACCGCGCCTGATGGGAGCTTCGAGGACCGGGTGGCCGATCTTGGTAGGGTCGCTTCTCGGGTTCTGGAGGCGGATAAAATCCTCCGCGACTCACTAGGATGGGCTGACCCTAACGAGAACTCCTCTGCTGCAGCGGAGCTCGGCAATCTCTCGGACGCCCTGACGCCTTTCAAGACAAGGCCGCGCGCGGCGGGGCGGAGATGGCACTGGTGTCAGCCTTGTCTTGGTACAAGGGTATCGACATCGAGAAGGTGGGTCGCAGGTTCCGCTCGGATGCCAACTTCAAAGCCTTGCACCTAACAAAAGGGCTCGCGCTGGCCGTCAGCCGGATCCAGAAAACGGTGGATATCACCAATGTCCCTGCCGTGGTTCCGGACCCGGATCTCCTCCAGGCCGACGTCGATGCCGGAACGAAGGAGCGAACAAAGACGGCGCCGGAGTCGGGTCCTTCGTCTGCACCGAACGCCTAAGTGTCCCCCGGGATGCCGGGCGTAGTTGTTATCTCTTCCTGCTCCTTAACCTTGTGGTATTTGTGAATATTTTGTGAAGTACTTATGGTGGCGCCTTGCCATTTATCTGAATTTGTCTGCGTGTTTTCTTGCTTGGCCGCTTTTCTTGAGTGTGCGGTCACACCTCTCCCAGTCTCCGAGTAACGATTGGGCTTTCCGTAGGGGAGCCGGTTCGGAACTTTCTTTTGTTTTCCTTTGTTGTGGTTTGTCCTTCTTGGCCTTTATTATCAAGAAACATTCCTTTCTTTTCCTTTCTTGCCGGGGTCCTGCGTGGGAGCCGAGCATCGTCACTCCGGCTCGTCTGAGGAGCGGGAGTGTTTCTTTTTCTTCCAGTCTCCGAGTTGCGGGTGGGTTTACCAAGGGGAAACCGGCCGTAACTCAGCTGGACATATTTTTATTTCTCTTGCCGGGGTCCTTCGCGGGATCCGGGCGTCGTCACTCTGGCTCGTCTGAGGAGCGGGAATGTTTCTTTTTCTTCCAGTCTCCGAGTTGCGGGCGGGTTTACCCAGGAGGAAACCGGTCGTAACTCTACTGGGCAGATTTTTATTTATATTCCCAGGGTCTTGTATCTTAATTGCAGGGTTGCTTGAGAGGGATATCTTTGACCTCTTGATACGTCTCAAACGTATCTATAATTTCTTATGTTCCATGCTTATATTATACCAATTGCCCACATGTTTTATATACATTTTATATAGTTTTATGCATTTTCTGGAACTAACCTATTAACAAGATGCCACAGTGCCAGTTCCCTGTTTTCTGCTGTTTTTGGTTTCAGAAATCCACTTAAGGAAATATTCTCGGAATTGGACGAAACAAAAACCAAAGGTCTTAGAATCTCCGACACGTTCCAGAAGTCCGAGGGGGGAGAAGGAGACGGGGCCCGAGGCGCCCACCTGAAGGGGTGGCGCGGATCACCCCCTGGCCGCGCCGGGACCTGAGGTGGGGCCCTCGGGGCTCCACCGCCTTCGCCCCTTCGCCTATATAATCCACCCGAAACCCTAAGGCATAAGGGCCGAACACTTTTCCACTTTTCATCACGGAGCCGCCGCCGTCGTCAACCCTAGTTCGGGGGGGGGGGGGGGGGGGATCAGAAGCTCTTCCCGGCACCCTGCCGGAGAGGGGAATCATCACCGGAGGGCTCTATATCACCATGCCCGCCTCCGGACTGATGCGTGAGTAGTTCATCCTTGGACTACGGGTCCATAGCAGTAGCTAGATGGTTGTCTTGTCCTATTGTGCTATCATGTTTAGATTTTGTGAGCTGCCTATCATGATCAAGATCATCTTTATGTAATGCTACATGTTGTGTTTGCTGGGATCCGATGAATATTGAATACTTTGTCATTGCTTCATAATATATCATGTTGTGTGTTGTTTATGATCTTGCATGCTCCCCGTTGCTAGTAGTTGCTCTGGCCAAGTAAATGCTTGTGACTCCAAGAGGGGGTATTTATGCTCGATAGTGGGTTCATGTACCTATTTAATCTGAGGCAGTGACAGAAAGCTCTAAGGTTGTAGATGTACTGTTGCTACTAGGGATAAAACAGTAGTACTTTATCTAAGGATGATGTTACTTACTTACATTACACACATTGCTTAATGCAATAATCTGTTGCTTGCAACTTAATACTGAAAGGGGTGCGGACGCTAACCGGAAGGTGGATTATTAGTCATAGATGCGGTTGGAACGGTCTATGTATATTGTTGTAATGCCCAAATGAATATCACACTAGACATCATGTCATTAGTATATGCATCATTATGCAACTCTTTATTCTATCAATTGCCCAGCTGTAATTTGTTTACCCGCATGTATGCTATTATTATTATTATTATTATGGAGAGACACCACTAGTGAACTGTGGACCCCGGTCCTTTTCTTTAAACTGATAATACAACCAACTGCAAACTGTTACTTTCATTCTCTGCAAACAAACATCATTTTCCACACCATACGGTTAATCTCTTTGTTACAGCAAGCCGGTGAGATTGACAACCTCACTGTTGAGTTGGGGCAAAGTTTCTTGATTGTGTTGTGCAGGTTCCACCTCCACCAAGCAATTTCTGGCGCCATTGCAAGGGGGAGACCTTCAGACGTGTTCTTCATCTCCTACTGGTTTGATAACCTTGGTTTCATAACTGAGGGAAATTTGCTGCTGCACTACTTCACACCTTCCTCTTGGGGTTTTCCAACTACACACCCGTGAGTGCATCAAAGAATTTCTGGCGCCGTTGCCGGGGAGATAGGAGCACCTCTGTTCAGAAGTCCTTGACGCTCCCTCGTCAACTCAGCGCTCAGCAAAGAATTTCTGGCGCCGTTGCCGGGGAGCTGAAGCACATCTGCAAGGGGAGTCTCTCACTTCCCAATCTCTTTACTATGTTTTTGTCTTGCAATTTATTTATTGTCTTGTTTGCTTAATATAAAAAAAACACAAAAAAATTAGTTACCTGCATTTTATTTACTTTGTTATTATCTTGTTTGCTTCTTATTATCAAAATACAAAAAATTTAGTTACTTGCATTATTATTGTTATTTCGGTTTGCATATTTATTATTTCGGTTTAGTACTTTGTTTATTTCGGTTTAGTATCATTGTTATTTCGGCTTGTCTTTTTACTTGATTAAGATGACTACTGCTGAGAATACTAAGTTGTGTGACTTTACTAGCACCAAAAATAATGATTTTATATGCACACCTATTGCTCCACCTGCTTCCAAAGCAGAATTCTTTGAAATTAAACCTGCTTTGTTAAATCTTGTCATGAAAGAGCAATTTTCTGGTGTTAGTTCTGATGATGCTGCTGCCCATCTAAATAATTTTGTTGAACTTTGTGAAATGCAAAAATAAAAGGATATAGATGGTGACATTATAAAACTGCAATTATTTCCTTTCTCCTTGAGAGGAAGAGCTAAAGAATGGTTACTTTCATTGCCTAGGAATAGTATTGATTCTTGGATTAAATGCAAAGATGCTTTTATTGGAAAATTTATCCTCCTGCTAAGATTATTTCCCTACTCCCCTAAGGAGTAGCATTATGAACTTTAAGCAATTTGATAATGAACATGTTGCTCAAGCTTGGGAAAGAATGAAATCTCTGGTTAAGAATTGCCCAACCCATGGACTGACTGCTTGGATGATCATCCAAACCTTCTATGCAGGACTAAATTTTTCTTCAAGTAATTTATTGGATTCAGCTGCTAGAGGTACTTTTATGTCCATCACTTTGGGGGCTGCAACAAAACTCTTGGATAATATGATGGTTAATTATTCTGAGTGGCATACCGAAAGGACTCCTCAAGGTAAGAAGGTAAATTCTGTTGAAGAAACCTCCTCTTTGAGTGAAAAGATTGATATGATCATGTCTATGCTTGTGAATGGTAAATCTCATATGGATCCTAATAATGTTCCCTTAGCTTCTTTAGTTGCACAAGAAGAGCATGTTGATGTGAACTTCATTAAAAATAATAATTTCAACAACAATGCCTATAGGAACAATTATGGTAATAGTAACTACAAGCCTTATCCTTCTAATAATAGTGGTGGTTATGGTAATTCCTATGGTAATTCTTATAGCAATAATAGGAATACCTCCTCTGAACTTGAAACCATGCTTAAGGATTTTATCACTACACAAACTACCTTTAATAAAACTGTTGAGGAAAAGGTTGGGAAAATTGATATTCTTACCTCTAAGGTTGATAGTCTTGTTATTGATGTTGATCTTTTAAAATCAAAAGTCATGCCTAATGATACTAATGAGAGTAAGACCTTTGCTAAAATTAATGCCATCCAAATTCGAATTGATGAAAATGTTAGGATGATGGCTCAATTACGTGCTAGATGGGAAAGAGAGCAAGAATTAGCTAAAGTGGATGACATTGTTAGAGTTTGCACCATTACTACTACTGAAAATAATGTTACCCCACATGCTAGTAAACCTCCTGCTATTAATGGTAACATGATTGGTGTTGGCAATGTTTCTTCTACTACTTCCAAAAAGTTAAAATTGCCTAAAACTGTTAAAACTAGTCTTGATAAAAGTGCTGAAATTTTTAGGAACATGGGAGAAAGTGGTTCGGTTTGCTTTGATGATAATAATTTTGATTTTGATAATTGTAATATCTCTGAAGTTATCAAGTTCTTGCAAAAGTTAGCCACAAGTCCTACTGCTAGCACTGTAAATCTTGCTTTTACTACACATATTACAAATGCTCTCATTAAAGCTAGGGAAGAGAAATTAAAACTTGAAACTTCTATCCCTAAAAAGTTAGATGATGGTTGGGAGCCCATCATTAAAATAAAAGTGAATGAATTTGATTGCAATGCTTTGTGTGACCTTGGTGCAAGTATTTCTGTTATGCCTAAGAAACTTTATGATATATTTGACTTGCCGCCGTTGGAACATTGGTATTTGGATATTTTTCTTGCTGATAATGCTTTGAAGAAACCTTTGGGGAGAGTCAATGATGTTCTTATTATGGTTAACAATAACCTGGTCCCCGTTGATTTTATTGTCTTGGACATTGAGTGCAATCCCTCTTGTCCCATTTTTTTGGGAAGACCTTTCCTTCGCACGGTTGGTGCTATTATTGATATGAAAGAAGGAAATATAAGGTACCAATCCCCACTTAAGGAAGGTATGGAACACTTCCCAAGGAAGAAAATGAAGTTACCTTTTGATTCTATCATTGGTACAAATTATAATGTGGATGCTTCTTCTCTTGGAAACACTTGAGTTTTGCTTTCTGTGCCTAGCTGAAAGGCGTTAAAGAAAAGCGCTTATGGCAGACAACCCACGTTTTATTTCTGTTATTTTATTTTATTGAGTCAAAGAACATGCCTACCTCTGTAGCAATTCCTTTGTATCTTTACGTTATTGCATTGTTGTGCCAAGTTAAGCCTCTAGTAGAAAGTTGATGCTAGATTTGGATTGCTGTGCTGAAACAGTTTTCTGCTGTCCACCGTTAAATTCATAACTATTCACAGAAAAATCGGATGGACCTGGGATTTTTTGTGCATGATCCTCAGATATATATGCAACTTTCATTAGTTTTTAGTTTTCTGATTTGAGGAAGTTAAGTGCCTAAAAAAAATCGTCTTTAGGGACTGTTCTGTTTTTGACAGATTCTGCCATTTATTTTGCAATGCCTCTTTTACTATTTTGAATGGATCTTTTTGTTCCATAAAGTATCAGTGGCTGTAGCTAATGTCCAGTAGCATTGGTAGCAATTGTGTTCATGCAGAATATAAGAATTTTTTGTGTGCACTAACCCTCTAACGAAGTTTACTTTGAGTTTTGTGTGGAGGAAGTTTTCAAGGATCAAGAGAGAGGATGATATGATGTGATCAAGAAGATGAAAAAGCCTAAGCTTGGGGATGCCCCCGTGGGTCACCCAAGCATATTTCAAGAAGACTCAAGCGTCAAAGCTTGGGGATGCCCGAGGCATCCCCTTCTTCATCAACAACATATCAGGTTATCTTTAGTGAAACTATATTTTAATTCCGACACATCTTATGTGCTTTACTTGGAGCGTCTGTTTGTTTTTATTTTTGCTTTTGTAATTTTTGTTCTCTGAATAAAATGGATCCTAGCATTCTTGTGCGGGAGAGAGACACGCTCCGCTTTTTCATTTGAATACTCCTATTCTTCACTTATATTTGTTGAGTATTCTTCTATAGCTACTGCAATACTTTCAGCTCTTGTCTTTCATGCATCTCTTGTTTAGAGCTGTTAGTTCTCATATGTTACACTCTCATATCTCATTGTTATATACTTGGAGAGTTTATCTTTAAATAAGTTGATTGGTGTTTGGTTGGAAACAGAAAATGCTGAATGTGGTAGATGGTATAATGAAAAAGATATACATGCTCTTATGGATTGTTATCTTGTATGTTGTGGTGCTTGGCAATTGTTTTGAGCTCTCAAGTAGATCATGTTTAAGCTTTTACATCATGTAGTTAAAACCCATTAATGAAGAACTACCGTAAAGCTTGTTGAAATTTGGTTTGCATGTTTGGTATCTCTAAGGTCTAGATATTTTCTAGTAAAGGTGTTTGAACAACAAGGAAGACAATGTAGAGTTTTATAATGCTTGCAATATGTTTTTATATACGTCTTGTTGTCATAGTTTATACTTGTATTTGCTTCAAATAACCTTGCTAGCCAAAGCCTTGTACTGAGAGGGAATGCTTCTCGTGCATCCAAAACGTTGAGCCAAAACCCATGCCATATGTGTTCACCATACCTACCTACTACATGGTATTTCCTGCCATTCCAAGCAAATACTTCGTGTGCTACCTTTTATTATTCAAAACATATTATCTCTTATTTGTGTCAATGTTTATTAGCTCATGAGGAAGTATGTGGTGTTACGGATATCAACCTTGTCATTTGCTTTTAGACAGACTTTCACAACCGGACTAGTGGCATATACATCCGCTTATCCATTAACTTTGCAAAAAGAGCTGGCAAATGGGGTGCCCAGTCCCAATTAATTACAACTTTAACCGCTTCAATCTCTTCACATTTTTGCCCTGATCTAATCAGTCAAGCAATGACAACAGTTTTTTAACTATATGTGTAAACAAAAGAGATAAGAGGGATGATCTACCTTGCTGGTAGAAATAACGTCCTTCATGGGAGCCGCTCTTGAAAGTCTGGTTGACAAGGGGGGTAGAGTGCCCATTACCATTCGTTGACAACAACAAACACCTCTCAAAACTTACTTTTATGCTCTCTATATGATTTCAAAAACCTATAAAACTAAAAAGCTCTAGCACATGTTTGTATCCCTGCTTCCCTCTGCGAAGGGCCTTTCTTTTACTTTATGTTGAGTCAGTTTACCTACTTCTTTCTGTCTTAGAAGCAAACACTTGTGTCAACTGTGTGCAACAATTCTTATATGCTTACTTATTGCACTTGTTATATTCCTTTGTGTTGACAACTATCTATATGATATACATGTTACAAGTTGAAAGCCAATGCTTAAACTTATATCTTCCTTTGTGTTGCTTCAATGCTCTTTTACTTAGAGACTATTGGTTTATGAGTTAACTTTCATGTGAATCATTTTGATGCTTGTTTGAAAGTACTATCCATGAAAAGTTTTTGCTTATATGATGTAGTTGTTTACTCCTTGTCTATTTGTTAACAAACTATAAACCATTGCTTTGAATCACTTCATTCATAACATGAGCCTTACATTATTATATGATAAAGATTGTGTGAAGCATGTCACTTCAGAAATTATTCTTGTTATCGTTTTACCTACTCGAGGACGAGTAGAACTAAGCTTGGGGATGCTTGATACGTCTCAAACGTATCTATAATTTCTTATGTTCCATGCTTATATTATACCAATTGCCCACATGTTTTATATACATTTTATATAGTTTTATGCATTTTCTGGTACTAAACTATTAACAAGATGCCACAGTGCCAGTTCCCTGTTTTCTGCTGTTTTTGGTTTCAGAAATCCACTTAAGGAAATATTCTCGGAATTGGACGATACAAAAACCAAAGGTCTTAGAATCTCCGACACGTTCCAGAAGTCCGAGGGGGAGAAGGAGACGGGGCCCGAGGCGCCCACCTGAAGGGGTGGCGCGGCTCCCCCCTAGCCGCGCCGGGACCTGAGGTGGGGCCCTCGGGGCTCCACCGCCTTCGCCCCTTCGCCTATATAATCCCCCCGAAACCCCAAGGCATAAGGGCCGAACACTTTTCCACTTTTCATCACGGAGCCGCCACCGTCGTCAACCCTAGTTCGGGGGGGGGGGGGGGATTAGAAGCTCTTCCCGGCACCCTGCCGGAGAGGGGAATCATCACCGGAGGGCTCTTGTAGCGGACCTGCACTTAGAAAATGGCAAGTCCCTGTGTATAGTGCAAATCCCTGGATCGATTCGTTTGCACACACAGTTTACGATGTAATATCACAACAAAGTATCAATTTTGTTACATCGATGATCCAGTCTTACAAAATATTCATTACAAATTGCATAGCATAAAGCTAGCATTGGGAAGAGTAAACAGCGGAATTACAATAACAGTGAGTCTCCATCATCTTCATGTTGCCACAGGCGAAAACATGTTGGTTGCAGACTCGAAACCTTTATACGAAACCTCACTCGTCTTCTGAACAGTCTGCAATAAGAAAAATATTGCAACGACGTGGGTCAGAACCATTTAAAATGGAACTGGCAAGTGACACTATGGTGGACACTTAGTGGAATAACTCTAATAACCTATATGCATATTTGGCTGGTGGAGTTCAAGGCTATTTTGCATAAAGCCAATTTTTCCTAACTCTTTGTAAAACACTTTTCTTCAAATCGAGACATCATGTGGCATGAAATCCACGGTCTCTACCCTTGTTCACCCATCAAGTTTTAATTTAGAAATTGGAATGGTGGGATCCTCCGTTGACGTCCTTGATCAGCTGCTCAAATTGTCCGTACCGGGGACACGGCTAAGTACTTAGTTTTACACTCTGCAGAGGTTGTGCACGTTCACCATTGTACCCATTCAGCCCAAACTATCCTCTACACTCTGGAAGTGATAAGGAAAAGGAGAAGAATGAGACGAGATCTTTCAGAAGCATTTTCCTTCCCCATCTGGCTTGACCCGTTCCACCTAACACCCTCTACATCTGCTTGTCAAGCCGGGGCGAGTCCACGCAACTTAGTTGATCAAGCCAGAGCCCATATTGGCAATGGCTGCACTGGAAGCTAACATCACTTGGAGTTCTTCAGATCCCTTTGTTCCTGGGTGGCAATCCACAAGTGTACTCTCAGGTGAAAACCACCATGCTCACGGCCCTAAGTATAGTAGAAACTACCTTAGGCGAAGACAACCACGAGCACAGCCCTGAGTAGCCACTCAACATAAACCATTCAACCATTCCACCCAGGTGATTCATTAACTTTGTGGATGTGTACTCTCAGGTGAAAACCACCATGCTCACGGCCCTAAGTATAGTAGAAACTACCTTAGGCGAAGACAACCACGAGCACAGCCCTGAGTAGCCACTTAACATTTTGTAAAACTTTTCATCAATTGCATAGCATCAATATTTCTACTAAGTTATTTCATAGGTACCTAGACACATAGGAATAAGGATGCTACTCTAAACAGTCTTTGCATAGCAGTACTATCCAACACATGCTTATAGAAAAATACTCTAAGTCATGCGTAAAGAAAATAGTAGGAGGTTTATGAATGTGCCACTTGCCTTTGGAAGTTGTCAGTGCTCACAAACTCTTTTCAACGTAACTCGGAGCTCTCCGTTCGATCTAAACAATATAGACAAACAACAATACAACAATCAACATAAAACACAATCAACACAACGCATACAAACACATACATAATGAACAAACAAGTTTCATAAAACTTCTAAGGAAAAAAATATGTTTATGCATGATGTGCAAAATATTTCTAAGGACTTGAGATGCATGACATGCCATGAAAATATTCTAAGTTAAGTGCAAGGCAAGAATTTGGTCAAAAATGACTAAGGACCAAAGTCATAACAGCTGGGGTCGAATTTTAACTAAGGACTAGATGCTAACACAAGTCAAAATAATTTCTAAGAAGTTGATACCCCTTTTTCTAAGAACTAGTCATGATGTGCATAAATTCTTAGAGAAAAATACTAAGTCTATTCTTCAAGGTGATCAACAATTATTAACAACCCTTTGTACATCAGATATTCACTATAGTGAGAGAGACAGACACCCGGCCAGCCACTTATGATTGTGGAACAGGTCTCATGTACGTGGACATGTAAGGTTAGTCTCCGGTCCGCTTCATCTCACTATGCCGCTAGGATCCAACATACTTCAAGGTGGTAATATCATGATCAAAAAGGGGTTTATGTCCAAGGTGAAAGAGGGATAGGAAGGGCAGAAAAAGAGATAGAGAAAAGATGTAGTTTGTCTTCAAGGGTCATCTCGAGGCTTTCTTGTAACTTCTCCTTGGTGTGATGTCTTCATTGCAATTTGTAGAGTTGATGGTTCGGAAGACTTGAAGGTGTTGACAGCATCCATGTTGGTCTTGAATATAACTTAGTCACCATGAGGTCTAAGAGAAGAAGGGAGAAAAGAGAGAAGGGAAGCAAGACTTAGAAAATGTAGCTGGTTGGTCTTCATGAACTTCTTCTTGATTTTCTTCTAAGTGCTTCTACTCCTTGGAGATGCTTCTGAAGTCTTGTTTTCTTGGCTAAGTCCTTCGTTGGCCTTCTAGCTCCATGTTGAAAATCCCAAGTATGACTAAGTACAACTTTTTCAAAACCACTATGTCGAAAAATAAACCTAAACAAAATACTTAGAGAAAACTAAGGGAGAAGTTTTCCTATGAGGAGTATAACTATACAATAAAATATGCTATTCATGAAATGCAAATTTTTAATCACAAGAAATATCGTCCTAACTTTTGTGATTTTTATAAAATATGCATGAAGTTATAAATGCAATTTACTTTATTCCTATTATGGCAAAATATAATAATGAAGGTAAATACAAGATTAAAGTTTTCTGTGATTAAACTTTTATAACAAATTTTTATAAACAATTTTAATGGACAGAGCGGTTTTTTAAAAACAAAAAATTATAGCAATTGGATTTACTTAAAAATAATGTTTCTATCAAAAGTTCTGTTAAAATTACTCAAACTACTCAAATTAAACATATGATAGTTAAATCATCCAAATAATGCTCAAAATTATTTTCTAACAGGGGCATCATATTAGAAATATTCTAAGGTTTCTAAAACAATTTTATTTACAAAATTTGGACATATAGATTTAAAGTTATAACAAATTTACTCAAACTCTTAATTTGGAATTTGAATCTATTTAAACTAGTCAAATTTGAATTCTAACAGCACTCAAATATTCTAAAAGTCAAGGGCTTTCCAAAAATATAAAGTTTGTTAAAATTGACCAAACCAGTAAAAAGTTATAATGAATCTAATATGTGGGGTCTTTTCTGTAAAACAGGCATTTACGAAAAAAATGGAAAATTCGCAGAATTTCCTGGGCCACGTGGCGGGCTGTGATTGGCCTGGCTCAGACTCGGCTTGGCTTGGCTCTCGGCTCAGGAGCCGCGGCTTGGCTCGGCTCCATTAAATCTGGGTCGTTAGATCTAGATCCAAACGATCAGATCTGAGTACCGATTCGGTTAGGCTGGATCTAAACTAGGCCGTAGGATTGCGATCGGAGGGCTCGGGTGAATCGGGTTCACCGTGGCGGCGGGATTCGCCGGAGTTGGAGATGGTGGCGGCGCTGCGCCTCGGGCGTCGTCGGAAAAGGCACTCCGACGTCTCCCCGGGCTTGGGACGAAGACGGAGGGGTGCTGCGCGTCAAGGGGAAGGCGCTGGTCGCCATGCCGTCGTCTCGCGCATCCCGGAGCGGCGGCGCAGCTCGGCCGAAGTTGCGGCGGCTCCGGCCACCTTCGGGCGCGCACGAACTCTTTGCTACGGCTGCGGAAAAAAGAGTAGGAGGGGTTGTTGAGGAGTGTGTGTGCACGGCAAATAGAAAGGAAGGAACCACGGGCTAGGACAAGGACTTCTCATTACCGGAATCGAAGAACTTGGCTGCGGCCTCAAGAAACTCCGGCGAGCAATTTCTTCGGCCTGGCGGCGTGGTTCGCTCGGGAACGAGAGGGGAAAGATAGAGGAGAGGGAGGGCTTGAAATAGGGCAGGAGGGGGCGTTGAGTTGGGGCGCGTGAATTTCGCCTGGACGTTGAAGACGACCGTGATGTCAGCAGTGACGTCAGCAAGGTATTTTTCTTTTCTATTCTGTTTTTCTTTATTTCTTTACAACTTTTGTTTTAAACATCCAAATGAAGTCAAATAAATTTCTAAAAATTTGTAAAAGCAATATCTTTGTGTTAAACCAGTTGTGGGCATGTTTTGAACACTTTAAAAAAAATCAAAATTTTGAAATATGGGTTAAATACAAATTTGACACTTAATAAATTTATTTGGGGCTAAATAAAATTGATGAAAATACCACAATCATATATGTTTGATATTAAGTAATTTTCAACTCATTTTCATTAACCAATAATACTTTGTGCAAAACTAAATTTTAAAAAGTTCTACATTATTTGAAACTCTCTAAAATATATTTGGGGAAACATTTCATTCTTTATGCTGACTTTATTCATGAAAACCATTTTACAAATTAGGCATACTTTTAAATAACTTTAAGGCACTTTGCAAAATATATTGATTTCTATTATAATTTTAGTATTTTATTTTAATAAAAACAAAAGTTTCAAATTTTAGTGATTTTCAAACATTCCAAAATATTGGGATGTTACAGCTCTACATCACCATGCCCGCCTCCGGACTGATGCGTGAGTAGTTCATCCTTGGACTACGGGCCCATAGAAGTAGCTAGATGGTTGTCTTCTCCTATTGTGCTATCATGTTTAGATCTTGTGAGCTGCTTATCATGATCAAGATCATCTTTATGTAATGCTACATGTTGTGTTTGCTGGGATCCGATGAATATTGAATACTTTGTCATTGCTTCATAATATATCATGTTGTGTGTTGTTTATGATCTTGCATGCTCTCCGTTGCTAGTAGTTGCTCTGGCCAAGTAAATGCTTGTGACTCCAAGAGGGGGTATTTATGCTCGATAGTGGGTTCATGTCTCTATTTAATCAGGGGCAGTGACAGAAAGCTCTAAGGTTGTAGATGTACTGTTGCTACTAGGGATAAAACAGTAGTACTTTATCTAAGGATGATGTTACTTACTTACATTACACACATTGCTTAATGCAATAATCTGTTGCTTGCAACTTAATACTGAAAGGGGTGCGGACGCTAACCGGAAGGTGGATTATTAGTCATAGATGCGGTTGGAACGGTCTATGTATATTGTTGTAATGCCCAAATGAATATCACACTAGACATCATGTCATTAGTATATGCATCATTATGCAGCTCTTTATTCTATCAATTGCCCAGCTGTAATTTGTTTACCCGCATGTATGCTATTATTATTATTATTATTATTATTATTATTATTATGGAGAGACAACACTAGTGAACTGTGGACCCCGGTCCTTTTCTTTAAACTGATAATACAACCAACTGCAAACTGTTACTTTCATTCTCTGCAAACAAACATCATTTTCCACACCATACGGTTAATCTCTTTGTTACAGCAAGCCGGTGAGATTGACAACCTCACTTTTGAGTTGGGGCAAAGTTTCTTGATTGTGTTGTGCAGGTTCCACCTCCACCAAGCAATTTCTGGCGCCATTGCAAGGGGGAGACCTTCAGACGTGTTCTTCATCTCCTACTGGTTCGACAACCTTGGTTTCATAACTGAGGGAAATTTGCTGCTGCACTACTTCACACCTTCCTCTTGGGGTTTTCCAACTACACACCCGTGAGTGCATCACCTCTACCTCCCTGAGTTCGATAAACCTTGGGTGATTCACTTAAGGGAAACTTGCTGTTGTCCTACAAACTCTGCTCTTGGAGGCCCAACACTGTATACGAGAATAGAATCGTGCGTAGACATCATTTACCCAGGGGGAAGCCAGGCGTAACTCTGCTGGGCAAGTTGCCATTTGGCCTGATGTTGTGGTTTTCGTGTGTGCGTGTCGCTGACGTTTCGCTCTTGCCAGCCGCGCTGCCGGGTTGCGGGCTTACTTTCCGGGCTGGAACCGAAGAGTGCCTTTGGTACCTTTTTACACGGCACTGAACCAGTCTCTGGGCTGGTACTCGGTAAATAGTGTGCCGAGTCGGGGTCGGTTGGTGTGCTAGTCGATTGGCTACAGTTGCTGCGCGCTTTAGGGTTGCGTCTTCGTGGCGGCGCCGTTCCTTCTCCCCCCTACGCGCAGTCTCCGGGCTGCTTCCTGGTGGGTTTCTTCTTTGCCTTATGTTGGTTCTTGTGACTCGAGAATGGCTGCGGGCTGAAACGTCTCCAACGTATCTATAATTTCTTATATTCCATGCTTATATTATACCAATTGCCCACATGTTCATTTTATATAGTTTTATGCATTTTCTTGAACTAACCTATTAACAAGATGCCACAGTGCCAGTTCCCTGTTTTCTGTTGTTTTTGGTTTCAGTAATCCACTTAAGGAAATATTCTCGGAATTGGACGAAACAAAAACCAAAGGTCTTAGAATCTCCGACACGTTCCAGAAGTCCGAGGGGGAGAAGGAGATGGGGCCCGAGGCGCCCACCTCAAGGGGTGGCGCGGCTCCCCCCTAGCCGCGCCGGGACCGGAGGTGGGGCCCTCGGGGCTCCACCGCCTTCGCCCCTTCGCCTATATAATCCTCCCGAAACCCTAAGGCATAAGGGCCGAACACTTTTCCACTTTTCATCACGGAGCCGCCGCCGTCGTCAACCCTAGTTCGGGGGGGGGGGGATCAGAAGCTCTTCCCGGCACCCTACCGGAAAGGGGAATCATCACCGGAGGGCTCTACATCACCATGCCCGCCTCCGGACTGATTCGTGAGTAGTTCATCCTTGGACTACGGGTCCATAGCAGTAGCTAGATGGTTGTCTTCTCCTATTGTGCTGTCATGTTTAGATCTTGTGAGCTGCCTATCATGATCAAGATCATCTTTATGTAATGCTACATGTTGTGTTTGCTGGGATCCGATGAATATTGAATACTTTGTCATTGCTTCATAATATATCATGTTGTGTGTTGTTTATGATCTTGCGTGCTCTCCGTTGCTAGTAGTTGCTCTGGCCAAGTAAATGCTTGTGACTCCAAGAGGGGGTATTTATGCTCGATAGTGGGTTCATGTCTCTATTTAATCTGGGGCAGTGACAGAAAGCTCTAAGGTTGTAGATGTACTGTTGCTACTAGGGATAAAACAGTAGTACTTTGTCTAAGGATGATGTTACTTACTTACATTACACACATTGCTTAATGCAATAATCTGTTGCTTGCAACTTAATACTGAAAGGGGTGCGGACGCTAACCGGAAGGTGGATTATTAGTCATAGATGCGGTTGGAACGGTCTATGTATATTGTTGTAATGCCCAAATGAATATCACACTAGACATCATGTCATTAGTATATGCATCATTATGCAGCTCTTTATTCTATCAATTGCCCAGCTGTAATTTGTTTACCCGCATGTATGCTATTATTATTATTATTATGGAGAGACACCACTAGTGAACTGTGGACCCCGGTCCTTTTCTTTAAACTGATAATACAACCAACTGCAAACTATTACTTTCATTCTCTGCAAACAAACATCATTTTCTACACCATACGGTTAATCTCTTTGTTACAGCAAGCCGGTGAGATTGACAACCTCACTGTTGAGTTGGGGCAAAGTTTCTTGATTGTGTTCTGCAGGTTCCACCTCCACCAAGCAATTTCTAGCGCCATTGCAAGGGGGAGACCTTCAGACGTGTTCTTCATCTCCTACTGGTTTGATAACCTTGGTTTCATAACTGAGGGAAATTTGCTGCTGCACTACTTCACACCTTCCTCTTGGGGTTTTCCAACTACACACCCGTGAGTGCATCACCTCTACCTCCCTGAGTTCGATAAACCTTGGGTGATTCACTTAAGGGAAACTTGCTGTTGTCCTACAAACTCTGCTCTTGGAGGCCCAACACTGTATACGAGAATAGAATCGTGCGTAGACATCATTTACCCAGGGGGAAGCCAGGCGTAACTCTGCTGGGCAAGTTGCCATTTGGCCTGATGTTGTGGTTTTCGTGTGTGCGTGTCGCTGACGTTTCGCTCTTGCCAGCCGCGCTGCCGGGTTGCGGGCTTACTTTCCGGGCTGGAACCGAAGAGTGCCTTTGGTACCTTTTTACACGGCACTGAACCAGTCTCTGGGCTGGTACTCGGTAAATAGTGTGCCGAGTCGGGGTCGGTTGGTGTGCTAGTCGATTGGCTACAGTTGCTGCGCGCTTTAGGGTTGCGTCTTCGTGGCGGCGCCGTTCCTTCTCCCCCCTACGCGCAGTCTCCGGGCTGCTTCCTGGTGGGTTTCTTCTTTGCCTTATGTTGGTTCTTGTGACTCGAGAATGGCTGCGGGCTGAAACGTCTCCAACGTATCTATAATTTCTTATATTCCATGCTTATATTATACCAATTGCCCACATGTTCATTTTATATAGTTTTATGCATTTTCTTGAACTAACCTATTAACAAGATGCCACAGTGCCAGTTCCCTGTTTTCTGTTGTTTTTGGTTTCAGTAATCCACTTAAGGAAATATTCTCGGAATTGGACGAAACAAAAACCAAAGGTCTTAGAATCTCCGACACGTTCCAGAAGTCCGAGGGGGAGAAGGAGATGGGGCCCGAGGCGCCCACCTCAAGGGGTGGCGCGGCTCCCCCCTAGCCGCGCCGGGACCTGAGGTGGGGCCCTCGGGGCTCCACCGCCTTCGCCCCTTCGCCTATATAATCCTCCCGAAACCCTAAGGCATAAGGGCCGAACACTTTTCCACTTTTCATCACGGAGCCGCCGCCGTCGTCAACCCTAGTTCGGGGGGGGGGGGGGGGGGAATCAGAAGCTCTTCCCGGCACCCTACCGGAAAGGGGAATCATCACCGGAGGGCTCTACATCACCATGCCCGCCTCCGGACTGATTCGTGAGTAGTTCATCCTTGGACTACGGGTCCATAGCAGTAGCTAGATGGTTGTCTTCTCCTATTGTGCTGTCATGTTTAGATCTTGTGAGCTGCCTATCATGATCAAGATCATCTTTATGTAATGCTACATGTTGTGTTTGCTGGGATCCGATGAATATTGAATACTTTGTCATTGCTTCATAATATATCATGTTGTGTGTTGTTTATGATCTTGCGTGCTCTCCGTTGCTATTAGTTGCTCTGGCCAAGTAAATGCTTGTGACTCCAAGAGGGGGTATTTATGCTCGATAGTGGGTTCATGTCTCTATTTAATCTGGGGCAGTGACAGAAAGCTCTAAGGTTGTAGATGTACTGTTGCTACTAGGGATAAAACAGTAGTACTTTGTCTAAGGATGATGTTACTTACTTACATTACACACATTGCTTAATGCAATAATCTGTTGCTTGCAACTTAATACTGAAAGGGGTGCGGACGCTAACCGGAAGGTGGATTATTAGTCATAGATGCGGTTGGAACGGTCTATGTATATTGTTGTAATGCCCAAATGAATATCACACTAGACATCATGTCATTAGTATATGCATCATTATGCAGCTCTTTATTCTATCAATTGCCCAGCTGTAATTTGTTTACCCGCATGTATGCTATTATTATTATTATTATGGAGAGACACCACTAGTGAACTGTGGACCCCGGTCCTTTTCTTTAAACTGATAATACAACCAACTGCAAACTATTACTTTCATTCTCTGCAAACAAACATCATTTTCTACACCATACGGTTAATCTCTTTGTTACAGCAAGCCGGTGAGATTGACAACCTCACTGTTGAGTTGGGGCAAAGTTTCTTGATTGTGTTCTGCAGGTTCCACCTCCACCAAGCAATTTCTAGCGCCATTGCAAGGGGGAGACCTTCAGACGTGTTCTTCATCTCCTACTGGTTTGATAACCTTGGTTTCATAACTGAGGGAAATTTGCTGCTGCACTACTTCACACCTTCCTCTTGGGGTTTTCCAACTACACACCCGTGAGTGCATCACCTCTACCTCCCTGAGTTCGATAAACCTTGGGTGATTCACTTAAGGGAAACTTGCTGTTGTCCTACAAACTCTGCTCTTGGAGGCCCAACACTGTATACGAGAATAGAATCGTGCGTAGACATCATTTACCCAGGGGGAAGCCAGGCGTAACTCTGCTGGGCAAGTTGCCATTTGGCCTGATGTTGTGGTTTTCGTGTGTGCGTGTCGCTGACGTTTCGCTCTTGCCAGCCGCGCTGCCGGGTTGCGGGCTTACTTTCCGGGCTGGAACCGAAGAGTGCCTTTGGTACCTTTTTACACGGCACTGAACCAGTCTCTGGGCTGGTACTCGGTAAATAGTGTGCCGAGTCGGGGTCGGTTGGTGTGCTAGTCGATTGGCTACAGTTGCTGCGCGCTTTAGGGTTGCGTCTTCGTGGCGGCGCCGTTCCTTCTCCCCCCTACGCGCAGTCTCCGGGCTGCTTCCTGGTGGGTTTCTTCTTTGCCTTATGTTGGTTCTTGTGACTCGAGAATGGCTGCGGGCTGAAACGTCTCCAACGTATCTATAATTTCTTATATTCCATGCTTATATTATACCAATTGCCCACATGTTCATTTTATATAGTTTTATGCATTTTCTTGAACTAACCTATTAACAAGATGCCACAGTGCCAGTTCCCTGTTTTCTGTTGTTTTTGGTTTCAGTAATCCACTTAAGGAAATATTCTCGGAATTGGACGAAACAAAAACCAAAGGTCTTAGAATCTCCGACACGTTCCAGAAGTCCGAGGGGGAGAAGGAGATGGGGCCCGAGGCGCCCACCTCAAGGGGTGGCGCGGCTCCCCCCTAGCCGCGCCGGGACCTGAGGTGGGGCCCTCGGGGCTCCACCGCCTTCGCCCCTTCGCCTATATAATCCTCCCGAAACCCTAAGGCATAAGGGCCGAACACTTTTCCACTTTTCATCACGGAGCCGCCGCCGTCGTCAACCCTAGTTCGGGGGGGGGGGGGGGGGGGATCAGAAGCTCTTCCCGGCACCCTACCGGAAAGGGGAATCATCACCGGAGGGCTCTACATCACCATGCCCGCCTCCGGACTGATTCGTGAGTAGTTCATCCTTGGACTACGGGTCCATAGCAGTAGCTAGATGGTTGTCTTCTCCTATTGTGCTGTCATGTTTAGATCTTGTGAGCTGCCTATCATGATCAAGATCATCTTTATGTAATGCTACATGTTGTGTTTGCTGGGATCCGATGAATATTGAATACTTTGTCATTGCTTCATAATATATCATGTTGTGTGTTGTTTATGATCTTGCGTGCTCTCCGTTGCTAGTAGTTGCTCTGGCCAAGTAAATGCTTGTGACTCCAAGAGGGGGTATTTATGCTCGATAGTGGGTTCATGTCTCTATTTAATCTGGGGCAGTGACAGAAAGCTCTAAGGTTGTAGATGTACTGTTGCTACTAGGGATAAAACAGTAGTACTTTGTCTAAGGATGATGTTACTTACTTACATTACACACATTGCTTAATGCAATAATCTGTTGCTTGCAACTTAATACTGAAAGGGGTGCGGACGCTAACCGGAAGGTGGATTATTAGTCATAGATGCGGTTGGAACGGTCTATGTATATTGTTGTAATGCCCAAATGAATATCACACTAGACATCATGTCATTAGTATATGCATCATTATGCAGCTCTTTATTCTATCAATTGCCCAGCTGTAATTTGTTTACCCGCATGTATGCTATTATTATTATTATTATGGAGAGACACCACTAGTGAACTGTGGACCCCGGTCCTTTTCTTTAAACTGATAATACAACCAACTGCAAACTATTACTTTCATTCTCTGCAAACAAACATCATTTTCCACACCATACGGTTAATCTCTTTGTTACAGCAAGCCGGTGAGATTGACAACCTCACTGTTGAGTTGGGGCAAAGTTTCTTGATTGTGTTCTGCAGGTTCCACCTCCACCAAGCAATTTCTGGCGCCATTGCAAGGGGGAGACCTTCAGACGTGTTCTTCATCTCCTACTGGTTCGATAACCTTGGTTTCATAACTGAGGGAAATTTGCTGCTGCACTACTTCACACCTTCCTCTTGGGGTTTTCCAACTACACACCCGTGAGTGCATCACCTCTACCTCCCTGAGTTCGAGAAACCTTGGGTGATTCACTTAAGGGAAACTTGCTGTTGTCCTACAAACTCTGCTCTTGGAGGCCCAACACTGTATACGAGAATAGAATCGTGCGTAGACATCATTTACCCATAGGGAAGCCAGGCGTAACTCTGCTGGGCAAGTTGCCATTTGGCCTGATGTTGTGGTTTTCGTGTGTGCGTGTCGCTGACGTTTCGCTCTTGTCAGCCGCGCTGCCGGGTTGCGGACTTACTTTTCGGGCTGGAACCGAAGAGTGCCTTTGGTACCTTTTTATACGGCACTGAACCAGTCTCTGGCTGGTACTCGGTAAATAGTGTGCCGAGTCGGGGTCGGTTGGTGTGCTAGTCGATTGGCTACGGTTGCTGCGCGCTTTAGGGCTGCGTCTTCGTGGCGTCGCCGTTCCTTCTCCTCCCTACGCGCAGTCTCCGGGCTGCTTCCTGGTGGGTTTCTTCTTTGCCTTATGTTGGTTCTTGTGACTCGAGAATGGCTGCGGGCTGATACGTCTCCAACGTATCTATAATTTCTTATGTTCCATGCTTATATTATACCAATTTCCCACATGTTCATTTGATATAGTTTTATGCATTTTCTGGAACTAACCTGTTAACAAGATGCCACAGTGCCAGTTCCCTGTTTTCTGCTGTTTTTGGTTTCAGAAACCCACTTAAGGAAATATTCTCGGAATTGGACGAAACAAAAACCAAATGTCTTAGAATCTCCGACACGTTCCAGAAGTCCGAGGGGGAGAAGGAGACGGGACCCGAGGCGCCCACCTCAAGGGGTGGCGCGGCTCCCCCCCTAGCCGCGCCGGGACCTGAGGTGGGGCCCTCGGGGCTCCACCGCCTTCGCCCATTCGCCTATATAATCCCCCCGAAACTCTAAGGCATAAGGGCCGAACACTTTTCCACTTTTCATCACGGAGCCGCCGCCGTCGTCAACCCTTGTTCGGGGGGGGGGGGGGGGGGGGGGGGATCAGAAGCTCTTCCCGGCACCCTGCCGGAGAGGGGAATCATCACCGAAGGGCTCTACATCACCATGCCCGCCTCCGGACTGATTCGTGAGTAGTTCATCCTTGGACTACGGGTCCATAGCAGTAGCTAGATGGTTGTCTTCTCCTATTGTGCTATCATGTTTAGATCTTGTGAGCTGCCTATCATGATCAAGATCATCTTTATGTTATGCTACATGTTGTGTTTGCTGGGATCCGATGAATATTGAATACTTTGTCATTGCTTCATAATATATCATGCTGTGTGTTGTTTATGATCTTGCATGCTCTCCGTTGCTAATAGTTGCTCTGGCCAAGTAAATAATTGTGACTCCAAGAGGGGGTATTTATGCTCGATAGTGGGTTCATGTCTCTATTTAATCCGGGGCAGTGACAGAAAGGTCTAAGGTTGTAGATGTACTGTTGCTACTAGAGATAAAACTGTAGTACTTTATCTAAGGATGTTGTTACTTACTTACATTACACACATTGCTTCATGCAATAATCTGTTGCTTGCAACTTAATACTGAAAGGGGTGCGAACGCTAACCGGAAGGTGGATTATTAGTCATAGATGCGGTTGGAACGGTCTATGTATATTGTTGTAATGCCCAAATGAATATCACACTAGACATCATGTCATTTGTATATGCATCATTATGCAGCTCTTTATTCTATCAATTGCCCAGCTGTAATTTGTTTACCCGCATGTATGCTATTATTATTATTATTATTATTATTATTATGGAGAGACACCACTAGTGAACTGTGGACCCCGGTCCTTTTCTTTAAACTGATAATACAACCAACTGCAAACTGTTACTTTCATTCTCTGCAAACAAACATCATTTTCCACACCATACGGTTAATCTCTTTGTTACAGCAAGCCGGTGAGATTGACAACCTCACTGTTGAGTTGGGGCAAAGTTTCTTTATTGTGTTGTGCAGGTTCCACCTCCACCAAGCAATTTCTGGCGCCATTGGAAGGGGGAGACCTTCAGACGTGTTCTTCATCTCCTACTGGTTCGATAACCTTGGTTTCATAACTGAGGGAAATTTGCTGCTGCACTACTTCACACCTTCCTCTTGGGGTTTTCCAACTACACACCCGTGAGTGCATCACCTCTACCTCCCTGAGTTCGAGAAACCTTGGGTGATTCATTTAAGGGAAACTTGCTGCTGTCCTACAAACTCTGCTCTTGGAGGCCCAACACTGTATACGAGAATAAAATCGTGCGCAGACATCATTTACCTAGGGGGAAGCCAGGCGTAACTCTGCTGGGCAAGTTGCCATTTCGACTGATGTTGTGGTTTTCGTGTGTGCGTGTCGCTGACGTTTCGCTCTTGCCAGCCGTGCTGCCGGGTTGCGGGCTTACTTTCCGGGCTGGAACCGAAGAGTGCCTTTGGTACCTTTTTACACGGCACTGAACCAGTCTCTGGGCTGGTACTCGGTAAATAGTGTGCCGAGTCGGGGTCGGTTGGTGTGCTAGTCGATTGGCTACGGTTGCTGCGCGCTTTAGGGCTGCGTCTTCGTGGCGGCGCCGTTCCTTCTCCTCCCTACGCAATCTCCGGGCTGCTTCCTGGTGGGTTTCTTCTTTGCCTTATGTTGGTTCTTGTGACTCGAGAATGGCTGTGGGCTGATACGTCTCCAACGTATCTATAATTTCTTATGTTCCATGCTTATATTATACCAATTGCTACATGTTTTATATACACTTTATATGGTTTTTATGCATTTTCTGGGACTAACCTATTAACAAGATGCCACAGTGCCAGTTGCCTGTTTTCTGCTGTTTTCGGTTTCAGAAAAGTTGTTCTGGAAATATTCTCCGAATTGGACGAAACAAAAGGCAAAGTTCCTATTTTTCCCGACACGATACGGAGTCCGAAGAAGAGACGAAGGGGGCCGAGGAGGCAGCCACACCATGTGGTGGCGCGGCCAGAGTGGTGTGGGCCCCTCGGGCGCCCACCGACGTCGCCCTTTCGCCCATATAATGCCCCCGACATGAAAACCCTAAAACAATCGTCGTTTTCCAGAGAAGAGTTCTGCTGTGCTACCGCCATCGAAGACAAGTTTCGGGGGACAGAAGTCTCTGTTCCGGCACCCTGCCGGGACGGGGAATTGCCCCCGGAGTCATCTCCATCAACTCCACCGCGATCTCCATCGCTGTTGCTGACTCCTACGATGAGGAGTGAGTAGTTCTCCCCCGAGGCTGCGGGCTCTACCGGTAGCTATGTGGTTTATCTCTCTCTCCCATGGTGTGATCTTTATGTGATCATGAGCTTTGTAATCTAGTTGAATATGTGATATTACTCTCTATCTATTATGCACTCTAGAGGTTACTTTAATATGAACTCCGGAGTTACTCTCCGCGGTGTAAAGGTGACAGTGTGTGCACCGTGTGTTACTCCTTTAATTTATGACGTTGTGGTGCTTGTTTACTCAGACTTTGAGGGTGCTCTTGTAGCCCTACGCAATTAATGAATGGTGTTTGTTATCCAACAAGAGAGTGTTTGAGAGTAGTGTTTACTTATTTAATTATGATGTCATTGTTGAGAGTGTCCACTAGTGAAAGTATGATCCCTAGGCCTTGTTTCTACGCATTGAAACACCGTTTACAACCTGTTCTGCTACATGTTTGCTTGCTGCCATTTTTATTACAGATTGCAATTACTACTTAATCATCCATATTACTTGTATTTCACTATCTCTTCGCCGAACTAGTGCACCTATACATCTGACAAGTGTATTGGGTGTGTTGGGGACACAAGAGACTTCTTCTATCTTAATTGCAGGGTTGCTTGAGAGGGATATCTTTGACCTCTACCTCCCTGAGTTCGATAAACCTTGGGTGATTCACTTAAGGGAAACTTGCTGCTGTCCTACAAACCTCTGCTCTTGGAGGCCCAACACTGTCTACAAGAATAGAAGCGTGCGTAGACATCAAGCTATTTTCTGGCGCCGTTGCCGGGGAGGTAAGGTAAAGGTTACTCACATCTTCTGGCTACTAAGCTATTCTCTAGCACTGTTGCTGTTGTGTGAGTGCTTGAAGTTATTTCCTTTAGATTCTGCAATTATTTCTTTTTGTTTCTTGTTTTTATTTTCACTAGTTAGGCTTAATGGAAAACAACAAAAATATTAGAGGTCTTTATAGTATTTATTTTGAGTTAGGACATGAGGTGTTTGAAGAGAAAATTAAAAAACCTATGGAACTTTATTTGCATGCTAGTAGCAATGTTATTAGTATGAATTCTTTGAACACCATTATTGCTAAGGCTATGGAAAAGCCTAAGCTTGGGGAAGCTAGTTTAAATAAAAATAATCTTTTTTGCTCCTCAGCTTTGGAGGAATTATTTTGCCTTGATAATGCTTTGCCTCCAATATGTGATAATTCTAATGATGCTTGTGATATTCTAAAGCCACCAGAAGAAATAGTGCCATTTAAAATACCTATGAAAATTATTGATCGTGTTATGGATAACCGCTATGTAGGGGATGGAACTGTCCATCCTGGTGATCATTTGCTATTCTTACATGAATTAAGCGAGTTGTTCAAGTGTGCAGGTATTTCAATGGACAAAGTTAAGAAGAAATTATTTTCTATGTCACTTGGTGGAAGAGCTGCGCATTGGTATAAATTGTTGAAGAATAGGCACTCTCTTGGATGGGAGGAAATTGTATCTCTCTTTTATTCTAAATTTTATCCTCCAAGTGAGATTCACAAAGATCGGAATTCTATATATAATTTCTGGCCTCATGAAGGAGAAAGCATTGCTCTAGCCTGGGGAAGGCTGAAAATATTAATACTCAAATGTCCTAACCATGAGCTTCCAGATAAAATAATTGTTAATAATTTTTATGCAAGACTTTCAGGACATTGCAAGGATTATCTAGATACCTGTTCAGAGGGCTCTTTCACAAGTAAGAAGGTTGAAGCTAGATGGGATCTTCTTGAAACAATTCGAAACAATGCTGAAGATTGGGAGAATGACAAAGGTAAAGAATCAGGTATAAACTATGAATATGATTGCATTAAGTCTTTCGTTGAAACTGCTGGTTTTCAAGAGCTTAGTGCTAAATATGGTCTTGATTCTCATATTATTGTTGATTGTTCTAGAACCTTTGCTTCTCATATTAATGTTCCTAAAGAAAATTGGGACATGTATCATGAACCTTTCAAAGACACTTGCATGGAAAATGAAATTGTTGTTAATGATTGCAATAAACATGCTCAAACTTCTGAAAATACTATTTCTTATAAGCATGTTAATTTTTGTGGAATACATAGACCTTGTGGGATTAATCAAATTGAAGATGAATATTGTATCCACCATAGGAATGAAAAAAACTAGAGCTTGGTACAAGTCTCTAAGAGATGTTGGTAAAACAATTTGTGCCACCTATCCTTTTATTTGAGAACTTTGCTATGAAGAGGGTCATTTCGAATTTCAATGCTCAGGTTCTAATAAAGATATTGCAGGAGACTTTTGTGATAACATGATCACTCCTAATCAACATGATGAACTTACATTATTTTTGGGGTGTGAAGAGTTATCAAGAAAAACTTCTTTGTTAAATATGAGTGATATTGATATGAATGATGTGTTGCATGGATGTTATCTCTATTGTGTTAATAATTTTCATGCTAACACCTAGATACAAAATATTATAAAGGATGAGACTTTACCAAAGTATGACAGGACTAATGTGTGTTTTGAGCTTATTAATGAAAGAGAAGAATTCCCCCAAGTTTCTTCGATTGTCTCTAATACTAAACCAGGTTATGTGGAGAAGCTTCGTTTCAAGCCTCTCCCTCCTAAAGAGGAAAAGAAGAAGAAAAAGGGAAAGAGGAAGAAGAAGAAGAGGAGTAAAAGGAGAGAGGAAACAGTATCTTCTCCCAAACTTGTTGCTCCTGTTACAATTAATACTTATAACTCTGAATTCGATGATTCTGAACTTGATGATGAACCTATGCCTGTTATTTATATTAGTGATCATGATTGGGAAAAGCACACTTCTTTTGATATTGAAGATCTCTAGGACACTAATTCTGAAAATGATGATGTTAATAATTGCTATACTATTAGTACTATCCATGTTTCTTCCCATGATGATATAGAAAGCTCTGAGCTTATGGATGAGGTGTTTGAAAATCCTTTTGCTACTAATGATTATATATTTGATACCTCTCCTTCTAGTAAAAATGATGATATGTTTACAAATGAACACATTTTGGAGGATAACTATTCTATTGCTTATGATGATACTATGCCTCCAGTCTTTGATAATTATAAAGAATACTATGACATAGGTTATAATTACAATCATCCTCTTGAAACTTGTCATAGTTATAGAGGAATTACTCAAACCAATCCTTTTAATATACAACTTGTCTATCATGTTCAAGTTCTTTATGATGATCCTGCTCCCCTTGTTATTAATGAGAAGAGCTTTTCTTATGAGGGAAATAATGATACTTTTATGCATATGGATCATGATAAGAATGTTTCATGTGATAGTTATATTGTGGATTTTATCAATGATGCTACTGAAAGTTATTATGAGAGAGGAAAATACGGTTGTAAAAGTTTTCAAGTTAATAAAACACCTCTCTTTATGTTGGAAGTTTTGAAGTTGCATTTGTTTCATCTTTCTATGATAGTTGCTTTATGTTTCAATAATTTATCCTATTACAAGATTCCTTTGCATAGGAAGTGGGTTAGACTTAAATGTGTTTGATGTTTACCTCTTGATGCTCTCCTTTGTTTTTCAACTCTCATTTTTATGAGAGCATCATAAAAATCTCCTTGCCTAGCTAAAAGGCTTTAAAGAAAAGCGCTTATGGGAGACAACCCATGTTTTATTTCTGTCATTTTTCTTTTATTTGAGTCAAGGTACATGTCTACCTCTGTATAAATTCCTTTGTATCTTTATTTTATCGCATTGTTGTGTCAAGTTAAGCCTCTAGTAGAAAGTTGATGCTAGATTTGGATTCCTGTGCAGGAACAGTTTTTCTGCTGTCCACCGTTTAATTCCTAATAATTCACAGAAAAATAAAAATGACCTGGGTTTTTTTGTGCGTGATCCTTAGATATGTATGCAACTTTCTTTAGTTTTGAGTTTTCTGATTTGAGCAAGTTAAGTGCCTCGAAAAAATTCGTCTTTACGGACTGTTCTGTTTTTGACAGATTCTGCCATTTATTTTGCATCGCTCCTTTTGCTGTTTTTGAATGGATCTTTTTGTTCCATAAAATACCAGTGGCTGTAGCTAATATCTAGTAGTATGTGTAATGGTTTTGTCCATGCAGAATATAAGAATTTTTGATTATGCACTAACCCTCTAATGAAGTTTACTTTGAGTTTGGTGTGGAGGAAGTTTTCAAGGATCAAAAGAGAAGGATGATGTGATGTGATCAAGAAGATGAAAGAGCCTAAGCTTGGGGATGCCCCCGTCGGTCACCCAAGCATATTTCAAGAAGACTCAAGCGTCTAAGCTTGGAGATGCCCAAGGCATCCCCTTCTTCATCAACAAACTATCAGGTCCTCTCTAGTGAAACTATATTTTAATTCCGACACATCTTATGTGCTTTACTTGAAGCGTCTAAAATTTGTTTTTGTTTTTATTTTTTTTATTTTCATTCTCTGAATAAAATGGATCCTAGCATTCCTTTGTGGGAGAGAGACATGCTCCGCTTTTTCTTATGAATACTCGTATTCTTCACTATTATTTGTTGAGTATTCTTCTATGTTACTTCAATACTATTAGCTCTTGTTTTTCATGCATCTCTTGTTAGAGCTGTTTGTTTTCTTATATTATACTCTCATATCTCATTGTTAAATACTTGGAGAGTTTATTTTTAGATAAGTTGATTGGTGTTTGGTTAAGAACACAAAATGTTTAATGTGGTAGATGGTATGATGAAATGATACATAATCTTGTAGATCATTAAATTGTGTCACTTGAATCATTGATGTTGTTTTGAGATATTAATATGCTTAATGGTAAAACATGATGGTTTAGTAAAGTGGATTGATTAATGGTTGGTCTAGAAAACTTGAAGCTGTGCCACACTTAAATATCCAGTTGATAGCATAATGATATATGACTTCTAATGTTAAAAGCAACCGTAATGACTTTGTATTATGCGCTACGGTCGGGGTCCCAACAGTGACTTGTTCATTTGCCACAGTCCCTCATGGAGTGATTTTATTATGCCTTGTAAGATCATATTTCTAGTTGGAATCTTTTTGCTTGTGAGTTCTAAGCTGCGGTTTTCATGGCACTTCCACCACCATATTTGCTAGCCTCTTCGGTACTTTGCATTGCCCTTTCTCACATTGAGAGTTGGTGCATACTTCGTGGGTACACCCAAAACTCGTGGGAGATCTTCATCATGTTCTCCTACACATAAGCCAAATATCTTCCTCAAAACATCCACCATACCTACCTACTACAGCATTTCCATAGCTGTTCCGAGATATATTGCCATGCATCTTCCATCTTACATTACATGACTTGTTGTCATTTATCATTTATATATTTCCTTGCATGATTCTTTACAGCTGATGTGTGGTTTTACCCATGTTACGCTAGATCATTGCATATCCTGCTTCACTGGCAGAGGCACCGTTTCATACACTATGTTTTATTCCTTATGAGTTACTTGTATCAAAAGTGTGTTGTCATATTAGAATGTTTGCCCCTAAAAGTGAAAAGACCATGGAGGCCATCGAAAAGAGAAACAGAAAAAGTAAAAAAAAAAGGAAAAATAGAAAAGAAAAAAAAAGAAAGAAAAATAAAAAGGGGGCAACATTAATACTCTTTATCCACACTTGTGCTCATGTTATAGCACCTGTAGTATACATAGTCATCATTTGTGCTCATGTTTAGCACCTTTACTCGATTAGAGAGAGTTTTCATGTTTTACTTGCATAACTATGTGGGGAACTTTACATTATAGAACTTGGCTTGTATATTCCAATGACGAGCCTCCTCAAAAGTGCTCTAGGTCTTTATGAGCAAGCAAGTTGGATGCACCCCCACTAGTTCCACTGGAGAGCTTTCATACACTTATAGCTATATGTGCATCCGTTGTGTGGCAATCACTACTCCTTGCATAGCTTCGATTATAAGACTTCCTCTTGTCTAATGATCACTTTCAGCTGTGTGAGACTTTCTTCCGTTGGCATTCCAAACCCCCCTTAACATTCTTTTAGCCACACCATCCTGGTGCCAGGAACCAACGCTGAACGCTTGCTTGTTTTTAAGTGAACAAAAAGAGAGATGATTTTCTACGTGCATATTGTTATTGCTTGACTTGATCCTTTCACAAAGTTGTCATGAGTGTTGGATGCATTAGATGATTATATTGTTATTCTTGAAGCTTAAATCATCTTTAATATCTACTTTGCACGGTTGATTGTTCTCTAGTATTGATTCATTGAAAGTTTTACTTTGTTCTTCCTACTTGTTTACTCATTGCTCATTTGATATCAATATAAACTACAGCTTTTATTCATTTGATCTCAATTTACATGCATTACATTATTATATGATCAAGATTGTGTGAAAGCATGTCACTTCAGAAATTATTCTTGTTATCGTTTTACCTACTCGGGACGAGTAGAACTAAGCTTGGGGATGCTTGATACGTCTCCAACGTATCTATAATTTCTTATGTTCCATGCTTATATTGTACCAATTGCTACATGTTTTATATACACTTTATATGGTTTTTATGCATTTTCTAGGACTAACCGATTAACAAGATGCCACAGTGCCAGTTCCCTGTTTTCTGCTGTTTTTGGTTTCAGAAAAGTTGTTCTGGAAATATTCTCGGAATTGGACGAAACAAAAGGCAAAGTTCCTATTTTTCCCGACACGATACGGAGTCCGAAGGAGAGACGAAGGGGCCCGAGGAGGCAGCCACACCAGGTGGTGGCGCGGCTCCCCCTCTGGCCGCGCCACCATGTGGTGTGGGCCCCTCGGGCGCCCACCGACATCGCCCTTTCGCCCATATAATGCCCCCGACATGAAAACCCTAAAACAATCGTCGTTTTCCAGAGAAGAGTTCCGCTGCGCCGCCGCCATCGAAGACAAGTTTCGGGGGACAGAAGTCTCTGTTCCGGCACCCTGCCGGGACGGGGAATTGCCCCCGGAGTCATCTCCATCAACTCCACCGCCATCTCCATCGCCGTTGCTGACTCCTACGATGAGGAGTGAGTAGTTCTCCCCCGAGGCTGCGGGCTCTACCGGTAGCTATGTGGTTTATCTCTCTCTCCCATGGTGTGATCTTTATGTGATCATGAGCTTTGTAATCTAGTTGAATATGTGATATTACTCTCTATCTATTATGCACTCTAGAGGTTACTTTAATATGAACTCCGGAGTTTCGCTCCACGGTGTAAAGGTGACATTGTGTGCACCGTGTGTTACTCCTTTAATTTATGACGTTGTGGTGCTTGTTTACTCAGACTTTGAGGGTGCTCTTGTAGCCCTACGCAATTAATGAATGGTGTTTGTTATCCAACAAGAGAGTGTTTGAGAGTAGTGTTTACTTATTTAATTATGATGTCATTGTTGAGAGTGTCCACTAGTGAATGTATGATCCCTAGGCCTTGTTTCTAAGCATTGAAACACCGTTTACAACCTGTTCTGCTACATGTTTGCTTGCTGCCATTTTTATTACAGATTGCAATTACTACTTAATCATCCATATTACTTGTATTTCACTATCTCTTCGCCGAACTAGTGCACCTATACATCTGACAAGTGTATTGGTTGTGTTGGGGACACAAGAGACTTCTTGTATCTTAATTGCAGGGTTGCTTGAGAGGGATGTCTTTGACCTCTACCTCCCTGAGTTCGATAATCCTTGGGTGATTCACTTAAGGGAAACTTGCTGCTGTCCAACAAACCTCTGCTCATGGAGGCCCAACACTGTCTACAAGAATAGAAGCGTGCGTAGACATCATGGGCTTGAGCAAAAAAGGGGTTGCTGGCAATGCATCCGTCATGAGTGCGGCGACCTCTCCTTTCTCTGGTTCTCTTCTTTGTCTTGCAAACAGCCTCGGGTTTGTGCTCTAGTCAGTCGGGCTGCCGTCTGGCGGACTTACTTACCGGGGTGGAACCGCAAACCAGGCCTTTGGGGGCGCTACACGGTACTGAGTGTTGCCAGAGTCAAGAGGGGTCATGACAAGAACATGACGGGCTCGCGCAAACAAAGCGAAAAAGTTTGGTATAAAAGTTGATAACCAAATGCGAGGTGAGAGGCGTTGGCGTCGAGTTTTGCTCCCGGTTGGTGCTTTCGACTTCTGACCTTTCATTCGGGACTGGCTCACACCTGCTGCGGCTGGAGTCGTGCATGCGTCTTGCTCGTCGCGCCTCTCTGCACGACGGGGTTGCTGCCGGCCTAGAGGTGGCGGCGTTGATCTTGTTGCCGGCCTGTTCGCCACGCGATCATGTTCCATGTTTCTGCCTTGCTAGCCCGAGGCGATGGTCGATGTCGCAGCTGCCGCCCCACGCGCTCGACGCCCTTCGCCGCGGAGTGCGTGGGCCTGACCTTGGTGTTGCCGCTGGAGACGTAGCAGAAGCTTCTCCTCAATCTTGGCGCAGATGTTGAAAAATCTGATGGTGGGGAAGAGGTCCCAAGAAGAGGATGGTTCCGATTACCACCGTCAGCCCCACGGTGGGTGATACGTCTCCAACGTATCTATAATTTCTTATGTTCCATGCTTATATTATACCAATTGCTACATGTTTTATATACACTTTATATGGTTTTTATGCATTTTCTGGGACTAACCTATTAACAAGATGCCACAGTGCCAGTTCCCTGTTTTCTGCTGTTTTTGGTTTCAGAAAACTTGTTAAGGAAATATTCTTGGAATTGCACGAAACAAAGACCCAAGTTCCTATTTTTCCCGACACGTTCCAGAAGTCCGAAGAGGAGACGAAGGAGGGCACCGAGGCGCCCACATCATGTGGTGGCGCGGCTCCCTTCCTGGCCGCGCCAGCACATGGTGTGGGGCCCTCGGGCCTCCACCGCCTTCGCCCTTTCGCCCATATATTGCCCCCGACAAAATAACCCTAGATACCGAAGCCTTTTCCCGAGAAGAGTTCCGCTGCGCCGCCGCCATCGAAGACAAGTTTCGGGGGACAGAAGTCTCTGTTCCGGCACCCTGCCGGGATGGGGAATTGCCCCCGGAGCCATCTCCATCAACTCCACCGCCATCTCCATCGCCGTTGCTGACTCCTACGATGAGGAGTGAGTAGTTCTCCCCCGGGGCTGCGGGATCTACCGGTAGCTATGTGGTTTATCTCTCTCTCCCATGGTGTGATCTTTATGTGATCATGAGCTTTGTAATCTATTTGAATATGTGATGTTACTCTTTATCTATTATGCACTCTAGAGGTTACTTTAATATGAACTCCGGGGTTATTCACGGTTGTGAAGGTGACAGTGTGCGCACCGTGTGTGATTCCTTTATGACGCTGTGGTGTTAGTTTACTCTGAATTTGGGGGTGCTTTTGTAGCCCTACACAATGAATGGTGTTTATCATCCAACAAGAGAGTGTTTGAGAGTAGTATTTATTATTCAGCTTTGATGTCATTGTTGAGAGTGTCCACTAGTGAAAGTATGATCCCTAGTGTGGTGACCCAGCATACCACTGCATGGTGTAGTATGCTATAGCCGTTGACATAGCACCAATTGATCACCGCCCACCAATGTTACATCATCAGAGTGGTACAACAGAAACATCGCAGGTCCAAGGCATGACTATAGTTTACAAACAGAAGATCCAGAACAACAGATATTTAGAACCTCCTCGATACAATGAGGGAAGGCCCTAATAAAAGAAGATCAAATGGAAAATCTCGGAGAACTAACCTATACTAAGCCTACTAGGCTTGCGACTGCTGCTATAGCATCGCCTAAAGAAATAGGTTCTACTGACTAGGGACCTGTCCTCTGCTATACTACGCCTTCACTTGACCTCCATCCTCTCTGGAATGTTTCATCTCGTTGTAGTTGCCTTCTGTGGTATCTTGAGTTTTATCCTCCAGTGTTGCCTCCTCGTGGTTCTTCATGTCTAAGAAGGGGTTCAAGAGGCAAGGGTGAGTAACAGCGTTACCCAGCAAGTTCATTATGTAAGGTGGGAAGTTTGATGCATAAATATAGCCACAGACAAAGGATTGCCATAGGCTAGTGCAAGTTTTCGAAAGCATTTCTTCAAAAGGTTGCTTTTATTCTAAAGAACTATGTCCGTCAGGAGTCACAGGTGCTAGGGCTTTAAGGAGCCTCCTTTCCTGCAGCGTTCGTCATTCCTTCCTGGAACGTGGAGTAACATGTCACATTTTTACACTCTTCAGAGGTGCGCTGCTTTACCCATAAGATATCAAAACCTTGTTGCACAACCGGGCGAATCTTTCCCGGCCACACTCTCTTTGGTGTGGGGCCCAGTCAATTGATCCAAGCCATTCACTGTGCTTCTCCACCACCCTGCATGCCCACCCTTTTGTAGGTCTGTCCTCCCCTTTATCTTATGGTAGACTGTTACGGACCGAAGTCCTCCCCTATACCATAGAGATAGACTGTTCCAGACAGAAACCCACCCCTTTATCATATGGTAGACTGTTCCAGACGGAAGTCCTCCCCTTTACCAATGATAGACTGTTCCGGGCTGCTCCTACAATCCATCAAGTGGGGTGCGGAATTTTTTGAACATTTTTTCATTTTCTTCTTTTTGCCGCAAAACTGAAAAGGCGATCTACGGGGGGGGGGGTGGCAAAACTTTATGTGGCAGGTGCGCCACAGAAAGTAGTCTCATTTTTGTGGCGCACCCCACCTAATGCGCCACAGAAAGTCCACTTTCTGTGGCGCACCCCTCTTGATGCGCCACAGAAAGTCCAATTTCTGTGGCGCATGTGACCTGATGCGCCACAGAATGCCTACTTTCTGTGGCGCATGGGCTTGGTGCGCCACAGAAAGTGCCCCGGATTTCTAAATTCAAACGCATCTAGCGGGGCCCACCATATTTCTGTGGCGCATGATGCTTGGTGCGCCACAAAAAGGCAGATTTCAGCGGCGCATGTTCCTTTTATGCGCCACAGATATTTGTGGTGCATTGGTGCGATGGGCCACTAATTTTTTTTGTGGCGCATGGGCTTAGGGTGCGCCACAGACAGACATCCCACCTATAAGCCTTTTTCTACTAGTGCCACACTGGTCGGTAACCATAGTCATATTATTATAAAATAAGTTTTCTGTCCTTTTTGTAATGCATGTGATAATAGCACACTTTGCAAATAGTTTCATGAGAAATATCTCAAAGAACATGAACAAGGGATGAAAATGCCTTTTTGACTACAAGATTATGCAGCCAAGGTCTTCGATACAATATATAACTCCAAAATCTGAAATCAGCATCATTGGTCCGGTAAGGACTAATGTTTAAAGAAACAACATGCTTAATGCATAAGTATGAAATGCATTTTGTAAAACCCCGAAGTAATCCCCGATGTTGTGTGTGAGTTAAGTTTGGGTGATTTCTTAGAGATTTGGTTAACTTTTAGGTTTAATTCACAACCAAGAGTATATTCTAAGATGTTAAAAGTGAACTCACAAGACTTATTAGCAAAGCATAATAATAATAATAATAATATATGATTGATGTTGATTTGTTTCAACTCTAATGAAATTCATGTTTAAGTTGTTGGACTTAAATAAATAATATGAGGTTTTTGTCTAAAGTGGCAAAAAGAATAACATTTGAAGCAAAAAACATTTCTTGTACTAAGTTAAGCAATTTCTAAAGGCTATAAGGATTAATTAAGATCATAATTTATTGTTTTGTTACATTATTTTTGAATTGTTATAACTTGCAAAGTGAACTGTTGTTCACTTTTATGGTCTATCTTAAGGTTAGTCCAATGAAAGGAGTAAAGAGGTTTGGCGTGAAGGGAAAGTTGAGTCCCAGATACATCGGACCTTTTAAAATTCTTGAGAAGAATCGGAACGTAGCCTTTACATTAGCGCTACCAGAGAAGTTGAAGCAGGTACACAATGTTTTCCATGTGTCGCAACTTCGGAAATGTTTAAAAGCACCAGAAGATTCAGTTACTCATGAGGAGCTAGAATTACAAGCAGACTTAACCTATGTCGAAGAACCAGCGAAGATTCTAGCAGAAAATTGGAAGAGACTCAGGAATAGAGCTATTAAGTATTGCAAGGTTCAATGGAAACATCATCCTGAGCGAGAAGCTACCTGGGAGAAATAGGAGGATTTGAGACAAGCTTATCCACAACTCTTCAGGTACACAAAATCGTAACTTTGGGACGAAGTTCTCGTTAAGGGGGAAAGACTGCAACATCCCAGCGTTTAGGAACCAACGGAGGGTAGAAATAGGAATTTGTGCATCTGCATGCATGCATCTGAAAACCTGAATAAATTTTTCGCAAACTAAAACCCACCCTGGAGTGATCGGAGTTTCTTTCATCTCAATGAGTAGGGTGTAGCTCATCTTAGGTGAATGCTACAAATTCCGACATGACCTTTAGTAAATTTCCTTATTTGTGTGAATTTTGATCAAATTTGAATATTCAAATAAATTTGAATTTGAAATAACTCACAAATAAATATTAAGGAATTCCATGATAAATATGTACATCACCAAAATAATAATTACATATTTAGATTACAAATGAAAAGTGATTTAAGACAAATCAAATCACTTTATTAATAACTCACAATATTACATTGTCTTTACAACTGAGAATATGAAAAGTAAAATTACATAAGAAATTTACATCTTAAACTAATCCTATCTAATTCCAAATCTTCATCCCTCCTGATCTTCTCAACCTTGCATCATCTTTTTCTTTCCTGCAATCCAAAAAAAAACAACACAAAAGCAATAGAAGATAAAATAGAAACAATCAATAAAAGGGGAGTTTATTAAAATGATACTCTCAGTTAAACAGTGAGGTGCACTGTTATTCACATCATGGAGTTTTAGACCCTAAACAAGATTAGTATCTGTTCTTATCAGTTTAGTGCCTCATAGCAACATCACAGGCAGGGTCATTAGGAAATCCACTTGGCAACCAAAATAATACCCAACATGAGGATAACCACCAAGTCAGCCGAAGCAACACTCCTCTGTGAAAAGATCTCATGGGAGCAAGCAGACATGCTGCTCACAAGCAGCTCACTGCATGGCACTGCTGTCAACACCAGAGAGCTCACAAAAGTAAATATGAGCTGCTGCCGAAGCCAACAAGAGGACCAAACCCTTTTGAGCACCTCAGCTCGAACACAAGCATATCTCACCTGTAGTTCATCTCATAGCAACACACATATCTCATAAACCAATCCACACATAAGTCAACCACTGGATCTTTGCCAAAAGCAAAGCAAGATGGTGACCTGATCAAGCACTAGCTAGGAGCAAGGAGGATCAAGCCAGGAGCAAGGAGAATCAATCCAGGAGCTAGGAGGAGAAGGGCAGCCACAAGGTAGCAGCTAGGAGCTGGAGGAGGGATAAGATTGTTCATCAAGAACCTCACAGGAGCTGTTGATCAAGAACTACTCCAGCAACCAAACCACAACTCAGCCACACCACAATTTGCCAAAGGTTGATCTCAACACTTAAACAAATCATGCAAGCATCATTATTGTGGTTAATTTCCTCAGCTTGGCACAGTGATGCTGTGCTCAGCTCTTCATTGGAAAATATTAAATCACCTAAATCAAAGCAAGCAAGCATCTGTTCTTTTAAGCTATGCCTCAGTCTATGCATCCTAGGCAGAGGGGCAGCCAACATATATCAACTTTAAGCCTTAGACTATGCATCACAGGCTTCTAGAAATTAAACAAATCATGCAAAAGAATTTGCATCTGTTCCTATCTCAAGAAAGCCTCAGCTTATGCATCATTGGCTGAGGCAACATAAATTAATTCCTTGCTAAATGATTTAGCTAGAAATTTTAATCTTATCTCAACACCACCTCAGCTGAAGCATCACAGGTTGGGGGCAATAACATAAAAGCCTCAGCTTATGCATCATTGGCAGAGGCAACACCAATCAATTCCTTGCTAAAGTAATTAGCTAGGAAACTTAAACATATCTCAGCCAGCAGTTTGATTAAATACAGATTTGCTGGGCACTAATTCCCTAAGGAAATAGCACCACAAGCACAAACCTGAATATAATCTTATCGATAAAATAAAGCACTCATCCACCTAAATATTATATCATCTTCCTGTACTCAAAAACCCAGGAATCAAACATGTTGAATAATATATCAATGTTCTTTAGCTAACTGGATATAGGAGTTCAGTTAAGCATATGGGGCGCATCTCTGAACCTAAAGATTCAGATTAGCTCACACAGGCATAGACCACAGGAACGCACAGTAATGTGCTAAACCTAGCATGCCAGAAATCCACTAATCACTACCAGCTTGGATTCATCTCAGAGCATGGCTCGAAGGCTAGAGGGAGAGGAAGTGAAGAGAAGAATAGGGAGAGGAGAAAGAGGTCCTTACCTGCGCCTGTGCGCAACCACGGCGGCGTGGTGGGGCAGTGCCCGCGCGGCCGACGCAGCGCAACACGGGGTCGTCTTCGCCGCGCAGGAGCACCACCGCAGCACCACCGGAAGAGGAGAACAACCACAAGCCCTAACCCTAGATTGGGATGCGGGCAGAGGAGGCGACCGGGGGCGCGAGGGGAAGAACCGCGCGGGGGCGTGGATAGACCGGAGGAGGGCACGTCGTTCGCGCCATTGCCGACGGCGGAGCTCGTCGGAGCTGGCCGGAATCGGCAGGCGGCGGCGGGGCGATTTTCAATCGCCGGAGCGAGGAGAGGAATCGTGAGGAGAGGAGAGAGTGCGGGTCTGTTCCCGTGCGTGGACCGGTTCGGTCGGACCAATTTGGTCCGATTCGACCAGTTACCCTGGCCCACCTGTCAGTGGGCGATATGGTCTATTAAACTGAGCAAAATAAATAAGAAAAAAATAGAAAATTCCAGAAATTAAACATTTCTCTCCCAAAATATTACAACAGTTTAATAATAGTTAAAAATAAATAAAAATCAGCTTTAAACAAGAAAAATTCTAATCTTTCTAAAAACTTATTTTATCTTATTTCTTTTAGATATTCTTTGTAAATAAATTAATCGTGTGAAATATTCCAAATATTATTTTCTTAAAAGATTTAATATCTTATGTTAATTAAAAAGGGTTAAATTCTTTAATAAACAATAAAGGTATGCCTTAACAATATATTTTTATAAAAATTTATTAAATAATAATCTATTGCAAAAGAAGAAGTTCTACTAGTTCTTTACAAAGATATAATTAAAGCCAACACTAAGAATGATCTAAAAATAAAGGTTCCATGCATTCAAAAATGCTAAGTACTTAAGATAAAAATAAAATAATGCATCTCATACCTATGCATTACAATCATCAATTGCTTTTTTAAACATTGTCCTTATCAAGACAATGATGGTATTTTGTAGAACAAGGACATCGAGAGTCTCATCCACCATCAGACTCCACTACTTGTCCATCACAAGGCAAGTTCACGCTTGCTCATGTCCTTTGCAATATTTGCTATGAAACTATTTGCTAAAGTGCTATAATCCTATCATCTATATTCAAAAGGAGGCAGAAAAATCTATGTTTATAATAATATGACTACTGGTCATCGACCCGAGTGGTTGTGATCTATTATGGCGGGTGATACGTCTCCAACGTATCTATAATTTCTTATGTTCCATGCTATATTATACCAACTTATTACATGTTTTATATGCATTTTATATAGTTTTATGCATTTTCTGGGACTAACCTATTAACAAGATGCCACAGTGCCAGTTCCCTGTTTTCTGCTGTTTTTGGTTTCAGAAAAGTACTTAAGGAAATATTCTCGGAATTGGACGATTTCTTTTCTGAAGTCAGTTTTTCATCGGGAACGTTCCAGAAAGCCGAACACGAGACGAAGTGGGCCACCGAGGCGGCGCCACCACGTGCTCGCGCGGCAGCACTCCTGGCCGCGCGAGGACCAGGTGTGGGCCCCTCGGGGCGCCACCGACTTCGCCCTTTCGCCTACAAATACCCCCCAGACTAAAAATCCTAACACGGTGTTCATATTTTCCTCCACGGGTTCCGAGCGTCGCCGCCATCGAAGACAAGTTTCGGGGGACAGAAGTCTCTGTTCCGGCACCCTGCCGGGACGGGGAATTGCCCCCAGAGCCATCTCCATCGACTCCAGCGCCATCTCCATCGCCGTTGCTGACTCCTACGATGAGGAGTGAGTAGTTCTCCCCCGAGGCTGCAGGATCTACGGTAGCTATGTGGTCTATCTCTCTCTCCCATGATGTGATCTTTTATGTGATCATGAGCTTTGTAACCTAGTTGAATATGTGATGCTACTCTTTATCTATTATGCACTCTAGAGGTTACTTTAATATGAACTCCGGGGTTATTCACGGTTGTAACGGTGACAGTGTGTGATTCCTTTATGACGTTGTTGGTGTTAGTTTACTCTGACTTTGAGGATGCTCTTGTAGCCCTACACAATGAATGGTGTTTGTTATCCAACATGAGAGTGTTTGAGAGTAGTGTTTATTTATTTAACTTTGATGTCATTGTTGAGAATGTCCACTGGTGAAAGTAGGATCCCTAGGCCTTGTTTCTAAGCATTAAAACACCGTTTCCAACAAGTTCTGCTACATGTTTGCTTGCTGCCATTTTTATTACAGATTGCAATTACTACTTATAATCATCCATATTACTTGTATTTCACTATCTCTTCGCATAACTAGTGCACCTATACATCTGACAAGTGTATTGGGTGTGTTGGGGACACAAGAGACTTTTTGTATCTTAACTGCAGGGTTGCTTGAGAGGGTTATCTTTGACCTCTACCTCCCTGAGTTCGATATACTTTGGGTGATTCACTTAAGGGAAACTTGCTGCTGTTCTACAAACCTCTGCTCTTGGAGGCCCAACACTGTCGACGAGAATAGAAGCGTGCATAGACATCAGCGGGCAAATGGAACCACAGTTTGATGTGGTTGATGGAGGTTCCATTTGCACGGGAAAGTATTACCTAGGATTAAACAACCAATGCCGCCAGGATTCTTGCGCCGTAAATGACGTGTTAACCATAAGACCTGGAATGGGCCGGGAAAGTCATATGTGATCTTCTTCCGTTCGCATGTCAACGGGCAGCCAGACCGTACGCTGTATGTTCTTGCGAGACTACATGCACATGGGTGGGATCCCTTAATTCCCACGGGCTCTGGTGTCTATGATGGGCTGCAAGGGGAGCCTAGATAGTCTTGCCTTATGATAGTGGCGGATATCAGGGGTAAACCATGATAGTTCTACCTTGCGGGGTGGAATATCGCCTGAGAAGTTCTATCTTGCGGGATAGAGTGTCAGGGGTGTACCTGCTTGCAGTAATGGGTGGGCATGTGGGGTGGTGGAGAAGCACGGCGAATGGCCTGGATCATCAGCCGGGCCCCACACAAAAGAGAGTGTGGACGGGAAAGTACGCCCGGTTGTGCAACAAGGTCTTGATCTCTTATGGGTAAAGCAACGCACCTCTACAGAGTGTAAAAAAGTGTGACATGTTACTCCCTGTTCCGGGAAGGAGCTGCGAACGCTGCAGGAAAGGAGCTCCATGAAGTTCTAGCCCTGTGGATGGTTGGTGGGCATAGTTTTCATAATAAAATGAACCTTTTGAAGAAATGTTTTGCAAACAGCATTGCATTAGCTCGTGACTCTTTAGAGTCTCAAGCTGTAGTTAGTGCATCACACTACCACCAGATAATATGAACTTGCTGAGTAACGCTCGTTACTCATTCTTTCCTTTGAACCCCCTGCTTAGACTGTGAAGACTTGGAGGGAGCAGCCTACAACGCCATCGACGGTCAAGACAACATCTTCTACGAAGAACCAGACTTATCCGGTGGAGTGGAAGGAGTCGACTACATAATCCGCTACGGAGCGGATGAAGGCGAAGAGTCAGGCTAGGATAGTCTATTAATAGAAGTCTTATATTAGTACGGTTGAATCGAGCAGCCTGGACAATAGTTATATGGCTGTTGAGTTCCCGGTTGTAAATTTGCATCTTGTGTTTCTCGCTAACACTATGTATGAGAGGTCCTCACAGTAGGACTATCTCCACGTGCACTTTCTGGTTTGTTATAATAAGTGTTTGCTATTTGGCCCTGCAATGTTTCTGCTGTACCACCCTGAGGGATGTAATATTTGCGGAACGGTGTTCTATGAGTGTTATGTCAACGACTTGCGTACTACAACATGCAGTGGTATGCTGGGTTACCGCAGCTGGTATCAGAGCAATTGCTTTGACCTTAGGTTGGAAACCTAGTAAAGGGATAGAACCTGCAGGGTTTACGAGCACCAGTAAAGAGTTCTCTAAAAATGTGATGAATATTCACTTGAGAATAACATTGTCATGTTTTGGAGCGTTAATTCTTTATTATGATGCACTAGTATTAATTATAAATTCATTGTGTACTACGGGGCATGATAGGACTTGGCGAGGGAGGGCATGACGAGATGAGTTGAGTAGTGTATTATGTAGTACTTCGTAGAGTGTGAGTATGAGTTTGTGTAAATAGGTGAGTAAGTACTTCCGAAAACCGGGGAACCACTTTAGCATACCAGAAAAATGATGTAATTTTAGTATGGTATTGTACGAACCCATATGATATATATACGTGTGTAATGTGTGTAATATCTCTTTGGTTTTTATTTGGATTTGGATTTTGATTTCCCTTGTGTGACTAGTCTTGTGCATAAAGTGAGGCTCAGAAAGCATGAGCATGATGTAATTATGAGTTTATTCGCTTATGCTGCAGGACTAGGGGTATAATGGAATCGGGTAGAGCCGACGAGTCGGATGAACAACGTGTGGAGTGCGAGAATAAGGAAAAGGCAGACCAAGAAGCGGCAGGAGGATTGCCACCACCACCATTGCGACCACTAGCGGAGCAAAACTTCAGGCAATACATGCAATTTATGCAAGAGACTCAGAATAAATTCATGCAAGAACTATGGGGTCAAGTTGGTGCTGGAAAAAGACCTGATATCAGGGCAGCTAGTCTGTCAGATTTCTTGAACACCAAGCCTTTACCATTTGCTACAGCACCCGAGCCAATGGATGCAGAAGATTGGCTGACTGACACCGAGAGGAAGCTGAAGGTAATCGGTGCCAACGATGAGGTGAAGGTGCGTTATGCTGCACATCTTTTAACTGGACCAGCAGCATCTTGGTGGGACAATGAGATAGCATTGCAACCGCCTGAAAGGGTTTTTACTTGGGAGGAGTTCAAGGAGAAGTTTAGGGAGTACCATGTACCAGAGAGCGTCATGGAACTTAAACGGAGGGAATTCGAGGATCTTGAGCAAGGAAGTTATCCAATGATGAAGTACATCAGAGAATTTAGCAGACTCTCTCGTTATGCAGCTGACGAGGTGAGTACTGATGCTAAGAGGGTGAAACGTTTCTTGAGGGGATTGGATCCCTATGCTGCAATGCGACTGAAGATGACTAAGCCAAGGAACTTCCAAGATTTAATGAATTCTGCTATCACCTGGGAGAATGATTACCGGCTAGTTCAGTTGAGCTGGCAGAAGAAGGCAAAAGTCGAGGCAAAGAAGTTTCAGCCTAGCAGGCCAACACAAAACCTGACTTTCAAGCCTAGAGTGCAGCAAGGTGGAGCCCCAGTTAATCGCGGATCATTTACTCCGAAAAATAAAATTATATGCCATAATTGTGGTCTTCCGGGACACTTCAAGAATGAGTGCAAGAAACCCAAGGTTGTCTGTTTTGGATGTGGAAAGGAGGGGCATATCAAGCCAGACTGTCCGAATAAGCCAGCGGGTAATGGATTTCCAAAAGGAGGAGGTAGACCTGGAGGAGGTGGAGGATCTTCATCAGGAGGTGGAAATTTCGGGAAGAATGCCAATGGCAAAAGAGGAAGACCATTTGGGAGGCTGAATTGCACATCCTTGGAGGAGGCTGACAACTCGGAGACAGCGGTGCTAGGTACGCTCAGCATCCTTACCCATTATGGCAAGGTTCTTTTTGATACTGGTGCCACTACTTCATTCATTTCTAGTCATTTCGTTGACAAATATGGGATAAGGTGTGCGCCGTTAGAGAGACCCGTGACCGTTATGACGGCAGGGGGTGAGCTGTTAGTAACCCATGTGAAGCAAGAGCAGGTCATTACGATCTGTGATTGCCCATACTACGCCGATCTTTTTGTGCTTCCGTTAAAGAACATAGAAGTTGTTCTTGGAATGGATTGGATGACAGAACATGGATTGCAAATTGACAGCGAAGAGAAAACAGTTTCCATCAAGAAACCCGGAGGCGGTAGAATCACATATCAGGCAGATAAGCATTCTTATGTGGAGGCTGGAATTCAGTTGAACTCCATGAAAGAGGCCAAGTTGGAAGATATACCAGTAGTCAATGAGTTTCCGGATGTATTTCCGCAGGAGTTACCGGGAATGCCACCGGATAGAGAGATAGAGTTCACCATTGACTTGATACCAGGCACATCACCAATTGCTCAAGCACCATATAAGATGGGTCCGAAGGAGTTGAAGGAACTCAAAGAGCAGATTGATGAGTTGGAAAGCAAGGGTTTTATAAGAGAAAGTGTGTCACCATGGGGATCGCCAGTTATCTTCGTGGATAAGCGAGACGGTGGAAGAAGGATGTGTGGAGATTTTAGAAATTTGAACAATGTCACCATCAAGAACAAGTATCCACTGCCAAGAATCCAAGATTTGTTTGATCAAGTACAAGGAGCTGGAGTGTTCTCCAAGATTGATCTGAGGTCTGGATACCATCAAATCGAGATCAAACCTGAGGATATACCTAAAACAGCATTTGTTTCCACGTATGGACATCATGAATATTTGGTTGTACCTTTTGGACTGACCAATGCACCTGCAATATTCATGAATTTGATGAACAAGATCTTCATGCCATATTTGGACAAGTTTGTGATTGTGTTCATTGATGACATCTTGATCTACTCTAAGAATAAAGAGGATCATGCCAAGCATCTTAGGACAGCATTACAAGTTTTGAGGGAACACCAGCTGTATGCCAAGTTCAGTAAGTGTGAATTTTGGTTGGACCAAGTAGAATTTCTTGGTCATGTTATCAGCAAAGAAGGAATAGCAGTAAATCCAAGCAAAGTACAGTCAGTTTTGGACTGGCAGTCACCAACAAATGTCAAAGAAATCAGAGGTTTCTTAGGAATGGCCGGATACTATCGGAGATTCATTGAAGGATTCTCAAGAATAGCTGGGCCAATGACCAAGTTGTTAAGGAAAAATACACCTTTTGAGTGGACTGACAAGTGTGAAGCCAGTTTTCAAGAGTTGAAAAATAGGTTAACAACAGTGCCAATTCTAGCAGTACCTGAGCCAGGGAAAGATTACACAGTTTATTGTGATGCATCCAAGAATGGATTGGGTTGTGTACTCATGCAAGACCGAAAGGTAATAGCTTATGGCTCTAGACAACTCAAACCGCATGAATTCAACTATCCAACACATGACTTAGAGTTGGCAGCGGTAGTCTTTGCGTTGAAGAAATGGAGGCAATTTCTTTATGGGGCCAGATGTGAGTTGTATACGGACCATAAAAGTCTCAAGTACTTCTTCACTCAGAAGGAATTGAATATGAGACAGAGAAGATGGTTGGAGTTAATCAAGGACTATGATCTTACAATCAACTACACACCAGGAAAGGCCAATGTTGTAGCCGATGCCTTGAGTCGGAAGAGCATGGATATCCAACCAGCACATAGGGAACTACCAAAGGAATTGAATATGGAGCTGGAACGTGTTGAAATTCAGTTAGTGGAGGTTGAAACTTTGGGGAGTTTGAATACCTTGAGGGTAATGGAGGAAAGACAAAGTGACCTTCGTAATGAGATAATCAGACGGCAAGACGAAGATCCTTTCATAAAAGAAGAAATCCGGAGAATAGAGGAAGGAAGACAATCAGAGTTCCGTTTGGGTCACTACGGATCACTATGGTTTCACAATAGAATTTGTGTGCCAGATCTACCTGAAATCAAGGGGTTAATACTCCGGGAGGCACATGAGACACCATATTCCATTCATCCCAGAAGTAATAAGATGTACATGGATCTTAAGGAGATATTCTGGTGGAATAACATGAAGAGGGACATGGCTAAGTATGTGTCCGAGTGTCATACATGTAAAAGGGTGAAGGCTGAACATCAAAGTCCAGCAGGACCTTTACAACCCTTGGAGATTCCAGAGTGGAAGTGGGAAGAGATTGGAATGGATTTCATCACTGGTCTACCAATGACCAAGAAGCACAAGGACATGATATGGGTGATCGTGGACAGACTCACCAAGAGTGCACATTTCCTAGCTGTGAATCAAAAGGATAATGCAGAGAAGTTGGTGGAACTTTATGTGAAGGAGAATGTTAGCAAGCATGGAGTAACGAAAAGAATAGTATCAGATCGAGGATCTGTGTTCACATCAGTATTCTGGAAGAAGTTGCATGAAGCCCTAGGATCACAGTTAGACTTCAGTACAGCTTATCATCCTCAAACCGGAGGACAGACAGAAAGAACAAATCAGATCCTAGAAGACATGCTTCGAGCGTGTGCTTTGGATTTTGGAGGCTCATGGGATGAACACCTACCATTGGCAGAGTTCTCATACAACAACAGTTATCAAAGTAGTCTGAAGGCAGCACCATTCGAAGTTCTTTATGGAAGAAAGTGCAGATCACCAATATGTTGGTATGAAACTGGAGGCAACAAAGAGTTTGAGCCAGATTATGTCAAGGATAAGCAAAATATCATCGAGATCATCCGTGATCGCTTAAAGATAGCTCAGAGTCGACAGAAAAGCTATGCTGATCAGAAGAGGAGAACATGGGAACCACGAGTTGGAGATATGGTCTATCTTAAGGTTAGTCCAATGAAAGGAGTAAAGAGGTTTGGCGTGAAGGGAAAGTTGAGTCCCAGATACATCGGACCTTTTAAAATTCTTGAGAAGAATCGGAACGTAGCCTTTACATTAGCGCTACCAGAGAAGTTGAAGCAGGTACACAATGTTTTCCATGTGTCGCAACTTCGGAAATGTTTAAAAGCACCAGAAGATTCAGTTACTCATGAGGAGCTAGAATTACAAGCAGACTTAACCTATGTCGAAGAACCAGCGAAGATTCTAGCAGAAAATTGGAAGAGACTCAGGAATAGAGCTATTAAGTATTGCAAGGTTCAATGGAAACATCATCCTGAGCGAGAAGCTACCTGGGAGAAATAGGAGGATTTGAGACAAGCTTATCCACAACTCTTCAGGTACACAAAATCGTAACTTTGGGACGAAGTTCTCGTTAAGGGGGAAAGACTGCAACATCCCAGCGTTTAGGAACCAACGGAGGGTAGAAATAGGAATTTGTGCATCTGCATGCATGCATCTGAAAACCTGAATAAATTTTTCGCAAACTAAAACCCACCCTGGAGTGATCGGAGTTTCTTTCATCTCAATGAGTAGGGTGTAGCTCATCTTAGGTGAATGCTACAAATTCCGACATGACCTTTAGTAAATTTCCTTATTTGTGTGAATTTTGATCAAATTTGAATATTCAAATAAATTTGAATTTGAAATAACTCACAAATAAATATTAAGGAATTCCATGATAAATATGTACATCACCAAAATAATAATTACATATTTAGATTACAAATGAAAAGTGATTTAAGACAAATCAAATCACTTTATTAATAAGTCACAATATTACATTGTCTTTACAACTGAGAATATGAAAAGTAAAATTACATAAGAAATTTACATCTTAAACTAATCCTATCTAATTCCAAATCTTCATCCCTCCTGATCTTCTCAACCTTGCATCATCTTTTTCTTTCCTGCAATCCAAAACAAAACAACACAAAAGCAATAGAAGATAAAATAGAAACAATCAATAAAAGGGGAGTTTATTAAAATGATACTCTCAGGTAAACAGTGAGGTGCACTGTTATTCACATCATGGAGTTTTAGACCCTAAACAAGATTAGTATCTGTTCTTGTCAGTTTAGTGCCTCATAGCAACATCACAGGCAGGGTCATTAGGAAATCCACTTTGCAACCAAAATAATACCCAACATGAGGATAACCACCAAGTCAGCCGAAGCAACACTCCTCTGTGAAAAGATCTCATGGGAGCAAGCAGACATGCTGCTCACAAGCAGCTCACTGCATGGCACTGCTGTCAACACCAGAGAGCTCACAAAAGTAAATATGAGCTGCTGCCGAAGCCAACAAGAGGACCAAACCCTTTTGAGCACCTCAGCTCGAACACAAGCATATCTCACCTGTAGTTCATCTCATAGCAACACACATATCTCATAAACCAATCCACACATAAGTCAACCACTGGATCTTTGCCAAAAGCAAAGCAAGATGGTGACCTGATCAAGCACCAGCTAGGAGCAAGGAGGATCAAGCCAGGAGCAAGGAGAATCAATCCAGGAGCTAGGAGGAGAAGGGCAGCCACAAGGTAGCAGCTAGGAGCTGGAGGAGGGATAAGATTGTTCATCAAGAACCTCACAGGAGCTGTTGATCAAGAACTACTCCAGCAACCAAACCACAACTCAGCCACACCACAATTTGCCAAAGGTTGATCTCAACACTTAAACAAATCATGCAAGCATCATTATTGTGGTTAATTTCCTCAGCTTGGCACAGTGATGCTGTGCTCAGCTCTTCATTGGAAAATATTAAATCACCTAAATCAAAGCAAGCAAGCATCTGTTCTTTTAAGCTATGCCTCAGTCTATGCATCATAGGCAGAGGGGCAACCAACATATATCAACTTTAAGCCTTAGACTATGCATCACAGGCTTCTAGAAATTAAACAAATCATGCAAAAGAATTTGCATCTTTTCCTATCTCAAGAACGCCTCAGCTTATGCATCATTGGCTGAGGCAACATAAATTAATTCCTTGCTAAATGATTTAGCTAGAAATTTTAATCTTATCTCAACACCACCTCAGCTGAAGCATCACAGGTTGGGGGCAATAACATAAAAGCCTCAGCTTATGCATCATTGGCTGAGGCAACACCAATCAATTCCTTGCTAAAGTAATTAGCTAGGAAACTTAAACATATCTCAGCCAGCAGTTTGATTAAATACAGAATTGCTGGGCACTAATTCCCTATGGAAATAGCACCACAAGCACAAACCTGAATATAATCTTATCGATAAAATAAAGCACTCATCCACCTAAATATTATATCATCTTCCTGTACTCAAAAACCCAGGAATCAAACATGTTGAATAATATATCAATGTTCTTTAGCTAACTGGAGATAGGAGTTCAGTTAAGCATATGGGGCGCATCTCTGAACCTAAAGATTCAGATTAGCTCACACAGGCATAGACCACAGGAACGCACAGTAATGTGCTAAACCTAGCATGCCAGAAATCCACTAATCACTACCAGCTTGGATTCATCTCAGAGCATGGCTCGAAGGCCAGAGGGAGAGGAAGTGAAGAGAAGAATAGGGAGAGGAGAAAGAGGTCCTTACCTGCGCATGTGCGCAACCACGGCGGCGTGGTGGGGCAGTGCCCACGCGGCCGACGCAGCGCAACACGGGGTCATCTTCGCCGCGCAGGAGCACCACCGCAGCACCACCGGAAGAGGAGAACCACCACAAGCCCTAACCCTAGATTGGGATGCGGGCAGAGGAGGCGACCGGGGGCGCGAGGGGAAGAACCGCGCGGGGGCGTGGATAGAGCGGAGGAGGGCGCGTCGTTCGCGCCATTGCCGACGGCGGAGCTCGTCGGAGCTGGCCGGAATCGGCAGGCGGCGGCGGGGCGATTTTCAATCGCCGGAGCGAGGAGAGGAATCGTGAGGAGAGGAGAGAGTGCGGGTCTGTTCCCGTGCGTGGACCGGTTCGGTCGGACCAATTTGGTCCGATTCGACCAGTTACCCTGGCCCACCTGTCAGTGGGCGATATGGCCTATTAAACTGAGCAAAATAAATAAGAAAAAATAGAAAATTCCAGAAATTAAACATTTCCCTCCCAAAATATTACAACAGTTTAATAATAGTTAAAAATAAATAAAAATCAGCTTTAAACAAGAAAAATTCTAATCTTTCTAAAAACTTATTTTATCTTATTTCTTTTAGATATTCTTTGTAAATAAATTAATCGTGTGAAATATTCCAAATATTATTTTCTTAAAAGATTTAATGTCTTATGTTAATTAAAAAGGGTTAAATTCTTTAATAAACAATAAAGGTATGCCTTACCAATATATTTTTATAAAAATTTATTAAATAATAATCTATTGCAAAAGAAGAAGTTCTACTAGTTCTTTACAAAGATATAATTAAAGCCAACACTAAGAATGATCTAAAAATAAAGGTTCCATGCATTCAAAAATGCTAAGTACTTAAGATAAAAATAAAATAATGCATCTCATACCTATGCATTACAATCATCAATTGCTTTTTAAAACATTGTCCTTATCAAGACAATGATGGTATTTTGTAGAACAAGGACATCGGGAGTCTCATCCACCATCAGACTCCACTACTTGTCCATCACAAGGCAAGTTCACGCTTGCTCATGTCCTTTGCAATATTTGCTATGAAACTATTTGCTAAAGTGCTATAATGCTATCATCTATATTCAAAAGGAGGCAGAAAAATCTATGTTTATAATAATATGACTACTGGTCATCGACCCGAGTGGTGGTGATCTATTATGGCGGGCAAATGGAACCACGGTTTGATGTGGTTGGTGGAGGTTCCATTTGCACGGGAAAGTATTACGTAGGATTAAACAACCAATGCCGCCAGGATTCCTGCGCCGTAAATGACGCGTTAACCATAAGACCTGGAATGGGCCGGGAAAGTCATCTGTGATCTTCTTCCGTTCGCATGTCAACGGGCAGCCAGACCGTATGCTGTATGTTCTTGCGAGACTACATGCACATGGGTGGGATCCCTTAATTCCCACGGGCTCTGGTGTCTATGATGGGCTGCAAGGGGAGCCTAGATAGTCTTGCCTTATGATAGTGGCGGATATCAGGGGTAAACCATGATAGTTCTACCTTGCCGGATGGAATATCGCCTGAGAAGTTCTATCTTGCGGGATAGAGTGTCAGGGGTGTACCTGCTTGCAGTAATGGGTGGGCATGTGGGGTGGTGGAGAAGCACGGCGAATGGCTTGGATCATCAGCCGGGCCCCACACAAAAGAGAGTGTGGACGGGAAAGTACGCCCGGTTGTGCAACAAGGTCTTGATCAATTATGGGTAAAGCAACGCACCTCTGCAGAGTGTAAAAAAGTGTGACATGTTACTCCCTGTTCCGGGAAGGAGCTGCGAACGCTGCAGGAAAGGAGCTCCATGAAGTTCTAGCCCTGTGGATGGTTGGTGGGCATAGTTTTCATAATAAAATGAACCTTTTGAAGAAATGTTTTGCAAACAGCATTGCATTAGCTCGTGACTCTTTAGAGTCTCAAGCTGTAGTTAGTGCATCACACTACCACCAGATAATATGAACTTGCTGAGTAACGCTCGTTACTCATTCTTTCCTTTGAACCCCCTGCTTAGACTGTGAAGACTTGGAGGGAGCAGCCTACAACGCCATCGACGGTCAAGACAACATCTTCTACGAAGAACCAGACTTATCCGGTGGAGTGGAAGGAGTCGACTACATAATCCGCTACGGAGCGGATGAAGGCGAAGAGTCAGGCTAGGATAGTCTATTAATAGAAGTCTTATATTAGTACGGTTGAATCGAGCAGCCTGGACAATAGTTATATGGCTGTTGAGTTCCCGGTTGTAAATTTGCATCTTGTGTTTCTCGCTAACACTATGTATGAGAGGTCCTCACAGTAGGACTATCTCCACGTGCACTTTCTGGTTTGTTATAATAAGTGTTTGCTATTTGGCCCTGCAATGTTTCTGCTGTACCACCCTGAGGGATGTAATATTTGCGGAACGGTGTTCTGTGAGTGTTATGTCAACGACTTGCGTACTACAACATGCAGTGGTATGCTGGGTCACCGCAAGGCATTTCAAGCACAACAAAGTCAGTCATGATTAAACAATTAGTAGCTACTTGAACAGGAACGTCCTCACAAATGCCAACAGGAATAGCAGTAGATTTATCAGCCATTTGCAAAGATATATCGGTAGGTATCAATTTATCAAGGTAAAGTCTCTTGTAAAGAGAGAAAGGCATAACACTAACTCCTGCTCCCAAGTCACATAGAGCAGTTCTAACATAATTATTTTTGATAGAGCAAGTAATGGTTGTTATACCTGGATCACCCAACTTCTTTGGAACCTTGCCATTAAAAGAGCAATTAGCAAGCATAGTAGATATTTCCTCATTAGAAATTTTCCTTTTGTTAGAAACAATATCTTTCATATATTTAGAATAAGGAGGCAACTTAATAGCATCAGTCAAAGGAATTTGCACGAACAAGGGTTTCATCCAATCACAAAATTTATTATAATGTTCTTCTTCTTTGGTCTTAAGTTTCCTAGCAGGAAAAGGCATTTGTTTTTGGACCCAAGGCTCTCTTTCACTACCATGTTTCTTAGCAATAAAATCTTCCTTAGTGTACTTTTTATTTTTAGTGTGTTTTTCAGGTTCCTCTTCTATTTCTTCCTTATCCGAATTATCATTTTTATCATTATCATTGGCATTGTTATTATCATTGTTAAGTTCATTACCACTTTCAGTTTCAGCACCAAAAACAGATATACTATTAGGATTGTTAACAGGTTAGAGGGTTCTACAACAGTTTTATGCTTCTTCTTCTTTTACTTAGAAGGAGCACTAGGTTCATTAATTTGTTGAGAACCTTGTTCAATTCTTTTAGCATATCCCTCAGGATATAAAGGATCCTGAGTAGATTTACCACCTCTAGTTGTTACTTCACAAACATGTTTTTCTCTAGCTATAGAGGCATTCACTAACATTTCTTTTTGCACTTTAGAAAGTTGATCAATTTGAGTTTGAACCATATGAAAATGTTTAATATGTATTTTTACATCATTGGAGGTTCTATCAACAATATCATGCAAGTTACTAATAGCACGAGAGTTTTCTATTAAATGATTCTCAATTCTCATATTAAAATTACCTTGCTTAGCAATAAAAGTATAAAATTCATCTAAGCATTGATCAGGAGGTTTAGATTAAGGAATATCTCTATCATCAAACCTTTGGAGAGAGTGTACCTCAATTACGGGTGAAGGAGGAATTGGCTTACATAATTCTTCTATAGGAGGTAAATTCTTCACATCTTCAGATTTAATACCTCTCTCTTTAAGAGATTTCTTGGCTTCCTTCATCACTTCATCATTTAATTCAATCATACCTCTCTTCCTTGGTGTTGGTGTAGGTGTTGGAGTAGGTTCAGAAATATTCCAATCATCATAATTCTGGCTTATCTTAGCCATTAATTCCTCAGCTTCTTCTGGAGTTCGTTTCCTGAAAACACAACTAGCACAACTATCCAAATATGTCCTAGATGCATCGGTTAGTCCACTGTAAAATATATCAAGAAGATCATTTTTCTCTAAATCATGGTTCGGCTGGCCTCTTATTAGAGAGCAAAACCGTGTCCAAGCATCAGGCAATTTCTCATCCCCTTCTTGATTAAAGTTATAAATCCTTAGCAAAGCATCACGTTGAGCACTAGCAGGAAAATATTTCTGAAAGAAAGTATCAAGCAGACCAATGGGACTAGTAATGGAACCAGGAGACAAATTATTATACCAAGTTTTAGCTTCTCCCTTTAATGAGAAAGGAAATAGTTTAGTAACAAAGTAAGTGCGTATTTTTATATCTTCAGAAAACATACCACTCAAATTAGAGAGTTCATTCATGTCTTCTACAGCACTTTTATTTTCGGTTCCACAGAAAGGTTCTCTTTCAACAATAGCTATGTGAGCCAAATCAATAGAGAAATCATAATCTTTATCTTTAATGTTTATGGGAGATGAAGCAAATTTAGCATCAGGAGATAATTTATATCTAACAGCATGTTTTTCAAGAAGGCTTTTCATAGCACTAGCATCTTTAGTAGCATTAATCTTATCAACAAAATCATCATCAAGTTCCACATAAGTTTCATCGGGATCATCAGGAAAATACTCTCTAGACTCAGGTGAACTAGCAGAAGTATTAGAATTTTCAGCATTTTCAGTTTGTTTAGATTTATCAATTATAGCATCTAGAAAAGGTCCTAAGGAACCATTTTCATCAAGCACAGTAGAAGCATCATCACAATTTTCAGAAGCATTTTCAGATTCAGCAGAAGTAATAGTACGAGTAGCATGCAGCGGTGAAATAAGCTTACTCATCACAGACGGAGAATCAAGTGCAGCAGCGGAACTCAGAGTTGTACCTTTTCTTGTTGTGGATGGCAGTATGGGAAACTTCTTATCACCAGGCTTTCCCATGATGAATGAATTCCAGAAAGCAATATCAATCTCAGGTGAACTTATAAATAAAGCTATGCTCCCCGGCAACGGCGCCAGAAAATAGTCTTGATGACCCACAAGTATAGGGGATCGCAACAGTCTTCGAGGGAAGTAAAACCCAAATTTATTGATTCGACACAAGGGGAGACAAAGAATATTTATAAGCCTTAACAGATGAATTGTTAGTTCAGCTGCACCTGTGAATAGACTTGCTCGAGACATATTATCAGTAGCAACAGCTTTGTAGTAGTGACAGTAGTGAAATAACAGCAGCAGTGAAATAATGACAGCAGTAGTGATTATAGTAGACAGCAGGATTAAAATACTGTAGGCACAGGGACGGATGAACGGGCGTTGCATGGATAAGATAATTCATGTAATATCAAGACATTGGCATTTGCAGATAAATAAGATAAAGCATCCAAGTATTTATTAACCATAGGCATGTGTTCCAATTTAGTTGTGCGTGCTCGCAATGAGAAACTTGCACATCATCTTTTGTCCTACCAGCCCGTTTGCAACGGGGCCTCAAGGGAATCTACTGGTAATTAAGGTAATCCTTTTAATAAAGTACCGGAGCAAAGCATTAACACTCTGTGAACACACGTGATCCTCACATCACAGCCATCCCCTCCGGCTGTCCCAATTATTGTCACTTTGGGGCCTTTGGTTCCGGACAATAATATGTGTATACAACTCATAGATATGATCTAAAACATTGATTATCCTCATGATACAATAATATGTTCAGATCTGAAATCATGGCACTCGGGCCCTAGTGTCAAGCATTAAGCATAACAAGTTGCAACAATGACGTAAAACACCGATAACGGATACTAGGCACCATGCCCTAATGATATTACAGCTATTACATGAACGATCTCATCCAATCCCTACCATCCCCTCAAGCCTACAGCGGGGAATTACTCACACATGGATGGGGGAAACATGGATGGTTGATGGAGAGGCATTGGTGATGACGATGGCGATGATCCCCTTCGATTCCCCGTCCCGGCAGGGTGCCGGAACAGAGATTTCGAGGTGGCGGCGGCGCACGGAGGTGTTTCTGGAAAAAGTGATTAACGCCCTCGCGTTTTTAGGTCAGAGGGACCTTATATCCGAGAGGGGGGCCCGAGGGGGTGTTGGAGTCGCCCTCCTCATGTGCTGGCGCGGCCAGGGGCCTGCCGCGCCAGCACCTGGTGAGGTGGCCCCTTTGCCCCCCCTCCGTCTGGCCTTCTGGCTCCGTGGATCTTCGGGCAAAATAGGAACTTTGGCATTATTTCTGGTGTTTTTCCTGAAAGTTGATTTTCTGCACAAAAACGAGACACCAGGGCAACTCTGCTGAAAACAGCGTTAGTCCGTGTTAGTTGCATTCAAAACACACAAATTAGAGGCAAAACAATAGCAAAAGTGTTCGGGAAAGTAGATACGTTTTGGACATATCAGACCTCTACCTCTCTGAGTTCGATAAACCTTGGGTGATTCACTTAAGGGAAACTTGCTGCTGTCCTACAAACCTCTGCTCTTGGAGGCCCAACACTGTCTACGAGAATAGAAGCGTGCGTAGACATCAAGCTATTTTCTGGCGCCGTTGCCGGGGAGGTAAGGTAAAAGGTACTCACATCCTCTGGCTACTAAGCTATTTTCTATCACTGTTGCTGTTGTGTGAGTGCTCAAAGTTATTTCCTTTAGATTCTGCAATTATTTCTTCTTCTTTCTTGTTTTTATTTTCACTAGTTAGGCTTAATGGAAAACAACAAAAAAATTAGAGAGCTCTATGAAATTTATCTTGAGTTAGGACATGATGTGTTTGAACAGAAAATTAAAAAACCTATGGAAAATTATTTGCGTGATGGTAGCAATGTTATTAGTATGAATTCTTTGAACACCATTATTGCTAATGCTATGGAGAAGTCTAAGCTTGGGGAAGCCGTTGTTGATGAATATGTTATTCTTAGTCCCCCAAGTTTTGAGGAGAAGATTTTCTTTGATGATACTTTGCCTCAAATATATGATAATTATAATCATTGTGATATTTTCAGTCCACCTACTATTGAGGATATGGTTTATGTTGATTATGATATGCCTCCTACATATGATGTTTACAATGATGAATATGATATTTTCAGTCCATCTACTATTGAGGATAAAACTAATTATGATTATTCTATGCCTCCAATTTATGATGATTACAATGATGGATGTGATAGTTTTACTCCCACTATTACTAATAAAATTGATTATGCTTATGTGGAGAGTAATGATATTATTATGCTTATGGATCATGATAAGAATGCTTTAGGTGATAACTATATTGTTGAGTCTATTCATGATGCCGCTGGAAATTATTTTGAGAGAGGAAAGTATGGTTATAGAGATCTTAATGTTACTAAATTTCTTCTCTGTATGATGAATGTTTTGAGCCTTCTCTTGATTTGCTTTTATTTGATGGGTACTTTAAGACCCACTGGTCATTATGAGAGAGGGAGACATGGATTCATACATCACAATAATATTAAGTCTCCTCTCTTTATGTTGAAATTTTTGAAGTTGCACTTGTTTTGCGTTCCTATGCTAGTCACTATGTGCTTTATTAATTTATTTTCTTACAAGATTCCTTTGCATAGGAAGTGCGTTAGATTTAAATATGTTTTATATATGCTTCTTGATGCTCTCTTTTATGTTTCAACTCTCATCTTTATGTGAGCATCATAAATATCACTATGCCTAGCCAAAGGCTTTAAAGAAAAGCGCTTATGGTAGACAACCCATGTTTTATTTCTGTTATTTTTCTTTTATTTGAGTCAAGGAGCTTACTTACTTTTGTAACAACTCATTTGTATCTTTATTTTATCGCATTGTTGTGTCAAGTAAAGCCTCTAGTAGGAAGTTGATGCTAGATTTGGATTTCTGCGCAGGAACAGTTTTTCTGCTGTCCACCGTTTAATTCGTAAGAATTCACAGAAAAATCAAAATGACCTGGGATTTTTTGTGCGTGATCCTCAGATATGTATGCAACTTTCATTAGTTTTGAGTTGTCTGATTTGAGCAAGTTAAGTGCCTCGAAAAAATTTGTCTTTACGGACTGTTCTGTGTTTGATAGATTCTGCCATTTATTTTGCATTGCCTCTTTTACTGTTTTTGAGTGGATCTTTTTGCTCCACAAAATACCATTGGCTGTAGCTAATGTCCAGTAGCATGTGTGATGATTTTTTCCATGCAGAATATAAGATTTTTTGATTATGCACTAACCCTCTAATGAAGTCTACTTTTAGTTTGGTGTGGAGGAAGTTTTCAAGGATCAAGAGAGAAGGATGATAGGATGTGATCAAGAAGATGACAGAGCCTAAGCTTGGGGATGCCCCCGAGGGTCACCCAAGCATATTTCAAGAAGACTCAAGCGTCTAAGCTTGGGGATGCCCAAGGCATCCCCTTCTTCATCAACAAACAATCAGGTACTCTCTAGTGAAACTATATTTTAATTCTGACACATCTTATGTGCTTTACTTGAAGCGTCTATTTGTTTTTGTTTTTGTTTTTGTTATTTTCATTCTCTGAATAAAATGGATCCTAGCAATCCTTTGTGGGAGAGAGACACGCTCCGCTTTTTCTTATGAATGCTCGTATTCTTCACTTATATTTGTTGAGTATTCTTCCATGTTACTTCAATACTATTAGCTCTTGTTTTTCATGCATCTCTTGTTAGAGCTGTTAGTTTTCTTATATTATACTCTCATATCTCATTGTTAAATACTTGGAGAGTTTATTTTTAGATAAGTTGATTGGTGTTTGGTTAAGAATAGAAAATGTTTAATGTGGTAGATGGTATGATGAAATGATACATAATCTTGTAGATCATTAAATTGTGTCACTTGAATCATTGATGTTGTTTTGAGATATTAATATGCTTAATGGTAAACATGATGGTTTAGTAAAGTGGAATTATTAATGGTTGGTCTAGAAAACTTGAAACTGTGCCACACTTAAATATCCAGTTGATAGCATGATGATATATGACTTCTAATGTTAAAAGCAACCGTAATGACTTTGTGTTATGCGCTACGGTCGGGGTACCAACAGTGACTTGTTCATTTGCCACAGTCCCTCATGGAGTGATTTTCATTTTGCCTTGTAAGATCATATTTCTAGTTGGAATCTTTTTGCTTGTGAGTTCTAAGCTGCGGTTTTCATGGCACTTCCACCACCATATTTGCTAGCCTCTTCGGTACTTTGCATTGCCCTTTCTCACATTGAGAGTTGGTGCATACTTCGCGGGTACATCCAAAACTCGTGGGAGATCGTCATCATGCTCTCCTACACATAAGCCAAATATCTTCCTCAAAACATCCACCATACCTACCTATGACAGCATTTCCATAGATGTTCCGAGATATATTGCCATGCAACTTTCATCTTACATTACATGACTTGTTGTCATTTATCATTTATATATTGCCTTGCATGATTCTTTATAGCTGATGTGCGGTTTTACCCATGTTACGCTAGATCATTGCATATCCTGCTACACTGGCAGAGGCACCGTTTCATACATTATGTTTTATTTATTATGAGTTACTTGTACCAAAAGTGTGTTGTCATATTAGAATGTTTGCCCCTAAAAGTGAAAAGAGCCATGGAGGACATCGAAAAGTGAAATAGAAAAACACAAAAAAAAATAGAAAAAAGAGAAAAGAAAAAAAGAGAGAAAGAGAAAAATAAAAAAAGGGGGCAACATTACTACTCTTTATCCACACTTGTGCTCATGTTATAGCACCTGTAGTATTCATAGTCATCATTTGTGCTCATGTTTAGCACATTTACTCCATATGAGAGAGTTTTCATGTTTTACTTGCATAACTATGCGGGGAACTTTACATTATAGAACTTGGCTTGTATATTCCAGTGATGAGCCTCCTCAAAAGTGCTCTAGGTCTTCATGAGCAAGCAAGTTGGATGCATCCCCACTAGTTCCATTGGAGAGCTTTCATACACTTATAGCTCTATGTGCATCTGTTGTGTGGCAATCACTACTCCTTGCATAGCTTCGATTATAAGACTTCCTATGGTCTAATGATCAGTTTCAGCTTTGTGAGACTTTCTTCCGTTGGCCTTCCAAACCCTCCTTAATGTTCTTTTAGCCAGGAACCAACGCTGAACGCTTGCTTGTTTTTAAGTGAACAAATAGAGAGATGATTTTCTACGTGCATATTGTTATTGCTTGACTTGATCCTAACACAAAGTTGTCATGAGTGTTGGATGCATTAGATGATTATATTGTTGTTCTTGAAGCTTAAATCATCTTTAATATCTACTTTGCACGGTTGATTGTTCTCTAGCATTGATTCATTAAAAGTTTTACTTTGTTCTTCCTACTTGTTTACTCATTACTCATTTGATATCAATATAAACTACAGCTCTTATTCATTTGATCTCTATTTACATGCATTACATTATTATATGATCAAGATTGTGTGAAAGCATGTCACTTCAGAAATTATTCTTTTTATAGTTTTACCAACTCGGGACGAGTAGAACTAAGCTTGGGGATGCTTGATACGTCTCCAACGTATCTATAATTTCTTATGTTCCATGCTTATATTATACTAATTGCTACATGTTTTATATACACTTTATATGGTTTTTATGCATTTTCTGGGACTAACCTATTAACAAGATGCCACAGTGCCAGTTCCCTGTTTTCTGCTGTTTTTGGTTTCAGAAAAGCTGTTAAGGAAATATTCTCGGAATTGCACGAAACAAAGAGCCAAGTTCCTATTTTTTCCGACACGTTTCAGAAGTCCGAAGAGGAGACGAAGGAGGGCACCGAGGCGCCCACATCATGTGGTGGCGCGGCTCCCTTCCTGGCCGCGCCAGCACATGGTGTGGGGCCCTCGGGCCTCCACCGCCTTCGCCCTTTCGCCCAGATATTGACTGATGAGGATATATCGGTGGATTATGATGATTATACATGCTTACACTGGAAGGAAATATTAAGCCTAACCGATGATTATTATAAGGTGAACTCATTCCTAGTTGGACATGGTACTTCGATTTATAAGAATGTTATACTACCTAAGTTATTGTGTTCTTGTATCATTAGGTTTGAGTTAATAGAGGGCATGGCGCATGGAGAAGAAGATGCGCGCGAGGAATGGAAATCATTGACAACCATCAAGGTGGCAAGCACGAGGGAGGCGACGGAGGAAGTGGAGCCATCAATGAAGAGAGATTCAATTCGGACTAGCAGAAGTCACGAATTCGAAACAGTCAAGGTGTATTCATATGAAGTCCAAATAAAGCAACGAAGCACATGTTGGAAAGGAAATTACAAATCCTTTCCAACGGATCCGACCCCAAACACCGGTTCGACTCGGACAAGCCTCGGTGACCAAAACAAGTCGACGGATGATTCTCGCAAGTTTCCAAATAGAGTCCTTTAAGTAAGGGAAGTTAGAGATATGGTTGTTTTCGACCACAACCCTAAGTTGGACGTCCAGCAGCCTTTATATAGGCTTGTAAGTCGTGGCTTTTAGGACAGACCACGTTTAAAGATAAACCCTAGATTGGATTGCTAAGCATTCATCTATATTTGAGTTCCTCTGTGTTGCGCTCAGGAATTCAACCTCTCCACTGTGTTGCGCTCTGGAGATTATTATCCAAAGTTTGAGTGTGATCTGTTGTTCCACTGGGAATTAGTAGATTGCAAAACCGCTTTCGTGGTCGGCGGCTACGTTGCATCGGTGTGAGGCGTCGCGAATATCCATTGGGTTGAAGAGCTGTTGCATTGGCAACGGGGGAACAGCCGGAGAGTTCGTCGGATTCTCGCAAGTTATCTTGGCCCGATCTTTGACCTCTACCTCCCTGAGTTCGATAAACCTTGGGTGATTCACTTAAGGGAAACTTGCTGCTGTCCTACAAACCTCTGCTCTTTGAGGCATCAACTATTGTCGTATCGAGAACGGAGATGCAGGGGGTGGCTTTTAGATGGGTGAGGCCATTTAGGAGTATATGTAGCACTTTTAGGTCATCCTAAAACACATGTGACAATGCTAGCCATCTGGACCCCTCCTAGCCATCTAGGAGTATACGGACCCTTCTTACGTCATCTTGACCCACGTGTACCCCTCCCATCCATCTAGGAGTTTCAGTAGCACTTTTAGGTCATCCAAACGCACGTGCGACAATCCTAGCCCTCTGGACCCCGTGGAACCCTCCTAGACATCTAGGAGTATATGGACCTCCCTTACGTCATCTGACCCATTTGCACCCCTCCCATCCATCTAGGAGTATCACTAGCACTCTTAGGTCATTCTAACGCATGTGCGACAATTCTAGCCATCTGGACCCCCATGGACCCCTCCTAGCCATCTAGGAGTATATGGACCCTCCTTACGTCATCTGACCCACGTGCACCCCTCCCATCCATCTAGGAGTATCACTAGCACTTTTAGATCATCCTAACGCACGTGCGAAAATTCTAGCCATCTGGACCCCCGTTGACCCCTCCTAGCCATCACATGATGGTGCTCGTTCAGGATTAGGTACTAACGTGGCGGCACAGATGACACCAGGAAGTACCCAAGTTCGGGGCCCTCAGGGGAGGTAACACCCCTACTCCTGCATGGTCTCATATAAGGTGGTTATCACGGGATACAATGGTGCTCCTCGAGCTGTATGTCGATGAGGGACGAAGGTGATTTCTAAGACTAAGCCCTTCATGGCCCAAGGCCCTCGCTATGGAGGTCAGGGTTCACCTTATATTGACCTGGTGGACCGGCTAGAAATACAAGGTGTCGGCTGTCGGGTAGATGCCTTCTGAGTGTCGAGTAGGGTGTTCTGGCTATCGAGTAGAGCCCCCCGAGTGTCGAGTAGAAGGCGTGGAGTCCGGGTGCCTGAGAGCACATGGCCGGTATGGCTACTCATAGCCTGTTTGGTAGGCACCGTAGCTGGCACTAGGCGTGGTATGGGTGCGATGTTGCTGTCCTGTCTTGGTCATGTCGGGAGTAATAGCCGCACCTTGGGAACCGCGGTGTAGGTGTCTGATGACCCACAAGTATAGGGGATCGCAACAGTCTTCGAGGGAAGTAAAACCCAAATTTATTGATTCGACACAGGGGGAGCCAAAGAATATTTATAAGCCTTGACAACTGAGTTGTCAGTTCAGCTGCACCTGTGAATAGACTTGCTCGAGACAGATTATCAGTAGCAACAGTTTTATAGCAGTGACAGTAGTGAAATAACAGCAGTAGTAGAGTAAAAACAGAAGTAGTGATTATAGTAGACAGCAGGATTAAAATACTGTAGGCATAGGGACGGATGAACGGGCGTTGCATGGATGAGATATTTCAGATAATAACCAAGTCATGGGCATTTGCAGAAAAATAATAATAAGCATCCAAGTATTAATTAACCATAGGCATGTGTTCCAATTTAGTTGTGCGTGCTCGCAATGAGAAACTTGCACATCATCTTTTGTCCTACCAGCCCGTTGCAGCGGGGCCTCAAGGGAAACTACTGGTAATTAAGATACTCCTTTTAATAAAGTACCGGAGCAAAGCATTAACATTCCGTGAACACATGTGATCCTCACATCACAACCATCCCGTCCGGTTGTCCCAATTGCTGTCACTTTGGGGCCTCGGGTTCCGGACAATAATATGTGTATACAACTCATAGATATGATCTAAAACAATAATTATCTTCATGATACAATAACATGTTCAGATCTGAAATCATGGCACTCGGGCCCTAGTATCAAGCATTAAGCATAACAAGTTGCAACAATGACATAAAACACCGATAACGGATACTAGGCACCATGCCCTAATGATATTACAGCTATTACATGAACGATCTCATCCAATCCCTACCATCCACTCAAGCCTACAGCGGGGAATTACTCACACATGGATGGGGGAAATGATGATGGTTGATGGAGAGGTGTTGGTGATGACGATGGCGATGATCCCCTTCGATTCCCCGTCCCGGCGGAGTGCCGAAACATGAACTTCTGGTCCCCGAATTGAGTTTCGAAGTGGCGGCGGCGCTCGGATGTGTTTCTGGGAAAAGTGATCGGGGGTGTCTCTCTTTTTAGGTCAGAGGGACCTTATATCCGAGAGGGGGGCGCGAGGACGTGAACGAGGCGGCCACATCATGTGGTGGCGCGGCTAGGGGCCTGCCGCGCCACCTTATGGTGTGGGCCCCTCGTGGCTCCCCTCCGTCTCGTCTTCTGGCTCCGCGACTTTCTTGGGAAAATAGGGACTTTTGCATATTTTCTGGTATTTTTCCCCAAAGTTGATTTTTTGCACAAAAACAAGACACCAGGGCAATTCTGGAGAAAACAGCGTTAGTCCGTGTTAGTTGCATTCAAAACACACAAGTTAGAGGTAAAACAATAGCAAAAGTGTTCGGGAAAGTAGATACGTTTTGGACGTATCAGTGTCGCGTGCTATACTTTACTCCGCCCGTGTCTGGTCTTATCTGCTCCGGGTTTACCGAGCCAGGGTTTCAAGTTCGGCTAGGGGACTAGCCGACTGCGTCTTTTCCGGATGGTTTAAGGGACCCCGGTCCTATATCCCTGACAGCATGCTTGCATATGAGTGGCCGGTGATCTTATGGAGGAGTACGTGCGGATGAGTGAGTCCACTTGTCTGAAAGCAATGTACAAGTTTTACAGGGCCGTGATTGCGGTCTTTGGCATTGAATACTTGAGAGAACCTAACCGTGAGGACACAACCCGACTCTTGTCAATCAACGAGGCTAGAGTAACTGTATGCATTGTGAGTGAAGGAACTGTCCTTTTGCTTGGCAGGGGCAGTACAAGGGCCATGTTGGAGAGTTCATGACAAGATCTGTGGATTTGGCACGGGCGGCTCGCACAATGATATTAATGTGCTTCGACAGTCTCCGGTGTTTAACACTCTCAAATGGCAATACCCCCGAGGTGACATACGAGATCAATGGTCACACGTATAACAAGCCATATTAGCTAGCCGATGTCAGCATAAATTGTATGCACTGGGAGTGAAGGAAATGTCCTTTTACTTGACAGGGGCAGTACAAGGGCCACGTTGGAGAGTGCACGGTTATACTTGAGACCGTGGCATCACAAGATTTTTTTTGGATTTGGCACTCGTTGTTTGGCATGGCCGGCTCGCACAATGATATTAATGTGCTTTAGCGGCCTCCGGTGTTTAACAGGCTCTTCAATGGTATTGCCCCCGAGGTGACCTACGTGATCAATGGTCGCACGTATAACAAGCCATATTACCTAGCCAATGGCATCTACCCTACATGGACTATATTTGTGATGACTATCTGCAATCCAATTGGTGAGAAGAGAAGAAATTTGCTAAGAAACAAGAGAGTGCTAGAAAGTATGTGGAGCGTGCATTCGGGTCCCTCCAATCACGGTGAGCTATTGTTTGACACCCTGCTATAACATGAAGAAAAAAGATCATGTGGGAGGTGATGACAACTCGTGTGATCACGCACAACGTGATTGTGGAGGATGAGCGTGATGACACTTTGCATCATCAAGCATGAGAGTTTCAGGGTAAGTTGGCTCCTCCATTTTTACTCAGTTCTTCGACTTTCGCTGTCATATGCGGAGCAGACGACTCATATTCAGGTCCAACATGATTTGGTTAAAAATGTGTGGCATTTGATACATTTTATTATCTATATTGTTTTGTAAAATTTGTGGATCATTTATTGTGTTTGTTAAATTAGTTGGATTGTAATGGTAACTATTTGGCTGATTTGAACTAATTATTTGATTAACTATTTAGATTAAACAAAGATGATCTAAACTCGTGAAAAGATGCAAACGAACGACTTTGCACGGCCCAAAGTAAAAAAAAATTGTTACTGCCGAAAATTTCGTCCCAGATGCTGTGACTCGCAACACACCACACGCGCCACAACACGTCAACACCCACTAAAAAAACGCAAGAATACTCTGCAGGAGACACGGAGATATCCTACGACCCAACAGGAATATTTATTGTACCTACCCCTTGCCTGCAGGAGCGAGACAGGCCCAGCCCAGACGTGGCCCGGCCCCCACCCCTGGTGAAATTATTGCACTCTGCCGCACCGGTCGCGTCACCTCCCACGGTAACCACACTAGCTACTTTAAGCGCACACAAATACTTCCCCCACTTCTTCGCGAACTGACGTCGTCTTCTTAAATCCCCCGGTAAAACAAAGGAAGAGTATAGAGCAGAGAGAGAGAGAGAGGGAAACAAGGGGAAGCAGGAGCGGCGAATCGGAGGGGAATTCGAGGGTTCGGGGCGAATCCGACTAGAAATTCGCGTGATTCGGGCCCGGTTTCAGCAGCCCGGGAGGTCAGCGCGCGCGCGGTAGTGGCGCGGATGTGAAGATCTGGCCTGGATGTCTCCTGCAGCGGCCGGCGGCTGCGACGGGGAAGCAACCGCGGCGGCGCGGGGTGAGTCGTGTAGGATCGTGTTTGTTTCTGTTCGGTGCGTGTGGGTTTGGGCATGGTGGGTTTTGACGTTGGTTTTCGTGCTCGGCTTTGGTTGGGTTCTTCGCAGGTGCTGCCAGAGGAGGAGGAGGCGAGGATGTGCTCTTCTCGGAGCTGTGGAGCGCGTGCGCCGGCCCGCTCGTCACGGTGCCCAAGGTCGGGGACAAGGTGTTCTACTTCCCCCAGGGACACATCGAGCAGGTTAGCGGCTACCCAATTTGGGGTCCTCTTTTCGCCGCCTTTTGCCTGTGTGTGATTTCGCTTTACAGAATTCTAGTGCCGTGTTTTCCCGGCTTCCTCCAGCTCCCAATTTACTTCTTCTGTGATCGTAATCCAGTGGCTTTAACTTCTTGTTTGCTGTTTCTCTGCGGCTGTTTTGGGCTTCAGCTGTGGATATCATGATTTTGTGTTTTGGTGGCCCAGTTCTCGCGTTTGCTCTTAACAGTGTCCCGTTCCCTTCCGCGTGGTTGGGCAATTTGTTCTGCGCTCAGTGCGAAATCTTGATAATTTGGTCCAATTCTGAGCTATCTCTCTTTCGTCCCTGGAAATCCGAAGGTTGGAGTAATTTGTGTATGCAATTTTGGCTGTTTTCGTCATTCTGCCTGCCTTGTTGGAAGAAATCATGATTTAACGCGTCTAATTATTGCACTTGCCTAACTCCCACTCTATAATTTGATGACATTTCGGGATTCTGTTTGAACTCACTTAAAATCAGGATCCTCTATTTTTTTTCCTGTTTCAGTCAAAAGAGCCATGTGTGTGTTTCGGAGCTAATTTGGAGTATTTACCCTCGTCGATTTCAGGTGGAGGCATCGACCAATCAAGTGGCCGAGCAGCGGATGCAACTGTACAATCTCCCATGGAAGATCCTGTGTGAGGTCATGAACGTTGAATTGAAGGTACTTGCACCCTCTTGCTTGCAAGCCGTGAGCTATCCTTTTCATTCCACCGTCTTGCTCGCAAGCTGTCAAGCTGTGAACCATCCTTATCAGTAGTGTGCGTATAATGGTAGTATCATTTGTAGGCCGAGTCAGACACTGATGAGGTTTATGCTCAGCTCACTCTGCTTCCTGAATCAAAGGTGTGACGAATTTCTCCATTTTGACGCTGATTCACACGGGTCTAGGTCTGGACGTTTTAGAAGCTGAATTTGCTTGTTTGGTTTGTAGGAGCAAGAGGAGAATACCTCTACTGAGGAGGAGGTATCTGCTACACCCTCGGCTCCGCCTGTGAGGCCACGTGTGCACTCCTTCTGCAAGACATTGACTGCCTCGGATACGAGCACGCATGGGGGCTTCTCAGTGCTACGCCGCCACGCAGACGAATGCCTTCCACCACTGGTTAGGCCTGTGAATCTTTGACTTGTTGGTTTTCGTTATTTTAGTTGTATGTAGGTTTTCTATATGTTGTGCTTAATGTTGGTCTTTGCATTGGACCCTTGATCAGGATATGAGCCGTCAGCCTCCGACACAAGAGCTCACAGCCAAGGATCTTCATGGTGCAGAATGGCGCTTCCGTCACATCTTCAGAGGTGATCATTCAATAAATCTTATCATGTCTAGAAGAATGATGGATAAGTCTCTGTACTAGTCTTGTGGGGTTTGGTCTTTGGTCTTTGGTCTGTAGGGCTGCAGCAGCACACATGGTCCTTGTGTCAAGGACTGACTGTTAGGATAGCATCAAGGACAGTCAGTTAGGATAGCCTCAAGGACTGGCTGTTAGGATAGCATCAAGGACTGGTTGTTATAACAGTCTTGACTGCTTTAGACTAGCATCTTAGACTAGCATCTAGCATATTCGTGGCTGGCTAGCAACCTATAAGTATGTAACCCCAACCCCTCAGGTTGGCATGACATTGTGTGAGAAATAAACCAACGAAAATTGCCCCAACTCTCCTAGTGCCATCCTCTCTCAATGAGAGTAAGACTGAGACAACTAACAAGTGGTATCAGAGCCAGGTTGTCTTGTAGTTTGAGTGTTTCCTGCCATCCCCTTTCTCCGGGAGCAGATGAGCCCCAGCCGGTAGCAGCCCCGACTGTCCCTGGTTACCTTCCTCCCTCCGGGTTGTCGAGCAGTAGCTCGTCAGAAACAGCCTGCAGCCCCCCAGCAGCGAGCCATGTCCACAGGTCTCTCTCAGCACACGGCTACCTCGAGCATGCGGCGTCGGCAGGAGGCCGAGCGCGCAGAGGCAGAGGAGCGTGAGCGAGAGACTGCGGCAACCGCTGCAGCAGCGGCAAGGGCGTCGAGGCTGGCAGCTGCGGAGCTGGCAGCAGCCAGAGCGGAGGTAGAAGCAGCAGTGACGGCGGAGGCAGCACGTCTGGCTGCAGCGGAGGCTAAGGCGTTGCGTGGCAGCGCCAAGAGCTCCGAGTCCGCTGAAGGCAGCGTCGACGCAGACCGCAATGGCGCGGCGCAAGAGCGGGCGGCGCAGTGGGCAGCCGAGCACGCTCGCGGTGGCGCTCCTAGAGGAGGCGCGCACGGCGACGGCGGCTGGGATGACCAAGGCCGAGGCCTCCACGGGGTCCGGACTGTGGTCAGGGACGTTGGTCCCAGTGTGGGGTGGCCTACCCTCACCAAAACCAACTACGTCGAGTGGGCCGCGATCATGAGGGTCAGGCTCCAGGTGCGGCACATGTGGGAGGCGGTCCAGGACGACGCCGTCGACCAGCATGAGGATCGACGGGCGTTGGACGCCCTCATCGCCGCAGTCCCGCCCGAGATGCAGTTCTCGCTCTTCAACAAGCGGACTGCCAAGGAGGCATGGGACGCCATCGCCGCAGCACGCATCGGCAGCGACCGTGCCCGCAAATCCACCCTGCAAGCACTTCGCAAGGAGTGGGAGAACCTGGCCTTCAAGCCAGGTGAGGACGTTGATGATTTTGCTCTCCGTCTCAACACTCTGTTGCAGAAAATGGTGCAGTTCGGCGATGCTACCTACGACGAGGAGAGGGCTGTCGAGAAGCTCTTCCGGTGCATCCCCGAGAAGTACAAGCAGATGGCTCGCTCTATCGAGTCTCTGCTGGACCTCTCCACGATGACGATCGAGGAGGCGATAGGTCGCCTCAAGGTCGTCGACACCGACGAGCCACAGCCTCTCTCGGGGCCCATCACCACCGGTGGGAAACTGCTCCTGTCTCGGGAGCAGTGGGATGCCGGCCTCGGCAACGGGAAGAAGGGGGAGCCTTCTTCTACAACGGGCAGCCGCAGGCGTGGCAAGCCGCGCAGGGGGCGCGGTGATGCTCGTGGAGGTGCCCGAGGAGGCGCAGCCGGCAGGCCCAAGCCGGCACAGGATGACGGCTGCCACAACTGCGGCCGCCTTGGCCACTGGGCCAGGGAGTGCAAACAGCCACGACGTGGCCAAGCCCATGTCGCACAGGCTGCAGAGGCCAACGTTGCACAGGCTGCAGAGGCCCACGTCGCACAGGCTGCGGAGGACGCAGCTCTGTTCATGACGCATGCCAGCGTCGAACTATCCCCTGCGGCACCGCCCGCAGCGGCTCTCCTCCACCTGGACGAGCCAAAGGCGCACGCCCTCCTCGGCGATGGCTTTGGCAGCGACAAGACTGGCGGGTGGTGCCTCGACACCGGCGCCACCCACCACATGACCGGTCGACGAGAGTTCTTCGCCGAGCTCGACTCCGACGTACGAGGCTCCGTCAAGTTCGGGGATGCCTCCGCCGTAGAGATCAAGGGCGTCGGCTCCGTCATCTTCATCGCCAAGACCGGTGAGCACCGGCTGCTCACCGGTGTCTACTACATCCCTGCGCGGAGGAACTCCATCATCAGCTTGGGACAGCTGGACGAGAACGGCTCGCGCGTGCTGATCGAGCATGGGATCCTACGCATCTGGGATCGTCATCATCGCCTTCTTGCTAAGGTAACCCGAGGCGCAAACCGGCTCTACGTCCTTGATGTGCAGGTGGCACAACCTATCTGTCTCGCAGCTCGTCGGGACGACGAGGCGTGGCAGTGGCACGAGCGCTTCGGGCACCTTCATTTTGAGGCCCTGAAGCGGCTCAGTGCCAAGGAGATGGTACGAGGCCTGCCATGCCTCGACCATGTGGAGCAGTTCTGTGACGTCTGTGTGCTGACGAAGCACAGACGACACCCTTTTCCCCAGCAGGCGAGCTTCAGAACCAAGGAGAAGCTCGAGCTCGTGCATGGGGATCTGTGTGGCCCGGTGACACCGGCCACACCAGGAGGACGGCGCTACTTCTTGCTGCTCGTTGACGATCTCTCCCGCTACATGTGGGTGGTGATCCTCGGCAGCAAGGGGGAGGCAGCGGACGCCATCAGGCGTGCGCAGGTTGCTGCAGAGGCTGAGTGCGGCCGCAAGCTGCGTGTGCTGCGCACCGACAATGGCGGCGAATTCACAGCAGCTGAATTCGCGTCGTATTGCGCTGATAGAGGCATCCAGCGCCACTACTCCGCGCCGTACAGCCCACAGCAGAACGGTGTCGTCGAACGGCGCAACCAGACGGTCGTGGGGATGACTCGGGCCCTCCTCAAGCAGAGAGGGATGCCGGCTGTCTTCTGGGGAGAGGCGGTGCTGACAGCCGTCTACATCCTAAACCGCTCTCCTACCAAGGCGCTCGATGGCAGGACGCCGTATGAGGCTTGGCATGGACGAAAGCCGGCGGTCTCCCACCTGCGGGTCTTCGGCTGCCTCGCGTTCGCCAAGGAGCTCGGCCACACCAGTAAGCTTGACGACAGGAGCACTCCAGGAGTGTTCATCGGCTACTCGGCAGGCTCGAAGGCCTACCGCATCCTCGACCCCAAGACACAGCGTGTGCGCACGGCGCGAGACGTCGTGTTCGACGAAGGGCGAGGATGGGCGTGGGGTAAGGCGGTGGACGACGGCTCGACCCCGACATGTGACGACCTCATCATCGAGTACGTCCAGTTCGAGGAGGCTGGGGGAGCAAGCAGCTCCTCTTCGCTGAGCACGTCTACTTCGGCCCCCAAGACTGCATCGACCCCGGTGTTGGCTACACCGACGGCACCTCAGCCAGCGACGCCACATACTCCAGCACCGGCAGCCACTCCTCCGGGCACGTCTACATCACCACCAGCGCACAGCCCGGTGGAGTTCGCATCCCCGCTCCCTCACGACGAGGAGCGCATCGATGCGTATCATGACGACGAGCCGCTGCGGTACCGTACGGTGGAGAACCTACTCGGTGACCAGCCGGTGCCGGGACTAGTGCCGCGCGACTTGGAGGCGCAGCTGCAGCTTGCGCATGACGACGGTGAGCCTCACTCTTTTGCAGAGGCTGATAGAGACGCAGCATGGCGCGCTGCGATGCAGATGGAGATGGATGCGGTCAAGGAGAACCGCACTTGGGAACTTGCTGATCTCCCTCGTGGTCATCGCGCGATCACCCTGAAATGGGTGTTCAAGCTGAAGAGGGATGAGGCCGGCGCCATCGTTAAGCACAAGGCTCGCTTGGTGGCGCGAGGTTTCTTGCAGCGGGAAGGGGTCGACTTTGACGACGCTTTCGCCCCTGTGGCACGGATGGAGTCCGTGCGGCTCATCCTTGCACTAGCTGCCCAGGAGGGCTGGTGTGTCCACCACATGGACGTCAAGTCGGCCTTCCTCAACGGCGAATTGAAGGAGGAGGTCTATGTGCAGCAGCCGCCGGGTTTTGTGATCCCCGGCAAGGAGGGCAAGGTACTCCGACTGCACAAGGCTCTCTATGGCCTCCGACAGGCACCAAGGGCGTGGAATGCCAAGCTCGACTCCACGCTGAAGACGATGGGCTTCAAGCAAAGCCCGCACGAGGCGGCCGTCTACCGACGGGGCAGCGGAGGAAATGCCCTGTTGGTGGGCGTCTATGTCGACGACTTGGTGATCACCGGCATCAAGGATGCAGAGGTGGCTGCGTTCAAGGAGGAGATGAAAGCTGCCTTCCAGATGAGTGATCTGGGGCTCCTCTCCTTCTATCTGGGGATCAAGGTGCACCAGGATCACTCCGGGATCACGCTTCGACAGACCGCCTACGCCAAGCGCATCGTTAAGCTAGCTCAGCTCACGGACTGCAACCCAGCTCTCTCCCCGATGGAGGAGAGGCTGAAACTGAGCCGTGACAGCACGACGAAGGAAGTGGACGCTACACAGTACCGGCGTCTTGTGGGGAGCCTTCGTTACCTCGCCCACACTCGGCCGGACTTGGCGTTCTCCGTCGGCTACGTTAGTCGCTTCATGCAGCGGCCGACGACGGAGCATGAGCAGGCTGTGAAGAGGATCATCCGCTATGTTGCGGGGACTCTCGACCATGGCCTTCACTACCCTAGAGGCCCTGGGGCGGCAGACTTCATCGGGTACAGTGACAGCGACCACGCCGGCGACATCGACACCAGCAAAAGCACTAGCGGGATCATGTTCTTCCTCGGCAAGTGCCTCGTGAGCTGGCAGTCGGTCAAGCAACAGGTGGTTGCCTTGTCCAGCTGCGAGGCCGAGTACATGGCGGCCTCCACAGCCTGCACGCAGGCCCTCTGGCTGGCTCGACTGCTTGGAGATCTCCTCGGCCGAGACGCTCGAGCAGTCCAGCTGATGGTGGACAGCAAGTCCGCTTTGGCCCTAGCAAAGAACCCCGTTTTTCATGAACGGAGCAAGCACATCCGGCTGAGACATCATTTCATCCGAAGCTGCTTGGAGGAAGGAAGCATCAAGGCGAGCTACATCAACACCGCGGACCAGCTCGCTGATCTTCTCACCAAGCCTCTTGGGAGGATCAAGTTCCGTGAACTCTGCTCCAGGATTGGGATGGTTCAGCCCGTCCACAAGACAACGCACAAGACTTAGGGGGAGAATGATGGATAAGTCTCTGTACTAGTCTTGTGGGGTTTGGTCTTTGGTCTTTGGTCTGTAGGGCTGCAGCAGCACACATGGGTTAGGATAGCATCAAGGACAGTCAGTTAGGATAGCCTCAAGGACTGGCTGTTAGGATAGCATCAAGGACTGGTTGTTATAACAGTCTTGACTGCTTTAGACTAGCATCTTAGACTAGCATCTAGCATATTCGTGGCTGGCTAGCAGCCTATAAGTATGTAACCCCAACCCCTCAGGTTGGCATGACATTGTGTGAGAAATAAACCAACGAAAATTGCCCCAACTCTCCTAGTGCCATCCTCTCTCAATGAGAGTAAGACTGAGACAACTAACAAGTGGTATCAGAGCCAGGTTGTCTTGTAGTTTGAGTGTTTCCTGCCATCCCCTTTCTCCGGGAGCAGATGAGCCCCAGCCGGTAGCAGCCCCGACTGTCCCTGGTTACCTTCCTCCCTCCGGGTTGTCGAGCAGTAGCTCGTCAGAAACAGCCTGCAGCCCCCCAGCAGCGAGCCATGTCCACAGGTCTCTCTCAGCACACGGCTACCTCGAGCATGCGGCGTCGGCAGGAGGCCGAGCGCGCAGAGGCAGAGGAGCGTGAGCGAGAGACTGCGGCAACCGCTGCAGCAGCGGCAAGGGCGTCGAGGCTGGCAGCTGCGGAGCTGGCAGCAGCCAGAGCGGAGGTAGAAGCAGCAGTGACGGCGGAGGCAGCACGTCTGGCTGCAGCGGAGGCTAAGGCGTTGCGTGGCAGCGCCAAGAGCTCCGAGTCCGCTGAAGGCAGCGTCGACGCAGACCGCAATGGCGCGGCGCAAGAGCGGGCGGCGCAGTGGGCAGCCGAGCACGCTCGCGGTGGCGCTCCTAGAGGAGGCGCGCACGGCGACGGCGGCTGGGATGACCAAGGCCGAGGCCTCCACGGGGTCCGGACTGTGGTCAGGGACGTTGGTCCCAGTGTGGGGTGGCCTACCCTCACCAAAACCAACTACGTCGAGTGGGCCGCGATCATGAGGGTCAGGCTCCAGGTGCGGCACATGTGGGAGGCGGTCCAGGACGACGCCGTCGACCAGCATGAGGATCGACGGGCGTTGGACGCCCTCATCGCCGCAGTCCCGCCCGAGATGCAGTTCTCGCTCTTCAACAAGCGGACTGCCAAGGAGGCATGGGACGCCATCGCCGCAGCACGCATCGGCAGCGACCGTGCCCGCAAATCCACCCTGCAAGCACTTCGCAAGGAGTGGGAGAACCTGGCCTTCAAGCCAGGTGAGGACGTTGATGATTTTGCTCTCCGTCTCAACACTCTGTTGCAGAAAATGGTGCAGTTCGGCGATGCTACCTACGACGAGGAGAGGGCTGTCGAGAAGCTCTTCCGGTGCATCCCCGAGAAGTACAAGCAGATGGCTCGCTCTATCGAGTCTCTGCTGGACCTCTCCACGATGACGATCGAGGAGGCGATAGGTCGCCTCAAGGTCGTCGACACCGACGAGCCACAGCCTCTCTCGGGGCCCATCACCACCGGTGGGAAACTGCTCCTGTCTCGGGAGCAGTGGGATGCCGGCCTCGGCAACGGGAAGAAGGGGGAGCCTTCTTCTACAACGGGCAGCCGCAGGCGTGGCAAGCCGCGCAGGGGGCGCGGTGATGCTCGTGGAGGTGCCCGAGGAGGCGCAGCCGGCAGGCCCAAGCCGGCACAGGATGACGGCTGCCACAACTGCGGCCGCCTTGGCCACTGGGCCAGGGAGTGCAAACAGCCACGACGTGGCCAAGCCCATGTCGCACAGGCTGCAGAGGCCAACGTTGCACAGGCTGCAGAGGCCCACGTCGCACAGGCTGCGGAGGACGCAGCTCTGTTCATGACGCATGCCAGCGTCGAACTATCCCCTGCGGCACCGCCCGCAGCGGCTCTCCTCCACCTGGACGAGCCAAAGGCGCACGCCCTCCTCGGCGATGGCTTTGGCAGCGACAAGACTGGCGGGTGGTGCCTCGACACCGGCGCCACCCACCACATGACCGGTCGACGAGAGTTCTTCGCCGAGCTCGACTCCGACGTACGAGGCTCCGTCAAGTTCGGGGATGCCTCCGCCGTAGAGATCAAGGGCGTCGGCTCCGTCATCTTCATCGCCAAGACCGGTGAGCACCGGCTGCTCACCGGTGTCTACTACATCCCTGCGCGGAGGAACTCCATCATCAGCTTGGGACAGCTGGACGAGAACGGCTCGCGCGTGCTGATCGAGCATGGGATCCTACGCATCTGGGATCGTCATCATCGCCTTCTTGCTAAGGTAACCCGAGGCGCAAACCGGCTCTACGTCCTTGATGTGCAGGTGGCACAACCTATCTGTCTCGCAGCTCGTCGGGACGACGAGGCGTGGCAGTGGCACGAGCGCTTCGGGCACCTTCATTTTGAGGCCCTGAAGCGGCTCAGTGCCAAGGAGATGGTACGAGGCCTGCCATGCCTCGACCATGTGGAGCAGTTCTGTGACGTCTGTGTGCTGACGAAGCACAGACGACACCCTTTTCCCCAGCAGGCGAGCTTCAGAGCCAAGGAGAAGCTCGAGCTCGTGCATGGGGATCTGTGTGGCCCGGTGACACCGGCCACACCAGGAGGACGGCGCTACTTCTTGCTGCTCGTTGACGATCTCTCCCGCTACATGTGGGTGGTGATCCTCGGCAGCAAGGGGGAGGCAGCGGACGCCATCAGGCGTGCGCAGGTTGCTGCAGAGGCTGAGTGCGGCCGCAAGCTGCGTGTGCTGCGCACCGACAATGGCGGCGAATTCACAGCAGCTGAATTCGCGTCGTATTGCGCTGATAGAGGCATCCAGCGCCACTACTCCGCGCCGTACAGCCCACAGCAGAACGGTGTCGTCGAACGGCGCAACCAGACGGTCGTGGGGATGACTCGGGCCCTCCTCAAGCAGAGAGGGATGCCGGCTGTCTTCTGGGGAGAGGCGGTGCTGACAGCCGTCTACATCCTAAACCGCTCTCCTACCAAGGCGCTCGATGGCAGGACGCCGTATGAGGCTTGGCATGGACGAAAGCCGGCGGTCTCCCACCTGCGGGTCTTCGGCTGCCTCGCGTTCGCCAAGGAGCTCGGCCACACCAGTAAGCTTGACGACAGGAGCACTCCAGGAGTGTTCATCGGCTACTCGGCAGGCTCGAAGGCCTACCGCATCCTCGACCCCAAGACACAGCGTGTGCGCACGGCGCGAGACGTCGTGTTCGACGAAGGGCGAGGATGGGCGTGGGGTAAGGCGGTGGACGACGGCTCGACCCCGACATGTGACGACCTCATCATCGAGTACGTCCAGTTCGAGGAGGCTGGGGGAGCAAGCAGCTCCTCTTCGCTGAGCACGTCTACTTCGGCCCCCAAGACTGCATCGACCCCGGTGTTGGCTACACCGACGGCACCTCAGCCAGCGACGCCACATACTCCAGCACCGGCAGCCACTCCTCCGGGCACGTCTACATCACCACCAGCGCACAGCCCGGTGGAGTTCGCATCCCCGCTCCCTCACGACGAGGAGCGCATCGATGCGTATCATGACGACGAGCCGCTGCGGTACCGTACGGTGGAGAACCTACTCGGTGACCAGCCGGTGCCGGGACTAGTGCCGCGCGACTTGGAGGCGCAGCTGCAGCTTGCGCATGACGACGGTGAGCCTCACTCTTTTGCAGAGGCTGATAGAGACGCAGCATGGCGCGCTGCGATGCAGATGGAGATGGATGCGGTCAAGGAGAACCGCACTTGGGAACTTGCTGATCTCCCTCGTGGTCATCGCGCGATCACCCTGAAATGGGTGTTCAAGCTGAAGAGGGATGAGGCCGGCGCCATCGTTAAGCACAAGGCTCGCTTGGTGGCGCGAGGTTTCTTGCAGCGGGAAGGGGTCGACTTTGACGACGCTTTCGCCCCTGTGGCACGGATGGAGTCCGTGCGGCTCATCCTTGCACTAGCTGCCCAGGAGGGCTGGTGTGTCCACCACATGGACGTCAAGTCGGCCTTCCTCAACGGCGAATTGAAGGAGGAGGTCTATGTGCAGCAGCCGCCGGGTTTTGTGATCCCCGGCAAGGAGGGCAAGGTACTCCGACTGCACAAGGCTCTCTATGGCCTCCGACAGGCACCAAGGGCGTGGAATGCCAAGCTCGACTCCACGCTGAAGACGATGGGCTTCAAGCAAAGCCCGCACGAGGCGGCCGTCTACCGACGGGGCAGCGGAGGAAATGCCCTGTTGGTGGGCGTCTATGTCGACGACTTGGTGATCACCGGCATCAAGGATGCAGAGGTGGCTGCGTTCAAGGAGGAGATGAAAGCTGCCTTCCAGATGAGTGATCTGGGGCTCCTCTCCTTCTATCTGGGGATCAAGGTGCACCAGGATCACTCCGGGATCACGCTTCGACAGACCGCCTACGCCAAGCGCATCGTTAAGCTAGCTCAGCTCACGGACTGCAACCCAGCTCTCTCCCCGATGGAGGAGAGGCTGAAACTGAGCCGTGACAGCACGACGAAGGAAGTGGACGCTACACAGTACCGGCGTCTTGTGGGGAGCCTTCGTTACCTCGCCCACACTCGGCCGGACTTGGCGTTCTCCGTCGGCTACGTTAGTCGCTTCATGCAGCGGCCGACGACGGAGCATGAGCAGGCTGTGAAGAGGATCATCCGCTATGTTGCGGGGACTCTCGACCATGGCCTTCACTACCCTAGAGGCCCTGGGGCGGCAGACTTCATCGGGTACAGTGACAGCGACCACGCCGGCGACATCGACACCAGCAAAAGCACTAGCGGGATCATGTTCTTCCTCGGCAAGTGCCTCGTGAGCTGGCAGTCGGTCAAGCAACAGGTGGTTGCCTTGTCCAGCTGCGAGGCCGAGTACATGGCGGCCTCCACAGCCTGCACGCAGGCCCTCTGGCTGGCTCGACTGCTTGGAGATCTCCTCGGCCGAGACGCTCGAGCAGTCCAGCTGATGGTGGACAGCAAGTCCGCTTTGGCCCTAGCAAAGAACCCCGTTTTTCATGAACGGAGCAAGCACATCCGGCTGAGACATCATTTCATCCGAAGCTGCTTGGAGGAAGGAAGCATCAAGGCGAGCTACATCAACACCGCGGACCAGCTCGCTGATCTTCTCACCAAGCCTCTTGGGAGGATCAAGTTCCGTGAACTCTGCTCCAGGATTGGGATGGTTCAGCCCGTCCACAAGACAACGCACAAGACTTAGGGGGAGAATGATGGATAAGTCTCTGTACTAGTCTTGTGGGGTTTGGTCTTTGGTCTTTGGTCTGTAGGGCTGCAGCAGCACACATGGGTTAGGATAGCATCAAGGACAGTCAGTTAGGATAGCCTCAAGGACTGGCTGTTAGGATAGCATCAAGGACTGGTTGTTATAACAGTCTTGACTGCTTTAGACTAGCATCTTAGACTAGCATCTAGCATATTCGTGGCTGGCTAGCAGCCTATAAGTATGTAACCCCAACCCCTCAGGTTGGCATGACATTGTGTGAGAAATAAACCAACGAAAATTGCCCCAACTCTCCTAGTGCCATCCTCTCTCAATGAGAGTAAGACTGAGACAACTAACAAGTGGTATCAGAGCCAGGTTGTCTTGTAGTTTGAGTGTTTCCTGCCATCCCCTTTCTCCGGGAGCAGATGAGCCCCAGCCGGTAGCAGCCCCGACTGTCCCTGGTTACCTTCCTCCCTCCGGGTTGTCGAGCAGTAGCTCGTCAGAAACAGCCTGCAGCCCCCCAGCAGCGAGCCATGTCCACAGGTCTCTCTCAGCACACGGCTACCTCGAGCATGCGGCGTCGGCAGGAGGCCGAGCGCGCAGAGGCAGAGGAGCGTGAGCGAGAGACTGCGGCAACCGCTGCAGCAGCGGCAAGGGCGTCGAGGCTGGCAGCTGCGGAGCTGGCAGCAGCCAGAGCGGAGGTAGAAGCAGCAGTGACGGCGGAGGCAGCACGTCTGGCTGCAGCGGAGGCTAAGGCGTTGCGTGGCAGCGCCAAGAGCTCCGAGTCCGCTGAAGGCAGCGTCGACGCAGACCGCAATGGCGCGGCGCAAGAGCGGGCGGCGCAGTGGGCAGCCGAGCACGCTCGCGGTGGCGCTCCTAGAGGAGGCGCGCACGGCGACGGCGGCTGGGATGACCAAGGCCGAGGCCTCCACGGGGTCCGGACTGTGGTCAGGGACGTTGGTCCCAGTGTGGGGTGGCCTACCCTCACCAAAACCAACTACGTCGAGTGGGCCGCGATCATGAGGGTCAGGCTCCAGGTGCGGCACATGTGGGAGGCGGTCCAGGACGACGCCGTCGACCAGCATGAGGATCGACGGGCGTTGGACGCCCTCATCGCCGCAGTCCCGCCCGAGATGCAGTTCTCGCTCTTCAACAAGCGGACTGCCAAGGAGGCATGGGACGCCATCGCCGCAGCACGCATCGGCAGCGACCGTGCCCGCAAATCCACCCTGCAAGCACTTCGCAAGGAGTGGGAGAACCTGGCCTTCAAGCCAGGTGAGGACGTTGATGATTTTGCTCTCCGTCTCAACACTCTGTTGCAGAAAATGGTGCAGTTCGGCGATGCTACCTACGACGAGGAGAGGGCTGTCGAGAAGCTCTTCCGGTGCATCCCCGAGAAGTACAAGCAGATGGCTCGCTCTATCGAGTCTCTGCTGGACCTCTCCACGATGACGATCGAGGAGGCGATAGGTCGCCTCAAGGTCGTCGACACCGACGAGCCACAGCCTCTCTCGGGGCCCATCACCACCGGTGGGAAACTGCTCCTGTCTCGGGAGCAGTGGGATGCCGGCCTCGGCAACGGGAAGAAGGGGGAGCCTTCTTCTACAACGGGCAGCCGCAGGCGTGGCAAGCCGCGCAGGGGGCGCGGTGATGCTCGTGGAGGTGCCCGAGGAGGCGCAGCCGGCAGGCCCAAGCCGGCACAGGATGACGGCTGCCACAACTGCGGCCGCCTTGGCCACTGGGCCAGGGAGTGCAAACAGCCACGACGTGGCCAAGCCCATGTCGCACAGGCTGCAGAGGCCAACGTTGCACAGGCTGCAGAGGCCCACGTCGCACAGGCTGCGGAGGACGCAGCTCTGTTCATGACGCATGCCAGCGTCGAACTATCCCCTGCGGCACCGCCCGCAGCGGCTCTCCTCCACCTGGACGAGCCAAAGGCGCACGCCCTCCTCGGCGATGGCTTTGGCAGCGACAAGACTGGCGGGTGGTGCCTCGACACCGGCGCCACCCACCACATGACCGGTCGACGAGAGTTCTTCGCCGAGCTCGACTCCGACGTACGAGGCTCCGTCAAGTTCGGGGATGCCTCCGCCGTAGAGATCAAGGGCGTCGGCTCCGTCATCTTCATCGCCAAGACCGGTGAGCACCGGCTGCTCACCGGTGTCTACTACATCCCTGCGCGGAGGAACTCCATCATCAGCTTGGGACAGCTGGACGAGAACGGCTCGCGCGTGCTGATCGAGCATGGGATCCTACGCATCTGGGATCGTCATCATCGCCTTCTTGCTAAGGTAACCCGAGGCGCAAACCGGCTCTACGTCCTTGATGTGCAGGTGGCACAACCTATCTGTCTCGCAGCTCGTCGGGACGACGAGGCGTGGCAGTGGCACGAGCGCTTCGGGCACCTTCATTTTGAGGCCCTGAAGCGGCTCAGTGCCAAGGAGATGGTACGAGGCCTGCCATGCCTCGACCATGTGGAGCAGTTCTGTGACGTCTGTGTGCTGACGAAGCACAGACGACACCCTTTTCCCCAGCAGGCGAGCTTCAGAGCCAAGGAGAAGCTCGAGCTCGTGCATGGGGATCTGTGTGGCCCGGTGACACCGGCCACACCAGGAGGACGGCGCTACTTCTTGCTGCTCGTTGACGATCTCTCCCGCTACATGTGGGTGGTGATCCTCGGCAGCAAGGGGGAGGCAGCGGACGCCATCAGGCGTGCGCAGGTTGCTGCAGAGGCTGAGTGCGGCCGCAAGCTGCGTGTGCTGCGCACCGACAATGGCGGCGAATTCACAGCAGCTGAATTCGCGTCGTATTGCGCTGATAGAGGCATCCAGCGCCACTACTCCGCGCCGTACAGCCCACAGCAGAACGGTGTCGTCGAACGGCGCAACCAGACGGTCGTGGGGATGACTCGGGCCCTCCTCAAGCAGAGAGGGATGCCGGCTGTCTTCTGGGGAGAGGCGGTGCTGACAGCCGTCTACATCCTAAACCGCTCTCCTACCAAGGCGCTCGATGGCAGGACGCCGTATGAGGCTTGGCATGGACGAAAGCCGGCGGTCTCCCACCTGCGGGTCTTCGGCTGCCTCGCGTTCGCCAAGGAGCTCGGCCACACCAGTAAGCTTGACGACAGGAGCACTCCAGGAGTGTTCATCGGCTACTCGGCAGGCTCGAAGGCCTACCGCATCCTCGACCCCAAGACACAGCGTGTGCGCACGGCGCGAGACGTCGTGTTCGACGAAGGGCGAGGATGGGCGTGGGGTAAGGCGGTGGACGACGGCTCGACCCCGACATGTGACGACCTCATCATCGAGTACGTCCAGTTCGAGGAGGCTGGGGGAGCAAGCAGCTCCTCTTCGCTGAGCACGTCTACTTCGGCCCCCAAGACTGCATCGACCCCGGTGTTGGCTACACCGACGGCACCTCAGCCAGCGACGCCACATACTCCAGCACCGGCAGCCACTCCTCCGGGCACGTCTACATCACCACCAGCGCACAGCCCGGTGGAGTTCGCATCCCCGCTCCCTCACGACGAGGAGCGCATCGATGCGTATCATGACGACGAGCCGCTGCGGTACCGTACGGTGGAGAACCTACTCGGTGACCAGCCGGTGCCGGGACTAGTGCCGCGCGACTTGGAGGCGCAGCTGCAGCTTGCGCATGACGACGGTGAGCCTCACTCTTTTGCAGAGGCTGATAGAGACGCAGCATGGCGCGCTGCGATGCAGATGGAGATGGATGCGGTCAAGGAGAACCGCACTTGGGAACTTGCTGATCTCCCTCGTGGTCATCGCGCGATCACCCTGAAATGGGTGTTCAAGCTGAAGAGGGATGAGGCCGGCGCCATCGTTAAGCACAAGGCTCGCTTGGTGGCGCGAGGTTTCTTGCAGCGGGAAGGGGTCGACTTTGACGACGCTTTCGCCCCTGTGGCACGGATGGAGTCCGTGCGGCTCATCCTTGCACTAGCTGCCCAGGAGGGCTGGTGTGTCCACCACATGGACGTCAAGTCGGCCTTCCTCAACGGCGAATTGAAGGAGGAGGTCTATGTGCAGCAGCCGCCGGGTTTTGTGATCCCCGGCAAGGAGGGCAAGGTACTCCGACTGCACAAGGCTCTCTATGGCCTCCGACAGGCACCAAGGGCGTGGAATGCCAAGCTCGACTCCACGCTGAAGACGATGGGCTTCAAGCAAAGCCCGCACGAGGCGGCCGTCTACCGACGGGGCAGCGGAGGAAATGCCCTGTTGGTGGGCGTCTATGTCGACGACTTGGTGATCACCGGCATCAAGGATGCAGAGGTGGCTGCGTTCAAGGAGGAGATGAAAGCTGCCTTCCAGATGAGTGATCTGGGGCTCCTCTCCTTCTATCTGGGGATCAAGGTGCACCAGGATCACTCCGGGATCACGCTTCGACAGACCGCCTACGCCAAGCGCATCGTTAAGCTAGCTCAGCTCACGGACTGCAACCCAGCTCTCTCCCCGATGGAGGAGAGGCTGAAACTGAGCCGTGACAGCACGACGAAGGAAGTGGACGCTACACAGTACCGGCGTCTTGTGGGGAGCCTTCGTTACCTCGCCCACACTCGGCCGGACTTGGCGTTCTCCGTCGGCTACGTTAGTCGCTTCATGCAGCGGCCGACGACGGAGCATGAGCAGGCTGTGAAGAGGATCATCCGCTATGTTGCGGGGACTCTCGACCATGGCCTTCACTACCCTAGAGGCCCTGGGGCGGCAGACTTCATCGGGTACAGTGACAGCGACCACGCCGGCGACATCGACACCAGCAAAAGCACTAGCGGGATCATGTTCTTCCTCGGCAAGTGCCTCGTGAGCTGGCAGTCGGTCAAGCAACAGGTGGTTGCCTTGTCCAGCTGCGAGGCCGAGTACATGGCGGCCTCCACAGCCTGCACGCAGGCCCTCTGGCTGGCTCGACTGCTTGGAGATCTCCTCGGCCGAGACGCTCGAGCAGTCCAGCTGATGGTGGACAGCAAGTCCGCTTTGGCCCTTGCAAAGAACCCCGTTTTTCATGAACGGAGCAAGCACATCCGGCTGAGACATCATTTCATCCGAAGCTGCTTGGAGGAAGGAAGCATCAAGGCGAGCTACATCAACACCGCGGACCAGCTCGCTGATCTTCTCACCAAGCCTCTTGGGAGGATCAAGTTCCGTGAACTCTGCTCCAGGATTGGGATGGTTCAGCCCGTCCACAAGACAACGCACAAGACTTAGGGGGAGAATGATGGATAAGTCTCTGTACTAGTCTTGTGGGGTTTGGTCTTTGGTCTGTAGGGCTGCAGCAGCACACATGGTCCTTGTGTCAAGGACTGACTGTTAGGATAGCATCAAGGACAGTCAGTTAGGATAGCCTCAAGGACTGGCTGTTAGGATAGCATCAAGGACTGGTTGTTATAACAGTCTTGACTGCTTTAGACTAGCATCTTAGACTAGCATCTAGCATATTCGTGGCTGGCTAGCAGCCTATAAGTATGTAACCCCAACCCCTCAGGTTGGCATGACATTGTGTGAGAAATAAACCAACGAAAATTGCCCCAACTCTCCTAGTGCCATCCTCTCTCAATGAGAGTAAGACTGAGACAACTAACAAAGAATGTGTGCACTTTGCTCGGTGCCCACTAACAAAATTTCCTCTGACTAGGAAGCATACATTTTTCTGGCATTTACATGATTATACAGTGAAACAACTGTTGAGTGCATGCATATACCTTTACATTCTGTTGAACATTCCAGTACAGTATGTGTAACTTATTTACGTCGTTTACTTTCTTAAGAGTAGCTTACTTGTGTTTCTTGTGCATTCCTGTCTCTTGGCAAAAATATATATTTGACAATGTTCTGTAACTAACTTTGTCAATCATGTCTGTAGTTTCATCTGTGTTTAGTTTCTCAGAACAAGTTGTTTTCTTGCTTCAATGCCTGTTGTGTTTATTAGAAAAATTAGCTATGCACCATGTTTCATTTGTGACTATGCTATCATGTTGTTGGTTCCTATTTCAATGTCTCACGTACATGTTTGCGCGAATTCAGGACAGCCACGGAGACACCTTTTACAGAGCGGCTGGAGTGTATTTGTTAGTGCAAAACGACTGGTTGCAGGGGATGCCTTCATCTTTCTCAGGTCTGAGGTTTAGACATGCTGAGAAATTTGTGATATTTGTTTTGAAATCCTTTTTGATGTACCATCTAACAAGTACTTCGTGATATGATGTGTGCAGAGGTGAGAATGGGGAGCTACGTGTTGGAGTCAGACGTGCAATGAGGCAACAAAATAATGTTCCATCTTCGGTAATATCAAGTCACAGTATGCATCTTGGTGTTCTTGCTACAGCATGGCATGCTGTTAACACAGGGACCATGTTCACTGTCTACTATAAGCCTAGGTTTGTTCTCAACTGTTTCCAAGTTCCACAGACGTAATTTGTGAATGCTCTTTAAGACATGCTGTTGACTTGTAGCCTGATTGTAGGATTGAGGTTTAAATATTGCTGTCAAGGTCCATTTATTAAATCTTTACATTGCACTTACAGGACTAGTCCAGCCGAGTTTGTGGTACCTCAAGATCGCTATATGGAATCACTAAAACGTAATTACTCTATTGGGATGAGATTTAAGATGAGGTTTGAAGGTGAAGAGGCTCCAGAGCAAAGGTGAGAACCTACCAGATCCAGGCTTCGGTGGACACGTTTTCTACTTTACCATCAATGATTTCTCTACTAGAAGCGACATTACATATAGTGCTTATTACATTAGATTCACTGGGACTATAGTTGGAATGGGTGATTCTGATCCAGCTGGGTGGGCTGAATCACAATGGCGTTCCCTTAAGGTACTACACCATTCTTCCTTGGTGTTTCTTTTGAGCTACATTTTTTCTACTGAGTTTTGTTCTAATATATTTTGATACAACTCAGGTGCGGTGGGATGAAGCTTCTTCCATTCCACGTCCTGAAAGAGTTTCTGCATGGCAAATAGAACCTGCTGTTAGTCCTCCTCCAGTCAATCCGCTTCCAGTGCCCCGGACCAAAAGACTCCGTCCCAATATTATAGTTTCTGCACCAGACTCTTGTGCTCAGGCAAAAGAAGGTTTGATCTTGTCATCAATGTGGAACTTTCTGGATAGTTGATGTTAATACTGACACATGTATATGTCCTTTTGATTTAGTTGCTCCCAAACTAGGAGTGGAGACTGAACAACATGCTTCACAGAGGGCTTTCCAGACTCGACAGAATGCAACCCCGAAAACTGCTTTTGGCGACGTCAGCGAGTTGGAGATTGCAAATAAATCAATCGTCCGGCCCTCAGGATTGGAACGTGAGAAAAATAGCATACCTACACAGAGAAAACTAGGTTCAGATTGTTGGATGCAGATGAACAGACCTGAAAGTTACGGTGAGATGTTACCTGGATTTCAGCCACCTAAAGATGTGCAAAGTCAGCAGGGTTTCTGCTCTTTATCGGAGCAGATTGCTGCAGGCCATTCAAACTTCTGGCACACTGTAAATGCTCAGTATCAAGATCAGCAAGGCAACCACAACACATTTACTGGTTCATGGTCATTGATGCCTCAAAACACTGGCTTTGGGTTGAACAAACAGAGCTACCCAATGATGCAGGAGGTTGGTGGGTTGCCCCAAAGGACTGCAAATACGAAGTTAGGTAATGGATTATATGGTGCACTGCCAGGCCATGGCATAGAGCAATACTCAGCAGGATGGTTTGGCAACATGATACCAAGTTCTCACATGGATGACACACAGCCACGTGTGATCAAGCCTCAACCTTTGATCGTTGCTCATGTTGATACGCAGAAAGCGAAAGGCACTTCATGCAAGCTATTTGGGATTCACCTTGACAGCCCAGCGAAATCTGAACCTCTGAAATCTCCACCTAGTGTTGCATACGATGGGATGCCACAAACTTCTGATGCTGCTGAATGGTGTCGAATGGATGCAACTGAACTAGAAAAAGTTTCCGATCCTTCTAAAATTCTGAGGCCACTGGATTCTCCACATGCAGATTATGTTCCTGAGAAACATCTCTCTTGTCAGCAAGCTTCGAGAAACATGTCATGCAAGTCACAGGGCGGATCAGCTAGAAGCTGCAAGAAGGTACATTTCTCTTGCGACTTTGCTGCCTTTTATGTCTTATGATATTCTCAATCTGCAAAAGGGTCTTATAATGTAGCCTTTTCTTACAATGTATTCTATGTGGCGAACCATATAAGTTTCTCCCTGCTGGCTGCTGGAGATATGTCCATTGAGAGAGAGGAACACGCTTAGATGTATTTAATTATTTGCAATGTCCCAGTTCAAAAGATGGGCACACTTCATATAAGGCCAGAAAACCTCTACTCTATCTCTGCATGAACGATTAGGACTTTACCTGGCATACGACTTATTGTTTGGAATTTTCCTTTCTGCTTTTATACACATTACCTAAACAAACAAAATATGACATTACCTCAGCAAATGAAACCTCCTGCATGTGATGCCCAACGTGATGATAAACTGCTTTCTTAGCATCCTTTTTGCCCAACGTGATCATTGTTAGAAACTACACATTTCAGGTCCACAAGCAAGGTATTGCCCTTGGCAGGTCTGTTGACCTGACGAAGTTCCATGGCTACGAGGAGTTGGTTGCTGAGCTGGATGACATGTTTAACTTCAATGGCGAGCTGAAGAGTTCTAGCAAGGAATGGATGGTGGTCTACACTGACCACGAAGGTGACATGATGCTGGTCGGGGATGATCCCTGGAAGTGAGTAACTGCCCAAATGCATTCTCATCTGCTGAGTTGATCTGATGTAATTACAAATGTTGAGTGCATCTACATTTCCTCCTTGAACAGTGAGTTCTGCAATATAGTTTACAAGATCTTCATCTACACAAGGGAGGAGGTCCAGCGGATGAATCCTGGAGCCCTGAACTCAAGGTCAGAAGATAGTCCTTTAAATTCAATGGAAAGAGGATCGGCAGCGAGAGAATCGAGAGGCTGCTTATCCACCTCGTCTCTTAATTCGGAGAACTGCTAAAGCGATCCCAGCCGGTAATAATTGTGGCTGCATTTGTGACCACACCCATTATTAGTTATATAATTTCTTGGACTGTAAGAGAAAAATGTGGTACACTGGACTGGTCTTTTGTTTGATCATGCTGTTTTTTAGCAGGTATTTGGAAGTAAGGGAGACAACGAGCTGAAGAAGAAATTGCACTTCCTAGCGGAGTAAATGCTTTTAATGTGATAAGCCCAAAGTACCCTATTTGTAAATGGTGCTTGTCCTGTTGGTCAGGTTGCACTCTTTATTCGCTCCAGTTTTGCTTTTTATTTTGGTGAGGTAATTCTAGCTGCCAGTCCTGCCATATATATATATGTTTGTGGAGAAAGTAACCGATGCCAGCGTATCTTAAGCCACACACTGTGTAAATAGCCCCCCTCCGCCCTGCTTGTAGTCTAATGTATAATCCACCGTAATTGACTTATATATGTAGCCTGCCTTGTTTAATTATCGCCGTTGTGGTGGTTTGAACTTGAAGAGCCTGTTCCTGCTAGGTAATGACACTCTTTAACTAACTGTAATATGATCGTCCGCTTCATTTTTTTTTGCTCTATCCAATCAGATTAGTCTGCACACCTCATAACTTTACTGCCTGATCTCTAATTTTAACTTGCATCTTAGTCTTGCCGTTTATTTTTTTCTCTTATTGGGAGACATGACTCAGTCGTTGTAGTCGTAGCGATCATCTGCCGCGCTAGTCCCTTGATCGACAATACACACGGGTGGTAACGATCATGTGTATATCGTGTTAGTTCTTTTTTTCTTTTCGAAACATAATACGACGCAACACGCGCCCACACATTCACCCTATAAACGCACGCACGCACAACCTACCCCTATGAGCACTTTTGAGAGACTGAGCCCCCCTATGAGCGAGACTGAGCCGGCGGGTCATAACCACACACCCTACCCCTATGAGCACTTTTGAGAGACTGAGCCCCCCTGTGAGCGAGACTGAGCCTGAGAGACTGAGCCCCCCTATGAGCGAGACTGAGCCGGCGGGTCGTCACCACAGGCGACTTGCTGTCGACGGGAACTGAGCCCCCCTATGAGCGAGACTGAGCCTGAGAGACTGAGCCCCCCTATGAGCGAGACTGAGCCGGCGGGTCGTCACCACAGGCGACTTGCTGTCGACGGGAACGTCGCCGAATATTCCGGCTAAAATGAGAAACATCAGCGTCAAACCTGGGTTTAAACTCTGTTGTACCGGGGGTACAAACACCCTCCTAACAATCTTGTTAGAGGCAAGTTGTCTATCATGTTAGTTCCTAGATCTATTTGTTTGTACACACGGGTAATGATCATGTGTGTATCGTGTTAGTTACTGGATCGGCTTGCTTGCTAGTACACATACAGTTTAAGATAAATACCACCATGAGAATCCGTTTCACGATGATCTAGAAGTAAAAGGTTCGATACAAGGTTTATAACTCATGGCTAGTTTAAACCAAAGTTAATACATGCCACAGGTAAGTCATGTTGACTGGAGACTCCTGACCTTATAAAATTCTTACTCCTCGTCTAACTACTGACTGTAACGATGAGTTACAGCCTAAACTTTCTGGGTTAGGTCCGTTTGTAAGCCTCATTTCGCCCTTTCCCTTCTCTCTCTCCCCCTACCTTGAGAGTCGCCTCGTGCGCTCCGGGATCTCTCCCCCTCTTCTCCGGCGGCCTCGCCGGCCGGAGATGGGGCGGGAGAGGTGCCCGGCCCTCCTCTGTGCATATTAGTATAGGGTTTTCTTTCCTGTTTGGTTCCCTTGTGGAGTCCGGCGTCATGCCAAGGGGATCCCGGCCATGGAGGCATCTGAGCTGCATCCACTTCCTGCCGGTGCTGCTGTTTCTCACCGCAGTGCTCCGGAGGGCGGAGCCAAGGGTGGGAGGTGAAGGAGCTTCAGCGTCCCCTTTGTTCTTCCTCAATAAGCTCGTTGCTGGGTCAAGACTCGAGTCCTTCCTCATCTCTGCGCGTTGTGGAGACGTGCAAGGTTGGGGGAGGGCTGGATCTGTTGACCTTGCTCCGGATCTGGTGGTGGAGGTTTGGTCTCTGATTTTCTCCTCTTCTTGCTGCTGTCAAGGCGATGGGGGTGGAAGAAGAGATGAGCAGAGGCCCCGATCTTCTCAATTGGGTTGTGCTTCGCCCTCTGCAGCATCTTGGAAGAAACCGCGACACGGTCCACTATTGGACATCGGCGTTCCCTTGCTGGTTTCCATGCTGCAGAATCTGCTGGCCGAAAGGCGGCCAATCAATCATTTCCTCCTAGCCCATAGTTGGCATCGGCGGAGGTAGTTTAGCAACTTCGGCTCGGTGTCCACATCGTCTTCGTCCTCATGGTGTTGGAGGAGGAGGTGTGGCGGCGTTGCGACCCCAAGTGGCGAAGTCCCCGGTGGTGGTGATGTCGATTCCGTTCAGGAGGTGCTGCAAGGACCTGATCACGTTTTACTTTTTCCCTTTAGGGTCCTCCATGCAAAATCCAGGGACTGGATTGTTATTTCCTTTTCTTTGTGTACCCTGTTGGCTTGTACGTTATCTGGTTGATATAATATAGCCTTTTTATGTTAATTTTTTTTGGGTCAGCATAATTCTTACTGCTCGTCTGACTGATTGCAATGGGGAGTTACGGCCTAAACTTTCCGGGTTACTAATTTAAGAAGTTGGAATGATGAGATTTTCAACAACTTCCTTATCCAATTGCTCAAATTGTTCTTAACCGGGGACACGACTAAGTACTTAGTTTTTACCTCTTGAGATTGTGCACTTTCACCACAAGACCCAACCATTCCCTCCTCCATGGCAGCGAATTGTAAAATGGAAAAGAGAAAACCGAGATGAGATTTTTCAGAAGTAATTCCCCTAGTCACAACATGTGACCCGAACCAACCTATCACCCCCTACATCTGGTGGTCACGATGGATCGGGGTCGCACAACCTATATGATATAGACATAGCTCATATGACATGTGGTTGCACTGCTACTAAACAAACAGAGTTTACAATCCTGTTAAGTCTGGGTGACTTTCCATAGTGTAGCTACCCCTCTCAGTTCTCCAACCAGCACCAATGTAGTTCATTGATTAGTTTTAGTTATTTTCACTATCCAACTAATAAAAACATATTTATAGCTGGACTAAGCATTCTACGAAGTTCAATGCTACTAAGTTCAAGGTGAGGATGGCTACACACTACATAGGAGAATGTATAATATAACTTCAATGCAAACCTAGCATGCATAATATAGAAAATACTAGATGCAAGATAGTAAAATGTAACATCCCAGGATTTAGAGTCCAGAAATATAGAGGACACAGGAGTGTGCATTGCATTCATGCATCAGAAATCCGAATAATTTTCGCGCATTTAATTTTTAAAACACTAAGTGATTGAAGTTTCACTTGAGTCGGTGGAATTGAAGTAGATCATCGACTTGAGCGTTATAAACTTTGAGATGATCTTGGCTTGAACCTTATTTTTGGGTAGAGAGATATACGATAATTAGCTAAACCCAAATAAAATAAAACTTGTTACACCAAATCATTACTCTAGGAGTTAATGACCAACCCGACTATTCTTAGTTATCCTCTGAGCATTTATTTTTACCAATTGCGCTAGACATATTTCTAGTACATGGAAATCGTGATAGTCTTAAAGACCAAACTGAATTAACTAAATCTTAACTCAAGCCTCAAATCATCTTAGAATCTAAAGATAACAGATGACCACAAATAATTAAGGCATAGAAAAATATTCTCATAGTACTTTAATGCATAACAAAAATTAAAGAAGAGAAAACCACCAAATTTAAGCAAAAGAAATAAATTTAAAATAAGTCTAAATTCACTTTATGTGATGAAAGTATTCAAAATATATAAAATATTCAAATTTCAAAGTTGAAATAAACCTCCCATTCAAATTATACACATTCCAGGACTCTCCTGTAATTTTCTATTCAAGAATACGTCCAAAACACTTGACCAGGGGGCTGTTTGAACTAGTTTTGTAGTTTCGTATAAACTCAGGAGGATTTTCGCAAAAATCTTTTAAATCCCTTTCTTCTTCCTCGGCCAGAAGGACAGAGCGCCGTGTCTGTGCCTCCGAGCTTCCATGCGACCGCGCCTCGCTCTCTCCCGCGGATAAGGTCGCGGAGGAGACGTCTGCATCCCTCACTCTCCCCCTCACTCTGTTCTCCTCCAAATTCCCTAACCCTAGCTTCACGGTCCGCTGCCGTGCGCCGGCGTTTGCTGTCGACTCCAGCCACCCCGAGCCGTTATGGGAAGCCCTGGTGTACCGCGGTGTCGTCCTAGATTTCCCAGTGAGCTGTGTGTGCGGGAAGGCTTTGGAGGTGGAGTATTTTGCTGTCTTCATCGCCTTCGCCGCCGGCTACCCGAGATGCTTGATGTCTACGCACGCTTCTATTCTTGTAGACAATGTTGGGCCTCCAAGTGCAGAGGTTTGTAGAACAGCAGCAAGTTTCCCTTAAGTGAATCACCCAAGGTTTATCGAACTCAGGGAGGTAGAGGTCAAAGATATCCCTCTCAAGCAACCCTGCAATTAAGATACAAGAAGTCTCTTGTGTCCCCAACACACCCAATACACTTGCCAGGTGTATAGGTGCACTAGTTTGGCGAAGAGATAGTGAAATACAAGTAATATGGATGATTATAAGTAGTAATTGCAATCTGAAATAAAAATGGCAGTGAGCAAACATGTAGCAGAACTGGTTGTAAACGGCGTTTCAATGCTTAGAAACAAGGCCTAGGGATCATACTTTCACTAGTGGACACTCTCAACAATGACATCATAATTAAATACAAAAATATCTTCTCTTCACTATGCTACTCTGAATCACACTCCGGTTGGATAACGAACACCAATTCATTGCATAGGGCTATAAAAGCACATGTCAAAGTCTGAGTAAACAAACACAACAATTTCATGGAGACATCCAACTCAAATTATAACACATGATAAGTATTTATGTAATCTTTAGCCTAAGAGCCACACACGGTGCGCATACTGTCATCTTCACACCTTGGGACAAGGTGACTCCGGAGGTCACATTAATAAAACTACTTGAGTAGCTTAATAGATGAAGAGTAACATCTACTTATTCAACTAGATTACAAAGCTCATGATCACATAAAGATCACACCATGGGAGAGAGAGATAAACCACATAGCTACCGGTAGAGCTCTCAGCCTCGGGGGAGAACTACTCCCTCCCCATCATGGGAGTCAGCAATGGCGATGAAGATGGCGGTGGAGTCGATGGAGATGGCTCCGGGGGCAATTCCCCGTCCCGGCAGGGTGCCGAAATAGAGACTTCTGTCTCCCGAAACTTGTCTTCGATGGCGGCGGAGCTACGGAACTTTTCGTGGATGGAGTCTGATTCATCTAGGGTTTTTGCGTCGGGGGCAATATATAGGCGAAAGGGCAACGTCGGTGGGCGCCCGAGGGGCCCACACCACGTGGCGGCGCGGCCAAGGGGGGAGCCGCGCCACCACCAGGTGTGGCTGCCTCGTTGGCCGTCTTCGTGTGTACTTCGGACTCCGTGTACGTGACAGAAAAATAGGGACTTCCCTTTTTGTTTCGTCCAATTCCGAGAATATTTACAGAACAACTTTTCTGGAATAAAAAACAGCAGAAAACATGAACTGGCACTGTGGCATCTTGTTAATAGGTTAGTCCCAGAAAATGCAAAAAAATGATATAAAGTGTATATAAAACATGTAGCAATTGGTATAATATAAGCATGGAACATCAGAAATTATAGATACGTTTGAGACGTATCAAGCATCCCCAAGCTTACTTCTACTCGTCCTCGAGTAGGTAAAACGATAATAACAAAATAATTTCTGAGGTGACATGCTACCACACAATCATGATCAAATAATATTGTAAGTTTCATGTTATGAATGAAGTGACTCAAGGCAATGGTCTATAGTTTGCTAACAGGTAGATAAAGAGTATACAACTGAATCATATAAGCAAAAAAAATTCATGGATAGTACTTTCAAGAAAATCATAAAAAAGTTTGCATAAGAGTTAACTCATAAAGCAATAGATTCTAAGTAAAAGGGCATTGAAGCAACACGTAGGAAGATTTAAGTTTCAGCAATTGTTTTCAACTTTGAACAGGTGTATCTCATGGATAATTGTCAACACAAAGAAATATAATAAGTGCAATAAGCAAGTATATAAGAATTGTTGCACACAAAGTTGACACTAGTGTTTGCTTCTGAGATAGAAAGAAGTAGGTAAACTGACTCAACATAAAAGTAAAAGAAAGGCCCTTCGCAGAGGGAAGCAGGGATACAATCATGTGCTAGAGCTTTTTAGTTTTTAAGTTTTTGAAATCATATAGAGAGCATAAAAGTAAGTTTTTGAGAGGTGTTTGTTGTTGTGAACGAATGGTAATGGACACTCTACCCCCTTGTCAACCAGACTTTCAAGAGCGGCTCCCATTGAAGAAAGTTATCATCCCTCTTGTTCTCTTTTGTTTACACATGCAGTTATTCACTGGTAATATTGCTTAGCTGATTGGATCACGGCAAAAATGTGAAGAGAATTAAGTGGTTAAAGTTGTAATTAATTGGGACTGGGCACCCCATTTGCCAGCTCTTTTTGCAAAGTTATTGGATAAGCGGATGTATATGCCACTAGTCTATTTGTGAAAGTCTGTCAAAAGTAAATGACAAGGTTGATATCGAAAACTCCACATACTTCCTCATGAGCTATAAAACATTAACACAAATAAGAGATAATAGCTTTTGAATAAAGGTAGCACACGAAGTATTTACTTGGAATGGCAGGAAATACCACATAGTAGGTAGATATGGTGGAAACAAATGGCATTGGTTTTGGCTCAAGGTTTGGATGCACGAGAAGCATTCCCTCTCAGTATAGAGTTTTAGGCTAGCAAGGTTGTTTGAAGCAAACACCGGATAACAACTGGTACAACAAGACTTACATGAAAACATATTGCAAACATTATAAGACTCTACACTGTCTTCCTTGTTACTCAAATACTTTTACCAGAAAATATCTAGACCTTATAGATACCAAACATGCAAACCAAATCTCAACAAGCTCTACGGTAGTTCTTCACTAATAGGTTTTTAACTACATGATGAAAGAGCTTAAACATGATCTACTTGAGAGCTCAAAACAATTGCCAAGCACCAAATTATCCATGACAATGATTTACAAGAATATGTATGTCTTTTTTTTAATATACCATCTACCACATGTAGCATTTTCTGTTCCCAACAAAAACACCAATCAATTTATTTCAACACAAAACTCTCCAAATAATTTAACAATCAAACAAGAGAGTACTTCTCTACAAGAACTAACAGCTCTGAACAAGAGGTGCATGAAAAACAGGAGCTAAAAGCATTGTAGTAGCTAGACAAGAATACTCAACAAATATAAGTGAAGAATACGAGTATTCATATGAAAAAGCGGAGCGTGTCTCTCTCCCACACAAGGATGCTGGGATCCAATTTATTCAGAAAATGAAAATAACAAAGAAAAAATAAAAGCACACAGACGCTCCAAGTAAAGCACATAAGATGTGAGAGAATTAAAATATAGTTTCACTAGAGATGACCTGATAAGTTGTTGATGAAGAACGGGATGCCCAAGGCATACCCAAGCTTAGATGCTTGAGTCTTATTGAAATATGCTTGGGTGACCCACAGGGGCACCCCCAAGCTTTGGCTTTTCACTCCTTGATCACATCATATCAATCTCCTCTCTTGATTCTTGAAAACTTTCTTCACACGAAACTCAGAGTAATCATTATTAGAGGGTTAGTGCATAATCAAAAATTCACATGTTCTGCAAGGACACAATCATCACCAATATTTCTGGACATTAGCTACAGTCACTGATGTTTTGTGGAGCAAAGAAATCCACTCAAACACAGTAAAAGAGAGAATGCAAAATAAAAGACAGAATCTATCAAAAACAGAACAGTCCGTAAAGACAATTTTTTTCGAGGCACTTAAATTGCTCAGATCAGAAAACTCAAGACTAATGAAAGTTGCGTACATATCTGAGGATCACACACAAAAAATTTCAGGACGTTTCGATTTTTCCGGAATTTATTATGAATTAAACGGTGGTCAGCGAAAATCTGTCCATGTGCAGAAATCCAAATCTAGCATCAACTTTCTACTAGAGACTTTACTTGGCACAACATTGCGGTAAAATAAAGATACAAATGAGTTGTTACAGAAGTAAGCAAACTCCTTGACTAAAATAAAAGAAAATTGCAGAAGATAAAATAACATGGGTTGTCTCCCACAAGCGCTTTATTTAAAGCCTTTTGGCTAGGCAAGGAGATTTTTATGAGACTCTCATAAAAATAAGAGTTGAAAACCAAAGAGAGCATCAAGAGGCCTAAAAACGACTATAAAAATATTCCCTCGACGGCTTTCGGAAGAGAGCGCTGTAGAAACACAAAACCACGAAACAGAGACCTGGAGCTGCAGATTGGAGGGGGAAAACTCCGGCGGGGCGCTGCCGGCGTGGTCTCCGTCTTCTGCAACGACTTCTCCACCGTCTCCATGATGAAGAAGGAGTAGTCCACCCCTGGACCATGGGTTTGTGGAATTAACTTATGTATCTCTCCTCTCTTTGCGCTTCACTAGTTAGCACTGTATGAGCTGCTGAACATGATTACGGTCATCTATCTAATACCTTTGTGGTGGATCTTTTTATGAGTTGATATATGTTTGAGATTGCAATAGTTTTGTTTCAGTTATGAAAGTAGATGCATATTATGTACCCCATTCTTGTTTACTTGTTTTGATCCAACATGTGTATGAGAGCGTGTGTGGGGGAACGTGTGCATTAGATGGAGTAACGGGGGTGGGGGGGGGGGGGGGGGGGGTGGGGGGGTGGCTAGTGCGGTGAAGGTGATAACAGTTCCGCGATCCACTTGGGTTTACCTTACTTTGTTACCTCACTAGGGATAAAGAAAATACCATGCTACCGGAGATGTGGGAGTGACCATGCCACTTCTCCACGAGTAGATCTAGCATGTTCTTATTTTAACTTCATGTCATAGAACTTAATACTATACTCTGATTTATCTTAATACTAGGATGACTCGATTTAATTCCCATCTTAGTGGAGTATGAGAGAGATTAATAAACAAGATATCTCTATGTTAGTACGTGATGCCGATATAATTAGTAACTTGTCATGAAACCTTTTTGTTGCAATCTAATATGTCAATTCTAGTGTTCCATTATCTACCACTTTATTAAAGAGAGACTGCATTTGTGAAACCATGAACCCCGGTCCATTTTTAATCGTAAGAAACACCTTTCCAACAACTTTTAAGCACTTTTCATTTTCTGCTATTTTAAAATCCGAAAATAAAAAACACTTTTCTATCTTCCATCCTTGCATATTTATTTATCATCCTTGCATATTTTTTCTTGTTTTGCATTTATTTATTTTCATATCTTTTGCTCACACCTTGTGCTTGACAACCACTTGGTGAGGTTGAGGGCACAAAACAATTTTCTTTGTTTTGCAGGTGTCACAAAGAAGGATAAGGAGATAATTGTTTTGGAACAATTCCTCGAGAGTTCGATATAAACCCTCGAGTCATCCCTCTCGGGGAAAATAGTCTTTCCTTTACTATACACTCTACACTTGGAGTCTCAACCTAACCCATATTCTTTTACGCAGGTGCTTGGTGCTCAGCAAGACATTTTCTGGCGCCGTTGCCGGGGAGCTGTGAAAGTAAAGAGTTGTCCTACAAGTCTTCGTCGACTGCTCAAGAGTTTCTGGTGCCGTTGCCGAACTAGTAGAAAATATATCTCACAACAAAGTCAACTTCATCACCAACTTGTGTAAACACCTAAGCTTGGGGAAGTTGCACCTACGTGAGCATCATCTTATCCATCTTTACCTTCAAATCATTTTATTTTGTTTTGTTAGTTTCTTGCATATTTTGGTTTGCATATTTTATTTTCAGTTTTGCATTCTGTGTTGCATTTGTTATTTCGGTTAGTATCATTTTAGTATAATTTTATTTCCAGTTTTCATCTAAAAACATAAAAACCATAAAAATTAAGTGTTGCTTTTAATATGTATGCTAAGCTATGGATAAAGGTTATGTTAAAACCATGGGAGCTTACTATGAATATTGATCAACCAAAGAAGGAAATAGAATGCTTGAATTACTTGAACATCTCAATGATATGGCTATCATGTTTTGTGAATTACATGATATACCTTGCTGCTTTAGGAAAGACTATAAACACTCTCTCTATCAATGTAAGTATAATAGTGATCCTATTATTGCTTCTTATCAAGAGTGTAAATTTGCATGTCATGATGTAGAACAAGTTGAGAAATATATTGCTTATGTTGCAGCTCATGAGATAGACTTTCTTGTGGATAATTTTTTTGCAACTAGTCATGAAGCTCGTGTAATGAAAGGACACATTTCTATTCTTCTCCAACTTTGCAAAAAAGAGTGTAGTGATAATGTTTATGTTAAAGAAAGAATTCTTGCTGCCGTGGAAAGTACTAATATTTTGTAGAAAGAAGATGAGGAAAACATAAGCTTGGAAGAGGAAGTATGTGAAGAAGAGATTGAAAGGGATATGGTCCAAGCTAAGTTTGGGGAAGAGTTGGATATCCCAACTTCACCTTCAACAAATGATAGTAACACTCAAACTCAAAAATCTTTTGTTATTTATGAGAACCCATATTATGATGAGTGTGAAACTGAAAATTCTATGGTCCTATATGATAACCCATGCTATTATGATGAAACTAATAATTCTCCTTTACTTTTTAATGCTACCAGTGAACTTATTGATGATAATGAGGAGTGTTTCTCAAATATGCTATATGATAATGCTTTAGATGATGGTCCTATGATTATTGATAATCCTCCATGTTTAGAAGTTGTTACTAAATTATGTGAGGATAAAAATGATATACTTGCTGTTTGTGATGTTAATCTTACTAATGAGAGTCCTACCTTTTTTCTTGAATTCTCCTAATTACACCTTAGAGGAGAAAATTTTTTATGTTGAGAAATACTTATGTGGTTTGCAACTATCTTTAGTTCCAAATCTTTGTTGCCACAATGATATTAAACTTGATATTGATCTTAATAATTATTTTGAAAGAGGGAAGAATGGTAATAAGTTCCATAGTAAATTTAATGATCCTCTTTATGTACCTAAATTACCTAAGTTGGAAGACTCTATTGGCTATATGGTTGAATATACTTCTACTACTTGCAACTATTATGAAAGAGGAGGTGTTGAGAGCCCTCTTTATGTTACTATTAATTATATGCTGCAAGTACACAATGATAATATGCATTGGAAAATTACTATTTATGGTTATTCACTTATATACAAAATACCAATGCATAGAAAGAAAGTTAGACTTTGCTGTTATTACTTTTGTGTTTTGTTTTTCTCTCTACCAGGATTCAACTTCTCTATTATTTTGATTGGCTTGAGAGCACCATGGGATCCTGGTATTATACATGGAACACTTTCCAAGGAAGAGGGACACAGTAAAGTTCAAGCTCCTTCATGAGCTTCGTCTATCATAAAACATCAAGTAAGAAGCCTAGCTACATTGCTATAAAGAAAGCGCTTTACGGGAGGCAACGCGGTTGTTTTTATTTGTGATTTTCTTTGTGTCCTCTTGCTGTAACAAGAGACTTAGTTTATAGTTTTGTTTCTGCAATTTTTAATAAAGTGTCAAGGTTTACCCGTTTTGGTTTGAAAATTTGCCTTTTGTATTCGGAGATTTTATTCCAGCACGAATTTGTGCACGGTATGATTTTTCATTTCTATTCTGTAACTCCGAATGAGCTGAAATTTGAACTGTAGTTGCAACTTTTCATCGTCTGTAAGTGTGAAGATTTTCAGATTTTTTAGACATATTTAAGTGGGGTAAAAATGCGTTTTGCTGCTGCTGTGTTTTTCTGGATAGATTCTGTCCCATTTTGTTTTATGCATTCTTTGAACTTTTAAGTTGAATCTTTTTTATCCAATTGAGTTTATGAGAAGGAATACAACATTATACACTTTATGTACATGCTTCACACTTTTGTTTAAGGATTTCATACAGCAAGCAATTCAATTGTTTTGTGCCTACTAATGTCACCCCACAGAAAAGAAATGGGAGAAACGGTGTTTTGAAGTTTTTTCACAGGGATTAGAGGAGATGCACCAAGAGCTATCCAAAGATGGTGAAGACCATAAGCTTGGGGATGTGAAGACAACCCCACTGGACCAACAGACTCTCGGTTTGCACACGTCTAACTTCTGTTTTTCGATCAATGCACTTTATCGCATAAACTTGGAGCGTCTTTTTTTTTTGTTTTTTCGGTTTGGTTTTTTGTTTGAGACGACCACTTTTCATTTATGTTATGAGAGAGCTACTGTAAGTTTGGGGTGAATTAAGTTGGATGCGAATAAAAAGATATGGAAGAGGATGTTTGAGTTGATTTAAAAAGATACATATAGTTGCATGATTCATGTGCTTTTTAATGAGTATTAATTTGCAAGTGTTTTATCAAGAGCTATTTCTTATTCATGTTTTGATGCTGGATGTTACTTTACTTTGTTTAACATGAATTTCTTATTTCTATGGACACTTATGCATGCATTTAGACGGTCAACTTTCTCCCTCTTGCTAGCCCAAAAATTCCAACAAGTAAAAAACTTGTTTTTCAACACCTTCAACCAAAGTTTTTCGAGTGAGTCCACCATATCTACCTATTAGCTTTATGCTATTCCAAGTATGTTTATGTTATATTGTATTATCTATGCTCCCAAATTAAAATCCTTATGTTATTGGTTGTTATGGGAAAAGTTGGTTGAAAAGCTCTCACGAACTTGATGCACACTTTACTTTTATTGCACTTAATAAAATTGAACCATTGTGATTAAAATTATGAAGTTGTGTGGTTGACAAGAGTCTTTGTTGGGAGTTAGCTCATATGTGCTGTCACATTGCAAGCTTTCAAGGTGCTCTTAATTATATTCAGTTGATATCATGTATTTTTGTTTATGGATGCCTAACATTGAGTGAAATAAATGTGGAAACTTGGTAAGTTTGAGGAGTGAGTATAAATGGCTAGAGAGACGCTTGGGCGGCTAACCCAAGCCATGCGGGATGCATGGTGGAAATTTACTTACGTGCTATAGTGAACCTTCAGTGATGCACCTCTCAATAAAAAGCTATGCCAATAAAAAAGGTGTTGAGATTGTTCATTTTGTTTGTTTGTCTTGTCATTTTGACATGGGCTCGTTCCATGTCCCGGGACAAGAGGTACCCCAGTTGACGCTCTTCATGATGCTATTATTACTTGCAATGACTTTAACTTGAACTTGCTTTGTGGCCGGAGTTGAGTAGCCAGTTGGAGAGGTATTTGTTTTCACGGGGCATGAGGCATTCAACCCTTACTTTGTCAAGCACATTACTCATATTTGCTTTCACTTTCAACTTAACCATTCAAGATGCTATGATAGGGGTAATGAGTGCTCCACACCAATGGATACCACATTGCAAACATTAACTTGAGTAGAAGCATTTGGAAGCTAGATGAAACTTATTCATTTTTACCTCTACTTATTTATCTATCTTTCCAAAGTGTCCACCTTTTATATTCAGATTTACAAGAATACTCTATGACCATTGTAGGATGTTTTTACTTTTCATTATGCATACATTTGGTCCATAGTACTTTCTTCTATGTTACACTTTGTGAATTATCATTGAACATCCTTACATTGAATATTTGATATCACTTCATAAACTATCTTATATATTGCTACTCCTTTTTTGAGAATGAATAATTTGACTCTATGTAGCAATAGTAGTCATCTTTGATATCCATTGACAGTGTTAAAAAGCAAAGTCCATGTTAGTTTATCACCTTCATACTCGAGGACGAGTATAGGTTAAGCTTGGGGATGTTGATGCATGTAAAATGCATACATGAACTTTGCATTGTATTACTTATATTTCAATCATATTTGCATCATATAAGGGTTATATCCTTGTTTTATATTGATTTTGGGAATATTTCACAATTTCCCTATTTTTTCGGAATTAACCCTTCACTGGCAGAAAACCCTATTTTCTATATTTTGATGTTTCAGGGACCCAAACGACGTCCAAATGACCTAATATTTCACGGGGATCATTTTTTGGAAGGAAGAAAGCATAGGAGCCAAGGAAGCGCACGAAAGGAAGTCCGAGGAAGACTTTAGGTGGGCCCACGCGGCCAGATTCCTTGGTCGCGTGGGGCACCTCCTTTTCCCCCTCGAGGCTCCGATGCCGTCGATCTTCTTCTCCCTGCCTTCGTCTTGACCTGAAAATGACTATAAATATAGTCCCGTGACGGCTTTCGAAAGAGAGCACCGCAGAAACACAAAACCACGAAAAAGAGACCTGGAGTTGCAGATTGGAGGTGGAAAACTCCGGCGGGGCGCTGCCGGCGTGGTCTCCATCTTCTCCAACGACTTCTCCACCGTCTCCAGGATGAAGAAGGAGTAGTCCACCCCTAGACTATGGGTTTGTGGAAGTAACTTATGTATCTCTCCTCTCTTTGCGCTTCACTAATTAGCACCGTATGAGCTCCTAAACATGATTACGGTCATGTATGTAATACCTTTGCGGTGGATCTTTTTATGAGTAGATATATGTTGTAGATTGCAATAGTTTTGTTTCAGTTATGAAAGTGGATGCATATTATGTACCCCGTTCTTGTTTACTTGTTTTGATCCGACATGTGTATGAAAGCGTGTGTGGGGAACGTGTGCATTAGATGGAGTAACGGGGGTGGCTAGTGCGGTGATGCTCTACAGGCACGTTGGGAAACCCCAAGAGGAAGGTGTGATGATGTAGTAGCAGCAAGCTTTCCCTCAGTTGTGAAACCAAGGTTATCGAACCAGTAGGAAATTAGAATTCTTCCGAAGGTGTCAACTGCGCCAGAAATTCTTGCTAAGCGCTGAGTTGGCGTGGAACCTGCACACAACACAACCAAGATACTTTGTCCCAACTTAACAGTGAGGTTGTCAATCTCACTGGCTTGCTGTAACAAAGGATTAAACGTATGTGTGGAAAATGATGTTTGTTTGCAGATAATGAAAGTAACAGGATTGCAGTAGGTTATATTATCAGTTTAAAGAAAAGGACCGGGGTCCACAGTTCACTAGTGGTGTCTCTCCATAAATAATATTAGCATACATGAGGGTAAACAAATTACAGCTGGGCAATTGACAGAATAAAGAACTGCATAATGATGCATGTACAAGTCATGGTGTCTAGTGTGAGATTCATTCGGCCATTACAACATGATACATAGACCGTTATCCAACTACATCTATGACTAATAATCCACCTCCAGGATAGCATCTGCAACACCTTTCAGTATTAAGTTGCAAGCAACAGATTATTGCATTAAGTAAAGTGTTTAATGTAAATAGCACAATTATCCTTACACAAAGAACTACAGTTTTATCCCTAATAGCAACAGTACATTCAGAATCTTAGAGGTTGCTGTCACTCCCCTAGATTAAATGAAGACATGAACCCACTATCGAGCATAAATACCCCCTCTTGGAGTCACAAGCATCTACTTGGTCAGAGCATCTACTAGTAACGGAGAGCATGCAAGATCATAAATAACGCACTCACATAATATATAATGAAGCAAATGACATAGTACTCAATTATTCATCGGATCCCAGCAAACACAACATGTAGAATTACATAAAGATGATCTTGATCATGATAGGCAGCTCACAAGATCTAAACATGATGGCACAATAGGAGAAGACAACCATCTAGCTACTGCTATGGACCCGTAGTCCAAGGATGAACTACTCACGCATCAGTCCGGAGGCGGGCATGGTGATGTAGTGTAGCGGACCTGCACTTAGAAAATGGCAAGTCCCTGTGTATAGTGCAAATCCCTGAATCGATTCGTTTGCACACACAGTTTACGATGTAATATCACAACAAAGTATCAAATTTATTACATCGATGATCCAGACTTAACAAAATATTCGTTACAAGTTGCATAGCACGAAGCTAGCTTTGAAAAGTAAACAGCGGAAATAAATAGCAGTGAGTCTCCATCATCTTCATGTTGCCACAGGCGAAAACATGTTGGTTGCAGACTCGAAATCCTTAACGTACTTCACTCGTCCTCTGAACAATCTGCAATAAGAAAAATATTGCAGCAACGTGGGTCAGATTCCATTAAAAATGGATCTGGCAAGTGACACTATGGTGGACACTTAATGGAATAACTCTAGCCTATATGCATATTTGGCTGGTGGAGTTCAAGGCTAATTTTGCATAAAGCCAGTTTTGCCTAACTCTTTGTAAAACATTTTCATCAATGAATAAGACATTATGGCATGAAAACCATATTCTCATTTACCCTTGTTCACCCATAATTTTTAACTTAGAAATTGGAATGGTAGGATCCTCCGTTGACGTCCTTGATCAGCTGCTCAAAATTGTCCATAACCGGGGACACGGCTAAGTACTTGGAATGGTAGGATCCTCCGTTGACGTACTTTTTGTAACTAAAGTGGTCATAATATGACTAAGTCATTTTATTATTCGAATAGATGAATAAAAATAATTTTAGTCAATTTTAATTATTAAAATATCACCTAAAAAGCATTTAATCAATATTAATTACAAAACCATAGAAAATTATTCTAAAAATAAATAAATATATTTGAGTATTCCTATGGCCAGTACTTAGACATTCAAATTTATAGCGAAAGAGTTTGATCAATTATCAATTTTTAATTTGAAGTTATGTTCAAAATACCATTAATGCCAGTTTTGAATTTCAAAAAATTTAATTTCGACAAAACATAAAACTAATGATGTTAAAAGTTTCTACATGTCATAAGCTTTCCAAAAATATAATGTTTGTAAAATTTGGCCAAACCAATAAAAAGTTATAATAGATCTAAGGTGCGGGGGCTTTTCTGTAAAACTGCCAATTAAATCTAAATAGAAAAATTATTTTCGACGCAGGCGCTGACTGGGCTGCTGACTGGCGCTGACGTGGCGCTCTCTGGTTCGCCGATACCGGTTCGGTAATTAAAATAAAAGGGATACGTTGGATCTAGATCCAACGGTCCAGATCTAATCGGACAGAGGCTGGCGGCGCTAGGTCACCGGAGACCTCGCCGGAGACGTGCCCGCGGCTGCGGCGCATCGACATCTCGCGTTCTACGCGTTCTAGGGGAGGCCGGGAAGAACAGATCATACCAAGCCTAAGAGGAGGTCATGGCGAGGTCGTTGGCGAGGTGGCGGAGGTCGGAGCGTCTCGGTGCGTATTCGGTTGCTCGCCGGAGTTCCACGGGGCGGCGGCAAGCTTCGGTCGCGGACGGGTTCGTCGATATGGCGCGTGTAAAAATACCACAGCATGTCAGGAAGATGCGCACGCTGCAAAGAAAGAGAACGAGAATGGAGAGAGGGCTCGGGGTCGACGGAGTTGACCGGAAGGCGAGCTTCTCGCCGGCGGCAGAGGCGGAGCGTCGAGGCGGCGCGCGAGCGGCGTGGTGGCGATCTAATTAGGGTTTCGGGGGGAAAGACGTGCGGCGTGCTGGGGGTTTCGGGAGGAGACTTCTCCCGCAAGAATCAGATCAATTTGATCCGTATTGAGTTCGAACTCCTCCGGCGATATCTGCGATTCGGAGGTTGAAGGAATGACGTCGTGGCTGACGTCGTAGCGGGTCCCGCACGTCAGTGTGAGGGGAGATGAGAGGCTGGACTGGGCTGGAGTTGGGCCTGGCGTGCTGCGCGCGCAGAGAGAAAGAAAGTGGGCCGAGGCTGGCCGGCTCGGTTCTCTTTTTTTGTTGTTGTTCTATTCCTTTTCTTATTCTTTTTCTGAAATTTCATATCTTTTGATTTACAACTCCAAATTGATTCAAACAAATTTGTAAAATTTTGTAAAACTTAACTTTACCAAACTAAACTATTTGGCAGCACTTTGCAACTTTTTACAAATCCAAGTTTTTAATTCTTTCAAAATTTATATACATAGGTGCAAATGCAATGAAATGATGCATGCTTTTGATGCAATTTGAAAATTTTAAATTTTTGTGAAAATTGGGATGTTACAGACTAACACCCTTAAAAGGAATCTCGTCCTTGAGTTTCGAGAAGGCTAGCAAAAGGTTGTGACTGGTTTAACTGGGTGGGCTACCACCCTTAAAGGAAATCTTTGTTGGTAGTCAAACTTTAAACTTGATAGATTATGAACGTACCATTCACCATAGAAGGCTCATTGTAGGTTCCCTCTATCCGGATATGGTTCACATATCCTTTATCAAAAGGATTTGGCTTGACAGCTTCTTCAGTCTTCTTTTCAAGACAATCAGTGGAGTAATGTCCCTTGTTCTTACACTTGAAATAGGTGATATGGCTGAGGTCTCTCTTAGGTTCTGGATTTGGGCGATGTTGTCCATTGTTATGGTTGTGGCCAGCATGTCCATTTCCCTTGTGGCCTCCATTGGATCCTCCATTGTAATTCCCATGTTTATGACCATGGTTCCCATCATGAAAAAAGTGCTTCTTGAATGGAGGCTCAGAATGATGCTTCTTCATACCCAGCTTCCTCTTCCTGTTTTCAGCTTTCTTCATGCTATCTTCAAGGGTGATTGCTTGATCTAGGAGGGCCTGATAGTTCGGGGCGTAAGCGACCGTCAGAGGAATCTTCAGTTCGTCACTCAGTCCCTTGAGAAATTTTGCCTTCCTCTTTACATCATTGTTTATGTCCTCAGGAGCATAGCGAGACAAGGCATGGAAGTCATCCATATACTCCTTAAGGGTCCTGTTCCCTTGCCTCGGGTTTCTGAACTCTTCTTGCTTCAAGTTCATAATGCCCGAGGAGATATGAGCATTGTGAAAGCCTTCCTTGAAGTTTTCCCAAGTCAAGGTGTCCAGGGGGTGGGTGATTTGATAAGTTTCCCACCATTGGATTGCTGGTCCCTCCAACAGATGGGTAGTGAACCTCACCTTCTCAGCATCAGTGCATTCACAAGTCACCAGATCTCTGTCTACTGAGCGTAGCCAGTCATCTGCCACAATTGGCTCAGTTGCATTGGAGAACTTGTTTGGCCTAAGCCTAAGGAACCTGGCAAGTCTGTCCACTTGGGGAGGTGGTGGCGGTGGCGGATTGTTGTGGTTGTTGTTGTTGCTTGCTGCAATGAACCGAGTCATCATAGTCATCAACTGGGCTTGGGCGGCCATCAACTGCTGCATAGCATAATTGTTGTTGTTGTTATTGTTGTCACGGCGAGGAGGCATCTGTGGTTTTAGCATAGATGAGCAAAAGATAGACAGATCTAGGAGAAATATTCCTACCCATACAAGCAATTAACACAATCAACCACGCCCATCAAACAACTTAAACCTTTCACTTGTCTTGGTCGAAAATAACATCAGAGGGAAACTAGGTATTGTCCTACCACATGTTGGTAGATCCAAAACTAAAATTTCGAAATTTTTAAAGTGTGAAGTAAAATGGTAGTCTCTCTAACTATCCTAGTCCTCAATCATGGCGACTTCATCTTCTTCTTGAGTGCATCGAGTTCCTCCTCTATTTCCTTGAGTTCATCAAGGTACTTCTGGGTGTTGTGAAGTCTAAATCGAAGTCTTCCTCCAAGGCGCTCGATAGCTTCCCATGCTGCACTTCTTGCTGAATCAAAGAATGATGTGTGAAGTATTGGGTTGGTGAACATGAGGTAGTCCTTGGTCTTGTGGTCATCTTCTTTGATCTTGTATATATGGAGTTGCACCCACCAGTACTCTTGACCTTCACCCATGAAAGGAAACCCTTTGTATATTGCTTCTCCTTCATATCCCAAGCTCTTCATGTTATCCTTAAGTGCTCTCGGAAAATCAGTCTCACATTGTAGGGTCATAGTCATCACTGGTCCCTTCTTGATGGATTCCATGAGGCTGGTCATCTAAAAACAAGAGAAGATACTTAAACAGGAAATAGTTAAGATAGTTACAAGAATGATGTTTTAAAAGTTTTCTTTTTAGCAAACTGAATAAAAATATATTTTCAATCCTATGGCCAAACCTATTTCTATCCAAACTTAGGGGTTTCGAACCTACAGGCAACACTGTGCTCTGATACCATCTGTAGCGGACCTGCACTTAGAAAATGGCAAGTCCCTGTGTATAGTGCAAATCCCTGGATCGATTCGTTTGCACACGCAGTTTACGATGTAATATCACAACAAAGTATCAAATTTATTACATCGATGATCCAGACTTAACAAAATATTCGTTACAAGTTGCATAGCACGAAGCTAGCTTTGAAAAGTAAATAGCGGAAATAAATAGCAGTGAGTCTCCATCATCTTCATGTTGCCACAGGCGAAAACATGTTGGTTGCAGACTCGAAATCCTTAACGTACTTCACTCGTCCTCTCAACAATCTGCAATAAGAAAAATATTGCAGCAACGTGGGTCAGATTCCATTAAAAATGGATCTGACAAGTGACACTATGGTGGACACTTAATGGAATAACTCTATAGCCTATATGCATATTTTGCTGGTGGAGTTCAAGGCTAATTTTGCATAAGGCCAGTTTTGCCTAACTCTTTGTAAAACATTTTCATCAATGAATAAGACTATGAAAACCATAGTCTCATTTACCCTTGTTCACCCATCAATTTTCAACTTAGAAATTGGAATGGTAGGATCCTACGTTGAGGTCCTTGATCAGCTGCTCAAAATTGTCCATAACCGGGGACACGGCTAAGTACTTAGTTTTACACTCTGCAAAGGTTGTGCACTTTCACCATTAGACCCAACAAACCCAAACTATCCTCAAGCACCCATTTGTGCTAAGGAAAAGCAGAGAGTTGAGACGAGACTATTCAGAAGCATTTTCCCATCCCATAACGACTTGACGCGCTCCCAACTAACCATCTACCACCACCTGTCAAGTCGGGACGAGTCCACGCAACTTAATCCATCTAGCCAGAGCCCATTGACTAATGGCTGCACTGGAAGCAATCTTCCCTTGGAGTTCTTCAGATCCTTTTGTTCCCTGGGTGGCCATCCACAAGTGCACGTACTCAGGAACACACCATTAAAAATGGGCCTGAGTAGCCACTCAACTTCGCCTCCGAATACCAACCAATCCACCCAGGAGTTTCATTCTTAACTTAGTAGAAATTAACTTTTCATAAAACAACTTTTGCATAGCAACAATAATTCTACTAAGTTATCAATAGGATTCTAGACACAACTAGTGTAAGGGAGATAGTATTTTCAGCATAGCAATACTATCCAACACATGCATATAAAGAAATACACTAAGTAATGCATAGAAAATACTTCGGAAATTTATGAGGGTGTGCCACTTGCCTTGGCAACAAGTAGAATAGCAACAGCAGCTGCAACAGTCGTCGTTTCCCTCCGAAATTTCTAACACATTAAACAAGACACAAATAAACATACAAACAAAATAACAATACAAAAATATGTTATGCATGATGTGCAAAAATTTCTAAGGACTAGAGATGCATGCCATGCCATGAAAATATTCTAAGTTTATGCAAGGCAAGTGTGTTAGTCCAAAAATGACTAAGGACCAAGGTCATAGGTTGGAAAAAATAATTTTGCTATAAAACAACTTGAATATGTTGTAATGCTGCTCCAAGTCTTGACACAAGTTTAATCTCGAAATCTTCAACTCCCTTGTAGTTTTCTTCATCTTCAATTAGCAATCTAAGGACTTGGTCATAATCACTAAGGACTTGGTTTATGTCCAAAGTGAAAGAAGAATAGGAAGAGCAGAAAAAGATAAAGGGAAAAGATGTAGTTGGTCTTCGAGGCTTCCTCGTAACTTCTTCATTTGAGATTTTGTAGACTTGATGGTTCTTCAGACTTGATGCTTCTTCAGACTTGATGATTCTTCAGACTTGATGATTCTTCAGACTTGATGGTTTTGGTATCACCATGGCTGGTCTTGGATATAACTTAGCCACCACAAAGTCTAAGAGAGAAGAAAAGAAAAGAGAGAAGGACTTAGAGAATATAGGGGGTTGGTCTTCTTGAAGTTCTTCTTGATTTTCTTCTAAGTGCTTCTACTCCTTGGAGACGCTTCCAGAGTCGGTTTTTCTTCTAAGTCTTCATTGGCCTTCTAGTCTTCATGTTGAGAATCTCAAGTATGACAATCATGGGATGAAGAACATTTTATTTTCTAAGTGTTTCTAAGTGCATAACACTTATCCAAAAACACTATGTCGAAAATAATCCTAACTTAGAGAAGAATAAGGAAGAAATTTTCATATGAAGAGTATAACTACACAATAATTATGCTATGCATGAAATGCACTTTTTAATCAAAAGAAAACATCATTTGATAAAGTTTTCTAGATGCTAAAATTTTCAAAGGAAGGATTTAGCATTTTTAGATGTTGAATTTTTTTCTAAGGAAAAGTGTTTTCAATTATTTATCAAATATTTTCTAAACAAGAAAATTACTTTGTTTGAGAAGGCAAAAAATTTCTACGTACTTTTTGTAACTAAAGTGGTCATAATATGACTAAGTCATTTTATTAGTCGAATAGATGAAGAAAAATAATTTTAGTCAATTTTAATTATTAAAATATCACCTAAAAAGCATTTAATCAATATTAATTACAAAACCATAGAAAATTATTCTGAAAATAAATAAATATATTTGAGTATTCCTATGGCCAGTACTTAGACATTCAAATTTATAGCAAAAGAGTTTGATCAATTATCTATTTTTAATTTGAAGTTATGTTCAAAATACCATTAATGCCACTTTTGAATTTCAAAAAATTTAATTACGACAATTAATGATGTTAAAAGTTTCTACATGTCATAAGCTTTCCAAAAATATAATGTTTGTAAAATTTGGCCGAACCTATAAAAAGTTATAATAGATCTAAGGTGCGGGGGCTTTTTTGTAAAACTGCCAATTAAATCTAAATAGAAAAAGTATTTTCCACGCAGGCGCTGACTGGGCTGCTGACTGGCGCTGACGTGGCGCTCTCTGGTTCGCTGATACCGGTTCGGTAATTAAAATAAAAGGGATCCGTTGGATCTAGATCCAACGGTCCAGATCTAATCGGACACAGGCTGGCGGCGCTAGGTCGCCGGAGACCTCGCCGGAGACGTGCCCGCGGCTGCGGCGCATCGGCATCTCGCGTTCTACGCATTCTAGGGGAGGCCGGGAAGAACAGATCATACCAAGACTAAGAGGATGTCGTGGCGAGGTCGTTGGCGAGGTGGCGGAGGTCGGAGCGTCTCGGTGCGTATCCGGTTGCTCGCCGGAATTCCAGGGGGCGGCGGCAAGCTTCGGTCGCGGACGGGTTCGTCGATCTGGCGCGTGTAAAAATACCACAACATGTCAGGAAGATGCGCACGATGCAAAGAAAGGGAACAAGAGTGGAGAGAGGGCTCGGGGTCGACGGAGTTGATCGGAAGGCGAGCTTCTCGCCGGCGGCAGAGGCGGAGCGTCGAGGTGGCGTGCGAGCGGCCTAGTGGCGATCTAATTATTGTTTCGGGGGGGGGGGGGGGGGAGGGAAAGACGTGCGGCGTGCTGGGGGTTTATAAGGAGGCGCACGAGGAGACTTCCCCCGCAAGAATCGGATCAATTTGATCCGTATTGAGTTCGAACTCCTCCGGCGATATCTGTGATTCGGAGGTTGAAGAAATGACGTCGTGGCTGACGTCGTAGAGGGTCCCACGCGTCAGTGTGAGGGGAGAGGAGAGGCCGGAGTGGGCTGGAGTTGGGCCTGGCGTGCTGCGCGCGTAGGGAGAAAGAAAGTGGGTCGAGGCTGGCCGGCTCGGTTCTCTTTTTTTTTGTTCTATTCCTTTTCTTTTTCTTTTTCTGAAATTTCATATCTTTTGATTTACAACTCCAAATTGAGTCAAACAAATTTGTAAAATTTTGTAAAACTTAACTTTACCAAACTAAACTATTTGGCAGCACTTTGCAACTTTTTATAAATCCAAGTTTTTAATTCTTTCAAAATTTATAAACAAAGGTGCAAATGCAAAATGCAATGAAATGATGCATGCTTTTGATGCAGTTTGAAAATTTTAAATTTTTGTGAAAATTGGGATGTTACATGTAGAGACCTCCGGTGATGATTCCCCCCTCCGGCAGGGTGCTGGGAAGAGCTTCTGAACCCTCCCAAACTAGGGTTGACGGCGGCGGCGGCTCTGGAACGTATCGTGGAAAAGTGTTCGGGTATTAGGTCTTGATCCGTCGGGAGGGTTTAAGTAGGCGAAAGGGCGAAGGCGGTGGAGGCCCGAGGGCCCCACACCACGTGCCGGCGCGGCAGGGGTGGGACCTGCGCCGAGGCATGGTGTGGGCGCCTCGCGGCCTCACTCCATTTCGTCTTCGGTGTTCTGGAAGCTCCCGAGAAAAATAGGGACTTTGGCTTTTGATTCGTCCAATTCCGAGAATATTTCCTTAACAGCTCTTCTGAAACCAAAAACTGCAGAAAATAGGGAACTGGCTCTGTGGCATCTTGTTAATAGGTTAGTTCCAGAAAATGCAGAAAAACAATATAAAGTGTATATAAAACATGTAGCAGTTGGTATAATATAAGCATGGAACGTAAGAAATTATAGATACGTTTGAGACGTATCAAGCATCCCCAAGCTTAGTTCTACTCGTCCCGAGTAGGTAAAACGATAACAAGAATAATTTCTGAAGTGACATGCTTTCACACAATCTTGATCATACAATAGTGTAAAGCTCATGTTATGAATGAAGTGACTCAAGGCAATGGTCTATAGTTTGCTAACAAATAGACAAGGAGTAAACAACTACATCATATAAGTAAAAACTTTTCATGGATAGTACTTTCAAACAAGCATAAAAAAGATTTGCATAAGAGTTAACTCATAAAGCAATACTTTCTAAGTAAAATAGCATTGAAGCAACACAAAGGAAGATATAAGTTTCAGCATTAGCTTTCAAATTTTGAACATGTATATCATATAGATAGTTGTCAACACAAAGAAATATAACATGTGCAATAAGTAAGCATATAAGAATTGTTGCACAAAGTTGACACAAGTGTTTGCTTCGGGGATAGAAAGAAGTGGGTAAACTGACTCAACATAAAGTAAAAGATAGGCCCTTCGCTGAGGGAAGCAGGGATACAAGCATGTGCTAGAGCTTTTTAGTTTTTATAGGTTTTTGAAATAATATGGAGAGCATAAAAGTAAGTTTTTGAGTGGTGTTTGTCGTTGTCAGCGAATGGTAATGGGTACTCTACCCCCCTTGTCAACCAGACTTTCAAGAGCGGCTCCCATTGAAGGACGTTATTTCTACCAGCAAGGCAGATCATCCCTCTTATCTCATTTGTTTACACATGCAGTTAAAAAACTGGTATCATTGCTTGGCTGATTAGATCAGGGCAAAAATGTGAAGAGAATGCAGCGGTTAAAGTTGTAATTAATTGGGACTGGGCACCCCATTTGCCAGCTCTTTTTGCAAAGTTAATGGATAAGCGGTGTATATGCCACTAGTCCGGTTGGTGAAAGTCTGTCTAAAAGGAAATGACAAGGTTGATATTCATAACACCACATACTTCCTCATGAGCTAATAAACATTGACACAAATAAGGGATAATAAGTTTTGAATAAAAGGTAGCACACAAATGGCATGGGTTTTGGCTCATGGTTTTGAATGCACGAGAAGCACTCCCTCTCAGTACAAGGCTTTGGCTAGCAAGGTTATTTGATGCAAACACAAGTATAAACTATGACAATAAGACGTATATAAAAACATATTGCAAGTATTATAAAAGGGTAAAACTCTACATTGTCTTCCTTGTTGTTCAAACAACTTTACTAGAAAATATCTAGAACTTAGAGATACCAAACATGCAAACCAAATTTCAACAAGCTTTACGGTAGTTCTTCACTAATAGGTTTTAACTACATGATGTAAAAGCTTAAACATGATCTACTTGAGAGCTCAAAACAATTGCCAAGCACCACAACATACAAGATAACAATCCATAAGGGCATGTATATTTTTTCATTATACCATCTACCACATTTAGCATTTTCTGTTTCCAACCAAACACTAATCAACTTATTTAAACATAAACTCTCCAAGTATTTAACAATAAAACAAGAGAGTATAACATAAGAGAACTAACATCTCTAAACAAGAGATGCATGAAAAACAAGAGCTGAAAGTATTGAAGTAACGTATAGAAGAATACTCAACAAATATAAGTGAAGAATACGAGTATTCATAAGAAAAAGCGTAGCGTGTCTCTCTCCCACAAAGGAATGCTAGGATCCATTTTATTCAGAGAATGAAAATAACAAAAACAAAAACAAAAACAAACATACGCTTCAAGTAAAGCACATAAGATGTGACGGAATTAAAATATAGTTTCACTAGAGATGACCTGATAGTTTGTTGATGAAGAAGGGGATGCCTTGGGCATCCCCAAGCTTAGACGCTTGAGTCTTCTTGAATATGCTTGGGTGATCCACGGGGGCATCCCCAAGCTTAGGCTCTTTCATCTTCTGGGTCACATCATAACATCCTTCTCTCTTGATCCTTGAAAACTTTCTCCACACCAAACTCAAAGTAGACTTCATTAGAGGGTTAGCGCATAATCAAAAATTCTCATATTCTGCATTGACAAAACCATTACACATCCTACTGGACATTAGCTACAGCCACTGGTATTTTATGGACCAAAAATATCCATTCAAAAACAGCAAAAGGAGCAATGCAAAATAAATGGCTGAATCTGTCAAAAACAGAACAGTCCTTAAAGACAATTTTTTTCGAGGCACTTAACTTGCTCAAATCATAAAATTCAAAACTAATGAAAGTTGCGTACATATATGAGGATCACTCTCAGAAAATATCAGATTTGTTAAATTTTTCTGCAGAGAGTTATGAATTAAACGGTGTACAACAGAAAACTGTTCCTGCGCAGGAATCCAAATTGAAAGAGCATTTTCCCTCATGTGTGGTTTTGGTAATTAAATGACAATCTCTATGGACTAATGTTTGCATTGAGATATCTTATAGATCGTGTCCATGAGAATAGTGGAGTTCATGTGTTGGACTCGTGTGTTGAAGTTAAGAAGTGCAAGACCAAGAGAAGCATTTCGGAGATATCTTATGCTTGTAGCTTGGAGGTCGAAATGAAGACATGAAGACGAAGCTAATGGAGCTTGGAGATTGACATGAAGACGAAGCTAAGCGAGGCTCTCCCATAATGGCGTATGGGGGAGTATTTGGAGAAGTCTTCACCAAGCATGTGCTAGCAAGCGCAATCAAGAAAGGTGGTCCACTTGGAGAGATCAAGACCGTCTTCGTCTAGCTCAAGTGGAATGCTCAAGGCTCAAGTGGATTGCTCAAGGCAAATGTTTGTTTTTGATAGGGCTATAGGATAGACAGGCGTACTATCAAGAGGGGCTCTCGAGTGAGTAACTTGATCGCATCTTTGTGGAGAGCTCAAACCTTTGTGAACTTGGCATATCATCTTTCTTGTTTCTTATTTGGTTTTTCTCGTTGTGAGGTTTCGGAGCTTGTTGTGATCTTCATAACAAGCTCAAGTTCATCAAAAACAAAGTTCGTATGAAAAGCTTCTTGGTTTTTGATGTTGGAGGTTTTACCGGTTGTTCCTTTTTCGAGAGGTTTCATGTTTCCCCATTTGGTTTTAACCTCCCATCTTGGACTATGATGTTTCTCTGCATTATCTTGTAGAGTTCTTCGTTGTGATTCCAACGAGCCAAAAATCATCGAAAACGGAGTTCGGATGGTCAAGATATTGTCGTTTTCGTGTTGGTATTTCTGCAGTTTTTTGGAGCTCGGAAATTTCCGAACCTGGGCCGGAAATTTCCGAACCGCGCGAATTTCAGTACTGTTTTCGTCCAGAAAACTTCGGAGATCTTTCCCGAAATCTCCGGGGGTCGGAAATTTCCGGCCCTAGGCCGGAAATCTCCGGTCTAAGCTGCTGTAACGGCTAGAATTGTGGAAGGGGTATAAATACCCCTCCCCTTCTTCTTCCTTGAGCTAGCACGACTTTCCCTCTCTCTCCCACCATTGTTGACCTTGGAAAGCTTGCCCCCTCTCAATTTCTCCCATGATTCTTGCATATCTTTGAGGGATTTGAGAGAGGAGATCTAGATCTACATTTCCACCAATCCATCTCTCCTCTAAGTGAGGGGAACCTAGTAGATCTTGATCTTGGAGTTCTTGGTGCATCTCCTCTTTGTTCTTCCTCTCTTATTCCCCCATAAGCATTTGTTGCTTTGTTGGAATTCGAGAGTGAAGGATTTGAGCACTTGTGCTCTTGCCTTTTGCATTTGGTGCATCGGTGTGCTCTCCACGAGGATTCGTGGAAGTTGAAAGCTTGTGAACTTGTTACTCTTGGGTCCTTGGACCCTAGACGCCTTTGTGGTGGTTGGACCCTTGTGTGGTCACTTGAAGCCGTTCGGGAGCCCCCAATCCCATTGTGGGTTGTGCCCCGGATTGTTGTTGGAGGCCGTTCGGGAGCCCCCAATCCCATTGTGGGTTGTGCCCCGGATTGTTGTTGAAAGGCTCCGGATTCCGCCTCGAAGGAATTCCGATAGTGGAAGGTGAACCAAGCCTTTGTGGTGCGGTTCATCGGAGAAGAAGGTGAAACCTTTGTGGTTGTTGAACCGTTGTGTCAGTTCACACCTCTCCAACGAGACGTACTCCCTTAACAAGGAGGAACTCGGGAATACATCCTCGTCTCCGCGTGCCTCGGTTATTTCTATACCCGAGCTTTTACTTGCACTTTACATTGTGATAGCCTTCGTGCTTGAAGTATTCTATTCCTATCACCTTGTTGTTTATCTTGCTTAGCATAAGTTGTTGGTGCACATAGGTGAGCCTAGTTTATTTAGGTTGTCGGCTTGTTAATTTAAACACCTAGTTTTATTCCGCAATTATCAAGCCTAAACCGGAAAAGTTTTAAACCGCCTATTCACCCCCCCCCTCTAGGCGACATCATTGTCCTTTCAATTGGTATCAGAGCCAGGGCTCTCTTGTTGGGCTTTACCGCCTAGAGAGTAAAAGATGTCGTTTAGAGAATTAGTGCACGATCCCACTTTCATATTCGATGGCACAAATTATGATGTTTGGAAAATTCGCATGCTTAATCTTTTTAGGGCCATGGGTCCAAATTATATGAAGAGGATTGTAGATGTGAGTTTATCTCCTCCAAAGGATTCCCAAGAATTATCTTTAGAGGATGAGATAAACTCTCATCTCGAGACTCAAGTTACTAATGGTCTTATATGTGCTTTGACCGATGTAGTTCTTGCTTCAATCATGCCTTTTCGAAATGCACGTGAGCTTTGGACCAAGCTTCAAGATATATATGAAGTGTCCAAAATTATTGAGGATGATTGTTTTCCCTCCACCTCCGGCCGTGATGAGTTCACAACTTCTTCCACTCCACCAACATGTGATTTGTCACAAGATAATGATATGGTGAGTGGTGATAGAAATTGCTTTGGTGATGGTGAACTTACTATTAATTATACCTCTTCTCTATCACATTGCAATGTTCTATCTTTGGATCTAAACTCTTCTAGCACTCCAAATGTCATACATGCTAGAGTTGATGGTCCTTGCATATCAAGTAATAGTTGCTTAGCTAAATATAATAATGATATGCTCTCTATGTCTTGTTGTCATGAAAATAATGCTTCCATATCCTCTAGTATTTGCATGATTAACAATGTAGAGGAATCCCAACATTTGTTGGAACAAGACATGGACCCCAATGGTGCTTCAAGTAATTCTTCATCCTCCTCACCCATTAATCATGTTTGCCTCATGGCTAAGGATTCCAAGGTAACTTCTACCTCGAATCCCGAGATATGTGATGATGTGGTTGAGGATGCTCATGGAGAAGATTTTGACATTGAAACCTTAACCAAGAAGGGTGAGATTGTTCTTGGTGCTCTTCCCAAAGGTAGTGAAGCTATCTCTTCTCTATGTGAAATTGTTGCTCATGGTATTAAATGTATAGAAACCATTGAGGATTTGGATACTCAATTTGAGCAAAAATGTAAAATTGAGAGAGAAGATGCTATTGAAAAAGCATCCTTAGAGAATGCCCTTAACGAAGAGCAAGAGCTTCGAGTGTCTCTTGAGGAGAGACTCGAATCTCTTGATGAATCAAATGATCTTATCATTACTAAAATCATTAAGGAAAGAGATCATGCTATTGCTAAATATAAAGTGTTTAAAAAGGAAAAAGTTGAATTTGGTGTTGGCAATGCTAGACTAAGTGAGGACATAGAGAAACTTGACAAAGCTCACAAGGCTTTAGAAAGTGAACACTCTCTCCTCATCAAGTCTCATGATCAACTCCAAACTCAACTATCTAATAATGATAAGCTTGCAAAATTGTGTTCTTCCATTTCTAATGATAATGATGCTTGTGCTACTAACTCCACTTCTTGTGAAGCATCTATTTTGAAGGAGAATGTTGAGCTAAGGGCTCAACTTGAGTTGCTATCTAGTAAGTATGGGAAATTGAAAGAAAGTCATGAAAAGCTTTCTACCTCTAATGATGATCTTCTAGCATCCCATGCTAGGCTAAAGTTAGCTCATGAGACTATCTCTACAAAGGTAACATCTTGTGAGCCTCATGTGGATATTGGCACAACTTCTTCTAGAAATGCCTTATTGCCATGTGCTAGTCCGAGTGATTCATCCACTCACAATGCTTCTACATCTTGTGATGAATTACTTTCCATACCTTGTTGCTCTAACAATGAAGCGTCTACTTCCTCTAGTGTTTTTGTTGATACTAACCATGTAGAGGAATTAAATGAGCTCAAGGCCCAAGTCACTTCTTTGAAGAAAGACTTGGAAAAGCGTCATGTTGGGAAGTCCACACTTGACAATATGTTGAGTGTTCAAAGACGCCCCAATGATAAGAGTGGACTTGGATTCAACTCAAACAACAAGAACAAGTCCAAGATCATTAAGAAGAAAAAGGGCCAAGAACAAGTCAAAGACTCGGCCAAGATTGTTTGCTTCAAGTGCAAAGTTGAAGGGCACCATGTTAGATCTTGCCCTTTGAAGAAGAATGCTCTTAGTGAGAAGCAACAAGGGAAGAAGCCTCAAGTTCAAACTCAAGCTCCTCAAGTTGAAGAACGGTCTCTTCCCAAGAAGAATCAAGCTACCCCTCCTCAAGTCAAGACTCCAACTAAAAAGAGAGGAGGAAGTCGATGTTGCTACCTATGCCGTGAGAAGGGTCACCTTGCTTCTTCATGCACAAATGGTACCTTATCCAACCCCATTATAGTTGATGATGTTTATTCTCTTCGGAAGGATAAGGTTGGCAATGTGTTTGCCAAATATGTTGGTACTCAAAGTGGTGTCAAGAAAAGAACCATTTGGGTTGCCAAACCTATTGTGACTAACCTCTTAGGACCCAACGTGGTTGGGGACCAACAAGCTAAAACTTGATCAATAGGTGTTGTTGGAGGACATTGGAGACTTGGCTACACTATGAAGAATTAAGGGATCTTCATCAATTATATTCTCTCAAGTCAAGTCATATGGATTATATTGTTCTATCTCATATCCAATGTTCCTCCTTGCGGTAACTTTTATTTAAATCATATATACATTGAAAGTTGCTTGCACCCTTGCATGTGTTAGGTTTTGTACCTTGCTAGTGTTTGTATGTGTTGTGCTCTCTACTTACTTATCTTGAGAAATCAAGTATGTGTATTTTGGTTTGCACACCATCTACTTGTTTTGAGCCCTATTGCTTTTATTTGCTATCTTATCTTGTTGGCTCTCTTTGAGAGATAAATGGACTATCCACTTTTGGAGAGTGATATGCTTCGTGCACTTTACAATCCTAAAAATGTGTGTACATGAGGAATACCACTTAGTGTTGATATATCAATATTATCTATTCTCTTTGTGGTATGTCATGCTCATGAGAAATTCAAATTATATAATGTCCATTAATTTCTCTAGTTGTTTTTGTTTGCCTCTTGTGTTAAAATAAATGGATTATCACATTATGGGGGAGTAATAAGCTATGTGCATATTACAAGCCTAGAAAATGTGAAAATGTGAGGTTTTGCCACCTAGAATTGATATTGCTAATTATCTTGTTCCTATGTGGCATGTTGCTCAAACAAGTTCCCATTTACTTAAATGCTCTTTGTCTCTCACTCTTTTGGATCTTGTTTGTGGAGGATGTTCTTGATATGGCTTTCCCTAAATATGTTCTCATATATCTTTTTGGGAAGCCAATTGATTCAAGCTACTCCTTGGAGTTGCTTTGCATTATCACATGATTTGTGAATCTATCAAGAATATCTATCTAAGCATGGCTTTTAATTCCTATTCTTTGCCTCATGCTTATGTTTTGTGAATATGATCTTGAATATATTCATGCAATCCACCACCGAGAAATATCTCCATACATTACTTGTCTTGACAAGTGATAATCATATTTGGGGGTAAATATGTTGATCATATTCACTTTGGTTCTTGCTTTGTATTGACTTATTTGATTGCCAAGGATTTGTTTTTTATCTAACTCTTATTTGTCTTCCTTGTATCTTTTGGATCCTTTATTGCTCTACTTGAATTTTGTTTTGTGCTTCCTTGAGTTGGGAAAAGCAATGATCCAATTCTTGTGCGTTGACATTCAAAAGTCATACTTTTTGATAATGCACTATTCTTTGGGAAGCTATCCTACTTTGAGTGGAACATCATTATTTAGATTGGTATTGCAATTTCTTGCCTTTCTTGAATATGACTAGTGTTTATATATATGGAGAGTGATGATCTCATTTGTGTGCATTTTGTATTCAAATGCAAGATCATAAATAATGCACACATCTTGGGGGAGCAATCCTATATGCTTTCGAACATTAGTTGTCTTCATTTGGTATTTGATCCCGATGACGTGTCTCTTTGGAAGACAAACATTTTTCGTCTTGGCACTTTGTGCCATCATGAAAAGTGTAGAGGGTTTGGTTTATTATTTGATGATATTTTCTTCAATTGGTTTCTTGCTTTCATTTGTTATCTTTTCAAAGTGGTTTCTTCAATCATGTGTTGATTTGGGTCTTTGATATAATTTGGACAATTCCTTTTCTTGTCACACTTGTGTGTGATTTCATGGTTTAATTGGTGTTTTTTTCAAATTATATCTCATTTGGTTCTTGAAAGTCTTGTGCATGCATACTTACTATATGTATATCTTATGGCATGCGTACTTTCGTTGATCCAATATATAGAATAAACTCCATCAAATCCTAAATGGCTAAGATGTGCATGAAATTCAATTTCATATCAATATGCACATATTTATGTGGAGTTTGTCCTATGTATTGTAGTTGCTCTAACTACTTTGGACCCAATGAGTTTGGGTACCTTTTTGTACTTGAATTTGTTTTAGGTATATTGGAGATGCATTGGAAGCTTGTCTCATCTAAAAGGAAGATGTTGTCACCATGTGCTTATTGGAGCCAAGCTTGGATGATCATGAGCTCTTATCTTCTACATCACCAATGCTATCTCGGTAACAAGTATCTACCTCATGCATACTTTTCTAGCTTTCAACCTTGTGTAGGTTGATTTCATGGCATGAATCTCTTTGGTTGCAATTATTTTTGGTTCTTACAAAACGTCTTTATTGCAAATGTGAGTAAGCCGGGATGATTACATATAAGGGGACTATATATTCATTAATATGATTTGTCGATCCCAATTATGTCAATCTAGCACTTTCTACTTAAAGTCTCTCAGGTGCAACATTGATGAATTTTCAAAATCATTTGCGTTTTGTGATACTTGTTATCTTACTCGGAGCATCCATTTGTTAACCTTTATCCCTTGTGGATAATTTTTGATACTATGATGAGTATGTGTTGGAAGTTCATTTATATTCCTTTAAGATAAAATTGGGCTTTGTGCTATGCTTTTAAGCAAAGATCTTATTGGTGTATCTATGACTTCCTCCTGGATATCATAATCTTTACCGTGTATCTATCTTGTGTGTACATGTTTATTTGTAGACCCATATCTTAGTGATTAGTGTCTACTTAGAAACTTATACACGTGAGAATAGTACATCTTTAATTGATATTCCAAATCTTTAGTTACCACCTCTTATTGTTTTTGACTCCTTGGTGGTTTCTAAAAGGCTCAAGCTTTATTTTCCATGTGTTATGCTTGGTGCATTTTACTAAGCTTGTGGAGCTATTTGCTATACCTCTTTTGGTGTGTGGGAATGGGGAAGACATGATATGCACCATGTGCAACTCTTTTTGAAAGACTATGTTGATGTGTTTGCTCATCCTTGTATTAGTCTCCTAAAATGTCTTTATATCTCACACCCATCCTTTTATTTGCCGCTCCTTGCTCATGTTGCAAAACATTTTATTTGTTGCAAGTTGTTTTACTTCTTTTCTCATTTATATTCTCTTGCATGTGCTTGTGTTCGATTTTATCTAGGAGGGAGTGAGGATTCCATGTTGTGCACACTATATTGAAATACAAATCCTAATTGTGCACGTACCTTGGGGAATTCCCTCTTGAATTTTTAGAACACTTGGTTGATCTTATCATAATATCTTATTTTGCTCAATTGGTTTTGGATTCTTTGATTGTTTGCTTCTTTGTGAATGCATCTTTTCTTTTGCAATTGGTATCCCTCTAGTGGATTTCAATTGTTATCTTTCTTGTGCAATCGTTAGATCCTCAATATAGTTTGATCCCCTCCCTCTATTCGTCATTGGATATGTGCAGTTGATTTCACTCACATTATGAGAAATGCACACTTTATGAAGGAGATCTTATTATGTTGTCCTTCTAAATCTTTTCGCCCATTTCGGCAATCGTTGCCAATGGGGGAGAAGTTTTGGAGGGTTGTATGGAATTGGCTTTGTACTTTGCTATATTTGCCTTTGCATTCGTTGCTTGGTTTTATATATAGTGGAAACTCCACCATCGGTAATGGTTGACAATATATGCAATGAATTCATGTTCATACACACGTGCATAAATTATGGGGGAGTTTGCACTGTATATGTGGATGGACTAACATCACATACCTTTGTAGTATTTGATGTTAGTGCAACCACTCTTGTTCGTTAAATTCCATATTATTAACCCTCTCAAAAGAGATTGTCATCAATTACCAAAATGGGGGAGATTGAAAGAGCATTTTCCCTCATGTGTGGTTTTGGTAATTAAATGACAATCTCTATGGACTAATGTTTGCATTGAGATATCTTATAGATCGTGTCCATGAGAATAGTGGAGTTCATGTGTTGGACTCGTGTGTTGAAGTTAAGAAGTGCAAGACCAAGAGAAGCATTTCGGAGATATCTTATGCTTGTAGCTTGGAGGTCGAAATGAAGACATGAAGACGAAGCTAATGGAGCTTGGAGATTGACATGAAGACGAAGCTAAGCGAGGCTCTCCCATAATGGCGTATGGGGGAGTATTTGGAGAAGTCTTCACCAAGCATGTGCTAGCAAGCGCAATCAAGAAAGGTGGTCCACTTGGAGAGATCAAGACCGTCTTCGTCTAGCTCAAGTGGAATGCTCAAGGCTCAAGTGGATTGCTCAAGGCAAATGTTTGTTTTTGATAGGGCTATAGGATAGACAGGCGTACTATCAAGAGGGGCTCTCGAGTGAGTAACTTGATCGCATCTTTGTGGAGAGCTCAAACCTTTGTGAACTTGGCATATCATCTTTCTTGTTTCTTATTTGGTTTTTCTCGTTGTGAGGTTTCGGAGCTTGTTGTGATCTTCATAACAAGCTCAAGTTCATCAAAAACAAAGTTCGTATGAAAAGCTTCTTGGTTTTTGATGTTGGAGGTTTTACCGGTTGTTCCTTTTTCGAGAGGTTTCATGTTTCCCCATTTGGTTTTAACCTCCCATCTTGGACTATGATGTTTCTCTGCATTATCTTGTAGAGTTCTTCGTTGTGATTCCAACGAGCCAAAAATCATCGAAAACGGAGTTCGGATGGTCAAGATATTGTCGTTTTCGTGTTGGTATTTCTGCAGTTTTTTGGAGTTCGGAAATTTCCGGCCCTGGGCCGGAAATTTCCGAACCGCGCGAATTTCAGTACTGTTTTCGTCCAGAAAACTTCGGAGATCTTTCCCGAAATCTCCGGGGGTCGGAAATTTCCGGCCCTAGGCCGGAAATCTCCGGTCTAAGCTGCTGTAACGGCTAGAATTGTGGAAGGGGTATAAATACCCCTCCCCTTCTTCTTCCTTGAGCTAGCACGACTTTCCCTCTCTCTCCCACCATTGTTGACCTTGGAAAGCTTGCCCCCTCTCAATTTCTCCCATGATTCTTGCATATCTTTGAGGGATTTGAGAGAGGAGATCTAGATCTACATTTCCACCAATCCATCTCTCCTCTAAGTGAGGGGAACCTAGTAGATCTTGATCTTGGAGTTCTTGGTGCATCTCCTCTTTGTTCTTCCTCTCTTATTCCCCCATAAGCATTTGTTGCTTTGTTGGAATTCGAGAGTGAAGGATTTGAGCACTTGTGCTCTTGCCTTTTGCATTTGGTGCATCGGTGTGCTCTCCACGAGGATTCGTGGAAGTTGAAAGCTTGTGAACTTGTTACTCTTGGGTCCTTGGACCCTAGACGCCTTTGTGGTGGTTGGACCCTTGTGTGGTCACTTGAAGCCGTTCGGGAGCCCCCAATCCCATTGTGGGTTGTGCCCCGGATTGTTGTTGGAGGCCGTTCGGGAGCCCCCAATCCCATTGTGGGTTGTGCCCCGGATTGTTGTTGAAAGGCTCCGGATTCCGCCTCGAAGGAATTCCGATAGTGGAAGGTGAACCAAGCCTTTGTGGTGCGGTTCATCGGAGAAGAAGGTGAAACCTTTGTGGTTGTTGAACCGTTGTGTCAGTTCACACCTCTCCAACGAGACGTACTCCCTTAACAAGGAGGAACTCGGGAATACATCCTCGTCTCCGCGTGCCTCGGTTATTTCTATACCCGAGCTTTTACTTGCACTTTACATTGTGATAGCCTTCGTGCTTGAAGTATTCTATTCCTATCACCTTGTTGTTTATCTTGCTTAGCATAAGTTGTTGGTGCACATAGGTGAGCCTAGTTTATTTAGGTTGTCGGCTTGTTAATTTAAACACCTAGTTTTATTCCGCAATTATCAAGCCTAAACCGGAAAAGTTTTAAACCGCCTATTCACCCCCCCCCCCTCTAGGCGACATCATTGTCCTTTCAATTGGTATCAGAGCCAGGGCTCTCTTGTTGGGCTTTACCGCCTAGAGAGTAAAAGATGTCGTTTAGAGAATTAGTGCACGATCCCACTTTCATATTCGATGGCACAAATTATGATGTTTGGAAAATTCGCATGCTTAATCTTTTTAGGGCCATGGGTCCAAATTATATGAAGAGGATTGTAGATGTGAGTTTATCTCCTCCAAAGGATTCCCAAGAATTATCTTTAGAGGATGAGATAAACTCTCATCTCGAGACTCAAGTTACTAATGGTCTTATATGTGCTTTGACCGATGTAGTTCTTGCTTCAATCATGCCTTTTCGAAATGCACGTGAGCTTTGGACCAAGCTTCAAGATATATATGAAGTGTCCAAAATTATTGAGGATGATTGTTTTCCCTCCACCTCCGGCCGTGATGAGTTCACAACTTCTTCCACTCCACCAACATGTGATTTGTCACAAGATAATGATATGGTGAGTGGTGATAGAAATTGCTTTGGTGACGGTGAACTTACTATTAATTATACCTCTTCTCTATCACATTGCAATGTTCTATCTTTGGATCTAAACTCTTCTAGCACTCCAAATGTCATACATGCTAGAGTTGATGGTCCTTGCATATCAAGTAATAGTTGCTTAGCTAAATATAATAATGATATGCTCTCTATGTCTTGTTGTCATGAAAATAATGCTTCCATATCCTCTAGTATTTGCATGATTAACAATGTAGAGGAATCCCAACATTTGTTGGAACAAGACATGGACCCCAATGGTGCTTCAAGTAATTCTTCATCCTCCTCACCCATTAATCATGTTTGCCTCATGGCTAAGGATTCCAAGGTAACTTCTACCTCGAATCCCGAGATATGTGATGATGTGGTTGAGGATGCTCATGGAGAAGATTTTGACATTGAAACCTTAACCAAGAAGGGTGAGATTGTTCTTGGTGCTCTTCCCAAAGGTAGTGAAGCTATCTCTTCTCTATGTGAAATTGTTGCTCATGGTATTAAATGTATAGAAACCATTGAGGATTTGGATACTCAATTTGAGCAAAAATGTAAAATTGAGAGAGAAGATGCTATTGAAAAAGCATCCTTAGAGAATGCCCTTAACGAAGAGCAAGAGCTTCGAGTGTCTCTTGAGGAGAGACTCGAATCTCTTGATGAATCAAATGATCTTATCATTACTAAAATCATTAAGGAAAGAGATCATGCTATTGCTAAATATAAAGTGTTTAAAAAGGAAAAAGTTGAATTTGGTGTTGGCAATGCTAGACTAAGTGAGGACATAGAGAAACTTGACAAAGCTCACAAGGCTTTAGAAAGTGAACACTCTCTCCTCATCAAGTCTCATGATCAACTCCAAACTCAACTATCTAATAATGATAAGCTTGCAAAATTGTGTTCTTCCATTTCTAATGATAATGATGCTTGTGCTACTAACTCCACTTCTTGTGAAGCATCTATTTTGAAGGAGAATGTTGAGCTAAGGGCTCAACTTGAGTTGCTATCTAGTAAGTATGGGAAATTGAAAGAAAGTCATGAAAAGCTTTCTACCTCTAATGATGATCTTCTAGCATCCCATGCTAGGCTAAAGTTAGCTCATGAGACTATCTCTACAAAGGTAACATCTTGTGAGCCTCATGTGGATATTGGCACAACTTCTTCTAGAAATGCCTTATTGCCATGTGCTAGTCCGAGTGATTCATCCACTCACAATGCTTCTACATCTTGTGATGAATTACTTTCCATACCTTGTTGCTCTAACAATGAAGCGTCTACTTCCTCTAGTGTTTTTGTTGATACTAACCATGTAGAGGAATTAAATGAGCTCAAGGCCCAAGTCACTTCTTTGAAGAAAGACTTGGAAAAGCGTCATGTTGGGAAGTCCACACTTGACAATATGTTGAGTGTTCAAAGACGCCCCAATGATAAGAGTGGACTTGGATTCAACTCAAACAACAAGAACAAGTCCAAGATCATTAAGAAGAAAAAGGGCCAAGAACAAGTCAAAGACTCGGCCAAGATTGTTTGCTTCAAGTGCAAAGTTGAAGGGCACCATGTTAGATCTTGCCCTTTGAAGAAGAAGGCTCTTAGTGAGAAGCAACAAGGGAAGAAGCCTCAAGTTCAAACTCAAGCTCCTCAAGTTGAAGAACGGTCTCTTCCCAAGAAGAATCAAGCTACCCCTCCTCAAGTCAAGACTCCAACTAAAAAGAGAGGAGGAAGTCGATGTTGCTACCTATGCCGTGAGAAGGGTCACCTTGCTTCTTCATGCACAAATGGTACCTTATCCAACCCCATTATAGTTGATGATGTTTATTCTCTTCGGAAGGATAAGGTTGGCAATGTGTTTGCCAAATATGTTGGTACTCAAAGTGGTGTCAAGAAAAGAACCATTTGGGTTGCCAAACCTATTGTGACTAACCTCTTAGGACCCAACGTGGTTGGGGACCAACAAGCTAAAACTTGATCAATAGGTGTTGTTGGAGGACATTGGAGACTTGGCTACACTATGAAGAATTAAGGGATCTTCATCAATTATATTCTCTCAAGTCAAGTCATATGGATTATATTGTTCTATCTCATATCCAATGTTCCTCCTTGCGGTAACTTTTATTTAAATCATATATACATTGAAAGTTGCTTGCACCCTTGCATGTGTTAGGTTTTGTACCTTGCTAGTGTTTGTATGTGTTGTGCTCTCTACTTACTTATCTTGAGAAATCAAGTATGTGTATTTTGGTTTGCACACCATCTACTTGTTTTGAGCCCTATTGCTTTTATTTGCTATCTTATCTTGTTGGCTCTCTTTGAGAGATAAATGGACTATCCACTTTTGGAGAGTGATATGCTTCGTGCACTTTACAATCCTAAAAATGTGTGTACATGAGGAATACCACTTAGTGTTGATATATCAATATTATCTATTCTCTTTGTGGTATGTCATGCTCATGAGAAATTCAAATTATATAATGTCCATTAATTTCTCTAGTTGTTTTTGTTTGCCTCTTGTGTTAAAATAAATGGATTATCACATTATGGGGGAGTAATAAGCTATGTGCATATTACAAGCCTAGAAAATGTGAAAATGTGAGGTTTTGCCACCTAGAATTGATATTGCTAATTATCTTGTTCCTATGTGGCATGTTGCTCAAACAAGTTCCCATTTACTTAAATGCTCTTTGTCTCTCACTCTTTTGGATCTTGTTTGTGGAGGATGTTCTTGATATGGCTTTCCCTAAATATGTTCTCATATATCTTTTTGGGAAGCCAATTGATTCAAGCTACTCCTTGGAGTTGCTTTGCATTATCACATGATTTGTGAATCTATCAAGAATATCTATCTAAGCATGGCTTTTAATTCCTATTCTTTGCCTCATGCTTATGTTTTGTGAATATGATCTTGAATATATTCATGCAATCCACCACCGAGAAATATCTCCATACATTACTTGTCTTGACAAGTGATAATCATATTTGGGGGTAAATATGTTGATCATATTCACTTTGGTTCTTGCTTTGTATTGACTTATTTGATTGCCAAGGATTTGTTTTTGATCTAACTCTTATTTGTCTTCCTTGTATCTTTTGGATCCTTTATTGCTCTACTTGAATTTTGTTTTGTGCTTCCTTGAGTTGGGAAAAGCAATGATCCAATTCTTGTGCGTTGACATTCAAAAGTCATACTTTTTGATAATGCACTATTCTTTGGGAAGCTATCCTACTTTGAGTGGAACATCATTATTTAGATTGGTATTGCAATTTCTTGCCTTTCTTGAATATGACTAGTGTTTATATATATGGAGAGTGATGATCTCATTTGTGTGCATTTTGTATTCAAATGCAAGATCATAAATAATGCACACATCTTGGGGGAGCAATCCTATATGCTTTCGAACATTAGTTGTCTTCATTTGGTATTTGATCCCGATGACGTGTCTCTTTGGAAGACAAACATTTTTCGTCTTGGCACTTTGTGCCATCATGAAAAGTGTAGAGGGTTTGGTTTATTATTTGATGATATTTTCTTCAATTGGTTTCTTGCTTTCATTTGTTATCTTTTCAAAGTGGTTTCTTCAATCATGTGTTGATTTGGGTCTTTGATATAATTTGGACAATTCCTTTTCTTGTCACACTTGTGTGTGATTTCATGGTTTAATTGGTGTTTTTTTCAAATTATATCTCATTTGGTTCTTGAAAGTCTTGTGCATGCATACTTACTATATGTATATCTTATGGCATGCGTACTTTCGTTGATCCAATATATAGAATAAACTCCATCAAATCCTAAATGGCTAAGATGTGCATGAAATTCAATTTCATATCAATATGCACATATTTATGTGGAGTTTGTCCTATGTATTGTAGTTGCTCTAACTACTTTGGACCCAATGAGTTTGGGTACCTTTTTGTACTTGAATTTGTTTTAGGTATATTGGAGATGCATTGGAAGCTTGTCTCATCTAAAAGGAAGATGTTGTCACCATGTGCTTATTGGAGCCAAGCTTGGATGATCATGAGCTCTTATCTTCTACATCACCAATGCTATCTCGGTAACAAGTATCTACCTCATGCATACTTTTCTAGCTTTCAACCTTGTGTAGGTTGATTTCATGGCATGAATCTCTTTGGTTGCAATTATTTTTGGTTCTTACAAAACGTCTTTATTGCAAATGTGAGTAAGCCGGGATGATTACATATAAGGGGACTATATATTCATTAATATGATTTGTCGATCCCAATTATGTCAATCTAGCACTTTCTACTTAAAGTCTCTCAGGTGCAACATTGATGAATTTTCAAAATCATTTGCGTTTTGTGATACTTGTTATCTTACTCGGAGCATCCATTTGTTAACCTTTATCCCTTGTGGATAATTTTTGATACTATGATGAGTATGTGTTGGAAGTTCATTTATATTCCTTTAAGATAAAATTGGGCTTTGTGCTATGCTTTTAAGCAAAGATCTTATTGGTGTATCTATGACTTCCTCCTGGATATCATAATCTTTACCGTGTATCTATCTTGTGTGTACATGTTTATTTGTAGACCCATATCTTAGTGATTAGTGTCTACTTAGAAACTTATACACGTGAGAATAGTACATCTTTAATTGATATTCCAAATCTTTAGTTACCACCTCTTATTGTTTTTGACTCCTTGGTGGTTTCTAAAAGGCTCAAGCTTTATTTTCCATGTGTTATGCTTGGTGCATTTTACTAAGCTTGTGGAGCTATTTGCTATACCTCTTTTGGTGTGTGGGAATGGGGAAGACATGATATGCACCATGTGCAACTCTTTTTGAAAGACTATGTTGATGTGTTTGCTCATCCTTGTATTAGTCTCCTAAAATGTCTTTATATCTCACACCCATCCTTTTATTTGCCGCTCCTTGCTCATGTTGCAAAACATTTTATTTGTTGCAAGTTGTTTTACTTCTTTTCTCATTTATATTCTCTTGCATGTGCTTGTGTTCGATTTTATCTAGGAGGGAGTGAGGATTCCATGTTGTGCACACTATATTGAAATACAAATCCTAATTGTGCACGTACCTTGGGGAATTCCCTCTTGAATTTTTAGAACACTTGGTTGATCTTATCATAATATCTTATTTTGCTCAATTGGTTTTGGATTCTTTGATTGTTTGCTTCTTTGTGAATGCATCTTTTCTTTTGCAATTGGTATCCCTCTAGTGGATTTCAATTGTTATCTTTCTTGTGCAATCGTTAGATCCTCAATATAGTTTGATCCCCTCCCTCTATTCGTCATTGGATATGTGCAGTTGATTTCACTCACATTATGAGAAATGCACACTTTATGAAGGAGATCTTATTATGTTGTCCTTCTAAATCTTTTCGCCCATTTCGGCAATCGTTGCCAATGGGGGAGAAGTTTTGGAGGGTTGTATGGAATTGGCTTTGTACTTTGCTATATTTGCCTTTGCATTCGTTGCTTGGTTTTATATATAGTGGAAACTCCACCATCGGTAATGGTTGACAATATATGCAATGAATTCATGTTCATACACACGTGCATAAATTATGGGGGAGTTTGCACTGTATATGTGGATGGACTAACATCACATACCTTTGTAGTATTTGATGTTAGTGCAACCACTCTTGTTCGTTAAATTCCATATTATTAACCCTCTCAAAAGAGATTGTCATCAATTACCAAAATGGGGGAGATTGAAAGAGCATTTTCCCTCATGTGTGGTTTTGGTAATTAAATGACAATCTCTATGGACTAATGTTTGCATTGAGATATCTTATAGATCGTGTCCATGAGAATAGTGGAGTTCATGTGTTGGACTCGTGTGTTGAAGTTAAGAAGTGCAAGACCAAGAGAAGCATTTCGGAGATATCTTATGCTTGTAGCTTGGAGGTCGAAATGAAGACATGAAGACGAAGCTAATGGAGCTTGGAGATTGACATGAAGACGAAGCTAAGCGAGGCTCTCCCATAATGGCGTATGGGGGAGTATTTGGAGAAGTCTTCACCAAGCATGTGCTAGCAAGCGCAATCAAGAAAGGTGGTCCACTTGGAGAGATCAAGACCGTCTTCGTCTAGCTCAAGTGGAATGCTCAAGGCTCAAGTGGATTGCTCAAGGCAAATGTTTGTTTTTGATAGGGCTATAGGATAGACAGGCGTACTATCAAGAGGGGCTCTCGAGTGAGTAACTTGATCGCATCTTTGTGGAGAGCTCAAACCTTTGTGAACTTGGCATATCATCTTTCTTGTTTCTTATTTGGTTTTTCTCGTTGTGAGGTTTCGGAGCTTGTTGTGATCTTCATAACAAGCTCAAGTTCATCAAAAACAAAGTTCGTATGAAAAGCTTCTTGGTTTTTGATGTTGGAGGTTTTACCGGTTGTTCCTTTTTCGAGAGGTTTCATGTTTCCCCATTTGGTTTTAACCTCCCATCTTGGACTATGATGTTTCTCTGCATTATCTTGTAGAGTTCTTCGTTGTGATTCCAACGAGCCAAAAATCATCGAAAACGGAGTTCGGATGGTCAAGATATTGTCGTTTTCGTGTTGGTATTTCTGCAGTTTTTTGGAGCTCGGAAATTTCCGAACCTGGGCCGGAAATTTCCGAACCGCGCGAATTTCAGTACTGTTTTCGTCCAGAAAACTTCGGAGATCTTTCCGGAAATCTCCGGGGGTCGGAAATTTCCGGCCCTAGGCCGGAAATCTCCGGTCTAAGCTGCTGTAACGGCTAGAATTGTGGAAGGGGTATAAATACCCCTCCCCTTCTTCTTCCTTGAGCTAGCACGACTTTCCCTCTCTCTCCCACCATTGTTGACCTTGGAAAGCTTGCCCCCTCTCAATTTCTCCCATGATTCTTGCATATCTTTGAGGGATTTGAGAGAGGAGATCTAGATCTACATTTCCACCAATCCATCTCTCCTCTAAGTGAGGGGAACCTAGTAGATCTTGATCTTGGAGTTCTTGGTGCATCTCCTCTTTGTTCTTCCTCTCTTATTCCCCCATAAGCATTTGTTGCTTTGTTGGAATTCGAGAGTGAAGGATTTGAGCACTTGTGCTCTTGCCTTTTGCATTTGGTGCATCGGTGTGCTCTCCACGAGGATTCGTGGAAGTTGAAAGCTTGTGAACTTGTTACTCTTGGGTCCTTGGACCCTAGACGCCTTTGTGGTGGTTGGACTCTTGTGTGGTCACTTGAAGCCGTTCGGGAGCCCCCAATCCCATTGTGGGTTGTGCCCCGGATTGTTGTTGGAGGCCGTTCGGGAGCCCCCAATCCCATTGTGGGTTGTGCCCCGGATTGTTGTTGAAAGGCTCCGGATTCCGCCTCGAAGGAATTCCGATAGTGGAAGGTGAACCAAGCCTTTGTGGTGCGGTTCATCGGAGAAGAAGGTGAAACCTTTGTGGTTGTTGAACCGTTGTGTCGGTTCACACCTCTCCAACGAGACGTACTCCCTTAACAAGGAGGAACTCGGGAATACATCCTCGTCTCCGCGTGCCTCGGTTATTTCTATACCCGAGCTTTTACTTGCACTTTACATTGTGATAGCCTTCGTGCTTGAAGTATTCTATTCCTATCACCTTGTTGTTTATCTTGCTTAGCATAAGTTGTTGGTGCACATAGGTGAGCCTAGTTTATTTAGGTTGTCGGCTTGTTAATTTAAACACCTAGTTTTATTCCGCAATTATCAAGCCTAAACCGGAAAAGTTTTAAACCGCCTATTCACCCCCCCCCCCTCTAGGCGACATCATTGTCCTTTCACAAATCTAGCATCAACTTTCTACTAGAGGCTTAACTTGGCACAACAATGCGATAAAATAAAGATGCAAAGGAATTGCTACAGAGGTAGACATGTTTCTTGACACAACAAAATAAAATAACAGGAATAAAAAGTGGGTTGTCTCCCATAAGCGCTTTTCTTTAACGCCTTTCAGCTAGGCACAGAAAGTGTAACTCAAGTGTTATCCAAATCAAGAACGGAAATCCTCTCAACTATGCATTGTATTTTATCTATATAAGGTTCACAGGTTCCTCTTTAATTACTTTTAGGTTTACTACTTTCATCAAAGGGACAATCCAATCAAAATTTTCTTCCAAAGCTTCATGCATAGCTACAAATTTAACAGGTATTGATACTTTAATTTACTCCCCCTTAGTAGGTTCGGTTTTCCCCAATTTTTTAAGTGCATTAATAACATCTACACATGAGCCTAGCATATTAAAACGATCGAAGACTTTCCTAGCTTCTATAGCAACATCACCAAATTCTTTAAGCAAGGTTTCCATAATAAAATCTTTCTTTTCAGCATTTTTAACATCATGGAGGTTAAGAAACATTTGTTGCATTATGGGGTGAAGGTTAACAAACCTAGCCTCTAATATGTGAACTAAAGAAGCTGCAACAGTTTCATAATTTGGGGCAAGTTCTGCTATGGATTTCTCCTCAAGATTTTTATGCCTGCTAACATGATTAAAGAATTCTTCAATATTTTCTTTTCCAATTATAGAGCCACTACCTACTGACAGGTCTTCCAGGGTGTACTTAGGAAGCAACATTTTAGCAAAAATAAAACTAAAACGAAATAAAAATAGTAATGCAAGTAACTAATTTTTTTTGTATTTTTGATATTAAGCAAACAAGACAGTAATAAAAATAAACTAAGCAAGACAATACCAAAATAAAAAGATTGTAAGTGAGAGACTCCCCTCGCAGAAGACCTTAGTCTCCCCGGCAACGGCGCCAGAAAATTCTTGGTGCTCTACAGGCACGTTGGGAAACCCCAAGAGGAAGGTGTGATGATGTAGTAGCAGCAAGCTTTCACTCAGTTGTGAAACCAAGGTTATCGAACCAGTAGGAAACTAGAATTCTTCCGAAGGTGTCAACTGCGCCAGAAATTCTTGCTAAGCGTTGAGTTGGCGTGGAACCTGCACACAACACAACCAAGATACTTTGTCCCAACTTAAAAGTGAGGTTGTCAATCTCACTGGCTTGCGGTAACAAAGGATTAAACGTATGTGTGGAAAATGATGTTTGTTTGCAGAGAATGAAAGTAACAGGATTGCAGTAGATTCTATTATCAGTTTAAAGAAAAGGACCGGGGACCAAAGTTCACTAGTGGCGTCTCTCCATAAATAATAATAGCATACATGAGGGTAAACAAATTACAGCTGGGCAATTGACAGAATAAAGAACTGCATAATGATGCATGTACAAGTCATGGTGTCTAGTGTGAGATTCATTTGGGCATTACAACATGATACATAGACCGTTATCCAACTGCATCTATGACTAATAATCCACCTACAGGATAGCATGTGCAACACCTTTCAGTATTAAGTTGCAAGCAACAGATTATTAAATTAAGTAAAGTGTGTAATGTAAGTAGCACAATTATCCTTAGACAAAGAACTACTGTTTTATCCCTAGTAGCAACAGTACATTCAGAATCCTAGAGGTTGCTGTCACTCCCCCAGATTAAATGAAGACATGAACCCACTATCGAGCATAAATACCCCCTCTTGGAGTCACAAGCATCTACTTGGCCTGAGCATCTACTAGTAACGGAGAGCATGCAAGATCATAAATAACGCACTCACATAATATATAATGAAGCAAATGACATAGTACTCAATTATTCATCGGATCCCAGCAAACACAACATGTAGCATTACATAAAGATGATCTTGATCATGATAGGCAGCTCACAAGATCTAAACATGATGGCACAATAGGAGAAGACAACCATCTAGCTACTGCTATGGACCCGTAGTCCAAGGATGAACTACTCACGCATCAGTCCGGAGGCGGGCATGGTGATGTAGAGCCCTCCGGTGATGATTCCCCTCTCCGGCAGGGTGCCGGGAAGAGCTTCTGAACCCTCCCGAACTAGGGTTGACGGCGGCGGCGGCTCTAGACCGTATCGTGGAAAAGTGTTCGGGTATTAGGTCTTGATCCGTCGGGGGGTTTAAGTAGGCGAAAGGGCGAAGGCGGTGGAGGCCTGAGGGCCCCACACCACGTGCCGGTGTGGCAGGGGTGGGACCCGCACCGAGGCATGGTGTGGGCGCCTCGCGGCCCCACTCCGTCTCGTCTTCGGTGTTCTGGAAGCTCCCGAGAAAAATATGGACTTTGGTTTTGATTCGTCCAATTCCGAGAATATTTCCTTAACAGCTTTTCTGAAACCAAAAACAGCAGAAAACAGGGAACTGGCACTGTGGCATCTTGTTAGTAGGTTAGTTCCATAAAATGCATAAAAACCATATAAAGTGTATATAAAACATGTAGCAATTGGTATAATATAAGCATGAAACGTAAGAAATTATAGATACGTTTGAGACGTATCATGCGGTGATGGTGACAGCAGTTCCGCGATCCACTTGGGTTTTTACCTTACTTTGTTACCTCACTAGGGATAAAGAAAATACGATGCTACCGGAGATGTGGGAGTGACCATGCCACTTCTCCATGACTAGATCTAGCATGTTCTTATTTTAACTTTATGTCATAGAACTTAATGCTGTACTCTGATTTATCTCAATACTAGAAAGAGTCGATTTAATTCCCATCTTAGTGCAGTATGCGAGAGATTAATAAACAAAAGATATCTATGTTAGGACGTGATGCCCATATAATTAGTAACTTGTCATGAAACCTTTTTGTTGCAATCTAATATGTCAGTTCTAGTGTTCAATTATCTACCACTTTATTAAATAGAGAGTGCATTTGTGAAACCATGAACCCCGGTCAATTTTTAATCATAAGAAGCACCTTTCCAACAACTTTTAAGCACTTTTCATTTTCTACTATTTAAAAAATCCGAAAATACAAAATCACTTTTATATCTTGTATTCACAATACAAAACCAAAAAATATCATCCATCATTGTTTCCACCATCCTTGCATATTCATTTATCATCATTGCGTATTTATTTTCTATTTTTCATTTATTCATTTTCATATCTTTTGCTCACACCTTGTGCTTGACAACCACTTGGTGAGGTTGAGGGCACAAAACAATTTGCTTTGTTTTGCAGGTCTCACAAAGAAGGATAAGGAGCTAATTATTTTGGCACAGTTCTCCGAGAGTTCGATATAAACCCTCGAGTCATCCCTTGTGGGTAAAATAGTCTTTCCCTTACTATACACTACACTTGGATTCTCAACCTAACTCATATTATTTTACGCAGGTGCTTGGTGCTCCGCAAAGTCATTTTTCTGGCGCCATTATCATCGGCATCGGGTATCAGTAATAATTTTAAATAAATAAAAATCTCATAATATTATGAACTCCTAAGTTCTATTTTGTATAAGCATTATACCTACTCCATTTATTACTTAACTCAAGTTTAATTATAATTGGTTATGTAAACTAAGAAGGAAACAACTTCAAGATTTATAACACTAAGATAGCTATGTAACTTGTTATATTAAAAAAAATCATTCATAAGAACATAGCGAAGTTTAAGTTGCTAGTTCATGATTGGATTAAAATATGTTCATAAGGCAAAGTCTTGGGTAAAATACACAAAAGAAAATAATCATATAATCTATCTCTTAACCTTTTTCTATGATATCAACACTTTTATACATTATCATGTTCTTCAAAAGTTATTCTTTTTGTATTCATGAAATATCATACTACACAAATTCTCCAGTTAACTCAAGATAATTTATGTTCTTTACAAACAAAAGAAGAAAACAATCTAAAAAACCATTGCGTGTTTATAAGTTGTTTAATTTTATTCTTGTGCTTTACATGAGACTTGAATGTAAAAGGTAGAGAAATTATCTTGCTTGTGAAGTAAACTTGAAGACAAAGCAAATCTAAATGAAATCACCAAACGCTCAACCATGGAGAGTTAGTTATGGGGTACTTTGCGATGCATCTCATACTTATGCATTAATCATGTTGCTTCTTTAAACATTTGTCCTTACCGAACCAATGATGTTGTTTTCAGATTTCTCGGAGTTTATAGTATATCGAAGACCTTGGCTGCATAATCTTGCAGTCAAAAAGGCAAGTTCCTCATTTTCTCATGTCCGTTGAAATATTTTTAGCAAATTATTTGCCAAATGCTATATCTTATCACTTATGCATTGAAAAACCAAAACTTTATTTTCATAATTAATAGGGACAATCGTTTTTGTGCCCTACCTACCTCAGTTTTATCTGTTTGTGCCATACCCGCTAGTTTTCTAGTCTGTGACCTGGCTGGCTCGCATATCGCCCAAACCCTCCGTTTCCCTCTGGTCAACCTTCTTTAACCGGTGGGGTCGGCCTGGTGGGGACGGCCAGGCGCGGCTCGGCCTGACTGGTGGGGTCGGCCTGGGCCCTCCTCTTCCTCATCCTCCTCCTCCAAGTGGGACCGCTCAAATGGGGACAGGAAGCGAGTCTCCAGTGGGGACAGGAAGGGACGAGTCTGACGCCTAGGTTGGGTATCTCCACCCCAATTAACATGTCGTTAATACCAAATTAACTGAATTAACAGTGAATTAACACTAAATTAACTGAATTAACACTAAAATAACTGACAATTCGTTGATTAGTATGTCATTGTTTAGTGACAATTCATTGATTCCAAAGTGGGGACAGGAAGCGAGTCCTTGTTTAGTGTGAATTTTTTGATTAGTATGTCGAATTGAAACTGACACTAAAACTTGAATCCTTGTTTAGTACGTCGAATTAACACTGAAACTGAAATTGAAAATCATTTTGAAACTGAAACTGAAGATTAGGCTTATATTGCGATTATATTAACAATTACAAACGAAGAGCAGTGCATGCAACACTGCTACTATCCCGGCGGCGGCCTAATACTACTAGTAATGAGTAGCAGTGCAACTAATGCACTGCTACTACTACTACGACGATCGCCGGCCTCGGCTCCTGCACGCGCCGCTTCTTGGCCGGCGGTTCGTCGTCGTCGTCGTCGGAGTCATCCTCCTCCTCCTCCTCCTCCTCGTCGTCGTCGGCGTCCTCCTCGTCCTCCTCCTCGTCGCCCTTCGTCAACTCCGGGTCCGAGTCCTCCTCCTCGGACCCGTCGTGATCGTCGTCGCTGGATTCGGGGTCGGAGTCGTCGGGGTCGGAGCCGCCGCTCTGTCGTCGTCGGACCCCACGCCGTCGTCGTCGGTGCCGGAGCCGCCGCCGCCACCACCGCCGGCGTGCCCGTGGCCCTCCTCCCACCACGGGAACGGGTTCCCCTCGCCGTCGGAGTCGCTCGGGATGGCTTCGTTCTGCCACCAATGATCCGCCATTGTGGTTGGAGAGAAGGGGTGGTTGGGGTTTTTCGGACCAGAGAGAAGAGAGAATGGAGAGAAGAGCGAGTGAACCGCAATGCCAATGCGCATTGGGGTTTTTATTAGTGAAGGGATAGTGATGAATTCACTCCCGCCGGTGCGTAAATCGATAACCGCTTGGGGCACCGAACAGGGGCATCGCTTCGTTTTCTTGCCAACGCAGTGTAACATGACAACACAATTTACAGATTATATTCGCAATGACGACATCGTGTGACCGCGCTTCACGTCTAGTCGAACTGACATGCTTGTAAATGTTTACCACGTCATCTGGTGCCCTAGACATTTCGAGTACAAGTGTCGAACAGTTGATGCGCGTCGTCGTTCTGGTCAAACTTAATGCAGTTGGAGACGCTGTGAGACATCTACACGTATCAGAATCATTTTTTGCGAGAACTGACGCGATTAATTTTCTTTTTACGTGCAAATATCCGGACACAAACTGGACGTGAACTACATCCGTGTCAACACACCAAGGACAATTTGGACACGAACTGTACGAGAACTGGCACCCACAATGCGCGCTCTGTGTAGTTACGCGATCTGAACGTGTGTAGACCTTGTTTATCAACTTGAATCGTTTGTAATATTTGGTATTGTACTTCTGTCGAACACCTTAAGTGCGCACTCTGGACGCGCCATGGCGTGCTCCGGACGCGCCACGGCGTGGTATGGGAGCGCAGTGGCGCACATTTGGGCGCGAACTAAGCCTAGACCATTCTTATTCACTCCAAAATGATACTTTCGTGAGTATTTTGAAATTACCATGTTGTAATTCCAAAACCACTTCTTTTCAACCTTAGACCTCATCGTTTGTGTTTTGCGTATCACATGAGATACATGCCCTTGTAATTTTGAATGTATGTAGACCATGTTTTTCAACTTGAGTCGTTAGTATATGACATATGAAGACTATGTGCGTCGGTTTTTCAAATTTTCGATAATTTTTGAATTTATTATGGTTATTTCAAATTTGGTCAAACCTAAGTTTGACCAACATTTAAACAAGTTTAAAACATGAAAATGAAAAACTAAGCATGGATCCTTCTTAGTCACTCCAAAATGAAGCTTTTGTGAGGTTTTTAAAAATTTCATGTGGCAATTCCAAAACCACTTCTCTCCAACCTTAGACCTCTTAGTTTGAGTTATGCAATATCTCATGAGATCCATGCCCTTCTCCTTTTGAATGTATGTAGACCATGTTTTTCAACTTGAGTTGTTAGTATATGACATAATACGACTATGAGCGCAGGATTTTCCTTTTTTATATTTTTTTGAATATTTGAAGCTCGTTTCAAATGTCGGTCAAACTGCAGCCGTCCGATTTCCTCTAGAAGGAATCTGCACGGAGACTCGAGGCGATCCGCGAGAAGCTCATTCTGCGATCTGATTGGATGTGCGCGTAGGACAAGGGCTGTACACCCGCTGACGAGTGGACCACGGCGGACCCAACGGGGATTTTGGCTCGCCCACCCCCATTTGCCTCAGTGACACAAAATGTGTATTTTGGCACGCCAAATGCGGATTTTGACTCTTACCCGTCATCGTAACTTAAATGGGGATTTTGGCAAACCAAATGGGGATAGCCATGAGCTTGCTCAAATCTAGCTTGAATCCATATAAATTTTCAAATGAGCTTGGACTCGCTGAAAAATGTGTTTCAAATGAGCTCCAAAGGTAGGGTAAATGGCCCCATTTCTAAGCAAAAATGGTGGACTCGCAGAAAAATGTGTTTCAAATGAGCTCCAAAGGTAGGGTAAAAGGCCCCATTTCTAAGCAAAAATGGTGGACTCGCTAAAAAATGTGTTTTAAATGACCTCCAAAGGTAGGGTAAACGGCCCCATTTCTAAGCAAAAATGGTGGACTCGCTGAAAAATGTGTTTCAAATGAGCTCCAAAGGTAGGGTAAACGGCCCCATTTCTAAGCAAAATTTGCAAACTGAAGTGGATTTACACACACAATTGGAAACGTCAAGCACAAGGCCATTGCCAAATTTCATGGTAGTACAAAATGGACTTGCCCTTGCCAAATTATAAAATAGATGAACAACTAATAACTAAATTGGCACTTGCCCTTGCCAAATTATAAAATAGATAAACAACTAATAACTAAATTGGCACTTGCCCTTAATAAAGCAACTAATAACTAAAATGGACTACCACTCGTCCTCGTCATCGGAAACCTCCACCGACTCAGCCTTGCCCTTGCCCCTGCCCTTGCCCTTGGCATCGACCTCTTTTTGGGCGTTGTTGTTCGACGCCGACCACATGTCCTCCTTCTTCCCCTTGCTCTCCGAGTAGATCTTGAGCCGTTGCTTCTCGGCGGCGGAATGATTGGCCAGGTCCATGGCTTTCTGGCCGGCCATGGCCCAGGCCAAACCCGGGTCCAGGACCTCCGTGACCTCCTCCTTCCAGGCCATGGTCCAGTCCATACCCTGGTCGTCCTCGTCATCCTCGTCGGCCAGATCGATGAAGGGAATGGGATCGGGAGCAATGGCCCTGCCCCTGCCCCTACCCCTTGGAGACTCCCCGTCCCATGCCGCTTCCCTCGCTCGCCTCCTGCTCGAACTTGGAGGAGTACGCGCACGCCCACGCCCACGCCCACTCCCCATGCCGCTTCCCTCGCTCGCCTCAAGAAACCAAGGATAGGGGACGTGGCGGCGGCGGCGGTTCGAGCTGGGAGTGGAGCTGCCATCACCACGAGGCATGGAGAGATACGGGACTAGGCGAAGTTGTCTAGGAGAGGAAAAGGGGATTTGTGAGCGCAATGGGCAAGGAGATGGCTCCTTTTAATATTAGGAGCGGTCTGGATGGCATCGCGGTCTAGACAGCAGTAATGGCGACCGGGCATTGATTCGGCTCCAGACTGCTCATCTTGCAGCAGGATAGAGTAGGCAAGAGAGACGCGAGGACGGCGGAGCAGATGCGCGTCCGGGCCAGCAGTGTAGGCGGCGAGGCAGCTTTTTTCCGGCCAGGGGGGCACACCATTGAAGGCGCGGCGCGCACATCTGGAACGGCATGGACGCGCACGTACGGCCGCATGCATGCAAGTGGGACGGGGTGCATGCACTTCGCTGGGCCCACATCTAAGGTCAAAGGGCCGACCCCACTAGCCGACCCCAGGAAATCCCAACCGAGCCGCGCCAGGCCGACCCCACCAGTCAGGCCAAGTGACGGTTGACCAGAGGGCAACGGAGCGTTTGGCCGATTTGCGAGCCAGCCAGGGCACGAACGAGAGAAACTACGCGGGTATGGCACAAACAGATAAACTAGAGAGAACCAGGGCACACAAGCAATTATCCATTTTTAATGAGGTCTCACCATCAACACTTTTTCTAGGTATAGCTTCTACCCATTTAGTAACATAATCAACAGCAACAAGTATATGAGTATAACCTTGTGAAAGAGGAAAAGGACCCATAAAGTCAAATCCCCAACAATCAAACGGTTCAATAACAAGAGAATAATTCATAGGCATTTCATTACGTCTAGAAATATTACCAACTCTTTGACATTCATCACAAGACAAAATAAACTTTCTTGCATCTTTAATGACAGTAGGTGACGAGTGTGTGACTCGGCAAATCCCAGGGTTGCGTACCCCGGGTTGATTGAGGGGGAGAGGGATGAGCGTTGGTGATCACGACGGCTGACAAGCAAGGCGTTTTACCCAGGTTCAGGCTCCCGGAGGATAAGACCCTACTTCCTGCTTGTCTGGTATTGATGGCGAGTGGCTTACAATGGCGAGATGCGATCTCGCTAGGGTTTGGTGATGGCGGCTATGCGCGTATTGATCTGTCCGTGTGTGTGTGTCCCTTGGACGAGCAACCCTCCTAGCCTTTATATAACAGGCTAGGTCTCGGGTGAACGGCGCCGATGGCATTTACAGATATGGCAAGTCGTATGACCTAACCGACTATTCTTGGGCCATACGCTATCTCTACTGGGCCTTCCTTGGGCCTTTGCAGTCTTGGCGTGACCCAGGTATCCTCACCGTGGGATAGTCGGAGGGCAGCCCCACGTCAGTAGCCCCCGAGTGCTTGGTCGAATCGCAGAGTCGGGCAAAGGACTCCTTTCTCCTGGGCACGCCGCCGGGTTGCTTGTAGTTGAGGTTGAACTCGTTTTCCTTCAGTCGAAAAGCCGACTCCCGATGGGAGTAAGAATTGTAACCGACTTACTGAAGTCGTGTCTTTGACTTGTTTCTGCTCAGCCTGCTGGCGTTCTGTCAGTTAATTCAGCTTGTGAAGCTTACTGAGTCTTCTTGCAACCCGTTTGCATGGTTCGAGTCCTTGCAGCAGTACTGTGGCTTACTGAGGTGATTTCAGCCGTGAAGCTTACTGGGTTTACCTGTCACTCGAATTATGCGTTCGAGTTCTTTACCTGGCGTAGAAATTCAGCTTTCAAGCTTACGTGCACGTTCAAGGTCACCTGAATGATTTGTTCGAGTTCTTCCTCTGCGCTGCGGCTTACTTCATGCACTTGTGTTGCTGGCGTCAGAGCTGACGCTTCGTAGCACGCCTCTGCGTCCGATTAGACATGACGGAAGTGGCCCCACTGTCAGCGTTTACTGCAGGTAGCATTGACCGTTTTTCTTCTGTCGTGGGCGCGAAAATTTCGCGGCGTGATGATGGTGCCTTGATCCTCGCGCGTAGTGGACGGAGTGGGAGGCGACGGTTTGCCTCTCCGCGCGACACGTGGACGGCTGGATGGAGCTGCGGAGAACAGCTCCTTCGGGAACGGCTGGGATGGACTGCGGCGCGCAGTATAAAGCTGTACCGCGACGGGGAAAAGGTCATCTTCTCCATTTGCCATCGTCTTCTCTCCTGCGCCGTTCTTGCCCCTTTCTGAGCTCATGCCTGTTCCTCTCTCCACCTTCGCCGAGACGATGAAGAAGACGAAGGCCACGACCAGCACCGCCGCCGCCGCCGGGACAATGGCGATGAAGAAACCCGACGGCGACTGGCAGAAGTCGTCGGTGAAGAAGGCGGAGCTGGAGGTCCTTCGCGCGCAGGGCCTGCTGCCGCCGGCGGACCAGGCGGCGGTGCGCGCGCCTGGGAAGGAGGTATACCCTGCCCCTCGGGAGGGGGAGCGCGTTTGCTTCGTGGACTTCCTTCCACGGGGCTTCGGGTTCCCTCTCCACGATTTTGTTCGTGGTCTCCTGTACGCCTATGGGGTTCAGCTCCATGATCTGACCCCCAATGGCGTCCTGAGCATCGCGAGCTTTATCGTGCTTTGCGAGTGCTTCATGGGGATCGCCCCCCATTGGGCCCTGTGGAAGTCTCTCTTCCTTGTCAGGAAGAACGTGGGGAAGAGCGGGTTGGCGTACCCGGTTGGCGGCTTCGGCATCCAGGTGCGAGGTGACACCTCGTACTTCCAGATGAAGAAGTCGGACTCCGTCCAAGGCTGGCGGAAGAGGTGGTTTTACGTCAGGTGCGACCAAGCCGGGCTGCCTGACTTCGACGGCGAGCGTGAGTTGCGGAAGACGTGCGCGTGGGCGCACCCGCTCGTGAAGGAGGAGAAGGAAGCCGTCAAGCCGCTGCTGAGCCTTCTGCGCCACCTGCTGAAGACCTTGGGGCGCGAGTCGGGTGGCGTCCACCTCATCGGCACCTTCTTCAGGCTTCGAGTGCAGCCGCTCCGTGCTCGCCCTCACCCGATGTGGGCGCACGAGGTCGGTGGCGACCCGCAACCCGACGATGAGGAGGTGGAGCTGAAGGTGAGGAGCATCACAAGTCTCCGAGCCGCGGACCCCTGCAACGTCAAGTGCCCGGTCGCAGTCTACGGGTCGACGAACCCTGTTCCTGAGGTAGGCTTCTGTCTTTTCCCTTGCTTGCTTTCTTGATTCACTTTTTCTTGATTCGACTGTCACTTTGTTTGCAGGGTCGTTCCTCCCTTATTAGCCTTCCTCCACTCATGGAGAATGGACCCCACGACGAGGCGACGTTCCTTGAAGAGGAAGGTGATGAGGATGACCTTCCTTCCGCCATCTCCCCGAGTGAGGAAGTGGAGGAGGATGAGGATGACGAGGAGCCGCTGCGGAAGAAACAGAAGCGGCAAAGCGGCGACTCTGCTACTGCTTCCTCCCCAGCAAAGGATGCGACTGCAGAATTGGAGGAGGATGATGAGTCGTCTTCGGGTGCCAAGAACCTGGGCGACTGGAGCGCGCCTATGGCCGCGCCTCCTGTTAGTTCTGCGCCGCCGCTCGAGTTCGCCAGGATGGCCTCCGTTTCCTTGGGAAGCGACGATGGCGTCGAAGTCACCAGGTTAGTCATGTTGGTTCTTTTGTGTCGAGTTTGCTTTCCGACTGGCGGGTTCTCTTTTTCGAACTTTTCTTGCATCTTTTGCCAGCCGTCATTCTGGTGGCACCGGTTCCCCTCCACATGAAGTGGAGCACACGTCCGCCCCTTCAGTCGAGCGAGCTGTGCAGGTGGCCGGGGAGCACGCGCGGGCTGGTGACTTCATGGCGCCACATGATGGTGCCGCGGCGACTTCGTCGGATGCTGAGCTGGTGGACCATGTAAGTACTTCTCGACTAGCTCTTCCGCAGTTGCATCGGGTGCGCGAACAGCGCTCCCGATGGGAGTAGCCCCCGAAGGTGTGGGCGACTAGGATAGTCGGGCACAACTTTATATATGCTTGTTTGTTTGCAGCCTTATTACCGCCAGCAGCTTGAGGGAGCCGCTGCCTTCGTTCGCCTGGAGAAGGAGAGGGATCAGCTGCGCATCTCCCTGGACCAGGCCACGAGGCGAGTCGCGGAGTTGGAGCAGCAGCTTCAGGCTCAGGCGGAGCTGGAGAAGGCGCTACACGAGTCGCAGGAGCGCGAGCGTGATCGGGACAACCGGGAGAAGACCCAGGTCGACCGCCTGCTCGCACTCGCCAATGTCCTTGGACGTAAGTTTTTCGGCTTGACGCTTACTTGTATAGTTGTTGAATTTGGATTGAGTTGACTCCTTTCCCTTGTTCAGAGAAATGCGGAGGCGCTCCCCCGGAGGGCACGTCTAGCGACGATGTCGACCTGGCGAACGCTGTCGGGTTCCTCGACCGCGTCTGCGCGTATGCTTCGACCGCGCTGCAACAGTCGACGACGGCGCTGCAGAAGTCGACTGGGGCGCTGGCGACTGTGCACCGGAGCATCTTCCCCAGCAGGTCGCCACCAGCTGCCGTGGACGCGCTCGCGGCGCCTTTTGAAGACGATGCGACCACCATCGCGGACTTCACCCGGGCGCAGACGGTACGTGGCTCCGAGCTCACTTTCCAGCTTCTTCTTGGTCATCAAGTTGCTGGCGACTTTGAGAAGGTTGTCAGCGACTTCCCTCGAAAACCTGACGGCAAGACCGCGTCCCTTAGCGGGGTAAAGGCGCAGGCGAGTCAGCTGGCCGCGAAGCTTGTCGCAACCTTCGAGAGGAGGATTGCCAAGGTAGCCGAAGCGGCTGCTGCTAGGAAGAGTCGCTCCCAGTCGGAGTCTGTAGTGTAGTAGTCTTGTAGTCTTCTTTTTGAGTCTGCAGTCTGTAATGAATTTGTATTTTGCGGGTATTCTGGCCTTGAATCATATTAACGCTGAAATGTGAATGCTTTCCTTCGACTGTGGCTTGAATGAGAAGCGATCCTTATCTGTTTTGACACTGTCGATTCCTGGCAGCCTGAAATGGGCGAGGACACTCCAGCTGTTGCGGCGACCGGCGCGGGTGATGAAGAAGGCACTCCTTTGGCTGAGCCTGCTGTTCGCCCTCGTCAAGCGACTTCGGCTCCCGCACGAAGTGCGAACGACCAACGGTTGATCACCTATATGAAGAACAAGGTGGTTGAGCTCGAGGCGAAGCTGAAGCGTGCTGAGTTGGAACTGGAGCGTTCTAGGTCGCGTCCTGTTGCAGAGTTCTCTCAGCGTGAGGAATTCATGCTTGGAGAAATCGACTTGATCAGTCGACAACTGCAAGGTTGGTTTTCTTAGCGCTGATCTTTGGCTTCCTCTTCCTTGCGATGTGCTGATTGTAGTGTTTTGATGCAGACGTGAACCCTGACTGGCAAGCTGAGCAGACCCGGGTGAACGAGCGGGTCGCCCGAGAAGCCGCGAGTAACACTTTCGAGGCGCGCCATTTTTGGTCGAATGCGTCTAAGGGGCGGATCCTTGCGTGTATGCTGGACCGCACCTGGCGAGCTGCTCTTCTCCTGGAGGGGTGCAGGAAGACTCTCTGGCAGATCCACCGGGTGTTCTTTCCGCACAATGGGCAGCCCAACGAGTTAGCCACGTTGTTGGAGAGGTTCCGCGAAGGTGGTGCGCTGAAGGAGATTGTCAACGCCCAACTCGTTGCCGGGGCGAACGTGGCGTTGGCGTACGTCCGACTGCATCGGCCGAACCTCGCTCTGTCAAGGCTGCTAGGTGGCTTGCCTGAGGAAGACGATTACGCCGAGACTCTGTCGCCTGCTCGTCAGATGATTCGGCAGGTCCAGAGGCTGAGTGAGCGTCTTGTAGGGCCACTCGATGCCCCAAAGGATGAGCCTGCAGAGTAGGGGTAACAGATTTCCGTTGTACAGCATTAGTTCGAAAAGGCAGATTTGCCAAGTGTAAATGTCAGTGTATGTAAACTGAGATGGGCGCAGCCCCCGAGTGCGTCGGGTAGCATCCTAGTATTAACTTTACACCTGTGGCGCAGCCCCCGAGTGCGTCGGGTGGCGACCTAGGTTTTCGAATGATACCTGTATGGCGCAGCCCCCGAGTGCGTCGGGTGACGGCCAAGGGTTTTCGACATGGACCTGTATGGCGCAGCCCCCGAGTGCGTCGGGTGGCGACCTAGGCTTTTTCAAGTGACACCTGTATGGCGCAGCCCCCGAGTGTTTCGAGTGGCGTCCTAGGATTTGGACTTGACCTGTATGGCGCGGCCCCCGAGTGGTTCGAGTGGCGGCCTAGGATTTGGACTTGACCTGTATGGCGCAGCCCCCGAATGCGTCGGGTGGCGGTCTAGGCTTTTCAAGTGATACCTGTGTGGCGTAGCCCCCGAGTGGTTCGAGTAGCGGCCTAGGATTTTGGACTTGACCTGTATGGCGCAGCCCCCGAGTGGTTCGAGTGGCGGCCTAGGATTTGGACTTGACCTGTATGGCGCAGCCCCCGAGTGCGTCGGGTGGCGGCCTAGGTTTTTCAAGTGATACCTGTATGGCGCAGCCCCCGAGTGGTTCGAGTGGCGGCCTAGGATTTAGACTTGACCTGTATGGCGCAGCCCCCGAGTGGTTCGAGTGGCGGCCTAGGATTTTGGTTTGACCTGTATGGCGCAGCCCCCGAGTGGTTCGAGTGGCGGCCTAGGTTTGAAGTTGCTTTTTGACTGAAAAAGTAAAGTGGAGAGCTTGTTCTGCAAATCACTGTATTGATTTTTGCGAGCAGGCCGCCTCATTAAAACCCTTCCAGTCCCCTTAGGTACCCTGGTAAGGGAAAGAGTGCGTCTGAAACCTGCCGCCTTGACATGCTGATTTTGGTACAACGAGGGAGTCGACTAGGCGTAGAAACGACGAAGCTGTGCGACGTTCCATGGGTTGCTGCAGACTGCTCCTGTCTTCGAGTCCTTCAGGCGGTAAGCTCCGCCGCCGATTGCTTCTGTCACAATGTACGGGCCCTCCCATGGGGAGGCGAGCTTGTGCACCTTCTTCTGTTTTAGGCGAAGGACCAGGTCGCCTGCGACGAATGCTCTTGGCCGCAGCCTCCGTCCGTGGTAGTTGCGCAGGTCTTGCTGGTAGACGGCTGTCCGTGCAAGGGCGATGTCGCGGGCTTCGTCCAGGACGTCCATGTCATCTTCGAGTGCTTCTTCTGCGTCGGATTCGTCGTAAGCCACCACCCGTGGTGCGTCGAACTTGATGTCGCAGGGCATGACCGCCTCTGCGCCATACACCATGAAGAACGGTGTGTATTGGGTGGATCTGTTTGGCGTGGTTCGCAGGCTCCAAAGTACTGACGGCAGTTCTTCGACCCAGGCGCCCGCGGCGCGTCTCAGCGGCACTCGCAGGCGCTTCTTGATGCCGTTGCAAACTAGGCCGTTGGCCTTTTCGACTTGCCCGTTGGACTGCGGGTGCGACACAGATGCATAGCTGAGTTTGATGCCTTGTTCGGAGCAGAAGTCTTTGAATTCTTCAGCTGTGAAGTTCGAGCCGTTGTCGGTGATGATGCCGTTTGGTACCCCGAACCTGAAGATGATGGACCTGATGAAGTTAACTGCTGATGATGCAGTCGAGCTTGTGATAGGCACGGCTTCGATCCACTTGGTGAATTTGTCGACTGCTACCAGGAGATGGGTATGTCCCCCTGGTGAAGATTTCTTGAGCGGGCCTACCATGTCGAGTCCCCATTGAGCGAAGGGCCAGGCTAGTGGTATGGTCTTCAATGCGGATGCCGGCGCATGTGGCCTGTTGGCGAACTCCTGGCAGCCAAGGCACTTCCTTACTAGGTCTTCGGCGTCTTGCATAGCTGTGGGCCAATAAAATCCGGCTCGCAGTGCTTTGGCCACCAAGGCACGACTGCTGGCGTGATGCCCGCAGATGCCAGCATGAATATCGAGCAGGATGGCTTGACCGTCGACTGGATCTACGCACCTTTGCAGAACTCCTGAGATACTTCTCTTGTAGAGCTCGCCGTTGATGATGGTGAAACCCTTGGAGCGCCGAATGATGCGTTTGGCTTCGACTGGGTCAACTGGCAGCCTTTGGTGCAGCATGTAAGCTAGATATGGTCCTGTCCATGTGGCTTCGACTAGCATTACCTCCATGGGTTCCTTCTCCTTGCTTGGCGGGTCGGGGGTGCTCGTTGAAGGTGCGGAGGGACCTGGTTGGGGTCGAAGCTTGATGGACCGCTGTGTAATGCGCTCGAGGAAAACGTCGGGTGGTACTGGCACCTTGTCTGATCCCATGTTGGCGAGGACGTCGGCTTCTTCGTTGCTTTCGCGGCCAATGTGCCGCAACTCGCAACCGTCGAAGGTGCCCTCCAGCTGGTTGTAGAGGTCTCTATAGGCGATCATGTTGTCAGCGATGGCGTCGGAAGCCTTCATAGTCTGCTGTACGACGAGGTAGGAGTCGCCGTAAATCATGAGGTGAGTGGCGCCGCAGTTTTTGGCCATCCGCATGCCATGGATTAGGGCCTCGTACTCTGCCTCGTTGTTGGAGGGTGTTGGGAAGTCCATCTGCAGAACGTACTTCAATTTGTCGCCTTTGGGGGAGATGAGGATGACTCCTGCCCCGGCTGTTCTGAACTTCTTGGAGCCGTCGAAGTACATTGTCCATGTGTTGGACAAGTCGGGCACATCTGGCAGCTGAGCTTCTATCCACTCGGTGGTGAATTCTGGCAGGACTTGGGCTTTGATTGACTTCGGATGAGCGTACTTCAGCCCCCAGGGCCCTAGCTCGACAACCCACTTGGCGACTCGCCCTGTCGCACGTTGGTTTGTGAGGATGTCAGAGAGCCCGGAGGAGCTTACCACCGTGATCGGGTGCTCGGAGAAGTAATGGACGACTTTTCTTGAGGTCATGAAGACCCCGTAGGCCAGCTTCTGATAGTTCGGGTAGTTTTGCTTGGACAGGGTCAGAACCTCGCTGAGGTAGTAGACTGGTCTCTGGACAGGATGGTTGTGCCCTTCTTCTTCTCGTTCAACTACGAGTACCGTGCTCACCACCCTGTTGGTGGCTGAGACGTAAAGGTAGAGCGGCTCGTTTGTCAGCGGCGCCACCAGCACTGGGGAAGTCGTCAGGGTCTTTTTGAGGTGGTCGAATGCGTCCTGCGCTTCCTCTGTCCACTCGAACTTGTCCGTCTTCTTCATCAGTTGGTAGAAAGGCAGAGCCTTCTCACCCAACTTACTAATGAACCGGCTGAGAGCTGCGACTCGGCCGGCTAGGCGTTGCACCTCGCGGAGCTTGGTTGGTGCTGGCATTGTGAGTATGTTTTGCACCTTCTCTGGGTTTGCTTCGATTCCTCTCGCGGAGACGAGGTACCCTAGCAGTTCTCCGGCTGGCACGCCGAAGACACACTTTTCCGGGTTCAGCTTGATCTGGTACTCGTCGAGTGCGGCGAAGACCTTGCGGAGGTCTGCCACGAGGGTATCTTCCTTGCGGGTGGTGACGACGATGTCATCTACGTAGACTTGAACAATCTGTCCGATGAGTCCTTTGAGGCATGCTTGCATTGTACGCTGGTATGTGGCGCCGGCGTTTTTCAACCCGAAGGGCATGGTCTGGTAACAGAAGACGCCGTCGGGTGTGATGAATGCTGTCTTTTCCTCGTCGTCGACGTTCAGTCTGATTTGCTGGTAACCTGAGTAGGCGTCCAAGAAAGACAGGCGCTCGCAGCCTGCTGTCGAATCGATGATCTGGTCTATCCGCGGGAGCGGGAAGTGGTCCTTGGGGCAGCATTTGTTGACGGCGGTGAAGTCGACACACATGCGTAGTTTCTTCGTCTTCTTCTTTTCCACCAGGACGGGGTTGGAGACCCAGTCTGAGTCTTTGATCTCTCGGATGAACTTGGCGTGCAGTAGTCGGTCGATTTCCTGACTGATCGCGTCTCGCTTGGGTCCGGAAAAACGTCGCATGGCTTGTTTGACGGGTCTTGCGTCCTTGTAGACTTTTAAGGAGTGCTCGGCGAGATTCCTGGGTATCCCTGGCATGTCAGAGGGTTGCCATGCAAAGATTTTCCAGTTCTCCCGTAGAAACTCGACGAGCGCGCTTTCCTATGCGGGAGTTAGACTCGACGATACTTTGACCGTCTTGCTGGCGTCAGTCGGATGGACTTGATGGGTTGATGTGTCGTCATTCGTGTTGAAGGCGGCGTCCTTGGCTGGCTTCTTGCGGGCCGGGAAGATGGTCCTGTCGTTGTCGGCTGCTATCGCCTCGAAGTGCTCTGTAACCCCGAAGAACTCGGAGATCTTGCTGAACTCGCGGTCACAACTGTTTGAGCGGTCGAAGTCACCATGCACTGTGATTACGCCTTTGGGTCCAGGCAGCTTGAGCATCAGGTAGGCGTAATGAGGTACTGCCATGAACCTGGCAAAGGTTGGGCGCCCAAGTATCGCATGGTACTGCGACCTCCAGTCGACGACCTCGAAGTCAATCGACTCCCTCCTGAAGTGCTCGGGTGTTCCAAGGATAACATCGAGTGTGATTGTTCCCATGGGCGTGATTGCTTGCCCTGGTACTATGCCGTGGAAGGTGGTCTCAGACTCCGGCAACTTCTCTGTCGATCTGTTCATCCTTCTGAGAGTGTTAGCGAAGATGATGTTAAGGCCGCTGCCTCCATCCATGAACACCTTCTTCAGATTGTAATCTCCGATTAGAGCTTCGACTACCAGGGCAGCGTGTCCGGGTCGAGGTACTGCCGGCGGGTGGTCTGCCCTGGAGAACGTGATCGGTGTTTCTGACCCCCTCAGGTAGTCTGGTACTGCGCGTGGGCAGGTGGTGGCTTGGAGGACTTGGCGGGTGATGAGCTTCTGGACCCTGTTTGAGGGGCGCCCCTTCTGTATCATGTTAAGCTGTCCGCGTGCGGCTGGGTACGCGTCATGTCCCGCCGGCTGGGCTTCGTGCTGCGGCTGCTGTTGCTGCTGTTGGGGAAAGGCTCCCGCCGCATGTCCTGGGGCAGCGTTCGCGGGTGCGGGTGCTGCCTGGATGGCGAGCTGTGCGGCTGGTAGCAGTGCGGGCGTAGGGGTGATGATGTGCTGCATGGCCTCATAGATCTTGCGCGCTTTGCGACAATCCTTCAACAAGTGGTTGGCGCCCCATTTGCCCGTTTCCGGGTTGCGGAACATGTGATGCTTGCAAGGTTGCGCCAGCTCCTCGGCTGGGGTCAATGCGCGTTTCCACTCGCGTTTGGGACCCCCGTCGCTGCGGTTGATGCTGCTGCTGCTTCGGTTGTATTGCCCTTGGTCGAACTGGCGACCTTGGTTGCCGCTGCGGCTGTATTGATGACCTTGATCGTATTGGCGATTGCTGTCACGTGTCTCATCACGGGGGGTTTGGTATCCCGCCGCTACTAGCTCGATCGAGTCGAGGTTGGTGAAACGTGGTTTCTTCTTTTGGCGTCCTTCTCGCCAGTTACTTGGTCCGGCCTCGTTCTTCGGGGAGGTGTCGCGGACGTAGTCCTCTCCTTCTGCCCACTGGTTGGCCACCTTCATGAGCTCGATCATGGTCTTCGGCTGGAGCCTACCGAATTCTTCGCGGAGGTCGCGGCGGGAGACGCCGTGCATGAAGGCGTCCATCACCCGATCTTCTGAGCAGGCTTCCATAGTGTTGCGGAGGAGTGTCCATCTTTGGATGTATGATCGGAGCGACTCGTCTCGCCCCTGCTTGCAGGCCTGTAGCTCGATGTAGGTTGTTGGCCTCGCGTATGTCCCAAGGAAACTTTTGATGAAGGTATCCCGGAATTCCTCCCAGGTACGGAAGGAGTCCTTAGGCTGGCTGGTGAGCCACCCGCATGCTGAATCCGTGAGCATGAGCTGGATGTACTGCATCGCCGTGGTTGAAGTTCCACCTTGACAGGTGCAGGCGATGAGATAGTCTTCGAGCCAAAGGCGCGGGTCTTGTTTCCCGTCGTACTTGGGTGTCCCAGCTGCGAGCTTGAAGCCCTTGGGCATGCGAGTGTCGCGGATGTTGAAGCTGAAGCATGCGGCGCCACACGGTTCAAAGTCGCGGTCGGCTTGATCGTCCGGGTTCGTCGCGCTGGTCGTACGCTGGGTGCGGTTGCGATCCACCGTCCTTTGCGCGATGACGTTGCGGAGGTCTTCGCCTGGTTGTGGCTGTCGTAGTTGCCTGGTCGTTGGGCCAGCGGGTGTTGCAGGCTCGTGGGCGCGGCGGCCTCGCTCCTCTCGTGCCTGCTCGTTTGGCGCCTTGCCCGCCAAGGCATCCTCTATTGCCCTCATGGACATGATTTGTTGCTTGTGGAGAAGGGCGCGCGCGTCACCCTCCGGTGGCTGCGTGAGTCGCAGGTAAGTTTCGACTGCCATGAGCGCGGCGTCGGCTGTCTTGGGAACGGGTATCCCGTTCTCATCCTCAGTTACGAAGGATGAGTCAAGGTTGCGGGTGACCCTGGCTCGGTCGGCTTCAGTCATAAGGGGCACGCGAGCCCTACGGCGGCGCGCTCCTTGGTTGACTTCCGTGGAGGAGGTAAACGAGTAGGCGGCCCTCCTGGCGCTTGACACGTCAGCCTCCCTCCTGCGTCGAAGGAGTTCAGCTTTTTCCGCGTGAAGGCGTTCGCCTTCCTTGCGTAGCAAGTATTGGACCGCCAGCTGATCCTCCCGGGGTGCATCCGGTGGGGGGAAAGTGCCGTCGTCGACATGCTTCATGGCCCTGATTGCCATGTCTCGCGTGATGGTGAGTTTCGTCACCTGGTCGGGCATGGTCACCTCGAGCGGGTACGTAGGTTCGTCGTCGTTCCCGGGTGGCACCGGGCCAGCCATGAAGACTTGCGCGGGGTAGACTTGGGTCGGGGTGTGGACGCTGCCGCTGCTGCTTCCGTCGTCCGAGTCTGGCTCGGGGTCGAAAATCGCTGCAACGTGGTGGGTACCGCGGTCGCCGCCGCGTCTTCCTTTCTGAAATTCCACGGTCTTTGCCGCGGGCACGGAGAGCGACTTCGCAGTCCTCGGCGCGAGTGCGATTGGCTTGGGGAAGACTTGGCGGGTCGATGAAGATGCGTGCAGCGCGGGCGATGGTGGCGCGACCTTGGCCGCTCGCGAGGGTGCGGTCGGCGCAGTCGAAGTTGATGCAGATCTTGGTTTTGCCGGCAGCGCGATCGAGATGGTCGGAGTAGACTCGATCTGCGTGGCGGCCGCTGAGGCGGTTGACGTGGCCGATGCAGACGCGGGTTCTGCAGCCGAAGATGCGATCTCCGCAGTCGCGGTGGGTGCGATCTCTACGGCAGATGACAGCGCGGACGGCACGGTGGTAGCAGATGCGGGTGTCGCCGCCGCGCGTGGCGCGATCGCCATGGACCTGAACACACCACGACTGTCTACAAGGTAGTGTATGGTACCGAAGGTGAGGCACATACCTACGTGCAGATCGGCGTACACCGAACGGCGGGCCGGCGGGTGGAAGGTGTACTCGAAGGAGCCGAAGCAGATTGGCTCCTGGGTAACGCAGACGTCGGTCTTCTTCGTTGATGGAGCCGGTGCGACCATGGTTCCAACGCTCGTTCGTTCCCACAGACGGCGCCAATTGACGAGTGTGTGACTCGGCAAATCCCAGGGTTGCGTACCCCAGGTTGATTGAGGGGGAGAGGGATGAGCGTTGGTGATCACGACGGCTGACAAGCAAGGCGTTTTACCCAGGTTCAGGCTCCCGGAGGATAAGACCCTACTTCCTGCTTGTCTGGTATTGATGGCGAGTGGCTTACAATGGCGAGATGCGATCTCGCTAGGGTTTGGTGATGGCGGCTATGCGCGTATTGATCTGTCCGTGTGTGTGTGTCCCTTGGACGAGCAACCCTCCTAGCCTTTATATAACAGGCTAGGTCTCGGGTGAACGGCGCCGATGGCGTTTACAGATATGGCAAGTCGTATGACCTAACCGACTATTCTTGGGCCATACGCTATCTCTACTGGGCCTTCCTTGGGCCTTTGCAGTCTTGGCGTGACCCAGGTATCCTCACCGTGGGATAGTCGGAGGGCAGCCCCACGTCAGTAGGCCAATAAAAACCTGATTGTAGAACCTTTTGTGCAGTTCTGTCTCCAGGATGATGTCCTCCATAAGAACTACTATGACATTTCCTCAATATCTCTCGTTGTTCATATTCTGGAACACACCTTGGCATAATACCGTCCACTTCTTCTTTATATAAGTGTGGGTCATCCCAAAAATAATGCCTCAAATCATAAAAGAATTTCCTCTGTTGAGCTGAAAAGGTTGGAGGCAAATACTTGGAAACAATAAAGTTAGCATAATCAGCGTACCAAGGACTATCTCGTGAACTCACCCTTATTGCAGCCAACTGTTAATTTGGAAAACTATAATTAACTAGAATAGGATCATAAGCAATATTTTCCAATCTATACAAATTATCAGCAACAGGATTTTCAGCACCTTTCCTATCTACAATATGCAAATCGAATTCTTGCAAAAGCAGCACCATCTAATAAGCCTAGGCTTAGCATCTTTGTTTTCCATAAGGTACCTAATTGCAGCATGATTAGTATGAATAGTAACTTTAGAATCAACAATATAAGGTCTAAATTTATCACAAGCAAATACTACAGCTAGAAACTCTTTTTCAGTAGTAGCATAATTTTTTTGAGCAGAATCAAGAGTCTTACTAGCATAATGAATAACATTTAACTTCTTATCTATTCGTTGTCCAAGGACAGCACCAACAACAAAATAACTAAGCATCACACATAATCTCAAACAGTAAATTCCAATCAGGTGGTTGAACAATAGGAGCACTTCTTAAAGCCTTCTTTAAAGTTTCAAAAGCTTCCTTGCAATCATCATAAAAAACAAAAGGTACATTTTTTTTGTAGAAGATTAGTAAGAGGCTTTGAAATTTTAGAGAAATCTTTAATAAATCTTCTATAGAAACCAGCATGACCAAGAATACTACGAATACCTTTAACATCTCTAGGGCAAGGCATTTTCTCAATTGCGTCAACTTTAGCTCTATCAACTTCAATGCCTCTTTCAGAAATTTTATGTCCAAGAACAATTCCTTCATTAACTATAAAGTGGCATTTCTCCCAATTAAGAACAAGGTTAGTTTCTTCACATCTCTACAAAACTTTATCAAGGTGGTGCAAACAATTATGGAAAGAAGTTCCATAGACAGAGAAATCGTCCATGAATACTTCCACAATTTCCTCACAAAAACCATGAAAAAGAGCAGACATGCATCTTTGAAAACTAGCAGGAGCATTACATAAACCAAAAGGCATACATCTATAAGCATAAGTTCCATAAGGACAAGTAAAGGTGGTTTTCTCTTGATCTTGCGCTTTAACAGCAATTTGTGAGAACCCAGAATAACCATCAAGAAAGCAAAAATGAGTTTTCTTAGACAATCTCTCTAACATTTGATCAATAAAAGGCAAGGGATAATGATCTTTCTTAGTAACTTTATTAACCTTTCTAAAATCAATGCACATTCTATAACCAACTACTACTCTTCGAGGAATAAGTTCATCATTTTCATTGGCACAACAGTAATTCCTCCTTTCTTAGGGACACAGTGCACATGAATTACCCATCTACTATCAGCAATAGGATAAATAATACCAGCATCAAGAAGTTTCAATACCTCATTTCTTACCACTTCCTTCATCTTGGGTATTAGACGATGCTAATGTTCAACAACTGGCTTTGCACCAGGTTCCATATTAATAGCATGTTGACATATAGTAGGAGAAATCCCTTTTAAATCATCAAGAGTATAACCAATAGCTCCACGGTGCTTCTTCAACACTTCCAATAATTTTTCCTCTTCTCTACCTGAAAGGTTAGCACTAATAATACCATGATATGTTTTCTTATCATCTATATGAGCATACCTAAGGTTATCAGGCAAAGTTTTTAAATAAAAAACATGATCCTCCTTAGGTGGGAGTGTAGTACCCAAATCTTCCACCGGTAAATTGTGTTTCCATATTGGTTGACGAAGAAATATTTCATCAATCTCATTCCTTTCTTCCCTAAATACTTCACTTTCATGATCTTCCATATATTGCTGCAAAACATTGTTAGGAGCAAGAGCAATTGAGGCAGGCTGTTCAACTTTAAAGTCTTCATTAGGCAATTCGGTTTCATAAGGAGTTTTAGCAAATTTCGAAAAATTAAACTCATAAGATTCACTAGCAAATTTAGTAAAGATTTTCTCTTTCTTACAACCTATAACAGCATCACAAGTATTCAGAAAAGGTCTACCAAAAATGATAGGACAAGTCTTACTAGCAACCGAACCAAGTACGAGAAAATCAGTGGGATATTTAGTCTTACCACATAAAACTTCAACATATCTAACAATACCAATTGGAGAGATAGTTTCTCTATTAGGAAGTTGAATAACCACATCAATATCTTCAACCTCACAAGGACCAATCTCATGCATGATTTCTTTGTAAAGCTCATAAGGAATAGCACTTGAACTTGCACCAATATCACATAAACAATAATAGCAATGATCACCAATTCTAATAGAAAGCACATGAACACTAGTTTTCCTAGAACTTTCAGGATGTGAAACAATATTAGAAGCATCCTTACAGAATATAATATGCCCATCTTCTTTTAGGTTGTTGGCTGCGCCGTTTACGATAACCAACGCGGAACCTGCACACAACACAACCAAGATACGTTGCCCCAACTTAACAATGAGGTTGTCAGTCTCACTGGCTTGCTGTAAACAAAGGGTTAAACGTATGATCACTTGTAGGAAAAGGCTTATAGCCACCAAGTCACCCCTGGCGAACCAGATTTTCCGTTCGCCAGGGGCAAATAGCCCTGTCGAGCAAAGACCGCATTCGCTAGGACTAAGCCCTTTAGCCCTGGCGCAAAGAAAGCACGTTCGCCAGGGGTACAGGCGGGGCTACGGGCGGCCGATACGATGACCATAGTCCTGGCGAACAGACGCGTGGGTTCGCCAGCGCTACGCCAAATACTCCTGACGCATTTAAACTGTGTTCGCCAGGACTATAAACTACGGCCGCGACATAGTAACTGCTGGCGAACGTTGCTAGTGCTTCGCCAGGAGTAGGATATTCAACCCTGGCGAACATTTATCTCTGTTCGCCAGGGGTGCTGTGTGATTTTTTATTGTACAGAAAAAACCCCATTAAACTAAAAAGAAAAAAAATTAAACATTTAAAAGAAAAAGAAAAAGAAAATGGAAAGCCTTTACAAAACAACCCTTTGCAAAAATATTAAAACAAACCTTTGCAAAAATATTAAACATAAAAATTAAACATTAAACATTAAAAAGAAAAAGAAAAAGAAAATGGAAAACCTTTACAAAACAACCCTTTGCAAAAATATTAAACACAAACATTAAACATTAAAAAAAAAAAAAAAAAATGGAAAACCTTTACAAAACAACCCTTTGCAAAAATATTGAAAACAAACCTTTAAAAAAATATTAAACATTAAAAAACATTACGTAAAAATTACGGACACCCCTCTTTAATTATAACTATTTCACTCCACACATTTAATACATTTTCTTTACCAATTAGGTCATACACTCATTTAAAAAATTTAAAGATTTTTAAAACTGTTAAAACCACCCTTTATAAAAACATCTAACATAAAATAAAAAGAAAAAACATAGTAGCTGCAAAGAAAAAGAGAAACATTAAACAGAGAAAGAAAAAGAAAAAGGAAAACTACTCCTGGCGATCCTGTCCAGTTTGTTCGCTAGGACTACGAAAAAGAAAAAAAAAAGGGAAAACTACTCCTGGCGAACAGAGTCCAGTTTGTTCGCCAGTACTACGTAGTGCTGGCGAAAAGGATAGTTGGTCCGCCAGGACTATGTGTTCGCTCACTACTAGGTCGAGGCCGCGCGCGGCTATCCCACACTTAGCCGTTTCGCGCGCGCCTTCGTCTCCAAACGCGAACTGCCGTGCTCCGACCACCCCCCTGCCACACTCCGGCCATCTCCTGCCGCGCCGCTGCTCCAGCCACCCCCTACAATGCCGCGCTGCTCCGGACCCGCTGCTCCCCACCGCGACGCGCAGCTCCGACCCCTTTGCCCCGCGCCCGCGCCACGCCGTCGCCGCCAGCCCCGACGAGCACGCGAGCGGCCGACCTCGCCGCCAGGTAATACTCCTCCCCTCTTCTCCTCCGGCCTGTCCTCTTCCTCCTCCTCCTTCTCTCCTCCTCCTCCGCCCCTCTTCCTCCTCCTCCCCTCCTCTTCTGATTCCTGCATAGTAGGTGTTTGTAGAAATTCCTGTTAGAGGTTCCTACAAAGTAGGTGTTCATTTTACTTGTTTTAGAATTTAGGTTTTCATTGTTTTAGTAATTAAAGTGGTTAGAGGCTGCTGTTTAAATTTAGGTGTTTTTAGAAATTAGGTTTTTTTGGTGTTTTTGAATTTAGGTGTTTGTAGAAATTAGTTGAATTAGCTCCTGTTTTTGTTAATTTTGACAGTTGAGGTTTTTGTTAATTTTTCTTAAATGCTTCCTACTGTTTTTGATAATTTGGCTTAAATTAGTTGCTTGAATTTAGCTTTTTGTTAATTTTTCTAATGTTTTTGTTTAAATTAGGGTTTAGATTCCTGTTAATTATTAATTCATTTATTTATTTTCCTTATGCAGGAACTGTAGAAGGACCTCGACAGTTTCAGGTGAGATGTGAATGGAGGTTGGAGGAGGTGTATGTTTGCGGAGGTTGGTGGAGGTGTATTTTTGCGGAGGTTGGAGGAGGTGTATTTTTGCGGAGGTTGGAGGAGGTGTATTTTTGCGGAGGTTGGAGGAGGTGTTTATTATATGTGTATGATGTGAATGTTGTCGGCCGGAGATGCCGGTCGGCATTTTGAGATGTGAATGAGATATGTTTGCAGGTACACATGAGGCCCTTGAGTTCGCCGGAATGTTGATTAACTTCCATTCATGCAATTCGGGTACTCCATATATGTCATATTTTTAGCAAAGGTCATGCCAAAATTTTCCGTGAATTTTGGTATGACTTGTGTTAAAAATAGTACATGTATGGAGTAACCGAACTCAAGGACTTGTGTTGAAATTTTCTTTATATCTATTGTACTAACTATAAGTTTTTTAAATAGTGCGAATATGGCTCACAACACCGAGGCCGGAGGTTCTGGGGCACATGGCGAGGACGATGCCTACTTGGCATATCTTGCGTGTGACCACGACCGACAACAAGATGCCGATGATGAGATGGAGGAGATAGGCAACGAGACAAGCACCGGCGGTGAAGGCACTGGCGCTGAAGGCACGGTCGCCGAAGGCACTGGCGCCGACGGCACTGGCACCTCCGGTAGCGAAGCCGCGCGCAAACGAAAGAATCGACGCCCTAACCAGCTCAGCACCCAACGAACTGCTTTTGATGAGGTAGACCCTACAAGCGGTGAGCCTACTATGCCTGCAGATAAAGCACGCGGGTACGGCAACACATTGGGAGCCATTGTTCGTACCTTTGCGAACATCAATGATGAAGGCATTAGGGGAAAGGACAACAAAGCTGTGGCCACACTCCTCATTGAGAAGCTGCATGCACGCTACAAGTTCCCAGCCGACTACGATAACCTTGATCTTAAGAAGAATATCGTGAACACCTTCGCCCTCGGCAGGTTCACCAAAGCCTTGAGCACTTGGAGGTCTCTTGTGAGGGGGAAGATTGAAAAGGGTGCCGATTATCAAGAGATATGTCGGTAGTGGCCTTCCATTACGGAAGATCACTATAATAATTTTCTCGCCAGAGACCAACTCCCTTCTAAGAAGCAGCAGCGGAAGTGGGGAAAAACTATGCACGACAAGAACATAGCTCCCCACACTCTTGGAAGTGGTGGCTACAAGGGAAAGGAACCCATTTGGGACAAGGAGGATGCTAAAAGGGATGGGCCTAGCCCATACGGCAAGATCGAAGACCCGCTTGCCAAAAGGTTTATCAGGGCCCGCTTCAAGGTGGACAAAAAAACCGGGCAACTTGTCGCTAACGAGAAGATGAAGGATGTTGAGAAGAAATATATCGAGGAAGTCGAACTAGCAAAGTCAGCTGGTGAAGAAGGCGCCTCAACACTTGGCCCGTGGGACAACGCTTTTCACAGGGCGTTGAACAAGGTAAAGAAAGTGCCGGTGGAGCGTCAGCCGCATCGTGGCCGTGTGGTCGGCGCCGGGATAGGTAGAAAACATAAATTCTACTACCCTGAGGCCAAGGAGACACGAGAGCAGAGGAGGAAGAGCAAGGAATTAGACTACAAGAAGCAATTGGACGAACTCAAGGGAAATATGAAGACTACCATCGAAACTACCGTTGCACATACGGTCGACGCCATGCTTCCCACCCTTTGCGAGACAATCGGGAATTGGATTGAGGGAGGGAGAAGCGGACCTATTCCCATGATGGGCAGCTCACGCGCTAGCAATGCCTTGAACACTGTGACGCCCCTGAACACCAACCCTAACTCTGGAATGGCCGGTCAGACACCGCCTCCCGAGCCGCCAGTTCTCCTCGAGCCTCATACCAACCCTACTAACGTCTCTTCCACGTCGGCGGGCGTCCGCGGTCCGTCGCCATTAGAAGAGCTCAACGCCCTCACGGTAATTAAGCTTCACAAAAGCTTCGACAAGCTATTACCTCTATTCGTGTGGCTACATTTCTAACGCCTTACATGTTTTTCCGCAGGCCGACACCATGGCCTGCACATTACTATTGGAGGTGAACCATGAGCTCAAGGATGTGGCGAAGGCAAATATCATGTCACCGCTTAACCGCATTTACCACACGGTTCCTATGCCTGAATGCATGATGAAGGTTTCCTTGGTCCGGGTATTGGAGGAATGCCAAAATTTGGACCCTCCGAGACAACCCCCTGCAGACACCGAGTTGACCCTCGGAGAATGCATGGGTTGGACCGTGCAATGGCCCAAGGCACTTATTAGAATTGATCGTCCTTCCTCGACCGCAGAGCCAACTCCACCTGCAGACAATAATGACCAAGAGGCCGACAACGGTGGTGATGACAATGATGCCTTCAATTTCAATGATGATCACTACGAGCCTGCGTTCCTCCAAGGTCAGAATACACCCGACCATGATTTAATGCATAAGCCCTTGTCAAATATTGCTCCTTCATGCTCGAAGCGTTGTCTGTTCAACTCTCAAACAATGCCAGAGCCTGTTGAGGATCCAACTGGTCTCAGCCAGGACACACTACTTGGCGCGGTGAATGCGGCGCCCGTGAAGGAGCCTAAGAAGACCGGGCGAAAAAGGGAAAGAAACATCCCCTTGAGTTCAACAACCAGCAGGAGCCGGGCTCTAAGTCAAAGCCGCGCCGTGTTAAGGACAGTATTACCATTGAGAAATGGCATACTCTCCATTATATGGGTAAATCAATTCTGCCACCGGATTTACTCAGTCGCGTGTCTACTGATATGAAGAACGTCCACAACACTATTCACTACGTGGAGGGCAATCTTCCAAGGAGAAAAATCCATCACTTCCGCTTTTCACGGCGAGGGTACCAGAGGGGTTCAACTTTGTCCATGAAGACCCCGGGCACATGATCCCCATAAGATTTGATGACCTCTTTAACATGTTCCACATGAATGCGCTCCACCCATCCATTGTCCGTCTGATTTCGCTCAGTATGGGGCAACAACTCCTTAAAGAGAAAACCAATTGCATCTCGATAATTGACCCCTTCTACGTGCTTGAGGGCTGGTTGAAGAGCAATGACGGTCGGCAACGCGTGACGCAATTCCTTGAAAATTCCTTCCACAATAATCCATCAAAGGACTTCTTTCTCATGCCTTACATTCCTGAGTAAGTTGTCATCTATTCCCTTTAATTAGTACATTTCTATCGTTAACTCTCCATGCACATAGGTTAATTTGCCTCTCTGAAACTTTTTCCGCAGAAACAAATACGGCACCCTCATTGTTTTACACCCAAAAGATTCTAGTGCCTTATATCTCGACGCGGGTGATAATGAGAAGCCGAAGGACTACAAGTTAATCAGGGATGTTCTCGATGAGGCTCTCAACGGCTACTACTTAAATCAAGGACTGATGAGAAAAGTGAACAAATGGCGCAGAAAGATCGTGTTCCAACACAAGAAAAAGTTCCCTTGCATCAAGAAGGCGCCTGGCAGTCCGATGGACGCCTGGTACATCCTTCTACACATGCGGGACTACGTTATGGATCAAGAATGGAAACAATTTCCTTCTACTGTGGACAAATGGGCACGGTTACTGGCCGATGTTGATGATGCTACAATTAGACGAGAATTCGGACGCATCCAGCAAAGGGTCGCCGAAATAATCTGGAAGGACGTCATCATGACAAATGGGATACTCTACTACCGTCGACCACCAACCAATAGCGCAGAGATTGAAGCTCTTCTACGGCAACAGGGTGATCACCGGCCCTTCTAGTCGTTAGAAGGTGGTCTCCCGTTCCCGGGGAAGAAGTGGGTGAAGCCGACGGCCTAGAAGGTGACGGTTTGGTTCTCGACTTAACTCTGTGGGGACATATATAGGCCGAAAAACCTCACACACAGGAATGACATCGCCGCTTGGCGTGATCATCTCTCCCTCTGTATCATGTGATTAAAATTGTGTGACATCTGTACTTTACATCTTTCTATACCGAATTTCTTGCATTTAATATTCTTATTGTCTTATGTATAGAGATGAAGAAGTGTGGATCGAGAAAAGGAGGACGAGCCGGAGAAGCTTGAAGATATGAGCCGGAAGACCATTACTTCATCGCGATCATCCTCTCATCGTCGTTCCGGTCCTCTAGCTAGGTGTAGACCGGGTCATTGTAATATACATTGCTTCTCCCGACTTGAGTATCCGTACTTGTGGATTTATATTATGGCGTATCCGCCGTACTTGTGTGATGGATCTATATTATGGTTACTTGCGTATCTGTCCTTCTGGATTTATGTACTTTTTATTTTTCTATTTTCTGCAATTATATATGAATTATATATGAATTTGCTGATGTAATTCCAATTTTCAGCAAAAAAAAATTAATTCGAAATTATACCACTGGCGAACATGTTGGACTACCCCTGGCGAACACTGGTTTACTCCTAACGAACATGAGACATTACTCCTGGCGAATGCGCATGGCACCCCGGGGCTATCCCAACTTCAGCGCTGGCGAACAAAGGAGTAAAAGAGATAGTCCTGGCGAACAATATGTGTTCGCCAGGAGTACCAGTTACCACTGGCGAGACAGTGCTTCTGAATCCTCCCGAACTAGGGTTGACGACGGCGGTGGCTGCGTAATGTTTTCTGGAAAAGTGTTCGGGTGTTTAGGGTTTTCCCGCCGGGGGGTCTTTATAGGCGAAAGGGCGAAGGAGGTGGAGCTCCGAGGGGCCCACACCACGTGGTGGCGCGGCCAAGGAAGGAGCCGCGCCTCCACCAGGTGAGGCCGTCTCGTGGCCCCCTCCGTCTCCTCTTCGGTGTTCTGGATGCTTCCCGGGAAAATAGGGATATTGGCTTTTGTTTCGTGCAATTCCAAGAATATTTCCGTAACAGTTTTTCTGAAACCTAAAACAGCAGAAAACAGGGAACTGGCACTGTGGCATCTTGTTAATAGGTTAGTCCCGGAAAATGCATAAAAACCATATAAAGTGTATATAAAACATGTAGCAATGGGTATAATATAAGCATGGAACATAAGAAATTATAGATACGTTTGAGACGTATCAAGCATCCCCAAGCTTAGTTCTACTCATCCCGAGTAGGTAAAACGATAACAAGAATAATTTCTGAAGTGACATGCTTTCACACAATCTTGATCATATAATAATGTAAAGCTCACGTTATGAATGAAGTGACTCAAGGCAATGGTCTATAGTTTGCTAACAAATAGACAAGGAGTAAACAACTACATCATATAAGTAAAAACTTCTCATGGATAGTACTTTCAAACAAGCATAAAAAAGATTTGCATAAGCGTTAACTCATAAAGCAATAGTTTCTAAGTAAAAGAGCATTGAAGTAACACAAAGGAAGATATAAGTTTCAACATTGGCTTTCAACTTTGAACATGTATATCATATAGATAGTTGTCAACACAAAGAAGTATAACAAGTGCAATAAGTAAGCATATAAGAATTGTTGCACACAGTTGACACACGTGTTTGATTCGAGGATAGAAAGAAGTAGGTAAACTGACTCAACATAAAGTAAAAGATAGACCCTTCGCAGAGGGAAGCAGGGATACAAGCATGTGCTAGAGCTTTTTAGTTTTTATAGGTTTTTGAAATCATATAGAGAGCATAAAAGTAAGTTTTTGAGTGGTGTTTGTCGTTGTCAACGAATGGTAATGGGTACTTTACCCCCCTTGTCAACCAGACTTTCTAAGAGCGGCTCCCATGAAGGACGTTATTTCTACCCAAGAGTAGATCATCCCTCTTATTCTCTTTTGTTTACACATGTAGTTAAAAACTAGTATCATTGCTTGGCTAATTAGATCAGGGCAAAAATGTGAAGAGAATGCAGCGGTCAAAGTTGTAATTAATTGGGACTGGGCACCCCATTTGCCAGCTCTTTTTGCAAAGTTAATGGATAAACGGTGTATATGCCACTAGTCCGGTTGGTGAAAGTCTGTCTAAAAGCAAATGACAAGGTTGATATCCGTAACACCACATACTTCCTCATGAGCTAATAAACATTGACACAAATAAGGGATAATAAGTTTTGAATAAAAGGTATCACACAAAGTATTTGCTTGGAATGGCAGGAAATACCATGTAGTAGGTAGGTATAGTGGACACAGATGCCATGGGTTTTGGCTCAAGGTTTTGGATGCACGAGAAGCATTCCCTCTCAATACAAGGCTTTGGCTAGGAAGGTTATTTGAAGCAAACACAAGTATAAACTATGACAACAAGACGTATATAAAAACATATTGCAAGCATTATAAAACTCTACATTGTCTTCCTTGTTGTTCAAACACCTTTACTAGAAAATATCTAGACCTTAGAGATAGCAAACATGCAAACCAAATTTCAACAAGCTTTACGGTAGTTCTTCACTAATGGGTTTTAACTACATGATGTAAAAGCTTAAACATGATCTACTTGAGAGCTCAAAACAATTGCCAAGCACCACAACATATAAGAAAACAATCCATTAGAGCATGTATATCTTTTCATTATACCATCTAGCACATTTAGCATTTTCTGTTTCCAACCAAACACCAATCAACTTATTTAAACATAAACTCTCCAAGTAATTAACAATGAAACAAGAGAGTATAACATAAGAGAACTAACAGATCTAAACAAGAGATGCATGAAAAACAAGAGCTGAAAGAATTGAATTAACATAGAAGAATACTCAACAAATAATAGTGAAGAATAGGAGTATTCATAAGAAAAAGCGGAGCGTGTCTCTCTCCCACAAAGGAATGCTAGGATCCATTTTATTCAAAGAATAAAAATAACAAAAGCAAAAATAAAAACAAACAGACGCTTCAAGTAAAGCACATAAGATGTGAAGGAATTAAAATATAGTTTCACTAGAGATGACCTGATAGTTTGTTGATGAAGAAGGGGATGCCTTGGGCCTCCCCAAGCTTTGACGCGTGAGTCTTCTTGAAATATGCTTGGGTGACCCACGGGGACATCCCCAAGCTTAGGCTTTTTCATCTTCTTGATCACATCATATCATCCTCTCTCTTGATCCTTGAAAACTTGCTCCACACCAAACTCAAAGTAAACTTCATTAGAGGGTTAGTGCATAATCAAAAATTCTCATATTCTGCATGGACAAAATCATTACACATGCTACTGGACATTAGCTACAGCCACTGGTATTTTGTGGAGGAAAAAGATCCACTCAAAAACAGCAAAAGGAGCAATGCAAAATAATGGCGGAATCTGTCAAAAACAACCATACTCTCCTCTCTCATAATAATTTTCAGTAGTAGAAATAAATTCAACCATATAACCACAAGAATCATTCAACTTAGATAATATAGGCACATAAAGAGGATCATTAAATTTATTTTGGAATATATTAGCATTATTCCCTCTTTCAAAATAGTTACTAAGGTCAATATCAAGTTTAAGATCATGTTTGCAACAAAGATTTGGAACTAGAGACAATTGCAAACCACATAAGTATCTCTCAACATAAGCAAATTTCTGCTCCATGGTGTAATTAGGAGAATTCAAGAACAAAGTAGGACTCTCATGAGTAAGAGTACCATTACAAGCAGCAATTATATCATTTTTATCCTCACATAAATAAGTAATAACTTCTAAACATAAAGGATTATTGATAAGCGTAGGACCATCATCTAAAGCATTATCATATATAACATTAGGGCGCACATTTTTACTTTATGTTATTTCCCTTTTATTTGAGTCAAGGAACATGCTTTTTTCAAATTTATCAAAAGTAGATATTTCAATAGATTCATGACATTCAACAATATAGCACACTTCCTCCTTAGACACGCATGGAGGACAATCAAATAATGTAAGAGTTAAAGAGTTACTATCTTTAGGAGGTAGATCCTCCTTTTGTTCTTCACTCTCCTCCACTTTTTCTTCTAATGAGCTTTCATGTTCAGCAATTTCTTCTTCTACAGGTTCCTGCAAGACAACGGTTTCTTCTATTTGAGGATGTCTTTTCTCAAGAAATTCAGCAATATAAGAATTATCATTATAATTCTCAAGACAGTAACCAAGTATAGCATAATTCTCAGTTTTACAAGGAGCATCATCATTTTGAATATAACCAGCAATTTCATAGGCACCCTTAAAAACAACAAATTCTTCAATTTGTTCAAGATTACCAAAGTCATAGTTTCCTTTAGCATAAGCAGCCAAGGTTTCATTATCATTATAATCACATTGGAAAGGTAGGTGTTTATGCCTTGTACAACAAAAAGATTCATTAAAGCAGTAGGATTCATCATATGTAGAACACAAGTTTTTAGCAAAATAATTCAATCTACTTATTTGTTCCCACAAATATTTCCCTTTTTGAGACAGGCGGTATTCCTTATAATAATTTTGTTGTTCCTTCGTGAACCCACTTAGCCAATAGGATTTTGTTTCAAAGAGAGTAGGCATTGATAGCAAATAAATAACTAGACATAATATCAAACCGAAATAAACTAGATGCAAGTAACTAAATTTTTTTGTTTTGTTTTTAATAATAATAAGCAAACAAGTCGATAATAAAAATAAACTAAGCAAGACAAAAACAAAGTAAAGAGATTGGAAGTGAGAGACTCCCCTCGCAGAAGAGCTTGATCTCCCCGGCAACGGCGCCAAAAAAATGCTGGTGCTTAGTTGACGAGGGAGATAGAGATTTGCTGAACAGAAGTGCCTTCACCTCCCCGGCAACGGCGCCAGAAAAATGCTTGATGACTGAGTTGAAGATCTTCTTCTCAGCAGTTGGGAAACCCCAAGAGGAAGGTGTGAAGCAGTGCATCAGCAAGTTTCCCTCAGTTATGAAACCAAGGTTATCAATCCAGTAGGAGATGAAGATTCTTCTGAAGGTTGTTGGCGACGTCGTTTACGATAACCAACGCGGAACCTGCACACAACACAACCAAGATACTTTGCCCCAACTTAACACTGAAGTTGTCAATCTCACTGGCTGTAAACAAAGGGTTAAACGTATGGTGTGGAAAATGATGTTTGTTTGTAGAGAATGATAGTAACAGTTTGCAGTTGGTTGTATTATCAATGTAAAGAAAAAGGACCGGGGTCCACAGTTCACTAGTGGTGTCTCTCCATAAATAATAATAGCATACATGAGGGTAAACAAATTACAGCCGGGCAATTGATAAAATAAAGAACTGCATAATGATATACTAGTCATGGTGTCTAGTGTGAGATTCATTTGGGCATTACAACATGATACATAGACCGTTATCCAACTGCATCTATGACTAATAATTCACTTTCCGGATAGCATCCGCAACACCTTTCAGTATTAAGTGTAACACCCCAATTTTCTGAAAACTATAATTGTGGTGTTATTCTAGAATTTTCAGCCTTAGCTAAAACTTTTGTGTGTGAAAGTTATGTGGCATGAATCATTTTGTTGCTCTTATTATTCTTGTTTGATTTCACTAGTTGTCTAAGTTGATAGAATCACTAAAACACAAATAACTAGATGAAAAATTCAACTCTTGTGATCTTCATGTCTGTTAAAACTTAGCAAATCTAGGGCCTAATATTAAGCAAACCTTAAATAGTTTTTGACATGCATTTGAACCAATTTGGTCTATGTCATATACAGTTTCATACCCTGTTTCAAATAATCACAAAAGGACTTGTTAAGACATAAATCTCACAAGCTTTTGTAGGCATCAGAATGCAGTGACCATTTGGGTCATTTTCTTTAGATTTCAAAAATCTTTCTTTCCTTTTGTGCTTTGAATGATTTGTTTTGTGTGTGCACTTAAGAGAACAGTAGCTGCACCACCATCTAGTTAGTGTGGACAAATTGTTTGAAAACATTTGTGAACTTGTTGCATTTGAATTTCAAATTTTCGGTTGGATTTCTTTAAAAACCAGCCAACCCCCCCCCCCCCCCCCCCCCCCCCCCTCTCTCTCTCTGTCCCTTGCCTTGCTGGAGAAGAAGAGCAGCCACCCCACCCCGCTGGCCCACATGTCATGGACCCGAGGCCCTCTCCACCACTCCCCTCTCTTCTCTTTCCCTCTCCCCCAACCGGAGCTCACTCCCCTCTCTCCCACTGGCCAGGCCACGCACCACCCGGCCACTCCCCCTCTGCCTCCCTCTCCACCGCCCACACTGACGAGCCAGAGAGCCCCCAGCCCGCTCCCCTGTCCCTCCGAGCCGAGAAACCCTAGATCAGGAATCCGTTCTAAAACTCGACCCGCGCCCTCCCCTTGCTCATTTCTCTCCCTCCCGAGCCGCACACCACACCACTCCACTCCCCCACGAAACCCTAGCATTCCCTGTGCCCTCTGTCGCTCGGAATCGTCCGAGGAAACCGAAGGTCACCGCCGGCGAAAACGGACCGTAGCCGCCGTTCTACCCCTCCGTTTCTCGCCATTTTTGGCTTCCCGAGCTCCCTCTTCGAGGCCTACCTCACCCCCGTCTCCGTTTTCTTTTTAGGTGCCCGAGGCCGTCGACTCCTGTCGGCCCAGTGGATTCTAGGGTGTGTAGAGCCCACTCTCCACGGCCCTCACACGCGCCGATGTCGGCGGGACGACTAAGGACCAAGCAAAACGCTTGGGGAGACCCCCGAGGGGAGAGCCCCCTCGAGGGGACTTGAGGAGGCAGCGAAGGGCCTGAAGGGGCTCCCCCTGAGGCTGCCCCCCGGCAAGGCTTTCTCCCCCGAAGGGGAGTCAACGCAATTCCCACCACAGGGCCTCCCGGGCCCTGCGGGGATGCTTCGCCACGAAGTAACCGCTGCAGAGCGCACATGGTCTCTGCAGCAGCCGCAGAGTGACGCGCGCGTCTGCGCGCGATGACGACGGCGCCGCAGTTGCCGTTCTGGTGATAAAAGGAGTCAACAAAGCTCTGTGTCCCCTGCGCCGCCAACAAGGCTTTCCTCTTTGGTGATAAATCAGGTGGCCAGCGCAACGCTCCAACGGCGACGTCACCGTGGGCACCCCCACGATCTCTGCAGTACCAGCTGGCCGCTCTACAAAGACGGCGGCTGCCCTGCCACGAAGGCAGGCCTTGCGACCATGGACCGAGTCCATGGGCAACCCAGCTGCGGTGCACCCCGCTCCACCATTTCGTCGCCATGTGGGAACCCTTCCGCTGCGCAGCACGCAGGGATGAGGCCCGGGGCGCCTATATAAGGAGCAGGAGCGCCACCGTAGTGAGGGATCAATCGATCGATCACCCATCCATTGACACCCCATGGTAGCTTAGCCAAGCCCAGCGAGCCCGAGGAGGAAGAAGGCCCGAACCTTCCCCCTCCGAGCTCCGCACCGCCTCGCGAGGGCCCGCGGCAAGCTCTTTGTACTATAGCCCCTACTGAGCAATACAGACAAGCAGGAGTAGCGGTTTTACCTCACCCTGAGGGCCGTGAACCTGGGTACGGGCCGGGGTCCATCTCTGTCGTGCTGTTCCTCTACAGGCTCGACGAGCACCGTCGCCGAGCCGGTTGTGGGTTGTTGACCAACGTGTTCAGTCCGCCTCACGAACTTCTCCCCCGAGAGTGGTTATCCCTGTTCCGTGGGAATCACACCTCGACAACTCCATCCGCGAACCGAGAAGGGCACCGCCGCCGCCGCCATGGACTCCGGCGTTGCATGCGGCTCGTGAGGACACCGTCGAGCGCGCCGTCACCCACTCCCCCGACCCCGACCCTTCCCCGACCTCGCCCAAGCCCCTGGTGAGCGCGCCGCGACCGCCCGCTTCTTCCCTCTGATGAGGATATATCGGTGGATTATGATGATTATACATGCTTACACTGGAAGGAAATATATAGCCTAACCGATGATTATTATAAGGTGAACTCATTCCTAGTTGGACATGATACTTTGATTTATAAGAATGTTATACTACCTAAGTTATTGTGTTCTTGTATCATTAGGTTTGAGTTAATAGAGGGCATGGCGCAGAAGATGCGCGCGAGGAATGGAAATCATTGACAACCATCAAGGTGGCAAGCACGAGGGAGGCGAGGGAGGAAGTGGAGCCATCAATGAAGAGAGATTCAATTCGGACTAGCAGAAGTCACGAATTCGAAACAGTCAAGGTGTATTCATATGAACTTAGGGTTTCCTAACTTAGGGTTGTGGTCGAAAACAACCATATCTCTAACTTTCCTAACTTAGGACTCTATTTGGAAACTGGCAGGAAACAGCCGTCGACTTGTTTTGGTCACCGAGGCTTGTCCGAGTCGAACCGGTGTTTGGGGTCGGATCCGTTGGAAAGGATTTGTAATTTCCTTTCCAACCTGTGCTTCGTTGCTTTATTTGGACTTCATATGAATACACCTTGACTGTTTCGAATTCGTGACTTCTGCTAGTCCGAATTGAATCTCTCTTCATTGATGGCTCCACTTCCTCCCTCGCCTCCCTCGTGCTTGCCACCTTGATGGTTGTCAATGATTTCCATTCCTCGCGCGCATCTTCTTCTCCATGCGCCATGCCCTCTATTAACTCAAACCTAATGATACAAGAACACAATAACTTAGGTAGTATAACATTCTTATAAATCAAAGTATCATGTCCAACTAGGAATGAGTTCACCTTATAATAATCATTGGTTAGGCTTAATATTTCCTTCCAGTGTAAGCATGTATAATCATCATAATCCACCGATATATCCTCATCACCCTCTCTCTGTTCTCCTGCGCGACGGTCGCGTCGGAAAAGATGAACACGGGCCGTAGATCTCAGGATCTACGGCCAGGTTTGAATCACGCTCTGGCGCGCGCGCCAGTGCCCAGTTGGGCCGGCCCGGCCTCGGATCAGCCCAGATCCGCCGCAGCCTCGGCCAGATCTGGCCCATGCGCAGCCCATGGCATTTTTCCCCCTGTTTTTAACCATTTTCAGTTTCTGTTAATTGTAGATGTTTAGTTTAATTCATTTATGCCAGATCTGTTCGTGCCAATAATTTAGGACTATTTTTGTGTGATGCCTATGAGTTTTCTTAAACACACAAAATTGGATTTGCGCAAAAATAAATTATATCTTGTCCTGTACACTAATGATACTGAAAAGTGTATTTTGCACTAAAAATGAAATAACTTGAGCTAGGAAAATCCAAATAAGGTGAATCAAAATCCTACAGAAAGATAAAACCATTATCTATCAGTAGAAATTAGTCTTGCATATAGGAACATCTTAAAACAGAAGCTACATGCAGTTTAGTTTTGAGTACAGAAGCACTTGTAGCATTTTTAGTTTCTGTTTGGTGAATCCTTTTGATGCAAATCAAATTTTCCTAGGTTCCAGTAAGTGCTAGGAATGTTGTGGTAGAAGGGTTTAATTTTCTGAACATTATTTTAGGAGTTATGGCCTTTTCACCTAAAACAGCACCAAAATGGCTATTTAAATGCATTAATTTTATTCTCTGCTTTTAGAAAATATAAATAAGGTGTTTATTTTAAATCAACTTTGGTATCCAGAACCTTAACTCAACCTCAATAACTTGATCTAAACACTTTGATAATGTTGTGGTGCATTGTTTGTTTGTGTCTAACATAAATCACTTTGTGCCCTAATAATAACACCAAGTGTTTTTATATGCTTGGTTAGCGATTGTGCTTCTATGTGGTGTTTCTATCCAGTAGGTGGTTCTGTTTTTGAAATGCTTGCTGTCTGCTTGCTAAGTTCAGGTTGTTGTTAACACGCATTTTAGGATTTACGTTAGCTTCGTTTATTTTTCATGTTGCGATAGAACCGCAAGCAGAGGAGGAGTAGTACGAGGTAGCTGAGCACAACTACGAGGAAGAGCACGACCAGGGACAATACGCTGAGCAAGGCAAGCCACCTCACCACTATGAATCCTATTATTTTCAAAGCATGTTTTGTTTTCAAAATAAAATAATGCATGTTTCACTTCTTTTGTGGCACTTTGCCACCCAAAAACTATTTTACAAAATATTGTTTGGCCAAAGTTATCTACTAGATTATAATAGGTATTATGAAAATAAGTATTCACTTTATGCGCCTTGTGGTTGAAGGCGCTATAAAGAAAATCATATTTTATCTAGTAGTATTCCCTTATATTCTCACCTCAAACTCTTAGGATGGGAGCCTGGTTTTGATAAAATGTTTTCGGAAGGAAAACCCGAGTTGCTGGGAGCAATCGGCGAGCAAGTGTTTTATAAAAACCCGAGTTGCTGGGAGCAATCGGAGATGTTTACGAAAACCCGAGCTGTTGGGAACCGTCGGAAGTGGAGATGTTTTGGAAGAACAAAGTGTGACCCTAGCTGCCGCCCGAACAATTAACCCGTGCAACCACATTACCTGACATGGGTAGGGCTTAGCCGGAAGCTTGTTTGTTTTAGTATTGGGGCTCTCATACTCTCTATAGGGGCCGGGCCCCTGAAGCCGCGTTGCCGTCTAGACGAGGCAATACACATGTGAGAATCGCGCCGGAAGATTACGGTGGGTCTCCCGACGTGGCGGTGTGGTGTCCTAAGAGAGACCAGGGGTCTAGTGGAGCACACGGTGCCGGGGAGAACAAACCTACCGGGAGGCCCCGATACTAGGGTAGACATAGTGGAAAGCTCTGATCGTGTTATCCGGACCCCCGCATACGGTCGTATGACGGGCCGTGGCAGACACGGCGGAATGACCGTTTGGTGTGGGTAAAGTGCACAACCTCTGCAGAGTGTAGATCTATTCGAATAGCCGTGTCCGCGGTCATGGACGGTTGGAAAGGTCCCACTAGGCATGCTGGCTGTTTTGTGTTTTCAAAAGAAAATGTTTTCGGAGGAAACAAGGAGGCATCAAGGAGGTACCTGGGAGGTACAGGAGCTGAGTGAGGATGGTTGGTCTCGGGGAGACAATCAGTCCGATCTCAAGGAAGGAAAAAGGGGTATCCCCATCCTAGTGTTTTTGAAAGATCTTACAAAAGAGTTTTCAAATCGTGGAAATAGTACATGCTATTTCTACAAGAGAGATTTCTTTCTCTAAATGTCTTCTTCAACAAAGATACAGAGATGTCCTAATCTCTATGTCGAAAGCATCTTTGCGAAAACTAAACCCTATAGATGTAAATAGCAGCTATCCCAGTTTTCGAAATCCTTTTCGATGCATTACCATGAAAACTTAAGCCTTGAGGTGGTTTTGCAAGTACGTAATTGTACTCATATGGCTGTGTCCCTGGATATTCAAACGTCCAGATTACAACGAGGAGGCATTCGCTGAAGAGGAGTATGGCGCCGATTACGATGCCTAGCTGTCACCGGTCAACCGCACCTGTGGGTGGACGCCTGTCGATGAAGAAGGCCGACGTTAGCCCGAGTTTCCGCTGCACCTTAGTTAATTCCGCCCTGCGAGGCGATGAATGTCAGACTTGGTCATGTGACCACTTTGTGTTGTAAGACTTTTATTCGTACGACTTGAATGATGTAAGACTTTGATACCTTGTTGGTTATGTGATTGCGATGCATTGATCTCTGGGATCGTGATCTATTACATAACGTGGGCATTTCAGATTTCGGTCTGAGGGGTCCTCACATTAAGTTGCAAGCAACAGATTATTGCATTAAGCAAAGTGTGTAATGTAAGTAGCACAATTATCCTTAGATAAAGCACTACCGTTTCAAGTGTGACATGAACCAACTATCGAGCATAAATACCCCCTCTTGGACTCACGAGCATCTACTTGGCCAGAGCATCTACTAGCAACGGAGAGCATGCAAGATCATAAATAACGCACTCACATAATATATAATGAAGCAAATGACATAGTACTCAATATTCATCGGATCCCAGCAAACACAACATGTAGCATTACATAAAGATGATCTTGATCATGATAGGCAGCTCACAAGATCTAAACATGATGGTACAATAGGAGAAGACAACCATCTAGCTACTGCTATGGACCCGTAGTCCAAGGATGAACTACTCACACATCAGTCCGGAGGCGGGCATGGTGATGTAGAGCCCTCCGGTGATGATTCCCCTCTCCGGTAGGGTGCCGGGAAGAGCTTCTGAACCCTCCCGAACTAGGGTTGACGACGGCGGCGGCTCCGTAGTGTTTTCTGGAAAAGTGTTCGGGTGTTTAGGGTTTTCCCGTCGGGGGGTCTTTATAGGCCAAAGGGCGAAGGAGGTGGAGCCCCGAGGGGCCCACACCACGTGGTGGCGCGGCCAAGGAGGGAGCCGCACCTCCACCAGGTGAGGCCGCCTCGTGGCCCCCCTCCGTCTCCTCTTCGGTGTTCTGGATGCTTCCCGGGAAAATAGGGATATTGGCTTTTGTTTCGTGCAATTCCGAGAATATTTCCTTAACAGTTTTTCTGAAACCAAAAACACCAGAAAACAGGGAACTGGCACCGTGGCATCTTGTTAATAGGTTAGTCCCAGAAAATGCATAAAAACCATATAAATTGTATATAAAACATGTAGCAATGGGTATAATATAAGCATGGAACATAAGAAATTATAGATACGTTTGAGACGTATCAGGCAGCAAGGGGGTCCGCGCCACCACATGGCGTGGGCCCCTCGTCGCCCTCCTCGGTCTCCCCTTTTGGCTCACCCTGGCATCTGGCAAAATAGGACCTTCCTGATGTTTTTCACGGAGTTCTGATATTCGTAAATACGGTGTCTTGACGGTCCTTTTTCCAACAGAATTCAGACTCCGGTGACCAATTCTTCAATAATCATCAAACATGCAAAACAGGTAAAATAACATAAGTATCATCTCTAAATATGAAATATATCAATGAATAACAGTAAATTATGATATAAAATAGTAATGCAAAATGGACGTATCAGTCACATATGAGACTTCAGAGCTCAAATAGCTCCCACTCAAAATGTGTCGTCTACACATAATGCCTATGGACCATTCTATTTATCTTCCACTCAGTTTATTGCAAATAGCAGCTTTTCTCGATATTTTGGATAATTCCAAAAATCATTTAATCATCTATTAAATTCGAGTATTCTGATTACGAGATACCAATATTCATAAAATTTCCTGTTGTACAAATTACAACTATTCTTAAATGAATTTGAAGAAGATATAATTTTCTCAATCCTTAAGATTTTACTACTAGTGTATATATATAACCTAACAGACTTTTAAACATTCCTGCTAAATGAAGTCAACGTGTCTGAATTTGCACAAACATTTTTATGTCAAATCATGCTTTTACATCCTTTACTTAAAGTTTCATTTCTTCCCTTTTAATCTTGTATTAATTGGGAGACTAAAGTAGCAGCTTTACTTTTAATCAAGATCAAGTCAATTACTTCGAAATCGTAATTATAACTTTAATTTAGGTTCTACTTACTCTCAGTTTAATTCTCGTACTTTTAGGTATACCATAGTTTTCTCGCAGTTCACGGGTATGTCTTGTTCAGATAACATGACAATCAAATAATGAACCAATTCTGTGACAATACAGAGCATGTTCTTGACTCCTATTTTACCAACCTGTAATGAAAAATCAACGTGATCAATATCATTATTTCTTTTTCTCCTAATACAGAATTACGTTCCGAAACTAATTCCGTTGCACCACTCTTACATTATAAAGTTCAAATAACTTTAAAAAAGCTTTAATCCTTCTCATGTGTTTTTCTTATCAGGTTACATTTCCTCGATATCATCTCAAATCTCCAGCAATACAAATTTGCATTTTTTTAATTGAGTCACGAAAGAGATTTATTCATAAGAACTTTTATGAATGTACTACGAAGATTTATTCGTCTAATGTCGAATTTCATATAGAACCGAAATTCCAGAAATTTCCATATATTATAACTCTTTATAATATCATTTCCACGAAGTACCAAATGGTTTCCTATATAATAAATTGAGTATAATGCTATTCTAATGTCATATCCTACACGATAAAATACTAATGTCGTAAGAATCAATTATTTTGTATCACATAATATCCAACTGAGTATGATTTATAATATACTTCAATACGCTTGAGGTATTCCTGGTATTTTATTTAATAGAACAATTTATACAAATACTTGTACCAGAAATTATCACTCATAATTTTATCGTTTCTTGCTCCATTATCAAGGCGACTCAATTATTATTATTTCTTTAAATTAGAAATATTTTGAACACATCAGATGAATTCAAAACCTTGTAAATACTTATATTCACTTTGAATCTCTAATCAAGAATTCGAAATAATGATATTCACTACTCGTTTGTGTATCATACATCTCTATGGATAATATTAACGAATTATGTACAATATTTTACTATGTAGAAAACATCTGAATGTTCTCAACAAAATGTTGTACGCTCTGTCATACATATTTTTAGTCATTTCGTCAGAATGAAAACATGATTCGCATTGTGTAAAGATCGAATATCTAATAACAATGAATTCCATCAAGTATGAAAGTTTGTCTATGCAGTTATTCCAAAGTATGACTTTTAATTGTAGTGTCAAATAATGTGAGGTCACTTATTCGAATTGGATAACTTAATGTTTTACATTATTTATAAATATTCATAAATGATCATAGAGAAATATGCGAGAATAACACAATTCGTAATCAAACTTTGACCAAAATGGATTTACTCATTAAATCAAAACAACTTGCTTGTCTTCCTTACATAAGAGTAACTTGTGTCACAAAATGTGAAACACACAAAAGGCCCTCAATGATTACACAATTAATCCTCCTATCTAATCCCTATAATAAATGTCAAAGAAGAACGTCCATGGCCATCAACGATTGCTTGCCACACTCATGCTTCATGTTCTTATCAACCACTTGCTCCTGCGGTCCTGTTTTCAAATAAAACGGGAGTTAGTATAAAATACTTAATATCGCAGCAAGTATGAAACATTTATAACTTGTATATCAAATATACCTGATCAAACGATGAGCTCGCCCTCATTGGGCTCCACATTGACATTTCTCAGTCGCATCATGAATTGCATGAAATTGTTGTAGCTCAGGGTAAGCGAACGTAGCACCACATGAATGGTGAAATCGTCTGTCATCTCATAATCCATGTCTTGAGTGAGACGCCTATGGATAGCGGCCTGATACGCGCAAGACACACGTTCGTTGGGAGACCCCAAGAGGAAGGTATGATGAGTGTAGCAGCAAGTTTTCCCTCAGTAAGAAACCGAGGTTATCGATCCAGTAGGAGATGAAGACACTTCTGAAGGTTGTTGGCGGAGGAATATGATGCGGCGCAACACCAGGGAATCCGGCGCTGACGTGGAACTTGCACACAACACAACCAAAATACTTTGCCCCAACTTAATAGTTAGGTTGTCAATCTCACCGGCTTGCTGAAAACAAAAGATTAGACGTACAGTGTGGAAAATGATGTTTGTTGGGAGAGAATGAAAAAGAACAGTACCTGTAGTAGGTTGTATTATCGATGTAAAAGAATGGACCGGGGTCCACAGTTCACTAGAGGTGTCTCTCCATAAATAATGACTAACATGTGGGTAAACAAATTACAGCTGGGCAATTGACAAAATAAAGAAGTGCATAACAATGCATATACTAGTCATGGTGTCTACTATGAGATTTACTTGGGCATTACAACATGATTCATAGACCGTTCCAACCGCATCTATGACTAATAATCCACCTTCAGGTTAGCGTCCGCACCCCGTTCAGTATTAAGTTGCAAGCAACAGGTTATTGCCTTAAGTAAAGTGCGTAATGTAAGCAATACAATTATCCTCAGACAAAGCATCGATGTTTTACCCCTAGTGGCAACAGCACATCCACAACCTTAGAGGTTGCTGTCACTCCCCAGATTAAATGGAGACTGAACCCACTATCTAGCATAAATACTCCCTCTTGGAGTTACAGGTATCAACTTGGCAAGAGCATCTACTAGTAAGAGAGAGCATGCAAGATCATAAATAACATACACATGAAATTAATTAAGCAACTTGACATAGTATTCAATTTTCATTGGATCCCAGCCAACACAACATGTAGCATTACAATAATATGATCTTGATCATGTTAGGCAGCTCACAAGATCTAAACATGATGGCAAAAGAGGAGAGGACAACCATCTAGCTACTGCTATGGTCTCATAGTCCAAGGATGAACTACTCACGCATCACTCTGGACGCTGGCATGGTGGTGTAGAACCCTCCGGTGATGATTCCCCTCTCCGTCAGGGTGCTGATCCTCTTCAGATGCTTAACGTTGATGATGATTAGATCACCTGCGTCAAGAAAAGAATATGAGTTAGGTTGAGACTCCAAGTGCAAAGTGTATAGTAATGGAAAAGACTAATTTTCCCCACGAGGGTGACTCGAGGGTTTAATATCGAACTCTCGGGGAAATGAACCAAAAGCTGTTGTCTCCTTATCCTTCTTTATGTAACCTACAAAACAAAGTAAATTGCTTTGTGCCATCAACCTCACCAAGTGGTTGTCAAGCACAAGGTGTAAGTAAAAGATATAGAAATAAATGCAAAACATAAATAAATATGCAATGGTGATAAATAAAAGTACAAGGATGGTATAAATGATATTGGATGATGTGTTTGTGGTTTGGATGGTGTTTTCAAGATGTAAATGTATTTTTGTATTTTCGGATTTAATAATGGCAGAAAATGTAAAGTGCAATAAAAGTGTTGGAAATGTGTTTCTTATGATTAAAAATGGACTGGGTTCATGGTTTCACAAATGCACTCTCTCTTTTATATAGTGGTAGATAATGGAACATAGAAATTGACATATGAGATTGCAACAAGACAAGTTATTAATAATATGGGCATCACGTCCTAACATAGAGATCTTTTGCTTATTAATCTCTCTTATACTCCACCAAGATGCGAACTAAATCATAACACCTCAGTAATTAAGATAAACAGAGTATAGCTTTAAGTTCAATGACATGAAGTTTAAATAAGAACATGCTAGATCTAGTCATGGTGATAGTGGCAATGTCACCCACATATCCCCAGTAGCATGGTATTTCCTTTGTCCCTAGTGAGGCAACAAAGTAAGGTAAAAACCCAAGTGGATCACGGTATTGCTGTCAACTTACCACAAAACCACCCCCCGTTACTCCAACTAATGCACACGTTCCCCCTCACACGCTCTCATAAACATGTTGGATCAAAACACATAGACAAGAACGGGGTACATAATATGCATCTACTTTCATAACAAAGACATAATACTGGCAATCATCATAACATATATCGACTTAGGAGATCCACCACAAAGGTATTACATATATGACCATAATCATGTTCAGCAGCTCATATGGCACTAATTAGTGAAGCTCAAGAGAGAGGAGAGATACATAAGTTACTTCCACAAACCCATAGTCCAGGGGTGGACTACTCCCTCTTCATCATCGAGACGGTGGAGAAGTCGTTGGAGAAGGTGGAGACCACACCGGCAGTGCCCCGCCGAAGTTTTCACCCTCCAATCTGCAGCTCCAGGTCTCTATTTCGTGGTTTCTGTGTTTCTGCGGCGCTCCCTCCGAAAGGGCTCGGGAGACTATTTTTATAGGCGTTTTTAGGTCAAGAGCCAGCCACAGGGACAAAGATCGACGGCATCGGAGGCTCGAGGGGGGAGATAGGGTGCTCCGCGCGGCCAAGTAATCTGGCCGCGTGGGCCCCCCTATTTTGATCCTCGGGTTTCCACTTTTGTTGATCCTTCGCTCCTACGCTTTGTTCCTTCCAAAAAATGATGTCCGCGAAGGTTCTGGTCATTTGGACGACGTTTGGGTCCCTGAAACATTAAAATATAGAAAAAGGGGTTTTCTGACAGCGCAGGGTTAATTCCAAATAAATAGGGACAGTGTGAAATATTCACCAAAACATTATAAAACATTGATATAACCCTTATATGATGCAAATATGGATGAAATATGAGTAATACAATGCAAAGTTCATGTATGCATTTTACATGCATCAACATCCCCAAGCTTAACCTATACTCGTCCTCGAGTATGAAGGTGATAAAACTAAACATGGACTTGGCATTTTATTACTTAACAAAGGATATCAAAGGTGATTGCTACATAGAGTCAAATGATTCATTCTTTGATAAAGAGTAGCAACATACAAGACATATTATCAAGAGATATTAAATATTCAAGGTAAAGATGTTCAATGATAATTCACAAAGTGTAACATGAGAGAAAAGTTCTATGGACCAAATGAATGCATAAATGAAAAGCAAAGGATATCCTAGGTTGGTCATAGAGTATTGTTATAGAAATCTGAATATAAAAGGTGGACACTTTGGAAAGATAGATAAATAAGTAGAGGAATAACATGCAAGAGTATTATCTAGCTTCCAAATGCTTCAACTTAAGCTAATGTTTGTCATGTAGTGCCCATTGGTGTGAAGTTCTCATTGCCCCTATCATAGCATCTTTAGTGATTAATAGTTGAAAGTGAAAGCAAATATGAGTTATGTGCTTGACAAAGTATGGGTCAAAAAGCCTCATGCCCGTTGAAAACAAAAACCTCTCCGACTGGCTACTCAACTTGGGCCACCAAGCAAGTGAAGGTTACAGTCATCGTGAATAAAAGTGGCATCATAGAGAGTTTCACCCCGGGTACCCTTTGCTCCAGGACATGGAAGTGGGCACATGTCCAAATGACAAAGCAAGCAAACAGTGGACATCTCTACATCTCTTTATTTACTCATGCTTTTTTCTTGTAAATGCTTTTTTTGTTATGAGATGTGTCATGGATTCCTCCACTAGGGTTATGTTGCAAATTTCCACCATGATCCACATGGCTTAGGTTAGCTGCCACAGGTGTCTCTCTAGCCAATAATATCACTCACCCGAACTTACTAAGTTTCCATCTTTATTTCACTCAATGCTAGGCATCCATCACCAAAGGAACATGATATCAACTTTTCTAAAGAATAAAGTGAAATGTTGAAAGCTTTCCACGTGTCAGCACGTATGAGCTAGCTCCTAACCAAACACCTTTGTCAAGCCCAAAACATCATAATCTTAATCACAATGGGTCATGTTTATTAAGTGCATGAAAAGTAATGTGTGCATCAAGTTCGTGAGAGCTTTTAAACCAACTTAACCCATGACAATCCCAATAACATAAGCATCTTAATTTGGAAGCATAGATAAAACAATATAACATGGTAAACATACTTGGAATAGCATATTAGCTAATAGGTAGATATAGTGGACTCACTTGAAAAACTTGGTTGAGGGTGTTGGAAAACAAGCTTTTTACTTATTGGAGTTTTTTGGGCTAGCAAGAGGGAGAAAGTTGACCATCTAAATGCATGCATAAGTGTCCATAGAGATAACCATTTCATGTTAAACAAAGTAAATCATCATTCAGCATATAAAACATGAATAAGAAATAACTCTAGACAAGACACTTGCATATTAATATTCATTAACAGAGCACATGAATCATGCAACTATATGTATTCTTTTAAATCAACTCAAACATCCTCTTCCCAATATTTTTATAGCATCCAACTTAATTCAACCCAAACTTCCAGTAGCTTTCTCATAACATAAATAGAAAGTGGTGGTCTCAAACAAAAACCAAACTGAAATAACAAAAAGAACAAAAACGCTCCAAGTTTATACGATAAAGTACAATGAACGAAAAACATAAGTTAGACGTGTGCAAACCGAGAGTATGTTGGTTCAGTGGGGTTGTCTTCACATCCCCAAGCTTATGGTCTTCACCATCCTTGGATAGCTCTTGGTGCATCTCCTCTAATCCCTGTGAAAAAACTTCAAAAAACTGTTTCTGTCATTTCTTTTCTGTGGGGTTACATTAGTAGGCACAAAACAATAGAATTGCTTGCTGTATGAAATCCTTAGACAAACATAAGAAACATGTCCGGAAAGTGTATAATGTTGTATTCCTTCTAATAAACTCAATTGGATTTAAAAGATTCAAGTTAAAAGCTTAAAGAATGCATAAAACAAAATGGGACAAAATCTGTCCAGAAAAACAGCAGCAGCAAAACGTATTTTTTTACCCCACTTAAATATGTCGAAAAAATCTGAAAACATTCACGCTTACAGAGGATGAAAAGTTGCAACTACAGTTCAAATTTTAGCTCATTCGGAGTTACAGAATAGGAATTAAAAATCATACCGTGCACAGATTCGTGCTGGAATAAAATCTCCGAATGGAAAAAGCAACTTTCAAAGCCCAAATGGGTAAAACTTGGCACTTTATTAAAAATTCCAGAACCTAAACTAAAAACAAAGTCTCTTGGTACATCAAGAGGACTCAAAGAAAATCTCAAATAAACACAACCGGGTTGCCTCCCGTAAAGCGCTTTCTTTATAGCCATATAGCTAGGCTTCTTACTTGATATCTATAGTGGACAAAGCTCATGAGGGAGCTTGAACTTTGATGTGTCCCTCTTCCTTGGAAAGTGCTCCATGCACTTCTTGTGTGGGAACTGAAACTTCACCAGAAAATATCTTGCACAATTGATGAAGACTTGTGGGACAACTCTTTACTTGCTCACTTCCCCGGCAACGGCGCCAGAAAATGTCTTGATCCTCTTCAGATGCTTAACGTTGATGATGATGAGATCACCTGCGTCAAGAAAAGAATATGAGTTAGGTTGAGACTCCAAGTGCAAAGTGTATAGTAAGGGAAAAGACTAATTTTCCACACGAGGGCGACTCGAGGGTTTAATATCGAACTCTCAGGGAAATGAGCGAAAAGTTGTTGTCTCCTTATCCTTCTTTATCTAACCTACAAAACAAAGTAAATTGCTTTGTGCCCTCCACCTCAGCAAGTGGTTGTCAAGCACAAGGTGTATGTAAAAGATATAGAAATAAATGTAAAACAGAAATAAATATGCAATGGTGATAAATAAAAGTGCAAGGATGGTATGAAAGATATTGGATGATGTGTTTGTGGTTTGTATGGTGTTTGCAAGATGTAAATGTATTTTTATATTTTCGGATTTAATAATGGCAGAAAATGTAAAGTGCAATAAAAGTGTTGGAAAGGTGTTTCTTATGATTAAAAATGGACTGGGGTTCATGGTTTCACAAATGCACTCTCTCTTTTATATAGTGGTAGATAATGGAACATAGGAATTGACATATGAGATTGCAACAAGAAAAATTATTAATAATATGGGCATCACGTCCTAACATAGAGATCTTTTGGTTATTAATCTCTCTTATACTCCACCAAGATGCGAACTAAATCATAACACCTCAGTAATTAAGACAAACAGAGTATAGCTTTAAGTTCAATGACATGAAGTTTAAATAAGAACATGCTAGATCTAGTCATGGTGATAGTGGCAATGTCACCCAGATATCCCCGGTAGCATGGTATTTCCTTTATCCCTGGTGAGGCAACAAAGAAAGGTAAAAACCCAAGTGGATCACGGTATTGCTGTCAACTTAACACAAAACCACCCCCCGTTACTCCAACTAATGCACACGTTCCCCCTCACACGCTCTCATAAACATGTTGGATCAAAACACATAGACAAGAACGGGGTACATAATATGCATCTACTTTCATAACAAAGACATAATATTGGCAATCATCATAACATATATCAACTTAAGAGATACACCACAAAGGTATTACATATATGACCATAATCATGTTTAGCAGCTCATATGGCACTAATTAGTGAAGCTTAAGAGAGAGGAGAGATACATAAGTTAATTCCACAAATCCATAGTCCAGGGGTGGACTACTCCCTCTTCATCATGGAGATGGTGGAGAAGTCGTTGGAGAAGGTGGAGACCACACCGGCAGCGCCCCGCCGGAGTTTTCCCCCTCCAATCTACAGCTTCAGGTCTCTGTTTCGTGGTTTCTGTGTTTCTGCGGCGCTCCCTCCGAAAGGGCTCGGGAGACTATTTTTATAGGCGTTTTTAGGTCAAGAACCAGCCACGGGGATTGATACGTCTCAAACGTATCTATAATTTCTTATGTTCCATGCTTATATTATAGCACATGCTACATGTTTTATATACACTTTTATATCATTTTATGCATTTTCTGGGACTAACCTATTAACAAGATGCCACAGTGCCAGTTGCCTGTTTTCTGCTATTTTTGGTTTCAGAAAAGTTGTTAAGTAAATATTCTCGGAATTGGACAAACGAAACGTCAAAGTGCTTATTTTTCCCAGGAGGTTCCAGAACACCGAAGAGGACACGGAGGAGGACCCTGAGGGGCCCACACCACCTCCCAGCGCGGGTCCCCCCTGGCCGCGCGAGCACGGGGTGTGGGGCCCTCGAGGTCCCGCCGCCTTCGCCCTTTCGCCTATATATTGCCCCCGACAAAATAAGACCTAGCACGGAGTCCTTTTCCAGAGAAGAGTTCCGCTGCGCCGCCTCCACCAAAAACCCTAATTCGGGGAACAGAAGTCTCTGTTTCGGCACCCTGCCGGGACGGGGAATTGCCCCCGGAGCCATCTCCATCGACTCCACCGCCATCACCATCGCCGTTGCTGACTCCTATGATGAGGAGTGAGTAGTTCTCCCCCGGGGCTGCGGGCTCTACCGGTAGCTATGTGGTTTATCTCTCTCTCGCATGGTGTGATCTTTATGTGATCATGAGCTTTGTAATCTAGTTGAATATGTGATGTTACTCTCTATCTATTATGCACTCTAGAGGTTACTTTAATATGAACTCCGGGGTTATTCACGGTTTTGAAGGTGACAGTTAGCGCGCCGTGTGTGACTCCTTTATGATGTTGTGGTGTGTGTTTACTCATATTTTGAGGGTACTATTATAGCCCTACGCAATAAATGGTGTTTATCATCCAACAAGAGAGTGTTTGAGAGTAGTATTTATTATTCAGCTTTGATGTCATCGTTGAGAATGTCCACTAGTGAAAGTATGATCCCTAGGCCTTTTTTCTAAGCATTGAAACACCGTTTACAACCAGTTCTGCTACATGTTTGCTTGCTGCCATTTTTATTTCAGATTGCAATTACTACTTATAACCTCCATATTACTTGTATTTCACTATCTCTTCGCCGAACTAGTGCACCTATACATCTGACAAGTGTATTGGGTGTGTTGGGAACACAAGAGACTTCTTGTATCTTAATTGCAGGGTTGCTTGAGAGGGATATCTTTGACCTCTACCTCCCTGAGTTCGATAAACCTTGGGTGATTCACTTAAGGGAAACTTGCTGCTGTCCTACAAACCTCTGCTCTTGGAGGCCCAACACTGTCTACGAGAATAGAAGCGTGCGTAGACATCAAGCTATTTTCTGGCACCATTGCCGGGGAGGTAAGGTAAAAGGTACTCACATCCTCTGGCTACTAAGCTATTTTCTAGCACTGTTGCTGTTGTGTGAGTGCTCGAAGTTATTTCCTTTAGATTCTGCAATTATTTCTTTTTGTTTCTTGTTTTTATTTTCACTAGTTAGGCTTAATGGAAAACAACAAAAATATTAGAGATCTTTATAGTATTTATCTTGAGTTAGGACATGAGGTGTTTGAACAGAAAATTAAAAAACCTATGGAACTTTATTTGCATGCTAGTAGCAATGTTATTAGTATGAATTCTTTGAACACCATTATTGCTAATGCTATGGAAAATTCTAAGCTTGGGGAAGCTGGTTTTGATGACCATGATATTTTTAGTTCCCCAAGCACGGAGGAGAAAATTTACTTTGATGATACTATACCTCCAATATATGATGATTACAATGATGAATATGATATTTTCTGTCCACCTACTATTGAGAAGAAAATTAATTATGATTACAATATGCCTCCTATATTTGATGATTATGGTGATGAGAATAATAATGATAGCTATTTTGTTGAATTTGCTCCCACTACAATTAATAAGAATGACTATGCTTATGTGGAGAGTATTAATTCTTTTATGCATGTGGCTCATGATAAGAATGTTTTATGTGATAGTTATGTTGTAAATTTTATTCATAAAGCTACAAGTGAACTTATTGATGATAATGATGAGTATTGCTTAAATATGCTATATGATAATGCATTAGATGATGGTCCTATGCTTATTGATAATCCTCTATATTCAGAAGTTATTACTTATTTATGTGAGGATAAAAATTATATAATTGCTGCTTGTGATGGTACTCTTACTCATGAGAGTCCTACTTTGTTCTTGAATTCTCCTAATTACACCATGGAGGAGAAATTTGCTTATGTTGAGAAATACTTATGTGGTTTGCAATTGTCTCTAGTTCAGAATCTTTGTTGCAACCATGATCTTAAACTTGATATTGATCTTAATAACTATTTTTAAAGAGGGAAGCATGCTAATGAATTCCAAAATAAATTTAATGATCCTCTTTATGTGCCTATATTATCTAAGTTGAATGATTCTTGTGGTTATATGGTTGAATTTATTTCTACTACTTGCAACTACTATGAGAGAGGAGAATATGGTTGTAGAAGTTTTAATGGTATTAAAACACCTCTCTCTATGTTGAAAATTTTGAAGTTGCACTTGTTTTGCTTTCCTATGCTTATTGCTTTGTGCTTTCATAACTTGTTTCTTTACAAGATTCCTTTGCATAGGAAGAGGGTTAGACTTAAAAAGTGTTTGATACTTGCCTCTTGATGCTCTCTTTGGTTTTTCAACTCTCATTTTTATGAGAGCATCATAGAAATCACTATGCCTATCTTAATGGCTATAAAGAAAGAGCTTTTGGGAGACAACCCAATATTTTATTTCTGTTATTTTTCTTTTATTTGAGTCAAGGAGCATGCTTACCTCTGTAACAAATCCTTTGTATCTTTATTTTATTGCGTAGTTGTGCCAAGTTAAGTCTCTAGTAGAAAGTTGATGCTAGATTTGGATTCCTGCGCAGGAACAGTTTTCTGCTGTCCACCGTTTAAGTCATAACTCTCTGCAGAAAAATTTAAAAAATCTGATATTTGCTGAGCGTGATCCTCAGATATGTACGCAACTTTCATTAGTTTTGAGTTTTCTGATTTGAGCAAAATAAGTGCCTCCAAAAAATTCGTCTTTACGGACTGTTCTGTTTTTGACAGATTCTGCCATTTATTTTGCATTGGTTCTTTTGCTGTTTTTGAATGGATCTTTTTGTTCCATAAAATTCCAGTGGCTGTAGCTAATGTCCAGTACCATGATAATGATTGTATCCATGCAGAATATGAGAATTTTTGATTATGCACTAACCCTCCAATGAAGTTTACTTTGAGTTTGGTGTGGAGGAAGTTTTCAAGGATCAAGAGAGAGGATCATATGATGTGATCAAGAAGATGAAAGAGCCTAAGCTTGGGGATGCCCCCGTGGGTCACCCAAGCATATTTCAAGAAGACTCAAGCGTCAAAGCTTGGGGATGCCCAAGGCATCCCCTTCTTCATCAACAACTTATCGGGTTATCTCTAGTGAAACTATATTTTAATTCCGCCACATCATATGTGCTTTACTTGGAGCGTCTGTTTGTTTTTAATTTTGCTTTGTTATTTTCTTTATCTGAATAAAATGGATCCTAGCATTCTTGTGTGGGAGAGAGACACGCTCCGCTTTTTCTTATGAATACTCGTATTCTTCACTTATATTTGTTGAGTATTCTTCTATGTTATTTCAATACTATTAGCTCTTGTTTTTCATGCATCTCTTGTTGGAGCTGTTAGTTTTTCATATGTTATACTCTCATATCTCATTGTTATATACTTGAAGAGTTTATCTTTAAATAAGTTGATTGGTGTTTGGTTAGGAACAGAAAATGTTAAATGTGGTAGATGGTATAACTAAATGATACATAATCTTGTAGATCATTAAATTGTGTCACTTGAATCATTGATGTTGTTTTGAGATATTAATATGCTTAATGGTAAACATGATGGTTTAGTAAGGTGGAATGATTAATGGTTGGTCTAGAAAACTTGAAGCTGTGCCACACTTAAATTTCCAGTTGATAGCATAATGAAATATGACTCCTAATGTTAAAAGCAACCATAATGACTTTGTGTTATGCGCTACGGTCGGGGTCCCAACAGTGACTTGTTCATTTGCCACAGTCCCTCATGGAGTGATTTTCATTATGCCTTGTAAGATCATATTTCTATTTGGAATCCTTTTTCTTGTGAGTTCTAAAGCTGCGGTTTTCATGGCACTTCCACCTCCATATTTGCTAGCCTCTTCGGTACTTTGCATTGCCCTTTCTCACATTGAGAGTTGGTGCATACTTCGCGGGTACATCCAAAACTCGTGGGAGATCTTCATCATGTTCTCCTACACATAAGCCAAATATCTTGCTCAAAACATCCACCATACCTATCTACTACAGCATTTCCATAGCTGTTCCGAGATATATTTCCATGCAACTTTCATCTTACATTACATGACTTGTTGTCATTTATCATATATATTGCTTTGCATGATTCTTTACAGCTGATGTGTGGTTTTACCCATGTTACGCTAGATCATTGCATATCCTGCTACACTGGCAGAGGCACCGTTTCATACATTATGTTTTATTCATCATAAGATATTTGTACCAAAAAGTGTGTTGTCATATTAGGATGTTTGCCCCTTAAAGTGAAAAGAGCCATGGAGGCCATCGAAAAGAGAAACAGAAAAATACATAAAAAAAGAAAAAAAGAGAAAAGGAGAAAAAAAGAAAGAAAGAATAAAAAAGGGGGCAACATTACTACTCTTTATTCAGACTTGTGCTCATGTTATAGCACCCAGATTATTCATAGTTATCATTTGTGCTCATGTTTAGCACCTGTACTCCATATGAGAGAGTTTTCATGTTTTACTTGCATAACTATGTGGGGAACTTTACACTATAGAACTTGGCTTGTATATTCCAGTGATGAGCCTCCTCAAAAGTGCTCTAGGTCTTCATGAGCAAGCAAGTTAGATGCACCCCCACTAGTTCCATTGGAGAGCTTTCATACACTTATAGCTCTATGTGCATCCGTTGTGTGGCAATCACTACTCCTTGCATAGCTTCGATTATAAGACTTCCTCTTGTCTAATGATCACTTTCAGCTTTGTGAGACTTTCTTCCATTGGCCTTCCGAACCCCCATTAACATTCTCTTAGTCCCAACATCCTGGTGCCAGGAACCAACGCTGAACACTTGCTTGTTTTTGTGTGAACAAATAGAGAAATGATCTTCTATGTGCATAATGATTGTTTGATTCATTAGATGATTATATTGTTGTGCTTGAAGCTTAAATCATCTTTAATATCTACTTTGCACGGTTGATTGTTCTCTATTACTGATTCATTGAAAGTTTTGCTTTGTTATGCCTACTTGTTTATTCATTACTCATTTGATATCAATATAAATTACAGCTTTTATTCATTTGATCTCAACTTACATGCATTACATTATTATTTGATCAAGATTGTGTGAAAGCATGTCACTCCAGAAATTATTTGTTATCGTTTTACCTACTCGAGGACGAGTAGAACTAAGCTTGGGGATGCTTGATACGTCTCAAACGTATCTATAATTTGTTATGTTCCATGCTTATATTATACCACTTGCTACATGTTTTATATACACTTTTATATCATTTTATGCATTTTCTGGGACTAACCTATTAACAAGATGCCAAAGTGCCAGTTGCCTGTTTTCTGCTGTTTTTGGTTTCAGAAAAGTTGTTAAGGAAATATTCTCGGAATTGGACAAACGAAACGTCAAAGTGCTTATTTTTCCCAGGAGGTTCCAGAACACCGAAGAGGACACGGAGGAGGACCCCGAGGGGCCCACACCCCCTCCAGGCGTGGGTCCCCCCCTGGCCGCGCGAGCACGGGGTGTGGGGCCCTCAAGGCCCCGCCGCCTTCGCCCTTTCGCCTATATATTGCCCCCGACAAAATAAGACCTAGCACGGAGTCCTTTTCCAGAGAAGAGTTCCGCTGCGCCGCCGCCACCAAAAACCCTAATTCGGATAACAGAAGTCTCTGTTTCGGCACCCTGCCGAGACGGGGAATTGCCCCCGGAGCCATCTCCATCGACTCCACCGCCATCTCCATCGCCGTTGCTGACTCCTATGATGAGGAGTGAGTAGTTCTCCCCCGGGGCTGCGGGCTCTACCGGTAGCTATGTGGTTTATCTCTCTCTCCCATGGTGTGATCTTTATGTGATCATGAGCTTTGTAATCTAGTTGAATATGTGATGTTACTCTCTATCTATTATGCACTCTAGAGGTTATTTTAATATGAACTCCGGGGTTATTCACGGTTGTGAAGGTGACAGTTAGCGCACCGTGTGTGACTCCTTTATGATGTTGTGGTGTGTGTTTACTCATACTTTGAGGGTGCTGTTATAGCCCTACGCAATAAATGGTGTTTATCATCCAACAAGAGAGTGTTTGAGAGTAGTATTTATTATTCAGATTTGATGTCATTGTTGAGAATGTCCACTAGTGAAAGTATGATCCCTAGGCCTTGTTTCTAAGCATTGAAACACCGTTTACAACCAGTTCTGCTACATGTTTGCTTGCTGCCATTTTTTTTTCAGATTGCAATTACTACTTATAACCATCCATATTACTTGTATTTCACTATCTCTTCGCCGAACTAGAGCACCTATACATCTGCCAAGTGTATTGGGTGTGTTGGGGACAGAAGAGACTTCTTGTATCTTAATTGCAGGGTTGCTTGAGAGGGATATCTTTGACCTTTACCTCCCTGAGTTCGATAAACCTTGGGTGATTCACTTAAGGGAAACTTGCTGCTGTCCTACAAACCTCTGCTCTTGGAGGCCCAACACTGTCTACGAGAATAGAAGCGTGCGTGGACATCAGGGACGAAGATCGACGGCATCGGAGGCTCGAGGGGGGAGATAGGGTGCTCCACGCGGCCAAGGAATCTGGCCGCGTGGGCCCCCCTATTTTCCTCCTCGGGTTTCCACTTTTGTTGATCCTTCGCTCCTACGCTTTGTTCCTTCCAAAATATGATGTTCGCGATGTTTCAGGTCATTTGGACGACGTTTGGGACCCTGAAACATTAAAATATAGAAAAAGGGGTTTTCTGACAACGCAACTTTTTTATTGAAAGAAGACAGCGCAGGGTTAATTCCAAATAAATAGGGAAAGTGTGAAATATTCCCCAAAACATTATAAAACATTGATATAATCCTTATATGATGCAAATATGGATGAAATATGAGTTATACAATGGAAATTTCATGTATGCATTTTACATGCATCAGGTGCCGGGAAGAGCTTCTGAACCCTCCCGAACTAGGGTCGACGACCGCGGCGGCAACGGGATGTTTCGTGGAAAAGTGTTCGGGTTGCTAGGGTTTTCCCGTGAAGAGGTAGTTATAGGCGAAAGGGCAACGTCGGTGGGCGCCCGAGGGCCCCACACCACGTGGTGGCACGGCCAAGGGTGGAGTCGCGCCACCGTATGGTGTGGCCGCCTCGTGGCTTATCTTCGTCTCCTTTTTGGACTTTGTGAATGTGTCGGGAAAATAGGGACTTTGCAATTTGTTTCGTCCAATTCCGAGAATATTTCCATAACAACTTTTCTAAAACCAAAAACAGCAGAAAATGGAACTGGCACTGTGGCATCTTGTTAATAGGTTAGTCCGAGAAAATGCATAAAAATGATGTAAAGTGTATATAAAACATGTTGCAATTGGTATAATATAAGCATGGAACAACAGAAATTATGGATACGTTGCAGACGTATCAAGCATCCCCAAGCTTAGTTCTACTCGTCCTCGAGTAGGTAAAACGATAACAACAAAATAATTTATGTATTGATATGCTACCACACAATCTTGATCAAATAATATTGTAAGGCTCATGTTATGAATGAAGTGACTCAAGGCAATGGTTTGTAGTTTGCTAACAAATAGACAAAGAGTAAACAACTGAATCATATAAGAAAAAACTTTTCAAGGAGAGTACTTTCAAGACAAGCATAAAAAACTTTTGCATAAGAGTTAACTCATAAAGCAATAGATTCTAAGTAAAAATTCATTGAAGCAACACATAGGAAAATTTAAGTTTCAGCATCTGCTTTCAACTTTCAACTTGTATATCTCATGGATAATTGTCAACACAAAGAAATATAACAAGTGCAATAAGCAAGCATTTGAGAATTGTTGCACACAGAGTTGACACAAGTGTTTGCTTCTAAGATAGAAAGAACTAGGTAAACTGACTCAACATAAAAGTAAAAGAAAGGCCCTTCGCTGAGGGAAGCAGGGATACAAACATGTGCTAGAGGTTTTTTAGTTTTTATAGGTTTTTGAAGTCATATAGAGAGCATAAAAGTAATTTTTTGAGCAGTGTTTGTTGTTGTCAACGAATGGTAGTGGGCACTCTACCCCCTTGTCAACCAGACTTTCAAGAGCGGCTCCCACTGAAGGGATACAAACATGTGCTAGAGGTTTTTTAGTTTTTATAGGTTTTTGAAGTCATATAGAGAGCATAAAAGTAATTTTTTGAGCAGTGTTTGTTGTTGTCAACGAATGGTAGTGGGCACTCTACCCCCTTGTCAACCAGACTTTCAAGAGCGGCTCCCATTGAAGGACGTTATCATCACTCTTGTTCTCTTTTGTTTGCACATGCAGTTATTCACTGGTATTATTGCTTGGCTGGTTAGATCAGGGCAAAAATGTGAAGAGAATGAAGCGGTTAAAGTTGTAATTAATTGGGACTGGGCACCCCATTTGCCAGCTCTTTTTGCAAAATTATTGGACAAGTGGATGTGCCACTAGTCCATTGGTGAAAGTCTGTCATAAGCAAATGACAAGGTTGGTATCGAAAACACCACATACTTCCTCATGAGCTATAAAACATTAACACAAATAAGAGATAATAACTTTTGAATAACGGTAGCACACAAAGTATTTGCTTGGAATGGCAGGAAATATCATAGAGTAGGTAGGTATGGTGGACACAAATGGCATGGGTTTTGGCTAAAGGTTTGGATGCACGACAAGCATTCCCTCTCAGTACAGAGTTTTAGGCTAGCAAGGTTGTTTGTAGCAAACACAAGATAACAACTGGTACATCAAGACTTAAATGAAAACATTTTGCAAACATTATAAGGCTCTACATTGTCTTCCTTATTATTCAACCACTTTTACCAGAAAATATCGAGACCTTAGAGATACTAAACATGCAAACAAAGTTTCAACAAGTTCTCCAGTAGTTCTTCATTAATAGGTTTTTAACTACATGATGCAAGAGCTTAAACATGATCTACTTGAGAGCTCAAAACAATTGCCAAGCACCACAATATCCAAGACAATGATCTACAAGAATATGTATGTATTTTCAATATACCATCTACCACATGTAGCATTTTATGTTTCCAACCAAACACCAATCAACTTATTTAAACATAAACTCTCCAAGTATTTAACAATGAAAAAAGAGAGTATTTCTACAAATGTTGCGACTTCCAGCTTTCGCCAAATAAAAACAATAAGTTTTGCGGCTTTCAGCTTTCGCCATATAAAAACAAGAAGTGATGTGGCTTTCAGCTTTTGCCATAAATATAAGTGAGGAATACAAGTATTCATATGAAAAAGCGGAGTGTGTCTCTCTACCACAAAAGAATGCTTGGATCCAATTTATTCAGAAAATGAAAATAACAAAGCAAAAATAAAAACACACAGACGCTCCAAGTAAAGTGCATAAGATGTGAGAGAATTAAAATATAGTTTCACTAGAGATGACCTGATAAGTTGTTGATGAAGAAGGGGATGCCTTGGGAATCCCCAAGCTTAGACGCTTGAGTCTTCTTGAAATACGCTTGGGTGACCCACGGGGGCATCCCCAAGCTTAGGCTTTTCACTCTTCTTGATCACATCATATCATTCTCCCTCTTGATCCTTGAAAAATTCCTTCACACCAAACTCAAGGTAATCCTTTTAGCAGGTTAGTGCATAATCAAAAATCCACATATTCTGCATGGACACAATGATCACCAATACGTCTGGAAATTAGCTACAGCCACCGATGTTTTGTGGAGCAAATAAATCCACACAAACATAGTAAAAGAGAGAATGCAAAATAAAATGCAGAATCTGTCAAAACAGAACAGTCCGTAACGACGAATTTTGTTGAGGCACTTAAGTTGCTCAGATCAGAAAAAATAAAACTAATGAAAGTTGCGTTCATATATGAGGACCACACACAAAATATTTTAGGAAAATTTTATTTTCCTGGAATTTATTACAAAGTAAACGACAGACAACAGAAATTCTGTTCCTGTGCAGAAAACCAAATCTAGCATCAACTTTCTATTAGAGACTTTACTTGGCACAACAATGCAATAAAATAAAGATACAAAGGAGTTGCTACAGAGGTAAACAAACTCCTTGACTGAAATAAAAGAAAAAATAAAGAAATAAAATAATGGGTTGTCTCCCATAAGTGCTTTTCTTTAACGCCTTTCAGCTAGGCACACATAGTGAAAATCAAGTGTTTCCAAGTGAAGAAGCATCAGCATTAGGGAGTTACAATAGGCACTTTAGGTATCCATGAAGATGTTCCATTATGTAAGTCACCATTAGTTGTACTAAAGGTTTTTCAACTTTAAGCACATTAGGGAGTTTTGGTTTAGGCACCTTGGGAACATAAATGAACTTTTGCTCTTTTCCACAAAAGCTTTCTCCTTTTTAGTTTTAAGAGAAGAAAAAGTTGAACTTAAAGCTTCCATAGCCTCCTCTAACTCACCAATCCTATGGTTTTGAGTATCATGGGTGTTACTAGCCTCTAAAACAGTAATTCTTTCATTGATACCAACTATTGATTCATTAACCTTGCTAACATTATCAAGAAAAATGGGTAAGTTTTTCTCCATAGAATCCAACTTTTTAATAAAATCTTCCAAAGTGATTACAGTTTTAATATCTTGGGATTTTTATTTTCATGCCCCTGGTTTCTTAGTTGTACTCACTTTACCCCACTCTTTTTTTTTCTCATTTGTGAAGGATTCGGGGGGGCTTTTCTGGGGGCTTTTTTGAGGTTTCGTGAAGGGGAATTTTTTGGAGCCTGGGGAAAAGTGAGCAAATAGTTAAGGAATGGGTAAAAGTGAGTACAACTAACAAGACAGGGGCATGAAAATCAAAATCCCTAATATCTTTAGTAGGTGGTGGTACCCCTACCAAACTTTCAATTAAATTACAAGCTTCCAACGCAGGAGTACCCAGAAAATTACCCTCTGTAAGAGTGTCAAGAACATGCCTATACCAACTAGTAATACCAACATAAAAATTCGTAAGAAGGATCAAGGTAGAATATTTTTTGTGCATCTATGATCAGCATCACTTATCCTATACCAAGCATCTTTTAACTTTCTCCTCCTTGGTGCCTAAATGAACGAACTTCAACTTCATGATTACTCATTTTAGCAAAATTAAATCTAAACCGAAATAAAAAGATAAATGCAAGTAACTTTTTTTTTGTGTGTTTTTGATATAAGAAGCAAACAAGATAAAAATAAACTAAGCAAGACAATAACACAGTAAGTGATTGGAAGTGAGAGACTCCTCTTGCAGGAGGCTTGATCTCGCCGACAACGGCGCCAGACAAATAGCTTGATACGCGCAAGACACAGGTTCGTTGGGAGACCCCAAGAGGAAGGTATGATGAGTGTAGCAGCAATTTTTCCCTCAGTAAGAAACCGAGGTTATCAATCCAGTAGGAGATGAAGACACTTCTGAAGGTTGTTGGCGGAAGAATATGATGCGGCGCAACACCAGGGAATCCGGCGCTGATGTGGAACCTGCACACAACACAACCAAAATACTTTGCCCCAACTTAACAGTGAGGTTGTCAATCTCACCGGCTTGCTGAAAACAAAGGATTAGATGAACAGTGTGGAAAATGATGTTTGTTTGCAGAGAATGAAAAAGAACAGTACTTGCAGTAGGTTGTATTATTGATGTAATAGAATGGACCGGGGTCCACAGTTCACTAGTGGTGTCTCTCCATAAATAATGACTAACATGTGGGTAAACAAATTACAGCTGGGCAATTGACAAAATAAAGAAGTGCATAACAATGCATATACTAGTCGTGGTGTCTACTATGAGCATTACTTGGGCATTACAACATGATTCATAGACCGTTCCAACCACATCTATGACTAATAATCCACCTTCAGGTTAGCGTCCGCACCCTGTTCAGTATTAAGTTGCAAGCAACAGATTATTGCATTCAGTAAAGTGCGTAATGTAAGCAATACAATTATCCTTAGACAAAGCATCGCTGTTTTACCCCTAGTGGAAACAACACATCCACAACCTTAGAGGTTGGGGTCACTCCCGTAGATTAAATGGAGATTGAACTCACTATCTAGCATAAATACGCCCTCTTGGAGTTACAAGTATCAACTTGGCCAGAGCATCTACTAGTAACGGAGAGCATGCATGATCATAAATAACATACACATGATATTTATCAAGCAACTTGACATAGTATTCAATATTCATCGGATCCCAGCAAACACAACATGTAGCATTACAATAATATGATCTTGATCATGTTAGGCAGCTCACAAGATCTAAACATGATGGCACAAGAGGAGAAGACAACCATCTAGCTACTTCTATGGACCCATAGTCCAAGGATGAACTACTCACGCATCACTCCGGAGGCGGGCATGGTGGTGTAGAGCCCTCGGTGATAATTCCCCTCTCCGGCAGGTTGCCGGGAAGAGCTTCTGAACCCTACCGAACTAGCGTCGACGACAGCGGCGGCTACGGGATGTTTCGTGGAAAAGTGTTCGGGTTGCTAGGGTTTTCCCGTGAAGAGGTACTTATAGGCGAAAGGTGAACGTTGGTGGGCGCCCGAGGGCCCCACACCACGTGGTGGCGCGACCAAGGGTGGGGCCGCGCCACCGTATGGTGTGGCCGCCTCGTGGCTCATCTTCGTCTCCTTTTTGGACTTCGTCAACGTGTCGGAAAAAATAGGGACTTTGCAATTTGTTTAGTGCTGTATCTAGCTACACTACAGATCAACGTCTGGCAGCGGCACCTTCCAGTAATTCCAGGAATTGTAGTCAGGACTATTAACTGATCATCAAGGTATGATCGTTTCAATTACGAAAACATGAGAATACTTATTTCAAGTCAGGACTATTAACTGATTAACAAAATCATCAACGTAATCACAGGACTATTCAATAAATCATGAGCTTTCTTTCAGTAACACTGAAAAATTCAGAAAAATACCCACATACTGAACTTCCAAGAACAAGCATAAACTCCATGAATCAAACTCCTAAACACTAGGGACGCCAACTAAACCCTAATAGCATGAAAAAATTAACTTGCGTTGAGGTCAAAATCGAGCTCTGTGAGTAAAGCATCCACTAAACTACAGAAAACTGAAATCATCGATCCAACCCATTGCTTGCACACAACCTCCCCTAAATCGAACAAAAACACAACTAGGAGTGAATCACAACCCTAACCAGAGGGAAAAAACAAATCTTCTACACTGCGATCATGTTGATTTGGTTTGGTTCCATACCGTACACCGGAGAAGGAGCTCCTTCCTCACGACGCCGAGCCGCCATCGTCGCCTCAGATCGCCTCGCCCCTCCCGCCTCTGCTTTTACCGCGCCGCCAAGATTGCCTCGCCCCTCCCTTTCTTTCCTTATCTCCCTCTCGCCTCTGCTTTTGCCGCGCCGCTAATGGCGCTGTCCCTGACGAACAGATCGCATAACGGTTCGTTTGCGAGGCAACACACAGCAGGCCACGATTCATTTTTTGCAGTAAAGACCCCCACATCTTTTCTTCTCCGTAACGATCCATGGGATGCAGCGACCGTTGATGAATTTCTCAGACAAGTTGAGTGACCTCCGGCTGCCACGTCAGCGATACACAAGCCCATACGTGATGAGTGACCGTACAAAACCATCTCAGACAAGTTGAGTGACCTCCGCGGCGTATTCCAGGAGTACAGTGACCGTAGCGAGCTTCTCCGACGAGTACAATGAACGTCCAAGGACATGAACTCTTTCCCATTGAGGCCACACACACATAGACACATGTCTTGCCAATTTGATTTTTTTTTTTGATTTCTTGGACATCGTCTTTCGGGATTTGTCCAGCTCCGCCTTACGCGGGCAGAGTAGCCGGCTTCCCTCCCCCCCAAACTGCCTCGGCCGCGCACACCCCTCACTTTCTTCTCATCCCTGTCCAAAATCCACAACCCCTGTCTCCTTCCTCGGAATCCACGCTCCGCCTCGATGGAGAAGGAGGCGCTGCTGCTCGCGTGCCATCTTCTCCTGGCGCTCGCCCTCATCGCCACCTCCCTCTCCCACCTCCTCCTCGACGCCGTCGCCCATCTATCCCCCGCGCATGCTAACAACAGCCGCATCCGCTTCCTCCGGCATCCGCTCCTCCGCCTCCTCCCCGTCCTCGCCGCCCTCCCGTTCCCCTTTCTCCCCGTCGCCCCCACCTCACGCCTCCTCCCGTTCCTCCTCCTCCCTGCTCTCCTCCTTCTGCTCCCACTCCCCTTCGTCCCGGCCGGCCACCTCCCACTCCTACGCCCGCTTTTCCTGTCCCTCCCGCTCTTCCTCCTTGCCCGCGCCGCGGGCCTCCTCGCCGACGCATTCCCCGCATCCGACCTCCAGGCCCACGCGCTCTCCGTCACTGCCCTCCTCCTCATCGCTGCCGCAGCGGCCTCCCTCCTCACCGCGCTGTCTCCCCCGAGAACCGCCCACCACTTCTTGGCCGAGACGGCGTTCACCTTCGCTGGCACCGTCGGGGGTCTCTGGGCGCTCCAGACCGCCCTCAGCCTCTACGTCGACCCCTGCGTCCCCGTGGGCTGCCACCGTCTCATGGACGCGGCCCTCGCACCGGCCACACGCTGCGACATTGAGGAGGCCAGGCTCCAGGCCGTGGCCGTAATGGACGTCATGCTGTCCGTGCATTGCGTGATCGCGGCGGCTGCTGTCGCCGGATTGTATCTCGGGGTGGCAAAGTGGTGCGGGGTTGAAGGTGGGGGTGCCGGCGTGTGGATTGGGGCAGGTCCGAGGCATAGTGTTGCTGCGGGTTCGTATGAGGTCCTGCCCATGGTGGCGTCATCGGGAGCCATTGAGGAGACGGAGCATTTGCCGATGAAGGGTGTCCTTGGAAAGGCTGTGGCACAGGAATGAGGACGAGTTGTCTTGCACTAACTAACTAGGTACATTGTGGTCCTCTGAAGTAATGTGAGTTTACTCAGACATTAGCCCCTGTAAAATATTTGGCTATATGTGGCTGAATTTTTCAGTGATGAGTAGTTCGTGGGCCAATACTGTACTGTAATCTGCCATTGTCTTGTTGAGTTGGCGAACAGTGCCTACTGTAGACTATTGTTGTAGATTATTCCACCAGTAACATTTCTTTTTCGTTGGTTACAGCCTCATAACTGTCTCTGGTTCTTATAGGAATATCTGTTGTGCACTTTTCTGTTTTATTCCTCTCTGATATTTCTTGTTTATTCAGACTTTGGTATCCTTTATCTTAGAAGCCTCCAAGGTTAATATCTTACCTGAAACCTGGTACAATTGTCAGAAACGGTATAAAACTGTAACAGTGGAACTATACATTCTGGAACTGAGGGACTTCGAATGGTTTTAACAATGTACAGTCACTCACAATTTCAGGTCATATAACACTGATACTTTTATTTAATGTGATTATAAGACAATAAAGGATTGCCCAACAAGGTTAACTCGTGAAGCTGATGTGTAGGAGTGTTGACAAGAATCATATTCAGTTATGTCATGATGCTTAGCATTTTATTTAGCTCAACAAGACCCTTAGCAACTGCGAAGGAAAATATCTGCTTATCCTAGCTTGGCATGAAGTTCCGCTCAACAGGCTTGGCATGATGCATCTTTTTCTAACTTGTTCTCTGTTCATCGTCAACCTTATCATTATGTTCAAGTAGGTATTAGCAGTTTTGCATTCAGATATTATCCTTGAGTTATGCAAAGGAACTTACTTTTGCAATTCGGTCGAGGTTGTTTCTTCTTGTTGTCCATCGGATAACTAACCTTAATAGTTATCACTCAATTCAAAATGTCAACTCCAGTTAAGAAATATTTTCCCCATTTTGGTAACTAGAACCATTATTCAAGCAATTTGGTTTTATGGTGTAGACTAAACCAAATCCTGTTAAGAATGTTTTATTTTCTTATTATTTTATAGGCTATTGTGCTATATTAGATCCAAGAAATCCGTTTTGGGCTGATGAAAGATATGGTGGCTGGAAAAGGAAGTCACCAAGAGATACTGACACTTACAAGTCACCATGGTGTTACAACTAGCACTAGTCTACTACAAAAGCTACACCAAATCAAGTTTATCTCCTCGAAAGATCAACTTGATGACGCCTTCACGAAGCCATTATCGCTACCTCTGTTTGAGGGATGTCGATGCAATCTAAACCTGCTAAACTGTGAGCACGATTAAGATTGAGGGAGGGTGTTAGACTATGTATAAGTTCTGTACATAGACTTCTGTGTAATTAAACATGTATTGTAACTCATACAGACGATATATAAAAAGAGAGCCACCCGGTAGTGTTGTGCTAGTTCCGTGAAAACCAATTGTTTCGCAGAGAGGGAGGGAGGGAGAGGGGTGGTGCGAGATCTATCTATTCTCGTGGTGGGTTGGATACGCGCAGTGTAGAACATATGTACGGTAAAACGAATTGTTAAACAATGTAAGATCGAAGTTATGAATGTGAAACTTTCCGTAGAATGGAGGATGAATGTCCATAATAATAGTTCGGGTACTTCTAGCTAGTTTTGAAAAAACCGCCTTCAAGGGTTGGCTACACATTTTAGAGCGAGTCCAACACAGGCAGTAAGCAACTCAGCTCCATGTGTAGGGGTGTGCACGTATAGGCCTGAAATTCGAGCCGAGCCGAGCGAGCACGGCTCGACTCGTTTAAACTCGTTCAACTGACGAGTCGAGCTCGATTCGTTCAACAAACGAGTTTTGAAATGAAACTTGGCTCGACTCGGTGAACTCGCGAGTAGCTCATTTAACTTGATCAGATAAAAAATATGATATTTTTTATATAATAGTGTTAAACTGTTAATATTTTTTGCACCAATAATGGTGTAGAAGTTATATGTTCCAACATTGAACTACTCTTTGGCTAGAGATGTAAAATTATACAGTGACACCATTATTATAGTTCAGAATTACCATTATTATAGTTCAGAATTAGTAGGAAATTTACTTATTTGTTCGTATACGCGTATGTTTGAACACTTAGAATACGTTCAATAAGAGGGTGTTTGGTTAGACTTTTTTTTTGACTTTTGCTTTTGACCAGTGTTGGATTAGGCGGCGCCTAGGCAGCGCTTAAGCACGCTTAGCCACTAGGCGGTGGAAAAACGTCTCGCCTAGGTCATAAGCGGAACTCTAGGCAACCCAACTAAGAAATTGTTTTCTCTAGTAAGAAATTCGTTCCTTATTGCACTTAGAAATCAGATAGACCATAATCAATGGCAATTGTTGTTAGTTTACTCCTTTATATGCACTAAATTAGTATGTATAGATATATAATAACCCAAATATACACCTGATGACAAAAATTATATACCGCCTAGGTCACGCCTGGTGCGCTTAAGCATCGCCTAGGCGCTAGGCGAATGCCAACCGCCTCGCTTACGCCTAGCGCTTTTTCCAACCCTGCTTTTGACTTATAAGCCATAAAAGCACCTAAATAGGTGCTTTTGACTTTTGGCTTTTGGATTATGTTACACTATGGTATAAGCCAAAAGCCAAAAGCCAAAAACACCTATTGAGGTGCTTTTATGGCTTATAAGCCAAAAGCAAAAGCCAACTTAAAAACCTAACCAAACACCCTAGTAGTTTGGTAAGCAAATGAGTTCAGATTTAAAACTCGGCTCAGCTCGTTAGCTATCTTCTACGAACGAAGAATCATTTCAGTCCACTGGTTCTAACTCTGTAGCTGTAGTAGTAAGCATGTTAGGAAGGTTCTATTAACAGGGACGGATCCTGAAATTTAACTTTGGACGTGCAAACTCCAACAACCTCAAAACATGAAGGTGAAAAACTGAATTTGGTTCATTATTTATACGCCAATAAAAATATAATTTGGTCATTGTAGCAACATTATCTCAAAAGGATAAGAAACTTTTAAAATAATCAAGGAAGTTGCAACACAACCATACGATGTGTCACAGCTTGATAGCGAGATATGATAACATCATAATTCACTTGCAAGAAGAATTCCTACAACAATGTCTTGATCTGTCTGTTGCAAAGCATTACTTAAGAAATCTGTGAAACCAAAGATAGTTTACAACAAGTGTGCGATGAAAACAAAGTCAGATGACCCAAATGATCACAACATGGTTCGAGCAAGCATAGCCTCGTCGCTTTTGTCCTGAACTATTCCTCTCTATGCTCGCTGCCCTACTCTTCTTCGAGACAGGCTCATTGATCGATTTGGTCCTGAACTTCATTCTTGGTTCGCTTCATCCTTTGCCGATTGGGCCTGGAGGCTAGTTGGGCCTTCCTCTCTAATTCGAAATTTGAGCCCAGTGGACGAGAAAATGTATGTATACGTGCTCACAATTAACAATAGCTATACATAAGTTCCTATACACTATATATAAAAAAAATTGCAGAAAAATTTGGGTGTGCAGCTGCACGCCCATGAACCACTACAGATCTGTCCATGTCTATTAATCAAACCTGACCGAGTTTGAGCTGAGCCGAGCCGTGTCACGAATTACTTGTTTAGCTCATGAGTTTCGAATTTCAATTTCAGCCCTATATATACTTCAGTACGTGTATGTATATTTACACATCACCTTTGACTAAAGTTAATGTAGCGGGTTATTAGGACTACAAAAACATCCATCGGTCCCATCATGTAGATGGGAGGAGGAAGCCGAATCTATACTTCTTATAAGACAAAACCCCACTAAAATGCATTAAATTAGTCTATCTCTACCTGCAAGGTGTCATCATCTCTTATTTGAGCCACTCATATATCCATGTCACACATTTAGTGTCCACTTTATCCAATATTTGAGCCATTCATTTATCCATGTCATTCCATATTTTTTAGTAAAAATCTATTCATACGTGCCTCCTGTTCATATTATTAATTCTTTTAGCCATACAATTTCCACACAATTAATTTTTAACGATTAAATATGACGAGTGTGTGACTCGGCAAATCCTAGGGTTGCGTACCCGGGTTGATTGAGGGGGAGAGGGATGAGCGTTGGTGATCACGACGGCTGACAAGCAAGGCGTTTTACCCAGGTTCAGGCTCCCGGAGGATAAGACCCTACTTCCTGCTTGTCTGGTATTGATGGCGAGTGGCTTACAATGGCGAGATGCGATCTCGCTAGGGTTTGGTGATGGCGGCTATGCGCGTATTGATCTGTCCGTGTGTGTGTCCCTTGGACGAGCAACCCTCCTAGCCTTTATATAACAGGCTAGGTCTCGGGTGAACGGCGCCGATGGCGTTTACAGATATGGCAAGTCATATGACCTAACCGACTATTCTTGGGCCATACGCTATCTCTACTGGGCCTTCCTTGGGCCTTTGCAGTCTTGGCGTGACCCAGGTATCCTCACCGTGGGATAGTCGGAGGGCAGCCCCACGTCAGTAGCCCCCGAGTGCTTGGTCGAATCGCAGAGTCGGGCAAAGGACTCCTTTCTCCTGGGCACGCCGCCGGGTTGCTTGTAGTTGAGGTTGAACTCGTTTTCCTTCAGTCGAAAAGCCGACTCCCGATGGGAGTAAGAATTGTAACCGACTTACTGAAGTCGTGTCTTTGACTTGTTTCTGTTCAGCCTGCTGGCGTTCTGTCAGTTAATTCAGCTTGTGAAGCTTACTGAGTCTTCTTGCAACCTGTTTGCATGGTTCGAGTCCTTGCAGCAGTACTGTGGCTTACTGAGGTGATTTCAGCCGTGAAGCTTACTGGGTTTACCTGTCACTCGAATTATGCGTTCGAGTTCTTTACCTGGCGTAGAAATTCAGCTTTCAAGCTTACGTGCACGTTCAAAGTCACCTGAATGATTTGTTCGAGTTCTTCCTCTGCGCTGCGGCTTACTTCATGCACTTGTGTTGCTGGCGTCAGAGCTGACGCTTCGTAGCACGCCTCTGCGTCCGATTAGACATGACGGAAGTGGCCCCACTGTCAGCGTTTACTGCAGGTAGCATTGACCGTTTTTCTTCTGTCGTCGGCGAGAAAATTTCGCGGCGTGATGATGGTGCCTTGATCCTCGCGCGTAGTGGACGGAGTGGGAGGCGACGGTTTGCCTCTCCGCGCGACACGTGGACGGCTGGATGGAGCTGCGGAGAACAGCTCCTTCGGGAACGGCTGGGATGGACTGCGGCGCGCAGTATAAAGCTGTACCGCGACGGGGAAAAGGTCATCTTCTCCATTTGCCATCGTCTTCTCTCCTGCGCCGTTCTTGCCCCTTTCTGAGCTCTTGCCTGTTCCTCTCTCCACCTTCGCCGAGACGATGAAGAAGACGAAGGCCACGACCAGCACCGCCGCCGCCGCCGGGACAATGGCGATGAAGAAACCCGACGGCGACTGGCAGAAGTCGTCGGTGAAGAAGGCGGAGCTGGAGGTCCTTCGCGCGCAGGGCCTGCTGCCGCCGGCGGACCAGGCGGCGGTGCGCGCGCCTGGGAAGGAGGTATACCCTGCCCCTCGGGAGGGGGAGCACGTTTGCTTCGTGGACTTCCTTCCACGGGGCTTCGGGTTCCCTCTCCACGATTTTGTTCGTGGTCTCCTGTACGCCTATGGGGTTCAGATCCATGATCTGACCCCCAATGGCGTCCTGAGCATCGCGAGCTTTATCGTGCTTTGCGAGTGCTTCATGGGGATCGCCCCCCATTGGGCCCTGTGGAAGTCTCTCTTCCTTGTCAGGAAGAACGTGGGGAAGAGCGGGTTGGCGTACCCGGTTGGCGGCTTCGACATCCAGGTGCGAGGTGACACCTCGTACTTCCAGATGAAGAAGTCGGACTCCGTCCAAGGCTGGCGGAAGAGGTGGTTTTACGTCAGGTGCGACCAAGCCGGGCTGCCTGACTTCGACGGCGAGCGTGAGTTGCGGAAGACGTGCGCGTGGGCGCACCCGCTCGTGAAGGAGGAGAAGGAAGCCGTCAAGCCGCTGCTGAGCCTTCTGCGCCACCTGCTGAAGACCTTGGGGCGCGAGTCGGGTGGCGTCCACCTCATCGGCACCTTCTTCAGGCTTCGAGTGCAGCCGCTCCGTGCTCGCCCTCACCCGATGTGGGCGCACGAGGTCGGTGGCGACCCGCAACCCGACGACGAGGAGGTGGAGCTGAAGGTGAGGAGCATCACAAGTCTCCGAGCCGCGGACCCCTGCAACGTCAAGTGCCCGGTCGCAGTCTACGGGTCGACGAACCCTGTTCCTGAGGTAGGCTTCTGTCTTTTCCCTTGCTTGCTTTCTTGATTCACTTTTTCTTGATTCGACTGTCACTTTGTTTGCAGGGTCGTTCCTCCCTTATTAGCCTTCCTCCACTCATGGAGAATGGACCCCACGACGAGGCGACGTTCCTTGAAGAGGAAGGTGATGAGGATGACCTTCCTTCCGCCATCTCCCCGAGTGAGGAAGTGGAGGAGGATGAGGATGACGAGGAGCCGCTGCGGAAGAAACAGAAGCGGCAAAGCGGCGACTCTGCTACTGCTTCCTCCCCAGCAAAGGATGCGACTGCAGAATTGGAGGAGGATGATGAGTCGTCTTCGGGTGCCAAGAACCTGGGCGACTGGAGCGCGCCTATGGCCGCGCCTCCTGTTAGTTCTGCGCCGCCGCTCGAGTTCGCCAGGATGGCCTCCGTTTCCTTGGGAAGCGACGATGGCGTCGAAGTCACCAGGTTAGTCATGTTGGTTCTTTTGTGTCGAGTTTGCTTTCCGACTGGCGGGTTCTCTTTTTCGAACTTTTCTTGGATCTTTTGCCAGCCGTCATTCTGGTGGCACCGGTTCCCCTCCACATGAAGTGGAGCACACGTCCGCCCCTTCAGTCGAGCGAGCTGTGCAGGTGGCCGGGGAGCACGCGCGGGCTGGTGACTTCATGGCGCCACATGATGGTGCCGCGGCGACTTCGTCGGATCCTGAGCTGGTGGACCATGTAAGTACTTCTCGACTAGCTCTTCCGCAGTTGCATCGGGTGCGCGGACAGCGCTCCCGATGGGAGTAGCCCCCGAAGGTGTGGGCGACTAGGATAGTCGGGCACAACTTTATATATGCTTGTTTGTTTGCAGCCTTATTACCGCCAGCAGCTTGAGGGAGCCGCTGCCTTCGTTCGCCTGGAGAAGGAGAGGGATCAGCTGCGCATCTCCCTGGACCAGGCCACGAGGCGAGTCGCGGAGTTGGAGCAGAAGCTTCAGGCTCAGGCGGAGCTGGAGAAGGCGCTACACGAGTCGCAGGAGCGCGAGCGTGATCGGGACAACCGGGAGAAGACCCAGGTCGACCGCCTGCTCGCACTCGCCAATGTCCTTGGACGTAAGTTTTTCGGCTTGACGCTTACTTGTATAGTTGTTGAATTTGGATTGAGTTGACTCCTTTCCCTTGTTCAGAGAAATGCGGAGGCGCTCCCCCGGAGGGCACGTCTAGCGACGATGTCGACCTGGCGAACGCTGTCGGGTTCCTCGACCGCGTCTGCGCGTATGCTTCGACCGCGCTGCAACAGTCGACGACGGCGCTGCAGAAGTCGACTGGGGCGCTGGCGACTGTGCACCGGAGCATCTTCCCCAGCAGGTCGCCACCAGCTGCCGTGGACGCGCTCGCGGCGCCTTTTGAAGACGATGCGACCACCATCGCGGACTTCACCCGGGCGCAGACGGTACGCGGCTCCGAGCTCACTTTCCAGCTTCTTCTTGGTCATCAAGTTGCTGGCGACTTTGAGAAGGTTGTCAGCGACTTCCCTCGAAAACCTGACGGCAAGACCGCGTCCCTTAGCGGGGTGAAGGCGCAGGCGAGTCAGCTGGCCGCGAAGCTTGTCGCAACCTTCGAGAGGAGGATTGCCAAGGTAGCCGAAGCGGCTGCTGCTAGGAAGAGTCGCTCCCAGTCGGAGTCTGTAGTGTAGTAGTCTTCTTTTTGAGTCTGCTGTCTGTAATGAATTTGTATTTTGCGGGTATTCTGGCCTTGAATCATATTAACGCTGAAATGTGAATGCTTTCCTTCGACTGTGGCTTGAATGAGAAGCGATCCTTATCTGTTTTGACACTGTCGATTCCTGGCAGCCTGAAATGGGCGAGGACACTCCAGCTGTTGCGGCGACCGGCGCGGGTGATGAAGAAGGCACTCCTTTGGCTGAGCCTGCTGTTCGCCCTCGTCAAGCGACTTCGGCTCCCGCACGAAGTGCGAACGACCAACGGTTGATCACCTATATGAAGAACAAGGTGGTTGAGCTCGAGGCGAAGCTGAAGCGTGCTGAGTTGGAACTGGAGCGTTCTAGGTCGCGTCCTGTTGCAGAGTTCTCTCAGCGTGAGGAATTCCTGCTTGGAGAAATCGACTTGATCAGTCGACAACTGCAAGGTTGGTTTTCTTAGCGCTGATCTTTGGCTTCCTCTTCCTTGCGATGTGCTGATTGTAGTGTTTTGATGCAGACGTGAACCCTGACTGGCAAGCTGAGCAGACCCGGGTGAACGAGCGGGTCGCCCGAGAAGCCGCGAGTAACACTTTCGAGGCGCGCCATTTTTGGTCGAATGCGTCTAAGGGGCGGATCCTTGCGTGTATGCTGGACCGCACCTGGCGAGCTGCTCTTCTCCTGGAGGGGTGCAGGAAGACTCTCTGGCAGATCCACCGGGTGTTCTTTCCGCACAATGGGCAGCCCAACGAGTTAGCCACGTTGTTGGAGCGGTTCCGCGAAGGTGGTGCGCTGAAGGAGATTGTCAACGCCCAACTCGTTGCCGGGGCGAACGTGGCGTTGGCGTACGTCCGACTGCATCGGCCGAACCTCGCTCTGTCAAGGCTGCTAGGTGGCTTGCCTGAAGAAGACGATTACGCCGAGACTCTGTCGCCTGCTCGTCAGATGATTCGGCAGGTCCAGAGGCTGAGTGAGCGTCTTGTAGGGCCACTCGATGCCCCAAAGGATGAGCCTGCAGAGTAGGGGTAACAGATTTCCGTTGTACAGCATTAGTTCGAAAAGGCAGATTTGCCAAGTGTAAATGTCAGTGTATGTAAACTGAGATGGGCGCAGCCCCCGAGTGCGTCGGGTAGCATCCTAGTATTAACTTTACACCTGTGGCGCAGCCCCCGAGTGCGTCGGGTGGCGACCTAGGTTTTCGAATGATACCTGTATGGCGCAGCCCCCGAGTGCGTCGGGTGACGGCCAAGGGTTTTCGACATGGACCTGTATGGCGCAGCCCCCGAGTGCGTCGGGTGGCGACCTAGGCTTTTTCAAGTGACACCTGTATGGCGCAGCCCCCGAGTGTTTCGAGTGGCGTCCTAGGATTTGGACTTGACCTGTATGGCGCGGCCCCCGAGTGGTTCGAGTGGCGGCCTAGGATTTGGACTTGACCTGTATGGCGCAGCCCCCGAATGCGTCGGGTGGCGGTCTAGGCTTTTCAAGTGATACCTGTGTGGCGCAGCCCCCGAGTGGTTCGAGTAGCGGCCTAGGATTTTGGACTTGACCTGTATGGCGCAGCCCCCGAGTGGTTCGAGTGGCGGCCTAGGATTTGGACTTGACCTGTATGGCGCAGCCCCCGAGTGCGTCGGGTGGCGGCCTAGGTTTTTCAAGTGATACCTGTATGGCGCAGCCCCCGAGTGGTTCGAGTGGCGGCCTAGGATTTAGACTTGACCTGTATGGCGCAGCCCCCGAGTGGTTCGAGTGGCGGCCTAGGATTTTGGTTTGACCTGTATGGCGCAGCCCCCGAGTGGTTCGAGTGGCGGCCTAGGTTTGAAGTTGCTTTTTGACTGAAAAAGTAAAGTGGAGAGCTTGTTCTGCAAATCACTGTATTGATTTTTGCGAGCAGGCCGCCTCATTAAAACCCTTCCAGTCCCCTTAGGTACCCTGGTAAGGGAAAGAGTGCGTCTGAAACCTGCCGCCTTGACATGCTGATTTTGGTACAACGAGGGAGTCGGCTAGGCGTAGAAACGACGAAGCTGTGCGACGTTCCATGGGTTGCTGCAGACTGCTCCTGTCTTCGAGTCCTTCAGGCGGTAAGCTCCGCCGCCGATTGCTTCTGTCACAATGTACGGGCCCTCCCATGGGGAGGCGAGCTTGTGCACCTTCTTCTGTTTGAGGCGAAGGACCAGGTCGCCTGCGACGAATGCTCTTGGCCGCAGCCTCCGTCCGTGGTAGTTGCGCAGGTCTTGCTGGTAGACGGCTGTCCGTGCAAGGGCGATGTCGCGGGCTTCGTCCAGGACGTCCATGTCATCTTCGAGTGCTTCTTCTGCGTCGGATTCGTCGTAAGCCACCACCCGTGGTGCGTCGAACTTGATGTCGCAGGGCATGACCGCCTCTGCGCCATACACCATGAAGAACGGTGTGTATTGGGTGGATCTGTTTGGCGTGGTTCGCAGGCTCCAAAGTACTGACGGCAGTTCTTCGACCCAGGCGCCCGCGGCGTGTCTCAGCGGCACTCGCAGGCGCTTCTTGATGCCGTTGCAAACTAGGCCGTTGGCCTTTTCGACTTGCCCGTTGGACTGCGGGTGCGACACAGATGCATAGCTGAGTTTGATGCCTTGTTCGGAGCAGAAGTCTTTGAATTCTTCAGCTGTGAAGTTCGAGCCGTTGTCGGTGATGATGCCGTTTGGTACCCCGAACCTGAAGATGATGGACCTGATGAAGTTAACTGCTGATGATGCAGTCGAGCTTGTGATAGGCACGGATTCGATCCACTTGGTGAATTTGTCGACTGCTACCAGGAGATGGGTATGTCCCCCTGGTGAAGATTTCTTGAGCGGGCCTACCATGTCGAGTCCCCATTGAGCGAAGGGCCAGGCTAGTGGTATGGTCTTCAATGCGGATGCCGGCGCATGTGGCCTGTTGGCGAACTCCTGGCAGCCAAGGCACTTCCTTACTAGGTCTTCGGCGTCTTGCATAGCTGTGGGCCAATAAAATCCGGCTCGCAGTGCTTTGGCCACCAAGGCACGACTGCTGGCGTGATGCCCGCAGATGCCAGCATGAATATCGAGCAGGATGGCTTGACCGTCGACTGGATCTACGCACCTTTGCAGAACTCCTGAGATACTTCTCTTGTAGAGCTCGCCGTTGATGATGGTGAAACCCTTGGAGCGCCGAATGATGCGTTTGGCTTCGACTGGGTCAACTGGCAGCCTTTGGTGCAGCATGTAAGCTAGATATGGTCCTGTCCATGTGGCTTCGACTAGCATTACCTCCATGGGTTCCTTCTCCTTGCTTGGCGGGTCGGGGGTGCTCGTTGAAGGTGCGGAGGGACCTGGTTGGGGTCGAAGCTTGATGGACCGCTGTGTAATGCGCTCGAGGAAAACGCCGGGTGGTACTGGCACCTTGTCTGATCCCATGTTGGCGAGGACGTCGGCTTCTTCGTTGCTTTCGCGGCCAATGTGCCGCAACTCGCAACCGTCGAAGGTGCCCTCCAGCTGGTTGTAGAGGTCTCTATAGGCGATCATGTTGTCAGCGATGGCGTCGCAAGCCTTCATAGTCTGCTGTACGACGAGGTAGGAGTCGCCGTAAATCATGAGGTGAGTGGCGCCGCAGTTTTTGGCCATCCGCATGCCATGGATTAGGGCCTCGTACTCTGCCTCGTTGTTGGAGGGTGTTGGGAAGTCCATCTGCAGAACGTACTTCAACTTGTCGCCTTTGGGGGAGATGAGGATGACTCCTGCCCCGGCTGTTCTGAACTTCTTGGAGCCGTCGAAGTACATTGTCCATGCGTTGGACAAGTCGGGCACGTCTGGCAGCTGAGCTTCTATCCACTCGGTGGTGAATTCTGGCAGGACTTGGGCTTTGATTGACTTCGGATGAGCGTACTTCAGCCCCCAGGGCCCTAGCTCGACAACCCACTTGGCGACTCGCCCTGTCGCACGTTGGTTTGTGAGGATGTCAGAGAGCCCGGAGGAGCTTACCACCGTGATCGGGTGCTCGGAGAAGTAATGGACGACTTTTCTTGAGGTCATGAAGACCCCGTAGGCCAGCTTCTGATAGTTCGGGTAGTTTTGCTTGGACAGGGTCAGAACCTCGCTGAGGTAGTAGACTGGTCTCTGGACAGGATGGCTGTGCCCTTCTTCTTCTCGTTCAACTACGAGTACCGTGCTCACCACCCTGTTGGTGGCTGAGACGTAAAGGTAGAGCGGCTCGTTTGTCAGCGGCGCCACCAGCACTAGGGAAGTCGTCAGGGTCTTTTTGAGGTGGTCGAATGCGTCCTGCGCTTCCTCTGTCCACTCGAACTTGTCCGTCTTCTTCATCAGTTGGTAGAAAGGCAGAGCCTTCTCACCCAACTTACTAATGAACCGGCTGAGAGCTGCGACTCGGCCGGCTAGGCGTTGCACCTCGCGGAGCTTGGTTGGTGCTGGCATTGTGAGTATGTTTTGCACCTTCTCTGGGTTTGCTTCGATTCCTCTCGCGGAGACGAGGTACCCTAGCAGTTCTCCGGCTGGCACGCCGAAGACACACTTTTCCGGGTTCAGCTTGATCTGGTACTCGTCGAGTGCGGCGAAGACCTTGCGGAGGTCTGCCACGAGGGTATCTTCCTTGCGGGTGGTGACGACGATGTCATCTACGTAGACTTGAACAATCTGTCCGATGAGTCCTTTGAGGCATGCTTGCATTGTACGCTGGTATGTGGCGCCGGCGTTTTTCAACCCGAAGGGCATGGTCTGGTAACAGAAGACGCCGTCGGGTGTGATGAATGCTGTCTTTTCCTCGTCGTCGACGTTCAGTCTGATTTGCTGGTAACCTGAGTAGGCGTCCAAGAAAGACAGGCGCTCGCAGCCTGCTGTCGAATCGATGATCTGGTCTATCCGCGGGAGCGGGAAGTGGTCCTTGGGGCAGCATTTGTTGACGGCGGTGAAGTCGACACACATGCGTAGTTTCTTCGTCTTCTTCTTTTCCACCAGGACGGGGTTGGAGACCCAGTCTGAGTCCTTGATCTCTCGGATGAACTTGGCGTGCAGTACTCGGTCGATTTCCTGACTGATCGCGTCTCGCTTGGGTCCGGAAAAACGTCGCATGGCTTGTTTGACGGGTCTTGCGTCCTTGTAGACTTTTAAGGAGTGCTCGGCGAGATTCCTGGGTATCCCTGGCATGTCAGAGGGTTGCCATGCAAAGATTTTCCAGTTCTCCCGTAGAAACTTGACGAGCGCGCTTTCCTATGCGGGAGTTAGACTCGACGATACTTTGACCGTCTTGCTGGCGTCAGTCGGATGGACTTGATGGGTTGATGTGTCGTCATTCGTGTTGAAGGCGGCGTCCTTGGCTGGCTTCTTGCGGGCCGGGAAGATGGTCCTGTCGTTGTCGGCTGCTATCGCCTCGAAGTGCTCTGTAACCCCGAAGAACTCGGAGATCTTGTTGAACTCGCGGTCACAACTGTTCGAGCGGTCGAAGTCACCATGCACTGTGATTACGCCTTTGGGTCCAGGCAGCTTGAGCATCAGGTAGGCGTAATGAGGTACTGCCATGAACCTGGCAAAGGTTGGGCGCCCAAGTATCGCATGGTACTGCGACCTCCAGTCGACGACCTCGAAGTCAATCGACTCCCTCCTGAAGTGCTCGGGTGTTCCAAGGATAACATCGAGTGTGATTGTTCCCATGGGCGTGATTGCTTGCCCTGGTACTATGCCGTGGAAGGTGGTCTCAGACTCCGGCAACTTCTCTGTCGATCTGTTCATCCTTCTGAGAGTGTCAGCGAAGATGATGTTAAGGCCGCTGCCTCCATCCATGAACACCTTCTTCAGATTGTAATCTCCGATTAGAGCTTCGACTACCAGGGCAGCGTGTCCGGGTCGAGGTACTGCCGGCGGGTGGTCTGCCCTGGAGAACGTGATCGGTGTTTCTGACCCCCTCAGGTAGTCTGGTACTGCGCGTGGGCAGGTGGTGGCTTGGAGGACTTGGCGGGTGATGAGCTTCTGGACCCTGTTTGAGGGGCGCCCCTTCTGTATCATGTTAAGCTGTCCGCGTGCGGCTGGGTACGCGTCATGTCCCGCCGGCTGGGCTTCGTGCTGCGGCTGCTGTTGCTGCTGTTGGGGAAAGGCTCCCGCCGCATGTCCTGGGGCAGCGTTCGCGGGTGCGGGTGCTGCCTGGATGGCGAGCTGTGCGGCTGGTAGCAGTGCGGGTGTAGGGGTGATGATGTGCTGCATGGCCTCATAGATCTTGCGCGCTTTGCGACAATCCTTCAACAAGTGGTTGGCGCCCCATTTGCCCGTTTCCGGGTTGCGGAACATGTGATGCTTGCAAGGTTGCGCCAGCTCCTCGGCTGGGGTCAATGCGCGTTTCCACTCGCGTTTGGGACCCCCGTCGCTGCGGTTGATGCTGCTGCTGCTTCGGTTGTATTGCCCTTGGTCGAACTGGCGACCTTGGTTGCCGCTGCGGCTGTATTGATGACCTTGATCGTATTGGCGATTGCTGTCACGTGTCTCATCACGGGGGGTTTGGTATCCCGCCGCTACTAGCTCGATCGAGTCGAGGTTGGTGAAACGTGGTTTCTTCTTTTGGCGTCCTTCTCGCCAGTTACTTGGTCCGGCCTCGTTCTTCGGGGAGGTGTCGCGGACGTAGTCCTCTCCTTCTGCCCACTGGTTGGCCACCTTCATGAGCTCGATCATGGTCTTCGGCTGGAGCCTACCGAATTCTTCGCGGAGGTCGCGGCGGGAGACGCCGTGCATGAAGGCGTCCATCACCCGATCTTCTGAGCAGGCTTCCATAGTGTTGCGGAGGAGTGTCCATCTTTGGATGTATGATCGGAGCGACTCGTCTCGCCCCTGCTTGCAGGCCTGTAGCTCGATGTAGGTTGTTGGCCTCGCGTATGTCCCAAGGAAACTTTTGATGAAGGTATCCCGGAATTCCTCCCAGGTACGGAAGGAGTCCTTAGGCTGGCTGGTGAGCCACCCGCGTGCTGAATCCGTGAGCATGAGCTGGATGTACTGCATCGCCGTGGTTGAAGTTCCACCTTGACAGGTGCAGGCGATGAGATAGTCTTCGAGCCAAAGGCGCGGGTCTTGTTTCCCGTCGTACTTGGGTGTCCCAGCTGCGAGCTTGAAGCCCTTGGGCATGCGAGTGTCGCGGATGTTGAAGCTGAAGCATGCGGCGCCACACGGTTCAAAGTCGCGGTCGGCTTGATCGTCCGGGTTCGTCGCGCTGGTCGTACGCTGGGTGCGGTTGCGATCCACCGTCTTTTGCGCGATGACGTTGCGGAGGTCTTCGCCTGGTTGTGGCTGTCGTAGTTGCCTGGTCGTTGGGCCAGCGGGTGTTGCAGGCTCGTGGGCGCGGCGGCCTCGCTCCTCTCGTGCCTGCTCGTTTGGCGCCTTGCCCGCCAAGGCATCCTCTATTGCCCTCATGGACATGATTTGTTGCTTGTGGAGAAGGGCGCGCGCGTCACCCTCCGGTGGCTGCGTGAGTCGCAGGTAAGTTTCGACTGCCATGAGCGCGGCGTCGGCTGTCTTGGGAACGGGTATCCCGTTCTCATCCTCAGTTACGAAGGATGAGTCAAGGTTGCGGGTGACCCTGGCTCGGTCGGCTTCAGTCATAAGGGGCACGCGAGCCCTACGGCGGCGCGCTCCTTGGTTGACTTCCGTGGAGGAGGTAAACGAGTAGGCGGCCCTCCTGGCGCTTGACACGTCAGCCTCCCTCCTGCGTCGAAGGAGTTCAGCTTTTTCCGCGTGAAGGCGTTCGCCTTCCTTGCGTAGCAAGTATTGGACCGCCAGCTGATCCTCCCGGGGTGCATCCGGTGGGGGGAAAGTGCCGTCGTCGACATGCTTCATGGCCCTGATTGCCATGTCTCGCGTGATGGTGAGTTTCGTCACCTGGTCGGGCATGGTCACCTCGAGCGGGTACGCAGGTTCGTCGTCGTTCCCGGGTGGCACCGGGCCAGCCATGAAGACTTGCGCGGGGTAGACTTGGGTCGGGGTGTGGACGCTGCCGCTGCTGCTTCCGTCGTCCGAGTCTGGCTCGGGGTCGAAAATCGCTGCAACGTGGTGGGTACCGCGGTCGCCGCCGCGTCTTCCTTTCTGAAATTCCACGGTCTTTGCCGCGGGCACGGAGAGCGACTTCGCAGTCCTCGGCGCGAGTGCGATTGGCTTGGGGAAGACTTGGCGGGTCGATGAAGATGCGTGCAGCGCGGGCGATGGTGGCGCGACCTTGGCCGCTCGCGAGGGTGCGGTCGACGCAGTCGAAGTTGATGCAGATCTTGGTTTTGCCGGCAGCGCGATCGAGATGGTCGGAGTAGACTCGATCTGCGTGGCGGCCGCTGAGGCGGTTGACGTGGCCGATGCAGACGCGGGTTCTGCAGCCGAAGATGCGATCTCCGCAGTCGCGGTGGGTGCGATCTCTACGGCAGATGACAGCGCGGACGGCACGGTGGTAGCAGATGCGGGTGTCGCCGCCGCGCGTGGCGCGATCGCCATGGACCTGAACACACCACGACTGTCTACAAGGTAGTGTATGGTACCGAAGGTGAGGCACATACCTACGTGCAGATCGGCGTACACCGAACGGCGGGCCGGCGGGTGGAAGGTGTACTCGAAGGAGCCGAAACAGATTGGCTCCTGGGTAACGCAGACGTCGGTCTTCTTCGTTGATGGAGCCGGTGCGACCATGGTTCCAACGCTCGTTCTTTCCCACAGACGGCGCCAATTGACGAGTGTGTGACTCGGCAAATCCCAGGGTTGCGTACCCCGGGTTGATTGAGGGGGAGAGGGATGAGCGTTGGTGATCACGACGGCTGACAAGCAAGGCGTTTTACCCAGGTTCAGGCTCCCGGAGGATAAGACCCTACTTCCTGCTTGTCTGGTATTGATGGCGAGTGGCTTACAATGGCGAGATGCGATCTCGCTAGGGTTTGGTGATGGCGGCTATGCGCGTATTGATCTGTCCGTGTGTGTGTCCCTTGGACGAGCAACCCTCCTAGCCTTTATATAACAGGCTAGGTCTCGGGTGAACAGCGCCGATGGCGTTTACAGATATGGCAAGTCGTATGACCTAACCGACTATTCTTGGGCCATACGCTATCTCTACTGGGCCTTCCTTGGGCCTTTGCAGTCTTGGCGTGACCCAGGTATCCTCACCGTGGGATAGTCGGAGGGCAGCCCCACGTCAAAATATATGAACATTTCACGGTGATTAAATTCATTCTCGACTACTCTTGCCAATGTAATACTACATATGCCCAAACGAAAACTATTTCACGTTTCAAATCATTTCTTTTAACACATTTTAAAAAAAAATCCTTACTACAACACGCAGGAATCTAAATATTTCTATAAATAATCTTAAATTTGAAGTGTTCTATTAAACTCTTAAGGAGATACCCGCTCCAACGCGCGGGGTATCGTTTACAAGCTACTCACCGTGCAACACGTCGACACACAGGAAAGACAGAGCAACCAAAAATTGCAAACTTGCGCTGCATCGATCCAACAGTTGGCCCTGTGCTCCTGCCTACCAAAACCAAGATCTAACGGCCATGCGTGACTCGCGTCCTCGGTCACACGGCCTCAATCTCCCTCCCGTTAGGGCGGCCAGCGGCGCCGCCGTACTCCACCGTATCTAGATCCGTGGTCGCGACCGACTCCGCCGTGTCATCGGCCACCTTCTTGCTCCCGCCGAAGATGGAGTGGCGCAGCTGCTGGTGCGCCGCCATGCCCTCCATGCCGCTGCTAGTGCCGTATATGTCGCCGAAGTCGGATGAGCCGATACTGGTCCGCTTGGCGGTGTATCCCCCGGCTCCCAGATCGAAGCTCGGCTTGGCCATGTCGAAGCTGAGGCTGCCCTGGGTGTTAAAGCTCTTCTTGGAGGAGGAGAACTGGCCGAACGAGTACGAGTAGGCCATAGAGGGCGGACCGTAGAAGAGCGCGTTGGGGTCGATGACGACCTTCTGCCGGAAATCGTTCTTGCTGGCCGGAATCGGCGACAGGAAGATCTCCACGATGTTCCGCGCCACGCCGCGGTTGTAGGGGTTGGACTTGCCCTCGTAGCGGTACCGGAAGTTCTCGTACGTGGTCTGATTGGTGCAGATGAGGTAGGAGTGGAACGCCGTGAGTCCGCCCACGAACCAGGACGTGACGAAGGTGTACACGATGAGGAACCCCGACACCGGCGACTCCACAACGGCGCCGCCCAGGCTGTACCCATACTGCCGCGTGATGAGGATGAGGTTCACCCAGCAGAAGACGAACACGTACAGGCACAGGAACGTGGTTGACGAGATGAACATGAAGAAGAACCTGTAATTCCTCTGCATGGCCGGATTGGACACACAAGATCACGTGAATGCGTTGCATGCGTGCCTCTCGGCCGGAATTGGAGCTAGCTAACTCGGGGTCAGGCCCGGGGTAAGGTACCTTGCCGATGCACTGGCCCACCCAAGGGCAGTGGTGGTCGAAGCGGTCCACGCAGTTGTTGCATACGGAGCAGTGCGAGCAGCGCGGCGGCCGGTACAGCATGCACGTATGGCAGTACTTCACCTTCACCACCATGCCGTTCACGTAAACGTCGCGCGTCGGTGGAAGTGCTCCCGACGACGGCGCTCTGGCCATCGGCGACGCCATGCTGTCCAGTTGAATATCCTCGGGGTCCGGCTGCTTCGTGTTCCGGGGGATGATCCCGGGATCTCGCCCCGACGTGAGGAGCAGCACTATGAGATCCTGCATCCATTTCACAAAAGCAGAAGCGCGCTTACTAATTCATGTTGATGGATCCATGCTAGTACTCCCTCCGTTCCAAATTACTTCCTACTTTAATAATATAAGATGTTTTAAGCATTTTTCACATTCATATGTACATATATCTAAACATGTTTTAATGTTTTAGTATACGCGTGCACTCCTTTAGTCCGAATCTAAGCAACATGTACTATATCTAAAAATGAGGGAGTAGATGATATTCATTTGTATAAAAATGGATGTATCTAACATGTTATAAGTCTACATACTCCCTCCGTCCCAAAATAAGTGTCTCAACTTTGATAGAAAATGGATATATGTAGACATAAACATGTCTACATACATCCACTTTTTATCAAAGTTGAGACACTTATTTTAGGACGGAGGGAGTACATCATTGTCTACATCTATTTTTACACAGATGAAAATCATCTAATATGAAACGGAGTACAGGGAATCTATGGAGGTCGTTAATTTGACTCACGAATGCGCCTACGGCCATCGCCGTGGTGGGAACGAAGGTGCCGAGCGGCTTCCCCATGAGCTCCGCGAGGCGGAACGAGACGAAGGCAATGAAGAGCGCTGTCGGCGTCATGATGAGGGACACGGAGAGCGCGATGGAGTTGGCGTCCGGGCCAAAGATGCACCGCCCGCCACAAAAGAATTTCTGCCAGGTACATCACCCATCAAGCTGACCCATTTAGAATTAATCGACGCCTGCGTTTTGATTCAATAATTAACTAACCAGCGTACATACATTTCTTCCCCTCCAAACTTGGTACAGGCGGTGGGTTGAGACGGAGCCGGTCGAGCTGGAGGTGTCGGAGACGTGGCTACTGGGTGGGGGGCTCTTGAAAAGCGTCCTCCCATTCATCTCCGGTGCGCCGGTGATCGCCGCGTCGCCTAATCACCTCGCCCGCATGGGTTCCTTCTTGCAAAACGGCCAGAATTGGGGTGAGGTGAGAGAAGGAGGAACGTCAACGATGTGAAGCTTTTTTTCTTCTTTCCCCTCGAGACATTGTGCTGTCCATAGGAGGGAAGAGCTATAGCACATTGTGGTTGTTATTAGGGTGCAACAAAAAGGAGAAATGAACATGGCTAAAAATAGGGACTCTTCAGAGAAACGACAACCGTCCAGGCTGTAAGATCCAATGGCCTTATTTGACCAATACTAGTCAACGAACGCAGCAGTACATTTCCACCGAAGGGTAAAAAAGGTAGAATAGAAAAGCACGCCCCGCAAATGAATTTCCACACTCAGCAGGGGTTGATCGAAATTTGTCCACCAGCTAGCAGAGTATATGACTATATGTTCACCGGAGGGAACCATCGCGGCAGCCACCTCCGGGAGGGAGAGGAGCCATGCGCTGTGGAGGAGGTCGGGAGGAGCTCCACCCCGCCCGCCACCTCCCCTCGAAGCGCCGCCGCACAAGTAGAGGCGTCGCGGCGGGTGATGCATCGGAAGAGGGCAGCCCCTCTGCTCGTGGTATAGGAGGGTGAGACGCCGCCGATGACGCACAGAGGATGCGCACGCACCTGTCACCAGGGGCGGAGCTAGCCTAATTCATGGGTATGCAATGCATACCCAATATTTTTTGGCAAATATTTCTGATACATATGCTCATGTATACGTGTATATACATGCTAGGGTCCTTTTCTACTTGTTAGACTCAAAAAAGCTAGTGCCATATTAACTGCGTGACTATGACATGTGATCATGCGCAGCAGTTCTGGAGTGTGGCAAGGGAGCAGCTTAACATATATCTTCCAAGACTACATCCAGCTACTTGGGCACAAGATATTCTCATTGCTGATTTGTTCAGTATGGAAGAAAAGATGCAAAATTATTTCGGTCATGCATGCGATCTGGGCATCACGAAACAGATGGGTGCATGATAGCGAAACATATAACCCGGCTTTGGCAGTGAAGCATGTACAGGAGACGTCAGCTCTCCTATATCTTCCAGCCGGCTTGGGTAAAGAGGTTAAAAATGGATGTTGGCGACCTCCAGATCCGGGATGGGTAAAGATCAATACAGATGGTGCATTTTCTGCTGATATCTATTCTGGTGGCGCTGGTGGTGTTGCTAGATCACATGTGGAGGTTTTGGGAACCTGGTGCAAACCATTACCTGGGGTGACAGACCCCTTCATAGCAGAATTGATGGCGGTGCGAGAAGGAACCATTTTTACTAAACTCTGTGGTTTCTCGCATGTGGTCATAGAGACGGATTCGTTGGAGGTGGTAAACCTCTGGTCATCGCGAAGTAGCTGTCGTTCAGTTGCTGCGCCTATCCTTCAGGAAGTTGAGGAGCTTTTTTTTTATTTTGTTTCATTTTCAGTTCAACATATTAGTCGTATGAATAATGGTTGTGCTCATGTTTGTGCGAGGCGAGCTTGTTCGCTTCAGCAGACGGATAGCTGGCTTGGTTCAAGCCCGGACTTCTTAGTTTCTAGCCTGTTGGCTGATTGTAAGTCGATGATTGTTAAGTAATAAAGCTCCTGGAATTTTATGCAAAAAAAAAAAAAAAAAATTAACCGCGTGACTTTGCGTACCCAATCTGAAAATCCTGGCTCCGCCACTGCTTGTCGCACGCCTAAGGGTTCTACATGGCACGACTGTTGGGTTTCGTCCTGCCCGTTGGCGCCCAGCGAAGGTCAGCAACAGATGAACTCTTCCTTCTGTGCTCTTCTGCCCAAACTCTTACTTCCGTGACTCCAACACCTTTCTTCTCAGTTAGGATTCTTTTGATTTTTTATTCTGCGATAACCTTCCCAGATAGCAAAACATTGTAGATTTCTGGCCCATCTGTATTCACAAAAGAACATGCACACATGTTTTGTATTACCACCACTCCATACCTTTCAGCACACAGTTTGAGGGATACACGATTTCAGAAACCAGACTATTGCAGTTTCCTGCAATGATAATATTCAATGGCTCAATATGCAGTTTCTTTTTTATCACAGTTCATGCTTACCATTTTCTTCTCACTGAACAATGTACTCCACTTTGTTCTATTTTGGGGTAAAAGGTAATACAAGTGTGGATTCAGTGCTAAGCATCCGAAAGTCGAGCAACATGTCAGCAGGTAATTAAGCCTAACATAGTCAGAACTCAGAAGTACCATTGAGTGCTGTTCAGAACTTGATTTACACGTTTCACTCATGAATGCATGAAATCTTTCGAGTAGGAATTCTTGCATATCCTCTGGACGCATGTATGTGGCAGCTGATCTTAATAAACCAGTATCTGAGACTCGGATGATGAATGGGTTTCAACTGCTATACAATATATCATTTTCAGTTTATTGCAGTCTGCATCTTAAATGGGCTATTCTTTTGTAGTTTGATAATTTGACTTTTCATTCCTGAATTATTTTAACCTGCAATAAAACTTGGTAGTGTCTTGAGGCGATAGAACATTGATAAAACTTCCTTCTGATTTTGTTTCCAACCGTTTGTGTTGCTATTATTTTTTCTTTTAATGCACACATTAATATTAACCGTGTGAAGAGAGTAGTTAACAGAGCCATTAGCTGAGGCTTATGTTTGTGTATTCTCCAACACTTGACATAGTAAACGCGAGATTTTTGTTATTTTTAATAATATATATGGCATCACATTACACATATGTTAATTAATTTATCCTTCTGAAATATCTTTCTAATGTGAATCACCTGGACAGAGCAATATTAGGAAAATCTCTGGCAGTGTGCTATTTTTGGATTAGACTGCTTAATTACATGTTCTTAGATTGCAGATGGAAGGGAACTTTAAATGCATGTTTTTGGATTGCAGATGGACTAAGTTTCTGCTTAAAAATGGTGACCTCGTTTAGAGCTGGCATCGGTTAACCATGGTGTCTTTGTGGCTGCACTAAACAGGAGCTTAAGAATGTTTACAAGATGACAATTCTAAACATGATCTAGAACCCCTTAAACCAGATCAAGCTTGGTAAATTGGAACAGAAAAAATGACAAGCAAACTAAAGGTTCAGAATTCTAAATAGGATTTATATATGGTTGTCCCATATTTAGCTGAACTAAAGTGGACACTCTAACTATGTTCATGTTATTTTTAACAGACCCATGGAGATAAGCCCTAATTTTCCACCAAGGTTCAGGAGGTGACCCAGGTTCCCAAGAAGGTTGGTTACTTGTGCAATCCAGTTCAGATGTAGCTTGTTGCTGGAAAGAGTAGATTTTAATTACATTGGATCATCATAAAAGCCATGACACATACAAAGTTCATTTTATAACATGACATGTGCATTAAGAAAATGGTATCACTTATAGACTTGCCAATTGCAGCTCAGAAAATAGACTGGTAACACTTAAATAGGGAACATGACAGTGAAATATGTCCCATGACATCATGTTTTTACAGGTACAACACAATAATTCCGCAGAGGCGCCATGTCCACTGCTGACAACCCACACTCAATCTCAGAGAAAAGACTGCATTGAGGGAGTCACCTAAACAGCTTAAGAATATTGTCATCAAACCAGTACATCTCTTTATCTCAAAGTCAAAGCTGCTAGGATTGTTGGCACTATGAGGCCACAACCTAGAGATCAAATCGTCAGACGACACAACTCGAAGTGGAGGAGCTGGGCAGCTCATAGCCAGTAAGAGAGGGTGTTATCGTACGCTTCCTGTAATCATACAGTCGGACCTCCCAAAGTTTCTTCAAGGACTTGTGTCTTTGCTGCACACGTACAACCTCTGAGTTTTTATGCCTCTCTTGTTCTTCATGTTTACCTTCCTCACGCTGAACCATTTCGCTTTAGCATACTGTTATACAACTCGAACCCTTTGAATGTGAGTAACCATCATGTAATATTCTTGGATTTCTTCTATGCTGACATGGTGAGCATCTATATCGTCCAACTAAAATCAACAGGAAAATCATGTCATCACTCTGTTTCAAACTAGAATACAATTAATTCTGAAGCAAATCACAACAATAGTTCATCAGGACAAGGGAATAAATAGACAAGTTGTCAGAGAATGATATACAGTTTGAGTGCACACTGTACACATTCAAGACAGCAGCAACATTAACATGCCCAGAAATTTTTGCAATATGCACTGCCAGAGAAATCTTGGTTATGCAAGATTTCTATTTTACATAGCAGTAACCAGAGAGATATATACACGGCCAGAGAAATCAGTTAAGCTAGAGAACAATCTGGCACGAGTCTAAATAAGTGCTTCAATGCCATTTAGATATAAATAACCACAATTAGGGAAAGACGTCCTTAAGGTTTGAACAATCCTTAGTTCGCACTTAGTCATGCGTGATAATTTTGGTAATACTGCAAGTTATTTGCATGACAATTTCAGCACTACACATATCCAGCAGACACACCTGTCGCTTGGCACCTGGGAATCGACGGAGGGGCTTGTCGTATGGACGATTGGGCATAGTCAGAGGATGGAGATATCGTTCGATAGTAGTGGCGATTTAACTCATGTCGACGGCGGCGCCAACGATGGCGGGTGCACGTCCAGGGCGCGAGCAAGGGCGGCAGGCCGTGTGCGGCAACATCGCAACCTGTCTCCAGTCGATCATAGCGCTAAGAAACGGCAGCGGCGGCGCGCATGGCTTGGCGGCGCATGCGGCAGAGACTCTGTTTTTTGTACGGACTGGGCTCTGTGTGTCCTGCGTTGAGGATGGATAGGCCTAGATAGAACATAGTCAATTACCCCCTTACAACAATAAATTATCTAAACTAGTCGTGGCCAAATACTACTAACGTACGAGACAAGTAATTTATACCGTAAAAGAGCCCAAAAATAGAAGATAATATATAGATGCTCAAAACAGATAGGGTCGACAGTGTCACTTCCGTGCTATGTTCCTTACTGTTCCCTCAAACAGTTTGATCCGCCAACGCCTAGTCCGCTTGCACCGTGACATAGTGCTAGTTCAGAATGTAATCCAAATAGGCTCTATTATCTTTTAAATGTGTGACCTTATGAGTTGTTGTACTCGTTAACAGACAACTCAGTTACTACTTGATCCCACATATGTTTATAGTAGCCTCTGATAGTACGTGATCACTGATGCATGTTAAATGTATACATGAATTTTACATTAAAGAGGATTGGGACACTTTTTACATTCTTGTTTTGTTGCATTAAACATCCATTCATTAAAACAATCATCTTTTTCTTTAAACTTGTTTAGTGCATAATCAACTAAAACTTGTGACACTTTAGTTGTAGAGAATAGATTACTTTTCCTTCTTACTACTGCGGATCGATACCCTACTTCCACAATGAGAGGTACTACAGTGATCCCCTGCTCTTGGGGGTTATCAAGTACTTTTCCGGCGCCGTTGCCGGGGAGCGTAGCGCTTAAGTTTCTATTCTTGTTTGCACTAGATATTTATTTTTCAGTTTTGCATATACTCTAGTTTACTTTCAGTTTTGCATTTAGTTTAGTTTAGTTTCAGTTATATATATATCAAAAACACAAAAAATTTATAAAATGGAAAACAACAAAAATATTAGAGAACTTTATAATATCTATCTTGAGTTAAGACATGAAGTGTTTGAGATGAAAATTAAAAAATATATGGAAATTTATTTGCATAATAATCATGTGAGTGGTAATACTATTGGTATGAATTCTTTGAACACCTTTATTGATAATGCTACGGAAAACTTTAAGCTTGGGGAAGTTTGTTTTGATGATATGATATTTTTAGTCCCCCAAGTTTGGAAGAGAAAATTTATTTTGATGATACTATGTCTCTTATTTATGATAATTACAATGATGAATATGATATTTCCAGTCCACCTATTATTGAGGATAAAGTTTATTATGATTATGATATGCCTGCTATATATGATGATTATAATGATAGTTATGAATGTTTTACTCCCACTATCACTAATAAGAAGGATTTTACTTATGTGGAGAGTATGAATACTTTTATGCTTGTAGATCATGAAAGACATGCTCTATGTGATAGTTATATTGTTGAATTTATTCATGATGCTACTGAAAGTTATTATGAGAAGGGAAAACATGGTTCTAAATATTTCAATATTATTACATTCCCTCTCTTTAAGTTGAAAGTATTGAAATTGCTCTTGTTTTATCCTCCTATGCTACTTGCTTTGTGTTTCAATGATGTAATTTCTTACAAGATCCCAATGCATAGGAAGTGGGTTAGACTCAAATATGTTTCATATTTTCCCCTTGATGCTCTCTTTTTTGCTTTTCAATTCTTATTCCGATGTGAGCATCGTTAAAACTATCATGGCTGTCCAGAAAACAGATTCCTGATCTTTACTGCGAAAAATGTATAACATCATAGAAAATGAATGTTGACTTGTTATTTTATGAAAGCAATATTCAGTTATTAATACACATTTCATTAGTTCAAAGTTTTCTGATTTGAGCAACGTAAGTGCCTCTGAAAATTCACTCTTTACGGGTTGTCCAGTTTTTGACAAATTCAGTCTTTATTTTGCATTACTCTCATTACTTGTGTTTTGTATGGTTCTTTTAATCAATGAACAATACACAACCATAGTAATAGTAGTTAATGTTTATAATCAACTCATGACATGTCTTCGATGTGCCTATGTGGATTAAATTTATGGAGACACTAACCCCTCTAATCATGTTTATGATGAGTTTTGTGTGAAGAGAATTTTCAAGTGAAAGAGTTGAGGGAGATGAACAAAGATCAAGAGGGACAAACACTCAAGCTTGGGGATGTTACCTCTAGGATCACTCTATGTATATCAAGTCAGTACAAGAATTAAAGGTTGGGGATGCCAGGCCACCTCGCTCCAACCATCTTGATACCAAGTAAGTAAGCCTAGCTACATGGCTATAAAGAAAGGGTTTTACGGGAGGCAACCCGGTTGTTTTTATTTCTTATTTTATTTGTGTCCTCTTGCTGTAACAAGAGAATTAGTCTTTAGTTTTGTTTCTGGAATTTTTAATAAAGTGCCAAGTTTGACCCATTTTGGTTTAAAAAAGTTTCTATTTGTATTCGAAGATTTTATTCCAGCACGAATCGGTGCACGGTATTATTTTTCATTTCTATTCTGTAACTCCGAATGAGCTGAAATTTGAACTGTAGTTGCAACTTTTCATCCTATGTAAGCGTGAATTGTTTCAGATTTTTCGACATATTTAAGTGGGGTAAACAAATGCATTTTTCTGCTGCTGTTTTTCTGGACAGATTCTGTCCCATTTTTTTATGCATTCTTTGAACTTTTAAGTTGAATCTTTTTTATCCAATTGAGTTTAAGAGAAGGAATACAACATTATACACTTTATGGAGATGTTTTTTATGTTTTTCTAAGGATTTCATACAGCAAGCAGTTCAATTGTTTTGTGCCTACTAATGTCACCCCACAGAAAAGAAATGGGAGAAACGGTGTTTTAAAGTTTTTTCACAGGGATTAGAGGAGATGCACCAAGAGCTATCCAAGGATGGTGAAGACCATAAGCTTGGGGATGTGAAGACAACCCCACTGGACCAACACACTCTCGGTTTGCACACGTCTAACTTCTGTTTTTCGATCATTGCACTTTATCGCATAAACTTGGAGCGTCTTTTTGTTCCTTTTATTTCGGTTTGGTATTTTTTTTTTGAGACCACCACTTTTCATTTTATATATGAGAGAGCTACTGGAAGTTTGTGTTGAATTAAGTTGGATGCTATTAAAAATATTGGGAAGAGGATGTTTGAGTTGATTTAAAAAGATACATATAGTTGCATGCTTTATATGCTTTTTAATGAGTATTAATTTGCAAGTGTTTTATCAAGAGCTATTTCTTATTCATGTTTTAGGTGCTGGATGCTATTTTACTTTGTTTAACATGGATTTGTTAGTTCTATGGACACTTATGCATGCATTTAGATGGTCAATTTTCTCCCTCTTGCTAGCCCAAAAATTCCAACAAATAAAAAGGTTGTTTTCCAACACCTTCAACCAAAGTTTTTCCAGTGAGTCCACCATATCTACCTATTAGCTAATATGCTATTCCAAGTATGTTTACCATGTTATATTGTATTATTTAGGCTTCCAAATTAAAATGCTTATGTTATTGCTTGTTATGGGTAAAGTTGGATAAAAAGCTCTCACGAACTTGATGCACACTTTACTTTTATTGTACTTAATAAACATGAACCGTTGTGATTAAAATTATGAAGTTATGGGCTTGACAAGAGTCTTTGGGTTGGGAGTTAGCTCATATGTGTTGTCACATGGCAAGCTTTCAACGTGCTCTTTATGTTATTTAAGTTGATATCATGTGCTTTTGTCTATGGATGCCTAACATTGCGTGAAATGAAAATGGAATCTCGGTAAGTTTAGGGAGTGAGTATAAATGGCTAGACAGACTCACCGGGCGGCTAACCCAAGCCATGCGACAGGCATGGTAGAAATTTACTTACACAACTATGTTGGACTTTCAGTGATACACCTCTCAATAAAAAGCTATGCCAAATAAAAAAGGTGTTGAGGTTGTCCAAGTGTTTTTTGTCTTGTCATTTTGACATGGGCTTGTTCTATGTCATGGGACAAGAGGTACCCCGGGAGTAAACTCTTTATGATGCTATTATTGCTTGCAATGACTGTAACCTAAACTTGCTTTGTGGACCAAATTGAGTAGCCAGTCGGAGAGGTTTTTGTTTTCAAGGGGCATGAGACATTCAACCTATACTTTGTCAAGCACATAACTCATATTTGCTTTCACTTTCAACTATTAATCATTCAAGATGCTATGATAGGGGTAATGAGAACTTCACACCAATGGATACCACATTGCAAACATTAACTTAAGTTGAAGCATTTGGAAGCCAGATGATACTCTTACATGTTATACCTCTACTTATTTATCTATCTTTCCAAAGTGTCCACCTTTTATATTCAGATTTCTATAAGAATACTCTATGACCAATATAGGATATCTTTTTACTTTTCATTATGCATTCATTTTGTCCATAGTACTTTTCTTTTATGTTACACTTTGTGAATTATCATTGAACATCTTTACATTAAATATTTGATATCACTTGATAATCTATCTTGTATGTTGCTACTCCTTATTAAGAATGAACCATTTTACTCTATGTAGCAATAATAATCATCTTTGATATCATTTGACAGTAATATAATGCAAAGTCCATGTTTAGTTTTATCACCTTCATACTCGAGGACGAGTATTGGTTAAGCTTGGGGATGTTGATGCATGTAAAATGCATACATGAACTTTACATTTGATTATTTCATATTCCTACATATTTGGAACTTATATGATGTTATAATCATGTTTTATAATGATTTCGGGGATTTTCTAACCAATCCCCCTTCTTTTGGTTCTAACTCTGTTATCCAAAAAACGTCTTTTTTAGTGTTTTGGACTTTCCGGGAGCTTCGGGACTCCAAAAAGGGCAAGGCCAAAGAGCACGGTTCAGAATTTTTGAGACGAACGTAATGGGCCAAAAATAAAGACCAGAAGCCCAACAAGATGGGAGCGAGGGGGCCAGGCGCGGTCAGATTCCCTGTCCGCGTGGACTGCCCCCCTTTTCCCCCTCGTGGCTCCGATGCCGTCCATTTTCGTCTCCGTCGCTTTGTCTTGACCTAAAATCGGCTATAAAAATACTCCCCTGAGGAGTTTCGCAACACGGTGGCAGAGAAACACAAAAGCACGAAACAGAGAGGCAGAAGGCTGCCGCCGGAGAAGATCGGAGGGGGGAAACGCTGCCGGAATCACCTCCAGAGGGCTCCACCCCCCTCCGGATTGTTCATCATCAACATCTACAGCAAGATCATCTCCTCCAACATCTCCACCATTGACGAGTCATCGACTCGGCAAATCCCATGATTAAGTACCCTGGGTTATATCGGAAGGAAACAATATATAGGTGTTGGCGAATTCGGACGGTAACAAGCGAAGCTTTCGCTTGTTGGATTATAGATCTGAGGATTACAAGGTGGCTACAATGGCGTCCCGGTGAGTCGATATCTCGATAGGGTTTCAGAGTATGATTGCGTGTTCTGCGCTGCCTCCCTCCTGGCCTCTTTATAGGCGGCCAGGTCTTAGGAGTTTGAATACAACTCGATTACAGATAGAACTAGCTTAAGTCGGTTTGACTCTTTCTATCTTGAGCCGCACTCTACCCATAATGGGCCGTCTTACGCCATCCTATGCGGCTGCCTCTATGGGCCACTGGGTGGACCTTCCAGCAGTATGGGCCTCATTTTAACATCTTGGGTATACCCGTTGGGTATAACCACATCAGTAGCCCCCGAGTGCCTATTCGACTCCAAAGGATCGTGTAGGGACTCCTCACCCATTAATCTTTCGAGTAGTTCCGGATAACAACATCGCCTGTTCATGAATGCACTCGGCGAGGGAAAACATCTCGCTATTTTAATATCGAAATATATTTTCTTTTCGTCGTTTGGGGGATGGAAGGCGTAGTAGGCCTGATTCAACCGACGGATCGGGGTCAAGTTAACTCGCGACTTGGGCGAGATACCCTTCTAGCCTACTCAGATTCGACTCCCTTCTATCGAACCCGGCAAGACCGTTCAAGTTCGACTCAAGCCCGCTGGGACTTACTAGTCGTAACCCGGTCATAGTTAGAGTACCCTTGGCGCGTCCGCCGGGATTTTGCATCGCACCTGCTGGTGCGGATTTTAACAGGTCCGCGTAGCTTGTACGGGCCACCTAGCCTTATTCAGGTCTTACCTTTGCACTTGTTTGCGCAGCATCCGAGGACCAGTCTAGGGTGGAGCATCCTGGGTATTATGAATATATCATTGGATACAAACTGGGAGTCATTCGACCGATTCGATAATCTCTTGTTTACTCGATACTTCATCGAGTCCGATCCGTCGAGCACTTCTTATCAACAACTGACGCTGATCGTCGACTGAATTCATCGGGTGCGCGCCAGCGCTCCCGATGGGAGTAGCCCCCGAGATTGAGTGCAATTGCCTGCAATTGTGCTTAATCTAAAAAAAAAATGAAAGAACTGGTATTTACCAACTTATGCTCCCGATGGGAGTGCATTTACTGATGTAAGTCCGTTGCTTTAGGAACTGCACCCCCTTTATATGGAGTGACCTGTGGTATTTACTTGGCGACTGCAGTTGATATCTGTCGACTGATAACTCTCTGCCTGTCAAGTCATACGTGAGAAAAATTTCGTGATGCCATTGATGATGCTAGCAAAGATGCTCTGACGCTCCCGATGGGACAACTCTTTGGTGGGCCCAGACTGACAGGGGTGACTCTGGCCGGCCGCTCCGATTTGCACGCACGCACCGCGCGGGAAACAGAACGTGATGATGGCTTCCTTGAATTTCGCGCGTAGTGGGTAATAACCGCGCCGCTTGCGCTTCGTGTGGTGTCCTCGATTTGCGCCACGTGGCCACGTTCACTACTGAACGTCCGAGATGAACGGGCGTCCGAGCCTTATATTTCACTGAGGTAAAGACTTTTTTACTTATCCATCCATTTGCGCCGCCGTTTCTCTGTTCATCTTCCTCCCAGCGTTCCTTTCCACCGCTCTCCGCGCACTGTAGTACGCCGGCACCAGTGCTTTTTTCCTTCTCCGCTGCTGCAGCGCAATGGCACCGAAGAAAGCCGCCGTGAAGCCCAGCAAAGGAGTGAAAGGGTCGTGAGGCAGAAGGCTGCCCGCCGACGCCAATCTCATTCGCCTTCCCGGCGAAGAAGTTATTCCGGAGCCGCCCAGGGGCGAGCGCGTCTGCTTCACCGACTTCCTCAACCGAGGTTTGTCCTTCCCCCTTCACCCCTTTGTGAGGGGATTGCTCTGTGTCTACGGCGTGCAGCTGCACGATCTTACCCCCAATGCTGTCTTGCACCTGGCGTGCTTCATTACGCTGTGCGAAGCATTCTTGGGCATCGCCCCCCACTGGGGATTGTGGCGCCGCTGCTTCGTCATTAAACGGCAAGCGCCGTCTGGGCCCGGCGAAATCGGGCTACAGGTTCGAGGAGGTTCCGGCTATTTCGACATCCAGTATTCGGAGTCGGTGCAGGGATGGAGGAGCCGATGGTTCTATATCAAGGACCAGATATCCGAAGACAAGACTACTGGATTGGCGGAGTTCAACGTCAACGCCAAGGTGTCCAAGAAAACGTCGTGGGCACACGGACTGACTGATACGGAGACTGCGGAGGCTGAGCGACTGCGACTGAAGGTGGAGAAGGTGCAGTTTGAAGAAGGGCAGGTGCTAACAGGTATCCACCTTATATCCACGTTCATTCGCCGCCAAATCCAGCCATTGCAAGCTCGCCCGCACCCAATGTGGGAGTACTCTGGCGACGACGACTCTTCAAGGATCTCGAAGCTTACTTACGACGCCAAGGGCCTCCTCCAAGTTGTTAAAACCCTGACCTCTGCCAAAGACCTAAAAGTTCGCGCTTTGGCGCCCCCAGTCAAACCCTACGGCCAGGATCACCCTCTGCCTGAGGTGCCGCCTATACTTGTTCTGACGGTCTCTTCGCTTGTTTGCTTTACCTTAGTGACAAACACCAATTTTGTACATAGGGACACGCCGCCCTGAAGAGTCTGCCTCCCACTCCTGAAGAGATCGGAGCCGACGACGAAATGCTACAGGACGTGTCCTCTACTGCCAACTCGCAGTCAGAGGATGAGGTAGATCTCAGCGGCCGGGTGCCGGCTGGCGAAAAACACAAGCGCAGCGACGAAGCCGACGAGGAGAGCTCTGCAGATTCTGCCGTACTAAAGAAAAAGGCCGCAACTCCTCGAGGTGGAATCGAAGATGCAGCGCTCTCCGCGGGTGGCTCCCTTTCAAACCCCATGGTTGTGATACCACTGCGGAGCCGACCACCTGCCGCGCCAGTCTCAAAGTGGAAGAATCCATTTGTCGAGTGAGTTCCTTGCCAAACTATCGTGCCACCTTTTTTCTGTCCGCCTGGAGGGCACGGTCACTAAACTGACACTTGACCCTTTTACAGCTCGGATGAAGACGAAGAAGAAGAACAAGAGGTGAACCCGGACATTCCTGTTCCCCTGTTCACCAAAAACTCAACTGCTGCGGCTGACCCACTAGGCACAGACGAGCAAACAGAGGCACCAGCCGCGACGCTAGAGGTGGTGACCCCGGAGACAACGGACGTGGACCAATTCGAAATGGTTCACCGCCCGGCTCCGGGCCCGTCCTCATCGAGTTCGTCCAACCACGTAAGTTATTCTTCCTCTGCGTATGTAGGAAATCTACAGTTCCATCGGGTGCGCGGCAGCGCTCCCGATGGGGAGTAGCTCCCGAGGCTGCGATTTGCTCCTTGGAGGGGATCACAGGCTCACAACCGCGATTTTACACAGACGATGTTCTGACTCTGTAACTTTTATCATTCTGTTCCTGCAGCCTTTTGCCGTGCCCCTGCTCGCCGCCATTGATCAGTTCATGAAGATGGAGGCTGACAACACCGACCTACGGCGGCAGCTACTGAAAGCCAAAAGTAAGCTTTTCTGCGCCCCGTCTTTGATTAGGCGCGCTGCTTATTGCTCTTAAAGGTAGTAACTGTGACCCTGCCTTCCACCAGCTGATGCATCGGGTGCGGAAAACGAGTTGAAGAAGCTGCAGTCAGAGCTAAAGGACCTGCGGGAGTCGACTGCAACTCAACTCGCTGCTGCTCGGCGGGAAGGGGAGGAGGAACAAAGAACCCGTCAAGCAGAGCGTGAGGCGAACCTCACCACGCGGTTGGCATCCCTTACCCGTGCCTTCTCAGGTTGGTATCCTTGACTTACCCCGAGATTTCCGCACGAACCCCTTTTCTTGACAACTTTCCTCAGTTTCTTCCTTTTCTGATGTTCCGTGCAGTCGCGCTTGACATACCGGAGCCCCCGAGTCCGTCATCCGCGGACGACAAGCTTTTAAAGGTCGCGGAAGAAACGAACGTGCTAGGTAGTCGAATGGTCGCGCTTATGCCCAAGGTGGTGGAGTCGCTGACAGCCCTGCCCAGTACCGTCTTCCCCCGGGTGCCACTGCCGAAGACTCTGGATGAATTGATTTCGACCTTCAATCCTGACGCAGCTCGTCTGGAGGACTTCATACAGGAGCAGACGGTACGTGGCTCCCAAACCACTCTGAAGCTACTTCTTGCGCACGGGATCCAGGGCGACTTTGTGGGGGCATTCTCGGAGTACCCGGAGGGTCGTGTTAAGGCACACCTGAAGGAGGCGAAAAGGCTCGTGAACCTACTGGTTGCCACCCTAAACGATCGTACCGCGACTCGTGGGGCTCAAACTGCGGCGACTGCTTCAGAAAGCAAAGATCAATCGTAACTGCGTGTAGCCGAGTGGGACCGCGAACTTTAGCTGTTGTAATATTTTTTTTCGTCCCAGGCACGCCTGAAGCGGCCTGTGTAGAAGAAAACCTTGATGGGTTCGTGGATTAATCGTCTTTTCTTGAACTCACTCGATACTCTTGCGAAAACCTCAGCCCCCGAGCAGTTCCCGAAGTAATTTCCGTGTTTCCAGTATCTGAGCTTGCTTGACTTTACTGCAGGCTGCTCCTGCTGCTATTCCGCAAGTTGTCCCTTCATACGACCCGCATGATAAGTACAGATACGGCATGCTAGAGAGCCGATGTAAAGCCACTGAACAGAAACTTAGGGAGGCCTTGGGGGTGCTGGCTATTATGAAGTCAAAACAACCAAAACCTCTCGAACGTGAAGACTTCATAATCTCAGAGATCGAAACAGCCAATGCCGAACTACTATGTGAGTCAATATTTCTGAATTGACTGCTTGCGCTTATCTTGCTTACTGCCAAGTACTGAACGACCACATACTTCCGATTCGAATCGCAGGTGTGCAGCAGAATGCCGACGATGAACGCGCCCGAGTGCAGGCGCGATTTATTGCCATCACCAACAGCATTGGCCGGGATACCACAGTTGAAAGAACATTTCTTAATCCCTAGTGTTTTGTGTGTTAGTTAACAATACCAATGATGTACTAATCCTATTGCTAAGTATTTCAGTTTGTGTGAGTTGCATACCACATATCCCAAAGCCAAAATGTAGAAAAAAAGAGTTTCTGGAATTCTTCCCAGAATCGGAATATTGGAGCCGGAAATTTTCAGGATCGGAAATTCCGGGTCTCCTATATCTAACAGAAAAATGGCTAAGGAAAAGTCAGGAAGTGGTTCTGACTTCAACCGGAAATTCAGCTCGGAAATTTCACTGACCCGGAATTTCCGAGTCACCCTCAGAAATTTGGCTAAGTCAAGATGTCGAAGACGTTCTGACTTCAACCGGAAATTCAGCTCGGAAATTTCACTGACTCGGAATTTCCGAGTCACCCTCAGAAATTTGGCTAAGTCAAGATGTCGAAGACGTTCTGATCTCAACCGGAAATTCAACTCGGATATTTCACAGACTCGGATATTCCGAGTGACCCGGAATTTCCGGGTGTCACTTATACCGGAATTTCCGGGTCCTCGAGACAGCCAACGGCCAGATTTTGGGAGGGGGTATATATACCCCCTCACTCACTCAAGAACAGATAGCTCTCAGATTTTCTCTCTCCTACTATTCTTGAAAGCTCAAATCATCAAGATCTCCCAATCCCTCCACCCAAATTCGTTGATCTTTGAAGGATTGGAGGAGAAGGCCCGGATCTACATCTTCACCGAAGGGATTTGCATTTCCTCCCCATTCACTTGGGGATTTCGTGGCTAGGGTTTCCGGTGGGAAAACCTAGTTCACCATTGTTGTAATCTTGGTGTTGCCTTGACCTTTTGTGGTCCTTGACCTGTTGTGGTCTTCTTGAGAGCCCCCAATTAAGTTGTGGGTGCGTGCCTCAAGCGTTTGTAAGGGATTCGATCTCCGCCCTAAAAGGGGATCAATAGTGGAAGGTGAACTCGCAACCTTTGTGGTTGAGTTCATCGGAGAAGAAGGTGAGCCTTTGTGGCGTTGCGGCTAACCTGTTGTGGTAGCGCACACCTCTCCAAACGAGACGTACACCCTTGGGTGGAACTCGGGATTACATCTTCGTCTCCGCGTGCTTCACTCGGTTCCCTTTATCTTGCTCCCTTACTTGCTTGTCTTGTTAGCTTTTATCTTGTTATTGCTTAGGTTGTCATTCAGGTAAATTCACCATAGTTGCATATCTAGAGAATTTACCTTTGTGTTGAGCCTAAATTTGAAAAGACCTAAAATTTGTAATAGCACCTATTCACCCCCCCCCTCTAGGTGCCGGATTCCCGTTCAATTGGTATCAGAGCCAGGTTCACTTTTAAGGGCTTAACCGCCTAAGTGCAACGATGACGGAATCCGATGCCGAGAGGGCCGCCCGTGAGAAATTAGAGGCGGAGAAGGAGGCGTTAGCCAAAGGGGCAACCATGGCCGATCTTATTGATATGAGATCGTCCTTGGAGGACCAACTCTTCAAGATGAATGAGATGCTCATGGCACTCTTGAAGTCTAAGGAGCCCGAGGCTACTTCTCCCTCTCCTCCTCCTAAGGAGCATGGTGAGAACTCTAAGGAGTCATCTTCAGATGGGTCCAAAGACGTTCCTCTAAGTGTTTCCCTCGGAAAGGCGGAAAAGGATGAATCACCTAGCTCCCATAACACCCCCAAAGGAGAGGAATTTCATAATGTCAACCATAATTACTCTCCTAACCCTCCTATCCCTCACCCTCATGTAAACTTTAGAAGTGATCCTCCTAAGCTCAAACCTACTCATTTCTCTCAATGGCAATTTCTAATGAAGTCTCATCTATGTAGTGCCTCCATTGAGCTATGGCGCATCATTGAAGAAGGATTCAAGCCCCATGATCCAACCAACTTGACAAGAAGAGAGGTGGTTGATAGCCAACTCAACGCCACCGCTCTTCATCAACTCCAAATGGCCGTTGGAGAGAAGGACATGGCACTCATTCAACAATTCTCCACCGCCAAAGAAGTTTGGAATGCTCTTTCCGACATCTTCGTCGGGAATGAGAGCATGAAGAAGAACCGGTATGATGCCTTATGCAATGAGGTGGAAGGGTTCTACAAGTTGGATGGAGAAAGCCACGAGGACATGTACCGGAGGTTGCTGTTGGTTGCCAACTCCTTCAAGAACCTCGGGGCGGTCTACATTGATGACGCTTGGATCAAGAGGAAGTTTGTGACCGCTCTCTTGCCCTTTGAGAAAACGGATTTGAAGACACTCCAAGGGAGACATGACTTCGCAAAGATGACATCCAATGAAGTCATGCAAGAGATGACCGCATACAAGGTGGCCTCCAAGATTGCACAAGATGCAAGAGCTAGAGCCATAGGGATGCACAAGCATGCCTCAATTGCTTTGAAGGCCACCGTTGAAGAAGAGGATGAAGAGGAGTATGATGATCAAGTCGAGCTCTCTAGTGAGACTCTCTCAAGTACTCTTACTCAACACATGGGTCTTGCGGCAAGAACGTTTTGGAAGAACCCCGGAAGGGCCAAAGCGAGGATTGACAAGAAGTTTCCCTCCAATGGAGGAAAGCCATTCAACAAGGTGAGGCTTTGCTATAACTGTGATGACAAAAGCCACTTTGTTGCAGATTGCCCATGGGAGAGAAGAGAGGATCATGGTGGGAGGCTCGTGGCCAAGACGAAAGGGAAGGGGCCCATGCCCATGAAGAAGCCCTACTTCAAGAAGAACCAAAAGATTGTCTTGGTAACTCAAGAGCAATATCCCACCGATGATGAAGATAGTGACAAGGAGGACACTCCAACGCAAGTGGCCGCACTAGCCATTTCTTCCACACCTCCGTCACTCTTCTCCTCACCAAACGAGAGCCCCATCATCAAGAATGCAAGATGTCTTATGGCAAAGACATCCGAGGTAAAATTGTCCCCCACCCCCATATCCCATGACATTGATGATGGTATGAGCCTAGAAGTCAAGGAAGAAATTATTGCTTTTGATAAATTCATGACTAACTTGCAAGGAGAAGGAAAGAAACACTTTGGCTCAATTATGAGTCGTATAGGTGAGCTTGAGGATGAGCTTGAATTAAAAGGTGAGATTGAGAGAGAGGATGCACACGCTAAGGTGTCCCTCCAATCCTCTCTCGAAGATGAACAAGAAGCTCATGCTCTCCTCAAGGAGCAACTTACTAAGATCACTAAGGATCGTGATCTTTACTTTGCTAAATGTAAAATTGTGCAAAATGAAAAGTCCGAGCTTGTAGTTGCTCATGCTAGACTTTGCGAAGACTTCGAGTCACTTGAAAATACTCACAAGGTATTGACAAGTGATCACGAGCGTCTCCTCAAGTCTCGTGATCAACTCCAAACTCGGATATCTATTCTTGAGAAACCTAGTACTTCTACTCCTTTGAATACTAATGCAAATGTTGTCAAGGATAAAGCTAGGGTCTTGTTTGTTCCCTCCATGGCAACCGAGCCCAAGACCTCCCTTGATAAAGGCAAGGGGACACTCACTACTCCTCTTCATGAGCGAGTGCCCCACAAGGGTAAGGAAGGTCTAGGCTATGTTGCTAAGGAGAAGAAGAAGATGATCAAGAAAAAGACCAAGCCCGCACAAGCCAAGAAAGATGATATAGCAAGCGGAAATGCCACAAGGGGCACTCCCACTCGTGATGACTTTGCGGGCATATCTAACCCCAATTATGCTTTATATGTTGATTATTATGGGGATGTCTATGCTAGATACATTGGTCCTTTTGATGGTTACATTGAATATGCTATTTGGGTCCCAAAGACTCTTGTTGCTAACCAAAAGGCACCCATTGCAAAATGGGTACCTAAACCAAAGAATTGATTGTGTGTAGGGACTTTCTTCCGGAGGATCGAAATGGATAATTGATAGTGGGTGCACTAGTCACATGACCGGAAGCAAGGAAATTGTAACGGAGTTGAAGCCCAATGATGATCAAATGACCGTTACATATGGTGACAATTCAAAGTCTAAGGTAATAGGGCTCGGCAAGGTGGTAGTGGCACCGGACATCACACTCGTGAATGTTTTGCTTGTCGAGTCCCTAGGTTTCAACTTGATCTCCGTCCATTCTTTAACTTGTTTGGGTTATACCGTTGTCTTCGAAAAGGAGATGGTTATCCTCATGCGGAGCAAGTCTCTCAATGTGTCTTTCGTTGGGTACGTTGAGAATGGACTCTATGTGGTTGACTTCTCCGGAGTCACCACTTCCCACTCAATGTGCCTATTCGCTAAGGCGGACTTGGGTTGGCTATGGCATCGCCGACTAGCCCATGTCAACATGAGGACTTTGCAAAGTCTCCACAAGGGTGGTCATATCCTAGGACTAAAAGACCATGTTTCTTTCTCGAAGGATCGGATGTGTAGGGCTTGTGTTGAAGGAAAAATGCATGATATTCACCATCCAAGCAAGACCATCATTTCCTCAAAAAGGGTTTTGGAACTTCTTCATGTTGACCTCTTTGGTCCCATTCCGGAAGCTAGTCTTGGTGGCAAGAAATATTACTTGGTGATTGTTGATGACTATTCAAGATACACATGGGTTTTCTTCTTCAAGTCGAAGATGGAGACTCAACAAACTATCATCGACTTCTCCAATGAAGCTCAACGTCAACACAATGTCGCTATCTTGGTGATAAGAAGTGACAACGGGTCCGAGTTCAAGAACTACACCTTAAACGAGTTCCTTAGTGAAGAAGGGATTCGTCATCAATATTCCGCTGCTTATACTCCCCAACAAAATGGTGTAGCCGAAAGGAAGAATCGCACTCTTATTGAGATGGCAAGGTCGATGATGGCCGAGTTCAAGTCCCCTCACAACTTTTGGGCCGAAGCCGTCAACACCGCTTGCCATTCATCCAACCGGCTCTTCTTTCGCAAAGGACTCATGAAGACCCCTTATGAAGTGCTTACCGGGAACAAGCCCAATATCTCTTACTTCCGAGTTTTTGGTTGTAAGTGTTTCTATCTCATCAAAGGTGTTCGTTTGGGCAAGTTTGAATCTAAGTCTCTTGAAGGGACATTTGTGGGCTACGGGTCCGAATCCCACACTTATAGAGTCTATGATAAGGCCTCACGCATTATCATAGAAACTTGTAGTGTGATGTTCGAGGAGAATGACGGCTCCCTTGTGGAGCAAAGTGGTGTTTCCGTTGTAGGTGATGATCAACCTCAAGATGCTATTCAAAGAATGGGGTTGGGAGTCCACCGCCCCGTTGAAGTCTATTATGAGGTTGCTCAACAAGGATCAAGTTCTTCACAAGTGGTGGCTACCCCAACACAAGAAACACCCATCGACAACACCGTGCCCAACACGCCTAGCCAAGAAGAAGCACAAGACTCTCCAGCTGCTCCTGGAATTTCCGGAGGGCCGGACAATCCGGTTCAAACTGGAGTCGGAAATTCCGGTGATTCGGAATTTCCGGTCCATACTGAACCCGGAATATCCGGTCCTGCTGACATTCCCGGTAGCAGCTCGCAGCAAGGCCAAGATCAACCCTCTCCTTCACCGCTGGACGTCACTCCAATGGTTGATCAAGGCCATCAATTCAGTCAAGGCGGAGACATGAATGATCAAGATGATCAAGCGATTCCTCCCACCACTCGTAGGGATATCGAGATCCGCCGCTTGAATAGGGTTGGCACCTCACAAGAATTAAGAGCTCTATCTCTTGACAAGGTGCTTGGTGATGTGAGAAGCAAGGTCTCTACCCGAAGACAACTTGCAAGCTTTAGTGAACATCAAACTCACATCTCCATGGTGGAACCCAAGAAGGTCTTTGAAGCTCTTGAAGATAAAGATTGGCTTGATGCCATGCATGAAGAGCTCAACAACTTCGAGCGCAACAAGGTGTGGAAGTTGGTGGAAAGACCCAAAGATTGCCGCAATGTTATCGGCACCAAGTGGATTTTCAAGAACAAGCAAGATGAACATGGCATGGTGGTGAGAAACAAGGCAAGATTGGTGGCTCAAGGTTACTCCCAAATTGAAGGCATTGACTTTGGAGAAACCTACGCGCCCGTGGCTCGACTTGAGTCTATTCGTATTCTTCTTGCCTATGCCTCTCATCATAACTTTAAGTTGCAACAAATGGATGTTAAATCCGCTTTTCTAAATGGTCCACTAAATGAACTTGTTTATGTTAAGCAACCACCGGGGTTTGAAGACCTCAAGTATCCGAACCATGTCTACAAGTTAGATAAGGCACTCTATGGCCTTAAACAAGCCCCACGAGCGTGGTACGAGCACCTTAGAGAACTACTTGTAGACCGTGGATTCCAAGTTGGGGAAATCGACCCCACACTTTTCACTAAGAAAGTTAATGGAGAGCTTTTCATTTGTCAATTATATGTGGATGACATTATATTTGGATCTACTAACAAAGCATTTAACGAAGAATTCTCTAAGCTTATGACTGACAGGTTTGAGATGTCTATGATGGGTGAGATGAAGTTCTTCCTCGGATTTGAGATCAAACAATTGAAGGAAGGAACGTTCATCAACCAAGCAAAGTACATTCAAGACATGCTCAAGAAGTACGGGTTGCTTGAGCTCAAGGGTGCCTCTACCCCAATGCAAACCAAATGTCACCTTGAGCTCAACCCCAAGGGTAAGGATGTGGATCAAAAGGTATACCGCTCCATGATTGGATCTCTACTCTACCTTTGTGCATCTAGACCGGATATAGTGCTAGCCGTAGGAGTGTGTGCAAGATATCAGGCGGCTCCTAAAGAAAGCCATGATATGGCGGTCAAGAGGATCTTTAGATATTTGGCTTATACCCCAACCTTTGGATTGTGGTACCCCAAGGATGCAAATTTCTCACTATGTGGGTACACGGATTCCGATTGGGCAGGAGATCAAGATGATAGGAAGTCAACCTCCGGCGCTTGTCAACTTATTGGGAGGTCCTTGGTAAGTTGGTCTTCTAAGAAGCAAAATTGTATATCTCTCTCCACCGCCGAAGCCGAGTATGTTGCCGCCGCAAGTTGTTGCACTCAGTTGCTATGGATGAGGCAAACTTTAAAGGAGTACGGAGTCGATTGCGACAAAGTGCCTCTTCTATGTGACAACGAAAGTACCATCAAGATTGCTTACAACCCGGTGCAACATTCAAGAACCAAGCATATTGAGATCCGCCATCATTTCATCAGAGATCATGTGGCCCGAGGAGACATTGACTTATCACATGTGGGCACAAGGGATCAATTGGCGGATATCTTCACGAAGCCCCTTGAGGAAGGAAGGTTTTGCTTTTTGAGGAATGAGCTAAATATCATTGATTCGAGGTCCTTAGCTTGATCGCTTGCACACTCACCTAGGGCGTAATTGCATCTTATCTTGTTTAGATGTAGGCATGGAAATAGGGGGAGTGCGGTCCTAATACATTGGACCATCCCTCCCCCCATTATGCCGATAGCAAGTGTTCTTTTATCTCTATATTCATTCCCATGACTAATGAGCTAAAACGACGAGTATTGGTTATGTGCCCAAGATACATCTTCGCGGTGACATGCCATACACTCCTACATGGTGGCCTCGGCCACCGACCTCTTCTCTTTGAAGAGTTGGTTTTATTTGGAGCTTATTGTTGCTATTTGCCCTCCTTTTCATGCATGTGGGAAACCTACTCAACTTGGCGCTTTATGTTTCGTTTTGGTAGTTGTGAGTTGAGTATGGTGTACCAATGACAGTTTGGAAATCTATCCCAAGCCTACTTCCCCCTGAAAACATTTCTCTCTATTGCACACAAGTCATCCATTTGAAAACTGGGATTTTAGTTCAGCAGGTCGGAATATCCGGTTCATTTATGAACCGGAATATCCGGTGACTCGGAATTTCCGGTGTAAGTTACACCCGGAAATTCCGATCGGGCGGTTTGTCTAAAAATTTAAGGGCAGGCTCGGGGTGAAGGGCTCATTCGTGCCCTTCTTCCACCCCCGAACTCCCTCTCCTCCAACCGCCGCCCCTGCTGCTCCAAGATCCCTCCGGAGCACTCCGACCGCCGGGGAACCTCTTTCTCGGCCGGATCTGTTCCTCCTCCGCCCCGGGAACTCACTCCTCCAAGCAATGGCCTCAATGGATGAGGGTAACTTCACTTTTCCTCTTCCCTATGTGCTTGCACTAGGATCTTGTTGTGGAGTTATTTGTTTCAAGATTGCTTGGTAGAGATTGTTCCTAGCTTCATTCCCTGCCATCTACATACATTAGTTTTGCATTGTGTTGGATCGATCTAGTTTTAGACCGAGTCAATCTCAGATCTGCACTGTTTCTGTTTAGGTCGGAATTTCCGACTCAGCCTGACTCGGAATTTCCGGTCCCCCGGAATTTCCGGTTATGTTTGAATCGGAATTTCCGAGCTGAACACTGCAGTTTTAAGATTCACTCATGTTTAACTACATATGATTCATCAAATGCCTACCTAATGTGTGTATCCTCTCCTGACTTGTGTGTACTTACCTTTTGCTACCCACTATGCTCAAATTCACAGGTTCTAGTGGGAGTCCGTCCGCTGGGGCATCAAGGTACACCTCAAGGGCACCTGTTCACAAGACCCCTGTCAACAAGGGTAAGGGTCCTGCCTCCTCAAGCAATCCACCTGTTCAAAGGAAGAAGAAAACTGTTGTTAGCAAGCCATCATCCAAGAAAAGGAAGAATGCTCCTGCTCCTCAACGTCAGAACTATTCAAAGATGAACTCTGTTGAATACTCTCAGCTCAGACAAGGGGATTGGTACCTTAGGCCAAGGGACAACACTCTGGATGATCGCAGCTTTTGGTGTCAAGAGCAAGAGCACATACTCGTGGACCTCTACTACTCTCTGTCGAAGCCCATTCGGCCTATGCATCCGTTTGACCTTGCAACTCTGCAGAAGAAAGCCTCCTTTGTTGAAGCTATACATCTTGTCAAGACTATGGGCTTGGAGAGGCTAGTGCTCACTCGTTGTCCTTACAACTCTCAGCTTGTGATGCAGTTCTTTGCCACTCTAGTGATCAAGGGTGACTCAAAGAAGACAATTAAGTGGATGACTGGTAAATCTTTCTGTGAGTCCAACTTTGAGGAGTTTGCCAAGGTTTTGGGCTACAAGTTTGATGGAAACAATCCTCAAGGCTATCGCATGCACCACCCGTACAAGATCAACAAGAAGCAGACCGTGCACTTATATGGTGAGGGAGCCACACCCGGCAATTCTCGAGACTTGCTTCCTCTTTATGATGTTCTTGTGCGCATCCTCCGTGAGAACATTGCACCAAGTGGTGGCAACAACGACAATGTGGTGACCCCTCTATGCAACTTGCTCCTTCATGCCAACCGCATTGTGGAGGACCCTGGCTCTGATGAAGACTGGAGTGTGGATGTTATGGATTACATCTACAATGAGATGTATGAAGCCATGACCACCAGGGTCACTATCCCCTATGCTCCTTACATCATGAAACTCATCAAGTTCAAGGTTCCTGACTATAACTTCAGTGGCGATGAGTTGGAGCCGCATGACTTCAAGACACTATATGAGAAGAAGACAGTGGTCAAGCCTCCTCCTGTGCCTTCCTCTAGCTCAGCTCCGGGTGGATCTTTTATGGGGGATGCTAGGAGGGCTGCTGCTCCTGCTTATGTCCCGGCCACTCATGCGAAGGTGAAGAAGCTGAATTGGTTCCAACGCAACATCCTGTGCATGAATGTGGACATCCGCAAAGAGCAATACACCGCCTACAAGGATCGTCGTCAGCTGGCCTACAATCAAGACTTGATCCTTCATCATGTGTCTGGCTCTCCTGCTCCTGCTGATCTCTCTGATCCTCTGACCTTTGCTCAGTGGAACCAGGGTTCTTTGGCTCCATGGACTCAAATTGATCATGACCTTGGCGGCAGCTCGTACACCACTGGACATGATTATGATGATGAGGATGATGATGATGATGAGGAGGCAGATTATGATGATGCTGAGGATGATGATGATGAGGAGGAGACCCCCTCGGACTGAAGACCTTCATGGGACGTAGCATCGCTCCTCTTCCTTTTTGGCGTTTTGATGCCAAAGGGGGAGAAGTTGCTCTACTAGGACTTCGGGGATTTGCAGGGGTTCGGGCACAAGCATATGCGTTTACCATTTCTTTGCGCTTGTGTCCATTTATCTTATTTGTGGTTATTTGTTGAACTCTTTTATTATCTATGTGTATTGAGACAATGTTATGCTATCATTATCCTATGGTTGAGACTTCAAAGTTATTGTGTTGGTATTCTCTTCATATCCTATTTACACAAGGTATGAAAATCTATCTAGTCTCAAATGGTAAAATAACCTTCATTTTGTCCCATTACTCCTTTGTGATATCTTGTGTTTGTTATTATAAAATTGCTCCTATCCTTTGTCTTTTTGTGTTTCATACATGCACTTGTTTAGGGGGAGCTATTTTCTGTCAAAAACATGATATTGCATTTTGTTTCTTTGCAAATCTTGGTATTGTCATCTAACACCAAAAAGGGGGAGATTGAAAGAACATTTCTTAATCCCTAGTGTTTTGTGTGTTAGTTAACAATACCAATGATGTACTAATCCTATTGCTAAGTATTTCAGTTTGTGTGAGTTGCATACCACATATCCCAAAGCCAAAATGTAGAAAAAAAGAGTTTCTGGAATTCTTCCCAGAATCGGATTATTGGAGCCGGAAATTTTCAGGATCGGAAATTCCGGGTCTCCTATATCTAACAGAAAAATGGCTAAGGAAAAGTCAGGAAGTGGTTCTGACTTCAACCGGAAATTCAGCTCGGAAATTTCACTGACCCGGAATTTCCGAGTCACCCTCAGAAATTTGGCTAAGTCAAGATGTCGAAGACGTTCTGACTTCAACCGGAAATTCAGCTCGGAAATTTCACTGACCCGGAATTTCCGAGTCACCCTCAGAAATTTGGCTAAGTCAAGATGTCGAAGACGTTCTGACTTCAACCGGAAATTCAGCTCGGAAATTTCACTGACTCGGAATTTCCGAGTCACCCTCAGAAATTTGGCTAAGTCAAGATGTCGAAGACGTTCTGATCTCAACCGGAAATTCAACTCGGATATTTCACAGACTCGGATATTCCGAGTGACCCGGAATTTCCGGGTGTCACTTATACCGGAATTTCCGGGTCCTCGAGACAGCCAACGGCCAGATTTTGGGAGGGGGTATATATACCCCCTCACTCACTCAAGAACAGATAGCTCTCAGATTTTCTCTCTCCTACTATTCTTGAAAGCTCAAATCATCAAGATCTCCCAATCCCTCCACCCAAATTCGTTGATCTTTGAAGGATTGGAGGAGAAGGCCCGGATCTACATCTTCACCGAAGGGATTTGCATTTCCTCCCCATTCACTTGGGGATTTCGTGGCTAGGGTTTCCGGTGGGAAAACCTAGTTCACCATTGTTGTAATCTTGGTGTTGCCTTGACCTTTTGTGGTCCTTGACCTGTTGTGGTCTTCTTGAGAGCCCCCAATTAAGTTGTGGGTGCGTGCCTCAAGCGTTTGTAAGGGATTCGATCTCCGCCCTAAAAGGGGATCAATAGTGGAAGGTGAACTCGCAACCTTTGTGGTTGAGTTCATCGGAGAAGAAGGTGAGCCTTTGTGGCGTTGCGGCTAACCTGTTGTGGTAGCGCACACCTCTCCAAACGAGACGTACACCCTTGGGTGGAACTCGGGATTACATCTTCGTCTCCGCGTGCTTCACTCGGTTCCCTTTATCTTGCTCCCTTACTTGCTTGTCTTGTTAGCTTTTATCTTGTTATTGCTTAGGTTGTCATTCAGGTAAATTCACCATAGTTGCATATCTAGAGAATTTACCTTTGTGTTGAGCCTAAATTTGAAAAGACCTAAAATTTGTAATAGCACCTATTCACCCCCCCCCCTCTAGGTGCCGGATTCCCGTTCAACAGTCATATGGGCGGATCGGGCCAAAGCGCGAGTGCTGCTCACCCTGCGTGACCGAGTCGATCAAGTTAAAGACTTCATGATGATGTGCACAAAAGCGTTGGCCAAAGTTCACGATGCCATGTTCCCTCTGAACGAGCAGCCCCTCGGCTTGGCTGCCCTGATGGCGAAGTTCAGAAATGGAGAGGCCATCCGTGACTTTGTGCGGCATCAATTCGTGGCTGGAGCGACTGCTGCTCTGTCATTTGTTCACCTACACCACCCTCGACTGAGCCTGTTGGAAGTTGGAGCTGGACTCCCTTGGGAAACTGCGCAATCTCGTCCGGTGGTGATGCAACCGCATTATGAGGCAGCCGAAGGTCCGGCCAACTGCATTGTTGCCTTTGTCGAGAAGGAAACTGACGCGGAGCTTGACCGGCGCGCCTCTGACCCGGTCAAATTCGAATAGGAGTACGTAGTGGTAGTATATAGCCACGAGCCGAAATATTAATACGGCATGGAATTGCGACTGTCGGGCCTTCTGACGACTAATGAGGGAAAACAAGATCTACCAGTCCCCGAGTGCTGGGAAGAGAACACAAATTATGCCTGGCGCATATGACGGTACCATGAGAACGCATAGAGGAAAGTTAAACTTTATTGCTGATCAATATGCTAATATGTCTGATACAAAGGAAGACTGAGTGTAATTTGTTCCTTGGGACTAAGATAAACGAGCCGAGATGAACATTGACTAAGCATAAAAACGACGCAGGTGAGCTGCGTTCCAGGGGTTGTGCGAGGGTTCTCCGGACTCGGCGTGCTTTAGTCGATAGGCTCCGTTGCCAATGACTTCTGTGATGATGAAGGGTCCTTCCCAAGGTGATGCGAGCTTGTGAACTTTCTTCTGCTTCAGGCGAAGAACCAGGTCGCCTACCGCGAACGATCGTGGTCGAAGGCGGCGACTGTGGTAATTTTGCAATGTTTGCTGATAGGTTGCTGTCCTGGCAAGGGCGATGTCGCGTGCCTCGTCCAGGGTGTCCATGTCGTCCTCAAGTGCGGCATCGGAGTCTTGCTCATCGTAGACCATCACTCGAGGTGCCTCGAATTTGAGGTCATGTGGCATGACTGCTTCGGCTCCATGCACTAAAAAGAAGGGCGTGTACTGCGTGGATCTGTTGGGAGTCGTGCGCAGACTCCAAAGTACGGCAGGTAATTCCTTGGCCCAGGCGCCTGTTGCGCGCTTGAGCGGTACTAGGAGTCTTTTCTTCAAGCCGCTGCACACCAGGCCGTTAGCCTTCTCTACCTGCCCGTTGGACTGTGGGTGGGCGACTGAGGCGTACTTGAGTTTGATTCCTTGAGACTTACAGAAGTCTTGAAATTCCTCGGCCGTGAAGTTGGTCCCATTGTCGGTGATGATACTGTTTGGCACCCCGAAGCGGAAGATGATGGACTTGATGAAATTGATCGCCGAAGTTGCTGTAGCGTTTGTTACTGGAACTGCTTCAATCCACTTGGTAAACTTATCGACTGCTACCAGGAGGAAAGTGTGGCCGCCCCGTGACGACTTCTTCAAAGGACCGACCATGTCGAGCCCCCACTGAGCAAAAGGCTAGGCCACTGGAATAGTCTTGAGTTCTGATGCTGGGGCGTGTGGCTTAGTTGCGTACTTCTGGCAGCCCAGGCACTTCTTTACTATGTCCTCTGCGTCCTGCATAGCCGTGGGCCAATAAAAACCGGCTCGCAGGGCCTTTGCTACGAGTGCCCGACTGCTCGCGTGATGTCCGCAAGTCCCAGCATGAATATCCAGGAGTATTGCTCTCCCATCTTCGGGTGCGATGCAGCACTGGAGGACCCCGGAGATACTTCGCTTGTAGAGTTCCTTGTTGATTACTGTAAATGCCTTGGAGCGCCTGGAGATGCGCTTTGCTTCAACCGAGTCTGCAGGCAACTCCCGGTAGAGGAGATACGACAGGAAAGGCTTCGTCCAGGAAGGTTCTATGAGAAAAACTTCGACTGGAGGTGTGGTGGCCAATAGATTGCCGGGCTGCTGCTCAGCCGGCGTCTTTTTGAGTCCTGTTGCTGAAGGTTCGACTGGGTCTTCTGGTGTTGCTGGGTTCTTTATCTTGACTGATCTTTCTTTGATGCGCTCAAAGAAAACTCCAGGTGGGATGGGTTCTTTCTTGGACCCGATATTGGCTAGTATGTCTGCTTCCTCGTTGCTTTCCCGGCCTACGTGTCGCAATTCGCAGCCGTCGAAACTGCCCTCCATGATATTATACATGTCACGGTAAGCCTGCATGTTATCTGCATTAGCGTCACATTCCTTCATTGTTTGCTGCACCACAAGATTGGAGTCGCCGTATATCATCAACCGTGTTGCTCCGCACGCCTTGGCCATACGCATACCGTGCAGCAGCGCCTCATATTCTGCCTCGTTGTTCGAAGCTCTCTGAAAATCCATCTGGAGTATGTAACGCAACTTGTCACCCTTGGGGTAAGTCAGGATTACTCCAGCCGCTGCGCCATCGTGTCGTTTGGACCCGTCGAAGTACATGGTCCAGGAGTTGGACAAGTCGGGGACGTGGGGCAACTGCGCCTCGATCCACTCTCATGTAAAATCTGGGAGGACCTGGGCCTTGATGGCCTTCGGGTGCCTGTACGTGATGTCTCTGGACCCGAGCTCGATGCTCCATTTGGCGACACGCCCGGTTGCCATGGAGTTGTTGAGGATGTCTGCCAACGGGGCGCTACTCACCACCACAATTGGGTGTTCTGTGAAATAATGCACGACCTTGCGACTTGTCATGAACACGCCGTAGGCAAGCTTTTGGTAATGTGGGTAACGCTCCTTGGAGGGGGAAAGCACCTCGCTGAGATAGTAGACTAGACGCTGGACTGGCTGAGACTTCCCTTCCTCTGGTCTTTCGACTATAAGTACTGAGCTGACCACCCTGTTGGTGGCGGCTATGTATAGGTATAAAGTTTCCTGCTCCCGAGGTGCCACGAGGACAGGTGGATTTGTGAGCATGCGCTTCAAGTCGGCGAAGGCTGCCCTTGCTGCAGCTGTCCACTCGAACTTGTCTGCTTTCTTCATTAACTGATAAAACGGCAGGGCCTTCTCGCCCATGCGGCTGATGAACCTGCTAAGAGCTGCTATTCTGCCAGCGAGTCCTTGGACTTCGCGGAGTTTCGTCAGCTCCGGCATCTGCAGGAGTGCCTGAATTTTTTCTGGGTTGGCCTCTATGCCCCTTGCGGACACGAGGTACCCTAGTATTTGCCCTGAAGGCACTCCGAACACACACTTAGTGGGATTGAGCTTGATTCTGTACTTGTTAAGGGCTGCGAATGTTTCGCGGAGATCGTCGATCAAGGTGGCAACTTGTCAAGTCTTGACGATTATGTCGTCGATATATACTTGTATGTTTCTTCCGATTTGATCCTTTAGGCAGTTCTGCATCATACGTTGATAAGTTGCTCCTGCGTTTTTTAACCGGAAGGTCATCTTTGTGTAACAGTACACACCGTGAGGGGTGATGAAAGCCGTTTTTTCTTCGTCTTCCTTTTGCATCTGAATCTGCTGATATCCGGAGTAAGCGTCGAGGAACGAGAGGCGCTCGCAGCCTGCAGTCGAATCCACGATTTGATCTATCCGAGGTAACGGAAAATGATCCTTAGGACAGCACTTGTTTGGCGACGTAAAGTCGATGCACATGCGCGCATTCTTGACTCCTTTCTTCGGAACGAGCACTGGGTTCACTACCCAGTCTGACTTCTTAAGTTCTCGGATGAACTTGGCATCCAAGAGCCGGTCTATCTCCCTTCCGACTGCCAGTCGTTTTGGCTGTGATAACCGTCTCATCGTCTTCTTGACTGGCTTAGTGCCTGGATAAATTTGCAAGGCGTGCTCGGCGAGTTCCCTAGGAATACCTGGCATATCGGTTGGGTGCCAGGCGAACATTTCCTAGTGCTCACGGAGGAACTCGACGAGCGCGCCTTCCTATGCTTCATTTAGGCTTGATGACACGAGGACTATCTTGTCCTTGTCCGTTGGGTGCACCTGGTGTGCTCTTGTGTCATTGTTGGCGCTGAAAGAATTTTCGGGTGACGGCTTCTTGCCTACAGAGAATAGGCTCCGATCGTTGTCCAGGGCGATTTCTGCAAGCTGTTCTTGTGCGCCAAAGGATTCGGAGATTTTGCTGAACTCTCTGTCGTTGTCATCTGACTTCCGAAAGTCGCCGCGAACTGCTATGACTCCCTTGGGCCCGAGAAGTTTGAGCATCAAGTACGCATAGTGCGGGACAGCGATGAATCGTGCGAACGCTGGTCGCCCAAGGATTACATGGTACTGGGACTTCCAATCCACGACTTCGAACTCAATGCTTTCTTTCCTGAAGTGATCGGCGTCTCCGAAAACGACCTCGAGCCAGAGTGACCCCAAAGGATATACTGCCTTGCCTGGCACGATGCCGTGGAAAGTATTGTCTGACGGCTTCAGGTTGGTGAGTGATAGGTTCATTTTGCGCAACGTGTCTGCGAAGATAATGTTGATGCCGCTGCCACCGTCCATGAACACCTTGCTCATCCTAAAACCTCCGACTAAGGCGTGCAGAACCAGGGGAGCATGACCCGGTCGCGGCACTCGCGGGGGGTGGTCCTCGCGAGTGAAACCAATAGGAACTTCTGAACCCTGAAGGTACTCCGGCGCGGGCGGGGGTGAGGTAGTAGCTAGATGGACCTGCCTACTGATTAATTTTTGGCATCGGTTTGATGGGCGTCCTTTCTGTATCATGTACATGGCCCCCCTGTTCCTGAGTTGCGGCTGCGTTTTCCTGTCTCTGGTTTGCGTGGACTGCTCCCGCAATGTGCCCCGCAGGCGGGGGAGGCGGTCCTTCAGGTGGTGGCAGCGCGAGTGATAGTCCTGCATTCCTGCGCATCTGAGCCTAAAGTGCTATGAAATCCCGACAGTCCTTAAGCAGGTGGGTTGCCGTTAATTTACCGTCATCCCCTCTGAACATGTGCATTCTGCACGGGTCGGTGAGTTGCTCAGCCGGGGTTCGGAATGGGCGCTCCTCCCTCCGGGTCCCCCTGGGCTTCCACTCGTGTTTTCGGCTCCCGTCGTCGCGGTTCCTGTATTCGCGGTTTCTGTCGCCGCGATCATCGCGCAGATTTTCCCCGTTCTGGGGGTTATTTCAACTACGACTGTCTTGAAAACCGGCTGCGACCTGCTCTATCCCCTCTGAGTCACCGTACGGTCGTTGTCTGTTGCGCCTGTCGTTCTGGCCGCGGCGCCCCCAATTGCCCTGCTGGCGATTGTCGGGTGAGGGCACCCTATCGGCTCGAACGGAATCTTCTCCGTCGTCCCACTTGTTGGCTATTTCCATTAGATGCGCAATTGTTCTTGGGTTTCGCGTCCTAGTGCTTCCTGGAGGTCGTTGCGCCTGACTCCTTGGATGAACGCGAAAGTAGCATTGTCCTCTGATATATCGGCTCCCGAATTTTTCAATGTGGTCCAGCGCTCAATGTACTCGCGAAGAGACTCGCCGGCTTTTTGCTTGCAGGCTCTGAGTTGCTGAAAAGAAGCGGGTCGGTGAAAGGTAGACGAAAAATTTCTCTTGAAATCACTGCAGAAAGCATCCCATGTCCCGTACGAACTGCGTGGCAAGCTTCTGAGCCAAGCTCGGGCTGATCCCGTGAGCATCAACTGTATGTACTGCATTGCATTCGTTGTGTTTCCTCTTTGACAGGCTACTGCCGTGGTGTAATCCTCCAACCATGCTGACGGCTCCTGAGTACCATCAAACTTAGGGGTTTCTGACGTTAACTTGAACCTCTTGGGCATGCGAGTTTCCCGAGTGGCAGTCGTGAAACACATGGCTCCACATGGCTCGACCTCCGAATCCGTGTACGAACTGCTTCGACTGGAGCCCGGGGTTCGACTGCGTTGCCGTCGCTGGTGTCTTCGCTTATTTACTGTTCGCTGAGTAATATAATTTCGTGCGTCGACTCCTTCCTCCACGTAGTCGTGCTCGAAACCAGCGGCCCGCCGCTGCTGGCGGCGTTCTTCTCTGTCGCGCCTTCGCTCTTCTCGCTCGCGGCGGCGTCGGGTGGCTCGCTCTTCTTCTGTTTCGGTCATGTCCCGACTGCTACGGTGACGCTGCCTGGACCTGCTCCTCTCCGGTTCGTCTCTATCACGCCCATCACGGTGACGGCATCTGGACCTGCTTCCTTCTGGGTCATCGTGGTCCCGGTCCTCACGACGTCGAGTGCCGTGGTGTGTGTCATCGCCCTGGGGGGTAGATGCGTCCGTAGGCCTGTTTCCGTTTGATCGAGTGCCGGTGTTTGGCAGGTTCTGCCCAGGGCTGATACCCGGACGGCCTGGCATGGAGGCGACGGGTACCAATGCTGTCCCGACGGTTCCCAGAGCATCTATCTGTGCCATATGAAGGCCGTACCGCGGGTCAGTTGCTGCAGGCAGTGTAGATCGCAAGTAAGTCGCCACCGAGGCGACTGCTGCTGCAGTTGTCTGCGGTACCGGTATACCGCCGTCCGCAATCGTCATGAATCTATGTCTGATACTAGATGGTTGGAAACCAGCCGCAGTTGCCTGGGGCATACGGGTGCGGGTTCTCACATGTTCTGTAGTTCTTGGCTCATGTCTTGTCGAATAGGACGACGAGTTGGCCTGTCGCCTTGCACTGGCTGAATCTGCCCGTACCTGTCTCTCGGCGAGTTTGCGCTCCATCTCGATCAGCTCCAGATTCTTCTTACGCAGCAAATACTGATAAGCCAGTAAGTCATCCATGGGGGAGTCCTTTGGCATCACGGTCCCATTGTTGACGACGTCTTGGATTCGGATTGCCATCCCCTCTGTGATGGAGAGTTCCTTATCAGTGCTGAGTCGAACTAACATCGGGTACTGAACGGGCTCCGGCTCCCTGTGCTGCGGCGGGCTCGTAAACGCGCCTGGTGCGCCGTTCACTACGTACACCTGGCTGGATGGACGGTTGCGTTCGTTGCGACCTTTGCCACGTCGATCGCCATCGTCGCTTGACGTGGAGTCGATGCCGCGCAAAACGGCTGCCACCTGAAAGATAGCGCAGTCGGAGCAATAGCAAGAGACGTCAGAGCCGCCAGCCGACGATGACGCAGAGTCGACGGCAGCCAGGGTCGTCGCAGGCATGAAGTTGGTGACTGCTGGAGTCGGTGTCAGAGTAAGGTCGGTGGCGCTGAACGTCGATGCAGGGGCGAAGTCGATGGTGTTTGGCGCAGGCACGATCATCGCCTCCGACCTCGAAGATCGGGCAGGACTTGACACGTCGAGCGTTCCCCACTGGTTAACAAGGAAACGGAAACTGCCGAACGTCAGATCCATACCTGAGTGAATCTCCGCGAACGCTGATCGCTCGGATTCCGAGTGCGGGCGAAAGTCGAAGGTCCCGAGGGTGTACGGCCTCCGTAGATCCGGCTGATCCTGGACTGTTGCAGATGCTGAAGACGAAGTCGATGAAGCAGATGACGGGTCCGCCGAACCCGTGAATCCAACACCAGTTCTTCCCACAGACGGCGCCAATTGACGAGTCATCGACTCGGCAAATCCCATGATTAAGTACCCTGGGTTATATCGGAAGGAAACAATATATAGGTGTTGGCGAATTCGGACGGTAACAAGCGAAGCTTTCGCTTGTTGGATTATAGATCTGAGGATTACAAGGTGGCTACAATGGCGTCCCGGCGAGTCGATATCTCTCTAGGGTTTCAGAGTCTGATTGCGTGTTCTGTGCTGCCTCCCGCCTGACCTCTTTATTGGCGGCCAGGTGTCAGGAGTTTGAATACAACTCGATTACAGATAGAACTAGCTTAAGTCGGTTTGACTCTTTCTATCTTGAGCCGCAATCTACCCATAACGGGCCGTCTTACGCCATCCTATGCGGCTGCCTCTATGGGCCACCGGGTGGATCTTCCAGCAGTATGGGCCTCATTATAACATCTTGGGTATACCCGTTGGGTATAACCACATCAACCATCGTCACCATGATGAAGGGGGGAGTAGTCCACCCATTGGATTTTGGGTTTGTGGTGGTAACTTGATCTAATCTCTCTATGTATGATCATTCTTGAAGCCCATATGATGTGCCTTGCATGATTATGGATCTATCTATGTAATTCCTATGGTAGATATTGTGGTGTGAGATGATATTTGTTATGCATTTACCGTTGTATTGGATCTTTTATGGCTTGTCTTACTTTGAGATATTCTATGATGCATGTGATGGTTTGAGTTATGCATAATGCCTTGTTTATCCTCGTCATGAGGTGATTGACACCACCAAGTGTAGATAGATGGGAGAGATGTGGTCATGTACACGAAATATGAATCATTGCACTAGTGTTTAGAATATTGTCCATTAGGAAGTATGATGTATGTGGGTACGGGATGGCCGATGTGACATAAGGCCTAGGTATTGAGTGACACAGTACCGCCCAACATCCTTTATCTAGGGGTAAAAAGGGAGAAGTATGATGTGGGTGTGACAGCAACCACACTAGCCTTACGAGGGTGACCTAGCAACACAAATGAGTATTTCTTTCAACTATGTGTTTTAGGACATATAGCCGTTATAAAAGCTACAATTAAAACATGACAATTGTGTGTACTTTATCTCTAACATGATAATCACCGTAGAAGAGAGAGAGAGGATTGAGTGAACCCATGAACCCATGTCCATTGTTCCTATAAGAGAAAACCTTTCTCTTGTCCTCTTGCATTGAAGAGGATTGGGACACTTTTTACATTCTTGTTTTGTTACATTAAATGTCCATTCATTAAAACAACCATCTTGTTCTTTAAACTTGTTTAGTGCATAATCAACTAAAACTAGTGACACTTTAGTTGTAGAGAATAGATTACTTTTCCTTCCTGCTCCTGCGGATCGATACCCTACTTCCACAATGAGAGGTACTACCGTGATCCCCTGCTCTTGGGGGTTATCACTCGTCGTCGATCAGAACGTAGAACTTGGCTTGACGAGACACCCGCTCCGTGGCATGGTTGTTGTCTGGAAGGGTGTGTTCATTCATGTACTTGACGATGTCCAGGGCCCAAGGCGGGTAGCTTCTTTCCACCGCACCATTTGACAAGAGGGAAGCAGAGCCTCCTCCGCCGCAGTCGCCACCAGGTCTTGAGCCTCCAGGCTAGCTTCCTGAATTGCCGGGTAGACAGGTCACCAGCCCCCGGCGCCGTGGCTGATCTTTTCTTGACTTTGTCGGAGGGCACCGACGGCTGCTTGAGCACCTCAATGTAGATCCCGGGGGGCGACAGGCTCCCGTTGTGAAGCCAGCCGCGAAAGCTCGTCCGCGACCGTGTTCTCGACCCGCGAGATGTACACGGCTCTGAAGTTGTCGAAGCGTCGCTGTAGCTTCCAAACCTCCTCGACATACGGTGCCATTTGAGGGCAAGCGTATTCTTTGTTCACTTGTTTGATGACCAGCTAAGAGTCACCCTTGACGATGATTTTCTTGATGCTAAGGCTGATGGCTATGCGAAGCCCCACAAGTAGGCCCTCGTATTCCATCGTGTTGTTGGAAATGCCCCCGAGGAAGTGCATCTGGACGACTTACTTCAGACGGTCGCCAGTCGGTGACGTTAAGACAACTCCCACTCCTCCTCGATTCTTGGAGAAAGAACCATCGAAGTGCAAGGTCCAGGCGCTAGGATCTTCTTTCCCGGGGAGGCGGGTTTCCTCCTCCGGGTCCTCGAACGCCGTCTCGGTCCATTCCGCGGTGAAGTCCGCCAGATGTTGTCCGTGTGCTCGAATTTGAGACCGAAACCCTGAAGCTCCATGGCCCACCATGATATGCGTCCTGTGGCGAGTGGGTTCTCCAGGGGGCTTCTCAGGTTGTACTTCAAAACCACAGTGATCGGGTGACTTTCAAAGTATGGTCTTAGCTTGCGAGAGGCGATAAGGATCGCTAGTAGTAGTTTCTGCATCATGGGGTAGCGTTCCCGTGCGTCGCACAGAACCGAGCTGACGAAGTAGACCGGGTACTACGCCTTGCGGGTGGCTGCTTCCTGATATGACTCCGCCTCTTCCTCCATGGTGTCGACGTTCTGAGCTGGTGGCAGCCCAGCCCCCAGTGCCTTAGTGCCGTCGACGCCCATGGAGATTGTCGGGGTGCCGAGGTCCTCAGATCCCGGCAGACCCGACACCTTCTTCTTGCTGGGCTGACCCAGGAGTGTATCCCCAAGTCGTTTGCCCTTGAATTTGCTTGGCTTTCTTGGAGGGGCGTCACGCTCAGCCACCAACACCGCGCTCACCACCTGGTGTCGTGGTGGTATCACGACAGATGCCATAGGATGGCTAAAGTGTGGGGCCGGATGGACGCTGGTGGATCCGGGGAGGGCTAGCGAGCTGAGAAGCTCACACGGGAAGAAGCAAGAACACACAAGAGCAAAACAGAAGAACACAAACATCGCAATGTACCCAGGTTCGGGGCCCTCGTGAGGAGGTAAAACCCCTACTCCTGCCTCTCTCTCTCTATATGTGTGCCACAAGAACTACAACATGCTCCTTGAGCTGTATCTCTCCACGGTGAGTAAGAACACAAGAACTATGAGGGTCTAAGGGAGAGAAGAGAGCAACGCTCTGAGCAATAAATGAAACTAGGGTTCGGGCGTCCCTCTCGCAGGAGGAGTTATTGCTCCTTATATAGAGTCCCGGCCGGGTTGGCAGGAAACCCTAACGGCTCCGGGGCCCACGAGCACTGTTGCCAGGCCAACGGTAAGGTCATCATGGTCTACCACGACCTAGCCGCCGAGCTACACCGGGCTATGTCATCATGTCTTCCACTGTTTCATACGCCGGCTAGGTCATGATTGTCCTTCCTGCCAGAGACAAGACATGGCTTACCCATGCCTTGTCCCCTGTCCCAGAGTCAGCGGTACGGCTGGGCAGTCCCGTCGTACCCTGTACCGCGCCTTCTGCCCCACTTCCGTGTCAGGCGGGACGTGAGTTGAGCTTCCGTGTCAGGCGGGGATGTCATCATGTCATTGACTTCTGTCCCGGCATGGGATATGCCGGCACCTCTTGGTTTAACCCGGCATGGCCATGCCGGATACCCTTCTCAGCCCGGCATGGGTATGCCGGACTCCTCAACCTGGAACCCTCCTCCGAGTCCCGGCATGGCTATGCCGGAACCACCTTCCTGCACATACAAGGCAAAGAGAAGATGCCGACGTAGGGATGTCGGTCATGTTATGTCGGTCCACCTCAAGTCGGATTACCTCATCACCATACCTCGGCCCCTCCATGCCCAAGTACATGCCGGTCCTCTCCGACTTAGTTACACGTCGGTACCTTTTAACCTCGATCCTTCCGGGATAATGCTTACTTGTGTATGTCCTTCCTACCTCATAAGAGAATACTTCTAGGCCCAGCCCCTCGAAGATGTCCTAGGCTCGTTCCCATGGACATCTTCGAGAAGCGTGTTCTTAGAGGAGTCCTCTGCTTCTGCCTGGAGCAAACTGAAGGACTGGAGGCCTATTTATAGTATCACCAGGGGAGGCAGCCTGCCCTTTGCCTTCCCCAAGGGGCAACTCTTTGCTACTCCCAAGGGACACCTCTAGGCACATACGAAAGGGCGCCTCTTCACAGCACAAAGGGCCACCTGGCCTTTGATATCAGGATAAGGCATGCGCTAGGCGTCAGCCGGCTGTAGCTACAGCCGGTTTGACAGCCATCGCTTTCGCGCGTCGGTGAGCCTGCATGTAAAAGGAAATGGCATGCCGAGCACCCCGCTGCATGCAACGCACTTTTACTTTTCGTAGCCCGCCGGATGCATGTTTTCCTTGGGTGGAGCCCACACTACTGGTTGCATGCGTTGCATGAGGCTACTGTGTGCTTCACACATGGTGATGTGTACAACAACCGATGTAATAAAAATGGCAAAACACAATGCATCTGTTGTTTCTGCGTGTAGCATTTTTTAAAAAATGTGACATCATTATGTAACATTTTGTTTGAATAGTACAAAATTAGGACATGTAGTAAAAAATATTGTAACATTTTGGACACATCAATGTAGCAGAAGTCAACAACCTATGCAGCAAATCTCATTGACCGCAAAAAAATGTTGGAAAAGTAGTTATCGTTTGTAACAAACATAACCAAGTCATCCAACATTTATGTCCAACTCATCCAACACCAAAGGAATACGTATGTAACATTTGAACAATCTCTGTAGCATACACATAAATTATTGTAGAACTTTACCCATAGTTATACAACAAAAATGATGCAGACGTGTAGCAAATCGCTACACTATATGTAACATTGTCAAATCACTAACCACGCCGACTGAAAATCCAACTACTCGAAGCCTCGCCATCACTAAGATCCGGCAACCCTGAATAAATCCGGTTCCAACATATTTCGTAAAGCAGCGTCAAGAAGAATCTGCATATTTCTTCGTATGATATTTTCTGCCATGCAAGCTAAGTCATGGCAACAAACTAGTACAATAGCAATTTACTAGCATGTGGAGCGCTGAACCAGTGAACGGACTAGACTTGTTTAACTTAACTATGTGGATCATGTGGAGTGGTGAACCAGTACACGGCAACGTGTGTGGAGCTGTGGATAGGGACCACTCGGTGTGAACGCTGAGACTTCCTCCACGCGCGACGCGCGTGACAAACCGGCTGTAGCTACAGCCGGTTGATAAACAACGTTTTCCTAAGGCCAATTATCTCCATAAACAATAGTATAAATGCCACGCCTTTACCCTAACCGGGGGTAGCCCCCCGACACTAGTCCCCGAAGCTGGTGTGGTTCTGCAGCCTCGGATGAAGAGCCGCACCAGATTTAAACAGCCAATTGCCCTGAACAAGTACCCGACATCATCATGCCGGTTCGACCAAAACCTCCGACATCTCCAACTCGGTCCAGCATCAGATATCCGACATTACCTTGTCGGTCCGACATTCGGTCGTAAGATATGAATTACGACATCGATCCGACATTGCGCCATACTCCGGGTTTTCTGACATCCCAAACAAATCTTTCCTCAGATTCTCTCATGAGACATGGCGCTGAAGAGCTGCGCCCTGTCTCGGTTTTGCCACGCGAACTGACACAATGCTGCGTGCACGCCGCACGGGCCCCACAGGCTGTCAACTCCCACAGGCACTCGAGTGCTTTGACTCCGGTGCGCCCGCTCGGTTTTCGCGCCTGCAATCCGCACACGATCCCACCGCAGACGGTTCGTTTCCCGTGGCCCACGATGTGGCCGATCGTGCGGCCGCACTTGTCTCATTGGCAAAAACCGCCGCACACGATCCCCGCGCCCATTTCCCAAATCGTGGTAGGGAAAATCGGTAACCGCCCTCGGGTCATCTCTTTAAATAGGGGAACGGGGGAGCCTTCATCCCCTTCGCTTCCCACTCCATCTTCGTCCTCCATCTCTTGTTGCCGCCGCCGCGCACCGCACGAGCACGACACCGGACGCACGCCGCACCGCAGACCGAAGCACGTTCACCGCCGTCGAGCTCTTCACCGCACATCGCCGCCGCACGGACTTCCCCTCCGGTAAGTGAATCATAACCGGATTTGATTAGAATGCCGAGGGTGTCCGGTAGTTCATCCGTAGTTCATCCGTTGTTCATCCATGCTAGTTCGTCGATCCTTCACTTCACGAGCATTTTTAGGTGAACTCTAGATTTTCACGACCGATCTTGCGCCAACCGCACGGTCCTCTTCGCGCACTAAGACATTTAAAGCACCTCCTTAGATCTATTTTTGTTTCTTTTTTAGTTCTTGCGGTAGATCTTCTTTAGGTCAGCCCGGTAACAAATTTCTATTTCTAGCCGGATACCTCAATATTCTCGGTTTGACCGACATATAGCTCTTCCGACATTGGACTGATCTCGGTTTTTCTGCAGATTTCCGACATGTCTTCCGAGCACATCAAGGAAGATACTGATCTCGGTTCGGAGGAGAGTGAACGTGGCGGATGGGAGGGATACGACGTCACCCAACACGATATCGACTGGCTAATCCGGTCATGCCGCATCCCAGCTAACTTGATATGCCGGGTTCCGGGCGATGAGATTGAGCCGGAAACTCAAACCGGCGAGCGGGTGGTTTTCCTCGCGCACTTCGAGCGCGGGTTCGGTCTTCCTGCTAGCCCCTTCTTCCGCCGTTTTCTCAACCGCTACGGCCTCCAACCACACCATTTTCCGGCAAACGCCATCACCATATTATCGGCCTTTGTCGCCCTATCCGAAGGTTATCTCGGGCTCTGGCCCACGGTGAACAGGTGGGCTAAGTTCTTCCGTCTCCGGAAACAAAGTGTTCCGGATCCGGCTAGGACCAAGCTTCCCAAGGACATGGTGGCCTGTGGAGCCGCCACGATCATACCCCGGAACACCTCCCATCTCCCCAAGGTTCACGGGTTGGAGTCATGCCGGAAGTGGCAGCGGTCCTTCTTCTACGTGAAGAGCCAGGCTGACCAAGACCAAGACCTCCTCAATCTCCCGACTTTCAACATTCGGCCGCCCACTGCTCAACTTAACTGGGATTTCAACCCCGGAGATGGTGATGCCGAGCTGAACAAGATCGAGCAACACTTCGACTCGCTGGAGATCGTGCCGACGCCGGATGACCTCCTGCTAACCTTCATCACCGCCGCGTCTGCCCTCTCCAAGAGCGAGCTCATAAGATATGCCACATGAGTGGTCGGTATGACCCAACCCGGACCAGCACTTTCGAGCTGGAGAAATCCAAGGCCCGTAGGAGCGTCAAGGCCATCGCTAAGACGACGATGCCGGATGACTTGGAATGGACCGTTGAGCCACACAACTGGAATCGGCTCCCGGCAGTGGTAAGCCATCCCTTGCCTGAACCGACATCATCATCCGGCCAAGATAGTATTTTGCCGACATCTTGTTTTACCATTTTCACTCATTCCGAGCTCATTATGCTTTCCTTGCAGATTTTTGCCCGTTAGACCCAAGAGGATGGGCCAGACCCCAGACTCAAATGGGGTAAAGACCTTCCTGTCCCGGACGTACCCGAGACCGAAGATCCGGATGACGAGGATCACATGCTGATCCCTGCCGCAGGCATCCCTGCCCAGGGTAAGCCTCGAGCCCGAGCTTCCATCAAAGATTGGGCAGATGACGATGACGACGATTGTCAAATACTGGATGTTATTGACGCTACTCCCACCAACTATGCTCCTCCAGTACCTCCGACTACGACCACCTCGGGCAAGCAAGCTGCAACGCGCAAGCGTGTAGGGACCGGCACCTCAGCTACCGGGACCTCAGGAGCCCAAACCTCAGCTCCCGCAGCCAAGAAGCAGAAGTTGATGAAGAAGCCGGGGAACAAGGACCCGGGGAACCAGGAACTAGGGAAGAAGGTTAAGCGCAGGAGGATGCCTCCCACCACCGTTGGGTAAAGTTTTCCTAGACCAATGATGCACCGGTGTGGTGTTGTTGGGAAACCCCAAGAGGAAGGTATGAAGTAGTGCAGCAGCAAATTTCCCTCAGTTATGAAACCAAGGTTATCGAACCAGTAGGAGATGAAGGCGCTTTTGAAGGTGTCAACGGTGTCAGAAAAATGCTGGCGCTAACTTGACGAGGGAGTGTGAAAGTCTTCTGAACAGAGGTGCTTCTTCTCCCTGGCAACGGCGCCAGAAAAATTGCTTGGCGTGTAGCTGACGTGGAACCTGCACACAACACAATCAAAATATTTTGCCCCAACTTAACAGTGAGGTTGTCAATCTCACTGGCTTGCTGTAAAAAAGGATTAAACGTATGGTGTGGAAAATGATGTTTGTTTGCAGAGAATGAAAGTAACGGGATTGCAGTAGGTTGTTTTATCAGTTTAAAGAAAAGGACCGGGGTCCACAGTTCACTAGTGGTGTCTCTCCATAAATAATAATAGCATACATGCGGGTAAACAAATTACAGCTGGGCAATTGACAGAATAAAGAACTGCATAACAATGCATATACAAGTCATGATGTCTAGTGTGAGATTCATTTGGGCATTACAACATGATACATAGACCGTCATCCAACTGCATCTATGACTAATAATCCACCTTCAGGATAGCATCCGCAACACCATTCAGTATTAAGTTGCAAGTAAAGTGTGTAATGTAAGTAGCACAAATATCCTTAGACAAAGCACTACTGTTTTATCCCTAGTAGCAACAGTACATCTACAATCTTAGAGGTTGCTGTCACTCCCCCAGATTAAATAGAGACATGAACCCACTATCGAGCATAAATACCCCCTCTTGGAGTCACAAGCATCTACTTGGCCAGAGCATCTACTAATAACGGAGAGCATGCAAGATCATAAATAACACACTCACAAGATATATTATGAAGCAAATGACATAGTACTCAATTATTCATCGGATCCCAGGAAACACAACATGTAGCATTACATAAAGATGATCTTGATCATGATAGGCAGCTCACAAGATCTAAACATGATGGCACAATAGGAGAAGACAACCATCTAGCTACTGCTATGGACCCATAGTCCAAGGATGAACTACTCACGCATCAGTCCGGAGGCGGGCATGGTGATGTAGAGCCCTCCGGTGATGATTCCCGTCTTCGTCAGGGTGCCGGGAAGAGCTTCTGAACCCTCCCGAAGTAGGCTTGACGGCGGCGGCGGCTCTGGAATGTATCGTGGAAAAGTGATCGGGTGTTAGGTCTTGATCTGTCGGGGGGTATAAGTAGTCGAAAGGGCGAAGGCGGTGGAGGCCCAAGGGCCCCACACCACGTGGCCGCACGGCCAAGGGGGATCCGCACCACCAATAGGTGTGGGCGCCTCGGTGCCCTCCTCCGTCTCGTCTTCGGTGTTCTGGAACATGTTAGAAAAAATAGGGACTTTGGCTTTTGATTCGTCCAATTCCGAGAATATTTCCTTAACAGCTTTTCTGAAACCAAAAACAGCAGAAAACAGCGAACTGGCACTGTAGCATCTTGTTAATAGGTTAGTCCCAGAAATTGCATAAAAACCATATAAAGTGTATATAAAACATGTAGCAATTGGTATAATATAAGCATGGAACATAAGAAATTATAGATGCATTGGAGACGTATCAAGCATCCCCAAGCTTATTTCACTCTTCCCGAGTAGGTAAAACGATAATAAGAATAATTTCTGAAGTGACATGCTTTCACACAATCTTGATCGTATAATAATGTAATGCATGTAAATTGAGATCAAATGAATAAAAGCTGTAGTTTATATTGATATCAAATGAGTAATGAGTAAACAAATAGAAAGAACAAAGTAAAACTTTCAATGAATCAATACTAGAGAACAATCAACCGTGCAAAGTAGATATTAAAAATGATTTAAGCTTCAAGAATAACAATATAATCATCTAATGCTTCCAAAAATCATGACAACTTTGTGAAAGGATCAAGTCAAGCAATAACAATATGCACGTAGAAAATCATCTCTCTATTTGTTCACTTAAAAACAAGGAAGCGTTCAGCGTTGGTTCCTGGTATCAGGATCTTGTGGCTAAAAGAATGATAAGTGGGGTTTGGAAGGCCAACGGAAGAAAGTCTGACACAACTAAAAGTGATCATTAGACAAGAGGAACTCTTATAATCGAAACTATGCAAGGAGTAGTGATTGCCACACAACGGATGCACATAGAGCTATAAGTGTATGAAAGCTCTCCAATGAAACTAGTGGGGGTGCATCCAACTTTCTTGCTCATGAAGACCTAGAGCACTTTTGAGGAGGCTCATCATTGGAATATACAAGCCAAGTTCTATGATGTAAAGTTCCCCACATAGTTATGCAAGTAAAACATGAAAACTCTCTCATATGGAGTAAAGGTGCTAAACATGAGCACAAATGATGACTATGAATACTACAGGTGCTATAACATGAGCACAAGTGTAGATAAAGAGTAGTAATGTTGCCCCCTTTTTATTTTTCTCTTTCCTTTTTTTCTTTTCTCTTTTTCTATTTTTTTACTTTTTCTGTTTCTCTTTTCGATTGCCTCCATGGCTCTTTTCACTTTTAGGGGCAAACATTATAATATGACAACACACTTTTGATACAAGTAACTCATCTCTACTACTATTAAACAAGGAAACTTTTCTTTGCTAAAGCCACCCCACAAAAATACACAGATCGCCCAATACAACTCATCCAACCGTCCAGATTTGCCCACCACAGTCCGGGGTGCATGTAGCAATTAGTTTGGTGAAGGATAACGGGAGCGTAATCTTTCCTCCGCACATCGCCAGGAAAAAAAAACGGCCAGCAACATAGCGACTGTACGTTTCTGAAATCGCCCATGCCGCCCGACCACCTCGCCCAATGCGTCCACGCCGCCCTGCAAACGGCGGTCCAGGCCGGAGCGTTTCGAGGTCGAGGTGTGCAACCAGAAATTCTCCGTCAAGCCGCGGCCAGCGCCCGCACTCCCCTCTCCAGACTCAGCGCTCCGTCACTCCTCGCCCAACCCTGCCCCGCCGCCGAGATCCTCCATCCAGATCGCGAAACAGCGGCACGCCGATACGAATACCCAGGTTATTGACCGGTGCGCGTCACACAGCAGCCCCATCAAACTTGCCGCCGGCCACGCCGCTGAATTAGCAGAGCAAGGAAGGGTGGATCTGACCATCGCATACCCTGCAAAAAACGGGTCCATGGAAGGCCCGTGATGAGGCGCCGGAGCAATTTGAGAACGTCCACCATGACCTGTACGCATTCAGGAATCAGGAAGAAGCAAATGGGTAAGTACTTCGTTGTGTTTGCTTTGCTCTATGAAATAGTTTTTGTTTACATGATTGGTAGCAACTTTGCAGCTGAACTTAATTAAACTGAATTCTATATGCAGGGCAAACGAATTTCTTGTGCTTAGTAAGATTACCATTGCATTTGTTGCTATAGAAGTTCTGTACTCTGAATTTGTTACAAGGTATGCTGACAGCAAGTATACCACTGCATTTTCCTGTACAACTGTAGCAATTGTGTACTTGGTTTTGATTTCCGGACGTCGTTGTTTGTGAAAATTTCAACTATATGCTTAGTTATTCTGTTAGTTTAACTGAACAAGGTACACACAATGTCTAATTTTGTATATGTACAAAAAGATGGAAATTATATTTGTATTATTCTTACCTCTGCCATTGTGTGGGGCAAATGAGATGGGAAGTGCGTTTCAGTATATACCATGGTCTAATTACTATAGAGCTGGAATTGTTGTGTCCAGATACAGTTGCTTCAGTTGATTTCTCTCAGCATCAACACAAAGGCCAGAAGTTTTGATATGGTTCATTGAGCTCTGATTAAGAACTTCAATCGGTAAGTATATTACCTAGACGGTTAGACATGTGTTTACATTGGTGATATGTTCTGATATTTTTAACCAATTATTGTGTGGGCAGTGTAATGTGGGTTGGGGTCCCGATCTTCACGGATTGACGAAGAACGAAGGGGAAAAGCGATGAACACGAGTAAGGATTGTGGGGAAAAGTAAAGGATAACTAGCAAGAAAGGCAATAAGCAATCAACCGGCTCCGATTCCCCTAAGGCAAACTCCGTTTATCATACCACAAGCCAACCTTACTCTTAATCGATACGTCCCACCGGCCGATCAAACGGTCCAATTGAATCCAAGAGGAAGAAATTGGCAAAGTAATCGCAACTACAAAGAGGAGTTCATCTCCACAAGGGGAGGCCTTGATTCATCCCCCGCAGGAGGCCTTGATTCATCTCCCGCAGGAGGCCTTGATTCATCTCCTCATGGGGGAGGCAACACCAAACATGTTGGGTAGGAGCAAAGCTCAACTCAAGTTTAATCTCAGTCTAACCCTAACCCTAGGAATAGGAAGGAGTACTTATAGTTTATGGGGCGAAGGGGTAAGAGAAGAAGGGTTACATGGGTTCGGCCTAAATTCCTGGTCCCTCAGCGGTAGTACCGCTGGGCCAGCGGTAGTACCGCTGAGGCTCGATGCTTCGGCGCTGGCGGTAGTACCGCATTGGTACCGGCTGGTACCGGAACCTATGCAGGGGGTTTTCGGTGGTGCTGGCGGTAGTACCGCTGCGCCTGGAGCGTCTCAGCTTCGGCGGCAACTCTTGGTCTTCCTCTTCCTCGTCCTCGCTCGTCTCTTGTTCCCCATCTTGATGGTCTTCATGGTGGTTGTACCTAAGCACACATAAGGTGTCGGAATGAAGTAGCAATCCATTCAATGTCGTCTCAAGGTCACACAAAGAGAGGAGCGAGTTCACCTTTTCATGTATAGCTTTGGTCCTTGATCTTGTCATAGGTCCAATGGTCGCATGTGGAATGTTAGCCATAGGCTGCACTACATCATCTCCCCCCCCCCCCCCCCTGGAAAAGAGTCGTCCGCGACCTTGGTCTTCCTCATCGTTTGACGTCCCATGGTAGGGTGAGAGATCACACACGTTGAAAGTGTCATGCACGAGGTACTTGGACGTGGGAATGTCGATCTTGTAAGCATTGTTGTTGATGCGCTTGAGGACCTTGAAAGGTCCATCACCACGAGGGGAGAGCTTGGACTTCCTTTCATCCGGAAAACGGTCCTTGCGTAGATGTAGCCACACAAGGTCACCTTCCTCAAATATCATGGAGCGCTTGTTCTTGTTCATCTTGGTTGCATGAAGCTCATTGTGCTTTTCAAGTGTTGCCCTTGTTGATTCATGTAGCTTCTTCATGTAATCGGTGCGCTTGTCGAAATCCATGTTCACGCGCTCTTGTATGGGTAATGGAAGTATGTCTAGAGCGGTGTTGGGGTTGAATCCACAGACGATCTCGAATGGTGTCTTCTTGGTGGCCCGATGTAGAGCACGGTTGTAGGCGAACTCGGCATGTGGGATGCATTCTTCCCAATTCTTCAAGTTGGCTTGATCAACACACGAAGTAGTGTGGATAAGCTTCGGTTCACCACTTCGGTTTGGCCATCGGTTTGAGGATGGTATGCGGTGGATGTCGGAGAGTGACTCCCACGAAACAGGGGCGGTCACACTCTGAAGAGAATGTTCGAAGGGGGGCTGAACGCGGGGGTCAAACAACCCTCAATCGGCACGGCGACGGTGCTCGTCGAGCCTGAGGAGGGACACCATGACAGAGATGAACACCAGCCCGTACCCAGGTTCACGGCCCTCTGGAGGAGGTAACACCGCTACTCCTGCTTGTCTGTATTGCACTGCAGAGGGTACAGTACAATGAGCTTGCCGAGGGCTCTCTTATGGCAGTGCGGAGCTCAAGGAGGGAACTCGAGGGTCTTCTTCCTCCTCGAGTGCGCTCGGCTAGACTACACTACGGTGGAGTGCTCAAGGTTCGAATGGTCGATCCTTTGCTACGGAGGTGCTCCCTCTCCTTTTATAGGCGCCCCGGGCCTAATCCTTGCGCCCCGCGCAGCGGAAGGGTTCCCACATGGCGACGAAATGGAGGAGCGGGGTGCACCGCAGCTGGGTTGTCCATGGACTCGGTCCATGGTCGTAAAGCCTGTCCTTGACGCAGGAAAGCCACCGTCCACGCAGGACGGCCAGCCGGCGCCGCACAGATCGTGGGGGTGCCCACGGTGACGTCGTCGTTGGAGCGTAGCGCCGGCCATCCGCTTTATCACCAAAGGGGAAATCTTCGTAGTCCGGCGCGGGGGGCACAGCTTTGTTGACTCCTTTAATCACCAGAATGGCAACTGCGGCGTCGTCGTCACCGCGCGCGGACGCGCGCGTCACTCTGCGGCCGCGGCAGAGGCCATGTGCGCTCTGCGGCGGTTGCTTCACAGCGAAGCATGTCTACAGGGCCTGGGCAGCCTTGTAGAGGAATTTGCGTTGACTCCTCTCCAGGGGAGAGAGCCTTGTAGAGGGGCAGTCGCAGGGGGAGCCTCTTCAAGCCTCCGCTGCCTCTTTAAGCCCTCTCGAGGACTTTTCCTCTCGAGAGCCTCTCCAAGCGTTTGGCTTGGTCCTTAGTCATTTCTCGATACCGTCGCGTGTCGAGGGCTGTGGAGAGTGGGGCCTGCACACCCTGGATTCCACTGGGTCGACAGTAGCCCCCGGGCCCATGATGGGCACGGCGAAGCCCACCGGGCGCAGACGAAGCGTCGTGGGCCCAAAGTGTCCGGCCGGCCCGAGACACGCGTCGATCAGTTGCGCGTCTGCGACGGCACGATCTCTTCGGCGGGGCGTGCGTCGTGGGGGGCCCCACCATGCCCCGGTAACTGCCCAGACGAGACGTAAAGCCTGTGCGCCGGTCCGAGCAGCCGTTACTGCCCTCACTTTGCGCATCCGGCTTTCCGATCTCCCATCTCTGAGCTTCCTCACTCCGGCGATCCTCGACTCCTTCTGCGCTCTTTCGCACCTCTTCCTCTCCCAGCGATGGCTTCTGCGAAGGGCAAGGCGGCGATGGCGAAGCCCTCTGCGAGCGCGCAGGGGGAAGGGGCGCTTGGCCCCGCCCTGGTCGGGGAGCGCTTCAATGAGGCGGCGCTGGACAAGATCCAGCACCTAGTCGCCGGGAAGACCAACGAGCACGGCGCCAGTGCTCTCCAGGCCGCGAAGCTCGGCCGGCTCCCGAAGGGATTTTTCCCCATTTTCCTCCACACCATTTACGCCGGGCTGGTGCCTCCCTATTCGCCCTTCCTGGAGGCGATCCTGGAGTTCTACCAGATCCACCTCCTCCATCTGCACCCCAACTCCATCCCCATCCTCTCCATCTTTGCCTACTTGTGCAAAGCTTATCTGGGAGTGCAGCCTTCTGTGGCCCTCTTCCGGAGCTTCTACGCACTCCGGAGCTCCGCAAACCTCGAGCGGACGGGGTGCGTCTCCTTCCGCATCGCGGACGGCATGGGGGATGTCTACATCCCCATGTCGTGGAACGGCGAGAAGCCCGTCACGGCGGTGGTGAAGAAGGTGGACGACTTCCGGCAGAAGTGGCTCCTTGTCGGCGTCAAGTCGCTGAGCTCCTTCCTCGACGTCCCGGAGGCGCTGCCTGTGAAGAACTCCCACTGTGGCAAGCTAGCCTTCAGGAACCCGCAGATCGCGGAGCTGGTGGGCCGCATGAAGCTTCTTCGGGAGAATGGCCTCACCGGCCAGATGATCGCGGAGGACTTCGTGAGGCACCGCATCGCTCCGCTTCAGGCGCACAAGAAGCCGATGTGGATGTACTCGGGCCTCACGGACCCGATGCGGCTCCACTGCTGCGACCACCACCCCGAAGCCGTCTCCACCATCATAGGCGTCCTCTTCATCAACCCGGACATGCCCGTGGCGGTTGCTGAGGTGCTGAGGCCTCTCCACCAACTCTCCATGAACACGCGCCTGGCGATCCTGGAGCGGATGCCGACGTTTACCTCGCTTGGCCTGGCGGGGGAGGAGGAGGACGAGGTGGCCATGCCTGTGGCGAAGGTCCCAGGAGCAGCGGAGTCGCCCTCCGCATCGGACGTCGAGCTCGGCGACGAGGCGGCCAGGGCGAACCCCTCGCGCGGCGGAGTGAGCTCGTCAAGGGCTGCGCCCCCTGCCGAGGAGATCTTCGAAGTCTTGTCCGGAGATGACGAGCCCCACAGGGAGGCCCCTTCGCGCCCTCCCACGGAGGGGGAAGGCAGCGACGACGACGAGGATGCGGCGGGGCGAAGAGAACCCCGGTCCAAGGCGGCCCACGACAGGCCGGGTGGGGAGCCAATGGGCGCTCCCCTCAAGAGGAAAGCAGAGGCGCCCTGCCACGGAGGGAGAGGGCAGCGACGACGACGAGGATGCGGCGGGGCGGAGAGAGCCCCGGTCCAAGGCGGCCCACGACAGGCCGGCCGGAGAGCCAAAAGGCGCTCCCCTCAAGAGGAAAGCAGAGGCGCCTCCCGAGGGGTCAGGAGACAGGACCACGCCTTCATGGCGTTCGCCTGGCATGGCGTGGGTTGACACCCGCGCCAAGAAGGCTGGGTAAGTATCTTGATCTTGGTTTTCTCTCCCTCAACCTATGTTTGCTCGTTCTCTTCTGACGGATTTCCTTGCTCCTTGCCAGCGACCTGGTGCCTGCGAAGCGTCGAAGGCTTCGCAAGGCCGCGGAGGTGAAGAAAGCCGCGCCAGAGGCCGCGGCTGACGAGGCCTCGAGGCCTGTGGTAGTGGGCACCGCAGGCCCTGCCGGGGACGCGCCTCAGGCTGAGGCGGCTGCGCCGCCTCCTGAGGGGAGGCGCCCTGAGGAGCAAGCGGAGAGGGCGCCTACTCCGCCTCGCGCTGCCACTCCTCCGGTGCAGCAGGAGGCCGAGGCGGGCACGACGCCCATCCAGAGCCCGCCAAGGGCCGACGAGACGGAGGGGGAAGCTCCACCGCCGCCCTCGCCAAGCTCTGCGGCGGGGACGGGGACAGAGGCCACGGGGCAGGCCTCTCCCGCCCTTGAGGCTCACGAGGAGATGCCGCTCGAGGGCGGCGACACCGGCGCGCGGAGCGCAGGCGCGGAGGAAGAGAACTCGCCGCCAAGCCCCCAGGCCCACGACGCTGCAGGGCCCCGCGCGGAGGCCCCCTTCTTCAAGCTCGACGCAGGTGCTGGGACCTCCGCGCCGCGTGGGGCTTCACAAGACCTGGTCCTGAGCGGCTGGGACTGAAGCAGAGGACACCGCGGCATCGCCTTCCGCCTGGTGCGCGAGTCCCTGGACGGGCTGGAGACCCACCTCGCCCTCGAGGACGCGGAGCTCCCCCGGCGGCAGGACGAGCTTGCGGAGGCCTGGGCCGCCTTCCACGCTGCCGTAGAGGTTCGCCGGCAGAGCGATCTGGCTCTGCAAGAGGAGCGCGAGGAGGCCCTACGCTTTGCTAAGGAGGTCCGTGAGGGCGCCGTGCGCGAAGCCGAGGAACTCCTGGAGCCCCTCCAGGCCGAGCGCCAGGCGGCGGCGGACGACTTGGCCGCAGCGAGGGCGGAGCGGGAGACGGTGGATCTCTCGCTGGTGGATAAACACCGCGAGCTCGTCCAGCTTGAGGCCAAGATCCTCGCCGACTCTGAGGTCGTGCGGTCCTCTCTGAAGGGGGTCCACGCGGCCTTGGACGCCAGGGGGCAAAGGCTGGGCGAGCGCGAGAACGACGTGCGCCAGCGCGACGAGCAGCTGCTGCAGGCGGAGCAGGAGCTGTCGGTGCAGCGCACTGACCTTGAGGCCCGGGAGGGGAATCTGGCCGAGGCCCTCGGCAGGTTCAACCGCGAAGTGGCTACCCACAAGAAGCATGTGGAGCGATTCAACGCAAAGCTCGCCGAGCGGAAGGAGGAGGCGGAGAAGGAGTTCCAAGCTCGGGAGAGGGAGTACCGCGCCGCCGTCTCTCGAGACTAAAGCGAGAGATTCACGAAGCAAGAGACTCGCTTCAAGAAGAGGCGCGCCGAGGATAACGCCCGGATCCATGAGCTGGAGCATATGAACGCCAGGCTGAACTCCCGGGCGAGGCGTGCTGCGGACGGTCGCCGCCTTGCCGAAGAGGCTCGCGAGCGCATGTCGCAGGACCTCGCCGCCCTCATGGCGGACATGGAGGAGATGAACAAGCAGATGGGCCCAGCCGTGGATCGAGCGGTGGAGGCTGCCGAGAGCGCTCAAGCGGCGCGGGTGCTGTCGCAGCAGCGGGAGCGTATGTTCCTGTCCTTGGTGGCTCGAAGCTGGGAGTGGAGGCGCCGCACGTCCCCGCCCAGGGCAACGCCGACGCCGCCGCGTACCTCGTCTACTTGGACCAGCTCTTCACGGCGCTCGAGGGCCCTGCCGTGGAGCTCCGCGACGTCGTCGAGGAGGAATGCCGCCAGCTCTTGGCGGTGGCAGTCGACCGCATCTTCACCAACCTCCAGCACCTCCAGCCCGGCTTCGACTACACCACGGTGACCGAGCCTCTCGAGGGGGAGGAAGGGTGGAAGATCTCCAACTCCGTCCGAGACCAGGTCGACGACTTCTGCAGCCGCTTCAAGCGGGCTGAGGCGGGGGAAGACGACGGCGAGGAGGCAGGCTCCGAGGGCGAGCCTGGAGAGGAGAGGTCTGCGGAGGAGGGCGACGAAGCCTCTGACTGATCCTTTCCTGTATTGTAATGCGCTTGTAGCGCCATTTAAAAGACTTTGCTTAGAGATTTTTGCTCCAGTCTGTAATATACTTTTAAGCAGATGCTATGAAGTTCGCATGTGTGTCCCTCGAAGGGTCTTTTACTTCAACTTCATGTCTTTGTTCGCTCTGCGTCGTTAGGACCCTTCTCCTTGCGCTATGACTCCGCCGCTACGGTATGCCTGAGCAATGACTCAGCAAGGCCGGGGGGAGTTTAAGGCTTAGAGAGGTAAGAGTCCTCGAGGCGCGATGCTCAAGGGCCCCCTTTGACGTGCAAGCAGCCCATGGAGTGTAAGGGAAAAGAATCGCTCGAGGGACGACGAATGCTCGTGAGAGGGAAAAGATTGAGGGACGACGAATGCTCGTGAGAGGGAAAAGATTCTCGAGGCGTGACCGCTGAACTTAGCTTCGCGAGGCTTTTGCTCTGCGTAGGTTTTCCCTGGCGATGCGCCCTCCTCTAGGGGCCGAGTTTTGCCTCCACGAGCTTGGAGGGACTTTTGTTCCCTGCGGATGTTAGAGTGGTGAACCCAAACGCTAGTGCATGGTAATAAGGACTCATGTGCGCTTATAGGTTTCCTCAGGTGTGTCTCGCGAGGAGAGTAAGTACCAAGGTCCCTTGGAGACGTGGCGTGTTTTTGGGAGCATGCCCTTTTGCCAGAGCTCGGATCCCATGGGTTTTGCAGTGCTGCTGGGGTGCTCTTGAGGCACAGGCACCGTACTCAGCCCCCTCTCGCGAGGTGCGCATGGGAAGAATATAAGCGCACATGGAAAGGCAAATGATGAAAGTAAACTCACCACCAAAATAATACATAGCGGCGCCTTAGCGCATAGTTCACTTAGGAACGAAATAGTTCATTATACTTGGGGTTGCCAAGCTAACGTTCTTTCCATGTCGAGGCATGAGGACCACCCATTAGTGGCTGAGACTCTCTACGGCCTGCGGTGGCTCGTTACAAGGAGAGCTCGGAGGGCTGGCCCTCAGGAGAAGCTTTGTGAAGCTTGGAGGTGAAGCCGTGAGCTTCCCTCTAGAGACAAAAAATGCCTGACGTGACAATGATCACGGGCGTGACTATGATCACGGGTAGAATTTGCGTAGATGCACGATGTTCCACGGGTTCTTGACGGGGATGCCCTCTTCAGTTTCGAGGCGCGCAGCGCCAGGCCTGGCGATGTGAGAGACCCTGTAGGGGCCTTCCCACATAGGCGAGAGCTTGTGGAGGCCTTCTCTGGAGAGGATTCGCCTGAGGACGAGGTCGCCCGCCTCCAGAGTGCACGAGCGCACATGGCGGCTGTGGTAGCGTCGCAGGTCTTGCTGGTACTTTGCCGCTCTGAGGGCGGCCCGGCAGCGCAATCCCTCGAGAAGCAGCAGGTCGTCGTTGTGGAGGTCCTCTTGGGTGTCCTCATTGAAGGCAAGGACCCGTGGGGATCCGTGCTTGATTTCTGCGGGGAGGACTGCTTCGGCTCCATAGACAAGGGCGAATGGCGTTTCACCAGTGGGCTTTGAGGGAGTTGTGCGTATGGACCAGAGCACGGAAGGGAGCTCGTCGATCCAGCCCTTGCCGTGGCCCTTGAGGATGTTGAAGCTTCTGGTCATGAGGCCCTTGAGGACTTCCGCATTTGCTCGCTCGGCTTGACCATTGCTCTGTGGATGAGCCACCGAGGCGAAGCAGAGCTTGATGCCGAGTTTTTCGCAGTAAGACCGGAAGATGCCGCTGGTGAACTGCGAGCCATTGTCGGTGATGATGCGATTAGGCACTCCGAAGCGGCAGACCAGGCTCCTGATGAATTTCACCGCTGCCCCGGCTGGTATACTGCGCGTTGGTTCGACCTCGGGCCACTTGGTGAACTTGTCGATGGCCACGAAGAGGAAACGGTAGCCCCCTTGCAACTTCAGGAAGGGGCCCAAAATGTCCAGCCCCCAGACCGCGAACGGCCAGGAGAGCGGGATGGTGTTGAGCCCCAGCGCCGGCTGATGGATCTGCTTGGCGTGGTACTGGCAGGCATCGCAGGCTTGGACGATAGTGACCGCATCTTGAAGCGCTTGCGGCCAGTAGAAACCACTCCTGAAGACCTTGCCTGCGAGGGTGCGCGCGCACGAGTGGTGGCCGCACTCTCCGCTATGGATGTCTTTGATCAGCCTTCGGCCTTCTTCAGGAGGGACGCATTTGAGCGCGATTCCATTCGGGCGCTTGCGGTACGGGTCTCCCTCGAGGATGTAGTAGGATTTTGCCTGTCGAGCGATTCGCTCTGCTTCCGCATCTTCTTCGGGGAGGACCCCCTTCATCAGGTAGTCTTTGAGCTCGTCAATCCAGCCTGTTTCTTGATGTGCCGCTGTCAGCAACAGACGCTCCCCTGTGTGAGGACCACAATCGGGTGCCCCAGCCTCAGGAGGTGGTGGGAGTGCTTCGTCTGTGCTTGCGGCCGTAGCTTCTCGCGGCTGCTTTATGGATGCCTTGGTGAGCCTTCTTCAAAGACGCCCGCCTGCTGGGCTTGCCTTCGCGAGGCTCGCTTGGCGATGTCGTCGGCCTCCTGGTTCTCTTTCCTCGGGATGTGCATGAGCTCCATGCCTCTGAAGTGCTTCTCGAGCTTGCGGACCTCTTCAAGGTATGCGTCCATGTGGTTGTCCTTAGGCGTGTAGCTTTTGTTGGAGAAGTTGACAAGCAACTGGGAGTCGCCCTTGACGAGTAAGTGCTTGATGCCTAGAGCGATGGCGGCCCGTAAGCCGCCGAGGAGGCCCTCGTATTCAGCGATGTTGTTGGAGATCTTGTCAATTGTGAAGCACAGTTGGACAGCGTAGTAGAGTTTGTCGCCTTTGGGCGAGGTCAAGACGACGCCTGCTCCGCCATTGCGGCAGGCGAAGGCTCCATCGAAGTGCATGGTCCAGTGGTTAGGCATCGTGTCTCCAGAGGGCTCGGCCTCTTCTCCTCGAGGCTCTTCAGGGCTTGGGTCAGTCCATTCGGCAACGAAATCCGCCAGTGCTCTTCCCTTGATGACTCTTGTGGTGTCGAAGCGCAAATTGAATGGCTGCAGCTCGATGTTCCATCCCGCGACTCGATCTGTGGCGTTGGGGTTGCGCAGGATCTGCTCCAGGGGGAAAGAAGTGACCACCGTGATGGGGTGGCCCCGGAAGTAGTGTCGCAGCTTCCTGTAGGCGATGAGGAGCGCGATGAGAAGCTTCTGCTGCATTGGGTACCATTCCCGAGCGTCCCGCAGTACAGTACTGACAAAGTAGACGGGGTGCTCGACAAGGGTTGTCGATGGAGGTGCAGCGTCAGCTCTCTGCGGAGGCTCTTCAGGGCCCTTGTCGAGATTCGTCTGTGGAGGGGTCTCGGCAAGGGTGTTTGGAGCAGCGTCGACTTGAGGCTGTGGGCCTGGCGGTGGGTCTGTGGAGACTGCTTCTTTGCCGAGATCTTTGTCGGGCGGCTTTGGGCCTGGAGTGGCAGCGCTTTTCTTGGGGAGGACTGGCTCTTCCCTTTCGGCCACCAGGACGGCGCTTGCGGTCTGAGGAGTGGCTGATAGGTACAGCTTCAGATGTTCGCCTGTCCTGGGGGCTACCATGACTGGTGGGCTGGCCAAATACCTCTTCAAGTCTTCAAAAGCTTTGTCTGCTTCAGGGGTCCACTTGAATGTGCCGGACTTCTTCATGATCTGGAAGAATGGCAGGGCTCTCTCGCCGAACTTGGAGATGAAACGGCCCAGGCTGGCCATACAGCCTGCTAAGCGCTGCATGTCCTTAAGCCGGCGAGGAGGCTGCATTCCTTCTATGGCCTTGATCTTGTCAGGGTTTGCTTCTATGCCGCGGTGAGACACGAGGAATCCGAGGAGTTTGCCTGAAGGGACCCCGAAGACGCACTTGGCGGGGTTCAGCTTGATGTTCACCTTGCGCAGGCTGGCGAAGGTTTCCTCGAGATCCTTCAAGAGAGTGTCTCCCTTGCGAGACTTGACCACAATGTCGTCGACATAAGCTTCTGCGTTTCTGCCCATCTGCGCCCCCAGGGCTATCCTCATGGGCCTATGGAAAGTGGCGCCGGCGTTCTTCAGGCCGAAAGGCATGCAAGTGTAGCAGCACACACCACAGGGGGTGAGGAATGCTGTTTTCTCCTCGTCCTCTTTAGCCATTTTGATCTGGTGATAACCAGAGAAGGCGTCCAGAAAACAAAGGAGGTCGCAGCCGGCGGTGGAGTCCACGATCTGGTCTATCCTTGGCATGGGGTATGGGTCCTTGGGGCAGGCCTTATTGACGTCTGTGTAGTCGATGCAGAGTCGGCCCCCTCCAGCGGGTTTAGGGACAACCACGCCGTTGGAGAGCCAAGTGGGGTGCGCGACTTCGCGGACGACATTTGCCGCTTTTAACTTCTCTACTTCCTTGACGATGAATGCTTGCTTCTCGGGGGCTTGCTTCCTGGCTTTTTGCTTGACGGGGCATGCGTCTGGACACACGGCTAACTGGTGCACGATCACCTCCCTTGGTACACCGGACATATCTGACGGAGTCCATGCGAAGATGTCAGAGTTTGCCCGAAGGAAGGCGACGAGCGCGCTTTCCTATTTGGAAGGCAAGGTAGCGCCTATGGTGACGCTAGCCCCGGAGCCCTCAGCCCCAGAGCCACTAGTGCTCAGCGACACCTTCTTCGTGGAAGCTTGCTCTTGAGAGAACATCTGTTTCTTATTCTTGGGCCTCTCGAGAGGCTTCATGTCCTCATCAGCCGGGAACGCCATGGCGGCCGCCTTGTAGGCGCTCTCGACAGCGCGCGTGGGATCCAGGATATGACCATGGATGGCGATGGTGCGAGCGCTGCCAGGGATCTTAACCATGTTGTAGGCGTGATGCGTGACGGCCATGAACTTCGCGAGGGCGGGGTAGCCGAGGATGGCGTTATACGGCAGGCCTATGTGCGCGACGTCGAAGTCGATCAGCTCAGTGCGGTAGTTCTTCTGCATGCCGAAAGTGACGGCCAGCCGGACCTGCCCCAGAGGTGCGATCGAACCACTGGTGACCCCTGTGAATGGCCTGGAGGGCATGAGCCACTCGTAAGGCACTTGAAGCGTCTCGAAGGTCTCGACAGAGATGACGTTCAGGCCAGCGCTCCCATCAATGAGCGTCTTGGAGATGGCAATGTTGTTGATGGTGGGGGAGCAGACAAGGGGGAGGGTTCCAACAGTCTTGGTCGACTTGGGGTGGTCCGTGGCGTCGAAGGCGATGGTGTACTGAGACCACTTGAGGGGCCTGGAGGTCTCGACGCTTGGGAGCGCGGCGTTGAGCTCACGGGCGAACTGTTTGAACTGGTTGTTCGACTTGGGCGCCTGAGCTCCGCCGAGGATGCAAGCCATAGCCCCCCTTGGGGCCTGGTAGCCTCCATCTTCCTCGTCGGGGATGTTGTTGTTCTTCTCGACGGCGTTGGCCTGGGTGCCCGGCGGCTTCTGGTAGCTGCCCTTGCATCCGCCTCTGCGGTAGCCACAGCCTCTGCCGCGGCTCCCGCTGCCCTCTTCTTGCTCGCGCTCCCTGCTCAGCCTCTTGAGGTCGAAGCAGTTCTCTGTAGCGTGGCCGCGCCTGTTGTGGTAGACGCAGAACGGACGGTTGTCCACCTTGTTGTCGCCAGGCTCAGGGGAGGCTCTGCAGGCGTACTTGGCATCCGGCTCAGCCACTAGGACAGCGGTGGTCTTGCGCTCGGTTTCTTCCCGCTTCTTGTGGCTCTTGGACCCCTCGGCCTGGTCGTCTGTCCGCTGGCTCATCTTGACGAAGAGGAGTCCCTCTTCAACCTTGGCGCACTTGTCGGCAAGGTCGAACAGCTTCACCACAGAGGTGAGCTTGTCGTGAATGCCCAGCTTCTCGAGCATCCTGCGGTTCGTGACGCCCTCCCTGAAGGCGGCGATGACCTGTGTGTCGGGGATGTTCGGGATCTTGTTGCGCACTTGGCTGAAGCGCTGGATGTACTTGCGGAGGGTCTCATCTTTCTTCTGCACCACAGCGCGCAGGTCGTTGTGGGTGAGCGCGCGCTCATAGGTGCCCTTGAAGTTGGCGACGAACTGCCGGCAGAGCTCCTCCCACGAGTCGATGGAGTCTTCAGGCAGGTTGAGGAGCCATGACAGCGCGGAATCCCTCAGCGCGTGGGAGAACCAGTTGGCCATGACCTTGTCGTCTCCTCCTGCAGCTTGGATAGAGGTGGTGTAGAGCTGCAGGAACTCGATGGGTTTGCTTGACCCGTCGTAGCCCTTGGGAAGGGCAGGCCTGAACTTCTGTGGCCAGACCACGCGGCACAGAGCGTGGGTGAAGGCCATGCAGCCGGTGGCGTACGTGGCGGTTCCGCCCTGGAGAGCCCTGCGGTTCTGCTGCCCCGCCTGGCCGATTTCCTCGACGAGGCGGTTCTGGAGGTCCCTCCGGCGCTCCATCCCCACCCGCGCGTCAGGCGCGGTGCGCTGCACGATTTGGCAGTCGTGCGGCGAGGACGCATGGGAGGCAACCCTCTGCGCCACAGCCGGAGGTGGTCCCGGTGGTGGCGGAGGCGCATTCGGCGCGGCCGTTCCTGCGCGGGGCGGGGCGCGTCGTCGCGATGTCGACGAGGTGGTGGAGGCAGTCGAGCCAGAGGTCGTGGGCCTCCGGGTTGGGCCGGTAGCGGAGAAGCTCCTGAGCCATGAGCAGCGCAGTATGCGGACCGGGCTCTGGACATCCCTGAGAGGACGCGCTTTGGCGCCGAGACGGACGCGAGACCTCAGCGTCCTCGTGGTGCTCGGAGAAGTCCTCGTCGTCGCGGCGGTCGCCGCCGCGGTGATCCTCGCTCTCGGGCTCCTCCACGTGCGGGCCGGTGTTGGCGCGCTCCGCCGTGCGAGGGCGGCCGCGGCGGCCGCGAGCCGTGGCGGTACAGGGCTCAGTATGAGCCCTCTCAGCTGCGCGCCTGTTGGCGCGAGTCGTGCGGGTGTCCGTCATGGCGCGGAGGCTGGTCGAAGGTTGAAGACGCGCCTCAGCCCCTACCTGGCGCGCCAAATGTCGGAGAGTGACTCCCACGAAACAGGGGTGGTCACACTCTGAAGAGAATGTTCGAAGGGGGGCTGAGCGTGGGGGTCAAACAACCCTCAACCGGCACGGCGACGGTGCTCGTCGAGCCTGAGGAGGGACACCGCGACAGAGATGAACACCAGCCCGTACCCAGGTTCACGGCCCTCTGGAGGAGGTAACACCGCTACTCCTGCTTGTCTGTATTGCACTGCAGAGGGTACAGTACAATGAGCTTGCCGAGGGCTCTCTTATGGCAGTGCGGAGCTCAAGGAGGGAACTCGAGGGTCTTCTTCCTCCTCGAGTGCGCTCGGCTAGACTACACTACGGTGGAGTGCTCAAGGTTCGAATGGTCGATCCTTTGCTACGGAGGTGCTCCCTCTCCTTTTATAGGCGCCCCGGGCCTCATCCTTGCGCCCCACGCAGCGGAAGTGTTCCGACATGGCGACGAAACGGAGGAGCGGGGTGCACCGCAGCTGGGTTGTCCATGGACTCGGTCCATGGTCGTAAAGCCTGTCCTTGACGCAGGAAAGCCACCGTCCACGCAGGACGGCCAGCCAGCGCCGCAAAGATCGTGGGGGTGCCCACGGTGACGTCGTCGTTGGAGCGTAGCGCCGGCCATCCGCTTTATCACCAAAGGGGAAAGCTTCGTAGTCCGGCGCGGGGGGCACAACTTTGTTGACTCCTTTAATCACCAGAATGGCAACTGCGGCGTCGTCGTCACCGCGCGCAGACGCGCGCGTCACTCTGCAATTGGGTAACCAACTATACTTGAGCTTCCATTGGTGCTTGCCCTAAACATCTTGCCAAATTGGGTAACCAACTATACTTGCCAAATTCTTAAAGATAGAATTGAAACTTTTGATACGACACACGAATGAATCAATCAAAGAGTTCAATGGCTTGAAGTATGAGAACCGAAGGTAAACCCACGCACACACTTATGAGGATAGGTAGGTATGAAGTGGCAAAGGAAACAAGCAAATCCGACGAAAAGTATGTTGTCCAAAGTAGGTAAGACGCACAATGATCCAAGAACCAAAGAAAACCGACCACACAAAGTTGAGGAAACACACACGAAGCGAGAAATGGGGTTGTCGTGACCAAAAGGCGAGCACACGCTCAAATTTCACGGCAACGCGCGATGGATTCTAGCTCAATTGCTTTGTTGTGGCAATAGATTTGCACAAGTGCCAACCTACTACTCTCTCTTTGGTGGTAAGTCTTTTGTCGGGGCTCACAAGGATGAATTGGGCACTTTGCCTCTTTTGTCTCTCTCGTGTGAAACAAGTGGTTCACTCTTTCTTTTCTTCTGCCAAGACTTTTACACGATGCACACTCGCCAATATAGTTGACACTCACTTTCGTCAACACAAGTGCAATGCCACGCAATATTGAGGAGCTAGTCCGATAGGTCAAGGTACGCGAAACGAAGAATGGCTCACAACGGATCACGATGACGGGGATAGTTCGAGTCCTTGGCGTCGGTTTCTTGTCGATGATTGTTTGTCGTGGAAGCGTGATTGTCGCTATAGGACGTAGGACTCAAACAACAAAGGATGTTGCCAAACGAAAAGGAGGAAGAAAATTTTCGGTAAAAATCAGCCCTGGCGGTAGTACCGCTGCCTGCCCGGTTGTACCGCTGCTCCAGTTCTGGCGGTAGTACCGTTGGTCGATTTCCTGGGCGCGTAAGAACACGATTTGGGCGGAAAAGGGCCTCGAAAATTCCTCGATTCCGGTGGAAATTGGCAAAATTGAGGCTTGGGAACGCAAACAAGGGTGGGGAAGGTCCTTTAGCACCAGATTCGTGGGTCAAAACTACCAAGAACGCAACAAATCGAGAGATTGGTCGAATCCAAGAAAAGGCTATTTTTGTGAAATTTTCGAATTTCTGGAAATCAAAGAATTTTTTTGGTGGATTGGGTGGAAACACAAGTCAAATCCGTGGCAACGGTGGCTCTGATACCATATGATGTGGGTTGGGGTCCTGATATTCACGGATTGACGAAGAACGAAGGGGAAAAGCGATGAACACGATGAACACGAGGAAGGATTGCGGGGAAAAGTAAAGGATAACTAGCAAGAAAGGCAAGAAGCAATCAACCGGCTCCGATTCCCCTAAGGCAACCTCTGTTTATCATACCACAAGCCAAGCTTACTCCTAATCGATTCGTCCCACCGGCCGATCAACCGGTCCAATTGAATCCAAGAGGAAGAAATTGGCAAAGTAATCGCAACTATAAAGAGAAGTTCATCTCCACAAGGGGAGGCCTTGATTCATCTCCCGCAGGAGGCCTTGATTCATCTCCACAAGGGGAGGCCTTGATTCATCTCCTCATGGGGGAGGCAACACCAAACATGGTGGGTAGGAGCAAAGCTCAACTCAAGTTTAATCTCAGTCTAACCCTAACCCTAGGAATAGGAAGGAGTACTTATAGTCTATGGGGCGAAGGGGTAAGAGAAGGAGGGTTACATCGGCTTCGGCCTGAATTCCTGGTCCCTCAGCGGTAGTACCGTTGGGACAGTGGTAGTACCACTGAGGCTCGATGCTTCGGCGCTGGCGGTAGTACCGCACTTGTACCGGCTGGTACCGGAACCTATGCAGGGGGTTTTCGGCGGTCCTGGCGGTAGTACCGCTGAGCCAGCGGTAGTACCGCTGCGCCTGGAGCGTCTCAGCTTCGGCGGCAACTCTTGGTCTTCCTCTTCCTCGTCCTCGCTCGTCTCTTGTTCCCCATCTTGATGGTCTTCATGGTGGTTGTACCTAAGCACACATAAGGTGTCGGATTGAAGTAGCAATCCATTCAATGGTGTCTCAAGGTCACACAAAGAGAGGAGCGGGTTCACCTTTTCATGTATAGCTTTGGTCCTTGATCTTGTCATAGGTCCAATGGTCGCATGTGGAGTGTTAGCCATAGGCTGCACAACATCACAGTGTTGTGGTTTGTAACAGTTAAACCAACGGTCCTTTGGAATAGTTAGCAGAACATGGTTCAGAACTATTTGGCTAATTAGGTTAGAGTGAACCTTTTAATTGAGGTGTGCTTTCTAAATCTATGCCACTGAGGTATACAATCACCATCGTAATAGCATATCCAAATCTATGTCTGCGATTTCTTCCTGCCACTACCAGAACTTCTGTAACTTCAAAGATCACATATCCTGCATATCACTTTCTGTGTTTTTAGCATCAGGACATAGTAATATGCCTTTAGTATTTGATTCGGGTTTGATGGTTGCACTAAATAATCTCCGTACTAAAATGGTTACACATGTATAAATGTTAAGACTACTATACTTGGAACTATTATCCACCAATATATATTTTGCAATAATGACTAATGAGCCCCCTGTTTCCATGAGATTTTGATCGAACTGCAATTTTAGATGTGTTCGCCGGCTGGTGAACGCTTCATACCCTTTGAATCCCCATGCTGCACCACTGTCCCTAAGTAAAAAGTTATTGCTACGAAATATAAAGATAATTATGTGTTCACAAAATTTTGTTGAGACGTGCGTGCACGTGCACGGCTACTAGTAAGGAATAAAACATAGTGTATGAAACGGTGCCTCTGCCAGTGTAGCAGGATATGCAATGATCTAGCGTAACATGGGTAAAACCACACATCAGCTGTAAAGAATCATGCAAGGCAATATATAAATGATAAATGACAACAAGTCATGTAATGTAAGATGGAAGTTGCATGGCAATATATCTCGGAACAGCTATGGAAATGCTGTAGTAGGTAGGTATGGTGGGTGTTTTGAGGAAGATATTTGGCTTATGTGTAGGATAACATGATGAAGATCTCCCACGAGTTTTGGATGTAACCGCGAAGTATGCACCAACTCTCAATGTGAGAAAGGGCAATGCAAAGTACCGAAGAGGCTAGCAAATATGGTGGTGGAAGTGCCATGAAAACCGCAGCTTAGAACTCACAAGCAAAAAGATTTAAACTAGAAATATGATCTTACAAGGCATAATGAAAATCACTCATGAGGGACTGTGGCAAATGAACAAGTCACTGTTAGGACCCCGCATAACAGAAAGTCATTACGGTTGCTTTTAATATTAGAAGTCATATATCATTATGCTATCAACTGGATATTTAAGTGTAAGTTTTCTATACCAACCATTAATCATTCCACTTTACTAAACCATCATGTTTTACCATTAATCATATTAATATCTCAAAACAATATTAATGATTCAAGTGACACAATTTAATTATCTACAAGATTATGTATCATTTCATCATACCATCTACCACATCAAACATTTTCTGTTCTTAACCAAACACCAATCAACTGATCTAAAAAGAAACACTCCAAGTATTTAACAAGGAGATATGAGAGTATAACATAAGAAAACTAACAGTTCTAACAAAAGATGCATGAAAAACAAGAGCTAATAGTATTGAAGTAACATAGAAGAATACTCAACAAATATAAGTGAAGAATACGAGTATTCATAAGAAAAAGCGGAGCGTGTCTCTCTCCCACAAAGGAATGCTATGATCCATTTTATTCAGAGAATGAAAATAACAAAAACAAATAAACGCTTCAAGTAAAGCACATAAGATGTGTCGGAATTAAAATATAGTTTCACTAGAGAGGACCTGATAGTTTGTTGATGAAGAAGGGGATGCCTTGGGCATCCCCAAGCTTAGACGCTTGAGTCTTCTGGAAATATGCTTGGGTGACCCACGGGGGCATCCCCAAGCTTAGGCTCTTTCATCTTCTTGATCACATCACATCATCCTTTTCTCTTGATCCTTGAAAACTTTCTCCACACCAAACTCGAAGTAAACTTAATTAGAGGGTTAGTGCATAATCAAAAATTCTTATATTCTGCATGGACAAAACCATTACACATGCTACTGGACATTAGCTACAGCCACTGGTACTTTATGGAACAAAAAGATCCATTAAAAAACAGCAAAAGAGGTATTGCAAAATAAATGGCAGAATCTGTCAAAAACAGAACAGTCCGTAAAGACGAATTTTTTCGAGGCACTTAACTTGCTCAAATCAGAAAACTCAAAACTAATGAAAGCTGCATTCATATCTGAGGATCACGCACAAAAAATCCCAGGTCATTTTGATTTTTCTGTGAATTCTTACGAATTAAACGGTGGACAGCAGAAAAACTGTTCCTGCGCAGGAATCTAAATCTAGCATCAATTTTCTACTAGAGGCTTAACTTGACACAACAATGCAATAAAATAAAGATAAAAAGGAATTGCTACAGAGGTGAGCATGTTCCTTGACACAACAAAATAAAATAACAAGAATAAAAAGTGGGTTGTCTCCCATAAGCGCTTTTCTTTAACGCCTTTCAGCTAGGCACAGAAAGTGATATTCAAGTAGCAGCCAAATCAAGAACGGAAGTCCTCTCAACTATGCATTGTATTTTATCTATATAAGGTTCAGAGGTTCCTCTTTCATTAATTTTAGGTTTACTACTTTCATCAAAGGGGTTTTGAGGGACAATCCAATCAAAATTTTCTTCCAAAGCTTCATGCATAGCTACAAGTTTAATAGGTATTGGTACTTTAATTTTATCCCCCTTAGTAGGTTCGGTTTTTCCAACTTTTTCAAGTGCATTAATAACATCTACACATGAGCCTAGCATATTAAAACGATCGAAGACTTTTCTAGCTTCTATAGCGACATCACCAAATTCTTTAAGCAAAGTTTCCATAATAAAATCTTTCTTTTCAGAATTTTTAACATCATGGAGGTTAAGGAACATTTGTTGCATTATGGGGTGAAGGTTAACAAACCTAGCCTCTAATATGTGAACTAAAGAAGCTGCAGCAGTTTCATAATTTGGGGCAAGTTCTGCTATGGATTTCCCCTCAAAATATTCATGCTTACTAACATGATTAAAGAATTCTTCAATATTTTCTTTTCCAATTATAGAGCCACTACCTACTGACAGGTCTTCCAGGGTGTACTTAGCAAGCAACATTTTAGCAAAAATAAAACTAAACCGAAATAAATAAAACAAAAACCGAAATAACAATATTAATGCAAGTAACTATTTTTTTGTGTTTTTGATATTAAGCAAACAAGACAGTAATAAAAATAAACTAAGCAAGACAATAACAAAATAAAAAGATTGGATGTGAGAGACTCCCCTCGCAGAAAAGCTTGATCTCCCCGGCAACGGCGCCAGAAAAATGCTTGATGCAACGGTGTGGTGTTGTTGGGAAACCCCAAGAGAAAGGTATGAAGTAGTGCAGCAGCAAATTTCCCTCAGTTATGAAACCAAGGTTATCGAACCAGTAGGAGATGAAGGCGCTTCTGAAGGTGTCAACGGTGTCAGAAAAATGCTGGCACTAAGTTGACGAGGGAGTGTGAAAGTCTTGTGAACTGAGGTGCTTCCTTTCCCTAGCAACGGCGCCAGAAATATTGCTTGGCGTGTAGCTGACGTGGAACCTGCACACAACACAATCAAGATACTTTGCCCCAACTTAACAGTGAGGTTGTCAATCTCACTGGCTTGTTGTAACAAAGGATTAAACGTATGGTGTGGAAAATGATGTTTGTTTGCAGAGAATGAAAGTAACAGGATTGCAGTAGGTTGTTTTATCAGTTTTAAAGAAAAGGACCGGGGTCCACAGTTCACTAGTGGTGTCTCTCCATAAATAATAATAGCATACATGCGGGTAAACAAATTACAGCTGGGCAATTGACAGAATAAAGAACTGCATAACAATGCATATACAAGTCATGATGTCTAGTGTGAGATTCATTTGGGCATTACAACATGATACATAGACCGTCATCCAACTGCATCTATGACTAATAATCCACCTTCAGGATAGCATCCGCAACACCATTCAGTATTAAGTTGCAAGCAACAGATTATTGTATTAAGTAAAGTCTGTAATGTAAGTAGCACAAATATCCTTAGATAAAGAACTACTGTTTTATCCCTAGTAGCAACAGTATATCTACAATCTTAGAGGTTGCTGTCACTCCCCCAGATTAAATAGAGACATGAACCCACTATCGAGCATAAATACCCCCTCTTGGAGTCACAAGCATCTACTTGGCCAGAGCATCTACTAGTAACGGAGAGCATGCAAGATCATAAATAACGCACTCACAAGATATATTATGAAGCAAATGACATAGTACTCAATTATTCATCGGATCCCAGCAAACACAACATGTAGCATTACATAAAGATGATCTTGATCATGATAGGCAGCTCAAAAAATCTAAACATGATGGCACAATAGGAGAAGACAACCATCTAGCTACTGCTATGGAACCATAGTCCAAGAATCAACTACTCACGCATCAGTACGGAGGCGGGCATGGTGATGTCGAGCCATCCGGTGATGAATCCCCTCTCCGGCAGGGTGCCGGGAAGAGCTTATGAACCCTCCCGAACTAGGGTTGACGGCGGCGGCGGCTCTGTAACGTATCGTGGAAAAGTGTTCGGGTGTTAGGTCTTGATCTGTCGGGGGCTATAAATAGGCGAAAGGGCGAAGGCGGTAGAGGCCCGAGGGCCCCACACCACGTGGCCGCGCGGCCAGGGGGACCCACGCCACCAATAGGTGTGGGCGCCTCGGTGCCCTCCTCCGTCTCGTCTTCGGTGTTCTGGAACATGTTAGAAAAAATAGGGACTTTGGCTTTTGATTCGTCCAATTCCGAGAATATTTCCTTAACAGCTTTTCTGAAACCAAAAACAACAGAAAACAGGGAACTGGCACTATGGCATCTTGTTAATAGGTTAGTCCCAGAAAATGCATAAAAACCATATAAAGTGTATATAAAACATGTAGCAATTGGTATAATATAAGCATGGAACATAAGAAATTATAGATACTTTGGAGACGTATCAACCAACTCAGACTTAGTTCCTTCTTTGCCATTAACCGAGAGGACCTTATGTCGAGTTAATACTTTTCTTACTTTTCCGCAGGGAACCACTTGAGGTACCCCTAAGTGCGCCCATGCGCCAGCCACTTCGCACTGACGAGGCAGAGAGTGGTAGCCCACCTCAGGCGAACCCTTCTCCGGCACGCACCTCTCGGGTTGGTACACCCTCGCCGACTTCACCGGCCACAGCCGGAGGAGACCGAGGTGCCTCCCACCGAGGTGTCTCCGACCGGGATGCCGGATCCGGCGCCGAGACACAGCGCGCCGAGGTGGAGCACTTCGGGACCCCGGTGACACGAGTTCCGGTTCAACCGCAACCATCGCCGCAAACAGCACAAGCACCGCCACCGCCAACAAAGCAGGCCGCCAAGTCGGTGCCGCAGAGGGCCAAGGTGGTGCTACCAAGGGGCACTCCCCCTCCTTCGACTAAGCAGGGTCCGCTAACCATTGCCAAGAACCCGGCCAAGAACACGGCTGTGGTGACCAAGCGAGTACCTGTGCCCTTGCTACAACCGCCGCCTCCGACTGCCGCCCGGCAAGCCCTGCGAGCTGCCGCCGGCAAGGGTCCCGCAAGCGATGTCATCGAGGAACCCGTTCCCAATGGCCGCCCCTTGAGCTCGGTGGCGCAACTCACTCTTGAGTGGAACGCCATCGAGACCGGCGAAGTTCCCCGCGAGACCGGCGACGTCCCCTCCGAGACTGCGGCATCCCTACATCCGGCTGGGCCTTGCAATGTAGCGCAAACCCTGCACGCGATGCAAGTCGCGGTTCTGCAAGCTACCCAAGCCGTAGAGGTAAGTCTTTACATACACAGTATCCCCAGTCCCCGAGATTCGGGTCGAGTGATTGAGACTCAACCGAGTAAAGATCACTCGGCGGGAATCTTCAAAAAATTCCCGACATGAAGTCCCCGAGACTAATGTCGCACTTATCTTCTTCAGGATTGCACCAGAGCTCGGACCAAGGTGTTCAAGAAGGTGCTCGTTGAATATGGCGATGTCAAGAAATCCTTCAAGGAACTGCGGGAGGAGCACGCCGCCAAGGGTATGTATCTTTTTCACAAAACTATCCCCTGAAGTAAAGCCGAATTCCCTCTTCCATAACTTTGCTTCGCTGTTTTCAACAGTCACCGCCGATGCCCAAGTCATAGCCGAGCAAAAAACTGCTCTGGAGAAGTCGCAAGCCGAGGTACCTCGGCCCCAGGAGGAACTCAAGAAGGTCAAATCTGAGAAGGCCGACATGGAAAAGACCCTGCTGGATGCTGCCAACACACAAAAGGATGCTCTTGCGCAGGCCGAGACTCGTGCCACCTCGGCACAAGAAGAACTGAACAGCCTCAAGGCCAATTGCGATGTCTGGCTATCCGAGCTCAAGAAGCTGAACGACCATATGGACAGTAAGTTTGTTTCACCTTCCTCTTCATTCTCTTTGTTTCTACCGACATTATTTTCATGTCGGCATGCACTCTAACCCGGTAACAGTCTTCCTTTCCTCAGAACACTTAGAGCACTCCCGGGTTGCTGCTGCCAACATTGCCACCAAGGCTCGCGAAAGGAGAGCCAAACTTGGCCCCATCTCGGATGAGTGGGATATCAAGGACCACCTGAGGGCTCTAAATGCCCGGATCTCTCCGCTCAAAGCCATTGGCATCGAACTACTCAACGCCGGCATCCGGGTCTACCGGACTCTGTGGCCGGGAAGTGAGCCTCCCGCCACCGTCGACGAGTTATCCAAGTGCCTCTTGAAGGCCGAGTTCAGGATTCGGGAATGGCGATCTTCTGCGGCTCGAGCCGGGGCGGACCAGGCACTGAGTTTCATCATGACTTGGTACGAGTCCATCGACATCGCCAAGGTGCGGTCGCTGCGCTCCGACTCGCCATGGACTTTGGACCCAGCCAATATCGAGTGCCGCCAAAAAGCCGCCTACTACATGGCCAGCTATGCGCCGGTCCACCAATACGTCGATGGCGATGTCTACTCCGACGCCGAAGATTATGCCGACAGCGGGGATGAGGAAGGCGAAGAAGAAGCCGAGGAGGATGAAGAACACTCCGGCGAGGAAGGAGAGCAAGTCCACGAGCAGGAGCAAGCTGCCGGGGAGGAGCAAGCCGCCGAGAAGGAGCAAGCCGCCAAGGATGCCCAAGAGGATGCCTCTAGGACCGCCAAGACTGCCGCTGCAGACATCATCCAGCCGACCACAACCGACATCACTCCAGAGGCAGCTTCCGACACCTCCAAGAATACCGCGGCCGACAATACCAACCCGGAAGTGGTCGACACTTCCGAGCAGGTCACGCCCGACATCCCTTCGCAGACGGCTTCCGCTACCGCTGCTGCCAAGATCACTCCCGCCTATCCGTCCTGCTCCAACACTGCCACCTGAACTTTCACGCACAACAATCGTTAAATCCCCGGAATGCCGGGTGCAGATGTAAATACTTTTAAACGTTTTCAGTGCTACTCTTTATTTTGTTAACTTAGTGAACTTGACTTGGTGCCGGATCATTTTGCGCCAAGTCCCCGGGTTTACTTCCTGTTTACTATACTTAGTGATCTTTGCTCTTGTCTACCATACAGGCGTTCGACAGTCGAGTCACAAAACCACAATTATAGCATACAGTACTTGTAAATATCCGAGTTAAGGTTTAAAGTCATCCGACACAAAGAAAAATAATTGAAAAAACTGGGTTAGTAAACAACATATGCCGACTTGCTTTTTAGACCGAGTCCCCGAGTTTACTTTCATGTTCACTACATTCCACAACCTCTGCTCTCGACTACCATTTAGGCGTTCGTCAGTCGAGTCACAAGATCATATCTGATAGCATACATTACTTGACCTTTGAAACAAGGTTAAAAAACTAGTCGGCATACAAACGACATAGATAATTAAACACATGCATATATACAAGGCAGTCCCCGAGTTTCATTTCGGGGTGCCGACATACAAATGATATAGAAAAAACCGAGATAACATACATGCATATAGACAAGGCAGTCCCCGAGTTCATCTCGGATTGCCGGCATTTTTTTCAAAGGAGACCGAGATACATACACTGTGCCCTTTAAGAATAAAAGGGACGAAGTAGGGCTACATTCCATGGTCGTTTGGTCTCCTCTCCGGATTTGTCCATTACACCTTTCCTAGCTTCCCGCGCATCTACAAGGTAATATGCATCGTTGTGCAGAGCCCTACTTATAACAAATGGTCCCTCCCATGGAGGCGACAATTTATGCACGCCGACAGTGCGTTGTATCAACCTCAGCACCAAGTCTCCCTCTCGGAACACCCGAGGGTTGATCTTCCGGCTATGATAGAGTCTGAGATTCTGCTGATATATGGCCGACCGAGACAAGGCTAACTCGCGTGCCTCTTCGAGTAAGTCAATATCATTTTCTCATGCCTCTTTTGCCTCTGTCTCAGTATACATTGCCACCCACGGTGAGTCATATTGTATGTCGCTCGGGAGAACTGCCTCTGCTCCATAAACTAGAAAGAATGGCGTCTAGCCAGTCGATCTATTCGGTGTGGTTCTCAAACCCCACAGTACTGCCGGTATTTCTTCTATCCAGCAACCCGGAGTCCTCAGTAGAGGTTCAATCAGTCGAGCTTTTATGCCGGCCAGCACCAAGTCATTCACTCTTTCCACTTGCCCATTTGCCTCAGGATGTGCGACCGAGGCCACATCAAGTCGGATTCTCTTCTCGGCACAGAATCGAGCAAATTCTCCCACTGTAAAGTTTGTGCCATTATCTGTGATAATGCTGTGCGGGTAGCCGTATCTCAATATGATGTCTTATAGGAATGAGACCGCAGTGTGGCCGTCACACTTCCGGATATGAGTCATGTTGCCTTGGGCCGGCTTGAACTGCCCCACCATATTTAGGCACCAAACAGCAAAGGGCCAAGTGATGGTAATGGTCTTGAGTGCCGAAGCAGGAACATGTATCTTGTGAGCGAATCTCTGTCACCCTTCACACTTCCGGACGATATCCTCTGCCTGCTGCAGAGCACTGGGCCAGTAGAATCCATGTCGGAATGCCTTAGCCACCAAGGCTCTTGAAGAAGCGTGATGAACACACTCTCCTTGATGAATCTCTAGCAACATCTCTTGCCCTTCCTCCGGCTCGACACAACGTTGCAGCACCTCGGTTACACTTCTCTTGTACAGCTCTTGGTTGATGATGGTGTATGCCTTAGATCTTCTCAACACTCGCCTGGCCTCGACCTCATTGTCGGGTAAGCTCCCATCCACCATGTAAGTCGTTATTGGTTGTGCCCATCCCGGCACCGGCTGCACAGGAAAGGTTGGCGCGTCTATCTCCATGGGTTCAACCGACATTGCTTCAACTGACATCCCCTGTGCTGTCCCCGAGTACGGCTGAACAGTCCCCGAGCATTCCCCAAAGCACCCGACATCCACTTCCATGGGTACGGCCTCCGACTCCGGTTTCTTCGAGATAAAGATTGACTCGGACTCAGGTGATGGCTTGATTGAAGGCTTTCTCAGGTGCTCCAAAGCTATGCCGGGCGGAATGGGATCCCGCGATGAGCCGAGCTTGGACAGTATGTCAGCTGCTTCATTTTCCGCCCGAGGTATGTGCTTGAACTCGCAGCCTTCAAAGTATCCCGAAATCATCTGGACATGGAATCGGTAAGACGCCATGTTGGCATCCAAGGCATCCCAATTTCCCGAGACTTGTTGTACCACCTGATCCGAATCTCCGAAGCATTCTATCCGGCAAATACCAATCTCCTTGGCCACCTTAATCCCATGCACCAGTGCCTCATACTCGGCTCCGTTGTTGGATGCCGTAAAGTGAATTTGCAGTACATATCTCAGCTGGTCTTGCTTTGGTGAAGTGAGGACTATTCCTGCACTTAGCCCGATTTTTGTCTTGGAGCCGTCAAAATGCATCTTCTAGTAATTGGAATCCGGCAAGCGTGGTTCATACTGCATCTCGGCCCAATCCACTAGAAAATCAGGCAGTACCTGAGACTTGATGGCATCTCGCCTTTCATAAATCGGAGTGTAAGGAGACAACTCAATGGCCCACTTGGCTATTCGGCCGCTGGCATCCTTGCAACCCAGGATTTCCGAGAGGGGAGCCTCACATACCACTGTGATTGGATGCTCTTGGAAATAGTGTTTCAACTTCTTGACCGCCAGGTACACGCCATATGACATCTTCTGGTAGTGAGGATAGTTTTGTTTGGATGTCGAGATCACCTCACTCAGGTAGTACACCGGTCTCTGCACGGTTTTGCCCTCTTCTTCTTGCTCCATCACCATCACCACACTCACAACCCGGTTTGTGGCTGCTATATAGAGCAGCATCGGCTCCTTGGGCAAAGGTGATGCCAATATAGGTGCAGTCACCAACTTCTTTTTCAAGTCGTTGAACGCCACATCCGCTTGCGGGGTCCACACGAACTTATTGCTTTTCTTCATAAGCTGGTACAAAGGTAAGGTCTTCTCTCCCAACCGACTTACAAACCGACTTAAAGATGCCAAACATCCGGTGAATTTCTGGACATCCTTGAGTGATCTCAGCAATCTCATATTTTCAATAGCCCTGATCTTAGTCGGATTTGCCTCGATACCTCGGCTGGACACAAGGAACCCGAGTAACTTTCCTGCCGGCACACCGAATGTACACTTATCCGGGTTAAAGCTTCATTCGGAACTTCCTTAAGTTCGCGAATGTCTCTCGGAGATCCTCTACCAGAGTGGATTTCTCTTTAGTTTTTATTACAATGTCATCGACATACAACTCCACATTTTTATCGATTTGATCATGCAAACATTTCTGCATACATCTCTGGTATGTCGCACCAGCATTTCTCAAACCAAAATTCATGACACGATAGCAATAAGCCCCGTACGGGGTAATAAAAGCAGTTTTCAATTGATCATGAGGACCAGAATAAGCATCTACAAAAGAGAACAACTCACACCCGGCAGTGGAATCGATCACCTGATCTATCCGAGGTAACGGGAACGGATCTTTCAGGCAAGCCTTGTTCAAGTTTGTGAATTCGATACACATCCGCCATACCTTGGCCACGACTGGTTCATCTATTTTCTTCTCTACCAAGACAGGGTTAGACAACCAGTCCGGGTGCAGTACCTCCATAATAAATCCAGCCGCTAACAATACAGCTAGATGATCCAATATCGCCGCTCTCCTTTCATCCGAGAGATGACGTATTGGCTGCTTCACCGGTTTCGCATCCGGCCTGACAAACAGAGAGTGCTCAGCCAACTCCCTCGGAACGCCTGGCAGGTCCTTATTCGACCATGCAAAGACATCCCGATTCTCACGGAGAAAGAGACTGAGCTCGCCTTCCTATTTCTCAGTTAAGTCAGCGCCTACAATGGCCTTGCGCTCTGGGAACTCGGGGTCGATACAGATCTTCTTGGTCTCCCTTGGCGCCTCGAAGGAAGCATTCTGTTCCGGGTTCATCACACCCGGCATGCCGAGTTGCGTGGCTTGAGCCATGGCCACCACTAGGTGCATCTTCATCTTCTCAGCAGCAATGATTAGTGACTCGGCCAGGCAGGAACCAGCCGAGGCACACTCGATGGAGCGCTTGTGATCACCCGAGATGGTGCTGATACCATTCGGACCAGGCATATTCATTTTCAGGTATGCGACATGAGTGGACACCATGAACTTGGCTAGAGCAGGCCGACCGAGTAAAGCATGGTAAGGACTCTCGAGATCTATCACCTCGAACTGGATGCTTTCTGTCCGGCAGTTGTCCTTGGTGCCGAATAGCACATCAACCCAGATTTTGCCCATAGGTGCACAAGAGACACCCGGCACTATGCCATGGAAAGTCGTGCTGCTTGGCTGCAACATGTTCAAGCTTATGCCCATCTACACCATAGTGTCTCGGTACATGATGTTTATGGCACTGCCATTGTCAATCAGAACCCGAGTGAACCGAACATTGATAGTGGGCCCAATGAATGTCGGGTCTACGACCAGAGCATATCCTCCCGGAGTCGGCATGACTCGGGGGTTGTCCTTCCTGCTCCAAGTGATCTCTTGCTCGGACCAGTGCATGAACTTGGTCACAACCGGCATAACTGCATTCACCTCTAATGCACGCCGGTGCAAGCTCTTCTTGTCAGTGGGCTTAGTCACAAAGACCACATAGCTCTGATGAGCCTCCTTGTGCTCGCCTTGGGGGTACTCCACTTGCCGGCTTGACCCTGCATTGTTGCCTCGGACGGTCACCATATTGACTGTTCTCGGAGGTGGTGCCCTCGGGGTTAGTGCATTCATCGGGATAGCATTAGCCCCGGTAAGTGGTGTTGGAGGTCTCGGTGCTGGCGGCCTTGGTGGTGCGCGCGATTGGTATCCTCCTGATCCGCCTCCTTCCCTCAGGGTGCGCTAATACCAGCTGCACTGACGAGTTGTGTGATTCGTCGGCTTATGCACATCGGTTGTATGGACACTGCACGGCCCATCCAGCATCGCTTCATAAGTCGCGGGCTTGCTCGATCCACCACATGGTGTTTTTCCTTCTTGATTCTGGCCCCAAGCTGGGCCATCGTTCTTCGGACGCTGGCTGCTGCCGGGATTCGGCTGAGCTTGTGCGATGGCCGCCACATGCTGCGCTTCATAGCGGAACTCCGATTCCCTCCGCTTCATCCCGAAGTTTTGGTGATCATCCCGCCGTGTCTGTCCGGTCCTGTTGTTCACCGGGAACCTTCTACTCGGCTCGGCCGAGTTCAGCAGAGGCTGCATTGGATCACCAAGTGCATAGCTATCCGCAACGCGGATGGTCTCGGCAAGGGTTGCCGGCATCTCCCTCTGTAGTCTCTGCCAAAGCATGGAGCCATGTCGGCATCCCTGTGCAAACCAAGAAATGGCTTGTGCATCTACAACTCCTTCACAAGAATTGCGCACAGTACTCCACCGAATTAAGTAATCTCGGTCAGTCTCATTGTCCCTCTGCTTACACATCGCAAGCTGCTGAGGTCGGTTTGGCCTCTTGTAAGTGCTGGAGAAGTTGCTGACAAAAGCTTCTTCAAAGTCTAACTAGAAGTTGACACTGCCTTCTCTCAAGTTGTTGAGCCAGATCCGAGCTGGCCCCTCCAACATCTGCGGGATATATCTTACCGCCCAACGACGGTTACCCCCCGCAATATGTACTGCTGGCACATAGTCTGTCAGCCAGTCCTCCGGCTTTGTGCTGCCGTCATAAGTCTTGGCACCCCGGTTCAACTGGAAATGACGCACAGGTGGTTCCATCATAATCCGAGGTCCAAAACACGCAGGGCCAGGTGGGCCTTGCTCTTCCATCATCTTGGACATGTAAATTATGTCCAGCTTGTAGCGAGCATCGCTAGGTGCTAACTGACGAGGTCCAACCGAGAGCCCAGTGCACTATCATAGGTCTGGTACCCAGCCTTCGCCATGGCAGAGTTGCCATCATCATATCGGCTGCCCACTTGGCTAGCACCTCGTGGTTGCTGCATACCTCCGACATCCTGCTGCCTCGGAGCCGGGTTCTGTACTGGATACCGGGGTGGGTGCCCTCGACCAGCCGAGTTGGCATTTCCGACATTCCGATTACTCGGATCCTGCCGGCTTCTACTCTAGCCATGACCAACATTACCCTGCTCGGCTATCTGCTTTCCGGCATACGCCGGGTCATAGGTCTGCATCTGCAACTGCCTGTTTCCACCGGAATTCGCACTTCGGTCCCGACCTCCTCCGACATGCGGAGAGGAAGCTTGCCCTCTAGACCTCTCGGTGGCTGCCTTGGCCGAATGAACGACTTGGGATCCACCCACAGCCGTGTTTGCCTTACGAAAGGCTTCATTCTGCTGATTAGCCACACTGACTAACTGATTAACTCGGTCCCGCTGCTTACGGAGAGCTTCTCCGGATAGGCCAGACAACTCGGCCCTCGCCGCTTCACCGGCCCTAAGAGTTTTAGCAGGAGAGCTGTAATTCGGCTTTGCGGCCGACACCACACTAGGAGTCACACTAGGGCTAGTTCTACCATCTCTGTTCATCTCGGCATTGAGGGCTCTGCCTCTTCTGCGCACACTTTCTACTCGACTAGGTCGATCAGCTACCGGAGTGAAACCATGAGCAGCATCGTACTCTTGGAGGGTACAGTCTAATTCCTTTCTCAACTCGGCCATCTCTATAGCCTCTTGGTGCAAGAACTGACGCTGTGCCTCTAACTCGGCAACAGCCTGGGTGGCATCGGTCACAGCTACTACCGGCACTGCCAACCTCTGTACTACTTCTCTCATAGGTTCAGGCCTTACTGGGACTTGGGACGTCTCGCCGTTGGCCTAGGCCTCTCTTTCCAGCGCCTGCTTAGCCAGCCGAGTAGACCTTGCAGTGGGCGCGACGACTGTCTCTGCGTCGGCAGCATCCGTCACGCCGGCCATCATGACCGCACAGCTCTCGGGGCGAGTGGTACGCCGTCCGCGAGCCGCACAGACAGAGGGAGGGTCCTTGGCCACGAGCACCTGCTCCGGATACTCGCAGACAATCTCGGTGGCGATGTAGGTGACGAAGGAGCCGAACTCGATGAGGCGGCCGTTTGCCGGGAACGGCTTGCTGCCGAAGCACCCGGCGTTGTCGGTGACGAAGTCGAGCGAGCCGAGTCTGCAGACAAGGCCGCTAACGACGCGCTCTCCGGAGTCGATGACGGAACCCGTCCGGATGTGTACACCAGCCAGCTCCTCTGCCTGCCCCACGGTGGGCGCCAAGTGTCGTGGTGGTATCACGGCAGATGCCATAGGATGGCTAAAGTGTGGGGCCGGATGGACGCTGGTGGATCCGGGGAGGGCTAGCGAGCTGAGAAGCTCACACGGGAAGAAGCAAGAACACACAAGAGCAAAACAGAAGAACACAAACACCACGATGTACCCAGGTTCGGGGCCCTCGTGAGGAGGTAAAACCCCTACTCCTGCGTCTGTCTCTCTCTATATGTGTGCCACAAGAACTACAACATGCTCCTTGAGCTGTATCTCTCCACGGTGAGTAAGAACACAAGAACTATGAGGGTCTAAGGGAGAGAAGAGAGCAAGGCTCTTAGCAATAAATGAAACTAGGGTTCGGGCGTCCCTCTCGCAGGAGGAGTTATCGGTCCTTATATAGAGTCCCGGCCGGGTTGGCAGGAAACCCTAACGGCTCCGGGGCCCACGAGCAGTGTTGCCACGCCAACGATAAGGTAATTATGGTCTACCACAACCTAGCCGCCGAGCTACACCGGGCTACGTCATCATGTCTTCCACTGTATCAGACGCCGGCTAGGTCATGATTGTCCTCCCTGCCAGAGACAAGACATGGCTTACCCATGCCTTGTCCCCTGTCCCAGAGTCAGCGGTACGGCTGGGCAGTCCCGTCGTACCCTGTACCGCGCCTTCTGCCTCACTTCCGTGTCAGGCGGGACGTGACTTGAGCTTCCGTGTCAGGCGGGGATGTCATCATGTCATTGACTTCTGTCCCGGCATGGGATATGCCGGCACCTCTTGGTTTAACCCGGCATGGGCATGCCGGATACCCTTCTCAGCCCGACATGGGTATGCCGGACTCCTCAACCCGGAACCCTCCTCCGAGTCCCGGCATGGCTATGCCGGAACCCCCTTCCTGCACATACAAGACAAAGAGAAGATGCCGACATAGGGATGTCGGTCATGTTATGTTGGTCCACCTCAAGTCGGATTACCTCATCACCATACCTCGGCCCCTCCATGCCCGAGTACATGCCAGTCCTCTCCGACTTAGTTACACGTCGGTACCTTTTTACCTCGATCCTTCCGGGATAATGCTTACTTGTGTATGTCCTTCCTACCTCATAAGAGAATACTTCTAGGCCCAGCCCCTCGAAGATGTCCTAGGCTCGTTCCCATGGACATCTTCGAGAAGCGTGTTCTTAGAGAAGTCCTCTGCTTCTGCCTGGAGCAAACTGAAGGACTGGAGGCCTATTTATAGTATCGCCAGGGGAGGCAGCCTGCCCTCTGCCTTCCCCAAGGGGCAACTCTTTGCTACTCCCAAGGGACACCTCTAGGCACATACGAAAGGGCGCCTCTTCACAGAAGAAAGGGCCACCTGGCCTTTGATATCAGGATAAGGCCAATTATCTCCAGAAACAATAGTATAAATGCCACGCCTTTACCCTACCCGGGGGTAGCCCCCCGACACCTTGTTAGTGGCAGCGATGTACAATAGCAAGGGCTCCTTCTCTGTTGGGGCCACCAAGATTGGCGGCGAGGCAAGGTAGCTCTTGAGGGACTTAAGTCCTTCCTCGGCCTCGGGCGACCAGTCGACGGGGCCCTCTTTCTTGAGCAGCTTGAAGAATGGAAGAGCTCGCTCTCTGAGCCTTGAGACAAAGTGCCCGAGTGTTGTGATACACCCGTTGAGGCGCTGCACGTCCTTGATCTGCCGGGGCAATTCCATGCGATCAATCGCCTTGATCTTGTCCGGATTGACCTCGATTCCCCGATGGGAAACCAAGAAACCCACCAGCTTGCCCGACGGCACCCCGAAAACACACTTCTCGGGGTTGAGTTTGAAGTTGACCCGGCGGAGGTTCTCGAACGTCTCGTGCAGGTCCTGGATGAGTGAATTCTGGTACCGTGTCTTGACCACGCTGTCGTCGATGTATGCTTCAGCGTTGCGACCCAACTGTGACCCAAGGCACTGATACGTGCATTTTATATCAAAATTTATATAACTCATATCATTATATTAGAATGTTATTGGTATCATTATATCAATGTTTTTACATGTTTTATATGATTTTGGCGACTTTCATACAAAGTCCCTAATTTTGGTATTTAATATCTGGGAGGCAGAAAACCCTTTTTTTCTTGTTTTTATTGTTTCAGGAGCTACAAGAACCCAAATGGAAAAAGAAAAATTGCACATCTGGTTTTTCATCGGGAGAACACTAGAGGGAAGAAGATCAAAGAGGGAAGAGCCACGAGGCCCAAAAGAAGGGGGACCCACGCGGCCGGATGCTTTGGCCGTGTGGGGCCCACCAAATGGAGCCTCGGGCACTTCCTCGCTTGGGGCTTTTTATCACGACATGCGTCTTCCTCGAAAACCTACGCCCTAATTTTTCCCAGACCATCCGAGGCCGCGGCAGCGGCGAAACTCCTGATTCCCTCCGAGGGTGGTCAGATCCTGCTGCTCCGGAGCTCCAGAGAAGGGGAAACCATTGTCACCGTCATCACCTCTCCTCCTTGGCGTGGGAGGGGGCCTCTCCATCATCACCATCACCAACACCAGCACCATCTCCATCATCATCTCCGTGATCCATTTCGTTCCCCTCGTATTTTGAGAGTTGCTATACCCTAGATACTTGTTTTGTGCTCCTATTCATGTTTGTGATTGAGTACTTGTCATTATTTGGAGGTGAAGTTATATTTTCAGATTCTGTTGTGCCGCTTATGCCACTGAATATGATCATGTTTGCACGTTGTGAGTAGTTCCCGTATGTTTCTGAGGGCATAGGATGAATTGGCAATGATTTATATATGACATCTGTTGGTATTTTGTCTAGTGTTTATCTTTTTATGTGATTCTGTGTTGGTGTTGTGCGAACGTCGACTACACAACACTTCACCTATATGGGCTATAGGAGAACACCGTAGTATAATGAAATGAGGAAGACTAGGGAGGACAATAAACCTGAGCCCGAGTCATGAATTTATTACTATGGGGTATTAATATCGGGGACCTTAGAGTGTAATGCTATGGTGGGACTTTATGTCTTAATAATTCTTGTGCAGTCATTTACTTGGCCACATGATCCATCATAAGAGGGTTTAGTTCATTTATTTAGCTTTACCTAAAATGTGGCTCCATCCTAAGAAGATTAAAACTTGACAAGATATTCAACGTGTTGTTTAATAAATCTACATGCCTAGCTATATCCATGCCGCCCTAGGGAACGTTTTCCTAATATAAGACACATACCACTTGAGACTGTCCTCTTGCCACATAGAGGATTGGGCTTTTCTCTCATTGAGAGCTTTCAGCTGTTACTATTTACTTTCTGCATATTTACTTTTATTGCAACCATACCACCAAAAATCCCAAAATCACTTGCATCATTCATTGTTTTATTTATCATTCTTGCTAACCAATACCTTCAGCTCCTCGTGGGTTCGACAACCTTTTCTATTCGAAAGGTACTACAATTGATCTCCTGCACTTGGGAGTCATCAAGATACTTTTATGGCACCGTTGTCGGAGAGCGTAGTGCTATTGGTATGAAGTTTGGTAAGGAAACTTGGAAGCTGAATTTTATCTGTTGTTGTTATCTTATTGTTACTATGGCTTTTATGAATCGTCATGATTTGCAACTTGCTTTATATGAAAGTGCTTATGCCACTCCAAAAGTGGTGGAAACTACTGTGCCTGAGAGACCTAGAGCAGGATATAAAATTCCTGTTGGTCATGTTAAGAGAGTTATGAAGGATCCATTTTTAGGTGATGGAGCTAAGTCTGCACGTGAACACATTGAAACAATTGAAGACATATGTGGGTTATTTAGGCTCACTGATATTTCTGATGATCGGGTAAAAAGGAAGCTATTATATTTGTCTTTATGTGGTAATGCTCGTATTTGGTACAGGTCTTTGGATGAAGAAGTCAAAAGTGAATGGAATGTGTTGAGCAAGGTTTTCTTTCTAAAATATTTTGCTCCTAAAGAAGCTTATGATAACCGTTGCTATATATTTACTTTCTGGCCACATTTGGGAGAGAGTATTACTCAAGCTTGGGGGAGATTAAAGGAGCTCCTTCGCAAGAATCCTTGACATGATTTTACAAGGAAAATCATTCTGATAAACTTTTATGTGAGGCTTCCTATGAAGCAAAAGGAAATTCTGGATAATTCGTCTGGTGGAACTTTTACAAATAATACTGAAGAAGAAGCATGGAATTTATTGGAGACTATTGCTGAGAACACTGGTCATTGGGATCTTGATAAAGGTAATGAACCCTATTTAGACTATGGATATTCGTGTGTAGAGCACTTCTCTACTTCTACTTTATTTAAAAATTTGAGTGATACTTTTGGTCTTGATCCTTACATTATGGTGGAAATATCTAAAGGTTTTGCTAATCATATGGGTGTTCCTAAAACTGGGTATGAAGTATATGTTGAACCTGTTAAACAATCTATTGTTGTTCCTAAAGTTATTAAACATGTAGAACCGGTGTCATCTGTGACGATTGAGGAGTATGTTGAAACACCTCCTTATCCAAATAAAATTAAGGTGAACTTGCTTATTGCTGTTACTAACAAGAGTAACAGAAAATGTTCTGAGTCTTATGAACAGGTGGAAGTTGAAAGTCAAATTTCGGTAATCAAACAATTAAATGAAGAAGATCCTGTTGATGTTTATTTATGTGAAGATGCTACTAAAGTTATTAAGGGCAATTCGGCCAAGGTTAGTAAGTCTGTTATATCATGTGCTATTGGGACTTCGTGTTATCATGGATTATGTGATACTGGATCAAGTATTAGTGTTATTCGATATTCTCTTTATCTTGAAATCAAGCCTGACATTGATCCTATTGTTATGGAAGAGACAGGTATGACAATTCAACTTGCCAATAAAGATTATATTAGTCCTCTTGGAATTGTTAGAGATGTTGAAGTACTGGTTGGGAAGATAAAATATCCTGCTGATTTTATTGTGCTTGGTTGTCCTAAAGATTCATTTTCTCCTTTGATTTTTGGTAGACCTTTCTTACATACTGTTGGTGCTGTAATTTATTTGGTTAAAGAGAAAGTGTTGATTAAGTGTGCTGGAGAAATATTTGAGTTGAACTTTTCTAAATTTGCTGATAAACATCTAAAGAAAGAACCATTTGCTAAAGATATGATTGAAACTCTTGCTCATATAGCTTTAGCTTCTACTGATGTGGTAGAACGTTATATGCTTAATCAAGATGAACCATTTAATGATGAAGAAAAGGATGATTTAGAACAAATATTATGGCAACAACCACCACAATTACAATTGCATATCCCACCTGATAATTTAGGAGTGTTACCACCACCTAAAGGGGATCCTAGTTTTGAGTTGAAAACTTTGCCTGAAAATCTTAAATATGCATATTTGGATGAGAAGAGCATATATGATGTTATTATTAGTGCTAACCTTTCAGCTGAAGAGGAAGGGATATTACTTGATGTATTGAAAGCTCACCGAGCAGCCATTGGATATTCTCTTGATGATCTAAAAGGTATAAGCCCAGCTCTATGTATGCATAAAATTAATTTGGAGGAAGATGCAAAACCTGTTGTTGATTTTCAACGCCGTCTTCACCCAAAAATGAAAGAAGTCGTAAGGAAAGAGGTAATAAGACTTATTGAAGCTGGTATTATTTATCCCATAGCTGATAGTAAGTGGGCTAGTTATGTTCATTGTGTTCCTAAAAATGGTGGAATGACTGTTGTTCCAAATGATGAAGATGAACTTGTGGCTCAACGTACTGTTCTTGGTTATAGGATGTGTATTGATTTCAGAAAGTTAAATAAAGCAACTTGTAAAGATCATTATCCATTGCCATTTATTGATCAAATGTTATAAAGGTTATCTAAACACTCTCACTTTTGTTATTTAGATGGTTATTCAGGTTTTTTCACAAATTCCTGTTCACAAAGATGATCAAGAAAAGACCACCTTTACTTGCCCATATGGTACATTTGCTTGTAGGAGGATGCCATTCGGTTTGTGTAATGCTCCTGCTACTTTTCAAAGATGCATGAATGCTATATTTGCTGATTATATTGAAAAGATAATGGACGTCTTTATGGATGATTTTCCTATTTATGGTACTTCATTCGATAATTGCTTGCTAAACCTTAACAAAGTTTTGCAGAGATGTGAAGATCAAAACCTAGTCCTTAAATTGGGAAAAGTGTCACTTTATGGTTAATGAAGGTATTGTTCTTGGACATTGTATTTCTGGAAGAGGAATAGAAGTTGATCCAGCAAAGATAGAAGCTATTGAGAGGCTACCATACCCAAGAGATATCAAAGGTATAAGAAGCTTTAACCCAATGATAGTTTTGCTAATGAACAACTTGCAAACATTAATGCTTCTATGGCTAAAGTTGCATCTCCATGGTTTGCTAATTATGCAAATTTTATTGTTGGCAAAGTTTTGCCACCGCACTTTACTCTTCAACAAAGAAAGAAATTTTTTATGATCTTAGACATTATTTTTGGGATGATCCTTTCCTTTAAAAGAAGAGTGTGGATGGTATTATTAGACGTTGTGTACCTGAACATGAACAACAGGCTATTATAAAAGACTGTCATGACAGTCCCCATGGAGGGCATCATGCAGGAGATCGCACAGGAGCAAAGGTATTACAATCTGGTTTTTATTGGCCTACTTTATTTAAGGATTGTGCTGAATATGTTAAATCTTGTGATAAATGTCAAAGAGTAGGAAATATTGGTAGGAAAAATGAAATGCCTATGAATTATTCTTTACCACTTGAGCCTTTTGATGTGTTGGGTTTTGACTTTATGGGACCTTTCCCAGCCTCAAAGACAAAGCAAACTCACATTTTGGTTGTAGTGGATTATGTGACAAAGTGCGTGGAAGCAATTCCAACCAAAAGTGCAGATCATGCCACAGAAATGAAGATGCTGAAGGACATCATTTTCCCCAGGTTTGGTGTTCCTAGGTTTTTAATTACTGATGGTGGTTCTCATTTAATGCATGGTATTCTTACTAAAACATTAGCAAAATATGATGTTAATCATAGAGTTGCATCTCCTTATCATCCTCAAACAAGTGGACAAGTTGAGTTAAGCAATAGGGAAATTAAACTTATTTTGAAGAAGACAGTTAATAGGTCTAGGTCTGATTGGCCACTTAAGATTAATGATGCATTATGGGCTTATAGAACTGCTTATAAAAATCCTATGGGAATGTCTCCTTACAGAATGGTTTATGGAAAAGCTTGTCATTTACCTGTTGAATTAGAACATAAAGCTACATGGGCTATTAAAAACCTTAACTTTGATTTAAAAACTGCTGGAGAGAAGAGAATTCTTGATTTAAACTTGCTTGATGAATGGGGAAATGAAGCTTATGAAAGTGCTAGGTTATTTAAAGAGAAAGTTAAAATTTGGCATGATAAGAAAATTAAGAAGAAATAATTCAAAGTAGGTGATCAAGTTCTATTATACAATTCTCGTTTCAAGTTTTCTGCAGGAAAGTTAGCTTCAAAATGGCAAGTACCATTAGTGATACAGGAGGTGTACCGTTCAGGAGCCATTTGTCTTCACGGTGATATGAAAGGTAAACCTCATGTGGTCAATGGACAACGCCTTAAACATTATATTGCAGGACAAAGCTTCATCGGAATGGTGGAAGAAATGGACCTAAAGACACCGAAGGAGGTAATAGAGAGAAACTCTGCAGTTTTTGAAACCCAGAATCAATAATTGGTAACTTCTGTGTTGGAAAGTTTCTCGGAATTGCATAATATTTTACGGAGATCATTTTTTATGGAAATTAACGTGTAGGACAAGAAACTTAGAAGGAACGGAGCCCCGAGGGAGGAAACAGGGGGTCCCACGCGGCTAGATTCCTTGGCAGCGTGGGCCCACTCCTTTTGCTCCTCCGAGTCCCGTTTCATCTCGTTTTGGACTCTGACGCTTCGTCTTACCCTAAAAACCCTCAATATATACCCCCTTTCGTCGATCTAATCTCGCACCTAGCGTTCTCGAGCGATCTTCATTTTCTTTGTTTCTGTCTGTCGGGGTTTTGGCCATGTCTTCGGGAGACTCTTTCCAATGCTCCTCCATGGACAATGATGATGACGAGCTTGAGGGGAACAGCCCCACGTCCATGTGGAGGAGGAACATGAAGAGGAAGGACTACTCGGATGATGAGGACGCCAAGCCCGACGTGGAGAAGATGGAGGAAGAAGAAGATGGAGAATACAAGCCGTTCGACCACCTCGCGTCTGCGCCACCTTCACCACCTGCTCCTATCCCTGTTGCTGCCGTGAGAGTGAACATGTCTCTTGGAAAAAAGAGGCTGGGCGCTCGCATGAGCACCGGAGGGAAGGCTCCTACGCACGCTCTTGCAAGCAGAAACGTGGTTTCTAATCTTATTGATAGAGAATTTCAGAAGTTTACCTCAGACAACTATCCTGGTGATTGGGACCGCAAGATCCCAGCCGTAAAAGTACCAAGCCTGGAGTGGAAGCCTAGCAAGGAGTCAAGGGAGAAGAACCTCATGGGAAAACTGGGGGAAGCTGCAAACAAGTTTGAGCAAGCCTACAACTTCATGATGAGTATCATTGGAGAACTTGAGGAGAACTATCATGAAGTCAAGAAGGAAGAAAAATAAGAGCCTCCAAACGTCAAGCTTGGGGGAGTTCAACCTAGTCTTTATCTTTACTAGTCTATCATATCTATCTAGTCATGGTGTGCTTTGCTTTTATCGTTTAGTTATCAATCTCTCTTAGGCTTGTGTGAGCACATTGAGCATTATCATGTATCCCCTATGGTTTATCGATGAATATTAAAGTATGGTGTAATTCATAGGTCTCTTGTTTTGGAGATTCATGGGTAACACTCATGCAAATGAGCGTGGTATATTTTAGAAGTTTCAGTCACATCTTGCCTTGAACTTATTTAACTTGAGTATGTTGGACACTTGTAGAATTATCTCATCAATAGAATAAGTAAAAGGATAAGTCAATATGACATGAGGAATAAAAGTTTAAAGTAAAGATGTGGTCTTGTAGAATAAATATTTACGAAGGGTAATGAAAAGAAATATGAAATACTCTTGCTAGACTTTATTATCTTTTGAGCAAATCAATGATCATGGATGTTTTAATACTTATGATCTTGAAAAGTGAATGAAAAGGGGGGCACCCGAGGATTCGGTTAGCCATGGAAAGTGTGAGACAAAGGTGGTGTTGAGCATAAGAACTTGATTGAAATATCCATGACTAAAATTTGTAATAGTTACTAGAGAAGCAAGGTGATAAGCAATATCATATTTATCGTTTCATTTGTCTTCTTCTAACTATTTATTCCATGAGAGTTTTGTCGGGCCAATGGATCCTGGGGTATGGCGGCCCATTTTCCTTCGGAGGTGAGATACCTTTCTAGCCCACTAGGCAGGCTAAAGTGTTTTGAAAGGCCTGAGGATGAAACCAGAGTCAGGAGCCTTAGAGAGGCAGCTTTTCCCCCGTCTGGCGTATTCGCCTCGGGAGGCCCTGTACTCCGAGCCCCCCTCATGAGGGTGGTGCCCGGAAGGCTGTCTCGAAGCTTGCCGCTCCCCGTCACGTGCGACACCAGGACAGCGGGCCCCCCCATGGGTATCGGTCTTCGTCGTCAGTACAGAGCGGTGATCCCCACAACTTACCTCTTTCATGTCTAAGGGTGTGTTTGGTTGAGGGGTATCCCTCAAGTGGTAGTGGTAGCCACTTTTTCAGTGGTTGCCACTCGTTTGGTTTAGAGTACGAGTGGGATAGGGGCAACCATATTCTGGGTATATTCTCTTAGAAAACTGGTTGAGCTCATCCGCCCAAATCGGTGGGATAAGGGCAACCACTTGTGGTTGACGCCTCTGCTCACCCCGCACATCTGCTCAGCCCGCCGCCGTGAGGCTCGTGACCCCTTCCCCGGCGCCGCAAGCTCTTCCCCACGCCCGACGTCGCCGCCCTTCCTCGCGCCGGCAGGCGCCGCTCTCTTCCCCGCACTGGCAGGCGCCGCCGCCCTTCCCCTGCGCGCGCCGCCGCCCGTCCCCGGCATCGCCGCCCTTCCTCGCGCTGGTAGGCGCCACGACCCCGTTCCCCGCGCGCCAGGCGCCGCGACCCCTTCCCCGCCTGGCGTCGCCGCCGTTCCCCCGCGCGCCAGGCGCCGCCGCCCTTCCACCGCGCGTCAGGCGCCGCCGCCCGTCCCCGGCGTCGCCGCCCTTCCTCGCGCTGGCAGGCCACGCGACCCCTTCCCCGCATGGCGTCGCCGCCGTTCCCCCGCACGCCAGGCACCGCCGCCCTTCCCCCGCGCGCCAGGCGCCGCCGCCCGTCCCCGGCATCGCCGCCACTTTTTTTACCTTTGAACCAAACGCAAAAAAGGCTATCCCCAACCACGTATCAGCCCACCAAACCAAACAAAAAAGTTGGCTATCCCTAACCAACTGGTTGGGGATAACCTCAACCTCTAGATCATATCCCCTGAACCAAACACACCCTAAGAGGGGGGACCGGCACGACAGCACATGGCCGTGCCCCCAGGACATACTACTTTGGTGCAAGACGGTGCCGTCCGCCACCGCTGTCCCTGCTTTGGCCTCGCTTTCCTCTTTACCGAGGAAGTCCAGCTCTGTGCCAAAGGAGCAGCGACTGGAGTTGCAGGAAGAAGAGGACAACGGCGGCCCAGCTGTGCAGGGCCGTGGATCTGACCTTGTCGGCCGCCTTTGCCAAAGCATCCGCAGAGGAGCAGGGCCTCTCTTGGGCGCATGTGGGAGCGTCCCGCTATGGAATCCGAAGACGAAGGCTCCGGGCCGCCTATAAAATGGGACAGCCGCCGGCCCGGCTAGGGGTTCGGGGATGGTACACTCAAACCCTAGAAACTCTAGGCGTTCACCAATGTAGCTCTCTGTGTTCTACCGATCAATACAACAAAGCAGGAGTAGGGCATTAACCTCAGCGGTGGCCTGAACCTGGGTAAACAAAGTGTCGGTCTCTGAAGTGGGTTCATCTCCTTCGTTGAGCCCCGTGAGGACAGAGGCAACGCTCTAAGGCCCCCAGTGTTTGATACTCTTTATTGGCTTCTTCGGAGGCTATATTCCGACATTTGGCGCGCCAGGTAGGGAGCCTTTGAGCGTGCTTCACCTTCACCGACAGCTGACATGACCAGGGGAGGAAGCAACGCCGGGGAGCGCTCCCCTGCCGGTGAAACCCATGAGAAGCGTGCCCTGCGCCGCGCCGCTCTCGCCACCACCGGGACACGTACCCGCCGCGAGGCCACGGCGACCCAAGACGGCTCACCAGAGGAGGGCCAGCACTCGTCCATCGCACCGACCCCGCCGCAGGCCACGCCGTCTGTCGTGCCCTTCGTCGTACCCTCTGTCATGCCCTCCGTCATGCCCTCCGTCGGGCCTTCTGTGATGCCATCGGCCGCGCACACAACATCCTCGACTCAGGTCGTTCCACCGGGCCCGCGCACGGTGCTACGCATGGCGCAGGAGCTCCTACGTTTTAGGCCGGCCGAGGACGCCCATGAAGACTGGCTCACCCATGTGACGGAGCTGGTCCGGGCCGCAGGAATCACTATCGCGCCCTCCCGCTCACAAGTCGCTCCTGCGGCTCCCAGGGAACCAGCGGCGAACGCCGCTCCTCCACACCAACCTCCTCCCCGCGCCGAGGAAGGAGTTCATCCGGTCCGTGCCCCCCGAGCTGGCGACCGAGCCCTCGCACCTTCGCACGACGCGTCATCTCCGCACCTGGCGCACCACGATGGCCCCAGTTGCCAAATCATCGCTCGCGTACCCAACGATGCCTGGGCACGCGACCGGGAACGGCAAGACCAGACGGTCCGAAACATCGCAGTAGCAGGGCACCAGAACCGCGCCGGGCTCGCGGGGAGACCTGCCACCTACATCAGTGGCTGCGTGGCATTCTGTGAGGACCTTCGCCGCATCAACTGGCCGAATAAGTTCAGACCAGAGCTCCCCCCTCGGTACGACGGGACCCAGAACCCCTTCGAGTTCCTGCAGCTCTACACCGTGGGGGTACAGGCCGCGGGAGGCGACGACAAGGTCACGGCGAACTGGTTCCCGCTGGCCCTCAAGGAGGCGGCGCGAACATGGTTGCTGAACCTTCCCGAGAAGTCGGTGGCCTCCTGGGAGGACTTGTACCAGCAATTCATCTTGAACTTCAGGGGAACATACGACCGACCCCTCAACCTCAACGACCTCCGCGCAGTGAAGCAGAAGACGCGGGAGACGCTCCGGAAGTACATCCAGCGCTTCAGCCACGTCCGCAACAAGGTCGCCAACTGCACCTACGCTTCGATCATTGCGGCCTTCGTGGAAGGAGTTACCAACACCCGGATGAGGGAGAAGCTCGGCATCCATGACGACCTGGGAACGGTGGTAGAGTTGTTCGACCTCGCCGACAAGTACGCCAAGGCTGAGGAGGGCAGACTCTCCCAGCACAACGCGCCTGACGAGAAGGGGAAGGGCGCAAAGGACTCCAAGCGGAAGGCGCCCGCTGTTCTAGCCGCGGAGCCCGAGCGCGAGTCGAAGAAGGAATCAAAGAGGGACGACGAGGACCGCCCTTTCTGCGAGTACCACCAGCTTCACTCTCACAGCACCGGCGAGCGCAACGAGCTCAAGAAGATGCGCGAGAAGCAGCAGGAAAAACGTGGGGGCTCCGGCGGGAACCGCGGCGGAGGCCGAGGCGGACAGTACAACAACGGAGGCAACAAATGGTACAACGGGGGCGGCTGGGCTAACAACCAGCAGCAAAACCAGCAGGAGCCTCCTCAGGCCAATGCCGTACAGCAGTAGCCTGATGAGGGGAACCATAACCTCCCTGCTAAGGTTAACGGTGGGTACCAGGAACCTAGGCACGCAGCCTGGATCCTGGGAGGTGCTCAAGCGCCCATCTCGAACCGCCACTTCAAGCAGTTGACTCGTGCCGTCAGCGCTGCCCTCCCGGGGGTGGAGGCCTCTCGACGCCTCAAGTGGGCGGAGTACCCGATCACCTTTGACGCCAGCGACCACCCCAAATTTGTCGTCACAGTAGGCACCATCCCACTGTTGTGCACCCCGACCATCAACAACGTTGCGTTCACCAACACCTTGGTGGACGGGGTCGCTGGCCTCAACGTGATCTCCATCGATACCTTCGACAAAATGCAGGTGGAGTACAGCCGACTGATGCCTACACGGCCGTTCGCCGGTGTGATCGAGGGCACCACGATCCCAATTGGGCAAGTGCGTCTTCCGGTTACCTTCGACACGAGGGAGAACTACCGCACAGAGTACGTCGACTTCGACGTGGCTCACATTGAACTACCGTACCACGCCATCCTCGGCTACCCGGCGCTCGCCAAGTTCGTGGCAGTCACGCATCACGCCTACAACCTCGTCAAGATCCCCGGCAGCAAGGCCACGATCACCATCCGCTGCGATGAGAAGGACTCCATGCGCTCGGTCGAGCATGCCTACCGCTTGGGGGCTGCCGCGCACCCTGCCGATGTGGATGACGTGCCGGAGAGCTCCGAGAGGAAGAAGAAGATACTCTTCACCCAAGAGAAGAGCCCGTCGTTAAGAAGAGAAAATGCGTGAAGACGCCGACCGAGGCAGATAAGGACCCTCCCGCGGTGCCACCTGAAAAACTCCCCAGGGTCTTGGAGCACACAGCAGGGGTTGCCTCGGGGGCTCCCGAGGAACGCCATCCCGATGGACCTCAAGAACCTCACGAGGCAGCCGGCGAAGACATTACAGAGACACGCCTGGTGGAGCACCCAGTCTACTACGTCAGCACGGTGCTACGGGATGACCGAGAGCGTTATACCATGCAGCAGAAGCTACTCTTCACCATCCTCATGGCCTACAGAAAGCTGCGACACTCCTTCCAAGGCCACCCAGTGAAGGTGGTGTCTTCTTTCCCACTGGAGCAGATACTGCGCAACTCAAATGCCACAGGACGAGTCGCCGAGTGGGCCATTGAGCTACAGCCGTTCGAGCTGGAGTTTCTCACTACCAGGACCATCAAGGGAGCAGCCCTGGCTGACTTCACGGCAGAGTGGACGGACGCTCCCACAACGTGGGAGCACGAGGAGAAGGAGCTCCGCCCTGGCGAGGAAGCTAAGGGGTACTGGTCCCTTAAGTTTGACAGAGCGTTCTGCAAGAAGGGCGCGGGGGCTGGTGTAGTACTGACATCACCGACCGGCGACAAACTGTACTACGCGGTGCAGCTTGCTTTCGACCGGGGGGAGAAAAGATCCAACAACATCACGGAGTACGAGGGCCTCCTCGCAGGGCTCCGAACCGTCATCGCTCTCGGCATAAAAAGGATCATCATCAAGGGGGACTCCCAGCTGCTAGTCAACTTCTCCAATAAAATCTACGTAGCAAAAGACGATCACATGACCGCCTACCTGGAGAAAGTGCGGCAGATGGAGAAACAATTCTTAGGGATGGAACTCAAGCACATCCCACGTGGACAGAACGCCGAAGCCGACATCATCGCTCTACGCGCATCAAGAGGGGAACCACAGGACCCCAGAGTATTCGAGGAAAGACTCTCCACGCCCTCGGCAGCTCCTCCCAAAGAAAACATCTTGAGGCCTGCTGAGCCACCTCCGCCACCGCCCACGGGAGCCCCAAGCTGCGGCACGCCCTCAGGAGATCGCCAGGTGCTGATAGCGGAACATCAAGCGGACGACTACATATCGGAGATAAGGCACTATCTCGAAGAAGGGAGCCTCCCCTCAGCAGAGGAAGAGGCTGAGCGTGTGGCTCGCCAAGCCAAGCTTTACCGGCTCAAGGACGACGCGTTGTACAGGCGACGACCTAACGGGGTAGCCCTCAAGTGCATCGCCACCAACGAAGGCCGAGAATTGCTCAGTGACATCCATATCGGGGATTGCGGACATCACTCCTCTTCCCGCACTCTAGTAGCTAAGGCATTCCGGAGCGGTTTCTTCTGTCCCACGGCCCTACAAGATGCAACGGACCTCGCGAGCGCGAAGAAGGCAACGGGAGCCGCGGCAGAGGCCGCGGCTACCGCAGGGACGGCAGAGGCGGACGCGGTGGCGGCTATCAGAAGCCGCCAGGCACTCAAGCCAACGCTGCCGAGAAGAACAACAACCTCCCTGACGAGGAAGATGGAGGCTATCAGGCCCCAAGGGGGCTATGGCCTGCATCCTCGGTGGAGCTAGGGGGCCCAAGTCGAACAACTAGTTCAAGCAGTTCGCCCGCGAGCTCAATGCCGCGCTCCCGAGCACCAAGACCTCCAGGCCCCTCAAGTGGTCCCAGTACACCATCGCCTTCGACGCCAAGGACCACCCCAAGTCGACCAAGACTGTTGGAACCCTCCCCCTGGTCTGCTCCCCCACCATCAACAACATCACCGTCTCCAAGACGCTCGTTGATGGGGGAGCTGGCCTGAACGTCATCTCTGTCGAGACCTTCGAGACTCTTCAGGTGCCTTACGAGTGGCTCATGCCCTCCAGGCCATTCACAGGGGTCACTAGTGGTTCAATCGAACCACTGGGGCAGGTCCGGCTGGCCGTCACCTTCGGCACGCAGAAGAACTACCGCACCGAGCTGATCGACTTCGACGTCGCGCACATTGGCCTCCCGTACAACGCCATCCTCGGCTACCCCGCCCTCGCGAAGTTCATGGCCGTCACGCATCACGCCTACAACATGGTCAAGATCCCCGGCAGCGCTAGCACCATCGCCATCCATGGTCATATCCTGGATGCCACGCGCGCTGTCGAGAGCGCCTACAAGGCAGCTGCCATGGCGTTTCCGACTGACGAGGACATGGAGCCTCTCGAGAGGCCTCAGAAGAAGAAACAGATGTTCTCTCAGGAGCAAGCTTCCACGAAGAAGGTGTCGTTGGGCACCAGTGGCTCGGGGGCTGAGGGGACAGGGGCTAGCGTCACCATAGGCGCTGCCCTGCCTCCCAAATAGGAAAGCGCGCTCGTCGCCTTCCTTCGGGTGAACTCTAACATGTTCGCATGGACTCCGTCAGACATGTCCGGTGTACCAAGGGAGGTGATCGAGCACCACTTAGCCGTGTGTCCAGACGCACGCCCCGTCAAGCAAAAAGCACGCAAGCAAGCCCCCGAGAAGCAAGCATTCATCGTCAAGGAAGTAGAGAACCTAAAAGCGGCAAATGTCGTCCGCGAAGTCGCGCACCCCACTTGGCTCTCCAACGGCGTGGTTGTCCCTAAACCCGCTGGAGGAGGCCGACTCTGCATCGACTACACAGATGTCAATAAAGCCTGCCCCAAGGACCCATACCCCATGCCGAGGATAGACCAGATCGTGGACTCCACCGCCGGCTGCGACCTCCTCTGTTTTCTGGACACCTTCTCTGGTTATCACCAGATCAAAAAGGCTAAAGAGGACAAGGAGAAAACAGCATTCCTCACCCCTTGTGGTGTGTATTGCTACACTTGCATGCCTTTCGGACTAAAGAACGCCGGCGCCACTTTCCAGAGGCTCATGAGGATAGCCTTGGGGGCACAGATGGGCAGAAATGCAGAAGCATATGTCGACGACATCGTGGTCAAGTCTCGCGAGGGAGACACCCTCTTGAAGGATCTCGAGGAAACCTTCGCCAGCCTGCGCAAGGTGAACATCAAGCTGAACCCCGCCAAGTGCGTCTTCGGGGTGCCTTCAGGCAAACTCCTCGGATTCCTCGTGTCCCACCGCGGCATAGAAGCACACCCTGACAAGATCAAGGCCATAAAAGGGATGCAGCCTCCTCGCCGACTCAAGGACATGCAGCGCCTAGCAGGCTGTATGGCTAGCCTGGGCCGCTTCATCTCTAAGTTCGGCGAGAGAGCCCTGCCATTCTCCAAGATCATGAAGAGATCCGGCACATTCAAATGGACCCCTGAGGCGGACAAGGCTTTCGAGGACCTGAAGAGATATTTGGCCAGCCCACCAGTCATGGTGGCCCCCAGGACAGGCGAACATCTGAAGCTGTACCTATCAGCCCCTCCTCAGACCGCAAGAGCCGTCCTGGTGGTCGAGAGGGAAGAGCCAGTCCTCCCAAAGAAGAGCGCTGCCACTCCAAGCCCAAAGCCGCCCGACAAAGATCTCGGCGAAGGAGCAGCCTCCACAGACCCACTGCCAGGCCCACAGCCACAAGTCGAGTCTGCTCCCAACACCCTTGCCGAGACCCCTCCACAGGCGGATCTCGACAAGGGCCCTGAAGAGCCTCCACAGAGGGCTGACGCTGCACCACCGTCCACAACCCTTGTCGAGCACCCCGTCTACTTTGTCAGCACAGTGCTGCGGGACGCTCGGGAACGGTATCCAATGCAGCAGAAGCTCCTCGTCACGCTCCTCATCGCCTCCAGGAAGCTACGACACTACTTCCAGGGCCACCCCATCACGGTGGTCACTTCCTTCCCCCTGGAGCAGGTCCTGCGCAATCCCAACGCCACAGACCGTGTCGCGGGATGGAACATAGAGCTGCAGCCACTCAACTTGCGCTTCGACAACACAAGAGTCATCAACGGAGGAGCGCTGGCGGACTTCGTCGTAGAATGGACTGACCCAAGCCTTGAAGAGCCTCGGGGAGAAGAGGCCGAGCCCTCCGGAGAAATAATGCCCAGCCACTGGACCATGCACTTCGACGGAGCCTTCGCCTGCCGCAATGGCGGGGCAGGCGTCGTCTTGACCTCACCCAAAGGCGACAAGCTCTACTACGCTGTCCAGTTGTGCTTCTCGATTGACAAGATCTCCAACAACATCGCTGAATACGAAGGCCTCCTCGCCGGCTTAAGGGCCGCCATCGCTTTAGGCGTCAAGCACCTGCTCGTCAAAGGCGACTCCCAGCTGCTTGTCAACTTCTCCAACAAAAGCTATACGCCTAAGGACGACCACATGGCCGCATACCTTGAAGAGGTCCGCAGGCTTGAGAAGCACTTCAGGGGCATGGAGCTCATGCACATCCCGAGGAAAGAGAACCAGGAGGCCGACGACATCGCCAAGCGAGCCTCGCGAAGGCAAGCCCAGCAGGCAGGCGTTTTTGAAGAAAGGCTCGCCAAGGCATCCATCAAGCAGCCTCGAGAGGCTACAGCCGCAAGCACGGACGAAGCACTCCCACCACCTCCTGAAGCTGGGGCACCCGACTGTGGTCCCCACACAGGGGAGCGTTTGTTGCTGACGGCGGCTCACCAAGACACAGGCTGGATTGACGAGCTCAAAGATTACTTGGCAAAAGGGATCCTCCCCGAGGAAGATGCGGAAGCAGAGCGAATCGTTCGACAGGCAAAGTCCTACTGCATCCTTGAGGGAGACCTGTACCGCAGGCGCCCAAATGGGATCGCGCTCAAATGCGTCCCTCCCGAAGAAGGCCGAACGCTGATCAAGGACATCCATAGCGGGGAGTGCGGCCACCACTCGTGTGCACGCACCCTCGCAGGCAAGGTCTTCAGGAGCGGGTTCTACTGGCCACAAGTGCTTCAAGATGCGGTCACCATCGTCCAAGCTTGCGACGCCTGCCAGTACCACGCCAAGCAAATTCATCAGCCGGCGCTGGGGCTCCAGACCATACCGCTCTCCTGGCCGTTCGCGGTCTGGGGGCTGGACATTCTGGGCCCCTTCCCGAAGTCGCAGGGGGGCTACTGCTTCCTCTTCGTGGCCGTCGACAAGTTCACCAAGTGGGCCGAGGTTGAACCAGTGCGCACCATACCAGCCGGAGCAGCGGTGAAATTCATCAGGAGCCTGGTCTGCCGCTTTGGAGTGCCTAATCGCATCATCACCGACAATGGCTCGCAGTTTACCAGCGGCATCTTCCGGGCTTACTGTGAAAAACTCGGCATCAAGCTCTTCTTCGCTTCGGTGGCTCATCCACGAAGCAATGGTCAAGCTGAGCGAGCAAATGCGGAAGTACTCAAGGGCCTCAAGACCAGAAGCTTCAACATCCTCAAGGGTCACGACAAGGGCTGGATCGACGAGCTCCCATCTGTGCTCTGGTCCATGCGCACGACCTCTTCAAGACCCACGGGTGAAAAGCCGTTCGCCCTTGTCTACGGAGCCGAAGCAGTCCTCCCCGCAGAAATCAGGCATGGATCCCCACGGGTCCTTGCCTTCAACGAGGACACCCAAGAGGACCCCCACAACGACGACCTGCTGCTTCTCGAGGGACTGCGCCGCCGTGCCGCCTTTAGAGCGGCAAAGTACCAGCAAGACCTGCGATGCTACCACAGCCGCCATGTGCGCTCACGCACTCTTGAGGCGGGCGACCTCGTCCTCAGGCGAATCCTCTCCAGAGAAGGCCTCCACAAGCTCTCGCCGATGTGGGAAGGCCCCTACAGGGTCTCCCACATCGCCAGGCCTGGCGCAGTACGCCTCGAGACTGAAGACGGCATCCCTGTCAAGAACCCGTGGAACATCGCACATCTTCGCAAGTTCTACCCGTGATCATTGTCACGCCAGGCATTTTTTGTCTCTAGAGGGAAGCTCACGGCTTCACCTCCAAGCTTCTCCTGAGGGTCAGCCCTCCAAGCTCTCCTGCTAATGAGCCACCACAGGCCGCAATGAATCTCTGCCACTAATGGGTGGTCCCCATGCCTCGACATGGAAGGAACGTTAGCTTGGCAAACCCAAGTGTAATGAACCGATTTCGTTCCCAAGTGAACAATGCACTCTGGCGCCATTTCGTTCCCAAGTGAACTATGCGCTGAGGCGCCATTTCGTTCCTAAGTGAACTCTGCGCTGAGGCGCCGCTGTGTAATATTTCAATGGCAAGTTTACTTTCGTCATTTACTTTTCCATGTGCGCTTATATTCTTCCCATGCGCACCTCGCGAGCGGGGGCTGAGTACGGTGCCTGTGCCTCAAGAGCACCCCAGCAGCACTGCAAAATCCAAGGGACCCTGAGCTCTGGCTAAAGGGCATGCTCCCGGATACACGCCACCTCTCCAAAGGACCTTGGTACTCTCTCTCCTCGCGAGATACCCATGAGGAAACATATAAGCGCGCATGAGTCCCAACTACCATGCTCTAGCGTGTTGGTTCGCCTCTCTAACATTCAGAGGGAACAAGAGTCTCTCCAAGCTTGTGGAGGAGAAACTCGGCCCCTGGAGAAAAACACATCGCCAAGGGAGTCCTACGCAGGGCGAAAGCCTCGCGAAGCTAAGTTCCCTGCTCACACCAAGAGAATCTCCGCATCTCTCTCACGAGCACTCTGTGTCCCTCGAGCGTTTCTTTTCCCTCACTCTCCATGGACTGCTTGCGCGTCAAAGGGGGGCCCTTCAGCATCGCGCCTCGAGGACTCCTACCTCTCTAAGCCTTAAACTCCCCCCGGCCTTGCTGAGTCATTGCTCGAGCATACCGCAGCGGCGGAGTCATAGCACGAGGAGAAGGGTCCTAGCGACGTAGAGCGAAAAAGACATGGAATTGAAGCAAAAGGCCCTCGAGGGGCACGCACACAAACTTAGCAGCACATGCTTCGAAATACGAAGTATATTACAGACTGAAGAGCAAAAGTCTTTAAGACAAATATCCCTACGGCGCTACAAGCGCATTACATTTCAGGAAGAAGTCAGGCAGAGGCCTCGCCGTCGTCCTCCCCGGACCCTTCTCCTCCAGGCTCGCCCTCCTCGTCGTCGCTCTCCTCGCCGCCATCATCCTCCACCGCGGCCCGCTTGAAGCGGCTGCAGAAGTCGTCGACCTGGTCGCGGATGGAGTTGGAGATCTTCCACCCTTTCTCCCCCTCGAGAGGCTCGGTCACCGTGGTGAAGTCGAAGCCAGGATGGAGGTGCTGGAGGTTGTTGAAGATGCGGTCGACCGCTACCGCCAGGAGCTGGCGACACTCCTCCTCGACGACGTCGCGGAGCTCCGCGGCAGGGCCCTCGAGCGCTGTGAAGAGCTGCTCGAAGTACATGAGGTAGGTGGCGGCGTCGGAGTTGCCTTGAACGGGGACGGCCGGTGCCTCCACACCCAGCTTCGCCGCGAGCTCATTGCCCCGAGTCACTAAGGACTGGAACATGCGATCCCGCTGCTGCGAAAGCACCCGCACCGCCTGAGCGCTCTCAGCAGCCTCCACCGCCTTCTCCAGAGCAGGGCCCACCTGCTGGTTCATCTCCTCCATGTCGGCCATGAGGGAGGCGAGGTCCTGCGCGGCGCGCTCGCGAGCCTCCTCAGCGACACGGCGACGATCCTCTTCGCGCATCGCCTTGGCGATGAGGGTGGCGTTCATCTTCTCGAGCTGGTGGATCCGGGCGCCGTCTTCGGCACGCCTCTTCTTGAAGCGGCTCTCCTGCTTGGTGAACCTCTCGTTGTAGTATCGAGAGACGGCGGCGCGGTACTCCTTCTCCCGCTCCTGGAACTTCTTCGCCACCTCCTCCTTCCGCACGGCAAACCTCGCGTTGAAGCGTTCCACGCTCGCCTTGTGGGACGACACTTCACGCTCGTGCTTGCTGAGCGCCGCGGCCAGGCTCTCTTCGCGGGCCTCGAGGGCGGCGCGCTGCCCCGACAGCTCTTGCTCCCTCAGCGCCAGCTGTTCGTCGCGACGGCGCACGTCCTCCTCGCGCTCGCCCAGGCCCTGCCCCCTGGCTTCCAAGCTCGCGCGGACCCCCTTCAGGGTGGTCCGCACGGTCTCAGAATCGGCGAGGATTTTGGCCTCAAGCTCGACAAGCTCGCGGTGCTTGGCTGCCAGGGAGTGCTCCACAGCCTCCCGCTCTGCCCTGGCCACGGCCAAGTCTTCCGCCACTGCCCGGCGCTCGGCCTTCAAGGGCTGCAGGATCTCTTCGGCGTCGCGCGTGGCGCCCTCGCGGACCTCCTCGGCGAAGCGCAGCGCCTCCTCGCGCTCCGCCGGCGAGCCTCCACAGCCGCGTGGAAAGCGGCCCAAGCCTCCGCGAGCTCGTCTCGCTGCCGGGCAAGCTCCCGGTCCTCCAGAGCGAGGTGGGCCTCCAGCCCCTCCAGGGACTCCTGCACCAAGCGGAAGGCAACGTCACGACGCCCCCTGCTCCAGTCCCAGCTGCCGAGGGCAAGGGCCTGGGAAGTCCCGCTCGGAGCGGAAGGCCCTGCGCCTGCATCAAGCTTAGAGCGGGGAGCCTCCGCGCGGGCCTGGGGGCTTGGCGGCGAGTCTTCCGCCTCGGCGCCCGCGTTCTGCGCGCCGGCGTTGCCCCCTTCAGGCGGCACCTCGTCCTAGGTTCCCGGGGCAGGAGAGGTCTGCCCCGTAGCCACTGCCTCCTCCTCCGCCGTGGTGCTTGGCGGGGGCGGCGGAAGATCTTCTCCCACCATCTCGTCGGCCTTTGGCGAGCGCGGGGCCGATGTAGTGCCTGCCGCGGCCTCCTGCTGCACTGGCGGAGTCGCAGCACGCGGCGGAGTAGGCGCCTTCTCCGCGTGCTCCTCAGGGCGCTCCTCCTCCAGAGGCGGCGCGGTCGCCTCAGCCTGAGGCGCATCCCCGTGAGGGCCTGCAGGGACTTCCTCCGCAGGCCTCGAGGCCTCTTCCGCTGCGGCCTCTGCCGCGGCCTCCGGAGCGGTTCTCTTCACATCCGCCGCCTTGCGAAGCCTTCGGCGCTTCGCAGGCGCTGGGTCGCTGGCAGAGAACAAGAAGATCTGTCAGAGAGAGCAAACAAGCAAAGACTGAAGAAGGAGAACAAAATTAGAAACACTTACCCTGTCTTCTTGGCCCGGGTGTCAACCCACGCCATGCCGGACGAACGCCAAGAAGGCGTGGCCCGGGCTCCGGATCCCTCCGGAGCCGTCTCAGCTTTCCTCTTGAGGGGAGCGCTCGGGGGCTCCCCAGCAGGCCTGTCGTGGGCCGCTTTGGTCCGGGGTTCCTGTCGCCCCGCCTCGGCCTCCTCATCGTCGCTGGACGAGAGCTCGAAGACCTCCTCAGGAGGGGGCGCAGCTCTTGACGAGCTCGCGCCGCCTGCAGAAAGAATAGCCCCAGCCGCCGCATCGCCCTGCTCAGCGTCGGATGCGTATGGCGACTCCGCAGCGTCTGGTCCTTTCGCCATGGGCATGGGCCCCTCTTCCTCCTCCTCCCCCGCCAGGCCTAGCGGGGTGAAGGTGGGCATCTGTTCCAGAATCGCCAGGCGCGGAGCCAGGTTCAACTGATAAAGAGGCCTCAGCTCCGCAGCAACCGCCACGGGTACGTCGGGGTTGATGAAGAGGCCACCCATGATGGTGGCAATGACGGCGGGGCGATGGTCGCAGGGTTGGAGTCGCATCGGGTCCATGAGCCCCGAGTACATCCACATCGGCTTCTTGTGCGCTTTGAGAGGAGCGATGCGGCGCTTCACGAAGTCCTCCGCAACCATCTGGCCGGTGAGGCCGTTCTCCCGAAGCATCTTCATGCGGCCCACGAGGTCGGCAATCAGCGGGCCCTGGAAGACCTGCTTGCCCCAATGGGTATTCTTCACAGGCGGTGCCTCCGGGGTGTCGAGGAAGGAGCTCTGCGACTTGACGCCGATGAGGAACCACTTCTGCCTGAAGTCGTCCACCTTCTTCGACACCGCCGTGAAGGGCTTCTCGCCGCTCCACGACATGGGGATGTAGACGTCCTCCATGCCGTCCGCGATGCGGAACGACACGCATGCCATCCGCTTGGACTTCGCGGAATTCCGGAGCGCGTAGAAGCTCCTGAAGAGGGCCACCGAAGGCTGCACCCCCAAATAGGCCTCGCACAAGTAGGCGAAGATGGAGAGGACGAGGATGGCGTTGGGGTGTAGATGAAGGAGATGGATCTGGTAGAACTCCAGAACCGCCTCCAAGAAGGGTGAGTACGGAGGCACCAATCCGGCGAAAAGGGTGTGAAGGAAGATGGGGAAAACCCCCGCCGGAAAGCGGCCGAGCTTCGCGGCCCGGATGACGCTGGCGCCGTGCTCGTTGGTCCCCCCGGCGACCAGGTGCCGAATCTTGTCCAGCGCCACCGCATTGACGCGCTCCCCGACTAGGGCGGGGCCGAGTGCCTCCTCCCCCTGCGCGTCCGGGGGGAGCATCGTCATCGCCGCCTTGCCCTTGGGTCCGCCCATCGCCGGAAAAAGAGAAGGGCGCGGAAGGATGAGGAGAAGGAAAGAGTTCGCCGGAGAAGGAAAGCTAGGAGGCCGAGAGCTAGAAGGTTGGATGCGCGGAATGGGAGTAGTGACTGCGGTTCGGACCGGCGCGCAGCTTTATACCCCATTTGGGCAGTTACCAAGGCGTGGTCGTGGTGGTCGTGGTGGGACCCCCCACGACGCACGTTTCTGCCGGAGAAGCCGAGTTGCCGCAAACTCACCACCGAACGACGCGTGTCACGGGCCGGCCGGACATTTTGGACCCACGACGCTTCGTCTGGACCCGATGGGCCTCGCCGTGCCCGTCATGGGCTCGGGGGCTACTGTCGGCCCAGTGGGATCCAGGGTGTGCAGAGCCCACTCTCCACAGCCCTCACACGCGACAGAGTCGATGAAACGGCTAAGGACCAGGCAGAACGCTTGGAGAGGCCCTCGAGAGGGCTGAAGGGGGCAGCGAAGGCCTGAAGAGGCTGCCCCTCTGCAGGGCCCTCTCCCCTGGAGAGGGGTCAACGCAAATCCCTCCACAAGGCCGCCCAGGCCCTGTGGAGATACTTTGCTACAAAGCAACCGCTGCGGGGCGCACATGGCCACTGCCGCGCCGCAGAGTGACGCGCGCGTCTGCGTGCGATGACGACGGCGCCGCGGTTGCCGTACTGGTGATTAAAGGAGTCAACAAAGCTGTGTCCCCTGCGCCGGACTACGAAGCTTTCCCCTTTGGTGATAAAGCAGATGGCCGGCGCTACACTCCAACGGCGACATCACCGTGGGAACCCCCGCGGTGTCTGCAGTACCAGCTGGCCGTCCTGCGTGGACGGTGGCTTTTCTGCGTCAAGGGCAGGCTTTGCAGCCATGGACCGAGTCCACGGGCAGCTGGGTAGCAGTGCACCCCGCTCCTCCGTTCGTCGCCATGTGGGAACCCTTCCGCTGCGCAGGTCGCAAGGATGAGGCCCGAGGCGCCTATAAAAGGGGAGGGAACACCTCCGTAGCAAAGGATCGACCATTGAGAACTTGGACACCCTACAGCAGCGTAGTCTTAGTCGCACTCGCTCGAGAAGGAAGAAGATCTTAGTTTCCCTCTTCGAGCTCCGCTTGGCCATACGAGAGCCCTCGGCAAGCTCATTGTACTGTACCCTCTACAGCGCAATACAGACAAGCAGGAGTAGCGGTTTTACCTCCTCCAGAGGGCCGTGAACCTGGGTACGGGTTGGTGTTCATCTCTGCCGTGCTGTCCCTCTCCGGGCTCGTCGAGCATCGTCGACGGGCCGGTCAAGGGTTGTAGACCAACGTGTTCAGTCCCCTCCACGAACTTCTCCTCAGAGAGTGACTATCCCTAGCTTCGTGGGAATCACACCTCGACAGGTGTCTACGTACGGGATTGTCCTAGCAGCACTGCAAAACCTAACAAGACCGAGCACTGGTGGAATGGGCTAGCCCCACACATGCCGCCTCATAACTCACGCGGCACTTTCGGAAGAAACCCTCTTTAAGCACGGGGTCGATGTACGGGAAAGCCTGGCAGCACTGAAAAACCCAAGAAGATTGAGTGCCGGTGGAATGGGCCTGCCCCACACATGCCGCCTCATACAAAGGTCCTTGGTGCCCTCAAAAAATCACATTAAACATTTTTAAGCACGGTGTCGATGTACGGGTCCGCCTGGCAGCACTGAAAAACCTAAGAAGATCGAGTGCCGGTGGAATGGGCCCGCCCCACACATGCCGTCTCATACAAAGGTCCTTGGTGCTCTCAAAAACCGTATAAAACCTTCTCAAGCACGGTAAATCAATGTACGGGTCGGGCCCGGCATCACCGAAAAACCCAATAAGGCTGAGCGGTGGCTGGGGTTTTCCCTCACACATGACGCCTCATCACGGTCCTTGGTGCTTCTCGAGGCTTTTCTTCTCCTTTCTTTACATACAGGAAACCCGCCGAGGCCCTGACGAAGAAAACCCCCAGCGGTTCGCCGTTCAAATCAAGACCGCACCAGGGCATCTGTACCCCTCGCGAGAACCGGCGTCATGGAGGCACATTGTCCCCGCGCTACAAAAATAGATCTCATCTAACCAAGGGCAAACAGCACAGTAGCACAGCGAACCAAGGCCGGAAAAGGGTTTTTCATCATTACCTTTCTTGCAAATATTACATGGATAACAAAAGGACCTAATCTATCCTAAGGAGGGGAAGATCGCTATGGTGGTGAACGCCGTCGGCATCAAGGTCGAGGCCTACTGGCCGGCCGAGCAAACCGTGGGCGAGGAGCGAGCTCATCGCCAACTCAGCGAGCTCATCACCAACTAAGCGAGGAGGGGGCGCCTAGTCGGACTCTTCCTCGCGCTTCACCGACGCGAAGCTCGGATCTTCGTCGGAGCCGTCACCGTCGTCGTCGAGGCTCTCCGCGCTGGTATTCTCGGCCGGGGACGAGCTGCCGCTACCACTCAAGTGCCACGGGAAGCAGGCCAGTCTGGCTCCGCACTCCTTGAAGAGCTTGACGAGGAAGGTGTCGCCACCGACGAACTTGAAGTCTAGACGACTCCCCGGCCAGATGTGGTGGTTGCGGGCGAAGGTCATCCACCCACTCGACAGGTAGACGGCGCCGTCGTCGTTCCTCCCGGCCGAGCACCATGTCGAGACGTCGCGGCAGCCGTCCATGCGCAGCCAGAAGCCGTCCACCGGGTCGTCCCCGACCACGCGGAGGAAGAATAGGAGAAGAAGGAGACGGCGGTGAACGCGCGAGCGCATGCGCACCAGGAACTCGCAGCCGTCCACCCAGTCGCAGGGGGTAGGCAGAGCGCTCGAAGAAGCACGGGTGGCGCGAGTGGTCATCTTGCGGCCCGGCGGACGGCCGCGCGGGCGGCCGCGAGGCTTCATGGAAGCCCCACGGGCACTCGTGCCTACGTCAGGGACCGCGGCCGTGCGTCCCCCTCACCCTTTTCCTCAAGTCCCTCGAGTCATCAGAAGGGAGGAGATGAAAGCGGCGGGTGGGAGAAGGAGCGCAGTGTGAAGATGGGCGCCCCTTCGGCCCTATTTAAGGTCGGGCGCGGAGGCGTTGCGTCTCAGAGACGACGCAGACGGGAATCGAGGAGCCAGGAGCAAGTGAAAGCACTCACCGCTCCGGATGGGACGCAACGGTCGCCCCGCGATTCCCTGTCATTATTACCACGACTTCTCGTGTGGCGACGCCACGTCAGAAGCTAGACCGGCCGACGCCTGCCACCTGCCGAATCCCCACCATCACGACCTCCTCCGGAAAATTACCGTTTTGGCTCCACGGCGATCCGTATCCTTGGGTGTGCCGCACCCGCCGTGGGCCCGGGGGCTACTGTCGGGCCAATGGATCCTGGGGTATGGCGGCCCGTTTTCCTTCGGAGGTGAGATACCTTTCTGGCCCACTGGGCAGGCTAAAGTGTTTTGAAAGGCCTGAGGATGAAACCAGAGTCAGGAGCCTTAGAGAGGCAGCTTTTCCCCCGTCTAGCGTATTCGCCTCGCGAGGCCCTGTACTCCGAGGCCCCCTCATGAGGGTGGTGCCCGGAAGGCTGTCTCGAAGCTTGCCGCTCCCCGTCAGGTGCGACACCAGGACAGCGGGCCCCCCCGTGGGTATCGGTCTTCGTCCTCAGTACAGAGCGGTGATCCCAACAGCTTACCTCTTTCATGTCTAAGAGGGGGGACCGGCACGACAGCACATGGCCGTGCCCCTAGGACTTACTACTTTGGTGCAAGAAGGTGCCGTCCGCCACCGCTATCCCTCCTTTGGCCTCGCTTTCCTCTTTACCGAGGACGTTCAGCTCTGTGCCAAAGGAGCAGCGACTGGAGTTGCAGGAAGAAGAGGACGACGGCGGCGCAGCTGTGCAGGGCCGTGGATCTGACTTGGTCGGCCACCTTTGCCAAAGCATCCGCAGAGGAGCAGGGCCTCTCTTGGGAGTATGTGGGAGCATCCCGCTATGGAATCCGAAGACGAAGGCTCCCAGCCGCCTATAAAAGGGGACAGCCGCCAGCCCGGCTAGGGGTTCGGGGATGGTACACTCAAATTCTAGAAACTCTAGGCGTTCACTATTGTAGCTCTCTGTGTTCTACCGATCAATACAACAAAGCAGGAGTAGGGCATTCACCTCCGCGGTGGCCTGAACCTGGGTAAACAAAGTGTCGATCTCTGCAGTGTGTTCATCTCCTTCGTCGAGCCCCGTGAGGATAGTGGCAACGCTTTAAGGCCTCCAGTGTTTGATACTCTTTCTTAGCTTCTTCGGAGGCTATATTCCGACAAGTTTATCTTGTCTTTAAATTTCAGCAATGCATAAAAGAGTATAATGCTTTCAAATAAGAGCAAATGCATTGTCAAAATATTATGAATAAGAGTTTAGTTCAATTGTCTAACATACAATGGTTATCTATGTTCAAAAGTTAGGGGTGGTTGCTAGAGCTTCTACTTATATTGCCCTCATGTGTATGGGTTTTAGTCCATTTATTTTGCTTTACAACTAAACATGATGATGATACTATGCCCGTATTTATTTATCAACCATAAGTCCATTGATGCATGTAATGATCTTTGTCCTTACTTACTTGAGGACGAGTAAAGGTTTAAGCTTGGGGGAGTTGATACGTGTATTTTATATCATTATTTATATAACTCATATCATCATATTAGAATGTTATTGGTATCATTATATCAATGTTTTTACATGTTTTAGATGATTTTGGGGACTTTCATACAAAGTCCCTAATTTTGGTATTTAATATCTGGGAGGCAGAAAACCCCCTTTTTCTTGTTTTTATTGTTTTAGGAGTTACAGGAATCCAAATGGAAAAAGGAAAATTGCACAGCTGGTTTTTCATCGGGAGAACACCAGAGGGAAGAAGATCGAAGAGGGAAGAGCCACGAGGCCCAAAAGTAAGGGTGGGCATTCGGGTTTACCCGAAAATTCGGGTCGGGTAATTCGGGTAAAAATAAATTCGGGTTTTCAAAAGTGACACCCGAAATTGACACAGAAAATAGACTGCCCGAACTTTCGGGTACCCGGAAATTCGGGTTCGGGTTCGGGTAGTCCCGATTTGCCCGAAATTCAGGAAATGACAGCACAAAATTGATGTCGGCCGTCTAGGACCGGCAAGAGACGCAACGGCAAGCCGGCAAGGCTGGGTGAGCTCTGCGGCGCCGCGTCTGGCTGCCCGCGTAAGGGCATGTGAGGGGGCGTGGTAGAGGACGGCGAGGCGGCGGAGGACGGGCTGGCGGCTGGGCACTTGCCTCATGCGATTGGGAGACAGAAAGAGGGAGTCGTCGGCAAGGGACGCTACGACCTACGAGGGGCCATGGCAGAGCCGTAGAGGACGGGCTGGCGGTCGGGCGCCCGCCGGCTGCCGCATGGAACTGGGAGGAGCGGAGGACTGAGGAGACGGAGTCGAGAAGGGGAATTGGAGACTGGAGCGCCTCTGGGGCGTTGGAGATTGGAGTCGAGTGGACCACGTCCACGCCTAGGTGTTGCACAGAGAGAGTTGGGCTGGGCCTCGTGTATGCACCTCCGAAGGTTTCTTTTACTGGGCTGGCTCCTCGCGTAGTCATGTGCATACACAGATTACGTAATTCACTTGGAAAATACTAATAATCGGTCATTTTGGTCTATTCGGGTTACGTGGAATTGATGACCGAATTTCTACAGTAATTTCGGTCTTTTCTAGTTTGCTACCCAAATTTGTATTAGTCTTTTCGGCCTCGGTCATTTCGGTTTCGGTCTCGGTCTTTTCGGTTACGGTTTTCGGTTTTCGGTTTTTATGCCCACCCCTACCCAAAAGAGGGGGCCCACGCGGCCAGATGCCTTGGTCGCGTGGGGCCCACCAAATGGAGCCTCGGGCACTTCCTCGCTTGGGGCTTTTTATCACGACGTGCGTACCAACGACCTAATTTTTTCCCAGACCATCCGAGGTCGCAGCAGCGGCGAAACTCCTGATTCCCTCCGAGGGGGGTCAGATCCTGCTGCTCCGGAGCTCCGGAGAAGGGGGAAATCATCGTCGCCGTCATCACCTCTCCTCCTTGGCATGGGAGGAGGCCTCTCCATCATCACCATCACAAAGACCAGCACCATCTCCATCATCATCTCCGTGATCCACTCCGTTCCCCTCGTAGTTTGAGAGTTGCTATACCTTAGATACTTGTTTTGTGCTCCTATTCATGTTTGTGATTGAGTACTTGTCATTATTTGGAGGTGAAGTTATATTTTCAGATTGTGTTGTACCACTTATGCCACTGAATATTATCATGTTTGCACGTTGTGAGTAGTTCCCGTATGTTCCTGAGGGCATAGGATGAATTGGCAATGATTTATATATGACATGTGTTGGTATTTTGTCTAGAGTTTATCTTATTATGTGATTCTATGATGGTGTTGTGCGAACGTCGACTGCACAACACTTCACCTTTATGGGCTCATAGGAGAACACCGTAGTATAATGAAATGAGGAAGACTAGGGAGGACAACAAACCTGAGACCGACTCATGAATTTATTACTATGGGGTATTAATATCAGGGGCCTTAGAGTGTAATGTTATGGTGGGACTTTATGTTTTAATAATTCTTGTGCAGTCATTTACTTGGCCACATGATCCATCATAAGAGGGTTTAGTTCATTTATTTAGCTTTACCTAAAAAGTGGCTCCGTCCTAAGAAGATTAAAACTTGACAAGATATTCAACGTGTTGTTTAATAAATCTATATGCCTAGCTATATCCATGCCGTCGTCAGGAACGTTTTCCTAATATAAGACAGACACCACTTGAGCCTGTCCTCTTGCCACATAGAGGATTGTGCTTTTCTCTTATTCAGAGCTTTCAGGTGTTACTATTTACTTTCTGCATATTTACTTTTATTGCAACCATACAACCAAAAATCCCAAAAACACTTGCATCTTTCATTGTTTTATTTATATCCGGACACGTACTTCGAGAAATGGTTTATGAATGTTTGTTACCGGGTGCAACAAGATCTCATTCTTGCTAACCAATACCTTCAGCTCCTCGTGGGTTCGACAACCTTTTCTATTCGAAAGGTACTACAATTGATCTCCTGCACTTGGGAGTCATCAGGCACGCCTGCATTGCGCGCTGGAAGGTAGCGCCGGTGTTCCAGAGGCCAAAAGGCATCCGGGTGTAGCAGTAGCAGCCCTTGGGGGTGATGAAGGCCGTCTTCTCTTGATCTTCAACAGACATCAAGATCTGATGGTACCCGGAGAAGGCATCCAAGAAGCATAACAGCTCGCACCCCGCTGTGGAGTCCACGATTTGGTCAATGCGTGGCAAGGGGAATGGATACTCCGGACAGGCCTTCTTCAAGTCGGTGCAGAGGCGCCACTTGAGTGTCAGAGGTTTGGGAACCACCACCGGGTTCGCCACCCAAAGAGGGTGAGGAGCCAAACGTATGACGCCAGCTTCTAGCAACTTGTCCACTTTGGCGACGATGAACTCCAACTTTTCCTTGCTCTGGTTCCGGAGAACTTGCTTCACAGGCCGCACGTCCGCGCTGACCGTCAATTTGTGCTCTATCACCTCCCATGGCACGCCGGGTAACTCCGATGCATCCCACGCAAAGACGTCAGAGTTTCCCCGAAGGAAGGCGACGAGCGCGCTTTTCTATTTGACCGTAAGGCGGAAAATGGCGTCGTCGTTGTCGGCCTTGATTTTGATCACTCCCAATGGTGCCGGGATCTTCAGCATGTTTTAGGCGAAGTGGGAGACGGCCATGAACTTGGACAGAGCAGGCCGACCAAGTATGTCGTTGTATGGGAGCGGAGTGTCGGCGATGTCGAAGATGACGTCCTCCGTGCGGAAGTTCTTGTGATCACCGAAAGTGACTGGAAGAGTGATCTTCCCGAGGGGCCGCGTGATGCTTCCGTTCACACCTTGGAAAAGGCCAGTGTCTGTGAGGCGGGAGAACGGAATTTGCAGGACGGACATCACCTTGGCCGTCAATAGGTTGAGACTGGAGCCTCCGTCAATCAGCATCTTGGTGACCTTGTAGTTGTGGATGACTGGGGACACGATCAGAGGCAAGGTCTCAACTCCGGCAGTGTTGGAAGGATGGTCTTCTGGGTCGAAGGTGATGACCTGGTTAGACAAGTCCAGGGGCTTTGGCAGAGTTGAAGCCACCGCGTTGAGTTCCCGCACCAGCTTCTTGCCAGCACCGTTGGATAGGGGCAGAGAAGATCCTCCAAAAATGCAGCCGATGACCCCGGCAACCTCCTGGAATTTCCCACCGTTGCCCCCTGGAGCGGCAGGAGCTTCCCCGTTGTTGCCTTGGGCAGCCACCTGGTGGTTTTGTTCGCGACCGCCTTGTCCGTCGCGCCCTCCTCCTCGGCCTCCGCGACCACCGCCACGATTCCAGCCACGGCCGCCTCCTTCTTGGCGACCCGTGGGGCAATCGCGAGTGATGTGTCCAGCGAGTACGTTGCTGTAGCAGCCATCCTGACCGACCCCGTCAGTCCGACGATGCTCATGTAGGGCAAGGTTCCAAAGCGCGCGACAGTCCTTGAGCGGGTGATTGCCTTCGGGGTGTATGTGACACCATGGTTCACCTTCCTCTTCGGTCGTGGCGGTCTTGACTTTCTTCGCGAGCGGCTCGGCGACGAAGACGCGCTTGTCAGCCCCAGCATCCCGCCTCTTATTTTTGGCGATGGTGGTCTTGTCCTCAGGTTCATCTTCCCTCACGCCTTCTTCCGCCCGCGCGCAGCGGTTCGCGAACTCCCAAAGCTTGCGGGTGGTATCCATGCGGTGGATGCTCAACTTCTCATGCATCCGGGGATTGCGGACATTGGCGCTGAAAGACTGGATCACCAATTCGTCCTTGATACATGGGATGGTGTTCATCTTGTGGGTAAAACGCTGGATGTACTTGCGGAGGGTTTCACCCGGAAGCTGCTTGAAGTCGTACAAGTCCCTTGGGGTACTCGGAGGCTCGTATCCTCCCTGGAAAGCTCCCAGGAACTGATCCTTCAGTGCACGCCAGGATCAGATGGAGCACTTTGGAAGGTTGAGGAGCCAGGTCTGAGCATTTCCTTTCAGGGCCAGTGGGAACTAGTTGGCCATCATGATCTCATCAGCCCCGGCAATCATTACAGCAAGAGAGTAAATCTGCAGAAAGTCTCGGGGGTTAGTGGTGCCATCGAAGCGAAGAACGTCGATATTGAACTTCTTGGGCCAATCGAAGCGACGGATCGCATGACCGAGGGCGTTACAGCCTTCGGCGAGGTCGTCATCGCCGTCTTCTCGGCGGTGTCGTTCTTGACGGCGCTTGACGTGGGTGCGCATATCCTCGTGTTGACGGTTGTTGAGGTCGTCCCGAAGATCATGCTCCTCCGAGGTTGAAGATCCAACAGAGATGGCCTTGCCTTGGTCTTGATGCGGTCGGTTGGCCATCGGCGGAGAAGCTCGAGGGCGCTCCGTCCCAGCGTGGCGCTCCCCGCGGGGCTGAGCCCGCGGTTCGCGCGTCCTGCCGGTCGTAGCTCTGGGGTTGTCGACGCTGGTGGCCTGACTGACTGCAGGCGTCGGCCCACCGTCGGAGTAATCGAGGAGCATCTCCACGCGAGCCCTCCATGCCTGGTACACCTTGGGGTCGGCAGTGCTTGGTGGGAACTTCATCAGAGCCTTCGCGGTCACCCGGGCGTCGTGGCGAGCTTGAGCGTCAGGAGGTGTGTGCGTTGATGACTTGCACTTGGACGGATGAGGGCACCCAGCGGTTTGGTCTTTGGCCGCTCCGTTGCCGAGGCTCTTCTCTCTAGAGGGAGGAGGAGGTGGCTGGATGGAGGCGCGAGGAAGCGAGGCTTCTTTGGATCCGCCGCCATGGTCGCGGTTGGGCCCAACTGCGTCATCTGGCGCCCCGTTCTCCGTAGGCTGCGGGGGTGGCGAACCTTCGTGCCGCTGATGCATGTGAAATGCATACATGAACTTTACGTTTGATTACTTGATATTTCAACTTATTTGCATCATATATGGGTTCTATTTATGTTATATAATGATTTTGGGGGATAATTCACACTTTCCCCATTTATTTGGAATTAACCCTGCAGAACAAGAAAACCCCTTTTTCCATGTTTCTGACTTTCAGGGAGCATACGACGTCCAAATGACCTAACATTTCACGGAGTTCATTTTTTGGAAGGAACAAAGCGTAGGAGGGAAGGAAGCGAGAAAATGGAAGTCCGAGGACCAAAAGAGGTGGGCCCACGCGACCAAATTCCTTGGCCGTGTGGAGCACCCCCTTTGGGCCCTCGTGGCTCCGATGCCGTCGATCTTCGTCTCCGTGGCTTCGTCTTGACCTAAAAACGTCTATAAAAATAGTCCCCCGAAGAGTTTCAGAAGGAGGCGGCGGAGAAACACGAAACCAAGAAACAGAGAGTCAGAAGGCTGCCGCCGGAGAAGATTGGAGGGGGGAAACGCCACCGGATCACCTCCGGAAGGCTCCTCCATCCCCCCTCCGGAGTCTCCATCAACACCACCGTCAAGACCAGCACCATCTCCATCACCATCTTCGTGATCCACTTCATCCCCCTCATAGTTTGCGATTGTTCGAACCCTAGCTATTGTCTAAGTACTGTTCTACATGTGTGTGAATTGCTACTTGTCATTGTTTTGTGGGGAGATTATATTTTCAGATTGTGTTGTACCACTTATGCCATTGAATCATATCGTGTATTTGCGTTCTGAGTAGTTCTCTCATGTTCCCGGGGGCATAGGATGGATTGGCAATGATTTCACTATACATGTTTGAGTATTTGGTCAAGTCTTTATCTTTTACGATTGTCTTATTGTACAATATATGAGTGCACGCATATGTTGAGGAATGCATGAGGTGATCACACTATGTAATGGATTGGGTAGGACCTAGGAGTTGACAACTAAACCTATGGTCTAATACATGAAGTTCCATTTGGAGGGGATTAATATCGGGGACCTTAGAGTGTAATGCTATGGTGGGACTTTTATGTCTTAATAACTCTTGTGTAGTCATTTACTTGGCCACATGATCCATCATAAGAGGGTTTAGTCTATTTATTTATCTTTACCTAACTATGGCTCCGTCCAAAGAAGATTAAAACTTGACAAAATATTTACCTTGTTGTTCTAGAAATATCTATGCCATGAAATCCATGTAGCCCTTGGGAACGTTGTCCACACATAAGAAACACACACTTAAGCTTGTCCTCTTGCTGCATAGAGGATTGGGCTTTCTCTCTTTGAGAGCTTTCACTTTTCATGTTTTATTTTCAGCTTTTTACTTTACTTGCAAACTCTACACCAAAAACCAAAACACTTGCATCATTTTACTTTGTCTAGTGCATAGATAATAAGAATAGTGACACTCTTATTTGAAAGGATAAACACTTATACCTTCTACTCCTCGTGGGATCGATACTTTACTTACACATCGAAGATTTCAACGATCCCCTATACTTGTGGGTATCAGCCGCGCGCCTGCGGCACGATGGTTACCAGAAGCCTGGGCGCGCGAGGGAGAGACGGTCTTAGCGGCCGCAACCTCGGACTTCTTCTTGGGCGGCATGCTCGGCGGAGAACTTGACGATGATCTCTGAGTTGGTGAAGACGAGATCAGCGCTTGCGCCGGATGTCGTGTCTCAAAGGACGGACACCGGGGATGACAGGCACCCCCTTTGTAGATTCAGTAGGGGCGCGAAGGAGGCTGGAAGACGTCTGTCGGGGGACGATCACCGGCGAGCTCTCACTCTCTCTGGATCTCGGCGTGTGGAGCAAATAAGCGAGGGACACGGCGATCTACCCAGGTCCAGGCCGCCCGAAGGCTAAAAGCCCTACTCCTGCATATCTGGATAGATGGAAGAAGCATGGTGTGGCTACAATGGTGTCTCTGGCGAGGTACCCGGCAGGGGTACTAGCGAGAGGAAGAGGAAGGACAGATCCTTGCTCGGAGGAGATCACCTTCCCTCTCTTCCCTGCCCTAGCCTAGCTCTTTGGTGTTCTTCTACCTTGGCTCCGGTCCTGGCCCAGTCTACTCTCGTCTTGCTTCGCCCTTGTTCTGTTCTTTTTTCCGTCCTTTGTCCTCCATGCATTGGTCCTCCTTTTATAGATAAAGGGGTTGCCACAGAGGTCATGCGAGGAGTGCGAGGGGATCTTGGTGGGAAGGAACCCCTCTCCATGGTGGAGCCGGAGACGTGGCCTCTCCTCCTCCAAGTATCCTTCGTCGGGTTGGTGAGATCCTCTCCCTTTTGGGGAAAGTGAGGTGGGCAAGGGCTGACACACCGCAGGTGGTGTCCCCTGCCCGCGCCTACCTTCCGAAGGCTTCTGGGCTCTTCTACCGTCTTCTGTAGGGTGGTGGAAGCCTTATCTTCTGCTCGTACGGACTGGTCCCCGAGAGGGAGCCTGGCCCCGCCGGGGTCTCGCGCTCTCGGGGTCTTCTGCTCCTTCAGGGGCACGGAGGACCCGGGGGTCCTTGGCACCCGGTGGTGTTAGCTGGCGCGCGGGGTGCCTGCTAGATCTTGCTCATGTCCATCTTCGGGTTGGCCCCACAGGCGGTGGACCCACTTTGGCAGCACTAGGGGAACCCCATGTTCCATTGTTGTGACAATTCCTGTGGCGAAGGAAAAAGAAAAAGGTAACTACCGGGTTCTACTAAAAATCTTAACAAGTTATATTCACCCGACTATCAAGTTCTACACAGAAAATTACCAAATTAATTTCTTGAAACCAGAAAGTTATCCATTAGGCACTTACCATATAAATGTAATGAAACTACCATGTTGTCCACCAATACATATCCGATAAAATCATTGTAACTAATAGGTTATCCACAAGGGATAATTGCTTTTGTGCCCTGGTTCTCTCTAGTTTATATGTTTGTGCCATACCCGCGTAGTTTCTCTCGTCCGTACCCTGGCAAACTCGTTGATGGCACGCGGACAGCCAAGACGGCCGTTTCCATTTGGTCAACCTCGTTTGACCGTAACTTAGCCTGACTTGTGGGGTCGGTCTGGCGCGGCTCGGTTGGAATCGCATTGAGTGGGGCCGGGGCACTAGTCTGACAAGTCGGGTCGGCTCAAACTGACCATGTCTCCCGCTGCGCTGTTGAATCATACGTATTGGTGTTGGTGTTGGTGTTGTTTTTTAGTCCCACCTCGCTAGTTGGGTGTGTGCGCGACCTCTTTATATACCACAACATTCCAAAGCTATCGTTAAGCATTGAAAGGAGGGGGGTTTAACCGGGCCCGGACCCCCTTCTTTCAATTCTTTTACGGATGATTAGTCATTTGTCCCAACAAATATAAGCAATTTCTGGTGTAAAATACTTGTTGCTGTATAGATCCGCCCCTAAAATTGTAGATAATTTCGGTACGGATGATTAGTCATTTGTCCCAAAAAAATATAAGCAATTTCTGGTGTAAAATATGTGTTGGTTTATATATCTGCCCCTAAAATAGTAGATAGTTTCGGTACGGATGATTAGTCATTTGTCCCAAAAAAATATATGCAATTTCTGGTGTAAAATACGTGTTGATATATAGATCTGCCCCTAAAACTGGAGATAGTTTCGGTACGGATGATTAGTAATAAGCGGTTGGTCCAAATGAGATGACTGGTTTATCATAAGCGGTTGGTCCAAATAACATAGAGGTTACATTGCATTTATTAACTACGACTGACGATCAGCAGATAAACAAATCCTAGAGCAACTATACGGAGATAAAATCCTACAGCTATCAGATTAGCCTGCTTCTTCAGATCATTCATCTGCCTTAAGTGCTTGTTCAACTTCTTCAGTTCGCCTCTCACTTCCGCAAGCCCCATCGGAGGAGCAACCATGTCAGACCCGATCGGCGGAGCAACGATGCCCATCGGCGGAGTAAGGGGCGCAATCTCTACATCAGACGGCAGAGGAAGGTCGCTGGGCGTGCGCCGTCTAAGCTGTGCAACGTATTCATCCAACCACTGAAAATGGTTGCATGGTTCCAACCCCTGAAAAAGTTAACCTGAACCCTAAATCCCAGATCTTAGCAAGAAATTGAAAACACTGAAGAAATCAAAGCAAAAGGATGCGAGAGAAAGATCTTTACATCCTGTGGCAGGCTCAGGCATTTCAAATACTCGCGCCCCTTGTTGTTTCCTTGCGTACAAGCCTTACAGGCCAGTGGCTCCTTGCGTGAGCATTTAGAACATGGCGGCAACGTCACCTCAGGCTGCTTTGGCCAATTGGGGCGAAGGGATGAAGTGGAGGAGCTCGACATTGCTGCTGCCCTTCGTCGCCGGAGAGGAATAAGAGGAAGGAATAGGAAGAAGAAGATGGTCCAAAGAGGATGGATGCTCTGTCTGTGAAGAGGAGGCAAATGGTGGGTCCGCGGTGAGCGTGTAACGGTCACATGCGGCGGTGCGGCTGTTGCGAGTCCACCAACCCTTTTTGATTAGAAATTGGGCCGTTTACCCTACCTTTGGAGCTCATTTGAAACACATTGAACGGGTTGTGCAGAATGAGCTTCTCACACGGGTTACAGCCAATCAGATCGCAGAACGAGGCTCTCGCGGATCACCCCGAGTCTGCCAGATTCCTTCTAGAGGACGATCGAACGGCTGTAGTTTGACCGAAATTTGAAATGAGCTTCAAATATTAAAAAAAATCAAAAAAAGGAAAATCCTGCGCACATAGTCGTCTAATGTCATATACTAGCGACTCAAGTTGAAAAACATTGTCTACATACATTCAAAATGAAAAGGGCATGGATCTCATATGATATCGCAAAACTCAAACGATCAGAAGTGATTTTGGAATTGCAACATGAAATTTTCAAAAACCTCACAAAATCTTCATTTTGGAGTGACTAAGAAGGATCCATGCTTAGTTTTTCATTTTCATGTCAAAAACTTGTTTAAATGTTGGTCAAATTTAGGTTTGACTGAATTTGAATTAAGCATAATAAATTCAAAAATTATCGAAAAAATGAAAAACCAACACACATAGTCTTCATATGTCATATACTAACGACTCAAGTTGAAAACATGGTCTACATACATTCAAAATGAGAAGGGTATGGATCTCATGTGATATCGCAAAACTCAAACGATGAGGTCTAAGGTTGAAGAGAAGTGGTTTTGGAATTGCAACATGAAATTTTCAAAAACCTCACAAAAGCTTCATTTTGGAGTGACTAAAAAGGATCCATGCTTAGTTTTTCATTTTCATGTGTTAAACTTGTTTAAATGTCGGTCAAACTTAGGTTTGACCGAAATTTGAAATGAGCTTCAAATATTCAAAAAAGGAAAATCTTGCGCACATAGTCGTCTTATGTCATATACTAACGATTCAAGTTGATAAACAAGGTCTCCGTACATTCTGACGAGAAATGCATGTATCAATTGTGTTTCTCAGACTATGTCGTAATAACTCAAGAGTAAAGAGAAGTGTTTTTGGACTTCCAACATAAAAATTTGAAACAAATGACCGGAGGCAAGCTTATCCATCATAATATAATTACGGTGACGCACATAGCGCGCCCAGAGCGCGCCAGTTCATGCACAGAGCACGCCCATAAGGTGTTCGACCAAAATACATCCGACCAAAATACAACTCATAGTAATATTAATCAGTCTCTTCTTTGACGTCGTCAAAGCCGGACATCATCTCGTCTGCCCACTGCTCGATCTCTTCGCTGGGGTCGCTGATCTATTCGTCTGACTGCTCGATGTCTTCGTCGTGCCCCTCGACGTCTTCGCTGACCTTCTCAAATGTCAGCTCGATGTACTACTCCTTGACGATCACCTTGATAACGTAGAGATCACCAAATCGAATCTGCAGTTGCTCCCAGAATAGATCCCAGCTCTTCGTGAACTCGATGTAATCCTCGTCGTGGACCACTTGATATGATCCAAAGATCTCGATATCGTCTGTCGCGAAAAGACGAGATTTTTCGTGAACTTGACGTAATATGCGATCACGCGATGGAATAACATCGTAACCATCTACTACCGCAATCTTGAGATGCTATCAAAATAACATGAGCATCGTATCAGAATAGTTCAAATGACAGAATAGTTTAGAAAATGTAAATGAATACGAAACGTTTGAATCATACTAGAGAAAACGACATCTAGATAATCATTCTCAATCCTGCGCACGTAGAACTTGAGGGATCTCTTCCAACTCCCTCGTGGCATCTTTGAATAAAACGAGAGATATCGTATTCATTTCTAAATAGGTGACATCTCTCGGTTCGTGAAATATGCTCGACAGGAGGGCTGGCTTGCAGCATCTGTCAATCTGTTTAAACTCTGATCAAAGAGAGGAAGGCATTCAGAAAACTTGTAAACTACTCAATGTGTAAGAAAAAGAACACAAACCAGCATACCCGTGTGTTGCAAAAAAGGTTTTGCAGCAATGTGCTCGTTAGTCACTTCAACATTGAACACATGCTGATCTTCATTCCAAGTGAATTTGACAACATCGCCCTCCTCGATGTCGTAGCCTTCACATAGTGCTCTCCACTGCGTTCCACATATCTCCGTGTACATATGGGTGTTCGGGCTATCACTTAGCCGCTTACAGAGATATCTCCGATCTGTTTCATTTTCAATTTCCCACCTATCCAGGTAGAAGAAGTATTGGTCTCCGTTCGGATACCTAGCCTCCATCTAGTTCTTATGAGGGCCGATTGGCCGGCTCTCTAGAAGATATCTTAAAGGGCATGGCAGAATCTACATGTAATACAAAACCGGAGAAATTATGAAGACACTCATTGAAGGAAAAACAAATGACATTCACTCGAATTTGAAAGGAAATACTTACAACGGCCTTTTTGTAACCGTGTTCAATCGGGACTTTGAAAGTATTGGAACGACGAGTTAGTATGCGACAGAAAGTTGCTTCGTGAAGGCACATAGCACAGGGATCGACGACATCGCTATCGGAATCCTATTTTAACAAATAAAATTTAGAACCAGATAAACAGGCGGAACCTGGGGTTTTTCCCCCATTCCGCAAGCCAAATAGAAAATAAAATCTACTCACATTTAATGCACCATTAGGAAAATGAAACATGTAGAGAATATAGTACTGACCATCGAAATGGGGTTGATGGACTAACTGCAGCTGGAACCGTCGGCGACCAAAAAAACCCCAAACGGCGAAGGCGGCCGTACAATGGCGTGGGCGATGGAGCTCCTTGCTTGTCCCTCCTCCTCGACGGGCGACGGGAGACGGGAGGGCGACGGCAATGGCGATGGCGATGGAGCTCCTTCGCGCCTTTAATCACCCTGCTCTCCGCCCTGAATCCAACTCCTATTGCTCTGTTCTTGGCGGTTCCTCGGGGGTTCTATGGGCGGCAGCAGTGAGCCAGGGAAAAAAGACCATGTGGGCCCCATCGGCGGTATCCCTTGATTAAAAAGCTGTCCCCTTTCCCAAAAAAATAAACAAGTGCCCCGGCCCCACTAGATGCGATTCCAACCGATCTGCCCCTGGCCGACCCCACAAGTCAGGCCAAGTGACGGTCAAAGGAGGGTGACCAGACGGAAAAAGCCCTCTTGGCTGTCTGCGGGCCGATTTGCGAGCCAGCCAGGACACGGACGAGAGAAACTACGCGGATATGGCACAAACAGATAAACTAGAGACAAACAGGGCACATAAGCAATTGACCCTATCCACAAAACATTTACCAGGTTAATTCGGTGAGACTATCGGGTTATCCACAAAACACTTGCCAAATTAATTCAATGCAACTACCAGATTATTGACTTAACACTTAAATAAATTCAATGCAACTACAAGGTTATCCACTAATGCTTACCATATAGAATCAATGTAACTACCAGGTTATAAATGTGATGCAACACCAATACTCAGGGCCAGCCGTAGGCCAGACCTTACTGATACTTACCGTATAAAATCAACATGACTACGAGATTATCAAGCAGTACTTACCAAATTCAGTGGAGCTATCATATTTTCCACAAAAACACTTATCAAATTAATTCAAATGCAACAATGAGGTTATCGACAAGACTACTTCAAATGCATCTGTCAGGTCATTCACAAACACTTAAACACTTAACATGTAAATTCAGTACAACTACTAGTTTATCCACAGTTATCAGAGGTTACCTATGTAACATAATCATTACTAGATTATCCATGTAGCAATTTATCCCAATAACGGTTACAAGATTAATCACTCACGTTTACCAAATTAATCAGTCATGGTTAACAGATTATCCATGTAGCAATTTCACATTACTTATAAAAGCAATTACCAGTCAAGGTCACAGTTATCCAATTACATAGTTGAAATTACCAGGTAAATTAATTAACCATTACAAAATTATCAGCTATCACCACTAACTAGATAGAAGCATACTCATGTCGTGTAGTGGATGTCAGGAGGACTATAAAGGGGGCAATGAGGTATCGTGGTGGCACTGCGTTCCCTTCTACGCCCATGTGCATGTTGGGCGAGCAAGCGGTTATGTCATGGAGCTCCCATCTTGTCAACTTTGTCGCTGCGTCCTACAGTTCCTTCTCCACTAAGTGCACCCCACCATACTCCTTCTCCGCCAAGTGCACCGCACCATATCCAACGCATCACCACCCTCTGATGCACGCTCGACCCTCAAGGTGGCCAATGCCCACCAATGACACAGCTGCTCTCGTGGATCAATCCTATGCTTGACCTTCACTAGCACAGTGAAGCGCGCTACCACTCTCAGGGGCAGTTGATGTGACGTCTATAGCCCCATGGTCGCATCAGAGAAACACAATAGTTCTACAAAAAAAGCAACTATCATATTATTGAGATGCAATCTCAGATTAGTTACAGACAAACTAGAAGGATCTACAGAAATAAAATGCAAATTAGTTGTTCCAGTTTTCAAACATCTACCACATTGTTCTCGAAAAAAAACATCTACCACATTTGACAGGAAGGCAGGCCATTTATACAGTAAAACTACCAATATATTCACAAGTAAACTACCAATTAGTTAGAAACGACATCACATTCGACAACAGCCGCCATCAACTACCCCTTTTAATTACTAGACTATCCAAAATAATTGACATGTTTTTTCCACACTGCTACCAAATTTATTTATAAAGAGAAAACAAATTGTTCCATACACAGTTTGTGTAGAAATAGTTATCAGGTTTATCCATAACAACTATCAGATTTTATTCACATAACTATCAGATTTTTCTAATACAACTCTACCAATTTCTATAGCGGTTTGTTAAGAAATAACTACAAGATTTTGCCAAAATAATTACCAGTTTTTTTCTCACAGCTACCGAATTTATTTACAAAGAGATACCAAGCTGTTATAGATCAGTTTTTGGATACAGTTAGTAGATTTTTTCAAAACAACTGCCAGATTCATTCACATGGCTACCATATTATTTATGAAAAGTGAAGATTATTATAATGGGCAAATTACAAAAAGATTTCTCTACATGCGACACTTCATGTCTGATTTTGGCACAATGTTGCAATCCATCGGAGCAGCCTGCTGCAATGATACAGCCAGAGGGCCGTCGGTTTGTGTCGTACGATTCGTCCGACAAGAAAACACAACTCAACTACAAGCTAATGACTTAAGGCTTGTAAACTGTTTCTCTATATCAACAACAAATGGAGTGCAATCAGTGTCTCATTTGTCAATCAGGAGATAAATTGTGGTTCATGCCCAACCATCAGAGCATCTCCAACAGGGCGTGGTACTTTAGCGCGGCGTGGGATAAACCGCCAATTTAGCGCGCGCGGGGTTGGTTTTGTAGCTCCAGCAGACGCACTAAAATCACGCGGGTTGCAAATATTTTCACGCGCGCGGCATTTTGCACAATCGCGCGCACAAAATATTGCGCGTGCGGAACAGCGCGCGGCAAAAGTCAAAGCCGACGCGTGCAGCGAACGACCAGGACATTTCACCGCGTGCAGCCCCTCCCCCATTTCCGCCTCCACTCCGGCGGCGTCGCCGCCCTTTTTTTGCGCCGCTCCGGCCGCCGTCTTGCTCGCCGTAGTAGATCAGCACGCGCCGGAGGTCCACAAGGTTTTTTGACGCGCCGGGCTGGTCGAATCGACTAACGACCAACTGCGCCGCCGCCGCCGCCCCGGAGTCGATTTCCCATTGGCGAGCACCGCCGACGCCGCCGCAGACGCCGCCGCCCACGCGCGCACCCCGACGCCCACTCGCAGGACCAACCCCTTCAGCCGTCGCCGTCTCCACCGGCGCGTGGAGGTATGTCCCTTTTCTCAAATTTTTGTAACCCGCACGCGACATTTTGAGCTCAATTTAATCTATGATTTCAATATGTAGATGCGCCTATCGTATGATTCGTCCGGTGAGGAGTTTGATTTAGAAGAGGAGGAGAACATGTAGATGATTTTGTCTATGCGCGCGAATCGACCGAAGCACGGTGGTTCGGTCTATGGTCGTCAAAAGTTGTGGTGGGAGCGGATTGAGGAGCACAACAAGTTGATTCGCGCCTACTTTGCTGAAAATCCAACCTACCCCGAGAGCTATTTTCGACGCCGCTTTCGGATGAGTATCGACTTGTTCGATACTATTTGCAAGGAGGTGAAGAAGAAGGATCGTTTTTTTTTAGCAAAGGAGGAATGCTTGCGGCGAGCTTGGGCATAGCACTTACCAAAAAGTGACCGCCGCGTTGCGTATGATTGCATACGGCATTCCAGCCGGTCTTGTTGATGACCATTTGGCAATGGGCGATTGTCAAGCAATTAAGTGTGTGAAACACTTTGCAATAGCCATTGTGCAAATGCTCGGACCGCACTACTTGAGAGCCCCCAATCACTACAAGAAAACCACCCCTATAGCAATACATAGCTTGCATCGATTTAAATATGTGTTGCTGATTTTTCTCGTAGATACAGATATATGTGTTGCTGATCATATCTGTTATAGGCTATCCGGATAGCAACCGATAAAGTGCGTTGGAAGCACTATCTGTTGTCGACTATACATATAGCAACCGATACTAAATACGTTGCTGACCATATCTGTTAGACTAGCCACACATTTTTTTAATCCGTACACCATAATAATTCTCAATTTTTTTTAGTACACAATATTTAATGGACTTTTTTCTGTACAAGAAATATTTTGCAAAATAAAAGAAAATATGAGCTACACAGGAATTGACCACGTGACCTGTCGTCTATGACATTTGTGTGCTCCGAAGAGGAGAAAAACTTTATTGTAGCTTAACTTTATCACTCCACGACTCCACCTAGTATACATCTGGGTCAGTTCGATGGATCCTATCCAGGCACGGCAGGCCGCCGAGCGAGTTCATCGGTAGCAGCCAAGCGCCGTCAAATCCCGATTTCTCCTCTTCCGATTCCTCTTCTAATTATACGTTGTTTGTTGCAGCTAGAGCCGTCCGGTGGCGCCGCCTCCGCAACTTCATCTTGTCTGTGCCATTCTCTTCCGATACACCTTCTTCAAGATTAATCGGTCATCGCATCCACGGCTGGCCGGTGGCAGTAGCACGCTTGCAGGTACAACTAGTTTGAACCCTCCCTCCCAAGTCCCAAGTCCCAATTCCCTCATCTCTCTCCTAATCCCTCCATCCAGGCACATCAATTCTTTAACTCAATTTCTATGGGTCTTATCCCAGGCATATCAGCCTTCAGGAAGGTCCTGCCGGCAGGTCCCAATTCATAAGGTAAGCGTCCCTCGATCCTCTCTTGTTTCCTCCCTCCTTTATTACCCGATTAGAAATTGCTGAGAAGATGGAGATTTAGTATGAACGCCTTATACTGAGTAATAGGGGAGAGGGCAGAGACGCCCTCACCAGCCTTGGGTCGACGCACTATTTAGTATTTACTCCTCTCTCTTTCAGTAGTGGTTAATTGTTTCTTCATGGTTTAATGACGCATTTAATCATGTTGGTGTAGTCGGTTGTAACCAAAGATTAGCAAGTTTTTGTGAGGGCAAATAGGTGTTGGTTGATTATTCTGGTAAGAGTAGATATATAAAACTGATATACGCAAGCTTATATGTGTTTGTACTATATGGAATTAATTAGATAAGACTTCTGAAAAAACATGTACGTTTTAGTAATCTAAACGCACCCTAGTTTAAACCAGATATCAACTTTCAAGTGGGCAGTATCCGTTGGATAGTTGCAGAACACAATAGAACAATACATTCCGAATGTTCTCAACTAAATTGTATTGAAATGAACTACACTGAACCTCATGCATTTTACTGATCTTTGTATCCAGTGTGGAATGGATTTAGAAGCCATCAAGTTGTTGTTGCGTTGTCCTAGAGGAACAACAGAGCATTTAACCGGTGTAGATGGATTTCTGGAATTTGCATATAAAGATAAGCTACAAGATACAAAGATCCTATGTCCATGTGAAGATTGTGTGCATAGTACTTTTCTATCAAGGTATGATGTCCGTGACCACTTGGTGTGCAATGGAATGCTTGAGAATTATGATAAGTGGGTTTTTCATGGTGAGTCTCTCTCTGATAAGCAACCGCAACCCCGCAATGAAGGGATGAAGGCACACATGAACGATTTAATTAGTGATGCACTTAGGCATGTATATGATGATGTGCCTATGTGTGACAATTCGGATTTGGAAAACCCACTTTCACATGGACCAAACATAGAAGCACAAAATTTCTACAAACTGATTAAAGACTCAGAGAAACCCTTGTGGCCAGAATGTGAATTATCTCAGTTATCCTTACTTGTGCTTTTGCTTAATGCTAAATCCATGAACAAATGGTCTGATAAATCATTTGGAGATCTACTTGATATTCTGCACATGGCTATACCTAATGGAAAGGAACTTCCCCAGAATTTTTATGAGTCCAAGAAGATTATTTCAAAGTTTGGCCTTGGTTATGAAAAAATCCATGCATGCCCAAATAATTGTCAGTTGTTCTGGAAAGACAAAGTAAATGATGATTTCTGCTCTATCTGCAAGGCTTCTAGGTGGAAAGATAAACAACCCGAAACTAAGTTAACCAAAAAGGAAAGAAAGAAAGCAACCCCAAGCAAAGTTTTAAGATACTTCCCGATCAAGGAGAGACTGAGAAGGTTCTTCATGTGCAAAGAAACAGCAGCATTAGCGCGATGGCACGATGAAGAGCGCACCAAGGATGAGAAGCTACGACATCCAGCTGATTCCCAGGCATGGAAGCATTTTGATGAAAACAATGGATTTGCATCTGATTCCCGCAATATTAGGTTTGGCCTAGCTACTGATGGATTTAATCCATATGGAATGTTGAGCTCTAGTTATAGTTGTTGGCCAGTTGTGCTAGTCATGTATAACCTACCTCCATGGCTATGCATGAAGGAATCTTACCTTTCATTGTCTTTAATTATTCCTGGACCTAAGAGCCCCGGAGATAATATTCATGTCTTTCTACAACCCCTTTTAGAAGATTTGAGGGATTTATTTATCAATGGAATTTCCACCTATGATGCATCAAAAAATCGAGTGTTTACTCTCAAAGCAGCCGTGTTGTGGACCATAAATGACTTACCAGCCTTAGGGATGCTTGCTTCATATATGGTGCATGGAGAATTTGCATGTCCACCTTGTGGTGCAAATGCATCGACCAAGCGCTTGAAACATGGGAAAAAATCTTGTTTTATGGGTCACCGACGATTTCTGTCACCTGATCATGAATTCCGTAATGATAGTTCTTCTTTTGATGGAACAAGTGAGCATAGAACAGAGCCTGAAACTTATTATGGGCGCCCTGTATTAGAACACATAGATGCTATTGGAGATTTTAAGAAGTCGAAAACTTATAAGGGCAAAAGCAGTTTATTCACATCATTACCTTATTGGAATACTAATCTCCTTCGACATAATCTGGATGTTATGCATATAGAGAAAAATGTGAGTGATAATATTTATGGCACACTTCTAAATATGGATGGGAAGTCAAAAGATAATCTACAAGCTCGTCAAGATCTGAAAGAAATGAACATTAGAGAGGAGCTGCATCCACAAAAAAAACCTTCAGGAAAGTTTTACTTGCCACCCGCAAGCTTTACTATGTCTAAAAGTGAGAGGCAGCTGTTTTGCAAAGTTCATCGGGATATAAATGTTCCAGATGGATACTGTGGAAATATTTCCAAGTGTGTAAATTGCGTTGAAGGAAAAATTCATGGGCTCAAAACACATGATTGTCATGTCCTAATCCATCAGTTCTTGCCTATTGTTTGTAGAGGTATCCTTCCAGATGATGTCACAGCAGTACTATTTGAACTGTCAGCTTACTTTCGTGGAATATGTTCGAAAGTTTTAGATGTAGATGAGCTTGACCGTTTGGAAGAAAGAATCAAGGTTACACTCTGCAAAATGGAGATGATATTCCCTCCTGGTTTTTTCACAGTTATGGTTCACTTGGTTGTCCATTTAGCAACTGAGTGTAAGATCGCTGGACCAGTTTGCTACCGGTGGATGTATTTCATTGAAAGGTACTAATAAGTTTAAATACAAGTTTTCTTTTTGTTTATTTCATGTCATATACCTTGAAAACTTAATGGTAATGTATGCACTACAGGTATCTTGGTAAGCTGAAGTCGTATGTTCGGAACAAAGCTCGTCCCGAGGGTTCAATTGCAGAATCATATTTGGCCGATGAATGTATGTCATTTTGTTCAAGATACTTAGAGGGATTCTCAACTAAGCACAACCAACCATCAAGGAATGATGACAGCCCACATCAATCTGAATCCTCCATATATTCACACGAGTCTAACTTGTTTCCTCTAGCTGGGAAACCATTGGGAAGACCAATTGCTTACACTTTAGCCGACAACGAAGCAGTACAAGCCCATAGATATGTGTTATTTAATTGTGACGCTGTCAAGCCATATTTAGAGTAAATGTCATCGCACAACTTCTCAATTTGTTTAGTATTAAGTTTTGATCTAAACTTATGTTCTTTGTGTTTCAGGGAACATGGTAAAATTTTGAAAAGAAAGAACCGAAAGAAACGCCTAGATTATTATTAAATTTATAAGTAGATAATATTTCATTTCCCTCCATGATTTTGTTTCCCTCCATTCTTTCCCACCAAATAATTTAAGATCTGATAAAAGATATTTGCTTATGTACGCTAATTATTTCCCTCCATTGTTTCCCACTTTCCCTCCACTTTTCCTAGCTAACTGTCCTACTAATCAGCTCGGCGCGCTAACAGCGGTTCCCCTTTTTATTTGGATCGGTCTCATCTGAGACGTGGTCACGCGCACGGCCAGCAGTGGCGGCGGAGGCCTCTCATCCGATCTCCAATCCGATCCCTCGAGGTTCATCCACAGGTTAGCGGCTTCTCTTCTGATCCCTTCTCTTTTCTTGATCGCTCTACCCAAATCTACTTCTCTAAATCGCCATGGGTGTCCCACGCACAGCAGGCCGGTGCCGGCAGCACACAGCGAGTTCATCAGATCAGCCGCCCTCCTGTCCTCGATTCTACTGGGAATTCTTCAGGTCAGGTCTGTGCTATTTGCCCAATCCCCCATTTAGCATGTGACTTTGTTTCTCGCACATCCGCAAACGGCGATAGGAACAATTTCCTAGCTGTTATGCCCCGTTCCCGATTGATCCCAGGAATAAGCCTTGCGTCGATATTAAAGGGCGTGGATTCACTTATTAGGTAGAACAATTAAATGGGTGAAATTAATTGTGTGTTATGATTATCATATTGCAAACAGATATGACGAGGAAGAAAATGCATGTTGTCGAATCCAATCAAGAATATATGGTGGAGGAACAGATCGAACAACAGAATTGTGCTGAACAAGTTGTGGAATCTTATGATCCGCAAGTAATAACAAGAAATGTCGAAGAAGAAGAAGGATTCTCATATTGTGATGATGAAGATGATGATAATGGCGAAGGTAATCTGGAAGCTAGTCATTATTCACTGCAACAATAATTATTCATCCTCATAAGAGATACACCTAGTTAATACTATAACTTTTTGTGCTAATTTGACATTTGTCAGCTGTAATTGAAGTAACAAAAGAGCGTAAGAAGAGAAAGCTTAAAGATATTTGGACCCTTCCAAAAGGGAAAAGGATTGTTGTTAAGTGCAATGATTTAGATCAGCCAATCGGAAAAGAAGGTAAACATCTTGGAGATTTTCTTGGCACGGTTGGTAGAAATGGATCCTTGTGTAGCTTGTCCTACAGGGACTGGAGATTGCTGATAGGAGAAAGAGATAAAAAAGACAATGAAAGGAAAAACTTGAAGGCTATACTTGACCAAGTAAAGGTACGTCGTACAACACTAGGAACCTTTTACTCCATTCTTATATTTTCCTTGCAACTTAGTTACTCTATTGTTTTCTGATTATTCTGTAGATGAGGTTCCTTTATCCTGCTCGAATGGAAAAATATATACTAGAAACAATTAGAGACCGATGGAGGCAATATAAGTCAGATCTGAAAGCACAATATTTTGATGAGAAAAAGAGCGTCGAAGTAAATTATAGCAATGGTCCAAAATGTGTGAGCCCGGATCAGTGGAGAGCTCTGGTGAATTATTGGACAAGCCAGAAAGCAAAGGTAGCTAGACTTTTATTTGGTTTATCATTTACATTTTGCTTTATCAGATTAGCTTTCCCACAAAAGTAAAAGTTATGCGCATAACTTTTTCCTGTGATTCTTTGTAGGATATAAGTGCTCAAAATAGGGTAAATTGTGGGAAGAGGAAGTCCACACATACAGCTGGAACAAAGAGTTTTCCTCGAAAAAGGGAGGAATTGGTACAATTTTAATATAACTATATGCATTTATTTTCTATTCATATGATGTGAAGTCATCACTAACTTTGTAAATAATTCAATATATCTTATTAGAGAGAAGAAGATCCCGAGAAGAAGTACCCTCATAGGGCTATCTTGTACGTGCAAACACACAAGCCTAAAACCAAGAATAACAAGATAATTAATGAACATGTGGTATATGCTCGACCTTCAACCTTTCCTATTTTATTCTGCTATTTCACATACTGGTTTTACTTAGAAATGGTTCTGTAATTCCTGATCCGAATTTTTAATGAATAAGAGGACAAGAGACAACTCAAAATGCACCAGATGAGGATGATATGTAGCTGGGTGCTGTTTATCTCCGGTAGCATTATATTTTTCATTGTTACCAAAACTAAATAAATCTTTATTTCCTTCTTTTATTACTCCTTTGTATTGTATTAACAATATTTCGGTCAGACTAGGATATGCTGCAATTTTTGGTTCAATCGCAAATATTTTGTTCAGCTCAATCTAGTAAATGTCCTCTGATGTTCTTAACTCTCTTAATTACTCTATCCTTGTGATTAGGCAAAGTTGAAGGATATCTTAGAGAAGCAACCAGAGTTAGCAGATGCAAGCCAAGGAAAGACTGCTTGGAAAGGAGATGCATTGAATAGAGTATTAGGAGATGACAAGTCTGGTCATGTACATGGTTTGGGACTAGTTCCAAATCCAAACAAAGTTTTTGATGTGTCAACTTCCCGTCGCTTCCAGAATACACATTTTACTTCATTGGAGGATATACCAAATGAAGCTATGATATCCTTTAAAGTTGACATGGAAAAATTAGGACAACATGTGAAGAATCAAGATGCTGAAATTCTAGAACTAAAAGCGAAGATAAGAAACATGGAAAGAGAACAAAATCAGGTAAAGTTATAGGAAATTCACCATCATTTGTTTTCAGGACTAATCTAACTAATATGACAGGGAGATTCTGAACCACTGTCTACACTTCAATATTCTCATCCAGTAGATGGAATTTCCAACAGGAAAGTATGTACCTTTTCGAAGTACATAATAATTTTTCAAAGTTCACTCCGATACATATGATATGTTATCACCTTTTAATTTTCTTTCTCCTTCTAGAGAGTATATGGTGCTTCTCCCGGTCAACAAGTTCCAGTGGTTGTGGAATCAAATAATTTGATGGTACTGTATGGATGTATTTTTACATACAAACGCAACTTTTTAGAAACTATTAATTTATCTTACCTTTCTCTATAGATCAAGCAAAGTGGTTTCCATGGTATGAACTCGCAACCATCTGAAAAGAGAGTTGCTTCAGCTAAGGTTTGCTCTTTAGCTGTTTTGAAGAACTGCATTGCTTGTATTGTTTGCAATGTATTGGCTTGGTTCTATTTTTGCGAAACTCATGATATATTTTTGATCGCAGAGTAAAGAAATTTCTGTTCAAAATAGCAATGCACGAGAAGGAGAAAAAAATGCTGCTGCACACCCTGTTAGTTTGCCTTTTACATTTGGAACTTATTACCATTACAAACTCATTCCACACTCTAAAGTATCATGTTTCTGATATTACTTTATTGTTACATTACAATTTAGAACAAGGAAACAGTCCCCCAACATACTGCTAAACAAAGAGACAGTAGAGTGTCAACATCAAACAAGGTATGTTCGTCTCTTCAATGTAGTTCTATGTTCAAACTTTAGTGCTCCGATGATGACTTTCAATGTTTTCACATCTGGCTCACAGCATGATGTTCAGAACAAGAATATCCCAAAAGGCGCCACTGCAACAATGCTTTCTAATGTAAATAAACATATCTTCTAAACATGTTGTTTTGTATTATTTTTTATTCTATTGGATGCTTACATTTGGCATGATATCTTTTGTAGAAACAACAGAGTGGTTCCCTAAGTTGGTTGGGTTCTGCTTCACTAGCAGTAAGTTATCTCAACTTATATTTTCCGTAAACAAATATATTCCAGTTTAGTTTTCTTTGAGGATGATGGACATGAGCTAACAAATCCTAACTTATTTGCCATACAGGTAGGCACTAAAGTATTTTTGAAGAGCTTGTCTAGCGGGAACAAAGACGTTGCCCTTGCTACAATTGTAAGTTGCGATCCAAAGTATAAACTTGATGGTGTAGAAATAACAAATCAGTTCTACCTTGTACATGTCAATGCTGCATTAGTGAAAAATGAAGAGTTGGTACGGAAACGGAAAAACTGCCTCAACCTTGGTAATGCAGAAGGAACAAAAATTGCATGGCCTTCAACCTTTGTACGTTGCTAGCTTGCTATCTCATTATTTATATAATGTGATGCCTTTATTTCCGTCTTAACAATTTTACATTTTTTCTATTCTAGATTCAGAAGATAAATGGATGACGTGTTGAGTGCGCATAGGACAATGTTGTCGCAGCTGGATACATATTTAGTTATATCATAAGCTGGATACATATTTAGTTATATCATAAGCTGGATACATATTTAGTTATATCATAAGGTAGTGATGTTGCCAACAAAACATTTATGTAATGTATCACATGTATCATGAATGGCGTTCCTCTTGTAAAACAACATTTTTCAATTTATGATATGTTTCTCTTGCGTCTATTGTCATACTAATTATTTTCATTTCAGTCAGGTCTTTAAAGTGTGCACGTTATGTACAGCATATTTTTAAAAAAGGGGACCGTTGGTTCAGTGGTTCAATACCTCAATCAGTAATTAAGAAAAATATTATTTTTCGTTGTAAATATAAATATAAGGTTCAAAAGAGATATCCTACGTATAGGATACAACAAGCTGATCTGGCCCTTGTGGTTAGAGCATTCTGGAGGCTAGGCGCAAAACCGTCCGACCAGGGTTCGAATCCCTCGAAGCGCAAATTTAATTTTGTTCTCGTAGTAAATCAGTTGGGTTGTGCAAACACCAACACATGTAAGTGTTGTCAACCACTATTTCTACACGTTGCTACCTAGCAACGCCTTCGTTACCAACGCCTTCATATGCGTTGCATTGTGCCCTAGCAACGGCAGATAAGGCAACGCATCATAATCTGTTGGTAGAGATGCTAGCAACGCCTATATGGACATTTAGATACAGATAAATGCGTTGTTGTAGGATGGGTTCTCTTGTAGTGAATGCTGAAGATATAGCTAGGATTTTGCCGATGAATGAGGCTAGAAGGTTTCCCGGTATGGTTGGCTAAATTGATTGCATGCACTGGAGTTGGAAGAATTGTCCTGCAACATGGCTTGGACAATTGAAAGGCCACAAAAAGGATTCCACCATCATCCTTGAAGCCGCGGCCGATAAGGAGACTTGGTTTTGGCATTGTTTCTTTGAAATGCCGGGATCTTGCAATGACATCAACGTCCTCCAACGATCACTGCTCGAGACAAGGATTGCCAAACGTGAAGGTCCATCGGTCTCGTTTCAAGCAAATGGCCACACCTACAACTATGGCTACTACCTTGCCGACGGCATCTACCCAAGGTGGCAAACATTTGTAAAGCCGCTCAAGAACCCCAAAGGTAAGAAAAGACTTCACTTTCATAATACACAAGCGGCGGCTAGGAAAGATGTGGAGGGCATTTGGGATTTTGCAAGCCCAATTTGCTATTGTTAGGGGACCGACTAGATTTTGGGATCAAAATATCCTTTGGTATATCATGACCGCTTGTGTCATCATGCATAACATGATCATCGAAAACGAGCGTGGGCAAGAATTGGACTACTCTTCCTATTACTTGATGGGAGTTCCCGTCCAAGTGGGTAGGAAAGAAGAGAGACTAGCCCATTTTATTGCCTCGTACCATGTCATTCGTTAAACCGAAGTCCATGATCAACTTAAACTTGATCTCGTTGAGGAGTGGTGGAATTGGAATGGGCAACAATGATCATGTTGCATTTGTTGTATTTGTTGTATTGTTGACATTTGTTTATTCATTTGAACTATTCGTTGTTGCTATTATTTCTGTTGTAATAATAATTGAACAATTTATGGATGATTTTATTTTTGTGTGTTTGATCTTCTATTTTAGAGATAGATGTGTAAATTCTGTTTGTGCAGCCGCGCGCGCTGCAAAATACAGCTTCCAGTGAAGCACTGTTTTACCGTGCGGCAAAATAGCGCATCCCGTGAAGCAACAATTTTTGACACGCGCTGTAAACGCTAAAACGACGGTGCAAACGCTCCAGAACCACACAAGCCACATGCCACTCACCACTTGCATAGGCAGCACAGGTAAGAGAAAAATTGCACATAACACCAAACTTTGATTCCAAAGTTGCAAAAAACACAGAAATCAAACACTTTTTATGGCTAGCCCCAGCTTTTCACTTAATAAGTTGCATCTAGCCCAAAACATTGATTTACATGCTTAACAATTAACTAACATGAGTATTTAATTATACAAGAATCTACATCATACTATGTTATTTGATGGTTGGATCTAAAATTTATGGCTAATACTTGACACGACAATAATAGACGTGTTACCGAGTAATCTAGCTTGACACGATTAAGTTGGAATACTCTCGACATAAAACATGTTACATACATAATAATAATCATGTACGCGTACATTTTTTTCAGCGGTCTGTTTTACCCGTTTTAGACACTCATATTTTTTTTATTTTTCGCTACAGAAACAACTCTCATGTTTGATCGGACGTGAAGAGTGTGTATGGATATTAAAACTTGCGTGTCAAGATAATATACTAGCTAAGTCCCTACAAAAAAGCTCGAACAGGGAGAGATGTACATGTACGGGTTGTTCAAACTAATTAGCTTATGTGTGGGTGTATGTCATGACATGGTAACGGTGATACATTGTAAAAAAATGAAATCTGATCAGTAAACATAACCGATGTCGTAACATAATCAACTACCTTTTTGTTATAATATATATATATATATCATAATTTTATGATATACAGTGTAAAAATATGGTATAATGGTCATGGACCCACACGTCATATTCTTGTTCAGCCCCTAAATCAATGTTTTGAGCTAGATGCAACTTATTAAGCGAAAAGCTGGGGCTAGCCGTAAAAGGTGTTTGATTTCTGTGTTTTGTGCAACTTTTACACCAAAGGTTGGTGTTATATGCAATTTTCTCCAGGTAAGAGGTATTCTACCGAACATACTCATGGTAAACGGTACAAATCATACTGAATACCAGTAAAGGAGGAAAGCTGTTCAGGACAATGGGATGAAGCAGCCTAGTCCGACAACATCGACGGCAGCAGCGGAGCAGTAGTCGTTGCCCCTGCTCCCTTCTGGTACCACCCTCGAAGATCCCTTCTGAGTACTGGATGTGGGCGGCGTAGCCTCCCAGCATGGAGCTGCTCATGAGGAACCCCGTAAGCTGACGGCAGCGAGGCCTCAAACCTCACAGCGCGGTGCTGCTTCCACGCTGCTTCCTCACCCGATGATGGCTCGCGCGACCTCGTGGGGAACCATATCCCCACTCTAGAACCCCAATCACATCTCCTCCTTCCATCCCCCTCTACTTCCCCGGCTCTCACTCGCTCGATTTCTGATTGAAGAAGCAGGACAACGACTGGATTTAAAAAAAGAACCCGGGGTCTGTGCGAGAGAGAGATTGTGTGGCTATGGCTATTCTGGATCGACTGAGGTGATAAGGTGGGGATCATGAGAGTGGTCATACCGAATTGTACGGATACGCACGTGCCTCACGAAGAGGAATGCGACGACGGGCCTCTCCACCGGCGATGAGTGCGCGTTGCTTCATTCGCCCGCACGAATGGTGACGAGCCGTAGCACGAGAGAGCGCGCCGTGCGGAGCCTTACAATAGGTTTTTCCCTTCTATCAAAGTTTGTTTGATTCCAACAAATAAATTAAAAAAAAGCTTAAAATGGATGTTAGAATTCCTGAGGGAAGTCGTACAAAGATTGCTATGGGAAAATTTTCTATAGAAACTAATCCTATAACTCAAACCACTAAAAAAGGAAAATTTTGTATGGGATAAAATCCTATAAAGTTTCCTTAAATCAAACAAGCCTGTATTGTTTCTCTGCTACTGCTAATCAGCGGTTTAGCTGAGCCAGTTTAACAGTTTAATGAATGGGTTTCTATTTGAATAAGCAGAGTGTGCGTTGGTTCGGATCGGATCTACGCGCGCGATCCACCCGAATAGAACAGTGAGCTGGAAGTATCATGCGTGTCCACTGTCCAGCGCGCGCCAACTAATTTCCAATTAGTTTACTTGCAAGGACGTGCGTGCTCCTGATGATTATTTTCCTTTCCCTAACTCCTCTCAGGGTGCTACCTTCTAGTTTGACCTGGTCAAACCATTTTGCCTTTGAACCTGCATCGCATTTTTTTACTCGCTCGACTTATATCCAGACATATTCATCTAATCTAATTTAGAAGAACGGAGTGAGTACATCATAGGCCATAACTAGCAAATTGCCCGTGCGTTGCAACGGTTTAGATAAAAAAATCAACATCTCCTCGTCCGAACTTGGAACGCAATATGATGTTATTTGTACAAAAAACATTAAGATTCTCTTGTTTCACTTTAGATCCAGTCCATGGTTCTACTTCACAACAATGCTTTCATAAGAGAAGGAAACTCAGCACTTTACAATTTTCTTTTCCATGTTATTATTGTAAGATAATTTACATAAATTGTAGATGAGCATGTTTTGTATGACTTGTTTCTAGTTGTATTCCAAATGTGCACAAGATGCCCACGGACGCCAACCTCAAAGTTCCTACGACAAATATGCAAACCTTAATTCTGAGATTGTGAAAGCAATAGTTTGGAAAGTAGAAGAATCAAAATATAAGGTACTCCAAAATAGCATTGAAAGTGTGATCCAAAATCGGGCTAGTCTCTTCATTAAATCTTAATGTAAAAGTTCATGAGAAATGTCAAGAAACCATGAGCTATAATGTTTAATATACAGATGACCTTCCAATTTTGAGAACTGTTTTTGTCACGTGGATAAAACACTGAACTCTAGCAAGGCAAAATGTAGCAAATTAGCAATAACATCAAGATGGAGTGTTAGGACAATTTTTCCAATAAGTTGGTGTTAGAAAAGTAAGACAACACTCAGATTGCCTTAAAATGGTGATATATGCAACACCAATATGCTTCGTAACCTGCAGAGTCCAGTTCTATGGAAAAGGCATAAATCCAAGACAGAGCAAACTACTGGAATAGAACGTTTGAGATCACGTAAACATTACGTATGTCAGAATTACCTCCTGTGATGTTCTTGTTCGACTGCATATATGACCATGCCCGCTGCAGTCCGCCTCAAGTTGCTGGCGTTCTGTCTGCCGTACTTGCGCAAGCCGTCCTCAGTCTACTCCGTCTCAATTCACGCTCACCGGTAGTCCCGGGTGGTGAGGGGACTCTGTTCGCTCCCAGGGATGACGATGAATTGGTGGTCGTGAGTGACAGCTCCATCCCATCTCGCGCAGCAACACCGATACAGGTTGATTTTTACACATTACATTCATCCTCCGTAACAACGGGAGCCTCCGGTGGCACAGTGTTCATCTCTCCTCCAAGCTTGATGCAGAAACAAGGTCGGTGTGGATCCAAATCGGACAGAGGAACGAACGGGCAGGGGCGGAAGTCGGCGACGCCATCGCGGGAAACGCCAGTAAACGCCGTACAGGCGGCGCCACCCAGCGCGGAGGCACGGGGAGCGAGCTCTGTTTTGACTTGGTAACGATGAGTCTTCTGGATGATTTCCTCATTGTTTAGGGTGTTTTGTGCGAAACGGCCCGTACGGTCGTCAAGCCGTATTAGATAGTGGAGATACCAACATTAAATATACTCCCTCCGTCCGTAAATAAGTGTCTCAGATTATTATGTTAACAACGGCGAAAGAGAAATAAGAAGTTGAACCCAGATTACAAGTTAAGACTCCACACAACCACACAGAAGAAAAATACACCTAAGAGGACTACGACAATCCAAGGAAGGAGCACGTCGCCGAATCTAGAGGTGGAGGGTCATAGGCTCTAGGCCAGGGCGCCCCAAACCTGACCCGAGGCAGAGCGGTGGCCGGCAAACCTTGTCCATGATTGCGCTACCCCGCCTAACCCCTCAAGGCACGCCTCACACCCTTGGTTGTGTAGATTGAAGAGCCGCCACATCTTCAGAATTTATGTAGTAGATCGAAGAGCCACCACATCTCTAGAATCTCCGCCATGGCAGGGCCCGAGACAGATAGCCCGACCTCCATCAGCTGTACGCGCGTGAGGAGCAAGAGGAGCCTTCACCACCGTCGTGACAGGTCAGACCGGTGGTGAAACCGTAGCCAATTCCGTACTGCCAACAGTCGCGAAAACCCCACGAGGACATCCTAAGGGCATCTCAAGTCGCCCCCCAGCGCCCCACAGGAGGCCTTTTTTACGCCGGCGGAAGCAAGAAGGGCCGTTTTTCTACCAGCCTCCTCCCAGAAGCCCAACTAGCGCCGTTTCGGCGGAAATTAGCGCCGGCGCCCCCAGGCGAAACCCAGCCCACTGGGTTCGGCCTGGGGGGGCCGGCGGAAGGAAAAGCACGCGTGGGCCAACGCTGTCGGCGAGACACCGCTTTTCCCCCACCCTGGCTCGCCTTTCCCTCTTCCCGTCTCGCCGTCGCCACGCCGTCGCCGCCACCACCCCTCCTTGCACCGCCGCACAAACGGCAGCTACGAAACCCGCTGTCTAGCCCCGCCAGGCCGCCGACGCCACCCACTCCCTCCGCCGCGATCCCGCCTCCGGGGAGATCCTCGGGGCGGTAGGGCGTCCAACCCGCTCGCAAGGTGTTCGGCGAAAGCCCGGCACATAGCCATGGACTCCGACGAGTAGATACTCGCCGAGCTCTTCGACGAGGAAGATCAGGCCGCCATCGACGACGAAGAACACGGCCTGATCTTGGCCTCCCTCGCCAGCTTGCTCGCCGACGACGCTGGACCGCGGCGTGTTGGATCGACGCGCGGTCGCCGCAAGAGCAAGCCGAGGCAGCGGTACGAGGGGTACTACATCCTCTACTCCGACTACTTCGCCGATGATCCCACCCAGGACGCGAAGGTGTTCCGGCGCCGTTTCAGGATGAACCGCAAGCTCTTCATCAAGATCATGCAACAAATCCGGGAGTTCGACACCTACTTCAAATTGAAGAAGGACTGCACCGGCACGGTAGGCTTTACCTATATTCAGAAGTGCACGATGGCCATGAGGATGCTTGCATACGGTGCTCCCGCAGATGCACATGATGACTATCTGCGCATTAGCGAGTCCACAGTCATTGAGTGCTTGAACAAGTTCTGCCGGACAGTGGTTGCAGTCTTTGGCCCAACGTACTTGCGTAAACCCACTGCGAAAGACACTGCTCGCCTCCTCGCAGAGAATGAAGCAAGAGGCTTTCCTGTGATGTTTGGTAGTATCGACTGCATGCATTGGGCATGAAAGAACTGTCCATTTGATTGGCAGGGGATGTAGAAGGGAAAGGAAGGAGAGTGCTCGGTGATTCTCGAGGCCGTGGCTTCATATGATCTATGGATTTGGCATTCATTCTTTGGTATGCCAGGAACTCACAACGACATCAATGTTTTGCAGTACTCGGATGTCTTCGCTGATCTTGTCGAAGGCCATGCTCCCCCTGTGAACTATGAGATCAATGGACACCAGTACACAAAGTGCTACTATCTTGCAGATGGCATCTACCCCAAGTGGGCAACATTTGTGAAGAGCATCTCGAAACCTGTGCCAGAAAGCGCGAAAGCTTGGTTTTCCAAGTGCCAGGAGGCTTGCAGGAAGGATGTCGAGCGAGCATTTGGTGCGTTGCAGTCTCGATTTGCTGTTGTCTGGTACCCCGCTATGACTTGGTCCAAGTCCAACATGTGGGAGGTGATGCAGTGTTGTGTGATCTTGCACAACATGATCATTGAGAGTGAGCGGGATGACCAGGTGACTGAGAGTGAGGCAAGGGCACCATACTACCGTCAGGGTCCTCTTGCAGATGTTGATCACCAGGTGCCGACATCATGGGCAGACTTTCTCGCCACGCGTCAGGAGATTCGAGACGCTGCAACACATCAAGCTCTACAAAATGATCTGGTGCAGCACTTGTGGGCGCGCACGGGCCATGGCAATGCCGATGCCTAGTACGATTTGTTTTATTTTTTTGTATGACAAACGTGTGAATTTGTATGCCAAAATGGGCCGGACTTTGTTTTCGCCGAAATATTGCCGAATTCGCACCGGCTTGGGGGCGGTCTGGGTTTCACGTCTGGTAAGCGCGCCCCCCGGTTCCGGATTCGCGCCGTTTCGCGCCGCGGCGGCCTAAAAAAACCGGCGTTTTGGACCCTGGGGTGCAACGACTGGAGATGCTCTAACAAGTGGAAGGGAACGGTGGGAGAGATTAGGAAGACGAGGTGGACTGAGACAAGAGGGGCTAGGTTTAGCCCTGCCTCGCATGTGGGGACGAGTAGTAGGGTAGTACGGGCCTTTTCTTTTGCGGTGAGGAGAGTATTACATTTCCACCGCATGCATTATATCAATTATATCCATGTCTTAACAAAATTCACCATCGCGACTGCGCAAAATCAGTATTAGTGAAGACGCTAGCGAATGGATATTGGGATATTCTAGTAGCAGATGACTAGGGCAAGCGTGCATTCAATATGAGCTTTTTTCATGTTGTTATTCGCATTTCCTATTTAAAGGGAAGGAAAATGGATGGAAACGAGGATTTTTTTTACTGCAATCTTTGCTCTGAGAACGAAAACCATTTACATATTTCGAGCACCAAAATTGTTCTGTAATTACAAACGAGGACGCAGCGACTGCAACACCACGTCGTCGGCTACAACTACAGCCACACCTTAATTAATCCCACCCCGTTAATTACTGCGGAGACGGTTGACCAGGACCAGCAGTAGTGAATTACGGAGTGCTAGCCGGAGCACGCCACCGCGCTGCCATTGCCGCACATTATGGTCGTGGTGGTGGTCGTCTCCCGCCGCCTCCTGCTCCCGAGCTTCCCGAGGAAAGGCAGGACCCTCATCCCCTTCCTCCTGCTATCACGGGCGTCGGCGGAGGCCGCGGCGGCGACCACCACTTCTTCGATGGTCTCCAGCTTGGGCGCCCACCGTCGGGCCTTGCCGTATCCGACCAACTCCTCGTACTCCTTCTCAAGCCTCTCGTCCCCGCGAAGCACTGCCGGCTTCTTTGCGGCGTCCTGAGGTGTGGTCTTGGCGTCGTTGTCGTCGTCGTCGTCGACGAGGAGGAAGTCCTCGGAGAACTTGATCTGAAGTGTGCCGGAGTCGGTGCGGAGGAGCTCGAAGGGACGGTGCTGCTGCTTCTTGCCCCCCCGCTCGCAGGAGGCGGGAGCGGTGGAGAGGAGCAGGAGGAGGGAAGAGGCAAGGGAGACGAATGAGAGGACAGAGTGGAAGAGGTGGGCCGGGAGGAGGAAGTAGGCCTGCCCGGGCTGCAGCTCCTCCGCGGGGCCAACGGCCGGGATCTTCTCCCCGATGAGCAGCGAGTCGGAGCGGCACACCAGGTGGCGCGGATGCTGTTGCATCAGCTCCCGCGCCGTCACCGGCCGGCGGAACGTCAGCACCTGCCCGTCGGACCCCACCAGCTTCACCGCCTGCTGCTGCATCTTCTCCTCGGCAAGCTCGTCCCGCGGTGGCGAGGGGCAGGGCGACGGCGTTGAGGGAGGCTGCGGGAAGCAGGAGTGCGCGGAGGAGTGGAGCGCCACGAGGGACTTCCACTGCTTCATGGTGTAGAGCTCGCGGCGAGGAATGCTGACCAGATGGTGGTGCGACCAGCTACGAGACGAGCGTGGTGGTGGAGTGAGAGAATGTGGGTGGGGTGGTGCCGTGGTGGTATGGTATCAGTATAAGGGGGGACATCATGGGGCCCACGTGAAGGGTGGCAGGTTTGATAGTTTGACCGTCAGTTTTTTAGGTGCTCGCCTCGTCTGGATCTAGCTAGCTTTATCTCTCCTTGCGAGAGAGAAGCGAGGGGAATGTGTCAGTAGGTAGGCCCACATGTAAGCAGACCCAGCTGAGCTCAGGCCTGACCGCCTGAGGAGCGTGCGAGATGGACTGCACCGGGTCACCGTCACGACTCGCACGAGAGGGACAGTGATCAAGACGACAAGACTGTAGGGTAGAAGAATAGAAAAATCTCTAGCAAAATGGTAAGGCTCTCGGTCTAGCAGAGTTTAAATCTCAGTTTTTACGGTGTTTTAATATTGTTCGGTGAATACTTTCTCGTCGACGGCCAGTCTTTTGTGATATTTCGTTAATCTTAAACCTGATCCGCTGGTTCAGTCCTACGGAGCTAGGGGTATGCGTGTGTGCGTTTATAGGCTGATTGTATGCGCGTATATATGAGCGTTTACGTACTGTAGGCGGGGCGGGCCATCAACCTTCGAATGGTGTTGGTCCTACGGACCGTGAACGGATTCGCCTCAAATCTGGTTGTACTACCTGTAAGCACAGAAAAATCGCAGCACATAGCTTTGAATTTTAGGCTAAAAAGATATGATAAAATCATACTTCATATATTAGTTCGATAAAGCTTTATTCTCGATCAAGTGAAGTGCAGATATGATAAATCATACTTCATAGCTATTAGTTCGATAAACATTTGTTTTCGACGAGTGAAAACAATATACGATAAAATCATACTTCATAGCTATTAGTTATTAGTTTGATAAACCTTTACTCTCGATCGAATGAAATTTTTACTGTATCTACATACTTCCTTCCACTTTGGGGATCTCACAAAATACATTAGACCCAAGAGTAGTCGTGCATGCGACCTGTAAGAGGCCCGCGAGCGCCTCGAGACGCAGCGCGCCAATGAGGAGTTTCTGGTGGAGCTTCACCTCGTATTATCCAAAACATGATGAGAAGGATAAAAAAATATAAGCTCTACAAGTCGGAAAAGACTAACAAATCAGGGCGTCCGTGCCATTCGACTTGTTAGGTCCGCGTGGGGAATATGGGAAAAGATATGCGTTGAGCTCACCGACAATAAATAGTTTAGACAATTTTAGTTTAAACTATGTAAATGTAGTTTCAATCAACTAGACTAGTATAAATTATTTTTTCAAAATTTGTTTTTACTTTTCTAAGGGTTCATTCTAAGGGATCACATAGAAACTGCTATTTTTAAATACCAATGATAAAGAAAAGGAAAATGTTAGGCGGGGCTAAATTATAAGAAATCGGCTTGAAGAAGGAGTTTTCAAAGCGAGTGTATATCCCAGTGTCGACACAACAAGAAAAAAATACGTGCTTGATTAGTGATCGATCCATGACAATGATCACTGCTTAGTCCCTGCAATTAGCTACTTCTAGTCGCCTCCTTCCAAAACGTTCACTCGTCATCAACGGTAGTAAAAGATTGTTTGTTAGGTTTGGTTGGATTGGGCCAACAATTTCAGCAACCATGTGTCGTTAGGTCGGTACTATGTGTCGAGTGAGTCCAAGCTTTGACCAGGGTGATAGGTGGGCCTTCTCCGTTAGTGAGAGCGACGATTTTTTTTTTCTTCACATGTCAAACAGATTTAAGATTCAAAATAGAACGAAATTTGATATATAGTTTAGTGTCATCATCGTAATTTAAAATTCAGAGTTTGATTTAGCTTATATCTAGCCGTACGAGTATAAGATTTGTTTTAGACATTTCTTTCTTCATTTTCCTTGGGAGCCGGAGTTGGAAATGGGTGGCTTTGAAGCTCGGGCAATTTCGAAATCGGGTCAAAGAAGCGGAAAAGGAAGCAAAAGCCGCCGGGTGACTTGTCCATGCAGGAAAACACAAGCTTTTTCTCTTCGATTCCATGGACTACCTCGAGATCCCCTCCAAGTGACGCCGTTTGAGTTTTGACCCAGGAGCCGGCCCTGGGGCCCGTGCATAGCCGTGTGCACCATTTTTCTCGCCGCGGGCGCGCAGTGTACTCCTACTCCTACTCCTACTCCTACTCCTACTCCTACATCGAGATGTTCAAAGCGCATCTTTTTCTTTTTCTTTTCTCTCGTCGCAGGCCAGATAATAGAAAAATCACATCTTTCTTGGCAGCACGTAGCACAAGGCGGTAAGTAATGCCCAGATGGGAAGGGATAGCTACAGAGCTCGCAGTCATTCACGCATGGGTGTTCGTGCTCGGTAGGGAGATGAACAAAGTTACTAGTACTACCCTGTTCAGTACGATTATTTTTCTGAAATGACTGCTGATTTTTTTACATTGTCTAGGTGTTCATGTAATGAAAGGTCATCTTTTTTACACATCATCAGAGGAGATGAAGAGATGTTTTGAATTAGTAGACTATGAGAGAGACGGGCGTGGTGTTGGGTCTTCCTACGTCTACGTGCGTGCGTGAGAGTGGATGAGTGGGTATGAGCGGGGGAGGTCACACATGGACGCCGATTGACCGGCGTGTTCAACAGCAGCCTCCCGGTCTCCCATCACTTGTTTACTGAACGCCCTTGGGCCTTGTCCCCCGGCCCCGGGCCCGCATGATTTTTTAACATTTTTCCCTGACTGGGACTCGGTGCGTTTCCGTAAACTCGCGCTTGCTGCTCCGAGTAGATGTTTTGTGGAAGGCGAATTGATTTAGTACAACTGATTCTGTATGTGCGCATCAAATAAGAATCCAACACACGTCAAAAAAAAATCCAACAGAAGCATAGCACATAACTGATCCATTAAAACTTTATACTCTCTCCATTTTTAATATAAAACGTTTTAGCTATTGCACATGTTGTCTAGATACACACAAAAATAAATGAATATGGATACTAAAACATATCTAGATACATGTCTGGACATATGAATAAAAAAAATTAAAACGTCTAATATTAAATACAGAGTTAAGTAGCTATCAGCTCTATAGGTCGGTCCGGTGAGAATTTATTGGTGCCATTTTTGTAGCTGTCGTTTCTGCTCTTGCATGTGGACAATGCGCACCACACATGTCAACAGACGGTGGACTATGCTTGCATTACACTCTCTTTTAACTACTGAACGCTTGTAATCTAAGTATGTAACCTATTTGATAATCTCACACCTACTTCTGATTAAAAATCAAATAAAGAGGTAAGAAAGTGAGCGGAAAAATGCAAAAAACTGAAGTCTAAATAATATTCCCCTGTAGCCGGAGACAACTAAAGCAAATAATCTAACACGTGTGTAATTTTCTGAAAGTCCGTAGCCCACATACGTAAGTGTCGTGTCTCGAATCACGGACACTGGGGATGCGAGGCACCCCCTTTGAAGATTCGTTAGGGGCGTGAACCGGGGGACGATCGTCGGTCAAGTTCCTATCTCGCTCTCCGATCTCGACGTGGTATGAAAACAAGGAAAGCACACAGCGATCTATCCAGGTTCAGGCCGCTCGAAGGATAACAACACTACTCCTGCATGTCTGAAAAGATGGATGGATCATGGTGTGGCTACAATGGTGTTTCCCGGCGAGGTACCCGGCAGGGTGCTCCGACTAGAGGAAGGGGGAGGACAGATCCTTGCCCGGAGGAGATCACCTTCCTTCACTTCGTCCTTCTAGCCTAGCTTGGTGGTTGTCTTCTACCTTGGATCGCCGGTCAGTTCTTGGCTAGAGCTTGCTTACTCCTTAAGCTAGCTTGAGCCGGTCTAGCCCTGTTCCGTCCGTCCTCCCTCATGCCTTGGTCCTCCTTCTTTTATAGGGAAAGGGGATACCATAGAGGTCATGCAAGGAGCGTGAGAGGTTCTTGGCGGGAAGCAACCCCTCTACGTGGTGGAGACGGCGACGTGGCCTCTTCTCCTCCAAGTATCTGTCCTCGGGTGGTTGAGATCTCTGGCGCCTTTGGGGAAAGCGGCTGGCGCGGGCTGACAGCGGATAGGTGGTGTCCCCTGGCCGCGCCTTGCTTCCCAAGCCGTCTGGGGGCTTCCACCATCCTTTGAAAGGTGGTAGAAACCTTATCTTCTCGTCGTACGGTCTTGCATCCGAGAGGGAGCTCGGCCCCGCCGGGGACTCGCGCTCCCGGGGTCTTCGGTTCCTCTCGGGTCTGATGCATGTAAAATGCATACATGAACTTTGCATTGTATTACTCATATTTCATCCATATTTGCATCATATAAGGGTTATATCAATGTTTTATAATGTTTTGGGGAATATTTCACACTTTCCCTATTTATTTGGAATTAACCCTGTGCTGTCAGAAAACCTCTTTTTCTATATTTTGATGTTTCAGGGACCCAAACGACGTCCAAATGACCTAATATTCCACGGAGATCATTTTTTGAAAGGAACAAGGTTTAGGAGCGAAGGAAGAGCAAAAATGGAAGGCTGAGGCCCAAGATAGGTGGGCCCTGATGCATGTAAAATGCATACATGAACTTTGCATTGTATTACTCATATTCCATCCATATTTACATCATATAAGGGTTATATCAATGTTTTATAATGTTTTGGGGAATATTTCACACTTTCCCTATTTATTTGGAATTAACCCTGTGCTGTCAGAAAACTCCTTTTTCTATATTTTGATGTTTCAGGGACCCAAACGACGTCAAAATGACCTAATATTCCACGGAGATGATTTTTTGGAAGTAACAAGGCTTAGGAGCGAAGGAAGAGCAAAGATGGAAGGCTGAGGCCCAAGATAGGTGGGCCCACGCGGCCAGATTCCTTGGCCGCGTGGGGCCCCTAATCTTGGCCCTCGAGCCTCCGATGCCATCGATCTTCGTCTCCGTGGCTTCGTCTTGACCTAAAAACGACTATAAAAATAGCCCCCTGAACCCTTTCGGAGAGGAGCGCCGCAGAAACTCAGAAACCGCGAAACAGAGACCTGGAGCTGCAGATTGGAGGGGGGAAACTCCGGCGGGGCGCTGCCGGTGTGGTCTCCACCTTCTCCAACGACTTCTCCACCGTCTCCATGATGAAGAGGGAGTAGTCCACCCCTGGATTATGGGTTTGTGGAAGTAACTTATGTATCTCTTCTCTCTCTTGAGTTTCACTAATTAGTGCCATATGAGCTGCTGAACATGATTATGGTCATATATGTAATACCTTTGTGGTGGATCTCCTAAGTTGATATATGTTATGATGATTGCCAATATTATGTCTTTGTTATGAAAGTAGATGCATATTATGTACCCCGTTCTTGTCTATGTGTTTTGATCCAACATGTGTATGAGAGCGTGTGAGGGGGAACGTGTGCATTAGTTGGAGTAACGGGGGGGTGATTTTGTGGTAAGTTGACAGCAATACCGTGATCCACTTGGGTTTTTACCTTACTTTGTTGCCTCACTAGGGATAAAGGAAATACCATGCTACCGGGGGTATGTGGGTGACATTGCCACTATCACCATGACTAGATCTAGCATGTTCTTATTTAAATTTCATGTCATTGAACTTAAAGCTATACTCTGTTTATCTTAATTACTGAGGTGTTTTGATTTAGTTTGCATCTTGGTGGAGTATAAGAGAGATTAATAACAAAAAGATCTCTATGTTAGGACGTGATGCCCATATTATTAATAACTTGTCTTGTTGCAATCTCATATGTCAATTCCTATGTTCTATTATCTACCACTATATAAAAGAGAGAGTGCATTTGTGAAACCATGAACCCCAGTCCATTTTTAATCATAAGAAACACCTTTCCAACACTTTTATTGCACTTTACATTTTCTGCTATTATTAAACCCGAAAATACAAAATATTTTTATATCTTGCAAACACCATACAAACCACAAAAACATCATCTCATATCATTTATACCATCCTTGTTTATTTATTTACCACCATTGCATATTTATTTCAGTTTTGCATTTGTTATTTCTATATCTTTTACTTACACCTTTTGCTTGACAACCACTTGGTGAGGTTGAGGGCACAAAACAATCTACTTTGTTTTGTAGGTTACATAAAGAAGGATAAGGAGACAACAGTTTTTGGTTCGTTTCCCCGAGAGTTCGATATTAAACCCTCGAGTCACCCTCGTGGGGAAAATAAGACTTTTCCCTTACTATACACTTTGCACTTGGAGTCTCAACCTAACCCATATTCTTTTGACGCAGGTGTTGGAGCTAGTACATCTTCTGGAGCCATCATCATCGTCAAGGACCATCAAGACTATTTTCTGGCGCCGTTGCCGGGGAAGTGAGCAAGTAAAGAGTTGTCCCACAAGTCTTCATCAACTGTGCAACATATTTTTTGGTGGAGTTGCTGGACAAGTGGAAAGGATACCTCACAAACAAAGTCAACATTACCAACGTGTGCAAACACCTAAGCTTGGGGAGGTTGCACCTCTGTGAGAATCATCTTACCCATCTTTTTACCTTCAAAGCATTATATTTTGTTTTGTTTTTGTCATTTTTACATTTCGGTTTAGTATTTTATTTTCAGTTTTTCATTTTATTTTGCTTTTGTCATTTCGGTTTACATTGTTTTAGTGTCATTTTATTTTCAGTTTTGCATTAAAAATTAGAAAAACACATTAAACTTGCTACAATGGGAGAAAGAACTAAGTTGTGTGACTACACAAACACTCCAAATGATCAATTTATTGCTAGAACTATTGCTACACCTAAGATAACAGCTGAGAGTTATGAAGTGAGTCCTAGTTTGTTGAACTTGATAACTAAGGAACAATTTGGTGGTAGTGCTATGGAGGATGCCTCTATGCATCTTCATGATTTTGTTGAAATATGTGACATGAAAAATAAAAAATGTTGAAAGTGATATTCTAAAACTGAAGTTATTTCCTTTTTCACTTAGAGGGAAAGCTAAAGAGTGGTTGCATTCACTACCTACTGATAGTATTAATACTTGGGATGATTTAAAAGAAGTTTTGATTAAGAAGCATTACCCACCTGTTAAAATTTTGCAAAATAGAAACAATATCCTTTCTTTTAGGCAAAACACTAGTGGAAAAAGGGCTACTAGTGGCGCACCAAAAAGCCTTTCTGTGGCGCACCCAGGGAAATGGGGGGTGCGCCACAGAATTCTCGCCACTAAAATATATTTTGTGGCGCACCTCGCCGGTGCGCCACAGAAAAATCCAAAATTTCTGTGGCGCACCCATCACCATGCGCCACAGAAATATTTCTGTGGCGCACCCCACCTAGGTGCGCCACTAAATTATTTTTTTGAATTTAAAAAAAAGGCGGCCAGATCCAGATCTGGAGCCGTCCGTTTTTCGCCGGAATTTAGTCGGAGCCCGTGGTCGGAGGAGGAGGAGGTCGTCGCCGGAGTGGGTGGAGGACGTCGCCGGAGGTGGGTGTAGGAGGTCGCCGAAGTAGGTCGCCGGAGTTTCGTCGGAGCCCGTGGTCGGAGGAGGTCGCCGTAGGAGGAGGAGGAGGAGGAGGAGGAGGAGGTGGTGGTCGCCGAAGGAAGTCGTCGTCGTCGGTGGGCGCCGGAGGTGGTCGCCGGAGTAGGAGGAGGTGGAGGTGGTCGCCGGAGTAGTAGGAGGAGGAAGAGGTCGTCGGAGTATGTTGAGAAGGAGGAGGAAGGAGAAGGGGAGAGGAGAAGTAGAGGAGAGGAGAGGAGGTGTGGTGGTGGAGAAGGGGAGAGGAGAAGTGGAGAAGAGGAGGGAGAGGAGGAGTGGTGGTGGAAAAGTGGAGAAGAAGAGGAGGAAATGAGAGAAGGAGGAGAGGATAAGGGGGAGCTGGCTGCTCCGTTTCGAATTTATTTTCCCGCCCAACAATTTTGTGGCGCACCCCCTCCCGGTGCGCCACAGATTTTTTTTCTTTTTTTATTTTGCTGAGAAAAACAATCATTTTAAAATAACATTTTTTCCTTTTGGAATTTGGAGAATCTGAAAACACCAAACCGGGCAAGCCCTGGAACGAGCATTTTTCTATTTTTTTTAAGGTATTAAACGCATTTTTTCGACGTCGTATGCAAAAGTTATGGCCGTTTCGACTTTTTTTACAGTGATTTTGCATAAAAGGTCAAAACTCATATTTCAAATATTCTACACGAAATAGACACTAATACCTAACCATATCTTAAAGGATGGAATTTTTTGAAAAACTTAAAAAGGCGATCCACGGGGGGGGAGGGGGGGGGGGGGGTGGGATCTGATTGCAGCAATTCTGTGGCGCATGGGACCCCATGCGCCACAGAAAGTGCATAAATTCTGTGGCGCACCCCACCTACTGCGCCACAGAATGTCTATTTTCTGTGGCGCACCCCACCTGATGCGCCACAGAAAGTCGAATTTCTGTGGCGCATGTGACCGGATGCGCCACAGAAGTCATATTTCTGTGGCGCACCCGAACCCATGCGCCACAGAAAGTCATATTTCTGTGGCGCATCAGGTGGGGTGCGCCACAGAAATTGAACATTCTGTGGCGCATGCAAAAAGATGCGCCACAAAAATGCTTTTCTGTGGCGCATGATGTTTGGTGCGCCACAAAAAGGCCTCCACCTATAAGCCTTTTTCTACTAGTGAAATGAAAATGAACATGTTGCTATGGCTTGGGATAGAATAAAACTTATGCTTAGAACTTGTGCATCACATGGGGTTGACGAATGGACCATATTACACTCTTTTTACAATGGTCTAAATTACATGTCTAGAAATATCCTTGATTCTACTGCTGGGGGCATTTATGAGTAAAACTATAGTAGAAGCTAAGAACATCTTAAAGAGTATTTTGCAAAACTATAGTCAATGAACACTGAAAGAGCACCTAATCCCCTTAAGAAAGTAAACTCCATAGAAGAAAGTAGTGACTTGTCATCTAAAATGGATAATATTCTTGCTTTTATTAATAACCAAAATATTGAGAATGTTCCTTTGCAAGAACTAGTGAGTAATAATCCTGAAAATGTTGATGTTAACTTTGTTAGATATGGTAATGGTGGGTTTGGTAACAACAACTATAATTCTTATAGTAAACCTCCATATGTTCCCAACACCCGTCCTTTTATTCCATATCCTGGTAGTAATGATAATAAGTTGAAACCTATGCCTTCAAGTAATGATAATATTGATGCTAATAAAATTCTTATGGAACAAGTTGCTAGTCATAATACTGTCGAGGTGTGACTCCCACGTAACAGGGGTAGTCTCGCCCTGAAGTGAGGTTCGAAGGGGGGGACTGAACACGGAGGTCTAACAACTCTCGAGGGGCTCGACGACGATGCTCGCCGAGCCTGAAGAAGGACAATCACGCCAGAGATGGACACCAGCCCGTACCCAGGTTCACGGCCCTCGAGAGGAGGTAAAACCGCTACTCCTGCTTGTCTGTATTGCATTGTGAAGGTTACAGGACAATGAGCTTGCCGAAGGCCCTCTTGAGGCAGTTTGGTGCCTGGAGAGGGACACAATGGTCGTCTTCCTCCTCCAGCAGTTGGCTATCCTATCTGTTTAGGGGGCGATTGCGCGATTGGGCGATCGATCCCCTTCTACGGCGGAGCTCCTGCTCCTTTTATAGGCGCTCCGGGCTCCGCCCTCGTGCTGGTGGGCTCCCACACGTCGGCGGCGCAAAGGAGAGGGAGTCCACGGTGGCTCCCCCGTCCCTGGACGCGGCTCATCCGTGCCAAAGTAGCGCGCCGTGGCCGACAGGTTGCAGGCGGTGCAGGGCGGCTCGCAGGCGCAGCAGAGGTCGTGGTGGAGCCCACGGTGACAGTCTTCTTGGAGCGTTGCGCCGTCCAGCCGCTTTATCACCAAAGAGGAAAGTCCTGGCTGTCCGGCCGCAGGCGGCGCGGCTTTGTTGACTCCTTTATCACCAGAATGGCCACTGGGATGCTCGCGTCACCCTGTGGCCACTGCAGGGGCCATGTGCGCCCTGCAGCGCTTGCTTAGCCGCGAAGTGTCTCCACAGGGTCGTGGTCGCCTGTGGAGGGGTCTTCTGCTGACTCCTCTCCAGGCGGGCTGTGCCTGGGGAGTCTCTTGAAGCGCAGGGTCCTCTTCAGGCCCTGGCGTCCTCTTCAGGCCTCGAGAGGGGATGCCTCTTGAGGATCCCTCCAAGCGGTAGCCTGGTCCTCAGCCGTTCTGCCGAAGTTCTACGCGGGCGAGGCCTGTAGGGAGTGGGCCGTGCGTACCCCGGTCCTTACTGGGCCGACAGTAGCCCCCTGGCCCACGATGGGCACGACGAGGCCCGTTGGGTCTAGGCGAAGCGTCGTGGGGCAAAACTTGCAGGCCGGGCCGAGCCACGCGTCACTCCGGTGAGCAGCGGTTGCGCACGATACGGGACGTGCGTCGTGGGGGGTCCCACCACGCCCCGGTAACTGCTCCTTGATGAGACATAAAAACCCCGGCGCCGGAGCAGGGAGCCGTTACTACTCCCACTCCTTCTCGCAGACGCCAACCGCACAGAGCTCTCCGCTCCTGCAACCCGGCGCCCTCTTCTCCGATTTCTCCAACTTCCCCTCGCGCCGCTCCCTTCTTCCCTCCGACGATGACTCCGCCGAAGAACAAGGGCAAGGCGGCCGCGGGGTCTTCATCGCAAGCAGCGCCCGCTGAGGCCGCACACGGCGCGGCACTGCTGGGCGTGCGCGTCAACGACAAGGCGCTCGAGAAGGTCCGCTTCCTGGTGGCGGACCGGACCAACGAGCACGGCGCCACTGCACTCAAGCCTGCGGCGCACGGGAAACGCCCGCGAGGGTTTTTCCCCATCTTCCAGCACTGCGTCTCGGCGGGCCTGGTGCCGCCCTTCTCCCCGTTCTTGGAGGCAGTGCTGGCCTTCTACCAAATCCAACTGCTGCACCTCCACCCCAACTCGGTGCTCATCCTCGACATCTTCGCCTACCTCTGCGAGGCGTACCTAGGCGTGGAGCCCACGGTGGAGCTCTTCCGGTGCTTCTACGCGCTCCGGAGCACGGCGAAGAACGAGCGCTCAGGATGCGTCTCCTTCCGCATCGTGGACGGCATGGGGAGCGTCTACATCCCCATGTCGTGGAGCGAGGGCAAGGCCATCACCTCCGTGACGAAGAAGGTGGACGACTTCCGCCAGCGGTGGTTCTTCGTTGGCGTGGAGCAGCCAAGCGCCTTCCTCAAGGTCCCTGACGCGCCGCCCGTGAAGAACTCGCACTGGGGCAAGGCTACCTTCTGCGGCGCGCAGAACGTGATGCTGTCGGGCCGCCTGAGCTACCTCCGGGAGGAAGGCCTCACGGGGCAAATCGTCGTGGCGGACTTCGTGACGCGCCGCCTCGCTCCACTCCAGGCGCACGCGATGCCGATGTGGATGTATTCCGGCCCCAATGACAAGATGCGGCTCCATCGGGAGGACAACGACAAGGACGCCGTCGACAACGTCCTGTCCGCGCTCTTCATCAATCCCGCAGTGCCCGCCATGGAGGAACTCCCGATCTCCCTCAGGCCTCTGCACCAGTACAACATGACCGAGCGTCTGGCCGTTCTGGAGGGGGTTCCTCCGTACACTCCGGCAGGCCCGGCGCGGAAGGTGGTACCCGTGCCTGTGGTGCATGATGCGGAGGAGGCAGAGACGCCCTCCGCCTCAGGAGCCGGGCAAGGCGAGGAGGAAGCCGCGGCAGGCGAGGAGGAGGCCGCGGCGGGCGAGGAGGCCTCTTCGAGGGCCAGGCCCCAAGCGGGCGAGATTTGCGACATCTCGTCAGGTGACGACGAAGGCGCCTTCGCGGGGGCGCCCACGCGTCGCGCGGAGGAGGAGGAGTCTGCAGGGGAGGCCTCTGACGAGGAGTCCTTGCTGGGTCGTCGCGAGCCTCGGTCCAAGGCGGCCTGCGACAGGCCTGGCGCGAGGCCCTCTGACGTCCCTTCTAAGAGGAAAGCCGAGGCGCCTCTGGAGAGGCCAGACGCCAGGCCCAAGCCCTCCTGGCGCTCGCCAGGCTTGGCGTGGGTCGACACCGGCGCCAAGCGGTCCGGGTAAGTTCCTTCAATTACTAAACGCTTGATTATTGCACTCTTCTTCTCATATTTCTGACACTCGCCCCCCGATTCTTTCAGCGACCTAGTGCCTGCGAAACGCCGTAGGCTTCGCAAGGCAGCGGAGGTGAAGGGAGCCGCGGCAGAGGCCGTGGCTGGAGAGGCCGCGAGGCCTGGGGAGATGGCCACGGCAGGCCCAGCCGAAGAGGCGCCTCAGGCGGAGGCAACTGAGCTTCTGGCGGAGGCAGCAGCGCCTCAGGCGGAGGCCGCTGCACCGCCCCCCGTGCCCTTAGTGGTGGAGGTGCAGGAAGAGCGGTCGGCCAGCCCTCCTCGAGCTCCTGCACCGCCTCGCGCGGCTACGCCGCCGCGTGAGTCGATTCCGGCACGCGAGGCCACCCCACCTCGCACGGCTACGCCTCCCGCGCAAGCAGAGGCCGAGGCAGACCAGGGCCCACCAAGCGCGGGCGCCTCTGCTGGGGGAGCTCCTCCTTCTCCGCCACGCCCCACAGCGGGGGGCGAGGCGCAAGAGGCGACGCGACCAGGCGACGAGGGCGGCGAGACCATCCTGGGCGCGGCGAAGGACCGGGAGCAGCCTAGCCCCCAGGCACGCCCAGAGGCCTCATCCTCAAGGTTCGACGCCGGGGCCGGGCCCTCCTCGCAACGCGGCCTGGTCCTGAGCGGCTGGGACTGGAGCAAAGGACACCGCGCGGTGGCCTTCCGCGTGGTGAGGGAGTCCCTGGAGGGCCTGGAGGCGCAGCTCGCCTTTGAGGACGCCCAACTTGCTCAGCAACGCGACGAGCTCGCGGGGGCCTGGGGGCGCTTCCATGCCGCGGTTGAGGCCCGGCGCCAGGAGGATCAGGCGCTCCAGGCCGCCCGCGAGGAAGCCATCCGCTTTGCCAAGGAGGTCCGAGAGGGAGCCGTCCGCGACGCAGACGAGCTCCTTGCCCCCCTCCAGGATGCGCGCGATGCGGCCGCCGATCTCCTCGCGAAGGTGAAGGCCGAGCGCGCGGCTATGGAGGGCTCGCTGGAGCAGAAGCGCCGCGAGGTCTCCCAGCTAGAGTCCCAGCTCCTCTCCGCCCACCGGGCCGCGCAGGAGACCCTGGAGGAGGACCGCAAGAGCTTAGCCGAGCGTGAGCGGCAGCTGGCCTCCAGGGAGAAAGACGTGGAGCGGCGCGACGAGCAGCGGCTCCAGGCGGAGGGTGAGCTGGCCACCAAGCGGGAAGAGCTCGAGGCGCGTGAGGGGGACCTGGCCCAAGCGCTCCAGCGGCACGACGACAACGTCACCGCCCAGAGGCAAACCCTGGAGCGCTTCCAGCTGCGGTTCGCTGAGAAGAAAAAGGAGGCGGAGGCCGCCCTCGCGGAGCGCGAGAAAGACTTCAGGCGGACCATCTCCCAGGAGTTCCGCGACAAGGCCAAGAAGCAGGAGGACCGCTTCAAGGCCAAGCACATTGCTGACGCCAAGCGGATCGCGGAGCTTGAGAAGGTCAACTCCAAGCTCGAGGTCCGCCTCCAACGCGCCAAGGACGCCTACCGCCAGGCTGAGGAGGGCCGCCGGGCTGCTGCCCTGGAGCTGGACGCCCTCATCAAGGACGTGGAGGGGCAGGCGGGCTCTGCAGCCAAGCAGGTGACGGAGGCGGTGGACACCGCGCAGGCGGCTCTCGTGCTCGCGAAGCAGCGGGACCGCATGTTCCAGGCGCTGGTAGCGAGAGGCAATGAGCTCGCGGCCCAGCTCGGCGCAGAAGCGCCGCTCACCGAGGCTCGCGGTCGTGGTGATGCTGCGATGTACCTGGTCTACTTCGACCAGCTCTTCACGGCCCTCGAGGGTCCCGCCGGCGATCTCCGCGAGGTGATCGAGGTCGAGAGCCGCCAGCTTCTGGAGGTGGTGGTCGACCGCATCTTCACCAACCTCCGGCTCCTTTCGCCCAGCTTCGACCTCTCCACGGTGACCGAGGCGCGCCCGGCTGGAGAGGTCCTGCAGGTTTCCAACGCCCTCCGCGAGCAAGTGGAGGCCTTCTGCAACCGCTTCAAGCGTGCGGAGGTGGCTGCGGAGGACAGCGAGGAGGAGGCCGCCCCTGCCGAGGAGGAGGACGCTGAGGAGGAGCGTGCTGGCGCGGACTCCGCCTGAGTCTTGCTGACCGCGCCTTTGAGCGCTAGTATCTGAGGCAATTTTTTGTATTCAGACATTGTACATTTTGGGCCTGTAATATACCTCTTTAAGCTTATTTACGCTAGCTTGTTTGCCCCTCGAGAGGCCTTTTCTGCTTTACTTTCATGTCTATGTTTTCTCTGCGTCGTTAGGACCCGTCTCTTCGCAATATGACTCCGCCGCTACGGTATGCTAGAGCAATGACTCAGCAAGGCCGGGGGGAGTTTAAGGCTTGGAGAGGTAAGAGCCCTGAGTCGCGATGCCCAAGTGCTCCCCCTTGACGTGCGAGTAGTCCATGAAGCGTAAGGGAGAACGAAATCGCTCGAGGGACAAACGTGCGCTTGGAGAGAAAAGGCTCTCGAGTCGTAGGAGCGGGACTTAGCTTCTCGAGGCTTTTGCCCTGTAGAGGCTTTTTAGCTTGCCGGGGAGGTCCTCTTCAAGGGTTTTTCCCTGCTGCCTCCTCAGGCTTGTAGAGACGCTTGTTCCCTATAGATGTTAGAGAGGCAGGACCAAACGCTTGTGCACTTTACCATGGACTAATGCGCGCTTATAGGTCTCCTCAGGCGTTCCTTGCGAGGAGAGAGAGTACCAAGGTCCTTTGTAGAGATGGCGTGTTTGTGAGGGCCTGCCCTCTAGCCAGAGCTCGGATCCTTGGGTTTTGCAGTGCTGCTGGTGTGTCATTTGAGGCACTGGCACCGTACTCAGCCCCCGCTCGCGAGGTGCGCATGTGGAGAGATATAAGCGCCCATTTTCAATAAGGAAAATAATGCTGAAATAAACTCACCACCAAAATATTACATAGCGGCGCCGTAGCGCATAGTTCACTTAGGAACGAAAGTGGCGCCTGAGCGCAAAGTTCACTTGGAACGAAAATCGGTTCATTACACTTGGGTTTGCCATGCTAACGTTCCTTCCATGTCGAGGCATGGGGACCACCCATTAGTGGCAGAGGTTCACTGCGGCCTGCGAGGGCTCATTTGCAGGAGAGCTCGGAGGGCTGGGCCTCGGGAGAAGCTTTGAGAAGCTTGGAGGTGAAGCCATGGGCTTCCCTCTAGAGACAAAAAATGCCTGGCGTGACTGTGATCACGGGTAGAACTTGCGCAGATGCGCGATGTTCCACGGGTTCTTGACGGGGATGCCGTCTTCGGTCTCGAGGCGTACTGCGCCAGGCCTGGCGACGTGGGAGACCCTGTAGGGGCCTTCCCACATCGGCGAGAGCTTGTGGAGACCTTCCCTGGAGAGGATTCGCCTGAGGACGAGGTCGCCCGCCTCAAGGGTGCGTGAGCGCACATGGCGGCTGTGGTAGCGTCGCAGGTCTTGCTGGTACCCCCGCCGCCCTGAGGGCGGCCTGACGGCGCAGTCCCTCGAGGGACAGCAGGTCGTCGTTGTGGAGGCCCTCTTGGGTGTCCTCGTTGAAGGCAAGGACCCGTGGTGATCCATGCTTGATTTCCGCGGGAAGGACAGCCTCAGCTCCGTAGACCAGAGCGAAGGGCGTTTCGCCTGTAGGCCTTGAGGAAGTTGTGCGTATGGACCAGAGCACTGAAGGGAGCTCGTCGATCCAGCCCTTGCCGTGGCCCTTGAGGATGTTGAAGCTCCTGGTCTTGAGGCCCTTGAGGACTTCTGCGTTTGCTCGCTCGGCTTGACCGTTGCTGCGTGGGTGAGCTACCGAGGCGAAGCAGACCTTGATGCCAAGCTTGTCGCAGTAGGCTCGGAAGACACCGCTGGTGAATTGCGAGCCGTTGTCGGTGATGATGCGGTTGGGCACGCCGAAGCGGCAGACCAAGCTCCTGATGAACTTCACCGCAGCCCCAGCTGGTATGGTGCGCACCGGCTCAACCTCGGTCCACTTGGTGAACTTGTCGATGGCCACAAAGAGGAAACGGTAGCCCCCCTGCGACCTTGGGAAGGGGCCCAAGATGTCCAGCCCCCAGACTGCAAATGGCCAGGAGAGCGGGATTGTTTGAAGCTCCAGTGCCGGCTGATGAATTTGCTTGGCGTGGAATTGGCAGGCGTCGCAGGTTTGCACAATGGCGACCGCATCTTGAAGCACCTGAGGCCAGTAGAAACCGCTCCTGAAGACCTTGCCTGTGAGGGTGCGCGCACATGAGTGGTGGCCGCACTCCCCGCTGTGGATGTCCTTAATCAGCTCTCGGCCTTCCTCAGGAGGGACGCACTTGAGCGCGATACCATTTGGGCGCTTGCGGTAGAGGTTTCCCTCGAGGATGCAATAGGATTTCGCCTGTCGAGCGATTCGCTCTGCGTCAGCATCCTCTTCAGGGAGGATTCCTTTCACCAAGTAGTCCTTGATCTCATCAATCCAGCCTGAGGCCTGGCGGGTTGCCGTCAGCAACAGGCGCTCCCCTGTGCTGGGGCCGCAATCGGGCGCTCCAGACTCGGGAGGTGGTGGGAGCGCTTCGTCTGCGCCTGTGGCTGTGGGCTCTCGAGGCTGTTTGATGGATGCCTTGGCGAGCCTCTCTTCAAAGACGCCGGCAAGCTGGGGTTGCCTTCGTGAGGCTCGCTTTGCGATGTCGTCAGCCTCTTGGTTTTCTTTCCTTGGGATGTGCATGAGCTCCATGCCCCTGAAGTGCTTCTCGAGCTTGCGGACCTCTTCGAGGTATGCGGTCATGTGGTCGTCTTTTGGTGTGTAGCTCTTGTTGGAGAAGTTGACAAGCAACTGGGAGTCTCCCTTGACGAGCAGGTGCTTGACGCCCAGAGCGATGGCGGCCCTTAAGCCGGCGAGGAGGCCTTCGTATTCGGCGATATTGTTGGAGATCTTGTCGATTGTGAAGCACAGCTGGACAGCGTAGTATAGCTTGTTACCCTTGGGCGAGGTTAGGACGACGCCTGCTCCGCCGTTGCGGCAAGCGAAGGCTCCATCGAAGTGCATGGTCCAATGGCTTGACGCTGTGTCTCCCGAGGGCTCGGCCTCTGCCTCGCGAGGCTCCTCAGGGCTTGGGTCAGTCCATTCGGCGACGAAGTCAGCCAACGCTCTTCCTTTTATGACCCTCGTGGTGTCGAAGCGCAAGTTGAATGGCTGCAGCTCGATGTTCCATCCCGCGACACGATCTGTGGCGTTGGGATTGCGCAGGATCTGCTCCAGGGGGAAGGCAGTGACCACCGTGATGGGGTGGCCCTGGAAGTAGTGTCTCAACTTCCTGGAGGCGATGAGGAGCGCGACGAGGAGCTTTTGCTGCATTGGATACCGCTCGCGAGCGTCCCGCAGTACTGTGCTGACGAAGTAGACGGGGTGCTCGACGAGGGTTACTTGAGGTGGCGCAGCGTCAGCCCCCTGCGGAGGCTCTTCAGGGCCCTTGTCGAGATCTGCATGTAGAGGCATCTCGACAGGGGTGGGAGGAGCAGACTCGACTTGAGGCGGTGGGCCTGGCAGTGGGTCTGTGGAGGCTGCTCCTTCGACGGGGCCTTTGTCGGGGGGTTCTGGGCTTGGAGTTGCAGTGCTCTTCTTGGGGAGAACAGGCTCTTATCTCTCGACCACCAAGACGGCGCTTGCGGTCTGAGGGGTGGCTGAGAGGTACAGCTTCAGGTGCTCGCCTGCCCTGGGGGCCACCAAGACTGGAGGGCTAGCCAGATACTTCTTTAAGTCCTCGAAGGCTTTATCCGCCTCAGGGGTCCACTTGAATGTGCCCGATCTCTTCATGATTTTGAAAAATGGCAGGGCTCTCTCGCCGAATTTGGAGATGAAACGGCCAAGGCTGGCCATGCAACCCGCCAAGCGCTGCATATCCTTGAGTCGGCGGGGAGGCTGCATTTGCTCTATAGCCTTGATCTTGTCAGGATTTGCCTCTATGCCACGGTGGGACACGAGGAATCCGAGGAGCTTTCCTGAAGGGACCACGAAGACGCACTTGGCGGGGTTCAGCTTGATGTTCACCTTTCTCAGGCTGGCGAAGGTTTCCTCGAGGTCCCTCAAGAGGGTGTCCCCCTCTCGAGACTTGACCACGATATCATCGACGTAGGCCTCGGCGTTTCTGCCCATCTGCGCCCCCAAGGCTATCCTCATGAGCCTCTGGAAGGTGGCTCCAGCGTTCTTCAGGCCGAAGGGCATGCATGTGTAGCAGTACACACCACAAGGGGTGAGAAATGCCGTCTTCTCCTCGTCTTCTTTAGCCATCTTGATCCGGTGATAACCAGAGAAGGCGTCCAGAAAGCAGAGGAGGTCACAGCCAGCGGTGGCGTCCACGATCTGGTCTATTCTCGGCATGGGGTATGGGTCCTTGGGGCAGGCCTTGTTGACATCGGTGTAGTCGATGCAGAGTCGGCCTCCTCCAGCGGGTTTAGGGACAACCACGCCGTTAGAGAGCCAAGTGGGGTGCGCGACTTCGCGGACGACGTTTGCCGCCTTTAGCTTCTCTACTTCCTTGATGATGAAAGCTTGCTTCTCGGGGGCTTGCTTACGTGCTTTTTGCTTGACGGGGCGTGCGTCTGGACACACGGCTAAATGGTGCTCGATCACCTCCCTTGGTACACCGGACATATCTGACGGAGTCCATGCGAACATGTCAGAGTTTGCCCGAAGGAAGGCGACGAGCACGCTTTCCTATTTGGGAGGCAGAGCAGCGCCTATGGTGACGCTAGCCCCCGAGCCTTCAGGCCCCGAGCTGGTGGTGTCCAGCGGCACCTTCTTCGTGGCGGCTTGCTCCTGAGAGAACACTTGCTTCTTCTTCTTGGGCCTCTCGAGAGGCTCCATGTCCTCGTCAGCCGGGAAAGCCATGGCGGCTGCCTTGTAGGCGCTCTCGACAGCGCGCGTGGCGTCCAGGACATGGCCATGGACGGCGATGGTGCCAGCGCTGCCGGGAATCTTGACCATGTTGTAGGCGTGATGCGTGACGGCCATGAACTTCGTGAGGGCGGGGTAGCCGAGGATGGCGTTGTACGGCAAACCGATGTGGGCGACGTCGAAGTCGATCAGCTCCGTGCGGTAGTTCCTCTGCGTGCCAAAGGTGACCGCGAGGCGGACTTGCCCCAGAGGCTCGATCGAACCACTGGTGACGCCCGTGAACGGCCTGGAGGGCATAAGCCACTCGTAGGGCACTTGAAGCGTCTCGAAGGTCTCGACAGAGATGACATTCAGGCCCGCTCCCCCATCGATGAGCGTCTTGGAGACGGTGATGTTGTTGATGGTGGGGGAGCAGACCAGGGGGAGGGTTCCCACAGTCTTGGTCGACTTGGGGTGGTCCTTGGCGTCGAAGGCGATGGTGTACTGGGACCACTTGAGGGGTCTAGAGGTCTCAGTGCTCGGGAGCGCAGCGTTGAGTTCGCGGGCGAACTGCTTGAACTGATTGTTCGACTTGGGCGCTTGAGCTCCGCCGAGGATGCAGGCCATGGCGCCTCTCGGGGCCTGGTAGCCTCCATCCTCCTCGTCGGGGAGGTTGTTGTTCTTCTCGGCGGCGTTGGCTTGAGTGCCCGACGGCTTCTGGTAGCCGCCATCGCGCCTGCCCTTGCCGTCTCTTCGGTAGCCGCGACCTCTGCCGCGGCTTCCGCTGCCTTCTCATCGCTCGCGTTCCCTGCTCAGCCTCTTGAGGTCGAAGCAGTCGTCTGTGGCGTGCCCACGCCTGTTGTGGTAGACGCAGAACGGGCGGTGGTCCACCTCTTTGTCGCCGCGCTCGGGGGAACCCCTGCGGGAGCCCTTCGCGTCAGGCTCTGCCGCGAGGACCGCGGTGGCCTTGCGCTTGGGCTCTTCCTTCTTCTTGTGGCTCTTGGACCCCTCGCCAGGGTCGTCCCCCCGCGCGCTCATCTTGACGAAGAGGAGTCCCTCTTCAGCCTTGGCGCACTTGTCCGCCAGATCGAACAGCTTCACCACAGAGGTGAGCTTGTCGTGGATGCTGAGCTTCTCGAGCATCCTGCGGTTCGTGACGCCCTCGCGGAAGGCAGCGATCACCTGGGTGTCGGGGATGTTTGGAATCTTGTTCCGCACCTGGCTGAAGCGCTGGATGTACTTGCGAAGAGTTTCATCCTTCTTCTGCACCACAGCGCGCAAGTCGTTGTGGGTGAGTGCGCGCTCGTACGTGCCCTTGAAGTTGGCGACGAACTGCCTGCAGAGCTCCTCCCAGGAGTCGATGGAGTCCTCCGGCAGGTTGAGAAGCTAGGACAGCGCGGAGTCCCTGAGGGCGTGGGAGAACCAGTTGGCCATGACCTTGTCGTCGCCCCCTGCAGCCTGGATGGAAGTGGTGTAGAGCTGCAGGAACTCGAGAGGGTTGGTGGACCCGTCGAAGCCCTTGGGGAGCGCTGGCCTGAACTTCTGCGGCCAGACCACACGACGCAGGGCGCGCGTGAAGGCCATGCAGCCTGAGGCATAGGTGGCCGTTCCTCCCTGGAGGGCCCTGCGGTTTTGCTGCCCCGCCTGACCGAGCTCCTCGACGAGGCGGTTCTGGAGGTCGCGACGTCGCTCCATGCCCACGCGCGCGTCAGGTGCGGTGCGCTGCACGATTTGGCAGTCGTGCGGCGAGGAAGCATGGGAGGGAGCCCGCTGTGCCGCGGCCGGAGGTGGTCCCGGCGGCGGTGGTGGCGCACCTGGTGCGGCCGTCCCTGCAGGGCCGGAAGGCACGACGGAGCAGGGCGCGTGGTTGCGATGTCGACGAGGTGGTGGAGGCGGTCCAGCCACTGGTCGTGCGCCTCGGCACTTGGCCGGTAGCGGAGGAGCTCCTGGGCCATGAGCAGCGCTGTGTGCGGGGCGGGCTCGTGGTGCTCCCGCGTGGACACGCTCTGGCGCCGGGACGGGTGCGAGGACTCAGCGTCCCCACGGCGCTCGGAGAGGTCCTCGTCGTCACGCTGGTCTCCTTCGCGGCGCTCCTCGCTCTCCGGCTCCTCCACGCGCGGGCCGGTGCCAGCGCGCTCGGTCGTGCGGGGTCGACCACGGCGGCCACGGGTGGGAGCAGTGCCAGGCTCGGTGTGAGCTCTCTCAGAGGTACGCCGGTTGGCGCGCGTCGCGCGGGTGTCCATCATGGCGCGGGGTTCGGAGGTTGAAGACGCGCCTCAGTCCCCCTACCTGGCGCGCCAAATGTCGAGGTGTGACTCCCACGTAACAAGGGTAGTCTCGCCCTGAAGTGAGGTTCGAAGGGGGGGACTGAACACGGAGGTCTAACAACTCTCGAGGGGCTCGACGACGATGCTCGCCGAGCCTGAAGAAGGACAATCACGCCAGAGATGGACACCAGCCCGTACCCAGGTTCACGGCCCTCGAGAGGAGGTAAAACCGCTACTCCTGCTTGTCTGTATTGCACTGTGAAGGTTACAGGATAATGAGCTTGCCGAAGGCCCTCTTGAGGCAGTTTGGTGCCTGGAGAGGGACACAATGGTCGTCTTCCTCCTCCAGCAGTTGGCTATCCTATCTGTTTAGGGGGCGATTGCGCGATTGGGCGATCGATCCCCTTCTACGGCGGAGCTCCTGCTCCTTTTATAGGCGCTCCGGGCTCCGCCCTCGTGCTGGTGGGCTCCCACACGTCGGCGGCGCAAAGGAGAGGGAGTCCACGGTGGCTCCCCCGTCCCTGGACGCGGCTCATCCGTGCCAAAGTAGCGCGCCGTGGCCGACAGGTTGCAGGCGGTGCAGGGCGGCTCGCAGGCGCAGCAGAGGTCGTGGTGGAGCCCACGGTGACGATCTTCTTGGAGCGTTGCGCCGTCCAGCCGCTTTATCACCAAAGAGGAAAGTCCTGGCTGTCCGGCCGCAGGCGGCGCGGCTTTGTTGACTCCTTTATCACCAGAATGGCCACTGGGATGCTCGCGTCACCCTGTGGCCGCTGCAGGGGCCATGTGCGCCCTGCAGCGCTTGCTTAGCCGCGAAGTGTCTCCACAGGGTCGTGGTCGCCTGTGGAGGGGTCTTCTGCTGACTCCTCTCCAGGCGGGCTGTGCCTGGGGAGTCTCTTGAAGCGCAGGGTCCTCTTCAGGCCCTGGCGTCCTCTTCAGGCCTCGAGAGGGGATGCCTCTTGAGGATCCCTCCAAGCGGTAGCCTGGTCCTCAGCCGTTCTGCCGAAGTTCTACGCGGGCGAGGCCTGTAGGGAGTGGGCCGTGCGTACCCCGGTCCTTACTGGGCCGACAAATACCATGATACAAGAGTTGAATAAAGCTGTCACTTCCATTAGTTCTGATATTAAAGGTTTACAACTACAAGCTGAAGGACTAGATAAAGCCCTTTCAAAACTAGCTGATAATCAAGCCACTTTATTGCATATGTCTGCAGGGAAACCACAAGCACCACCAGTGGTTGGAGTGAGTTCTATTAATATTGCTGAAAATGTTCCACCTACTTTGGAAGAGACTTTTAATGAGTTGTTACAATATCTTGAATACTTGTTGCCATTTATGTCTTATCTTAATAATTTGAATGAAGCTAATGAAATTAAATTGATGATCCTCTTGTGAGAGAAGAAGTTAAGATGCTTAGTGAAGTCAAGGAACCACTACTTGATTTAGATAGTTGTAGCTTGCATGAACTTATGTCTATCTTACAGAAATTTGCTAGTGATCCTTCTATTAATATTAATCAAGCTGGTTTTGATTCTTTTATTGCTAACCATGTTTTAAATGAGAAAATTGCTAGGTACAACAAAGAAGCTATGACACCACCTAAGCTTGGGGATATTTGGGTTCCCAAGGTACTAGTAACAATTGGGAAAGAGACACACCATGCCATATTAGAACTACGATCTAGTGTCTCTGTCATGTCTAAGGAACTATATGAAGTACTTGAATTAAAGAATCTTGAAAAATGCTCTATTGAACTTTCACTTGCTGATGATTCCATTAAATATGCTTTAGGAAAAGTAAGTGATGTTATGGTAGAGTTACATATGACTTTTGTGCCTGTTGACTTTGTAATAATGGACATGGGGAATAAAACCTCTAGTCCTATCATTTTGGGAAGACCTTTTCTTCCTACTACAGGTGCTATAATAGATTCAAAGGAGGGGAACGTGAAGTTTCCGTTCCCACACAAGAAGTGCATGGAGCACTTTCCAAGGAAGAGGGACACATCAAGGTTCAAGCTCTCTCATGAGTTTCGTCCACTATAAATATCAAGTAAGAAGCCTAGCTATATGGCTATAAAAAAAGCGCTTTACGGGAGGCAACCCGGTTGTTTTTATTTGAGATTTTATTTGAGTCCTCTAGCTAACCAAGAGACTTTGTTTTTAGTTTAGGTTCTGGAATTTTTAATAAAGTGCTAAGTTTTACCCATTTGGGATTTGAAAGTTGCTTTTTTCATTCGAAGATTTTATTCCAGCACGAATCTGTGCACGGTATGATTTTTAATTCCTATTCTATAACTCCGAATGTGCTGAAATTTGTACTGTAGTTGCAACTTTTCATCCTCTGTAAGCGTGATTTTTTTTCAGATTTTTTCGACAAATTCAAGTGGGGTAAAAAATACGTTTTGCTGCTGCTGTTTTTCTGGACAGATTCTGTCCCATTTTGTTTTATGCATTCTTTAAGCTTTTAACTTGAATCTTTTTGATCCAATTGAGTTTATTAGAAGGAATACAACATTATACACTTTCTGGACATGTTTATTATGTTTGTCTAAGGATTTTATACAGCAAGCAATTCTATTGTTTTGTGCCTACTAATGTCACCCCACAGAAAAGAAATGGACGAAACGGTGTTTTGAAGTTTTTTCACAGGGATTAGAGGAGATGCACCAAGTGCTATCCAAGGATGGTGAAGACCATAAGCTTGGGGATGTGAAGACAACCCCACTGAACCAACATACTCTCGGTTTGCGCACGTCTAACTTCTGTTTTTCGTTAATTGCACTTTATCGCATAAACTTGGAGCGTTTTTGTTCTTTTTGTTATTTCGGTTTGGTTTTTTATTTGAGACCACCACTTTTTATTTATGTTATGAGAGAGCTACTGGAAGTTTGGGTTGAATTAAGTTGGATGCTATAAAAATATTGGGAAGAGGATGTTTGAGTTGATTTAAAAGAATACATATAGTTGCATGATTCATGTGCTTTGTTAATGAATATTGACACTACCCCAGAAAAGGCAATCTGTGGCGCACCAGGTTTTGCAATCTGTGGCGCATTCTGGTGCGCCACAACATTTCATGCCACTGATTCTTTTATATCTGTGGCGCACCGCGTGATGCACCACAGTTATCTTCTAATCTGTGGCGCACTGCGTATAACTGTGGCGCATCCCACGGTGCGCCACAGATATAAAAGGATACCAGTGGCGCACTGTTTACAGATATGGTGCGCCACTGTTTACTTCTGAGGTGCGCCACAGGTATTTCTTTATATATTTTGAAATACGAAAATCAGTGTATTCATACAGTTATATACAGATATATACAGTAGATACTTATTTCAAATCTGGACAGATATTGAAGACACAATACACGGAACATTCACATAGTTCAACATCTCACAAATATTGTTACAAATTATCCAAAAGTAACAACAAAGTAGGCAAGTCTCACAAATAGTTCAGTGTCTCACAAATAGTCTTAGTTCTTACAACCGGAAACTAAACTAGAGCATGAATAAGTAGAAGAGGACCGTGAGCAAGCCGGCAATGGCGATGTAGGTGTAGGTGGTGGTCTTCATCGAGCTCCGGGGAGGAAGCAGCGTCGGCGTCAGCGTCGGGGAGGAAGCGGCGTCGGCGTCGGCCTCGATCTATATCCCACGGCGTCGGCGTCGGGGACGAAGCCCTCTGCTTCGAGGAAGGCTCCCGCGGCGTCGGAGAGGCGGGCGGTGGCGAGGCTGTGGGGGGGCGTTGCTGGGGCACGGCGGGGCGACCGGAGTGGAGAGGGCAGCACAGCGGGGCAGCACGGCAACGGCGGCGGTTTTCGAGTGGGCGCGGCGGGAGAAAGTCGAAAACGACTAAGTTATGCGCAGAGAGCTCTATAGCTATGTATGTGTAGTATAGGAAGACTAATCTGTGGCGCATTTCGAACGAAATGCGCCATAGATTGCTGATGCGCTAGATCTAGATCGGACGGCCCACATGCCTCCATGGCGTAACTGTGGCGCATTATGAAAACAGATTGTCTAAAAGCTGTATTTCTTTTAAAAATGTATTTTCTGTCCAAAAGCTGGAATAAAAATCGATATAAAATCAAATGAGTCGACATAAAATCAAATTTTCGTCCACAATCCAAAAAAGTCGATGTAATTCGAATTAAGTACATAGATATAAGTCTAAATTGATTCGTGCACATGTCTTTTACATATATATCATCGGGTTACAATTTTCTAGCTACCTAGCCGCGTTTCACAATCTTGCCCTTCTTCATCGCGGTTGAATAATTGAGACCCGGAACATCACCACTTCTTCTCTTGTAGGGGGGGTGGGGGGTCCCTTTTTAGGTAGTGTTGTTCTGCTTCTTCTTGTGGTATGTATTGCTTCATCGTCGTCATCGTCTTCAACCTTCGGGTCGCCATACTTATCAAAGTCTTGCTCGTGTGCGACTCCGTCCATTCCAATTATGCCCCTTTTGCCTCTCCTGACGATGACGCGGCTGGGCCTTACCGGGTCGGTGATGAACCAGCATTGATCCACTTGGCTAGCTAGCACCCATGGCTCATTTTTTGCGGTGACATTTGCGCCGGCAGCCTTGGATGATTTGGCTTCTGGTATTATCATTGTGGTAAAATACCGGCTTTCTTTGTCGACGTTCTTGGCCCATCTGACACAGAACATTGGGACCTTCTCTCCACAGTAGTCGAGCTCCCATATCTCCTCGATCCTCCCGTAGTATCTTTTCTTGACGTCCCCGATGTAGGATTCCATCGTTACGCCTGAGTTTTGATAGTCGCATTTGTTATCCCTTTTCCTCCATATAGAATGTGTAACCGTAGATATCGTAAGCCTGGTAGGTCATCAGGTTGTGCGCGGGGCCGTGTGACAGGGCGAGAATGAGACGTTGTTCCGCAGACAAGTCCTCGCTCATGGAATTATTCAGCACCTGTTCCTTGAACCATTGTGTAAAACTGGAGTTGTGTTCTCTGATTATTTCTTTGTCCGTCAGCGTGCGAACGCCCCGGACACTTAGTTGCCTCATAATAAAGCTTTTATGATCTACCACCCAAGGATCGACCAACTCGATGTGTTGTAGCGCGATGAGGTTAGCTCTTTCAAAGTCGGCGAGCCGACCATCGAAGTCGACATGGATTACGCGGCGACCAGTGTTGTGACCCCATCCGGCGACAAAGTGAGAGCACCCTAGTGGCGACCTTTTCCACACATAATGGTGGAGTTATGGAGACAAATGGGGTGGAATAATGAAGAAAGTGGGAAGAAAATGGGGAGAAAACCAATCAGATTTCGAATTGAGCAAGAGGGCAAAGTGGGTGGCAATAAGTGAGGTGAGAGGGGACCAGCCTTTAATGTTGTAAGGTTCGCAAATCTGTGGCGCACAAGTACACCGTGCGCCACAGGTGGCGCATCTGGTCGCAGTGCGCCACAGGTACAAATTCATTCATGTACTCGTGGGCCCATTTATATCTGTGGCGCACGGATTGCTGGTGCGCCACAGTTAGTATGGCTTAACTGTGGCGCATGGTGTCGGGATGCGCCACAGATATGTCTTCGATTTGGGCAGGCCCCAGACCAACCTTAACTGTGGCGCATCAGATAAGCCATGCGCCACACACCAGAAGCAAGTGCGCCACAGTTAAATACTTGTGGCGCACGGCATAGAAGATGCGCCACAATTAAGGTTTACACATTAAGACTTTTCTGGGGTAGTGTGATATGCAAGTGGCTTGTCTAAAGTTATTTCTTATTCATGTTTTATATGCTGAATGATGCTTTACTTTGTTTAACATGAAATGGTTAGCTCTATGGACACTTATGCATGCATTTAGATGGTCAACTTTCTCCCTGTTGCTAGCCCAAAAATTCCAACAAGTAAAAAGCTTGTTTTCCAACACCTTCAACCAAGTTTTTCCAGTGAGTCCACCATATCTACCTATTAGCTAATATGCTATTCCAAGTATTTTTACCATGTTATATTGTTTTATCTATGCTTCCAAATTAAGATGCTTATGTTATTGGGATTGTCATGGGTTAAGTTGGTTTAAAAGCTCTCACGAACTTGATGCACACATTACTTTTCATGCACTTAATAAACATGACCCATTATGATTAAGATTATGATGTTTTGGGCTTGACAAAGGTCTTTGGCTAGGAGCTAGCTCATACGTGCTGACACGTGGAAACCTTTCAACATTGCACTTTATTCTTTATAAAAGTTGATATCATGTTCCTTTGGTGATGGATGCCTAACATTGCGTGAAATGAAGATGGAAACTTAGTAAGTTCGGGTGAGTGATATTATTGGCTAGAGAGACACCTGTGGTGGCTAACCTAAGCCATGTGGATCATGGTGGAAATTTGCAACATAACCATAGTGGAGGAATCCATGACACATCTCATAACAGAAAAAGCATTTACAAGAAAAAAGCATGAGTAAAGAAAGAGATGTAGAGATGTCCACTGTTTGCCTGCTTTGTCATTTGGACATGTGCCCACTTCCATGTCCTGGGGCAAAGGGTACCCAGGGTGAAACTCTCTATGATGCAACTTTTATTCACGATGACTGTAACCTTCACTTGATTTGTGGCCCAAGTTGAGTAGCCAGCCAGAGAGGTTTTTGTTTTCAACGGGCATGAGGCTTTTTTACCCATACTTTGTCAAGCACATAACTCATATTTGCTTTCACTTTCAACTATTAATCACTAAAGATGCTATGATAGGGGCAATGAGAACTTCACACCAATGATCACTACATGGCAAACATTAGCTTAAGTTGAAGCATTTGGAAGCTAGATAATACTCTTGCATGTTATTCCTCTACTTATTTATCTATCTTTCCAAAGTGTCCACCTTTTATATTCAGATTTCTACAACAATACTCTATGACCAAACTAGGATATCTTTTACTTTTCATTTATGCATTCATTTGGTCCATAGAACTTTTCTTTCATGTTACACTTTGTGAAATATCATTGAACATCTTTACCTTGAATATTTAATATCTCTTGATAATATGTCTTGTATGTTGCTACTCTTTATTAAAGAATGAATCATTTGACTCTATGTAGCAATCACCTTTGATATCCTTTGTTAAGTAATAAAATGCCAAGTCCATGTTTAGTTTTATCACCTTCATACTCGAGTACGAGTATAGGTTAAGCTTGGGGATGTTGATGCATGTAAAATGCATACATGAACTTTGCATTGTAATACTCATATTTCATCCATATTTGTATCATATGAGGGTTATATCAATGTTTTATAATGTTTTGGGGAATATTTCACACTTTCCCTATTTATTTGGAATTAACCCTGTGCTGTGAGAAAACCCCTTTTTCTATATTTTGATGTTTCAGGGACCCAAACGACGTCCAAATGACCTAATATTCTACGGAGATGATTTTTTGGAAGGAACAAGGCTTAGGAGCGAAGGAAGAGCAAAGATGGAAGGCTGAGGCCCAAGATAGGTGGGCCCACGCGGCCAGATTCCTTGGTCGCGTGGGGCCCCTCATCTTGGCCCTCGAGCCTCCGATGCCGTCGATCTTCGTCTCTGTGGCTTCGTCTTGACCTAAAAACGACTATAAAAATAGCCCCCGAACCCTTTCGGAGAGGAGCGCCGTTGAAACACGGAAACCACGAAGCAGAGACCTGGAGCTGCAGATTGGAGGGGGAAAACTCCGGCGGGTGCTGCTGATGACCCACAAGTATAGGGGATCGCAACAGTCTTCGAGGGAAGTAAAACCCAAATTTATTGATTCGACACAAGGGGAGCCAAAGAATATTTATAAGCCTTAACAGCGGAGTTGTCAATTCAGCTGCACCTGTGAATAGACTTGCTCGAGACAGATTATCAATAGCAACAGTTTTATAGCAGAGACAGTAGTGAAGTAACAGTAGCAGTAGAGTAAAAACAGCAGTGGTGATTATAGTAGACAGCAGGATTAATATACTGTAGGCATAGGGACGGATGAACGGACGTTGCATGGATGAGATATTTCATATAATAGCCAAGTCATGGGCATTTGCAGATAAATAATAATAAGCATCCAAGTATTAATTAACCATAGGCATGTGTACCAATTTAGTTGTGCGTGCTCGCAATGTGAAATTTGCACATCATCTTTTGTCCTACCAGCCCGTTGCAGCGGGGCCTCAAGGGAAACTACTAGTAATTAAGGTACTCCTTTTAATAAAGTATCGGAGCAAAGCATTAACATTCTGTGAACACATGTGATCCTCACATCACAGCCATCCCCTCCGGTTGTTCCAATTGCTGTCACTTTGGGGCCTCGGGTTCCGGACAATAATATGTGTATACAACTCATAGATATGATCTAAAACAATAATTATCTTCATGATACAATAACATGTTCAGATCTGAAATCATGGCACTCGGGCCCTAGTGTCAAGCATTAAGCATCACAAGCTGCAACAATGACATAAAACACCGATAACGGATACTAGGCACCATGCCCTAATGATATTACAACTATTACATGAACGATCTCATCCAATCCCTACCATCCCCTCAAGCCTACAGCGGGTAATTACTCACACATGGATGGGGGAAACGATGATGGTTGATGGAGAGGCGTTGGTGATGACGATGGCGATGATCCCCTTCGATTCCCCGTCCCGGCAGAGTGCCGGAATAGGAACTTCTGGTCCCCGAATTGAGTTTCGAGGTGGCGGCGGCGCTCGGATGTGTTTCTGGAAAAAGTGTTCGGGGTGTCTCTGTTTTAAGGTCAGGGGGACCTTACATCCGAGAGGGGGACGCGAGGCGATGCCCGAGTCGGCCACATCATGTGGTGGCGCGGCCAAGGGCCTGCCGCGCCACCATATGGTGTGGGCCCCTCGTGGCTCTCCTCCGTCTCGTCTTCTGGCTCCGTGGGTCATCGGGAAAAATAGGAGCTTTGGCCTTTTTTCAGGTATTTTTCCTAAAAGTTGAATTTCTGCACAAAAATAAGACACCAGGGCAATTCTGCTGAAAACAGCGTTAGTCCGTGTTAGTTGCATTCAAAACACACAAGTTAGAGACAAAACAATAGCAAAAGTGTTCGGGAAAATAGATACGTTTTGGACGTATCAACTCCCCCCAAGCTTAGCTTATTGCTTGTCCTCAAGCAATTCAGTTAACAACTGAGTGCGATAAAAGAACTTTCACGAACACATTTGCTTCATATGATGTATATATTCTCACTATCTGGGCAAATGCTTAAGCTATTCATTATAAGATATATGCAAACGGTGTCACCTAATAGTTATGTAAACTATGAAGAGATGCCAATCATACCAATAATAAATAACATGAAACATACCAATTCACAGGATTGCAAAGCTCGTAATAAAGTATGATAAGGTGGTATCTCGCTTGCCCGAATTTGTACAGCAAAACATAAATGCCCAGGCACCTCTAAGTTTCAAGAGAAGACTAGAAATAAAGATATCAAAGATAAAAGCATCAGAGTTATACCGCAGTTAACAGTATTCTGGGACAAGCACATTACACTAAGAATGATAACTATGCTCTCAAGAAGGTGCTCAAAGAAGGATGGTGACTCGACAATAAAGTAAAAGATAAGCCCTTCATGGAGGGAAGCAGGGATTTAACATGTGCTAGAGCTTTTCATTGCTTGAAAACAGAGACAAAATTGTTTTTGAGTGGTGATTGATTTGTCAACGAATGGCAATGGAGTTCCTGTTATCTTCCATGTTAAGCAAGTTGAGAGCGGTTCCGATTTATTTAAAAACATGCATTTATAATATGCACTTTCTTATATAATTTGACACTCCTCCCAACCTTTGCTTTTCTCAAACCATGGCTAACTGAATCCTCGGGTGCCCACCAACAATCACATACCATGGAGGAGTGTCTATTCTTACTTTCTCAAATCTTTTGATATTATAGTGGTCTAACCAGCCCTTTGCAAAATTAATGACGAGCAGATGAAGCATGCAAGTCGAGGGTTACTTAATTAGCATGGAAGATAACAAGCCCACCTACTACTTCCTCATGAGCTAAAACAGTGCCACAAATTGAAAAGTTATATGAAGGTTTTAAAGATAGCACATGCAAATTTACTTGAATGGTTTGAAATTCCATATATAGGTATTTATGGTGGACTCTTTGGGATAACTTTGTTTTCAGGGATTTGGAAGCCCAAGCATTTACAGCTTAGTACAAGTGGAGGCTAGCAATAGATGGGGAAGCGACAATTCAAGAGAGCAATAACCGTCATAATCATGCTTGCGACAAAATAAAATTAACGGAGGCATAAAAATGATACTAGAACTCAGAGGCAAAATAAATCATCAAGGCTTAATTGACCTTTTGTTTTCAGTCATATACATGTGTGATCATGTGCCAAGTCGATTCAAATGAATTATTCAGAGGAGGATACCACAATGTCATACTCTACTATGAACAGAACAATGCAAGCAAACATCCATAGAACATGTCATCTACCATTAATAAGTTGGGACTGATCATAAGAGAACATGAACTATTAAGCATCCACCAATCGACATATACCTTATGCGAACCATTTAAGCATGCTCACATGAATGAGTATATGTACAAAAATGAAAACAAATAGAGTACATTACCAGCCTCTTACCCAACTCGGATTGCCAATGATCATCATTATTGCCTTTTCACTTGTGTGCTTGAAAGATATGAAATAATAACCAAACTCCACGGAGTAACTGAAGGTGTTGAACTCTGAAACAAACTATACAAAACCAAGAAGAAACAACAAATATTTTGGGTTTTTGGATTTGGAAACTAAAACAGAACAGCCAGCAAAGACAAAAAAATTCGAGGCCTCTAACATGCTCAGATCAGAAAACTCAAAACTAATGAAAGTTGCATACATATATGAGGATTATGCTCACGAAATTTCAGGTCATTTGGATTTTTCTGTGAAAAGTTACGAAATAAACGGTGGACAGCAGAAATCTGTCCCTACGCAAAACAGCAAACAACAAAGCAAAATATTTTGTGTTTTTGCATATTGAACCGAATTAAATACTAAGCATACTAATACTAGAGACTAAAGCAAACTAGCAAGAGAAATAACAGAAATATTTTTGGTCTTTTTGAGTTTTAGAAAGTAAAGTGAAACATGAACAAAATAAGAAAGAAAGAAAACGAAAGCGAAACATGGATATACAAAGTACCGAACGATAATGATATATAGATGAGTGAGCTATCGGTATACCTCCCCCCAAGCTTAGGCTTCTGGCCTAAGTAGAGATCAATCCCATGGTGCCCATGATGAGGTGTCTCCATAGTATGACGAAGAACCTTCGCCCTGGTACAAACTCGAAGACGCTCCGGCGTAGTGCGCGGTGTAGTCCGCGGTGTAGTCCTCCTCAGGTGCCTCCTCAACGTCGTGCTGCCCATAGAAACCCTGCACGCCCAGCTTCTCGTCCAACTCCACCTTCGTGAGCGACCACGGCCTCCTGTCGAGACTGAACAAATCGGGCTGCGGCAAAGGAACTTCCCTCTCGTCCCCGTCAGCAAATAACATTCTATAGACAAGATGGCCAGCAGTAGAGCTAGTAGTAACAAATTGGTGACCTTTCATTGGAGCAAGGTCAAGTCTACAAGGAGCAAGTAATTCATCATTTGGATCAATACGAAGCCCCATATGTGCAACAATACGGGAGGCAATAATCCCTCCATAAAATAGGTCCCTCAGTGGATAAGCGACGAGCAATGAGAGCACCAAGATTATATGTAGTGTTATTATTAAGTGCAGCATCAAGAAAAGCAAGATGATGATGTGAGATGTTACTAGTGTTCTCCCTACCAAGTACGCTAGTACAAATGTAGTAAGTGAAATATTTAATAGCTGGGAATTGAATGTTTCTTATCTTGCCGCGTTGCGCTCGGCGGGTATCATCATTTGTCACCTCGCGGTAGAGCTGCGTCAACTCTCTCGAGTTCCCTTGAATCTTCTTGGTTGTCCCCGAATGTGCAGTACCTATCACATCACAAAATTCACGCAAAGGCATAGTGATAGGCATATCATAGATCTTAAATGAAACAATTGGATTGAACATTTTATTGTTCAAAGAAAAGCTCTCAACAAAAATCTTGGTAAGCCTGACATATTGTGGACTCTCGTCCATCATATATGCAGTCAAGCCTACCCTCTGCACAAGAAGCAAAAAATCATCAAGAATCCCTGCATCACGCATAAAGTCAGTGCATGGGAAAGAAGATGAGTTTGGAAACCCATCATCCCTCTCATCTCCAATGCTTGGTGCCAAGATATTCTCATTGTAAGATTGCCTAATGCGAGTGGTTGATCTTGAGGGCCTTGATACCCTTGGTGCATCACTCTCAAAGATTTCTCCAAAGGTGTGATTATGCATCTTCCCTTTCTGAAATTTTTAACAAATGTCATAAAAATTGATTTTGAGCCAACTAAATGAGGGGAAACCACTATAGTGACTTGCTAGAGGCTTAAGCATGCATCAAAACTAATTATTCCAACTTAGAACAAGCATTTAAACTCACTAAACATGACATCTACAGCAGCAAAATACTCAAGATATAATCCACTAAACAAAATTCTATTTGGATGAACGGAGGAGTCACATACCGGAGAGCAAATGCCCCAAATCTCAGCAGCAAAGATGGGCTGAGCAAGGAGATCGAAAATCCGAGGGCAAGAGCAGCAAGAGCACAAAATTTTTCAATGGCTGGGTGTTTGGTCGGTAGAGAGAAAGGTTGGGGAGGAAGGAGAGTAAGTGGAGGGCCCTATGGGTCCCACACCATGTGGAGGCGCGGCCCAAGGCCTGCCGCGCCACCATGTGGTGTGGTGGCCCTGTGGGTCCCCCAGTTCACTCTCTGGGACTCCCAGGACCCTCCTCGAAAAATAGGATTTTTTACATAAATTTTTTTAAATTCTGAGAATTTTTATTTCTGGGCATTTTCTGGATTTTGAGATATTATTAAATTCAATGCATGAAAATTATTTTTCAAATCATATTCAACTAAAACTATGCAAACCAAATAGTATTACAGTAGGTAAAATAAAGATGAGAAGAAAAAATATTGTTTACCACTTCCATGCATTTAAAACATATTTGTTAGCAAGGTGGAACAAGTCTTGCCACCAAATAAATTTTAGATGACATAAAAAGGATTCAAACATTGTGAGACATTCATGTTACCTTATATGGTATTGATATGGATCCAATAATAAGACTTTTGTATTCTTCTTCATAAGGGCAATCAATACTTCCCACTTTGATGGACCTCACATTAGTAATTGTATTAACTCCATATACTTTATCCATTCTCTTGGGAAAATAAACAGTATGTTCCTTGTCATTCACATTGAAAGTTACTTTTCCTTTATTGCAATCAATAATAGCCCCTGCAGTGTTCAGAAAAGGTCTTCCAAGAATAATAGACATATTATCATCTTCAGGCATTTCAAGCACAACAAAGTCAGTCATGATTAAACAATTATTAGCTACTTGAACAGGAACATTCTCACAAATACCAACAGGAATAGTAGTAGATTTATCAGCCATTTGCAAAGTTATATCAGTAGGTATCAACTTATCCAAATAAAGTCTCTTGTAAAGAGAGAAAGGCATAACACTAACTCCTGCTCCCAAGTCACATAGAGCAGTCCTAACATAATTATTTTTGATAGAGCAAGGAATGGTTGCTATACCTGGATCACCCAACTTGTTTGGAACCTTGCCATTGAAAGAGTAATTAGCAAGCATAGTAGATATTTCCTCATTAGGAATTTTCCTTTTGTTAGACACAATATCTTTCATATATTTTGAATAAGGAGGCAACTTAATGGCATCAGTCGAAGGAATTTGTAAGAACAAGGGTTTCATCCATTCACAAAATTTATTATAATGTTCTTGTTCTTTTGTTTTAAGTTTCTTACCAGGAAAAGGCATTTGTTTTTGAACCCAAGGTTCTCAATCACTACCATGTTTCTTAGCAATAAAATCTTCCTTAGTGTACTTTTCATTTTTATTATGCTTTTCAGGCTCTTCTGCAACTTCTTCTTTATCAGAATTTTCATTCTTATATTTATCATTGTTATTACTATCATTGTTACGTTCATTACCACTTTCGGTTTCAGCATCTAAAATAGATATACTATTAGGATCATTAACAGGTTCAGAGGATTCTATAACAGTTTTATGTTTCTTCTTCTTTTTCTTAGAAGGAGCACTAGGTTTATTAATTCGTTGAGAATCTTGTTCAATTTTTATAGGATGTCCTTCAGGATATAAAGGATCCTGAGTAGAAATACCTACTCTAGTTGTTACTTCGCAAACATGTTTTCTTTATCAATAGAGGCATTCATTAACAAATCTTTTTGCACTTTAGTAAGTTGATCAATTTGAGTTTGAACCATATGAAAATGTTTAATAAGTATTTTAATATCATTAGAGGTTCTATCAACAATATCATTCAAGTTACTAATAGCACGAGAATTTTCCATTAAATGATTCTCTATTCTCATATTAAAATTACTTTGCTTAGCCATAAAAGTATCAAATTCATCTAAGCATTGAGCAGGAGGTTTTGAGTAAGGAATATCTCTATCATCAAACCTTTGGAGAGAGTGTACCTCAATTAATGGCGTAGGAGGAATTGGCTTACATAATTCTTCAATAGGAGGTAAATTCTTCACATCTTCAGATTTAATACCTCTCTCTTTAAGAGATTTCTTGGCTTCCTTCATCACTTCTTCATCTAATTCAATTATACCTCTCTTCCTTGGTGTTGGTATAGGTGTTGGAGTAGGTTCATCAATATTCCAATCATCATAATTCTGGCTGATCTTAGCCAATAATTCCTCAGCTTCTTCTGGAGTTCGCTTCCTGAAAACACAACTAGCACAACTATCCAAATATCTCCTAGATTCAACGGTTAGTCCACTGTAAAATATATCAAGAAGATCATTTTTCTCTAAATCATGATTCGGCTGGCCTCTAATTAGAGAGCAGAACCGTGTCCAAGCATCAGGCAATTTCTCTTCTTCTTCTTGATTAAAGTTATAAATTCTTAGCAAAGCATCACGTTGAGCACTAGCAGGAAAATATTTCCGAAAGAAAGTATCAAGCAAACCAATAGGACTAGTAATGGAACCAGGAGACAAATTATTATACGAAGTTTTGGCTTCTCCTTTTAATGAGAAAGGAAATATTTTAGTAACAAAGTAAGTGCGCATCTTTATGTCCTCAGAAAATATACCACTCAAAGTAGAGAGTTCATTCATGTGTTCTACAACACTTTCATTTTCGGTTCCACAGAAAGGTTCTCTCTCACCAATAGCTATGTGTGCTAAATCAAGAGAGAAATCATAATCTTTATCTTTAATGTTTATGGGAGATGTAGCAAATTTAGCATCAGGAGATAATTTACATCTAACAGCATGTTTTTCAAGACGACTTTTCATATTACTTGCACCAGTAGTAGCTTGAAATTCTTCAATAAAATCATCATTAAGTTCAACATATAATTCATCAAGATCATCAGCATTATTTGTAAACTCAGGTGAGTTAATAGGAGTTTCAGCATCTTCATTAGGAATTTCAGCATTTTCAAATTGTTTAGACCTAGCAATTGTAGCATCTAAAAAGGGACCTAATGAACCAGTTTCATCAAGAACAGTAGAAGCATCATGATAAGTAATTTCAGATTCAGCAGGAGTAACAGTGCAAGAAGCCGGAGGTGGTGTAACAAGCATACTCAAAACAGAGGGTGAATCAAGAGCAGCAGCGGTACTCAGAATTGTACCTTTTCTTGTAGTGGATGGTATGATGGGAATTTTTTTATCACCAGGTCTTCCCATGATGAATGAATTCCAGAGAGCAATATCACACTCAGGTGAAATTATAAATAAAGCTATGCTCCCCGGCAACGGCGCCAGAAAATAGTCTTGATGACCCACAAGTATAGGGGATTGCAACAGTCTTCGAGGGAAGTAAAATGAAAATTTATTGATTCGACACAAGGGGAGCCAAAGAATATTTATAAGCCTTAACAGCAGAGTTGTCAATTCAGCATTACCTATGAATAGACTTGCTCGAGACAGATTATCAGTAGCAACAGTTTTATAGCAGAGACAGTAGTGAAGTAACAGCAGCAGTAGAGTAAAAACAGCAGTGGTGATTACAGTAGACAGCAGGATTAAAATACTGTAGGCATAGGGACGGATGAGCGGGCGTTGCATGGATGAGATATTTCATATAATAGCCAAGTCATGGGCATTTGCAGATAAATAATAATTAGCATCCAAGTATTAATTAACCATAGGCATGTGTTCCAATTTAGTTGTGCGTGCTCGCAATCAGAAACTTGCACATCATCTTTTGTCCTACCAGCCCGTTGCAGCGGGGCCTCAAGGGAAACTACTGGTAATTAAGGTACTCCTTTTAATAAAGTTCCAGAGCAAAGCATTAACGTTCCGTGAACACATGTGATCCTCACATCACAGCCATCCCCTCCGGTTGTCCCAATTGCTGTCACTTTGGGGCTTTGGGTTCCGGACAATTATATGTGTATACAACTCATATATATAATATAAAACAATAATTATCTTCATGATACAATAACGTGTTCAGATCTGAAATCATGGCACTCGGGCCCTAGTGTCAAGCATTAACCATAACAAGTTGCAACAATGACATAAAACACCGATAACGGATACTAGGCACCATGCCCTAAGGATATTACAACTATTACATGAACGATCTCATCCAATCCCTACCATCCCCTCAAGCCTACAGCGGGGAATTACTCACACATGGATGGGGGAAACGATGATGGTTGATGGAGAGGCATTGGTGATGACGATGGCGATGATCCCCTTCGATTCCCCGTCCCGGCGGAGGGCCAGAACAGGAACTTCTGGTCCCCGAATTGATTTTCGAGGTGGCGGCGGCGCTCGGATGTGTTTCTGGAAAAAATGCTAGGGGTGTCTTTGTTTTAAGGTCAGGGGGACCTTATATCCGAGAGGGGGACTGATACGTCTCCAACGTATCTATAATTTCTTACGTTTCATGCTTATATTATACCAATTATCACATGTTTTATACACACTTTATATCATATTATGACACTCATTGGACTAACCTATTAACAAGATGCCACAGTGCCAGTTTCTGTTTATTATGTCTGTTTATCGTAGAAAAGGCCCGAAAACCAAAGTGCTCGGAAAAATCCAGAAAAATCATAGAAATTCTATTTTTCCAGAAGACTCACGGAGCCAGAAGGGCAAGTTCAGCGGAGGCCCACAGCCTCCTCATGACGTGCTCGCGCGGCCGGGGGGAGGGGGGGGGGGGGGGGCGCCCCCACATGAGGAGGCCGACTCAGCCACCCCCTTCCGCCGCCCTTCCGCCTATATATTTCCTTTGCCCTAAAAACCCTAGATCAATCGTCGTTTTCCAGAAAAGAGTCCCGAAGCTCCGCCGCCACCAAAAACACCAATTCGGGGGACAAAAGTCTCTGTTTCGGCACCCTGCCGGGACGGGGAATTGCCCCCGGAGCCATCTCCATCGACTCCACCGCCATCTCCATCGCCGTTGCTGACTCCTATGATGAGTGAGTAGTTCTCCCCCGGGGCTGCGGGCTCTACCGGTAGCTATGTGGTTTATCTCTCTCTCCCATGGTGTGATCTTTATGTGATCATGAGCTTTGTAATCTAGTTGAATATGTGATGCTACTCTTTATCTATTATGCACTCTAGAGGTTACTTTATTATGAATTCCGGGGTTACTCATGGTTGTAAAGGTGACAGTATGTGCACCGTGTGTGATTCCTTTATGACGCTGTGGTGTTAGTTTACTCTGACTTTGGGGGTACTCTTGTAGCCCTACACAGTGAATGGTGTTTATCATCCAACATGAGAGTGTTTGAGAGTAGTATTTATTATTCAGCTTTGATGTCATTGTTGAGAATGTCCACTAGTGAAAGTATGATCCCTAGGCCTTGTTTCTAAGCATTGAAACACCATTTCCAACAAGTTCTGCTACATGTTTGCTTGCTGCCATTTTTATTTCAGATTGCAATTACTACTATAATCATCCATATTACTTGTATTTCACTATCTCTTCGCCGAACTAGTGCACCTATAGATCTGACAAGTGTATTGGGTGTGTTGGGGACACAAGAGACTTCTTGTATCTTAATTGCAGGGTTGCTTGAGAGGGATATCTTTGACCTCTACCTCCCTGAGTTCGATAAACCTTGGGTGATTCACTTAAGGGAAACTTGCTGCTGTTCTACAAACTTCTGCTCTTGGAGGCCCAACACTGTCTACGAGAATAGAAGCGTGCGTAGACATCAAGCTATTTTCTGGCGCTGTTGCCGGGGTGGTAAGCATTGGAAGGTATCTCCTTTAGATTCTGTAGTTATTACTTTTTTATTTCTTTTTTTTATTTCACTAGTAAGGCTAAATGGAAAACAACAAAAAAAATTAGAGATCTCTATGAAATTTATATTGCTTTAGGACATGATACTTTTGAAGAGAAAATTAAAAAACCTATGGAAGTTTGTTTGCATAATAATGGTAGTAATGTTATTAGTATAAATTCTTTGGACACCATTATTGCTAAGGCTATGGAAAAGCCTAAGCTTGGGGAAGCTAGTTTAAATAAAAATAATCTTTTTTGCTCCTCAGATTTGGAGGAATTATTTTGCCTTGATAATGCTTTGCCTCCAATATGTGATAATTCTAATGATGCTTGTGATATTCTAAAGCCACCTGAAGAAATAGTGCCATTTAAAATACCTATGAAAATTATTGATCGTGTTATGGATAACCGCTATGTAGGGGATGGAATTGTCCATCCTGGTGATCATTTTCTGTTCTTACATGAATTATGCGAGTTGTTCAAGTGTGCAAATATTTCAATGGACATAGTTAAGAAGAAATTATTTTCTATGTCACTTGGTGGAAGAGCCGCGCATTGGTATAAATTGTTGAAGAATAGGCACTCTCTTGGATGGGAGGAAATTGTATCTCTCTTTTATTCTAAATTTTATCCTCCAAGTGAGATTCACCAAGATCGGAATTCTATATATAATTTCTGGCCTCATGAAGGAGAAAGCATTGCTCAAGCCTGGGGAAGGCTGAAAACATTAATACTCAAATGTCCTAACCATGAGCTTCCTGATAAAATAATTGTTAATAATTTTTATGCAAGACTTTCAGGACATTGCAAGGATTATCTAGATTCCTGTTCAGAGGGCTCTTTCACAAGTAAGAAGGTTGAAGCTAGATGATATCTTCTTGAAACAATTCGAAACAATGCTGAAGATTGGGAGAATGACAAAGGTAAAGAATCAGGTATAAACTATGAATATGATTGCATTAAGTCTTTCGTTGAAACTGCTGGTTTTCAAGAGCTTAGTGCTAAATATGGTCTTGATTCTCATATTATTGTTGATTGTTCTAGAACCTTTGCTTCTCATATTAATGTTCCTAAAGAAAATTGGGACGTGTATCATGAACCTTTCAAAGATACTTGCATGGAAAATGAAATTGTTGTTAATGATTGCAATAGACATGCTCAAACTCCTGAAAATACTATTTCTTATAAGCATGTTAATTTTTGTGGAATACATAGACCTTGTGGAATTAATCAAATTGAAGATGAATATTGTATCCATCATAGGAATGAAAATACTAGAGGTTGGTATAAGGTTCTAAGAGATCTTGGTGAAAAAGTTTGTGCCACCTATCCTTTTATTTGTGAACTTTGCTATGAAGAGGGTCATTTCGAATTTCAATGCTTGGGTTCTAATAAAGATATTGCAGGAGACTTTTGTGATAACATGATCACTCCTAATCCACATGATGAACTTACATTATTTTTGGGGTGTGAAGAGTTATCAAGAAAAACTTCTTTGTTAAATATGAGTGATATTGATATGAATGATGTGTTGCATGGATGTTATCTCTATTGTGTTAATAATTGCCATGCCAACACTTACATACAAAATATTATAAAGGATGGGACTTTACCAAAGTATGACAGGACTAATATGTGTTTTCATCTTATTAATGAAAGAGGGGAATTCCCCCAAGTTTCTTTCATCGTCTCTAATACTAAACCAGGTTATGTGGAGAAGCTTCCTTTCCAGCCTCTCCCTCCTAAAGAGGAAAAGAAGAAGAAAAAGGGAAAGAGGAAGAAGAAGAAGAGGAGTAAAAGGAGAGAGGAAACAGTATCCTCTCCCAAACTTGTTGCTCCTGTTACAATTGATACTTATAATTCTGAATTTGATGATTCTGAACTTGATGATGAACCTATGCCTGTTATTTATATTAGTGATCATGATTGGGAAAAGCACACTTCTTTTGATATTGAAGATCTCTGGGACACTAATTCTGAAAATGATGATGTTAATAATTGCTATGCTATTAGTACTATCCATGTTTCTTCCCATGATGATATAGAAAGCTCTGAGCTTGTGGATGAGGTGTTTGAAAATCCTTTTGCTACTAATGATTATATATTTGATGCCTCTCCTTCTAGCAAAAATGATGATATGTTTACAAATAAACACACTTTGGAAGATAACTATTCTATTGCTTATGATGATACTATGCCTCCAGTCTTTGATAATTATAAAGAATACTATGACATAGGTTATAATTACAATCATCCTCTTGAAACTTGTCATAGTTATAGAGTAATTACTCAAACCAATCCTTTTAATATACAACTCGTCTATCATGTTCAAGTTCTTTATGATGATCTTGCTCCCCTTGTTATTAATGAGAAGAACTTTTCTTATGAGGGAAATAATGATACTTTTATGCATATGGATCATTATAAGAATGTTTCGTGTGATGGTTATATTGTGGATTTTATCAATGATGCTACTGAAAGTTATTATGAGGGAGGAAAATACGGTTGTAAAATTTTTCAAGTTACTAAAACACCTCTCTTTATGTTGGAAGTTTTGAAGTTGCATTTGTTTCACCTTTCTATGATAGTTGCTTTATGTTTCAATAATTTATCCTACTACAAGATCCCTTTGCATAGGAAGTGGGTTAGACTTAAATGTGTTTGATGTTCGCCTCTTGATGCTCTCTTTTGTTTTTCAACTCTCATTTTTATGAGAGCATCATAAAAATCTCCTTGCCTAGCTAAAAGGCTTTAAAGAAAAGCGCTTATGGGAGACAACCCACTATTTTATTTCTATTATTTTTCTTTTATTTGAGTCAAGGATCATGTTTACCTCTGTAACAACTCCTTTGTATCTTTAATTTATTGTATAGTTGTGCCAAGTTAAGTCTCCAGTAGAAAGTTGATGCTAGATTTGGATTTCTGCGCAGGAACAGTTTTTCTGCTGTCCACCGTTTAATTCGTTAGAATTCACAGAAAAATCAAAATGACCTGGGATTTGAGCAAGTTAAGTGCCTCGATATGTATGCAACTTACATTAGTTTTGAGTTTTCTGATTTGAGCAAGTTAAGTGCCTCGAAAAAAATCGTCTTTACGGACTGTTCTGTTTTTGACAGATACTGCCATTTATTTTGCATTGCCTCTTTTACTGTTTTGAGTGGATCTTTTTGCTCCACGAAATACCAGTGGCTGTAGCTAATGTCAAGTAGTATTGGTAATGATTGTGTCCATGCAGGATATGAGAATTTTGAATGGATCTTTTTGTTCCATGAAATACCAGTGGCTGTAGCTAATGTCCAGTAGCATGTGTAATGGTTTTGTCCATGCAGAATATAAGAATTTTTGATTATGCACTAACCCTCTAATGAAGTTTACTTTGAGTTTGGTGTGGAGGAAGTTTTCAAGGATCAAGAGAGAGGATGATATGATGTGATCAAGAAGATGAAAGAGCCTAAGCTTGGGGATGCCCCCGTGGGTCACCCAAGCATATTTCAAGAAGACTCAAGCGTCAAAGCTTGGGGATGCCCAAGGCATACCCTTCTTCATCAACAACTTATCAGGTTATCTCTAGTGAAACTATATTTTAATTCCGCCACATCTTATGTGCTTTACTTGAAGCGTCTGTTTGTTTTTATTTTTGCTTTTGTTATTCTTGTTCTCTGAATAAAATGGATCCTACCATTCCTTTGTGGGAGAGAGACACGCTCCGCTTTTTCTTATGAATACTCCTATTCTTCACTGATATTTGTTGAGTATTCTTTTATATTACTCCAATGCTTTCAGCTGTTTTTTTTCATGCATCTCTTATTTAGAGCTGTTAGTTCTCTTATGTTATACTCTCTTGTCTCATTGATAAATACTTAGAGAGTTTATGTTTAAATAAGTTGATTGGTGTTTGGTTGGAAACAGAAAATGCTAAATGTGGTAGATGGTATAATGAAAAAAAATATACATGCTCTTATGGATTGTTATCTTGTATGTTGTGGTGCTTGGCAATTGTTTTGAGCTCTCAAGTAGATCATGTTTAAGCTTTTACATCATGTAGTTAAAACCCATTAGTGAAGAACTACCGTAAAACTTGTTGAAATTTGGTTTGCATGTTTGGTATCTCTAAGGTCTAGATATTTTTTAGTAAAGGTGTTTGAACAACAAGGAAGACAATGTAGAGTTTTATAATGCTTGTAATATGTTTTTATATCCGTCTTGTTGTCATAGTTTATATTTGTGTTTGCTTCAAACAACCTTGCTAGCCAAAGCCTTGTACTGAGAGGGAATGCTTCTCATGCATCCAAAATCCTTGAGCCAAAACCCATGCCATTTGTGTCCACCATACCTACCTACTACATGGTATTTTCTTCCATTCCAAGTAAATACTTCGTGTGCTATCTTTATTCAAAATTATTATCCCTTATTTGTGTAACTTTTTATTAGCTCATGAGGAAGTATGTGGGTTACTCTATGTTTAACTTGTTAGATTGACTTTCAAATGAGCTGGCAAATGGGGTGCCCAGTCCCAAGTTTAATTGTTCAATTCTCTTCACATGGTTTTTCAATGAGTTATCAAAAAGAAAGTTCCAAAGTGTTATGTTATTCAAAAAATAGGCACTCCTCCAAGGTTTGAGATGGATTGGAAGGCACCCGAGGATTCGGTTAGCCATGGATTGTGTAAGCAATGGTGGGGAGGAGTGTCAAACCAATTTATAAAAAGTGTGCATGTGTAAACAAAAGAGAAGAGGGATGATCTACCCTTGGGTAGAAATAACGTCCTTCAATGGGATCCGCTCTTGAAAGTCTAGATAACATGGTAAATATAGTTTTCATTCACTATCATTCGTTGACAACGACAAACACCACTCAAAAACTTACTTTTATGCTCTCTATATGATTTCAAAAACCTATAAAACCAAGAAGCTCTAGCACATGCTTGTATCCCTGCTTCCCTCTGCGAAGGGCCTATCTTTTACTTTATGTTGAGTCAGTTTACCTACTTCTTTCTGTCCCCGAAGCAAACACTTGTGTCAACTGTGTGCAACAACTCTTATATGCTTACTAATTGCACTTGTTATATTTCTTTGTGTTGACAACTATCTATATGATATACATGTTCAAAGTTGAAAGCCAATGCTGAAACTTATATCTTCCTTTGTGTTGCTTCAATGCTCTTTTATTTAGAGAATATTGCATTATGAGTTAACTCTTATGTAAATCTTTTTGATGCTTGTTTGAAAGTACTATTTATGAAAAGTTTTTAATTATATGATGTACTTGTTTACTCCTTGTCTATTTGTTAGCAAACTATAGATCATTGCTTTGAGTCACTTCATTCATAACATGAGCCTTATAATATTATATGATCAAGATTATGTGAAAGCATGTCACTTCAGAAATTATTTGTTGTTATCGTTTTTACCTACTCGGGACGAGTAGAATTAAGCTTGGGGATGTTGATACGTCTCCAACGTATCTATAATTTCTTACGTTTCATGCTTATATTATACCAATTATCACATGTTTTATACACACTTTATATCATATTATGACACTCATTGGACTAACCTATTAACCAGATGCCACAGTGCCAGTTTCTGTTTATTATGTCTGTTTATTGCAGAAAAGGCCTGAAAACCAAAGTGCTCGGAAAAATCCAGAAAAATCAAAGAAATTCTATTTTGCCAGAAGACTCACGGAGCCAGAAGGGCAAGTTCAGCGGAGGCCCACAGCCTCCTCATGACATGCTCGCGCGGCCAGGGGGGGGGGGGGCGCCCCCACATGAGGAGGCCGACTCAGCCACCCCCTTATGCCGCCCTTCCGCCTATATATTTCCTCTGCCCTAAAAACACAAGATCAATCATCGTTTTCCAGAAAAGAGTCCCGAAGCTCCACCGCCAACAAAAACACCAATTCGGGGGACAGAAGTCTCTGTTTCGTCACCCTGCCGGGACGGAGAATTGCCCTCGGAGCCATCTCCATTGACTCCACCGCCATCTCCATCGCCGTTGCTGACTCCTATGATGAGGAGTGAGTAGTTATCCCCCGGTGCTGCGGGCTCTACCGGTAGCTATGTGATTTATCTCTCTCTCCCATGGTGTGATCTTTATGTGATCATGAGCTTTGTAATCTAGTTGAATATGTGATGCTACTCTTTATCTATTATGCACTCTAGAGGTTACTTTATTATGAACTCCGGGGTTATTCATGGTTGTAAAGGTGACAGTATGTGCACCGTGTGTGATTCCTTTATGACGCTGTGGTGTTAGTTTACTCTGACTTTTGGGGTGCTCTTGTAGCCCTACACAGTGAATGGTGTTTATCATCCAACATGAGAGTGTTTGAGAGTACTATTTATTATTCAGCTTTGATGTCATTGTTGAGAATGTCCACTAGTGAAAGTATGATCCCTAGGCCTTGTTTCTAAGCATTGAAACACCGTTTCCAACAAGTTCTGCTACATGTTTGCTTGCTGCCATTTTTATTTCAGTTTGCAATTACTACTTATAATCATCCATATCACTTGTATTTCACTATCTCTTCGCTGAACTAGTGCACCTATACATCTGACAAGTGTATTGGGTGTGTTGGGGACACAAGAGACTTCTTGTATCTTAATTGCAGGGTTGCTTGAGAGGGATATCTTTGCCCTCTACCTCCCTGAGTTCGATAAACCTTGGGTGATTCACTTGAGGAAAACTTGTTGCTATTGTACAAACCTCCGCTCTTGGAGGCCCAACACTGTCTACGAGAATAGAAGCGGGCGTAGACATTAGCGACGCGAGGCGATGCCCGAGTCGGCCACATCATGTGGTGGCGCGGCCAAGGGCCTGCCGCGCCACCATATGGTGTGGGCGCCTCGTGGCTCTCCTCCGTCTCGTCTTCTGACCCCGTGGGTCTTCGGGCAAAATAGAAGCTTTGGCCTTTTTTCTGGTATTTTTCCTAAAAGTTGAATTTCTGCACAAAAATAAGACACCAGGGCAATTCTGCTGAAAACAGCGTTAGTCCGTGTTAGTTGCATTCAAAACACACAAGTTAGAGACAAAACAATAGCAAAAGTGTTGGGGAAAATAGATACGTTTTGGACGTATCAGCTGCCGGTGTGGTCTCCGCCTTCTCCAACGACTTCTCCACCGTCTCCAAGATGAAGAGGGAGTAGTCCACCCCTGGACTATGGGTTTGTGGAAGTAACTTATGTATCTCTCCTCTTTCTTGAGCTTCACTAATTAGTGCCATATGAGATGCTGAACATGATCATGGTCATATATGTAATACCTTTGTGGTGGATCTCTTAAGTTGATATATGTTATGATGATTGCCAATATTATGTCTTTGTTATGAAAGTAGATGCATATTATGTACCCCGTTCTTGTCTATGTGTTTTGATCCAACATGTTTATGAGAGCGTGTGAGGGGGAACGTGTGCATTAGTTGGAGTAATGGGGGGTGGTTTTGTGGTAAGTTGACAGCAATACCGTGATCCTCTTGGGCTTTTACCTTACTTTGTTGCCTCACTAGGGATAAAGGAAATACCATGCTACCGGGGGTATGTGGGTGACATTGCCACTTCACCATGACTAGATCTAGCATGTTCTTATTTAAACTTCATGTCATTGAACTTAAAGCTATACTCTGTTCATCTTCATTACTGAGGTGTTATGATTTAGTTCGCATCTTGGTGGAGTATAAGAGAGATTAATAACCAAAAGATCTCTATGTTAGGACGTGATGCCCATATTATTAATAACTTGTCTTGTTGCAATCTCATATGTCAATTCCTATGTTCCATTATCAACCACTATATAAAAGAGAGAGTGCATTTGTGAAACCATGAACCCGAGTCCATTTTTAATCATAAGAAACACATTTCCAACACTTTTATTGCACTTTATATTTTCTGCCATTATTAAATCCAAAAATACAAAACTACTTTTACATCTTGCAAACACCATACAAACCACAAAAACATCATCTCATATCATTTATACCATCCTTGCTCATTTATTTACTACCATTAAATATTTATTTCAGTTTTGCATTTGTTATTTCTATATCTTTTACTTACACCTTGTGCTTGACAACCAATTGGTGAGGTTGAGGGCACAAAACAATCTACTTTGTTTTGTAGGTACATAAAAAAGGATAAGGAGACAACAGCTTTCGGTTCATTTCCCCGAGAGTTCGATATTAAAGCCTCGAGTCACCCTCGTGGGGAAAATAAGTCTTTTCCCTTACTATACACTTTGCACTTGGAGTCTCAACCTAACCGTATTCTTTTGACACAGGTCATCTAGGGTGATCAAGACTATTTTCTGGCGCCGTTGCTGGGGAAGTGAGCAAGTAAAGAGTTGTCCCACAAGTCTTCATCAACTGTGCAAGATATTTTCTGGTGGAGTTGCTGGACAAGTGGAAAGAATACCTCACAAAAAAAGTCAACATCACCAACGTGTGCAAACACCTAAGCTTGGGGAGGTTGCACCTTTGTGAGCATCATCTTACCCATCTTTTTACCTTCAAAGCATTATATTTTGTTTTGTTTTGTCATTTTTATTTCGGTTTAGTATTTTATTTTCAGTTTTGCATTTTGTTTTACTTTTGTTATTTCGGTTTACATTGTTTTGGTGTCATTTTATTTTCAGTTTTGCATTAAAAATTTAAAAAAATACATAAAAACTTGCTATAATGGAAAAGAGAACTTTTTGGTCATTTAGTGTTAAGAACCTTCCTCAAGATATGAATATTCCTGTTGAAGAATTTGAGATTGATCATAATATCACTAAAGTAATTATGAACATCGTTTTTATGGTAAACCTAAAGAAGATCCTATGCAACATCTTAAGAAGTTTAATGAAAGATGCAAAGTGTTAGACTTAAAACATGCCAATGTTAATGTGATTAAAGTTAAGCTTTTCCCCCACTCTCTTGCTGGGAAAGCCTTAGATTGGATATTAAGATGCCCCCCCTGGTAATTTTAACACTTGGTTTAATCTAAAAGCTGCATTTATTGAAAGATTTTGTTCTACTGAAACTATATCTAATCTTAGACAAATAGTTTTTGCCTTTAAACAAGAGGAACAAGAACCTTTGATAAAATCTTGGGAAAGTTTTAGAGGCATAGCCTTTGGAATGGAACATGGTCTAAGGGATTGGATGCTTATGCATATGTTTTATAGGGGATTGTCTGAAACCTCTAGAATCTTTTTTGGATAATGAATGTAAGGGCTCTTTTATGAACACTCATGCTGCTAATACTCATATTTTGCTTGATGGTTTACTTTTGGAAGTGAAAATTAAAGAAAGTCTTGAAAAAGCTCAAATACCTGAAGATGTTTTTGATGACCGTCATGAACTATATAATCTATACAGTAGAAAGAAAAAAGTTGAAGAAGTTAAGATGCTTAGTGAAGTCAAGGAACCACTACTTGATTTAGAGAGTTGTAGCTTGCATGAACTTCTGTCTATCTTACAGAAATTTGCTAGTGATCCTTCAATTAATATTAATCAAGCTGGTTTTGGTTCTTTTATTGCTTGCCATGTTTTAAATGAGAAAATTCCTAGGTACAACAAAGAAGCTATGACACCACCTAAGCTTGGGGATATTTGGGTTCCCAAGGTACTAGTAACAATTGGGAAAGAGACACACCATGCCATATTAGTTCTAGGATCTAGTGTCTCTGTCATGTCTAAGGAACTATATGAAGTACTTGAATTAAAGAATCTTGAAAAATGCTCTATTGAACTTTCACTTGCTGATGATTCCATTAAATATGCTTTAGGAAAAGTAAGTGATGTTATGGTAGAGCTACATATGACGTTTGTGCCTGTTGACTTTGTAATAATGGACATGGGGAATAAAACCTCTAGTCCTATCATTTTGGGAAGACCTTTTCTTCCTACTACAGGTGCTATAATAGATTCAAAGGAGGGGAACGTGAAGTTTCAGTTCCCACACAAGAATTGCATGGAGCACTTTCCAAGGAAGAGGGACACGACAAAGTTCAAGCTCCCTCAAGAGTTTCGTCCACTATAAATATCAAGTACGAAGCCTAGCTATATGGCTATAAAGAAAGCGCTTTACGGGAGGCAACCCGGTTGTTTTTATTTGAGATTTTCTTTGAGTCCTCTTGCTTTACCAAGAGATTTTGTTTTTAGTTTAGGTTCTGGAATTTTTAATAAAGTGCCAAGTTTTACCCATTTGGGCTTTGAAAGTTGCTTTTTCCATTCGGAGATTTTATTCTAGCACGAATCTGTGCACGGTATGATTTTTAGTTCCTATTCTGTAACTCCGAATAGCTGAAATTTGAACTGTGGTCGCAACTTTTCATCATCTGTAAGCGTGATTTTTTTCAGATTTTTTAGAAATATTTAAGTGGGGTAAAAAAATACGTTTTGCTGCTGCTGTTTTTCTGGACAGATTCTGTCCCATTTTGTTTTATGCATTCTTTAAGCTTTTAACTTGAATCTTTTTGACCCAATTGAGTTTATTAGAAGGAATACAACACTATACACTTTCTGGACATGTTTCTTATGGTTGTCTAAGGATTTCATGCAGCAAGCAATTCTATTGTTTTGTGCCTACTAATGTCACCCCACAGAAAAGAAATGGGAGAAAGAGTGTTTTGAAGTTTTTTCATAGGGATTAGAGGAGATGCACCAAGAGCTATCCAAGGATGGTGAAGACCATAAGCTTGGGGATGTGAAGACAACCCCACTGAACCAACATACTCTCGGTTTGCACACGTCTAACTTCTGTTTTTCGTTCATTGCACTATATCGCATAAACTTGGAGCGTTTTTGTTCTTTTTGTTATTTCGGTTTTTTTTTTAGACCACCACTTTTTATTTATGTTATGAGAGAGCTACTGGAAGTTTGTGTTGAATTAAGTTGGATGCTATAAAAATATTGGGAAGAGGATGTTTGAGTTGATTTAAAAGATACATATAGTTGCATGATTCATATGCTTTGTTAATGAATAGTAATATGCAAGTATCTTGCCTAGAGTTATTTCTTATTCATTTTTTATATGCTGAATGATGCTTTACTTTGTTTAACATGAAATGGTTAGCTCTATGGACACTTATGCATGCATTTAGATGGTCAACTTTCTCCCTCTTGCTAGCCCAAAAATTCCAACAAGTAAAAAGCTTGTTTTCCAACACCTTCAACCAAGTTTTTCCAGTGAGTTCACCATATGTACCTATTAGCTAATATGCTATTCCAAGTATGTTTACCATGTTATATTGTTTTATCTATGCTTCCAATTTAAGATGCTTATGTTATTGGGATTGTCATGGGTCTTTGGTTAGGAGCTAGCTCATACGTGCTGACACGTGGAAAGCTTTCAACATTGCACTTTATTCTTTACGAAAGTTGATATCATGTTCCTTTGGTGATGGATGCCTAACATTGCGTGAAATAAAGATGAAAACTTAGCAAGTTCGGTGAGTGATATTATTGGCTAGAGAGACACCTGTGGCGGCTAACCTAAGCCATGTGGATCATGGTGGAAATTTGCAACATAACCATAGTGGAGGAATACATGACACATCTCATAACAGAAAAATCATTTACAAGAAAAAAGCATGAGTAAAAAAAGAGATGAAGAGATGTCCACTGTTTGCTTGCTTTGTCATTTGGACATGTGCCCACTTCCATGTCCTGGGGCAAAGGGTACCCGGGGTGAAACTCTCTATGATGCCACTTTTATTCACGATGACTGTAACCTTCACTTCCTTTGTGGCCCAAGTTGAGTAGCCAGTCGGAGAGGTTTTTGTTTTCAACGGGCATGAGGCTTTTTGACCCATACTATGTCAAGGGCATAACTCATATTTGCTTTCACTTTCAACTATTAATCACTAAAGATGCTATGATAGGGGTAATGAGAACTTCACACCAATGATCACTACATGGCAAACATTAGCTTAAGTTGAAGCATTTGGGAGCTAGATAATACTCTTGCATGTTATTCCTATACTTATTTATCTATCTTTCCAAAGTGTCCACCTTCCATATTCAGATTTCTATAACAATACTCTATGACCAACCTAGGATATCTTTTACTTTTCATCTATGCATTCATTTGGTCCATAGAACATTTCTTTCATGTTACACTTTGTGAATTATCATTGAACATCTTTACCTTGAATATTTAATATCTCTTGATAATATGTCTTGTATGTTGCTACTATTTACTAAAGAATGAATCATTTGACTCTATGTAGTAATCATCTTTGATATCCTTTGTTAAGTAATAAAATGCCAAGTCCATGTTTAGTTTTATCACCTTCATACTCGAGGACGAGTATAGGTTAAGCTTGGGGATGTTGATGCATGTAAAATGCATACATGAACTTTGCATTGTATTACTCATATTTTATCCATATTTGCATCATATAAGGGTTATATCAATGTTTTATAATGTTTTGGGGAATATTTCACACTTTCCCTATTTATTTGGAATTAACCCTATGCTGTCAAAAAACCCCTTTTTAATATTTTGATGTTTCAGGGACCCAAACGACGTCCAAATGACCTAATATTCCACGGAGATCATTTTTTGGAAGGAACAAGGCTTAGGAGCGAAGGAAGAGCAAAAATGGAAGACTGAGGCCCAAGATAGGTGGGCCCACGCGGCCAGATTCCTTGGCCGCGTGGGGCCCCTCATTTTGTCCCTCGAGCCTCCGATGCCGTCGATCTTCGTCTCCGTGGCTTCGTGTTGACCTAAAAACGACTATAAAAATAGCCCCACGAACCCTTTCGGAGAGGAGCGCCGCAGAAACACAGAAACCACGAAACAGAGACCTGGAGTTGCAGATTGGAGGGGGAAAACTCCGGCGGGGCGCTGCCGGTGTGGTCTCCACCTTCTCCAACGACTTCTCCACCGTCTCCATGATGAAGAGGGAGTAGTCCACCCCTGGACTATGGGTTTGTGGAAGTAACTTATGCATCTCTCCTCTCTCTTGAGCTTCACTAATTAGTGCCATATGAGCTGTTGAACATGATTATGGTCATATATGTAATACCTTTGTGGTGGATCTCTTAAGTTGATATATGTTATGATGATTGCCAATATTATCTCTTTGTTATGAAAGTAGATGCATATTATGTACCCCGTTCTTGTCTATGTGTTTTGATCTAACATGTTTATGAGAGCGTGTGAGGTGGAATGTGTGCATTAGTTGGAGTAACGTTGGGTGGTTTTTTGGTAAGTTGACAGCAATACCGTGATCCACTTGGGTTTTTACCTTACTTTGTTGCCTCACTAGGGATAAAGGAAATACCATGCTACCGGGGGTATGTGGGTGACATTGCCACTATCACCATGACTAGATCTAGCATGTTCTTATTGAAACTTCATGTCATTGAACTTAAAGCTATACTCTGTTCATCTTAATTACTGAGGTGTTTTGATTTAGTTCGCATCTTGGTGGAGTATAAGAGAGATTAATAACCAAAAGATCTCTATGTTAGCACGTGATGCCCATATTATTATTAACTTGTCTTGTTGCAATCTCATATGTCAATTCCTATGTTCCATTATCAACCACTATATAAAAGAGAGAGTGCATTTGTGAAACCATGAACCCGAGTCCATTTTGAATCATAAGAAACACATTTCCAACACTTTTATTGCACTTTACATTTTCTGCCATTATTAAATCCGAAAATACAAAAATACTTTTACATCTTGCAAACACCATACAAACCACAAAAACATCATCTCATATCATTTATACCATCCTTGCTCATTTATTTACTACCATTGCATATTTATTTCAGTTTTGCATTTGTTATTTCTATATCTTTTACTTACACCTTGTTCTTGACAACCACTTGGTGAGGTTGAGGGCACAAAACAATCTTCTTTGTTTTATAGGTTACATAAAGAAGGATAAGGAGACAACATCTTTTGGTTCCTTTTCCCGAGAGTTCGATATTAAACCCTCGAGTCACCCTCGTGGGGAAAATAAGTCTTTTCCCTCACTATACACTTTGCACTTGGACTCTCAACCTAACCGTATTCTTTTGACACAGGTCATCTACGGTCATCTGGGTCGCAGGAGGCCCGGGGGTCATGCGCACCCGGGAGGTCTTGTATGGCGTGGGTGCGCCCGCCAGGCCTTGCGTCGAGTCTTGGCCTTGTTCATCCTTGTGCTGGGCCCACAGGCGGTGGACCCACTTAGGCAGCGCTAGGGGAACCCCATGTTCCACTGCTGCGATAGTAGCCCCCGGGCATGGTCCCGGCGGCTTCGGTCTTCTGAGGCTGCCGGGGGCATGACCAAAAAGTCAAAGTGGGTCCGGCGTCTGGTCATCCTTGTGCTGCTGAGTGGGACCCGCCGAGTCGAGGTAGAGGCGAGCCCCCGAGCCTTGTCGACTGAGTCGTGCCGAACGTTGTGGTTCATGCGGGCCTCGGACGTGGTCGTGTGCCCAACGGTTGGGTCGCGCCGAAGTCGGCACGACTCCTCGATCCCCGCGCCCATCGGAGTAATGAGGCCGCGACGCGACGCGTGGGATACCCTCTTAATCATCCGTCGGGGGCTGGATTGTCGTCACTGACTCATTTCCCCCAAAATTCTCTACCCCCATCTCTGCTTCACCGCCTGCTCTTGCGCCGTCGTCGCAGATCCGATGGTTCGCACCAAGAAAACCAGGCAGAAGAAGCCGAAGGGTGCCGCCGGAATAGTCCGGCAGGCCTCGCCGAGATCCGTGAGGCAGACTAGGAGGGCCGAGGTCACTGCCGCTCAGGCGGATCTACGCCGAAATCAGGCTCTGCTCACCGGTAAGTACGCCGGCGACGCAGATATGATGCGAACGGCCGAGCACATGGGTGCTGTGGAGTCTGAAGCTGTGGGAGATGTCCCCGCTCGAGCGACGACGATTGTCTCCTCCCCTTCCGAAGCGCAGAAGCCCAATCAGATCCCCATTTTCGACATCTTCATGTTGGTGGGGGTCGTCCCCCCTTTCTCCGACTTCCTCCTGGAGGTCCTGAAGTCCTACAAGCTGAAGCTCCTGCACATGTCGCCGGGGGCCGTCTTGGACCTGGCGGTCTTTGCTCACATCTGCGAGGCGTTCGTGGGGGTGACGCCATGTGTTGCTCTGTTCCGCCATTTCTTCTATCCTTGCATCGGGGCGAACCAGTGGCTGTCCGGTGGCGTCACATTCTTCTTCCGTTTGACCCTCAAGGAGTCGTACCCCAAGATGGGCATCAAGTCCAAATGGGATGAGTGGCGGGACCGGTGGTTCCTGGTGGAGGTCCCCGTGGTCGAGCCTCAGTGGGAGGAGCCGAAGGAGCTCCCGAAGAAACTGGACTCCTGGAGCTATCTTAGTGGCCAGGATAGCGGCTTTTCGAGGGTGGTGGAGCGCATCAAGCTTCTGGATAGCAAGGGAGTAACGGGCGCTGTGGTCGCCGCTCACTTTCTTCGCAACCAGATTGCTCCGCTGCAGAAGAGGCCGCATCCGTCGTGGGAGTTCCGAGGCCTCCACGATCCCACTCGCCTGAGGACGGCGAACTTGTCTGACAGGAAGATTCGGGAGAACATATCCAAGCTGTTCACCCCGAAGACCCTTTTCGACCTGCCAGCGGGGGTCCTTCCTCTGTGTGAGGACCAGCAGAAGGCGGAGGTCTTGGGCGAGGTGCTCGCATGCACCGCGCTCGGGCTTGAAGGCCAGGAAGGCCACGGCCCTATTCCTCTGGGAAAGGCACGCAAGCCCAAGGTCCACTCCGACGAAGACGAGGAAGAGTCGGAGGAGGACGAGGGTGAGTCCGCGGGAGACACTGCCGACGACACCACCGGCTTGAGTGATGAGGAGGACAGCGACGGTCGAGGTGACGGCGAGGAGGACGACGACGATGATGACGACGAGGCAGAGGAGGAAACCTCTCTGCCTCTTGCTGATGACGATGCCCCCGAGGCCCCGGGCCTGGGGGCCACCACGACTTCCGCGCATGCGCGACTGGCAGGCGGGGTGGCGGAGAATTCCGACATGGAAGTCGATGTGGGGGCGCTCGTTCTGGCGGCGAGGATGACAAATTCCTCGAATTCTCCGCCGGGGGCACAGCTCCGGAAGGTGTCCCCGGATTCTTCTGGGGGATCCCTCGACGTGCCGGCGCCGATGAGCAGCAAGCGCTCCCGGGGGTAAGGTTCTCCGACCGAGCTCTTAGATCGTCGGTTTTCCGTAACATAACCCGGAAAGCTTTGTTGTTGATGTCTTGCAGGGGCGGCAGGTCGCCCGAGAGGAGGAAGAGGCTCCGAAGCAATGCAGAAGATGACACCGCCTCGAGCAACCCGAGACGAAGGGCGGGGATGTTTCCTCCCCCGATGGCCGAGGTCGAGAACCGCCGAGGGAGCGGAGTGGGGAGTGTTACCGCCACCACTCCATCTCGCAATGTGGAGGCGCTGGAGGCTCCAACTCTAGAACCCGCGGGTAACCACGGAATCCTCTTGATTGTTCTGGCTAAAACCTCGAGTGGCTCCGTTCTCATGCCGTGGCTACCTTGTCTTCAGATGCTTCCGCTGCAGATGCGGCTTCGCCCGAAGGCCTTGGAGCCATTGGAGGGTGTCGGAGAGTGACTCCCACGAGACAGGGGTGGTCACACTCTGAAGAGATTGTTCGAAGGGGGCTGAACGCGGAGGTCAATCAACCCTCAACCGGCACGGCGACGGTGCTCGTCGAGCCTGAGGAGGGACGTCACGACAGGGAAGGACACCGGCCCGTACCCAGGTTCACGGCCCTCAGGAGGAGGTAACACCGCTACTCCTGCTTGTCTGTATTGCACTGCAAAGGGTACAGTACAATGAGCTTGCCGAGGGCTCTCTTACGGCAGTGTGGAGCTCAAGGAGGGATCTCTAGGGTCTTCCTCCTCCTCGAGCGCGCTTGGCTGGGCTACGCTATAGTAGAGAGCTCAAGGTCTGAATGATCGATCCCTTTCTATGGAGGTGCTCCCTCTCCTTTTATAGGCGTCCCGGGCCTCTTCCCTGCGTCCTGCGCAGTGGAAGGGTTCCCACATGACGACCAAGCGGAGGGGCGGGGTGCACCGCAGCTGAGTTGTCCATGGACTCGGTCCACCGTCGTAAAGCCTGCCCTTGAGGCAGGAAAGCCACCGTCCGCGCAGGACGGCCAGCTGGTGCCGCAGAGATCGTGGGGGTGCCCACGGTGACGTCGTCGTTGGAGCGTAGCGCCGGCCATCTGCTTTATCACCAAAGGGGAAAGCTTCGTAGTCCGGCGCGGGGGGCACAGCTTTGTTGACTCCTTTAATCAGCAGAATGGCAACTGCGGTGTCATCGTCACCGCGCGCAGGTGCGCGCGTCACTCTGCGGCCGCGGCAGAGGCCATGTGCGCTCTGCGACGGTTGCTTCTCAGCGAAGCATCTCTACAGGGCCAGAGCGACCTTGTAGAGGGATTCGTGTTGACCCCTCTCCAGAGGAGAGTGCCTTGCAGAGGGTTAGTCGCGGGGGGAGCCGCTTCAGGCCTCCGCTGCCCTTCAAGCCCTCTCGAGGGCTTCTCCCCTCGAGAGTCTCTTCAAGCGTTCGGCCTGGTCCTTAGTCATCTTTCGATACTGTTGCGTGCGAGGGCTGTGGAGAGTGGGCCCTGCACACCCTGGATTCCACTGGGCCGACAGTAGCCCCCGGGCCCACGATGGGCACGGAGAACCCCACCAGGCTCAGACGAAACGTCGTGGGCCCAAAGTGTCCGGCCGGCCCGCGATATGGATCGATCGGTGGCGAGTTAGCGGCGACTCGGTTTCTCCGGCAGGACGTGCGTCGTGGGGGGCCCCACCACGCCTCGGTAACTGCCCAGATGGGGCATAAAGCCTGCGCGCCGGTCCGAGCAGCCGTTACTGCTCTCATTCTGCGCGCCCTGCCTTCCGCTCTCGCCCTCCTAGTTTCCTCTCACCGGCGAACTCCTTCTTCTTCCTCGTTCTTCCGCACATTCCTCCTTCATCGACGATGGGTCCAGCGAAGGGCAAGGCGGCGATGGCGACGCTCCCCTCGGACGCGCAGGGGGACGAGGTGCTCGGCCCCGCCCTGGTCGGCGAGCGGGTTAATGAGGCGGCGCTGGACAAGATTCGGCATCTGGTCGCCGCGAAGACCAACGAGCACGGCGTTAGTGCTCTCCAGGCCGCCAAGCTCGGCCGGCTCCCGAAGGGTTTTTTTCCCATATTCCTCCACACCATCTACGCCGGGTTGGTGCCTCCCTACTCGCCCTTCCTGGAGGCGATTCTAGAGTTCTACCAGATCCACCTCCTCCATCTGCACCCCAATTCCGTCTTGATCCTCTCCATCTTCGCCTATCTGTGCGAAGCCTACTTGGGGGTGCAGCCTTCGGTGGCCCTCCCCGTGGCGAAGGGGCCAGAAGCCGCGGAGTCACCCTACGCATCAGACGCCGAGCCAGGCTGCGAAGCGGCGAGGGCGAACCCCTTGCCTGGCGGGGCGAGCTCGTCAAGGGCTGCGCTCCCTGCCAAGGGAATCCTCGAGGTCTCGTCTGACGACGATGAGACCGAGGCGGGGCGACGGGAGCCTCGGACCAAGGCGGCCCACGACAGGCCTGCCGGGGAGCCGATGGGCGCTCTCCTCAAGAGGAAGGCAGAGACGGCTCCTGAGGGGTCTGGAGCCAGGACCACACCTTCATGGCGTTCGTCCGGCATGGCGTGGGTTGACACCCGCACCAAGAAAACTGGGTGAGTGTCTCTATCTTGGCTTTTTCTTCCCCAATCTTTGCTCGCCTGTTCCCTCCTGACAGGCTTTCTTGTTCCTTGCCAGCGACCTTGCGCCTGCGAAGCGCCGAAGGCTTCGCAAGGCCGCAGAGGTGAGGAAGGCTGCGCCAGAGGCCGCGGCGCCAGAGGCCGTTGCGGACGAGGCCTCGAGGCCTGTGGAGGAGGATCCCGCAAGCCCTCTCAAGGGTGTGCCTCAAGCTGAGGCGACTGCGCCGCCTCCGGAGGTGGGGCGCGCTGAGGAGCAGGCGGAGACGGCGCCCACTCCGCCTCGCGCTGCCACTCCTCCAGCGCAGCAGGAGGCCGCGGCAGGCGTGGCGCCGAAGCAGAGCCCGCCGAGGGCCGACGAGATGGAGGGGGCAGCCCCTCCGCCGCCCCCGCCAAGCTCTGCAGCGGAGGCGGAGACGGAGACTACGGGGCAGGCCTCTCCTGCCCCTGAAACTCATGATGAGGCGCCGCTCGAGGAGGGCGAGACCGGCGCGCGGAGCGCGGGCGTTGAAGTGGAGAACTCGCCGCCAAGCCCCCAGGCCCGCGACGCTGCAGGGCTCCGCGCCGAGGCCCCCTCTTCCAAGCTCGACGCAGGCGCAGGGACCTCCGCGCCGCGCGGGGCTTCACAAGCCCTTGTCCTTAGCAGCTGGGATTGGAACAGGGGACGCCGCGGCGTCGCCTTCCGCCTGGTGCGGGAGTCCCTGGACGGATTGGAGGCCCACCTCGCCCTCGAGGACAGGAGCTCGCCCGGCAGCAGGATGAGCTTGCGGAGGCCTGGGCCGCCTTCCACGCAGCCGTGGAGGATCGCCGGCTTAGCGACCTGGCTCTTCAGGCGGAGCGCGAGGAGGCTCGGCGCTTCGCCCAGGAGGTCGGCCAGGGCGCCGTGTGCGAAGCTGAAGAGCTCCTGCAGCCCATCCAGGCCGAGCGCCAGGCAGCGGCGGACGATCTGGCCGAGGCCAGGGCGGACCGGGAGGCCGTGGAGCTCTCGCTGGCGGACAAGCACCGCGAACTCGTTCAGCTCGAGGCCAAGATCCTTGCCGACTCCGAAGTCGTGCGGACCTCTCTGGAAGCGGTCCGCGCGGCCTTGGATGCCAGGGGGCAGAGGCTGAGCGAGCGTGAGAACGACGTGCGCTAGCGCGACGAGCAGCTGCTGCAGGCGGAGCAGGAGCTGTCGGTGCAGCGCGCCGACCTCGAGGCCCCGGAGGGGAATCTGGCAGAGGCACTCGGCAAGCATGACCGTGAAGTGGCTACCCACAAGAAGCATGTGGAGCGGTTCAACGCAAAGTTCGCCGAGCGGAAGGAGGAGGCGGAGAAGGAGTTCCAAGCCCGGGAGAAAGCGTACCGCGCTGCCGTCTCTCGAGACTACAACGAGAAATTTCTGAAGCAGGAGGGTCGCTTCAGGAAGAGGCGCGACGAGGATGACGCCCGGATCCGCGAGCTGGAACTGACGAACGCCCGGCTGAACTCCCGGGCGAGGCGTGCCGCGGATGGCCGCCGCCTTGCCGAAGAGGCTAGCGAGCGCATGTCGCAGGACCTCGCCTCCCTTATGGCGAACATGGAGGAGATGAACAAGCAGGTGGGCCCTGCCGTGGATCGAGCGGTGGAGGCTGCCGAGAGCGCTCAAGCGGCGCGGGTGCTGTCGCAGCAGCGGGAGTGCATATTCCAGTCCTTGGTGGCTCAGGGCAACGAGCTCGCAGCAAAGCTGGCTGCGGAGGCGCCGCCCGTCCCCGCTCAGGGCAACGCCGACGCCGCCGCGTATCTCGTCTACTTCGAGCAGCTCTTCACGGCGCTCGAGGGTCCTGCCGCGGAGCTCCGAGACGTCATCGGTCGACCGCATCTTCACCAACCTCCAGCACCTCCAGCCCGGCTTCGACTACTCGACGGTGACCGAGCCTCTCGAGGGAGAGAAGGGGTGGAAGATCTCCAACTCGGTCCACGACCAGGTCGACGACTTCTACAGCCGCTTCAAGCAGGCCGAGGCGGAGGGGGACGACGGCGAGGAGGCAGGCTCCGAGGACGAGCCCGGAGAGGAAGGGTCTGCGGAGGAAAGCGACGAGGCTTCTCCTTGACCTTCTCCTGTAACATAATGCGCTTGTAGCGCTATTGAGATATTTTGGCTAAGAGACTTTTGCTCCATAATCTGTAACAATATATTTTTAAGTATATGCTACTAAGTTTGTGTGCGTGCCCCTCGAAGGCCTTTTGCTTCAACTCCATGCCTTTTTTTTCGCTCTGCGTCGCTAGGACCCTTCTCCTTGCGCTATGACTCCGCCGCTGCGGTATGCCCGAGCAATGACTCGGCAAGGCCGGGGGGAGTTTAAGGCTTAGAGAGGTAGGAGTCCTCAAGGCGCGATGCTCAAGGGCCCCCCTTTGACGTGCAAGCAGTTCATGGAGTGTGAGGGAAAAAAGACGCTCGAGGGACGAGGAGTGCTCGTGAGAGAGATGAAGAGATTCTCTTGGCGTGAGCGGTGAACTTAGCTTCGCGGGGCTTTTGCTCTGCGTAGGCTTTCCTTGGTGATGCGTTCTCCTCCAGGGGCCGAGTTTTTCCTCCACGAGCTTGGAGGGACTCTTGTTCCCTGCGGATGTTAGAGAGGCGAACCCAAACGCTAGTGCATGGTAGTAAGGACTCATGTGCGCTTATAGGTTTCCTCAGGTGTATCTCGCGAGGAGAGTAAGTACCAAGGTCCTTTGGAGAGGTGGCGTGTCTTCGGGAGCATGCCCTTTAGCCAGAGCTCGGATCTCTTGGGTTTTGCAGTGCAGCTGGGGTGCTCTTGAGGCACAGGCACCGTACTCAGCCCCATCTCGCGAGGTGCGCATGGGAAGAATATAAGCGCACATGGAAAGGCAAATGATGAAAATAAACTCACCACCAAAATATTACATAGCGGCGCTTTAGCGCATAGTTCACTTAGGAACGAAATGGTTCATTGCACTTGGGGTTGCCAAGCTAACGTTCTTTCCATGTCGAGGCATGGGGACCACCCATTAGTGGCTGAGACTCTCTACGGCCTGCGGTGGCTCGCTACAAGGAGAGCTCGGAGGGCTGACCCTCAGGAGAAGCTTTGTGAAGCTTGGAGGTGAAGCCGTGAGCTTCCCTCTAGAGACAAAAAAATGCCTGACGTGACAATGATCACGGGCGTGACTATGATCACGGGTAGAACTTGCGTAGATGCACGATGTTCCACGGGTTCTTGATGGGGATGCCGTCTTCAGTCTCGAGGCGCGCAGCGCCAGGCCTGGCGATGTGAGAGACCCTGTAGGGGCCTTCCCACATAGGCGAGAGCTTGTGGAGGCCTTCTCTGAAGAGGATTCACCTGAGGACGAGGTCGCCTGCCTCCAGAGTGCGTTAGCGCACATGGCGGCTGTGGTAGCGTCGCAGGTCTTGCTGGTACTTTGCCGCTCTGAGGGCGGCACGGCGGCGCAATCCCTCGAGAAGCAGCAGGTCGTCGTTGTGGAGGTCCTCTTGGGTGTCCTCATTGAAGGCAAGGACCCGTGGGGATCCGTGCTTGATTTCTGTGGGGAGGACTGCTTCGGCTCCATAGACGAGGGCGAACGGCGTTTCACCAGTGGGCTTTGTGGGTGTTGTGCGTATGGACCAGAGCACAGATGGGAGCTCATCGATCCAGCCCTTGCCGTGGCCCTTGAGGATGTTGAAGCTTCTGGTCTGGAGGCCCTTGAGGACTTCCACATTTGCTCGCTCGGCTTGACCGTTGCTCTGTGGATGAGCCACCGAGGCAAAGCAGAGCTTGATGCCGAGTTTTTCGCAGTAAGACCGGAAGATGCCGCTGGTGAACTGCGAGCCATTGTCGGTGATGATGCGATTAGGCACTCCGAAGCGGCAGACCAGGCTCCTGATGAATTTCACCGCTGCCCCGGCTGGTATACTGCGCGTCGGTTCGACCTCGGGCCACTTGGTGAACTTGTCGATGGCCACGAAGAGGAAGCGGTAGCCCCCTTGCGATTTCGGGAAAGGGCCCAAGATGTCCAGCCCCCAGACCGCGAACGGCCAAGAGAGCAGGATGGTCTGGAGCCCCAGCGCCGACTGATGGATTTGCTTTGCGTGGTACTGGCAGGCGTCACAAGCTTGGACTATAGTGACCGCATCTTGAAGCGCTTGCGGCCAGTAGAAGCCGCTCCTGAAGACCTTGCCTGCGAGGGTGCGCGTGCACGAGTGGTGGCCGCACTCTCCGCTATGGATGTCTTTGATCAGCATTCGGCCTTCTTCAGGAGGGACGCATTTGAGCGCGATCCCATTTGGGCGCTTGCGGTATAGGTCTCCCTCGAGGATGTAGTAGGATTTTGCCTGTCGAGCGATTCGCTCTGCTTCCGCATCTTCTTCGGGGAGGATCCCCTTCATCATGTAGTCTTTGAGCTCGTCAATCCAGCCTGTTTCTTGATGTGCCGCTGTCAGCAACAGATGCTCCCCTGTGTGAGGAGGGTGCCCCAGTTTCAGGAGGTGGTGGGAGTGCTTCATCTGTGCTTGCGGCTGTAGCTTCTTGTGGCTGCTTTATGGATGCCTTGGTGAGCCTTTCTTCAAAGACGCCTGCCTGCTGGGCTTGCCTTCGCGAGGCTCGCTTGGCGATGTCATCGGCCTCCTGGTTCTCTTTCCTCGGGATGTGCATGAGCTCCATGCCTCTGAAGTGCTTCTCGAGCTTGCGGACCTCTTCAAGGTATGCGACCATGTGGTCGTCCTTAGGCGTGTAGCTTTTGTTTGAGAAGTTGACAAGCAACTGGGAGTCGCCCTTGACGAGTAAGTGCTTGACGCCTAGAGCGATGGCGGCCCTTAAGCCGGCGAGAAGGCCCTCGTATTCAGCGATGTTGTTGGAGATCTTGTCAATTGTGAAGCACAGCTGGACAACGTAGTTGAGTTTGTCGCCTTTGGGCGAGGTCAAGACGACGCCTGCTCCTCCATTGCGGCAGGCGAAGGCTCCATCGAAGTGCATGGTCCAGTGGCTAGGCATCGTGTCTCCCGAGAGCTCGGCCTCTTCTCCTCGAGGCTCTTCAGGGCTTGGGTCAGTCCATTCGGCGACGAAGTCCGCCAGCGCTCTTCCCTTGATGACTCTTGTGGTGTCGAAGCGCAAATTGAATGGCTGCAGCTCGATGTTCCATCCCGCAACACGATCTGTGGCGTTGGGGTTGCGCAGGATCTGCTCCAGGGGGAAGGAAGTGACCACCGTGATGGGGTGGCCCTGGAAGTAGTGTCGCAGCTTCCTGGAGGCGATGAGGAGCGCGACGAGAAGCATCTGCTGCATTGGGTACCGTTCCCGAGCATCCCGCAGTACAGTACAGTGTCAGCTCTCTGCGGAGGCTCTTCAGGGCCCTTTTCGAGATCCGCCTGTGGAGGGGTCTCGGCAAGGGTGTTCGGAGCATACTCGTCTTGAGGCTGTGGGCCTGGCGGTGGGTCTGTGGAGGCTGCTCCTTCGCCGAGATCTTTGTCGGGCGGCATTGGACTTGGAGCGGCAGTGCTTTTCTTGGGGAGGACTGGCTCTTCCCTTTCAGCCACCAGGACGGCGCTTGCGGTCTGAGGAGTGGCTGATAGGTACAACTTCAGACGTTCGCCTGTCCTGGGGGCTACCATGACTGCTGGGCTGGCCAAATACCTCTTTAAGTCTTCAAAAGCTTTGTCTGCTTCAGGGGTCCACTTGAATGTGCCGGACTTCTTCATGATCTTGAAGAATGGCAGGGCTCTCTCGCCGAACTTGGAGATGAAACGGCCCAGGCTGGCCATACAGCTTGCTAAGCGCTGCATGTCCTTGAGCCGGCGAGGAGGCTGCATTCCTTCTATGGCCTTGATCTTGTCAGGGTTTGCTTCTATGCCGCGGTGAGACACGAGGAATCCGAGGAGTTTGCATGAAGGCACCCCGAAGACGCACTTGGCGGGGTTCAGCTTGATGTTCACCTTGCGCAGGCTGGCGAAGGTTTCCTCGAGATCCTTCAAGAGAGTGTCTCCCTCGCGAGACTTGACCACAATGTCGTCGACATAAGCTTCTGCATTTCTGCCCATCTGCGCCCCCAAGGCTATCCTCATGAGCCTCTGGAAAGTGGCGCCGGCGTTCTTCAGGCCGAAAGGCATGCAAGTGTAGCAATACACACCACAGGGGGTGAGGAATGCTGTTTTCTCCTCGTCCTGTTTGGCCATTTTGATCTGGTGATAACCAGAGAAGGCGTCAAGAAAACAAAGGATAGACCCTTGGAGAGCCAAGTGGGGTGCGCGACTTCTCGGGCGACATTTGCCGCTTTCAACTTTTCTACTTCCTTGACGATGAATGCTTGCTTCTCGGGGGCTTGCTTGCGCGCTTTTTGCTTGACGGGGCGTGCGTCTGGACACACGGCTAAGTGGTGCTCGATCACCTCCCTTGGTACACTGGACATGTCTGACGGAGTCCATGCGAACATGTCAGAGTTTGCCCGAAGGAAGGCGACGACCGCGCTTTCCTATTTGGGAGGCAGGGCAGCGCCTATGGTGACGCTAGCCCCTGAGCCCTCAGCCCCCGAGCCACTGGTGCTCAGCGACACCTTCTTCGTGGAAGCTTGCTCTTGAGAGAGCATCTGTTTCTTCTTCTTGGGCCTCTCGAGAGGCTCCAGGTCCTCGTCAGCCAGGAATGCCATGGCGGCCGCCTTGTAGGCGCTCTCGACAGCGCGCGTGGCGTCCAGGATATGGCCATGGATCGCGATAGTGCCAGCGTTGCCGGGGATCTTGACCATGTTGTAGGCGTGATGCGTGACGGCCATGAACTTCGCGAGGGCGGGGTAGCTGAGGATGGCGTTATACGGCAGGCCAATGTGCGCGACATCGAAGTCGATCAGCTCAGTGCGGTAGTTCTTCTGCGTGCCGAAGGTGACGGCCAGCTGGACCTGCCCCAGAGGTGCGATCGAACCACTGGTGACCCCTGTGAATGGCCTGGAGGGCATGAGCCACTCGTAAGGCACTTGAAGCGTCTCGAAGGTCTCGACAGAGATGACGTTCAGGCCAGCACCCCCATCAATGAGCGCCTTGGAGACGGCAATGTTGTTGATGGTGGGGGAGCAGACCAGGGGGAGGGTTCCAACAGTCTTGGTCGACTTGGGGTGGTCCTTGGCGTCGAAGGCGATGGTGTACTGAGACCACTTGAGGGGCCTGGAGGTCTCGACGCTTGGGAGCGCGGCGTTGAGCTCGCGGGCGAACTGCTTGAACTGGTTGTTAGACTTCGGCGCTTGAGCTCCGCCGAGGATGCAAGCCATAGCCCCCCTTGGGGCCTGGTAGCCTCCATCTTCCTCGTCGGGGAGGTTATTGTTCTTCTCGACGGCGTTGGCTTGAGTGCCTGGCGGTTTCTGGTAGCTGCCCTTGCGTCCGCCTCTGCGGTAGCCGCGGCCTCTGCCGCGGCCCCCGCTGCCTTCTTCTTGCTCGTGCTCCCTGCTCAACCTCTTGAGGTCAAATCAGTTCTCTGTAGCATGGCCGCGCCTGTTGTGGTAGACGCAGAACGGACGGTTGTCCTCCTTCTTGTCGCCAGGCTCAGGGGAGCCTCTGCGGGCGTACTTGGCATCCGGGTCAGCCGCTAGGACAGCGGTGGTCTTGCGCTTGGTTTCCTCCCGCTTCTTGTGGCTCTTGGACCCCTCGGCCTGGTCGTCTGCCCGTTGGCTCATCTTGACGAAGAGGAGTCCCTCTTCAGCCTTGGCGCACTTGTTAGCGAGGTCGAACAGCTTCACCACAGAGGTGAGCTTGTAGTGAATGCCTAGCTTCTCGAGCATCCTGCGGTTTGTGACGCCCTCTCTGAAGGCGGCAATGACTTGTGTGTCGGGGATGTTCGGGATCTTGTTGCGCACTTGGCTGAAGCGCTGGATGTACTTGCGGAGGGTCTCGTCTTTCCTCTGCACCACAGCGCGCAGGTCATTGTGGGTGAGCGCGCGCTCGTAGGTGCCCTTGAAGTTGGCGAAAGACGGCTTGCAGAGCTCTTCCCACGAGCCGACGGAGTCTTCAGGCAGGTTGAGGAGCCATGATAGCGCGGAATCCCTAAGCGCGTGGGAGAACCAGTTGGCCATGACCTTGTCGTCTCCTCCTGCAGCTTGGATAGAGGTGGTGTAGAGCTGCAGGAACTCGATGGGGTTGCTTGACCCGTCGTAGCCCTTGGGAAGGGCATGCCTGAACTTCTGTGGCCAGACCACGCGGCGCAGAGCGCGGGTGAAGGCCATGCAGCCGGTGGCGTACGTGGCGGTTCCGCCCTGGAGAGCCCTGCGGTTCTGCTGCCCCGCCTGGCCGATTTCTTCGACGAGGCGGTTCTGGAGGTCCCTCCGGCGCTCCATCCCCACCCGCGCGTCCCACGATTTGGCAGTCGTGCGGCGAGGACGCGTGGGAGGCAGCCCTCTGCGCCGCAGCCGGAGGTGGTCCCGGTGGTGGCGGAGGCGCATTCGGCGCGGCCGTTCCTGCGCGGCCAGAGTGGTGAGCCAGCGAACGTGACGGAGCGGGGCGCGTCATCGCGATGTCGACGAGGTGGTGGAGGTGGTCAAGCCAGAGGTCGTGGGCCTCCGGGTTGGGCCGGTAGCGGAGAAGCTCCTGGGCCATGAGCAGCGCAGTATGTGGACCGGGCTTCGGACGTCCCTGAGGGGACGCGCTTTGGCGCCGAGACGGACGCGAGACCTCAGCATCCTCGTGGTGCTCGGAGAAGTTCTCGTCGTCGCGGCGGTTGCCGCTGCGGTGATCCTCGCTTTCGGGCTCCTCCACGCGCGGGCCGGTGTTAGCGCGCTCCATTGCGCGAGGGCGGCCGCGGCGGCCGCGAGTGGTGGCGGTGCCGGGCTCCGTATGAGCCCTCTCAGCTGCGCGCCTGTTGGCGCGAGTCGTGCGGGTGTCCGTCATGGCGCGGAGGCTGGTCGAAGGTTGAAGACGCGCCTCAGCCCCTACCTGGCGCGCCAAATGTCGGAGAGTGACTCCCACGAGACAGGGGTGGTCACACTCTGAAGAGATTGTTCGAAGGGGGCTGAACGCGGAGGTCAATCAACCCTCAACCGGCACGGCGACGGTGCTCGTCGAGCCTGAGGAGGGACGTCACGACAGGGAAGGACACCGGCCCGTACCCAGGTTCACGGCCCTCAGGAGGAGGTAACACAGCTACTCCTGCTTGTCTGTATTGCACTGCAGAGGGTACAGTACAATGAGCTTGCCGAGGGCTCTCTTACGGCAGTGTGGACCTCAAGGAGGGAACTCTAGGGTCTTCCTCCTCTTCGAGCGCGCTTGGCTGGGCTACGCTACGGTAGAGAGCTCAAGGTCTGAATGATCGATCCCTTTCTATGGAGGTGCTCCCTCTCCTTTTATAGGCGTCCCGGGCCTCTTCCCTGCGTCCTGCGCAGTGGAAGGGTTCCCACATGACGACCAAGCGGAGGGGCGGGGTGCACCGCAGCTGAGTTGTCCATGGACTCGGTCCACCGTCGTAAAGCCTGCGCTTGAAGCAGGAAAGCCACCGCCCGCGCAGGACGGCCAGCTGGTGCCGCAGAGATCATGGGGGTGCCCACGGTGACGTCGTCGTTGGAGCGTAGCGCCGGCCATCTGCTTTATCACCAAAGGGGAAAGCTTCATAGTCCGGCGCGGGGGGCACAGCTTTGTTGACTCCTTTAATCACCAGAATGGCAACTGCGGCGTCGTCGTCACCGCGCGCAGGTGCGCGCGTCACTCTACGGCCGCGACAGAGGCCATGTGCGCTCTGCGGCGGTTGCTTCTCAGCGAAGCATCTCTACAGGGCCAGAGCGGCCTTGAAGAGGGATTCGTGTTGACCCCTCTCCAGAGGAGAGTGCCTTGCAGAGGGGCAGTCGCGGGGGGAGCCTCTTCAGGCCTCCGCTGACCTTCAAGCCCTCTCGAGGGCTTCTCCCCTTGAGAGTCTCTTCAAGCGTTCGGCTTGGTCCTTAGTCATCTTTCGATACTGTTGCGTGCGAGGGCTGTGGAGAGTGAGCCCTGCACACCCTGGATTCCACTGGGCCGACAGAGGGGTCGCGACCCCTCCCGATGAGCGAGAGGTGTTGCAGGGTGCGTCGAATCGCGCAGCGGGGATGCCGCCCGCCTGCCAGCCCCCAAGTGCCGGCGTAGGAGGGCTGGTGATCGGTGGAGTGTGTGTGCCGTATTCTCTGGATTCGGACACCAGCGAGGAGCTAGCGGAACTGGAAAAGATCCGGGAGAGCTTGGCCCCGGGAGGTCGGGTTGAGGACACCTCCTCGGGATCCACTTCGGAGGTCGCCATCCGCGGAAAGAGCACCATGGACGCCATCCTTCACGGGATGACCTTGCTGGAAGACGAGGTCCGCGCACGCGAGACCTCCGTTGAGAAGAAGGTTGGCGAGGCGGTGGACCGGATGGCGAGTGGGAAAGCCAAGCTGGATCTTCAGTCCCGGAGGGTGCAAGTACTGATCACACACCTCCAGAAGAAAGAGGCGGAGAGGTCTGCTGCATGGAAGCTGAAGGTGGAGGAGCTGGCGGCCAAAAAGGAGCAGTTGAAGGATAAATTCCGGGCCTTGGTTGGAATGTTGATGCCCACAAGTGTAGGGGATCACTGAAATCTTCGTTGGGAAGTATTACCCAAATTTATAGTTTGACTCAAGGGGAACACAACAATACCTATAAGACTTTAGCAATTGAGACGTCACTCTCAACCACACATGTATATATCAATAAACTTGCAGCAACAATGGTGATAGCAGTGATACGGTTCAAATAAGCAAAATATAACAGCAATAGTAGTAAAAGGGTTTCCCAGTTTTCACCAAAAAAAGTGAAGGTGTAACTCAGAGATTTAAAACGTAGGCATGAGGTGACAGCGGGGTGTTGCATGAATAATATTGATCATATAATAAGATATAAATAGCAATGGGGCTTATCTCTAACTTTGATATATGTTGGTATGTGTTCCGTAAATAGTTGCGCGTACTAACCAAGAGAATTTGCACAACATCTATTGTCCTACCTGCCCATTTCACCGGGGCCAACTTGGAACTACAGGTAATTAAGGTCTACCCTTTCGAGTAGACCGGAGCAATGCATTAACACTTCATGAACACATAGAATCCTCAAACTGGAACATATCCCCCTTGTTTTCCCTATATGTCACTTTTAGGGTTCGCAGGTTCAACATAATAGCAGGCAATACACTTTGCAGATAGATACCAAACTCAATTATATGATGGGGAAAAATAAGTTCAGTACTGAAATCATGCCACTCGGGCCCTATTAGCAAGCATTAAACATAGCATAAGTGCATCAACACAATACAAAAGTATACTTAAGGTAAACCCCTAAGATCTCGAACAATGGGTATCATTACATGATCAATCTCATCCAATCCCCATCCACCTCATATGCCTATAGCGGTCTACTCACACATGGTGATGGTGGAGGAGCTCATGGTTGATGGAGATGAAGGCGGTGAAGACGGCCTCCGAATCCTTCCTCCGGGGGAGAAATCCTGGATCAATCTGTCTCCGAAAACAAAGATCGTGGTGGTGGCGGCGCTCTGTTTCGCGAAAAGACCCCCCCTTCTAGGTCATGCAGTTTTTCGTACATATGGAGGGGTACGCCCAAGATGAGGCCGAGGGGGTGATCAAGGCACCAGATAGGTGGGCCCACGCGGCCCAGATTCCTGGGCCGCGTGGGCCCCCCCCTTTTGGGCCTCGGGCACTCCCCCGTGTCCATCTTCTTCTCGATGTCCTTTTTCCATAAAACTTCGCGTGGTATTTTTCCCCGATTTAATTTCCTGCAAAAATAGATAGAAACAAGACTTTGCTAAAAACAACATCAGATTCAGCAGTTTTAATCAAGTATGGGGAGATTCCGGGACAAATAATGAAGCAAAGTGATTGGAAAAGTAGATGCATTTTAGGTGCATCAAATGTCCGCCGTCATGAGCGCCCAGAGTCGCGGCTTGGAGCAAGAGGTCGAGTCCAAGAACGGGGTCATTGACGGCCTCCAGAAGGAGCTCGAGCTGCAAGGTCAGAACCTCCACTACCGCGACACTCAGTTGAAGGAGGCCAAAAAAGATCTCGAGGGCGTGCTCGCTCAGGAGCGGTCCAACTCCCAGTCTCTTCTGAAGAAAACCAAAGAAGACGGCCAGAAGATGTCAATGCTGGAGGGTTCTGTGAAGAGGCTGGAGCAGGAGATGGCGAAGATGAAGGAGGACAACCGGAACCTGGCGGACTCCCGCGACCAGGCTTCAGGTGAGCTGTCCACTCTCCAGAACTCGAACAAGGATGGCCATCCTTTGCTTGCCGGGGCATGCGATGGACTCTGTCGCCGGGTGTCCCAGCTGAGCCAGAAAACAGCCCTCGGCCTTCTTGAACCAGACCGCCAGAGTCTGCCTGCCTTCGCCGCCCTTATCAAAGAGAAGGCTGGTGAAGTGCATACCGCCAAGAACGTGCTCGCACTCCAGCTGGTGAACGACAAGTTCCCGGTGAGTGGGCACACGGCAGCCTTGGTGATGGCGGCGTTTGTCGACGCCAACCCATCGGTCGTCATGCCGGACTGGGCCAGCGTATCTCCGTCCTCCGAGGCCCGCCTGGCGATGAAGGCCCAAGCATCTGTAGTGGTGGGGAAGGAGTTCCCCCGCTATCCTTCAACCAAGAAGCCGTCCGAACGCCATGCTGCCCAGAAATGATAAACTTTGCATTAGTCTGTTATGCTACAATCTGCCCTTTATTGTAACAGTCTAGAACTTAATGACTCCGCCGCTTTGCTTTCTTTTCACAAGCGCTTTTAGCTTGTCGTTGCCGTTGCTGCTGTTCTCCACGTCCTTGAGGGACCCTCTAGCCTGCAGGCATGCAAGCGAGGCCTCGACTGATCGAGCATGCACTCTCAATCCCCGCAGTTGGCCTGAAGGGCCTCTCACCCCGATGGTGCGCTCGCTCCCGAGTGGTATTTTGGTAATTCGTGCCGCTTGCTACCCCCGGGAGAGCCGCTACCTCGCGAGTGCTCGTACGACGGTCAAGCCTTTGCCTTCGCTAGCCGCTAGCGTACTTTGCATTGATCTTATCCACGAAAAAACATGATTCACGAGAGATCAATGGGTTTTTCGGGATAACTTATCTTTTATTCATGAAAGAAGTTCTTAAGCGATAGCTTGATGCTTCCGGGTACATCTTTCAGCAAATCTTAGAGGATCATACAAGGTGGTGCGTCGATGGCTTCTTTCGCTCGGGAGCAGCGGTCGGCCAACCTCCACAGCTCCTCCAGGGTTGTGATCAGCCGGGTGTTCAGCTTCACGCGCATCCTTGTGTCCCGTACGTTCATGTGGAAGAGGAGGATGACGCGCAGCTCCAGGGAGTCCGTGGTGACAACCCTGTCCGCGACAGCTCGGAATCTCCAGACGAAATGCCGCAGCTTCTCTCCTTCCATTTGCACCAGGCGGTGTAGATCGAAAACCAACGCCGGGAATGGAGTGCAGCAGGTCATGAGGTGCTGGCTCGTTTGTCCTTCCATGTCTTCCCGATAACGACGCCTAGGATTGGAGCTCTGGCCAGCATCTTCCTCGGGCTGCTCCATGAGTTGCTTGCCGCGGAGGTCTTCAGTTTGCCCCCCTTCGGGGGACAGTGGCTCGGGGTCGTCAGTGCGGACCTCGGTGTTAGTGACGACGACTTCGATTTCGATGAGGCCCGCATGGCTGGCGGAGGCAGAGACGGAAGAGTCGTAGCACTGGAGAGCGAAGTTTAGCACACTCGCCAAGCTAGAGATCCAGGCCCTCGTGCAGGGGTCGGTCTTGCAGAGGTCCGGAGGGTAGGAGAGGAGTGCTCGCGCGGCTCCCAAGGCCTCCTTCAGCCCCCAGTTTTGCTGGAGTGTGTGTCGGGCTTGTTCCCCGGAAGCATCTCCGGCTTCGGACATGGCGCCGGATGGTTGTCGGGAGAGATCTTGTTCTTGTTCGCGAAGGGAACGTGCTTTTTTCCAGGACGCAGGTCCTGAAGCCAATCTTGTCGTTGATGAAGATCTCAGCGCAGGTCTTGACGAAGAAGAAATCGACGTAGATCTTGGCGAAGAAGAACTCGACGTAGATCTTGGCGAAGAAGAACTCGACGCAGATTTTGGCGAAGAAGAACTCAACTTAGATCTTGGCAAAGAAGAACTCGACGCAGATCTTGACGAAGATCTCCGAGTCGATGAAGACGAGATCAGCGCTTGCACCCCCTACCTAGCGCGCCAGATGCAAACAAGGAAAGCACACAACGATCTACCCAGGTTCAGGCTGCTCGAAGGCTAACAGCCCTACTCCTGCATGTCTGGATAGATGGATGGATCATGGTGTGGCTACAATGGTGTTTCCCGGCGAGGTACCCGGTGATGACCCACAAGTATAGGGGATCGCAACAGTTTTCGAGGGAAGTAAAACCCAAATTTATTGATTCGACACAAGGGGAGCCAAAGAATATTTATAAGCCTTAACAGATGAATTGTCAGTTCAGCTGCACCTGTGAATAGACTTGCTCGAGACAGATTATCAGTAGCAACAGTTTTATAGTAGTGACAGTAGTGAAATAACAGCAGCAGTGAAATAAAGACAGCAGCAGTGATTATAGTAGACAGCAGGATTAAAATACTGTAGGCACAGAGACGGATGAACGGGCGTTGCATGGATAAGATAATTCATGTAATATCACGACATAGGCATTTGCAGATAAATAAGATAAAGTATCCAAGTATTTATTAACCATAGGCATGTGTTCCAATTGAGTTGTGCGTGCTCGCAATGAGAAACTTGCACATCATCTTTTGTCCTACCAGCCCGTTTGCAGCGGGACCTCAAGGGAATCTACTGGTAATTAAGGTACTCCTTTTAATAAAGTACCGGAGCAAAGCATTAACATTCCGCGAACACACGTGATCCTCACATCACAGCCATCCCCTCCGTCTGTCCCAATTATTTTCACTTTGGGGCCTTCGGTTCCGGACAATTATATGTGTATACAACTCATAGATATGATCTAAAACATTGATTATCCTCATGATACAATAACATGTTCAGATCTGAAATCAGGGCACTCGGGCCCTAGTGTCAAGCATTAAGCATAACAAGTTGCAACAATGACGTAAAACACCAATAACGGATACTAGGCACCATGCCCTAATGATATTACAGCTATTACATGAACGATCTCATCCAATCCCTACCATCCCCTCAAGCCTACAGCGGGGAATTACTCACACATGGATGGGGGAAACGATGATGGTTGATGGAGAGGCGTTGGTGATGACGATGGCGATGATCCCCTTCGATTCCCCGTCCCGGCAGGGTGCCAGAACAGAGACTTCTGGTCCCCGAATTGAGATTCGAGCTGGCGGCGGCGCACGGAGGTGTTTCTGGAAAAAGTGATGAACGCCCCCTCGGTTTTAGGTCTGAGGGAGTTTATATCCGAGAGGGGGCCGCGAGGGGGTGGTCGAGTCGACCTCATGAGGTGCTGGCGCGGCCAGGGGCCTGCCGCACCAGCACCCTGTGAGGTGGGCTCGTTGCCCCCCTCCGTCTGGTCTTCTGGCTCCGTGGGTCTTCGGGCAAAATAGGGACTTTGGCATTATTTCTGGTATTTTTCCCTAAAGTTGAATTTCTGCACAAAAATAAGACACCAGGGCAATTCTGCTAAAAACGGCGTTAGTCCGTGTTACTTGCATTCAAAACACACAAATTAGAGGTAATACAATAGCAAAAGTGTTCGGGAAAGTGGATACGTTTTGGACGTATCAACTCCCCCCAAGCTTAGCTTATTGCTTGTCCTCAAGCAATTTAGTTAACAACTCAGTGCGATAAAAGAACTTTCACGAACACATTTGCTTCATATGATGTAAATATTCTCATTATCTGGCAAATGCTTAGGCTATTCATAATAAGATATATATAGATGGTGTCACCTAGTTAGTTATGTAAACTATGAAGAGATGCCAATCATACTAATAGTAAATAACATGAAACATATCAATTCACAGGATTGCAAAGCTCATAACAAAGTATGATAATGTGGTATCTCGCTTGCCCGAAAGTGTACGGCAAAACATAAATGCCCAGGCACCTCTGAGATTCAAGAGAAGACTAGAGATAAAGATGTCAAAGATAAAAGCATCAAAGTTACACCGCAGTTAACAGTATTCTGGGACAATCACATTACACTAAGAATGACAACTATGCTCTCAAGAAGGTGCTCAAAGAAGGATGGTGACTCAATAGTAAGTAAAAGATATGCCCTTCATTGAGGGAAGCAGTGGTTTGACATGTGCTAGAGCTTTTCATTTTTTTGAAAACAGAAGTAAAATTGTTTTTGAGTGGTGGTTGTTCCGTCAACGAATGGCAATAGAGTTCTTGTTATCTTCCATACTAAGCAAGTTGAGAGTGGTGCCGAATTATTTTGAAATCAAGCATTTATAATATGCATCTTTATATTTTATCTTTTTGATATTTTGACACTCTTCCCAACCTTTGCTTTTCACAAACCATGGCTAACCGAATCCTCGGGTGCCCACCAGCAATCACATACCATGGAGGAGTGTCTATTTTTCACTTTTCAAAACTTTTGATATTATAGTGGTCTAACCAGCTCTTTGCAATATTAGTGACAAGCAGATGAAGCATGCAAGTCGGTTACTTAATTAGTATGGAAGATAACAAACCCAACTACTACTTCCTCATGAGCTCGAAACAGTGGCACAAATTGAGAAGTGTTTGAAGGTTTTAAAGATAGCAGATGCAAATTTACTTGAATGGTTTGAAATGCCATACATAGGTATTTATGGTGGACTCTTTGGGATAACTTGGTTTTCAGGGATTTGGAAGCACAAGAAAAATTGCTTAGTACAAGTGGAGGCTAGCAATAGACAGGGAAGCGACAATTCAAGAGAGCAATAACCGTCATAATCATGCTTGCGACAAAATAAAATTAACGGAGGCATAAAAGTGATACTAGACCTCTGAGGCAAAATAAATCATCAAGGCTTAATTGACTCTTTGTTTTCAGTCATATACATGTGTGAGCATGTGCCAAGTCGATACAAATGAATTTGTTCAGAGGAGGATACCACAATGTCATACTCTTTTATGAACAAAGCAATGCAAGCAAACATCCATAGAAACATGTCATCTACTATTAATAAATTGGGATTGATCATAAGAGAACATAAACAACTAAGCATCCACCAATCGACATATATCTTATGCGAACCATCTAAGCATGCCCACATGAATGAGTATATGTCCAAAAATGAAAAACAAGTAGAGTTCATTACCTCTGAGGCAAAATAAATCATCATGGCTTAATTGACTCTTTGTTTTCAGTCATATACATGTGTGAGCATGTGCCAAGTCGATACAAATGAATTTGTTCAGAGGAGGATACCACAATGTTATACTCTTTTATGAACAAAGCAATGCAAGCAAACATCCATAGAAACATGTCATCTACTATTAATAAATTGGGATTGATCATAAGAGAACATAAACAACTAAGCATGCACCAATCGACATATATCTTATGCGAACCATCTAAGCATGCTCACATGAATGAGTATATGTCCAAAAATGAAAAACAAGTAGAGTTCATTACCACCCTCTTACCCAACTCGAATTGTCATATATCGTCATTATTGCTCTTTCACTTGTGTGGCTTGAATAATATGAAATGAAAACCAATCTCCATGGAGTAATGGATGGCATTGAGCTCTGAAACAAACTATACAAAACCAAAAGAAACAACAAATATTTTTGGATTTTCGGATTTAGGAACTAAAAACAGAACAGCCTGTGAAGACGAATTTTGTCGAGGACCTTATCATGCTCAGATCAGAAAACTCAAAACTAATGAAAGTTGCGTACATATGTGAGGATCATGCACAAGAAATTTCAGGTCATTTGGATTTTTCTACAGGAAGTTATGATTTAAACGGTGGACAGCAGAAACCTGTCCCTGCGCGAAACAGCAAACAACAAAGCAAAATGTTTTTGTGTTTTTGCATATTGAACTGGATTAAATACTAAGCATACTAATACTAGATACTAAGACAAACCAGCAAGAGAAATAACAGAAATCTTTTTCGTATTTTGAGTTTTGGAAAGCAAAGCAAAACATGAACAAATAAAAGAAAGAAAACTAAAACGAAACATGGATATACAAAGTACCGATGAAATGATATATAGATGAGTGTGCTATCGGTATACCTCCCCCCAAGCTTAGGCTTTTGGCCTAAATGGGAATTAACCCCATGGTGAATAATGGTTCCAGCCCGGCGGGTCAAACCTGGTGAAGTCATACTCTGTCTCGACTGCGGTGGAGGAAGACCCCGAAGGTCCTGCATACCCCAGATCTGGGTACGAGGAACCAGCTGTCTCAGGGGGCTGACTAAAGTCACCCTCATGCTCCTCTTCGTTGTCTCCCATGTTCGGGCCGTGTTGCCCCTCAAGTGTGTCAAGCTCAGCCTCCGAGACTGACCAGTTTTCCCTGGCATGAAGGTTAAGCGAAGGTGCAGGCAAAATAACAGTTCTAACAATTGTGGACACTTTCAAATATTTCCTCTTGGGAAAGGTTATAATGTAAGGGAGAACATGCAAGCTACCATGGTCAGCAATAAAGTTATGTTTCTTCATGGAATCAATGTCTAGTTTTTCTATCGGAAGCAGAAAATCAAGGGGGTGAGGTGCCAAACCATGCCAAGCTAATAAACGAGAGGCAACTAGACCTCCACAAACTCCTCCCTTCTCACGGTTAGTGGTGAGACGGTAGGCAATCAGAGCACCCAAATTATAAGTTTTATCATTGCGTAATGCAGCAGCTAGAAAAGGTAAGTCAGACAAGGCCAATTTACTCGCTGCTTTCCTAGCAAGAACACATTTAGTAATGAAGTAGGCAAAGTATCGAATGGAAGGGAGATGAATACTCCGGATTTTACCCTCCTCTTGAGAGAAACTCCTCCCATAGCAAATGTCCTCATATAAGTCCAGCAATGGCTTAGGCTTCCCTTTCAAATTCTCTCGCGATCCCCCTTGTGGTACTTTAATTGCTGCACAAAAAACAGCAAAAGGCAAATCCACAGATTTATTGTAAATCTTATAGTGCACCATAAGGTTAGATGAAGTCAAATTTCAGTTGAAGTCCTGCACCACCGACATGGCTAGCTTAGCATACTGAAATGGTTGATCATCAAAAAAATGTTCTAGTCCTGCATTGGTCATTAGAGTATGAAAATCATGTGCAATCCCTGTAACACTCATGAATTGTGAGCATGGGTAAATAGCAGGGCATACACTCTCTTCGCTATGAACCCTTATCTTCTCATGCACCACTATCTCATGTTGGTCTATTGCATATGAGTTCCACTCCATGTTCTGAAATTTTTAACAAATGATATAAAAATTGATTTTTAGCCAACTAAATGAGGGGAAACCACTATAGTGACTTGCTAGAGGCTTAAGCATTCATCAAATCTAGTTATCCTCACTAAGAACAAGCATTTAAACTCACTAAACATGATATCTACAGCAGCAAAATACTCAATATATAATCCATTAAACAAAATTCTACTTGGATAATCGGAGGAGTCACATACCGGAGAGTGAATACCCCAAATCTCAGCAACAAAGATGGACTGAGCAAGGAGATCGAAAATCCGAGGGCAAGAGCAGCAAGAACACGAAATTTTTCGATGTGGGAGTGTTTGGTCGGGAGAGAGAAAGAGTGGGGAGGAAGGAGAGTAAGTGGTGGGGCCAGGTGGGCCCTCCTCATGCCCTGGCGCGGCCAAAGGCCTGCCGCGCCACCACCTCATGTGGGGGCATGGTGGGTCCCCCTGGTCAGCCTCTGATACCCCCAGGTACCTCCTCGAAAAATAGGAATTTTGGTATAAATTTTTTGAAATTCTGAGAAAATTTATTTTTTATTATTTCCTGGTATTTTGCATTAATGATTTTAATATTGAAAAATTTGTTTTCTAACACCAAATGCAACTAAACTTTGCAAACTAAATGATATTACAGTAGGTAAAACAAGTTTGAGAGAAAGAAAGTTGTTTAGCACTTTCATGCATTTAAAATGCACTTGTTAACAAGGTTGATCAAATCTTGCCACCAAATGAATTTTATATGACATAAAAGATTTAAACTTCACGGGACACTCATATTACCTTGTATCGTATTGGTATGGATCCAATCATAAGTTTTTTTATTCTTCTATATAAGGACAATCAATACTTCCCACTTTAATAGATCTCACATTGGTAATTGTATTAACTCCACGTATTTTATCCAACCTCTTGGGAAAATAAACAGTATGTTCTTTGTCATTCACATTGAAAGTTACTTTTCCTTTATTGCAATCAATAACAGCCCCTGCAGTATATAGAAAAGGTCTCCCAAGAATAATAGACATATTATCATCTTCAGGCATTTCAAGAACAACAAAGTCAGTCATAATCAAGCAATTAGTAGCTACTTTAACAGGAACGTCCTCACAAATGCCAACAGGAATAGTAGTAGATTTATCAGACATTTGCAAAGATATATCAGTAGGTATCAATTTATCAAGGTAAAGTCTCTTGTAAAGAGAGAAAGGCATAACACTAACTCCTGCTCCCAAATCACATAGAGCAGTTCTAACATAATTATTTTTGATAGAGCAAGGAATTGTTGGTATACCTGGGTCACCCAACTTCTTTGGAACCTTGCCATTAAAAGAGTAATTAGCAAGCATAGTAGATATTTCCTCATTAGGAATTTTCCTTTTGTTAGAAACAATATCTTTCATATATTTAGAATAAGGAGGCAACTTAATAGCATCAGTCAAAGGAATTTGCAAGAACAAAGGTTTCATCCAATCACAAAATTTATTATAGTGTTCTTCTTCTTTGGTTTTAAGTTTCTTAGCAGGAAAAGGCATTTGTTTTTTAGCAATAAAATCTTCCTTAGTGTACTTTTTATTTTTAGTGTGTTTTTCAGGTTCCTCTTCTATTTCTTCCTTATCTGAATTATCATTTTTATCATTATCATTGGCATTATTATTATCATTGTTAAGTTCATTACCACTTTCGGTTTCAGCATCAGAAACAGATATACTATTAGTATTGTTAACAGGCATCAGGCAATTTCTCATCAGAAACAGATATACTATTAGGATTGTTAACAGGCATCATGGTTCGGCTGGCTTCTTATTAGAGAGCAAAACCGTGTCCAAGCATCAGGCAATTTCTCATCCTCTTCTTGATTAAAGTTATAAATCCTTAGCAAAGCATCACGTTGAGCACTAGCAGGAAAATATTTCCGAAAGAAAGTATCAAGCAAACCAATAGGACTAGTAATGGAACCAGGAGACAAATTATTATACCAGGTTTTAGCTTCTCCTTTTAATGAGAAAGGAAATATTTTAGTGACAAAGTAAGTGCGCATCTTTATGTCCTCAGAAAATATACCACTCAAAGTAGAGAGTTCATTCATGTGTTCTACAGCACTTTCATTTTCGGTTCCACAGAAAGGTTCTCTTTCAACAATAGCTATGTGAGCTAAATCAATAGAGAAATCATAATCTTTATCTTTAATATTTATGGGAGATGTAGCGAATTTAGCATCAGGAGATAATTTATATCTAACAGCATGTTTTTCAAGAAGGCTTTTCATAGCACTAGCATCTTTAGTAGCATTAATCTCATCAACCAAATCGTCATCAAGTTCCACATAAGTTTCATCGGGATCATCAGGAAAATACTCTCTAGACTCAGGTGAACTAGCAGAAGTATTAGAATTTTCAGCATTTTCAGTTTGTTTAGATTTATCAATTATAGCATCTAGAAAAGGTCCTACGGAACCATTTTCATCAATCACAGTAGAAGCATCATCACAATTTTCAGAAGCATTTTCAGTTTGCAGAAGTAATAGTACGAGTAGCATGCAGCGGTGAAATAAGCTTACTCATCACAGACGGAGAATCAAGTGCAGCAGCGGAATTCAGAGTTGTACCTTTTCTTGTCGTGGATGGCAGTATGGGAAACTTCTTATCACCAGGCTTTCCCATGATGAATGAATTCCAGAAAGCAAAATCAATCTCAGGTGAACTTATAAATAAAGCTATGCTCCCCGGCAACGGCGCCAGAAAATAGTCTTGATGACCCACAAGTATAGGGGATCGCAACAGTCTTCGAGGGAAGTAAAACCCAAATTTATTGATTCGAGACAAGGGGAGCCAAAGAATATTTATAAGCCTTAACTGATGAATTGTCAGTTCAGCTGCACCTGTGAATAGACTTGCTCGAGACAGATTATCAGTAGCAATGGTTTTATAGTAGTGACAGTAGTGAAATAACAGCAGCAGTGAAATAAAGACAGCAGCAGTGATTATAGTAGACAGCAGGATTAAAATACTGTAGGCACAGGGACGGATGAATGGGCGTTGCATGGATAAGATAATTCATGTAATATCACGGCATAGGCATTTGCAGATAAATAAGATAAAGTATCCAAGTATTTATTAACCATAGGCATGTGTTCCAATTTAGTTGTGCGTGCTCGCAATGAGAAACTTGCACATCATCTTTTGTCCTACTAGCCCGTTTGTAGCGGGGCCTCAAGGGAATCTTCTGGTAATTAAGGTACTCCTTTAAATAAGGTATCAGAGCAAAGCATTAACATTCCGTGAACACACGTGATCCTCACATCACAGCCATCCCCTCCGGCTGTCCCAATTATTGTCACTTTGGGGCTTTCGGTTCCGGACAATAATATGTGTATACAACTCATAGATATGATCTAAAACATTGATTATCCTCATGATACAATAACATGTTCAGATCTGAAATCATGGCACTCGGGCCCTAGTGTCAAGCATTAAGCATAACAAGTTGCAACAATGACGTAAAACACCGATAACGGATACTAGGCACCATGCCCTAATGATATTACAGCTATTACATGAACGATCTCATCCAATCCCTACCATCCCCTCAAGCTTACAGCGGGGAATTACTCACACATGGATGAGGGAAACGATGATGGTTGATGGAGAGGCGTTGGTGATGACGATGGCGATGATCCCCTTCGATTCCCCGTCCCGGCAGGGTGCCGGAACAGAGACTTCTGGTCCCCGAATTGAGTTTCGAGGTGGCGGCGGTGCACGGAGGTGTTTCTGGAAAAAGTGATGAACGCCCCCTCAGTTTCAGGTCTGAGGGAGTTTATATCCGAGAGGGGGCTGCGAGGGGGTGGTCGAGTCGACCTCATGAGGTGCTGGCGCGACCAGGTGCCTGCCGCGCCAGTACCCTGTGAGGTGGGCTCGTTGCCCCCCTCCGTCTGGTCTTCTGGCTCCGTGAGTCTTCGGGCAAAATAGGGACTTTGGCATTATTTCTGGTATTTTTCCCTAAAGTTGAATTTCTGCACAAAAATAAGACACCAGGGCAATTCTGCTGAAAACAGCGTTAGTCCGTGTTAGTTGCATTCAAAACACACAAATAAGAGGTAAAACAGTAGCAAAAGTGTTCGGGAAAGTGGATACGTTTTGGACGTATCACCCGGCAGTGTGCTCTGACTAGAGGAAGGGGGAGGACAGATCCTTGCCCGGAGGAGATCACCTTCCTTCCCTTCCTCCTTCTAGCCTAGCTTGGTGGTTGTCTTGTACCTTGGATCGCCGGTCAGTTCTTGGCTAGAGCTTTCTTACTCCTTAAGCTAGCTTGAGCCAGTCTAGCCCTGTTCCGTCCGTGGTCCCTCATGCCCTTGGTCCTCCTTTTATAGGGAAAGGGGATACCACAGAGGTCATGCAATGAGCGTGAGGGGTTTTTGGCGGGAAGCAACCCCTCTCTGTGGTGGAGACGGCGACGTGGCCTCTTCTCCTCCAAGTATCCGTCTTCGGGTGGTTGAGATCTCTGGCGCCTTTGGGGAAAGCGGCTGGCGCGGGCTGACAGCGGGTAGGTGGTGTCCCCTGGCCGCGCCTTGCTTCCCAAGCCGTCTTGGGGCTTTCACCATCCTCTGGAAGGTGGTAGAAACCTTATCTTCTCGTCGTACGGTCTTGATGGACATTACCCAAAGCAAGTATTGCAACACGATCGAGTCACGTTGTTCACTATTGCAGTAACTTAGGAAAACGTAGTGACTTATTTCTTAGACCGTGAGATCATACGTAATCACTATCTCCGGAGAATACTTTGACGACACCAGGAGTTGCTTGGTCATGGAGGAACCAGAAAGGTCACTATTGGGTATTCAAAAGAGATAGGTTGAGCAGTATCGCATCAAGACCGGGATTTGTTCACCCGTGTGATGGGGTAGATACTTCTGGCGCCACTCGGTGATGTTACATCCATGCTAGCCCGTGACTAGGTCACAAAGGGATGGAATATCACGGGAACGAGTAAAGAGCAATATCTGTAACGAGATGGAACTAGGTATAGAGATGCCGACGGTCAGATCTCGGATATTGTAGGTATCATAGAACAAAGGAATATGTCTTATTGTTTACGGATCAACGAGTTCTTTTGGAGAAAAGATATTCGTGGAATGCACAGGGATCATTATGGCTATCCAGAGTCCCGTAGTGATCATTGGTCGTAGAAGCGTTTCTCGATTATGTCTGGAGTATTCCCCGACCCGTGGGTAACACACTTAAGGGTGCAATGACACTAGGAGACGTTTCGGAATCATCGGGATCATTGGATTAGAAAAGAGAAAGCACCGGAAAAGCTCCGGGAGAGAATCCGAAGTCGTATCGGAGAACCGCAGGTTGTTCATAGGGTTTCGGAAAGTTCCGGAAGAGAGCAAATATTTTATATATGATATAAATATGTTAAATTCGATAAACTAATGTTAATTGATGAATTAATATTAATTTTATTGAATTTATAATGATTAAATTCGTATTTAACAAAGGAGCCCACTAAATGGGCCTTATGCTAAGGGAGATAGGCCCATATGGGGGGGGGGGGGGGGGGACTTGTCTCCCAAGACAAGGGATGGCTTTGGCCAAATTAGGGTTAGGGTTTGGGGGTGCGCATGGGCCTAGGGCCCAGCCGGCCACCTCCTCCCTTGCCCTAGCCGCCACCCCCTTCCCTCCTATAAATAGAGGATCCCCTCCACCCCTTCTCTCACAACATCCCCTTTGAGTTCTCTCCCATTGTTTGGAGGGAGCTCTCCTCTCTTTCTCTCCTCTCCTCTCCTCTCCCCAAATGGTGTTCCTCCGTATGTGTGGACGTGACCTTGGGAGTGGCTTGGTTTGGGGAGTTCTCCACCATACGCACGCCGTTGTGCTGCTAGATCCTATCCAGAATATCTACTTTCGCAACTCTGCTGGATCGGAGGAATCGGGAGTTGTCGTTGTACACCGTATGTGTGCAACTCCTTCGGAGGGGCTACACTTGTGGCCCTCGGACTCACGTCCGGACTCATGTGTGGCTTCACAAGATCTTCGGGTTCATGCGTGGCTTATCAAGACCCTCGGGTCGGCTACGCACTTCATCGGAGGGAGGCGTCCCTTCGAGCTTCGTCAAGATCATCGCGACCTTCAGGTCGGCTACATACGTCTACATCGTCCACGTTTGTGCGGGAACGTTATCCCGCGTCCGGTCTATGAATGTATGTTTCGTATTGCTTTTCGTTACTACATTACTCCTTAGATAGATCTCGGCAAAAGGGAAGCGCTAGCTGCATAATTTTTTGTTATCTGCTACGAAACCCCAACAGTGGTATCAGAGCCTGATCTATGCGTAGTATGCTGGTACGGTTAGAACACATCGTGGATGTAGGCATTGATTCGTTATTGTTACCCTTCCATGTGCACTCGTTCATGTCGCGGTATTGTTTGATGAAGCGGCCCCGACAGACCTTACGCGTAATCCTACGCGAGACTGGTTCCACACCTGACATACGGCTTGCTCAATATATGTGGCTTGGGGGTGTCTGTCTCTCTTACAATAGTTGATATGGCGTTTGCAACGAAGGGCCCCGAGAGGGGTGTAATAGAGACAATCATCGAATCCGTGTTGTGGTTGAAAGTTCGTAGGTAGAACGGTTCTTCTTGCGAAAGCCCCAGCAGCCACGTAAAATTGCAAAAGGATAAATTAGAGCCATCTAACTTTGTTTTGCGGGTGGTCTAGTGTAACTTGATATGGCTATGGTTTAAAAGTACATGTACTTTTGTTACTATGTTGTAGTAAGGAAACCTCGATGGGTGCCGGGGCACCGTGATGATCACCATATCATTTCACATATATCATAATGATGAGAATTAATTATCTATATCCTTTTAATTGCTGGTATTTAGATACGCAACGGTAGCATTAAATAGGATGATCCCTCATAGAAAATTCCAATGAGTGTTCCCCCTTGATGTGCAAACCACCAAGAAAGTTCTTTGGCATGAAGCCGGCCGTGACGATCGGGGGCTACACATGTTAACGTCCGCATACAGTGGGTGAAAGCCATGTATTCACACGCAGAGCATCAAGGTTGTATTTGGCGAGCCTAACATGTACAGAAATGGCCTCGGAACACGAGATCGAAAGATCGAGCATGAGTCACATAGAGATGTGATCGACACTGGTATGTCTACCCTTGCAACTGTTGAAGGAGATATGCCCTAGAGGCAATTAATAAAGTGTTTTATTTATCATATCTTATTTGTTCATAATACGTTTTTGTGTCATGCTATAACTGTATTAAGCGGAGACATTAATACACGTGTGATACGTAAGACAACCAGGTCCCTAGTAGCCTCTACGTGACTAGTTCATTGTGCAATCGATGATCGAGGTTTCCCGATCATGTGACATGGTGTCAGTTGACAATGGAGTCATATCGTTGGTAGAACGATGTGATGGACATACCCAATATTTGTAGGACGTAGTCATTACGCCTTTGACCGTGAGATCAACTCTTATTGCTATTCCTGAAAGATACTTTGATTGCATCAAACGTCATGTCTTAATAGTATGACAATAAAGGTGTCCCTCCCAGGTATCAGAAGGGAGTATGTTGAGACGAGAGATCAAGAGCGGGATTTGCCAGTCCGCATAGCAGGATAGATACTTTAGGGCCCACTCGGTGAGATTATGTCAAATAAGCTTGGAAGCATGTGACTAGGTCACCAGGACATAATATCATGGACGAGTAGAAGATAGTGTTGTCGGCAACGAGATCAAGCTAGGTATCGTGATATCTATGAACGAGTCTCGGACACGCTAAGTATCGCCATGGAAAAAGGTTTAAGACTCGACGTCTAGGTTCGAACGACAAAGTTATTCGTTATCTCACAGGGATTAATTCTGGGTATCCAAGGTCCACGAATTAGTCATTGATCGGAGAGCGCGTCTCGATCATGTCTGGCGAGATCTCGAACCACTAGGGTAACACACTTAAGGGGAGTCGACAAGTTTACCGGAAGAGAAATTAGAAGAGAGCACCAGGAGCGTCCCGGGAAAGATCCGATGAAGATCGGAGAGCGACGAAATAGTTTTCGGAGCCGGAATAAATTAGATAATGTGTGTTTAATATTAATTAGTGTAATTAATAGTTAAATACATTTTTATTTAATGATTTTCAGAATTTAAAAGGCAGCCCACCTTAAATGGGCCTTCCCATGGGAGAGAAGGCCCATAGGGGGGAAATTTCCCCCCTAGGTGCGCATGAGGAAAGGGGGCTGCCCTAGGTGGGCCAAATGGGGCCCACCAAGGGCCGGCGCTCCCCTTGGGGGCGGGCTGGTGTGGGAATAGTCCCACACCACCCAGCCAGCAAGGCTGGCAGCCCCTCCACCTATATATAGAGGTGCCCTCCTTGGCTTTTAAAGAACAACCTATCTCTCTCTCTCTTCTTCTCCTTGAAACGTGATTCCTCCATTGGAGTTGCGCCAAGGTGAAGTTCTCTCCACCATTCGCACACCGGCGTGCTGCTGGTCTTCCGGTCCAAGTCTTCCGCTGCTCGTACCTGGATCGGAGCCCGGAGGTCGTCCTCTTCACCGTACGTGTGTGGATCCCTGCGAGGTACCACGCTAGTGGTGCTCGGAGGTCTTCTTCCTCTACACGACCTCAAGGTCGTCTTCGTCGGCTTCACCGACAACGCTTGTGCGGGAGCGTAATCCCCGCGTTTCGGTCTACAAGGGTATGTATATCGATCTTCTCCGTATTACTATGTCTGCATAGTATAGATCCTGGATAGTTTAAGGTTACCGTTGTTAGAAAATTTATTGTTTTCTGCCTGCGATCCCCTTCAGTGGTATCAGAGCCAGGTTTATGCGTAGATATAGCTGTACGCTTTTAGAACCCGTGTTTATCACGGGGACATCGTTCTTTTATTTGCTACCCTCTCGCGTGCACTTGCATTGCCGGCGGCATTGAGTTGATGAAGCGGCCCGGACCAACTTTACGCGTACGCTTACGCGAGACTGGTTCCACAACTGACATACGGCTTGTACCGTATATGTGGCTGGTGGGTGTCTGTCTGTCTCTCATTAGTTGGCTTTGCATTTTCAATGGAGGGCCCAAGAGGGATAAATAAATATGCAATTATTTGATCGTTGTTGTGGTCATAGGTTCGTAGGTATGAAGCGGTTCTATTTACGACAGCCCCAAGCCACGTAAAATATGCAAAAGATAAAGTAGAACGCGTCTAACTTTATTTTGCAGGGGCAATGTGATATGGTCAAGGTAGGTTTATTAAATTGTTTATAAACTGTGGGCGCGAAGGAGACCATCGGCGCAAGGACCATGTCACGTCGCATTACATATTGATGTTTTGAGTGCATCTTATATTGTGTATATATATATATATTATTATATATTAGTTACACGGCGGTAGTAATATAAGATGATCCCTCCAAAATACCATTACTGTTCTCCCTTCGACGTGCACCACCAAGAAAGTTCTACGTTATGAGGCAGGCTGTGACGATCGGGTGTCATACATATCGTCGTTCGCATACAGTGGGTGTAAGACATGTTTGCACAAGCGTATACGTTGAAGGTTATTATGGCGAGCCTAGCATGTACAGACATGGCCTCGGAACATGGTGACCGAAAGGTCGAGCATGAGTCACAGAGTTGTTGTGATTGACATTTCGATGTCTACCTTTGAAGTTGTGTTGCCGGCTCTGACGATGAGGGGTTGCACAATGGATTAGGGTCCTGTAATCACTAAAGCGATTAGAGGGATATTCGTTTTGAGTGGGAGTTCTTATAGTTATTTTCTAAAACTTGAACTCAAATTTTATGGACAAAGTCTTATGTTTTGCAAATTCCATTGTAGATGTCTCGTCCCACCTTTAACCTAGGCCTGTTCCTTGAGAAAGAAAAGCTTAAGACCAATGGGTCGAACTTCATGTCCTGGTTCCACAACCTGAGGATCCTCCTCACTCCCCACAGGGTGGCTTACGTCCTTGAAGCCGCCCTAGGTGAACCTCCTGTAGACAATGCCTCCGATGATGAGAAGAAGCTCTATCAGACCAAGTCGGACGATTCCTCTTTTGTCCAGAGTGGCATGCTCTACGCCATGGAAGCCGACCTGCAAAAGCGCTTTGAGAAGATGAGTGCTTTTGAGATAATTTCTGATCTCAAGGCTGTCTTTGCGCCGCAGGCTAAGGCTGAGAGATATGAAGCTTCTGAGCTTTTCTTCTCAGCCAAGATGGAAGAGCATAGCAGTGTGAGCGAGCACGTGGTCAAAATGTCTGGCTACGTTCAACGCCTGAATGCTCTGGAATGCAAGATTCCTGATGAGCTGGCAATTGATAGAGTCTTGCAATCATTGCCTCCTAGCTACAAAGGCTTCGTCATGAACTATAACATGCAGGGCATGGCTAAGTCCCTATCTGAGGTGTTCGTGATGCTCAAGACTGCTAAAGTGGAAATCAAGAAGGAGCACACGTTGTTGATGGTCAACAAGACCGTCGATTTCAAGAAATCTGGCGGCAAGCGAAGGAAGAACTGGAAGTCTAAGAAGGATGGCAAATACGTTGCCAAATCCAAGACTAAAAAACCTGGTCCCAAACCTGGCGTGGAATGCTTCTACTGCAAGGGAGATGGTCACTGGAAGCGCAACTGCCCCAAGTATCTGGAAGATAAGAAGGCCGGCAAGATTGTCGGAAAAGAGAAAGGTATATTTGATATACATGTTATTGATGTGTACCTTACATGCGCCCGTAGTAATACCTGGGTATTTGATACCGGTTCTGTTGCTCACATTTGCAACTCTCAGGAGGAGTTACGGAATAAACGGCGCCTGGCAAAGGATGAGGTGACGATGCGCGTCGGCAACGGATCAAGAGTTGACGTCGTGGCTGTCGGCACACTCCCTCTACATCTACCATCGGGATTAGTTTTGGTTTTAAATAAGTGTTATTTTGTACCGTCTTTGAGTGTAAACATTATCAGTGGGTCTTGCTTGTTGCAAAACGGATATTCGTTCAAATCAGTATCAAGTGGTTGTACTATTTCGATGAATGATATCTTTTATGTTAATGCTCCCGAGAGTAATGGTTTATTCTTGTTGAATCTCGATCGTAGTACTCACATCCATAACATTGATGCCAAGAGGATTAAACTTAGTAGCGATACCACCATGTATATGTGGCATTGCCGTCTCGGTCATATTGGTATAAAGCGCATGAAGAAACTCCATATCGATGGACTTTTAGACTCGTTGGATTTTGGATCCCTCGACACATGCAAACCGCGCCTCATGGACAAGATGACCAAGACACCGTTCAATGGTTTCATGGAACGGGCATCGGACTTATTGGGACTCATACATACAGATGTGTGTGGACCGATGAGCGTGTCGACACGCAATGGTTATCGTTATTTTGTCACCTTCACCGATGACTTGAGTAGATATGGGTATATCTATTTGATGAAACACAAGTCTGAAACAATTGAAAAGTTCAAAGAATTTCAAAGTGAAGTTGAAAATCAACTCAACAAGAAAATCAAGCACCTTCGATCCGATCGTGGTGGCGAATATTTGAGTTTTGAGTTTGGCACACATCTGAAGGCCTGTGGCATCGTGCCGCAACTTACGCCGGCTGGAACACCGCAACGCAACAGTGTGTCCGAGCGACGTAATCGTACCCTATTAGATAGCGTCCGGTCTATGATGTCTCTTACCGACTTGCCCGTATCTTTTTGGGGATATGCGTTAGAAACAGCCGCATTCATTTTAAATAAAGCTCCGTCCAAATCCGTAGCAACGACACCGTATGAGATATGGCATGGCAAGAAACCTAAGTTGTCGTTCCTGAAGGTCTGGGGTTGTGAGGCGTATGTTAAGAAACTACAGCCCGACAAACTCGAACCAAAATCGGAGAAAGTCGTCTTTGTAGGGTATCCGCGAGAAACCATAGGATACACCTTCTACAACCAAGCCGATGGCAAAACGTTTGTTGCGAAGAACGGCACCTTTCTCGAGAAGGAGTTTCTCGCCAAAGCAGTAAGTGGGAGGAAAATAGACCTCGACGAGATCGTTGATCCTGAACTCGAAATTCCGAGTGGCGCAACGGAAACTATTCCGGAAACGTCCTCCACAGATGGAGTGGGAGAAAATGTCGAGAATACTATTCTACCTCGTAGGTCTGGGAGATCTCGTATCGCTCCTGAGTGGTACGGCAACCTGGTTTGCACCGTCATGTTAATTGAACAAGACGAACCTACGAACTACAAAGAGGCTATGGCAAGCCCTGAGTCCGAGAAATGGCTTAAAGCCATGAAATCCAAAATAGGATCCATGTATGACAACAAAGTATGGACTTTGATGGAGATTCCCGAAGGGCGCAGGGCCGTCGAGAATAAATGGATCTTTAAGAAGAAGACTGATGCTGATGGTAATGTGACCGTCTATAAAGCTCGGCTTGTCGCAAAGGGTTTCCGACAAGTTCATGGAATTGACTACGATGAAACATTTTCACCGGTAGCGATGCTAAAGTCTATTCGGGTTTTGCTAGCACTTGCTGCATATTACGACTATGAAATATGGCAGATGGATGTCAAAACAGCGTTCCTAAATGGTAACATTGAGGAAGAGTTGTATATGGTACAACCTGAAGGTTTTGTCGATCCAGAAAATGCTGGCAAGGTATGCAAGCTTCAGCGTTCCATTTATGGACTGAAGCAAGCATCTCGGAGCTGGAATCTTCACTTTGATGAGGTGATCAAAGGTTTTGGATTTATCCAAAATATAGAAGAGACCTGTATTTACAAGAAAATGAGTGGGAGCTCAGTTGTGTTCCTAGTTCTATATGTGGATGATATATTACTAATAGGGGATAATGTGGATCTTCTGAATAGCGTGAAGAAGTATTTAAATAGTAAATTTTCAATGAAGGACTTAGGAGATGTTGCATACGTTTTAGGCATTAAAATCTATCGTGATAGATCAAGACGTCTATTAGCGTTGAGTCAGAGTACTTATCTTGATAAAATACTGAAACGGTTCGGTATGGAGACGGCAAAGAGAGGTTCTCTACCGGTTATCAAGAATAAAGCATTGAGCAAGGCTCAGTGTCCGGTGACGGAACATGATAGACCCGAGATGGCTAAACATCCCTATGCTTCAGCCATAGGATCGATCATGTATGCCATGTTAAGTACTCGACCTGATGTAGCATTGGCTCTTAGCTTGACAAGCCGGTTCCAAAGTAATCCTGGAAAGGATCATTGGGTAGCTGTTAAGAACATTCTTAAGCATCTCAAAAAGACAAAGGAAATGTTCCTTGTGTATGGTGACTGTGAAGACGAACTTGGCGTAACAGGTTACGTTGATGCAAGTTTCTGCACAGACCCAGATGACTCTAAGTCACAAACTGGATATGTTTTCAAGGTGAACGGAGGCGCTGTAAGCTGGAGGAGTGGGAAGCAACCCATAGTGGCCCAATCTACAATGGAATCGAAGTACATCGCTGCTTCTGAAGCCGCGAATGAAGCTGTGTGGCTGAGGAAGTTCATCATTGAGCTTGGAGTGTTCCCTAGCGCGCAAGACCCTGTAACCCTCTACTGCGACAACACGGGTGCTATTGCTAACGCGAAGGAACCAAGGTCTCACTCAACTGCCAAACACATTCTCCGACGCTTCCATGTGATACGACAGTATGTACAGGAAGGCGATGTGAAGATTTGCAAAGTGCATACGGATCTGAATGTGGCAGATCCTCTGACGAAGCCTCTTCTACTTGACAAGCATGTAAAACACCAAAATGCTATGGGTGTTAGGCTTTTACCAAGTTATAATCTAGAATAAATTGTACTCTAGTGCAAGTGGGAGACTGAAGGAGATATGCCCTAGAGGCAATTAATAAAGTGTTTTATTTATCATATCTCATTTGTTCATAATATGTTTTTGTGTCATGCTATAACTGTATTAAGCGGAAACATTAATACACGTGTGATACGTAAGACAACCAGGTCCCTAGTAGCCTCTACGTGACTAGTTCATTGTGCAATCGATGATCGAGGTTTCCCGATCATGTGACATGGTGTCAGTTGACAATGGAGTCATATCGTTGGTAGAAAGATGTGATGGACATACCCAATATTTGTAGGACGTAGTCATTACGCCTTTGACCGTGAGATCAACTCTTATTGCTATTCCTGAAAGATACTTTGATTGCATCAAACGTCATGTCTTAATAGTATGACAATAAAGGTGTCCCTCTCGGGTATCGGAAGGGAGTACGTTGAGACGAGAGATCAAGAGCGGGATTTGCCTGTCCGCATAGCAGGATAGATACTCTAGGGCCCACTCGGTGAGATTATGTCAAATAAGCTTGCAAGCATGTGACTAGGTCACCAGGACATAATATCATGGACGAGTAGAAGATAGTGTTGTCGGCAACGAGATCAAGCTAGGTATCGCGATATCTATGAACGAGTCTCGGACACGCTAAGTATCGCCATGGCAAAAGGTTTAAGACTCGACGTGTAGGTTCGAACGACAAAGTTATTCGTTATCTCACAGGGATTAATTCTTGGTATCCAAGGTCCACGAATTAGTCATTGATCGGAGAGCGCGTCTCGATCATGTCTGGCGAGATCTCGAACCGCTAGAGTAACACACTTAAGGGGAGTCGACAAGTTTACCGGAAGAGAAACTAGAAGAGAGCACCGGGAGCGTCCCGGGAAAGATCCGATGAAGATCGGAGAGCGACGAAATAGTTTTCGGAGCCGGAATAAATTTGATAATGTGTGTTTAATAATTAGTGTAATTAATAGTTAAATACATTTTTATTTTATGATTTTCGGAATTTAAAAGGCAGCCCACCTTAAATGGGCCTTCCCATGGGAGAGAAGGCCCATAGGGGGGAAATTTCCCCCCTAGGTGCGCATGAGGAAAGGGGGCTGCCCTAGGTGGGCCAAATGGGGCCCACCTAGGGCCGGCGCACCCCTTGGGGGCGGGCTGGTGTGGGAATAGTCCCCCCTCCACCTATATATAAAGGTGCCCCCCTTGGCTTTTAAAGAACAACCTATCTCTCTCTCTCTTCTTCTCCTTGAAACGTGATTCCTCCATTGGAGTTGCGCCAAGGTGAAGTTCTCTCCTCCATTCGCACACCGCCGTGCTGCTGGTCTTCCAGTCCAAGTCTTCCGCTGCTCGTCCCTGGATCGGAGCCCGGAGGTCGTCGTCTTCACCGTACGTGTGTGGATCCCTGCGAGGTGCCACGCTAGTGATGCTCGGAGGTCTTCTTCCTCTACACGACCTCGAGGTCGTCTTCGTCGGCTTCACCGACAACGCTTGTGCGGGAACGTAATCCCCGCGTTTCGGTCTACAAGGGTATGTATATCGATCTTCTCCGTATTACTATATCTGCATAGTATAGATCCTGGCTAGTTTAAGGTTATCGTTGTTAGAAAATTTATTGTTTTCTGCCTGCGATCCCCTTCAACTGTGTCGTCGGCTAGGACGATCGGGGGCGGTGCAATGAATGGGGGTCGTGTGATCACTAAAACAATTTAGGGATATTGTTTTGAGTGGGAGTTGATTGTTTGATTGAATGAACTCCTATTGTGAACTTAGTCTAAAATGTGTCTTTGCAAATATCCTTGTAAATCTTGTCTCCTCGCGGTAGTATATATCTATCTTGGCTAGTTAATATGTGGTGTAGAACTAAAACTATTTTGGGTCAAATTTCATCGATTATTATCAAAGCTCAAAAGGCTTGCTCTCTAGTTTTGACATACTATTAATATGTAAGAACCGCTAAGAGATATGTTTGATGGCTTTACGAGTGAGCAAGAGGAATGTGAGTATTGGACTCACCATGTCTTGTCCATCGTTGTCCAAAGAGCAAATACTTCGCTCCATTGTACGTGAGTTGAGAGTACAACTCAATCACCACATTGCTTATGCCATACTAGATGATCTTAAGGCAATGATTCATAGCGCAAGCTAAATGGAGAAGTATTAGTAATTGGACGAGTTCCTCTCCATATGAATGGAAGAGAACGCCTGCTTGGAGAATCACTTGGCAACGATGTATGGGATGCATAAAGTGCCTTGGGACAAAATGGAACTACTAGATGACAGAAAACTTCGCGATAGTTAGGGACATTGCTTTCTGCTTCCTCCGAGCTACGAAGATATCGTCATGGGCTATGTCATGCAAGGAGAATCGTTCACCTTCCATGAGTCTGATAGCTTAGTTAAGAACTCTAGAGGTAGAACCAAATGCAGGAGAAGTCAGCAACAGAAAGTGTATATATGATATACAAGTTATGAATGTTTATCCTTGTAAAACACTCATGCGGTGTATGGCCTGTTTTGTGAAAACAGAACAGGCTGCTTGAGAGTTAGGTCAATGAAATGAGGCGACTGTGCGCATTGATGGCAACCAAGATGTTGATTGCAAGCGGTGCTCTCCCTCTGTATCAACCTTTTTCATTTGGATTAATGGATTTGAATAAAGTTTTACAATCGTTGAGTATGTGAACATTGTAAGTGTGTCTTGCATGTAGCGAGACAATTATTCATATAAGTTCGAAACAAGACAGTTGTTCAAATATTATGAGTAATTTATATATGGTCACATTTTGATTATGAATTAGTTATTCTTATTTAATCTTAATGATAGTTTGAACATTTATAAACTTTATAATGCCAAATAAAGATATCCCAAATTTATAATGACATCATTTTTGAATAACACTATTGTTTAAGTCATATTGGGATGTGTGCATATTCATTTTGATGAATCATGAAGTCTTTCGATATTTTGATCTCTTGACGTACACAAAGTCATCACTGTTAAGTGAGATGACGAAAACTCCATATTCTGGTAAAACAGAATGCGATGGATTGTTGAAATATTGTACATGATGATGTATTATTCCAACAAGTAGTGGATATCATTATCTTGTAAACTTCATTGTATATTTAGTAAATATGAGTATTTGCTAAATGAGATACAAGTTTGAAACTATTTGATGTGATCAAAGCATTTTCAGAATGAGGGAGGATATGGAAATAACAGAAAATTGGGTTGCTGTGATGTTGATCAAAGTGATAAGTATTTTGAGTTATGTTTAGGCATATAAAAGACTTGTGAGAATTGTTCCACAGATTATGAATATTTGAAACACTTTAATATGTTGACTTCTTTCAAACATTATAATCATGCCATATTGGATATTGTGTGGTCTAAATAAATCTCTTATTGTGTTAGTATTATTATTTAGAGTTGTCATTTAAAATAGTAAACACTCAATTTTAATAGGAATCCATTTAAGTTTGCGGAACTTTAGTTATGAGATAATTCAGAATTACACCAAACAAATGTCTTTGTAAAGTATTCTTAGGCAACTATGAATACATATTTCACAACTTGAACCAAAGGAGCAAAGTTGTATTGCTAAGTTGGTATTTTCCGAGAAATTGTATTTTCGGCGAAGGTGTTGATGAAATAGAGTAAAAGCTAAATCAAGGTATGGACCTTACCTCCAAGTGTTGAGTAGCGCAACGGAATGTGTTCCGAAACCTAGCTCCACGGTCAGAGGAGAAAAAGTATGATAGTGATCATAGAAGTTTCTATTATAGCTCTTACTGAGATAAGTGGGATTTGTGAATGCATTCTGCCAGGTTGCGGAATTTTGATTCACATGTCATGTTAATGGAACACGGCATACCTACGAACTACAAAGAAGCGATGGTGAACCTATGAACGAGATATAACTGAAAGTTATGAAATCATATGTTAACTTACATATAAGATTGCATATTAGATTGCAAAGTAAGAGTTACTTGATCTTATTGGGTATGAATGATACTTAATCTTCAAATCAAGCGCAAGACTGAAAGGAAGATATGAAACTTTTAGGAGGACCTAGAAAGCTCGATTTATCGTGAACTGTATCATGATAAATTCAAAAGTTTGACTACGAGATGTAGCGAAGCTTGAGTCCGTTGGATTTTAACTGGCAATTGATAGACGATCATCAAAACTGCAATTACTTCAATATCTGATTGAACAAGTGTTGTAATCGTTACAACAAGCAGATTTTTGTAAACCGTGTGGATGTTGGTATCTCAAAAGTTAGAATTCTCATCTTGATGGATGATCAAAGTATTTTTGGAGTTGTCCAAAATAATGAGAAGACCTGCATTTGCAAGAAATTGAGTGGGAGCAAATTGGCTACCCTGTCTCATATGTAGAGGACATATTTTGAGTGGCAGCTAAAGGAGCTTATTGAACTACTCTCATATGTAGATGACATATTTGAGTGGGAGCTTTTTTCTATTATGATATGTGGATGACATATTTGAGTGGGAGCTGAATGGCATTCTTGTATGTATATGACATATCATGAATGACGTAGTTGGTATTAATAATTATTAATGAATAAAATGAAGTTGTATTGTTTTAAATATTGAGATCTATGGAGATAGAACAATATGTTTAAAAGCAATATTTTAAGTCGGATTAAAAGCCAATTCTGATCCGTACAGAATCGAATAATTTAAGAAAGAGTTCTCTTGATTATTAGGCATGTATGAGATTAAAATCTCAACATACAACTGTGATTGATAGATGTGCCACGTTTTTACGTCATCTAAAAACGACGTTGTGTGCATACCGACATGTTGTAACCCAAGTTCTTAGTTTGAAGAACATGTTCTAGAACGATTTGAGAATCGTTGAACGCAAGTTTAGTTCGTCCTACAGGTTCTAGAGAGAAACTGAGGACATATTTCTAAAGGGAAGTAAGCTTGGCCGCAAGTGCGAGTTGACTTAAGAAAGAAAATCTCGCACCAATTAATGCCTTGAGTAGATAGAAGCGTGGTTAGACTTCGAAGTTGCATTCGATGCGTTGTCCAGTAAATTTACATCGATATAGAAGTATAAGATTACTTCAAGATAGGCAAGTATGATGTATGGTTTGAGAAGTTCGTCTCTCAGCTGAGTGTGTCTCCTAGTGTGTATGACTATTGTGAAACAGGTTCACAAGTGTCATGGTAAACACAAGGAAACAAAGTCTCACTCTACGTAAACACATGCTGTGTCTCATCATGAGATGATGAGGTAAATGTCAAATTAGGTGATATTTACAAGTTGCAAAGAACATAAGAATCTTGGAGATTGGGGCCATGTCGAACAGGACTTAGACAAGACATCTTCCATGAGCAAGCATGATCATAATATAGGATTATGACATGATCATATGTGACTATGATATTTAACAAATGCAGCTAGATTATTTATACTCTAGTGCAAGTGGGAGACTGCTGGAAATGTTCCCTAGAGGCAAATAATAAGTAGTATTATTCACATATTTCTGAAGTTCATAATTAGTTTTATATCATGCTATAACTGTATTAATAGAAACGTTAATACATGTGTGATATAAACAGAGTCCCTAGTAAGCCTCTATATATATACTAGTCCAGATGTCGGTTGTTGATCGAGGTTTTCGATCAAGTGTCATTGAATGACAGTCGACAATGGAGTCATATCATTAGAGAATGATGTGATGGACATTACCCAAAGCAAGTATTGCAACACGATCGAGTCACGTTGTTCATTATCGCAGTAACTTAGGAAAACGTAATGACTTATTTCTTAGACCGTGAGATCATACGTAATCACTATCTCCGGAGAATACTTTGACGGCACCAGGAGTTGCTTGGTCATGGAGCAACCAGAAAGGTCACTATTGGGTATTCAAAAGAGATAGGTTGAGGAGTATCGCATCAAGACCGGGATTTGTTCACCCGTGTGATGGGGTAGATACTTCTGGCGCCACTCGGTGATGTTACATTCATGCTAGCCCGTGACTAGGTCACAAAGGGATGGAATATCATGGGAACGAGTAAAGAGCAATATCGGTAACGAGATGGAACTAGGTATAGAGATACTGACGGTCAGATCTCGGATATTGTAGGTATCATAGAACAAAGGAATATGTTTTACGGTTTACGGATCAACGAGTTCTTTTGGAGAAAAGATATTCGTGGAATGCACAGGGATCATTATGGCTATCCAGAGTCCCTTGGTGATCATTGGTCGTAGAAGCGTTTCTCGATCATGTCTGGAGTATTCCCCGACCCGTGGGTAACACACTTAAGGGTGCAATGACACTAGGAGATGTTTTGGAATCATCGGGATCATTGGAGTAGAAAAGAGAAAGCACCGGAAAAGTTCCAGGAGAGAATCTGAAGTCGTATCGGAGAACCGAAGGTGGTTCTGAGGGTTTCGGAAAGTCCCGGAAGAGAGCAAATATTTTATATATGATATAAATATGTTAAACTAATGTTAATTGATGAACTAATATTAATTTTAATGAATTTATAATGATTAAATTCGTATTTAACAAAGGAGCCCACTAAATGGGCCTTATGCTAAGGGAGATAGGCCCATATGGGGGGGGAACTTGTCTCCCAAGCCAAGGGATGGCTTTGGCCGAATTAGGGTTAGGGTTTGGGGTTGTGCATGGGCCTAGGGCCCAGCCGGCCACCTCCTCCCTCACCCTAGCTGCCACCCCCTTCTCTCCTCTCTTTCTCTCCTCTCCTCTCCCCAAATGGTGTTCCTCCGTATGTGTGGACGTGACCTTGGGAGTGGTTTGGTTTGGGGAGTTCTCCACCATACGCACGCCGTTGTGCTGCTAGATCCGATCCAGAATATCTACTTCCGCAACTCTGCTGGATCGGAGGAATCGGGCGTTGTCGTTGTACACCGTATGTGTGCGACTCCTTTGGAGGGGCTACACTTGTGGCCCTCGGACTCACGTCCGGACTCGTGTGTGGCTTCACAAGATCTTAAGGTTCATGCGTGGCTTATCAAGACCCTCGGCTCGGCTACGCACTGTATCGGAGGGAGGCGTCCCTTCGAGCTTCGTCAAGATCATCGCGACCTTGAGGTCGGCTACGTACGTCTACATCGTCCACGTTTCTACAGGAACGTTATCCCGCGTCCGGTCTACGAGGGTATGTTCCGTATTGCTTTCCATTACCGCATTAATCCTTAGATAGATCTGGGCAAAAGGGAAGCGCTAGCTGCATAAATTTTTGTTATGTGCTGTTAAACCCCAACATCTACTATCTGGTCTATCCGTGGCAATGGAAAGTGATCTTTGGGACAACACTTGTTGAGCGACGTGAAGTCAATGCACATGCGGCCATTCTTGACTCCCTTTTTTGGCACGAGTACTGGGTTTGCGACGCAGTTGGATATCTTGAGTTCTCGAATGAACTTAGCGTCTAGCAATCTGTCTATTTCTCTTCCGACTGCCAATCGCTTTGGCTCGGATAGCCGCCGCATCGTCTGTTTTACTGGCTTGGTGTCTGGATAAATTTGTAAGGCGTGCTCGGCGAGTTCCCTGGGTACACCTGGCATGTCAATGGGGTGCCAGGCGAATATTTCCCAGTGCTCACGGAGGAACTCGACGAGCGCGCCTTCCTATGCTTCATTTAAACTTGATGACACGAGGACTGTCTTGTTTGCGTCCGTCGGGTGCACCTGGTGTGCTCTCGTGTTGTTCTTTGCACTAAATGAATTTTCGAGTGCGGGCTTCTTGCTCTCGGGGAACAAGGTGCGGTCGTTGTCCAGGGAAATTTCTGCAAGCTGTTCTTGCGTGCCAAAGCACTCGGATATCTTGTTGAACTCTCTGTCGCAATGATCGGACTTGCGGAAGTCGCCACGGACTGTTATGATTCCCTTGAGTCCAGGCAGTTTGAGCATCAGGTACGCATAATGTGGCACTGCCATGAACCGTGCAAACGCCGGACGTCCAAGGATGACGTGGTACTGAGATCTCCAGTCGACGACCTCGAACTCGATGCTTTCCTTCCTGAAGTGATCTGCCTCACCAAAAACAGCCTCGAGTAATATAGTACCCAAAGGATATACTGCTTTACCTGGCACTATGCCGTGGAAAGTGTTGTCTGATGGCTTCAGGTTAGTGATGGACATGTTCATGTTGCGCAACGTGTCCGCGAAGATGATGGTGATGCCACTACCTCCGTCCATGAAGACCTTGCTCCTCCTGAATCCTCCGACTAGAGCGTGTAGAACCAAAGCGGCGTGTCCAGGCCGAGGCACTCGCGGAGGGTGATCCTCACGGGTAAAACTGATGGGTGTTTCTGACTCCTTGAGGTATTCTGGGGCGGCAGGCGGTGCCATGGTGGCTAAATGAACCTATCGACTGATTAACTTCTGGCATCGATTCGAAGGGCGCCCTTTCTGTATCATGTACATGGCCCCTCTTGTTTGAGGGTACGGATCCTGTGTTGCGACTGACTCTCCCTGACGCTGTTGCGTCTGGATTGCTCCGGCCAAGTGCCCTGCTAGCGGCAAGGGTGGAGCCTCGGGTGCGGGTAAGCCGAGTGGTAAGCCTGCGTTTCTGCGTAACTCCGCCTAACTGTTGATGAAATCACGACAATCTTTGAGGATATGGTTTGCCGTTAGCTTGCCGTCATCACCTCTGTATAAATGCATTTTGCATGGATCGGTGAGTTGCTAGGCCGGGGTTCTAAACGGGCGTTCCTCTCTTCGTGTCCCCCTGGGCTTCCACTCGCGTCTCCGATTACCGTCGTCGCGATTTCTGTCGTCGCGGTTTCTGTCATCACGGTTTCTGTCGTCGCGGTCATCGCATTGAGTGTCTTTGTAAGTGTCCCTCTGCTGGGTGTTATTGAGAATGCGGTTGTCTTGAAAGCCAGCTGCAACTTGCTCGACTCCATCCAACTCGCCATAAGGTCTCTGCCTATTTCGTCTATCGTTACGGCCGCGGCGCCCCCAATTGCCCTGCTGGCAGTCTGCTTCAGGTGACGGTGGCCTATCAGACCTGACCGAGTCCTCTCCATCGGCCCACTTGTTGGCTATTTCCATGAGGTGCGCGATTGTCTTGGGGTCCTCGCGACCTAGCGCCTCCTGGAGGTCGTTGCGCTTGACTCCTTGGATGAAGGCAAATATGGCGTTGTCCTCTGATATGTTTGCGCCTGAGTTCTTCATACTAGTCCACCGCTGGATATACTGGCGGAGGGACTCGCCAGTTTTTTGCTTGCATGCTCTGAGCTGCTGGAACGATGCGGGTTCCTTAAAGGTGGACGAAAAGTTTCTTTTGAAGTCGCTACAAAAGGAGTCCCACGTTCCGTAAGAATTGCGGGGCAAGCTTGTGAGCCACGCTCGGGCTGATCCCATGAGCATCAATTGGATGTACTGCATGGCAGTCGTGGTGTTTCCCCTTTGGCAAGCTAATGTCGTTCTGTAATCCTCAAGCCAAGCCGAAGGTTCCTGACTACCATCGTACTTGGGGGTTTCTGATGTTAATTTGAATCTTTTGGGCACGAGAGTTTCTCGCACGGCAGCCGTGAAGCACAGAGCTCCACGGGGCTCTACTTCCGAATCCGTGTACGAAATGCTTCGACTGCAGCTAGGCGTGCGACTGCGATGCCTTCGCTGGTGCCTGCGTTTGTTGATTGTTCGCTGAGTAATGATATCACGTGCGTCAACGCCTTCCTCCACATAGTCGTGGTGGAAACCTGCGGCACGCCTTTGCTGATGATGTTCCTCTCTCTCGCGCCGGCGTTCCTCTCTCTCGCGCTGGCGTCGAGTGGTTCGATCTGCTTCTGTTTCATCTCTGTCGCGGCCGCCGTGGTGGCGATGCCTGGACCTGCTTCTCTCCGGCTCGTCTCTATCGCGGTCGTCGCGGTGACGGCGTCTGGACTTGCTTCCTTCAGGCTCATCTCGATCACGATCTTCGCGATGTCGAGTGCCATTGTGTGGGTCCTCACCTTGAGGGGTGGGTATGTCGCTCGGCCTGTTGCCGTTTGCTCGAGTGCCGGTGTTCGGTGGGTTCTGCCCAGGGCTAATCCCAGGACGTCTCGGTCGATTGAAGGTTGGCACCAGTGCGGTCCCCACATACTATAAGGCTTTGATCTGTGCCCGATGAAGAGGATTCCGCAGGTCATCCGCGGGAGGCATTGTAGAGCGCAGGTAAGTTGCGACTGAAGCGACTGCCGCTGCGGTCGTCTATGGAACAGGGATGATGTCGGCTCCGATCGTCATGAACCTTTGACGCATGTTTACTGGCTCTATGTTGGCTCGCGGCATCCGCGCTCGAGTTTTTACGTATTCCGCTGTTCGCGGTTCTCTAGACAAGGACTCAGCCATCCTCTTCGCGCTGACTGAATCAGCTCTTGCCTACTGCTCCTTGAGTTCGCGTTGCATCTCGATCAGCTCCTGATTTTTCTTTTGCAGCAAATACTGATATGCTAGCAAGTCGTCCCTGGGGGAGTCTGCCGGCAATAGAGTGCCGTTGTTGACAACGTCTTGAATTCTGAGCGCCATCTCCTCCGTGATGACGAGCTCTGCGTCAGCCCACAGTCGAATTGTTATCGGGTACTAAACTGGTTGTGGCGCATTGCGCTGCGGAGGTGTTGCACCTGGTGTGCCGTTTTGCGCTACCATGAAGACTTGACTGGACTGTCGATTGCGCGCGTTGCGGCCCTCACCATGGCGGTCGTACTTGTCACTCGATGAAGAGTCAACGCCGCGCAGGACGGCGGCCACCTGAAAGATGGCGCAGTCGGAGCAGTAGCAGGTGACATCGGAGCCTTCGGCCGATGAGTCGATGGAGGATGGAGTCGCCAGAGCCACGAAGTCGATGGCGCGCGAAATTGGTGATGAAGATGAGTCGGTGACGTGCAGAGTCGATGAAGATGCGGTGATGACAGTGTCCGGAGTCGATGAAGGCGCGGAGTCGACGGCGTCCGGCGCAGATGCGTTCGCGATTTCCGATCTCGGAGATCGGGGAGGGCTCGACAGGTGGAGCGTGCCCCACTGGTTGACAAGGAAATGGAAATCGCCGAACGTCAGATCCATACCTAAGTGTATCTCTGCAAACACTGGGCGCTCGGCTGCCGAGTGCGGGACAAAGTCGAAGGTGTCGAGGGTGTACGGCTTCTGCAGATCCGGCAAATTGCGAGTCGATGAAGATGCCGACGACGAAGTCGATGAGGCCGCCGAAACCGTAGATCCAACGCCTGTTCTTCCCACAGACGGCGCCAATTGACGAGGTATGAACTCGGCAAATCCCATGGTAAGGTACCCTGGGTTATATCGGGTGGAAGAGTATATGGTCGTTGGTGATCTCGGATGGCTGACAAGCAAGGATTTACCCAGGTTTAGGCTCCCGGAGGATAATACCCTACTTCTGCTTGTCTTATTATTGATCTCTGTGTAACAAGGTGGCTACAATGGCGTCCCGGCGAGTCGAAAGCTCGCTAGGGCTTTGTGGCTATATGATTGCGTAGTCTGTCTAGCGTCCCTCCTGGCCTTTATATAGGAGGCCAGGTCTTAGGAGTTTGAATACGACTCGATTTACAGATAAGGTAAGTTCTAGGTCGGTACGATTGCTTCTTTCTTGAGCCGCACTTCATCTCTGTTGGGCCGCCTTGCGCCTTCCTTGTAGTATCCAGTTTATGGGCCACCGGGTGGGCCTTCCGGTAGATTAAGCTTCATTGTAGATACGCGGGTATACCCGTTGGGTATAACCACATCAGACGGCATGTGTTATTTCTCCAGCCCGGCAAAGAACATGGAAGCAGCACGCGAGATCATGGAGGCCAAAGATCTCCCGATGGACGAGAAGGTCCACTACTCAAAAGCGCTTCTCAAAAAGGCGGAAGAGCAGCAAGTAGCAACGTCAAGCTGTCGCCTTGCAGACGACACCCTGCTTTGCAAAGCAGGGGCGGGAGGCGATCCATCTAGTGATCATTCTGATTCTAGCAACCATGGGAAGAAGGGCAAGGAGCCTGAGAAATTGCCCAAAAGGCGACATGCTAAGGAATCAGGAATAGGTCCAACAAGCATCGCGAAGAGCGTCGCGAGGATAAAGCTGACAAAGCCGCCAGAAAAGAGAAGTCGCGACAAACATCGCGAGAAAGAAACTGCACCTAGGCGAGACGGAGATCGGCTTAACATGCCACCACCTCCTCCCAGGAGAGAAGGCGAAGGCAACGTAGACAAAGACCGCCCGCGCACGCGCTCAAGGTTAAGATCACCAATTCGTCAAGAAGGCTGAAGCCGACAGGACAGAGGGGATGCAGCCAAAGATGCGTCAAGGGTCTCAAACGCTCGTATTCGCCTTAACGAAATAAGAGTAGCAAGGGAAGAAACCTATCTAGGTCCCAAATGCTTTGGTCCGGCAATCCTCAAGGTGCAACTCTCACAAGCACTGAGCAATGTCAAAAAAAAATGTGAACAAGTACAACGACGTTGAGAATCTGGAAGCATAGTTGCAAGATTACTTCCATACAGTGGGAATTTACAACGGCTGTTGTGACGCCGCCGTTCGTTTTCTTCCTCTTATGCTCGAAGGAACATCGCGCCTGTGGATTGACACTCTGTCGGAAAAAAGCATTCACAATCGGCAAGACATGAAGCGCTGTTTTACATAGCACTTCTCATGTACATACAAGCGCCCAAAGGCTTATCCAGAGCTCTTGCGCTGTGTGCAGGCTGATCATGAGTCCAGTCACGATTTCATCACATGATGGACGGAAACAAAAAAAAACAATTGCGAGGGCGTCTCAGAGACACAAGCCATCCATGCCTTCATGCACAACATGAAAAAGGGCAACATCATGCGCTACATCTTGGCCAGCCAAAGATTGACAACTTTAGGCGATCTGTTGGACAGTGCAAACAACCTCGCAATTGCCAAAGACGACACGCGTGCTGATGATGGGGAAGCAAGACTCGACATCTCCATCAGCAACCCCGAAAGGCGGGGAAAGCAATACAAAAAGAAGGGACACCCTAGTGTCCACGCCGGGCCGTCTAATGTAGTAGCTTTCGCCTTTGGCAAAGGCGGAAAAGGCAATAGCGGTGGCAAGTGGAAGCCGAAACCGAGCGACGATAGGCAGGGCTCTAGGCAGACCAAGATCACCTATGATGACATCAAAGACCTCCCCTGCGCTCATCACAACAAGCTCGGCAAGTGCACTCGCACAAATAGGCAGTGTCGCATAAACGACGACATGAGTGGCTGCAGGGTTGTCGACGGTGGTAGCCTGAGTGGCTACAGGTGCTGGCCCACCGTCGGCGTAGTCGAGGAGCTTCTCCACGCGAGCCCTCCAGGCCTGGTACACCTTGGGGTCGTCAGCGCTTGGTGGAAACTGCATCAGAGCCTTGGCGGCCACCAGGGCGTCGTGGCGAGCTTGAGCATCTGGAGGCGCGTGCGTGAAGGATTTGCTCTTGGATGAAGGAGTACATCATGTGGTTTGGTCCTTAGCTGTTCTGTTACCGACGCTCTTCTCTCCTGAGGGAGGGGGAGGAGGTCGGAGAAAGGAACGAGGAGGCGAAGGCTCCTTGGACCCGCCGCCAGGCTCGCGGTTGGGCCCGTCTGCGCAGCCCTGCGCCGTCTTCTCCGTAGGTGGCAGGGGTGGCGTGTTTCCGCGTCGTCTGCCTGCGGCGCGGCGGTCAGTAGAAGCCTGAGCGCGCGTGGGAGATACGGCCTTGGCGGCCGCGGCCTCAGACTTTTTCTTGGGCGGCATGCTTGACGAAGATCTCCGAGTTGATGAAGACGAGATCAACGCTTGCGCCCCCTGCCTGGCGCGCCAGAAGTCGTGTCTCGAAGGACGGACACCGGGGATGCGAGGCACCCCCTTTGTAGATTCGGTAGGGGCGCGAAGGAGGCTGAAAACGTCTCCCGGGGGACGATCGCTGGCAAGCTCTCACTCTCTCTCCGATCTCGACGTGGGAGGCAAACAAGCAAAGCACACAGCGATCTACCCAGGTTCAGGCCGCCCGAAGGCTAAAAGCCCTACTCCTGCATGTCTGGATAGATGGTCGGAACATGGTGTGGCTACAATGGTGTTTCCGGCGAGGTACCCGGCAGCGTTCTTGGCTACAGGAAGATCACCTTGCCCGGAGGAGATCACCTTCCCTCTCTTCCCTGCCATAGCCTAGCTCGGTGGTCGTCTTCTACCTTGGGCTCACCGGTGGATTGGCTCAACCTTGTGTTGGTCTTGCGCCTGCTTACTTGTCCCTTTTTCCTCCTCTCCCTCGCCATGCCTTGGTCCTCCTATTATAGGTAAAGGGGTTGCCACAGAGGTCATGCGAGGAGCGTGAGGGGCTCTTGGTGGGAAGCAACCCCTCTCAATGGTGGAGGTGGCGATGTGGCCTCTCATCCTCCAAGTATCGTTCGCTGGGTTGGTGAGATCTCCATCTTCTTTGGGGGAAGCGGCGGACAGGGGCTGACACAATGCAGGCGGTGTCACCTGTCCGCGCATTGCTTCTCAAGTCTTCTGGGGGTTCTACCATCTTCTGGAGGACGGTAGAAGTCTTATCTTCAACTCGTACGGAGTGGTACCCGGGAGGGAGCCCGGCCCTGCCGGGGACTCGCGCTCTCGGGGTCTTCTGCTCCATCCGGGGTGCGAGGGACCCGGGGGTCCTTTGCACCCGGGGGTCGGCTTGCGCGGTGTGTCCGTCAGGTCTTGCGTCGAGTCTTGGCCTTGTCCATCTTCGTGTTGAGCCCACAGGCGGTGGACCCACTTTGGCAGCACTAGGTGAACCCCATGTTTCACTGCTGCGACAGTTATGCAATCCACCATTCTCCAGATCCACCAACTTTTGGATTTCTCTAAAGGCAGGTACATTAATTTCTTTAGCGCTGTCTTCCATCTCAAGTAGCTAGTGGAACCAAGGGCAGTGTAGGTAGTCACAACAACAACACTAACACATTATTTCTTCGAGAAAATATTAACACATTACTTGGACGCGAGAAGTATAAGCAAATGTTTCGAAATTACTTTTGAATCATTGAAAAAATTGGCATGGAAATACTTCATGGACTCCTTCAAGGCAATCACACCGCTAACTGGTTCTTGTTTCAAAACATCTTTTACCTCCGTGCCCTGCAAATGAAAAGATAATCTGATAAGCCAAACAATCCAAATTTGAGAACTGTAAAGCCAAATTTGACAGGACAAAATTTCATGCCTTCCAAATCTTGTGGTATTTGACTACAATAATATATGAGTGACTCTTCCCACTCGTTAGTAACGGTAACGATGCACATTTTTGTGCCCATACGGCCCAAGCCTGTTCCAAAATACAATAAACTATAAAAGAGCTGCTGCATGAGGCAATTGTACATGAATAATTTGTGATCTTATGGTGAGACGCCAGATAATTTGCAGAAACACGAATCTGAAAAAGATGTGGCTATTGGGGGAGCAACGCCGGAATAGAATCATGACATAAACAGATAGTTCTGGCCAATGGGTATTTTTTTTTTCGAAAAGGGAAATCTCATCCTCTACATCGATTGATGCATATAACTTTTATTAATCTATTACGGAACTATTACGGAACTAATGGGTATATCTAATTGGCTGGGTCGACGATTCCCAACAAGCTTGTTCTTAACAGAGAAACACTGGTGGCCAGAAATTTGAGCACAAAAGTCCAACTAATCTAACGGAGAATGCCATCAGTCTAACTGTAGGTCGAGCTGTATAAATTTTCTATCATTGTCAAAGTCCAACAGACCGGGATGATGTATCTATACAGTAAGTTATATCTAGATACATCCAAATTTTGACAAAGTCAATACATTCTTTGTTGGACGGAGGAAGTAATAAAGTAGAAACTGGGTGTAAAATGTCGGGAACACCAATCTAGACAGGAAAGTTTAGAGATATTTCACTGCCTCGGCGTCAATCATATTACACGAACACGATAAAATCAACCTGTTCATACGCAACGCAACTCACTAATCAGTAACCACAGTGGGCTACGAAAGATCAATCCTGGTCTAAGAACTCACTCGCCATCTGATTCCCTTTAATTCTAGAGACCATTTCGTTGGTCTCGGCACAAGACGTTGGTGATTCGAAATCGAAATAATATTATACGTTGGGAGGCAAAGAATCTGCATACCATGATTCTGGTGACGCTCGCGATGCCGCCTTCTCCTGTACTTCCTGTTATTGGCGCTTCGGCGGCGGTTTTCAGGACAGTAAAACAGAGGGCGGCGAAGAGCAGGAGCTGGAGACACGGCGGCGGCGGGCGGTGTCGATGTGGAAGCCGCATGGCGGACACCTGGCGTGCGCGCGAGGGAGGCAGAGATAGAAGGGATTTAATGGAGCAGGCTTTCCGTGAGATGGTTGCTTGTTCGCTGCTCGTCTGTTTCGGTTCTAAAAATGTCTCGGCTGAAATCAGAAGGTCCCTTTCAGCCTTTTTCGTGTTTGCTGGTACCGCCCGGATTGTTTGACTAAAAAATGGGGCTTCAGTGGTTCGAGGATTGATTATGTCTTCACTTTAAATTAAATTAAGTACCTCTCAGGTTTTAGCCTTTTCCATACATATGTATTTAGACACATTTTAATGTGTAAACTTATTTTGTTGTAAATCTAGATAACATGCACAACATATACAACATCTTATATTGTAGAACAGAATGAGTATATTTTTTAGTTTCCGTGGTACACATGTTCGTCTAGGAAAGAGAAAATCCTAGCGGTGTCTCTTATGTTTTCCTATGATATTTTACCTTGGGTCTCCACCTCTCGCTGCTCCGCTGCGGCAAGGGGTAGGGTTCTCAAATTTGCACTCGACATTAACTGTCGTCGTCAAAATTAGAGTTGTGTCAAGCAGCTGCGGCGTTTATGGTGGGCTATGATGATGATGTAGTGAGAAAAAAAAAGTCTTCCTATCTCCTTATCCACCTTCTAAGCTACGATCTCTCCGGTGGCATTGAGCAGTTTCGCTCCCAGAGCGCTGGATCTTGTTTCTCTATATGTATTGCAGCTTTAGTGTGAGAAGATTTTAGTTGATTAAAAAGTTCGAGAGCAACATCTTTGATTTTAGGGTGTTGTTATTAAGACAACGTGCACATAACATGAATAAAGTCTGACCACCTCCATAAGTGGAGCGGCGACAATGATGTATCGACGGCTTATTTTGATAGGTGGTTTAAAAATCTCAATGTATTTTTTATTATGTTTACAATACTTTTACCCGTGAACTCTTATAACATATCTAGTCTTTTTCCGAAAAAAGTATAATCGCTAATAACATTTTAAAACTCCGCCTAACGTCAACTCCACCGTCGGGGTTCGTCCCCACTCGCTTGTGTCCGTGTGTACAGAAACCACATCGCAACGTAGTTACGCGGTTTGGCCGCGCGTCTATTTCACGTCCACTCCGGTCACTCCGGTGGACAAAAATGTGTCCCCGTGAATAAGAGATAAGAGGCGAACAATCCACAGGGTGTCCGCCCCGGTCTCAGTTGGCAGCAACCCAACCGCCCCCTCGCCTCCCCACCAAGTTTTTTTTTAATGTCACATGTGTTTGGGATGCCCACTCACCCAATTCCAGTAGCCACATTCTGCTCCCTGCTGCCGGCAGGAATTCCCTAGCTTCGCAGCTCTGTCGCTCAAGTGGATTGGCAAGGGGAAGCAACAGTCTCCTCGTCGAGGCAACGTGACGCATGGCCCCAACCCCATTCTAGTGGTGGTCACAAATGGTGGCGGATTCACTGCGTATGCAACAACTGTCGTGGCATTATCATGGAAGATGTCATCCGACGATAACATGTAGATAGAGACATAGCGATCTTGTGTCATGGAGATTGTCTAGCCTAACGGGCAACAAGATTTACCCAGGTTTGGCCCCTCTCTTGGAGGTAAAGACCTATTACTGCTTTGTTGTGTTGATATGAAGATGGCCTCGATTACAAGGAGCGATTCCGCTACTCGATTATCGAGATCTAGGTTATGGTGTTGCTTGAGATCTTATCATCTAAGACCCAGGATACCCCCTTATATAGACGGTCGGGTCTCCTGGAAGTACCAGCCGACTCCAGGTTATGCCCGAGGTCAGAGTCCTACTCTAGGTCCTTCGTGCTTTCCAAGCTTGGGGACTTCATCTGGTACTAGGACCCCGATCTTCCGTGTCCTTCCTTGTGTGGCCGGGTTACCGCGTAGCACACTGGCCCGCGTCTAACCCGGCCCATGTCCGTGGCGTCTAACCCGGCCTTAGCCTCCTGCTAGGCCGGTCAGACTTCTATCTTCATGGGCCTACCGGGTTATCATTCCCCAGACAGTAGCCCCAGGTTAACTCGGATACTGGTTTGACATGCTCCCCTATTTAGTTTCTATCTTGACACATCATGTATTTTGTAGAACCTTCATCCTGATCATCTGGGTTAACCTCCTCAAATAACAAACATAACAATTAAAGGATTATAACCCGAGTTAACTCTTTGCAGCTCAAAGGCCGGCTCATGGGTAGCCGGAATCTATCCACTCGTGGGTTCATACGCATCCACACTTAGCATTTTTCCACTCTGTTGATTCTCTTGAGGAGACCAGTCCAGATAATGGTCAACGACATATTTATCGAAACCTACGAGAAAATCGAGGAGACCATAAGTGCTTCGAGGATAACACAAATCTTGTCAGGAATAAAATGCCCAAATCTTGATTTGTTTCACCAGATCTAAACTTATCTTAACCTTTTTACTTCAATGCCTCTAGGTCAAATATCCAGGTCTATATATAGGACCCGGGGTGGAAATGAGATTCATTTCCCCTCTGCCTTCTCATCTTCATCTTCAACCTCCAGCCTCGCACGTGCACACGCTCCAGGTCCATGCCTTGCACTGCGCAGCACCGCACTCTGGCGAGCACCCCTGCTTTGCAGCCTATTCCTCATCGGAGCCACACTCACCGCACCACTGTGTCTTGCTACTTGCTCTCGCTCACATCTCCACCGCCACGCCGCACTCTCCTCTACCATTAGAGCTTTAGTCCACTTCTCCCAAGCTTCAACAATGAAATAGAAGAGCCTTGTCTCCAAGACGATGAGGAAAGGCGAGAAGGTGGCGATGGCGAGAACTTCCACAGGGGTCAACTCCAGCAAAGCCAAAGAAGAAAATCCTCTGTAACTGGAGCAAATCGCTGATGATGTAGCTCCGTCTCTGCGAGCTCGCAGACGCGGGGATGCTTCTGCCTAAGGAAGAGATCAACTGGCACATTCCTGACGAGGAGGAGACCCGACCTCAGCTGGGTAAAGGTGAAATTGTTATTTTTTCCGATCACATCACGCGGGGTTTCCGCTCCCCGGGTTCTCTTTTCTTTCACCAAGTCTTAGAGGTACTTCAAGATCCGGCCACAAGACATAGGGCCAAACTCCATTATGAACATACCCAACTTTGTAGTCCTCTGTGAATAGCCCCTAACTTAGGTTTGTTCTTTGAATTTGTCGTGTCTCGAAGTACGGACACCGGGGATGACGGGCACCCCCGTTGTAGATTCGGTAGGGGAGCGAAGGAGGCTGAAAGACGTCTCCAGGGGGACGGTCACCGGCAAGTTCTCTCTCTCTCTCTAGATCTCGGCATGTGAGGCAAATAAGCGAGGTACACGGCGATCTACCCAGGTTCAGGCTGCCCGAAGGATAACAGCCCTACTCCTTCATGTCTTGATAGATGGATGAAGCATGGTGTGGCTACAATGGTGTTCTCCGACGAGGTAACCGGCAGGGGTACTGGCGAGAGGAAGAAGAAGGACAGATCCTTGCCCGGAGGAGATCACCTTCCCTTTCTCCTCTGCCCTAGCCTAGCTCTGGTCTTGTCTTGAGCCGTGTTTTGTCCTCTTTCTCCTCCATGCCTTGGTCCTCCTTTTATAGATCAAGTGGATGCCACAGAGGTCATGCGAGGAGCGTGAGGGGGTCTTGGCGGGAAGAACCCCTCTCCGTGGTGGAGGTGGAGACGTGGCCTCTCCTCCTCCAAGTATCCTTCGCCCGGTTGGTGAGATCCTCTCCCTTTTGGGGAAAGCGAGGTGGGCAGGGGCTGACACACCGCAGGTAGTGTCCCCTGCCCGCGCCTTCCTTCCCAAGGCTTCTGTGCCCTTCCACCGTCTTCCCGAGTGGTGGAGGCCTTATCTTCATCTTGTACGGACTGGTACCCGAGAGGGAGCCCGGCCCCGCCGCGGCCTCGCGCTCTTGGGGTCTTCTGCTCCTTCAGGGGCGCGGAGGACCCGGGGGTCCTTGGCACCCAGGGGTGCTGCCTGGCGTGCGGGGTGCCCGCCAAGTCTTGCACAGGCGGTGGACCCACTTTGGAAGCACTAGGGGAACCCCATGTTCCACTTCTGCGACAGAATTCTTTCACTGCAACCCCAGAGGGAACACAAAAAGGGCCCACTTCTAATCTGTGGCGCGGTCACGACCTAATGCCGAAAGATTACATTTTTCCAGTTCTCACTTTCAACAGCCACCCCCAAGGACTGGCAAAAGACTCGGTTCTACTTCAAGTACACTTCTCCCCCTGATGAGCCTCGCCTCCCGGGTTATTCCCCTGAGAGGCTTGAAATTGTCCCTTCCATGAACTCCTATGCTGACAGCAAAACCCGGCCTGCTCTACAGCTGCTTCTCAGTCGGGTCCGTGCTCTTCTAGCCCACGGGCTCAAGGGCACCGATTTGGTCAAATGCTGGACGGGTCGGCATATCCATCCCTTGGCCATCCGCACCCGTCTCTTCCACCTGTACACCGGGTTATTGTCTTATCCCATGCGCTACAGCACAGACGACTTCACCCCCGAGAACCTTGTCAAGGCAGCTCGGAAGATTGTTAACGAACCCCTTCGAAATTGCAACGGATGGGTTACTGATAATCCCCAATAACAGAGAATCACTTTAGCACAATTCGATAAGTATTTGAGTGTCGAACCGACGAGGAGGTGAAGTTAAACTATCTATTCTCTAAAGCCCTATAACCCTCTTATATGGCCTTTTATGCAAAGCAATAAATTAAAGTACAAAAGGAACTTATTACTACTAACTAGAAAATAGAAAATTACCAAGAGTTAAAACTACAAATAAACTAATATAACCAAGTTACACAAGTTAAGTGATGTGGAATAAGTTTCTCGATTGAAAAGTTTCTCAAGCAAGTTTCTCACATCAGGTTTCTCACAACATCACTAGTAGAAAAAGGGTTATAGGTGGGATGCCTGTTTGTGGCGCACCCTAAGCCCATGCGCCACAAAAAATATTTAGTGGCGCACCAAACCAGTGCGCCACAAACATCTGTGGCGCACAATATAAAAATGCGCCACTGAAATGTTGTTTTTTGTGGCGCACCGTGGAGCATGCGCCACAGAAAGTAGGTGGTCCCCGCCAGCAAGTTCGAATTTCGGAATCCGGGGCAGTTTCTGTGGCGCACCAAGCCCATGCGCCACAGAAAATAGATATTCTGTGGCGCACCTTGGCCCATGCGCCACAAAAAGTTGGCATTCTGTGGCGCATGGTGGACGGTGCGCCACAGAATGTGAACTTTCTGTGGCGCATGGCTTCGGTGCGCCACAAAAATATTATTTTGTGCGCCACAAAATGTCAACCAGGGCCCACAAAAGCATTCAATGCACTAAAATCTCAGATTCATTTGCAACCTTTCCCCTTCTCTCACACAGCTCGTATTTCTCCTCTTTCTCACCCAATTCTCCCCATTCTTTCTCCATTATTCCTCCATTTCTAGTAGGTTAAAACCTATTTTGTTCCATAGAGATTGATTAGTACGTAGGGAGGCTTCATATATACTCTCTCCTCCTCTTTTTGTCCACTAAATTCTCTCCAAACACAAATCACACGATCACGGTCCGGGAGGAGCTCCAATCTACTAGGTGAGACATCTTCTCTTTTTGTTGTGGTGTGCATGCTTGTGCGGTGGTATGGCATCGGTTTACGGCCGGTCTATATGCCATCTCGGTGTATATAGCCACCGATCATTTATGGGGCGCCGGGTGTATGGCCATCGGTGTATGTGGACACATGCATATGCATGTTTGTTGTTTTTGTTGTTTCTTGCGGCGGCGTGGTGCATGTATGTTTGCCGAAATGTTGATTCATTTCCATTTCGGCAAATTTTTGCACCACCCATACGTCCGACTATTAGGAGAAGTCATGCCAAAATTTTCCGTCGAACATGTATGTGTGTGTGCATATGTTGCGGTTCTAAATAACGTTTCTCGGTTGTGTGCTCTATGTAACCCGTGCGTAGGCAACCATGGTCGTCATGATGAGATCCGGTCAAATCAGTAGATACAAGGAAGAAGCGAAGGCGGAAATGATTCAGTGTAACAGGCGCCAGATAAGATGTCCGTGTCGAAAATGTAAACTCGAGAGATGGATCGACCTTGATTCCGGACAATTGGAGGATCACCTGCTCAGGCAAGGTTTAATGCTAGGCTTGAACCAGACACAAAAAACAACAAATACGCCCGGACATGACGAAGGAGATGTCGGTGGACAAGATGATCATGACGAAGGAGATGTCGGCGGACAAGATGATCATGATGACCATGGGGGAGATGGCGGTGGAGAAGACGCGAACACGGAGAACACGCTAATGTCGGCCTTACGGGACTCTCATGTTCAAGAATTGCTCCTCCAGAAGACGAGCACCGCCAGAGAGAAAGCCAAACTGGCGCAAATGGAGATCGACGGGAAGACTCCGTTGTATCCTGGGTGCCGGCCAGAGGATACGCGCTTGCAAGTAACGCTTGATGCTCTGGAGATGAAGGCGCAAAGCAAGTGGACTGACGTGAGCTTCACGAAGAGCATGAAATTCATGCACGATCGTCTTCCCGAGGGGAACACATTGCCAAAAAGCATCGAGGAGGCCAAGAAAGTTGTGTGCCCACTTGACTTACCGCACGTCAAATACCATGCCTGCATCAATGATTGCATAATTTACCGGGGAGAGTACAAGGACATAACCAAATGTCCGGTGTGCGACCAAGGACGGTACAAGGGTGCTAACAAGAAAGTTCCTCGAAAAGTGGTATGGTACTTTCCTATCACTCCCCGTCTGCAGCGGTACTTTGTGGACCATAAGGAAGCAAAGCTAATGCAATGGCACGCGGAAAGGGAGAAGCCCGAAGAAGATCCGGAGAAGGGAAGGATCCTGTCACACCCTTCAGATGCCCTCCAGTGGGAAGCATTGGACGCCTTTCAAAATTTCAGAGGCGACGCAAGGAACGTCAGGCTGGGTATGAGCACCGATGGACTCAATCCGTTCGGCAACAAGAGTAGCACGCATAGCACCTGGCCCGTGTTTGTATGGCCTTACAACCTTCCCCCTTGGCTGTGCACGAAGCAAAGGTACATACACATGAGCATTCTCATCCAGGGGCCGAAACAACCGGGTGTCGACATACATCTGTATCTCACACTGTTGAAAGAGGAGTTAGCCACGTTGTGGGACACGCCAGCCCGTACGTGGGATGCCTACACTAGAGAATATTTCGACATGAGAGCCGCCTTGTTCACGACGGTGCAGGACTATCCTGTTTGCTCATACGTATCAGCCCAGGTAGGCCACGGATTCTGTGCATGTGTCAGGTGCATGGATGGGACCCCGCATCTCCAGCTACCAAGGGATGGGTCTTCGAAAACCGTGTACCCAGGTGCTCGACGGTGGCTTCGCATGTCACCGAGAGTCTACTTGGCACTCTTTCCAACATGCCGGAAAAGTCCAAGGATGGGACGAGAGCAAGATACGATCTGAAATGGCTTGGCATCAAGGAAGATCTACAGGCACCCGACAGTGATGACGACGATGACGCTGATGATGATCAGACGGAAGGGACTCAAGGTCGCCGCAAAAGGGCAAAGAAGAACACGGTGGTGCTTCCCCCTGCCTGCTACACTATGAGTCCGGTGGAGCTCGAGCAGTTCTACAAGTGCCTCGTAGGAGTCAAATTTCCTCACGGTTATGCGGGGAAGATCAGCAGATATCTGGACGCAACGAAGAAGAGGTTCACCGGGATGAAGTCTCACGATTGTCACGTGCTGATTACGCAGATAATTCCCGTTGCGATCCGAGGGATAATGGACGATCACGTCCGAGATACGTTGCTTGCCCTATGCAACTTTTTCGACGTCATCAACAGGAAGTCGATCGGCGTGAAGCAGCTCGACAGGCTACAGGAAGAGATCGTGCTGATACTATGCGAGCTCGAGATTTACTTCCCACCCTCTTTCTTTGATATCTGCGTGCATCTCCTTCTCCATGTCGTTGAGGACATCAAGCAGCTCGGGCCGACGTTCCTGCACTACATGATGCCGTTCGAAAGGCAGAACGGTGTCATGAAAGGGTACGTTCGCAACAGGGCCCGTCCGGACGCAAGCATGGCCAAGGGCTTTCTAACCTACGAGTGCATCTCCTTCTGCCAGAATTATCTAAGCACCGAGAACGAGGATGTTGGTCTGCCCACCAGCAAGCACCTCGGCAGGCTCGGTGGAGTTGGTCACCGCGAGGGCTGCCGCTCACTCTTTGTCGGCGTTCATGGTCGAAGAGAAGACCTCGACAGGGCTCACCGGGTCGCGCTACAACACTTACAATTGATCAAACCTTGGGTGGAGGAGCACAAGAGCTTAATCGAGCAGAATTACATCGAGCTGGGTCGGCAGAGGAAGAATGGAGACGTATCCAAAGAGCACAACTCCAGCTTCACACGTTGGTTCAAGAAAAGGCAACTGTTTCAAGCAGCGAGCATAACGCCATCTACGGAAGATGAAGAACTCATATTCTCCTTATCACAGTGCCCCGGACAGAACGTAAGGACCTATCAGGCGTACGACATCAACGGTTACACATTCTACACCGAGGAAAAGGACAAGAATAGTGAATATCAAAACTCAGGAGTAACTATGCTATCCTACGGTGATGACGAGGCTACTGTCAAGGAAAGATTCTTCGGAAGAATCGAGGAGATATGGGAGCTCAACTACTGTGGAGAGTTGGTGCCAATGTTCCGTGTAAGATGGGCCAAGGACGTCGTGAAAGAAGGCCGGTATTTCACCACCATGGTAATACCCGATGCCAAATCGAAGAAAGCCTCCGCGAAAAACGAGCCATGGGTACTCGCTAGCCAAGTTGAGCAATGCTTCTTCATTACCGACCCGTCAAAGCCTAGCCGTGTTGTGGTGAGGAGGGGCAAGAGGAGCATCATCGGAATGGACGGAGACGCCAACGAGGAAGACTTGGACGGCGATCCGAAGATCGAGGAGGAATTCGACAATTTCTTCGACAAGCCGACTACTAGCAAAAACACAAGGAAGACCTCCCTACCTACTAAAAGTTGTCCGTTCACGCGAAGAAATCTCAAGGTGCCCGGCCTAAAGTATTCAACCGCGAAGAAGGGAAAGAAGAAGATAAGCTAGCTCTCGGAACAACCGGCCGGGATCGACGAAGACTTTTTTGGTGTATTATTTTTTGTGCGTGTGTACACATGTGTGAGACAAGCATATATTTATTTATGTCATAAATAAAATAATGATGTACTAAAATTAAAGGATTGTACATGTTGTTTAAATATAACAACACCAAATATACAACACAAGTAATAGTACCAAAGCAGTGTTGGCCAGTCTCACATATCAGGCAAAGATATTCTGTGGCGCACAGTTCAGATGATGCGCCACAGAATCCCACAATTCTGTGGCGCACATTCCTACGGATGCGCCACAAAATTAAAGGATTTTGTGGCGCATCCCCCATTACCATGCGCCACAGAATTTCAGAGGCGACGCTTACATGTGGGCCCGCCCCCGCGCCTTCCTCTCTTCTCCGGCCAGTTCGCATCTCCAAAATCGCTAAGTCCCGAGAGCCCGTGCAGCCGCCGCCGCAACTCGCCCACGCGCCAACCGCCGCCACCGGCCAACCCAACTCACCACCGCGCGCCCGCGCCAACCGCCGCCACCGGCCGCCCCAACGCGCCCGGCCTCGACGCCGTCCGCTTCGTCGTTTCTCCCCGCCTAGCCGCGTCTGGCGCTCGGCCTCGAGTTGCCGCCGAAGAAGACCACGCCGGCCTCGCAGCTCCCCTCCCTCTGAGTCACCGGGGACGAGCTATCTACACCGCCCTCGACCTCCCCTCCTTCCCCTCCCCAAGGTGGCTCCCCTCTCCCCCTCCTCCTCCCCCTCCCCCCTCCCATACCGAACCACCGCCCCTACGGTGTTTGATGAAATTCCTGACCGAATTTTCGTTCATGGAGTAGAACGCATTTTGATTTTTGTGCTAGGCATAATTCACAGAATTGTACTAGGCATAATTCACAATATTGATCAAAATGCATTCGTTCTTTCCATATTTTTGTGCTAGATTTGTACTGCTCCATGTTCATAATGCATGCACCGAATTGAAATGCAGGTTCTATGTGTCTAGAATGAAATGAACTGCTACTGTAAATGAAATGAAATGAGCATGATTGCAGATACCCGAGATTTTGTGCATTGTTTTTCGATGAATTTTTGGATGCTATGTTCAATTTTGCCGGCCCCGATTTGTGAAATGTTTGCAGGTGCCCCGTGAGGCCCTTGAGATTGCCGGAACGTCAATTAACTTCCGTTCCGGCAAATTCGGGTACTCCATATGTCCCTTTTTTAGCAAAGGTTATGCCGAATTTTTTCATGAATTTGAGCATGACTTTGCTAAAAAAAAGGACATATGGGGTAATGCATGTCCCGGGGTATCTTAGTACTTAATTAAGTCTATTTTTACTTATATTTGTTGTACTAATTAATGTAGTGCAAAAATGTCGGAGACCGGCCCTTCTAAGAGGATGAGCGTCGATGAAGATGCTGGAGACGCGAACAAGACCTTCTGGGAGTTGTCCCAGGAGTTGGAGGAGGCCGCGAAATGTCCTACTGGTGGTGGCGGCGAGCATGAGGAGCATACCACCACCACCACCGATGGAGATGCTAGTGGCGGCCATGAGGACGCCGATACCACCACCGATGGCGGCGAGGACCACAGGGCCGATGGTACCAACCCGCCCGCGCAGAAGAAAAAGAAGCCAAGGAGGGATCGGACACCGCAAGCACTCGGCAACGTCACAGACGTCTTCACTGAGGTCTCGCCAAGTGGCCTCCCATTGCAGCCCGAGAGACTTGCCGCAGGATACGGCATGCAACTAGGGTGCATCCTCCGGGAAACCGTGTCGATCAACACGAAGGACCTCAGAAGCACGCAGAATGAGGCTCTGGTCAAGACCCTCATCAAGAAGCTTCACCAACGATACATGTTCCCGCAGCCGTTCAACAAAAAGGTGGACAGTTTAGCCATCACGAAGATGAGCACCGCCTTGAGCAGCTGGAAATGCGGGGTGAGGAGGAAGATTGAAAAGGGTGAAACCTGGCAAGAGATAAAAACCAAAGACCCGATGCTCGACAAAGAAGACTTCGACGCATTCAAGTTGTCCTTGTCTACTGAGGAGTCTAAAAAATGGACCGAGTGGGGGAAGAAAATGCGGGACCTGAACCTAGGTAACCACCGTTTGGGAAGCGGTGGCTACCGAGGAAAACAGCCCATTTGGGACAAGGAGGATGCCGAAGTTGAAAGACTAGGGAAAGAGAACCCGTGGCACAAAATCGCGGACGAGCAGGTCCGGAACTTTGTCCGGTCCCGCTACTATCTGGTCAAAGACACAGGGGAATTCGTTACGGACGATGACGATGTGAAGAGATTTGAGAAAGTGCTGGTAAGGAATTTAATTTACCGCGTAGCCATATTTTTCTACATGCATGGGTTCACCTTAATTTGCATTGTCTGTAGGAGGACGAGTTGAAGGCTGACGCTGAGGCCGGCCCGTCGTCCCAGGATTCGACGGAGCCCTGGGACAGTACTTTCAACAGGGCGATGAACGTTTACAAGGAGAGGGAGAAGACGGCGGCGCCGACGTCAGCAGGCCATGTGTCCGGCTTTGGTACGAGCATGAAGTTCCTCCAGTACTACAGCACGGACGGCGGCGAGAAGAGAAGGCAGAGGAGGAAGCCGAGTAGGGATAGCGCCGAGGTTCTGGAGCTAAGGAAGAAGGTGGAATCACTGGAGCAGGAGAAAGTGGACTCCAGCACTGTGAGCCAGCTAGTGAAGGAGGGGATCCGGGATTTCTTACCCCCTGGGTTCATGGAGGGTATAGCTGCTTGGAATGCGGCAGGTCGACAGGGGCCGATACACGTGCCCAGCTACGCCGGCAGCACCTCCAGCCATATGGTGACCCCGCCGGACCAGATGGTGACCCCGACGGCCAACACCGCTGCCGAGCCGCCGCTCCATACTGTGCCACAGGCGCCCCCTACCGAGGCACAGGAGCCCCCCATGCAACCTCCGGCGCCAGAGAATGAGACGCCGGCCGCCGGCACCGGCGCCATTGTATCAACATTAGAGGAGCTCAACGCAATTGACAAGGTAACTAACTAGTTAGTCCACGACATCTTCTATAATTAACTATGCCTTTGATGACTGCCATCTCATGATGCCCAACATGCATGTGTTGACTCTCAGGACACGCCTTGCATACTCCTGCATACGGTGTGGGCCCGCGGCGAGTTGGTGGATGTTGCTAAGGGCACGATCATACAACCAAAGAGTAGCCTAATGCACAACCAACGCATGAACGAGGCCGTGCTGAGAATCAAGTTGGATGAGGTATTGCCTCAGTTTCAACACATCGATCCCCCAATGCAACCGCCGGGAGCCGAGGATGAGCACATGGTCCTTGGAGCCTGCGTCAAGTGGCTCATGCAATGGCCGAAGAGCCAAATTCGTCTTGGGGGGGTCAGACGCACCTCCGGTGCCTCCTCGAAGCCGCCACAAAAGGTTAGGCACTCTATCGTTCGGCCCTCGTCGAGGCCGCCACATATACCTGTTGTGAACGAGCCGGCGCCACAAGCACCCGTTGCCAGGACCCGGAAGGAAGCGCCGGTCGTCGCCACCACAAGCCGGCACCAAATACTGTTGGGAGCGTCTGCACCGCAACAAGCCAAAGACAAAGCCGTTGCGCCTCAACTTCCAGTCATCGACGATGATCATGATGATGATAATAATGGCGACGACGTCGATGGCTTCCTCAACACTGGCGCCTTGGATGGTTCGTACATGCCTCCTTTGGATGACGAACACTTCCGCGGCCCCCGCATTATGCCTATTCGTCCCACTTCATGCTCGCAGCGCCTTAACTTCCATGGTTTATCTCAAGACACGCCTCCGGAGGCCGGCGATCAAGCTGAACAGGCTAACATTTTCAGCCCTGGCACACTGCATAAGTCGATTCAAGATGTGCAATCCCCAGAGGTGAAGAAGAAGCACAGGAAGAGAAGTAAGCCAGGTGCCTCTGCGAGCCAGCCAGCTCCTAGGACTGTCCGGGATGAACAAATGGTTCCACCACGTCGTGATGGCTTGACCCGAATGCATGAAGCTGGTAAACCGATACTGCCTCCGAAGCTGCTCCGCATCGCACAAGGATCCACGAAAGCTTTGCATGATGCTATCTTGACGCTAGAGGGCATCCTTCTTAAAGACGAGGACCCAAATTACCCGGTGTTCACGTGCAAGGTGCCAAAGGGCGTGAACTTTGTCGATGAAGCCCCTGCGGATGTAATCTTTATAGCCTTCGAGGACGTCTTCAAGCTGTTTCACTCTAGACGGCTGGACTATAACTTGGTCCGTCTATACGCGCTCAATCTGGCGGTGAAGATCAAGAGAGAGACAAACCCGTACGTCGCGATAGCGGATCCCTACTACATGCGTGACAGCCAGCTGATTGAAGGATCAGGGAGACGGATCATGGCGAGGGAGTACCTCCAAAGCTTCATGCTGGAAAACATGAGCAAGAACAGCCATCTTGTGCCTTTCTTTTGCGAGTAAGTACACATCCGCTCGTCGATGTCGTAACTTGTGTTTTCCCATAGAGTCGTTCCATTGCTTATCATGAATTTCCTACATTCCGTTTGAATTGTATTAAGCAGGGACAAGTACGCAGTACTCATCGCCGTAAACCCGAGGTGGTCCATTGCCACTTATTTCGACTCGGGGAGTTCGGTTATAGAGAAAGACTACACCCGAATAAAGAGTGTTCTCGATGAGGCTCTCGAGATCTACGCCCGTAATGGAGGCACCTTCGAAAAGAAGTGTGAATTCTTCAACAAGAACAAGACACACAAGTTCAGGCATGTCACCAACTTCCCTTGCATCAAGGAGGACTCTGAGAGCGTGAAGGAGGGGTTCTACGTCATCCATCAACTTAAAGGGTATGTCGAGGAAGCAGATGGCAGGAGGTTTCCAAATAAAATCCGGGAATGGACCAAAAATATGGGGGAAATCTCTGATGCTGAGCTTAGAGAAGACTTCCATCGCACCCAGATGAGGTTATCACATATCATCCTCCAGGATGTCATGGCAACCGCAGGGCACCTCCGCTACCCTAGAGGTAGGATGTATTACAAAACTGCGCCTAGCTAGCTGCTTGCCTCACTCGCAAGAAGTGTTTTCTTTATTGCACTTAGATGAATTATTCACACTCTATTTATGTTATTAACTGATACCGACCAATCCATCTCCAGGTTTGACTAAGAGGGAGATCGAAGAACGCCTAGCATTGTAGCAGGACACCAGGACGTGGACGACGAAGGAAATGTACAAACCGTTCCCGGCGCCGATGCAGAACTAGGCTACGTGATCGTGCTCTCCCGCTGATCTTCCTCACCATCATCGCCGATATACTTTATTTGATAACTCTATATGTATGAAATGATGAAATGATGAACTTTTGTATTTCGAGCTCCATTTGTATCATGACTTGTGTAAGATTCAGCATTTGTAACTATATGTGATGTGTCTAAGTAATGTGATGTGTCAAATATATCATGTTTCTGTTATGTGTGTTTAAATCCTGTAATATATACATGTATTTTCGTTAATATACCTGTATTTGTACAGCGGGCAGAAATAATATGAAAATTCCCGTAAATAATTCTGTGGCGCATGGCACAACTTTGCTATGGTGCACCTATTTCTGTGGCGCACAGTACAAGGATGCGCCACTGATAAATCTCTGTGGCGCACTAGGAAGGATGCGCCACAGAAATGTGCCACTTTCTGTGGTGCACCGAGGGGGTGCGCCACAGAAATATAATTTAGTGGCGAGACTTCTGTGGCGCACCCCCCATTTCCCTGGGTGCGCCACAGAAAGGCTTTTTGGTGCGCCACTAGTAGCCCTTTTTCCACTAGTGCATGTTTCTCAAGAAAATTTTAGCAGGTCTCTCCAAGTAGCAAGTTTCTCAAAAGGAGCAAGTGTTCTAGAAATTATTATTTCATTTGCGTAGTTCTCACAATTAGTGTAGCAGAAGTTTTAGTCTTTATTGTTTCTTATAGGGTGGAGTCATAGATAGGTGCAGCCAAATAAATGAACAATTACACAACTCTTATGATGGGTCCTCAGGCCATTTTCATTAGCAAGCAAAGGAATCATTATGAAATAAATGTCCCACCATAACCTTTAGATTCAAGGTCCCCATAGTTATACCCTCCCCAACATACATCGTCACAAATTGGAACATCGTTTCTTCTCAACTCTGTCCCTTCCTCCTCCCAACTTCATGCCTATGGTGACCGCCTTATATGCATTCGCCACCATATGCGTGCACTCATACATTAGTACAAAAAGACAATCATGGAAGATAACATACTTGTATGCAACCAATAAATGAACTATTTCAAAAAATTCATCAACACATCACTACTCAAACATAGACATAGAGACACAATAGATCATGGGAAATATATTGAATCACAAATCATGTTTTCCAAGAGATTACAGTTGAGAGATGGAGAGGATCTTGCTGTGGATGTTGATGATGAACACGCCAGAGGGGGGTGGAGCCCTCCGGAGATGATCTCGATGGCGTTTCCCCCTCCGATCTCCTCCGACGACAGCTTTCTGACTATTTGTTTCTGTGTTTTCGATCTTTGCCTCCTTTTGCATCGAGGACGGCCGAAACGGGGTATATATAGTCGGCTTTAGGTCAAAATATGTCGGTTGGCGAAAAGATGAGGCGTAACGGAGTTTTGATGGCAGAACATGCACGATTGGCGCGACCCAAGGGGGTGACCGCGCCAGCTCTGCTCTTTCCCATCTGATCGGGATGCTGGTCTCCATCTTTAGCCCATTGTGTTCATCTCGAAATTATGAACCGTGCTCTTTGGACTTGCCCTTTTTGGAGTCCCGAAGCTCATGAAAAGTCCAAAACACTAAAAATAAGTGTTTTCGACAATAAAAGTTAAACACGAAAAGAGAGGGGCTTGTTTATAAAATCCCCGAAATCATTATAAAACATGAATATAACATCATATAAGTTGCAGATATGTAGAAACATCAAATAATAAAGTGTAAAGTTCATTTATGCATTATACATGCATCAACATCCCTAAGCTTAACCTATGCTCGTCCTCGAGCTTGAAGGTCACAAAACTAAACATGGACTTTATACTTTGTTTCTAGGTTGAATATGAAAAGTGTTTATAATTGCTACACAAAGTTAAATGATTCATTCTTCAAGAAGTAGCAATAAGTAAGATAGATTATAAAGTGATATCTCATATATAATGTAAGGATGCTTGATAATAAATCACAAAGTGTAATATAGAAGAAAATACTATGGACCAAATGTATGCAAAGTAAAATAATAAAAGTAAAAGTAAGACATCCTATATTGATCATAGAGTAATTTTCTAAAATATGAATATATGTGGACACATTGGAAAATTAGAAAATAAGCTGAGATTAAACAAGAATAAATTTCATATAGCTTCCAAATGCTCTCTTTAAGTTTATGTTTGCAACACGATACATCATTAGTGTTGAGCCCCATTGCCCCTGTCATTAGCATCTTAAATGGTTAGAGTAAATCTGAAAGCAAGTATGGTTTATATGCTTGACCAACTACAAGTTGAATGTCTCATGCCCCTTGAATAAGAGTATCTACACCACATGCTACTCAACTTAGGTTCTAATAATAAGTTCTTGTCATTGTAAGCATAAAGTTTCTAACAGGAGCGTCAACTGAGGTACCTCTTGCCCCATTGCATGAAAAGTCTCTTTGTGAGAGGCAATCCATACTCAAATGACAAGACAAACTGACAATGAAAATCTTAGCAATTCTTATTATTTACTATTTGCATTGCTTTTTATTGAAGATGCTTCATAGAATGCTCATTATGGAATGCTGTAAATTTCCACCATGAATGATGCATGGATTAGATTAGCGGCTTAGACTTCTCTCTAACAAATATGCAAACTCCATAAATTTAAAAAGTACAACTTCCTTTCACATCGATAAGCATCCATAACAAAAGAACATGATATCAACTAAATGAGAAGTACTGCAATGTTGAAAACTTGCCCCATGTCAGCATGGTTCTGTTAACTCCCAACTCATAATTTCTCAAGCACATAACTTACATATTATTTCTCACAATGGTTCAAGTTTTAGTTGTACTAAAAATAAATAATTGTGCCATCAAGTTCGTGAAAACTTACTAGCTAATTTTCCCATAGCAAATAACCATAATTTTTTTAATTTGGAAGCTAGATAAAACATTAAAACATGAGAATTATACTTGGAATAGAAATAATGCTAATAGGTAGATATGGTGGACACTCTGGAATAACTTGGTTCAAAGGGAATTGGATGCACAAGTTTAAACTTATTAAAATAATTTTTGGGGGTAGCAAGAGGAAGAAAGTTGACGATCTACAAGCATGGATAAGTGTCCATAGTACTAATAATTCTATGTTAAACAAAGTAAATTAATTACATGCATCAAAACATGAGAGTAAAAGATAGCACTGGATAAGACACTTGCAAATTAATATTCATCAAAGCATATGAAAACATGTAACTATATGTATTCTATTTAATCAATTTCAATATCCCTTATCCCAATTATTCTATAGTATCCAACTTGATTATTTCAAATACTCCAGTAACTCTCACATACTCATAATATAACTCAAAGTGGTGGTATTATAGAAATAAAAGTAAAACAAAACATGAAAACAAGAAAAAGACGCTCCAAGTTTATGCTATAGTCTATCTTACTGAAAAAAAGAAACAACATTAAGAATCCTGCTCCTCTTCCTCCTCCTCCTCGAGCTCCACGCCTTCTTCCTCCTTTCCCGATCTAGGTGGCTCGTAGATTCGATTTTTCGTCGCACGAGTCCGCCGCCTAGGTGTTGTTGCTCATCCTTTCCGGCTTCTTCATCGGTGATCTCGGCTTCCTCGCCTTCTACATCACCAACGTTGGAACAACTGTGGAGGACCGGGGGCCGACAAACTTGTTGGGCGCCATGACGGTCAAATCCTATCTGGGAGAGGGGGAAATGGCGTGAACTCGACGCAGGAGAGGGGTATATAGGAGGGGAAATGGAGATAATGTGAAAAATGGAGAGAAACTCGTCTTGTATCACCGACACAGTTGGCTCACAATTTTTTAGTTTCCGTCGGATCTGGGTTTGATCTGAGATTGTCGGATGAAATTTCGATCCAATCCGACCGAAAACGAGGCTTGAGATTCGCCTAGAAATATTTCTTTATGCCGAAGATGAAAAATAATCCTGAGACGACCATGGATGGAGCATGGACATGCTCTTAGGCCAAGTACAATGCAATGCAAGGTGCTGCGCAAAATATACCGGTTTTAGTTAAGCACAGGTGCTTATTTCCACAAGGGAAATGCTTAGGCACCTCTTTTAAAGGAATAAGCATCGATGTTTAAAAAATGCTTGGTTTATTTTTGTAAACACCTCACTAATTCACCTTGCATTATACGTGGACTTATACATGGACTTATAGGCTTAGCGGCCCAGCCCACTCGCACTCCGAAGTGTACATTCCTTGTCGGTTCTGTGAACTGATAGTATAGCTGGCCATCGGGCCGGCACGGCCTGGCACGACACGCTCCGACGACGGCACGACACGGATGCGGCACGCTTCCAATCGTGCCGTGCCGGGCCGGCACGCGGGCTCCAATTCCGGAGGAGGCACGTCATGGCGGACAGCGTGGCTCAGACGAAGGGAGGAGGCAGGATGCAGCAAGGGGCGCGACGGAGGTGGGCGTGGTGGGCGCGCATGGAGCGGAGGGTGCGGGGGAGAGGAGGTGAGGAGGAGAGGGAAATGACGAGAGGGAGCCGAGGCGACAAGGCGACAGGAAGGAGACGTACCTCGCGGGCCCTATTCGTGCCGTGCCAGCACGAGTCGTGTCGTGCCGCGTGCCGACACGAATAGCCACAGGCCGTGCTGTGCTAGCCCATGGGCCTCAAATTAAAACTGGGCACGAGCACGACCCGAATACGGCACGATTAGCCACATGCCGGGCCGTGCCTCGGGCCGTTCTTAAATTACCATGCCTCGGGCCGGCCCATTTAGCAAGGCCCGTTTGGCTAGCGATAACTGATAGCATGGCGCGATTCAACCGGCAGATTCCGATCCGACCGTCCCCAGCGGCCAAACCACGTCACCGGCGTCTTCGTGCCCCACTTTGTTTTCCTCTCGCCTTCTCTCTCGCGGGACGCCGTCACCGTCGCCGCGTTTCACAGATAGTACAACTAAACGCTGCTCCAAGCAGCGGCTTAACCACCGGCCGGCAGCAATGGCGAGGACGACGAAGGGATGGGCGCGCGGGTTGGCGGCGTTCGCGGCGGTGGCAGTTGCGGTGTCGGCGGGGCGACGGTACGGGTGGGACGGGGAGGCGGCGGTGGCGGCGTTCCGGCGAGGGAGGAGCGCGCTGGGGCCCTGGGCGGCGCCCGCCTACGTCGCCACCCATGCGCTCACCCTTGCGCTGTGCCCTCCCTACGCCATCTTCTTCGAGGGCGCCGCCGCGCTGGTCTTCGGATTCCTCCCCGGCGTGGCCTGCGTCTTCTCCGCCAAGATCCTCGGCGCCTCGCTTTCCTTCTGGATCGGCAGGTCGACACACCCCTCCCTCATTTTCCTGCCTTGCTGTCGCCTTGGATAAATTGTTTTTGGCTGTGTGCATGGGACTCGAGATCTATAAGTGCTACTCCGTGCGCTATCTCATATTTTGAGTTAAAATCGTCTTTGGCACCGATCATGGTGATCAGTTCAAGAATGGTGAGAAGAAAGTTGCCTGGGCCCTCGAGAAGTTTTTTTCAAGGGAATACAATTCTGATTTCTCCCCATTTTTCCTGGCTGGCTTGCGCCTTGGAGTTGGAACGTAACAGGATTCTTGGCTTCATGTTGAATCATTGCAACCTCGATTCACATGGTGGTTTAATCAATGAGTGGCATGTTTCTAGTTAGATGTGGCCAAAATCTCACATTTACTCAGAAATCTCATTCTGCTTAGGTATCTCATTCTGCCGTCGCAAACGGACATGCCATTTTTCCGCGTTTGGTCCCTTTGCGTCGCCCATCGGACAGCCGGACATGGGCTGTCTGCCCTTTGGTGGCGAGTGCCCCAACAGGGGCGACTCATTTAGGATTTTTTCCCGGACAAATATTAGAGATCTCCAAATATTATAGAGGCCATACAGGGGCCTGATTGACTTATATAGTAGTAATAGATAAATAAATAAAAAGTGAACTGGGCAGTCGCCGGTCGCTGAAGGAGGCTACTTCTCGTCATCTGATGCGTCCATGATGACATAGTCTGGCGCCTTGTAGAGGTGCTTTGGCGGCGCCGCTGCAACCCGACGCAGTGGGTGGTTGTCCCCTCGTTCTGCTCTGGGAGAAGGGCCTCCGGGGTGCCGGTCCAGGACCTTTTGGGGCCGTAGATCGATTGGAACCAGTGCGGCACTGCGGCGCTGATACCCCGCCGCCTCCTCCTCCAAACGGCGCACCTCCTCTTCTTCTTGTCGGCGAGCCTCCTCGTTCTCCTGGTCCCGCTAGCGCTCCAAGTCGGCAGACTCTCGGAGCACCGGCCCGAGTATCCACCGACCAAGCTTGACGGTGAGCTTGGACTCCTCTAGCGTGACCTTTAGGTCGGGGTCATCATCGGTGTCGTCCTCCTTCATGGCGTCGTCCTCCTCCTGCTTGACCATGCGCGGCGGCTGGGCGAGGTGGGACGGGGCCGCTCTAGCCACCCTGAGGTGGGGCGGGGGAGACGAACGACCCGTAGGGCGGCGCCAGAGCTGGCGTGAACAGCGCCTGTCGACGCATGTTGTGCTCTTCGTTGAACCACATCTCCTAGAATGGGGACGTGGGCGCGAAGGTCGGGTCGTTGAGGTACTGAGTCTCAGACAGGAGGCGGCTCCGACGGCGTGCTATCTCCTGTTCACGTGTGTGTTTCCGGAAGGGCTGGCACTAGAATCCGCTGGGGATTCAAATGTCAGCCGCCCACCAACTTTGTGTCGCCCCATGGCATCTGCAGTCCTTGACCTGCATATAATGTCGGTCTCGGCCGCAGATCTTGACCTCGACGCTCGACGCCGGGCGACGCAAGGGAAAAAGGCGCGGGAGGGGGCGTTGCAAGGGGCGGGGACAGGGAGCGTTGGCGGCCGACGAGGACCCCACCTCGTGGTCGTTCTTCCCCCCCCCCCCCCCCCCCCCCCCCGGAGTACGGCCGCCGGAGCGGCATTGTGGCGAGCTGGAGGTGGGCGGCTCGCTGACCAGTGTGCGAAATGTCCAGCGGCGTCCCTATCACCACACCCACTGACATTTAATATGACTACGTGGGGTAGGGCGTTCGCCGTGGAGCCACTGCCTGGTGGGCCAGCGGACACGCGGAGGCTCCGTCGCTGTCCGCCGAGATTTGGGCCAGAGATGGGTCGAAGCCGGACACGTGTTAGACCAAAATCGGACACCACACACTAGGCCTTCAATTTGACTCAAACAGACCGCGGAGGACCGACGCTGGCTGGATGCGTCCAACCGTTGGAGTCATCCTTAAGTGTATTAAAAATAGTTAAAAAAGATAAACTTAAAGCAACATTATATACCCACTATATCATCATGTGAGAGTCTCGTTGAAGTGCCGAGCGCTTTTTTCCATTTAGTTGCTCATTCTACACATACCATTGTGTTTTCTAAGATTCTAGTCATATTCTATATTCCGTTCGTATCTTAGACTTCTTGATGCAAATACTAAAACTGATAATATACAATATAAAGGTGACAATGTTCCAATTCCTAGAAAGGCCGGGAAAGAAGCATAGCCCTATAGTTCTGTTACAAGTTTATCAAAGCTTAGCGACGTGTTTTTAAGCTCGGGCTTTCAGATGGTTAGTCATGAAACGTTGGTGTAGCATTGAAGCCATTTTGGTTTCATATTTGTTAGGGGTGCAGTGTCAATATAGTCTTCTGCAACCTTGTCCACCATATCTGCATTTTCCATGCATCAATATTTCTGTTTTGTAGCAAAAAAGAAAAGAAGAATTATCGGGACGTTTCATGGAAAACCAATTATGCTTCGTTTGGATGTTTGCATTGAGAGGCTAGACATTATATTGGGCTGAATGTCTAATATCCAGGATATTGATATTGAGATTGAATGTCAATATTTTCTGTTTGGATGTGTTAGATATTTAGACCCATACCAGATATTGAGGTTGAATGTCAAATGCTGTTGGTACAAAAGTGATGAATTGCAGTTTTTTGAGATTTTGATTATTGTATTGTTATATTCATGCCAAACTTTCTCCAATTGACACGGAACAGGCACGGCACATATTATGGCACATATTATACCAACAACTACCATATAATTTTCTCCAATATTTCAACAACAACATTATATCAAAGTCAATGCATAATCGATGATATAAGACCATTTTAAATAATTCTCAAGCAAGCAAACAATAAAGTCTCACACACAATATTACAAATTCTTATGATAGCAATCACAAATGACAAGCTCTCAAGCCAACATCAGCAGCCATTCCTTCCTGAAATCTATGGGGAGCTCCATAAGTGCATGAAATAAACGCTCGTTAAGGATTAGCTTCACATAAGCTCGCAGTTTGTCACTTTGAGACAAGTCAGGTATGTCACCAAGTGCCGCAAGTATCACAGAAGGGCATTTGTAATGGCTTCGTTGACTTCATTGCATCAGCGAAAGACGTCTTCATATCTCCCAGCATGCACATAAGTGCTTCACCCATACGTGGCTTCTTTGATGATGGGCTAGCAAATTCAGGAGAGATATCATTAGCCTCTTGTGCTGGTGGTACAATCTCTGCCTCAGTCTCAACACCTGTCCTAGCACCTTGTCCGGTGGCATGGTCTTTTGAGTAAATGGTACATATCTCATTCAGTTGTGGTGTTCTTGTATATAGCTGCTTTTAATTAGCCTGCAAGCACGTACAAACTTGAGTTTCACTCCAAGTTACAAAAAAATTACAATGAGCTAGCGACATGTCACGTACCTCCACATATCTGTCCCACACTTCATCTCTGTCCATTTGCAAGACATTATTGTCCCAATCCCAACCAAATCCACTCAATCTCATAGTGCTTGTCAAAGGTTTTGCACCTTGTTAAAATTTTCTCCTTTGTGACCTCCACCCCACACTTCTCTTGAACATTTTTGATAGCATGGCGATACATATGTGACTTTCATCCATTTTGGGCATGTGATGCTCAACAAGCACGTCCAACAAGGCATGGTCCATCTTCGGAGTCCATTGCGTGTAATTCCTGCTAAACTTCTTTCCCTGTACTCCCTCCATGGTCTGACACAAGTAATAAGAAGACATACATATTGTATTAGAAATACACAAGTAATAAAAATTGTAGACATACGTATTGTATTAGAAATACAATTAAGAACGGTATAGCTAAAGCAAGATCATATAATATATATATTAATTTCTTTGTCACAACGATGCATGTACAAAATACCCAAAAGATACCATCTTCACAAAATACCCAAAATATCTATGGCCTTACTTCTACCTAGCTAACCCACCCATCCTACTACTGCCCCTGTAGTTCTGCATGGGTTACAACATAATCAGCAAACTATCTTCAGTAAATTGCTTCCTAAAATTCTTCCATGCATTAGTGACCTTAACACAAGTAATGTAACCAGAACCATCTTCAACCTCAATTGGCTGAGCTGCTAGTTCATTATCCACCTCTTCCAACAATACATCATCCATTATGTACTGCCTATCCCTTGCATAACTGTGCAACACACAACAAGCATTAATAATTTGAATCTGCAAAAATATTAGTTCATAGTGAGCAATTGTTAACTACCTATTTATTTGAAGACCATATGGACATATGTTATTTGGTCCTCTATGTCAAAGAAACTGGCAGTACGCAAGACCTTTTCTTCCACAATCCAAAAGTTCTTTCTACCACATTTCTAGCATGAGTGTGACGCAAGTTATATAACTCATCGCCTTTTTTGGGCTGTTGTGCACTTGCTGCCCACTCTTTCAAGTGATACTGAGTGGATCTAAATGGAGTAAGAAAACAAGGTCCGTTGGTGTAACCAGCATCACCTAAGCAATATTTTCCTATGGTCAATCAAGCAAGTTAGCTAGCTATGAACACAAGCAAAAAAACAAAAGGCCAAGATAAAAAAGTAGTACCATTAGGTGCACCAAATGCATCTTGACGACTTGTTCTCATTGCGTCACGTAGGACTCTAGAGTTAGAAGCTGAACCCTCCCAACCAGGCAAGACATAAAGAAATTTCATGTTCCAATCAACAACACCGAGAACATTAGTCGTGATAGCTTGTTTTCTATTTCTATAACGTCCTTGATCAGCCACATCAACAGTAACATCGATATGGCAGCCATCTAATGCTCCAAGTGCATTGGGAAACCACTTCCATTTGTAATCATTGGGAGGTTCAACGGAAGGATGAGGCAGTTTCACGAACTCTCCATGTAGACATAAGATGGCATTCAACACCTCAGAAAAGTGTGAACTAATAGTCCATTAGGACCTTTTGTACTGCCCTCGCAACAACCTCATTTTCAAGCCATGGCCGACAACAAGCAAGAACATGGCAACCTTTTCTTCCACAGCAACAAACACACTCTCCCGTAAACCACATTTCTCACGCAACATAGCACACAAGTCATGGAAGTTTCTTTTTGTTAGACGAATCTGATCATAGCAAGCAATTTCAGTCCCATCATACATATCTTTCAACAAATACTTCCGTAGAGAGAGTTTATATTCATCATCGGTAAAGGTCCCTCGGTCCCTCGGTACCCTTTGTGTACTAAGATATGCCATCGCAAGAAGAGTGGATTCAAAGTATTGTTTCATCAACACAATCCTTCTCCTCTTCCTTCTTTTGTTTTCTTTGGATACATAATTAACCAAGTCTAACTCTTCCGACATTTTACAACTACAATGTAAAGAAATTTTCAGCAAAGCATGTTAATCAAACTAAGCACATTCCTACGTACACCACATCACAAATGCCATTGAGAAAATTACTTCAGAAACAGTCTACAGAACACCACAGATCAGAGAGTGAATACAGGGGGAAAATGCAGGAATGAACCTTCCACTGGTCGCAGGATGCAGGTGCACCGGCCGCCAAGCTCCGTCCAATCTTCCCCAACCTGCAATGCAAGTAGAGAGAGATGAGAGGGGAGGAGAGTGCAGCTGCATCAACAGTAGGGAGGCACCGCAGCCGCTGCTCGTCGGCGGCCGGGGAGACGGTCGCGTGAGAGAGCCACTGCCCACTAGTGGCCGGAGAGAGGGGCAGGGGAGAGAGGGTCGCTAGCGGCCGGAGGGGCAGGGGAGAGAGGGTCGCTAGCGGCTGGAGAGAGGGGCAGGGGAGAGAGGGTCGCGGGGGATAGGGCGCCACTGCCCGCCGCCGGCCGGAGAGAGGGTCGCGGGAGTTTCCTCCGCGCGCCGGCGGCCGGCCGGTGGACTGTAGGGAGTGGAGGTGGAGAAGCTACTTGTGCCGTCGTCGCCCTACGTATCGCTCTTGGGGAAGAAAAGGGTAACAGGTTTCTCTCGGCTCTCGCACGATGCGAACAGGTACGGGAGACTCGCGTGATGCGAATATCTATCGATGTCGAGGGTTTGAGCTCGAGATTGAGTCGGGCAGGTTTCGCCCTCACGCGACTTGGCTAGATATTCAGCCCGAAAGCCCAGCGTGAATATCTAGCGCATCCAAACTCGGTGATATTCAGGACTCAATACTCTGAATATCCAATATCAAGGCTTCGATATAAACATCCAAACGAGGCATTATTGAAATTTATGTTTGTCACCTATGAAGCTGTACTCCTCGGTACACATCACGTGCACCAGCATATTCAGAACAAACGAACTAGATGAAACAGGGTAGATGCAGGACATAATAAACTTCACAATATCAGACACAGGTCCGTCAGTTCGTAATTGAGAGTCATCAATAGCTGAGTTGCATCTTTTTTCATATTTCTGTATCTCTTACCTTATGCCAATAGATAGTGTTCTAAAATGCGCTACTCAGGTCAAGATCAGATCTCTTCCTTGACCAGCTGAGTGGGAAGCTGGCAGCCAGGCACTGCCTACACATTTGCATTTTAGAACAGTATAATATGTGTTATGCATTAGTTAACTTAGTGGCTGACACCACTACTTTGATTCCTGGGCAACAAATTCAATCATCCTCAAGTTTTGCGAAATACTAAATTATTTTTGGTTAACTCATATGTTGTTCATAATGTGAGATAGGCTGTACGGTACCACATCTCAACAGTAAGGCTAATCAAACTTCAAGACGCGTATGCGGCTTTAGGCTAACTAACTTGTACACGTTACAATGAATTCAGTCTGGGATGATCGTTCTGTTCTTATTAAAAAACATTGTAAAGGATGAAATTTCTCTAAAGAAGCCAGTAGTCTTTATCCTTTACTGTACCCTAGTGAAGTCTAAGTTTATACACTTAAGAGGGGTCTAGTGCTAATTGCCCTCTATACTGATTTTCATCTTCTAAAATTGCACTCTATGCTGATGTTCATGTGCTAAAACTGTCAAATCGGTGTCATTTGCTAACTCTGCCACCGGTGGATCTTTGAGATATTTTCTCCTTCCTACAATTCCTTCTGTAATCTGTATACACTAGTGATTCATGACTCGTAATTCAGTTATGGTCCTCTTTTCTAATGTTCCTTTTCTGTTTTTTCAGGGCAATTTTCAAGTACTTCACTTCAGCAATGGAATGGTTACAAAGAAATAAGTACTTCCATGTCGTGGTTAAAGGAGTTGAGAAGGATGGCTGGAAATTTGTGTTACTTGCTAGATTTTCTCCTCTGCCATCATATATCATCAATTATGCTCTATCAGCCACTGATGTCAGATTTTTCAGAGATTTTCTCCTTCCTACAATTGTTGGCTGCTTACCAATGATCCTACAGAATGTTTCCATTGTAAGCCTTGCTGGTGCAGCAGTGGCCTCTACTACAGGATCTAAAAAGTCTCATATCTACTCTTACTTGTTCCCAATACTTGGTATTGTGTCCAGCATTCTCATTTCTTGGAGGATTAAGCAATATTCTTCCGCTCTTGCTATTTCTGAAGAGCTTCAAAACCCACCCACTAATGGAAAGATCAGTGGGGATGCCGAGCCGACTCCAGCACAATCTGAAGATATATCTTCTGGGGAAACTAGGAAAAGAAGGTGACTGTTCAAGCAGTTATAGTCATATGCAACTCGATGCTTCCAAAATTCTTAATGTCTGTTTGATGCCATGGTTTTTTTAGAGGCATTTAGCAGATGCTCAGTTAGCTGCCCTCCTGCTTCTGCCTTTGAGCTTTTATGTAAGGTAAAACTTGATGGAAGCTCAAATGCTTTAAACAGAGATAGGTGGTTTGGGACTGTCTTGTTGAAATGTATCCACTTGTACTGAATCCACCACTTGTCGTAAAAATCAGAGGTGTTTTTCCTATCAGAACTTTGTTTACTGTTGTAAGTAGAACATGTGTGGTGGCATTGTCTATAAGCAGTTACTATATTCTTTTCTTTGGCCACAATCGAAAGCAAATTCTGCAGTGAACTCCAAGAGAATGTTATACAAGTTACACAGACTTAGCTTTGGTTGCACTCCTTTCTCAGCACATTATATAAATCCATGGTTTACTACTCCATCTCTGTCCCTGAGAGCTCCAAGTCCAAAAGATGAAGCTCTTTTCTGTCTTGTGTTCCTGCATCCTTCTTGGCCTTACTCCAGCAAGCCTATCAGATAGTCCACCTCTTCAAGATGTGTGCCCTATGGCACCTCAGAGTGAAAGGAAGCTGTTCATGAATGGTTTCATCTGCAAGCACCCTAGCACCATACTGGCATCTGATTTCAAGACATTGCTTCTCAACCATGCCGGGGACTTGGACAACATGGTCCGGTCATCGGCAAATATCGTCACTGCTGCCGAGTTCCCTGGCCTGAACGCCCTTGGCATGTCGATAGCACGGATCGACATTGCCCCCTACGGGGCAGTGCTTCCCCACTCTCATCCAAGGGCGTCAGAGATGATGTTTGTGCATGGTGGCAGCGTGCTTGCTGGTTTCTTTGACACAAAGGGTAAGCTGTTTCAAAAGACTCTATGTCAGGGTGACGTGTTCATCTTTCCCCGCGGTTTGCTTCACTTCGTCATGAACTATGGTTACCTTCTCGCGACAACATTCTCAGTTCTCAACAGTCAGAACCCTGGTGTGGTTGGCATCACCCATGCAATGTTTGCACCAGATTCAGATGTGGTCGAGGGGCTTATGGCCAGAATGATTAAGTTCAGAGAGATGGAAATCACTGACAACAAGACAACTGATTTCCCATGGTCTTACTGATTAATTATGTGACGACTCAAGATAGTGGATCCAGTTATTATGAAATTGATCCATGGGTTGATGATTTTCATTTTTCGACCTGGTTATGTACACGGACAGAATTTCAGTCCAGTGAATGTTCTACACCTTAGACTGTATATACCATGTGGCGTAACTGATTAATTTCTGTAGGAACTATGGTCATGAATCTTAAAGATCAGTATTGGAACACGGATTGAGACCAGAACCTTGTATGTGTTTAACGTACAGGTGGCTTGCTAAGCGTGTCCCCTTTCCATGAAAATAACAATAATCCTTGACCCTATACATTATCTCCGCGTGGCGCTGTTGCCGTCTCATTAGTGTTTCACAAGCACACCCAAGTTGTGCAATCTTATGTCAATTTGACGTGAGAAGTTCGTCAAGTAACAATAAGCCAGTCTCTTTTCTTCAGCATCACCGATGTTAGAATTCTTATGTGTCGTAGCCTTGCTTTTCCTTTCGCTTTACTCAGTGGAACCCCATGCCGTTTTGTTTAGTATTCTTGTCTTTTTTGTTTCTTGCGGAGGCCCGTTTCTTTTCCCTGCCTTCTTTCTCACTCTGAAAGCTCCCCTCCCATGGTAAGGCAGGACTACTTGGCCTATGTAATGCACACTAGTTTGCGAGATGCTATTGTAGCTGACGTGGTTCATCATTGAGGGTAACTGAGAAAATATCCACCGCTACTGGCTGCCAATGCTTACAAAATGTAAAAAAAAAACTGAAAGAAATCATATGTGGAGGTTTAATTTAGATTTTAGTCTTTGGGGTGTGGTAAATTTCTTTGCGTCGATGTTGTGAAATATTTTGGGATTTCTTTTCATGACTATGTACTTCGTTCTCTGAGCATCAGGAGCAAGTTAATATCATGGTGATTGCTTCACTGGATACTTTAACTGAGGGTCCTGTGCTATATTGAATAACTTGTTGGGTGGTCAATTGCGCTTCTGGGGCGGAAGGTAACATCAATTTGAGTTTGTCATGTTCTTGTCTAGTGTTTTCTTTTTCCTTCTGCCGCTGAATTACAGTACAACTGGTCTTGTGAATGATGACAACCAAAGAATACACATGTCATATATGCGTTTGCTTCTCGTTTCAGATGACTTGGTTCCTGCATCTCTTTCAGACTCAGGTTTAAATCAATTCAAAACATCGTTTTTTTCCCCAGTAACATATTTTCTTACTGATGGCGGCGATTTATGAAAATGGTTTCCTTCTTTTCACAGCCAAGCAATGAGGAAGATTGATGGTAAGGCCTGTTGTGTTTATAGAATTTATTACACCAGAATTGTTTAACAGAAAAAACCATTACCATAGTGGTTGAGAGGCAATTCTGGTGAAGAGAAGCATTTCTTCCATGACCCAGAAGTGTTTCTTAAACTGTATGTACATATAATACTGCAAAAACTATAATGCCAATATCGGCCACTATAAAAAAACCATTTTTTCTTGTTTTTTAATGTTCCGGAGAATCTATTACCAATTAAAATATTTCCATATATAAGAGATCCTTGGAATTTATGGAGGAAGCAGTCCCCAAGATGGCCCAGGAAATGGAACTTCTATCAGTTTGCGTGTCATTTTTAAACAATTGATGATCAAATGAGACACATCGCTATTAACATAATTAATCATAATATTAGTCATAGATGTTATTCTTCATACTGTCATGCATGTCTCATTTATTGAAGTGATATCAAGCAAGACTATGACCAAAAAGTAAAGCTGCAGATATATTGTGGCTTCTTTGTCCTGCCTTTTGGATGGATACATGACGCTGCATAAGCTTGTCCCATTTTCATTAGCATTAAAATCATTTAAGGGTTAATTTCAGGATTATATCTTCGATACAGATTGCATCTGCTCCAGTTTTCGATGTGCATGTTGATTTTTAGGGTTCTAGCCTTCTAGGTGCATCTTGGTGTCATTATAATAATTTTGTTTTAGATGTCTCCGTAACTCTTTGGACTTCCATAACCACATCTCATGGATGTCACCTTAAGAAAGAAACAATGGACCAAATAAAAAGGAATCCTCATTTAGATTTTTCAACAATCTGTCCGCCTTACATCCACAAACATTGTTTTGCTATGTTTTGGACTTTTGCTTATGTCCTGTACTTCACAGGATACGACGAAAGAAACACAAAAGAAACAAAATTAACATAAATATCCAATTATTATGTTCATCATCTAGAACCCTAATCTGTTAGGATGACTCATTAGTTGAGGTTGTAAATGGCTGTTGCCCACCAGATAGTGCTCCAACATGAAATAGCTCTCAGCTCCTCAACTGATAGCAGCCACAGTAGACTTTCTTTCCACATCGGCCAAACCTTCTTATGCTTGCCATACATTGTGATTCTCTTTGAGGTGATCATGCCATCAATCTACACAACATGCCACTATATATGTACTCATTGACCAACTGTCTACTCTAAGTAGCATAGATTATATCGGAGAAGGGAATATCTGTACAAGGGGGCAACTGGATTATTCTTCTACAGCAAAAACTGATGAAACTCTGACCCAACTAGTCACAATCAACCAATACCTACATATCAAGCCCCCTACTTTCCATTTGTATAGAACTTTGTATGTACTAAATTAACACGGGTTTCTGCAAAAAGAGAAACTTCTTGTGGCTGGATTGGCTGCAAAAAATTAGAAATTCTCCTTATTTTTTTTTTAGAAATTCTCCTTATGGAACTCAAATTTTGTACTTGTCTTTCTCGAGAAATCCTGCGCAAGCTCGCGTAGCTCCTTGGTCAGCACCGGTGCGCCACAGTAGAATACTCCTGTTACCCAAGAATAATAAAGTTAGTGTCAACTCATGAAACTAATGCTATGGTTGCACAAAATATGATGCTGACAGACGTGAGTGGTAAAGATTGAAGAGATAAGATCATTGCATTGTCTGATATGACTCAGTTAGGTAAGGGAGAATATTTTAAGAATCTTATGTGCATATAACTAAGCTCAGTTAACTTACGGTGAAGAATTTGGGATAGCTCATACATGTTGTATTGATAATTTTTTCTATCTATGCTTGACTCTGCAAAAAAATTCTTGAGTTGTTGTAACCATCAGCAAGAAACAACGATCGGTTGGTACCTAAGCTATGTCATACTTGTCCCTGCATACCAAAGCTATATATGGTACCCCTAATTTATGGTTCTACAAATGGAATGGTTTTTAATTTGTGCCGAGCAGTTACTGTTGGTGGTAGGCATCAACAAGCAACAGTGATTGGTTGGTCCTAATGTAGCAGGATCCCGTTCAAGCTTGGCTACTTCTCCGGGTCTGGCCAGTTCCAATTGAACACATACCTCTCAAGGATCATGCATGTCCTTGTCAACTGGGTTTCTCCACAGAAAGTTAGGCCATGCCCATTACACTTGAAGCTGAGTCTAGCATCAAGTTTGGTAGGAGGCTCCTCTCACGGCGATCCGCGGGAGAAGACGTTGAAACAAAACCGCTATCGACTTTCCACCGTACCGAGAAAGCATGAAACTTACGACTAGAGTTTCAAAGATGGAACATTTTAGTAGCATGTTAGTTATGGTACCGACAAAATTAAATCATATGGCTTAGAAGTATATATGGTCGAATTCCATGACGGTCGTTGAGGGTGTTGTTTCGATTTTAGGCCGGTTTTCCGCTAATTAACCGACTAATTCCCACTTTTTATTAATTAATGAAAATGGTAACTCTTATCTCTCGTTTTAATTTTTTTTTGGTGAAATTAAGAAAAGATGGAGTCGTGGTACTGACCGACGCGTTGTTCGCGGTGGTTGAGGGCGATGCGCTTGTAGACGTTCCGCCAGTTGGGTCGTGCGAAATGTGTCTTGACGCGGGTGCCGGAGACGACGTCGACACCGTTCTTGGCGTGGTTGAGGGACTGGAGCATGGCGATGAGCGCGGAGCGGGCGTCACCCTCCTCGTAGACGCTGGTGCAGTAGTTGTGGAGCTCGATGACGCCCTTCTTGTCCGTCTCGGCCACCTCGTCCATGACGCCCCGGAACCACTCGAAGGAGCCCTGCTCCCGCGTCACCCAGTAGAAGTAGGCGCGCCTGGTCCGGAACGACGCCGACGCGCTCGCGTCGGGGTTGCTGCCGGACTCGACGTCGCCGTCCAGCCGCTTCATGTTGTTGATGATGTCCTTGAGGATGGAGATCATGGGCGTGGCGCCGATGCCCAGCCCCACCAGCAGCACGATGTCGTACTGCTTGTAGTCCTGCGCCGGCGCCCCGTACGGACCGTCGATCAGCACCCGAGGGAAGCTGCAGCACAACCACATCACATTTTTTTATTAAAAAAGAATCACGTTTACTTCATTCGTTCCACCGAGCACTAGAAATCACATGGGCAAAAGGAAAACATACTACCACGTAGATACGAATAGAAGATTTTTCAGCAACGAGGAGCCAAGAGAAGGTTTTTCTCGGTCCACAGAATTATTCTTATTCTGTCCTCAACTATAAGACTCCTCTGGAGACACATGGAAAGATATTACAGCATGCTAATGCTGGTAATGCACCAGCACTTAGCCGCCGGTTGCGCCTTACTGTACTCTACTAATCAATCAATCAGACAGTGGCAAATATCCCGCGGACTGCAGAGGTCAACTCTCACCGAGAGCCGAGAGAGAGACTTGGCCATGTCATGTGTACCTACCGACTCTCGAATCTCGACCGACATTATGCAAGAACAAAGATGTGCGAGTAGTAGTAAGAAACAATTTTCGCTATGCAATAATCCGTCCTTTGTTCTCAACTGAAAAACATACAGTACTACTACTATTGAGGTCAGAGGAGGCGGCTATCGATCGACTCGTACGATATAAATACTGCTTTGACGCACGCGTGGAAGTGGTCGTCCTAGTTAAACTACTACGAGTACTACTAGTAGTGGGAAGTACCGTAGTACTAGATTGTTAGCACCACCTACCCCCTGAGCCGAGCCCAAAACATACATCCACACCCTGACCAGAGGGGCGGAGACCCGGTCCAGCTCAACATTAAATATTGAACGTCCACACGTAGCATGTCATGGTCCCCGGCCGAGGATGAAAACAGATGGAGTACTAGGAAAATGGGACGCGTTTCCACGGCCACGGTGGAGGAGAGCACGTACGTACCTAAGGTTGGACATGGCGCCGCCGTCGCGGTCGTACTCTGCCCGGAGTAGCCCGCTCTTCCCCTCCGTCGGTGGCCGGCAAACCTGCGATTCACACACGCGACGTCAAATTAACCACCGCTCATAAACTACTACTATTGATTAGGCGTTGAGCTTTAGGGATTGATGATGCCATGATGGTACCCGTACCTTTGAGAAGACGTTCTTGAGCTCCCGGGTCCAGTCACCAAGCGTCCTGATGTGGACGCTGACGTAGTCGTCCTTTGGCGCCGACGTGATGGAGAACGGGTGCCTGCACAACACGTACGTTTGGAATCCCTCTCCATTTAGGAACAAAGCAAAGATTAACTACTATATTATCAAATCACTGGAACTAATAATATTGGCTTATTGCTAATTAATTACCACTGGAATGGCGAGACGGCGGCGCAGTTGACGAAGATGTACTGCCCGCTCTTGTACCTGAACCCCTGCGGCTTGGAGAAGTGCAGCGACAGCACGTTCCCAGGGTACACCGCCACTTTGAGTATCTTCACCGGCCGGACGCTGGACCGCAGCGCCCGCGTCAGCCGCTCGCACGCGTACAGCACCATCGGCACCGCCAGATACATCCAGGTCGACTTCTTCTGCCACTTGTGGGTGAGGTACAGGAAGTGCCCATGCACTATGAGCAGCGCGTAGACGACGATGAAGAAGTGGTGCGAGTACCAGAAGGCGTTGAACCCGGTGAGCCGGTGGAGCGGCTTCGGGAGGCGCACCCTCCCCCGGCGGAACCACGGCGTGGCAAGCGTGAAGGCGATGGCCATGAGCACCAGCATCACCAGCCCCGTCCAACCCTCCGTCCCCTTCACGAACCACCAGTAGTTGGGCGGCTTCGTGTCCCCGAAGAACTGCTTCATCGGCACGTACTCTTCGTCCGTCGCGCGCAGCAGCCGCGGGAAGTCGCACGTCAGATGGGAGATGATGTGCAGCCCGGCGCCGACGGAGATCCCCGCCGCCACCACCTTGTGGAAGTTGATGTTGTCGTCGAACGGCACGAACCGCCCCGCCGCCGTGCGGTTGCGGAGCCACGTGATGGTGTTCCGGCACACCGGCAGCAGGATCAGCGCCATGTTGAACTTGAGCGTCTCGGCGCCGCCCTTGGCCACGCACACGCAGTACCCCATCACCTCGAACACGGCGCGCTGACGGTACTGCACGAACTTCCACGCGAACAGGCCACAGCAGATGGAGAACCACAGGAGCAGGACCCAGCACCGCCGCCAGTTGTCCTCTAGAAAGTAGCTGGACCGTCGGTACCACCGCCGGAGAGGGTTAGGCTCCAACGTCGGCCGCAGGTGCTGGCTCAGCATCTGGCTCAGGTTACGGCTGTTGGTCGTGCCGATCCGCATCGACTGGCTCGGCGCCTGGAGAAGAAGCATCTCCAGGTTGTACAGCTCGATGTAGCCCAGGTTGTTGGGGTCAAGCTCCTCCATGATCAGCCGGGCGTACTCCTCCGACTGATCCGTCACCTTCTGCAGTCCGTTCGCGGACGCGCTCAGCGTGATGATCTGCACACGCACAAAAGAGATTTATTTATTATTTACTACTCTACTCTAGTCGATAAAAGTTGAGCTAAGTGCAATCCAGCTGCATGCCGTGATTTTTGAATGAATTAGGCGACAAAAGAAGGTCAATCTTTTCATAAACTTAGTTGACAAAACTTCATCCGTCGGCTAAAGTCCAACCACTACGATTTTTTTTTTTAAAAAAACGAATGAATTAGGCGACCACAGTTTATCTTTCCGGAAGGCGAAGGTATATATAATTTGTCTGGTCAGTGGGAACTTGCAGGATAAGGACACGTACGTCGAAGTCAGCAGAACATGCGGTGCTAGTGGATGTTCATGGGCAATCAGGTAGAGCACAAAGTAGGAGTACTATTCAGGTATGTATTATTCATCGTGGAAAGAAAAATCAGAAAACAGCCGGCCGGCCATTGCCGTTCGCAGAGAGACGCCTCTGAAAACGAACCGGTAGTGCTAAGAGTAGCGGGAATTTACCTCTTTGACCTCCTCCTCAGTGATCCTCCCATCAGCGTCCTTGTCGACCCTGTTGGTTAATTAAAGGCATTATTATTCGTAACTTGCTGCTTAAGTAGAGGATCTAGTAATTACTGAAGGGTTATGTTAATTAATGGTAGTAGTTAAGGAGTGTAGCAGCTTACATGTCGAAGAATGTCTGCAGGCGGCTGTCGAAGCTGGTGTCGGAAATTTGGTCCCAGAACTCGAGCAGCTCCGCCTTGCTGATGGTGTCGCCAGAGATGTTCCGGCGCCTGGCGAGCGCGTCGAACAGCTCGCCGGCGAAGGCGAGCTCCTTCATCCCTGCGAAATTGTTTGTTTAATTTTGATGAGCATGTAGTATTGAAAATCAACCATGAAGGAAGGAAGGAAGGAAGGAAGGAAGGGAAGAAGAAGTATCTTCGTAATTAATTTTGATTTGATTGGGACGAGTCGAGTGGAAGCGAGGCGAGGTACCTATGCACTTTCCGAACTTGGAGCGGTGGAGGAGTCCGTTCTCGGCGAGGTCGTCGAAGCGCTTCTCGACGGCCGTCCATCCTGCCGAGCCGTCGGTCTTGCTGATGAACTTGAGACCCTTGAGCGCGTGCGCGGCGGCTGACTTGGACTTGTCGATGCTTCTGGGCCCTGCCCCCCTCTTGTTGATGGAGGCAATCCGACGTAGCTCCTGCGAGACCTGCTTGATCCGCGTGGAGGCGTTCCGGAGCACGCCGTGGCCGTAGGAGGCGGAGCGCTTCTCGAGCGTCCGCGCCAGCAGCGTCACGTCCGAGTCCTCGCTGCCCCCCGCCGCCGGCTTCACGCTGTGCACCGCGACCGAGTCGTCCCGCACGTCCAGGGTGATCTCCACGTAGTCGTCGTCGTCGTCGTTGCTCGCGCGGGGCGCCGGCGCCCCGTGCGGCGCGGTGAGCGGCGCGGACACGGACTCGGCGAAGCGCGCGCTCTTGCGCATCGCGGAGCGCTTCCCCATCGGCCCGCTGTGCGGCACGATCCTCTCGTGCTGCGGGCCGCCGCCGGCCTCCACTATGTCCCCCACCCCACCGCCGCCGCCGGTGTTACGCATGGCCGGCCGCCGGGGGTTGTACCAAGAAACCAAGCCAACCCAGGCTGCAAGATAACGCTGAGGCAGAAGTGAACGCACGCGCGCCGGAGCGGAGGTTTCGTGTTAGAAGTAAAGTCGTAGGAGGAGATGGTCGTCGGATGGGTTGGACGCGTTCCTCTGGTGATGAGAGCGGGTGGAGAAGGAGTATTTATGCATGGCGCGGCGAGTTTTACCGGTCTTCTCTTCGGCTTAGAGTTTTATAAATTTATTTAGTGCTGTGAGGTGGGGTTGGTGCGCGGAGGAGGGAGACTACAGTAGCTATAGGATCGAGTCCTCAGTGTAGCACACACGTACAGAAGAGAAGAGCAAGGAGGTGTGGCGCCGAAAATAAATGGAATTCAGCGGTCAAGCAAGAGGCGGCTCACGCGGGTTCGTTTCATTCATGTGCGAATTTGGTCATCCTTTTTCTTCTACTTTCCTCCTTTCTCTGCTGCTTTCCGTTCCTATGCTATGTCCACTGTGCGAGTGCGACACAGCTACGGAGTAGCTTTTAGCTCAACTGGTGGGAGCACGCATTACTCCGTCCCGTTCCATTTTCCAGGATCCAGGGTCGACTAAGCTTGTGAATTAAACCACAACAGGTTAAGAAAAAGACTCGAGCGACACATATTCTCGTGGCCATATATCCGTCTATTTATCGTAAGCAGAATGCTGATGTGCTTGAAACGCCAGGACGCCGATCGAGCAACAGTGTAGGGTGATTTGGGGCTCTCATTATATGTCTTTAATTTCCCTTCCCGGTGCTTTTTTAGTCGCTCGCGGGGTGATCGAGGCAGGCGGAAATGAGGTTTGGATCCGGCAGGTGCGCTCTTAATAAGCTTCTAGTCGACGGCATCGTTCCCACATCTTCTTTTTTCACGAGCGCAGAGCTCGCGGAATGGAGGAGGATTGGCCGATGTGGTCGTGCTTGTTCTACCACTTGCTTCATCCGCCTCCGAGAAGCAACCGAGTCGTTGAGAAACATATTCCCCACAATCTTCCATGGTGAGGGCACAATGGAGTGGCGGGTCTGGTGCTCGGGTGCTTGAATTAGCTTGATCAACCATCATGTCCTCTATTCCCGTAAGGTCCTCTGACAGAAGGAGAGTAACAATGTTGCTAGGTACCGGGGGAACAACTTGCGAACAACCAGCTCCATCGATGCCATCTGGATGAAGATTGAAATTGGCTTCAAACCTTTTCCCTCGAGGTGTGTTGCGTCCAGTTCCCACATCTTCTTTTTTTACGAGCGCAGAGCTCGCGGAATGGAGGAGGATTGGCCGATGCGGTCGTGCTTGTTCTACCACTTGCTTCATCCGCCTCCGAAAAGCAACCGAGTCGTTGAGAAACATATTCCCCACAATCTTCCATGGTGAGGGCACAATGGAGTGGCGGGTCTGGTGGTCGGGTGCTTGAATTAGCTTGATCAACCATCATGTCCTCTATTCCTGTAATGTCCTCTGATGGAAGGAGAGTAACAATGTTGCTAGGTACCGGGGGAACAACTTGCGAACAACCAGCTCCATCGATGCCATCTGGATGAAGATTGAAATTGGCTTCAAACCTTTTCCCTCGAGGTGTGTTGCGTCCATTGGATTGCTGGTACAGAATGGCCAAATGCTTTGGGATTTTACACTTGTCAGTAGGGTGCGTGTAGCATCCACACTTGTCACAAAGTTTAGTTTTATCAAACTTGGCTTTGTGGTGCCTTTCCCACGGTCCGAGTTTCTAGGCTTCTTGTTTCGGTTGCGCTTTCGCTTACCATCGAAATTCGAGGCTTGCTGTTGAACCCACCATCAAACTTTCGTCCGTTCGCGACATTCATATGAACTTCAGGTAGAGGTTGAGAACCAACCAGACGCTGAGAACCATTCTTAGCGAGCAACTGATCATGTTTTCAGCCTGAAGTAAAATATGAATAAGATCAGAATAGACTTGGTACTCGCGACCACGGTACTGCTGCTAAAGGATCTTGTCATATGGGAGCATAGTAGACAGAGTTTTCTCTATCTTCTCTGCATCACTAGGTTCCTTCTCGCAAAAGCGCAGTTTGGAACTGATCTTATGAACCTCATGATTGTACTCTCTGATAGACTTAAAATCCCGTAGTTGGATCTGAGTCAAATCATGAAGTGCTTCGGGCATAACGACTGCCTTGTGTTGTTCATACCTCGTCTTGAGGGCCTGAAACATGGTGCTAGGGGATTCTTCCTCCATGTACTTATATTTGAGATCTGGATGAATATGGTGCCTTAAGATGTACCAGGTAGCACATTTTTCTCATCTGTCAGCGGCATCACTCCAGCCGGTGGTGGTTCCACCGGGGTCTGGATTACGCGCACTAATCCACATAACTCAATGGCGATCTTGATGTCCATGGCCCATATACGATAGTTATGGCCGTTTAGAGCGAGTGCATCAAGCTCTCGAGCCATCATTAACTATGCAAAGTAGATGAAGATTCAAGAAGTGAGTTTGAACTTATTAGTGTGAACTTTAAATTGTTAAGTATGGCATGTTGTAGACAATGTTCGAAAGAAATTTTGGAGTAGATTTATCGGCATCAACGGAGTATTCAGGAACGAATCGAGCGAGACACGAGAATGAATCGAACCAGATTTATTCCATAAAGATCACGGTTTATATAAGGGAAACGAACGTAAGAAAGAGATGTGTCCGTTCGAGGGGCGTGGGAGCGTCGCGACGGTTACTGAAACAACCGCACGAACAAAGACACAGAGAGGATTATCCTTAATTACGAGAGTTGATTAAATCCTAACAGCTTTCTCGGAGCACTAGCAGCAGCAATCCAACGATCGGCACACTCGAACCAAAACTATTTTTACAGGTATGCATACCAAACAAATAAAAATCACTGCCCTCTTCATTCTTGACCTGAGGTTCTGATGCGAAGGTCTACACTCAGATTTAGAGCATTTTCCGCTCTCCGATGCATCCCTCTTTTATCCGCAATTATCGCTCTATGACAGCAACTTTTTCATCCGATCTTAGAGGGAAGTACTATCATATATTATATATTGGTATTATGTATATGATACTACTTTATGTCACTATCACAATTGTGGGTGATAACATGTGTGTAATATCATATAATCATCATTAACTTATAGACTCGTATTGTCTCGAAATCCCGTTATGTTACGGTATCTACCTACCACCATCACATCTCTCTTCATTAAATACTTACCACATCATTATTTTTATCTATGTGTCACTTATGTTAGCACCTATATTACTCGCACTATGACTAGTCTTATTATGTTCTAAAGGCACCGATGAGGGAAATTATTATCACGTGGTCGCCACAAATTTGCATGAGCATCGTCCTGCTCATGGTCCGCTCTCTCACTCTGTTCATCTGTAAAGAAAGTGTACTCGATATTGCTTGATTATCATAAAATACGTATAACATGTTTGCACAAAATTAGATGGTCAAAACACCAGCTCATAAATTGTACCAGACTACCAATGATCAAAGACTTCCATTTGGATCACATAGAGTGAGGTGTTTTGATTCCTGGGCTCTTAGTGATCTTGGTATTTTAAAAAAAATCAAAAATGAAAATTTAAAATTACAGAAAAATCTAAGAAAAATCCGTGTATACATACACATGTTACCTATATAGATATGCAGAGTTTTGCTAGATACTAGTTCTATTATAGGTACACGAAAGTCACAAAAACGTGGCTGTAAGAAGCCACAAAATAACTCATTTTTCCTTCAACATTTGTCTTTTCTTGTGCAGACCACATACGAAAAATATTTCGATGCACATGTATATATACTTTGTTTGTTTCTTAAGTTTGGAGTCCTAAAAATTTAAGCTCGAGAGCTACAAATGATTTTCGTGGAATGCAACAATATTTTGGTAGTGGAAGATAACTTCGCCTCTTCGGTGCATTTTCACCTCTTGTGTACAAATTATTCCCATGTCAAAAGGCTACAAAAGTTAGATTCTTCCCAAGATCGAGCAATATTAGAGCTAGCGTCTCTAGTTTCAGCTGAACGGTCAAACTTGTGTTTTCCTTGTGACGCAACGCTGTGGAGGTCAGCCAAACTAATCCATATTCTCCGTGTTTTCCTTGCCAGATGCCACTATCAGAAGGTAACCAAGTAACCAACGTGAAACGGCCATATACTGGGTCGCAAACAAAACCAAACCACCTAACTCGCTGATTCTTTTTGTTTGGTTGCATGCTCGCAAGCATGGACATTGCCTTCTAACGGAGAACTTGTAAAGTTCAACGCTCTATTTCCATTAACTGATAAGCCACTGATGATTTAAAACAGGTACCCTAACATAAATTGGACCAGCTAGTACATTTGATGGTATAAACATTGATGTAGTACAGTATTACCTTTTTCTAAGTAGTCGCTCATGATTCTGTTATACTCTCTTCTTGGTGTCGCACTCCTCCTCTTCACCTACCGGCAACCTGGGTCAAATATCTGACCGTCTTATTTTGCCTCTGATCGGCTAGCGGTCTCACATTTATCTGTAGATGTTGGATTCTGTCAAACTGTTTGACCTCCTCGCCATGAAAAACAGATCGAGCAGGAAATGCCCTTGTGGCCTGTGCTGGTACAGTTCTACGATGCATGCACTTCCGTGGTTGCTCCAGACTTGCATTATTTTTCAGTCATTTTTCCAGCTCGTGGTCTTTTGACTGTATTCATTCAGGGGCATATGTACATTCCAACATGTGTTGATCCGGCAGCAATAAGTTATAGGTACTTGTACATGTGTTGGTTACTTAATTTGGAATGACCATGCAGCTTCTTTTCTTATGAAGGTAACATGGACCTTCTTAATTTGCACGAGGGCCGTCGTACTAAGGTATTCATGATCCGTGCCAGTGGCCCACAAATGAAGCTTCTTTGGATGTACGTTTAAACATAGTATATGGGAATTTTTCTCAGGAGCACACTGAAAATGCCACCCCTGGTTTCTGACTCCTAGCTCTCCCTAGGAAATATTCTCACCTACCATGCATTTGGGCCAATCCTTAGGCCATCATGCCAACATAGTATATGTCCACTTTGTCTATAAATGTTAGTATATGTCCACTTTGTCTATAAATGTTGAAACTAACAAAGATGCTAATCATGATGTTTGTTAATAAGGACTAGGTCTTCGGCTCTAACCTATACAAGGACCAACATGACGTACGTACTGTCCATTGGATTCTTTCTTGGGGATCGGTAAAATTCACAACTTGGTTCAGTTAAAAGTCATTTGGTGCATAGTTTTAGCGTTACTTGTATCGTTACATCCTCTAACTATACAAGAGTAGTTGCTAGGCTTCGAAAGTCCAACTAAAGCTACATAGTCCGTTTCATTTGACTCTCCAGCTCTATTCCTGGAACCCTAATTTCGTGCACATGTGAGCGCACAACCGGATACCACCCAAGCAGTGATACCTAGGTTTAGATCTGAGTGCCGATTGCCATTAGGATGAATATATCACTCCCGCTGAAGTAGCAGTCCAGATCGACAAACTGGATTAGTTCCGTGCCTTTCTCCACCAGCAACCTGTCCAAGGAGATAAAAGGTGCATGTACTTGTCGACATGTCTACGTTAGACAGGTACATGTTTGAATGAAGTCTGAAATGGACAAGACATGCCTGTGCACTTGTGCTCATCAGCTCGATCCTATTTGGCTGTGTGGCTGTCTATATGACCGTGAAAAACTTCGCCGCTCCTGGTTCGGAACAAGCTTCATCGCTCCGTTTGAAAAAGACTGAAAGTGATGTCGGTAGTATGTAACCATTATGTTTGTAAATTTTATTTGTTTAACTGCATATAGAAATAGTTTTTTCTCGACAATTTTAGAAATAGGTGATAACTCATAAGACCCATAACTGCTTCTGGATTAGAGACGATAAGTGAGAGTATAGCTACTCAGTTTTCTTAGATAAAGTGCATATATTAATATTAAGGAGATACGAATTACACTCAGCCTCTGCAACAACGTATTGTCCGAGCGGCATTACAGATCATGCACACAACCAAAAAAGAAAGAAGAATTACAGAAAAGAAAAGTCCCGCTAAAGTAATATAATCCTTAAAACATCAGCACTAACACCAACAAGACAGTACCAGAAGTTCAACTTCTCCCAAAGTGACGCCTCGTATTCGTCCGATCATAGATCTCAGGTTTTCACCCTGGAGTAAAAGTCCTCGCTTTGAAAACAATGCTTTCAACAAGGCCACTGTGAGGCTAACCCTAGATCTTCTAATTGCTAGCAGCTTAGGCACACACCCAACACTGGTTCGCTCCCCACTCCTTTTTTGGGAAGTCCTCCACTCCCTACGATGATTAACATTTTTAGCCGTTTTGAGAGAATTAATGGAAGAGGACATCGTGATTTGTTGAATTCTTCTGATGTGCAAAATTGAATAGAGTCCATTCCTATGTATCCCTATCCGCTAAAGTCAGTTGAAACTTGGGATAAATCTGTGTTCAAATATATATAAGCTGCTATCAAATGGTTGTTGAATTGTATTTCATGTAGGACTCGGTTCGGTTAGGGTTAGGGTTTTACCTCTCTCTCCCCCTATATAAACACTTGTAATCCTTGGTTTATTATCAATATACGAAACTATCCTGTCTTCTTGGTATCAGAGCTAGGCGCGCCGCTTCCCGTGCGCCGCCGCTCATGGCGACCTCAAGCACGCCCACCACCTCTGTTTCCTTCCCTCCTACTACTACAAACGCCTCCGGCGAAACACAGCCCAACCCATCTCTTCCCATGGCTGACCTATCGCTCCCCATCTCTTCCCAACCTCTCCCAAACCCATCCGCTGCCCTAGACCTTCGCACCCTCATGGCCGATCTGTCGAGCATCAACACAACCACCGTGTCGCCTCCCATCGTCTACACAGCACCAAACCCACCACAACCATCTCCCACCCAATTCTAGGTATCCACATACACAACTACATAAAATTTCAGGTGACCACCGCCGGCGAAAACTTCTCGAAGTGGAGGCAGATCATCACCTTCCTCCTCACCATGTACAAGCCCTTGGACCACATCACCGCCGGCGCCTCCCCTCAAGTCCCTGACGATCTCTGGATGGCCGTGGACATCCACATCTCCTTGTGGTTCATGGCCACCTTGAGTGACGATCTCCACCGTCTCATCTCTGGCCCCGACGGCCGCGCCGGCTCCACATGGGCACGCCTCATGCGCTTCTTCCTCGACAACGAGGCGTCCCGTTATCTCTTCCTCAGCAAGGCATTCCGCAGCACCCCTCGTGGCGATCTTCCGATCTCCACCTATGCCAGCAAGCTGCAGCGGATCGCGGACGACCTCGCTGCCATCGGTCGCCCCGTCGACGACCACGACCTCACTCTTCAGTTCATCGATGGTCTGGGTGATCAATACAAGCTGCAGGCCGAGATCCTGAAAACCTCGGTTCCCTCCTTCGCCGACGCCTGCTCCCGTCTTCAACTCGCCGAGATCGACACCGCCTCCACCGTCCAGCATGCCGGCGCCCAGGCGCTTGCTGTCCAGACCGGTGGTCGTGGTGCTCCCAATGGCGGCAGCAACTACACGCGCCCACCCGGTGTCAGCCCCAATTACCGTGGCCGGAATCCGATTCCCGGGTTCCAGTACGGCCAAAACCAGCAGCACGGAGGAGGCCGTGGTGGCGGTCAGCAGCAAGGCAGCGGCCGTGGTCGTGGTGGCGGACAGAAGCAGCAATACTCAGGAGGACGCAACGACTATGGCGCAGGACGTGGGGGCCAGCAGTAGACTTGGCTTGGCTACTTTGCCCCCGTGGGGACACCGTTCCCGCCTCGCTCCCCTTGGATCCCACCAAACGCGTCGAGCGTCCTCGGACCACGTCCTGGCGTGCTGACCCAGGCGTACCCACTGATGCACTCGCCAGCTCCAATCACCGTGCCCCAGCCTGCATCGACTCCGTCATGGGACTACACCACCCTCTACCAGTCTGCTCCAAGCTACGGCACTGCGATCCCCCAGCCCGGCCAAGACTGGATCATGGACTCCGGCGCCACCTCTCACGTCACCGGCACCCAAGGTATATTGACCTCGTCTCATTCCCCTTTAGACATTTACTCTCACCATATTATTGTTGGCAACGGTTCTCGTCTTCCTGTTATTGCTACCGGTACTGCATACCTCACTTCTCGACCCTTTGTCCTTAATGATGTTCTTGTCTCACCATCCATAATCCAAAACCTTTGTGCCACTCGCAAATTTGTTCGCGATAACAATTGCTCCGTTGAATTTGACCCTTTTGGTTTTTCCTTGAAGGATCTATTCACCAGGAAGGTCCTCATGCGGTCCAATAGCTCCGGCGATCTCTACCCATCCTTCGGCGATCAGGGCATCAACACCTCCACCACTGCCCTCGCTGTCATGAACGATCTTTGGCATCGACGCCTAGGCCACCCCAGCTCCTCTGCCATGTCGCATTTACCTTTAGATTTTCTATCAAGTTGTGCAGCGTCTCAAACATTATGTGATGCTTGCCAGTTAGGAAAACACACAAAATTACCGTTTGCTATCTCTCATTCTCGTGCATCATCACCCTTTGATCTTATTCATTGTGATCTATGGACGTCACCTGTCTTGAGTTGTTCTGGCTACAAATACTACTTAGTTATTCTAGATGATTTCTCGCATTTTTCTTGGGTGTTTCCTCTTCGTGCGAAATCTGATACTTGTGACATTCTCCTACGCTTTTTTAGTTTCGTCGCAACCCAATTCCACACAACCATCCGTTGTCTTCAATGCGATAATGGCGGAGAATTTCTCACCACCACCTTACGCACATACCTCTCCTCCCATGGCGTCTCCCTACGTCTCTCTTGTCCTCACACCTCACCACAAAATGGCCGCGCCGAGCGCATGATCCGCACTACTAATGACGTTGTTCGCACCCTACTCTTCCAAGCCAAATTACCAGCAGCCTTTTGGGTCGAAGCTCTCCATACTGCCAATCATCTTCTGAATATTAGACCCTCTCGTGTCATCGGCAACTTCACTCCCTACTTCCTCCTTTACGGTAGTCATCCCACTTACGATCATCTCCGAACCTTCGGCTGTTTGTGTTTCCCCAACCTATCCCATGCCATTGACCATAAGTTATCACCACGTTCCACCCGCTGTGTTCTCCTTGGCTATCCACGGGAACACAAAGGCTACCGTTGTTTTGACCTTAACACTCGTAAAATTATCATCTCCTGTCATGTTGTTTTCGATGAAACTTCCTTTCCCTACACTGTCGGCACAACCAGCTTCACACCATCACCTTCCGCAGGCAATCACGCCACCCCACCGGATCCCACCGCCATCTTCCTTGATCCCCGTGTCCAATCATTACCTGTCGCGCCACCCAACCAAACCACGCCACCTCGCCCCCTGTCTCCTTTGACACCCACAACGCATGTGCCTTCTCCTCAGACCGCGCCCCGCTCGCCGACCAACCAATCCTCAGCCGTATCAACCTCGAGCGCCACGCCGCCTTCCACCACGCCAGCTTCCCACTCACCACCAGCATCCACTCCCAGTCCTCCACGTCAGCCGACTCTACCCCCATATGCTGTTCCGGTCACACCACCTGATAATGCTCATCGGATGCACACCCGAGCCAAACGCGGTTATTTAATTCCTAGACAACACCTTAACCTGTCTCTTTCCACCGACATTTCCCCTATTCCTTCTTCATACCGTACTACACTAAAAGACAACCGTTGGCACGATGCTATGCGTGATGAATTTGATGCTCTAATTCGGAATGATACTAGGTCTTTGGTTCCTTGTCCTGCAGGTGTCAATGTGGTTACTGGAAAATGGATTTTCCGTCACAAGCTGAACCCCGATGGTTCTCTCTCTCGGTATAAAGCTCGCTGGGTCCTCCGAGGATTTACTCAACAAGAGGGTGGTGACTATGGGGAAACTTTCAGTCCTGTCGTGAAGCCTGCTACCATCCGAGTGGTCCTTAGCATTGCTACCTCGCGCTCATGGCCTATCCACCAACTGGATGTCAAGAACGCTTTCTTGCACGGAGAGCTTGCTGAAACAGTATACTGCTCTCAACTGGCTGGTTTTGTTGATTCTGCTAATCCGTCCCATGTGTGCAAGCTCAAGAAATCTCTATATGGTCTGAAATAAGCACCTCGCACCTGGTTCCTTCGGTTTGCAGCATACCTTCACAGCCTCGGATTCATTAGCTCGAAAAGTGATTCCTCTCTTTTCATTTATCACTCAGCCAATGCCACTGCCTATCTGCTCCTATATGTGGACGACATCATCCTCACTGCTAGCTCCGACTCGCTCCTTCAGCGCATCATTGCATCTCTCAGTTCTGAATTTGCTATGAGTGATCTGGGGGCTCTACATCATTTTCTTGGTGTCAACGTTCATCGCACATCTCATGGATTGTTTCTGTCTCAACAGCAGTAGGCCTTGGATCTCCTGGAACGGGCCGAAATGCTCAACTGCAACCCGATCTCTACTCCTATTGACACCAAGTGCAAACTGTCAGCTCAGGATGGTCCCTCCGTGAAAGATCCCTCGAAATATCGTAGCATTGCCGGTGCCCTACAGTACTTGACCTTGACAAGACCGGATCTCTCCTATACTGTCCAGCAAGTTTGCCTTTTCATGCATGATCCACGAGAGACTCATCTTCAGCTTATGAAACGGATTTTGAGCTATGTACAGGGTACATCTCATCTCGGTCTTCAGCTTTACGTTGGTTCCTCGTCCGAGTTGGTGGCATACTCCGATGCTGATTGGGCAGGCTGTCCTGACACACGCAAGTCTACTTCTGGCTTCTGTGTTTTTCTTGGCAAGAATCTCGTTTCATGGTCCTCCAAACGACAGCAAACAGTCTCTTGATCCAGGGCTGAAGCTGAATATCGTGCTGTGGCTAACTGCGTGGCTGAATCCGTGTGGCTACGCCAACTTCTCACCAAGTTGCATCAACCTCCAACGAAGGCAGCCGTCGTCTACTGTGATAACATCTCCGCCATCTATCTCTCAACGAATCCAGTTCAACACCAACGTACCAAGCATGTTGAGATTGATCTTCACTTCGTTCGGGATCGTGTTGCTCTAGGAGAGGCCCGTGTTCTTCATGTTCCCACCAGCTCGCAGTACGCCGACATTTCTACCAAAGGATTACCGTCATCAGTGTTTCAAGACTTCCGAACCAGTCTCAACATTGTGTCCCACCATGTTTCGACTGCGGGGGGGGGGGGGGGGGGGGGGGGGGGGTGTTGAATTGTATTTCATGTAGGACTCGGTTCGGTTAGGTTTTACCTCTCCCCCCCCCCCCCCCCTATATAAACACTTGTAATCCTTGGTTTATTATCAATATACGAAACTATCCTGTCTTCTATGGTATGTAAAAAGGATCCAGCTATTTGTATATAGGGCCCCTATTTTTTTGCCTTGCACCAGGGCCTGACATCTCAGGGCCGGCCCTGCGAGCGACCGACGGCCATGGCCAACGGCATGAGGAGGCGGCAACGTAGGGTCGATCCACCAGTGGAGCCGGCCTTGACAGCGAGCATGAGACAAGGAGGCGATACGGATATCTCAGATCAGAAGATCTGGGGTTACGGCCTCCAGCCCAACCACCACCACGTACAAGTGCCGCCGAAAGCAACATACTCCTACTACGCCCATACGCTAGTTTATTCAATACATATAGTACTCCATAAGCTAAGATAAACAGAGATACATCAGGACCAGTTCAAGCACAAGGGTCGTCCATGTCTACAACCAAGGCAGTCACACATATGCGGATGCCTAGCCCAGAGTCAATTAAGCAACAGCTGCAGAAAGGTACCTTAGATAAGAATACAAAAGCAAAGGCGCCACTAAAATCGTTAAAAACCTGCAATATAATATTTAGATTGACCCTGAACCAGATAAAGATAAGCATATTGGCATAGCTTCCATCACGCCTTTGAGTTGCGTGTGAGCATCGCACAGTTATCGCACTCTTTCAACATTTTATTTTTGAAACTCGTACACGTAAAATGACACCCCATCACATGCATGCGAACCGATGCAGATTGAAAGAAGTTAGGCCGTAAATAAAACCAAGCTTCTACTCTGATGGGTGAAGAAGCTACACGAGTTCTTGCTTGCAACATACTACGGCTATGCAAAAACAAAAGTCTCAGTTGGCTGGTAAGTACATCCCAGGACTGCACGATCGGTAAAGAAAACTCTCAATCGACTCGTACGGGCCTGTATGGCCGGCTCTGCGGATGTGAGTGATGATTTCATCCGACTTCATCAAATAGGATGAGCCTGTCCAGATCGGTCATTTTTTTTTTTCATTTTGAGATGTGTACAACTACAAACCAGACTGGTTTAAGAACCTCATCCTACTATTGGGCTAAATGTGCTTAATAGCAAGCGGACCACCAAGCCTAACCGAAGATACCAAGGCCCAGACTGGGTTGAAACCAGACAAGCTCCAACAGTAATGCTATATATCGCCGGAGCTCACTAGAACTCCCTCTAAACCGAAAAAAGGGTATTAGCGTACGAGTTGTACAGGCGATGCTGTTTTCTTACGACATATTTAACGGATCGGAGATGGTATATCTGTTTCTGTTTTGTTTTATTTTTGCTTTCTATTTTGCATTCTTTTTATTTTTATTTGTTTACTAGTAAATTGCGCGTGCGTTGCAACGGAATAGAAATAGTCTCTATATATATACCATGAGTTATTATAAATGAAGTTCAAAAATAATTTGTATGTTAACACGAAACATTTTTATGAACACGAAATATTATTAAGATGGTACAGAAAAGCTAGTCGTTGCACTTGATGCCACTTTGTGAATCGACGTCTTGATCAGTAGAGTGTGCATCGAGGCACTCTGAACTCGTACTAGAGTGCAGCAAAATTCAGAAACTGGCCGACTGTACTGAACTTTGTGAAGCACTCTGAACTCATAGTATTCGAGGTACTCTGAACTCTCACTCTGCAATAAGATTCAGTACTGGCCAACTCTGCTGATCCAAATCTAGCTACAACTCGTACTACCTAAATGTTTGAGGAACAAATTTGCCTAAACGTCTATCTTATTCTAGTCTTCTGAATTGAATTACACTGATTACAGGTATGTTCGCTCAGCTCAATGCCCTCCATTAATGCGCAACACGTGTTCCTCCTTCTCCTTCTACTCTCTCCTCCACACCAAACAGGCACACGGGATGACGGGAAATTCTTGGAGCCCCACACTCATGGCTAAAGTCGAACCATTGCCCTGGCCGCTGACTGCCGTTTTCGTCCACACCGCCCGCCTTGTGCTCCACCTCCGATCCAAGAAACTCCAAGCGCCCAAGCAGTTGTCGCCGCACCAGCAGATGTCACGGCCACCTGCTCACTTCCTCTACCGTCGACGCTCATGGCAGCGGCGAGCCGGCGACCCTCCCGCCTACTGGCGCACGGCGAGCTAGGCATCCGCTGGTGGGGGTGGGGCGTTCTGTTGCTCAGCGTCGGGGACTTCGCATCGGCAGATCGAAGGTCCTCCAGCAGTCTAGCGACGCATCTGCTCTGTATCACCATGCTCTGTGCGCAGACGTGGCTGCCCATCGATTGGAGAGGAAGAAGTACTAACCGACGGACGAAAACGTAATTAAGCGACGACGAAAATTGGGGAAGAAACCCGCCTTGTCGGCACGCGCCCGCAGCCGTCGTTCGAGGCTGCCGGGTGTCTTAGAATAAGACGCCAGCAACAGCAGTGGAGGAGACCAGCGCTGCAATCTATGGAGGAGAGCAGCAGCAGACGCTCGGGGATGTCACCCAGGGGGCTGAGGGGAGGCACGACAATGATCTGCATGGTGAGACGGAGTCAGCCGGGTTGGATCGCTCCATGGCGGTGCTATGGAGGTAGGGGCGGTGGAGTGGTTGCGGCGAGGGCGCCGTCGGCCAGACCAAGTCAGGGCAAGGAGCTCAGCGCGCCGCCCTGCACGACTCCCTTGCAGGTCGTTCTGCAGGCCGGACATGGACGGTACGATGCGGGTGAAGTTTCAACCACACGGCTGGTGCCGCGTGGCGCCCTCCAGAAGTAGACGAACCCACCTCAGCACCGCGTTCTACGTGTCCCGTCCATGGCGCCCTGGACGGCCTCGGAGAAGAATCGATCCCGTGGCAACGATGCAAATTTTGTCAGGGTCTTGACTCGTGTGGTCGCTCACGGGCCTAGTTCAGTGTTTTCTTTTACGAACCGTTTTTTACTTAAGAGGGGCAATGGTGGGTAAATACCTAAAATTGTAAGGGGTAAAATCGTCCAAAAAAAGGGTCGACGAAAAAATTGGTAGAAATCTTAGTGCCTTTATCTATATACAAAAAAATAATAATAAAGAAATGAAGCTTTATTGCGGTACGTCTTTTTTTATACTGATTTTACCCCTATGAGGTCGGACATATTACAATGTATGCCACCGCCGAGTGGAGGGTAACGATTCGTTTTCTTTTCTCCTCGCTCGTGTATCCCTCGACAGCCCTGCGCAGAGAGAGGAGACAAGGCCAGCGCAGCATATCAAAATTGACCGGCGAAATCGGAGCGACCTTCACTACGGGCTGCAAGATTGAGCGCCCCCGACGACCATCCCCGCTCGGCGCACTGGAGGCCTCACTCGCATCGTCTTCCTCTCAGGGCTCGACAATCCTGAATCCGGCACAAGCGCCACGAAGCAGCAGGGCTTTGCGCCATGGTGTCCAGGACGCCCATGATGACACCGGCCCGAGGCACCTCCGTGAACACGTCCTCGCCGTCGTCCTGAAAGTTTCAGCTGTACGAATCGAGTGGAGGTGCCCTAGGACGAGCGAATCGAAACCTTTTTCCTCAGAATCCGGCCGGCCAACATTGTACATCTCCATGTACTCTGACCACATGTGAGCTGCTGCGGCTCGCTTGGGAACAAGGGCTGAAGGGGCCGCAGCTATTCAAGGTTCTGGTCCCATTCTCCAGCAGTGGCGGCGTGGAGGAGATGAAGTCTTGTGGCGGGCTGTCGGAATCTGATTATCCACCGTCTGTCTCCTGCATCAGTTGACATGATCCGTGAAGTGGCCTTCATAGCGTAGGACGATGAGCACAACATGATACGTGGAGTGGAACTCATGCCTTGCTTCGCTCCTCCGACTCGAGGAGACGAGGATGGTGGGCGCGCGTTTACCGGCCTCTACGACGTCCGATTGCGCCACCTCTAGGTGCGGCGATGTCGCCCTCTACATGCTCGCCACCGGCTTCTATTTTGTGATTTTAAAATCGGAGTCGGCGGCGATGACAGTTTGAGTATAGAAACAGAACCGGCAACGATCTTGGCTAATGGCTAGGGGAAAGGATCGAGAATCTGTGCCTGCAGGATGAATCAATGGTAACCATCGTTGGGTCTTGAGTAAGGGACTGTCAGATACGGTACATCACATAATCAAACCTGTATAGACCCTGTTCAGAGGTATTTGGAACCGTAAATTCTAGCCTTATGTGGTGGTCGTGGCATGAGAGAGACTAGGAGAACCATAGCAAATACAGAGCCTCCATTGGCATGTCGTCGAGTGGGCGGAGCAGCTGAAAGCGAGCCTCATTGAAAGCCGCCACCAGAGGAGTTTGTCAAGATTAACGCTGATGTCATATAATCTATATAATAGTAAAATTAAATCGAGAGGTTGGGAGTGCTTTGCTGAGATTATACAGCTGGTGTCTGCAGCTGCAGGTCCTCTTGTGAGCCTATCGGACCCTCCTCATGCACAAGCTTGGTTTGATGAAGGCCATTAAAGTTGCCGATTGGCTTGTCGTGAATGGGGTTATAGTTTAGGCTAATAAGTACTGAACAACGAACTGAAGGATGCTCTTAGCTTCACAGCTTATGGCCGCGCTCCCCTGTTGCATCATGTTTTATGACTTAAGTTCCGTCTTTGTACTCAGTTTATTAAGGTGCATATTATAATTTTGACATCTTCTTCTTTATATGAATGACTATTCTGTTGTATGCATTGGGTCGTTACATAAAAATAGTATAGATCAATGAAATATATGGAGTGAGAATTAGAGAATACATCTGAATGTTAGTTCAAACCAAAACTACAATTTTTCTAGATAGCTATTCAGCATGACACATAAAGAGCGGGTTGTCCTTAGATTTTTTTCTCCCGTTGCAACGCACAGGCATGTTTACTAGTTATAAAAAAAAGGTATATACAGATACTTCTTTTCTCGTTTTTCTTACTTTTAAGTACGTTTCATAAAAAATGGCCTCTCGGCCAAACTAATGATGTATATGGCCGTTCGGTTTGACGCCGAACTCAAAAAGTCAGACTCGAAAAGTTAGATTTGAAAAAAGTTTTACAAAACGGCCATATACATCATTAGTTTCACTCAAAGACCATTTTTAGCAAGAAAAATAACACTTTTTTTTGAGAAACACAGTACAACGCAAGCGCTCATATACACGCGCATACACTCACCCCCTATGAACGCACGCACGCACACCCTACCCCTATGAGCACCTTCGAGAGACTGAGCCGGCGGATCAGCTCTTGAGATTGACGAAGTCACCACAGACGCCTCGCTGTCGACGGGAACGTCGCCTCCCACCGAAGAATATTCCGCCTAAATGACAAACACCAGCGTCAAATCTAGGATTTGAACTCTGATGGGCTGGGGGTACAACCACCCTCCTAACCATCTTGCCACAGGCAAGTTCTAAAAAAAAGCACTTTTGATGAGTTTAAAAAGTGTTTCAGAATTAGTTTAAATTATTCTAATTCAAGATTTTATTTATATATGAAAATTGTTCTAATTTAAACGTTCTTCATATTTAAAAAAATTAAGATTGTGTTCATATTTGAAAATTGTTCCAATTTAACATTTGTTCACATCAAAAATTGTTCCAATTCAAGATTTTGTTCATATTTGAAAATTGTTCCAGTTAAAAAATCACATTAAAAATTGCTCAATTAAATATTTTTCATTTTCAAATATCCTTTAAATTTAAATTTTGTTCATAATCATAAATTGTTTAAATTCAAATTTTGTTCATATTGAAAGATTGTTCAAAATGAAAAGAATGTATTTTCATGTTTTTTATTTGATATTTCTGTCTAAAAATAAATAAAGCAAAATAGCAAATAATCACATGTTATGGGCCGAATCATTGCAGCCCATTTGTATGGGGGCTGCAAGCGGGCGTGATATATGAGCTCCAAAGATCGAGCTTCTTCGTGACGCCTTAAGCGCACTTTACTGCATCGACGTTGAAGATTGGCGCTTGCTCGAGCGGCCTAGGAAGAGTACTGCTTACCTTTTCTTATTCATTTTTTCCATTTGTTGTTTTCTTCTAAATTTTTCTTTTTCAATTTAATTTTAGAAATTTAGTGAAAATATGATATAGATTTAAAAACGGTTTGATGAGGTTTAGATAAAATGTTCAAAAGAAGAAAAAAGTCTAGGCAGTTTTTTATAAAATTGTCCTCGAGGTAAAAGATTGTCCACGTAGTACACAATAATTATTCAGCACATTCAAGAAATGGTTCACTTCTAAGATGATTCAAAAATTCTTCATACAATATAAAATTAAATATTCCCATGGTTTAGAAAATGTCCACGAGTTATAACAAAGTTACCACCATTCTAAATTCAGGAGATTAAAATAATACTTACTATAATGAAAGAATATTAATATAGTTTCAAAAGAAATTTAACGACTAAACAAAAATGAACATAAAAAGGAAATAAAAACAGTAAAATCCAAAAATGAAAAATGAAAAAAAATAGAAAGGCAAGTGGAAAAAGGAATGCCGGCCTGCCACACTATCGTTTGACGGTCGTGGCGGTAAGAGGACGTGTTAAGCATCAAATAGGAATCATCCAAAGAAGTGCTTAAAATGTTACGTAGTATCTGTTTAGAGGACACATATACGTATGGCAGTAGCCACAGCTGCCTGACAGGATTACTCATACCAAATACTCCCTCCGTAGTAAACAAAAAATATTTTAACACAATATATATCCATATATATGAAGGGCTTTTTTGGATCACAGGATTTCAAAAGACAGGAATAGGATAAACACATGAATTTGATAGGGTTGCAGGTATAAAACAGAGGATTGTAAAACAGAGGAAATATGCAGGATTAGTCATTCGAATAAAGCACATCAAAACCACAGGAAAGGTGTCTCCATCCTACGATAATGAGTGTAAAAAAAGAGGTTAGAGTGGATGTTGAAATTACTATGGGATTGAAGGGTAGAAATGCAATCCATATGAATTTTGAAGGTGTGATTCCTTTGATCCACTGGGCTTCTTTAGGAGAAAAAATTCCTATGGATTGAATTCCTCCAAAATTCCTTTAAAAATCCTTCAAGCGAGAGGGCCGAATATTGCAATAAGATTTGTAAATATATCGTGTTAAAATATCTTACATTTTAATATGGAGGGGGTACCTTTAAAAAAAATGCACATCAGCTGGCCGCCCGCTACGCATCACGCTCTACGAGATTGCCACTAGGTAGATCTTTTCAAAAGCTCAACAACTTTGCAAAAATGCATATATATAATATTTTTGGAAAACTTTAACAAAAATAATCATTTTTAAAAGTATTTCAGAATAAAACTCTTTTTTTTGTAGCGCCCAACGATAGAGTGCTACCCTCTTCGCAATAGAGGCCTGCACCGGGTAGCTATGGACCTACCAACGTGGTATGATGGGTCTCATGTGGTCGGAGGGTAGCGCCATATACTCCCTGGACAATTTGACCCATTAAAAAATGAGACCTAATCCCAAAAGAGTGATTTAACGAATTGTATTTATTTTGTGCCTATTAAGAATTCATCTCCGTCATTTTTTCTATAAATAGGTCACTATATGCAAAATAACATGTCTTAATATTCATGCAGAAAACAACACACCGTATATTTAGGAACCCTATATTCAGGAATTGAGTGAGTATTGCGATGCTATGCTCATGATGCTAGCGCCATAGATACGCTTCCAACTCGTTTTTATTTTTATTTGGATTTTCCTCGTGTGCTTGGTACATATCTGTGCATGATCGAACCTTCAACTTAGCTAGCTAGCTAGTACCACCATCGTATTTGGACATTCTCTCACTGCTTCTACCGATTGATCAAAACCTCAAGTTAATAATCTACCTACTAGCTAGTTGCTACTCTCTCCATCAAAATATAAGATGTTTTAGTATAAGAAATGTGCACATGTATATAGATACATCACTAGTGGAATCCGGGGCTGTAGTCCCGGTTCCAGAGGGGCTCTAGTCCCGGTGTAGCAACCGGGACTACCAAAGCGGGACTAGAGCCCCCCCCCCCTTTTGTCGTGTGTTAAACCGAACCGGGACTAGAGCCCTCCCCCAATGAGAGGCAAGCACGTGGACGCGGCTGTGCGCGGGGAGGTCGACCCCTTTAGTCCCGGTTCGTAACACGAACCGGGACTAGCAGTTTGCTTTTTTTTTTGAATTTCGACCAATTTTTAGGGTTTTGCTTTTTTTCGTTTCGAGCAGTTTTCAGGGTAGGGGTTTCGACCAGTTTTTCGTTTCGAGCAGTTTGCTTCATGCGCACAAAACACGTAAAAAATATTGTACGAAGCGTGTGAAGTTGCATCATGCGTATACACAATTACATAAAGATCACGTTGATAACACATACACAATTAAATACGTGGTAAATCGAGATCACGTTGTCCGGTTCCAGGAACTTTTTTACATGGAGATCAATATTACATGTGCGCATACTAGTCAAAATTGTGGAACTCTCCGGTGACCGGTATGACATGGTCGAGGAAAAATCCCGCCAACTCCTCTGCAATTGCTTTGAAGCGGGTATTTAGTGGTAACTCGCTGCGCTTTCTTGCCAACTGTAAAATAATGATATCACAATGAATACATGAGATATGAAGCACGATTGATGGTATAAAAATAATGTTGTGACTAGAGCTTTACGTACTTCACGACTTCTTTTGCTCGTCAAACTCTCGTTCACCACATTGTGCATGTACTCGCAGACGAAGAATCCACATAAGTCAGTCCCGGTTGGCTGTCTTAGGCAAGTCTATAGAAGAATAGAATATAATCAAATAATAATAAAGTGTGATAATGGTGCATGGGACTAGTTATAGTACTATACTTACTGTGTTAGGACGCCACACCAGCTTTTTGGCCATCCACTGGTCGGATCTTCCGCGATGAACGTTTCCCAAACGCTGCCCGACAAATAAAATGAATAAAAATGAGTCCTAAATTTGTTGATACTAGGAAATGAACGAAAGAGGCAATAAGAAATGAAATTACCTTGTCACCAAATCAAATAATGTCTTGTATTCTGTAGGGCATCTCCTTGACGAGTCAAGGGTAACAATTTCTCCTTTCCGCAAGTTAATAACGAGAAGAATGTAATGGTATCTGCGCACGTTTATAAATAGTCATGCATAACTTATCAATTAAACTTAAGATCGGGTGAGAAAAATAGAAATAGTAATAAACAGTAACACTCACTTGAAATTGTAAGGCCATAATATATATTTTTTGTAAGCTTGTCGCTTGAAAAATATTAGCAAATTCCCCGGTGTATGCTTGTTCACATTTGGATCAATTATGTTATCTTCATGCATTATATGGGGGTCAATGAACCCAATGTCCTTGATTTTCTGCTTCTTGCAGTCTTGCATCTTCTTTCTGCGTAATACACAGCGCACAAAATATTATAGAGAGGATTATCACAGACAATGAACGAGTTGAGTTAAAGACTAAAATTACTGAAATAGATCACTTACAGACAATAGGCACTGATGATTGATTTGTCGAGGGCCCGGAGATTGTATAACTGAAAGAATTCGGAGAAGTAAATGATGATACTGTACTCTTGGAAATAATGCTCTTCCTTAACATCCAACATGAGAGCATCTTTCCCCTCCTTTACGGCATTCTTGTACCAGGCTTGAAGTTGCCGCATTCTTGTGGGTAAGTCGCCGTCGAGTAAATTCTCCCCGGGAACATAATTAGCAACAACATCAGCAAAGGGAATATCATCTCCTGGATCATGCGTATATACCAGGTCCCGCACCTTGATGTTTTTGAGAACATTATCGTTATCCACCTTAAGCGAGGGGGCCGACTGTGCGTCTTGTTCTCCGAGCTGAGCAACTTGTTTCCCTTTTTTCGATCGATTTTCCATCTCTTCTTCATACGACTTCTCAATCGAGCGAGCATAGTCTGTTGGAAGCGGCGGTGGAGGATTGTATAGGGCGTCGAGGCAACGGTCAATTTTCTCCTGAGGTATTCCGGCAGTAAATTTTGGAGGAGGCAATTGTTTCGCTAACGCTTTCTGTTTCACGCGCTCAAGCCAGGCATCCGTATGTTCTTTGCAGGCGATCTCGTTTTCCTCGGCGGTTTTCTCCCAAGGTAACTTTGGAGTAGGCGGCGGTGTTTTCTGCTTTCTAGGTTTCTGCCTCCTAACAGGAGAACCGGACTGGCGCTTCCTCGAGAACGACTTAACAGGCGGCAAAGACTGAGATGGCCTCGCGCTGGGGACCCTCTCGGAGAGCGGTGGGCTTTGCTGATGAGTTGGAGATGGACTCGGGCTGGGGTCCCTATCGGGGAGGTGTGGGCTTTGCTGATGAGGGGGAGATGGACTCGGTCTGGGGTCCCTCTCGAGGAAGAGTGGACTTTGCTGATGAGGTGGACTCCTAGAACGAGGAGACGGTGGCCTTGGCTGGTGTTCTGGAAAGACGATGTATTTCTTGGGCCACAGGGCGAAGCCACGCTTGACGTCTGCCAATGTCTTCTCTTCGTCACCTCCAGGAATCTCAAGGTCCAAGGTTTCAAATCCCGGCATAATTTCATCCACCCCGACACGAGCATAGCCATCTGGAATTTCACCACAATGGTAGAGTTCTCCAGGTTGGATTACTAAAGCAAGGCCCACCGCCACCTTCAAAGTTATGTTTCTCATTGCTATATGTAGCTCACAACTTGTAGGCTCTGTGATGTCATCCACAGGGTAGGGACCATCGACTTGACGCGTGGAACCAACGCTGCTCCTACCTCGAGATGGGGCGACATCGGCTTGAGGATCTAATTCCACCCGCTGCTGAGGTTCCGTTCTTTGCTCCTTCAATGCTTGCAGCATTTCCCGTGTCTCCTTCAGACCACGTTCCAGTTCTGATATCCGGTCGGCCTCCTTCTTCTTACTTCTGTTGCGGCTTCTATAAGTGTTAGCGGAATCCGGCCACGCAGTCTTAAACGTAGTACCGCCGGGATAGCCTCGAGCTCGTCCAACATGTTCTGGATTACCCAGGGCCCGGGTCAGCTCGTCATCCTCTCTATCGGGTATGAACGTACCATTGCGAACATCGCGAATTGCATCTTCAAGCTTCTTTTTGATTTTGTCAACTAAATCCTTCCATTTTCCTTTTCCAACAATCTCTCCAGTAACTGGGTCCAACACTGCCCCATGCGCAAACAACCAGAATTTTGATCTCTCGGGCCAGTCAAGTGTCTGTGGACGGACCCCTGATCGAAGCAGTTTTTCTTCATATGCTAACCACTTAGGAATGGCGCTCTTGTAGCCACCTGTCCCCAAACTATGGTGATATATCTTCAACTTAGCATTCTCCTTATTTACCTCCGATCGGGAAATAGCCATATCTGATTGCCTATACGCCTTAAACGCCGCCCATTCAGGTTCTAACTTCTTCCCTTGTGCTCCAGTGAAATCTGGGTCTTCTTTTGTTTCTTCATATTGATTCCATAACTTTTTCTTCCAGTTACGGAATTGTTCTGCCATCTTCATAAGAGTCCACTTCTTGAGGTTATCTTTCTTCATTTTAGAGAGATCTTGCGGGAGGGTGAAATGTGATAACAGCGTGTCATAAACCAAATCCTTAAGAACTTGGTGAACATAACATGGGTCCTCCACATCTGCGGCCGCCGGCTTATTCCATTCACGTATGCTGATTGGGATCATGTACCTAACAATAACTCCAGCTTGACTTATAAATTTGCTGCGATTCCGTTTTGGTTCGAGCGGTTCGCCATTATCAGCAATTTCCTCAATGGGTAACTTTGGATCCTCGCTCGTCATTCTTTTTGCCTTGCCTCGAGGAGCAGATGCTGGCTGTTTTTTGGCAGATTTGCTCGATGCGGATGGCTAAAATAAAAATGAGTCGTTAATAAATGCAACACAAATAAATTAATGCATGTAGTTAACAAATAACATATCGCCCTATTATATACACAGTTACACCTCTCCACCGGAGTTTGTTGCGGTCACATCTTGTGACTCCATTCCAATCTCGAAGTCGTTCAAGAATTGTTCGAAATCATCATCATTCACATCTCCTCCAGCTCGGGCATTGTTATAAATTAGCTGCTCCATTTGGTCTTCAATCTGCTCATCTCGTCCAAATAGTATTTCTTCCATCGGCTCCTCTCGAAAGTGCTCCATAGCTCAAATTTACCTGTAATCATTTACCACAATCTATTTTACAACAATCTATTCAAAGAATATAAATTATGACTGAAACATAAACACGTTAAATTCACGAATATATGCATACATATAATTCACATAAAGTGAGCATAAACACGTTTGAGTATTATGTTCGTATGCATACACAAATGCCAAAAATATACAAATGCAAAATAAGGTGCACAAATTGCTCATATTCAAAATTGTATTAAACTCAAAGATTTCACACCTTTTTTTTTGGATATTTCGACGGGAACTTCAACAACAGATCTATGTGTCAACGGTTTTTTCATTGAAGTTACCATCTGTGGTAACTTATTATTAAACCTATGCAAGTATCAAAATGGTTCACTAGTAATACTATGCATATACATAATTCACATTTACAAATTTTCATCACATCACATATAACTCTCACTATTTTTTAATAGATCGTATAACTCTCACATATAACTCTCACACTAGCTAATTGCCCGTGCGTTGCTACGGGTTAAAATATTTGAATGACTTGTATTTCATAAATATGCTCATAAATATACTCCCACAAATTATACTAAGTACAATGTGGTCTATGTACAAAAGAATACATTTCACATAGAATAAATTTTGAAATGGCACAATGAAGTTACAAAATATTTCTTTCACATGTTCTCACATAGAATAAATTTTGAAATGGCACAATCAAGTTACAAAATATTTCTTTCACGTGTTCTCACAGAGAATAAATTTTGAAATGGCACAATCAAGTCACAAAATATTTCTTTCACATGTTGGCAAGAACCAATTATATTCAACTGTAGTCAAATAACTATAATTTATAAAAAGTTGCACATTATCTAGCAAATTTTCAATCTAAGGTACAAATCCTACCATATCTAAGGTACATTATCTAGCATTTCATATATGTAGCAAATTTAGCAAATATATGTACATTATCTAGCATATATTTCTAGCAAATTTCATATCCAAAGTGGAGGCCGAGGCGACGTGCTCGAGCAGGAACCAGATGAGGCGACAGAGGTCCGACGAGGCGGCGCAGCAGAGGGCGTGGAGGCGCTGGAACCCGGGGAGGAGCTTCGACGAACCGAGCATGGCGGCTAGGGTTCGCGGCGGCACCGGAGATGGAGCGGAGCAGCGGCAGGGCACGGCGGACCTCGGGGGCGTCGGAGGTAGGAGCGGAGCAGCGGCAGGGCACGGCGGCGCCGGAGATGGCTGGCAGCGGCCGGAGCACAGAACTAGAGGAGGCCGAGGGAGGGAGGGGAGGAGGCTTACCGGCGACGACGAGGTGGAGCAGATCGACGGCGAGGTGGAGCGGAGAGACGGCGAGGTGGACCGGCAGAGCGACGGCGAGGCGCAGCGGCAGGGCACAGCGGCGGCGCGGCAGACGGCGGCAACGGCGTCGGAGGCGGCAGGATGAGGCGTCGATTTGGGGAGAGACTGAAAATTTTCGATGCGAAACCGCACTAAAGTGCTTGAAACAAGCCTTTAGTCCCGGTTCTAGCCACGAACCGGGACTAAAGGACTGTCTGGGCCGCGAAAAATTGCGCGCGAAGCCCAGCGGCCCTTTAGTCTCGGTTGGTTTTACCAACCGGGACAAATGCTGTTTTTTTTTGTTTCCATGTTTCTTTTTCTTTTTCTTTTTCTTTTGAATGGTTTTTGTTTCTGTTTTCTTTTATATACTTTGGTTTACTTTTTTTTGAATTATTTTGTTTCTAGTTTCCTTTTCTGTTTTGTTTTATATTCTTTGATTTAAAGATTCCAAACTGATTTTTTAAATTAGTTTTGCCTAGTTAAATGAGTTTATGTTGAATTTTTTAAATTAATTCAAATTTGAACTACAACTGTTTAATAGTTTGTTCTGAAATTTTGGGAAAAATCATTTTAAGGTACACAACTAGTGGTTATATCACTGAAGCATTGATGATTCTAGAAAATATTACCTCTTTCGATGAATAGTCATCGCTACCGTTTTTTCCTTTTTTTAAGTGGAAAAAATGAGGTTTTTTGTGAAGGACGTACAGAAAATATGACTCCAAATGGCACCCAACTAATTTTCACTAAGAGTGGTGCACATATGATGGATGATCCCCAGGTATGAGTTTTTTCTTTGAATTCTAACTAATTTCCCCTAGTTAATTGAGTTTATGTTGATTTATCGAAAGTAATTCAAATTTGAACTACAACTGTTTGATAGTTTGGTCTGAAACTTTTGGAAAAATCATTTTAAGGTACACAACTAGTGGTTATATCACAGAAACATTGATAGTTCTAGAAAATATCACCTCTTCCGATGATTTGTCATAGCGACCGTTTTGATCGTTTTTAAGAAAAAATGTAATAAAGTGATAAACACCTCAAAAAATCAAATCTTTTGGCATGGGATCCTTATATGTGTACTAGTTGCTATGAAAAATGATAAACTTGATTTTTGCCAACTTTTGCAAAAAAAGTCTTCACAAAAAGGTCTATCATGTATGAACATCTAGAAGTTTCAAGACAAATGACCAAGTTATGGTCATTTCCACGGCATAGTTTGTGATAAAGATCTCATACTCCACACATAGGTGCATATTGGTATATTAAACAACCTTGCCAAAGGGATTCTTCAAATTATTTTCATAAATATCATTTTCCTTTTTTTAAGTGGAAAAAATGAGGTTTTTTGTGAAGGACGTACAGAAAATATGACTCCAAATGGCACCCAACTAATTTTCACTAAGAGTGGTGCACATATGATGGATGATCCCCAGGTATGAGTTTTTTCTTTGAATTCTAACTAATTTCCCCTAGTTAATTGAGTTTATGTTGATTTATCGAAAGTAATTCAAATTTGAACTACAACTGTTTGATAGTTTGGTCTGAAACTTTTGGAAAAATCATTTTAAGGTACACAACTAGTGGTTATATCACAGAAACATTGATAGTTCTAGAAAATATCACCTCTTCCGATGATTTGTCATAGCGACCGTTTTGATCGTTTTTAAGAAAAAATGTAATAAAGTGATAAACACCTCAAAAAATCAAATCCTTTGGCATGGGATCCTTATATGTGTACTAGTTGCTATGAAAAATGATAAACTTGATTTTTGCCAACTTTTGCAAAAAAAGTCTTCACAAAAAGGTCTATCATGTATGAAGTTATGGTCATTTCCACGGCATAGTTTGTGATAAAGATCTCATACTCCACACATAGGTGCATATTGGTATATTAAACAACCTTGCCAAAGGGATTCTTCAAATTATTTTCATAAATATCATTTTCCTTTTTTTAAGTGGAAAAAATGAGGTTTTTTGTGAAGTAAGTACAGAAAATATGACTCCAAATGGCACCCAACTAATTTTCACTAAGAGTGGTGCACATATGATGGATGATCCCCAGGTATGAGTTTTTTCTTTGAATTCTAACTAATTTCCCCTAGTTAATTGAGTTTATGTTGATTTATCGAAAGTAATTCAAATTTGAACTACAACTGTTTGATAGTTTGGTCTGAAACTTTTGGAAAAATCATTTTAAGGTACACAACTAGTGGTTATATCACAGAAACATTGATAGTTCTAGAAAATATCACCTCTTCCGATGATTTGTCATAGCGACCGTTTTGATCGTTTTTAAGAAAAAATGTAATAAAGTGATAAACACCTCAAAAAATCAAATCCTTTGGCATGGGATCCTTATATGTGTACTAGTTGCTATGAAAAATGATAAACTTGATTTTTGCCAACTTTTGCAAAAAAAGTCTTCACAAAAAGGTCTATCATGTATGAACATCTAGAAGTTTCAAGACAAATGACCAAGTTATGGTCATTTCCACGGCATAGTTTGTGATAAAGATCTCATACTCCACACATAGGTGCATATTGGTATATTAAACAACCTTGCCAAAGGGATTCTTCAAATTATTTTCATAAATATCATTTTCCTTTTTTTAAGTGGAAAAAATGAGGTTTTTTGTGAAGGACGTACAGAAAATATGACTCCAAATGGCACCCAACTAATTTTCACTAAGAGTGGTGCACATATGATGGATGATCCCCAGGTATGAGTTTTTTCTTTGAATTCTAACTAATTTCCCCTAGTTAATTGAGTTTATGTTGATTTATCGAAAGTAATTCAAATTTGAACTACAACTGTTTGATAGTTTGGTCTGAAACTTTTGGAAAAATCATTTTAAGGTACACAACTAGTGGTTATATCACAGAAACATTGATAGTTCTAGAAAATATCACCTCTTCCGATGATTTGTCATAGCGACCGTTTTGATCGTTTTTAAGAAAAAATGTAATAAAGTGATAAACACCTCAAAAAATCAAATCCTTTGGCATGGGATCCTTATATGTGTACTAGTTGCTATGAAAAATGATAAACTTGATTTTTGCCAACTTTTGCAAAAAAAGTCTTCACAAAAAGGTCTATCATGTATGAAGTTATGGTCATTTCCACGGCATAGTTTGTGATAAAGATCTCATACTCCACACATAGGTGCATATTGGTATATTAAACAACCTTGCCAAAGGGATTCTTCAAATTATTTTCATAAATATCATTTTCCTTTTTTTAAGTGGAAAAAATGAGGTTTTTTGTGAAGTAAGTACAGAAAATATGACTCCAAATGGCACCCAACTAATTTTCACTAAGAGTGGTGCACATATGATGGATGATCCCCAGGTATGAGTTTTTTCTTTGAATTCTAACTAATTTCCCCTAGTTAATTGAGTTTATGTTGATTTATCGAAAGTAATTCAAATTTGAACTACAACTGTTTGATAGTTTGGTCTGAAACTTTTGGAAAAATCATTTTAAGGTACACAACTAGTGGTTATATCACAGAAACATTGATAGTTCTAGAAAATATCACCTCTTCCGATGATTTGTCATAGCGACCGTTTTGATCGTTTTTAAGAAAAAATGTAATAAAGTGATAAACACCTCAAAAAATCAAATCCTTTGGCATGGGTTGAGCCACCAACCGGGACTAAAGAAGCACACGGATCGTGTGTTTCTTTCAAGCACTTGTGAGCCGTTAGATCAGGAGTGTGTTTCTTTCAAGCACTTGTGAGCCGTTAGATCAGGAGTGTGTTTCTTTCAAGCACTTGTGAGCCGTTAGATCCCGGTTGTTGTTACCAACCGGGACTAAAGAAGCACACGTACCCTATATATAGCCCCCCTCCCCTCGGCGGGTAGCAGAGAGCACTCAGTGAAGACATCTTTGGAACCTTCATATTGCGAAGGCACTCAAAAAATATTTTCTTCTCTTCTTTAGTAAGAGCGTAGCTTGCAGGACCTGGCTGATTCTCTGAATGAGTATCGTCTCGATGCATCTCTTCGCTCATACGTTGATGGGCCTGCCTTCCTTTCGGTGTACCTTTTTTTGACTTCCCATCTTTTGACTTCCCATACACGCCCAAGAAGTTTAGCAGGTTGCAGCAAATGTTCTTTGTCACGTGCATCACGTCGATTGCAGAGTGAATCTCTAGCATTATCCAATAGGGCAGCTCCCAAAATATAGATTTCTTCTTCCACATGGGTACGTGGTTGTTTGCGTCATTCGGAACAGTGAGTCCGCCAGGACCCTTTCCAAATATTACACTTAAATCCTTGACCATATCATGTATAACAGAACTAGAAGGGCGGGTAGGCCTCGGCCGATGATCTTCCTCACATTTGTAATGCTTGCCTTTCTTCCTTAACGGATGCTTGGGTACAAGAAACCGACGATGACCCAGGTACACATTCTTGTTACCTAAATGTATACTATCAGTCTCAGCTAAACAGTGCGTGCATGCATTGTATCCCTTGTTTGACTGTCCTGAAATGTTGCCAAGAGCAGGCCAATCATTGATGGTTACAAAAAGCAAAGCTCGTAGATCAAATTCCTCCAGTTTGTGCTCATCCCACACACGTACACCTTCTTCACGCCACAACTGCAAAAGTTCTTCAACTAATGGCCTGAGGTACACATCAATGTCGTTGCCAGGTTGCTTCGGGCCTTGAATGAGCACTGGCATCATAATGTACTTCCGCTTCATACACAACCAAGGAGGAAGGTTATAGATACATAGAGTCACGGGCCAAGTGCTGTGACTGGAGCTCTGCTCTCCAAAAGGATTAAAGCCATCCGTACTTAGACCAAATCTTAAGTTCCTTGCGTCATCTGAAAATGTCGGGAACTCTCTGTCAATTTTTCTCCACTGGGACCCATCCGCGGGGTGTCTCAACATCAAGTCTTTTTTACGATCTTCTTTGTGCCATCGCAACAACTTGGCATGCTCTCTGTTGCTGAACAAACGTTTCAACCGTGGTATTATAGGAGCATACCACATCACCTTTGCAGGAATCCTCTTCCTGGGGCGCGGCTCGCCCTCAACATCACCAGGGTCATCTCGCCCGATCTTATACCGCAAAGCACCACATACAGGACATGCATTCAGTTTTTCGTGCTCACCGCGGTAGAGGATGCAGTCGTTAATGCATGCGTGTATCTTATGCACCTCTAATCCTAGAGGGCATACCACCTTCTTTGCTTCGTACGTACTAGAGGGCAATTCGTTATCCTTTGGAAGCATCTTCTTAACTATTTTCAACAAATTTTCAAATCCCTTGTCAGAAGTACCATTCTCTGCCTTCCATTGCAGCAATTCAAGTGTGGTACCCAGCTTTTTCTGGTCATTTTGACAAGTTGGGTACAACAATTTGGCGTGATCAGCTAACATACGCTCCAACTTCAACCTTTCGTTTTCACTTCCACAGTCCATTTGTGCATCACGAATGGCCCGACGAAGATCATCGTCGGGCTCATCAATAATGGGATCTTCTTCAGTTTCGTCTTCTCCCATTGTTGTATCACTGAACCAAGGATACTTGTCATTATCCTCCTCTTGTTCATTTTCTTCCATCATAACCCCTGTTTCTCCGTGTTTGGTCCAACAATAATAACCAGGCATAAAACCATTATGCAAGAGGTGGGAGTGAATGACTTTTGAGGTAGAGTGATCACTCATATTCTTGCAGGCACTACATGGACAACGAATAAAACCATTCTTCGGCTTGTTTGCCTCAGCCACATGGAGAAAATTATGCATGCCATCAATGAACTCAGGACAACATCGGTCACCGTACATCCATTGTCGGTTCATCTGTATTACATAAAAGTATATCGAACCCCATTATTACACTACTGTCATGAATAATATGTAAGAGCAAATTAATTAATACAAGGTCATCCATTAAAATAAGAGTAAAGTAGTGACAACTGGTAATACATAGTTCTCATAAAACATACATTAACTGAAACAAATATAAAAATTATCTAAAGAATTTAAATCCAACAACAAATGCGATCAAAATCGCAACTAAGGTAAATACTGAACCCACAGCATAATGATACCAAGCCTCCCGATTAATGGCATATTTTCTAATCCTTTTTATCTTCAAGCGCATTGCATCCATCTTGATCTCGTTACCATCGACCACGTCGGCAAGTTTGAGCTCTAATTTCATCTTATCTTCTAAGCATTGAAGATAAAGATCTTCACTTCTTTTCAATTTTGCTTTCAAATCATTGTTTTCTTTATCCAAAAACTCGACAATAGGGTCAGGTTCAATTTCTGGTTCAACTACCTCCTAGATAAAAATAAATCTATGTCAAGTAGGTCTCCATAATTGCCAGAAACACATAATGAAATAAATAGTTTTGAAAATATACCACATCCGAATCATAGACCGGACGAGGACCGACGAGGACGGATATCAGAACCATGACACTATACATATAATACAAGTTAGAAAATTATACAAGTAGTAACTATGCATCTAAATCATAAAAGCTATGTTTTTAAAAATCAAATAAAATAAAATATAGAGGCTCACCGAGGTGGTGCCGGTGACGGGACGGCGCGGGCGATCGACGTCGATAAGGCTCCTCACGACACTAAAACACATAAATCATTATTTAGTTTGAGCCTAAATTGCACATATGAAACAAATGAAATCCTAACTTAGGCATTTCATCAAACACCTTGTTTGCACAAAAAATTTGAAATGGGCAAAATGAGCTAAATAAGCAATGCCGGAAAGAGGATGAAGCGGCTAACCGTGGGGTGCCTTCAATCTTGCCAAATGGTGTAAAATATTATGGATTATTTAGTCTTGGGGAGAGGAAATGGAGAAGAAATGGAGAGGAAATGGTTTTGAGCTCGGGCTCGGTGGGAAAAATGGAGTGAGCAGGGGTGGAAGAAGCTGATAGAGTGAGGACCTTTAGTCCCGGTTCGTGAAACGAACCGGGACTAAAGGTTTCTGGCGCTGGGACCCGCCTCTGCTGCCGCATGCAGTGGACCTTTAGTCCCGGTTCCTAACACGAACCGGGACTAAAGGTCCCTCGCAAAATCGCCCCGCGGGGTTGCACCCCTTTAGTCTCGGTTCAATTTAAAATCCGGGCTAAAGGGGTGAACCAAAGCCCGCTTTTCCACTAGTGCATCTTAATGTAAGGTTTACATGAACCTTGCATTAATGTGTAAGATATGTCTACATACATATGGAAATATCTTGTGCTAAAACATATTATATTTTGATACAAGATAATATTAAGATAAGTCTACATGCATGTGGATATATCTTATCTAAAACATCTTATATTTTGATACGGAGTGAGTAGTACGCTTCTCACCGCGCGCAGCTATTTTTTCTTTCTTTCTTTCTGATATCGTTCATCTTAGCAAACACAACGTCAATCAAGCTAGTGTGTGCTTACTCATATAATATTTTGAGACTTTAATCCTCCTACAAGACATGAACAACAAAAGTATAAAAGTTATTATTTATAATACTTAAGCATGTCTTTATAAGTTAGTGCTCACTCCCTTTCATTTGCAAATATATGGTTTGGATCAATGTTCCACCAAATAAAGGCTAGCGATAGAGGCCAAAGTAAAACAGGATATGTTGATTTTTTTTTTCATTTTTACGGAGTTATGAAGCTTGAATGTTGGATAGGATACAATTATGAGCGGATGGATCATACACGAGCTTATAAGGTTTCGGTTGCCACAACATATTGCTATGTTCTTTTTAAACAAAATAATAAGAAGTGGCACGTGGTTTATTATACAAGTGTATGGAATCCAGACCCTAATAAAATTCTCACTATGTATTAGACCTCTCGTGCAATCAGTGTGTATTAGACCCCTTCTTCCCCAAACCCTAACATATTTTAGTCCCACCTTTGTCTTCCTCCGTTGCTTTGTTAATCATCACTTAACTTTGCATAACTATCTCCTACTTAGGCCTATTTAACCCCTCATCTGATAGAATCGAGTGATTTTTGTAGGTAACATATGAGCGGAAATCAACATAAAATATTGGAAATAATAGGAGGGAGAGAGAGGCTTTAGCGACCATACCCGTAGTAGATGTAAAACTGGCGTTCTCTATAAAAATAGATAACTAGCAATATTGAGTATTAAAAAATAGCCTGTGCGGATGCACGGGTTGACGACTAGTTTTATGTTAATTTCTGTTCATATGTTATGCTTACAAAACTCACTCGATTCCACCGGATGAGGGGTCAATAAAAAACCTAAGCAGCCAGCGAAATGATGACGGACAACTTGAGCGCAAAAAAATCGTGCTTACATGCATATTTTGAGGGTATATATTATACATATAACTAGAATGATACCCTGTGCGTTGCGGCGGGTATAGCTCAAGAAACATAATAAACGCAGATTTGAATCGGACTATAGAAATTTGCAAGCAAAAACGCTCAGATGACTGATAAACTAGTTGATAAACTAGTTCCGGTTCCCTTAACACATCATCTAATTTTGTAATTACATTGTGGGATTATGTGTTCTTATCATTCGCCAGAAAAATGATGACATGGATAATTTAATGACTATATAAAAAGATTATCTGGAGTGCATGTAGAGACGGACAATAAGCGGTTAATATTAGTGGGATGATGTGGACAATTGGTTGGCTAAAAGAGTAGGTGATGTGGATAGGTTGCATGTTGAGATAGAATCACTAATTGTAAGTTAGTGGGGTTTTGCTTTATAACAAGTATAAACGTGAAGCTACTTATCCACGTGCGCCTATTTCTCCCACAAGCATGAGAATGTAGCATAGGCTTGAGCCCAAGGGGCAGTATGCCGACGTTAATGCTAAGCCATGTGGACTGGGGCATGCGCTAACGTCAGGGCGAATGTGGAAAAACGCAATCTCGTCGCGTCATCTAGGAAACCCTAATCGTATTTGCGGTCATTAACACTGAAACAGCCTCCTATATAGCACCATTAATCATGCCTGACATGCGATGTATGTAATACACCTTCTCGTTGGAACTCAAAGAGAGCAGAGTGTTGTCGTAAGGGAGGTTTTCCCCACAAGGGTGACTCGAGGGTTTAATTATCAAACTCTCGGAGCATTGCACGGAAAGATGTCTTTCTCCCTCCTTCTTCGAGCAACCTATAAAATAAAGTATTTTGCCTTGTGCTGCCAACTCCATCGTGTGGTTGTGAAGCACAAGGTTTCGTATTAATAAAACTGAAATAAAACTGTAACAAAAATAAAACTACAACAAAAGTAAACTATACTAGGCAATGATAATAAACACAATAGTAAATGGTATTTTTAGGTTTTGGTTTGTAAATGCAGGAAGTAAAAATATTTTTATATTTTCGGATTTAATGATAACTGGAAATAAAACGTAATGTAAAAGTGTTGGAAAGTGCTTTTTTTATAATAAAAAGTGGACCGGGGTTCATGGTTGCACCTATGCACTCTATTAAAAGTGTGGTGGACATAGGACTACTCATAATTGACATAAATATTATTGCAACATAATTGTGTGTAAGATAGCATTTGTATGGGCATCACGTCCTAATATTGAGATGTTATTATACTAACAATCTCTCTTGTACTCCTATAGAAATGGACACTCCAAGCAATCTAGATTTAAAAATTAATAGAGTATAGCCTTTAGCTTTGAGATATGAAGTTAGAATAGCGATATACTAGCTCTAGGTACGAATAATTTGACTGTCACAAGACACCAATAGCATATGTATTCTATTTATCCCTAGTGAGATAACTAAAAAGGTAAAAACCAAAATGGGTCACTGATGGGTGTAAAGATAATACGCTTAGGTTGAGACTCCAAGTGCAGAGTGTGTAGTTGTGGAAGACTTGTTTTCCCCACGAAAGTGACTCGGGGGTTTATACCGAACTCTCGGGGAACTATGCCAAAAGAATTATCTTCTTATCCTTGTTTATGAGACCTGCAAAACAAAGCAAATTGTTTTTTGCCCTCAACCTCAACAACTGGTTGTCAAGCACAAGGTGTAAGTAAGATATGAAAATAAATAAATGCAAAACAAGAAATAAATATGCAATGATGATAAATAAATATGCAAGGATGCTGGATATGAGTGGTGATAGTGTTTTTGGGTTTTGTATGATCAATGCAAGTAATAAAAGTATTTTTGTATTTTCGGATTTTTAAATGGTTGAAAATAAAAAGTGAATATAAAGTGTTGGAAAGGTGTTTCTTATGATTAAAAATGGATGGGGTTCATGGTTTCACAAACGCGCTCTCTTTTTAATATAGTGGTAGATAATGGAACACTAGAATTGACATATTTGATTGCAACAATGTTTTATGACAAGATAAAATTATATGGGCATCACATCCTAACATAGAGATGTTTTCATTATTAATCTCTCTCATACTCCACTAGGATGGGAAATAAATCTAAGCACCCTAGTATTAAGATAAATCAGAATATAGCCTTAAGTTCTATGACATGAAGTGAAAATAAGAACATGCTAGATCTAGTCATGTAGAAGTGGCATGGTCACACCCAACATCCCCGGTAGCATGGTTTTATCTTTATCCCTAGTGACGTAACAAAGTAAGGTAAAAACCCAAGTGGATCGCGAGATTTCAGTTGTCAGCTTCCCGCACTAGCCATCCCCCGTTACTCCATGTAATGCACACGTTCCCCCTCACGCGCTCTCATACACATGTTAGATCAAAACAACTAAACAAGAACGGGGTACATAATATGCATCTACTTTCATAACTGAGATAGTACTAATGCAATCTCAAACACATATTAACTCGTAAAAAGATCCACCACAAGGATAATACATAGATGACTGTAATCATGTTCAGCAGCTCATACGGTGTTAATTAGTGAAGAACAAGAGAGTAGAGATACATAAGCTACTTCCACAAACCCATAGTCTAGGGGTGGACTACTCCTTCTTCATCATGGAGACGGTGGAGAAGTCGTTAGAGAAGATGGAGACCACGCCGACAGGGCCCCGCCGGAGTTTTCCTCCTCGAATCTGCAGCTCCAGGTCTCTATTTTGTGGTTTTGTGTTTCTGCGGCGCTCTCTTCCGAAAGCCGTCGGGGGACTAATTTATAGTCTTTTTTAGGTCAAGACGAAGGCACGGAGATGAAAATGGACGGGATCGGAGCCTCGAGGAGGGAGAGAGGGGTCCTCACGCGGCCAGGGAATCTGGCCGCGTGGGCCCACCCAAAATCCTCCTCGGACTTCCACTTTTGCGCTTCCTTGGCTCCTACTCTTTCTTCCTTCCAAAAACTGATACCCACAAAATATTAGGTCATTTGGACGTCGTTTGAGTCCATGAAACATCAAATATAGAAAATAGGGTTTTCTGCCAGTGCAGAGTTAATTCCAGAAAAATAGGGAAACTATGAAATATTCCCAAAATCAATATAAAACATTGATATAACCCTTATATGATTCAAATAAGATTGAAATATCATGTAATATAACGCAAAGTTCATGTATGTATTTTACATACATCAGTGACAAGTTTTTTTTGTCACTACCCGTTAACCACCACTGGTACTCCATCTAACGCACATGTTCCCCATTTATGCTCTCTCATACATGCTTAATCAAAATAAGTAAAAAAGTACGAGTTACGTAATATGCATCTAACCATACATCTCAAACACAAAGCAATTGCAATCTCAAATATCAACTCATAAATAAAAGATCCACCACATGGGTATTACATAGATGACCACAATCATGTTAGGCAGCTCATATGGTGTTAAGACAATGAAGAACGAGAGAGATACAATAAGCTAGTGCCACAAACCCATAGTCCAGAGGTGGAGAACTCCCCTTCATCATGGTGACGATGGTGGAGACGTTGGAGAAGGAAGAGATCCCACCGGCAGCGCCCCGCCAGAGTTTTCCTCCTCCAATCTGGCAGCTTCTATCTCAGTTTCGGTGTTTCTGGAGCGCTCCTCCAGAGGATCGCGAAAAGGCTTCTTATATAGCCGTGTTTAGGCAACGGGGCTTTTTTAGGGCAAAAGATCGACTAGAGGCGCTCGAGGGGGAAATGAGCATGCCTCGAGCGGCCACACGTACCCTTTGGCCACGCCACGTATGCCCTTTTGGGCCTCAAGGCTCCCCTCCCAATGATCCAAAGCCCATATGTCTTCTTTCTTCCAAAAATATATCATAAACAATTCCCAAGTCTTTTGACCTCGTTTAAGTATGTGAAAGTCAAAAATACACAAAACAGGGTTTTTTCCTGATCTGCAGGGTTAAAACCAAAATAAGGGGAACAATGTGGATTATTCCCAAAATCATCATAATTCATAAACATAACCCTCGAATAGTTGCAAATATGTGGGAATATCAAGTAATAAAGTGCAAATTTCATGTATGCATTTCACGTGCATGAACATCCCAACCTATGCTCGTCCTGAAGCATGAAGGTGGCAAAACTAAACATCGACTTGGTACTTAGTTTCTAGGTTGGATATCAAAGTGTTTATAATTGCTACACAAAGTTAAATGATTTATTCTTTAAGAGTAGCAATAAGCAAGATAGATTATAAAGTGATATCTCATATATAATGTAAGGAAGCTTGATAATAAATCACAAAGTGTAATATAGAAGAAACTACTATGGACCAAATGTATGCAAAGTGCAGTAATAAAAGTAAAAGTAAAATATCCTATATTGGTCATAGAGTAATCTTCTAAAATTTGAATATATGTGGACACTTTGGAAAAATAGAAAATAAGCAGAGATTAATCATGAATAAATTTCATATAGCTTCCTGATATGTGTGACACACCTTCTCGTTGGGACTAAAAGAGGAGAGTGTTATAGCAATGGTAGTTTTCCCCATGCTTGGTGGAATTGCTCCTTGGTATGTGACTCATCCACCCATCCAATTACTTTTTGCTCTTATGTTTTATATATCAAGTATTTTGCTGCACTAGGTATCACCTAATATGCTTGAGAAATCCATGGATATGAGTTTTCTAGTTGATATTGATGCATAGTATTGATGAGGAGACTCTTTATGGTTAGCTCAATGGTGTTTTAGTGTGTTAAATCTTAATTTTTAGTCGATTTTATTTTTGGACAGCAAGGTGTTCATCATGAACAAGGGCAAGGCATTCTTTGGGATGACTTCAAGGCCAACGAGAAGGGCCATGAAGGTCTCCGAGAACCTTGAGGAGGCTCACCAATGGGAGGATAACACATTGTTCGCAGGGGAAAGACTCGGTGTTCGTTCAACGAGATGGCAAGAGCCCGTTGTCCTCGAACATTGGGGGTTGGAAGAAGATTTCAACGCCTTCGTGACATCAGCGGGTTACTTGAGTTCTTCCGTCATCCACGGGAGACGTATGAAGAGATCGCGCGGGAGTTTCTTTCCACCTTCCGGTTTGAGAACCCCTACAACTACAGAAAGGGTAATAAGGGCACACCGATAAGTGGATTGTGGAGGAGGCGCAACCACAAGAAGAGCCCCAAAATGAGGAGCCCCAAAATCAAGGGATGCGAGGCTATCCATGGGGTTTTCATGAGCCGCAGCTAGGAGGGTACCAAGGGCATAACCCCTCTTTCTTCGGAAAGGACTCGTCAATTGGTGCACCACCTTACTACGGCGGAGGTGCAAGGGGATACGACTACCACCCGGGATACTAGCTTGATCGCAAGCTTGGGGGAGTACTTGTCTCCCTTTTCACTCGTTGTTTTATACCATTTTCATCTTGTTATGTTTTAGTTTCTTGTTCTGGAAATCATGAAAACACGAATAGATTTTAGTTGTTTATTTTTCTTTTTGTCATTTACATTATGCATTCTAAAATAAAAAAGAACAAAAATATTTTCATTTTCTTGAATCCAACACAAAAACGGAGGTGCAGAAAAATTGCTGAAAGTTGTTCACTGTTTCATTTTTCATTTTTTTTTATGTAACTCCGATTGAGCTGAAATTTTAACCAGCACTGCAACTTTTCATAACCTACGCACCCGTAAAATATGAGATCATTCCGAGGTGTTTCGGTAGGGTAAAAACAGTACTGTATGCAGTAACATTTTTCTGGTAGAATTGAGTTTTTAATGTGCAGTTCAAGTTGGGAGAGGAGAACAACTATGATGAATTAATGTGCAAGAAGGGTTGAAAGGCATGCCACCTTTGCCATGCTTATGTAGACATATTAGTAATAGCAAGTGTGCACATCATTGTTTCCTTAACATTTAGGGAAGTGGTAGAAAATGTTTATCTTCTCTGTGGTTTCGTATGTCATATGATGATGCAAGGGATATTTTATTTGGTGACAACACTTGGCTGTGGATGAGTAACTGTGGTTTTAAACAAAGGTCTACGGATCCCATTGTGCTTACTAAACTAGCCAACCAAAAGGAAAATAAAACAGCTTTTCAAATATTAAACATGAAGTTATATGCTTGACGAACTTTGGGTTGGGAGTTAGCCCATCTATGATGTCACAAGGCAAGCTTTCAACGTTGCACTTATTTATATTTATTTGATATCATGTGCTTTTGTCTATGGATGCCTAATATAGTGCAAAAAGAAGGAGGAAACTTAGTAAGTTAAGGGAGTTTGTATAAATGGCTAGAGAGACGCCTGGGCGGCTAACCCAAGCACAACAAAAGTGGACAATAATAATGCATCTCATAATAAAAAGCTTTAGTAGATAAAAGTGATGCTGAGATGTTCACTGTCTGCTTGTCTTGTCATTTGAAAATGGGCTAGTTTGCAGGCACTTGGACAAGAGGTACCCTGGTGGCGCTCTTGATGACGCTATTATTATTTGCAATGACAGTAACTTGAACTTGCTTTGTGACCCAAGTTGAGTAACACTGCGGCGGAGGTACTTGTATTCACGGGGCATGAGACATTCAACCTTTAGTTGGTCAAGCATATGAGTCATAACAGTCACACCAAATGTTTTGATAAATCTGAGAGCAAGGTTGTATGCACAATGAGTTTACTAGTCAACAAATGAAAGAATCAAAAGATCTCAAAAATCTTGACATGATTCAATCAAAATCAATGCAAGAACCTTTTTTTATTTCTACCGTTGGGCAAACTCATCCAAGTGTTGACACTTTATATCATTTCCCTTGCAACAAATATAAATGCTTGAACACTTTTTCGATATGCCTTTGATATCATTTTGATACGGATGAACGTGATCCGAAAGGGTTTTAGGCCCAATCTTTCATGACGAACCAAAGAACAACAATAGATAACTTCGATCGTTGAGCAGATTGGATCTACTCCACGATACACAAACACAGATTCAAAGAATCAGCAATCAAAACTTGCAACAACTCGATCTCGGCGACCCATCTTAGGACGAACCTCACGATATCTTTAATCTCAAAACATAACCTAGGATACATGGCGACTGCCGTGACACTTATAAAGGGTGACTCAAACCTAACTCGGTTGGACAGGCCCAAACCGACCCTAACACAAATACTGACCTATTGGGCAGGTTCGGCAATAAAACACAATAAGGCACGCAGGTCTAAAATAAACTGTGTACATACTTAGCCAAATATTACCGACTCGCTGGTTATCCTGTATGCAACACGTCTCTCACCACACCACCCAGACTAATCATGTTTGGCCTTACTTTGTTGGCCAAACTGAAACAACATAGGTGGTGTTCTAAAATTGGGTTTCACCTCATCTTGCGGAGGAACGACAAAGCTGAAAGCTCCGACCACTAGAATATATGGAGGTGGTGGCGCTATGGCGGGAATAGATATCCTCCCCTCATCACATTTTGCTTTTTGTTATGGAAATTATGTTCTGAATACTTGTTGGTATTAAAAGGTGATTCATAAGCAATGCAAAGTTCTTGTCAAAGTTTTTTTATCGCTTATGCTTGGGGGAGTTGATGCACCTAAAATGCATCTACTTTTCGAATCACTTTGCTTCATAATTTGCTCCGGAGTCTTCCCATATTTGAATACAACAGCAGAATTTGACGCTGTTTTTATTAAAGTCTTGTTTCTGGTTGTTTTTGCAGGAAATTAAATCGGAGAAAAATACCACGCCAATTTTTATGGAAAAGAAGGAGTTTGTGCATTGGATGGAAATGAGGAGGTGTTCGAGGAGGAAAAGGGCATGGCCCACGTGGTTAGATTCCCTGGCCGCGTGGGACCCCCCTGCCCCTCCCCCCCCCCCCCCCCCCCCCCCCGTTTAGCCCTTGAGCGCCGCCTCTCCTTCGGCTTTCGCGTACCCCTTCATATATACGAGAAACGGGCTGACCTAGGAGGAGAGAGCCTTTCGCGAAACAAAGCGCCGCCACCACCACGATCTTCACCATCACCATGTGTGAGTAGTCCGCTGTAGGCATATGAGCTGGATGGGGATTGGATGAGATTGATCATGTAATGGTACCCGTTGTCCGAGATCTTAGGGGTTTATCTTGAGGATATTTTTGTATTGTGTTGATGCACTTATGCTATGTTTAATGCTTGATACTAGGGCCCGAGTGGCATGATTTCGGTACTGAACTTATTTTACCTGATCATATAATTGAGTTTGGTATTTATCTGCAAAGTGTATTACCTGCTATTATGTTGAACCTGCGAACCCTAAAAGTGACATATATGGAAAACAAGGCGGAGATGTTTTAGTTTGAGGATTCTATGTGTTCATGAAGTGTTAATGCATTGTTCCGGGCTATTCGAAAGGGTAGACCTTAATTACCTGTAGTTCCAAGTTGGCCCCGGTGAAAAGGGGCAGGTAGGACAATAGATGTTGTGCAAATTCTCTTGGTTAGTACGCACAACTATTTTCGGAACACATACCTACATATATCAGAGTTAGAGAAAAGCCCCATTGCTATTTGTGTTTTATTATATGATCAATCTTATTCATGCAACACCCCGCTATCACCTCATGCCTACATTTTACACCTTCACTTTTTCCGGTGAAAACTGGGAAACCGTTGTTACTACTGCTCTTTTGTTTTGCTTGCTTGAATCATATTACTGCCATCACTATTTCTGTTGTGAATTTATTGATATACAGGTGTGGTTGAGAGCAACGTCTCAATTGCCCAAGTCTTATTGGTATTCTTGTGTTCCCCTTGAGTCGAACCATAAATTTGGGTAATACTTCCCATCGAAGATTTCATCGATCCCCTATACTTGTGGGCATCACCATAGAACTAATCAATCCATGTTAAACAAAGAAAAATAACATTCAGCATCAAAACATGAATAAAAGATAGCTCTTGATAAAACACTTGCCAATTAATACTCATTCAAAGCATATGAATCATACAACTGTATGTATCTTTTTAAATCAACTCAAAGATCCCTATCCCATAAAACATTAATAGCATCCAAGTTAATTCAACCCAAACTTCCAGTAGCCCTCTCTTCACATAAATAAAAGTGGTGGTCTCAAGAAAATAAAAACAAACCAAAAAAACAAAATAACAATAAAAGACGCTCCAAGTTTATGCGATAAAATGCGTTGATCGAAAAACAAAAAGTAGACGTGTGCAAACCAAAAGTGTTTTGGTCCAGTGGGGTTGTCTTCACAACCCCAAACTTATGGTCTTCCGCATCCTTGGATAGATCTTGGTGCATCTCCTCTAATTTCTGTGAAAAAACTTCAACACGCAATTTCTCCCATCTCTTTTCTGTGGGGTAAAATTAGTAGGCATAAATAGTTGAATCCTTGCTCTAAGAAATTCTTTAAAAAAATTCACATAAGATGTCCAGCAAGTATATAATGTTGTATGCTTTCTCATAAACTCAAATCAATCAAAAATATTCGACTTAAAAGTTCAAACAATGCATCAAATAAAATGGGACAGAATATGTCCAGAAAAACAGGAGCAATAAACGAATTTGTTTACCCTACTTAGACATGTCCAAAAAATCAGCGAAAAATCAAGGATACAGAGGATGAAAAGTTGGAATTAGAAATCATATCGCGCACAGATTCGTGCTGGAATAAAAATTTCTGTAAAAATGTGCACCATTTTCAATCCAAAATAGGTAAAACTTCGCACTTTATTAAAAATTCCACAAACTAAACTAACAACTAGGTCTCTTGTTACAGCAAGAGGACACAAAGAAAATCAAAATAAAAACAACCGGGTTGCCTCCCGCAAAGTGCTTTCTTTGTAGCCATGTAGCTAGGCTTACTTACTGGGTGTTTATGAGGGTTCAACCTCATGAGGCAGCTTATATTTTGGAGTGTCCCTATTCCTTGGGAAGTGTTCCATGCACTTCTTGTGTGGAAACCGAAACTTCACATTGCCTTCCTTTGAATCAATAATGGCACATGTAGTACGAATAAAAGGTCTACAAAAAATAATAGGACCAGAGGATTTACTCCCCATAAACATTATTAGAAAATTAACAGGCACAAAAGTCATATGTAACTCTACCATTACATCACTTACTTTACCTAATGCATGTTTAATGGTATCATCAGCAAGTTGTAATTCTATAGAGTATTTTTCAAGATTTTTCAACTCAAGTGCTTGATACCTACAAGTATAGGGGATCGTTAAAATCTTCGATGTGTAAGTATTACTATCGATCCCACGAGGAGTACAAGGTATACGTGTTTATACTTAAAATAAGAGTGTCACTATTCGTATTATCTATGCACTAGACAAACTAAAATGATGCAAGTGTTTTTCGGTTTTTGGTGTAGAGTTTGCAATAAAGTAAAAAGCTGAAAAATAAAATATGACAAGGGAAAACTCTCAAAGAGAGAAAGCCCAATTCTCTATGCAGCAAGAGGACAAGCTTGAGTGGTGTGTGGCCTATGTGTGGAAACGTTCCCAAGGGCTACATAGACTTCATGGCATAAATATTTCTAAAACAACAAGGTAAATATTTCGTCAAGTTTTAATCTTCTTGGACGGAGCCATAATTAGGTGTAACTAAGTAAATAAAACTAAACCCCTTATGATGTATCTTATGGCCAAGTAAATGACAACACAAGATTTATTAAGACATAAAGTACCACCATAACCATAAACTCTAAGGTCCCCGATATAAATCCCCTCCTAATGCAACTTCATGTATTAGACCAAGATTTACGTGTCCTCCTAGGTCCTACCCATTCCATCACATTAGTGTGAAAACACCTTTATGCATTACTCAATATATGGTGCACTTTATATATTGTACATCAAGACAATCATAAAAGATAAAAACTTGACCAAATACTCAACATATGTTTAGTGAAAATCATTGCCGATCCATCCTATGCCCTCAAGAACATGGGGAAACTACTCACAACAAGGAGACATTACAAAACCAGTGTTGGAGATGATGTTGTTGATGAAGAGAAGTCGCAGCCCTTGGAGAAGATGGTGTCCACAGAGGCCACGGGTAAGGAGGCGGCGGCGGCGCAGCCCGTCAGCGCGCCGGAGGCTTCCTAGGGCGGCGGCTGCCCTAGGGGACGGAGGCCCCTTCCTCCTTCTTCTTCCTTGGCGATGGTTCAGCAATGGAGGAGCTCCCCTCCCCCTCCTTGGCGGCTGTCAAGAGGAGGAATTTTTTTGGCTTTTGGTGACTTGCTTGAAAACTAGGGTTTCCCTTCATTATGTAGAGGCGGAGATGCAATATAGGCCATGGGAATGGATTTCCTTTGATCCAAGGCTAAACTAAAAAGGTCATGTATGCATTTTACATGCATCAACATCCCCAAGCTTAACCCATGCTCGTTCTCGAGTACGAAGGTGACAAAAATAACATGAACTTTGAACTTTTAACACTATAGTTGGATATTAAAGATGGTTACTATTGCTACACAAAGTTTATTGATTCATTCTCAAAGGGATAGCAATATACAAGAAAGATTATAAAGTGTTATCAAATATTCAATGCAAAGATGTTCAATAATAATTCACAAAGTGTAACATAGAAGAAAGAACTATGGACCAAATGTATGCATAATGAAAAGTAAAAGTATAAACATCCTATAATGGTCATAGAGTATTATTATAAAATCTGAATATAAAAAGGTGGACACTTTGGAAAAATAGATAAATAAGTAGAGATTAAACATGAATAAGTTTCATATAGCTTCCAAATGCTTTCCTCTTAAGTGCATGTTTTGCAATGTGGTATTCATTGGTGTTGAGCTCCCATTGCCCCTATCATAGCATCTTGAGTGGTTAAATTTAAAGTGAAAGCAAATATGAGTAATGTGCTTGACAAAGTATGGGTTGAATGCCTCATGCCCCGTGAATACGAGTACCTACACCACGGTGTTACTCAACTTAGGCCACAAAGCAAGTTCTTGTCATTGTAAGTAATAATAGCATCATAAAGAGTGTCAACTGGGGTACCTCTTGCCTCGGGACATGGAAACTAGCCCATGTCAAAATGACAAGACAAACAGACAATGAACATCTCAGCACTCTTTTATTTACCATGAGTATAGCTTTTTATTGTGAAGTGCATTACTGAATGTCCACTATGGTATGTTGTACATTTCCACCATGAATGATGCATGGCTTAGGTTAGTCTCTCTAACCATTTATACAAACTCCATGAACTCACTAAGTTTCTGCATTCTTTTGGCACTATGATAGGCATCCATAACAAAAGTACATGATATCAACTGAATATTAATAAGTGCAATGTTGAAAGCTTGCCCTATGACAACATAGATGAGCTAACTCCCAACCAAGACTCTTGTCAAGCACACAACTTCATAATTCTAATCACAATAGTTCAAGATTATTAAGTACAATAAAAGTAAAATGTGCATTCAAGTTTCGTTGGAGCTTTTTAACCAACTTTTCCCATAACAAGCATAAACATAAGCATTTTTAATTTGGAAGCATAGATAAAACAATATAATATGAAAAACATACTTGGAATAGCATTAAGCTAATAGGTAGGTATGGTGGACTCACTGGAATAACTTTGGTATAAAGGTGTTGGAAAACAAGTTTTTACTTGGTGAAATTTTATGGCTAGCAAGAGGGAGAAAGTTGACGTCTAAATGCATGCATAATTGTCCATAGAACTAATCCATCCATGTTAAACAAAGTAAAGTAACATTCAGCATCAAAACATGAATAAAAGATAGTTCTTGATAAAACACTTGCAAATCAATACTCATTAAAAAGCACATGAATCATGCAACTATATGTGTCTTTTTGAATCAACTCAAACATCCCTATCCCAAAACTTTCAATAGCATCCAACTTAATTCAACCTAAACTTCCAGTACCTCTCTCGTAACAAAAATGATAATGATGGTCTTATGAAAAGCAAACAAAAATAAAGAGAACAATGAAAGGATGCTCCAAGTTTATGCAATAGTAATGCGTTGATAGAAAAACAGAAAATAGACGTGTGCAAACCAAGAGTGTTTGGTCTAGTGGGGTGCCTTGACATCCCCAAGCTTATGGTTTTCACCATCCTTAGATAGCTCTTGGTGCATCTCCTCTAATCCCTGTGGAAAAATTTCAACACAAAATTTTCTCCCATCTCTTATCTGCGGGGTGACATTAGTAGGTACAAATGATAGCATGCTTGCTGCAAGAAATTCATGAACATAAATTCATATTAAGTGTCCATCAAGTGTATAATGTTGTATGGTTCCTGATGACTCCCAAGTGCAGGAGATCAATTGTAGTACCTTTCGAATAGAAAAGGTTGTCGAAGCCACGAGGAGCTGAAGGTATTGGTTAGTAAGAATGATAGATAAAACAATGAAAGATGCAAGTGTTTTTGGGGTTTTTGGTTGTATAGTTGCAAATAAAGTAAAAGTGCAGAAATTAAATAGTAACAGTTGAAAGCTCTCAATGAGAGAAAAGCCCAATCCTCTATGTGGCAAGAGGACAGGCTCAAGTGATGTGTGTCTTATATTTGGAAAACGTTCTCGAGGGCGGCATGGATATAACTAGGCCTATAGATTTATTAAACAACACATTGAATCTCTTGTCAAGTTTTAATCTTGTTTAGGACGGAGTCACAACTTAGGTAAAGCTAAACAAATAAACTAAACCCTCTTATGATGGATCATGTGGCCAAGCAAATGACTGCACAAGAATTATTAAGACATAATGTCCCACCATAGCATTACACTCTAAGGTCCCCGATATTAATACCCCATAATAATAACTTCATGACTCATTCTCAGGTTTCTTGTCCTCCCAAGTCTTCCTCATTTCATTATACTATGGTGTTCTCTTATGAGCCCATATAGGTGAAGTGTTGTGCAGTCGACGTTCGCACAACACCATCATAGAATCACATAAAAAGATAAACACTAGACAAAATACCAACACATGTCATATATAAATCATTGCCAATTCATCCTATGCCCTCAGGAACATACGTGAACTACTCACAACGTGCAAACATGATCATATTCAGTGGCATAAGTGGTACAACACAATCTGAAAATATAACTTCACCACCAAATAATGACAAGTGCTCAATCACAAACATGAATGGTAGCACAAAACAAGTATCTAGGGTATAGCAACTCTCAAACTACGAGGGGAACGGAGTGGATCACGGAGATGATGATGCAGATGGTGCTGGTCTTGGTGATGGTGATGATGGAGAGGCCTCCTCCCATGCCAAGGAGGAGAGGTGATGACGGTGACGATGATTTCCCCCTTCTCCGGAGCTCCGGAGCAGCAGGATCTGACCCCCCTCGGAGGGAATCAGGAGTTTCGCCACCGCCGCGGCCTCGGATGGTCTGTGGAAAAATTAGGGCGTAGGTTTTCGGAGGAGACGGAGGTCGTGGTAAAAAGCCCCAGGCGAGGAAGTGCCCGAGGCTCCACTTAGTGGGCCCCACACGGCCAAGGAATCTGGCCGCGTGGGCCTCCCCTCTTTTGGGCCTCGTCGCTCTTCCCTCTTCGATCTTTTGCCCCCCTCTGGTTCTCCTGATGCATCAATGGACTTATGGTTGATAAATAAATACGGGCATAGTATCATCATCATGTTCAGTTGTAAAGTAAGATAAATGGAACTAAAACTCATACACATGTGGGCAATATAAGTAGAAGCTCTAGCAATCACCCCTTACTTTTGAAAATAGAAAACCACTGTATGTTGGACAATTGAACTAAACTCTTATTCATACTCTTTTACCAATGCATTTGCTCTCATTTGCAAGCATTATACTCTTTTATGCTTTGCTGAAATTCAAAGACAAGATAAACTCTCATGGGATAAATAGTTAGAGGAAGACGAATGAAAAGACAAATATGATATTGCTTATCATGTTGCCTCTCTAGTAACTAGTACAAACTTAAGTCATGGATATTCCAATCAAGTTCTTATGCTCAACACAACCTTTGTCTAACACTTTCCATGGCTAACTGAATCCTCGAGTGCCCACCTTTTCATTCACTTTTCAAGAGCATAAGTATTGAAACATCCATGATCATTAATTTGCTCAAAAGATACTAAAGTCCAGCAAGAGTGTTTCATATTTCTTTTCATTATACTTCCTAAATATTTATTCTACAAGACCACATCTTCACTTTAAACTTTTATACTTCATGTCATATTGACTTATTCTTTCACTTATTCTATTGATGAGATAATTCTACAAGTGTCCAACATACTCAAGTTAACCAAGTTCAAGGGAAGATGTGACTGATACTTCTAAATATACCACGCACATTTGCATGAGTGTTACCCATAAATCTCCAGAACAAGAGACCCATGAATGACACCATACTTTAATATTCATTGATAAACCATAAGGGATACATGATAATGCTCAATGAGCTCACACAAGCCTAAGAGAGATTGATAACTAAATGATAAAAAACAAAGCACACCATGACTAGATAGATATGATAAACTAGTAAAGATAAAGACTAGGTTGAACTCCCTCAAGCTTGAGGTTTTGGAGACTCTTTATTTCTCCTCTTTCTTGACTTCATAGTAGTTGTCTTCAAGTTCTCCAATGACACTCCTCATAAGATTGTAAGCTTGCTCAAACTGGTTTGTTGCATTTCCCAGCTTTTCCATGAGACTCTTCTCCCTTGACTCCTTGCTAGGCTTCCACTCCGGGCTTGGTACCTTTGTGTTTGGGATCTTGCGGTCCCATTCACCAAGATAGTTATCTGAGGTAACCTTCTGAAATTCCTTGTCAATAAGAGTAGAAACCACATTTCTTCTTGCAAGAGCGTGCCTAGGAACCTTCCCTCCAGTGCTCATGCGAGCGGTCTGCCTCTTCTTCGGAAGAGACATGTTCACTCTCACGGCAGCAACAGGGATAGGAGCAGGTGGCGAAGGTGGTGCAGACGCGAGGTGGACGAAGTGCTTGTATTCTCCATCTTCTTCTTCTTCCTCCTCCATCTTCTCTACGTCGGGCTTGACGTCCTCATCATCCGAGTAGTCCTTTCTCTTCCTGTTCCTCCTCCACATCGACGTGGGGCTGTTCCCCTCAAGCTCATCATCATCATCGTCCATGGAGGAGCATTGGAAAGAGTCTCCCGAAGACATGGCCAAAACCCTGACCGACAGAAATAACCAAAACAAAGATCGCTCGAGAACTCTCGGTGTGAGATTAGATTGACGAAGAGAGGTATATATTGACGGTTCTTAGGGCAAGACGAAGCGCCGGAGTACAAAACGAGACGAAACGGGACTCCGAGGGGCAAAAGGAGTGGGCCCACGCGGCCAAAGCATCTAGCCGCGTGGGGCCCCCTCTTTCCTCCCTCGGGGCTCCGTTCCTTCCAAGTTTCTTGTCCTATATGCTAATTTTCATAAAAAATGATCTCCGTAAAATATTATGCAATTCCGAGAAACTTCCCAACACAAAATTTACGAATTATTGATTCTGGGTTTCCAAAACTGTAGAGTTTCTCTCTATTACCTCCTCCGGTGTCTTTAAGTCCATTTCTTCCACCATTCCGATGAAGCCTTTTCCTGCGATATAGTGTTTCAAGCGTTGTCCATTGACCACATGAGGTTTACCTTTCATGTCACCATGAAGACGAATGGCTCCTGAACGGTACACCTCCTATATCACCAATGGTCCCTGCCATTTTGAAGCTAACTTTCCTGCAGAAAACTTGATCACCTACTTTGAATTCCTTCTTCTTAATTTTCTTGTCATGCCAAATTTTAACTTTCTCTTTAAATAGCCTAGCACTTTCATAAGCTTCATTTCTCCACTCATCAAGTAGGTTTAAATCCAAAATTCTTTTCTCTCCAGCAGTTTTAAATCAAAGTTAAGTTGTTTAATGGCCCATCTAGCTTTATGTTCTAATTCAACAAGTAAATGACAAGCTTTTCCATAAACCATTATGTAAGGAGACATTCCCATAGGATTTTTTATAAGCAGTTCTATAAGCCCATAATGCATCATTAATCTTAAGTGGCCAATCAGACCTAGACCTATTAACTGTCTTTTCCAAAATGAGTTTAATTTCCCTATTACTTAATTCAACTTGTCCACTTGTTTCAGGATGATAAGGAGATGCAACTCTATGATTAACATCATATTTTGCTAATGTTTTCCTAAGAATACCATGCAAGAAATGAGAACCACCATCAGTAACTAAAAACCTTGGAACACCAAACCTGGGGAAAATGATGTCCTTCAGCATCTTCATTGCTGTGGCATGATCTGCACTTTTGGTTGGAATTGCTTCCACCCACTTTGTAACATAATCCACTGCAACCAAAATGTGAGTATGCTTTGTCTTTGAGGCTAGGAAAGGTCCCATAAAGTCAAAACTCCACACATCAAAAGGCTCAAGTGGTAACGAATAATTCATAGGAATTTCATTTCTCCTACCAATATTTCCTACTCTTTGACATTTATCACAAGTTTTAACATATTCAGCACAATCTTTAAATAAAGTAGGCCAATAAAAACCAGATTGTAATACCTTTGCTCCTGTGCGACCTCCTGCATGATGCCCTCCATAAGGACTATCATGACAGTCTTTTATAATAGCCTGTTGTTCGTGCTCAGGTACACAACGTCTAATAATACCATCTACACTCTTCTTATAAAGGAAAGGATCATCCCAAAAATAATGTCTAAGATCATAAAAGAACTTCTTTCTTTGTTGAAGAGTAAAGTGTGGTGGCAAAACTTTGCCAACAATAAAATTTGCATAATTAGCAAACCATGGAGATGCAACTTTAGCCATCGAAACAATAATGTTTGCAAGTTGTTCATTAGCAAAGCTATCATTAATAGGAATAGGATCATCGGGTATATTTTCCATTCTAGAAAGATGATCAGCTACTTGATTATCTTCCCCTTTCCTATCAACAATATGTAAATCAAATTCTTGCAGCAAAAGTACCCATCTTATTAATCTAGGCTTAGCATCTTTCTTATTCATTAGATATTTAATTGCAGAATGATCAGAATGCACAATGACTTTTGAATCAATAATATAAAGTCTAAACTTATCACATGCAAATATCACTGCTAAAAATTCTTTCTCAGTTGTGGCATAGTTTCTTTGGGCACCATCAACTGTCTTACTAGTGAAAGAGCATTTTCCCTCATGTGTGGTTTTGGTAATTGATGACAACCTCTATGGACTAATGTTTGCATTGAGATATCTTTATAGATCTTGTCCATGCAAATAGTGGAGTTCATGTGTTGGACTCTTGAAGCTTATTTGATGACCAAGGTTCCATCTAAATGTGTATATGATGGATGGTCATGTGTTGAGTTGAGCACAATGCAAGTATGTCTTGAAGGAGTCAAGACATCATATTAGCAAAGAAAGTTTGGAAGATACAAGGTTGATCAAGATGTTGATCAACACACAAAGCTACAAGATGTACCAAGAGGGATCATGTATCTCTTGGGATGCTCATGGAGGATGACGTCATGTGGTGATCGTCATCAAGTATAAGGTGCGCAAGACCAAGAGAACCTCTTGAAGAGATCCTATGCTTGGAGCTTGCAATGGAGGCATGAAGACGAAGCTAAGCGAGACTCTCCCATAATGGAGTATGGGGGAGTATTTGGAGATGTCTTCATCAAGCATGTGCTAGCAAGCGCAATCAAGAAAGGTGATCCACTTGAAGAGATCAAGATAGTCATCATCTAACTCAAGTGGAATGCTCAAGGCAAAGGTATGATCTTGATAGGGCTATAGGATAGATAGGCGTACTATCAAGAGGGGCTCTCGAGTGAGTAACTTGATCGCATCTTTGTGGAGAGCTCAAACCTTTGCATACTTGGCATATCATATTTCATGGTTCTTATTTGGCTCTTATCCATGTGAGGAATTAGAGCTTGGTTCATCTTCATGCCAAGCGCTAGCTCATCCAATTCGGGATTTCATTCGTTCATCTTGTTGTGTTTTGGATGTTGGGTTTTGGTGCTTGTCGTGTTCCTCATGACAAGCCCAAGTGCTTCGAAAACGGTTTTACTTTGGCAAACTTCTTGCGTTTTCGGTGGCGGAAATATTGCCGGTTCGACCATGAGGAAAGTCCCACACCTTGCCATGTGTGGTGACTTTGCTCTATTTGTAGCCCTGTGCTCGTCGCTATCTTTCCAACAAAGTTGGTTTCACCTCATTCGGAGTTCATTTGCAAAAGTTATAGCGGTTTTAGTTTGGCTGTTCTGAACCGGATTATTGGGGCCGGATATTTCGTTCCACCGGAATTTCCGGTTCCCCAACTCGTCCAAGAAATCGGCTAAGGAAAGAAGGAAAAGAGGTGCTGGACCCAACCGGAAATTGTGGTCGGATATTTTGATGACCCGGAATTTCCGAGTTGCCCTCAAAGAGCCTCGCGAAAACGGCTAAGGAATGTTTGGTTTTGGTTCTGACTCCAGCCGGAATTTCAGCTCGGAAATTTCATGGACTCGGAATTTCCGGTTGACCGGAATTTCCGAGTCTCACTTATACTGGAATTTCCGAGTTTCGAAACAGCCAACGGCTATATTTCCTGGAGAGCTATAAATAGCCCTCCCCTTCTTCTTCCTCAGCCAATCCAAGGCAGCACGACTTTCCCCTCTCTCCTACTCCATTGTTGACCTTGGAAAGCTCACTTCCCTCTCAATCCCTCCATAGATTCTTGCATATTCTTTAGGGAAAGTTGAGAGGAGATCTAGATCTACAATCCTACCAATCCATCTCTCCTCTAAGTGAGGGGAACCTAGTGGATCTAGATCTTGGAGTTCCTTTGTGGTTCTTCTCCTTGTTCTTCCTCTCTTCTCCCCCCATAAGCATTAGTTGCTTATGGGGGAATAAGAGAGGAAGAACACAAGAAACCACAAAGGAGTCAAATCCTTCACTCCCAAATCCCGCATAGTAAATAACATTAAGTTTTTTATCAACTCTCTGGCCCAAAACAGCCCCAACTGCATAATCACTAGAATCACACATAATTTCAAAGGCAAATTCCAATCAGAAGGTTGAATAATAGGAGCACTTATTAAAGCATTCTTCAAAATATTAAAGGATTCAATACAATCATCATTAAAAGAGAAATGAACATCCTTTTGCAAAAGATTGGTTAGAGGCTTTGATATTTTGGAGAAATCTTTAATAAACCTACGATAAAAACCTGCATGCCCAAGAAAGCTTCTTATACCTTTGATATCCCTTGGGTATGGCAACCTCTCAATAGCTTCTATCTTTGCTGGATCAACTTCTATTCCTCTTCCAGAAATACGATGTCCAAGAACAATACCTTCATTAACCATAAATTGACACTTTTCCCAATTAAGGACTAGGTTTTGATCTTCACATCTCTACAAAACTTTGTTAAGGTTGAACAAGCAATTATCGAATGAAGTTCGATAAACAGAAAAATCACCCATAAAGACTTCCATTATCTTTTCAATATAATCAGCAAATATAGCATTCATGCATCTTTGAAAAGTAGCAGGAGCATTACACAAACCGAATGGCATTCTCCTATAAGCAAATGTACCATATGGGCAAGTAAAAGTGGTCTTTTCTTGATCATCTTTGTGAACAGGAATTTGTGAGAAACCTGAATAACCATCTAAATAACAAAAGTGAGAGTGTTTAGATAACCTTTCTAATATTTGATCAATAAATGGCAATGGATAATGATCTTTACGAGTTGCTTTATTTAACTTCCTAAAATCAATACACATCCTATAACCAACAACAGTACGTTGAGCCATCTTCACCATTTGGAACACCAGTCATTCCACCCTTTTTAGGAACACAATGAACATGACTCACCCACTTACTATCAGCAATGGGATAAATAATACCAGCTTCAATAAGTCTTATTACCTATTTCCTTACCACTTCTTTCATTTTTGGGTGAAGACGGCGTTGAAAATCAACAACAGGCTTTGCATCTTCCTCCAAATTAATTTTATGCATACATAGAGCTGGGCTTATACCTTTTAGATCATCAAGAGAATATCCAATGGCTGCTCGGTGAGCTTTCAATACATCAAGTAATTTCTCTTCTTCTTCAGCTGAAAGGTTAGCACTAATAATAACAGGATATATGCTCTTCTCTTCCAAATATGCGTACTTAAGATTTTCAGGCATAGGTTTTAATTCAAAACTAGGATCCCCTTCAGGTGGTGGTAACACTCCTAAATTATCAGGTGGAATATGCAATTGTAATTGTGGTGGTTGTTGCCATAATATTTGTTCTAGAGCATCATTTTCTTCATCATTAAATGGTTCATCTTGATTAAGCATATAACGTTCTACCACATCCGTTGAAGCTACAACTATATGAGCAAGAGTTTCAACTATATCTTCAGCAAATGGTTCTTTCTTTAAATGTTTATCAGCAAATTTAGAAAAGTTAAACTCAAGTTTTTCTCCAGCACACTTAATAAACACTTTCTCTTTAACCAAATTAATTTCAGCACCAACAGTATGTAAGAAAGGTCTACAAAAAATGACAGGACAAAATGAATCTTGAGGACAACCAAGCACAATAAAATCAGCAGGATATTTTATCTTCCCAACAAGTACTTCAACATCTCTAACAATTCCAAGAGGACTAATATAATCTTTATTGGCAAGCTAAATTGTCATACCTGTCTCTTCCATAACAATAGGATCAATGTCAGGCTTGATTTCAAGATAAAGAGAATATGGAATAACACTAATACTTGATCCAATATCACATAACCCATAATAGCACGAAGTCCCAATAGCACATGATATAACAGGCTTACCAACCTTGGCCGAATTGCCTTTTATAACCTTAGTAGCGTCTTCACATAAATAAACATCAACATGATCTTCTTCATTTAATTGTTTGATAACAGAAATTTGACTTTTAACTTCCACCTGTTCATAAGACTCAGAACATTTTCTGTTACTCTTGTTAGTAACAGCAATAAGCAAGTTCTCCTTAATTTTATTTGGATAAGGAGGTGTTTCAACATACTCTTCAATTGTCACAGATGACACCGGTTCCACCTGTTTAATAACTTTAGGAACAAAAATAGATTGTTTAACAGGTTCAACATATACTTCAAACCCAGTGTTAGGAACACACATATGCTTAGCAAAACCTTTAGATATTTCTACCATAATATAAGGATCAAGACCAAAATTATCACGCAGATTTTTAAATAAAGTAGAGGTAGAGAAGTGCTCTACACATGAATATTCATAGTCCAGATAGGGTTCATTACCTTTATCAAGATCCCAATGACCAGTGTTCTCAGCAATAGTCTCCAATAAATTACATGCTTCTTCTTGAGTATTATTTGTAAAACTTCCACCAGACGAGTTATCCAGAGTTTCCTTCAGGTGATTAGGCAGCCTCACATAAAAGTTTATCAGAATAATTTTCCTTGTAAGATCATGACAAGGATTCTTGCGAAGGAGCTCCTTTAATCTCCCCCAAGCTTGAGTAATACTCTCTCCCAGATGTGTCCAGAAATTAAATATATAGCAGCGGTTATCATAAGCTTCCTTAGGAGTAAAATATTTAAGAAAGAAAACCTTCCTCAACACATTCCAATCTTCTTTAACTCCTTCATCCAAAGATCTGTACCAAATACGAGCATTACCAGATAAAGACAAATATAACAACTTCCTTTTAACCTGATCATCAGAAATATCAGTGAGCCTAAATAACCCACATATGTCTTCAATGTGTGCAATATGATCACGTGCAGACTTAGCTCCATCCCCTAAGAATGGATCCTTCATAACTCTCTTAACATGACCAACGGGAATTTTATATCCCACTCTAGGTCTCTCAGGCACAGCAGTTTCAACCACTTTTGGAGTGGCATAAGCACTTTCATATAAAGCAAGTTGCAAAACATGACGAATCATAAAAGCCATAGTAACAATAAGATAACAGCAGCAGAAAAAATTCAACTTCCAAGCTTCCTTACCAAACTTCTTACCAATCGCACAACGCTCCCCGACAACGGCGCCAGAAAAGTTTCTTGATGACTCCCAAGTGCAGGAGATCAATTGTAGTACCTTTCGAATAGAAAAGGTTGTCGAACTCACGAGGAGCTGAAGGTATTGGTTAGTAAGAATGATAGATAAAACAATGAAAGATGCAAGTGTTTTGGGGGTTTTTGGTTGTATAGTTGCAAATAAAGTAAAAGTGCAGAAAGTAAATAGGAATAGTTGAAAGCTCTCAATGAGAGAAAAGCCCAATCCTCTATGTGGCAAGAGGACAGGCTCAAGTGATGTGTGCCTTATATTTGGAAAACGTTCCCGAGTGCGGCATGGATATAACTAGGCATATAGATTTATTAAACAACACGTTGAATATCTTGTCAAGTTTTAATCTTGTTTAGGACGGAGCCACAACTTAGGTAAAGCTAAACAAATAAACTAAACCCTCTTATGATGGATCATGTCGCCAAGCAAATGACTGCACAAGAATTATTAAGACATAATGTCCCACCATATCATTACACTCTAAGGTCCCCGATATTAATACCCCATAATAATAACTTCATGACTCATTCTCAGGTTTCTTGTCCTCCCAAGTCTTCCCCGTTTCATTATACTACGGTGTTCTCCTATGAGCCCATATAGGTGAAGTGTTGTGCAGTCGACATTCGCACAACACCATCATAGAATCACATAAAAAGATAAACAAGAGACAAAATACCAACACATGTCATATATAAATCATTGCCAATTCATCCTATGCCCTCAGGAACATACGGAAACTACTCACAACGTGCAAACATGATCATATTCAGTGGCATAAGTGGTACAATACAATCTGAAAATATAACTTCACCACCAAATAATGACAAGTGCTCAATCACAAACATGAATAGTAGCACAAAACAAGTATCTAGGGTATAGCAACTCTCAAACTACGAGGGGAACGGAGTGGATCACGGAGATGATGATGGAGTTGGTGCTGGTCTTGGTGATGGTGATGATGGAGAGGCCTCCTCCCACGCCAAAGAGGAGAGGTGATGACGGTGACGATGATTTCCCCCTTCTCCGGAGCTCCGGAGCAGCAGGATCTGACCCCCCTCGGAGGGAATGAGGAGTTTCGCCGCCGCCACGGCCTCGGATGGTCTTGGGAAAAATTAGGGCGTAAGTTTTCGGAGGAGACGGAGGTCTTGGTAAAAATCCCCAGGCGAGGAAGTGCCCGAGGCTCCACTTAGTGGGCCCCACGCGGCCAAGGAATCTGGCCGCGTGGGCCCCCCTCTTTTGGGCCTCATGGCTCTTCCCTCTTCGATCTTTTGCCCCCTCTGGTTCTCCTGATGCAAAAACGACTGTGCAACTTTCCTTTTTCCATTTGGGTTCCTGTAGCTCCTGAAACAATAAAAACAAGAAAAGGGGGGTTTTCTGCCTCCCATATATTAAATACCAAAAATAGGGACTTTGTATGAAAGTCCCAAAAATCATCTAAAACATGTAAAACATTGATATAATAGTTCCAATAACATTCTAATATGATGATATAAGTTGTATAAATGATTATATAAAACGCACGTATCACTTCCTCACAAACTCAGGTCAATCAAAAAGATTCAACTTAAAAGTTCAAAGAATGCATCAAACAAAATATGCCAGAATCTGTACAGAAAAACAGCAGCAGCAAAACATATTTATTTACCCTACTTAGACATGTCCAAAATATCAGAAAAACTTCATGCATACAAAGGATGAAAAATTGCAACTACAGTTCAAATTTGAGCTCAATCGGAGTTACAGAATAGGAATTAAAAAATCATACCGTGCACAGATTCGTGCTGAAATAAAATCTCCGTATATAATGACCAACTTTTTCAATCGAAAATAGGTAAAACTTGGCACTTCATTAAAAAATCCAGAAACTAAACTAAAAACTAAGTCTCTTGTTACATCCAGAGGTCACAAAGAAAACTAAAAGTAAAATAACCGGGTTGCGTCCCGTAAAGCACTTTCTTTATAGCCATATAGCTAGCCTTACTTACTTGTTATCAAGATGGTTGGAGTGAGGTGGCTTGGCATCCCCAAGCTTGAATTCTTGTACTAATTTTATATATGTAGGGTAAGCATAGGTAACATCCCCAAGCTTGAGTGTTTGTCCCTCTTGATTAGGGGTGTAAACGGTTAGGATAATTTCTACACCGTATTCGATTCCAAAACCGTTTTATACAATCCATATCCGGTTTTAAGGAATCTGACGGATAAGGATAGCCGATTCCGAACATGACACTCGGATATGGTATAGGATACGGTACGTAAAATAGCGTTAAATATGGATTATCCGAAATTTAAATAGGATTATCCGATAGTTTTAATCCGAATAATCCGATTTTCTACCGAAATGTCTAACTTAATATATCATAATTTGAAGTTAATGAGTTGTCGAGTTCGTCTGTTGAACAAATCCTCAGTTAAATAGTCATTGTAAAGACTATGGAGTCCAAGTTTTGTTAGTTATTTGGTTATCGAACAATTATTTTAGTTGTATGGTTCGACAATTTACTTATACGGGTATATATCCGATTAATTTTGTTACCACTCCAAATCTGCCCTGTTTCCGTTCCTGAATCCGTCATCACGGATATCCGCCTCCGAATCTGCATCCGGTTATTATCCGCTCCGCTCCGAATCCGATGAAAAATTATGGTAAAGGATACGGTAAAGGCCAAATCCGATCCGTTTACACCCCTACTCTTGACCTTTGTTCATCTCCCTCAACTCTTCCACTTGAAAATTCTCTTTACACAAAACTCATCATAAAACTTGATTAGAGGGGTTAGTGTCTTCATAAATTAAATCCACATAGGTACATCAAAGACATATCATGAGATGATTCTAAACATTATATATTGTTAATATTGTTGTATATATTGTTAAAATTGTTGTGTATTGTTCTTTGATCAAAAGAACCACACAAAACACAAGTAATGAGAGTAATGCAAAATAAAGACAGAATCTGTCAAAAACTGGACAGCCCGTAATGAGTCAATTTTCAGAGGCACTTACGTTGCTCAAATCAGAAAACTTCGAACTAATGAAATGTGTAATAATAACTGAATATTGCTGTCGTAAAATATCAGGTCAAAATTTCTCTTCTGTGATTGTTAACAATTTTCGTAGTGAAGCTCAGGAATCTGTTGTCTGGACAGAAAATTGCTATTGTTATATCCTACCTCTCAAAAGAGGTTATTCTTGCCATAAAGATGAAAAATAAGATACAAAGGTGATGTTACAGTAGTAAACAAGCACCTTGACTAAAAAACCAAAAGTTAAACTGAAGATAAAAATAAAAACAAGAAACAAAAAGAACCAAGAAAGCATCAAGAGAAACAAACAAAGAAGAATGAAAATATTTTTGTTGTTTTTGATTTAGCAAAAAAGGCAAAAGAGAAGCAAATAAATACAGCATAAACACTCTTTTTATTTTATTTTTGGCTTTGGGAATTTTTTTAATGATAGAGACTTTATAGTTCCATTGGCATGAACAACACATGTTCAAGGTCGACCCCAATTTCTCCATTACTCATCCTTCTCATTTACTTTCCCAAATTTTATATAAAGTGAAAATCTTAAACTAATTATTAGAAAACAGTAGGTAAAGTTATTTTGCATGTTTTCGAGATATGAAGGTGTGCCCAAACAAAATAGGAAATAAAAGCATAAAGAGCACACAAAACATTAAACCATTAACTTTTAAGTCTAACTCCTTTCCTATGCATTGGCATTTTATATATGAATAAATAGCCGCAATTTTGTGGTAACCAATGCATGTAATGATCAGTAAGTTGTTTTCTAAATAACAAAGAAACATAAAGATAAGTCTTTCTGCCTCTCTCATAATAACTTTCACTTTCAGTAGCATCATGAATAAATCCAAAAATATAACCATCACACATAAAGCATGTCTTTCATGATCTATAAGCGTAAAAGTATTAATACTCTCCACATAAGTAAAATCCTTCTTATTACTGATAGTGGGAGTAAAACATTCATAACCATCATTGTAATCATCATATATAGGAGGCATATCATAATCATAATAAACTTTATCCTCAATGGTAGGTGGGCTGAAAATATCATATTCATCATTGTAATCATCATAAATGGGAAGCATAGTATCATAAAAATAAACTTTCTCTTCCGAACTTGGGGGACTAAAAATATCATATTCATAAAAACAAACATCCCCAAGCTTAAGGTTTTCCTTAGCATTAGCAATAAAGGTGTTCAAAGAATTCATACCAATAGTACTAACACAAACATGATTGTTATGCAAATAAATTTCCATATATTTTTTAATTTTCTCCTCAAACACTTCATGTCCTAATTCAAGATAGATATTATAAAGTTCTATAATTGATTTGTTGTTTTCCATTTTATAATTTTTTTTGTGTTTTGACATATAAAACTGAAAGTAAAACTAAACTAAATGCAAAACTGAAAGTAAACTAAATTATATGCAAAACAGAAAAGAAATAAATATCTATTACAAACAAGAATAAAAACTTAAGCGCTACACTCCCTGGCAGCGGCGCCAGAAAATGTCTTGATACCCACAAGTATAGGGGATCGTTGAAATCTTCGATGTGTAAGTTTTAGTATCGATCCCACGAGGAGTAGAAGGTATAACTGTTTATCCTTTCAAATAAGAGTGTCACTGTTTGTATTATCTATGCACTAGACAAACTAAAATGATGCAAGTGTTTTTGGGTTTTTGGTGTAGAGTTTGCAATAAAGTAAAAAGCTGAAAATAAAATATGACAAGTGAAAGCTCTCAAAGAGAGAAAGCCCAACCCTCTATGCAGCAAGATGACAAGCTTGAGTGCTGTGTGGCTTATGTGTGGAAACATTCCCAAGGGCTACATAGACTTCATGGCATAAATATTTCTAAAACAACAAGGTAAACATTTTGTCAAGTTTTAATCTTCTTGGACGGAGGCATAATTAGGTGTAGCTAAATAAATAAACTAAACCCCTTATGATGGATCTTATGGCCAAGTAAATGACAACACAAGAATTATTAAGACATAAAGTCCCATCATAGCCATAAACTCTAAGATCCTCGATATAAATTCTCTCCTAATGCAACTTCATGTATTAGACCAAGGTTTACGTGTCCTGCTAGGTCCTACCATTCTATCACATTAGTGTGAAAACACCTTCATGCATTACTCAATACTAGTTGAATGCCCGTGCGTTGCAACGGCTCTCAAGATTATTTCTTCGCACCTATTGTCATGATGCATCTGAAAATTCACGCATATATATATATATATATATATATATATATATATATATATATATATATATATATATATATATATATATATATATATAGGTTAAATGGTTTCTACTCCCGGGTGTAGCTACACCCACGTCTCATATACCATCATACGGAAGTATTTGTCATACTTTATCGGTTTGAGTATGTTTATATACTATATCTAAGATAGCCCAAAACAAGTTTCATGAAAAAGTTGCACATGTATATGGGAAATGATCTCCTACCATGGTGGCTAGCTACACACGCTAAATCCATCCGTTGAATTTGTATAGAGAGCATAGATTATGGTAGTCAGGAGCACGGCCTAACGGAAACGGCGTTAATTTGAGACAGAGAGAAACATAGCAGTCAACTGCTCCCAATTTGTTCTGTTGTCCGCTCCATTTCGAACACCCCACCCTCCGTTTTATCGCCTCCATTCTTGCCTCCAATCTAGATCTCGGTGAGAGTTGAGTGGCTGCCGGGGCTGGCGTCGGTGGGGAGCGGCCCGGAGACCCTTGCCGCAGACAAAGCGGGGCCAACGGCGACCACCCCTTGCATCGGCGTCGCCGTCTCTGGAGGCCCCATGCCCTCCCTCCCCTTTCATTTTCCTGATCCAGTTGCTCGGGCGGCGCTGTATGGAGGTGGGGTGGCAGCTGGCGATTGGCCCCTTGGCCCTTGGGCTCTCCTCGTAGCCGTCAGGCCAAAACACTTCCCCAACTGCTCCATCTCCAGCCAAACCCGGCCAGCCGCGTCCCGCCGCGAAACCCTACTCGCCGGCGGCCGAGGTTTTCGCGAGCCATCCGACAATGGTGTCCCGTTAGTCCCCTCTTATTCGTGTTATTCTTTGTTTCGGGTTGATCGATGTGTGACGCGAACGTGCTGCGGTGCTGCTGCCTGCAGGTCTCAAGGTTGAGAGCTCGTGCGAGGTCGGGGTCTTCGCCAGGCTCACCAACGCCTACTGCATCGTCCCGGCCGGCTGCGCCGACAGGTTCGTCAGGTCGGCGGAGCCTCGATCTAGGGTTTACTTGTGATTTTGATCCATGTCGACTGCCCGCTGTGATTGTAATATGGTTGCCCCGTTGTAGAGTGTTTGAGGCCGAGCTCGCCGACGTCGTCCATTGGCGGCACCAGGATCGTGGGGAGACTGCGCCGGTGATCTTGCTTTTTCTTTCCTCAATCAAGTTTCCCCAAAAGGAGGACTGTACTACGGCTTCGAGTAATTTCGTCTTGAGTGCTCACATGTTGATGTCTGTGTCTGTGCTCAGGGAACAAGAACAGGCTTCTTCTGCCAAATACCACCACCGACCAAGGTATGCAATACACTTCGTCCTCAGATATTAGCAAACATTGCATGTTTTCCCTCCCCACTGACAGACATGGCATTGCTGCCCTTGTTCAGGTGGTCGTCTAGAGGGTCGATGAGCGTCTCTCTGCCCTCGGCAACTGCATTGCTTGCAATGACCATGTCGTTCTCACAAACCCAGACCTGAACAAGGCAAGTTCTTCTTTCCCCTTGCCCGTAGAGCCGATCACAATCTTAGAATCAATGAATACAAAGAGTCAAAGAGGTATGAGCACTTAATCGGCATTCCTGTTTTGTGTCTTCCATAGGAAACAGAGGAGATCATCTCAGATGTTCTTGGAGTGGAGGTGTTCAGGCAGACTATTGCAGGGAACATCCTGGTTGGCAGCTTCTGTGCCTTCTCTAACAAAGGGGGAATTGTAAGCTCATCACACCAGCTACGACTCAATTACGTGTTGTAAATCTGATCTCACACTGCTCGCCCGTTCCTGATTTCTGAAACTTGTCAACAACCTGTTCGTGCATTACTTTGCATTGTATGCTTATAGAACATAATTTAAAGCTCGAGATTCAGAGAATGGGACACTCGCTTAGTTTGCTCTGAGCTTGAGTTCTAGTTCACCAAACTGCTAAACTGTTGCATACATTTTTGTTAAAAGCATGACTTTTTTAGGCATTGCTCAATCGTAACATGTCTTGGTGTTCTAGAACTTACACAACCAAAAGATCCGTGGCTGTGTCACATGTTACGCTTCAGTTTTTTTGTCTGAACGCAGTGTACCTATTTGCTCTGGCCAGCTGGCTGCTAGAGCTAATGTTCTTGTTCAGGTTGACTCCTTTCCAAGTGATGCGGTCTTAATTTGGCATGTCTTTATAGCTATCTGGTGTCATGCTCTCCGACCTACAGTGGAAAAAAGATTTGGATAGTTGACTTGATTGCAGGTTCAAGTTCTATGAGAAAATTAACATAATTCTTTGCTTGAGATCTCTGGCATGCCGTCATGTTTCTTACTCCTCCATTATAATGATGATAACAATTGCATCATAAGATGACTGCTTGTATCTCTGAGCTTAACTGTTCTTTTTTCATATCATTTCTAAGCTTTCTGTTGCCATCGTCTCAAGTAGTGTCTAGTGATGTTTTACTGACATACAATCTAGAGATGCTCTCAACGCATTTTGTATTCCTTCATGACAACAAATATTAGTTTTCATGGTTCTGAGTTATCTCTGCATTAAGAGGAGAGTCGTGAATTTTGTTTCTCTTAGCTACTTCTGCTCTAGTACTTAATTGAGATAGTTGGAAGTTGCAATTTCAAAAAGTTACTGGAACCTTTTTTGCAATTTAAAATTTCTGCATTCATCTTTCTATGTGCAATCACTATATACCCTTGACTCTTCTTTGTAAATGTAGTGTTTTGACTTTTGAGTGAGTTGTTGACTTAGGCTAGCCTAGTGCCTGTTTTTTGCACGATGGTTATATATCCATATAATTATTTTGGTGCTGATGGCTTGAGATCTCTCCTAACTCAGAATGGCACCTCACCTCGCAAATAGAATGAAGGATCGAAAGTTTACTTTAAATGGCGTGCAGAAGAGTTTGTCCATCAATAGTCCACCAAATACTCTTCATGGTAAGACACATTGTTACATTGCATAAATGTATTGAACTTTAATCTGTTATTCAGGTATACAGGTATAGGTAATGACCCAATCACAGATTGCTGATAGCTATCCATCAGTTGTACAGCCGATTTATTTCGGAGGTATTCGTCAGGAAACTACGTCCTCGGCCGGTTCTGCTATCCCTGGCTTGTGCTTGTCGGCGCCGTTCGTGGTGTTTTCACGTGGATGATGGACGCCGAGGACTAGATGCTACAACTCGGGAAGCTTGCCGAAGTGGTTTTCTAATTAGCATGATGCTTCTTGTAAAAGTTTGTTTGTTCGTGCTGGTAGGCGTAAACATCCTGAACTCTTTATGAGAGGAGCTCTCGCTAGCTTCTGTTTCCATGGATTGGATCCTAATTAGAAATTCTGTTCCATTTAGGACAATGGACAATTTGACTGATCATGGTTTGCATTCAGTTTCAAAATATTTGGTTAGCAGGATTAACTTCTTTTAATTTCTTGGTCCAGATCCAAACATAATGTTAATCTCTTAACCTCTGCTAAATTCCTTGTCCAGATACAATTTTTCTGAAAATTTTAGTAAATTGTATGGTGGATTCCATCTTGTTAGTATGCAAAATCATGAAGGTCCAGATCTATATCAAACTACGAAAAATCCATAGAAATAAAATTATTCTGAACGAATTTACTTTGTTGACTAAGATATTTTACTTCCGCATTAATTTGGAGGCACTTTGGAGAAATAGATCGTGAAGTCAAGTCAGCAAATGAATCCCAACGTATATACCCAGAAGAAGACTAGAGGCAGAAGCTGTTATCACCATCCCAGATCAGATCGCGTTTGTAAAAAGATAACAGACATGCATTGCAGCCGGACACCAGACGGAGACGGCGTCAAGTCTTGAGGGTGCTATCCAGGACGTCCAGCCGGATGTGATCTATTACTACCTATATCCGACGGCTACCAATGTATGCATAGCTAGCCATCATGGTAGTAAATCCTCTACAACCGGTTGTAGATTAAGGATCTACAATCGAAGTTGTACTGCCCGGTTGAACTACCTGTACTGCGAGGATGATCGAGAAGTACATGTGCGGTTTCTTCTGTTAATCGGTGATTACCGGTTAGATTCTTGTGTTTTTTAACATTTACCGGTGAATTAAGGGCTCGCGACCGTTCGAGGTGTTGATAAACAGATTTAAATCGATCCGCTTAACAATTGGTCTCGGATGAACACATCCGTGCTTTTCCGCTAGCTTGTCCGATGCCGAATTCTTTTGTCAATTGGCGATTCCGGGTTACATTCTTGTGTTTTCTAACATTTATCGGCGAATTAGGTCCTCGTGCTCGTTCGAGTTGTTAAGAAACAACTTTAAATCGATCCGCTTAACAATTCGTCTCGGATGAACACGTCCGTGTTTTTTCCGCTAGTTGTCCGATGCCGAATTCAGATTGTTTAGTCAATAATTTCGCAATTAACTTGATATGCTACTGTAAATTGGTCATATTAACAGTTTCCTCCACTTCTTATCGTTTGGGGAACCACGTATTGGTCGAATTTGTTCGCGCCTGTAGTTTTTTGCTTCCGCCTGCATGCTCGACGCCGAATTGTTTCTGTTTCTTCGATAAGTATGCAATTAACTTGATATTTATCTTTTAGTTGGTGTGTTGTATAGTATCATGTATTTGCGATCGTGTTTTGAACATTGTCTTGTACGAATTTGTTGCTCCGATATGAGCGGACTTTGCCGTTTGCTGAAGATCGCGTGCGGCGGTTGTTGTATCCCTAATTTGTTAACAATTATTGTTTTTATTAATTTGCGGAACCTTCTATTTTATTGTAACTATGTTTCAAACTGTAAAATGTTGATTTCTATTGCCAATTTGTTCAGTAGCAGTCTCATCTGTTTCGCGATTTCCGTTTTAGGCTCATCTTTATGTTGTACTTCCCTTAGTCTCTTGCTGAACTGCTTTTCCGGTACTCCGTTTAAATCTCGTACTTCTCGCGCTTTCTGCTGAACTTCTTTGCGGTGGCTAACCGTATTGCTAATACTCAGTTAGACTTCCTCTAATCGCGTTAACTCCTCCGTTTGTTGGCAACCGAATAATTCGAATTGGATGGATAAGCATATCTTTTCCTATTTTCTCTCTCTCCGTTTCTTGCTGGCATCTTTATGTAAGTTCTCCACTTGTTGGTAGTTCTTCCCGAGCTTTCAAAATCCTCGCACCTGTCCGTTCTCTCCATCTCCTTTCCCAGATCTCACCAAACATTTTCCAATGGCCAATGCACCTTTCACCCATGAGTTCACCGTTGTAGCGCATGGCAGCACCACCATCAATGCCTTGTACACCAACATGTCTGCATCGGCTGATGCCTGGGTTGACAAGGCTGAAGGTCTCTTGGCTGTGTCCAAACTAAAGGTCGTTGGAGTCGACGTCGAGTTCAGTCCTAGAGGCTATAGCCAGAAGGCAGCCGTGCTGCAACTATGTGTTGGGCTAGATTGCCTGGTCTATCACATTTTCTGTGCTTCTGATGAGGTCTCCTTTAAGTTTAAATCTTCCATTCGAAGCTGGCAGTACAAGTTTGTCGGTTTTGACACCAGCTCTGACACAAGGATGCTTCGCCGTTCTGATCTGTATATCTATAACCATATAGATATTCAGAAAATTTGGAAGGATCCTGACTTGATCAAGCTTCGTAGAGATGGATCCCCTGGCAAGCAAGGAATGAAGGATCTTGCTGGTCTCCTCATCCACCCTTCATACTATGAGATGAAGGGTGGAATGACAGATGCTGATCATCAGCTATGGCATCAGGCTCCGCTTTCTGAGAAGCATCTGAAATATGCAGCCAAGGATGGATACGATGTCCTACAAGCTCTACAATAAGTTGGACTTCTACGAGAGGGGCCGTTACAAGGTCATGGAGAGGAAAGAGCAGGAGCGTCTTAGGAAGTGGTGAAAGGATTAGTTCTTTCGGGAGATTCGCGTTTAGATTTATTTCTTGTCGTAGCATGGCAATAATATTTATCTTGTTCATCAACTTAGAACTTGTTCTTCTCGCGTTGAAATCTTGTATTGCTTCCATGCGGGCATCTGAACTTTCTTTTGTAACTCAGTACTGTTTGACTTGTTTTACCAACCTTTTGTTATTTTCAATAATAAATTAGATTAATACGATATTATTGTTTGTACTTACGTGCATTTCGCCTGTGATGAATTATTGTGTTGTCTCAAATTGTATTTGACCTGTTTGTCGTTAGTACTCCTTTAGTGTTATTGATGTATACGCCTGAACTTCCGTGACATGTTTCCTTGAACTTCCCAGGCTTTCATTCTTGAACAAATTTTTTCGGTTTAATGAAAGTTACTCCCTCCGATCCAATATAAGTGTCGGAGGAAATGAGCTGAGTAGTACAAATTCCTAGCATTTCTCACGACATTCTTTTTGGATCAGAGGAGTAACATAGTTGTAAGGATTTTACGCTGTTTAGTTATCGGTTCGAATTTATTTTGAAACGTCGTATTGATAACAACAATGTCGTGCTTATCTAGTCGCAACAGAAATTTTTGAAACATATGGATAAGCTTATCTTCCACTCTTTTAGCTACTATCTGTTTGACCCCTGCGTCTCTTTATATTAATGCGTGCTTACATATCATCTTTTTCAGAAAGCCTACTTCGCCTTCTAGCTCCATCCCCAACGCCCGATCTCATCAGGTTCTTTTATCCCCCGTAAGTTCATTTGTGGTGCATGGTTGTATTCCTCTGGCAGATCTCATCATCTTTTTGTTGATATGGTTGTAGTCCTTGTTTCCATGTACGCATGATTTAGGTTTAGTCTTTTTATTTTATTTTTGGCCATTAGTTATTGGGTGCATGATGTGTACTTAGATCAGTCTGCTCTTCTCGTTGCATTAGTTTGAACTGTTGGTTATAGTTAACCTGCACTTCCTCGGAATTTATATCCATGCTTGCCGATTTTTGTATCTGGATCTGTATTTTTGTACTTTCTGTTCTTGTCCTTTGAACTGCAGTTTATTCATACTTGCTCTTGTTTTTTTGTCTTTGTATTTAAAATCATATGCATTTGATTTTTTATTCAGAAAGCCTATCTAGTATTCTAACTCCATCCTATGTTTCAGATCTCACCAAGTTTTTCCGATGAAGTTTGTTCCTTTCACATCTGAGCACACTGTATCTGCTCATGACGATGGCACTATCAGTGTTGTGTACACCAACGAGGTTTCTTCTGTTGATGCGTGGATTCAGAACGCTACAGCTATGTTGGTTGCATTGGAGTTGAAGCTTGTGGGTGTAGATGTCAAGTATACAGGGAGAGTTTACACTCGCGGTAAAGGCTATGTTCAGAGTGCGGCTGTGGTTAGTCTTTGCGTTGGCCAGCATTGCTTGGTCTATCAGATATGTTGTGCTGCTGAAGGCATAGCTGAAAGTTTTGATGCTTTCATTCGGAACAAGCAGTACAGGTTTGCCGGTTTCAACATCTCTAAAGACAAGACGATGCTGTATCGTTCTTCCACTCCTTTGTTCATCTTTAACCATGTAGACATCCATGAAATTTGGAGTAATCCTGACAAGACCCATTTTCGTAAGGAAGGACTGATGGATGTTGCTGCTCTCTTTGTTGATATTTCATACAAGGACTATGATGGTGGTTTGACAAATTATGACCATCGTGTCTGGGGTGATGTGGACCTTTCGAACAACCATCTGCAGTACGCCGCTAGAAATCCGTACGTATGCTCCGAGCTGTATAAGTGCTTGCAGAAATATGAGAGGGGGTTCTTCCGTCGTCTTTATTCACAGATTAAGCGAGATTATAAGGTGCAATGGGGTTGGGGATGGTAGGATTAATAAGTATTAGTGATTTCTTTATTTCATCCGTCAATAAGTCTTCATCTAGGTGTCGAGTCTTTGTAATTTCCGTTGCATTCCTGTTTGTGTCGTGCTTCAATAAATATATATTTTAATTTTTATGTTCTTCCCGCTTCTTTTGTTATGTAATTACTTATTATCTTTTGTGTGATCTTCTTTGCAATTATTTGTCAAGATTGTGTGGTGTAGTGATGATAATTTCTCCCTGTACTGCCATTCATTTCCAACAGTAATTCCTGCTTGTGTACGCCTGTACTTCTCTAATACCGCAATATACCTACAATTCCCATAACGATATTGATGATCCTTCCGAATTATTCATCCCGTACTGCCCGTATGCCTCTCTATGTACTTCCCACATTTATGTTACAGCCTACCTAAACAGCCTACTCAAACAGATTTTTTCTCAAACAGATTTTTCTCACATCCTTGAAAATTAAGCTATGCGGTCGGTTGCTTTATTTATGTAGTTACCTTTACTGCGTCGCACTTACATGTTGTACTTCCTACTGTGGCACGTATGTACTGCTCTGTTTTGTATGCCGATCTTCGGATCGTATGTTGTTTCTCCTGTGCTGACAACTTTTGTGCGTACTTCCACCTGCACTGTACTAGGACTGCTAATATTTAACGCTTGTACTGCCTGGCATTTTTAAGTTTATTAATAAGATTTGCATTGTATGCTTTCTTGCTATGTTATTTTGTTAACTTATAACACCTTTGGGCATTTTACGCAAATGAAATACTTATAATTCATGGCACGTTGGATGCATAATATAAGATGAGTTGCTCCATACAAATACATAGAATTCTCACGCACACCATAATTAAAATAGATAATCCGGTGTGGGAGTAGTTCTTAATATCCTTACATTTGACTAGTTCCCATAGTAGACAACATGGTAGCAGTAGAATATAAAACGAAAGTAAGTAAAATGGAAGGAAGCTTCGCTAGCGGTCCCTTGCTGTCCTCTTGTTGCGCGGTACTGAGACTGTCGATTACTCGGGAAACTTTTTGGTGTAGTAGACGCGGCACATATGCGCGTTGTACACGCGTACAATGAATTGTGCTCCACCCTTCCAGGCGAATTGAAGGATGAACCCCCTCTCGATCTTGTGTGCGACGATGAACTCCCTCCATCCGTTGGTGAAGGTCATGCTCCCATGTGACCTGTCCTGCTGGACGATCATGTTGAACTCATCACTGCCTCTGGAGTGGCGCAATTGTGCCACCGTCGGCATGGCTCCAAAGGCCCCCAGCGCGAAGCGCTCAGGTAGCCTCAGCTGGCTGTCCCAGTCATCCCCGTATAGGATCACTAAGAAGTCGATAACACGTTCAGGAAAATCCTCTTGCTCGACCTTTACCTGCACATCTTGCTGTGTCTCCTGGTTGTCGCTCGGGCCGGCGTTGACACGTCCTCGTCCGCCGCCCCTTCCGCATCCTCGTGGACGTCCTGGACCTTGCCTGACCTGAGGTTCGCCAGCGATGGTTGCGGCATCGGCTGGCGCCACCGCTCCTCCACGGTCGGAGGAGTTTCCTCCGCGTCCACCGCGTCCGCGTCCGCTTCCTGGTGGACGTCCTGGACCGCGCCTGACCGGAGGTTCGCCAGCGATGGTTGCGGCATCGGTGGGCGCCACCGCTCTTCCACGGTCGGAGGAGTTCCCTCCGCGTCCACCGCGTCCGCGTCCGCTTCCTCGTGGACGTCCTGGACCGCGCCTGACCGGAGGTTCGCCAGCGATGGTTGCGGCATCGGCGGGCGTCACCGCTCCTCCACGGTCGGAGGAGTTCCCTCTGCGTCCACCGCGTCCGCTTCCTGGCTTCCGCCCTCTTGGTCGTTTCACCGCCGAACCTTCCGTCACCGTGGGCGTATAGGCATTCTTGCGAGGACGATCAGGTCCCCTACCACTCGACGTCGGAGTCCTTGCCATCTTTGCTTGATTTGTTCGCTGGAAGGAGATGGATCTAGAGAGGGAAGGGAGAGGTGATGTGGACTGAGGTTTCGCTCTTCTTTTTTGTGTTTATAGTAGCTCACCGTATTGCCATCCTCTGCGCGGTCTTGGCACGTCGCCGGCAGGCGGGCGGCTGCAGGCACCTAGGCGTAGCATTGATAGCCCTAGATGTCGAGGTGTTGCTCCCACGGAACAGGGATAGTCACCCTCGAGGGAAGTTCGTGAAGGGGGACTGAACACGTTAGTCAACAACTCTCAACCGGCCCGGCGACGGTGCTCGTCGTGCCTGTAGAGGGATAACACGACAGAGATGGACTCAAGCCCGTACCCAGGTTCACGGCCCTCAGGAGGAGGTAAGACCGCTATTCCTGCTTGTCTGTATTGCTCTGTAGGGGGTACAACACAATGAGCTTGCCGAGGGCTCGGTTGCGGCAGCGCAGAGCTCAAAGAGGGAAGCAATGGTCTTCTTCCTCCTCGAGTCTGCTAAGCTAGGCTAAGTTATGGCGCCAGTAGGCGAGTGATTTGTCGATCAGCCGTCCCCCGCTACAGAGGCGCTCCCCCTCCTTATATAGGCGCCCCGGGCCTCATCCCTGCGTGCTGCGCAGTGGAAGGGTTCCCACATGGCGACGAAACGGTGGAGCGGGGTGCACCGCAGCTGGGTTGTCCATGGACTCGGTCCATGGTCGCAAAGTCTGCCTTCGTGACAGAAAAAGCCGCCGCCTTCGCTGGGCGGCCAGCTGGTACTGCTGGGATCGTGGGGGTACCCACGGTGACGTCGTCCTTGGAGCGTAGCGCCGGCCAACTGCTTTATCACCAAAGAGGAAACCCTCGTAAGCCGGCGCAGGGGACACAGACGTTAACCCAATTGAGGAGCTTTCTTGGCCTTGCTGGATTTTACCGGCGCTTTGCAAAGGATTTCGGGTCAATTGCAGCGCCATTGAATGAGCTTACAAAGAAGGATGTGTCCTTTGTATGGGGTGATGCACAACAGGATGCGTTCATGACATTGAAAGCTAAGTTAACACATGCTCCCTTACTCCAACTTCCTGATTTTAATAAGACTATTGAGTTTGAATGTGATGCTAGTGGTATTGGGTTGGGATGTGTGTTATTACAAGAGGGAAAGCCTGTTGCATATTTTAGTGAAAAATTGAGTGGGGCCAGTCTGAACTATTCTACTTATGATAAGGAATTATAGGCTCTTGTTCGGACTTTGGAAACTTGGCAACATTTTTTATGGGCGAAAGAATTTGTTATACGTTCCGATCATGAATCATTGAAGCATATTCGTAGTCAAGCAAAACTGAATCGTAGACACGCTAAGTTGGTTGAATTTATTGAATCTTCTCCTTATGTTATTAAATACAAAAAGGGTAAAGATAATGTTATTGCTGATGCGTTGTCACGTCGTTATACCATGTTATCTCAACTTGACTTCAAACTTTTTGGATTGGAAACAATAAAGGGACAATAAAGGGACAATGCAAAGTACCGAAGAGGCTAGCAATATGGTGGTGGAAGTGCCCTGAAAACCGCAGCTTTAGAACTCACAAGTAAAAAGATTCCAAATAAAAATATGATCTTACAAGGCATAATGAAAATCACTCCAAGAGGTGTTGTGGCAAATGAACAAGTCACTGTTGGGGACCCGACCGTAGCGCATAACACAAAGTCATTACGGTTGCCATTAGAAAATAGAAGTCATATATCATTATGCTATCAACTGGAAATTTAAGTGTGGCACAGCTTCAAGTTTTTCTAGACCAACCATTAATCATTCCACTTTACTAAACCATCATGTTTAACATTAAGCAAATTAATATCTCAAAACAACATCAATGATTCAAGTGACACAATTTAATGATCTACAAGATTATGTATCATTTAGTTATACCATCTACCACATTACATTTTCTGTTCCCAACCAAACACCAATCAACTTATTTAAAAGATAAACTCTCCAAGTAATTAAACAATGAGATATGAGAGTATGATATAATAAAGCTAACAGCTCTAGCAAGAGATGCATGAAAAACAAGAGCTAGAAAGCATTGAAATAACATAGAAGAATACTCAACAAATATAAGTGAAGAATACGAGTATTCATAAGAAAAAGCGGAGCGTGTCTCTCTCCCACAAAGGAATGCTAGGGTCCATTTTATTCAGAGAATGAAAATAACAAAAACAAAAACAAAAAGCAAACAGACGCTTCAAGCAAGCACATAAGATGTGGCGGAATTAAAATATAGTTTCACTAGAAAGGACCTGATAGTTTGTTGATGAAGAAGGGGATGCCTTGGGCATCCCCAAGCTTTGACGCTTGAGTCTTCTTGAAATATGTTGGGGGTGACCCACCGGGGCATCCCCAAGCTTTGGCTTTACTACCTTCTTGATCACATCATATCATCCTTCTCTCTTGATCCTTGAAAACTTTCTCCACACCAAACATAGAGTAAACTTCATTAGAGGGTTAGTGCACAAAAAATTATGATATTCTGTAGGAACACAATCGCTACCAATGCTACTGTACATTAGCTACAGCCACTGATACTTCATGGAACAAAAAGATCCAATCAAAATAGCAAAAGAGGCATTGCAAAATAAATGGCAGAATCTGTCAAAAACAGAACAGTCCGTAAAGACGAATTTTTCTGAGGCACTTAACTTGCTCAAATCAGAAAACTCAAAACTATTGAAAGTTGCATATATATCTGAGGATTACGCACAAAAAATCCCAGGTCCATCCGGTTTTTCTGTAAAGAGTTATGAATTTAACGGTAGACAGCAGAAAACAGTTTCAGCACAGCAATCCAAATCTAGCATCAACTTTCTACTAGAGGCTTAACTTGACACAACAATGCAATAAAGTAATGATACGAAGGATTTGCTACAGAGGTAGACATGTTCCTTGACTCAAAAAAATAAAATAACAGGAATAAAATATTGGGTTGTCTCCCAAAAGCTCTTTCTTTATAGCCATTAAGATAGGCATAGTGATTTTTATGATGCTCTCATAAAGATGAGAGTTGAAAAACAAAGGAGAGCATCAAGAGGTAAAACCATCAAACACATTTAAGTCTAACCCACTTCCTATGCAAAGGAATTTTGTAAAGGAATAAGTCATGAAAGCACAAAGCAACAATCATAGGAAAGCAAAACAAGTGCAACTTCAAAAATTTCAACATAAAGAGAGGTATTTTAGTATCATGAAAACTTCTACAACCATATTCTCCTCTCTCATAATAACTTTCAGTAGCATAATTGATAAGATCCACAATATAACCATCACATGAAACATTCTTATCATGATCTATATGCATAAAAGTATCATTATTTCCCTCATAAGAAAAGTTCTTCTCATTAATAACAATGGGTGCAGGATCATCATAAAGAACTTGAACATGATAGACAAGTTGTGTATTAAAAGGGTTGGTTTGAGTAATTCCCCTATAACTATGACAAGTTTCAAAAGGATAATTGTAATTATAACCCATGTCATAGTATTCTTTATAATTATCAAAGACTGGAGGCATAGTATCATCATAAGCAATAGAATAGTTATCCTCCAAGGTGCGTTTATTTGTAAACATATCATCATTTTTACTAGGAGGCGAGGTATCAAATATATAATCATTGGTAGCAAAAGGATTTTCAAACACCTCATCCATAAACTCAGAGCTTTCTATATCATCATGGGAAGAAGCATGGATAGTACTAATAGTATAGCAATTATTAACATCATCATTTTCAGAATTAGTGTCCCAGAGATTTTCAATATCAAAAGAAGTGTGCTTTTCCCAATCATGATCACTAATATAAATAACAGGCATAGGTTCATCATCAAGTTCAGAATCATCAAATTCAGAATTATAAGTATCAATTGTAACAGGAGCAACAAGTTTGGGAGAAGATACCGTTTCCTCTCTCCTTTTACTCCTCTTCTTCTTCTTCCTCTTTCCCTTTTTCTTCTTCTTTTCCTCTTTAGGAGGGAGAGGCTTGAAAGGAAGCTTCTCCACATAACCTTTGTCATTTTCCCAATCTTCAGCATTGTTTCGAATTGTTTCAAGAAGATCCCATCTAGCTTCAACCTTCTTACTTGTGAAAGAGCCCTCCGAACAGGCATCTAGATAATCCTTGCAATGTCCTGAAAGCCTTGCATAAAAATTATTAACAATTATTTTATCAGGAAGCTCATGGTTAGGACATTTGAGTATTAATGTTTTCAGCCTTCCCCAAGCTTGAGCAATGCTTTCTCCTTCATGAGGCCAGAAATTATATATAGAATTACAATCTTGGTGAATCTCACTTGGAGGATAAAATTTAGAATAAAAGAGAGATACAACTTCCTCCCATCCAAGAGAGTGCCTATTCTTCAACAATTTATACCAATGCGCAGCTCTTCCACCAAGTGAGATAGAAAATAATTTCTTCTTAACTTTGTCCATTGAAATACCTGCACACTTGAACAACTCGCATAATTCATGTAAGAATAGCAAATGATCACCAGGATGGACAGTTCCATCCCCTACATAGCGGTTATCCATAACACGATCAATAATTTTCATAGGTATTTTAAATGGCACTATTTCTTCAGGTGGCTTTAGAATATCACAAGCATCATTAGAATTATCACATATTGGAGGCAAAGCATTATCAAGGCAAAATAATTCCTCCAAAGCAGAGGAGCAAATAAGATTATTTTTATTTAAACTAGCTTCCCCAAGCTTAGGCTTTTCCATAGCCTTAGTAATAATGGTGTCCAAAGAATTTATACTAATAACATTACTACCATTATAATGCAAACAAAATTCCATAGGTTTTTTAATTTTCTCATCAAAAGTATTCATAGAGATCCCTAATTTTTTTGTTGTTTTCCATTTAGCCTAACTAGTGAAATAAAAACAAGAAACAAAAAGTAATAACTGCAGAATCTAAAGGAGATACCTTCCAACGCTTACCTCCCCGGCAACGGCGCCAGAAAATAGCTTAGTAGCCAGAGGATGTGAGTACCTTTTACCTTACCTCCCGGCAACGGCGCCAGAAAATAGCTTGATGTCTACGCACGCTTCTATTCTCGTAGACAGTGTTGGGCCTCCAAGAGCAGAGGTTTGTAGAACAGCAGCAAGTTTCCTTTAAGTGAGTCACCCAAGGTATATCGAACTCAGGGAGGTAGAGGTCAAAGATATCCCTCTCAAGCAACCCTGCAATTAAGATACGAGAAGTCTCTTGTGTCCCCAACACACCTAATACACTTGTCAGATGTATAGGTGCACTAGTTATGCGAAGAGATAGTGAAATACAAGTAATATGGATGATTATAAGTAGTAATTGCAATCTGTAATAAAAATGGCAGCAAGCAAACATGTAGCAGAACTTGTTGGAAACGGTGTTTTGATGCTTAGAAACAAGGCCTAGGGATCATACTTTCACTAGTGGACATTCTCAACAATGACATCAAAGCTGAATAATAAATATTACTCTCAAACACTCTCATGTTGGATGATAAACACCATTCATTGTGTAGGGCTACAAGAGCACACCCCAAAGTCAGAGTAAACTAACACCACAACGTCATAAAGGAATCACACACGGTGCACACACTGTCACCTTTACATCCGTGAATAACCCCGGAGTTCATATTAAAGTAACCTCTAGAGTGCATAATAGATAAAGAGTAGCATCACATATTCAACTAGATTACAAAGCTCATGATCACATAGAAGATCACATCATGGGAGAGAGAGATAGACCACATAGCTACCGTAGATCCCGCAGCCCCGGGGGAGAACTACTCACTCCTCATCGTAGGAGTCAGCAACGGCGATGGAGATGGCGGTGGAGTCCATGGAGATGGCTCCGGGGGAAATTCCCTATCCCGGCAGGGTGCCGGAACAGAGACTTCTGTCCCCCGAATCTTGTCTTCGATGGCGGCGGCGCTCTGGACCCGTGGAGGAAATATCGAACACCGTGCTAGGGTTTTTAGTCTGGGGGGCATATGTAGGCGAAAGGGCGAGGTCGGTGGCGCCCCGAGGGGCCCACATCACCTGCTGGCGCGGCCCAGGCTCCTGCCGCGCCACGAGGTGGTGTGGCCGCCTCGGTCGCCCACTTCGTCTCGTCTTCGGTTTTCTGGAACGTTCCCAAATAAAAACTGACTTCTGAAAAGAAATCGTCCAATTCCGAGAATATTTCCTTAAGTACTTTTCTGAAACCAAAAACAGCAGAAAACAGGGAACTGGCACTGTGGCATCTTGTTAATAGGTTAGTCCCAGAAAATGCATAAAACATGTAATAAGTTGGTATAATATAGCATGGAACATAAGAAATTATAGATACGTTGGAGACGTATCAGCGACCTGGTGCCTGCGAAGCGCCGAAAGCTTCGCAAGGCTGCTGAGGTGAAGAGAGCCGCGCCTGAGGCCGCGGCGGACGAGGCCTCGAGGCCTGTGGTGGTGGATACCGCAGGCTCTGCCAAGGACGCGCCTCAGGCTGAGGCGACTGCGCCGCCTCCCGAGGGAAGGCGCCCTGAGGAGCAAGCGGAGAGGGCGCCTACTCCGCCTCGCGATGCCACTCCTCCGGCGCAGCAGGAGGCCGAGGCGGACGCGACGCCAATCCGGAGCCCGCCAAGGGCCGACGAGACGGAGGGGGAAGCTCCTCCGCCGCCCCCGCCAAGCCCTGCAGCGGAGGCGGAGACAGCGGCTACGGGGCAGGCCTCTCCTGCCGCTTGAGGGCGGCGACACCGGCGCGCGGAGCGCAGGTGCTGAAGGGGAGAACTCTCCGCCAAGCCCCCAGGCCCGCGGCGCTGCAGGGCCCCGCGCAGAGGCCCCCTTCGTCAAGCTCGACGCAGGTGCTGGGACCTCCGCGCCGCGTGGGGCTTCACAAGACCTGGTCCTGAGCGGCTGGGACTGGAGCAGAGGACGCCGCGGCGTCGCCTTCCGCCTGGTGCGGGAGTCCCTGGACGGGTTGGAGGCGCACCTCGCCCTCGAGGACGCGGAGATCACCCAGCGGCAGGACGAGCTTGCGAAGGCCTGGGCTGCCTTTCACGCGGCCGTGGAGGTTCGCCGGCAGAGCGACCTGGCTCTGCAGGCGGAGCGCGAGGAGGCGATGCGCTTTGCCAAGGAGGTCCGTGAGGGCGCCGTGCGCGAAGCCGAGGAACTCCTGGAGCCCCTTCAGGCCGAGCGCCAGGCGGCGGCGGACGACTTGGCCGCGGCCAGGGCGGAGCGGGAGACGGTGGAGTCCTCGCTGGCGGACAAGCATAGCGAGCTTGTCCAGCTTGAGGCCAAGATCCTCGCCGACTCTGAGGTCGTGCGGACCTCTCTGGAGGCGGTCCGCGCGGCCTTGGACGCCAGGGAGCAGAGGCTGAGCGAGCGCGAGAACGACGTGCGTCAGCGCGACGAGCAGCTGCTGCAGGCGGAGCAGGAGCTGTTGGTGCAGTGCACCGACCTTGAGGCCCGGGAGGGGAATCTGGCCGAAGCCCTCGGCAAGTTCAACCGCGAAGTGGCTACCCACAAGAAGCACGTGGAGAGCTTCAATGCCAGGTTGAATGAGCGGAAGGAGGAGGCGGATAAGGAGTTCGAAGCCCGGGAGAGGGAGTACCGCGCCGCCGTCTCTCGAGACTATAATGAGAAATTCAAGAAGCAGGAGAACCGCTTCAGGAAGAGGCGCGCCGAGGATGACGCCAGGATCCGTGAGCTGGAGCACATGAACGCCTGGCTGAACTCCCGGGCGAGGCGTGCCGCGGACGGTCGCCGCCTTGCCGAAGAGGCTCGCGAGCGCATGTCGCAGGACCTCGCCGCCCTTACGGCGGACATGGAGGAGATAAACAAGCAGGTGGGCCCTGCCGTGGATTGGGCGGTCGAGGCTGCCGAGAGCGCTCAAGCGGCGCGGGTGCTGTCGCAGCAGCGGGAGCGTATGTTCCTGTCCTTGGTGGCTCGGGGCAACGATCTCGCGGCGAAGCTGGGAGTGGAGGCGCCGCATGTCCCTGCCCAGGGCAACGCCGACGCCGCCGCATACCTCGCCTACTATGACAAGCTCTTCATGGCGCTCGAGGGCCCTGCCACGGAGCTCCGCGACGTCGTCGAGGAGGAATGCCGCCAACTCCTGGCGGTGGCAGTCGACCGCATCTTCACCAACCTCCAGCACCTCCAGCCCGGCTTCGACTACACGTCGGTGACTGAGCCTCTCGAGGGGGAGGAAGGGTGGAATATCTCCAACTCCGTACGAGACAAGGTCGACGACTTCTGCAGCCGCTTCTGCCTGATCCTTTCCTGTACTTTGATGCGCTTGTAGCGCCATTAAAAGACTTCGCTTAGAGACTTTTGCTCCACAGTCTATAATATATTTTTAAGTATATGCTATTAAGTTCGCACGTGTGCCCCTCGAAGGGCCTTTTACTTCAACTTCATGTCTTTCTTCGCTCTGCGTCGCTAGGACCCTTCTCCTTGCGCTATGACTCCGCCGCTGTGGTATGCCTGAGCAATGACTCGGCAAGGCTGGGGGGAGTTTAAGGCTTAGAGAGGTAAGAGTCCTCGAGGCGCGATGCTCAAGGGCCCTCCTTTCACGCGCAAGCAGTCCATGGAGTGTGAGGGAAAAGAATCGCTCGAGGGACGACGAGTGCTCGTGAGAGAGAAGAGATTCTCGAGGCGTGAGCGCTGAACTTAGCTTTGCGAGGCTTTTGCTTTGCGTAGGCTTTCCCTGGCGATGCGCTCTCCTTTAGGGGCCGAGTTTCGCCTCCACGAGCTTGGAGGGACTTTTGTTCCCTGCGGATGTTAGAGAGGCGAACCCAAACGCTAGTGCATGGCAGTAAGGACTCATGTGCGCTTATAGGTTTCCTCAGGTGTATCTCGCAAGGAGAGTAAGTACCAAGGTCCTTTGGAGAGGTGGCGTGTTTTTGGGAGCATGCCCTTTAGCCAGAACTCGGATCCCTTGGATTTTGCAGTGCTGCTGGGGTGCTCTTGAGGCACAGGCACCGTACTCAGCCCCCTCTCGCGAGGTGCGCATGGGAAGAATATAAGCGCACATGGAAAGGCAAATGATGAAAGTAAACTCACCACCAAAATATTACATAGCAGCGCCTCAGCGCATAGTTCACTTAGGAACGAAATGGTTTATTATACTTGGGGTTGCCAAGCTAACGTTCTTTCCATGTCGAGGCATGGGGACCACCCATTAGTGGCTGAGACTCTCTACGGCCTGCGGTGGATCGTTACAAGGAGAGCTCGAGGGCTAACCCTCACGAGAAGCTTTGTGAAGCTTGGAGGTGAAGCCGTGAGCTTCCCTCTAGAGACAAAAAATGCCTGACGTGACAATGATCACGGGCGTGACTATGATCACGGGTAGAACTTGCGTAGATGCGCGATGTTCCACGGGTTCTTGACGGGGATGCCGTCTTTAGTCTCAAGGCGCGCAGCGCCAGGCCTGGCGATGTGAGAGACCCTGTAGGGGCCTTCCCACATAGGCGAGAGCTTGTGGAGGCCTTCTCTGGAGAGGATTCGCCTGAGGACGAGGTCGCCCGCCTCCAGAGTGCGCGAGCGCACATGGCGGCTGTGGTAGCGTCGCAGGTCTTGCTGGTACTTTGCCGCTCTGAGGGCGGCACGGCGGCGCAACCCCTCGAGAAGCAGCAGGTCGTCGTTGTGGAGGTCCTCTTGGGTGTCCTCATTGAAGGCAAGGACCCGTGGGGATCCGTGCTTGATTTCTGCGGGGAGGACTGCTTCGGCTCCATAGACCAGGGCGAACGGCGTTTCACCAGTAGGCTTTGAGGGAGTTGTGCGTATGGACCAGAGCACAGATGGGAGCTCGGCGATCCAGCCCTTGCCGTGGCCCTTGAGGATGTTGAAGCTTCTGGTCTTGAGGCCCTTGAGGACTTCCGCGTTTGCTCGCTCGGCTTGACCATTGCTCTGTGGATGAGCCACCGAGGCGAAGCAGAGCTTGATGCCGAGTTTTTCGCAGTAAGACCGGAAGATGCCGCTGGTGAACTGCGAGCCATTGTCAGTGATGATGCGATTAGGCACTCCAAAGCGGCAGATCAGGCTCCTGATGAATTTCACCGCTGCCCCGGCTGGTATACTGCGCGTCGGTTCGACCTCGGGCCACTTGGTGAACTTGTCGACGGCCACGAAGAGGAAACGGTAGCCCCCTTGCGATTTCAGGAAGGGGCCCAAAATGTCCAGCCCCCGGACCGCGAACGGCCAGGAGAGCGGGATGGTCTGGAGCCTCAGCGCCGGCTGATGGATTTGCTTGGCGTGGTACTGGCAGGCATCGCAAGCTTGGACGATGGTGACCGCATCTTGAAGCGGTTGCGGCCAGTAGAAGCCGCTCCTGAAGACCTTGCCTGCGAGGGTGAGCGCGCACGATTGGTGGCCGCACTCTCCGCTATGGATGTCTCTGATCAGCATTCGGCCTTCTTCAGGAGGGACGCATTTGAGCGCGACCCCATTTGGGCGCTTGCGGTACAGGTCTCCCTCGAGGATGTAGTAGGATTTTGCCTGTCGAGCGATTCGCTCTGCTTCCGCATCTTCTTCGGGGAGGACCCCCTTCATCAGGTAGTCTTTGAGCTCGTCAATCCAGCCTGTTTCTTGATGTGCCGCTGTCAGCAACAGACGCTCCCCTATGTGAGGACCACAATCGGGTGCCCCAGCTTCAGGAGGTGGTGGGAGTGCTTCGTCTGTGCTTGCGGCCGTAGCTTCTCACGGCTGCTTTATGGATGCCTTGGTGAGCCTTTCTTCAAAGACGCCTGCCTGCTGGGCTTGCCTTCGCGAGGCTCGCTTGGCGATGTCGTCGGCCTCCTGGTTCTCTTTCCTCGGGATGTGCATGAGCTCCATGCCTCTGAAGTGCTTCTCGAGCTTGCGGACCTCTTCAAGGTATGCGGCAATGTGGTCGTCCTTAGGCGTGTAGCTTTTGTTGGAGAAGTTGACAAGCAGCTGGGAGTCGCCCTTGACGAGTAAGTGCTTGACGCCTAGAGCGATGGCGGCCCTTAAGCCGGCGAGAAGGCCCTCGTATTCAGCGATGTTGTTGGAGATCTTGTCAATTGTGAAGCACAGCTGGACAGCGTAGTAGAGTTTGTCGCCTTTGGGCGAGGTCAAGACGACGCCTGCCCCGCTATTGCGGCAGGCGAATGCTCCATCGAAGTGCATGGTCCAGTGGCTGGGCATCGTGTCTCCAGAGAGCTCGGCCTCTTCTCCTCGACGACGAAGTCCGCCAGAGAGCTCGGCCTCTTCTCCTCAGGGCTTGGGTCAGTCCATTCGGCAACGAAATCCGCCAGCGCTCTTCCCTTGATGACTCTTGTGGTGTCGAAGCGCAAATTGAATGGCTGCAGCTCGATGTTCCATCCCGTGACACGATCTGTGGTGTTGGGGTTGCGCAGGATCTGCTCGAGGGGGAAAGAAGTGACCAACGTGATGGGGTGGCCCTGGAAGTAGTGTCGCAGCTTCCTGGAGGCGATGAGGAGCGCGACGAGAAGGTTCTGCTGCATTGGGTACCGTTCCCGAGCATCCCGCAGTACTGTACTGATAAAGTAGACGGGGTGCTCGACAAGGGTTGTCGACGGAGGTGCAGCGTCAGCTCTCTGTGGAGGCTCTTCAGGGCCCTTGTCGAGATCCGCCTGTGGAGGGGTCTCGGCAAGGGTGTTCGGAGCAGACTCGACTTGAGGCTGTGGGCCTGGCGGTGGGTCTGTGGAGACTGCTCCTTTGCCGAGATCTTTGTCGGGCGGCTTTGGACTTGGAGTGGCAGCGCTTTTCTTGGGGAGGACTGGCTCTTCCCTCTCGGCCACCAGGACGGCGCTTGCGGTCTGAGGAGTGGCTGATAGGTACAGCTTCAGACGTTCGCCTGTCCTGGGGGCTACCATGACTGGTGGGCTGGCCAAATACCTCTTCAAGTCTTCAAAAGCTTTGTCTGCTTCAGGGGTCCACCTGAATGTGCCGGACTTCTTCATGATCTTGAAGAATGGCAGGGCTCTCTCGCCGAACTTGGAGATGAAACGGCCCAGGCTGGCCATACAGCCTGCTAAGCGCTGCATGTCCTTGAGCCGGCGAGGAGGCTGCATTCCTTCTATGGCCTTGATCTTGTCAGGGTTTGCTTCTATGCCGCGGTGAGACACGAGGAATCCGAGGATTTTGCCTGAAGGCACCCCGAAGACGCACTTGGCGGGGTTCAGCTTGATGTTCACCTTGCGCAGGCTGGCGAAGGTTTCCTCGAGATCCTTCAAGAGAGTGTCTCCCTCGCGAGACTTGACCACAATGTCGTCGACATAAGCTTCTGCGTTTCTGCCCATCTGCGCCCCCAAGGCTATCCTCATGAGCCTCTGGAAAGTGGCGCCGGCGTTCTTCAGGCCGAAAGGTATGCACCTGTAGCAATACACACCACAAGGGGTGAGGAATGCTGTTTTCTCCTCGTCCTCTTTAGCCATTTTGATCTGGTGATAACCAGAGAAGGCGTCCAGAAAACAAAGGAGGTCATAGCCGGCGGTGGAGTCCACGATCTGGTCTATCCTTGGCATGGGGTATGGGTCCTTGGGGCAGGCCTTGTTGACGTCTGTGTAGTCGATGCAGAGTCGGCCTCCTCCAATGGGTTTAGGGACAACCACGCCGTTGGAGAGCCAAGTGGGGTGCGTGACTTCGCGGACGACATTTGCCGCTTTTAGCTTTTCTACTTCCTTGACGATGAATGCTTGCTTCTCGGGGGCTTGCTTCCGTGCTTTTTGCTTGACGGGGCGTGCATCTGGACACACGGCTAAGTGGTGCTCGATCACCTCCCTTGGCACACCGGACATATCTGACGGAGTCCATGCGAACATGTCAGAGTTTGCCCGAAGGAAGGCGACGAGCGCGCTTTCCTATTTGGGAGGCAAGGCAGCGCCTATGGTGACGCTAGCCCCGGAGCCCTCAGCCCCCGAGCCACCGGTGCTCAGCGACACCTAATTCGTGGAAGCTTGCTCTTGAGAGAACATCTGTTTCTTCTTCTTGGGCCTCTCGAGAGGCTCCATGTCCTCGTCAGCCGGGAACGCCAGGGCGGCTGCCTTGTAGGCGCTCTCGACAGCGCGCGTGGCGTCCAGGATATGACCATGGATGGCGATAGTGCCAGCGCTGCCGGGGATCTTGACCATGTTGTAGGCGTGATGCGTGACGGCCATGAACTTCGTGAGGGCGGGGTAGCCGAGGATGGCGTTATACGGCAGGCCAATGTGCGCGACGTCGAAGTCGATCAGCTCAGTGCGGTAGTTCTTCTGCGTGCCGAAGGTGACGGCCAGCCGGACCTGCCCCAGAGGTGCGATCGAACCACTGGTGACCCCTGTGAATGGCCTGGAGGGCATGAGCCACTCGTAAGGCACTTGAAGCGTCTCGAAGGTCTCGACAGAGATGAGCGTCTTGGAGACGGCAATGTTGTTGATGGTGGGGGAGCAGACCAGGGGGAGGGTTCCAACAGTCTTGGTCGACTTGGGGTGGTCCTTGGCGTCGAAGGCGATGGTGTACTGAGACCACTTGAGGGGCCTGGAGGTCTCGACGCTTGGGAGCGCGGCGTTGAGCTCGCGGGCGAACTGCTTGAACTGGTTGTTAGACTTGGGCGCCTGAGCTCCGCCGAGGATGCAAGCCATAGCCCCCCTTGGGGCCTGGTAGCCTCCATCTTGCTCGTCGGGGAGGTTGTTGTTCTTCTCGACGGCGTTGGCTTGACTGCCCGGCGGCTTCTGTTAGCTGCCCTTGCGTCCGCCTCTGCGGTAGCCGCGGCCTCTGCCGCGGCCCCCGCTGCCCTCTTCTTGCTGGCGCTCCCTGCTCAGCCTCTTGAGGTCAAAGCAGTTCTCTGTAGCGTGGTCGCGCCTGTTATGGTAGACGCAGAACGGACGGTTGTCCTCCTTCTTGTCGCCAGGCTTAGGGGAGGCTCTGCGGGCGTACTTGGCATCCGGCTCAGCCGCTAGGACAGCGGTGGTCTTGCGCTTGGTTTCTTCCCGCTTCTTGTGACTCTTGGATCCCTCGGCCTGGTCGTCAACCCGCTGGCTCATCTTGACAAAGAGGAGTCCCTCTTCAGCCTTGGCGCACTTGTCAGCGAGGTCGAACAGCTTCACCACAGAGGTGAGCTTGTCATGAATGCCCAGCTTCTCGAGCATCCTGCGGTTTGTGACGCCCTCTCTGAAGGCGGCAATGACTTGTGTGTCGGGGATGTTCGGGATCTTGTTGCGCACTTGGCTGAAGCACTGGATGTACTTGCGGAGGGTCTCATCTTTCCTCTGCACCACAGCGCGCAGGTCATTGTGGGTGAGCGCGCGCTCATATGTGCCCTTGAAGTTGGCGACGAACTGCCTGCAGAGTTCCTCCCACGAGTCGATGGAGTCTTCAGGCAGGTTGAGGAGCCATGACAGCGCGGAATCCCTAAGCGCGTGGGAGAACCAGTTGGCCATGACCTTGTCGTCCCCTCCTGCAGCTTGGATAGAGGTGGTGTAGAGCTGCAGGAACTCGATGGGGTTGCTTGACCCGTCGTAGCCCTTGGGAAGGGCAGGCCTGAACTTCTGTGGCCAGACCACGCGGCGCAGAGCGCGGGTGAAGGCCATGCAGCCGGTGGCGTGCGTGGCGGTTCCGCCCTGGAGAGCCCTGCGGTTCTGCTGCCCCGCCTGGCCGATTTCCTCGACGAGGCGGTTCTGGAGGTCCCTCCGGCGCTCCATCCCCACCCGCACGTCAGGCGCGGTGCGCTGCACGATTTGGCAGTCGTGCGGGGAGGACGCATGGGAGGCAGCCCTCTGCGCCGCAGCCGGAGGTGGTCCCGGTGGTGGCGGAGGCGCATCCGGCGCGGCCGTTCCTGCGCGGCCAGAGTGGTGAACCAGCGAACGCGACGGAGCGGGGCGCGTCATCGCGATGTCGACGAGGTGGTGGAGGCGGTCGAGCCAGAGGTCGTGGGCCTCCGGGTTGGGCCGGTAGCGGAGAAGCTCCTGAGCCATGAGCAGCGCAGTGTGTGGACCGGGCTCGGGGCGCCCCTGAGAGGACGCGCTTTGGCGCCGAGACGGACGCGAGGTCTCAGCGTCCTCGCGGTGCTCGGAGAAGTCCTCGTCGTCGCGGCGGTTGCCGCCGCGGTGAACCTCGCTCTCGGGCTCCTCCACGTGCGGGCCGGTGTTGGCGCGCTCCGCCGTGCGAGGGCGGCCGCGGCGGCCGCGAGTGGTGGCGGTGCCGGGCTCAGTATGAGCCCTCTCAGCTGCGTGCCTGTTGGCGCGTGTCGTGCGGGTGTCCGTCATGGCGCGGAGGCTGGTCAAAGGTTGAAGACGCGCCTCAGCCCCTACCTGGTGCGCCAAATGTCGGAGAGTGACTCCCACGAGACAGGGGTGGTCACACTCTGAAGAGTCTGTTCGAAAGGGGCTGAACGCGGAGGTCAAACAACCCTCAACCGGCACGGCGACGGAGCTCGTCGAGCCTGAGGAGGGACATCACAACAGAGATGGACACCAGCCCGTACCCAGGTTCACGGCCCTCTGGAGGAGGTAACACCGCTACTCCTGCTTGTCTGTATTGCGCTGTAGAGTGTACAGTACAATGAGCTTGCCGAGGACTCTCTTATGGCAGTGTGGAGCTCAAGGAGGGAACGCTAAGGTCTTCTTCCTCCTCGAGCGAGCTTGGCTAGGCTATGCTACGGTAGAGTGCTCACGGTCTGAATAATCGATCCCTTGCTACGGAGGTGCTCCCTCTCCTATTATAGGCGCCCCGGGCCTCATCCTTGCGCCCTGCGCAGGGGAAGGGTTCCCACATGGCGACGAAGTGGAGGAGCGGGGTGCACCGCAGCTGGGTTGTCCATGGACTCGGTCCATGGTCGTAAAGCCTGCCCTTGAGACAGGAAAGCCACCATCCGCGCAGGACGGCCAGTTGGTGCCGCAGAGATCGTGGGGGTGCCCACGGTGACGTCGTCGTTGGAGCGTAGCGCCGGCCATCCGCTTTATCACCAAAGGGGAAAACTTCGTAGTCCGGCGCGGGGGGCATAGCTTTGTTGACTCCTTTAATCACCAAAATGGCAACTGCGGCGTCGTCGTCACCGCGCGCAGGCGCGCGCGTCACTCTGCGGCCGCGGCAGAGGCCATGTGCGCTCTGCGGCGGTTGCTTCACAGCGAAGTATCTCTAGGCCTGAGCGGCCTTGTGGAGGGATTTGCATTGACTCCTCTCCAGGGGAGAGAGCCTTGTAGAGGGGCAGTCGCGGGGGGAGCCTCTTCAGGCCTCCGCTGCCCCTTTAAGCCCTCTCGAGTACTTTTCCCCTCGAGAGTCTCTCCAAGCGTTTGGCTTAGTCATTAGTCATTTTTTCGATACTATCGTGTGCGAGGGCTGTGGAGAGTGGGCCCTGCACACCCTGGATTCCACTGGGCCGACAGTCTGATCGCCAAGGTCGAACTCCACCAGAATCGACGTATCTTCATCTCATCGAAAGATCGGACACCTTTGCCTTATCAATTATTTGTGGTGCTCCTCAAGTACCGAGTTGCGTTTTCTAGGGTGAAAGTTTAAGGTCCGGCCTTGACATTGTTGACAACATTGTTTTGTAAATACGGACGCTCTCTCTCCAGAATGAAAATCCAATATCTTCGATGGAACGACGACAACATTCTTGCATTGTTTCCTTCTTAGAGAAGTTGCTTTTGAAGAATCTCTTAGTGTGTTCTCGATGTTGTATTCGGTGGTGGTTTGAGTGTTGCGGTTGCAAGTGTTTCATCGCTGCGACGGGCTTTGTTTTTTATTTCTCCTTTTTATTTTCTTTGCACATCCTTGATGTCCTTGACATTTTGTTCTTGTAAAGACTGAGCGTAACTAATATCTTCATGATATTCAATATATTCTCTTTATCAAAAAAAAATCTTCTTATACTTAGGTCGACGAGCCCCTTAATTTGAACGCTCTTGTAAATGATGTAACCCTGTGTGTAAATCAGTAAAGTTAGGCGAGTAACATTCCCTAAAAAACTAGTCTCAGGTCGTTCTTCTCTCGCGGAAATCGTAAGCTCCTTATTCAAAACAGTTGGAAAAAGTGATGTCAAACAAACAGGTGGAACTAGCCGTGTGGCTCTCTAGGCTCGCACGTACTGCATCATGGCCACTGGCCAGGCAAGGTCCGGCCGGGCACGAGCTCGGGCAGGTGGATCAACAGCGAGGGAGTGGGGTCTGATGCTACGATTCCCTCCCATGATTTGTATCTGAATCCATCTCACGGGCACGCAGCACCTTCATGTTCATGTTCCATGTAACGCAGTCCCCGTCCGTCCAGCCGTCGCCCAGCGGACAGGTTGGCATTGCACAAATTCACGCTCGTAGCACCGAACACCCAATCGTCCAAAGGGGAAAATCGATAACAGCGATATCCTATCTATCCGGTCTGACACAATTTCTGTCCAACATCCTGATTGGATCTCCAAATTCAATAGGGCCGACCCAAGCGGACAAGTTTTTGGGTCAGGATTTTGGTCATTTTGATCATCTTTCCTCCGGCCAAGATTTTGGTCAATTTGAACTCATATATTGAAATATAAAATACAAACAATATGATTCAAATAGTTAGATCAAACAAATAGTTAGTCCAACCAAATATTTAATTAGTTTAATCAAATAGTTATTATTAAAATCTAAATAGTTTAGCCGTAGAATAAACTGGTCCACGAACAATTTCACAAAGCAAATAAATAGGAACTACTGGTTCCTGTCGTGCTGCCACACGACCAAATCATTTTGGAGCCGAATATGAGTCGTCTTCTCACGCATATCATAGTGGAACTCGATTAACTGAGGAAACATGGAGGGTCCTTGGGGCTCAACCAACTCACTCTGAAACTATCTGGCTTGATCATGTAAGGTGTCATCACGCTCATCCTACACGATCATGTTGTGTCTGATCGCACGAGCTGTCATCACCTTCCACGTTTTTTTGGTCCATGTTCTAGCAGGATGACAAACAATAGCCCAATGTGATTGGAGGGCACCGAATGTACGCTCCACATCCCTTTAGTATTCTCTTGGTTCTTAGTAAACCTCTTCCTCTTCTCACCTTATGGATTAGAGATGGTCTTAAGAAAGGTAGATATCATCGGCTAAGTAATATGGCTTGTTATATGTGTGACCATTGATCTCGTAGGTCACCTCGAGGGCATTGTCATTGGAGAGCCTCTTAAACAGTGGAGACCGTTGAAGCACATTGATATCATTGTGCGACCATGCATATGCTAAAAAATGAGTGCCAAATCCAGAAATCTTGTGATGCCACGACCTGTAGTATGACCGTGCACTCTCGAACAGGGCCCTTGTACTGCCCCTACCAAGCAAAAGGGCAGTTCCTCCACTCCGGACTCATCGGAGGAGCCGCAAAACAGTGACTGCATCCTCTCCAAAATTTTGGTGAGGACAAGGGTGGTAACAAGGCCATCACTGTCATCATCGGAGGACTCATCGGAGGAGGAGTGGTGCATGATGTAGTTGTTGAAAAAGAACTCGTGGGAGCTGCCCATGGCCGAGATCGCACCTTGTTGTCGGGACAAGAATATGTCTGAACACCTTCGGGGCGCCATCGGGTCGTAGATGTCCCGAGCCGCGCGGTGATACATGTAAAATGCATACATGAACTTTGCACTTTATTACTTGTTATTTCATCATATTTGCATCATATATGGGATATATTCATGTTTTATAATGATTTTTGGGAATAATTCACATATTCCTTCTTTTTCTGGAATTAACCCTGCACAGTCGGAAACCCTAGTTTTCTATATTTTTATGTTTCAGGGACCCAAACAACGTCCAAATGGCCTAATATTTTACGAGGATTAGTTTTTGGAAGAAAGGAAGCGTATGAGCCAAGGAAGAGCAAAAAAGGAAGTCCGAGGAGGGAACGTGCTAGGCCCACGCAGCCAGATTCCCTGTCCGCATGTGGCATCCTCGTTGCCCCCTCGAGGCTCCGATGCCGTCGTTTTTTATGTCCGTGCCTTCGTCTTGATATAAAACCGACTATAAAACAGTCCCCCGACGGCTTTCGGAGGAGGGCGCCGCAAAAACATAGAACCACAAAACGTAGACATGGAGCTGCAGATTGGAGGGGGGAAACTCCGACGGGGCACTGCCGGCGTGGTCTCCATCTTCTCCAATGACTCCACCATCGTCACCATGATGAAGAGGGAGTAGTCCACCCCTGGACTATGGGTTTGTGGAAGTAGCTAATGTATCTCTTCTCTATTGGACTTCATTGTATTAGCACCGTATCAGCTGCGTAACATGATTACAGTCATCATTGTATTACCCTTCGTGGTGGATCTTTTCATGAGTTAATATATGAGATTGCAATTGTTTCAAGTTTCAGTTATGAGAGTAGATGCATATTATGTACCCCGTTCTTGTTTACTTGTTTGGATCAAGCATGTTTATGAGGGCGTGTGAGGGGGAACGTGTGCATTAGTTGGAGTAACGGGGGTGGCTAACGGGAAGCTGACAACTTAATATTGTGATCCACTTGGGTGTTACCTTAGTTTGTTTCCTCACTAGGGATAAAGAAAATACCATGCTACCGGGGATTTGGTGTGACCTTATCATTTTCTCCATGACTAGATCTAGCATGTTCTTATTTTAACTTCATGTCATTAAACTTAAGTCTATACACTGATTTATATCTTAATACTAGGGTGCTAGATTTATTTCCCATCCTAGTGGACTATGAGAGAGATGAATAACCAAAACATCTCTATGTTAGGACGTGATGCCCATTTGATTATCTTCTTTATATAAACATTGTTGCAATCAAATATGTCAATTTTAGTGTTCCATTGTCCACCACCACTTAAATAGAGAGTGCATTTGTGAAACCATTAACCCCGGTCCAATTTTAATCATAAGAAACACCTTTCTAACAACTTTATATCACTTTTTATTTTCATCCATTAAAAAATCCGAAAATATAAAAACACTTTTATTTATTGCATTTACAAACCAAAACCCAAAAACATAATCACCACTCATTTTTACCATCCTTTCATATTTATTTACACCATAGCATATTTATTTCTTGCATTGCATTTATGTATTATTATCATATTTTACTCACACCTCGTGCTTGACAACCACTTGGTGAGGTTGAGGGCACAAGGTACAAAACAATTCAATTTGTTTTGCAGGTTATAAGAGAGAGACGAGGAGATAAATCCTTTACACAAAGTTCTCCAAGAGTTCGATAATACCCTCGAGTCACCCTCGTGGGGAAAAATAGTCTTCCACATCTACACACTCTGCACTTGGAGTCTCAACCTTCATAGCTACATCATCAGCTTATCAACACCTTTTTCTGGCGCCGTTGCCGGGAAACTAGTAGAAGATTACTCACAACAAAGTCAACTTCATCACCAACGTGTGTAAACACCTATGCTTGGAAAGGTTGCACCTACGTGAGCATCATCTCATCCTTATTTACCAACAAAGTATTTTATTTTTGTTTTGTTATTGTCATCATATCGTCATCCTTTTTATTTCAGTTTTTGCATTTATAATTACTTTCACATTTCCTTTTTATTTTCAGCTTTTTATAACTTTTGTATTTCGGTTTGCACTTTTATTTTCAGTTTGGCATTTTGTTTATTAGGTTATATTTCGGTTATATTGTTTTAGTATCATTTTACTTTTAGTTTTCATTTAAAAAAAATTAAAAACACATAAAAACTTGAAGTATGGAAAAGAGAACTTATTGGCCAATTAGTGTTAATTTTTTTCTCAAGACATGAATATCCCTATAGAAGAATTTGAAGTAGATCATAACATCACTAAAATGGTTTATGAAAATCATTTTTATGGGAAACCGAAAGAAGATCCTATACATCATCTTACGAAATTCAATGAAATATGTAAAGTTCTGAATCTAAACCATGCCAACAACAACATTATTAAAGTGAAGCTTTTCCCTTACCCACTTGCTCGGAAAGCATTAGATTGGATATTAAAATGGCCCACTTGAAACTTTAGCACTTGGTTTAACTTGAAAGCTGCATTCATTGAAAGGTTTAGTTCTACGGTTCTACCGAAACTATATGTCATCTTAGACAAACGATCATTACCTTTAAACAAGAAGAAGAGGAACCTCTAATAAAAGCTTGGGAAACATTTACAGGAATTGCATTTGGTGTAGAACATGGGCTTAGAGATTGTATACTTATGCATGTTTTCTATAGAGGACTATCTGATACATCTAAAACATTTTTAGATAATGAATGTGAAGGAGCTTTCATGAATACCACTGCTGCTAATACTCATATATTACTAGATGGTCTACTCTTAGAGGTAAAAATTAAAGAGAGCTTAGAAAAGCCCCAGTGCATGAAGATGTCTTTGATGATCGTTATGTGATTTTTTATCTAAATAATAGACAAAGAAAAGTTGAGGAAGTTAAAATGCTTGGTGAAGTCAGGAATCCATTGCTTGACTTACAAAAATGTAGCTTGCATGAATTAATATCTATGTTACAAAAATTTGCAAGTGATCCTTCCATTAAATTCTTATCTGCATTGGTAGGTCATGGGTAGGATTAACTCAGTCAAGGGCGGATGAATATCTTGTGATTAGTAGATTTGGACTGTCGAGCAACACATGTAGATTACTGTATGACATATTTGAAGCCACTTCATGAACTCTAGCTGGCAATACCTATTAAAAATGATGTGGTTGTCTTGGCAGCCCATTGCGGTACTATATGGTTGCTTTTTCATATTGGCAGGTATCTTCCTACTACTGCTTAATGATGTCCAAACAAGCTTTTTGTATACTTTTATACAGGTATTGCTTCTATTCTCCATAATTATCTACTATACACGTGATTTGGAACCTCTTTGGTCTAAACATGTACTTAAAGCGTTGTAGTGATGTACAGGAGCCTGAAGCTCATGCAGTGTTATGGAGTCTGCAGCTGGCCAGTGTAAACAAGGTTGTTGTTGAACCAGACTATGACATGGTTATCAATATGGTTTGTTCAAGTTTTTCTTCAGATTAATAAAGTAGCAATAGCTTTCGAGAAGATTAGCGATGAATTAAAATATGCTTCATGCCATCCGCAGATATAGGCCAAACCAAATTGTTGCTGGGTAATTTGCAACTCTCAGTGGGACTCTTTTTTCCTTGGGCTAACTAAATTTGTGCACATATAATTGTTTCACCTCCTTGATGCTATGCGGCACACTACGCAAACAAAGAATGATCTGATGCAGACATGCAGTTTTTGGGATGACTAAGGTGCTTATTTTGTATCATTTCGTCAATTGGTAATCTCTGGTGTTAATTTCTACCCACCAATAGAGATTGTTAGTTCGGTCTTAGGCCCACTGCACCAATTGACAATTTACTTGGATTTACTTTAGATTTGACTGGGCCATCCAAGAACATATATCCTTTGGTGGAGGGAGTTATCTTGAAAGCTATTGGCTACTCTTTTTTACTCTAGACCTGATTGAGTAGTTTAGGGGTGCAAACCACCATGTGGGAAAAACCGTACTTGCTTAATCAGTTAAATTTATATATCTATCATGTAGGTGTGTGCCACTTGAGTCCAAGGGGATGCATGCAACTTCTGTCCTACTGCTATTTCCTCCAATTGCTTGAGCTTTGTAAGGCCTGCTGCCCTCCCAAGCTCTTAATGGTGTCAGATGTCCCTATACATTGAATTTACCACTCGGATTAATTTGGTTATGGATCAGATAAATTAATGGGTTTGGGAAAGATGTGCCTTACCAAATGAAAATATTTTTTCCATGTAATTTAACAAGTAATTTTCTGCAAGATGATTTCATAATTTTGGATACCCATGACGCATACAAAAAATATTAGAAAGTAAGTGTTGATTTCTTTTCTCCTACTGCTGTGAGGAGTGTTGTACAGTGGGACAGGAAAGAAAATTCAAATCTGAGAGAAAGCAACCATATTTCTAATACGATGATAGAATCAAAATAAAAGATTACTTCAAACATAAGATGACCTTCAAGTCATGCACACCCATTTTGATGAGCCTGTAGTTCAGCACACTTTTTATAGGAATTATTCCACTGAGTTACTTTCTCAAAACTTGATTGAAGTTTCAGTCAGGGAAGCTTATATTAGCTTTTTTTATATATCTTCAGGTGTGGGAACAAATGATATTTTTACTAATTCAGTACTAGGTTAGGTAAATACTTTGTGGTGCATATTAGTACAGGTGGCTAATATTTATCTAGAGAATATGCACCATCATCTTTAAGATCATTTAGTGAATTGGGCTTGCTACATATCTACACTATTATGTACTTCGTTACTCTTTTCATTCTATCTGCTTTATGTGTGCTACTGGATAAAGCAACTTCTATCTGTTCTCAAGTAAAATCAAAATTCAACTTTAGCCACAATCATTTTTCTAAAATCAAGTGGAAAGTATTTTCTCAGAGTTCTTAGCACTAGATCGGTCTTCATATGTTATTGTCTTTGGTGCATGACAGTTTTCATTTCTGGACATTGTAATTTTCTGCATTCTATTGGGAACATTAGATGGTTGACATCAGTCTGCTGAGTTACCCTTTTTCCTGAAGAATTAGTATGCCAGTATAAGATAGGGATGTATCAGCAACGATGGAATGGGTACCAACTAGCAAGTCTGTTCTGGATAGAGTTCTAAATATTTTTGTCCAGTATTCTAGCAAACGCTCTGCACATATGTCGAAGGTACCTCCCATTCTTGATTTTCTCAATCCCTCTGGACAAGTCCGTGAGTCTACTTTTTTATAATTATGTTGAGCATTTTATCTATGAAATTAGTGTCCTTGAGAAGGAACCACTTTTTTTTTTATTGTGTTCATATGTTGTGCCTTTTGGGACGTTTGCTGCTAAAAAGGAATCACTTTTTTGCTACTGTTATAGCAAAATTATATCTTTAGTTGAGCTTGCCATATTGTTGGTTTGAGACAAGGATCTAGGCAGTTGTGAGACACAACCACATGTTACCGCTATTGAAAGCACATCTTACTATTTGTTTCCCTCTATAATGTCTGCCTTGGTTCATGTATTTTTTTCTCCTTTGCATGAGTAGGTGAAGATCTGGCACTTTCACCAGAAACAATGCGCCACCTCCTTTTGGAATTCCCATTCACCAAACAGACCTAGCACGAAGTTCTGGCCTGGCTCCGGATCCCTATCGTGGCACCGAACCAGGAGACTCCCCTCACTGAATGGTGGATAAAAGTCCAGACAGACACGACCAAAACCAGTCCGCAAGGGTCTCGCCTCCATGGCCCTCCTCACGCCATGGATGATCTGGAAGCTGCGCAACGACTGTGTCTTTGAGCAAGCCCAGCCTCTTGGGACTACTGAGCTCCTCACCTTGTTGTACATGCGCCACACAAGATTTGCTTGGTTGGCCATATCTGTATGCCATGGGAGAGATATGTTTTGGGTTCCGTCACTAGTAGAAAACTGACCTTTGGTACAGACTTTTAGTGCCGCACCAGTTTGCGGCCGGTACTTATTAGTACCGGTCCAAGCAGCCGGACAGGCGAGGGGCAGCAGTACCGGTCGAATCGAAACCTTTAGTACCGGCCGTAACACGAGCCGGTACTAATGGTCCGTAGCAGGGCAACAGCCGCGCGGGGCCGCGCGAGCGGAGCTTTAGTACCGGCTCGTGTTACGGCCCGGTACTAAAAGTCGAACGGTTCGTCTCCCGCCCACGATTTTACACACGATTCGCTACGACGCGGGCAGTTCTTTTCCTCTCCTCTCTTCTTCCTTCCGGCGGCAACCCTCTCCCTCTCTTCTTTTCCCTCCGGCGACCCTCTCATCTCTCTTCTTGCATCGATCCCTCCGGCCACCATGAATCCGGCACCACCAATCACTCGCTACGGACAGGTGCTTGCACATGGCAACACCTATCTTAAGGTCGTGTATACGAACGACAGCGCTAAGGTGGCTGGTTTTCTCTCCGATTTCAAGTATTGGCTTGGCGAAGCTCGGGAGCAAGACAAGTTCATGGGCCTTGATCTCGAGTACACGACCGATCAAGAAGATGTTGCGGTCATCCAACTATGTTTCAAGAATGTCATGGTCTTCCAATGGGCAAGGTAATCCAATGTTGGGGCTTATTTTCTTTAATTTGTTGATTCATAGGATAGGAAAATTGCATAGGATAGCAATTTCTCTTTGATTGTAGGAACTTCTGAAGTCCGTTTTCCACAATTTCGCCCTACCGACAGGCCTCAGAGATGCCGAGAAAAAGAAAGTCTTCCAGTGGACTCTAAAAAAATGGCCAAACAATTCATGAACTACAAGAAAAGGTTATACCACCAATTCATCAAGATAAAGAAAACCCCTAATTTTGAAGACGTACAGTACAGGAGGATAAGAGATCAGTGGCAAAAATTTAGGGACTACAAGGAATCAGAAGAAGCTCTGGAAAAGTCGAAGAAAAATAAGTTGAATGCCGACAAAAAGCAATATTTCCAACGTTTGGGGCCAGGTGGCTATAAGACCGCCATTCCTAAGTGGGAAGAAAGGGACGCCAAGTTAATTGCTGCCGGGGTCACTCCAAGTACATCAAGCTATCCCGCAAGGGCGAGGCATTGGGCGTACAGCGTCGGGCTGGAGCCCGACTCACAGACAGAGAATCTTGTGTTGAAGGAAATGGTTAAACCAGGCCCCGAGGGAGAGCCCGAAAGAGAAAAAATTCGGAAGAAAATCAAAAAACTTGATGATGCAGTAGTTGCCGCTCGGGAGGGAAGGTTCGCGCCCAATAGAGAGAAGGACGAGCTGTCACTCGCCCTCGGGAATCCTGAACACACTTGGCGAGTACGATGCTCCGGCCGCGGTGGCGCCATGGACGGCGTGCACGGATGCGACGAAACGGAGGGGGCCGGGCTGTGTGGTTGATACCTGGGGACAGAGGGGGTCGAGGCGGGGTCGATGGAGTAGTCGCGGACGTCGGGGAAGTCCTCGTGCGCCGGCAATTGCTCGCCGGAGTCGAAGTTGCGGACGGCGGGCTCGTGCGGTGACGCTGTCGTCGGTGCGGTGCTCTAGGGAGTGGAAAGCGAGGTCAAAAGGCTGCGCAAAGACGAGGCAAACCGAACAGAACCGGAGACACTACAACCGAACTGGCCTTTTGTGACGCGGTCATTTTGTCACGTATTAACGAAAATTTTCACGGATTACCCCTTCGTGACGATATTAAGGCGTCACTAAGCCCGTCACAAAATCCTCGTCACAGATTACAAAATAGTGACGCCACGACAAAATCGCGTCACGCATTATGGATAATCAGTGACGCGTTTTTCGCGTCACGCATTGATGGAATGCATGACAACATTATTAGTCACCGTTAATTCGTAAATTTGTCACCGATGAACGGAATGCGTGACAAAAATTATGTCATTGATTGGTTCGTCACTTGTTTTAGACCGGTCAAAGTTGCTGACCTGTCGGTCAATGAAGATGATGTGGTCGTTTACGTGACTGTTGACGTGGATGCTGACGTGGATGCTGACAAGTGGCTGTTTAGGTGGCAATCGACGTGTCTGTTGACGTGTCTTCTGACGTGTATGCTGACATGTGGGTCCGTTCTCTGCTGACGTGATATGATGTCAAAAGGGTCCACGAAATGCTAACATGTGGACCCACCGGTTTGCTGGCATGTGAGACCCACCGGTTTGCTGACATGCGGGATCCACCGGTTTGCTGACATGTGGGACCCACCGGATTTCTGACATGCGGGACCACATTTAGGCCGTGATGAATTATTTGAAATTTTCGTCACGACATTTATTTCAACAAAAATAAATACACAGAAAATTGAATATTTCAAATGTGGTGAATAAAACAAATGAACTATATTTTCATTATAACACGAGCACTTAGAGTACACATGAAAAATTAAAAAATACACATAAAAAACGAGTGAAAGCTTCTGTGCACGAATAACAATTCGCTATGTTTAGTTGGGCTGGGATGATTGCGTATTCCGTAAGAGGTAATTTAGCATGGCTTGCATTTCCTGCTGCCTAGCTTCAAATTCCGAAGACTTCTCTCGATGGGAATTCTCTAGAGCTTCAAGTTGTTCTTGCTGCCTCCTTGTAGCTTCTGCAAATTCCTCTTGCTGGGCCTTTAGCTTTTGCTCCATTTCTATCTTGTACTTTTCAGCTGACTCTACTGATTGATGTTCCTGATCTTCTATCCTTTCTTCCAATTCTTTGATGCGTGAAGATGATATGTTAGATTTCCTGGATACAGCTGACAGACCCAAGCTCGTGAGGAATGTGCTCCTCGAGTTCTTCTTCGCCAATTTCTCCTTGAGGACTTCTTCAACTATTTGCAAATCTGTTTTTGCGGGCTCATGTTCTTGGTGGGGACCCATTTTTTTGAGAAGCATGTTTACCTGCGGCATGATTAAAACGCTTTTTGTCAGTACTGTAATGAAAATTTAACAAGGTTGCTGCAATGAAATGAGGTAAATTTGTTTACATATGCTTCTTCCGACTCCTTGCTCATGATACCATCCTTGTTAGTGTGAGAAATCCTATAAAATTCAATAGGTGAAGGATCTTCCTTATCTTGATCTTCCGTCATAGTTGATTTCTACAATAATTGCACCATGATAGCATTAGCAATGTACATCACATAATTGCTGAGAAAGTGTGGTTTGCACAAGTACAGTTAAAAGACTTGCCACAATTTCCCAATGTGTAGGGTAGCTTCTAGAACCAGTGGTATGGTGCTGCTTGACCAGTGCACGGTTTTCTGCATTCATCACACACTTTGCCTATTTAAAATAGCTGCACTATTAGTATTCACAATAAAAAGCAGAAACGTAGAGTAATCGAACAATCTGGCGACTGCATTAATATGTAACTTGTACCTTGCAGTCTTACTCAAACCATAAGGTGACCAACTTTTCCGAACTATCCTCTTCAACTTCAGCTGGCTTCAGCAAGAGTGCTTGCGGTACAGTTAGATTATAAATATTGGGCCAATATTTGTATTTCAGCCTATATCGGTATTGGCGAACAGAACGCTGAAAAATGGCAGTGCACACTTCCTTGGCCACTTCATTATTTGTGTCCATGTTAAATTTTTCCTACAGAAAATATGAATCCAATGTTCTAACGACGGTATGGCTGAACTGCACGTAAACATTAGGTGATCAATATCATAACTGTGCCGACTCACCGCCACACGCTTGATAGCATCTGGAATCACATTTTCAAGAGGAGTGTCCTTAATGTTGTACTCCTTCCAGTTGGTTGCAACAGGCATCCCAGTGCGGACGTGAACACCGAGCTGGGAACTCAGTTTAGCTGCTTGCACATGATCTACGGGTCTTTTCGAACCTAAGGTGAAGTCAATCTGCATCTTATTGTCTCCATGATGTCTTGCGTACGCTTCTAGGCCATGCCCCATTGTTTGTGTGCGTTTACCTCGCTTTCTGCTTCCCCTCATAGAGATGGTTGAAACCTCTAAAATAAATTCACAACGCACGATGTAACATGAAGTACAATCAGATGCATAAAAGAAACAACAAAGTATGTTAATAAAAAAAGGGAATGATGAGCGTACGCTGACTGTTGATGTTAGCAAGTGCATTATCATCAGGTGAGTTGCTGTCTTTGGAGGTTAAATTTTGTGTTGGCAAGTTCTGTGCCGCAACAATGTCCTCCCCATTTGGGGGTGTCTCTTCCAACGGTTGGGAATCTTAGAATGCTGTTGATCTTGTCATTCTAGTCATAGGCAGTACGTTAGTCGAACGCTTCTTCTTCTTTCGTGGTCCTGTACAACCATCTACTTGATCCTGAAAAACAGCTGAAGACATTAGTATGCAATCAACATTATAATCTGTACATGAAATAATATATGTAGTTTCATATGACCTGGTTTGCACAATTGCGCTCCTCTTCATCTAATGCACGGTCCTCTTCTTCAGCTGCCTTCTCGCCAGGATCTGGCTCATACTCTGAGTCAGTAGGTACCTCGTCTACCGGTGCTGCATCTTTACCTACCGTCTTCGTTCCTGCTTGTGCACCACCATACACGAATAATTGTGCTATGGATGCGAAATCTTTTAGGCCTTGACCATCATTGTCGCCAGCTTTCTGCTGCAAGATTGCAGCCATACGTGCAGCCTTCTCTGCCATACACTGTTACCGAACCTTCTCGTAGCTTGTTAGTTCAGTAATCTCTAAGAAAAAGAAGAAAGTAAGAATTGGAAGATTAGAAGGCAGCTTTCATGAATCTAAGTCTGATAATTCAAAGAATTGATAGGCATTCCAAAGTTCTATAAGATCTGGGTGACAAGCTGACCAAACTATATCTCAAATAAAACCCTAGGCAGGATGAACTGCGCATGTTATACCGTACTCCACTAATACGTAAGATTGCATCTCCTACCGTAATAGAAGTAGATCGATGAATAGCTCATATCAAATAAAATGACGAGATGGGATTGAAGAACGACCTTGTTCTTTCCCAGGTTTCTTCGAAGCTTTCTTTGATTTTTTTCAAAGATTTACCGTGGACATTTCCCCGGCTTGCCCTCCCGGCCATGTCGTCCTCTGGCTTGGGGATCAAATGGCCGGCAAACGCGAACCGGCAACGCTGCAGCCGGATCTACCACGGTGAGGTAGAGAATGAGCTGTGCGGTAGCAGATCTGGTGATAGGCGGCGAATGCTAGGGAAGATGGAAGGTGCGAACGTGGGTTTTGGGAGGGATGTGCGTATTTAGGGGGCGGGGGTAGCGGGAGGAGTTTGGTTTGGTCAAAAAAAATGGCTAGTGTTGTTAACAAAAGTGCAAAGAAAGCTATAGAACCTGATGAGCAAATTAAAATTGAAACTCCTGTGGCTATAGTTAAAGATCTTGTTACTAAAAATGTTGGAGATGAGTATATTATATTTTGTGAAGATGCTTCTAATGTTGTTTCGCATCCTAAAAGTTCAAGGAAAACTAGTGTTCCTGTGTTATCTGTTAAAATTGGTGATCATTGCTATTATGGTTTATGTGATATTGGTGCAAGTTCAAGTGCTATTCCTTATGAGCTTTATAGAGAAATTATGCATGAGATTGGTTCTTGTGAACTTGAAGAAATTGATGTGTTTATTCAACTTGCTAATAGAGAAACTATCTCTCCGATTGGTATTGTTAGAGATGTTGAAGTTTTATGTGGTAAGACTAAATATCCTGCTGATTTTCTCGTACTTGGTGCAGCTGCTAGTAAGACTTGTCCTATCATTTTTGGTAGACCTTTTCTAAATACTTGTGGTGCTGTTATAGATTGTAAGAAAGAGAAAATCTTTACTAAGTTTGCTGGTGATTCGTATGAATTCAATTTTTCGAAATTTGCTAAGACCCCTTATGAAACCGAATTACCCAATGAGGATTTTAGAGTAGAACAACTTGCCTCTATTGCTCTTGCTCCTAACAATGTTCTGCCACAATTTATGAAAGATCATGAAAGTGAAGTCTTTATGGAAGAAAGGAATGAACTTGATGAAATATTCCTCCGTCAACCTATTCTTAAACATAATTTAAAGGTGGAAGACTTGGGTAAAACACTTCCACCTAAAGAGGATCCTGTCTTTGATTTAAAAGCTTTGCCTGATAATCTTAAGTATGCTCATATTGATGATAAGAAAATATATCCTGTTATTATTAGTGCTAACCTTTCAGGTAAAGAAGAGGAAAGATTATTGGAAGTATTGAAGAAACACCGTGGAGCTATGGGCTATACTTTGGATGATTTAAAAGGGATTTCTCCTACTATATGTCAACATTCTATTAATATGGAGCCTGATGCAAAGCCAGTTGTTGAACATCAACGCCGTTTAATACCCAAGATGAAGGAAGTGGTAAGAAATGAGGTATTAAAACTTCTTGATGCTGGTATTATTTATCCTATTGCTGATAGTAGATGGGTTAGTACTGTGCACTGTGTCCCTAAGAAAGGTGGAATTACTGTTGTGCCTAATGATAATGGTGAGTTTATTCCTCAAAGAGTACTTGTTGGTTATAGAATGTGCATTGATTTTAGAAAGGTTAATAAAGTTACTAAGAAGGATCATTATCCATTACCCTTTATAGATCAAATGTTAGAGAGATTAGCCAATAAAACTCACTTTTGCTTTCCTGATGGTTATTCTGGTTTCTCTCAAATTGTTGTTAAAACTCAAGATCAAGAGAAAACCACATTTACTTGTCCTTATGGTACTTATGCTTATAGACGTATGCCTTTTGGTTTATGTAATGCTTCTGCTACTTTTCAAAGATGCATGTCTGCTATCTTTCATGGTTTTTGTGAGGAAATTGTGGAGGTGTTCATGGACGATTTCTCCGTCCATGGTACTTCTTTTGATAATTGCTTGCACAATCTTGATAAAGTTTTGCAGAGATGTTGTCGGAGAGTGACTCCCACGGAACAGGGGTAGCCACACCCTGAAGAGAGGTTCGAAGGGGGGGGGGCTGAACGCGGAGGTCAAACAATCCTCGAGAGGCACGACGACGGTGCTCGCCGGGCCTGGAGAAGAACTATCACGCCAGAGATGGACACCGGCCCGTACCCAGGTTCACGGCCCTCAGGAGGAGGTAAAACCGCTACTCCTGCTTGTCTGTATTGCACTGTAAAGGTTACAGGACAATGAGCTTGCCGAGGGCTCTCTTGAGGCAGTTTGGTGCTTGGAGAGGGACTCAATGGTCGTCTTCCTCCTCCAGTAGTTGGCTATCCTATGCGTTTGGCTAAGGCTCCCTTGGTCTCGGAAGCAATCAGCCGACTGGAGATCAACCCTCGGTGCGATTGCGCGATCCTCTTCTACGGTGGAGCTCCTGCTCCTTTTATAGGCGCCCCGAGCTCCGTCCTCGTGCTGATGGGCTCCCACATGCCAGTCGCGTGGAGGAGCGGGAGTCCACCGCGGCTCGTCCGTCCATGGACGCGGTCCATCCGTGCTAAAGTTGTGCGCCGTGGCCGACAGGCTGCAGACGGTGCAGAGCGGCTCGCAGGCGCGGCAGAGGTCGTGGTGGAGCCCACGGTGACGATCTTCTTGGAGCGTTGCGCCGTCCAGCCGCTTTACCACCAAAGAGGAAAGTCCTGGCTGTCCTGGCGCAGGCGGCGCGGCTTTGTTGACTCCTTTATCACCAGAACGGCAACTGGGATGCTCGCGTCACCCTGCGGCTGCTGCAGGGGCCATGTGCGCCCTGCAGCGCTTGCTTAGCCGCGAAGTGTCTCCACAGGGCCGTGGTTGCCTGTGGAGGGGTTTCCTGCTGACTTCTCTCCAGGCGGGCTGTGCCTGGGGAGTCTCTTGAAGCGCAGGGTCCTCTTCAGGCCCTGGCGTCCTCTTCAGGCCCTCGAGCGGAGATGTCTCTCGAGGGTCCCTCCAAGCGGTATCTTGGTCCTTAGTCATTCTGTCGAAGATCTTCGCGGGCGAGGCCTGTAGGGAGTGGGCCGTGCATACCCCGGTCCTTACTGGGCCGACAGTAGCCCCCGGGCCCACGATGGGCACGACGAGGCCCGTTGGGTCTAGGCGAAGCGTCGTGGGGCCAATCCTGCGGGCCGGGCCGAGCCACGCGTCACTCCGGCGAGTAACGGTTGCGCACGATGGGGGACGTGCGACGTGGGGGGTCCCACCACGCCCCGGTAACTGCTCCTTGACGAGACATAAAGTCTCTGCGCCGGAGCAGGGAGCCGTTACTACTCCCACTTCTTCTCGCAGACACCATCCGCGTCGAGCTCTCCGCTCCTGCTCTCCGGCGCCCTCTTCTCCATCTTCTCCAGTTTCTCCTCGCGCCGTACCCTCCTTTCCTCCGACGATGAGTCCGGCGAAGAACAAGGGCAAGGCGGCCGCGGGGTCTTCTTCGCAAGCGGCGCCCGCCGAGGTCGCACACGGCGCGGCATTGCTAGGCGTGCGCGTCAACGACAAGGCCCTCGACAAGGTCCGCTTCCTGGTGGCGGACCGGACCAACGAGCACGGCGCCACCGCGCTCAAGCCCGCGGCGCACGGGAAACGCCCGCGAGGGTTTTTCCCCGTCTTCCAGCACTGCGTCTCGGCGGGACTGGTGCCGCGCTTCTCTCCGTTCCTGGAGGCGGTGCTGGCCTTCTACCAAATCCAGCTGCTGCACCTCCACTCCAACTCCGTGCTCATCCTCGCCATCTTCGCCTACCTCTGCGAGGTGTATCTAGGCCTGGAGCCCACGGTGGAACTCTTCCGGTGCTTCTACGCGCTCCGGAGCACGGCGAAGAACGAGCGCTCTGGATGCGTCTCGTTCCGCATCGTGGACGGCATGGGGGGCGTCTACATCCCCATGTCGTGGAGCGAGGGCAAGGCCATCACCTCGGTGACGAAGAAGGTGGACGACTTCCGCCAGCGGTGGTTCTTCGTTGGGGTGGAGCAGCCCTGCGCCTTCCTCGAGGTCCCCGACGCGCCGCCCGTGAAGAATTCGAACTGGGGCAAGGCTTCCTTCAGCGGCGCGAAGAACGTGATGCTGATGGGCCGCCTGAGCTACCTTCGGGAGGAAGGCCTCACGGGGCAGATCATCGCCGCGGACTTCGTGACGCGCCGCATTGCTCCACTCCAGGCGCACTCGATGCCAATGTGGATGTACTCCGGCCCCCAGGACAAGATGCGGCTCCACCGCGAGGACAACGACAAGGACGCAGTCGACAACGTCCTGTCTGCGCTCTTCATCAACCCAGCGGTGCCCGCCATGGACGAACTCCCGATCACGCTCCGGCCTCTGCACCAGTACAACATGACCGAGCGCCTGGCCATTCTGGAGGGGATGCCTCCGTACACCCCGTCAGGCCCTGCGGGGAAGATGGTGCCTGTGCCGGTGGTGCATGAGGCGGAGGGAGCAGAGACGCCCTCTGCCTCAGGAGCTGGGCAAGGCGAGGAGGAGGCCGCGGCGGGAAAGGAGTCCTCTTCGAGGGCCGGGCCCCTCGCTGGCGAGATTTGTGACATCTCGTCAGGCGATGATGAAGACGCCTTCGTGGTGGCGCCCACGCGCCGTGCGGAGGAGGAGGAGGCCGAGGAGGAGGCCTCTGACGAGGAGGCCTCGCCAGGGCGTCGCGAGCCCCGGTCCAAGGCAGCCAGCGACAGGCCTGGCGCGAGGCCCTCCGACGTCCCTTCCAAGAGGAAAGCCAAGGCGCCTCCGGAGGGGTCAGGTGCTAAGGCCAAGCCCTCCTGGCGCTCGCCAGGCTTGGCGTGGGTCGACACCGGCGCCAAGGGGTCCGGGTAAGTACCTTTAACTGCTGATTGCTTGATTATTGTACTCTTCTTTTCATATTTCTGATAATCACCCCCTGATTCTTGCCAGCGACCTTGTGCCTGCGAAGCGCCGTAGGCTTCGCAAGGCAGCGGAGGTGAAAGGAACCGCGGCAGAGGCCGTGGCTGAAGAGGCCGCGAGGCCTGTGGAGACGGCCTCCTCAGGCCCAACCGAAGAGGCGCCTCAAGCGGAGGCAGCTGAGCCTCTGGCGGGGGCGGCAGCGCCTCAGGCGGAAGCCGCTGCACCGCCCCCCGAGCCGTTGGTGATGGAGGCGCAGGAGGAGCGGGCGGCCAGCCCTCCTCGAGTTCCTACCCCGCCTCGCGCGGCTACGCCGCCGCGTGAGCCGACTCCGGCTCGCGAGGCTACGCCACCGCGCTCAGCTACGCCTCCCGCGCAGCCAGAGGCCGGGACAGACCAGGGCCCGTCAAGCGTGGGCGCCTCTGCAGGGGGAGCATCTTCGTCTCCGCCACGCCCCGCAGCGGGGGGCGAGGCGCAAGAGGCGGCGCGACAGGGCGACGAGAGCGGCGAGACCAGCCTGGGCGCGACAAAGGGCGGGGAGCAACCTAGCCCCCAGGCACGCCCAGAGGCCTCGTTCTCCAGGGTTGACGCCGGGGCCGGGCCTTCCACGCAACGCGGCCTGGTCCTTAGTGGCTGGGACTGGAGCAAGGGGCACCGCGAGGTGGCCTTCCGCGTGGTGAGGGAATCTCTGGAGGGTCTGGAGGCGCAGCTTGCCCGAGAGGACGCCCAGCTCGCCCAGCAACGCGACGAGCTTGCGGAGGCTTGGAGGCGCTTCCATGCCGCTGTTGAGGCCCGCCGCCAGGAGGATCTGGCCCTCCAGGCTGCGCGCAAGGAGGCCATCCGCTTTGCCAAGGAGGTCCGGGAGGGGGCCGTCCGCGACGCAGACGAGCTCCTTGCCCCCCTCCAGGACGCGCGCGACGCGGCCGCCGATCTCCTCGCGGAGGTGAAGGCCGAGCGCGAGGCTATGGAGGGCTCGCTGGCGCAGAAACGCCGCGAGGTGTCCCAGCTGGAGTCCCAGCTCCTCTCCGCCCACCGGGCCGCGCAGGAGACTCTGGAGGAGGATCGCAAGAGCCTGGCCGAGCGCGAGCGACAGCTGGCCTCCAGGGAGAAGGACGTGGAGCAGCGAGACGAGCAGCGGCTCCAGGCGGAGGGCGAGCTGGCCACTAAGCGCGAAGAGCTCGAGGCGCGCGAGGGAGACCTGGCTCAGGCACTCCATAGGCATGACGAGAACGTCACCGCCCAGAAGCAAACCCTGGAGCGCTTCCAGCAGCGGTTTGCCGAGAAGAAGATGGAGGCGGAGGCGGCCCTCGCGGAGCGCGAGAAGGAGTTCAGGCGGACCACCTCCAAGGAGTACCGCGACAAGGCCAAGAAGCAGGAGGACCGCTTCAAGGCGAAGCACGCTACCGATGCCAAGCGGATCGCGGAGCTCGAGAAGGCCAACTCCAAGCTCGAGACCCGCCTCCAGCGCGCCAAGGATGCCTATCGCCAGGCTGAGGAGGGTCGCAGGGCGGCTGTCCTGGAGCTGGACGCCCTCGTCAAGGACATGGAGGGGCAGGCGGGCTAGGCGGCCAGGCAGGTGACGGAAGCCGTGGACACCGCGCAGGCGGCTCGCGTGCTCACGAAGCAGCGGGAGCGCATGTTCCAGGCGCTGGTGGCCAGAGGCAATGAGCTTGCAGCTCAGCTTGGCGTGGAGGCTCCGCTCACTGAGGCTCGCGGTCGTGGCGATGCTGCCATGTACCTGGTCTACTTCGACCAGCTCTTCACGGCCCTCGAGAGCCCCGTCGCCGATCTCCGCGAGGTGATTGAGGTCGAGAGCCGCCAGCTTCTGGAGGTGGTTGTCGACCGCATCTTCACCAACCTCCGGCTCCTCATGCCCGGCTTCGACCTCTCCACGGTGACCGAGGCGCGCACGGCCGGGGAGGCCTTGCGGGTCTCCAACTCCCTCCGCGAGCAAGTCGAGGCCTTCTGCAACCGCTTCAAGCGTGCGGAGGTGGCTGCGGAGGACAGCGAGGAGGAGGCTGCCCCTGCCGAGGAGGAAGACGCTGAGGAGGAGGAGCGTGCTGGCGCGGACTCCGCCTGAGCCTTGATTATCGCGCCTTTGAGCGCCTGTATCTGAGACAGTTTTTATATTCAGACACTGCACATTTTGGGCATGTAATATACTCTTTAAGCTTATTTGTGTTAGCTCGTTTGCCCCTCGAGAGGCCTTTTCTGCCTTATTTTCATGTCTATGTTTTCTCTGCGTCGTTAGGACCCATCTCTTCGCGCTATGACTCCGCCACTGCGGTATCCTAGAGCAATGACTCAGCAAGGCCGGGGGGAGTTTAAGGCTTGGAGAGGTAAGAGCCCTGAGTCGCGATGCTCAAGTGCCCCCCTTTGATGTGCGAGTAGCCCATGAAGCATAAGGGAGAACGAAATCGCTCGAGGGACAAACGTGCGCTTGGGGAGAAAAGGCTCTCAAGTCACAGGTGTGGGACTTAGCTTCTCGAGGCTTTTCCCCTGTAGAGGTTTTTTAGCCTGACGGGGAGGTCCTCTTCAAGGGTTTTTCCCTGCTGCTTCCTCAGGCTTGTAGAGACGCTTGCTCCCTATAGATGTTAGAGGGGCAGAACCAAACGCTTGTGCACTGTACTAGGGACTAATGCGCGCTTATAGATTTCCTCAGGCGTTCCTTGCGAGGAGAGAGAGTACCAAGGTCCTTTGTAGAGATGGCGTGTTTGTGAGGGCCTACCCTCCAGCCAGAGCTCGGATCCTTGGGTTTTGCAGTGCTGCTGGTGTGTCATTTGAGGCACTGGCACCGTACTCAGCCCCCGCTCGCGAGGTGCGCATGTGGAGAGATATAAGTGCCCATTTTCAACAAAGAAAATAATGCTGGAATAAAACTCACCACCAAAATATTACATAGCGGCGTCGTAGCGCATTGTTCACTTAGGAACGAAATTGTCTCATTATGCTTGGAGTTGCCAAGTTAATGTATCTGACCATGTCGAGGCATGGGGACCACCCATTAGTGGCAGAGACTCTCAACGGCCTGAGGCGGCTCGTTACATGGAGAGCTCGGAGGGCTGACCCTCGAGAGAAGCCTTTGGGGCTTGGAGGTTTAAGCCGTGAGCTTTTAACCTCTAGAGACAAAAAATGCTTGGAGGTGGAGCCGTAAGCTGCCTCTTCAGCCTGATGTCTTGACGTGACAATGATCACGGGTAGAACTTGCGCAGGTGCGCGATGTTCCACGGGTTCTTGACGGGGATGCCGTCTTCGGTCTCGAGGCGTACTGCGCCAGGCCTGGCGACGTGGGAGACCCTGTAGGGGCCTTCCCACATCGGCGAGAGCTTGTGGAGGCCTTCCCTGGAGAGGATTCGCCTGAGGACGAGGTCGCCCGCGTCAAGGGTGCGTGAGCGCACATGGCGGCTGTGGTAGCGTCGCAGGTCTTGCTGGTACCCTGCCGCCCTGAGGGCGGCCTGACGGCGCAGTCCCTCGAGGAACAGCAGGTCGTCGTTGTGGAGGCCCTCTTGGGTGTCCTCATTGAAGGCAAGGACCCGTGGTGATCCATGCTTGATTTCCGCAGGAAGGACTGCCTCAGCTCCGTAGACCAGGGCGAACGGCGTTTCGCCTGTAGGTCTTAAGGAAGTTGTGCGTATGGACCAGAGCACTGAAGGGAGCTCGTCGATCCAGCCCTTGCTGTGGCCCTTGAGGATGTTGAAGCTCCTGGTCTTGAGGCCCTTGAGGACCTCTGCGTTTGCTCGCTCGGCTTGACCGTTGCTACGTGGGTGAGCCACCGAGGCGAAGCAGACCTTGACGCCAAGCTTATCGCAGTAGGCTCAGAAGATGCCGCTGGTGAATTGCGAGCCATTGTCAGTGATGATGCGGTTGGGCACGCCGAAGCGGCAGACCAAGCTCCTGATGAATTTCACCGCGGCCCCCGCTGGTATGGTGCGCACTGGCTCAACTTCGGGCCACTTGGTGAACTTGTCGATGGCCACGAAGAGGAAACGATAGCCCCCCTGCGACTTTGGGAAGGGGCCCAAGATGTCCAGCCCCCAGACCGCAAACGGCCAGGAGAGCGGGATGGTTTGAAGCCCCAGCGCCGGCTGATGAATTTGCTTGGCGTGGAATTGGCAGGCGTCGCAGGTTTGCACTATGGCGACCGCATCTTGAAGCACTTGAGGCCAGTAGAAGCCGCTCCTGAAGACCTTGCCTGCGAGGGTGCGCGCACACGAGTGGTGGCCGCACTCCCCGCTATGGATGTCCTTGATCAGCTCTCGGCCTTCCTCAGGAGGGACGCACTTGAGCGCGATACCATTTGGGCGCTTGCGGTAGAGGTTTCCCTCGAGGATGCAGTAGGATTTCGCCTGTCGAGCGATTCGCTCTGCGTCAGCATCTTCTTCAGGGAGGATTCCTTTCACCAAGTAGTCCTTGAGCTCGACAATCCAGCCTGAGGCCTGGCGGGTTGCCGTCAGCAACAGGCGCTCCCCTGTGCTGGGGCCGCAATCGGGTGGCCCAGACTCAGGAGGTGGTGGGAGTGCTTCGTCTGCGCTTGCGGCTGTGGCCTCTCGAGGCTGCTTGATGGATGCCTTGGCGAGCCTCTCTTCAAAGACGTCGGCCTGCTGGGGTTGCCTTCGCGAGGCTCGCTTGGCGATGTCGTCAGCCTCTTGGTTTTCTTTCCTCGGGATGTGCATGAGCTCCATGCCCCTGAAGTGCTTCTCGAGCTTGCGGACCTCTTCGAGGTATGCGGCCATGTGGTCGTCTTTCGGCGTGTAGCTCTTGTTGGAGAAGTTGACGAGCAGCTGAGAGTCTCCCTTGACGAGTAGGTGCTTGACGCCTAGAGCGATGGCGGCCCTTAAGCCAGCGAGGAGGCCTTCGTATTCGGCGATGTTGTTGGAGATCTTGTCGATCGTGAAGCACAGCTGGACAGCGTAGTATAGCTTGTCACCCTTGGGCGAAGTTAGGACGACGCCTGCTCCGCCATTGCGACAAGCGAAGGCTCCATCGAAGTGCATGGTCCAGTGGCTGGGGACCGTGTCTCCCGGGGGTTCGGCTTCTGCCTCGCGAGGCTCCTCAGGGCTTGGGTCGGTCCATTCGGCGACGAAATCGGCCAGCGCTCTTCCTTTTATGACCCTCGTGGTGTCGAAACGCAAGTTGAATGGTTGCAGCTCGATGTTCCATCCTGCGACGCGGTCTGTGGCGTTGGGGTTGCGCAGGATTCGCTCCAGGGGGAAGGCGGTGACCACCGTGATGGGGTGGCCCTGGAAGTAGTGTCTCAGCTTCCTGGAGGCGATGAGGAGCGCAACGAGAAGCTTCTGCTGCATTGGATATCTCTCGCGAGCGTCCCGCAGCACTGTGCTGACGAAGTAAACGGGGTGCTCGACGAGGGTTGCCTGAGGTAGCGCAGCGTCAGCCCTCTGTGGAGGCTCTTCAGGGCCCTTGTCGAGATCTGCCTGTGGAGGCGTCCCGACAGGGGTGGTGGGAGCAGGCTCGACTTGAGGCGGTGGGCCTGGCAGTGGGTCTGTGGAGGCTGCTCCTTCGACGGGGCCTTTGTCGGGGGGTTCTGGGCTTGGAGTGGCAGTGCTCTTCTTGGGGAGGACAGGCTCTTCCCTCTCGACCACCAAGACGGCGCTTGCGGTCTGAGGGGTGGCTGAGAGGTACAGCTTCAGGTGCTCGCCTGCCCTGGGGGCCACCAAGACTGGAGGGCTAGCCAGATACTTCTTTAAGTCCTCGAAGGCTTTATCCGCCTCAGGGGTCCACTTGAATGTGCCCGATCTCTTCATGATCTTGAAAAATGGCAGGGCTCTCTCGCCAAATTTAGAGATGAAACGACCCAAGCTGGCCATGCAGCCCGCTAAGCGCTGCATATCCTTGAGTCGGCGGGGAGGCTGCATTTGCTCTATGGCCTTGATCTTGTCAGGATTTGCCTCTATGCCGCGGTGGGACACGAGGAATCCGAGGAGCTTGCCTGAAGGGACCCCGAAGACGCACTTGGCGGGGTTCAGCTTGATGTTCACCTTTCTCAGGCTGGCGAAGGTTTCCTCGAGGTCCCTCAAGAGGGTGTCCCCCTCTCGAGACTTGACCACGATATCATCGACGTAGGCCTCGGCGTTCTTGCCCATCTGCGCCCCCAAGGCTATCCTCATGAGCCTCTGGAAGGTAGCTCCAGCGTTCTTCAGGCCGAAGGGCATGCATGTGTAACAGTACACACCACAAGGGGTGAGGAATGCCGTCTTTTCCTCGTCCTCTTTAGCCATCTTGATCTGGTGATAACCAGAGAAGGCGTCCAGAAAACAGAGGAGGTCACAGCCAGCGGTGGAGTCCACGATCTGGTCTATCCTCGGCATGGGGTATGGGTCCTTGGGGCAGGCCTTGTTGACATCGGTGTAGTCGATGCAGAGTCGGCCTCCTCCAGCAGGTTTAGGAACAACCACGCCGTTGGAGAGCCAAGTGGGGTGCGCGACTTCGCGGACGACATTTGCCGCCTTGAGCTTCTCTACTTCCTTGACGATGAAAGCTTGCTTCTCGGGGGCTTGCTTACGTGCTTTTTGCCTGACGGGGCGTGCGTCTGGACACACGGCTAAGTGGTGCTCGATCACCTCCCTTGGTACACCGGACATATCTGACGGAGTCCATGCGAACATGTCAGAGTTTGCCCGAAGGAAGGCGACGAGCGCGCTTTCCTATTTGGGAGGCAGGGCAGCGCCTATGGTGACGCTAGCCCCCGAGCCTTCAGCCCCCGAGCTGGTGGTGTCCAGCGACACCTTCTTCGTGGCAGCTTGCTCCTGAGAGAACACTTGCTTCTTCCTCTTGGGCCTCTCGAGAGGCTCCATGTCCACGTCAGCCGGGAAAGCCATGGCGGCTGCCTTGTAGGCGCTCTCGACAGCGCGCGTGGCGTCCAGGATATGGCCATGGATGGCAATGGTGCCAGCGCTGCCGGGGATCTTGACCATGTTGTAGGCGTGGTGCGTGACGGCCATGAACTTCGCGAGGGCGGGGTAGCCGAGGATGGCGTTGTACGGCAGGCCGATGTGGGCGACATCGAAGTCGATCAGCTCCGTGCGATAGTTCTTCTGCGTGCCAAAGGTGACCGCGAGGCGGACTTGCCCCAGAGGCTCGATTGAACCACTGGTGACGCCCGTGAACGGCCTGGAGGGCATAAGCCACTCGTAGGGCACTTGAAGCGTCTCGAAGGTCTCGACAGAGATGACATTCAGGCCCGCTCCCCCATCGATGAGTGTCTTGGAGACGGTGATGTTGTTGATGGTGGGGGAGCAGACCAGGGGGAGGGTTCCAACAGTCTTGGTCGACTTGGGGTGGTCCTTGGCGTCGAAGGCGATGGTGTACTGGGACCACTTGAGGGGTCTGGAGGTCTCGGTGCTCGGGAGCGCGGCGTTGAGTTCGCGGGCGAACTGCTTGAACTGATTGTTCGACTTGGGCGCTTGAGCCCCGCCGAGGATGCAGGCCATGGCGCCTCTCGGGGCCTGGTAGCCTCCATCTTCCTCGTCGGGGAGGTTGTTGTTTCTCTCAGCGGCGTTGGCCTGAGTGCCTTGCGGCCTCTGGTAGCCGCCAGCGCGTCCGCCTCTGCTGTCGCGGCGGTTGCCGCGACCTCTGCTGCGGCTTCCGCTGCCTTCTCCTCGCTCGCGTTCCCTGCTCAGCCTCTTGAGGTCGAAGCAGTCGTCTGTGGCGTGCCCACGCCTGTTGTGGTAGACGCAGAACGGACGGTGGTCCACCTCCTTGTCGCCGCGCTCGGGAGAACCCCTGCGGGAGCCCTTCTTGTCAGGCTCTGCCGCGAGGACCGCGGTGGCCTTGCGCTTGGGCTCTTCCTTCTTTTTGTGGCTCTTGGACCCCTCGCCAGGGTCGTCCCCCCGCGCGCTCATCTTGACGAAGAGGAGTCCCTCTTCAGCCTTGGCGCACTTATCCGCCAGATCGAACAGCTTCACCACAGAGGTGAGCTTGTCATGGATGCCGAGCTTCTCGAGCATCCTGCGGTTCGTGACGCCCTCGTGGAAGGTAGCGATCACCTGGGTGTCGGGGATGTTTGGTATCTTGTTCCGCACCTGGCTGAAGCGCTGGATGTACTTGCGAAGAGTCTCATCCTTCTTCTGCACCACAGCGCGCAAGTCGTTGTGGGTGAGTGCGCGCTCGTACGTGCCCTTGAAGTTGGCGACGAACTGCCTGCAGAGCTCCTCCCAGGAGTCGATGGAGTCCTCCGGCAGGTTGAGGAGCCAAGACAGCGCTGAGTCCCTGAGGGCGTGGGAGAACCAGTTGGCCATGACCTTGTCGTCTCCCCCCGCAGCCTGGATGGAGGTGGTGTAGAGCTGCAGGAACTCGAGAGGGTTGGTGGACCCGTCGAAGCCCTTGGGGAGCGCTGGCCTGAACTTCTGCGGCCAGACCACGCGACGCAGAGCGCGCGTGAAGGCCATGCAGCCTGAGGCGTAGGTGGCCGTTCCTCCCTGGAGGGCCCTGCGGTTTTGCTGCCCCGCCTGACCGAGCTCCTCGACGAGGCGGTTCTGGAGGTCGCGGCGTCGCTCCATGCCCACGCGCGCGTCAGGCGCGGTGCGCTGCACGATTTGGCAGTCGTGCGGCGATGAAGCATGGGAGGGAGCCCGCTGTGCCGCGGCCGGAGGTGGTCCTGGCGGCGGTGGGGGCGCACCTGGTGCGGCCGTCCCCGCAGGGCCGGAGGGTACGATGGAGCGCGACGGAGCAGGGCGCGTGGTTGCGATGTCGACGAGGTGGTGGAGGCGGTCCAACCACTGGTCATGTGCCTCGGCACTTGGCCAGTAGCGGAGGAGCTCCTGAGCCATGAGCAGCGCGGTGTGCGGGGCGGGCTCGTGGTGCTCCCGCGTGGACACGCTCTGGCGCCGGGACGGGTGCGAGGACTCAGCGTCCTCACGGCGCTCAGAGAGGTCCTCGCCGTCGCGCTGGTCTCCTTCGCGGTGCTCCTCGCTCTCTGGCTCCTCCACGCGCGGGCCGGTGCCAGCGCGCTCGGCCGTGCGGGGGCGACCACGGCGGCCGCGGGTGGGAGCAGTGCCAGGCTCGGTGTGAGCTCTCTCAGAGGCACGCCGGTTGGCGCGCGTCGCGCGGGTGTCCGTCATGGCGCGGAGTTCGGAGGTCGAAGACGCGCCTCAGCCCCCTACCTGGCGCGCCAAATGTCGGAGAGTGACTCCCACGGAACAGGGGTAGCCACACCCTGAAGAGAGGTTCGAAGGGGGGGGGGGGCTGAACGCGGAGGTCAAACAATCCTCGAGAGGCACGACGACGGTGCTCGCCGGGCCTGGAGAAGAACTATCACGCCAGAGATGGACACCGGCCCGTACCCAGGTTCACGGCCCTCAGGAGGAGGTAAAACCGCTACTCCTGCTTGTCTGTATTGCACTGTAAAGGTTACAGGACAATGAGCTTGCCGAGGGCTCTCTTGAGGCAGTTTGGTGCTTGGAGAGGGACTCAATGGTCATCTTCCTCCTCCAGCAGTTGGCTATCCTATGCGTTTGGCTAAGGCTCCCTTGGTCTCGGAAGCAATCAGCCGACTGGAGATCAACCCTTGGTGCGATTGCGCGATCCTCTTCTACGGTGGAGCTCCTGCTCCTTTTATAGGCGCCCCGGGCTCCGTCCTCGTGCTGATGGGCTCCCACATGCCAGTCGCGTGGAGGAGCGGGAGTCCACCGCGGCTCGTCCGTCCATGGACGCGGTCCATCCGTGCTAAAGTTGCGCGTCGTGGCCGACAGGCTGCAGACGGTGCAGAGCGGCTCGCAGGCGCTGCAGAGGTCGTGGTGGAGCCCACGGTGACGATCTTCTTGGAGCGTTGCGCCGTCCAGCCGCTTTACCACCAAAGAGGAAAGTCCTGGCTGTCCTCGCGCAGGCGGCGCGGCTTTGTTGACTCCTTTATCACCAGAACGGCAACTGGGATGCTCGCGTCACCCTGCGGCTGCTGCAGGGGCCATGTGCGCCCTGCAGCGCTTGCTTAGCCGCGAAGTGTCTCCACAGGGCCATGGTTGCCTGTGGAGGGGTTTCCTGCTGACTTCTCTCCAGGCGGGCTGTGCCTGGGGAGTCTCTTGAAGCGCAGGGTCCTCTTCAGGCCCTGGCGTCCTCTTCAGGCCCTCGAGCGGAGATGTCTCTCGAGGGTCCCTCCAAGCGGTATCTTGGTCCTTAGTCATTCTGTCGAAGATCTTCGCGGGCGAGGCCTGTAGGGAGTGGGCCGTGCATACCCCGGTCCTTACTGGGCCGACAGATGTGAAGAAACTAATTTTGTTCTTAATTGGGAGAAATGTCACTTTATGGTTAATGAAGGAATTGTTCTTGGACATAAAATTTCTGAAAGAGGTATTGAAGTTGACAAGGCCAAAGTGGAAGCAATTGAGAAAATGCCTTGCCCCAGAGATGTTAAAGGTATTCGTAGTATTCTTGGTCATGCTGGTTTCTATAGAAGGTTTATTAAAGATTTTGCTAAGGTATCAAAGCCTCTTACTAATCTCTTGCAAAAAGATGTACCATTTGTTTTTGATGATGATTGTAAGGAAGCTTTTGAAACTCTTAAGAAGGCTTTAATAAGTGCTCCTATTGTTCAACCACCTGATTGGAATTTACCATTTGAAATTATGTGTGATGCTAGTGATTTTGCTGTTGGTGCTGTTCTTGGACAAAGAATAGATAAGAAGTTAAATGTTATTCATTATGCTAGTAAGACTCTTGATTCTGCTCAAAAGAATTATGCTACAACTAAAAAGGAATTTCTAGCTGTTGTTTTTGCTTGTGATAAATTTAAACAATATATTGTTGATTCTAAAGTTATTATTCACACTGATCATGCTGCAATTAGATACCTTATGGAAAAGAAAGATGCAAAGCCTAGGCTTATTAGATGGGTATTACTTTTGCAAGAATTTGATTTGCATATTGTAGATAGGAAAGGTGCTGAAAATCCTGTTGCGGATAATCTGTCTAGATTGGAAAACATTGCATATGATCCTATTCCTGTTAACGATAGTTTTCCAAATGAACAATTGGCTGCAATAAGGGTGAGTTCACGAGATAGTCCTTGGTATGTTGATTATGCTAACTTTATTGTTTCGAAGTATTTGCCTCCAACCTTTTCAGCTCAACAAAGAAGAAAATTCTTTTATGACTTGAGGCATTATTTCTGTATGTCCCACACTTATATAAAGAGGGAGTGGATGGTATTATGCGAAGATGTGTTCCGGAGTATGAACAAAAATAGATATTGAGAAAATGCCATAGTAGTGCTTATGGAGGACATCACGCTGGAGATAGAACTGCACAAAAGGTTCTACAATCAGGTTTTTATTGGCCTACTCTCTTTAAAGATGCAAGAATGTTTATTTTATCTTGTGATGAATGTCAAAGAGTTGGTAATATCTCTAGACGTAATGAAATGCCTATGAATTATTCTCTTGTTATTGAACCATTTGATTGTTGGGGATTTGACTTTATGGGTCCTTTCCCTCCTTCAGAATGTAATACTCATATACTTGTTGCTGTTGATTATGTTACTAAATGGGTAGAAGCTATACCTACTAAAAGTGCTAATGGTGAGACATCATTAAAAATGCTTCAAGATATTATTTTCCCTAGGTTTGGTGTTCCTAGATATCTCATGACTGATGGAGGTTCTCATTTTGTTCATGGTGGTTTTAGAAAAGTTCTTGCTAAATATGGTGTTAATCATAGAATTTCTTCAGCTTATCATCCTCAAACTAGTGGGCAAGCAGAATTATCAAATAGAGAAATTAAATCTATCTTGCAAAAGACTGTTAATAGAACGAGGAAGAATTGGGCTAGTAAATTAAATGATGCATTATGGGCTTATAGAACTGCTTATAAAAATCCCATGGGTATGTCTCCTTATAAAATGGTCTATGGAAAAGCTTGTCACTTGCCTTTAGAATTAGAACACAAAGCTTATTGGGCAGTGAGAGAACTAAATAGAGATTTTAAACTTGCCGGTGAGAAAAGATTACTTGATTTGAGTTCTTTAGATGAATGGAGAAGTGAGGCCTATGAAAATGCTAAACTCTTTAAAGAAAAAGGTAAGAAATGGCATGATAGGAGAATCCTTAAGAGAGAGTTTCATGTTGGTGAGAAAGTTCTATTGTATAGCTCTCGTCTTAGATTCTTTGCAGGGAAATTACTCTCCAAGTGGGAAGGACCATATGTTATCGTGGAAGTGTTTCGTTCGGGTGCAATAAAAATTGCTTCACTTAAAGATGACTCTACACAAGTGGTAAATGGACAAAGACTCAAGCATTATATTTCTGGAGATTCTTATAATGAAGATGTTGATATTATTCAAGCAATTACTCCGGAAGCTTTTATTAAAGAACACATTTCTGAGTCTGCAGAAGCTGAATTCAAAAAGGTACAGTTTCGGTAAGAAAAAGTTCGCGAATTTAATTTTGGAATATAGAATATTGGTTTTTAGAAAATATGGAAAAATACAAAACCAAAACGAGCACGAGACGATGCCCGAGGCACCGCCATCAGGTGCTGGCGCGGGCCTCAGCCAGGCCGCGCCAGCACATGATGACAGAGCATCGGAGTCCGTCTCCTACTCGATTTCGCCCTGTTGCCTTCTTGTTGTTGCGTAGATTTTTGCTATATAATCCCCCGGATCACCCGAGGTCTGTATATCGTGTTTTCGAGGTGTTTTTGTTTCGAGCTGCTTCTGTCCAGATGTCGTCTCAAGGATCTTGTTCTGAAGACTACGCGCTTCGTCGCCAACGTGAACTCCTTCAAGATCTTGATCAAGGGTCTTTTGTTGGATGGGCGGACGATGATAAGGTGAAGGCTAGGCGCAAGGACATGGACGAAAGCGTCATGGAGGAAGTGAAGAAGACACAGTCGGCCAAAAGAGATCGCTCAAGGACGGGGACTAGCAAGCCCACCTTTGTGGGATCAATTAACGCCCAACGTGCTTTTTCTCATAACATGCAGGGGGCAATACCACCTGTCGTGGGATTGTCACGACAGGTGTTTCCGGGTGGAAACTTGAGTGTTGGGACATAGCGACTTCTGACATCGGGAGCTTGTCTAGCGTGGCGTGGGGAAACAAGGGTTTACCCAGGTTCGGCCCCTCTCCTCGAGGTAAAGACCTACTCTTGCTTTGCTTTATTGATACGGGGTTTCGAGGACTCGGCGCCTTAGCTTCCGGGTCTCGATTACAATCTCTGAAACTAGGTATTGCTCTGGCTTTCGACTTATCTCTATAGGAACCAGGAGACCCCCTTATATAGGCGGGGAGTCTTGCTGGAGGTACAAGCGGGGATCCGGGTTACAATCGTACCCGGACTCTACTCTAAGCCTTCTAGGACTTCGCCTTCCTTATCAGGACTCCGTCTTGTACTTGGTATCCAACCTTCTGGATCCTTCTTGTCTTGCGGGGCAAGGCACACGTCGCACACCGGCTTACGTGGGACCCGGCCCATCTCTTTATGCTTGATCCGGCCCAAGTCTCTACAAGGCCGGCTTATCTTCTAGGCCGGTGGGCCTACTGGGTTATGATCCCCCCAACAGTAGCCCCCAGGATAACTTGGACACCAGAATTGACTTGTTTCGACTTTGCATTCTTGGGCACATTCTCGGGGAAGCCATCATTTCTTTTGTCCGGGTTATCATCTGAAAAACAATAAACAACTTATTAAACAAGCAGGCTCTCGGGTATCAGTTTGGCCGGCTCTTGCTGGCGGCCCATTCATAACCCGGCCATCACTTGCTGACTTTCCCTTCTTCGAGACTTAGCAATTTTCAATCTTTCTTGATCCTCCTCGAGGATGACGGTCAACCTCGTGGGTCAACGACATTTTTAATGCTTATCCTTTCGTGAGAATCGAGGAGTCGAGCGACCATCTCGGGAACCCAAGATTCTGTCAGGTACAAAATCTGACACCCCGGATATGGTTCCTCGAGGTCATCATTATCTTTGGCTTCTTCCTGTTTTGCCCCTAGGTCAACTCCCACTTGAGGTATAAATAAGTGGGGACGGGAGAAAAGGTAATCATTTCCCCCCGTGCGTCCCCACTCCTTCTTCTTCCTCCAGTGCTGCCGCCATCACTCCCGAGCTCGAGCTCTCCAACCTACGCCGGAGCTAGCTAGCGTCGCCGCCCTTTTCCTGCTTCTGGCCGCATCCGCCGCTGCGCCGCACTCATCTCGCAGCTGCCTTTTCTCCTCATTTCACTTTAGATCTAGATCTCGGCAACCTCCTTCAATGGGGAAGAAGGTAGCGAGCAAGGGTCCGGCCGCCGCCGCCGCGGCCGCTGCTGCCAAGGCGAACCTCAAGAAGGCTAAGGTCCCCGCCGGTGCTTCCGCTTCCGGCGCCGCCGCCGCGGCGGCCCCCTCCGGGAACTAGACGGGCTCCTCCGTCTCCAATGCCAGGCTCCAAGACTTGGTCAATTCCGGCGACCTCCAAGCCCAAAGCATAATTCAATGGCGTGCTCCTCGTGACGAGGTCATTCCTACTCCTCGAGATGATGAGGTAATTGTGTTTGCCGATCACCTCAACCGTGGTTTCAAACCTCCGGTTTCGCTCTTCTTCCGGTTTTTGCTTTCTTACTACGGTCTCAGGCCCCAAGACATGGCCCCAAACTCCATCCTCTCGATCTCTAATTTCACCGTTCTGTGCGAAGATTACCTTCAAATGGAACCCACCGTCGACATCTTTCTTGAGTTCTTCTATTGCAATTCACAGCGCTCCTCTACTGCTCTTCCCTTGAACATCTGCGGGGGAGTCGCAATCCAAAGGCGCCGTGACTCCATCTTTCCGGCTCTCAAACTTAACAGCCACCCTCGGGCCTGGCAATCAACGTTCTTCTACTGCAAAGACACCTCCCCCAAAGGCCAACCCAAGTTGTCGAGTTTCCGCGCCGAGCCACTAGAGCTGGGGGAGTCAGTTAATTCTTATGCCCAGGATCGCGGCGCCTTGTCTCCCATCCTTTCCAGAATCCGGACTCTTAAAGCCCACGGTCTTAAGGGCACTGACCTGGTCAAGTGTTGGGTCGGGTGGTGCATCAAGCCACTTTCCATCCGGCCTAGGCTCATCTCTGACTACACAAATGTTCCTTCCGATCCTCTTCGATACACTTCTCGAGATCCAGAAGACGCAGAAATCATCCGGGTCTCCAAAAGACTGCTGGCTGAGTCCATTGCCGCAGTAAAACTCGATGGACTTCTGCCCTTCTGTTCAGAGAACCCGGCACCCAAGGTACCATAACTTCCAAACTCTCATACTTTTTGTCCGTATCTTGTTTCTGCTCTTGTACTTTTTCGTGACCGTCTTTTACTTGTTCCAGACCACCGACGACTGGTGGAAAGCTGCCGAAGAGACCCCCGCCTCCTCCGACCAAGAAGGCGAGTCGGAGCAGAACTCGGAGGGAGGGGATGCTGAGGCTGAAGGTGAGCTTGATTCCATGGACCGGCTTTTGCGGGACCTCTTGGAAGCCGACATTCAAGACAATGCCTCTACTTATACTTCTCAACTTCCAGGTCAAGACGACCAAGACTCAGTCCAGAACCCAGTACCTCCTTCTTCCCCGCCGGCTCAAGCCAAGCGGGCCCGCAACACGGTATGCATGATACCCCGCTCTCGTTTCCTCGATCTTGAAGCTTCCGCATCTCAAATTCGTCCATCTACACAGGACAAGGACGAGGCGACGCCAAAGCGGCAAAAGACGCATTCTTCTACTTCCTCTGATGAGCTCTCCTCAGGTATCCCGAACAACCCTTCTCCTCGCAGAAGAAATGTTCAGCAAACCTCTCCTGATGCTCTGTACCCTTTGGCGGGCCAAATCCGGGTCGCTAAATCCCGGTCTCTGTCCTGCTCTTCAGATTCTGGCTCTGAGACTCTCCCCTCCGACTTCGTCGTCAATAAGGGGTAAATTTCTTTACTGGGTCTTTCTGTTTTGTCTTTCTTACTCTCGATTACTTACACAAGTTTACATTTTTCAGAGCCAAAGCCGTCCTTAGCGACGAGGAGACTCCTGACACTGAGGCGGCCCCTCAGCGGACACCGGGGTTGAGGAAACCCAAGCGGAAATGCCAGTGGATCCGGTTCTTCCTGACCCGGTTTCCTCCTCTGCTGCCGGCTCTCCCCCAAAGGATACTCTTCCCATCATTCCGGAAGAACCGGATGTTACAGTTACTAGGACCGGCTTCCAGGACCCGGGTGCTCCTTCTTCTTCAATGACTAAGGTCCTGGAGCCGGAGACAAAAGTAGAGAAGGAGACTGTTGCTCGTGCTGCTGGTAAAGGGCAAGTGGCGGAGGCGGAAGACTCAGACTCCGAGGAGGAGGTTCCCCTGAACACCTTGGAGTTCCTGGAGCTCTTCGAGAAAATTCATGCCCGGCTTTCCAGGGTGCGGAAAGAGGAGTCTCACCTTCGGAACTATCTTCACTTCCGCTTCCAGGTGTGTTCCCTACTAGTAGTCCCCAAGAGTCGGAGTAGTAGTCTACTACACTCCGGGTCTTCTTTTAAATGGAACTTTGGAATAAGTAGTCCCCAAGAGTCGGAGCAGTAGCTTGCTACACTCCGGGTCTTTCTTTAGAATCATGTAATCCGGCCTTTGACTTTTTTACTTCTGTTGAGTAGTCCCCAAGGGTCGGAATTAGTGTTTGCAGTATTCCGAGTCTTCCTTGAGATACTAGTTTAGCCTAATAAGCCATTTTTTTTTGCTTCCACTCTGTCTTTCTGTCTTTCTGATGAATTGTCTGTCTTTTGTAGGCTTTTTCTGAGACGAGTGCCAAGAATAGCAGTGAGGTGCGCCACCAACTTGCGCATGAAATGGGCCTCCGAGAAAAAACCGAAGAACAACTGAAGGCTCAGGAGGAGATTTTGAACCGGCTTAAAGCCGACAACAAGGCTTTGCAGAAGAAGGTTCACGACCAAGAGCTTGCTCTCCAGGTTCAAGCCCTCGACCTGCAGAAGGCCCTCTCCGAACTTGAGAAGATAAAGAAGTTTATTCACAATCTGTCTGTCGCTATTTTTGGTGAGTTTGCTCTGCTCCTTTACTTTGGACCCTCATATTGTCCTCTTGGTTGTTCTTATGTTCATCTGCTTCTTTTCAGGTCCGGCTCAAGGGGTGACCATCAAGGGGACAATTGACAAGATTCAAGCTATCTACGGCGTTACCAGGCGGCTGTATTTCGGCTGTGCTGAGATGATCAAGATGTCCTCCTCTGCTGGTACCTGTCCACCGGTTCTGCCGGACTTCCTCGCCGCCACCTCTGTTGTGCCGGTGCTGATGCAGCGATGGAAGGCGTCCTCCTGCCGCAAGGGTGCTATCCGTGCTCTGGCTCTAGCGAAGGCTTACTACCCAAACCTTGACCAGGTTAAGCTGATGAAGGGCTTCCCGGAGTTTCAAGCCGACGGCCAGGAGACTGCGAAGATTTATGGCAAGATTGTGAAGTCGGTCCGGCGCCCGGCTTGTCAAATTGTTGATGGGTTGGCGCTGGATGAATTCCAAGCTGCATACGACGAAGACAACCGCGCAGTCAAGGAGATCCCGCCTGAGCCGGTCAACCTGTGGAAGCCGGTGGAGGGAGCACCACAACTCTTCACGCCTTTTACAACAAGTGCGAATCCTTCGAGCTCTACTCCTGATGTACCAGCTCCTTGTCGCCCTTCTGATCTTGACGGCTTTGAGGCTTTGGCCTCGGTCATTTTGCAGAGGCCACCAGGCGAAACTACAAGGGGTCCGAAGGACCCTGGGCAAGAATCTGCACCGGCTCCTCCACTCCAGTAGACCGGCCTGATGTTCCCAATGCCGACTCTTGTGTCGGCTTTCATACTTTTGGCTTGAATTGACACTGAAACAATTTATTGGCCTGCTTGGCCTGTAATAGACTAGGTGTAAATACTTATATCTTACTCTGTGACGCGTCTTCGCGCGCTGTTTAAAGTTCTTTGCTTAAATGATATCAATCCTTTTGAGACATCTGTAAGACTTGTTGGTTTCGATGACCCTTTTGGTTTTCTTTAGCTCTCTGCAAAGCCGGTTCTCTCGTGACTTCTGTGCGTAAAATTCCTGAGCAATCAGGGTCTGCTAAGTCCCCATGGGCTTCATAGTAAGATTGAAAGCCGGATTTCAGCATCTGGTCATGTACTATGTGAGAGTAACATCAAGCTAGCAGGCAAGTATAACCAAGAATAATTGTGGCGTCTATGCCGAGTCTTGAGTCTAAAACTTACAACTTTCTTAGTTAGTAAGCCCCCAAGACCCTGATTATATGTAAGATAAGGAACTGTAAAGACAAGACTCTTTCTTTTAGAGGTGTCCCCCTTATTTCATTGATCATATAATATGTACATAGATAGCAAGCCGCCTCATTAAAAACCTTCCAGTCCCCTTAGGTACCCTGGTAAGGAAAAGAGCGCGTCTGAAACCTGCTGCCTTTAAAACTGAAACGATACAAAAAGGTGGAGCTCGTCTCATATGGGAGCTCACAAAACCTAAGTGTAGTATGGCCTAAGCTCTGCTATGTTCCAGGGCATGTCGTTCTCTGTCATCGGATGTCTTGTATGGTCTGTATTGTTTCCTGTTTTTGTAGCTTGCTCTCTAACATCCACCAAGTAATAAGACCCAGTGTGCAAGTTCCGGCTTACCACGAAGGGACCTTCCCATGGGGGAGTCAACTTGTGAAAGCCGGTCTTGTTCTGAGCTAGTCGTAAGACTAAGTCTCTGATACGTCTCACATGTATCTATAATTTCTTATGTTCCATGCTTATATTATACCAATTGCTACATGTTTTATATACACTTTGTGTTGTTTTATGCATTTTCTGGGACTAACCTATTAACAAGATGCCACAGTGCCAGTTCCCTGTTTTCTGCTGTTTTTGGTTTCAGAAAACCACTTAAGGAAATATTCTCGGAATTGGACAATTTTTATACCAAAGTCCCTATTTAGCCCGACACGTTCCAGAAGTCCGAAGAGGAGACGAAGGAGGGCACCGAGGCGCCGTCACAAGGAGGGGGCGCGGCTCCCCCCTCTGCCGCGCCGACACCGCGTGACGGGCCCTCGGGCCTCCACCGCCTTCGCTCTTTCACCTACTTAAACCCCCCGAAAACCTAAGACCAGGCACCCTAACACTTTTCCACAAAACCTTACGGAGCCGCCGCCGTCGTCAACCCTAGTTCGGGAGGGTTCAGAAGCTCTTCCCGGCACCCTGCCGGAGAGGGGAATCATCACCGGAGGGCTCTACATCACCATGCCCGCCTCCGGACTGATGCGTGAGTAGTTCATCCTTGGACTACGGGTCCATAGCAGTAGCTAGATGGTTGTCTTCTCCTATTGTGCCATCATGTTTAGATCTTGTGAGCTGCCTATCATGATCAAGATCATCTTTATGTAATGCTACATGTTGTGTTTGCTGTGATCCGATGGATATTGAATACTAAGTCATTTGCTTCATAATATATCATGTTGTGTGTTGTTTATGATCTTTCATGCTCTCCGTTGCTAGTAGATGCTCTGGCCAAGTAGATGCTTGTGACTCCAAGAGGGGGTATTTATGCTCGATAGTGGGTTCATGTCTCTATTTAATCTGGGGTAGTGACAGCAAGCTCTAAGATTGTAGATGTACTGTTGCTACTAGGGATAAAACAGTAGTACTTTGTCTAAGGATAATTGTATTACTTACATTACACACTTTGCCTAATGCAATAATCTGTTGCTTGCAACTTAATACTGAAAGGGGTGCGGACGCTAACCGGAAGGTGGATTATTAGTCATAGATGCGGTTGGAACGGTCTATGTATATTGTTGTAATGCCCAAATGAATCTCACACTAGACATCATGACATTAGTATATGCATCATTATGCAGCTCTTTATTCTGTCAATTGCCCAGCTGTAATTCGTTTACCCACATGTATGCTATTATTATTATTTAAGGAGAGACACCACTAGTGAACTGTGGACCCCGGTCCTTTTCTTTAAACTGATAATACAACCAACTGCAAACTGTTTCTTTCATTCTCTGCAAACATCATCCTCCACACATACGTTTAATCCTTGTTACAGCAAGCCGGTGAGATTGACAACCTCACTGTTGAATTGGAGCAAAGTTTCTTGATTGTGTTGTGCAGATTCCACCTCCCTTCAACGCCACTTTTCTGGCGCCGGGGAGACCTTCGTTGTGTTCTTCATCTCCTACTGGTTCGATAACCTTGGTTTCATAACTGAGGGAAACTTGCTACACCTTCCTCTTGGGGTTTTCCAACTCCTCACACCCGTGAGCATCAAGCAATTTTTCTGGCGCCGTTGCCGGGGAGGTGAAGGCACTTCTGTTCAGCAAATCTCTATCTCCCTCGTCAACTAAGCACCAGATTTTTCTGGCGCCGTTGCCAGGGAGATCAAGACACATCTGCAAGGGGAGTCTCTCACTTCCCAATCTCTTTACTTTGTTTTTGTCTTGCTTAGTTTATTTTTATTTCCTGTTTAGTTTGCTATTAAATATCAAAAACACAAAAAAAATAGTTACTTGCATTTTATTTACTTTGTTATTATCTTGTTTGCTTCTTATTATCAAAAACACAAAAAAATTAGTTACTTGCATTTATATTTATATTTCGGTTTTGCCTTAATATTGCTAAAATGGGAAGTCCTGAAGTTGAAGTACGTTCATTTAGGCAACAAGGAGGAGAAAGTTTGAAAGATGCATGGTATAGGATAAATAATGCTCATCAAAAATGCACTAAAAAACATTCCACTTTAATCCTTGTTAGGAATTTTTATGTTGGTATTTCTAGTTGGTATAGGTATGTTCTTGACACTCTCACGGGGGGTAATTTTCTTGGTACTTCTGCTTTGGAGGCCTGCAATTTAATTGAGAGTTTGGTAGGATCACCACCACCTACTAAAGAAATTAAAACTGAGATCACTCTGGAAGATGTTAATAAAAGGTTGGATTCTATGGAGAATTTTTTTCTTGATAATGCTAGCAAGAGTAATGGATCAATAGAGGATATTAATGAAAGAATCACTGCTTTAGAAACTAGTAACACCCTTGATACTCATAATCATAGAATTGATGGATTTGAAGAGTCTATGGAAACTTTAAGCTCAACTTTTTCCTCTATTAAAACTAAGAGAGAGAAAGCTTTTGTGGGGAGGGAGCAAAAGTTCATCTATATTCCCAAACCGAAACCCCCTAGTATGCCTAAAAATGATGGTAGTGATTTACGTAATATGACACCTTCATGGATACCTAAAGCACCTATTACAACAAACCATGTCTTGGATGAAATTATTGATGTTGATGCTTCTTCTCTTGGAAATACTTCAGTTTTGCTTTCTGTGCCTAGCTGAAAGGCGTTAAACAAAAGCGCTTATGGGAGACAACCCACTTTTTATTCCTGTTATTTTATTTTCTTGAGTCAAGGAACATGCCTACCTCTGTAGCAATTCCTTTGTATCTTTATTTTATTGCAAAGTTGTGCCAAGTTAAGTCTCTAGTAGAAAGTTGATGCTAGATTTGGATTTCTGCGCACGAACAGTTTTCTGCTGTCCACCGTTTAATTCATTAGAATTCACATAAAAATCAAAATGACCTGGGATTTTTTGTGCTTGATCCTAAGATATGTACGCAACTTTCATTAGTTTTGAGTTTTCTGATTTGAGCAAGTTAAGTGCCTCGAAAAAATTCGTCTTTATGGACTGTTCTGTTTTTGACAGATTCTGCCATTTATTTTGCATTGGTTCTTTTGCTGTTTTTGAATGGATCTTTTTATTCCATAAAATTTCAGTGGCTGTAACTAATGTCCAGTACCATGATAATGATTGTCTCCATGCAGAATATGAGAATTTTTGATTATGCACTAACCCTTTAATGAAGTTTACTTTGAGTTTGGTGTGGAGGAAGTTTTCAAGGATCAAGAGAGAGGATTATATGATGTGATCAAGAAGATGAAAGAGCCTAAGCTTGGGGATGCCCCCGTGGGTCACCCAAACATATTTCAAGAAGACTCAAGCGTCAAAGCTTGGGGATGCCCAAGGCATCCCCTTCTTCATCAACAACTTATCAGGTTATCTGTAGTGAAACTATATTTTAATTCCGCCACATCTTATGTGCTTTACTTGGAGCGTCTGTTTTTTTTTTGCTTTTGTTTTTTTTGTTTTCTGAATAAAATGGATCCTAGCATTCTTGTGTGGGAGAGAGACACGCTCCGTTTTTTCATTTGAATACTCCTATTCTTCACTTATATTTGTTGAGTATTCTTCTATAGCTACTGCAATACTTTTAGCTCTTATTTTTCATGCACCTCTTGTTTAGAGCTGTTAGTTCTCATATGTTATACTCTCTTGCTTCATTGTTAAATACTTGGAGAGTTTATGTTTTAAATCAGTTGATTGGTGTTTGGTTAAGAACAGAAAATGTTAAATGTGGTAGATGGTATAACTAAATGATACATAATCTTGTAGATCATTAAATTGTGTCACTTGAATCATTGATGTTGTTTTGAGATATTAATATGCTTAATGGTAAAACATGATGGTTTAGTAAAGTGGAATGATTAATGGTTGGTCTAGAAAACTTGAAGATGTGCCACACTTAAATATCCAGTTGATAGCATAATGATATATGACTTCTAATGTTAAAAACAACCGTAATGACTTTGTGTTATGCGCTACGGTCGGGGTCCCAACAGTGACTTGTTCATTTGCCACAGTCCCTCATGGAGTGATTTTCATTATGCCTTGTAAGATCATATTTCTAGTTGGAATCTTTTTGCTTGTGAGTTCTAAGCTGCGGTTTTCATGGCACTTCCACCACCATATTTGCTAGCCTCTTCGGTACTTTGCATTGCCCTCTCTCACATTGAGAGTTGGTGCATACTTCGCGGGTACATCCAAAACTCATGTGAGATCTTCATCATGTTCTCCTACACATAAGCCAAATATCTTCCTCAAAACATCCACCATACCTACCTACTACAGCATTTCCATAGCTGTTCCGAGATATATTGCCATGCAACTTTCATCTTACATTACATGACTTGTTGTCATTTATCATTTATATATTGCTTTGCATGATTTTATATAGCTGATGTGTGGTTTTACCCATGTTACGCTAGATCATTGCATATCCTGCTACACTGGCAGAGGCACCGTTTCATACACCATGTTTTATCCATTATGAGATCCTTGTATCAAAAGTGTGTTGTCAAATTAGAATGTTTGCCCCTAAAAGTGAAAAGAGCCATGGAGGCAATCGAAAAGAGAAACAGAAAAATACAAAAAAAGAGAAAAAAGAGAAAAAAAGAAGAAAAAAAAGAAAGAATAAAAGGGGGCAACATTACTACTCTTTATCCACACTTGTACTCATGTTATAGCACCAGTAATATTCATAGACATCATTTGTGCTCATGTTTAGCACCTTTACTCCATATGTGAGAGTTTTCATGTTTTACTTGCATAACTATGTGGGGAACTTTACATTATAGAACTTGGCTTGTATATTCCAATGATGAGCCTCCTCAAAAGTGCTCTAGGTCTTCATGAGCAAGCAAGTTAGATGCACCCCCACTAGTTCCATTGGAGAGCTTTCATACACTTATAGCTCTATGTGCATCCGTTGTGTGGCAATCACTACTCCTTGCATAGCTTCGATTATAAGACTTCCTCTTGTCTAATGATCACTTTCAGCTGTGTGAGACTTTCTTCCGTTGGCCTTCCAAACCCCCATTATTATTCTTTTAGCCACAACATCCTGGTGCCAGGAACCAACGCTGAACACTTGCTTGTCTTTGAGTGAACAAATAGAGAGATGATTTTCTACGTGCATACTGTTATTGCTTGACTTGATCCTTTCACAAATTTGTCAAGAGTGTTTGATTCATTAGATGATTATATTGTTGTTCTTGAAGCTTAAATCATCTTTAATATCTACTTTGCATGGTTGATTGTTCTCTAGTACTAATTCATTGAAAGTTTTACTTTGTTCTTCCTACTTGTTTACTCATTACTTATTTGATATCAATATAAACTACAACTTTTATTCATTTTATCTCAGTTTACATGCATTATATTATTATATGATCAAGATTGTGTGAAAGCATGTCACTTCAGAAATTATTCTTGTTATCGTTTTACCTACTCGAGGACGAGTAGAACTAAGCTTGGGGATGCTTGATACGTCTCAAACGTATCTATAATTTCTTATGTTCCATGCTTATATTATACCAATTGCTACATGTTTTATATACACTTTGTGTTGTTTTATGCATTTTACGGGACTAACCTATTAACAAGATGCCACAGTGCCAGTTCCCTGTTTTCTGCTGTTTTTGGTTTCAGAAAACCACTTAAGGAAATATTCTCGGAATTGGACAATTTTTATACCAAAGTTCCTATTTTGCCCGACACGTTCCAGAAGTCCGAAGAGGAGACGAAGGAGGGCACCGAGGCGCCGTCACAAGGAGGGGGCGCGACTCCCCCCTCTGCCGCGCCGACACCGCGTGACGGGCCCTCGGGCCTCCACCGCCTTCGCCCTTTCGCCTACTTAAACCCCCCGAAAACCTAAGACCAGGCACCCGAACACTTTTCCACAAAACCTTACGGAGCCGCCGCCGTCGTCAACCCTAGTTCGGGAGGGTTCAGAAGCTCTTCCCGGCACCCTGCTGGAGAGGGGAATCATCACCGGAGGGCTCTACAACACCATGCCCGCCTCCGGACTGATGCGTGAGTAGTTCATCCTTGGACTACGGGTCCATAGCACTAGCTAGATGGTTGTCTTCTCCTATTGTGCCATCATGTTTAGATCTTGTGAGCTGCCTATCATGATCAAGATCATCTTTATGTAATGCTACATGTTGTGTTTGCTGGGATCCGATGGATATTGAATACTAAGTCATTTGCTTCATAATATATCATGTTGTGTGTTGTTTATGATCTTGCATGCTCTCCGTTGCTAGCAGATGCTCTGGCCAAGTAGATGCTTGTGACTCCAAGAGGGGGTATTTATGCTCAATAGTGGGTTCATTTCTCTACTTAATCCGGGGTAGTGACAGCAAGCTCTAAGATTGTAGATGTACTGTTGCTACTAGGGATAAAACAGTAGTACTTTGTCTAAGGATAATTGTATTACTTACATTACACACTTTGCCTAATGCAATAATCTGTTGCTTGCAACTTAATACTGAAAGGGGTGCGGACGCTAACCGGAAGGTGGATTATTAGTCATAGATGCGGTTGGAACGGTCTATGTATATTGTTGTAATGCCCAAATGAATCTCACACTAGACATCATGACATTAGTATATGCATCATTATGCAGCTCTTTATTCTGTCAATTGCCCAGCTGTAATTCGTTTACCCACATGTATGCTATTATTATTATTATTTATGGAGAGACACCACTAGTGAACTGTGGACCCCGGTCCTTTTCTTTAAACTGATAATACAACCAACTGCAAACTGTTTCTTTCATTCTCTGCAAACATCATCCTCCACACATACGTTTAATCCTTGTTACAGCAAGCCGGTGAGATTGACAACCTCACTGTTGAGTTGGAGCAAAGTTTCTTGATTGTGTTGTGCAGATTCCACCTCCCTTCAACGCCACTTTTCTGGCGCCGGGGAGAACTTCGTTGTGTTCTTCATCTCCTACTTGTTCGATAACCTTGGTTTCATAACTGAGGGAAACTTGCTACTACCCTCATCACACCTTCCTCTTGGGGTTTTCAAACTCCTCACACCCGTGAGCATCAGTCTCCTTCGTGGAAAGTTCTTGATCTAACCCAGCGGCTGTGATAACGCCTCAGGTCTTGTTGGTATATGGCTTATCTCTCCAGAGCTAACTCTCGTGCCTCCTCAAGCATATTAACCGAGTTTTGCCGGGCTTGCTCGTTCTCTGTCTCAACGTAATTTGCAACTCTTGGAGAATCATGGAGGATATCGCTGGGTAACACGGCTTCTGCCCCATAGACCATGAAGAAAGGAGTGAAGTCGGTTGATCTGTTCGGGGTTGTGTTTATGCTCCAGATGACTGATGGCAGTTCTTCTTCCCAGCATCCGGCGACTCTGATTAATGGAACCCGGAGTCTTGGCTTGATGCCTCTTAACAACTCCTGGTTTGTTCTCTCCACTTGTCCGTTTGACTGGGGGTGTGAAACTGAAGCAAGGTCGAGCCGGATGCCGTTCTCTTTGCAAAATATCTGCATCTCTCCAAGTGAAAAGTTTGTCCCGTTGTCGGTGATGATGCTATGAGGATAACCAAAGCGGTATATGATCTTCTTCAGGAATTTGACTGTTGTCGCTGCTGTGCAACTGTTGACGGCTTGAACTTCGACCCACTTTGTGAACTTGTCCACTGCGACTAAGAGGTGAGTCTTCTTATTGGGTGACGTTTGAAAAGGTCCCACCATATCCATGCCCCAGACTGCAAAGGGCCATGTTATTGGGATGGTCTTCAAATCTTGAGCCGGAACGTGAATCTGCCTTGCATATCGCTGGCATCCATCGCAAACCCGGGCTATGTTTTCCGTGTCTGCCAGAGCCGTCAACCAAAAGAATCTGTGTCTGTAAGCTTTGGCCACCATTGATCTTGTGGATGCGTGATGTCCGCAGTCCCCTGAGTGGATCTCCTGAAGAATTTTCCGGCCTTCCTCTAGTGAGACGCATCGTAAGAATACTCCAGACACGCTCCTCTTGTGTAACTCGCCGTTGATAATGACGTATCCCTTAGCCCGGCGCACAATCTGCCGTGCCAGTACTTCATCTTGTGGCAGCTCTTCTCTCAACAAGTAAGCCAGATACGGCTCTGTCCATGATGGAATCCGGTGTAAGACGGCGACTAACTGTGAATCCGGGTCATCAGGATGCGCTAACTCTTCTTCTATTGGAAACTTGACTGATGGATGATGTAACTCGGCGAGGAACACGTTTGGCGGTACCGGCTCTCTCCTAGAGCCGAGTCTTGATAAGGCGGCAGCTGCCTCGTTCTTTCGCCGGTCGATGTGCTCAACTTGATAGCCTGAGAAGAAGCTGGCTACTCGGTCCACTTCTCTCCTGTAAGCCGCCATGTTGGCGTCTTTCCTGTCCCAAGTTCCTGATACTTGCTGAGCAACAAGGTCGGAATCTCCATTACACATGATCCTCTTGATGTTCATCTCTTTAGCAACCTTCAGACCATGTAACAGGGCCTCATACTCTGCGATGTTATTAGTGCAAGGCTCGAAGTGTATCTGCAAGACGTAGCTTAACTTGTCTCCTTTTGGCGAAGTTAAAACGACGCCGGCTCTAGATCCTTCAAACTGCTTTGACCCGTCGAAGTGCATAACCCAGTGTTTTGCGCTTGGTGCCGGTGGTAGAGGGTCAAACTCTGTCCAGTCATTGACAAAATCCACCAGGGCTTGTGACTTGATTGCTGTCCTTGGCTCGTAGTTGATATGATAAGGCCCCATCTCGATGGCCCACTTTGCAATTCTGCCTGTTGCTTCTCTGTTTCTGATGATTTCTTCCAAAGGAGCAGAACTCACCACCGTGATGGGATGCTCCTGTAAGTACTGGGGCATCTTCCGGCTTGCCATGAAAACGCCATAGACTAACTTCTGCCACTGCGGATATCTCTGTTTCAACTCTGTCAAAGCTTCGCTGACATAGTAAACCGGCCTTTGAATTGGGTATTCCATTCCTTCTTCTCTGCGCTCCACCACAACCACAGCACTGACGGCTCGTGAGTTTGCAGAGACATATAGTAACATCGGCTCTTTGCTCGTGGGAGCTGCTAGAACTGGCGCTGTTGACAATGTCTTCTTCAAATCTTCAAAGGCGTCATCTGCCTCCTGACCCCAAACAAACTTGTCTGACTTCTTCAGCAACTTGTAAAGTGGGAGTGCTTTCTCTCCCATCCTCGCAATGAACCGGCTTAGGGCTGTGACACAACCCGTCACCTTCTGGAATCATTTATGCACTCCGGCTTCTTCAGATTCATGATGGCCTTGATCTTAGCCGGGTTTGCTTCTATTCCTCTTTCTGAGACTATGAAACCCAGCAACATGCCTGCTGGTACTCCAAACACGCACTTGGTTGGGTTTAGCTTCATCTGGTACTTGCGTAGGTTGGTGAAGGTCTCTGTCAGGTCATCGAGTAGTGACCCGGCTTTCTGCGACTTGATCACGACGTCGTCGACATAAGCGTGCACGTTACGACCAATTTGATTCTGGAAACAATTCTGGATGCATCTCTGGTAAGTGGCACCTGCGTTCTTGAGACCAAACGACATGGTTTTGTAACAGAAAGCACCAAAAGGGGTGATGAACGAAGTCTTCTCCTGGTCGTCCACGTTAAGCTTGATCTGATGATACCCGGAATATGCATCTAGGAAGCATAACAACTCGCTGCCGGCTGTTGCATCGATAATCTGATCTATACGAGGCAATGCAAAGGGGTCTTTTGGACAAACCTTGTTCAAGCTGGTGTAGTCCACGCACATGCGCCACTCTCCGTTCTTCTTCAAGACTAAGACCGGGTTTGCCAGCTACTTCGGGTGATAAACTTCCATGATAAACCCGGCTGCGAGCAGGCGGACAATCTCCTCTCCAATGATCTTTTTCCTTTCCGCGTTGAAACGACGTAGTCCTTGTTTAACCGGCTTTGCCTTAGGATCAACATGTAAGCTGTGCTCAGTAAGTTCACTCGGTACACCCGGCATGTCTGAAGGAGACCATGCAAAGATATCCCGATTCTCACGGATGAACTTGATGAGCTCGCTTTCCTATTTCGGATCCATGTGGGCTCCTACCGAAAACTGCTTGGAGGAGTCCCCTTCCACGAAGTCAACCATCTTGGTATCTTGAGCAGACTTGAATTTCTTCTTTTCTTCCTCGTGAGCCGGCTTTTCCAGCACACGCTTGTCGGCCGGGTCTACCTGAGACTTGTAGTATTTGAGCTCTTCCTCTGAACAAGCCTGTTCTGCCATAATAGCATCTCCATTGTCACACTCTATAGCCATATCCTTGCTTCCTTCAATTGTGATTATTCCCTGAGGTCCTGGTATCTTCAGCTTGAGATATACATAACACGGCCTGGCCATGAACTTGGCGTAAGCCGGCCTTCCGAACAGAGCATGATACGGGCTCTTTAAATCAACAACCTCAAATTTCAGGAACTCTGATCTGAACTGCTCCTTGCTCACTCCAAATGCCACCTCTAGGCTGATCTGGCCGATTGGGTGTGCCGACTTCCCTGGGACTATGCCATGGAAGATTGTTGAAGTTGGGGTCAGACGATCCGTACTTAAGCCCATCCTTTTGAAGGTGTCTAGATACAAGATATTGATACTGCTGCCTCCGTCCATCAGAACCTTGTTCAAGGAAAACCCGTCAACCTGTGGTGCCACAACGAGAGCCAAGAGACCCGGATGTTCCACTGCTGGCGGATGATCTTCCCGGCTCCATGTTACTGTCTGCTCGGACCACTTCAACAATCTTGGAACGGCTGACGCTACCGCGTTAACAGCTCGTGCTTGTAATTTCTTTTCTCTCCTGGAAGTACTTGTGGTGAAAACGTGATACTGGCCCTGACTATGAAGCTCCTTCGGGTTCTGCTGATACCCGGTCATGACTTGATTCTGCTGCTGATTAGACCCGGCGTTATTGTTTGGCGGTCCGCTCGACCCAGCCCCCTGTCCGGGTCCCGCCGGGTGACCATTGTTCCCGTTGTTTCCAAAGTTGCCATTGTTCCCGAAGTTTCCCTGACTCCTCTGCGTCTCTTGTTCGTGCCTCATCCAGGCTCTTATATTAGCACATTGGGCTAGTGAGTGATTTGATGGTCTTCCGTTTTTGCTGTGTTTCGGGCACGGCATACTGTACATCTCACTGAAGTTTGGTCCTCTCGAATGACCTCCCGTGAAATCTCCACCGGGTCTTGATCCTCTGTAACCCGTCGTCTGAGTTGCTCCTACGAACTCTGAATTTCCGCCCTCATATGGGCGCTTGTTATTCCCGTTCTGACTGCCATTGTTCTGATTTTGATTCGGGTTACGACCTCCACTGATCCGGTTGTTTCTTTGTTGCTCTTCTGTCTCACCCGGCCTTTTATCTGTGGCTGCGTACTTGTTGGCTGTCGTTACCACTTCCCCTATCGAGATCTCCCTGCACGCCGGGTCTTCCTTCATACGTCCTAGCTTGTGCGTCAAAGGATCAAAACCACAATTTTTCTACATGTATGTTATAGCTGTATGCGGTGAAATATTGATGGATGATTGCAAGATCTCTGTGACTCTGGACATCCATTGCCTTGCCGACTCAGTCTTTCTCATGACACAGCGATCTAAATCTGCCTCAGCGTATTGCTTCTTGCATGTTCCGGCGAAGTTTTTGATGAACGCCGTCTTTAGCTCCTCCCAAGCGTTAATGCTGCGTGGTGGAAGTCGGTCTAACCATATCTTGGGTGCTCCTTCCGCCATCATGAGATATAGGTAACGTGCACATAGATTTGGTGTTGCATTCTTCATGTCCATGGCCATGCCATAGCTACTCAACCACGTCTCTGGGTTCATGTTCGGCTCATAATTGCTTACTTTGGTTGGCTCTTTGAATTTTTCGGGAAACGGCTCCGCCCATATGGCATCTGATAAACACTTCGGTCCTGTCAAGTTTGAAGAAGTGCCCCCTCCGTGACCCGGCGCAGGCGAAGATGCGCCGGGTCTAGCGGGGATCACTACTCCGATTCCGGCTCCTCCGGCTCCGGCTGCTGGAGGTGCTACCGCCGCAGCTGCACGTCTTGCTCTTGAGCTGTTGACTATCGACTGTGCCGCGGACATAGCCGGCGCGACCACCCTCTGAGGTGCTGCCACCAGCTGTTGTTGCTGCATCACTTGTTGGTTTTGTGGCTGAACTTGCTCGTTTACCGGCCCGAGCCGGTTATGGATTGATCTTGCTACCGCCGGCTCTCCGTGTCGGCTTCTGGTACGACTCCGCTGTGGTTCTGAATTGAAAGCTTGCGAGCCGCGTGGGTTGTTATTCTGCTGGACCACGGCGGTACGCAATAAATCGACGGCTCTCCGCGCCTCGATGCCGGCTGGTGAATTATCGAACGGGATCTGCTCTAGGGCATGTGCAGCTGCAAAAACATTGTCAATTGGATTATTGTAATGACCCGAGGGAGTGTTAAACCTGGGGGGTGGTGGAGGTAGTTGTTCTACGACTGCTTCCCCGGCTCTGGCTCCTCCAGCCGGGTTTCCCGCGCCTCCTCCGGCTTGCGCTCCCTGTAACCCGGCCTGCGGCGTGCCGGCTCCCATCACAGGGTTGGCCGCCGCTATGGGTGCGTTGGTTGGTGTCGTCTGATGCTCGAGGACTTGAGGTACTATGGCGTTTACTCCAGTTGGCAGAGGTAACCGGCTTCCGCGTCTTCTGTTTTGCGCTGCGGTGAACTCGTCCCGCCTTCTTTGGAGAGCGTCCCTCTCATCCTGTAACCTCTGCTCCTGCTGAGCCAAAAACCGCTCCTTTTCTGCTACGCGCTGGGCTTCATCCGCGCGATCTTGGTTTGCTCTTGCCACGACCCGCCTTAGATCTTCAAGTTCTCTCTGTATGGCTGAGTTGGTGTTTGTTACTTCTCCCAAGTTCTGCGCCAGGTTTCCTGATGCACCGGCCCTCGTCTGATCGTTCGCCGCAGACGGCTGTACTTGGTTTCTCGGGTTTGGTGGTGGAACAGGAGTATTTGCCAGGATCGGGTTTGTGAACGCCGTCCCAGGCGCTGGTGTGTGTGTATGTATCGCCGCGCTGAAAGTCGGTAAAACTGCTCCGGTACTGGGGTTGGGTGGCGCGTACGTCGCGGGTGGCATGCCCAGCTGACCCCGCTCCCAAATTTCTCTATCCTGTCTGGTGGTTCTGTCTGCACTTGTCTCGTCACTAACGGAAGCTTCCCTCCCGTCAGTCGGCTGAGCCGTTGTTACAACGTGAACCGTCATATGTCGCACGGGTCCTGGGGGCGCCGGGTGATCTTCTTCCTCAAGTCCATATCCCCAACGATCTTCAAACAGCGGTAAGATTGACTCGGTATCTGTGTCCAGATCTGACATGTTCGTTGGTGCTTCAATAGAATCCTGTAGAGCTTGAATCGCCACCTCTTCCTCTATGGTCATGACTTCGCTCTCTGGTGACCCAACAAACTCTTCTCCATCTGTCTGGGCCATGGCAGTTGACCCGGACTCTGACTCGTATTCCGGCTCATACTGATCTGAGCCGGCTCCGGTGGACCGGATTACGCCGACGAAAAATTTGATCTGACCAAAGATGATCATAGATCCCGTCTCCAACTGATCCGCTTCTTCTTTCCAACCAAAGTCGTCCAAGATCCGCTCCCCTCCTTGGAGCGTGTAGATCTGACCGATAGCTAGGTTTTCCATACCGCGCCGCGCTTCTCCAAAAATCATGATGTTCTTGGCCGCATGCCCCACGGTGGGCGCCAACTGTCGTGGGATTGTCACGACAGGTGTTTCCGGGTGGAAACTTGAGTGTTGGGACATAGCGACTTCTGACATCGGGAGCTTGTCTAGCGTGGCGTGGGGAAACAAGGGTTTACCCAGGTTCGGCCCCTCTCCTCGAGGTAAAGACCTACTCCTGCTTTGCTTTATTGATACGGGGTTTCGAGGACTCGGCGCCTTAGCTTCCGGGTCTCGATTACAATCTCTGGAACTAGGTATTGCTCTGGCTTTCGACTTATCTCTCTAGGAACCAGGAGACCCCCTTATATAGGCGGGGAGTCTTGCTGGAGGTACAAGTGGGTATCCGGGTTACAATCGTACCCGGACTCTACTCTAAGCCTTCTAGGTCTTCGCCTTCCTTATCAGGACTCCGTCTTGTACTTGGTCTTCAACCTTCTGGATCCTTCTTGTCTTGCGGGGCAAGGCACACGTCGCACACCGGCTTACGTGGGACCCGGCCCATCTCTTTATGCTTGATCCGGCCCAAGTCTCTACAAGGCCGGCTTATCTTCTAGGCCGGTGGGCCTACCGGGTTACGATCCCCCCAACACCACCTGTTCCGGATCTTAGCTCTTTTCCAGATGTGGCCGATGCTCTCCGAGTCACTGTTCAGTTTTGCGATCAGTACCGAGTCCTGAGGATGGAAGTGGATATACTTCAAGAGGAGAACAACAGGCTTCGCAAGATGTTGGAGCGTTACCTTACTCCACTCCGAGTCGTCCCTCCATCACCACCGAAGGAGTAATTCATCATCGGTATTGGCATCTCCCTTGGCTTGTTCCAAGCTTGGGGGGGGGGGGGGGGGGTGCCGCGGTATCACACCATTATCTTTTATCTTTTACCTTTTAGTAGTGTCACATATCATAAGTAGGGAAGTTATCTTATATGATGGTTTGCAATGTGGAAGTATCTCTCTTTTAGTTGGTTATCTATCTATGTATCCCTTGGTGTGAGTTGCCGTTATGGAATATTAATGAGAAGTGTTATCATTTACTTTCTACACACCTTATTTTAGTTTGCAACTTCTCTCATATATGATTGATCTTGTTATTAGTATTTGCATCACTTTGGGAACATATAGTAAATCTTTTGGTTTTGGCAAACTTAGCATTGGTCAGTAGCTACAATACTTTGAGACTGGGGAGAAAAAGGAACTACATGTAGACATATTATTCAATGATCTTTCTCACTTGTAGCTAATAAGTTTAGTATTCACAATTTAAAATTGTTTGTGCTTCCAAGTAAGAATTGCATGATTGTTCTTTACTACATGTATGTTTGTTTGTATCCTTCAACTCTTATGCTTGCTACCCAACCTTGCTAGCCAAAGACCCGTATCGAGAGGGAATGCTTCTCATACATCCAAACCTTCAGCCAAAACCCTTGTCACTTGTGTCCACCATACCTACCTATTATGTGGTATTTTGCGCCACTCCAAGTAAATACTTCATGTGCTACCTTTATTCAAAACTACTATCCTTTATTTGTGTCAATGTTTACTAGCTCACGAGGAAATAATAGTTGAGTTTGTTATCTTGCATGCTAATTAAGTAACCCTTTACTTGCATGCTCCATCTGCTCGTCACTAATATTGCAAAGAGCTGGTTAGACCACTATAATATCAAAAAGGTTGAGAAAGTTAAAAAATAGACACTCCTCCATGGTTTGAGATTGATTGGTGGGCACCCGAGGATTCAGTTAGCCATGGTTTGTAAAAGCAAAGGTTGGGAGGAGTGTCAAGTTATATAAATAAAGTGCATATTATAAATGCCTGTTACTAAACAATTCGGAACCGCTCTCAACTTGCTTAGTATGGAAGATAACAAGAACTCTATTACCATTTGTTGACAACGACAAACACCGCTCAAAAACTTACTTTCATGCTCTTTATATGATTTCAAAACCTATAAAACTAAAAGCTCTAGCACATGCTTGTATCTCTGCTTCCCTCTGCGAAGGGCCTATCTTTTACTTTATGTTGAGTCAGTAAACCTATCTCCTTCTATCTTAAGCAAGCATTTGAGTTGGTTGTGATTCAACCATTTATACATTTGTATTGTTAATCATGTCTTTTATTCTTCCTTGTTTAGCACATTGTTGTTACCTAATAAATATAACTTTTGGAGTTAGCAACTAATAAAGAGGGCTGTTTTGTAGAGTAAGCTCAATATGTTCATTGTTCTCTGACCAAGAACGAAGTTTGCCAACACCAACTATGGTTTTCTCTATGTACCTTATTGTGATTTCCCTTTACTTGTTACAAGTTGAGTTATATGAACGGAGTTGATATCTAAGATGATTTGTGTATTAATATATGTGATGCTTCTTGTCCTTATATTCTTTATCGACACTTCACTCCATAAACCTGTGGTCATGTTTACTGAGTTCAGTTTTCGCTTGGGGACAAGCGAGGTCTAAGCTTGGGGGGAGTTGATAGTCCATTTTGCATCACTATTTTATATCATAATTTACTGTTATTCATTGATATATTTCATATTTGGAGATGATACTTATGTTATTTCATCTATTTTGCATGTTTGATGATTATTGGAGGATGAATCACCGGAGTCTGAATTCTGCTGGAAAAAGCATCGACAAGATACAATATTTGCGAAGCTCAGAAAACAAAACCAAGAATACAGAAGTTCCTATTTTTCCAGATGACGAAGGGAGCCAAAAGGGGAGAACCAGGTGGGCCCCAGGGGGCCCACATGAGGTCCCGGCGCGGCTCCCCTTGCTGTCGCGCCAGCACCCTGTGAGGCCGCCCTGGCCCACCTCTGGCAACGCCCTTTCGCGTACTTCATCCCCCCGAAAACCTAAGACTCGGGGGATCGACCAGAAACAGAGCCGCTGCCTCCATGAGGCGGAAACCACCGAGAGAGAAAAGCTCTCCGGCGGGCTGAAAAGCTGCCAGGGAAATCCCTTCCCGGAGGGGGGGGGGGGGGGAAATCGTTGCCATCGTCACCGTCATCGAGCTGCACTTCATCGGGATCATCATCACCACCATCTGCACCGCCGACACTGTCATCTCCATCGTTCCACTCCGTTCCCGCTGTAACATCTAGGGCTGAATCTTGTGCATTTGATAGGAGAAACTCTCCCGGTGTTGATTACTATTGTTATTGATGCTATTGGGTGGAACCGTTGAATTAAGGTTTATGTTTAGATTGTTACCCATCATTATATCATCTTTGATCATGATCCATATGATGTGTTGTGAGTAGTTCGTTTAGTTTTTGAGGACATGGGAGAAGTCTAGATGTTAGTAGTGAACTATGTTGAGTAATATTTAATGGTTTGATATTTAATTTGTGGTGCTATTCTTCTAGTGGTGTCATGTGAACGTCGACCACATGACACTTCAACTTTATGGGCCTAGGGGAATGCACTGTGTATTCGAATATTGATTGTGGGGTTGCCGGAGTGACAGAAACCTAAACCCCTGTTGATATCTCGATGCATGAGGGATAGCAGGATCTCAGAGTTTAAGGCTGTGGTTAGATTTATCTTAATTATTTTCTTGTATTTGCGGATGCTTGCAAGGGGTATAATCACAAGTATTTATTAGTCCTAGTAAGGGCGGTGCATTAGCATAGGTTAACCCACGCAACACTTATCGAAACACTAAAAATTAATCATCTATATGAAGCGAAAGCACTAGGCATAAATCCCGTGTGTCCTCAGGAATGTTTGGTCATCATAAGTAAACAAATCGGATTGTCCTTTGCTCTAAAAAGGATTGGGCCACTCGCTGCAATTATTATTGCCGTGCTCTATTTACTCGCACTTTATTTATCTGCATTATCAAAAACTATTAAAAACTTGTCTGTCAGTGTTTACAGAATATACTCGATCCATTTTTGTATTCGATCCATTTTTTGCATGCCACATAAGTAAAAATCTGAGATGTAGAATTGCAGTGTCGGCGCCTTAATGAAAATGTATTCGTCGGTGGTGCACCATCAATCTGTTGAAGTGCATTCCAGCTTACTCGATCGTAGGGACGGCCTAAGATTAGTTACAATGAGAGTATCACAAGTAGTATCATGCCTTCCACATAAGTACAAATCTGAGATGATATAATAATTAATGAAGAGAGGTGAGAGTAGTATCATAAATAATATGATAATAGTATGATACCGTATCATGACACGTAAAACTAGAAAATTTAGTGGCAAATATATCATATACACACATTTATATTGAAATTTTACAAAATATTAAATATGATATGATTATGGTATTACTAGATAATACTATGTATTATAGGAGTGGTATAATATGCATTGTGACCGGTCTAATCTGAATGACCCGATGGATCTAGCTGTTGAAGCTGCAGTAGTAAAACTCGACCCGCTCGATCGGAAAGGAACAGATCCGCGTCGGTAGCGTTGCACCCGACATAAAGCAGCGCTGCAGCGGCACGCGTGGCAGCGTTATATTTCTCTTGGAGATTCGGGCTCCGGTTGGGACGGTTCGTGATTGCGATGTGAGTCTGTAACATGCACACCCATGTGACCTGCATTGACTCACACTGTGCCTCTGTGTTTTGCAGTCCAGGCCTCCACAGAAACGCATCAACTTGTGTCTCGTGACCGTGTCTGTTGCACATCATGTTAGAGGTAGATTTGATTTTTTTTTTTTTAAGTCGGAGTGGATTACTTTTGACAATTACAATGTACGGGGGTATATTTGAAAAAAATCGCTGCCATTAGTGATGTGATGAGCGAAATAATAGACAAAATTTATTGTCAATAGTGCCTCGCCTTGTAAACAACTGCAGGCAAAAAGATGCTGCAAAAACAACACAAAACTGTTCCGCCGAATCCCTCGAGTCAAAAATAAGCAAACGTACGGTTGCGCTAAACAGTGTTAACGTCCCTGAGAGACGATAGCCATTAAATCAATGGCAGCGATTTTTGCATGTGCATGATTCCGCCGATCATCAATCACAGCAATGCTTGATTTGCTCGACGACGAGATGGTCCAACCTGACCCGCACGCACAAGACAAGCATTGCACCTCGCAAGCTCCTCAGCGTCCCCATGCGGTGGATGCAGCTGCCTGTCGGCTCACTCATCACTCGCTAGCTTACCACTGTGTTTGATCGATCAACAAGTGCCACGCAAATAAAAATTAGTATTTCCCCAAAACAAAGCAATAATTCAAATAATCGAGAAGCTACTGAGCTCACACACTAGCTAGCTATAAATACGCACACACTCCTCCACTCTTAGCATCCACCACTCTCGCCATTGGTACTAGCCAGCCAAGAACTAGGTGAAGCGTAGGGGAACAGCAGAACAGAGGAGGAGGGCGGTGAAATGAAGGCGGTGGGGCTCCTCGCCGTGGTGGTGGTGGCGGCGGCGGTGCTGTTTCGCGGCGCCGCTGCGGCGGCGCCCCGCAAGCCGGTGGACGTACCATTCAAGAAGAACTACGTCCCGACTTGGGCGGAGGACCACATCAAGTACGTGAACGGTGGGCGGGAGGTGCAGCTGTCCCTCGACAAGACCACCGGCACTGGGTTCCAGACCCGGGGCTCCTACCTCTTCGGCCACTTCAGCATGCACATCAAGCTCGTCGGCGGCGACTCCGCCGGCACCGTCACCGCCTTCTACGTATTATATTCCCCCGCTCACAGTCATTTCTAGCTGCATTGCATCTTCTTCTTATCTTTCTTGTATAGTATCTTGAATCTGCTTTTGATTGGGGCTCATGGATTGCATGTTTTGTCTGGATTGCAGCTGTCGTCGCAGAACTCGGAGCACGACGAGATCGACTTCGAGTTCTTGGGGAACCGGACGGGGCAGCCCTACATCCTGCAGACCAACGTGTTCTCCGGCGGGAAGGGTGACCGGGAGCAGAGGATCTACCTCTGGTTCGACCCAACCAAGGACTACCACTCCTACTCCGTCCTCTGGAACCTCTACATGATTGCGTAACTACCAATTAACTCTCCAATCCCCGTTGCTTTAGTTTCTGCTGCTACTCTTGCTAGTTGCTATAATGTAATAATTGGAATTAATTTACCTTTTCCTGCTAAGTAAGAAACGAGCTCTTGTCACTAAGCCGCCAGTCCTGATTAGTACTAGTAGTAGCTAACATCGGCTGGAATATCTGAGACACAAGAACAAAGAAACTAGTACCTAGCAGTAGATTCGTCGTGAAGATTAAAGCGTACTGTAGAGTACTGTACAAATTAGGGAGTAAAATTAAATAATTTGTACAGTAAGCGTACAGTAGAGTTGTATCGTTTGTGTCATTGAATATTGAGTGCAGTATTTTAATCTGTCCTGCCCAAAGCAAGCATAATATCCGAAGCCAGCACGGCAGCCAAGATCACGCGCATGTGCAATAGATGAGCGGCGCGTGTACATGTCGTCCCGAACAAAGAACGTGAAATACCCAAGCGTAGGGTAGGGTCTGTCTGTCTCTGCATCACTGCTCCAGGCAAGGAAGTGATGGCACAGCGCCATAGGCTGGTTGGCTTGTGCAGTGCAGAGGGAGCATTTCACTGCACCGTCCATGTACTGCAAAGTTCAGGATATCTGGTATCTTGGGCACGCCATAGATTTTTCAAAAAATCTGGTATCTTGGGCACGCCATAGATTTTTAGCCTTAAATATAGAAACGCAACGAGCACAAAAATCAATCAAAGCCTGAAATTCTGAGGTGACCACCCTGGATTAATTGGTCTTGCAGGTTCTTCGTGGACGACACGCCGATCCGGGTGTTCAAGAACAGCAAGGACCTGGGTGTGCGGTACCCGTTCGACCAGCCGATGAAGCTCTACTCCAGCCTGTGGAACGCCGACGACTGGGCCACCCGCGGCGGCCGGGAGAAGACCGACTGGTCCAAGGCGCCCTTCGTCGCCTCCTACCGCGGATTCCACGTCGACGGCTGCGAGGCCTCCGCCGAGGCCAAGTTCTGCGCCACCCAGGGCGCACGGTGGTGGGATCAGGCCGAGTTCCGGGACCTCGACGCCGCGCAGTACCGCAAACTCGCCGTCGTCAGGAAGGAGCACACCATATACAACTACTGCACCGACCGCGAACGCTATGCCACCATGTCGCCAGAGTGCAAACGCGACCGCGACGTCTGAAGTTTCTTCTTCTGCGCGCCTCTACTGTACGTACTATCTATCGGCGATGATGAGTAATTCGTACCACTGGTCGTGATGCTTGCGCTCCATGATCAGCATCCATCGACGAACGGGGATGATGTATCGCTGCTTGTGTCCGGTCATATTATTATTCTCATGATTGCCCATGGATGCCACCTATATGAATCTCGAAACAGGTTTTCGCACCGCTTTATAAATAAAATCACAAACGAATCCTCTTACAAAGCAAGTAAAAAAGAAACGATAAAGAAGAGGAGGGCGAGCGCCCCCTCCTCCTAGTCGAGCAAGAAACCGAAGAAGCAAGACCTAGCGGGAGGCAACCTAGACTACCGAGCAGGTATGAAGCCCACGCCTCCTGAGAAGACGACCGGACGAGTTGCACAACACACCAAGCCATTGCTAGAGAGGGCTGTATAATTATGCGATTGGCGGAATATGCTGGATGTATTATTGAGCCTCATGGGCGAGTATATATAGGCGTACAATGGACCGACTTGGAGTACAAGACAAGTTAGGTAATAGATGGAAATAGATCCTAACTCTATCCTAGACTACCATATCGAATCGTACACGGATACTCTAACATCCCCCCGTAGTCGTAGCGGTAGCGTCGTGAACAACTGGAACGTCGCGGACGGTTAGACTGAATAAGCCGAAGTAGAATCCAGTGGGCTGACATCCCCCGCAGTAGGAGCGGGAACGTCGTGGACGGTGTCGCGGCGCAGATGCTTGGACTGTAGAGGAGCTGATGAGGTGCTCAAGCGAAGTGATAGCCCTTTATGCCGATGTCGAAGGAGCCGAGAGCGTTGGGCGGCCTTGGTCTAGCCGTGCGAGGGTTTGCCGTAGTCGATGTCGTGGTCGGGGTGCCGAAGTCGAGGTAGACACACAAGAAGTCGTAGGCGCATAATGCGCGTGAAGAGTGATGGAGCGTCGAGGCAGTCGTCGAGGATGCCGATGCCGAAGAGGACACAGTACGAGCCGTCGAGGACAAGGTGCGGCCATTGTTTTGCCAGAACAAAGCGCACGTCGGGGACGCATGCATACTCCGGTTTTGCCAGAACCGAGTACACGTAGAAGAAGTCGGTGACGCGGTCGAGGTAGTCGTAGAGGAGGGAGTCGATGCCGATGTAGACGAGGCGTCGACCCGGGCTTGCTAGACCCGGGGACACGTCGGGGACGAAGGCACGCACCGGTGTTGCCAGTACCGTGCATGCGGGGGCAGGGACCACCGTGAACCATACGCCAGTGTCTGGGGGGCCAGCAGAGGAGAACTTGACGACGGTTGCGGCGCCAATCGGCGGGGGTAGAAGGTGCCGATCTCGTCCGTGGTTGTCGGAGTAGACGTAGTCGGGGACGGGGATTATGACGCTGGTGACGAGGTCGTGGTGGACGAAGATGTAGAAGGCGGCGAAGGCAGCGGCGGCCTGGGGTGGCCATGCTTGATGCCTGGACAAGGGGTGGTTGGCGGGACCTGCGACGGCCTAAAGTGGCCATGCAGGTTACCTGTAGATGGCGGCGGTGTTACTCGAAGTAGGCGAGGAAGAACCTGGCGGGTTGACGAAGACCATGCGCGGACAGTAGCGTTCCCACGCCGAGGGAGTCGGCGCGGCGCATACCACGTAGAAGTCGACGCGTGGGGACGGTGAAGAGGACCGCGTGCCGCGGCGCTACGGCCCAAAGGGGCGATGCAGCTGCAGCTTGCGGGTCGAGGCGACGGCGGGTGTCGCCAGCCGCATACACGCCTGGGAAGGCGCGTTGGCGGCCGACAACATGGACCAATGGCGGCGGCGCGGAGGCCCGAAGGCGCGACGCGGGACAGCCTGTAGCTCAATCGGTGGTAGGCGCGTGCTCGGGGACGTGCTTGGCGGAGACAGTCGTGATTGGTTGATCAGACCGACGCGGCATTGTACGCGCCATGGCGGGGACGACGCGCAGATCGGAGTCGATTGCGACGTTGTCGGTGAAGTCCCGGTCGATGACGGCGAAGACGAACCGGCGATGGAGACCGTGCAGGCGAGCGAGCCGGCTGCGACGAGTCGGTGGAGAAGAGCTGGTCGGTGCGGAGTCGTTGTCGATGCATCGGCTGCGATTGCCGGCTTGAAGGAGCTGGTTGGTGTTGAGTAGGCGTCGGTGAGTCGGCCGCGGTAGCCAGCTGTCGAGTAGCGGGCCGGTGCAAGTCGATGACATTGTCGAAGTAGAGGCGCGAGAAGACGACGGCGGGGACGGGCGACGCAAACCGATCTTAGATTGGAAAACCAAAAAACGAAAAAACGCCGGTAAAAAAGCGACCGGTGAGAGAGAGAAAATCCGGATCAAGAGACCGAAAAAAAAAAGACTCTAGGGCAGCGAGCAACCGCTCGGCGGACAAACCCTAGGTACGGGCGGCGCGGCCCCCGGGAGAGATCATGGAGATCGATCTCCCCGGGCGCGGCGCGGTGCGGTGCGGAAGCGCGGCGGCGACGGCTAGGTCAGTGGTCGTGCCGCTCTGAAACCATGTATAATTATGAGATTGGCGGAATATGTTGGATGTATTATTGAGCCTCATGGGCGAGTATATATAGGCGTACAATAGACCGACTTGGAGTACAAGACACGTTAGGGAATAGATGGAAATAGATCCTAACTCTATCCTAGACTACCATATCGAACTGGACACGGATACTGTAACAAGGGCCACCTGCCCTCTTGCTCCGGGCCGTGGAGCGCAGATCCTGCTAACGAACAACGAGGACTGAGACCGGTGACAACAGGTCACGTGTAATAGATAGGAGACCCGATAGCTCATCCCACGCCCGAGCCGACGAAGCTTCATGCCAGGAACCGAAGCTGCAACAAACGGACCCTAAGCTCCACGACAACGCCCCCAATAGGGTAACGACGCGGTACATCACCGCTGCCGAGTCCGAAGAATCGGACAAGGGTTTTCTGTGCAGCACCGCCGCTATATCGGAACCGCCCCTTGGGCCGTCCTAGCGAGCAGGGAAGGAGCTCCGCCGCCGCCTGCCCCGTGTGGGCTAAGCTCGACGACGGCAGCGGGAGGAGAGGATGTGCTGGGCGGAGTGGTTGGGGACGCTCCGGTCGCCCAGGGAGAGGCGAAGGGAGCGAGATGTGTTTTTCGCTACCTATATGAACAATGTGACACTTTCCTGAGCATGACTCCAACGGGCTACACAGCATGACTCCAGCATGACTCCGTTTAGCGACTATATCTAATGTACCGACGCGTTTTGTCCATCCAGAGTTTTGATTTCTTTTTACGCGGCAAAGCAATACAAGTAGTCGGTATAAATTCAAGCAAATAATGCAGTTTAAAATAGTTCACCAAATAATTTTACAATTCAAACAGTTCAATAAATAATATAAATTATTTCATAAATAGTTTTACGAGCTAATCTCACGCATGTCACGGTGAAAGTCGAGAAACTAAGTAAAAGTAGACACTCGCTAGAGCTCAGCCAACTCAACCTAAAACTACAATGCATGATCATATATGTTTCATCATACTCATTGTCGCAGCAGTGGAACATGGGGTTCCCCTAGCGCTGCCCAAGTGGGTCCACCGCCTGTGGACCCACCACGAAGACGAACAAGGCCAAGACTCGACGCAAGGCCTGGCGGGCGCACCCGCGCCAAGCAAGACCTCCAGGGTATGCAGGACCCCGGGGCCTCCTGTACCCCGGAAGGAACGGAAGACCCCGAGAGAGCGAGTCCCCGGCAGGGCTGGGCTCCCTCTCGGGTACAAAACCGTACAAGGAGAAGATAAGGCTTCTACCACCTTCCAGAGGACGGTGGAAGCCCCTAGAGGACTTGGGAAGCAAGGCGTGGACAGGGGACACAACCTACCCACTGTCAGACCCTGTCCGCCCCTTTCCCCAAAGGCGCCAGAGATCTCACCAACCCGGTGACCGATACTTGGAGGAGAAGAGGCCACGTCGTCGTCTCCACCACGGAGAGGGGTTGCTTTCCGCCAAGAACACCTCACGCTCCTCGCGTGACCTCTGTGGTATCCCCTTTCACTATAAAAGGAGGGCCAAGGGCATGGAGGAGAAAAGATGGACTCAAGGTCAAGGTAGCCTAAGAGGCAAGCAAGCACAAGAGATAGGCTAGCTCACCGGCGATCCAAGGTAGAAGACAACCACCAAGCTAGGCTAGAAGGAGGAAGGGAAGGAAGGTGATCTCCTCCGGGCAAGGATCTATCCTCCCCCTTCCTCTAGCCGGAGTACCCTGCCGAGTGATGTCTACACACGCTTCTATTCTCGTAGACACTGTTGGGCCTACAAGAGCAGAGGTTTGTAGAACAGCAGCCAGTTTCCCTTAAGTTAATCACCCAAGGTTTATCGAACTCAGGGAGGTAGAGGTCAAAGATATCCCTCTCAAGCAACCCTGCAATTAAGATACAAGAAGTCTATTGTGTCCCCAACACACCCAATACACTTGTTAGATGTATAGGTGCACTAGTTCGGCGAAGAGATAGTGAAATATAAGTAATATGGATGATTATAAGTGGTAATTGCAATCTGAAATAAAAATGTCAGCAAGTAAACATGTAGCAGAACTGGTTGTAAACGGTGTTTCAATGCTTAGAAACAAGGCCTAGGGATCATACTTTCACTAGTGGACACTCTCAACAATGACCTCATAGTTGAATAATAAATACTACTCTCAAACACTCTCTTGTTGGATGATAAACACCATTCATTGCGTAGGGCTATAAAAGCACACCCCAAAGTCTGAGTAAACAAACACCACAACGTCATAAAGGAATCATACACGATGCGCACACTGTCACCTTCACACCGTGGAGAGTAACTCCGGAGTTCATATTAAAGTAACCTCTAGAGTGCATAATAGATAAAGAGTAACATCTAATTATTCAAATAGATTATAAAGCTCATGATCACATAAAGATCACACCATGTGAGAGAGAGATAAACCACATAGCTACCGGTACAGCCCTCAGCCCCAGGGTAGAACTACTCACTACTCATCGTGGGAGTCAGCAACGGCGATGGAGATGGCGGTGGAGTCGATGGAGATGGCTCCGGGGGGCAATTCCCCGTCCCGACAGGGTGCCAAAACAGAGACTTTTGTCCCCCGAATCTTGTCTTCGATGGCGGCGGAGCTACGGACGTTTTCGTGGATGGAGGCAGATTGATTAGGGTTTCTTGCGTCAGGGGCAATATATGGGCGAAAGGGCGACGTCGGTGGGCGCCCGAGGGGCCCACACCACACAGTGGGGCGGCAAGATTCCCTGCCACGCCACCACATGGTGTGGCCACCCTGTTGCCCATCTCCGTCTCTTCTTTGGACTTCTGGAACGTGTCTGAAAAAATAGGAACTTCGGCTTTTGTTTCGTCCAATTCCGAAAATATTTCCTTAACAACTTTTCTGAAACCAAAAACAAAAGAAAACAGGGAACTGGCACTGTGGCATCTTGTTAATAGGTTAGTCCCAGAAAATGCATAAAAATGATATAAAGTGTATATAAAACATGTAGCAATTGGTATAATATAAGCATGGAACATAAAAAATTATAGATACGTTTGAGACGTATCAAGCATCCCCAAGCTTAGTTCTACTCGTCCCGAGTAGGTAAAACGATAACAACAAATAATTTCTGAAGTTACATGCTTTCACACAATCTTGATCAAATAATATTGTAAGGCTCATGTTATGAATGAAGTGACTCAAGGCAATGGTCTATAGTTTGCTAACAAATAGATAAGGAGTAAACAACCGAATCATATAAGCAGAAACTTTTCATGGATAGTACTTTCAAACAAGCATAAAAAAGATTTGTATAAGAGTTAACTCATAAAGCAATAGTTTCTAAGTAAAAGAGCATTGAAGCAACACAAAGTAAGATATAAGTTTCAGCATTGGCTTTCAACTTTGAACATGTATATCATACAGATAGTTGTCAACACAACAAAATATAACATGTGCAATAAGTAAGCATATAAGAATTGTGGCACACAAAGTTGACACAAGTGTTTGCTTCTAAGATAGAAAGAAGTAGGAAAACTGACTCAACATAAAGTAAAAGAAAGGCCCTTCACAGAGCGAAGCAGGGATACAAGCATGTGCTAGAGCTTTTTAGTTTTTATAGGTTTTTGAAATCATATAGAGAGCATAAAAGTAAGTTTTTGTGTGGTGTTTGTCGTTGTCAACGAATGGTAGTGGGCACTTATACCCCCCTTATCAACCAGACTTTCAAGGTTGAAGGACGTTATTTCTACCAGCAAGGCAGATCATCCCTCTTATTCTCTTTTGTTTACACACGCAGTTTTAGAAACTGTTATTATTGCTTGGATGATTAGATCAGGGCAATAATGTGAAGAGAGTTGAACGGTTAAAGTTGTAATTAATTGGGACTGGGTACCCCATTTGCTAGCTGTTTTTGCAAAATTAATGGATACGCGATGTATATGCCATTAGTCCGGTTGTGAAAGTCTGTCATAAGCAAATAACAAGGTTGATATCCAAAACACCACATACTTCCTCATGAGCTAATAAACATTGACACAAATAAGGGATAATAAGTTTTGAATAAAGGTAGCACATGAAGTATTTGCTTGGAATGGCAGAAAATAACATGTAATGGGTAGGTATGGTGGACACAAATGGCATGGGTTTTGGCTCAAGGTTTTGGATGCAGGAGAAGCATTCCCTCTCAGTGGAAGGCTTTGGCTAGCAATGTTATTTGAAGCAAACACAAGTATAAACTATGACAACAATACGTATATAAAAACATATTGCAAGCATTATAAAACTCTACATTATCTTACTTGTTGTTCAAACACCTTTACTAGAAAATATATAGATCTTAGATATACCAAACATGCAAACCAAATTTCAACAAGTTTTACGGTAGTTCTTCACTAATGGGTTTTAACTACATGATGTAAAAGCTTGAACATGATCTACTTGAGAGCTCAAAACAATTGCCAAGCACCACAACATGCAAGATAACAATCCATAAGAGCATGTATATTTTTTTCATTATAGCATCTACCACATATAGCATTTTCTGTTTCAAACCAAACACCAATCAACTTATTTAAACATAAACTCTCCAAGTAATTAACAATCAAGCAAGAGAATATTTCCTAACCGCTGCGGCTTTCAGCTTTCGCAATAAACATAAAACAATAAGTGATGCGGCTTTCAGCTTTCGCCATAAACATAAAAGATAACTACCGAGGCTTTCAGCTTCACCATAAACATAAAATAATGCTAGGATCCAATTTATTCAGAATATGAAAATAACAAAGAAAAAATAAAATCAAACAGACGCTTCAAGTAAAGCACATAAGATGTGAGAGAATTAAAATATAGTTTCACTAGAGATGACCTGATAGTTTGTTGATGAAGATGGGGATGCCTTGGGCATCCCCAAGCTTAGAAGCTTGAGTCTTCTTTGAAATATGCTTGGGTGACCCACGGGGGCATCCCCAAGCTTAGGCTTTTTCATCTTCTTGATCACATCATATCATCTTCTCTCTTGATGCTTGAAAACTTTCTCCACACCAAACTCAAATTAAACTTCATTAGAGGGTTAGTGCATAATAAAAAATTCTCATATTCTGCATGGACACAATCATCACCAATGCTACTGAACATTAGCTACAGCCACAGGTATTTTGTGGAGCAAAAAGATCCACTTAAAAACAGTAAAAGAGGCAATGTAAAATAAATGGCAGAATCTGTCAAAAACAGAACAGTCCGTAAAGACGAACTTTTTCGAGGCACTTAACTTGCTCAGATCAGAAAACTTAAAACTAATGAAAGTTGCGTACATATCTGAGGATCATGCACAAAAAATTTCAGGTTATTTAGATTTTTCTGTGACTTCTTACGAATTAAACGGTGGACAGCAGAAAACTGTTCCTGTGCAGAAATCCAAATCTAGCATCAACTTCCTACTAGAGGCTTTACTTGAAACAACAGTGCGATAAAATAAAGATACAAAGGAGTTGCTACAGAGGTAAGCATGCTCCTAGACTCAAATAAAAGAAAAATAACAGAAATAAAAAGTGGGTTGTCTCCCATAAGCGCTTTTCTTTAAAGCTTTTTAGCTAGGCAAGGAGATTTTTATGATGCTCTCATAAAAATGAGAGTTGAAAAACAAAAGAGAGCATCAAGAGGCAAACATCAAACACATTTAAGTCTAACCCACTTCCTATGCAAAGGGATCTTGTAATAGAATAAATTATTGAAACATAAAGCAACTAGCATAGAAAGATGAAACAAATGCAACTTCAAAACTTCAAACATAAAGAGAGGTGTTTTAGTAACTTGAAAACTTTTACAACCATATTTTCCTCTCCCATAATAACTTTCAGTAGCATCATTCATAAAATCCACAATATAACCATCACATGAAACATTCTTATCATGATCCATATGCATAAAAGTATCAGTATTTCCCTCATAAGAAAAGTTCTTCTCATTAATAACAATGAGAGCAGGATCATCATAAAGAACTCGAACATGATAGACAAGTTGTACATTAAAAGGATGGGTTTGAGTAATTCCTCTATAACTATGACAAGTTTCATGAGGATGATTGTAATTATAACCTATGTCATAGTATTCTTTATAATTGTCAAAGACTGGAGGCATAGTATCATCATAAGCAATAGAGTAGTTATCCTCCAAAGTGTGTTTATTTGTAAACATATCATCATTTTTACTAGAAGGAGAGGTATCAAATATATAATCATCAGTAGCAAAAGTATTTTCAAACACCTCATCCCCAAGCTCAGAGCTTTCTATATCATCATGGGAAGAAACATGGATAGTTCTAATAGTATAACAATTATTATCATAATCATTTTCAGAATTAGTATCCCAGAGATCTTCAATATCAAAAGAAGTGTGCTTTTACCAATCATGATCACTAATATAAATAACAGGTATAGGTTCATCATCGAGTTCAGAATCATCGAATTCAGAATCATAAGTATCAATTATAATAGGAGCAACATGTTTGGGAGAAGATACCGTTTCCTCTCTCCTTTTACTCCTCTTCTTCTTCCTCCTCTTTCCCCTTTTCTTCTTCTTTTCCTCTTTAGGAGGGAGAGGCTTGAAAGGAAGCTTCTCAACATAACCTGGTTTAGTATTAGAGGCAATGGAAGAAACTTGGGGGGATTCCTCTCTTTCATTAATAAGAACAAAACACATATTAGTCCTGTCATACTTTGGCAACGTCCCATCCTTTATAATATTTTGTATGTAGGTGTTAGCATGGCAGTTATTAACACAATAGAGATAACATCCATGAAACCCACTATTCATATCAAGAGCACTCATATCTAACAAAGAAGTTTTTCTTGATAACTCTTCACACCCCAAAAATAATGTAAATTCATCATGTTGATTAAGAGTGATCTTGTCATCACAATACAAATTTGCAGTACTCATTGGATTCGAAAGGCTATTATCATGACCTGAACATTGAAAATTAAAATGACCCACTTCATAGCAAAGTTCACAAATAAAAGGATGGAGGGCAAAAACTTTTTCACCAAGATTTCTTAGAGCCTTGTACCACGTTCTAGTTTTTTCATTCCTATGATGGATACAATATTCATCTTCGATTTGATTATTTTCACAAGGTCTATGCACTCCACAAAAATTAACATGCTTATAAGAAATAGTATTTTCAGAGGTTTGAGCATGTTTATTGCAATCATTAACAACAATTTCATTTTCCATGCAAGTGTATTTGAAAGGTTCATGATACACTTCCCAATTTTCTTTAGGAACATTAATATGAGAAGCAAAGGTTCTAAAACAATCAACAATAATTTGAGAATCAAGACCATATTTAGCACTAAGCTCTTGAAAACCAGCAGTTTCAACGAAAGATTTAATGCAATCATATTCGTAGTTTATACCTGATTCTTTACCTTTGTCATTCTCCCAATCTTCAGCATTGTTTTGAATTCTTTCAAGAAGATCCCATCTAGCTTCAACCTTCTTACTTGTGAAAGAAACCTCTGAACAGGCATCTAGATAATCCTTGCAATGACCTGAAAGCCTTGCATAAAAATTATTAACAATTATTTTCTCAGGAAGCTCATGATTAGGACATTTGAGTATTAATGTTTTCAGCCTTCCCCAAGCTTGAGCAATGCTTTCTCCATCACGAGGCCAAAAATTAAAAATGTAATTCCTATCTAAATACAATTCATAAGGAGGATAAAATTTAGAGTAAAAGAGATATTCAAGCTCCTTCCATTCCAAATGATGAGGATCATCTAGTAGCTTATACCACTCCCTTGCTTTATCCTTAAGTGACAATAGAAATAATTTCTTCATGGCATTTTCTCTTGATAAATCTACAACCTTAAACAACTCACAAAGTCCTTTTAGTTTCAACAAGTGATCACTTGGATGGACTGTTCCATCCCCTACATAAGGTTCATTCATAACCATTTCAACAATTTCCATAGGTATTTCAAAAGCAATACTTTCAGTAGGTGGATTTAGAATATCACAAGCATCATTAGAATTATCACATATTGGAGGCAAAGCGTTATTAGGGCAAAATAATTCCTCCAAAGCTGAGGAGGAAAAAAGATTATTTTTATATAAACTAGCTTCCCCAAGCTTAGACTTTTCCATAGCATTAGAAATAATGGTGTCCAAAGAATTTATACTAATAACATTACTACCACTATTATGCAAACAAACTTCCACAGATTTTTTAATTTTCTCTTCAAAAGTATCATGTCCTAATTCAAGATAAATAATATAAAGCTCTCTCATATTTTTGTTGTTTTCCATTAAGCCTAACTAGTGAAAATAAAAACAAGAAACAAAAAGATTTAACTGCAGGAACTAAAGGAGATACCTTCCAACGCTTACCTCCCCGACAACGGCGCCAGAAAATAGCTTGATGTCTACGCACGCTTCTATTCTCGTAGACAGTGTTGGGCCTCCAAGAGCAGAGGTTTGTACAACAGCAGCAAGTTTCCCTTAAGTGAATCACCCAAGGTTTATCGAACTCAGGGAGGTAGAGGTCAAAGATATCAATCTCAAGCAACCCTGCAATTAAGATACAAGAAGTCTCTTGTGTCCCCAACACACCCAATACACTTGTCAGATGTATAGGTGCACTAGTTCGGCGAAGAGATAGTGAAATACAAGTAATATGGATGATTATAAGTGGTAATTGCAATCTGAAATAAAAATGGAAGCAAGCAAACATGTAGCAGAACTGGTTGTAAACGGTGTTTCAATGCTTAGAAACAAGGCCTAGGGATCATACTTTCACTAGTGGACACTCTCAACAATGACCTCATAGTTGAATAATAAATACTACTCTCAAACACTCTCTTGTTGGATGATAAACACCATTCATTGCGTAGGGCTATAAAAGCACACCCCAAAGTCCGAGTAAACAAACACCACAATGTCATCAAGGAGTCATACACGATGCGCACACTGTCACCTTCACACCATGGAGAGTAACTCCGGAGTTCATATTAAAGGAACTCGCTGCCGATGCCGAGATTCGTCCTCCTCCACGAGAGCAAGGGGACGCAGCAGGACTTCACCCGGTAGCACAGCCCGCTGAGACGCCCCCAGAGGTTAATGACCTCGATCAAATCAAGGAAGAGGTCCTGCCGGGGAAAGACGTCGACGAGTACACGCCGCGAGAGATTTACTTCCCTCCAAAAAAGGATGGCAAACCGGGAGTCTGGTGCGTGTACCATCAGTCAGATAAGCACAGCTTGGAGGACTGCCGCCAGTTCAGGAACAACAATTATCTCAAGCACAACAGAGGAGACTGCTACACCTGTGGTGAACTTGGGCACCTCAGCCGGGAATGCCCCCTCAAGCCAACAAGAAAGGCCAAGTCAGACTTCCGGGTGCTCAAGAAGGAAAGATCTCTTCGAAATTTCTCCAGCGCCTCCACGCAAACCGGTGATCTTCCCGGAGACAATCTATCAGTCCCTCTGCAGCCCACGCAAGGCACAGCTTCCATCTGGGATCAAGCTTTCGCCCCGAGAGACACTCCAGGCGGGCAGTGGGAACTCCCAGGTCACGTGCTAACCATCCAAACCGGGCTAAGCACGCCTCCCCAGAAATATTGGATTTCCAGATGGATGACTCCTGAGGAGTCTAAGCCAAGTACTGTTGGAGTTACGGAACCGGCACCTCTACCGCATCAGTAGAAAAGATGGAATATAAAGGAATTGGTTTTCTTGTCTTGATCCCGAGTGACCGGAAGGGATTTTTCTAATAGGTCTCAGGACCGACGTCCTCAATACGTCAGCAAGTATTTCCGGGTCTTCTCGCCGGAATGGTATTCTTGAGGTCTCAGGACCAGCGTCTTCATTACGTTAGCAAGTATTTCCGGGTCTTCTCGCCGGAAGGGTTTTTTATCTGGAGAAGAAGTCCAGTGGTCTCAGGACCGGCGTCATCACTACGCCAGCCAGCTGCCGGATCACCTGTGTGGTGAACTCCAAGTATTGGAAGAAAAATAAGGGTCTTAGGACCGGCGTCTTCACTACGCCAGCCAGCCGGTTCACCTGAGTGGTGGTCTCCGGGTTCCAGGGGAACAAAATAAAAGGTCTCAGGACTGGCTCCGGCCAGCAACAGCCGTGCCTAGGAAGGCACTACGGGTCAGACCCGGGAATGGGCTATCTCGGTTCAAGGCTCTGTTTCCTGCCAAATTGGGTAGACAGAAAAGAATTACGCCCGAAACACGGCGTAGAAGACCCGCCACGGCGGCGGCGCGACCAAATACCGAGATAGCCGAAGGACTTCACGGATCAAGCTAAGTACCTTACCTTAATTGTTCTGTTTCTTTATGCCTTGGCTAAAACAAACGCGGGCGTGAACCTGGGGCAGTGCCTTCCCCAACACCGCTGTCCGTTTCCCTCTGGCAGCGGGGTTGTGGGCTGAGGATTGCGCGGTCAGGAATGATGGATCTTTGGGGGGGGGGGGGGGGGGGGGTTGCGCCCTGTGTCTGCGCTCCAGACAGTCTGGGGGCACACGACTGGTTAGTGCTCTGGCCGAAAGATCCTTCCCGAGAGCATCAAGCCTCCACGGGTATAACAGAGACAGTTCAATGCAAGGAAAGGATATTTACATTCAAAATCATTTAAATCTTGCCTTTCGGCGATACATAAACATAGTTCACGACACCCGGTATTGTCGTTCTGAGTGTTTCAGGGACCCGGCAGCCTATGGATCACCTTCGCGGGAGAAGCGCTCCATGATCTTCTCCACCTCGTCAGAAACCACCGGCAAAGGCGCAGCTTCCGGGGTAGCATGGTCCATCTCTTCAAGCAAGGAGAGTTGCGGATGACGCCGCCAAAGGACGGCCACGAAGAAGGTCACCGCCTGCCTCGCGGCCTTCTCGTCGGCTAGGCGGGCGGCTTCGCCCGCCTGAGATCGGAGCTCACCCAGAAGCTCCGCAACACGCGGCAGAAAGGAGGGATAGCCTCTGAAGGAGCTGGAGAAGCTACTCGAGGCAACCGGGGGCTGGGGCACCCGCAAATTTGTCAGTTCCCGAGAGATCTTCTTCGCCGAAGCACTCATGTCCGGGAGGTAGCTCAGCATGTCGCGCTTGGAGGTTGCCATCTTGTCCCGCTCCTCCTTGGCTTTCTTCAGCAGCTCGACTAGCTCCTCTTGGCGAGCCCATGCAACCTGCCCCGTGGATCTGGAGGTCTCGGCAGCCTCCCTCACTCTTGCAAGCTCACCGTCTTTCTCTTCGCGCTCGTTTTTCTCTTTAGACCAGAGAGCGCCCATGCGCTCGAGCTTCTCTTCGCGATCGGCCATGGCATCCTCCAGATCGGCAACGTCACGCGCCAAGCCGTCGGCACGAGTAATTTGCTGGTCCCGCTCGCTTCGGACCCTCTTCTGTCTTTGTAAGCCCGGTCTCGGCTTCGCTTTTTGTCCGCCAGCTCCTGCTTAAGCTTGGAGACTTGCTCAGTAAGCGAGGCTACTTTCTAGCTCAGGTCCGTCGTTTCCTGCCGGGCCCAGCTACCCGTATTCGCCAGGCCTTGCTCCAAGCGAGCCTCGGCCTGCTCCACTTCCAGACGAAGCTGCGAATTGCCTTCCTGGCACTTCCTCTCAGCCTCGTCCAGCGCTGATGCCTGAGCATCCAGTTCTTTCTCACGCTCAGAGACGCGCTGCTCTCGAGCGTTCAGCAGCTCATCTTCCGCAGCCAGCTTCTGCTCCCTAGCCTTGAGGGCTTCTGCCTCGGCCGCTAGCTTCTGCTCCCAAGACTTCGACTCATCTTCCCGACGGGTCACAGGAATCGCCAGCTGGCGCAGCTGAGCCTCAGTGAATGCTAGGAGCTCTCCTACGTTGGCAAACGCCATGGGGGAATCGGAGCCCGCGCCGGCTCCCCCAGGACCTTTTGGAGGGACCTTTTCTTCCAGATCTTCAACCCGGGGAGGAGCGTCAGCCCTGACACTGGGCAGACTGGAGGGTCCCCGGGGGTCTACACCGCGCTTTCCCCTGGGGGCTACGGAGTCCTGCGCTCCACCCACCGAGGCTGCCGGAGGAGCTAACGGCGAACTCGTCGGAGCCAAGACCAGCCCGGGGACCGAGGCGGACTCTCCGGCATCTTCGACACCGTCACCATTATCTCCTCGCAGACGCGCTTGCTGGAACACTCGGGCGACCGGCTCCTGCACAAGATGGAGGAGGGATGTCAGAACAGCATTGCATGTGGTCTGGCCCTCCTTTTGGGCGTAGCACGCGGCAAGAAGATTTACCGCTCTCGCTTCTTGGGAGCAGAGAAGCCCCATTTCTTCTACAACAAGTCTTCAAAGACGCCTGGCGTCGGCACATCCGGCCCCCTGATACGTCTCAAACGTATCTATAATTTCTTATGTTCCATGCTTATATTATACCAATTGCTACATGTTTTATATACACTTTATATGGTTTTTATGCATTTTCTGGGACTAACCTATTAACAAGATGCCACAGTGCCAGTTCCCTGTTTTCTGCTGTTTTTGGTTTCAGAAAAGCTGTTAAGGAAATATTCTCGGAATTGCACGAAACAAAGACCCAAGTTCCTATTTTTCCCGACACGTTCCAGAAGTCCGAAGAGGAGACAAAGGAGGGCACCGAGGCGCCCACATCATGTGGTGGCGCGGGTCCCCCCCTACCGTGCCAGCACATGGTGTGGGGCCCTCGGGCCTCCACCGCCTTCGCCCTTTCGCCTACTTATACCCCCCGACAGATCAAGACCTAACACCGAAGCCTTTTCCCGAGAAGAGTTCCGCTGCGCCGCCGCCATCGAAGGAAAGTTTCGGGGGACAGAAGTCTCTGTTCCGGCACCCTGCCGGGACGGGGAATTGCCCCCGGAGCCATCTCCATCAACTCCACCGCCATCTCCATCGCCGTTGCTGACTCCTACGATGAGGAGTGAGTAGTTCTCCCCCGGGGCTGCGGGCTCTACCGGTAGCTATGTGTTTTATCTCTCTCTCCCATGGTGTGATCTTTTTGTGATCATGAGCTTTGTAATATAGTTGAATATGTGATGTTACTCTTTATCTATTATGCACTCTAGAGGTTACTTTAATATGAACTCCGGGGTTATTCACGGTTGTGAAGGTGACAGTGTGCGCACCGTGTGTGATTCCTTTATGACGTTGTGGTGTGTGTTTACTCATACTTTGAGGGTGCTGTTATAGCACTACGCAATGAATGGTGTTTATCATCCAACAAGAGAGTGTTTGAGAGTAGTATTTATTATTCAGCTTTGATGTCATTGTTGAGAATGTCCACTAGTGAAAGTACGATCCCTAGGCCTTGTTTCTAAGCATTGAAACACCGTTTACAACAAGTTTTGCTACATGTTTGCTTGCTGCCATTTTTATTTCAGATTGCAATTACTACTTATAATCATCCATATTACTTGTATTTCACTATCTCTTCGCCGAACTAGTGCACCTATACATCTAACAAGTGTATTGGGTGTGTTGGGGACACAAGAGACTTCTTGTATCTTAATTGCAGGGTTGCTTGACAGGGATATCTTTGACCTCTACCTCCCTGAGTTCGATAAACCTTGGGTGATTCACTTAAGGGAAACTTGCTGCTGTTCTACAAACCTCTGCTCTTGGAGGCCCAACACTGTCTACGAGAATAGAAGCGTGCGTAGACATCAAGCTATTTTCTGGCATCGTTGCCGGGGAGGTAAGCGTTGGAAGGTATCTCCTTCAGATTCTGCAATTTTATCTTTTTGTCTCTTGTTTTTATTTCACTAGTTAGGCTAAATGGAAAACAACAAAAAAAATTAGAGATCTCTATGAAGTTTATATTGCATTAGGACATGATACTTTTGAAGAGAAAATTAAAAAACCTATGGAAGTTAGTTTGCATAATAGTGGTAGTAATGTTATTAGTATAAATTCTGTAGACACCATTATTGCCAAGGCTATGGAAAAGCCTAAGCTTGGGGAAGCTAGTTTATATAAAAATAATCTTTTTTGCTCCTCAGCTTTGGAGGAATTATTTTGCCTTGATAATGCTTTGCCTCCAATATGTGATAACTCTAATGATGCTTGTGATATTCTATAGCCACTTGAAGAAATAGTGAAATTTAAAATACCTATGAAAATTATGGATCGTGTTATGGATAACCGCTATGTAGGGGATGAAACTGTCCATCCTGGTGATCATTTGCTATTCTTAAATGAATTATGCGAGTTGTTCAAGTGTGCAGGTATTTCAATGGACAAAGTTAAGAAGAAATTATCTTCTATGTCACTTGGTGGAAGAGCTGCGCATTGGTATAAATTACTGAAGAATAGGCACTCTCTTGGATGGGAGGAAATTATATCTCTGTTTTATTCTAAATTTTATCCTCCAAGTGAGATTCACCAAGATCGGAATTCTATATATAATTTCTGGCCTCATGAAGGAGAAAGCATTGCTCAAGCCTAGGGAAGGCTGAAAACATTAATACTCAATTGTCCTAACCATGAGCTTCCTGATAAAATAATTGTTAATAATTTTTATGCAAGACTTTCAGGACATTGCAAGGATTATCTAGATTCCTGTTCAGAGGGATCTTTCACAAGTAAGAAGGTTGAAGCTAGATGGGATCTTCTTGAAACAACTCGAAACAATGCTGAAGATTGGGAGAATGACAAAGGTAAAGAATCAGGTATAAACTATGAATATGATTGCATTAAGTCTTTCGTTGAAACTGCTGGTTTTCAAGAGCTTAGTGCTAAATATGGTCTTGATTCTCATATTATTGTTGATTGTTCTAGAACCTTTGTTTCTCATATTAATGTTCCTTCAGAAAATTGGGACGTGTATCATGAACCTTTCAAAGACACTTGCATGGAAAATGAAATTGTTGTTAATGATTGCAATAGACATGCTCAAACTCCTGAAAATACTATTTCTTATAAGCATGTTAATTTTTGTGGAATACATATACCTTGTGGAATTAATCAAATTGAAGATGAATATTGTCGGAATGAAAATACTAGAGCTTGGTATAAGGTTCTAAGAGATCTTGGTGAAAAAGTTTGTGCCACCTATCCTTTTATTTGTGAACTTTGCTATGAAGAGGGTCATCTCGAATTTCAATGCTTAGGTTCTAATAAGGATATTGCAGGAGACTTTTGTGATAACATGATCACTCCTAATCAACATGATGAACTTACATTATTTTTGGGGTGTGAAGAGTTATCAAGAAAAAATTCTTTGTTAAATATGAGTGATATTGATATGAATGATGTGTTGCATGGATGTTATCTCTATTGTGTTAATAATTGCCATGCTAACACCTACATACAAAATATTATAAAGGATGAGACTTTACCAAAGTATGACAGGACTAATGTGTGTTTAGAGCTTATTAATGAAAGAGAGGAATTCCCCCTAGTTTCTTCCATTGTCTCTAATACTAAACCATGTTATGTGGAGAAGCTTCCTTTCAAGCCTCTCCCTCCTAAAGAGGAAAAGAAGAAGAAAAAGGGAAACAGGAAGAAGAAGAAGAAGAAGAAGAAGAAGAAGAAGAAGAAGAAGAAGAAGAAGAAGAAGAAGAAGAAGAAGAGGAGTAAAAGGAGAGAGGAAACGGTATCTTCTCCCAAACTTGTTGCTCCTGTTACAATTAATACCTGATGATAAACCTATGCCTGTTATTTATATTAGTGATCATGATTGGGAAAAGCACACTTCTTTTGATATTGAAGATCTCTGGGACACTAATTCTAAAAATGATGATGTTAATAATTGCTATACTATTAGTACTATCCATGTTTCTTCCCATGATGATGTAGAAAGCTCTGAGCTTAGGGATGAGGTGTTTGAAAATCCTTTTGCTACTAATGATTATATATTTGATACCTCTCCTTATAGTAAAAATGATGATATGTTTACAAATGAACACACTTTGGAGGATAACTATTCTATTGCTTATGAAGATACTATGCCTCCAGTCCTTGATAATTATAAAGAATACTATGACATAGGTTATAATTACAATTATCCTATTGAAACTTGTCATAGTTATAGAGAAATTACTCAAACCAATCCTTTTAATATACAACTTGTCTATCATGTTCAAGTTCTTTATGATGATCCTGCTCCCCTTGTTATTAATGAGAAGAACTTTTCTTATGAGGGAAATAATGATACTTTTATGCATATGGATCATGATAAGAATGTTTCATGTGATAGTTATATTGTGGATTTTATCAATGATGCCACTGAAAGTTATTATGAGAGAGGAAAATACGGTTGTAAAAGTTTTCAAGTTACTAAAACACCTCTCTTTATGTTGGAAATTTTGAAGTTGCACTTATTTTGCTTTCCTATGCTTATTGCTTTGTGCTTTCATAAATTGTTTCTTTACAAGATTCCTTTCCATAGGAAGAGGGTTAGACTTAAAAAGTGTTTGATATTTGCCTCTTGATGCTCTCTTTGGTTTTTCAACTCTCATTTTTATGAGAGCATCATAAAAATCACTATGCCTATCTTAATGGCTATAAAGAAAGAGCTTTTGGGAGACAACCCAATATTTTATTTCAGTTATTTTCTTTTATTTGAGTCAAGGAACATGTCTACCTCTGTAGCAATTCCTTTGTATCTTTATTTTATCGCATTGTTGTGTCAAGTTAAGCCTCTAGTAGAAAGTTGATGCTAGATTTGGATTTCTGCGCAGGAACAGTTTTCTACTGTCCATCGTTTAATTCATAACTACTTATAGAAAAATCGGAAAAATCTGATATTTTCTGTGCGTGATTCTCAGATATGTACGCAACTTTCATTAGTTTTGAGTTTTCTTATTTGAGCAAGTTAAGCGCCTCGAAAAAATTCGTCTTTATGGACTATTCTGTTTTTGAAAGATTCTGCCATTTATTTCGCAATGCCTCTTTTGCTGTTTTTGGTATCAGTGGTTGTAGCTAATGTCCAGTAGCATAGGTAATGATTGTGTCCATGCAGAATATAATTTTTTTTATTATGCACTAACCCTCTAATGAAGTCTACTTTGAGTTTGGTGTGGAGAAAGTTTTCAAGGATCAAGAGAGAAGGATGATATGATGAGATCAAGAAGATGAAACAGCCTAAGCTTGGGGATGCCCCCGTGGGTCACCCAAGCATATTTCAAGAAGACTCAAGCGTCTAAGCTTGGGGATGCCTTGGGCATCCCCTTCTTCATCAACAAACTATCAGGTCCTATCCAGTGAAACTATATTTTAATTCCGACACATCTTATATGCTTTACTTGAAGCGTATATTTGTTTTTGTTTTTCTTATTTTCATTCTCTGAATAAAATGGATCCTAGCATTCCTTTGTGGGAGAGAGACACGCTCCGCTTTTTCTTATGAATACTCGTATTCTTCACTTATATTTGTTGAGTATTCTTCTATGTTACTTCAATACTATTAGCTCTTGTTTTTCATGCATCTCTTGTTAGAGCTGTTACTTTTCTTATGTTATACTCACATATCTTATTGTTAAATACTTGGAGAGTTTATTTTTAGATAAGTTGATTGGTGTTTGGTTAAGAACAGAAAATGTTTGATGTGGTAGATGGTATGATGAAATGATACATAATCTTTTAGATCATTAAATTGTGTCACTTGAATCATTAATGTTGTTTTGAGATATTAATATGCTTAATGGTAAAACATGATGGTTTAGTAAAGTGGAATGATTAATGGTTGGTCTAGAAAACTTAAAGCTGTGCCACACTTAAATATCCAGTTGATAGCATAATGATATATGACTTCTAATGTTAAAAGCAACCGTAATGACTTTGTGTTATGCGCTACGGTCGGGGTCCCAACAGTGACTTGTTCATTTGCCACAGTCCCTCATGGAGTGATTTTCATTATGCCTTGTAAGATCATATTTCTAGTTGGAATCTTTTTGCTTGTGAGTTCTAAGCTGCGGTTTGCATGGCACTTCCACCACCATATTTGCTAGCCTCTTCGGTACTTTGCATTGCCCTTTCTCACATTGAGAGTTGGTGCATACTTCGCGGGTACATCCAAAACTCGTGGGAGATCTTCATCATGTTCTCCTACACATAAGCCAAATATCTTTCTCAAAACACCCACCATACCTAGCTACTACAGCATTTGCATAGCTGTTCCGAGATATATTGCCATGCAACTTCCATCTTACATTACATGACTTGTTGTCATTTATCATTTATATATTGCCTTGCATGATTCTTTACAGCTGATGTGTGGTTTTACCCATGTTACACTAGATCATTGCATATCCTGCTACACTGGCTGAGGCACCGTTTAATACATTATGTTTTATTCATTATGAGTTACTTGTCTCAAAAGTGTGTTGTCATATTAGAATGTTTGCCCCTAAAAGTGAAAAGAGATATGGAGGCCATCGAAACAGAAAAAGTAAAAAAAATAGAAAATGAGAAAAGAAAAAAAAAGAAAGAAAAATAAAAAGGGGGCAACATTACTACTCTTTATCCACACTTGTGCTCATGTTATAGCACCTGTAGTATTCATAGTCATCATTTGTGCTCATGTTTAGTAGCTTTACTCCATATGAGAGAGTTTTCATGTTTTACTTGCATAACTATGTGGGGAATTTTACATTATAGAACTTGGCTTGTATATTCCAATGATGAGCCTCCTCAAAAGTGCTCTAGGTCTTCATGAGCAAGGAAGTTGGATGCACCCCCACTAGTTCCATTGGAGAGCTTTCATACACTTATAGCTCTATGTGCATCCGTTGTGTGGCAATCACTACTCCTTGCATAGCTTCGATTATAAGACTTACTCTTGTCTAATGATCACTTTCAGCTTTGTGAGATTTTCTTCCGTTGGCCTTCCAAACCCCCCTTAACATTCTTTTAGCCACAACATCCTGGTGCTAGGAACCAACGCTGAACGCTTGCTTGTTTTTAAGTGAACAAAGAGAGAGATGATTTTCTACGTGCATATTGTTATTGCTTGACTTGATCCTAACACAAAGTTGTCATTAGTGTTAGATGCATTAGATGATTATATTGTTGTTCGTGAAGCTTAAATCATCTTTAATATCTACTTTGCACGGTTGATTGTTCTCTAGTATTGATTCATTAAAAGTTTTACTTTGTTCTTCCTACTTGTTTACTCATTACTCATTTGATATCAACATAAACTACAGCTTTTATTCATTTGATCTCAATTTACATGCATTACATTATTATATGATCAAGATTGTGTGAAAGCATGTCACTTCAGAAATTATTCTTGTTATCGTTTTACCTACTCGAGGACGAGTAGAACTAAGCTTGGGGATGCTTGATACGTCTCAAACGTATCTATAATTTCTTATGTTCCATGCTTATATTATACCAATTGCTACATGTTTTATATACACTTTGTGTTGTTTTATGCATTTTATGGGACTAACCTATTAACAAGATGCCACAGTGCCAGTTCCCTGTTTTCTGCTGTTTTTGGTTTCAGAAAACCACTTAAGGAAATATTCTCGGAATTGGACATCATGTGGTGGCGCGGGCCCCCCCTGGTACGTCTCAAATGTATCTATAATTTCTTATGTTCCATGCTTATATTATACCTATTGCTACATGTTTTATATACACTTTATATGATTTTTATGCATTTTCTAGGACTAACATATTAACAAGATGCCACAGTGCCAGTTCCCTGTTTTCTGCTGTTTTTGGTTTCAGAAAACCTGTTAAGGAAATATTCTCGGAATTGGACGAAACAAAAGCCAAAATGCCTATTTTTCTCGGGAGCTTCCAGAACATCGAATACGAGAAGGAGTGGGGCCGAGGGGCGCCCACACCATAGGCTGGCGCCCCCCCCCCCCCTTGCCGCGCGAGCACCAGGTGTGGAGCCCTCGGGCCTACACCGCCTTCGCCCTTTCGCCTACAAATACCAACCGACGTGAAAACCTAAACAGCCCGAACACTTTTCCAGAAACCCTTACGGAGCCGCCGCCGTCGTCAACCCTATTTCGGGAGGGTTCAGAACCTCTTCCCGGCACCCTGCCGGAGAGGGGAATCATCACCGGAGGGTTCTACATCACCATGCCCGCCTCCGGACTGATGCGTGCGTAGTTCATCCTTGGACTACGGGTCCATAGCAGTAGCTAGATGGTTGTCTTCTCCTTTTGTGCCATCATGTTTAGATCTTGTGAGCTGCCTATCATGATCAAGATCATCTTTATGTAATGCTACATGTTGTGTTTGCTGGGATCCGATGGATATTGAATACTATGTCATTTGCTTCATAATATATCATGTTGTGTGTTGTTTATGATCTTGCATGCTCTCCGTTGCTAGTAGATGCTCTGGCCAAGTAGATGATTGTGACTCCAAGAGGGGGTATTTATGCTCGATAGTAGGTTCATGTCTCTATTTAATCTGGGGGAGTGACAACAACCTCTAAGATTGTAGATGTACTGTTGCTATTAGGGATAAAACAGTAGTACTTTGTCTAAGGATAATTGTATTACTTACATTACACACTTTGCCTAATGCAATAATCTGTTGCTTGCAACTTAATACTGAAAGGGGTGCGGACGCTAACCGGAAGGTGGATTATTAGTCATAGATGCGGTTGGAACGGTCTATGTATATTGTTGTAATGCCCAAATGAATCTCATACTAGACATCATGACTATAGTATATGCATCATTATGCAGTTCTTCATTCTGTCAATTGCCCAGCTGTAATTTGTTTACCCGCATGTATGCTATTATTATTTATAGAGAGACACCACTAGTGAACTGTGGACCCCGGTCCTTTTCTTTAAACTGATAATACAACCAACTGCAAACTGTTTCTTTCATTCTCTGCAAACATCATTTTCCACACCATACGTTTAATCCTTTGTTACAGCAAGCCGGTGAGATTGACAAACTCACTGTTGAGTTGGAGCAAAGTTTCCTGATTGTGTTGTGCAGATTCCACCTCCCTTCAACGCCACTTTTCCGTTGCCGGGGAGACCTTCATTGTGTTCTTCATCTCCTACTGGTTCGATAAGCTTGGTTTCATAACTGAGGGAAACTTGCTACTACGCTCATCACACCTTCCTCTTGGGGTTTTCCAACTCCTCACACCCGTGAGCATCAATCACTTTTCTGGCGCCGTTGCCGGGGAGATCAAGACACTTTTGTTTAGAAGGCTTCAACTTCCCCTCCGACACCATAAGACTTTTCTGGCATCGCTGCTGGAAAATTGAAGCACATCTGCAAGGGGAGTCTCTCACTTCCCAATCTCTTTACTTTGTTTTTGTCTTGCTTAGTTAAATTTTATTTCCTGTTTTGTTTGCTTTTAAATATCAAAAACACAAAAAAATAGTTACTTGCATTTTATTTACTTTGTTATTATCTTGTTTGCTTCTTATTATCAAAAACACAAAAAATTTAGTTACTTGCATTCACTTTTGTATTTCGGTTTAGATTTATTACTGCTAAAATGTTGCTCCCTAAATACACCTTGCAAGACCTGTCAGTAGGTAGTGGTTCTATAATTGGAAAAGATAACATTGAAGAATTCTTTGATCATGTTAGTATGCACGATGATTTTGAGGATAAATCCATAGCAGAACTTGCTCCAAATTATGAAATTGCTGCAGCTTCCTTGGTTCACATGCTAGAGGATAGGTTTGTTAACCTCCATCCCATAATTCAACAAATGTTTCTTAACCTTCATAATGTTGAAAATGCTGAAAAGAAAGATTTTATTCTAGAAACCCTGCTTAAATTTTTTGGTGATGTTGCTAAAGAAGCTGGGAAAGTTTTCGACCGTTTTAATATGCTAGTCTTATGTGTAGAGGTTATTAATACACTTGAAAAATTGGGTCAAACCGAACCTAAAAAGGGAGAAGTAATCAAAGTACCAATACCTATTAAACTTGTAGCTATGCATGAAGCCTTGGAATTTTTTTTTTATTGGATTGTCCCTGCAAACCCCTTTGATGAATGTAGTAAATTTAAGAGTAATGAAAAAGGGATCTCTGAAACTCATATAGATAAAATACAATGCATTGTTGAGAGGGTTTCTTGCATTGATTTGGATGCTTCTTCTCTTGTAAACACTTGAGTTTTGCTTTCTGTGCCTAGCTGAAAGGCGTTAAAGAAAAGCGCTTATGGGAGACAACCCACTTTTTATTTCTGTTATTTTATTTTATTGAGTCAAGGAACATGCACTAGTAGAAAACAGCCCTTCCGTTTTGAGCCCTGAGAACCTCTAGTCTCGGTTACGCCTAGAACCCGGACTAATGCCACCTTCAGTCCCGGTTCCAACGGTTATGATGACATCTCAAGCTCAAAACCCTACAGTCCCGGTTCCAGCAGAACATTTAGTCCCGGTTTTATATACGAACCGCGACTAAAGGTTTTAGTCGCGGTTCGTGTTTCAAACCGGGACTAAATGTCCAGACTGTACGCGCGTTTTGAGCGCGTTTTGGAAACAGAACAGTTTTGACTGCGTTTTGGAAACTGATCAGCCGGCGCGCGTTGATACACACACGAATTTAATCGCTTCATGCAGCGCCGCCGCCCGCTGGCCTCCCTCTCCGGCTGGTTATAAAAGCTATAGTAATCCATGCCTAATCACACACAAAATCTCCCTCTCCATCCTTGCTCTCTTCCATTCCAATGGAGTCACTCGGACACATCACGGCGTCTCGGTTATTCTTCTTCTCCAAGGAAGGCATGGACTTCAAGGTATGGGTCACCCTCCGTGCATCACGCGTGGAGCGGTGGATCCGACACGTGAAGAAGGTGTATCTGGACGCCGCACCGATCAAGGGGGTTGGACTCGACTGCGAGTTCACCGACGCACTCCCGGGTCGTCGCCAGAGGGATCTTCCAGTCGAGGATAAGCAGCGCGCCGCCGTCATTCAACTCTCGGTGGCGACCGAGACTCTTATTTTCCACATTTGCAGGGCTGATCGGGTGCCGAAACTACTCGTCGATTTCTTAGGTGACAAGACTATCAACTTCTTCGGCGTCGCAATCCAGAATGACGTGCGGATGCTGCGATACTACGGAATTACAATTCCGTCAGCGGTCGACCTCTAGAGGAATAGCCGGAACCCAACCGACAATCCTACCCCGAGCCTGTATGCTCTCTCCAATGCTGTCGTTGGGACAAAACCTGAGATGAAGAAAAAGAAGAAGGACAAGAAACGGGACGACGACGAAGAAGGAGAAGACCTAACTTTCGGATGGGCCGCGGTTCCATTGAGCTACGAGAGAGTCGTGTATGCTGCTCTGGACGCTCGCCTTGGCTTAGAGATTGCACGGAAGTGGTATTTAGATTGATATGATTAGTAGACCGTTGTGTGTCTCATCTATCTCTTGTATTGGAAATGTTTGGAATCTTATATATCGGTTACCGGTTTATTAATATAAATATTTCCATTTCTAATTAATTTTGGTTACCGGTTGAAAGATATGAATATTTCCATATTCAGAGATTTAGATAAAATGGACGATTTAGATTAGTTATTCAAATTTAAATAATTTTCATGTGGATGAACACTCTCTTCTCTTCTTCTCTAGATCTTGGCAGAAACATTTTTACCTGCGGTCGTGCTAGCTAATTAAGAAGCACACACGGAAGAACACAAGAACACCAAGAACACACACACGAACACCTCGATATACCCAAGAACACACACAAGAACACAAGGACATAGGCATATGTCAGTTCCTCCCAACATAGGCATATGTCAGTATCAGATCACCTCGGTCCACCCCGGGACATAGCTTAGACATGTATGCTTCCTCCTCCTACCTCACAAGAGAATGATTCTAAGCCCAACCTCTCGAAGATGTCCTAAGTATGCTCACAAGGACATCTTTGAGAAGTTGGTTCCTAGAGGAGTCCTCTGCCTTTTGTATTCGGCGATGAACTGAAGTATTTTGTAGATGCATGGAACAAAACACACGGTTTCCCCTGCATACAGCCCAACAGTGGCTCGTGAGTGCCCGCATATCAAATGCACTGTTGGGCGTATGCAGGGAATCCGAATGCTTTGTATATCAAATGAACTACACTAAGTGTTGACATAGCTTAGACATGTCTGCTTCCTCCTCCTACCTCACACAAGAGAATGCTCAACCCAGAAGGTCTGGGCACCTATTTATAGCATCACCAGGGGGAGGCATCTTTAGTCCCGGTTGGTGGCTCAACCCGGGACAAAAGAAACACACCCCTGATCTAACGGCTCACAAGTGCTTGAAAGAAACACACGACTGATCTAACGGCTCACAAGTGCTTGAAAGAAACACACGATCCATGTGCTTTTTTAGTCCCGGTTTGGAAGTGATAGTGTTGATCCAACAGCTCACAACTATATAAAATAGAAAATAGTTTTATATTAGTTAGTCAAATTCAAACACATTTCATATGGAAAGTTTTGTCAAATTCCAAAATATACAAAAGTTCTAAAATTCATATCCAAACTGTTTTTAAAATAGTTACAATAATTATTATAGAAAATAGTTTTATATTAGTTAGACAAATTCAAACACATTTCATATGGAAAGTTTTGTCAAATTCCTAAATATACAAAAGTTCTTCAAATTCATATCCAAACTGTTTTTAAAATATTTACAATAATTATTATAGAAAATAGAAAATAGTTTTATATTAGTTAGACAAATTCAAACACATTTCATATGGAAAGTTTTGTCAAATTCCTAAATATACAAAAGTTCTTCAAATTCATATCCAAACTGTTTTTAAAATAGTTACAATAATTATTATAGAAAATAGAAAATAGTTTTATATTAGTTAGACAAATTCAAACACATTTCATATGGAAAGTTTTGTCAAATTCCTAAATATACAAAAGTTCTTCAAATTCATATCTAAACTGTTTTTAAAATAGTTACAATAATTATTATAGAAAATAGAAAATAGTTTTATATTAGTTAGACAAATTCAAACACATTTCATATGGAAAGTTTTGTCAAATTCCTAAATATACAAAAGTTCTTCAAATTCATATCCAAACAGTTTTTAAAATAATTACAATAATTATTATAGAAAATAGAAAATAGTTTTATATTAGTTAGACAAATTCAAACACATTTCATATGGAAAGTTTTGTCAAATTCCTAAATATACAAAAGTTCTTCAAATTCATATCCAAACTGTTTTTAAAATATTTTTATATTCAAACTCATTTGAAAATACCTCTCAGGTCGCGGTTGGTGCCACGAACCGCGACTAAAGGGGTAGCAGTGCGCGCGCAGTCGTAAAACAAACTGGGTCGCGGTTGGAGGCTCCAACCGGGACTAAAGGACCCCCTTTAGTCGCGGTTCGAGCCACGAGCCGGGACTAAAAGTTGGGCGGTATATAAGCAAGATTGAGATCCCGGTTGGAGCCACCAACCGGGACCTCGCGCTTAGGAATTTCAGCGACGCCGCCAGGCTGCCCAAATCGAGCGCCGCCACTGCCGCTGCGCCGCCGAGCTCGCCGCCGTCCGCTGCCGCCGCGCAGGCCGCCCGGTTCCGCTGCGATGCCGCCGCGCCCGCTCCTCTCCCTCACTACTGCCGCGGAGGCCGCCACCGCCGCCGAGCTCGCCTCACACCGCCGCCGCCGCCGCCGAGCTCGCGTCAGGTGAGCACACGCCGGTCCCCTCGCCGTAGTTGATTTAGTTGATTAGTTGGTTAGGTTGACTTAGGGTTAGTGTCTTAGCAAATTGATTTAGGAATTTAGTGTTTTAGGACTTAGTGAAATTTAGTTGATAAGATGATGGGTTAGAATTTAGTTGATTAGCTAGATGAATTTAGTCGCCGCTCAACATATCTCCCTCTCACCGGCGAACACCGAGCCCCGCTCTTCCTCCTGTTAGTTGTTAGGTTCAATTTTAGTTCATTAGGTTGAATTTTAGTTGATTAGGTTAAATTTTAGTTGTTTAATTAGGTTGAATTTTAGTTGATTAGGTTGAATTAGTTGCTTTAGGTTGAATTTTAATTAAATGGACATAATGAAGTTTAGTCTTTATTCTTTATTCTTTATAGTTTAGTATTGCTAGTATATATTCTTTATTCTTTATTCTTTTAGTACTGCTTTTAATCTTTATTCTTTATAGTGAAGCTATGGACCATGACGGTAGAGATGATCGGGAAGGCCAAAACTCCGGTGATGCTGGGTTGTCGGATGATCAGTTAGAAGAACAAAACATAGGCAACCCGGAACCAAGTATTGATGTCGATGCTAGCGTTGGACCCTCAACGAAGTCCTCTGATGTAAATATTTAAGTCTCTGCTAATTATATATATAGACCTCACATTGAGCATATATTTAATGAATGTTTTTTTAGTCCTCCACTTCAAGGTTACGGGGCCCGACCAAAAAGTGGAACGAGAAGACACATATGATTATTGATATAGTCAGTGCCGATGGGGAACCTTTGGAGCCCATAAACAGCGTGACTGCATTTACTAATCAAGCAGGAGTTCTTGTTAGGGACATGATCCCGATCACCTGTCGAGAATGGAAGAAGCCAAGAGCTGATGGAATAAGTTTTGTCTCTAACGAATTGAAAAATTCTATTTGGGACAAGCTGATATCACATTTCACTCTGCCGACGATGGACACCGAGGAGCAAACAACGGCCTTGAAGGCCAAAGTCAAGGTGTGGATCCTGAAGAAGATGGCCAAACAATTCCAAAACCACAAAAAAAGAACGTGGGCGAAGTATGTCAAGAGTGGGAAAATTACTCCGGAGTTTAAGGGAACAGACGAGAGGTTACGTGATCACTGGGATGATTTCGTGACGTACAAGGAATCGGAAGAAGCTCTTGAGAGGTCCAAAAAGAATGCGGATAATTCCAAGAAAAAGGTTCTCCATCATAATTTGGGGCCAGGTGGCTACAAGACTGCCATGCCTAAGTGGGATAAACTTAAGGCTGAAATTAAGGCAAAAGGTCTAACTCCAGAGACGGAGAAAGTGCCCGAGAGAGCAGGAAACTTCCTAATGGCGCATGGTATGACGTTGGAGAAGGAAACAGGGGAGTTGGTTCTTCGTGATCCGATGAAGAAAGCAGTGTTGACTCCCTTCGATGATCTTAAAAAAGCAGTAGCCGAGGTGGAGGCGGGAACGTTCATTCCGGATAGAGAGAACGACGAGCTGACAAAGGCACTCGGAAATCCTGAGAAGGGAGGACGAACACGAGGCTATGGAGGTGTTCCTTGGAAGATGGGGTTTCATGAGGACTATCATACTTATAGAAGCTGAGCCAGAGCAACGAAGAGGAGGGAGCAGCAGGCGGCAGACCGGCTTAAGAAGGTGGAAGAAAGAAACGAGCTGCTCTTTGCGATGTATACGAAGATGCAGGAGAAATTTTCAAGCCGTCCAGAGGCCGATCAGATTTACATAGATCCTGCAGCTGATGGCCCATCTAACCGGAGGAGCAGTGTGGCTTCCACGGGGTTGCATGACGATGATGGAGAAGTTGATGCGTCACCGATGGATCGCTACCCCGTGGATAATATCGAAGATAACACTGAATGTGAGCTGCACCAGCCAATGAAGAACATATCTATGAAGGTGGCCGTCGGCTTTGCTTTAAAAGTTGATCCTGAAGTGCGTTGGCATTGCCGCGAGATTCCAGCTGGGTATGCTCGTGTTGGGGTGGAGGAACTTGTACCTGGATGCGAGACATTGGAGATTGACCACCCTGGCCCTGAAGGGGAGGCGACCCTGGAAGAAATCAGGCATGGAATCATTTTATGGAAAAAGAAATACATCATATTTCCAGGCTCGACGCAGAGGCCACGGTCTCTCTCACCTCCACCACCTCCAAGTCCAGTGAACTTCGATAGGGACGACGACGACACCTACATGACTCCACCTCGATCTTCGCCGCCGCGTCAGCAGCCTGAACCTTCTTCGCCTGAACCTTCTTCGGCTGAGTACAGGGCGGGAATGCGGAAGATCAGCCAGGTCAAGTGGGGTAACTTGTCTAAGTGCCCGCCTCCGCCTACTAAGGCGAAATTGTCGCCGCTTCCAAAGGTCCCCAAGAGTCCTCCAAAGTTTCCTTACCCTTATAAGTCCCCCGTGGAAAACATGCCAAACGTATCAATTGATCCGAAAAAAATAGAGTACTTCCTGAAACATTGTTTTCAACCACCCCAGTATGTTTTAAACTTACTATCGGACTATGATCGTTGTATTGACAAGGCATATAATGAGGGGCTTGAGAAAACAAAGCAGAAGAGACGCGACGTTGCTCCGCTGAAGTTGGCATCCAAGATTGTGATACCAGAAGGGTATGAGATTCCTAGTATGACCTACGAAGAAATGGTGGATTTGATAGAGGCTGACATTGCTCCCGAGCCATTGCAATATCGCCTTGGGAAGGATCTGGTCACGAAGGAGGACTGGGCCAACCTACCTACAAGAATGCGAGCATTACATAAATGGTACAAGGATGCCTCAGCAGACGGGGACGAGATACTGTCTGTTAAACTTAGAGATGAGCATTACTTCATGGGAGAACAGACGATTCATATTGACTTTGACGAACTCTTTCAGTTATTCAACCAGAAGGCCCTCGACAAATCTATCATCAGCTGCTATTGTTTGTAAGTGATTAATTAAAGCTAATCTCGTATCATTTTCTTATAATATAACTGTCCTCACTACATTCTTTTGTACGCTACTATGCAGAATGAAGATTCTTGAGTGTAGGAGGAACCAGATTTATCAAGTTGGGTTCGTTGACCCAGATCGAGTTCATATACATACCTTAAATATAAACCCGGGGGAAACGGAGAACAACTTGCTCAATTTTTTTGGAGAAACAACATTTCAAGAAGAACATATTATTTCCGTACAACTTCAGGTTAGAGTGTTACACGTTCATTTTTTCTCGTACTCGATTTTGATGAGTTAGCTAGACACTTAATATTTACTGAATTCTCTTCTATGTGCTGATGTGTATGTGCAGCCACCACTGGATTCTCTTCAACATTGAAATTGACTTGGGGAAAGTTCAGATCGAGGACTCATTACATCGACCCATGACGGATTACAGGAACATTATTGAAACGCTCCAGAGGTACTATATTGACCTATTTTCTTCATTTCCTAAGTTCCAGTTATGAATATTTTCTTTATTCATTTTCTTTGCCGGGGCCGGGTATGGAAGTGGTTCATAAAACGTGCCGGAGAAGGTCAATTTAAACCAGAGCTGACCTTTCAGCTAATCAACGTAAGTAGATTACTCTATTTAGTTCTAGTTTCAATATCGGATTGTCATGTTTGATTATTACTTGATATGAACTCTATTTTCGTAAAGTGCGAGAGACAGCCACCGGCGACAAATCTGTGTGGATATTACATTTGCGAGTATATGCGCATGTATGTCAGTGAGCGGATGGATATGGTGGTACGTAAAGCATTTACATATCAATTCACAATTTAACTCTTGATGTATTTATATTGACCGTCTTCTCTTGATATATCCAGCAAATGAATCAACGAGCGCATCTCACTCCATATCAACGCTCTAGAGGAATTCAAGAGGAAATTTGTGGATTTCTGCTTGACGAGGTCATAGCCCCAACAGGAGAATACAATATAAACCGTAAATAATGATTTTGATGTAATAATGATCGTGTTGGGACGACACTTATGTATATGATACATGTTTAACTTGATACTAGTCTCGTTGGTATGGATCAATTCTCGTTAGACACTTCATATAATATATGCATCGATGTGTGTAATTGTAGCTTACAAACAATAGTTTAAATCATAAATAAAACAGAAAACAAAATAAAAATGCTAAAACCTAAAACCCCTCGAACTTATTAGTCCCGGTTTGTAATACAAACCGGGACAAAAGGTCATCGCCGAGCAGCTCGCCTGCGCGCCCACGTGGATACCTTTTTGTCCCGGTTGCAGATCCTACCGCGACTATAGGTTGGGGTGTTTAGTCCCGATTCCGCAGTCCCGGTTGCTAAACCGGGACTGAAGGCCCTTACCAACCGGGACTGTTAGCCTGTTTTCTACTAGTGATGTCTACCTCTGTAGCAATTCCTTTGTATCTTTATTTTATTGCAAAGTTGTGTAATGTACCTGCACTTAAAATATGGCAGGTACCTGTGTATGGTGCAAACCCCTGGATCGATTCATTTGCACACACAGTTTACGATGAATATCACAACATTGTGTCATTATTACAATAATAATCCAGACTTGGTAAAATAAATAGTTCGATACATCTTTGCATAGCTTAAAGCTAGCTCAAACAATAAAGCAGCGGATATAAATCTTCATTGAGTCTCCATCTCCATGATGTGCCACAGGCGATAACCATGTTGGTGCAGACTCGAACCCAAAACGTAATCCTTACTCCTCATCAGAAACTTCTGCAACAAATAATAATTTGCAACAGAGTGGGTCAGATTCCATTAAAAATGGAGTCTGGCAAGTGACACTATGGTGGACACTTAGTGGAAAAACTCTATAGCCTATATGCTTATTTGGCTGGTGGAGTTCAAGGCTATTTTGCAAAAGCCAATTTTCGCCTAACTCTTTGTAAAACTTTTCATCAAAGTAATAAGACAATATGGCTTGAAAACCATAATCTTTTCTACCCTTGTTGCCCATCAAATTTTAACTTAAGAAATTGGAATGTTGGGAGCCTCCGTTGAATCCTTGATCAGCTGCTCAAAATGTCCGTAACCGGGGACACGGCTAAGTACTTAGTTTTACACTCTGCAGAGTTTGTGCACTTTCACCATTAGACCCAACAAACCCAAACTATCCTCAAGCACTCAATTTGTGCTAAGGAAAAGGAGAGAGTTGAGACGAGACTTTTCAGAAGCATCTTCCCGTCCCATGAAGACTTGACGCGCTCCCAAGCTAACCATCTACCACCACCTGTCAAGTCGGGCCGAGTCCACGCAGCTTACTCCATCTAGCCAGAGCCCATTGACTAATGGTTGCACGAGAAGCAATCTTCACTTAGAGAAAACATTGGTCCCTTTAATACCCTGGGTGGCCGTCCACAAGTGACCATCCCTTAGAGGTCACCCCTAAGGAACAACACTCAACATAAACCATTCAAAACCAATTCCACCCAGGTGGTACATTAACTTAGTAGAATTTAAGCCTTTCCATAAAACACTTTTGCATAGCATCAACAATTGTACTAAGTCATTATATAGGTTCCTAGACACAAGGGAGTAGAGAATTCTAAACAAGTCTTGCATAGCAAATCAACTAAGTCCTACACATGCATAGGAAAAATAACTAAGTCATGCATAGAAAATACTTAGGAATTTATGGGGGGTGTGCCACTTGCCTTGGCAACAAGCAGAACAACAACAACAGCTGCAGTCCTCGTTCCTCTCCGAAAATTCTAACATAACAAACAATACATAATAAACAAACAAGTTTTACAAAAACTACTAAGGAAAAATATGCCATGTATGATGTGCAAAATATTTCTAAGGATTTGATGCATGCCATGCCATGAAAGTTATGCTAGACACAAGCAAGGCAAGTATGGGCCAAATATGGCTAAGGACCAAACAAAGTTTAAAGCAACTAAATTTTCTAAATGCTAAATTTTTCTAAGTACTTTCTGTAGCAAAAGTGGCCAGAATATGACCAAGTCTTTTTATTATTCGAATACATGAAGAAAATCAATTTTAATATATTTTTATTTAATTTTAATCATTACTTAATGTCTAAAAATCATTTAATCAATAATAAATACAAAAACCACAGAAATAACCTAAACAAAAATAGTGGAGTATTCCTATAGTCAGTACTTAGTCATAAAAATTCATATAAAAAGAATTTGATGCAAAAATCAATTTTTAAATTATAGTTATGTTTAAATTACCATTAATGCCACTTCTGTAATTATACAAAATTAATTCGGCAAAAATTATATTTAATGATTCCAAAAGTTTCTGCACGTCCTAAGCTTTCCAGAACATATTTTCTTATAATTTTTTGATAAAGCATTAAAAAGTAATGATAGATTTAAATCTAGGGACTAATCTGTGAAGAAACTAAAAGAAATCTTCGCGCAGAAGTCCTCGGGCGACGTGGCGGCTTCTGGTTGGCTCGGCGACTTCGCGGACAGAAGTGGGATAGGCGGTGCGGACGCGGACGGGCGATGCGGCGCGGACGGGATCTGCGGTCTTCGAGGCGACGTGGCATGCTCCGGTTGGTTGGTACCTCTTCACGTAACAGATCTAATCTAGCGCGTTGAATCTCAATCCGACGGTGCTATTCACCGGAGCTACTCCGACGACCTAACTACGGCGGCGACACCGCGTTCTACGCGATCTACGACTAGCCGGGACGGATGGGACATACCGAGGTGAAGGGAAGAACGTGGCGGTGACGTTGGCGCGACGGCGTGCTTGGGTTGCTGCTCCTTCTCTTCCAATTTCTCGACGAAGATGAGGCGGCGGCGGCTTCCCTCGGTCGCTCACGGTTAGCTCGGTCTGGTACAGAAGAGGGCGAACAAGCGTGTCACAAAGTTGCGCACGGGTGAGGTAAAGCTTATGGAAGAACAGAGACGGCTCGGGGAGGTCGAGGCTCACCGGAAAAACAGATTGTGACGGCGGCAATGTCGACGGCGGCGGCTCGATAGTAGGGCAGCCCGGTGGCGATTTCTAGGTTTTGCTGGGTGCCGAGAGACGCTACGGGGTCGGGGTACTTATAGGGGGCAGGGGCACGAGATAGGAAGGTTTAAACAGATCGAATCGATTACGAGTTCGTGGATGAGTTTGAGTCGTTTTCTGTTTCGGAAAATCGTAACAGAGGTTGAAGGAGATACGCTTCGTGCGCTGGGCTGTTTCCGGGCTGGAGTTGGGCCAGAAGAAGCTGCGCGCGCGGGAGAGAAAGAAATGGGCCGCAGCAGGCCGGCTCGGTTCTCCTTTTTTTTTGTTCAAAACTTCTTCCTTATTCTCTTTTCTTTTCTGAAATTTATAACTTTTGCTTTATAGTTCTAAATTGATTAAAACCAATTTGTAAAATCACACTTTACCAAACTAAACCATTTTTCAACATTTTACAACATTTTTATAAATCAAGTTTTTAATTCTTACAAACTTTATCAAAGGTGCAAAATGCAAATGCAAAATGAATGAAATGATGCATGCTATGAATGCAGATGAAAGTTTTAAATTTTTGTAAAAATTGGGATGTTACAAACCTAACCCCCTTAAGATGAATCTCGCCCTCGAGATTCGGATTGGCTAGCAAATAGGTGAGGATGTTCTTCTTTGAGGTCATCGTATCTTTCCCAAGTTGCCTCTTCTTCTGAATGATGATTCCATTGGACTTTGCAAAACATGATGGTCTTGGTTCTGGTAATTCTCTCAGCTGTCTCCAAAATTTTTATGGGTTTTTCCTCGTAAGTGAGATCACTTTCCAGCTGAACTTCTTCTAGCGGCACTGTATCTCTCAGCGGAGTTTCTGCCATTTCTGGGTGACACTTCTTCAGCTGACTAACATGGAAAACATTATGAACTGCGGAAAGTGATTCCGGTAGTTCCAACTCATAAGCCACTTCTCCTTTTCGTGACACCACTCTATAGGGTCCGATAAATCTTGGTGACAGTTTTCCTTTGATTCCAAACCTCTTCACTCCACGAAGGGGTGAGACTCTGAGATAGGCTCTATCTCCAATATCATAAGTGACTTCTCTCCGTTTGGAATCAGCATAACTTTTCTGCCTGGATTGAGCTGTCTTTAATCTGTCCTTAATCAGCCTAACCTTTTCTTCGGCTTCCTCGATTATATCAGGACCAAACAGACTTCTTTCTCCTACTCCACTCCATAAAAGTGGGGTAGTGCATTTTCTTCCATACAAAGCTTCAAATGGTGACATTTCTATGCTGGCTTGATAACTATTGTTATAAGAGAACTCAGCATATGGAAGATTGTCATCCCAACTAGACTTATAATCTAATGCACATGCTCTCAGCATGTCCTCTAAGATTTGATTTACCCTTTCAGTCTGTCCATCAGTCTGTGGGTGAAAGGCTGTGCTAAACTCTAGCCTAGTTCCAAGGACTTCATGTAACTGCTTCCAGAAATGTGAAGTGAATTGAGTGCCTCTATCGGACACAATCTTCTTGGGGACTCCATGCAAACAGACTATTCTCTTCATGTAGATATCTGCTAGCTTGGCGCTGGTGTAAGTTGTCTTTACAGGCACGAAATGAGCTACCTTGGTCAAACGATCAACAATAACCCATATGGAATCATATCCTGACTTAGTTCTGGGTAGGCCTGTGATGAAGTCCATCCCAATCTGATCCCATTTCCAGTCGGGTACTGGTAAAGGTTGAAGTAACCCTGCTGGTTTCTGATGCTCAGCCTTCACACGGCTACAAACGTCACACTTAGCAATATACTCTGCAATATCTCTTTTCAAATAGTTCCACCAGAACCTTTCCTTCACATCCATATACATCTTGGTGTTACCCGGGTGTATGGAGTAAGGTGAGTCATGGGCTTCCTGAAGTATCAACTTTCTGAGATCAACATCTTCTGGAACACAAATTCGTTCCTTGAACCAAACTGTGCCTTCTTCATCTAGTCGAAATCCTTTAGCTTTGCCTTCGCTTAAGTTCTGCTTGATTTCTTTCATCACTTTGTCTTTCTTCTGGCCCTCCTTGATTTTGTCCATCAAAAGAGGTTGCACTTCTAGAGAGGCTACAAAACCTTCAGGTACGATCTCTAACCTTAGATCCTTGAATCCCTTGCATAGGTCTTCTGGCAGTTCACCTGCTGTGAGTCCGTTGACATAAGTTTTACGGCTTAAGGCATCAGCTACTACATTGGCTTTTCCTGGGTGATATTGCAGACTCAGGTCATAGTCCTTAATCAATTCCAGCCATCTCCTTTGACGCATATTCATTTCCTTCTGAGTGAAAAAGTATTTGAGACTTTTATGATCTGTGAATACTTCACAACGCTTTCCCCAAAGGTAAGACCTCCATGTCTTCAGAGCATGTACTACTGCTGCTAATTCTAAGTCATGTGTGGGGTAATTGACTTCATGCTTCTTGAGTTGCCTTGAGGTATATGACACCACTTTGCCTTCTTGCATCAACACACCTCCAAGTCCCCGATGTGAAGCATCGCAATACACTTGGAAATCTTTCTCCAGATCTGGTAAACATAGAACAGGTGCGGATACTAAATGTTTCTTCAGTTCCTGAAAGCTGGTTTCACATTCCTCGGTCCACACAAACTTCTTCTCTTTCTTTAGTAATTCTGTTAAGGCCTTAGCAGTCTTGGAGAAATTTTCAATAAATCTCCTATAGTATCCTGCTAGTCCCAGAAAGCTACGGATATCTCCCACATTCTTGGGCGACTCCCAGTCGGTTACAGCCGAAACCTTTTCTGGGTCCACTGCTATTCCATCCTTAGACACAATATGTCCTAGGAATCCCACTTGATCCAGCCAAAACTCACATTTGCTGAACTTGCCATACAACTTGTGCTCCCTAAGTCTTTGCAGAATTTGATGTAGATGTTTCTCATGTTCTTCATGGCTCTTGGAGTAGATTAAGATGTCATCGATGAAAACAACGACAAATTTGTCTAAGAAATCCATGAACACTTTATTCATCATGTTCATGAAGTATGCCGGCGCATTGGTTAAGCCAAAAGGCATGACTGTGTATTCATACAGGCCGTAACGGGTGGTGAAAGCAGTCTTAGGTATGTCTAACTCCCTAACCTTCATCTGAAAATATCCAGATCTGAGATCAATTTTTGAGAATACACAAGCTCCTTTCAATTGATCAAAGAGGTCATTAATTCTAGGAAGTGGGTATTTGTTTTTAATAGTTACTTCATTCAAGGCTCTATAGTCCGTGACTAGCCTTTGAGTACTATCTTTCTTCTGCACAAACAAGATTGGTGCTCCCCAAGGTGAAGAACTTGGGCGGATAAAACCTTTCTGCAACTGTTCCTCTAACTGTTTCTTGAGTTCTTTCAGTTCATCTGTTGCCATTGGGTACGGTCTCTTTGCTATTGGCCCTGTGCCTGGTTTAAGTTCAATGAGAAACTCTACGTCCCTATCGGGTGGCATTCCCGGTAGTTCTTCTGGAAACACATCTGGGTATTCTCTTACTATGAGCACATCGCCGAGGCTAACCCCCTTAAGAGAATTAAGCCTAACCTTCTTCATTTCAAAGTTTGACTTAAATCTGATCTTCTTCCTTTCCGGAGTGGTGAGAGTGATTGCTCTGTTTGCACAGTCTATGATTCCCTCAAATTGGGTCATCCAATCCATCCCTAGAATGACATCTAAACCTTGGGTTTCTAGGATGATTAAGTCTGCTGGAAACTGATGCTTCCCAATCTCAAGATTTAGTTGCCTACACCCAGATGACACTAACATTTCTCCTCCCGGAGAACGGACTCTAATTGGACACCCCAAGTTTTCAACAGCTAGCCCATGCTTGTTAACAAATGCTCTTGATATGAATGAATGAGATGCTCCGGTATCAAATAAAATTAATGCTGGACAAGAATTGATTAGGAACGTACCAATCACAGCATCAGGTTCATCAAGGACTTCTTCGACATTGATGTGGTTCACATGTCCTTTGCTGAAGGGGTTGGGCTTGCTGGGAGTGTCCACTCTTTTCTCAGGGCATTCATTAGCATAATGTCCCTTGTTGTTGCACTTGTAACAAAGCACTTGACTGAGATCTTTCTTTTCAAAGTTTGGACGATGCTGTCCACTGTTATGGTTATGTCCAGCATGTCCATTCCCCTTGTGTCCTCCATTGGATCCTCCATTGTTTCCCTTGATTCCTCCATTGTGATTATGTCCATGAGACTTGTGGGAGTTTCCCCCATTATGATTCCCATGTTTATGACCATGGTTCCCTTCATGAACAAGGTGCTTCTTGAATGAAGGTTCAGAGGAGTGCTTGTTGGAGTTCATCTTCCTCTTCCTGTTTTCAGCTTTCTTCATGCTATCTTCAAGGGTGATTGCTTGATCAAGAAGTATCTGATAGTTTGGAGCATAAGCAACAGTCAGAGGTATCTTCAGCTCATCACTAAGTCCTTTGAGAAACTTGGCCTTCCTCTTTGCATCTGTGTCAATGTCCTCTGGAGCATATCGAGACAAGGCATGAAAGTCATCCATGTACTCCTTCAGACTTCTGTTCCCATGACGCAGATTGCGGAACTCTTCCTGCTTCAGATTCATAACGCCCGTGGAGACATGAGCATTACGAAAGCCTTCCTTGAAATCCTCCCAGGTCAAGGTGTCCAGTGGGTGAGTAATCTGATAAGTTTCCTACCATTGTGCAGCAGGACCTTCAAGCAGATGTGCCGTGAACCTAACCTTCTCGGCATCACTACATTCAGTTGTAACCAGATCCTTTTGCACTGAACGCAGCCAGTCATCAGCCACAATTGGTTCAGTTGAAGTCGAGAACTTATTTGGCCTAAGCCTAAGGAACCTTGCAAGTCTGTCCACTTGGGGTGGTGGTGGTGGTGGCGGTGGGTTGTGGTTGTTGTTGTTGGTTGCTGCAATGAACTGTGTCATCATGGTCATCAACTGAGCTTGAGCGGCCATCAGTTGCTGCATAACCTCATTGTTGTTGTCGGGATCACGACGTGGAGGCATCTGTGGGGTTTTCAGCATAGATGAGTAAAAGATAGATAGAACTAAAAGAAGTTAACTCCTACCCATGCACACAACAACAAGTCAAACAATCAACTTAAAACTTTTCTTTCTTAGCAACCCGAAAATAAGGAGTTTGAAAACAAAAACATTCTAACATTGTCATACCACAAGTTGGAGATCAATGTTTAAAAACGACGAGCTAAACGAGGAATAAAAACATGGTGGTCCAACTACTAAGTCTAATTTTCGTCCATGACATCTTCTTCATCTTCTTCGACTTCCTCTATGATGATGCCTTCCTTCATGAGGAATTCTTTGTACTCGTTTACTTCCTTCTCTAGGGCTTCATTCTTCTCTTGTAGCATTGTCTTCTCATAGCGCAAGGGCTCTATCACTTCCTTCTCTAGGGCTTCATTCTTCTCTTGGAGCATTCTCTTCTCGCGGCGCAGAGTCTCTATCAGATCACGATCAGCCTCGAACTCAACGTCGTTGCTCTGAATTTCATCCTTCAAGTCCTTTATCTCCTTGTTCTTGTCCTTGACTCTCTTCTCTTGATTTTGGAACTTCTTCTCTTGAGCCTTGAATTTCTCCTCCTGAGCGTTGGTCACTTCTTCTTGGGCGTCTATCTTCTTTAGAGTCTCCTTGACTTGGGCCATTATTTCATCATTCTTCAGTAGCTCATCGCGCCTATCATCTTCTAGCTCCCGGAGGTGAATTTCTAAGTCTTGAAGATACGGATGCAAAGGATCTGGTTCATTTTTTTCCTCCTCATTTACAAGGAAGGGTACTCCATCTACATCACGTCGGCCTAGGATAGAAAAATAGTGGTCCTTCAACTCCTCCTGGAATTGCCCACAAAGACGTCCTATTAACTCTTGCGTGACGAGATTGAGTCCTTTCTCTAAGGAGTCACTAATCGACTTGAACTGGATGTCTTCGGTCTTGGGTTCAGTCTGGCGCCCGTGTTGAATAAGGCGAACTCCCCATAGGCCATCTTTGTTGAAGTGCTTCAGCTGACTTGCTTTGATGAGGGGTGTTGGAAGCGCCAGCAGTTCTACTAACTCCAGAAGATATCTCCCAAAACGCATGTCTTTCAAGTCCTCCGCGGTTTGATACATGAAGAACGACATCCTAAGTTATAAGAGTCAATTTATCAAAACAGAACATAAGGCAAGAAGTACTAGTCATGATGTGCTAAAATACTTAGAGAAAATACTAAGTCAAAACTACAAGGTGATCAACAATTATTAACAACTCTTTGTAAATTGGATATTCACTATAGTGAGAGAGACAGACACCCGGCCAGCCACTTATGATTGTGGAACAGGTCTCATGTACGCGGACATGTAAGGTTAGTCTCCGGGCCGCTTCATCTCACTATGCCGCTAGGATCCAACATACTTCAAACATGGTAATATTATGATCAAAAAGGGGCTTAACCAATCCTAAGGGCTCGAACCTACAGGCAACACTATGCTCTGATACCATCTGTAATGTACCTGCACTTAAAATATGGCAGGTACCTATGTATGGTGCAAACCCCTGGATCGATTCATTTGCACACACAGTTTACGATGAATATCACAACATTGTGTCATTATTACAATAATAATCCAGACTTGGTAAAATAAATAGTTCGATACATCTTTGCATAGCTTAAAGCTAGCTCAAACAATAAAGCAGCGGATATAAATCTTCATTGAGTCTCCATCTCCATGATGTGCCACAAGCGATAACCATGTTGGTGCAGACTCGAACCCAAAACGTAATCCTTACTCCTCATCAGAAACTTCTGCAACAAATAATAATTTGCAATAGAGTGGGTCAGATTCCATTAAAAATGGAGTCTGGCAAGTGACACTATGGTGGACACTTAGTGGAAAAACTCTATAGCCTATATGCTTATTTGGCTGGTGGAGTTCAAGGCTATTTTGCAAAAGCCAATTTTCGCCTAACTCTTTGTAAAACTTTTCATCAAAGTAATAAGACAATATGGCTTGAAAACCATAATCTTTTCTACCCTTGTTGCCCATCAAATTTTAACTTAAGAAATTGGAATGTTGGGAGCCTCCGTTGAATCCTTGATCAGCTGCTCAAAATGTCCGTAACCGGGGACACGGCTAAGTACTTAGTTTTACACTCTGCAGAGTTTGTGCACTTTCACCATTAGACCCAACAAACCCAAACTATCCTCAAGCACTCAATTTGTGCTAAGGAAAAGGAGAGAGTTGAGACGAGACTTTTCAGAAGCATCTTCCCGTCCCATGAAGACTTGACGCGCTCCCAAGCTAACCATCTACCACCACCTGTCAAGTCGGGCCGAGTCCACGCAGCTTACTCCATCTAGCCAGAGCCCATTGACTAATGGTTGCACGAGAAGCAATCTTCACTTAGAGAAAACATTGGTCCCTTTAATACCCTGGGTGGCCGTCCACAAGTGACCATCCCTTAGAGGTCACCCCTAAGGAACAACACTCAACATAAACCATTCAAAACCAATTCCACCCAGGTGGTACATTAACTTAGTAGAATTTAAGCCTTTCCATAAAACACTTTTGCATAGCATCAACAATTGTACTAAGTCATTATATAGGTTCCTAGACACAAGGGAGTAGAGAATTCTAAACAAGTCTTGCATAGCAAATCAACTAAGTCCTACACATGCATAGGAAAAATAACTAAGTCATGCATAGAAAATACTTAGGAATTTATGGGGGGTGTGCCACTTGCCTTGGCAACAAGCAGAACAACAACAGCAGCTGCAGTCCTCGTTCCTCTCCGAAAATTCTAACATAACAAACAATACATAATAAACAAACAAGTTTTACAAAAACTACTAAGGAAAAATATGCCATGTATGATGTGCAAAATATTTCTAAGGATTTGATGCATGCCATGCCATGAAAGTTATGCTAGACACATGCAAGGCAAGTATGGGCCAAATATGGCTAAGGACCAAACAAAGTTTAAAGCAACTAAATTTTCTAAATGCTAAATTTTTCTAAGTACTTTCTGTAGCAAAAGTGGCCAGAATATGACCAAGTCTTTTTATTATTCGAATACATGAAGAAAATCAATTTTAATATATTTTTATTTAATTTTAATCATTACTTAATGTCTAAAAATCATTTAATCAATAATAAATACAAAAACCACAGAAATAACCTAAACAAAAATAGTGGAGTATTCCTATAGTCAGTACTTAGTCATAAAAATTCATATAAAAAGAATTTGATGCAAAAATCAAATTTTAAATTATAGTTATGTTTAAATTACCATTAATGCCACTTCTGTAATTATACAAAATTAATTCGGCAAAAATTATATTTAATGATTCCAAAAGTTTCTGCACGTCCTAAGCTTTCCAGAACATATTTTCTTATAATTTTTTGATAAAGCATTAAAAAGTAATGATAGATTTAAATCTAGGGACTAATCTGTGAAGAAACTAAAAGAAATCTTCGCGCAGAAGTCCTCGGGCGACGTGGCGGCTTCTGGTTGGCTCGGCGACTTCGCGGACAGAAGTGGGATAGGCGGTGCGGACGCGGACGGGCGATGCGGCGCGGACGGGATCTGCGGTCTTCGAGGCGACGTGGCATGCTCCGGTTGGTTGGTACCTCTTCACGTAACAGATCTAATCTAGCGCGTTGAATCTCAATCCGACGGTGCTATTCACCGGAGCTACTCCGACGACCTAACTACGGCGGCGACACCGCGTTCTACGCGATCTACGACTAGCCGGGACGGATGGGACATACCGAGGTGAAGGGAAGAACGTGGCGGTGACGTTGGCGCGACGGCGTGCTCGGGTTGCTGCTCCTTCTCTTCCAATTTCTCGACGAAGATGAGGCGGCGGCGGCTTCCCTCGGTCGCTCACGGTTAGCTCGGTCTGGTACAGAAGAGGGCGAACAAGCGTGTCACAAAGTTGCGCACGGGTGAGGTAAAGCTTATGGAAGAACAGAGACGGCTCGGGGAGGTCGAGGCTCACCGGAAAAACAGATTGTGACGGCGGCAATGTCGACGGCGGCGGCTCGATAGTAGGGCAGCCCGGTGGCGATTTCTAGGTTTTGCTGGGTGCCGAGAGACGCTACGGGGTCGGGGTACTTATAGGGGGCAGGGGCACGAGATAGGAAGGTTTAAACAGATCGAATCGATTACGAGTTCGTGGATGAGTTTGAGTCGTTTTCTGTTTCGGAAAATCGTAACAGAGGTTGAAGGAGATACGCTTCGTGCGCTGGGCTGTTGCCGGGCTGGAGTTGGGCCAGAAGAAGCTGCGCGCGCGGGAGAGAAAGAAATGGGCCGCAGCAGGCCGGCTCGGTTCTCCTTTTTTTTTGTTCAAAACTTCTTCCTTATTCTCTTTTCTTTTCTGAAATTTATAACTTTTGCTTTATAGTTCTAAATTGATTAAAACCAATTTGTAAAATCACACTTTACCAAACTAAACCATTTTTCAACATTTTACAACATTTTTATAAATCAAGTTTTTAATTCTTACAAACTTTATCAAAGGTGCAAAATGCAAATGCAAAATGAATGAAATGATGCATGCTATGAATGCAGATGAAAGTTTTAAATTTTTGTAAAAATTGGGATGTTACAAGTTGTGTCAAGTTAAGCCTCTAGTAGAAAATTGATGCTAGATTTGGATTCCTGCGCAGCAACAGTTTTCTGCTGTCCACCGTTTAGTTCGTAAGAATTCACAGAAAAATCAAAATGGCCTGTGATTTTTTGTGTGTGATCCTCAGATACGTATGCAACTTTCGTTAGTTTTGAGTTTTCTGATTTGAGCAAGTTAAGTGCCTCGAATTTTTTTATCTTTACGGACTGTTCTGTTTTTGACAGATTCTGCCATTTATTTTGCATTGGTTCTTTTGCTGTTTTTGAATGCATCTTTTTGTTCCACAAAATTCCAGTGGCTGTAGCTAATGTCCAGTACCATGATAATGATTGTCTCCATGCAGAATATGAGAATTTTTGATTATGCACTAACCCTCTAATGAAGTTTACTTTGAGTTTGGTGTGGAGGAAGTTTTGAAGGATCAAGAGAGTGGATGATATGATGTGATCAAGAAGATGAAAAGAGGCTAAGCTTGGGGATGCCCCCGTGAGTCACCCAAGCATATTTTAAGAAGACTCAAGCGTCAAAGCTTGGGGATGCCCAAGGCATCCCCTTCTTCATCAACAACTTATCAGGTTATCTCTAGTGAAACTATATTTTAATTCCGTCACATCTTATGTGTTTTACTTGGAGCGTTTGTTTGTTTTTATTTTTGCTTTGTTATTTTTGTTTTCTGAATAAAATGGATTCTAGCATTCTTGTGTGGGAGAGAGACACGATCCGCTTTTTCATTTGAATACTCCTATTCTTCACTTACATTTGTTGGGTATTCTTTTATAGGTACTGCAATACTTTCAGCTCTTATTTTTCATGCACCTCTTGTTTAGAGCTGTTAGTTTTCATATGTTATACTCTCTTGCTTCATTGTTAAATACTTGGAGAGTTTATGTTTAAATAAGTTGATTGGTGTTTGGTTGGAAACAGAAAATGCTAAATGTGGTAAATGGTATAAAGAAAAGAAACATGCTCTTATGAATTGTTATCTTGTATGTTGTGGTACTTGGCAATTGTTTTGAGCTCTCAAGTAGATCATGTTTAAGCTTTTACATCATGTAGTTAAAACCCATTAATGGAGAACTACCGTAGAGCTTGTTGAAATTTGGTTTGCATGTTTGGTATCTCTAAGGTCTAGATATTTTCTATTAAAAGTGTTTGAGCAACAAGGAAGACAATGTAGAGTTTTATAATACTTGCAATATGTTTTTATATACGTCTTGTTGTCATAGTTTATAATTGTGTTTGCTTCAAACAACCTTGCTAGCCAAAGCCTTGTACTGAGAGGGAATGCTTCTCGTGCATCCAAAATCCTTGAGACAAAACCCATGCCATTTGTGTCCACCATACCTACCTACTACATGGCATTTTCTGCCACTCCAAGTAAATACTTCATGTGCTACCTTTAATTCAAAACTTACTATCCCTTATTTGTGTCAATGTTTATTAGCTCATGAGAAAGTATGTGGTGTTACGGATATCAACCTTGTCATTTGCTTTTAGACAGACTTTCACCGCCGGACTAGTGGCATATACATCTGCTTATCCATTAACTTTGCAAAAAGAGCTGGCAAATGGGGTGCCCAGTCCCAATTAATTACAACTTTAACCGCTGCAATCTCTTCACATTTTTGCCCTGATCTAATCAGCCAAGCAATGATACTAGTTTTTAACTACATGTGTAAACAAAAGAGATAAGAGGGATGATCTACCTTGCTGGTAGAAATAACGTCCTTCATGGGAGCCGCTCTTAGAAAGTCTGGTTGACAAGGGGGGTAGAGTGCCCATTACCATTCGTTGACAATGATAAACACCACTAAAAAACTTACTTTTATGCTCTCTATATGATTTCAAAAACCTATAAAACCAAGAAGCTCTAGCACATGCTTGTATCCCTGCTTCCCTCTGCGAATGGCCTATCTTTTACTTTATGTTGAGTCAGTTTACCTATTTCTTTCTGTCCCCGAAGCAAACACTTGTGTCAACTGTGTGCGACAACTCTTATATGCTTACTTATTGCACTTGTTATATTCCTTTGTGTTGACAACTATCTATATGATATACATGTTCAAAAAGTTGAAAGCCAATGCTGAAACTTATATCTTCCTTTGTGTTGCTTCAATGCTCTTTTACTTAGAGAATATTGCTTTATGAGTTAACTCTTATGTAAATCTTTTTTATGCTTGTTTGAAAGTACTATTCATGAAAAGTTTTTACTTATATGATGTAGTTGTTTACTCCTTGTCTATTTGTTAGCAAATTATAGATCATTGCTTTGAGTCACTTCATTCATGACATGAGCCTTACAATATTATATGATCAAGATTATGTGAAAGCATGTCACTCCAGAAATTATTGTTGTTATCGTTTTACCTACTCGAAGACGAGTAGAACTAAGCTTGGGGATGCTTGATACGTCTCAAACGTATCTATAATTTCTTATGTTCCATGCTTATAGTATACCTATTGCTACATGTTTTATATACACTTTATATGATTTTTATGCATTTTCTGGGACTAACATATTAACAAGATGCCACAGTGCCAGTTCCCTGTTTTCTGCCATTTTTATTTCAGAAAACCTGTTAAGCAAATATTCTCGGAATTGGACGAAACAAAAGCCAAAATGCCTATTTTTCGCGAGAGTTTCCAGAACATCGAATACGAGAAGGAGTGGGGCCGAGGGGCGCCCACACCATAGGCTGGCGCCCCCCTCCCGCCGCGCGAGCACCAGGTGTGGGGCCCTCGGGCCTCCACCGCCTTCGCCCTTTCTCCTACAAATACCCCCCGGCGTGAAAACCTAAACAGCTCGAACACTTTTCCAGAAACCCTTACGGAGCTGCCGCCGTCGTCAACCCTAGTTCGGGAGGGTTCAGAACCTCTTCCCGGCACCCTGCCGGAGAGGGGAATCATCACCGGAGGGCTCTACATCACCATGTCCGCCTCCGGACTGATCGTGAGTAGTTCATCCTTGGACTACGGGTCCATAGCAGTAGCTAGATGGTTGTCTTCTCCTTTTGTGCCATCATGTTTAGATCTTGTGAGCTGCCTATCATGATCAAGATCATCTTTATGTAATGCTACATGTTGTGTTTGCTGGGATCCGATGGATATTGAATACTATGTCATTTGCTACATAATATATCATGTTGTGTGTTGTTTATGATCTTGCATGCTCTCCGTTGCTAGTAGATGCTCTGGCCAATTAGATGCTTGTGACTCCAAGAGGGGGTATTTATGCTCGATAGTGGGTTCATGTCTCTATTTAATCTGGGGGAGTGACAGCAACCTCTAAGATTGTAGATGTACTGTTGCTAATAGGTATAAAACAGTAGTGCTTTGTCTAATGATAATTGTATTACTTACATTACACACTTTGCCTAATGCAATAATCTGTTGCTTGAAACTTAATACTGAAAGGGGTGCGGACGCTAATCGGAAGGTGGATTATTAGTCATAGATGCGGTTGGAACGGTCTATGTATATTGTTGTAATGCCCAAATGAATCTCATACTAGACATCATGACTATAGTATATGCATCATTATGCTGTTCTTCATTCTGTCAATTGCCCAGCTGTAATTTGTTTACCCGCATGTATGCTATTATTATTTATGGAGAGACACCACTAGTGAACTGTGGACCCCGGTACTTTTCTTTAAACTGATAATACAACCAACTGCAAACTGTTTCTTTCATTCTCTGCAAACATCATTTTCCACACCATACGTTTGATCCTTTGTTACAGCAAGCCGGTCAGATTGACAAACTCACTGTTGAGTTGGAGCAAAGTTTCCTGATTGTGTTGTGCAGATTCCACCTCCCTTCAACGCCACTTTTCCGTTGCCGGGGAGACCTTCATTGTGTTCTTCATCTCCTACTGGTTCGATAACCTTGGTTTCATAACTGCGGGAAACTTGCTACTACGCTCATCACACCTTCCTCTTGGGGTTTTCCAACTCCTCACACCCGTGAGCATCACCCCCTGCCGCGCCAGCACATGGTGTGGGGCCCTCGGGCCTCCACCGCCTTCGCCCTTTTGCCTACTTATACCCCCCGACAGATCAAGACCTAACACCGAAGCCTTTTCCCGAGAAGAGTTCCGCTGCGCCGCCGCCATCGAAGACAAGTTTCGGGGAACAGAAGTCTCTGTTCCGGCACCCTACCGGGACAGGGAATTGCCCCCGGAGCCATCTCCATCAACTCCACCGCCATCTCCATCGCCGTTGCTGACTCCTACGATGATGAGTGAGTAGTTCTCCCCCGGGGCTGCGGGCTCTACCGGTAGCTATGTGGTTTATCTCTCCCTCCCATGGTGTGATCTTTATGTGATCATGAGCTTTGTAATCTAATTGAATATGTGAGGTTACTCTTTATCTATTATGCACTCTAGAGGTTACTTTAATATGAATTCCGGGGTTATTCACGGTTGTGAAGGTGACAGTGTGCGCACCGTGTGTGATTCCTTTATGACGTTGTGGTGTGTGTTTACTCATACTTTGAGGGTGCTGTTATAGCCCTACGCAATGAATGGTGTTTATCATCCAACAAGAGAGTGTTTGATAGTAGTATTTATTATTCAGCTTTGATGTCATTATTGAGAATGTCCACTTGTGAAAGTACGATCCCTAGGCCTTGTTTCTAAGCATTGAAACACCGTTTACAACAAGTTTTGCTACATGTTTGCTTGCTGCCATTTTTATTTCAGATTGCAATTACTACTTATAATCATCCATATTACTTGTATTTCACTATCTCTTCGCCGAACTAGTGCACCTATACATCTGACAAGTGTATTGGGTGTGTTGGGGACGCAAGAGACTTCTTGTATCTTAATTGAAGGGTTGCTTGAGAGGGATATGTTTGACCTCTACCTCCCTGAGTTCGATAAACCTTGGGTGATTCACTTAAGGGAAACTTGCTGCTGTTCTACAAACCTCTGCTCTTGGAGGCCCAACACTGTCTACGAGAATAGAAGCGTGCGTAGACATCACCCCCTAGACTCGTCACTGGCCTCCGGAGGGGGAAGACTCACAGACGGCGTGGAGCCTTTGGTCCATGAAGAACACGAAGAAGTTGGTCGCCCTGGCGAGTCGACACCTGCCGGAGATGCGGAGCGCGGGCCCCGGGGCTCTACGCAAACTTCCGGGAACTCGTCTTCTTCCCCGTCGGAAGCTCCGGGTTCCTCCGGGGAAACGTCTCCTTGCACTAGGCCTGACACCTGCAGGCCGGCCCCGATCGGCCCTTGATCCTTGGGCACGGGAGGAGGATCTATCACCATTGTACCAGCCGTGCCATACTCATTGCACTGAAGCATGGAAATTATGATCTCATCAGCAAGAAGGTCCTCGAACAAGTTCAGAACACCACTCGGAAGGGCAATCGACGCTCGAGGCGGGAGCACTCCCAAGATCTTCCTCCAACTGGGTTCCAGGACTTGGAACCCCTGCACGGAATCGCTGCACCCCACCTGGTGGATCTCCCAAACTCGACGGTCCCTGTGCTACAATGGAGCAATCCCTCTGCGAAGGAAATCCGTCGCGATCGCGACACACGTCACACCTTTCTCTCGAAGGAAGGCCAGTCTGGAGACCGCCGTGGACAAGGCTCCGTCTTCAGGGCTCAGCTTTTTGGAGTGCGCCAGGCGTTGCGCCGGGTAACCCGGAGTTGCCAGGTGAACATTCGCCGCCTGCGCCCGGACGGAGTACCATTCCCTCCTCCATTCCCCGGTAGGACCCGTCGTGATCATCTCCGGGTACTGATCCTCGACGCCATCTCGGAGGCGGAAGGTCACGCCCCCAGCAATCCACTTGGACCTGCCTAGGCGCGGGACGAAGAAGTGCTGGAACAGGGCCACGGACGGCCTGACCCCCACGAATGCCTCGCATGCGTAAGCAAAGACGGCGAGGATCCGCACCGCGTTGGGGTGCAGATGCAGCATCGCCAGACCGTACGCCTCCAAGACAACCAAGAAGAACTTGGAGAACAGTGGGAGAAGTCCCATTGTCGAGAAGGTGTGGAAGGTGGCCACCCCGTCGACGTACTCTCCTCCGTCCCCGGGGTACACCACCACTTCCGCTCCACGGAAGCACAAGGTCAAGGTATGACGGACGCCCTCCATGGCCACCTCGTCGGAGAACTTGCTCGGAGACAGCAGCGCCTTGGTCACCCTTGGTGAAGCCGCCGCCGCCTGATTTGTCCTGGCCGACTTCTTCGACATCGCTCGCCGAGCCCTCCTTGGAGCCATCGGAGTACGGCGGAGCGGATCTGGCTTCACGGCGAAGGAGGCAGAAAGAGGCGGAGATTTGGAGGCAATGGCTTGGGGGGAGAATGGCGAAGGTAAGAAGGCGGCCGCTCCAGAACCGGCTAAGTCAAGGCCAGCAGTCGACCCCACGCGTCACATCGCGGCCCCATTTAGTCCGACGGGCGCGGGGATCGAGGAGTCGTGCCGACTTCGGCGCGACCCGACCGTTGGATGCACGACTGCGTCCGAGGCCCGGGGGCTCGCATCTACCTCGACCTGGCGAGCCCCACCAAGCAGCAGAAGGAAAACCAGGCGCCGGACCCACTTTGACTTTTTTGGTCATAGCCCCGGCAGCCTCAGAAGACCGAAGCCGCCGGGACCATGCCCGGGGGCTACTGTCGCAGCAGTGGAACACGGGGTTCCCCTAGCGCTGCCCAAGTGGGTCCACCGCCTGTGGGCTCACCACGAAAACGAACAAGGCCAAGACTCAACTCAAGGCCTGGCGGGCGCACCTGCGCCAAGCAAGACCTCCAGGGTATGCAGGACCCCCGGGCCTCCTGTACCCCGGAAGGAACCGAAGACCCCGAGAGCGCGAGTCCCCGGCAGGGCCGGGCTCCCTCTCGGGTACAAGACCGTACAAGGAGAAGATAAGGCTTCTACCACCTTCCAGAGGACGGTGGAAGCCCCCAGAGGACTTGGGAAGCAAGGCGTGGACAGGGGACACCACCTACCCACTGTCAGACCGTGTCCGCCCCTTTCCCCAAAGGCGCCAGAGATCTCACCAACCCGGTGACCGATACTTGGAGGAGAAGAGGCCACGTCGTCGTCTCCACCATGGAGAGGGGTTGCTTCCCGCCAAGAACCCCTCACGCTCCTCGCGTGACCTCTGTGGTATCCCCTTTCCCTATAAAAGGAGGGCCAAGGGCATGGAGGAGAAAAGATCGACTCAAGGTCAAGGTAGCTTAAGAGGCAAGCAAGCACAAGAGATAGGCTAGCTCACCGGCGATCCAAGGTAGAAGACAACCACCAAGCTAGGCTAGAAGGAGGAAGAGAAGGAAGGTGATCTCCTCCGGGCAAGGATATGTCCTCCCCCTTCCTCTAGCCGGAGTACCATGCCGGGTACCTCGCCGGGAACACCATTGTAGCCACAACATGATTCATCCATCTATCCAGACATGCAGGAGTAGGGCTGTTAGCCTTCGGGCGGCCTGAACCTGGGTAGATCGCTGTGTGCTTTCCTTGTTTGCCTACCACGTCGAGTTCGGAGAGTGAGTGAGGAACTTGTCCGGCGATCGTCCCCCGGAAGACGTCTTCAGCCTCCTTCGCGCCCCTACCGAATCTACAAGGGGGTGCCTCGCATCCCCGGTGTCCGTCCTTCGAGACACGACACTCATAGTCCACGATCATGTTGTGCGTGATCACACAAGTAGTTATCACCTCCCACATGGTCTCCTTGCTCTATGTTCTAGCAGGGTGCCGAACAATAGCCCATCATGATTGGAGGGCACCGAAAGAACGTCACATCCTTTCGAGCGCTCTCTTTGTTCTTTGGCTAACCTCTTCCCCTTCTCATCATTTGGATTGGGGATTGTCTTCAGAAATGCATCACCTAGATAGTATGACTTGTTATACATGTGTCATTGATCTCATAGGTCAATTTGGGGGCATTGCCGTTGGAGAGCATGTTGAACACTGGAGACCGCTAAAGCACGTTGATGTCATTGTTCGAGCCGGCCGTGCCGAAAAAAGAGTGACAAATTCACAAATCTTGTGATGCCACGTCGTCGCTTTCGAACATGACCTTGTACTGTCCTTGCCAAGGAAATGAGCCGTTCACGCAGTCTATGTTGCCAATCATCATAGGGAAGCCTCTGGATTCGTTGATCAATAAGCCGGACCATGTCCTCAAGAGTGGGGTTCCTCAAGTACTTCGTGCCAAAGACATAAACCGCAACTTTGTAAAATTTGTACATTGCTTTTAGGCATGTGGAGTCACTCATCCGCACGTGCTAATCCAAAAGATCACCAACAACTTCATATGCAAGCATGCGTATAGCGGCAGTGCATTTCTGAAACGAGGAGAAGCTGAGGGTACCAATGACAAATCTCTAGCATATGAAATAGCTATCAAAATGCATCACGTCCAATCGGATACGGTTGAACAACGACCTCTCATCCGGGAATGGTGCCAGGATATCTTGGGAGGATAGGTCGGTTTGACCTGACGAAAGTAGACCCTGTAGAGTTGTACGTGGCTAGTTGATCTGTTGCGATCCAAGGTAGGAGCACGGCCCGACAAAGACCCTCTGAACAATGCCTCCTACGTGGCTAGGTGCTCATTGATAATGAGGGTGGCAACAAGGCCATCACTCTCATCATCGGACGAATCATCAGCGTAGGACGTGTGCATGATGTCGTTCTTGTAAAAATAACTCATCTGAGCTATCCATGGCACTCAGTTTTAGTTGGGGCAGATGGCCGAACATTGCTTCGTATTATGCAAGTTTGGAAAAAGAATGGCATATTGTTGTCATATAAGAAACTTCATAAACCTCTCCTTGCACCAAGAATTGCAGATAGTACACTCAGATTCAATGCACTTACAAAGATATTAGTTCACATGGCCTCACTTGCACAAAGCAAACGAAATTATGAATATGTGTGTGCAGTAAATACACAAGCTTGTACATGAGATGGAAAATGTATAAATGAAACAGAAGCCATATGACAACAAAAACGAAGGGAAAATATACTAAACGAGCATGCTGAAGATTAAAGAATAAAGACCAAGAAAAAAGAGTGAATATAATCTATACCTAATAATAAAAGCAGTAAGGCTTCTTGTTTCGTCCGTCAGGAATTTACCTTTTTGCCCTCCCACCAGATTAGATATTACCCACCTCTGCCACGGTAAGTGAAAAAAAAAACGGTTCGCACTTATTTTCGTCCTTTGCCACACGACTACCCTGCTTCCTCTCCGTTCATCCCCTCCCTCTCGGAATCCCCTTGCGTCGCGACCTCTTCTTCACCGCCGCGCGTGCTGCTGCACCTCCTCCCGCACCGCCGCATGTTCCTGCTCCCAGGCCGTCCAGAAGACGAGCTCAAGCGGCAGACCTCCTCCCGCACCGCCGCGCGTGCTGGCCCCCTTGCTCCCAGGTCGTCCACAAGACGAGATCCAGCGGTAGGGGAACTGCCCCGTGCGCCGAGCTCAAGCGGCAGGGGAACTGCCCCGAGCGCTGCCCCAGAATCATCGGCACCAAGCACTCGCCAAGTAAGCGCTGATGCTGCACCTGCTCCCACACAGCCACCTCGGCGTGCTGGTGCCCCTGCCCGCATGTCTTCATCGAGACGAGCTCCCATGGCGGGGGAAATTCCCGGAGGATCCACATCGAAATCCTCGACGGCCGCTCGTTTTGTAAAGTCTATCAATTCTCCCGTGATTAAGGGGATCCAACATCAAACCCGCTTGATTCGGGGGAGCGTGAAGCTGATTTGGAGGATGGGGAAAAGCAGAGGAGGGCAGATGGACCAGGTGAACAAGGTGGGAGCAGAGGAGGGCAGATGGACCAGGTGAACAAGGTGGGGAGCCACTGGTTCAGCAAGAGGGTCAGCAGAGATTGGCGCCATGTGCGACAACCTCAACGACGTGCCCGCGCAGGCGCACCCCAATCATTTTCTTTGCACCTCATTTCTTTCCCATGATATCAGAGTATGATGTTGGTGGTCGTGGATTGTGCCAGGAATGGGCATCGGGCGGCCGATGTACATCAAACGCTGGGATACATCCGCAAGTGCTGATCAGCGTCGTTGCCGGTGCCGGCATCATGTCCTGACGACTCGGTTTTGGAGACGAGGACGGTACCGTCGCCTCAATCATCACTGCAAGGAGTTGCTCCATGGATTGTTGTTGCCGGATCCAGCATGGACGGGCCTCAACGCTGAGAGATCCAAGTTGCTTGTACATCGAGCCGCTGCACGCCGCCTCAGGACATGTTGCAGCTACCTGGTACCGTGAGTTGCTCCAGTTAACATAGCCAAAAGAGGAAATGAGATCCTCGTACCTGATGGGCACGCATGGACATCCTATGGTTACAGCGAATGAGATAGGCTGACTTATTGGGTTGGCTTACTTTGTGGTCGTGTGGCCGTGGAGCTAGCGGCACTTTCTGCGTGCCTTGTTCAATGATTAATTGATAATATGTGCTCAGCTTGCCCATGTGATGCTATGCGTAATGTTAATGCTCTCTGGACTCTGGAGTATGTACTTGGACAATGCTGAAGTATGCACTTGGAATGTGCTGGATACCAAATTCAGCTTGGCAATGTGCTAATGACACGCATAATGCTCATGCAGTCACGGAGTACTTTGTTCCGTATCCGCCACTGATCTGATTATCTGATGATGTAGCAGCGCGAGCGCAAGATCGTCTACTTCAGCGGGCGCAATGTGCTATTGCTGCGCACTGGGCACAGCCAACTCCAACTGCCTCCAAGTATGTAAGCATACTGTCATGTCTTCATTGTTTTTCTTATTTGATTAAATAGTTAATTATGCATTTGAATCACTCAGATGGACTTACATGAGGTCAAATTAATTGAATAGATGGAGCCGTAGAGACAATGATATCAGCATAATAAAAATAATACTACTAATTGTCAGTGACAACATGCAATGATGCAAGTAGACATCGACACATTAAGATCGTTGACGGACTAAACAGCTGTTTAATTATTTATTTCATATATTAACTGAAACTAGCAGATCATTCTAGCAGGAATAGATGGAGTGCAGCTTTTGTGCGACCTGGCCATGTAATTTGATGAGTACAAGTACAAACTATTGAAATGTCGAGGTCCCAAATTGGTTATAATTAAAGATCATCCATGTTTGTTTCAGAAAATATAGCTTTAACTGAAGTATCACTTTTACTGCCAATGAACTGATGATTTTGCTTTTCTGTTATTACTTTTATCAGCGTTAAGAAAGTTCAGTACATGATGACTACAGTGGGATGTTAGTGGACAACAAAGTTGACGCCCTTTTTGACATATTTCTTCAGTAATATAGATGGCTTGGTATTGATGTTCTAACTGATATACATGAAAATAACCCTTATTCTCTTATCACAAACTATAATGTTCTCCTCTTTGCATTCTACCGGCTCATGATTTTTGTACAAGCAAATAGTTTGGTTAAGACAAAAAAACTTTAGGATATGGTTTTGAATTTTGATAACCCGTTGCAACGCACGGGCATATTTACTAGTATAATATAAATATAGAGAATTAAGGTTGAGAGAGTGATTAAGACCATTTAGAAGAAGGATAATGAAGAAGCAAATGATCAAGTAAATCGCCAACTCTTATGAAAAGAATGAAAACAATACCCAATGCTGAAAACTAAATGAAGAAGTCGAAGAAATATGAGAAAATAATGGCAAGGCAAATCAAATAATAAACAACGGCTTGCAAGGAGTAATGACAAGATGTATATAAGACGGAGAACTCATTACTTAGAACCGAAGCAAATAAAATTGAGGAGACAATAAGATTGATCGAAGATAAACTATGAGAAGATAACTTAAGAAAAAACAAGAAGGATGTGATTTGAATATTGTAAAGAATGTTAAATTGATGTACGAAAAGCAAAATGATAAATTCTTAGAGATTACACATTGATCGGCTAAAGAATTGAGAAAAGTAATGAACTGAACAAAGAAGAATGAAAATGCGAGGAATGAGTGTCAGGGAGTCACTGCTGAACAAACCCACGAACGATCAAAAGAGAAACACATACATACTCTTCTCGTTAACGGTGTCCAGGGATTCCGCTACCTCTCTCGTTTCAGCGAATCACTGCTCTCTCTGTTCCTGGACGCGATGGATGCGAGATCCTTTCACACCTCCTCACCATGGCCCTCTCCATCTCTTCCCCTCCTCCAAACCAGTTGAATAAAAAAAATCACAGGTGACTCTAGGCTCACAAAATATAGAAAAATGATGATGCCAGACAATGAGACCGTCGCCGTGTCGTGCCTCAAAGTGGGCCCAAATAGAATGCCACTAGTCGGCGACCACTTTGATGTCGGAAGCGACACAGGAGGATGCCGAAGAATGACAGTGTCATCGTCGTTGAGGTTTGGGAGCATCGTGAAGGACCGGTCCGAGACGAAGGATGGTTGCAGCCATCGACTCGTAGAGGTCGGAGAGGCGGTGCATGGTGGACTGGACTGGCGACGCCCTTCTTACCCGCACAAGATCAACAGGTAGACCCATCAAACCAGCAAAGCAGTGTTACCACTGACCATGGGCAACGAAAAATCACACGCAGTTACAAGTGGGGCCACACATGTTCACACATAGAAGAAAACACGTCCCTCTATTTTTAAAGAGCTTAGGATGGCACAATGAGATTAGTGCAAAGACAAACAATCGAGATAAAACTAACTGTGTGATAAACTAAAAAGGATTATATGTAAATTAGGAAAGATACAAAATCACTTCATAACTATGTACTGCTACGTGTAATTATTTATTCGTTGGTAGTCTGATGTCTAACGTACGAGAATTTAGCAGCCCGTGATTCTTTTTCAAAGTATAGAACATAGGATCAAGCTTTGAAAGTCTCGTACTCTCGTGGAGATGAACAGAACGTGAAGACGGATTTGATATTGTTTTATAGATATACTAGCAAAATACCCGTGCGTTGCAACGGGAGTGAAAAACCAAAACACTGCATACGTACGTAAATTTTGCATAATCAGTCTCGAAAAACTCACTAATACAGGGACTTCTTGGCATGCAATGAACATTTAAAATGTCAAGATGCTGGAGATAAAAAATTAACAAATCAACAACTTTATTCCAATAATATGTTAGGAAATAAACCTGTCCTAGCAAAGCTGCTGAAGAAAAAAATATACTTGCATCCGGACTTCCTTTGCACTATCTGACATATACAAATTCATACCAGTGCAAGACCACCAAAAACAATTTTGTAAAACTAAAGTGAAACTTCATACAAGCTCTTTGGGAGGTTAAGGAAGCTCCATCAATGGAAGGAAACCGTTATGGACAGCTTCAGTTAGCATTCGGTTGAACTATTCGCACTCATTCAAGGATATGTGAAGAAAGGGCGACATAAAAGAACAGTTCAAGAAGACAGAAGTCAACCAAACGAATGTGTGCATTTCGAAGATACTTTTAGGTAGACAAATGTGTAAATGTGTACTTGCTTAGGAAATAAAGGTAGTCTTCCTTTCCATTATTTTGAACTTAATTTCACAGTCCATAACCTGAAACATATTGACTGAACTAAATAAGCAATACTACATATCTACTAACTTAGTGAAGCAGGCTGGAAAGTCAAGGCAGAGTGGAGAACTGAAATAACATATCTTTGGGCACCACTGAAATTTGTTAAGCAAGATAAGGTCTCTTCATACTGATGTTAGACTAAAACATGTTCATGGTGATGTAAGATCTGTATGATAACTGTAGTTGATGAAACAGTTGAGATTTTTTTATTTCTATAAGATACTACATTTTGCCACAATTTATCACATTAGGAAAAAAACTGAGAAGTTATAAGAGAGAACGATACCTTGCTAGTGCGGGAAGAGGGAGTAAGCGATGAAACATTGGGAGATAGACTGGACGATTGTGGAGGTAGAGTTGTGGCTTGGCAACCACATTTGCAATGAGCACGCCGTCGTATCATAGTTCAGAATTTGGATACTCTGTAGCAAACTCCTCACAGATTATTCATTTATGATCGGAAATCTCTACTCTTATTGTCTTCCTCCTTCTGGCCTTCAGGTTCAGACTTCAGACTCATCCCCATAAGAAGTGTCATAGTGATTCCATGGAGGCCATGGTACTGTCAGTCGAGGACGCCGAGACGCGAGGCACAGGAACAGGATCTGTGTCAAGCCCTTGTCGTCGAGGGCGATGTGGTGACTGGAACATTGACGTGCGGCCCTGCAGTGTGTGTAGGCCAGCGACCTTTTTTTAAAGCGGTGTAGGCCAGAGACCTTGACGTCGCGCGGCAGAGATGCTCACGGGAGGCTGGCCGCTGCCTGAAACTGAAAGCGGAGAGTGGCTGGTTAGGGAAGGATCCGCAGCGAGCTTAACATGGAATTCCTTGACCCTGCAGCCGGCTACGAGATCGCGGTAGTGCCTGAACTTAGGTTGCTCATGAACGGGAACATGGCATGGGGTCTGGAAGCTCCGGCGGCGGTCCATGCGGGAGCACGAAGGCGTCGTCGACCTCGTTGTGGCGGGCGGATTTTGGTGCTGCACATGGATGAACTGGCGGCGTCTTGGAGCTTTCAGCGGGTGGCGGCTGCGGGTCTGGGGAATTGCATCGGATCAACTGCAAAAAAATAGGACCCGAGGGACTAAACTGACGTTGGGACAAACTATTCATCATCAACAGGAAAAACGTAAAACGTCGCGACGTACGATGCACCAACCAAAACGGACGAAGAAGAAACACAAGCCGTATTATATAGCATAGGCTAGTAAAATGCCCGTGCGTTGCTACGGGCAGAAAAATCATCTTTTTATAAAATAAATGTCAGCACAATCCAAATTTTACTCTAAAATCGATCGAGCTGCATAACCAGTTTGGTAAGATATAATAATCATGAATTAATCTGCTCATGTCTGTCTGGTCTAGCGAGTTCAAATGGTAATGATTTCCTTATAGACTACGTTCTTTGTGGTCTTTGCTAAGGAATCGATTCTTTTTCTCTTGTTTGAATTCTTGGTTTCGTCCTTTTCTTTATCCTTGATGACGAGGATGTTGATGTTTCTTTTCGGTGGCTCTGGACAATGCGACGTATAGTTTACCGTGAGAGAATATCGGCTCCGACGGGTACACACCTACAATTGGGATGGCCTGCCCTTGCGCCTTGTTGGTTGTCGTGGCAAAGCTAAGCCTGATCGGGAACTGCTTCCTCTAATTTTAAACGGGAACATGTCACTATCAGAAGGAAATAGAGGTATCTGTTAGGAAAGATAGCAAGAAACGATGAAGAGCGGAACGATCAAACCAACGGGGACATGAGATTTTAACGTGAAAAACCCCTCCAAACAAAGGAGGAGAAAAAACCACGGGCGCCAGCCAGCAATACTTCACTATGATCGGGTGAAGTTACAAACGCCATGGGTTTATAATGTATGGCTTACCGCCAACCGCGGTACTGTACGAGTTGTTTCCGGTTCGTGACCGAGTCCGGCTCCGGGACGCTCCGCTCTCCTACGTCACAAGCAGGCCTTTGATAGGATATACGAATTTGGATCACCAGAAAACAAACAGTACTGCCCAGCGTGTTAAAATCCCACGACGATCTCCGCATCGATTGCGTTTCTTTGTAACCCACGAATGTCGTTCCACAACCATTAAAACTCTTGAGCATAGAAGCCATGCGGATCGTCCTCCGCACTACCGAAGCTATGGTATATCATCTCCTCTCCCTGAAAACGCTCAATCATGCGTATGTTTATTCCATCGACGATGTCGTTCTTTGTGGAGAGGATTGCTCGAGAAGTCATGTAATCTGTATTGTCCATGTTTTGGTCTAGAGCAAGATTCACATGGTCGATCAGCTTCTCTATGTCAGCCGTTTCGCCCATAGATGGCACACATATATCTTCTGAATGTTTGATGTTTCCTTCTTCGTCAGTTTCCTCGGTGTCGTTACCTGTCCTCAGCAAGTAATTCGCGAACCACTGGTCGTTTTGCGCCCTCATGTTCTTTACGAGTCTTAGCTGGCGTATTAAAAAATTGTTTTTGTTGTCAATGAATGTGAGTGATCAACCAAAAAATGATGGAGGTTCCTAACTGCCCAAATTAGCATCTGCTAAATTTTCCCCAATGTAACATTCTTAGGATTCAAATTCGATCACTTTCTATTTTTCCCCGATTGATAATAGAGTAGAAAAAAATAAACGAGGAATGAACATCCACAAATAGCTTCATGAGAATGAATTTACCCACTGAATAATAGTACATTTGTACTGGTGTACATGGCAATGGCATCGAGGCAATATATGCTTCTTAGATAAATAGAGTGAGAAATATGAGTATATGTATTGAGGAGTAACTAACATGTTAATATAGGGAGCCAGTAGGTGCTCTGTATTCTTCATGGTTGCACAAAAATTGATTAAAACTTTTGACGGAAAACATCACACAAAGACATGCGAGAAGGGCATGGTGAATCTGCAACTCTTCTACAGCTGACCACATCCTTGTATGTGAATGCATTCTATATTATATCAACTGGACTAAGGATGGAGCTCACGACGATGCATTCTTGCAGTTGCATATCTTGCAGTGAAGCTCCGCCTGGACCGCGGGCACCCGCGCCGACGCAGTCTGGACCGGAGGACATTGAGATCGCTACCTGCTATGTACGCGCTCAACGTCGCGGACGAAGAAGTACATGAACCACATGCATGTTTCTGCGCCGACTTGGGGTCGTTAGGGGACGAGGCCTTGACGCTGCTCTCGGCGGGCTAGCTGGCCGCGCGGTATGAAATCACAGTGGCCCTCGGTTCCTGCTCCTCGGCGCTGCTCGTTCCATGCCGTGGCGATGGAATTTTTCAGAGGCGCACTGTGGCTGCTGCTCTCCGCGGAGGCGGCGCAGGGGACCCGGTGGCCGCCGAGGAGGGCTCCTCCGGGCTGAAGCCACCCGTGCGCCGCGCGGAAGACGGCTTTGACTGTATTCTTGTTAGGGGATAGCGGGTTAATTATCTAAAAGCTGAGAGGCTAAAGTGTAAAAAGACCGCGACGCACAGTTATCTACATTCCTTTTGAACCGGTATGCACTTTTTTTTCTTTTTCTTTTCCTTTTGAACCGGTATCCACTTATAGGTGGCATGGCATGTAATTAATTCGAAATATGAGAGCATTTGGCTTATGACACCATTTGGATTGTGACACCATACCACGCATTCTGATTTAATAGTAAAGATTCCGCGTGACGTGGATAAGTCGCAGGCTAGCGGTAGATAGATTCTCTTTTTTTGCATGGTGTACATTATAGATACTCAAACGGTCCTAACTGAAGTCACTGACGCTATATCGGTTTTCTGGAAAGAAAAACTCGTGATCGTGAGAGCGAAAAACAAATAAAAACACTACAATTTACCTTGTTCCACCCGTATACTGGGGTTCAGACGTGTCAGATCAGGACTCCTCCCTAAATACATGGCTGAACTTCAATATATCTCGCGTAGACGGGTAAGATCGAAAACTCCTCGCAACAGAACAAACAAACAAACGAACTCCAGAAGTAAAAGAAATCCCCCGACGAGAGCTTGGCGGAGAAGCGGAGGATGACGACTTCGGCGGCGGCGAGGGACCAGCACCTGGACGAGCTCCGCGCGCTCATGGCGGCGCACTCGCCGCCCATCCACGCTCTCCTCGTCCCCTCCGAGGACGCCCACCAGGTTGGTACTCCCACCGCCCGCGCCGATCGGAACTGATCAGGGTAGATCAGATCCGCCCGGGCTTGATTTCGCTTGGTTTAGGGTCTTGTAGTCTTCTCTGTTTTGCCGGTTCAATTCCTCTGTTCGATGATTGAGTATGGATTTAACAAATTAGCGTGTGTTCGTGCAGAGTGAGTACGTGTCTGAGCGGGACAAGCGGCGGCAGTTCATCTCTGGGTTCACCGGTAGCGCTGGTAAGTGCGGGCTTAATTTATCCGCCTTCTTAATATTTAGTCTTTTGCTCCTTCCTTGATTGCGAGTTCAGAAATGTTTAGACTATAATAAGTCTTTAATGTATCTTAATTCCTATACAGGGCTGGCTCTTGTCACTGCAACTGAGGCGTTATTGTGGACGGATGGGCGGTACTTCTTGCAGGCCACACAACAACTCAGTGATCGCTGGAAACTCATGCGCATGGGAGAAGACCCACCAGTCGAAGTTTGGATCGGGGAGGTAAGTATTGGCCTCTTTTCCTCAGTATTTTATTAATTCAACTTTATAATCCACCACACAAAAACTTATACATGATGAGGAACATACCATGTTGTCCCTCCCACACCTTCTGTGATGTGCAACCGTGAACGCATTTTTTTGGAGAACTGAGTGCTAGCTCAGTGGCAGAGGCTGCGAGTGCGCGCCTAGCCGGCCCGGGTTCGAGTCCTAGCTGCGCCAAAAAGGCTGCGGCGATGAATTCTCAGAAACCGGGCATCTCACCTTCTACCTAACAACGTAAAGTCAAGGGAGGGATCATTCCCCCGTTGGCCACGTTTTTATAGTTAAGTGCTGAGTTTCAGCATCTAAGTTGTGTTTGTCATTATTTCTTCAAGAGATGTGAGATACATACATAAAACTTTAAATGCCTTAATGTCCATTGCCATTTCACCAACTTTAAACTGAAATTCGAAGGTACTTGAATTTTCTGTTCTTAACAGATTTGATGGATCGAGATAGTTTTGTTTGTATTTGTTGAGTATTCATGTTTGTTAGTGAAAACTAAATCTGCTATCGTGTTGTCAGAATCTGTTGGATGGAGCGGTTATTGGAATCAATTCTTGGTGCATCTCTGTTGACACCGCTCAGAGATATGAACAAATATTCTTAAAAAAGAATCAGACGTTGATTCAGCTTTCTTCTGACTTGGTTGATGAAGTATGGAAAGAGCGTCCTCCCAATGATGCTGTACCAGTAAATGTGCATCCTGTAGAATTTGCTGGGCGTAGCGTAGCAGAAAAGATAAAAGAGTTAAGAGAAAAATTACAGCATGAAAAGGCTACTGCCATTATACTTACTGCTCTTGACGAGGTATATATTGGTTTTACTCATTCAGTACAAACTATTAAGTTGAGTATGTTTTATTTCCGTATATGTACGTAGTATGTGTGTCCATTCTAATTTCTTTTATTCATGTCTTTTTAGGTTGCTTGGTTATATAATGTTCGAGGAGGTGATGTGCATTATAGTCCAGTTGTTCATTCATATGCTATTGTAACACTGTACGGTGCATTCTTTTATGTGGATAAGAGAAAAGTAACCGATGAGGTTAGTGAATGAACTGAATGTTTATTCTCTTCAACTCTCTCGTTTTGTAGTTAATAATATTGATTATATTAAATGGGCTGCAATGATATGCCTGTGCAGGTTGAGAACTACATGGCTGAAAATGGCATTGATATCAGAGAGTATCACATGGTTCAGCCGGATGTGAGCTTGCTTGCTTCTGGACAGCTAAAAGGCTCTGTAGTTAATGGTAGTTTGCATGTGGAAAAGGATATCAAGGGGGTGGAGTATTCAAAAATTTGGATTGATTCAAATTCTTGTTGCCTTGCACTCTACTCAAAGCTTAGACGCGATCAAGTTTTGATGCTGCAATCACCTATTGCTCTACCAAAGGCTGTCAAGGTTTGTTTCCTTCTCTTTTCCATTTGCATGTCTGTAACAGAAATTTTGTGTGCATGCAATCACCTTGCTTTCTCAATAGATTATGGCCTACAGAATTGTTTTTCTCTCCTCAAATATCGTATATCGTATTGTTGAGAAAGTATATGCTTTGCGACCAAGCATTGGAACTTAACAGTTACATGTGGGTAGTATGCACTGGATATATGAGCTAAGTAACTTCCAGGGCACTGGCAGGCAGCAATGGAAGAAAGACAAGTATTCATTGAGTCACATACAGCTATTGTTAATTTGTTATGTATAACAATGAAGTGTTAAAAGTAGGTTTCAATAATTGTATGTCCGGCTAATTAAAAATATTGTCATAATCCCTTTTTGTTGAAAACATATAGTTTCGCGCTTCAAATTCTTTCATGTTAACATAGCTTAGAAGCATGCCCTTTTAGTATAGCATTTTTTATTTGTTTCACACTGTGTTGTGGCAATAGCTAGTGTGCATTGCACTCTGTACTCGTGTATGTAATATTAGCTATAAGTCCTTGCAAGTTTAATCATTTAGCATTTTCTTTTGCCTAAACATTTTAATTTCTTCATAATGATCGTATAGAATTCAATGGAGCTGGATGGTTTGAGGAAGGCACACATTCGAGATGGTGCGGCTGTTGTTCAATACCTGGCTTGGCTGGACAATCAGGTCAGTATACACATATTTCGTTCTAGTAAATTCCAAATGAGTTAAAACATGGCATAAAACTAGTGCTTCCCAGGATCTGACCTCTAGGGTTTTAAGCCACCTCGCCGCCTTGTATGGGACCTTCAGCTAGGGGTCCTACTGACGGTTGCGTACCTCCATGGAGCCCAACCTACTACAGTCTCCGCCATCCTCACCGTGCAGATCCTCCGTGCATCTGGCTTCTTGCCTGCTGAGTCTGCTGCCCTCCCTCTCTGACATCACCGGCCGCTACATCACCTCCTTGGGCCCCGTTGCGTCGGCCATTGCTGAGGCCCATGGCCGCACAGAACCCAACCTGCCCGATCTCACCCTCTCGCTCGAGGACCATGCATTTGCTGATTTCCTGGGTGTATCTGACCCTACTCGTCAAGTTCTCCACTCCGGTGTGCTTTTGGAGCTTGCTGGGTTTGTACGCTTGGTAAGAAAGGTGCCATCCGTAAGCTGCTGCTGAAAACGGGAGGAGGTGATGTACACAAAAAAAGGTGGGACAGCTTCGCAGCAGCAGGGAAGGAGGCACCACTGAAACATGTGCCTCCGTGGCTGCCATGCTTCCCCAAGGAGCAGGATGTCGGGGATGAAGGCGAGATTAAGGCGAGGTGGGAAGTGTGTAGGGTAGTCGAAGGGGAGGATGAGCAGACATTGAAAGTGAATGATCATTGCATGGAGCGCGGGGGAGTGGTGCTGGAGAAGAGGGGGAAGGTGCAGTTTCTCATGTATGGGAAGTGGAGGCGTGTGGGAGTAGAAAAGTGTGGCGGTGGATTAAAATCTATGGAGAAGTGAGGAAATTTGCGGTAAAATCCCTTTGAATCTGCCGGGTGAACTCACATAATTGCAATAGACATAGTGCGATGTCAAGAGTCGTGTCCATTTAATTTGCATCTGACACGGAGCTCGTGTACTTCAATGGTTTAGCACACTTACTAACAATCCTGTTGATTATATTAGTTGTTATTTGCCTTTTTCTTTGATGTTATTAAACTAATTTTGTATTCCTCTAACTGAAGATGCAAGAGCACTACGGGGCCTCTGGTTACTTCAGTGAGGCAAACGGATCACAGAAAAAGGATCATGTGTGAGTTTACCCTATTATACTTGCAGTTTGTTTTTGCGCATCCTGTGGGCTGTCTTTAGTCTTTGCAAGTCTGAGTCAATCTGTACTATAAAACTGGAACTTCAATATGTTCCTAGAAAAACACTGCTAGCTATATTCGATACTTTTCTGGAGTGGGCATTTGCATTAGAAGTGCCCATGTCTTATAGCAAACTGTAAATGGCTTATTGACAAACTTGAACTTATAATCGATAGTTGACCAGTATTTTATAAGCAAACATCTAATTATGTCCTCATGATTTTCATGCATAATTAGCCAGTCTTCATTTGAAGCAAAGAGACTTAATCGTTTAATGATGATTATGGGGAGTGCCAGTGTCATTTTCATAGCGTAAAAAAAAAATGTTCTATTTTGAGCTATAAACATAATCTTGTGATCGGTTGCTACTGCATTTGTTTTGTTTGTTTGTTCCTGCCAAATATATAGCTAGTACCACAAGCGCATCCCATGTAGTTCCAAGTTCCATCTGTCAGATTTTTTACTTTGTATCCTATTTTGCATTATGTAGAAAAGGATCTTGCCTCTATTCTGGGTGACCTATTGAACGATTTATTTAAATTTTATCTCTGGCCTACGTTGTTGGATAGACAGAGACCAGTGTACATTCGATTGTGTTAATCCGTTCTTTTTTGTCCTTCAGGGAAGTAAAACTTACTGAGGTTTCTGTCAGTGATAAACTAGAAGGCTTTCGTGCAGAGAAAGAGGTATGCTGCATTTTTTTTTTGAAATTTGTTAAAGTATTTATGAATGTGAAATTTGTTAAACTTTCCAAGTTTGGGTCATTAGATAGGGCATCTAGGTCCTTTTAGTTTATTTGTATCTCCAAGAGGCATTTTTTTTACTTTATTTGCAGTAAATCAGTGAATAATTATGCAGTTTCTATGTTGAGATGACATTGGTGACTAATATGTACTATTGTTATATGTGTTCAACATTGTTTCTTGAAATACTTGTTCATTTGGAACATTGTTTCTGGAAATAGGTATTATTCAATTAGAACATCTTTTCTTAGCATCTTTGTAGACGAATATGTATTTATTCAAAACCCGTTCCTTATGAGCATTTTACATTCAGACTTTTGACCACTCATTTTATGTCTCTGCAGCATTTTAAAGGTTTGAGTTTTCCTACGATTTCATCTGTGGGGCCAAATGCAGCAATAATACACTATTCACCTGAGGCAAATACATGTGCTGAACTTGATGCTGATAAAATATATCTATGCGACTCTGGGGCACAGGTTGAGTACATATCAGTCTTGAACTGTTTCTGTCTGCAGACTTCTTAAGATCTCATGACTTCAGTGATGCTTTATTTGCAGTACCTGGATGGTACTACAGACATTACAAGAACTGTACATTTTGGCAAACCTTCAGAGCATGAGAAGTCGTGCTACACAGCTGTGAGTTTTTACTTGATTACTCAATTAGTTTTTCATATATAATTCATTATGAGCTCACATGTCATCCTATATGCTTAGGCAATTTATTTCTTCAAGCATTGCATCAATTATGGTGTTTCCATGTGTTCTCTTTGCATGCTTCACATTATGAAAGTCCACTCTCGGAGTTAAGGATGTCGCACCTGACTAATGTGACCGTGCAACAACCATTGTTGGGCCTTGAGCTTACATCTGAACTTTGATATTCCATTAGTAGTTTATTCAGTGAGATGTCTTGTTTCACCACTTATTTGTTCAAATACTATAGTACTGCTACACCAGATTATCGGTGTTCTGAATGCCTGTCCCATTTTTCGGCTGTTGGTTGATATTTGAAGTAGAATTGCTTCCTCACGCCTCTTTATGTATATGTATATATATAACCTTCTTGTAAAAATCTCCTTTTATTACTAAAATTTAGGCCTAAAGTTTTTGTTAAAAAGTTCAAATAATCCTGATCTTAAAGTAAAATAATGCTGATCTTAAATACTGTACTTATGTGTGATCCCTTGCTGGTACCAAAGTATAGGCATGCTAGGATAATTCACATCTCGACAGTTCCCACCTTAATTTTGATTATTTGAACTACCTATGTTTGATCCTTGCTGATCTGATGTGATACTGAATGTCGAAAATAGGTCTTGAAAGGCCACATCGCGCTTGACGCTGCTGTGTTCCCTAATGGGACAACAGGTGAGCCGTTATTTAGTGTTCTTGCAACATGAACTCCTATGTCTTCTGAGTAGATATATGTATATACATAGAACTGTGAGCAAATCTTTTACAGAGAAACGTATCAGATTATAACAAGAAGATGCTTATTTCATTTCCGTGAATGCCCCCAACTGCACCGATAATTCATTGGTTGAAAAGATTGCGTCCATTGATTGAATTCATTTTCTTCTCAAATGTATGGATTTTTGTTATACTTTGATTTTTTGATTTTATTAACCTCATGAAGCATGCGCCATCTCAGGCTGGAAATAGTTCCGATAACTCAGGACATGTATACAGTCAAGTCTGATGTTAGGTCATATTTGGACAACACTATCAAAACTCCAAATAATGAGTTGGCGATTCATAAAGCGCATAGTTACTAAAATAGAAGAATTGTGAACGTGGTACTTCTTTATAGGTACATCAGGTTCATATAACATGACAAAATCACTTGATACAAGGCTTAAAGGATTTTAAACTCTTCCAGCACCTTTACTGCTGTGCTCTAGTTTGGAAACGATCTTCTATGAACCATGCACCTTCTAAGAAGTTTGACTGGTGGCTTATCCCTATATTTCTGAAGTTTGTTCGTACTACTGTTATGACCGGTTTGGCCTATAGCCTGAAGAGGCCCAACAGCGGATTGGCTTAGGGGCTTGGCCCAACTTATTTAGGGTTTTATTAGCTGGACTATTATATAAACACTTGTAATGCTACGTATCAATCAAGCAATAAACAATCTTTGTTGCTGACTCCCTCAGGAGTCGGATCGCTGAACCCTAGCTGCCGCCTTCTTCAACGCGACCACGGCGCCGACTCGCCGCTGAGCGCGCCCAGCTCCTCGCCCTGCAGCCTGCCACCCCTATAACCTACGAGCTAGACCTGGGAGGATCTCGGTTCCTTCCAATTTGGTATCACATTGCTCTTGTTCGATCATGTCTTCATCAGCCACCGCCTCCGCCTCGATGCCCACCGTCGTCACCTCCACTGCGGCCGTCGCCACCACGCCAGCTTCCTCCCCCGCGGTGGTCGCCGCCGTCTACACCCCCGCGGAGATGACAGGAGTCCTCAACGACCTCATTACCGCGGTCCATGGAATCCGGCAGCTCCTGATCGGGCCCTATGGGCCGCCGCAGCCGCTGCCGTCGGCCACCATCACCGGGCCGCCGGTCCTGCCGTGGTCCTCGCCGTTTCCGGCTACCACCGCGGCCTTCCCAGGGCTGCAGCTGCAGCCGCCGCCACGTCCATGTCGTGGCAGCCGTGGCAACCGCCGCTCAGCGCCGGGCCGGTTCCGCCCACACCGGGAGGCGTCCCCATCCACCAAGTCCGCTTCCCACCGTCGCCATCACCGCTACCGGCCTGGCTGGCCGGTTCGTCGCCCTCGCCGGTCTACACTACGGCCGGAGAACCGCCGGCGCGCACCCTAACGTCCGGCGCCGCGTCGAGTTTCGCCGTGTTACATGCGGTCCGCGTCGAGCCAACCGGCCATGGCGGCCCTACGCAGCCGCCCCCAAGATTCGCCAAGATCGACTTCGCCACCTACGACGGTACGGAGGACCCCCTCAACTGGCTCAACCAGTGCGAACAGTTCTTCCGCGGGCAGCGCACCCTTGCGTCGGACCGCACCTGGCTTGCCTCGTATCATCTCCGGGGAGCTGCACAGACGGTACTACGCCCTCGAGCAGGACGAGCGCGGCATGCCCCCTTGGGAGCGATTTCACGAGCTATGCCTCCTGCGTGTCGGGCCGCCGATCCGCGGGAGCTGACTGGCCGAGCTCGGCCGCCTTCCCTTCAACTCCACGGTACAGGACTTCGCCAACCGTTTCCAGGCCCTCGCATGCCATGCGCCCGGTGTGACGGGGCAGCAGCGGGCCGAGCTCTTCGTTGGTGGCCTTCCGGATCACATCCGGGTGGACGTCGAGCTCCAGGGCCCCCAGGACCTCCAAACGGCCATGCACTACGCCCGCGCATACGTGCGTCGCGCCCAGGCGTTGCAGCAGGCGCCACCGGGAGAGCAGCGGGCGCTGGCCATGCAGCAGGCCTTTCCGGTCAGCGGCGTGCGGCCGGTCTCCCGCCCTCCACCGACACCATCGGGCCAGGTGCTCACGGCCCTGACTCCTGCGGGGCCCTCCGATCCAGCAGCGACGCGGCCGTTCCGTCGGCTGACCACGGCCGAACAGCTCGAGCGCCGTCGTAAAGGGTTGTGCTTCAACTGCGACGAACGCTACGTACCGGGCCACGTTTGCCCACGCTTGTTCTACTTAGAGACCATAGACAACGTTGCGGCGGAGGTCGTCGTAGCTGGGCTGGCCGACGCGGCCGTCTCCAAGGCCGACGCCGTTCCGGGGTGAGCAGCCAGCAGTTCCCAGAATTGCAGCTCGAGTACGAGCTGTTTGCGCAGGCGAAGAGAGATGTTATGACCGGTTTGGCCTATAGCCTGAAGAGGCCCAACAGCGGATTGGCTTAGGGGCTTGGCTCAACTTATCTAGGGTTTTATTAGCTGGACTATTATATAAACACTTGTAATGCTACGTATCAATCAAGCAATAAACAATCTTTGTTGCCGACTCCCTCAGGAGTCGGATCGCTGAACCCTAGCCGCCGCCTTCTTCCGCGCGACCACGGCGCCGACTCGCCGCCGAGCGCGCCCAGCTCCTCGCCCTCCAGCCTGCCACCCCTATAACCTACGAGCTAGACCTGGGAGGATCTCGGTTCCTTCCAACTACTCCGTTCCTATTTGTTCTTCACACATTTTGAAGGCAACTTTACCCATCAGTTTGACCAAGTGTATATGTGCTACAAAAATCATGCTATTGTATTAATATTTGAAAAAGTTTCGAACTGTATAATTGTATGGCAAAAGTCTCATGGATTATTAATCAAATTAATGGTCAACTCAATTTAAGCAAAACGGACACCATGTAAGTAGGGGTAAAGGGAGCACACCATTGCACCTAAGAAACAATTTTTTTTAACCTATGATGAAATGTTGCGTGGTGGTGCTTTAGGATTCCAATGTACCGTGTCCAAGATCAGAACGTGACACTACTTTCATTGTAACTTAACATTATTTTTGTAGGACATGCTCTTGACATTCTTGCAAGAACCCCACTGTGGAAAAATGGTCTTGACTATCGGCATGGGACAGGCCATGGAGTCGGATCTTATCTGAATGTTCATGAAGGTCAGACGGGTGGCACATCCTCCTATTTTCCGCTAACTCATCTGAATAAATATATGGCGGACTGATGAATTGACTATCTGTTTGCTGTTAACCAGGCCCTCATCTAATTAGCTTCAGACCTTCTGCTCGAAATATACCACTGCAAGCATCAATGACTGTAACTGACGGTTAGTAAAGATCTGAGCCAATACTGCAAATTTTTAACGAGAGCTGTTAAACACTTCAAAATGGTATTACTTGGTAGATTTGGGGGAACATAAAGTTGCGTAATTTTTTTGTTGCAGAGCCTGGTTACTACGAAGATGGAAACTTCGGTGTAAGATTGGAGAATGTTCTTATAGTCAAAGAGGCTGATACTAAATTTAATTTTGGAGAGAAGGGCTACTTGTCATTTGAACATATAACATGGGTAAGCATTGCTTGTTCATTGTCCACCGCAATAGCATTACTGCTCTTCTCTGTTTCAACTTTGAGCAATACATATCCTCTGTTAGTTCATTTGAACTAGCGCTTTCAAGTTAGTAGCTGATGAAGTCAATACATTCATGGGAAAATAGCTGCTTTTGTTGGTTCAACTTTCTAATAAGGGTCTTTGTTTTCACAATGTTGTGGTCCCGAAATTCTATTCTACATTCTCATAGCTTGCTATTGTGCTTCTTATCCAGGCTTTTGTATTCTGTGTCTTCTAAGTTGGTCTTAAGTATGTGATAAAATGTGTCCTAGCCTGGAATCCGAATCATGCCTCCCCAATAAGAGGCCCCTTTTAAAGAGAAGTAGCTTCTCTCTAAATCCTGCAGGCGGGCCTTGAGGCGAACCTCACATTACTTCTCACATTGCAAATTTAACATAGCAAACTCTGCAGACCCACTGGCACTCCATAACCTCCACACAAACTGTTTCTTGTCATATACCACTCACTCCTCATATACTGATGAATTCCAGTAGATGCACTCATTCCTCACCCGATCACTCATGCATTCATGTGTTTCTTGTCATGCACCACTCATTCCTCATATTCTGATGAATTTCTTCCATTTGTGCAGGCTCCATACCAGACGAAGCTGATAAACACTGCCTCGATGACACCCGCGGAGATCGAATGGGTAAACTTGTATCACTCTGACTGCCGGGATATCTTGGAGACTTATCTGAATGTACAAGAGAGGGAGTGGCTGTGGAAGGCCACCGAACCCATCACGCTGAGGAGTTAAGCCAGACACTTGATGGTTACCGCTGTTGTGCAGCATTCGTCGACAGATGGCTGCCCAACCAATTCAGCAACTCCGATAAGTGAATAGCAGTAAAAGTGAACACCCCTCATTCTTTACGCATTTTGTGCGGCAGAGTAGAGTGAAGCTGGAAATAAAAGTGAGAGAATATTGAATGCTTCCGTCCCTTGAGATTTGACTGTACAGTTCTTGTTACTTGTTAGAGGCGGGAAGAATTAAATTGATTTTCTGAGCGAGGGCTCGACACACCATCGTGTTATGCTGTAAGATAACTTCAGTATCTTCTAAATAAAAGATCAGTTCAATTCAACCTCGTGCGGTTAGGAGGGTAGCACACTTCAGGTTTGAGAGTGTTTGACACTGTGTTACTTATTAGACTGAATATTTCTCAGTGGGAGCGAGGTGTTCGTACATGCGTGTGGTGTACGTGTGTATGTGAGCATCTTTGTTGTACTGTGTTTCAAAAAAAAGTTGACATGGAAAGGTCACCAAGCAAGTTTGCATGTGAAATCAAAGTACAAAACAATTTTTTCCTTAAACTGAGCGCCAAAGTTTTGTGCGACGTAGCATCATTCTCTTGACTTTGATTGCTAAGAACCACGTACTCAACTGATGTTGGTACTTCACACTACTAGACTTAAACCGCCTAGTTGTCGAGAGTAGACATGGCACTGGTGTGTTGAACTCTGTTTGTATCAGGTTTCGACCTCTTTTTGCTAATTAATTGGACATCTCCTAAACTATTGCCTTGGGGTACGAAAAAAACCATCCATATAAAGGCGATGTGGTCAATCAGAGTCGGAGCGTTTGGTTGGCGTTCATGGAGGCGCGGGCAACAGGACAATTGGACGAGGCTCCTTGTAGATCCAACGTCTAGCCGATTTCTTGGTGGCAGCCCTCGTGGTCTAAGAGGCGGCGGATCGTGGGCGGTGGTGAATGGGTTTAAATCAACTATGGCTAAGTTTTTCTATCATTACCAAAGTCGGTACAAACATGGTTTTGACATTGTGAAAAGGATTGCTGAACTAAGATTCCAAATAATTGACTTTTAGTGGCAAAATTCTGATTTTTTTAAGGAGGTACTCCATATGAGAAAATTGCACTTCACTATTTTAATGCAAAATATAGGCAAAATATGAATATGATGATTTTTTTAGCTAGCTATGTTCCATGCATAAAATGAGTTTGATGAGATTTACCGATATTAAATGAAATTTGAACCATAAATGCGTTATAGTTTAGTCTCACAATTATAGGAAAATCATATAAATGTATTATAGCATGATTCTACACAATACCACCCAAAGACTCGGAATATTCACACCTTGGCTATAATGGTCATGCGACCAATTTTGACTATGTGGAGAAACATAATATAAATTGAGATTTTTTTTGAAGAAATCAGAAAATCCCGTGGAAATATTCCTTTTTAGTGTAGTAGTATATAGTAAAAATCATAAAATTGCAATAAAACGATTTCTAAAAAAGTCATCACAAAATGCACAACTTCGTGTGAAGATTCTTGCTTTTCAAGCTAGATGACCAACTGACCAAGGTCATCGCCATATACATGGCTAAGTTGTTGCTATAATTAGCAAACTCAGCAAACATGGGTTTCACATTCTGACAAGGGATGTTGAAGCAAGATTCAAAGAAATGATTATTTTTAGTGCCAAATTCTGAAGCAGGTACCCCAAATAAGCTAGACGTATATCATATTGGAGGCACAATCTCTGGATATCTCTGAATATCACATGGCTAAGTTTTTTACAATTTTTACACAGTTTTTTTTTAAACACAGTACAACGCAACTCATATACACGCGCAAATACTCACCCCTATGAACACACGCACGCACACCCTACCCCTATGAGCACCTCCGAGAGACTGAGCCGGCGGGTCAGGTCTTGAAATTGACGAAGTCACCACAGGCGTCTCGCTGTCGACGGGAACGTCGCCTCCCACTGAAGAATATTCCGCTTAAATGAGAAACACCAGCGTCAAACCTGGGGTTTGAACTCTTGTGGGCTGGGATACAACCATCCTCCTAATCATCTTGCCAGAAACAAGTTCTCTTACACAAAGTATATTGGAGGCACAATCTCTGAATATCTTGAATGGTTAGCTCTTTAGTTATATGTTCCCTGCATTTAATGAATTTAATGGGATTTAACGATATCAAATAGTATAACCGATTTTCTACACAATACCAGTGAAAACCTCAGAAAATTCAAACCCTTGATATGAATGGTCACGCGCATTTGGGTGCCAGTCCGTGTTCCAGTTCACACCCAAAGCACGCTCCGTAGCATGTCACGAATGCACGTATACAGGTATGCACGTAAAAATCAAATTATCACGCTGGTTTGCGCCTTACATGGTTGTGACATCTCTCGATGTAGATGGATCACATTGATTACAATTGCAGTCAATTTGACCAAATCGTCAAAGCACGTCAACTGTTGTATATAACACATAAAAATGATTGTGACATGTCTAGATGATATGAGAAATATTGAAGTTGTTGTCTTCTCATTTCAACTCACATGACATCATGACATCATGAAGAGTGCGGTTAATGCCATGTCTTGTCAAAATGCAAGTTTTGGGCAAATAACGAGGCGACTGAATTATCATGCCTCTTCTACTTCCGCATGCGGTTTCAGTGTACTCTCGATCTTTGTTTCACTGAGAAATAATCCATTGTACCGCGCCTGCACAAGTAGAAAACCCAATATCCATTGTGGTTAAACAATGTTCTCTCCACGGTTAAAAGACTCTTCTCATGGCAACAAGCCAACAACTATGACCGCCGGGTGGTTTCAGGAGAAGAACGTGCCTAGCGACGATGCTAGCACGTTTCCAGGATGACTTCATCTCCTTGTATGAAGCAAGAGTATCATCGAACTCCAACCCGCCGTCGCCACCGAGTGACCATGCCGACGACTCCAACGACAATGTTTTAGAGGAGGTGCACCTGGCAGAGGAAGAGAAGGCGCGGGGCAGAAAAAGAGGGGGCTGACATGACAACGACCACTACACCAATGACAAGGCAGCCGATGACCACCAGGCCATCAAGGCGGGAGGAGGAGGAGGAGGAGGAACCCATCGCTGCCGATAACCAGTCGTCCACAAGGATGATGGCGTGAAAACACCGTTGAAGAAGCAAAAGAAGTAGTAGGATTAGAAGTAGTATTAGAACTAGTCTTAGTATAAGTATTATTATTAGTACTAGTAGTCTAGTTTGTAAATTGTCGCAAGAACAACTTTTGTACAAAAGAAGCAGAAGTATTGAAACAACATTTCGTTAATTTGGTTTCTGAAAATTAATGTTATTCATGATTTAATCATCTTTAATTGTCGGTAAACAAATGAAATAAACAAAAGGAACCACTTCTTTTTAATCTACAGAGAGACCACGGCCGAGTCCCAATGACCCCACTCATCTAGCATTTTAAGTGGTCCCACTCTTCATAACTCAACCCAATAACAGTCAACGATCTTGACCGATTGAAACACGCCGTTTAGTCATTTACAAATCACGAGTGGAGCGAAGTGGGGCAAAAGTGCAGAAAATTAAGAAAGTGGGTGGAAAACCTAGTAGTACTAAACGAAGTGGGCACCAAAACAAATAACCTTGTTTCTGTCTCCTACTTGCGCTAGAGTCAATCAACAATCTAGTCAATTTTCAAGCACCTAACACCTATAACATTCCAGTCCATGCTTTTCCTCTAGTAGTAGCCTCGTCAACTGACCACATATGCTCAGGTCCGTGTGAATTTGGCATATCTTATCGTCTCCATGTTGCACAAACTCTTGAATTTGGTGGTACTCCTTAATACATAAAAGGAGGACCGCGCCCACTGTGAGAGAGGGACAAGTCCAGAAGACCAAGCTCACTCCAGCCGCCAAGATCCACCCAACACTTGCTTCTTCACGAAGGGAAGTAGAGAGACCATAGGAGAAATCAATCCCCGATGGAAGAGAGAACAACACCTTATACACTATATTCCACAATTCAATACCAGACCAGACAAGTAGGACGTAGCGTTTTACATCTTCGGATAGCCTGAACCTGCGTAAAATATGGTGTGTGCACTCCATGTCGTGATCTCTTGCATCTCACACAACGACACAAGAACTTCCCGCGCCCCTCTTTCGAACAAGATCATAGGCGAAAACTCCGGTTTCCTCGGTACGGTGACGGTGTCTCGACACGCGACATCTTATAATACTTCCAGCATAGGACACATCTAGACATGTACATATCATGGCATACATGATGGATTTAGTAGCAGCACATGGAATTTTAATCATGTGTTCACGCTAATCAGTTGTCGAATGACACTATTCTTGCTCAAACTTTTGCTAGGTGACATCAGCAACAACCCCTTTCTTGGCATCAACATGGAACCTCTTGAACAATTTGTCAATGTATATACTTTGGCTTAGCCTATTAGGGACTTCGATCTATCTACATAGATCTTGATGCCAATATGTATGTTTCCTCACCTAACTCTTTCACTGAAAAAATATGTCTTAAGAAAGTCTTAATTGTGTTTAGGTATACCATTACCAATCAACAATATGTTATCTACATGTAGTATTAAGAATTCTATAGAGTTCCCCACTTTTTCAATATAAACAAGCCTCGTTGCAGTTCTAGAAGAAACCATATGTTGTGACACCATTAAAACAACGGTTCGAACTGAAAGCGCATGTGCCCTCATGTATGGTTTTGATAATTAATGGCAATCCCTATGGACTAATACTTCTATCGAGATATCCTTATAGATCTTGTACATGGGAATAGTGTAGTTATGTGTTGGACTCTAAAAGGTTATATGATGACCAAGGTTCCATTCAAGGACGTATATGAAGGATGGTCATGTGTAGAGTTGAGCATATTGCAAGTATGTCTTGAAGGATTCAAGACATCATCTTTGAGAACAGAGATGAAAGATACAAGTTGATCAAGGCCAAGTGCAAAGAATGGATTCAAGCTGATCAACACACAAAGCCAATTGATGTACCATGTGGGATCATTGTTCCCATGGTGTGGTAAACAATTATCCATATATCCTTGTGAACTAAGATATGATATGTGTGTGCGGTATCTATATGTGGGGTTAGGTATATTCCCATGGGATTGCATCAAGATTTCATATAACTCGTGGAGGATGACATCATATGGTGATCGTCATCAAGGTTGAGAAGTGCAAGTTAAAGAGAAGCATCTCGAAGAGATCCTATGCTTGAAGCTTGCAATGTATACATGAAGACGGAGCTAAGAGAGACTCTCCCGTAATGGGGTATGGGGGAGTATTTCGATAAGTCTTCATCAAGTATTCACTAGCAAGCACAATCAAGAAGGGTGATTCACTTGAAGAAATCAAGATCTTCAACATCTAGCTCAAGTGGAATGCTCAAGGCAAAGGTATGATCTTGATAGGTTTTCTTTTTTACCGGTCTCATGTAGTTAGTTGGAAGACCAGGTTACAGGATAAATAGGCGTACTATCAAGAGGGGCTCTCGAGTGAGTAATTTGATCGCATCTTTGTGGAGAGCTCAAATCTTTACATAATTGGCATATCATTTTTCTTGGTTCTAATTTGATTTCTCTCCTTTTTTGGTTTTAGAGCTTGTCACGATCTTCAAGACAAGCTCGAGTTTATCCAAAACGGATTTCGTATGAAAATTTTATTGCGTTTTTGATGTTGAAGGTTTTACCGGTTATTCTTTTATCGAGAGGTCTTACCCTTCCCCATTTGGTTTAAACCTCCCTTGTTGTACTATGATGTTAGTCTGCATGATCTTATAGAGCTCTTGTTGTGATTCCAACGAGCCAAAAATCATCGAAAACAAAGTTCAGATGGTCAAGATATTATCGTTTTTGTGTTGGTGTTTCTGCAGTTTACGATGGGGCGGAAGTTCCGGACTTTAGCCCGGAAATTTCCGGCCAAACTTCCGGAAAGTCCAGTAGCACTTCCCAGGCACGTTTTGGGGTGTCCGGTGGGTCCGGAAGTTCCGGGGGGTAAGTACCGGAACTTCCGGCCCGAGCAGGAAAAAATGTCCCCAACGGTTGGATTTGTTGAGAACCTATTTAAGGGGTCATCTTCCCTAATGGTTCCCAAGTTTTGGTGCTCTCTCTCCTCCACCATTGTTGACCTCCAAAACTTTGGTTCTCTCCATCCCTCCAATGATTTTTCCTCCTTCTTGAGGGAAAAGAGAGAGGAGATCTAGATCTACATTTCCACCAATCCATCTCTCCTCTAAGTGAGGGAAACCTAGTGGATCTAGATCTTGAAATTCCTTTGTGGTTCTTCTCCTTTGTTCTTCCTCTCTTCTGAGTCTTCTCCCCCATAAGCATTAGTTGCTTTTGGTGGGATTTGGGAGTGAAGGGTTTGACTCCTTTGTGGTTTCTTTGTTCTTACTCTCTCCTCCTCCCAGAAGCATTAGTTGCTTTTGGTGAGATTTTTTAGTGAAGTACTTGAGCACTTTTTGTGTTCTAGCCATTGCATCGGTTGCATCGGTTTGAGCCCTCCACGAGGATTCGTGGTGGTGAAAATTCGTGAGCTTGTTACTCTTGGGTCATCGGACCCTAAACGCCTGGCCGACCTTTTGTGGCGAAGACCTTTTGTGATCAAGACCTGTTGTATTTATTTGGGAGCCCCCGATTCGGTTGTGGGTGCGTGCCCTAAGAGTGTTGTATGGGACTCGATCTCCGCCCTAAAGGAGTTCAATAGTGGAAGGTGAATCCAACCTTTGTGGTGGGGTTCATCGGAGAATAAGGTGAGCCTGTTGTGGCGTTGAGACCGACCTGTGGTGGTCACTCACACCTCTCCAACGAGCTCCCTTAACAAGGAGGAACTCTGGAATACATCTTCGTCTCCGCGTGCCTCGGTTATTTCTATACCCGAGCTCTTTACTTATGCACTTTAGATTGTGATAGCCTTCGTGCTTGAAGTCCTTTATCTTGCTATCACATTGTTACTTGTCTTACTTAGCATAATTCGTTGGTGCACATAGGTGTACCTAGTATATTTAGGTGGTGTTCTTGATAAGTTAAAACACTAAGTTTTATTCTGCATTTGTCAAGCCTAAATTAGAAAAGTTGTTATCACCTATTCACCCCCCTTTAGGCGACGTCTGTCCTTTCACCAACTTTGTGATGCTTGGTTCAATCCATAGATGGAATGTTGAAGTTTACGTACCTTTGCAAATTCTTTGACCACAAATTTGTATGAAACTAGCTAAATGTAAAATCAAGGGCCTGCCTTACGAAGGTGTAGTTTATAAGTTGTCATCTACATTTCTTATAAACTTCAACTTGTTCTGAGCTATACGTTACTTAGATTACAAAAATAATTTGTGGTATAAAGTTCACGACATCGACCAAATGTATTATTATCAGCTTATGAAAAACACATGTTTAGCTTTTGAATTTAGCATTTTCCTAAATACTTTCAACTAGTCGTAGTCTTTAAAATTTGCCTTCGATTTTGCTAAGTTAAAAGTCTTTTAACAACTTTTTGGATGGTGTTGGTACAAAAATCTTGTGGGAGAGCCTACTCCTGACATTACTTTCTTATGTACCAAGCTATAATTATTTCAAAGTAGATTTATTTAATTTAGCTTCTTTGTGTTTATATCTTCAGATCAGTGGAGGCGCCAGTAGGGGGTCGAGCCTGGTCGATCGAGCCGGCTCGCCTCGAGCGAAAAAGGAAACAGTCGATCGGATCGGCCAGCCCAAAAGCCCGTTGTCCCAAGTTCCCTCCCCGACCTTCTCGCAGGCGCCCTGCATCTTTCCCCGTCCCGTCCCGTGCCCGCGCCGCCATCCCCTGCCCTAGCGCGTCGCGCCCCAGGACCACCGGTCCTCTCCGGCCGGCCCAGCACACCCACCCCGCCGCCCAGCCAACTGCTCCGTGAACTTTATCCAGTGTTTATCCATTGCTTCATGGATCTAGTCGCAGAGGGACATACACAAGAAGGTAACTTTTTGTGTGGACAAGTGAGGAATTGGATTTGCTATGTTTGCATTTTACTTTCCTCTCTGTTTAAGAATTTATGTCATTGATTTCATAACGTATGAATCCTGCAGCTCGGTCATTTTTACATACATACATTCAAGGGATCTCCAAAAGCTGGAAGGCATTCTTTCTCGTTTGCATTTCGAGGTCCATCATTTAGCTCTCTTACATCTATTCAGCTGTGAGGTGTTATGGCGTCAAGTTCTTCTATACTTCCATTCTATTCTTTTTTGCAACTGTCACCTTTTGTCATTTAAATCAATGTGCAGAGATGAAATGTGTCACTGAATCCATATTCGTTGTTGTGATAATAGCTTCAGAACTTCAGATGCTCTATCCTCATGTATTTTCCCACACATTTCACAAGTGTTATTAAGATCAAGAGGAACAAACACAGTTAGGTCTGTTTTTACTTCCTTTCTTCATGAATCCTAATCGGCAACTCATTGCAAATAAGAGTACATGATACATCATAATGATATAATAGCACAAAAACTGAATCCTAGTGTCAAATACGAGACACAAACCATCTATAGATCATTTTTCATGAATGTTACCGGCAAAGTGCGTTCCAAGCATTGTTTGTTAGTTCAATCGGCAACTCTATGCAAACTTGACTAGATGATGCATACATCATGATCTCACTTTTTTCGTTGCTGCGATTCTTAGAAAAGAGGTCATCTTCCACGAGAGTTTGGTCTTGCCAATATGGATTAATGTAGCACTATTATATATATATGTAGTTTTTATGTTCTCTATAGTCAATTTGTATTTGTACTTGATTAAATATGAAATTGAATCTATTTGGGCATTTGTTTTAATGAATGCACTTGCTTTTACGCGTAAAAAAATTAGACCTTATTTGTTCGATCCGGCTCGGTTCAATTCCTGGCTCCGCCATTGCTTTAGATTGATGAACTTTTTTTTTGCAGAGCGTGATCTAACAATGTGTTTTCACGTGGCCACCTCGTTACGTTTTCCATAAGAACATAGGAAAAGGATATAAAAACATTTACATCATGCCGGCGACGACATGACCAAGAAGTGGCGAGATTCTATTCATTTGTAAATTAGTTTTTCACACCTATCAGTTAGTTGCATGATATGTATATGGTAAAATATAGTTTTTTATTCATTTGTATGGATGATGAACTAACACTAGTAGGAAAAGGCTTATATCCACCAAGTCACCCCTGGCGAACCAGCTTTTCTGTTCGCCAGGGGCAAATAGCCCTGTCGAACAAAAATCACATTCGCCAGGACTAAGCCCTTTAGCCCTGGCGCAAAGAAAGCGTGTTCGCCAGGGCTACTGGCGGGGTTACGGGCGGTCGATACGATGACCATAGTCCTGGCGAACAAAGGCCAGTGTTCGCCAGCGCTACGCCCAATACTCCTGGCGCATTGGAACGCCCTTCGCCAGGAGTAAAATCCACAGCCGCCACATGCGAGCTGCTGGCGAACATCGCCACAGCTTCGCTAGGCCTAGATTATACACCCCTGGCGAACAACTATCACTGTTCGCAAGGGGTGCTCTGTGATTTTTTATTGTACAGAAAAACCCATTATACTAAAAAGAAAAATAAAAATATTAAACAAAAAATATCTCACTCCACATTTTGTATATTTTTCTTTATTAACTAATTCATACCTAAAAAGAAAAACATTAAACAGAAAAAATAAAACATTAAAAATGAACATTAAATATTAAAAAGAAAAAGAAAAAGAAAAAGAAAATGGAAAACCTTTACAAAACAACCCTTTGCAAAAATATTGAAAACAAACCTTTACAAAAATATTAAACATAAAAAGAAAAAACAGTATACAAAAAAAGAAAAAACAATATACAGAAAAAGAAAAAACAAAAACAGTACACCATAGTCCTGGCGAACTATGTGCGCTATTCGCCAAGAGTAAACCATAGTCCTAGCGAACAGGAAGCGCTGTTCGCCAGGACTAAGCTAGGCCCACAACTAGGTCGAGGACGCGCGCGGCTACTCCACACTTAGCCGTTTTTGAACACCCACCCCGCCCCTGCCATCTCCAAACCGCCGCCGCGCTGCGCTCCGAGCACCCCTTGCCACCCCCTGCCGCGCCGCCCTGCTCCGGCCACTCCCTTCCGCGCCGCGCTGCTCCGGCCACCCCCTACCGCGCCGTGCTGCTCCGGCGACCCCCTGGCCTGCTTCCCACCGCGCGCGACGCGCTGCCCGGCCACCCCCTGCCGCTTGCGCTGAAATATCTGGCGACCCCCTGCGCTGCTCTGCTCACGGGTCGCGCCCGCGCCACGCCGTCGCCGCCCCGAGGTTCTCTGGCCTTTCCCTCCCATCCTCGCCCTCATCCCCTGCCTCCCCTTCTCTCCCTCCAACTAGCACCGAAGGTGTTTGACAAAATGGCTACTAGAATTTCTAGGTTAGTTTAGGGTTAATTTAGATGATCTGGTGGTGCTGTTACTGTGTAGGCTAGTTTAGGATTACTGTGGAACAATTTAAGAATTTTAGTAAATAATTCAAAATATGCAATTTTTGCTAAATATTTGGCACTGTTTTAGAATAGCTTCAAAATAGACTTGTATTTAGGTGTTAGAAAATTTCAAATAATTGTTTTTGAGATTTAGCATGAAGTACTAACTTAGTATAATATAGACATGAAAGAAAATTGTAAAAATTATGAAGATTTGATAATCTACGGAGGCTTCAAAGTTGGTACATTTTAACTGTATAATATAGGTTTGCCTTTGTTTTTTTAAATGAAATGCACTTATTTTGTTGAATATGTTGCTGATGTGAATGTGGTGGTGATCAGATGTGAATTTTTTGAGATGTGAATGTCGTGCATGATGTGAATTTCGTGCATGATGTGAATGTTGTCGGTCGGAGATGCCGGTCGGCGTTATGAGATGTTTGTAGGTACACATGAGGCCCTTGAGTTCGCCGGAATGTTGATTAAGTTCCATTCCGGCAATTCGGGTACTCCATATATGTCATATTTTTAGCAAGGGTCATGCCAAAATTTTCCGTGAATTTTGGTATGACTTGTGTTAAAAATAGGACATGTATGGAGTAACCGAACTCAAGGACTTGTGCTGAAATTTTATTTATATCTATTGTACTAACTATAAGTTTTGTAAATAGTGCGAATATGGCTCACAACACCGAGGCCGGAGGTTCTGGGGCACATGGTGAGGACGATGCCTACTTGGCATATCTTGCGTCTGACCACGACCGACAACAAGATGTCAATGATGAGATGGAGGAGATAGGCAACGAGGCAAGCACCGGCGGTGAAGGCACTGGCGCCGAAGGCACTGGCGCCGACGGCACTGGCACCTCCGGTAGCGAAGCCGCGCGCAAACGAAAGAATCGGCGCCCCAACCAGCTCAGCACCCAACGATCTGCTTTTGATGAGGTAGACCCTACAAGCGGTGAGCCTACTATGCCTGCTGATAAAGCACGCGGGTACGACAACACATTGGGAGTCATTCTTCGTACCTTTGCGAACATCAATGATGAAGGCAGTAGGGGAAAGGACAACAAAGCTGAGGCCACACTCCTCATTTAGATGCTGCATGCACGCTACAAGTTCCCAGCCGACTACGACAACCTTGATCTTAAGAAGAATATCGTGAACACCTTCGCCCTCGGCAGGTTCACCAAAGCCTTGAGCACTTGGAGGTCTCTTGTGAGGGTGAAGCTTGAAAAAGGTGCCGATTATCAAGAGATATGTCGGCAGTGGCCCTCAATTACGGAAGATGACTATAATAATTTTCTCGCCAGAGACCAACTCCCTTCTAAGAAGCAGCAGCGAGAGTGGGGAAAAACTATGCACGACAAGAACATAGCTCCCCACACTCTTGGAAGTGGTGGCTACAAGGGAAAGGAACCCATTTGGGACAAGGAGGATGCTAAAAGGGATGGGCCTAGCCCATATGACAAGATCGAAGACCCGCTGGCCAAAAGGTTTATCAGGGCCCGCTTCAAGGTGGACAAAAAAACCGGGCAACTTGTCGCTAACGAGAAGGTGAAGGATGTTGAGAAGAAATATATCGAGGAAGTCGAACTAGCAAAGTCAGCTGGTGAAGAAGGTGCCTCAACCCTTGGCCCGTGGGACAACGCTTTTCACAGGGCGTTGAACAAGGTAAAGAAATTGTCGGTCGAGCGTGAGCCGCATCGTGGCCGTGTGGTCGGCGCCGGGATAGGTCGAAAACATAAATTCTACTACCCCGAGGCCATGGAGACACAAGAGCAGAGGAGGAAGAGCAAGGAGTTAGACAAAAAGAAGCGATTGGACGAACTCAAGGGAAATATGAAGACTACCATCGAAACTAGCGTTGAACATACGGTCAACGCCATGCTTCCCACCCTTTGCGAGACAATCGGGAATTGGATTGAGGGAGGGAGAAGCGGACCTATTCCCATGATGGGCAGCTCACGCGCTAGCAATGCCTCGAACACAGTGACGCCCCTGAACGCCAACCCTAACTCTGGAATGGCCGGTCAGACACCGACCCCCGAGCCGCCAGTTCTCCCCGAGCCTCATACCAACCATACTACATCTTCCACGTCGGCGGGCGTCCGTGATCCGTCGCCATTAGAAGAGCTCAACGCCCTCACGGTAATTAAGCTTCACAAAAGCTTCGACAAGCTATTACTTCTATTCGTGTGGCGGCATTTCTAACGCCTTACTTGTTTTTCCGCAGGCCGACGGGACGCCCTGCACATCACTAATGGAGGTGAACCATGAGTTCAAGGATGTGGCGAAGGCAAATATCATGTCACCGCTTAACCGCATGTACCACACGGTTCCTATGCCTGAATCCATGATGAAGGTTTCCTTGGCCCGGGTATTGGACGATTGCCAAAACTTGGATTCTCCGAGACAACCCCCTGCAGACACCGAGTTGACCCTCGGAGAATGCATGGGTTGGACCCTGCTATGGCCCAAGTCACTTATTAGAATTGATTGTCCTACCACGACCGCAAAGCCAACTCCACCTGCAGACAATAATGACCAAGGGCCCAACAACGGTGGTGATGAAAATGATTCCTTCAATTTCAATGATGATCAGTACGAGCCTGTGTTCCTCCAAGGTCAGAATACACCCGACCATGATTTAATGCATAAGCCCATGTCAAATATTGCTCCTTCATGCTCGAAGGGTCGTCTGTTCAATTCTCAACCAACGCCAGAGCCTGTTGAGGATCCACCTGGTCTCAGCCAGGACACACTACTTGGCGCGGTCAATGCGGCGCTCGTGAAGGAGCCTAAGAAGAGCGGGCGAAAAAGGAGAAAGAAACATCCCCTTGAGTTCAACAGCCAGCAGGAGCCGGGTTCTAAGTCAAAGCCGCGCCGTGTTAAGGACAGTATTACCATTGAGAAATGGCATACTCTCCATTATATGGGTAAAGCAATTCTGCCACGGATATGCTCAGTCGCGTGTCTACTGATATGAAGAACGTCCATAACACTATTCAGTACGTGGAGGGCAATCTTCTGAAGGAGAAAAATCCATCACTTCCGCTTTTCATGGCGAGGGTACCAGAGGGGTTCAACTTTGTCCATGAAGACCTTGGGCACATGATCCCCATAAGATTTGATGACCTCTTTAACATGTTCCACATGAATGCGCTCCACCCATCCATTGTCTGTCTGGTTTCGCTCATTATGGGGCAACAGCTCCTTAAAGAGAAAACCAATTGCATCTCGATAATTGACCCCTTCTACATGCTTGAGGGCTGGTTGAAGAGCAATGAGGGTCGGCAATGCGTGACGCAATTCCTTGAAAATTCCTTCCGCAATAATCCATCAAAGGACTGCTTTCTCATGCCTTACTTTCCTGAGTAAGTTGTCATCTATTCCCTTTAATTAGTACATTCCTATCGTTAACTCTCCATGCACATAGGTTAATTTGTCTCTCTGAAACTTTTTCCGCAGAAACAAATACGGCACCCTCATTGTTTTACACCCAAAAGATTGTAGTGCCTTATATCTCGACGCGGGTGATAATGAGAAGCCGAAGGACTACAAGTTAATCAGGGATGTTCTCGATGAGGCTCTCAACGGCTACTACTTAAATGAAGGAGTGATGAGAAAAGTGAACAAATGGCGCGGAAAGATCGTGTTCCATCACAAGACAAAGTTCCCTTGCATCAAGAAGGCGCCTGGCAGTCTGATGGATGCCTGGTACGTCCTTCTACACATGCGGGACTACGTTATGGATCAAGAACGGAAACAATTTCCTTCTACTGTGGACAAATGGGCACGGTTACTGTCCGACGTTGTTGATGCTATAATCAGACGAGAATTCGGACGCATCCAGCAAAGGATCGCCGAAATAATCTGGAAGGACGTCATCATGACAAATGGGATACTCTACTACCGTCGACAACCAACCAATAACGCGGAGATTGAAGCTCTTCTACGGCAACAGGTGATCACCGGCCCTTCCAGTCGTTAGAAGGTGGTCTCCCGTTCCCGCGGAAGAAGTGGGTGAAGCCGACGGCCTAGAAGGTGACGGTTTGGTTCTCGACTTAACTCTGTGGGGACATAGGCAGAAAAACCTCACACACAAGAATGACATCGCCGCTTAGCGTGATCATCTCTCCCTCTGTATCATGTGATTAAAATTGTGTGACATCTGTACTTTACATCTTTCTATACCGAATTTCTTGCATTTAACATTCTTATTTGTCTTATGTATAGAGATGAAGAAGTGTGGATCGAGGAAAGGAGGCCGAGCCGGAGAAGCTTGAAGATATGAGCCGGAAGACCATTACTTCATCGCAATCATCCTCTTATCGTCATTCTGGTCCTCTAGCTAGGTGTAGACTGGGTCATTGTAATATACATAGCTTCTCCCGACTTGAGTATCCGTACTTGTGGATTTATATTATGGTGTATCCGCCGTACTTGTGTTCCGTACTGGTGTGATGGATCTATATTATGGTTACTTGTGTATCTGTCCTTCTGGATTTATGTACGTTTTATTTGTCTATTTTCTGCAATTATATATGAATTTGCTGCTGTAATTCCAATTTTCAGCAAAAAGAATTTAATTTGAAATTATACCACTGGCGAACATGTTGGACTATCCCTGGCGAACACGGGTTTACTCCTGGCGAACAGGAAACATTACTCCTGGCGAACCGGCATGGCACCCCGGGGCTATCCCAACTTCAGCGCTGCGAACACGGATGCTTGTTCGCCAGGAGTAAAAGAGATAGTCCTGGCGAACAAAACGTGTTCGCCAGCAGTACCAGTTACCACTGGCGAGACAGTGCTGGCGAAGCTCTGTTCGCCAGCACTAGGCAAAATCAGTTCGCCAGCAATAGGCTTTTTCCGACTAGTGTAGAGTCATGTACGTTAGTGTAAGTATAGGAGTTGTGTTTTCAATATAATATGGATATGATATATGTATGTTTGCTGTGAACTACTATCTTTGAAATATTGTGTTAATATGTTTCCGGTGCAATATCGTGTTGTGAAATTTGTGGTACTGACAATCGCATAATGCACATTGCAAATAGTGAAAACTAAAAACCTTTGCCAACGTGATAACAAGGCACATGCTGCTTCATATTCCCCGTTTCCAATGAGAAGTAACATTACAACGGTGAATTGCTCCACCTGTTTGTTATGAGAGGCACCGCAATGGAAGCGACCAATCGAGCGCGTTTGCATTTGTGTTTTCCACGTCAATGACATGAACGGAACGCCGGGCCATGTCTCCATTGTCTATCAGGATTATTGGATATTAAAAGCTCAATTATATTCAAATGGCCGAACATTATGCAAAATTGCGCATTGCGTGATTAAAGACTAGAGTACCAAATGATATTTCTCATGGTGGAAAGTAACATAGAGTAGTAACATTCAAATGTTACTAGCCTATGTTAGAGAAACTCCAACGCGTAGACCTGTTTGCTCCGTTTCATTCCGATTATGTCTGATTTGGGGAAGCCATGGCCAGTGGTGGAGGGTGATCCAAACATAACAGGGACCCAATTGCATATAAACACAAAAATATGTATGGAAAAAACGGCAAAGATACGGTGGGCTCAAGAGTCAGCCTGAGCTCATATTAGAAAAGAAAATGTTTGCACCGGTCAATCGAGTGTTGCAATGAACAGCAAATTTAGCTAAGCTGAGTAGGGGTGCCAATTGCGTTCCAATCTGATTAATAATCAGATAAAGGACATACCTAAAAGAATCCCACTCCCCCCCGCCCCCCACCCCAAAGGCCCCCGTAGGCTTATGGGGGGCGTCGGCGTGAAAAAACGCGTCTAGCCATGGGCCCCAATTGCCAAATCGCGCCGGCTCGGCGCAAGGAGAACTCCGGCGCCCCCACGCCGAACCCAATACACAGGGGGGTAAGCGGGGGCGCCGTTGCGACCTCGTTTTGGCGCGAACAGCGCGGGAAGAAAACGCGCGAACTGGATAGGCGTCGTGGGCCAGCGCTGGCAGTGACACGCGGCCATTTGACCGGTACATCGTCTTCCTCCTCGCATTCTGCGCCGCGTTTATGGCCTACGCGGCAGTGGTCAGGCGGAGGGCCGCAGCTAATGACTCGTCTCGTCGGCGTTAATGTGGCCACGTCCCCGGCCTACCCTCCAGGCTATAAAAACCCCTCCACCTCACCGTCCTCCTCACACCGTCCACCGTGCTCTCCCGTCCAGCCACCTCCCCTTCCAGCCGCTTCACTTTCGAGCCATCTCCCCGTCCAGGCAATGCACCGCTCAGAGGACGACGATGCTGCCGCGTACGGCTTCAGCCGGTTTTGGCTACTGGTCGAGGATGCCCGCGCCCTGTGGGAGGCGGGGTACCTGATGCACCTAAAATGCATCTACTTTTCCAATCACTTTGCTTCATTATTTGTCCCGGAATCTCCCCATACTTGATTAAAACTACTGAATCTGATGCTGTTTTTAGCAAATTCTTGTTTCTGTCTATTTTTGCAGGAAATTAAATCGGGGAAAAATACCACGCGGGTTTTTATGGAAAAATAAGGACATAGAGAAGAAGATGGACTCGAGGGAGTGCCCGAGGCCCAAAGGGGGGGGGGGGCACGCGGCAGATTCCTTGGCCGCGTGGGCCCACCTATCTGGCGGCTCGAGCGTCCCCTCGGCCTCATCTTTGGCGTACCACTCCATATATATGAAAAACCAGATGACCTATGAGTGGAGGTCGATTCGCGAAACAGAGCGCCTCCACCACCACGATCTTCGTTTTCGGAGACAGATTGATCCAGGATTTCTCCCCCGGAGGAGGGATTCGGAGGCTGTCTTCACCGCCATCTTCACCGCCTTCATCTCCATCGACCATGAGCTCCTCCACCATCACCATGTGTGAGTAGACCGCTCTAGGCATATGAGGTGGATGGGGATTGGATGAGATTGATCATGTAATGATACCCGTTGTTCGAGATCTTAGGGGTTATTTATCTTGAGGATACTTTTGTATTTTGTTGATGCACTTATGCTATGTTTAATCCTTGCTACTAGGGCCCGAGTGGCATGATTTCAGTACTGAACTTATTTTGCCCCATCATATAATTGAGTTTGGTATTTATCTGCAAAGTTTATTGCCTGCTATTATGTTGAACCTGCGAACCCTAAAAGTGACATGTAGGGAAAACAAGGGGGATATGTTCTAGTTTGAGGATTCTATGTGTTCATGAAGTGTTAATGCATTGTTCCAGTCTACTCGAAAGGGTAGACCTTAATTACCTGTAGTTCCAAGTTGCCCCCGGTGAAATGGGCAGGTAGGACAATAGATGTTGTGCAAATTCTCTTGGCTAGTACGCACAACTATTTACGGAACACATACCTACATATATCTGAGTTAGAGATGAGTCCCATTGCTATTTATATCTTATTATATGATCAATCTTATTCATGCAACACCCCGCTATCAGCTCATGCCTACGTTTTAAATCTCTGAGTTACACCTTCACTTTTTCCGGTGAAAATTGGGAACCTGTTACTACTGCTGTTATATTTTGCTTACTTGAACCATATCACTTCTATCACTATTGTTGCTGCAAGCTCATTGATATACAGGTGTGGTTGAGAGTGACGTCTCAATTGCTAAAGTCTTATTGGTATTCTTGTGTTCCCCTTGAGTCGAACTATAAATTTGGGTAATACTTCCCAACGAAGATTTCAGCGATCCCCTACACTTGTGGGCATCAAGACATTTTCTGGCGCCGTTGCCGGGGAATCTAGCATTATTGGTAAGACCACTTGTTATCATTTATCTGCCACATCTGCTTGTTTCCAATTATGGGAAAGGAAAAGACTCCGAAGGAAATAAGGCCTTCAACTACTCGTAGAGGTACAAATTTGCCAAGTAGGCCAAACTTTTCACCTACTGTTACTTCTACTACTGCTGTTCCTGTTAAGAAGAAAGGTAAAAAGGTATCTAGTTCACCATTGTCTAAAATGTCTACTAATGCTGAGGATAATGAGATATGTAGTAGCATGGACAAAGAAGTGACACCTGAAACATCTGAGATAATTGAAGCACCTGAATTACCTGAAATGCCTGAATCATCTATTACTTCTAATGTTGAAACTAAGATAGAAGATAATGAACACTGTGAGGATGAATATACTTCTTCTGAGGAAGAAGAGGCATTTCATATGGCTTTTATGGATCCTAATTTTGATAAACTAGATAAACTTGATAGCTATAAGGATTCTACTCTTGATGAATATTTTTCTGTTGCTAAAGAAATGAATGCTTCTGCTGTTGAAATAAAAGATGAAGATTATAATTTTAGTGTTGATCCTGAAATTATTAAAGAGGCTGAGCAAGTTAAGTTTTATGATAGAGAAGATGAGTTCCCTCATGAGCATGTTACTTACTTGCATGATTTATCTGTGTTATTTGGTAAAGATGAAATACAACAACGTTACTATTTCCTAAAATTGTTTCCATTCACTTTAGGAGGGAATGCAAAAAAAATGGTATAATTGCTTAGCACCTGGATGTATTACTAGTAAAGAAGCATGTTTGCAACTGTTTTTTACTAAATATTTCCCTGATGCAAAGATTCATGGATTAACTATGGAAATTAGTAACTTCTCACAGAAAGAGCAAGTGGATCTACCCCAAGCTTGGGGGAGGTTCACTAAGATGGTTAGGAAATGTTCTCCTCATGGCTTTAAGAAGAATGAAGTACTTGATATATTTTATAATGGACTAACCGAAACCACTAGAAGCTACCTTGATATTATGGCAGGTAATGTTTTCAGGGAAAGAACTGTTGATGAAGCCACAAAACTATTGGAAGATGTTACTAGAAACCACCAAGATTGGAATCTTGAAGGGTTTAATGAAATGTTTCCTGAAAAGAAAGGAGGCATTTTTAAATTATCTGATGAAACAATGAAGGATGCTAATAAGGATATTGAAGAGAAGGGAATTAAAACTTCTTATCTTAAGGAATTATCTGAAAAGGGTATTAAACTTCCTATTGATCAACCATGCTTTCCAATACAAGTCAATGTCATTAACTCCACGGAAGGTAATGAGAAGGTAACACCACCCATTGATGTGTCATATGTTAATGATTTTGCTTATCGTCATAATCCTGAAGAGCATGCTATTAGAATGAGTATTATGGAGAATTCTCATAAAATTAAATTTCTTCGTGAGAATATAAATACTAGTGTAGGAGAGCTTAAAAGAATGGTTAAGCACTGTGAGATGATGAATAATCAAGTTGAACAAATGGTTTCTCTTCAAAATCAACTTTATGAAAATCTTATGAAGAAGAAACAGGTTTGTGGAGTTAATACTAGAGGAGGTGCAAGTACTCAGGATCCTGATTATCCTAAAAGGAAGGAGCAAGAGACTCTTAAGAAGAAAACTTCTGCAGGGAAATTTCCCAATGAAAATCAAGATGATGGAGATTCTCAAGAACAAGATAAAGATATTTCTATTTCTGATGCTGAAACCGAAGATGGTAATATTGAAGAGGAGGAATCACCTCCACCAGATGAAGAACAACAAGAAAAGGAAAATAATGAAGAACCTGAAACTACTGAGAAAGAAGACACTCAATCATCTATTGAGAAGAATAAGAAGAAAAATGTAAAGAGAGAGATCCATGGGTACAAAGACCCATACCATATCCCCTAGAGGTAATGAAGTCCTTGGATGATGCTAGGTTTGATAAGTTTTTAGAGATACTTAAGACTTTGTGTTTACAAATCCCTCTTATTGATGCTATTAAAATTCCTCCATATTCAAAATACATGAAAGATATTGTCACTAATAAGAGAAAGATACCTAGTGATGCAATTACTGCTATGCTTACTAATTACTCTTTTGATGGTAAATTGCTTGAAAAACGTGTAGATCCTGGTATTCCTACTATTCCTTGTCGTATTAAAGAAACTTATGTAAGATATGCATTGTGTGATTTAGGAGCTGGTGTTAGTGTTATGCCATTTTCTTTATATAAGAAACTTAACCTAAACAAATTGGTTCCAGCTGAAGTCTCATTGCAAATGGCTGATAAATCCACTGCTATTCCTATAGGCATATATGAGGATGTTCCTATTTCTATTGCTAATGTATTAATCCCTACAGACTTTGTTATATTAGAAATGCCTGAAGATGATAACCTATCTATTATTCTTGGAAGACCCTTTTTAAATAATGCAGGGGCTGTTATAAGTTGCACTGAGAGCAAAGTGACATTTAATGTCCAGGGCAATGAACATACCATTCATTTTCCTAAGAAGAATTGTGTTGCTATGCTAAACAAGAGTGTGAATTCTATTAAGAGAAATACGATTATGTTTGGAAGCTTTGAGTTTGCATTAACACCTCCACCACCAAAGTATGCTACCTTGATGATTGGAACCATTCCAATCAAATATGAGGTATCTTGAGTTTTACTTTCCATATAAATATAATGAATCATGTTTTATATCCTTTACATAATATTAATGAGACTTGATCAACCTCATTACTAATGTGGAAATGATGCAAACTTGGTTCCCATAAAAAATTGCCTTGCATTTTAATTTTATTTATCATAGATCATTAGAATATTTGCATAAACATAATTATTCCAGAGGCCCAGAAATTCCAGAATATGAACTTTGAAAAATTCTCTTCAGAAATTGTTCTTGAAAAATTCCAGAAAAAATATGGGTATTAGTTATTTTACCAGAGGGACCAGCAGCCAAAAGGGGAAGACCAAAAGGCCACCAGGGCCCAAAATGGGGTACCTCACGCGGCCAGATTCCTTGGCCGCGTGGGACCGACCAACTTGGCCCACAGGTGGAGTTAGGTGAGCATCCAGTGCCCATCTCCTTCCCCTCGACAGAAAACTACCTCCAGGTATTTTTTTCCAAATTTTCCCGAGCTCCTGCTTCCTGCCATCTTTGACCTCCCAAGTTTGAGCAGATTTTTCAAATTTGTTTGGTGGAATTGCTCCTTGGTATGTGACTCCTCCCCCTATCCAATTACTTTTTGTTCTTATGCTTTATATATTAAGTATTTTTCTGTACTAGGTGTCACCTAAAATGCTTGAGAAACCCATGAGTTAGAGTTTTCTAGTTGATATAGATGCATGATATTGATGTGGAGACTTGTTATGGATGGCTCAATCTTGTTTTAGAGTGTTACATCTTGATATTTGATGAATTTTATTTTTGGACAGCAAACTTTCATCGTGAACAAGGGAAAGGGACTCATGGGGATGATGTCAAGAACAAGGAGGAGGCCATCTAGAGCCACCAATAATCATGATGACGATCACCTATGGGAGGATGAGGCGGTGTTCATAGGGAAGAGGCTCAAGATTCATGCAACAAAATGGCAAGACCCCGATGTTCTTGAGCAATGGGGTATAGGAGAGGATTTCCACGCCTTTCTCGCTACCACGGGCTTGCTGGAGTTCTCCCGTAACCCACGGGGGACATATGATGCGATTGCACGAGAGTTCCTATCCACCTTCCGCTTCGAGGCCCCCGACAATCACTGACGTGGTAAGAGAAGTAATCCACCCCCTGCCACTTTTATTATGAAGTTCACTATGAAGGGGCAACGCCTTGTTATGTCATTGGAGGAGTTTTGTAGAGCTATTCGTGTGGAGAACACGGGTAGTTGGCTTGAGATAGGTGCTGATTCAAATCAGGACCTTGTTTCTTTTTGGAAGAGCATTGCTGTTAGAGTTCCTGAGAGACTTAATAGGGGCAAATTTACTAGCATACAACATCTAGCCCTAAGATACTTTGCTTTGTTCCTTACTAGAGGATTTCTAGTTAGGAATAACACTTCTGCTTGCACAGGACCTATAATGTATTTACTAAAATGTGCAAAAGAGGGAACACCTTGTGAGTTTAACTTGGGAGTAATTCTTGCTAGAACTCTGCATGTAGCGGTGAGAAGGAACACTAATGATACTACTCCTATATGTGCTGGTGCCATTGCTACTTTAGTATATGAGCACATAAAGGAAGAATGAGGTTTTGACAACAACATGGGTAGACTTGTGGAAGAGTCTAATTTACTTGATTTTGCTTTAACCTGTCGTATGGAAATGAGTGAATGGCACAAGGATTGTTGCCATTATATCTATAAGGGTGACAATGGACAAAATGTGTCCATTAGGCTCCCTCGTGCTGACCTTTTTGACAGGACTACTGGGAAATGGGTGGTGAGAACAACACCACCACAAGAGGAACCACAAGAGGAACCCCAAAACCCGGAGATGCAAAACTATCAATGAGGTTTCCAAGGATCGGAGTATGGAGGGTACCAAGGTGGTGACCCCTCTTACTATGGAGGAGGGTCATCAAGTGGTGCACCGCCTTACTACGGCGGAGGTGGAAGTGGTGGATACTACCCACCGGGATACTAGCTTGAACTCAAGCTTGGGGGAGTACCTCTCTCCCTTTCATTCGTTGTTTTATATCACCTTTATCTTGTTATGTTTTAGTTTGTTGTTCTATAAATCTTGAAAACACAAAAAGATTTTATTTGTTTCTTTAGCTTGTTTAATTCTGGTCACTTTCATTATGCATCTAAAATTAAAAAAGAACAAAAATATATTCGTTCTCTTGAATCAAATGCCAAAATAGTTGTGCTGAAATTGCTGAAATCTGCTCACAGTTTCATTTTTCATTTTTTTTTTCTGTAACTCCGATTGAGCTGAAATTTAAACTGCTATTGCAACTTTTCGTAACTTACGCACCCGTAAAATATGAGATGATTCCGAGGTGTTTAGGTAGGGTAAAAATAGTACTGTATGGAGTGACGTTTTCTGGCAGATTTGATATTTTAAATTGTGCAGTTCAAGTGGAGAGAGGAGAAAATGCAGTGAGGATGATTATGGCAATTCGAGTTGGGTAAGAGGCTGGCATGAACTCCTTTGTTTTTCATTTTTGTACATATACTCATTCATGTTAGAATGCTTAGTTGGTTCGCATAAGGTGTATGTTGAATGATGGATGTTTAGTGAGTCATGTTCTCCTATGATCAGTCCCAATGTATTAATGGTAGATGACATGTTTTATGGATATTTGCTTGCATTGTTCTGCTCATAAGAGAAGTATGGAATTGTGGTATCCTCCTTTGAATAAATTCATTTGAATTGACTTGGCACATGCTCACACATGTATATGACTGAAAACAAAGAGTCAACTAAGCCTTGATGATTTATTTTGCCTCAGAGTTCTAGTATCATTTTTATGCCTCCGTTAATTTTATTTTGTCGCAAGCATGATTATGACGGTTATGGTTCTCTTGAATTGTCGCTCCCTATCCTATTGCTAGCCTCCACTTGTACAAAGCAGTTAATGCTTGTGCTTCCAAATCCTTGAAAACCAAGTTATTCCAAAGAGTCCACCATAAATACCTATGTATGGCATTTCAAACCATTCAAGTAAATTTGCATGTGCTACCTTTAAAACATGCAAAACACTTCTCATTTTGTGACACTATTTTAGCTCATGAGGAAATAATGGTTGGGCTTGTTATCTTCCATACTAATTAAGTAACCTTGAACTTGCATGCTTCATCTGCTCGTCACTAATATTGCAAAGGGCTGGTTAGACCACTATAATATCAAAGTTTTGAGAAAGTAAAAGGAGACACTCCTCCATGATATGTGATTGTTGTTGGGCACCCGAGGATTCGGTTAGCCATGGTTTGTGAAAGCAAAGGTTGGGAGGAGTGTCAAATTATAAATGTGAAGATGCATATTATAAATGCCTGTTTTTAATAATATTCAGAACCGCTCTCAACTTGCTTAGTATGGAAGATAGCAGGAACTCTATTACCATTCGTTGACAAAGTAATCACCACTCAAAAAAAAAATTACCTCTGTTTTCAAAACAATGAAAAGCTCTAGCAGATGTTAAATCCCTGCTTCCCTCCATGAAGGGTCTATCTTTTACTACTGTTGAGTCACCATCCTTTCTTTGAGCACCTTCTTGAGAGCATAATTGTCATTCTTAGTGTAATGTGCTTGTCCCAGAATACTATTAGCTGAGGTATAACTTTGATGCTTTTATCTTTGACATCTCTATTTCTAGTCCTCTCTTGATCTTCAGAGGTGCCTGGGCATTTATGTTTTGCTGTACAAATTCGGGCAAGCGAGATACCACTCTATCATACTTTATTATGAGCTTGATATGTTTCATGTTATTTATTATTATGATTGGTACCTCTTCATAGTTTACATGACCATTAAGTGACACCATTTGCATACATCTTGTTATGAATTGCCTAAGCATTGTCCACATAGTGAGAATATATACATCATATGAAGCAAATGTGTTCGTAAAAGTTTCTCTTACCGCTCAGTTGTTAACTGAATTGCTTGAGGACAAGCAATAAGCTGAACTTGGGGGAGTTGATGCTCCTAAAATGCATCTACTTTTCCAATCACTTTGCTTCATTATTTGTCCCGGAATCTCCCCATACTTGATTAAAACTGCTGAATCTGATGCTGTTTTCCGCAAAGTTTTGTTTCTGGCTATTTTCGCAGGAAATTAAACCGGGGAAAAATACCACGCGAGTTTTTATGGAAAAAGATGGACATCGAGAAGAAGATGGACACAAGGGAGTGCCCCAGGCCCAAAGGGTGGGGGGCCCACGCGGCCAGATTCCTTGGCCGCGTGGGCCCACCTATCTGGCGCCTCGAGCATCACCTCGGCCTCATCTTTGGCGTACCCCTCCATATATACGAAAAACCAGATGACCTAGGAGTGCAGGTTGATTCGCAAAATAGAGCGCCGCCACCACCACGATCTTCGTTTTCGGAGACAGATTGATCCAGGATTTCTCCCCCGGAGGAGCGATTCGGAGGCCGTCTTCACCGCCTTCATCTCCATCGACCATGAGCTCCTCCACAATCACCATGTGTGAGTAGACCGCTGTAGGCATATGAGGTGGATGGGGATTGGATGAGATTGATCATGTAATGATACCCGTTGTACGAGATCTTAGGGGTTATTTATCTTGAGGATACTTTTGTATTGTGTTGATGCACTTATGCTATGTTTAATGCTTGCTACTAGGGCCCGAGTGGCATGATTTCAGTACTGAACTTATTTTGGCCCATCATATAATTGAGTTTGGTATTTATCTACAAAGTGTATTGCCAGCTATTATTCTGAACCTGCGAACCCTAAAATTGACATATAGGGAAAACAAGGGGGATATGTTCTAGTTTGAGGATTCTATGTGTTCATTAAGTGTTAATGCATTGTTCCGGTCTACTCGAAATGGTAGACCTTAATTACCTGTAGTTCCAAGTTGCCCCCGGTGAAATGGGCAGGTAGGACAATAGATGTTGTGCAAATTCTCTTGGCTAGTACGCACAACTATTTACGGAACACATACCTACATATATCTGAGTTAGAGATGAGTCCCATTGCTATTTATATCTTATTATATGATCAATCTTATTCATGCAACACCCCGCTATCACCTCATGCCTACGTTTTAAATCTCTGAATTACACCTTCACTTTTTCCGGTGAAAACTGGGAACCCTTTTGTTACTACTGCTGTTATATTTTGCTTACTTGAACCATATCACTGCTATCACTATTGTTGCTGCAAGTTCATTGATATACAGGTGTGGTTGAGAGTGACGTCTCAATTGCTAAAGTCTTATTGGTATTTTTGTGTTCCCCTTGAGTCGAACTATAAATTTGGGTAATACTTCCCAACGAAGATTTCAGCGATCCCCTACACTTGTGGGCATCAGTACCCCGTCCCGCCGGACTTCCGCTGTCCGTCGCATGGGTGGGTACTAAGCGTCGGTGGACTCCCCGTGCCGCCTGTGCCCGTCGGCAGGGTGCGCAATGTGCTTACGACGGAGGAGCGCAACGACCCCGAGTGGCATCCGGACAACCACGTGGTCTCGTCAGCGTTCTTCGCGCGGCAGCGGGAGGACCGCATCACCGTGTACGACGGCAACGCGCTGCCGCCGGCCAACTACAACAGCGAGGGCCGGCGGTGCTGGTGGAGCGCACCTGGCGTATGTCCTGGACTACATCGCCAACCGGAACATGCCCGCGTTGACGATGCCGCCGCCACGTCCACCGCAGGCCTAGGTCCGGCAATGGGGTCCCCGACGCATGTCGCCGGGGTCATCGTCGTCACGCTCGGGATCCTCGTCGCGGTCCCTGTCGCCGCGCTACTCCCCCTACGCCTCACCGTCCCCGAGCTTCTCCTAGGTGCTTGCGCCGGTGAAGCACGAGGAGGAGGACAACACGCCCCTCCGCCGCCGTGGCCGCGAGCACTGCCCTCAACACCAGCCTTCACCTCCTCGTGGCCGCCTCCGGAGTACAAGGAGGCGGCCCATCCGCTCATGATCGACGAGGACCCGGAGGTGTTTCCGGGCCAGCGCGCCGCCATAGAGGCCTCGTTCGACGAGGTCCACGCGGCCACCGACGAGTTCGCCATGGCGTGGTCGGAGGCCGAGCACCGCCTCGAGCGGGAGAAGCTGCGTGAGGAGTGCCGCCAGGGCCTCTACATTGACCTGGTGGACGACGAGGAGGAGCCCGTCCCGCCGCCTAGCAGGCTGCGTGGGCGCGGTGACCCCGGCCAGGGCTGCAGCTGCTTCCCGGCCAGGGCTACAGCTGCTTCCCGGCGCAGTCCAAGGACGAGCCCGAGGACGACGACGAGGAGGCGCAGATGAACTACGCGGTGGAGATGTAATACCGCCTTGGGATCGGCCGTGGGCGCGGTTTTTAATTTCAATGTCCTTAAATTTGTACAAACTATCGCTGAATCGCCGAACTATCTATGAATTTCTTGTAAGTTATCAAATTTCTGTTAAGTTCAAAATTTTAAATTGTTTGGAATGGGAGGCACGACTGGGAGCCGGTCGGCCCCCATTTTCTCAAACGCGCCCCCCATGTGGGCTAAAAAAAAGGTCGTTTTGTACGCCGTATGTGGGGACGAGTGGGGATGCTCTAAGTACCTTATCAGGGAAGCAGGGTGTTTTGGCTTGCAAGATACAGGGTGTCAGGCAGTGGCATGATGTGGTGCCGGCAGCCATGCAGGGGCGGAGGAGCGGCATCAGTAGCAGCACAACAAGAGATTATCGATCTTGACACCGAGAAGAAAGGAATTGAGGAGGAGAGCATACGGTGTTGTACAAGGTCGCTTGAAGGTCGTGATGAAGAATCCAGTGATCATGGTCGCCGTTGAAGGGGATGCACTGTCAGCTTCCTTCAGGTTGGTCGAATTGGGGGAAAGGAAAGAGAAAATGGGATGTTATCTACTTATGGGCTAGCTAAGTATACCTAGTATAAAGTAATTTGCACTTTGGAGGGGGGTCGTGGCCCACTTTCGCCTCCACGAGGACCACAGCGCTCCGCCAGTGGCCACGACACCGATGAAAAATGGTTCGCCGTCCATTTTTCTGTCAGTGCGGGTCCATTTCTGGGCCAAATTTGAGTCAACGCACACATGCGCAGACGACTGTGTTGTCCTCCCATTGTCCCACCTGGCCTGCCAGCCTGCTAGAGAAACAACTACTTCTGACCTTTCCTCTCACGTCTTCCTCCCGGTTCCCACCCATGAAAAACCCTATGGCGACGCACCAGCTGTGGCCGCTACCACCGCCGCTAATGTTGTCGTGGCCGCCACTGCAGACACGACACGGAGGCCGTCACGACCAAAGCGACCACAACTGCCCTCCTCCTGCTTGGACTAGGACTGCCTGCTTCGCCTCCATCGCATCCACCATGGCGGACAACTCGGTGTCCTCTGCAAAACCGCCCAAGAAGCCATATCCAGGTGTGTCAATTACGCCGTGATCTCATTTGTGATAAGTGGTTGATGAAACTATGGCCGGGGCATGGAAGTGGCCGCGTGCAATATTTTGGGTACAATGTTTGTATGCCGGCTTGGCAAGGCATGATATTCTATTGCTACAGTATATCTATGTCGGCATGGTAAGTTTATTGCACACGATATTCTAACTTATTTGGTTAAATATGTCAAATTTAGTTGGATGAAATAAAAAGGGCAGGACAGACCAAATGGGTCGTCCCGTTGGGTGTACTAGCCAGAAAAGAAAGACCGGACTTGGGGAGACACTGTCCGTTTGATGACCCAACGGATATAGAATTATCCGTTTAGATCGGCGCCACATTGTAGTTATTCTTAAGGAAGTAACATATATATATGCGATGTCATACAAAACTTTATTTATTAGGGTATAAACTCGTTTTGTTTTGGTATGTGTAATGTTAGAATAACAAGTTACCACACGCCTCTCTCTTCTCATTAACTACTGTCAGATAAAAACAAATTTGTCTTGAGATGTGTGATGTTACTGCTAAGCTATTCTCAGTGTGACCAGCCCAACAAAATAACAACTACGACATAAGCTTGTAAAAGGGTGCAACGGTATAGACAGTTTGCAAGAGTGTGGCGACTAGTAGAATAACTGTGGCGACGAGGGAAATGAACACCCACGGATTCCTCAAGTACGTTTGTATGAAGTTAGCCCGCCACCTATTCCAGCTCTTCATGCAGTGGGCATTCACCTGTCGCTGCACGTCGTGGAGCCTGCTAGACGGGCTCATCACTCCACCCTTGTTTAGAGTGTTGTTGAGTAGCTTGGCTACCTCCTCATCGCTGCCCAACCCACTCTCGATGATCAACTTCGACCTGAGCAGCGCCACATCCTTTGCCGAGCTTATCATGTTGTCCATGAAAATCACGTAGGCCGTCACATCATTGCCAGCAGCAGGGTGGAGCCGTTCGAATGCCATCAAATTGAGGAACCTCTTCTCCGTGCCTTCGTCGACCCTAACCGCCGGCATGCTTAGCATGCCATGGTGAAAGTGGACGTCGAGGAGGCTGTCAGTATCACTCACCTTGAAAAGGATTCCCGCTTCGTAGATCTCCATTGCCGAGGGCATGACATATGCTTTCGATCCTTTGCGGTCTTGGTGGTCGTCATGGGTGAGACTTTGGTGTAAGATGTCAAGGGGGTGGAGCCCCAGGGGGTTAGTGTCAACCACATGTCGGCGCCACGGACACAGGGAATCAAGCACCATCTTGCTGATCTCTCTAGCATTCTGTAGCAATCAGTTAACAAATATATCTCCGTCAAAGAAGTTAAAAAAAAATACTTGGTTTCGGATGAGTCAAGTTTAGCTTTAAAAAGAGCACAACAATTAATTGAAGATCTAGAGGAGGATGAACCCGAAGGGATGTTGGATCATGCGTATCATGACATACCTAAGGTGAAAGTTAAACGAGGATGCAAGAAAAATAGCTACTCAAAACGGGAGGTTAGGAGAAGTGCGAGGATCAGAAAAATAAATAGTATCTAAAATGGTCATTCGTACAACAGGTTTTAAAAATGAAAGGATTTGCACCTCAATGGTGTGAGTGGATTGCGAGGTACATTCAGGGAGGGAGTGTAGGAATACGAGTTAATGACGATATCGGTCATTATTTCCAAATACTCCTCTTCAATCTTGTGGCAGGGAGATCCTTTGTCACCACTCCTCTTCAATCTTGTGGTGGATATGTTGGCAATTCTAATTGCTCGGGCCAAAGAGGATGGTCAAGTTGGTGGTTTAGTACCTCACCTTGTCGAAGGTCGAGTCTCTATCCTTCAATACGCGGATGATACAATATTATTCATGGAGCACGACACTGCGAAAGCCGTGAACATGAAATTAATATTAGCCTTCTTTGAACAGTTATCGGGACTCAAAATTAATTTTCATAAAAGTGAGGTGTATTGTTTTGGAAAAGCAAAAGACAGCCAAGAAGAATATCGTCACATATTCGGGTGTGAGATCGGTTCTTTGCCATTTAGATATTTGGGAATTCCAATACATTATAGAAAATTGTTGAATAAAGAATGGAAGAGTGTAGAGGATCGGTTTGAGAAGAAGTTAGCTTCATGGGTGGCCAAGATGTTATCATACGGAGACCGTCTTGTGCTTATTAATTCAGTATTGACAAGCCTTACTATGTTTCTTTTATCCTTCTTTGAAATACCTAAAGCGGTACGTAAAAGATTGGACTTTTATCGGTCGAGATTTTTTTGGCAAAGCGATAAGCTAAAGCGTAAGTATAGGTTAACAAAATGGAATATTGTGTGCAGACTAAAAGATCAAGGGGGTTTAGAAATTGCGGTCCTAGAAACAAAAAATAAATGTTTGCTAACCAAGTGGTTATTTAAATTAATAAATGAAGAAGGTGTGTGGCAAGAGTTGTTAATTAATAAATATCTTGGGGGTAAAACATTATCCCAAGTTCAAGCCAAACCATTTGATTCACCCTTCTGGAAAAGATTAATGAACGTGAAGGATGATTTTTTCAAGCGTGGAGAATTCGTTCTAGGTAATGGTGAGCAAGTTCGGTTTTGGGAGTATGGTTGGCTAGGACAAGTTTCATTAGCAAGTGAATATCCGAACCTCTATGCTATTTCTTCTAATAAAAATGCTACTGTACATGATGTCCTAAGTACGGTACCCATCAGCCTGCCATTCCGAAGAACTTTAGTTGCAGACAATAGGAATAGATGGTTCCATCCAGTAGAAAGACTAATGCGAGTCACCCTCCTAGATCAACCGGATATATTCAAGTGGCCTTTAACAACTAATGGACAATATTCGGTAAAATCTTATTATCTTGATTTAATTAATGGGCATACAAAATATTTGCGGAAATACTTGTGGAAACTAAAGATCCCATTGAAGATAAAGATTTTCCTATGGTTTTTAAACAGAAAAGAGATATTGACAAAAGACAATTTGGCTAAGAGACATTGGATTGGGTGTAAAAAATGCGTTTTTTGTTATAAAGATGAGTCTGTCGAGCACTTGTTTATATCATGTACTTTTGCTAGAGATATTTGGAGGCTAGTTCATTTTACTTTCAATGTTTATCCACCGACTAGTATTTCAAACTTGTTCGGATCATGGTTGAATGGGATAGACAAAGGCACAAAGGCACGAATTCGGATTGGTGTTGCGGCCATTCTTTGGGCTATTTGGAATTGCCGAAATGATATTGTATTTAACAAAGCAAATTCTTCTCACTACTTGCAGGTTATCAATATGGTTACGTATTGGATCCGGTTGTGGTCATACCTCCTTCCTGTGGATCAGCGTGGCCTTATGAAAGCAGGATGCACCCGCATGTTGACGGTGGTACGGGCTGTTTTCTACCAGGCTGGATGGCAGCACACTAGACGGATTAATGCTTAGCTTCTCCTTTTTTCACAGGTTGATATACATTGCTAATTTATGTGATCCATGAATTGTAAACTCTGATACCTTTGATTTAAATAAATGCGGCTGGCTGTGTGCATCGTTTTGACGCAGAGGCCGGGATCCGCAACCCCTTTTCTAAAAAAAAGACCTTAGGTTCATTCTTCGTTATCATTTTGGAATCTTCATTATGTAGCGTTAATCCTCATTGTATGTATAGGGTTGAACTATACGTAGTTACAACTTGAATTTGATGCAGTTGTTAACAGCTCAACAAAGGATCTCCCTAATTCTCATTCGAAAGAGAATTAATTTAATCCTTATTCAAATGAAATTAACCAAATTAAGAGATAATTTTTTCTCAACTATCACTACAAAAGGAAATCCGAGTCGAGACTGGTAACCCATGCATGTGCTATTGAAGAAAAAAAAGGAGAACTTGGCTATCGCGTTCCTCGCCGAGACGGACTCCCCCCCTTTCCCCTCCGCGTCGCTCCCGCGAGCGATCGGAGGGAACCCTAACCCTAGCCGCCAGAGGCGCTCCCTCCTCCTTCCCCTCGCCTCGCCGTCGCCGGAGCGCGTGGTCGGGCAAATTCCGGCGGCGTGGGCGGCGGCGGGGCCCTCTCTCCCCTCTCTCGGTAGCGTCCGACGCGGGACGGCGGCGTCGAGCAGTGGCGGCGCGCTTGCGAAGGGCGCGGCGGCGTGGTGGCGGGCGCTGGCGGCGGAGGTCGCGTGCGTCGCGTCCTGGCGTGGAGGGCTTCGTGGCCTGCGGAGGAGCTGCCGGAGCTCGCCCCTGGCGGCGGTTGGAGGCGGCGGCGGGCGGTTGCAGCTGGGCGGGGTCGCTGGTGGGTGGGCGGACATGTGCTGCGCCCCACGGCTGCCCTTGCCCCGACCTACTGTGGAGGCGCCATGGCAGGGTCGGCTTGTGCTGTGGGCCGGATCTGGGCCAGGCGGGCCCAGATCTGCCGGCGGCCGTGCGGCTATTCCCTCTTCTGCGCCCGAGACCACCTCTACCCGTCTGCTGCTGCTCCTTGTCGGGGAGCTCAGCGGCGGTGCTGTTCGGCCATTTGGCGGCGCTCTGTTCCGGACCTCGGAGTTTCCTTGGTTGGGTCAGGTCGGCCAGAGTGTGGTGGCGCCTCCCTTGGCGGCAAGGCCGTGGCCGTTGTGGTGCTGGTCCGACGCGCCGCCCCCGGCCCAAATCCGGGCCCTTTGGGCCCCATCTGGGTTTTAGGTGGGTCGGTCCGAATCCTCATCGGATTGGCCTTCTGTACACTGTTGGTGAAGAGCAGCTCGGATAGGGGGCGGTGGTGTCAACGGTGTGCCTTCTGCAACGCGGCGACGGGAGCTTCACGGGCCTCTCGGGGCGGAGAGGCTCGGTCTGGCTTGTGGGCCTTGACGGTGGAGGTCGGTCCCTCCCGCACGTCGGCGGTGCTACGGCTCCTAGTCCCGGCTCTTTTTCTTCGGTGTATAGGCTTCTCTGCTCTGTGCCGTGGTGAGACTTGGTGAGCGGCTTCTCGATCGGGTGGCGTTGGGCGGTATGGTGGTGTGCTCCGGTGCGCCTGGGGTGATAGGGGGCCGGGAGAAATCCCAGTCGGCTTGCCCGGTTCCGGCGCGGTGGCGTCTGTGGATGCCGCCAGTCCTTCCTGAAGGGCGTCGGGTGTTTCCCCTCCTCTCCCCGTCGCGTACCGGGGGAAACCCTTGGCAGCAGCGTCGTCGTCGTCGCATCCCTTCTTGAAGGTGTTGTTTGGTACCGGCGCTTCGGAGCACTAGGAGCGTGGTGGGAGGCCTACGGTGGGCGCAACGGTCTTGGAGCTTGTTCACTCTTGTCTTTCTGTCGCTACGGCATTTTTTCTTTTGCTTTTCTTTGTTCTTTTCTTTTGGGCGTGCCTGTGCTGTTTCCACCCCAGCACCTGTTGTTGGTTGTATCGATGGTTGCTTTATTTATAAAGCGGGGCGAAAACCTGTTTTGAGGTATTGAAGAAAAAAAAATCCCCATTGCGTCTCATATACAACTCGTTGTCTATACGAATCACGATGCAAATCTGACATCCTGAAGTTAAATGAGGTATAACTTAATTCTTGTTTGAATGAGAACGAGCAAAACCGATTAGTATAATATGTGGGCCGCCTAAGAAAAACTATATATATACACATGCACCATCTTAATTTTAGCACATTGCAGTTGGCCCCAACCAGTTTGATACTAGAGATTATGGGAAAAATCAACCAAATTCAAAGATAAGTTTTGCTCAACTGGGACAAAATATTCATGAAAATGGAAAAGAAGTGGAGAAAAACTAATTACTGAATGTGCAAGTACCTGGTATCTGTCATGATCTAGAACAAGTAGTAGCCTGTGTAGAAGAAGCAGTGGGAGCTGGTTCTCCATGACGATCATGTCAGACTGGATGTATAGCCACAAGTAGAGGTAGCCGTACGGGCTAAAGACGGGGTCGTTGGGGGCGTAATCCTCGTGCACCTTCCCCCGTAGCGCGTCCATCCTCATGGCCTCCAGCAGAAAGCAGCCGTCGGTGAACATGAGCTCCACAAACCTCTGGCTGTTTTCTGGCCCACGCCACTGGTCGCCGAGGTCCTTGTAGGCGTCCTGGAGCTGCTGCGTCACCTCCGCCACTGCGGCAACGAACTGCCGCAGCGGTTTTCCGGAGCGCTTGACGAGGTGCACCACCGACCGGCGCTTGTGCTCCTCCATGGGGAGCAGGTCCGGCTCGCCGTGGTGGAAGGGGCCCAGTGACACCAGCTCCGGCCGGTACGCCTTGCTGTTGTGCAGGTTCTTGATTCGCTCCGGCACCAGGTAGATGGAGTGCCTCTTCCACCGCGCCATCTCGACCGCCGGGTCGATGTCGCCGATCGTCTTCTCCATCTCCACCACCCAGTTGCTAGAGCCGATGGATGGTGCATGCTCTATCCTTACGCCGTACTTGTCCATGTTGATATATTTTGTAAGCTCACCTTAATCAGGTTGTGTGTTTGCTCCATATTATATATACGGGCAAGCTCTCTCTACACTTCTACTACAGTACAACTGATCGAGCAAGCTTTCGCTACAACACATGGATAGTAAACCGAGCTTGCGTAAGAATTACTACCAAAGATTTGATTGAAAAGAGAGACACTTCATGGAACAGCTGGAATGTGTTAAAGCATTAAAGGGTTGTCTACTAAAGATAGCTATGAAAAGCTAGATACTCAATCTATCCATGGAGTGGACTGACTACGTACATGGGGCTATGACAGTAAACTGGTCTCCGGAAACCTTTCGTATATCGAAGGCAAAGAAAAAGAAAAGACCCGGCGGGCCCGGTCATGAAGGAAGCGTGCGTCTTTGGTGCAATCTGTCGCGCTTTGTGCAGTTCTTGCCTCCTTCCGTCACACTGGGCAGCCAAGTGGCCCCAAAAGATCCATTGGGGTTACCTTCAACGACAAAAAAAGATCCATTGGGGTTTAGACATAAAAATCGCTCAGAGCCGCACTCCAAATGTTCGGGCCGACCCAAAATGTGTCCAACAGCCCTAAGCCATCCTGTGAACCTAGGGTCTGCTCGGGATGTGGGACATGCCCTCCAACAGGCGACCTCCACTTGTCATATAGACATAAGCCGCCAGGCGTGATTTGTTTGCCCCTACCCGTCTTGTTGTTTCCTCTCGCCAGGGATTCAAATCATTGCTTGTCGTCGCCAACTCGATTCGCACCGAATTCCCCCGCCGCCGCCTCCCATCTGCAGGTACTCCCACGACGAGCCACCATCCCCGACACTTCTCGATTTGCTGTTGCCAACCTCCGAGCTCCGTTCGTCAATGCCGGCAGCAGGCACCCTTGATCCCCTCCTGCTACGACCTGCTGATGCATGTAAAATGCATACATGAACTTTGCATTATATTACTCATATTTCATTCATATTTGCATCATATAAGGGTTATATCAATGTTTTATAATGTTCTGGGGAATATTTCACAGTTTCCCTATTTATTTGGAATTAACCCTGCACTGTCAGAAAACCCCTTTTTTCTATATTTTCATGTTTCAAGGACCCAAACGGCGTCCAAATGACCTGAAACTTCGCGAACATCAGTTTTTGGAAGTAAGAAGGAGTAGGAGCCAAGGAAGCGCACGAGAGGAGGCCTAAGGCCCAAAAATGGGTAGCCCACGCAGCCAGATTCCTTGGCCGTGTGGGGCCCACCTTCTGGAGCCTCGTGGCTCCGATGCCGTCGATCTTCGTCTCCACGCCTCCGTCTTGACCTAAAAACGCCTATAAAAATACTGCCCCGAGCCCTTTCGGAGAGGAGCGCCGCAGAAACACAGAAACCACGAAACAGAGACCTGGAGCTGCAGATTGGAGGGGGAAAACTCCGGCGGGGCGCTGCCGGTGTGGTCTCCACCTTCTCCAACAACGTCTCCACCGTCTCCATGATGAAGAGTGAGTAGTCCACCCCTGGACTATGGGTTTGTGGAAGTAACTTATGTATCTCTCGTCTCTCTTGAGCTTCACTAATTAGTGCCATATGAGCTGCTGAACATGATTATGGTCATATATGTAATACCTTTGTGGTGGATCTCTTAAGTTGATATATGTTATGGTGATTGCAATTGTTATATCTTTGTTATGAAAGTAGATGCATATTATGTACCCCGTTTTTGTTTATGTGTTATGATCCAACATATGTATGAGGGCGTGTGAGGGGCAACGTGTGCATTAGTTGGAGTAACGGGGGGTGGTGAGTGCGGTAAGTTGACAGCAATAACGTGATCCACTTGGGTGTTTACCTTACTTTGTTGCCTCACTAGGGATAAAAAGGAATATCATGCTACCGGGATATGGGTGACTATGCCATTTTCTCCATGACTAGATCTAGCATGTTCTTATTCTAACTTCATGTCATAGAACTTAAACCTATACTCTGTTTATCTTAATTACTGAGGTGTTATGATTTAGTTCGTATCTTGGTGGATTATAAGAGAGGTTAATAACCAAAAGACCTCTATGTTAGGATGTGATGCCCATATTATTAATAACTTGTTTTATTGCAATCTCATATGTCAATTGCTATTTTCCATTATCTAGCACTATATAAAAGAGAGAGTGCATTTGCGAAACCATGAACCCCAGTCCATTTTTAATCATAAGAAACACCTTTCCAACACTTTATTAGCACTTTACATTTTTTGTCATTTAAAAATCCGAAAATACAAAAACAATTTTATATCTTGCAAACATCATACAAAACACAAAAACATCATCCATTATCATTTACACCATCCTTGCATATTTATTTACCATCACTGCATATTTATTTCTTGCTTTGCATTTACTTTGTTTTCATCTCTTTGCTCACACCTTGTGCTTGACAACCACTTGGTGAGGTTGAGGGCACAAAACATCTTGTTTTGTTTTGTTTTGTTTTGCAGGTAATCAAGAGAAGGACAAGAGGGTAAATCTTCTACACACAGTTCCCCGAGAGTTCGATATAAACCCTCGAGTCACCCTTGTGGGGAAAACAAGTCTTCCGCATCTACAAACTCTGCACTTGGAGCTCAACCTAAGCGTATTATCTTCACGCCCAGCACCTGCCCACCCCGACTTGATCTGTGACGACCGAGACGACGCTTCCCCGAGCACCTTCTCGGCTTCTCCGTACACTCAGTCCATCGGCTGCCGCTGACCCGTCCACGAAGCTCCGTCTGTCCCGATAACCTGCAACTTGGCAGACGCAGGTCTGCACTGGACGCACCTCCATGAAGGTATTCCTCCTCCACGGACACCATCTCCGATTCCTGAAGAATCCGAAGGAGGCTCTCCATCTAGGGGTGAATCAGAAAATGGAGATGGTCCTGTTGGGGGATTCACCAGAGTGAGTTGTCATGCTCGCGGAACTTACACCCATCCGTTTATCTTCTTTTTGTTCTTTCCTCAAGCGGGGATTTTACTCGATTCGGTAATCATTGCAGGCACTGCAAGAACGATTGAGCCTCAAGAAAAATATCTAGAGGTCAGTTGTTTTCCTTATTCTCTTTTGGTACAATAAGCTCAACGGTAATTTAGTTGAGTCATAGTTTTGCTAATCTCCCTAATTGTTTTGCCCTATATGGTATGGTATATTATACTTGTTTTCCCATGATGTATTTTGTCCCCATCTTTCACTAGTAGAAAACATGCCTTCGGTTCAGAGCATTGGACACCTTTAGTCCCGAATTCGACTGGAACCGCGACTAATAACAGCAATAGTCACGGTTCCAACGGTTAAGACGCCATCACGGGCACAGACCCTTCTGTTCCGGTTCCAGAGGCACCTTTAGTTCCAGTTTGAAATACCAATCGCGACTAATGTGATCCCCTGGAACGCGCTTTGGAAGTTAATCGGCACGCCGCCGTATTGAGTGCGCTTTGGAAGATGATCAGCCGGCGATACACACGAAATTAATCGATGTGTGGAATACGAAGGTGCAGCGCCGCCGGCCGCCGGCCTCACTGCTCGCTGGCCGCCGGCCTCCCTCTCCGCCCTATAAAAGCTACACTAATCCATGGCCTAAGCACACACATAATCTCTCTCTATCCCTGCTCTCTTCTATTCCAACAGAGCCACTCGCGCGCGTCCCTCCGTCTCGGTTGTACTACTTCGCCAAAGAAGACATGGACTTCAAGGGGTCACCCTCCGTGCATCACGCGTAGAGTGGTGGATCCGCCACGTGAAGAAGGTGTATCTCGACGCCGCACCGATCAAGAGCGTTGGACTCGACTGCGAGTTCACCGACCCATTCCCGGGTCGCCAGAGGGATCTTGCACTCGAGGATTGGCAGCGCGCCGCCGTCATTCAGCTCTCGGTGGCGACCGAGACTCTTATTTTCCAGATTTGCAGGGCTGATCGGGTGCCGAAGCTACTCGTCGATTTCTTAGGTGACAAGACCATCAACTTATTCGGCGTGGCTTTCCACAATGATGTGCGAAAGCTGCGCTACTACGGAATAACAATTCTGTCCGCGGTCGACCTCTAGAGGGATAGTCAGAACCCAACCAGCAATCCTACTCCGAGCTTGTATGCTCTCTCCAATGCTATCGTTGGGACAAGACTTAAGAAGAAGAAAAAGAAGAAGGACAAGAAAAATGACAAGGAGGACGACGACGAAGAAGAAGAAGACCAAATTTCCGGATGGGGCAATGTTCCATTGAGCCACGAGAAAGTCGTCTATGCCGCTCTAGACGCTCGCCTCGGCTTCGAGATTGCACGGAAGTGGTATAATACCAATGTCGATTGATATGATGAGTAGACCGCTGTGTGTTCGATCGATCTCATGTATTCGAATTATTATTATTATTCCTATCGGTTAGGTTTGGTTTCGGTCAATTTGATTTATGTATTCGAATTATTATTACTTAATCGGTTCGGTTCGGTTTCGAGATTGCACGGAAGTGGTATAATATGATTTTTCTCTCTACAAATAACAGAAAAATAAATTACTACGTAATCATTAATATTTTATGCAAAATTTATATGAAAACAATATTTAGCTGGATTTCGATTATATGGATTAAATCAAAACAATATTTTATGGATTATATGGATTATTCGGTCAATTTGGTTTATGTATTCGAAATATTTGGATTCCTATCGGTTCGGTTTGAAGATATGAATATTTCCATATTTCCATATAAATATGATTTTTCTCTACAAATAACAGAAAAATAAATTATCAATTATTATTACTTAATCATTAATAATTTATGCATAAGATTATATGAAAACAATAATTAGATGGACTTCGATTTTATGGATTATATGAAAACAATATTTTATGGATTATATAGATTTTTGTTATTTGTTAACAATTATTATTACTTAAACATTAATATTTATGTTAATATAGGTTTAGAATTCAAAAAATCATATGCATGTTACATCAAAGTCTAGAGGATGAGAAGACTGATACCATAATATTGTCAGGATATTATCAGTGCAAGCTTGGAAACTAGTTGGAAGAGAACTCATAAGTTGTGCTGGGGGTGGAGCAGTCTGTGAGGATGGTGACCGATCGGGAAGTTTCATCACTAGAGCTGGGGTGGAGCAGTGTGTACAGAATTGAGATTACGATTAGAGATTAGCCGGGGTGGAGCAGTGTGTGGGACTTGAGATTACGATTAGAGATTAAACTGACAAATAATTCAAAGATTTGAAATATACAAAAAAAATCAAAAAACTATTCCAAAGATTCCAGAAAAATATGCGAACCCCGGCCTAGCCGCAACATCTTCCCGGCCGCGCGAGTTTTAGTCCCGGTTCCAGACTGAATCGGGACTAAAGGCTCCAACCTTTAGTCCTGATTCTACAGTCCCGGTTGGCAAACCGGGACTGTTGATCTTTTTTCTACTAGTGTTTGTCTCGCGGCAGCAGCAATATTTGCCTGTTCCGTGATCATGAATTAGATTACTCACTTGCATTGTTACCATTGAATTATGCGGTCGTACATGCAAATGACAACTCATTTTGAATCTATTAGCATAGATAAACTGGTGCCATTTTTTTTACTTGTCTATAATATGTGTCCGTAATTTTCCTCATGATAATTTTGCTTACCGTCAGCTTGTGCAATTGAAATCAAGTGATCCCAGGAGCAGAAATCAACATTGGAAGCCGCTCCAGGCCATGAGTGTTGAGCTTGCGACAGCCCCCACCGTGCTTTCAAAAATTCATCATGTTATAATTGCCATGAAAGGTAGTGACAACTCTCCCCCTGTAACCATTGGACTGAGAGGTGTGACGAAACTTTAGGTAAGGCTCAACATTCCACTAGTGGAAATCGGGGCCCTAGTCCCGGTTCTAGAGGCACTCTATTCCCGGTTAGGCAACCGGGACTACCAAAGCGGGATTAGAGCCCCCCACCTTTGGTCTCGGCTCATTACAAACCGGGACCAGAGCCCCCCCCCCCCCCCCCCCCCATCCCAATGAGCGCCTCCCACGTGCCCGACAGAGTCCGCGGGGTCGAACCCTTTTAGTCCCGGTTCGTAACACGAACCGGGACTAGGGTTTTGCTTTTTTTCGACCAATTTTCAGGGATTTAGGGTTTTAGGAAGGGGGTAGGGGTAGGGGTTTCGGATGGTATCACATCAATGCGCCAAAAACACGTTATGATATATATAAATTACTATAGGAAGCTAGATGATCACATATATACAAATTATATGAAGATTGCTGACACATACACAATTAAGTACGTAGTACATAAAGATCACGTTTCCCGGTTCTAGGTACTTAGTTTCATGTAGATCACTACTACTTAGAAGTATAGTGGTACTCTCCGAATCTAGGTATGACTTGCGCAAGGTAAAAATCCCGCCAACTCCTCCGCAATTGCTTTGAAGCGTGCCTGTATTGGTATCTCGTTGCGCTTTCTTGCCAACTGTAAAAGAATGATATCAGAATGAATACATGAGTTGTGTGTATATATATCAAATGAATGAAACTCATGAGTTGTGTGTATATATATCAAATAATGTTGTGAATAATGTTTACGTACTTCCCGACTTCTTTTGCTCTTCAAACTCTCGTTGACCACAATGTGTATGTACTCGCAAACGTAGAATCCACATAAATCAGTTTCTGGTGGCTGTATAAGGCAAGACTATAGAAGAATAGAATTTAATCAAATAATAATCAAGTATGATAATGGTTCATTGGCCTAGGTATAGTACTGCTTACGTTGCTTGGAGGCCCTAGCAGTTTCTTTGGCCATCCACCGGCCGGATCGTCCGCGATGAACGTAATGAACAAATGAGTCATAAATTCTTTGATATCAGGAAATGAACGAAAGAGGCGATAAGAAATGAGATTACTTTGCCACCAAATCAAAACATGACTTGTACTCTTTTGGGCATCTCCTTAACGAGTCAAGGACATGAATTTCTCCGTCCCGTAAATTAATGACGAGAAGAATAAAGTGGTACCTGCATAACTCATCAGTTAAACTTAACACCGGGTGAGAAAAATAGAAAGTGTAATAAACAGTAACACTCACTTGAAGTTGTAAGGCCATAATATATATGTTTTGTCAGCTTGTCGCTTGAAAAACATTAGCAAATTCGCCGGTGTATCCTTGTTAAGTTTTGGATCTTCTATGTTCTTTTCATGCATTATATCAGGGTCAATGAACCCAATGTGCTTGATTTCATCCATTTTGCATTCGAACATCTTCATTCTGCATAATATAGTGCACAAAATATTATAGTGAGGATAATCAAAGACAAGTAGTGAGCTGAGCTAAAGAGTTAAAGACAATAGGAACTGATGATGGATTTGTCGAGGGCCCGAAGATTGTATAACTGAAAAAGTTCGCTGAAGTCAATGATAATAGCGTATTCTTGGAATTAGTGCTCTTCCTTAACTGCCAACAAGAGACCGGTGTACCCGTCCTTTGCGGCTTTCTTGTACCAGGTTTGCAACTGACGCATTCTTGTTGGTAAGTCGCCCTGGACAAAATCTTCCCCGGGAACATAGTTAGCAACAACATAAGCGATGGGGAAATCAGTCCCGCATAAACCAGCTCCCGCACATTGATGTTTTTGAGAACTTTATCGTCAAACACCTTGAGCGGGGGGGACCGATTGTGCGTCTTGATCTCTGAGCTGGGCAACTTGTTTCCCTTTTTTCGGTCGATTTTCCATCTCATCGTCATATGACTTATCAATCGACCGCTCATAGTCTGTTGGCGGCTTTGGTGGAGGGTTATATAGGTTATCGAGGCAACGTTCAATGGCCTCCTTAGGAATTCCGACTGTAAATTTTGGAGAGGGCACTTTCTTCGCTTTCACGCGGGCATTCCATTCATCCAGTGCGGCCTGGACAGTGGGGGCGTTTTCCTCGACAGTGTTTTCCCAAGGTAACTTCCCAAAAGGCGGCGGTGTTTTCTCCTTTCTAGGTTTCTTCCTAATCGGAGAACCGGATGTGCGCTTCTTCCGGAGAAACTTTACGGGCGGCGAAGATCGAGGGGGGGGGGGGGCGGGGGAGGTAGGCTCTGCTGATGAGGTGGAGATAGACTCGCGCTGGGGTCCCTCTCGGGGAGGTGTGGGCTTTGCTGATGAGATGGAGATGGACTCCTACAAGGAGGAGTTGGTGGCCTTGGCAAGGGGTCTGGAAAGACGATGTATTTCTTATTCCACAGGGCGAAGCCACGCCTGACGTCTCCCAATGTCTTCTCCTCGTCAGCTCCAGGAATCTCAAATTCCATCATTTCAAATCCCCGCATAATTTCGTCCATCCCGACACGAGCTTAGCCAGCTGGAATTTCACCACAATGGTAGAGTTCTCCAGGTTCAATTACTGAAGCAACGCCCACCACCACCTTCAAAGATATGTTTCTCATTTACATATGTAGCTCACAACTTGTCGGCTCCGTGATGTCATCCACGGGGTAGGGACCATCGACTTGAAGCTGCGTGGAACCCACGCGGCTTATACGTTGAGATGGGGCGGTATCGGCTTGAGCCTCTAATTCTAGCTGCTGCTGAGGTACCCTCCTTTGCTCCTTCATTGCGTTCAGTTCCTCCCGTGTCTGCTTCAACACACGTTCCAATTCTGATAAGCGGTCGGCCTCCTTCTTCTTAGTTTTGCTGCGGCTTCTATAAGTGTCAGCAATCCGGCCACGCACTCTTAAACGTAGCACCGCCGGGATAGCCTCGAACTCGTCCAATGTGTTCAGGATTCCCCAGGGCTCGTGTCAGCTCGTCATCCTCTCTATTAGGTGTGAACACACCCGCACGAACATCTCTTATTGCATCTTCAAACTTCTTTGTGACTATTACGATTTTCTCCTTCCATTTTCCTTATGCAACAATCTTTCCTGTCTCTGGGTCCAACCCTGCCCCATGCGCGAACAACCAGAATTTAGACCTCTCGGGCCAGCAAGTGTCTGTGGAACGACCCCTGTTCGAAGCAGTTCTGCTTCATAGGCTAACCACCCACCTGTTCCCAATTTATGGTGGTGTTTCTTCTGCTTAGCATTATCCTTATTTGTCTCCGCTCGGGCCACAGCCGTAGACGATTTCCTATACGCCTTAAACGCCTCCCAGTCAGGTTCTAACTTCTTTAGTGTTTCACTGAAATCTGGATCTTCATTTGTTTCTTCATATTTATTCCATCACTTTTTCTTCCAGCTCTGGAATTGTTCCGCCATCTTCTTAAGGATCCACTTCTTGAGGTTGTCGCTCTTGACTTTAGAGAGATTTGTCGGGAAGTTGAAATGTGTCAAGAGCGTGTTGTAGACCAAATCTTTAAGAACTTGGTGGACATAACAGGTCATCTTGATGTGCGGCCGCCGGCTTATTCCATTCGGGAATGCTGATCGGGATCATGTCCCTAACAATAACTCCAGCTTGACTTATAAATTTGTTGCGGTTCTGTTTTGGTTCCAGCGGTTCGCCGGAATCAGCAATTTCCTCGATCGGTAACTTTGGATCCTCGCTCGTCATCCTTTTTGTCTTGCCCCGAGGAGCACATGGGTTTTTGGCAGATTTGCTCGATCCGGAGGGCTAAGAGAAAAATGAGTCGTTAATAAGTGCAATACAAATCAATTAATGCATCTAGTGATCCTCTCTCTCTATATATATAATATATATATACACCTCGTCGGAGTTTCTTTCGGCCAAATGTTCTTGCCGAAGTCCATCACCATGCTCGTTTAGAAATTGTGTGAAACCATCATTATCGTCGGCATCTTCTCCACCGGCATCTTCTCCACGGGCAACTTCTTGAGGTCGGGCATCGTTATAAATGATCTGTTGAAGTAGGTCTTCTCTCTCCTCGTCTCGCTGCAAGTTATCCATATCTCAAATCTACCTGCAATCAATAAAATTTACATATGTAAAATTGCATCTATAAATTATAATAAGAAAATGCCATTCTACAATGATAAAAAAATACCGCCCAAAATTTGGGCCAGCATTGGGTCCTACCTGCCAGCCCAAATTTGGGCCAGCAGCAGGTCCTTTAAAATTCCAGCCCCACGTCCTGCCAGCCACAATTTGGGCCAGCATTGGGTCGAGGCGCCGCGTCCACCCCCTGACCAGGAGCGCTTGGTCAATGCTGGCCCACCTGCCAGCGACCTACTCCGCCAACCGCCTCGTCTCCCCGCACGGCCAATACGCTCGACCAACCGCCCCGTCTCCCCGCACGACGCCGCGTGACCGTCCAACTGGCCACGCGCGCGGTCAATCCTGACCCACTTGCCAGTGACCCACCGCCCAACCGCCCTCGTCTCCCCAACCCGTCCTTAATGCTGGCCGGCCCACCTGCTAGTGACCCACCTGGCCCCCTCGCCTTCCCACCCCGCAGTCAATGCTGGTCCTTTAAAAATGGACCCCGGCCGTGGGATAGCGACAGTCCCCACCTTCGACGCCTCCCTCCCCAACCCTGGCCATGTCGTGGTGGTTCAAGCCAGGCAAGAACCAGCGTGAGACCGACGGCTCCGGCCGGCGCGGAGCGCTTCCTCCTCCTCCGCCACCGCCGGCCGCTTTCGGCCTCGCTCCGGAGAGTGTGCAGATGGTCGGGGGAGCGGCGCCGGCCACGGCGCCAGCGCCTTCGTGCCGTGAGAAGAAGAAGCGGATGCGGCGCTACATCCGCGCGGAGGAGTGCTGGTGGCATTGGAACAATGCAACCGCGGTGTACTGGCCGGACGTCCACCTCCTGGAGGACTGGCACCTAAATCCGCAGCGGATTCCGGTGCCGCCCATTCCGGCCATTGGCCGGGCCAGGGCGGTGGAGATCGCGCGCCGCCGCCGCCTCCTCCCGCCGGACCTCTACGACGACCCCGTGTACGGGCCAACGTCCCCGAACTGGGACGAATGGTTCGCGGCCGAGCACGACGACCGCCGCCGCGCCTATTTTGCACCGACGCCAGCACCGCCGCCGGTCCAGGAGCTCCCGGCGTACCCCGCACCGCAGCCCGGCCAGGAGCCCGAGCTGTGGATCGAGGAGCCCGTCCTCGACGACGACGACCCGGAGATGAAGGTCGTCTACGAGGCCTGCCTCCGCACCCTCGTCGAAGACGAAGTGAAGTGCTGGGAGCGGGTCGTGGCCCAGGCCGCCATGCCGCCGCCAATGACGTGGTGGCAGCATCTGGCTCAGGAGCATGAGGCGGCCCAGGAGCCGGAGATGGAGGTGGAGCCAATGGCCAGCGGCCTACTCCGCCAGTCCTGGACTTGGACTGGCCAGGTCCCAAGTCCGCCGCAGGAGCCGGCCCAGGAGCAGCCGCCGCAGGAGCCGAAGGAGCAGTGATGACTGAGTTGAAGATCTTCTTCTCAGCAGTTGGGAAACCCCAAGAGGAAGGCGTGAAGCAGTGCAGCAGCAAGTTTCCCTCAGTTATGAAACCAAGGTTATCAATCCAGTAGGAGATGAAGATTCTTCTGAAGGTTGTTGGCGGCGCCGTTTACGATAACCAACGCGGAACCTTCACACAACACAACAAAGATACTTTGCCCCAACTTAACGGTGAGGTTGTCAATCTCACTGGCTTGCTGTAAACAAATGGTTAAACGTATGGTGTGGAAAATGATGTTTGTTTGCAGAGAATGAAAGTAACAGTTTGCAGTAGGTTGTGTTATCAATGTAAAGAAAAAGAGACCGGAGTCGACAGTTCACTAGTGGTGTCTCTCCATAAATAATAATAGCATAGATGAAGGTAAACAAATTACAGCTGGGCAATTGACATAATAAAGAACTGCATAAAATGCATATACTAGTCATGGTGTCTAGTGTGAGATTCATTTGGGCATTACAACATGATACATAAACCGTTATCCAACTACATCTATGACTAATAATCCACCTTCCGGATAGCATCCGCAACACCTTTCAGTATTAAGTTGCAAGCAACAGATTATTGCATTAAGCAAAGTGTGTAATGTAAGTAATACAATTATCCTTAGACAAACACTACTGTTTTATCCCTAGTAGCAACAGTACATTCACAATCTTAGAGGTTGTTGTCACTCCCCAGATTAAATGAAGACATGAACCCACTATCGAGCATAAATACTCCCTCTTGGAGTCACAAGCATCTACTTGGCCACAGCATCTACTAGTAACGGAGAGCATGCAAGATTATAAATAACACACAAATAATATATTATGAAGCAAATGACATATTACTCAATATTCATCGGATCCCAGCAAACACAACATGTAGCATTACATAAAGATGATCTTGATCATGATAGGCAGCTCACAAGATCTAAACATGATGGCACAATAGGAGAAGACAACCATCTAGCTATTGCTATGGACCCGTAGTCCAGCGATGAACTACTCACGCATCAGTCCGGAGGTGGGCATGGTGATGTAGAGCCCTCCGATGATGATTCCCCTCTCCGGCAGGTTGCCGGGAAGAGCTTCTGAACCCTCCCGAACTAGGGTTGACGACGGCGGCGGCTCCGTAATGTTTTCTAGAAAAGTGTTCGGGTCTTTAGGGTTTTCCCGTCGTGGGGTCTTTATAGGCAAAAGGGTGAAGGAGTTGGAGCCCCGAGGGGCCCACACCACGTGGTGGCGCGGCCAAGGAGGGAGCCGCGCCTCCACCAGGTGAGGCCGCCTCGTGGCCCCCCTCCGTCTCCTCTTCGGTGTTCTGGATGCTTCCGGGGAAAATAGGGATATTGGCTTTTGTTTCGTGCAATTCCGAGAATCTTTCCTTAACAGTTTTTCTGAAACCAAAAACAACAGAAAACAGGGAACTGGCACTGTGGCATCTTGTTAATAGGTTAGTCCCAGAAAATGCATAAAAACCATATAAAGTGTATATAAAACATGTAGCAATGGGTATAATATAAGCATGGAACATAAGAAATTATAGATATGTTGGAGACGTATCAAGCATCCCCAAGCTTAGTTCTACTCGTCCCGAGTAGGTAAAACGATAACAAGAATAATTTCTGAAGTGACATGCTTTCACACAATCTTGATCATATAATATTGTAAAGCTCATGTTATGAATGAAGTGATTCAAGGCAATGGTCTATAGTTTGCTAACAAATAGACAAGGAGTAAACAACTACATCATATAAGTAAAAACTTTTCATGGATAGTACTTTCAAACAAGCATCAAAAAGATTTGCATAAGAGTTAACTCATAAAGCAATAGTTTCTAAGTAAAAGAGCATTGAAGCAACACAAAGGAAGATAGAAGTTTCAGCATTGGCTTTCAACTTTTGAACACGTATATCATATAGATAGTTGTCAACACAAAGAAGTATAACAAGTGCAATAAGTAAGCATATAAGAATTGTTGCACACAGTTGACACAAGTGTTTGCTTCGGGGATAGAAAGAAGTAGGTAAACTGACTCAACATAAAGTAAAAGATAGGCCCTTCGTAGAGGGAAGCAGGGATACAAACATGTGCTAGAGCTTTTTAGTTTTTATAGGTTTTTGAAATCATATAGAGTGCATAAAAGTAAGTTTTTGAGTGGTGTTTGTCGTTGTCAACGAATGGTATGGGCACTCTACCCCCTTGTCAACCAGACTTTCAAGAGCGGCTCCCATTGAAGGACGTTATTTCTACCCAAGAGTAGATCATCCCTCTTATCTCTTTTGTTTACACATGCAGTTAAAAACTGGTATTATTGCTTGGCTGATTAGATCAGGGCAAAAATGTGAAGAGAATGCAGCGGTTAAAGTTGTAATTAATTGGGACTGGGCACCCCATTTGCCAGCTCTTTTTGCTAAGTTAATGGATAAGCGGTGTATATGCCACTAGTCCGGTTGGTAAAAGTCTGTCTAAAAGCAAATGACAAGGTTGATATTCGTAACGCCACATACTTCCTCATGAGCTAATAAGCATTGACACAAATAAGGGATAATAAGTTTTTAATAAAAGGTAGCAAACGAAGTATTTGATTGGAATGGCAGGAAATACCATGTAGTAGGTAGGTATGGTGGACACAGATGACATGGGTTTTGGCTCAAGGTTTTGGATGCATGAGAAGCATTCCCTCTCAGTACAAGGCTTTGGCTAGGAAGGTTATTTGAAGCAAACACAAGTATAAACTATGACAACAAGACGTATATAAAAACATATTGCAAGCATTATAAAACTCTACATTGTCTTCCTTGTTGTTCAAATACCTTTATTAGAAAATATCGAGACCTTAGAGATACCAAACATGCAAACCAAATTTCAATAAGCTTTACGGTAGTTCTTCACTGATGGGTTTTAACTACATGATGTAAAAGCTTAAACATGATCTACTTGAGAGCTCAAAACAATTGCCAAGCACCACAACATACAAGATAACAATCCATAAGAGCATGTATATCTTTTCATTATACCATCTACCACATTTAGCATTTTCTGTTTCCAACCAAACACCAATCAACTTATTTAAATATAAACTCTCCAAGTATTTATCAGTGAGACTAGAGAGTATAACATAAGAGAACTAACAGCTCTAAACAAGAGATGCATGAAAAACAAGAGCTGAAAGCATTGAAGTAACATAGAAGAATACTCAACAAATATAAGTGAAGAATAGGAGTATTCAGAAGAAAAAGCGGAGCGTGTCTCTCTCCCACAAAGGAATGCTAGGATCCATTTTATTCAGAGAATGAAAATAACAAAAGCAAAAGTAAAAACAAATAGACGCTTCAAGTAAAGCACATAAGATGTGACGGAATTAAAATATAGTTTCACTAGAGATGACCTGATACTTTGTTGATGAAGAAGGGGATGCCTTGGGCATCCCCAAGCTTTGACGCTTGAGTCTTCTTGAAATATGCTTGGGTGAGCCACGGGGGCATCCCCAAGCTTAGGCTTTTTCATCTTCTTGATCACATCATATCATCCTCTCTCTTGATCCTTGAAAACTTCCTCCACACCAAACTCAAAGTAAACTTCATTAGAGGGTTAGTGCATAATCAAAAATTCTAATATTCTGCATGGAAAAAATCATTACACATGCTACTGGACATTAGCTACAGCCACTAGTATTTTGTGGAGCAAAAAGATCCACTCAAAAACAGCAAAATGAGCAATGCAAAATAAATGGCAGAATCTGTCAAAAACAGAACAGTCCGTAAAGACGAATTTTTTCGATACACTAAACTTGCTCAAATAAGAAAACTCAACACTAATGAAAGTTGCGTACATATCTGTGGATCACGCAGAGAAAATATCGGATTTTTTCGATTTTTCTGTAAGGAGGTATGAATTAAACGGTGGACAGCAGAAAACTGTTCCTGCACAGAAATCCAAATCTAGCATCAACTTTCTACTAGAGGCTTAACTTGACACAACAATGCGATAAAATAAAGATACAAAGGAATTGCTACAGAGGTAGACATGTTCCTTCACTCAATATAAAATAAAATAACAGAAATAAAAAGTGAGTTGTCTCCCATAAGCGCTTTTCTTTAACGCCTTTCAGTTAGGCACAGAAAGTAATACTCAAGTGTTTCCAAAAGATGAAGCATCAACAGAATAATTTGTTCGAATGATAGAATCAAAAGGTAGCTTCATTCTTTTTCTAGGGAAGTGTTCGATACCTTTCTCGAGTGGGAATTGGTCTCTAATATTTCCTTTTTTCATATCAATAATAGCACCCACAGTTCTAAGAAAAGGTCTTCCCGACACAATTGGACAAGATGGGTTGCATTCAATATCCAAGACAATAAAATCAACGGGGAAAAGGTTATTGTTAACCATAATAAGAACATCATTAACTCTCCCCAAAGGTTTCTTTAAAGTATTATCATCAAGAAAAACATCCAAATAGCAATGTTCCAAAGGTGGCAAATCAAACATATCATAGAGCTTTTTAGGCATAACAGAGATACTTGCACCAAGGTCACATAAAGCATCGCAATCAAATTCATTCACCTTTATTTTAATGATGGGCTCCCAACCATCTTCTAACTTCCTAGGGATAGAAGCTTCAAGTTTTAATTTCTCTTCCCTAGCTTTAATGAGAGCATTTATAATATGAGTAGTAAATGCCATGTGTATGGTACTAGCATTAGAACTTTTAGCTAACTTTTGCAAGAACTTAATAAATTCAGAGATATTACAATCACCAAAATCAAAATTATTATCATCAAAAGAAACCCAACCATTATCGCCTATGTTCTTAAAAATTTCAGTACTTTTATCAAGAACAGTTTCAGCAGTTTTAATTTTTTGGAAGAAGTAGAGGAAACATTGTCAACACCAATTATGTTACCATTGACAGTAGGAGGTTTACTAGCATGTTAAGTAACATTATTTTCAGTATTAGTAAAAGTATAAACTCTAGCAATATTATTCTTTTTAGCTAGTTCTTCTTCTCTTTCTCATCTAGCATGCAACTAAGCCATCATTCTAACATTATCATCAAATCTTACTTGAATGGCATTAATTTTAGCAAAGGTATTACTCTCTTTAGTATCTTTAGGCATAACTTTAGATTTCAAAAGATCAACATCAAGAGCAAGACTATCAACATTAGAGGCAAGAATATCAATTTTCCCAAGTTTTTCCTCAACAGTTTTATTAAAGGCAGTTTGTATAGTGATAAAATTCTTAAGCATGGTTTCAAGTTAAGAGGAGGCATTTCTATTATTGCTATAAGAATTACCATAACTATTACCATTATTAGCAGGATAAGGCTTGTAGTTGTTGTTACCTGATGACCCAAAAGTATAGGGGGTGTATCGTAGTACTTTCGATAAATAAGAGTGTCGAACCCAACGAGGAGCAGAAGGTGCTGACAAGCAGTTTTGATGAGGATTTCACTGTAAACACTAGCAGACAAGTTTTTAGGAGTTTTTGATATAACAGATAAATAAAGTGCGAGTAAATAAAGCGCAACAATTATAATTGCAGCGAGTGGCCCAATCCTTTCTAGAGCAAAGGACAAGCCGGTTTGTTTACTTATGATGACCAAACGTTCCTGAGGACACACGGGATTTCTGTCTAGTGCTTTCGCTTCATATAGATGATTAATCTTTAGTGTTTCGATAAGTGTCATGTGGGTGAACCTATGCTAATGCACCACCCTTCCTAGGACTAATACATACTTGTGATTATACCCCTAGTAAGCATCTGCAAATACTAGAAAGTAATTAAGATAAATCTAACCACAGCCTTAAACTCTGAGATCCTACCATCCCTCATGCATCGAGATACTAACGGGGGTTTAGGTTTCTGTCACTCCGGCAACCCCACAATTAATATTCGAATACACAATGCATTCCCCTAGGCCCATAAAGGTGAAGTGTCATGTAGTCGACGTTCACATGACACCACTAGAAGAATAGCACCACAACTTAAATATCAAAACATTAAATATTACTCAACATAGTTCACTATTAACATCTAGACTTCTCCCATGTCCGCAAGAACTAAACGAACTACTCACGACACATCATTGGGAACATGATCAGAGGTGATATAATGATGGGTAACAATCTGAACATAAACCTTAATTCAACGGTTTCACTCAATAGCATCAATAACAAGAGTAATCAACATCGAGAGAGTTTCCCCTATCAAACACACAAGATTCAGCCCTGGATGTTACAGCGGGAACGGAGTGGACCGATGGAGATGACGGTGTCGGCGGTGGAGATGGTGGTGATGATGATCCCGATGAAGTGCAGCTCGATGACGGTGACGATGGCGACGATTTCCCCCCTCCGGGAAGGGATTTCCCCGGCAGATTTCTCCCTGCCGGAGAGCTTTTCTCTCCCTGGTGTTTTCCGCCTCGTGGAGGTGGCGGAATAGTTTCTCCTCCGTCCCCCGTGTCTTAGGTTTTCGGGGGGATGAAGTACGCGAAGGTGCTCGGCCAGAGGTGGGCCAGGGGCCCCACACCTGGTGCTCGCGCGGCAGAAGGGGGACCCGCGCCTGGGCATGGTGTGGGCCCTCTGGGGCCCACCTGACTCTCCCCTTTTGGCCTCCTCCGTGATCTGGTGAAATAGGAACTTCTGCCTGGTTGGTTTTGTTTTCTGATCTTCGCAAATATTGTATCTCGACGGTGCTTTTTCCAACAGAATCCAGACTCCGGTGATCAATTCTCCAATAATCATCAAACATGCAAAATAGGTGAAATAACATAAGTATCATCTCTAAATATGAAATATATCAATGAATAACCGTAAATTATGATATAAAATAGTAATGCAAAATGGACGTATCAACTCCACCCAAGCTTAGACCTCGCTTGTCCCCAAGCGAAAACTGAACTCAGTAAACATGACCACAGTTTTATGGAGTGAAGTGTCGATAAAGAATATACGGACAAGAAGCATCACATCTATTAATACACAAGTCATCTTAAATAACAACTCCATTCATATAACTTAACTTGTAACAAGTAAAGGGAAATCACAATAAGGTGCATAGAGACAATCAAGTTGGTGTTGGCAAACTTCGTTCTAGGTCAGAGAACAATGAACAGATTGAACTTACTCTTCAAAACAGCCCTCTTACAGTAATTGCAAACTTTCAAGATTATATTTACGAGATAACGGCATTGTGCTAAACAAGGAAGAAATAAAGACATGATCAATAATACAAATGTGTAGATGGTTGAATCACAACAACTCAAATGCCTGCTCAAGACAGAGGGAAGTGGGTTTACTGACTCAACATGAAAGTAAAAGATAGGCCCTTCGCAGAGGGAAGCAGAGATACAAACATGTGCTAGAGCTTTAAAGTTTCGAAATCATATAGAGAGTATGAAATAAGTTTTAAGCTATGTATGTCGTTGTCAACGAATGATAGTGAATAAAAACTATATTTACCATGTTATCTAGACTTTCAAGAGCGGCTCCCATTGAAGGACGTTATTTCTACCCAAGGGTAGATCATCCCTCTTCTCTTTTGTTTACACATGCACACTTTTTATAAATTGGTTTGGCACTCCTCCCCTCCATTGCTTACACAATCCATGGCTAACCGAATCCTCGGGTGCCTTCCAATCCATCTCAAACCTTGGAGGAGTGCCTATTTTTGAATAATATAACACTTTGGAACTTTGTTTTTGATAACTCATTGAAAACCATGTGAAGATAATTGAACAATTAAACTTGGGACTGGGCACCCCATTTGCCAGCTCATTTGAAAGTCTATCTAACAAGTTAAACATAGAGTAAACCACATACTTCCTCATGAGCTAATAAACAGTGACACAAATAAGGGATAATAATTTTGAATAAAGATAGCACACGAAGTATTTACTTTGAGTGGCGCAAAATACCACACAATAGGTAGTTATGGTGGACACAGGTGGCAAAGGTTTTGGCTCATGGTTTGGATGTATGAGAAGCATTCCCTCTCGATACAAAGCTTTGGCTAGCAAGGTTGAGTAGCAAGCATAAGAGTCGATGGATACAAACAAATATACATGTAGTAAGAACAATCATGCAATCTTCCTTGGAAGCACAAACAATTTTAATTTGTGAATACTAAGCTTATGAGCTACAAGTGAGAAAGATCATTGAATAATATATCTACATGTACTTATTTTCTCCACTTAAGTCTCAAAGTATTGTAGCTACTGACCAATGCTAAGTTTGCCAAAACCAAAAGATTTACTATATGCTCCCAATGTGATACCAATACTAATGACAAGATCGATCATATATAATAGAAGTTGCAAACTAAAATAAGGTGTGCAGAAAGCAAATGATAAAACTTCTCATTAATATTCCTTATCGGCAACTCACACCAAGGGATATATAGATAGCCAACTAAAAGAGAGATACTTCCACATTGCATACTATCCTATAAGATAACTTCTCTACTCATGATATGACTCAACTGAAAAAGGTAAAAAGGTAAAAGATAATGGTGTGATACCGCGGCACTCCCCCAAGCTTGGAACAAGCCAAGGGGATGCCAATACCGATGATGAATTACTCCTTCGGCGGTGATGGTTGATCCTTAATAAGCTTCATGACAAGCTCCTTCACCTCGTCAATCCTGTAGGTGAGGTTGCGAATCATCTCCGTGTTTCCCTCAATTCGGCTCATAAACATATCCTCTTGTGAATCCCAGCTCTTGGAGTTGTTCCCCCACTTCTCATCAGACTTAGAACTTCTTTGACCTGCATTGTTAGAACGATCTATATTCCAAGGATTTGGCCGTTTTGCCTCAGGAAGCTTTTCAATTTGATCCAAATAGATTAAGTTGTGGAAAGGGTTGTTGTTGCTCGAAGGAGATGTCCTTGGAGCTAGAAGATGACGTGGAACCTTCCCTCCTGTGCTCATCCGTGCGCCCATCTTGCGGTTGGAGGGGTTTGCCACCACTCCAATGCTCGCAACGGTGGCGCGAGGGTGATGACGCGGGCCTTCTTCCACCTCTTCTTCATCTTCACTCTTGACTTCCTCCTCTAGCTTGGGATCTTGGGGTTCATCCTCCAAAGTCTTCTTTCCCTTGTCGTTGGCGGAGACCATGATGCCTCTAAAACTGGGACAAAATTCTGGACAGAAACAGCTCGAAACAAAAACACGTCGAAAGCACTATATACAGACCTCGAGGTATCCGGGGAATTATATAGGAAAAATTTACGCAACGAAAGGAAGGCTACGGGAGGAAACCGAGTAGGAGATGAGCTCCGAGGCTCCCTCACAATACGGTGGCACGGCCAGGAAGGGCCCCGCGCCACCACGTGATGACGTGGCCTCGGGCACCGTCTCGTGCTCGTTTTCGTCTCGTAATTTTCCATATTTTCTAAAAATAAATACAGTATCTTCCAAAATTTAAAACGCGGACTTTTTCTTACCAAAACTTTACCTTTTTGAATTCAGCTTCTGCAGACTCAGAAAATTGCTCTTTAATAAAAACTTCCGGAGTAATCACTTGAATAATATCAACATCTTCATTGTAAGAATCTCCAAAATTATAATGTTTGAGTCTTTGTCCATTTACCACTTGTGTAGTATCATCCTTGAGTGAGGCAATTTTAATTGCACCCGAACGATATACCTCTACAATAACATAAGGGCCTTCCCATTTGGAGAGTAGCTTTCCTGCAAAAAATCTAAAACGAGAACGATACAATAGAACTTTCTCACCAACATGAAACTCTCTCTTAATAATTCTCCTATCATGCCATTTCTTAACTTTCTCTTTAAAGAGTCTAGCATTTTCATATGCCTCACTTCTCCATTCATCTAAAGAACTCATGTCTAGCAACCTCTTCTCACCAGCAAGTTTAAAATCTCTATTAAGTTCTCTCACTGCCCAATAAGCTTTGAGTTCTAATTCGAAAGGCAAGTGACAAGCTTTTCCATAAACCATTTTATAAGGAGACATACCCATAGGATTTTTATAAGCAGTTCTATAAGCCCATAAAGCATCATTTAATTTATTAGCCCAATTTTTCCTAGTTCTATTAACAGTCTTTTGCAAGATAGATTTAATTTCTCTATTTGATAGTTCCACTTTCCCACTAGTTTGAGGATGATAGGCTGAAGCAATTCTATGATTAACACCATATTTAGCAAGAACTTTTCTAAAACCACCATAAATAAAATGAGAACCTCCATCAGTCATAAGATATCTAGGTACACCAAACCTAGGGAAAATAATATCTTGAAGCATTTTTAATGAGGTCTCACCATCAGCACATTTTGTAGGTATAGCTTCTACCCATTTAGTAACATAATCAACAACAACAAGTATATGAGTATAACCCTTTGAATGAGGAAAAGGACCCATAAAGTCAAATCCCCAACAATCAAATGGCTCAATAACAAGAGTATAATTCATAGGCATTTCATTACGTCTAGAGATATTACCAGTTCTTTGACACTCATCACAAGATAAAATAAATCTTCTTGCATCTTTAAAGAGAGCAGACCAATAAAAAGCTGACTAAAGAACCTTTTGTGCAGTTCTATCTCCAGCGTGATGTCCTCCATAAGCACTACTATGGCACTTTCTCAATATCTCTTTTTGTTCATGTTCCGGAACACATCTTCGCATAATACCATCCACTCCTTCTTTATATAAGTGTGGGTCATCCCAAAAATAATGCCTCAAGTCATAAAAGAATTTTCTTCTTTGTTGAGCTGAAAAGGTTGGAGGCAAATACTTCGAAACAATAAAGTTAGCATAATCAGCATACCAAGGACTATCTTGTGAACTCACCCTTATTGCAGCCAATTGTTCATTTGGAAAACTATCATTAACAGGAATAGGATCATAAGCAAAGTTTTCCAATCGAGACAAATTATCAGCAACAGGATTTTCAGCACCTTTCCTTTCTACAATATGCAAATCGAATTCTTGCAAAAGCAACACCCATCTAATAAGTCTAGGCTTAGCATCTTTCTTTTCCTTAAGATATTTAATAGCAGCATGATCAGTGTGAATAATAATTTTAGAATCAACAATATAAGGTGTCTCTGTCTAGTGCAGCATGATCAGGGGTATAATTTTAGAATCAACAATATAACGTTCCTGAGGACACACCAGATTTCTGTCTAGTGCTTTCGCTTCATATAGATGATTAATCTTTAGTGTTTAGATAAGTGTCGTGTGGGTGAACCTATGCTAATGCACCGCCCTTCCTAGGACTAATACATACTTGTGATTATACACCTAGTAAGCATCCGCAAATACTAGAAAGTAATTAAGATAAATCTAACCACAGCCTTAAACTCTGAGATCCTACCATCCCTCATTCATCGAGATACTAACGGGGGTTTAGGTTTCTGTCACTCCGGCAACCCCACAATTAATATTCGAATACACAATGCATTCCCCTAGGCCCATAAAGGTGAAGTGTCATGTAGTCGACGTTCACATGACACCACTAGAAGAATAGCACCACAACTTAAATATCAAAACATTAAATATTACTCAACATAGTTCACTACTAACATCTAGACTTCTCCCATGTCCTCAATAACTAAACGAACTACTCCCAACACATCATTTGGAACATGATCAGAGGTGATATAATGATGGGTAACAATCTGAACATAAACCTTAATTCAACGGTTTCACTCAATAGCATCAATAACAAGAGTAACCAACACCGGGAGAGTTTCCCCTATCAAACACACAAGATTCAGCCCTAGATGTTACAGCGGGAACGGAGTGGACCGATGGAGATGACGGTGTCAGCGGTGGAGATGGTGGTGATTATGATCCCGATGAAGTGCAGCTCGATGACGGTGACGATGGCGACGATTTCCCCCCTCCGGGAAGGGATTTCCCAGGCAGATTTCTCCCTGCCGGAGAGCTTTTCTCTCTCTAGTGTTTTCCGCCTCGTGGAGGCGGCGGAATAGTTTCTCCTCCATCCCCCGTGTCTTAGGTTTTCGGGGGGATGAAGTACGCGAAGGGGCTCGGCCAGAGGTGGGCCAGGGGCCCCACACCTGGTGCTCGCGCGGCAGAAGGGGGACCCGCGCCTGGGCATGGTGTGGGCCCTCTGGGGCCCACCTGACTCTCCCCTTTTGGCCTCCTCCGTGATCTGGTAAAATAGGAACTTCTGCCTGGTTGGTTTTGTTTTCTGATCTTCGCAAATATTGTATCTCGACGGTGCTTTTTCTAGCAGAATCCAGACTCCGGTGATCAATTCTCCAATAATCATCAAACATGCAAAATAGGTGAAATAACATAAATATCATCTCTAAATATGAAATATATCAATGAATAACAGTAAATTATGATATAAAATAGTGATGCAAAATGGACGTATCAACTCCACCCAAGCTTAGACCTCCCTTGTCCCCAAGCGAAAACTGAACTCAGTAAACATGACCACAGTTTTATGGAGTGAAGTGTCGATAAAGAATATACGGATAAGAAGCATCACATCTATTAGTACACAAGTCATCTTAAATCACAACTCCATTCATATAACTTAACTTGTAACAAGTAAAGGGAAATCACAATAATGTGCATAGAGACAATCAAGTTGGTGTTGGCAAACTTCGTTCTTGGTCAGAGAACAATGAACAAATTGAACTTACTCTTCAAAACAACCCTCTTACAGTAATTACTAACTTTCAAGATTATATCTATGAGATAACGGCATTGTGCTAAACAAGGAAGAAATAAAGACATGATCAATAATACAAATGTGTAGATGGTTGAATCACAACAACTCAAATGCCTGCTCAAGACAGAGGGAAGTGGGTTTACTGACTCAACATGAAAGTAAAAGATAGGCCCTTCGCAGAGGGAAGCAGAGATACAAACATGTGCTAGAGCTTTAAAGTTTCGAAATCATATAGAGAGTATGAAATAAGTTTTAAGCTATGTATGTCGTTGTCAACGAATGATAGTGAATAAAAAATATATTTACCATGTTATCTAGACTTTCAAGAGCGGCTCCCATTGAAGGACGTTATTTCTACCCAAGGGTAGATCATCCCTCTTCTCTTTTGTTTACACATGCACACTTTTTATAAATTGGTTTGGCACTCCTCCCCACCATTGCTTACACAATCCATGGCTAACCGAATCCTCGGGTGCCTTCCAATCCATCTCAAACCTTGGAGGAGTACCTATTTTTGAATAACATAACACTTTGGAACTTTCTTTTTGATAACTCATTGAAAACCATGTGAAGAGAATTGAACAATTAAACTTGGGACTGGCACCCCATTTGCCAGCTCATTTGAAAGTCTATCTAACAAGTTAAACATAGAGTAACCCACATACTTCCTCATGAGCTAATAAACAGTGACACAAATAAGGGATATAATTTGGAATAAAGATAGCACACGAAGTATTTACTTTGAGTGGCGCAAAATACCACATAATAGGTAGTTATGGTGGACACAGGTGGCAAAGATTTTGGCTCATGGTTTGGATGTATGAGAAGCATTCCCTATCGATACAAAGCTTTGGCTAGCAAGGTTGAGTAGCAAGCATAAGAGTCGATGGATACAAACAAATATACATGTAGTACGAACAATCATGTAATCTTCCTTGGAAGCACAAACAATTTTAATTTGTGAATACTAAGCTTATGAGATACAAGTGAGAAAGATCATTGAATAATATATCTACATGTACTTATTTTCTCCACTGAAGTCTCAAAGTATTGTAGCTATTGACCAATGCTAAGTTTGCCAAAACCAAAAGATTTACTATATGCTCCCAAAGTGATACCAATACTAATGACAAGATCGATCATATATAATAGAAGTTGCAAACTAAAATAAGGTGTGCAGAAAGCAAATGATAAAACTTCTCATTAATATTCCATATCGGCAACTCACACCAAGGGATATATGGATAACCAACTAAAAGAGAGATACTTCCACATTGCATACTATCCTATAAGATAACTTCTCTACTCATGATATGACTCAACTGAAAAAGGTAAAAAGGTAAAAGATAATGGTGTGATACTGCGGCACTCCCCCAAGCTTGGAACAAGCCAAGGGGATGCCAATACCGATGATGAATTACTCCTTCGGCGGTGATGGTTGATCCTTAATAAGCTTCATGACAATCTCCATCAACTCGTCAATCCTGTAGGTGAGTTTGCGAATCATCTCCGTGTTGCCCTCAATTCGGCTCATAAACATATCCGCTTGTGAATCCCAGCTCTTGGAGTTGTTCCCCCACTTCTCATCAGACTTAGAACTTCTTTGACCTGCATTGTTAGAACGATCTATATTCCAAGGATTTGGCCGTTTTGCCTCAGGAAGCTTTTCAATTTGATCCAAATAGATTAAGTTGTGGAAAGGGTTGTTGTTGCTCGAAGGAGGTGTCCTTGGAGCTAGAAGATGACGTGGAACCTTCCCTCCTATGCTCATCCGTGCGCCCATCTTGCGGTTGGAGGGGTTTGCCACCACTCCAATGCTCGCAACGGTGGCGCGAGGGTGATGACGCGGGCCTTCTTCCACCTCTTCTTCATCTTCACTCTTGACTTCCTCCTCTAGCTTGGGATCTTGGGGTTCATCCTCCAAAGTCTTCTTTCCCTTGTCGTTGGCGGAGACCATGATGCCTCTAAAACTGGGACAAAATTCTGGACAGAAACAGCTCGAAACAAAAACACGTCGAAAGCACGATATACAGACCTCGGGGTATCCGGGGAATTATATAGCAAAAATTTACACAACGAAAGGAAGGCTACGGGAGGGCCCAGCGCCACCACGTGGTGACGTGGCCTCGGGCACCGTCTCGTGCTCGTTTTCGTCTCGTAATTTTCCATATTTTCTAAAAATAAATACAGTATCTTCCAAAATTTAAAACGCGGACTTTTTCTTACCAAAACTTTACCTTTTTGAATTCAGCTTCTGCAGACTCAGAAAATTGCTCTTTAATAAAAACTTCCGGAGTAATCACTTGAATAATATCAACATCTTCATTATAAGATCTACAGAAATATAATGTTTGATTTTTTGTCCATTTACCACTTGTGTAGTATCATCATTGAGTGAGGCAATTTTAATTGCACCCGAACGATATACCTCTACAATAACATAAGGGCCTTCCCATTGGGAGAGTAGCTTTCCTGCAAAAAATCTAAGACGAGAACGATACAATAGAACTTTCTCACCAACATGAAACTCTCTCTTAATAATTATCCTATCATGCCATTTCTTAACTTTCTATTTAAAGAGTCTAGCATTTTCACATGCCTCACTTCTCCATTCATCTAAAGAACTCAAGTCTAGCAACCTCTTCTCACCAGCAAGTTTAAAATCTCTATTAAGTTCTCTCACTGCCCAATAAGCTTTGAGTTCTAATTCGAAAGGCAAGTGACAAGCTTTTCCATAAACCATTTTATAAGGAGACATACCCATAGGATTTGTCGGCCCAGTGGGATCCAGGGTGTGCAGAGCCCACTCTCCACAGCCCTCACACGCGACAGAGTCGATGAAACGACTAAGGACCAAGCAAAACGCTTGGAGAGACCCTCGAGAGGAAAAGCCCTCGAGAGGGCTGAAGGGGGCAGCGCAGGCCTGAAGAGGCCCCTCCCGAGGCTGCCCCTCTACAGGGCCCTCTCCCCTGGAGAAGGGGCAACGCGAATCTCTCCACAAGGCCGCCAGGCCCTGTGGAGATACTTCGCTACGAAGCAACCGCTGCAAGGCACACATGGCCACTGCCGCGCCGCATAGTGACGCGCGCGTCTGCGCGCGATGACGACGGCGCCGCAGTTGCCGTTTTGGTGATTAGAGAAGTCAACAAAGCTGTGTCCCCTGCGCCGGCTTACGAGGTTTTCCTCTTTGGTGATAAAGCGGTTGGCCGGCGCTACGCTCCAAGGACGACGTCACCGTGGGCACCCCCGCGGTGTCTGCAGTACCAGCTGGCCGCCCTGCGTGGATGGTGGCTTTTCTACGTCACGAGCAGGCTTTCCGACCATGGACCGAGTCCATGGACAACCCAGCCGCGGTGCACCCCACTCCTCCGTGCCATCGCCATGTGGGAACCCTTACGCTGCGCAGGTCGCAAGGATGAGGCCCGAGGCACCTATAAAAGGAGAGGGAACCCCTCCGTAGCAAGGGATCGATCAATCGACTACTGGCACCATAGCTTAACCTAGCTTAGCAAACTCGAGGAGGAAGAAGACCTCAGCTTCCCTCTTTGAGCTCTGCACTGCCGCAAGCGAGCCCTCGGCAAGCTCATTGTACTATACCCTCTACGGTGCAATTCAGACAAGCAGGAGTAGCGGTTTTACCTCCTCCAGAGGGCCGTGAACCTGGGTACGGGTTGGTGTTGTCTCTGTCGTGCCGTCCCTCTCCGAGCTCGTCGAGCATCGTCGCCGGGCCGGTCGAGGGTTGTAGACCAACGTGTTCAGTCCCCTCCACGAACTTCTCCTCGGAGAGTGACTACCCCTAGCTTCGTGGGAATCACACCTCGACATTTGGCGCGCCAGGTAGGGGGACTGAGGCGCGTCTTCAACCTCCAGCCGGTCTCCGCGCCATGACGGACACCCGCGCGACGCGCGCCAACAGGCGCGCAGCTGACAGGGCTCATACCGAGCCCGGCACTGCCACCACTCGCGGCCGCCGCGGCCGTCCTCGCACGACGGAGCGCGCCAACACCGGCCTGCACGTGGAGGAACCTGAGAGCGAGGAGCACCGTGGCAGCGACCACCGCGGCGACAGGGATGCCTCCCCTGAGCACCGCGACGATGCTGAGTCTTCGCATCCGTCTCGGCGCCAGAGCGCGTCTTCTCAGGGACGCCCAGAGCCCACGCCGCACACCGCGTTGCTCATGGCCCAGGAGCTCCTCCGCTACCAACCACGTGTGGAGGCTCACGACCAGTGGCTGGACCGCCTCCAGCACCTCGTCGACGTCGCGACAACGCGCCCCGCTCCGTCTCGCTCCCTCGTTCACCACTCCGCCCGCGCTGGTACAGCCGCGCCGGATGCGCCTCCACCGCCGCCAGGACCACCTCCGGCCGCAGCCCAGAGGGCTCCATCTCATGCGTCCTCGCCGCGCGATTGCCAAATTGTGCAGCGCGCCGCGCCAGACGCGCGGGTGGGGATGGAACGCCGGAGAGACCTCCAGAACCGCCTTGTTGAGGAAATCGGCCAGGCGGGGCAGCAGAACCGCAGGGCTCTCCAGGGCGGCACCGCCACATACGCCACAGGCTGCATGGCCTTCAACCGCGCCCTGCGCCGCGTGGTATGGCCGCAGAAGTTCAGGCCAGCCCTCCCCAAGGGCTACGACGGGTCAAGCAACCCCATCGAGTTCCTGCAGCTCTACACCACCTCTATCCAGGCTGCAGGAGGAGACGACAAAGTCATGGCCAACTGGTTCTCCCACGCCCTCAGGGACTCCGCGCTGTCGTGGCTCCTCAACTTGCCTGACGACTCCATCGACTCGTGGGAGGAGCTCTGCAGGCAGTTCGTCGCCAAATTCAAGGGCACCTACGAGCGCGCACTCACCTACAACGACCTGCGCGCTGTGGTGCAGAAGAAGGATGAGACTCTCCGCAAGTACATCCAGCGCTTCACCCAAGTGCGCAACAAGATCCCGAACATCCCCGACACGCAAGTCATCGCCGCCTTCAGGGAGGGTGTCACAAATCGCAGGATGCTCGAGAAGCTGGGCATTCACGACAAGCTCACCTCTGTGGTGAAGCTGTTCGACCTCGCTGACAAATGCGCCAAGGCTGAAGAGGGACTCCTCTTCGTCAAGATGAGCCAGCGGACGGACGACCTGGCTGAGGGATCCAAGAGCCACAAGAAGCGCGAGGAGACCAAGCGCAAAACCACCGCTGTCCTGGCAGCAGAGCCAGCCGCCAAGAGTGCCCGCAGAGCCTCCCCTGAGCCTGGCGACAAGGAGGCGGACAACCGTCCGTTCTGCGTCTACCACAACAGGCGCGGCCACGCCACGGACAACTGCTTCGATCTCAAGAGGCTGAGCCGAGAGCGCGAGCGCGAAGAAGGCAACGGGAGTCGCGGCAGAGGCCGCGGCTACCGCAGGGACGGCAGAGGTGGACGCGGTGGCGGCTATCAGAAGCCGCCAGGCACTCAAGCCAACGCCGCCGAGAAGAACAACAACCTCCCTGACGAGGAAGATGGGGGCTATCAGGCCCCAAGGGGGGCTATAGCCTGCATCCTCGGTGGGGCTCAGGCGCCCAAGTCGAACAACCAGTTCAAACAGTTCGCCCGCGAGCTCAATGCCGCGCTCCCGAGCACCGAGACCTCCAGGCCCCTCAAGTGGTCCCAGTACACCATCGCCTTCGACGCCAAGGACCACCCCAAGTCGACCAAGACTGTTGGAACCCTCCCCCTGGTCTGCTCCCCCACCATCAACAACATCACCGTCTCCAAGACGCTCATCGATGGGGGAGCTGGCCTGAACGTCATCTCTGTCGAGACCTTCGAGACTCTTCAGGTGCCTTACGAGTGACTCATGCCCTCCAGGCCATTCACAGGGGTCACTAGTGGTTCAATCGAACCTCTGGGGCAGGTCCGGCTGGCCGTCACATTCGGCACGCAGAAGAACTACCGCACCGAGCTGATCGACTTCGACGTCGCACACATCGGCCTGCCGTACAACGCCATCCTCGGCTACCCCGCCCTCGCGAAGTTCATGGCCGTCACGCATCACGCCTACAACATGGTCAAGATCCCCGGCAGCGCTGGCACCATCGCCATCCATGGTCATATCCTGGATGCCACGCGCGCTGTCCAGAGCGCCTACAAGGCAGCTGCCATGGCGTTTCCGGCTGACGAGGACATGGAGCCTCTCGAGAGGCCTCAGAAGAAGAAACAGATGTTCTCTCAGGAGCAAGCTTCCACGAAGAGGGTGTCGTTGGGCACAAGTGGCTCGGGGGCTGAGGGGACAGGGGCCAGCGTCACCATAGGCGCTGCCCTGCCTCCCAAATAGGAAAGCGCGCTCGTCGCCTTCCTTCGGGCAAACTCTGACATGTTCGCATGGACTCCGTCAGACATGTCCGGTGTACCAAGGGAGGTGATCGAGCACCACTTAGCCGTATGTCCAGACGCACGCCCCGTCAAGCAAAAAGCACGCAAGCAAGCCCCCGAGAAGCAAGCTTTCATCGTCAAGGAAGTAGAGAAGCTAAAAGCGGCAAATGTCGTCCGCGAAGTCGCGCACCCCACTTGGCTCTCCAACGGCGTGGTTGTCCCCAAACCCGCTGGAGGAGGCCGACTCTGCATCGACTACACAGATGTCAATAAAGCCTGCCCCAAGGACGCATACCCCATGCCGAGGATAGACCAGATCGTGGACTCCACCGCCGGCTGCGACCTCCTCTGTTTTCTGGACGCCTTCTCTGGTTATCACCAGATCAAAATGGCTAAAGAGGACGAGGAGAAGACAGCATTCCTCACCCCTTGTGGTGTGTATTGCTACACCTGCATGCCCTTTGGCCTGAAGAACGCCGGCGCCACTTTCCAGAGGCTCATGAGGATAGCCTTGGGGGCACAGATGGGCAGAAATGCAGAGGCATATGTCGACGACATCGTGGTCAAGTCTCGCGAGGGAGACACCCTCTTGAAGGATCTCGAGGAAACCTTCGCCAGCCTGCGCAAGGTGAACATCAAGCTGAACCCCGCCAAGTCCGTCTTCGGGGTGCCTTCAGGCAAACTCCTCGGATTCCTCGTGTCCCACCGCGGCATAAAAGCAAACCCTGACAAGATCAAGGCCATAGAAGGGATGCAGCCTCCTCGCCGACTCAAGGACATGCAGCGCCTAGCAGGCTGTATGGCAAGCCTAGGCCGCTTCATCTCTAAGTTTGGCGAGAGAGCCCTGCCATTCTTCAAGATCATGAAGAGATCCGGCACATTCAAGTGGACCCCTGAGGCGGACAAGGCTTTCGAAGACCTGAAGAGATATTTGGCCAGCCCACCAGTCATGGTGGCCCCCAGGACAGGCGAACAGCTGAAGCTGTACCTATCAGCCACTCCTCAGACCGCAAGCGCCGTCCTGGTGGTCGAGAGGGAAGAGCCAGTCCTCCCCAAGAAGAGCGCTGCCACTCCAAGCCCAAAGCCGCCCGACAAAGATCTCGGCGAAGGAGCAGTCTCCACAGACCCACTGCCAGGCCCACAGCCTCAAGTCGAGTCTGCTCCCAACACCCTTGCCGAGACCCCTCCACAGGCGGATCTCGACAAGGGCCCTGAAGAGCCTCCACAGAGAGCCGACGCTGCACCTCCCTCGACAGCCCTTGTCGAGCACCCCGTGTACTTTGTAAGTTAGGTACTGCGGGATGCTCGGGAGCGGTACCCAATGCAGCAGAAGCTTCTCGTCGCTCTCCTCATCGCCTCCAGGAAGCTGAGACATTACTTCCAGGGCCACCCCATCACGGTGGTCACTTCCTTCCCCCTGGAGCAGATCCTGCGCAATCCTAACGCCACAGATCGTGTCGCGGGTTGGAACATCGAGCTGCAGCCATTCAACTTGCGCTTCGACACCACAAGAGTCATCAAGGGACGAGCACTGGCAGACTTCGTCGCAGAATGGACTGACCCAAACCCTGAAGAGCCTCGGGGAGAAGAGGCCGAGCCCTCCGGAGACATAATGCCCAGCCACTGGACCATGCACTTTGACGGAGCCTTCGCCTGGAGCAATGGCGGGGCAGGCGTCGGCTTGACCTCGCCCAAAGGCGATAAGCTTTACTACGCTGTCCAGTTGTGCTTCACGATTGACAAGATCTCCAACAACATCGTTGAGTACGAAGGCCTCCTCGCCGGCTTAAGGGCCGCCATCGCTCTAGGCGTCAAGCACCTGCTCGTCAAGGGCGACTCCCAGCTGCTTGTCAACTTCTCCAACAAAAGCTATACGCCTAAGGACGACCACATGGCCGCATACCTTGAAGAGGTCCGCAGGCTTGAGAAGCACTTCAGGGGCATGGAGCTCATGCACATCCCGAGGAAAGAGAACCAGGAGGCCGATGACATCGCCAAGCGAGCCTCGCGAAGGCAGGCCCAGCAGGCAGGCGTTTTTGAAGAAAGGCTCGCCAGAGCATCCATCAAGCAGCCTCGAGAGGCAACAGCCGCAAGCACGGACGAAGCACTCCCGCCACCTCCTGAAGCTGGGGCACCCGACTGTGGTCCCCACACAGGGGAGCGTCTGTTGCTGATGGCGGCTCACCAGGACACAGGCTGGATTGATGAACTCAAAGATTACTTGGCAAAAGGGATCCTCCCCGAAGAAGATGCGGAAGCAGAGCGAATCGCTCGACAGGCAAAATCCTACTGCATCCTTGAGGGAGACCTGTACCGCAGGCGCCCAAATGGCATCGCACTCAAATGCGTCCCTCCTGAGGAAGGCCGAACGCTGATCAAGGACATCCATAGCGGGGAGTGCGGCCACCACTCGTGTGCGCGCACCCTCGCAGGTAAGCTCTTCAGGAGCGGTTTCTACTGGCCACAAGTGCTTCAAGATCCGGTTACCATCGACCAAGCTTGCGACGCCTGCCAGTACCACGCCAAGCAAATTCATCAGCCGGCGCTGGGGCTCCAGACCATCCCGCTCTCCTGGCCGTTCGCGGTCTGGGGGCTGGAGATTCTGGGCCCCTTCCCGAAGTCGCAGGGGGGCTACCGTTTCCTCTTCGTGGCCGTCGACAAGTTCACCAAGTGGGCTGAAGTTGAACCAGTGCGCACCATACCAGCCGGAGCAGCGGTGAAATTCATCGGGAGCCTGGTCTGCCGCTTCGGAATGCCTAATCGCATCATCACCGACAATGGCTCGCAGTTTACCAGCGGCATCTTCCGGGCTTACTGCGAAAAACTCGGCATCAAGCTCTGCTTCGCCTCGGTGGCTCATCCACGGAGTAATGGTCAGGACGAGCGAGCAAATGCGGAAGTCCTTAAGGGCCTCAAGACCAGAAGTTTCAACATCCTCAAGGGTCACGACAAGGGCTGGATCGATGAGCTCCCATCTGTGCTCTGGTCCATGCGCACAACCTCTTCAAGACCCACAGGTGAAACGCCGTTCGCCTTCGTCTACGGAGCCGAAGCAGTCCTCCCCGCAGAAATCAGGCATGGATCCCCACGGGTCCTTCGCTTCAACGAGGACACCCAAGAGGACCTCCACAACGACGACCTGCTGCTTCTCGAGGGACTGCGCCGCCGTGCCGCCCTCAGAGCAGCAAAGTACCAGCAGGACCTGCGACGCTACCACAGCCACCATGTGCGCTCACGCACTCTTGAGGCGGGCGATCTCGTCCTCAGGCGAATCCTCTCCAGAGAAGGCCTGCACAAGCTCTCGCCGATGTGGGAAGGCCGCTACAGGGTCTCCCACATCGCCAGGCCTGGCGCGGTACGCCTCGAGACCGAAGACGGCATCCCCGTCAAGAACCCGTGGAACATCGCACATCTACGCAAGTTCTACCCGTGATCATTGTCACGCTAGGCATTTATTTGTCTCTAGAGGGAAGCTCACGGCTTCACCTCCAAGCTTCTCCAAGCTTCTCCTGAGGGTCAGCCCTCCGAGCTCTCCTGCTAATGAGCCACCGCAGGCCGCAGTGAACCTCTGCCCCTAATGGGTGGTCCCCATGCCTCGACATGGAAGGGACGTTAGCTTGGCAAACCCAAGTGTAATGAACCGATTTCGTTCCCAAGTGAACATTGCGCTCTGGCGCCATTTTCGTTCCTAAGTGAACTCTGCGCTGAAGCGCCACTGTGTAATATTTCAATGCCAAGTTTACTTTCGTCATTTACTTTTCCATTTGCGCTTATATTCTTCCCATGCGCACCTCGCGAGCGGGGGCTGAGTACGGTGCATGTGCCTCAAGGGCACCCCAGCAGCACTGCAAAACCCAAGGGACCCTGAGCTCTGGCTAAAGGGCATGCTCCCGGATACACGCCACCTCTCCAAAGGACCATGGTACTCTCTCTCCTCGCGAGATACCCATGAGGAAGCCTATAAGCGCGCATGAGTCCCAACTATCATGCTCTAGCGTTTTGGTCCGCCTCTCTAACATTCACAGGGAACAAGAGTCTGTCTAAGCTTGTGGAGGAGAAACTCGGCCCCTGGAGAGAAACGCATCGCCAAAGGAGTCCTACGCAGGGCGAAAGCCTCGCGAAGCTAAGTTCCCTGCTCACACCAAGAGAATCTCTGCATCTCTCTCACGAGCACTCTGCGTCCCTCGAGCGTTCCTTTTCCCTCACTCTCCATGGACTGCTTGCGCGTCAAAGGGGGGCCCTTGAGCATCGCGCCTCGAGGACTCCTACCTCTCTAAGCCTTAAACTCCACCCGGCCTTGCCGAGTCATTGCTCGAGCATACCGCAGCGGCGGAGTCATAGCGCAAGGAGAAGGGTCCTAGCGACGCAGAGCGAAAAAGACATGGAAGTAAAGCAAAAGGCCCTCGAGGGGCACACACACAAACTTAGCAGCACATGCTTAGAAATATGAAGTGTATTAAAGACTGAACAGCAAAAGTCTTTAAGACAAATATCCCTACGGCGCTACAAGCGTGTTGCGTTTCAGGAAGAAGTCAGGCAGAGGCCTCGCCGTCGTCCTCCTCGGACCCTTCTCCTTCAGGCTCGCCCTCCTCGTCGTCGCCCTCCTCGCCGCCATCATCCTCCGCCGCGGCCTGCTTGAAGCGGCTGCAGAAGTCGTCGACCTGGTCGCGGATGGAATTGGAGATCTTCCACCCTTTCTCCCCCTCGAGAGGCTCGGTCACCGTGGTGAAGTCGAAGCCCGGATGGAGGTGCTGGAGATTGGTCAAGATGCGGTCGACCGCTACTGCCAGGAGCTGACGGCACTCCTCCTCGACGACGTCGCGGAGCTCCGCGGCAGGGCCCTCGAGCGCTGTAAAGAGCTGCTCGAAGTACATGAGGTAGGTGGCGGCGTAGGAGTTGCCCTGAACGGGGACGGACGGCGCTTCCGCTCCCAGCTTCGCGAAGAGCTCGTTGCCCCGGCCCACTAAGGACTGGAACATGCGCTCCCGCTGCTGCGAGAGCACCCGCGCCGCCTGGGCGCTCTCAGCGGCCTCCACCGCCTTCTCCACGGCATGGCCCACCTGCTGGTTCATCTCCTCCATGTCGGCCATGAGGGAGGCGAGGTCCTGCACCGTGCGCTCGCGAGCCTCCTCAGCAACGCGGCGACGGTCCGCTTCGCGCTTCACCTTGGCGACGAGGGTGGCGTTCATATTCTCGAGCTGGTGGATCCGGGCACCGCTTTCGCCAAGCCTCTTCTTGAAGCGGCTCTCCTGCTTGGCGAACCTCTCGCCGTAGTCTCGAGAGACGGCGGCGCGGTACTCCTTCTCCCGCTCCTGGAGCATCTTCGCCGCCTCCTCCTTCCGCTCGGCAAACCTAGCATTGAAGCGTTCCACGCCCGCCTTGTGGGTGGACACTTCACGGTCGTCCTTGCTGAGCGCCACGGCCAGGCTCTCTTCGTGGGCCTCGAGGGCGGCGCGCTGCCCCGACAGCTCCTGCTCCCTCAACGCCAGCTGTTCGTCGCGGCGGCGCACGTCCTCCTCGCGCTCGCTCAGGCCCCGCCCCCTGGCGTCCAAGCTCGCGCGGACCCCTCCAGCGCGGTCCGCACGGTCTCGGAGTCGGCGAGGATTTTGGCCTCAAGCTCGACAAGCTCGCGGTGCTTGGCGGCCAGGGAGTGCTCCACAGCCTCCCGCTCTGCCCTGGCCGCGGCCAAGTCTTCTGCCGCTGCCCGGCGCTCGGCCTTCAAGGGCTGCAGAAGCTCTTCGGCGTCGCGCATGGCGCCCTCGCGGACCTCCTCAGCGAAGCGCAGCGCCTCCTCGCGCTCCGCCTGCAGGGCCTGGTCGCTCCGCCAGCGAGCCTCCACAGCCGCGTGGAACGCGGCCCAAGCCTCCGCGAGCTCGTCTCGCTGCCGGGCAAGCTCCCGGTCCTCCTGAGCGAGGTGGGCCTCCAGCCCCTCCAGGGACTCCCGCACCAAGCGGAAGGCGACGTCACGACGCCCCCTGCTCCAGTCTCAGCTGCCGAGGGCAAGGGCCTGGGAAGTCCCGCTCGAAACGGAAGGCCCTGCGCCCGCGTCAAGCTTAGAGCGGGGAGCCTCCGCGCGGGCCTGAGGGCTTGGCGGCGTGTCCTCCGCTTCGGCGCCCGCGTCCTGCGAGCCGGCGTTGCCCCCTCACGCGGCACCTCGCCCTGGGTTCCCGGGGCAGGAGAGGTCTGCCCCGTAGCCGCTGCCTCCTCCTCCGCCGTGGTGCTTGGCGGGGGCGGCGGGAGATCTGCCCCCACCGTCTCGTCGGCCTTTGGCGGGCTCGGGGCCGAAGTGGTGCCTGCCGCGGCCTCCTGCTGCACTGGCGGGGTCGCAGCGCGCGGCGGAGTGGGCGCCTTCTCCGCCCGCTCCTCAGGGCGCTCCTCCTCCAGAGGCGGCGCGGTCGCCTCAGCCTGAGGAGCGTCCTCATGAGGGCCTGCAGGGATTTCCTCCGCAGGCCTCGAGGCCTCTTCTGCCGCGGCCTCCGGAGCGGTCCTCTTCACATCCGCCGCCTTGCGGAGCCTTCGGCGCTTCGCAGGCGCCGGGTCGCTGGCAGGGAACAAGAAGGTCTGTTAGAGGGAGCAAACAAGCAAAGACCGAAGGAGGAGAACAAAATTAGAAACACTTACCCTGTCTTCTTGGCGCGGGTGTCAACCCACGCCATGCCGGACGAACGCCAAGAAGGCGTGGCCCGGACTCCGGATCCCTCCGGAGCCGCCTCAGCTTTCCTCTTGAGGGGAGCGCTCGGGGGCTCCCCAGCAGGCCTGTCGTGGGCCGCCTTGGTCCGGGGCTCCTGTCGCCCCGCCTCGGCCTCCTCATCATCGCTGGACGATAGCTCGAAGACCTCCTCAGGAGGGGGCGCGGCCCTTGACGAGCTCGCGCCGCCTGCAGAGGGGATAGCCCCAGCCGCCACGTCGCCCTTCTCGGCGTCAGACGCGTATGGCGACTCCGCCGCGTCTGGTCCTTTCGCCATGGGCATGGGCCCCTCTTCCTCCTCCTCCCCCGCCAGGCCTAGCGGGGTTAAGGTGGGCATCCGCTCCAGAATCGCCAGGCGCGGAGCCAGGTTCATCTAATGAAGAGGTCTCAGCTCCGCCGCGATCGCCACGGGCACGTCGGGGTTGATGAAGAGGCCGCCCATGATGGTCTCGACGACGGCGGGGCGATGGTCGCAGGGGTGGAGTCGCATCGGGTCGGAGGGGCCCGAGTACATCCACATCGGCTTCTTATGCGCCTGTAGAGGCGCGATGCGGCGGCGCACGAAGTCCTCCGCGATCATCTGGCCGGTAAGGCCGTTCTCCCGAAGCGTCCCCATGCGCGCCACGAGGGCTCGTATCTGTGGACCCTGGAAGGCCTGCTTGCCGCAGTGAGTATTCTTCACGGGCGGCGCCTCCGGGGTGTCGAGGAAAGAGCTCCGTGACGAGGCGCCGATGAGGAACCACTTCTGCCTGAAGTTGTCCACCTTCTTCACCACCGCCGTGACGGGCTTCTCGCTGCTCCACGACATGGGGATGTAGACGTCCCCCATGCCGTCCACGATGCGGAATGACACGCATCCTGTCCGCTCGGACTTCGCGGAATTCCGGAGCGCGTAGAAGCTCCGGAAGAGGGCCACCGAGGGCTGCACCCCCAAATAGGCCTCGCACAAGTAGGCGAAGATGGAGAGGACGAGGATGGCGTTGGGGTGTAGATGAAGGATATGGATCTGGTAGAACTCCAGAACCGCCTCCAAGAAGGGCGAGTACGGAGGCACCAATCCGGCGAAAAGGGTGTGAAGGAAGATGGGGAAAAACCCCGCCGGGAGACGGCCGAGCTTGGCGGCCCGGATGGCGCTGCCGCCGTGTTCATTGGTCTTCCCGACGACCAGGTGCTGGATCTTGTCCAGCGCCGCCGCATTGACGCGCTCGCCGATCAGAGCGGGGCCAAGCGCCTCTTCACCCTGCGCATCGGAGGGGAGCGTCCCCATCGCCGCCTTGCCCTTCGATCCGCCCATTGTCGAGGAAGGTGCAAGAAGCGGAGTGCCGAGGAAGGAAAGAGTTTGTCGGAGAAGGAAGGAGTTCGCCGGAGAAGGAAAGCTAGGAGGCCGAGATCTAGGGTTCCAGCCCGCCGCCGCGGCCCGCCGCCTGACTTGGGCTGGACGGAGCAGCACCGGCCGGGAGCAGCGACGGCGGCTGACTTGGGGACGAAAAGCGGGCCGATTTTCGGAAAGGGATCGAGCTCAGAAGGGGATCGAGCGGGCACGGGGTGGGAGAGGAGGAGCTCACCTCGGGGCGACGGCGACGAGGCGCGGGGATGGCGACGAGGAAGGCCCGGACCAGCGTGCCGTCGGCGGCATTGGGGACTCCACAGCAGCGCGGTGACGGCGGCGTTGGGGACTCCACAGCAGCGCGGGGACCAGCGCGCCGTCGGCGGCTAGGGGCGAGGTCGCCGGCCGACCCTCAAGGCCGTGGAGGAGGAGGGCGAGGCACAGGAGGAGACGGAGCAGGGCTTCGCCGGAGGCCTGGGAGCGGAGAGCAGGGGGTGGATTTGGAAGATGAGTATGAAAAAATTTCAGCTCCGCCCACACATATTGCCGCGAAACAAACCTTTGATCTCGGTTCCAGCCACGAACCGGGACCAAAGGGTCTTTAGTCTCGGTTGGTAACACCACCCGGGACCAAAGGTCTCTCAGGCCGCCAAATTTAGGGCGCGAAGCCCACCGGACCTTTTGTCCCGGTTGGTCTTACCAACTGAGACTAAATGGGCTTTTTTTTCTTTTTCTGTTTTGAATACTTCAGTTTCTGCTTCCTTTTATATTGTTTTGAATACTTCAGTTTCTTTTTTTGTTTTGAATACTTTAATTTACATTGTTTTTGTTTCTATAAATTATTTTCCTGTTTTGTTTTATATACTTTGATTTCAAGGTGTCAAATTAATTTTTTTAAATAGTTTTGCCTATTTAAATGACTTTATGTTGATTTTTTGAAAGTACTTTAAATTTAAACTACAAGTGTGTGATAGTTTGCTCTGATTAAGGTACAACTATAAAAATCAGTTTAAGGTACACAAGTGTGTTTTGTTCTATATATGTACAAAATATTTCAGTTCATCCACCGAATACATTAGAGTTTTCTGTAGAGTTTTCATAACACAGCTACATAAAAAGTTCATTACATTCATAGACACATCACCAACAACATCCCTATGTAGTGTTCACCTGTTCTTCTGATTGCGCCGTAACCATGGACAATCTTCTTCATTTAACTTGATGCTTGGGTTAGTGTTCACTTTGAAGGGAGAAATGTCATGAAACTTATTGTAATCTTCTGACATGTCTGTCTTGTCCTCCACTCCCACGATGACTCTTTTCCATGAAAGAACTATGTGGTGCTTTGGCTCATCGTGTGATGTACTCACTTGCTTATATTTTCTTTTTTTCAGTAGGGTAGACATGTCCTTCACATAGGAAACCTGAGCCACTTCACTGGCTAGCACGAATGGTTCGTTCTCGTACTCAAGATTCTTAAGATCCACTGTAGTCATTCCGTACTGTGGGTCTACCTCTACCCCGCCGCGTAGGTTGAACCATTTGCACTTGAACAAAGGGACCTTAAAAGTAGGTCCATAGTCAAGTTCCCATATCTGCTCTATGTAACCATAATATGTGACCTTTTTCCCGTTGCAGTCTGTTGCATCAAAGCGGACTCCACTGTTTTGGTTGGTGCTCTTTTTATCTTGGTTGGCTGTGTAAAATGTATTTCCATTTATCTCGTACCCTTGAAAAGTCAATATAGTCGAAGATGGTGACATGGCCAACAAGTATAGTTGTTCTCCAACATTGGTGTCATTAATGAGATGTTTTTTTAACCAACCGTTGAAAGTCTTCAGGTGTTCTCCATCAATACAATCTTCAGATTGCTCTGGGTATTTGGAGCGTAAAATATTCTTGTGTTCCTCAATATACGGAGCCACCAAGCTAGAATTATGTAGAACTGTGTCGTGTGCTCGAGTGAAAGAATTCCCGTCTTCACATATTGTAGTTTTCTTTCCTAGGGTGCCTTTTTCATGCAGTCTCCCCTCATGGCGCGATTCAGGAACACCGATCGGCTTCAGATCAGGAATAAAGTCAACACAAAACTCAATGACCTCCTCCGTTCCATAACCCTTAGCGATGCTTCCTTCTGGCCTAGCACGGTTATGAACGTATTTCTTTAAAACTCCCATGAACCTCTCAAAGGGGAACATGTTGTGTAGAAATACAGGACCGAGAACGGAAATCTCTTCGACTAGGTGAACTATGAGGTGCGTCATAATATTGAAAAAGGTTGGTGGATTGATCACCTTCTGAGAAATTGCATTGAGAAATGCACATAGCTTCATAATGGGTTCTCGAACATTTTCCGGTAGAAGTCCCCTCAATGCAACCGGAAGTAATTGTGTCATAATCACGTGGCAGTCATGAGACTTTAGGTTTTGAAATTTTTGCTCTGCCATGTTAATTATTCCCTTTATATTCGACGATAAGCCAATCTTCATACTGCGAAGACATTCAAAAAATATTTTCTTCAATTCTTTCGTAAGAGCGTAGCTTGCAGGACCTGGATGATTCTCTGAATGAGTGTCGTCTCGATGCATCTCTTCGCTCATACGTTGATGGGCCTGCCTCCCTTTCGGTGTATGTTTTGACTTCCCATCTTTTGACTTTCCATACACGCCCAAGAAGTTTAGCAGGTTGCAGCAAATGTTCTTTGTCACGTGCATCACGTTGATTGCAAAGTGAACCTCTAGCATTATCCAATAGGGCAGCTCCCAAAATATAGATTTCTTCTTCCACATGGGTACGTGGTTGTTTGCGTCATTCGGAACAGTGAGTCCGCCAGGACCCTTTCCAAAGATTATTTTTAAATCCTTGACCATATCATGTGTAACAGAACTAGAAGGGCGGGTAGGCCTCGGCCGATGATCTCCCTCACCTTTGTAATGTTTGCCTTTCTTCCTTAGGGGATGCTTGGGTACAAGAAACCGACGATGGCCCAGGTACACATTCTTGTTACCTAAATGTATACTTTCAGTCTCAGCTAAATAGTGCGTGCATGCATTGTATCCCTTGTTTGACTGTCCTGAAATGTTACGAAGAGCAGGCCAATCATTGATGGTTACAAAAAGCAACGCTCGTAGGTCAAATTCCTCCTATTTGTGCTCATCCCACACACGTACACCTTATTCACGCCACAACTGCAAAAGTTCTTCAACTAATGGCCTGAGGTACACATCAATGTCGTTGCCAGGTTGCTTCGGGCCTTGAATGAGCACTGGCATCATAATGTACTTCCGCTTCATGCACAACCATGGAGGAAGGTTATAGATACATAGAGTCACAGGCCAAGTGCTATGACTGGAGCTCTGCTCTCCAAAAGGATTAAAGCCATCTGTACTTAGACCAAATCTTAAGTTCCTTGCGTCATCTGAAAATGTCGGGAACTCCCTATTGATTTTCTCCACTGGGACCCATCAGCGGGGTGTCTCAACATCACATCTTTCTTACGGTCTTCTTTGTGCCATCGCAACAACTTGGCATGCTCTTTGTTTTGGAACAAACGTTTCAACCGTCGTATTATAGGAGCATACCACATCACCTTGGCAGGAATCCTCTTCCTGGGGCGCGGCTCGCCCTCAATATCACCAGGGTCATCTCGCCTGATCTTATACGACAATGCACCACATACAGGACATGCATTCAAATTTTCGTGCTCACCGCGGTAGAGGATGCAGCCGTTAATGCATGCATGTATCTTCTGCACCTCTAATACTAGAGGGCATACCACCTTCTTTGCTTCGTACGTACTAGAGGGCAATTCGTTATCCTTTGGAAGCATCTTCTTAACTATTTTCAGCAAATTTTCAAATCACTTGTCAGAAGTACCATTCTCTGCCTTCCATTGTAGCAATTCAAGTGTGGTACCCAGCTTTTTCTGGTCATTTTCGCAAGTTGGGTACAACAATTTGGCGTGATCAGCTAACATGCGCTCCAACTTCAACCTTTCGTTTTCACTTTCACAGTCCATTTGTGCATCACGAATGGCCCGACGAAGATCATCGTCGGGCTCATCAATAATGGCATCTTCTTCAGCTTCGTCTTCTCCCATTGTAGTATCACCGTGTACATTGAAACAAGGATAGTTGTCATTATTCTCCTCTTCTTCATTGTCTTCCATTATAACCCCTGTTTCTCCATGCTTGGTCCAACAATAATAACCAGGCATGAAACCATTCCGCAACAGGTGGGAGTGAATGACTTTTGAGGTAGAGTGGTCACTCCTATTCTTACAGACACTACATGGACAACGAATAAAACCATTCTTCTGCTTGTTTGCCTCAGCCGCATGGAGAAAATTAGTCATGCCATCAATGAAATCGGGAATGCGTCGGTCACCGTACATCCATTGCCGGTTCATCTGCATTATATAAAAGTATATCGAAAACCATTACACTACATCATGAATAGAGACATGACCAAATTAATTAATACAAGTTCATCACATTAAAAGCAAAGTAGAGTAGTGACCAAATATAATACATAGTTCTCATAAAACAAACATTAATTGAAACTAACATAAAACTATCTAAAGAATTTAAATCCAACAACAAATGCTATCAAAATCGCAACTAAGGTAATTACTGAACCAACAGCATAATGATACCAAGCCTCTTGATTAATGGCATATTTTCTAATCTTTTTAATGTTCAAGCGCATTGCATCCATCTTCATCTCGTTAGCATCGACGACGTCGGCAAGCTTGAACTCTAATTTCATCTTATCTTCTAAGCATTGGAGATACAAATCTTCACTTCTTTTCAATTTTGCTTTCAAATCATTGTTTTCTTTTTCCAAAAACTCGATAATAGGGTCCGTTGAAATTTCCGGTTCAACTACCTCCTAGATAAAAAATATATCTATGTCAAGTTGGTCGACATAATTGTCAGAAACACGAAATGAAACAAATAGTTTTGAAAATATACCACATCCGAATCATAGACCGGACGAGGACCGACGGGGACGGATATCAGAACCATGACACTATACATATAATACAAGTTAGAAAATTATACAAGTAATATCTATATATGCACCTAAACCATAAAACTTAGTTTTTTAAAATAAAAGATAAAAATAAGAGGCTCACCGAGGTGGTGCCTGTGACGAGACGGCGCGGGCGATCGACGGCGGTAAGGACGGGGACGACACTAAAACACATAAATCATAATTTAGTTTGACCTCAAATTGCATATGAAACAAATAAAATCCTAACTTGAGCATTTCATCGAACACCTAGCTTGCACTACAAATATGTAATGACCTAAATGAGCTAAAGAAGCAACGCCGGAAGAAGGATGAAGCTGCTAACCGTGGGGTGCCTTCAATCTTCCCAAATGGTGAAAAAAATTGCGAATAAAGTGAGCTTGGGGAGAGAAAATGGAGATGAAATGGAGTAGGAAATGAAGGAGCTCGGGTCGAGCTGAGAAAATGGAGGAGCTCGGGTCGGGCCAGGGGTGGAAGAAGCTAATATAGCGGGACATTTAGTCCCGGTTCGTGTTAGGAACCGGGACTATAGTGTACTGGCGTCGGGCCCCGTGTTTGCGGCCGTATGCGGTGACCCTTTAACCGGGACTAAAGGTCTCTCACGAACCGGGACGGGGCTGTCGCCATTCGGACCGGGTGTGGTGCCCACCTTTAGTCCCGGCAAGTGCCGAATTGGGGACTAAAGGGGTGAATCTAAGGCCTGTTTTCCACTAGTGTTCCTACTCTTATAGCATATCCATCAATTATTTGATTTGAACATCTTAGCTTTCTATTTGCAATTAAAACATTTTTTGGTGTTGTCTCTGATGAGACTATAGTTTACTATTATTTTTTAGCGCTTTTGCTCCAATCTGTTATCCTGGAAACAATTTAATGTGACGAAGGCAGTAATAATGTATTAAAGAAAACACTTCTAGACTTAGCAGATCGTAGGATGATAGCAAAAAATAATAATCTCAAAGCTAAGCCATTGTAATCTAAAGCTAAGCCTTGTATCAGAAGAGGCAACTCATGTCTTGGTTTTGATTAGTGTTTCCTAGGCCATGTCCATGTTGATCTAAAACCTAAGCCACTGTCATGACATCTTCATTGTTTTATGATCAATGTGTCACAGTTTTAGTGTGGGCAACGAGCGCCCGAATCCTTTTAAGTTATTGTGTTTCTAAAAGAAAAATACAATGGTACCATGGCTAAGATTATTCTCCACATTTGTGTCTGCCCTCTGGAATAACCCATCTGTTGAGTCATATGCATTTCAAATGCTGAATGGGGACATAATATATACAGTGGGTGCCAATAGCGCCCTGAGATCATACGGAGCAGAGGTAATCGTTAATAGCTTTCAAGATGGCTTAACCACTATGTGGTGTTCATAGCGGCAATGATCAACATTAACCGAGATGGTACGTTAATAATGGCGAGAGCAAAAGTAGTAGTTAGTGTGCACTGTCTTCATCTAAAAAAAAATCCTTGATGACCCACACCATTGCAGATAGCTTATGTTGTCAATGGAATTACTTATGTTTCCTGCTGGAATCTAGGAAAGACTTTCCAAATACATTAAGGAAGCTTCAAAGTTTGCATTGCAATAGAGTTAGGAGATTGGTTGGTTTCTCTGTTAGGTTGGCTCATCATATGACCGCAGGCCTGATATATTATTGATTAGTCGGCGGTTAGGCATACCTCTCATGTAGGCTCGCTTGTGGGCTCGCTGCCTGCATGGGTTTTGTCATCGGCCGTGATGTCGGAGTCAGGTAAAGATGGGGTTGCCTTTTTTTTCTTTCATTTTACCCTAGCTCGGGTAGTTAGTGTTCAACATTACGATTTGATATATAATAATTATTGTTTATTGCTATGTTGTAAACTCTATTGCTTTGGTAGTGGGAAGAAGGAATTGTCTTGAATCCATTCAGTTGTTTGTGCCATGGAACTTTTGGTTTAGCAGCAGTAGGAAAGATCTTTTAAAAAACTCTATTGTGTGTCTCAAGTTTTGCAGATCTGGTTCTACCACAGTTTTACAAATTGATGAGACCTATTTGCCCTCCGATGCAGTTAATTTTAGGGCTCTTTTTTGCTTTTCCAGATGCGGCGGTGGCGGGTTGTTGCGTCCAGAAGCCTATGCGGATGTCGGTGTGCTGCAATTAGCACCGGTGTGTATCACCTATGAGCTGCAATAGGCCATGCATGACTACTTCCGCATGAGGTGCACAGAAATTACAAAATTTTGAAATTGTTAAACTGAAAATGTAGTGTTGAACGTATGGTGTATGGGATGAGCGAATTCTTTTGTCAAGAACATTTCCCATGTCTCTTATTTAATTTGTGTGAATTTCTTCCAGCTGTTTTGTCGAATTCGTGTTGAATCCAGGGTGATTACATAAATGAGCATGAAGTATTTGTATAACTTAATATAGTCCGAAATCCGTCCATAAAAAGTATGTATTTTTCGTGCCTATAGATGGGAGGAAATCAAAGTACAACTCGTGTGTACACTACGACTTAATAATACTTCTGAATATGTTGGGTCAAAAGTGCAAAAGTCATTATCTCCCATCTATCATGTTTCATTCTCTAATCCGATTTATACATTTGAAAATAGGATCCCTTGTTAGACATTAACTTGTGGCTCATCTTGGGTTTGGGATAATGATATTTAAAAAACGATGAATTGTTAATATTCATCCTAAATAATAAAAAGGATGATACTTTGTGGGATGCAGGCTTACCTGAAGTTTCAGCAATGATGTTTGATGTGCACTACAATTTTAAAATCACATATTGACACAATTAGTGCGGAACCAGAATATTTATTACCAATTGCAACACACGGGCATTTAGCTAGTTATCTTTAAAGTTGGAAGCTGTTAAAATGTTGACCGTCCCAAATGCTTGGCCCTTAGCATGTGCCATTGGGCAAGTTGTGGAGGTGTCACCATAGTTAGTTAAGGAGACACGTTGCAGAGCTAATATATTCTTATCAGACGCTAACTGGTAAAAAAATGACTGCTCTAATTTTGTGCAAGCATTGCATTAAAACATATCTAGATATATGTCTTAAAATAACTATCGTAAGTTTGCCAAAAAATGAATCTAGATATATTCACTTTTAACCAAACTTTGAGACACTTATTTTAAGACGAAGGGAGTACTAAAATAGAAAATTTTAAAATTTCTTACATATAAAAACAGAGGGAGAATAAGATACAGATGAAGTTTATATTTATACCTGCTCTAACGGAGTTAACGATATGAATTGTACGGGGCCCTTGGTGGTCACATGACATCCTTGTAACGCCGAGGCATTTGTTCTCCTCTCAATGGCGTTTTGTAGTTACAATTACACTGTTCCCTCTCTGTCTCATCTAGTCATCTTTCGTGATTAACTAAAGAAAATTGCTACCCTACCCTGCCCACCCTTTTGTACGGGCCTGCTTAAACAACCGAATAAGGTGATGTGCCTTCTCATCTTCACAGCGTCACATGCCGTCTTGCTGAGCTCGTGAACTTTATGGGTGCGTTCACTGCTCACCCCCACTTCACTTCCCTCCGTCGTCGTCCTGACGCCACGCTCCAGCATAGCTTGAATTTACGCTGTCACTTTGTGAGTGTCTGTTTTCGCTGCCTGACCAACTATACGACTATACGACGAGGCCAATAACCAAAAAATTAAGGGGCGTCCTGAGCGTCCTCCGATCCCCGCCCTTCCGCACCGTCCGATCAAAATGATCCTGACAATCAGATTAGTCTTTGCGTATCCCCGCACTAACCTTTCTTTAATGGAGGATTAGATCAGCGCGACCCTAGCTCCGCTCCGTGTCGCTCCCGCGAGCGACGGGGGGCCTCCCGTGCGCCGCCACCTCTCGTCTCTCCCCTACCCCTTCCTCTCCTCGCCGCCGGAGGGCGTCGCCGGGCAAAGCCTGGGCGACGTCGGTGGGGCCTCTCTTTCCCCTCGCGCAGTGCAAGGCGGCGCGGGACGCAGGGCCGTTGGGGACGCGATGTAGGGGCACGGCGGCGGTGTTGGTCGGCGACGGCGTGACGGGTGGCGGCTGCGTGGCCCTTATGCGGGTAGAGTCCGTGGCGGCTGCCTGGTCCTCTGGCCTTGTTGTCGCCGGCAGTTTTTAGCGGGCGCGGCCTGGCGGTGGTGGACTTGGTGGCCGGCGGCGGGCAGTGTTTGGAGGCTCCGTCGTGCAGGTGGTCAGCGGCGACGGCAACCTTATGCTGCAGTGCGGCCGTGGAGACCCTGGGCCCGATCTGGGTATAAAAGGCGGCCCGGTCAGGAACTGAAAGAAAGAGGGACGAAATGATGATACACTTGTAACCTCGTTCGATATCAACAAAGATCAGACAAGCAGGAGTAGGGTTTTACATCTTCGGATGACGCCTGTGGGTAAACGGTGTGTCTATGTGTTGGATAGTTGGAGATCGTCGATAGCCAGAAAGCTCACACGCCCATCCAGCTAACAAAATAAAAGGGGATATATCGTGCTCTCCCTGGTGTCTGATCGCGACATACTTGGAATAACAATAAATGCTAAATAGGTAGATATGGTGGACACTGCTGGAATAATTTGGTTTAAGGAAGTTTGGATGCACAAGTCTATGCTTGCTGAATTATTTTTTAGTAGCAAAAGGGAGAAAGTTGACCATCTACATGCATACAAAGTGTCCATAGTGTTAATCATTCCATATTAAGCAAACTAACTAAATATTAAGCATCCAAACATGAGAATAAAAGATAGCACTAAAATAAGATAATTGCAAGTTGTCATTCATCAAAGCATATAAAACAATCAACCATATGTATCATTTTTAATGAACTTTCATATCCCTTCCCTGTTTCTTATATAGCATCCAACTTAATTTACTTCTACAGAAAATATATTGGTAATGGTCTTGGCAACATGAATAAAATGAAAACTTAACATACAAGAAGTAAGATAATACGCTCCAAGTTTATGCGAAAATCTTATGTTGCTAAAAAAACAGGGTGTAGCGTTGGACATCCCCAAGCTTAGGGGTTTAGCTGTTCTTGGATAGCTCTTGGTGTGTTGCTCCTCTATTCCTACTGAAAAAACTTCAACACAAAACATTCTTCTATCTCTTCTCTGTGCGGTGACATTAGTGGGTATAAAAGATATAATACTTGCTAATGTTACATGCATTCCCAAAACATCAAAGGATTCATAAATAATCAACTTTAAACTCACCGATCGAGTAGAAATCCCAAACGCCCCATTACCAAACAAAATCGGTAGAGAAATACTCTGTTTTTCTCGGTGTCCGTGTTTCGACACGTGACATGCCCATAGACGAAAAAGGCGGACATAATGGTAATGGTAGTACCAGGTCATCCGATATGACACGGTGGAAGCGGTGACAAAATGCGGTGGCAGCGAGTTAGTGGAAAAGAGGAATTAGGTGTAGAGAGATAGTGGAATGACCGCTATGACAGACAGATGTGACAAGAATAAATACACACGCATAATGGATGGTCTATATACCTTGCCCATTTAACCCAAATCGGAGATGAACGGACACAATTGTTTATATATAGAGAAATAAACGATCAATATTATTTCTTTAAAAGTAATTTTTAGTAGTGGACAAAAACAGACACATGGATAAACGTGCCAAACGGACCCTAGCTAGGCTAAAGTTGCTTGGCTCAAGAAGCTAGTCAGTCGGGGACAACTGACAAGTGAAACACGTCATAACCTGCATTAGTTCTTTTGGCGTCGTTGCACATACATGCGGTCCCGCGCATCGTACATTAGTCTACTTTTGTTCCATCTTAAGCCGTTGGCTGATACCATAGAAGTATACTACTGGTAGGATGCTACTGCCACTGTGCTGCACCTACAAAATGTAAGGACTGTACTCCTATACAACACTCAGGAAACACGAAAAAGTGCGGTACACGCAGCACATTTGGGGAAAGTACTATGTGCCACTTCTCTATAACCACTATATAACCACTATGTACAGCGATAACAGAAGCAAAGTAAAAAAATGTTAAGTACTACTACTACTTTGAAGAGCACGGAGATATACTAAGGGCATGCCCAACCCAAACGGACACAGAATGTCCGTTTTAGTCTGTCTTCGACCGTGTCCAGAAAAAATGCCTCCAATGAGTAGACCCAAATGTCCGTTCTGTCCGCACACGCGACACAAATGCAGACCAATTTTGGTCCCGGTTTACGTCGGCGGACATGTCCACGCGTGTCTGGTGCTGTCCCCACATCTCCTCCCAACTCCCACCTACCCCGCTACTCTCTCTTTTTCCCTCGATTCAACGACATCGCCGGCATATCTCCAAAATCCAATCCATCGCCGCCGCTTTCCCCCACTACCGGCCACCGGGCAGGCCGTTGAAGAGTGAGCAAAGATCGAGCGACGGCGGGATGGCCACCTTCTCCGCCGTCTCCGGGGACCTCCGCCACCGCTTCCGCGTCCAGCATGACCGCGAGCCCAAGTCCTTCACCGCCAGCGCGCTGGCGTCCGGGACAAGAGTGTGACGGGGTCGTGGTCCGAAGCCGGCACGGCCGCCTCGCTCGAGGACAAGCGCGTGCTCCACGCCATTGCCATGGACGACGAGCGCTCCGTCTACGTCATCAACCAGTACGACCGCGCTGTTCCCGCAGTCGGGATCCACTAGCGACGTCGTCGTCGGCGTGCTGGACACCGGCTTGTGGCCGGAGAGGGCGAGCTACGACGACACTGGGCTCGGCCCCGTGCCGGCAGGGTGGAAGGGCAAGCTCATCGGCGCGCGGTTCTTCCTGGCGCGTGCCTCCACGTGCGGCGTGCTAGCAGCTGCTTGGTGGCTGATTACGCGCAGGCCTGAGCAGGATGTGCAGGGCAGCTCATCGGAGAGGCGCCTCGCCTACGCGTCGGTGAGCACGGCGGCGAATCCGGAGAAGCCATGCCCGTGGATGTAGAGGATGGCGTCCTTGGCATCCGTCTCGCTGCGAAATCACAAGGGATTGATGGACTTCAAGCTGGCCGCGTCGGAGCTCGTCTCAGAGCTCGCGCTAGCTGGATGCTGGGTGAGCTCGCGTCCGATCTTCGCACGCGAATCGCCATGCTCCTCTGCTCATCCATCCATCAGTTGGAGATTCTTTAGTATGACGTGCGGACTCCTTCTGTCAGCGCGTTTACAAAATAGGTAGTCCAGTTGGGACGAGTGACGACGCAAACGGACAAAGCGACCGGACAGCACCCATTTTTTGTCTGCGTCCGACGTAAACGGACTAAATCGGACATAATTTGGTCTCAATAGGCGTCGGACCGCTGGAGATGCTCTAAATCGATAGCGGAAACACGTCATAAACTGTAATTATGGAAGCAGTTTTCGCCAAGAAAACGATTAAAAAAAACTAGGTTGAACACGGATAGGTTAGTGTAGCAACAGACAATCCGTGGAATTGATGATTCATGTTATCATTTGGATATGATTGGTGTTTTCATTTGGATAGGGAGTGAATCGATCCATTCCTTGTACTGTGTGTGGCTACCCTGTAAGGCTCGTGTCTTCTGACGTTTACGTGTAATTTTTTAATTTGTAAATATACAAATGAACGGACACTTGTGTGGTAGTTCCGTCCTGTACTGCTGTAGGGACACGGGTGCCCGAGGGCCTAGACAAACCTAGTGGGGATTAATGCGGATCGGGGCAGATGGTGGTGGTCTGCTGGACTCTCACGGATAAATACAGAAAAGGGGCAAACGGCGGTGGAGCCTAGATAGCGATACGTTGAATAGTAGCTTGCCTCGCCGCCAGCTCTCGGCTCGCCGACCACTGGATCCTCCCTTCGCATCGGATGCTTGGCGGACTTGGTTGCAGAAAAGAGAACGACGGGGAGACATTGACAGTGAGGCGACACCGTGATCTGAGCGTGCGGCATAGACCCTCCGTTTCCACACTACAAAATATTATACCGTAGTTGTTCTGAATATAGATTCATGCTAAAATATAGATTCACGCTAAAATAAGTGTACATATAAATTAAAATATGTTTAGATAAATGTGTGTATATATAAAAATAGAAAAAGACTAAAACACCTTATGAAAACAGAGGGAGTAGATACGAGAGAGCTAGGGTAACCAACGCGACGAGTTCATCCGTCCGGTATGTTTCTGTCCGTGTAGACACGAGACATGCAGCAAACGGTGAAACAAACGGAACCATTCATACGGTTGTCGTTTGTTTGTATCCATTTCTCGTTTGTTTGTATCCATTTCTCGGTTGAAATTGGGTTGGAACTACGTCCACTCAGACATATCACAGACAGTTGTGGTGTCCTCCCCTTGCCCGCACGTTACTAACGCACATATCAACACTCCCTTCCCATCCCCTACCCTCTATTTCCTCTTCGTCCACTATGCGCCACACCGCCTTTGCCCCCTTCATGAGTTACGCTACCCTCAGTCCATGTACCTACCACTGTCACTACCAGGAGTTGGGCGGCTCTTGATATAGTGTTGTTTTCACTTCTTTCTAGTGTCAGAGTAGTTTGGGCCTTGCAGTCAAACACGCTTCGAGCAGACCCATCAACCAGGATGATCGACGTCCTCGCCACCGGCAGTTGAGACCACAACAACTCCTTCACAGGAATTGCGCCCAGTACTCCACCGAGTTAAGTAATCTCGGTCAGTCTCGTTGTCCCTCTGCTTGCACATCGCAAGCTGCTGAGGTCTGTTTGGCCTCTTATAAGTGCTGGAGAAGTTGCTGACAAAAGCTTCTTCGAAGTCTAACCAGCTGTTGACACTGCCCTCTCTCAAGTTGTTAAGCCAGATCCGAGCTGGCCCCTCCAACATCTGCGGGATATATCTCACCGCCCAACGACGGTTACCTCCCGCGATATGGACGGCCGTCACATAGTCTGTCAGCCAGTCCTCCGGCTTGGTACCGCCGTCATAAGTCTTGGCACCCGGGTTCAGCTGAAAGTGACGCACAGGTGGCTCCATCATAATCCGGGGTCCAAAACATGCAGGGCCAGGTGGGCCTTGCTCCTCCATCACTTCGGACATGTAAATTATGTCCAGTTTGTAACGAACATCGCTAGGTGCTAACTGTCGAGGTCCCAACCTGGAGCCCAAGGCACTGTCGTAGGTCTGGTACCCGGCTTTTGCCATAGCCGAGTTACCGTCATCATACCGGCTGCCCACCTGGCCACCACCTCGTGATTGTGGCACAGCTCCGACATCTCGCTGCCTCTGGACCTGGTTCTGCACTGGATACCGAGGTGGGTGTACTCGACCAGCCGAGTTGGCATTTCCGACATTCCGATTACTCGGAGCCTGCCGGCTTCTATTCTGGCCACGCCCAACATCGCCCTGCTCAGCTATCTGCTTTCCGGCATAGGCCGGGTCATATGTCTGCATCTGCAGCTGCTGGTTTCCACCGGAATTCACACTCCGGTCCCGATCTCTTCCGACATGCGGAGAGGAAGCCTGTCCTCTGGACCTCTCGGTGGCTGCCTTAGCCGAATGAACGACTTGGGATCCACCCACAGCCGTGTTTGCCTCACGAAAGGCTTCATTCTGCCGATTAGCCACCCCGACTAACTCATTGACTCGATCTTGCTGCTTACGGAGAGCTTCTCCGGATAGACTAGACAACTCGGCCCTCGCCACTTTAGCAGCTCTAAGAGTTTTAGCCGGAGAACTATAATTCGGCTTGGCCGCTGACACCACACTAGGAGTCACGCTGGAGCTAGTTCTACCATCTCTGTTTATCTCGGCATTGAGGGCTCTGTCTCTCCTGCGCACACTTTCTACCCGGCTAGGTCGATCCGCTACCGGAGTGAAACCATGAGCCGCATCGTACTCTCGGAGGGTACGGTCGAACTCCTTCCTCATCTCGGCCATCTCTATAGCCTCTTGGAGCAAGTATTGACGTTGTGCCTCTAACTCGGCAACAGCCTGGGTTGCATCAGTCACAGCTACTACCGGCACTGCCAACCTCTACACTACTTCTCTCATAGGTTCAGGCCTTACCGGGACTTGGGGCGTCTCGGCGTTGGCCTGGGCCTCTCTTTCCAGCGCCTGCTTGGCCAGCCGAGTTGATCTTGCAGTGGGCGCGATGACTGTCCCCGCGACAGCAGCATCCGTTACGCCGGCCATCATGACCGCGCAGCTCTCGAGGCGAGTGGTACGCCGGCCGCGAGCTGCATAGACAGAGGGAGGGTCCTCGGCCACGAGTACCTGCTCCGGGAACTCGCAGACGATCTCGGTGGCGACGTAGGTGACGAAGGAGCCGAACTCGATGATGCAGCCGTTTGCCGGGAACGGCTTGCTGCCGAAGCACCCGGCATTGTCGCTGACGAAGTCGAGCGAGCCGACTCTGCAGACAAGGCCGCTAAGTACGCGCTCTCCGGAGCCGATGACGGAACCTGTCCGGATGTGTACACCAGCTAGCGCCGCTGCCTGCCCCACGGTGGGCGCCAACTGTCGTGGTGGTATCACGGCAGATGCCATAGGATGGCTAAAGTGTGGGGCCAAATGGACGCTGGTGGATCCGGGGAGGGCTAGCGAGCTGAGAAGCTCACACGGGAAGAAGCAAGAACACGCAAGAGCAAGCCAAACCAACACAAACACCACGATGTACCCAGGTTCGGGGCCCTCGTGAGGAGGTAAAACCCCTACTCCTGCATCTGTCTCTCTCTATATGTAGGTCACAAGAACTACAACACGCTCCTTGAACTGTATCTCTCCACAAGGAGTAAGAATACAAGAACTATCAAGGGCTAAGGGAGAGAAGAGAGCAAGGCTCTTTAGCAATAAATGAAACTAGGGCTCGGGCGTCCTCGTCCTCCACGCAGGAGGAGTTAATGCCCTTTATATAGAGTCCCGTCCGGGTTGGCCGGAAACCCTAACTGCTCCGGGGCCCACTCGCACTGTAGCCACGCCAACGGTAAGGTCATCAAGGTCTACCACGACCTAGCCGCCGGGCTACACCGAGCTACACCATCATGTCTTCCACTGTATCATACGCCGGCTAGGTCATGATTGTCCTCCCTTCCTGAGACAAGACATGGCTTACCCATGCCTTGTCCCCTGTCCCAGAGTCAGCGGTACGGGTGAGCAGTTCCGTCGTACCCTGTACCGCGCCTTCTGCCCCGCTTCCGTGTTAGGCGGGACGTGACTTGAGCTTCTGTGTCAGGCGGGGATGTCATCATGTCATTGACTTCTGTCACGTCATAGAGTATGCCGGCACCTCTTGCTCTGACCCGGCATGGACATGCCGGATACCCCTTTTCACCCCGACATGGGCATGCCAGCGTCCTCAACCCGGAACACTCTTCCGAGTTCCGACATGGCTATGCCGGAACCTTCTTCCTGCACGTACAAGACAAAGGGAAGATGCCGACATAGGGATGTCGGTCACGTTATGTCGGTCCAACCCAAGCCGGACTACCTCATCACCATACCTCGGCCACTCCGTGCCCGAGTACATGTCGATCCTCTCCGACTTAGTTACAAGCCGATACCTTTTTACCTGGACCCCTCCGGGGTTGTACTTACTTAAGTGTGTCTCTCCTACCTCATAAGAGAATACTTCTAGGCCCAGCCGCTCGAAGATGCCCTAGGCTCACTCCCAGGGACATCTTCGAGAAGCTGGTTTTTAGAGGAGTCCTCTGCTTCTGCCTGGAGCAAACTGAAGGGCTGGAGGCCTATTTATAGTGTCACCAGAGAAGGCAGCCTGCCCTTTACTTTCCCCAAGGGGCAACCCTCTGCCATTCCCAAGGGGCACCTCTTGGCATACTCGAAAGGGTGTCTCTTGACATCACCAAGGGCCACCTGACCTTTTATATTAGGATAAGGACAATTATATTCATAAATAATAGCACAAATGCCACACCTTACCCTACCCGGGGGTAGCCCCCCGACAATAAGACAAGACATGAATTGAGTTGTTGAGCTTTGCTTTTATTTCTCCCGCATGGAAATCCAAGACCTGACTAATGGAGATGAATCAAGAGCTCTTGTCATATCATCTACTTGCCAATCTTTTCCCCTGAAATTTTATTGGAACGGTGGAGTCGACCGACGAGAGAAAATGTTTTAATTGAGAGTAAGATCGGCTTGATTGTTGAAAATTGGTGGCCACTCTTGGGGCTAATTACCGATTAATTAGCCTTTATAGGTTTTGCTAGTTATCTCCACCTTTGGCTCTCGTGTCTTCCTCGTTTTCTCCATTCGTTTTTCCCGTGTTCATCCCGCACACCTCCCAAATCTGTGAGGATCGGGACTCCTATCCGCATCAGTCAGCCGCGTTGGGTAGTTACAAATGGAAGGGCGTTGTTTGAATAATAAATCAAGTGGAAAGGTCACAAGATTCTCTCCCCTATATCTGTTTTCGATGTAGCAAGTAGCAACACACTAGTAGAAACATGGCCTTTGGTGAGGCCATGTTTGGCACCGGATTGACTGGAACTGGTACTAAAGGGGCATTAGTACCGGTTCCAGAGGCGAGACAGCCGGCCGGCAATAGCACCGGTTGGTGCGGATCCTTTAGTACCGGTTTGTAATACAAACCGGTACTAAAGGGTTGGGTCAGTCGGCTGCAGTGTGCGGCCCCCACGGCCAGACCCTTTAGTACCGGTTTGTATTACAAACCGGTACTAAAGGTTCGCCCTATATTGCCTTCTTCCACCCGAGCAGCTCCATTGCTCGATTGATCAAGCTTCATTTTCTTCTCTCTATTTGCTCTCCCAAGCTCTAGTTCACTCCTTGATCTCTACCACATTTGTTAAGATTGGTAGCACTTACTTATATAAGGGTTAGCAACTTCATCTTCTCTTCCGGCATTTCAATTTTAGCTCATTTTGCTAGTTTAACTCATTTGATTTTTCTAGTGCAAGCAAGGTGTTTGATGAAATGCCTAAGTTAGGGATTTCATTTGTTTTATATGCATTTTGAGCTCAATTTAAAATATGATTTGTGCTTTTTTATAGTGTCGTCCCGTCCCCTTCCTCACCGCCGTCGATCGCCCGCGGCGCCGCGTGACTGACACCACCTCGGTGAGCCTCTTGTTTTTATCTTATATTTTAAAAAAATATTTATTATATGGTTTAGATGCATAATTATTACTTGTATATTTTTCTTACTTGATAATTGTTTGTTATATATATAATGCAGATGAATCGACAATGGATGTACGTTGACCGACGCTCTCCGGAGTTCATTAGCGGCCTGCAGGAATTTCTCCGTGCGGCTGAGTTAAACAAGAAGAATGGTTTTATGTTTTGTCCATGCGATGAGTGTCGGAATAAGACGAATTACCCTAGCGCAAGAACCCTAAACTTCCACCTGTTCCGGAAAGGCTTCATGCCCAATTATTTTTGTTGGACCAAGCACGGAGAAACAGGGGTTATAATGGAGGACAATGAAGAAGATGATGATGACAACTATCCTCTGTTCTCTGAACACGGTGATACTAAAAAGGGGGAAGAGGAAGCTAAGCATGAGGTCATTGTTGATGATCAGTCTGATGATGATCTTCGTCAGGTTATTCTTGATGAACAGATAATCTGCAGAACTGAAAACGAGTGGTTGAAGTTAGAGCGCATGTTAGAGGATCACAAAAAATTGTTGTACCCAACTTGTGAAGATGGCCAGGAAAAGCTGGGTAGCACCCTGGAATTGCTGCAATGGAAGGCAACGAATGGAGTATCTGACAAGGGATTTGAACAGTTGCTACAAATATTTAAGAAGATGCTTCCAAGGAAAAATGAATTGCCCTCCAGTACGTATGAAGCAAAGAAGATTGTCTGCCCACTAGGATTAGAGGTGCAGAAGATACATGCATGCATCAACGACTGCATCCTCTACCGCGGTGAGAAGTACGAGAATTTGAATGCATGCCTGATATGCGGTGCATTGCGGTATAAGATCAGGCGAGAAGACCCAGGTGATGTTGAGTACGAGGCCAGCCCCAGGAAGAGGGTTCCTGCCAAGGTGATGTGGTATGCTCCTATAATACCACGGTTGAAACGTTTGATCCGAAACAAAGAGCATGCCAAGTTGTTGTGATGGCACAAAGAAGACCGTAAGGAAGACGAGATGCTGAGACACCCCGCTGATGGGTCGCAGTGGAGAAAGATCGACAGTGAGTTTCGGGATTTTGCAGCCGACGCAAGGAACTTAAGGTTTGGTCTAAGTACAGATGGCTTGAATCCGTTTGGGGAGCAGAGCAGCAGCCATAGCACCTGGCCCGTGACTCTATGTATCTATAATCTTCCTCCTTGGTTGTGCATGAAGAAAAAATATATTATGATGCCAGTACTTATCCAAGGCCCGAAGCAACCCAGCAACGACATTGATGTGTATCTGAGGCCATTAGTTGACGAACTTTTACAGTTGTGGTCTGACGAAGGTGTACGTGTGTGGGATGAGTACAAACAGGAGGAATTTGACCTACGAGCGTTGCTGTTTGTAACCATCAATGATTGGCCTGCTCTTAGTAACATTTCAGGACAATCAAACAAGGGATACAATGCATGCACACACTGTTTAGATAAGACTGACAGTATATATTTATGTAACAAGATTGTGTACCTGGGGCATCGTCGGTTTCTTGCACCCAAACATCCCTTAAGAAAGAAAGGCAAACATTACAAAGGTGAGGCAGATCATCGGCAGAGGCCTACCCGCCCTTCTAGTTCTATTATATATGATATGGTCAAGGATTTAAAAGTAATCTTCGGAAAGGGTCCTGGCGGACTAACAGTTCCGAATGACGCAAACAACCACGTACCCATGTGGAAGAAGAAATCTATATTTTGGGAGCTGCCCTATTGGATATTGTTAGATGTTCAGTCTGCAATCGACGTGATGCACGTGACAAAAATATTTGCTGCAACGTGCTAAACTTCTTAGGCGTGTATGGGAAGTCAAAAGATGGGGAGTCACAAAAAGGAAAGTAAAAAAACGGGAAGTCAAAAAAAGGGAAGTCAAAAGATACACCGAAAGGAAGGCCTGCCCATCAACGTATGAGCGAAGAGATGCATCGAGACGACAATGGGACAGAGAATGAGCCAGCTCCTGCCAGCTACGCTCTTACGAAAGAAGAGAAGAAAATAGTTTTTGAATGTCTTCACAGTATGAAGGTTCCATCTGGCTTCTCGTCGAATATAAAGGGAATAATAAACATGACAGAGCTAAAGTTTCAAAATCTGAAGTCTCATGACTGCCACGTGATTATGACACAGTTACTTCCGGTTGCATTGAGGGGGCTTTTACCGGAAAGCGTTCGAGAACCCATTGTGAAGCTATGTGCATTTCTCAATGCAATATCTCAGAAGGTAATTGATCCAAGCACTCTACCAAGTTTACAGAAGGATGTGGTGCAATGTCTTGTCAGCTTCGAGTTAGTGTTTCCACCATCCTTCTTCAATATTATGACGCACCTCATAGTTCACCTAGTCGAAGAGATTTCCGTTCTCGGTCCTGTATTTCTACACAACATGTTCCCCTTTGAGAGGTTCATGGGAGTCTTAAAGAAATACGTTCATAATCGTGCTAGGCCAGAAGGAAGCATGTCCAAGGGCTATGGAACAGAGGAGGTCATTGAGTTTTGTGTGGACTTTATTCCTGATCTTATGCCGATCGGTGTTCCTCAATCGCACCATGAGGGGAGACTGCGTGGAAAAGGCACGCTAGGAAAGAAAGCAACATCAAGTATGGACGGACATTCTTTCACCCAAGCACACTACACAGTTTTAGCAAATTCCAGATTGGTGGCTCCGTATATCGTGAAACACATGGATATCTTACGCTCCGAATACCCGGAGCAGACTGACTTCTGGATTAAAGGAAAACACGTGGATACTTTTGGCAGTTGGTTGTGTCTGTTTCGCGGCAATATGTGTGCCCGAGGCCGAAATTTTTTCATTCACACTTTCAAATCCACGCGCCCTGCTCTCTGCTCCGAGGCCTCCGGCGAAGCCATGCTCTGCTCGCCGTCGCCTCGTGCGCGTCGCCCTCCTCCTCGGCGCCCTTGACGGCCGGCGGGTGGCCTTGCCTCTAGCCGCTCCTCCCGAGGCTCGTCCTCGTCGCCGTCGCCGTCCCCGCGCTGGTGTGGAGTCTCCAACGTGCTGCTCCGGCCCGTCCTCGTCGCCGTCCCCGTCCCCGCGCTGCTTTGAGTTCTTCCTCTCCCTCCCCGAGCTAGATCCCCTCCGAAATCGGAACAAGGTTAGCTCCTCCTCCTCCCTCCCAGTGCCCGTCCCCGAGCTCGATCCCCTTCCCCAATCGGACCGAGGTGAGCTCTGTCCGGGCCAAATTGCATCAAATTTATAACTAAAAACATATTATATATATATATATATATATATATATATATATATATATATATATATATATATATATATATATATATATATATATATATATATATAAGGCCTAAGGCCATTACATTTCAGGGTGATAAGGGCGGCGACGGCGCCGGAGGCCTATATGGCAATAAAGGAAAAACAAAAAAAAAGGCCTAAGGCCATTAAATGCATAAGGGCGGGGGTGGCGTTGGAGGCCTAGTCATCGTCGGAGAGGTGAATGTAGGGCGGCGCGGTCCACAGATGGGACGGCGGCGGATGCTCCTCCGGCTCCTGCGGCGGCTGCTCCTGCGGCGGACTTGGGACCTGGCCAGTGAAGGAAGTCCAGGTCCAGGACTGGCGGAGGAGCCCGCTCGGCAGTGGCTCCGCCTCCATCTCCACCAGGTCCTCGGACGCCTCCAGCTCCTGGGTCATATGCTGCCACCACGGCATTGGTGGCGGTGGCGGCGGCATGGCGGCCTGGGCCGCGGCCTCGGCCACGACCCGCTCCCAGCGTCTGACCTCGTCGTCGACGAGGGTGCGGAGTGAGGCCTCGTAGACGGCCTTCATCTCCGGGTCGTCATCGTCGTCGATGACGCCCTCCTCGATCCACAGCTCGGGCTCCTGGCCGGGCGGCGGTGCGGGGTACTACGGGAGCTGGCCGGTCGGCCGTGGTAGGGCCGGCGCAAAATAGGCGCGGCGGCGGTCGTCGTGCTCGTCCGCGAACCATTGGTCCCAGTTGGGGGACGTGGCCGCGTACGCGGGGTCGTCGTAGAGGTCCGGCGGGAGGAGCCGGCGGCGGCGCGCGATCTCCACCATCCTGGCCCGACCACTGGCCGGAATGGGCGGCACCGGAATCCGCTACGGATTCAGGTGCCAGTCCTCCGGCAGGTGGACGTCCGGCCAGTAGACCGGGGTGGCAGTGTCCCAGTGCCACCAGCACTCCTCCACGCGGACGTAGCGCCGGCGCCGCTTCTTCTTCGGTGCCGTCGATGGATCCGGCACACGGCGCGGCGCCGCTCCCCCGACCATCTACACGCCCTCCGGTGCGAGGCCGAACGCGGCCGCCGGAGGAGGAGGAGGAAGCGCGACGCGTGGTGACGGAGGCGGAGGAGGAAGCGCGTAGCGCCGGCCGGAGCCGCCGGACTCGCGCTGGTTCTTGGCTGGCTTGAACCACTTCGACATGGCTGCGGCTAGGGCTAGGGTTGCGGGGTGGAGGCGCCGGAGGTGTGTCGCTATCCCACGGTCGGGGTCCATTTTTAAAGGACCAGCCAGGGGCCAGCATTGACTACGGGGGATGGGAGGTGAGGAGGCCGGTGGGTCGCTGGCAGGTGGGCCAGTGCCAGCATTAAGAAGGTGGCGGTTGGTAGGTGGGTCGCTGGCAGGTAGGGCCAGCATTGGCCAGCAGAACGGTCACGCGGGGTCGTGTGGGGAGACGCGGGGTCGTGGGGGGAGACGTGGGGGTCTTGGGGGTTGCCGCGCGTGCGGGGAAGACGATGCAGTTGACCACGTGCACGTGGCCTGGCGGGTCGCTGGCAGGTGGGCCAGCATTGACTTAGCTCTACCGGCTAGGGGGTGGACGCGGCGCTTCGACCCAATGCATGCTGGCCCAAATTGGGGCTGGCAGGACGCGGTTCTGGAATTTAAAAGGACCTGATGCTGGCCCAAATTTGGGCTGGCAGGTCGGACCCAATGCTGACCCTCATTTGGGCTGTATTTTTTATAAATTGTGTAATAACATTTTCTTATTACAATTTATAGATACAATTTTATAGTTGTAAATTTTATTGATTGCAGGTATATTGAGATATGGAAAACTTGCGAGACGAGGAGAGAGAACTCCTACTTCAACGATGCCTGAGTTGGAGAAGATGCCGGTGATAATGATGATTTCACACAATTTTTTAACGAATATGGTGAAGGACTTTCAACTTAAAGATTTGGTCAGTAGTATATGTATATATAGAGGATCACTAGTTGTAATAGTTGATTTCTATTACACTTATTAACAACTGATTTTTCTTTTAGCCCTCCCGATACATCGCCCAGGTCCTCCTCGAAGACAAAAATATTAATGTGTAATACTAATACTTTATATGTGTAATGAGTACTTTATATGTGTAATGGCTACTTAATTTATACGTGATCTCCTCTGAAACCCCAGAAAATAAGCGAAAACAAAAAAAAAACAAAAACCCTAATAAGTAAACGCAAAACAAAAAACAGAAACCCTGAAAAATAAACGCAAAAGAAAAAACAGAAACCCTGAAAAATAATTGAAACAAAAAATAGACAAAAACTATTAAAACCGGTTGGTTAGACCAACCAACCAACCGGTACAAAAGGTCTTCCACCCCACGCGCGCAGCCGTGCCCACGTGGATCCCTGTAACACCGGTTTCCGGTGCTAAAGGGGTACCCTTTTAGTCCCGACCTTTCAACACCGGTTGCACACCCGGTATTATAGGCCCTTTAAAGCCGGTGCCGCTGCCCCTTTCTCTACTAGTGACAGTCAGTCTAGTCTCGATCCGGTGCCCGTTAAACAGAGAGTATGGTACTGTACGTAGCTGAGTACAGTAGCATATGCTCTAGGTAGATTTGCTTTTTCGCCGATACCATACATATAGTTCACACACACAAGCTGTTTGTGGGAACACTACGCACTTGGTTCGCGCAGAAAGGGGCGTATGGTGGAGCCTACGAAGGAAATTTTTAGTCCTTAGCGAGGATGATCAGTAACATCTCTATCAGTGTGGACACCACCATCACGTCTTCATTAGGCCAGTGGTAGTCCTTGTATTTCGTACGTCCAAGTTGCCTGCCCCCGCGTTCTCTACAGCCTCTCAAAGCTTAGTGAACTGAAACGAGCTAGTGCCATGCCTCCCAAAACCACATCCTCCTCGACGAGCGTTGTCTAATAATTAATGGGGGAGGCAACCTTGAGCCCGAGCGTCCCCGAGTACCCAAAGGTGGATGCAGCAGAGGCGCCTTTGAGCCCTGGCAGCACCAGCTGGGTGGTGGAGATGGAGAAGACGATCGGCGACATGAACATCGACCCTGCCGTGGAGATGGCGCGGTGGAAGCGGCACTCCATCTACCGCGTCCCCGAGCGGATCAAGAACCTGCACAACAGCAAGTCCTACCAGCCGGAGCTCGTGTCGCTAGGCCCCTTCCACCACGGCGACCTGGAGCTTCTCCCCATGGAGGAGCACAAGCGCCGCGCCGTGGTGCACCTGGTCAAGCGCTCCGGGAAGCCGCTGCGGCAGTTCGTCGCCGCCGTGGCGGAGGTCACGCAGCAGCTCCAGGACGCCTACAAGGACCTCGGCGACGAGTGGCGCGGCCCGGAGAACAGCGAGCGCTTCGTGGAGCTCATGGTCACTGACGGCTGCTTCCTGGTGGAGGCCATGAGGATGGACGCGCTCCGAGGGAAGGTACACGAGGACTACGCGCCCAACGACCCTGTCTTCAGCAAGTACGGCTACCTCTACCTCTGGAACTACATCCAGTCCGACATGGTCGTCGTGGAGAACCAGCTGCCGCTGCTCCTCCTCCAGAGGCTCCTAGTTGTCCTGGATCATGACAGATATCAGGTACCGCACTACTGATCTTCTTTCATATTTTATTTTTTTCAATTTTACTTCTTTCTTAATTTCATCGACACATCACACATCAATCCATCCATCCATTAATTTTCGTTCCTTAATTCGTTCTTAAACCAACCCCTCTTCTAGTTCTATCTCTCCCCGATCCTTACCCAGTTAATTAATGACGCATTTAGCGGTATTTTCGAAAAGGAAGAATTCTAGCTGCATTTTTATGGATTTAGGCATTTAGCGCTTTAGTTTTATTGGATTGGTCGCTCAACCTGGGGTCCAGATTAATTTGCGTACAAGGCATCACAAAGCCAGTGCTGTTGCATGCCGACCTAGGCGCGTGGCTTTCCTTTTAGACGTCGACAGATGAAGACATGAGTATTTGCGCCCAGGAGGGGCGAACTGGCTTATGCCGGAAATAGACAACTTTCTGATCGAAATAGCCTTTCCTCCTGCTATATGAATATAGCGTATCTAGGAAAAGTTTGGGGGTGGACACACTGCAAAAAAAAATGCCGCACCGACGGATTTTTTCAAATGAATAGTATAAATAGGTGATCGATCACAATATTATAATTCATACTGCCTCCTACATTAGATGACTCTCATTTCTCGAAACGTGTATGTATCCAGACTTATAACATGATACGTCTACTTTTATATAAATTTGATACAAATATAAGTCATCTAATTTGAAACGGAGAGAGCATGTGGCATTCTAATGAAAAAAAAATTATTTGTGAATTTAAAAAGACAAATCACCAATTCTACACATTATGCAGTATAAAAAAAGCCAAAAGCTTATAATGGCTCAACAAACATGGGTATATACGGGGGTCAAAAATATTTTGGGTGGGCCACGGCCCCCCTTGCCCGCCCATGACCACACCAATACAACCGTTCGAGCTAAAGAAAATGTTGAGGTAGCAACACAAATATGCCTAGAAAAATATATATGAAGGCACACGCGAATCGATTGCGCCCTCCGACTTTGCTCCACCACGCGTCAAGCACGCCGCAACGCCCCATACCAAGCAACACCTTAAGGAAGGAAGCCCCACAACACCGTTGTCCGGACCACCAGTTCTAGGGTTTCCCCGAGCACACAAAGTACAATGGACAAGGGATTCGTGACGCCCTTCAGAAAGGAAAGGTACCACTCGAAAGTGGCACCGCGTACGGGTCAGACAAGCCGACATGGATTTCTCCCGACCCCATCCACTAAAAACCTCCGGCACAACGGAGCACCACCACCTAGCTTCGATGCCCACCAACATGCGCCACCACGATTATGAATGACCATTATCTGCCTCTTCGTGCACACTGCGTAAGGTTTGCAAGACATGGGCAAACGACACCGCCGGGACGGGGACAACAACCTCGCTGTCGTGCAGGAGGGATCCGCCTCCACCGTCGAGAGGCAGTCTTCGGACGGACAGAGCAGTGGAAGCACACCAGGCCCACACTCTCCCGGTTGGGCACAGACATGCCCTTAAAGCCCACCCGCACTGCTAAAATAGGCAGATTGAAATGATGCCTTCACTAGTCCTGGAATAACCTTCGTCGCCGCCTGCCGAAGACTGCCAGCTCGAGCTCATCTTGGGTCCGGGATGCCCAGATCTGGCGCGGTGGCAACCGCCTACGACTCTTTAAGCCATGGCGCCCCGCCGTGGCCAGCACCACCACTAAAGGCACCCGAGCAGACCAAGGCCTCCCGAATTAAAGCTTCGTTGTTGAGGAGGAGAGAGCCCTGACAAGCCCTCCACAAAGCAGGTAGAAGAAGGCCGCTGTCGGCATCGCCCGACGAGCTCTGCCGGCGGCGGCGATGAGGGGGGGGGGGGGTGGAGGAGGCGATGGCGGCGGGAGGTTGGGCGGACCCCCGTTGGCCTCAGGTGCGGGGGGGGGGGGGGGGGAGGGATAGCAATACAAGGTCTAAGACCAGTCTTTATTGAAATGGCTATGTCGTGTTCGTCTTTTACCGGAGTTTGAAGGAACCAATGCCAGGTTTAGGAACACATATTTATCGTCACGTAATAAATCAAGTCGAGATGGGTAAATCTGTCGACTGAAAAATAGCAAGTGGCTATATATGTTCATCACATATTTGTTTCGTTGAGAGTTGAAATCAATCCAAGAAGCATGTCTGGTTGAAACTGAGTAGGACAGTCGGTTCTATGATCTACTCTCTCCGAATGTGTCGTGGGAAAACAACATAGTCAGTACAAATCATACATGTAGCTTTCAACCGTTTTTGGGTTTGGAGCTTCCGACAGTTTTTTCGGTTGGGGGAGTATTTTTTTTCCTTTGGTCTATTATTTGGTATTCCTTAGCGTTCTCGAATGTTGTTAATCTCAAGAGATGAGATCAGAAAAAAAACATATGGCCACAACATATGCTCCATTCAATTCCAAGTAGACGACTTCCAAGAAAACATGTAGCCAAAATTTTGAAGTCTGGCTAATGGATACATAAATATTTACATTACTTTGGTGACAATAGCACCTTTTGTTTTTTCATAGAAGTATTTTCATAATTTATAAGAATGTGTCTGGAAAAACTAGTGGTTTATGCCTAAAATGTCATCTATTTAAGGACATAATTTATTGGAATTCTCATATACATAGAGCAGTTGTCGGTATTTACAACTAGATCAGATGTTAACTTATGTTCACGGGCTCCCTTACATAGAACCCCATTCACGTTACAGATCATGAACTATCAAATTAAGCAGTTCAAATTATTTGGAAAACCATTGATATTTTAGCTTTGCTTGTCTTGAAGGTCTTCTTAAAACAGTACTACTTTAGACGACTAAGAATATCTGTAAGTCGTGGCATAATTATTGATTTTACATTGAGATCATGCAAAAATCCAGTTTTTAAAAAATCTATGAACTGATAGTACATTTTTTTGGACTTCGTGAACAAATTATTGCATCACAGTAGTGAACATTTTGTGTACATATATGAACAACTTAGTAAAATCGTGATAGCTCTAACTTGATGTCAACTGATTTACTATAGAACGCTTCAGGAGTCAGCAGGTTGGTGCTTGATTCTCTATGTCCGTGGCGGCGGCACTTGGTAGGGATCAATCACCTCGGGCTGCATCCTCTCGACATCTTGTACACAAGCCTCACCCACGGCGACCACCAAGAACGCACCGGATCGACGGCGTATGTGATGCCCTCGGCGATGGAGATCTACGAGGCCGGGATCCATTTCAGGGTGAGCGACACCGACAGCCTCCTGGACGTCCACTTCGAGCGCGGCGTGCTGAGCATGCCGGCGATCAGGGTCGACGCCAGCACGGAGAAGAAGTTCCTCAACCTGATGGCGTTCGAGCGGCTCCATCCCGGCGCCGGCAACGATGTCACGGCGTATGTCATCTTCATGGACAACATAATCAGCTCTGCCAAAGACGTGGCACTGCTGAGATCGAAAAACATTATCGAGTGCGGTCTAGGCAGCGACGAGGAGGTGGCCAAGCTGCTGAACAACACGCTGAACAAGGGAGGCGTGATGAGCCCGTCGAGCAGGCTTCACGACGTGCAGAGACAGGTGAAGGCGCACTGCAGGATGAAATGGAACAGATGGCGAGCCAATTTCATACAGAGATATCTGAGGAATCCATGGGTGTTCATCTCCCTTGTGGCTGCTGTCGTGCTGCTTGTCGCCACCCTCTTGCAGACTGTGTATACTGTCTTGCCGTTTTATGAGCCAATGTAGTGGGTTCCCCTTGAATATAAATATGTTGTAATTCCGTTCCATTTCATTTTAAAACCAAACACAACACCTCACCGGCACCTAAATTTTTTATCCGGGACCCCAAACCGGACACAGATTCCCGGGACAACGGCGCCACCCCTAAACAACGACCCCAATTTTTTTAGCCTATTTTTATCATCTCAGTGTAAATCACATAACTTGATTATATAGTCTAAACATTGAAAATAATAATTATGATAACAAATTAAATTCAGATTAAAATTTGGCAAGTTTCAATATAACTCGTATGCTCTGTGTGCCCACGCGTGTGCTACTAGACCATTTTCTAGTTGATAATGAGTTGTTTCATCAGGTTTACTCATACATGACGAGAAAATCATTAGACTCAGGCGGCACGCCCTGATGTGGCTCAGCAAGAATGATTTGGTACTCAAAGTGCTGATCGAACACCATGTTGGCATCTTACTCACTCTGCTAATAATGTTCTATATGATTACGTAAGCATTAATGATCTCCCACAAATAGCGACCAACCAACTGATAGATGTCATCCTTTAGGTATTACCCGGTGTCGTATGAGAGACCAACCAACATGGATGCACTACGGAGATTGCTCTTCAAAAAGCCTTACAACTCCGGAGAGGGTTGCAGCACATTAGACCAGCCACACTGGTGATTCGATTGAAAGAAAAGATCGAATCGATACTGTTCAGCTGCAGTGTGGTGAACCGGGCGTCGGCAGTGCATGCGGGGCCTCTCTTCAATAGAAAATCTATACATATGCATGCCCGTTTACTCCTTTATTTTTTTTTAGAAAAGGAGGGTGCCATTTCCCAGCCTCTGCATCGAGTGATGCACACAGCCATACGTACTTATTAATTCCAATCAGATTTACAAGGTACAATGTTGAAAACAAACTGAAATCAACCTCTCGACAACAAGGGTCGCTACCACTATGATGGGGGTGACTAACACCAATGCACATCATCTAAAACTGGAGTACCAATTCAGCTAAACTCAACGCACACGATATGTACGCTTTAGTCGCTGCCGCCATCTTCCACGAACCCATCTTCAGAAAGGATCAACACCATGATCTCGCAAATCCGGTCTGCCGTCGGCATCGCCACGATGCCAGACAGTGTCACCATGCGTGAGTCCATCGACCCGAAATCGAGACCCCGCAGCGCCACGCCGCCGAGACACACCGACATCGACGTGGAAGATGACAACCGCACCGCCAGCTGACCCCCTCCAGGTAGTTCGTGTTCCAAAACGATGCCCTCAAGAGGGTGAACGACACCGTAGGTGACGCCATCGTCCGATCTGGAAAACCAGATTTGGGGTTTCCCCCGGAACAAAACGGTTGAGGGCGGAGCAACGATGCCTTCAACAAGGTGATGACGCCCGGGGACGCCACCATCCTCAGCTCCAAAAACGGAGCCCGGTTCTCACTGGCCAGCCCGCCCAACTCGCCGTCGATGTACCCGAAGAAAAGTCCAAGTCCTCCGCCGCGCCGTCGTCGAGAAGTCGAGGACGTCACCGCCGGAAAACGGCAGAGGCCCTCCGATAGCCCCTCACTGGCCCTCAACGCGCCACCTGCCGGCAAGAACCCACGCTGGTGACGGATCTGAGCGGGAATCAGATCCACGACCCACCACCACCCATCACGAGAGCGGGCCAGAGACCTCCGCCTCCAGCCTGTCGACCCCCATGGCGGAGATGGCAGCCGCCGCATGGCCGAAGGCCGCCGCCTCGACCCTCGCCTGCTGGCCTCTCCACGAGCACCGCCCCAGCCGCACCCGAGAGCAACCGCCGCGATCCTCCCGCCCAGGCGCCTTGGGCACCGGGCCCGCCGCCACCGCGACCAACGCCGGCGGCAGCGGTGGAAGGGGCCGCCGTGTTGGGGACCTCTGGCGGCGCTAGGGTTTGGCCCCTTGCGTCGCCCTGGGGAGCGACGCGAAGGGGTACCTCTCGCTTGGCCGTGACTCGTCCCGGGCAACAAGTGTAAAGGTCGTTTACTCCTCTCTTCCTCTTGTGTGTCAGGCTAGAAATAATATTCTGCTAGTTTGATCCGAACCAACATCTTGCATCGATTCTTTGGTCTGACAACAGGAACCGGTTCCCCACACCGTATCGAACCGACGCATAGCTTGTTTTGAATCGCTTTTGGCCAACGGTGTGGCTGGTCTTAATGTCATTGTGAGAACCGACCATGTCAAAACTGCATGCCAAATGCACATGTCATAATCTGCCACAGGCCACAGTTTCACATACAACACTGCCCCGCTCCAACGTGTCATCCTTTATACACCCCCTACCAAGTGAATGGGCATTTTTTCCATCCCCAAGACATGCAATTGATGCTCCAAACCATTTCAGGAAATCCTCTTACCAGCACCTTATGCTACGAGCCGAGCTATTAGGTCATTCCAAAGCTGCAGCCGCAGCTGCACAAAACCTCTATGTCGTTGCTACGACCGTGGATTTAGACATATAGAGGTAGCAGGACGGAGCTAGGTGTCTTTATTAAGGGGCGAGGGCAATTGAGCATTATCCAAGTTGGAGGGGGCCATATAGGTTGACTTGAAGCTCAACTTCACTTAATATGCCTAAATATATAGGAGGTTTTCAGACATTTTTACAGCGGGGGGGGGGGGGGGGGGGGGGGGGGTGAGAGGCTCAACTGGCGGGGGGGGGGGGGGCATAATATAGGTTGATTTGAAGCTCAGCTTCACTTAATATGCATTAACATATAGGAGGTTTTCATACGTTTTTACAACGCAACTTCCATATGTTAGACATCCTATAGCCTCCGTGCAATTCCGAAGTGATAAGAACCCAAAATGTCCGGTGCTATCTTTCTTTAGTTTGAAGTCATCATTGTCCGTGACAACAAGCATAATATTCAGACTTCCCTCTTCATTCTAAAGCGTCACGGAAAATCACGATCATTGTTTGTTGTGTTGCACGAAAAAAAGTCATTACATAGAAAGACATGACCAGTTGTCATTCGACAAGTCTTGTTGGCTAGCCGCCACGGCGTTAATCCTCGCGTTTGAGAGTGGCTTCCAGCTTCTTTTGCGTAGCTAAAAGAACATTGAGAACAATTTGATTATCTTTATCGTCGGTTGCTAGAGCGGCGTCCACTTCCATCATTTGGCGAAACCAGATTTCATTGTTGATGTCCATAACCTATTGGGCAACAATGAATGAAAATATAAACTTAAGCAACATATCAACAATTAATAAAAATAAATATTGTCAAACACCTAAACACCTTGAGTTCAAAGCGGGAAGCAGATAGTGGCGATACGAATGAGGTTAGAAATCGGCTGCGAGCCGACCTGCGCAGGGGTGGATACTGAGACAGCTCGACTGAACTCGTAAACCTCGTTAATTGAAGATCCAGTTGAAGTTAACTCGTTAACTAAATGAGCCCCAGACCCCAACTTGGCTTGACTCAAACAAAAGTTGAGCTGGCTCAGTAAACTCACTAAGCTCGGTAATAAAAGTCAACAACAGAAACATTTCTAACGGGAGTACTCCGTAATATAACGTAACCTTAAAAATTCAAACATGCTTAACAGATCATTGCTCATAGCATAAAAATTGACAACATGATAAATATACGCCCTACATGGCTCTATTAGCTATGCTCCTGCGTAAATATGTCCTAGATAATGTGGGCATTATAGATCTGAACTTTGTGTTGCATGTTGATGAACGAAAACATTCAGTCGACTAGCGTACCAATTAATAGTCCTAGGTATATTACAAGCTACACCAATATAACGAGTAACTCAACTCATTAGACTCATTTTCTAAATGAGCTAGAATGTTAGCTTGGCCAACTCATCAGTGTCCGAGTTCGAGTCAAGTTTAGCTGAGTTTTCGGGTACTTATTAACCTCATGAGTGTTGAGTTATTTCCACCCCTAGACCTACATGGTCGCTGCGGACTCCCCGTAGAGACTTGCCTATTAAAAGGGGCAACGATGACGGCGCGATTCGGCGGATAGAGGAGACAAGAGGCCGTGTGGGGGCAAATGGCCACTTGCTTCTGCCACCGCGTGTGTATGCCATAGAAGTCCCACCGGTCAAATATCTCGTCCAGACGTTATCTCGCGACCTCATGTAGGCCTTTAAACTTGCGGGTCGCTCAGCATGCCAGACATTTTTCGGGACGTGTGTTACGCCTGATCCCAATTAGGATTTTGTGGTGCTTTGGTATGTCAGTGGAGATGATCTAAGCATGAGCAAGTTTGCAATGCGCAGCGTGTGCTCATGGGACTTGCATACTTCTCTCGACCACCTATTGCCACTTAGAGCATCTCCACCGATAGTCCGCCAAAGCCCCCCACCCCATGTTACATTAGGGTGAGAACAAACGGCCACACTGGAACACCCAAGTGTCCGGTCTGGCCCATTTTCTATCTGCCACCCCCATGCAGGCGACCAAAGTTGGGGGCCTGCTCAGAGGTGTCAGACAACGCCTGGAAATCTTCGATTGCATCCAATGACACGAAGGTCCCACGTATCATCCGCATAGCGGTCACGTCATGGTTGTAATAGCGGAGCAGCCTTCCCAGCGGTGCTTCCAGGCCAACATGGCGGAGTCGTGTCGCCCCACATGTCTATTCCCGCGCCTTTCTTTCCTTCGTCGGGCCTGCTACAAGAAGCCCCGCCGTGCGGCGCTTCTTGCTATGCTCTCCTTTTCCGCCGTAAACAAACACAGGACCCGCGCCCCACCGTCGAAACATACCACGCCGCCTAGTCACCTCCTGGTCCAGCCTCGTCCAGGCCGCGTGCCATCGTTTCGCAACCGAGGGGGCCAAAACCTTCGTCCTCTGACATCGACGAGGATAGCAAGGAGATAGTGGTCAGAGGATGAAGTGGACGTGCCAAAGCCGAACCCGATACCGCCGATGTGGTCGGAGCAGGTTGTCTTGATGAACTCGATCGCCACCACGCGCGATGAGGAGGTGTGCTGGCAGGTGCAGCGCGATGCAACAGTCGATCGAGATCGCGGCGAACGAGGAGCATCCCCGCTTCTTGAATAACACTGAGAAGACGACACACAACGAGCTGATTCATCAGAGCGGCGGGCATGACCCGCAAGGCTTACCACTTCGACATGATGGACGCTCACCATCGCCGTGTGGAAGCACTTTTCCCCCGACCGACGCAACACGACGATGGTGGAGAATGAGAGGCAGATGCTAAAAGAGGAGGACATGCATCATCTCCAAGCAGTGGAGAGAAATTGCGGCGGAGGCGGACACCATGATGGTGCAAGGCAGGTTTGTGAGGTACTGGCTCGCACAATTCGCTTGCACCCCCTATTTCGCCGAGGACACGGCCAACGACGAATTAGGCCATTCGTCTCACGCGGTGATGAACAAAGACGACGTGGATCCTACTTCTGGCATATAGATTAGTTCTAGTTAAGTCTACATTTGTTGTAATTTAGGTTTCAGTTTAAATTTTGTTTGTAATTAATCAAATTTCAGTGAAAATCGTGTCTTTTGTTTCTGTCGTCGTGTGGACAAACAGATGCCTATGGGTAGGCTAATCTTCGGGGCCGATGGACGCTAGAGGATTCGGGGAGGGATAGCGCGCTGAGAAGCACACATGGAAGAACACATGAACACGGGGATTTACCCTGCTTCGGGGCTCTCGTGAGGACATAAAACCCCTACTGCAGCATCTAGCCTATCGGTGTATTTTTCCTCTTTATATGCGTGGTACAAATTGCTCCATGAGCCGGGCAAAGAATGACTCTAATAGGATTTGGGGAGGAAAGAGCAAAGGGGCAAAGGAGTATGCCCGTGGGTGGCTTGGCTACCAAGAGCACTCCCCCTGGCGCTCTTTACATAGAGAGAGCCTAGGGGACAAAGGGTGGCCCACGGGACACTGTACATGCACTGTTCACGATATGACCACTGGGGTCACATCCGCACTGTTGCCCATGTCACACATGTGTACTATAGTTCCATCCGTGGCACTGTTGCCACGCTTGACCCTGTCCATGGTTGTGTCCTCTTGCACCTGTCTCTGGTATCTTCTGATAGAATATGTGGTTCTCGCCTGGGTTGCCGCTTGGGGCGCCGTACATCAGTCAATGAATTGTTGCCTGAGTCTCGGTCCAATGCAGTGTGGGTGGAGATGTTGATGTCGAGGGAGCAAAGCCGGCATGGGTCGAGGTAATGAACCGAGTCACCGATTCTCTGGTTCATTCGGACCTCAAATGAAGAAACCTCAGTAGCACAGCATCGGGCGTGCCCTGGCTCATCCATGCTGAGGTGTAATATCCTTGCCGAGGTAAGCGACCCGGCTGAGATAGCTTATCTCGGACCAGCCGAGGAGATCAACTCGGCCGATCTACCGTAGCAAGCGAACTCGGGGCGGAGGCGAGTAGGCGGAGATGCGCCGGGACGAGGCGACGCCGGGTGCAGCCGGGCCGAGGCGGCGCAGTGGCGTGCTAATGCCGGAGTAGCCGAAGGCAACCGAGGTCGGGTGCGGCCGAAGACGCCGAGGTCGGGGATGCCGGGCGAGGTTGACCGAGATGCAACCGTGGTCGGCGTAAATGCGGGCCCGAGGTCGATGGAGCCTAGACGGTGAAGTCGGGCACGGGCGGAGGCGAGATCGGACTCGGGGGCGCATCGGGCTGAGGAACCGCCACCGAGATCGGGCGAGGCGGAGTGGCGCCGTCGGGGGCGAGCTCGGGCGCGGTTGAGACGAACTCGGGCGGCCGAGTGCTGGCGATGTCGGAGGGGAGGTTGGGGGCGACGTAGGGGAAGTCGGAGGCGGTTGTGTCGGGCGAGACGGAGGCGGGGCGGCGCGGCCAGGGGCGCGGGCCAGCAGGCGGAGGTGTCGGGGTAGCAGAGGAGGCGTGGTCGAGGTCGATGCCGAGTTGCGGGAGTGCCGGATGCGGTCGGGGTAGGAGACGACCGATGCGAGATCAGGTGCGATGTCGGCCCACCCAGGCTGTGAGCGCCTTGGCCCAACAGAGTTGCGGGCGTCATTGGTCCAATCCGGATAAGTCTCGGCCCATCCGAGTTGGATCAATCTCGGCCTGGGCTAGCACAATGCCGGTCCAGATTGCAGTTTCGGCCTCTTTCCCTATCTTTTATTTATTTCCACCCTCTTTTATATCTTGTACCAACACAACAATCTCGTAACTCTGGGGTACCGGGGATTACATCCCCGACACTAGTCCCCGAGGCGCGGCTGCGGGGGACTCGCAGAGGCGCGCAGACTTAAGAAAAATAAATGACAACATCACAGTCTTCACATACTCCAGCTTGTACCTCGGATGTCCGGTAGCCACTCTGGGCACTTACCGACATGGACATCTCCAGCCACTACTGGTTTAACGTGAGGGTACCTCGGGTGTCTCGGATGTCCGGTAGCCAGTCTGGGCACTTACCGACATGGACGTCTCCAGCCACTGTCGGTTTAACGTAAGGGTATCTCGGGTGTCTCAGATGTCCGGTAGTCACTCTGGGCACTTACCGGCATGGGCACTTACCGACATGGACGTCTCCAGCCAATGTTGGTTTAACGTAAGGGTACCTCGGGTGTCTCGGATGTCCGGTAGCCACTCTGGGCACTTAGTGACATGGACGTCTCCAGCCACTGCTGGTTTAACGTAAGGGTACCTCGGGTGTCTCGGATGTCCAGTAGCCACTCTGTGCACTTACCGACATGGACGTCTCCAGCCACTGCTGGTTTAACGTAAGGGTACCTCGGGTGTCACAGATGTCCGGTAACCACTCTGGGCACTTACCAACATGGACGTCTCCAGCCACTGCTGGTTTAACGTAAGTGTACCTCGGGTGTTGCCTCTGGCAAATCAACAGAAAAGATGACTCGGAGATATTACACGATGCCGCGATATATTGACGAACCGAAATAAACGACGATCTGGAGATATTTGCATGATGCCATGATACATTGGCGAACCGACATAACCGGCGATTTGGAGATATTTGCATGATGCCATGATACATTGGCGAAGCGACATAAACAGCGATTTGGAGATATTTGCATGATGCCCTAATATTCTGCCATGCCGACATAAGAGACAACTCGGTATGATATGCCACTTATAACTCGGCAAACCGACATCATAGATTATCCGTGATATACTTTGAGGCCATAATAAACATAAGATGGATCTGAGATAACCGAGATAATCAGGACCATTGACATGAATATTCTCTCGGTAAAACCGACATTACCTTTCAATGTTAGTCCAAACATATACATATTTAATAAGAACAATAACTCTATTTAAAAGATCAAAATAAGTCTAGCGCAAGACAGAAATTATAATGAGCCGCAAAGCTATGCACTAGGATGTTGACTCGGTTTTCACCGAGTCCCCGAGATATTTTAGTGATCCAGCAGAAAAAACATAATGCACTGGTGAGCCAGTCTCCGAGTCAAGACATCTTGCCCCCGGTGAAAACCTACATACAACATATGCCGAATTACTTTTTAGACCGAGTCCCCGAGTCTGTTTTCATGTTTACTACACTCCACAACCTCTGCTCTTGACTACCATTCTAGGTGTTCGTCAGTCGAGTTACAAGATTATATCTGATAGCATACATTACTTGAACCGGTAAACGCGGTTAAAGGCTTATTCGGTATACATGTAACACAGACAAAAACACAGATTCATAAAGATAAGGCAGTCCCCGAGTTTCATTTCGGGGTGCCGGCACACCAACGATACAGATAGAAACTAAGACCGAACACATGCATCTAGACAAGGCAGTCCCCGAGTTCATCCCGGAGTGTCGACATACAAACAACGTAAAAAGAACAGATATAAACCGCATGCATACAGACAAATTAACCCCCGAGTTGCTCTACCGACTTAGGAGGAAAAGCATAACTAACCGGTGAGCCAGTCCCCGGGTCAAGACATCTTGCCCCCGGGGAAAATATACATAAAACACAACAGGGCAGTCCCCGAGTTACGACATTTCGTTCCCGGGTAAACAATTAAACTAGGTACAAAGGGGTAGTCCCCGAGTTATTCTACACACCCAGAAGACAAAGCTAAACTTGACTGACTACCCAGTCCCCGGGTCAAAACATTTTGCCCCTGGGAAAATATTAAGCATGATACGAAGGGGCAGTCCCCGAGTAATTTTCAAGATTAACTAACTGCACGGTACAGACGAAGATACTCATGGAGCATTGGTGCGGTTTGGATCGGCGGAGCCGACATAACCGGGCAACTGGCGGGTAATTGCCCGGGATCTGTTGAAGAAGAGCGTAGGTGCAGACCGCGACAACCACTGCTTGCAGCGGCACGTTAGCGTGCGGGGATAATGGTGATGTCGAGTCCCCGCGTTGATGAAGAGGGTCCCATCCGAATTTAATCCAGCAAGCGCCACTGTCAGCCCCACGGTGGGCGCCAACTGTCGTCGTGTGGACAAACAGATGCCTACGGGTAGGCTAATCTTTGGGGCCGATGGACGCTAGAGAATTCGGGGAGGGATAGCGCGCTGAGAAGCACACACGAAAGAACACATGAACATGGGGATTTACCCTGCTTCGGGGCTCTCGTGAGAAGATAAAACCCCTACTGCAGCATCTAGCCTATCGGTGTATTTTTCCTCCTTATATGCGTGGTACAAATCGCTCCATGAGCTGGGCAAAGAATGACTCTAAAAGGATTTGGTGAGGAAAGAGCAAAGGGGCAAAGGAGCATGCCCGTGGGTGGCTTGGCTGCCAAGAGCACTCCCCCTGGCGCTCTTTATATAGAGAGAGCCCAGTGGACAAAGGGTGGCCCACGGGATACTGTAGATGCACTGTTCACGATATGACCACTGGGGTCCCATCCGCACTGTTGCCCATGTCACACATGTGTACTATAGTCCCATCCGTGGCACTGTTGCCACGCTTGACCCTGTCCTTGGTTGTGTCCTCTTGCACCTGTCTATGGTATCTTCTGATAGAATATGTGGTTCTCGCCTGGGTTGCCGCTTGGGGCGCTGTACATCAGTCAATGAATTGTTGCCTGAGTCTCGGTCCAATGCAGCGTGGCCGGAGATGTTGATGTCCAGGGAGCAAAGCCGGCATGGGTCGAGGTAATGAACCGAGTCATCGATTCTCTGGTTCATTCGGACCTCAACTGAAGAAACCTCGATAGCACAGCATCGTGCGTGCCCTGGCTCATCCAAGGTAAGGTGTAATATCCTTGCCGAGGTAAGCGACCCGGCCGAGATAGCTTATCTCGGACCAGCCGAGGAGATCAACTCGGCCCATCTACCATAGCAAGCGAACTCGGGGCGGAGGCGAGTAGGTGGAGATGCGCCGGGACGAGGCGACGCCGGGCGCAGCCGGGCCGAGGTGGCGCAGGGGCGTGCCAATGCCGGAGTAGCCGAAGGCAACCGAGGTCGGGTGCGGCCGAAGACGCCGAGGTCGGGGATGCCGGGCGAGGTTGACCGAGATGCAACCGAGGTCGGCGCAAATGCGGGCCCGAGGTCGATGGAGCCGAGACGGTGAAGTCGGGCACGGGCGGAGGCGAGATCGGACTCGGGGGCGCATCGGGCTGAGGAACCGCCACCGAGATCGGGCGAGGAAGAGCGGCGCCGTCAGGGGCGAGCTCGGGCGCGGTTGAGACGAACTCGGGCGGCCGAGTGCTGGCGATGTCGGAGGGGAGGTTGGGGGCGACGTAGGAGAAGTCGGAGGCGTTGGTGTCGGGCGAGACGGAGGCGGGGCGGCGCGGCCAGGGGCGCGGGCGAGCAGGCGGAGGTGTCGGGGTAGCAGAGGAGGCGTGGTCGAGATCGATGCCGAGTTGCGGGAGTGCCGGATGCGGTCGGGGTAGGAGACGACCGATGCGAGATCCGGTGCGATGTCGGCCCACCCAGGCTGTGAGCGCCTTGGCCCATCCGAGTTGCGGGCGTCATTGGTCCAATCCGGATCAGTCTCGGCCCATCCGAGTTGGATCAATCTCGGCCTGGGCTAGCACAATGCCGGTCCAGATTGCTGTTTCGGCCTCTTTTCTTATCTTTTATTTATTTCCACCCTCTTTTATATCTTGTACCAACACAACAATCTCGTAACTCTGGGGTACCGGGATTACATCTCTGACAGTTTATACTTTGCAAAAGTTCGTTAAATTTGAATTTTGGGTTGAGGTTGCCGGTGTGGCATGTACATAGAATTAGCCTGGAAAATTCGACACCCTAGAAAAAGAAACTAGGAGGTACCGCACATATTTCCGGGTGCCCGTGGAGATGCAGTTGCGGCGCTGCTGCAGCTTGCAAGGCACCTAGGCCGACCCAAAAAAGGGATGCAAGAAACAATCGATCAATCACTGGTTCTTTGTCATGGCCAACATTTACAGGCTGCTGCGTCACATGGGCCTGGTCGTGTCCACAGTGTTACACTCCAGCCTGCCCCATTCATGAAGTGTCGGAATAGATGTATAATTGTAGATATGTGGCAGGTAGTCCCCGGTATACTGTGTGGCTATAAATGTGGCACACAGCTTGCCAACAAAAGGTACACAGTATACCCCCTTACTTTTCCCAGCCTAACCCAATGCATTATTATCCTTTTTAATCTCACTAGCACCTCTATAAAATTTCTTAGGACCCTTATGCACCCTTATGCACGTGCATCAGATATAACCTATAATCTATAATGCTTCGATTGTGCGTTTCTACATCTACACTAGTAGTATTAAAAGAGCAAACTTGTCGGGATATATTAAATTTCACGCGTACAATTGTCTATCAACATTCCAGATTGTCCTGATGTCGAGCACCAAACAATTTTAACCAGTCAAAACATATTTTTTCTTTTTCTACCAATCACCTTAGCATGGAGTAGGTCTTCCCACCAGAAAAGGAAGTCTTCCGATCAACCACGATCGAGTAGAAGAGATACTCCCTCTGTCCAACAAAAAATGTCACATTTTTTATCAAATTTGGATGTATTTATACACTAAGTCATACCTAGATACATTCAATTTTTAATCAAAAAATAAAGAACCTGAGTCCCGATCAACCACGACCTAACATCTCAACGGAGAAAAACAATTCGGATCTTGTATCATCGCATCGTGAGGTCAAAGGGAAGTGCGAGAGCCCGCCCGTCGCGGAGCCTCCACGCCGCTGCTCTGCCTATCGCTGGACGCTGCTGCCGCGGCCGAGCCTCCACGCCCCTGCTCCGCCAGTCCGCCTATCGCATGGACGCTGCCGTACGGAAATTCTCTCTTCATGGACGCCCGCCGTTCGCCATAGTCTATCGGCCGGCGCCCGGCGGGATGTCATACTGCCAGGATGTGACACGCTGACACTCCATCGCCGCCACATGCTCCAGTTGATTCGCCGGTAGGGGCGATGTCGTGGATCGTTCGCGCTCCGCGACGGACGCGCGCACCTTGTCCCGAAACGCCAGAGCGTCAACAAGATCAAGGCCCTCTACCGCTGCGACGTCGAGGCCGGCGCCGAGCCCCTTCGTGACGCCGCGTTCGAAGCGTCCGACGAGACACGGTTCGCGGTGCTGGTGATCACGTGGATCGTGTCCGCGAAAGAGGCGGACCCTGCGTCGTCGTGCTGCTGCGACCTTCGCGCCGGCCGTCGCGCCAGAGCCCGCGCGGGAAAGCCGGTCCTGTCGGCGCGGTACTGGGTCCTCCTCGACGAGAAGAGCGACATGCAGTTAGGGTTAAGTAGATCGGCGACTACCAATGGAGCTGTGGCCATGTCGCCGACCCTTCAACCCCCGCGACGGTGGCAAAGAACTCCAAGGCCCCACCGGACAAGCCTGCGCCACCGCCTGGCGGGGCGCGTCTCCAGTGGAACAGCACGAGGAAGAAGAAACAGCAGGAGGAGCTCTCGGCGCTCCTGGCACCGGTGGAAAAAGCAGCAGCGGCTGGCGAAGAGGCGCGGCCGGAGGAGTTCAACCGTGTGTTCCTGACGTACGCGAGCGAGCGCGAGCAGCGGTTCTACGGCTTCGGCGAGCAGTTCAGCCGCATGGAGTTCAGGTCGGTCCTTTTGCAGGAGCAGGGGATCGGCGGGGAAGAGCAGCCCATTACTTTTGCAGCCAATCTGCTCAGCTACAGGTACGTAGATAGTTATTTCTCCACATTTATGTTGCAAGTAGTATTTGATATTATTGTGATTCTCTATATATTCTACTACTCCATCTGTTCTCGGTTACTTCGTGTTCTTTTTTTAATGAATGGTCTAGAGACAACAAGAAAGCTGGAGTTTACATGCTAGGATCAAATGTAGATTCCTTGGCTGGTGAATATGAATCAGAGAAAGCAGCCTACAAAATCTTGCGTAGATTGGAAGAAGATTTTGGTGAGGTATGTCTTATAAATGTGCTCAGTCTTGTTAATAGGTTCATCTCTTCCAAGATGTCAGAGAATACCAGCGTAGTGAACACCTAAACAGATTATGTGTATTGGTGGAAGACCTAAAGAATGTTGGGTATCCTTTTCAGCAAGAAGTAACAATTATGGTTGCTTTAAATTCTTTGCCAACTTCGTGGGAACAATTCAAAATCTCCTTTTGTCACACTGAACGGTCACTTAACATGAGGACCTTGAGGCATCATTTACTCATGGAAGAGGACAGGAAACACTCACAAGGGAAGGAAAGAAAAGCACAACATGCTGAACTGTACCTTGGCGAGGAAAGAAACAATGGAAACAAGAATTTGCATAAGAAGAATAACGGTCAGGATTTGAGGGATAAGATTAATAAGAAAAGAGGCAGAGATGACCGTGGGGGAAGAAATAGCTATCATAAAGTTAACAAGAGGGATTTCAAATGCCACAACTGTGGCGAACTTGGACACTTCAGAGCTGAATGTACAAAGAAAAGAAGGACTAATGAGAAGAGGAACGCTGATTAAAATGACAAGGACCAGGGGCGCCGCAAGGGGAATTCTTCTCCTGATGGTACGTCAAACGTTTATATTGGCACTGAATCATTATTTACATGTGATATTTCCAATAGCTGGGTAGTTGATTCTGGATACACTTCGCATATTGCAAGAAACTGTGATTCTTTTGTCGCGTTGGAATATTTAACTAGAGGAACACTAGTGGAAAAAGGACCTTTCGTCCAGACTATCAGTCCCGGCCGGTTTTGCAGCCGGTACTAACGTGGCATCAGTACCGGTCAAAGCGGCCGGAGAGGCGAGGGGCATCAGTACCGGGCCGTAGGGGATCTTTAGTACCGTTCCGTAACACGGCCCGGTACTAAAGGTCCGTGGCAGGGCAACAGCCGCGCGGGGCCGCGCGAGAGGAGCTTTAGTACCGGCTCGTGTTACGGCCTGGTACTAATGAGAAAACGGTTTGCCTCCCGCCACGATTTTAACACACGGGAACACGACTTGCGGTTACATTCTCTTGTTCGTCTGATCCCTCTCTCCTCTCTTCTTCCATCCCCCTCCACCATGAATCCTGCACCACCGATCACTCGCTACGGGAAGGTGCGTGCACATGGCACCACCTATCTCAATGTCGTGTACACGAACGACAGCACTAAGGTGCCGGGTTTTCTTTCCGATTTCGAGTATTGGCTTCGCGAAGCTTCGGAGCAAGACAAGTTCATGGGCCTTGATCTCGAGTACACGCCGGATCAAAGAGATGTGCCGTCATCCAACTTTGTTTCAAGAAACGTGTCATGGTCTTCCAGTGGGCAAGGTAATATGAAAACTTATCTTAGTTTTAAATTGGGGCTTATTTTGTTTGTTGATCATAGGGATAGGAAAATTGCATAGGATAGCAAATTCTTTTGGCTGAAAATTGCATAGGATAGCAATTCTTTTTGGCAGAAAATTGCATAGAAAATTGCATAGGAAAATTGCATAGGATAGCAAATTCTTTTGACCGAAAATTGCATAGGATAGCAATTTCTTTTGGCCGAAAATTGCATAGGAAAATTATACTTGTTATGATTCTTAATATATACTTGTTATGATTAATTCTTATTATACTTGTTGATTCATAGGAAATGAAGGAAAATTATATATACTTGTGCCGAAATATACTTGTTATGATTCTTAATTATTATACTTGTTCTAAATTATAATTGTTATATATGATTATTATTATACTGGTTGTTATTATTAATTCTTATTATACTTGATCTAAAATTGTACTTGTTATTATTCTTATTATACTTGTTGTTCTAAATTATACTTTGTTGCAGCAGTATTTATAACATTTGTTCCATTTGTTGTTGCAGTAGTGACCAGCAATGTCCAATACTCATGTATTTTCTTCGCATCGGCATACATTTTGCTAGCGTTGATATAACGAATGACAAGATCAAGATGAGACGCACCTGGGGTCTTGAGATACCATCTGCCTGCCACATTGATCTCCAGGACTTGTTCAAGCTTGACCATGACAAGACTGGAATGGCTGATATGGCAGTCGCCGTGATCGACGATGTCGAGTACGCTGAAATGAAGACATGATTCCCCAAGAAGCAGCACGACTTTTGGGAGAAGACCCCACTTGGCGGTATCAACATTGAGTATGCAGCAATAGATGCGTACGTTGCATACGAGGTGTACCGCAAGATTAGAATCATCAACTACGGGCAGCGTCACCTCGTACCGCCACCATTGCCCCGTGGGTCTCCTGCTTGGGGGTATTCTGATTCGGAGTACGATTAGTACTAGTGTTGGCAATGGCAAACACTTTATCTCTAATATTATGTAGTGATTTGGGGTCTCCTCATATGGAAGAGAGTACTGTTTGCAATTTCATATATATGTGTATCTTCAATTATGCATTACTTTCTGTATGTCCCTGTTTTCCACTGGTGCACCTTTTTATCCACTGTTTTAGAAACTAATTAGTTAAAAGAAATTTTGAGAAACTAATTAGTTAAAACAAAATAGATATAAGATACCTTTTATTTTAAATGTTACATTTTTTAAATATCTATTTTTTTTTAATTTGTTGAAAACATGTTCTTGAACATAGATATGTTTTTTACAAATTATTAGAAACTAATTTCACTTGTTTTGAACAATTAAATCTATAGATATGAAAAAACAGAAAAGAGAAAATAGAAAAGAGAAAGAAAAAAGAAAGAACAACGTTTAGTACCGGCTGGTGTCACCAGCCGGTACTAAAGATGGACATTAGTACCGGTTGGTAATACCAACCGGTACTAAAGGTTCTCGCTATAAATTTCATCTGCTCCTGCAGCCCGAGCTCACTTCACTCTCTGCCTCCTCATTTATTTCTCTCTGTTCTTGCTCGAGCTCGGTGGCGATCCGGCGATTTGTCCAATTTGGTGGCACCATTTTTGCTCAAAAAGGTTAGCAACTTGTTTCTCTTACATTTAATTGGAAATTTTAGTTCATTTAGTGCTAGTTTGAGCTCATTTAGCGTTAGTTTGACCTAGATAGAAAAATTTAGAAAAATCTAGAAATGTATTGTTAGTTTGACCTAGATAGAAAAATTTAGGAAAATCTAGAAATGTAGCTTATTTAGTGCTAGTTTCATCATTTACTTTGTCCTAGTTTAGCTAATTTTGTCCTAGTTTAGCTCATTTAGTCCTAGTTTAGCTCATTTTATGCTATAATTACGTAATTAATTGTTTTTAAATTATTACTTGTATAATTTTCTTATTTGTGTATTTTTGTTTTGTTATATAGTGTCATGGTTTTGACATCTGTCCACACCGGCTCTCGCCCGCTCTATTATTCGGATGTGTTACGATTGTTTGTTATAAGTATATATTTGTTTAATGTAGATATATTTTTATCTAGGAGGTAGTTGAACCGGAAAATGAGCCCGACCCTATTGTCGAGTTTTTAGTAAAAGAAAACAATGATTTGAAAGCTAAATTGAAAAGAAGTGAAGATCTTCGTCTCGAATAGAAGATGAGATGGGAGTTGAAGATTGCCGACGTCGTCGATGATAACGAGATGAAGATGGAGGCAATGCGCTTGGATCACGAGATCAAGATGAATGCAATGCGCTTGAAGCTTAAAAAGTTTAGAAAATATGTCATTAGTCAAGAGGCTTGGTATCATTATGTTGTTGGTTCAATAATTACCTTATTTGCGATTTTGATCGCATTTGTCGTTGGATTTAAATTCTTTAGCTAGTTCTATGTTAGTTTCAATTAATGAATGTTTATGAGAACTATGTATTAGATTTGTTTAAATATGGTGAACTTGTATTAATGAATTGGTCATGTATCTCTTTAAATTAGTAGGGACTCCTAGGTGCCCAGACTCCTAGCTCAACAACCGTTCGATTTTATTTGATCATGATCATCAGGGCAGGGACCAATTCGGGTATGTGAGGTCTAGAATACCCGTTAGTAACCCGTTATGCAATTTTGAAATTTTGAACCGTGGTTATATTTACTAATTAAATCAATCAGCCATTAATAGCAAGTTAATTTTGACAGCGTGGAGGTCTTTCCAAATCAAATCAATCAGCCATTAATTCCGATTTTCAAAATAGGAAATATAACCTCTCTCCTCACGACTACTAAATCAATCAGCCATTAATGTTGCTTTCCTTTTCTTATACGTGCGCTGCTTGATTCATTCCAGATTATTGACAGCATACCCTTAATCACTCCACAATCACAGCGTCATCTTATTTCAAACCATTTGACTCTCACCCTCACCTCAAGGTCTAGTTGGAGGTGAAGCTGTCCGATTTTGGCCATTCATTCAATCGATTTTGTGGCTTGAGGTATGTACGTGCTCCCCACCGGCCTTCATTCCTAAATGATCTTCTTATGCACAATCTTGGAGCTCGTTGCAGCTTAGTACTTTCAAACATCCCTGATAGTTTACTTTTTTTCATCACAAGTTTGGTTTTTGTTATTACTCTATACCTGATTCTCATGTTCGACCAGCAATTTTGCGTATTATTTTGTTCCCTCTGGTACATCATTTTCGATCAGCAATTTGGGTATTATTTTGTTGCAACTAGTACTTTAAACATGCCGGAAAGTTCTGTCTCCAAGTTGTTGGATCAGTCGGATTCGCCGTGTTTACGAGCTACTGGACCACAACTTGAAATAGATGGATGAACTAATGATCTAAACCTTGTAAGTGACCACTCGAGAAGAGTTCCAAGAGGAGCTGTTTATTACTTTGAATATGTGTACTTATCGGCTAGGCTGTCGCATTTCCGATATTACCATCTATTTTTCCCATTCGTATCGTCGCATACGTATTCATTCCTAGATCCGGGTTCCTTCAATCCCCTTTTTTTTAATTGCAGGTATCTAAATGCCCATCCTAGAGAAGTGTGCTAGTGCAAGAAGGAAACGCGCATTTGTTGCTGGCCGAGGCAATATGTCTCTCCGTGGACATAGGGAAGAAATCTTAGCTACAAATATCTTCCATGTTAATATATGTCAATGTAATAATTTTTAATGTTTTTCTTTTTGAACAAGGTGCTCTACTAAGAGAGTGGTATGTAATACGTACAATAAACTAATCACAGTTTAGAAATCCGGCCTTTTATCAATTCAGCGTATTTATGAACTAAGTATGTGATATCAAAATACGCACAACTCTTAGTACCGGATGTTCATTCGTTCCGAATTTCAGTTTGAAGTGTGTATCGTATATGCAATATCCATAAACACATATATGCTTCTCAGCGGCGCTAGCCGAAAGCGCCCTCTTGTTAGTGACGAGCTCATATAACGCCCCACCTCACCTCCGACTCGCCTCTCACATTTCACACTAGGTATCAACATAGGAACATACCTAGTGTCGGCGCCTACATACCCTCAATACATGATCTCAACCGTAATGATTGCCTACTCCGGACATCAATTGTTATTTTTTCCGAGTTTCATGTCTACATGGATATAATACTAATGTAATACGCAACATACCCACAAATCTGGGTACATACCTTGTTGCGTATACCCAGTGTTGGTTTTAAGTACAACAAGGTATGTACGACATGAGTATGTGACACAACCATATCCACAACACTGCGTACCTAATGTTCACTTGACCAATGGGTATATCGTACGATACGTGTATGTAATCGACACACCCACAAAATCTTCCCGGTGGCAATGGCTGCACGCGCCCCACTTGGTCGTGCTGGCTCCTGATGTTTAGTTCAATAAAAATTTAATTTAAAATGGGTATGTCACATGATTAGAATCTAAACACCCAATAACATTCTCGTCGGAGAGGGCTAAACGCGCCCCACTAGGCCGTATTATCAACCGTCGACATGGCACGTGCGCATAGAGTCATGTCGCGCATCCGACTCGGGGTATGTATAACCTGGGTATGTGATATCACCATACCCATGGGGCAGGGTATCACTTGTTACCTGAACATTGTCGGCATAATATGTTTATTACAGCCGAATTTTAATTCTGACTAGATATTCTACGACATGAGTCTGCAATATCGGTATACCACATAACATTCTTGGCGACAATATCCAAACATGCAATATTTACGATACCCATATACCCATAACGTAGGGACCTTATGTTGTCATATTAAACATAGGCTACTGATATCCACTTAAAATTCAAAAAGACTTTATTCCATAAAATATTCATGTTTTACTAGGTATGATAGGACCCATGAACGAGATCATCGTATACTTATTTGGCACACACGATCAAATACCCAGTCCATAATAATCAATCACTATAAATTAGGAAAATGTATGCCGACTTTGCATGGCGCGTCCATGATTTTTGGGTATAAAATATCATGTGTAATTAGAACCGCATAATCCTGAACCATCGAATCTTATACCGAAAATAAGAAACAATCAGACCGAATTACTAACGGACGGGTTGTCCATGATTTATGGGTATGCAATTAAAGCCAATAAGTAGACTGTAACGATAGTCAAGGTTTCCAACAGCATAATCATCATTTATTCCATTTTGTCATTTTACATTTAATTCTCCGAAACACACTCCGCAGCACGTACCTAAAATCACTTCACATGCGGTATACAAGGAAGTATGACTGTCCTTTCGTAGCTGGTCAAACGAAGGGAACATAATAATTCCATACTCTCTCTCCTCGTGAGTATCGTTTCAATTGCCCATGCTAACGGGTCGACCCGGCACATTACAATCCACAATCAAATGCTACATCAAGATACCTCATCGGACGGTTAAGATGCATGGTGCCCAGGCTCCTAGGTGCCCCAATGGATGTACGTTGACCGACGCTCTCCGGAGTTCATGACCGGCGTGCTAGATTTTATCAGTGTTAATGAGGCAAATAAGCGGGATGGTTTTATGTACTGTCCATGTTGTGCTTGTAAGAATATCAAGGGTTACTCCAAATCAAAAACCATTCACATCCACCTGTTTGAGTCTGGTTTCATGTCCGGCTATAATTGTTGGACCAAACACGGAGAAACATGGGTCATAATGGAAGACAATGAAGAAGAAGAGGACGATGACAACGATCCTGAGTTTACTGAATACGACGGTACTACAATGGGGGAAACAGGAGAAGACGCGCCTGACGAATAGGCGCCGGATGTGCCCGCTGATGATCTTGCTCGGGTCATTGCTGATGCACAGAGAAATAGCGTAAGTCAGAGGGAGTGGTTGAAGTTGGAGCGCATGTTAAAGGATCATAAAAAAAAATTGTACCCAGGTGTCGAAGATGACCTGAGAAAGCTGGGTACCACGCTGGATTTGCTGCAATGGAAGGCTGAGAATGGTGTATCGGACAAGGGGTTTGAAAAGTTGCTGAAAAAGATAAAGAAGATGCTTCCAAAGGATAACGAATTGCCCGACAGTACGTACGAGGCAAAGAAGATCGTCTGTCCTCTAGGATTAGAGGTGCAAAAGATACATGCATGCATTATTGACTGCATACTCTACCGCGGTGAGAAGTACGAGAATCTGAATGCATGCCCGGTATGCGGTGCATTGCGGTATAAGATCAGGCGAGATGACCCTGGTGAAGTTGAGGGCGAGCGCCCCAGAAAGAGGGTTCCTGCCAAGGTGATGTGGTATGCTCCTATAATACCACGGTTGAAACGTTTGTTCAGCAACAGAGAGCATGCCAAGATGTTGCGATGGCACAAAGAGGACCGTAAGAAAGACGCGATGTTCAGACACCCCGCTGATGGGTCCCAGTGGAGAAAAATCGAGAGAGAGTTCCCGGACTTTGCAGATGACGCAAGAAACTTAAGATTTGGTCTAAGTACGGACGGCTTCAATCCTTTTGGGGAGCAGAGCAGCAGTCATAGTACCTGGCCTGTGACTCTATGTATTTACAACCTTCCTCCTTGGTTGTGCATGAAGCGAAAGTTCATTATGATGCCAGTGCTCATCCATGGACCGAAGCAACCCAGGAGCGAGCTTGATGTGTACCTCAGGCCATTAGTTGACGAACTTTTAGAGTTGTGGCGGGAAGAAGGTGTACGTGTGTGGGATGAGCACAAACAGGAGGATTTTGACCTTCGAGGTTTGCTTTTCGTAACGATCAATGATTGGCCTGCTCTTAGTAACATCTCAGGACAGACAACAAAGGGATACCATGCATGCACACACTGTTTGGATGATACTGAATGTATATACTTGGATAATTGTAAGAAGTGTGTGTACCTGGGGCATCGTCGATTTCTTCCGGTGAGGCATAACGTACGGAAGAAAGGAAAACATTTCAAAGGTGAGGCAGATCACCGTAGGAGGCCTATGGACCGTACTGGTGAACAAATATTTGATATGGTCAAGGATTTAAAAGTAATCTTTGGAAAGGGTCCTGTAGGACTAAAGGTTCCGGATGATGCTAACGGACACGCACCCATGTGGAAGAATAAATCTATATTTTGGGAGCTACCATATTGGAAAGTCCTAGAGGTCCGATCTGCAATCGACGTGATGCACGTGACGAAGAATATTTGTGTGAACCTGCTAGGCCACTTGGGCGTGTATGGGAAAAAAAAACACAGAGGCAGCACGGGAGGACCAGAAACGTTTGAAAGAACGAGACGGCCTGCTTCCAGAACATTATGACGGTCCTGCCAGCTATGCTCTAACCAAACAAGAGAAAGCGATATTTTTTGAATGTCTCAGTATGAAGGTCCCGTCCGGCTTCTCGTCGAATATAAAGGGAATAATAAATGTGGCACAGCAAAAATTTTAAAACCTAAAGTCTCATGACTGTCACGTGATTATGACGCAATTGCTTCCGATTGCATTGATGGGGCTTCTACCGGAAAATGTTCGAGTACCTATTGTGAAGCTTTGTGCATTTCTGAATGCAATATCTCAGAAGGTAATCGATCCAATGATCCTAACAAGATTACATAATGATGTGGTCCAGTGTCTTGTCAGCTTTGAGTTGGTGTTCCCCCCTCCTTCTTTGATGTTATGACGCATGTCTTGGTTCACCTAGTCGAAGAGATTCAAATTCTCGGTCCCGTATTTCTGCACAATATGTTCCCATTTGAGAGGTTCATGGGAGTCTTGAAGAAATATGTTCATAACCGTGCTAGGCCAGAAGGAAGCATCTCCAAGGGCTATGGAACCGAGGAGGTCATTGAGTTCTGCGTTGACTTTATTCCTGACATTAATCTGATTAGTGTTTCACAGTCGCGACATGAGGGGAGACTGAGTGGAAAAGGCACTCTAGAGAAAAAAGTATTAGTATGTAGGTACGGGCCTTCTTTCAGTCAAGCACACTACACAGTTCTACAAAATTCCTCGTTGGCAGCTCCGTATATCGAGTAACACATGAATATTTTACGATCCGAGAACCCGGTGGAGGATGGTATCTGGATTAAACATCAACACAAGGCGAAATTTAGCAGTTGGTTGCAAACACATCTCATGAGTAACACCGAAGTTGATGTTCAGCTGTACTTGTTGTCCAGGACACCATCTTCGATTATAGTCACTTTCGAAGGGTACGAGATAAATGGGAATACATTTTACACGATCGCTCAAGATAAAAAGAGCACCAACCAGAACAGTGGTGTCCGCTTTGACGCAGCAAACATCAATGGGCAACAGGACACATATTATGGTTACATAGAGGAGATATGGGAACTTGAGTATGGACCTTCTTTTAAGGTCCCTTTGTTTCGGTGCAAATGGGTCAAGCTCAATGCAGGCGGGGTAAAGGTACACCCGATGTACGGAATGACAACAGTGGATATGAACAATCTTGATTACAAAGACGAACCGTTCGTCCTAGCAAATGACGTAGCTCAAGTTTTCTACATGAAAGACATGTCTACCAAACCGAAAAAAAGAAAAAATATGGAAGCGAATACATCAGACGAGCCAAAACGCCACATAGTTCTTTCAGGGAAAAGAAACATCATGGGAGTGGAGGACAAGACAGACATGTCAGAACATTATGATAAGTTTGATGAAATTCCGCCCTTCAAAGTCAACACTGACCCAAGCATCACGTTAAGTAATGAAGATTCTCCATGGTTCCGGCGCAAAGTTAAGCAATCGAAAAAAGGAGGAATAATACAACATATGGGAATATTGGTGATGTGTAATACTGTATGCACCTATTTGTGGAATACGATATCTTTATTACAAACTATGTTGTTTAAATGACCATAACTTGATCATTTGACTTGAAACTTCTAGATGTCTATAGATGATAGACATTTTTGTGAAGACTTTTTTTGTATATTTTATCCAAAATCAAGTTTATCATTTTTGATAGCAACTAGTACACATATAAGGTCCCCATGCCAAAGGATTTCCTTTTTTGAAGTGTTTATCACATTATTTCATTTTTTCGTAAAAAAACGATCAAAACTGTCGCAATGACAATTCATCGAAAGATGTAATATTTTCAAGAACTATCAATGTTTCTGTGATATAACCACTAGTTGTGTACCTTAAAATGATTTTTCCAAAAATTTCAGACCAAACTATCAAACTGTTGTAGTTCAAATTTGAATTACTTTCGAAAAATCGACATAAACTCAATTAACTAGGCGAAATTAGGTAGAAATCAAAGAAAATACTAATATTTGGGGATTATCCATCATATGTGGACTACTCTTAGTGAAAATTGGATGGGTGCCATTTTGTATCATATTTTTTGTACTTTGTTCACAAAAAAAGTCATTTTTTGCACTTAAAAAATGGAAAATGATATTTATGAAAATAATTTCAAGAATTCCTATGGCAACATTGTTTCTTATACAATTATTCACCTATTTGTGGAATATGAGATCTTTATCACAAACTATGTTGTTGAAATGACCATAACTTGATCATTTGACTTGAAACTTGTAGATGTCGACATTTTTGTGAAGACTTTTTTTTGTATATTTTGTCCAAAATCAAGTTTATCATTTTTGATAGCAACTAGTACACATATAAGGTCCCCATGCCAAAGGATTTCCTTTTTTGAAGTGTTTATCATATTATTTCATTTTTTTCGTAAAAACGATCAAAACGGTCGCGATGACAATTCATCGAAAGATGTAATATTTTCTATAACTAGCAATGTTTCTGTGATATAACCACTAGTTGTGTACATTAAAATGATTTTTCCAAAAATTTCAGACCAAACTATCAAACAGTTGTAGTTCAAATTTGAATTACTTTCGAAAAATCGACATAAACTCAATTAACTAGGGGAAATTAGGTAGAAATCAAAGAAAAACCTAATACTTGGGGATTATGCATCATATGTGGACTATTCTTAGTGAAAATTGGATGGGTGCCATTTTGCATCATATTTTTTGTACTTTGTTCACAAAAAAAGTCATTTTTTGCACTTAAAAAATGGAAAATGATATTTATGAAAATAATTTCAAGAATTCCTTTGGCATGATTGTTTCTTATACCAATATGCACCTATTTGTGGAATATGAGATTTGTACAAAGTTGTAGAAACTAATTAGTTAAAAGAAAATAGATATAAAATACCTTTTATTTTAAATGTTACATTTTTTAAATATCAATTTTTCTTGTAATTTGTTGAAAACATGTTCTTAAATATAGATATGTTTTTTACAAATTATTAGAAACTAATTTTACTAGTTTTAGACAATTACATCAGTAGATATAGAAAAACAGAAAACAGAAAATAGAAAAGGGAAATAAAATACAGAAAAGACTTTCAATACCGGCTGGTGATTGCAGCCGGTACTAAAGGTTTTCATTTCGCGCCAGTTTTCTGGACGCCGAATCGACAAACCTTTAGTACCGGCTGCAATCACCAGCCGGTACTGAAGGACCTTTAGTACCGGTCGAGGGCACGGACCGGTACTAAAGGTGGGTGCTTTAAATGCCTCCTCGCCCGATCGGGCAGTTCTCATCTCCCTCACACAGACACAGACGCAGAGAAGCCCGAAGGACCTCGACGCCATCGACGGAGAGGTGCTGCCCGACGGAGACGAAGTGCTGCTCGACGACCCGACGACGTCCTCGACTCCGGCCGCGCGCTCCCCGACTCCGGCGCTCCCCCACGGTGAGCTCTCCTCACTCGTTCTCTCTCGCCGCCGACCGAAACCCTAGCTAGGTAGAAGATTAATTGGCGCTGCCGCCACCGGTAGAAATCGCCACCGAGGGGAGGCGGAGCGCGGTGGTGGAGGCCGAGCCAGAGCACGGAAGCGGAGGCCGAGGCGGAGCACGGAGGCGCAGGCCGAGGCGGAGCGCGGAGACGCTGCGCGGAGGCCGAGGCGGAGGTGCCGCCGGTAGAAATTGCCGCCGCCTCGTACGGCATTGGTGTCATTGCCGCCGTCGAGTTTCTTGCTGCCGCCGCCGTCGGATTGCTTGTGGATTTGTCATGCTGATGTCATGATGACGTCAGCATTTGATTTTAACAGAGGAGGGAGGAGATCCATATACTTTGTATTTAGAACTTTGTGAATTTAGGAGTATTTTAAATAGAAACTTAGGAGTATTTAGAACATTGTGAATTTAGGAGTATTTAGAACTTTGTGAATTTACAACTTTGTGAAAGTTTGTGCATTTAGAAGAATTGCTACTTTGTGAAAGTTTGTGATTTTATAAGAATTTCTAGAAATTGCTACTTTGCGACAGTTTGTAAAGTTTGTAAATGTTCAGTGAAGTTTTAGTGTATCTATGTTAGCAAAATTCAAGTGTGAAATAAACTTTTGGCCGGTGATTAGATGGTTGCATCTTCAGGGAGGTGTGAGTGAATCATGTTGTCTGAACATATATGCAATGTTCATTCCACGTTGTTCGCTGACATCATCCCTGAAGCAATTCTATATGTGACCTTGATGTCTGTTTTGCAATGTTAGGAAGTTTTACTTGTGTAATTTAGGGTAATTTTATGGATGCTACTATGTAATTTTATTTGATGCAAAGATTATAATGCTACAATGTAATAAATAGTGTGGATGCAAGTGTTGAAATTTGTGAATGAAAGTGTTAGAATTTGTGAAATAGTATTGTGAAAATGCAACCACAATTTCCCGCGGCAACACGCGGGGAATGCAACCACAATTTCCCCAATGCAAAGTACTTGATTTCGTAGATCCCTCGCCTCACCGTTATAACTTGACATCATGTAGTAATCTCACCGTCTATCCCTCGCCTCACCATCGTTCCCGCGCATCCCCTCGTGCCCTCCCCCGCGGTGAGCCTATACCGGCCGCGCACGTGTTATTTCTTTCCAATAATATCGTCGCCCGATTTGGCACTAAATTGTTCTTTTTTTTTTGTATTAGTTAAGCTATGGACGGCAGAGCAAATGAACATGTATTGTTCGACATCATAAATTCGCCCAATCACAACGTTGTTGAAGATGATGGCTCGCAATATCTTAACATGTCCGGTGATGGAATGGAGGATGAGGAGATTTATAACTTAGAAGCTACTCCATCCGCCTCGAACAATAATGCCGATGAGAATGTAGCCCAGAATACCGACGAGGTATACATAGCTTCTGGTGATAAATGATTTGATATGTGTACATATACATGTTTTAACATAATATTTCTTCTTTTAGCCCTCCGGATCGGGACCGAGCAAGTCTGGTAAAAGAAAACGAGGCCCGGCCAAAAAGTTAAAAGATCAAAGATTTGTTATCGAAGAAATCTTGGAAATTGACGAACCAATTGCTCCCAAAGAGCACGCACGTAAATTTGTGAGTCAGTGCGGAGTTATTGTTCGGGACACCATTCCGATCACCATCCGAGAATGGCACAAGCCGAAGGGTGGAGGAGAGAGTTTTGTGTCAAATATTTGCAAGAAGGAACTTCTGAAGTCCCTTTTCCACAATTTCGCCCTACCGACAGGCCTCAGAGATGCCGAGAAAAAGAAAGTCTTCCAGAGGACTGTAAAGAAAATGGCCGAACAATTCATGAACTACAAGAAAATGTTATACCACCAATTCATCAAGATAAAGAAAACCCCCAATTTTGAAGACGTACAGTACAGGAGGATAAGAGATCAGTGGCAAGAATTCAAGGACTACAAGGAATCAGAAGAAGCTCTGGAAAAGTCGAAGAAAAATAAGTTGAATGCCAACAAAAAGCAATATATCCAACGTTTTGGGCCAAGTGGCTATAAGACCGCCATTCCTAAGTGGGAAGAAAGAGACGCCAAGTTAATTGCTGCCGGGGTCACTCCAAGTACATCGAGGTATCCCCCAAGGGCGAAGCATTGGTTGTACGGCGTCGGGATGGAGCCCGACTCACAGTCAGGGAGTCTTGTGTTGAAGGAGAAAGTTAAACCAGGCCACAAGGGACTGCCCGAAAGAGCCAAAATACTGGGGAAAGTCAAAGAAATACAACATGTAGTAGTTGCCGCTCAGGAGGGAAGGTTCATGCCCGATAGTGAGAACGACGAGCTGACACTCGCACTCGGGAATGCCGAACACACCGGACGAGTACGAGGCGTTGGCGTCTACCCTTGGAAGGTTGGGTTCGCCGAGCATAAGGACACTTACAGGAGCCGCGACAGGAAGAAGAAACGGGAGGTAGAGAAGTATCAGCGGTTGGAAAACATGATAGTAGACCTGCAGCAGCAGCACAATGCACTGAGGCAGGAAAGGTCATCTCAGCCGTAGGAGGACCAACTGGATATGGCATCTCAGCGGAGAAGCAGCGTGGCTTCCACGCAAAATGTCCAGGCTGAGGACGACACAACATACCCTGTGGATCAGATTAAGGGGAGCACAAATTGTGAGCTGCACACCAAACCGAAGAACCTATCCATGAAGGTGGCGGTCGGCTTTGCTTTAGAGAATCCACCCGGAGCAACCCTTCATGGCGGTCAGATTCCAGCTGGCTACGCTCGAGTCACGGTGGATGAAATTATGCCGGGATTCGAGGAGCTAGAGCTTGACTTTCCCGGAGCTGAAGGGGAGACGACACTGGGAGAAGTGTTACGTGGAGTCATTCTATGGAGAAAGGAACACATCGTGTTTCCAGAATCGACACGTAGACCACCAACCCCTCCGAGTAGCAATCAACTTCCAAGTCCACCCCACATTGATAATATCGACACCGAGAGGGAACCCAGCGCGACTCCATCTCCCCGGTGCGCGAGTCCAACCCAGCTACAGTCCACCCCGGAGCGTGCAAAGAGTCCACTCCAGCGGGAGTCCACCCCGGAGCTTGCAAAGAGTCCGCCCACCAGCAATAGGACCTTCTCAATGAGGCAGAAGATGCTTGCCGGTGCGTCGAGTGGTGCTCCAAAGGACACCTACAAGTACGGGCCTCCGTTGAAGGATCTTCCGGTGTTGACTTACCACCAGACCGTTGAGGAGAACGCTTCCTTGGTCAAAGCTCACAATGACGCACACTTTGCGAAGAAAGTGCCCTCGCCAAAACAGGTACTAAACCCTAAGGGTGTCCAACACTTTTTAGACATCGTCTGTGATCCTCACCGTAGAACTTTCCCTGGTGATAACTATGAACGCTCTGTCTCGAAGAGTTTTAACACGGAAGAGGAGAATAAAAAGAAAAGGGTCGCTGCACAGAAGAAGAAGAAGGTGAAACAGGTTCCCCAGCTCGGAGAACAGAAAGTACAGTCGGTGGCCCCGCTGAAGGTTCAGACAGACAAGCGTCCCTTGGAAGGGACAAATATTCCTGATTCAGACTACCTCGACGATGAAGCAATTGATCGACTTATCCCCAAGACGACTGAGATAGCACGGAAGTTTGTCTACGGGAAAGATCTTCTCCCTGCTGATGAGATGGTGCGTCTAGCTTATCAAATGCGGAGATTGCATGACTGGTACATGAAGGTTGCAAAGGACAAGCAACTCGTGTTTTACGTGACATACCGGGCCGACCAATTCTTCATCGACAACGAGATATGTGTCGAATTTGAAGAATTATGGCAGTTATACAACCGGCGTGCTCTCAACGCAACTATCATGAGTTGCTATGTTCTGTAAGTGATTTTTTCTAAGTGTCTAGCTGAGCATGTAATTATCCTCACTAACTGAGCCTATAATTATTCACACTATATTCTTTCGTATGCTATTATATATGCAGGTGGATGCTTGTCGAGTGCAAAAGGAAAAGACTCTAGGAAGTTGGGTTCATTGACCCATTTATCGTTAACTGCAAAAAGTTAGTGCGGAAGCCCGAGGACTGCAAGGAGGCATTGTTGAGGTCGCTATTGAGGCAAACACAGGCGACAGATATACTTCTTCCTTACAACTTCAAGTGAGTGTGACTGTCTTGAACACATTTCTATATTGCTAATTACTAGATGTTAAGTTTAATTGATAAGTTATGTGCATGCCTCACTATATAAACGTGTGCAGCTAACATTGGATTCTACTGGACATTATCATTGACAAGGGAGTAGTTGAAGTCTTTGACTCATTACGCAAACCAGAATCAGACTACAAGGACTTGATTGAAATGCTTCAGAGGTAATTTCAACCATTAATCCATTTCATGATATCAATTAATCATAACTCATTTATTCATTTGCTTTTGCGAGTAGGTTTGGAAAATATTCATCAAGAGAGAGACGGGTCAATGGAAACCAGAGCTGGCGATTAAACATATTGATGTAAGTGTACTACTATTAAACATAGTCTCTTTAATTCATCATCAGTTTGGATTATTATTTAATTAATTTATATTCTCGTAAAGACCTTGAAGCAACCCCCGGGAAATGAATTATGTGGATTATACGTCTGCGAGTTCATGAGGAAATTGAGCGTTGAGCAGGCGTCGCGTGATAAAAAAATGGATGTGAGTGTGACTGTATTGCACTATATTTCAATCTTATTATGATTTGATATATATATACACACAACTAATATATTCATATTGATCTCCTTTAAAGCTTAACGACAAGCGCTCTTCCATCCTACCACATCAGCGCGTAGAAGCAATTCAAGAGGAGATTGCGGGATTTATTATTGAGGAGGTCATGCATCCAAAGGGAGAATACCATAATCCAAAATATAGCTATGCCACATGAAAGAAACTCACGACAGATTGAGGAGGATGTATGACATTATTGCGATCTCTATATACCGGATTGTATATATGTATGTAATAGCGTAGTATGAATATGTGCTATATCTAAATTGTATTATATATCAACGTGTACCGTATGTAGTAGCGTAGAATACATATACGAAAAGTATATTATGCATCAATGTGTACCGTATATATATATAATACCGTATGTATGTAAAAAAGTAGATGAAAAAGAAAACATAAAATAAAATTACAGTGAAGAAAAGAAAACAAATAACAGAAAAAAAAGAAAAAAAAACAGGAAACGAAAAATAAATTGCAAAACCCTAAAACCCTCAACCCTTTAGTACCGGTCGGTGTTACCGACCGGTAATAAAGGTTCTCCGCACGAGCCCATGCCCCGCGCCCACGTGGATACCTTTTAGTACCGGACTATGCACAACCGGTACTGATGCTGGGGGGGCATCAGTCCCGATTGCGCAGTACCGAAACCGGTACTGATGCCCCTCCCCGACCGGTACTAAATAGCCGTTTTCCACTAGTGGAACTAGATATGTTTATCTAGGAACTACAACTAAGCCGGAAATTCTAGAATTGGAAACTACATGCTCAAACTCCCCAAGTATATGCACCTAATATGAGAAAGAACCTCAAATCTGTCTCTAAACTGGAATCTGTGGGTTATGATGTATTGTTTAGCAATGGAAAGGCAAAATTATTGCTAAATGGAAAGCTGATAGTTTCAGGAAATCGAATAGATGATCTTTATTATATAAATGATTATCTAGATAATTACCCCATGGATTGTTTGGCTGCTGAAAATAACTCCATTATAAGGAATATAGATGGAGGAAATATTTGCTCTGAATCATACTTACGGCATCTACGACTAGGGCATATTTTTGAAATAATAGAATAAAAAGGCTGATAAGTTCTGGAATACTGAAGTTTAAGTGGGAGGATTATGGAATATGTGAGGCATGCATAATGGGAAAAATGACCCAAGCTCCTTTTCCTAAAGCAGAGAGAGCTAGCGAACAATTAGCCTTCATTCATACAGATATTTGTGGTGAGATGTCCACTCCTACCATGGGTGAAAAGGTTTACTTCATTACTTTCATAGATGATCACTCCCGATTCGGTTATGTATACCTTCTGAAACACAAGTCCGAGGGGGTTTGAAATGTTTAAAACCTTTAAGGCTGAAGTGGAAAATCAGTTGAATAAAAAGATTAAGGTCTTGAGGTCAGATAAAGGAGGGGAGTACACATCTGGATTATTAGATGTTTTTTGTAAAGAGAATAGTGCATCACTATACGCTGCCATATACTCCACAGCAAAATGGAGTTGCTGAAAGGAGGAATAGAACCCTGATGGATATGGTTTGATCCATGATGGTGTATTCTGATTTTCCTTTTAGTTTTTTTTGGGGGGGGGGGGGGGGGGGGGGGGAGCACTACATACTGTGGTATATTTGTTGAATAACTTACCCTCAAAATCTGTGAAAGTAACTCCCTATAAACTCTGGAAAGAGAGGAAACCTACTCTATTACACCTGGCTGTTTGGGGATGCACTGCACATATAAAGATACCAAGTCAGCATAGAACCAAACTATAACCAAAAAATATACCTGGAATTTTTATTGGGTATACTGCTGGGTATTCTAATGGGTATAGGTTCTATGATCCAGTAAATAAGAAATTATTAGAGAGCAGGGACGCCATATTCTTGGATCAAGATACACCTCGTCGTGCTAAAAGAGCAAGGGTGGAATTGTTGACTGAAGAGGCAACTGATAAGGTTGTAATACCTGATCAGGAAAATGATGCAAGTGAAAATATTACCAATACTCCATCTACTAGTATACCTAGGAAAAGTGGGAGGAATACCCAACCACCATCCTATTTGGATGATTATTTTGTGTTTTTGGGTGAAGTTCATTCTAAAGTTTCTCTAGGAGAAGAACCTAAGACTTACTCTCAAGCAATTAATTGTGAGGAATCAGGACTATGGCTGGAAGCTATGCAGGAAGAGTTGAATTCCATGTAAAAAAACAAAGTCTAGGAATTAGTAGACTTACCCCAAAACCGCAAAGCCATAGGTTCTAAATGGATATTCAAAAGGAAATTAAATGCTACAGGAGAAATAGTGAAGTATAAGGCTAGATTAGTAGCTAAAGGATATACAAAAAGGGAAGGTGTGGACTTTGTGGGAACATTTTCTCCTGTTGCTAAATTTACTTCTATCCGCATCTTAAGTGAACTGACAACATATTTTGACCTTGAGCTTCTTCAAATGGATGTTAAAACAGCTTTTCTAAATGGATATTTAGAAGAGGAAATATATATGGTGCAACCTGATGGATTTGTGGAAAGTGCAAACCGAAATAAAGTTGTAAATTGAAAAGGCCAATCTATGGTCTTAAGCAGGCTTCTAGGCAGTGGTATATCTTATTTGACACCAAGATAACATCATATGGATTCTCTATGATGGAAGGAGACCACTTTATTTATTTTAAGAAAGTGGAAGGGTATTATACCTTGCTGTCTTTATATGTTGATGATATCTTAATTGCATCTAATCATATGAGAACTTTATTGGATGTGAAATCCTGGTTGTCTTCCACTTTTGATATGAAGGATATGGGGGAAGCCTCTTATGTTTTAGGGGTGGAAAACTGGAAATACTTAGAGATCGGAAAAGGAAAGTTTTAGGGCTTTCACAAAGAGCATACCTTAAAACTGTATTAAAACGATTCTCTATGGAAGATTGCAAACCTGCAAATGTGCCAATGATTAAAGGAACTAAACTTAGTGAGGAACAATTTCCTAAAACTCCTAAGGAAATGAAAAACATACCTTATGCATCAGCACTTGGTTCCCTTATGTATTTTATGTTGTTCACTAGGCCCGATATCTGCTATATTGTGGGAATGTTGAGCAGGTTTCAGAAAAATCCTAGAGAAGCCTATTGGAAACAAATTCGTTATACTTTGCGATATATCAAAGGAACTACAGACTTATGTCTCTGTTTTAATGGCGACAATCTTCGAATCCAGGGTTATACTGATTCAGATTGGCAAGGGGACCTTGATGAAAGGAAATCAACGTCAGGTTATCTTTATTTGTTAGCTGGAGGTGCAATTTCATGGAAGAGTAAGAAACAGAGTTCTGTGGCATTATCTTCCATGGAGATAGAGTACATTGCTGCTTCAGAGGCAGTCAAGGAAAGCGTTTGGTTAAGAGATTTTCTAGTTTCTCTCGAGATAGTTGAGACTGCTGCTGCTCCAGTAACTATATATTGTGATAATCAGGCTGCGATGAAAGTTGCCAAGGACCCCAAGTATCACAGTAAAAGTAAACATATAGAGGCTAGATACCATTACATTCGTGATGTAATAAACAGGTTGAAGACAGTTAAGCTTCAGTTTTTACCAAGTACTGAAATGTTAGCAGATCCACTGACTAATTCTCTAAGTCAGGAATTATTCTCTAAAGATGTCAGGAACATGGGTCTTAGGAATTTCGATTAAATGTTTTTCTGACAAGTGGGAGATGTAGGAATTCTTTCATGTCTTCCAAAACATTATACTTCATATTCAGTTAGCATTGTGGAATTTTGTGCAATGTGGAATGTAAATAATTCTTGCATACTTGAGGAAATTTACTCAAGGTTATTTGTAGACAAATGCCCCGGAAATAACAGTAAGTTTGTTTACTCGAATTACTTTGCCTGGGCACGGTTAGCAGTTGGAATTATCATGGACTGTCTACTATGTAAATTGATAAAATCCATATGTTTAAATAAGAGATAAACTTATTTAAACTGTTGCACATAAGCTCACGTATGTGTTAAGGACAGAAAACCAATTTGACTCGGAAACTAGTTGGTTATGATCGTGGTTGGTTAATCTAACTAGGAGTCTTTAACTGAATTCAGTTTTGGATACAACTCTGAACCTTCAGGAACCTGAGTATATATTTGTCCTTACCTCCTAGCCTCGGAACGTATTGTGAGCTGCACCACGAGTTGAGCGGAGGAATTAGGAGGTAGACAACATACTCTAATCGATCTTCGATTCCCAATGGAATCCAACACATCTACTGTCCAGAGCTCACCATTATAATTGGAGATGTCTACCTATAAGTAAAGAGGGATCTGTTTGACATAGGTCGGCATGTGTTTCTCGACACCACTTTTGTGATGATCTCCTAGGTTGGTTTCAAGTGAAATTAATTGGAGATGTCTATCTATAAGAAAAGAGGGATCTGTTTGACATAGCTCGGCATGGGTTCCTTGACACCACTTTTGTGATGGTCTGCTAGGTGGGTTTCTCGTGAAATCAGAGTCGCTGTAGGGTATACTGCTTGATTACGATGACTCGGGTAACCTCGACGACAATCTAACTGCGGTGATGTGCTTGCAGCTTGTGTGGGTAGCCAAGGTGACTGCATGTGCCGAGGACGATCATCGTCGGTGCTAGATCTTACTGCCGTTTCTTGGTAATTACCTAACTGGTCAACTCCCACTTTATTTTAATTATTGAAAATGATAAGTTTTTTAACCTTGGTTTAAAAAACATAGAAAAAAAAAACAGTAAGGAGGCGGACTGTGTTATTGTGAGGTCTAGTAAGAATACATGTTTTTACTCTAGAATTTTGTTATTGTGAGGTCTAGTCATAATACATGTTTTTACTCAAGAAATTAGTCGATGTTCGAGATAACACCCAATGGGTTTTCTAAGAGTGTTAACCAATGTATTTTTCAATTGTCATTGTCCACCAACTCTCGGATTTTTAATAAATATGACTCTGTCCAATGTATTTGTCAAAAACCCTATCGATTGTTTTTGTCAAAATTAACCCTGACAGAATCTTGAGAAAGCTACACGTGTCTTTCCGTCATCTAAATGGAGGAAATGACTTTTCACAGTCCAATTTGGGGAAGAGTGACCATTCCTTCATTTGAGTTGGCGAAAGAGCATTTATACGACCACTTTGCTTCAACTAAAAATGCGACACTTGTCTATCCGCCAGTTGATTTGGCATGAAGTCACTTTTCACAATTCCAGATGGCGGCAGAACACGTGTCGTTTTTTATCCTCCCGACAGAGATACTTTTGACAATATTTTTCGATGGGGGTTATTGTTGACAATGCATTGGACATGGGGTCAAAATTTTATTATAATGCCAATTATCGTGCATGGACTTGAACAAGATCAATCTCTGGTTAGGATGACCCCCGCAGAGCGTAAAAACTAAGCGCCTGACCTTGTGTCGCCCTCATCATTGGGCTGAAACGAGTCAAGCTCGAGCAAATTATATTAGGCTCCGCTTACTATTTTTTATAAAGGAAATTTATTAATATGACGAAGATACAATTTACACCCAGCTTTGCATCAATAAGACGTCGAAAGACGATCAAGGATACACACTTCAAAAGGAAAAATAGTAAGAGAAAACAAATCCCTTATTGAGGTGATGAAACACTTGCGATAGCAACACTCTAGCCATAACCCATAACCGAACACAAGACCCGGACGCACCAACAGATTCTCCAAAAACACACCTACAAGATGGAAATAATGTCCAATTGAAGATTGATGTCTACTACACATCTTTATTCTTGTATATAGTGTTGGGCCTCCAAATGCAAAGATTTATAGGACATCAGCAGATTTCTGATTAATCGAACTCAGGGATGTAGAGGTTGATTGTATCCCTCTCAAGCAACCCTGTACTCAACATACAGAAGTGTCTTGTGTCCCCAGCACACCTAATACAATTGTGAGTTGTATAAGTGCACTATTTCAACGAATAGATGGTAAAAGACATGTAATATGGATGGTAAAAATGATAGGGTAAAGGTGTCTGATCTTTCAATGAGGCGGTATCTATCGATTATGTTGGAGGTCGACATTGACGACTCGATTGCACCTTAGCAATCGCTACACCAACTTTCGAGGTTATTGATCACGCCAGCACTAGATCAACCTCATCACAAGGATAAATTCCTGCAAACAATCGGAAAATCAGTAAGAATTACGGATGCAATAAAGATATTGTGAATATAGATGAAAGATTTATTGAAAAGATGGGATTGTGCAAGTGGGTAGTGAAGGAGGTCGGTTCACCTATGACGAAGACAAGAAAAAACTGAGTTCTTTTTAACTAAACAAATTTCAAGTTTTAAGCTAATCGTTCGGGCTATTTATGTAGGGTGTAGACGCGTCAAACTGGTAGCGACAGCTGCTTTGAGTACGGCCGCACGTGCGTGCTTGGCCCATAACCTTGGCCCTCGTGTGATTTGCATGGCCTCTTGGCAATGGCGGAGCCACAAGGTATGCCCACCGGCATACCCTGCAGGCTGCAGCCGAGCCATGAAACGAGCTACAGTTGGTATATTGATCGATCGTAACTGGTCAGCTAGATTGTAAAACGGTTCAGCTTAAGTCCAGACCTTGTGCAGCAACGCAGCTTGCGACGTAAGGAAAAAAAAGTGAGCCAATCGATCCTACAACTGCTCCTCTCCAGATCAATCTAATCAAAATCTCTAAGAACATCTCTAATAACTGCCTTAAAATAGGGCCTAGGTCAAATACTGTCGGACGCGGCAGCGCGAGGCAAAAAAACGCCTTCAACAGTTATTGCATCCTGTTTTCGTACGCGGTGTGGCGCAAATTTACGACAGAAGCGGCACCGCCGCATCTCTACTCCCCTCGCGGCACTACCGCATCTCTACTCCCCTCGCGCGCGCAACCAAATGTCAACTAAAACTTCATTTTCCCCTCCGCCGCTACCGCCTTGGTCTCTAGCCGCAGCCACCTACCACTCCCGCCGCGTCGCCCTGTCAAATCCACCGTCGGGGACCATCGCGCCACCTCCTTTAATCCTAGAGGCCTCACTCAGTAACCCACATAGTTGCCTGATGGCCCTTCGATTCGGTTTTCCGTCGTCGATTCACCACTCCGCACCCGCACCGGAGCTGCCCCCTTCAACCGGAACCGTCGTAGATGGTCGCCGTCAGCAACTCTCCTTGCTCCTCATCCATCACCCACTCGCGTCTCACAACTACGCCGCCGACCAGAATCGTCGGCGCCCTACCGGAATAAACTATTTGTATGATAATTTATGCATCATTGGTACTTAATCTTTCTATTACATAATATTTATTGCTTCTATAAAATAATAGAATGTAAATTTACTATTATTTATCAAATTGCTAAAATAATGTACCGAAATAGTCAAAAAATATATATGCGGCATACCCAATGACAAAATCCTAGCTCCGCCACTGCCTCTTGGTAGCATTGTTCGTTGCATGGCCAACTAGGCCCCACCTCCATGTTGAAGACAGCTAGGGCCCATCATCACGTGAGCATGCAAAGAGCACAAGATGCTCCATGTTTCATGTACAATCACAACTTAATCAGCTCGACGTCCTCTTTTGTAACTTCCCAAAATTTTGGGATGTTTAAAAATCACTAAAATTTAAAACTTTTATGTCATATTAAAATAAAATCATCAATATACAAGAAAACTAAATGGAAAGGATTATTAAGACTTATTCAAAAGTATTATGATATTGTTTCAATCAAACAAACTTTATTTTCAAACTTGAGTATTGAACTATAAATAAATATTTTAAAATATTTTATTTAACCTTAACACCATACTTGTAAAGTACTTTAAACTAGTTAAAGTATTCCTATCTCAAAAATGTTTTGGTTAAATTATATAATCCAAAACAATATATTTGGGTTCTTAATAAACCCTATGTACATATTTATAGTCACAAAACTATTTGGAACATCCTCTATTTTTAAAATATAGTTTTGATTCAAGTGTTTAAATTGAAAATGGGTTTTGGAAAGATTTATTCTAAACATATGTATCTATGATATTTTTCTTAATTTTATTAAGACATAAATTTCTTAATTAAGACTCTATTTTAAATTCTACAATTTTTTTGTCAAATTATGTTGTTTGAAAATTTTATAATTTGTAATGTATTGAAAACATGTGTAAGAATGTTTTAAAGGAAAGATCAAGATTTTACAAATTTGTAAAAATTTGTTTGAAGTCTTTTGGACAAATAAAACAAAAATTATGAAAGAAATAAGAAAAGACAGAAAAAAAAGAGAAAAGGAAAAGAAACAAAAAAACAAAAAAAAATATTAGTCGGGCCAGGCGAGCCGGCCCAGCACTTACCTTCCACGCGAGGCGAAGCAGAGCAGCCCAATGCCAGCCCAACCGCAGCCCGAGCGCCCGCACCCCTCTCCTCTCACTGCCAGGCGGGCCCCGCACGTTAGCGCCTTCGTCTCGAACTGCCGACGCAGCGCACGCCCACGACGTGATGCCGTCGCCCACGTCGACCACCATCCCCACTCTCCCGAGCCACAACGACGCGCTGACACGCCCCTTTAAATCCCCTCCCCCTCCTCTACCTTCGCCCCCCCACACGCACCTCAACCACGCCGCAGGGCTGCAGCAACGCGAGCTCGCCGAACCGCCATTGGCCGCCGCCGTCCACCTCCGATTCCGGCGAGCTCGGTAGTTCCCTTTCCCTCTCGTTTCTTCCTTTCGCTTTCCTCGCCCTTGCGCAGCTTTTTGACCTCGCGTTACCCTCCCTAGAGCACCGCATCGACGGCAGCGTCACCGCCCGAGTTCGCCGCCAGCAACTTCAACACCGGCGAGCATTTGCCGGAGGAGGAGACCACCCCCGCCGTCCCCGACCACTCCATCAACCCCGCCTCGACCTCCTCTGCCCCAGGTATCAACCACACGGCCAGAGCCCCTCTCCTTCGTCGAATCCGTGCGAGGCATCCATGGCGCCGCCACGGCCGGAGTAAGTCCGGTGTACCGCGCCGCCCGTAATAGGTCGCCTAGATCCAGGGCCGTTGGATCAAGATCCATCGGCTACTGTTTATTTTCATTTCCGAACCGGTACGGCCCAACCAGGATGCGCCACGTCGCCTCTGCATTATCGAAAACCTTTAAATATTTGTTTAAATAAACAGAAATCAATATAAACTTCAAAAATTCATAACTTTCAAACCCTAACTCCATTTTAAGCAAATTTTATGTCCCTGGAAAGCCCTTGTCTTGTAGATTAATGTTGCATCATTAGTTTTCCTATTTGCATCTGATAAAATTTATTAATATGCAGAGAGGCATTTCGGCCATTTAATTCATAACATGTTTTCCAAAATTATATTAAAGGTGAAACCTTTTGCAAAATGTTAATAATTATATTCTCTGTCCATAGAACATAAAACATAATTTGGTTGAGCAATAAATTACAGAAGTATCAATTTCACATGCTAATCCCTCTAGTGATTTAAAAATGTTTTCAAATAATAATATGTCATTAAATATTGCCCATATCATCATGCATCATTTTAGCAATCAGAGAATAAATAAAGTGAAATAGATCAATTTAGGAGTTTTATTTGCTCTCATACATACATACATATCATGTCTTCTGTGTATTATTAATGTGTGGATTGTGTGTTGATTTGGTGTTATCCATTGTTAGATTGTCTGGAGTGCCATTCCTGTTGCTGTGATAATTTAGCTTACTCTCGCGGTTGACAAGGCAAGTTCACTTTGATAATTTTACAAGTAATGTTCATGAGCAGTTAAATGTTATGGTGCAATGGTTGAATAGGATGAACTATCACGTTCATTGATGAAATGAAACCAGGTAGGATAGTCACATGATTTACTTGGCTCGGAATCCTTGTTGATATCGTGATGTTGTTTGAGTAGCTATGCTAGCTAGATATGTTTAGGAACACCACAACTTCGTCCTTAGAAAAGATCTGGCCACCACGGAGTCACGGTGTGTCATTTGAAACGACGTGGATCACCACGGAGTCACGGTGCATCCTCACAAACGGCAATGAGCACCACGGAGTCACGGTGTCTCTAAACGATCTGGCCACCACGGAGTCACGGTGTGTCATTTGAAACGACGTGGATCACCACGGAGTCACGGTGCATCCTCACAAACGGCGATGAGCACCACGGAGTCACGGTGTCTCCAAACGATCTGGCCACCACGGAGTCACGGTGTGTCATTTGGAACGACGTGGATCACCACGGAGTCACGGTGCATCCTCACAAACGGCGATGATGATCTGGCCACCCCGGAGTCATGGTGTGTCATTTGGAACTACGTGGATCACTATGGAGTCACGGTGCATCCTGACAAACGGCGATGAGCACCATGGAGTCATGGTGTCTCTATACGATCTGGCCACCCCGGAGTCATGGTGTGTCACTTGGAACTACGTGGATCACCACGGAGTCACGGTGCATCCTCACAAACGGCGATGAGCACCACGGAGTCACGGTGTCTCTATACGATCTGGGCACCCCGGAGTCATGGTGTGTCATTTGGAACTACGTGGATCACCACGGAGTCATGGTGCATCCTCACAAGAGGCGATGAGTACCACAAGGTCCTGGTGTATGAAAACGGCATGGTTTCCCCGGAGATATGGTGTGTCATTTGAAATGGATTGGAAATTGGAGTGAAGGAGTACTCGGAGATATCTTTTAGAAAAGAGTAGAAACACCACGGGAACATTGTGTCCTAACAAGGGTTTGAAATAACTCGGAGTTTATTACGTGTACGATATTAAATAATTTGCTTAGAACCAATAAAATTGTTTAAAATATTCTTAGTGAATCTTGCCACCACAATTCAATTGTGCCGACCCAATGAATCTAGGCTGTAACTCACCGTTGCAGGTCCGTCTGACAAGGAGTAAGGATTGATAGGGTCGCGAGTCTCCAACCAACATGCCTTGCCTGTGGCACATGATGAAGATGGAGCTCACTTTATCCATTTGCTTTCCGTTGAGTGTTTACTTTGGTTTGAGCTAGCTCTGAGCTATCCACCTTGTATCGAACCCTTTTATTAATGGATCATCGTGTAATGAATATTGATGCAATGTTATGGTATTTCATCTTAAACTGTGTGTGCTAGCAAGTCGATCCAGGGACTAGCACGATACACAGGAGGTCGCTACCTTATAATAAAAGGGGGGGCCTTTACAGATGGTATCAGAGCACTATGTTGCCAGAAGGTTCGTGACCCTAGGTTTGGATAGAAATAGGTTTTGACCCTAGGAGTGAAAAACTATTTTCAGATTTGTAAAATAAATATATATTTCATTTTACCTTATTCTTATACTCTCGTCTACTATCAACCTTCTGAAAATATCTCTTCTTATTTTTTTAAGACCATGTTCTTGAAGTCTGAGTCTAATACTTCATATGGATTTCTCAATATCAATACGAATCACTACGCTGAAGACCATTAGAGGACCAGTATTCGGCAGACACTTCAAAGATATCTAATAAGTGGAAGAACCTGAAGTACTCAACAAGGTTAGACAAGAGACCACCATTTAATTTGAACAACGATATCGTGTTAGTGTATTGTACATACCAACTTCGGTTGTATGTCGATACTAGATTAATTTCTTGTTTGTGGTTGAATCTTGTTGATTGGTTTATTAGGATGTTGTTTTATGAATGTTTGTTGTGTTTCATTTGTCATGTTTGTTTGTGAGGGTAGGGTTTTCTCCTCTTAGATCTCTCTATCTCTGCTTATCTTTGCTAAACCAACAGATGCCTCCTCGTCGAGAAACCCGCAACAACAACAATGAAGACGACAATGATAACGACAACAATGGGATTCAACAGGTGTTGACCCAGATGATGCAAGTGTTGACACAGATCTTAGCGAACAACAACAACAACAATAACAACCCACCCCCACCACCACCCCCTCAAGTGGACATGCTCACCCGATTTCTGAGGTTGCGACCAACAACATTCACTAGCGCCTGAGAGCCAGTTGTAGCAGATGACTGGTTACGCTTGGTGAATAAGAATCTGGTAACCATTGGGTGCACAGACGCAGAGAAGGTCAGGTTTGCGGCATATCTGCTAGAAGGACCTGCAGCCAGCTGGTGGGACAACTATCAGATCACTCACCCAATTGAGGATGTCACCTGGGAGATGTTCCAAGAAGGTTTCCGTACTTCACACATATCAACTGGTGTGATGAGTTTGAAGAAAAGAGAATTCCGCAATCTGCGTCAAGGAAACCGCACGGTTGCTGGATATATAGATGATTTCAACAATCTAGCACGCTACGCGCCAGACGATGTTGACACAGATGCCAAGAGGAAGGTGAAATTCTTGGATGGACTGAATGATGAGTTAGCCATTCAATTGTCAGTCGTCTACACACCCAACTACCAGTGACTGCTCGAGAAGGCCACTATCTTAGAGAACAAACAGATACAAGCCGAAAATAGAAAGAGGAAGCATAACTCAAGCAAGTACCACTCTGAACCTTCGCACAAGAGACACATTCATTATGAGGGAATTGGTGATTACCACTTCCACAAACATGAAGACGGTAATCATAACCAAAGTGGAGGATTTAAGGGAAGCAATGGTGACTACAAAAGCAATGGGCACAACCATGAAGAGAACAATGGTCTTTATCACCAAAATCAATCCGTCAAGAAAGATATTAGTCAGGTGCTGTGCTATAATTGCAAGAAACTGGGGCACTATGCCGCAGACTGTCCAGAAAAGAAGAAGAATGCTGGAAACAACAATGGGAACAAGCCAAACCCATTCCAGAAAGGATATGTGAATCATGTCAATGTGGAAGAAGTATTCGAGGAGCGCGAAGTGGTGAAAAGTAAGTCCTTAATTAGTTAAATTTCAGCGCAAATATTTCTCAAATACTAGTTCATGCTATATATCTAAATCAAGGATGACGAAACACAACTGAAAGACTAATGATATAGCCATCTCACCTGAGTTACCTCGACGGTGGAAACAGGAGTCTTGGACAACCAACAGAAGTTCCTTTTAAGGGTGGTAGCCCACCCAACTCTGCTAAACCCAGATATCCAAACCCATCTTTCTTTCTAGCCTCTCCGAATCTCGGGGCGAGATTCCATTTAAGGGTGGTAGTCTCTGTAACATCCCAAAATTTTGGAATGTTTAAAAATCACTAAAATTTAAAACTTTTATGTCATATTAAAATAAAATCATCAATAGACAAGAAAACTAAATGAAAAGGATTATTAAGACTTATTCAAAAGTATTATGATATTGTTTCAATCAAACAAACTTTATTTTCAAACTTGAGTATTCAACTATAAATAAATATTTTATTTAACCTTAACACCATACTTGTAAAGTACTTTAAACTAGTTAAAGTATTCCTATCTCAAAAATGTTTTGGTTAAATTATATAATCCAAAACAATATATTTGGGTTCTTAATAAACCCTATGTACATATTTATAGTCACAAAACTATTTGGAACATCCTCTATTTTTAAAATATAGTTTTGATTCAAGTGTTTAAATTGAAAATGGGTTTTGGAAAGATTTATTCTAAACATATGTATCTATGATATTTTTCTTAATTTTATTAAGACATAAATTTCTTAATTAAGACTCTATTTTAAATTCTACAAAAAAATTGTCAAATTATGTTATTTGAAAAATTTATAATTTGTAATGTATTGAAAACATGTGTAAGAATGTTTTAAAGGAAAGATCAAGATTTTACAAATTTGTAGAAATTTGTTTGAAGTCTTTTGGACAAATAAAACAAAAATTATGAAAGAAATAAGAAAAGACAGAAAAAAAAGAGAAAAGGAAAAGAAACAAAAAAACAAAAAAAAAGATTAGTCGGGCCAGGCGAGCCGGCCCAGCACTTACCTTCCACGCGAGGCGAAGCAGAGCAGCCCAATGCCAGCCCAACAGCAGCCCGAGCGCCCGCACCCCTCTCCTCTCACTGCCAGGCGGGCCCCGCACGTCAGCGCCTTCGTCTCCAACTGCCGACGCAGCGCACGCCCACGACGCGATGCCGTCGCCCACGTCGACCACCATCCCCACTCTCCCGAGCCGCAACGGCGCGCTGACACGCCCCTTTAAATCCCCTCCCCCTCCTCTACCTTCGCCCCCCACACGCACCTCAACCACGCCGCAGGGCTGAGCTCGCCGAACCGCCATTGGCCGCCGCCGTCCACCTCCGATTCCGGCGAGCTCGGTAGTTCCTTTTCCCTGTTCCTTTCGCTTTCCTCGTCCTTGCGCAGCTTTTTGACCTCGCGTTACCCTCCCTAGAGCACCGCATCGACGGCAGCGTCACCGCCCGAGTTCGCCGCCAGCAACTTCAACACCGGCGAGCATTTGCCAGAGGAGGAGACCACCCCCGCCGTCCCCGACCACTCCATCAACCCTGCCTCGACCTCCTCTGCCCCAGGTATCAACCACACGGCCAGAGCCCCCCTCCTTCGTCGAATCCGTGCGAGGCATCCATGGCGCCGCCGCGGCCGGAGTAAGTCCGGTGTACCGCGCCGCCCGTAATAGGTCGCCTAGATCCAGGGCCGTTGGATCAAGATCCATCGGCTACTGTTTATTTTCATTTCCGAACCGGTACGTCCCAACCAGGATGCGCCACGTCGCCTCTGCATTATCTAAAACCTTTAAATATTTGTTTAAATAAACAGAAAACAATATAAACTTCAAAAATTCATAACTTTCAAACACTAACTCCATTTTAAGCAAATTTTATGTCCCTGGAAAGCCCTTGTCATGTAGATTAATGTTGCATCATTAGTTTTCCTATTTGCATCTGATAAAATTTATTAATATGCAGAGAGGCATTTCGGCCATTTAATTCATAACATGTTTTCCAAAATTATATTAAAGGTGAAACCTTTTGGAAAATGTTAATAATTATATTCTCTGTCCATAGAACATAAAACATAATTTGGTTGAGCAATAAATTACAGAAGTATCAATTTCACATGCTAATCCCTCTAGTGATTTAAAAATGTTTTCAAATAATAATATGTCATTAAATATTGCCCATATCATCATGCATCATTTTAGCAATCAGAGAATAAATAAAGTGAAATAGATCAATTTAGGAGTTTTATTTGCTCTCATACATACATACATATCATGTCTTCTGTGTATTGTTAATGTGTGGATTGTGTGTTGATTTGGTGTTGTCCATTGTTAGATTGTCTGGAGTGCCATTCCTGTTGCTGTGATAATTCAGCTTACTCTCGCGGTTGACAAGGCAAGTTCACTTTGATAATTTTACAAGTAATGTTCATGAGCAGTTAAATGTTATGGTGCAATGGTTGAATAGGATGAACTATCACGTTCATTGATGAAATGAAACCAGGTAGGATAGTCACATGATTTACTTGGCTCGAAATCCTTGTTGATATCGTGATGTTGTTTGAGTAGCTATGCTAGCTAGATATGTTTAGGAACACCACAACTTCATCCTTAGAAAAGATCTGGCCACCACGGAGTCACGGTGTGTCATTTGAAACGACGTGGATCACCACGGAGTCACGGTGCATCCTCACAAACGGCGATGAGCACCACGGAGTCACGGTGTCTCTAAACGATCTGGCCACCACGGAGTCACGGTGTGTCATTTGAAACGACGTGGATCACCACGGAGTCACGGTGCATCCTCACAAACGGCGATGAGCACCATGGAGTCACGGTGTCTCTAAACGATCTGGCCACCACGGAGTCACGGTGTGTCATTTGGAACGACGTGGATCACCACGGAGTCACGGTGCATCCTCACAAACAGCGATGATGATCTGGCCACCCCAGAGTCATGGTGTGTCATTTGGAACTACGTGGATCACTATGGAGTCACGGTGCATCCTCACAAACGGCGATGAGCACCATGGAGTCACGGTGTCTGAAAGAGCATTTTCCCTCATGTGTGGTTTTGGTAATTGATGACAACCTCTATGGACTAATGTTTGCATTAAGATATCTTTATAGATCGTGTCCATGGAAATGGTGGAGTTCAGGTGTTGGACTCTTGAAGCTCATGTGTTGAGTGGAGCATATTGCAAGTATGTCTTGAAGGATTCAAGACATCATATTAGTGAAGAAATGTTGGAAGATACAAGGTTGATCAAGATGTTGATCAACACACAAAGCTACAAGATGTACCAAGAGGGATCATGTATCTCTTGGGATGGTAAACACGTGTTCGTATAGCTTTGTGAACTAACCCAAGATATATGTGCGTGTGGTATCTTTATGTGGGGTTAGGTATCTTCCCATGGGCTTGCATCAAATGAAGATTTCATATAGCTCATGGAGGATGACGTCATGTGGTGATCGTCATCAAGTATAAGGTGTGCAAGACCAAGAGAAGCTCTTGAAGAGATCCTATGCTTGGAGCTTGCAATGGAGGCATGAAGACGAAGCTAAGCGAGACTCTCCCATAATGGAATATGGGGGAGTATTTGGAGATGTCTTCATCAAGCATGTGCTAGCAAGCGCAATCAAGAAAGGTGATCCACTTGAAGAGATCAAGATAGTCATCATCTAACTCAAGTGGAATGCTCAAGGCAAAGGTATGATCTTGATAGGGCTATAGGATAGATAGGCGTACTATCAAGAGGGGCTCTCGAGTGAGTAACTTGATCGCATCTTTGTGGAGAGCTCAAACTTTTGCATACTTGGCATATCATATTTCTTGGTTCTTATTTGGCTTTTATCCATGTGAGGAATTAGAGCTTGGTTCATCTTCATGCCAAGCGCTAGCTCATCCAAATCGGGATTTCATTCGTTCATCTTGTTGTGTTTTGGATGTTGGGTTTTGGTGCTTGTCGTGTTCCTCATGACAAGCCCAAGTGCTTCGAAAACGGTTTTACTTTGGCAAACTTCTTGCGTTTTCGGTGGCGGAAATATTGCCGGTTCGACCATGAGGAAAGTCCCACACCTTGCCATGTGTGGTGACTTTGCTCTATTTATGGGATGCAATATTTCCCTGTGCTCGTCGCTATCTTTCCAACAAAGTTGGTTTCACCTCATTCGGAGTTCATTTGCAAAAGTTATAACGGTTTTAGTTTGGCTGTTCTGAACCGGATTATTGGGGCCGGATATTTCGTTCCACCGGAATTTCCGGTTCCCCAACTCGTCCAAGAAATCGGCTAAGGAAAGAAGGAAAAGAGGTGCTGGACTCAACCGGAAATTGTGGTCGGATATTTTGATGACCCGGAATTTCCGAGTTGCCCTCAAAGAGCCTCGCGAAAACGGCTAAGGAAAGAATTGTTTTCGGCACTGACTCCTACCGGAAATTCAGCTCGGAGATTTTCGTTGACCGGATATTCCGGGTGACCGGAATTTCCGAGTCTCAGTTACACCGGAATTTCCGGGTGTCGAAACAGCCAACGGCTATTTTTCCTGGAGGGCTATAAATACCCCTCCCCTTCTTCTTCCTCAGCCAATCCAAGGCAGCACGTTTTCCCTCTCTCTCCTACTCCATTGTTGACCTTGGAAAGCTCACTTCCCTCTCAATCCCTCCATAGATTCTTGCATATTATTTAGGGAAAGTTGAGAGGAGATCTAGATCTACAATCCTACCAATCCATCTCTCCTCTAAGTGAGGGGAACCTAGTGGATCTAGATCTTGGAGTTCCTTTGTGGTTCTTCTCTTTGTTCTTCCTCTCTTCTCCCCCCATAAGCATTAGTTGCTTTTGGTGGGATTTGGGAGTGAAGGATTTGACTCCTTTGTGGTTTCTTGTGTTCTTCCTCTCTTATTCCCCCATAAGCATTTGTTGCTTTGTTGGAATTTGAGAGTGAAGGACTTGAGCACTTCGTGTGCTCTTGCCATTGCATTTGCATCGGTTTGAGCCCTCCACGAGGATTCGTGGTGGTGTTACTTGTGAGCTTGTTACTCTTGGGTCATTGGACCCTAGACGCCTTTTGTGGCCGGCCTTTTGTGGCCAAGACCTTTTGTGGTCAAGACCTTTTGTGGTCACTTGAGAGCCCCCAATTAAGTTGTGGGTGTGTGCCTCAAGACTTGGGAGCCCCCAATTAAGTTGTGGGTGTGTGCCTCAAGATTGTTGTAAGGGATTCGATCTCCGCCCAAAAGGGGATCAATAGTGGAAGGTGAACTCGCAACCTTTTGTGGTTGAGTTCATCAGGAGAAGAAGGTGAGCCTTGGTGGCGTTGCGGCTAACCTGTTGTGGTTGCGCACACCTCTCCAACGAGACGTACACCCTTTGGGTGGAACTCGGGAATACATCCTCGTCTCCGTGTGCCTCGGTTATTTCTATACCCGAGCTCTTTACTTATGCACTTTACATTGTGATAGCCATCGTGCTTGAAGTCATATATATATCTTGCTATCACCTTGTTACTTGTATTGCTTAGCATAAGTTGTTGGTGCACATAGGTGAACCTAGTATATTTAGGTTGTATGCTTGCTAAAGTAAAACACTAGTTTTATTCCGCCTTTATCAAGCATACCGGAATTTCCGGTCCATCTAGGCTCGGAAATTCCGGCTCCCCGGAAAAAGTTTTAAATCGCCTATTCACCCCCCCCCCCCTCTAGGCGACATCTGTCCGTTCAGTGTCTCTATACGATCTGGCCACCCCGGAGTCATGGTGTGTCACTTGGAACTACGTGGATCACCACGGAGTCACGGTGCATCCTCACTAACGGCGATGAGCACCATGGAGTCACGGTGTCTCTATACGATCTGGCCACCCCGGAGTCATGGTGTGTCATTTGGAACTACGTGGATCACCACGGAGTCACGGTGCATCCTCACAAGAGGCGATGAGTACCACAAGGTCCTGGTGTATGAAAACGGCATGGTTTCCCCGGAGATATGGTGTGTCATTTGAAATGGATTGGAAATTGGAGTGAAGGAGTACTCGGAGATATCTTTTAGAAAAGAGTAGAAACACCACGGGAACATTGTGTCCTAACAAGGGTTTGAAATAACTCGGAGTTTATTACGTGTACGATATTAAATAATTTGCTTAGAACCAATAAAATTGTTTAAAATATTCTTAGTGAATCTTTCCACCACAATTCAATTGTGCTGACCCAATGACTCTGGGTTGTAACTCACCGTTGCAGGTCCGTCTGACAAGGAGTAAGGATTGATAGGGTCGCGAGTCTCCAACCAACATGCCTTGCCTGTGGCACATGATGAAGATGGAGCTCACTTTATCCATTTGCTTTCCGTTGAGTGTTTACTTTGGTTTGAGCTAGCTCTGAGCTATCCACCTTGTATCGAACCCTTTTATTAATGGATCATCGTGTAATGAATATTGATGCAATGTTATGGTATTTCATCTTAAACTGTGTGTGCTAGCAAGTCGATCCAGGGACTAGCACGATACACAGGAGGTCGCTACCTTATAATAAAAGGGGGGCCTTTACATCTTTCCTCCGCATATGGACCTGGCCCGTTCAAAATTGTCCGAACGGACAAAAGAGCCTCCAACAGGTCGGCGCAAATGGACAATTGTCCGCGCGGACAGCTAAACTGGACTAAACCTGGCCCAAGTTTGGTCCAAGTTTGGAGAGGCGAGGACATAACCCGGGTCCTCCCCTTGTCCGCCCCTGCACCACGCGCCAGCGAGATCGACCGCTTGGCCTGATCATACTAAATGGGGGTGGGTGGTCGGCCGGTCGCTATCCACTCCCACCCCACTACTCGCCTCCCACTCCGACGGCCACAAACCCTAGCCCCGGCCACCGCTACCGCCCCGGCCAAAGCCACCGCCCCGACCACCGCCAACGCCGCCGCGGCCGATACAGCCGTTCTGGGCGAAGGGCGGCCGGAACAACCACGAGGCCTCGAGCTCTCGTGGCCCGCCGCGACGCCGCTCGGTCCCCGTGCCCGTGGCTCCACGCTGCGGTCCCGCCGTCGCCGTCGATGCGGAGGCCGCCCGCGCGGCTCGCAACGCGCGCCGCCGGGCACGCCGCGCCCGCGTGGAGCCAGAGGTGGCCCAGTTGTACTGGGAGCGGCGCCAACCCCTGCCATGGGGCGATGTCCACCTCCCCGAGGGGTGGCATCTGAACCGAACGAGTCGCCGTGCCGCCGGTGCCACGCTCCGCCCGTGAGCGCACGGAGGAGATCCACCGCAGGCGGGCCCTGTTGCCCCTTGACCTGCTCCACGACCCCGCCTATGCGATGAACCCGTCCCTATGGGACGGGTGGTTCCAACTGGAGCACAACCACCGGCGCCGGCTCGCCTACGCGGCGACGCTGCCACCGGACTATGCCGAGCCGGAGCCGGAGGAAGAGGAGGAGGACGAGCTGGCCCTCGTCGGCCTTGATCCTGACGAGGACTCTGACCCGTAGTGGTCCGAGGACGACGGTAGCGACGACGACGCTACCGTGAAGGCCGAGCCGGAGGCCATGGAGGAGGACGCCGGCGACGACCAGTTCAGGCAGGCCGTGGAGGCCTTCGAGCTTGAAGAGCTCGGGCACTGGCCCGACCTAGCGGCCACGCTCCGTGCGTCCGCCGAGGAGGCTGCGGCCGAGCAGGCGCGCCGAGACGAAGAGCGTGCGCGGTGGCAGGTGCCCTGGTCACCGTGGCCAGAGCACGGCGAGGCCCGGGTGTACGTGCCCCCACCGGCAAGGCCACAGGACCCCGAGGCGCCCGCCACGCCTCCACCACCACCCGCGGCGCCACCTGCGTGGCTCTACGCGCCGCCGCCGTACGTCATCCTCGACTCCTCCGACGTGGACGAGTAGGACGCCGGCGCAACGGCACTTCGACGCCGCCGCCGCCGCCCATTTTCCAATCCGGCAACGCCCCTCCCCGACCTATTTTTTTTCTCTATGTCTCACTGGCCACTGGGCCCTATCGAACTTTATATGTAATATATTTAAATTAATATGTCCTTTTTTATTTTTGCGCTGGGCCGTTGGAGTCACCTCCACCGGATAGCGGACCGAGTCCCAAAATCTGTCCGCAGACAGCCCAAAGCGGACAAAATCGGTCCGCTTTGGCTGTCAATATGCGGAGGGCTATTGGAGGTGCCCTAACTAGATATCCCGAGCGGCGGATATTAGTGGCTTAGCCAGAGAAATTATCTGCATTTTTACTGGACAATAATTCTTAGTTGATGCCAGTGAGAGAAGTACGGATCAAAATACTTCAAAATATTGTCCTAATTCAAGGTCGCATCTCCGGTGATGTTCCAACATTAGATGCAAGGGGCAATTACTTTTGTGCCCTGGTTTTCTCTAATTCATCCGTCTATGTCATAGCTGCGTAGTTTCTCTCGTCTGTGCCCTGGATGGCTCGGAAATCGGCCAAACGCTCCGTTGCCCTCTGGTCAACCGTCACTTGTCCTGACTGGTGGGGTCGGCCTAGCGCGGCTCGGTCGTCTAGTGGGGTCGGACCTTTGACCTTAGATGTGGGCCCAGCGAAGTGCATGCTCGTCCTCATCCTCGTCCTCCTCCAAGTGGGACCGCTCAAGTGGGGACAGGAAGCGAGTCTCAAGTGGGGACAGGAAGGGACGAGTCTGACGCCCAGGTTGGGTATCTCGGCCCCAATTAACACGTGGTTAACACCGAATTAACTGAATTAACAGAGTTAACACTGAATTAACTGAATTAACACTGAAGTAACTGACGATGTTTAGTGAAACTGCTATTACTAATTGAAACTGCTACTACTAATTAAAACTCGATTTATAACTCGAATTGATTTATAATATAGGATTCATAACTCGATTTGAAAACTGAAATTCAATTTATAACTCGAATTGAAATTGCTACTACTAATTGAAAATCGATTTATAACTCGAATAGAATTACATTAGGATTATATTCACAACTACAAAATATAAGCAGTGCATGCAGCACTTCTACTACGCCGGCGGCGGCCTAATACTACTACTAATCAGCAGTGCAACTAATGCACTACTGCTACTACGCCGGCCTTGGCCTACACGCGCCGCTTCTTGGCCGGCGGTTCGTCGTCGTCGTCGTCGGGGTCATCCTTCTCCTCGCCCCGCCTGCTTCTAAAGTTGAATTCTTTGAAATCAACCCTGCTTTGCTAAATCTTGTTATGAAAGAGCAATTTTCTGGTGTTAGTACTGATGATGCTGCTGCCCATCTTAATAATTTTGTTAAACTTTGTGAAATGCAAAAGTATAAGGATATAGATGGTGATATTATTAAACTGAAATTATTTCCTTTCTCTTTGAGAGGAAGAGCTAAAGAATGGTTGATTTCATTTCCTAGGAATAGTATTGATTCATGGACTAAATGCAAAGATGATTTCATTGGAAAATAATATCCTCCAGCTAAGATCATTTCCATAAGAAGTAGCATTATGAACTTTAAACAATTTGATAATGAACATGGATCTCAAGCTTGGGAAAGAATGAAATCTTTAGTTAAAAATTGCCCTACCCATGGACTGACTGCTTGGATGATCTTCCAAACCTTTTATTCAGGACTGAACTTTTCCTCGAGAAACTTATTGGATTCGGCTGCAGGAGGTACCTTTATGTCCATCACTTTGGGGGCTGCAACAAAACTTTTAGATGATATGATGGTTAATTATTCTGAGTGGCATACTGAAAGAGCTCCTCAAGGTAAGAAGGTAAATTCTGTTGAAGAAACCTCTTCTTTGAGTGAAAATCTCATATTATGGCTATGCTTGTGAATGGTAAATCTCATATTGATCCAAATAATGTTCCCTTAGCTTCTTTGGTTGCACAAGAACAGCATGTTGATGTGAACTTCATTAAAAATAATAATTTTAACAACAATGCCTATAGGAACAATTATGGCAACAAAACCTACAAGCCTTATGCTGCTAATAATGGTAATAGTTATAGTAATTCTTATGGTAATTCTTATAGCAACAATAGGAATACCTCTTGTTGGGGGGGTCATAACCCGGTAGGCCCACCGACCTAGAAGATAAGCCGGCATGGTAGGAACCTGGCCGGGTCAAGCATGAAGGTATGGGCCAGGTCTCACGTAAGCCGGTGCGCGACGTGTGCCTGTGCTCACAAGTCAAGAAGGATCCAGAAGCCTGGAGACCAAGTACAAGACGGAGTCCTGATAAGGAAGGCGAAGAGTTAGAAGGTTTAGAGTAGAGTCCGGGTACGATTGTAACCCGGATCCCCGCTTGTACCTCTAGCAAGACTCCCCGCCTATATAAGGGGTTATCCTGGTTCCTAGAGAGATAAGTCGAAAGCCAGAGCAACACCTAGTACCAGAGATTGTAATCGAGACCCGGAAGCTAAGGCGCCGAGTCCTCGAAACCCCATATCAATAAAGCAAAGCAGGAGTAGGTCTTTACCTCAAGAAGAGGGGGCGAACCTGGGTAAACCCTTGTTTCCCTACGCCTCGCTAGACAAGCTCCAGACGTCAGACGTCGCTATGTCCCCATACTCAAGTTTCCACCCGGAAACATCTGTCGTGACAATCCCACGACAGTTGGCGCCCACCGTGGGGCCTGCGGCCAAGAACATCACTATTATTGGAGAAGCGCGGCGCGGTATGGAAAACCTAGCTATCGGCCAGATCTACACGCTCCCAGGAGGGGAGCGGATTGTGGACGACTTTGGTTGGAAGGAAGAAGCAGATCAGCTGGAAACCGGATCTATGATCATCTTTGGTCAGATCGATGTTTTCGTCGGCGTAATCCGGTCTACCGGAGCCGGCTCAGATCAGTACGAGCCGGAGTATGAGTCAGAGTCCGGGTCAACTACCATGGCCCAGTCAGATGGGGAAGAGTCCGTTGGATCACCAGAGTGAGAAGTTATGACCATAGAGGAAGAGGCGGCGATTCAAGCCCTATAGGATTCTATTGCAGCACCAACAAGCATGTCAGATCTGGACACCGATACCGAGTCAATTTTACCGCTCTTTGAACATCATTGGGGATATGGACTTGAGCAGGAAGATCACCCGGCGACCCCAGGACCCGCGCGGCACATGACGGTTCACGTTGTAACTACGACCCAGCCGACTTGTGGAAGGGCAGCCTCCGTTAGTGACGAGACAAGCGCAGAAAGAACCGCCAGAGAGGATAGAGAAATTTGGGACCGAAGTCAGCTTGGCATGCCGCCTGCGGCGTATGCACCATCCAATCCCAATACAGGAGCAGTTTTACCGACTTTCAGTACAGCAATCCAGACGCGCCCTCCAGCACCGGGGACGGCTTTCACAAGCCCTATCCTGGTGAATACTCTTGCTCCGTTACCGAGTCCACAAAATCAAGTACCACTGCCTGCGGGAGGCGACCAGGCGCTCGCTGGAGCATCAGGAAACCAGACGCAGCATCTGGGAGAAGTAACGAACAATAACTAGGCAATTCAGAGAGAACTGGAAGATCTAAGGCAGATCGTGGCTAGAGCAAACCAAGAGCGCGCGGAAGAAACCCAGCGCGTAGCGGAGAAAGAACGGCTTATGGCTCAGCAGGAGCAAAGGTTACAAGACGAGAGAAACACTCTTCAGAGAAGGAGGGACGAGTTCACCGCAGTACAGAACAGAAGGCGTGGAAGCCGGCTGCCCCTGCCGACCGGAACAAACGCCATAGTACTTCAAGTCCTCGAGTACCACACAACACCCAACGCACCTGTACCCGTGCCGGCGGCTAATCCGGTGATGGGAGCCGGCGCGCCGCAGGCCGGGTTACAAGGAGTACAAGCTGGAGGAAACGCGGGAAACCCGGCTGGAGGAGCCAGAGCCGGGGATGCGGTCGCCGAGCAACTACCACCACCACCCCCCAGGTTCAGCACTCCCCCGGGTCATTATAATAATCCTGTTGACAATGTTTTTGCAGCTGCACATGCCCTAGAGCAGATCCCGTTCGATAATTCACCGGCTGGCATTGGAGCACGGAGGGCCGTTGACTTCTTACGTACCGCAGTGGTCCAGCAGAACAATAACCCGCGCGGCTCGCAAGCATTCAATTCGGAGCCACAAAGGAGTCGTACCAGAAGCCGGCACGGAGAGCCGGCGGCAGCAAGATCAGTCCAGAACCGGCTTGGGCCAGCAAGTTCAGCAACACAATCAGCAGGTGATGCAACCGCAGCCGGCAGCCGCACCCCAGAGGGTGGTCGCGCCGGCTATGTCTGCGGCGCAATCGATAGTCAACAGTTCAAGAGCAAGACGCGTAGCCGCAGCAGCAGCACCTCCGGGAGTCGCAGCCGGAGGAACCGGAGCCGGAGGAGCCGGAGTTGGAGTAGTGATCCCCGCTAGACCTGCCGCATCATCGCATGCGCCGGGTCACGGAGGGGGCACTTCTTCGAACTTGACAGGACCAAAGTGTTTATCAGATGCCATAAGGGCGGAGCCGTTTCCAGAAAAATTCAAAGAGCCAACCAAAGTAAGCAATTATGAGCCGAACATGAACCCAGAGACGTGGTTGAGTAGTTATGGCATGGCGATGAACATGAAGAATGCAACACCAAATCTATGTGCAGGTTACCTGTATCTTATGATGGCAGAAGGAGCACCCAAAATATGGTTAGACCGGCTTCCACCACGCAGCATCAACTCTTGGGAGAAGCTAAAGGCGGCGTTCATAAAAAACTTCACCGGAACTTGCAAAAAGCAATACACCGAGGCAGATTTAGATCGTTGTGTCATGAGAAAAACTGAGTCGGCAAGGCAATGGATGGCCAGAGTCACAGAGATCTTGCAATCATCCCTCAACATTTCAGCGCATACAGCTATAACATACATGGAGAAAATTGTGGTTTTGATCCTTTGACGCACAAGCTAGGACGTATGAAGGAAAACCCGGCTTGCAGGGAGATCTCGATAGGAGAAGAGGTGACAACAGCAAACAAGTATGCACCCACAGATAAAAGGCTGGGCGAGACAGAGGAACAATAGAGGAACAACCGGGTTAGTGGAGGCCGTAACCCAAATCCAAATCAGAACAATGGCAATCAGAACGGGAATAACAAGCGCCCTTATGAGGGCGGAAATTCAGAATTCGTGGGAACAACCCAGACGACGGGTTACAGGGGGCCGAGACCCGGTGGCAACTTTAGGGGAGGTCCTCCGAGAAATTCAAACTTCAATGAGATGTACAGCATGCCGTGCCCGAAACACAGCAAGAACGGGAGACCATCAAATCACTCGCTAGCTCAGTGCGCAGATATAAGAGCTTGGATGAGACATGAGCAAGAGGGGCTGAGGAGTCAGGGAAACTTAGGAAACAACGGCAACTTCAGTAACAATGGAAACAACGGTCACCCGGCGGGACCCGGACAGGGGGCTGAGTCGAACGCACCACCAAACAATAATGCCGGGTCTAGTCAACAACAGAATCAAGTCACGTCCAGGTATCAGCAGAACCCGAAGGAGCTTCATAGCCAAGGCCAGTACCACGTCTTCACCACAAGCACGTCCAGGAGGGAAAGAAAGTTACAAGCACGAGCTGAGGTTCTTGAAGTGGTCAGAACAAACTGTTACTTGGAGCAGGGAAGATCTTCCGCCAGCAGTGGAACATCCGGGTCTCCTGGCTCTCGTTGTGGCACCACAGGTTGACGGGTTTTCTTTGAACAAGGTCTTGATGCACGGAGGCAGCAGTATCAATATCCTGTATCTAGACGCATTCAAAAGGATGGGTTTAACCGAAAATCGTCTGACTCCAACATCAACAATCATTCATGGCATAGTTCCAGGGAAGTCGGCATACCCAATTGGCCAGATCAGTCTAGAGGTGGCATTTGTAGTGAGCAAGGAGCAATTCAGATCGGAGTTCTTGACGTTCGAAGTTGTGGATCTAAAAAGTCTGTATCATGCTCTGTTCGGGAGGCCGGCTTATGCCAAGTTCATGGCTCGGCCGTGTTACGTATATCTCAAATTGAAGATGCCAGGACCTCAGGGAGTAATCACAGTCGAAGGAAGCAAGACTATGGCTATAGAATGTGACAATGGAGACGCTATCATGGCAGAGTAGGCTTGTTCAGAAGAAGAGCTTAAATACTATAAGTCTCAAGTAGACCCGGCAGACAAACGTGTGCTGGAAAAGCCGGCTCATGAAGAAGAGAAGAAGAAATTTAAGTCGGCTCAAGATACCAAGATGATTGACTTCGTGGAAGGGGACTCCTCCAAGCAGTTTTCGATAGGAGCTCACATGGACCCGAAATAAGAAAGCGAGCTCATCAAGTTCATCCGTGAGAATCAGGACATCTTTGCATGGTCTCCTTCAGACATGCCGGGTGTACCGAGTGAACTTGCTGAGCACATCTTACATGTTGATCTAAAGGCAAAGCCGGTTAAGCAAAGACTACGTCGTTTCAATGGCTGGCTAACCCGGTCCTAGTCTTGAAGAAGAACGGAGAGTGGCGCATGTGCGTGGATTACACCAGTCTGAACAAGGTTTGTCCAAAAGACCCCTTTGCACTACCTCGTATAGATCAGATCATCGATGCTACAGCTGGCAGCGAATTGCTATGCTTCCTGGATGCATATTCCGGGTATCATCGGATCAAGCTCAATGTGGATGACCAGGAGAATACTTCGTTCATAACCCCTTTCGGTGCTTTTTGTTACAAAACCATGTCATTTGGTCTCAAGAATGCAGGTTCCACTTATCAAAGATGCATCCAGAATTTTTTCCAGAATCAGATTGGTCGCAACGTACACGCTTATGTCGACGACGTCATGATCAAGTCGCAGAAAGCCGGGTCACTACTTGAGGACCTGACAGAGACCTTCACCAATCTTCGCAAGTACCAGATGAAGTTAAACCCAAGCAAGTGCGTGTTTGGAGTTCCAGCAGACATGCTGCTGGGTTTCATAGTCTCAGAGAGAGGGATAGAAGCAAACCCGGCTAAGATTAAGGCCATCATGAACCTTAAGAAGCCGGAGTGTATAAATGACGTCCAGAAGTTGACGGGTTGCGTCACAGCCCTAAGCCGGTTCATTGCGAGGATGGGAGAGAAAGCACTCCCACTTTACAAGTTGCTGAAGAAGTCAGACAAGTTTGTTTGGGGTCAAGAAGCAGATGACGCGTTTGAAGATTTGAAGAAGACGTTATCATCAGCACCAGTTCTAGAGGCTCCCACAAGCAAAGAGCCGATGTTATTATATGTCTCTGCAAACTCACGAGCCGTCAGTGCCATGGTTGTTGTGGAGCGCAAAGAAGAAGGAAAGGAGTACCCAATTCAAAGGCCGGTTTACTATGTTAGCGAAGCTCTCACAGAGTCAAAACAGAGATATCCGCAGTGGCAGAAGTTAGTCTACGGCGTCTTTATGGCAAGCCGGAAGATGCCCCACTATTTCCAGGAAGATCCCATCACGGTGGTGAGTTCTGCTCCTTTGGCAGAAATCATCAGAAACAGAGAAGCAACAGGCAGAATTGCAAAGTGGGCTATTGAGATGGGGCCTTATCACATCAACTACGAGCCAATGACAGCAATCAAGTCACAAGCCCTGGTTGATTTTGTCAATGACTGGACAGAGTTTGACCCTTTACCACCTGCACCAAGCGCAAAACACTGGGTTATGCACTTCGACGGGTCAAAACAGTTCGAAGGAGCAGGAGCCGGCGTCGTTTTAACCTCGCCAAAAGGAGACAAGTTGAGCTATGTTTTACAAATACATTTTGAGCCGTGCACCAATAACATCGCAGAGTATGAGGCCCTATTACATGGTCTGAAGGTCGGCAAAGAGATGAATATCAAGAGGATCATGTGCTATGGAGATTCCGACCTAGTTGCTCAACAAGTATCAGGAACATGGGACAGGAAAGACGCCAACATGGCGGCTTACAGGAGAGAGGTAGACCGAGTAGCCGGCTGCTTCTCTGGTTATCAAGTCGAACATATTGACAGACGAAAGAACGAGGCAGCTGACGCCTTATCAAGACTCGGCTCTAGGAGAGAGCTGGTGCCTCCAAACGTGTTCCTCGCCGAGTTACATCACCCCTCAGTCAAACTTCCAACAGAAGAAGAGTTAGCGCATCCTGATGATCCAGATTCACAGTTAGTTGCCGCCTTACACCAGACTCCATCATGGAAAGAGCCATATCTGGCTTACTTGTTGAGAGAAGAGTTACCACAAGACGAAGTACTGGCACGACAGATCGTGCGCCGGGCCAAGGGATACGTCATTATCAACGGCGAGTTACACAAGAGGAGCACGTCTGGATTATTCTTACGATGTGTTTCACTAGAGGAAGGCCGGAAAATTCTTCAGGAGATCCACTCAGGGGATTGTGGACATCATGCATCCACAAGATCAATGGTGGCTAAAGCTTACAGACACGGATTCTTTTGGCTGACGGCCTTGGCGGACGCAGAAAACATAGCCCGGGTTTGCGATGGATGCCAGCGATATGCAAGGTAGATTCACGTTCCGGCTCAAGATTTAAAGACCATCCCAATAACATGGCCCTTTGCAGTCTGGGGCATGGATATGGTAGGACATTTTCAAACATCACCCAATAAGAAGACTCACCTCTTAGTCGCAGTGGACAAGTTCACAAAGTGGGTTGAAGTTCAAGCCGTCAATAGTTGCACAACAGCAACAGCAGTCAAATTCCTGAAAAAGAGCATATACCGCTTCGGTTATCCTCATAGCATCATCACCGACAACGGGACAAATTTTTCACTTGGAGAGATGCAGATATTTTGCAAGGAGAACGGCATCCGGCTTGATCTTGCTACAGTTTCACATCCTCAGTCAAACGGACAAGTGGAGAGGACAAACCAGGAGCTGTTATGAGGCATCAAGCCAAGACTCCGGGTTCCATTAATCAGAGCCGCCGGGTGCTGGGAAGAAGAACTGCCATCAATTGTCTTGAGCATAAACACGACCCCAAATAGATTGACAGACTTCACTCATTTCTTCATCGTCTACGGGGTAGAAGCCGTGTTACCCAGTGATATCCTTCATGAATCTCCAAGAGTTGCAAACTACGTCGAAACAGAAAACGAGCAAGCCCGGCAAAACTCAGTCGATATGCTTGAGGAGGCAAGAGAGTTAGCGCTGGAAAGATCAGCCATATACCAGCAAGAGCTGAGGCGGTACCACAGCCGCCGGGTTAAGTCGAGGACTTTTCAGGAAGGAGACTTAGTCTTACGATTAGCTCAGAACAAGACCGGCTTTCACAAGCTGACTCCCCCATGGGAGGGTCCCTTCATGATAAGCCGGAACTTGCACAACGGGTCTTACTACCTAGTGGATATCAGAGAGCAAGCTACAACAATGGGAAACAATACAGACCATACAAGATATCCGATGACAGAGAACGACAGGCCCTGGAATATAGCAGAGCTCAGGCCATACTACACTTAGGTTTTGTGAGCTCCCAGATGAGACTAGCTCCACCTTTTTGTATCTTTTCAGTTTAAAGGCAGCAGGTTTCAGACGCGCTCTTTTCCTTACCAGGGTACCTAAGGGGACTGGAAGGTTTTTAATGAGGCGGCTTGCTAGCTATGTACATATCATATTATCAATGAAATAAGGGGGACACCTCTAAAAGAAAGAGTTTTTTTTTCAGTTCCTTATCTCACATATGATCAGGGTCTTGGGGGCTTACTAACTAAGAAAGTTGTAAGTTTTAGACTCAAGACTCGGCAAAGACGCCACATCTATTCTTGGTTATACTTGTCTGCTAGATTGATGTTATTCTCACACAATGCATGACCAGATGCTAAAATCCGGCTTTCAATCTGACTATGAAGCCCATGGGGACTTAGCAGACCCTGATTGCTCAGGAATTTTAAGCACAGAAGTCAAGAGAAAACCGGCTTTGCAGATAGCTAAAGAAACCAAAAAGGGTCATCGAAACCAACAAGGCTTGCAGAATTCACCAAAGATGAATTTTATAAATAAGACAAGTCTTCAGAAGCACACGAAGGTGCACCAGAACAGGTATAGCTAATCAAAGTATAAGCTAACCTATTACACGCCATATAGGCCAAAACAATATCATGTTGCAGGACATCATAAAGTATTTCAGGACATTACAACCGGGTTATACTGCCGGGCCAGTCTCGGATGGAGCAGCTGGAGTCTTGGGTGCCAGTGCAGATGAACCGGAGGCCGAGGACTTTTTCTTTGAGGACTTCTTGGAAATTCCTTCAGCCTCCTCCCAGCAAATCTGGAATAAGCTATGCAATTGTTCACCCTCAGCAGCCGGTTGCGCGGAAGCCGGTACATCTGCAGTCCCCGCAGCCGGGTTGTCAACAGGAAGGGGTGCACGATAGTTGGGATCCATCTTCGTGAAAGCCGGATCTTTCGGGTAAAGCTTTTTTCCATCTGCGCTAAAGCTGGGTTGGAAGGAGTTCAAGTTCATCTTGTCAGTAAGTTGGGTGCAGTGATGCCGGATGGAATCATCGATAGCCGCCAAGTCTTCCTTGGTAAAGGGAGACCCGTCACTCTTCAAAGAAGGCCATCCCCGGGTAAGCACTCCAGTGTCCAGAGCCGGGTAATAGGACTTCGCCAAGGCGAGTACGTGCATGGCAGAGCGACGAGCTGCAGATCTTCTCCAGTTTTCAATCCAACCCGGCAGCATATTCAGAGCTTCCAGGAACTTGAGCTGAGTAGTTGGGGGCTTCTCCCACCCGTGACACGCCATCATCGCTTTGCCCGCGCCATAATATAGCTGCTGTACGAGAGTGTAGGCGGCTTTGAGCTTCATTTCCGTCTCAAGCTGACAAATTGGGTTCCAGGCACCTGAGAAGTAGAAAGCAAAAAGAGGGTTAAGACAGACACTCTGGAGAAAGTAAAGAAACATTAGCCGGAAATAAGTATACTTACCGAAGAGGGAGGTCACCATCGCCGTAATAAAGGAGACAAGCTTGTCAAATTTGGCGGTGGAGGCTTTCAGATCCTCCTGTAGCTTAGCTCGCTCCTCGGTCCAGAGGGCCTCGTGCTCCTCCCTATCCTGTTGCAGCTGGGCATTCTCCTCGGTGACCTGGCCGAGTTTCTTTTCAAGCTCGGCGATTTTTGCTTCAAACTCGGCACGTTTGTCGGCTTCAGCTTTGAGCTCCTCCTTCACCACTTCGAGGGTGTGATCATGATGGCGAGCTTGGTCCTAAAATACGACAAGATAGTCAAAAGATAGTAATGATTACAGAAAAGTAGACAGATAAGCTCAAATTGTTATAAGTCCCAGGTTGCTGCAGGCTAAAACCCGACACTTGGGGGCTACTCAATTTGAGACCAGAAAGACAGTAAAGTTCAACAAAAGACCCGGAATATCGCAAGCAATCATTCCAACTCTTGGGGACTACTCGGTTGAAGTTTTGTATCGGTTTAAGTGGAGTTCAACAAAAGACCCGGAACATTGCAAGCAATCATTCCGACTCTTGGGGACTACTCATCGAAGTTATTCTTGCATACAGAAGCAAAAAGCCAAATTTTAAGAAGTCCCGAGTCACCGCGGGCTGGTAAATCGGCACTTGGGGACTAGGAAAGGAGTATTCCCATACCTGGAATTTGTCGTGGAGCTCAACAATCACGCTGTCCTCCGCCTTTCGGTGCTCACTTATGCGCCGCTCAAACTCTCCGAAGAGAGAAGAAAAGTCCAAGTCTTTATAAGACTGGAAGCCGGAACTATGCATTGGAGCTTTGCCAGCAGAAGGCTTCGCCGGCGTTGTCTCTGGCTTGGTGGTCTAGGCAATGCGAGAGCCGGCAGGTTTCTCTCCCTGCTTGGAGGTAACTACTTCCACTTCAGGCGAATCAGCGGCCTGGCCATGAGGAAAGGGAAACAAGAGGCGACTCCGGCTTGTCAACGTCCCGCTCGTCGTGCGTAGCAGATTTGTCAACCGACCCAAGAGGGGTCGGGACGAAAGCCGGCGCAGCACGAGCTCTGAGAAAAGCAAAGATGTTAAGCAGAAAGAAACAAGTCAAGTATCACAAAAGCATGAAGGAAAAGCGGGCTTACCCCTCATTGACGGCAAAGTCACCGAAAGGGTCGGAGCTCGAATCTGAGGAATCTGAGAGAGACTGGGACTTAGCCTTCCGTTGAGTCCCGGCTAAAGGATAAAGAACTGAAGGACGCCTTTGAGGACACTTAACCCGGCGAGGAGGCGGGTTATTAGGAATACCTTCGTTCAATGGCTCGTCGGAGTCAGAAGACCGGAGCCGGCGACGTTGACGGCGGAGTTCCGATTGTTCCTGAAAACAAGAAGAGGTTAGCAAGTGTCAAAAGAAAGATCACAGACAAAAGAAGTATTACGGTTATTACCTTCACAGCATCCGACCTAAGTTTCCTCTTTGGCGCCGGAGGAGCCGGGTCTGCAGAGGGGATGGTTGTATCTGGGAGGAGCGAATCAAGGTTAACAGTTAGCTGGTTTTCGTGAAGATCAGCGTTTAACAGGCCGAGGAAAAGTCGGGCGATGTAATCAAGCTCACCTTCTTCTTCTTCTTCTTCTACACTGGCATCTGGGCCCGTGCCTTCGACATCAGCCTCCGGCTGATCCTCCTCCGACTCATCGCCCGAGCCGGGCGAAGCCGACAAAGTGGCGGCCCACCAGGAGTCGCTAGCCTGAAATTCTCAAAGTCAGAATATAGACAAGATAGTATACAGTGCAGCAAAGGTTACGAAAAGTATCATCAGTACCGGCTTGAGTGGATTCAGAGAAGAAAAGGGCAGGAGGCCGTCTTTCGAAAGATCATCCGGAGACTCGTTGACGATCTTCCGGATAGCCTTCACTAAGACTGCGTCCATGTGTTGTTGCTGGTTGAAGCGCATGGGGTCTTCAAGCGACCCGGAGTATTGGCACATCAAACCCGGGCGCACGGCGAGTGGCTGGATGTGCCACCCCATCCAGCACTTGATAAGGTCGGTACTTGTCAGACCGTGGGTGAGGAGAGCACAGACTCGGCCGACCAAAGTGATGAGGACATCCCTAGTCCTTTACCATCTTCTCCTATTGATGATGTTGCTGTACAAGACAAAGCTAATGATGTGAGGATTGGGCCAATGACAAGAGCTCGAACCAAGTTACTTGAGCAACAGGTGAACTCACTCTTAGTTGAATATGATGTTTGTGTTAATGAGAACTTTATGCTGCCTAAGTCTATGCATTTATGTATGATCAGGTTTGTTGATAACACAAGCATTGGAGGAGGAGATGAGCTACAGCAAGGAGAAGAACAATCACTGATCTCCAATATCAGCAAGTGCGCGAGGGAGGAGAGGGAGGCCGGCGCACCAGGGCAATGAAGGAAATCGCACATCTGCACGTTAGAGGGATCAAGTGGCGCACTAGGACGTAATGAAGATGATATTAGTCTAAGGTGCAATGCATGAGGCCTGCGTGCCATGTTTAGGCCGAACCCCTCCATGGGTCGGTTTGTATCAGTCCGAGTCGAACCAGGTTTGAGTTCAGGTCCGAATTAAGTCCTAGTTTCGGCCAGCCCCTTTAAATAGCCAAGGGCTGCGTCTTAGAGAGGCAGAACACGTTTAAGATAAACCCTAGATCGAATTGCTAAGCATTCATCTATCAGAATTCCTCTTTGTTGCGATCAGGAATTCACCCCTCTCCTTTGTTGCGATCGAGAGATTCTTGTTACCAAAGTTTGAGTGTGATCTGTCTTTCCACTGGGAATTGGTAGATTGCAAAACCGCTTCGTGGTCGGCGGCTGCGTTGCAATAGCGTGTGGTGTTGCGAATATCCATTGGGTTGAAGAGCTGTTGCATTGGCAACGGGGGAACGGCCGGAGAGTTCGAGAGCATCCGCGAGTTATCTCCATCATCCATCGATTCCACCATTGGCTCGCTAAGAAGATCGGGCAACCCCTTATCACAAAGGCTCCAGGGCCTCCGGTCCTTCCGGGGGGCGAAGGAGTTCATGTTATCGTTCATGGTTAGCCGGTCCACGCTGAAGCCCGGAAGCGGCGGCTCACCCGGAGGAGTAGCCACTTTACAGTAAAACCAGGTCTTTTGCCAGTCTTTAGGATGGGAGTTCAAGACGACAGCCGGAAAGATGATGTTTCGCCGGCGCTGGATGGTGACCCCGCCGCAGACGACTAAGGGACCGTCGATGTTCTCCCGTTGAGGTTTGCAATAAAAGAATTCAAGGAAAAGAGGAAGACTGGGTTCTATGCCGAGATAAGCCTCGCATAGAACCACAACGTGAGAAATGTTAAGCACCGAGTTTGGCGCGATATCTTGGGGCCGGATCTTAAAATATTCCAGGACTTGGCGGAAGAAGAGAGAACACGGAGGGCGAAACTCCCGGGTGACATGATCGGCAAAAATGATAACCTCGCCGGGATCGGGTTGAGGTTGAGTTTCGTCTTCATCCGGAGCTCGCCAGGAGATCTCAGATTTGGCCGGGAGAAGGCCGAGTTCTTCAAGCTCTTCCAGCTGGTTTTCTCGGATCTTGGACTTGCTCCAGTTACAAGCTATTTTACGCTTGGCCTTCTCAGCGACAGCCGCTGTGGATGAGCCGGCGCCGGCTGATTTCTTCATATTCTTAGGGACGCGAAGAGCTGCCGCCTTTAAACCCATTACTGAGGATGGAAGCTCGAGAGATCTACAAAAACATAGAAATAACAAAGAGAGATTTAGAAACAGATCTAGAAGAACACAGAGAATTGAAAAGGAAAACGAGAAATAAAGAGCGCCGCCCAGTTCATCGAGGAGTTCCCGAGGAGAAGAAATGATGAGATTTGAAGAACGAAGACAACAAAAAGATTGACAGAACGCGAGGAGCGCAGATGAGTTAACCGAAGATCATTCACGAGATTACTTGGAAAAAACAGTGAAAACGGTGGACAATATTCCTCGAACAGGATCTGAGATGCTTCGGTAAATCAAGATAAAGGAAAAACATCAAGAACACGAAGAACACCGAGAGTTCATCCGAAAGAATAAGAAGAACATTGAGGAGATTAGAAATGCGGGCAAGATTAGATGCTTACCGGGGAAAGGAAGTTGAGGATGATCTGAACCGCGCGTGTGGATGATGCGCGCGGTTGAGTTCTTCGTTCAGATCTTGGAGATGGGACGGTTCGGAAGCTCGTGCTCGAGGAGGAAGATGAACTGGTGGGGAGAGCTCGAGGTAGAAGATGAAGGAGCACGCGCGGTGGGGGAAAGTGATTCATTTCCACCGCGGCACCCTATTTATAAGCATCTAGGGTTTGACCTAGGGGTAAAACGGTAAAGATAAAGGGATAATGACTATATCGGGGTAAGATCTAATCTGCAGGAGATATGCCTGACAGAATCTTAGCTTGCCCGAGGTGGTTATTGTCTCCTCGATTCTCGCGAGGGGATATGCATTAAATATGTCGTTGACCAGTAAGGTTGACCGACGGCGTAGAAAAGGATTAAAGAAAGAAAAGAAAGTCAAAGTCTAATAAGTTGTTTATTGTTTTTCAGATGATAACCCGGACAAGAGAAATGACGGCTTCCCCAAGAATGTGCCCAAGAGTGCAAAGGCGAAGAAAGTCAGTTCTGGTGTCCAAGTTATCCTGGGGGCTACTGTTGGGGGGATCATAACCCGGTAGGCCCACCGACCTAGAAGATAAGCCGGCCTGGTAGGAACCTGGGACGGGTCAAGCATGAAGGTATGGGCCAGGTCTCACGTAAGCCGGTGCGCGACGTGTGCCTTGGCCCACAAGTCAAGAAGGATGCAGAAGCCTGGAGACCAAGTACAAGACGGAGTCCTGATAAGGAAGGCGAAGACTTAGAAGGTTTAGAGTAGAGCCCGGGTACGATTGTAACCCAGATCCCTGCTTGTACCTCTAGCAAGACTCCCCGCCTATATAAGGGGGTCTCCTGGTTCCTAGAGAGATAAGTCGAAAGCCAGAGCAATACCTAGTACCAGAGATTGTAATCGAGACCCGGAAGCTATGGCGCCGAGTCCTCGAAACCCCATATCAATAAAGCAAAGCAGGAGTAGGTCTTTACCTCAAGAAGAGGGCCGAACCTGGGTAAACCCTTGTTTCCCCACGCCTCGCTAGACAAGCTCAAGATGTCAGCCGTCGCTATGTCCACCCGGAAACATCTGTCGTGACAATCCCACGACACCTCCTCTGAACTTGAAACCATGCTTAAAGATTTTATCACTACACAAACTGCTTTCAATAAAACTGTTAAGGAAAAGCTTTGCAAAATTGATTCTCTTGCTTCTAAAGTTGATAGCCTTGCTCTTGATGTTGATCTCTTAAAATTAAAAGTTATGCCTAATGATGCTAAAGATAATAAGACCTTTGCTAAAATTAAATCCATCCAAATTAGAATTTATGAAAATGTTAGGATGATGGCTGAATTGCATGCTAGATGGGAAAGAGAAGAAGAACTAGCTAAAAAGAATAATATGGCTACAGTTTATACTATAATGTTACTTCACATGCTAGTAAACCGCCTACTATTAATGGTAACATAATTGGTGTTGGCAATGTTTCCTCTACTTCTTCAAAAAAAATAAAATTGCCTAAAACTGCTGAAACTGTTCTTGATAAAAGTGCTGAAATTTGTAAGAACATAGGAGATAATGGTTCGGTTTGCTTTGATAATAATGATTTTGATTTTGATAATTGTAATATCTCTGAAGTTATTAAGTTCTTGCAAAAGTTAGCTACAAGTCATAATGCTAGTACCATAAACATGGCATTTACTACTCATATTACAAATGCTCTAATTAAAGTTAGGGAAGAGAAATTAAAACTTGAAACTTCTATCCCTAAGAAGTTAGAAGATGGTTGGGAGCGCATCATTAAAAGAAAGGTGAATGAATTTGATTGCAATGCTTTATTTGACCTTGGTGCAAGTATCTCTATTATGCCTAAAAAGCTCTATGATATGTTTGATTTGCTACCTTTGGAACATTGCTATTTGGATGTTTTTCTTGCTGATAATGTTTTAAAGAAACCTTTGGTAAGAGTTAATAATGTTCTTATTAGAGTTAAATACACCACAAGTCCCAATAGTTTTCCACCAAGTGCAAACTAGTCCCACTACTTGTAAAATGGGGTGAGGTAGTCCCAATAGTTGTCTACAATGTGCAAAATCAGTCCCAATCATTAAGGTAGCGACACGTGGCGTCATCTTTTTGTAAAAATACCCTTATGTATTTTTTTAACTCCACACATTACCTCATATATACCCAGCTGCGTGGGTCTCGCATATCAGCGTTAGAACAAATAAAATTGAAGAAGAAGGATCGATACTGTTGTTCGAACAAATAAAAGATGACATTTACTACTCATATTACAAATGCTCTCATTAAAGTTAGGGAAGAGAAATTAAAACTTGAAACTTCTATCCCTATTAAGGTTAGAAGATGGTTGGGAGGCCATCATTAAAATAAAGGTGAATGAATTTGATTGCAATGCTTTATGTGACCTTGGTGCAAGTATCTCTGTTATGCCTAAAAAGCTCTATAATTTGTTTGATTTGCTACCTTTGTAAAATTGCTATTTAGATGTTTTTATTGCTGATAATGTTTTTAAAAAACTTTTGGGGAGAGTTAATGATGTTCTTATTAGAGCTAAATACACCACAGGTCCCAATAGTTGTCCACCAAGTGCAAACTAGTCCCACTACTTGTAAAATGGGGTGAGGTAGTCCCAATAGTTGTCTACAATGTGCAAAAACAGTCCCAATCATTAAGGTAGCGACACGTGGCGTCGTCTTTTTGTAAAAATACCCTTATGTATTTTTTTAACTGCTCACATTACCTCATATATACCCAGCTGTGTGGGTCCCGCATGTCAGCGTTAGAACAAATGTGCAAAATCAGTCCCAATCATTAAGGTAGCGACACGTGGCGTCGTCTTTTTGTAAAAATACCCTTATGTTTTTTTTTAACTGCACACATTACCTCATATATACCCAGCTGTGTGGGTCCCGCATGTCAGCGTTAGAACAAATAATTGAAGAAGAAGGATCGATGCTGCTGTTCGAACTCATCACCACGCTCAGCTGTTGCAGATAGGCGTAGACCAATGCAGCTCAAGTAACTATGTGTAAACAGTGCGGACGTCTGCATATAATTTATCCCAGGCGCTGCACTAATCTTTGAAAGCGGCACAATTTCCGCTCATAGGAGTACGTAGCTCTAGTATGTAGTGCACACATTAGTGTGAGAACTGGTGTTATTTACTTTTAAATAAATTTTAATTTGATGAAATTTTGAAATATATATAAAATATATGTGCATCGACAAATAGGTTTTATTTCCGATTTACGTGATTAGTTTTGCGTTTCGACGTCTCTAACTTCTTAATTTTGTATCTAAATTCATACATTTTTTCGACGTATTTTGTCAAATTTACAACGTGAAAGGTGTGCCAAAGGGTGAGACGTTCGACTGAGTACAATGAATTTAACAAAATTCATCAAAAAGAAATATGTGAATATTGATCCATAATTCAGAAATTAGAGTCGACGAAACTCCAAACCAATCACGGGAATGAAATCTACTCGTGGACGCGCATATATTTTATATATATCTTATCTCGAATCATGACATGGTCGACCCACATTCGACATTAAGCATGCCAATAGCACGCTATTTTTCTAAATAAACTAAAAATGTGTGTTACTTGTTAATTAAACTTTTGTAAAATATTAATATTTTTTCTGAGGAAACTGCGTGGATATGTGCTGAAGATACAGTGATCGATCGTGGTCAACACTAGTCTTGAATATGTGATCATTTCTTGGTCCACCTCGCTAGCTCCTACTTTGTCCATATATATAGCTTAATCCCTCAGTAGCAAACAAGCGTTCCTCATCCTTACTGGTATGGTTATGCGCCCGCGCTGGAGTATCCAGGTTCGAAACCCTACCTAGCTGCTTTTAAATTTTAATTATTTCTCCTTTTGACAAGTGGGGCCCGCATCCATAGTCAGGAGTATGGACATATATGCCGTTGGAAAAATACACAAGTTTTTTTTTTTTTAAGGCAATGCCACCTGTCGCTACCTTAATGATTGGGACTGATTTTGCACGTTGTAGACAACTATTGGCACAAACTCACCACATTTTACAAGTAGTGGGACTAGTTTGCACGTAATGGACAACCATCGGGACTTGTGGTTAACAATAACCTTATCCCGTTGATTTTATAGTCTTGGATATTGAATGCAACCCATCTTATCCAATTGTGTTGTGAAAATATTTTCTTAAAACTGTGGGTGCTATTATTGATATGAAACAAAAAAAATTTAGATATCAATTCCCACTCAAGAAAGGTATGGAACAATTATCTAGAAAAAGAATGAATTTACCTTTTGATTCTATCATTCGAACAAATTATTCAGTTGGTGCTTCTTTTATTGGAAACACTTGAGTTACCATTTCTGTCCCTAGCTGAAAGACGTTAAAGAAAAACGCTTATCGGAGACAACCCACTTTTTATTTCTGTTATTTTATTTTATTTTGAGTCAAGTAACATGTCTACCTCTGTAGCACACTACTAGAGAAAGCTTTATAGCCGCCAAGCATTAGTGACGGGCAAAATTGTGTCTGTCACTAGTAAGTATTAGTGGTGACGGGCATTAATAAGCCCGTCACTAGTACGAAATACTAGTGACAGGCTTATAAAACTGGCTGTCACTAATATTTTTTGTGAAGGTCGGGAGCAAGTGAAAATTATTTAGTGACGGGCGTATATAAATGCATGTCACTGGTAACCATATGATAGGCGGAGTCTGTTTTTAACTTTAACTCTAATATGATATTCTACTTTTGTAGGCGGTGAAAAATCCCTTACAACCCTGGATTTTTCCGGTTAAAATCATCCGTCCGCACGTGGTCGAGAAGTAATTGATGCAAGATGATGAGAATTTTCCTATATTTTCTTAAATTTTCATGTTATTTCTAAATTGATGGACTGTATGGATTTTGCGTTACTTTTTATGACTTTTTCTGTATATTCTTAATTGTATATTTAAAGTGTAAACAAAAATGTTAGACTTGCCCGTACAGGCTTAGCCAAATATATTCTTAGTTGTATATGTTCGTTGGCGGTTGCCTAGCCTTTCCAGAAGTGCAGAGCAGCAGCACGCGCCACGCAAAGGAGGCGAAACAAGACTCGCTCAGTTTTTTCTCAATGCGGGAACAAAAAAACTCGCGGGACATTGACAAAAAAACTTGCAGGAATTGCCCAAAAATCTGGGGGGCTTGGTCAAACAACTACTGAAATTTTGCATCGAGCGCGGCGAAGCAGTTTATGCGCATATCTTAGCGAACGGTTCTCTCCCGAGCCCTCCAGTCCACCCGCCGCTGCGCCGCCAGTCTTCCGCCGACGACGCCGTCAGATATCCATGCCGTTGACGCCGCGCTGCTTCCTCCCGTAGAACACAAAGCCTCCCATCTTCTACGCTGCCATCACGCAGCCCCAACATCGCCGATACCGCCATTCCTCTCTGTCGCCGTTGTCGCCTAGGGTTCGAGCCAATTGTCGCCGCCGTCTCCGGGGATGCTGGTGATTCCCGCCGCCGTCGCCAGGACCTCCGCTAATTGCCGCTCTGCCGCGACCGTCGCAGGACTGGTGCTGTGGTTCCTGAAGCTATGGGATCGGGATCTACTCCATCTTCTCCTTTCTCTACTACAAGTGTTGCGCCGCCTTCTGCCGGCCGTCCAGCGCCAGTTCGGCAACCTCTGCTCCGGAAAACTCCATCCGCTCTATGTGCAGGTGAGCAATGCGTTGATTAATACAGCGATCTGCACTTAGTTCTTTGTTTTGACGTTTGCGTCAAGCAGTAAGTAGATATTCTTGCTACTAGTACTAGAAGGCCTACACTAGATAGAACTTTGTCCGCTCTAGACTTTCCATAAGAGTGACGAAGATGCTTGTTGAATATTATTTTGATTGGATGCATTTTACCCTTGAATTCTCTGTAGCTTTTAGCTCTTTGCTTCCTTCAAAGTTCTTGCAAAAAAAAAAAGTTCTTGCAAACAAAACATATTGCATCTGTAATGTTTTTGGGGCATCGGAGAAGACTTTTGTGATGATCTGGTGTTGACATTTCTGTATTCTGGTGCTCAATTGCAGATGATTGCTTGTTCGTGTTGGCAAGCTTTGTTGTAAGAGCAGTACGTAAGTAATGCAGATGTTATCTTGCCTCCCCTGTACCAACCGAACTATTAATTTTAGTTATAAATATATTATGAAGCTTCACTAGTCTGATGGTCTTGAGAAATTCCATTGATTTGCTCTGCCATGTGCACTGGTGGTTGCTGGTAATGAGAAGTGTGCACGTTGGCCTGTTATTTATAACATCAGATATAGTGTTTTTGTGGGGCGACCTTGGATTAAAAATGGGCTTACTGTGTTCATAATTTTGAGTTATTATCTAGTGTAACTTCTAGAATATGTTGCAAGCTTTCCACATAGGGCTCGTTTGCTCATTTTTGTTGGACACTGTGTTCAGCCGTCAGTTTACTTGCTGTAGGTTTGATTGCAGAAGCGTTGTTTTGCTAGCTGGTTTGGCCGCAGTGGTTTGAGTTGGTGGTCAGTGATCTAAACACTGATTTCTGCTGTTATGAATCTTAAGATCGATTTTTTTGTGATCACACAAAGTATGTGCAATGAAATATTTAAGTTTGCAAGTGTCTAAACTAAATATTTACAAACTGTTTGTATGAATGGAATAATTTTTTGACAGCGACAAGTCATCTGCTAATGATTCCGATTCACCCCTTGCTTCTATAACTGAAGAAGGTGAGGTTCATGATTCATGCACAAAGGGGGCTTCAACCCAATTGATCAAGTATGCATGATCACCATATGAGGTATGATGCATTGCTATTTGTTCATGACTAAAATAGCAGTATGCTTGTTGGTGTCATTTGTCAATTTAATATAAGACCTTAAAGACATTGACAGGGAAATGTGATAAATGCCACTCAAATTAATCATTCATGAAAATGTCAAGTTAGTTCCTGTTAATTTTTGACGATTTTGTTATACTAATACAAGTATGAATTGATATTAGTAGGTTCTAGTTAATCTTTTTCTCTTATTTATCCTGATAATTTCGGACATCATGGCTTTCGAGGTTTTTTTTATACATCACAAAGAAACATGGAAGTCTGCTCATTAACACAAACTCCAGACAAACTCCTCTAGCTATGTGAATCAAACTTCTGAAGAAAATAAGGACTAGATGAAGTTCTAACCTGCAAGAGTAAGTAAGCTCATCAAAATATGAATTTCTAAGCCTCTAGTAGAAAGTTGATTCTAGATTTGGATTTCTGTGCAGGAACAGTTTTCTGCTGTCCACCGTTTAATTCATAATTCCTTACAGAAAAATCTAAACAATATGATATTTTCTGTGCATGATCCTCGGATATGTACGCAAGTTTCATTAGTTTTGAGTTTTCTGATTTGAGCAAGTTAAGTGCCTCGAAAAAATTTGTATTTACGGACTATTCTGTTTTTGACAGATTCTGCCATTTATTTTGCATTGCTCCTTTTGCTGTTTTTGAGTGGATCTTTTTGCTCCACAAAATACCAGTGGCTGTCTCTAATGTCCAGTAGCATGTGTAATGATTTTGTCCATGCAGAATATGATAATTTTTTATTATGCAATAACCCTTTAATGAAATTTGCTTTGAGTTTGGTGTGGAGAAAGTTTTCAAAGATCAAGAGAGAGGATGATATGATGTTATCAAGAAGATGAAAAAGCCTAAGCTTGGGGATGCCCCCGTGGGTCACCCAAGCATATTTCAAGAAGACTCAAGCGTCAAAGCTTGGGGATGCCCAAGGCATCCCCTTCTTCATCAACAAATTATCAGGTCATCTCTATTGGAACTATATTTTAATTCCTTCACATCCTATGTGCTTAACTTGAAGTGTTAGTTTGATTTTATTTTTGCTTTGTTATTTTAATTTCCTGAATAAATTGGATCCTAGCATTCTTTTATGTTTATGGCGAAAGCTGAAAGCCTCAGCAGTTATTCTTTTATGTTTATGGCGAAAACTGAAAGCCGCAGCACTTATTGTTTTATGTTTATGGCGAAAGCTGAAAGCCGCAGCAGTTAGGTTATACTCTCTTGTTTCATTGTTAAATACTTTGAGAGTTTATGTTTAAATAAGTTGATTGGTGTTTGGTTGGAAACAGAAAATGTTAAATGTGGTAGATGGTATAACGAAAGGTTACATAATCTTGTAGATCATTGATACGTCTCAAACGTATCTATAATTTCTTATGTTCCATGCCTATATTATACCAATTGCCTACATGTTTTATACACATTTTATATTGTTTTATGCATTTTCTGGAACTAACCTATTGACAAGATGCCACAGTGCCAGTTCCCTGTTTTCTGCTGGTTTTGGTTTCAGAAATCCACTTAAGGAAATATTCTCGGAATTGGACAATTTTTATACCGAAGATCTTAGAATTCCAGACACGTTCCAGAAGTCCGAGGGGGAAAAGGAGACGGGCACCGAGGCGCCCACCTCAAGGGGTGCCGCGGCAGCTTCCTTGGCCGCGCGGGCACCTGAGGTGGGGCCCTCGGGGCTCCACCGCCTTCGCCCCTTCGCCTATTTAATCCCCCCGAAAACCTAAGGCAAACAACCCGAACACTTTTCCACTTTTCCTCACGGAGCCGCCGCCGTCGTCAATCCTAGTTCGGGAGGGTTCAGAACCTGCTCCCGGCACCCTGCCGGAGAGGGGAATCATCACCGAAGGGCTGTACATCACCATGCCTGCCTCCGGACTGATGCATGAGTAGTTCATCCTTGGACTATGGGTCCATAGCAGTAGCTAGATGGTTGTCTTCTCCTTTTGTGCCATCATGTTTAGATCTTGTGAGCTGCCTATCATGATCAAGATCATCTTTATGTAATGCTACATGTTGTGTTTGCTGGGATCCGATGAATATTGAATACTTTGTCATTGCTTCATAATATATCATGTTGTGTGTTGTTTATGATCTTGCATGCTCTCCGTTGCTAGTAGTTGCTCTGGCCAAGTAAATACTTGTGACTCCAAGAGGGAGTATTTATGCTCGATAGTGGGTTCATGTCTCTATTTAATCTGGGGCAGTGACAGAAAGCTCTAAGGTTGTAGATGTACTGTTGCTAATAGGGATAAAACAGTAGTATTTTATCTAAGGATGATGTTACTTACTTACTTTACACACTCTGCTTAATGCAATAATCTGTTGCTTGCAACTTAATACTGAAAGGGGTGCGAACGCTAACCGGAAGGTGGATTATTAGTCATAGATGCGGTTGGAACGGTCTATGTATATTGTTGTAATGCCCAAATGAATCTCACACTAGACATCATGTCATTAGTATATGCATCATTATGCAGCTCTTTATTCTATCAATTGCCCAGCTGTAATTTGTTTACCCGCATGTATGCTATTATTATTATGGAGAGACACCACTAGTGAACTGTGGACCCCGGTCCTTTTCTTTAAACTGATAATACAACCAACTGCAAACTGTTACTTTCATTCTCTGCAAACAAACATCATTCTCCACACCATACGGTTAATCTCTTTGTTACAGCAAGCCGGTGAGATTGACAACCTCACTGTTGAGTTGGGGCAAAATTTCTTGATTGTGTTGTGAAGGTTCCACGTTTGTTGCTGACACCGGTGTGGCGCCGTGCCCAAGTCAGCCACCAACAACCTTCAGACGTGTTCTTCATCTCCTACTGGATTGATAACCTTGGTTTCACAACTGAGTGAAATTTGCTGCTGCACTACTTCACACCTTACTCTTGGGGTTTTCCAACTCATCACCACCGTGTGCATCAAGTAAAATTTCTGGCGCCGTTGCCGGGGAGATTGAAGCACATCTGCAAGGGGAGTCTCTCAATTCCCAATCTCTTTACTTTGTTTTTGTCTTGCATTTTATTTACTTTATTATTGTCTTGTTTGCTTAATATCAAAAATACAAAAAATTAGTTACTTGCATTGTTATTTTTATTTCGGTTTGGTCTTTTATTATTTCGGTTTCTAGATTTGTTTATTTCGGTTTGTCCATTAAATTGCTAAGATGACTACTGCTGAGAATACTAAGTTGTGTGACTTTACTAGCACCAACAATAATGATTTTATATGCACACCTATTGCTCCACCTGCTTCCAAAGCAGAATTCTTTGAAATTAAACCTGCTTTGTTAAATCTTGTCATGAAAGAGCAATTTTCCTGTGTTAGTTCTGATGATGCTGCTGCCCATCTAAATAATTTTTTTGAACTTTGTGAAATGCAAAAATATAAGGATATAGATGGTGACATTATAAAACTGAAATTATTTCCTTTCTCCTTAAGAGGAAGAGCTCAAGAATGGTTACTTTCATTGCCTAGGAATAGTATTGATTCTTGGATTAAATGCAAAGATGCTTTTATTGGAAAATACTATCCTCCTGCTAAGATTATTTCCCTAAGGAGTAGCATTATGAATTTTAAGCAATTTGATAATGAACATGTTGCTCAAGCTTGGGAAAGAATGAAATCTCTGGTTAAGAATTGCCCAACCCATGTACTGACTGCTTGGATGATCATCCAAACCTTCTATGCAGGACTAAATTTTTCTTCAAGAAATTTATTGGATTCAGCTGCTGGAGGTACTTTTATGTCCATCACTTTGGGGGCTGCAACGAAACTCTTGGATAATATGATGGTTAATTATTCTGAGTGGCATACTGAAAGGACTCCTCAAGGTAAGAAGGTAAATTCTGTTGAAAAAATCTCCTCTTTGAGTGAAAAGATTTATATGATCATGTCTATGCTTGTTAATGGTAAATCCTATATGGATCCTAATAATGTTCCCTTAGCTTCTTTAGTTGCACAAGAAGAGCATGTTGATGTGAACTTCATTAAAAAATAATAATTTCAACAATAATGCCTATAGGAACAATTATGGTAATAGTAACTACAAGCCTTATCCTTCTAATAATAGTGGTGGTTATGGTAATTCCTATGGTAATTCTTATAGCAATAATAGGAATACCTCCTCTGAACTTGAAACCATGCTTAAGAATTTTATCACTACACAAACTACCTTTAATAAAACTGTTGAGTAAAAGCTTGAGAAAATTGATATTCTTGCCTCTAAAGTTGATAGTCTTGTTATTGATGTTGATCTTTTAAAATCAAAAGTCATGCTTAATGATACTAATGAGAGTAAGACCTTTGCTAAAATAAATTCCATCCAAGTTCGAATTGATGAAAATGTTAGGATGATGGCTCAATTGCGTGCTAGATGGGAAAGAGAGTAAGAATTAGCTAAAAGTGATGATATTGTTAGAGTTTGCACCATTACTACTACTGAAAATAATGTTACTTCACATGCGAGTAAGCCTCCTACTATTAATGGTAACATAATTGGTGTTGGCAATGTTTCCTCTACTACTTACAAAAAGTTAAAATTGCCTAAAACTGCTGAAACTAGTCTTGATAAAAGTGCTGAAATTTTTAAGAACATGGGAGAAAGTGGTTCGGTTTGCTTTGATGATAATAATTTTGATTTTGATAATTGTAATATCTCTGAAGTTATTAAGTTCTTGCAAAAGTTAGCCACAAGTCCTAATGCTAGCACTATAAATCTTGCTTTTACTACGCATATTACAAATGCTCTCATTAAAGTTAGGGAAGAGAAATTAAAACTTGAACCTTCTATCCCTAAGAAGTTAGAAGATGGTTGGGAGCCCATCATTAAAACAAAACTGAATGAATTTGATTGCAATGCTTTGTGTGACCTTGGTGCAAGTATTTCTGTTATGCCTAAGAAACTTTATATGTTTGACTTGCCACATTTGGAACATTGCTATTTGGATGTTTTTCTTGCTGATAATGCTTTGAAGAAACCTTTGGGGAGAGCTAATGATGTTCTTATTATGGTTAACAATGACCTGGTCCCCGTTGATTTTATTGTCTTGGACATTGAGTGCAATCCCTCTTGTCCCATTGTTTTGGGAAGACCCTTCCTTCGCACGGTGGGTGCTATTATTGATATGAAAGAAGGAAATATAAGGTACCAATTCCCACTTAAGAAAGGTATGGAACACTTCGCTAGGAAGAAAATGAAGTTACCTTTTGATTCTATTATTCGTACGATCTACAATGTTGATACTCCTTCTTTTGGGAATACTTGAGTTTTGCTTTCTGTGCCTAGCTCAAAGGCGTTAAAGAAAAGTGCTTATGGGAGACAACCCAATTTTTATTCCTGTTATTTTATTTTATTGAGTCAAGGAACATGCCTAACTCTGTAGCAATTCCTTTGTATCTTTATTTTATTGCATTGTTGTGCCAAGTTAAGCCTCTGGTAGAAAGTTGATGTTCGATTTGGATTCCTGCGCAGGAACAGTTTTCTGCTGTCCACCGTTAAATTCGTAAGAATTCACAGAAAAATGAAAATGACTTGGGATTTTTTGTGCGTAGTTCTCAGATACATATGCAACTTTCATTAGTTTTGAGTTTTCTGATTTGAGCAAGTTAAGTGCCTCGAAAAAATTCGTCTTTACGGACTGTTCTGTTTTTGACAAATTCTGCCATTTATTTTGCATTGGTTCTTTTGCTGTATTTGGATGGATCTTTTTGTTCCATAAAATTCCAGTAGCTGTAGCTAATGTCCAGTACCATGATAATGATTGTCTCCATTGAGAATATGAGAATTTTTTATTATGCACTAACCCTCTAATGAAGTCTACTTTGAGTTTGGTGTGGAGGAAGTTTTCAAGGATCAAGAGAGAGGATGATATGATGTGATCAAGAAGATGAAAGAGCCTAAGCTTGGGGATGCCCCCGTGGGTCACCCAAGCATATTTCAAGAAGACTCAAGCGTCAAAGCTTGGGGATGCCCAAGGCATCCCCTTATTCATCAACAACTTATCAGGTTATCTCTAGTGAAACTATATTTTAATTCGGCCACATCTTATGTGCTTTACTTGGAGCGTTTGTTTGTTTTTGTTTTTGCTTTTTTTTATTTTTGTTTTCTGAATAAAATGGATCCTAGCATTCTTGTGTGGGATAGAGACATGCTCCGCTTTTTCATTTGAATATGATGTGATCAAGAAGATGATATGATGTGATCAAGAAGATGAAAGAGCCTAAGCTTGGGGATGCCCCCGTGCGTCACCCAAGCATATTTCAAGAAGACTCAAGCGTCAAAGCTTGGGGATGCCTTTGGGCATCCCCTTCTTCATCAACAACTTATCAGGTTATCTCTAGTGAAACTATATTTTAACTCGGCCACATCTTATGTGCTTTACTTGGAGCGTCTGTTTGTTTTTGTTTTTGCTTTTTTTTATTTTTGTTTTCTGAATAAAATGGATCCTAACATTCTTGTGTGGGAGAGAGACACGCTCCGCTTTTTCATTTGAATACTCCTATTCTTCACTTATACTTGTTGAGTATTCTTCTATAGCTACTGCAATACTTTCAGCTCTTGTTTTTCATGCATCTCTTGTTCAGAGCTGTTAGTTCTCATATGTTATACTCTCTTGCTTCATTGTTAAATACTTGGAGAGTTTATGTTTAAATAAGTTGATTGGTGTTTGGTTAGGAACAGAAAATGTTAAATGTGGTAGATGGTATAACTAAATGATACATAATCTTGTAGATCATTAAATTGTGTCACTTGAATCATTGATGTTGTTTTGAGATATTAATATGCTTAATGGCAAACATGATGGTTTAGTAAGGTGGAATGATTAATGGTTGGTCTAGAAAACTTGAAGCTGTGCCACACTTAAATTTCCAGTTGATAGCATAATGAAATATGACTCCTAATGTTAAAAGCAACCGTAATGACTTTGTGTTATGCGCTACGGTCGGGGTCCCAACAGTGACTTGTTCATTTGCCACAGTCCCTCGTGGAGTGATTTTCATTATGCCTTGTAAGATCATATTTCTATTTGGAATCCTTTTTCTTGTGAGTTCTAAAGCTGCGGTTTTCATGCCACTTCCACCTCCATATTTGCTAGCCTCTTCGGTACTTTGCATTGCCCTTTCTCACATTGAGAGTTGGTGCATACTTCGCGGGTACATCCAAAACTCGTGGGAGATCTTCATCGGGTTCTCCTACACATAAGCCAAATATCTTCCTCAAAACATCCACCATACCTACCTACTACAGCATTTTCATAGCTGTTCCGAGATATATTGCCATGCAACTTTCATCTTACATTACATGACTTGTTGTCATTTATCATATATATTGCTTTGCATGATTCTTTACAGCTGATGTGTGGTGTTACCCATGTTACGCTAGATCATTGCATAGCCTGCTACACTGGCAGAGGCACCGTTTCATACATTATGTTTTATTCATCATGAGATATTTGTACCAAAAAGTGTGTTGTCATATTATCATATTAGGATGTTTGCCCCTTAAAGTGAAAAGAGCCATGGAGGCCATCGAAAAGAGAAACAGAAAAATACAAAAAAATAGAAAAAAAGAGAAAAAGAGAAAAAAAAAAGAATAAAAAAGGGGGCAACATTACTACTCTTTATCCACACTTTTGCTCATGTTATAGCACCCATATTATTCATAGTCATCATTTCTGCTCATGTTTAGCACCTTTACTACATATGAGAGAGTTTTCATGTTTTACTTGCATAACTATGTGGGGAACTTTACACTATAGAACTTGGCTTGTATATTTCAATGATGAGCCTCCTCAAAAGTGCTCTAGGTCTTCATGAGCAAGCCAGTTAGATGCACCCCCACTAGTTCCATTGGAGAGCTTTCATACACTTATAGCTCTATGTGCATCCGTTGTGTGGCAATCACTGCTCCTTGCATAGCTTCGATTATAAGACTTCATCTTGTCTAATGATCACTTTTAGCTTTGTGAGACTTTCTTCCGTTGGCCTTCCAAACCCCCATTAACATTCTCTTAGCCACAACATCCTGGTGCCAGGAACCAACGCTGAACACTTGCTTGTTTTTGTGTGAACAAATAGAGAAATGATCTTCTATGTGCATATTGCTATTACTTGACTTGATCCTTTCACAAAGTTGTCATGATTGTTTGATTCATTACATGATTATATTGTTGTGCTTGAAGCTTAAATCATCTTTAATATCTACTTTGCACGGTTGATTGTTCTCTATTACTGATTCATTGAAAGTTTTGCTTTGTTACGCCTACTTGTTTATTCATTACTCATTTGATATCAATATAAACTACAGCTTTTATTCATTTGATCTCAACTTACATGCATTACATTATTATTTGATCAAGATTGTCTGAAAGCATGTCACTCCAGAAATTATTTGTTATCGTTTTACCTACTCGAGGACGAGTAGAACAAAGCTTGGGGATGCTTTTTCCTATGTTCCATGCTTATATTATACCAATTGCCTACATGTTTTTTACACATTTTATATTGTTTTATGCATTTTCTGGAACTAACCTATTGACAAGATGCCACAGTGCCAGTTCCCTGTTTTCTGTTGTTTTTGGTTTCAGAAATCCACTTAAGGAAATATTCTCGGAATTGGACAATTTTTATACCGAAGATCTTAGAATTCCAGACACGTTCCAGAAGTCCGAGGGGGAAAACGAAACGGGCACCGAGGCGCCCACCTCAAGGGGTGGCGCGGCAGCTTCCTTGGCCGCGCGGGCACCTGAGGTGGGGCCCTCGGGGCTCCACCGCCTTCGCCCCTTCGCCTATTTAATCCCCCCGAAAACCTAAGGCAAACAACCCGAACACTTTTCCACTTTTCCTCACGGAGCCGCCGCCGTCGTCAACCCTATTTTGGGAGGGTTCAGAACCTGCTCCCGGCACCCTGCCGGAGAGGGGAATCATCACCGGAGGGCTCTACATCACCATGCCCGCCTCCGGACTGATGCGTGAGTAGTTCATCCTTGGACTACGGGTCCATAGCAGTAGCTAGATGGTTGTCTTCTCCTTTTGTGCCATCATGTTTAGATCTTGTAAGCTGCCAATCATGATCAAGATCATCTTTATGTAATGCTACATGTTGTGTTTGCTGGGATCCGATGAATATTGAATACTTTGTCATTGCTTCATAATATATCATGTTGTGTGTTGTTTATGATCTTGCATGCTCTCCGTTGCTAGTAGTTGCTCTGGCCAAGTAAATACTTATGACTCCAAGAGGGAGTATTTATGCTCGATAGTGGGTTCATGTCTCTATTTAATCTGGGGCAGTGACAGAAAGCTCTAAGGTTGTAGATGTACTGTTGCGAATAGGGATAAAACAGTAGTACTTTATCTAAGGATGATGTTACTTACTTACTTTACACACTTTGCTTAACGCAATAATCTGTTGCTTGCAACTTAATACTGAAAGGGGTGCGGACGCTAACCGGAAGGTGGATTATTAGTCATAGATGCGGTTGGAACGGTCCATGTATATTGTTGTAATGCCCAAATGAATCTCACACTAGACATCATGTCATTAGTATATGCATCATTATGCAGCTCTTTATTCTATCAATTGCCCAGCTGTAATTTGTTTACCCGCATGTATGCTATTATTATTATGGAGAGACACCACTAGTGAACTGTGGACCCCGGTCCTTTTCTTTAAACTGATAATATAACCAACTGCAAACTGTTACTTTCATTCTCTGCAAACAAACATCATTCTCCACACCATACGGTTAATCTCTTTGTTACAGCAAGCCGGTGAGATTGACAACCTCACTGTTGAGTTGGGGCAAAGTTTCTTGATTGTGTTGTGCAGGTTCCACGTTTGTTGCTGACACCGGTGTGGCGCCGTGCCCAAGTCAGCCACCAACAACCTTCAGACGTGTTCTTCATCTCCTACTGGATTGATAACCTTGGTTTCACAACTGAGGGAAATTTGCTGCTGCACTACTTCACACCTTGCTCTTGGGGTTTTCCAACTCATCACCACCGTGTGCATCAATCATTAAATTGTTTCATTTGAATCATTGATATTGTTTTGAGATATTAATATGCTTGATGGTAAACTTGATGGTTCAGTAAAGTAAAATGATGAATCGTTGGTCTAGAAAACTTGAAGTTGTGCCACACTTAAATATCCAGTTGATAGCATAATGATATATGACTTCTAATGTTAAAAGCAACCGTAATGACTCTGTGTTATGCGCTACGGTCGGGGTCCCAACAGTGACTTGTTCATTTGCCACAGTCCCTCATGGAGTAATTTTCATTATGCCTTGTAAGATCATATTTCTAGTTGGAATCTTTTTACTTGTGAGTTCTAAGCTGCGGTTTTCATGGCACTTCCACCACCACCGGTGCATCAACGTGTGTGAGATGCCTCGCCCCCATCGCCTACCGAACAAAATAAAGGAAGAGCTATCGTTTCTTCCGTGTGTCCGCGTGCATAGATGATACGTCTCAAACGTATCTATAATTTCTTATGTTCCATGCTTATATTATACCACTTGCTACATGTTTTATATACAATTTTATATCACTTTATGCATTTTCTGAGACTAACCTATTAACAAGATGCCACAGTGCCAGTTGCCTGTTTTCTGCTGTTTTTGGTTTCAGAAAAGTAGTTAAGGAAATATTTTCGGAATTGGACAAACGAAACGTTAAAGTGCTTATTTTTCCCAGGAGGTTCCAGAACACCGAAGAGGACACGGAGGAGGACCCTGAGGGGCCCACACCACCTCCCGGCGCCCCCCCCCCCTGGCCGCGCGAGCACGGAGTGTGGGGCCCTTGTGGCTCCACCGCCTTCGCCCTTTCGCCTACTTATAGCCCCCAACAATACAAGACCTAATACGTAGTCCTTTTTCAGAGAAGAGTTCCGCTGTGCCGCCGCCACCAAAAACCCTAATTCGGGGGACAGAAGTCTCTGTTTCGACACCCTGCCGGGACGGGGAATTGCCCCCGGAGCCATCTCCATCAACTCCATCGCCGTCTCCATCGCCGTTGCTGACTCCTACGATGAGGAGTGAGTAGTTCTCCCCCGGGGCTGCGGGCTCTACCGGTAGCTATGTGGTTTATCTTTCTCTCCCATGGTGTGATCTTTATGTGATCATGAGCTTTGTAATCTAGTTGAATATGTGATGTTACTCTTTATCTATTATGCACTCTAGAGGTTACTTTAATATGAACTCCGGGGTTATTCACGGTTGTAAAGGTGACAGTCTGTGCACCGTGTGTGATTCCTTTATGACGTTGTGGTGTGTGTTTACTCATACTTTGAGGGTGCTCTTGTAGCCCTACACAGTGAATGGTGTTTATCATCCAACAAGAGAGTGTTTGGGGGTAGTATTTATTATTCAGCTTTGATGTCATTGTTGAGGGTGTCCGCTAGTGAAAGTATGATCCCTAGGCCTTGTTTCTAAGCATCGAAACACCGTTTACAACAAGTTCTGCTACATGTTTGCTTGCTGCCATTTTTATTACAGATTGCAATTACTACTTGTAATCATCCATATTACTTGTATTTCACTATCTCTTCGCCGAACTAGTGCACCTATACATCTGACAAGTGTATTGGGTGTGTTGGGGACACAAGAGACTTCTTGTATCTTAATTGCAGGGTTGCTTGAGAGGGATATCTTTGACCTCTACCTCCCTGAGTTCGATAAACCCCTTGGGTGATTCACTTAAGGGAAACTTGCTGCTGTCCTACAAACCTCTTCTCTTGGAGGCCCAACACTGTCTACGAGAATAGAAGCGTGCGTAGACATCAAGCTATTTTCTGGCGCCGTTGCCGGGAGGTAAGGTAAAAGGTACTCACATCCTCTGGCTACTAAGCTATTTTCTAGCACCGTTGCTGTTGTGTGAGTGCTCGAAGCTATTTCCTTTAGATTCTGCAATTTTTTTTTTGTTTCTTGTTTTTATTTTCACTAGTTAGGCTTAATGGAAAACAAGAAAAATATTAGAGACCTTTATAGTATATATCTTGAGTTAGGACATGAGGTGTTTGAAGAGAAAATTAAAAAACCAATGGATGTTTGTTTGCATAATAGTGGTAGTAATGTTATTAGTATGAATTCTTTGAACACCATTATTTCTAATGCTATGGAAAAGTCTAAGCTTGGGGAAGCTGGTTTTGATGAGCATGATATTTTTAGTTCCCCAAGCACGGAAGAGAAAATTTACTTTGATGATACTTTGCCTCCAATATATGATAATTATAATCATTGTGATATTTTCAGTCCACCTACTATTGAGGATATGGTTTATGTTGATTATGATATGCCTCCTATATATGACGTTTACAATGATGAATATGATATTTTCAGTCCATCTATTATTGAGGATAAAATTAATTATGATAATTCTATGCCTCCAATTTATGATGATTACAATGATGGATGTGATAGTTTTACTCCCAATATTACTAATAAAATTAATTATGCTTATGTGGAGAGTAATGATATTATTATGCTTATGGATCATGATAAGAATGCTTTAGGTGATAGCTATATTGTTGAGTTTATTTATGATGCCGTTGAAAATTATTTTGAGAGAGGAAAGTATGGTTATAGAAATCTTCATGTTACTCAATTGCTTCTCTTTATGATGAATGTTTTGAGCTTTCTCTTGATTTGCTTTTATTTGCTGGTTACTTTAATACCTACTGGTTATTATGAGAGAGGGAGACATGGATTCATACATCACAATAATATTAGGTCTCCTCTCTTTATGTTGAAATTTTTAAAGTTGCACTTGTTTTGCGTTCCTATGCTAGTCACTTTGTGTTTTATTAATTTATTTTCTTACAAGATTCCTTTGCATAGGAAGTGTGTTAGACTTAAATGTGTTTGATGTTTACCTCTTGATGCTCTCCTATGTTTTCCAACTCTCATTTTTATGAAAGCATCGTACGAATCTCCTTGCCTAGCTAAAAGGCTTTAAAGAAAAGCGCTTATGGGAGACAACCCACATTTTATTTGTGTTTTTTTGTTTTGTTGAGTGAAGTAAGATGTCTACCTCTGTATCAATTCCTTTGTATCTTTACTTTATTGCATTGTTGTGTCCAGTTAAGCCTCTAGTAGAAAGTTGATGCTAGATTTGGATTGCTGTGCTGAAACAGTTTTCTGCTGTCCACCGTTAAATTCATAACTCTTTATAGAAAAATCGGATGGACCTGGGATTTTTTGTGCGTAACCCTCAGATATATATGCAACTTTCATTAGTTTAGAGTTTTCAGATTTGAGCAAGTTAAGTGCCTCGAAAAAATTCGTCTTTAGGGACTGTTCTGTTTTTGACAGATTCTGCCATTTATTTTGCAATGCCTATTTTACTATTTTGAATGGATCTTTTTGTTCCATAAAGTATCAGTGGCTATAGCTAATATCCAGTAGCATTGGTAGCAATTGTGTTCATGCAGAATATAAGAATTTTTGATTATGCACTAACCCTCTAATGAAGTTTACTTTGAGTTTGGTGTGGAGAAAGTTTTCAACGATTAAGATAGAGGATGATATGATGTGATCAAGAAGATGAAATAGTCTAAGCTTGGGGATGCCCCCGTGGGTCACCCAAGCATATTTCAAGAAGACTCAAGCGTCAAAGCTTGGGGATGCCTTGGGCATCCCCTTCTTTATAACCAACTTATCAGGTTATCTCTAGTTAAACTATATTTTAATTCCGACACCTCTTATGTGCTTTACTTGAAGCGTCTGTTTGTTTTTGTTTTTGTTATTTTCATTCTCTGAATAAAATGGATCCTAGCATTCCTTTGTGGGAGAGAGACACGCTCCTCTTTTTCTTATGAATACGCATATTCTTGACTTATATTTGTTGAGTATTCTTCTATGTTATTTCAATACTATTAGCTCTTGTTTTTCATGCATCTCTTGTTGTTGCTGTTAGTTTTTCTTATGTTATCCTCTCACATCTCATTGTTATATACTTGGAGAGTTTATCTTTTAAATAAGTTGATTGGTGTTTGGTTGGAAACAGAAAATGCTAAATGTGGTAGATGGTATAATGAAAAAGATATACATGCTCTTATGGATTGTTATCTTGTATGTTGTGGTGCTTGGCAATTGTTTTGAGCTCTCAAGTAGATCATGTTTAAGCTTTTACGTCATGTAGTTAAAACCTATTGGTGAAGAACTACCGTAAAGCTTGTTGAAATTTGGTTTGCATGTTTGGTATCTCTAAGGTCTAGATATTTTCTAGTTAAAGTGTTTGAACAACAAGGAAGACAATGTAGAGTTTTATAATGCTTGCAATATGTTTTTATATACGTCTTGTTGTCATAGTTTATACTTGTGTTTGTTTCAAACAACCTTGCTAGCCAAAGCCTTGTACTGAGAGGGAATGCTTCTCGTGCATCCATAATCCTTGAGCCAAAACCCATGCCATATGTGTCCACCATACCTACCTACTACATGGTATTTCCTGCCATTCCAAGCAAATACTTCGTGTGCTACCTTTTATTATTCAAAACATATTATCTCTTATTTGTGTCATTGTTTATTAGCTCATGAGGAAGTATGTGGTGTTACGGATATCAACCTTGTCATTTGCTTTTAGACTGACTTTCACAACCGGACTAGTGGCATATACATCCTCTTATCCATTAACTTTGCAAAAAGAGCTGGCAAATGGGGTGCCCAGTCCCAATTAATTACAACTTTAACCGCTGCAATCTCTTCACATTTTTGCCCTGATCCAATCAGTCAAGCAATGACAACAGTTTTTAACTATATGTGTAAACAAAAGAGATAAGAGGGATGATCTACCTTGCTGGTAGAAATAACGTCCTTCATGGGAGCCGCTCTTGAATGTCTGGTTGACAATGGGGGTAGAGTGCCCATTACCATTCGTTGACAACGACAAACACCGCTCAAAACTTACTTTTATGCTCTCTATTTGATTTCAAAAACCTATAAAACTAAGAAGCTCTAGCACATGCTTGTATCCCTGCTTCCCTCTGCGAAGGGCCTATCTTTTACTTTATGTTGAGTCAGTTTACCTACTTCTTTCTATCCCCGAAGCAAACACTTGTGTCAACTGTGTGCAACAATTCTTATATGCTTACTTATTGCACTTGTTATATTTCTTTGTGTTGACAACTATCTATATGATATACATGTTCAAAAGTTGAAAGCCAATGCTGAAACTTATATCTTCCTTTGTGTTGCTTCAATGCTCTTTTGCTTAGATAATATTGCTTTATGAGTTAACTCTTATGCAAATCTTTTTGATGCTTGTTTGAAAGTACTATTCATGAAAAGTTTTACTTATATGATGTAGTTGTTTACTCCTTGTCTATTTGTTAGCAAACTATAGATCATTGCCTTGAGTCACTTCATTCATAACATGAACCTTACATTATATTATGATCAAGATTGTGTTTAGGCATGTCACTTCAGAAATTATTCTTCTTTTATCGTTCTTGCCTACTCGGGACGAGTAGAACTAAGCTTGGGGATATTGATACGTCTCCAACGTATCTATAATTTCTTATGTTCCATGCTATATTATACCAAGTTATTACATGTTTTATATGCATTTTATATAGTTTTATGCATTTTCTGGGACTAACCTATTAACAAGATGCCACAGTGCCAGTTCCCTGTTTTCTGCTGTTTTTGGTTTCAGAAAAGTACTTAAGGAAATATGCTCGGAATTGGACGATTTCTTTTCAGAAGTCAGTTTTTATTTGGGAACGTTCCACAGCACCGAAGAGGAGTCGAAGACGGAGCCCGAGGGGCCCACACCACCCCCAGGCGCGGGAGCCCTCCTGGCCGCGCGAGCACGTGGTGTGGGACCCACGTAGCTCCACCGCCTTCGCCCTTTCGCCTACATATACCCCCCAGACCAAAAACCCTAGCACGGTGTTCATATTTTCCTCCACGGGTCCCGAGCCGCCGCCGTCGTCAACACCAATTCGGGAGAGATCAGAACTTCTCCCCGGCACCCTGTCGGGAAGGGGAATCGTCACCGGAGGCCTCTACGTCGCCATGACCGCCTCCGGACTGATGCGTGAGTAGTCTACCCTTGGACTACGGGTCCATAGCAGTAGCTAGATGGTTGTCTTCTCCTCTTGTGCTATCATGTTTAGATCTTGTGAGCTGCCTATCATGATCAAGATCACAGTTATGTAATACTTCATGTTGTGTTTGCTGGGATCCGATGAATATTGAGTACTAAAGTTATTGCTTCATAATATATCATGTGTGTGCCATTTAATGATCTTGCATGCTCTCTGTTACTTGTGTATGCTCTGGCCAAGTAGATGCTTGTGACTCCAAGAGGGGGTATTTATGCTCGATAGTAGGTTCATGTCTCTATTAAATCTGGGGTGGTGACAGCTAGCTCTAAGGTTGTAGATGTACTGTTGCTACTAGGGATAAAACAGTAGTACTTTGTCTAAGGATGATGTTACTTACTTACTTTACACACAGTGCTTAAAGCGATAATCTGTTGCATGCAACTTAATACTGAAAGGGGTGCGGACGCTAACCGGAAGGTGGATTATTAGTCATAGATGCGGTTGGAACGGTCTATGTATATTGTTGTAATGCCCGAATGAATCTCACACTAGACATCATAACGTTAGTATATGCATTGGTTTGCTCATCATTATTCTATCAATTGCCCAGCTGTAATTTGTTTACCCGCATGAATGTTATTATTATTTATGGAGAGACACCACTAGTGAACTGTGGACCCCGGTCCTTCTCTTTAATCTGATAAACCACAAACTGCAAACTTGTTACTTTCTGCAAACAAACATCTTTCTTCCACACATACGTTTAATCCTTTGTTACAGCAAGCCGGTGAGATTGACAAGCTCACCGTTAAGTTGGGGCAAAGTATCTTGCTTGTGTTGTGTGCAGGTTCCACGTCACTTACGTCGCAGACTTTTCTTCAACATCTTCATTATAAGAATCTCCAGAAATATAGTGCTTGAGTCTTTTCCATTTACCACTTGTGTAGAGTCATCTTTAAGTGAAGCAATTTTTATTGCACCCGAACGAAACACTTCTACAATAACATATGGTCCTTCCCACTTGGAGAGTAATTTCCCTGCAAAGAATCTAAGACGAGAGCTATACAATAGAACTTTCTCACCAACATGAAACTGTCTCTTAAGGATTCTCCTATCATGCCATTTCTTAACTTTTTCTTTAAAGAGTTTGGCATTTTCATAAGCCTCACTTCTCCATTCATCTAAAGAACTCAAATCAAGTAATCTTTTCTCACCGGCAAGTTTAAAATCTCTATTTAGTTCTCTCACTTCCCAATAAGCTTTGTGTTCTAATTCTAAGGGCAAGTGACAAGCTTTTCCATAGACCATTTTATAAGGAGACATACCCATGGGATTTTTATAAGCAGTTCTATAAGCCCATAATGCATCATTTAATTTACTAGCCCAATTCTTCCTCGTTCTATTAACAGTCTTTTGCAAGATAGATTTAATTTCTCTATTTGATAATTCTACTTGCCCACTAGTTTGAGGATGATAAGCTGAAACAATTCTATGATTAACACAATATTTAGCAAGAACTTTTCTAAAACCACCATGAATAAAATGAGAACCTCCATCAGTCATGAGATATCTAGGAACACCAAACCTAGGGAAAATAATATCTTGAAGCATTTTTAATGATGTCTCACCATCAGCACTTTTAGTAGGTATAGCTTCTACCCATTTAGTAACATAATCAACAGCAACAAGTATGTGAGTATTACCTTCTGAAGGAGGGAAAGGACCCATAAAGTCAAATCCCCAACAATCAAATGGTTCAATAACAAGAGAATAATTCATAGACATTTCATTACGTCTAGAAATATTACCAACTCTTTGACATTCATCACAAGATAAAATAAACTTTCTTGCATCTTTAAAGAGAGTAGGCCAATAAAAACCTGATTGTAGAACCTTTTGTGCAGTTCTATCTCCAGCGTGATGTCCTCCATAAGCATTACTATGGCATTTTCTCAATATCTCTTTTTGTTCATACTCCGGAACACATCTTCGCATAATACCATCCACTCCTTCTTTATATAAGTGTGGGTCATCCCAAAAATAATGTCTCAAGTCATAAAAGAATTTTCTTCTTTGTTGAGCTGAAAAGGTTGGAGGCAAATACTTCGAAACAATAAAGTTAGCATAATCAGCATACCAAGGACTATCTCGTGAACTCACCCTTATTGCAGCCAATTGTTCATTTGGAAAACTATCGTCAATAGGAATAGGATCATATGCAATATTTTCCAATCTAGACAGATTATCAGCAACAAGATTTTCAGCACCTTTCCTATCTACAATATGCAAATCAAATTCTTGCAAAAGTAATACCCATCTAATAAGCCAAGGCTTTGCATCTTTCTTTTCCATAAGGTATCTAATTGCAGCATGATCAGTATGAATAATAACTTTAGAATCAACAATATATTGTCTAAATTTATCACAAGCAAAAACAACAGCTAGAAATTCTTTTTCAGTTGTAGCATAATTCTTTTGAGCAGAATCTAGAGTCTTACTAGCATAATGAATAACATTTAACTTCTTATCTATTCTTTGTCCAAGAACAGCACCAACAGTAAAATCACTAGCATCACACATAATTTGAAATGGTAAATTCCAATCAGGTGGTTGAACAATAGGAGCACTTATTAAAGTCTTCTTAAGAGTTTCAAAAGCTTCCTTACAATCATCATCAAAAACAAATGGTACATCTTTTTGCAAGAGATTAGTAAGAGGCTTTGATACCTTAGCAAAATCTTTAATAAACCTTCTATAGAAACCAGCATGACCAAGAATACTACGAATACCTTTAACATCTCTGGGCAAGGCATTTTCTCAATTGCCTCCACTTTGGCTCTATCAACTTCAATACCTCTTTCAGAAATTTTATGTCCAAGAACAATTCCTTCATTAACCATAAAGTGACATGTCTCCCAATTAAGAACAAGATTAGTTTCTTCACATCTCTGCAAAACTTTATCAAGATTGTGCAAGCAATTATCAAAATAAGTACCATAGACGGAAAAATCGTCCATGAACACCTCCACAATTTACTCACAAAAACCATGAAAGATAGCAGACATGCATCTTTGAAAAGTAGCAGGAGCATTACATAAACCAAAAGGCATACGTCTATAAGCATAAGTACCATAAGGACAAGTAAATGTGGTTTTCTCTTGATCTTGAGTTTTAGCAGCAATTTGAGAGAAACCAGAATAACCATCAAGAAAGCAAAAGTGAGTTTTATTGGCTAATCTCTCTAACATTTGATCTATAAAGGGTAATGGATAATGATCCTTCTTAGTAACTTTATTAACCTTTCTGAAATCAATGCACATTCTATAACCAACAACTACTCTTTGAGGAATAAGCTCATCATTATCATTGGGCACAACAGTAATTCCACCTTTCTTAGGGACACAGTGCACAGGACTAACCCATCTACTATCAGCAATAGGATAAATAATACCAGTGTCAAGAAGTTTTAATATCTCATTTCTTACCACTTCCTTCATCTTGGGTATTAAACGGCGTTGATGTTCAACAACTGGCTTTGCATCGGGTTCCATATTAATAGAATGTTGACATATAGTAGGAGAAATCCCTTTTAAATCATCCAAAGTATAACCCATAGCTCCACGGTGTTTCTTCAATACTTCCAATAATCTTTCCTCTTCTTCACCTGAAAGGTTAGCACTAATAATAACAGGATATATTTTCCTATCATCAATATGAGCATACTTAAGGTTATCAGGCAAAGGTTTTAAATCAAAGATAGGATCCTCTTTAGGTGGAAGTGTTTTACCCTAGTCTTCCACCTTTAAATTGTGTTTCAAGATGGGTTGACGAAGAAATATTTCATCAAGCTCATCCCTTTCCTCTCTAAAGACTTTACTTTCATGATCTTCCATAAATTGCTGCAGAACATTGTTAGGAGCAAGAGCAATAGAGGCAAGTTGTTCTACTCTAAAATCCTCATTGGGTAATTCGGTTTCATAAGGGGTCTTAGCAAATTTCGAAAAATTGAATTCATACGAATCACCAGCAAACTTAGTAAAGATTTTCTCTTTCTTACAATCTATAACAGCACCACAAGTATTTAGAAAAGGTCTACCAAAAATGATAGGACAAGTCTTACTAGCAGCTGCACCAAGTACGAGAAAATCAGCAGGATATTTAGTCTTACCACATAAAACTTCAACATCTCTAACAATACCAATCGGAGAGATAGTTTCTCTATTAGCAAGTTGAATAACCACATCAATTTCTTCAAGTTCACAAGAACCAATCTCATGCATAATTTCTCTATAAAGCTCATAAGGAATAGCACTTGAACTTGCACCAATATCACATAAACTATAATAGCAATGATCACCAATTTTAACAGATAACACAGGAACACTAGTTTTCGTTGAACTTTTAGGATGAGAAACAACATTAGAAGCATCCTCACAAAATATAATATACTCATCTCCAACATTTTTAGTAACAAGGTCTTTAACTATTGCCACAGGAGTTTCAATTTTAATTTGTTCATCAGGTTCTATAGCTTTCTTTGCACTTTTGTTAACAACACTAGCCATAACCGAATGTTCCTTCATTTTAACAGGAAAAGGAATTTTTTCAATATGAGGCTCAGGAATAATATGATCAACAGTATTAACTTCAATGCTTTTAGTTATAGGAGCAATAGATTTATCTTTATAAGGTTCATGATATTTTTCAAACCCCTCCTTGGGCAAACCGAAATATGCAGCAAAGGATTTATAATAATTTGCAACAACTTGAGAGTCAAGACCATAAGCATCATTAATATTTCGAAATGCATCAGTATTCATGAAAGTTTTAATGCATTCGAAGTCATATTTTATACCTGACTCCCTACCTTTGTCGTTCTCCCATGCTTCAGTATTCTCTTCAATACGATCAAGAAGATCCCATTTAAACTCTTCTTTATTACGAGTGAATGATCCAGCACAAGAAGTATCCAATAATGTTTTATCTTCAAAAGAAAGTCTTGCATAGAAGTTATCAACAATAATATTACCAGGAAGCTCATGAATGGGGCATTTGAGCATTAGTGACTTCAATCTCCCCCAAGCTTGGGCAATACTTTCTCCATCATGAGGCCAGAAATTATGTATAGAACTCCGATCTTGGTGAATCTCACTTGGAGGATAAAATTTAGAGTAAAAGAGAGGTATAATTTCCTCCCATCCAAGAGAACTCCTGTTCTTCAACAATTTATACCAATGCGCAGCTCTCCCAGTAAGTGATATGGAGAATAATTTCTTCCTAACTTTGTCCATTGTAATACCTGCACACTTGAACAACTCGCATAATTCATGTAAAAACAGTAAATGATCATCGGGGTGGACAGTTCCATCCCCTTCATAGCGGTTATCCATAACACGATCAATAATTTTCATAGTTATTTTAAATGGCACTATTTTATCAGGTGGCGCCTCATTTTCTACCTCAGCAGTGGTAGAAGCCTTTCCAAACAGGAAAGCAATAGATCCTCTCTCCATAATTAAGCAAATTAGGAGACAGAAATAAAAACAGCACTTACAGCTAAAGTTTTCCTTACCAATTCCACTTACCAATAGCGCTTCACTCCCCGGCAACGGTGCCAGAAAATAGTCTTGATGACCCACAAGTATAGGAGGTGTATCGTAGTATTTTCTACAAATAAGAGTGTCAAACCCAACGAGGAGCAGAAGGTGCTGACAAGCCGTTTTGATGAGGATTTAACTGTAAACACTAGCAGACAAGTTTTTAGGAGTTTTTGATAATGCAGATAAATAAAGTGCAAGTAAATAGAGCGCGGCAATAATAATTGCAGCGAGTGGCCCAATCCTTTTTAGAGCAAAGGACAAGCCGGTTTGTTTACTTATGATGACGAAACGTTTCTGAGGACACACGGGATTTATGTCTGGTGCTTTCGCTTCATATAGATGATTAATCTTTAGTGTTTCGATAAGTGTTGTGTGGGTGAACCTATGCTAATGCACCGCCCTTCCTAGGACTAATACATACTTGTGATTATACCCCTTGCAAGCATCCGCAAATACAAGAAAGTAATTAAGATAAATCTAACCACAACCTGAAACTCTCTGAGATCCTACTATCCCTCATGCATCGAGATACCAACGGGGGTTTAGGTTTCTGTCACTCCGGCAACCCCACAATTAATATTCGAATACACAATGCATTCCCCTAGGCCCATAAAGGTGAAGTGTCATGTAGTCGACGTTCACATGACATCACTAGAAGAATAGCACCACAACTTAAATATCAAATCATTAAATATTACTCAACATAGTTCACTACTAACATCTTGACTTCTCCCATGTACTCAAGAACTAAACGAACTACTCACAACACATCATATGGATCATGATCGGAGATGATATAATGATGGGTAACAATCTGAATATAAACCTTAATTCAACGGTTCCACCCAATAGCATCAATAACAATAGTAATCAACACCGGGAGAGTTTCCCCTATCAAATGCACAAGATTCAGCCCTAAATGTTACAGCGGGAACGGAGTGGAACGATGGAGATGACGGTGTCGGCGATGGGGATGATGGTGATGATGATCCCGATGAAGTGCAGCTCGATGACGGTGACGATGGCGACGATTTCCCCCCTCCGGGAAGGGATTTCCCCGGCAGCTTTTCAGCCTGCCGGAGAGCTTTTCTCTCTCAGTGGTTTCCGCCTCGTGGAGGCGGCGTCTCTGTTTCTCCGTAATCCTCCTGATCTTAGGTTTTCGGGGGCTTCAAGTACGCGAAAGGGCATCGCCAGACGTGGGCCAGGGCGCCAGCATAAGGTGGCGGCGCGGCAGCCTTCCTGGCCGCGCCAGGACTTGAGGTGGGCCCCCTGTGGCCCATCTGGTCCCCCCCTTTTGGCTCCCTTCGTCATCTGGAAAGTTAAGACTTTTGGTATTCTCCTTTTTGTTATCTGAGCTTTGCAAATATTGTATCTTGACGGTGCTTTTTCCAGTAGAATCAAGCCTCCGGTGATTCATCCCCCAATAATCATCAAACATGCAAAATAGATGCAATAACATAAGTATCATCTCCAAATATGAAATATATCAATGAATAACAGTAAATTATGATATAAAATAGTGATGCAAAATGGACGTATCACCGACCTCTGGAACGACGACCAGTTCGACCCTGATTCCCGGTGGTGGGATCGGCCGGGGTTCGAACGCGATGCCAGGAGGCGCGCCGGCCTCCTCGGTGATCGCGACTACGACTACCACGCCGCCGTCGTCTGGGTGCCTCCGCCACCGCCGGAGTGGGAACCCGAGAAGGAGGAGCCGGAGGGGGACGCGCCGGCCGCCATGGAGGAGGAGGAGGAGCTCCCACTGGCTGAATTCCAGCTGCCGGGGCTCACGAAGGAGGAGGCCCTCCACGAAGCCATGCTCAAGAGCGAGCGGGAGGAGCTCGGGCGGTGGCCTGGCCTCAGCACAATGCTGAGTGCCTCCGCGCTCGAGTGCGACGGCGCGTCCAGCAGCCGCGACACGCCACTGCTGCCAGTGAAGCAGGAGCAGGAACCGGAGCCGTGGTCTCCGTGGCCTGACGCTTCCTCCTCCTCCAGTGCTGCACCACCGCCTCCTGCCCAGTGTCCGCGGCGGCGTGGTCCTTCCCCTGGGACCCGCCGGCATTCTACTACCTCACCGGCGAGGACAGCGACGAGGAGTAGTCGCCGCGGTAGGGTTTCTTTTTTAAAATTATGTTTTATATTTCTGCATTTATTTTCGCATCCTAAATGTAATGTATCTATATTAATATAAAAAAAGTTTAAAAACATTTGCGTCGGGCCGCTGGGCTGGGACGCGACCCAAATGGGCATTTGAGCGGATAGAGCCCATTTTCTGTCCGCACCCTGATACGTCTCCAACGTATCTATAATTTCTTATGTTCCATGCTATATTATACCAAGTTATTACATGTTTTATATGCATTTTATATAGTTTTATGCATTTTCTGGGACTAACCTATTAACAAGATGCCACAGTGCCAGTTCCCTGTTTTCTGCTGTTTTTGGTTTCAGAAAAGTACTTAAGAAAATATTCTCGGAATTGGACGATTTCTTTTCAGAAGTCAGTTTTTATTTGGGAACGTTCCAGAGCACCGAAGAGGAGTCGAAGACGGAGCCCGAGGGGCCCACACCACCCCCAGGCGCGGGAGCCCTCCTGGCCGCGCGAGCACGTGGTGTGGGACCCACGGAGCTCCACCGACTTCGCCCTTTCGCCTACATATACCCCCCAGACCAAAAACCCTAGCACGGTGTTCGATATTTCCTCCACGGGTCCCGAGCGCCGCCGCCATCGAAGACAAGATTCGGGGGACAGAAGTCTCTGTTCCGGCACCCTGCCGGGACGGGGAATTGCCCCCGGAGCCATCTCCATCGACTCCACCGCCATCTCCATCGCCGTTGCTGACTCCTACGATGAGGAGTGAGTAGTTCTCCCCCGGGGCTGCGGGATCTACGGTAGCCATGTGGTCTATCTCTCTCTCCCATGATGTGATCTTTTATGTGATCATGAGCTTTGTAACCTAGTTGAATATGTGATGCTACTCTTTATCTATTATGCACTCTAGAGGTTACTTTAATATGAACTCCGGGGTTATTCACGGTTGTAACGGTGACAGTGTGTGCACCGTGTGTGATTCCTTTATGACGTTGTTGGTGTTAGTTTACTCTGACTTTGAGGGTGCTCTTGTAGCCCTACACAATGAATGGTGTTTATCATCCAACATGAGAGTGTTTGAGAGTAGTGTTTATTTATTTAACTTTGATGTCATTGTTGAGAATGTCCACTGGTGAAAGTAGGATCCCTAGGCCTTGTTTCTAAGCATTGAAACACCGTTTCCAACAAGTTCTGCTACATGTTTGCTTGATGCCATTTTTATTACAGATTGCAATTACTACTTATAATCATCCATATTACTTGTATTTCACTATCTCTTCGCATAACTAGTGCACCTATACATCTGACAAGTGTATTGGGTGTGTTGGGGACACAAGAGACTTTTTGTATCTTAATTGCAGGGTTGCTTGAGAGGAATATCTTTGACCTCTACCTCCCTGAGTTCGATATACCTTGGGTGATTCACTTAAGGGAAACTTGCTACTGTTCTACAAACCTCTGCTCTTGGAGGCCCAACACTGTCTACGAGAATAGAAGCGTGCGTAGACATCAAGCTATTTTCTGGCGCCGTTGCCAGGGAGGTAAGGTAAAAGGTACTCACATCCTCTGGCTACTAAGCTATTTTCTAGCACCGTTGCTGTTGTGTGAGTGCTCGAAGTTATTTCCTTTAGATCCTGCAGTTAAATCTTTTTGTTTCTTGTTTTTATTTTCACTAGTTAGGCTTAATGGAAAACAACAAAAAAATTAGAGATCTTTATGAAATTTATCTTGAATTAGGACATGATGCTTTTGAAGAGAAAATTAAAAAACCTATGGAACTTTATTTGCATAATAGTGGTAGTAATGTTATTAGTATAAATTCTTTGAACACCATTATTGCAAATGCTATGGAAAAGTCTAAGCTTGGGGGAGTTGGTTTTGATGAGCATGATATTTTTAGTCCCCCAAGCAAGGAGGAGAAAATTTTCTTTGATGATACATTGCCTCCAATATATGATAATTATAATCATTGTGATATTTTCGGTCCACCTACTGTTGAGGATATATTTTATGTTGATTACAATATGCCTCCTATATTTGATGATTATGGTGATGAGAATAATAATGATAGCTATTTTGTTGAATTTGCTCCCACTACAATTAATAAGAATGACTATGCTTATGTGGAGAGTAATAATTATTTCATGTGTGTGGCTCATGATAAGAATGTTTTATGTGATAATTATGTTATAAATTTTATTCATGATGCTTCAAGTGAACTTATTGATGATAATGATGAGTATTGCTTAAATATGCTATATGATAATGCTTTAGATGATGGTCCTATTCTTATTGATAATCCTCTATGTTTAGAAGTTGTTACTTATTTATGTGAGGATAAAAATGATATAATTACTGCTTGTGTCATGAGAGTCCTACTTTGTTCTTGAATTCTCCTAATTACACCATGGAGGAGAAATTTTCTTATGTTGAGAAATACTTATGTGATTTGCAATTGTCTCTAGTTCCAAATCTTTGTTGCAACCATGATCTTAAACTTGATATTGATCTTAATAACTATTTTGAAAGAGGGAAGCATGCTAATGAATTCCAAAATAAATTTAATGATCCTCTTTATGTGCCTATGTTATCTAAGTTAAATGATTCTTGTGGTTATATGGTTGAATTTATTTCTACTACTGAAAATTATTATGAGAGAGGAGAATATGGTTATAGAAGTTTTCATGATACTAAAACACCTCTCTATATGCTTACAGTTTTGAAGTTACTCTTGTTTTATCTTCTTATGCTTGTCACTTTGTTCTTTGTGAATTTATTTGTGTACAAGATTCCTATGCATAGGAAGTGGGTTAGATTTAAATGTGTTTTGAATTTGCCTCTTGATGCTATATTTGGTTTTTCAACTCTCATTTTTATGAGAGCATCATAAAAATCACTATGCCTATCTTAATGGCTATAAAGAAAGAGCTTTTGGGAGACAACCCAATATTTTATTTCTGTTATTTTCTTTTATATTGAGTCAAGGAACATGCCTACCTCTGTAGCAATTCCTTTGTATCTTTATTTTATTGCATTGTTGTGTCAAGTTAAGCCTCTAGTTGAAAGTTGATGCTAAATTGGGATTCCTGCAGGAAACGTTTTTCTGCTGATCACCGTTAAATTCATAACTCATCACAGAAAAATCCAAATAATCTGCCCTTTTTTGTGCGTAATCCTCAGATATATATGCAACTTTCATTAGTTTTGAGTTTTCTGATCTGAGCAAGTTAAGTGCCTCGAAAAAATTCGTCTTTACGGACTGTTCTGTTTTTGACAGATTCTGCCATTTATTTTGCAATGCCTCTTTTGCTATTTTTATTGGATCTTTTTATCCTATGAAGTATCAGTGGCTGTAGCTAATGTCCAGTAGCATTGGTAGCAATTGTGTTCCTACAGAATATCATAATTTTTCGTGCACTAACCATCTAATGAAGTTTACTCTAAGTTTGGTGTGAAGGAAGTTTTCAAGGATCAAGAGAGAAGGATGATATGATGTGATCAAGAGGATAGTAAAGCCAAAGCTTGGGGATGCCCCGATGGTTCATCCCCAACATATTTCAAGAAGACTCAAGGGTCAAAGCTTGGGGATGCCCAAGGCATCCCCTTCTTCATCAACAAACTATCAGGTCCTTTCTAGTGAAACTATATTTTAATTCCGCCACTTCTTATGTGCTTTTCTTGAAGCGTCGGTTTGTTTTTGTTTTTGTTATTTTCATTCTCTGAATAAAATGGATCCTAGCATTCCTTTGTGGGAGAGAGACACGCTCCGCTTTTTCTTATGAATACTCGTATTCTTCACTTATATTTGTTGAGTATTCTTCTATGTTACTTCAATGCTTTCTAGCTCTTGTTTTTCATGCATCTCTTGCTACAGCTGTTAGCTTTATTATGTTATACTCTCATATCTCATTGTTATATACTTAGAGAGTTTATCTTTTAAATAAGTTGATTGGTGTTTGGTTGGAAACAGAAAATGCTAAATGTGGTAGATGGTATAAAGAAAGATATACATGATCGTATGGATTGTTATCTTGCATGTTGTGGTGCTTGGCAATTGTTTTGAGCTCTCAAGTAGATCATGTTTAAGCTTTTACATCATGTAGTTAAAACCTATTAGTGAGGAACTACCGTAAAACTTGCTGAAATTTGGTTTGCATGTTTGGTATCTCTAAGGTCTAGATATTTTCTAGTTAAAGTGTTTGAACAACAAGGAAGACAATGTAGAGTTTTATAATGCTTGCAATATGTTTTTATATACGTCTTGTTGTCATAGTTTATACTTGTGTTTGTTTCAAACAACCTTGCTAGCCAAAGCCTTGTACTGAGAGGGAATGCTTCTCGTGCATCCATAATCCTTGAGCCAAAACCCATGCCATATGTGTCCACCATACCTACCTACTACATGGTATTTCCTGCCATTCCAAGCAAATACTTCGTGTGCTACCTTTTATTATTCAAAACATATTATCTCTTATTTGTGTCAATGTTTATTAGCTCATGAGGAAGTATGTGGTGTTACGGATATCAACCTTGTCATTTGCTTTTAGACAGACTTTCACAACCGGACTAGTGGCATATACATCCTCTTATCCATTAACTTTGCAAAAAGAGCTGGCAAATGGGGTGCCCAGTCCCAATTAATTACAACTTTAACCGCTGCAATCTCTTCACATTTTTGCCCTGATCCAATCAGTCAAGCAATGACAACAGTTTTTAACTATATGTGTAAACAAAAGAGATAAGATGGATGATCTACCTTGCTGGTAGAAATAACGTCCTTCATGGGAGCCGCTCTTGAAAGTCTGGTTGACAAGGGGGGTAGAGTGCCCATTACCATTCGTTGACAACGACAAACACCGCTCAAAACTTACTTTTATGCTCTCTATATGATTTCAAAAACCTATAAAACTAAGAAGCTCTAGCACATGCTTGTATCCCTGCTTCCCTCTGCGAAGGGCCTATCTTTTACTTTATGTTGAGTCAGTTTACCTACTTCTTTCTATCCCCAAAGCAAACACTTGTGTCAACTGTGTGCAACAATTCTTATATGCTTACTTTATTGCACTTGTTATATTTCTTTGTGTTGACAACTATCTATATGATATACATGTTCAAAAGTTGAAAGCCAATGCTGAAACTTATATCTTCCTTTGTGTTGCTTCAATGCTCTTTTGCTTAGATAATATTGCTTTATGAGTTAACTCTTATGCAAAAAAATTTATGCTTGTTTGAAAGTACTATTCATGAAAAGTTTTACTTATATGATGTAGTTGTTTACTCCTTGTTTATTTGTTTGCAAATTATAGATCATTGCCTTGAGTCACTTCATTCATAACATGAGCCTTACATTATATTATGATCAAGATTGTGTTTAAGCATGTCACTTCAGAAATTATTCTTCTTTTATCGTTCTTGCCTACTCGGGACGAGTAGAACTAAGCTTGGGGATGTTGATACGTCTCCAACGTATCTATAATTTCTTATGTTCCATGCTATATTATACCAAGTTATTACATGTTTTATATGCATTTTATATAGTTTTATGCATTTTCTGGGACTAACCTATTAACAAGATGCCACAGTGCCAGTTCCCTGTTTTCTGTTGTTTTTGGTTTCAGAAAAGTACTTAAGGAAATATTTTCGGAATTGGACGATTTCTTTTCAGAAGTCAGTTTTTATTTGGGAACGTTCCAGAGCACCGAAGAGGAGTCGAAGACGGAGCCCGAGGGGCCCACACCACCCCCAGGCGCGGGAGCCCTCCTGGCCGCGCGAGCACGTGGTGTGGGACCCACGGAGCTCCACCGACTTCGCCCTTTCGCCTACATATACCCCCCAGACCAAAAACCCTAGCACGGTGTTCGATATTTCCTCCACGGGTCCCGAGCGCCGCCGCCATCGAAGACAAGATTCGGGGGACAGAAGTCTCTGTTCGGGCACCCTGCCGGGACGGGGAATTGCCCCCGGAGCCATCTCCATCGACTCCACCGCCATCTCCATCGCCATTGCTGACTCCTACGATGAGGAGTGAGTAGTTCTCCCCCGGGGCTGCGGGATCTACGGTAGGCATGTGGTCTATCTCTCTCTCCCATGATGTGATCTTTTATGTGATCATGAGCTTTGTAACCTAGTTGAATATGTGATGCTACTCTTTATCTATTATGCACTCTAGAGGTTACTTTAATATGAACTCCGGGGTTATTCACGGTTGTAACAGTGACAGTGTGTGCACCGTGTGTGATTCCTTTATGACGTTGTTGGTGTTAGTTTACTCTGACTTTGAGGGTGCTCTTGTAGCCCTACACAATGAATGGTGTTTATCATCCAACATGAGAGTGTTTGAGAGTAGTGTTTATTTATTTAACTTTGATGTCATTGTTGAGAATGTCCACTAGTGAAAGTAGGATCCCTAGGCCTTGTTTCTAAGCATTGAAACACCGTTTCCAACAAGTTCTGCTACATGTTTGCTTGCTGCCATTTTTATTACAGATTGCAATTACTACTTATAATCATCCATATTACTTGTATTTCACTATCTCTTCGCATAACTAGTGCACCTATACATCTGACAAGTGTATTGGGTGTGTTGGGGACACAAGAGACTTTTTGTATCTTAATTGCAGGGTTGCTTGAGAGGAATATCTTTGACCTCTACCTCCCTGAGTTCGATATACCTTGGGTGATTCACTTAAGGGAAACTTGCTGCTGTTCTACAAACCTCTGCTCTTGGAGGCCCAACACTGTCTACGAGAATAGATGCGTGCGTAGACATCACACCCCGACGCAAACGGACGAAATCGAACATGATTTGGTCTCAAAATGCGTCGGGCCCGTTGGAGATGCCCTTCTTATATCTTTCTTATATCTGCAATCATCAACAATAGAAATCTAAAAGATATATTGGTGAGCCTGCACCAAGCTCTCCTAGCGATTTTGCGTTCTGGACCGTCGGATCTTCATCGCGGAGCGCTCATGGCCGTCCGATCGCGCGCTGACTATTTCTTGCAAGTTTTGGGTCCACCCGTCATTCTCCTTTCGGGTGAGAAACCATGTATAACTGAAAGTGGGCAAAAACGAGTGGAGGAGATAGTTTCCGACCCCACTCGAGGTCGTGCGACGTGCGTATAAGTTGCCTTCACGAGCAGATATTTTCACCACGGGCCACTCCAGAATCCTTGCCGCCACACTCTGTTTCCCTCCTCTTTTCACTCTCTCTCTCAGACGCCGCCGCCGCAGCCGGCGCTCCTGTCACGCTCCCCCTGTTGTCGAGGTCGCGCCGCCACCCAAGACAAGCGGGCGGCCGCCATTTACCCATGAGCCATCCCTCGGAGAGCGGCGGCAGATAAGAGCATACAGGGACGACGAATCAAATGTGTTTCTCCCTCTTCCAGTTCTGATATCTCTCTCGCTCCTGTCTCACCTCCTCTCTCTCTCTCCCCCCCAGCCACCGTCAGCGATGACGCGGAGGCGGCGCACGCGAGGAGCTGGACCTCCAGCACCACGCCCTGACTCCACGACGACCGGCCGTGACGCCATCTGGTCGCCAGCGCGTCCATGGCTACGTGTTCAAGGTCCTCCGGCCGCCATACTGCTGCACCGAACGTCCAACCAGACCTTCTCTTCCTACCCATCTACAGCAAGGTGATTTTTCTAGGCGAGAATTGATTTTAACCCTCCAGCTCGCGCGCTTGCCGCCTTCGATCATATGCCCCCATGTTCGTTTGCCTTCCTCTCAGCACTGGATGTGGCCTAATTTTGGCTCACTTCCCCCTCTTGCGCTATTATTACTTGATTTAGCTGGTAAGGAAAGAACCTAGACTTAATGAATTGGGATTTGCCAAATCTGCTCCGTCTACTTTCCCTTCCTCAACGCACGAGCACGAGAGAGAGGGTTCGCGTAGCCCGTTCTTCATTATGTCCCCTACGATAGCCGCCAGTCTCCAGAGCCTGCCGTCCATTGCTAGCCCAATGTAAGGCAAGCTCGCTCCTCTTCTATTTTTCTTAGATTTTGTGCTCTTCCTCTACACCCCCCCCCCCCCCCCCCCTAGGTGTTGAGTGGGATTAACTTGGGGATTTAGTGGGAGGGGCTGGATTGACGAAGGGGTGTGCTGCTACTCTACCACCAAAGTCTACAGCAAAGGAAAGAAGAACAAAATAACTTAAAAGAGGAAGAAATTAAGCGATCTGTGAACTTTTTTGTGGCTGTGATGAACTCGTGTGTGAGGTGGAGACTCACTTTTATTTGCTCTGTACGTGAGGTAGAGACCCACTTCTATTTTTCCTTCACGCAGTTCTGTAGAACCTTTGTTGAACTAGGTACAGAAGTGTGTCTTATGAACTGGAGTTTCTGTTTGGGTGTTATACACTAACAAATGTGTTAACCAGTCCAGAGGGGTTATCAACACTAGTTGGGAGAAGCCCATCAGTGGCGCACCAAAAAGGACATTCTGTGGCGCACCCAGAAAAATGGGTGGTGCGCCACAGAATTCCTGCCACTAAATTGTAATTCTGTGGCGCGCACCCCACCCCCACCCCCACCCCCCCTGCGCCATAGAAACTTACCAGTGGCGCATCCTTGGTCGTGCGCCACATAAATGCATGCGCCACAGAAAACATGTGGCATGCGCCACAGAATAATTTGCAAGAATTTTAGAAATTTCTGCCACTGTACAAATATAGGTATATATACAGGATTTATACAGATATATTATAAACAATGATATATTTGACACAGTAGATTAAAACAGAACAAATACACAGAAGTCACACGAGTAGAGAAGTCGATGTTACAATTAGTAGAGAAGTCTTATTATTACAAACTAGAACCTAAGCTAGAACAAGTCGCACGAGTAAACTACTCGTCGTCGGAGCTGGTGTTATAGAAGAAGTCGGACCACCTGTCATCATCGGTGTCCCAGTGTTCCTCGCTCTCCCTCTGGGCGGCCTCCCGACGGCGGTGCCGGTCTGCCCTCCTTTGCTCCCTTCGGTTCCTGAAGAATGCCTCCTCGTCGGCGACGTCCCCCGGGAACTCCTCCCTCCACCGGCGCATCAGCTCCTCATCGTGCTCGGCGATGGCGATCCGGCGCTGCACCTGGCGGTGGCGGTCACGATCTTCGTCGGTGAGGAGGGTTGGCCGTGGCACGAGGAACTCCGCCTCCACGATGTCCGGGCAGTCCGGGAAGTTTAGCTTGCTCCGCGGGCGCCGGAAACGCCACGCGACCGCGTCGTATGCGCGCGATGCCTGCTCTGGCGTGGCGTATGTCCCGAGCGTCTGCCGAAATCCGCCGACACGGATTTCGGCGTAGTAGGTGCCGTTGGGCCGCTCCCGAACACTACGGAAGCCGGACGACCCGCGGTGGCGCGGCGGCGTCGTCTACACAAGAGGAGGTTCAGCGGTTATTAAAACACATTAAACTTGCGTAATGGTGACATCTAAATAAAAATTCTAAATGAAGTATGTCAAGACTCATAGCATGCCTCATATATAAACAAATCATCGATATTGTAAGACTTATAGACAAAACAAGATTCAAAAAAATTATGCCTCATACTTGGAAACACACAAGGAATCCTGATAACTTTGTTGAACCAAGTAGGAGGCACACAACTTATATGTGTGCATGATACAAAGTTCAACAAACTATCAGGATATCATAAAGTGCGCCACATTATTTTAATCATCGGTATTTTAGAAATGAAGTAGGGTCAACTGAAAAGCATGCCTCATACTTAGACTGGACACACAAATTCAGAGATGGAGTTAGCGAGATCCAGTGGTATGCAGAAAATGTGTATTCGTGCATATCACAGGTCTCACTAACCCCATCTCTGAATCACACGGTGTCACAACCGTTTAATCATTGGCATCCCTAGAGAATACAAAACTAAAACAAGCAAGGCCTCATATGGAATTGTTTCAGGGACGGTGTGAGCGAACAACGTGGAATGAACACTACATATATGTTCAGACAACATGGTTCACTCACACCTCCCTGAAGATATATGCAACATGCAACCATCTAATCATCGGCCAAAAGTAGTTATCTTAAACTAAGCCAACAAAATCAGACTAACACATGATAAATAAACAAATTTTAGAAATGGAATTGGGTCAACTAAAAAATCTTGCCTCATACTTAGGCTGGAACACAAATGGTCCGAGATGGTGTCAGTGAGAGCCAGTGGGATGCAAAAAATGTGTATTCGTGCACATCAGGTCGCATTCCACTGGCCCTCACTAACACCACCTCTAGATCTCACGGTGTCACAGCATTTTAATCATCGGCATCCCTAGAGATCGAATACAAAACTATAAACATTTGAATCATCGGCATGACATGACTTGCACTGGAAATAGACAACAAAAAACTAGGGTAGGCCTCATAATATAGGCACTGGAAGAAAACCACAATTGGTTGTATCCAACCAAGTAGTTGCACAATTCGAATGTTTGTGAAGTGTACTTGGTTGGATATATCCAATTGCGGTTCACTTAGTCCTTTTTCTAATCATCGGCCGGATTCTGAGTACATGTTTCTATAACAGGAATCAAAACACTTTCTACTAACAGACCAAACCAGCAAATGAAGTAGAGTCACATTGTTTTAATCATCGGCAAGAGCTCCTGCTATTTCTATTTATAGGTGACAAATAAGCTATGGTTGTGCTAGAACCCTACAATTTAACATCTTGTTAGAACTTAACAAATTTTGATCTGTAGAATTGAGATGGCCCAATCCGATGGACCTATACACGTGCCCTCCATTGCAACTTTGGAGCAGGAGCTGCATGTCGTCTATCGCAACGAGAAATATCGAATCTTGTTCATTCTTGACCACACCTCAATGTCATGACTCTAATTGGTCATCACTATCAAGAGGCATTCTAATGGTTCCACCGAGCATTATAAAGAACGACAATATGGCATGAACTACGAATATATCTTTGGCTTATCTATAAATACTACAACAATTATGTCGGCTCCTCTCCTTACTGATTGTTAACAAGATTTTCCGATGACTGAATCTTCACATTGTCTTTCTCAACTTGTTTCGAAAGAGGATTTATATATGCCACAACTAGCATGATGTGTTGAGATGGCCAAAAACACGATCTCGCAATTAATGAAGAACTAATCGCAGGTGACAAAATGGTCATACCTCAGAGAACAAATCGTGGTGGAGGTTGAGAAGGCAGGGACGCGACGAGGTTGAACGGGGACGACGATGGCAGCGCGGGGCGAGGAAGGCGGATGAGTTTGGGGGAAGGGAGCGGCCGGGCGCGGTGACGGGTTGGGAGCCGCGGAGGAGCGGTGTCGAGGTCGAGTCCCGCAGCCACCGCCTTGTGCCGCTAGCCGCCGCCGTCACCGTCGTCGCCGTGGCCAGAACTGGCTACTGCTGCGGCCTGCGGGTGGTCACGGCGGGGGCGGTCGAGGTGGGGGTGGGAGCTGAGAGGGTGGGGGAGTGGGGTGTGGTGGTGGCGGAGTGCAGCGGCGGCGGCGGTGGGGGATCGAGGAGGAGGAGCGAAGGGGATCGAGGAGAAGGAGCGAAACCCCCTGTCCATGCGCGCACGGCAGATCTAAATGAGGCAGGCGCGGGGCGGGCCCACGTGTAAGTGGCGTTACGTTATAGATATTCTGTGGCACACCTGGCCCATGCGCCACAGAACGTGGGAATTTTGTGGCGCATGGCTTAGGATGCGCCACAGAATCACCACTTTCTGTGGCGCATGGGTTGGGTGCGCCACTGAAATGGTCCCGGGTTTTGAAAATCGCACGGGGTCGTGGGGCCCACTGTCTTTCTGTGGCACATGGACAGGGATGCGCCACAAAAAGCAGGTATTCAGTAGCGCATGGGCATGTAATGCGCCACAGATATCTCTGGCGCACGTTTATTGATGCGCCACTAAATCTTTTTTGTGGCGCATGGGCCAGATGGTGCGCCACAAAATGCCATCCTAGCCATAAGCCTTTTTCTAGTAGTGCAACTACAATTAGACAGACTTGGGGGGTTCAGAGGAAGGCATACGAACAAAGGGGTATATGATCTAAGGCGCGCGAGCTGGGGTGTTAAATCAACTCTCCCCATTTTTAGCTCTATTCTGTTCTGTGTGTGGATCTGAAAATAGCATTCTATTCTCTGTAATCTGGTGTGCTATGAATGAAGAATAGGGGTAAAATTTCCTATAGTAAAACCCAGTTTGCCGTGGAATCTGCATTGTTCTCATGCCTACTAATCTATTGGTGCAGGATTGTCATTCATCTCTATTTTTTCGGGTGTGTCATGGAAGAAGATGAAGTTGAGCTGCCCTTTGTAGCTCACTTATTCTGGTCCTTCGAGTACTAGCAGATTCTATGGAGTCGAGTTCGCCGACTGAGACTACTTGAAAAGAAAGAGCCCTCGACCAACCAATCTCACGACGATGAGTCACCCGCATACTTAACAAAAATGAAAATAGAAGAGCAACACTAGTTTATCTAACAACTTGCAGGTTAATCTGGTATTCGTGGGTAAAATGTAAGTAGGATGTAGTACTTGGCAACACTCAAGGTAAAATGCAAATTCTTGGTCCATCTACTTTCTTGACGATTAATTGCTGCAATTATGGGTTAAGATAAAAAGGAATGCCCCATTTTAATTTAAAAGTAGGAACATATTATTGCAGATGGAGATCTTGATAAGTGCATATCTGCAATAATATCTATCAGGCACAACATATATATTCTGGTTCCATTGAACTCAGAAAAATAAAGTGACTGTCCACAACATGCAACAACAAAGTGACTGTCCACGACTTGCAACAACAAAGTGTCTGTCTTTAAAGCTTATTTTAATTTATGGGACTTCAGATCGCGAACTTAAAGAATTGTCGCCTGATTTACTATTTTAGGATTTATGAAACCCATAAAGGAAGTTCAGTTTGGAAGTAGAACTTTAAATATATGTAGTGATTCCCTCTGTTATTCCACACCTATTGCTTCACAATCCCGCTCTCTGTTTACTCACACAGTTTCCTTTAGTTAATATTTTTCTTGCATCAATTGTTTGCAGCTGATGCTAGCTATTGAATTCTTTGTTAGTTTCGCGTATTTTTGGTTAGTTTAGTCTGTGTAAATTATTATGATGTGTGGTATTTGTTTCTTTCCTTGCTTGCAGTTGGACTCTAAAGATTTTGTGTCCAGTTGGATTGCCCCAAAGGCCTTTGCTCATGTTATAATTGATAGTGTTGTTCACTAATTCAGGCCCCTGTTGTAATATTCGGTTGTGATTTCGTCCAGAGCAGCAGTAAATTAATTCAAACGAGGACGAATGGCTCAAACGTTATACATGATTCCAATCTTGCGAGACGCGGCACAACAGGGACTGAAAGAAATTCCCTGGCATCCTCTGCTTCTTCTGCCGTGGCTGCTCTAGGAAGAAGGCGTGGAGCATTTGATGGCACCGGTGAGATTCTTTCTATTTCTTCTCTTTTCCTCTTTAGTTCTTTTTTCTTCTATATATCCATTTCTGATATGGTTGGTTTGCATATGGGGTTAGCTACTTTTGATTTACTTGAATTTTCAGATGTAAGATTTAGCAGTCCAAATCTAGCACTAATTAGACCTTGAAATTTTCGTTACACTGGTCCTTGAATCGAGATGCTTATTTGACTGTTAGTGGTCCAAATCTCCTGCTTCTTTTGTTCGACTCGAGGAAGACGTTTGGACAATTTGTAATTGATGGCTTTGTGTTACCAATGCTCTTCGATAGATAATTTCAGGACATGATCTTCTTATCAATCTGAGTGTTGAAAACAATGTATTGGTTTGGTTGTCACGTAAAGCCAACTGACCATAGATGGAAAATTTATAAGACTATTGTGAACTTGTGTCTCTGCTCTCTTATTTAGTCTCAGTTAAATCTTCTATAACATAGTCTTTTGCTAATTCAAAAGATCTATATATCTTCGTTCTCATATGGTTTACATATGTAGTTCAGAATCCTACTCGCCCTTTGTTTAACAATGTTGCACTAATTTTTTGTTTAGGCAGTCAGCTCATTTTTTCAGCAATATGACAAGCACCGCTTCTCTTTTGCATGTTACAACACAAGTTAAGTTTGCATATACAATTTCTGTTTACTGGACACATCCTCATTTCAGGACATATGATTCACCAGGTAGTACAGCTGTCCTGAACACATGGATATCCTATTTCACATTTTGATGCATAGATGAATACAACTGTGTTTGATGGTTCATTTCTTTTGGTTCAGTTTGGTTCAGGTTTTGATGCATATAATAGTACACAGTTTAACCTATTTTCAGATTTTGATGCATAGATGAATGAACCATCCCCTTTTGTTATATTGACACCTGCATGCTTCAGAGTAAATGATATTTTGAATGTTAGAAAGATCGACGAAAACAATTGATGCAAAATTGTGGGATATTTAGCTTGATTTTCTATACCAGTGCCCCTTCACTAATTCTCTAGCGGTGAGTTTTAACATCATTTGTTCATCTTTTTCTTATTTGTTTCCTTGCAGATCTCGGATTTTTTTCCATTGCCCTCTAGGCAACGACTCCCTTGAGGTAAAGGACTACTTTCCTCTTTCCCGGTCAGAAACAATGCATTTCCTCTTTTTTTATTTGTTAATAAAAATCGGTTTTCTACATATAGACATTTTCTAGGTAACCTTTCTAATTTATCTATGCAGCTTCCTCAAAAGAGTTAACTTTTCTTCATTACAACTTCACAAAAATGACATTTAACAATATGTGTATCCACATGAATATTTATGCTTAACGACGAGAGGTAGCCAGAACATATGGACTGGTGACCAGAATGCAAGAACTTTCTTGTGGAAACTTTTCCTTAACTGCGATCCTCACTTTAACTCCTAGAAGTATATGATTTAATTTATTTGTCACTTTTTCTTGGATCAACTTGAAACTTAGGAAGAAGTGGAAATATAATGCTTTTGTCAAAGAGATATATATTTCCTTTATTGTTGAGTTAGCTTTTTGCGCCCCTTACATTTCTGATACACATCTCATCTAGGATACTGTTAGTTACTTATTATACTATTGCGTCCTTTATTGTAAATTAGAACAATATTTGCCATACTTCATTTTTGAATAGTAAGAATAATCTGTGTCTCTGCATGTTATTGGTTTTGAAGTATTCACTGTTGACCCTCCTACGCCGCCTTATCATCGACCATGATGGAGGGTTCGAGAGCAAGGAGGCAAAGTGGCAACAACCAACACATTCATTCATGCTCGCTGAGCCCCTCCTGGTATGAATTTCTTTGTTGCATTGTTTTACTGTAATGAAAAAGAGATGAACCTTTTTTTCTTGATTCTTTAGAATAATTTTACACATCAACTATTTGATTTGGGATCTTCTACTCTGGTATGGGACCTTAGCCTTTTGCATAGGACTATTATGGCCCTTATTCTGCATGCTTGCTAATTAATTAGGGATTGAATAGAAGCTGTTTTTGGTCTACTGAAGATGTGATTTGACCATCCATTTATGGTTCCATTCTCTGAGACAATTCCATGACAGTCTTCTAATTATGATCTTTCTTGATTTATCAATCCATCGATAAAGCTGTTGTAGTGTCATGATCTATGTTTTCTTTGTGCCAAAGTGAACTTATTTATCTTGAATTCACTACATCCTTTTACCATTTCATTTCTTACTTCCTCTTCTATCTGTGTAATTTTTACGCCCCTCTCACTCTAATTAAGATACATGTGTTTGGATACAACAGGTTTAGAATGCCTGGCTGTCAATTCTTTGTTGTGAAGAATTTTGTGTTTCCATCAAACCGTCACTCCTTTTATGCAATACTTTTCTTAGGTTATATATGAATGATTAGTCTAAAAGGAACACCAATTTGCACAACATTTAGATGAGCTATCACTACTTTTGTTGCAGTTCTGGTGTATGAAAGATTTATATTAAGCCACCCTGCATATGCATCGTTGTTAGTACCACTCTGATTGAACTTTTTTTTGCACATTGTAGGATTCCTTAAAGCTATTTCTTACTGTTCATTTGCTTTGTGTCCTAGGTGATTATCATGACTGTCCTTTCTCTGTTATGAATATATTGTGTTGTTATGTCTTGCTCTACCGATTTAGGTTTTCTCCTTTGCTGGCTACTCATGTGTTATGTGTTCCATAGTTGTTGTGTTGTATTATTTTCTTTTTTCATTATTCGAGTTCTGCACAGGACCGAATTCTGTTAATTCATTTTGCCCATTTCTTTTCTCGGTTTAGGCAATCACCTCATGAATCGATTGTAAATTATTGCTTGCCATCTTTGTAATCCGATTGCAGACATTTGGTTCACTTGAACTTATTATTGAAGAACATGTCACATTTTGTGTGCACTAGATCCTTAGCTGTTCTATATCGGACAAGTTCTGCCTATTATGTCGTTAGATTATGTTGAGTAACAAGAATGAGTTGTAAGTGAGATCGTTGAATCTCCTATTGTAATGTAGTAAAATATGTAAATGCTACACTATGTATACTCAAATTTTATACCGATTTAAAACTCTATTATAAGGAATGAATCTAACTAATGTGCCTTCTGTTTACATTTCTACATGTTTGTCGACATTGTTATCTATATCTATTTGTTTTTTTTTTCATACTATTTTATTTCGATGTTGTCAATATTATAATAACAAAATAAATATTTTAACTAATAATATTTCATTCCCTTTTAACATTGCCAAAACAATCTCCATACGATAGACGATGAAAAAGGCTTCCCTTTTAACATTGCCAAAACAAACCTCATACAATAGACGATGAAAAAGACGTTATCTCTGGGCTAATAATTATCCTAAAATCAGGTGGCGCGCGGCAAGCGCGCCCCAAATCTAGTAGATAAAACCAGGTGGCCTGCTTGACCGAAGACTGAAGAACTCGCCGGATCGAATGACTCGTAATTTAAGTTCAGAAATAGTATTAACCACCATGTGCGTACGGACACACGCGTACTCCTCTAGATATTGATCGCCGGCGGGGCCCACCGCAAACCTGTGGATCTGCTCCTCTTCCGTTGGCGTTGGGACATGGGTAGGGATGGCACCCGCAGGGTATGGGTAAGGGTAGAGCCACCCCATACCCTTACCCGTTGCATTCAACCTTACCCGTCACCCATACCCATACCCTTGTGCGGGTACAACTTTTTCCCGTACCCTTCACCCGACAGGGTAAAGGGTTACCCGTGGGTAAAAATACCCTCGTTTGCAACACAACAATAATTTTAACCAGCATCACAATACATAATTGTGATTACCAGCACATTGTCAAAAGCAACACACTGTATATATACTTATAAATAACAACATTTGCACATAAACAACACATGCATACAACAACGCTTGCACATAAACAACAACACATTTTAATGGTAAATAATGACACATAGTCATAAAACAACAATACTTAGTTATACGTTTTAAATTCACAAACTCACGACAAAGTACATAATAATTTTGACCGTACATAGGGCTGCAAAAAAATTATTATACAATAATTATTATCATTAGAAGGGTACATGGGTATGCGGGTATGGGTTATATGAATCCATACCCGTACCCTCTCCACCCGATGGGTACAAGATTTCCCCATTTATATACCCTTGAGTATTTTGTTTCCCCAAACCCTTAACCTAACAGGGTTTTTACCCGCAGGGTACGCGGGTAATGGGTACCCATTGACATTGACATCCCTAGACATGGGAGGGGCAGGTTGCTCTCACCTTATTAATTCCGAGTCAAGCTATCTGTATTACCCGGACCGCCTAATTAATTGTGTCCTTCCCTCCGTGCATGCAATGCACCTCCTCTCTCTGTTTTTGTCCTGCTTCGCCATCCATCCATGTGGCATCTCCTTCCTTATATAAAAAGGAGCCACAACTCACAACGCCATTGATTCACCCCTTTGGCGCTTCCCATCTTCTTCAGATCACACCATTCCTCCTCTCAACTCTCAACCTCCTCTTCCTTTTTTCCGCCTTGTTTTCTTCCCTTCTTCCCATGGCCGTGCAAGCGCACTATGGCGATGTGCCCGGCGTGGATTACGCCAAATTATTTGCCACGGTGGTCGCGGCCAACAACGGCGTCTACAACTGCTCCACGAGGGTTGCCAGCGGCGGCGCGCAGAGCGACCTGACCGCCTGCAACAACGGCGCCGTCGCGTCGCGGAAGCGCGGCAGGGAGGCGGCTGAGCAGCACGTGTCGTCGTCGTCGGCGGCGCTGCTGCCGATCCCCGGCATGATGATGGCGAAGCCCGAGGCGGACCGGTTCATGGAGTCCGCGTTGGCGTCAACCAGCGGTCGTCCTGCCGTGCCGGCATCGGCATTCGCCGACGCGCTCGTGGCAGAGGAGCTGTACCGCCAGAACGCCGAGATCGACGCTCTCGTGCGGATGGAGCTCGACAGGACGCGCGCCGGGCTGGAGCAGGCGCGGAAGCGGCAGTGCCAGTCGCTGCTCCGCGCGGCGTCGGCGGCCGCCACGCGACGGCTGAGGGAGAAGGAGGCGGAGCTGGAGGCCGCCCGGCGGTGCACCGTCAGGCTGGAGGAGCGGCTCCGGCAGGCGGCGGCCGAGAGCCAGGCGTGGTGCGGCCTCGCGCGCAGCAACGAGGCCGTCGCCGCCGGTCTCCGCGGCACCCTTGACCATCTCCTCGTCCACGCAGCTCCCGCCCCCGCCGAGGGCTTCGGCGAGTCGGACTTCGCCGCGGCCGCCCACGACGACGCTCAGTCCTGCTGTTTCGAAACAGCCAAGGAGGACGCCGGCCATAAACGGGCGTGCAGGTCGTGCGGCGGGCAGGAGGCGTCCGTGCTGCTGCTGCCGTGCCGTCACCTCTGCCTCTGCAAGGCGTGCGAGCCCAAGCTGGAGGCGTGCCCCGTCTGCCTCGGCGCCAAGAACGCCTCCGTCCACATTGCGATGAACTGATGATCAGCAGTTACCGGCCGCCGTCCAACATCCATCGCTCTTGTGGACGTTTGAGCTCAGTAATTGGCCAGTTAGATTAGACTAATTGCGTTTCGTTCTTTAACGGAAGACCGACCGGGTTATGCCGCTCAGTGTAATTTAAAAACGATTGACATTGTTAAGGCCTCTCTCCATTGGATTGAAAGATTTCCGGGACTCTATTTCATACAATAGTATTTTTTCCTTAAAAAAATCTTTTTTAGATTAAAAGAATGTCATGTCCAAAATTCTTATGAATTGCATTCCTACACCCTACTTTCCTAGAAATTTCAACATCCACTCCAAACTGTTTTTTCACTCATTCCATTTTTTCTATGTTTTCCTCTAAATCACCCAAATGGCTATTCCTATTGTTTTACTATGTTTTACACCTCCAATCTTTTATCAAATTTCTATTGTTTTTCAATTACTCTATTTTCTAATCATATGATCCAAACATTCCCTTAATCCATTAAACCTGTGAAAACTTATTCGCGCAATATAATGCATGCTCTCTTTTCACAAGGTCTGTGAAAACTATAATCCATTTAACATCTTGTTAGAACTTAACAAATTTTGATCTGTAGAATTGAGATGGCCCAATCCGATGGACCTATACACGTGCCCTCCATTGCAACTTTGGAGCAGGAGCTGCATGTCGTCTATCGCAACGAGAAATATCGAATCTTGTTCATTCTTGACCACACCTCAATGTCATGACTCTAATTGGTCATCACTATCAAGAGGCATTCTAATGGTTCCACCGAGCATTATAAAGAACGACAATATGGCATGAACTACGAATATATCTTTGGCTTATCTATAAATACTACAACAATTATGTCGGCTCCTCTCCTTACTGATTGTTAACAAGATTTTCCGATGACTGAATCTTCACATTGTCTTTCTCAACTTGTTTCGAAAGAGGATTTATATATGCCACAACTAGCATGATGTGTTGAGATGGCCAAAAACACGATCTCGCAATTAATGAAGAACTAATCGCAGGTGACAAAATGGTCATACCTCAGAGAACAAATCGTGGTGGAGGTTGAGAAGGCAGGGACGCGACGAGGTTGAACGGGGACGACGATGGCAGCGCGGGGCGAGGAAGGCGGATGAGTTTGGGGGAAGGGAGCGGCCGGGCGCGGTGACGGGTTGGGAGCCGCGGAGGAGCGGTGTCGAGGTCGAGTCCCGCAGCCACCGCCTTGCGCCGCTAGCCGCCGCCGTCACCGTCGTCGCCGTGGCCAGAACTGGCTACTGCTGCGGCCTGCGGGTGGTCACGGCGGGGGCGGTCGAGGTGGGGGTGGGAGCTGAGAGGGTGGGGGAGTGGGGTGTGGTGGTGGCGGAGTGCAGCGGCGGCGGCGGTGGGGGATCGAGGAGGAGGAGCGAAGGGGATCGAGGAGAAGGAGCGAAACCCCCTGTCCATGCGCGCACGGCAGATCTAAATGAGGCAGGCGCGGGGCGGGCCCACGTGTAAGTGGCGTTACGTTATAGATATTCTGTGGCGCACCTGGCCCATGCGCCACAGAACGTGGGAATTTTGTGGCGCATGGCTTAGGATGCGCCACAGAATCACCACTTTCTGTGGCGCATGGGTTGGGTGCGCCACTGAAATGGTCCCGGGTTTTGAAAATCGCACGGGGTCGTGGGGCCCACTGTCTTTCTGTGGCGCATGGACAGGGATGCGCCACAAAAAGCAGGTATTCAGTAGCGCATGGGCATGTAATGCGCCACAGATATCTCTGGCGCACGTTTATTGATGCGCCACTAAATCTTTTTTGTGGCGCATGGGCCAGATGGTGCGCCACAAAATGCCATCCTAGCCATAAGCCTTTTTCTAGTAGTGCAACTACAATTAGACAGACTTGGGGGGTTCAGAGGAAGGCATACGAACAAAGGGGTATATGATCTAAGGCGCGCGAGCTGGGGTGTTAAATCAACTCTCCCCATTTTTAGCTCTATTCTTTTCTGTGTGTGGATCTGAAAATAGCATTCTATTCTCTGTAATCTGGTGTGCTATGAATGAAGAATAGGGGTAAAATTTCCTATAGTAAAACCCAGTTTGCCGTGGAATCTGCATTGTTCTCATGCCTACTAATCTATTGGTGCAGGATTGTCATTCATCTCTATTTTTTCGGGTGTGTCATGGAAGAAGATGAAGTTGAGCTGCCCTTTGTAGCTCACTTATTCTGGTCCTTCGAGTACTAGCAGATTCTATGGAGTCGAGTTCGCCGACTGAGACTACTTGAAAAGAAAGAGCCCTCGACCAACCAATCTCACGACGATGAGTCACCCGCATACTTAACAAAAATGAAAATAGAAGAGCAACACTGGTTTATCTAACAACTTGCAGGTTAATCTGGTATTCGTGGGTAAAATGTAAGTAGGATGTAGTACTTGGCAACACTCAAGGTAAAATGCAAATTCTTGGTCCATCTACTTTCTTGACGATTAATTGCTGCAATTATGGGTTAAGATAAAAAGGAATGCCCCATTTTAATTTAAAAGTAGGAACATATTATTGCAGATGGAGATCTTGATAAGTGCATATCTGCAATAATATCTATCAGGCACAACATATATATTCTGGTTCCATTGAACTCAGAAAAATAAAGTGACTGTCCACAACATGCAACAACAAAGTGACTGTCCACGACTTGCAACAACAAAGTGTCTGTCTTTAAAGCTTATTTTAATTTATGGGACTTCAGATCGCGAACTTCAAAGAATTGTCGCCTGATTTACTATTTTAGGATTTATGAAACCCATAAAGGAAGTTCAGTTTGGAAGTAGAACTTTAAATATATGTAGTGATTCCCTCTGTTATTCCACACCTATTGCTTCACAATCCCGCTCTCTGTTTACTCACACAGTTTCCTTTAGTTAATATTTTTCTTGCATCAATTGTTTGCAGCTGATGCTAGCTATTGAATTCTTTGTTAGTTTCGCGTATTTTTGGTTAGTTTAGTCTGTGTAAATTATTATGATGTGTGGTATTTGTTTCTTTCCTTGCTTGCAGTTGGACTCTAAAGATTTTGTGTCCAGTTGGATTGCCCCAAAGGCCTTTGCTCATGTTATAATTGATAATGTTGTTCACTAATTCAGGCCCCTGTTGTAATATTCGGTTGTGATTTCGTCCAGAGCAGCAGTAAATTAATTCAAACGAGGACGAATGGCTCAAACGTTATACATGATTCCAATCTTGCGAGACGCGGCACAACAGGGACTGAAAGAAATTCCCTGGCATCCTCTGCTTCTTCTGCCGTGGCTGCTCTAGGAAGAAGGCGTGGAGCATTTGATGGCACCGGTGAGATTCTTTCTATTTCTTCTCTTTTCCTCTTTAGTTCTTTTTTCTTCTATATATCCATTTCTGATATGGTTGGTTTGCATATGGGGTTAGCTACTTTTGATTTACTTGAATTTTCAGATGTAAGATTTAGCAGTCCAAATCTAGCACTAATTAGACCTTGAAATTTTCGTTACACTGGTCCTTGAATCGAGATGCTTATTTGACTGTTAGTGGTCCAAATCTCCTGCTTCTTTTGTTCGACTCGAGGAAGACGTTTGGACAATTTGTAATTGATGGCTTTGTGTTACCAATGCTCTTCGATAGATAATTTCAGGACATGATCTTCTTATCAATCTGAGTGTTGAAAACAATGTATTGGTTTGGTTGTCACGTAAAGCCAACTGACCATAGATGGAAAATTTATAAGACTATTGTGAACTTGTGTCTCTGCTCTCTTATTTAGTCTCAGTTAAATCTTCTATAACATAGTCTTTTGCTAATTCAAAAGATCTATATATCTTCGTTCTCATATGGTTTACATATGTAGTTCAGAATCCTACTCGCCCTTTGTTTAACAATGTTGCACTAATTTTTTGTTTAGGCAGTCAGCTCATTTTTTCAGCAATATGACAAGCACCGCTTCTCTTTTGCATGTTACAACACAAGTTAAGTTTGCATATACAATTTCTGTTTACTGGACACATCCTCATTTCAGGACATATGATTCACCAGGTAGTACAGCTGTCCTGAACACATGGATATCCTATTTCACATTTTGATGCATAGATGAATACAACTGTGTTTGATGGTTCATTTCTTTTGGTTCAGTTTGGTTCAGGTTTTGATGCATATAATAGTACACAGTTTAACCTATTTTCAGATTTTGATGCATAGATGAATGAACCATCCCCTTTTGTTATATTGACACCTGCATGCTTCAGAGTAAATGATATTTTGAATGTTAGAAAGATCGACGAAAACAATTGATGCAAAATTGTGGGATATTTAGCTTGATTTTCTATACCAGTGCCCCTTCACTAATTCTCTAGCGGTGAGTTTTAACATCATTTGTTCATCTTTTTCTTATTTGTTTCCTTGCAGATCTCGGATTTTTTTCCATTGCCCTCTAGGCAACGACTCCCTTGAGGTAAAGGACTACTTTCCTCTTTCCCGGTCAGAAACAATGCATTTCCTCTTTTTTTATTTGTTAATAAAAATCGGTTTTCTACATATAGACATTTTCTAGGTAACCTTTCTAATTTATCTATGCAGCTTCCTCAAAAGAGTTAACTTTTCTTCATTACAACTTCACAAAAATGACATTTAACAATATGTGTATCCACATGAATATTTATGCTTAACGACGAGAGGTAGCCAGAACATATGGACTGGTGACCAGAATGCAAGAACTTTCTTGTGGAAACTTTTCCTTAACTGCGATCCTCACTTTAACTCCTAGAAGTATATGATTTAATTTATTTGTCACTTTTTCTTGGATCAACTTGAAACTTAGGAAGAAGTGGAAATATAATGCTTTTGTCAAAGAGATATATATTTCCTTTATTGTTGAGTTAGCTTTTTGCGCCCCTTACATTTCTGATACACATCTCATCTAGGATACTGTTAGTTACTTATTATACTATTGCGTCCTTTATTGTAAATTAGAACAATATTTGCCATACTTCATTTTTGAATAGTAAGAATAATCTTTGTCTCTGCATGTTATTGGTTTTGAAGTATTCACTGTTGACCCTCCTACGCCGCCTTATCATCGACCATGATGGAGGGTTCGAGAGCAAGGAGGCAAAGTGGCAACAACCAACACATTCATTCATGCTCGCTGAGCCCCTCCTGGTATGAATTTCTTTGTTGCATTGTTTTACTGTAATGAAAAAGAGATGAACCTTTTTTTCTCGATTCTTTAGAATAATTTTACACATCAACTATTTGATTTGGGATCTTCTACTCTGGTATGGGACCTTAGCCTTTTGCATAGGACTATTATGGCCCTTATTCTGCATGCTTGCTAATTAATTAGGGATTGAATAGAAGCTGTTTTTGGTCTACTGAAGATGTGATTTGACCATCCATTTATGGTTCCATTCTCTGAGACAATTCCATGACAGTCTTCTAATTATGATCTTTCTTGATTTATCAATCCATCGATAAAGCTGTTGTAGTGTCATGATCTATGTTTTCTTTGTGCCAAAGTGAACTTATTTATCTTGAATTCACTACATCCTTTTACCATTTCATTTCTTACTTCCTCTTCTATCTGTGTAATTTTTACGCCCCTCTCACTCTAATTAAGATACATGTGTTTGGATACAACAGGTTTAGAATGCCTGGCTGTCAATTCTTTGTTGTGAAGAATTTTGTGTTTCCATCAAACCGTCACTCCTTTTATGCAATACTTTTCTTAGGTTATATATGAATGATTAGTCTAAAAGGAACACCAATTTGCACAACATTTAGATGAGCTATCACTACTTTTGTTGCAGTTCTGGTGTATGAAAGATTTATATTAAGCCACCCTGCATATGCATCGTTGTTAGTACCACTCTGATTGAACTTTTTTTTGCACATTGTAGGATTCCTTAAAGCTATTTCTTACTGTTCATTTGCTTTGTGTCCTAGGTGATTATCATGACTGTCCTTTCTCTGTTATGAATATATTGTGTTGTTATGTCTTGCTCTACCGATTTAGGTTTTCTCCTTTGCTGGCTACTCATGTGTTATGTGTTCCATAGTTGTTGTGTTGTATTATTTTCTTTTTTCATTATTCGAGTTCTGCACAGGACCGAATTCTGTTAATTCATTTTGCCCATTTCTTTTCTCGGTTTAGGCAATCACCTCATGAATCGATTGTAAATTATTGCTTGCCATCTTTGTAATCCGATTGCAGACATTTGGTTCACTTGAACTTATTATTGAAGAACATGTCACATTTTGTGTGCACTAGATCCTTAGCTGTTCTATATCGGACAAGTTCTGCCTATTATGTCGTTAGATTATGTTGAGTAACAAGAATGAGTTGTAAGTGAGATCGTTGAATCTCTTATTGTAATGTAGTAAAATATGTAAATGCTACACTATGTATACTCAAATTTTATACCGATTTAAAACTCTATTATAAGGAATGAATCTAACTAATGTGCCTTCTGTTTACATTTCTACATGTTTGTCGACATTGTTATCTATATCTATTTGTTTTTTTTTTCATACTATTTTATTTCGATGTTGTCAATATTATAATAACAAAATAAATATTTTAACTAATAATATTTCATTCCCTTTTAACATTGCCAAAACAATCTCCATACAATAGACGATGAAAAAGGCTTCCCTTTTAACATTGCCAAAACAAACCTCATACAATAGACGATGAAAAAGACGTTATCTCTGGGCTAATAATTATCCTAAAATCAGGTGGCGCGCGGCAGGTCGCCCCAAATCTAGTAGATAAAACCAGGTGGCCTGCTTGACCGAAGACTGAAGAACTCGCCGGATCGAATGACTCGTAATTTAAGTTCAGAAATAGTATTAACCACCATGTGCGTACGGACACACGCGTACTCCTCTAGATATTGATCGCCGGCGGGGCCCACCGCAAACCTGTGGATCTGCTCCTCTTCCGTTGGCGTTGGGACATGGGTAGGGATGGCACCCGCAGGGTATGGGTAAGGGTAGAGCCACCCCATACCCTTACCCGTTGCATTCAACCTTACCCGTCACCCATACCCATACCCTTGTGCGGGTACAACTTTTTCCCGTACCCTTCACCCGACAGGGTAAAGGGTTACCCGTGGGTAAAAATACCCTCGTTTGCAACACAACAATAATTTTAACCAGCATCACAATACATAATTGTGATTACCAGCACATTGTCAAAAGCAACACACTGTATATATACTTATAAATAACAACATTTGCAGATAAACAACACATGCATACAACAACGCTTGCACATAAACAACAACACATTTTAATGGTAAATAATGACACATAGTCATAAAACAACAATACTTAGTTATACGTTTTAAATTCACAAACTCACGACAAAGTACATAATAATTTTGACCGTACATAGGGCTGCAAAAAAATTATTATACAATAATTATTATCATTAGAAGGGTACATGGGTATGCGGGTATGGGTTATATGAATCCATACCCGTACCCTCTCCACCCGATGGGTACAAGATTTCCCCATTTATATACCCATGGGTATTTTGTTTCCCCAAACCCTTAACCTAACAGGGTTTTTACCCGCAGGGTACACGGGTAATGGGTACCCATTGACATTGACATCCCTAGACATGGGAGGGGCAGGTTGCTCTCACCTTATTAATTCCGAGTCAAGCTATCTGTATTACCCGGACCGCCTAATTAATTGTGTCCTTCCCTCCGTGCATGCAATGCACCTCCTCTCTCTGTTTTTGTCCTGCTTCGCCATCCATCCATGTGGCATCTCCTTCCTTATATAAAAAGGAGCCACAACTCACAACGCCATTGATTCACCCCTTTGGCGCTTCCCATCTTCTTCAGATCACACCATTCCTCCTCTCAACTCTCAACCTCCTCTTCCTTTTTTCCGCCTTGTTTTCTTCCCTTCTTCCCATGGCCGTGCAAGCGCACTATGGCGATGTGCCCGGCGTGGATTACGCCAAATTATTTGCCACGGTGGTCGCGGCCAACAACGGCGTCTACAACTGCTCCACGAGGGTTGCCAGCGGCGGCGCGCAGAGCGACCTGACCGCCTGCAACAACGGCGCCGTCGCGTCGCGGAAGCGCGGCAGGGAGGCGGCTGAGCAGCACGTGTCGTCGTCGTCGGCGGCGCTGCTGCCGATCCCCGGCATGATGATGGCGAAGCCCGAGGCGGACCGGTTCATGGAGTCCGCGTTGGCGTCAACCAGCGGTCGTCCTGCCGTGCCGGCATCGGCATTCGCCGACGCGCTCGTGGCAGAGGAGCTGTACCGCCAGAACGCCGAGATCGACGCTCTCGTGCGGATGGAGCTCGACAGGACGCGCGCCGGGCTGGAGCAGGCGCGGAAGCGGCAGTGCCAGTCGCTGCTCCGCGCGGCGTCGGCGGCCGCCACGCGACGGCTGAGGGAGAAGGAGGCGGAGCTGGAGGCCGCCCGGCGGTGCACCGTCAGGCTGGAGGAGCGGCTCCGGCAGGCGGCGGCCGAGAGCCAGGCGTGGTGCGGCCTCGCGCGCAGCAACGAGGCCGTCGCCGCCGGTCTCCGCGGCACCCTTGACCATCTCCTCGTCCACGCAGCTCCCGCCCCCGCCGAGGGCTTCGGCGAGTCGGACTTCGCCGCGGCCGCCCACGACGACGCTCAGTCCTGCTGTTTCGAAACAGCCAAGGAGGACGCCGGCCATAAACGGGCGTGCAGGTCGTGCGGCGGGCAGGAGGCGTCCGTGCTGCTGCTGCCGTGCCGTCACCTCTGCCTCTGCAAGGCGTGCGAGCCCAAGCTGGAGGCGTGCCCCGTCTGCCTCGGCGCCAAGAACGCCTCCGTCCACATTGCGATGAACTGATGATCAGCAGTTACCGGCCGCCGTCCAACATCCATCGCTCTTGTGGACGTTTGAGCTCAGTAATTGGCCAGTTAGATTAGACTAATTGCGTTTCGTTCTTTAACGGAAGACCGACCGGGTTATGCCGCTCAGTGTAATTTAAAAACGATTGACATTGTTAAGGCCTCTCTCCATTGGATTGAAAGATTTCCGGGACTCTATTTCATACAATAGTATTTTTTCCTTAAAAAAATCTTTTTTAGATTAAAAGAATGTCATGTCCAAAATTCTTATGAATTGCATTCCTACACCCTACTTTCCTAGAAATTTCAACATCCACTCCAAACTGTTTTTTCACTCATTCCATTTTTTCTATGTTTTCCTCTAAATCACCCAAATGGCTATTCCTATTGTTTTACTATGTTTTACACCTCCAATCTTTTATCAAATTTCTATTGTTTTTCAATTACTCTATTTTCTAATCATATGATCCAAACATTCCCTTAATCCATTAAACCTGTGAAAACTTATTCGCGCAATATAATGCATGCTCTCTTTTCACAAGGTCTGCTCGGTACACAACTATACTAATATCTCACGCTGCAAGTGGGACTATCTGCGGGGCCCTGCAAAACTGCAACTACTGTCGCATAGCTTATGCGGTTATGCAAACATCCCACATAAACCAGACGGCTGCATGCTGCAGCCGCGGCTGCCGCATAAACTCTAACTTCCCCTGTCTCTCTACAGCATCTTATAGTTCATGACGGCGTGGAGCACGGTGCAGACGGCGCAGGGCATGGCGAGGTCGTCGGCGATAAGTTCACGTGATCGAACCCGTGGACGCACGCGGCGACGGCTATGGCTGCGCAACGCGCCATCTCGGCCCACCCGGTTCCGAGCAAGAGTACCCGTGTGGGCCACGCCACGGCCGCTAAGCTTGCTTGGATAATCCTCTAACGTGATTTTTTTTGTGTTCCGGCTCAGTTAGCTAGCTGATCCCGGACTCGTGGCTCACGTTGCTCGCTATCGGTCTCTTCTCATGCCGGTAGGTGTCTGAGGAGGATTTGAGGCCTGGTGGAGGCATAGTGTGGCCATGGAGCCGCCGCGTGACGAGGACGGCGGCTTGCGTGGGTGCGCATGGGGCGACGACTTGGATCTCATGGCAGGTCTGGTGCCCATGCGGATCGGCGAACACCGGGTGCTCACCACCTGTGGCCAGCCCTTTGATAACCCACAAGTATAGGGGATCGCAACAGTCTTCGAGTGAAATAAAGCCAAATTTATTGATTCGACACAAGCGGAGACAAAGAATACTTATAAGCCTTAACAGCGGAGTTGTCAATTCAGCTGCACCTGGAAAAGCACTAGTAACAGGGGTGATGTGAAAGCAGCAGTAATATGAGAGCAATAGTAACAGTAACAGAGAGGCAATGGAACCAGAAAATAGTTGCTTGCGTGGAGTTGACGGGAAAGCAATGATGATTACAGAAGGACCGGGGTTCCCAGCTATCTACACTAGTGGTAACTCTCCAAGAACAAGTGTTGGGTGAACAATATACAGTTGGGCAATTGACAATTGTAAGGGCATGACAATGCATGCTAAGATAGAATATCCAGTCTATTAATCATGTAGGCCTGTTTTCCATATATAGTCATACGTGCTCGCAATGAGAAACTTGCATAACATCTTTTGTCCTACCAACCCGTTTGCAGCGGGGTCTCAAGGGAAACTACTGGTAATTAAGTTACTCCTTTTAATAGAGCACCGGAGTAAAGCATTAACACTTGATGAAAACATGTGATCCTCATATCAAAGCCATCCCCTCCGGTTATCCCAATTTCTGTCACTTTCGGGCCTCGGGTTCCGGACAAGGACGTGTGCAAACAATTTGTAGATACAATCTAAGCAATAATTATAGAGCTTAAATCTAAGATCATGCCACTCGTGCACTAGTGACAAGCATTAAACACAACAAGATTGCAGCAACAATAACTTCACAAACTTTGATGGATAGACTGATCATAATGTAACAATTTATCGGATCCCAACAAACACAACACCGATTACATCATATGGATCTCAATCATATAAGGCAGCTCATGAGATCATTGTATTGAAGTACATGGGAGAGAGAGTGCCAACTAGCTACAGCCAAGAACCCGTAGTCCATGGGGGGAACTACTCACAAACCATCATGGAGTCGAAGTGGAGGCGGTGGAGTCGATGGAGATGGCTCCGGGGGTCAATCCCCGTCCCGGCAGGGTGCCGGAACAGGAACTTCTGACCCCCGAAACTTGTCTTCGATAGCGGCAGCGCTGCGGAACTTTTCGTGTAATATGACGGATTGTTTTAAGGTTTTCACGTCAGGGGCTATATATGGGCGAAAGGGCGATGTCGGTGGGCGCCTGAGGGGCCCACACCACGTGGCCGCTCGGCCAGAGGGGGAGCCGTGCCACCACATGGTGTGTCCGCCTCGTGGCCCCCTCCGTCTCCTCTTCGGACTTTTGAAACGTTCCGAGAAAAATAGGGATTTTGGCTATTGTTTCGTCCAATTCCGAGAATATTTTCAGAACAACTTTTCTGAAACCAAAAACAGCAGAAAACAGGGAACTGGCACTGTGGCATCTTGTTAATAGGTTAGTTCCAGAAAATGCATAAAATGATATAAAGTGTATATAAAACATGTAGTAATTGGTATAATATAAGCATGGAACATAATAAGTTATAGATACGTTTGAGACGTATCAAGCATCCCCAAGCTTAGTTCTACTTGTCCCGAGTAGGTAAAACGATAACAAGAATAATTTCTGAAGTGACATGCTTTCACACAATCTTGATCATATAATAGTGTAAAGCTCATGTTATGAATGAAGTGACTCAAAGCAATGGTCTATAGTTTGCTAACAAATAGACAAAGAGTAAACAACTACATCATATAAGTAAAAACTTTTCATGGATAGTACTTTCAAACAAGCATAAAAAAGATTTGCATAAGAGTTAACTCATAAAGCAATAGTTTCTAAGTAAAAGAGCATTGAAGCAACACAAAGGAAGATATAAGTTTCAGCATTGGCTTTCAACTTTGAACATGTATATCATATAGATAGTTGTCAACACAAAGAAATTTAACAAGTGCAATAAGTAAGCATATAAGAGTTGTTGCACACAGTTGACACAAGTGTTTGCTTCTAAGTTAGAAAGAAGTAGGTAAACTGACTCAACATAAAGTAAAAGATAGGCCCTTCGCAGAGGGAAGCAGGGATACAAGCATGTGCTAGAGCTTTTTAGTTTTTATAGGTTTTTGAAATCATATAGAGAGCATGAAAGTAAGTTTTTGAGAGGTGTTTGTCGTTGTCAACGAATGGTAATGGGCACTGTACCCCCCTTGTCAACCAGACTTTTCTTATCTCTTTTGTTTACACATAGTTAAAAACTAGTATCATTGCTTGGCTGATTAGATCAGGGCAAAACTGTGAAGAGAATGCAGCGGTTACAGTTGTAATTAATTGGGACTGGGCACCCCATTTGCCATCTCTTTTTGCAAAGTTAATGGATAAGCGGTGTATATGCCACTAATCCGGTTGGTGAAAATCTGTCTAAAAGCAAATGACAAGGTTGATATCCGTAACACCACATACTTCCTCATGAGCTAATAAACATTGACACAAATAAGGGATAATAAGTTTTGAATAAAAGGTAGCACACGAAGTATTTGCTTGGAATGTAAGGAAATACCATGTAGTAGGTAGGTATGGTGGACACAAATGGCATGGGTTTTGGCTCAAGGTTTTGGATGCACGAGAAGCATTCCCTCTCAGTGCAAGGCTTTGGCTAGCAAGGTTATTTGAAGCAAACACAAGTATAAACTATGACAACAAGACGTATATAAAAACATATTGCAAGTATTAAAAAACTCTACATTGTCTTCCTTGTTGTTCAAACACCTTTACTAGAAAATATCTAGAACTTAGAGATACCAAACATGCAAACCAAATTTCAACAAGCTTTACAGTAGTTCTTCACTAATAGGTTTTAACTACCTGATGTAAAAGCTTAAACATGATCTACTTGAGAGCTCAAAACAATTGCCAAGCACCACAACATACAAGATAACAATTTATAAGAGCATGTATATCTTTTCATTATACCATCTACCACATTTAGCATTTTCTGTTTCCAACCAAACACCAATCAACTTATTTAAACATAACTCTCCAAGTTTTTAACAATGAAGCAAGAGAGTATAACATAAGATAACTAACAGCTCTAAACAAGAGATGCATGAAAAACAAGAGCTGAAAGTATTGAAGTAACATAGAAGAATACTCAATAAATATTAGTGAAGAATACGAGTATTCATAAGAAAAAGCGGAGCGTATCTCTCTCCAACAAAGGAATGCTAGGATCCATTTTATTCAGAGAATGAAAATAACAAAAACAAAAACAAACAGACGCTTCAAGTAAAGCACATAAGATGTGACGGAATTAAAATATAGTTTCACTAGAGATGACTTGATAGTTTGCTGATGAAGAAGGGGATGACTTGGGCATCCCCAAGCTTAGACGCTTGAGTCTTCTTAGAATATGCTTGGGTGACCCACAGGTGCATCCCAGAGCTTAGGCTTTTCACTCTTCTTGATCACTTATATCATTCTCCTCTCTTGATCCTTGAAAACTTCCTTCACACCAAACTTCTCATAAACTTCATTAGAGGGGTTAGTACTCAAAAACATTAATCCACTTTGGTTCTTTTGTGACGCATTGCAAGAACTCAATAAAACAATAGCTACAGCCCTCCATTATAAAGAACCTTGCTTAAAGTTCACAAGAGACAATGCAAAAAAACAGAGACATAATCTGTCAAAACAGAACAGCCAGTAAAGATGAATTTTTTCGAGGCACTTAACTTGCTCAGATCAGAAAACTCAAAAGTAATTAAAGTTGCGTACATATCTGAGTATCACGCACAAAAAATCCCAGGTCATTTCAATTTTTCTGTAAAGAATTATGAATTAAACGGTGGACAGCAGAAAAACTGTTCCTGCACAGAGATCCAAATCTAGAATCAACTTTCTACTAGAGATTTTACTTGGCACAACTATGCAATAAAATAAAGATACAAAGGAATTGCTACAGAGGTAGGCATGTTCCTTGACTCAATAAAAAAAAATTACAGAAATAAAACATGGGTTGTCTCCCAAGAGCGCTTTTCTTTAGTGCCTTTTAGCTAGGCTTGATAGTTGTAATGATGCTCTCATGAAAATAGAAAATGAAGCAAAATGAGCATCAAGAAGCAAATTCAAAACACATTTAAGTCTAACCCACTTCCTATGCATAGGAATCTGGTACACAAATAAATTCACAAATAACAAAGTGACAAGCATAGGAAGATAAAACAAGAGTAACTTCAAAACTTTCAGCATATAGAGAGGTGTTTTAGTACCATGAAAACGTCTACAACCATATTTTCCTCTCTCATAATAATTTTCAGTAGTATCATGAATAAACTCAACAATATAATCATCACATAAAGCATGCTTTTCATGATCTACAAGCACATAATTTTTATCAAGCTCCAAAATAGTGGGATTAAAACATTCAAACCCACTTTTCACAATTTTATAACAAGATGATTGATCATTCTCAAGAGATATGGGGCTCCAAGATAAAGTCAAGACCTCTCCAATCCCATTTTCAATAGTAGTACAATTAATATTATCAAGTAACATAGGACCATCATCTAGAGCTTTATCATAAACATTTTCTAAACAAACTTTCTTATTTCCATGCATTTCGAAATTAGGCACAAATAAAGGATTATCATAAGATTTATCAAAATAGCATGGATTATCATAGATAACAGTAGCATATTTATTCTCACAAGTTTTACTCATAGGGAATATTTCAAGAGAATCCATAGGAACATAACATTCATCCTCCTTTGATAAGCATGGGGGACAATCAAATAGTGTAAGAGATAAAGAGTTACTCTCATTAGAAGGTAGGCATGGGTAGCTAATCCATTCTTCCTCCTTTTGTTCATCACTCTCCTCCTCTTTTTCATCAAATGAGTTTTCAGGTTCAGCAATCTCTTCTTCCACAGGTTCCTGCAAATTGTGGATACATTCTTGTGCATGAGTGAGTCTCTCTTTATAATCAATTATATAATAATTATTGCTGAAATTTTCTATGCAATAATCAAGTATAGAAGAGACATAATCTTTAAGGTTATTACAAGCAACACAGGTTTCATAATTTTTAGACATGAAGGATTCTATTTTAGAAGCTCCCATAAATAAAACAAATTGTTCTACTTCTTCAAATCCAAGATGAATATAGTTATTCCAATGATAGTTCACAATTAAAGCTTCTTTACTAATACCACATTGGAATTTAAGATGTTTAGTATCCTGTTCAGAGCAACAATTTATATCATGGCGTTTAAGCAAAATTTCAGCAATTGTATTCAACTTTTTTAACACGCCTCTCATGACTTTCCCCTTATATGATCCTCTATACTCCATAAATAATTCAATAGAGGTTCTAGCATGTTCTTCCATAACAACAGGTTTTTAGATTTTCGGTTTTTAATTTTTTTATGGATTTTTAGGTATATAAGAAAAAATAAAACAAGACAAAATAAACTAGACAAAAGTAAACTAAACAAAACACAACTAAGTAGAAATAAACTAAGCACAAATAAACTAGACAAGACAAAATAAAATAAAAACACAGAGAGAGGTAGAGTGTACTCCCCAGGTGAACTTATGAGTAGAGCTATGCTCCCCGGCAACGGCGCCAGAAAATAGTCTTGATAACCCACAAGTATAGGGGATCGCAACAGTCTTCGAGGGAAGTAAAACCCAAATTTATTGATTCGACACAAGGGGAGACAAAGAATACTTATAAGCCTTAACAGCGGAGTTGTCAATTCCGCTGCACCTGGAAAAGCACTAGTAACAGGGGTGATGTGAAAGCAGCAGTAATATGAGAGCAATAGTAACAGTAACACAGAGGCAATGGAACCAGAAAATAGTTGCTTGCGTGGAGTTGACGGGAAAGCAATGATGATGACAGAAGGACCGGGGTTACCAGCTATCTACACTAGTGGTAACTCTCCAAGAACAAGTGTTGGGTGAACAAATTACAGTTGGGCAATTGACAATTGTAAGGGCATGACAATGCATGCTAAGATAGAATATTCAGTCTATTAATCGTGTAGGCATGTTTTCCATATATAGTCATACGTGCTCGCAATGAGAAACTTGCATAACATCTTTTGTCCTACCAGCCCGTTTGCAGCGGGGCCTGAAGGGAAACTACTGGTAATTAAGGTACTCCTTTTAATAGAGCACCGGAGCAAAGCATTAACACTTGATGAAAACATGTGATCCTCATATCAAAGGCATCCCCTCCGGTTATCCCAATTTCTGTCACTTTGGGGCCTCGGGTTCCGGACAAGGACATGTGTAAATCTAAGATCATGCCACTCGTGCACTAGTGACAAGCATTAAACACAACAAGATTGCAGCAACAATAACTTCACAAACTTTGATGGATAGACTAATCATAATGTAACAATTTATCGGATCCCAACAAACACAACACCGATTACATCATATGGATCTCAATCATGTAAGGCAGCTCATGAGATCATTGTATTGAAGTACATGGGAGAGAGAGTACCAACTAGCTACAGCCAAGAACCCGTAGTCCATGGGGGAACTACTCACAAACCATCATGGAGTCGAAGTGGAGGCGGTGGAGTCGATGGAGATGGCTCCGGGGGTCAATCCCCGTCCCGGCAGGGTGCTGGAACAGGAACTTCTGACCCCCGAAACTTGTCTTCGATGGCGGCGGCGCTACGGAACTTTTCGTGGAATATGACGGATTGTTTTAGGGTTTTCACGTCGGGGGCTATATGTGGGCGAAAGGGCGATGTCGGTGGGCGCCCGAGGGGCCCACACCACGTGGCCGCGCGGCCAGAGGGGGAGCCGCGCCACCACATGGTGTGGCCGCCTCGTGGCCCCCCTCCGTCTCCTCTTCGGACTTCTGGAACGTTCCGAGAAAAATAGGGACTTTGGCTTTTGTTTCGTCCAATTCCGAGAATATTTCCAGAACAACTTTTCGGAAACCAAAAACAGCAGAAAACTGGGAACTGGCACTGTGGCATCTTGTTAATAGGTTAGTTCCAGAATATGCATAAAATGATATAAAATGTATATAAAACATGTAGTAATTGGTATAATATAAGCATGGAACATAAGAAATTATAGATACGTTTGAGACGTATCACCCTTCTGGCTCGACCGCCCCAGCGAACACCTCCAGTGCTACCGGACCGTCTACAAGAAGTACTAGTTTTTCCCCCAACGAGAGAGCGCGCGCCGACCTAGACCTCCCCGGCCACATCTTCGTAGGCCGAGTCCCTGATTAGACCCCTGACGTCTGCTACTTCATCGACGACGAGTACCACCGTATTCAACACGCCAACAATTCGACATCCGCGACAACGTCGCCATGGTCATCTTCGAGCGCCGCAATGGGGCCTGCCTCAGCGTCGTTGAGCTCGTCATGACAACGCAGATGATTAACGGGACGACGTGTCGTCCACGTCCCTATAGGTGTGGTGGGTTATGCCTTGATCCTAGATGGGGCCAGTCTTCATGGATGAGTACTTGATGGACGTCTCGGGAGCTCAGTTCTTCGATGCGCTCGCTGATGCATGTAAAATGCATACATGAACTTTTGCATTGTATTACTTATATTTCAATCATATTTGCATCTTATAAGGGTTATATCATTATTTTATATTGATTTTGGGAATATTTCACAGTTTCCCTATTTTTATGGAATTAACCCTGCACTGTCAGAAAACCCCTTTTGCTATATTTTGATGTTTCAGGGACCCAAACGACGTCCAAATGACCTAATATTTCACGGGCATTAGTTTTTGGAAGGAACAAAGCGTAGGAGAAAAGAAAGCGAGAAAATGGAAACCTGAGAGCCAAAAGGGGGTGGCCCACGCGGCCAGATTCCTTGGCCGCGTGGGGCCCACCTTCTGGAGCCTCGAGCCTCCGATGCCGTCGATCTTCGTCCCCGTGTCTTCGTCTTGACCTAAAAGCAACTATAAAAATAGTTCCCCGACGGCTTTCGGAAGGGAGCGTCGCAGAAACACAAAACCACGAAACAGATACCTGGAGCTGTAGATTGGAGGGGGGAAACTCGGGCGGGGCGTTGTCGGCGTGGTCTCCATCTTCTCTAACGACTCCTCCACCGTCTCCATGATGAAGGAGTAGTCCACCCCTGGACTATGGGTTTGTGGAAGTAACTTATGTATCTCTCCTCTCTCTTGAGCTTCACTAATTAGTATCGTATGAGCTGCTGAACATGATTACGGTCATCTATGTAATACCTTTGTGGTGGATCTCTTTATGCGTTGATATATGTTTGAGATTGCAATTATCTGTTATGAAAGTAGATGCATATTATGTACCCCGTTCTTATTTATGTGTTCTGATCCAACATATGTATGAGGGTGTGTGAGGGGGAACGTCTGCATTAGTTGGAGTAACCGGGGGTGGCTAGTGCAGTGAACGTGAGAGAAAGTTCTGCGATCCATTTGGGTGTTTTACCTTACTTTGTTGCCTCACTAGGGATAAAAAGAAATACCTTGCTACCGGGGATGTTGGGTGTGACCATTGGCACTTCTCCATGATTAGGTATAGCATGTTCTTATTTTAACTTCATGTCATAGAACTTAAAGCTATACTCTGATCTATCTTAATTACTAGAGTGTTTTGATTTAGTTCGCATCTTGGTGGAGTATAAGAGAGGTTAATAACCAAAAGATCTCTATGTTGGGACGTGATGCCCATATTATTAATAACTTGTTGTGTTGCAATCTTATATGTCAATTCTTGTGCTCCATTATCTACCACTTTATTAAAGAGAGAGTGTATTTGTGAAACCATGAACCCCGGTCCATTTTTAATCATAAGAAACACCTTTCCAACACTTTTTAAGTACTTTTCATTTTCTACCATTTAAAAATCCGAATCGAATTTTTCTTCATCTTACTATTTACTAACGCACAATCAGATCCTGTTAAAAAAATATTTGTTCCTTAACAATTTGAAACAAACCTTCCAAGTACTTCAAGGACTTAAATACTCTTTAATAGATGAAAATAAAAGGATTTCGAATTTCGATAGTAACATAATGTTGGATCCATTCCTTTTGAATTGTCACTTTGTCCATCATGATTCTTGGGAGGAGACATCGGCAATAATTCAACTTGGACAATTTATTTGTGAAAATATATGTATATTTAAATCACACATAAAAAAATCTGGCCAAATTATTAAATACAAAAACACTTTTACATCTTGCATTCACAATACAAAACCCAAAAATATCATCCATCATTGTTTACACCATCCTTGCATATTTATTTACCATCATTGCATATTTATTTCTTGTTTGCATTTGTTATTTTCATATCTTTTACTTACACCTTGTGCTTGACAACCACTTGGTGAGGTTGAGTGCACAAAACAATTTACTTTGTTTTGCAGGTCTCATAAAAAAGGATAAGGAGACAACAGCTTTTGGCACATTTCCTCGAGGATATAAACGCTCGAGTCAACCTCATGGGGAAAATAAGTCTTTCCCTTACTATAAACTCTGCAGTTGGAGTCTCAACCTAATATGTATTCTTTTGACGCAGGTCAACTACGGTCATCACTCGTGCAGTCGAGGCTGCAGCGTCAACGGCCACGCAAACGGTATGCAGCATATGCGGCTACCATCGGACTTGTCGCTTATTCTACTTATTTTTATGCTTGAACCGTGGGAGCCCGCATATGCAGATAAGTGGGATTGGCAAGCGGCGCCGTAAAGGGCCTGCTCCCACTTGCAGCCTATCTAGATAGTGTTTAAGGCCTTCTTTGGATTGTAGGATTTTTAAAACGTAGAAATAGGAAAAACAAAGGATTGAGATGTCATGCATTTCAATTCCTACAGGATTTCAAAACATAAGAATTTTGTAAACGATGTCTTTGGATGGTGCACAGGAAACAAACACAGGAAATTTGAAGGAATGAGGGGAGAGAGTAGAGAGAGATAGAGTGTGAGTGCATTGGACTTCGTAAAGGAAAAATAAAATAAGGTTTGAGCTCATGTTGAGATTTCTATGGAATGGACAGCATAGGAATGGAATCCATAGGAATTTGGTGTGCTCAATCCTACAATCCAAAGGCATTCCATAGGATAAATTCCTATGGATTGGAATCCTCCAAAATTTCTATGGAATTCCTTTTTTTTTTAGAGTACGCCAAAGGCGTACCGTACTTTTATAGAAGGCAGAGGGTTTATGTACAAGCATAGTTTCAACATCTACAACCATATGTGAAACACTCACTCGAAAAGAAAAACCTAGGCTACTCTCTCGCAATCATGTCTCTCCCTCCTCTAAGCGCCGACATCCACAAATGAAACTCGTCTAAAACCCTAGTAGCTAACCTCTCAGCCGAGAACTGCTTGTCGGTGTTGTTGAAGACCCATGCGTTCCGGTCTTTTCAAAGACTCCAGGCCACCAGGATGACTAGGGCATCGAACAAGTTCCTCTCCTTGCTCTGAAAGCCCACCCTGCTCCTCTCCCACCATGGCTCCAGACGATCGGTCAACGTAGGTGTCGTTGCGCAAAGCTTAAGCGCCTCAAAAACCCTGAACCAAACCTCTCTTGCTTGAACACACTGAATCGTGATGTGTTTTACCGTGTCCACCTCCTGCAGGCAGACGAAGCAGGCCGATGGGGCATCCTGGAGACCATGCCTATGTCTTCTGTCCGAGGTCCAGAGCCTGTGTTGGATCGGGAGCCAAGCAAATATCTTACATTTGAGCGGAGCCTTGGCCTTCCAGATCCACTCTTGGCCGTTCATCCTCTCCCTTCCCTGGCAAAGCCTCTTGTAGGTTGCCTTTGCCGAGTAAACGCGCATGCTCGAACACGGCCAGCTGAAACTATCGCTGTGCTGGTTGTCGAGTCTGATCCCCGAGACCGCTACCCATAGCCTAATCAACTACATGTGGTGCTCCTGATTTGTCAACGGTCCGAGATCCAGCAGCCAAGTGTGATTCGTGAGCCCCGCTTCCACTGTCCTGCTATTTCTTCTCCTCGTGATTACTAACTCAGCGATGGCCAGCGCTATTTGTTGTCCTGAAACTCCATTGATCCAGTTATCCTTCTAGAGCCAGAGATCGCGTCCGTCTCCCACCTGAACTTTTGCAAGGCTATGAAAGACAACTAGGGCATTACTGTCCTTGATCATTGGCAGCCCTTGCCAGGGCCTCTCCTTGTCCGTGCGGGCTAGCCAGGCCCATCTAGTCCGCAGCGCAATCCCTTGTAGCTCTAGCTTCTTCACCCCCAATCCTCCGTAGCAATATGGCTGACAGATTCGCTCCCAGGCCACCAGACACTGCCCGCCATTTACTTCATCTTTACCTGCCTAGAAGAAAGCTCGCATCCAACTATTGAGCTCCTCCAACAGCCACAAGGGCGCCTCCCCGACCAACAGATGATGCACATGCCGAGCCGCCACCACTGCCTTCATGATAACAAGTCTGCCCGGCCGATCAATGAGACCTCACTGCCATTGCGGCATGACCGCGGTCGCTCTGTCGAGCATCGGCTGCCACTCTCCTTTGGTGAGAGGCCGCAGGGCCAGTTGCAACCCTAGATAGGGTATCAGAAAGTTTGCAATGCGGCAATTCAGCGTCGCAGCGACTCGTTGCTCCTCCGCAGCTGATCCCCTGATCAAGGTGGCCGTCGTTTTTTGCAGATTGATTCTCAGGCCCGAGGCCTCCCCGAAAACTCCCAACAACTCCCTGGCGTTAAGAAGATCCGTAGCCACTGGTCGATAGAAAAGAACGACATCGTCAGCAAAGGCCAAGACCATCTGCAGTGGTTTGATCCCAGGGATTTTGCTAAACATCTCTCCTTCTGTTGCTCTGACTATCAGGGTCGTGAGAACCTCCATCGCGATCACAAAGAACATCGGTGAGATCAGGTCCCCCTGGTGTAGCCCGCATGCGTGTTCGAAACTCCTCCCAGGCACCCCATTAACCAAAATCCTCATGGTCGCCGTGTTGAGAAGGGTCACGACCCTCCTGAGCCAGAGCTCACTGAATCCATATGTCTTAGAACCTTGAAAAGAAAGGCCCAGGCTATGGAACTCCTTCAGTCCAAAGAGGCTCTAAACTTTTGAGGATACGGAGACATCATAGACGTGCCATTGTCTCCCCAGTTAAGAGGTTGCCTGTTTTCGAAAAAAAAAGGTTAAGAGATTGTCTGGAGTACGCTTGTTTGTTCTTTTGTAAAAGAACTTCCATTGTTAACACAGAGACATGGTTGAGTACTTAATTGATGGGTGGCCGTTCCTCCCACGCATTAATAACACAACGGAAGTGCGGGATTCAATAGCAGCCTATAGCTACCGTTTCCGAGACAGATTATTCAATGTTAAAATGGGATGGGCGAAAGATAGCAGCCGGTCTCCGTAGTGCAGCTGTTGCAGGTGGGCGTGCGTGGGAGATTGGTATGCGACGTCAATGGACGGCACACTCTATGACTAGCATCAGCACCAGCAATACTGCATCTTGTGTCACTGGCCAGCTAGGTTGGACCATTTAGCCATAAAGCGAGCGCTGTACGTACCACGAACGTAGTAGCAGTACTAGTCATCACAACACTGGTGCTGCACATGGCAGTGCAGGGGCATGATCGGGTGAGATCTTTCCAGCTTTTTCAGACGAGTGGCATCCTATTCCTATTCGTGCTTTTGGTTTGGTGTCGGTCGGTGCATCCGTGCACGCCTCGTTCGTCCAGCATCTGCTGCTGCGTGGTCTGGTGTGGTGCCCAACCGAAAGCGAGCGTTGGGAAAAGACGTTGCGTCGGGTAGCTTTGGTTCATGCATTTCTGTGTCTGTGTGTGTGCGTGAGTGAGAGCTCTCCCTCTCTCTTTTGCTGTTTGGGCCGGCAGGTGCATCTTTCCTTCGTGTTCGATCATCATCGAGCGAGGGAGAAGAAAAGATCGACGACGATATGTAGGAGCATTATTCGCGCCCGTACCTTGGTGACACTTTGATTGAGAACATCAAAAGTGATGTCTTCCGTGTGCACGACGAAAGCACTCGACACACTTTCTTCTATTTCATCAATCATGCATGGATTCACTCATACAGTACAATGGAGCAAATACCAAAGAGTAGTACCTCCTCCATTCATGTTTTAACTTCTTTTTTTGTGTAATCGGATGTATAGATTTACTCATTTTGCGCGGCTTATAGTATGTATTTTAATATCTACTAAAACGTGTTGTATTAGGGAACGTAAGGAGTACATATGACGTACCAACATACTTCTATACCAGATGAAGATACATACATACTTGAGCAGATGATTAGGGCATGCTCAATGTGTATCCTGAGCGTGCTGCCGGGTCGACCGTGTCAGAAAACTGGTTTCATCTCTATTTACTTTATGATATAATATTTAACTAAAAGTTAACGGCAAAAAATGTTTGATGAAGAATTTGAAAAAACATATTGGATTCATTCTGCACCTAATCTATGCCTGCCACCTCCAACACTGTTGGTGGCAGGTGATGTATGAGCCGTGTGTTCCTCGCCCGAAAATAGGTGGCAACGGTACGAGAGAGGAAGATAGAAAGGGAGACAAGAGAAACGACATAATCCGTTGGGGCGTGATTTTCGGGTGACAGACGCAAATGGAATGGGAACAACGATACCATTGCCATTACTCATAGAGAGGGCCATTTTCAAAAAATCCGACATTTTGTGAAAAATTAAATAGATTACAAATTATCTCAAGAAATTAATCTAATCTAACCCTTCTTACTATTGCCAATGGCTCTTACGATAGCCCATTAACCCTACCGTCAAAAGATGTGATAGAAAAAAGGGTTAAAACAGAGTAAAAAAATAGAAAGATTTGTTTTCAACCGAAGTTTTGTCAAAAAGTAAAAAATTGTGGCTCCAACAAAGGTAAAACCTAGAAGAAGCTATCATTGAGAGGAGGAGGTACATTGCATGCCTTGTGCGAAAAGATGTGTTTGAATGGTGGATTTAATATTTAATTTATTTACATGTAGGGCCGACTTAACTAGTTGGTACATCAAACGTTGTTTATGGCCATAGTTCATCTCCAGTCGGATTGGGCCAATTTGACCCCATATCTATTTATACAAATTCACAGTCACACCCAGATGTGTCCGCACACAGGAACTGACACCACACTATATGTCCTCCCGTTGTACCATAGCCACCACTTTCAAAGTCTCAAATACATGCAAATACAGGCATCATGAATGTATGTGTAGTTCATCACAAACCTACCATACCACATACATTGCGATTATAATCACAACTAAGATAATAGTATCTCTAAATGTATATGGAAGGCAAATCTCCTTCTCGATGCAAATCTTTCGAGCTTCCTCATTTTCAACTGAGTTACATCCGGTCATGTGTCTTCGGATTATTGACGATATCATCAATATGCGACTCCATTTCCATCTTCGCCTTTTTCAATTCTCTCTTCTATAACCTATTTGTGCTCTCTTCAAACTTCCTCATTGCTTTCTCCATCTTCTGGTATGGCTATGAAGTTTAAATTTTCCAAAATATGAGTTTGTTTTTCCTTAGAGGCAATTATTCAATTCAGTTCTACCTAATCAAATTTTGAATCATAGATGATTATGTCAAAGTCAAATCAAACCCAACTGCATAAGAGCGCGAAATTGAGTAAACCAAAAAAAAACAGATCATGCGCAAAATAGGAGGTGGTGTTTGCTACGTCCTCGATCATTGATGTCCCAGGAGACAAGGGTAACGAAGACATGCTCAACGGGGCGATGGCGGGTGGTAAGAGGGATCACCTGACATCAATAGGGCATATGGTGGAGACGACACCTGGATATGATGTGCGGTAGGAGAAGACCACACATCGTGCTCGCCAGAAAGGCGGCCCCGTGGAGGTCTTCTCCGATCGAATTTTTGTTTAGGGTTATTGTTTAAATCTATCCCTAATATGCACTGTGAACTACGTTAATTAAGTGTTTTGTTATGAACATACGTTTTTATGTTGATGAACTAGTTTGATGATCAATGAGAGTAATGCAACTCGAAGTATCTTATTTTAAGTTTACAATACACAACTTAAGTACTCCCGATCCTGAAAATGTTTCGGGAGTTGTACATAAGAATTGTACTAATTGGTTCATTTCCAGCGGTAAACTTTCCGGATTGGAGGGAGTATTAAGTATCTACTCTCAAATATGATTTTCCATTTCTTGTTCTTTTTTTGATAATTGATTTTCCATATCTTAAATCCAGTTGATGGCTACCATAAACTCCGTTTAAGGTTTTCCATTATAACTATAGTTCATCAAAAACCTACCATATAATATCAAAATAATCAAAACATTGCAATTATAATCACGACTAAGATATTAATAGCTCCAAATGCATATGGAAGATAAATCTCCTTCTCGGTGCAAATCTTTTCAACTTCCCCATTTCCGACCGAGTTACACTGGTCCATGCATTACTTGTGACTACCGATGATAGCGGCAATATGCAACTCCATTTCAATTTTTTTCAGTTATCTTTTCTGTCATCTTGTTTGTGTCCTCTTGAAGCTTCTGTATTGCTTTCAACATCTTATGATTCGATTCTTGAGTTAGCTCAACTTCTTTTCGATCTTGTTTTTCTCATAGACATTGATGTTTATATTTTCCAAAATAAGAGTTTTACCTAAGACCATCATTCATTTGGTTCTCACACGCCGAATCACATATTGAATTGTAAATCATAATGTGTAAGTCAAACCAAACCCCAACTGCTTAATTTCGGATGAACACGAAACTGAGCAAACAAATAAAATCTTATCATGTTTTCATCGGAGGTGGTGTTCACCACGTCCTCATTGGTATCCTACGAGACCATGGTGGGGTGACACGCTCACGCGGACGATGGCGGGCCGCTAGAGAGGTCATAGGACAACGACAAGTTGGACTACGGAAACAACATGTGGAGATGATCTGTGGTAGGAGAACGCGACATATCGCACATCCACAGTGTAGAGAAGACGACGGAGAGCGCCGGCGGGTCATGGAAGGGGCGGCAGGTGAAATGCCCGACGAAAAGGCGCCCCCTACGGATCTATTCTTTGACTGATTTCTGGTTTAGAGTAGGGTTTCAATTTACCCTTATTATGTAGTGTGAACTATCAAAATTAAGTTGTTTGTTATGAATATATGTTTTTGGTATCTTAAATCCAATTTTACGGATACCATATACTCGTTTTAATGTTTATTGTTTTAACCAATCCGCTAGATATGCCCTTACAACTATAGGAGATGCCCTAATATGCAAATGGAGTAGAAACTACTAATGTCCAACTTATGCTCGACAAAAGGCGACCAGTCTATACATTTCTCTTTTTATCTAGTACCCCTTCTGAATGCAGATTTGTTGCACCCCAGTAACAGCTCACATGTTATTTTAAAAGTTTGAAAAATATAAATTTAAGTTAGAAAAGAATAAAAAGAAACTCCTATAATATATCTGCATGTTTTCTACATATATGCCAATTATGGGTGCAAAAAGTTTATATTTCAAGCTACATAAAAATAACAAAGTTCTGTTCAGAAAAAATCAAAATAATATGTTGCAACTGTTAGCAATGTATATATATGTGTGTGTTTGTGCATCAAGTTACATATTGTTTTGAAACATGGAAGTATGGTCAAATATCAGATGCACCGGACCTCCGTAGCCACTTCGGATTTTTGTCCTCTTCTTCCCTTGTTTTATGCGACAAGCATGCAACAGAAAGAAGCAATTATAGGACACATGTCGTAACCACCGTGACCCTAGACCGATATGTAAACAACTATTCAAATTTAAATTGGGTTGGTTACATCAGGAGGGTTTCTACGAGATGGCTAAGATGATATGGGAAAGACCGGCAATTGGTCAAACCCCGATCAAAGGAGGAATAATAAAATATGCGCTTTGCGTACGTAAACACCTACGTGGCTGGGCTAGACATATGGTTGGCCAATTAAAAAAAAAAGGAAAAGCTTCGCTTGTCGTCGATCATAGATGAATTAGAGGCTTTTGCGGAGACGCGCCCACTATCCACGCATGAGATTGACTTAAAAAATAAGTCCAATGCCGAGATGTCCGGACTTCTCCGTGAAGAGGATCTCAAATGGTATCAACGATCGAATGCCCAATTTTATTTTGGAGGGAGATTCGAATATGAGATACCTTCATAGCCTAGCGAATGGAAGGCATAGAAAGAAACACATTCATTCTCTTAATAAAGATGAGGGCACGATTGAAGAACATGAGCAGCTAAAATCTTATGTCACGAGCTATTATAAGAATATGTTCGGGGCACCAGACCAGAGTGATTTTTTGTTGGATGAAATGCGAACGGATTATATCCCGCAAGTTTCTGATGAGGAGAACGCCCATCTTACTTCTCAGTATTCCGAGGAGGAGGTTAAAAAGATCGTCTTCCAAATGGAAAACAACAAAGCCCCTGGTTCCGATGGTTTCCCAGCTGAGTTCTATCAGAATTACTAGGAGATAAATAGATAATCAAGATGGACTTGCTTGAGTTATTCCATGCGATGCATGCTGGACAACTTGAGATATTTTGCCTAAATTTTGGGGAGATAATTTTGTTGCCAAAGGTTAATGAAGCAGAAAAGATCGAGCAATTTAGGCAAATCTGTCTTCTTAACGTTAGATTCAAAATCTTCACCAAGACCACTTCTATTAGGCTAAATTCAGTGGTTGATCATGTTGTGCGACCAACTCAGACGGCTTTCCTGCAGGGCCGCAATATCCTAGATGGTGTTGTGGGTTTACATGAATCAGTTCAGGGGCTGCATCGAAAAAGCTTAATGGGGTAATACTTATGATAGACTTCTAAAAGGCTTATGATAAAGTCAAGTGGTCGTTTCTTCAGCAAACCCTTAGAATGAAAGAGTTTTCTAATGAATGGCGTGCTATGATTCATAACTTCATTTCCGGAGGAAGTGTGGCCATCAAAGTTAATGATGACGTTGGCAAATACTTCCATAAAGGCGATCCATTATCACTTTTATCAAATTAGTTGCTCATATGCTAGCCATTATCACTGAGGGTGCTAAAATGTATGGCCAAATTGAGGGGGTAATTCAACACCTTGTGGATGGTGGGTTATCTATTATTCAATATGCTGATGACACGATTCTTTTTGTGGAACATGACATGGAAAAAGCGAGAAACCTAAAATTAATATTATCAGTGTTCGAGCAACTTTTCGGTCTTAAGATTAACTTTCGTAAAAGTGAATTGTTCTGTTTTGGTGAGGCACAAGACGAGGCCGCCCAGTATGCAGAGTTATTTGGCCACGGGCAAGGTCAGTTTCTAATCAACTGTCTAGGCATTCTGATATATTTCAGAAGGCTCACGATTGCTCATTAGAAACACGTCGAGGAAAGGCTAGAAAAAGACTGAGTATTTGGAAAGGAAATTTTTTGTCTCTAGGTGGTAGACTGGTTCTCATAAATTCAGTAAATTGGAATATACTCTCTCTGATAATTGCGGATGGCTGTGTGCATCTTTTTGATGTAGAGGCCGGGGATCCGCACCCCCCTTTTCTAAAAAAAAAATGCTAACTAATATTGGACTGTATATGATTTCGTTCTTCCAATTGTCAAAGGGAGTCTTGCATCGGCTGGATTACTTTCGATCAAGATTTTTTTGGCAAGGGGATAATGAGAAAAAGAAATATCGTCTGGCTAAATGGAGTGTAGTATTCCGCCCTAAAGAATATGGAGGAATGGGGATTCATGATCTTTAGGCCAAGAATAGGGCTCTTCTCAGAAAATGGATGCTTAAGCTTCTCTCCGAAGAAGGGGTCTGGCAAACTTTACTCAGGAGAAAGTATATTGGCGCAAGTGCGTTGACTCAGATTTCTTGGAAATCAGGCGAGTCGCATTTTTGAGTTGGCCTAATGGAAACGAAGAAATTCTTCTTCCCATATGGTACTTTTTCTATTAAGGATGGTTCATAGAGAAGGTTCTGGTAAGATAGGTGGCTAGGCCCTACCCCGATCCGAGAACAATATCCTACTTTATATAACATTGTCCTTGGACATCACAAAAGCGATACAATCGCTAAGGTGTTGGAGAATTTCCCTCTGAATGTGACATTCCGAAAAGATCTTATTGGTCCCCGTCTAGCATTTTGGACTGAGTTGTTACAATGGTTGGCCTTTATCAACCTGACTCAGGGACCGATATGTTCCGGTGGAATTGACATAAAAGTGGTAAATTCATGATGGACTCTACGTATAAAGTTTTAATCCAACCAGATGTGCCAGTGGAGAATAATAAAAACCTCTGGAAGATGAAGATTCCACTAAAAAACAAGGTCTTTACGTGGTATCTGCGTCGAGGGGTAATTTTAACAAAGAATATCCTTGCAAAACGCAATTGGCATGAGAGTAAAAAAGTGCGTCTAGTATCACAAGGACGAGAAGTACTTATTCTTCAAGTGTAAATTTGCTAGTTGTATATGGTCAATATAGGTTCTACCTTATAGGCTTATACCCACCAACGAGTATTGCTAATATTTTTGGCACATGGTTGAACGGTGTGGACACTAGGTTTAAACAACTTATTAGGGTGGCAGGGCTGGCCGTAATACGGTCGATTTGATTTTGTAGGAATGACAAGTTTTTTCATGATAAAAATTCTTCTCTTATACAGGTAATCTAAAGGACTACTGCTACACTCCGTTTGTTTTCTCCGTTGCAACGTGTGGAGCATGACGACCTATTTACGAAGGTTTGTACAATACTGTAGGATATGACGAGAGTCTTTTTATCCCAACATGTATGACATCATAATTTACGGATCGACACTGCACCATCTTAAGCGTTTTTTACAACTTCTCATCATGATACGTAATATATCTTCTATTTTACTTTTGAACTTTAAACCTATCAGCTATGTGCATCTTGATTATGCAGATACCCGGGTGCAACTTTTAAATAATAAATCTCCTTTTACCAAAAAGTAGGACACATATCGCACTAGCTAGGTACTACTAATCTTGAATAGCTGGAGAAATGAAGATGAGCACTAGAATACGACTAACTTGGCATCATTATGCAGGAGACGAATGACTGGATCAATGTGCCTTCAGATTGTCGTGCCTTTTCTTCAGGGCAGGTCTGTTGATTGTTCTACTACTCGTACTAGAGGAGAATAATCAGTGGCACGCATGTTCGCTTTCTCTACTCCTCCCTTTATTTCTGGGTGCAATCAAAGTATGGTCTGAAATCAAGGACCTGGGGTAGGTTTCAGGTTTCCCTGAAACAAATCCATGTATTGAGGTCAGGTAAGTTTTGTCTTTGTCAACAGTTAATTGTCACGCATGATTTTCATACCTTTGCACCATGACTCGACACGATTTTGGCGTGGTCGTGGACAGTTTTTCTTCCACGCTGTAGCTTCTAGCAGATGTAGATGCATGTACCTGGGCTATTTTTCTTGATGGCGAGTGGGCGACCCTGTTCGTTAATCCACCTACATGCCGTTTCAATGCTCCTTTTCAATAAAAGTGCTGGCTTAATCAGACATCGTACTTATTCATTGTACAACTTCTTTCGATCATTGAGGTGCACTACCACAGCCAGCACTAATATTATCTAGGCACGCGTACCATCGAATGGTGGTTTACAGTTAATTGCCGATTGACTGATAGGTTTAGCTTTTGTCAGGCCCTAATATAATCGATGAAAAACGATGGTCAGATAGCTGTCGTGCACGACCGCCGGCCGCGGAGCATATAGCTCTGGGCATCTCAATCATTTTGTCTCCTTGCCAGTTGCCACAGCTATCAAGCTCGTTGATCCAATGCATGAGCTGCACTAGGCTTCAACTAGTAACATGCACGTATTACGAATTTATGTTATTAACCTCACAGTGTAAAATAACATAAAGGTAGTGTCATATAGAGTCTTATTTATTACTCTATACACACATTTTTTCTTAAAAACTGTGATGTGATGGTAATTAGCTAAGTTACTCCATTTGTCTCTCTCCTCATTAATTACATGCCACATCATCTTTTTTGCCTATGTGGCATCTATGTTATCATATTAGTTACTCCCACTGTGACTAGTCTAACTTATGTGCACATCTACTAGTAGCTTAAATATTTCTTGTCAACGCATATAGCTGCCTTTTGAGACTCGTGGGTTGGCCTCGTTCGTGCCGCGCTGCACAAAAATTCGAAAGCTCATGTATTAATTGTCACACATGCTGAACAGCCTCGCTTTTCATTAATTAGGCCTCGCCCCAACGCAACCGTCAAGCTGCAGTTGAGGTCAAGACAGGGACCAGGATAAAGCTGAAGTCCACCTTCGATATGAGACTGGCAAATTGACGCGAGAGGCGTACACTCGAGCGTACCGATGACCTTCCGACACTACGGGAAAGAACCAGGCTGCCGTCGGCGTAGTACACTACGTACGCCGTCGATAGCATTCGACGAATCGCCCTAGGTGTAGACAGAACTGTCGTCGACGTGTCGGCGTACGAACTACCCCGACGGTGAGCTACGGGCTGTCGGCGTACACCATCGGCGTATCAACGTGACGCCTGCAGCAGTTTTGGATCAGCCGATGACGTGGCGACGGATGGCCACACCTTCGAGTCACAATGGAAAGTATAACAATGGGAAGTATAATATGATATTCATGCATATGATATTAGTATATGATACTTCCTCCATCCTAAAATAAGTGTCTCAACTTTGATAAAAAGTGTATGTATGTAGAAATAAACATGTCTACATATATCCGATTTCTATCAAATTTGAAACACTTATTTTGAAACGGAGGGAGTACTACTTTCACAATGCATAGTAACATATAAGTGGTATCATATGACACTATATTTATTAGGTGTTAGACTCATATTGTATTGAAATCCGTTATCTACCTATGATAGAACTATCGTCTCTTTCTTCATCATTAATTGCGGTGACGCGTCATCATTCTGCCAACATGGCATGCATGATACCACATATGATACCCCCATTGTGACTAGTCTAAGGAGACGTGGCACTGCTGTTGGGGGCGAGTTGATAGCATAAAACTACCACTTTTGGGGATCAATCACGGCATGGTACCAGTAGGTCGCTCAATCGCAAAAAACTACCGAATTGGAGTGTGATTTTCACATTTTGCCTAAACCGAGCCCGGACAGCGAATTGACACCAGTTCTGACCGGTTAGGCCCACCTGTCAGGCTGACGTGGCCAGTTCAAACAAATTAACACCTAATCTTATAGTGGGGTCCACTTGTCAGTCTACTAAAGAATAAAAAAAATCTGGAAAAAAAAACTAAAAAAAAGAAAAATCTGAATGAAAAAATCGAAAAATAGTTTTCATGCCATTGCCGGCCATGGCGTCGCCGCCAGTCTGCTCCACTACACCAGCATCCATGGGGGGCAGCAATAATGCTCGAACTTGTTGGTGGCAGCCTGCGGGACGGAGACGAGCACAGTGACGCCTCTGGGTCGCCGGCGACGGGGACGAACACGCAGTATATCTCGCTGGTGAGAGGCCCCATGTGCGCCGCCGCGCCAGCGCCGAAGTCGAGGTCCTCCAGACCCATCCACGTCCACGCCGAGATCACCAGGCTCGCCGACAGGTCCGGCTTGGCGCCGCCGCCGCGACGCTGCTACTCGAGGAGGTCCACCATGGACCGCACGTAGGCGTCGTCAACGCGCTCCTTGGCGTCTTGCACCAGCCTGACCACCGTCGTGACGGGCGACGCCATGGCCACCTGCGCCGCCGTCGCCGCCAGCGCCTCGATGGACGTGCAGCGCTTCAGCGCCGGAGACAACGAGGAGAGCAGCTGCTTCTTCAGGTGCTCGAGGTCTTCTCGTGGAAGTGCCAGATCGTGGACGCTGGGCACTCGCAGGATCCAGATCCTGGATGTGGCAACCGTTGACTTCGGCGTCCCCGTGGCGGCGCGCGGAGGTCGCATGAGGTGGTGTCGCCGGACGGCAAGGCCGCCATTGAGGGCAGCAGGAGGCGAGCTTGTGCGGCTGCGTCCGTGGCGGAAACGTGCTCAGGCGGCCGGAGACGGCATGAATTAAAGGCTCCCGGAGACCAATTCGGAGGGAAACGGCGGGGATGGACGCAGAGCTTCACCGGGAGGGTCTCGGTGTCGGTGTTTGACTCGAGGACGTCGGAGACGAGCGGCGGACGGAGGTACACGACGGCGGTGTGCGCACGGACGGAGGAAGAAGATGGTCTTTTTTCCAGAATTTTTTCTCTGATATTACAATTTTTTTAGAAGACTGACAAGTGGAACCCACTATCAGATTAGGTGTTAATTTGTTTGACCTAGCCACGTCAGCCTGTCAGGTGGGCCCAACCGATAAGAACCGGTATCAATTCGCTGACCGAGCTCGGTTTGGGCAAAATGCGAAAATTAGACTCCAATCCGGTAGTTTTCTGCGATTGAGCGACCTACTGGTACCATGCTGTGATTGACCCCCCAAAAGTGGTAGTTTTATGCTATCAACTCGTTGGAGATGGATACGTCGACGGCCATGTAGTCGGTGTCTGAGACGACGTGGCAGAATCGTGTGCGTCGAGCCGTTCGATCATGTGCGTTTCTAGAGGTGTCTACGCCGACGACATTGCCCATCCCAACGTTCTATGCCTAGCCCAGCCTAGCGTTTTACGTCGACATTCTACTCCCAGCTGCCCAGCGTTCTACGCCAACGGCCTCAATATTTGGTCGTCGGTGTAGAAACAGGTCGTCAGCGCCTTGGCCTTCTCCCGTGGTGTGATTGCTGAGCAACACAAATTTGTAAAGCCTCATGTAAAAGATACACTACGTGAAATATGTCAACTGGTGACCCTCAGTTTTGGTTACAGAAAGGTCAATATAAGTCATTTGTGACCTTTTTGTGATCAAAATAGCGACGTCACATGCCGAGAGTCACTAATGGCATAATATGACCTTCTTTTTGAATTGGTCATAGAGTATTATGACCAATGTAAAAGGTCACTTATGACCAATTTTTTGATCGCCTACCAACCCAGCCATGCCACGTAGGATCCAACATGGCACAACTGACCTAGCAGCAAGGCAATGTAGGATCCGACGTGGCGAAGTTGACCTGGCAAATCGGTGGTCAAATTAGATAGTCATAAAACAGACTGAGCCCAATCCAGTTCAGCCATCTTGATGAGTCAAGCCCAACAAGCCAGCCTTTTTATTTTTATTTTATAGACAATTTTGGTAGGTTATATGGGCCAAGCCCAACAATTCAGCCATCTTAATTTCTGCCATTTTCGGCCATTTTATATGGGTTAGGGTTTGGTGTGTTGGTTTGGTGCGCGTGGAGGCGGTGTGATGAGGGGCATCTTGAGTCGTTTGATTCAGTGGATCCGATGGCTTAGAACCATGATCCACGTGAAGTCTTCATGGTCAATCAGAACGCAAGAATTTTATTTATTTTTAAATAAATGGTCAAAATGGCGATATTGCATCAAATGAACAATGTTATGACGATAAGCATGGCATAGATTTTTTTAAATGTGCCCTTATTGCACAAAAGCGTTCATATTGGAATGTATAACAATGTTGCCGAACAAAGTTTTCCACTTTATTGCACAAAAAAATAATTTTTCATTTTGTTAGTGTGAAAAATGAGTTTTTTGAAGCACGTATCAAACATATGTTGCAAAATGGGATCACACCATTTTTATAAAATTTTAGGCCACATTTTTTGTATAAATAACCAATGGTTCGTTGTAAAATGGTTTCCATACACCATTCGTAAACAAGACAAATTGTCATCGATTTAGATGGAAACGAGTCAAATTTAAATTACGGGTGCCTCGTAGTTTGCTCATGATTTTTTGGAATTTTTTTTGGGTCCGGATGGCACCCGACGGGTTCGGGGCCGGGTTTAGCACCCCCATACCCGCACCCGGCACCTCTCCCCTCCCCCGCCACCCACCCCCATACCCGCCGTCGGGTCTTATTCTCCACCAGACCCGCGACCCGCCGGGTTTGCGGGACCCGACGGGTACCCGGCGGCAGCTGAGCTCGAGAAGCTAGAGCAGGGCTGCAGGGGATGAGGGGACCTATGCGGCGGTGGCGCAGCTCGAGAAGTCGGAGCAGGGCCGCAGGGACGAGGAGATCCATGCGGCGGCGGCGCAGCTTGAGGATCCGGAGCAGGCCCGCAGGGACGAGGAGATCCAAGCGGCGGAGGCGCATCTCGAGGAGCCGGAGCAGGGACGCAGGAGACGAGGGGATCTGTGCGGTGGTGCATGGACATGAACGGGAGGCGCACAAGAGCATGCGGCGGCGTGCAAATGAGCAGGAGGGTTGACGAGCGGCGCAGTGCGAGGGAGAGGGAAGGGCCGACGCCGGCAGGATTACAACGTGGGAGGTTGGAGCAGAGGAGACTGCCGGGGGGTGGAATAGATCGTGGGGGTTGGACGGTTGGTGGCCGGTTGGGGTGTGCGGGACTGCGGGGGGGGGGGGGGGGGGGGACTACGGTTTCCTGACCTTCGTGTTCAATGACATGTGGGTCGCGTGGGTGCTGGTTCGGTGACGGGTGGGGTTCACCGGGTATGCGGGTTAAGGGTACGGGTTCGACCCCCCCACACCCGCACTCGCTATACCCGATGGGTCTGTGTTTTACCCACTAAGCATACCCGCGGGTCTATTTTTCCACCATACCCGCCCCATTTGAGGCGGGTACCGGTCGGGTTATCGGGGGTCGGGTACCCATTGCCATCCGGATTTTTGGGTGCACAAGTATCTATTTACTCATAGATACACAAAGAGTTTCACAAGAGCGAACCCCTATCTACGAACGGTCATGTCCGCCGTTTTTACCGTATTTTGAAATCGACGTATAGAATTAAAGAAAAATCAAAAAGACGTAAATCCTTCTCAAATTGTCATTATATGTGACCTAGTATCAAGGAAAAATAACAAATTTGGAAAATGGAAGATGATTTTAAAAAGCGTTCACAAAAATGACCTCTCAAGTACGAAGATTCGTGGCTTTCAGCCCAAATGACCAATGTTATGGCGATAACCGTGGACTAGTTTGTTGAAATGTTGCCATATTTCCCACAAGCGTGCATATTGGAACGGGGAACAATGTTGCCAAACAAAGTTTTTAAATTTATTGCACAAAAAATTCATTTTTCATTTTCTAAGTTTAAAAAATGGTTTTTTTTTGTGAAGCATGTACCAACAAACTATGTACTATTATACCATTTTTAAAAACTTTGTGAAGCATGTAAAAAATTCATGTACCAACAAACTATGCACAAAATTCATGTTGCAAATTTGGACCACACCATTTTATGTAATATTATACGACATTTTATGTACAAATAACAAAATGGTTCAATTTTCCATACACCATTTTTAAAAAAGACAAATTGTCGCCGATTCAGTTAGAAATTGGTCAAATTTGAACTACGGGTGCCTCGTAGTTTGCTCGTGATTTTTTGGAAAAATCATTTTTGGGTACACAAGTATCTACTTAATCAACGATACAGAAAGAGTTTCACAAGATCGAACCCCTATCTACGAACGGTCATGTCCGCCGTTTTGACCGTATTTTAAAATCGACATATAGAATTTAAAAAAAAAATCAAAAAAACCTAAATCCTTCGCAAATTGTCATTATATGTGACCTAGCATCAAGCAAAAATAAAAAACTTGTAAATGGAAGATATTTTTAAAATGTGTTCACATAAATGACCTCTCATGTACGAAGATTTGTGTCTTTCAGCCCAAATGATCAATGTTATAACGATAACCGCTGCATAGTTTGTTCAAATGTTCCCATATTGCGCACAAGCATGCATATTGGAATGTAGAACAATGTTGCCGAACAAAGTTTTTAAATTTATTCCATTTTTCGAGTGAGAAAATTGGGTTTTTGTTAAACAAGGACCACAATTATGTTGCAAAATAGGATCAAACCATTTTAAAACAATGTTACACCACATTTGATGTACAAATAAGAAAAAGGTTGTGTGTATAAACCTTTTCATCCACATCTTGTAAAAGGACAAATTGGCGCCGATTCAGTTGGCAACGGGTCAAATTTGAACTATGGGTGCTTCTTACTTTACTCATTATTTTTTGTAAAAATCATTTTTAGATATACAAGTATCTATTTAATCATAGATACACAAATATTTTCACAAGATCCAAATCATAGGTACGAACGGTCGTGTCCGCCGTTTTGATCGTATTTTGAATTCGGCGTATAGAATTCAAAAACATCAAAAAAGATGTAAATCTTTCACAAAGTGTCATTAAATGTGACCTAGTTTTAAGGAAAAATAATAAACTTGGAAAATGGAAGATATTTTTAAAATGCGTTCACAAAAATGACCTCTCATGTACGAAAATTCGTAGCTTTTAACCCAAATGACTAATGTTATGGCGATAACTATGGTATAGTTTGTTCAAATATTCCCATATTACGCACAAGCGTGTATCTTAGAATGTATAACAATGTTGCCGAACAAATGGTACAAATTTATAGCACAAAAAAAATCATTTTTCATTTTCCTAGTGTGAAAAATGGGTTTTTTTGTGAAGCACGTATCAAAAATATGTTGCAAAATAGGATCACACCATTTTTAAACAATATTAAACCACATTTGATGCACAAATAAACAAAAAAATGTGTGTATAAGCCTATTCATCCTCCTCTTGTAAAAAAGACAAATTTCCGCCAATTCAGCTAAAAACGGGTCAAATTTGAACTCCGGGTGCTTATTAATTTGCTCATTATTTTTGTAAAAATCATTTTTAGATGTACAAGTATCTATTTAATGATAGATACATAAATTGTTTCACAAGATACAACCCCTAGGTACGAACGGTCAAGTCCGCCGTTTTGATTGTGGTTTATAATTTCACAAAAAGTTCTATCATGTGTAAACATGTATAGCTTTCCTAAATATTTATAATTTCGAAAAAGATAATTTGTAAATCTTTAGAAAATTTATATAATTATATAGGAACTCTTTACAAAATTATCAAAATTTATTTAGCTGGAATTTTAGTTCAAAATCAAAAGTTATATAAAAAAGAAAACAATAAAAAGAAAAAGAACAAAAAAACCATCCAAGCGGATGCGAAGCAGGATGACCGGCCCAAGTACTGGCCAGCCCAGCAGCGTCCTAGCAGAGCCCAAGTCCAGTCCTAGGAATATATTAAAAGGGCCGAGTCGCTTCTTTATCACGAAGCGAGTAGTGACCTAGTGGTTGGAGCTCGGTATGCGGATTTGGAGGGCACTGGTTCGACTCCTGTGTTTGCTGTTTTTTCGAGAATTATTAGAAATTTGAGTTGGGTGGGTCCGGGCTGTGGCCGGAGCTACTGGTTGGGCGGGTCGCGCATTTCATTATGTGGCGTGGACGATTCTCATTAGGTGGGGTGTGACCCACCCGTGTGTGCTGTTTTTTCGAGAATTATTGGAAATTTGAGTTGGGTGGGTCGGGGTTGTGGCCGGAGCTACTGGTCGGGCGGGTCCCGCATGTCATTATATTGCGGGGACTATTCTCATTACGTTGGGTGGGACCCACTTGTCCATCCGCTGGACCCACTTGTCAGTCGGCGGGGCGGACCGTACGGGTGAGTGTGGTGGTGGGTCTCACGTGTAAGTGGGTAGGGCACTGGTTCGACTCCTGTGTTTGCTGTTTTTTCGAGAATTATTAGAAATTTGAGTTGGGTGGGTCCGGGCTGTGGCCGGAGCTACTGGTTGGGCGGGTCGCGCATTTCATTATGTGGCGTGGACGATTCTCATTAGGTGGGGTGTGACCCACCCGTGTGTGCTGTTTTTTCGAGAATTATTGGAAATTTGAGTTGGGTGGGTCGGGGTTGTGGCCGGAGCTACTGGTCGGGCGGGTCCCGCATGTCATTATATTGCGGGGACTATTCTCATTACGTTGGGTGGGACCCACTTGTCCATCCGCTGGACCCACTTGTCAGTCGGCGGGGCGGACCGTACGGGTGAGTGTGGTGGTGGGTCTCACGTGTAAGTGGGTAGGGCGGGACCCACGTGTCAGGGTTATTAGAAATCTGAGTTGGGTGGGTCTGGGCTGTGGCCGGAGCTACTGTTCGGGCGGGTCCCGCATTTCATTATATGGCGTGGACGATTCTCATTAGGTGGGGTGTGACCCACCCGTGTGTGCTGTTTTTTCGAGAATTATTGGAAATTTGAGTTGGGTGGGTCGGGGTTGTGGCCGGAGCTACTGGTCGGGCGGGTCCCGCATGTCATTATATTGCGGGGACTATTCTCATTACGTTGGGTGGGACCCACTTGTCCATCCGCTGGACCCACTTGTCAGTCGGCGGGGCGGACCGTACGGGTGAGTGTGGTGGTGGGTCTCACGTGTAAGTGGGTAGGGCGGGACCCACGTGTCAGGGTTATTAGAAATCTGAGTTGGGTGGGTCCGGGCTGTGGCCGGAGCTACTGTTCGGGCGGGTCCCGCATTTCATTATATGGCGTGGACGATTCTCATTAGGTGGGGTGTGACCCACCCGTGTGTGCTGTTTTTTCGAGAATTATTGGAAATTTGAGTTGGGTGGGTCGGGGTTGTGGCCGGAGCTACTGGTCGGGCGGGTCCCGCATGTCATTATATTGCGGGGACTATTCTCATTACGTTGGGTGGGACCCACTTGTCCATCCGCTGGACCCACTTGTCAGTCGGCGGGGCGGACCGTACGGGTGAGTGTGGTGGTGGGTCTCACGTGTAAGTGGGTAGGGCGGGACCCACGTGTCAGGGTTATTAGAAATCTGAGTTGGGTGGGTCTGGGCTGTGGCCGGAGCTACTGTTCGGGCGGGTCCCGCATTTCATTATATGGCGTGGACGATTCTCATTAGGTGGGGTGTGACCCACCCGTGTGTGCTGTTTTTTCGAGAATTATTGGAAATTTGAGTTGGGTGGGTCGGGGTTGTGGCCGGAGCTACTGGTCGGGCGGGTCCCGCATGTCATTATATTGCGGGGACTATTCTCATTACGTTGGGTGGGACCCACTTGTCCATCCGCTGGACCCACTTGTCAGTCGGCGGGGCGGACCGTACGGGTGAGTGTGGTGGTGGGTCTCACGTGTAAGTGGGTAGGGCGGGACCCACGTGTCAGGGTTATTAGAAATCTGAGTTGGGTGGGTCCGGGCTGTGGCCGGAGCTACTGTTCGGGCGGGTCCCGCATTTCATTATATGGCGTGGACGATTCTCATTAGGTGGGGTGTGACCCACCCGTGTGTGCTGTTTTTTCGAGAATTATTGGAAATTTGAGTTGGGTGGGTCGGGGTTGTGGCCGGAGCTACTGGTCGGGCGGGTCCCGCATGTCGTTATATGGCGGGGACTATTCTCATTAGGTTGGGTGGGACCCACTTGTCCATCCGCTGGACCCACTTGTCAGTCGGCGGGGCGGGACCCACTTGTCTGTCCGGCGGGGCGGACGTACGGGTGAGTGTGGTGGCGGGTCTCACGTGTAAGTGGGTAGGACGGGACCCACGTGATATCGTGGGGCGGGACCCACTTGTCAGGGTTATGGTCGGACCCACATGTGAGGGGATGGGGCAGGACCCACATGTCATATCTACGGGCTCCACCTGATAGATCTGTCAACAGTTAAATAGCCCCACGTGTCAGTGTGGTGACACGTAAGCATAAATGATACATAGGCACTGACACGGAGGCGAGAGGCAGTGACACAAAGGCGAGAGATAGTGACACGTAGGCGAGTTGACTTAGGTTTCAGCCCAATGATGTATGTAAAATACATACATGAACTTTGCATTATATTACATGTTATTTTAATAATATTTGCATCATATAAGGGTTATATCAATGTTTTATATTGATTTTGAGAATATTTCACAGTTTCCCTATTTTTCTGGAATGAACCCTGCGCTGGCAGAAAACCCTATTTTCTATATTTTGATGTTTCATGGACTCAAACGACGTCCAAATGACCTAATATTTCACGGGGATCATTTTTTAGAAGAAAGGAGTACGAGTCAAGGAAGCGCACGAAAGGAAGTCCGAGCACCAAAATAGGTGGGCCCATGCGGCCAGATTCCTTGGCCGCATGGGGGCCCCCTCTTTTGGCCCTCGAGGCTCCGATGCCGTCGATCTTCGTCTCCGTGCCTTCCACTTGACCTAAAAACGACTATAGAAATAGTCCCCCGACGGCTTTCGGAGAGAGCGCCGCAGAAACACAAAACCACGAAACAGAGTCCTGGAGCTGCAGAATGGAGGGGAGAACTCCGGCGGGGCGCTGCTGGCGTAGTCTCCATATTCTCCAACGACTTCTCCACCATCTCCATGATGCAGAAGGAGTAGGCCACCCCTGGACTATGGGTTTGTGGAAGTAGCTTATGTATCTCTACTCTCTTGTTCTTCACTAGTTAGCACCGTATGAGCTGCTGAACATGATTACGGTCATCTATGCATGATCTTTTGTGGTGGATATTTTTATGAGTCAATATATGTTTGAGATTGCAATAGTTTTGTCTCAGTTATGAAAGTAGATGCATATCATGTACCCCATTCTTATTTAGTTGTTTTGATCCAACATGTGTATGAGAGCGCGTGAGGAGGAACGTGTGCATTAGATGGAGTAACGGGGGGTGGCTAGTGCAGGAAGCTGACAACTGAAATCTCGCGATCCACTTGGGTTTTTTACCTTAATTTGTTACCTCACTAGGGATAAAGAGAATACCATGCTACCGGAGATAGCGTCTGGCTGTGGACGGTTATAATCTATAGTTACCGCTGGCGAATGAAACTAGATGTTCGCCAGCAGTAGATCTGGTACCGCTGGCGAGCACGGGACGTTCGCCAAAGATAAGCCCACAGACCACGCGGCGCTACCGGCCTAGCTTATCACCGCACGCAGCCCCTCCGCTAAAAAAGAAAACACCGCACACACACAACCCTATCCTATCCTCTCCTCACAAAAACCACCCGATCCACTTTCCCCTCCCTCTGCCGCCACCACCCCCGATCCCCTTTCCCCTCCACGCCCGCCACCCAATCCTCTCCGCCCGCAGCCCGCCACCCAATCCTCTCTGCCCGCAGCCACCACCGCGCCCTACCGCAGCAGCAGCAGGACGACGGCGAGGGGTGGCGCTCTTGGAGCGCGAGACTGGTGGCGACGGCGCCGGCCCATGGACAGCGATGGAGGAGGCGTTTCCAGGTGAACCCTGCTCTGCTCACGCTGCTGCCGCCGTCGCCATGATTGGCCGCATCGGCCACCGCCGGGCCGCTCCCTACACCGCCGCTTCGACCTCGACCTCCAGCAAGCCTGACCCGGATGAAGATCTCGCTTCAGCCTCCAAGGAATCAGGCAATGAGGAGGTAAGGCCCATGCCCTCACGTTTCTCCCCCAAAACCGCCGCCGCGCGGATCCGCACCGCACAACCCTCACCGGCGGCTCGTTTGATCCGCAGCAGGATGATGCTTCCTTGTCATCCAGGTTAGAGTCGGACGGCGACGGCCTCGTGGAGGGGGAGCGGCAACTGGAGCGCGTGCTCGCCAACGTGCCCTTCGGAGAGATGCAGCGGGATGCCTCTGCTTCCGCCGCCGCGCAGAAGAAGGCTCGCCGGGAGAGCAGGAAGAGGTCCGGTTCCACGCCGTGCTGATTCTTGCTTAGGATTGGCCAACTTGCTGGAGTGAATGTTCGTGCTGATGTGTTTATTTCGTTTTGAACAGGCCCATGGAGATAAGCATGAATGTTCGGCCGCCAAGGTTCAGGGAGGTGATGCAGGTTCCCAAGAAGGTTAGTTGCTTGTGCAATTCGGTTCAGCTGTAGAGTATTGCCGGTTAGTCCTCTTGTCTCTAGCTGCAACTTGGTATCCATGCACAACAATAATGCTTGTTTAGTTACATGAAAACATGATTCACCTTCTAATCTTTGTAGCTACAGCTTGCTAAAAATGAATACCACGATAACCTTTTCTAGATTAGAAACATAATTCATGGATTACTTGCAATGCATGGCAATAAATTTTGTATGAAGATTTTTGCCTTCTGTTTGTGTATAGCACAAGTATTTTGTACCGGAGTTTTGTAACTAGTGCTAGTTTTGTGATTCCTTAGGTAGATTTCATGAAACTTGAATCGCAAAAGCTTTTTCAGCTAAGCCTGAACATGTTTGTAATGTCTTGGTCTGAATCTTTGTTTCAGTTGTAGCTGAATAAGAAGAGATGATTAGTACCTAGTGGGCAGATCCCGAGTGTTAGGTACGATCTCCTTTCTCCCCTCCAACTCCCTTCACTTGCTTCAGAACTAGGACATGGAACTGATGGTTGGGTGTGTGTCACTAGTGGAAAACACACATACAGTACCGATCGGGGAGGGGCATCAGTACCGGTTTCGCAACCGGTACTACGCAATCGGGACTGATGCCCCCCCAGCATCAGTACCGGTTGTGCATAGTCCGGTACTAAATGAAGGGAATATGCCCTAGAGGCACTTAATAAAGATAGTTTATTAGTCATATTCCAATTGTTCATTATATGTTTAATACCATGCTATAACTGTATTAAGCGGAAACATTAATACACGTGTGGTAGATAAACAACCAGGTCCCTAGTTGCCTCTGCTAAGACTAGTTTCATTGCGCGATTGATGATCGAGGTTTCCTGATCATGAGACATGGCGTCTGTCGGCAATGGAGTCATATCGTTAGGTGGAACGATGTGATGGACTTACCCATAATTTGTAGGACGTAGTCATTACGCCTTTGACCGTGAGACCAACTCTTATTGTTATTCCTGGAAGATACTTTGATCGCACCAAACGTCATGTCTTATAAAGTGTGACAATAACGGTGATACTTTTGGGTATCGGAAAGGAATAGTTGAGACGAGGGGTCAAGAGCGGGATTTGTCAGTCCGCATAGCCGGATAGATACTCTAGGGCCCACTCGGTGAGATTATGTCAAATGAGTTTGCAAACATGTGACTAGGTCACCAGCTGACATAATATCACAGACGAGTAGAAGATAGTGTTGTCGGTAACGAGATCATGCTAGGTATGGAGATATCTATGAACGATGCTCGGACACACTAAGTATCGCAATGACAAAAGGTTTAAGACTAGACGTCCAGGTTTGATAGATGAAAGTCATTCGTTATATCACAGGGGTTAATTCATGGGGTCCAGGCCTACGAGTTAATCATTGATCGGAGAGGAGTCTCGATCATGTCTGTTATTATATCGAACCGCTAGGGTAACACACTTAAGGGGTTTCGACAAGACAACCGGAAAGGAAAGAGATCACCGGGAACGTCCCGGGAATGGTCCGATGGAGATCGGGCAGCGACGACATAGTTTTCGGAGCTAGAATAAATTATATATAATATGTTTGATATTAATTAGTGTAATTAATATTTAAATATGATTTTATATATTTATTTTCGAATTTTTAAAGGCTGATTTCCCTAAATGGGCCTTCTGGTGGAAAGAAGGCCCATGAGGGGGGGAAAGTCCCCCAGGGCTTCGGATTGGGGGAGGGCCGGCCTAGGTGGGCCAAATGGGGCCCACCTAGGGCCGGCGGCTGTCCTTGGCCGAACCAGGCATGTGGGATAGTCCCACATTGCCTGGCTGGCAAGGTTGGCTCCCCCGGGAGCCTTTATATAGAGGGGCACCCCTGGCCTTTTAATTCAACCAATTAATTCTCTTTCTTTCCTCGATAACGTGATTCCCTTTGTCGGAGTTGCGCCGAGTTGAGAGGGGATCTCTCCACCATAGCCCGCTGCCGCGCTGCTGGTGTTCCGGTCCAAGTCTTCCGCTGCTCGTCCTGGACTGGAGCTTCGGAGGCCGTCGTCTCCACCGTATGTGTGTAACACCCTGCGAGGTGCTGCGCTAGCGGTACTCGGAGGCCTACTTCCTCCACCCGACCTCGAGGTCATCTTCATCGTCTTCCTCGCGCCGAGTTCTTCGCGACCTAGAGGTCGGCTACGTCGTCTTCGTCGTCAACGCTTGTGCGGGAGCGTAATCCCCGCTTTTCGGTCTACAAGGGTATGTATTCCGATATCCGCCGTACTTCTATATCTGCATAGTGTAGATCTTGGCTAGTTTAAGGATATCGTTGGTAGGAAAATTTTTGTTTTCTGCATGCGATCCCCTTCAGTGGTATCAGAGCCGATCTATCGTAGATATAGCTGTGCGCTGTTAGAACCCGTGTTCTGCACGGGGGCACCGTTCCTGTTATTTGCTACCCTCTAGCGTGCACTTGTGATTCCAGCGGCATCGAGTTGATGAAGCGGCCCGGACCGACTTTACGCGTACGCTTACGCGAGACTGGTTCCACTACTGACATACGGCTTGTACCGTATATGTGGCTGGCGGGTGTCTGTCTCGCTCTCTTTAGTTGGTCTTGCATTTTCAATGGAGGGCCCGAAAGGGATGCTTAAAGATGCAATTATTGGATCGTTGTTGTGGTCATAAGGTTCGTAGGTAAGAAGCGGTTCTTTTTACGACAGCCCCAAGCCACGTAAAATATGCAAAAGATAAAGTAGAAGCGTCTAACTTTATTTTGCAGGGGCAATGTGATATGGTCAAGGTAGGTTTATTAAATTGTTTATGAACTGCGGGCGCAAGGAAGACCATGGCGCAATGGACTATATCACATCGCATTACATTTGATGTTTTGTGTGCATCTTATATTGTGTGATTATATATATTAGTATATATATTAGTTACACGGCGGTAGTTATATATAAGATGATCCCTTCAAAATACCACTAGTGTTCTTCCTCCAACGAGCACCACCAAGAAAGTTCTACGTTATGAGCCAGGCCGTGACGATCGGGTGTCAGACATATCGTCGTTCGCATACAGTGGGTGTAAGCCATGTTGCACAAGCGTTACGTGGAGGTTATTGTGGCGAGCCTAGCATATGCAGATATGGCCTCGGAACACGGAGGCCGAAAGGTCGAGCATGAGTCACAGAGTTGTTGTGATTGACAATTGTCTACCCTTGAAGTTGTGCTGCCGGCTCTGACGATGAGGGGTTGTGCAATGGATGGGGGTCGTGTAATCGCTTAAACGACCAGGAGGGATGTTCGTTTGAGTGGGAGTTCGGATAGTTATTTTCTAAAATACTAGAACTCAAAATATAATGAACAAAGTCTGTTTTGCAAACCTTTGTAGATATTAACCATTGTAATAGCATCTTTTAAAATTAGGCGCATTCCTGCGATTGAGAAACTTAAAAGGTTGGGTCCAAACTTCATAGTTTTATACTTTAGCTTGAGGATACTCCTTGTTTAAACCGTTAGCTTTTTGTGATACAATACCCGTTAGGAGATAAGCCCGGAGATTCCGCTTACAAAAGATAGTATGGATTATCAGGTTTTGTGCGGATGATATCATCATAGTCCAGTGTATGCTATGATCTCTGCCATAGAGAACCAACGGTGGGTACGAGTTATTAGATCGCGAACATATGAGATGGTCGCTAAACTCGGGGTACCCCTAAAGTTGGGTTGATGAAGTTTATCAGTACGTTGACTGATTGTCTTCTCAACCAAGATGGAAGAGAATACACACATTGAAGGAGCACGTGGCAGTCATACTTGATAACATTGGTTATACTTGATGACATATGGTCATACTTGATGAACATTGAGACGCCTCGCTCAGCTCGATCACTGGATGACAGACGTCGTTGCCAAGTGCAAATGCTATGTCATAGACTATGTCATGCAAGGGGAATCGTTCACCTTCATGGTTCTTGATTACGTTGGAAGTATCAAGAATATGAAACAGATCGCCGGAAGTCATCAATGATGATGGTGTATATATGATATACTCCCTCCATTCCGTAATATAAGGTGTCTAAGGTTTTTGCACGGATATTAAAACGTCAGTATTTTACATGCGGTGGGCTCATTTTCTCCTGATAAAATTCGAGAGAGAGGTATCCATAATAGTCATAAATTGAAAACAATATCTCAAATTGCTCAGTTCTAGATTGTGACTCATTATTTGATGAGTAAAATTGTCTATAAATCGCAATACACCTTATATTTTGAAAATTTTCTCAAAACCTTAGACACCTTATATTACGGAACGGAGGGAGTACATGTTATGAATGTTTTAGCTAAGCAAGTACTCGCAGTAGTGACTAAGTTTTGATACTAGTCATGTTTTATGAAAACCAGGTTTACTGCTTGAGTGGCTTGAAAGGATGAGGCGACATTGCGTGTTGATAATGGCAGACAAATTGTTGTGATGGCCATAGACACTCTCCCTCTAGATCTACCATTTGAATAAATTCTTTATGATCGCCTGTTAGTATGATCGTTATAAGTGTGTCTCCTCCAGCGAGACAATTGTTCATATATATTAGTGACAAATTCGTTGTCCTATATTTATGAAGTAATGATCATATGCCGATTTGAATTTAGATGGTAGAAGCTCCCACATTCATAATATTAATGCCAAAGGAAATAAACTTAATAAAGACACCACATATGTGTGGCACTACCGTTTAATTCATGTCAATGTTATAGTCAATGAATTAGCTCCATACCGGATGGATCTACAAGTCTTTAGATTTGATCTTTTGACACTTGCAAAATAACTAAGACAACGTTTTCGGAAACCGGGCATATAACTTATTGATAGTCATGCATATAGATGTATGTGGGTTAATGAAGTAATTGACGGGTAGTGGAGACCTTTATTTCGTGAACTTCGCTGAACGTTTTGAGTATGACTTGTTGAGAATCGTGCATATGGGTGTATGTGAATCAATGAAGTACTTTAACGTGAAGTGGAAGTGTTTATTTCATAGACTTCATGAATATTCCGAGTAGATACATGAATATCCACTCAGGGAATGTTGGCCTGAAAATTTTGATTCGATCAAACAAGTTCAGAATGAAGTAGGAAATAAACTTAACAAGAAAATCAAATTCCCGCGATACAGATCAAGGAAATGAAGATTTGAGTTATAATGTTGGCATATCATTGGAAGACTTGTGAGAAGAGTTCCACAAATTACGTCGCATGGAATACCATAGTGTTATGGTATGTTAGGACGTCGTAATCGCACCCTATCGGATAGTGTGTGGTAAATAAATCTCTTACCGAATTATTGTGATCATTAGAGTCGTATGGTAGAAACGTAACACTCACGTTAGATAATAGGGAAACCATTTGAATCCATGGAGACAATACCATATTAGTGATGGCATGGCTTTTAGCCTAGATTGTCGTTTCAGCAATTTAGTGTTTTGATGTGATCAAACCTAAAATGGATTAATCTTTGTAGTGTACCGTACCTAAAGAGTTAGTTGGGTACATGTCTCACGACATAGGCAAAATCGTTGCCGGGATATAACTTGTGAAAGAAATAGTTTCTTGTCCAAGGGTATAAGTGAGAAAGAAAGTAGAGCAAGACAAAGTTGATGAACTTTCTCTCCAGACATCAGAGTGGCGCAACTGAAAGTGTTTTCGGTGTCATGCTCCACAGCTTGAAAGAAGCTGATGATACAAGATCATGATGTTCTGAGCTCATACTAAGAACGTAGGCATACGAGGTTGTGTTCCACACTGTGTGTTACGACAATCTTGTTATGAAGGTCATATTAATGGAATATGACAGACCTACGAACTACGAAGAAGAGATGGTAGACCTAAGTCCGAGAAATGACTATGAGTCATATATGATCCGAGATAAAATCCATGTACGATTACCAGGTAATGACTTGGGAGATCTTCTTGATGGCATCAAGGCTGTTAATAGAATATGGAATTTTATGAGAGAATAGACACTGATAAGGATCGATTTGTCGTGAAACAGTTCCGACAGATTCAAAAGTTGACCACAATGAGATTTTGTCTCAGGTGGCGAAGCCTAAATCTATTCTGGGTCGTTTAGCAATTACTATAATTTCGAATGAGAAATTGATAGAAGGATAAGGAAACCATGTTTCTTAATAGTGTCATTAAGAAAGAGTTGTAATCAGTACAATAATGGTTTGATGATCCTAAGGATGCTAAACATGTATGCAAACTTCAGTTGTCCATTCATGGGCTGAAGCAAGCATATCGGAGCTGGAATCTTCACTTTGATGATGTGATCAAAGGATTTTGGAGTTGTCCAAAATAGTTGAAGAGACTTGCATTTGCAAAGAAGTGAGTGGGAGCAAAGTAGCTTTTCTTATCTTATATGCGGAAGGCATATTTGAGTGGGAGCTAAGTAGCTTTCCTTGATCTTATATGCGGAAGGCATATTTGAGTGGGAGCTAGGTGTCATTCATGATTTTGTATGTGACAACATATTGAATGACACAGATCCTCTAGTAGAGTGTAAAGGATTATTTAAGTGATTAAATTTTCTATGAAATGAAGTTAGGAGTATTAGGCATCCGATTTATAATTGTATAGATCGTAAGGGGCTTAATAACATTAGGTCGGAATATTTCCTAAGTTAAGATTCTGAAGTGTTTCAGAATAGAACAAGCGAAGAAGATTGTTCTTGCTTGTATGACTAGGTGAAATATTAAGTTTATCTTGGCATTTTCAGTGATAGCAAATGATGTTCGACACTCTCTATGTATCAGACATAGATGCTATCAGATTGAAAGCTCGACTTAGTGTGACCCAAGTTCTTGGTTGAAGAACGGGTTCTAGAGTGATCCTTGTGTGGATCAATGAACAAACGTTAAGTATATTTTTCAGTGTCTGTGAGAACTGAAGATATGTTTTCTAGTAAAGGGTAAGAGTGGAAAGACAACTTGCCGTAAAACGGTTACGATGATGCAAGTTATTACACTGGCCCATTCAACTAGAAATCTCATATAGGAGATGTCCTTTATTTTGAAGAAAGACATGGTTAGTTTGCAAAGTCGCATATGAATGCACTGTTGCATAATCTACATAGGTATAGAAATATATGCCAACTTCAGAAGTTGCAAGTGTGATTGGACTGAGCAGTTTTCCGAGCGTATGTGGTCCCTTAATAGATCTCTTAGACTTTTAAGGCCCATGCTACGCGAATGTTCGAGTCTCACTCCATCCACTAGGATATATTTCACCGTCATCGTAAGATGCGAGATGATGTCAAACTAGGTGACATAGAAGTGTTGCAAAGCACATATAGGTCTCAATGTGTGAGATCTGTTGACTGTATTCCTCTTCCACGAGACAAGCATGCACCAAGATGCTATGGGTGTTGAGCTTTTACCAAGTTGTAAACTAGATTAAGTGTTACTCTAGTGCAAGTGGGAGACTGAAGGGAATATGCCCTAGAGGCACTTAATAAAGATAGTTTATTAGTCATATTCCAATTGTTCATTATATGTTTAATACCATGCTATAACTGTATTAAGCGGAAACATTAATACACGTGTGGTAGATAAACAACCAGGTCCCTAGTTGCCTCTGCTAAGACTAGTTTCATTGCGCGATTGATGATCGAGGTTTCCTGATCATGAGACATGGCGTCTGTCGGCAATGGAGTCATATCGTTAGGTGGAACGATGTGATGGACTTACCCATAATTTGTAGGACGTAGTCATTACGCCTTTGACCGTGAGACCAACTCTTATTGTTATTCCTGGAAGATACTTTGATCGCACCAAACGTCATGTCTTATAAAGTGTGACAATAACGGTGATACTTTTGGGTATCGGAAAGGAATAGTTGAGACGAGGGGTCAAGAGCGGGATTTGTCAGTCCGCATAGCCGGATAGATACTCTAGGGCCCACTCGGTGAGATTATGTCAAATGAGTTTGCAAACATGTGACTAGGTCACCAGCTGACATAATATCACAGACGAGTAGAAGATAGTGTTGTCGGTAACGAGATCATGCTAGGTATGGAGATATCTATGAACGATGCTCGGACACACTAAGTATCGCAATGACAAAAGGTTTAAGACTAGACGTCCAGGTTTGATAGATGAAAGTCATTCGTTATATCACAGGGGTTAATTCATGGGGTCCAGGCCTACGAGTTAATCATTGATCGGAGAGGAGTCTCGATCATGTCTGTTATTATATCGAACCGCTAGGGTAACACACTTAAGGGGTTTCGACAAGACAACCGGAAAGGAAAGAGATCACCGGGAACGTCCCGGGAATGGTCCGATGGAGATCGGGCAGCGACGAAATAGTTTTCGGAGCTAGAATAAATTATATATAATATGTTTGATATTAATTAGTGTAATTAATATTTAAATATGATTTTATATATTTATTTTCGAATTTTTAAAGGCTGATTTCCCTAAATGGGCCTTCTGGTGGAAAGAAGGCCCATGAGGGGGGGAAAGTCCCCCCAGGGCTTCGGATTGGGGGAGGGCCGGCCTAGGTGGGCCAAATGGGGCCCACCTAGGGCCGGCGGCTGTCCTTGGCCGAACCAGGCATGTGGGATAGTCCCACATTGCCGGGCTGGCAAGGTTGGCTCCCCCCGGGAGCCTTTATTTAGAGGGGCACCCCTGGCCTTTTAATTCAACCAATTAATTCTCTTTCTCTCCTCGATAACGTGATTCCCTTTGTCGGAGTTGCGCCGAGTTGAGAGGGGATCTCTCCACCATAGCCCGCTGCCGCGCTGCTGGTGTTCCGGTCCAAGTCTTCCGCTGCTCGTCCTGGACTGGAGCTTCGGAGGCCGTCGTCTCCACCGTATGTGTGTAACACCCTGCGAGGTGCTGCGCTAGCGGTACTCGGAGGCCTACTTCCTCCACCCGACCTCGAGGTCATCTTCATCGTCTTCGTCGCGCCGAGTTCTTCGCGACCTAGAGGTCGGCTACGTCGTCTTCGTCGTCAACGCTTGTGCGGGAGCGTAATCCCCGCTTTTCGGTCTACAAGGGTATGTATTCCGATATCCGCCGTACTTCTATATCTGCATAGTGTAGATCTTGGCTAGTTTAAGGATATCGTTGGTAGGAAATTTTTTGTTTTCTGCATGCGATCCCCTTCACTAAAAGGCCTCCACGTGGGCGCGGGGCACGGGCTCGTGCGGAGAACCTTTAGTACCGGTCGGTAACACCGACCGGTACTAAAGGGTTGAGGGTTTAAGGGTGTTGCAATTTATATTTCATTTCCTGTTTTTTTTCATTTTTTTTTCTGTTATCTGTTTTCTTTTCTTCACTGCAATTTTATTTTATGTTTTCTTTTTCATCTACTGTTTTACATACATACGGTATTATATATATACACGGTAGACGTTGATGCATACGTAATATACTTTCGTATATGTATTCTACGCTACTACATACGGTACACGTTGATATATAATATAATTTAGATATAGGACATATTCATACTACGCTATTACATACATATATACATATATACAATCCGGTATATAGAGATCGCAATAATGTCATACATCCTCCTCATTACATCGTGAGTTTATTTCATGTGGCATAGTTATATTTAGGATTATGGTATTCTCCCTTTGGATGCATGACCTCCTCGAGGATAAATCCCGCTATCTCCTCTTGAATTGCTTCTACGCGCTGATGTGGTAGGATGGCGCCCCGCTTGTCGTTAAGCTTTAAAGGAGATCAAGATGAATATATTAGTTGTGTGTGTATATATATATCAAATCATAGTAAGATTGAAATATAGTGCAAGACAGTCACACTCACATCCATTCTTTTTACACGCGACGCCTGCTCAACGCTCAAGGTCCTCATGAACTCGCAGATGTAGAATCCACATAATTCATTTTCCGGGGGTTGATTCAAGGTCTTTACGAGAATATAAATTAATTATATAATAATTCAAAATGATGATGAATTAAAGAGACTATGGTTAATAGTAGCATACTTACATCAATATGTTTAATAGTCAGCTCTGGTTTCCATTCACCCCTCTCTCTCTTGATGAATATTTTCCAAACCCTACTCGCAAAAGCAAATGAATAAATGAGTTATGATTACTTGATATCATGAAATGGATTAATGGTTGAAATTACCTCTGAAGCATGTCAATCAAGTGTTGGTAGTATGATTCTGGTTTGCGTAATGAGTCAAAGACTTCAACTAATCCCTTGTCAATGATAATGTCCAGTAGAATCCAATGGTAGCTGCACACGTTTATATAGTGAGGCATGCATATAACTCATCAATTAAACTTAACATCTAGTAATTAGCAATATAGAAATGTGTTCAAGACAATCACACTCACTTGAAGTTGTAAGGAAGAAGTATATCTGCCGCCTGTGTTTGCCTCAATAGCGACCTCAACAATGCCTCCTCGCAGTCCTCGGGCTTCCGCTCTAAGTTTTTGCAGTTAACGATAGATGGGTCAATGAACCCAACTTCCCAGAGTCTTTTCCTTTTGCACTTGATAAGCATCCACCTGCATATATAATAGCATACGAAAGAATATAGTGAGAATAATTACAGGCTCCATTAGTGAGGATAATTACATGCTCAGCTAGACACTTAGAAAAAATCACTTACAGAACATAGCAACTCATGATAGTTGCGTCGAGAGCACGCCGGTTGTATAACTGCCATAATTCTTCAAATTCGACACATATCTCGTGGTTGACGAAGAATTGGTCTTCTCGGTATGTCACGTAAAACACGAGTTGCTTGTCCTTTGCAACCTTCATGTACCAGTCATGCAATCTCCGCATTTGAAAAGCTAGACGCACCATCTCATCAGTAGGGAGAAGATCTTTCCCGTAGACAAACGTCCGTGCTATCTCAGTCGACTTGGGGAAAAGTGCGTCAAATGCAGCATCGTCCATGTAGTCAGTAGCAGGAACATTTGTCCCAACGTTGGGACTCTTGTCTGTCTGAACCTTCAGCGGGGCGACCGACTGTACTTTCTGTTCTCCGAGCTGGGGAACCTGTTTCGCCTTCTTCTTCTTCTGTGCAGCGATCCTTTTCTTTTTATTCTCCTCTTGCGTGTCAAAACTCTTCGAGATAGAGCGTTCATAGTTATCAGGCAAAGTTCTACGGTCAGGATCACAGACGATGTCTAAAAAGTGTTTAACACCCTTAGGGTTTAGTACCTGTTTTGACTCGGGCACTTTCTTCGCAAAGTGTGCGGCATTGTGATCTTTGACCAAGGGAGCATTCTCCTCAACGGTCCGGTGGTAAGTTAACACCGGAAGATCCTTCAACGGCGGCCCGTACTTGTAGGTGTCCTTTGGAGCACCACTCGACACACCGGCAAGCATCTTCTGCCTCATTGAGAAGGTCCTATTGCCGTTGGGCGGACTCTTTGCAAGCTCCGGGGTGGACTCGCGCTGGAGTGGACTCTTTGCACGCTCCGGGGTGGACTCCCGCTGGGTTGGACTCGCGCACCGGGGAGATGGAGTCGCGCTGGGTTCCCTCTCGGTGTCCATATTTTCAATGTGGGGTGGACTTGGAGGTTGATTGCTACTCGGAGGGGTTGGTGGCCTACGCGTCGATTCTCCTGGAAACACGATGTGTTCCTTTCTCCATAGAATGACTCCGCGCAACACTTCTCCCAGTGTCGTCTCCCCTTCAGCTCCAGGAAAGTCAAGCTCTAGGTCCTCGAATCCCTTCATAATTTCGTCCACCCCGACTCGCACGTAGCCAGCTGGAATCTGACCGCCATGAAGGGTTGCTCCGGGTTTATTCTCTAAAGTAAAGCCGACCGCCACCTTTATGGATAGGTTCTTCATCTTGATGTGCAGCTCACAGTTTGTTTGCCCCTGAATCTGATCCACGGGGTATGTTGCGTCATCAGGCTGGACATTTTGCGTGGAAGGCACGCTGCTTTTCCGCTGAGATGCCATATCAAGTTGGTCCTCCTGCGGCTCAGATGCCCTTTCCTGCCTCATTGCATGTTGCTGCTGCTGCAGGTCTAATATCATGTTTTCCAACCGCTGATATCTCTCTACCTCCTGTTTCTTCTTCCTGCCGCGGCTCCTGTAAGTGTCCCTATTCTCGACGAACCCAACCTTCCAAGGGACGACGCCCACGCCTCGTACTCGCCCAGTGTGTTCAGGATTCCCGAGGGCGAGTGACAGCTCGTCGTTCTCTCTATCGGGCGTGAACCTTCCCTCCCGAGCGGCAACTACTGCATCATCAAGTTCTTTGACTTTCTTCAGAATTTTGGCTCTTTCGGGCTGTCCCTCGGGGCCTGGTTTAACCTTTTCCTTCAACACAAGAATCCCTGTCTGTGAGTCGGGCTCCATCCCGACGCCGTACAACCAATGCTTCGCCCTTGTGGGATAGCTCGATGTACTTGGAGTGACCCCGGCAGCAATTAACTTGGCGTCTCTTTCTTCCCACAGAGGAACGGCGGTCTTATAGCCACCTGGCCCCAAACGTTGGTGATATTGCGTTTTGTCGGCATTGATGACCCACAAGTATAGGGGGTGTATCGTAGTACTTTCGATAAATAAGAGTGTCGAACCCAACGAGGAGCAGAAGGTGCTGACAAGCAGTTTTGATGAGGATTTCACTGTAAACACTAGCAGACAAGTTTTTAGGAGTTTTTGATAATGCAGATAAATAAAGTGCAAGTAAATAGAGCGCGGCAATAATAATTACAGCGAGTGGCCCAATCCTTTTTAGAGCAAAGGACAAGCCGGTTTGTTTAGTTATGATGACCAAACGTTCCTGAGGACACACGGGATTTATGTCTAGTGCTTTCGCTTCATATAGATGATTAATCTTTAGTGTTTCGATAAGTGTTGTGTGGGTGAACCTATGCTAATGCACCGCCCTTACTAGGACTAATACATACTTGTGATTATACCCCTTGCAAGCATCCGCAAATACAAGAAAGTAATTAAGATAAATCTAACCACAGCCTTAAACTCTGAGATCCTACCATCCCTCATGCATCGAGATACCAACGGGGGTTTAGGTTTCTGTCACTCCGGCAACCCCACAATGAATATTCGAATACACAATGCATTCCCCTAGGCCCATAAAGGTGAAGTGTCATGTAGTCGACGTTCACATGACACCACTAGAAGAATAACACCACAACTTAAATATCAAACCATTAAATATTACTCAACATAGTTCACTACTAACATCTAGACTTCTCCCATGTACTCAAGAACTAAACGAACTACTCACAACACATCATGTGGATCATGATCAAAGATGATATAATGACGGGTAACAATCTGAACATAAACCTTAATTCAACGGTTCCACCCAATAGCATTAATAACAATAGTAATCAACACCGGGAGAGTTTCCCCTATCAAATGCACAAGATTCAGCCCTAGATGTTACAGCGGGAACGGAGTGGAACGATGGAGATGACGGTGTCGGCGGTGGGGATGATGGTGATGATGATCCCGATGAAGTGCAGCGCGATGACGGTGACGATGGCGACGATTTTCCCCCTCCGGGAAGGGATTTCCCTGGCAGCTTTTCATCCAGCCGGAGAGCTTTTCTCTCTCGGTGGTTTCCGCCTCGTGGAGGCGGCGGCTCTGTTTCTCGTCTATCCCCGGAGTCTTAGGTTTTCGGGGGGATGAAGTACGCGAAAGGGCGCTGCCAGAGGTGGGCCAAGGCGGCCTCACAGGGTGCTGGCGCGGCAGCAAGGGGGGCCGCGCCAGGACCTCATGTGGGCCCCCTGGGGCCCACCTGGTTCTCCCCTTTTGGCTCCCTTCGTCATCTGGAAAAATAGGAACTTCTGTATTCTTGGTTCTGTTTTCTGAGCTTCGCAAATATTGTATCTTGTCGGTGCTTTTTCCAGCAGAATTCAGACTCCGGTGATTCATCCTCCAATACTCATCAAACATGCAAAATAGATGAAATAACATAAGTATCATCTCCAAATATGAAATATATCAATGAATAACAGTAAATTATGATATAAAATAGTGATGCAAAATGGACGTATCAGGCATTCTCCTTATTTTTCCTCGACTTTTCTAGAGCTTCTTCTGAATCCTTGTAGTCCTTGAATTCTTGCCACTGATCTCTTATCCTCCTGTACTGTACGTCTTCAAAATTGGGGGTTTTGCCTATCTTGACGAAGTTGAGGTATAACCTTTTTCTTGTAGTTCATGAATTGTTGGGCCATTTTCTTAAGAGTCCACTGGAAGACTTTCTTTTTCTCGGCATCTCTGAGGCCTGTCGGTAGGGCGAAATTGTGGAAAAGGGACTTCAGAAGTTCTTTCTTGCAAATATCTGACACAAAACTCTGCACTGACTCACAAATTTACATGCGTGCTCTTTCGGAGCAATCGGTTCGCCAATTTCAGAGATTTCTTCGATATCAAATCTCTCATCTTTTAACTTTTTGGCCGGGCCTCGTTTTATTTTACCAGACTTGCTCGATCCCGATCTGGAGGGCTAAAAGAAGAAATATTATGTTAAAACATGTATATGTACACATATCAAATCATTTATCACCAGAAGCTATGTATACCTCGTCGGTATTCTGCGCTACATTCTCATCGGCATTATTGTTCGAGGCGGATGGAGGAGCTTCTAAGTTATAAATCTCCTCGTCCTCCATTCCATCACCGAACAGGTTAAGATATTGCGAGCCATCATCTTCAACAACGTTGTGATTGGGCGAATTTATGATGTCGAACAATACATGTTCATTTGCTCTGCCATCCATAGCTTAACTAATACAAAAAAAGAGAGAACAATTTAGTGCCAAATCGGGCGACGGCATTATTGGAAAGAAATAACACGTGCGCGGTATAAGCTCACCGCGGGGGAGGGCACGAGGGGATGCGCGGGAACGACGGTGAGGCGAGGGATAGACGGCGAGATTCCTACATGATGTCAGGTTATAACGGTGAGGCGAGGGATCGACGAAATCAAGTACTTTGCATTGGGGAAATTGTGGTTGCATTCCCCGCGTGTTGCCGCGGGAAATTGTGGTTGCATTTTCACAATACTAGTTCACAAATTCTAACACTTTCATTCACAAATTTCAACACTTGCATCCACACTATTTATTACATTGTAGCATTATAATCTTTGCATCAAATAAAATTACATAGTAGCATCCATAAAATTACCCTAAATTACACAAGTACTTTGCACAACTACTTTGCATACACACTATTAATCCAAATTTACAAACTTCCTAACATTGCAAAACAGACAGCAAGGCCTCATATAGAATTGCTTCAGGTATGGTGTCAGCGAACAACGTGGAATGAACATTGCATATATGTTCAGACAACATGGTTCACTCACACCTCCCTGAAGATGCAACGTGCAACCATCTAATCATCGGCCAAAATTTAGAAACTTCCTAAAACAGTAGGAAAAATTGCAAGTACTTTGCATCAAATAAAATTGCATAAGTACCTTGCATCAAATAAAATTGCATCAAATAAAATTGCATAAGTACTTTGCATCAAATAAAATTGCATAAGTACTTTGCATCAAATAAAATTGCATCAAATAAAATTGCATAAGTACTTTGCATCAAATAAAATTGTTCTTTGAATTCACAAGTATATTAGTGCTAACACTTGAATTCTAAAACTATTACACTAATGCTAACATAGATACCAAGTTCATGAATATTTTTGCTAACACTTGAATTCTAAAACTATTACACTTTAAATTCTAACACAATTATATTATTGCTAACACTTGAATTCTAAAACTATTACACTAATACTAACATATAGTACTAATTGTAATTAACATCCAAAAATAGTAGCATTTCCTAGCAATTAAAATAAACAGTAGCAATTTCCTGGAAAACATGGCGCTGACGTCAGCATGACCTCCTCTCTCCCATGCCGCACCGAATCGAAGCCGCCCCGAATCTAAGCCGCATAGGATGGTGGCGCCACCCAAGAAAGGTCACCGGAGCCGCATAGGACGGTGGCGCCGCCCAAGAAAGGTCACCGGAGGCCGCAATGTCCGGTGACACGAGCGCGCAACCTAGCAACGCCTCGGGCGCTGTGGAGGCTCAGATTCGGCGCCTTCGAGCACGGATTTGGGCTGTGGCACTCCGGCTAGGAGGGAGGAGGGAGGACCTCACCTAGCAACGGCGGAGCGTCGGTCGGAGTCGGAGGAGACGAAGACGACGTCAGGGAGCGGCGCAGCACGGTGTCTCCGGTGATGGGGTCGAGGGCGCGGCGCGGCGTCTCTTCTTCGTCGTCGTCGGGAAACACTCTGCGTCTGTGAGAGAATGAGGAACTTCCCGATCTGGGCGAGAGCATTTAAGGCACAGGCCTTTAGTACCGGTCGGTGCCACGGACCGGTACTAAAGGTCCTTTAGTACCGGCTGGTGGTTGCAGCCGGTACTAAAGTTTTGTCGATTCGGCGTCCGAATAACTGGCGCGAAACGAAAACCTTTAGTACCGGTTGCAACCAGCAACCGGTACTAAAGTTCTTTTTTCATTTTCTTTCTCTTTTCTGTTTTCTATTTTCTGATTTTTCATATCTATATATTTAATTGTTCAAACCAAGTAAAATTAGTTTCTAATAATTTGTAAAAAACACATATATATTCAAGAACATGCAAATTAAAAAAAATTAGATAATTAAAAATGTAACATTTAAAATAAAGAAAATTGATAAAAATAAAAGGTATTGATAAAAATAAAAGGTATTCCACAAATAGGTGCATAAAACTAAAAGGTACTGAGAAACAATCTTGCCAAAGGAATTCTTGAAATTATTTTCATAAATATCATTTTCCATTTTTTAAGTGCAAAAAATGACTTTTTTTGTGAACAAAATACAAAAATATGATGCAAAATGGCACCCATCCAATTTTCACTAAGAGTAGTCCACATATGATGGATAATCCCCAAGTATTAGGTTTTTCTTTGATTTATACCTAATTTCCCCTAGTTAATTGAGTTTATGTCGATTTTTCGAAAATAATTCAAATTTGAACTACAACTGTTTGATAGTTTGGTCTGAAATTTTTGGAAAAATCATTTTAAGGTACACAACTACTGGTTATATCACAGAAACATTGATAGTTCTAGAAAATATTACATCTTTCGATGAATTGTCATCGCGACCGTTTTGATTGTTTTTCCGAAAAAATGAAATAATGTGATAAACACTTCAAAAAAGGAAATCCTTTGGCATGGGGACCTTATATGTGTACTAGTTGCTATGAAAAATGATAAACTTGATTTTGGACAAAATATACAAAAAAAAGTCTTCACAAAAATGTCTATCATCTATAGACATCTAAAAGTTTGAAGTCAAATGATCAAGTTATGGTCATCTCAACAACATAGTTTGTGATAAAGATCCCATATTCCACAAATAGGTGCACACAGTATTACACATCACCAATATGCCCATCTGTTGTATTATTCCTACTTTTCTTCGATTGCTTAACTTTGCGCCGGAACCATGGAGAATCTTCATTACTTAACGTGATGCTTGGGTCAGTGTTGACTTTGAAGGGCGGAATTTCATCAAACTTATCATAATGTTCTGTCATGTCTGTCTTGTCCTCCACTCCCACGATGTTTCTTTTCCCTGAAAGAACTAAGTGGCGTTTTGGCTCGTCTGATGTATTCGCTTCCATGTTATTTTCTTTTTTTCGGTTTGGTAGACATGTCTTTCACGTAGAAAACTTGAGCTACATCATTTGCTAGGACGAACGGTTCGTCTTTGTAATCAAGATTGTTCAGATCCACCGTTGTCATTCCGTACATCGGGTCTACCTTTACCCCACCTGCATTGAGCTTGACCCATTTGCACCAAAACTAAGGGACCTTAAAAGAAGGTCCATACTCAAGTTCCCATATCTCCTCTATGTAACCATAATATGTGTCCTTTTGCCCATTGTTGTTTGTTGCGTCAAAGCGGACACCACTGTTTTGATTGGTGCTCTTTTTATCTTGAGCGATCGTGTAAAATGTATTCCCATTTATCTCGTACCCTTCGAAAGTAACTATAGTCGAAGATGGTGTCCTGTCCAACAAGTACAGCTGAACATCAACTTCGGTGTTACTCATGAGATGTGTTTGCAACCAACCGCTGAATTTCGCCTTGTGTTGATCTTTAATCTAGAACTCATCCTCCACCGGGTTCTCGGATCGTAAAATATTCATGTGTTCCTCGATATACGGAGCTGCCAACGAGGAATTTTATAGAACTGTGTAGTGCACTTGACTAAAAAAAGGTCCGTCCCTACATACTAATACTTTTTTCCCTAGAGTGCCTTTTCCACTCAGTCTCCCCTCATGTCGCGACTGTGGAACATCAATCGGATTAATGTCAGGAATGAAGTCAACACAGAACTCAATGACCTCCCCGGTTCCATAGCCCTTGGAGATGCTTCCTTCTGGCCTAGCACGGTTATGAACATATTTCTTCAAGACTCCCATGAACCTCTCAAATGGGAACATATTGTGTAGAAATACGGGACCGAGAATTTGAATCTCTTCGACTAGGTGAACCAAGACATGCGTCATAACATCGAAGAAGGATGGGGGGAACACCAACTCAAAGCTGGCAAGACATTGGACCACATCATTCTGTAATCTTGGTAGGATCATTGGATCGATTACCTTCTGAGATATTGCATTGAGGAATGCACAAAGCTTCACAATGGGTACTCGAACATTTTCCGGTAGAAGCCACCTTGATGCAATCGGAAGCAATTGCGTCATAATCACGTGGCAGTCATGAGACTTTAGGTTTTGAAATTTTTGCTGTGCCACATTTATTATTCCCTTTATATTCGACGAGAAGCCAGACGGGACCTTGATACTGCTAAGACATTCAAAAAATATCGCTTTCTCTTGTTTGGTTAGAGCATAGCTGGCAGGACCTTCATAGTGTTCTGGAAGCAGGCCGCCTCGTTCTTTCAAACGTTTCTGGTCCTCCCGTGCTTCCACTTTGTTTTTTTTCTTCCCATACACGCCCAAGTGGCCTAGCAGTTTCACGCAAATATTCTTCGTCGATTGCAGATCGGACCTCTAGTACTTTCCAATATGGTAGCTCCCAAAATATAGATTTCTTCTTCCACATGGGTGCGTGCCCGTTAGCGTCATACGGAACCTGTAGTCCTCCAGGACCCTTTCCAAAGATTACTTTTAAATCCTTGACCATATCAAATATTTGTTCACCAGTACGGTCCATAGGCCTCCTACGGTGATCTGCCTCTCCTTTGAAATGCTTGCCTTTCTTCCGTACGTTATGCCTGACCGGAAGAAATCGACGAAACCCCAGGTACACACACTTCTTACATTTATCCAAATATATACATTCAGTATCATCCAAACAGTGTGTGTATGCATGGCATCCCTTAGTTGTCTGTCCTGAGATGTTACTAAGAGCAGGCCAATCATTGATCGTTACGAAAAGCAACCCTCGAAGGTCAAAATCCTCCTGTTTGTGCTCATCCCGCACACGTACACATTTTTCCCGCCACAACTCTAAAAGTTCGTCAACTAATGGCCTGAGGTACACATCAAGCTCGCTGCCGGGTTGCTTCGGTCCTTGGATGAGCACTGGCATCATAATGAACTTTCGCTTCATGCACAACCAAGGCGGAAGGTTGTAAATACATAGAGTCACAGGCCAGGTGCTATGACCGCTGCTCTGCTCCCCAAAAGGATTGAAGCCGTCCGTACTTAGACCAAACCTTAAGTTTCTTGCGTCTTCTGCAAAGTCCGGGAACTCTCTCTCGATTTTTCTCCACTGGGACCCATCAGCGGGGTGTCTGAACAGCGCCTCTTTCTTACGGTCCTCTTTGTGCCATCGCAACATCTTGGCATGCTCTCTGTTGCTGAACAAACGTTTCAACCGTGGTATTATAGGAGCATACCACATCACCTTGGCAGGAACCCTTTTTCTAGGGCGCTCGCCCTCAACTTCACCAGGGTCATCTCGCCTGATCTTATACCGCAATGCACCGCATACCGGGCATGCATTCAGATTCTCGTACTCCTCACCGCGGTAGAGTATGCAGTCATTAATGCATGCATGTATTTTCTGTACCGCTAATCCTAGAGGACAGACGATCTTCTTTGCCTCGTACGTACTGTCGGGCAATTCGTTATCCTTTGGAAGCATCTTCTTTATCTTTTTCAGCAATTTTTCAAACCCCATGTCCGATACACCATTCTCAGCCTTCCATTGCAGCAAATACAGCGTGGTACCAACTTTTTCTGGTCATCTTCGACACCTGGGTACAATTTTTTTTTTGTGATCCTCTAACATGCGCTCCAACTTCAACCACTCCCTCTGACTTACGCTATTTCTATGTGCATCAGCAATGGCCCGAGCAAGATCATCAGCGGGCACATCCGGCGCCTCTTCGTCAGGCGCATCTTCTACAGGTTCCCCCATTATAGTACCGTCGTATTCAGGAAACTCAGGATAGTTGTCATCGTCCTTTTCTTCTTCATTGTCTTCCATTATGACCCCTGTTTCTCCGTGTTTGGTCCAACAATTATAGCTGGACATGAAACCGGACTTAAACAGGTGGATGTGAATGGTTTTTGATTTGGAGTAACCCTTGATATTTTTACAAGCACAACATGGACAGTACAAAAAACCATCCCGCTTATTTGCCTCAGCAACACGGATAAAATCCAACACGCCGGTCATGAACTCCGGAGAGCGTCGGTCAACGTACATCCATTGTCGATTCATCTGCATTATGTAAATATATCCAAAACCATTACACAATAGCAATAGAGAGATACGTGACCAATTCATTAATACAAGTTCACCATATTTAAACAAATCTAATACATTGTCCTCATAAACATTCATTAATTGAAACTAACATAGAACTAGCTAAAGAATTTAAATCCAACGACAAATGCGATCAAAATCGCAACTAAGGTAATTATTGAACCAACAACATAATGATACCAAGCCTCTTGACTAATAACATATTTTCTAAACTTTTTAAGCTTCAAGCGCATTGCATTCATCTTGATCTCGTGATCCAAGCGCATTGCCTCCATCTTGATCTCGTTATCGTCGACGACGTCGGCAATCTTCAACTCCCATTTCATCTTCTCTTTGAGACGAACATCTTCACTTCTTTTCAATTTAGCTTTCAAATCATTGTTTTCTTTTACTAAAAACTCGAAAATACGGTCGGGCTCATTTTCCGGTTCAACTACCTCCTATATAAAAATATATTTACGTCAAGTTGGTCGGTATAATTTTTATAAACATGAAATTAAACAAACATATACTTATAACAAACAATCGTAACACATCCGAATAATAGAGCGGGCGAGAGCCGGTGTGGACAGATGTCAAAACCATGACACTATATATAACAAAAAGTTACACAAATAAGAAAATTATACAAGTAATAATTATATAACTAAATTTTTTTAAAATAAAAGATAAAAACAAGAGGCTCACCGAGGTGGTGTCGGCGACGGGGCGACGCGGGAGATCGACGGCGGTGAGGAAGGGGACTGGACGACACTTCAAAAAACCACAAATCATACTTTAGTTTGAACTTAAAATGCATATAAAACAAATGAAATCCCTAACTTAGGCATTTCATCAAACACCTTGCTAGCACTACAAAAATCAAATGAGCTCAAACTAGCAAAAGAATGCGCTAAACCTGAAATGCCAGAATAGTAGATGAAGGTGCTAACCCTTATATAGGTAGGTGCCACCAATCTAGACAAATGTTGGAGAAAAATGTGGTGAACTAGAGCTCTTATGAGAGAAAAGAGAGAGAAAAATGGAGTGTGACTCGAGCTGGAAAAATGGTGCTGTGGCTCGGGGTGGGAGATGCTAAATACAGTGAAATGTTTAGTACCGGTTGGTGTACCGGCTGGTGTCGGTTCTCGCCGTGGGGCCCAATCTGCAGCGCCTGCCCCAAACCTTTAGTACCGGCTGGTATTATTTCTTTTTTCTTTCTCTTTTCTATTTTCTCTTTTCTGTTTTTTCATATTTATAGATTTAATTGTTCAAAACAAGTAAAATTAGTTTCTAATAATTTTAAAAAACATATCTATATTCAAGAACATGTTTTCAACAAATTACAAAAAATATGTAACATTTAAAATAAAAGGTATTTTATATCTATTTTGTTTTAACTAATTAGTTTCTCAAACAGTGGATAAAAAGGGGCACCAGTGGAAAACAGGGACATACAGAAAGTACTGCATAATTGAAGATACACATATATATGAGACTGGAAACAGTACTCTCTTCCAGATGAGGAGACTCTCAAGCACTACAAAATATTAGAGATAAAGTGTTTGCCATTACAAGCACTAGTACAAATCGTCCTCCGAATCAGAATACCCCGAAGCAGAAGACTCATGGCGCACTGGTGGCGGTACGAGGTGACGCTGCCCGTAGTTGACAATTCTAATCTTGCGGTACACCTCGTATGCGACGTACGCATCTATTGCTGCATACTCAATGTTGATTCCGTCAAGTGGGGTCTTCTCCCAAAAGTCGTGCTGCTTCTTGGGAAATCTTGTCTTCATTTCAGCGTACTCGTACTCGTCGATCACGGCGACTGCCATATCATCCATTAGAGTCTTGTCATGGTCAAACTTGAACAAGTCCTGGAGATCAATGTGGCAGGCAGATGGTATCTCAAGACCCCAGGTGCGTCTCATCTTGATCTTGTCATTCGTTATATCAACGCTAGCAAAATGTATGCCGCTGCGAAAAAAATCCATGAGTATTGGACATTGCTTGTCACTACTTCAACAACAAATGGAACACATGTTATAAATACTGCTTCAACAAAGTATAATTTAGAACAACAAGTATAATAAGAATAATAACAAGTATAATTTGAGATCAAGTATAATAAGAATTATACTACAATCAAAGAGAACAATATGCAACTTTCATTTTCGGCCAATATATAATTTGAGATCAAGTATAATAAGAATTATACTACAATCACAGAGAACAATATGCAACTTTCATTTTCGGCCAATATATAAGTTGAGATCAAGTAGAATAAGAATAACAACAATATGCAACTTTCATTTTCGGCCAATATATAATTTGAGATCAAGTATAATAAGAATATCAACAATATGCAACTTTCATTTTCGGCCAATATATATAATTATTTCATCAAGTATAATAAAGAATAACAACAATATGCAACTTTCATTGTCGGCCGATATATATAATTTGATATCAAGTATAATAAGAATAACAACAATATGCAACTTTCATTTTCGGCCAATATATAATTTGAGATCAAGTATAATAAGAATAACAACAATATGCAACTTTCATTTTCGGCCAATATATAATTTGAGATCAAGTATAATAAGAATAACAACAATATGCAACTTTCATTTTCGGCCAATATATATAATTTGAGATCAAGTATAATAAGAATAACAACAATATGCAACTTTCATTTTCGGCCAATATATATAATTATTTCACTACAATCGAAGAGAAATTGCTATCCTATGCAATTTTCCTATCCCTATGAATCAACAAAGAAAATAAGCCCCAACATCTCCTTGGAAAATATATTACCTTGCCCATTGGAAGACCATGACATGTTTCTTGAAACAAAGTTGGATGACGGCAACATCTCCTTCATCGGCCGTGTACTCGAGATCAAGGCCCATGAACTTGTCTTGCTCCCGAGCTTCGCCAAGCCAACACTTGAAATCGTAAAGAAAACCCGTCACCTTAGCGCTATCGTTCGTGTACACGACATTGAGATAGGCGTTGCTATGTGCACGCACCTTCCCGTAGCGAGTGATCGGTGGTGCAGGATTCATGGTGGCTGGAGGGATGGAAGAAGAGAGAGGAGGGATGGATCGCCGGAGGAAGAAGAGAGAGAGAGGCGAGGGAAATGAAAACAGAACGCCGGCGCCCCTCTGTAGCAAATCGTGTGTATAATTGTGGGCGGGAGGCGAACTGTTTTGGCTTTAGTACCGGGCCATAACACGAGCCGGTACTAAAGCTCCGCTCGCGCGGCCCCGCGCGGCTGTTGCCCTGCCACGGATCATTAGTACCGGCTCGTGTTACGGCCCGGTACTAAAGGTTCCCAAAGAACCGGTACTGCTGCCCCTCGCCTGTCCGGCCGCTTGGACCGGTACTAATGTAAGATTAGTACCGGCCGCAAACTGGTGCGGGACTAAAAGTCTGGACCAAAGGTCCGTTTTCTACTAGTGTGTGGCTGTGGTGATGATGTGCTGGTGGTAATGCCTTTTGGTTAATTTATCTGACAAGAACAAATATCAAATATAGTTGATTATGTGATTTATGTGTGGATGAAACACTACTGTTTATGTATGTTACAAGAACAGATACACTACATGATTGATTTACTATTTTGATACTTCTTTGGTTGATGCTAGTGAGCAACGGATCATGTATGTCAAGCCTCTGAGCATATATTATTGATGAATTGATAAGAACAAACATCTTATGCATGTATTTGTACTGTTAATGATCATTAGATTCACCTGGTCATGCATATGACCAGATGATATTTGAATGTACTGTTTCTATCATGTTGTTTAGAACTAAATAGTTTAAATCATGTCACTGAAAAATATTGTATGTGGTGTTTGCACTTGTATGAAACATATGGCGGCAACAACATCGACATGGGGCTGCGACAGAAGGACGTCAACACGGGGCTGCAGCGATGCCGACAATGACAGCGAGGCTGCTGCAACAATGGCGACATCTATGTTGTGGCGTCAATATTGAGAGATATGAGTATATCTTGCAACGTGTTACATAAGAAAGAGTAAAGATTACAACCTGCTATTTTCCCATGTAATTTTGTGAATCTGTGTAATCATATTATTTTGTGAAAAGAAAGTTTGTGCAATACTGTTAGTTCTGAAGTTTCATTTTTGGATTAAATCATATTTGACTTTTTAATCCCTAAATTGGTAACAGAGGCGTTGCATATAGGCATATGCAACGACACTAGTTTTTTTTATTTCTTAATTCTTACCACTGGCGAACAGTACCCAATGTGCGCAAGCAATAATACATGTACTAGTGGCGCATAAAACAGAGTGTGCGCCAACGGTAACAGTTACCGCTGGCGAACACAAGCTTGTTCGCCAGCGGTAACCATCCCTAGCGCTGGCGAACAGGTGTTCGCCAGCGGTACGTGCTACCACTGGCGTATTCCCACTAGCGCACCGTTGTCGCCAGCGGTAAGCAAAAACTGTGCGCTAGCAGTAGGCATTTTCCTACTAGTGTAAGTGTATTAACTTTATGCCCATCAACACTGTTTTCTGGCCCGTTGCCGAAGAAGAGGAGAAGCAACACCACATCAAGCTCCCTCGTCAACTATGCGCCTATCAAAAGTTGGAAGTATCACCCAGTCACAGAAATATATCAGTGTGACCAAGTAAATTGGTCGTTAAATTCTATAATTAAGTTCATAGAGTAGTGCTGTTAGAATTTATGACCAATTGATGTCGACGTACTATTACTTTTCTATAATAAAAGGTCATAAAGTTTGGGGGTTTCGTCCCTCTCAAGTGGGTTATGACCAACGAGTTCAAAATGGTCACAAATCTCTGACAAAAAAAACAAAGTCATTCAGAGACATATTTCTTATAGTGATAGACAACAAACTATTGATGGTTTTTCTGAGGAGTTATATACACACGCGGTTCATGAATTTGCGTTAGACTTGCAAATTAATCCCATAAGTATATGAACGTGATGTTGCCGTCCCAAAACTTGCTTTGCAGATTGGTTAAGGACGACGGTGCCTCCGGTGCGGACACGTGTGAGAAGACTCTATCACCAGACACACGCCTCGGCTGGAAATTTTGTAAACAAACCCGGAAAGTTTTGTATTGTTTAGTTCATGTCCCTCCACAATTCCTCATTCCCCAATCGAAACACTAATATTTTCTCCCAGCGACGACGGCGAGCGGCATCGTGCGCGGCATATGGCAGACATACGGTGCAAGGGAGCCGCAACAATGAGCTCGAATCGGAGCGCGGATAGGCTCAAAGGTCGTGTTGGTGGTGCTGCAAGCTGCAGCGACAACAACGGTTGGACGAAGGTGACAAGCGAGGTGTACTGGAATCCGACGGCGACGTCGTTGACAAGTACTGGATGTGGCGTTGCTCCACAGGTACTCTGAATCCTCCCAGACTACTCCATCGATTCCTCCCACATTAGACTGAGTTTCAGTTGCGTTTTTTCCCTTGCCCTGTTTCAGCTCGAATAAGAGAATATGAAGCTGCTGATCAAGATTTATAAACTGGACATCGAGTTGCAGAGAGAAGACAAAAAAGAGAATATTGCTGAAAAATTACAGGGATGAGATGAAATTTAGACAGAGGTAGGAGGTGATGGTAGTGTGTAGCAGCAGCTTGGGTACTGATTTTTGCATGTGTTGCTCTAGCTATTAGGATTTTTGTTTGACTCAGTAAAACATCAATGTATCCATGTAACGCTGAGAATGCAAAATGTTGGAATAGAGTCTGTTATAAAGTTATTTGGAATAACATGTGTGAATGCATGTGCATTTGGACAAATTAAATTGGACAACATTGCACATACTTAATTATTCCAGAAATGTACATGAAATAAAATGCATAAATGTACAGGAAATGCAACATCCATGAGTGCACATACTTAATTGTTCTAGAAACACGGACACACACAACATCCAGAAGTACAAAAGGTTAACTGCAGAGTGGTTTACATGAACTACATTGAGATCTGTTAACTAGTAGTATTATATGTCATCAGCAGGTGGTGCACTGAGATATGGTACATTTTTTGCTGTCTTCTGCTGTTGAGGACCAAACGGAAGATGGTGAGTGTACTGCCAGGGCCATTATTATATTAGACTCACCTTTTTTTCTTGTCCAGCAGTAGCTTCAGGAGGTTCATCTCGTGCAGTTGTTGCTGCACTGGGTTGTGATGTTCTTTTACCTCTTCCTCTTGCCCCTCTGCTGCTACCTTGATCTGCTGATGTTGCTGCTCCTAATGGCTCTCTAGTAGCAGTACTCTTTCCTCTGCTCCTCAAATTTCCTGAAGCCAATAAAGTTGTGACTCTCGCTCTTACTATCCCTAGTAGCCACCACAAAAGCAGATTCTGGCAAAGGGCTAACACTAAAAGAAAACAGGGCTTTGGCCCGAGTCGATTCACCCCTTTAGTCCCGATCGTAATACGAACCAGGACTAAAGGGGCAGTCGTCCCGGTCCCAGCGACTACTGTGAAATCAGGGCATCAGAATCGGACCTTTTGTCCCGGTTCCAGCCACGAACCAGGACTAAAAGGTTGCGGTGACCTTTAGTCCCGGTTCGTGGCTAGAACCGGGACAACATGTGCGTGCCTATATATACTCAGCAGCCCCTCCCTCTCTGCTAAGTTTTTTCCTCTAATAAGGTGAGAGGTGTGTGCTAGATTGTTTTTTTCCTAGTATGCACACAAGGTGTTTGATGAAATGCCTAAGAGAATTCACGCAAAAGAAACATGATATGAGGCACACTTAAGTTTTATCCTCTTTCTAATTTCCTCCATAATCGAGGTTAACCTATTTCTACTTTCATTTGTCGTTGATAAAATGCATGTCCAGTGGTCATTTCTCGATGTTCTGTAATGGTTCTTGATATACTTAATTATATAATGCAGATGAACCGACAATGGATGTACGTTGGCCGACGCAATGCCGAGTAGGGCCTGCATAAATTTATCGATGTGGCAGAGGCAAACAGTACGAATGGTTTTATGTGTTGACTGTCATAATAAGAGTGATTGCTCTTCCTCGAGAACCCTTCACAGCCACCTTCTTCGGCACGGTTTCATGCCCAGCTAGAATTGTTGGACCAAGCACGGAGAAATAGGGGTTATGATCAAAGACAATGAAGAAGAAGAAGATGACTATTATCCTATGTTCCAGCCATGAACCGGGACAAAAGGGGCGAAGCACGGTGGTGCGAAGCCGAGGCGGCCGAAAAGTGTCTTTTCTTCCGGTTGGTAGCTCCAACCGGGACATAAGGGCCCCCTTTAGTCCCGGTTCCAGCCACGAACCGGGACAAAAGGGGATTAGCTATATAAGCAACACTTTGCCTCGGGTCGAGCCACGACCCAATGCAAAGCAAATCCTACTCCTTCCTCGACGCCGCTGCCCGCGCAACCTCGGCCGCCGCCGTCCTAGGTAAGGCCCTTCCTCTTCACCCTCCTCGCTCCTCACTCCCTCGGTCGCCTCTCTGTCCTCTTCCTCCTTCTCCGCTCCTCTTCCTCGTGAGCAACCGAACTGCTGCTGTCGTTGGAATCACGTGTCGCCGCCGATGTAGCTCTTCCATGACGAATCCGACACTACCACTGGCTCCGGCTCGTCGCCCTCTCTGTCCTCACCGACTAGCGGGTCCCGGGAAGCTCGGAGTCAGGTGAATCGACTCCATCTTCCTCCGCTCCGGCCGCCGCTGTAACACCCCAGCTAACATGGCACTCGGGATGCTACCACATTCGTAACTTTTAGAAATAATTGAGTATGTTCAGGAAAATTCAGCAGAGCTCCCTTTGTTGTTAGAAACATCTGGGATAGATAATAATCAAAATAGAAGCACAATGAGATAACATATGAACATAATAGACACAAGGTTCAACCATAATTAACTCCCCAACACCTCAACTTCTTAAGACTATCATCCACAAGCATTAACGATATCCAAACTCGTCAAAATCCTTTATGACAAAATTTAAATCTTAATTATGGTTCTAAGAAAATGGTGATGAATGTGTGAATCGTGTCGCTATGAAGGTGTGCTACTCCCATAACTCCCCATGCATGTCATCCTCGAAGTTTACCTAAAAACATTTAAGCAACAAGGGTGAGTACAAAGACTCAACAAGTTCATAACAAATAATAGACCTTACATAAATCAAAACACCAAGTCATCATTAAACATTATTCATTCATCATCATATATAAAGATGTCCTACATGCCTATATGCTCATCTCATCTCGTTGCGGATACCGGTATCGATTGAGTGGACACCCGTCGGCATCACTCACTCCAACTCGTGGAGGGTCCTTCGAAAGTGGGTCGCAACCCATCAAAGGAAGTCTCATTGTGCCCACTGAGGTAGGTCACTTTAACATCATTATCATCATGGGTATGCAAATATGCATAATGTGCACATGTCATCTTCATAATCATTATCATCATGGAAATATCATAAACATAAGGGCAAGCTTTATAAATAAACCAAAGGAAGAGAGATATGTAAAATTCACAATCCATCACGAACTTGCCTCAACCACGTGGCATAAATTGTGAGTTGTAGGGGTCCGAGCCGGAAGTACCAGCACCTGATAATCAAACATATTTCACACTCAATACACAACAACACTCTGAAAGCATATACTCAAAATATTAAGTCGATCTTATGCGCAAGACCCAAACTTCAGAATTACTTGACTTTCAGCCAAAACAGGACAGACCACTAGATTGGTATAAGAATTAGTTTTTTACACCAAAACTCGCAAACAAATGGTGCTCTAAGATCAGAAAAAGAAGCTCCCGAACTTTCATGTTTAGCCCATAATTTTATTGGAATGTTAAAAGGGTCTAAAGTTGCAAATAAGATCATAGTGTACATAAAAGATACAGTTCTGGACAGTACACGAAACAAATCACTGCGACCAAACCGTCAGACCAAATTGCGCAAATCAAAATTCTACAGAAAACCTGAAATATGATCTACAACTTTCGTTCAGATCAACTCGAAATTATGGACAGAACAACCCAGAGTTTAAGTACAAGAACAGAGCATTAAGCATCAACTAGAGATTTTACTCTAACTGAATTTACTGATACGGTTCACAACAACACGTGCTAAAACTGAACATGGTTCAGGTCAAGAGAGAACTAGCAGACTTCACATAGAGGGTCGGTGCTTCATGTAAAAAATAAGTGCCTTAAAGCATCAGCTAGAGTGCACAACTAGCTAACTGAACCTACTGTCCAGAACATATTTGCACATCCCGATAGAATTAGGTATAGCCAAAGAGGAAACTAGCAGACTACAGATAGGATCGGGGTTTTTTTTTTTTTTTTAGAAATGGGTAGTCCCGGCCTCTGCATCTAGACGATGAACACAGCCATTTATTTAAAAACAAACAAGTTCAAAGTATCTTATTACAAGCTAAGGAGCACCTCATGGGTCACTCAAAGTTGCGACAAAAATGAGCCAACGAAAAAGAGATATCAATACGAAGCGACTAGGCATCCTGGAGTCGCTTGTCGTGCCGCCATCCAGCCGTGCAGTAAACGGCCCTCACAATGGCGAACAACCGGGTACATCCAGACTCCATAAGCTCCTGCTGCGGCACTGGCAGTAGGACTGCCCATGCGCGGATCCAGTGTACGCCCCTGTAGATTACCTGCAAGAAGTTCGGAATTTGTTCCCCGTTAAACACAATGTCGTTATGACAATTCCATATTGCCCAAAGAACAGCACACATCCCAATTCTAATTCTTGCTTTAGTAATTTTATCTATCCCATCTAACCATGTACTAAACATATTAGCCACTGTGGTTGGTGGTTTGATATTAAAAGTAAACTGTATTACTCTCCATATCATTTTCGAGAAATTGCATTCAAAAAACATGTGTTTTATGGATTCCTCTTTATCACAAAAGACACACTTTTTACAACCTATCCAGTTCCTCCTAGCAAGATTATCTTTAGTGAGTAAGACCTTCTGATGTGAAAACCACATGAAGATCTTTATCTTTAGAGGCACCTTCAGCTTCCAAAGATATTTGTGGAGAAAGGGTGTGTGCCCGTTCATATAATCAGCATACATGGATTTCACTGAAAATTTCCCATTTGAAGTTAGATTCCATCGAAAAGAATCTGTATCATCCGTAAGCGATACACTCATTATTCTTTCCACTAAATTTAACCAGTCAGTTCTCTTCTGTCCAGTGAGTGCTCTTCTAAATGAAATATTCAGGGGAACAGAAGATAACACATTAGATATTGTAACGTTTTTACGGTTGACAATGTTATAAAGCCTCGGGTATTGTCGCTCTAGAGATACCCTCCCCAGCCAAGGATCCTCCCAAAATCTTGTATTTTGGCCGTTACCAAGCACAAAAGATCCATGACTAAAAAAATCGTGGGAAACCTTCATGATTCCCTTCCAAAATGGAGAATCGGTAGGTTTAACTTCACCTGTGCTAAAGTTTTATCACCTATATATTTGTTATGTAGCAGCTCTTGCCACACACCCTCTTCTGTGAGAAGGTTATAAAGCCACTTGCTAAGTAAGCATCTATTTTTCAATTCTAGGACCTCAATTCCTAGACCACCTTGAAACTTTGGGCGACAAATGATATTCCATTTTGATAATCTATATTTCCGCTTCTTATTGTCACTTTGCCAAAAGAAGCGAGATCTATAAAAATCTAATCTTTTCCGCACCCCCTTCTGGATTTCGAAAAAGGATAGCAAGAACATTGGTAAGCTAGTAAGAACTGAGTTAATAAGAACTAATCGATCTCCATATGAGAGCAATTTTCCAATCCATGAACTCAGCTTCCTCTCAAACCGATCCTCTGCCGATTTCCATTCTTTGTTGAGTAATTTCCTATAATGAATAGGAATTCCTAAGTATTTAAATGGTAACGACCCCACCTCGCAACCAAAGATCTGTCTATACACATCTTGTGCTTCGTTAGCTTTACCAAAACAGAATATTTCACTTTTATGAAAATTGATTTTAAGTCCAGACAACTGTTCGAATAGACTTAAAATAAGTTTCATGTTAACAGCTTTCTCCAAGTCATGTTCTAGGAAGAGCACGGTGTCATCCGCATACTGGAGAATGGAAACGCCACCCTCAACTAAATGTGGAATAAGGCCTCCTATTTGACCATCTGCTTTGGCCCTCTCAATTAAAATGGCTAGCATATCGGCCACAATATTAAAAAGAACATGGGACAACGGATCCCCCTGTCTTAACCCTTTAAGAGTTTGAAAGTAATGACCTATGTCATCATTCACTCTTATTCCCACACTTCCACCTTGCACAAACCGTGCCACCCACTCGCACCATTTTGCCGAAAAGCCTTTCATTCTTAAAGCTTGTTGTAAAAAGGACCACTTGACCTTATCATATGCTTTCTCGAAATCAATTTTAAAAATGATACCATCCATCTTCTTCCTATGAAGCTCATGGATTGTTTCATGTAATACGACCACCCCCTCTAGGATGTTTCTGTCGGGAATGAAAGCTGATTGCGTGGGTTTAATAACTTTTTGAGCAATATTGGATACACGGTTTGTACCCACCTTAGTAAAAAAATTGAAGCTTACATTAAGTAGACAAATAGGTCTATATTGCTCAATCCTAGATGCATCTTCTTTTTTAGGTAAAAGGGTTATGACTCCAAAGTTTAACTTAAACAAAGGCAAGTGCCCCGTCTGCAACTGTGCAAACATGGCCAGCAAATCATCTTTGATTACTAACCAAAATCTTTGATAAAATTCAGCAGGGAACCCATCTGGTCCCGGAGCCTTGTTATGTTCCATACTCGAAATAGCCTCAAATATTTCTTTTTCGGTAAATGGATCCGTAAGAAAGCTATTTTCTTGATCCGAGATCTAAGATACATCATGAATTACACCCTCTTGTAAAGAAAAGTGATTCGGACTTGGAGCCCCAAAAAGCTTTTTATAGAAGTCTGTTATGAAAGTTTTTAGGTTAGCGTCACCAACAATCGTGCTCTCGTCTTGCTCATGTTGGAAAATTCTTTTTTTCCTGTGTTTACCATTAGCAATAAGGTGGAAATACTTCGTATTATTCCCTCCCTCCTGCACATGCCGAACCTTAGCACATTGAGCCCATTTTGACTCCTCTTCGCGCATAAGGTTTGCGACGCAACTCTCAGCATCCTTTTTCGCAGCACACTCGGCCGCGGTTAAAGGACACGTTTCAGCTTTGATGTCCAACGCATCAATGAGCAACATGAGTTTTTGTTTTTGTTTTTTATTCTCCCCACTAACATTCTTAGCCCATCCCCTTAGGAATTGTCTAAGGTGTCTAATTTTGTTTTGCCACCTCTCAATAGGTGTGTTACCACTTTGAACCGAACACCACTCGGAAGCAACCATCTCCAAAAAACCAGCCCTTCTCAACCAGGCTAATTCAAACGAGAAGTGAGTGGTATTTCCTTTATGTGACGCCTCTCCAGACTCTAAAAGTAACGGTGTATGATCAGACCCCGTGCGGGTCAACGCTCGAACCGTTACTAGTGGAAATTTTTGCTCCCATTCAGTACAGATAGGATCGGTGCTCCATGTGAAACACTCATGCATGAAAACTACTAGCTGCGATGATCTTGGACGGAGGACATGAACGGTACAAAAAGCAAGGCACCAAACCTACAGAACTAGATGAACAATTCTACTACAAACGTTGTTGGGGGAACAAGAAACATAACAAGAGGACAGAAGTACACACTTCTGCGACGACAAACGACGCCGACAACAACTTGATACGACATCAAGTAGGCCCCAGACTTTGCAGCGGCAGTTTCAGCCAAGCACTTTATGGGGGCGATGGCGATTTAGGATCCTGCAGCATGGCAGCGCCCTTGATCTGGAGGCAGCTCGCGTGGTTGAGAATTTGAGATAGGAGAAGATGGAAACGAGACGGCGCAGCCCTAGATGCTACTAGATCATGTAGGCGCGCGTTGCCGCGCCCGTCCCTTATGAATATAGAATTGTCATTGATGAGAATATAATTTTAATTTTGCCGATAAGTTACGCCATTAACCTCTATTGCAAGCAAAGCGAATTACCCACTTTCAACAAGTATGCCTAAGTTCATGGGTAGCAAGTGTTCTCTATTGGGTGTAGCGAGAAATCATTCCACCTATGTACACTATACTTGACTCAAGAACAAGGGATTTGGCCATACCTTTTGAAATCCCTGGAACTGCATGACATCAAATCCTTCAGAAGGGTTGTGCTTCGATATCCAAATAATACTAACTATATTTTTTCATAATAGCAGACTAAGTTATATCAAGTGATACAAACAACATTTTTTACTGTGATAACATGATGTTATTGCTAAGAAAGCATCATCGGCATTCATATTTTCTCAGGTTTAGGATATTTATTCCCCACATGGAAATGCGACATAACATCGTGATATCCTTTACACTTACGCTTAATACAAAAGATGAGTAAATGAAGTACCAACAGAAACATAATCAAGACTACAAAATTGTTAATCTGCTTACCTACAATCCATCTTCAAAGATCACCCTAAACAAAGGTTGTGCTTCGATATCCAAATTCCTCAATACTTTCATTTTGTAAGATGTTACTAAGTGTGGATCTATAAAAGTATCATATGTACTCGCTGTCCCAAAACGGAACAACAAATTTGAAGCATGCTCTACGACAGTCTCAAGTTGAAATCCTAACTTTTTGATGATGTGGCTTCGTGAGCAGTATAGCCTTCAGACCATATATGCATTTTCGTACGGAACGGTCCGAACCATAACTATCCTGCCGAGAAAGAAACTCACAAAATCAGGTTAATTATATCGTAAGAGGAAGGAAAAAATAACAAAATGTAGTCAAATAAAATATAAACACGCAAAGCTTAGTCATCACAAAGAAAATGCATCAGCAAAGATGAACATCAATATGAAAAAAAGAACCTATATGAAAAATAAGATCTCCATATTCCGGTAGAAATATGAAATATGGTTTTGTCTACTAATCGATGAAGGGAAACTACTCTCATAATCTATTGAAAATCATCAGCAGGACTCCATTTGTACTATTGGTTCGACTATACAAAATGTGAAATATGGTCTTGTCTACTGAAATGTAATGCTTTAGAAGCAAACAAGAGGAAAGTGCAATTGGAGAAAAAGGTACCTTAGCAGAATAACATCCGTGAGAAATAACCTCTCCAACCTGTATGCAAGTACTATTAGTTTGATGTCAAGCGAGACAAAATCAGATAAATAAATTGAGAAGTCAAAAAGTGCACATCGGACCATGCTAACAATAACGAGTAGCTAATCACAAACATGTAGAATAGCACTTAGACAATAGGTAGGGTTCGAACAATCTCAAACTATGAGGGGGATGAAGTGGATCACAAAGATGGTGATAGAGATAGTGCTGGTCTTGACGGTGTTGATAGAGACTCCGGAGGGGGGATGGAGGAGCCTTCCGGAAGTCATTCTGGCGGCGTTTCCCCCCTCCAATCTTCTCCGACGGCAGCCTTCTGTCTCCTGTTTCGTGGTTTTGTGTTTCTCCGCCGCCTCCTCGCAAAAATCTTCGGGTGACTATTTAATAGTCGGTTTTAGGTCAAGACGAAGCCACGGAGACGAAAACGGACGACATCGGAGCCACGAGGAGGAAAAGAGGGGTCCCACATGGCCAAGGAATCTGGACGCATGGGCCCACCTATTTTCTTCCTCGGACTTCCTTTTTTGTGGATCCTTGGCTCATACGTCTTCTTCCTTCCAAATATTTGGCCCCGTAAAATTTTAGGTCATTTGGACGTCGTTTGGGTCCCTGAAACATCAAAATATAGAAAAATGGGTTTTCTGGTTCTACAGGGTTAATTCCAAATAAATGGGGAAACTGTGAATTATCCCCTAAAATCATGATAAAACATAAATATAACCCATAGATGATGCAAATAAGTTGGAATATCAAGTAATAAAATGTAAAGTTCATGTATGCATTTTGTTGATTACAGGATCCAAAATATTAAGTACGAGTGCGCTGGATTGGACTGGTGGACTAGACTGGACCACCACCATGAACACTTTAGTCTTTGCACTAGATTAGGATGTCACATTCAGTATGTTGAATGATTGCTAAATTATATGTCAGTTTTATTTTATGAATATTTGCTATGCAAAATATGATATTTTATGGATAATTGAATGCATTTTTTTGGGTTGCAACACTCTATTACCACAACCAAGTTTTTGTTGCAACATGTTAGTACCATGAAAAATATATCGTTGTGTCAAAGCTTAGCCGCCACGCCAGCAAACTTTGTTGCGTTAAGATGTTGCCACAGAACACTTTGTATTGTTCCAATAACTTGTCACCACAATTCCGCTAAATGTTGAGATAATTGCTTGACGCCACCAAATTTAGTTTTGTTGAAACAATCCTTTCGCCACAAATCGATTGTGTTGTCGCAATAATTTCCCGCCACGAACAATTTGACCGTTGTGATAACCACTTGACACCACGAAATCCAACTTTGTTGAAATAGTCCTTCCGCCACAAATTGTTTGTATTGTCGCAATAGTTCATCGCCACAAACATTTTAGCCGTTGCGATAACTATCTGTTACCACGTTACGAGAGTTGTTGCCATAAATTAATGCCACAAATAGATGATTTGTGGCGAAAGAGGTGTGCCCACGAAACATGGGTTGTTGCCATAGGGTTCTGGGTATATTACAACAATTACATGTTGCAACGGAATGGCATACGCCACGAACCGACTATTGTTGGAATAAGCTGTCACCACAAATGCCTATTGCCACAAACAGGCACTCGCCACGAGTTTGGCGACTGTTGCAGTAAGCTATGGCTACGAACCAAATTGTGGCATCAAGCGCGTGATGCGACGAGAAAAAATGTTGCAACTTGCCACACCGTCGTTGCAGTTGCAAGCTTTCTTGCCACAATTTTTTTTCGTGGCAACAACCTATTATCATACGATATTTCGCAACGCTTGGCAACAAATTTCATATTGCTACGAATACCGCTGTTGCAATAGACCCGATTTCTTGTAGTGATAAGACTAACATGGACTTTGCATTTTAATACTATCATTGGATTTCAAAGATGATTTCTATTGCTACACAAAGTTAAATGATTCATTCTCAAAGGAGTAGCAATATGCAAGATAGATTATAAAGTGATATCAAATTTTAATGCAAGGATGTTCAATGATAATTCACAAAGTGTAACATAGAAAAAAGTACTATGGACCAAATGTATGCATAATGAAATGTAAAAACATCCTATAATGGTCATAGAGTATTCTTGTGAAATCTGAATATAAAAGTGGACACTTTGGAAAGATAAATAAGTAGAGGTAAAACATTAATAAGTTTCATATAGCTTCCAAATGCTTCTACTTAAGTTTATGCTTAGTGTTGAGCTCTCATTGCCCCTATCATAGCATCTTGAATGATTAAAGTTTAAATTGAAAGCAAACATGAGTAATGTGCTCGACAAAGTATGGGTTGAATGCCTCATGCACCGTGATTACGAGTACCTACACCAGGTGTTTAGGATGTGTATTGATTTCAGGAAGTTAAATAAAGCAACTCGTAAAGATCATTATCCATTGCCATTTATTGATCAAATGTTTGAAAGGTTATCTAAACACTCTCACTTTTGTTATTTAGATGGTTATTCAGGTTTCTCACAAATTCCTGTTCACAAAGATGATCAAGAAAAGACCACTTTTACTTGCCCATATGGTACATTTGCTTATAAGAGAATGCCATTCGGTTTGTGTAATGCTCCTGCTACTTTTCAAAGATGCACGAATGCTATATTTGCTGATTATATTGAGAAGATAATGGAAGTTTTTATGGATGATTTTTCTGTGTATGGTACTTCCTTCGATAATTGCTTGTTAACCTTAACAGAGTTTTGCAGCGATATGAAGACAAACACCTAGTTCTTAATTGGGAAAAGTGTCACTTCATGGTTACTGAGGGCATTGTTCTTGGACATCGTATTTCTGGAAGAGGAATAGAAGTTGACCCAGCAAAGATAAAAACTATTGAGAAGCTACCATACACAAAGGATATCAAAGGTATAAGAAGTTTTCTTGGGCATGCAGGTTTTTATTGTAGGTTTATTAAAGATTTCTCCAAAATATCATAGCCTCTAACCATTCTTTTGCAAAAGGATGTTCCTTTCTCTTTTAATGATGATTGCATTGAATCCTTTAATATTTTGAAGTATGCTTTAATAAGTGCTCCTATTATTCAACCTCCTGATTGGAATTTGCCTTTTGAAATTATGTGTGATGCTAGTGCTTATGCAGTTGGGGCTGTTTTGGGACAAAGAGTTGATAAGAAACTTAATGTTATTTATTATGCTAGTAAGACACTTGATGGTGCCCAAAGAAACTATGCCACAACTGAGAAGGAATTTTTAGGAGTGATATTTGCATGTGATAAGTTTAGACCTTATATTATGGATTCCAAAGTCATTGTGCATTCTGATCATTCTGCTATTAAATACCTAATAAATAAGAAAGATGCTAAGCCTAAATTAATAAGATGGGTAATTTTGTTGCAACAATTTGATTTACACATTGTTGATAGGAAAGGGGAAGATAATCAAGTAGCTGATCATCTTTATAGAATGGAAAACATACATGATGATCCTATTCCTATTAATGATAGTTTTCTAATGAACAACTTGCAAACATTAATGTTTCTATGGCTAAAGTTGCATCTCCATGGTTTGCTAATTATGCAAATTTTATTGTTGGAAAAGTTTTACCACCACACTTTACTTTTCAACAAAGAAAGAAATTCTTTTATGATCTTAGACATTATTTTTGGGATGATCCTTTCCTTTATAAGAAGAGTGTAGATGGTATAATTAGACGTTGTGTACCTGAGCATGAACAACAGACTATTATAAGAGACTGTCATGATAGTCCTTCTGGAGGGCATCATGCAGGAGATCGCATAGGAGCAAAGGTATTACAATCTGTTTTTTATTGACCTACTTTATTTAAGAATTGTGCTGAATATGTTAAATCTTGTGATAAATGTGAAAGAGTAGGAAATATTGGTAGGAGAAACGAAATGCCTATGAACTATTCTTTGCCACTTGAGCCTTTTGATGTGTGGGGTTTTGACTTTATGGGACCTTTCCCATCCTCAAAGACAAAGCATACTCACATTTTGGTTGCAGTGGATTATGTTACAAAGTGGGTGGAAGCAATTCAAACCAAAAGTGCAGATCATGCCACCGCAATGAAGATGCTGAAGGACATCATTTCCCCCATGTTTGGTGTTCCTAGGTTTTTAATTACTGATGGTGGTTCTCATTTCAAGCATGGTATTCTTAGGAAAACATTAGCAAAATATGATGTTAATCATAGAGTTGCATCTCCTTATCATCCTCAAACAAGTGGACAAGTTGAATTAAGTAATAGGGAAATTAAACTCATTTTGAAAAAGACAGTTAATTGGTCTAGGTCCGATTGGCCACTTAAAATTAATAATCCATTATGGGCTTATAGAACTGCTTATAAAAATCCTATGGGAATGTCTCCTTATAGAATAGTTTATAGAATGGTTTATTAAAAAACTTAACTTTGATTTTAAAACTTCTTGAGAGAAGAGAGTTGTTGATTTAAACTTGCTTGATGAATGGAGAAATGAAGCTTATGAAAGTGCTAGGTTATTTAAAGAAAAAGTTAAAATTTGGCACGATAAGAAAATCAAGAAGAAAGAATTCAAAGATGCATTATGGGCTTATAGAACTGCTTATAAAAATCCTATGGGAATGTCTCCTTATGGAATGGTTTATTAGAAAACTTAACTTTGATTTTAAAACTGATGGAGAGAAGAGAGTTGTTGATTTAAACTTGCTTGAGGAATGGAGAAATGAAGCTTATGGAAGTGCTAGGTTATTTAAAGAAAAAGTTAAAATTTGGCATGTTAAGAAAATCAAGAAGAAAGTATTCAAAGTAGGTGATCGAGTTCTATTATACAATTCTCGTTTCAAGTTTTCTGCAGGAAAGTTAGCTTTAAAATGGCAGGGACCATTGGTGATACAGGAGGTGTACCGTTCATGAGCCATTCGTCTTCAGGGTGACATGAAAGGTAAACCTCATGTAGTCAATGGACAACGCCTTAAACATTATATTGCAGGAAAGAGCTTCATCGGAATGGTGGAAGAAAGGGACCTAAAGACACCTGAGGAGGTCATAGAGAGAAACTCTGCAGTTTCAGAAACCCAGATTCAATAATTGGTAACTTTTGTGTTGGAAAGATTCAATAATTGGTAACTCTGCAGTTTCAGAAACCCTAAAACCGTTAATATATACCCCTTTTCGCTGATCTAATCTCGCACCGAGAGCTTTCGAGTGTTCTTTGTTTTCTTTGTTTCTGTCTGTCAGGGTTTTGGCCATGTCTTCGGGAGACTCTTTCCAATGCTCCTCCATGGATGATGAGGACATCAAGCCTGACATAGAGGAGGTGATAGAAGAAGAAGAAGAAGAAGAAGAAGAAGAAGAAGAAGAAGAAGAAGAAGAAGAATACAAGTCCTTCGTCCACCTCGTGTCTGCGCCACCTTCACCACCTGCTCCTGTCCCCGTTGCTGCGGTGAGGGTGAACATGTCTCTTGGAAAGAAGAGGCAGACCGCTCGCATGAGCATCGGAGGGAAAGCTCCTAGGCACGCCCTTGCTAGCAGAAACATGGTTTCTACTCTTATTGACAGGGAATTTTGGCGCGCTACCCAAGATAACTATCCTGGAGAGTGGGACCGCACTAGTAGGAAAAAACTTATAGGTGGAGCCCTTTTTGTGGCGCACCAAAAAGAATGCGCCACAGAAATATTTTCTGTGGCGCATTGTTTTGCATGCGCCACAGAAATTTGGCATTCTGTGGCGCACGGAAACCAAATGCGCCACAGAAATATAGCTTTCTGTGGCGCATGCTGTATATGCGCCACAGAAAGACACATTCTGTGGCTCACCCAGTCTCGTGCGCCATAGAAATTTTGCTTTTGTGGCGCACTCAGTACCATGCGCCACAGAAATGCTGCTTTCTGTGGCGCACCCAGTCCCATGCGCCACATAAAGCAACATTTCTGTGGCGCACCCAGTGTCGTGCGCCACAGATAATTTTCACCGACACCTCTATCTAATCCCTCTTCTCTCTCCACCTTATGCTTTTTGTCTTTTTTTGAATTCGATCTCCACACACTATCTCCACACACTCCACCTTATCCTCGTTGCCTCTGCCAGTGGACGAGGCCAACACCGTCTCATCCTCCGCCACCTCAATATGGACGCCGCCGCCACCCCATCCAAGCGAGCCAGAACCACCCTGGCCGCGGCGACGACCGTCCCCATCGCCGGCACGCCACAGAAGCTCAAGAAGACTGCCTCGTTAGCCTGCGACCAGGCCGCGACGCCGTAGAAGGTCCCCGCGATGGCGGATCCGACCTGGACGCCCGACAAGACGGAGCAGCGGCACCTGCTGCGGCGGGCAAGGGCGACGTGGCGCTCTCCGTCAAGCAGGTCCGGCGGGCCGCGTTGGAGCTGTGGCGGCCGGACAGGGGCCCTACGGCGGTCGAGGACGCTCAGCTATGAGAACCTCTGCGAGTTCTTCAACTGCTTCGAGAGCTCCACCCGGCTGATGCCCACAAAGGGTTCCAAGGCCACCTTCCCCAAGCATCCAGAATCTCGCCAACATGTCCATAATTCAGTCTCTGCTAGTTAGATGACTACTGCTCTGCCCTGTAATTGGAGTGTCACGATTCAGTCTCTGATTCTCATGGTTCTCTCTGCAGGCGGTTCACCAAGGTGCTCGACGCGCCGCACGGTGCGCGACGCCACCGAGCGCGCCCTCGCCGTTGTCGCGCGGAGCCGCTCGCGCAGGTGCCGCGTTGTCCTCTTCCTCGCCTCCCGCTGCCGCACCCGCGCGCACGGTGTGCACCGCGCCCGGGCGCCCGCGCTGCCGTCGCCGGGCCCTTCATGTGGAGGAGCTCGCGTGAGGCGCAGCGCCGGCCGCTGTTTTTTTTAAATCTGAAAACCACTTTTTGTGGCACATGGTTTAGGGTGCGCCACAAAATCTTAATATTTCTGTGGCGCATATGTTGGTGCGCCACAAAATTAAAATTTAGTGGCGAGATTTTTGTGGCGCACCCACCATACGTCGTGGGTGCGCCACAAAATTTTAAAACGGTGCCCCACTGTTAGCCTGTTTCCTACTAGTGCCGTAAGATCCCTGACATTAAGGTACCGAGCCCGGAGTGGAAGCTTAACAAGGAGTCAAGGAAGAAGAACCTCATGGGAAAGCTGGGAGAGGCTACAAGCCAGTTTAAGCAGGCTTACGATCTTATGATGAGTATCATTGGAGAACTTGAGGAGAACTATCATGAAGTCAAGAAGGAAGAGAAATAAAGAGCCTCCACCAACGTCAAGCTTGGGGGAGTTCAACCTAGTCTTTATCTTTACTAGTTTATTATATCTATCTAGTCATGATTTGCTTTGCTTTTATCATTTAGTTATCAATCTCTTTTAGGCTTGTGTGAGCTCATTTATCATTATCATGTATCCTCTATGGTTTATGAATGAATATTAAAGTATGGTGTCATCCATGAGTCTCTTGTTTTAGAGATTTATGGGTAACTGAAAGAACATTTTTGTGTATCCCCATGTGTTTTGTGTGTTAGACGACAAACCTAGATTTTATGTACCTAATGGTGTATTGAGTGTGCAGGAAAGATAAAAGAAACCGCCTGTTTGAGCAGTTCATCTGCTCAGGCCGGAGTCTCCGGCCTTTTTGGGCTCAGGGGCCGGAGTCTCCGGTCCCCCTGCATTCGACGAAAAGAGAGCAAGAGACGGCACTCACTGGTGGGGGGTCCGGAGTGACCCCGGAGTGACACCGGAGTCTCCGCCCGGGGAGGCCGGAGTCTCCGGTCTCAGGGGCCGGAGTCTCCGGTCCTACTGCCTTCGAGAAGGAGACGGCACTCCCTGGTAGGGGGTCCGGAGTGTCCCCGGAGTGACACCGGAGTCTCCGCCCTGTGGACCGGAGTCTCCGGCCTCAGTAACCGGAGTCTCCGGCCTGGCCGGAGTCTCCGGCCTTCCAGGACCGGAGTCTCCGGTCCAAGTGGACTGCAACGGCTATCTTTTGGGGAGGGGTATAAATACCCCTCCCCCTTCCTCCAGCCAACTAGCTCGACCAGAAAAGGAAAAACACCATTGTTGCAAGTCCAAGAATCACAAGATCTCCCAATCCCTCCGTCCAAACTCGTTGATCTTTGGAGGATTGAAGGAGAAGGCCTTGATCTACATCTTCACCGAGCCGTTCTTCATTTCCCCCTCATTTACTTGAGGGACCACTAGCTAGGGTTTCCACTAGGAAAACCTAGCCCATTGTTGTACTTACCTATTGTCTTTGTGACAAATTCTAGCTGTTCGGGAGCCCCCAAGCCCTTTGTGGGTCGTGCCCCGAATCGTTGTTGTAAAGGCTCCGGATTCCGCCTCGAAGGATTCCGATAGTGGAAAGTGAACCAAACCTTTGTGGTGCGGTTCACCGGAGATTTGGGTGAGGCCTTTGTGGCCGTTGAACCATTGTGTTGGTTCACACCTCTCCAACGAGACGTACTCCCATTTAAGGGAGGAACTCGGGAATACATCCTTGTCGTCTCGTGCTTTCACTTCGGTTACTTCTATCCTTACTTATCGCCTTTACTATTGTATCTTGCTTAGTTGCTAGCTTGCCATATAGGTAAATTCACCGTAGTTGCATATCTAGAGAATTTACCTTTCGTGTCAAGCCTAAATTGAAAAAGAACTAAAAATTTGAATTAGCACCTATTCACCCCCCCCCCCCCCCCCCCCTCTAGGTGTCATACCGATCCTTTCAATTGGTATCAGAGCCAGGTTCTCTTGTTGGGTTTAACCGCCTAAGAGAAGTATGACACATAGTGAGGATGAGGCCGAGACTCTTGCCAAGGCTAATGAGGCTCTTGAAAAGGCCAAAGTCACCATGGCATCCATGGCCGATATCAAAGCTTTGGAAACAACTTTGACATCGACCATGAATGCCAAATTTGATGAGTTTCGTGACATGTTCATGAAATTTGCAAATGGCAAGCGCTCGGAAATCATCCCACTAGAGGAAGCCTCTAACTCCGAAGAGGGTGATTCCAAGGAGGATAAAGAGAAAAAGAAAAAGGGGGTTGAAACCGATACTAGACCTAAAACTTCTCCTACTTTGCATGAGGAGAAGGAAGGGTATCATGCCGTTCCGGGATGGTACTCTCCCGATCCAATTATTACAACCCGCATAAACCCTCTAGGTCCTCCACCTAAGCTTAATGCATTAGCTTTTGCAAGTTGGCAACGCTCAATGAAATCTCATGTTAACAGTGCCTCCATCGAGCTTTGGAGGATCATTGAAGATGGATATCATGTTGAGGATCCAAGCAACATGACGAAAAGAGAGTTCGCCGAAAAGCAACTCAATGCTTCCGCCCTCCACATGATCGAGCTCGCCTTGGGCGACAATGACAAACATCATGTTCTTCATGTCACCACCGCCAAAGAAGCTTGGGATTGTCTAGAAGTTGCTTTCCTTGGAAATGATAGCATGAAGAGGAATAGATATGAATCCTTAAGCAATGCCGCCGAAGGTTTCTACATGCTTGACAATGAGAATCATGAAGAGATGTATGGAAGACTCAAGACTCTTGCCAAAGCCTTCTATGATGTGGGGGCAACATATGTGGATGATGCTTGGGTAAAAAGGAAGTATGTGAATGCTCTCTTGCCTTCGGAGCCTATGGAGTTGAAGTCAATTCAAGGGAGATACAACTATCAACAAATGTCTTCACATGAAGTTATGCAAGAGGTTCAAGCCTCCAAGGTTGCCTCCAAGAATGCGGAAGATAACCGTGCTAGGGCCATGGGAATGAGACAAGGCCCCTCACTTGCCTTGAAGGCCAAGGTGACTTGTATGAATGAGAACGATGAGGTTCAAGCTTGCCCAAGCAACATTGCTCCACATGATCTTGAGCAAGCCCTCAATGGTCACATTGCTCTTGCCACAAGGGTGTTTTGGAATGACCCGGCAAGTGCTAAAGCTCGTGTTGATCGTGAGAACAACTCAAGTGGCAAGAAAGAGCTTGCCTCAAGGACAAAGACGTGCTACAATTGCCATGACAAGAATCACTACATAAGAGAGTGTCCATATGAGAACCGTGAGCAAAATGGTGGGAAGCTTATCCCAAAGGATCACTCCAAGTTGATTCAAAAGAAGCCCGCAAGACCAAGGAAGCCCTTCTTCAAGAAGGCACCGAGAATTGTGTTGGTGGCACAAGAGGAATATGCCACAAGTGATTCCGAAGATGAAGATGCACCTAACAAAGAGGTAGCCGCATTGGCTATTGTCTCCACTTCATCATCATCTCTCTTTGAATCCCCCAATGAGAACCTCTCCACCAACACCGCTCGTTGCCTCATGGCTCATCTCACCGAGGTATCATCCCCTTCTCCTAAGACTACGCATGATCAATCTAGTCTTGAGATTAAGAAGGAACTAGTTGCCTTCGATACTTTTGTGACTAACATGCAAGGTGAGGCCAAAGAACGTGTTGAGTCTCTCATGAGACAACTATGTGCGGCCGAAGAACTTCTTCAAGAAAAGAGTAAGATTGAGAGAGAGGATTCTCTCACCATTGCTTCTTTGAATGCTTCCATAGCATCATTAAATAGCTCTCTTGATGAAGAAAGTGAATATAGAACCACTCTTGAGGAAAGACTTGAGTCTCTTGATGCTAAAAATGATGAAATCATTGATAAAATCATTAAGGATAGAGATCATGTCTTTACTAAATATAAAGTGATTAAAAAGGAGAAACTTGAACTTGGAGTTGTGAATGCTACACTTCTTGAGGATATGGAGAAGCTAGAAAAAGCTCACAAGGTTTTGGAATCGACCCACTCCCTTCTAGTCAAGTCTCATGAACAACTTCAAGCTCAACTTTCTAAAACTTGTTCAACTAGTATATCAATTCTTCCTCGTGTTCATGAAGATGTTAGTGAAGAAAATGCTAGGTTGAAGGTGGATCTTGCTAAGGCCACTAGTGCTAAGACCTCTATTCCCAAAGGTAAAGATAAGGGTATTGCTTATTTGTTTGAGCAAAAACCACACAAAGGGAAGGAAGGTCTTGGTTATGTGGCCGAGGTAAAGAAGAAAGTGAGCAACATCAAGAAGAACAAGACCAAGCCCGCACAAGCAAAGACTTCCATTGCGGGTAGCAATGCCACTAGGGGCAAGACTACTCGTAGTGACTTCGCGGGGCATAACAATCCCAATTATATTCTTTATGTTGACTATTATGGTGATGTTTATGCAAAATATGTTGGTCCTTATGATGGTTACATTGATTACTCTATTTGGGTTCCTAAGACCCTTGTTGCTAACCGAAAAGGACCCATTGAGAAATGGGTACCTAAATCCAAGATATGATCTCTTGTAGGACTATGCTTCCGGTGGATCTAAATGGGTGATTGATAGTGGATGCACTAGTCATATGACCGGAAGCAAGGAGATCATGACGGAGTTGAGACCAAATCTAAATCACTCAACCGTCTCTTATGGGGACAAGTCTAAAGCCGAGGTAAAGAGTCTCGGCAAGGTGGTAGTTGCAAGGGATATCACCCTTGTGAATGTCATGCTTGTTGAGTCTCTAGGTTACAATCTTATGTCCGTTCGTGCTCTTAATAAGATGAACTTTGATGTCCATTTCACTCTTGATATGGTGGTACTCTTGATGAGCAAGACTCTAAAGGTCATGTTCGTTGGGTATGTTGAAAATGAGTTGTTTGTGGTTGACTTTTCGGGGTCAACCAACACTCAAGCAATATGCTTATTCGGAAAGGCCGACGTGGGGTGGTTGTGGCATCGCCGCTTATCCCATGTCAATATGAGAACTTTGCAAAGTCTTCACAAGGGTGGCCACATTCTTGGACTAAATGAGAATGTTTCTTTTTCTAGAGATCGTCTTTGTAGGGCTTGTGTTGAAGGAAAGATGCATGATTCTCCCCACCCAAGCAAGACCATCATCTCATCAACGAGGATTTTGGAACTTCTTCATGTTGACCTCTTTGGTGCCGTACCGCAACCAAGTCTTGGTGGGAAGAAGTATTGTTTGGTGATTGTTGATGACTATTCAAGATTCACTTGGGTTTTCTTCTTCAAGACGAAGGATGAAACTCAACAAACCGTCATCGACTTCTCCAATGAAGTTCAACGTCAACACAATGTTCCCATTTTGGCCATTAGAAGTGACAATGGCTCCGAGTTCAAGAACTACACCCTAAATGAGTTTCTTAGTGATGAGGGAATTCGTCATCAATATTCCGCTGCGTATACCCCTCAACAAAATGGTGTAGCCGAGAGAAAGAACCGGACTCTTATGGATATGGCTAGGTCCATGTTGGCGGAGTTTAAGTCTCCACTCTTCTTGTGGGCCGAAGCTATCTCCACGGCGTGTCACTCCTCCAACCGGTTATTCTTTCGCAAAGGGAAGAAGGAAACTCCTTATGAAATGCTTACCGGCAACAAGCCCAACATCTCCTACTATCGAGTATTTGGTTGTAAGTGTTTCTACAAAATCAAAGGTGTTCATTTATCTAAATTTGAAGTTAAAGCTTTAGAAGGTGTTCTTGTTGGGTACGGTGCGAACTCTCACACTTATAGAGTCTATGACAAATCCTTAGGGAGAGTTGTGGAATCTTGTAGTGTGAAGTTCGATGAGAATGACGGCTCCCAAGTGGCGCAATTTCATGTTTGTGATGTAGATAATGAGGAACCTCAAGATGCCATAAGAAGAATGGGGGTTGGTTTTCATCGTCCCATTGAAATCCATCATGAGCCTCCTCAAGCAAGTACAAGCTCCACTCAAGTGGAGACTCCATCATCACAAGTTGAAACGGCACCTACTATGGAAGCAAATGAGACACCTATCCAAGAAGAACAAGAACAAGTTCCTCCTCAAGTTGACAATGAGGCCACACAAGAATCAAATTCTCCTATTGTCAATTCGAGTCAAGTTAAAGATAAAGAGCATCCATCTACTCCCATTATTGAAGATGTACAACAAGATGGTCAAGCTCTTCCTTCCGGTCAAGACGGGGACTCAAATGATCAAGATGATCAATCCGAAATCCCTCGTAACAATGGGGATATCGAAACCCGTCGTCAAGCAAGGGTCAAGAGAAACTTGGAAATCAAGTGTCACAAGCTTGAAGCCATCATTGGTGATGTTTCTCGCAAGGTGTCCACAAGAGGTCAATTGGCAAGTTTTAGTGAACATCAAGCTCATATCTCCATGGTGGAACCAAAGAAAGTTTTTGAAGCTCTTGAAGATCCGGATTGGTTGGAAGCCATGCATGAAGAACTCAACAATTTCAAGCGCAACAAAGTGTGGAATCTAGTGGAGAAGCCAAAAGATTGCAAAAATGTTATAGGCACCAAGTGGATTTTCAAGAATAAGCAAGATGAACATGGAATGGTTGTAAGGAACAAGGCAAGATTGGTAGCTCAAGGGTACTCTCAAGTTGAAGGCATTGATTTTGGAGAGACCTATGCTCCCGTGGCTCGCCTTGAGTCCATCCGTATCCTTCTTGCATATGCATCTCATCACAATTTTAAGTTGCAACAAATGGATGTGAAAAGTGCTTTTCTTAATGGTCCTTTAAAGGAGTTGGTATATGTTAAGCAACCACCGGGATTCGAGGATCCACACTTCCCAAACCATGTCTACAAACTTGATAAGGCCCTCTATGGTCTCAAACAAGCACCTCGTGCTTGGTATGAGCACCTAAGAGAGCTACTACTAGACCGTGGCTTTGAAGTGGGGCAAATCGATCCCACTCTCTTTACCAAGAGAGTAAAAGGGGAGCTTTTCATATGCCAACTTTATGTTGATGATATTATTTTTGGCTCATCTAACAAAGCTTTTAATGATGAATTTTCAAAGCTTATGACCGATAGGTTCGAGATGTCCATGATGGGAGAGTTGAAATTCTTTCTTGGTTTTGAAATCAAGCAATTGAGTGGAGGGACTTTCATCTCTCAAGCCAAATATATTTAAGACATGCTCAAGAGGTTCAAGATGCAAGATGCTAAAGAGAAGAGGTTTCCTATGGACACCAAATGCCATCTTGAACTTTGTCCAAAGGGTAAAGATGTCGATCAAAAACTCTATCGCTCTATGATTGGTTCTTTGCTTTATCTTTGTGCATCTAGACCCGATATTGTGTTAAGTGTAGGAGTGTGTGCAAGGTACCAAGCGGCTCCTAAAGAAAGTCACTTGATAGCGGTAAATCGAATCTTCCGATATTTGGTTTATACCCCAAGGTTTGGTTTGTGGTATCCTAGGGGGTCCAACTTCTCTCTTGCCGGTTACACGGATTCGGATTGGGCCGGTTGCAAGGATGATAGGAAGTCAACCTCCGGTGCATGTCAATTCCTTGGGAAGTCATTGGTGAGTTGGTCCTCCAAGAAGCAAAATTGCATATCACTATCCACCACCGAAGCCGAATATGTGGCGGCCGCTAGTGCATGCACTCAATTGTTATGGATGAGGCAAACTTTAAAGGAATACGGTGTCCATTGTGACAAAGTGCCTCTTTTGTGTGACAATGAAAGTGCTATCAAGATTGGTCACAACCCGGTGGAGCACTCAAGAACGAAGCATATTGAGATTCGTTATCATTTTATTAGAGATCACATCAACCGGGGTGACATTGAGCTTGGTTATATTCCCACGAAGATTCAACTCGCCGACATGTTCACAAAGCCACTTGATGAAGCAAGGTTCACATTTTTGAGGCATGAGCTAAATATCGTGGATTCGAGGAGCGTCGGTTGATCACCTTGCATGCACACCTCTATCTTATCTCTCTATTTGATCTAGGTGTAGGCATGGACATAGGGGGAGTGCGGTCCTAATCCATTGGACTATCCCTCCCCCCATTATGCCGATAGTAAGAACTCTTTTTGTCTCTTTTGTTCATTTTTATGAATTGTGAGCTTAAATTGTGAGTAGTGGCGGTGAACCCAAGATATATCTTCGCGGTATCACACCACTTACACTCATACATGGTGGCCTAGGCCACCGACATCTTCCTAGTGAAGATTTGGACTTCATGGAGTATTTATTTGGATTTCTATGCCTATTTTTTGTCCGTATGGAAAATGCACTCAAGTATTGCCTTTTAAAGTCGTTTTCGTTGTCTTTTACCAAGCTTGAGGGCATAGTACCATTTTTCAGTGACTTTGTTTCTAACCCAAGCCTTCTCGCCTAAAAACATGCTCCTCTTGCCACATACATGTCCAATATCCACATATCTGGCATTTTGGGGTCACAGGGGCCGGAGACTCCGGTGTCAAGGACCGGAGACTCCGGTATGACCAGTGTCTCCGCCCCAAACCACGGAGACTCCGGCTAGGCCGGAGACTCCGGTGTGTTTGGGCCGGAGACTCCGGTCTCCGCGATTTTCACAGGGCTCTAAAGGGGATCGGGGTGGGAGTTGTTCTCATAACTCTCACACACCCCCGACCCCCAGACCTCTCCCTGTAGCCGCCCTCGACCCCAGGTGCTCCTCCGGCCGCTCCCCGCTGCCGGAATCCGCCGTGCCACCGGCTCCCTCTCCTCCCAAGCGCCGGAGACCCTCCTCTCCGTCGTTTGCATCTCACCATGAAAGATACCGGTACACCTCTCTCTCCCTCTATGGATTCGCTCCCGATCTAGTTTTGAGAGGAATACTGGTCGCAATTCATGGTGTAGTACCCTTTTGGTGGCAATGTACATCTTAGGAAATTCGTGGGGTTTGAATTTCTCTCAGATTTGACCTAGGTCGGAGTTTCCCGTCTCAGGCCGGAGACTCCGGTCTTCACGACCGGAGACTCCGGTGAGGCCGGAGACTCCGCCCCCCTCAGTCCGGAGACTCCGGCCTAGATCATCTCTGCGGCAAATTGCGTCACATGTTTTCCTACGTTTTGAAACTTCTCTCGGACATGTATGCTTATCTATATGCTACCTCTCTTACTCTATTTCACAGCTAGCAAGCGCTACCCCGGTGCATCATCATCATCCAAGATCAAGAAAACTTTGTCCAAGAAGCCAGGGAGAGACTATCTTGTCTATGATGAAGCATCTGGTCGGACAGTTCAGCGGAGTGTTTTGTATCAAGAACGTGCTGCTGAGGCACGTAGGCTCAAGCAAGAGGCTGCCCTCCAAAGGGAAGAAAGGGCCAAGAGGGCCGAGTTTGAGAATATCCTCTCCGTCAAGAGCTTGAACAAGGAAGATTTCCGCACTATGAGGATGCAAGATTTCTATGCTTTGCCCAACAACTCCTCCGATGGACACTTTTGGAGAAAGGAGCAAGAACTCATCATGAAGGAAATATATGCTCATCTTGACCCAAAAGCGCTTGTGTGTCCCCAAAAGCCATTGCACTTTCCAACCATGGCCAAGAAGCAATATTTCGTGGAAGCTCTTTGGGTTGCAAGAAAGTTGGGGTTAGAGCGCCTCATGTCCACTATTCAAGATTATGATATCATTAAGGTCCAACAATTCTTTGCTACTCTTGTTCTTGGACCGGAAGAGGACACCAAGATGACTTGGATGACCGGGCCCGTCCAATGCTCCGCCACCTTCTCCGAGTTTGGTCGACTCTTGGGCTATGGGTTCAAAGGAGTATCCACTCCGGTTGGTAGAAGAATGCATGTTGAGGGCCAATCCTATGATAAGAAGCTCCTCCTTCCACTTTGTGCTAGCAACGGTACTCTAGCAACAACCCGTGGTCTCAAGCCTATCTACAACATTTTGATCCGGATGTTTCGTTGGAGCATTGCACCTCAAGCCGGCAATACGGATGCCATCCGTGGGGCACTAGTCAACCTCTTGCATCATGCTCACCGAGCTTATCTTGCCGGACCGGAATGTCAAGGGTTTGAGATTGATGTGATGGACTTCATGAGGAATGAGATTCACATCACCCTCATTGAGAGGAAGAACCCAATGTATGCTCCGTATGTTATGAAGCTCATTCTCTCAAAGCTCCAACTTGATGCTTCTCGGTTCACGGCACACAAGTTTGGAACTCTTCAAGTGCTTTCCATTCATAGCTCTTCTCAACGCACTTATGAAGAGATTGAGGAGGAAGAAGCTCCTAGGGCAAGAAGGAAAAATGCCACTCCTCCCTCATCATTCTCGGGTGGGCGTACCCGTGTCAACAATGAGGTGAAGCGTGTCTCTTGGTGGCAAAAGACTATGTTGTGCATGGGCATTGCCGTGCACAAGGAGAACCATCAAAACTATGTCTCCAACAAGAGGATCTTGTCCAACCAAGCCAAAATGATGAAGGAGATGCGCAAAACGAACTATGGTGGCCGCACTCCTCCTCGTCCTCAAGGTGCTCCTCCCTCCCCGCCATCCGAGCGCACCATCCCGCTTGAAGAATGGAACTGTGATACCTTCCCTTGGGGGGATTTCCAAGATGTGTCTTCCTTGCCTACCTCTTCTCGTAACACCGGCAAGGCACCCATGACTTATGAGGAAGCTAGTGAGGAAGATAGTGAAGAAGAACATGAAGAGGCTAGTGATGATGATGATGATGATGATGCTAGTGATGATGATGGTGACAACGACGCCGACGAAGATGACTACGAGTGATTCATTCGGGGTGCGGTAGTCTTGCTCTTTTCCCTTTTTGGCGTTTCGATGCCAAAGGGGGAGAAGTAGTTCTATTAGGTAGTTCTATTAGGTTCTCACCGTGGGATTTGCATGGGCGGGTCACAAGCATGCTCTTTTATCATTTCGTTCAAGCTTGTGCCCCTTTTTATTCTCGCTTGTTGAACTCTATTTGTTTTGTTAACTGTTTGTAAGACTATGTTTGTGAGACCATGGATAATCCACTCCGAGACATATGGTTATTTCTATCGTTGGTTGAGATGGTGTTTATTATGGTGATATGTATCTTGGTGCATTGGATGTTTGTCTTATTAAAAATGCACAAGGTATGACTCTTTCCTCTCAATCCATTACTTTGTGTTTGTCCAAAGTTTGTTATCTTGTTCAAATTATTGTGAGGTGTCTCTCCTATACGTGTTGAGCATTTGTATTCAAAAGCAAACTACTTATATGCACACATGTAGGGGGAGCTCCTCAATTATTTGTTATTACTGTCATTTGTGAATTATGTCTTATTGCAAATCCTAGTGTTGTCATCTAACACCAAAAAGGGGGAGATTGAAAGAACATTTTTGTGTATCCCCATGTGTTTTGTGTGTTAGACGACAAACCTAGATTTTATGTACCTAATGGTGTATTGAGTGTGCAGGAAAGATAAAAGAAACCGCCTGTTTGAGCAGTTCATCTGCTCAGGCCGGAGTCTCCGGCCTTTTTGGGCTCAGGGGCCGGAGTCTCCGGTCCCCCTGCATTCGACGAAAAGAGAGCAAGAGACGGCACTCACTGGTGGGGGGTCCGGAGTGACCCCGGAGTGACACCGGAGTCTCCGCCCGGGGAGGCCGGAGTCTCCGGTCTCAGGGGCCGGAGTCTCCGATCCTACTGCCTTCGAGAAGGAGACGGCACTCCCTGGTAGGGGGTCCGGAGTGTCCCCGGAGTGACACCGGAGTCTCCGCCCTGTGGACCGGAGTCTCCGGCCTCAGTAACCGGAGTCTCCGGCCTGGCCGGAGTCTCCGGCCTTCCAGGACCGGAGTCTCCGGTCCAAGTGGACTGCAACGGCTATCTTTTGGGGAGGGGTATAAATACCCCTCCCCCTTCCTCCAGGCAACTAGCTCGACCAGAAAAGGAAAAACACCATTGTTGCAAGTCCAAGAATCACAAGATCTCCCAATCCCTCCGTCCAAACTCGTTGATCTTTGGAGGATTGAAGGAGAAGGCCTTGATCTACATCTTCACCGAGCCGTTCTTCATTTCCCCCTCATTTACTTGAGGGACCACTAGCTAGGGTTTCCACTAGGAAAACCTAGCCCATTGTTGTACTTACCTATTGTCTTTGTGACAAATTCTAGCTGTTCGGGAGCCCCCAAGCCCTTTGTGGGTCGTGCCCCGAATCGTTGTTGTAAAGGCTCCGGATTCCGCCTCGAAGGATTCCGATAGTGGAAAGTGAACCAAACCTTTGTGGTGCGGTTCACCGGAGATTTGGGTGAGGCCTTTGTGGCCATTGAACCATTGTGTTGGTTCACACCTCTCCAACGAGACGTACTCCCATTTAAGGGAGGAACTCGGGAATACATCCTTGTCGTCTCGTGCTTTCACTTCGGTTACTTCTATCCTTACTTATCGCCTTTACTATTGTATCTTGCTTAGTTGCTAGCTTGCCATATAGGTAAATTCACTGTAGTTGCATATCTAGAGAATTTACCTTTCGTGTCAAGCCTAAATTGAAAAAGAACTAAAAATTTGAATTAGCACCTATTCACCCCCCCCCCTCTAGGTGTCATACCGATCCTTTCAGTAACACTCATGCAAATGAGCGTGGTATATTGATACGTCCATTTTGCATCACTATTTTATATCATAATTTACTGTTATTCATTGATATATTTCATATTTAGAGAAGGTACTTCAAGCTCAACTTCGAGAAATGCGTCTTCGGGGTCCCGTTAGCTAAGCTGTTGGGTTTCTTGTCCCATCGGGGAATTGAGGCCAACCCGGACAAAATCAAGGCGATCGACCGCATGGAAGCACCTCGGCGGATCAAGGACGTACAACGCCTCAACGGCTGCATCACGGCACTCGGGCGCTTCATCTCAACGCTTGGAGAACGAGCTCTTCCGTTCTTCAAGCTGCTCAAGAAGGAGGGCCCCGTCGACTGGTCCCCCGAGGCTGAAAAAGCTCTTCAGTCTCTCAAGAACTACCTTGCGTCACCACCAATCCTGGTGACTCCCGCGGCAAAGGAGCCTCTGCTGCTGTACATCGCCGCCACCAACCAGGTGGTGAGTGCAGTACTGGTGGTAGAGCGCGATGCTCCTCCGAAGAAACCAAGCAAGACTAAGAGCAAGCGACTCGGGGACACACTCCCGGGTCCGCCCTGCAAGAAGAAGGCGCCGGGTTTGCTCGGGTCCCCGGAGCTCAGCCACCCGGTAGAAGCTGCGGACGACGGCGGTACCGGGGCACTGGGGGCTGAACAGCCACCAGCCCAGGACGCTAACTCCGTGGAAGAAGAGGCGGACTCAACCAAAAAGCTGCCACTCGCAAAGCGCAGTACCCGATCTACTTCGTAAGTTCGGTCTTGCGCGATGCACATGAGCGCTACTCCATGATGCAAAAGCTGCTGCTAGCGATCCTCATCGCCTCTCGCAAGCTGAGGCCTTACTTCGACAGCCACCCAATCACTGTGGTCTCAAAGTGCAACCTGAGAAGCCCCTTGGAGAACCCATTCGCCACAGGACGTATCTCATGGTGGGCCATGGAGCTTCAAGGTTTCGGCCTCAAATTTGAGCACACAGACAACATCAAGAGCCAGGCGCTAGCGGACTTCACCGCGGAATGGACCGAGACGGCGTTCGAAGAACCGGAAGAGGAAACCTGCCTCGCCGGGAAAGAAGACGCCAGCGCTTGGGTCATGCACTTCGACGGTTCTTATTCCAAGAATCAAGGAGGTGCCGGAGTTGTCCTGACGTCTCCGACAGGCGACCGCCTGAAGTACGTTGTCCAGATGCACTTCCGCGGCTGCGTCTCCATCAACACGATGGAGTACGAGGGCTTGCTCGCGGGGCTCCATGCGGCCATCAGCCTGGGCATCAGGAAAATCATCGTAAAGGGTGACCCCCAGCTAGTCATCAAGCAAGTGAACAAGGAGTACGCGTGCCCACAAATGGCGCCATACGTTGAAGAGGTATGGAAGCTACAGCGGTGCTTCGACAACTTCAGGGCCACGTACATCCCACGAGGAGACAACTCGGTCGTGGACGAACTCTCGTGGCTGGCTTCCCAGCGGGAGCCCGTTCCTGCCGGGGTCTATATCGAAGTGCTCAAGCAACCATCGGTACCCTTCGACCGAGTCAAGCCAAGTTTGACCACGACGTTGGGGGCTGGCGACCTACCTGCCCCGGCAGATCAGGAAGCTGGCCCAGGAGATCAAGACCCGGTAGCATCTGCGATGGAGGAAGCATCGCTTCCCTCTTGTCAAATGGTGCTCCCAGTGGAAAAAAAACTGTTCACCTTGGGCCCAGGACATCGTCAAGTACATGACCGAGCAAACCCTTCCGGGTAACGACCACGACGCCGAGCGGGTGTCCCGCCAAGCCAAGCTCTACGTTCTGATCGACGGGGAGCTCTACAGGCGGCGTGATAATGGAGTCAAGCTCCGTTTCATTTCGCAAGAACAAGGCAAGGCGCCGCTGAAGGACATACATGAAGGCACATGCTCCAGTCATGTCGCATAAAGGTCACTGGCGGGGAAGGTTTTTTGCCACGGGTTCTACTGGCCAACAGTTCTGCATGACGCCAAGCAAGTCGTCAAGACGTGTGAAGCTTGCCAGCATTATGCGAAGGATATTCACCAGCCAGCGCAGGCTCTGAAGCCTATTCCAATCTCTTGGCCATTCGCGGTCTGGGGGCTGGACATCGTGGGCAAAATTCCGAAGTCAGTCGGAGGACATGAGTATCTCTTCTTCGCCATCGACAAGTTTACAAAGTGGGTAGAAGTGATGCCAGTACTAAAGCAAACGGCCCAAGCCGCCATCAAGTTCATCGAGGGGATCGTGTTCAGATACGGAGTACCCAACAGGATCATCACCGACAACGGCTCTCAGTTCACCAGTCGAGCTTTCCTCAACTTCTGCGAAGAAATGGGCATCAAGGTGTGTTTCGCCTCGGTGTCCTATCCAAGGTGCAATGGACAAGTGGAGCGAGCCAATGTAGAAGTACTCAAGGGCCTGAAAACCAAAGCATTTGACAAGCTAGAAGACCAGGGCAAGAACTGGATCGAGCACCTGCCAAGCGTCCTATGGTCACTCCGGACAACAACCAGCAGAGCCACGGGAGAAACACCTTTCTTTCTCGTCTATGGAGCAGAAGCAGTCCTGCCAACTGAACTCAAGCACGGATCCCCCCGGGTACTTTCCTATGATGAAGAGGCACAAGTGGAAAGGAGGATTGACGACATCAATCTCCTGAAAGAAGTGCGGTGTCGAGCATCCCTGAGATCTGCTCGTTACCAGCAAGCGCTCCGGCGATATCATAGCCGCCATGTGCGAGCAAGAGCATTGGAGCCAGGCGACCTGGTACTCCGGAAGAAGCAAAACCTTGGAGGCATGAACAAAATGTCATCCAAGTGGGAAGGTCCTTATCGGGTCACGCATACCCTGAGACCTGGAGCGGTCTACCTAGAAGATGAGAACGGTAGACCGGAAGGCAACGCCTGTAACATCGAGAACCTCCGGAAATTCTACCCCTGACTACAAACATGAATCGCACTTGTTATGGTCGACTATGCACACCCTGGGGGCTAGTGTTATATGGGAAGGGTGTAAGAATCGTCCCCAAGGAATAAAAGATAAGTTTTCAATTCCGTGAGCCTCAATTTTTGTCAAGAAATCGTTTATCCGCTGCAACCCGTAAGCAGGGGGCTGGTATGTGCCGGTTGCTGGCGGGTCGGCGCATGCACCTATCAGTAGGGGCTGCCTACCTAGTCAGCCGTGCTGTCGGAAGTGATTGGGCAGTGTTGTGCTTTAAAGCACCTAAGTACAGAGATGCGCTACCAACTTTGCTTGCAGATTGCTTCGGATAAACTTTATCTCGACACGAAGAGAGGGTCCATTCTTTTCCTACTGAAAGTTTGTTGTGTGTAGCGCCTCCCCGGGACAGGAAATCGTCAAAAGGAGACGGAAGCGGAGCTAAATACCCGGGAGAGGCCTAAATCAGAAAGCGATTGGAGAAGCAGATAAGTCTTTGCATTTGCATACATCTTAGGCACGATATCTCGCTTGGAGTCAATATATTGTCGACCTGAGCATGCTTAATGGTGTATGAGAGCCTTTGTGGGGATCAGCCGTCCTCCCTGGTGAACGGTCAGTTTCCCTCTGGCTTAGTAAATGCAGCTGTGGAGTAAAGCCTCGAAGGGTATAGTGTTCTTGGGGGTATTACTTCTGCTGCTGACAGTGAAGGATACTTGCACCTGGGTTCACTCCTCATAAACTGGAAGTGCAACGGAAGATTGGGAAATGACCCCGGGAGTTGAGCTAGGAAATGCATTCATATTTAATTTCTGAAATTACATACTAGCATTACATTCAGCAAGGTAACTTATGCCCATATCTAACCTGTGCTACTAAGGCCAGCCCAGGCGCCTGGTGATACCCACAAGTATAAGGGATCGTTGAAATCTTTGATGTGTAAGTAAAGTATCGATCCCACGAGGAGTAGAAGGTATAAGTATTTATCCTTTCAAATAAGAGTGTCACTATTCTTATTATCTATGCACTAGACAAAGTAAAATGATGCAAGTGTTTTGGGTTTTTGGTGTAGAGTTTGCAATAAAGTAAAAGCTGAAAATAAAATGTGACAAGTGAAAGCTCTCAAAGAGAGAAAGCCCAATCCTCTATGCAGCAAGAGGACAAGCTCAAGTGTGTGTTTCTTATAGGTGGAAAACGTTCCCAAGGGCTACATGGATTTCATGGCGTAGATATTTCTAGAACAACAAGGTAAATATTTTGTCAAGTTTTAATCTTCTTTGGACGGAGCCATAGTTTAGGTAAAGCTAAATAAATAGACTAAACCCTCTTATGATGGATCATGTGGCCAAGTAAATGACTACACAAGAGTTATTAAGACATAAAAGTCCCACCATAGCATTACACTCTAAGATCCCCGATATTAATCCCCTCCTAATGGAACTTCATGTATTAGACCATAGGTTTAGTTGTCAACTCCCGGGTCCTACCCAATCCATTACATAGTCTGATCACCTCATGCATTCCTCAACATATGCGTGCACTCATATATTGTACAATAAGACAATCATAAAAGATAAAGACTTGACCAAATACTCAACACATGTATAGAGAAATCATTGCCAATCCATCCTATGCCCCCAGGAACATGAGAGAACTACTCACAACTCAAAGACATGATATGATTCAATGACATAAGTGGTACAACACAATCTTAAAGTATAATCTCCCCACAAAACAATGACAAGTAGCAATTCACACACATGTAGAACAGTACTTAGACAATAGCTAGGGTTCGAACAATCTCAAACTATGAGGGGGATGAAGTGGATCACGAAGATGGTGATGGAGATGGTGCTGGTCTTGACGGTGGTGTTGATGGAGACTCCGGAGGGGGGATGGAGGAGCCTTCCGGAGGTGATCCAGCGGCGTTTCCCCCCTCCAATCTTCTCCGGTGGCAGCCTTCTGGCCCTCTGTTTCTTGGTTTCGTGTTTCTCCGCCGCCTTCTTGCGAAAATCCTCGGGAGAGTATTTTTATGGTCGGTTTTAGGTCAAGACGAAGCCACGGAGACGAAAACGGACGGCATCGGAGCCACGAGGGGGAAAGAGGATGTCTCACGCGGCCAGGGAATCTGGCCGCGTGGGCCCACTCAAAATCCTCCTCGGGCTTCCTTTTTTGCTCTTTCTCGGCTCGTACTCTTTCTTCCTTCCAAAAAATGATCCCCGCGGAATTTCAGGTCATTTGGACGTCGTATGCTCCCTGAAAGTCAAAAACATGGAAAAGGGGGTTTTCTGGTTCTGCAGGGTTAATTCCAAATAAATGGGAAAGTGTGAATTATCCCCCAAAATCATTATATAACATAAATATAACCCATATATGATGCAAATAAGTTGTAATATCAAGTAATAAAATGTAAAGTTCATGTATGCATTTTACATGCATCAACATCCCCAAGCTTAACCAATACTCGTCCTCGAGTATGAAGGTGATAAAACTAACATGGACTTGGCATTTTATTACTATCAAAGGATATCAAATATGATTGCTACATAGAGTCAAATGATTCATTCTTAATAAGGAGTAGCAACATACAAGATATATTATCAAGAGATATCAAATATTCAAGATAAAGATGTTCAATGATAATTCTCAAAGTGTAACATAAAAGAAAAGTTCTATGGACCAAATGAATGCATAAATGAAAATGTAAAAAGATATCCTAAGTTGGTCATAGAGTATTGTTATAGAAATATGAATATAAAAGGTGGACACTTTGGAAAGATAGATAAATAAGTAGAGGAATAACATGCAAGAGTATTATCTAGCTTCCAAATGCTTCAACTTAAGCTAATGTTTTCCATGTAGTGCTCATTGAGGTGAAGTTCTCATTACCCCTATCATAGCATCTTTAGTGATTAATAGTTGAAAGTGAAAGCAAATATGAGTTATGTGCTTGACAAAGTATGGGTCAAAAAGCCTCATGCCCGTTGAAAAACAAAAACCTCTCCGACTGGCTACTCAACTTGGGCCACAAAGCAAGTTAAGGTTACAGTCATCGTGAATAAAAGTGGCATCATAGAGAGTTTCACCCCGGGTACCCTTTTCCCCAGGACATGGAAGGGGGCACATGTCCAAATGACAAAGCAAGCAAACAGTGGACAACTCTACATCTCTTTCTTTACTCATGCTTTTTTCTTGTAAATGTTTTTTCTATTATGAGATGTGTCATGGATTCCTCCACTATGGTTATGTTGCAAATTTCCACCATGATCCACATGGCTTAGGTTAGCCGCCACAGGTGTCTCTCTAGCCAATAATATCACTCACCCAAACTTACTAAGTTTCAATCTTCATTTCACGCAATGTTAGGCATCCATCACCAAAGGAACATGATATCAACTTTCATAAAGAATAAAGTGCAATGTAGAAAGCTTTCCACGTGTCAGCACGTATGAGCTAGCTTCTAACCAAAGACCTTTGTCAAGCCCAAAACATCATAATCTTAATCACAATGGGTCAAGTTTATTAAGTACATAAAAAGTAATGTGTGCATCAAGTTCGTGAGAGCTTTTAAACCAACTTAACCCATGACAATCCCAATAACATAAGCCTCTTAATTTGGAAGCATAGATAAAACAATATAACATGGTAAACATACTTGGAATAGCATATTAGCTAATAGGTAGATATGGTGGACTCACTGGAAAAACTTGGTTGAAGGTGTTGGAAAACAAGCTTTTTACTTGTTGGAATTTTTGGGCTAGCAAGAGGGAGAAAGTTGACCGTCTAAATGCATGCATAAGTGTCCATAGAGCTAACCATTTCATGTTAAACAAAGTAAAGCATCATTCAGCACATAAAACATGAATAAGAAATAACTCTTGACAAAACACTTGCATATTAACACTCATTAAAAAGCACATGAATCATGCAACTATATGTAGCTTTTTAAATCAACTCAAACATCCTCTTCCCAATATTTTTAATAGCATCCAACTTAATTCAACTAAATTCTCCAGCACCTCTTTCATAACATAAATGATAATGGTGATCTTATTAAAAGCAAAAAAAAAAAGAAGAACAATAAAAAGATGCTCCAAGTTTATACGATAGTAATGCGTTGATAGAAAACAAAAAATAGACGTGTGCAAACCGAGAGTGTTTGGTCCAGTGGGGTGCCTTGACATCCCCAAGCTTATGGTATTCACCATCCTTAGATAGCTCTTGGTGCATCTCCTCTAATCCCTGTGAAAAACTTCAACACAAAATTTTCTCCCATCTCTTTTCTATGGGATGACATTAGTAGAGACAAAACAATGGAATTGCTTTCTATATGAAATCCTTAGACAAAAGTTTAAAACATGTCCAGAAAGTGTATAATTCTGTATTCCTTCTCATAAACTCAATTGGATAAAAAAGATTCAACTTAAAATTTCAAAAAATGAATAAAACAAAATGGGACAGAATCTGTCCAGAAAAACAGCAGAAGCAAAACGCATTTTTTTACCCTACTTAAACATTACGAAAAAAATCTGAAAAAATTCACGCTTACAGAGGATGAAAAGTTGCAACTATATTTAAAATTTCAGCTCATTCGGAGTTACAGAATAGGAATTACAATCATACCGTGCACAGATTCGTGCTGTAATAAAATCTCCGAATATAAATAGCAACTTTTTCAAGCCAAAATGGGTAAAACTTGGCACTTTATTGAAAATTACAGAAACTAAACTAAAACTAAGTCCCTTGTTACAGCAATAGGACACAAAGAAAATCAAAAATAAAAACAACCGGGTTGCCTCCCTTAAAGCGCTTTCTTTATAGCCATATAGCTAGGCTTACTTACCTTGTGTCAAGATGGTTGGAGTGAGATGGCTTGGCATCCCCAAGCTTGAATTCTTGCACTTACTTGATATATGTAGGGTGAGCCTAGGGGTAACATCCCCAAGCTTGAGTGTTTGTCCCCCTTGATCATTGTTCATCTCCCTCAACTCTTGCACTTGAAAATTCTCTTCACACAAAACTCATCATAAAACTTGATTAGAGGGGTTAGTGTCTCCATAAATTAAATCCATATAGGTACAGCAAATACATATCATGAGTTGATTATAAACATTAGCTACTGTTACTACGGTTGTGCATTGCTCCTTGATCAAAAGAACCACACAAAACACAAGTAATGAGAGCAATGCAAAATAAAGACAAAATCTGTCAAAACTGGACAGCCCGTAAAGAGTGAATTTTTAGAGGCACTTACGTTGCTCAAATCAGAAAACTTTGAACTAATGAAATGTGTAATAATAACGAAATATTGCTGTCATAGAATATCAGCTCAAAATTCCTTTTCTGTGATTTTTAACATTTTTCGCAGTGAAGATCAGCAATCTGTTTTCTGGACAACAAATCACTATTGTTTGATACTACCTCTCAAAAGAGGTTTATTCTTGCATTAAAGATGAAAAATAAAATACAAAGGTGATGTTACAGTAGTAAACAAACACCTTGACTCAAAAACTGAAAACTAAATTGAAGAAATCAAAAGGAAACAAAAAGAACCAAGAATGGTTCAGGAGAAACAAACAAAGAAGAAAGAAAATATTTTTGTTGTTTTTGATTTAGCAAAAAGGCAAAAGAAGAAGCAAATATATACAACTTAAACAATCTTTTTATTTTGTTTTTGCTTTGGGAGAATTTTTTATGATAAAGACTTTGTAATGATTCCATTGGCATGAACAACACATATTCAAGGTCGACCCCAACTTCTCCATTACTCATCTTTCTCATTTACTTTCCCAAATTTTATATAAAGTGAAAATCTTAAAATAAATGCTATAAAAGAGTAGGTAAAGTTATTTTGCATGTTATCAAGATATAAAGGTGTGCCCAAACTGAATAGGAAATAAAAGCATAAAGAGCACACCACAAAATATTAAACCATTAACTTTTAAGTCTAACTCCTTTCCTATGCATTGGCATTTTATATATGAATAAGTAGCAGCAATTTTGTGGTAACCAATGCATGTACTGATTAGTAGGTTAAATTATTAATAACATAGAAACATAAACATAAGTCTTTCTCCTTCTCTCATAATAGTTATTAGTAGTGGAAGCAAATCTCACAAAACAATTGTTGGATTGGTGCAACTTTGCAAACTTAGGAACATAAAGAGGATTATTAAAACTATCATGTGAGCTATTAACATGTTTTCCTCTCTCATAATAGTTGCAAGAAACATCATAAACATGGTTGTTGTGGGTGGAATGGTTATTAGTGCAAGATAATTCCAGCCCACGCAAGTACCTTTCAACATATAAAAACTTCTCCTCTATGGTGTGAATAGGAGAACTCAAAGATAAAGTAGGACTCTCATGAGTGAGAGTATTGTCACAAGCATAAAGTATACCATTTTTATCCTCACATAAAGTAGTAACAAGTTCTAAATATGGAGGATTATCAATAAGCATAGGACCATCATCCATAAATTCACTAGTGGAATTATTAAAAAGTAAAGGAGCATTATTAGTTTCATAGCATGGGTTATCATATAGGGTCACAGAATTTTCAGTTTCACACTCATCATAACATGGGTTCTCATAAATAACAACAGATTTTTCAGTTTGAGTGTTACTATCATGAAACATGTCTAAACCATATTCCTCATCATCTTTAAAATTATTATCAATAATGTTCTTATTAGGCATAGGTTCATATTCCTCATCATCATCAGAATCACAAAAGCAAAGTGTATCATCAGCAATATATTGAGTGTTACCCTCATCCATAGGTGGTGAAGGTGGAAGTTCCCTCTCTTCATTCTCTAGTTGTTCGTCATTTCCATCATCTTCTTGGGATTGCATGGGCATCCCCAAGCTTAGGTTTTTATCTTCTTCTTCACATTCTTCCTCTTCCAAGCTTATGTTTTCATCATCTTCTTCCTGCAAAACATCAGTACTTTCTTGGGAAGCAGTGTCCTTCCAATTATAGTCAAGAACATAAATATTTTCTGAAAAGTGGAGTTTGCAAAGATCAAAAATAAAAGTGATGTATTTTTCAAAGCTTTTAGCTTTTGGGAAAGGTTTATTTTTACAAACAAAGGTTTGCAATTCATGAGATGCATAAAAAGCAACAAATTCCACTACTTGATCTATCCCTAAATGAGCATAATCCGCACTATGGTAGGATGATATAACACAGTCTTCATGGGACTTACATTTAAATGTAAAGTGATTATCTTGTTGTTCAGAGCAACAAGTTGTATCATGTAATAAAAGCAACTCTTCAGCAAGACGATTTAATCTAAACATGAAACCTGCCAGTAATGTCATTTTTTGTGATCTACTCATTTTTTTGGTATTTTCCATTTTATATATTTTTATGTGTTTTTGATATATATAACTGAAAGTAAAAGTAAACGAAATGCAAAACTGAAAATAAATATCTAGTGCAAACAAGAATAAAAACTTAAGCGCTACACTCCCCGGATACGGCGCCAGAAAATGTCTTGATACCCACAAGTATAGGCGATCGTTGAAATCTTCGATATGTAAGTAAAGTATCAATCCCACGAGGAGTAGAAGGTATAAGTGTTTATCCTTTCAAATAAGAGTGTCACTATTCTTATTATCTATGCACTAGACAAAGTAAAATGATGCAAGTGTTTTGGGTTTTTGGTGTAGAGTTTGCAATAAAGTAAAAGCTGAAAATAAAATGTGACAAGTGAAAGCTCTCAAAGAGAGAAAGCCCAATCCTCTATGCAGCAAGAGGACAAGCTCAAGTGTGTGTTTCTTATAGGTGGAAAACGTTCCCAAGGGCTACATGGATTTCATGGCGTAGATATTTCTAGAACAACAAGGTAAATATTTTGTCAAGTTTTAATCTTCTTTGGACGGAGCCATAGTTTAGGTAAAGCTAAATAAATAGACTAAACCCTCTTATGATGGATCATGTGGCCAAGTAAATGACTACACAAGAGTTATTAAGACATAAAAGTCCCACCATAGCATTACACTCTAAGGTCCCCGATATTAATCCCCTCCTAATGGAACTTCACGTATTAGACCATAGGTTTAGTTGTCAACTCACAGGTCCTACCCAATCCATTACATAGTGTGATCACCTCATGCATTCCTCAACATATGCGTGCACTCATATATTGTACAATAAGACAATAATAAAAGATAAAGACTTGACCAAATACTCAACACATGTATAGTGAAATCATTGCCAATCCATCCTATGCCCCTAGGAACATGAGAGAACTACTCACAACTCAAAGACATGATATGATTCAATGGCATAAGTGGTACAACACAATCTGAAAATATAATCTCCCCACAAAACAATGACAAGTAGCAATTCACAAACATGTAGAACAGTACTTAGACAATAGCTAGGGTTCGAACAATCTCAAACTATGAGGGGGATGAAGTGGATCACGAAGATGGTGATGGAGATGGTGCTGGTCTTGACGGTGGTGTTGATGGAGACTCCGGAGGGGGAATGGAGGAGCCTTCCGGAGGTGATCCGGCGGCGTTTCCCCCCTCCAATCTTCTCCGGTGGCAGCCTTCTGGCTCTCTGTTTCTTGGTTTCGTGTTTCTCCGCCGCCTTCTTGCGAAAATCCTCGGGGGAGTATTTTTATAGTCGGTTTTAGGTCAAGACGAAGCCACGGAGACAAAAACGGACGACATCGGAGCCACGAGGGGGAAAAGAGGGTGCCTCACGCGGCCAGGGAATCTGGCCGCGTGGGCCCACTCAAAATCCTCCTCGGGCTTCCTTTTTTGCTCTTTCTTGGCTCGTACTCGTTCTTCCTTCCAAAAAATGATCCCCACGGAATTCCAGGTCATTTGGACGTTGTATGCTCCCTGAAAGTCAAAAACATGGAAAAGGGGGTTTTCTGGTTCTGCAGGGTTAATTCCAAATAAATGGGGAAAGTTTGAATTATCCCCCAAAATTATTATATAACATAAATATAACCCATATATATGATGCAAATAAGTTGTAATATCAAGTAATAAAATGTAAAGTTCATGTATGCATTTTACATGCATCACCTGGCTGTGCAAACAAGTTTGTTCATTGACTGCCGGGATAACTCTTCTCTTCCGGGGATGCCTGGGAAAGAAAAGGGACTCCTGGGCAGGATCTTCAGGGGCTTCAAGGGCCATGATGTTCCCTAGCGTATCCCGGGACGTAACGGGAGCAAAGGGCATAAACGCAGTCATGGAGCTTCTCCATGATGCTTTCGTCTTCCTATCGCAAGGAAGAAGACAGGACAAGACTCAGCTTTCTTCATCAAGATTGGGTAGACTTGATGGAGACCTCACCTCAAAGATGCCATCGAGGTCTTGAAGAAGCCGGAGCAATCGCGGGTGGCGTGCGGCCTCGCCCCACAGGGCCTCAAGGATCTCATCCTTCCGACCCGCCACCGCCACCGATGCGTCCATGGCCGCAGGACCCGCCACTTCTTCAAGCGCCGGGAACACAAGGGACGGCCGAGGGCGGACAGCAGGACCGACTCCGCCCCGAAACGATGACTCCGCCGTGGAGATCTCCGAAGCTCCCCCCTCCGACATCGCTCCCATGCCGCCGGACATCTTCAGCGACTCGCGTCCTGCAGCAAGGAATAATGGATGCGTATGGAGCGGAAGGGGAGAAGTGCGCAATGAAGACTGGGGGTTGGGGAGTCTTTTATAGACTTCTAGGCCGCCACCTACCGCTTGACGATTCAAGTGCCGCAGTAATGGGGACACGTTTTGCAAAAAAAACTGTTCTCATTCACACATGGCACGATTGCAAGATACAAGGGATGGAGACAAGTTCTTCTTCGACAAACGACAAGATCTACAACGAAGCCCTACTTTTTTACAGAAAAAGGATTCACCCCCGACAGGCCGGGAGTATGAGCATACCCCGGGAGGCGCTACTTTCCGAAGTATGTCGACAAGGCGGCCAAGAAGGAGGTCAAGGACATCTTCGGCGTCCCCTTCTCGACGTCTTGCCTCCTCAGGACGACAAGCTCTCCTCGACCTTGATGCTGGACGAATCTTCCTCATCTTCATCCTTGTCGGAGGAGCCGGAGCCGCCGTCGCCTCCGCTGCTACTGCTGCTGCTCTCCATGCAGCACTAGGTGCATCCTCAAGCGGCATCGAAGATCTTCACGGAAAGCGTCGCCACTCCGTCGTATAGGAACGTCACCTTCTGCCCCCGGGTTAACCGTCGAGAGAGGGAGAACGACTTCCACCCATGGCCCAGGAGCACGGAGCCGTCGATGGCGTAGTCCGCCCAGGCCCAGGAGGGGCCATTGGGACAGCCTTCGACTTGCAGCCACAACCCGGGAGGCTTGTCCTCCGCCACGACCATCGAGAAGGAAGTCGGGAGGCGCAGGTGACTGCGAAGCTCGTGAACCAGATCCACCAAGAACTCGAACGGAGCGAAGCTGGTGTGTGCCGAGCTCCTCGGAGGGGGGGAAGCTCTTCCGCGGCTGCCACGTCCTCCGCGGCCACCTCGACTGCTGCGGCCTCCTCTTCCTTGACTTCGACATCCGCCGCGGCCGCGAAAAGGCAGCCCTTCTCTCGGGGCAGCTTGAACAGCGCGCGCACGTCCTCGCGCCCCTCTCGCTGGCGCCATTATTGCAATGGCTCTGGTAGGCTGGAAAGCGGAGAGGCCGGGAAGATGGATGGGATCGAAGGGGTCTTCCGCTGCTTTTATAGCACGGATTTCTCTGCCCATGGTGGACTCCTCATTTTCTCCGTTACCAGAAGTCGAGAAGGCCAACACAGTTGTTCCCCCGAGCAGAATAACTCCAAGAAGACCAGGCACCGGACCCACTTTGACTTTTTTGGTCATGCCCCCGGCAGCCTCAGAAGACCGAAGTCGTCGGGACCATGCCCGGGGGCTACTGCCGCAGCAGTGGAACATGGGGTTCCCCTAGCGCTGCCTAAGTGGGTCCACCGCCTGTGGGCCCAGCACAAGGATGAACAAGGCCAAGACTCGACGCAAGGCCTGGCGGGCGCACCCGCGCCATACAAGACCTCCCGGGTGCGCAGGACCCCCGGGGCCTCCTGCGACCCGGGAGGAACCGATGACCCAGAGAGCGCGAGTCCCTGGCGGGGCCGAGCTCCCTCTCGGGTACAAGACCGTACGACGAGAAGATAAGGTTTCTACCACCTTCCAAAGGATGGTGGAAGTCCCCCAGAAGGCTTGGGAAGCAAGGCGCGGCCAGGGGACACCACCTACCCGCTGTCAGCCCGTGCCAGCCGCTTTCCCCAAAGGCGCCAGAGATCTCAACCACCCGAAGACGGATACTTGGAGGAGAAGAGGCCACGTCGCCGTCTCCACCACGGAGAGGGGTTGCTTCGATACCTCGTCGAGAAACACCATTGTAGCCACACCATGATCCAACCATCTATCCAGACATGCAGGAGTAGGGTTGTTAGCCTTCGGGCGGCCTGAACCTGGGTAGATCGCTGTGTGCTTTCCTTGTTTGCATACCACGTCGAGATCGGAGAGCGAGAGAGGAACTTGTCCGACGATCGTCCCCCGGGAGGCGTTTTCAGCCTCCTTCGCGCCCCTACCGAATCTACAAAGGGGGTGCCTCGCATCCCTGGTGTCCGTGATTCAAGACACGACAAAGGGAGTTCTAAGTCTGATGAGAAGTGGGGGAACAATTCCAAGAACTGGGATTCACAGTCTGATAAGTTCATGAACCGCATTGAACACAACACGGAGCTGATTCGTATCCTCACCTACAAGATTGATGAACTGAAAGAGCTCGTTGATAAGCTTATTAAGGGATCACAATAACCACCGAAGGAGTAATTCATCACTGGTATTGGCATCCCCTCGGCTTGTTCCAAGCTTAGGGGAGTGCCGCGGTATCACACCATTATCTCTTATCTTTTACTTTTCAGTAGAGTCATATCATGAGTAGGGAAGTTATCTTATAAGATGGTTTGCAGTATGGAAGTATCTCTCTTTTAGTTGGTTATCTATGTATCCCTTGGTGTGAGTTGCCGTTATAGAATATTAATGAGAAGTTTTATCATTTACTTTCTGCACACTTTATGTTAGTTTGCAAATTCTTTCATATGGATGATCTTGTTATTTAGTATTGGCATAACTTTGGGAGCATTAAGTAAATCTTTTTGGTTTTGGCAAACTTAGCATTGGTCAGTAGCTACAATATTTTGAGGAATTAGTAGAGTAAGTGGAGTGCATATAAATATATTATTCCATGGTCTCTCCTTTGTTGGCTCATAAGCTTAGTATTCTCAAGTTTAATTGTTTGTGTTTCCAAGGAAGATTGCATGATTGTTCTTACTACATGTATATTTGTTTGTATCCCTCAACTCTTATGCTTGCTACACAACTTTGCTAGCCAAAAACCTGTATTGAGAGGGAATGCTTCTCATACATCCAAACCTTCAGCCAAAACATTTGCCATTTGTGTCCACCATAACTACCTATTATGTGGTATTTCTTGCCACTCCTAGTAAATTCTTCATGTGCTACCTTTATTCAAAACTATTATCCCTCGTTTGTGTCACTGTTTATTAGCTCATGCGGAAGTATGTCGGCCCATTGGAAACCAGGGTACCTTGGGCCGGGCCTCCCCGCGGTGCCTTAGGAAAGATGGGTCGCGCCCTACGATTGGAGCAGGGCAAAAAGGACCAAGCCCCGCAAGGCTACGGCTTCCCCGTCCGCACGAGCCTATGGAGGGCGTTCTGTGGATGTCACCCAGGGGCGGCCATTCGCCTCTTCAGGCCCCCTCGGGAGGATCGAGACGAGGCCTCCTGAGGGGGACCCCTGTACGTCACTCCTGCACTTCTGCTAAACGCCCCCCCCCCCCCCCCCCCGGAAGGGATCAGAGGTCGTCGTCACCCACCACATGGCCGACCGGCGACTGATAGGGCTTACCTCTTTGGTGTTAAAGGGAGAGACCGGTATGGCTGCCCTTGGCGGTGCTCTCAAGACTTACCCCTTTGGTGCAAGACGGCGCCGCGGGTCACGATGGTCCCACGTTTTCCTCTTTACCAAGGACGACCGGTCCTGTGCCAAAGGGGCTGCGACTGGAGTTGCAGGGAGAAGAAGACAAGCCGCGACACAGAAGAGCAGGGCCGTAGGTCTGATCTGGTCGGCCGCCCTTGCCAAAGCAGCTGCAAAGGAGCAGGGCCTCTCTTGGAAGCATTCGGGAGCCTTCCCGCCGTCGAGTTTGAAGACCAGGGCCACCATCCGCCTATAAAAGGGGCCAGACCCCGGTCTGGCTAGGGGTTCGGACATTGTAAGCACAAACCCTAGAATCTCTAGGCATTTCACCATTGTAGCTCCTCGAGTTCTACCAAGCAATACAATTAAGCAGGAGTAGGGCATTCACCTCCGTGGTGGCCTGAACCTGGGTAAACCAAGTGTCCATCTCTGCAGTGTTGCGTCTTCTCCTTCGTCAAGCCTCGTGAGGACAGAGGCATCGCTCTAAGGCCCCCAGTGTTCGACACCCTTACACAGCTTCTTCGGAGGCTATATTCCGACATTTGGCGCGCTAGGTAGGGGGCCTTTTGAAGCACGCCTTGCACCTGCGCACACTCGATAATGGAGCGACATGGCGGCGACCTTCGCCGCTGATAACCCACAAGTATAGGGGATCGCAACAGTCTTCGAGGGAAGTAAAACCGAAATTTATTGATTCGACACGAGGGGAGACAAAGAATACTTATAAGCCTTAACAGCGGAGTTGTCAATTCAGCTGCACCTGGAAAAGCACTAGTAACAGAGGTGATGTGAAAGCAGCAGTAATATGAGAGCAATAGTAACAGTAACACAGCAGCAGTAGCAGTAACACAGAGGCAATGGCACCAGAAAATATTCAAGTGCCTAGTTGACTGTAGAGCAATGATGATGACAGAAGGACCGGGGTTCCCAGCTATCTACACTAGTGGTAACTCTCCAAGAACAAGTGATGGGTGAACAAATTACAATTGGGAAATTGACAGGATTGAAATAGCATTAAGACAGAACATCAGTTTATTAATCATGTAGGCATGTTTTCCATATATAGTCATACGTGCTCGCAATGAGAAACTTGCATAACATCTTTTGTCCTACCAGCCCGTTTGCAGCGGGGCCTCAAGGGAAACTACTGGTAATTAAGGTACTCCTTTTAATAGAGCACCGGAGCAAAGCATTAACACTTGGTGAAAACATGTGATCCGCATATCAAAGCCATCCCCTCCGGTTATCCCAGTTGCTGTCACTCTGGGGCCTCGGGTTCCGGACAGAGACATGTGCAAACAACTTGTAGATACAATCTAAGCAATAATTATAGTGCTTAAATCTAAGATCATGCCACTCGTGCACTAGTGACAAGCATTAAACACAACAAGATTGCAGCAACAATAACTTCACAAACTTATAGATAGACTGATCATAATATAACAATTCATCGGATCCCAACAAACACAACACCGATTACATCATATGTATCTCAATCATGTAAGGCAGCTCATGAGATCATTGTACTGAAGTACATGGGAGAGAGAGTACCAACTAGCTACAGCCAAGAACCCGTAGTACATGGGAGAACTACTCACAAACCATCATGGAGTCGAAGTGGAGGCAGTGGAGTCGATGGAGATGGCTTCGGGGGTCAATCCCCGTCCCGGCAGGGTGCCAGAACAGGAACTTCTGACCCCCGAAACTTGTCTTCGATGGCGGCGGCACTGCGGAACTTTTCGTGGAATATGGCGGATTGTTTTAGGGTTTTCACGTCGGGGGCTATATATGGGTGAAAGGGCGATGTCGGTGGGCGCCCGAGGGGCCCACACCACGTGGCCGCGCGGCCAGAGGGGGAGCCGCGCCACCACATGGTGTGGCCGCCTCGTGGCCCCCCTCCGTCTCCTCTTCGGACTTCTGGAACGTTCCGAGAAAAATAGGGACTTTGGCTTTTGTTTCGTCCAATTCCGAGAATATTTCCAGAACACCTTTTCTGAAACCAAAAACAGCAGAAAACAGGGAAGTGGCACTGTGGCATCTTGTTAATAGGTTAGTTCCAGAAAATGCATAAAATGATATATGTGTATATAAAACATGTAGCAATTGGTATAATATAAGCATGGAACATAAGAAATTATAGATACGTTTGAGACGTATCAAGCATCCCCAAGCTTAGTTCTACTCGTCCCGAGTAGGTAAAACGATAACAACAAATAATTTCTGAAGTGACATGCTTTCACACAATCTTGATCATATAATATTGTAAAGCTCATGTTATGAATGAAGTGACTCAAGGCAATGATCTATAGTTTGCTAACAAATAGACAAGGAGTAAACAACTGCATCATATAAGTAAAAACTTTTCATGGATAGTACTTTCAAACAAGCATCAAAAAGATTTACATTAGAGTTAACTCATAAAGCAATAGTTTCTAAGTAAAAGAGCAATGAAGCAACACAAAGGAAGATATAAGTTTCAGCATTGGCTTTCAACTTTGAACATGTATATCATATAGATAGTTGTCAACACAAAGAAATATAACAAGTGCAATAAGTAAACATATAAGAATTGTTGCACACAGTTGACACAAGTGTTTGCTTCGGGGATAGAAAGAAGTAGTTAAACTGACTCAACATAAAGTAAAAGATAGGCCCTTCGCAGAGGGAAGCAGGGATACAAACATGTGCTAGAGCTTTTTAGTTTTTATAGGTTTTTGAAATCATATAGAGAGCATAAAAGTAAGTTTTTGAGTGGTGTTTGTCGTTGTCAACGAATGGTAATGGGCACTCTACCCCCCTTGCCAACCAGACTTTCAAGAGCGGCTCCCATTGAAGGACGTTATTTCTACCAGCAAGGCAGATCATCCCACTTATCTCTTTTGTTTACACATGTAGTTAAAAACTAGTATCATTGCTTGGCTGATTAGATCAGGGCAAAAATGTGAAGAGAATGCAGCGGTTAAAGTTGTAATTAATTAGCACTGGGCACTGCTTGATACCTCCGCGACTCCTCTTCTGGTAAACCCGGCATGGCTATGCCGGATTCTACTTCTCAACCCGGCATGGGTATGCCGGATAATCCTCTTCTCCCGAGACCCGGCATGGCTATGCCGGATTAGCCTTCATAAACCGTCCTCCCTGCACATAAGAGAAAACCAGAAGATACCGACATAGACATGTCGGGTATAACATGTCGGTCAGTCGTAAGTCGCTTAGAGTATGTCGTTTAGCTTATGTCGGGCTATACCAATATCATATCCCGGTCTCTTCCAGCCCGGACATATGTCGGTCAACAAGTATCTCGGTCCACTCTTGGACGTAGCCTTTACCACATCTTGACCCTACCCGGGGGCAGCCCCCCGACAGATTTACAACCTCCCCCCGAGGTTGTGCATGAAGCGGAAGTATATTCACATGAGCATGCTGATTCAAGGACCGAAACAACCAGGCAACGACATTAATCTAGATTTGAAACTACTAAAAGATGAGCTAGACACCTTATGGGCTGAGGAAGGTGTCAACACATGGGGTGCCGTCGCAGAAGAATATTTCCCTATGAGAGTTGTCCTGCTTTGTACTGTGCACGACTTTCTCGGATACGGATATGTCGCATGCCAGGTGTGCCACGGACATTACGGTTGTGTAAGGTGCATGGACGATCCATCATTTGTCCAGCTTCCGAGAGAACCCGGATCTTCGAAAACGGTCTTCATGGGCCATCGAAGGTGGTTACCCAAGAAAGACTCGTGGAGAAGGCGTGGAGACCTTTTCAACGGTGAAGATGAGCTCCGTGGACCACCCAATAAGAGATCCGGGCAAAATATCTATGAGCTACTTAATGGTTGGGAAGAATGCCCCGCGCCAGGAAAGAAGCAAACGCCACCAACACCGCTTCTGAATGTATGGAAGACGAGCTCTGTGTTTTGGGACTTGACGTACTGGAAGATTCTCGGTACGCCTCATTGCCTAGATCTAATGCATATCACGAAGAATGTGTTCGAGAGTTTGTTCGGTGCTATTCTCAACATGGCCGAGAGGGCGAAAGATGGGCCGAAAGCAAGATACGACCTTGTACATCTTGGGATCAGGGAAGACCTTCAGGTGGATCGACCAGAAAATGTGCTTGATGAGCTGCCGGAAGATGGTCCTAAGGCCAAAAGGGTTAAGAAGAATAAGATGTGCATCAATAAAATTTCATTTTCGGATTCATGTACTAACAAAAAAAAATCTGGATTCATGTTTTCAGATTCATACGGTAAAAACTAAAAAGAAAACGTCATTGTTAGATCCTTATAATTACAAGAACTTTCAGATTCATTTAGTAACAACAAAGTTTCAAAAATTTATGCAACACCATACATGCTTTCCACCAGCATATATGCATCAATATTACAGAAAAAACATATCGCAGAAAATTCGAGCTCCCGCAGAGAGCTTCAGATCCGATTCCACTCCCAAAAATTTGCATTCACAAGCATTTTTCGAATCCTTCATTACAAAAAAAATATAGGAATGCAATTTATTTCAGATCTGGAGCATGGACATGAAAAAAAAATGCAACCAGAGCACCCATATGAACAATAAAAAAGACATGCATCTATCAGATGTGGAGAATCACGTACCTAAAACCATTGCATCGAAAGCAGTGGCAGATGGCCAGATGAGATCCATGGCGGGTCTGGTTGAATAAATCAGTTGCATCGAAAGAAGTTGCAGGCCAGAGCAAGCAGGCATGTTGGCGAACCAGATGTGGGGATCGCCAACCAGTGGCCACGGCGGCGCGGAGCTGCCCGTCCTACCATGGTGGCTAGCTATGCACCCACTGATAGTCGTTAGATCATATGGGTATGTTGCAACATTGTGGAGGTGGTAATCGGTGCCGCTCATGTGCTCCAAGATCTGTGCACATGTGTTGTCCAAACTTTGCCTCTTATACTTTTGTTGATTTTTCGGAAGCGCAATGGTATTTCCGCTTTGGTCCCAAGTGGTCCTAAAAGTGGTAGAGATAGGCCACTAGGACTGCAGCATAGGATGTGGCCACCGACCCCACGTTCCTCTCTCCCGTGACCCCTCTTCTCTCTCCCGTGACACCCTCTCTCGTCTCAACCTCATCTCCCGAATCCACCTTCGAGCCGTCCTGCTTCTCTCCTGCCCCGCCGCCCGTGCTCCAGCCCTCCCGTGACCCATCTCGCACCGAACAGAGAGCGCCGCCGCCGTGCTCATCCCCCGCCCCCAAGCCCCTCCTGGATCCCCGGAACCGGAGGTCATGGCGGCCGGTACCGACGCCATCTGCGGCGGCACCGGTCCGGATGCGGTGGCACCGGAGGTTGCGCCCGAGTACGGAGGCACATGAGGCTGCGGCGCCCGTAGCCTTGCTCCTCCACCTCCAGCCGGCGTGGCTAGCGGCCGAGGCGGGGAGACAGGGAGCCGCCTCCACCCGCCACTGCGTCTCTCTCCTCAGGTCCTCCACCTCCAGCCCGCCCTCGACCTGCTCCTCAGCGACCGACCAGGACGGATGCGGTACGTGCTTCCAGCGCCCTGATCTCGCCTCCTCCCTCGTCGACCTGTTCCTCGCCTCCGCCCTGTCCTCCGGCGCCTTCTTCTTCCGGCGCGGCCGGGGTTGGGCACCGCTGGTACGACCTGGGCGGTTCCAGGAGCTTCCCTTTCTCCGGCGGCGCCATGGTCTTCGTCACGGGCGTCATTGCCCAGGAAGCAGTACCGGCTCTGTTTGGTAGTGTACTAGGCATCGTCTGTGTTCTGGTGTAGGCAACGAATTTATTTGGACGGGCACCGTTTCCTTTCTGTTTATGTGGACTGCCGAGATTCAGAACAAGCATAATGATTTCGAACAGGCCTTGTGATTAAAATGAAAGCACCGAATGAAGCCATGTGATTAAAATGAAAGCACCGAATGATTGTGTTTCTATAAATTTCTATTGGATCGACTTAACATGCACCACATGGAGAACATGGGACTAGTGCATGCACCACATGGAGAACACGGGACCAGTTTCCATTTTTGGAGGCCTAGGCATGAAAGGAAGCGCCATCCATTCCTCTTTGGTAATTCCCTCTAACCAAACCACCCAAAAAGGAGCCCCTCTCAATATTCGGCACCAATCTCAAAGCAAACGAATGGTGCCGATTACAACCTCCCTGTTTTTGCAACATATATATATATATATATAGCTGTCAGCTATTCTAAAACCGGTTGTAAATTAAGGATCTACAACCGAAGGTTTACTGCCCTGTTGAACTATGTGTACTGCTCGGAAGTACAAGTTCCGTATTTTTTACGTAGTTTTCAAGCCGTTTGTCGAAACTTAACAAATGATATACCGTTACAAAGCTAATGAAATTCCGCATCTTTTTCATCTCACAAATTTTTTCCAAATTCGTTACGGTTTAAAATTAATTTTCAAACTACTTAAATCCGAAAATATTACAGCGAACGTATTTATCAAATATTTTCTCAACCACTTATTGGAATGATGCAAGTAATATGCCGTTGGAAAGCTATTGAAATTTCGCAACCTTTATACTTTTACGATTTTTCCAAATTCTAAACCGATTAAAATTAATTTCTAAAATACACTAATCTGGAGTTCTATTCGGGCGGACAGTATTTTTTCCGGAGTTTCTCAACCGATTGTCGGAATAATGCAAATGATACGCCGTTGGAAAGATATTGAAATTCCGCAACTTTTATGTTTTTACGGATTTTCCAAATTCTGTACCGACGAAAAGTAATTTAAAAAATACAATAATCTGTAAGTGTCCTTGTCCGGCGTTTCTCAACCGATTGTCGGAATAATGCAAATGATATGTCGTTGGAAAGATATTAATGAGGCGCAACTTTTTCATAATGGTTGAATTCGCCAATTCCTAACGTTTTAAAAGTAATTTTAAAATTACTGAACTCGTGCTATCGGTGTTTTACAAGAGATGCGAGATCAAATTGACGAGTATAACATTTTAATTCATCATAAAATGCACTACATATTATAATTAAACTCATATTGCACCATACACAATATTTTCTAAAGACATTTGAGACGTACAAACCTCACATCGACGAGATTAGTGTGATAGATTTCCGCACCGAAAAAACAGAGTAACTGCACTTCCCTGGACACTTATTTGAACTTCTTGGTTTATACGTTTGTATTGCCGCGGGATTTACGTGATTAGTGTTTACTAAAATAACGGAAATTTTCTCATACGGTGTCGGTTTTTGATTTTTGACCACTCAAAATGCTTAGACTGAAAAGACGCATCTATTAGATTTACCGATAAAATCGGTAACGAAAATTTCAAAAATCGATTTCTAAGTGGATATTTTTTGCGGTGAAAGTTTGGCCAACCCATAATTACTCGTTTGATAAATTATTTGGCAACTCATCCGATATCGGAATTGAGTGACTCTTGTTGTGCCGAAAAAATGAAGTCAGGGACTATCTATAAAAAATTAAAATTAAAATAAAAAATATATTTATAGTGGAATTACGAGTATTATTCAGAAAAACATGTTTATATCACACTTGTACTTCCCGAAAGTGAGTTATGTACTTCCCAAATTAGTTATGTGTACTTCTAACATGATATTTTACTGTTTCACTAAACATGTCGGTGGTATGTGAAATTTTCTAATAAAATACCTGGACTTTCCTAAAAACATCCTTAAACTTCTCGGTTTATGCGTGTGTACTGCCGACGGGGTATTTTCACGATTAGTTTTCAGTAAATCAACGACAACTTTCTCATAATTTGTCCATTTTAGGTGTATGACCACTCGAAATGTTCAGCCGGAGAATACACATCTATTAAATTTACCGGTAAAACCGGTAACGAAAATCTCAAAAAATGATTTCTAAGTGGGTTTATTTTGCGGTCAAAGTTCGGTCAAACCTTCTTCATAATACACATGTACTTTTCGAAAGTGAGTTATGTACTTCCCGGGTTATTTATATGTACTTCTAGGTTTTATTTTTACCGTTTCGTTAAACTTTCCGGTGAGATGTGAAATTCACAAACAAAATACTTGTACTTTCCTAGAAACATACAAGAACTTCTATGTTGATTCGCTTGTACTGCCGATTGTTTCAACCCTGTACTGCCTTGTTTTGTATCATCGTTTTAGAACAATATAACAGGCTCGACTAAGTCGTCGTCGACGCGAAGGTAATAATAAGAAGTACGATTTATTGTTAATTTTAATATAATATTATGTCCTGTACATGTACTTCATGTGCTTAAAGTTTGTACTGTATACGTTGGCACTACTGTACTGCCCTTTGTTTAGTGAGTCTAACGTTTGATTTTTTTTTTGTGACTCATGTTGGTTTTGTGCATCGCCCATATGTGAAGGTAACTAATTCACATGTTTTATTTTTCACCAATTAATGGGAGAAATGTCTAACCCATGATGCGTTAGTGATGGCGTTAGGATTTGGAGATTTCGTCGCCCGTCAACGCTACCGCGTTGACGGGCGGTGAAATCTCTGAACCCTAACGCCACCGAGTTTGAGTCCGCCTGTACGCCACGGAAGCGGCGACGGGCGACGAAGCCGAGCCGTTGGATCAACAAAATCTTGTAATGTATATTCATTGTGACTTATGTTTGGGGGTGGAGGTGTAGTAATCTTAAGTTATATATCTTTACATAGGAGAGATTTAAATCTAATTATTTTGTAAAATCGGGTTTATCAAGGCTGAGACGCCGTCGACGCGAAGCGTGGACGACGACTCAACCGAGCTCGTTATATTGTTCTAGCATGTTGATATTTATTATTTATTTTTATTATTTTTTAGAGCTAGTAGTGTTGTCAAACAAGTTTTACCCGTTTGATAAATTATTTGGCAACCCATCCGACCTCAGAATTGAGTTATTCTTTTGTGTTGGAAAGATGAAGTCAGCGACTATCTTCAAAAAAATCGAAATACAAATAAAAAATATGTATAGCAAAATAGCAACTATTATTCACTAAAACTTGTTGATACCAAACTTGTACTTCCCGAATATAAGTTTTGTACTTCCCGGATTCTTTATGTGTACTTCTAGGCGGGATATTTTCATTTCTTCTCGGTGGGATGTGAAATTCATAAACAAATACATGTACTTCTCTCGACGAATTCATTTGTACTGCCAACGGGGTATTTTCGTTATTAGAGTTTACTCAAGCAGCGATAAATTTCGTACTTCAGTGCGAGTATGAAATTCTGAATCAAAATTATGTATTTCCTAGAGCCGCTGTTTGTACTTCTTATATTTTTACAGATGATTTGTATTATTTTTCTGCATTTACAGGGACTTTGCACTGCCGACATTTAACCTTTATACTTCCCAAATTCATTGGTTGTACTTCCTGCATTCATGAATTAATTCATAGGTTTTTCTTTACGGTCAAAGTCCGGTCAAACCTCTTTTTCACCTTTAATAAACTATTTGGTAACTCATCCGACATCGGAATTGAGTGATCATTGTTGTGTCGGAAAGTTAAAGACAATGACTGTCTACTAGAATTCAAAGTATTATTCGCTAAGTATGCTCATATCACTTATGTACTTCTCGAAATTGGGGCTTGTACTTCACATATAATTTATATGTACTTCCCGACTTTCAGATTTTAACTTTGTAAACTTCTAGATGAAATTCTTTTTCAACTTTCAGGTGTGATCTGTACTTCTAGGTGGTAATTGGAAAAATAAAGTTGTGTCTATTTCACGTCTAAAAGAATGCTCCTATTCTCTGGCTACGCATTGATACAAACAGCTCATGCGCACACAAACATACTTATATTATTCTCTACTCCAGAAACAGAGGGAGCTGTTCGTATCAAAATGGAGTGGTAATTCTCAATCGTTAGCCAAATAGCACAATGAATCACATGCGCAAGCAATAACGAGCATCTTGATCGTTCCCTGGATGCACATCGTAGTGCGGTGCGTCTATGCCGCATGTCTTGCTAGGTCGGCGTCAGGCCTGCTCGTCGGTCTGCAAACTAAATTTGATACAAAACTCCATCGCTCTGAACTTGTTTGTACTGCCGCAGAGCTCGACCTGGAAGAAGCCAGTGTGCCATAACAGGACCACGAACACAACCAGGCAGGGTCGCCGATGCGTACTGCTAGTACGGGCGTCCTGTACTTCCCGTCCCTGCATCCGGCGGCGGAGTGGCTCTCCGCGACAGTGGGGTGATGTCTAGCGGCAGCTCTTGATGTCCGCTAGCGACATCGGGTGATTGCGGAAGCCTCCCGTGGCGCCGCCTGAAGCGATGGGAGAGGTGGCGGGGGATTTCTGGCCGCAAGCAGTGCATGTCGCTGGGAAAGGGCGGAGCGCAGGGGATCCCGGCATAGAGCACGGCGGCTGCGACGAGGAGGCACATCTGCTACCGACGGCAGGACAGCGCTGGGGCCTGCCAGTGGTGGAACAGCCAGGGGGCTGGCCGTCGGCGGGAATGGCTGGGAGGCGCGAGGGCCTCCCGACGGCGCGGATTATATTATATCAATTGCTACATGTTTAAAAAAAACTTTATATGATTTTTATGCATTTTATGGGACTAACCTATTAACAAGATGTCACAGTGGCAGTTTCCTGTTTTCTGCTATTTTTGGTTTCAGAAAAACTGTTACGCAAATTTTCTCGGAATTGGACGAAACAAAAGTCAATATCCATATTTTTTCCCGGAACCATCCAGAACACCGAAGAGGAGACGGAGGAGGGCCACGAGGCGGCCACACCTGGTGGAGCCGCGGCTCCCCCCCCCCCCCCTGGCCGCGCCACCACGTGGTGTGGGCCCCTCGGAGCTCCACCGCCTTCGCCATTTCGCCTACTTAAACCCCCCGACAATACAAGACCTAACACTAAAACACTTTTCCACGATACGTTCCAGAGCCGCCGCCGCCGTCAACCCTAGTTCGGGAGGGTTCAGAAGCTATTCCCGGCACCCTGTCGGAGAGGGGAATCATCACCGGAGGGCTCTACATCACCATGCCCGCCTCCGGACTGATGCGTGAGTAGTTCATCCTTATACTACGAGTCCATAGCAGTAGCTAGATGGTTGTCTTCTCCTATTGTGCCATCATGTTTAGATCTTGTGAGCTGCCTATCATGATCGAGATCATCTTTATTTAATGGTACATGTTGTGTTTGCTGGGATCCGATGAATAATTGAGTACTATGTCATTTGCTTCATAATATATCTTGTGAGTGCGTTATTTATGATCTTGCATGCTCTCCGTTACTAGTAGATGCTCTGGCCAAGTAGATGCTCGTGACTCCAACATGGGGTATTTATGCTCGATAGTGGGTTCATGTCTCTATTTAATCTGGGGGAGTGACAGCAACTTCTAAGATTGTAGATGTACTGTTGCTACTAGGGATAAAACAGTAGTTCTTTATCTAATGATATTTGTGCTACTTACATTACACACTTTACTTAATTAATGCAATAATCTGTTGCTTGCAACTTAATACTGAATGGTGTTGCGGATGCTATCCTGAAGGTGGATTATTAGTCATAGATGCAGTTGGATGCCGGTCTATGTATCATGTTGTAATGCCCAAATAAATCTCACACTAGACATCATGACTTGTATATGCATTGATATGCAGTTCTTTATTTTGTCAATTGCCCAGCTGTAATTTGTTTACCCGCATGTATGCTAATATTATTTATGGAGAGACACCACTAGTTAACTGTGGACCCCGGTCCTTTTTCCTTAAACTAATAAAACAACCTATTGCAATGCTGTTACTTTCAATCTCTGCAAACAAATATCATTTTCCACACATACGTTTAATCCTTTGTTACAGCAAGCCAGTGAGATTGACAACCTCAGTGTTAAGTTGGAGCAAAGTATCTTGGTTGTGTTGTGTGCAGGTTCCACGTTCGTGGTTGACACCGGTAGTGCGCCCTGCCAAGGTCAACCGCAGCAACCTTCGGAAGAACTCTAGTTTCCTACTGGTTCGATAAACCTTGGTTTCACAACTGAGCGAAATTTGCTGATGCACTATTTCATACCTTCCTCTTGGGGTTTCCCAACAACACCTCACCGGTGCATCAAGCTCTTTTCTGGCGCCGTTGTCGGGGAAACTAAGCTCTTCTGCGAGGGGAGTCTCTCACACCCCATCTTTTTATTTTTTTTTATTGTCTTGCTTAGTTTATTTTTATTACTGTCTTGTTTGCTTAATATCAAAAATAAAAAAAAATTCGTTACTTGCATTTTATTTACCTTACTATTTTCTTGTTTAGTTTATCTCCATTGTTATCTTGTTTGTTTCTTTACTTGCATTCTCTTTATCATCAATATATAAAAAAAATCGTCTAGTTCACTTTTTTCAATCTATTATTATGTCTAGTTCTATTCCTGTCACTATGGCACCCGAGGAGTTGATCTTTACTTTTAAATAAGGGGGTGAGGAAACTTTTAAAAAAAGCTTGGTCAAGAATTTTTGAATCTTATGGTGAAACCGAACCAAAAATGACTCTAAGTGTACTTCTTAGTAGTTTCTATTTTGGGCTTGTTCTTTGCTATAAGTATGCTTTAGATGTTGTAGTGGGAGGAGATTTCCTTCAATGTGATGGAGATCAAGCTTTCAACGCAATAAAGAAATTAATTACATCCTCTTTTTCAACTAATAAATGTGATACAAGCCTTGGGAATATTCATACTAGATTAAACACCCTTGAGACACATATATCTTGCTTAAAAGATGGCTATAGTCAAATTCGTGAATATTATGATTACGTCCCCGTAAACTTTGAACTTTCAACATGGCTTCCTATAATAAAAATTGTTATTGGTGGTGAAACTTTTCGTGCTCATTGTGATATTATATCTGAGTTTTGCCTTATGCCTAAGTATATTTATGCATCTTTAAATCTTTGGGAACTTTCTGAAGGGGGAGAAGGAATAACCCTTACTAATAATGCCATTATACAACCCATTGGAATAGCTGAAGGAGTGTTTACAACATTCTTGGGAAGAACGGTATCCGTTGATTATCTTGTTATTGAATGTGTAGGGACAGGACAAATCACTCTTGGAAGATCTCTGCTAAAACTCTTTGGGGCAGTAATAGATGTTGGAAAGGGTACAATAAATCTCACCTCCCCTCCTGGATGTGGTCAAGTATTCCCTACGATCAAAGGTAAGAAAAAGGTTAAGAGAAATAAACGTAGCGCATCTCGTAACTGTGATGTTGATACTTCATCTCTTGGAAACACTTGAATATCACTTTCTATGCCTAGCTGAAAGGCGTTAAAGAAAAGCGCTTATGGGAGACAACCCACTTTTTATTTCTGTTATTTTATTTTGTTGAGTCAAGGACCATGCCTACCTCTGTAGCAATTCCTTTGTATCTTTATTTTATTGCATTGTTGTGTCAAGTTAAGCCTCTAGTAGAAAGTTGATGCTAGATTTGGATTCCTGCGCAGGAACAGTTTTCTGCTGTCCACCGTTTAATTCGTAAGAATTCACAGAAAAATCAAAATGACCTGGGATTTTTTGTGCGTGATGCTCAGATATGTATGCAACTTTCATTAGTTTTGAGTTTTCTTATTTGAGCAAGTTGAGTGCCTCAAAAAATTCATTTTTACGGACTGTTCTGTTTTTGACAGATTCTGCCATTTATTTTGCATTGCTCCTTTTGCTGTTTTTGAATGGATCTTTTTGTTTCATAAAATAATAGTGGCTGTAGCTAATGTCCAGTAGCATGTGTAATGGTTTTGTCCATACAGAATATGAGAATTTTTGATTATACACTAACCATCTAATGAAGTTTACTTTGAGTTTGGTGTGGAGGAAGTTTTCAAGGATCAAGAGAGAAGGATGATGTGATGTGATCAAGAAGATGAAAGAGCCTAAGCTTGGGAATGCCCCGTGGGTCACCCAAGCATATTTCAAGAAGACTCAAGCGTCTAAGCTTGGGGATGCCTTGGGCATCCCCTTCTTCATCAACAAACTATCAGGTCCTCTTATGTGCTTTACTTGAAGCGTCTGTTTGTTTTTGTTTTTGTTATTTTCATTCTCTGAATAAAATGGATCCTAGCATTCATTTGTGGGAGAGAGACACGCTCCGTTTTTTCTTATGAATACTCGTATTCTTCACTTATATATATATATATTATTATTTTTGAAAATTTCACTTATATTTGTTGAGTATTCTTCTATGTTATTTCAATACTATTAGCTCTTGTTTTTCATGCATCTCTTGTTAGAGCTGTTAGTTTTCTTATATTATACTCTCATATCTCATTGTTAAATACTTGGAGAGTTTATTTATAGATAAGTTGATTGGTGTTTGGTTAAGAACAGAAAATGTTAAATGTGGTAGATGGTATGATGAAATAATACATAATCTTGTAGATCATTAAATTGTGTCACTTGAATCATTGATGTTGTTTTGAGATATTAATAAGCTTAATTGTAAACATGATGGTTTAGGAAAGTGGAATGATTAATGGTTGGTCTAGAAAACTTGAAGCTGTGCCACACTTAAATATCAAGTTGATAGCATGATGATATATGACTTCTAATGTTAAAAACAACCGTAATGACTTTGTGTTATGCGCTACGGTCGGGGTCCCAACAATGAATTGTTCATTTGCCACAGTCCCTCATGTAGTGATTTTCATTATGCCTTGTAAGATCATATCTCTAATTGGAATCTTTTTTACTTGTGAGTTCTAAGCTGCGGTTTTCATGGCACTTCCACCACCATATTTGCTAGCCTCTTCGGTACTTCGCATTGCCCTTTCTCACATTGAGAGTTGGTGCATACTTCGCGGGTACATCCAAAACTCGTGGGAGATCTTCATCATGTTCTCCTACACATAAGCCAAATATCTTCCTCAAAACATCCACCATACCTACCTACTACGACATTTCCATAGATGTTTCGAGATATATTGTCATGCAACTTCCATCTTACATTACATGACTTGTTGTCATTTATCATTTAAATATTGCCTTGCATGATTCTTTACAGCTGATGTGTGGTTTTACCCATGTTACGCTAGATCATTGCATATCCTGCTACACTGGCAGAGGCACCGTTTCATACACTATGTTTTATTCCTTATGAGTTACTTGTATCAAAAGTGGGTTGTCATATTAGAATGTTTGCCCCTAAAAGTGAAAAGAGCCATGGAGGCCATCGAAAAGTGAAACAGAAAAAGTAAAAAAAAATGGAAAAATAGAAAAAAGAAAAAGAAAGAAAGAAAAATAAAAAGGGGGCAACATTACTACTCTTTATCCACACTTGTGCTCATGTTATAGCACCTGTAGTATTCATAGTCATCATTTGTGCTCATGTTTAGCACCTTTACTCCATATGAGAGAATTTTCATGTTTTACTTGCATAACTATGTGGGGAACTTTACATTATAGAACTTGGCTTGTATATTCCAATGATGAGCCTCCTCAAAAGTGCTCTAGGTCTTCGTGAGCAAGCAAGTTGGATGCACCCCCACTAGTTCCATTTGAGAGCTTTCATACACTTATAACTCTATGTGCATCCGTTGTGTGGCAATCACTACTCCTTGCATAGCTTCGATTGTAAGACTTCCTCTTGTCTAATGCTCACTTTCAGCTGTGTGAGACTTTCTTCCGTTGGCCTTCCAAACCCCCCTTATTATTCTTTTAGCCACAACATCCTGGTGCCAGGAACCAACGCTGAACGCTTGCTTGTTTTTAAGTGAACAAATAGAGAGATGATTTTCTACGTGCATATTGTTATTACTTGACTTGATCCTTTCACAAAGTTGTCATGGGCGTTGGATGCATTTGATGATTATATTGTTATTCTTGAAGCTTAAATCATCTTTAATATCTACTTTGCACGGTTGATTGTTCTCTAGTATTGATTCATTGAAATTTTTACTTTGTTCTTCCTACTTTTTTACTCATTACTCATTTGATATCAATATAAATTACAACTTTTATTCATTTGATCTCAATTTACTTGCATTACATTATTATATGATCAAGATTGTGTGAAAGCATGTCACTTCAGAAATTATTCTTGTTATCGTTTTACCTACTCGGGACGAGTAGAACTAAGCTTGGGGATGCTTGATACGTCTCAAACGTATCTATAATTTCTTATGTTCCATGCTTATATTATACCAATTGCTACATGTTTTATATACACTTTATATGATTTTTATGCATTTTATGGGACTAACCTATTAACAAGATGCCACAGTGTCAGTTCCCTGTTTTCTGCTGTTTTTGGTTTCAGAAAAGCTGTTAAGGAAATATTCTCGGAATTGGACGAAACAAAAGCCAATATCCCTATTTTTCCCGGAACCATACAGAACACCGAAGAGGAGACGGAGGAGGGCCACGAGGCGGCCACACCTAGTGGAGGCGCGGCTCCCCCCCTGGCCGCGCCACCATGTGGTGTGGGCCCCTCGGGGCTCCACCGCCTTCGCCCTTTCGCCTACTTAAACCCCCCGACAATACAAGACCTAACACCCGAACACTTTTCCACGATACGTTCCAATGCCGCCGCCTCCGTCAACCCTAGTTTGGGAGGGTTCAGAAGCTCTTACTGGCACCCTGCCGGAGAGGGGAATCATCACCGGAGGGCTCTACATCACCATGCCCGCCTCCGGACTGATGCGTGAGTAGTTCATCCTTGGACTACGAGTCCATAGCAGTAGCTAGATGGTTGTCTTCTCCTATTGTGCCATCATGTTTAAATCTTGTGAGCTGCCTATCATGATCGAGATCATCTTTATGTAATGCTACATGTTGTGTTTGCTGGGATCCGATGAATAATTGAGTACTATTTCATTTGCTTCATAATATATCTTGTGAGTGTGTTCTGGCCAAGTAGATGCTTGTGACTCCAAGAGGGGGTATTTATGCTCGATAGTGGGTTCATTTCTCTATTTAATCTGGGGGAGTGACAGCAACTTCTAAGATTGTAGATGTACTGTTGCTACTAGGGATAAAACAATAGTTCTTTATCTAAGGATATTTGTGCTACTTACATTACACACTTTACTTAATGCAATAATCTGTTGCTTGCAACTTAATACTGAATGGTGTTGCGGATGCTATCCTGAAGGTGGATTATTAGTCATAGATGCAGTTGGATGACGGTCTATGTATCATGTTGTAATGCCCAAATGAATCTCACACTAGACATCATGATTTGTATATGCATTGATATGCAGTTCTTTATTCTGTCAATTGCCCAGCTGTAATTTGTTTACCCGCATGTATGCTATTATTATTTATGGAGAGACACCACTAGTGAACTGTGGACGCTGGTCCTTTTTCCTTAAACTGATAAAACAACCTATTGCAATCCTGTTACTTTCATTCTCTGCAAACAAACATCATTTTCCACACATACGTTTAATCCTTTCTTACAGCAAGCCAGTGAGATTGACAACCTCACTGTTAAGTTGGGGCAAAGTATCTTGGTTGTGTTGTGTGCAGGTTCCACGTTCGTGGTTGACACCGGTAGTGCGCCCTGCCAAGGTCAACCGCAGCAACCTTCGGAGCAATTCTAGTTTCCTACTGGTTCGATAAACCTTGGTTTCACAACTGAGGGAAATTTGCTGCTGCACTACTTCATACCTTCCTCTTGGGGTTTCCCAACAACACCTCACCGGTGCATCAGGAGGCGGGGTGGTTGCCCACGGTGAGAAAGAGCGGCGCGGCGTGGGGGTCACTGGGAAAGCGCGGAGCAGCAGGGGCGCGGCCATGGCGGCGGCGCGGAGAGCAACAAGAGACGGGGAGAAGGAGGGGCGCGGCCTCCCGCAGGCGACGCGGCGAGCAGGCGAGGTTGTGGCCTCCCACCGGCGGCACTGGTCGGCTCGACGGACGGCGCAATGGACTCTAGGGCCGTGCCTCACGGGGTAGGTAGGAGGCACGGGACTAGAAGGAGCTTCTTCGACTCGCGCGCTGAGATTCCTAGTCTCGGCAGAGGTGGGGCCGGCCTGGCGGTGGCGGCCACCGGATGCGGAGAAGCCGGACGGCGCAAGGGCCCGCCGACGGCGGCGAATCCGGGGCAGCGCGGTGGCTTTCCAGAGGCGGAGAAGCCGGCGGCGCACGGGGAAGATGCAGGCGGCGGTGGGATGCGGGGCAGGGCTTCAGCGCGTTGATGGGCGGCAGCGGCGGCCCGACTGGCACCTCTCGCCGGCGGTAGGGCGGTAGCGCGGGACGGTGGCCGACGGCGACGCGGGCTCCTTCGCGCCGGCGTGCCCGCCGTCGCTCACTCGCCCGAATCGAAGGGAAGAAGGTGGTTATGGTGGGATTTCTAATAGACATCGCTCCCCTATAGGCGCGGCCGGTTGTAGATCCTTAAATGGTTTCTACTCCCGGGTGTAACTACACCCACGTCTCATATATATATATATATATATATATATATATATATATATATATATATATATATATATATATATATATATATATGCAAAATAGTGGGCTGCCTACGGTGGTAACTACGCACCCTAATCCATCCATCGAATCACTCTATAGAGCATTTTCAACCACCGATGCACTTGACGCCGTTCCGTCCACACCCCCCACCTGATTTAGAAAAAAAAACAGCACCCACAGACACCCGCACCAGCACTTCTCGTGTCCTTTCCCCGCAGCTCACGAGCGCTCTCTCTCTCTCCTTCCTATCCAAGACCGATCCCGACCCCAACAGGACACCACCGTCTGATCCCCTCCCGCCGGCACATCCTGCCCCGCTCACGCTCGTCGGCGACCCCCGACCGCGTATGGGAGAGAGGCACAGCAGCCCGGCTTCCCTCTCCGCGCGCGCTGGCTTCCCTCCACGCCACGCCAGGCTCGAGCCATCCGAGCCGTGGTCATCCTTTGCGCCATGGGCCTGCTCGGGAGGTAGAGGATGCCGAGCTTTGCACCCCCTCCGTCATGTGCGGGTCACAGGCCTGGGCGGATGCAAGAAGAGCACGCGGCCATCCTAAACGTCCAGGAGGAAGGAGAAGCCGGGCCTTCAGATCTGGATTTCTTTTTCCCTCGATCTGGTTTTTTGCTTTCCAGTTTGAGTGAATAACGTTGATGTTAACTTTTTTAATATTCCTGATCTAGATCCCATCTGTACTTAACTGCAAAAATTATTACTCCGTGGTGTGATGTGTGCCTAAAAATGTCAAAACACCATACTTCCGAGGCTTGAGGCCCTCCGATGGCTGTTGATTCGTTTTTTTAGTTCGCTTTACAATGTTGTTTCATGTTTCTTCGGTGGAATAATAGGGTCTCCATGTCTTTTTTTTCAGTTTCTTCCCCTGTTGCAATTTCTGCAAAATGCTTGATTGCGAAACTTCTTGTTAATACTTTTATGACGCTTAATGGGCTGATGGTGCATGATATTTACTTGTTTATGCATTTTATCATGAAAAAAATGTCAATGCATCGAGATTTGAAATTACTTTTAGTATAGCAAGATCCGAATATTTCATTGTTGACAATGCATATGTCTAGAAAAATTGTTAATGCATGATCTTATTGTAAATCCATGGATCTATAATAATGTCTATCATGAATTTTGTTCAGTTCATACAAGAATTTGAAAAATTAAAGAATCCCATTGTTTGTTAATCCATGAATTTTGTTCAGAATAATACATGGAATTGCTTTTTGTGTCAAAAGACAAAAAGTACATGGATTTGATTTTCCAAAAACAAAAAACGCATGGATTTAAACATGAATTTGATTCTTCATAAACAAATAAACAAATGGATTTAAACATGCATTTGATACGCTTGGTTCCAAAATTAATGTTAATATATCAAGATGTTTTTTGTTGATGTATGGAATCAGAGATATCAGCTAGTCCTCCAACCGGATTTTTTTAATCTTGCGAATGCATGCATGCATGGGACCCACCTTGGTGAAGCCGGGCACGGGGATCACTTTTTCGTCCTGGCAACAAAAACGATTCTTTCGTACAGTGGCAAACGGCAATGGTAAACAGAGCTGAACGGTAGCACGAATCTTGATACTAGATCTAAAGGCTCTGTGTATGTGCATAGCTACCACCCCGGGTAGCAAATCCGCGTCGGGCAGGACTAAACAGGAACCTCCCTTAAGAGATTCCTATTTAGACTAAACAGGAACTATCCTAATTAGGAAAGAAGACCGGATCGAATCAAACCCGCACCGGACCCCGACCGGACCGACTAAAGCCCACCCACCCATCCCCGAGGTCCCGACCCCCGATCCCCCACCCCCGATCCGCCTCCACCTTCTTCCGTCGGCGCGGCGCGGGCCGTCCCCGACCACCTCCTGCCCGGGGCGCCTCCCTCCACCTTCTGCCTGGCGCGGCGCGCCCCCGCCCCTCCACCGCGCGCCGCCGAGCCCAGACGCGGTGCGGGCCGTCCGCGACCACCTGTTGCCCGGTGCGCCTCCCTCCACCTTCTGCCTGACGCGGCGCGCCCCCGCCCCTCCACCACGCGCCGCCGAGCCCAGACGCGGTGCGGGCCGTCCGCGACCACCTGCTGCCCGGCGCACCTCCCTCCACCTTCTGCGTGGCGCGGCGCGTCCCCGCCCCTCCACCGCGCACCGCCGAGCCCCGACGTGGCGCGGGCCATCCCGACCACCTCCAGCCCGGTGCGCCTCTCTCCAGCTTCTTCAGTTCACGAAAAAAGTTCACTTCATGTTCCGTCTGAAGCTTCACATGTCATGCGCGAGAAGGTTCACTCACAAGTTTTTATACTTCGAGACTATTTTTTTTTTTGCAGTTCAATTCACCTTCATCGTGTGATATTCAGAGGTGAACTGTTTTTATATTGTTTCGTATGGATCTGATTGAACCGTCTTTTTACTGGAGATAAATAAAACGTTCATTTTAAATATTTTCTAGAAAAAAAACAGAAACTACTCTACGATTGAAAGTTCACTAACCCATAGAAAAGAAGTTCACTGTCGTATTAGTTAGTTCGGGCGGAAATTATACAAATAAAAGTCAATTTTATCAGTTTCGTTTATCCAAATGACCACATCTAAAATGTTATAAGCAACTAAATGGTCTAATTTGGCCACCACTTGTCCGAACCTTCGACTTAAACTACAACATGATGACAAATTTTTTAAAAAATCATGTCATGAGGTGTGTTCACGTTTTGATTAAGATTAAAATTACTCTTAATCTGTGCATAATTTGGAAAAATTGTAGAAGTAAAAAAGTTGCGCCTACTCAACAGCTTTGCAACGCAGTATCATTTGTGTTGTTTTAATAAGCGGTTTAAAAGTAATGGAGAAAAAACTGTCCGCCGGATCTGAAATTCCAGAAAACAGAAACATGTATTTTACAAACTGCTCTTAATCCGTGAGAAATCTCGCAAGTTGATAGAAGAAGAAAAGATGTGCATTTTACATACCTTTCTAACGGCGTATCATTTGCGTAAATCCGGTAAACGGTTTGAAAATGACGTCTAAAATACAGTACGAAAATGCAGAAATTCCTGAAAACCGCGTTTTGTATATTCGAAATTGTTTAAAAACCATGCAGAATTTGAAAAAGTTGTTAAAATGAATTAGTTGCGCAATTTCCATACCTATCCAACGGTATATCACATGCATCATTCCGATAAGCGGTTCCAAAACCACGTTAAAAATCGTTCCGAAAAAGACATAGTTTCGCGTGAAGGTTCACATCTCTACGCGCGGGAAGTTCACTCAGCATTTCCGAGAAAGTTCAGAAAGTTCCTGTTTAGTTTGTTCCTGTTTAGCTGAGTTATATATATATAGGAAAATGAGTCTATACAACTAGGATTAGGTACTCCCGCCCAATCAACGGCCTACCCTCTCCCTAACGGTTTAGTCAAACCCAGCCCGTTTAGATTACCCATTAGTTTTCGATTTATTTTTTATCACTACGGATCCCGACTATTTAAAACCCCATTGACAACGGAATCCAATTTTTCAGGACCAAGCGACACTATTCAAAACCTAGCAGCTATCGATCACATCTAGGATGGCAGCCACCGGCAACTATGTGTCTACGCCGCCGCCCTCTCGATCCGATCTAGCACGGCCGCCACATCTTTTGGGCAATGATGAGCACGATGATCAACTTGTCCAGATTTGTATCCAGCAGACCGGCGGCAACCCCTCGGCCACAAGGAAATTTTGATCAGCAATCGCCACCGCATAACTCCTGCCCAGGTATAAACTGCTTTCACATGCTACTTACGTGGTATATGAGATTCCTTCATCATCGATCCGGTCGTTCAGGTATGAACTCACGTATGCCCTATGCATATGCATGCCCTTGTATTTGTATGTGCTGTGATTGAATCAATCTTACAGACAGACAGATGGATTAATTCGAGATGCCGCATCGGAGTGGATAGACGCGAACGAGACGACATGCATGCGGCCCGGCGGCGCCGGACATGGCGACGACTGAGACGAGATGCATGTGGCCGACGACGGCTCGACGTGTCGGCGAAGGAGACGAGATGCATGTGTGGCCGACGGTGGCTCGACGTGACGATGGAGGGAGACGAGAGGCAAGCGGCTGAGGGCAGCTCGACGCTGACGACAGAGATGAGATGCATGTGGCCGCGACGGCAGCTTCACGTTGCGAGGACGGCTGAGACGATATGAGATGCTTGTAGCCATGCACTGCGTGCATACCTATTCTTTACTTCTTCATTTTCTGACGCTCGTACCTTTTTTAGTTCGTTCATACCTCTTTTTAATTGATGTATCTTTTTTATCTGTGTGGTATATTCCCATCTAAAAAAGAAAGGTATAGCTCTATATACTTCTTTGAGTACTGAACATACATTCCTTGATGAGAAAAAAATGAGTATATACTTCTTGAGATGATAATTAGTATATACTTCTTGGTAAAAATGAGTATATACTTTAATTCTTGAAAAAAATGTGTATATACTTCTTGAGATGATAAATAGTATATACCTCTTTTGGCCGTATATACCTCCTTGGATGGTATATACGTCATCTCCAAGTGGAGTATACGCTCAATAAAATATCAGTATGCATCATCAATCATTTTGCTACTGTAATGGAAACATACTCCTATCTTTGTTGAACATACTTCAACGGAAATAGTAGGTATAAACTTCTTTGAAAGAACGGTATGTACTCATTAGGGAAAAATGTACATACTTCTTTGAAAAAAGGTTATATACTTCTTTGAAAAAATCTGTACATACTTCTTTGTCTACAAATCGTTTTGCTACTGTAATGGAAATATACTCCTATTTTTCTTGAACATACTTCAACGGATTAATTAGAGGTATAAACTTATTTGAAAGAAAGGTATATACTCTTTTGAAAAAAGTTATATACTCCTTTTGAAAAAATGTGCATACTTATTTGGCTGCAAATCGTTTTGCTACTGCTATGGAAATATACTCCTATTTTTGTTGAACATACTTCAACGGATATAGTAGGTATAAACTTCTTTGAAAGAAAGGTATGTACTCCTTTAAAAAAATGTACATACTTCTTTAAAAAATAGGAGTATATTTCCCTAATCAAAGAACTAATCACATACCTCTCACCCTGACCAGAGGTACTCGTATGATTTCCTTTAAAAGAACGGATCGCACGCGAGGTATCCTCCGTACGTACAGACTAGCATCCATCCGTCACGGCCGGCCGGAACGATCGCTGAGGAGGTTCTGTGGACGTCGAGCTCAACTATATATCCTAATATGCAGGAACATGCAAACGCCCGTACTTTTTTTCCACACGCACAGCGCATGCAAACAGTGACCAAACCTTCGGCAACCTAATCGCGGGTACAACCTAGACCCGGTAGCTAGGTGGGAGTATGTACCCTGAGAGTATATTATAGGAGTCTACTCCCGGTAGCTAGGTTAAATGGTTTATAATCCGGGGTGTACATACTCCTATCCCAAATCACAGCATACCCACTCCCTAATGGGTACGCCCGATTAGAGGACGATTCGTTTTATTTTAGGCTCAGGATAATGACGTACAATTTTGAAAAGCTATATATTGACTACCAGAATTCATATTTCTAGGATCGAACCGTCATTCTCCAAAACAAGCCAGCTCTCGATCTCATCTACGTTCGCTGCTGCCGCCACCGGAAACTACGCCAGGCGCCCTCTTGATCTGATCTACCGCCGCCGCCGCCGGTGACCATATTGAATGGTCTCTCCCGAGATCAGTATAGTCTGCGCACGGTCGTCCATCAACTTCCGTCGACGAGCCTGAGACTGATCAGCGACGATCGCCTCCGGCTACTCTCGCTACGCATGCAGTACACAGGTATGTTGCACCAAGCTTTGAATGATGCTAGATTATTTTACTTTTTTCGCAATGATCTTTACTATTAAATGAGAGTTCGTGGCCGATCGTCCGCCACACCATGGTCTGGCAGACCATCGCTCTCCGCGACTCCGCAGTCCGCCCCGCGAGCGCACGCTGTGGGCCAAGCCCAACAAAAATCCGCTGGCCGAATCACCAACCCAAGCTATGACCCAGTTGTTCGTCGCCTCCGGCGTTATCCGAGCAAGACCAGGCGCTCCAGATCGATGCCGCCGAGCCAGCCGAAGACGCCTCCAGTGTTATTCGCCTTTCAGTTCGCTGCCGATGTGAACACCTTGACCTCGACCTTCAGTGTGCTGCCCCGTCCACTCATCACCTAACGCCCAAAAGCCAAAAATCGTCGCCTATGGCCACCGCCGCCATTTCCTCAGCTAGCAACAAGATGAATCCCCGGCCGGCGGCGATGGGGGAGACCGGGACTGTGAGCGCAGCCGCAAGTCCGCCGCTCTGCACCGCGACGGCATCCCTGAGGAGATCATCATCTGGGAGATCGTGCCCCGCCTGCCTGCACGGGCCCTCCTCCGCTGTCGCGCCGTCTGCCGGTCGTGGTGCCGCCCTCAGCCTCAAGTCCAACTCGGACCTCCTGCGCGCGCACCACCGCCTGCAGCCGTCCCTCCGCATGGCCTCCTGCGTGCAGTTTGACCGACACGACCTCCGCGCCGCCGCAGCCCTCGCCCGTCGCCATGCTCCGCCACCCGGGCCTCCAGGTCAGGGATTCCTGCGACGGCCTCCTTGTGCCCTCCTTGAGCGCCGCCAACTTCGACGTCTGCAATCCGTCTTCTAACTCCAACACTCTAGCCCTTCTTCCCGCACTTCCTGGGGTCCTATCCCCACCGCCCTTCCGACGAGTACAGGATACTGTACGGCATTGGCCCGCCCGGGAACCCTTGTTTCGGCCAAGCTTCGTACTCCGTCTTCTCCTCGTTGGGCTCCGGGAAGTGAAGGTGCATCCGCCGGCCAGCGGAGTCGTCTTCTGTAGAGAAAGCGCTGGCGGGGGTGTGCGCGGGGGCATTGTCACGAACGCGTCCAACCGTCCATTGATCCTGCTCTGTGAAAGCCTGCATTTTTACCCAGTGAAGAAGGGGAAACCAGTAACATGGTAATGGTGTTCAGCACCACGGCGGAGTCATTCCGGTGGATGGCTGCGCCCGCTGTTCTCGTGTCAGTGACCTTGTTCAAGATGGATGGCAAGCTCGGCCTCTCCAGCATCAGCAATGAGTGATGGCGATTAATATCTCCATGCTGCAGGACTATGAGAGCGAGGTGTGGGAACTCAAATACCGGATCAAGTTAACAGTGGTGGACATGAGCCTTTCAGCTGCAGGTCGCCATTTGGTTCAGGTGGTCGTCAGTGAGGAGGGCGCTGCGGGTCGCCATTTGGTTCAGGTGGCCGTCAGTGAGGAGGGCGGTGTGCTGGTCTCCAATTATAACCGGCTGGTTCATGCTGACGATGAGGGCAAGTTGCTGTCGGACTTCCAATATCATGAGCAGAGCCTGCTGATTGTTCCTTATAAGCTCAACGAAATCCTTCTCCGTCACACATTCTTTCCCAGTAGAGGTGATGAAGATGCTAATGCTTCGCTTTCACCTTTTATGAGATGACTGTTTGGTGAGGAGGTGCTTCTTTATGATCTTATTCTCCCTTCCTAATACTTGGTCAGTTTAAGTATTTGGTAGTTAGTGCCAACATTTTAATACTTTTTTTATTTGCAACATTTTATTTCCATAAGCATTTCATTGGAATATGAGTGAAAGCTCAAATGTTGGTAAGTCAGTTATCATTCAAGGCTGAGCTTTGAGCAATGGCATTCCTGAGTCCTTTACGCTTGCTGGATCCCTTCGAGTAAATGGTTTTATTTTAACTACTAAATTGTGTTATTTGTATTTTCTTCTCATGTAGATACTATGGACCGTACTTGGAGAGAATATCAAAGGTCTTTTCTGTACGAAATCCGAGATAATTGGTTGCTTGATTGTTTACAAAAAAGTTGTTTTCTGAACTATGAGTAGTTACGTGCACATGCTACACACTGTAATTCAGGTTGCACGATATGTTATACGGGCACAGTTTGATAACACCTTCGCCCTCTCTTCGGTCCATTCAATGTGGTGGTAGATTCTTATGCTGAGGTGATTCCACACTAGCTTTACTTTGCTTGGTGATGTTTACAGTAGAAATTGGTGCGTAGCTGTAGGTTCTTACTTGCTCTGCTTTTTTTTATCCTTGCAGTGATAGGCCGAGGAGAGTATGGTGTTCCGGTGCCTGCTGACGATTGCTGGCCTCAAATGACTGACATGATCCCTCTTCCGTGTAGCACAATATATGGGCTGTATTTGTTTCTCCATGGCTCCTTGTCCTGCTATTGTATTTCATTGCCTAAGGCAGTGATTATTACAAAGAGCACTATCATTATACATTTGTATTTATCTGCTAAGATTTGACAAAACTGTACTGTTTACTTTTAAAGATCCTTTGATCGTATGATTTATATTCTATTTGGGAATTAAGTGAAATTGTATCTATGGTTGTTACCGACATCTTAGGTGTTTAATTGGAAATGCAGTAAAAAGTTAGGCAGCAACTGGTCAGGTTGAGGAGAACTGAAATCTGAACCCAGAAAAGGGAAGGCCCTGCTCAACGATTCTTCTTTATTTATGGAGCCATTTTTTGTGTTCATTTTCTCAATCGTGCCTTAACATTTAAAATCCTAAGAGTGTGAGTGCATATATCACATCATTAATTATGTCTTAATATCAACACTATGACTAGATCTTCCATTTTCAGACATCAGCAACAATAGATCTATGCATATGCCTACGAGATGAGTATATTATTTTTTCCATTGTGCATTACAGATTGTAAGACTATATAAATTGCAGTTTCACTATCTGAAATCATGTGTATTTCTTTTGTAGCTTCCAACCAGGTAAAGTGATTTTGTTGGTTGCTGCATTTCCGTAAGCATTCAGGTACTGGGGTTATTCCCAATTGACATCCCTCGCATCTGCATATAATATCCAATAGACCCAGTTCATGGAATTTTGTTACAGTTTATGAGAGATCAACCTAAATTTATCTTCTGTATGCAGTGAGCAATGCCTTTTCTTGAAATGGTATCGGATACTTCAATTTTATGCTAGAGAATTGACTGCTAAGGCACATGCAACATAAAGAAAATATATTATGTTAAATTAAGGATTTAATACCCAATGTTATTTTCTTTAGGATAATATGCGTTCTTGGTGTATGTAATATTGTGCCTTGTATTGTTTTTGTTATTTTCTTCTAAACTATAGCTTATTGTCCTTAACATATTTTTTTGACATATATGTTGGCTACGAAAGTCTTGATCATGTCAGGCAACATCCGGCATTTCCAGGATTAGTTGTCTTGACTAGCAGTCAAGAAGTATGAACCTTTGAGGAAGGTACATCGCGAGAAAAATGTGCTAATTGTTTTTCCATCATGATTCATATTTAACTTAGCTACCGGCTGCTTTTATCATTCTGACTTGCTGACCAATTCTTAATTTTTTATGACCACACTGTCTTTCAGTCTTTAGAGTTATTAAAGCATATACATCTTCTGATATTAGTTATAGAATAAAAAATGCTCCCCTCAGATCACATTTTAGCGAACAAGTTTGCATGCCCGATGGAAATATGTTGCTCTAATGAGATGTAGGTATACTTATGTATAAAATGCTCCCCTCTAATCACATTAGTGAACAAGTTAGCAGGACAAGTGGAAATTTGTTGCTCTATGTATTAAGAGATGACAATCACATGTAGTTATATGTGTGCCCCTTCCTGTTATTTGCCATTTGTGTCAGCTCATAACTACTTATTACCACTTCACAATTTTTTTGTTTCCTACTAGCCGCTGAACAAACATGCTATTATATTATGCGGATCTTTGACACCAAGCAGGGAGCTAAAGGTAGAGGTGGTAGCCGATAGAGAGGGATAAATGAGTGTAGAGCCGGAGGTGAAGGGTCGACAGAAGTTGACATTCCCTGCCATTTGTTGCTATATTTATATTTGTTTGAATCAAAGATAATATTGAAGCAATTGTGGAGCTGGCAGTATTGAGCAAATACAGCCAGGGGATGGTTGTATAGCCTAGACATTATTGTTATGTGTATGTCGATGTCAGATTGTACAGTTGACTGCAATGATCATGACACTGAAATTAAGCGGTGCTTTTCTCCATCGGTACAGCATGCAGTTTGTGACAACATCAATGTAAGAGAAATACATAGATAATCCTGATAATAAACATGAGTAGAGCACTCACAAAACTGAGTCTCTAGATAAGAATCTTAAGTCTCCAGATAATCCGGCAAGTCGAAACCTTTAAAGTGTTAAACCTATATTAATTTATTTGTCATACAATATAAAATCCTGATCCACACAGGTATGTTACAATGTTGTAGTTGACTGATTTAAAGGGAATTTGATGCATCATGTCACTTTGTTTTGACTCTTCAAATTTAATTATGTTGAATGGTCAATTATTCATATACATTTCTTCAAATGATTTGTTTTAAGGGCGACCAGAAATCGAGGTGGAGTGGCATATATGAGGAAGAATGGAAGATAACATTTTATCGTATTGCACGATGAGGTAAAAGTAAGCTTGAGATGGAAGGATAATGTGTTGTTGAAATAAGATGATGATCGATACATCCGTAGCAACGCACGGGCATTCACCTAGTTAGTACAATGTTCAACTCGTCCACGTTTCTACCCAGCAGACCGTGGCCGGCACTCATCCGTGTACTCACGTCGGCGACAAACTTATGTACCAGCAATCGCCACCGCCCCCTTCAGTTACCCAGGTATATGCTGCAGCCATATGGTATGAGGCTATTTACCGATGATTCATACAGCTTACGTGGTATGGATTATATGGATATATGATGGATATATGGCAAAGGTATGTAGCTACTTCTTTTAATCATGAACTGGTATTTATGAAGCTATCCGCCAGGAGCGACACTAGGTTGGAGACGACTTGCCGCCGACGATGGCAACGGCAACAAGTGGCGGATTCAAGATGGAGACGAAGACGGAGACGACATGCAGCCAGCGGCTCGATGATATAGATGACATGCCGTCGCCGGCGATGAAGACCCCATGCGGGTAGCGGCGACGACTCGACGACGGAACCGACCTGTGGCCGACAACGGAGACGACAGGGACGTGGAGCCAGCTGTGGCTTGACGATGGAGACGGCATGCGGCGTTGATCCATTATGTACCACCTAGTACCTTACAGTTACCGTATATTTATTTTTTGCCTGTATATACCTCTTTCGATATGGTATATACTTCATGTACAAGTGGAGTATATGCTCAATAAATATCAGTATGTATCATCAATCGTTTTGATACTGTAATGGAACCATACTCCTATCTTTGTTGAACATACTTCAACGGAGATAGTAGGTATAGACTTCTTTGAAAGAAAGGTATATACTCCTTTTGAAAAAATGTACATACTTCTTTGAAAAAAAGTTATATACTCCTTTGAAAAAAAATGTACATACTTCTTTGTCTGCAAATAGTTTTGCTACTGTAGTAGAAATATACTCCTATTTTTGTTGAACATACTTCAACGGATATAGTAGGTATAAACTTCTTTGAAAGAAAGGCATATACTTTTTTTAATGTACATACTAATTTGAAAAAAAGTTATATACTCCTTTGAAAAAAATGTAAATACTTCTTTTCTGCAAATCGTTTTGCTACTGTAATAGAAATATACACATATTTTGTTCAACATACTTCAATGGATATGTAGGGTATAAACTTCTTTGAAAAAAGGTATATACTCTTTTTTTTAAATGTGCATACTAAATTCAAAAAAATATATACTCTTTGGAAAAAAAGTGCATACTTATTTGGTGCAAATCGTTTTGCTACTGTAATGAAAATATACTCCTATTTTGTTGAACATACTTTAACGGATATTTACGTATAAACTTCTTCGAAAGAAAGGTATATACTCCTTTGAAAAAATGTACATACTTCTTTTTAATAAAGTTATATAATCCTTTGAAAAAATGTACATACTTCTTTGACTGCAATGCAGTATAAACTATTTTTGAATATATACCAGTATACTACATGCTAGATAGCAGTATACCACCTCTGTTCCAGCATGATAAAAAATATATAGTGTTTGTCTGACGGAACCAATAACATCACATGCACGTGGTTTCCATTCAAAAACAGAAATTATCTTTGATACCACAGCGCACGCATCACATTGAGGAAAAAAAAACGATGTTATTAATCTACATCTTCAACCGGTTCAAATTTAAATCACCTGTTTGATCCTACCTTTTAGGAATTAGGTAGTCATGCAAGTCGTTAGCACAGCTAGATAACGCAGGTTGTTAGTCGCTCTTAGTTATTGGGTATTCAACCCATTAAGGGGTGGGAGTATGTACCCCGGGAGTATATTATAGGAGTCCTGTATAGGAAAGGTGAACCTCCTGACGAGACACACATATTCGGTCAGTTTTTCGATCGTGATTTTCAAACCGTTTGTTGATTGAAGCAAATGATACGCCGTTAGAAAGGTATGTAAAATCCACACCTTTTTCACTTCTACAAGATTTTGAAATTAGTTACGGTTTAAAAGTAATTTTAAATATACGAAACACCGTGTTTCGCGGATTTCTTCGTTTTCGTACTGTTTTGGACGCAATTTGTAAACCGTTTATCGGATAGACGCAAATGATACGCCGTTGGAAACGTATGTAAAAAGCGCATCTTGACTATCTCAAGTCACATTTCCTAATTCCACACGGATTAAGAGCAGTTTTGAGAATTAATATTTCTGTTTTCTGAATATTTATATCCAACGGACAGTATTTTGTAAATTACTTTCAAACCGCTTATCGAAACGTAGCAAATGATATGGCGTTGGAAAGATATTGACAATACGCAACTTTTTCGTACAGAAATATTTTCTAATTCAATACGGTTTTTGTTTAATTTTGAAAATACGAAAAAACGGGATGACACGGGAATGATTTCAAATTGGCTCGATTATGATTCACGTGATGGAGTGTGACGGTAGGTGAGAGTTAATTAGACTCATATCATTGCTAATTGTATGTCGTTACGGTCGATTTGTCAACCGGATATCGTATGAACGAATTTTATAGGTATATTTTCCGCCCCGGTGAAACAGAGTATCTGAACTGTCTCTAATACGATCATGAACTTCTCCGTATATGGTCGTGAACCTCGAGTCGAGGCTTATGTGAACCTCCGGTCGCGATTTTTTTTATTAAGTAGCGCGTACTATTTTTGTTGTGGCTTTGAATTAAAAGGATTTTTCCAGGTATGAATTTTTGTTTAATAAGAAGTGAACCTCCCGCCGGTTTCATTGTCATTAAAAGTGAACCTCACACATGGATGAACTCTCCGACCTAAACTTCGGCGGTTGGGACAGTGAACCTCCTATAGTAGGAAAATATGAACGAGGAAAATATGAACGAATCTGGTGCCTAAAATCCCGCCTCGTGAAACAGAGTATCTGAACCGCCTTTAATACGGTCGTGAATTTCTCCGTATGTATATATTAACTTCCGGCACGGCTTAGATGAACTTCCCATCGCGATTATTTTTGTTAAGTGTCTTATACCTTTTTTGTCGTAGTTTTTAAACCAGTCTAAACATTGTAAATGATATATCGTTTGAAAAGCTATGAAAATTCTACATCTTTCTATTTATACCATTTTAAAAAATCCTTTACGGTTTTAGAGCAGTTTTAAAATCCAACATGTTTGAAGTTAACTTCTGATACCTTTAAAGTGAACTCCGGGACACGGTCAAAGTGAACTTCACATGAATAATAAAATCAAAACATGAACATATACAGTAGCTAATGTGAACCTAATTTTGACAAATATATGACCTTCCCGGAAAACAGCAGTGAGGTGAACTTTTCATGGAGGAAATGAAAAAAAAGTTCAGCTCTCATAGGAATTGTAACGAACAACTAGATGGCACTGAATCACCGCATGAAAGTACAATACATGAAATTCTTGGAGATCATACTCAATTGAGGAAGAATCACATAGGAAGCTAGCTGGGCTTGACATGGAGCCGGTGGGTAGCAACAGCAACAAGCAAACATCAGATGTCTACAAGATTCAAACGGTAGTGCATGCTGGCTTATCGACGGCGCCTAGTGGATGCACGTGTGGTGGCGAGAGCGGTGTCCGGCCGACGCAGGGAGCCGTAGCGGCTCGCACCACGGCACCAGTTCATGACATTAGGGGAACGTAATGAGAGTGAACTCCGGGCGTGGCCGCAGTGATCTCCCGGCCGTCCGGCTCTGAACTACCAACAAACTGAAATAAATCGACAGCAACAACAGTACGGAACGGATGCCTTGGTCGCTGTCGTTGCGGGAAGGACATGTGCGGGGAGCAACCACGGTAGTGATTCGTGGTCGGGCACTCGGACGCGCTGGAGGTGAGGTCCTCCTGTCGACCACGGCGGAAGTCAGGGCCCTTCCCGTGGACGAACTTGGGCGATAGGGTCCCAAGGCGACGAGGCAGAAGGTCCGGTGGTCCGGCGGCGACGAGGGATGTGGGCCGGCTGCTGGAGGTCGCCCTGGTCCAGTGCACAGGGATTGGGGCCAGCGGCGGGAGGTCGTCCTGGGACAGCAGCGTTCGGGATGGGGGCCGACGGTGCTCGGTATGGGGTACGCGGCGGATCCGGTCAGCTAGGAAGCCTGGTCGGAGGAGGAGTGTGGTGGAGATTGGGGCCCTCCATGGCGGCGGACGTGCTCAGGACGAAGGGAGGCCGGCGCAGATGGAGATGGGGAGACGCGGCACGCGAGCCATGGGGGCGCGGGAGGTCGGGGTGCGATTTCGGTCCCCCGTCGAGGACGCATAGAAGCTCGTGGGAGGGCCCGGCCCGTCGGCGCGCTGCCGACCTTGGGGGCGGCGGCAAGGGGCGCGGGTGGCTCCGGTGGTCACAAGCAGGTGTGGGGGGTGGGAGGATAGAGACGAGTGGGTCGCGGGGTTGGGTAGCATTTTTTTCCGGTACGATCGAGTGGGCTCGGTTCGGGATAAGAAAGTCTTTAGAGTTGGTAAAGTTATCTATAATAGGTATTCTAGAAATACTTAAGGGGTTGTCTAGAAATACTTAAGGGGTTGTCTAGAATACTTAAGGGGTTGTCTATATATATATATATATAGCTGTCAGCTATTCTACAACTGGTTGTAGAATAAGGATCAACAACCGAAGTTGTACTTCCCTTCTGTTTTATCTGTACTCCTCGTACGACAGAGAAGTACAAGTTCCGTATTTTTTACGTAGTTTTCTAACCGTTTGTCGAAACTTAGCAAATGATATGCCGTTGGAAAGTTAATGAAATTCCGCAACTTTTATTCTTTTATGGATTTTCCATATTCTGTACAGACTAAAAGTAATTTCAAAAATACACACTAATCTGTAAGTGTCCTGTACGGGCGGACTGTATTTTGTCCGGCGTTTCTCAACCGATTGTCGGAATAATGCAAATGCTATGCCATTGGAAAGCTATTGAAATTCCGCAACTTTTATTCTTTTATGGATTTTCCAAATTCTGTAACGACTAAAAGTAATTTCAAAAATACACTGTAAGTGTCATATACGGGCGGACTGTATTTTTTCCGTCGTTTCTCAACCGATTGTCGGAATAATGCAAATGATATGCCGTTGGAAAGCTAATGAAATTTCGCAGCTTTTATTCTTCTACAGTTTTTCCAAATTCTGCACCGATTAAAATTAATTTAAGAAATACGCTAATCTGAAGGTGTCATATACGGGTGGCCAGTATTTTGACCAGCATATTTGAACCGCATATCGGAATGAAGCAAATGATATGTTGTTAGAAAGCTGTTAAAATTACGCAACTTTTTTTCTTCTACTGTTATTCCAAATTCATAACCGATTAAATCTAATTTAAAAAATTAGACTAATCTGAACAGTTTTATACGTAATTCCCGAATATATTGTCTGTACTTCCCAGATAATTTATATGTACTTCCCCGTAGATAAGTATGTACCTTTTTTGTTATCCATGTGTACTTCTCGATATATTTTTGTATTTTTGTAATATATTCTCAACCACTTCCCTCTACACTTACTTCCACCCTGGAAAACAGAGTAACTGCACTCCCCTCGAAATTACTTGAACTTCTTGGTTTATGCGTGTGTACTGCCGCGGGGTTTACGTGATTAGCGTTTACTAAAATAACGGGATTTTTCTCATACGGTGTCGGTTTTTTATCTATGACCACTCAAAATACTTAGTCTGAATAGACACATCTATTAGATTTACAGATAAAATCGGTAACGAAAATTTCAAAAATCGATTTCTAAGTGCATATTTTGGGCGGTCAAAGTTTAGTCAACCCATAATTACCCGTTTGATAAATTATTTGGCAACTCATCCGATATCGGAATTGAGTGACTCTTGTTGTGCTGGAAAAATGAAGTCGGGGACTTATCTACAAAAAATAAAAATGAAAAAAAAACTATTTATAGCGGAATTACGAGTATTATTCAGAAAAACGTGTTTATACCAAACTTCCCGAAAGTGAGTTATGTACTTACCAAATTACTTATGTGTACTTCTAACATGATATTTTACTGTTTCACTAAACATCTCGGTGGTATGTGAAATTCTCTAACAAAATACCTGGACTTCCCTGAAAACATCCTTAAACTTCTCGGTTTATGCGTGTGTACTGCCGACGGGGTATTTTCACGATTAGTGTTCAGTAAATCAACGACAAATTTCTCATAAATTGTCCATTTTAGGTGTATGACCACTCGAAATGTTCAGCCGGAGAATACACATATATTAAATCTCAAAAAACGATTTCTAAGTGGGTTTATTTAGCGGTCAAAGTTCGGTCAAACCTTCTTCATACTACACATGTACTATTGGAAAATGAGTTCCGTACTTCCCGGGTTATTTATGTGTACTTTTAGGCTTTATTTTTACCGTTTCGTTAAACTTTCCGGTGGGATGTGAAATTCACAAAAAAAATACTTGTACTTTCCTATAAACATACATGAACTTCTCTGTTGATTCGCCTGTACTGCCGATTGTTTCAACCCTGTACTGCCTTGTTTTGTGTCATCGTTTTAGAACAATGTAACAGGCTCGACTGAGTCGTCGTCGACGTGAAGGTAATAATAAGAAGTACGATTTATTGTTAATTCTAATATAATATTATATCTTGTACATGTACTTCATGTGTTTAAAGTTTGTACTGTCTACGTTGGCAATAGTATACTGCCCTTTGTTTTGTGAGTCTAACCTTTGATTATTTTTTTATGACTCACGTTGGTTTTGTGTATCACCCATATGTGAAGGTAACTAATTCACATGTTTTGTTTTTCACCAATTAATGGGAGAAATGTCTACCCATGATGCGTTAGCGATGGCGTTGCGTTGACGGGCGACGAAATCTCCGAACCCTAACACCAGCGAGGCTGAGTCCGCCCTTACGCCGCGGAAGCGGCGACGGGCGACGAAGCCGAGCCGTTGGATCAACAAAATCCTGTAATGCATATTCATTGTGACTTATGGTTGGGGGTGGGGGTATTGTAATCCCAGCTTATATATCTTTACATAGGAGAGATTTAAATCTAATTATTTTGTAGAATTAGATTTATCGAGGCTGAGACGTCGTCGACGCGAAGCGTCGATGACGACTCAACCGATTCTAGCATGTTGACATTCATGATTTCTTTTTAATATATTTTAGAACTAGTAGTTTTATCGAACCAGTTTTACCCGTTTGGTAAATTATTTGGCAACCCATCCGACCTCGGAACTGAGTTATTCTTTTTGCATTGGAAAGATGAAGTCAGCGACTATCTTAAAAAAAATGAAAATACAAAAAAAAATATGTGTAGCGAAATAGCAACTATTATTCACTTGTTCATACCAAACTTCTACTTCCCGAAAGTAAGTTTTGTACTTCCCGGATTCTTTATGTGTACTTCTAGGCGGGATACATATTGTTTCATATAACTTCTCGGTGGGATGTGAAATTCATAAACAGATACATGTACTTCTCTCGACACATACATGAACTTCTTTGTTATTTCGTTTGTACTGCCAACAGGGTATTATTATACACATATGTACTGCTATGCATGCTTGTCTCTGCTTATTTCTTATCCGAACTATACTTTTATGGCGGTTTGAGAACTTGTACTTTCTCGTATCTTGCCTTGTACTTCCAATATTGCAACCTTGTACTGCCCTGCATTTTTTTTATTTGAACCATTTGCATCGTGTGCTATCTTTGCGATGTAGTTGGTGGTATGAACTACTGCACTTCAGGCTACATCTAACTGCAGTATCTTTTTGACACACATACACGAACTCAGATTCATAGATCGAGCAACACATCTGTAGCTTCATATGGATCCTCTCCCTCACTGAAACATTGCACTATGGTATAAATGTTTGTACTTCCCAAACTAAAAGTAAAAGCACTATGGATCGAGTATTTTCGTGATTAGAGTTTACTCAAGCAGCGATAATTTTCATACTTTAGTGGGAGTTTGAACTTCTAAATCAAAATTATGTATTTCCTATAGCCACCGTTTGTACTTCTTATATTATGCAGATGATTTGTATTATTTTTCTTCATTTAACGGGGACTTTGCACTTCTGACATTTAACCTTTATACTTCCCAAATTCATTGGTTGTACTTCCTGCATTCGTGAATTAATTCTATGTGTATTACATACCATCACCGATGTACTTTCCGATGCTATCATGTGTAATTCGATGTGAATTAATTCGTTTTTATTTATATGTACTTCCTCGCTGGATATTTACTATTTTCGCTAAAATAATGAAAGAAAAATACAAAGACGTGATTAACTACCGAGGCATGCACATAATGAAAGTGTGCATCAGTAACCAACGAACTTTCTAGTAATCAACTCGTTAATTCTCAGGGGTAGGAAAAAATTGGAAGTACAAGCTCGCTAGATAAAGCAGTACCAAGTACACAGTTCGTTCTCCAATGAGGGAAAAATACATGTACTTACTTGAACCAAATACGTGAACTTGAGAGAGAGTATCAGACAGAAAATTCAGATAGAGCATCATGTTCTAGCACTGCTTGTGCTATTTATTTATTTTTGCAAAATGTACTGCTTGTGCCAGTCAACTTCAGATAATGACATACTGTACTGCCTTGCCAAATAATGCTGTAAAAGACTTAACATTATTTTTCAGAATTAAACACTATATGACAGTGAAGGCCTCGCGCTAACACATGTATGTTCAGATCAACCATTCTCATGAGTACACATCAACAGAAAAAGCTACCTAAAGCCTTCTCACGGTGGAGTACCGAGCGATTCTTCTAGGAAGCTCAGAACAATGCCCAGCATAAGTTCAGATAAAATGAAAACAAGAAACTGTCGCAGACCTGAACAAGAACAAGCATAACTTTGCAGAACACTGAACCGGGAGGGACAGCTAACGACGACATGGGTAGGCTGGAGGTTGCGGGGGCACCACCGGACGGCCGGAGGGAGCAGCTCCGAGAAGAGTAGAGCTCAGTCTGGCAGGCGTGGTGCTTCAATGGATCGGGCTGGTATGGCGGGCGAGAAATCAACACTGACACTGGAGCACGTCTTCCGCGGCGGGAAGAAACAGCGTGTGGGGCGCCGGCGGGAGCTACTTCGCGTGGCCGACGGTGTCCGGCCCTTGCGCTGGTGGCGGAGTTTTCAAAGGGAACCGTTGTTGGGGGGAGGTGAGGTGGTGGCTGCCGGACATGGCGAGATTCGGAGCTAGCCGGAGATGTGGCCGCGGAGAGCTCGCATGGGCCCAGGCCGGAGGGACAGGGATTTGAGCCAAGACTAGAGGGAAACCGGCCGGGCGGCGGGCGGCGTGCGGGTGTCCGGCCGGGCTGCGGGCGGCGCCAACATCACGGACGGAAGCCGGAGCTAGGAACGGGGGGACGCAAGGGAACACGGCACGCCGGCGGAAGCTCCGGTAGCGGCGTGGGGAGCTAGACGAGAGCGGCAGTACCTGTGTATGCGGGTGGAGCAACACCTTCGATTCCATGGCTGGTCAAGGTGACCGGCGCCGTTCTGGTAGTCAGTCCGGCGACGGGACGCCTGCCGGAGGTAGGAGCTCGGAGAGATCCACGGTCGTCACCAGAGCTGCGCCCGACGGCGGCGCATACCCGCGCACTACGGCCATGGAAGCTGAACCAGCCGGCGCGCCGCTGAGGCCGCCGGAGGCGGAGAATCTGGGGCGGGGAGAGGACTAGCTAGGGGCGGAGAATCTGGGCGGCGCGGGGGCCGGCCGGCGGCAAAGAAGCCGGGGCGTCGCAGGGCCGCCGGAGGTGGAGAAGCTGGGCCGCGTGGGGCACCGCCGCTCGCTCGCTCGCCTCGGCCGCCGGGGAAGAAGGTCCCCTAGGTAGGGGATCCCGCCGTGTCCTCGCCGAGCTCCCTCGCGTCGGCGCGGGGCGCCGCCGCTCGCTTGCTCGCCTCGGCCGCCGGGGAAGAAGGTCCCCTAGGTAGGGGATCCCGCCGTGGGCTCGGCGAGCTCCCTCGCGTCGGCGCGGGGCGCCGCCGTTCGCTCGCTCGCCTCGAGAGGTAGGATGTGGGCTGGGTCGGTGGTAGGTGCAGGCGAAACTGTTTTCGGGTCGGACCCGAGGCGCTCCGCGCCCTATAGGGGAGGCGATGGTTGCCGGCGGGAGCTACTTCGCGCGGCCGACGGTGTCCGGCCCTTGCGCTGGTGGCGGAGTTTTCGAAGGGAACCGTTGTTGGGGGAGGTGAGGTGGTGGCTGCCGGACATGGCGAGATTCGGAGCTAGCCGGAGATGTGGCCGCGGAGAGCTCGCATGGGCCCAGGCCGGAGGGACAGGGATTCGAGCCAGGACTAGAGGGAAACCGGCCGGGCGGCGGGCGGCGTGCGGGTGTCCGGCCGGGCTGCGGGCGGCGCCAACATCACGGACGGAAGCCGGAGCTAGGAACGGGGAGACGCAAGGGAACACGGCACGCCGGCGGAAGCTCCGGTAGCGGCGTGGGGTGCTAGACGAGAGCGGCAGTACCTGTGTATGCGGGTGGAGCAACACCTTCGATTCCATGGCTGGTCAAGGTGACCGGCGCCGTTCTGGTAGTCAGTCCGGCGACGGGACGCCTGCCGGAGGTAGGAGCTCGGAGAGATCCACGGTCGTCACCAGAGCTGCGCCCGACGGCGGCGCATACCCGCGCACTATGGCCATGGAAGCTGAACCAGCCGGCGCGCCGCTGAGGCCGCCGGAGGCGGAGAATCTGGGGCGGGGAGAGGACTAGCTAGGGGCGGAGAATCTGGGCGGCGCGGGGGCCGGCCGGTGGCAAAGAAGCCGAGGCGTCGCAGGGCCGCCGGAGGTGGAGAAGCTGGGCCGCGTGGGGCACCGCCGCTCGCTCGCTCGCCTCGGCCGCCGGGGAAGAAGGTCCCCTAGGTAGGGGATCCCGCCGTGTCCTCGCCGAGCTCCCTCGCATCGGCGCGGGGCGCCGCCGCTCGCTTGCTCGCCTGGGCCGCCGGGGAAGAAGGTCCCCTAGGTAGGGGATCCCACCGTGGGCTCGGCGAGCTCCCTCGCGTCGGCGCGGGGCGCCGCCGTTCGCTCGCTCGCCTGAGAGGTAGGATGTGGGCTGGGTCGGTGGTAGGTGCAGGCGAAACTGTTTTCGGGTCGGACCCGAGGCGCTCCGCGCCCTATAGGGGAGGCGATGGTTGCCGGCGGGAGCTACTTCGCGCGGCCGACGGTGTCCGGCCCTTGCGCTGGTGGCGGAGTTTTCGAAGGGAACCGTTGTTGGGGTAGGTGAGGTGGTGGCTGCCGGACATGGCGAGATTCGGAGCTAGCCAGAGATGTGGCCGCGGAGAGCTCGCATGGGCCCAGGCCGGAGGGACAGGGATTCGAGCCAGGACTAGAGGGAAACCGGCCGGGCGGCGGGCGGCGTGCGGGTGTCCGGCCAGGCTGCGGGCGGCGCCAACATCACGGACAGAAGCCGGAGCTAGGAACGGGGGGACGCAAGGGAACATGGCACGCCGGCGGAAGCTCCGGTAGCGGCGTGGGGTGCTAGACGAGAGCGGCAGTACCTGTGTATGCGGGTGGAGCAACACCTTCGATTCCATGGCTGGTCAAGGTGATCGGCGCCGTTCTGGTAGTCAGTCCGGCGACGGGACGCCTGCCGGAGGTAGGAGCTCGGAGAGATCCGCGGTCGTCACCAGAGCTGCGCCCGACGGCGGCGCATACCCGCGCACTACGGCCATGGAAGCTGAACCAGCCGGCGCGCCGCTGAGGCCGCCGGAGGCGGAGAATCTGGGGCAGGGAGAGGACTAGCTAGGGGCGGAGAATCTGGGCGGCGCGGGGGCCGGCCGGCGGCAAAGAAGCCGGGGCGTCGCAGGGCCGCCGGAGGTGGAGAAGCTGGGCCGCGTGGGGCACCGCCGCTCGCTTGCTCGCCTCGGCCGCCGGGGAAGAAGGTCCCCTAGGTAGGGGATCCCGCCGTGTCCTCGCCGAGCTCCCTCGCGTCGGCGCGGGGCGCCGCCGCTCGCTTGCTCGCCTCGGCCGCCGGGGAAGAAGGTCCCCTAGGTAGGGGATCCCGCCGTGGGCTTGGCGAGCTCCCTCGCGTCGGCGCGGGGCGCCGCCGTTCGCTCGCTCGCCTCGAGAGGTAGGATGTGGACTGGGTCGGTGGTAGGTGCAGACGAAACTGTTTTCGGGTCGGACCCGAGGCGCTCCGCGCCCTATAGGGGAGGCGATGGTTGTAGCAGTTGTATATTATACCTGTTCTATATATATATATATAGGAAGCCCAATTGGGGCACCTAGGTGCCCATGCAAATGCATACCCAAAGTCATATATACCTCATACATAGCTAAAATATACATACCCAAAATATTTACATGGTGTACATACCTAAAACTTACCGTATTCCATCCAGGAGCATGGGCACCAGGGAGCACCTGTTAATTTACCTATATATATATATATATATATATATATATATATATATATATATATATATATATATATATATATATATATATATATATACTACTCCCGGGTGTAACTACACCCACGTGTGTTTCACACATGTATGAAATATCTATCATACCGGGAGGTATGTAGTATGGAGTATATAATGCTATTTTAGTACTATAGATACTTCTTTTTTGGTAGTATGTAGACATACTTCTCTTTTATATGCACATATATCGATATTTTGAGTATATAGTGTAAAATATTAGGACAATTCAACTTTTTCATGAAACTTGTTTTGGGGTATCTTAGATATAGTATATGAACATACTCAAACCGATAAAGTATGACAAATACTTCCGTATGGTGGTATATGAGACATGGGTGTAGTTACACCCGGGAGTAGTAACCATGTAGAAACCATTTTGCCTATATTCTATTAAGGACTTACGTCCGGTGCACGCACTCTTCCCTCACCCTCTGACGCTGTTAGGTGGGCCTCGCTGGTGCCACGCCTCCTTCTCCTTCCTGCCTGATCCCTTCTCTCTCGCAACGCTCTCCCCATCTCGCCGCCCTCTGCCGACCGGCCGCCGCGAGCCCTCGGAGGACTCGCACTCTTCCCTCTCCCTCTCTCTGGTTCGCCCTGCCGTCGTGCGTGTCCTTCCGGCCGCCGCACGAGCTCTTCGACGGAGCAATTCCGGTGACCATATTCAAGCGGCGCCGCCTCCTTTTGGCTTCGCGTCGACGCGCGAGTGCAAAACGCGTAGCCGCGCTGCCCTCCCGCGTCGCCAGGACGAGCCCACGCACGAGTTCCCTGTCGACGAGCTTGATTCCAGCCGTTCACGCTCGATTTCGGGCAGATCCATCCGCACCGAGCCCCCTCCCACTGTTGCCTCCCGCCTCCTCCCGCTCGTGGCCAAACTTCATGGGGTAGGGGCGCCACGCCGTTCGCCGAAGGGAGCGGCCTGCTGCCTTCGTGGCATAGGGGTGGTGGCGGATGGGGCAACCGGGGAGGAGCATCCCCACAAGCTGCTCCGGTCGATGCCCACGCTACAGGAGCAGGTGAAGAGGATGTGCTGGGAGGGGATCCCAGCTAATGGAGCCGCCTCGACGGAGGACTTGGAGAGCGACATGGAGGGGAGGTCCATGGGGTGGCCGTCACAAGTTCTTCTCCGCCCGATCTCTCCCCAGGTACGCTGAAACTGTGAATACTTTTTTCTTTATCCTGGAGTTGCAGTTATGGCCGATAACCATTGAGGCAGCTCGATCCTCCCTTCAGCACTTTACCTTCTTCTGCTACTACTCGAGCCTGATACCAAGCAAATGTAAATAATCCCTTCTCAATCCTAGGTTTGTCTCAAATTGTGATTATTGCACTCATTGATCAAGATTTAATGTAGTCAAATCTATGTTAACACCAACGGAGCATGGATTATTGAGTTATAGGACTTGATTCATTGATGCAATCCATATTTTCTACTTCTTTACAACATGTATCTTCTCGTGAAGGCTTTCTTGGAGGGCAAATACAAAGTTTGCTCTTGCACTACCGAAGACTTTTTTCTCATGGTGTAGCAATCAGATTATGTGCTCATACTGATCTTACTTGGACAGAAGAAGGAATTCAGGGATAACTCAACTGATATATAGATAAACATCTTATTTCTTCAAGCTATCCTTTAATGCTGAGATCTGCCATCCTATTTTTGTAGTACAATCTTATGCTATTCTTTTTCTTCCATTCGTTTTCTTAACATCATATTCTCCGTATACATGCATGTCAAGTGTGATTTATGTTTGAAAGACGACTAAGAGTAGCAGTACTATTGTATTGCTAAATTAATTAAGTTTCCAACCACTAATCATGGGTTCTAACTCACAAGAAAAGCATTCATATATCTACCTTTACTTTTTACAGTATTAAAATTGCAACTGAACTCGTCATTGAGTCCTAAAGTTTTGGATGATCAGCCAGCATCTTTAGGTTGCCCGCATTGCCCACGAAGGGGAATGAAGGGTTTTGGGGTTGTCGTGTGCCTCAACGCTAGGGTCGTCGACCCCATGATGAGGTGATCCAGAAGTAGGTAAATTAGGTTGTCCGGTTCTGATTGCACCCTTTATTTGTTAGGTTGCAGCAGTCTTACGCTTTTGTGATGCCGTTGAAGGGTCATGGAGATGAAGCTGCTAGCTTTCTCCGCTGCTCTCGGCCTCGCCATCGGGATCTTCCCGATCTGTGGTACAGGGGTGGTGTCGATTTGTGTCTCCATCCCATGAATATTACTTATTTTCCGTAATCTAAAATAGGAATTTTAGTTAATATGTTTTAGCTTTGGAGGATGTCTTGGTTGAGGAAAACAGAGTTCGAAAAAATAGAAAGTTGCGCAACAGTGTGCTATAAGCCATTTACATTTCTTATTAATGGTTTTCTATGTGGAGATTGATTAGTATTTTGGCTGCTGTAATTTTTCAACTAACTGAATCATGCATCGTTCCTAGGCCCAGTCTAAAGAAATTTGTCTTTAAGATTTTACAATGGTGACTTGAGTTGTGGCAGAACACTTGAAATATTGGATGTAGGTCATGAAATTCTAAAAGTTGAGGTTCGTTATTGCTGTGATGTGCAGTCAGTCATACACATGCTAAGTTGTTGGTAAGTGCATCCTTTTTTTAGAATTATAGTGAGATCATATTTCCTGTAGACTATATGTTGCGTTGAACTAATGTTTATCAATGGTCTTCAGTTTCTGAGGTATATAAAAATATGGATGCCATCATTTTCCTTGCAGTGGAGTGATATGATTTGTCTAATCCGCGACTGGATAAAGAACCTGCAAGGGGGCCATGTGGAAAATGTAGTGAATGGATTGACTCCATCAAGTCCGTTCTGAGTTGGATGACGGGACAAGGTAATTGAATTTATGAACTTTAAAATACATTCATATTTAGCTGAACAAAAGTAGACATACGTTTACCTGTTCTAAGGATGTCTTCACCTAATTATGTGAAGTAGATGGTTCATAGTTGTCGTTCCAGAATCTCCTTGCGACCGCGGGTGATACAAACTGTCTTGCATGTATTTTTTATGGTTGCGTTTTCCTTTGAAGATGCATACCATTGTTTCTTTTTGCATTGCTTATTCTGTATGCTCCGTCTTTTAGGTTTATATTGTTTTATCGACTCATTTCTTTACTGTCTCCATGTAGACATTGTCAGAATAGTGACTGGAATTTCAAATATTGCGTCTATCGATGTAAAAGGACGTTCTACTCTCAAAGGGACACTTTTGCTTACAGATACACGGTTTGTTTCTGCTACTTCACTATTATTTTAGCTCGGTAGTTTTTAGCTCGTTATTTATCTGTCTGATAGGAAACATTAACATGGAGTAGTTGCTTTGTGGAGTCAAAATGCAGAAGCTATTGATTCCAAAAAGTCTATAGACATCAGTTCTAGCTTTGGTCATGGGATGTACCGACAAGAGACAGGACAAGAGGCAGGATCTTAGTGTATAAGTGTTTCTTTTTACATTTTCTGAGGTGTACGCCATCTTTTTTGTTATCTACTGCTTTTGCAGCAATGCTTGAGTTGCCTGCTAGCTTTGGTTCAAGCGTGTACTAATACTGATATCCCCAAAAATGTTGCATCCGTATTTTGCATTTTATGTTATGTCGAAAAAATGCATGTTCATTTGGATGTCTCAGTTAGACAATTGGAGTATCTCAAATATTGCCAGATGTAGCTCAACTACAGGATTTTTTAACGATGGCGAAACGCGCGTGATTACAAAATCTGACCGACATGTACACTCAGAGCACAAAGCATCTAAACCAAGCATGCATACAGGAACGACATGTACACAGTACACTCGGTCATAATCATTAAAAAAATGACAAAGCAAACCAGGCAATGCATGCACGCGTTGACGCCGGCGTATATATATATATATATATATATATATATATATATATATATATATATATATATATATATATATATACATATTCATACTACTCTCGGGTGTAACTACACCCACGTGTGTTTCACACATGTATGGAGTATCTATCATACCGGGAGGTACGTAATATGTGGTATGGAGTATATAATGTTATTTTATTACTATAGATACTTCTTTTTTGGTAGTATGTAGAAAATTTCTACATACTTCTGTTTTATATGCACATATATCGATATTTCGAGTATATAGTGTAAAATATTAGCACAGTTGCAACTTTTTCATGAAACTTGTTTTGGGGTATCTTAGATATAGTATATGAACATACTCAAACCGATAAAGTATGACAAATACTTCCGTAAGGTTGTATACGAGACGTGGGTGTAGTTACACCCGGGAGTAGAAAGCATTTAACCTTATATATATATATATATATATATATATAGGAACCTCCCTTAAGAGATTCCTATTTAGGAACTATCCTAATTAGGGAAGGTGACTGGACCGTATCCCGACCCCGACCGGACCGACTAAAAGCCCACCCACCCCGATTCCCCACCTCCCGATCCCCACGCCTTCTTCCCCTTTGGCGCCGGCGAGCGAGCGGCGGACGCCGCGAGGAACCCAACCCCCACCACCTTCTCCCCCCCCCCCCCCCCCCCCCCGACGCCGGCGAGCGAGCGGCGGCGGCAGCCGACGCGAGGGAGACGGCGACGGACGCCGCAAGCAACCCCACCCCAACCGCCTTCTTCCCGGGGCCCCTCCACCGTGCGCCACCGCGCCCCTCCACCGCGCGCTGCCGCCGCGTCCCTGCACCTCCACCGTGCGCCGCGGCATCCCGGGGCCCCTCCACCGCGCGCCGCCGCCGCGTCCCTGCAACGCCACCTCCTCCGACCTCGCGCGTGGTCGAGCTCGCGACGGCGCCACCCGGCGCGAGGGATCCACGATGGAAACGTGCCGCCGCGCACCCACGATCTGGAGGCGTCCAACGCCGTCCCGACCACTCCGCTTCTGTCCAGGGATGACCCCCTACCGCGCGCCTGCGCCACTGCTCCGTTTGACGGGCCCGTCCACCTTCGGCCAGTGCCCCCTTCAACTCCCGCCAGCGAGCCCCCTCCACCTCCATTCCGGCGAGCCCCCCCCCCCCCCACCTCTATTCCGGCGCCGATGTGAAAATAAGGTTCAGATCGTGTGAAAATGAGGTTCAGCTTAGTATATGTTCGCTTTTGGTGCAAAAAGTTCCCAAAAAATTTCCTTCCCTGATGGCCATCGAAGACTCCTTGCTCCCTCCTAATCTTAATTTTTTTTACTGAACCTTTTTACTGTTGGTTCTGAACTTGTTGCTTGCCGGGGACCTGTTCAGTAAAAAAAATTAAATGAAGGTTCAGTCGATGAATTTTTAAAGTTCAGGTCTATTTTATTTTGAAGTTTACTCGAGTGATAACCCCCGATGTTAACTGCTGTTTTTTACATTGTATCATGGATGATGTCTAAACTTTATTTAAGTGGAGGTTTATAAAAGCTTAAATGAAGGTTCACTTCAGTCATAAAAAAGGTTCGCTTGGTCCAGAGAAAAAGTTCGTGTGTAGTTGCGAAAAAATGTTCACGAAAAAAGTTTTTAAAGTTCACTGATATTTTTTGCAGTTCACTTGATTTTTTTCTAAATGAACTTCTTCCCGTAATGTAAACTGTCGATTAAGGACCGTGTGAACTGTTTTTTCCTGGAAACTGTCGATTAAGGACCGTGTGAACTGTATTTTCCTGGAGGGTAAATGAAGGTTCACTTTAAATAGTTTTTGTAGTTCAGTTCACCAAGTTCAAGAGCAAGTGACAAATGAAAGTTCAGAGAGGTAGAACTTTGTATTTCGGTGAGAAACAAGTATATTTTTTACTTGAGATTCGTAAAAACTCAAATGAAGGTTCACTTGATATTCCATCTGAAGGTTTACATGGCATGCACGAGAAGGTTCATATATCATTACCGAGACATTTTAGAAAGGCTCTTTCCAAATAAGTTTAGAAAAAAGTTCGCTTCATAAAAGAAAAATTCACTTCATGGATAAAAAAGGTTCACTCGGTCCAGAAAAAAAGTTCACCTAGTTCTGAAAAAAAAATGTTCACAAACAAAGTTCACTTCATGTTCCGTCTGAAGGTTCACATATCATGCGCGAGAAGGTTCACTGATAAGTTTTTATACTTCGAGACTATATTTTTTTGCAGTTCACTTCACCTTCATCGTGTGATAATTTTTTATATGTGAAATGTTTTTATTTTCTTTCTTATGGATCTGACTTAGTATGTGAACCGTCATTTTACTGCAGGTTAAATAAAAGGTTCATTTGAAATATTTTCTAGAACAAAATATAAAACTACTCTACGATTGAAAGTTCACTAACACATAAAAAGAAGTTCACTATCGTATTAGTCGGTTCGGGCGGAAACTCTACACATAAAATTCAAATCTATGAGGTTTGTTTATTCAAATAACCACGTCTAAAACCAATTGTCCGAACCTTCGACTTAAACAACAACATGATGGCTAATTTAAAAAAATTCCCGTGATGAGGTGTGTCGACATTTTAATTAAGTTTAAAATTACTCTTAATCCGTGCGTAATTTGGAAAAATGGTTAAAGTAAAAAAGTTGCGCCTACTCAACAGCTTTGCAACGCAATATCATTTGTGTTGTTTCGATAATCGGTTTAAAAGTAATTGAGAAAAAACTGTCCGCCAGATCTGAAATCCGAAAAACAGAACCATGTATATTCGAAACTGCTCTTAATCCGCGACGAATCTCGCAAGTTGATAAGAGAAGAAAAGATGCGCATTTTCCATACCTTTCTAACGGCGTATCGGTTGCGTCATTCCGACAAACGGTTTGAAAATGGCGAGCGAAATACTGTGCGAAAACGTAGAAAAGCGTGAAAATCGTATTCGTAGATTCAAAATTGTTTAAAAACCATGCGTAATTTGAAAAACTTGTTAATATGAAAAGGTTGCGCAATTTCTGTAGCTATCCAACGGCATATCACATGCATCATTCCGATAAGCGGTTGAATAATCATGTTAAAAATCGTGTCGAAAAAGACATAGTTCCGCGTGAACGTTCACATCTTAACGCCGAGAAGGTTCACACCGCATTTCTGAGGAAGTTCAGAAGATTCCTGTTTAGCTTAAACTGAAAGTATTTGTCATACTTTATCGGTTTGAGTATGTTCATATACTATATCTAAGATAACCCAAAACAATTTTCATGAAAAAATTGCAATTGTCCCTATATTTTACACTATATACTCAAAAGTATGTAATTTTTTTTACATACTACCTAAAAAGAAAAGAAGTATCTATATTACTAAAATAACATTTAACCTCTATATATATCTATATATATATATAGAGAGAGACAAAAACAGAGATATGTTGCAACATCGTGGAGGTGGTAATCGGTGCCGTCCGTGTGTTTGAAGATCTGTGCACATGTGTGGTCCAAACTGAAGGAGATATGCCCTAGAAGCACTTAATAAATATAGTTTATTCGTCATATCTCAATTGTTCATTATATGTTTTATAACATGCTATAACTGTATTAAGCGGAAACAATAATACACGTGTGGTAGATAAACAACCAGGTCCCTAATAGGCTCTATCTAACTAGTTCATTGGGCAATTGATGATCGAGGTTTCCCGATCATGTGACATTTATGTCAGTTGACAATGGAGTCATGTCATTGGGAGAATGACGTGATGGACATACCCAATATTTGTAGGACGTAGTCATTACGCCTTTGACCGTGAGATCTACTCTTATTGCTATTCCTGAAAGACACTTTGATTGCATCAAACGTCATATCTTACATAGTGTGACAATAAAGGTGTCCCTCTCGGGTGTCGGAAAGGAGTATGTTGAGACGGGGGGTCAAGAGCGGGATTTGCCAGTCCGCATAGCAGGATAGATACTCTAGGGCCCACTCGGTGAGATTATGTCAAACGAGCTTGCAAGCGTGTGATTAGTTCACCAAGACATAATATCATGGACGAGTAGAAGTTAGCAGTGTCGGTAACGAGATCAAGCTGGGTATGGAGATATCCATGAACGAGTCTCGGACACGCTAAGTATCGCATGGCAAAAGGTTTAAGACTCAGACGTCTAGGTTCGAACGGTAAAGTATTCGTTATCTCGCAGGGATTAATTCTGGGTATCCAAGGTCCACGAATTAGTCATTGATCGGAGAGGAGTCTCGATCATGTCTGGTGAGATAATCGAACCGCTAGGGTAACACACTTAAGGGGAGTCGACATTTTACCGGAAGAGAAAAATAGGAAAAGAGAGCACCGGGAACGTCCCGGGAAAGTTCCGATGGAGATCGGGCAGCGAAGAAATAGTTTTCGGAGCCGGAATAAATTATGTAATATGTATTTAATATTAATTAGTGTAATTAATAGTTAAATATATTTTTATTTAATTTTTCTTGAATCTTTTAAGGCAAAATACCCTAAATGGGCCTTCTCATGCAAGAAGGCCCATGAGGGGGGGGGGGGGGGGGGAAGTTTCCCCCCAAAAGGGAGAGAGGGGTTCGGCCGGCCTAGGTGGGCCCCATGTGGCCCACCCATGGTCGGCGCACCAAGGAAGGAGGGCTGGTGTGGGAATTTAGTCCCACACCGCCCGGCTGGCAAAGTTGGCAGCTCCCATCCTCCTATATATATGGGTGCACCCTTGGCTTTTGAAACACACCTAATTCTCTCTCTCTCTCTCTCCTTGGATCCCATGACTTCCTTGTTTGGAGTTGCGCCGAGGATAAGTTTTCTCCACCATACGCACGCCGCCGTGCTGCTGGTCTTCCGGTCCCAGTCTTCCGCTGCTCGTCCCTGGATCGGGCCCGGAGGAAGTCGGCTTCACCGTATGTGTGTAACGCCCTGCGAGCTGCCACGCTAGTGGTGCTGGAGGTCTGCTTCCTCTACACGGGCTCGAGGTCGTCGTCGGTTTCATCGACATCGCCGCGTCATCGTCTTCTTCGTCGCGCCAAGTTCTCCGCGACCTTGAGGTCGGCTACGGCGTCTACGTCAGCAACGCTTGTGCGGGAGCGTAATCCCCGCTTTTCGGTCTACAAGGGTATGTATACCGATCTCCTCCGTATTACTATATCTGCATAGTATAGATCCTGGCTAGTTTAAGGTTATAGCTATTAGGAAAATTTTTGTTTTCTGCCTGCGATCCCCTTCACAAACTTTGCCTCTTATGCTTTTGTTGATTTTTCGAAAACCCAATGTTATTTCCTGTTTGGGGAGGCATAGGCCACTAGCCTGCATCTAGCTCTACCACTTTTCTATCCTGTTACCCGACCCCATCCCACCCGTGATACCCCAACAGTCCGACCCCCACAAACCCCACCTCCTCTCTCCTCTCGTTAACCTCTTCTCTCTCCCGGTCAACCCAATCCTCTTCATCCCCACTTAAAAAAATTTCCCTTCACCTCCCGCACGCACCGAGCGACACCGAAGCCAGGGGAGCTCTTAGATCACCGGCGCCACCCCGCCCTGCTCCTCTGCACCGCGGACCTCCTCTGCTCCACCTCGCCAGAGCCGGAGCGAGTTCGTCGCTAGACTTCCCAACCGCCCTCTTGTCACGGCACCGGTCTTGGATGCGGCGGCACCGGAACCAGTTAATTTTTCCTGAATTTTGAAAGGCAAAATACCCTAAATGGGCCTTCTCATGCAAGAAGGCCCAGGAGGGGGGGGGGGGGGGGGGGAGCTTCCCCCCAAAAGGGAGAGAGGGGTTCGGCCGGCCTAGGTGGGCCCCATGTGGCCCACCCATGGCCGGCGCACCAAGGAAGGGGGGCTGGTGTGGGAATTTAGTCCCACACCGCCCGGCTGGCAAGGTTGGCAGCTCCCATCCTCCTATATATATGGGTGCACCCTTGGCCTTTGAAACACACCTAATTCTCTCTCTCTCTCCTTGGATCCCGTGACTCCCTTGTTTGGAGTTGCGCCGAGGATAAGTTTTCTCCACCATACGCACGCCGCCGTGCTGCTGGTCTTCCGGTCCCAGTCTTCCGCTGCTCGTCCCTGGATCGGGCCCGGAGGAAGTCGGCTTCACCGTATGTGTGTAGCGCCCTGCGAGGTGCCACGCTAGTGGTGCTGGAGGTCTGCTTCCTCTACACGGGCTCGAGGTCGTCGTCGGTTTCATCGACATCGCCGCGTCATCGTCTTCTTCGTCGCGCCAAGTTCTCCGCGACCTTGAGGTCGGCTACGGCGTCTACGTCACCAACGCTTGTGCGGGAGCGTAATCCCCGCTTTTCGGTCTACAAGGGTATGTATACCGATCTCCTCCGTATTACTATATCTGCATAGTATAGATCCTAGCTAGTTTAAGGTTATCGCTGTTAGGAAATTTTTTGTTTTCTGCCTGCGATCCCCTTCAGTGGTATCAGAGCCGATCTATGCGTAGATATAGCTGTACGCTAATTGCACCCGTGTTTATCACGGGGACATCGTTCTTTTATTTGCTACCCTCTCGCGTGCACTTGCAATGTCGACAGCATTGAGTTGATGAAGCGGCCCGGACCGACTTTACGCGTACGCTTACGCGAGACTGGTTCCACTACTGACATACGGCTGGTACCGTATATGTGGCTGGCGGGTGTCTGTCTCTCTCTCTTTAGTTGGCTTTGCATTTTCAATGGAGGGCCCGAAAGGGATGAATAAATATGCAATTATTTGATCGTTGTTGTGGTCATAGGTTCGTAGTTATGAAGCGGTTCTATTTACGACAGCCCCAAGCCACGTAAAATATGCAAAAGATAAAGTAGAACGCGTCTAACTTTATTTTGCAGGGGCAATGTGATATGGTCAAGGTAGGTTTATTAAATTGTTTATAAACTGTGGGCGCAAAGGAGACCATCGGCGCAAGAACCATGTCACATCGCATTACATATTGATGTTTTGTGTGCATCTTATATTGTGTGTATATATATAGTTATATATTAGTCACACGGCGGTAGTAATATAAGATGATCCCTCCAAAATACCATTAGTGTTCTCCCTTCGACGTGCACCACCAAGAAAGTTCTACGTTATGAGGCAGGCCGTGACGATCGGGTGTCAGACATATCGTCGTTCGCATACAGTGAGTGTAAGCCATGTTGCACAAGCGTATACGTTGAAGGTTATTATGGCGAGCCTAGCATGTACAGACATGCCCTCGGAACACGGAGACCGAAAGGTCGAGCATGAGTCACAAAGTTGTTGTGATTGACATATCGATGTCTACCTTTGAAGTTGTGTTGCCGGCTCTGACGATGAGGGGTTGCATAATGGATGAGGATCGTGTAATCACTAAAACGATTAGAGGGATATTCGTTTTGAGTGGGAGTTCTGGTAGTTTTATTTTATTAAAACTTGAACCCTATTTTATAATGAACAAAGTCTTTATGTTTTGCAAAACCTTTGTAGATATTAACCAGTGTAATAGCCTTCTTTGAAAATTAGGCGCAATCTTGCGATTGAGAAACTTAAAAGGTTGGGTCCAAACTTCATAGTTTTATACTTTAGTTTGAGGATACTCCTTGTTTAAACCATTAGCTTTTTGTGATACAATACCCGCTAGGAGATAAACCCGGAGATTCCGCTAACAAAAGGATAATTTGGATTATCAAATTTTTGTGCGGATAATATCATCATAGTCCAGTGTATGCTGTGATCTCTGCCATAGAGCATTGACGATGGGTACGAGTTGTTAGATCGCGAACATATGAGATGATCGCTAAACTCGTGATACACCTAAAGTTGGGTTGATGAAGTTTAACAGTATGTTGACTGTTTTTCTTCTCAACCAAGATGGAAGAGAATACACACATTGAAGGAGCACGTGGCAGTCATACTTGATGACACTGGTCATACTCGATGACATTGGTCATACTTGCTGACATTGAGACGTCTCGCTCAGCTCGATCACTGGATGACAGACAACGTTGCCAGATGCAAATGTTTTGTCATAGACTATGTCATGCAAGGGGAATCGTTCACCTTCATGGTTCTTGATTGCGTTGGAAGAATCAAGGAGATGAAACAGATCGCCGGGAAGTCATCAATGATGATGGTGTATATATGATATACACGTTATGAATGTTTTACCTAAGCAAGTACTCGCAGTAGTGACTAAGTTTTTGATACTAGTCATGTTTTATGAAAACCAGATTTACTGCTTGAGTAGCTTGGAAGGATGAGGCGACAATGTGTGTTGATGAGGGCAGACAAAATGTTGTGATGGCCATAGACACTCTCCCTCTAGATCTACCATTTAAATAAATTCTTTTATGATCGCCTGTTAGTATGATCGTTATAAGTGTGTTTTCTCTAGCAAGACACTTGTTCATATATGTTAGTGACAAAATCGTTGTCCTATATTTATGAAGTAATGATCATAAGCCGATTTGAATTTAGATGGTAGAAGCTCCCACATTCATAATATTAATGCCAAAGGATACAAACTTAATAAAGACACCACATTCGTGTGGCACTACCGTTTAAGTCATGTCAATGTTATAGTCAATGAACAAGCTCCATACTGATGGATCTACAAGTTTTTAGATTTGATCTTTTGACACTTATAAGATAACTAAGACACCGTTTTTGGAAAGCGGTCATATAACTTATTGATAATCATGCATATAGATGTATGTGGATCAATGAAGTAATTAACGTGTAGTGGAGACCTTTATTTCGTAAACTTCACTGAACGTTTTGAGTATAACTTGTTGAGAATCATGCATATGGGTGTATGTGAATCAATGAAGTACTTTAACGTATAGTGGAAGTCTTTATTTCATAGACTTCATTAATATTCCGAGTAGATATATGGATATCCACTTAGGGAATGTTAATCTGGAAATTTTTGATTCGATCAAACAAGTTCAGAATGAATTAGGAAATAAATTTAACAAGAAAATCAAATTCCTGCGATACAGATCGAGGAAATAAAGATTTGAGTTATAATGTTGGCATATCATTGGAAGACTTGTGAGAAGAGTTCCACAAATTACGTCGTATGGAACACCATAGTGTTATGGTATGTTAGGACGTCGTAATCGCACCCTATCGGATAGTGTGTGGTAAATAAATCTCTTATCGAATTATTGTGATCATTGGAGTCGTATGGTAGAAACATAACATTCACGTTAGATAATAGGGAAACCATTTGAATCCATGGAGACAATACCATATGAGTGATGGCATGGCTTTTAGCCTAGATTGTCGTTTCAGCAATTTAGTGTTTCGATGTGATCAAACCTAAAATGGATAAATCTTTATAGTGTACCGTACCTAAAGAATTAGTTGGGTACATGTCTCACGACATAGACAAATACGTTGCCGGAATATACCTTGCAAAAGAAATAGTTTCTTGTCCAAGGGTATAAGTGGGAAAGAAAGTAGAGCAAGGCGAAGTTAATGAACTTTCTCTCCAGACATCAGAGTGGCGCAACAGAAAGTGTTTCCGGTGTCATGCTCCTCAACTTGAAAGAAGCTGATGATAAAGATCATGATGCTCTGAGCTCATACTGAGAACATAGGTGTACAAGGTTGTGTTCCACACTGTGTGGTACGACAATCTTGTTATGAGGTCATATTAATGGAATATGACAGACCTACGAACTACGAAGAAGAGATGGTAGACCTAAGTTCGAGAAATGGCTGTGATTCATATATGATCCGAGATAAAATCCATGTACGATTACCAGGTAATGACTTGGGAGATCTTCTTAATGGCATCTAAGCTGTTAATAGAATATGGAATTTTATGAGAGAGTAGACACTGATAAGGATCGATTTGTCGTGAAACAGTTCCGACAGATTCAAAAGTTGACCACAACGAGATTTTGTCTCAAGTGGCGAAGCCTAAGTCTATTCGGGGTCGTTTAGCAATTACTATAATTTCAAATTGAGAAATTGATAGAAGGATAAGGAAATCATGTTTTTTAATGGTATCATTAAGAAAGAGTTGTAGTTAGTACAATGAAATGATATGGTGATTCTGAGGATGCTAAACATGTATGCAAACTTCAGCTGTCCATTCATGGGCTGAAGCAAGCATATCGGAGCTGGAATCTTCACTTTGATGATGTGATCAAAGGATTTTGGAGTTGTCCAAAATAGTTGAAGAAACTTGCATTTGCAAAGAAGTGAGTGGGAGCTAAGTAGCTTTTCTTAATCTTATATGTGAATGGCATATTTGAGTGGGAGCTAAAAGAAATTCCTTGGTCTTATATACGGATGACGTATTTAAGTGGGAGCTAAGTGTCATTCATGATTTTATGTAACGACATATTGAGAATGATACAGATCCTATAGCAAAGTATAAAGGATTATTTAAGTGATTAAATTTTCTATGAATGAAGTTAGGAGTATTAGGCATCCGATCTATAATTGTATAGATCAAAAGGGGCTTAATAACATTAGGTCGGAATATTTTACTAGGTTAAGATTCTGAAGTGTTTTAGAATAGAACAAGCGAAGAAAAAGGTTCTTGCTTGTATGACTAGGTAAAATACTAAGTTTATCTTGGCATTTTCAGTGATAGCTGATGAAAGAAAAGGATGTTCGAGATTCTCTATGCCTCAGACATAGATTCTATCAGACTGAAAGCTCGACTTGGTGTGACCCACGTTCTTGGTTGAAGAACGGGTTCCCGAGTGATCCTTGTGTGGATCAATGAACAAACGTTAAGTTTATTCTTCAGTGTTTGTGAAAACTGAAGATATGTTTTCTGGTAAAGGGTAAGAGTGGAAAGACAACTTGCCGTAAAACGGTTACGATGATGCAAGTTATGACACTGACCCATACGACAAGAAATCTCATATAGGAGATGGCCTTTGTTTTGAAGAAAGATATGGTTAGCTTGCGAAGTCGCATATGAATGCACTGTCGCATAATCTACATAATAGGTATAGAAATATATGGCAACTTCAGAAGTAGCAAGTGTGATTGGACTGAGCGGTTTTCCGAGCATATGTGGTCCCCCTTAATAGATCTCTTAGACTTTTAAGGCCTATGCTACAGAAAAGGTTTGAGTCTCACTCCATCAACTAAGATATATTTCGCCGTCATCGTAAGATGCGGGATGATGTCAAACTAGGTGACATAGAAGTGTTGCAAAGCACATATAGGTCTCAGTGTGTGAGATCTGTTGACTGTATTCCTCTTCCACGAAGCAAGCATGCACCAAGTTACTATGGGTGTTGAGCTTTTACCAAGTTGTAAACTAGATTAAGTGTTACTCTAGTGCAAGTGGGAGACTGAAGGAGATATGCCCTAGAGGCACTTAATAAATATAGTTTATTCGTCATATCTCAATTATTCATTATATGTTTTATACCATGCTATAACTGTATTAAGTGGAAACATTAATACACGTGTGGTAGATAAACAACCAGGTCCCTAGTAGCCTCTATCTAACTAGTTCATTGGGCAATTGATGATCGAGGTTTCCCGATCATGTGACATTTATGTCAGTTGACAATGGAGTTATGTCATTGGGAGAATGACGTGATGGACATACCCAATATTTGTAGGACATAGTCATTACGCCTTTGACCGTGAGATCTACTCTTATTGCTATTCCTGAAAGACACTTTGATTGCATCAAACGTCATATCTTACATAGTGTGACAATAAAGGTGTCCCTCTCGGGTGTCGGAAAGGAGTATGTTGAGACGGGGGGTCAAGAGCGGGATTTGCCAGTCCGCATAGCAGGATAGATACTCTAGGGCCCACTCGGTGAGATTATGTCAAACGAGCTTGCAAGCATGTGACTAGGTCACCAGGACATAATATCATGGACGAGTAGAAGTTAGCAGTGTCGGTAACGAGATCAAGCTGGGTATGGAGATATCCATGAACGAGTCTCGGACACGCTAAGTATCGCATGGCAAAAGGTTTAAGACTCAGACGTCTAGGTTCGAACGGTAAAGTATTCGTTATCTCGCAGGGATTAATTCTGGGTATCCAAGGTCCACGAATTAGTCATTGATCGGAGAGGAGTCTCGATCATGTCTGGTGAGATAATCGAACCGCTAGGGTAACACACTTAAGGGGAGTCGACATTTTACCGGAAGAGAAAATAGGAAAAGAGAGCACCGGGAACGTCCCGGGAAAGTTCCGATGGAGATCGGGCAGCGACGAAATAGTTTTCGGAGCCGGAATAAATTATGTAATATGTATTTAATATTAATTAGTGTAATTAATAGTTAAATATATTTTTATTTAATTTTTCTTGAATTTTTTAAGGCAAAATACCCTAAATGGGCCTTCTCATGCAAGAAGGCCCATGAGGGGGGGGGGGGGGGGGGAGTTTCCCCCCAAAAGGGAGAGAGGGGTTCGGCCGGCCTAGGTGGGCCCCATGTGGCCCACCCATGGTCGGCGCACCAAGGAAGGGGGGCTGGTGTGGGAATTTAGTCCCACATCGCCCGGCTGGCAAAGTTGGCAGCTCCCATCCTCCTATATATATGGGTGCACCCTTGGCTTTTGAAACACACCTAATTCTCTCTCTCTCTCTCCTTGGATCCCATGACTCCCTTGTTTGGAGTTGCGCCGAGGATAAGTTTTCTCCACCATACGCACGCCGCCGTGCTGCTGGTCTTCCGGTCCCAGTCTTCCGCTGCTCGTCCCTGGATCGGGCCTGGAGGAAGTCGGCTTCACCGTATGTGTGTAACGCCCTGCGAGGTGCCACGCTAGTGGTGCTGGAGGTCTGCTTCCTCTACACGGGCTCGAGGTCGTCGTCGGTTTCATCGACATCGCCGCGTCATCGTCTTCTTCGTCGCGCCAAGTTCTCCGCGACCTTGAGGTCGGCTACGGCGTCTACGTCAGCAACGCTTGTGCGGGAGCGTAATCCCCGCTTTTCGGTTTACAAGGGTATGTATACCGATCTCCTCCGTATTACTATATCTGCATAGTATAGATCCTGGCTAGTTTAAGGTTATCGCTATTAGGAAATTTTTTGTTTTCTGCCTGCGATCCCCTTCACAAACTTTGCCTCTTATGCTTTTGTTGATTTTTCGAAAACCCAATGTTATTTCCTGTTTGGGGAGGCATAGGCCACTAGCCTGCATCTAGCTCTACCACTTTTCTATCCTGTGACCCGACCCCATCCCACCCGTGATACCCCAACAGTCCGACCCCCACAAACCCCACCTCCTCTCTCCTCTCGTTAACCTCTTCTCTCTCCCGGTCAACCCAATCCTCTTCATCCCCACTTTAAAAAAAATTCCCTTCACCTCCCGCACGCACCGAGCGACACCGAAGCCACGGGAGCTCTTACATCACCGGCGCCACCCCGCCCTGCTCCTCTGCACCGCGGACCTCCTCTGCTGCACGTCGCCAGAGCCGGAGCGAGTTCGTCGCTAGACTTCCCAACCGCCCTCTTGTCACGGCACCGGTCTTGGATGCGGCGGCACCGGAACCAGTTGATGGCGGCACCGGACTCGCACGCGGAGGCACCGGACCCCGAGCGGCTCTGCGCCACCCTCCGTGGAGGGCGCCATGGCCATGGCGGGTCGCGGGGGGAGGACTCCGCTCCGGTGATGGAGTCCGGCGGCGCCTCTGTCTCCTGCATCGAGCGAGGAGGGGAGGGCATCTGCGGCGAGGAGGGGGAGCTCGTCCCCGAGCGCGGCCTTCCTCCTCGAGCTCCCCGGCGCGACGGCAACCTCCAGAACCGCGCAGGAGGCTCCCGCCCTGCCCCGTTCCAGTTTGGCCGGAGACGCCGCTGCCCGTCATGGCTTACATCGAGGAGGGAGAGGCCCGGTCCCCCTACTTCTCTGCATCCCCTTCTTCTCCCTACGGGTGGCTCGTCAATCTGCTCTCCAGATGCAGCGGTGGATTTTCACCAGCATAGCACCACGGCTGCAGCGATGCCGGCAGCGATGCTTCCCCTTCATCGAGCTGCTCTCCTGATACTTTTCTTTTTGTGATTTGGCACCGTCTGGTGCTTGTACCGGCAACGTTGCTAGTCTAGTAGGCACCGAATGACCTGTTTCTGCAATTTTGTTCTGTCCGAAGCAGTGTCTAGCAATGTTTGGGCACCGTTTGGTGTTTTCGGTAATGGCACCGTTCATATCTAAGCGCCGAATTAAACTCGTTTTGCAATGGTGCAATGACACTTGCTTAAAAAAAGCCTAGACTGATTAGCATAGCTAACTCGAAGCTGGAAAGGAAAGCACATGGTGCCGAGCAAAACATTTAGCAAAAAAATGAGACAAGTACGTCGGATGCCTCTGCCATGCATGCATATTTTTTGGATGGACCCAGTTTGGCACTTTGCCGTTTCTGTTGGCCTAGGTTCAAAAGAAGCTGCCCACCCATTCCTCTTTAATATTTCCCTCCCAAGTGAGCCACCAAAAAAGAACCATATATATTGTGACACAGATCTCAAAGCAAATGAACGGTGTCGATAGCAACCTCCCCTGTTATGCAACATACGAAAGCTTCGCCATATATATATATATATATAGGGAAAAATATATTTACGTCAAGTTGGGTCGGTATAATTTTTATAAACACGAAATTAAACAAACATATACTTATAACAAACAGTCGTACCACATCCGAATAATAGAGTGGGCGAGAGCCGGTGTGGACAGATGTCAAAACCATGACACTATATAACAAAACAAAAAATACACAAATAAGAAAATTATACAAGAAGTAATAATTTAAAAACAATTAATTACGTAATTATAACATAAAATGAGCTAAATTAAGACTAAATGAGCTAAACTAGGACAAAATTAGCTAAACTAGGACAAAGTAAATGATGAAAGTAGCACTAAATAAGCTACATTTCTAGATTTTCCTAAGTTTTTCTATATATGTCAAACTAACACTAAATGAGATCAAACTAGCACTAAATGAACTAAAATTTCCAATTAAATGTAAGAGAAACAAGTTGCTAACCTTTTTGAGCAAAAATGGTGCCACCAAATTGGACAAATCGCCGGATCCCCACCGAGCTCGACCAAGAACAGAGAGTAATAAATGAGCAGACAGAGAGTGAAGTGAGCTCGGGCTGGAGAAAGCAGATGCAATTTATAGCGGGAACCTTTTGTACCGGCTGGTTTCACAAACCGGTACTAAATGTCCATCTTTAGTACCGGCTGGTGTCACCAGCCGGTACTAAAGGTTCTCGCCGTGGGGCCCCCATATGCAGCGCCAGCCCCAAACCTTTAGTACCGGCTCGTGTTGTTACGGACCGGTACTAAAGGTACCCTACGGCCCGGTACTGATGCCCTTCGCCTGTCCGGCCGCTTGGACCATTACTAATGCCACGTTAGTACCGGCCGCAAAACCGGCCGGGACTGATAGTTTGGACGAAATGTCCTTTTTCCACTAGTGAAAATATCCTTCCCAATACAACATGTAGCCAAGCTATTCAATCTGTTTTTCAGTAGTTTCAATTTAGAAAAAGTTCTTTTTTTCAGCACCGGACTTATGTTTTAGCATTATAACACCTAATTTTGTAATTTAGTATCAAAATCATAAATTACAGTAATATCCAATATACACACCACCGTCTGCTTAGAGAAGACCAGGACGATCCAATGAGCATAACAAAATTCAGATTAGGACGTACGCGTACCTGCAATCCTGCACGAACTGACGGCCGGTAGTACGAAAGATAAGCAGGGCGCACACCGACACACGTACCTGCTGCTGCCTGTGCTGGGTGATCCGCCAGCGGCCGGCCGATCCAATTTCTCCGGCGGAAGAGCAACAGGCGAAAAGACAGAGGTTGGTCGGTTGGAGTGCTTGGCGATCCGCCGCAGCCGAGTGATCCATCAATGGATTGATTGTCTCTGGGCTGTAGCTAGCGTACTGATACGTGACGACTTTTGTTCCCCGTTGGGCTACTGAGCAGGCCAGTGTAACGTTTTTCAGTCCAATATGTATATAGGCATACAAATAGATGGCCCCCTCACATATGGGCCCTTGTGTGCCGCACAAGGTCACCTAGGGTCAGATCTAGGCCTGACCCTCAGACAATCCGGGATGCTCCACCAATCCTACCACCCACCAGCGCATGCCACCATGGTCTTGCAATCACCGTTGTTGTCTCAAAGTGGTCCACGTTGCGAGTGTCGGCACAGTGGAAACCAGGGTGTGCGGGGGCCCACTCTCCACAGCCCTTGCACGTGACGGTATCGAATAAATGACTAATGACCAAGCCAAACGCTTGGAGAGACTCTCGAGGGGAAAAAGTCCTCGACAGGGCCTAAAGGGCAGCGAAGGCCTGAAGAGGCTCCCCCCGCGACTGCCCTTCTACAAGGCTCTCTCCCTTGGAGAGGAGTCAACGCAAATCACTCCAAGAGATACTTCGCTGTGAAGCAACCGCCGCAGAGCGCACATGGCCTCTGCCGCGGCCGCAGAGTGACGCGCGCGCCTGCGCGCGGTGACGACGACGCCGCAGTTGCCATTCTGGTGATTAAAGGGGTCAACAAAGCTGTGCCCCCCGCGTCGGACTACGAAGCTTTCCCCTTTGGTGATAAAGCGGATGGCCGGCGGTACGCTCCAACGACGACGTCACCGTGGGCACCCCCACGATCTCTGCGGCACCAGCTGGCCGTCCTGCGCGGACGGTGGCTTTCCTGCCTCAAGGGCAGGCTTTACGACCATGGACCGAGTCCATGGACAACCCAGCTGCGGTGCACCCCGCTCCTCCATTTCGTCGCCATGTGGGAACCCTTCCACCGCGCAGGACGCGGGGATGAGGCCCGGGGCGCCTATAAAAGGAGAGGGGGCACCTCCGTAGCAAGGGATCAATCAATCGGACCTTGAGCACTCTACCAGAGCGTAGCCTAGTCGAACTCACTCGAGGAGGAAGAAGACCTTAGTGTTCCCTCCTTGAGCTCCACATTGCCATAAGAGAGCCCTCGGCAAGCTCATTGTACTGTACCCTCTGCAGCGCAATACAGACAAGCAGGAGTAGCGGTGTTACCTCCTCCCGAGGGCCGTGAACCTGGGTACGGGCTGGTGTCTGTCTCTGTCGAGATGTCCCTCCTCAGGCTCGACGAGCACCGTCGCCGTGCCGGTTGAGGGTTGTTTGACCTCCGCGTTCAGCCCCCCTTCGGACAAACTCTTCATAGTGTGACCACCCCTGTATCTTGGGAGTCACTCTCCGACACTTGGCGCGCCAGGTAGGGGCTGAGGCGCGTCTTCAACCTTCGACCAGCCTCCGCGCCATGACGGACACCCGCACGACACGCGCCAACAGGCGCGCAACTGACAGGGGTCATACTGAGCCCGGCACCGCCACCACTCGCGGCCGCCGCGGCCGCCCTCGCACGGCGGAGTGCGTCCACACCGGCCCGCGCGTGGAGGAACCCGAGAGCGAGGATCACCGCGGCGGCGAGCGCCGCGACGACGAGGACTTCTCCGAGCACCACGAGAACGCTGAGTCCTCGCGTCCGTCTCGGCGCCAGAGCGCGTCCTCTCAGGGGCGTCCAGAGCCCGGTCCACACACTGCGCTGCTCATGGCTCAGGAGCTTCTCCGCTACCGGCCCAACCCGGAGGCCCACGACCAGTGGCTCGACCGCCTCCACCACCTCGTCGACATCGCGACGACGCGCCCCGCTCCGTCGCGTTCGCTGGTTCACCACTCTATCCGATGCGTCCTCGCCGCGCGACTGCCAAATTGTGCAGCGTACCGCGCCTGACGCGCGGGTGGGGATGGAGCGCCAGAGGGACCTCCAGAACCGCCTCGTCGAGGAAATTGGCCAGGCGGGGCAGCAGAACCGCAGGGCTCTCCAGGGCGGAACCGCCACGTACGCCACCGGCTGCATGGCCTTCACCCGCGCTCTGCGCCGCGTGGTCTGGCCACAGAAGTTCAGGCCTGCCCTTCCCAAGGGCTACGACGGGTCAAGCAACCCCATCGAGTTCCTGCAGCTCTACACCACCTCTATCCAAGCTGCAGGAGGGGACGACAAGGTCATGGCCAACTGGTTCTCCCACGCGCTTAGGGATTCCGCGCTGTCATGGCTCCTCAACCTGCCTGAAGACTCCGTCGGCTCGTGGGAGGAGCTCTGCAGGCAGTTTGTCGCCAACTTCAAGTGCACATATGAGCGCGCGCTCACCCACAATGACCTGCGCGCTGTGGTGTAGAGGAAAGATGAGACCCTCCGCAAGTACATCCAGCGCTTTAGCCAAGTGCGCAACAAGATCCCGAACATCCCCGACACACAAGTCATTGCCGCCTTCAGAGAGGGCGTCACAAACCGCAGGATGCTCGAGAAGCTGGGCATTCACGACAAGCTCACCTCTGTGGTAAAGCTGTTCGACCTCGCTGACAAATGCGCCAAGGCTGAAGAGGGACTCCTCTTCGTCAAGATGAGCCAGCGGGTAGACGACCAGGCCGAGGGATCCAAGAGTCACAAGAAGCGGGAAGAAACCAAGCGCAAGACCACCGCTGTCCTAGCGGCTGAGCCAGATGCCAAGTACGCCCGCAGAGCCTCCCCTGAGCCTGGCGACAAGAAGGAGGACAACCGTCCGTTCTGCGTCTACCACAACAGGCACGGCCACGCTACAGAGAACTGCTTCGACCTCAAGAGGCTGAGCAGGGAGCGCGAGCAAGAAGAGGGCAGCGGGGGCCGCGGCAGAGGCCGCGGCTACCGCAGAGGCGGACGCAAGGGCAGCTACCAGAAGCCGCCGGGCACTCAAGCCAACGCCGTCGAGAAGAACAATAACCTCCCCGACGAGGAAGATGGAGGCTACCAGGCCCCAAGGGGGGCTATGGCTTGCATCCTCGGCGGAGCTCAGGCGCCCAAGTTTAACAACCAGTTCAAGCAGATCGCTCGCGAGCTCAACGCCGCACTCCCAAGCGTCGAGACCTCCAGGCCCCTCAAGTGGTCTCAGTACACCATCGCCTTCGACGCCAAGGACCACCCCAAGTCGACCAAGACTGTTGGAACCCTCCCCCTGGTTAGCTCCCCCACCATCAACAACATTGCCGTCTCCAAGACGCTCATTGATGGGGGCGCTGGCCTGAACGTCATCTCTGTCGAGACCTTCGAGACGCTTCAAGTGCCTTACGAGTGGCTCATGCCCTCCAGGCCATTCACAGGGGTCACCAGTGGTTCGATCGCACCTCTGGGGCAGGTCCGGCTGGCCGTCACCTTCGGCACGCAGAAGAACTACCGCACTGAGCTGATCGACTTTGACGTCGCGCACATTGGCCTGCCGAATAACGCCATCCTCGGCTACCCCGCCCTCGCGAAGTTCATGGCCGTCACGCATCACGCCTACAACATGGTCAAGATCCCCGGCAGCGCTGGCACTATCGCCATCAATGGTCATATCCTGGATGCCACGCGCGTTGTCGAGAGCGCCTACAAGGCAGCCGCCATGGCGTTCCCGGCTGACGAGGACATGGAGCCTCTCGAGAGGCCCAAGAAGAAGAAACAGATGTTCTCTCAAGAGCAAGCTTCCACGAAGAAGGTGTCGCTGAGCACCAGTGGCTCGGGGGCTGAGGGCTCCGGGGCCAGCGTCACCATAGGCGCTGCCTTGCCTCCCAAATAGGAAAGCGCGCTCGTCGCCTTCCTTCGGGCAAACTCTGACATGTTCGCATGGACTCCGTCAGATATGTCCGGCGTACCAAGGGAGGTGATCGAGCACCACTTAGCCGTGTGTCCGGACGCACGCCCCGTCAAGCAAAAAGCGCGGAAGCAAGCCCCCGAGAAGCAAGCATTCATCGTCAAGGAAGTAGAAAAGTTAAAAGCGGCAAATGTCGTCCGCGAAGTCGCGCACCCAACTTGGCTCTCCAACGGCGTGGTTGTCCCTAAACCCGCTGGAGGAGGCCGACTCTGCATCGACTACACAGACGTCAATAAGGCCTGCCCCAATGACCCATACCCCATGCCAAGGATAGACCAGATCGTGGACTCCACTGCCGGCTGCGACCTCATTTGTTTTCTGGGCGCCTTCTCGGGTTATCACCAGATCAAAATGGCTAAAGAGGACGAGGAGAAAACAGCATTCCTCACCCCCTGTGGTGTGTATTGCTACACTTGCATTCCTTTCGGCCTGAAGAACGCCGGCGCCACGTTCCAGAGGCTCATGAGGATAGCCTTGGGGGCGCAGATGGGCAGAAACGCAGAAGCTTATGTCGACGACATTGTGGTCAAGTCTCGCGAGGGAGACACTCTCTTGAAGGATCTCGAGGAAACCTTCGCCAGCTTGCGCAAGGTGAACATCAAGCTGAACCCCGCCAAGTGCGTCTTCGGGGTACCTTCAGGCAAACTCCTCGGATTCCTCGTGTCTCACCGCGGCATAGAAGCAAACCCTGACAAGATCAAGGCCATAGAAGAAATGCAGCCTCCTCGCCGGCTCAAGGACATGCAGCGCTTAGCAGGCTGTATGGCCAGCCTGGGCCGTTTCATCTCCAAGTTCGGCGAGAGAGCCCTGCCATTCTTCAAGATCATGAAGAAGTCCGGCACCTTCAGGTGGACCCCTGAAGCAGACAAAGCTTTTGAAGACTTAAAGAGGTATTTGGCCAGCCCACCAGTCATGGTAGCCCCCAAGACAGGCGAACATCTGAAGCCGTACCTATCAGTCACTCCTCAGACCGCAAGCGCCGTCCTGGTGGCCGAAAGGGAAGAGCCAGTCCTCCCCAAGAAAAGCGCTGCCACTCCAAGTCCAAAGCCGCCCGACAAAGATCTCGGCAAAGAAGCAGTCTCCACAGACCCACCGCCAGGCCCACAGCCTCAAGTCGAGTCTGCTCTGAGCACCCTTGCCGAGACCCCTTCACAGGCGGATCTCGACAAGGGCCCTGAAGAGGCTCCGCAGAGAGCTGACGCTGCACCTCCATCGACAACCCTTGTCGAGCATCCCGTCTACTTTGTCAGTACAGTACCGCGGGACGCTCGGGAACGGTACCCAATGCAGCAGAAGCTTCTCGTCGCGCTCCTCATCGCCTCCAGGAAGCTGCGACACTACTTCCAGGGCCACCCCATCACGGTAGTCACTTCCTTCCCCCTGGAGCAGATCCTGGCAACCCCAACGCCACAGATCGTGTCGCGGGATGGAACATCGAGCTGCAGCCATTCAATTTGCGCTTCGACACCACAAGAGTCATCAAGGGAAGAGCGCTGGCGGACTTCGTCGCCGAATGGACTGACCTAAGCCCTGAAGAGCCTCGGGGAGAAGAGGTCGAGCTCTCTGGAGACACGATGCCCAGCCACTGGACCATGCACTTCGATGGAGCCTTCGCCTGCCGCAATGGCGGGGCAGGCGTCGTCTTGACCTCGCCCAAAGGTGACAAACTCTACTACGCTGTCCAGCTGTGCTTCGCAATTGACAAGATCTCCAACAACATCGCTGAATACGAGGGCCTTCTCGCCGGCTTAAGGGCCGCCATCGCTCTAGGCGTCAAGCACTTACTCGTCAAGGGCGACTCCCAGTTGCTTGTCAACTTCTCCAACAAAAGCTACACGCCTAAGGACGACCACATGGCCGCATACCTTGAAGAGGTCCGCAAGCTCGAGAAGCACTTCAGAGGCATGGAGCTCATGCACATCCCGAGGAAAGAGAACCAGGAGGCCGACGACAAGCCCAGCAAGCAGGCGTCTTTGAAGAAAGGCTCACCAAGGCATCCATAAAGCAGCCACAAGAAGCTACGGCCGCAAGCACAGACGAAGCACTCCCACCACCTCCTGGGGCTGGGGCACCCGATTGTGGTCCTCACACAGGGGAGCGTCCGTTGCTAACAGCGGCACATCAAGAAACATGCTGGATTGACGAGCTCAAAGACTACCTGATGAAGGGGGTCCTCCCCGAAGAAGATGCGGAAGCAGAGCGAATCGCTCGACAGGCAAAATCCTACTACATCCTCGAGGGAGACCTGTACCGCAAGCGCCCAAATGGGATCGCGCTCAAATGCATCCCTTCCGAAGAAGGCCGAATGCTGATCAAATACGTCCATAGCGGAGAGTGCGGCCACCACTCGTGCGCGCGCACCCTCGCAGGCAAGGTCATCAGGAGCGGTTTCTACTGGCCGCAAGCGCTTCAAGATGCGGTCACCATCGTCCAAGCTTGCGATGCCTGCCAGTACCACGCCAAGCAAATACATCAGCCGGCGCTGGGGCTCCAGACCATCCCACTCTCCTGGCCGTTCGCGGTCTGGGGGCTGGACATTTTGGGCCCCTTCCCGAAATCGCAAGGGGGCTACCGTTTCCTCTTCGTGGCCGTCGACAAGTTCACCAAGTGGGCCGAGGTCGAACCGGCGCGCAGTATACCAGCCGGGGCAGCGGTGAAATTCATCAGGAGCCTGGTCTGCCGCTTGGGAGTGCCTAATCGCATCATCACCGACAATGGCTCGCAGTTTACCAGCGGCATCTTCCGGTCTTACTGCGAAAAACTCGGCATCAAGCTCTGCTTCGCCTCGGTGGCTCATCCACAGAGCAATGGTCAAGCCGAGCGAGCAAATGCGGAAGTCCTCAAGGGCCTCAAGACCAGAAGCTTCAACATCCTCAAGGGCCACGGCAAGGGCTGGATCGACGAGCTCCCATCTGTGCTCTGGTCCATACGCACAACTCCCTCAAAGCCCACTGGTGAAACGCCGTTCGCCCTCGTCTATGGAGCCGAAGCAGTCCTCCCCACAGAAATCAAGCACAGATCCCCACGGGTCCTTGCCTTCAATGAGGACACCTAGGAGGACCTCCACAACGACGACCTGCTGCTTCTCGAGGGATTGCGCAGCCGTGCCGCCCTCAGAGCGGCAAAGTAACAGCAAGACCTGCGACGCTACCACAGCCGCCACGTGCGCTCGCGCACTCTGGAGGCGGGCGACCTCGTCCTTATACGAATCCTCTCCAGAGAAGGTCTCCACAAGCTCTCGCCTATGTGGGAAGGCCCCTACAGGGTCTCTCACATCGCCAGGCCTGGCGCTGCGCGCCTCGAGACTAAAGACGGCATCCCCGTCAAGAACCCGTGGAACATCGCGCATCTACGCAAGTTCTACCCGTGATCATAGTCACGCCCGTGATCATTGTCACGTCAGGCATTTTTTGTCTCTAGAGGGAAGCTCACGGCTTCACCTCCAAGCTTCACAAAGCTTCTCCTGAGGGCCAGCCCTCCGAGCTCTCCTTGTAACGAGCCACCGCAGGCCGTAGAGAGTCTCAGCCACTAATGGGTGGTCCCCATGCCTCGACATGGAAAGAACGTTAGCTTGGCAACCCCAAGTGTAAGGAACCATTTCGTTCCTAAGTGAACTATGCGCTAAGGCGCCGCTATGTAACATTTTGGTGGTGAGTTTACATTCATCATTTTGCCTTTCCATGTGCGCTTATATTCTTCCCATGCGCACCTCGCGAGCGGGGGCTGAGTACGGTGCCTGTGCCTCAAGAGCACCCCAACAGCACTGCAAAACCCAAAAGATCCGAGCTCTGGCTAAAGGGCATGCTCCCAAAAACACGCCACCTCTCCAAAGGACCTTGGTACTTACTCTCCTCGCGAGATACACCTGAGGAAACCTATAAGCGCACATGAGTCCTTACTACCATGCACTAGCGTTTGGGTTCGCCTCTCTAACATCCGCAGGGAACAAAAGTCCCTCCAAGCTCGTGGAGGCAAAACTCGGCCCCTAGAGGAGAGCGCATCGCCAGGGAAAGCCTACGCAGAGCAAAAGCCTCGCAAAGCTAAGTTCAGCGCTCACGCCTCGAGAATCTCTTCTCTCTCACGAGCACTCATCGTCCCTCGATCGATTCTTTTCCCTCACACTCCATGGACTGCTTGCACGTCAAAGGGGGGCCCTTGAGCATCGCACCTCGAGGACTCTTACCTCTCTAAGCCTTAAACTCCCCCCGGCCTTGCCGAGTCATTGCTCAGGCATACCGCAGCGGCGGAGTCATAGCGCAAGGAGAAGGGTCCTAGCGACGCAGAGCGAACAAAGACATAAAGTTGAAGCAAAATGCCCTTCGAGGGGCACACGTGCGAACTTAATAGCATCTACTTAAAAATATATTACAGACTGCGGAGCAAAAGTCTCTAAGCCAAGTCTTTTAACGGCGCTACAAGCGCATTATTATACAGGAGAGGATCAGGCAGAAGCTTCGTCACCCTCCTCCGCAGACCTTTCCTCTCCAGGCTCGCCCTCGGAGCATGCCTCCTCGCCGTCGTCCTCCCTTGCCTCAGCCCGCTTGAAGCGGCTGCAGAAGTCGTCGACCTGGTCTCGGACGGAGTTGGAGATCTTCCACCCTTCCTCCCCCTCGAGAGGATCGGTCACCGATGTGTAGTCGAAGCCGAGCTGGAGGTGCTGGAGGTTGGTGAAGATGCGGTCGACTGCCACCGCCAAGAGTTGGCGGCATTCCTCCTCGACGACGTCGCGGAGCTCCGCGGCAGGGCCCTGGAGCGTCGTGAAGAGCTTGTCGAAGTAGGCGAGGTATGCGGCGGCGTTGGCGTTGCCCTGAGCAGGGACGTGCGGCGCCTCCACTCCCAGCTTCGCCGCGAGACCGTTGCCCCGAGCCACCAAGGACAGTAACATACGCTCCCGCTGCTGCGACAGCACCCGCGCCGCTTGAGCGCTCTCGGCAGCCTCCACCGCTCGATCTACGGCAGGGCCCACCTGCTTGTTCATCTCCTCCATGTCCGCCATAAGGGCGGCGAGGTCCTGCGACATGCGCTCGCGAGCCTCTTCGGCAAGGCGGCGACCATCCGCAGCACGCCTCGCCCGGGAGTTCAGCCTGGCGTTCATCTGCTCCAGCTCACGGATCCGGACGTCATCCTCGACGCGCCTCTTCCTGAAGCGATTCTCCTGCTTCTTGAATTTCTCATTGTTGTCTCGAGAGACGGCGGCGCGGTACTCCCTCTCCCGGGCTTGGAACTCCTTCTCCGCCTCCTCCTTCCGCTCGGCAAACCAGGTGTTGAAGCGCTCCACGTGCTTCTTGTGGGTAGCCACTTCGCGGTTGAACTTGCCGAGGGCTTCGGCCAGATTCCCCTCCCGGGCCTCAAAGTCGACGCGCTACGCTGACAGCTCCTGCTCCGCCTGCAGCAGCTGCTCGTCGCGCAGACGCACGTCATTCTCGCGCTCGTTCAGCCTTTGCCCCCTGGCATCCAAGGCCGCGCGGACCGCCTCCAGAGAGGTCCGCACGACCTCAGAGTCGGCGAGGATCTTGGCCTCAAGCTGGACAAGCTCGCTATGCTTGTCCGCCAGCGAGGACTCCACCGCCTCCCGCTCCGCCCTAGCCGCGGCCAAGTCGTCGGCCGCCGCCTGGCGCTCGGCCTGGAGGGGCTCCAAGATCTCCTCGGCGTCGCGCACGGCACCCTCGCGGACCTCCTTGGCAAAGCGCAGCGCCTCCTCGCGCTCCGCCTGCAGAGCCAGATCGCTCTGCCGGCGAACCTCCACGGCTGCGTGAAAGGTGGCCCAGGCCTCCGCAAGCTCGCCTTGCCGCCGGGCGATCTCCGCGTCCTCGAGGGCGAGGTGCGCCTCCAACCCGTCCAGGGACTCCCGCACCAGGCGGAAGGCGATGCCGCGGCGTCCTCTGCTCCAGTCCCAGCCACCCAAGACCAGGTCTTGTGAAGCCCCACGCGGCGCGGAGGTCCCAGCACCTGCGTCGAGCTTGAAGAAGGGGGCCTCTGCGCGGGGCCCTGCAGCGTCGCGGGCCTGGGGGCTTGGCGGCGAGTTCTCCCTTTTAGCACCTGCGCTCCACGCGCCGGTGTCGCCGCCCTCAAGCGGCACCTCATCATGAACCTCAGGGGCAGGAGAGGCCTGCCCCGTAGCCACTGTCTCCGCCTCCGCTGCAGAGCTTGGCGGGGGCGGCGGAGGAGCTTCCCCCTCCGTCTCGTCAGCCCTTGGCGGGCTCTGGATAGGCGTTATGTCCGCCTCGGCCTCCTGCTGCGCCGGAGGAGTGGCAGTGCGAGGCGGAGTAGGCGCCCTCTCCGCTTGCTCCTCAGGGCGCCTCCCCTCGAGAGGCGGCGCAGTCGCCTCAGCCTGCGGCGCACCCTTGGCAAGGCCTGCGGTGTCCTCCACCACAGGCCTCGAGGCCTCGTCCGCCGCGGCCTCTGGCGCGGCTCTCTTCACCTCAGCAGCCTTGCGAAGCCTTCGACGCTTCGCAGGCACCAGGTCGCTGGCAAGGAGCAAGGAAACCCGTCAGAAGAGAACGGGCAAGCAGAGATTGAGGAAGAGAAAACCAAGATCAAGATACTTACCCAGCTTTCTTGGCGCGGGTGTCAACCCATGCCATGCCAGGCGAACGCCATGAAGGCGTGGTCCTGGCTCCAGACCCCTCGGGAGGCGCCTCTGCTTTCCTCTTGAGGGGAGCGCCCATTGGCTCCCCAGCCGGCCTGTCATGGGCCGCCTTCGACCGGGGCTCTCGTCGCCCCGCCGCAGCCTCATCGTCGTCGCTACCTTCCCCCTCCGTAACAGGGCGCGAAGGGGCCTCCCTGAAGGGCTCGTCGTCGCCGGACGAGACCTCGATGATTTCCTCGGCAGGGGGCGCAGCCCTTGACGAGCTCGCCCCGCCGGTCGAGGGGTTCGCCCTTGCCGCCACGCCGCCAAGCTCGACGTCCGATGCGGAGGGCGACTCCGCGGCTCCTGGCACCTTCGCCACAGGCATGGCCACCTCGTCCTCCTCCTCCCCCGCCAAGCCAAGTGGGGTAAACGTCGGCATCCGCTCCAGAATCGCCAGGCACGTGTTCATGGAGAGTTGGTGGAGAGGCCTCAGCACCTCAGCAACCGCCACAGGCATGTCCGGGTTGATGAAGAGGACCCCCATGATGGTGGAGACGGCTTCGGGGCGGTGGTCGCAGCAGTGGAGCTGCATCGGGTCCGTGAGGCCCGAGTACATCCACATCGGCTTCTTGTGCGCCTGAAGCGGAGCGATGCGGCGCCTCACGAAGTCCTCCGCAATCATCTGACCGGTGAGGCCATTATCCCGAAGAAGCTTCATGCGGCCCACCAGGTCCGCGATCTGCGGGCTCCGGAAGACCAGCTTGCCCCAGTGGGTGTTCTTCACGGGCGGCGCCTCCGGGACGTCGAGGAAGGAGCTCAGCGACTTGACGCCGATGAGGAGCCACTTCTGCCGGAAGTCATCCACCTTCTTCACCACCGCCGTGACAGGCTTCTCGCCGTTCCACGACATGGGGATGCAGACATCCCCCATGCCGTCCACGATGCGGAAGGAGACGCACCCCGTCCGCTCGAGGTTTGCGGAGCTCCGGAGCGCGTAGAAGCTCCGGAAGAGGGCCACAGAAGGCTGCACCCCCAAGTAAGCCTCGCACAGGTAGGCGAAGATGGAGAGGATCAAGACGGAGTTGGGATGCAGATGGAGAAGATGGATCTGGTAGAACTCCAGAATCGCCTCCAGGAAGGGCGAGTAGGGAGGCACCAGCCCGGCGTAGATGGTGTGGAGGAAGATGGGGAAAAACCCCTTCGGGAGCCGGCCGAGCTTTGCGGCCTGGAGAGCACTGGCGCCGTGCTCGTTGGTCTTCCCGACGACCAAATGCCGGATCTTGTCCAGCGCCGCCTCATTGAAGCGCTCCCCGACCAGGGCGGGGCCAAGCGCCCCTTCCCCCTGCGCGTCCACAGGGGGCTTCGCCATCGCCGCCTTGCCCCTCGCTGAACTCATCGTCGGGAAAGGAAGAAGTGCGGAACAGCGCGGAAGGAGACGAAGATCGCCGGTGTGAGGGAGCTCAGAGGGGGAGATCGAAAGGCCGGGCGCGCAGAATGGAAGCAGTAACGGCTGCTCGAGCCGGCGCGCAGGCTTTAACTCCCGTCTCGACAGTTACCGGGGCGTGGTGGGACCCCCCACGACGCACGCCCCGCCGAAGAGATCGTGTCGTCGCAGACGCGCAACTGATCGACGCGTGTCTCGGGCCGGCCGGACACTTTGGGCCCACGACGCTTCGTCTGAGCCTGGTGGGCTTCGCCGTGCCCGTCATGGGCCCGGGGGATACTGTCGGCCCAGTGGAAACCAGGGTGTGCGGGGGCCCACTCTCCACAGCCCTCGCACGCGACGGTATCGAAGAAATGACTAAGGACCAAGCCAAACGCTTGGAGAGACTCTCGAGGGGAAAAAGTCCTCGACAGGGCCTAAAGGGCAGCGAAGGCCTGAAGAGGCTCCCCCCGCGACTGCCCTTCTACAAGGCTCTCTCCCTTGGAGAGGAGTCAACGCAAATCCCTCCACAAGGCCGCTCAGGCCTTGTAGAGATACTTCGCTGTGAAGCAACCGCCGCAGAGCGCACATGGCCTCTGCCGCGGCCGCAGAGTGACGCGCGCGCCTGCGCGCGGTGACGACGACGCCGCAGTTGCCATTCTGGTGATTAAAGGGGTCAACAAAGCTGTCCCCCCCGCGCCGGACTACGAAGCTTTCCCCTTTGGTGATAAAGCGGATGGCCGGCGTTACGCTCCAACGACGACGTCACCGTGGGCACCCCCACGATCTCTGCGGCACCAGCTGACCGTCCTGCGCGGACGGTGGCTTTCCTGCCTCTAGGCACGGCTTTACGACCATGGACCGAGTCCATGGAGAACCCAGCTGCGGTGCACCCCGCTCCTCCATTTCGTCGCCATGTGGGAACCCTTCCACCGCGCGGGACGCGGGGATGAGGCCCGGGGCGCCTATAAAAGGAGAGGGGGCACCTCCGTAGCAAGGGATCAATCAATCGGACCTTGAGCACTCTACCAGAGCGTAGCCTAGTCGAACTCACTCGAGGAGGAAGAAGACCTTAGTGTTCCCTCCTTGAGCTCCACACTGCCATAAGAGAGCCCTCGGCAAGCTCATTGTACTGTACCCTCTGCAGCGCAATACAGACAAGCAGGAGTAGCGGTGTTACCTCCTCCCGAGGGCCGTGAACCTGGGTACGGGCTGGTGTCTGTCTCTGTCGTGATGTCCCTCCTCAGGCTCGACGAGCACCGTCGCCGTGCCGGTTGAGGGTTGTTTTACCTCCGCGTTCAGCCCCCCTTCGGACAAACTCTTCAGAGTGTGACCACCCCTGTATCTTGGGAGTCACTCTCCGACAGCGAGGACGAGAAAACAAATAAGGAAAAATGCAGGCAAGGGTCAGCGGTATAACGGCACACGAAGGGACCTGCATGCACCAATGGGAGGCAGTAGCCGACCCGATGCAGCAGCAAGACAAACATGGCCCTCACCGGCCTGTCCGAGCCCGAGAGGGCACGCCAAGTCCCGCCGCCACAGTACAGCAGGGGCGCCGCCGACCCCACCATCCCTGTCATCGAAAGCACCTTTCTTTGCTCGTCGTCCACAGGAGGAGCAGATGCCACAACGCCTGAACAAGTTTGGCAAATCACGTAACAACCTTAGTTAAATATCATTTTACAAAAAATAGACCAAACTATCAAACACTTGTAGTTCAAATTTGGATTATTTTTTAAAAATCGGCACAAACTCATTTAACTAGGCGAAATTAGATAGAAATAAAGAAAAATCTTGATACTTTGGGATTATCCATTAAATATGAACTATTCTTTGTCAAAATTATATGGGCTCCAATTTGCGCCATATTTTTTGTACTTTGTTCACAAAAAAATAATTTTTGGCACTTAAAAAAATTAAAAAATAATAAAAATAATTACAAATCACTTCAGCATGATTGTTTTCTATACCAAGATGCACCTATTTGTGGAATATGAGAACATTCTCACAAACTATGCCGTGAGAATGGCCATAACATAGTCATTTGGGTTTAAACTTGTATATGTTTATATATGATATATCTTTTTGTGAATAGTTTTTTTAAACAATTTGTCAGAAATCAAGTTTATCATTTTTCATAGCAACTAGTACACATAAAATGACTCCACGCCAAAGCATATCTCTTTTTGAGGTATTTTTTACTTTATTTGATTTTTCTTGAAAAACGGTCAACATGGTCACCATGACTATTCATCGAAAGAGGTCAAATTTCTAAATATATATATATGTTTCTGTGAGTTAAATGATGATATGGATGTCATATTTAAATTCCTCTATTTTTTCTAAATAATTTACATATTTTATTTGTAAAATTTCGGTTTACAGATTTAAAGATATGAATTATTTCATATTAAATGTAAAAAGGCGAAAATAAAGTAAAATTATTTTCATTGTTAATTTTTGAAATATATTATTACATAATGTTTATTCTAATAAATATTTGGAATTCAAACAATCAAGAAGTGTAACATTATGAAACAGAGATTAACATGATTGATAGTATACAACTGTCAGCAAGTCATCACTTGTTACTTGGAAGGTAACGTGGAAGGAACTCAAATGTTAAGCGTGCTGGGGGTGGAGCAATTTCATATGAGGATGGGTGACCGAATGAGAAGTTTGACTAAGTGTGAGTACTTTGACTATATGTGAGACATTAAGTATGTGACTAATAGAGTAATTCTGAAATAATAATAATAATAAACATAAAAACAGTTTTCTTAAAATAATTTTTTTTGAAAAATCTATGCCAAGGGCTGCGTCGGCGTAGCTAATTTTATTATTTATTTATTTTTTCGAAATTTTTTGTTTTTCAAAAGTTTTTGAAAAACCGTAAACCGACGGCAAAAGGCCGTCTGCGTAGCCTACGCCGACGTTTTTTTTTTACGCCGATGGCAAACTCGGGATAAGCCGACAGGGTGGTACGCCTAGTGGGCTACGCGGACGGAGGGTTTCAGCGTAGTGTTTCCCGCAGTGTCACGTGTGTCGTGATTAATATATGCGTGCGGAGGTTCATTCCTTCCTTCTAGGCTTCGACGTCTCCCATCTATTCGTGTACAAACTATGGAAAAGCACATGCGTGCATACGATGCCTCGCCTACCTTCTACTCTATCTTTACACCAAATGTTCTTTTGCACGCGCCCTGCTCTTATGAACTACAATGGCCAGCTTTCACATATTCCTCGCTTCCTCATGTCTGCGGCCAGCTGCTCGCACCACCCCATAGTTTAGGCACGTCGTACCGTGTCCCTGGTCCAGCATATCGACCCCTCTTTACCTAAAGACTGGTTGTTTGGTAGGTTAATGCATGTCACTACACATGCTGCAGCTGTAAAGAACGCCAAAACTGACTAACTGATCGTATGATACTTCCCTGTAATTCCTGTTAATATTCACCTTTTGCTTCTTTATCGGTCGGTTAGCAAGTTTTGCTTAGGCTTCTTTGTACAGCGGGGATCGAGCTTATCTGCTTTGGTACTGCACTGCATCTGCAGGAACCGCATCGTATCTCAATGTTACATTGAGGGTGTGTTTGGTAGCCTGTATGGGCTTTCCCATCTCATACATGCCCACTCTAGCCATGCTGACTAGGTACAAGTGTGTTTTATGTGTTCTGTTTGGTAGCCCGTATGAGGTAAGCTGGGCTCAGCTGAGAGTTTGTTTGGTGTGCTGTATGCACTGAGCCCTGCCACATATTTAAAAAAAGCAATCAGGTCCCTAAAACAGAAAACCTAAAAGCAATCAGGCCCCTCATTTAGTTCTCTGCCTTCCCCACCGTCGCCGGCCGGAGCAGCCGCCAACGGGAGGCCGAGCTGTTCGACCTCCACGACGCTATCGGCGGGAGGCCGCTTCGCTCCTCTTTGGCGGACGTGAACGCCGGCGAACGCCCACGGGAACGGCGCACGGAACGCCGGCGACATGCGCTCACGGGAACGGCGCACGGAACGCCAGAGGCGGCGCTGGGCGCCGGCGTGGTGGACGACGTACTCTTTGGTGATGGGCAGCGTCGGGGGCGCGGAGATGGGCGGCGGTGTTGCACTGTCCGCTGCGGTGTGGCGGTTTCCTCTACGGTGCGACGGCGTCGGGGGCGCGGTGATGGGCGGGCTCGGGTGCGGCGGTCGGCGGCGGGCTCTGCGGCGGGCGGTCGGCGGCGGGCTCTGCGGCGGCCGGCGGCGGGCTCTGCGGCGATGGCCGATTTCAGAGAAGAGAGAGAGAGGCGCGGTAGAGAGAAGCTCAGGAGAAATGAGAGGGAATGAGAGGTGGGGGTCAGGGTCTGGGGTGGGGCGCGTGCGCGGGCTGTGGGCGAAGCGAGCCTGGTTGGGGAGAGAAGCTCGATTCTGACTTCTCTCCTCAGCCAGGCTGAGGAGGCTTTTTGCACGATGTGGGCACACTAGTGGAAAAGGAGCCTTTGGTTCACCCCTTTAGCCCGGATTTTAAATTGAACCGAGACTAAAGGGGTGCAACCCCGCGGGGCGATTTTGCGAGGGACCTTTAGTCCCGGTTCGTGTAAGGAACCGGGACTAAAGGTCCACTGCATGCGGCAGCAGAGGCGGGTCCCAGCGCCAGAAACCTTTAGTCCCGGTTCGTTTCACGAACCGGGACTAAAGGTCCTCACTTTATCAGCTTCTTCCACCCCTGCTCACTCCATTTTTCCCACCGAGCCCGAGCTCAAAACCATTTCCCCTCCATTTCTTCTCCATTTCCTCTCCCCAAGCCTAGATAATACACAATATTTTACACCATTTGGACAGATTGAAGACACCCCACGGTTAGCAGCTTCATCCTCTTTCCGGCATTGTTTCTTTAGCTCATTTTGCTCATTTCAATTTTTTTGTGTAAGCAAGGTGTTCGATGGAATGCCTAAGTTATGATCTCATTTGTGTATATGTGCAATTTGTTCTCAAACTAAATAATGATTTATGTGTTTTAGTGTGGTGAGGAGCCTTATCGACGTCGATCGCCCGCGCCGTCCCGTCACCGGCACCACCTCGGTGAGCCTCTATATTTTATTTTATTTGATTTTTAAAAACATAGCTTTTATGATTTAGATGCATAGTTACTACTTGTATAATTTTCTAACTTGTATTATATGTATAGTGTCATGGTTCTGATATCCGTCCCCGTCGGTCCTCGTCCGGTCTATGATTCGGATGTGGTATATTTTCAAAACTATTTATTTCATTCTATGTTTCTGGCAATTATGGCGACCAACTTGACATAGAATTATTTTTATCTAGGAGGTAGTTGAACCAGAAATTGAACCTGACCCTATTGTCGAGTTTTTGGATAAAGAAAATAATGATTTGAAAGCAAAATTGAAAAGAAGTGAAGATCTTTATCTTCAATGCTTAGAAGATAAGATGAAATTAGAGCTCAAACTTGCCGACGTGGTCGATGGTAACGAGATCAAGATGGATGCAATGCGCTTGAAGATAAAAAGGATTAGAAAATATGCCATTAATCGGGAGGCTTGGTATCATTATGCTGTGGGTTCAGTATTTACCTTAGTTGCGATTTTGATCGCATTTGTTGTTGGATTTAAATTCTTTAGATAATTTTTATATTTGTTTCAGTTAATGTATGTTTTATGAGAACTATGTATTACCAGTTGTCACTACTCTACTCTTATTTTAATGGATGACATTGTATTAATTAATTTGCTCTTACATATTATTTATGACAGTAGTGTAATAATGGGGTTCGATATACTTTTATGCAATACAGATGAACCGACAATGGATGTACGGTGACCGATGTTGTCCTGAGTTCATTGATGGCATGCATAATTTTCTCCATGTGGCTGAGGCAAACAAGCCGAAGAACGGTTTTATTCGTTGTCCATGTAGTGCCTGCAAGAATATGAGTGATCACTCTACCTCAAAAGTCATTCACTCACACCTCTTGCATAATGGTTTTATGCCTGGTTATTATTGTTGGACCAAGCACGGAGAAACAGGGGTTATCATGGAAGAAAATGAAGAAGAGGAGGATAATGACAAGTATCCTTGGTTCAGTGATACTACAATGGGAGAAGACGAAACTGAAGAAGATCCCATTATTGATGAGCCCGACGATGATCTTCGTCGGGCCATTCGTGATGCACAAATGGACTGTGGAAGTGAAAACGAAAGGTTGAAGTTGGAGCGTATGTTAGCTGATCACGCCAAATTGTTGTACCCAACTTGTCAAAATGACCAGAAAAAGCTGGGTACCACACTTGAATTGCTGCAATGGAAGGCAGAGAATGGTACTTCTGACAAGGGATTTGAAAATTTGTTGAAAATAGTTAAGAAGATGCTTCCAAAGGATAACGAATTGCCCTCTAGTACGTACGAAGCAAAGAAGGTGGTATGCCCTCTAGGATTAGAGGTGCATAAGATACACGCATGCATTAACGACTGCATCCTCTACCGCGGTGAGCACGAAAAACTGAATGCATGTCCTGTATGTGGTGCTTTGCGGTATAAGATCGGGCGAGATGACCCTGGTGATGTTGAGGGCGAGCCGCGCCCCAGGAAGAGGATTCCTGCAAAGGTGATGTGGTATGCTCCTATAATACCACGGTTGAAACGTTTGTTCAGCAACAGAGAGCATGCCAAGTTGTTGCGATGGCACAAAGAAGATCGTAAAAAAGACTTGATGTTGAGACACCCCGCGGATGGGTCCCAGTGGAGAAAAATTGACAGAGAGTTCCCGACATTTTCAGATGACGCAAGGAACTTAAGATTTGGTCTAAGTACGGATGGCTTTAATCCTTTTGGAGAGCAAAGCTCCAGTCACAGCACTTGGCCCGTGACTCTATGTATCTATAACCTTCCTCCTTGGTTGTGTATGAAGCGGAAGTACATTATGATGCCAGTGCTCATTCAAGGCCCGAAGCAACCTGGCAACGACATTGATGTGTACCTCAGGCCATTAGTTGAAGAACTTTTGCAGTTGTGGCGTGAAGAAGGTGTACGTGTGTGGGATGAGCACAAACTGGAGGAATTTGATCTACGAGCTTTGCTTTTTGTAACCATCAATGATTGGCCTGCTCTTGGCAACATTTCAGGACAGTCAAACAAGGGATACAATGCATGCACGCACTGTTTAGCTGAGACTGATAGTATACATTTAGGTAACAAGAATGTGTACCTGGGTCATCGTCGGTTTCTTGTACCCAAGCATCCGTTAAGGAAGAAAGGCAAGCATTACAAATGTGAGGAAGATCATCGGCCGAGGCCTACCCGCCCTTCTAGTTCTGTTATACATGATATGGTCAAGGATTTAAGTGTAATATTTGGAAAGGGTCCTGGCGGACTCACTGTTCCGAATGACGCAAACAACCACGTACCCATGTGGAAGAAGAAATCTATATTTTGGGAGCTGCCCTATTGGATAATGCTAGAGATTCACTCTGCAATCGACGTGATGCACGTGACAAAGAACATTTGCTGCAACCTGCTAAACTTCTTGGGCGTGTATGGGAAGTCAAAAGATGGGAAGTCAAAAAAAAGGTCCACCGAAAGGAAGGCAGGCCCATCAACGTATGAGCGAAGAGATGCATCGAGACGATACTCATTCAGAGAATCAGCCAGGTCCTGCAAGCTACGCTCTTACTAAAGAAGAGAAGAAAATATTTTTTGAGTGCCTTCGCAGTATGAAGGTTCCATCTGGCTTCTCATCAAATATAAAGGGAATAATAAACATGGCAGAGCAAAAATTTCAGAACCTAAAGTCTCATGACTGTCACGTGATTATGACACAATTACTTCCGGTTGCACTGAGAGGGCTTCTACCGGAAAATGTTCGAGAACCCATTGTGAAGCTATGTGCATTTCTCAATGCAATTTCTCAGAAGGTCATCAATCCACTAACTCTAAAAAATTTAGAGAAGGATGTGGTCCAATGTCTTGTCAGCTTCGAGTTGGTGTTCCCACCAACCTTCTTCAATATTATGACGCACCTTGTAGTCCACCTAGTCGAAGAGATTTCTGTTCTCGGTCCTGTATTTCTACACAACATGTTCCCCTTTGAGAGGTTCATGGGAGTCTTAAAAAAATATGTGCATAACCGGGCTAGGCCAGAAGGAAGCATCGTCAAGGGTTATGGAACAGAGGAGGTCATTGAGTTTTGTGTAGATTTTATTCCTGATCTGAAGCCGATCGGTGTTCCTGAATCACGTCATGAGGGGAGACTGCATGGAAAAGGCACCCTAGGAAAGAAAGCAACAATATGTCAAGACGGGGATTCTTTCACTCAAGCACACGACACCGTTCTACATAATTCCAGTTTGGTGGGTCCGTATGTCGAGGAACACAAGAATGTTTTACGCTCCAAATACCCGGAGAAAACTGAAGATTGTATTGATGGAGAACACATGAAGACTTTCAGCAGTTGGTTAAAAAGACGTCTCATTAATGACACCAATGTTGAAGAACAGCTATACTTGTTGGCCACATCACCAGCTTCAACTATATTGACTTTTCAAGGGTACGAGATAAATGGAAATATATTTTACACAGCCAACCAAGATAAAAAGAGCACAAACCAAAACAGTGGAGTCCGCTTTGATGCAACAAACTGCAACGGGACAAAGGACACATATTATGGTTACATAGAGGAGATATGGGAACTTGACTATGGACCTACTTTTAAGGTCCCTTTGTTCAAGTGCAAATGGTTCAACCTACGAGGCGGGGTAGAGGTAGACCCACGATACGGAATGACTACAGTGGATCTCAAGAATCTTTCGTACGAGAACGAACCATTCGTCCTAGCCAGTGAAGTGTCTCAGGTTTTCTATGTGAAGGACATGTCTACCCTACCGAAAAAAAGAAAAGATAAGCAAGCGAGTACATCACACGATGAGCCAAAGCGCCACATAGTTCTTTCAGGGAAAAGAGTCATTGTGGGAGTGGAGGACAAGACAGACATGTCAGAAGATTACAATAAGTTTCATGACATTCCGCCCTTCAAAGTGAACACTGATCCAAGTATCAAGTTAAATGAAGAAGATTGTCCGTGGTTACGACGCAATCAGAAGAACAAGTAAACACTAGATAGGGATATTATTGTTGATGTGTAATATCCGAATGCTTTGTATCAGAAGAACAAGTGAACTGAAGTATTTTGTACATGCATGGAACAAAACACACGATTTCACCTGCATACAGCCCAACGGTGGCTCGTGAGTGCCTGCATATCAAATGCACCGTTGGGCGTATGCAGGGAATCCGAATGCTTTGTATTCGGTCGATGAACTGAAGTATTATGTAGATAGAACCGTCCGGTGGCAAGACATCTCTGATGATCTACAACCGTCCGGCAAGACATCGCTGATGATCTGCAATCGTTTGGAACGGTCGCAGATCATCAGCGACGTCTTGCCGCTGGTTGCCCAAAGATGTCTTCACTGAGTGCTCTCTGCTACCCGGCGAGGGGAGGGGGGCTATATATAGGGTACGTGTGCTTCTTTAGTCCCGGTTGGTAACAACAACCGGGATCTAACGGCTCACAAGTGCTTGAAAGAAACACACTCCTGATCTAACGGCTCACAAGTGCTTGAAAGAAACACACTCCTGATCTAACGGCTCACAAGTGCTTGAAAGAAACACACGATCCGTGTGCTTCTTTAGTCCCGGTTGGTGGCTCAACCCATGCCAAAGGATTTGATTTTTTGAGGTGTTTATCACTTTATTACATTTTTTTTAAAAACGATCAAAACGGTCGCTATGACAAATCATCGGAAGAGGTGATATTTTCTAGAACTATCAATGTTTCTGTGATATAACCACTAGTTGTGTACCTTAAAATGATTTTTCCAAAAGTTTCAGACCAAACTATCAAACAGTTGTAGTTCAAATTTGAATTACTTTCGATAAATCAACATAAACTCAATTAACTAGGGGAAATTAGTTAGAATTCAAAGAAAAAACTCATACCTGGGGATCATCCATCATATGTGCACCAATCTTAGTGAAAATTAGTTGGGTGCCATTTGGAGTCATATTTTCTGTACGTCCTTCACAAAAAATCTCATTTTTTCCACTTAAAAAAAGGAAAAAACTATTTATGAAAATAATTTGAAGAATCCCTTTGGCAAGGTTGTTTAATATACCAATATGCACCTATGTGTGGAGTATGAAATCTTTATCACAAACTATGCCGTGGAAATGACCATAACTTGGTCATTTGTCTTGAAACTTCTAGATGTTCATACATGATGGACCTTTTTGTGAATACTTTTTTTGCAAAAGTTGGCAAAAATCAAGTTTATCATTTTTCATAGCAACTAGTACACATATAAGGATCCCATGCCAAAGGATTTGATTTTTTGAGGTGTTCATCACTTTATTACATTTTTTCTTAAAAACGATCAAAACGGTCGCTATGACAAATCATCGGAAGAGGTGATATTTTCTAGAACTATCAATGTTTCTGTGATATAACCACTAGTTGTGTACCTTAAAATGATTTTTCCAAAAGTTTCAGACCAAACTATCAAACAGTTGTAGTTCAAATTTGAATTACTTTCGATAAATCAACATAAACTCAATTAACTAGGGGAAATTAGTTAGAATTCAAAGAAAAAACTCATACCTGGGGATCATCCATCATATGTGCACCAATCTTAGTGAAAATTAGTTGGGTGCCATTTGGAGTCATATTTTCTGTACGTCCTTCACAAAAAACCTCATTTTTTCCACTTAAAAAAAGGAAAAAACTATTTATGAAAATAATTTGAAGAATCCCTTTGGCAAGGTTGTTTAATATACCAATATGCACCTATGTGTGGAGTATGAAATCTTTATCACAAACTATGCCGTGGAAATGACCATAACTTGGTCATTTGTCTTGAAACTTCTAGATGTTCATACATGATGGACCTTTTTGTGAATACTTTTTTTTGCAAAAGTTGGCAAAAATCAAGTTTATCATTTTTCATAGCAACTAGTACACATATAAGGATCCCATGCCAAAGGATTTGATTTTTTGAGGTGTTCATCACTTTATTACATTTTTTCTTAAAAACGATCAAAACGGTCGCCATGACAAATCATCGGAAGAGGTGATATTTTCTAGAACTATCAATGTTTCTGTGATATAACCACTAGTTGTGTACCTTAAAATGATTTTTCCAAAAGTTTCAGACCAAACTATCAAACAGTTGTAGTTCAAATTTGAATTACTTTCGATAAATCAACATAAACTCAATTAACTAGGGGAAATTAGTTAGAATTCAAAGAAAAAACTCATACCTGGGGATCATCCATCATATGTGCACCAATCTTAGTGAAAATTAGTTGGGTGCCATTTGGAGTCATATTTTCTGTACGTCCTTCACAAAAAATCTCATTTTTTCCACTTAAAAAAAGGAAAAAACTATTTATGAAAATAATTTGAAGAATCCCTTTGGCAAGGTTGTTTAATATACCAATATGCACCTATGTGTGGAGTATGAAATCTTTATCACAAACTATGCCGTGGAAATGACCATAACTTGGTCATTTGTCTTGAAACTTCTAGATGTTCATACATGATGGACCTTTTTGTGAATACTTTTTTTGCAAAAGTTGGCAAAAATCAAGTTTATCATTTTTCATAGCAACTAGTACACATATAAGGATCCCATGCCAAAGGATTTGATTTTTTGAGGTGTTTATCACTTTATTACATTTTTTCTTAAAAACGATCAAAACGGTCGCTATGACAAATCATCGGAAGAGGTGATATTTTTTAGAACTATCAATGTTTCTGTGATATAACCACTAGTTGTGTACCTTAAAATGATTTTTCCAAAAGTTTCAGACCAAACTATCAAACAGTTGTAGTTCAAATTTGAATTAATTAAAAAAATTCAACATAAACTCATTTAACTAGGGGAAACTAATTAAAAAAATCAGTTTGGAATCTTTAAATCAAAGAATATAAAACAAAACAGAAAAGGAAACTAGAAACAAAATAATTCAAAAAAAAGTAAACCAAAGTATATAAAAGAAAACAGAAACAAAAACCAGTCAAAAGAAAAAAGAAACTAGAAACTAGAAAATAGAAAAAAGAAAAAAAAAACACTTATAGTCCCGGTTGATAACACCAACCGAGACTAAAGGGCCGCTGGGCTTCGCGCGCGTTTTTTCGCGGCCCAGACAGACCTTTAGTCCCGGTTGGTGTTACCAACCGGGACTAGAGGGTCTTTAGTCCCGGTTCGTGGCTGGAACCGGGACTAAAGGTCCTTTTCGCGGCGATTTGGGTGGTTTCCACCGATTTTTTTTCAATCTTTCCCCCAAATCGACGCCTCCGCCTCCTCCTCTCCCACGCCTCGGGCGATTTGCGCCGCCGACGCCACCGTCGCCGCGCTCCTCCGCCTCTGACGCCGCCGTCGCCGTCGCCTCCGACGCCACCGTCGCCGCGCCCCTCTGCCACCGTCGTCGTCGCCTCCGACGCCGCCGTGTCGCCTCCGCCTCCCACACCGCCGTCACGCCCGACGCCGCCTTCCCCGCGTTCCTCCGCCTCCACGCCCTTTCCACCGTCCCCCGCGATCCGTCCGCGACCCCCGCCCGGTCGCCGCGGCAGCCGGCGCCGCTCGGCCCTCTCCAAAGGTCCGCATCCCTCGCCCCCGGTCCTCTCTATGTCTAGCCGCCGTGCATACTTTTTCGCAATGAATACACATGAGCAATTTCTGCCTCGGCACTGCTGTGATTGCTTGTAGTTGTGATTGCTCTAATTTCCTTGACGATGCATATGTGCATGATGACCGTGAGCCCAGTCTATTCTGATATGAATTTTGTAGCATGAAGTTGTTTTTCATGCATGGTTCACTCCCTTTAAATTGCAGGTGTAAACTGAAGCCTCACAGGAAGCTGTGTATAGGTTTTGATAGATTTCTGAAAATGCTGTTGTACATGACCAAGCTACTTTTGATTTGTGTATTAGTTGGAGAAGATGGCATGTTGGATCATCATGATGAGAGTTCTAGATTGCAATTGGAAAATATTATGCGAATAAGTTTCTTAGTAGTTGATTCGATAGTCGAGTTGATGGAAAGTTGCACGCTTGAGGGAGTGGAATAAAACTTTGATTTGACTGGATTTGTGTGTACTGCATTTTTAATATCTTTAGGTCTTAAAAGTATTAAAGAATATGCAACTTGTATTTATTTGATGGGTATATATGTGTCTAACAAAATATACCGTTTGTTGAGAAGTATTATATATGATTTTAATTCGGTTGAGTTACTTTTCTGAATCATCTATATTCTTTATAGACTTGCTCAACCATGGTGTTCGTGTGGCTAGGATTATAATTGTAATTTTTAATGATATTACACATGTATAAGTGTTATGGTTATGTCAATGTACATTTTTTGACTTATAAGTGCTTGAGGGTGATATGTTAGTTCACTCCTTCATTTTAGCAATGTATTATGCATGTGTATGCAAAGTAAGAACAAATACACTAAATAATTATGCATGCTTTCCTTAGGTGCTAATAGTTCCTGGCTGCTGCTAGTGAGCAACATGATCTGGTGGTGCTAATATTGCTGAAATGATTTTAGCAATGTATCCTTGGATAGATTTGGCAAGATCTCTTACCATGTTTAAATAGTGCAAGACATTTTCTCTACTTATTTTGTATGTCGAGGGCTAGGTGTTTGCAAGACATTCTCTACTGTTTTTTGCTAGAGCTGATATACAATTCATTATACAGTTGTTTTGATTGATATACAATTCATTATACAACTTGCAGGAGGTCCTTGCTGCTCGGGTGTGTCCACGGCTTGCAGGAGGTCTTGCTTCTCGCTGCCAAGACGAACCTAGCTTGTATGATGAATTTGCCATTTGTTCTCACTCTTGGCTAGATTGATTGCTACATTCCTGATGTTTCAGTCCATGTTGAGTGTCTATCTTTGTTTTGTAAATTGAGATGATTGTAAATGTGTTAGATATGAAATTGTAATATATGATCCATATATATTATGGTGTGTTAGATATGCAAATTGAGATGATTGTAAATGTGTACGAAAAAAGATGATTTTGTGTTAGATATGCACAATTCTAAAATATGATCCATATATATAGTTTTATGTTAGGTATGCAAGATGAGCACACACTGTTTTCTTCGCTGCCACCTTGTTGTGCTATATGATCCATACTTGTTGCAATTATTGTACTTGTATATGTTTTTCAGATGAATAAATGTAAACTTGATTATAATGCCCGAGCTATGGATTGCAGGTACATTTGAGCTATGGAGCACTTGCGAGACGAGCAGATAGAAGAAGCACAATTTCAACGAGACGAGGAGATGGAAGACCAAATGGAACAACTTATTTATAACGATGCCCGAGCTGGAGGAGATGTAGATGATTATGAATTTGAACAATTTTTGAACGACTTTGGTGATGGAATGGAGTCACGAGATGTGGTGATAACAAACTCCGGCGGAGAGGTGTATATGTGTTTATAATAAATATGGCGATATGTTGTTGTTAACTACATGCATTAATTGATTTGTGTTGCATTTATTAACGACTCATTTTTCTTTTAGCCATCCGGATCGAGCAAATCTGCCAAAAAGCAGCCACCATGTGCTCCTCGAGGCAAGGCAAAAAGAATGACGAGCGAGGATCCAAAGTTACCGATTGAGGAAATTGCTGATTCCGGCGAACCGCTCGAACCAAAACAGAACCGCAGCAAATTTATAAGTCAAGCTGGAGTTATTGTTAGGGACATGATCCCAATCAGCATACGCGAATGGAATAAGCCGGCGGCCGCAGATGTGGAGGACCCATGTTATGTCCACCAAGTTCTTAAGGATTTGGTCTACAACACGCTGTTGTCACATTTCACCCTCCCGCCAGATCTCTCTAAAGTGAAGAAGGACAACCTCAAGAAGTGGACTCTTATTAAGATGGCGGAACAATTCCGGAACTGGAAGAAAAAGTTATGGAATCAATATGAACAAACAAAAGAAGAGCCAGATTTCAGTGGAGCACAAGGGAAGAAGTTAGAATCTGAATGGGCGGCGTTTAAGGCGTATAGGGAATCACCTATGGCTGTGGCCCGATCGGAGATAAATAAGTTGAATGCTGGGCTGAAGGTACACCACCATACATTGGGGACAGGTGGCTACAAGAGCGCCATTCCTAAGTGGTTAGCTTATGAAGAAAAACTGGTTCGATCGGGGGTCCGTCCAAAGACACTTGACTGGCCCGAGAGGTCAAAATTCTGGTTGTACGCGCATGGGGCAGTGTTGGACCCAGTAACCGGAGATATTGTTGGAAAAGGAAAATGGAAGGATCTCGTTGACAGAATCAAAAAGAAGCTTGAAGATGCAATTAATGATGTTCGCAATGGTGTGTTCAAACCCGATAGAGAGGATGACGAGCTGACACGGGCCCTGGGGAATCCTGAACATGTTGGACGAGCTCGAGGCTTTCCTGGCGGTGCTACGTTTAAGACTGCGTGGCCGGAATCCGCTCACACTTATAGAAGCCGTAGAAGAGGTAAGAAGAAGGAGGCCGACCGGATATCAGCATTGGAACGTGGCCTGAAGGAGACACAGGCGGAACTTAAAGCATTGAAGGAGCAAAGAACGGAACCTCAGGAGCGGCACCAATTAGATCATGAAGCAGATGCCGCCCCATCTCAGCGTAGAAGCAGCGTTGGTTCCACGCGTCAAGTCGATGGTCCCTACCCAGTGGATGACATCACAGAGCCTACAGGTTGTGAGCTACATATAGCAATGAGAAACATAACTTTGAAGGTGGCGGTGGGGCAAGCTTTAGTAATTCAACCTGGAGAACTCTACCATTGTGGTCAAATTCCAGATGGCTACGCTCGTGTCGGGGTGGACGAAATTATGCCGGGATTTGAAACCTTGGAACTTGAGTTACCTGGAGGTGACGAGGAGAAGACGTTGGCAGACGTCAAGCATGCCTTCGCCCTATGGCCCAAGAAATACATCGTCCTTTCAGAACAAGCAAAGTCCACTCCTCGTTCTAGGAGTCCAGCTCACCAGCAAAGTCCACTCTTCCTCGAGAGGGATCAAAGACGGAGTCCATCTCCACCCCATCAGCAAAGCCCACACCTCCCCGATAGGGACCCCTGCCCGAGTCCATCTCCAGCTCAACAGCAAAGCCAACCGCCCCCCGAGAGGGTTCCTAGCGCGAGGCCATCGCAGTCTGTGCCAGTCCGCCAGAATGTTAAGTCGCTCTCGAGTAGGCGCCAGTCTGGTTCTCCTGTTAGGAAGAAACCTAGAAAGCAGAAAACACCGCCGCCTACTCCAAAGTTACCTTGGGAGAGAACCGTCGAGGAAAACGATACCGCCTGCAAAGAACATACGGATGCCTGGCTTGCTGGCGTGAAACAGAAAGCGTTAGCGAAACAATTGCCTCCTGCAAAATTTACTGCCGGAATTCCTCAGGAGAAAATTGACCGTTGCATCGATGCCCTATACAACCCCCCACCATCGCCGCCAACAGACTATGATCGCAACATTGGTAAGTCATATGACGAAGAGATGGATGATCGATCGAAAAAAGGGAAACAAGTTGCCCAACTCGGAGAACAAGACGCACAGTCGGCCCCCCCGCTCAAGGTGCTTGATGACAGAGTTCTCAAAAACATCAATGTGCGGGAGCTGGTATATTCGGGAGATGATATCCCCTTCGCGGATGTTGTTCGTACTTATGTTCACGGGGAGAATTTTGTCGACGGCGACTTACCCACAAGAATGCGTCAATTTCAAGCCTGGTACAAGAATACCGTAAAGGAGACGAATAAAGACGCTCTCATGATGGCAGTTAAGGAAGAGCATTATTTCCAAGAATACTCCATTGTCCTTTACTTCGCCGAAATCTTTCAGTTATACAATCTCCGGGCCCTCGACAAAGCTATCATTAGTTCCTATTGTCTGTAAGTGATATATTCCTGTAATTTAATGCTTTAATTAGCTCTACTCGTTCATTGTCTGTGATAATCCTCTCTATAATTTTTTGTTTGCTTTATTACGCAGAATGAAGATGCTCGAATGCAAGAAGCAGAAAATCAACCACATTGGGTTCATTGACCCCTCTATAATGCATGAAGATAACATAATTGATCCAATACTTAACAAGGATACACCCGGTAATTTGCTAATGTTTTTCAAGCGACAAGCTTACAAAAAATATATATTATGGCCTTACAACTTCAAGTGAGTGTTACTGCTTATTACACATTCTATTTTTCTCACCCGATGTTAAGTTTAATTGATGAGTTATGCATGACTATTTATAAACGTGCGCAGCTACCACTACATTCTTATCGTTATTGACTTGCGGAAAGGAGAAATTGTTGTCCTTGACTCGTTAAGAAGATGCCCTAAACAATACAAGACCTGTTTTGATTTGGTGGCAAGGTACTTTCTTTTCTTATCGGCTTTTTCGTTCATTTCCTAATATCAAAGAATTTATGACTCATTCATTTATTTTCTTGTCATGCAGCGTTTGGAAAATGTTCCTCGCGGAACATCCGAACAGTGGATGGCCAGAGAAACTGCGCTGGCGTAGTAACGATGTAAGTAGTACTATAACTAGTCCCATGCACCATTATCATACTTTATTATTATTTGATTAAATTCTATTCTTCTATAGACTTGCCTTAAACAGCCAATAGGGACTGATCTATGTGGATTCTACGTTTGCGAGTACATGCACACTGTGGTCAACGAGAGTTTGAAGAGCAAAAGAAGTATCGAAGTACGTAAAGCTCTAGTCACAACATTATTTTTGTACCATCAATCGTGATGAGTTTTATTCATTTCATATCTCATGTATTCATTGTGATGTCATTTTTTTACAGTTGGCAAGAAAGCGCAGCGAGTTACCAATAAAGACCCGCTTCAGGGCACTTGCAGAGGAGTTGACGGGATTTTACCTCGACCATGTCATACCGGAGACCGGAGAGTACCACTATTTTGACTAGTGCAGACATGTAAAATATAGTGATCTCCATGTAACAAAGTACTTCTAAGTATCTGGAACCGGGAAACGTGATCTTCATGTACCACGCGTACTTAATTGTGTATGTGTTATCAACACATGATCTTCATGTAATTCAAAAAAAAAACACATGATCTTCATGTAATTGTATATATGCATGATGCAACTTCATCTAGCTTCGTATAATAATTTATACGTGTTTTTCGCGCATCGAAGTCGTAGCATCCGAAACCCCTACCCCGACGCATCGACGTGGTACCATCCGAAACCCCCTACCATCACGCATCGACTATAGAATCGACGTGGTACCATCCGAAACCCCCTACCATCACGCATCGACGTGGTACCATCCGAAACCCCCTACCATCACGCATCGACGTGGTACCATCCGAAACCCCTACCCAGAAAACCGGTCGAAAAAAAAAAAAAGCAAAACCCTGAAATGAAAATAAAACAAAACCCTGAAATGTAAAAAAAAAAAACCCTTAGTCCCGGTTCGTAACACGAACCGGGACTAAAGGGTTCGCCCCCGCGCGCCCTGCCGCGGCCACGTGCGGAGCTCTAATTGGTGGGGGGGCTGTAGTCCCGGTTCGTATTGAACCGAGACCAAAGGGTGGGGGGGCTCTAGTCCCGGCTTGGTAGTCCCGGTTGCTACACCGGGACTACAGCCCCTCTGGAACCGGGACTAGAGCCCCGATTTCCACTAGTGGCATGGCCCAAGAGACACAACCCAACCTACCAAACAACAAAAACTTGGGTGGGGGAGATTATCTGAGGGCATACGGGCTACCAAACACACCCTGAGTGAAACAAGGAGACAGCATGAGCCACGTGACATGACCAAATGAGGGATGATCTGTTTCTGTACACACCTGTCTAGCACGCGCAATATGGCATGCAAGGCAAGCAACCCTATATCCATATTGCATAGGCAACGCCTAGCATGATATCCTCCTCTACATATATACTTACCTTTATAGCTAGCGCTACCTTATAGCTTCTACGTCCGGATGCATACTAGATCAGTATCTACAATCTAGCTATAGCAATCATACATCTTACAGGCTCGAACCGAATGGCGGTGGTCGGCGGCAGCAAGAGGACGTGGGTGGTGGACGTCGAGAAGACGCTGAAGGAGGCCAACAAGTCGGTGGAGGTGTCGCGATGGGAGCGTCACTGCATCTACCGTGTCCCAGCGTGCATCAAGGACATCAAGAGCAAGGCGTACCAGCCGCAGGTGGTGTCCCTGGGCCCCTTCCACCATGGAGACCCCAACTTGCTTCCCATGGAGGAGCACAAGCGCCGGGCGCTGCGGCACCTGCTCCGCCGTGCGGGGCGGCCGCTCGACGACTTCGTCACCGCCGTCGAGCACGTCGCGGAGCAGCTTGAGAGCGCGTACATGGATCTCGCTGTCGAGTGGCGAGCCGGCATCGGCAGCGGGGGCAGGGAGCGGTTCCTGGAGATGATGATCGTCGACGGGTGCTTCCTGCTCGAGGTGATGAGGACGGCCGCCGGGAAGAACGTGGACGACTACGCCAACAACGACCCAATCTTCAGCCGTCACGGGATACTATACATGGTGCCGTACATCCGGCGCGACATGCTCATGCTGGAGAACCAGCTGCCGCTACTCGTCCTCCAGAAGCTCAACGCCGTTGAGAGTGGAAAGCCACCGGTAACTGCTCCCACATGAAAGTGAAATTTATAATAGTCAAATCTATATCCAAATACCGAAACATATATGATGTCTGGACACATCTACTCCCTCCGTTTTTATTTATAAAACGTTTTAGCTTTTTGCTATATGAACATGCATTTACATGAATCTAGACATCATTTAATATACATGTTCATTCACTTTAGTTTGCACGTGTACACCATATAGAAAGCCTAAAACGTCTTATATAGAAAAACAGAGGGAGTAACAATTAGAAAATTCGACTGTAAAATGATAATGATATATGATGTCAATTTATGCTCTTAGTTTTTCGTGAAAACAAAATCCCACTTTTTCATATTATATTATGCAAATAGTAAAAATATATATATTATATACTCTCTCATCTCTGCGCTAGCTAGCTTGCTAAAATATCTTATATCGTGAAACAGAGGGAACAGAGGGAGTACACGAAGGAGCTCCTTACCGTGTAACCATGGGCACGGTTAGCGCTGACACGCATCCACTTACGCGGGACCCATCGGCTCTCTCTCTTTCTATCCTTATCTCTTCATGTACATCTTCTTCCTCCCGTAGCAGAAAAGCTTCACGTGTATTGACCATTGGTAGAATTCCTCTCCTACTCGACAATGGACCTCCGCAAATCCATCATCGCCATCGCTGATGGAAGCGCTCCACCGCCTCCTCTACTTCCTCCAACGTCATCTCTCCTCCATCTTCCCCAAACCGAGTGTAGGCCGTCGGCGCCGGAGGAAAGGGAGATGGGTGGCGGTTGGGAGGGGGGGCGGGGGTAGAGGGATGGTCGGACAGCGGCAGATCGGCTAGCAAGGCGGTGTCAGAGCGCTGCCGGGCACGGCCCCGTGGCCGGCGGCGGGTCGGTCTTTGCCGGTGGCGGGGGTGATGCAGGTGGTGGTGGTAAAATCCGGTGGCAGTAGTGGGCGTTCTCCATCCCTGTCCTCTCCGGTGGTGCGGCGGCGTTCTTCTTCCCCATCCTCTCTGACATCTCCGACAAGCACTCTCCGACAAGCATTGTAGCACTCTCCACAGGCACTCTCCGACAAGCATTGTAAGGTCACCCGTAAGTTAGCACCGCCCGGGAGTAGAACGCTAGTTAAAAAATTAAGGTTATAGAAAAAGTCTGCAAGAGAATCGGTAGTAGCCCATTGGTTTGGTTGCGTGTTGCCCATCCCAACGACTTCAGTTTGAATACCATGGAGAGCGAATCTTCCTGAAGTTCACGAATGAGATTTTTTTTGTCTTCCGAAAAGTGTGCAAGGAGGCAGCAACATAGCTACTCCGTAGTTGATATTCTACGCCCGCTGGTCTTAGACAGTGATATGACATTCCCAATCTAACTTTGACAACTCTTTTTTGTAGAAGTACATACATATACTGTACTAGATTTTTTTTTGAGACAAATCATATGATTTTCCAATATCCGATCTAAATATTTACGGCCAAAGTCTGTGCAGGTATCAGTCGGATAAGTCAAGATATATCTATTAAATGAAACATAACTTATCTTCTTTGCGACTTCGATATCTTTGGCTAACCATTTGAATGCTTGCATGCATGGATGACGGCTAGAACGACGACTTCGTCAACAGAATGGTGCTAAGGTTTCTGGCCCCATCTTCCCGGCCACTACAACCAGGCATTGGCCTAGGACTCCATCCACTCGATGTGTTTCGCCGTAGCATGCTCTTTGGTGAATACCAGAAAATCCCGAGCTCCCGGGACACGCAGGACAACGACATCATCCGGTCGGCAGTGGAGCTCTACGAAGCTGGCATCCGGTTCAGAACGAGCAAGTCGATCAGCCTACATGACATCCGCTTCAGGCACGGCGTCCTAAGCATGCCGACAGTGCCCGTCGACGACTCCACCGAGTACATGTTCCTCAACATGATGGCGTTCGAGCGGCTGCACGTCGGCGCCGGAAACGACGTGACCGCCTACGTGTTCTTCATGGACAATATCATCGACTCCGCCAAGGACGTGGCTCTGCTGAGCTCCAAGGGGATCATCCAGAACGCGGTCGGCAGCGACAAGGCGGTCGCCAAGCTGTTCAACAGCATATCGAGGGATGTGGTGCTCGAGCCGGACAGCGCGCTCGACGCCGTGCAGCGGCAGGTGAACGGCTACTTCCGGCAGCCATGGAACATGTGGCGCGCCAACCTCATCCACACCTACTTCAGGAGCCCGTGGGCGTTCCTGTCCCTTGCCGCTGCTGTCTTCCTCCTCGTCATGACAATCATGCAGACAGTCTACACCGTACTGCCGTTCTATCGGGACAGCAGCCCCCCATCGGCTCCATCACCGATGTGATCCGCCTTCTTCCGACAGCTACTAAAACTTCTTATATTAATCGATCTACACCGGGGATCATCTTGTGTTTCTTGCTGCATACATGCGTGAATTGGGTTTGCTTTTCGATTTTTTTGTTTCTGTCCGATTTTGGGTTGTGTGTATAGGGCTAGTAGCACTGTGCGAAAACGATAATTGGCGTGACTGTACTGGGTATGTTTTGATTAAACATCGTTTCCACGCTGCAAGGTGCAGAAGAGATTATTTATGACACTAAGTGCTTTTTTCAGAAAAAATACAATGTTCACATGTCGATGCATTGATAAATAAAATCTCTACTACATAATATAGCTAACGGTGACCGTCGTACACTCGTACGTCACACGTTTTCGCAATGTAATTCTCTTGTTCTTGGTAATCACCCCGCACTCCAGATATAGGGGTGGAATTGTGAAATTACCGAAGGGATAAGAATCCCCAATTTCTTTCTCACCCATCGGCTGCTAGAGCAATGGCGCTCGATTCTCCCCCAAATGACCCGCCTCTGTTCTCCTTCCTCCCCCTCTACTTTCCAGTGCAGTAGTACAAATAGGTGATGAAGTCGCCGCCTCATGGCCATGGTCTGTGCCGCGCCGGCCAGTGCGACACCAGGCTACTGGCCGTTGGGTGTACCGCGCGTGGCCGCTCCTTGCCACCGGATCACGCCGTAGTGGCCACCGGACGTAATCGAAGGAGCGAACAATCCTACACCAGATCGACGTCGGCGACCGCCTTAAAGTCATCTTTACCTATACGAGAACAGCTCCTCGCCCTTGAACTCATCCATTCCCCCGTGATTTAGGTTCTGTTTGGTTCATTCGCTATGAAAAAGTGGTTAGGGCACCCCTAACCACGTGGTTTGTGATAACCATTTTTCATATTTTGTTGTGTGTTGGTTCGCCAAGTTTTATGTTTTGTTGAAGGGATAAAAAGTGGTTAGGGATAGCCATATTTATGTTTATTTTGAGGGATTATAATGCTTAGAGTCATATGGTCAACTATTTTTAAGATGGTGAGAAAACTCATAATATATTTACAAAAGGAAAACGTTTGTTTAAATAGCTATACTATAATTTGGAGAGGGAAATTTCTTATGTGTTAAAGTAAAATATCAGCATTTGACATAACTTTTTTTAACTATTTAAAACGAAAAACTTTGTTTAATATTTAAAACTGAATATTTTGTTCAAATAATTAAAAGGGAAAGTATTTTCAAATATTCTGAATATATAATAGGAAAATGTTTTCAAATATTTTGTCCAGAGTACTTTACATGAGTAGATCAATATTTTGCCTACATGATTTATATAATTATTGGCTGAAGTACTACTGCAGATCTAAGACTTTACTGTATATTGGGTAGACAATTATTTTCTATCACATGTTTATTTTGTCATGTTTCTTTTTTGTTCATGTACTGGTTTATAGAAAACTACATGTACAGGTTATTACACATGATTCTTATTTGTTGATGTAGTACTATTTTTTGCATAAGCCGAACAATGTTATATTTGTAACAACTATATGCTTAGTGTAGTTACATTTTAGATTAGCCTCATGCGCCGGTTTAGAGACAGATTGAAGATTTTGAGTTTGCATTGTCAACCTGCTTTTTGAGAGGCGAGGGACTAAAGCAAACACTATCAACTTCACTTGGAACCTAACCGACGTGCATCAGGTTCATTCTTAATGAAAATTTATGTTCAGTTCATGTTGTTTTTAGGGATCAGGTCCAGTCCACGTATAGATGTTGTTTATGTTGCAAATAACATCTTTCTCGTGTTTCCAGGACCCAAAAATATTTTCATTTACATATGTTTCCTTAATCCAAAACTCTTTAAATGTAAGTTTGAAATATATGACTAACTAACATTTTCATGACCCCATAGCAACGCATGGGCATTTAACTAGTAGACTTAAAATTTACTAGACCAAGGGATACGGACCACTCCATGTTAAGGGCTCCAATGATTAGTGACGGACCACGCTATTGCTCAGAGGTCAATCTTCTCCTTTATGCATGTCTATCCGTAGTTATCTTGGATGATATTCTACTAGGAGTACTCCTTGCATCTTTAGCTTGGAGCATGAACATATGGTATCGGTGAAGCAGGACCTAGGTGCACTAGGGCTCAACACCGACAAGAGAAAAGCATGGAAGGGGATGTAAAAAAGGTAGAAACACTACTAGGGATATGCCTACTGCAGACGAACAGAAATGGCTTACCGCTGGCGAACGTGTGTGCGCCAGTGGCGCTCCGCCAGTGGTAGCACATACCGCTGGCGAACAAGCTGTTCGTCAGCGGTAGGGATGGTTACCGCTGGCCTCTGTTCGCCGTAGGTAAATTTGTGCGCCAGCGGTATGTTTTCCGAATTTTATTTTTTTATTAAAAATTGCATTACAGGAGGTATTTCATACAAAATTCCAGAAAATCAATAAGTACATAGACCAAATATTGATTCATCACATATGCATTACAAACATGTTCATCACCCATGCAGTACACAAATAGATTGTTCATCACACAAGCATCGAAATTAAGTCAGTCGCAAGTTTTCCAAAACAAGTAGTCGGGTAAGTTACAACCATCACATAGACATATATAGAACCTAGCTAGAGACGATGAGGGGTAGATCACGAGGAAGTTGGTCTTCATCCGGTTCTAGCTTCCAGGTCCAAGCTTCTAGCTTCCGGCTCCTCCTTCGTTGCTCCACTCCTTCATCCCTATACACAACACATATATAGTGTCAGAAAATTTAAATTAAATTATCGAGATATTGAAAAAAGAATATAAATTAAATCATATGAGCGTTAGACACACGATTGGATCCTACACCATCAAATCTAGGTTGGCTTCTTCTTCGTCGGCTTCGGCTTCGGCGGGAAAGGGCGACAACCATCTAACGAGTTGAAGGGTCTGTTGTCACCCTACTATTGTATGAGCATTTCAATCACGGTGTTAGACGTTGGTTGGTCCGTGAGGTAGAACGTCCCGCCAGCGTGGCATACATCCCTGCAGATTACTCGCGCAATCATCTGCTGGATGCGTCCAAACTCCTGTCGGATAGTGGCATCAGAGGCATCCGCCATGTTCTTAGCCCATGCGTCCATAGCGCTTGGAAATCGTAGACGTTCCTCGTCCATGAGGTAGTCCCGCATTTGAATGATGACATACCAGGCGTCCCTCATACTACCTGGCGCCTTCTTGATGCAAGGGAACTCGATCATGTGGCCGAATGCATTCTTTCCTTGCCTTAAGTTCGACCTTGTTACTTTGCCTCCCGTGTAGACGTAGCCGTTGAGAGCATCATCGAGAACCCTCTTGATGTGGGTGTAGTCCTTCTTCTTCTCAAGACTCCCTGCATCAAGAAAAAGTGAAGATGAATGTTTAGGGTATAAGACGCTGAGGGTGCCGTATTGGTTTCTGTGCAAAACTGATATGGGCACGACGGGGGAGGTGCAGCCCAATTTCAGGACTCCACCAAGTTAGGTGTATTCGTCGTGTGTTGCTATTTTAAATAATTAGAGTTTTTAATACTTATGAGTTTGGGCTTGGTTTGGGCCTGTCCAACCAAGTCAACGTAGGGTCCATTAGTGGGGCGGTACTGTAGCGCGGTACTGTAGCACCCCTCCCCTCATATAAGGAGTTGCTAGGCATCGTTTTAGGGTTAGCTTGAGTTTAGATTAAAAACAGTCCATAGACTTTGAGCTCGTTGGTGAAGCATCCCTCCGGGGACGGCGATGCCGTTTATCAGTTTGTAATAAAGATTGCTGCGAGGGTGCTTGTGTTCATCAAGTGTTATCGTGCTCGGGTTAGAGGCGTGGTGATCTTCATCACGTTGCTTGCTGGATTTATTCCCCACCTTCAGGTGACGCCGTTGGTGTTGTTGGAAGGATTTATTATCCGGGTTTCTCGCTGTGAAAGATCGGGACAAAAATCAGAGGATCATCCCCTTGATCCTTTTATCATGTGGTATCAGATTATTGGGTTTATCACAGTGAGTGTTGGTTGATCAATCTGCCAGATTAATTTCGGTGGAGATTGGTTCAGGCGGTTGGCTGTGTTCGTCGGGAGATTGGTTTTCTTCCGATTGGAGGCGATCTGATTGATTGCGTGGAGGTGATCGTGAGGATAGAAGCAGTGTATGTGGTGTTGTTTGGCAGCGGCGTCCAAGCAGGTCGGTCGGATTGGGTGCAGATCGCTGATTGTCAAGATTCAAAAAAAAAAAAACGAAAGGAAGTTTGGATCGGACTTGTTTCTTTGGTGGTGCGTGGTGTCCATCTAGCAAAGAAAAGGAAGGAGATCCAATCGGAATCAGTGTTGGCCAGTTTGATTGCTACGTGGGAAAGGAAAAGGAAAGATCAGCTCGGACAAAAAAAATAGAAATTCGGATCTGATTGGGAAGGAAAAGGGAAGTCCAACACCGGATTGAGATTAAAAGGAAATTCGGATCTGGTTTGATACGTGCCGGAAATAACTACTCCAAATAAAAGGAAATAATTTGTTCAGATTGTTTGGCAGTTCTCGGCTTTAATTACTCCCGATTTTGTGGGATTCGAATATAGAAGATTTGATTGGCTGCCAAGAAAGGAAAACAAATTTCGGATTCATTTTTTCCGGATTTGGTCGAATTAATTCTGGACAGGAAAGAAAAGTACGATTTTTGGGTGCAGATTTTCGGGTGACATAAATTATGTGTGCATACATGGAGAGTTTTTCGGGTGATTACTTTGGCAAAAAGTGTCATAGTGGCAAGAAGTCGGGTGATGTTTTCAATGATTATCTCGATCTCGTGAGAGGCGTGGAATGGGATGCATCTAAGGTTAGTTGGGCCTTAGACAGTTTTGCAACACCTGAAGAGTTCCGGTCTTGGGAATTGCATATGCAAAGAGGTTTTCATAGATGTTGTACCTACGATACCGAGTTTAATGGCTATCATAAGTGCCTTCTTGCTCACAATCGTGTGGATCACGAGGTAGCCCGTGGGTGGTCAGAAGAGGTGGGCGATAGTAATTCTGCTACTTGGGAGGATTTCATCGGTTTTCTCCATGCTTATTTTCTACCTTCTAGTGAACGAGTCAGTTTTGACAAGGCTCGGAAATCTTTGGAGGTGATCAATAAACCACCCAAGGTTGTACATGGGATAAAGGATGTTGGCAAAAGTGTAGCTCCTATACCAAAGGTCGCGACAGCTGTGACTATTCATGAGAAGTTGACAGTTGTTCCATTGCCGACAGTTCGCAAGGTGGCAGCCCCGATTCTTGAAGTATCAGCGGTTGATGTTGTCAAGGCTGATGTGGTCAAGGATGTCCTCGTGGAGGATGTTGTACCATTGAGTGGACTGAATATGCAACTCAAGAGAGTACACGGTGATACTTGTATGACAGTGGATAGAGGCCAGCGATGGAATTTATTTCAGGCGCAGTGTATGATAAAAGGCAAATCATGCAAGTTGATGATTGACAGTGGTAGCTACTGTAATGGCATTAGCAAGGCGGTTGTGGAGGCTTTGGGTTTATCCACATGGCGTCTTCCAGAACCGAGGCATGTTGAGTGGGTGAATAGTTGCGGTATGATGAAGATTACTCACACGGTGCATGTGCCATTTACAGTTGGTGACTATGTTGATGAGGTGGAATGCGATGTGTTGCCATTGGAGGTATGTGGGTTGTTACTTGGACGTCCATGGCAGTATGATCGTAATGCTATACATGTTGGAAGAGCAAATACATATTCTTTTGTGCATGATGGCAAAAAGCGGACTTTGACGCCTATGAGAGATGATCAAATCAAGTCCGATGTGGTGCTGGTGGTTCGCAAGGAGAAGTTGCACAAGGCTAAGCCACAACCAGGGCTAGCTAAGGTGCAGCATGAGGAGCATGCTGCGAAGAGTGTCAGTAGCGACAATGTTTCAGCCAAGCCTGTCGATGACAAGCCAGTTGTTCTTGTTAGTGACAAGCCGGTTGAAGTCAAGCCTCTTATTGATGAAGGGAAGGATGTGTCAGCATGTGTTCCAGTTCATGTTGACATGGGTGTTCAGACTGATGACGGTGGTGCTGATGGTGTTCCGGTACATATGGTGCCGCGGGTAGTTAGCCACAGTTTTGTGAGAACACCTCGGAAACGTTTTGTTGGAGCAGCAGTACGTGTGCATAAAGGCAAGGATGGACGTGTTCGTCAGTTGTGTGGCCCAGGCATTACTCGTCTTGTGCAGGGTCGTGCAAAGCAGGTTCATGTTCAGCAACACGAGGTTCCAGCAAGAGTTGAGAAGAAGAAGATGGTGGCGCCTAGGTCCAAGCTCATGTGGAGAAGGAAAGAGATGCAGCCGCCGAAGACTGTATCAAGTCGAGCAGGCCGAGCGGGAGGATGTGGTGAGGAAGGCAAGCGAGACTTGAAGATGACGAAGACGCGTGATGTTGTTGCTGCTATCACGCCACCCTTTCGAGCCGACCCTCAAGCGTTGAGGACAACGCTTCTTGAAGGGGGGGAGGATGATATGGGCACGACGGGGGAGGTGCAGCCCAATTTCAGGACTCCACCAAGTTAGGTGTATTCGTCGTGTGTTGCTATTTTAAATAATTAGAGTTTTTAATACTTATGAGTTTGGGCTTGGTTTGGGCCTGTCCAACCAAGTCAACGTAGGGTCCATTAGTGGGGCGGTACTGTAGCGCGGTACTGTAGCACCCCTCCCCTCATATAAGGAGTTGCTAGGCATCGTTTTAGGGTTAGCTTGAGTTTAGATTAAAAACAGTCCATAGACTTTGAGCTCGTTGGTGAAGCATCCCTCCGGGGACGGCGATGCCGTTTATCAGTTTGTAATAAAGATTGCTGCGAGGGTGCTTGTGTTCATCAAGTGTTATCGTGCTCGGGTTAGAGGCGTGGTGATCTTCATCACGTTGCTTGCTGGATTTATTCCCCACCTTCAGGTGACGCCGTTGGTGTTGTTGGAAGGATTTACCGTCCGGGTTACTCGTTGTGAAAGATCGGGACAACAATCATAGGATCATCCCCTTGATCCTTATCAAAAACATTTCAGAGAGACAATTCAACCTTTGTGCATGGAAATTAAACGATAGATATCAACGAAAACCATCTTATGGAGAGATAGCTGATGACTTACTCGGGAAAGTAAGGCAAGAGGAATGTGTCCTTCTTCTTATTCTTTAAGAAGCAATGTTCTATGTATTCCGTCGCCCGTGTCCCACCCTCATGGCTTTGCAACCAGCCTTCGAGAATGAAGAAGGGGTCAATTACCGGGACGTTCGGGGTATTCTCTCTAAGGATCTGATACTCCATACTGAGTGCAACCAGGCAGACCAAGGATGGGCTGAGTGCTTTCATATGGAACATGTCGAAGATGTCATCAAATCTGATGAAGAGCACATGACCGTGATCTTTGTCGGCAAAGTTGCAGCCTTCCGGTACCTTTCCCATGAAAAGCGGGTATGTCGGATCTTTAGCCTCGAGAAGATTCATCTCCAAATATTTAACACTGTCATGTAGGCTCTGCATATCCGCATTCACGATCTTGAGCACCTTCGGTGGCAGCATTGGTTTACCTATCTGATGGAAGAATGCTAGTTCTCGATTGTTATCTTGTCATAAACTCGGCACGGCTTCACCTTAGACCTCGGCTCTTGCTGGCTCATGAACTCAAGCAGAGCTTTCTTATTTCATTTCCGCGCCTTCTTAGGACCCTTTGGCTCTAACGCCTCCATTACCGCATCATGAACTGTGTCCTGGCTGAGAGCATCTTGATAGGGTGCTTCAGGCGTTGGTTGAGATTTGAAAAGACGCTTCGAGATACCGGTTATGTTAGGCCCGGGTCTCGTCATTTAATCATGGTCTTGTGTATTCCGATTATCATGAAAGAATGCGGGCTCGTGATCGTCATCAACCAAGTAGTTATTGGGGTCCTCACCACGATCAACATCGTAATCTCTGTCGGTCTCGGGGTCTGCACGTGGAGTGCCCGGAGTTGGCTGTGGGGTGGTGGTAGGAGGGTCCAAACGAATAAGTGATTTTGGCCATGTCAATGCCCAAACCAAGCATTCACCGAGGGTCAATTATGTATCGGCCCGCGGGGGTTGATACGGAGGATCCAAATTTCCGCAACCCGGGAACACCCGAACCAAGGCAACCTTGAATAAATGATCAGGTAGAGGCACCGTGTGAAACATGCGGTTAAGCGGTGTCACGACGGTTGCCTTTGCCACATCCTTGAGCTCATTGTCCACCATCAGCAGCAATGTGCATCCCACTTCGTTGGCTTGCGGAAACATGTGCTAGGCATTAGAGAGGCCGACAAGAATGAAGAAATGACTTGTCGAGACATTTGCGATGAGTAAATACCGTGAGGGCTGATGAAGAAATGACTTGTCGAGACATTTGCGATGAGTAAATACCGTGAGGGCTGAGCTCTTCTAATGGCGACAGACCGTGGACGGCCGTCGGCGTGCAAGTGATGGAAGGGCTGCTACAAGGTACGTTGCGGACCGGTGATGGCCCATGTGCAGTGTTGGCAGCTGGCGTATGCTCGGGATTAGGGTTGGCGACCGCGGTTTGCAAAGTACGCCCCACATTGATCGAGTGGCTCAAGCCTAAGCTGGTCATGGGGGGAGGTCCTAGTCTGCCTCCCTCAGTCCAATCCCTGATAGACTGACAGATGGTAGGAAGGAGGGCGTTGATCGTCTTGGCCACATCGTCCTAGACTTGCGACTACATGTTTTCTTTGACGGTCTCTAACTCCTGCCTGCTAGATGCTTCCCCGCTGCTCTTTCTCTCCTTCCGCTCCTCCTTAGTCTCGGGGTAGTAGTACGCATGTGATACGTGCATTTTATATCATCATTTATATAACTTATATCATCATATTAGAATGTTATTAGAACTATTATATCAATGTTTTACATGTTTTAGATGATTTTGGGGACTTTCATACAAAGTCCCTATTTTTGGTATTTAATATCTGGGAGGCAGAAAACCCCCGTTTTCTTGTTTTTATTGTTGCAGGAGCTACAGGAACCCAAATAGAAAAAGGAAAATTGCACAACAGTTTTTGCATCAGGGGAACCAGAGGGGGCAAAAGATCGAAGAGGGAAGAGCCACGAGGCCCAAAAGAGGGGGGCCCACGCGGCCAGATTCCTTGGCCGCGTGGGGCCCACTAAGTGGAGCCTCGGGCACTTCCTCGCCTGGGGCTTTTTACCACGACCTCCATCTCCTCCGAAAATGGACGCCCTAATTTTCCCCAGACGATTCGAGGCCGCGGCGGCGGCGAAACTCCTGATTCCCTCCGAGGGGAGTCAGATCCTGCTGCTCCGGAGCTCCGGAGAATGGGGAAATCATTGTCACTGTCCTTGGCGTGGGAGGAGGCCTCTCTATCATCACCATCACTAAGACCAGCACCATCTTCATCATCATCTCCGTGATCCACTCCGTTCCCCTCGTAGTTTGAGAGTTGCTATACCCTAGATACTTGTTTTGTGCTACTATTCATGTTTGTCATTGAGCACTTGTCATTATTTGGTGGTGAAGTTATATTTTCAGATTGTGTTGTACCATTTATGCCACTGAATATGATCATATTTGCACGTTGTGAGTAGTTCCCGTATGTTCCTGAGGGCATAGGATGAATTGTCAATGATTTATATATGATATGTGTTGGTATTTTGTCTATTGTTTATCTTTTTAAGTGATTCTATGATGGTGTTGTGCGAACGTCGACTGCACAACACTTCATCTATATGGGCTCATAGGAGAACACCGTAGTATAATGAAATGAGAAAGACTTGGGAGGACAAGAAACCTGAGAATGAGTCATGAAGTTATTATTATGGGGTATTAATATCAGGGACCTTAGAGTGTAATGCTATGGTGGGACATTATGTCTTAATAATTCTTGTGCAGTCATTTGCTTGGCCACATGATCCATCATAAGAGGGTTTAGTTTATTTATTTAGCTTTACCTAAGTTGTGGCTCCGTCCTAAACAAGATTAAAACTTGACAAGATATTCAACGTGTTGTTTAATAAATCTATATGCCTAGTTATATCTATGCCGCCCTCGGGAACGTTTTCCAAATATAAGACACACATCACTTGAGCTTGTCCTCTTGGCACATAGAGGATTGGGCTTTTCTGTCATTGAGAGCTTTCAAGTGCTATTATTTACGTTTTGCACCTTTACTTTATTTGCAACCATACAACCAAAAACCCCAAAAAACACTTGCATCTTTCATTGTTTTATCTATCATTCTTACTAACCAATACCTTCAGCTCCTCGTGGGTTCGACAACCTTTTCTATTCGAAAGGTACTACAATTGATCTCCTGCACTTGGGAGCCATCAATATACTTTTCTGGCGTCGTTGCCGGGGAGCGTTGTGCTATTGGTAAGAAGTTTGGTAAGGAAGCTTGGAAGCTGAATTTTATCTGCTGTTGTTATCTTATTTTTACTATGGCTTTTATGAATCATCATGAATTTCAACTTGCTTTATATGAAAGTGCTTATGCCACTCCAAAAGTGGTGGAAACTGCTGTGCCTGAGAGACCTAGAGGGGGATATAAAATTCCCGTTGGTCATGTTAAGAGAGTTATGAAGGATCCATTCTTAGGGGATGGAGCTAAGTTTGCACGGGACCATATTGAACACATTGAAGACATATGTGGGTTATTTAGGCTCACTAATATTTTTGATGATCAGGTAAAAAGGAAGCTGTTATATTTGTCTTTATCTGGTAATGATCGTATTTGGTACAGGTCTTTGGATGAAGGAGTTAAAGAAGATTGGAATGTGCTGAGCAAGGTTTTCTTTCTTAAATATTTTACTCCTAAAGAAGCTTATGATAACCGCTGCTATATATTTAATTTCTGGCCACATCTGGGAGAGAGTATTACTCAAGCTTGGGGGAGATTAAAGCAGCTCCTTTGCAAGAATCCTTGTCATGATCTTACAAGGAAAATTATTCTGATAAACTTTTATGTGAGGCTGCCTAAGCATCAGAAGGAAACTCTGGATAATTCGTCTGGTGGAAGTTTTACAAATAATACCGAAGATGAAGCATGGAATTTATTGGAGACTATTGCTGAGAACACTGTTCATTGGGATCTTGATAAAGGTAATGAACCACATCTGGACTATGGATATTCATGTGTAGAGCACTTCTCTACTTCTACTTTATTTAAAAATCTGAGTGATAATTTTGGTCTTGATCCTTACATTATGGTAGAAATATCTAATGGTTTTGCTAAGCATCTATGTCTTCCTGAAACTGACTTTGAAGTATATGTTGAACCTATTAAACAATCTATTGTTGTCCCTAAAGTTATTAAACATGTGGAACCAGTGTCATCTGTGACAATTGAAGAGTATGTTGAAACACCTCCTTATCCAAATAAAATTAATGATAACTTGCTTATTGCTGTTACTAACAAGAGTAACAGAAAATGTTCTGAGTCTTATGAACAGGTGGAAGTTAAAAGTCAAATTTCTGTTATCAAACAACTAAATGAAGAAGATTCTGTTGATGTTTATTTATGTGAAGATGCTACTAAGGTTATCAAAGGCAATTCGGCCAAGGTTGGTAAGCCTGTTATATCATGTGCTATTGGGACTTCGTGCTATCATGGGTTATGTGATATTGGATCAAGTATTAGTGTTATTCCATATTCTCTTTATCTTGAAATCAAGCCTGACATTGATCCTATTGTTATGGAAGAGACAGGTATGACAATCCAACTTGCCAATAAAGATTATATTAGTCCTCTTGGAATTGTTAGAGATGTTGAAGTACTTGTTGGGAAGATAAAATATCCTGCTGATTTTATTGTGCTTGGTTGTACTCAAGATTCATTTTGTCCTGTCATTTTTGGTAGACCTTTCTTACATACTGTTGGTGCTGAAATTAATTTGGTTAAACAGAAAGTGTTTATTAAGTGTGCTGGAGAAAAACTTGAGTTTAACTTTTCTAAATTTGCTGATAAACACACTAGTAGAAAACAAGCTAACAGTCCCGGTTGGTAAGTGCCTTTTGTCCCGGTTTACAAACCGGGACTGTAGAATCGGGACTAAAGGCCTCCCCCTTTAGTCGCGGTTGTGTCTGCAACCGGGACAAATAGCATCCACGTGGGCTCGCAGGCGAGCTGCTCAGGCGATGACCTTTTGTCCCGGTTTGTCTTACAAACCGGGACTAAAAAGTTCGAGAGGTTTTGGGTTTTAGGTTTTTTATTTTGTTTTCTGTTTTATTTATGATTTAAACTATTATTCGTACGCTACAATTACACACATCGATGCATATATTATATGACGAGTCTAAATTAAGCATACATGCATATATAATATAACGAGACAGTCGTACGAGCATATATACATCGATCATATATACACGAGTGTCTTCCGAACACGAGAATTACATGAATATCACTAAGGATGGTATTCTCCTATTGGGACTATGACCTCGTCAAGCAAAAATCCAGCAATTTCCTATTGAATTTCTCTTATGCGTCGCTTTGGTGGGAGTTGGGACCGCGAAGCCACATTCTGTATCAAATAGAAGGTCGATATGAATATATAAATTGTCATTAACAAAAGTAAAACTCTGAATATATATATATATTAATGTTTAACGTACATGTTGAGAAGTCCGTGCACTGACACACGTGCGCACGTACTCGCAAACGAAGTATCCACATAGATTAGTCGCCGGTGGCTGTTTCTCGCACTTTATGAAAATAGAGTTTAATCAAATAATAATGAAACAGGACAATCCGATATTAAAACTAGAATTAAAATGAGTATTATACTTACGGGGATTTCTTTAAAGGTCAGCTCCGATTTAAATTGACCATTGCCAGATCTTGTGAACCGCTTCCATACCCTACAAATAAAATGAATAAATAAGATATTAATAACTAGAACACAGGAAAATAAAGAGGCCGATATAGTGTAATAACGATTGAAATTACTTTTGGAGCATATCAGTAATGCTTGCGTAATACTCCAAGGTATGCGCTATTGAGTCCTCGATCTCAACTATCCCACGGTCAATTTGAATGTTCAAGAGAATCCAGTGGTAGCTGCACACGTTCATCAACATTTAGTCAAAGCGAAAGTTAATGTGTACAAGACAGTAAGAACACTCTCACCTGAAGTTGAAAGCAAACAAAATCACATCTTTATAATTTTGTTGCTCGAATGCATTGAACAAGTTGTTCTCCGTTTCCTCCGGAAAACTCTGTAGGTTATGTACATGAACTCGATCTGGGTCAACGAACCCAACTTGATAATTAGGCATCCTCTTACATTCGAGAATCTTCTTTCTGCATAATAGCATATAAACGAATGTATGTAGTGAGGACAATTATAGGCAAAATGATGAGCTTAATTAGCTAGAGACTTAATTAATAACAGAAATAAATTAATCACTTACAGACAATAGCAGCTCATGATACATTTGTCGAGGGCTTCCATATTGAATAACTGCCACAATTCATCAAAATCAATATGGATTGTCTGTTCTCCGATGAAGTAATGCTCTTCTTTATATGTAAGAGCCATCATTCTCTGGCCGTCTTTTGTGGCCTCCATGTACCACTTATGTAATTCTCACATTCTTGGAGGTAGCAGTGCCAACTCGGCCTCTGTGACCAGTTCCTTCCCCATGACAAATTGCCTTGCCAGGGGAGCCATGGGGGCTTCAACTCGGCCTAGCATTTCATCTATCGTCAGACCAGGAATTTTTTCAATAATATTGGCTTCTTCTAATACAAATGGGGATGCCACCTTCAACGGAACGATTGATTTTTTTCTGTTGTCCAAGCTGGGCAACGTCGGCTCTCTGGTGCCTCTTATTCTCCGTGGGACGACCCTTGGGGACCCGTGGAAGCGGTGACACTTTCTCCTTAGTAGGTGGAGTCGGGCACTTCCGCTTTACTCCAATGTACTGAGTGGGCGGCGCCGAAGATCGATTCCGCTGATGCAGCGTGGAAGATGAGGGAGCCTTCGCCGCAGATGAGGGAGCCTTAGGCGCAGATCGAGGCGGCGATGGTTGAGGTGGAGGTGAGGGAGCCTTAGGCGCAGATCGAGGCGGCGATGGTTGAGGTGGAGGTGAGGGAGCCTTAGCCGGCGATGGTCGAGGTGAAGGTGAGGGAGCCTTCGGCGGCGATGATCGAGGTGAAGGTGAGGGAGCCTTAGGCGGCGATGATCAAGGTGGATGTGCCTGAGGCGCAGATCGAGGCGGCGATGATCGTGGTGGAGGTGATGGAGCATTAGGCGGCGATGATCGAGGTGGAGGTGAGGGATCCTTAGGCCTTTGCTTCGAGCCTGGCAATATGATGTATTTCTTTTTCCATAAAATGACTCCATGCAAGACTTCTCCCAGGGTCGACTCCCCTTCAGGGCCAGCGATGTCAATCTCCAATGTCTCACATCCGGGTAGAATTTCATCCACCCCGACACGAGCATACCCAGCTGGAATCTCGCGACAATGCCAACGCGCTGCAGGATCAACTTTGAAAGCATAGCCGACGGCCACCTTCATGGATATATTCTTCATTGGCTGATGTAGCTCACAATCAGTCGTCTCTTCGATATTGTCCATGGGGTAGCGCTCCATCGGTGACGCATCAACCTGTGCATCATCAACGCTGACATGCAACGCCGTGGAAGCCATGCTGCTTCTCCGGCAGTCGGGTGTGGGATCTATGTACATCTGATCTCCCTCTGGACGGCTTGATATTTGCTTCTGCATCTGAGAATACAGCGGAAAGAGCTGCTCGTTCTTTTCTTCCACCTTCTTCAGCCGGTCTGCCGCCTGCTGCTCCCTCCTCTTCTGTGCTCTCGCTCGGCTTCTATAAGTGTTTAAGTTCTCATGAAACCCTATCTTCCAAGAAACACCTCCATAGCCTCGTACGCGTCCTCCGTGCTCAGGCTTTTTGAGTGCCTTTGTCAGTTCGTCGTTCTCTCTATCGGGAATGAACGTTCCCGCCTCCACCTCGGCTATTGCTGTTTTAAGTTCCTTGAGGGGAGTCAACACTGCTTTCTTCGTCGGATCACAAAGAACCAACTCCCCTGTTTCCATATCCAACGTCATACCATGCGCCATTAGGAAATTTCCTGCTCTATCGGGCACTTTATCTGTAGCTGGAGAAAGCCCTTTGGCCTTAATTTCATCCTTAAGTTTATCCCACTTAGGCATGGCAGTCCTGTAGCCACCTGTTCCCAGATTATGATGATATACCTTCAGCACGGCATTATCCGCATTCTTTTTCGACCTAGCTTTAGCTTCTTCCGATTCCTTTTAAGTCTTGAAATCATCCCATTGAGAACCTCTCTTGAGTTCCCTTGAACTCCGGAGTTTTATTCCCACTCTTTACATAATTCGCCCACAATCTTTTCTTGTGGTTACATAATTGTGTGGCCATCTTCTTAAGGATCCACGCCTTCACTTTGTCCGTCATGGCCTTTGTTTTCTCCGGGGTGTCCATCTTCGGCAGAGAGAAATGTGATATCAGCTTCTCCCAAATAGAATTTTTTATCTCGTCAGAGACAAAACTTATTCCGTCGGATCTTGCTGGCTTATTCCATTCTCGACAGGTGATCGGGATCATATCCCTAACTAGAACTCCTACTTGATTTGTAAATGCTGTCACGCTCTTTTTGGGCTCCAAAGGGATCCCATCGGCACTGACTACATCAATCCTCATGTGCATATTCTCGTCCCACTTTTTGGTCGGGCCCCTTGGAGTGGAGGATTTGTTCGATTTGGAGGTCTACAAAAAACATTCGTTAAATATATGCTCAATGTGTGAAGGTCTAACTAGTGATATATATCATGATTAAAGACTTAAATATTTACATCGGAGGACTTGCAGGTTGAGGGCCCAGCGCTAGTATCGACATCAATACTTGTTTGCGGGTTGTCTCCTTGTAACAAATCATCCAACAAGCAATACCCATCTTCATTCAGATATTGTGAGCCGTCATCTAGAAAATTCTCTACATCTTCTAGTCGGCTTTCCCCTATCATGTTCAACAATGACTCTTCCTGAGGATCTCTACCGGTACCGTTGTGGTCCATAGCTTTAACTATAAAGAAGAAGGATTAAATAAAGATTAAAAGTAGTAGCAATAACAACAAAGAGGGACATTGAAAGTAGTAGTAGCAATAACATCAATTAGTTACAAGTCATAATAATATATATCGCATCCATAATACATCAAGCTACGAACTGCCGGAAACATGCCGTGGGCGGTGAAAACCCAAAGTGAAGGAACCCAAACAGGATCATAACTAATGTGAGATCCCTGAAGATGCTGCCAAGTGTTGGACGGACGGACGTCCAACGCGACCATGTACCGACGGACGTGCTCGTCCTCCGCCCTGACACGACGACGTACCAACTCCTCAGGGGCCGGCACCCTCTGTACCTGATACGTCTCAAACGTATCTATAATTTCTTATGTTCCATGCTTATATTATGCCACTTGCTACATGTTTTATATACAATTTTATATCATTTTATGCATTTTCTGGGACTAACCTATTAACAAGATGCCACAGTGCCAGTTGCCTGTTTTCTGCTGTTTTTGGTTTCAGAAAAGTTGTTAAGGAAATATTCTCGGAATTGGACAAACGAAACGTCAAAGTGCTTATTTTTCCCAGGAGGTTCCAGAACACCGAAAAGGACACGGAGGAGGACCCCGAGGGGCCCACACCCCCTCCCGGTGCGGGTCCCCCCCTGGCCGCGCGAGCACGGGGTGTGGGGCCCTCGAGGCCCCGCCGCCTTCGCCCTTTCGCCTACTTATATCCCCCGAAAATACAAGCCCTAGGACGCGCACCTTTTTCCTCCACGAAGTCCAGAACCGCCGCCGTCGTCAACCCTAGATCGGGAGGGTTTAGAAGCTCTTCCCGGCACCCTGCCGGAGAGGGGAATCATCACCGGAGGGCTCTACATCACCATGCCCGCCTCCGGACTAATGCGTGAGTAGTTCATCCTTGGACTACGGGTCCATAGCAGTTGCTAAATGGTTGTCTTCTCCTCTTGTGCTACCATGTTTAGATCTTGTGAGCTGCCTAACATGATCAAGATCATCTTTATGTAATGCTATATGTTGTGTTTGCTGGGATCCGATGAATATTGAGTACTATGTTATTGCTTCATAATATATCTTGTGAGTGCGTTGTTTATGATCTTGCATGCTCTCCGTTGCTAGTAGATGCTCTGGCCAAGTAGATGCTTGTGACTTCAAGAGGGGGTATTTATGCTCGATAGTAGGTTCATGTCTCTATTTAATCTGTGGTAGTGACAGCAAGCTCTAAGATTGTAGATGTACTGTTGCTACTAGGGATAAAACAGTAGTACTTTATCTAAGGGTATTTGTATTACTTACATTACACACATTGCCTAATGCAATAATCTGTTGCTCGCAACTTAATACTGAAAGGGGTGCGGACGCTAACCGGAAGGTGAATTATTAGTCATAGATGCGGTTGGAACGGTCTATGTATATTGTTGTAATGCCCAAATGAATATCACACTAGACATCATAACTATAGTATATGCATCATTATGCACTTCTTTATTCTGTCAATTGCCCAGCTGTAATTTGTTTACCCGCATGTATGCTATTATTATTATTTACAGAGAGACATCACTATTGAACTGTGGACCCCGGTCCTTTTTGCTCTAAACTGATAAACAATCCTACTGCAATCCTGTTACTTTCAGTCTCTGCAAACAAACATCATCACCCACACATACGTTTAATCCTTTTGTTACAGCAAGCCAGTGAGATTGACAACCTCACTGTCAAGTTGGGGCAAAATAGTTTGATTGTGTCGTGTGCAGGTTCCACGTCAGTGCCGGAATCCCTGGTGTTGCGCCGTGCCATATTCCTCCACCAACAACCTCCAGGAGATCTCTAGTTTCCTACTGGATCGATAAACCTTGGTTTCACAACTGAGGGAAACTTGTTGCTGCACTGCTTCATACATTCCTCTTGGGGTTCCCAACAACACCTCACCGTTGCCATCAAGCAATTTTCTGGCGCCGTTGACGGGGAAACAAGACTCTTCTACGAGGGGAGTCTCTCACATCCAATCTATTTATTTTGTTATTGTATTGCTTAGTTTATTTTTATTATTGTCTTGATTGCTTAATATCAAAAATACAAAAAAATTAGTTACTTGCATTGTTATTTTTATTTCGGTTTAGTATTATTGTTATTTCGGTTTGCCTTTTTGTTTTGCTGAAAATGGGTAGTCTTGAAGTTGAAGTTCGTTCGTTTAAACAACAAGGGGGAGAAAGTTTGAAAGATGCATGGTATAGGATAAATGATGCTCATCGAAAATGCACTAAGAAACATTCCACTTTAATCCTTCTTAGGAATTTTTATGTTGGTATTTCTAGTTGGTATAGGTATGTTCTTGATACTCTTACAGGGGGTAACTTTCTTGGTACACCTGCTTTGGAAGCCTGCAATTTAATTGAAAGTTTGGTAGGATCACCACCACCTATTAAAGAAACTAAAATTGAGATCACTTTGAAAGATGTTATTAAAAGGTTGGATTCTATGGAGAATTTTTTCTTGATAATGCTAGCAAGGGTAATGAATCAATAGAGGATATTAATGGGAGAATCACTGCTTTAGAAACTAGCAACACCCTTGACACTCATAATCATAGGATATATGAATTAGAAGAAGCTATGGAAACTTTAAGTTCAACTTTTTCCTCTATTAAAACTAAGAAAGAGAAGGCCTTTGTGGGAAAGGAGCAAAAGTTTATCTATATTCCGAAACCAAAACCCCCTAATATGCCTAAAGATGATGGTAATGATTTACGTAATAGGACACCTTCATGGATACCTAAAGCACCTATTGCAACCAACAATGTCTTGGATGAAATTATTGATGTTGATGCTTCATCTCTTGGAAATACTTGAATATCACTTTCTGTGCCTAGCTGAAAGGCGTTAAAGAAAAGCGTTTATGGGAGACAACCCACTTTTTATTTCTGTTATTTTATTTTGTTGAGTCAAGGAAGATGTCTACCTATGTAGAAATTCCTTTATACCTTTACTTTATTGCATTGTTGTGTCAAGTTAAGCCTCTCGTAGAAAGTTGATGCTAGATTTGGATTGCTGTGCTGAAACTGTTTTCTGCTGTCCACCGTTAAATTCATAACTCTTTACAGAAAAATCGGATGGACCTGGGATTTTTTGTGCGTAATCCTCAGATATATATGCAACTTTCATTAGTTTTGAGTTTTCTGATTTGAGCAAGTTAAGTGCCTCGAAAAAATTCGTCTTTAGGGACTGTTCTGTTTTTGACAGATTCTGCCATTTATTTTGCAATGCATCTTTTACTATTTTGAATGGATCTTTTTGTTTCATAAAGTATCAGTGGCTGTAGCTAATGTCCAGTAGCATTGGTAGCAATTGTGTTCATGCAGAATATAAGAATTTTTGATTATGCACTAACCCTTTAATGAAGTTTACTTTGAGTTTGGTGTGGAGTAAGTTTTCAAGGATCAAGAGAGAAGGATGATGTGATGTGATCAAGAAGATGAAATAGCCAAAGCTTGGGGATGCCCCCGTGGGTCACCCAAGCATATTTCAAGAAGACTCAAGCGTCAAAGCTTGGGGATGCCCAAGGCATCCCCTTCTTCATCAACAAACTATCAGGTCATCTCTAGTGAAACTATATTTTAATTCCGACACATCTTATGTGCTTTACTTGAAGCGTCTGTTTGTTTTTGTTTTTGTTTTTGTTATTTTCATTCTCTGAATAAAATGGATCCTAGCATTCCTTTGTGGGAGAGAGACACGCTCCGCTTTTTCTTTTGAATACTCGTACTCTTCACTTATATTTGTTGAGTATTCTTCTATGTTATTTCAATACTATTAGCTCTTGTTTTTCATGCATCTCTTGTTGGAGCTGTTAGTTTTTCATATGTTACACTCTCATATCTCATTGTTATATACTTGGAGAGTTTATCTTTTAAATAAGTTGATTGGTGTTTGGTTGGAAACAGAAAATGCTAAATGTGGTAGATGGTATAATGAAAAAGATATACATGCTCTTATGGATTGTTATCTTGTATGTTGTGGTGCTTGGCAATTGTTTTGAGCTCTCAAGTAGATCATGTTTAGGTTTTTACATCATGTAGTTAAAACCTATTAATGAATAACTATCGTAAAGCTTGTTGAAATTTGGTTTGCATGTTTGGTATCTCTAAGGTCTAGATATTTTCTAGTAAAGGTGTTTGAACAACAAGGAACACAATGTAGAGTTCTATAATACTTGCAATATGTTTTTATATAAGTCTTGTTGTCATAGTTTATACTTGTGTTTGCTTCAAATAACCTTGCTAGCCAAAGCCTTGTACTGAGAGGGAATGCTTCTCGTGCATCCAAAACCTTGAGCCAAAACCCATGCCATTTGTGTCCACCACACCTACCTACTACATGGTATTTCCTGCCATTCCAAGCAAATACTTCGTGTGCTACCTTTTATTATTCAAAACTTATTATCCCTTATTTGTGTCAATGTTTATTAGCTCATGAGGAAGTATGTGGTGTTACGAATATCAACCTTGTCATTTGCTTTTAGACAGACTTTCACAACCGGACTAGTGGCATATACATCCGCTTATCCATTAACTTTGCAAAAAGAGCTGGCAAATGGGGTGCCCAGTCCCAATTAATTACAACTTTAACCGCTTCAATCTCTTCACATTTTTGCCCTGATCTAATCAGTCAAGCAATGACAATAGTTTTTAACTATATGTGTAAACAAAAGAGATAAGAGGGATGATCTACCTTGCTGGTAGAAATAACGTCCTTCATGGGAGCCGCTCTTGAAAGTCTGGTTGACAAGGGGGGTAGAGTGCCCATTACCATTCGTTGACAACAACAAACACCTCTCAAAACTTAATTTTATGCTCTCTATATGATTTCAAAAACCTATAAAAATTGAAAAGCTCTAGCACATGTTTGTATCCCTGCTTCCCTCTGCGAAGGGCCTTTCTTTTACTTTATGTTAAGTCAGTTTACCTACTTCTTTCTGTCTTAGAAGCAAACTATTGTGTCAACTGTGTGCAACAATTCTTATATGTTTACTTATTGCACTTGTTATATTCCTTTGTGTTGACAACTATCTATATGATATACATGTTACAAGCTGAAAGCCAATGCTTAAACTTATATCTTCCTTTGTGTTGCTTCAATGCTCTTTTACTTAGAGACTATTGCTTTATGAGTTAACTTTCATGTGAATCATTTTGATACTTGTTTGAAAGTACTATCCATGAAAAGTTTTTGCTTATATGATGTAGTTGTTTACTCCTTGTCTATTTGTTAGCAAACTATAAACCATTGCTTTGAATCACTTCATTCATAACATGAGCCTTACATTATTATATAATCAAGATTGTGTGAAGCATGTCACTTCAGAAATTATTCTTGTTATCATTTTACCTACTCGGGACGAGTAGAACTAAGCTTGGGGATGCTTGATACGTCTCAAACGTATCTATAATTTCTTATGTTCCATGCTTATATTATGCCACTTGCTACATGTTTTATATACACTTTTATATCATTTTATGCATTTTATGGGACTAACCTATTAACAAGATGCCACAGTGCCAGTTGCCTGTTTTCTGCTGTTTTTGGTTTCAGAAAAGTTGTTAAGGAAATATTCTCGGAATTGGACAAACGAAACGTCAAAGTGCTTATTTTTCCCAGGAGGTTCCAGAACACCGAAAAGGACACGGAGGAGGACCCCGAGGGGCCCACACCCCCTCCCGGTGCGGGTCCCACCCTGGTCGCGCGAGCACGGGGTGTGGGGCCCTCGAGGCCCCGCCGCCTTCGCCCTTTCGCCTACTTATACCCCCCGAAAATACAAGCCCTAGGATGCGCACCTCTTTCCTCCACGAAGTCCAGAGCCGCCGCCGTCGTCAACCCTAGATCGGGAGGGTTCAGAAGCTCTTCCCGGCACCCTGCCGGAGAGGGGAATCATCACCGGAGGGCTCTACATCACCATGCCCGCCTCCGCACTGATGCGTGAGTAGTTCATCCTTGGACTACGGGTCCATAGCAGTAGCTAGATGATTGTCTTCTCCTCTTGTGCTACCATGTTTAGATCTTGTGAGCTGCCTAACATGATCAAGATCATCTTTATGTAATGCTACATGTTGTGTTTGCTGGGATCCGATGAATATTGAGTACTATGTTATTGCTTCATAATATATCTTGTGAGTGCGTTGTTTATGATCTTGCATGCTCTCCGTTGCTAGTAGATGCTCTGGCCAAGTAGATGCTTGTGACTCCAATAGGGGGTATTTATGCTCGATAGTAGGTTCATGTCTCTATTTAATCTGGGGTAGTGACAGCAAGCTCTAAGATTGTAGATGTACTGTTGCTACTAGGGATAAAACAGTAGTACTTTATCTAAGGGTATTTGTATTACTTACATTACACACATTGCCTAATGCAATAATCTATTGCTTGCAACTTAATACTGAAAGGGTGCGGACGCTAACCGGAAGGTGGATTATTAGTCATAGATGCGGTTAGAACGGTCTATGTATATTGTTGTAATGCCCAAATGAATATCACACTAGACATCATAACTATAGTATATGCATCATTATGCACTTCTTTATTCTGTCAATTGCCAAGCTGTAATTTGTTTACCCGCATGTATGCTATTATTATTATTTACGGAGAGACACCACTAGTGAACTGTGGACCCCGGTCCTTTTTCCTCTAAACTGATAAACAATCCTACTGCAATCCTGTTACTTTCATTCTCTGCAAACAAACATCATCATCCACACATACGTTTAATCCTTTTGTTACAGCAAGCCAGTGAGATTGACAACCTCACTGTCAAGTTGGGGCAAAATAGTTTGATTGTGTTGTGTGCAGGTTCCACGTCAGTGCCGGAATCCCTGGTGCTGCGCCGTGCCATATTCCTCCACCAACAACCTCCAGGAGATCTCTAGTTTCCTACTAGATCGATAAACCTTGGTTTCACAACTGAGTGAAACTTGCTGCTGCACTGCTTCATACCTTCCTCTTGGGGTTCCCAACAACACCTCACCGGTGCCATCAGTACCCGTCGTGGCCCACGTGACCGCCACCAAAGAAGCTCTGGGTCGACGATGGTTCCCTCATTCCTCACCAATCTGCGCACACCGGAAGGTAGCACCTCCCAGTGCCAACCCGGCGGAGCCCAGTCCCGGACATCCATAGTCCCGTCCATCTCGAAACTATGAATCTTTACATTAACTCTTCAAATTCCAAGACATTGTATCAAACATTGTAAAATTCAAAGACATTGTATAAAATTCCAATATAGTGCTAAATTCTAAATTCAACTACTAAGACCTAAAACAATAGTTCTAAATTCTAAATTGAAGACCTAAATCAACTAAATTCCTATTGCTAAGAAATAACAATTTAAACAACAAGTTGCTAAGACACTAAAATACTATAACAATTTGCTAAGACACTAAATTCCTAAATCAACTAAATTCAACTAAGTCCTAAATCAACTTAATTCCTAAATCAACTAAATTCCTAATTCAACTAAATTCCTAAATCAATTAAATTCCTAAATCCACTTAATTCCTAAATCAACTAAATTCCTAATTCAACTAAATTCCTAAATCAATTAAATTCCTAATTCAACTAAATTTCCTAATTCAACTAAATTTCCTAAATCAACTAAATTACTAAAACAATTTCACTAAATCAACTAACACTAACCCTAACCCTAACCCTAACCCTAACCCTAACCCTAACCCTAACACTAAGTGAGGGGAGAGGAATGCTCACCGGCTGCGACGACGACGGCGAGCTCGGCGGGGACGGGGACGGCGAGCTCGGCAACGCGGCGTTGAGGGAGACGAAGAGGAAGCGGGGACGGTGAGCTCGGCAGCGGCGTTGACGGACGGCGGCGCGCGGCAGCGGACGGCGGCGCGTGGCAGCAGACGACGGCGAGGCGGCGCGCCCGATTTGGGCAGCCTGGCGGCGTCCTGGGTGGTTCCTTAGCGCTGTCCCAGTTCGTGGATTGAACCGGGATTGTGAAGAAGAACTATATATACCTCAGACCTTTAGTCGCGGTTGGAGCCACGAACCGCGACCTACTAAATTTTTGGCCGCTCAGTTTTCGCGTGCGGTGCCACCCCTTTAGTCGCGGTTCGTAAAACCAACCGCGACTAAAGGTGTGTTTTTGCGCCAAAACTCAAATATTTTTCATTTTGCAATTTCAAAAGAGGTTGAACATACATTTGAATAACTTCTGACTACATATTTGGATTCTTACAAAACTTTGAACATGAAGGGTGTTTCAATTTGAATAACTAATATAAAACCATTTTCTAATTCTTAAAATAATTATTTTAGCTATTAAAATAATAACCATTTTGCCATTTTCAATTAAATATGAGGTAAACTCAGATCTTTTGCAGTATATTTTATAATTAAACTAATAATAACTTGAAATAAGGCGGCGTGATGGCGCGGAATACATTATTACAGCTTCTGACACATACAGTTACATAGAAGGTTTAATACATTATTACACATCACCATCTAGTGTTTCGCTTTCTTATATGCGCTGTGTAAACATGGAGAATCTTCATTGTTTAACCTGATACTTGGGTCAATGTTGATTTTGAAGGGTGGGATTTCAACAAACTTATTGTAATCTTCTGACATGTCTGTCTTGTCATCCACTCCCACGATGTTTCTTTTCCCTGAAAGAACTATGTGGCGCTTTGTATCACCGGATAATGTTTTGTCTTGCTTTTCTTTTCTTTTATTCAGTCTTGTAGACATATCCTTCACATAAAAAACTTGAGCCACATCATTGGCTAGGACGAATGGTTCGTCTAGGTACCCAAGATTCTGGAGATCCACCGTTGTCATTCCGTACTGGGTATCTACATGTACCCCTGTCATCTTGACCCATTTGCACTGAAACAAAGGGATTTTAAAAGAAGGTCCATAGTCAAGTTCCCATATCTCCTCTATGTAACCATAATATGTGTCCTTACTTCCATTGTCGTTTGTTGCATCAAAGCGGACACCACTGTTTTGGTTGGTGCTCTTTTTATCTTGTGTCTTCGTGTAAAATGTATTCCCATTTATCTCGTACCCTTGGAAAGTTGATATGGTCGAAGATGGTCCGCTGGCCAAGTCGTACAACTCCATATCAACAGTGTTGTTATTCATGAGATGTGCTTGCAACCAACCGCTGAAATTCGCCATGTGTGCTTCTTTTATCAAGGAGTCATCCATCTCTGGGTTTTTGGACCGTACAATATTCATGTGTTCCTCAATATAAGGAGCCACAAAGCTGGAATTCTGCAGAACTGTGTAATGTGCTTCAGTTAAACAATGGCCGTCCATACAGATCATTGTTTTCCTTCCGAGAGTGCCTTTTCCACTCAATCTCCCCTCATGCCGCGATTCAGGAACACCAATCGGCTTAAAATCAGGAATAAAGTCCACACAAAACCCAATGACCTCCTCTGTTCCAAAGCCGTTGGAGATGCTTCCTTCAGGCCTTGCACGGTTATGAACATATTTCTTTAAGACTCACATGAATCTCTCAAAGGGGAACATATTGTGTAGAAATACAGGACCGAGGATGGAAATCTCTTCGACTAGGTGAACTATCAGGTGCGTCATAATATCGAAGAAGGTTGGTGGGAACACCAACTCGAAACTGACAAGACATTGAACCACATCAATCTGTAAGCTATGTAGACTCACTGGATCGATTACCTTCTGAGATATTGCATTCAGGAGTGCACATAACTTCACAATGGGTAGTCGAACACTTTCCGGTAGAAGCCCCCTCAATGCAACCGGAAGCAATTGGGTCATAAGCACGTGGCAGTCATGAGACTTTAGGTTTTGGAATTTTTTCTCAGCCATATTTATTATTCGCTTTATATTCGATGAGAATCCGGATGGGACCTTCATACTACTCAGACTCTCAAAAAATATGTCCTTCTCTTCTTTCGTAAGAGTATAGCTGGCAGGACCTTCAAACGGCTCTTGATGGATGCCGTCCTTTTCTCTAAAACGTTGCTGGTCCTCTCGTGCTCCCAGTGTATCTTTTTTATTCTTCCCATACACACCCAAGTGGGCTAGAAGGTTCAAGCAAAGATTCTTCGTCACGTGCATCACGTCGATACAAGAGCGGACCTCTAGGATTTCCCAATAGGGTAGCTCCCAAAATATAGATTTTTTTCCATATGGGTGCGTGTCTGTTAGCGTCATTCGGAACTTTTAGGCTGCCAGGACCCTTTCCGAAGATTACTTTCAAATTCTTAACCATATCAAATACAGCATCAGCACCAGAACGAAGGGTAGGCTTCTTCCCTTTTTCCGCCTCACCAAAATGCTTGCCTTTTTTTCTTAAGGGATGATTGGGTGGAAGAAAACGACGATGCCTAGGGTACACATTCTTCCCCCCGTTAGCCAAATATACACTATCAGTCTTATCTAAACAGTGTATGCATGCATGATATCCCTTAGTTGTCTGTCCTGAAAGGTTACTAAGAGCAGGCCAATCATTGATGGTTACGAACAGCAACGCTCGTAGCTCAAATTCCTCCTGTTTGTACTCATCCCATACACGTACACCTTCTTCCTGCCACAACTGTAAAAATTCCTCAACTAATGGCCTGAGGTACACATCAAGGTTGTTGCCGAGTTGCTTCGGTCCTTGGATGAGCAATGGCCTCATAATGAACTTCCGTTTCATGCACAACCACGGTGGAAGGTTACAGATACATAGAGTCACGGGCCAGGTGCTATGACTGCTGCTCTGCTCCGCAAAAGGATTGAATCCATCTGTACTTAGACCAAACCTTAAGTTTCTTGCTTCATTTGCAAAGTCGGGAAACGTTCTATCAATTTTTCTCCACTGCGACCCATCAGCGGGGTGTCTCAACATCTCGTCTTTCTTACGGTCTTCCTTGTGCCATCGCATCAACTTGGCATGCTCTTTGTTTATGAACAAACGTTTCAACCGTGGTATTACAGGAGCATACCACATCACCTTGGCAGGAACCCTGTTCCTGGTGCCCTTGCCCTCAACACCTTCAGGGTCATCTCGTCTGATCTTGTACCGCAATGCAGTGCATACCGGGCATGCAACCAAATTCTCATACTCACCGCGGTACAGGATGCAGTCATTTGGGCATGCGTGTATCTTCTCCACTTCTAATCCTAGAGGGCAGAAAACCTTCTTTGCTTCGTACGTACTGACCGGCAGTTCGTTATCCTCTGGAAGTTTCTTTTTCATAATTTCTAGCAACTTTTCAAATCCCTTATCGGTCACGCCGTTCTCTGCCTTCCATCTCAGCAATTCTAGCGTGGTATCCAGCTTTTTCTGGCCATTTTTGCAAGTTGGGTACAACAATTTTTTGTGATCCTCTAACATCTGCCCGAACTTCAGCTTCTCCTTTTCACTTTCGCAGTCTCGCTTCGCATCAGCAATGACCCGACCAAGATCATCAACAGGCTCATCTGGTGCTTCAACTTCTTATTCTTCTTGTTCTTCATTTTCGACATTTTCTGTGTCACGCTGTTCAGGGAACATAGGATAGTCGTCATTATTATCTTCTTCTTCGTCGTCTTCCATCATGACCCCTATTTCTCCATGCTTGGTCCAACATTTATAGCCGGGCATGAAACCGGACGTATAGAGGTGGGTGTGAATATCCCGTGAGTCGGGGAAATCCCCCTCGTTCCGACACACACAGTATGGACAACACATAAAACCATTATGCGCGTTTGCCTCAGCAACCTCGACAAATTCCCGCACACCTTGCATGAACTCATTCGATCGCCGGTCACTATACATCCATTGTCGTCTCATCTACACACAATTATATATATAGAGAGTAAGTGCTCAAGTTAATATAGAGTTCATCACAATACAAGCGCAATCACAATGCTAACAATAATTCTGAGTCCCAACACAGTACGACAACACTAGTTTGCACACTTTAAAACACCATACATGGCGATTATAATCGCGACTAGGAGAACAATGACACCGAATGAGTAATGTAGGAACATTTCATTTCGGAGAGCTGCCTTTTTCATCTTATTAATCTTCAACGTCGTTCTTTCCCGAGTTTCACGAGTCTGGATCATGTGTCCTTCGATGATATCCGCCAAATCCAACTCTATTTCCCCCTTCTTTTCCACAACCATGTCTCTTTTTTCGTTTAGAGTTTTTAAATCTTGCTTCATCTTGTGGATTGTATCATGATCTAGCCTTAGCTTCTCTTCGGTCCTCCTCAAATTTTCATCGGTCTTTCTCTTCTCCCCCCTTGTAAAATTTAATTCTTCCAGGATAATGACTTTTCCTTGTAGACAATGTTGAAACTGGACACATCCATCACGAATGCCGCACTCACATACTGATTCCTAATATTTATAATTGAAAAAATTAAATTAGAAAATTCTCACCCTAAATTAAAAATTATTTTATATTAGAGTGACGACATGACATCTAGATGTGCTAATAATACCTCATCCGAAAAGGAGGAGTTGTTCACGATGCCGTAGGGGACCTCGCTGTTGTCGACCATCGTATATGGCTGCGTGGCTCGGATATGCGACATATTATTATATACATAAATAACTAAGTTGAGCTAAAGTTGAGCTATTGTTGAGCTATGTTGAGCTAATTAAGTTGACCACATCTTCACACATATGCAAACTAGGCAGCTAAAATTTGAGCTCACACTTCCCACAAAATTACTCCTAAAACTAAATCCACCAATCTCTATACTTCTAAAGCATGAAATAAGCAAAATATAGCAATAAGAGATAATAGGATACAATGGCTAACCTTTTAAAACTCAGGAAGCTTCAAATCTTCACAAATCGACGGCAACGCTGATGAACTCGAGCTCCACGCGAAGAACACGAAGAACAGCTCTCCAGCTAGCTTCTCCACACTCTGATCCAGAAAATGCAACGACTGGCTCGGGTGAGCGGGGACGAAGCATATGTAAAATGGGACTTTTAGTCCTGGTTTGTTACACGAACCGCGACTAAAACCTTTGGTCGCGGTTCGTATATCAAACCGGGACAAAATGTTTGGCTGGAACCGGGACTAAAGGATTTCGACCTCGTGATGCCCTCCTAGCCGTTGGAACCGGAACTAAAGGTAGCATTAGTCCGGGTTCCAGGCAGGACCGGGACTGAAGGGTCTCAGGGCTCAACACCGAAGCCCCATTTTCTACTAGTGACATTTAAAGAAAGAACCATTGGCTAGGGATGTAGTTGAAACTCGTGCTCATATAGCTGTAGCTTCAACGGATGTGGCAGAACGTTATATGCTTAATCAAAATGATCCATTTAATGATGAAGAAAAGGATGCCTTAGAACAAATATTATGGCAACAACCACCACAACTACAGTTGCATATTCCACCTGATAATTTAGGAGTATTGCCACCACCTAAAGGGGACCCTAGTTTTGAGTTAAAACATTTGCCTGAAAATCTTAAGTATGCATATTTGGATGAGAAGAGCATATATCCTGTTATTATTAGTGCTAACCTTTCAGCTGAAGAAGAAGAGAAATTACTTGATGTATTGAAAGCTCACCGAGCAGCCATTGGATATTCTCTTGATGATCTAAAAGGTATAAGCCCAGCTCTATGTATGCATAAAATTAATTTGGAAGAAGATGCAAAGCCTGTTGTTGATTTTCAACGCCGTCTTCACCCAAAAATGAAAGAAGTGGTAAGGAAAGAGGTAATAAGACTTACTGAAGCTGGTATTATTTATCCCATAGCTGATAGCAAGTGGGTGAGTCCTGTTCATTGTGTTCCTAAAAAGGGTGGAATGACTGTTGTGCCAAATGATGAAGATGAACTTGTGGCTCAACGTACTGTTGTTGGGTATAAGATGTGTATTGATTCAGAAAGTTAAATAAAGCAACTCGTAAAGATCATTATCCATTGCCATTCATTGATCAAATGTTAGAAAGGTTTTCTAAACACTCTCACTTTTTTTATTTAGATGGTTATTCAGGTTTCTCACAAATTTCTGTTCACAAAGATGATCAAGAAAAGACCACTTTTACTTGCCCATATGGTACATTTCCTTATAGGAGAATGCCATTCGGTTTTCGTAATGCTCCTACTACTTTTCAAAGATGCATGAATGCTATATTTGTTGATTATATTGAAAAGATAATGGAAGTTTTTATGGATGATTTTTCTGTTTATGGAACTTCATTCGATAATTGCTTGTTCAACCTTAACAAAGTTTTGTAGAGATGTGAAGATCAAAACCTAGTCCTTAATTGGGAAAAGTGTCATTTTATGGTTAATGAAGGTATTGTTCTTGGACATCGTATTTCTAGAAGAGGAATAGAAGTTGATCCAGCAAAAATAGAAGCTATTGAGAGGCTACCATACCCGAGGGATATCAAAGGTATAAGAAGCTTTCTTGGGCATGCAGGTTTTTATCGTAGGTTTATTAAAATATTCTCCAAAATATCAAAGCCTCTAACCAATCTTTTGCAAAAAGATGTTCCTTTCTCTTTTAATGATGATTGTATTGAATCATTTAATATTTTGAAGAATGCTTTAATAAGTGCTCCTATTATTCAACCTCCTGATTGGAATTTGCCTTTTGAGATTATGTGTGATGCTAGTGATTATGCAGTTGGGGCTGTTTTGGGTCAAAGAGTTGATAAGAAACTTAATGTTATTTACTATGCTAGTAAGACACTTGATGGTGCCCAAAGAAACTATGCCACAACTGAGAAAGAATTTTTAGCAGTGATATTTGCATGTGATAAGTTTAGACCTTATATAATTGATTCAAAAGTCATTGTGCATTCTGATCATTCTGCTATTAACTATCTAATGAATAAGAAAGATGCTAAGCCTAGATTAATAAGATGGGTACTTTTGCTGCAAGAATTTGATTTTATTATTGATAGGAAAGGGGAAGATAATCAAGTAGCTGATCATCTTTCTAGAATGGAAAATATACCTGATGATCCTATTCCTATTAATGATAGTTTTGCTAATGAACAACTTGCAAACATTAACGTTTCTATGGCTAAAGTTGCATCTCCATGGTTTGCTAATTATGCAAATTTTATTGTTGGTAAAGTTTTGCCACCACACTTTACTCTTCAACAAAGAAAGAAATTCTTTTATGATCTTAGACATTATTTTTGGGATGATCCTTCACTAGTAGAAAAAGGCTTATAGGTGGGATGCCTGTTTGTGGCGCACCCTAAGCCCATGCGCCACAAAAAATATTTAGTGGCGCATCGCACCAATGCGCCACAAATATCTGTGGCGCATAAAAGGAACATGCGCCACTGAAATCTGCCTTTTTGTGGCGCACCAAGGATCATGCGCCACAGAAATATGGTGGGCTCTGTGGCGCATCAGGTCACATGAGCCACAGAAATTGGACTTTCTGTGGCGCATCAGGAGGGGTGCGCCACAGAAAGTGGACTTTCTGTGGCGCATCAGGTGGGGTGCGCCACAAAAATGAGACTACTTTCTCTGGCGCATCAAGTGGGGTGCGCCACAGAAAGTTTTGCCACCCCCCCCCCCCCCCGTAGATCGCCTTTTCAGTTTTGCGGCAAAAAGAAGAAAATGAAAAAATGTTCAAAAAATTCCATCCTTTAAGATATGGTTAGATATTAGTGTCTAGTTCGTGTTCAATATTTGAAATATGAGGTTTGACCTTTTATGCAAAATCACTGTAAATAAAGTCGAAACGGCCATAACTTTTGCATACGACGTCGAAAAAATGCGTTTAATACCTTAAAAAAAACTAGACAAAAATCGAAGAGTGCCCACACCGGGGCTTGCCCAGTGAGGCTTGAATCAGATCCTCAAAATTCGAAAAGGAAAAAAAGTTATTTAAAAATGATTGTTTTTCTCAGCAAAATCAAAAAAAATGAAAAAAGGAAAAAAAAAATCTGTGGCGCACCGGAAGGGGGTGCGCCACAGAATTATTTGGGCGGGATTCAAAATTTGAAATCTGGAGGCTGGCTCCCCTTCTCCCCTTCTCCTCTCATTTCCTCTCCCCTTCTCCTCTCATTTCCTCTCCTCCACTTCTCCTCTCCCCTTCTCCTCTCGTCCACTTCTCCTCTCCCCTTCTCTCGTCCACTTCTCCTCTCCCCTTCTCCTCTCCCCTTCTCTTCCCTCCTCCTTCTCCTCTCCCCTTCTCCTCCCTCCTCCTCCTACTCCGGCGACCACATCCTCCTCCTCCTCCTACGACGACGACCTCCTCCGGCGACCACCTTCTCCTCCTCCGGCGACCACCACCACCTCCTCCTCCTCAAGCAATGACCACCACCACCACCTCCTCCTCCTCCTCCTCCTCCTCCGGCGAACACCTCCCCTCCTCCTCCTCCGGCGAACACCTCCTCCTCCTCCTTCGGCGACCACCTCCTCCTCCTCCTCCTCCACCCACCTCCGGCAACCCCCTCCTCCACCCACTTCCGACCAAGCTACCTACGACCACGGGCTCCGACGAAATTCCGGCGAAAATCAAGCGGCACAAAACGAGCTCCGACGAATCTGGTCGCCTTTTTTTTTGAAATTCAAATGAACAATTTTGTGGCGCACCTATGTGGGGTGCGCCACTAAAACATTTCTGTGGCGCACGGTGAGGGGTGCGCCACAGAATTCTTGGAATTTTCTGTGGCGCACCGAGGGGGTGCGCCATAGAAATATAATTTAATGGCGAGATTTCTGTGGCGCACCCCCCATTTCCCTGGGTGCGCCACTAGTTTCCCTTTTTCCACTAGTGCTTTCCTTTATAAAAAGAGTGTAGATGGTATTATTAGACGTTGTGTACCTGAGCATGAACAACAGGCTATTATAAAAGAGTGTCATGATAGTCCTTATGGAGGGCATCATGCAGGAGATCGCACAGGAGAAAAGGTATTACAATCTGGTTTTCATTGGCCTACTTTATTTAAGGATTGTGCTGAATATGTTAAAACTTGTGATAAATGTCAAAGAGTAGGAAATATTGGTAGGAGAAATGAAATGCCTATGAATTATTCTTTACCACTTGAGCCTTTTGATGTGTGGGGTTTTGACTTTATGGGACCTTTCCCAACCTCAAAGATACAGCATACTCACATTTTGGTTGCAGTGGATTATGTTACAAAGTGGGTGGAAGCAATTCCAACCAAAAGTGCAGATCATGCCACAGCAATGAAGATGCTGAAGGACATCATTTTCCCTAGGTTTGGTGTTTCAATTTTTTTAATTACTGACGGTGGTTCTCATTTCTTGCATGGTTTTCTTAGGAAAACATTAGCAAAATATGATGTTAATCATAGAGTTGCATCTCCTTATCATCCTCAAACATGTGGGCAAGTTCAATTAAGTAATAGGGAAATTAAAATCATTTTGGAAAAGATAGTTAATAGGCCTAGGTCTGACTGGCCACTTAAGATTAATGATGCACTATGGGCTTATAGAACTGCTTATAAAAATCCTATGGGAATGTCTCCTTATAGAATGGTTTATGGAAAAGCTTGTCATTTACCTGTTGAATTAGAACATAAAGCTAGATGGGCTATTAAACAACTTAACTTTGATTTAAAAACTGCTGGAGAGAAAAGAATTCTTGACTTAAACCTACTTGATGAGTGGAGGAATGAAGCTTATGAAAGTGCTAGACTATTTAAGGAGAAAGTTAAAATTTTGCATGACAAGAAAATTAAGAAGAAAGAATTCAAAGTAGGTGATCAAGTTTTATTATACAACTCCCGTTTTAAGTTTTCTGCAGGAAAGTTAGCTTCAAAATGGCGGGGACAATTGGTGATACAGGAGGTGTACCGTTCAGGAGCCATTCGCCTTCACGGTGACATGAAAGGTAAACCTCATGTGGTCAATGGACAACGCCTTAAACACTATATTGCAGGAAAAAGCTTCATCGGAATGGTGGAAAAAATGGATTTGAAGACACCGGAGGAGGTAATAGAGAGAAACTCTGCAGTTTTGGAAACCCGGAATCAATAATTGGTAACTTTTGTGTTTGGAAGTTTCTCGGAATTGCATAATATTTTACAGAGATCATTTTTATTGAAAATTAGCATATAGGACAAGAAACTTGGAAGGAACGGAGCCCCGAGGGAGGAAAGAGGGGGTCCCACGCGGCTAGATTCCTTGGCCGCGTGGGCCCACTCCTTTTGCCCCTGGGAGTCCCGTTTCGTCTCGTTTTGGACTCTGACGCTTCGTCTTACCCTAAAAACCGTCAATATATACCCCCTTTCATCAATCTGATCTTGCACTGAACGTTCTCGAGCGATCTTTGTTTTCTTTGTTTCTGTCTATCAGGGTTTTGGCCATGTCTTCGGGAGACTCTTTCCAATGCTCCTCCATGGACGATGATGATGATGAGCTTGAGGGAAACAACACCACGTCCATGTGGAGGAGGAACAGGAAGAGGAAGGACTACTCAGATGATGAGGACGTCAAGCCCGACGTAGAGAAGATGGAGGAGGAAGAGGAAGAAGATGGAGAATACAAGCCCTTCGTCCACCTCGCGTCTGCACCGCCTTCACCACCTACTCTTATACCTGTTGCTGCCGTGAGAGTGAACATGTCTCTCCCGAAGAAGAGGCAGACCGCTCGCATGAGCACTGGAGGGAAGGCTCCTAGGCACACTCTTGCAAGCAGAAACGTGGTTTCTACTCTTATTGCGAGGGAATTTCAGAAGGTCACCTCAGATAACTATCTTGGTGAGTGGGACCGCAAGATACCAAACACCAAGGTACCAAGCCCGAAGTGGAAGCTTAGCAAGGAGTCAAGGGAGAAGAGTCTCATGGAGAAGCTGGGAGATGCCACAAACCAGTTTGAGCAAGCCTACAATCTTATGATGAGTGTCATTGGAGAACTTGAAGACAACTACTATGAAGTCAAGAAAGAGGAGAAATAAAGACTCTACAGAACCTCAAGCTTGGGGGAGTTCAACCTAGTCTTTATCTTTACTAGTTTATCATATCTATCTAGTCATGGTGTGCTTTGCTTTTTATCGTTTAGTTATCAATCTCTCTTAGGCTTGTGTGAGCTCATTGAGCATTATCATTTATCCCCTATGGTTTATCAATCAATATTAAAGTATGGTGTCATTCATGGGTCTCTTGTTTTGGAGATTTATGGGTAACACTCATGCAAATGTGCGTGGTATATTTAGAAGTTTCGGTCACATCTTGCTTTGAACTTGGTTAACTTGAGTATGTTGGACACTTGTAGAATTATCTCATCAATAGAATAAGTGAAAGAATATATATAAGTTTAAAGTGAAGATGTGGTCTTGTAGAATAAATATTTAGGAAGGTTAATGAAAGGAAATATGAAACACTCTTGCTGGACTTTAGTACCTTTTGAGCAAATTAATGATCATGGATGTTTCAATACTTATGCTCTTGATAAGTGAATGAAAAGGTGGGCACTCGAGGATTCGGTTAGCCATGGAAAGTGTTAGACAAAGGTTGTGTTGAGCATAAGAACTTGATTGAAATATCCATGACTTAAGTTTGTACTAGTTACTAGAGAGGCAAGGTGATAACAATAACATATTTATCCTTTCATTTGTCTTCCTCTAACTATTTATCCCATGAGAGTTTATCTTGTCTTTAAATTTCAGCAAAGCATAAACGAGTATAATGCTTGCAAATGAGAGCAAAAGCATTGGTAAAAGAGTATGAATAAGAGTTTAGTTCAATTGTCCAACATACAATGGTTTTCTATGTTCAAAAGTAAGGGGTGATTGCTAGAGCTTCTACTTATATTGCCCACATGTGTATGAGTTTTAGTTTCATTTATCTTACTTTACAACTGAACATGATGATGATACTATGCCCGTATTTATTTATCAACCATAAGTCCATTGATGCATGTAATGATCTATGTCCTTACTTACTCGAGGACGAGTAAAGGTTTAAGCTTGGGGGAGTTGATACGTGCATTTTACATCATCATTTATATAACTTATATTAGAATGTTATTGGAACTATTATATCAATGTTTTACATGTTTTAGATGATATTGGGGACTTTCATACAAAGTCCCTATTTTTGGTATTTAATATCTGGGAGGCAGAAAACCCCCCTTTTCTAGTTTTTATTGTTGCAGGAGCTACATGAACCCAAATGGAAAAAGGAAAATTGCACAACAGTTTTTGCATCAGGAGAACTAGAGTGGGCAAAATATCGAAGAGGGAAGAGCCACGAGGCCCAAAAGAGGGGGGCCCACGCGGCCAGATTCCTTGGCCGCGTGGGGCCCACTAAGTGGAGCCTCGGGCACTTCCTCGCCTGGGGCTTTTTACCACGACCTCCGTCTCATTCGAAAACGGACGCCCTAATTTTCCCCAGACGATTCGAGGCCGCGGCAGCGGCGAAACTCCTGATTCCCTCCGAGGGGAGTCAGATCATGCTGCTCCGGAGCTCCGGAGAAGGGGGAAATCATCGTCACCGTCATCACCTCTCCTCCTTGGCATGGGAGGAGGCCTCTCCATCATCACCATCACCAAGACCAGCATCATCTTCATCATCATCTCCGTGATCCACTCCGTTCCCCTCGTAGTTTGAGAGTTGCTATACCCTAGATACTTGTTTTGTGCTACTATTCATGTTTTTGATTGAGCACTTGTCATTATTTGGTGGTGAAGTTATATTTTCAGATTGTGTTGTACCATTTATGCCACTGAATATGATCATGTTTGCACGTTGTGAGTAGTTCCCGTATGTTCCTGAGGGCATACGATGAATTGGCAATGATTTATATATGACATGTGTTGGTATTTTGTCTATTGTTTATCTTTTTAAGTGATTCTATGATGGTGTTGTGCGAACGTCGACTGCACAACACTTCACCTATATGGGCTCATAGGAGAACACCGTAGTATAATGAAATGAGTAAGACTTGGGAGGACAAGAAACCTGAGAATGAGTCATGAAGTTATTATTATGGGGTATTAATATCAGGGACCTTAGAGTGTAATGCTATGGTGGGACATTATGTCTTAATAATTCTTGTGCAGTCATTTGCTTGGCCACATGATCCATCATAAGAGGGTTTAGTTTATTTATTTAGCTTTACCTAAGTTGTGGCTCCGTCCTAAACAAGATTAAAACTTGACAAGATATTCAACGTGTTGTTTAATAAATCTATATGCCTAGTTATATCCATGCCACCCTCGAGAACGTTTTCCAAATATAAGACACACATCACTTGAGCTTGTCCTCTTACCACATAGAGGATTGGGCTTTTCTCTCATTGAGAGCTTTCAACTGCTATTATTTACTTTTTGCACCTTTACTTTATTTGCAACCATACAACCAAAAACCCCAAAAAACACTTGCATCTTTCATTGTTTTATCTATCATTCTTACTAACCAATACCTTCAGCTCCTCGTGGGTTCGACAACCTTTTCTATTCGAAAGGTACTACAATTGATCTCCTGCACTTGGGAGCCATCCGCATGTCTGTGGCCAATGCCGGCTCCCGCCACACGGCCACGATGCGGGCCTTTGGTCGCCGGCACCTGCTTTACCGCGCTCAATGCCCGGCGGAAAGGATTGTCACATGGGCCGGCCTGCTGGGTTGAGGAGCCTTATGACTGAGCCTGTGAGTGAGCTTGTTGTTCCTCCGCAAGCGTTTGTTCATGTTCCTTCACCTTCGCGTTTGTGACAAGTTGACCGATTTGGGGTCTTTCTTGTATCGGGCCCTGATAATTTTTTTTGCTTGCGGTTCTTCGATCTGGTCGTACGGGCTCGGTCCTTCCCTTGATGCGTCCTCCTTTGCCCAAACAGGTCCTTTTCTCGAATAGCCGCGGCTTCCGAGACTGTGGGGAGCTATGTTTTTGTCCTGCATTTTTTTTGTCCCACTCCCGAAGTGCCTTCTTTGAAGTGAGCTTTTCATCGGCGAGAAAAACCTTGAAGCCATCTTCAGAAATTGACAGACACTTCATATGTATCTCCTCGAAATCGGCACCTTCATCAACCTTCTCCCGCACACTTGATCTCCAAGTTTAGAATGCTTTGGTGAACTTGCTGAGAGCGAATGCGTTTACAATATTCTTCCGGAGATGCAGGCTTTCGTAGTCTGTTGGGAACTTGTAGCGTGCGTGCAGCTTCTGGATGAGTAACGTGGCCGCAGCAGAATTCTCCGTCTCGCAAATGCCTTCGGCATTGAGGTTGCCGAACTTTTGAACAGTGCATCCCAAGTTGTTGTCGTACCCTCTGGCGACTTTTTCCAGCTTCGTAGGCGCACCGCTTTTGGGATCCACCTCTTCGACAGCGTCGCGGAGGGTGTTGAGCTTGTTTGGGCGCCTATCCTTTTGTGCATGCTTGGCTTCACTACCAGACGTGTGATGCATGTAGAACGTTCAGATGATTCGTGCGGAAAGAAATGCACTCTTCAATGAGAAATACTTGAACGATGATTCCATCCGGACGAGCCATGTTACTGATGAAATCTTTGATGACCCCATTCATCCTCTCAAACGACATCATGTTGTGCTGGAACAACGACCCAAGATGGATGATATCATCCATGATATGGATCAACAAATGTACACAAATGTCAAAGAATGCGGGAGTTAAGTACATTTCAAGCTCTCATAGGATCACGACAATCTCTTCCTTAAGCCTTATGAGTCGCTTCAGGGTTATCGACTTTTCAGAGATCACGTCGAAAATGTTACAGAAGCCAAATAGGGTTTCACGGACGTGTTTGTCCATTATCCCACGGATCGCAACCGGGAGTATCTGCGTCATCATCACGTGAAAATCATGAGACTTCATCCCGCTGAACTTCTCTTTGGTCGAGTCTAGAAATCTTGTTTATCATTCCACCATAACCCAATGGCATTTTGACTTTTAGAAGACATTTCATCAATTGTTCGATCTCTTTTGGACTTAGGGTGAAGCAGGAGGGGGCAGTAATAGTCATTCAGCTTCACCCTCTTGGCCTTAGGACCGTCGTCCGGCTCCTCTGTATCATCAGGCACCGTTGGGCGTCGACCCCCATGAAGCTCTTCTCTCAGATTGAAATGAAATAGGTTGTATCTTGCTTTCGGCCCATCTTTGGTCATCTCGCCATGTTGAGCAAAGTACCAAAAAAACTCTCTAACACATTCTTCGTGATATGCATTAGATCAAGGCAATGAGGCATACCGAGAATCTTCCAGTACGACAAGTCCCAAAACACGGACCTCGTCTTGCATACACCCAGGAGCCGTTTTGGTGCCTTCCGCTTATTTCCCAACGCAAGGCACTTTTCCCAACCATTCATTAGCTCTAAGATTTCTTCCCCGGACCTCTGAAGGGGTGGTCCCCGGAGCTCATCTTCATTGTTCAAGAGGTCTCCATGCCTTCTCCAAGGGTCTTTCTTGGGTAGCCACCTTCGATGGCCAATGGAGACGATTTTCGAAGACTCGGGATCTTTTCGGAAGCTGGAGAAACGTCAGATCGTCCATGCACCTCGCACATCCGTTATGTTCGTGGCAAGCCTGACCTGCGACATATCTGTATCCGAGCAAGTCATGCACAGTACAGAGCAAGACAGCTCTCATAGGGAAATATTCTTTTACGACGGCGTCCCATGTGTTTACACCTTCCTCGTCCCATAAGGTCTCTAGCTCATCTCTAAGTAGCTTCAGATACAGATTGATGTCGTTTCCAGGTTGTTTCGGGCCTTGAATTAGCATGCTCAAGTGAATATACTTTTTTTTCATGCACAACTAGGGGGATGTTGTAAATCCATACAAACACGAGCCAGGTGCTGTGTGTGCTGCTCTGGCTGCCAAACGGATTAAGTCCGTCGGTGCTCGTACCCAACCTGATGTTCCTTGGATATGTTCTGATGGTTGGATATTCAACGTCTACTGCTTTCCACTGGCTTGTAACTGAAGGGTGTGTCAGATTTATATATTTGCGTGCCAGCGCATGAGCTCACCTTCCTTACGGTCCGTGAAATACCGCTGGAAATGGGGAATCAGCGGAAAGTGCCAAACAATTTTTCGAGGATCTTTCTTCCCTTTCTTGTATCGAGCAGCGTCGCACACTGGACACTTTGTCTTCTCCTCATCCTCTTTACGATAAATGTAGCAATCATTGATGCACACGTGAAACCTCTCGTGCGGTAAATCAAAAGGGAAAACGACTTATTTGGCCTCATCACAACTTTTTGGACATTTGTTCTCCTTCGGAAGGATACTGTGCCAATATTCCAGACTAGCATCGACGCTTATATCGCTCCATTATTATCTTGCCTTCATCTGCAAAACACTGAGCACAACATTCAAACGGGAATCTTCCACGCTGCAGCCTGCATACAACAGAGTATTTGCATCCCTCTCTAGTTGCGCCAACTTAGAATGCTCTCTGGCAGCTGTACTGAAGTTAGTGGTATTCTTTAGAAGCAGTTCTTGGACATGAGGATCTCGCACGAGTGAAGTTAATGGCGTCTTCGTGTCGTCGTCTTCGATAGTTGTTTCTTCTGCCACCTCATCTCCATCATTATCAGGAGGCTCTTCGTTATCATTGTTGCGATCATATTCACGATCCCCTTCATGATCATGATCATTTCATGTCGCTGGTGCCTCATTGCCTTCATCGATCATCCACTGAGTGTGGCCATACATGAAACCACGCATTAGCAGATGCTCTTGCAACTTTCCGGAGAAAGGGTTGGTCAATCCCACTAGTTTGGATTTTCGAGACATACATCTTATCTCTGTGCGGTTATGTCGAAACATGTCCTCTGTCGCGTGTTTTAGATATTTGTTCACTGTAGCTTCACTCATGACGGCCATTATCGATCGCCTGCAAAGTGTAGAACAAACTCATGAGAATCATACATATACCGCTTTTCACGAAAAATTTCGCCATGACCTTCCTTCATATAGAGGTCATAAGGAAGATGCCAAAATTTGCCGAAACGGAAATGAATCAACATTTCAGCAAAAATTTGGCATCACCCTCCTATTACACACATATTGTGTCCATTTTATCGCAAATTTCACAAATTTAGTCCACTTCATGTCAAAATTTAACATATCATCACAACATAAATTCACCAATATAGTTCATTTCACATAAATTCGTCGGTATAGGGCTCCACCTTGATTCAATACACACACGGGAAGATAGCCAAGGCGAGACCACCGACAAAATGGCTATTGGATTGCTCTAAATTGTGGGAAAAGGGTGTAACTAGGATCTAAAGGTAGGAGGGTTTTGAGAGTGAACACTACAAGGAATCTGTCAACCGGTGACCCCCAATTTTGGTCACAAAAAGGTCACTATAATTCATTTGTGACCTTTTTGTGACCAAAACAGCAAGGTCACATACCGAGGGTCACTAATGGCAGAACGTGACCTTTTTTCCATTGGTCATAGATCCATTTGTGACCAATCCAGTTTTTTGGTCACTACCAATCCCAGCCAGGCCACGTGGGATCCGACGTGGAAAAGCTGAGCTGGCAATCATCCGACGTGGCGCGGCTGACCTGTCATATCAGTGACCAAATTAGATGGTCATATACAGATTGAGCCCAATCCAGTTGAGGCATCTAAATGGGCCAAGCCCAACAAGCCAGCCTGTTTAACTTTGTTTTTTTTCTTTAATTCGATTGGTTAAATGGGCCAAACCCAACTCTACTGATGGGCTACTTGGTCCCACTTGTCATACTGGACCCACTTGTCAGACAGACGGACGGACCCACCTGTCATGCTCGGGCCCACTTGTCAGAACTAGGTCCCACATGTCAAAAATGAACAGTGTCGGCCCAGTGGATTCTAGGGTGTGCAGAGCCCACTCTACACGGCCCTCACACGCGTCGATGCCGACGAAACGACTAAGGACCAAGCGGAACGCTTGAGAAGACCCTCGAGAGGAGAGCTCTCTCGAGGGGACTTGAGGGGGCAGCGAAGGGCCTGAAGGGGCTCCCCCTGAGGCCGCCTCCCGGCAAGGCTTTCCTCCCTTGAGAAGAAGTCAACACAACTCCCTCGGCAGGGCCTCCCGAGCCCTGCGGGGATACTTCGCCACGAAGGAACCGCTGCAGAGCGCACATGGCCTCTACAGCAGCCGCAGAGTGACGCGCGCGTCTGCGCGCGATGGCGACGGCGCCGCAGTTGCCGTTCTGGTGATAAAAGGAGTCAACAAAGCGCTGTGTCCCCTGCGCCGCCACCAAGGCTTTCCTCTCTGGTGATAAAGCGGGTGGCCGGCGCAACGCTCCAACGGCGACGTCACCGTGGGCACCCCCACGATCTCTGCAGCACCAGCTGTCCGTCCTGCAAAGACAGAGGCTGCCCTGCCACGAAGGCAGGCTTTACGACCATGGACCAAGTCCATGGACAACCGAGCTGCGGTGCACCCCGCTCCTCTGCGTCGTCGCCATGTGGGAGCCCTTCCATTGCGCAGGACGCAGGGATGAGGCCCGGGGCGCCTATATAAGGAGCAGGAGCGCCACCGTAGAGAGGGGATCGAAAAAAGGAACCACTTACCCGTGTACACCCTACTATAGCCTAGCGAAGCTTAGCGAGCTCGAGGAGGAAGAAGAGCTTGCCCTTCCCCCTCCAAGCTCCGCATAGCCGCTCGAGAGCCTTCGGCAAGCTCATTGTACTGTTCCTACCGCAGTGCAATACAGACAGGCAGGACTAGCGGTTTTACCTCACCCCGAGGGCCGCGAACCTGGGTACGGGCCTGACTCCATCTCTGTCGTGCTGTTCCTCCACAGGCTCGACGAGCACCGTCGCCGAGCCGGCCGTAGGTTGTTGACCAACGTGTTCAGTCCCCCTTCACGAACTTCTCCCCCGAGAGTGGTTATCCCTGTTCCGTGGGAATCACACCTCGACATTTGGCGCGCCAGGTAGGGGACTGAGGCGCGTCTTCGACCTCCAGCCGGCTTTCCGCCATGGCGGACACCCGCACGACGCGCGCCAACAGGCGCGCAGCTGACAGGGCTCACACCGAGCCCGGCACGGCTCCCACCCGCGGCCGCCGCGGCCGCCCTCGCGCTGCCGAGCGCGCCAACACCGGCCCGCACGTGGAGGAGCCTGAGAGCGAAGAGTACAGCGACCACCGTGACGACAGGGACGGCCCCCCGGAGCGCAACGACGATGCTGAGTCTTCGCATCCATCGCGGCGCCAAGGCGCGTCCTCTCAGGGACGCCCAGAGCCCACGCCGCACACCGCGCTCCTCATGGCCCAGGAGCTTCTACGCTACTGGCCTAGCGCTGAGGCCCACGACCAGTGGTTGGACCGCCTCCACCACCTCGTCGACGTCGCCACCACGCGCCCCGTCCCGTCGCGCTCCATGGTCCAGCACTCCGGCCGCGCGGGAACGGCTGCACCAGATGCGCCTCCGCCGCCGCAAGGACCGTCTCCGGCCGCAGCGCAGAAGGCTCCCTCTCACGCTTCCTCCCCGCACGACTGCCAGATCGTGCAGCGCACCGCGCCCGACGCGCGTGTGGGCATGGAGCGCCGCCGGGACCTCCAGAACCGCCTCGTCGAGGAGCTCGGTCAAGCGGGGCAGCAGAACCGCAGAGCTCTCCAAGGAGGAATCGCCACGTACGCCTCTGGCTGCCTGGCCTTCACCCGCGCTCTGCGTCGCGTGGTCTGGCCGCAGAAGTTCAGGCCAGCCCTCCCCAAGGGCTTCGACGGGTCTACCAACCCCCTCGAGTTCCTGCAGCTCTACACCACCTCCATCCAGGCTGCGGGGGGAGACGACAAGGTCATGGCCAACTGGTTCTCCCACGCGCTCAGGGACTCCGCGCTGTCCTGGCTCCTCAACCTGCCCGAGGATTCCATCGACTCCTGGGAGGAGCTCTGCAAGCAGTTCGTCGCCAACTTCAAGGGCACGTACGAGCGCGCACTCACCCACAACGACCTGCGCGCTGTGGTGCAGAAGAAGGATGAGACCCTCCGCAAGTACATCCAGCGCTTCAGCCAAGTGCGCAACAAGATCCCGAACATCCCTGACACGCAGGTCATCGCCGCCTTCAGAGAGGGCGTCACGAACCGCAGGATGCTCGAGAAGCTGGGCATTCACGACAAGCTCACCTCTGTGGTGAAGCTGTTCGACCTCGCGGACAAATGCGCCAAGGCAGAAGAAGGACTCCTCTTCGTCAAGATGAGCCAGCGAGGGGACGACCAGGCTGAGGGCTCCAAGAGCCACAAGAAGCGCGAGGAGACCAAGCGCAAGACCACTGCTGTCCTAGCGGCAGAGCCAGCCGCCAAGAACGCCCGCAGAAGCTCCCCCGAGCCTGGCGACAAGGAGGCAGACCACCGTCCGTTCTGCGTCTACCACAACAGGCGTGGGCACGCCACAGACGACTGCTTCGACCTCAACAGGCTGAGCAGGGAACGCGAGCGAGGAGAAGGCAGCGGAAGCCGCGGGAGAGGTCGCGGCTACCGCAGAGACGGTAGGGGTAGGCGCGATGGCGGCTATGAGAAGCCATCGGGCACTCAAGCCAACGCCGCCGAGAAGAACAACAACCTCCCTGACGAGGAGGATGGAGGATACCAGGCCCCGAGAGGGGCTATGGCCTGTATCCTCGGCGGGGCTCAGGCGCCCAAGTCGAACAACCAGTTCAAGCAGTTCGCCCGCGAGCTCAACGCCGTGCTCCCGAGCACCGAGACCTCCAGGCCCCTCAAGTGGTCCCAGTACACCATCGCTTTCGACGCCAAGGACCACCGCAAGTCGACCAAGACCGTTGGGACCCTCCCCCTGGTCTGCTCCCCCACCATCAACAACATCACCGTCTCCAAGACGCTCATTGATGGGGGAGCTGGCCTGAACGTCATCTCTGTCGAGACCTTCGAGACGCTTCAAGTGCCCTACGAGTGGCTTATGCCCTCCAGGCCATTCACCGGGGTCACCAGTGGTTCCATCGAACCCCTGGGCCAGGTCCGGCTCGCCGTCACCTTCGGCACGCAGAAGAACTATCGCACAGAGCTGATCGACTTCGACGTCGCCCACATCGGCCTGCCGTACAACGCCTTCCTCGGCTACCCCGCTCTCGCGAAATTCATGGCCGTCACGCACCATGCCTACAACATGGTCAATATCCCCGGCAGCGCTGGCACCATCGCCATCCATGGTCATATCCTGGACGCCACGCGCGCTGTCGAGAGCGCCTACAAGGCAGCTGCCATGGCATTCCCGGCCGACGAGGACATGGAGCCTCTCGAGAGGCCCAAGAAGAAGAAACAAGTGTTCTCTCAGGAGCAAGCGGCCACGAAGAAGGTGCCACTTGGCACCAGTGCCTCGGGGGCCGAAGGCTCGGGGGCTAGCATCACCATAGGCGCTGCCCTGCCTCCTAAATAGGAAGGCGCGCTCGTCGCCTTCCTTCAGGCAAACTCTGACATGTTCGCATGGACTCCGTCAGATATGTATGGTGTACCAAGGGAGGTGATCGAGCACCACTTAGCCGTGTGTCCAGACGCACGCCCCGTCAAGCAAAAAGCACGCAAGCAAGCCCCCGAGAAGCAAGCTTTCATCGTCAAGGAAGTAGAGAAGCTAAAGGCGGCGAAAGTCGTCCGCGAAGTCGCGCACCCCACTTGGCTCTCCAACGGCGTGGTTGTCCCTAAACCCGCTGGAGGAGGCCGACTCTGCATCGACTACACCGATGTCAACAAGGCCTGCCCCAAGGACCCGTACCCCATGCCGAGGATAGACCAGATCGTGGACTCCACCGCTGGCTGCGACCTCCTCTGTTTTCTGGACGCCTTCTCTGGTTATCACCAGATCAAAATGGCTAAAGAGGACGAGGAGAAGACGGCGTTCCTCACCCCTTGTGGCATGTATTGCTACACATGCATGCCCTTCGGCCTGAAGAATGCTGGCGCCACTTTCCAGAGGCTCATGAGGATCGCTTTGGGGGCACAGATGGGCAGGAACGCTGAGGCCTACGTCGATGACATAGTGGTCAAGTCTCGAGAGGGAGACACCCTCTTGAAGGATCTCGAGGAAACCTTCGCCGGCCTGCGCAAGGTGAACATCAAGCTGAACCCCGCCAAGTGCGTCTTCGGGGTCCCTTCAGGCAAACTCCTCGGGTTCCTGGTGTCCCACCGCGGCATAGAAGCAAACCCCGACAAGATCAAGGCCATAGAAGGAATGCAACCTCCTCGCCGGCTCAAGGAAATGCAGCGCCTAGCAGGCTGCATGGCTAGCCTGGGCCGATTCATCTCCAAGTTCGGCGAGAGAGCCCTGCCATTTTTCAAGATCATGAAGAGATCCGGCACGTTCAAGTGGACTCCTGAGGCGGACAAGGCCTTTGGGGACTTAAAGAAGTATTTGGCCAGCCCACCAGTCTTGGTGGCCCCCAGGACAGGCGAGCATCTGAAGCTGTATCTTTCAGCCACTCCTCAGACCGCAAGCGCCGTCCTGGTGGCCGAGAGGGAAGAGCCTGTCCTCCCCAAGAAGAGCACTGCCACTCCAAGCCCAAAGCCCCCCGACAAGGATCTCGTCGAAGGAGCAGCCTCCACAGACCCACTGCCAGGCCCACAACCTCAAGTCGAGCCTGCTCCCAGCACCCCTGTCGAGACCCCCCTTCAGGAGGATCTCGACAAGGGCCCCGAGGAGCCTACGCAGGGGGCTGACGCTCCAGGCCCACCGACAACCCTTGTCGAGCACCCCGTCTACTTCGTCAGCATGGTGCTGCGGGATGCTCGGGAGCGGTACCCGATGCAGCAGAAGCTTCTCGTCGCTCTCCTCATCGCCTCCAGGAAGCTGAGACACTACTTCCAAGGCCACCCCATCACGGTGGTCACTGCCTTCCCCCTGGAGCAGATCCTGCGCAACCCCAACGCCACAGATCGTGTCGCGGGGTGGAACATAGAGCTGCAGCCATTCAACTTGCGCTTCGACACCACAAGAGTCATCAAGGGGCGAGCGCTGGCTGACTTCGTCGCCGAATGGACCGACCCAAGCCCTGAAGAGCCTCGAGGGGAAGAGGCTGAGCACGCTGGAGACACAATGCCCAGCCACTGGACCATGCACTTTGACGGAGCCTTTGCCTGCCGCAATGGCGGGGCAGGCGTCGTCCTAACTTCGCCCAGAGGCGACAAGCTCTACTACGCTGTCCAGTTATGCTTCACGATTGACAAGATCTCCAACAACATCGCTGAATACGAGGGCCTCTGTCACATCCCAAATTTTGAAACTAAGAAAAACTTAGTTTTACCAGACCCAAAATTCAGAACCAACAAAAACTTTTTGAAATGTTTCACTGATGATTGTATTTCCTTCCCATTGTTGTTTTTGAATTGTGTGGACTTGGAAGTGATGTGGATCTTGTGGTGATTATTTGCTTGTTGGACTTCTGATTGTATTGATTGTTAATTCTTATTTTATTGTTTGCTTGGGTGAATAATTACACCAATGTACTTGAAGTGTTAAAGTGAAGACACACTTGACAACACATTTGGAATGTGACTTGAATAGAAACAAACTCCTAAGATTATTAAACAATTTGAAGTTAAGATCATAAGTTAAGTAGATGATCTTATCAAATTATTCTCTCTACCTAACTCTCTATTTTCTTCAAACAAATATTTTCTTATAAAAAAAAAATCTATTTTAAGCTAATATAATTGTCAAGAAAGTTCCAAGAGCTCAAAACAATATCTCTCACTTGATCTAAAAATATTAAAGGAGTGTCAAATATTATTTACCAAAAATAACATACTTAAACCCTATGAACAAATATGGTTCAAAACATTTTATTTTCCAACACCAATTTTGGTGGAGCTTCTACATGCATATGGGAGGCTACATGAATAATTTCATAATTTTTGAAGTAGTTTATAGGCCTCAATTAAATCACTGAAAAGCTACTGATTTAAAAAGAAACAGAAAAGGGACTTAGTTGTAAATAGAACCAGGAATCCAGGGGGGTTTTCTGTAAATCGCCGTCGTGTTCCTGTAGCCGTAGCACGGCGTGGCGCCAGTGCCGCCGTGCTCCCCGCTCCCCCTGCCGCCACGTCCAGGCCCCCCCCTCCCGCTCCTCCTGCCGTGTCGGGTGAACACGACGCCGTGCCGCCCTCGGCCCTGCTCCTCCGTGACCGGGTGCCCTCCCCTCGCTGTCCCCCTGCTCGCCCGACCGTGCGACCGAACACGCCGACGCCGACCGCGGCCGTCCCTGTCCTCCAGCTCGCACCGCACCGGGCCCCCCCCTCTCTGCCGCCCTGCTTGAAGGATAAGAGCGCCTCGACGCTCCTCTGCTCTCTCTCGCCCCTCACTGACCCCCTCACCCGCTCTCTCTCCCTCCCCTCTCATTTCTTCTCGCACCCGAAACCTCGCCGCCATGGTTGAGCTTGCCGCCGTCGATTGAAGCATCCTCGAGCCAAACAAAGACCACCAGGAGCTCCGCCGTGCAGTCCTCTCCCTCCTCGTCCAAGGAATCGAGCTGAGACGCCTCCGTGTTCGAGATCGTCTTCATCTTCTTCAACTCCGGCCGCCGCACTTCGAGCAAGTTCATCACCGTCTCCGACCTCCTCCGTCCAAGCCGAGCACACGCACGCGTTTAGGGTGAGCTCGCCTCTCTCCTGTACATGCTCGTCCTCCTTCCCCGTCTCTACTTTGTCGCATAGAAGTTGCTCCGCCGTTAGACCGTAGCACGCGCCGCCGTAGCCCGTCGCCGGAGCTGCTCCCGGCGACCATTTGGGTCGTAGCGCCGCCCCTAGCCTCCGCGTACAAGTATGCGTCGATGCCATCCAGTAGAGCGTCCCCGCGCGTCCTCTGCCGTCGATCCCGTGCGCGTCGCCGCCGGTGGTCACCGCGGCACGCGCGACGTCGCGGTGCACGGCCGTCTGTTTATTAGGGCTCGCGCCCTTATCCTAGCAAGATCCACCGCACAGCCCAGTGGCAACGGCCACGATCGCGCTCGCACGCGTCGCGAGTTCGACTCGCCGCAGCCGCAGAGGCGCTGCCTTTTCGGTTTATTTTGCACGCTGACAGGTGGGCCCCACCGGTCAGTGACCGTGGCGGCCAGCACAGCCCGCATTCAGCCCAGTCAGCACCAGCGTGGCACTCGGGCCCGCAGGGCAGTGGCTGTGGCTAGCCAGCCCTTCGGTGCAAAACGTTCCACTAGGTTTTCTGAGAAATAAAATAAATAGACAGATTCGAATATAAATTTGTAAAATCCATAACTTTTTAAATACTTATCCAAAAATTACAAATAAGATACCAAAATGTTCAGAAAAATAAAACCTGTCTTTCAGTGTAATTCACCTATCCAAATAAATTAGTTTATTTGATGTTTTATTAGAATAAAGAAAATGGCAGAAAAGAAAAGGCTTTTGGAAAATTCATATCTTTAAAAATAAGGATCCAAAAATTAAGTTTGACCTATTAAAATGTTTAGCAAGTGATAACCTTCATATTCCACCTTGTTTCCACACATGGATAATTATTTTGTAGTGTTGCTTAAAATAAATTAACAAAAAGGGCATATTGAGAAAGGATGTTATAAATTAATCCGTGATAAATTTTGGAATGAATTCAATTGGGTTGTCTTCTATATGTGTAGGAGAACATATCCCTAGCTTGGTTTGAGTCTAGGAGTCATTGATTGACTTTGGTGCTAATTATAAGGTTTAGGTCTTTTCTGCCTATTTTTATTAGGCCTCTAAGTAATTGTTAGGTTATAACTTTATTGTTACAAATGTGTTCCTAGCATGTGCAGGGTGGTAACCCACTGTTATGACATGTTCCTTTAATTTTACTAGCATGTTAGGAGAGCTAATTGTGAGTCATGTGTTTGTGAGGGTTTTATTCCCTATATAACTTTTCACCTAGTAATTAGGAATTACTATGTTTGTTTATTTTGATGTGAGAATATTGTGTATGTATGCCTTGCTGGATAAGGATTGTTGTGGTACTGTTGCGTGCATGTTATTATAGTTTAGCAGGTTATAATATGTTAGTACTGTTAGTGGAATTTGTTAGGCAAATTGGTATGAGTAATATATTTGCCTGGCTTGATGAACTTGATGGACTTGAGTTGAGTGCTAGCTTAAATATCTTGTTAGTGTGTCCACCTTAGCTTGGTGAGGTATTTAAATTATAGAGATTAATTGGTGACTTAACTTTTGTCTGAAGTATTTCCTGATCAGAGAAAAGTGGTTACTAATTACCTCTAATTGAGGATGCCTTGGTGCTCTATATTTTGGCATGTGTATGGTGTTATACTCCTGTGAGTATCATGCCCTAGTAAAAATAGATTTAGTTCGTTGCTTGATTAAACTAGTGCTATGTTTGTGGCTTGAGTGATTAGTTTGATACTTGTGGTTTGGTTTGCTTATTGCGTGTTGTTTTATTTTCATGTTGCGACGCTAGTTATAAACGCTACCGGAGTGGTATTTGGAAAGGATTTATCGAAGAAGGATGGGAGTTATTTCTTGATCAGTGAGGAGAAGTCCAAGAACATTATGCTGGAATCAGGCAAGCTATCCCCTGAGCTTGCATCTTTATACATCTATTTTGGTTCACATGTTTTACTTATAAAGAGCATATGTGATTTATGTGGTGGTTGCCACTAAAGCTGTGATTTTGAAAACCCTTTTCCAAAATACAAGTATATTATTTTGACACCCTATATTGAGATATTAGATGGAAATTCTTTTTCAAACTGTAGGATGGGAAAAATATTGTTTACTCAAAACTCCTTTGAAAACACTTGTGTGGACATGGAATACCGAGATGTCGGTGTTGAAATGGAGAAATGGTGAATGGTGATGTTTATGAAAATGCACATTGTGTCTTTGTACTTACATCGACCAGCCGATACTCTGTGCGACCACATTTACCCACATATGGGAAAGGGCCTAGTCATATAGTTTGCTCTTATTAGTATGGGACACCTCATCGACGGAGACAACTCCGTTATGCATGAAGGGATGGTCTGAGGACCTACCTTGACCTGGGTCCTCGCTCAAACTCTATGAGTAGATAAGGAGGAGGATAGAAGGATGTCCCCTATACACCGCCAGATAAAACCTATGAGTCCTCACACTTAGATTCCGACGGGCTGGATTAAGTGTCGATGGAAAGTATCATATGGACAGGATCCTATACTAGCATGAGCAAAGGACAGACTAGGATCGGTGACTCAACTTCGCATACACCTGGTATGGCGAGACGTGGCTGACACGATGAGTTATCGGATGGGTGTGGGAAAAGCGTGCTACCTCTGCAGAGGGTAATAAAACTATTCGAATAGCCGAGTCCTCGGATATGGACAGTTGGGAGGCCCTACTCTGACCTATGTGCAAGTTTTGAGAAAAGAATTGAGTTTTAAATAGAAAAGGAAGTGGAGAATGACCCATACACCTATACCAACGGATCGGTATGAGGTTGTTGGGTACCATGAACCATGACGGGTTATGGTCTGAAAAAGGAGGAGTTTTGGAGAAACAGATAAAATGGTGATTTTCCGAGAAAATGTTTATTAAAGAGACTTCTTACCTTTTTCAACAAAGATGTCTTTTTGGGAAAAAGTTTTAAAGAGACTTCTTACAAAGGCAGATTTAGGGGAAAAGTTCTAAAAACCTTCTTTCTTTTAATAAAGACATAGAGGTTTCAAAACAAAGTTTTATTAAACAAAGGTCTATCCTTCCCTTTTAAACAAGGAAGTAGAGTTTTCAAAGCAAACGAAGTTTTATTTAAACAAATAAAAGAGTAGTATATGCTCATGTTGGGGTAGTTTGCGAGTACGTAAACGTACTCATGGCTATGTCCCTGGATATTCCCATGTCCAGAGTTCAAGAAGAAGTATGCTGAAGACCGAGAGACCGATGACGTCTTTGCGAACTAGGCCGTCTTCCCAGTCAGCTGCCTGTAGGTGTCTTGGCAAATGACTCGGGCCCCACGTTGATTGGTGTTTTCCGCTGCAAGAACTTATTGAAGATTGTGGCTTCAATCGAGTAAGTAATTCCTTCGGTAATTATGGATGTTCTTTTGATACTAGTTTGATTGTGCTCAGCGACAGACTGATCACGGGATCGCTGATGTTGTAGGCACAAGGGTATTTCGGACAGCTAGTCCGGGGTCCCCACAGACTTGGTATCAGAGCCATCCTGACTGTAACAGACCTTAGTTAGCATGGACGTTAGTTAGGAAAGAAATATTTTGTTAAAAATATATTGTTACCAAAAACATAGTTTTATCTAAGGAAGTCCAAAAAAAAATGACTTCCACTCTTCTCACCTTCTCAAATATTTCCGAGTCTCATCCCTCTATTTTAAGATTTTCCAAGGATTTCTCTAATCCCTCTTATCCGTTCAAAATACTTGACGATGAACCCAAGTGAGACCTAATTAGCTAGCACCTACAAGAAGAAGCTTCCATTACAAGTACTCAACATTCCACATCGAGGTGATGGATCCGCAAATACCAAGATTGTCGAAGTCAACCAAGCAGGAGACCTTCGAAGACCTCAACTCAATATCAGCAATTCCACTCAGTTACTCCTTCGACAATCTCAATTTCTCCAGCTGAAGACTAAGGCGACAAAGTGAAGGCTTCACCAACCATAATTAACCGAGACCATAGGATAAACCTGATAGGAACCCTGATTGTACCACCCGACTACCACGAGTATTAGACGTCCGTTGGTACTAAAGGTACCTTGTGTGTTGTTTGTTGGTGTGCTTTACTCTGGTTGTGTGTTGTGGTTGGTGAGTCCCCTGTGTGGGTGTTGTTTTTCTTGTGCGTTCACAATTACGCCTTGATGGCAACACAAAGTAAACCAAAATTCCCTTTTTATAAAACTCCTTTTTGTCACCCAACAAAAACTAATTTTTGGCCTCTTCGCCATAGTTGCACCTTGTTGCAGATGTAAACTCTCCTAGGAAAATATTTTCCGGATACTTCCTCTTATCTCAACCGTCTCCCGATAAGAACTGACAGTTTCGAAAGATACAAAAGACACCCACATTCTTATATAACTAACTAATTGGAAGCCGGTTTCCCCAAGATATGATCTCCGAGACAAGAAGAATGATGCCTCCAAGTCAACCCCAGCTGCAATTTTCAACAAGACCGGTTAAAGACCCCTTTTAAGGGGGGAAGACCTGCAATAGGTATACAAGAAAATGTTAATAATTAGTTCCTTGTGCCTTAGCCTTGTAGAATCTGGAAATAAACCAACCAGGACTCTCCCTCAGCGTCGATCGTCAAGTCAACCCCATCAGCGAGGATCTGAAATCACCACAGAAGATCATCGGCAAAGAAGGCCTCGCAACATCAATTATCAAGATCTCGCATGGTGACCTTACTGAAGAAGCAACAACTTCGGAAGTATAACCAGCCTAAAACCCGTGCCCTCGTACTCCCCTGTTACCACCGGGCAAATCTCGAGGACGAGATTTATTTTTAAGGGGGGAAGAGCTGTCACATCCCAAATTTTGAAACTAAGAAAAACTTAGTTTTACCAGACCCAAAATTCAGAACCAACAAAAACTTTTTGAAATGTTTCACTGATGATTGTATTTCCTTCCCATTGTTGTGTTTGAATTGTGTGGACTTGGAAGTGATGTGGATCTTGTGGTGATTATTTGCTTGTTGGACTTCTGATTGTATTGATTGTTAATTCTTATTTTATTGTTTGCTTGGGTGAATAATTACACCAATGTACTTGAAGTGTTAAAGTGAAGACACACTTGACAACACATTTGGAATGTGACTTGAATAGAAACAAACTCCTAAGATTATTAAACAATTTGAAGTTAAGATCATAAGTTAAGTAGATGATCTTATCAAATTATTCTCTCTACCTAACTCTCTATTTTCTTCAAACAAATACTTTCTTATAAAAAAAAAATCTATTTTAAGCTAATATAATTGTCAAGAAAGTTCCAAGAGCTCAAAACAATATCTCTCACTTGATCTAAAAATATTAAAGGAGTGTCAAATATTATTTACCAAAAATAACATACTTAAACCCTATGAACAAATATGGTTCAAAACATTTTATTTTCCAACACCAATTTTGGTGGAGCTTCTACATGCATATGGGAGGCTACATGAATAATTTCATAATTTTTGAAGTAGTTTATAGGCCTCAATTAAATCACTGAAAAGCTACTGATTTAAAAAGAAACAGAAAAGGGACTTAGTTGTAAATAGAACCAGGAATCCAGGGGGGTTTTCTGTAAATCGCCGTCGTGTTCCTGTAGCCGCAGCACGGCGTGGCGCCAGTGCCGCCGTGCTCCCCGCTCCCCCTACCGCCACGTCCAGGCCCCCCCCCCCCCTCCCGCTCCTCCTGCCGTGTCGGGTGAACACGACGCCGTGCCGCCCTCGGCCCTGCTCCTCCGTGACCGGGTGCCCTCCCCTCGCTGTCCCCCTGCTCGCCCGACCGTGCGACCGAACACGCCGACGCCGACCGCGGCCGTCCCTGTCCTCCAGCTCGCACCGCACCGGGCCCCCCCCCCCCTCTCAGCCGCCCTGCTTGAAGGATAAGAGCGCCTCGACGCTCCTCTGCTCTCTCTCGCCCCTCACTGACCCCCTCACCCGCTCTCTCTCCCTCCCCTCTCATTTCTTCTCGCACCCGAAACCTCGCCGCCATGGTTGAGCTTGCCGCCGTCGATTGAAGCATCCTCGAGCCAAACAAAGACAACCAGGAGCTCCGCCGTGCAGTCCTCTCCCTCCTCGTCCAAGGAATCGAGCTGAGACGCCTCCGTGTTCGAGATCGTCTTCATCTTCTTCAACTCCGGCCGCCGCACTTCGAGCAAGTTCATCACCGTCTCCGACCTCCTCCGTCCAAGCCGAGCACACGCACGCGTTTAGGGTGAGCTCGCCTCTCTCCTGGACATGCTCGTCCTCCTTCCCCGTCTCTACTTTGTCGCATAGAAGTTGCTCCGCCGTTAGACCGTAGCACGCGCCGCCGTAGCACGTCGCCGGAGCTGCTCCCGGCGACCATTTGGGTCGTAGCGCCGCCCCTAGCCTCCGCGTACAAGTATGCGTCGATGCCATCCAGTAGAGCGTCCCCGCGCGTCCTCTGCCGTCGATCCCGTGCGCGTCGCCGCCGGTGGTCACCGCGGCACGCGCGACGTCGCGGTGCACGGCCGTCTGTTTATTAGGGCTCGCGCCCTTATCCTAGCAAGATCCACCGCACAGCCCAGTGGCAACGGCCACGATCGCGCTCGCACGCGTCGCGAGTTCGACTCGCCGCAGCCGCAGAGGCGCTGCCTTTTCGGTTTATTTTGCACGCTGACAGGTGGGCCCCACCGGTCAGTGACCGTGGCGGCCAGCACAGCCCGCATTCAGCCCAGTCAGCACCAGCGTGGCACTCGGGCCCGCAGGGCAGTGGCTGTGGCTAGCCAGCCCTTCGGTGCAAAACGTTCCACTAGGTTTTCTGAGAAATAAAATAAATAGACAGATTCGAATATAAATTTGTAAAATCCATAACTTTTTAAATACTTATCCAAAAATTACAAATAAGATACCAAAATGTTCAGAAAAATAAAACCTGTCTTTCAGTGTAATTCACCTATCCAAATAAATTAGTTTATTTGATGTTTTATTAGAATAAAGAAAATGGCAGAAAAGAAAAGGCTTTTGGAAAATTCATATCTTTAAAAATAAGGATCCAAAAATTAAGTTTGACCTATTAAAATGTTTAGCAAGTGATAACCTTCATATTCCACCTTGTTTCCACACATGGATAATTATTTTGTAGTGTTGCTTAAAATAAATTAACAAAAAGGGCATATTGAGAAAGGATGTTATAAATTAATCCGTGATAAATTTTGGAATGAATTCAATTGGGTTGTCTTCTATATGTGTAGGAGAACATATCCCTAGCTTGGTTTGAGTTTAGGAGTCATTGATTGACTTTGGTGCTAATTATAAGGTTTAGGTCTTTTCTGCCTATTTTTATTAGGCCTCTAAGTAATTGTTAGGTTATAACTTTATTGTTACAAATGTGTTCCTAGCATGTGCAGGGTGGTAACCCACTGTTATGACATGTTCCTTTAATTTTACTAGCATGTTAGGAGAGCTAATTGTGAGTCATGTGTTTGTGAGGGTTTTATTCCCTATATAACTTTTCACCTAGTAATTAGGAATTACTATGTTTGTTTATTTTGATGTGAGAATATTGTGTATGTATGCCTTGCTGGATAAGGATTGTTGTGGTACTGTTGCGTGCATGTTATTATAGTTTAGCAGGTTATAATATGTTAGTACTGTTAGTGGAATTTGTTAGGCAAATTGGTATGAGTAATATATTTGCCTGGCTTGATGAACTTGATGGACTTGAGTTGAGTGCTAGCTTAAATATCTTGTTAGTGTGTCCACCTTAGCTTGGTGAGGTATTTAAATTATAGAGATTAATTGGTGACTTAACTTTTGTCTGAAGTATTTCCTGATCAGAGAAAAGTGGTTACTAATTACCTCTAATTGAGGATGCCTTGGTGCTCTATATTTTGGCATGTGTATGGTGTTATACTCCTGTGAGTATCATGCCCTAGTAAAAATAGATTTAGTTCGTTGCTTGATTAAACTAGTGCTATGTTTGTGGCTTGAGTGATTAGTTTGATACTTGTGGTTTGGTTTGCTTATTGCGTGTTGTTTTATTTTCATGTTGCGACGCTAGTTATAAACGCTACCGGAGTGGTATTTGGAAAGGATTTATCGAAGAAGGATGGGAGTTATTTCTTGATCAGTGAGGAGAAGTCCAAGAACATTATGCTGGAATCAGGCAAGCTATCCCCTGAGCTTGCATCTTTATACATCTATTTTGGTTCACATGTTTTACTTATAAAGAGCATATGTGATTTATGTGGTGGTTGCCACTAAAGCTGTGATTTTGAAAACCCTTTTCCAAAATACAAGTATATTATTTTGACACCCTATATGGAGATATTAGATGGAAATTCTTTTTCAAACTGTAGGATGGGAAAAATATTGTTTACTCAAAACTCCTTTGAAAACACTTGTGTGGACATGGAATACCGAGATGTCGGTGTTGAAATGGAGAAATGGTGAATGGTGATGTTTATGAAAATGCACATTGTGTCTTTGTACTTACGTCGACCAGCCGATACTCTGTGCGACCACATTTACCCACATATGGGAAAGGGCCTAGTCATATAGTTTGCTCTTATTAGTATGGGACACCTCATCGACAGAGACAACTCCGTTATGCATGAAGGGATGGTGTGAGGACCTACCTTGACCTGGGTCCTCGCTCAAACTCTATGAGTAGATAAGGAGGAGGATAGAAGGATGTCCCCTATACACCGCCAGATAAAACCTATGAGTCCTCACACTTAGATTCCGACGGGCTGGATTAAGTGTCGATGGAAAGTATCATATGGACAGGATCCTATACTAGCATGAGCAAAGGACAGACTAGGATCGGTGACTCAACTTCGCATACACCTGGTATGGCGAGACGTGGCTGACACGATGAGTTATCGGATGGGTGTGGGAAAAGCGTGCTACCTCTGCAGAGGGTAATAAAACTATTCGAATAGCCGAGTCCTCGGATATGGACAGTTGGGAGGCCCTACTCTGACCTATGTGCAAGTTTTGAGAAAAGAATTGAGTTTTAAATAGAAAAGGAAGTGGAGAATGACCCATACACCTATACCAACGGATCGGTATGAGGTTGTTGGGTACCATGAACCATGACGGGTTATGGTCTGAAAAAGGAGGAGTTTTGGAGAAACAGATAAAATGGTGATTTTCCGAGAAAATGTTTATTAAAGAGACTTCTTACCTTTTTCAACAAAGATGTCTTTTTGGGAAAAAGTTTTAAAGAGACTTCTTACAAAGGCAGATTTAGGGGAAAAGTTCTAAAAACCTTCTTTCTTTTAATAAAGACATAGAGGTTTCAAAACAAAGTTTTATTAAACAAAGGTCTATCCTTCCCTTTTAAACAAGGAAGTAGAGTTTTCAAAGCAAACGAAGTTTTATTTAAACAAATAAAAGAGTAGTATATGCTCATGTTGGGGTAGTTTGCGAGTACGTAAACGTACTCATGGCTATGTCCCTGGATATTCCCATGTCCAGAGTTCAAGAAGAAGTATGCTGAAGACCGAGAGACCGATGACGTCTTTGCGAACTAGGCCGTCTTCCCAGTCAGCTGCCTGTAGGTGTCTTGGCAAATGACTCGGGCCCCACGTTGATTGGTGTTTTCCGCTGCAAGAACTTATTGAAGATTGTGGCTTCAATCGAGTAAGTAATTCCTTCGGTAATTATGGATGTTCTTTTGATACTAGTTTGATTGTGCTCAGCGACAGACTAATCACGGGATCGCTGATGTTGTAGGCACAAGGGTATTTCGGACAGCTAGTCCGGGGTCCCCACAGCCTCCTCGCCGGCTTAAGGGCCGCCATCGCTCTAGGCGTCAAGCACCTACTCATCAAGGGCGACTCCCAGCTGCTCGTCAACTTCTCCAACAAGAGCTACACGCCTAAAGACGACCACATGGCCGCATACCTTGAAGAGGTCCGCAAGCTCGAGAAGCACTTCAGGGGCATGGAACTCATGCACATCCCAAGGAAAGAGAACCAGGAGGCCGATGATATCGCCAAGCGAGCCTCGCGAAGGCAACCCCAGCAGGCCGGCGTCTTTCAGGAAAGGCTCGCCAAGGCATCCATCAAGCAGCCTCAAGAGGCCACAGCCGCAAGCACAGATGAAGCGCTCCCACCACCTCCTGAGTCTAGGGCCCCCGATTGCGGCCCCAGCACAGGGGAGCGCCTGTTGCCGACGGCAGCCCACCAAGCCACAGGCTGGATTGACGAGCTCAAGGACTACTTGGTGAAGGGGATCCTCCCTGAAGAGGATGCAGAAGCAGAGCGAATCGCTCGATAGGCGAAATCCTACTGCATCCTTGAGGGAGACCTCTATCGCAAGTGCCCGAATGGCATCGCGCTCAAGTGCGTCCCCCCCGAGGAAGGCCGATCGCTGATCAGGGACATCCACAGCGGGGAGTGCGGCCACCACTCGTGTGCGCGCACCCTCGCAGGCAAGGTCTTCAGGAGCGGCTTCTACTGGCCTCAAGTGCTTCAAGACGCGGTCGCCATCGTACAAACCTGCGACGCCTGCCAGTTCCACGCCAAGCAAATTCATCAGCCAGCGCTGGAGCTCCAAACCATCCCGCTCTCCTGGCCGTTCGCGGTCTGGGGGCTGGACATCTTGGGCCCCTTCCCGAAGTCGCAGGGGGGCTATCGCTTCCTCTTCGTGGCCGTCGACAAATTCACCAAGTGGGCCGAGGTTGAGCCAGTGCGCACCATACCAGCCGGAGCTGCAGTGAAGTTCATCAGGAGCCTGGTCTGCCGCTTCGGTGTGCCTAACCGCATCATCACCGATAATGGCTCGCAATTCACCAGTGGCATCTTCCGAGCCTACTGCGACAAGCTTGGTGTCAAGATCTGCTTCGCCTCGGTGGCTCACCCACGCAGCAACGGTCAAGCCGAGCGAGCAAACGCAGAGGTCCTCAAGGGCCTCAAGACCAGAAGCTTCAACATCCTCAAGGGGCACGGCAAGGGATGGATCGATGAGCTCCCATCTGTGCTCTGGTCCATGCGCACAACCGCTTCAAGGCCTACAGGCGAAACGCCGTTTGCCCTGGTCTACGGAGCTGAAGCAGTCCTCCCCGCAGAAATCAGGCATGGATCACCACGGGTCCTTGCCTTCAACGAGGACACCCAGGAGGGCCTCCACAACGACGACCTGCTGTTTCTCGAGGGCCTGCGCCGCCGGGCCGCCCTCAGAGCGGCAAGGTACCAGCAAGATCTGCGACGCTACCACAGCCGCCATGTGCGCTCACGCACCCTTGAGGCGGGCGACCTCGTCCTCAGGCGAATCCTCTCCAGGGAAGGCCTCCACAAGCTCTCGCCGATGTGGGAAGGCCCCTACAGGATCTCCCACGTCGCTAGGCCTGGCGCAGTACGCCTCGAGACCGAAGACGGCATCCCCGTCAAGAACCCGTGGAACATCGCGCATCTGCGCAAGTTCTACCCGTGATCATAGTCACGCCAGGCATTTTTTGTCTCTAGAGGGAAGCTCACAGCTTCACCTTCAAGCTTCTCAAAGCTTCTCCCGAGGCTCAGCCCTCCGAGCTCTCCTGCAAATGAGCCCCCGCAGGCCGCAGTGAACCTCTGCCACTAATGGGTGGTCCCCATGCCTCGACATGGAAGGAACGTTAGCTTGGCAAACCCAAGTGTAATGAGCCGATTTTCGTGCCAAGTGAACTTTGCGCTACGGCGCCGTGTCGTTCCCAAGTGAACTTTGCGCTGAGGCGCCGCTATGTAATATTTCTATGGCAAGTTTTGCTTTCATCCTTTACTTTCAAATGTGCGCTCATATTTTCCCTATGCGCACCTCGCGAGCGGGGGCTGAGTACGGTGCCTGTGCCCAAGAGCACCCCAGCAGCACTGCAAAATCCAAGGGACCCTGAGCTCTGGCTAAAGGGCATGCTCCCGGATGCACGCCACCTCTCCAAAGGACCTTGGTACTCTCTCTCCTCGCGAGGCACCCATGAGGAAACCTATAAGCGCGCATAAGTCCTTACTACTATGCTCTAGTGTTTTGGTTCGCCTCTCTAACATCCACAGGGAACGAGAGTCTCTCCAGGCCTATGGAGGAAAAACTCGGCCCCTGAAGGGAAGGACATCGCCAGAGGAATCCCCCGCAGGGCGAAAAGCCTCGCGAAGCTAAGTTCCCTACTCACAGCAAGAGAATCCTTGCATTTCGCTCACAAGCACTCTGCGTCCCTCGAGTGGTCTTTTTCCTCACTCTCCATGGGCTGCTTGCGCGTCAAAGGGGAGCCCTCAGCACCGCGACTCGAGGGTTCTTACCTCTCTAAGACTTAAACTCCCCCCGGCCTTGCCGAGTCATTGCTCGAGCATACCGCAGCGGCGGAGTCATAGCGCGAAGAGAAGGGTCCGGCGACGCAGAGCGAAAAAGACATGGAGTTGAAGCAAAGGCTCCTCGAGGGGAGCACACACAGACTTAGCAGCACATGCTTAAAATATGAAGTATATTACAGACTGAACAGCAAAAGTATTTAAGATAAACATCCCTACAGCGCTACAAGCGCACTAAGCTACAGGAGAGGATCTCAGGAGTAAGTTAGGCAGCGGCCTCGTCATCGTCCTGGCCGGATCCCTCCTCTTCAAGCTCGCTCCCCTCGTCGTCGTCCTCGTCCTCCGCTGCGGCCCGCTTAAAGCGGCTGCAGAAGTCGTCCACTTGGTCGCGGACGGAGTTGGAGGCTTTCCACCTCTCCTCCCCCTCGAGGGGCTCGGTCACCGTCGCAAGGTCGAACCCGGGCTGGAGGTGCACGAGGTTGGAGAAGATGCGGTCCACCGCCACCGCCAGGAGCTTGCGGCACTCCTCCTCGACCACGTCGCGGAGCTCCGCGGCGGGGCCCTCGAGCGCCGTGAAGAGCTGCTCGAAGTACAGGAGGTATGTGGCGGCGTCGGAGTGGCCTTGAGCCGGGACAGACGCGCGCTTCTGCTCCCAGCTTCGCAGCGAGCTCGCGGCCCCGGCCCGCTAGGGCCAGGAACATGCGCTCCCGCTGCTACGACAGCACCTGCGCCGCCTTGGCGCTCTCAGCGGCCTCCACCGCCTTCTCCACGGCAGGGCCCACCTGCTGGTTCATCTCCTCCATGTCGGCCATGAGGGAGGCGAGGTCCTGTTCTGTGCGCTTGCGGGCCTCCTCAGCGGCGCGGCGGTGATCCACTTCGCGCTTCACCTTGGAGACGAGGGTGGCGTTCATGTTCTCGAGCTGGTGGATCCGGGCGCCGCTCTCGCCAAGCTTCTTCTTGAAGCGGGTCTCCTGCTTGGTGCATTTATCGGCGTAGTCCCGGGAGACGGCGGCGCGGTACGCCTTCTCCCGGGCCTGGAACTCCGCCTCGGCCTCCGCCTTCTGCTCGGCGAACCTCTTGTTGAAGCGCTCCACATGCCCCTTGTGGGTAGCCACTTCGCGTTCATACTTGACGAGAGCCGCAGCCAGGCTCTCTTCGCGGGCCTCGAGGGCAGCACGCTGCCCCGACAGCTCCTGCTCCCGCAGAGCCAGCTGCTCGTCGCGGCGGCGCGCATCCTCCTCGCGCTCGCCCAGGCTCTGTCCCCTGGCCTCCAAGCTCGTGCGGATCTCGTCCAGGGCGGACCGCACCGTCTCGGAGTCAGCCAGGATCTTCTTCTCGAGCTCGACGAGCTCGCTGCGCTTGGCCGCCAAGGAGTGCTCCACGGCCTCCCGCTCGGCCCTGGCTGCGGCCAGGTCTTCTGCCGCTGCCCGGCGCTCGGCCTTCAAGGGCTGCAGGAGCTCCTCGGCGTCCCGCGCAGCGCCCTCGCGGACCTCCTCAGCGAAGCGCACCGCCTCCTCGCGCTCCGCCTGTAGACCCTGGTCGCTCTGCCTGCGGCCCTCCACAGCCGCGTGAAGAGCGGCCCAGGCCCCCGCCAGCTCGTCCCGCTGCTGGGCGAGCTTCCCGTCCTCGAGAGCGAGGTGGGCCTCCAGGCCCTCCAGCGACTCTCTCACCAGGCGGAAGGCGACATCGCGTCGCCCCCTACTCCAGTCCCATCCGCTGAGAGATAGGGCCTGGGATGTCTTGCGTGGCGCGGAGGGCCCGGCGCCGGTGTCGAGCTTGGAGGAAGAAGCCTCCGCGTGGGCCTGGGAGGTGGGAGGCAAATCCTCCGCCTCGGCGCCTGTGCCCTGCGCCTCGGTGTCGCCTCGCTCAGGCGGCACCTCCTCGGTTGCTTCCGGGGCAGAGGAGGTCTGCCCCGTCGCCGTTGCCTCCTCCACCCTAGCGGATGGCGGGGATGTCGGAATGTCCTCCCCGCTGGCCTCAGGCGCGCTCGGGGCCGACGCAGCGCCAGCCGCTGCTTCAGGTTGCGCCGGAGGGGTTGCCGCGCGGGGCGGAGTTGGTGCCCTCTCCAGCCGCTCCTCCGTGTGCTCCTCCTCCGGAGGCGGCTCAGGCGCCTCCGCCTGAGGCATGTCCACCTGAGGGCCTGCAGAGGCCTCCTCCTCAGGCCTCGCGGCCTCATCTACCGCGGCCTCGCCCGCTTCGGCCTCGGGCGCGGCCTCAGGAGCGGCCTTCTTCACATCCGCAGCCTTGCGGAGCCTGCGGCGCTTCGCGGGCGCTGGGTCGCTGGCGTGAGACGAGGAGACCGGTCAGGGGAGGAGACAGGCAGAAAACCGAAAGAAAACAGCAGAACCCAAGAGCACTTACTTGGACTTCTTCGCGCGGGTGTCGACCCACGCCATACCAGACGCACACCATGAGGGCGCGGTCCGGCCTCCTGACCCTTCAGGAGCCGCCTCCGCCTTTCTCTTGAGGGAAGCGCTTGGGGGCTCCCCGGCAGGCCTATCATGAGCCGCCTTGGTCCGGGGCTCTCGGCGCCCAGCCTCGGCCTCCTCGCCGTCGCTGGACGAAAGCTCATAGACCTCCGCTGCGGGCGCCGCGGCATGAGACGAGCTCGCCCCGCCTGCAGAGGGCACCGCCTCCGCCTCCGCGTCGCCGTGCTCCGCGTCGCCGTGCTCCGCCTCTGACGCGTACGGAGACTCGGCAGCGTCCCCGTCTTTCGCCACGGGCATTGGCCCCTCCTCCTCTTCCTCCTCCCCCGCCAGGCCCAGCGCGGTGAACGTGGGCATCTGCGCCAGGGTGGCCTGGCGCTGGTCCGGAACCTGGTACAGAGGCCTTATCGCCACAGGGACCGCCGCGGGCACGTCGGGGTTGACGAAGAGGCCGCCCATGATGGTGGCGACGACGGCGGGGCGATGGTCGCAGGGGTGGAGCCGCATCGGGTCCGTGAGCCCTGAGTACGCCCACATCGGCTTCTTGTGCGCCTGAAGGGGGGCGATGCGGCGCCTCACGAACTCCTCCGCCACCATTTGGCCGGTGAGGCCGTGCTCCCGGAGCGCCCTCAGGTCGCCAACGAGGCCCGCTACCTGAGGGCCCTCGAGAGCCCGCTTGCCCCAGTGGGTGTTCTTCACGGGCGGCGCTTCGGGGACGTCGAGGAGGGAGCTCTGCGACGGGACGCCGATGAGGAACCACTTCTGCTTGAAGTCGTCCACCTTCTTCGACACCGCCGTCACGGGCCTCTCGCCGCTCCAGGACATGGGGATGTAGATATCCCCCATGCCGTCCGCGATGCGGAAGGACACGCAGCCCGTCCGCTCGGCCTTCGCGGTATTCCGGAGCGCGTAGAAGCTCCTGAGGAGGGCCACCGATGGCCTCACCCCCAAATAAGCCTCACACAGGAAGGCGAAGATGGAGAGGATGAGGACGGAGTTGGGGTGAAGGTGCAGGAGGTGAATCTGATAGAACTCTAGAACGGCCTCGAAGAATGGCGAGTACAGAGGTACCAGCCCAGCAAAGAGGGTCTGGAGGAAGATGGGGTAAAAACCTGCCGGAAGACGGCCGAACCTCGCCGCCCGGATGGCGGTGGCGCCGTGCTCGTTGCTCTTTCCGGCCACCAGATGCTGGATCTTGTCCAGCGCCGCCGCATCGACGCGTGTCCCAATCAGAGCGGGGCCGAGCGTCTCCTCCTCCTGCGCATCCTGGCGGGCCGAGGTCATCACCGCCTTGCCTTTGGATCCCCCCATTAGCGGAGCAAGACAGAGGCGCGGGAGAGCGAAGGAAAGGGGAATGCTCGCCGGAGAGGAACGGAGTTCGCCGGAGACGAAGAGCTAAGAGGCCGAGAACTGGAAGAATGGAGGCGCAGAATGGGAAGCAATGACTGCGATTCAGACCGGCGCGCAGCTTTATACCGCCGTCGGCCAGTTACCAAGGTGCGGTCGTGGTGATCGTGGTGGGACCCCCCACTACGCACGTTTCTACCGGAGAAACCGAGTCGCCGCAAGTTTATCTCCAAGTGACGCGTGTCACGGGCAGGCCGGGCGTTTTGGACCCGCGACGCTTTGTCTGGGCCCGATGGGCCTCGCCGTGCGCGTCGTGGGCCCGGGGGCTACTATCGGCCCAGTGGATTCTAGGGTGTGCAGACCACTCTACACGGCCCTCACACGCGTCGATGCCGACGAAACGACTAAGGACCAAGCGGAACGCTTGAGAAGACCCTCGAGGGGAGAGCTCTCTCGAGGGGACTTGAGGGGGCAGCGAAGGGCCTGAAGGGGCTCCCCCTGAGGCCGCCTCCCGGCAAGGCTTTCCTCCCTTGAGGAGAAGTCAACACAACTCCCTCGGCAGGGCCTCCCGAGCCCTGCGGGGATACTTCGCCACGAAGGAACCGCTGCAGAGCGCACATGGCCTCTGCAGCAGCCGCAGAGTGACGCGCACGTCTGCGTGCGATGGCGACGGCGCCGCAGTTGCCGTTCTGGTGATAAAAGGAGTCAACAAAGCGTTGTGTCCCCTGCGCCGCCACCAAGGCTTTCCTCTTTGGTGATAAAGCGGGTGGCCGGCGCAACGCTCCAACGGCGTCGTCACCGTGGGCACCCCCACGATCTCTGCAGCACCAGCTGTCCGTCCTGCAAAGACAGAGGCCGCCCTGCCACGAAGGCAGGCTTTACGACCATGGACCAAGTCCATGGACAACCGAGCTGCGGTGCACCCCGCTCCTCCGCGTCGTCGCCATGTGGGAGCCCTTCCATTGCGCAGGACGTAGGGATGAGGCCCGGGGCGCCTATATAAGGAGCAGGAGCGCCACCGTAGAGAGGAGATCGAAAAAAGGAACCACTTACCCGTGTACACCCTACTATAGCCTAGCGAAGCTTAGCGAGCTCGAGGAGGAAGAAGAGCTTGCCCTTCCCCCTCCAAGCTCCGCATAGCCGCTCGAGAGCCTTCGGCAAGCTCATTGTACTGTTCCTACCGCAGTGCAATACAGACAGGCAGGAGTAGCGGTTTTACCTCACCCCGAGGGCCGCGAACCTGGGTACGGGCCGGACTCCATCTCTGTCGTGCTGTTCCTCCACAGGCTCGACGAGCACCGTCGCCGAGCCGGCCGTAGGTTGTTGACCAACGTGTTCAGTCCCCCTTCACGAACTTCTCCCCCGAGAGTGGTTATCCCTGTTCCGTGGGAATCACACCTCGACAAACAGGTCCACCACACAAATTCAAATTCAAATCATCCAGTACAAATTCAAATTTAACTTTTTAGCACATAACATATCATCTCAGGTTAAAATGTTCAACACAATATCTGAATTTATTACAAATCATGCACTGTACAAATCCGATATACAATCATTCACAATACAAATAAGGCATTCAGCTATACAGCTAAACATTAACATTATCAACTCAAGTGAGCTAGAACACATTGCTGGGTGCAGGTTTTCTTCACGATGCTTCATGGAGCTCTTGTAAGAACTTTTGACGATCAGAGTCTGCATGTTATAAGCAGAAAAGTTAGGAACATAATCGAGTGAAACAGTTCATATAACATTGCTATCGGTATCAGACAATGCTAAAAAGTTGCTTCAAGATAGTAGGCCAGTAGATGTAACATAAGCAATCGTATGCCTCACATGACAGTACATGGCTTCAACAACAGTAAACAGATCATATATGATGTTAAGGCAAATTTGACAAGTATAATCACGAATTTTATGCTTACTGATCAGAAAAAAGGTTACAAGGTAAGCCTTTGGTTAACAGTAGGACAAATGGCTCCATTATAGCAATAATCTTTGCAATGCGCAGGAAATTAAACATAGTTAGTATAATTACCACATTTAAAGAGAAAAACAGTAAGGTGATGCAATAAATGAGAATACTTATAGCAGATCATAGTGTGGTTCAACTATAGCAGGAAAGCTAAACGAAACCATCCACCCACAAATATTACATTCTAGTTCAAGCAAGTTACATGACTACAAATTTGCATAATAAGAGGAAAGGGAGCCCAGGAAATGACAGCAGAGGGAGCACAAGCGGAACAGAACAAGAAAAGAATAGAGGAAGAAGCAGAGAAGGGACATAGGCGACAACCTATATCTGAGGAGTTGGAGATGAGCCCTAAAATATCCTTGTTGACAGAAGGTGTTCATGATGAGCGAGAGCAGTTTGAGGTGGACAACGGCTCCGCGTCTCCCTCCACAGCTTGAGGTTAAGCCTGCAACAGGAGTAGGGCACTGATAAAGACTATTAGAAGTATAGACAGTAAGCAACAATGTGTATAAATATGTATTCATGAAAAAGAGATGGACAAATATATGGGACAGGGATAGAAACAACAACACAAGGACTAGGAATTAATTAAACATCAACATGTTCACGTTTACTAACGGTAGCATTGGAAATGAGTTGCATAATGCCAAGACCTGAACAATCAGTAGCACATGTAGCAATACGTCTTGGAAAGAAAAGTAGTAATCAGGCAGTGACTAATTTGAAGGCCAAACAAACAGATAGCCATAAGCTCTGTCAGAGCCAAAGAATCAGGCAGCAACATCCCAGGCAGGCGACAACCATCTATTCTAAGATAAAGAAACTACTAGTGATGACAACACATAATTGCCCTAAACATGCTAGGAGACGTAACCAGAGTAAATGTTAACATGCCTCTAAAGCACAAAACAAAGGAGCCTCTATCCAATATCATAGCCAAATCGTAGTAATCATACAAATCCTAGCAAATCAACCATCATTATTGAAATGAACTGAATGACAGATTATGGAATGTCACTTTACTCTGAACTAACAATGCATTAGTTCAATTGTAGCCTATACGATTTATAAACACAAGTACTAGGAATCTAGAACGCTCACTAGTTTGCAGAAACATCAAAGAAACCCTATAGAGCAGTACTGCTACTACTACTCCATTGTAAGCAAATGCACAAGCAATACTCCTACTCCATCAAGTCATCAACCATCCAGATGTAATTTCTATAAAAAAGTAAGTTCTTAATGATTATCAGTTGCAAGAAACAGTCGTCATGTGCATCGCTCCCAGTAGCAGCAACGCATTGGAGCGTCCGGAACTATAGCTGGCGAGCATGCAAAAATCATGTAAGCTACATATTTGCAACCCTAGCTCATCATCTTAACAAGGCATATTACAATGATGATGATCCAAGCAATAGCAATAGATCAAGCAGTATGCAGGCATGGATAGCAAAACTATGGACCACGAGCTACAACTCGAATCAGATGTGCCCAGTAAGCTAGAGAGCTGGAATGGAGGACCTACTGTATTTGTACTTCTCCACGCCTCCAAACCCTAAAGCACTGAAGCAAAGCCACGAGATGATCACGGTGAGGATGAGGGTGTGTCCGTACCAGTTTCGGGGAGGAGACGAGGGTGTGGGCGGAGATGTCGGGGTTGGGGAAGACGAGGTTGTGCTCCTCGTCGGCGAGCGACTCCCCGAGCACGACGGCGTTGGTCCTGGAGATCCTCCCGGCGCCGGAGAGCAGCTCGTACATGGACTCTATGTGGCGGAGCTTGTCGGGGGCGGCGCCAGCGTCCGGCTGGTCCGCGGCGGCGGCGGAGCTGTCCATGGCTGGCCTAGGCGAGACGTCGGCGGGGCGGACATGGGGGCAGGTGGGAGATGCAGCGAGATCTAGCGAAGGCGGTGGGGTGCTGCTGGCTGGAGATCAGAAAGAGGGAGGCGGCGTCTGGAGAGGGAGGAGGAGAGGAACGGCGGTGGGGTGCTGCTGGCTGCAGAGCGGGAGCGGCGGCGCATCGCGGGAGTAGGAGAGGAGCGAGAGAGGGAGAAAGGGGATGGGGTGTGCGGCGCAGAGGGTGTCGGGGTGTTAGGGTTAGGGTTTGGTGCAGTGGAGATGGTGTGCGTTGGCGTGCGCAAGGAGGGTTCTTGTGTGGGGGCATTTTGAGTCGTTCGATTGACCGGATCCAACGGCTGAGAACCATGATCCACGTGAAGTCCTGCTGGCCAATCAGAAAGCAAGCATTTTTGTGCTTTCTCCACCAACAAGAATCAACTAATATTCATGGTATTATTTGTCAAAACTCATGTTTATATTTTTTCCTAGAAACTAGTAGACATGAAATAACTCCATGTCAAAGGATTTACTTTTTAAAGAATTTTTGCATTTTATTTATTTTTAAAGAAATGGTCAAAATGACGATATTGCATCAAATGACCAATGTTATGGCGCTAACCGTGGCATAGTTTGTTCAAATGGTCCCATATTGCGCACAAGCGTGCATATTGGAATGGGGAACAATGTTGCCGAACAAAGTTTTCCATTTCTTTGCATAAGAAAACCATTTTTCATTTTCTGATTGCGGAAAATGGGTTTTTTTGTGAAGCACATACCAAAAATATGTTGCAAAATGGGATCACACCATTTTTTTTAAATATCAGACCACATTTTATCTACAAATAACCAAAAGTTTGTGTGTGTAAGCCTTTTCATCCACCTCTTGTAAAAAAGACAAATTTCCGTCAATTCAACTGAAAACGGGTCAAATTGGAACTACGGGTGCTTCTTACTTTGCTCATGATTTTTTGTAAAAATCATTTTTGGGTACAAAAGTACCTATTTCATCAAAGATACACCAAGAGTTTCACAATACTCAACCCCTAGGTACGAACGGTCATGTCCGCCGTTTTGACCGTATTTTGAAATCGGCGTATATAATTCAAAAAAATTCAAAAAGACGTGAATCCTTCGCAAGGTGTCATTATATGTGACCTAGTTTCAAGGAAAAATAACAAACTTATAAAATTGAAGATATTTTAAAAAAGTGTTCACAGAAATGACCTCTCATGTACGAAGATTCGTGGCTTTCAGCCCAAATGACCAATGTTATGGCGATAACCGTGGCATAGTTTGTTCAAATGGTCCCATAGTGCGCACAAGCGTGCATATTGGAATGGGGAACAATGTTGCCGAACTAAGTTTTCCACTTTATTGCACGAAAAATCCATTTATCATTTTATTAGTGTGAAAAATGGGTTTTTTTATGAAGCACGTACCAAAAATATGTTGCAAATTTGGATCACATCATTTTTATAAAATATTATACCACATTGTATTTACAAATAACCAAATTGTTGGCTGCGAAAAGGTTTCTATCCACCTCTTGTAAAAAAGACAAATTTCCGCCGATTCAGATGAAAACGGGTCAAATTTGAACTACAGGTGCCTCGTAGTTTTCTCAAGATTTTTTGTAAAAATCATTTTTGGGTACACAAGTACCTATTTCATCATAGATACACAAAGAGTTTCACAAGATGCACCCTCTAGGTATGAACGGTCATGCCCGCCGTTTTGGCTTTATTTTGAAATCGGCGTATAGAATTTAAAAAAATCAAAATGACGTAAATCCATCGCGAAGTGTCATTATATGTGACCTAGTATCAAGGAAAAATAACAAACTTGGAAAATGGAAGATAATTTTAAAAAGTGTTCACAAAAATGACCTCTCATGTACGAAGATTCGTGGTTTTCAGCCCAAATGACCAATGCTAGGATGAAAACCGTGGCATAGTTTGTTCAAATGTTCTCATATTGCACAAAAGCATGCACATTGGAAAGGGGAACAGTGTTTCCGAACAAATTTTTTAAATTTATTACACAGAAAAATCAATTTCCATTTTCCGAGTGTGAAAATAGGTTTTTTTGTGAAGCACGTACCAAAAATATGTTGCAAATTTGGATCACATCATTTTTATAAAATATTATAATATATTGTATGTACAAATAACCAAATTGTTGGCCGCGAAAAGGTTTCTATCCACCTCTTGTAAAAAGACAAATTTCCACCGATTCAGTTGAAAGCGGGTCAAATTTGAACTACAGGTGCCTCGTAGTTTTCTCAAGATTTTTTGTAAAAATCATTTTTGGTTACACAAGTACCTATTTCATCATAGATACACAAAGAGTTTCACAAGATCCACCCTCTAGGTATGAACGGTCATGCCCGCCGTTTTGGCCATATTTTGAAATCGGCGTATAGAATTTAAAAAAATCAAAATGACGTTAATCCTTCGCGAAGTGTCATTATATGTGACCTAGTATCAAGGAAAAATAGCAAATTTGGAAAATGGAAGATAATATTAAAAAGCGTTCACAAAAATGACCTTTCATGTACGAAGATTCGTGGTTTTCAGCCCAAATGACCAATGTTAGGATGAAAACCGTGGCATAGTTTATTCAAATGTTCTCATATTGCGCACAAGCATGCACATTGGAAAGGGGAACAATATTTCCGAACAAATTTTTTAAATTTATTGCGCAGAAAAATCATTTTCCATTTTCCGAGTGTGAAAATAGGTTTTTTTTTGTGAAGCACCTATCAAACATATGTTGCAAACTGGGATCACACCATTTTTTATAAAATGTCAGACCACATTTTATCTACAAATAACAAAAAAAATCCGTGTGTGTAAGCCTTTTCATCCACCTCTTGTAAAAAAGACAAATTTCCGCCGATTCAGTTGGAAACAGGTCAAATTAGAACTACGGGTGCTTCTTACTTTGCTCATGATTTTTTGTAAAAATCATTTTTAGATACAGAAGTACCTATTTCATCCTAGATATACAAAGATTTTCACAAGATCCAAGCCCTAGGTACCAACAGTCATGTCAGCCATTTTTTGATTTAAAAGAATAATCCCAAAATTTTATTTAAATTCCACAAAACCCCATATAAAAATAAAATAATCTTAGTGGTATTTGTATTTATTTTTACTAAAAACATTTCCTAATATTATATAAGGAAAAATGATATATTTGAAAAAAATTCAAAATATATTTAAGTTATATCGGAGTTGTAAATCACTAGTTACTATAGAAAATGGAAAAGAAATAAGGAAAGAAAAAAAAGAGAGCTAACCGAGCCAATGTAAGCCGACCCAGCCCACCATAGCAGTCAAACCAGCCCACTTCGCATCACGGCCCAAATCCAACCGGGTAAACATTAAGTAGGCTCGATTCGCATTCTTGACACAAGCTGTGTTGTGGCCTAGTGGTTAGATCCGTTTTTGCGGGAATTAAATCAACACCTCTGATTAGTCCGTAGCGGGACCCCCTGTCAGGAGCATGGCGGGACCCCTCTGTCAGTAGTGTGGTGTGCTTGACCCGAGCTTGGGCGGGACCGTGTGCAGGACCCGCATGTCAGTGGGATGTGTTGTGGACCCGCCCGTCAGGAGCGCTTGGGCGGGGCCCTATGTCTGTAGTGGTGTGTAGGACCCGCGAGCTTGGGCGGGACCTTGTGCAGGACCCGCATGTCAGTGGGATGTGTTGTGGACCCGCCCGTCAGGAGCGCTTGGGCGGGGCCCTATGTCTGTAGTGGTGTGTAGGACCCGCGAGCTTGGGCGGGACCGTGTGTAGGACCCGCATGTCAGTGGGATGTGTTGTGGACCCGCCTGTCAGGAGCGCTTGGGCGCGGCCCTATGTTTGTAGTGGGGTGTAGGACCCGCATGTCATTGGATGAGTTGTCCGTAATGGGACCCGCATGTCAGGAGCTGGGACGGGACCCCTATGTCAGTTGGTGGGGTTCGGGGCCTGTATTTGTGGTGTTGTGCTGGACCCACATGTCATTGGGTGGGGTGCGGGGCCCGCATGTCAGATCTGGCAACAGTCAACATATCATGTCAACAGGCCCCACATGTTAGTGTGCTGACACCTAAGCACAAATGACACATAAGCAGCGACATGTAGGAGAGAGACAGTGACACGGAGGCAAGAGACGGTGACACGTAGACGAGTTGGCTTCGTACGGGCTGTGCCTCAAGAGCACCCCAGCAGCACTGCAAAATCCAAGGGATCCGAGCTCTGGCTAAAGGGCATGCTCCCAAAAACATGCCACCTCTCCAAGGGACCTTGGTACTTACTCTCCTCGCGAGACACACCTGAGGAAACCTATAAGCGCACATGAGTCCTTACTACCATGCACTAGCATTTGGGTTCGCCTCTCTAACATCCGCAGGGAACAAAAGTCCCTCCAAGCTCATGGAGGCAAAACTCGGCCCCTAGAGGAGAGCGCATCGCCAGGGAAGGCCTGCGCAGATCAAAAGCCTCGCAAAGCTAAGTTCAGCGCTCACGCCTCGAGAGTCTTGTCTCTCTCACGAGCACTCGTCGTCCCTCGAGCGATCCTTTTTCCTTACACTCCATGGACTGCTTGCACGTCAAAGGGGGGCCCTTGAGCATCGCGCCTCGAGGACTCTTACCTCTCTAAGCCTTAAACTCCCCCCGGCCTTGCCGAGTCATTGCTCAGGCATACGGTAGCGGCGGAGTCATAGCGCAAGGAGAAGGGTCCTAACGACGCAGAGCGAACAAAGACATGAAGTTGAAGTAAAAGACGCTTCGAGGGACACACATGCGAACTTCATAGCATCTACTTAAAAGTATATTACAGACTGGAGCAAAAATCTCTAAGCCAAGTCTTTTAAATGGCGCTGCGAGCGCATTACAATACAGGAAAGGATCAGTCAGAGGCTTCGTCGCCCTCCTCCGCAGACCTCTCCTCTCCAGGCTCGCCCTCGGAGCCTGCCTCCTCGCCGTCGTCTTCCCCCGCCTCGGCCCGCTTGAAGCGGCTGCAGAAGTCGTCGACCTGGTCTCGGACAGAGTTGGAGATCTTCCACCCTTCCTCCCCCTCGAGAGGCTCGGTCACCGTGGTGTAGTCGAAGCCGGGCTGGAGGCGCTGGAGGTTGGTGAAGATGCGGTCGACAGCCACCGCCAAGAGCTGGCGGCATTCCACCTCGACGACGTCGCGGAGCTCCGCGGCAGGGCCCTCGAGCGCCGTGAAGAGCTGGTCGAAGTAGACGAGGCACGCGGCGGCGTCGGCGTTGCCCTGGGCGGGGACGCGCGGCGCCTCCACTCCCAGCTTCGCCGCGAGATCGTTGCCCCGAGCCACCAAGGACAGGAACATACGCTCCCGCTGCTGCGACAACACCCGCGCCGCTTGAGCGCTCTCGGCAGCCTCCACCGCTCGATCCACGGCCGGGCCCACCTGCTTGTTCATCTCCTCCATGTCCGCCATGAGGGCGGCGAGGTCCTGCGACATGCGCTCACGAGCCTCTTCGGTAAGGCGGCGACCGTCCGCAGCATGCCTCGCCCGGGAGTTCAGCTTGGCGTTCATATGCTCCAGCTCATGGATCCAGGCGTTGTCCTCGGCGCGCCTCTTCTTGAAGCGAGTCTCTTGCTTCGTGAATCTCTCGCTGTAGTCTCGAGAGACGGCGGCGCGGTACTCCCTCTCCCTAGCTTGGAACTCCTTCTCCGCCTCCTCCTTCCACTCGGCGAGCTTTGCGTTGAAGCGCTCCAGATGCTTCTTGTGGGTAGCCACTTCGCGGTTGAACCTGCCGAGGGCCTCGGCCAGATTCCCCTCCCGGGCCTCAAGGTCGGTGCGCTGCACCGACAGCTCCTGCTCCGCCTGCAGCAGCTGCTCGTCGCGCTGGCGCACGTCGTTCTCGCGCTGACGAGGGGTGTCCTCATCAATACCCATAGTCGATAGCCTAGGGTTAGAGTTATGAGGTAGAGAACGCGTAGTGCTGGTGGACTCGACGGCTGACAAGCGGGATTTACCCAGGTTCAGGGCCCTCGACTGAGGTAACACCCCTACTTCCTGCTTGTCTGTTATTGCTCTTATGAATATGCGATGGTTACAAGGATCCAGCGAGAGTTCGTCTCGTTGGGGTTTGGAGGTTCTGATGTGCGTGTCCTTGATCGGTAGCCCTCCCAGCCCTTATATGGGGGGCTGGGTCTCGGGTACGTAACCGACTAGGATTACAAATATGGAAACTACAACCGACTATGAATAACTTGGAAAGCAATCTTCGTCTTGGGCCTTCCTTGATGGGCTTTGCCAGCCTATTGACAATTGGGCTATAGTCATCACGTGCACCAGGTACCCACACGACAGGATATCCGTTCGGTATATCCTCGTCACGCGCTCGCCCAGCCTTTGCCCCCTGGCGTCCAAGGCCGCGCGGACCCCCTCCAGAGAGGACCGCACGACCTTAGAGTCGGCGAGGATCTTGACCTCAAGCTGGACGAGCTCGCGGTGTTTGTCCGCCAGCGAGAGCTCCACCGTCTCCCGCTCCGCCCTCGCCGCGACTAGGTCATCCGCCGCCGCCTGACGCTCGGCCTGGAGGTGCTCCAGGAGTTCCTCGGCTTCGCGCACGGCGCCCTTACAGACCTCCTTAGCAAAGCGCAGGGCCTCCTCGCGCTCCGCCTGCAGAGCCAGATCGCTCTGCCGGCGAACCTCCACGGCAGCGTGGAAGGCGGCCCAGTCCTCCGCAAGTTCTTCCTGCCGCCGGGCGAGCTCCGCGTCCTCGAGGGCGAGGTGGGTCTCCAGCCCGTCTAGAGACTCCCGCACCAGGTGGAAGGCGACGCCGCGGCGTCCTCTGCTCCAGTCCCAGCCGCTCAGGACCAGGTCTCGTGAAGCCCCACGCGGCGCGGAGGTCCCGGCACCCGCGTCGAGCTTGAAGAAGGGGACCTCTGCGCGGGGCCCTGCAGCGTCGTGGGCCTGGGGGCTTGGCGGCGGGCTCTCTTCCTTTGCGCCTGCGCTCCGCGCGCCGGTGTCGCCGCCCTCAGGCGGCACCTCCTCGTGAACCTCAGGGGCGGGAGAGGCCTGCCCCGTGGCCTCTGTCCCCGCCCCCGCTGCAGAGCTTGGCGAGGGCGGCGGAGGAGCTTCCCCCTCCGTCTCGTCGGCCCTTGGCGGGCTCTGGATGGGCGTCGTGCCCGCCCCGGCCTCCTGCTGCGCCGGAGGGGTGGCAGCGCGAGGTGGGGTAGGCGCCCTCTCCGCTTGCTCCTCAGGTCGCCTCCCCTCGAGAGGCGGCGCAGCCGCCTCAGCCTGAGGCACGTCCCCGGCAGGGCCTGCGGTGCCCACTACCACGGGCCTCGAGGCCTCGTCAGCCGCGGCCTCTGGCGCGGCCTTCTTCACCTCCGCGGCCTTGCAAAGCCTTCGGCGCTTCGCAGGCACCAGGTCATTGGCAAGGAGCGAGAAGATCCGTTAGGAGAGAACGGGCAAGCAGAGATTTATAAAGAGAGAATCTAGATCAAGGTGCTTACCCAGCTTTCTTGGCGCGGGTGTCAACCCACGCCATGCCAGGCGAACGCCATGAAGGCGTGGTCCTGGCTCCTGACCCCTCGGGAGGCGCCTCTGCTTTCCTCTTGAGGGGAGCGCCCATTGGCTCCCCAGCGGGCCTGTCGTGGGCCGCCTTGGACTGGGGCTCTCTTCGCCCCGCAGCATCCTCGTCGTCGTCGCTGCCCTCTCCCTCCGTGGCAGGGCGCGAAGGGGCCTCCCTGTGGGGCTCGTCGTCGCCGGACGAGACTTCGAGGAAGGAGCTCAGCGACTTGACGCCGACAAGGAGCCACTTCTGCCGGAAGTCGTCCACCTTCTTCACCACCGCTGTGACGGGCTTCTCGCCGTTCCACGACATGGGGATGTAGATATCCCCCATGCCGTCCGCGATGCGGAAGGAGACGCACCCCGTCCGCTCGAGGTTTGCGGAGCTCCGGAGTGCGTAGAAGCTTCGGAAGAGGGCCACAGAAGGCTGCACCCCCAGATAAGCTTCACACAAGTAGGCGAAGATGGAGAGGATGAGGATGGAGTTGGGGTGCAGATGGAGGAGGTGGATCTGGTAGAACTCCAGGATCGCCTCCAGGAAGGGCGAATAGGGAGGCACCAGCCCGGCGTAAATGGTGTGGAGGAAAATGGGGAAAAATCCCTTCGGGAGCCGGCTGAGCTTCGCGGCCTGGAGAGCGCTGGCGCCGTGCTCGTTGGTCTTCCCGGCGACCAGGTGCTGGATCTTGTCCAGCGCCGCCTCATTGAAGCGCTCCCCGACCAGGGCGGGGCCAAGCGCCCCTTCCCCCTGCGCGCTCGTAGAGGGCTTCGCCATCGCCGCCTTGCCCTTCGCAGAAGCCATCGCCGGGAGAGGAAGAGGTGCGAAAGAGCGAGGAAGGAGTCGAGGATCGCCGGAGTGAGGAAGCTCAGAGATGGGAGATCGGAAAGCCGGATGCGCAAAGTGAGGGCGGTAACGGCTGCTCGGACCAGCGCACAGGCTTTATGTCTCGTCTGGGCAGTTACCGGGGCGTGGTGGGGCCCCCCACGACGCACGCCCCGCCGAAGAGATCGTGCCATCGTAGACGCGCAACAGATCGACGCGTGTCTCGGGCCGGCCGGACACTTTGGGCCCACGACACTTCGTCTGCGCCCGGTGGGCTTCGCCGTGCCCATCATGGGCCCGGGGGCTACTGTCGGCCCAGTGGAATCCAGGGTGTGCAGGCCCCACTCTCCACAGCCCTCGACACGCGACAGTATCGAGAAATGACTAAGGACCAAGCCAAACGCTTGGAGAGGCTCTTGAGAGGAAAAGTCCTCGAGAGGGCTTAAACAGGCAGCGGAGGCTTGAAGAGGCTCCCCCTGCAACTGCCCCTCTACAAGGCTCTCTCCCCTGGAGAGGAGTCAACGCAAATCCCTCTACATGGCTGCCCAGGCCCTGTAGAGATGCTTCGCTGTGAAGCAACCGCCGCAGAGCGCACATGGCCTCTGCCGCGGCCGCAGAGTGACGCGCGCGTCTGCGCGCGGTGACGACGACGCCGCAGTTGCCATTCTGGTGATTAAAGGAGTCAACAAAGCTGTGCCCCCCGCGCCGGACTACGAAGCTTTCCCCTTTGGTGATAAAGCGGATGGCCGGCGCTACGCTCCAACGACGACGTCACCGTGGGCACCCCCACGATCTCTGCGGCGCCGGCTGGCCGTCCTGCTTGGACGGTGGCTTTCCTGCGTCAAGGACAGGCTTTACGACCATGGACCGAGTCCATGGACAACCCAGCGGCGGTGCACCCCGCTCCTCCATTTCGTCACCATGTGGGAACCCTTCCGCTGCGCGGGGCGCAAGGATGAGGCCCGGGGCGCCTATAAAAGGAGAGGGAGCACCTCCGTAGCAAAGGATCGACCATTCGAACCTTGAGCACTCAACCGTAGTGTAGTCTAGCCGAGCGCACTCGAGGAGGAAGAAGACCCTCAAGTTCCCTCCTTGAGCTCTGCACTGCCATAAGAGAGCCCTCGGCAAGCTCATTGTACTGTACCCTCTGCAGTGCAATACAGACAAGCAGGAGTAGCGGTGTTACCTCCTCCAGAGGGCCGTGAACCTGGGTACGGGCTGGTGTTCATCTCTGTCGTGGTGTCCCTCCTCAAGGCTCGACGAGCACCGTCGCCGTGCCGGTTGAGGGTTGTTTGACCTCCGCGTTCAGCCCCCTTCGAACATTCTCTTCAGAGTGTGACCACCCCTGTCTCGTGGGAGTCACTCTCCAACAATTTGCATCTCCTGATGCGGATGACTGGAAAGAAGCTGTCCATAATGAGATGGACTTAATTCTTTCTAACGGAACTTGGGAATTATCTGAACAACCTTACGGTTGTAAACCTGTGGGTTGTAAGTGGGTGTTCAAGAAAAAGCTAAGGCCTGCTTGTACTATTGAAAAGTACAAGGCACGGCTTATGGCCAAGGGCTACACCCAGCGTGAAGGCGAAGATTACTTTGACACCTATTCACCTGTTGCTAGACTGACCACCATTCGTGTATTACTTTCCCTGGCTGCCTCCTATGGTCTGATCATTCATCAAATGGACGTAAAGACAACTTTTCTTAACAAAGAGTTGGAAGAGGAAATCTATTTGGATCAGCCTAATGGGTTTGGAAGAGAAAAAGGTGTGCAAATTGTTAAAATCTTTGTATGGGCTGAAACAAGCACCTAAGCAATGGCATGAGAAGTTTGACAGAACTTTAACTTATGCGGGCTTTGCCATTAATGAGGCTGATAGGTATGTGTATTATCGCCATGGTGGGGGCGATAGTGTCATATTATGCTTGTATGTTAACGACATACTCATTTTCAGTACAAGCATGATAGTGATAAATGAGGTCAAGTCTTTCCTGTCAAAGAGCTTTGATATGAAAGATCTGGGACAAGCTGATGTGATTCTGAACATTAAGCTGATTAGGGATGAGAGTGGGATTACGTTAACGCAATCACGCTATGTTGAGAAGGTCTTGAGACGATTCGGCTTTATAGACAGCAAGCCTTCTCCAACACGCTATGATCCCAATGTGACACTCAGAAAGAACAAGAAAGAGACGAGAGATCAATTAAGATACTCTCAAGTGATCGGTTCACTCATGTACCTTGCGAGCGCGACGAGACCTAATATCTCTTTTGCTGTGAGCAAATTGAGCAGGTTCATGTCTAACCTGGGCACTGATCATTGGCATGCACTTGAAAGGGTCATGCGCTATCTGAACGGTACAATGAGCTATGGGATTCACTATTCAGGGCACCCTGCTGTGCTTGAGGGATATTGTCATTCGAACTGGATCTCAGATGTTGATGAGCTCTACGCCACCAGTGGATATGCGTTTATTCTTGGAGGTGGCATGGTATCATGGAGGTCTTGCAAACAGAACATATTGACGAGGTCAACCATGGAAGCAGAAGTTACTGCTTTAGATACAGCTTCTGTTGAGGCAGAATGGCTGCGTGACCTCTTGATGGACTTACCGGTGGTTGAGCAACCATTACCGGCCATCCTTGTGAACTTTGACAACCAAATGGTAATTGTCAAAGTGAACAGTGCAAAGGATAATGCAAAGTCATCAAGACACGCTAAAAGACGTTTGAAGTCTGTCGGGAAATTGAGAAACTCCGAATTAATATCTGTTTCGTATATTCAAACAGACAAAAACCTGGCAGATCCCTTTACGAAGGGACTATCACGCAATGTGATAGATAGTGCATCGAGGGAGATGGGGTTGAGACCCATAAGCGTTACTGCATAGTGGTAACCCAACCTATGTGATCGGAGATCCCGTGAATTAGGACCTGAGAAGAACAAGCTAGTGGTGTGACAGAGGAGAGTTATTAACTAACCCTCTCTATGTGAAGATGCACAACTCTCAAAAATCTGTAAGGCTGGCTGGCTACATGCCTTAATGTGTTTCTTTTGGCTATTAATAGCAAAGATGCTGTTCTACAGAGCATTCTTGAAAGAACACACTTATATGAGTCAGATTGTTAAACGTCGCAATTTATGAGATTTGGGTGATCTCTAGTAAACTCATGAAGAAACCAGATAGTATGACGCATATGCTACACCCGCGGGGTAGGCTACTGGTAGCCGAGTACTAGTTATGATTTTGAGTGAAATCTAAAAGCAGCAAACTTGCAATTCAAGGTTCGTCCATTGTTTAACCTGCCGATAGACGTAGCTCAAGATTCTAGGCCGAAGTTCAACTTAACAGTCTCTGCTGAAACACTGGTATATAAACAAGACTCGAGGTCGAGCAAATATCTCTAAATGGGAATTTGAGATCTGGTGGGGGATTGTTAGAATTGGGCACATTTGTGGGCAGCCCAGTTAGCAATTTCAGAAATCTCAAAGCCCATTTTTGTGGCAGCACATGTGAGTGAAGTGGGAGCTCAGTTTAGTCTCATACTGCTAGTTGGAGAGGAGTGGCACCACCTTATATAGTGGAGTGTTGTGCTACATGGTAAGCTCTGAGAACACAAGAGGCTCTCTCACGCGCTCCTCCTCCTCCGCCGCCGCTCGCACGCACGCACGCACCGCCCGCCCGTCTCGTCACGACGCGCCGCGGGTTGCGGGAATCTCGCCGAGCCGAGATTTATTTTTGCAGTACAAGAAAACGGTTTCGACGGACGCGTCGTGGTTAGTCGGTTCGGGTCGCTCCCGGATCGTGGGCTACCAACCGTCCTAAACGTGTGCGACGTGGACTTGGCCCACTCCGTACCGTTAGGGTTTTCCGAGCTGCATTATATAAACCTCATTGCGTGCGCCGCAGAAGAATAACCGAACTAATCTAGGTTTTGTCAATGTTGTGCCTTGGGCCGCCACCGTAGTCTACTCCATCCCGTGCGCCGGCGAACGGGACAGCAGGTCTCCGGAACCCTCCTCTTTGTGATCCTGTACGGGAGAGGGCGAATAAGATTTTTGGGAAGCGCTCCGCGCGAATGCTCTCAAGTTCTTCATCACGGCTCGACTTTCTGGACGATCTTCGGGTCCGGGGGCGACTCGTCTTCAACGTCGTCTTCTTCGAGCTGCTACCGTCGCTGCTCTAGCTGCTGCCGTCGCTGCAACTACGACTACTACAACTACTTCTTCTACTACCGTTCGGTACGTGTATTACGTTCGATTGTGCTGCTTTCATATGGTTGTGTTAATAGATATTTTGCTACTATTCATGTTGATTAGTACATCTAGTATGTTCGTGTTTCACTTGTTAGCAGCTGTTATAGTAATGTTTAATATACTAAAATTAATCTTAAAAATGGTGTCTAATAATCCAACAACTACTACCGCCCACTCCTAGGAGCGGTACTAACACCCCTGCTACTCGTAGTGGTGTCCACTCCTAGGAGCGGTACTAACACCCCTAACACTCGCAGTGGCAGATAGAGACCAATCTGCGAGTCTGGGCAAAAACTTTACACATCGATGGCAGGTAGCTTTTTCACCATAAGCATCGCTAAGCATTGTTTTAAAAATTCCAAATGGAGAGTTATCGGACGAGCCAGGGGAGCCGCACGGGGCCGCCAGGACCTGGATCCACCCATAACTGCCGGACCACCACCGCACCAAGCACTCGAGGCCACTGTTTTAGGTGGTGCAAAGCCGATCTGCAGAAAAACTAACATAACAACAATTAAGTTAGGCTTAACCGGTACTACCAATAGTAGTGAATAGCCTTCTAGTGACGTACCATTTTTACCGCTAGTGGCGTGTATTGAGTACGCTACTAGTATGCCACCGTTGGTAAATTTTACTAGTAATGTGCCACCCACACGCCATAATTAACACACATTGGTGGCAGTGTCCAGTACACGCCACTGGTAGCAAAAATATTAGTACAGTGTCTATGTAGTAGCACACCACTAACATAATTTTAAAATAAAATAGTTGCGAGTATTATTCAATTTAGCAATAGTATCATATAATCGAAAAGAAATGTCACATAAATAGAATAGTAATATCATATAACATTGTTCACCAGATGTCATCATTAAATTTAAGTAGTTAGAGTAGCAAATTATTGTGTTAAACTAGCATATTGCTAACTTGGTGGAAGTATTCCTCCTCCTTTCGATGCACAATGATGTTGACATCATTTTTGGAATCTTATACATTGTCTTCTGTAAAACTCAGAAAAAATCTCTGTCGGAGAAAAAACTTAACTATTGCTTTATGGATCATGAAATTTGTTTTTGTTGTAATCTAAAGAAATCAATAAAATCAACCTCTTCTCTATTTATGTGTTTTGATTTCTACCAACAAATTAAAAAATACATTACAATTAAAAATACAACACATTTAAAGAGGCAGCGCATAACGGTCAGTGCGGGATGTTTTCCTGTAATATTTTATAGGGTGCATTTTGGCATAACACATGTCGCGGGTTGCGCTCATTCGACGTCGCTTTACAATTTCATATCTTGATTGAGATAAATTGGTCGTTGCGCCTAACATTTTATATGCACATTTGTCGTAGCACGCGATGCAGCTTCTTCAAAGCTGGAAATCATTGCAACAAAATGCAGTACAAAATGGATGCTCGTGGTAGCACTTGAAAATATATTTTATCGCATGAGATCAGTGCAATAAAAGGCGGTGTCAAAAATCAATTATGTCAAGGCATCAGAACACAATGCATTATGTCAGAAGATCAGTGCAATGAAGTAGAGTGCAAAACAGATGCTCAGGGTAGGACATAAAAAATGCAATGCGTCGTAAGACAAAACATCGGTGCAGCCTAGCGCAGTGCAAAACATGCACTAAGAGGAGTGCAATCTAACACGGTTTGGGAGGAAAACTTAGTGAAATACAAACCCGAAGGTAGTGAAAATGACTCAAGATAGTACAAAAAGAAAAGTTCGTCGAGACATATAAACATAGGACCAAGTTTGGAAAATCAAGACGCTGAGTAGAATAGACTTGGAAACTGAGTGTGATTTGGTCGCTCGGATTGAAAGATGTTCATTTTTTCGTAGATCTACACAAAAAAACCACCAAACCCCATATGTGCCCTCTCCATTCCGGATGGCAATGGGTACCCGATACCCGCAAATTCGATGGGTATCCACCTTAAATTGGGAGGGATTGGTGTAGAAATAACCCGCGGGTGTGCTTACCGGGTAAAATATAAACTTGTCAGATCTAACGGAGCCAGGTATGGGGTACCAAACCCATACCCTTTAACCCGCACATCCGATAACCCGACATGTCAGTGCAAAAACTTCTCCTCGCAGCCCCACGTTCTTTATTCCGTATCCACCCAGTACTGCTCCCACGTCCCACAATCAAGATCGAGCAACCCTTCTCTTCTTCTGTTCCCCAACGAATCGAGTGCCGGCTACGCCCCACCCCTCCTCTGTTTTTTGCGGGGGTAAAAAGATTGTATTAATTAAATATGAGTGTCGTTACAATCCCTTAAAAGGATACCAGAATAGCATCTGGCCCAGACCCAGACCATACCCCTGTATGGCTATTCAATCTACAAAATTTTGCTAACTGATGGTTTGCAAGGTTCTGTGAACGCGGCACCTTGGCGAGTCTCACAATACGTTCAGATATGAAAAGGGCTTTAGCTTCCGCCACCAAATGACCTAAAGTGGACAAGTCATTTCCCTTGCTTTCAATCACCCTAATAATCTCTGAACTGTCACTTTTGATCACAATCTGCTCTTGACACCCTTCCAACGCCATAGCGGTTCCTTCTCCTCCTCCTTCCATTTACGGCTGCACCCAACTCCTCCAGTCCTCCTCCTTCCACACCCCACTCGGTCACTCCCGTACTCGAACCCGGCGGGTGCCATCCCTACTCTCCACTAGGGATTACAAACAAGGTGCCAAGTAGCGCGCTGTGATTGACACATGGACGGTAAGAAACCCATTGCTTTATCCCGTGAGGTGGGCTAAAAATTACACTCAAAGAAAGCGCGCCCTTAAACTAGTGTTTTTCTTGGACAATTCATAAAACTAATTTATGATATATAGAACATAAGCATGTGTTTGAATCACATTATTTTAGTTTTTAGCAACTATGAAAACATCACAAGTTGGACATTTTCAGTTAACACAAGAATAAACTTTCTTAGTGTCATGCAAAAAAAAAATCAAATTTGAAAAGAATCCAATTTATCATCTGAGCATACATTATTTCTTCACATCAGTAGGATGAATTTTTTGGTTCCTTCTATTAGATCAGCGAAACTTCCACACATCGTTAGCATCATGCAAGTAAAATCATGAACAACGATGAAAGAAGAAAAGTAAACAAAAAACTAATATTTGCAAGTTGCTAATAACCCCCAAGAGGAGGGGATCACTGTAGTACCTCTCAATGTGGAAGTAGGGTATCGATCCGCAGGAGCAAGAAGGAAAAGTTATCTATTCTCTACAACGAAAGTGTCACAAGTTTTAGTTGATTATGCACTAAACAAGTTTAAAGAACAAAGATGTTTGTTTTAATGAACGGAAGTTTAATGTAACAAAACAAGAATGTAAAAAGTGTCCCAATCCTCTTCAATGCAAGAGGACAAGACAAAGGTTTTCTCTTATAGGAACAATGGTCTTAGAGTATTCCTATAGAAATCTGAATATAAAAGGTTGACACTTTGGAAAGATAGATAAATAAGTAGAGGAATAACATGCAAGAGTATCATCTAGCTTTCAAATGCTTCAACTTAAGTTAATGTTTGCCATGTAGTTTCCATTGGTGTGAAGTTCTCATTACCCCTATCATAGCATCTTTAGTGATTAATAGTTGAAAGTGAAAGAAAATATGAGTTATGTGCTTGACAAAGTATGGGTCAAAAGCCTCATGCCCCTTGAAAACAAAAACCTCTCCGACTAGCTACTCAACTTGGGCCACAAAGCAAGTGAAGGTTACAGTCAGCGTGAGTAAAAGTGGTATCATAGAGAGTATCACCCCGGGTACCCTTTGCCCTAGGACACGGAATGAGCACATGTCCAAATGACAAAGCAAGCAAACAGTGGACATCTCAACATCTCTTTCTTTTACTAATGCTTTTTTCTTGTAAATGTTTTTTCTGTTAAGAGATGTATCATAGTCCTCCACTATGGGTATGCTGCAAATTTCCACCATGGGCCACATGGCTTAAGTTGGCCGCCACAGGTGTCTCTCTAGCCATTAATACCACAGGCCCGAACTTACTAAGTTTCCATCTTCATTTCACGCAATGTTAGGCATCCATCAACAAAAGAACATGATATCAACTTTTATAGATAATAAAGTGCACATTGAAAACTTGCCACATGTCAGCACGTATGAGCTAGCTCTCAACCAAAGACCTTTGTCAAGCCCAAAACATCATAATTTTAATCACAATCGGTCATGCTTATTAAGTGCAATAAAAGTAATGTGTGCATCAAATTCGTGAGAGCTTTTTAACCAACTTTACCCATAACAATCCCAATAACATAAGCATCTTAATTTGGAAGCATAGATAAAAAAATAAAATGGTAAACATACTTGGAATAGCATATCAGCTAATAGGTAGATATGGTTAACTCACTGGAAAAACTTTGGTTGAAGGTGTTGGAAAACAAGTTCTTTTACTTGTTGGAATTTTTGGGCTAGCAAAAGGGAGAAAGTTAACCATCTAAATGCATGCATAAGTGTCCATAGAGCTAACCATTTCATGTTAAACAAAGTAAAGTATCATTCAGCATATGAAACATGAATAAGAAATAACTCTTGATAAAACACTTGCATATTAATATTCATTAAAAAGCACATGAATCATGCAACTATATGTATCTTTTTAAATCAACCCAAACATCCTCTTCCCAATATTTTTACAGCATACAACATAATTCAACCCAAACTTCCAGTAACTCTCTCATATATAAAATGAAAAGTGGTGGTCTCAAATAAAAATACCAAACCGAAATAAAAAAAAGTACAAAAAGAACGCTCCAAGTTTATGCGATAAAGTGTAATGATCCAAAAACAGAAGTTAGACGTGTGCAAACCGAGAGTGTGTTGATCCAGTGGGGTTGTCTTCACATCCCCAAGCTTATGGTTTTCACCATCCTTGGATAGCTCTTGGTGCATCTACTCTAATCCCTGTGAAAAAACTTCAAAACACCGTTTCTCCCATTTCTTTTCTGTGGGGTGACATTAGTAGGCACAAAACAATTGAATTGCTTGCTGTATGAAATCCTTAGACAAACATAAGAAACATGTCCATAAAGTGTATAATGTTGTATTCCTTCTAATAAGCTCAATTGGATAAAAAAGATTCAAGTTAAAAGCTCAAAGAATGCATAAAACAAAATGGGACAGAATTTGTCCAGAAAAACAGCAGCAGCAAAACGCATTTTTTACCCCACTTAAATATGTCGAAAAAATCTGAAACAATGCACGCTTATAGAGGATGAAAAGTTGCAACTACAGTTCAAATTTCAGCTTATTCGGAGTTACAGAATAGGAAAAATATCATACCGTGCATAGATTCGTGCTGGAATAAAATCTCCGAATAGAAAAGACAACTTTTCTAAACCCAAATGGGTAAAACTTGGCACTTTATTAAAAATTCCAGAACCTAAACTAAAAACAAAATCTCTTGGTACAGCAAGAGGACTAAAAGAAAATCTCAAATAAAAACAACCTAGTTGCCTCCCGTAAAGCGCTTTCTTTATAGCCACATAGCTAGGCTTACTTACTTGTTATCAAGATGGTTGGAGTGAGGTGGCTTGGCATCCCCAAGCTTTAATTCGTGCACTTACTTGATATATGTAGGGTGAGCCTAGGGGTAGCATCTCCAAGCTTGAGTGTTTGTCCCTCTTGATCTTTGTTCATCACCCTCAACTCTTCCACTTGAAATTCTCTTTACACAAAACTCAACATAAAACTTGATTAGAGGGGTTAGTTTCTCCATAAATTAAATCCACATAGGTACAGCAAAGACATATCATGAGTTGATTCTAAAAATTAGCTACTGTTACTAAGGTTGTGTATTTCTCCTTGATCAAAAGAACCACACAAAACACAAGTAATGAGAGCAATGCAAAATAAAGACAAAATCTGTCAAAAACTGGACAGCCCGTAAAGAGTAAATTTTCAGAGACACTTGCGTTGCTCAAATCAGAAAACTTTGAACTAATGAAATGTGTATTAATAACTTAATATTTCTGTCTTAAGATGTCAGCTCAAAATTCCTTTTATGTGATTTTATACATTTTTCGTAGTAAAGATCATGAATCTGTTTTCTGGACAGCCATGATAGTTTTAATGATGCTCACATAGGAATAAGAATTGAAACGCAAAAGAAAGCATCAAGGGGAAAATATGAAACATATTTGAGTCTAACCCACTTCCTATGCATTGGGATCTTGTAAGAAAATACATCATTAAAACACCAAGCAAGTAGCATAGGAAGATAAAACAAGAGCAATTTCCATACTTTCAACTTAAAGAGAGGGAATGTAATAATATTGAAATATTTAGAACCATGTTTTCCCTTCTCATAATAACTTTAAGTAGCATCATGAATAAATTCAACAATATAACTATCACATAGAGCATGTCTTTAATGATCTACAAGCATAAAAGTACTAATACTCTCCACATAAGTAAAATCCTTCTTATTAGTGATAGTGGGAGTAAAACATTCATAACCATCATTATAATCATCATATATAGGAGGCATATCATAATCATAATAAACTTTATCCTCAATAATAGGTGGATTGAAAATATCACATTCATAACCATCATTGTAATCATCATAAATGGGAGTCATAGCATCATCAAAGTAATTTTTCTCCTCTATATTGTACTTAGGAGAATTCAAAAACAAAGTAGGACTCTCATGAGTAAAAGTATTATCACAAGCAGCAAATATATCATTTTTATCCTCACATAAAGTACTAACAACTAAACAAGGAGGATTATCAATAAACATAGGACCATCATCTAAAGCATTATCATAAAGCATGTCTAAACCACAATCCTCATCATTTTTAAAATTATTATCAATAATGTTTTTATTAGGCATAGGTTCATATTCCTCATCATCATCGGAATCACAAAAGCAAAGTTTATCATCAGCAATATATTGAAGGTTACGCTCATCCATAGGTGGTGAAGGTGGAAGTTTCCTCTCTTCATTCTCTAGTTGTTCATCATTTTCATCATCTTCTTGGGGTTGCATGGGCATCCCCAAACTTAGGTTTTTATCCTCTTCTTCACTTTCTTCCTCTTCCAAGCTTATGTTTTCATCATCTTCTTCCTGCAAAACATCAGTATTTTCTTCGGCAAATCTCTTCCTTGTGTCAACAACATAGATATTTTCATTAGATTCAAGTATGAAGAGAAAAACGAGATTGGCAATAAAAACTTTAAATTGAGAAGCTATAGGGCAGGTTTCATGTTCATCAATGAAGGTGTATAATTCATAGGCTGCCATAAAATAACAAATTGCTCTACTTCTTCCATCCCTAAGTGAGCATAATTCCCTGTATGATAAGTTGCAATAACATGTTCTCTATTGGAAGGGCATTGGAATTCAAAGTGTCTAAAGTATTCAGAGCAACAAGTTTTTTCCTTATGACAATTAAGCAAGACACTAGCAATTTGATTTAGAAGCTCCAGGTATTCTCTAGTAGAAGTTTTTATGGTATTTTCTATTTTATAATTTTTTTGTGTTTTTGACATACATATAACTGAAAGTAAACGAAACTAAATGCAAAACTGAAAGTAATCTAGAGTATATGCAAAACTGAAAATAAATATCTAGTGCAAACAAGAATAAGAACTTAAGCGCTACGCTCCCCGGCAACGGCGCCAGAAAAGTACTTGATAACCCCCAAGAGCAGGGGATCACTGTAGTACCTCTCAATGTGGAAATAGGGTATCGATCCGCAGGAGCAAGAAGGAAAAGTTATCTATTCTCTACAACTAAAGTGTCACAATTTTAGTTGATTATGCACTAAGCAAGTTTAAAGAACAAGACGGTTGTTTTAATGAATGGAAGTTTAATGTAACAAAACAAGAATGTAAAAAGTGTCCTAATCCTCTTCAATGCAAGAGGACAAGACAAAGGTTTTCTCTTATAGGAACAATGGACATGGGTTCATGGGTTCACTCCATCCTCTCTCTCTCATCTACGGTGATTATCATGTTATAGATAAAGTACACACAATTGTCATGTTTTAATGGTAGCTTTTATAATGGCTATATGTCCTAAAACACATAGTTGAAAGAAATACTCATTTGTGTTGCTAGTGTCACCCTCGTAAGGCTAGCGTGGTTGCTGTCACACCCACATCATACTTCTCCCTTTTTAACCCAGATAAAGGATGTTGGGCGGTACTGTGTCACTCAATACCTATGCTTTATGTCACATGCATCGGCCATCCCGTACCCACATACATCATACTTCATAATGGACAATATTCTAAACACTAGTGCAATGATTCATATTTCGTGTGCTTGACCACATCTCTCTCATCTATCTACACTTGGTGGTGTCAATCACCTTATGACAAGGATAAACAAGTCATTATGCATAACTCAAACCATCACATGCATCATAGAATATCTCCAAAGTATGACAAGCCATAAAAGATCCAACACAACGGTAAATGCATAACAAATATCATCTCACACCACAATATCCACCATAGGAATTACATAGATAGATCCATAATCATGCATGGCACATCATATGCACTAGTAGAAAACACGCTAACAGTCCCGGTTGGTAAGGGCCTTTAGTCCCGGTTTACCAACCGGGACTGCGGAATCGGGACTAAAGGCCTCAACCTATAGTCGCGGTACGTTCTGAAACCGGGACAAATAGGCATCCACGTGGGCGGGACTAAAAAGTTCGAGGGGTTTTAGGTTTTAGCATTTTTTATTTTGTTTTCTGTTTTCTGTTTTATTTATGATTTAAACTATTATTTGTACGCTACAATTACACACATCGATGCATATATTATATGAAGTGTCTAAGGAGAATTGATCCATATATTACATATACAACGAGACTCGTATCAAGTTAAACATGTATCATATATATACATGAGTGTCGTCCCAACACGATCATTACATCAACATCATTATTTACGTTTTATATTGTATTCTCCTGTTGGGGCTATGACCTCGTCAAGCAGAAATCCACAAATTTCCTATTGAATTCCTCTAGAGCGTTGATATGTAGTGAGATGCTCTCGTTGATTCATTTGCTGGATATATTAAGAGAAGACGGTCAATATAAATACATCAAGAGTTAAATTGTGAATTGATATGTAATTGTTTTACGTACCACCATATCCATCCGCTCATTGACATAGATGCGCATAAACTCGCAAACGTAATATCCACATAGATTTGTCGCCGCTGGATGTCTCTCGCACTTTACGAAAATAGAGTTCATCAAGTAATAATCAAGCATGACAATCCGATATTGAAACTAGAACTAAACAGAGTACTCTACTTACATCGATTTGCTTAAAGGTCAGCTCTGGTTTAAATTGACCTTCTCCGGCACGTTTTATGAACCGTTTCCATACCCTGCCCCGGCAAAGAAAATGAATAAAGAATATATTCATAACTGGAACTCAGGAAATGAAGAAAAGAGGCCAATATAGTACCTCTGGAGCATTTCAATAATGTTCCAGTACTCCGTCATGGGTCGATGTAATGAGTCCTCGATCTGAACTTTCCCCAAGTCAATTTCAATGTTGAAGAGAATCCAGGGGTAGCTGCACACATCAGCACATAGAAGAGAATTCAGTAAATATTAAGTCTCTAGCTAACTCATCAACTTAACGAACACGAGGAAAAATGAACGTGTAACACTCTAACTTAAAGTTGTACGGAAACAATATGCTCTTCTTGAAATGTTGTTTCTCCAAAAAATTGAGCAAGTTCTTCTCTGTTTCCTCCGGGTTTATTTTTAAGGTATGTGTATGAACTCGATCTGGGTCAACGAACCTAACTTGATAAATCCCTTTCCTCCTACACTCGAGAATCTTCATTCTGCATAGTAGCGTAGAAAAGAATGTAGTGAGGACAATTATATTATAGGAAAATGATACGAGATTAGCTTTAGAGATAAATTAATCACTTACAAACAATAGCAGCTGACGATAGATTTGTCGAGGGCCTTCTGGTTGAATAACTGAAAGAGTTCGTCAAAGTCAATATGGATCGTCTGTTCTCCCATGAAGTAATGCTCATCTCTAACTTGAACAGACAGTATCTCATCCCCGTCTGCTGAGGCATCCTTGTACCATTTATGTAATGCTCGCATTCTTGTAAGTAGGTTGGCTCAGTCCTCCTTTGTGACCAGATCCTTCCCAAGAAGATATTGCAATGCCTCGGGAGCCATATCGACCTCTACCAAATCCACCATTTCTTCGTAGGTCATACCAGGAATCTCATACCCTTCTGGTATCACAATCTTGGATGCCACCTTCAGCGGAGCGATTGATTGTTCTTTCGGTTGTCCAAGCTGAGCAACGTCGCGTCTCTTCTGTTTTCTTTCCTCCAGCCCCTCATTATATGCCTTGTCAATAACACGGTCATAATCCGATAGTAAGTTTAAAACATATTGTGGTGGTTGAAAAAGGTTTTTCCTAAAGTACTCTCTTGTTTTCGGATCAATTGGTATGTCTGGCACGATTTCCACGGGGTCTTATGGTAAGAAAACTTGGGAGGACTCTTGGGGACCTTTGGATGCGGCGACAATTTCGCCTTAGTAGGCGGAGGCGGGCACTTAATCAAGTTACCCCACTTGACCTGGCTGATCTTCCGCTTTCCCACCCTGTACTTATTGGGCGGAGGCGAAGATTCAGGCGGCAAAGGCTCAGGCTGCTGACGCGGCGGCGAAGATCGAGGTGGAGTCATGTAGGTGTCCTCGTCGTCCCTATCGAAGATCAATGGACTTGGAGGTGGTGGAGGTGAGAGAGACTGTGGCCTCTGCGTCGAGCCTGGAAATATGATGTATTTATTTTTCCATAAAATGATTCCATGCCTGACTTCTCCCAGGGTCGCCTCCTCTTCAGGGCCAGGGTGGTCAATCTCCAATGTCTCGCATCCAGGTACAATTTCATCCACCCCGACACAAGCATACCCAGCTGGAACCTCGCGGCAATGCCAACGCACTTCAGGATCAACTTTTAAAGCAAAGCCGACGGCCACCTTCACGGATATGTTCTTCATTGGCTGGTGCAGCACACAATCAGTCTTATCTTCGATATTATCCACGGGGTAGCGATCCATCGGTGACGCATCAACTTCTCCATCATCATCATGCAACCCCGTGGAAGCCACACTGCTCCTCCGGTTAGATGGGCCGTCAGCTGCAGGATCTATGTAAATCTGATCGCCCTCTGGACGGCTTGAAAATTGCTCCTGCATCTTCGTATACATCGCAAAGAGCAGCTCGTTCCTTTCTTCCACCCTCTTCAGCCGGTCTGCCGCCTGCTGCTCCCTACTCTTTGTTGCTCTCGCTCGGCTTCTATAAGTCATATAGTCCTCATGAAACCCCATCTTCCAAGGAACACCTCCATAGCCTCGTGTTCATGCTCCCTTCTCAGGATTTCCGAGTGCCTTTGTCAGCTCATCGTTCTCTCTATCCGGAATGAACGTTCCCGCCTCCACCTCGGCTACTGCTTTTTTAAGATCAGCGAAGGGAGTCAACACTGCTTTCTTCGTCGGATCACGAAGAACCAACTCCCCTGTTTCCTTCTCCAACGTCATACCATGCGCCATTAGGAAGTTTCCTGCTCTCTCGGGCACTTTCTCCGTAGCTGGAGTTAGACCTTTTGCCTTAATTTCAGCCTTAAGTTTATCCCACTTAGGCACGGCAGTCCTGTACCCACCTGGCCCCAAATTATGATGGTATACCTTTTTCTTGGCATTATCCGCATTCTTTTTCGACCTATCAAGAGCTTCTTCCGATTCCTTGTACGTCTTGAAATCATCCCAGTGATCACGTAACCTCTCTTCTGTTCCCTTAAACTCCGGAGTAATTTTCCCACTCTTGACATACTTCGCCCACAATCTTTTTTTGTGGTTCTCGAATTGTTTGGCCATCTTCTTCAGGATCCACACCTTGACTTTGGCCTTCAAGGCCGTTGTTTGCTCCTCGGTGTCCATCATCGGCAGAGTGAAATGTGATATCAGCTTGTCCCAAATAGAATTTTTCAATTCGTTAGAAACAAAACTTATTCCATCAGCTCTTGGCTTCTTCCATTCTCGACAGGTGATCGGGATCATGTCCCTAACAAGAACTCCTGCTTGATTAGTAAATGCTGTCACGCTCTTTTTGGGCTCCAAAGGTTCCCCATCGGCACTGACTATGTTAATAATCATATGTGTCTTCTCGTTCCACTTTTTGGTCGGGCCCCGTAACCTTGAAGTGGAGGACTAAAAAAACATTCATTAAATATATGCTCAATGTGGAGGTCTATATATATAATGAGCAGAGACTTAAATATTTACATCGGAGGACTTGGTTGAGGGCCCAACGCTAGCATCGACATCATCATTACTTGTTTCCGGGTTGACTATGTTTTGTTCTTCTAACTGATCATCCCACAACCCATAACCATCTTCATTCAGGTACTGTGAGCCGTCATCTACCTGATGATCTTCTTGGCCTTCCCGATCATCTCTACCGTCCTGGTCCATAGCTTAACTATAAAGAATAAAGATTAAAAGTCGTAGTAGCAATAACAACAGAAGAGCAAGATTGAAAATACTAAAACAATATTTATACTAAAGCTATACTAGCAATACTAAACAATATTTATAGTAAGCAATACTAAAACAATATTTATACTAAAGCTATACTAGCAATAACACTAAATTTCACTAAATTCTAATCCATCAAAGTAATCAACTAAATTTCACTAAGTCCTAAAACACTAAATTCCTAAAACAATTTGCTAAGACGTTAAATTTGCTAACACACTAATTAAACCACTAAAACAGTTTACTAACAATCAACTAATTAACTAAATTATAATCTATCTAGCTAATCAACTAAATTTCACTAAAATTCACTAAGTCCTAATACACTAAATTCCTAAATCAATTTGCTAAGACTTTAAATTTACTAAGACACTAAACCACTAGAACAATTTGCAAATAATGAACTAACTAAATCAACTAACCCTAAGTCAACTAAATCAACAATTGCTAGATGAACTAACCCTAGCTAGATGAACTAACCCTAGCTAAATCAACTACGGCAAGGGGACCGGCGTGTGCTCACCACGCGCGATTCGGTCGGAGACGTCGACGGAGGAGCTTCGGGAACGGCGGGACGGTGTGGCGAGCTCGGCGGCGGCGGTGTGAGGGAGAGAGGAAGAGGAGCTGTCGCGGTGGCGGCCTCCGCGGCAGCGGTGAGGGAGAGGAGCGGGCGCGGCGGCGGCGCAGCGGAAGCGGGCGGCCTGCGCGGCGGTAGCGGACGGCGGCGAGCTCGGCGGCACCGGCGGCGCTCGATTTGGGCAGCCTGGCGGCGTCGCTGTGAGTCCTAAGCGCGAGGTCCCGGTTGGTGGCTCCAACCGGGATTCACATCTGATTTATATACCACCCCCCCCCCCCCCCCCACACACACCTTTAGTCGCGGTTCGTGGCTCGCACCGCGACTAAAGGGGGCCCTTTAGTCGCGGTTGGAGGATCGAACCGCGACCCTGTGAGTTTTTCGACTGCACGCGCGCGCAACCCCTTTAGTCGCGGTTCGTGGCACCACCCGCGACCTAAGGGGTCTTTTTTGCGCCAAAACACAATTTTTTTTCATTTTGCACTTTCAAAAGAGTTTGAATATACATTTTGAATAACTTTTGTATATTTTGGAATTTGACAAAACTTTCTATATGAAATGTGTTTGAATTTGACTAACTAATATAAACTATTTTATGTTTTCTATAATAATTATTTTAACTATTATTAAAAGAGTTTGAATATGGATTTGAATAACTGTGTATATTTTGGAATTTGACAAAACTTGCAATATGAAATGTGTTTGAAATGTGTTTGAATTTGACTAACTAATATAATACTATTTTCTGTTTTCTATATTAATTATTTTAACTATTTTTAAAAGAGTTTGGATATGAATTTGAATAACTTTTGTATATTTTGGAATTTGACAAAACTTGCAATATGAAATGTGTTTGAATTTGACTAACTAATATAAAACTATTTTGAAAATAGTTTGGAGCTGTTGGATCAGCACTATCACTTTCAAACCAGGACTAGAGAAGCACACGGATCGTGTGTTTCTTTAGAGCACTTCTGAGCCATTAGATCAGGGGTGTGTTTCTTTTAAGGGCTTGTGAGCTGTTGGATCAACACTATCACTTCCGAACCGGGACTAAAGAAGCACACGTACGGATCGTGTGTTTCTTTTAAGCACTTATGAGCCGTTGGATCAGGCTACGAAGAGATATCCATTTGTGGATGGCAAAGGTCAGGATGCCCTTTCGTGGGTGACAGTGGCCAAGATGCCTCCCCTGGTGATGCTATAAATAGACGCCCAGACCTTCTGTACAATCCAGGCAAAGGCAGAGGACTCCTCTAGGCACCAGCTTCTCGAAGATGTCCTTGTGAGCATACTAAGGACATCTTCGAGAGGCTGGGCTTAGAAGCATTCTCTCTTGTTAGGTAGGAGGAGGAAGCAGACATGTCTAAGCTATGTCCCGGGGTGGACCGAGGTGATCCAGGCAAAGGCAGAGAACTCCTCTAGGCACCAGCTTCTCGAAGATGTCCTTGTGAGCATACTAAGGACATCTTCGAGAGGCTGGGATTAGAAGCATTCTCTTTTGTGAGGTAGGAGGAGGAAGCAGACATGTCTAAGCTATGTCCCGGGGTCGAGGTGATCTGAGACCGACATATGCCTATGTCGGGAGGAACTGACATATGCCTATGTCTTTGTGATCTGTTTTTCTCTTGTGTGCAGGGAGTACCTACCGAGGATAATCCGGCATAGTCATGCCGGGTCATGAATAGCATCCGGCATATCCATAGGAGATTCATAATGCTCAAGATCCGGTGCTTGGCAAGATCTAGAGAAGAAGAGAAGAGAGAAGAGAGAGTGTACATCTCGTGAATTCATCTCCTCACTACCTCGTGAGTTCATCTCCATAGGAGATTCATACAGCTCAAAAGGAGCATCTTGTAACACTTGTGGTATGCATCTAGAGAGAGACACAAGCAGGAGTAGGGGTTTTACCTCCTCACGAGGGCCTCGAACCTGGGTAGATGGAGGTATTCGTTTGTGTTCTTGATGTTCTTGTGTTCTTCTATATGTCAGAACCATGGAGCATCTTCTTACGTGTACTCCACCCCAGCTAATCTCAAGTTTGTACACACGTATACTGCTCCACCCTCTCGGCTCGCTAATTAATGATCAAACTTCCCGACCGGTCACTCATCCTCATAGACTGCTCCACCCACAGCACGCTTAACTTTTGAGTTCCTTTATTTCCAATTAGTTTCCAAGTTTGCACTGATAACATCCTGACAATACTATGATATCAGTCTTCTTATCCTCTAGACTTTGATGTCACGTGCATATGATTTTTTGAATTCTAAACCTGTATTAACATAAATATTAATGTTTAAATAATAATAATTGTTAATAAATAACAAAAAATCATATAAGCCATAAATATATTAATGATTAAGTAATAATAATTGATAATTCATATAATCCAGACATATTTCGAATACATAAACCAAATAATCCATATAATGCATATATATAATCATATTCGAATACGTAAATCGAATTGACTGAAACCGAACCGATTAAGTATTAATAATATATAATTCATTTTTCTATTATTTGTAGAGAAAAATCATAGTTATATGAAAATATGGAAATATTAATATCTTCAAACCGAACCAATAGGAATCCAAATATTTTCGAATACATAAACCGAATTGACCGAAACCGAACCGGTTAAGTAAAAATAATAATTCGAATTCGTGAATTGAACCGAAACTGAACCGATTAAGTAATAATAATAATAATTCATTTTTCTGTTATTTGTAAAGAAAAATCATAGTTATATATATGAAAATATGGAAATATTAATATCTTCAAACCGAACCGATAGGAATCCAAATATTTTCGGATACATAAACCAAATTGACCGAAACCGAACCGATTAAGTAAAAATAATAATTCGAATTTCGTAAATCGAACCGACCGATTAAGTAATAATAATAAGTCGAATACATGAGATAGCTAAGACACACAACGGTCTACTAATCATATCAATCTTAATACCACTTCCGTGCAATCTCCAAGCCAAGGCGAGCGTCCAGAGCAGCATACACGGCTCTCTCGTAGCTCAATGGAACTACGGCCCATCTGAAAGTTAGGTCTTCTTCTTCTTCGTCGTCGTCCCAGTTCTTGTCCTTCTTCTTTTTCTTCTTCTCAAGTCTTGTCCCAACGACAGCATTGGAGAGAGCATACAGGCTCGGGGTAGGATTGTCGGTTGGGTTCCGGCTATCCCTCTGGAGGTCGACCGTTGACGGAATTGTAATTCCGTAGTAGCGCAGCATCCGCACGTCATTCTGGATTGCCACGCCGAAGAAGTCTCGACGAGTAGCTTCGGCACCCGATCAGCCCTGCAAATTTGGAAAATAAGAGTCTCGGTCGCCACCGAGAGTTGAATGACGGCGGCGCGCTGCTTATCCTTGAATGGAAGATCCCTCTAGCGACGACCCGGGAGTGCGTCAGTGAACTCGCAGTCGAGTCCAACCCTCTTGATCGGTGCGGCGTCGAGATACAACTTCTTCACGTGTTGGATCCACCGCTCCACGCGTGATGCACGGAGGGTGACCCATACCTTGAAGTCCATGCCTTCCTTGGAGAAGAAGAATAACCGAGACGAAGTGATGCGTCCGAGTGACTCCATTGGAATAGAAGAGAGAGCAAGGATAGAGAGATCGATATGTGTGTGTGCTTAGGCATTTTTGTACTGTTCCTTTTATAGGGCGGAGAGGGAGGCCGGTGGTCACCGAGCAGCTGGCGGGAGGCCGGCGCGGCGCTGCTTCGCGTTCCACACAGAGATTAATTTCGTGTGTATCAACGCGGCTGATCGATCATCTTCCAAAGCGCGGCGGGCTGATCAATTTCCAAAGCGCGGCGCTGCATGCATATTCGAATTCCACAGATCATTAGTACCGGTTTGACATACGAACCAGGACAAATGCCTTTAGTCGCGGTTGGTATGTCAAACCGGAACTAAATGTGCCTCTGGAACCGGGACGGAAGGGTCTGTGCCCTTTGATGCCGTCTTATTCGTTGGAACCGCGACTATTGCTCTGATTAGTCGCGGTTCCAGACGAATTTGGGACTAAAGGTGCCCACGGCTCTAAACCGAATGCATGTTTTCTACTAGTGATGGACTTCAACAATGATCATACATAGAGAGATTAGATCAAGTTACCACCACAAACACCAAAGTCCAAGGGCCAGAAATTACATATATTGCAACGATTCTCATAAGCATCTTTAGGAGTAAAATATTTAAGAAAGAAAACCTTTCTCATAGCACTCTGTTCAATAGTAACTTCTTCATGTAATGACCTGAACCAAATACGACCATTACCAGATAAAGACAAATATAATAGCTTTCTTCTCACCTCATCATCAGAAATACCAGGAAACCTAAATAAAGAGCATATGTCTTCAATCAACTCCACGTGTTCACGTGCAGACTTACTTCCATCTCCAGTAAAAAGTTGTTTCATAACTCTTCTAACATGACCCAAGGGAATTTTATATCCCACTTTAGGCACAGGAGTTTCAACAACTTTGTTAGTAATACCATAAGCACTTTCATACAAAGCAATTATCAGTGAGGCATGATTCATAAAAGCCATAGTAACAATAAAACAAAATAGCAAAAAAAATCAGCTTTCAAGTTTCTTTACCAAACTTCTTACCAATAGTGCTACGCTCCCCGACAACGACGCCAGAAAAGTATCTTGATGGCTCCCAAGTGCAGGAGATCAATCGTAGTACCTTTCAATTAGAAAAGGTTGTCAAACCCACAAGGAGCTGAAGGTATTGGTTAGCAAGAGTGATAAATAAAATAATAAAAGTTGCAAGTGTTTTTGGAGTTTTTGGTGTATAATTGCAAGAAAGTAAAATCCTGAAAATAAAATGTAGCAAGTGAAATCTCTCAAAGAAAGAAAGCCCAATCCTCCTTTAGCAAGAGGACAAGCTTGAATGATGTGTGTCTTATATGTGGAAAATGTTCCCAAGGGCGGCATGGATTTTACTAGGCATAGAGATTTCTAAAATAACACGTTGAATATCTTGTCAAGTTTTAATCTTCTTTAGACGGAGCCATATTTAGGTGCATGCAAATAAATAAACTAAACCCCTTATGATGGATCTCATGGCCAAGTTAATGAGCAACACAAGAATTATTAAGACATAAAAGTCCCACCATAGCTATAAACTCTAGGGTCCCCGCTATTAATCCTCTGAAATGCAACTTTATGTATTGGACTAAGGTTTCATGTCCTCTGAAGTCCTACCCACTCCATTACACTACGGTGTTGCCCTGTGAGCCCATATAGGTGAAGTGATGTGCAGTCGATGTTCGCACATCACCATCATAGAACAACATAAAAGATAAAAACTAGACCAAATACCAACACATGTTATATAAAAATCATTGCCAATTCTTCCTATGCCCTCAGGAACATACGGGAACAACTCACAACGTGTAAACATAATGATATTCAGTGGTACAAGTGGTACAGCACAATCTGAAATTGTATAACTTCCCCTCCTAATAATGACAAGTGCTCAATTCACAAACATGTATAGTAGCATAAAGCAATTATCTAGGGTTCGATAACTCTCAAACAACAAGGGGGACGGAGTGGATCATGGAGATGATGATGGAGATGGTGCTGGTCTTGGTGATGATGGAGAGGCCTCCTCCCACGCCAAGGAGGAGAGGTGATGATATGGGCACGGATGAGGAGGTGAAGCCCAATTTCAGGACTCCACCAAGATGAGGGCAGCTCATGATGATTGGCACGCCAGGACGACCTACGATAATTTATAATTAAGTCTAAGGTTGTTTCATTTAGTTATATTTGTATCCATGTTATTTTGTAGCCAGGTCATGTTGTGGGCCACTTAGGGTTATTTGTGTTTTTGTGTTTGGGCCTGTCCAAGCCCAATAGTTTTCTAGCCTCCATATAAGGGGCTGGCCGAGCTAGGGTTTAGGGAGTTCAATGGTTTTGTCAAAATACTATCTTGTGCTCTACCGTGTATCATCCCTCCGGGGACGGCGTTGCCGTGTTATCTAATATAGATTGCTGCGAGGGTTCTTGTGTTCATCAAGGATTATCAGGCTCAGGTTTGAGGCGTGGTGGTCTTCATCACGTTGCTTGCTGGATTCGTTCCTCTTCTTCAGGTGACGTCCATTGGCACTGTTGGGAGTTTATCTACCGGGTTACTCGCTGTGAAAGATCGGGGCAAAACTCAAGGATCATCGGAGCGATCCTTATCAGGTGATGACGAAGGCGATGCTTTTCCCCTTCTCCGAAGCTCCGGAGCAGCATGATCTAACCCCCTTCGGAACGGATCAGAAGTTTCGCCGCCGCCGTGGCCTCGAATAGTCTCGGGACAATTAGGGCGTAACTTTTTGGGTGAGACAAAGGCGTGCTAAAAGGAGGAGCACGAGACGGTGCCTGAGGTGCAAAAGGGCTGGTCCCATGTGGCCAAGGAATCTGGCCGCGTGGGCCATGCTCGTTTGGCCCTTGTGACTCTTCTCCACCGGAACTTTTGCCCACGGTCCTACTCCCGTTGAAAATGTTGTTGTGCATTTTTGCCCGATCCGTTTGACGTCCCGAAGGTCTTGAAACATTAAAAACAAAATTAGGGACTTTATAGGAAAGTCCCATAAATCATCTAAAACATGCAAAAACAATGATATAACAATGTCAATAACATTTTGATATGATATAATAAGTTGTAAAAATGATGATATAAAATGCACGTATCAGTATTTGGTCAAATTTTTATCTTTTATGATGTTCTATGATGGTGGTGTGCGAACGTCGACGCACATCACTTCACCTATAAGGGCTTATAAGGCCACACCTTGGTGTAATGGAGTGGGTAGGACCATGGAGGACAGTAAACCCTAGTCTAATACATGAAGTTGCATTAGGAGGGGATTTATATCGGGGACCCTAGAGTTTATAGCTATGGTGGGACAATTATGTCTTAATAATTCTGGTGTTGCACATTAACATGGCCATGGGATCCATCATAAGGGATGCATTTGTTCATTAGGTTGGCTGCATCTAATTACGGCTCCGTCCTGAAAGCTTAAAACTTGACAAAATATTTACCATGTTGTTCTAGAAATATTTATGCCATGAAGTCTATGCAGCCTTTGGGAACGTTTTCCACTTATAAAAAACACACACTGGAGCTTGTCCTCTTGCTACATAGAGGGTTGGGCTTTCTCTTATTAAGAGCTTATACTTATCGTATTTTACTTCATTGCAAACTCCAAACCACAAACCCAAAAATACTTGGATCTTTTATCATCCTACATAAATCATTTTAGTTTGTCTAGTGCATAGATAATAAGAGTAGTGACACTCTTATTTGAAAGGATAAATACGTATACCTTCTACTCGTCGTGGGATCGATACTAATACTTACGCATCGAAGATTTCAACGATCCCCAATACTTGTGGGTATCACCGGGCGGCTGGGATTGCTGAATTAAGCCAAATTTCGTCAAGAAAGTTGACCTCATCAATCTTGACTTCTCGCTGCATGTCTTTGTTACATCTGCGAACCCCGGGGGGATCCGTAATGAAGCACAGTGGGAAGCACCCCCTCTACCGCATACACCAAGTGAACTGGGTTTCTCTGGTGAATCGGTTGGGTGTGGTACGCAAGGACCACAGTACCATCGGTAAATGATCAACCCAATTCACTCATGCACGCTTCAGCTTGGTAAAGGTTCTCCTCCTCAGCCCCGAAGCACTTCGGAGTTAGCTCTCTCTGCTTGGCCATTGCTTTTTGCATGTGCCACCGAAGAAAAGCATATCCGAGTTCCCAATTCTTCGTAGTAATCCTTGAAAGTCCCACTGGTGAACAGGGTCCCCGGGGTGGTGATAATCAGTTAGGGACTCCGAACCGACACACGGTTCTCTGTATAAACTTGACTGCGGCAGAAGTGGAGTGAGCTCGGATGGGTTTTACTTCTATCCATTTTGTAAACTTATCCACGGCCACAATGAGGTACTCATATCCTCCCACTCCCCAGGGAAAAGGCCCGATGGTGTCAAGCCCCCAGACCACATATGGACATGAGAGGGGATAACTTGCAGGGCCTGAGCTGGCTGGTGAATGTTCTTGGCGTGATGCTGACAAGCCTCAGAGGTTTGCACCAGTTTTTCGGAGTCAGCCAGCAATGAAGGCCAATAGAATCCATGTCGCATGGCCTTCTCGGCAAGTGCCCAGCCAGCCACATGATGAGAGCATATTCCTCTATGAATGTCTTCTAGCAACTTCATACCCTCTTCTCTAGGGATGCACAGGAGCAGGATTCTGTTTTCTCACCGGCGATACATCCCGCCATCCACCAACTTGTACACCTTGGCTTGTCGGTGTATACACTCATCTTGGGCATCATCTTTCGGCCAGTCTTGATAGTACAAATATTCCAAAAGGTCCCTGACCTAGGGCGGGCCCACCGGCCCGGAGGCCAGGACTTGTGGACCTTGAGTTGTTCCTGTCTCAGGTGCTACGGATTTACCCGTGGGTCACGCTCCTCCGGGGGAGTGGTCCCAGAGGCTGAATCAACCGGTGGCCAAGTCAGAAATTCAACAAAGGCCCCGGGTGGAATTGGCTCCCAGCGGGCAGCAACCTTTGACAACTCATAATAAAGTTGTCCCCTCGAGGGATGTGCTGCATGTGTATCCCCTTGAAATGTAGCTCCATTGCACGGACTACTTGAACATAAGCCTTCATACGTGGGCAGCTGTTTTCCTTGTTGATCTGTCGGATGACGAGTTGGGAGTCTCCTCTTACAACTAGTCATTGAATTCCTAGACCCGCTGACGAGGGGTGTCCCCGTCAATACCCTCTACTGATAGCCTAGGGTTAGAGTTATGTGGTAGAGAACGCATAGTGTTAGTAGATTCGTCGGCTGACAAGTGGGAGTTACCCAGGTTCAGGGCCCTCGACTGAGGTAACACACCTACTTCCTGCCTGTCTGTATTGATTGTGGAATATGCGGCGATTACAATGTCCAGCGAGATGTCGATCTCGCTAGGGTTTGGTGGTTCTGGATGAGTCTGTCTCTAATCGGCTGCCCTCCTAGCCCTTATATAGGGGTCTAGGTCTCGGGTACGTAACCGACTAGTATTACATATATGGAAACTAGAACCGACTATGCCTAACTTGGAAAGCAATCTTTGTCTTGGGCCTTCCTTGATGGGCTTCGTCAGTCTATTGACAATTGGGCTTTAGACATCACGTGCACCAGGTACCCACACGAAGGGGTACCCGTTTGGTATAACCTTGTCATTAGCCCCCGAGTGCTTGGCTAATTCGGAGAATCAGTCATGGACTCACGCATAGTGCACGTCTCATGTTTTATGCTCTATGCTGTATGTTTCATATTGTCTTTCGACTATGAGTTTTGACAAAGGATTTCGACTTAGTAGGCCTGGATTTACTCGATGAATCGAGACCAGTTAACTGCACATTTGGGCAAAACCTTACTAGTCTTCAATCAAGTTCAAGTCCTTGGGCTCGAACCTGGAACATACTGGACAGACTCGACTCGGGCCGTTGTGGTCTTACTGATTCGTTCTGCAGTTTCGACTTTCTACCCAGCGCGTCCGCCGGGATTTTCATCGCGTCTGTTGACACGGAAAGAATAAGGACTTAGCACTGCCAGAGTGGTTCTCAGCCCAGCTCGACTGATCGGCGGGTCTTACCTTTGCATTTCACGCATACAGCATCCGAAGTGCCATCGACTGACTTAATTCGGGAATTTTTTGAACTTTTGCCATCGACTGAGGCGAGTCTCTTTACCGACTGCCTTTTTTGCTTTTTTTGGATCTATCGGGTGCGCGACAGCGCTCCCGATGGGAGTAGCCCCCGAGATTGTGCTTTATTGCTTGTAATAGAGGATAATCTCAAATTTGCTTTTTCATTATCCATGCCAGTCGAAGATTTTTATCTGTTCCCGATAGGAGTAGACTCGACCATTCGTATAACGCTTGTTGTTCTGACTTAGTCGAGAGACTTTTGCAAGTTCGTGTTTGTTCAGCCAGTCGACTAGCTGTTTCTGCTAGCTTGGGTGACGTCACGCATGACGTCTTTGGCGTGTGTGCAGAGCCTGTGACAAGACATGTCATTGTGGGCCCATTTGTTTGACCGCGGGAGACGCCGCTTCAGTTTTGATTTGACCGGGCGTGGCGTATTTTCCGCGGGCGTGATCATAACTTCCTCGTTTTACGTGCATAGTGGGCGGCGTGGGCAGCGATGGTTGCCCTTTGATCATGACACGTGGCGCTGCGCGACCGCGCTGACGGCCGAGATTAAATCATGGGTTGCGGTAAATACAGATTTCTCCACCGCAAATTTTTTTTACTCTGCCATTTGCCTCCTCTACTTCTTGTTCTTCTCCTTCCTCGAGCGCTTGCCTTTTCCGCCATGGCTCCTAAGAAAAGCTTCGGCGCTGTCGTCCCCTCGTCCTCCATCACTATAGACAAGAAGAGGAAGAGTGTTGCGGCAGTCGCGGCCACCACTGCAGACCCTGTGGCCGCACTGAAGATAACCTCGGGGGACTGGGTCAAGTCCACCGTGAACGAGAAGAAACTGGCGGCGCTTCACAAGGAAGGACTATTGCCACCAGCTGACAAGCTCGCCGCTCGCGCTCCTTCGAACAAGGAGGTTTGTCCCGAGCCTCATGCCGGCGAACGGGTATGCTTCGCTGAATTCCTTCCTCGTGGCTTTGCTCTCCCGCTGCAAGAATTTGTGCGCGGGCTTCTTTATGCTTATGGGGTACATATCCATGATCTTACCTACAACCGTATCTTGCACATTGCCCGTTTTATGGTGATGTGCGAGTGCTTCTTGGGGGTATCTCCTAGCTGGGCGCTCTGGAAGACTATCTTCCAGGTGCGCCACATGTGCCGCGACGGTCGTGTCAACCCAGTCGGAGGGGTTGGCTTTCAGGTGCGCGGCGACTGCAAGTACTTCAATTTGAAGGCAGTCGAGTCCGCGCAAGGATGGAGGGTCAAATGGTTCTATGTCCCGATCGACCAAGAAGTGCTTCCAACCTTCTCGATTGGGACCCCTCCGATGAAGATGAAGGCATGGGAGCACTCTCACTCACCCGAAAGAAGAGGGAGGCTGCTCCCCTTATGATCAAAGTCAACGAGCTATTGGGCACCGTTAGGGGTGTTCAATTGATCAGCACGTTTGTGAAACGCCGTGTGTGGCCTCTTCAGCAACGCGCCCACCCTCTGTGGCAATATGAAGGCACACATGACGCGACCAGGATAAGTGACGTGGAGTTGTCGCCGAACGAGCTGGACTCCCATGTATAGTCGATTACGAGCTACAAAGCCGACGAAGTCAATGATTTTGATTTCACAGTCGCTCCGTTTGATGTGACAAATGCTCTTCCTGAAGTAAGTATGATGTTCCCCATTCTGTGCTCGAGTTCTTTGCTACCTTTTGTTTGTGATGTGTATGCTTTATGTTCATTCCTTTTAATGTCATGCTTAGGAGCACTCGACTGTGGCCTCCCTTCCTCCTCTGCCCGAGGCTGGTCCCGTTGAAGAGGCGACTGTGCTGGATGAGGGGAAGAAGGCCACTGATTCCCTACCCGCGGCCAATTCTTCTTCTCCGGAAGGAACTGAAGTTGAGCAGGAGAACCCAGTTCTGAGGGATGGCGAGTCTGCCACCGTACGAGCCAACAAGCGTCTTCGTATGCTTCGTCAGGAAGTTTCGAGCTCTCAGTCGGGAGATGCGGGGCACAAAGAGCAGGCGGATTCTGGCACTTCTTCGCCTGTGAAGGATGTCCCTCCTCTGTCTCGGCGTTCACCGCGACGCTGGACTGGGTTTACTTCTTTTGGCGGTCCGTGCCTCGACGCTGATCCCAGCTCAGATGAAGATGAGCATAGGTACCCGTTTTTTTATTTTAGTTTTTGATTTTTGCTTTCTGCTTTCTTGCCGCCTCACCTGACATCTGTTGCTATACTACCAACAGCACCAGTGCCGGGATGATTCTTCCTCCTTCAGTCGTGGAAAACACGAATATGACCTCCACCCGATCTGACTTTGAAATTGCGGAGACCACTTTGGTGGTTGAAATGACAACTGCGGGTAAGACGCCGCCTGCCACCGCTCCAGCTAACGACCCCTCCACTTCTGCAACTCTTCTGTGGACTGAGCATGTAAGTTTGTCTGTACATTTTGCTTGTGTGTGAGTTGATCATTGTGCTAACAAGTGGCGACTGTCTCTCTGCAGCCTGCCGTGAGTGGTCTTGTGGCGGCTGGCAAAGCTTTTGTCCAGGCAGAGGAGGAGCGAGCCACTCTTCTTTCCAATCTAGAAGAACTGAGCCGTAAGTTTACCTGGCTGAACTTTTGAGGTATTTTATTCTTTTGCCGTTTTACATCCTTGCGACTGAGTTGGTATGATAATCTCTTAGGCGAGAAGAGTGCCATGATGAAGCGACTGACAGATCTTGAGCATAAGCTCAACGATCAACAGGTGCTTATGAAGCAGGAACTCAAAAAGGCTCAGATTTCAGCCGCCACCCAAGAGGAAAAGTACGCCAGGGAGCTACTGAGCCTTGTGCATACGATGGAAGGTCGGTAGAGTCTTGTTTTGCTTATGCCCTTATTTGTTTGTCATTTTGCCGATTTCTTTAGATCTTCTCATTTTTGAATTTGTGAAGGCTCGGCTTCCTCTTCTGCTCCCGAAGGTACGGCGAGTGACGGCTTGTCACTTGAGCGCATAGTCGAGAAGCTGGGCGCCGCCATTCAACACACCAAGAGCTCGTTGGATACTTCCACTCGGACCCTTGGGCATGTGCATAAGGAGGTGCTGCCTGCGGCTGAAGTTCCTGCCACCGCGCAAGGTTTTTCAGATGTGTTGGGACCTGGCTCGTCGACCATGTCCGCCTTCGAGCGCGACTTGACGGTACGTGGCTCGGAGACCACCCTCAAGCTCCTTCTTGCTAATGGCATGACTGCCGAGTATGAGGCTGCCCTATCCGACTTCCCTAGGAAGCCAGATGGGCGACCCTTGGCTTTGAGGGGTGTAGCTGAGAATGCCACGCGCTTGGCCAAAGTGAGCATCTGTACTATGGAGTGCAGGGCGGCCGCAGTCGCCGCTATGCCCAAATCGCGTAGGGATAGATCTGAGTCTGTATCCCACAACTAATTTATTTTGTTTGAGATCTTGTAATCTTAACTCTCACACGATATGCCAGCTTTTGCTACTTGTCCTTTGAAGATATGAGTTCCATGATGTGCTTGCCTTTATGTGTCTGTCTTCCGTTACTTTGCTTTACCTTGCATCTGAGATTTTATGATTGTGTCTTTGACGGTCCGTTGGTATTGTCCCGACTGAGGCGCAACAATCGGGAGTGGATACCCTAATATTCGCCAAGGTAAAGAATGATGCCAAAGTACTGGCTTATGCAAAGAGTCGGGTGGCAAAACTGGAGCATGAACTAAAAGCAACCCAGACCGAGTTGAAGATATTAAGAGCTAAGCCAGCTCTTGCAACCAAGAGGGAGGAGTACCTACTTGGTGAGATCGAACTTTCGAACAGGAAACTCGAAGGTATTTCACCAGTCGAATGTCCTTGTGATACCCTTTGTGCCTTCTTTGCCTGGCCCCTTTTGATATTTTCTTGACTGCAGTTTTCGTTCACAATTTTGATGAAGAAGAGGAACGGGTAAGAGAGCGTCTAGCCAACACGACTGATAACCCCGTCACCGGTTCTTAGCACTTTTGGGCGGATGGGTATCATGCCGCCCAGCTCGCCACTTTGAAGGATCGAGTGTTTCGCGGCGCTATACTGCTCGAGCGTTGCCAAGCGGCGCTTATGCGTGTGAATCACTTCTTGTTCCCTGACGGGTCACAGCCGCTAGGAATCCATGCCCTTGTTGATTTGTTTCAGTCGACAGACGCGACCCGGGAAGAAATAACCCAAAGGGTTGCGCTTGGGGTCAACGCTGCCATGTGATATATCCGCAGCCAGCATCCTTCTGTGCGTTTTTCTTCACCTGCAGCTGGGTCGCGTCTGGAGCAAAGATACTTGGACGGGACTACGGCTTCAGTGAAAATTCTTGTGGACCGTATGTATGAACAACTTATAGGTTCTAATTTGCCCATGAAAGATGAGCCTGAATAGTTTGTATTAATTTTGTACAGCCCCCGAATCCATTGATTGGATGTATTGTATGAAAAATGTATGTGTACTTGTGTAATGGCCCTGCCCCCGAGCCCATCAGGTGGGTGTATGTATAAAAATTACTTCATGTATGACCATTAATAAACGAATTGTGTTTGCAAGCATATTTTTTGATCCAGCCCCCGAGCGTTCGAGTGTGGCTAGGTTATGCTGTTATTGCCAAGACCCAGTCCCCGAGTGCTCGAGTGGGTTATGAATTTAATGTAATGTAAAGTATGCGAAAATATGTATGGAGAAACATCTTCTTTATTGCAGATACTGACCAGCAAGCCGCCTCATTAAAAACCTTCCCCTAGTAAGGAAAAGAGCGCGTCTGAAACCTGCTGGCCATTTTTATGCTCTATTACATTGATCAACTACAACTTTTGAGCATGAGGGTGTTGCAGATGGGTCACATCCCTCGTGTTTAGCATCGTCTCTTCAGGTTTAATGTTCTTCAGTCGGTATGCGTCGCAGTCGACGTTCCTTGTTATGATGTACAGTTTGTGCCCTGCAGGTGCAGACTTGTATTTTCTCTTCTGTTGTACTCGAAGTATCAGGCTTCCGTCTTGCGACGATCCTGTCCATGGCCGTTGCGCGTGGCCTTTATGTAGGTGCTCCATCGGCAGTACTGCCTTTGCATCGTGAGTCCTATGGTGTGGCGTGACTTGGATTGCAGCCCTTAGAGCTTGTTTGCATGGATCTAACTTGTGCGTGAGGTTTGTGCCGGGGATGTCATCGTCTTTTTGGTTGTGTCCGTTGGACTATGCATGTCCAGACGATAGGTAGTCGAGCGTGATGCTCCACTCTACGAAGGATGACCTGATCGTCTCAACTGAGTTGATGGTATCTTCACTGATGATGCTGTTTGGGACGCCAAAGTTGAAGATGGTAGTTTTGAGCTGGTTGACCGTTGCGGCAGTAGCTGAGCTTGTGATTGGTGCCATCAGATAGTTTTGGCTTGAATTTAATTCAAGTGGTGGATCATCCTGGTCGGGTTTTCTGCTTCTGGTAATGGTGACTGGAGCAGGTAATGGGTGCCACTTTTTGATCGACCTATATTTGACTTGTTTGAAGAGAACGCCTGGAAGAATTTGCGTCTTTTTCGATCCGATGGTGGCCAATCTGCTTGCTTTTTTGTTGTTTGTTCTCCCCACATGTCGTAACTCGCATCTGTTGAATCTTTCTTTTAGTGTGCTGTAAAGATCTTGATACGCGGCTGTATTATCAATTATGCTGGAGTTTCCGTGGGCCACCAGTTCAACGGCTCCCAATGCTTTGGCCACTCGCGTGTCGTGGAATAGACCTTCGTAGTCTGCTTCGTCGTTGGACGGGGATGAAAAGTCTATCTGCAAGACGTAACTGAGTCGGTCGCCATTGGGTGATATGAGCATAATGCCTGCGCCTGCGCCTTTTCTTTTCTTGGATCCGCCAAAGTAAATTGTCCAAGGCTTAGTTATGTCAAGAATTTCTAGCAGTTGATGTTCTCTTTCTTCCTCGTGTTCGACTACCCAGACTGCATTTACCGCTTGAGTGGTGGCTGCGATTGCTTGCTTTTTGTGTTTTGGCATGAATGTGGGATTATTGGTGAGCGAGAGCTCTTCGAGTGTTTGCTCCGTGTCGAACATCTCGGAGATTTTGCGGAAGTCATGGTTGCAGGCGTCTGACCTTTGAAAATTTCCGTTGACTGTGATTACTCCTTTTGGACCTGGCATCTTCAGTTTGAGATATGCGTAGTGTGGTACTGCCATGAACCTGGCGAACGCAGGACGTCCTAGTATGGCGTGGTACTGTGACTTCCAGTCGACGACTTCGAACTCAATCGTCTCCGTTCGGAAGTGCTTTGCGTCTCCAAATGTGACGTCGAGGAGAATGGCTTTGCCTGGAACAATACCATGGAAAGTGTTTGTGGACTGGGGTAAGTTCTCGACTGACCTGTTCATCCTACGAAGTGTGTCGGCGAAGATGATGTTGATGCCGCTGCCTCCGTCCATGAAGACCTTGGTCATGGCGTATCCGCCAATTTGAGCATCGAGTACCAGAGCAGCGTGGCCTGGTCGATAGATGGATGGTGGGTGATCTTCTCGACTGAACGTGATTGCCGTTTCGGAGCCGCGCAGGAAGTCGGGTATGGCTGGTGGCGCCATAACCGCCATGTTAACATGTCGAGTGTGAAGTTTTTGCTGCCTGTTGGAGGGACGCCCTTTTTGAATCATGTACATCTGTCCTTGAGGCTTTGGATACTGTTCTTCCGCAGCTTGCGGTATGTGATGTATGGCTCCTGCGATTTGGCTACCTGCATTATATGGTGGCGGGGGTGGAAGTGTCGCGACTGGCTGTACTGGTAGTGGTGCAGTGTATGCTGGCGGGGCAGTTGGGGGTGCATCCCTTCTAAGTCGTCTCGTGTAATCTGCCACTATTTGTTCGAACTCGCGGCAATTCCCCATTGTATGGTTGGAAGTTAGCCTTCCAGTAGCTGGGTCTTTGAATAGGTGTACTCTACATTGATCCTCCATCTTCTCTTGCAACGACTTCTCTGGTTTTGCGTCTGATCTTTTACGCCATCTTGCCTTTGGTAGCCACTGCTACGCTGGTCGCGGTCTCGACTGCTGCGACGGTCATCCGATCGACTGTCACGGCGGTCGTCGCCTCGACTGTCACGACGATCGTCATGTCGCCTATCTTCCCGGACGTGACCGTCCTGTGAAAAACCAGCTGCGACAAATTTTACCTTGTCTTTGTCGCCGTAATCGCTCCTACGTCGCCGCCTTTTATCATCTCTGTCACGATGATCTCGACTGTTATGTCGATCTTCTTGGTCACGTGGGGAAAGCGGGCGTTCGGTCCTGACGGCGTCCTTTCCGTCTGCCCACTCAGTCGCTATTTTCATGAGCTCTGCCATGGATTTTGGTTTCTGGCGACCGAGTGTCTCTCTGAAGTCGTTTCTATAGACTCCCATAGTGAAAGCATCCATGGCTTTGTCTTCAGAGATAGTGCCTACTGAATTGCGGATAGCAGTCCACGTTCTGATATATGCTCGGATTGTCTCGTCTGACCTTTGCTTGCAAGCTCGTAACTCTTCAAATGTTTTCGGTCGCTCGCACAGGGGGTCCAAGTATTTGATGAAGTCCTCCATGAAGTGCTCCCAAGAGTCGTAAGATCATTCGGGTAATGCTTTGAGCCAGTCGCGGGCTGTGCCTTCAAGCATTAGTTGTATGTACTGTAACGCCGTTGTGGTCGTTCCTCTTTGGCATATTACTGCCAGCTTGTAGTCCTCTTGCCAGTCTGAAGGCTCTTGCTTGCAGTTGAATTTGGCGTTGTTGGCAGGCCGAATCTTTTGGGCATTCTGGCTTCACGAATTCGTCGTGTGAAGCATCGCGCCCCGCAAGGTCCTGCATCGCGACTGTCTCCCGAGCTGTTGCTTCGGGATCTGCTTCGCGACCTGTAGCGGCTTGAGCTTCTTCTTGCACTACTCCTGTCGGGACTGCGACTGTGGCGGTCTCTTGGTGTATGCCGCGAGCTACATCTCCTGCTGCTTCCCGACTGGAGCCCTTTTGCTGCTAACGCGAGTGCTTTGAGCTGTTGGTGATGTAGCTCTGCGCCTGGATCGTCTGATGGCGGTGCAGTTGCCTTGAGATATGCTCCGATTGATATCAGGGCACCTTTGGGTGTTTTAGGCGCTAGGATGCCTTCCGTATCCAATGTGAGGAATGAGTTCTCAAGGTTGCGAACGATTTCTGATCTTTCGCCTTCTGGTATATTTGACAACCTAGATCGGCGCCTCTGTTCAGTTGCACCGGTAGAGCTGAGAGACAGCTGCCTCCTTCGTGCACTCGAGATGCTGGCTTGCCTTCTTCGCTCTTCGAGTGTTGCTCGGTACTGCTTCAGTCGCATTGTTTCTTGCCAGTTGAAATAGTTATATGTCATAATCTCATCATTGGTTGCGTGCGCTGGCATCATCGTGCAGTCCGTGATGATTTTGTCCACTTTCGCTGCCATCTCCGCCGTGATGTTTAATTTTGTTACACCATCTGGCAACGTAACTTAACAGCGAAATTTTGTAGGCCTTCGACTGGCAGCAGCCGCCGAGGTTTCTGCACTAAACGTGATGTAAACCTACCGTGGTGTGACCAGAGGGCATGTGCTTATATTGTTGGTGCTAGTTATGGTTTGAACTTCATCGTCCAAGCTCATGTCGGAGTTATGGCTTTTGCTGATCTGAGCGTCGGTATTGACGTATGCCTCGATTGCTCGCTCTGAATGATCTTCGAAGTCGGAGAAGGAATCGTGATCTGCTTGGATCTCTGGCCCAGTGAAGTCGGCGAGGCAGATGCTGTCCTCCGCATCCTCTGATTCCATACGATTGGGTGCAGTGTCGAGTGGGGTGATATGTTCGACTGTGTTGACTTGAAAGTCAGAATGTACCCCATCCTTCAGCTGCTCCTGCGCCACGAGCTCGTTGAACTTTTGGGTTGTCATGGAGGCGATTGGAGATCCTATTGTCGAGATCGAGTTGATCTGTGATGGAATTGCTCCCCTGCTTTCTGGTGATGCAACCTCAGTAGATGGTTCTTCGACTGCATTGCCCTGATAGATGGACTGGCCCTCATCATCTGGGAATTCTTTGGCCATGAGTTTGTTAAACTCTTGTGTCGACATGGAGGAGATTGGGGATTCGGGCGGTGGGATCGAGTCGATCTGTGATGAGGTAGCTTCTTTGTCTGCTGATGACGTGATCGTAATCGACTGCTCCTTATCCGCCTTAGTCGCGATCGAATCGGTCAAGTCCTGCACACCAAACTTATCGACGAAAAAGTTATGTTCTCCAATAATTAGATCAAAACCTGAGTCGAGACTAGAGAAGATTTCTTGTGCGTCTAGCGAGTATGGTGCTTGATCCTCTTTGGCGAAATTGCTTGCGAAGTTGGCGAGTGTTCGCCTGCTGATTCGACGCCAGTCGAAATTGCCGGCGGGTGGCCGTCTGCAGATGCTGTCGGCGAGTTGCCGTTTGAAGCTGAAACCGATGAATCCATGAGTCCAACACTATCTTTTCCCACAGACGGCGCCAATTGATGAGGGGTGTCCCCATCAATACCCTCGACTGATAGCCTAGGGTTAGAGTTATGTGGTAGAGAACGCATAGTGTTAGTAGATTCGTCGGCTGACAAGCGGGAGTTACCCAGGTTCAGGGCCCTCGACTGAGGTAACACCCCTACTTCCTGCCTGCCTGTATTGATTGCGGAATATGCGGCGATTACAATGTCCAGCGAGATGCCGATCTCGCTAGGGTTTGGTGGTTCTGGGTGAGTCTGTCTCTAATCGGCTGCCCTCCTAGCCCTTATATAGGGGGCTAGGTCTCGGGTACGTAACCGACTAGGATTACATATATGGAAACTACAACCGACTATGCCTAACTTAGAAAGCAATCTTTATCTTGGGCCTTCCTTGATGGGCTTTGTCAGTCTATTGACAATTGGGCTTTAGACATCACGTGCACCAGGTACCCACACGAAGGGTACCCATTTGGTATAACCTTGTCACCCGCTGCGGTCCTGAGCCCGGACAGCGAGCCTTCATACTTAGCGACCTTCTTTAATAATTTACCCTTTTCGAAATCCAATTGTATGACATACTTCAATTGTTCCCCAGTGCGAGATTCAATCACGACTCCTGCTTCGGCACCTTCATAAGAAAAGGCCCCATCGAAGTACATGACCCACTAGTCGGGGTCCTCGATCCCCGGGAGGACCGACCCTTGTTCAGGTTCTCCCAAAGGGGTGGAGGTCCATTTTGTCCATTCAGCTAGAAAATCTGCCAAGGATCTTCCCTTGGCAGCTTTGTTGTTGTCGAAGCGGATGTCGAAGTGTGAGAGCTCCACCGCCCACTCCGCAACCCGTCTAGGAGCGTGTGTCTTGGAAAACACACGCTGTAGGGGTTAGGAGGTATGCACTGTGATAGGATGCGCACCGTGATAGTTAAAGATAACTTGTATTCTATTCTCATAGTACGGAATTTCAATATGCTAAGATTCCGACATGAGAAAAGCAAGGTAAGAGTTGATGGCCATTGGCCTTTCTTGTTCAATGTTGTAATTGATAGCTTGTCCTTAAGAGAGGTTCATATGATGGGGAGACAGTTTACTTGGGAAAACAGTCTCCCTGAGCCAACATACGAGAAGCTTGATCGAGTATTGATGGACTCAGATTGGGAGGATAAACATCCATTGGTAACAGATCGTGCTTTGGATCGTATTGAGGCTTTCTCATATCACGCCCCCATAATTTGCTCTACTGGAACGTCGAAGCTTTCTGTTCAGCCCCAATTGAAATTTGAACAAGGATGGCTTTGATGATCTGGTTAAAAAGCTATGGTCTCAGACGGTGGAGGGCGCTACCCCGATCCAATGATGAAATAATTAGATACGTAATTTACATAAATTCCTTCGAGGATTGGCTAGGCACACAACTGGTATGCTAAAAAAACAGTGTTTGTGTTCCATTATTCAGGAGCTCGGCCAACTTGGGGAAGTACATGTTTTGGCTGCACAGGAGATTGAACATAAAAGTCAACCGAATGAGCAGGTGGCATGTATGATGCGGGAATAAGAGTTTAATGGTACCAACATATAAGGCTCAATTTATACTTGAAGGGGATTCGAATACGAGGTATTTCCATTATGTGGCCAATGATAGACATAGGAAGACCGTAATCACTCTCATAGTCAAGATGAGGGCCTGATCGAAGACCGGATGAGCTCAAGGAATATGTTATGAACTACTATAAAGGTTTCTTCGGGGCTCTGGAGGAAGGAAACTTTAGTTTTGATGAGTCACACACAGATGTTATTCCCCAAGTAACCACTTAGTTAAATTATTATACGACATAAGTAAGGCAGTTTTTCAAATGGAACATAATAAGGCGCTAGGACCGAATGGTTTTCCGGCTGAGTTTTACCAACATTTCTTGGAAATCATTAAGTCTGATCTCCTCAAGTTATTCAGACGTCTGCATGCCGGACAACTGGAGCTATTTCTCCTTAACTTTGGGGAAATCGTTTGTTACCTTAAATTCAGGTGGCGGAAAGGATACAGTAGTACTGGCCTATTTGCCTCTTCAATGTTAGTTTCAAAATCTTTACAAAGGTAGCCACCATTAAGTTAAACACTATGGCTGATCATGTGGTAAAACCTACCCAAACTGATTTTATGTAAGGTGGGAATCACGAGGTCGTCATCCTGCACGAAACCGTCCATGAGATGCACACTAAAAAACTTAATGGTGCAATATTTAAAATTGATTTTGACAAAGACTATGACAAGGTTAAGTGGTTGTTTCTCAAGCGGACTCTGAGAATGAAAGGATTCTCGGATGAGTGGTGTTCAGGGTGGGCGTTCGGTCATGACCGAATTTTCGGTCTTTTATTTTCGGTCTTTTTAGAATTCGGTCAGTAAAAATTAAGAACCGAAATTTACTCAGAATCTTCTAGGACCGAAAATTTCGGGGTACCGGAATTTCGGTCTATATTTCGGTCATTTCGGGTATGACCGTATTTGACATATACTACATATTACTTACGCTGTCGCAAATCTCAAATATCCATAGAACTGATGCTAATCGCATCTAGCTAGCACATAGCATAGAACTGATGCTAATCGCATGTAGCTAGCACTTAGCATACAAGTTAAATATCCAAATAACTGATGCTAATCGCAAATCTCAGAACCGGCTAAACAGCTAAGCTGGATTAATCTCAGAACCGGATGATCCATTGACTCACCTTCGAGGACAGGCCGAGTATGTCCAGCAGCAGCAGGTTGCGACAGGGCGGAGAGGCAGGCGAGCGCGGCGGATGCCGAAGCTGGCGGCTGGTGGGCAAATTCTTGGCGCAGTGGCGGACGGCCGGACAGAACGAAGGAGCAGCCCCTGACCGCTATGGCGTCGCTTTGACCTTGGGGAATCGGGAGTATAAGTAAAGGAATTGGGAGTGGGAAGTGGGAATCCTTTAATTTGGGGAGTAATTTCAGTATCGTGGCTCTCGCCTCTCGCCCTCTCCGGAAGATCAACAGTGCGGGCACTGGGCTGGACGCATGGGCTGCTCGGCATTCTTTTGCTCTTGGGAAGATGGCCGTAATAACTCGACTTATTAGGTCGCATTGGTCTAGGCAGCACCTAAACCGGTCACTTCGGTCTCTTCGGGTTTTACAGAAGTGTTACCCGAATTTCTAAATTAATTTCGGCCTTTTTTACTCTGCTGCCCAAATTTGCATCGGTTATTTCGGTTTCGGTCATCTCGGTTTCGGTGTCGGTTTTTCCGGTTTCAGGCTTCGGTTATCGGTTTTTATGCCCACCCTTAAGTGGTGTACTCCGATCCACAATTTTTTTCGGGGGGGGGGGGGGGGGGGGGGGGGGGGGTAGTCTGGCCATTAAACTCAATGGATGACATTGGCGGCCACTTCCAAGAAAAAAATGATTAAGACAAGGTGACCCCCTATCATCGATACTATGGAACAAGACCTAGACAAGGCGGCAAATTTGAAATTAATATTATCAGCATTTAGCAATTCAAGATCAACTTCTATTGGAGTGAATTATTTTGCTTTGATGATGCCTAGGATGCAACTGCTCATGATATGCCAAAATATATGGCTGCGCGCAAGGTCAATTCCTTGTTATGCATTTACGTATAGGAAACTATCTAATACGGAATGGAAACACGTTGAGAAACGTCTGCATGCAAGGCTTTCTAGATGGAAAGGAAAATTACTATCCCTTGGTGGGAGGTTGGTTCTCATTAATTCATTACTAAGGAATATGGTACTACATATGATATCCTTATTCCAACAACCTAAATTAGTCTTACAAAGATTGGATTACTTCCGGTCGAGATTTTTTGGCAAGGTGATAGTTAGAAAAGGAAGTATTGACTAGCCAAATAGAATGTCGTTACGCGACCAAAATATCAGGGAGGAGTGGGTATTAATGACATTCAAGTCAAGAATTCAGGCCCCCTCGGTAGGTGGTTATTTAAGCTACTACTGAAGATGGTGTGTGGAAAACGCTCCTTATAACAAAATACATCACCACGAAGGCGGTATGACAAGTTTATTGGAAACCAGGTGATTCTCACTTTTGGGCAGGCCTAATGGCGGCAAAGAAACATTTCTTCCTCTTTGGAGTATTTAAAATTAAGGATGGATCGGAGATTACTGAGAGGACATCTAGTTAGGTAATACCACTCTAAGTTCTGAATTTGTACAATACTACGTGTCATAAGAGGGATACCATAACTACGGTTATGCAGTATTCACCACCCAATGTGACGTTCAGACGAGATTTAATTGGGTCAAGACTCACATCTTGAAATACCTTGCTAGTTTGGTTGACTCAGGTTCAACTAACATAAGGCCCCAATGAGTTTCGTCGAAACTTATGTGGGAATGGAAAATTCTCGGTAGATTTCATGTATAAAGCGTTAGTCCATTATGATGTTCCCGTCGATAATAATAAAAATATGACGAATGAAGATCCCGCTGAAACTTAAAGTGTTTACGTGGTATCTTCATAAGGGTTTCGTATTAAGAAAAGATAACTTTATAAAATAAATCTGGCATGGAAGTACAAAGTGTATGTTTTGTCTGCAACATCAGACATTAAAACAATTATTCTTCTAGTGTAGTTTTGCACGTTATATATGTGTGGTCAGCTGTTCAGATAGCGTCTAACTTATATCCTCCCAAGTCTGTAACAAATGTATTTCCCAACTGGCTTCATGGGATTGATAATTTTTTTAGAACAATGATTAGGGTGGGAGCGATAGCCTTTATATGATTGCTTTGCCTGTGTAGAAATGATAAGGTTTTTTATGTTAAAAACTTCTCTCGTTTGCAGATATTCTACCGGTGCAAATGTATTGTCTGTTCGTGTTCCACCTTATAACTCTCGGGGCTTGGAGACCTCTTTACGGATGGTCACTTGATCGGCGGATTGGCCCTCCATAGGCTTAGATGTTATTATCTTCAATTCTAGTTGTAATTTGTCTATTTTTTCCTTCCGAACATTTAGATTGTGGTTGCGTGCATTTATACAAAGGCCGGGTGTAATGCTTAAACATTTTAAGTAATAAATCCCTTTATCAAAAAAAAAAATTGCGACTGGACGCAGGTATAAACACCTGACAGCAAGCAGCAAGGATGAATCTAAAGGACAAAATTAACAAGTACAGTTGCAAAAAACCATAGCAATATACCTTTCATGCTCTGTTACTCCACCTTTTACTTCATTCCGTCAATAGTACTAAAGCTTTGATCTGTAGAGTAATTCTTAACACCAGACGCGACTGTAAAGCACGTGAGTAAACAGACAAGGTAGGCAAGCTACAGCTTTAGTTACCTTTACAACTATGCATGCATGCCATGCACAGATGTACTCCCTATGCTTGTACCACGCCATGCATACTTGAATAGAGCTAGAATGGCTTCCATATCGATCCTCTTGTGAGTTGTGATGTACATATACCTATACAGTCAATGGCATGCCCCCATCGGTGCACAACAGATTAGTCGAAACCGCCATGGTCGAGGTGACATCGTGGGTGGAGGACGTGGAGAAGATGCTGTTGGAAGACCACGACCCTTTGTCGGAGGTGGAGCAATGGCGGAAGCACTCAATCTACCGTGTGCCGGCGCGCATCAAGAGGCTAAACGGCGGCGCCTACAAGCCGCAGATGGTGTCCCTGGGGCCCTTCCACCACGGAGACCCTGACCTGGTGCCCATGGAGAAGCACAAGCGCAGGGCGATGCTGCTCTTTGTCCGTCGAGCTGGCAGGCCGCTCGGGGATATCGTCGCCGCGGTGAGGGAGGTGGAAGATCAGCTGCAGGCTGCGTATGTGGGGCTCGGTGACGAGTGGCGCGGCGGCGGCGGGGACCGGTTCGTGGAGATGATGGTCGTGGATGGGTGCTTCCTTCTGGAGGTGATGAGGACGGCGGCAGCCGCCGGCCGGAGGCGTACGGTCTATCCGGACTACGCGCCCAACGACCCAGTCTACAGCCGGCACGGCTTGCTGTACATGGCACCGTACGTCCAGCGCGACATGCTCATGATCCAGAACCAGCTGCCCCTTCTCGTGCTTGAAAGGATCGTCTCTACAGATGGTGAAAAAACATCGGTAAATATTAGAGCACTTAACTTTCAGACAAGTACTATTATACTCACGCACTCTGAAACCACGGTTTTTTTTTTAGAAAAGGGAATTTTATTAATCCCAGTCTCTGCATTAATTGATGCACACAGCCGATTATTACAGAGTTCACAGGTATCTTAAAAATGCTTACATCTCAAAAATGAAAAGAGATAGAGACAAGCCTCCAACGACAGTGACACTCAAAAGAAAGACTACGAAAGCATACTAATATATATGTTGCCACGAATGTCGGGAGAAAAACTATTGTGCCACGCGCAGTAATCTCGTGCACCCAGCCACCATAAGGTCCCGCTGATCCGAATGCAGCAGGAAAGCCCATAACTGTATCCAGTGTACCGCCCTGTGAATAACCTGTAGAACATGAAAATTATCTTTTCTGTTAAACACAATATCGTTTCGACAAGTCCAAATAGACCAACAGATAGCAGAGACGCCTATACGAATCCTATCTTTGATCTTTTTGTCTATCCCCCTCAACCAATTCCCAAACATATTTGTAACATTAGTAGGGGAGGGATATTATAAGTACAGAATACAACACGCCATACAAGTTGTGCAAAAGGGCAGGAAATAAAAAGATGATCAACACTCTCATCATTCCCACAAAAGGAGCAATGTAAGCTACCTTGCCAATTCTTCCTAGCCAAATTATCTTTCGTTAACAAGACTTTGCGATGAAGGAACCACATAAAAAAATTAATCTTTTGCGGTATTTTTAATTTCCAAAGATACTTCTGTAAATATGTAGTATGACCGTTCATCAGATCCTCATACATTGATTTAACTGTGAATTGCCCATTTTGGTTCAGATTCCATTTAAAATAGTCAGGAACATCATTGAGCGTCACTTGCATCAATCTAATGCACAAATGAGACCACATATCTCATTTGTTTCCCACCAATGCCCTCCTAAATCCTATATTCAGTGGGGGCGCATTATGCATCACATCATGAACCGAAGCATGCTGGTGTTGCACAATGTTATAACGGATATTGATTCATCAATGGAGAATTACCCAGCCAAGTGTCCTCCCAAAACCTTGTGGTTTCCCCCATTACCAACTACAAAAGACCCTCTACTAAAGAAGTCATCTTTCACTCTCATTAGACCCTTCCAAAATGGTGAATAAGTAGGTTGAGCTTCTACTTGAGCTAAAGTTTTAGTTTGGAGGTATTTATTCTGTAACAGCTCCTGCCACACACCCTCCTCATTCAAAAGTTTGAAAAGCCATTTGCTAAGCAAACATTTATTCTTTAATTCAAGTACTTCCACTCCTAAACCTCCCTGAAACCACGGTATAACATGTTAATCGCTAAACAGAAAAATGCACTTTGATGTACTATCGCTTCTGAACCAAAATCCCTTCGTGCTTCACTGATTCATAGCAGAGTAGGCACTTTTTTATCTGAAAGCACAGAGGGTGTAAAATTACAAAATAAGCTGCCAAAATTTATATCTAGGTCAGGCATAAAAATATGTGTCACCTCCATTATTCTTCACTCGTGAGGTTGTTACAGAAAACAAACTCAACACATACATTGGCGTCTAGGTCTTATCTTGCCATTCATTTCCTCTATTGGCTTCAGAGATTGCCTCTTGTTTTGCAAAAAGACACTCCCACAACTTCACCATCTTTCTCTATTGTCGCTGCCATTTTTATATCATACCCTCTCCTATTTCGTTATTTTACACTTTTTCGTCACTTATTAGATCTGGTTGGGTTTTTTGACCGGTTGTGTGACGATTTTACATGGTTCACTCACTAGTAGACAACCGTCCTTTAGAGCCGGTTTCCCCATCTAATTCTAGCGTAGAGTTTCTAATGATCGGGCACCCTGCAGCCGGTTCAAGAAAATGACTCTAATGATCGAGAACCAGCTGCCCCCTGCTCGTGCCCAAAGCCTCACCGCTTTCTCGATTTTCTCGAGCATATTTGCTTGTTTTGGAAAATCAAGACATTCCTTTCATTAGCAATGGCTTTTCTAAGGGAGGAGGCGGAGTCGGTCATTTTAAGCCACCACTAGTTGCGGTTTGTGAATGCCACCGAAGAAGATAAGTATCATATAAACCATGTCAATCCTTAAGAAGGCCCCAAAGCATAATGGTGAAGCGGTAATGGACAAAAGAGTGCGCCACCGTCTCCCCAGTCCTCTACACAAGGGGCAAATATACTTTGGCCATCCTCTCTTTTCAAAGCGATCGACGGTTCATAGCGTATTTAACTATTTTCGTAGCAAGCCACGCCAGCATGACAGTAGAGGCATGGAACAGTGTAGGGACGTCCTAAAGAAACTTTGCACTTGGTGAACTTTTGCATACATTTCAAGGTCAAAAAGAGAAGAAGAGTGCATACATTCTCTATGTCAATATTTTATTTTATTTTATTTTGAGAATTCTACTACAATATGTTGAGCTAACCACATTGTACACTGCGTCTTGGATGGCCAGACCGATGTTCTGATCAACAAGATGGTGCTGACTTTCCTTGGCGTGGCAGACGCCGACAAGCATCCAGCAGCAGTGGCCAACCTGGGACTCCACCCCCTCGACATCTACCGCCGGAGTCTACTCCACGCCACGGGCAGGACGGATCGCGACATACACGTCGAAGAACCGGCGGCGAAGCCCTTGGACGTTCGGTCCGCGCGGAAGCTCCACGAAGCCGGCATCCGGTTCAGGCACAGCGGGCGGGCGGACTGCCTCCGCGACGTGCGGTTCCGCGGCGGCACCCTCACCATGCCGCAGCTCTTCGTGGACGACTCCACCGAGTACAAGTTCCTCAACTTGATGGCGTTCGAGGCCCTGCACGTCGGCGCCGGTGGCGACGTGACCGCCTACGTCTTCTTCATGAGGAGCATCGTCGGCTCCGTTGACGACGTGCGGCTGCTGCGAACCAAGGGGATCGTCCGGAGCGACTGGGTGGACGGTGACGAGACGGTGGTGCGGCTGCTCAACGACATGACCAGGGACGTGGTCTGCGACGAGTGCTCCCCGCTGTGCGCCGTGCAGGGCGAGGTGGAGGCCTATTGCCGGAGCAACGTGCGCGTGTTCCTGCGCGTGTCCTGGTGCTACCTCAAGCGCACCTACTTCGGGAACCCGTGGACGTTCCTCTCCCTCGCCGCCGGGGTGCTGCTGCTCGTCACCGACATCATCCAGACCGTCTACGCGGTCCTTTCGTATGAAGTACAGGGGAAGAAAGAGTATCATAATCATAACTAGTGTGGCCCTAATTAATTAACATATCCGAGCTCAACTATATCTTGGCCCATCATTAGTGTCAAGCTGCAGAGGCAGCCACGATTAGCTGTCTCTAAATAGTCATGTATTTGCAGTTCATGTACTTTTTTTTAATAAAGGGAATTTTATTATTTAAAGAGTTTTAAACATTTCACTTGCCTCTGTGAGCAAATATCTACATGCAACAGGTAACAGGCAACGCAAAGACGTCTAAGTAGATGGTGGGCAGATCCGTAGCTTATGCAGACATCCATGTTCCATGTTGAGAGAAAAAATCTCTCAACATGTATAAGAGACGATTTTTTATCATTAAAAAATCTTGTTATTTCTATATAGCCAAAGGGGTCAAATAATGGCTATCGCTCCCACCCTAATAAGAGGGTTAAACATATTCTTCATACCGCTAGTTTGCTGAAAATATTCGCAACGTTACAGGGTGGGTAAAATTTAGAGCCAAACTTGATGGCTGACCACATAGACCTAGCAAATTTGTATTGAAAGAAAAGGTGCTTAATACTGTCGAAATGATGACATAAGGCACATTTTTTATTTCCCTGCCAATTCCGCTTTGCAAGATTGTTTTGGTAAGTATTACTCCATGACGGATACCACGCAAACAGCTTAGTTTTAAGCAAGATTTCATCTTTTTAACTTTTTTGGTTATTATCAATTGGTATCTCATGTAGGGTTAAACCTTTTAGACATAGAATCAACTGAGAATCTACCATTCTCTTTGAGATACCATCGAAATATATCTGTTATCTACGTCAGTTGAACTGATTCAAGACGATGTAACAATGCATTCCTATATGCTTGCCTAAGATCAAATAGACTTCTCCTAAACGACATATTTGGTGGGGACGAAGCCATCACCTTGGCGATTGTGTCACCTTTGTGTCGCACAATGTTGTGCAATGCCGGAAATTGTTCTTCGGAGTGTGGTATTACCCATCCATTTATCCTCCCATAACCGAATTTCAGATCCACCCTTAATAAAGAAAGAGCCATGCGGGAAGAAAATTTTCTTGATGGCCATATATAAGGCGATCCCAAAAGTGAGTCACCCGCTTCCAAATAATCCAGGACAAACGCCTCTGAGCCCACATGCTTTCTCCTAAGAAGGGTTTGCCAAATCCCTTCTTTAGTCAGAAGCTTGAAGAGCCATTTGCCAAGGAGGGCCCTGTTCTTGACCTTTAGGATTAATATACCAAGCCCTCCTTGATCCTTAGGTCACAAACCACACTTTACTTAGTCAATTGATATTTCCTTTTCTCACTATTCCCTTACCAAAAAAAACTTGATCGGAAATAATCCAGTCTTTTCAAGAGTCCTTTTGGCAGTTGGAAGAATGATATCATATACATCACCATAGTACTTAGTAGTGAATTAGTGTGAAACAATCTTCCCCGTAAGGATAGTAACTTACCTTTCAAGTGTTTAATCTAGCATGTAGTATCTCCACCACCAATTTTCATTCAATGTTTGTAAGTCTCCGATAATGGATCGGAATACCGAAATACTTGATAGAAGCTGGCCATGTCTGCAAATGAAAAGTTCTGCGTACAGGGCGACCTCATCTTGAGACTTGCCTGAAGAAAACAACTCACTCTTATAAAATTTTATTTTTAGACCCGACAAATTCTCAAACGCTGACACTATTAACTTCAGGTTTCTAGCCTTTTCGATATCATGTTACATAAACAGAATTGTATTGCCACCGTATTAATTAAGAATGGACAAACCTCCATCCACAACATGGGGGTCTCTACTTCAATTCGGCCACCATATTTCGAGCATTCAATCAAGATGGCGTGCATATCAACCACTATATTAAATAGCATTGGTGATAATGGGTCACCTTGTCTAAGCCCCTTTTTGGTCTGAAAGTATGTGCCTATGTCATCATTTACTTTAATGGCTACACTACCTTCCGAAACGAAGCTATGGATTAAAGCACGCCACTCATCAGATAAGCATTTCATTCTGAGAGTTTGATGAAGAAAATATGACGATGATATGGAAACTAAGCATTTCACTCCGATAATCCCTTGAGTTTTGCCCGATCTTTCACCGCAAGAACCACTGAGATAACTAATCTCCCAACAACGTGAGCGATACACGTAGCCTGAAGATGGGGAACGCCAATCCTGCGAGCAATTCGACGATGAACGACGAACCTCACGCTGAATCAACACGCCAAAAGCTCGACAATCCTTGACAGATTCAAGGACCTTCGCGCACACAGGATTACTCTTGACAATTCAAGAACTCTCTTGTCTTTATTGATGGATAACTAGACGAACGTCCGAGACGCCGTCACACTCGCCGATCCCAAACGGACGGAGATAACCTGAACTTTAAGTTCTACATAATGTTTTTCAGCTCCCCTAATATTGTGGCACCCCCTCTGGTTATAAAGGCCAAAGGGGTAGGAGCCGCTGAAACCTAACCTCTAACCTGGTTCGACTCGGACACCTAAACCTAATTGGACTCAAACTGATACAAACCGACCCATGATTGGGTTCGGCCATATTTGGCACGCAGGCCCTAATTAACAACACCTTAGACTTTTACATATCATTTAAATATGGCCTAGCATGTCAACCAACCAACACAATGCCGACGATAAACGTATCATCCTCCCCTTCTTATAAAGGCGTTGTCCTCAACGCCGGAAGGTCTTCTCCAGCGCTTGTGGCGTCAAATCTGCACATCGCCGCGATCCTTGTACATTCTCAAGTCTTCGCCAGCCTGCCACACCACAACCTCGCTCTCGGCTAGCTAGACTTGTTCTTGCGCCAACCAACAACCGGGCTGAGGCACACAACTTTCGAACTGCAATGCAAACGCACCACGCAAATCACCCCTAACACAACAGGACAATTCTTGCACACCAAGAGTCCAAATCAGCTGAATACACCTGCGGAGGCAATCTAAAATTGTTGGGACAAACTTGGCACATCATCCAAAACAAACAACACAAATTGCTGCACACTAAGGATCCAAATGATTCAAGTCCACCATCTTTTAAATTAAAATCAGTGTCTCTATATTTTTTTGTCTCTTTACCGTACGCAAAAGTCCACCCAACAGTCTGATCCGGTCTGCACAATATTTTTCCAACTCGGACACACAAATTGTCACGTACAGTACGTACTTTTTTTTCAGAACATGCATGACTAATTATCTTCTCTTGGACCGATCCAAATCAAGCTCGCATTTTTCTGGATTTTCCAGGATTTAACCGGCGCTATGATTTCAGTGGTAGGTGACGTACCCATCAACAGCGAGGCGCCCGTGGTGACTTCGTCAATCTCAAGATTTGCCGGACCAGACTCTCGGAGGTGCTCATATAGGTAGGGTTTACGTGTGTGCGGTCATAGGGGTGTCTGTACTTGCGTGTGTGAGCGTCTGCGTCTGTACTGTGTTTCTCAAAAAAAAATCAAGCTCTTTTTTTTTCGTGTGTGCCTATACTCCATGTACAGTATATAGCAAGGAAACAATCTGAAATTTCGAAGTTAAACGATCTGATCTTCTCTTTCCTTTTCACAAGCGGAAGAAGACTTTCCTTTTTTTTTCCTTCCTTACGCAAAACTGATCCGATATCTTTCCTTTCTATATCTTTCCTTTCTGATCCGATCCAAAATTACGCTGAGTTTCCAAACAAAGCACGGCCGTCGGCCGGGGCTCACGTACAAATCTGAATCAAATCCAGGATCTTCTCCTTCCTTTCCTGTCTTTTATTTCGGATAAAAAATTTAAGGAAAACTCACGTTCTTTCCTTACACGGTTCAGACCAGCACCCAGCTGTGTCCGGTCTGGTCCTGTACGCTGCACGCTTGTGTCGCCACGAAAACAGGAAACAATCCAAAACAGATTCCGATCCGATATTGATTCCGATGATCTCCACAGATCGAACGAACGGATCTCGCCGCCTCGCAAACCGATCTGCAAATATTTTTTCGCGAACTGCTGGTCAAAACTGACCGACGATCCAATTTGCACCGTGATCTGAACTTCCGATCTGAGAACTGTTTGATAAAGACAAATCCGCCGATCTCGCCAACGCCCTCCATCTCGCCGAGCTGCTGCAACGCTGCCAACTCGCCAACTCGCTTCCTCCATGCGCCGAGATGCAAATCCTTACCAACTCGCCGCCTTTCCTTCAAACAATTCCAGCAAAAACAAATCTGCCAATCCGTAACAAACCTGCAGATCGATCTTCGACTGGACGAACTCCCTCGCGGTGATCTACCTGGCGCTCTGATACCACGTAATAAGGATCACTCCGATGATCACTTGAGTTTTGCCCGATCTTTCACCGCAAGAACCACCGAGATAACTAATCTCACAACAACGTGAGCGATACACGTAGCCTGAAGATGGGGAACGCCAATCCTGCGAGCAACTCGACGATGAACGACGAACCTCACGCTGAATCAACACGCCAAAAGCTCGACAACACTTGACAGATTCAAGGACCTTCGCGCATACAGGATTACTCTTAACAATTCAAGAACTCTCTTATCTTTATTGATGGATAACTAGACGAACGTCCGAGACGCCGTCACACTCGCCGATCCCAAAGGGACGGAGATAACCTGAACTTTAAGCTCTACATAATGTTTTTCAACTCCCCTAATATTGTGGCACCCCCTCTGGTTATAAATGCCAAAGGGGTAGGAGCCGCTGAAACCTAACCTGGTTCGACTCGGACACCTAAACCTAATTGGACTCAAACTGATATAAACCGACCTATGGTTGGGTTCGGCCATATTTGGCACGCAGGCCCTAATTAACAACACCTTAGACTTTTACATATCATTTAAATATGTCCTAGCATGTCAACCAACCAACACAATGCCGACGATGCCCGTATCAAGATCACTTAACTTTATTATAAGCTTTCTCCAAATCAAGTTCTAAAATGACCAAGTTCTAAAACTTCAAGGTCATGAATAATTGATGATAGTCGTTATTTTTTGTTTTTTAAGTAAGGTTGTTATGTGATGAGCCCAGCCAGCAAGGTAGGTGTGTAACGCACGTATTTTGTTATTCCGCCATTGTATCGGCGTAGATCCTGTAACAGGCCATATCATTTTGACCATCTTCTGACAGGAACAAGCCGTCCTAGGGAAACCTGTAGTCAACAATATGGGAGCATGGTCTGATAGATGCTCAATACGTTCTAGCGCCTGTACCGATACCATGGGAAATATCGTTTCCCAATAAGTATCCATGAGCACATGGTCCAGAATATCTAGCAGACTATTTTCCCAAGTAAATAGTCTTCCAACCATGGAAACCTCTCTTAAATCCAATCCAAGTTATCGATAACTGCGTTGAATAGAAACGGCCAATGATGCTCAAACCGGCCCTTACTTTTCTCGAATGGAAACCGAAGCAAATCGAAATCCACACCAATAATCGATGGGTGAGGGTTTTCTTTTGCTAAATTATCCAATTATCTAACGATAGCAGCCTTGGGATCCTTCTGAGCCGGTCCATACACGGTGATTAGAATCCATATGAAATTGTGAGATTTGTTACGAATATGGAGTTTAATATGAAACAACTAACACATATGGGCTGGCTTGGCTTTAGGGTTTGCCGGACAACCCGGTGTTTGGGCTGGATTTGAGGATGTCAATTGGGTGGCTGTTTTTTGCCCGTACTTATAGGGAGGGTTTGAGGACATCGGTTGGAGATGCTCTTATGCTAACTGGCTAACTATCATGTCTATATGTCCGTGCAAAACATCAGCTACTTGAGCAGTCAATAATGCCACATCTATCGAAAGATCTTACGGAATGTCGCCCTACGCACTAGTGTCAGACTTAGGCTGGGGATTAGACGTGTGAGCAGCTGACATACATTGTTTTAATAGAAAAGGAGGCAAAGCCCCAGCCTCCCCAGCCTCTGCATCAGGTAGATGCACACGCCTTTTTATTGCAAATATCCAAGGTGATAGACGACATACAAACGCTAGTAACAGAATCCATGAGCAGCTGACATACATGATGTGCAAATGGAACATTTCCATCTTCCTATATGTAGTTAACCACAATCTTCTTACTCCCTTAACCTTTTTGAATCACCGCCTCTTCCTCCTCGCGTAGCATCTTGCGCCAATAATCCATGTCGAGGAGAACTAGGTGCTTCGCCTCGGGGCGGAGATTGAAGAGGCATTTGCATGACTCAGGGTGTCGCCCGAGAGCCACCATTCCGAAGAGTGCTCACCACCCCTATGGTGGGATGCTCCGCTATATCCCCGTTATTCACCATCCCAATTAATATAAAATTCGTTTTTTTTGTAATTGTACTATCAACTTGACATGGCGATGAGACAAATGAAAATTTCCGTCACCGAAAAATCTTTTGATAATTCAACTTGACATCCCACGTTTTTACTTAGCTTGAGCCAATTAACTACCCTTAGTGCTGTTAAAAAAAACATAACAAACGTGAATTCGCAGGTTCCATGTCCTGGAAGTTAAGTATAAAGGTAATTTTAGTTTATCTCAACCAGTGCATCTTTATTTTCTTTTGGTAAAGCATGTATTAATACTGTATAGTACAAAATATCCATCCAGCTACTACTTTGTCTAAGTCTGAAAAAGCATGTAAGGTAATTAAGTAACATTATCCAACAATTAATGCATCTGCATCTTTGTGCCTAACCTGGGGAACAAACCAAGCAACACTGTCCTTTAAACATTCATGATGTTAACCTAGTCCAGCACAGGATTAGTTATATATGCAATAACCACGTGATACACAGCAAGAAAGCAATGTGGATAAGAAATCTAGGTCTGTTCTTCCCCTACATATGTTTGTGCATGCATTGGAGTGTCATTCATGTACTGTTGAAAAAAAAAGTGTCATGCATGTATGCGATTAAGCACAAAGGAGAGTAAAGTAGCTAGCTAGGTGAAGAAGGCACTGCGTTGCAGGATGTGGTGGTGGACACGGAGAAGAAGCTGGAGGATGCCGAGCCGCCGACGAAGGTGGCGAAATGGCCCAAGCACTGCATGTTCCGCGTGCCGCCGTGCTCCAAGATGGTCGATGGCACATGTCGTGGGATTATCGCGGGAGATGATACCAGCAGGTAACTTGATTGCGGGTCATGGCGACTTTCTGGTGTTCAGGAGATTGTCTAACTCTCGTGGGAAAAAGGATTTACCCAGGTTCCGCCCCTCCAATGGAGGTAAAATATTGATATGGAGATAATCTCGATTACATGGTGCGCCAATGGCGATCGCCAAGTTTAGATGACTCCGGCGTGGGAGCTCTATCTCTAGAGCCCTCTCTATTTTGTCTATCTTATTCGGCCTCTTCTCTATGATCTAGGAGTCAGCTTATATGGGCGCCAGGATGTACAAGTTCTACAAGGTCATCTTGTATTAGGAGTCCTATTCTAAGACTAGCCACAATGCGAGTATCATAAGTGGTATCATAGATGCCATGTTGGCAAAAAGATGACGTGGCATTACAATTAATGAAGAGAGAGGTGATATTGGTATCATAGGTAGATACCGTAACATAACACATTCCAATGCAAGATGAGTTTACCATCTAATAAATGCAATCATATGATACTACATATATGTTACCATGCATTGTGGAGGTAGTAACATGTAGAAGTATCAAATGCATTATACTAGTATATGATACTCACCATTGTGACTAGCCTAAGTCCTTGAAGGACCTTTTGTGCCTTCCAAATTAGGAGACTCCGTCTTGTACCGGGACACAAGGTATTTCCGTATCCTTCCTTCTGTAGGTCTTCCTGAGACTTCGCCCAGCGCGGACTCTTCCTGATAGCTCGCCTGATATTGACGGGTCTTCCCTGATGGGGTCTTCCCTGTCGACGGGTCTTCTTTGTGCCGGGTCTTCTCTGATACCGGCTCTTCCTTGTGCAGGGTCTTCTCTGATACCGGGTTTTCCCTGATGCCGGGTCTTCCTTGTGCCGGGTCTTCCGTGTGCCGGGTCATCTGTTATGAAATGAGCTCGCCAGCCCAAGTGTTACCCTGCTCATGTGGAGTGCGGGGTAACCTCGCTCAGGCCTCCTGTCTGGCGGGTTACGCTCCTCTCTTTATGGGCCTACCGGATTATGATTCCGCAAACAACACGTAAGGATGCACGCAGCACGCCGCGTACCTGCATCATAGTACTAATCGTCAGTGTTACGTTAACACGAAGGGCAGAACTTAATTTGCAAGATATGCCGAAGTTGTATATCCCCGTTATTCACCATCCCAATTAATATAAAATTCAATTTTTTTGTAATTGTACTATCAACTTGACATGGCGATGAGACAAATGAAAATTTCCATCACCGAAAAATCTTTTGATAATTCAACTTGACATCCCACGTTTTCACTTAGCTTGAGCCAATTAACTACCCTTAGTGCTGTTAAAAAAAATTATAACAAACGTGAATTCGCAGGTTCCATGTCCTGGAAGTTAAGTATAAAGGTAATTTTAGTTTATCTCAACCAGTGCATCTTTATTTTCTTTTGATAAAGCATGTATTAATACTGTATAGTACAAAATATCCATCCAGCTACTACTTTGTCTAAGTCTGAAAAAGCATGTAAGGTAATTAAGTAACATTATCCAACAATTAATGCATCTGCATCTTTGTGCCTAACCTGGGGAACAAACCAAGCAACACTGTCCTTTAAACATTCATGATGTTAACCTAGTCCAGCACAGGATTAGTCATATATGCAATAACCACGTGATACACAACAAGAAAGCAATGTGGATAAGAAAGCTAGGTCTGTTCTTCCCCTACATATGTTTGTGCATGCATTGGAGTGTCATGCATGTACTGTTCAAAAAAAAAGTGTCATGCATGTATGCGATTAAGCACAAAGGAGAGTAGAGTAGCTAGCTAGGTGAAGAAGGCACTGCGTTGCAGGATGTGGTGGTGGACATGGAGAAGAAGCTGTAGGATGCCGAGCCGCCGACGAAGGAGGCGAAATGGCCCAAGCACTGCATGTTCCGCGTGCCGCCGTGCTCCAAGTTGGTCGATGGCACATGTCGTGGGATTATCGCGGGAGATGATACTAGCAGGTAACTTGATTGCGGGTCATGCCGACTTTCTGGTGTTCAGAAGATTGTCTAGCTCTCGTGGGAAAAAGGATTTACCCAGGTTCCGCCCCTCCAATGGAGGTAAAATATTGATATGGAGATAATCTCGATTACATGGTGCGCCAATGGCGATCGCCAAGTTTAGATGACTCCGGCGTGGGAGCTCTATCTCTGGAGCCCTCTCTATTTTGTCTATCTTATTCGGCCTCTTCTCTATGATCTAGGAGTCAGCATATATGGGCGCCAGGATGTACAAGTTCTACAAGGTCATCTTGTATTAGGAGTCCGATTCTAAGACTAGCCACAATGCGAGTATCATAAGTGGTATCATAGATGCCATGTTGGCAAAAAGATGACGTGGCATTACAATTAATGAAGAGAGAGGTGATAGTGCTATCATAGCTAGATACCGTAACATAACACGTTCCAATGCAAGATGAGTTTACAAGCTAATAAATGCAATCATATGATACTACATAACATGTAGTAGTATCATATGCATTATACTAGTATATGATACTCCCCATTGTGACTAGCCTAAGTCCTTGAAGGAACTTTCGTGCCTTCCAAATTAGCAGACTCCGTCTTGTACCGGGACACAAGGTATTTCCATATCCTTCCTTCTCTAGGTCTTCCTGAGACTGCGCCCAGCGCGGACTCTTCCTTATAGCTCGCCTGATATTGACGGGTCTTCCCTGATGGGGTCTCCCTGTCGACGGATCTTCTTTGTGCCGGGTCTTCTCTGATACCGGCTCTTCCTTGTGCAGGGTCTTCTCCGATACCGGGTCTTCCCTGATGCCGGATCTTCCTTGTGCCGGGTCTTCCATGTGCCGGGTCATCCGTTATGAAATGAGCTAGCCAGCCCAAGTGTTACCCTGCTTATGTGGAGTGCGGGGTAACCTCGCTCAGGCCTCCTGTCTGACGGGTTACGCTTCTCTCTTTATGGGCCTACCGGATTATGATTCCCCAAACAGCACGTAAGGACGCACGCAGCACGCCGCGTACCTGCATCGTAGTACTAATCATCAGTGTTACGTTAACACTAAGGGCAGAACTTAATTTGCAAGATATGCCGAAGTTGTAACGCTAATGGCGGCAGGGATGCCAGCGTCAATAATCCGGAGACGGTAGCTCTTGGCCCGTTCCACCGCGACGATCGACAAGGACCTATAACCCATGGAGGAGCACAAGCTGAGGGCCGTCCGCCACCTCCTGCTCCGTGCCCGCAAGACTCTCGGCGAGCTCGTCGGCGAGGTGGACGACGTATAGCCGACTAGCCGGGGAGCTGGAGGACGCCTACGTCACTACGTGGACCTTGGGCCGAGTGGCGCGGCGAGAATAGATGATGGCTGACGGCTGCTTCCTGCTGGAGGTGATGAAGACGGCCGTGGCGAAGTACTCCATTCCACTGGACTATAACCGCGGCGATCCCGTCTTTCGCTGGCACGGCATCCACCAGCACATCAAGCCGTTCATCCAGCGCGACATGCTCATGGTAGAGAACCAGCTGCCACTCCGGTTGCTCGACAGGATCGCCGCCGTCACATCTTCGGTACGTAACAGCGGGAGTAATAAACATTTTGCATCCACATCCACACTGACGCGCAAGTGAAATTACATGCTTGCATTGCATGCAGGACACTGCTTCGATCAATTCTATGGTGCTCAAGTTCCTGGAGGTCGAAGATGTCCCGGAAGGCACCGACTTGGGGCTAGCTACACCCGTTCCACATCTACAGGAAGAGCCAGCTCAAGGCACTAGTAAAAAATGGGCTTTAGCCAAGTGTGGGTTGTGGAGTTGCTGTTCTATCCTGTTTCGACAGTATAGGCAGCTCTTGTAAGGATTTGATTCAATCTTCTATAAAAGTAAGGCACACAATTGTGTACTCTCAAAAAAAAAAAGGGTTTTAGTCCCGGTTGGTGGTTGGTAAGGGGTTTTAGTAGGAGGGCCTTTAGTCCCGGTTGGTAATACCAACCCGGACTAAAGAATTTTAGCTGAAATTTGAAAAAATTAAAAAATATTTTTTTTTAAGAAAATCTTTTTTGAATTTCGAATCTTTAAATTATCTTTTGAATCTTGAAATTATTTGATAGTTTAATCTATATTCAATCCTATTCTCAAGTCAAAGTGCATACATATGCTCGGTCACCCATCCTCACACTACTCCACCCCGAGCACGCTTAATATTTGAGTTCCTTCCGAAGTAGCTTCCAAGTACAACAGACACAACTTACTGATATTAGTATCATATATCAAGTTGTATTAACCTCTTGCTCACGATGTCACACTTCTTTATTATGTAAATTCGAAATAATTATTTGAACAAACAAAAATAATTAAGTAATAATAATCTTAAATAAATAATAATAAAATGAATTAAATTTATTTTTACCTTTATCTATTTCATATGGAATGATTCATATCTTTAATCTATAAATTAGAATTTTATAAATAACATGTCTAAATCGACTAGAAAAATGAGAGGAGTCCCGATATGGAAATATGACTTCCATATCATCTAATTCATCATGCCTCGTACTTTTTGGTTAAAACTAATTCAAAATATCTAAAAACCCTTCTCGCAACTGACCACTATGTACAAAGTTCTATAAGTTTCAAGTCAAATGAGCTAGTCATGACCTAAACCATGGTATAGTTTGTCAAAATGAGCCAATATTAGGCACACACGTGCACCTCGGGATGGAGAGCAATGTTAATGAAAATTTCAAATTTATTGCACAAAAATTTGATTTTCCATTTATAGAACACCTGAAATAGGAATTGATGTAAAGCACGTACACAAACGGGATTCTATAAGGGGAGCGGACAATTTTTCTAAAATACTAGGTCATAATGTGTGAACAAATAACTATATGTGTCTACGAGGTGCTTCATAGCTTGCTCCTGATTTTTTGTAAAAATCACTTTTAGATTCACAACATCATGTTTCATCACAGATATCATGACGGTTTAGAACGATTACTTCTGGTTGAACCGTTGTGCAAGCTTCGCGCTCTATCATTCCATCTAAGACCAAACTTTGGCTACAGTTAATTCAAAAAAATCTAAAAAATGGAAAACCAGCGCATAATGTCATATTATGTGACCTTGTTGCGAGGAACATCGACATACATGGAATACAGTAGTTTTTCGAAAAACCCTTTTCGGAACTGACCTACCATGTACGAAGTTCTATGCCCTTCAAGCCAAATGAGCTAGTCGTGGCAAAAACCATGGTATAGTTTGTCTAAATGAGCCCATATTAGGCACATGCGTGCACCTCGGGATGGAGAGCAATGTTGCTGAATGAAGCTTTCACTTTTATTGCACAAAAATTTGATTTTCCATTTTCAGAATACCTGAAATAGAAATTTATGTGAAGCACCTACACAAACGGGATTCTATAAGGGGAGCGGACAATTTTTCTATAATACTAGGTCATAATGTGTGCACAAATAACTATATGTGTCTACATGAAAACCGTTTTATGTATGACTTCGGAAAAAGATAAGATTATGCCGAGTCAACTAGAAGCGGGGGAAAATTGAACTGTAGTTGCTTCATAGCTTGCTCCTGATTTTTTGTAAAAATCACTTTTAGATTCACAATATCATGTTTCATCACAGATACCATGACGTTTTAGAAAGATTACTTGTGGTTGAACCGCCGTGCAAATTTCGCGCTCTATCATTCCATTTAAGACCAAACTTTGGCTACAGTTAATTAAAAAAATCTAAAAAATGGAAAACCAGCGCACAATGTCATATTATGTGACCTTGTTGCGAGGAACATCGACATACATGGAATACAGTAGTTTTTCGAAAAAACCCTGTTCGGAACTGACCTACCATGTACGAAGTTCTATGCTTTCAAGCAAGATGAGCTAGTCATCACCTAAACCATGGTGTAGTTTGTCGAAATGAGCCCATATTAGGCACACGCGTGCACCTCGGGATGGAGAGCAATGTTGCCGAATGAAGTTTTCACTTTTATTCCACAAAAATTTGATTTTCCATTTTCAGAACACCTTAAATAGAAATTTATGTGAAGTGCCTACACAAACGGGATTCTATAAGGGGAGCGGACATTTTTTCTAAAATACTAGGTCATAATGTGTGTACAAATAACTATATGTGTCTACATGAAAATCGTTTTATGTATGACTTCGGAAAAAGATGAGATGCTGCCGAGTCAGCTGGAAGCGGGGGAAAACTGAACTGCAGGTGCTTCATAGCCTGCTCCTGATTTTTTGTAAAAATCACTCTTAGGTTCACAATATCATGTTTCATCACAGATACCACGGCGTTTTAGAATGATTACTTCCGGTTGAACCGCCGCGCAAGTTTCGCGCTCTATCATTCCATCTGAGACCCAAACTTTGGCTACAATTAATTCAAAAAAGTCTAAAAAATGGAAAACCAGCACACAATGTCATATTATGTGACCTTGTTGCGAGGAACATCGACATACATGGACTACAGTAGTTTTTCCACAAAAAAAACCTTCTCAGAACTAAAGGTCCCGTTCGAACTGGGACTAATGCCTGACGAGCCCTGTTTGGCGTTTTAGCCACTCGAACCGGGACTAATGTGAGACTAATGCTCACATTAGTCCCGGTTCGTAACGCGGCCGGGACTAAAGGTCCGATTCGACTTGGACGGAAGCCCTGTTTTTTACTAGTGAGGGCCCACAAAAGCATGCTCACCGGGGCGTGGAGATGATGCCGGCGGAGACACTCCGTCATCCCCCGCGCTCATGTTTCAAGAGCATGCTCACCAGAGGTCGCACGGAACCGTCTGTCGTGCCTCGCTCGGCGTGGAAGCTGTCGGAGGCTGGCATCCGATTCCTGCCCAGCAAGAGTTGTCTGGACGACATTGACTTCAGATAGGGCAGGCTCCGGATGCATTGTTACGAAAGATAGCACGAAAACGATGAAGTGCGGAAAGATCAAACTAATGGGGACACGAAATTTAACGTGGAAAACCCCTTCGAACAAAGGAGGAGAAAAAACACAGGTGCCAGACAGCAATAGTTCAGTGTATCGGGTGAGGTTACAAATGCCGGGATATACAAGTTGCGACTTATCCCAACCAGCGGTTTGCAAAAGGTATATATGGTGGCATAACCCTAGGTCGGCTACAGCCGACCCGGAAACAACTCGTACCGTACCGCGGAGGGCTGCCGCCCCCGCACCCCCTCCGTGCATACCGGATGGGACGCTCCACTCTCTTACGTCACAAGCTGGCCTTTATCAATAGATACGAATTTGGATCACCATAAAACAACGTGCCCAAGGTCCAGCTGGATGACTCCACCGCGTAGGATACGGGTTCCACAACATGGTGCATTCGAGGCGATGTACGTCGGCACACGCAACGACGTGACGGCGTACATGCTGCTTCCTGAAGGACCACTAGTGGAAAACACACATTTAGTACCGGTCGGGGAGGGGCATCAGTACTGGTTTCGCAACCGGTACTGCGCAATCGGGACTGATGCCCCCCAGCAACGGTACCGGTTGCTTATAGACCGGTACTAAAACGCCTCCACGTGAGGCGCTGGGCAGCGTTTCGCGTGGAGACCTTTAGTACCGGTCTGTAACACCGACCGGTACTAAAGGGTTGAGGGTTTTAGGATTTTACAATTTATTTTTCGTTTCCTTTTTTTTCATTTTATTTTCTGTTTTCTTTTCTTTACTGCAATTTAGGGTACTCCAATTTTATTTTATGTTTTCTTTTTCATCTACTGTTTTACATACAGACAGTATTATATATATACACGGTACACGTTGATGCATACGTAATATACTTTCGTATATGTATTCAACGCTACTACATACGGTACACGTTGATATATAATATAATTTAGATATAGGACATATTCATACTACGCTATTGCATACACATATATATATATACAATCCGGTATATAGAGATCGCATTAATTACATACATCCTACTCATTACGTCGTGAGTTTTTTCACATGGCATAGCTATATTTTGGATTATGGTATTCTCCCTTTGGATTCATGACCACCTCAAGAATAAATCCCGCCAACTCCTATTGAATTGCTTCTACGCGCTGATGTGGTAGGATGGAAACGCGCATGTCGTTAAGCTTTAAAGGAGATCAATATGAATATATTAGTTGTGCGTATATCTATCAAATCATCGTAAGATTGAAATAGTGCAAGACGTCACACTCACCTCCATTTTTTTTCAAAGCGACACGGTCTCAACGCTCAAGGTACTCATGAACTCGCAGACGTAGAATCCACATAATTCATTTCCCGGGGGTTGCTTCCAGGTCTTTACGAGAATATAAATTAATTAAAGAATAATCCAAAATGATGATGAATTAAATAGACTATGTTTAATACGACTACACTTACATCAATATGTTTAATAGTCAGCTGTGGTTTCCATTCATCCATCTCTCTCTCTTGATTAATATTTTCCAAACCCTACTCGCAAAAGCAAATGAATAAATGAGTTATGATTACTTGATATCATGAAATGGATTAATGGTTGAAATTACCTCTTAAGCATGTCAATCAAGTCCTGGTAGTCTGATTGTGGTTTGCGTAATAAGTCAAATACTTCAACTAATCCCTTGTCAATGATAATGTCAAGTAGAATCCAATGTTAGCTGCAAACGTTTATATACTGAGGCATGCATATAACTCATCAGTTAAACTTAACATCTTGTAATTAGCAATATAGAAATGTGTTCAATAAAGTCACACTCACTTGAAGTTGTAAGGAAGAAGTATATCTGCCGCCTGTGTTTGACTCAATAGCGATCTCAAAATTGCCTCCTCGCAGTCCTCGGGCTTCCGCTATAAGTTTTTACAGTTAACGAGAGATGGGTCAATGAACCCAACATCCCAGATTCTTTTTCTTTTGCACTCGATAAGCATCCACATGCATATATAATAGCATATGAAATAATATAGTGAGGATAATTACAGGCTCAATTAGTGAGGATAATTACATGCTCAGCTAGACACTTAGAAAAAATCACGTACAGAACATATCAACTCATGATAGTTGCGTTGAGAGCACGCCGGTTGTATAACTGCCATAATTCTTCAAATTTGACACATATCTCGTTGTCGATGAAGAATTGGTCTTCTCGGTATGTCACGTAAAACACGAGTTGCTTGTCCTTTGCAACCTTCATCTACCATTCATGCAATCTCCGCATTTGATAAGCTAGGCGCACCATCTAATCAGTAGTGAGAAGATCTTTCCCATAGACAAACTTCCGTGCTATCTCAGTCGTCTTGGGGAAAAGTGCGTCAAATGCATCATCGTCCATGTAGTCTGAAACAGGAATATTTGTCCCAACGTTGGGACGCTTGTCTGTCTGAACCTTCAGCGGGGCGACCGACTGGACTTTCTGTTCTCCGAGCGGGGGGACCTGTTTCGCATTCTTCTTCTTCTGTGCAGCGAACCTTTTCTTTTTATTCTCCTCTTCCGTATTAAAACTCTTCGAGATATAGCGTTCATAGTTATCAGGCAAAGTTCTACGGTCAGGATCACAGACGATGTCTAAAAAGTGTTTAACACCCTTAGGGTTTAGTACCTGTTTTGGCTCGGGCACTTTCTTCGTAAAGTGTGCGTCATTGTGAGCTTTGACCAAGTGAGCATTCTCCTCAACGGTCCGGTGGTAAGTTAACACCGGAAGATCCTTCAACGAAGGCACGTACTTGTAGGTGTCCTTTGGAGCACCACTCGACGCACCGCAAGCATCTTCTGCCTCATTGAGAAGGTCCTATTGCTGTTGGGCGGACTCTTTGCAAGCTCCGGGGTGAACTCCCGCTGGAGTGGACTCTTTGCACGCTCCGGGGTGTACTCCCGCAGGGGTGGACTCGCGCACCGGGGAGATGGAGTCGCGCTGGGTTCCCTCTCGATGTCAAAATTATCAATGTGGCGTGACTTGGAGATTTATTGCTACTCGGAGGGGTTGGTGGCCTTCGTGTCGATTCTGGAAACACGATGTGTTCCTTTCTTCATAGAATGACTGCACGCAACACTTCTCCCAGTGGCCTCTCCCCTTCAGCTCCAGCATAGTCAAGCTCTAGCTCCTCGAATCCCGGCATAATTTCATCCACCGTGACTCGAGCGTAGCCAGCTAGAATCTGACCGCCATGAAGGGTTGCTCCGGGTGGATTCTCTAAAGCAAAGCCGACCGCCACCTTCATGGATAGGTTCTTCAGTTTGGTGTGCAGCTCACAATTTGTGCTCACCTTAATCTGATCCACGGGGTATGTTGCGTCATTAGGCTGGACATTTTGCGTGGAAGCCACGCTGCTTCTCCGCTGAGATGCCATATCCAGTTGGTCCTTCTGCCGCTCAGATGCCCTTTCCTGCCTCATTGCATGTTGCTGCTGCTGCAGGTCTAATATCATGTTTACCAACCGCTGATATCTCTCTACCTCCTGTTTCTTCTTACTGTCGCGGCTCCTATAAGTGTCCCTATTCTCGGCGAACCCAACCTTCCAAGGGACGACGCCCACGCCTCGTACTCGTCCAGTGTGTTCGGGATTCCCGAGGGCGAGTGACAGCTCGTCGTTCTCTCTATCGGGCGCGAACCTTCCCTCCCGAGCGGCAACTACTGCATCATCAATTTTTTGGACTTTCTCCAAAATTTTGGCTCTTTCAGGCAGTCCCTCGGGGCCTGGTTTAACTTTTTCGTTCAACACAAGACTCCCTGTCTGTGAGTCGGGCTCCATCCCGACGCCGTACAACCAATGCTTCGCCCTTGTGCGATAGCTCGATGTACTTGGAGTGACCCCGTCAGCAATTAATTTGGCGTCTCTTTCTTCCCACTTAGGAACGGCGGTCTTGTAGCCACCTGGCCCCAAACATTGGAAATATTGTTTTTTGTCGGCATTCAACTTATTTTTCCTCGACTTTTCCAGAGCTTCTTCTGATTGCTTGTAGTCCTTGAATTCTTCCCACTGATCTCTTATCCTCCTGTACTGTACGCCTTCAAAATTGGGGGTTTTGCCTATCTTGATGAAGTTGAGGTATAACCTTTTCTTGTAGTTCATTAATTGTTGGGCCATTTTATTTAGAGTCCACTGGAAGACTTTCTTTTTCTCGGCATCTCTGAGGCATGTCGGTAGGGCGAAATTGTGGAAAAGGGACTTCAGAAATTCCTTCTTGCAAATATTTGACACAAAACTCAATCCTCCACCCTTCGGCTTGTGCCATTTTCGGATGGTAATCGGAATGTTGTCCCGAACAATAACTCCGCACTGACTCACAAATTTACGTGCGTGCTCTTTTGGAGCAATCGGTTCGCCAATTTCAGAGATTCCTTCGATATCAAATCTTTCATCTTTTAACTTTTTGGCCGGGCCTCGTTTTCTTTTACCACCCTTGCTCGATCCCGATCCGGAGGGCTAAAAGAAGAAATATTATGTTAAAACATGTATATGTACACATATCAAATCATTTGTCACCAGAGGCTATGTATACCTTGTCGGTATTCTTTGCTACATTCTCATCGGCATTATTGTTCGAGGCGGATGGAGGAGCTTCGAAGTTATAAATCTCCTCGTCCTCCACTCCATCACCGGACAGTTTAAGATATTGCGAGCCATCATCTTCACCATCGTTGTGATCGGACAAAGCTATGATGTCGAACAATTCCTGTTCATTTGCTCTGCCGTCCATAGCTTAACTAATACAAAAAAAAGAACAATTTAGTGCCAAATCGGGCGACGACATTATTGAAAAGAAATAACACGTGCGCGGTATAGGCTCACCGCGGGGGAGGGCACGAGGGGATGCGCGGGAACGACGGTGAGGCGAGGGATAGATGGCGAGATTCCTACATGATGTCAAGTTATAACGGTGAGGCGAGGGATCGACGAAATCAAGTACTTTGCATTGGGGAAATTGTGGTTGCATTCCCCGCGCGTTGACGCGGGAAATTGTGGTTGCATTTTCACATTACTATTTCACAAATTCTAACACTTTCATTCACAAATTTCAACACTTGCATCCACACTATTTATTACATTGTAACATTATAATCTTTGCATCAAATAAAATTAAATAGTAGCATCCATAAAATTACCCTAAATTACACAAGTATTTTGCACAACTACTCTGCATCCACACTATTAATCCAAATTTACAAACTTCCTAACATTACAAAACAGACAGCAAGGCCTCATATAGAATAGCTTCAGGGATGGTGTGAGCGAACAACGTGGAATGAACATTGCATATATATATGTTCAGACAACATGGTTCACTCACACCTCCCTGAAGATGCAACATGCAACCATCTAATCATCGGCCAAAATTTACAAACTTCCTAACATTGCAAAACAGTAGCAATTCACTTAACATTTACAAACTTTTATTAAAAACAATAGCATTTCCTAGCAATTCATCTAAAACAGTAGCATTTCCTATAGCAATTTAAAAAACAGTACCATTACAAACTATTAATCCACACCTATAAAATTACACAAGTTATTTGCATCAAATAAAATTGCATAAGTACTTTGTATCAAAAATACACACACTAACTATAATCTTCTCTCTAAAACAGTAGCAAAAATTCATCTAATAACAATTAACACTATTTTTGCTAACACTATTACACTTTAACAGTAGCATTGTATCTAGAATGGAGCTCCCCCTCCCCTGCCTTGCGCCCCTCGACTGTGGACGAGAGGGAGGAGAAGGAGAGCCGGACGCGCGGTGACCTAATGTTGGCGGCGCCTCCCTCCCGAGGTTACCGGACAAGGCGCACCACGGCGGCCGGTGACATGAATCCGACGAGGCGACCCGAACTCTAACCCTAGCTAGCGACGACGCGGCTCCGGCTGGAATCGACAACCACGAGGCGGAGGCGGGGAGAAGACGGTGCAACGAGGCCGGAATCAACGACGACGGTACGGCTAACCTAGAGGAGGGACAGAATATGTGGGGTCACCGTGAGGAGATGAATTGGCCGGAGGCAGGGGAGACGACGGCGGCGCGGTTGGAGTCGACGACGGAGCGGCCGCAGGTCGTGGACGGCGTCGGGGAGCGGCACGGCGTCTGGGAGCGGAGCAGCACCTCGTCGTCGTCGGGGACTCGCGTCTGTGTCGAGCAAGTGAGGAAGAGTGAACTGCCCGATCTGGGCGAGGAGGCATTTAATGCATAGACCTTTAGTACCGGTCGAAGCCTCGGACCGGTACTAAAGGTCCTTTAGTACCGGTTTGTGATAGCAACCGGTACTAAAGGTCTGTCGATTCGGCAGCCAGAAAACTGGTGCGAAACAAAAACCTTTAGTACCTGTTGCAACCAGCAACCGGTACTAAAGTTCTTTTTCACTTTATTTCTCTTTTCTGTTTTTTTATATCTACTGATGTAATTGTCTAAACCTAGTAAAATTAGTTTGTAATAATTACTAAAAATCATGTCTATATTCAAGAACATGTTTTCAACAAATTACAAAAAAAATAGATAATTAAAAAATGTAACATTTAAAATAAAGGGAATTGATAAAAATAAAAGGAATTGATAAAAATAAAAGGTATTGATAAAAATAAAAGGTATTCCACAAATAGGTGCATAAAAAATAAAAGGTATTGATAAACAATCATGCCAAAGGAAATCTTGAAATTATTTTCATAAATATCATTTTCCATTTTTTAAGTGACAAAAATGACTTTTTGTGTGAACAAAGTACAAAAAATAAGATGCAGAATGGCACCCATCTAATTTTCACAAAGAGTAGTCCACATATGATGGATAATCCCCAAGTATTAGGTTTCTCTTTGATTTCTACATAATTTCCCCTAGTTAAATGAGTTTATATCGATTTTTTGAAATTAATTCAAATTTGAACTACAACTGTTTGATAGTTTGGTCTGAAATTTTTGGAAAAATCATTTTTAGATACACATCTAGAGCTTATATCACAGAAACATTCATAGTTCAAGAAAATATTACCTCTTCAAACTTGATTTTTGACAAAATCATTTAGATTCCCTGCATATGCCCCACCGTGACATAAAAATCAGTGTTTAGAGTTTTCTTCTGAGTTTTACACATCACCAATATTCCCATCTACTATTTTACAGTTTTCCACAAATAGGTGCATATTGGTACAAGTTACATAAAAGGTTTAATACAGTATTACACATCACCAATATTCCCATCTACTGTTTTATTATTCCTCCTTTTTTTCGATTGCTTAACTTTGCGCCGGAACCATGGGGAATCTTTATTATTTAACGTGATGCTTGGGTCAGTGTTGACTTTGAAGGGCGGTTCATCAAACTTATCATAATCTTCTGACATGTCTGTCTTGTCCTCCACTCCCACGATGTTTCTTTTCCCTGAAAGAACTATGTGGCGTTTTGACTCGTCTGATGTATTCGCTTCCATGTTTTTTCTTTTTTTCGGTTTTGTAGACATGTCTTTCACGTAGAAAACTTGAGCTATATCATTTGCTAGTATGAACGTTTTGTCTTTGTAATCAAGATTGTTCAGATCCACCGTTGTCATTCCGTACATCGGGTCTACCTTTACCCCACCTGCATTCAGCTTGACCCATTTGCACCGAAACAAATGGACCTTAAAAGAAGGTCCATAGTCAAGTTCCCATATCTCCTCTATGTAACCATAATATGTGTCCTTTTGCCTATTGCTGTTTGTTGCGTCAAAGCGGACACCACTGTTTCGATTGGTGCTCGTTTTATCTTGAGCGGTCGTGTAAAAGGTATTCCCATTTATCTCGTACCCTTCGAAAGTGACTATAGTCGAAGATGGTGTCCTGGCCAACAAGTACAGCTGAACTCCAACTTTGGTGTTAGTCATGAGATGTGTTTGCAACCAACCGCTGAATTTCCCCTTGTGTTGATCTTTAATCCAGAACTCATCCTCCACCGGGTTTGTGGATCGTAAAATTTTCATGTGTTCCTCGATATACGGAGCTTCCAACGAGGAATTTTGTATAACTGTGTAGTGTGCTTGACTGAAAGAACGTCCGTCCCTACATACTAATACTTTTCTTCCTAGAGTGCCTTTTCCACTCAGTCTCCCCTCATGTCGCGACTGAGGAACACCAATCGGATTAATGTCAGGAATAAAGTCAACACAAAACTCAATGACCTCCTTGGTTCCATAGCCTTGGAGATGCTTCCTTCTGGCCTAGCACGGTTATGAACATATTTCTTTAAGACTCCCATGAACCTCTCAAATAGGAACATATTGTGTAGAAATACGGGACCGAGAATTTGAATCTCTTCGACTAGGTGAACCAATACATGCGTCATTACATCGAAGAAGGATGGGGGGAACACCAACTCAAAGCTGACAAGACACTGTACCACATCATTCTGTAACCTAGGTAAGATCATTGGATCGATTACCTTCTGAGATATTGCATTGAGGATTGCACAAAGCTTCACAATGGGTACTCGAACATTTTCCGGTAGAAGCCGCCTCAATGCAATCGGAAGCAATTGCGTCATAATCATGTGGCAGTCATGAGACTTTAGGTTTTGAAATTTTTGCTGTGCCACATTTATTATTCCCTTTATATTCGACGAGAAGCCAGACGAGACCTTGATACTACTAAGACATTCAAAAAATATCATTTTATCTTGTTTGGTTAGAGCATAGCTGGCAGGACCGTCATAATGTTCTGTAAGCAGGCCGTCTCGTTCTTTCAAACGTTTCTGGTCCTCCCGTGCTGCAACTGTGTTTTTTTTTCTTCCCATACACGCCCAAGTGGCCTAGCAGGTTCACACAAATATTCTTCGTCACGTGCATCACGTCGATTGCAGATCGGACCTCTAGTACTTTCCAATATGGTAGCTCCCAAAATATAGATTTCTTCTTCCACATGGGTGCGTGCGCGTTAGCGTCATTCGGAACCTGTAGTCCTCCAGGACCCTTTCCAAATATTACTTTTAACTCCTTTACCATATCAAATATTTGTTCACCAGTACGGTCCATAGGCCTCCTACGGTGATCTGCCTCACCTTTGAAATGCTTGCCTTTCTTCCGTACGTTATGCCTGACTGGAAGAAATCGACGATGCCACAAGTACACACACTTCTTACAATTATCCAAGTATATACATTCAGTATCATCCAAACAGTGTGTGCATGCATGGTGTCCCTTAGTTGTCTGTCCTGAGATGTTAATAAGAGCAGGCCAATCATTGATCCTTACGAAAAGCAACCCTCGAAGGTCAAAATCCTCCTGTTTGTGCTCATCCCACACACGTACACCTTCTTCCCGCCACAACTCTAAAAGTTCGTCAACTAGTGGCTTGAGGTACACATCAAGCTCCCTGCCAGGTTGCTTCGGTCCTTGGATGAGCACTGGCATCATAATGAACTTTCGCTTCATGCGCAACCAAGGCGGAAGGTTGTAAATACATAGAGTCATAGGCTAGGTGCTATGACTGCTGCTCTGCTCCCCAAAAGGATTGAAGCCGTCCGTACTTAGACCAAACTTTAAGTTTCTTGCGTCATCTGCAAAGTCCGGGAACTCTCTCTCGATTTTTCTCCACTGCGACCCATCAGCGGGGTGTCTAAACATCACATCTTTCTTACGGTCCTCTTTGTGCCATCGCAATGCTGTCTGTTGCTGAACAAACGTTTCAACAGTGGTATTATAGGAGCATACCACATCACCTTGGCAGGAACCATCTTTCTAGGGCGCTCGCCCTCAACTTCACCAGGGTCATCTCGCCTGATCTTATACCGCAATGCACCGCATACCGGGCATGCATTCAGATTCTCGTACTCCTCATCGCGGTAGAGTATGCAGTCATTAATGCATGCATGTATCTTTTGCACCTCTAATCCTAGAGGACAGACGATCTTCTTTGCCTCGTACGTACTGTCGGGCAATTCCTTTGGAAGCATCTTTTTTATCTTTTTCAGCAACTTTTCAAACGCCTTGTCCGATACACCATTCTCAGCCTTACATTGCAGCAAATCCAGCGTGGTACCCAGCTTTTTCTGGTCATCTGGCCCGAGCAAGATCATCAGTGGGTACATCCGGCGCCTCTTCGTCAGGCGCCTCTTCTCCAGGTTCTCACATTGTAGTACCGTCGTATTCATGAAACTCAGGATAGTTGTCATCGTCCTCTTCTTATTCATTGTTTTCCATTATGACCCCTGTTTCTCCGTGTTTGGTCCAACAATTATAGCCGGACATGAAACCGGACTCAAACAGGTGGATGTGAATGGTTTTTGATTTGGAGTAACCATTGATATTCTTACAAGCACAACATGGACAGTACATAAAACCATCCCGCTTATTTGCCTCAGCAACACGGATAAAATCTAGCACGCCGGTCATGAACTCCGGAGAGCGTCGGTCAACGTACATCCATTGTCGATTCATCTGCATTATGTAAATATATCCAAAACCATTACACAATAGCTATATATATATATATATATATATATATATATATATATATATATATATATATATATATAAGTTAAATGCTTTCTACTCCCGGGTGTAGCTACACCCGGGTCTCATATACCACCTTACGGAAGTATTTCTCATACTTTATCGGTTTGAGTATGTTCATATACTATATCTAAGATACCCCAAAACAAGTTTCATGAAAAAATTGCAATTGTCATAATATTTTACACTATATACTTGAAATACCGTCATATATGCATATAAAACAGAAGTATGTAGAATTTTTTACATACTACCTAAAAAGAAGTATCTATAGTATTAAAATAGCATTATATACTCCATACTACATGTTACATACCTCCCGGTATGATAGATACTCCATACATATGTGAAACACACGTGGGTGTAGCTACACCCGGGTGTAGTATGAATATGTCATATATATATATATATATATATATATCATGAATAGAGAGATACGTGACCAATTCATTAATACAAGTTCACCATATTTAAACAAATCTAATACATACTTCTCATAAACATTGATTAATTGAAACATAGAACTAGCTAAAGAATTTAAATCCAACGACAAATGCGATCAAAATTGCAACTAAGCTAATTATTGAACCAACAACATAATGATACCAAGCCTATTGACTAATGACATATTTTCTAAACTTTTTAAGCTTCAAGCGCATTGCATTCATCTTGATCTCGTGATTCAAGCGCATTGTCTCCATCTTGATCTCATTATTATCGACGACGTCGGCAATATTCAACTCCCATTTCATCTTCTTTTCGAGACGAACATCTTCACTTATTTTCAATTTAACTTTCAAATCATTGTTTTCTTTTACTAAAAACTCGACAATAGGGTCGGGCTCATTTTCCGGTTCAACTACCTCCTATATAAAAATATATTTACGTCAAGTTGGTCGGTATAATTTTTATAAACACGAAATTAAACAAACATATACTTATAACAAACAAATCGTACCACATCCGAATAATAGAGCGGGCGAGAACCGGTGTGGACAGATGTCAAAACCATGACACTATATATAACAAAAAGTTACACAAATAATAAAATTATACAAGTAATAATTATATAACTAAGATTTTTTCAAATAAAAGATAGAAACAAGAGGCTCACCGAGGTGGTGTCGGCGACGGGACGACGCGGGAGAGCGATGACGGTGAGGAAGGGGACTGGACGACACTACAAAAAACCACAAATCATACTTTAGTTTGAACTTAAAATGCATATAAAACAAATGAAATCCCTAACTTAGGCATTTCATCAAACACCTTGCTAGCACTACAAAAATCAAATGAGTTAAACTAGCAAGAAAATGAGCTAAATTTGAAATGTCGGAAGAGTAGATGAATGTGCTAACCCTTTTATAGGTAGGTGCAACCAATCTAGACAAATGTTAGAGAAAAAAGGGGTGAACTTGAGCTCTTGGGAGAGAAAAGAGAGAGAAAAATGAAGTGTGCCTGAGCTGAAAAAATGGAGATGTGGCTCGGGGTGGAGAAGCTAGCTAAATACAGTGAAAACTAAAGGTCCTAGCCATGGGGCTCACCACCGCAGCCCCTGCCCCCAAAACCTTTAGTACCGGTTGGTGTGTAACCAACCGGTACTAAAGGTCTCTTATTGACCGGTCCTGTTACCCTCCGCATGTCCGGCCGTTTGGACCGGTACTATTGTTATATTAGTACTGGCCACAAACCCGGTCGGAGTCTTTTTCTACTAGTGGACCTCCTTGACTGCGCTGAGGACGTGCGTCTCCTGACGAGCAAGAAGATCCTAGAGCACGACCACGCCGACGATGCCGACGTGGTGAGTGGTGAGCCTCTACAACGGCCTCACAAGGGACGTGTACAAAAACGGGGAGAGCAAGCTGTGCCAAGTGCGACAAGACTTGGAGCACCACTACAGCAGCAACTGCGTGCGTGTTTTTCTGTACGACTCATGGGCCAATATCAAGAGCAAGTACTTTAGGAGCCCATGGGCGCTTCTCGCTCTCGTTACCGTGATCTTGCGGGTGTACTTAAAAAAAAGGTAGCCCTTCGTGAAGGCCGGCCGGCATCGCGCGCGAGCCGCCACGTGCCCGCCAGATGCGAAGACCCCCGCGCGGCCGATACGAGACCAGATGCCCCCCGCGGCCCGCCGCTGGCTGTTGCACGCGGCCGTACAGAAGCCCCCCGCGGCCCCCGCCGTACGAAGCGAGCCTACGCGGAAGCGCTGGCTGTTTTTTTGTTACATCCCGCTTCGGTACACATTGTATGTACAGGCTGTACGGTACAGCCGTGTAGGCACACAAACTCAGCCGTACAACTACATTTAGTTTGTATGCATAACTACACTCAGATGTACAACTACACAGATCTAATTGTACAACTAGACAGATTCAGACGTACAGCTACACATAGTCAGGCAACTACACTGATTCAGATTTTACGTACAGCTACACAGACTCACTACACACACTCGGCCGTACAACTACACAGACTCAGGTTGTACGTACAACTAAACAGATTCAGGCGTACAACTACACAGAATCAGGTTGTACGTACAACCAGAGACTCAGGTTGTACAAACTATACATAACCGGAAGTAAAAAAAAAAAGTTCGTCAAGACCTATCAACATGGGATCTCATTTTGAAAATCTCGACGCGAGTAGCTCAAAAGTGAAAATGGTTCGTAATTTGAATAAACGGTTCTCGAGATATTTTGTTTTGAAATTTCGTTTTTGAAAAACTAAAGGGAAAAATGCCCTCCCACATCTCCCGTATCAATTTCTCTGTAATCCTCGTTCCCACTTTCGTTCTGTTAGCGACACTTGGCGGACATACAAACAACTAAGGGGGATCAAAACAAGCAGAAAGTGACACTTGTCACCACAGGAACGAGGGTAAAGTTCCCTTGGCAAAAGGAAACTTTTTTTAGTGAATTCCTGATCTTGCTTATCGTCGGAGACATCGTGCAGGCCGTGTATGCATTTATGGGGTTAGAACTTAACAAGAGCAAGCTCAAAGTGCGTTAAGCTTTCTTTTTATCAAGGAAGAAGAGGTTTAGCTCCAATATTTATTTTTTGGAGAAGTGGATAGCCCTAGGCTCAGGTTCATCGACGAGGGTGTGCGAGGTGGGCGAGCGCACAAGGCCCCCAAAATTTAGGGGGCCCTAAATCCTATGTACTATCTGGTGTGCAGGGCCATAGATTTTTTTTAGTTGTGCATCACCATAGATCTGAGTTTGAGTTCGTTCGTGGCAGGAACAAGATGGGCATGTACTATGGGTCAAACATGCGAAGGGGTAAGTGGTGTGTGTCCAACATATGAATACGTGTTGGACTGCTGGGTGACCTATTTTGACCCTGACCAGGGTCACGGGAAGGGAAGGGCACCATCGGACATAAGCTCTCATATTTTTCAGCAGTCCAACCTAAACAAAAATAACACCAGCTTTTGTTCACTCATTCGTTCGCTCATTCGTTAAGACAAGGTGCATATGTCTATTTAATTTTTTTCATTCTCTTTGCCTTTTAGATTAGGTTGCATTTGAGCTTCTGCCAATGTTAAAATATGTAAAAGATCAAAAGTTCATTCGTATGAGGAAAACCAGATCACCCATATCACTTTATTTCTAGCAACACTTTTAAATTTTAGGCCTCCATATATATTTTCGCACCGGGGCCCCCATTTTGTGGAGACGGCCCTGCCTAGCCTCTGCATCAGATTGATGTATGTGGCCACTTCATTGTATTGTTGAAAGTAAAGTTAAGGAATTATTACAGTTCATGAAACATAAGATACATGAATCAACCATCTGAACACAGCCACTACTAACGAAAGCTGGCCTAGCCTCAAATGATAGTCTATAATCAACCTGCGAACAACACCGGCTGTATAAGTCATGCGCAACCATCTTCAAACGATTGCACCCAATATGCATATTCTGACGGCGCTCCACCGGCTGGAGAAAGGATGGATAAGCTCGAATTTCGTTGAATACAAGTGAAACGTGAGCTGACTTTACACCCTTATACTTCCCCGCAAAAACAAGAAGAAATAAATAAATTGGATCCTGATGCTGTGTGTTTCCTTCGATGCCATGGATGAGCTACATCTTGCAACCGGGAAAATCAACCGACTGTTCCTGTGAGTTTCAACTGTTGGAGGAAACAAACAAATAAGATGACAAACAATAACAACATCTACAACCATAGATACTCTATGCAGTGAGATCTGGAGAAAAAATCATTAATTTATTAATATCGAACAGTATGTAGGTGCCTTACAACTTACAAGGTTATTATTTGGTTCCCTCCAATAGAACCCCTGTAGTAGGATTGGAGCGACGTTGCATGCTACTAGAACAAAAAACATTAGAGCATGCTTTCCAATCCATTCCATTGGGAAAACCAACCTCTTGTAACCGTACAGGTCCACCTGAAAACATATTGAATACATAACGGAGGGAAGGAATTAACCACAGTTGGGACTGATCAACAAAAAGAACTAAGAGTTAATTCCAAAAAACCACCACAATTTAACGGGAAGTCTAAAAATCCGCCAGTTCAGTGTAATTTCACAAAAATCCACCAACATTGCGCTGGTTCGTTCCAATGTACACTCATTCGGGAATTTGAACGCATTAACACGATTTCTGAAACGTGGAGCCCGCCGTCAGGCCCACGTGGCATGACGGAAACGGTTAAAGAAGACATATTTCAATTAGGGTTGTTTTTTGCAAAATACTCTTTTGTCTAAGGAAAAAAACTTCTAACCAGCTCTATCGTGCTCTCCTTCTCTGGCGACGGGCTGCTGTCGGTCTCCGCGCCGCCGTGGAACGAGGGCGGGGGGGGGGGGGGGGGGGGGGGGGGGGGAGCCTGCGCCGCGCCGCGCAACAGAGGAATTTGCCGCTCTAGTGGCGCATGCGCAAGGCGGCGGTGCCCCACCCGCATGCTCCAGTGCTCGCCAAGCCCCATCCCGACGCCGGCCTCGGACGTGAGGACGACGAAGGAGAGCGTGGCCGCGCCGCTCGCTAAGAAGAATGAGACCATGGCGGACGGGCGCCTTGGTCGCACAGGTCTAGTGGTGGGTGCCGTGAAGCGAAGCAGGAAGACGGCGACAAAGAATTGGTCTCCGCCGCCGGCGCCGCCACTCCCCACCCCCACCTCCGTCCCCGGACACCGGCGAAGCCATGCGCTCGAGGACGCTCTCACCAGCAACCCCCCAGTTCTGAGCTCTCTTCTTCCTCCGAGCACTAGAACGTGATCGGCATTCGGAGCGGGAGACTCTTCCACGGTGCGCCACCGCCCGCCGCGCGCGGTTTGCGCGCCGAGCCAAGGTCTGCGGCGCCAGGCGACGCGGCCGTCGCTCCCCGCGGCGATGCTGTGGACGGCCACGAGTTCTACGTTGTGGGAGGCGCGGAAGGAGCTGCGGCTCATTTCTGCGCCGACGTGCCGCTGGAGCATCAACAGCGCGTTACTGCGGGGCGACGGCGTCCTCAACGCTGGTGTCCCCAAGCATGGCCGCGAGCTCGTGCACTGCGAGACCACCCGAGACCACCATGGGAGAGGAGGCAGCGCTGAGCTAGCTGCCGGCGGCGCGGGGCGGGTCGACAAACAGGAGGATCAAGGAGCATGACCCCCTCGTCGAGGTGCGCTGCGACTGCGGTGGAGTCCCCCGCCCGGCGACGGCGAGCTCGTGCACTGCGTCCCCAAGCATGGCCGCGAGCTGCACATCGTTCGGCATGCTGCGCTTCCTCCGGCGAGGTCAACTTGCAGCCCCAGATGGGGATTTGTCTTTTCTTTTTTGAGAAAACAATATTTGCAAAAACAACCCCGAAATTAAACATGTCTCTCTTCACTTGTTTTTGTTTGCCACGTCACCCTGACAGTGGCCCGATTGTCAGATATCGTGTTAACACGTTCAAATTCCCGAATCAGTGTACATTGGAACGAGCCAGCGCAATGTTGGTGGATTTTTGCGAAGTTACACTGGCGGATTTTTAGACTTCCCGTTGAATTGTAGTGGTTTTTTGGAACTAACTGAAAGAACTAAGGTAAATAAAGAAATTTTGAAGAAAATATATAGATAAACTGAATTATATGAGAAAGACTACCACAAAACTTGGTGATTACATACATTATAAGGTAAGAAAAAATAGCCGCAAGAATTGTATTTCCTATTATTTTTCCTGATTTTCTTTATTATTATGTGTCCCCTTAAATTTATAAATTGTATGCTTTTGTAATATGTTTTTATAAATTTATAATTATGCTGATCCTTATTTTTTTAACTATGGGATAGTCTCCCTTTTTTCCATCTAAGTTTATTTGTTACTCACTCTGTTTCACAGTGTAATCACTTTTAGCAAGCTTAGGGAGTACAATGCAGTGCTAACCACTACAGGAAAAACCATAATTGCCGAGGCTGTCTATACGCCGACGTCTTTTGATGGGAGTCGTCTACATATATATAGGGCTTATGATGTGCGCCTTCAAAATGTCGTCGCCATATGCAAAGCCGTCGGCATAAACGGTCTTTGCCTACTGTTTTCTCCGATCGGCCGTCGACATATGGCCACTTATACCGAGGGTGGTCGTCCGCATGTTGACATGTCCTGAGGATTTCCTTAGACGGTGCTAGTAGCACTGCTATATATTGTGTACTATCTGGCCATTTCCCTTTCCTTGTGTTTTTGTATTCAGGAAAATAGAACATGAGACTAAAATTAGATTAGATAGATTACTTTTGTTTGTCGAGGGTCAAAGAAAACCGTTAAGTCGATTCCTCTAGTGAATTCCGCTGCCACACATTCAAAAAAAAAAAACGCCCCTTCATGCGTTTTGAAGTACATGTTTAGAGGCCATGGTTTCAATTTTTTGATGATTATGATTTGATTAGTTCGATTTCAGCGTTGCGGGGTGAGATATAGGCTCCAGCCGTGTCCTATGTGATGGATAGTTGATTTTTTATTAAGTAGACACGTAATTCCAAATATTTAAACTACTACGTACAAAAACTTCTAGTGTTACGAACCAGCAAGTAGATCCCCGCGAAGAAAATGCCAGCAGTACCGGCCGTAACGAAGGTGTAGCTCAGACTGTATAGTGACTTGTTCATACGCAGCCCTGAGTGCATGTCAATCAGAAACACCTCGTTAGTTACATGCTGATCGCAGTGATCAGAGGCTAAAATAATTGATTGACGAACTAAGTACCGAAGAAGAAATGTTAAAAAAAAAAAGTACCGAAGAAGTCGATTGAGAAGCCCAGAGCTAGTAAGCTCAACGCCGGGATGGACCACCACACCATTCTCTCATCGTGTTCCTGCATATGCAGCATGGTGGAGAGTTATTCGTCAGTGGAAAAAATTCTTGACGCCAAAAAGAATAGTGCGTAAACAACAAAATGGGTTTTGCTATTTCTCAGCTAGCTGAGAAATAAGCTACAGCCCAGCTAGGTCGTGGGCCGTCCGATTCCTCCCGCGCGCCAAGATCCGTGCGCTGTAGGTTTGTTTGATCCGGCCCGTTTTCCCCGCGAGCGCTGTAGGTTTGTTTCTGGGCCGCGTTTTTGTTGTGGGCCGCGTTTTCGGCTTCCCGCGAGTTTTTTGTTTTTGTTTTTTGGGCTTCTTTTTGTGCAGGTCGGGGGGCTAGTTGAATTTTTTCTTTTTTCGTTTAGATCCAGTAAACTTGTTTTTTTCTGGATTAGTTTTTTTCTGTTTTGCGGGGGGTTTTGTTGTTTTTTATTTTTTGTCCCTTTCATACATGGACATCATTTTGTAGGTTTTTTTTCTCATTTTTCTTTAGCAAAATTTTAAATTTTCTGAATTATTGTCATCTCTTTTTTTTGGTTAATTTTTTTTTGTTAAATTTTTATTTAGCTCCGAGTCAGTTTCAACTCGACTCGCAACTCACACATCTTCGCACCCATTTTTTTGTAGTTATAGCTAGTTTCAACTTGACATGCAGCTACCCGTATACATCCCCCTCGTAGCCAGTTACAACTCGACTCGCAACTCACACATCCTCGCACCCATTTTTTGTAGGTGTAGCTAGTTTTCAACTTGACATGCAGCTGCCCGTATACCCCCCCCCCCCCTCGGATTCAGTTGCAACTCGACTCGCAATTAGGGTTGCAATTGAGACTCTTATTTTTTATTTTTGTTGCAACTCGGCACGCAACTGACTTTTTCTCATTTTGATCCCCACCGACTCTGGGTGGGAGTCAGTTACACTTACGGTTGTAAGTGGGAGATCGGAGAGGGGTTTCATGTTACAACTCGACACGAAATTGACGTTTTTAATTTAAAAAATAAACTTTATCTTTTTTTATTCAGTTGCAACTAGGCACACAACCGCTACTCTAGTTGCAAAATAGGGGTGGGGCGGTAGTTGCAATTAGGGTTGCAATTGAGATTTTTATTTTTATTTCAGTTGCAACTCGGCACGCAACTGACTTTTTCCCATTTTTGATCCCCACCGACTCTGGGTGGGAGTCAGTTACACTTACGGTTGTAATTGGGAGATCGGAGAGGGGTTTCATGTTACAACTCGACACGAAATTGATGTTTTTAATTTTAAAAATAAACTTTCTCTTTTTTTATTCAGTTGCAACTAGGCAGACAACCGCTACTCTAGTTGCAAAATAGGGGGTAGTTGCAATTAGGGTTGCAATTGAGATTTTTATTTTTATTTCAGTTGCAACTCGGCACGCAACTGACTTTTTCCCATTTTTGATCCCCACCAACTCTAGGTGGAGTCAGTTTACAGTTACGGTTGTAATTGGGAGATCGGAGGGGGTTTCACGTTGCAACTTGACACGAAATTGACATTTTCAATTTCAAAAATAAACTTTCTCTTTTTTTTTATTCAGTTGCAACTCGGCACGCAACCGCTACTCTAGTTGCAAAATAGGGGGTAGTTGCAATTAGGGTTGCAATTGAGATTTTTATTTTTATTTCAGTTGCAACTCGGCACACAACCGATATCTCTGTTACAAAATAGGGGTGGTAGTTGCAATTAGGGTTGCAGTTGAGAATTTTTTTTAAAGAGAACAAAACCAGTACCAATGCGTAGATCTCGTCGAGGCGAAGATTTAGAAAGTTGAATAACCAAAAACGGAGCTACGGTTTAAAAGTTACGAGTGTTTGAAAATCTGTCTAACAGGGAAAAACAGAACCGCGAAAAAAACAGAACGGGCCGGCTGCGCGCAGATGGGCTGCTGCGCGCCCAGCGCCAGCGCTGGACAAGGCCACAAAAAAGCGCGCGGTGGGCTGTCGACTGGGGAAAAGCTTTTTTCCCAGTCGACTGGACCATAGAGACACCCCAACAAAATTGACTATCCTCCAAGGACAACTTGATGACGTAATATCCATTGCAAAAAAAAACTTGATGACGTAATATCAAGGAGAAATGTCGGTACAAGAGCTCTGCGATCTTAGCAATTTCGTCATTTCGGACAAAAGCTGCAGCGCTTTCAGGTATATTTTCATGAAGAGGAGGGGAAAAGTAAAAGTGAGATTTAGTGGCGCTGAAGGATGATATATACACCTTGAAGTGGACGATGACATGCCCGAACTGGAGCCCGACCAAGCAGGTGACGATTGCCATCAAAGAGCTGCATGCACGTTGCAATACGCCGTACGTGAAGAGGAACAGAAATTTCGTCAATGGCTAACTAAAGAAGATGACAGTGAAGTTCATACCTTAGGAGGCCCTCGGGGTCGAAGGGGGCTTCGCACCACGGCGGCGCGTCGGAGGGGAGCGGCCCGTTGCGGGGGGCGTCGATGCTGCACCACTGCAAGTAAGATCAAAGGATGGGACATGCTTCACCCGACTTGTTTGAGTTCTTGTGGTTACAGTGGACTGAATATATACTGCAAGTAGTGTTACCTCAGTTTTCAGATAGACCGGGCGTGTATAGAGATGCTGGACCCCAAGAAGACGCCGATCGATCATGCCAACGGCGTTGCAACCTGGTCCTGTATGCCTTCTCGAGTCACATTTCACCTGCAACAGATTAAAAGGCAATTCATAACATTTCCTTAACAAAGAATATCCATACTGAATATCAACAGATAAAGAAGAAGCCCACCACAAAATGCTTCACCGTGGAGTCCGGAGACGTGACGTCATACTCCCAGTCTGGCACGTGCAAACCGTACAGAATCACCGTGTATGCGACCGTGAGGACCAAACCCACAAACCTGCGCGCAAGGAAAGTAATTACAGGAAAACAAATACTGTCGCCGTACCCAAATTGAAGACGTTTTGGTGGGCAGTTTTAGCACACCAAATGACCAAAATGTTTTATGTTTGGGGACAGAGGGTAGCTTAAATAACGACGCATTTGTATACATAACAATGTACTCCCTCCGTCAGTTCCAAAATAAGTGTCTCAATTTTGATAGAAAATAGATGTATGTAGACACGTTTATGTATACGTACATCCACTTTCTATCAAAATTGAGACACTTATTTTGGGACGGAAGGAGTACTCTATATGCTCACAGCTGGTGACGGTATTTTCTGACTAGTCTGTAGCTGGGGCCCACGTCATCCCTGCTGCCACCCCTTAGCCAAATTTCGCATAGCGCCACTGCTAGGTATGCCACTGCAATTCTCTGCACCAAGTGACATATACGCCACATCAAATAACTAATTTCTTTGCTTATTATGCATGCTCACATGCGTGTTTTCATGAATAAATAAATATGTATAGATAAATAAATAAATATGGTTGTTCTCGACCGAACTGGGACTTATTATGTTCATTGTTAGTACTCTTGCTGGTAGAGATACCTGTAAGACGCCCATTAACCGTATTTTACGAATATCAACCCCATACGTAAGATCATGTACGCTGTGAAAGAAGCCACCTTGAAAAACACAAATTCATTGCATCATTTTTCGCACAGTTTGCAGCTATAGTATTATTACGATGACACTAAAACATATATGCTCAAGCTGCTATAAACTTGCTATGCTCCTAGGGAAAACATACTCTGCCCTAATCAAATACAATAAATGTACTCATTTGTCCTATATTATAATTTTTTTTGGCAAACTCTTCTACCTTGCCAAAAGGTTTTATAATATGGGACAGAGGAAGTACATCTTAACCTTGTATACAAAATGTAACCCAGAAAATTATGTGTGTAGATACACAATTATAAATGTACAGAACTGAACTATATTTGCCATAAATTAGTCAAAATAGTCTAAATACCAGAGTTGTCATGTCGTCAGGTGAACGTCAGCATCTAAACACAAGTGTATTTACCTTGAAGCAGGAGGCCGAGAAGAAAGAGCTTTGTAGCCCTGAGCATAGCCTTCTTGGTAGCCAACACTCTGTTTGGCAACCTCTGCACAAAGCATGGATTAGCCACTGATGCTAGACCTTTTTAAAAAGCAATGCTATTCATCATGGAGTTGAATTCCCAATGGCTGTTAGCGAGTGAAAAATTTGTCGTATGAGTAATACTTTGTAGGAGAAAGCCAAAGAGACTCCCACAATGAAGAGGAAGAAGGGGAACACGAAATCCGCTAGTGTGACTCCGTCCCATGGAGAATGGCTTATCGCGGGGACGAGACCGCCGACATCGTCCACAATGATCATCAGCTGTAATGTTTGAATATTTCATAAAGTTACTTAGGTTCAAACAAGATTAAGACAGTCGGCTAAGGGTCAAAGCATCTTATATATGTTTCAAGCAATCCCAGCAATGTTTCACAAGTTTCAGAATTCAATGTTGAAGTTTCAAGCAAGTCTAAGAAAGTTTTAATTCAGTCATAAGCCCAATAATTCGACAAATTTTCATATGCCATGTTTTCAAGATGTAAATAAGTAGTTTTTCTAGCTTCAAATAGAAATAATATCTTCAAAAACAAATAAATATGTTGCCTACCAAAAACAAATGACTTTCTATAGTCGAGATACAATTGTACAATTAGCAGAAACTCATTTGCATGTATTTGGGTTTTACCTACACATTTTTCTTGCAAAATAATGTCGCTAGATTAGAATAGACTAACCACTAGTGCTATTTTAGAGAAAGAATGTTACAGAGCAACAGAGGGTTAAAAAAAGCTTGACCGTCGTGAGCCCACAGGTGGCCTATTCTAGGAGGTGGATATCCTTGGGCCAAGTTGGCCCAATGGGATTTAATTGCGTAGGCCTAAAATACATACTTGCTCTCTCTGTGCTTCGAATGGACTGTTTTATTCCGTTCAGAAGTATACTCCCTCCATTCTACATTAAATGACTTTCATTTGTCTATGTGTGGTTGAATCTAGATATGTTATATGTATAAATACATCCACTTATAGATAAATGTAAGTCACCTAATTTGGATCGGAGGGAGTATATATATTCAGTATGTACCTCTTATGTAGCTCGGTTGAAAATTATCGTGCTTGATCTAAAGCTAGCTCGAAATTGACTCGACATAGCAAAAAAAATTACAACTATAGCTTGGTTTTCTTTTTCTTTTGAGATGAAATGATTTGTGATTGATGTGCTTAGACGTGAGATCTTTTAGCCTTTTACATGCAAATATATATGTATATATATTAAACAGTAAATCATGAACATTTACATCGTGTGGTATGTGGATTGTGAAATTTCTTTATGTCTGGCTCGAAGGTGGCTAGAGATGGGACAGAGATCATAACTCTTGAACTGAGCTTGCTTTTTTTTATACGAATTGGAATGTGTAGCTCGTTTAAAGTCGAACTTTTTTGGAGTTTCTGCCTTATACTCTTGAGAAAAGCCGACACCGCCAAAAGAGGTCCAGGCAGCAAATGGTTCTTATTTCAGTGTTTTACGTCATGGATTGCGCCGCCATGCAAGAAGCTATAATGCTTTTGTGCTTTGTGACCTGTACTGATTACGAAACGGAGATAGCTAGAAATAGAAGAAAATTATAGCTGACCGCCACGGTGATGCCTCTGAAGACGTCGAGCGAGACGAGGCGCTGCTGCCTCGGTGCCGCCATCCGGGGACTTGTCGTCGTGCCGCCGCCGACATCCCCAGCCTCGACGTCGGGAAAGTGGTTCTCGTCTCCCTCCCAGAATTCGGTGCCGCCGCTGCCATGGACGATGACCTTCGTCCCTGCCATTCTGCTGATGCTGAGCTAATACTCTGAGCTTTCACTGTTCCCTCGCTGCAGATTTATACTGGAGCGACACTTCGCCTTTCTGCTGCCTTCCATCAGCAAAACCGTATCTATTTCTGTTGAACTTTATATATTCGTATACGAGCAACCATCCATGCAGATGACAGCTAAATCTCAGACAACATGGTTGAGTTCTTAACAAAAAATAAAGGACAGGACTACATGGCGGCGCCCCATATTTTCTCTTCCGTGTGGCGGCTCCTTTCCATGCATGCATGCAGTGACGTCACCCATGACATCGTTTAGATTCCCTTTATTGTTTGAATTAAAAATGATTAATCTTATTCAAAATCCGTTTTCACTGTTGGCTTAGTCGTGATTAAATCTACAAAAATAGATCCCATGTTGGCATGTTTTGAACACTTTTTTTTTCTTCTAGGTTATCACATTATAGTAACTTGGCTATCAGGTTTCTATACACCATTCTACACCAATATAAGGTCAAATGATACTATTTTATATGGAACGGTATCATTTGTTGGATCTTAAAAAACTGAAACTCTTACTAACTAGTTGTACATATCATTGCAATGTGTAAAAATATCTAAAAATTATATTATAACCATGTATAATTATCATGATAATTGTTTAATACTAATCTGGTACATATAGTGTTTAATCTCATAACTGATGTGACGGGAAAAGTTCATCACACTCGATTGTAGATGTGTTTTAAGTGTTTCAAAACATCTACAAATTCATGTAGGAACTATGTATAATTATCTTGATAATTGTTTGTGTTAATCTGATAGGTACAGTACCACAATCTGGTAACTGATGTAGAATTTTTATTTTCATCTAAACATATTAACAATGGATTTAGTTTCGAAGCCCTCGTCGAGACAAATTTAACGGTATAAGCAGATGGCTAATCGGAATAACGGTTTAGAAGATAAATCATTTTAAATTGTTGAATTTAGTAATTAATGCGTATACTGCTGCATGCATGCATGTGCTCTTCCTTCCTATAGGGGAAAGTCACGCAAATCAGCCGCCGCATGTGGGGGCATCTCCGTGTGGCGCTTCACACTATCTTTTCCCAAAAATAAATTAAGCCTTCTCAACGATTTCGGTCGACCAACTCCCTTACAATTGTGGCAGCTACGTATGACGTATGATGATACTGCACTTCATCTTTCAGGGGTTTGATCGGTTGATAACTTAAATGTAATGATATATAATGATTAAAATAAAATCAGAATGTATATGATATCTGGATGTCGCAATGTAAGAAAAGTCATCTCGTGAGCGTAAACTCATTATATTCATGCGCCAAGAGAAAACATGCTTAGGGCTTGTTTCGTTCGTATGATTATATATAAACTTGGATGTTTAATTCACTGGAATAGTAAATACACAGGAATCATATTAAACATGGTCAAATCAAAGTGCACTAACTGAATATTTATATTTATGATGTGATAATTCCACTTAACATTTTGGTCTTGTTCTTCGTGTGTAGGAATTTGAAAAAGGGGTCCAGGTGTATTGTAAAAAAATTGCCCTATTTTTTTCTATCCTATCCTATGTTATTCCTACTATTTTTTTCTTCGAACCAAAGGCCCTGTCAGGCTGTCACTTTTTGTTTCTTCCTGTTCATCTCGGACCGAAAGTATATCTTCGAGAAGAATGACGTTTTTAAGCCCTCTAATTAAATGTTGATCTGATGATAAGAACATGGTGGACAAATTTTCAATATGTCTTTATCCCTTATTGTTACCTCTAGATATTAATGCTTGCATGAACTTACTGATCAAAATTAAATTAGAAAACACCCGGTGAAGAATCAGATGTTTGTAGTACAATGAAGGAAAAGGTGATCATCAGTCAACACCCATGGAGCGTATCCTTTTTTATATATATGCTCATCAAAATCATACCATATCTCTAAGTAAGGTAAGGTATGCCCTTCAACACCTAGCACTAGTAGGAAAAAACCTACTGCCGGCGAACTGATTTTTGCTAGTGCTGGCGAATAGAGCTTCGTCAGCACGGTCTCATCAGTGATAACAGCTACTCCTGGCGAACAGAGAACGTTCGCCAGGGATAAGATTATACTCATGGCGCACAGGCCGGAAAGCGCGCCAGCAGTAGTAGGGGTACCCCTGGCGAATTATACGTCCCTGTTCGCCAGCAGTAGTAGGGGTACCCCTGTCGAGCTCTTGTTTCTGTTCGCCATTGCTATTATTTTTTAAATTATTTTTTTCAGTATATATTGTTGACAATTATTTGAATTCTACAGAAAATATTTGAATTGTACAGCAAATTTCAGTAACAAATTCATTCCAATAGGCATATGGTAAGTACCAAATATATTTCAATAGCCAATTGTACAGTATTCAATACTTCAGTTACAACATTACATCAATACTTCAATTACAACATTACATCAATCAACTTAAGTCTGAAACTTAACATCAATCAAAGTCTGAAACTTTACATCAATCAAACTTAAGTCTGAAGTGTTGATGTCCTTGGAACCGCATCAGCGTGTCGACGTCGTTGTTGCCGCAACCCCGCTATAGTTGTCGGCATCACCACAATTCAGAAGCAACTGAAACATTATAAAATTTAGAAGCAATTGAAACATTATAAAATTCAGAAGCAATTCAGAAGCAACACATGATATTTTCATATTCTAATGTTGAGAGTTACACATTCACATTAAATTCAACTCAACGGGAAGGGTGGCATAGGGTATTTAGCAAATAAGAATGATGCCTTATACTTAGAAGTGACACATGCTTCAGGGATGGAGCAAGTGAGCCAGGTAGGATGCACGGGATCTGTGCACTCATGCATATCACAAGGCTCACTCGCCCCACCCCTGGAACACACTCATCGGCATATCAAAAGATGGTAAACACTAGAGCGAGAAGGTAAAATGCAAGTTAAAAAACACTCAACAAAAACAAGCAAGGCCTCATACGGAATTGATCACACACACATGAACTTCAGGGACGGTGTAAGCGAACAACATGGAATGAACACTGCATATATGTTCAGACAACATGGTTCACTCACACCTCCCTAAAGATGCAACATGCAACCATCTGTTTAATCATCGGTCAAAAGTCATCATCAAATCATCATCATGAAAATAAACAACAAGAAACTAGGGTAGGCCTCATATTGGACTGCTGACAGACACTATGCTGTGCACTTCCAGGATTGATGCTATTCAACCAAGTGTTGTGCACTCACTGTTTGTGCAATGTACGAGGTTATAATAGCAACAACTCTGGCAGTGTTGTACGAAAGCAGTTCTAATTATAATTGATGCACACGGTGGTGTTGTTGGGAAACCCCAAGAGGAAGGTATGATGAGTGCAGCAGCAAGTCTTCCCTCAGTTATGAAACCAAGGTTATCGAACCAGTAGGAGATGAAGAACACTTCTGAAGGTTGTCGGTGACGCCGTTTACGATCACCAACGAACCTGCACACAGCACAATCAAAGTACTTTGCCCCAACGAAACAGTGAGGTTGTCAATCTCATCGGCTTGCTGTAACAAAGGATTAAACGTATGTGTGGAAGATGATGTTTGCAGAGAATGAAAGAAAGCAGTTTGCAGCTGGTTGTATTATCAGTTTAAAGAAAAGGACCGGGGTCCACAGTTCACTAGTGGTGTCTCTCCATAAATAATAATAATAATAGCATACACGTGGGTAAACAAATTACAGCTGGGCAATTGACAGAATAAAGAGCTGCACAATGATGCATATACTAATGTCATGATGGTCTAGTATGAGATTCATTTGGGCATTACAACAATATACATAGACCGTTCCAACCGCATCTATGACTAATAATCCACCTTCCGGTTAGCGTCCACACCCCTTTCAGTATTAAGTTGCTAGCAACAGATTATTGTATTAGGCAAAGTGTGTAACGTAAGTAATACAATTATCCTTAGACAAAGTACTACTGTTTTATCCCTTATAGCAACAGTACATCTACAATCTTAAAGCTTGATGTCACTACCCCAGATTAAATAGAGACATGAACCCACTATCGAGCATAAATACCCCCTGTTGGAGTCACAAGCATCTACTTCGCCAGAGCATCTACTAGCAACGGAGAGCATGCAAGATCATAAACAACACACAACATGATATATTATGAAGCAAATGACATAGTATTCAATATCCATCGGATCCCAGCAAACACAACATGTAGCATTACATAAAGATGATCTTGATCATGATAGGCAGCTCACAAGATCTAAACATGATGGCACTGTCGAGGTGTGATTCCCACGAAGCTAGGGATAGTCACTCTCTGAGGAGAAGTTCGTGGAGGGGACTGAACACGTTGGTCTACAACCCTCGACCGGCCCGGCGACGATGCTCGACGAGCTCGGAGAGGGACGGCACGACAGAGACGAACACCAACCCGTACCCAAGTTCACGGCCCTCTGGAGGAGGTAAAACCGCTACTCCTGCTTGTCTGAATTGCGCTGTAGAGGGTACAGTACAATGAGCTTGCCGAGGGCTCACTTGCGGCAGTGCAGAGCTCAAAGAGGGAAGCTGAGGTCTTCTTCCTCCTTCAGTTCGCTAAGCTAGGTTAAGCTATGGTGCGATTAGTCGATCCCTTGCTACGGAGGGGTTCCCTCTCCTTTTATAGGTGCCTCGGGCCTCATCCTTGCGACCTGCGCAGCGGAAGGGTTCCCACATGGCGACGACACGGAGGAGTGGGGTGCCCCGCGGCTGGGTTGTCCATGGACTCGGTCCATGGTCGTAAAGCCTGCCCGTGACGCCAGAAAGCCACCGTCCACGCAGGACGGCCAGCCGGTGCTGCAGAGATCGTGGGGGTGCCCACTGTGACGTCGTCCTTGGAGCGTAGCGCCGGCCAACTGCTTTATCACCAAAGAGGAAACCCTCGTAAGCCGGCGCAGGGGACACAGCTTTGTTGACTCCTTTAATCACCAGAACGGCAACTGCGGCGCCGTCGTCATCGCGCGCAGACGCGCGCGTCACTCTGCGGCGCGGTAGTGGCCATGTGCGCCTTGAAGTGGTTGCTTCGTAGTGAAGTATCTCCACACGGCCTGGCGGCCTTGTGGAGGGATTTGTGTTGACCCTTCTCCAGGGGAGAGGGCCCTGCAGAGGGGCAGCCTCGGGAGGGGCCTCTTCAGGCCTCCGCTGCCCCCTTCAGCCCTCTCGAGGGTCTCTCCAAGCGTTTTGCTTGGTCCTTAGTCGTCTCATCGACTCTGTCGCGTGTGAGGGCTGTGGAGAGTGGGCTCTGCACACCCTGGATCCCACTGGGCCGACAGTAGCCCCCGGGCCCATGACGGGCACGGCGAGGCCCATCGGGTCCAGACGAAGCGTCGTGGGTCCAAAATGTCCGGCCGGCCCGTGACACGCGTCGTTCGGTGGTGAGTTTGCGGCGACTCGGTTTCTCCGGTAGAAACGTGCGTCGTGGGGGGTCCCACCACGACCACCATGACCACGCCTTGGTAACTGCCCAAATGGGGTATAAAGCTGCGCGTCGGTCCGAACTGCAGTCATTACTCCCATTCCGCGCATCCAGTCTTCTAGCTCTCGGCCTCCTAGCTTTCCTTCTCCGGCGAACTCTTTCCTTCTCCGGCGCTCCGCTTCTCGCACCTTCCTTGACAATGGGCGGACCGAAGGGCAAGGCGGCGATGGGGTCGCTCCCCTCCGATGCGCAGGGAGAAGAGGCGCTTGGCCCCGCTCTGATCGGCGAGCGCGTCAATGCGACGGCGCTGGACAAGATCCAGCACCTGGTCGCCGGGAAGACCAATGAACACGGCGCCAGCGCCATCCGGGCCGCCAAGCTCGGCCGTCTCCCGGCGGGGTTTTTCCCCATCTTCCTTCACACCCTTTTCGCCGGATTGGTGCCTCCGTACTCGCCCTTCTTGGAGGCGGTTCTGGAGTTCTACCAGATCCATCTCCTTCATCTACACCCCAACGCCATCCTCGTCCTCTCCATTTTCGCCTACTTGTGCGAGGCCTATTTGGGGGTGCAGCCCTCGGTGGCCCTCTTCAGGAGCTTCTACGCGCTCCGGAATTCCGTGAAGTCCGAGCGGACGGGATGCGTGTCGTTCCGCATCGTGGACGGCATGGGGGACGTCTACATCCCCATGTCGTGGAGCGGCGAGAAGCCCGTCACGGCGGTGGTGAAGAAGGTGGACGACTTCAGGCAGAAGTGGTTCCTCATCGGCGCCTCATCACGGAGCTCCTTCCTCGACACCCCGGAGGCGCCGCCCGTGAAGAATACTCACTGGGGCAAGCAGGTCTTCCAAGGTCCACAGATAGGGGACCTCGTGGCGCGCATGAGGATGCTTCGGGAGAACGGCCTTACCGGCCAGATGATCGCGGAGGACTTCGTGCGCCGCCGCATCGCGCCTCTACAGGCGCATAAGAAGCCGATGTGGATGTACTCGGGCCCCTCCGACCCGATGCGACTCCACCCCTGCGACCATTGCCCCGCCGTCGTCGAGACCATCATGGGCGGCCTCTTCATCAACCCCGACGTGCCCGTGGCGATCGCTGCGGAGCTGAGGCCTCTTCATCAGATGAACCTGGCTCCGCGCCTGGCGATTCTGGAGCAGATGCCCACCTTCACCCCGCTAGGCCTGGCGGGGGAGGAGGAGGAAGAGGGGCCCATGCCCATGGCGAGAGGACCAGATGTTGCGGAGTCGCCGTACGCATCTGACGCCGAGCAGGGCGACGCGGCGGCTGGGGCCATTCCGTCTGCAGGCGGCGCGAGCTCGTCAAGGGCCGCGCCCCCTCCTGAGGAGGTCTTCGAGCTCTCGTCCAGCGATGACGAGGAAGCCGAGGCGGGGCGACAGGAACCCCGGACCAAGGCGGCCCACGACAGGCCTGCTGGGGAGCCCCCGAGCGCTCCCCTCAAGAGGAAAGCTGAGGCGGCTCCGGAGGGATCCGGAGTCCGGGCCACGCCTTCTTGGCGTTCGTCCGGCATGGCGTGGGTTGACACCCGCGCCAAGAAGGCAGGGTAAGTGTTTCTAATTTTGTTCTCCTTCTTCGGTCTTTGCTTGTTTGCTCCCTCTGACAGATCTTCTTGTTCTCTGCCAGCGACCCGGCGCCTGCGAAGCGCCGAAGGCTCCGCAAGGCGGCGGATGTGAAGAGGACCGCTCCGGAGGCCGCGGCAGAGGCCGCAACAGAAGAGGCCTCGAGGCCTGCGGAGGAAATCCCTGCAGGCCCTCGCGGGGATGCTCCTCAGGCTGAGGCGACCGCGCCGCCTCTGGAGGAGGAGCGCCCTGAGGAGCGGGCGGAGAAGGCGCCCACTCCGCTGCGTGCTGCGACTCCGCCAGTGCAGCAGGAGGCCGCGGCAGGCACTACATCGGCCCCGAGCCCGCCACAGGCCGACGAGACGGTAGGAGCAGATCTCCCGCCGCCCCCGCCAAGCACCGCGGCGGAGGAGGAGGCAGCGGCTACGGGGCAGACCTCTCCTGCCCCGGGAACCCAGGACGAGGTGCCGCCTGAGGGGGGCAACGCCGGCGCGCAGAACGCGGGCGCCGAGGCGGGAGACACGCCGCCAAGCCCTCAGGCCCGCGCGGAGGCTCCCCGCTCTAAGCTTGACGCAGGCGCAGGGCCTTCCGCTCCGAGCGGGACTTCCCAGGCCCTTGCCCTCGGCAGCTGGGACTGGAGCAGGGGGCGTCGTGACGTCGCCTTCCGCCTGCTGCGGGAGTCCCTGGAGGGGCTGGAGGCCCACCTCGCCTCGGAGGACCGGGAGCTTGCCCGGCAGCGAGACGAGCTCGCGGAGGCTTGGGCCGCGTTCCACGCGGCTGTGGAGGCTCGCCGGCGGAGCGACCTGGCCCTGCAGGCGGAGTGCGAGGAGGCGCTGCGCTTCGCCGAGGAGGTCCGCGAGGGCGCCATGCGCGACGCCGAAGAGCTTCTGCAGCCCTTGAAGGCCGAGCGCTGGGCAGCGGCAGAAGACTTGGCCGCGGCCAGGGCAGAGCGGGAGGCTGTGGAGCACTCCCTAGCAGCCAAGCACCGCGAGCTTGTCGAGCTCGAGGCCAAAATCCTCACCGATTCTGAGGCCGTGCGGACCACCCTGGAGGGGGTCCGTGCGAACTTGGAAGCCAGGGGGCAGGGCCTGGTCGAGCGCGAGGAGGACGTGCGCCGCCGCGACGAACAGCTGGCGTTGAGGGAGCAGGAGCTGTCGGGGCAGCGCGCCGCCCTCGAGGCCCGCGAAGAGAGCCTGGCCGCGGCGCTCAGCAAGCATGAGCGTGAAGTGTCCACCCACAAGGCGAGCGTGGAACGCTTCAACGCGCGGTTTGCCGAGCAGAAGGAGGAGGCGGCGAAGAAGCTCCAGGAGCGGGAGAAGGAGTACCGCGCCGCCGTCTCTCGAGACTACAGCGAGAGGTTCTCCAAGCAGGAGAGCCGCTTCAAGAAGAGGCTTGGCGAAAGCGGCGCCCGGATCCACCAGCTCGAGAATATGAACGCCACCCTCGTCACCAAGGTGAAGCGCGAAGCGGATCGTCGCCGTGTTGCTGAGGAGGCTCGCGAGCGCACGGCGCAGGACCTCGCCTCCCTCATGGCCGACATGGAGGAGATGAACCAGCAGGTGGGCCCTGCTGTGGAGAAGGCGGTGGAGGCCGCTGAGAGCGCTTAGGCGCTGATGTCTACGCACGCTTCTATTCTCGTAGACAGTGTTGGGCCTCCAAGAGCAGAGGTTTGTAGAACAGCAGCAAGTTTCCCTTAAGTGAATCACCCAAGGTATATCGAACTCAGGGAGGTAGAGGTCAAAGATAACCCTCTCGAACAACCCTGCAATTAAGATACGAGAAGTCTCTTGTGTCCCCAACACACCCAATACACTTGTCAGATGTATAGGTGCACTAGTTATGCGAAGAGATAGTGAAATACAAGTAATATGGATGATTATAAGTAGTAATTGCAATCTGTAATAAAAATGGCAGCAAGCAAACATGTAGCAGAACTTGTTGGAAACGGTGTTTCAATGCTTAGAAACAAGGCCTAGGGATCCTACTTTCACCAGTGGACATTCTCAACAATGACATCAAAGTTAAATAAATAAACACTACTCTCAAACACTCTCATGTTGGATAACAAACACCATTCATTGTGTAGGGCTACAAGAGCACCCTCAAAGTCAGAGTAAACTAACACCAACAACGTCATAAAGGAATCACACACGGTGCACACACTGTCACCGTTACAACCGTGAATAACCCCGGAGTTCATATTAAAGTAACCTCTAGAGCGCATAATAGATAAAGAGTAGCATCACATATTCAACTAGATTACAAAGCTCATGATCACATAAAAGATCACATCATGGGAGAGAGAGATAGACCACATAGCTACCGTAGATCCCGCAGCCTCGGGGGAGAACTACTCACTCCTCATCATAGGAGTCAGCAACGGCGATGGAGATGGCGGTGGAGTCGATGGAGATGGCTCCGGGGGGCAATTCCCCGTCCCGGCAGGGTGCCGGAACAGAGAGTTCTGTCCCCCGAATCTTGTCTTCGATGGCGGCGGCGCTCGGGACCCGTGGAGGAAATATTGCACACCGTGTTAGGGTTTTTAGTCTGGGGGGTATTTGTAGGCGAAAGGGCGAAGTCGGTGGCGCCCCGAGGGGCCCACACCTGGTCCTCGCGCGGCCAGGAGTGCTGCCGCGCGAGCACGTGGTGGCGCCGCCTCGGTGGCCCACTTCGTCTCGTGTTCAGCTTTCTGGAACGTTCCCGATGAAAAACTGACTTCAGAAAAGAAATCGTCCAATTCCGAGAATATTTCCTTAAGTACTTTTCTGAAACCAAAAACAGCAGAAAACAGGGAACTGGCACTGTGGCATCTTGTTAATAGGTTAGTCCCAGAAAATGCATAAAACTATATAAAATGCATATAAAACATGTGATAACTTGGTATAATATAGCATGGAACATAAGAAATTATAGATACGTTGGAGACGTATCAACATCCCCAAGCTTAGTTCTACTCGTCCCGAGTAGGCAAGAACGATAAAAGAAGAATAATTTCTGAAGTGACATGCTTAAACACAATCTTGATCATAATATAATGTAAGGCTCATGTTATGAATGAAGTGACTCAAGGCAATGATCTATAGTTTGCTAACAAATAGACAAGGAGTAAACAACTACATCATATAAGTAAAACTTTTCATGAATAGTATTTCAAACAAGCATCAAAAAGATTTGCATAAGAGTTAACTCATAAAGCAATATTATCTAAGCAAAAGAGCATTGAAGCAACACAAAGGAAGATATAAGTTTCAGCATTGGCTTTCAACTTTTGAACATGTATATCATATAGATAGTTGTCAACACAAAGAAATATAACAAGTGCAATAAGTAAGCATATAAGAATTGTTGCACACAGTTGACACAAGTGTTTGCTTCGGGGATAGAAAGAAGTAGGTAAAATGACTCAACATAAAGTAAAAGATAGGCCCTTCGCAGAGGGAAGCAGGGATACAAGCATGTGCTAGAGCTTCTTAGTTTTATAGGTTTTTGAAATCATATAGAGAGCATAAAAGTAAGTTTTGAGCGGTGTTTGTCGTTGTCAACGAATGGTAATGGGCACTCTACCCCCCTTGTCAACCAGACTTTCAAGAGCGGCTCCCACGAAGGACATTATTTCTACCAGCAAGGTAGATCATCCCTCTTATCTCTTTTGTTTACACGTATAGTTAAAAACTGTTGTCATTGCTTGACTGATTGGATCAGGGCAAAAATGTGAAGAGATTGCAGCGGTTAAAGTTGTAATTAATTGGGACTGGGCACCCCATTTGCCAGCTCTTTTTGCAAAGTTAATGGATAAACGGTGTATATGCCACTAGTCCGGTTGGTGAAAGTCTGTCTAAAAGCAAATGACAAGGTTGATATCCGTAACACCACATACTTCCTCATGAGCTAATAAACATTGACACAAATAAGAGATAATATGTTTTGAATAAAAGGTAGCACATGAAGTATTTACTTGGAATGGCAGGAAATACCATGTAGTAGGTAGGTATGGTGGACACAAATGGCATAGGTTTTGGCTCAAGGATTATGGATGCACGAGAAGCATTCCCTCTCAGTACAAGGCTTTGGCTAGCAAGGTTGTTTGAAACAAACACAAGTATAAACTATGACAACAAGACGTATATAAAAACATATTGCAAGCATTATAAAACTCTACATTGTCTTCCTTGTTGTTCAAACACTTTAACTAGAAAATATCTAGACCTTAGAGATACCAAACATGCAAACCAAATTTCAGCAAGTTTTACGGTAGTTCCTCACTAATAAGTTTTAACTACATGATGTAAAAGCTTAAACATGATCTACTTGAGAGCTCAAAACAATTGCCAAGCACCACAACATGCAAGATAACAATCCATAAGAGCATGTATATCTTTCTTTATACCATCTACCACATTTAGCATTTTCTGTTTCCAACCAAACACTAATCAACTTATTTAAAAGATAAACTCTCCAAGTAATTAAACAATGAGATATGAGAGTATGATATAATAAAGCTAACAGCTCTAGCAAGAGATGCATGAAAAACAAGAGCTAGAAACCATTGAAGTAACATAGAAGAATACTCAACAAATATAAGTGAAGAATACGAGTATTCATAAGAAAAAGCGGAGCGTGTCTCTCTCCCACAACGGAATGCTAGGATCCATTTTATTCAGAGAATGAAAATAACAAAAAAAAAAAACCAACGCTTCAAGAAAAGCACATAAGAAGTGGCGGAATTAAAATATAGTTTCACTAGAAAGGACCTGATAGTTTGTTGATGAAGAAGGGGATGCAGCTTTGACGCTTGAGTCTTCTTGAAATATGTTGGGGATGAACCACCGGGGCATCCCCAAGCTTTGGCTTTACTATCCTCTTGATCACATCATATCATCCTTCTCTCTTGATCCTTGAAAACTTCCTCCACACCAAACTTAGAGTAAACTTCATTAGAGGGTTAGTGCACGAAAAATTATGATATTCTGTAGGAACACAATTGCTACCAATGCTACTGGACATTAGCTACAGTCACTGATACTTCATAGGATAAAAAGATCCAATCAAAATAGCAAAAGAGGCATTGCAAAATAAATGGCAGAATCTGTCAAAAACAGAACAGTCCGTAAAGACAAATTTTTTCGAGGCACTTAACTTGCTCAGATCAGAAAACTCAAAACTAATGAAAGTTGCATATATATCTGAGGATTACGCACAAAAAAGGGCAGATTATTTGGATTTTTCTGTGAGGAGTTACGAATTAAATGGTGAACAGCAGAAAACTGTTTCTGCGCAGGAATCCAAATTTAGCATCAACTTTCTACTAGAGACTTAACTTGGCACAACTTTGCAATAAAATAAAGATACAAAGGAATTGCTACAGAGGTAGGACAAGTCCTTGACACAAACAAAATAAAATAACAGGAAATAAAAGTGGGTTGTCTCCCATAAACTCTTTCTTTATAGCCATTAAGATAGGCATAGTGATTTTTATGATGCTCTCATAAAATGAGAGTTGAAAACCGAAGAGAGCATCAAGAGGCAAATATCAAACACATTTAAGTCTAACCCTCTTCCTATGAAAAATAATCTTGTAAAGAAACAAGTCATGAAAGCACAAAGCAACAAACATAGGAGAGCAAAACAAGTGCAACTTTAAAATTTTCAACATAAAGAGGGGAAACTTAATATTGTTGAGATACATAAAACCATGTTTCCCTCTCTCATAATAACTTTCAGTAGTAGAAATAAATTCAACCATATAACCACAAGAATCATTCAACTTAGATAACATAGGCACATAAAGAGGATCATTAAATTTATTTTGGAATTCATTAGCATGCTTCCCTCTTTCAAAATAGTTATTAAGATCAATATCAAGTTTAAGATCATGGTTGCAACAAAGATTTGGAACTAGAGACAATTGCAAACCACATAAGTATTTCTCAACATAAGCAAATTTCTCGTCCATGGTGTAATTAGGAGAATTCAAGAACAAAGTAGGACTCTCATGAGTAAGAGTACCATCACAAGCAGCAATTATATCATTTTTATCCTCAACTTCTAAACATAGAGGATTATCAATAAGCATAGGACCATCATCTAAAGCATTATCATATAGTATATTTAAGCAACACTCATCATTATCATCTATAAGTTCACAAGTAGCATCATGAATAAAATTTACAACATAACTATCACATAAAACATTCTTATCATGAGCCACGTGCACGAAAGAATTAATACTCTCCACATAAGCATAGTCATTCTTATTAATTGTAGTGGGAGCAAATTCAACAAAATAGCTATCATTATTATTCTCATCACCATAATCATCAAATATAGGAGGCATATTGTAATCAACATAAAATATATCCTCAACAGTAGGTGGACCGAAAATATCACAATGATTATAATTATCATATATTGGAGGCAAGGTATCATCAAAGAAAATTTTCTCCTCCGTGCTTGGGGGACTAAAAATATCATGCTCATCAAAACCAACTCCCCCAAGCTTAGACTTTTCCATAGCATTAGCAATAATTGTGTCCACAGAATTTATACTAATAACATTACTACTACTATTATGCAAACTAACTTCCATAGGTTTTTTAATTTTCTCTTCAAAAGTATCATGTCCTAATGCAATATAAATTTCATAGAGATCTCTAATTTTTTTGTTGTTTTCCATTAGCCTAACTAGTGAAAATAAAAACAAGAAACAAAAAGTAATAACTGCAGAATCTAAAGGAGATACCTTCAAGCGCTCACCTCCCCGGCAACGGCGCTAGAAAATAGCTTGATGTCTACGCACGCTTCTATTCTCGTAGACAGTGTTGGGCCTCCAAGAGCAGAGGTTTGTAGAACAGCAGCAAGTTTCCCTTAAGTGAATCACCCAAGGTATATCGAACTCAGGGAGGTAGAGGTCAAAGATAACCCTCTCGAACAACCCTGCAATTAAGATACGAGAAGTCTCTTGTGTCCCCAACACACCCAATACACTTGTCAGATGTATAGGTGCACTAGTTATCCGAAGAGATAGTGAAATACAAGTAACATGGATGATTATAAGTAGTAATTGCAATCTGTAATAAAAATGGCAGCAAGCAAACATGTAGCAGAACTTGTTGGAAACGGTGTTTCAATGCTTAGAAACAAGGCCTAGGGATCCTACTTTCACCAGTGGACATTCTCAACAATGACATCAAAGTTAAATAAATAAACACTACTCTCAAACACTCTCATGTTGGATAACAAACACCATTCATTGTGTAGGGCTACAAGAGCACCCTCAAAGTCAGAGTAAACTAACACCAACAACGTCATAAAGGAATCACACACGGTGCACACACTGTCACCGTTACAACCGTGAATAACCCCGGAGTTCATATTAAAGTAACCTCTAGAGTGCATAATAGATAAAGAGTAGCATCACATATTCAACTAGATTACAAAGCTCATGATCACATAAAAGATCACATCATGGGAGAGAGAGATAGACCACATAGCTACCGTAGATCCCGCAGCCTCGGGGGAGAACTACTCACTCCTCATCATAGGAGTCAGCAACGGCGATGGAGATGGCGGTGGAGTCAATGGAGATGGCTCCGGGGGGCAATTCCCCGTCCCGGCAGGGTGCCGGAACAGAGAGTTCTGTCCCCCGAATCTTGTCTTCGATGGCGGCGGCGCTCGGGACCCGTGGAGGAAATATTGCACACCGTGTTAGGGTTTTTAGTCTGGGGGGTATTTGTAGGCGAAAGGGCGAAGTCGGTGGCGCCCCGAGGGGCCCACACCTGGTCCTCGCGCGGCCAGGAGTGCTGCCGCACGAGCATGTGGTGGCGCCGCCTCGGTGGCCCACTTCGTCTCGTGTTCGGCTTTCTGGAACGTTCCCGATGAAAAACTGACTTCAGAAAAGAAATCGTCCAATTCCGAGAATATTTCCTTAAGTACTTTTCTGAAACCAAAAACAGCAGAAAACAGGGAACTGGCACTGTGGCATCTTGTTAATAGGTTAGTCCCAAAAAATGCATAAAACTATATAAAATGCATATAAAACATGTGATAACTTGGTATAATATAGCATGGAACATAAGAAATTATAGATACGTTGGAGACGTATCAGGCGGCGCGGGTGCTCTCGCAGCAGCGGGAGCGCATGTTCCGGTCCTTAGTGGGCCGGGGCAACGAGCTCGCCGCGAAGCTGGGAGCGGAAGCGCCGGCCGTCCCCGTTCAGGGCAACTCCGACGCCGCCACCTATCTCATGTACTTCGAGCAGCTCTTCACAGCGCTCGAGGGCCCTGCCGCGGAGCTCCGCGATGTCGTCGAGGAGGAGTGCCGCCAGCTCCTGGCGGTAGCGGTCGACCGCATCTTCACCAACCTCCAGCACCTCCATCCTGGCTTCGACTTCACCACGGTGACCGAGCCTCTCGAGGGGGGGAAAGGGTGGAAGATCTCCAACTCCATCAGCGACCAGGTTGACGACTTCTGCAGCCGCTTCAAGCGGGTCGCGGCGGAGGATGATGGCGGCGAGGAGGGCGACGACGAGGAGGGCGAGCCTGAAGGAGACGGGTCCGGGGAGGACGACGGCGAGGCCTCTGCCTGACTTCTTCCTGAAATGTAATGCGCTTGTAGCACCGTAGGGACATTTTTCTTAAAGACTTTTGCTGTTCAGTCTGTAATATACTTCATATTTTTAAGCATGTGCTGCTAAGTTTGTGTGTGTGTGCCCCTCGAGGGCCTTTTGCTTCAATTCCATGTCTTTTTCGCTCTGCGTCGCTAGGACCCTTCTCCTCGCGCTATGACTCCGCCGCTGCGGTATGCTCGAGCAATGACTCGGCAGGGCCGGGGGGAGTTTAAGGCTTAGAGAGGTAGGAGTCCTCGAGGCGCGATGCTCAAGGGCCCCCCTTTGACGCGCAAGCAGTCCATGGGGAGTGAGGGAAAAGAAACTCTCGAGGGACGCAGAGTGCTCGTGGGCGAGACGCAGAGATTCTCCTGGTGTGAGCAGGGAACTTAGCTTCGCGAGTTTTTCGCCCTACGTAGGACTCCCTTGGCGATGCGTTTTTCTCCAGGGACCGAGTTTCTCCTCCACAAGCTTGGAGAGACTCTTGTTCCCTGTGAATGTTAGAGAGGCGAGCCAAAACGCTAGAGCATGGTAGTTGGGACTCATGCGCGCTTATAGGCTTCCTCATGGGTATCTCGCGAGGATAGAGAGTACCAAGGTCCTTTGGAGAGGTGGCGTGTATCCGGGAGCATGCCCTTTAGCCAGAGCTCAGGGTCCCTTGGATTTTGCAGTGCTGCTGGGGTGCTCTTGAGGCACAGGCACCGTACTCAGCCCCCGCTCGCGAGGTGCGCATGAGAAGAATATAAGCGCACATGGAAAAGTAAATGACGAAAGTAAACTTGCCATTGACATATTACACAGCGGCGCCTCAGCGCAGAGTTCACTTAGGAACGAAAATGGCGCCAGAGCGCAATGTTCACTTGGGAACGAAATCGGTTCATTACACTTGGGTTTGCCAAGCTAACGTCCCTTCCATGTCGAGGAATGGGGACCACCCATTAGTGGCAGAGGTTCACTGCGGCCTGCGGTGGCTCATTAGCAGGAGAGCTCGGAGGGCTGACCATCTGGAGAAGCTTGGAGAAGCTTGGAGGTGAAGCCGTGAGCTTCCCTCTAGAGACAAAAAATGCCTGGCGTGACAATGATCACGGGTAGAACTTGCGTAGATGTGCGATGTTCCACGGGTTCTTGACGGCGATGCCGTCTTCAGTCTCGAGGCGTACCGCGCCAGGCCTGGCGATGTGGGAGACCCTGTAGGGGCCTTCCCACATTGGCGAGAGCTTGTGGAGGCCTTCTCTGGAGAGGATTCGCCTGAGGACGAGATCGCCCGCCTCAAGAGTGCTTGAGCGCACATGGCGGCTGTGGTAGCGTCACAGGTCCTGCTGGTACTTTGCTGCTCTGAGGGCGGCACGGCGGCGCAGTCCCTCGAGAAGCAGCATGTCGTCGTTCTGGAGGTCCTCTTGGGTGTCCTCGTTGAATGCAAGGACCCATGGGGATCCATGCCTGATTTCTGCGGGGAGGACTGCCTCGGCCCCGTAGACAAGGGCGAACGGCGTTTCACCCATGGATCTTGAAGAGGTTGTGCGCATGGACCAGAGCACAGATGGGAGCTCATCGATCCAGCCCTTGCCGTGACCCTTGAGGATGTTCAAACTTCTGGTCTTGAGGCCCTTAAGGACTTCCGTATTTGCTCGCTCGGCCTGACCATTACTCCGTGGGTGAGCCACCGAGGCGAAGCAGAGCTTGATGCCGAGTTTTTCACAGTAAGCCCGGAAGATGCCGCTGGTAAACTGCGAGCCATTGTCGGTGATGATGCGATTAGGCACTCCGAAGCGGCAGACCAGGCTCCTGATGAATTTCACCGCTGCTCCGGCTGGTATGGTGCGCACTGGTTCAACCTCGGCCCACTTGGTGAACTTGTCGACGGCCACGAAGAGGAAGCGGTAGCCCCCCTGCGACTTCGGGAAGGGGCCCAGAATGTCCAGCCCCCAGACCGCGAACGGCCAGGAGAGCGGGATGGTCTGGAGCCCCAGCGCCGGCTGATGAATTTGCTTGGCGTGGTACTGGCAGGCGTCGCAAGCTTGGACGATGGTGACCGCATCTTGAAGCACTTGTGGCCAGTAGAACCCGCTCCTGAAGACCTTGCCTGCGAGGGTGCGCGCACACGAGTGGTGGCCGCACTCCCCGCTATGGATGTCCTTGATCAGCGTTCGGCCTTCCTCGGGAGGGACGCATTTGAGCGCGATGCCATTTGGGCGCCTGCGGTACAGGTCTCCCTCAAGGATGCAGTAGGATTTTGCCTGTCGAGCGATTCGCTCTGCTTCCGCATCTTCCTCGGGGAGGATCCCTTTTGCCAAGTAATCTTTGAGCTCGTGAATCCAGCCTGTGTCCTGGTGAGCCGCCGTCAGCAACAAACGCTCCCCTGTGTGGGGACCACAGTCGGGTGCTCCAGCTTCAGGAGGTGGCGGGAGTGCTTCGTCCGTGCTTGCGGCTGTAGCCTCTCGAGGCTGCTTGATGGATGCTTTGGCGAGCCTTTCTTCAAAAACGCCTGCCTACTGGGCCTGCCTTCGCGAGGCTCGCTTGGCGATCTCATCGGCCTCCTGGTTCTCTTTCCTCGGGATGTGCATGAGCTCCATGCCCCTGAAGTGCTTCTCAAGCCTGCGGACCTCTTCAAGGTATGCGGCCATGTGGTCGTCCTTAGGCATATAGCTTTTGTTGGAGAAGTTGACAAGCAGCTGGGAGTCGCCTTTGACGAGCAGGTGCTTGACGCCTAAAGCGATGGCGGCCCTTAAGCCGGCGAGGAGGCCTTCATATTCAGCGATGTTGTTGGAGATCTTGTCAATCGTGAAGCACAACTGGACAGCGTAGTAGAGCTTATCGCCTTTGGGCGAGGTCAAGACGACGCCTGCCCCACCATTGCGGCAGGCGAAGGCTCCGTCGAAGTGCATGGTCCAGTGGCTGGGCATTATGTCTCCGGAGGGCTCGGCCTCTTCTCCCCGAGGCTCTTCAGGGCTTGGGTCAGTCCATTCTGCGACGAAGTCTGCCAGTGCTCGTCCCTTGATGACTCTTGTGGTGTCGAAGCGCAAGTTGAATGGCTGCAGCTCGATGTTCCAACCTGCGACACGATCTGTGGCGTTGGGATTGCGCAGGATCTGCTCCAGGGGGAAGGAAGTGACCACCGTGATGGGGTGGCCCTGGAAGTAATGTGTCAGCTTCCTGGAGGCGATGAGGAGAGCAACGAGAAGCTTCTGCTGCATTGGGTACCGCTCCCGAGCATCCCGCAGTACCGTACTGACAAAGTACACGGGTGCTCGACAAGGGCTGTCGAGGGAGGTGCAGCGTCGGCTCTCTGTGGAGGCTCTTCAGGGCCCTTGTCGAGATTTGCCTGTGGAGGGATCTCGGCAAGGGTGTTCGGAGCAGACTCGACTTGGGGCTGTGGGCCTGGCAGTGGGTCTGTGGAGACTGCTCCTTCGCCGAGGTCTTTGTCGGGCGGCTTTGGGCTTGGAGTGGCAGCGCTCTTCTTGGGGAGGACTGGCTCTTCCCTCTCGACCACCAGGACGGCGCTTGCGGTCTGAGGAGTGGCTGATAGGTACAGCTTCAGATGTTCGCCTGTCCTGGGGGCCACCATGACTGGTGGGCTGGCCAAATATCTCTTCAGGTCCTCGAAAGCCTTGTCCGCCTCAGGGGTCCACTTGAATGTGCCGGATCTCTTCATGATCTTGAAGAATGGCAGGGCTCTCTCGCCGAACTTAGAGATGAAGCTTCTCTACTTCTTTGACGATGAATGCTTGCTTCTCAGGGGCTTGCTTGCGTGCTTTTTGCTTGACGGGGCGTGCGTCGGGACACACGGCTAAGTGGTGCTCGATCACCTCCCTTGGTACACCGGACATGTCTGACGGAGTCCATGCGAACATGTCAGAGTTTGCCCGAAGGAAGGCGACGAGCGCGCTTTCCTATTTGGGAGGCAGGGAAGCGCCTATGGTGATGCTGGCCCCTGTCCCCTCAGCCCCCGAGCCACTGGTGCCCAACGACACCCTCTTCGTGGAAGCTTGCTCCTGAGAGAACATCTGTTTCTTCTTCTGAGGCCTCTCGAGAGGCTCCATGTCCTCGTCAGCCGGAAACGTCATGGCAGCTGCCTTGTAGGCGCTCTCGACAGCGCGCGTGGCATCCAGGATATGACCATGGATGGCGATGGTGCCAGCGCTGCCGGGGATCTTGACCATGTTGTAGGCATGATGCGTGACGGCCATGAACTTCGCGAGGGCGGGGTAGCCGAGGATGGCGTTGTACGGCAGGCCAATGTGTGCGACGTCGAAGTCGATCAGCTCGGTGCGGTAGTTCTTCTGCGTGCCGAATGTGACGGCCAGCCGGACCTGCCCCAGAGGTTCGATTGAACCACTAGTGACCCCTGTGAACGGCCTGGAGGGCATGAGCCACTCGTAAGGCACCTGAAGAGTCTCGAAGGTCTCGACAGAGATGACGTTCAGACCTGCTCCCCCATCAATGAGCGTCTTGGAGACGGTGATGTTGTTGATGGTGGGGGGGCAGACCAGGGGGAGGGTTCCAACAGTCTTGGTCGACTTGGGGTGGTCCTTGGCGTCGAAGGCGATGGTGTACTGGGACCACTTGAGGGGCCTGGAGGTCTCGGTGCTCGGGAGCGCGGCATTGAGCTCGCGAGCGAACTGCTTGAACTGGTTGTTCGACTTGGGCGCCTGAGCTCCACCGAGGATACAGGCCATAGCCCCCCTTGGGGCCTGATAGCCTCCATCTTCCTCGTCAGGGAGGTTGTTGTTCTTCTCGGCAGCGTTGGCTTGAGTGCCTGGCGGCTTCTGATAGCCGCCACCGCGTCCGCCTCTGCCGTCCCTGCGGTAGCCGCGGCCTCGGCCGCGGCTCCCGTTGCCTTCTTCGCGCTCGCGCTCTCGGCTCAGCCTCTTGAGATCGAAGCAGTTGTCCGTGGCGTGGCCGCGCCTGTTGTGGTAGACGCAGAACGGACGGTTGTCCGCCTCCTTGTCGCCAGGCTTAGGGGAGCCTCTGCGGGCGTTCTTGGTGGCTGGCTCCGCCGCCAGGACAGCGGTGGTCTTGCGCTTGGTCTCCTCGCGCTTTTTGTGGCTCTTGGATCCCTCAGCCAGGTCGTCCGTCCGCTGGCTCATCTTGACGGAGAGGAGTCCCTCTTCAGCCTTGGCGCACTTGTCAGCGAGGTCGAACAGCTTCACCACAGAGGTGAGCTTGTCGTGAATGCCCAGCTTCTCGAGCATCCTGCGATTTGTGACGCCCTCCCTGAAGGCGGCGATGACTTGCGTGTCGGGGATGTTCGGGATCTTGTTGCGCACTTGGCTGAAGCGTTGGATGTACTTGCGGAGAGTCTCGTCCTTCTTCTGCACCACAGCGCGCAGGTCGTTGTGGGTGAGCGCGCGCTCGTAGGTGCCCTTGAAGTTGGCGACGAACTGCCTGCAGAGCTCCTCCCACGAGTCGATGGAGTCCTCAGGCAAGTTGAGGAGCCACGACAGCGCGGAGTCCCTGAGGGCGTGGGAGAACCAGTTGGCCATGACTTTGTCGTCTCCTCCTGCAGCCTGGATAGAGGTGGTGTAGAGCTGCAGGAACTCGATGGGGTTGCTTGACCCGTCGTAGCCCTTGGGGAGGGCTGGCCTGAACTTCTGCGGCCATACCACGCGGCGCAGGGCGCAGGTGAAGGCCATGCAGCCGGTGGCGTATGTGGCGGTGCCGCCCTGGAGAGCCCTGCGGTTCTGCTGCCCCGCCTGGCCGATTTCCTCGACAAGGCGGTTCTGGAGGTCTCTCCGGCGTTCCATCCCCACCCGCGCGTCTGGCGCGGCGCACTGCACAATTTGGCAATCGCGCGACGAGGACGCATGAGATGGAGCCCTCTGGGCTGCGGCCGGAGGTGGTCCTGGCGGCGGCGGAGGCGCATCCGGCGCGGCGGTTCCAGCGCGGGTGGAGTGGTGAACGAGGGAGCGAGACGGAGCGGGGCGCGTTGTCGCGACGTCGACGAGGTGGTGGAGGCGGTCCAGCCACTGGTCATGGGCCTCCGCGCTTGGTCGGTAGCGGAGGAGCTCCTGGGCCATGGGCAACGCTGTGTGCGGCGTGGGCTTCGGGCGTCCCTGAGAAGACGCACTTTGGCGCCGAGACGGATGCGAAGACTCAGCATCGTCGTGGTGCTCAGGGGAGGCATCCCTGTCGCCGCGGTGGCCGCTGCCACGGTGCTCCTCGCTCTCAGGTTCCTCCACGTGCGGGCCGGTGTTGGCGCGCTCCGTCGTGCGAGGACGGCCGCGGCGGCCGCGAGTGGTGGCGGTGCCGGGCTCGGTATGAGCCCTGTCAGCTGCGCGCCTGTTGGCACGCGTCGCGCGCGTGTCTGTCATGGCGCGGAGACCGGCTGGAGGTTGAGGATGCGCCTCAGTCCCCTACCTGGCGCGCCAAGTGTCGAGGTGTGATTCGCACGAAGCTAGGGATAGTCACTCTCTGAGGAGAAGTTCGTGGAGGGGACTGAACACGTTGGTCTACAACCCTCGACCGGCCCGGCGACGATGCTCGACGAGCTCGGAGAGGGACGGCACGACAGAGACGAACACCAACCCGTACCCAGGTTCACGGCCCTCTGGAGGAGGTAAAACCGCTACTCCTGCTTGTCTGAATTGCGCTGTAGAGGGTACAGTACAATGAGCTTGCCGAGGGCTCGCTTGCGGCAGTGCAGAGCTCAAAGAAGGAAGCTGAGGTCTTCTTCCTCCTTCAGTTCGCTAAGCTAGGTTAAGCTATGGTGCGATTAGTCGATCCCTTGCTACGGAGGGGTTCCCTCTCCTTTTATAGGTGCCTCGGGCCTCATCCTTGCGACCTGCGCAGCGGAAGGGTTCCCACATGGCGACGACACGGAGGAGTGGGGTGCCCCGCGGCTGGGTTGTCCATGGACTCGGTCCATGGTCGTAAAGCCTGCCTGTGACGCCAGAAAGCCACCGTCCACGCAGGACGGCCAGCCGGTGCTGCAGAGATCGTGGGGGTCCCCACGGTTACGTCGTCCTTGGAGCGTAGCGCCGGCCAACTGCTTTATCACCAAAGAGGAAACCCTCGTAAGCCGGCGCAGGGGACACAGATTTGTTGACTCCTTTAATCACCAGAACGGCAACTGCGGCGCCGTCGTCATCGCGCGCAGACGCGCGCGTCACTCTGCGGCGCGGCAGTGGCCATGTGCGCCTTGCAGCGGTTGCTTCGTAGCGAAGTATCTCCACACGGCATGGCGGCCTCGTGGAGGGATTTCTGTTGACCCTTCTCCAGGGGAGAGGGCCCTGTAGAGGGGCAGCCTCGGGAGGGGCCTCTTCAGGCCTCCGCTGCCCCCTTCAGCCCTCTCGAGGGCTTTTCCTCTCGAGGGTCTCTCCAAGCGTTTTGCTTGGTCCTTAGTCGTCTCATCGACTCTGTCGCATGTGAGGGCTGTGGAGAGTGGGCTCTGCACACCCTGGATCCCACTGGGCCGACAGGCACAATAGGATAAGACAACCATCTAGCTACTGCTATGGACCCGTAGTCCAAGGATGAACTACTCACACATCAGTCCGGAGGCGGGCATGGTGATGTAGAGCCCTCCGGTGATGATTCCCCTCTCCGGCAGGGTGCCGGGAAGAGCTTCTGAACCCTCCCGAACTAGGGTTGACGACGGCGGCGGCTCCGTAATGTTTCGTGGAAAAGTGTTCGGGTCTTGGGTCTTGTATTGTCGGGGGCTTTAAATAGGTGAAAGGGCGAAGGCGGTGGAGGGCCGTGGCTCCCTCCTCAGGTGCTTGCGCGGCCAGAAGTGGGGTCGCGCCGGCACCTCATCTAGGGGCCTCGTGGCCCCTCTCCGTTAGGTCTTCGGTGTTCTGGAACCTCCCGTGAAAAATAGGGACTTTGGTATTAATTTCGTCCAATTCCGAGAATATTTCCTTAAGTGGTTTTCTGAAACAAAAAACAGCAGAAAACAGGGAACTGTTACTGTGGCATCTTGTTAATAGGTTAGTCCCAGAAAATGCATAAAACAATGCAAAGTGTATATAAAACATGTAGCAATTGGTATAATATAAGCATGGAACATAAGAAATTATAGATACGTTTGAGACGTATCAAGCATCCCCAAGCTTAGTTCTACTCGTCCTCGAGTAGGTAAAACGATAACAAGAATAATTTCTGAAGTGACATGCTTTCACACAATCTTGATCATATAATAATGTAATGCATATAAATTGAGATCAAATGAATAAAAGCTGTAGTTTATATTGATATCAAATGAGTAATGAATAAACAAGTAGGAAGAACAAAGCAAAACTTTCAATGAATTAGTACCAGAGAACAATCAACCGTGCAAAGTAGATATTAAAGATGATTTAAGCTTCAAGAATAACAATATAATAATCTAATGAATCAAACACTCATGACAACTTTGTGAAAGGATCAAGTCAAGCAATAACAATATGCACGTAGAAGATCATCTCTCTATTTGTTCACTCAAAAACAAGCAAGTGTTCAGCGTTGGTTCCTGGCACCAGGATGTTGTGGCTAAAAGAATAATAAGGGGGGTTTGGAAGGCCAACGGAAGAAAGTCTCACACAGCTGAAAGTGATCATTAGACAAGAGGAAGTCTTATAATCGAAGCTATGTAAGGAGTAGTGATTGCCACACAACGGATGCACATAGAGCTATAAGTGTATGAAAGCTCTCCAATGGAACTACTGGGGTGCATCTAACTTGCTTGCTCATGAAGACCTAGAGCACTTTTGAGGAGGCTCATCATTGGAATATACAAGCCAAGTTCTATAATGTAAAGTTCCCCACATAGTTATACAAGTAAAACATGAAAACTCTCTCATATGGAGTGAAGGTGCTAAACATGAGCACAAATGATGACTATGAATATTACAGGTGCTATAACATGAGCACAAGTGTGGATAAAGAGTAGTAATGTTGCCCCCTTTTTATTCTTTCTTTCATTTTTTTTCTTTTTTTTTCTATTTTCTGTTTCTCTTTTCGATGGCCTCCATGGCTCTTTTCACTTTTAGGGGCAAACATTCTAATATGACAACACACTTTTGATACAAGGACCTCATAAGGAATAAAACATAATGTATGAAACGGTGCCTCTGCCAGTGTAGCAGGATATGCAATGATCTAGCGTAACATGGGTAAAACCACACATCAGCTATATAGAATCATGCAAGCAATATATAAATGGTAAATGACAACAAGTCATGCAATGTAAGATGAAAGTTACATGGCAATATTGAAGGGAATATGCCCTAGAGGCACTTAATAAAGATAGTTTATTATTCATATTCCAATTGTTCATTATATGTTTTATACCATGCTATAACTGTATTAAGCGGAAACATTAATACAGGTGTGGTAGATAAACAACCAGGTCCCTAGTTGCCTCTGCTAAGACTAGTTTCATTGCACGATTGATGATCGAGGTTTCCCGATCATGAGACATGGCGTCTGTCGGCAATGGAGTCATATCGTTAGGTGGAACGATGTGATGGACTTACCCATAATTTGTAGGACGTAGTCATTACGCCTTTGACCGTGAGACCAACTCTTATTGTTATTCCTGGAAGATACTTTGATCGCACCAAACGTCATGTCTTATAAAGTGTGACAATAACGGTGATACTTTTGGGTATCGGAAAGGGGTAGTTGAGACGAGGGGTCAAGAGCGGGATTTGTCAGTCCGCATAGCCGGATAGATACTCTAGGGCCCACTCGGTGAGATTATGTCAAATGAGTTTGCAAACATGTGACTGGGTCACCAGCTGACATAAGATCATAGACGAGTAGAAGATAGTGTTGTCAGTAACGAGATCATGCTAGGTATGGAGATATCTATGTACGATGCTCGGACACACTAAGTATCGCTATGACAAAAGGTTTAAGACTAGACGTCCAGGTTTGATAGATGAAAGTCATTCGTTATATCACAGGGGTTAATTCATGGGGTCCAGGCCTACGAGTTAATCATTGATCGGAGAGGAGTCTCGATCATGTCTGTTATTATATCGAACCGCTAGGGTAACACACTTAAGGGGTTTCGACAAGACAACCGGAAAGGAAAGAGATCACCGGGAACGTCCCGGGAATGGTCCGATGGAGATCGGGCAGCGACGAAATAGTTTTCGGAGCTAGAATAAATTATATATAATATGTTTGATATTAATTAGTGTAATTAATATTTAAATATGATTTTATATATTTATTTTCGAATTTTTAAAGGCAGATTTCCCTAAATGGGCCTTCTAGTGGAAAGAAGGCCCATGAGGGGGGGAAGCTTCCCCCCAAGGGAGGAGGGCTGGTTCGGCCGGCCTAGGTGGGCCACAAGGGGCCCACCTAGGGCCGGCGCAGCTTGCAAGGGTCGTGGCTGGTGTGGGATAGTCCCACACCGCCCGACTGGCAAGGTTGGCAGCCTCCTTGCCCCTTTATATAGAGGGGCACCCCTGGCCTTTTAATTCAACCCAATTAATTCTCGATTTCTCCTCGATCTCGTGATTCCCTTTGTCGGAGTTGCGCCGAGGAGGATAAGAGTTCTCTCTCCACCATAGCCCGCTGCCGCGCTGCTGGTGTTCCGGTCCAAGTCTTCCGCTGCTCGTCCTGGACTGGAGCTTCGGAGGCCGTCGTCTCCACCGTATGTGTGTAACACCCTGCGAGGTGCTGCGCTAGCGGTACTCGGAGGCCTACTTCCTCCACCCGACCTCGAGGTCATCTTCATCGCCTTCGTCGCGCCGAGTTCTTCGCGACCTAGAGGTCGGCTACGTCGTCTTCGTCGTCAACGCTTGTGCGGGAGCGTAATCCCCGCTATTCGGTCTACGAGGGTATGTATTCCGATATCCGCCGTACTTCTATATCTGCATAGTATAGATCCTGGCTGTTTTAAGGATATCGTTGGTAGGAAATTTTTTGTTTTCTGCATGCGATCCCCTTCAAATATATCTCGGAACAGCTATGGAAATGCTGTAGTAGGTAGGTATGGTGGATGTTTTGAGCAAGATATTTCGCTTATGTGTAGGAGAACATGATGAAGATCTCTCACGAGTTTTGGATGTACCCGCGAAGTATGCACCAACTCTCAATATGAGAAAGGGCAATGCAAAGTACCGAAGAGGCTAGCAAATATGGTGGTGGAAGTGCCATGAAAACCGCAGCTTTAGAACTCACAAGCAAAAAGATTCCAACTAGAAATATGATCTTACAAGGCATAATGAAAATCACTCCATGAGGGACTGTGGCAAATGAACAAGTCACTGTTGGGACCCCGACCGTAGCGCATAACACAAAGTCATTACGGTTGTTTTTAACATTAGAAGTCATATATCATTATGCTATCAACTGGATATTTAGTGTGGCACGGCTTCAAGTTTTCTAGACCAACCATTAATCATTCCACTTTACTAAACCATCATGTTTTACCATTAAGCATATTAATATATCAAAACAACATCAATGATTCAAGTGACACAATTTAATGATCTATAAGATTATGTATCATTTAGTTATACCATCTACTACACTTAACATTTTCTGTTCTTAACCAAACACCAATCAACTTATTTAAAACATAAACTCTCCAAGTATTTAACAATGAAGCAAGAGAGTATAACATATGAGAACTAACAGCTCTGAACAAGAGGTGCATGAAAAAGAAGAGCTGAAAGTATTACAGTAGCTATAGAAGAATACTCAACAAGTATAAGTGAAGAATCGGAGTATTCAAATGAAAAAACGGAGCGTGTATCTCTCCCACACAAGAATGCTAGGATCCATTTTATTCAGAAAACAAAAATAACAAAAGCAAAAATAAAAACAAACAGACGCTCCAAGTAAACCACATAAGATGTGGCAGAATTAAAATATAGTTTCACTAGAGATAACCTGATAAGTTGTTGATGAAGAGGGGGATGCTTTGGGCATCCTCAAGCTTTGACGCTTGAGTCTTCTTGAAATACGCTTGGGTGACCCACGGGGGCATCCCCAAGCTTAGGCTCTTTCATCTTCTTGATCACATCATATCATCCTCTCTCTTGATCCTTGAAAACTTCCTCCACACCAAACTCAAAGTAAACTTCATTAGAGGATTAGTGCATAATCAAAAATTCTCATATTCTGAATGGAGACAATCATTATCACGGTACTGGACATTAGCTACAGCCGCTGGAATTTTATGGAACAAAAAGATCCATTCAAAAACAGCAAAAGAACCAATGCAAAATAGATGGCAGAATCTGTCAAAAACAGAACAGTCTGTAAAGACGAATTTTTTCGAGGCACTTAACTTGCTCAAATCAGAAATCTCAAAACTAATGAAAGTTGCATACATATCTGAGGATCACGCATCAAAAATCTCAGGTCATTTTGATTTTTCTGTGAATTCTAACGAATCAAACGGTGGACAGCAGAAAACTGTTCCTGCGCAGGAATCCAAATCTAGCATCAACTTTCTACTAGAGACTTAACTTGGCACAACTATGCAATAAAATAAAGATACAAAGGAATTGCTACAGAGGTAGGCATGTTCCTTGACTCAATAAAATAAAATAAAAGGTAATGGGTTGCCTCCCGAAAGCGCTTTCTTTAATGCCTTTTAGCTAGGCTAGCAGATTTCAATGATGCTCTCATACGATTAAAAGTTGAGAAACAAAGAGAGCATCAAGAGGCAAACATTAAACACATTTAAGTTTAACCCACTTCCTATGCAAAGGAATCTTGTACACAAATAAATTTACAAAGAACAAAGTGACAAGCATAGGAAGATAAAACAAGAGTAACTTCAAAACTTTCAGCATATAGAGAGGTGTTTTAGTATCATGAAAACTTCTACAACCATATTCTCCCCTCTCATAATAGTTGCAAGTAGTAGAAATAAATTCAACCATATAACCACAAGAACCATTCAACTTAGATAATATAAGCACATAAAGAGGATCATTAAATTTATTTTGGAATTCATTAGCATGCTTCCCTCTTTCAAAATAGTTATTAAGATCAATATCAAGTTTAAGATCATGGTTGCAACAAAGATTTAGAACTAGGGACAATTGCAAACAATATATGTATTTCTCAACATAAGCAAATTTCTCCTCAATGGTATAATTAGGAGAATTCAAGAACAAAGTAGGACTCTCACGAGTAAGAGTCCATCACAAGAAGCAATTATATCATTTTTATCCTCACATAAATAAGTAACAACTTCTAAACATAGAGGATTATCAATAAGCATAGGACCATCATCTAAAGCATTATCATATAGCATATTTAAGCAACACTCCTCATTATCATCAATAAGTTCACTAGTAGCATCATTAAAAAGTAAAGGAGCATTATTAGTTTTATCATAATAGCATGGGTTATCATTTATGACCATAGGATCATAACATTCAACAATATAGCATTCTTCCTCCTTAGGTAGGCATGGAGGGCAATCAAATAATGTAAGAGTTAAAGAGTTACTATCTTTAGGAGGTAGATCCTCCTTTTGTTCTTCACTCTCCCCCTCTTTTTCATCTAATGAGCTTTCAGGTTCAGCAAATTCTTCTTCTACGGGTTCCTGCAAGACAACAGTTTCTTCTATTTGAGGATGTCTTTTCTCAAGAAATTCAGCAATATAAGGGTTATCATTATAATATTCAAGGCAATATCCAAGTATAGCATAATTCTCAGTTTTACAAGGGGCATCATCATTTTGAATATAACCAGCAATTTCATAGGCACCCTTAAGAACAACAAATTCTTCAATTTGTTCAAGATTACCAAAGTCATAGTTTCCTTTAGCATAAGCAGCCAAGGTTTTATTATCATTATAATCACATTGGAAAGGAAGGTGCTTATGCCTTCTACCACAAAAAGATTCATTAAAGCAGTAGGATTCATCATATGTAGAACACAAGTTCTTAGCAAAATAATTCAACCTACTTATTTGTTCCCATAAATATTTCCCTTTTTGAGACAAGCGATATTCCTCATAATAATTTTTCTGTTCCTCCGTGAACCCACTTAGACAATAAGATTTTGTTTCAAAGAGAGTAGACATTGATAGCAAATAAATAACTAGACATGATAACAAACCGAAATACAAAAATAAATGCAAGTAACTAAATTTTTTTGTGTTTTTGATAATAAGAAGCAAACAAGATAATAACAAAGTAAATAAAATGCAGGTAACTAATTTTTTTGTGTTTTTGATATGTAAAAGCAAACAAAACAGGAAATAAAATTTAACTAAGCAAGACAAAAACAAAGTAAAGAGATTGGGAAGGGAGAGACTCCCCTTGCAGATGTGCTTCAGCTCCCCGGCAACGGCGCCAGAAAATTTGCTTGATGCACACGGTGGTGTTGTTGGGACACCCCAAGAGGAAGGTATGATGAGTGCAGCAGCAAGTCTTCCCTCAGTTATGAAACCAAGGTTATCGAACCAGTAGGAGATGAAGAACACGTCTGAAGGTTGTCGGTGGCGCCGTTTACAATCACCAACGTGGAACCTGCACACAGCACAATCAAAGTACTTTGCCCCAACGAAACAGTGAGGTTGTCAATCTCACCGGCTTGCTTTAACAAAGGATTAAACGTATGTGTGGAAGATGATGTTTGCAGAGAGTGAAAGAAAGCAGTTTGCAGTTGGTTGTATTATCAGTTTAAAGAAAAGGACCGGGGTCACAGTTCACTAGTGGTGTCTCTCCATAAATAATAATAATAGCATACATGTGGGTAAACAAATTACAGCTGGGCAATTGACAGAATAAAGAGTTGCATAATGATGCATATACTAATGTCATGATGTCTAGTATGAGATTCATTTGGGCATTACAACAATATACATAGACCGTTCCAACCGCATCTATGACTAATAATCCACCTTCCGGTTAGTGTCCGCACCCCTTTTAGTATTAAGTTGCAAGCAACAGATTATTGCATTAGGCAAAGTGTGTAATGTAAGTAATACAATTATCCTTAGAGAAAGTACTACTGTTTTATCCCTAGTAGCAACAGTACATCTACAATCTTAGAGCTTGATGTCACTACCCCAGATTAAATAGAGACATGAACCCACTATCGAGCATAAATACCCCCTCTTGGAGTCACAAGCATCTACTTGGCCAGAGCATGTACTAGCAACGGAGAGCATGCAAGATCATAAACAACACACAACATGATATATTATGAAGCAAATGACATAGTATTCAATATCCATCGGATCCCAGCAAACACAACATGTACCATTACATAAAGATGATTTTGATCATGATAGGCAGCTCACAAGATCTAAACATGATGGCACAATAGGAGAAGACAACCATCTAGCTACTGCTATGGACCCGTAGTCCAAGGATGAACTATTCACGCATCAGTCCGGAGGCGGGCATGGTGATGTAGAGCCCTCCGGTGATGATTCCCCTCTCCGGCAGGGTGCCGGGAAGAGCTTCTGAACCCTCCCGAACTAGGGTTGACGACGGCGGCGGCTCCGTAATGTTTCGTGGAAAAGTGTTCGGGTCTTGGGTCTTGTATTGTCGGGGGCTTTAAATAGGCGAAAGGGCGAAGGTGGTGGAGGGCCGAGGCTCCCTCCTCAGGTGTTGGCGCGGCCAGAAGTGGGGCCGGGCCGCGCCGGCACCTCATCTGGGGGCCTCGTGGCCCCTCTCCGTTAGATCTTTGGTGTTCTGGAACCTCCCGTGAAAAATAGGGACTTTGGTATTAATTTCGTCCAATTCCGAGAATATTTCCTTAAGTGGTTTTCTGAAACCAAAAACAGCAGAAAACAGGGAACTGGCACTGTGGCATCTTGTTAATAGGTTAGTCCCAGAAAATGCATAAAACAATGCAAAGTGTATATAAAACATGTAGCAATTGGTATAATATAAGCATGGAACATAAGAAATTGTAGATACGTTTGAGACGTATCAATAATCATGGGCAAGAACACAATGGAGGCCTCATAATATAGGCACTGGAAGAAAACCACAATTGGTTGTATCCAACCAAGTACTATGAACAATTCGAATGTTTGTTAAGTGTACTAGGTTGGATAGATCCAATTGCGGTTCACTTAGTCCTGTTTCTAATCATCGGCCGGATTCCGAGTGCATGTTAAGATCGACTGATAGTGAAACATAAGATAGTAAAACAGCAATCTCTAACAGAAATCAAAACAGCAATTGTAAGACTTTGACAAAACAAGATTCAAAAAAATTATGCCCCATACTTAAAATATTATTGGAAAAACACAAACAATCCTGATAGCTTTGTTGAACCAAGTAGGAGGAACACAACTTATATGTGTGCATGATACAAGGTTCAACAAACTATCAGGATATCATATAGTGTGCCACATCATTTTAATCATCGACATTCTAAAACTGAAGTAGGGTCAACTGAAAAATGATGCATCATGCCTCATACTTAGACTGGACACACAAATTCAGAGATGGCGTTTCTGAGATCCCGTGGGATGTAGAAAATGTGTATTCGTGCTCATCACAAGTCTTAGAGACGCCACCTCTGGATCACACGGTGTCACAACAGTTTAATCATTGGCATTCTAGAAATGAAGTAGGGTCAACTGAAAAATCATGCCTCATACTTAGTCTGGACACACAAATTCAGAGACGGCGTAAGTGAAATCCAGTGGGATGCAGAAAAATGTGTATTCATGCACATCACAGGTTTCACTAACCTCACCTCTGGATCACATGGTGTCACAACAGTTTAATCATCGGCATAAATTTCTAGAATGCAGAAAATATTAACATGCATACTAGATTGAGATCAAGCATCAACAAGCAACAAAGTAAATTGACTGGTTCTTTAATTAGCAAACTGAATAAATGATAGCAATAGTCAAATTAAGCAACAAGCATCAACAAGCAACAAGCAACAAGCAACAAGCATCAACAAGCAATCAATAAGTTGAACTTATTATGACCGAGCAACAAGCATCAACAACAGGGTGTGCTGAAGTGCTAACTCTTGTGCTTTTTGTTTCTCTGCTAATCCAAATCTTGTGCTAAAGTGCATCAACAGCAGGGTCCTAGAGACGTGCATCAACAACAGGGTCCTAGAGACGTTGCCGAATGGGAGGGAGGATCACCTTCAGTCGGAGAGGAGGGCGTGCCCTCGCCGGAGTAAGAGGGAGGGCGGCGCAGGCCATGACGAGGACGGAGTCGACGAGGCGGGCCGCTTAACGCGAAGCACCCCGCGGGGAGGGCCGAGCGGGCGGCGGCGCGGCTGAGGGGGCAGTGGAGGCGATTGGCCACGTCTCGTCTGCCACGAGGAGCACCACCAGAGCGACGGCGGCGGCCTCCTCCTCTCTGCCCCGCGGTGCGGTAAGCGGCAGAGGGCGGCGCGCGCTGTGCGTCGCCATCCCCTAGATCTGCGCCGCCCCGCCCGCGGCGCGGCCGCCGCCACCGCCGGAGGTATCCATGGCCGCCTGTTCCTCACCGCTCGCAAGGGTGGGGGAAGGACGAGATGAGTAGGGTAGGGTAGCGTTGGCGGCGGAGATCCCAAGGAGTAAGAGATGAGAGGGAGGGGAGGTCGACGGCGGCGTGGTAGCAGAAGAGGAGGGCGGCGGTGGGAGAGAGTGGAGAGAGAAAGGGGAACGAGAGAGAGAGAGCTGTGGGGTGTGGGGATAACTGAGCTGTGCGGGGAGGTGTGGCGCGGGTATGCGCGCGTGATACAAACTGCTGGCGAACGGGTTTTAGATGCGCCAAGAGTAGTCAGTTTACCGGTGGCGAACAAAAAGATTTGTTCGCCAGCAGTAAGCCTTTTCATCGCCCGTTCCTAGACCCACCTCTTTTCCTGGCGAACGTGGCTTCCTGTGCGCCAGTGGTAAGGGGGTCACTCCTGGCGAACGTTTATTTTGTTCGCCAGCACTATATACCCCTAGCGAACCCAAAATCATATTCGCTAGGAGTAGAATGGTGGCTATAAGCCTTTTCCTACTAGTGTCGAAGAGCTAGACATGTATAATTGTATGGCATTAACCCTTTCCCTTCGCTTATGCACTGCAATTCTGTTCAAATGGACAACATAGGACGACAGGGGAGATGTTGGCATTGTCTCTTGTACCACTTGATTTTTGGGAATGAGTGTTCATTGTCTCTTTGTTCTTCTTATGTCACGTTGGGCGAAGTAAGAGAGAACAAAATCAGTTCTCATTCCATCTTCTTGGGCGGTCTTTGTTAAGGATGGGTTTCACAAACTGAGCTTCCGTGTTGAGAAGAGGGTTGATGTCTCGGATGAAGAGGATGTGGAACCATCTTCGCCGAGGCCACCTTATGAAGACGAGGATGGTAATGATGGGTCAGATGAGGCATCAAAGACTACAGAGAAAGATCAAAGTGGGAAGGAGAACAACCGAGACATGCTTCTCGATGATACACCGCAGCCGGGGCTGGAGGAGAAGAATGGGGACTCGGTGCCTGATACTATGCAAGAACATGTTGCTGGGGTTGTCTTCTCACCCGTAGTACAGCAACAGTTTAAGGAGGCTAAAGAGGAAATGTTGAAGCTAATTGCGCAGCAGGAACGTTTGGCTCTGGATGTCACCTCGGGGGGGAAGGCGTGCTCGGAAAATTCGTGTGAAAAGGATGTTTTTACTCCTGCCATGCCGATCGGTGGTGAGCAGTCCCCTGTTCGGCCTAGCACAGCTAGCGTGGAGAAGATGACTCAAGAGGCAGGTGCTAGTTTGGATGGTAGTCATGGTGATGGCCTCCATCGGAATTTGAATGGTCAGTTTGATTATGAGATGGCCACAAACCGAAGCTCGGAACTGTTAGATGATATGCAGCGAAACCTGGACAGTGCGAGTCCACGCGGAACTGCTGAGATCGCAAGGGGTGGAGGCAGCCATGTGGTTTCTCCTGCAGCGGACAAGACACCATGCGCCGGTGCGGCACCGCTGGGAGGGTCTGCAGACAGGGGGCAAGTTGTGCATGATGCTGCGATGACTACCAAGCCAACTCGAGAGGAGATGCGGGCGTTTGGGGGCCATCATGATCCGGAGGTGCGAACCAGCGAGCGGCTGAGGGAACAACCGAATGCGGACATGACGCAGCTTGAGCGGGCTGTGGACTTAGCGAACAAGAAAAATATGCAAGCACTGAAAGGTACAAACCAAATACCACTCTCTATTTTACAGTTTTCAGATTCTGAAATTTTAAACCGTGCGGATAAATTAGGTATTTCCTTAGGGTCGACAGAGTCCGAACTGGCGTCTTCGGTATCTTTACTTAGAACTACGGAGAGGGATAGGAATGTGATTTTTTGGCCAATTCACTACTGAGTAGGGACGACATTGCTGAGTCTAATTTCTCAATGCAGCGGGCAACAAATTTGAGTGAAGATTTGGTAGATGAAGTAGATACAATAGATGATCATGCGGATTTTCTATTAGGAGCACCAAAGACCAAACGAGGTTGGAAAAAAAAAGATAATTGGTGCATAACTTACTGTGAGAAGAAGTACTAGAATAAAAAAATTAAAATTAAAGACAAAGCCATGAAAGGGGTGATTTGGAATACGGATGGATTTGGTGATACTGCGAAACATTGGGCTGTCAGTGAGATGATTAAGGAGAATAAACTTGATTTTGTTGCTCTAACTGAGACCGGTAGGTCTTCTTTTGGTCAATCCTTTTTAAACTTTTTAGCAGCTGGTATGGATTATGTTTGGTACTGCATTCCTCCCTTTTTTTTGAAGGCATAAGAATATATTAAGCTAGCAAGCCGCCTCATTAAAAACCTTCCAGTCCCCATAGGTACCCTGGTAAGGAAAAGAGCGCGTCTGAAACTTGCTGCTACACAACATCATCATTACAATCAGCACGAAGGCTGTGTAAAAGAAAAACAGGGCTCGTATCCACCCAATCCACCGACACATTATTCAGACACGCATAGCGTGCACATTCGTGTGCGGAGTTATTGGCTGAACGGCGAGCAAAAGACACCGCGAAGGTCTGAAAACCTACACTTAAGGCACTCACTTCTTCAAGAAGAGGGGCAATCACTGGACGATTCCCCTTCCTATTCTCCCAAATCCGAAGCAGCTCCAAGCAATCCGTTTCGATAAGAATATGACCAAAATTGCATGCTTGAGCAAAAACCACTGCATCTCTTAACGCCAACGCTTCCGCTGTGAGAGGGTCCACGATGCCCCGATAAGCCTTGCACCAAGCACCTCTAAAAACACCAGTGGCATCTCTCGCCACACCTCCACTTCCGCCAATGCTATCGAGGCCATTGACAGCACCATCGATATTCAGTTTCAACACACCAGCAGCCGGCCGTTGCCAATGGATACCTGGTCGGTTCACACTGCTCTGCATTCCTCCCTTGGGACGCTCGGGTGGTACGTTAGTGGGTTTTAATGCGAGTCTGTTTGTTATTGAGCAAGTTATTACGGGGGATTTTTGTATTAAATTTTATCTAAGATCGAAGTTGGATGGTTTTCGGTGGATTCTTGTTGTAGTTTACGGTGCTGCACAAGAAGCAAAGAAACCAGAATTTTTAGCTGAGTTGGTCCGCATTTCTGAAGGAGAAACCTTGCCAATGTTAGTTGGAGGAGATTTTAATATCATTTGTAGACAAGAGGAGAAAAATAATGACAACTTTAATGCGCGTTGGCCATTTATTTTCAAAACCATTATTGAGAGCCTTGAACTCAAGGAATTACGATTGTCTGGAAGGCAATATACTTGGGCAAGTAGGAGATAAACGCCAACGTATGAGAAGTTGGATCGGTTTCTAGCAAGTGTAGAGTGGGAGCAGAAATTTCCTTTAGTAACGGTTCATGCGTTGACTCAGACGGGGTCAGATCATACACCGTTACTAAATGATTCGGGTGACCAAGCCCATAAAGGGAATAAAAATCATTTCTCGTTTGAACTATCATGGATGCGCCATGAAGGGTTTTATGAGATGATTGCCAGGGAATGGAGTTCGGTATCGCAAGATGACTCTCATGTAGATAGATGGCAACATAAAGTGAGACACATGCGGCAATTTCTTAAAGGATGGGCTAAAAACATGACTAGTGAGTATAGGAAAATAAAAGAAAAATTAGTGGCACTAATTGATGAGCTTGATGTAAAAGCTGAAACAATTCCTCTCTCGGCTGCTGAACAGACAGCAAAAAAGGGAGGCGGATAAGGAATAAGCAAAATTACGTAGTGATGAAGAATCACCGTGGGCTCAACGTGCTAAGGTTAAATATGTTCAGGAGGGTGGTAATAATACACGGTATTTTCATATAATGGCAAATGGAAAACATAGAAAGAAGCGCATCTTTCAATTAGAACAAGATCTCTGAATTTTACACTAGTAGAAAACACATGCATTTGTCCCGGTTCTAGAGGCCCTTTTGTCCCGGTCGTGCAACCGGGACAAAGGGTTCGGGACAAAAGGCCCCCTTTTTGTCCCGGTTGTAACACGAACCGGGACAAAAGACAATCCACATGGATAAAAGACAATCCCCTGTTTTTTTCCTGTTTTCTATTTCTTTTATTATTTCATTTCTTGTTTTTGTTTAACTTTTTCTTTTCTATTTCTCACGTACACATTTAACTACCCACTAACCCACACACTTCGTCACTAACTACACACTTAATCTCAAGTCAAACTATTTAATCTAGTCAAACTTCCCATTCGGTCACCCATCCTCAAACTCCTTACACATTTAACTACCCACTAACCCACACACTTCGTCACTAACTACACACTTAATCTCAAGTCAAACTATTTAATCTAGTCAAACTTCCCATTCGGTCACCCATCCTCAAACTGCTCCAACCCAAGCACGCTTAACATTTAGTTTCCTTTCAAATTAGATACTAAGAGAGAACTGAAAACTTACTGATATTACTATCTTATCAATCATATTAACCACTCGGTCATGATATTACACTTTTTCATTGCTTGAATTATAAAAAATTAATTAAATAAACAACAATGATTATATAATAAATATATTGAAATAAATAACGATGAAATAAATTTTACTTTATTTTTGCCTTTTTCATTTAGTATGGAATAATTCGTATCTTTAAATCCTTAAATCGGAATTTAACATATAAAATGTCTAAATTGATCAAAAAGATTAGAGGAATCCAAATATGACATCCAAATCATCTTTTGCATTACAGAAAAATCGATACACATGGTGACCATTTTGATTGTTCTTACGAAAAAATGAAATAAAATGATAAACACCTCAAAAAAAGATACGAGTTGGTTGTTAGAGCATCTCTAGCAGACTCCGCAAATCCGCGAAAACTACAAAATCCCGGCGACTTTGTGGGCCGGGTCCAGTTTGCTGCGCAGAGTAGACACCGCAATGGCGGCCCGGTCTGCAAATTATTTGCCGGCCTCCGCAAATGTCCACTCGCGAACGTTATTTAATCTGTTCGGTCGCCGAAATGCAGGCCGAAACCCTCCCCCGCCGCCGAACCCTAGCCGCAAATCCCCACATTTCTCGGGCCGGGTAATATTTTTGATAAAATAAATATTACTTTATTTTTGTCTTTTCATTTAGTATGGAATAATTCGTATCTTTAAAACCTTATTTAGGCATTTTCAAACGGGCGATAAAATTCGTCTAAAAATGATGTGAACTTCAGTCCAAAATTAAGAACCCACGGTCCACGAAAGTCAAAACTGATTACGGGAATTGAAACTTATCGTCGGTACGCACATAATGATTTACCCGTAAATTCATGTTCTGGTTTGGGTTGTGTGCCAGTAATAGGCTTCTTATTTCACTGAGTTGTACGGATCTGAGTGTGGCATGTCACACTTTTTTTGGTTTACCTTCGTTTTTTGAAACTTGCGAACTTAATAAGTTAATAGATCTAATTATTCGTCTATGACGCAAGGGCTGAAAAAGATACAATTAGATTAGCTCTTCATAGACAAACCTGGGGTTTCGAATAATACAGCTACCATTTTTGTAAGAAGCACAACGAAGTCGATCAACTTGCATTATAGTAAGAAGTCGCAATGTTCTAGTTCAGTTCAGAGAACCGAGCCAATCCTAAGAACCTTCCATACACGCGTGTAAAATACGTTTGGTCTCACCATTTGGCTGCACGTAGTTAACATATCCTTGCAAAGTGGTAAGGCTGAAAGCCTACATATGCAAGAAGAATCATCATGTTAGACCCGCAAAAAAAAAAAGAATCATCGTGGTAGTTGTGGTGATGGCAAAGAAGGAGTACCAACTGGTACTTTAACATATCTGCACCAGTGCCTAACATTAGGTCACCGGAAGAAGGATCGGGTATTTAACAGGGAAACGAACTTGGGTGTGCTGTGACACCAACACCAACCCCAACCAAAAGTGTCCGACGGCTAGTAAACTTTGGCATTTCCTTGCCTGGATGATCGATGCCAACCGCATCGCTCTAAGTACCGCGTGCGCTTGTGGCTTATTTATGAAACGGCTAGCGTAAAACAACATGTGAAATCGTCGTCAGTGCAACGAGTTTATGTTACTTTCGCCGCTATCCGGGGGAGGCTGCAATCGATTTCGGCCAGTGCGCACTAGATTTACCTGTGGCATGCCGGGTGCTTGTTAATGGGTGAAGTTTCAGTTTGAGAGTTCGTAGCAACACATGACTTTTTTTTATTTAAGCAAAGTCGTCACACATAGTTTCGTGTATATTTTGGTGTTGGCTCTGGCCTTTTGGTGATGGAAGAGGTGTTTATCATTTTGTTTCCTTCTTTCCAAACGAACTATCCCTCTTTGCACTACTTCCTTAACGTAAATGCAAAGTTCCTACAAAATAGGGCATTTTCCGTAGCATGCACGCTTGTATTGGGTCTCAATAATATGAGCTACGAGGCAACAGGTGCTTAACCTGGGTCATTTAAACAAGAATGTGAGTTTAACTGCTACAAAATGTCATAACACGTGTTATTTTGTTATACTACAAGTACAGCATTCAAACCAAACATACTGTATCTTTTTTTTTTTTACCATACCTTCGGCGGGCCAAAAGCCAACCTGAACCTTTTATTTCAAAATGAGACCAGTTGCCATAGAGAGGCAATTACAGGAGAAGAGAGGGAGAGGGTGAGACCGTGAGAGGTTACATACAGGGGCCTATGGTGGATCAAATTTGAGGCACCAGGTTTTGATGAGGTTAGTTACAAGAGGGGTGGTACATCTATGCGCCCAAAGGCGCAGGTCCGAGATGCAGCGCTGGGTAGCGACGCTCACCGGTTCATCCACTTGATTGAAGGTCTTCGCGTTGCGGCGCTTCCATATGTTCCATGCTACAGCGGTGCAGATTGTAGACTCGGCGTAGGTGCGGCTTCGGGCCTCCCACAGCTCATGGAGGCTGTGGATTTGGCAATTGCTGTTGGGGAAGAAAAATTCCCACATCTCCCTGGCCTTGTGGCATGTGACCAGAAGGTGGTCGACATCCTCGTCTTGTGTACAGAAGGGGCAAGCCGGCGAGTCTGCAATGTTGTGTCGGTGTCGTCTTTCGTTGGTGGGAAGCCGTCGGCGTCGGGCGATCCAGTTGAAGATCCTGCACTTAAGAGGAGCAGCATTGCCCCACACTCTCACATCCTGATCATCAGTTGATGCGGGGGTGCCCGATCTTCACGGAGGATCTGCTTGATGATCGAAACAACGCCACCTGAAGGGTACGAAGGAAACCCTCGATCCCAGCCAACAACGTTGTCGGGTAATGGAGAAGTAGTGCAACCTGACAAAACCGAAGCTAACTATTGCAATGCAACAACCAGCAACAAGTATTCGCCCAACCACACTCTCAGTTTTTCCAATCCACACAACCACGCACGAAGTTGGAAGCACGAACTGGTCGCCGCCTCAACGGCTGCTGTTGTAAATCACAAAGTGAGTTTACCCTCTCACAAGGCAAGTTTACAAGAGCTAAGGAGGAAGTGAACTCTCAAACAATATTCTGGTTGCACTTAGCTAACCTATGCTGAAAACAGATTGCCAAAGAGTTGTGCTTGAAGTGGGGAAAGGGGTACTTATACTAGGAACAGCCCTCCTAGCTTAGGTGTGAAGCCAGCACGAAAATGAGGCTCAAATTCGTGGTAACTTGGGTGGATGGGAAGCAGAAGTGTGGAGCCTCGCGCAGCAATAAATGTCTTGACAGCTCAGCATTGGAAATCACATATCTTTTGACTTGGGTCTTCAAAAGGTGCACGGTTTCTTTTGCTGCAAAATAGATTTGATTTCCTGTCCAATGTGTCCCTCCAAACGTGTTACACACGTTCATGTTCATGTGTCATGGCCCAGCAAGATCAGCGACGAAAACTGGAGCTGCACTTGCGATGTATTTTTGACTGGAACAGCTTGCTGGATTCCATGGTGTAATCCTCCAACTCCTTCTCGTCCCACTGGGCCCATGGGGTGTAAGGTGAGGTCCTCAAGCAATGCACGCCGTTGATGAAGTCTTGTTCGTTGCACTTTTCTCCATAGGCTTGAATTATCTCCATAGGTAGAAACCTGAGTAAAAGCAACACACAAGATTTAGGCAGTATATAGTTCTCATTCATATCAATATTAGAATCAGCTAGAAGCGCATTCACCTCTTGTTGTATATGTTTAGCACGGCTCCTTGTCATGGGACCCAAGTATGTCTTCTTTGGAGAGGTTTCACCTTGTATTTTTGTAGCTTCATCTTGTGAACATGATGATGCATGAGATGAACCAGGGATGTCCTCATCATCCTCCCCCTCTTCAAAAGGAGTCGTCCTCGACTCTTGATCTTCTTGATGAATGCATGGAGACAAATCTGCTACGTTAAATGTTGGACTAACAGAATAGTCTTTAGGGAGGTCGATCTTGTAAGCATTATCATTTATCTTTGCCAACACTTTGAATGGTCCATCTCCACGAGGCAGGAGCTTTGATTTGCGTCGTTCAGGGAATCGATCTTTGCGTAAATGTATCCAAACCAGATCACCGGGCTCAAAAGTCACCTTCTTGCGGTTCTTGTTTGCCTTAGCGGCATAATACTTGGATTTCTTCTCAATCTCTTCTCTTGTCTTCTCATGAATTTTCTTCACATATGCAGCACGCTTGGAAGCATCCATGTTAATTCTCTCTTGTAAGGGAAGTGGCAGCAAGTCAATTGGGGCAAGTGGTTTGAATCCATAGACCACTTCAAATGGACACATGCTTGTGGTCGAGTGAATAGCTCTGTTATAGGCGAACTCCACATGCGGCAAACACTCTTCCCACTCCTTTAAGTTCTTCTTGATCATTGTCCGTAGCAAAGCTGAAAGTGTACGGTTCACCACTTCTGTTTGGCCATCAGTTTGTGGGTGGCATGTTGTTGAAAACAGCAGCTTGGTTCCTAGCTTTGCCCACAATGTCTTCCAAAAATAGCTCATGAACTTGACATCCCGGTCTGATACGATGGTCCTCGGCATGCCGTGCAAACGTACAACTTCCCTGAAAAACAAATCAGCAACATGTGAAGCATCGTCGTTCTTATGGCATGGAATGAAGTGTGCCATCTTTGAGAACCTATCTACAACAACAAAAACAGAATCCCTCCCCCTCTTTGTTCTAGGTAATCCCAAAACAAAATCCATGCTAATATCTTCCCATGGAGCATGCGGAACAGGTAGGGGAGTATATAAACCATATGGGTTCAGTTTAGACTTAGCTTTGTGACATGTGATGCATCGCTGCACAAATTTCTCAACGTCCTTCCTCATCTTTGGCCAATAGAAGTGATCAGCCAGCAGCTCATACGTCTTCTCACGTCCAAAGTGTCCCATTAATCCACCTGCATGTGATTCCTGCAACAACAAGGGTCGAACCGACGAATCTGGAACACACAATTTGTTAGTCCTGAAAAGAAAACCATCATGCACATGGTATTTTTCCCATCCTTTCCCATCTTTGCATTTTTCATATGGCTCCATAAAGACATGATCAGTACTATACAATTCTTTTAAACTCTCAAGTCCTGGTACTTTTACTTCCAATTGATTCAGTAGAACATGTCTACGAGACAAAGCATCAGCTACCATATTTTCTTTGCCTTTCTTGTACTTTACAACATATGGGAAAGTTTCAATGAATTCTACCCATTTAGCATGTCTTCTATTCAATTTAGCTTGTCCTTTCAAATGCTTCAAAGCCTCATGATCAGAATGTACAACAAATTCCTTAGGCCATAAATAGTGCTGCCATGTTTCAAGCGCTCTAACCAAAGCATATAGTTCTTTATCATACACAGAATAATTCAGTTGTGCACCACTTAGCTTTTCACTAAAATAAGCAATTGGTTTTCGTTCCTGCATTAATACACCTCCAATGCCTATCCCACTAGCATCACATTCGATTTCAAAAGTTTTAGTGAAATCAGGCAAAACCAGCAAAGGTGCTTCAGTTAATTGTCTCTTAAGTTCAATGAAAGCTTCTTCCTGTGGCGCACCCCACTTAAAAACAACTCCTTTTTTTGTCAATTCGTGCAAAGCTGCAGCAATGCTACTAAAATCTTTCACAAATCTCCTATAGAAACCAGCAAGGCCAAGAAAACTTCTCACCTGGCTTATATTGATAGGAGTTGGCCAATTCTTGATTGCTTCCACCTTAGAGTCATCAACTTCAATTCCCTGTCCTGAAACGACATAGCCAAGAAAAACAACCTTGTTTGTGCAAAACGAGCACTTCTCAATATTAGCATATAGTTTTTCTACTCTTAGCACATCCAAAACTTGTTTGATATGTTCTATATGTTCGTCTATGGATTTACTGTAGATTAAGATGTCATCAAAGTACACAACAACAAACTTTCCAATGTAAGCTCTCAAAACATGATTCATTAATCGCATGAAGGTACTGGGTGCATTGGTTAATCCAAAAGGCATGACTAACCACTCATACAAACCAAATTTTGTTTTGAAAGCTGTTTTCCATTCATCACCTTCTCTCATTCTAATCTGATGGTACCCACTTCTCAAATCAATTTTAGAGAACACAACAGAACCACTCAATTCATCTAACATATCATCTAACCTAGGAATAGGATGACGATACCTAACAGTTATATTATTGATGGCCCTACAATCAACACACATGCGCCAAGTACCATCCTTCTTAGGCACTAAAATTACAGGAACAGCACAAGGACTTAAACTTTCACGCACATAGCCTTTTCCTAAAAGCTCTCGTACTTGCCTTTGTATCTCCTTTGTTTCTTCAGGGTTGGCGCGGTAGGCGGGTCGATTGGGAAGTGATGCTCCTGGAATGAGGTCAATTTGATGTTCTATGCCACGCAATGGAGGTAGACCAGCGGGTATATCCTCCGGAAAGACATCTTTAAAATCCTGCAAGAGATCACGAACAGCTCTAGGAAGGCAAGTTAAGTCATTAGCAAAAATCACGTCATCCTTGTACACGAGTACAACGACAACTTGATCTGGGTTTTGCCTCACGTCTCTCATTTCTGATTTTGTGGCTAACATGACTAAGTTCTCTCCCTCTCTTTTATTTTTACCTCTCATATTTGGCTTGTGGCACTCACTCGCTGTTTTGTGGATGTCTCTCGAATTCTTTTTCTCTTCCTCTTTCCCACTTACAAATTTTACTTCAGAAACTTTTTGTACATGCTCAGCCATGATTTGTTGTGGTGTCATTGGTCGAAGCACCAAATCTTTTCCTTTCCACTTGATGGTGTACTGGTTGGTTCTACCACAATGTTGAGCTGAAAGATCATATTGCCACGGCCTTCCCAACAGCAAGTGACACACTTTCATGGGCACAACGTCACACTCAACAGTGTCAATATAATCACCAATCTTGAATTGGACCTTCACCATATGTGTGATTTTCAGTTCACCACAATCACTCAACCATTGAACATGATATGGGTGGGGGTGTTGGAGCATTTTCAATCCAAGTTTCTCACACATGTCTATACTAGCAAGATTGTGGCAACTCCCACCATCAATAATAACCTTGCATACCTTGTCATGAACTTTAGCTCTTGTTTGGAACAGATTGTGCCGCTGTCCAATGTCATCCTCTTTAATCTGCACACTCAAAACTTTTGTGACAACAAGAGAGGTTCCTTCTTCAAAATCACAATACTTCTGTTCATTTTCTTGTGTAGCATCATCGTCCTCATCTTCTTCAAGTTCACTACAGGAATCATATTCTCCATTCTCCATGATCAGCATAGCACGCTTATTGGGGCATTCCTTCCTCATGTGACCACGACCACCACATGTAAAGCACTCAATTTTGCTGCTTTTCCCACTTGATCCCATTGAAGATGCGGCTGATGCAGCAGGTTTACTCCTCTCCTTTTGGGCTGATGTTTCACTCCTAATAGGGGCTGCACGCACATTGGAATGGCTACCACTACCAGAATTTTCCATTATACCTTTCCCAACATTGAATTGGGGTACAAACTTGCTCCCACTTGATGTAGCTCTAGCTGAAAATGGCATAGTCCTATTTGGCCTTGAGTCTTCTTGCAGTTGTCTTTCAGCCTTGGAAGCTAGATGCACCAACTCCACCACATTGCGATATGGCTGCAAATCAACAACTCGCTTCACATTTGAATTCAGCCCAAACAGAAACCTTGACATGGATTGCTCTTCATCTTCATGTATATTGGCTCTTATCATTGACTTCTCCATCTCCTTATGATACTCTTCAACGGTCATTTTTCCTTGCCTCAAATTCTGGAGCTTGTCAAAGATGTCACGCTTATAATGCTTTGGGATGAATCTGGCCCTCATTTCTCTTTTCATTTCAGCCCATGTAGCTACAGCAGGTTCTCCCTCTTCTTCTCGCTGGTTTTGAACTTGCTCCCACCAGATTAGAGCATAGTCTTCAAATTCAAGAGAGGCCATTGCTAATTTCTTCTGTTCGGAATAGTTGTGCATGCGAAAAATCTTGTCAACTTTTAATTCCCATGTGAGGTATGTTTCTGGATCAGATCCACCATCAAACTTAGGCATGGTAAATTTAAGTTTACCAAACCTCTCCTCCTCGTGCCGCAAACGACCATAGTTGCCTTGGCGACGAAATCTGCCATCTCGGTGCTGCTCATAATTATCTTCCTCAAATTCTTCTTCGCTGTCTTCATCGTGTAAATTGGCCCTCCGGTGGCCGCCTCCACGACCAGCAGCATATTCACCACGACCACGACCAGCAGCACCTACACCACGACCACGACCAGCAGCACCAACATTTCCTCTCCCGGGAGCTCCATGTACACTTGCATCTTCAGGACCTTGACGTAGCTCTCGCACAATATCAGCAACAAGATCAGCCCTCATTGCTTCAATATTTTGGGTGAGCTGCTCATTCACATTGCCCATAAGTTGTTGCAAATCTTGTGACAACTTGTCTTGCTTCTCTTCAATTGGGTCAAGACTGTTTTTGAACTCTCGACGGAGATGATCACGCAAGGCATTGAAGTGAAACCGGGTGATGGGTTCATTGAGATGCCCATTACCTTCAACCTCGTACGTGTCTCCGGTACCTGCCATGATTAGTTGTGCAAAGTTCTATACTACAGCACGGGATATGTGTGTGACATCTCGATCTCACCTTCACTTACCAACCGAAGCTCGTGTAACTTCCAAGTGAGAGCAGAACATGCTCAACTGTGGTGCCGGTGGTTGGTATAGAGAGAGATAATTAAGCGAATACAAGCCTAGGGTTGCACATGCAGGGGCTGTTTTGTGGAGCTTTGGGTGGGGGTATATATGTGGAAACAGCACACTAATCTGCAGTCTAGTTCTTGTTAAACCAAGTAATCATCCACACAAGATTCGAATGCCTTAGTTGCTGAATAGGATATAAGTGTAGAACAAGAACACTCAGCAATGAATCAGATTTGCTGCAACAGGAATTTTTGGATGATACACACTTGACTACTGTTTCAGCTCACACCACACAAACAAGGATTTCTCAAGATATAAGTGAAGATCAGTCCCAGATTTTCTCTTCTTTCTTTCTTTCTTTTTTTTTTTTTTTTTTTTTTTTTTTTGGACGGAAATGAACACAAATGGAGAACGCAGATGGGGAAAAACTCAGCAACTAAAACAAAAAAAATCTAATGGACAAGAACCTGATAAAACTCACCAAACCAACAGATCTAAGACTGAAAAAGGCTATAGGTAAAGGGAAATATTTTTGTGGGGCTTTTTCTGGACTGTAGGAATGAAAACAACTAAAACTAAACTAGGGATACAAGATCCTACCGTGTCAACCGAGGCTCTGATACCAAGATGATGCGGGGGTGCCCGATCTTCACGGAGGATCTGCTTGATGATCGAAACAACGCCACCTGAAGGGTACGAAGGAAACCCTCGATCCCAGCCAACAACGTTGTCGGGTAATGGAGAAGTAGTGCAACCTGACAAAACCGAAGCTAACTATTGCAATGCAACAACCAGCAACAAGTATTCGCCCAACCACACTCTCAGTTTTTCCAATCCACACAACCACGCACGAAGTTGGAAGCACGAACTGGTCGCCGCCTCAACGGCTGCTGTTGTAAATCACAAAGTGAGTTTACCCTCTCACAAGGCAAGTTTACAAGAGCTAAGGAGGAAGTGAACTCTCAAACAATATTCTGGTTGCACTTAGCTAACCTATGCTGAAAACAGATTGCCAAAGAGTTGTGCTTGAAGTGGGGAAAGGGGTACTTATACTAGGAACAGCCCTCCTAGCTTAGGTGTGAAGCCAGCACGAAAATGAGGCTCAAATTCGTGGTAACTTGGGTGGATGGGAAGCAGAAGTGTGGAGCCTCGCGCAGCAATAAATGTCTTGACAGCTCAGCATTGGAAATCACATATCTTTTGACTTGGGTCTTCAAAAGGTGCACGGTTTCTTTTGCTGCAAAATAGATTTGATTTCCTGTCCAATGTGTCCCTCCAAACGTGTTACACACGTTCATGTTCATGTGTCATGGCCCAGCAAGATCAGCGACGAAAACTGGAGCTGCACTTGCGATGTATTTTTGACTGGAACAGCTTGCTGGATTCCATGGTGTAATCCTCCAACTCCTTCTCGTCCCACTGGGCCCATGGGGTGTAAGGTGAGGTCCTCAAGCAATGCACGCCGTTGATGAAGTCTTGTTCGTTGCACTTTTCTCCATAGGCTTGAATTATCTCCATAGGTAGAAACCTGAGTAAAAGCAACACACAAGATTTAGGCAGTATATAGTTCTCATTCATATCAATATTAGAATCAGCTAGAAGCGCATTCACCTCTTGTTGTATATGTTTAGCACGGCTCCTTGTCATGGGACCCAAGTATGTCTTCTTTGGAGAGGTTTCACCTTGTATTTTTGTAGCTTCATCTTGTGAACATGATGATGCATGAGATGAACCAGGGATGTCCTCATCATCAGTAGTTAGTTGCAAAAAATTATTGGAGTAGAACCCTTTGTTTGAAAGCATTTTTTGGGAGTGGCGGCAGAGGCGGGAGTCGGGTTGAAGGGGGTTTAGGGAAACATACTGCAGCTCGACCGTGAGCAAATCGAGCTCAGCGGCTGCAGAGGAGGATAGACGAGGAGCGAGGGAGAGCGAGAGGTTGTTGTCAAGGGCCCAAGCAAGTTGGGCATGCGGTCGAGAGGAGTGCGAGAAGAGGGCAGGGAATATGTCGCGAAGGGGGGCACCCCCAAGCCAACAATCAACCCAGAAGGCGGTGGTGAGGCCACTTCAAATAGTGACCATGGAGTGGTTGCGGAAGGAGTCAAGCCCGACGACAATGCTTTTCCAAATGGGGGTGTCCAGGAAGTGATTGTCGCCAAGGTCGCGGCGGGCAGACCATCCGTATTGTCGTGTGAACCATAGAGCCCATGGGGCCAAGGAGGTCCCATGCAGTTTTGTGAGGAATTTTTTCAGAAGGGCGGAGTTTTGGAAGGGAATGGAGAGAACCCCAAGACCGCCAAATTTCTTGGGCTTGCAGACTTCGTCCCAGGCCACAATGCATTGGCCGCCATTGCAGGTTTCGTCGCCGGTCCATAGGAAGGCACGCCGTCGGCGTTCGATGGCCTCAATGGAGCCGACGGGGAGGAGGCCCGCGCTCATGGCGTGAGCGAATTTGGCCGTGATGACCGAGTTGACGAGGATCAAGCGGCTGCCAATTGGAAGGGAACGTCCTCTCCAGCCCGAGAGGGAGAGGTCACATTTGGCAATGACGGGGGCGAGGTCGGAGTGACGGAGTTTGTGGAGGGATAGCGGGAGCCCGAGGTAGGTTTGAGGGAAAGTAGATACCGCACAGCCAAAGGAGGCTGCCATCGTGTCGGCGAGGGCGGGGTTTGTTTTGATGGGGACGAAGGTGCTCTTGTGGTAGTTGATAACAAGGCCGGTGGCGCTCAAGAAGTCGTCGAGGAGTTGTTTCAAGTGGAGGACGTGGTCTGGGATGGCGCGGATAATGATGAGAGTGTCATCCGCATATTGGAGGATGGGGCAGGGCAAGTCGTCAACAAGGGGGTGGAGTAGGAGGCCGTCCCGAGAGGCTTGGAGGAGAAGCTGCTGAAGAACATCAACGACGATGTCAAAAAGGAAGGGGGATAGGGGGTCGCCCTGACATAGCCCACGGCGGCATTGTATCCGGCGCCCCGGAATGCCGTTGAGAAGGACCGCCGTCTGGCTGGAAGTATTAAGCGTGGTGATCATGTCTCTCCAAGCCTTAGGGAATCTTTTAGCCTCCAGAATGCGGTCAAGGGCATCCCAGCTGATGGAGTCGAATGCTTTGCGAAAGTCGAGTTTGAAGACAACAGCAGGAGCAGAGCGTTTGTGACAGGATTGCACAATGTCTACGGCATAGACAAAATTTTCAGCGATCAATCTACCAGAGATGAAGCCCGTTTGGTCCGGATGGACAAGACAAGGAATGAGGGGGCGGAGGCGAAGCGTCAGGCATTTAGTAAGGATTTTTAGGGAGAAATTCTGGAGCGAAATAGGCCGAAAGTTTTCCGGACGGTTGGCACCCGCCTTTTTTGGCAGGAGAACAATGTAGGATTGGTTTATAGGGCGGAGGTTAGCAGTGAGGGAGTGGAAGTCGTGGAGGCAGGAGAGCAGCGGAGACTTGACAAGGTCCCAGAATTTTTTGTAGAAAGCGGGCCCGAGGCCGTCAGGGCCGGGGCTGGAGTTGTCCTTGAGCGAGAACACAGCAGCCCGCAGTTCTGACAGCGAGAAGGGGGCAGCAAGGTCGGCAGCCTGGAACGCGTCAAGGGACGTGGAGGATACCAGGGAGTGCAGGTTGGCAAGCGGGGAGGAACCAATGGGGACACCCAACAGGTCGCGGTAAAACTGGTGCAGCACAGTCGCCTTGGCATCGTGGGAGAAAATTGTGTTGCCATCCGCGCACTCTAGAACTTTGATTTGATTTTTCCTAAGCCAGCCAGAGGCGCAAAGATGGAAGTATCTAGAGCTCTCGTCGCCGAGAGTGCAATGCCAGATTTTTGCCCTCTGCCTCCAGTACGTGGCTCTAGAGGCGTTGAGTTGGCTGATGGAGGCTTTGGCCAGAATGCGGAGGCGGCGCTCAAGAGGGGAAATGAGCCGGACCTCTTCAAGGCGATCGACCAGGTCAATTACCGTGCCGCAGTTAGTGAGGTAGATGGAGGGTATTCTCCTGGATTTAGCCCAGAATTTGGCTGCACCGCGGATACGCTTGAGGCGTAGGCAGAGACTGCCAATGTTCGGAAGCTCCCGGTATGTGGTGGTGACGTTGTTCCAGTTTGTTTGGACAAGCTCACGGAAGGCGTCAATAGCGAGCCATGAGTTTTCAAGCCAAAAAATAGAGCATCGCGGCGCCATGGAGGAGGCCTCGAGGTGGAGAGGGACATGGTCCGAGGTAGGGCGGGTGGATTAGGTGAGTGTGGAGTCGGGAAGGGCAAAGCTCCAGTCTGAGTTGACGAACATGCGGTCGAGGCGAGCCATAATGGGCGGAGTTTGTTGGCTGGACCATGTAAATTGCCGATCCAGAAGCGGGAGCTCAAGGAGGGCAGCGGAGTTGATAAAGTCATTAAAAAGGGAGGCCTCAACAGCGTTGAAGTTGTCATTGGATTTGTCACGGGGGGGGGGGGGGGGGGGGGGGGCATAGAAGGTTGAAGTCGCCCATCAAAACAAGGGGGCCGTGGACGGAGGCAATGGCAGCGGCTAGGGAGTCAAGGAAATCGGGTTTGGAGGCGTGGTCGCAAGGCCCGTACACGTTTATGACAGTGAAATTGAGTTTATCTAGGCGGAATGAGAAGGTGGTGGTGACCGAGAAATCTCCAATGGCGTGGCTAGTAAGCTCGAGGATGTGATCATCCCAGGCAGAGATGATGCCTCCTGAAGCCCCAACGGAAGGCTTGAAGACGAAAGTTCGCAAGGAGGGGGGAAGGAAGGAGGAGATGTCGCCGAGTTTAGACTCTTGAATGGAGAGGACAGAGGGGAGGAAGGTGTCAATGACAGAACGAACGTCGTCACGTTTTACTTTGTGCCCAAGACCCCTGGTGTTCCAAGAAGAGAGCAGTAGCTTAATAATCATTAAGGGGAGTAGGCGACATGAGCAGAGTGAAAGAAAAAGCCTCGGTCCAAGTTAATTCAAAGATAGTGCGGGTTACAACATGAGGGGTACATTGGGCTGCAGCCCAGAAATGAAAAGACTGAAAAGGAAAAGGTACGAGGCTCCAGCTCTGCGTGGCGGGCCAGCCCAAAAGACAAAGGCAAAGCCGAGCCTTTTGGGGCACACAGTGGGTAGCAACAGTAGCTGGGCCATTACAGGGAATAAGAAAAAGGACAGCGAGGCAGGCCGCGCAGGGCCGAGGGCTGTTGGGCCGTGAAATCATGGCCCAGACGCCTCCAGGGTGGGCTCGTGGGCAGAGTGCAGCTCGACAGGGTCGATGTCACATGCCGCAGCAAGAGCCTCCACGTCCGGCGCAGTCAGAGGGCCACCGTCGGGCATCACCTCGGCCAGGAGGTCCTCAGAGGGGAGCTCGCCATTCCTGGAAAGGCAGGACTTGCCGGCGCCCTCGAGACGGATCTTTTTGCGCCTCACCGCCCAGGTGATGATGGTCTCAAGATTGGCCGGCTCCGCAGCGGCGATCCCTTTAGGCACGAACCCCTCTTCCTCGTTGTCAGGCCCATTTTCTTCGGCGGCATACTCTTGTGACGGAGTCTCGTGGGAGGCGGCGAAGGAGTGAGCCCCAACACCCATGGTGTTCATATACTCGTCATCATCAACCCTATATTCATTTGCAACCGGATTTGTAAAAGAAACAATTGACACACAAAATTGGACGCAAAAGAAAGAGGTCAAAATTACCTCATGGGAATTTCATCGAGCACGTGGGAGGCGGCCGGCGTGGGGGTCGGAGATGGCTCGAAATCGAGCTCTTCCGGTGCCGGTGGTGGAAGCTCGTCGCCCGCAGCAGCGTCGGCTCCGGTCGATTGTGGCTTCGGGCCGCAGCCGGCAGTCGTCTTCTTCCTCTTCTTCGCCGCGAGCGCCGCCTGCGTCGGAGCTCGTTTCCCGGCTGCCTTCGGACGAGCCACCGCCGCGGGGAGCTCCACGGCGCCGGCCGGCGCCGGATTCACCGAGGCAGACGAGGTGCGGGGCGCGTCGAAGACCTGCCGGCGACGAGGCGGAACCCTAGAGTTCGCCGCAGCCGCGGCGGCTCCGAGGGGCGCAAACGGGGCGGAGAGTCGCCGGCGGCGTGCGGTGCTCGGGGAAGGCCGCGCCGTCCTCTTCCATGGCGCGAATCGGCAACGGCGGCGGAGAATCGGGCGGCGGTGGAGGGGAATCGGAGGCGTTCAGCGTGGCGGTTGGAGTCGCGCGCGCGAAAATGGAAAGGATAGGGCAGCTCGCGCGGGGGTCCTCTCTGCCCCAAATATGGGGCAGAGATGAGCAAAATTTGGGGCTGCCCCAAAATAGGGCAGCTGTTGGAGAGCGTTTTTTGCCCTCTCGTGCCCTAAAAAACGGTTTTTAGGGCACGGAGGCTAAAATAGGGCAGCTGTTAGAGATGCTCTAACAAGTGTTGCAATAGCTAACCAGAAACCAAATATCTGCCCATCTGGAAGTAGCCATAACCCATTATATCTTTGGGATAAGCAATCAGCACTTGGCATGAGGCTACTGGGTTCAAGAATAGTCAGAGGAGCAACATCTCTAGCTTGGTTGACCACCTCTCGTTCTTCAGCACATTGGTGTAGGAAGCAGGTCGGAGCTCCTGCCCTGGTCCTTCACATCTGAAGAAACACATATCCTCCTGGCCCAGCTTAAAGATAAAAAAGGGTAATACCGAAACAAAATTTTGAGACCGACTTGTGCCTCCGATGTGAGCTGCCAAGTTCCACATGCAAGCACGGATCCAGACTGCTATGTTACAACAGAGCAGTTGAAGGCAGTTCCTCCCGGTATCAAGAAAGACATGGGGTTGGAACATTTCGATGGCTCTCCGCAAAATCTCGAATTATGCGTTTAAGGGTTCTTCCACCCTTTCCTTGCATGTAGTCAGGATGGTTTCTGCTATTATCGCCAGTTCTGCTGTGAAGATAATCTGATGCTGCATCCTCAAGCACCTTGAGCCATAATGGAATTATCATCTCAGCTTCCCCTTGTCTTAGGTATTCCGAGGGCAAAGATTTCACCTGATCAAGATTTGAAACATTTCAGCTAAACTGAGGCAGATATACAACCCAGAGTACGCCACAGCAGCAAAATAAGTGATAAATATCATCACAACACATATAGCCTTTATAACACAACTCAAGGTAGAAAAAAAACTTCTGTCAAGAAGCAGCAGCATGTTACTAGACGCAAGATAACCACATTCTATGTCTAAATCTACAAATCATGAAATTTTTAATCCATCTTTGGATGTTCCAATTTTAAACACTAGAAGCCTCGTTTTTTCTTTGGATGAAACATAGACACCGCTGCTTTCATGAATTTAGAGAAGGAGAGCATACAGAGTACAAAGCCAAATGAAAACACTAGAAGCCTCATGAAAGAAACAGTATAGGCAGTCATGCAAAATAGTCTGTAAGAATAGCATTTGCTAAACCTTTCCAGCTGAATTACTGACATGACAGGACGTGGTCACATATCTGGAAAAGCCCAATGTATGGTAAGTGGATGCCACAGACTACAGCATGTTCATGTCAAAACTTCAAAAGTTAGCAGAACACTCAAAACAAAGATGAAAAGCATGACAGCATGCCAGCAGAATTACAGCAAAAGAGTGGTCGTGGAAATGCGAAATGGTACCGTTGATTGCAGCCACCTGCAGAGAGAATCCCAACAAAGAATAGCCTTCCATGTTGTTCTCTCACAGAGGCTGCACAATGCCGCCAATTGCTGCAACAATGTTGCAGATTTATGCACCTGTTCAGGAAAAACGTCAATGTTCTGCAACATCATTATGATCACGAAATGTCCTACTTAGCGCAAAAGCCAAATCATAAATACAACTGTGGTAGTAATTGGATGAAGGAACAGAAGCAAGTTCCTATAATATCATCATCATATTGGCAACAGCATGATCATCAGTATGCTAGACTATGCCATAGGGCAAATGTAGAAACGGTCCAGATTCCAGAGTTTATTGAAAGGCTTTAAGGTGAAAGCATAATGCGACGGCCAGTTTTAATGTCTGACTTAACCAAATAATGAGTACGAAAAGAGATTGAGTCACGACCAACAGTGGGAAGGAAACAACTATGAAAAGTACTCTTCAAATTCAACATACCCTTGATAAGGCTGATACACCAAGTAGAGCATAAAGTACATTAGACATAAGACCTTCACCAGAGCTTGCCAAAATTTGAACCAGCACCAGACCATGTGATCCATCGAGGCATTCTGGAGGTTCCAGCACAGCAGTGAGGCTAGCGTCAAGAAAACCTGCAGGTGTCGCATGCTTATGAATTTTTAGTTTGAAATGATCAAATGAGCACATCAAGAGGTGTTACGCCATGTTAAGCGCAATTACTTGAGCTGAAGCATTCTACATGGCCAGGTCAAGGCCTCAAATTCTCAATTAGTCCATGATACCCCCATAAAATGAACAGATGAATTTTGACGTTGTCCAATTAAAAATAAACAAAGATACTTTCCAAGTATCCAGTGATAGACCTTTAAAAATCCTTTAGACAGTTATAAGTACTGCAAGAAATTTACTAAATGTGATCAAGTGATGCTCTACAGTTGCTATGCAAATTGCCTTTGACCAGGAATGCAGACAAATACATTTGTACACTTGCAATAAAACAATTCTAAGTTGACACGACTGTGCTGCTACCAGCAGTCTACGGCCCATGCATTACCCCCCTTCCTCTCATCCATTCGACCTGCAAAGGTACTTCTACTATCAGTTCACACACTACTTTACTGTGCACAAAGCACCTCCCTCCCTCTGCTTATCTCTCACTCTCTCTTGCGATGAACTAATCTCTTGCTTTTGAACGCGGTAGGCAAGTTTACTCACTGACGCATATCCAAGGAACAGTGAGAGCAATCATTGCATTTAACAGACATATAGCAAAAGGCTATACACAAAAGTGGATAAGTGGCACTCACATGACAGATATGACATTGCTGCAATTGCTGCTCCTCGGTGCATTGCTGTAGAGCATATAGCTGCATTTTGAAATGAAGGCTCAAGCAGTGAAGCAGACGCTACGATAGCTTCCTGATTTATCATGCAACCATCATACAGATTAGTTCCATACTGTCTATCTGAATCATGCGACAATAATGAACCAAACACCTTGACATACAAGATATGGAAAAAAGGAGAACCTTTGGACAGCAGCGGACAAATGCAGATGTGAAGTTTGCATAGGCTTCAACCAGATCAGGTTCTTGATCACATGTGTAAGAAGATTTCAAATTTGATAGGGAAGCTGCAGAGCTAAATGTTTCAAAAGTTCTGACACATACTACGCTATATTCTTCCTTGTGACCAAATTCCTCAATTACATTGGCAGCTGAAAATTTCATTAATGTCAAGGTATGTTTGATTTCAAAATATATTGAAACAAGATGCTGAAGTAAGTACCATCTTAGTGCTATCAACCTATTGTAGGACATCTTTCTTTCATTTTCGATGTAAAACTACAAAGCAGTTCAAAAAATGGTATCATAGGAGCATGCATAGTGGCTCAAAGGGCAATCAAAGAACATGAGTGGTAACCCGTATCCGTTGATCTCTGTGTATGCTCTAAATAAAGACAGAATTGTACAGGTGAGCTTGGTTTATGCTTGCAGGTACCAGTATGAAACAGCAAACTGCAAGCCAAACGATGCACGCAAAGTTGGATGCAGCAAACAGATATCAACTGTGATACAGTCATTACCTGTTTGTAAGAAGCAGTCATGCCTTTGATACAGCAAGAAATTGGTCGATAAGCACTCCAGGATTTTGGGTAACAAGATTTGGAAGTGTTGTCCTGTAAAATGAACTCTTGATCAGCACAATGATTTATTCACCATAACGCTTGATATTCTGCATTTTAGACATCAGACAAACTTACCACAAGAACGTATGGCCGAAGAAAGAGAACGACAAGCAGCTGCAGATAAACTAGTATTCTCCATGTGTGACGACTGGGAAAGTTTTTCGAGGAGTGGCCAGAATATGCCGAGAAGAACCAAAACTATATCATCATCAATCTGACCAGATGTAATTGGCATTGTCAGGTGACTGAACAAAGCACCCATTCTGTAAAACAAAAATGCATTTGATCATAACCATTCTTGATATAGTCAAATCATACCATATTGCCATTGATGAGAGAACATATCTAGTGCTCCCATAGCTTGCGGTGTTAGGTCATCCCAACCATGGCGACACAATAAGAGTGTGTGGAAAATTTTCAGTAGTGTACACCCAGAAAAAAAAAAGGCATATCCGGCTGTGAATACTGAATAGTACCAAATTTTAAAAAAAAATCTTGTGGATTGTAATTTTGGTTATCTTTTTTTTGATACAAAAATTTTGGTTATCTTAACTGACGTGTTTGTCTTCTTTTTTGTCCCAAGTGTGAATCAAATTTACAGTTGAAATTTCGTAGCAACAGATGGAACTAATGCCAATCCGATCATTTTTTGGGAATTTTTTTGTAACCTCTTAGTTTTGCTACCTTGGCTTGGGAGCACGGTAGCACTGGATTCATTCTCTGCCTTTGGTAGTTATCAATTATCGCAAGTTGGATTGCGCCCAATTATACAAGTACAAAGTTTACCTATAGCATTAATTCATCTCTGTTGGCTACTATGTACTAGGAGTAGTTAGAAATGCTGCACAGCATTTTCTCGAGTTAAAACAAAAAATAATAGATTATGCACTTCTACAGCTCTAGTATTCGTCTAACTTAATTTGATCTGCCTAGCTGGCATATTCTTGTGATGATCACGTCTGTCCTCCATGCTGTAAATTCGGGTAAAAACAGCTTATATTTACCCCGCATCAAAGGGACTTTCTTCTCAATTACATATAATTACTGCTGAAGTATATGTGGATGGCCCAACCTTCTGCATCAGTTAATAATTATATCAGCCTGTGACATTTCTGCATAGCTTAAGTACAATCATCTGTAATTTGTTTATCCAACATAGATCTGGTAACAGCAAATGAACTTAAACCACCGCCAACTGGACCGTGCTTGAATTAATCCATGAAAATGAAAGCAGGGTTGTCGCAAAGTGTGGACAATGCGTGAAGTATCCTTTGTAGTAAAACCCGAAAAGAACGCCAGGGGGAAACGTACAAGAGTCAAAAAAGGGTAAGCACCTGTGAAGTCCATGAACTGCAAGGTTAATGGCTTTTGTGTAAGCACCAGGGTTTTGCCTGAGCAAATGATCTCTGTCAATGTCAATCTGTACAAGTAGAAGGAAAAAAATGAAAATACTATTATAAATGGTGGTCATTAACAGTTCATGAATGGAAATGTTGCTTTGAGCCCCATGTAAAGTTATGTAACTGAATCAACGATCTACAGAGTACATTATATTTGTGAAACGGCAAGGAAGGGAGACGCAGCATGATACATTATAAATTGACAGGCTCAGTGTGTAATACAGGAAAAGCCAACTGATCCTATTGCAACTTGTAAGCCCATGTTTCCTCTTTTCGCCTTTGTCATCCATCTATTATAAATCAGAGTGGACAGACAGCCTCCTAATCCCTCATGTCCTTTAGAATTTGCCATTTTTGGACATCAGCACGGTCCTCAGAATAAAACTTTGACCATTAATTTGTATACTGTTAAGGTACATTTCGAGAAAAATCCACACATACGATTTTCAAGCATCCAATTTAAATATTTGAAAAGATATGAATAGGCCAAATTTCGGAAGTGACTCTACCCTTGTCTAAGCTGGCGAATTTAACAGAATCAGTGAGTACAAACTAACATCTTCATATATTCTATCATTCTATGGCTGGAAGGAATGCTTTAAATATCTCACATGAAACTTCTACTGGCATAAAAATCTTCAAACCAAGAATAAGAAAATTGATCGAGCTACTATGAGTGCCCAAGTGCCCATGAAATTAAAGTACAACAATATAAGCACTTGACTCAATATTAATAGCAGTTTAGGAAGCTTGAAAAACATATCATATTGCAGTTTAGTAAAGATGCTAAAATTATATATAAGTAAAGTTCATGAAAGAAGACAAGCTACCATCATGTACACCAATACAAACTGGCACATGCAGATAAAGACTAACATCAGAGTAAATCGCAGAACTCTAGAATAAACCATTGACAAACTTCTGTCAATAAATGCTGAAGGTTCAATGCAATGCAAAGGTGTACTTTACTAGATATTGACGGGTCATGCAAAAAACTTTATAATTTACTAGCACAAAGCTCATGTGTTGCCACGGATTAAAATAAATTAAAGCCAGATCAAATCATCTATATCTGCTCACAACCCAACCGTTTGTGACAGACCCAACAGGTGTTGTGGGCCGAAGGTGAACAGACCGCCACCACCGATTGAAATTTTTATAGGACTAAAAGATACTGGACATTGCTCTAAGCTTATTATCCAATAAATGATAATAAGAGAACAAAATAATTGAAAATAATAAACTTCAGACAACACTCCAAGAAAAGATGCATCAGGGAAAGAAAACATACGATCTTTTCAACTGCTGAGTAGCTTGAACATAGAAGCCTGGCCAGCGAATTTTTCCTTGACTCTTTGTCAATAACTGAACACAGAGCATGTGTAATTGCACTAATAATCTCTTCCTCGTCATCTATCCGTAGGTTCCCCTCATCCATACCCTATAAGAGGACTGTTCTTTTGAATACTACATTGAATACAAGCCCAAAATGAATGTATAAGCTAAAGTGACAACGCAAAGTACCAAGCCATATGGTATACCATATTTTATTAATCTAACTAGATCAAGTCGTGCAGATGCTAAAAGCATGAAATTATAAATAGAACTATTTGCCTTTCAGAGAGTAGTACAGGATAAGCAAAACTAGTTTTCTTTCTACACAGAAAAGGCTGCACTGTCTTTGTTCTGTTATACATCATGTTGCATCTAGGGTGACTTAGCCACTATGGATAGTCTACTTTGCCCATTCGCCCCAAACCTCTCTTGTCTATATAACTCTTTGCTGATGGAATAAAACTCACAGTTGTGAATAGCCTCACTTTACAACAAATACATTGTTTTGTAAGTATGGACTGCATGAAAGAACAAATTTGCAATCGAGGAAGTATTTTTACCTCACTAATCCAGAAAAGAATATCTAGATTCTGAGGGTCATGGATGAATGATATAGCATCCTCGCAAAGTTTACGCAAAGCTGAAGAGCAAGCATTTGATGACACGGATTTTGAAATCCCTGAAGCACAGAATAAGCTGACCACAATGGCATGACATATTCATTTTAGTATAATAAATAAACAAATAAAATCACATTAGACATCAACCAATATTATCCTTACAGTAATGGCTTAATATTACTTTCGGAAGATGATAACCATTTTGAATAAGAACCAATGACATCACCGAAAGATTTGTATACCTAGAACAATATGAAATCCATTAGAGACCATTAGCTTCACAAAGTACAAAAAGGCATATTGAGGAAGTCTTACCAAGAACTGACATCCATTCAGTTCAGCAGGTGTTCTGCTGGACAGAATGTTCACAAAATGCATTATGATTGAAAAATCAAAGGGGCTTCCGTCTTGTAAAATTGTGTCAGCAACCTGAAATTTGGTAACTTATGAGCATACCACGTAGATCAAGCATACTTGTTCCTTGCATGTTTATATCTAAGCGCACAGGTGGGTGCCGTGCCAGCCAGGAAAAATTAGAACAGATAGTACGAAAAATTCAATTTACTGAAGGTAGGATCACAGGATTTATACGGATTAATATCCCTCTGCGTCGCCAATGGAGCTACAAGCTAAACAGCCGAGAGATGATACACGGTATTATTGGTCATTTTCAAAGCATGTAGTTCTTTCTGCCAAATGCATATGTGCATTGTTTAAAGTAGCAGAAAACAATTCTAGGCATCCCTGAACTAGACCGCCTTTCTCAGGGTGCTCTAAGAAGCATAATAAACCCCTCAACAAGATACTTCTTGGCATAAAAAAGGTGGTCTTCCAATGGACTGAGTAGTGGAATAAAATAATCATTTGTATTTGTAATCAGAAACTTAGAGGGGAATCTGTCAATGGACTAACAAACTTGTGGAAATAATCACAAGTGCCTCCAAGCAAAACATATCATCTTCAAGACCAACTTCATATTAGGCGACTGAGACTTCATCACATTTTAACCAAGTATACTGAAAGAAGGGAGCTAGTGGATACGCAAATCAAGATCAGCATAATCAACATGAGAATTAAATTATATTACATCCTATAAAAATAAAATAATGTTCATGTGTGTATTCTATAGCAATTTATAAATCGGGTTGACAAATTGGTGCGGCACACTTACCATGCTAAGTGCGTACATTCTAACCTCTACCTCTTTCCAAGGTATTGATTGGCTAACCAAACCCCATCCACCAGAAAAAAGCTACATAAAGTGCAAAGGGTTAAGCAAAAAAGTAGTAATGATGATCTAACAAAGAGAGCATCAGAAAACATGCTTAAGAAATGTCGCATAAAAGGTTTTCATGATCCCGTACTCAGCAACATTATAAGCAATCAGTAGAAATTTTATGAAGCTACATTTTGTGGCAGGGGCATATTATCTGGACAATGCAAGATGATTACTTGTGAGTAGTCATGGAAGACAATGCCATATTTTAGCAAAAAAAGATACATACCTTATTAATTTATGCAGGGGTTAAGCAAAAAAGTAGTAATAATGATCTAATAAAGAGAGCATCAGAAAACATGCTTAAAAATGTCACATAGAAGGTTTTCAAATGATCCCGTACGTCAGCAACATTATAAGGAATCAGTAGAAATTTTATGAAGCTACATTTGTGGCAGGGGCATATTATCTGGACAATGCAAGATGATTACTTGTGAGTAGTCATGGAAGACAATGACATACTCCCTCCGTTCCACAATATAAGATGTTTTAGGTGTAACACATGTTGTCTAGATTCGTACTAAAATGAGTGTACATGTATACTAAAACATGTCTAGATACATATATGTACATATGAATATGTATAATGGCTAAAACATCTTATATTGTAGAACGGAGGGAGTACCTTATTAATATATGCAGGGGCGCCTAAAAGCAAACAAATATCAACAAGAAGCTCCTCCAAGTTCAGTCTGAATTGTGCTTGTCCATCGGGTAGCGAACATACTCCATCAGCGCCATGCTCATCAGTGTCAATAATCTGTGAATTATCAGAAGTTACAATGCATAAGTAAGAAGTTGGATCAATAGAACATTTGTACATACATACGCGAAGGATATAAAAGAGGCATTAGGGAATTGATGATAACTTAGTACAAGTACAAGGAAAGGTAAAACTGGCATTTCCATGAAGTACAATGTGAAAAAGGTAGCATTTATAAGAAAGAAACTTCTGCTTACTAATTGATCATGAGAAAATAAGTGAATGATATTGAGAGAAAAGAGATAAACCTGAGCACGAAAAAGAAGAGCATCTAGCAGTGAAGAAAACACGGGGAAAAACATCTCTTGCGCAGCATTCCTTTCGGCTGTTTGCACATCAATACCAAGAATAAAATGTGCCAAACTGCACCTGTTAAATTCCAGCATGGTAATAATTACTTGCTTGCAAATTTATTTTTACTTCAAAAGAACAGAATATAGAAAAGAAATTCGAATTGCAGACTTGTAAAACCTGACATTTGTGTTACCATAGATACTCAAATAACAGATTATATGGAAAATGCAGGTGTTAAAGCCATACTGAAACTGTATTCTATGGAATGGGATGGGAAGCAACAGTCAGCCACACACACGCGCATGCACATAGCCACAAGCTAGAAGAACCAGCAGGTATTTTCACTCCAAATGGGTGTTAATTTATATACTGGAATGGGACATCGAAGTACGAGTGAAGATATTCATCCGCCCGCGAGCAAACACACACACAATTGAATAATATGTTCCAAAATTCTGAAGAAATTCCTAATTGAATTGACCCACAGAAGGAAAGACTGATCATGAAAACAAAAAGAGTTGGGCATTATTACCAAAATTGCAAAGTGGAATCTGCAATCTCCCAGTCTTCACTAGAAAAAGCTACACATCTGTAAATGAGGGTGAAATACTTCAGGATCACAGGAGGCAATAAAGTGAATTAAACTACAGTGTAGCATTAGCATCAAGTCTTAACGCAAATAACTTCAAAACTAAAGGAAAAGTACCACATAAGCAGTGCAATAGATTGACCTCAGAAGTGCATCGGAAAGGGCAAGTGCTTGATTACTCCCTTCTGCAACCAAACCAGGTGCCTTGAAAGCAGACAATTATCAGCTTCTGTTCAACAGTCTATCTGAACAAAAGAACATTGGAGAAGCACAGAAACAAAAACTAAGGGGACTGCGCCATTTTGCATACGAATTTCTCTTGGGCCGTTCCCTTTGTCCTATCCAATTTTAGATTAGATTTTAGCTCAGGCTCGCCATAGGAGCATCCCACATTTAATGATGTACTGTATAAATGCGCTACAATGTTAGGTTAGACCTTGACTCCTTGATAACATCCAGCTTTCATAATGGGACGTAGACCACTTAGAATATGATGATTTAGGGTACGAAGTGGAATCAAATGCGATGATGATGGTTCAAGTTATTTGTTTCGTTGTGTTTGGGTTGATAGGTCGTATGAGCAAATTAATGTACCTCTCTTTGTATGTGATGATGTTCTAAACATGGATAACTAACAGAAGGAATTACATTCCTACTAGGACCAAGGAGAAGCTGAATAGAGCTGACACTTTTGTTTCTTCTCTTTGCACTTGGTGCCAAATTAAAATCACTGAAACTGACTACTAATAGCTCCGAATATCCCTGACAAAGAAGCAATTGAAACTGTGACATGTGTCGGCGTGTATATCAGTGCAGACTGCAGAATAATCAAATACGACTCAAGGACATTCCAAGGTCGCAATAACAATTAGACACAGACAATCCCCCCTTCTGTGGTACCCACCAAAATCCAACTTCCGATGCACCAGACAAGCTATCATGCGATTAATTTTGAACCAGCAAGGAATCACCAGGAAAGCGCCTGAGCCAATCAGCCGCTGCAGTTGAGAAACCCCGCAAACTGTGGTTACTTGCCACCATGCCTGCTACACTGAATGGCCTGGGGGTGAAAGAGAGTGGGAAGGGAAATGGCGCCTTGTGGGGAGGCTACATGAAGGAGACTAGCCGCAGCGGGAAGGAGTGCATGCACGGAACAGCGATCTGCATCGAGGTGGAACAGGGATGACAAATGCTGGGCTGAAGGGTGAAGGGCAAGAGGACTACCACATCGAGGAACCTCGCCATTAGGCTGATTAAGGAAAAATTAGTTGGCTCCTATTTTTTAGGAATATTCAGGGTATCTGTTCCACCTGATCCAGTACTATTTGGATACTTTCACTTAATAAACATAGTGCTAGGGGCACATCCCAAACCACCCCATACACCCCCAAACCAACACAATACTATTTCACTAACATTTCAGTACCTCAACTGTATCAGAAGTCGATTGTCCATTTGAAAAAATTAGCAGACCATGAATGGGAGATTAATTTTGACTACCGGACATACTGTGAGTATTAAACTGCAAATCATGATGCTACAATACAAAAAATCTACACGTGAGAATGAGAAAAAAACTTACTGCCTGACCAACTTCACACATCAAACTAGCAATACCAGCGACAATCTTGCCGCTTCTGTTGGCTAGAGCTGGTAAAAGAAGAACTTCTCTGATGTATGGAACCTTGCTTAGAAAAGCCTTAGGTAAATCCTACAACCAGATAGGAGCATATATCAGATTTCTCAGTTCATCATGAGTTGAAAGTAGATTTGTGGAACAATTTTTTGTTAGGCGACAGCTTCAACGAAGTTAAAAGGGAACAGTGGCTTTTCTAAGAAAAGAAATAAAAGGGGACACGGACACAACACCAGCCATTTTACAACTTCACAGTGCATTGCATACTCAACAACACTGCAGGTCAACTACTTGAATGACAAAGCATAATGGGAAAAAAAAGGAGCATTCAAGTCATAACTCGGGCTATGTAGTCCTACTTCATACCATGCGACTGGAGATTCTCAGCCCAACAACCATACAGAAGCAACAAAATGCATTCGTAAATGCACGTGAAGAGAGAACGGAACTGGCATCAGCTGTCATGTCCAGATTATTCGGTGATGCTTCATAAAGGTAACAACTACAGCTTAACTGAAAGAAATGCACTGCACGAACTTGGTACTAGGTGTCTAGGTCTAGTTCAAGCATTATTTCATACAGCAATCAAGCAGAGGTAACGGATCAGTTGATTGCACCAATGCAGTACACTAGACAGAACTTACTTGATGCTGGCTGACAAGCTCCGTCATAACCTCTATGGCCACTTCAAACGAGAAGGACACCTTTTATGAAATACACCTGTCAGTACGTGAATACAAAACCAATCCCTAGAAGTGGGGGGTTTACTGATCCCACCTGCAGGGAGTTGAACGCGAACGTGAGAAGTGGGTGCACGGCGAGCACGGCTGCAGGCGTTCCCGAGAAGCATCCCACGCGGACCTACAACATTGCCGTTACTCTTAGCACAGGGAGAGTAAAAGACGAAGGCGATTGAGCCGAGCAAGGCGCGTACGTACCCAGCTGAGTAGGCATCGCAGGATTCTGCGGCTTCGCTCGTGGAGGGGGACCCCGTCGGCGGCGTCCGGCTTGTCGGACTGGGCAAACAGGAACGCAAGCACGGCGGGCGCGTGCGAGAGCAGCTCGCGCGTGAACCTGCAACGCGCGGCAGCGTCGACCCCCGTGTCTCCGCTCTGATCCTGCGCCACCTCCTCGGGGAGCACAGTGAGCAGCTCGAGCAAGGCGGTGTCGGGTAAGTGTTGCATTCGCCCGAAAAGGCCGTCTACCCCACCGTCGGCGCGGAGGGCCAGCGCCGCGAGGGCCAGGCAGATCTGCGTGAGCAGCCGCGGAGGCCCGAAGCAGAACCGGCGCGCCGCGACTAGGAGTGCGTCGAGGAGCTGCGCAGCGGGGTCCGGGAGCGGGGCGCCAGGTGACTGGATCTTCCGTCGGAGCATCTGGGCAGCGAAGAAGAGTAGGTCGGCCGAAGGGGGCGGGTGATCCCCGCCCCCGGAGGCGAGCAGCGAGGTTGCCACCGCCCACGCATGAGGCGAGCGCTGCAGGCCGAGGAGCCACTGGTTGGCGGCGAGGCGCGCGGAGGGGTCCGCGACGTGGTTGAGCGCGTGCACTGCCGCGGCCAGCTGCGCCTGGAGGTCCGGCGCCTCTGCGGCGTCCATCGCTGCCGTTCCGGCGGCGGCGCGTGCTTTGGGTGTGGGGCAAGCGAGGGGACGGAGGGGATTGATTGGGCCGAGTGGCACGCACGGACGAGTCACGAGTGGGGGAGCCGAGCCGATTCCCCTCTCTCTTTTCTCTTTTCGGGAGCTGCAGCATTTGAGCATTTGAGCATGTCTAGCGACCATTATTTTATCTAACATTCCGTGCCCTATAAAATTTCCATGTCCGGCGGGTGGGTTAACAATCCCTATAAGCCAACGGAATCGAGGCCTCTAAAGGAGCTAAATGCCCTTTGGGGGGGGGGCCGAACACGAAAAACCGTCACCAGCGGCACCCCCAAACTCTCGTCCCGAGCGATTTTATATCCGGCACCCCCAATCGGGCCTCTATACTTGGAGGCCCTCCTGGGGTGCCGCACATCGACTCGCGCGCGCTGGCCCGCCCGTCATACGCACACGCGCCTCTCCCCGTGTTAACGAACGATGTGTAGGAGGCCGTCGGCGTCAATGCGCGGCCAGGCGAAACGGTGGGCGCGTTAATGCAGGCCACCCAACGCCGCTCCTTCGGCCGCTTTAAAACCCGACGCAGCGCAGCCCTCATCTTCACACAAACACTTCTCCTTCTCTCCCTCTCCCCCAAGAACATAGGCCACCATGGCGGGCAGCATCGCCACGAGCAGCTAGAGGAACTTCGGCGTCGCAATGAGGAGGCGGAGATGGCCAAGACGTTCCAGCGAGTCTTGTGGCGCGAGGAGGCCGAGAACGCGCCTCCGTGCGTGCTCTCGCTGGAGACCGCGCGGCTGAGCAGCCGCCACCAACTGCCGGTGTCCGACGACGACACCCTTCCGAACGGCTGGGTGAGGAGCGCCGCCAACATTCTGGTGGCGTCCCGGCTCAGCGGCCAGGACCGCGTCGAGTTCGTCAGCCGCGAGTGGACGGAGATGCCGTACGAGCAAAAGCTCGACGCCAAGTACTCCATCTCGGCGCCCTACTGGCACGCCGTGGTGGACAAGTATTACGAGGCGCGTCGTAGCGGTCGACGAGAGCCAACGCCGGAGCTGCCGGATTTGCCTCTACAAACGACGACGCCATCAGCAGCGTCGCCGTCACCGAAGAAAGGTGCCAGCGACGAGCTGCTAGCATCTTGGTCAGCAGCGTCGCCGTCACTGAAGAAAGGGGCCCGAAAGCCGAAGAGGCTTCCCATCAAACGCCCCGCCGCATGTCACGGCGGTGAATCGAACACTGCACCCGCGAAGCCAGAAGCCTCGGCCGGCTCAGCCGAGGCTACGGGACCGTTTCTAAAGGTTGTAGCCGATGGGAACGGTGATGAGCGATGGCCAGAAGTGAAGCGTCGTTGCTTCCCTGGCTTGGTTCGCATCTTCTCCCCCTCGCCGGCCACGAAGCGGCATCTCTTCTCCTCGTTGGCGCATGTAGCACAGCATAGGCCTTCTCTCTCGCACCTTCTAGGTCTAGTTTGTCAAATCTCGTTTAGATTCGAAATTGTAAGTTTGTTAAATCTCGTTTAAATGATGTTTGTGTTGTTCATCGCCATTTGTGTTCATCGTTTGTGTTGTTCATCGGCGGCGGTTCGTGCGCCCGCGAGGTGTTCGACAGATTGCTCGCGTTTGGGGGGTGGGCCTTTGGGGAGTGCCGCTGTGGGCGGCCTCTAAATGTTGACCGGACACATGTCCGCCACCCCTGAAAGGAGGCCCAATTGGGGGGTGCCGGACACAAATTTAGGCCCAGTTCTTTTGGGACTTCTCAACAGCTTCTCTGTGAAAATATGCATAAGCCCAAAAGAACTGAAATTTAAGCCGTTTCCTGGGACAGCCGACTTATACAAATTCTTCACAGTGGAAAAAAGCCACGCTACCCCAACTTCCCGCAACCGCTGGTGGCTTCCCGAAAAGTGAACGAAACGTTTTCCTCCCGAGCGAGCGAATCTCTTTTTTCCTCTCCACGTCGCTGCGCAACCGCCCGCGCACCCCGGAGGAGCGCCACCGTCCGCGCCAGGAGCCGCGCCGCCGTCCGCGCCAGGAGCAGCGCCCGGAGCCGTGTCTCCGTCCGCGCTCGGAGCGGCGCCGCCGTACGCGCCCGGAGCAGCGCCGCCGTCCGACAGAGCTTTCCTCCCTCCGCTCCTCCGGCTGAAGGCGCCACCAGCCGCGCACCCCGTAGCAGCGCCGCCGTCCGCGCCAGGAGCAGCGCCCAGAGCTGCGTCTCCGTCAGCGCTCGGAGCCGCGCCGCCGTACGCGCCCGGAGCAGCGCCTCCGTCCCCCAGCCGCGCAGCGTTTCGTCCCTCCGCTCCTCCGCTGGCGAGCTCGTCGGGGCAGGACCGTCGGGATCAGGACGGTAGTGGCAGTGAGCAGGAGGTGGCCGCGCGAGGTGGATACGATGAGCAGCGTGTATGATTGGGTCTCTGGACCCAATTGCTTTTTTTATTTCTTTCCAGGGACATGTCTGTAATTTTCGGAGGACCTGTTAGTAAAAACTATTGTATATCTCAGATAGACCCAAGAAGCCCAAAAGAACTGGAGGACATTTTCTGGTTAGCTTAAATTCACAGCAGCTTTTCTGGACAACTCTAGTGAAGATGGCTTATGCACAAGCCAAAGCTCAAAAGAACTGGGCCTTAGAGGCCCCCGGTGGAGATGCTCTTATACATGCAAGCATGTAAGGAATGTTTTCCATAACCTAAAATTCAAAATAAATTATCTCTTAAACCGTTAATCCAATTGATGACCCGTTTGCACCGATGGGTTCGAATCGACGAGAACTTCAAAACAAGATCCCATCTTAATATGTTTTGATGAACTTTTTTTCCATCGTCAGTTACCAGGTTATAATATCTAACAGTTACCATTCAAATAATGCCTCATTACCAGGCAATTTTTACATGTTTTACTATCATAGTCATAATCTACACGTTCAAATAGTGAGTAATTGATCCGTTCTAAACACTTAAGAATATGGAATACCATCTCATGAAAGGATTGCGTTGGTGAGTAGAGAAGTTCAAATAAACAGGCAACCATTTGATTTTAACCTGATAATCAACATGACAATACCTGGTGACTAAGTGACTACAATCTAGTAACTTGGGTTAGAAAAAAAAGTTGTCAAAACATATCTGTCGGCCCAATGAGGACCGGGGTGTGCATAGCCCACTCCGTACAGGCCTCGCCCGCGACAGATTCGACAAAACGACTAAGGACCAAGCTACTTCTTGGAGAGACCCTCGAGAGGCATCTCCTCTTGAGGGCCTGAAGAGGAAGCCAGGGCCTGAAGAGGACCCCGCGCTTCAAGAGACTCCCCAAGGCTCAACACGCCTGGAGAGAGGTCAGCAGGAAACCACCCCACAGGCCACCGCGGCCCTGTGGAGACACTTCGCGGCTAAGCAAGCGCTGCAGGGCGCACATGGCCCCTGCAGCAGCCGCAGGGTGACGCGAGCATCCCAGCTGCCATTCTGATGATAAAGGAGTCAACAAAGCCGCGCCGCCTGCGCCAGGACAGCCAGGACTTTCCTCTTTGGTGATAAAGCGGCTGGACGGCGCAACGCTCCAAGAAGATCGTCATCGTGGGCTCCACCACGACCTCTGCCGCGCCTGCGAGCCGCTCTGCACCGTCTGCAGCCTGTCAGCCACGGCGCGCAACTTTAGCACGGATGGACCGCGTCCATGGACGGATGAGCCGCGGTGGACTCCCGCTCCTTCGCGCCACCGTCATGTGGGAACCCACCAGCACGAGGATGGAGCCCGGGGCGCCTATAAAAGGAGCAGGAGCTCCACCGTAGAGAGGGATTGATCTCCAATCGGCTGATTGCTTCCTAGACTCAGGGAGCCTTAGCCAAACGCATAGAATAGCCAACTGCTGGAGGAGGAAGACGACCATGGTGTCCCTCTCCAAGCACCAAACTGCCTCAAGAGAGCCCTCGGCAAGCTCATTGTTCTGTAACTTCCACAGTGCAATACAGACAAGCAGGAGTAGCGGTTTTACCTCCTCCTGAGGGCCGTGAACCTGGGTACGGGCCGATGTCCATCTTGAAGGGGATCGCAGGCAGAAAACAAAAAATTTCCTAACCGCGATAACCAAAAACTAGCCAAGATCTATTCTATGCAGATATAGTAGTACGCAAGGGGGGTCGGTATACACACCTCTTGTAGACCGAAAAGCGGGGATTACACTCCCGCACAAGTGTTGACGACGTAGACGCCGTAGCCGACCTCAAGGTCGCGGAGAACTTGGCGCGACGAAGAAGACGATGACGACGATGGTGGCGATGACGGTGAAACCGACGATGGCCTCGAGGCCATGTGGAGGAAGTAGACCTCCAGCACCCCAAGTGTGGTGCCTCGCAGGGAGTCACACACATACGGTGAAGCCGACGAACTCCGGGCCCGATCCAGGGACGAGCAGCGGAAGACTGGGACCGGAAGACCAGCAGCACGGCGGCGGGCTATGGTGGAGAGAGAACTCTCATCCTCCTCGGCGCAACTCCGACAAAGGGAATCACGAGATCGAGGAGAAATCGAGAATTAATTGGATGAATTAAAAGGCCAGGGGTGCCCCTCTATATAAAGGCTCCCGGGGGGAGCCAACCTTGCCAGCCAGGCAATGTGGGACTATCCCACAGCCTGGTTCGGCCAAGGAGCAGCCGCCGGCCCTAGGTGGGCCCCATTTGGCCCACCTAGGCCGGCCCCCATCCAATCCGAAGCCCTGGGGGGACTTTCCCCCCCTCATGGGCCTTCTTTCCACTAGAAGGCCCATTTAGGGAAATCAGCCTTTAAAAATTCGAAAATAAATATATAAAATCATATTTAATCATTAATTACACTAATTAATATCAAACATATTATATATAATTTATTCTTGCTCCGAAAACTATTTCGTCGCTGCCCGATCTCCATCGGACCATTCCCGGGACGTTCCCGGTCTCTCTTTCTCTATTTTTCTCTTCCGGTAAAATGTCGACTCCCCTTAAGCGTGCTACCCTAGCGGTTCGATTACCTCACCAGACATGATCGAGACTCCTCTCCGATCAATGACTAATTCGTGGACCGAGGATACCCAGAATTAATCCCTGCGAGATAACGAATACTTTACCTATCGAACCTGGACGTCTGAGTCTTAAACCTTTTGCCATAGCGATACTTAGCGTGTCCGAGACTCATTCATAGATATCTCCATACCTAGCTTGATCCCGTTACCGACAACACTATCTTCTACTCGTCTATGATATTATGTCAGCTGGTGACCTAGTCACATGTTTGCAAACTCATTTGACATAATTTCACCGAGTGGGCCCTAGAGTATCTATCCTGCTATGCGGACTGGCAAATCCCGCTCTTGATCCCCCGTCTCAACATACTCCTCTCCGACACCCGAGAGGGACACCTTTATTGTCACACTATGTAAGATATGACGTTGGATGCAATCAAAGTGTCTTCCAGGAATAGCAATAAGAGTAGATCTCACGGTCGAAGGTGTAATGACTACGTCCTACAAATATTGGGTATGTCCATCACATCGTTCTACCAACGACATGACTTCATTGTCAACTGACATAAATGTCACATGATCGGGAAACCTCGATCATCAATTGCCCAATGAACTAGTCAAGTAGAGGCTACTAGGGACCTGGTTGTTTATCTACCACACGTGTATTAATGTTTCCGCTTAATACAGTTATAGCATGGTATAAAACATATAATGAACAATTGGGATATGACTAATAAACTATCTTTATTAAGTGCCTCTAGGGCATATTCCCTTCAGTCTCCCACTTGCACTAGAGTAACACTTAATCTAGTTTACAACTTGGTAAAAGCTCAACACTCATAGCAACTTGTTGCATGCTTGCTTCATGGAAGAGGAATACAGTCAACAGATCTCACACATTGAGACCTATATGTGTTTTGCAACACTTCTATGTCACCTGGTTTGACATCATCCCGTATCTCACGATAACGGCGAAATATATCTTAGTCGATGGAGTGAGACTCAGTCCAATCATACTAGCTACTTCTGAAGTTGCCATATACTTCTATACCTATGAAGATAATGCGACAGTGCATTCATATGCGACTTCGCAAACTAACCATGTCTTTCTTCAAAACGAAGGACATCTCCTATATGAGATTTCTAGTCGTATGGGTCAGTGTCATAACTTGCATCCTCGTAACCGTTTTACGGCAAGTTTGTCTATCCACTCTTACCCTTTACCAGAAAACATATCTTCAGTTCTCATAGACACTGAAGAATATACTTAACATTTGTTCATTGATCCACACAAGGATCACTCTAGAACCTGTTCTTCAACCAAGAACTCGGGTCACACCAAGTCGAGCTTTCAGTCTGATAGAATCTATGTCTGATACATAGAGAATGTCGAACATCATTTTCTATCACTGGAAATGCCAAGATAAACTTAATATTTTACCTAGTCATACAAGCAAGAACAATCTTCTTCGCTTGTTCTATTCTGATACGCTTCAGAATCTTAACTTAGGAAATATTCCGACCTAATGTTATTAAGCCCCTTACGATCTATACAATTATAGATTGGATGCCTAATACTCCTAACTTCTTTCATAGAAAATTTAATCACTTAAATAATCCTTTATACTCTACTAGAGGATCTGTGTCATTCAATATATCGTTACATATAAAATCATGAATGACACCTAGCTCCCACTTAAATATGCCTTCCGCATATAAGATCAAGGAAAGCTACTTAGCTCCCACTCAAATATGCCTTCCGCATATAAGACCAAGAAAAGCTACTTTGCTCCCACTCACTTCTTTGTAAATGCTAGTTTCTTCAACTATTTTGGACAACTCCAAAAATCCTTTGATCACATCATCAAAGTGAAGATTCCAGCTCCGATATGCTTGCTTCAGCCCATGAATGGACAACTGAAGTTTGCATACATGTTTAGCATCCTCAGGATCACCAAACCATTATTGTACTGATTACAACTCTTTCTTAATGACACTATTAAGAAACATGGTTTCCTCATCCTTCTATCAATTTCTCATTCGAAATTATAGTAATTGCTAAACGATCCAGAATAGATTTAGGCTTCGCCACTTGAGACAAAATCTCGTTGTGGTCAACTTTTGAATCTGTCGGAACTGTTTCACGACAAATCGATCCTTATCAGTGTCTATTCTCTCATAAAATTCCATATTCCATTAATAGCCTAGATGCCATCAAGAAGATCTCCCAAGTCATTACCTGGTAATCGTATATGGATTTTATATCGGATCATATATGACTCATAGCCATTTCTCGGACTTAGGTTTACCATCTCTTCTTCGTAGTTCGTAGGTCCGTCATATTCCACTAATGTGACCTTCATAACAAGATTGTCATACCACACAATGTGGAACACAACCTCGCACGCCTACGTTCTCAGTATGAGCTCAGAGCATCATGATCTTAATCATCAGCTTCTTTCAAGTTGAGGAGCATGACACCGGAAAAACACTTTCCGTTGCGCCACTCTGATGTCTGGAGAGAAAGTTCATCAACTTCGTCTTGCTCTACTTTCTTTCTCACTTATACCCTTGGACAAAAAACTATTTCTTTCACAAGGTATATCCCGGCAACGATTTTGCCTATGTCGTGAGACATGTACCCAACTAACTCTTTAGGTACGGTACACTACAAAGATTAATCCATTTTAGGTTTGATCACATCGAAACACTAAATTGCTGAAACGACAATCCAGGCTAAAAGCCACGCCATCACTAATATGGTATTGTCTCCATGGATTTAAATGGTTTCCCTATTATCTAACGTGAGTGTTACGTTTCTACCATACAACTCTAATGATCACAATAATTCGGTAAGAGATTTATTTAGCACACACTATCCGATAGGGTGCGATTACGACGTCCTAACATACCATAACACTATGGTGTTCCATGCGACGTAATTTGTGGAACTCTTATCACAAGTCTTCCAATGATATGCCAACATTATAACTCAAATCTTCATTTCCTCGATCTGTATCGTGGGAATTTGATTTTCTTGTTAAGTTTATTTCCTACTTCATTCTGAACTTGTTTGATCGAATCAAAATTTTCAGGCCAACATTCCCTGAGTGGATATTCATATATCTACTTGGAATATTCATGAAGTCTATGAAATAAAGACTTCCACTTCACGTTAAAGTACTTCATTGATTCACATACACCCATATGCATGATTCTCAACAAGTCATACTCAAAACGTTCAGCGAAGTTCACGAAATAAAGGTCTTCACTACCCGTCAATTACTTCATTGATCCACATACATCTATATGCATGACTATCAATAAGTTATATGCCCGTTTTCCGAAAACGGTGTCTTAGTTATCTTGCAAGTGTCAAAAGATCATATCTAAAGACTTGTAGATCCATCCGATATGGAGCTAATTCATTGACTATAACATTGACATGAATTAAAACGGTAGTGCCACACATATGTGGTGTCTTTATTAAGTTTGTATCCTTTGGCATTAATATTATGAATGTGGGAGCTTCTACCATCTAAATTCAAATCGGCATATGATCATTACTTCATAAATATAGGACAACGAATTTGTCACTAACATATATGAACAATTGTCTCGTTAGAGGAGACACATTTATAACGATCATGCTAACAGGCGATCATGAAAGAATTTATTCAAATGGTAGATCTAGAGGGAGAGTGTCTATGGCCATCACAACAATTTGTCTGCCATTATCAACACGCAATGTCACCTCATCCTTCCAAGCTACTCAAGTAGTAAATCTGGTTTTCATAAAACATGACTAGTATCAAAACTTAGTCACTATTACGAGTACTTGCTTAGTTAAAACATTCATAACGTGTATATCATATATACACCATCATCATTGATGACTTCCGGCGATCTGTTTCATCTTCTTGATACTTCCAACGTAATCAAGAACCATGAAGGTGAACGATTCCCCTTGCATGACATAGTCTATGACAAAGCATTTGTACCTGGCAACGTTGTCTGTCATCCAGTGATCGAGCTGAGCGAGGCGTCTCAATGTTCATCAAGTATGACCATATGTCATCAAGTATGACTGCCACGTGCTCCTTCAATGTGTATTCTCTTCCATCTTGGTTGAGAAGGAAAAACAGTCCGTACTGTTAAACTTCATCAACCCAACATTAGGTGTATCCCGAGTTCAGCGATCATCTCATATGTTCGCGATCCAACAACTCGTACCCACCGTTAGTTCTCTATGGCAGAGATCATAGCATACACTGGACTATGATGATATTATTCGCACAAAACTTGATAATCCAAATTATCCTTTTGTTAGCGGAATCTCCGGGTTTATCTCCTAGCGGGTATTGTATCACAAAGAGCTAACGGTTTAAACAAGGAGTATCCTCAAGCTAAAGTATAAAACTATGAAGTTTGGACCCAACCTTTTAAGTTTCTCAATCGCAGGATTGTGCCTAATTTTCAAAGAAGGCTATTACACTGGTTAATATCTACAAAGGTTTTGCAAAACAGACTTTGTTCATTATAAAATAGGGTTCAAGTTTTAATAAAATAAAACTATCAGAACTCTCACTCAAAACGATATCCCTCTAATCGTTTTAGTGATTACACGACCCTCATCCATTATGCAACCCCTCATCGTCAGAGCCGGCAACACAATTTCAAAGGTGGACATCGAAATGTCGATCACAACAACTCTGTGACTCATGCTCGACCTTTCGGCCTCCGTGTTCCGAGGCCATATCTGCATATGCTAGGCTCGCCACAATAACCTTCAACGAACGCGCGTGCAACATGGCTTACACCCACTGTATGCGAACGACGATATGTCTGACACCCGATCATCACGGCCTGCCTCATAACGTAGAACTTTCTTGGTGGTGCACGTCGAAGGAAGAACACTAGTGGTATTTTGGAGGGATCATCTTATATTACTACCGCCGTGTAACTAATATATACTAATATATATTCACACAATATAAGATGCACATAAAACATCAAAATGTAATGCGATGTGACATGGTCCTTGCGCCGGTGGTCTCCTTCGCGCCAACAGTTCATAAACAATTTAATAAACCTACCTTGACCATATCACATTGCCCCTGCAAAATAAAGTTAGACGCGTTCTACTTTATCTTTTGCATATTTTACGTGGCTTGGGGCTGTCGTAAAAAGAACCGCTTCTTACCTACGAACTTATGACCACAACAACGATCCAATAATTGCATGTTTAAGTATCCCTTTCGGGCCCTCCATTGAAAATGCAAAGCCAACTAAAGAGAGAGAGACAGACACCCGCCAGCCACATATACGGAACCAGCCGTATGTCAGTTGTGGAACCAGTCTCGCGTAAGAGTACGCGTAAGGTCGGTCCGGGCCGCTTCATCAACTCGATACTGCCGGCAGTGCAAGTGCACGCGAGAGGGTAGCAAATAATAAGAACGATGTCCCCGTGTAAAAACACGGGTGCAGCTAGCGCATAGCTATATCTACGCATAGATCGGCTCTGATACCACTGAAGGGGATCGCAGGCAGAAAACAAAAAATTTCCTAACCGCGATAACCAAAAACTAGCCAAGATCTATTCTATGCAGATATAGTAGTACGCAAGGGGGGTCGGTATGCACACCTCTTGTAGACCGAAAAGCGGGGATTACACTCCCGCACAAGTGTTGACGACGTAGACGCCGTAGCCGACCTCAAGGTCGCGGAGAACTTGGCGCGACGAAGAAGACGATGACGACGATGGTGGCGATGACGGTGAAACCGACGATGGCCTCGAGGCCATGTGGAGGAAGTAGACCTCCAGCACCCCAAGTGTGGTGCCTCGCAGGGAGTCACACACATACGGTGAAGCCGACGAACTCCGGGCCCGATCCAGGGACGAGCAGCGGAAGACTGGGACCGGAAGACCAGCAGCACGGCGGCGGGCTATGGTGGAGAGAGAACTCTCATCCTCCTCGGCGCAACTCCGACAAAGGGAATCACGAGATCGAGGAGAAATCGAGAATTAATTGGATGAATTAAAAGGCCAGGGGTGCCCCTCTATATAAAGGCTCCCGGGGGGAGCCAACCTTGCCAGCCAGGCAATGTGGGACTATCCCACAGCCTGGTTCGGCCAAGGAGCAGCCGCCGGCCCTAGGTGGGCCCCATTTGGCCCACCTAGGCCGGCCCCCATCCAATCCGAAGCCCTGGGGGGACTTTCCCCCCCCTCATGGGCCTTCTTTCCACTAGAAGGCCCATTTAGGGAAATCAGCCTTTAAAAATTCGAAAATAAATATATAAAATCATATTTAATCATTAATTACACTAATTAATATCAAACATATTATATATAATTTATTCTTGCTCCGAAAACTATTTCGTCGCTGCCCGATCTCCATCGGACCATTCCCGGGACGTTCCCGGTCTCTCTTTCTCTATTTTTCTCTTCCGGTAAAATGTCGACTCCCCTTAAGCGTGCTACCCTAGCGGTTCGATTACCTCACCAGACATGATCGAGACTCCTCTCCGATCAATGACTAATTCGTGGACCGAGGATACCCAGAATTAATCCCTGCGAGATAACGAATACTTTACCTATCGAACCTGGACGTCTGAGTCTTAAACCTTTTGCCATAGCGATACTTAGCGTGTCCGAGACTCATTCATAGATATCTCCATACCTAGCTTGATCCCGTTACCGACAACACTATCTTCTACTCGTCTATGATATTATGTCAGCTGGTGACCTAGTCACATGTTTGCAAACTCATTTGACATAATTTCACCGAGTGGGCCCTAGAGTATCTATCCTGCTATGCGGACTGGCAAATCCCGCTCTTGATCCCCCGTCTCAACATACTCCTCTCCGACACCCGAGAGGGACACCTTTATTGTCACACTATGTAAGATATGACGTTGGATGCAATCAAAGTGTCTTCCAGGAATAGCAATAAGAGTAGATCTCACGGTCGAAGGTGTAATGACTACGTCCTACAAATATTGGGTATGTCCATCACATCGTTCTACCAACGACATGACTTCATTGTCAACTGACATAAATGTCACATGATCGGGAAACCTCGATCATCAATTGCCCAATGAACTAGTCAAGTAGAGGCTACTAGGGACCTGGTTGTTTATCTACCACACGTGTATTAATGTTTCCGCTTAATACAGTTATAGCATGGTATAAAACATATAATGAACAATTGGGATATGACTAATAAACTATCTTTATTAAGTGCCTCTAGGGCATATTCCCTTCACATCTCTGGTGTGATAGTCCCTCTCCAGGCCCGGCGAGCACCGTCGTCGTGCCTCTCGAGGATTGTTTGACCTCCGCGTTCAGTCCCCCCTTCGAACCTCTCTTCAGGGTGTGACTACCCCTGTTCCGTGGGAGTCACTCTCCGACATTTGGCGCGCCAGGTAGGGGACTGAGGCGCATCTTCGACCTCCGAACTCCGCGCCATGACGGACACCCGCGCGACGCGCGCCAACCGGCGTGCCTCTGAGAGAGCTCACACCGACCCTGGCACTGCTCCCACCCGTGGCCGCCGTGGTCGCCCCCGCGCGGCCGAGCGCGCTGGCACTGGCCCGCGCGTGGAGGAGCCAGAGAGCGAGGAGCACCGCGGCGGAGACCAGCGCGACGACGAGGACCTCTCTGAGCGCCGTGAGGACGCTGAGTCCTCGCACCCGTCCCGGCGCCAGAGCGTGTCCACGCGGGAGCACCACGAGCCCGCTCCGCACACCGCGCTGCTCATGGCCCAGGAGCTCCTCCGCTACCGGCCAAGTGCCGAGGCACACGACCAGTGGTTGGACCGCCTCCACCACCTCGTCGACATCGCAACCACGCGCCCTGCTCCGTCGCGCTCCATCGTACCCTCCGGCCCTGCAGGGGCGGCCGCACCAGGTGCGCCCCCACCGCCGCCAGGACCACCTCCGGCCGCGGCACAGCGGGCTCCTTCCCATGCTTCCTCGCCGCACGATTGCCAGATCGTGCAGCGCACCGCGCCTGACGCACGTGTGGGCATGGAGCGACGCCGCGACCTCCAGAACCGCCTCGTCGAGGAGCTCGGCCAAGCGGGGCAACAAAACCGCAGGGCCCTCCAGGGAGGAACGGCCACCTACGCCACTGGCTGCATGGCCTTCACGCGCGCCCTGCGTCGTGTGGTCTGGCCGCAGAAGTTCAGGCCAGCGCTCCCCAAGGGCTTCGACGGGTCCACCAACCCTCTCGAGTTCCTGCAGCTCTACACCACCTCCATCCAGGCCGTAGGGGGAGACGACAAGGTCATGGCCAACTGGTTCTCCCACGCCCTCAGGGACTCCGCGCTGTCCTGGCTCCTCAACCTGCCTGAGGACTCCATCGACTCCTGGGAGGAGCTCTGCAGGCAGTTCGTCGCCAACTTCAAGGGCACGTACGAGCGCGCACTCACCCACAACGACTTGCGCGCTGTGGTGCAGAAGAAGGATGAGACTCTTCGCAAGTACATCCAGCGCTTCAGCCAGGTGCGGAACAAGATTCCGAACATTCCCGACACCTAGGTCATCGCTGCCTTCCGCGAGGGCGTCACGAACCGCAGGATGCTCGAGAAGCTCGGCATCCACGACAAGCTCACCTCTGTGGTGAAGCTGTTCGATCTGGCGGATAAGTGCGCCAAGGCTGAAGAGGGACTCCTCTTCGTCAAGATGAGCGCGCGGGGGGACGACCCTGGCGAGGGGTCCAAGAGCCACAAGAAGAAGGAAGAGCCCAAGCGCAAGGCCCCCGCGGTCCTCGCGGCAGAGCCTGACGCGAAGGGCTCCCGCAGGGGTTCTCCCGAGCGCGGCGACAAGGAGGTGGACCACCGCCCATTCTGCGTCTACCACAACAGGCGCGGCCATGCCACCGAGAACTGCCACGACCTCAAGAGGCTGAGCAGAGAGCGCGAGGCACTCAGGCCAATGCCGCTGAGAGGAACAACAACCTCCCCGATGAGGAAGATGGAGGCTACCAGGCCCCGAGAGGCGCCATGGCCTGCATCCTCGGCGGGGCTCAAGCGCCCAAGTCGAACAATCAGTTCAAGCAGTTCGCCCGCGAGCTCAACGCCGCGCTCCCGAGCACCGAGACCTCCAGGCCCCTCAAGTGGTCCCAGTACACCATCGCCTTCGACGCCAAGGACCACCCCAAGTCGACCAAGACTGTTGGAACCCTCCCCCTGGTCTGCGCCCCCACCATCAACAACATCACCGTCTCCAAGACGCTCATCGATGGGGGAGCGGGCCTGAATGTCATCTCTGTCGAGACCTTCGAGACACTTCAAGTGCCCTACGAGTGGCTTATGCCCTCCAGGCCATTCACGGGCGTCACCAGTGGTTCGATCGAGCCCCTGGGTCAGGTCCGGCTGGCTGTTACCTTCGGCACGCAGAAGAACTATCGCACGGAGCTGATCGACTTCGATGTCGCCCACATTGGCTTGCCGTACAACGCCATCCTCGGCTACCCCACCCTCGCGAAGTTCATGGCCGTCACGCACCACGCCTACAACATGGTCAAGATCCCCGGCAGCGCTGGCACCATTGCCATCCATGGTCATATCCTGGACGCCACGCGCGCTGTCGAGAGCGCCTACAAGGCAGCCGCCATGGCTTTCCCGGCTGACGAGGACATGGAGCCTCTCGAGAGGCCCAAGAAGAAGAAGCAAGTGTTCTCTCAGGAACAAGCTGCCACGAAGAAGGTGTCGCTGGACACCACCAGCTCGGGGGCTGAAGGCTCGGGGGCTAGCGTCACCATAGGCGCTGCCCTGCCTCCCAAATAGGAAAGCGCGCTCGTCGCCTTCCTTCGGGCAAACTCTGACATGTTCGCATGGACCCCGTCAGATATGTCTGGTGTACCAAGGGAGGTGATCGAGCACCACTTAGCCGTGTGTCCAGACGCACGCCCCGTCAAGCAAAAAGCACGAAAGCAAGCCCCCGAGAAGCAAGCATTCATCGTCAAGGAGGTAGAGAAGCTCAAGGCGGCAAATGTCGTCCGCGAAGTCGCGCACCCCACTTGGCTCTCCAACGGCGTGGTTGTTCCTAAACCCGCTGGAGGAGGCCGACTCTGCATCGACTACACCGATGTCAACAAGGCCTGCCCCAAGGACCCATACCCTATGCCGAGGATAGACCAGATCGTGGACTCCACCGCTGGCTGCGACCTCCTCTGTTTTCTGGACGCCTTCTCTGGTTATCACCAGATCAAGATGGCTAAAGAGGATGAGGAAAAGACGGCATTCCTCACCCCTTGTGGTGTGTACTGCTACACATGCATGCCCTTCGGCCTGAAGAACGCTGGAGCCACCTTCCAGAGGCTCATGAGGATAGCCTTGGGGGCACAGATGGGCAGAAACGCTGAGGCCTACGTCGATGATATCGTGGTCAAGTCTCGAGAGGGGGACACCCTCTTGAAGGATCTCGAGGAAACCTTCGCCAGCCTGAGAAAGGTGAACATCAAGCTGAACCCCGCCAAGTGCGTCTTCGGGGTCCCTTCAGGCAAGCTCCTCGGATTCCTCGTGTCCCACCATGGCATAGAGGCAAATCCTGACAAGATCAAGGCCATAGAGGAAATGCAGCCTCCCCGCCGACTCAAGGACATGCAGCGCTTAGCGGGCTGCATGGCCAGCCTTGGCCGTTTCATCTCTAAGTTTGGCGAGAGAGCCCTGCCATTCTTCAAGATCATGAAGAGATCGGGCACGTTCAAGTGGACCCCTGAGGCGGACAAAGCCTTCGAGGACTTAAAAAAGTATCTGGCCAGCCCTCCAGTCTTGGTAGCCCCCAGGCAGGCGAGCACCTGAAGCTGTACCTCTCAGCCACCCCTCAGACCGCAAGCGCCGTATTGGTGGTCGAGAGGGAAGAGCCTGTCCTCTCCAAGAAGAGCACTGCCACTCCAAGCCCAGAACCCCCCGACAAAGACCCCGTCGAAGGAGCAGCCTCCACAGGCCCACTGCCAGGCCCACCGCCTCAAGTCGAGTCTGCTCCCACCACCCCTGTCGAGACGCCTCCACAGGCAGATCTCGACAAGGGCCCTGAAGAGCCTCCACAGAGGGCTGACGCTGCGCCACCTCAGACAACCCTTGTCGAGCACCCCGTCTACTTCGTCAGCACAGTGCTGCGGGACGCTCGCGAGAGGTATCCAATGCAGCAGAAGCTCCTCGTCGCGCTCCTCATCGCCTCCAGGAAGCTGAGACACTACTTCCAGGGTCACCCCATCACGGTGGTCACTGCCTTCCCCCTGGAGCAAATCCTGTGCAACCCCAACGCCACTGATCGTGTCGCAGGATGGAACATCGAGCTGCAGCCATTCAACTTGCGCTTCGACACCACGAGGGTCATAAAAGCAAGAGCGCTGGCTGACTTCGTCGCCGAATGGACTGACCCAAGCCCTGAGGAGCCTCGCGAGGCAGAAGCCGAGCCCTCGGGAGACGCAGTGCCTAGCCACTGGACCACGCACTTCGACGGAGCCTTCGCTTGCCGCAATGGCGGAGCAGGCGTTGTCCTGACTTCGCCCAAGGGTGACAAGCTATACTACGCTGTCCAGCTGTGCTTCACGATCGACAAGATCTCCAACAACATCGCCGAATACGAAGGCCTCCTCGCCGGCTTATGGGCCGCCATCGCTCTGGGCGTCAAGCACCTGCTCGTCAAGGGAGACTCCCAGCTGCTCGTCAACTTCTCCAACAAGAGCTACACGCCAAAAGACGACCACATGGCCGCATACCTTGAAGAGGTCCGCAAGCTCGAGAAGCACTTCAGGGGCATGGAGCTCATGCACATCCCGAGGAAGGAAAACCAAGAGGCTGACGACATCGCCAAGCGAGCCTCGCGAAGGCAACCCCAGCAGGCCGGCGTCTTTGAAGAGAGGCTCGCCAAGGCATCCATCAAGCAGCCTCGAGAGACCACAGCCGCAAGCGCAGACGAAGCGCTCCCACCGCCTCCTGAGTCTGGGGCACCCGATTGCGGTCCCAGCACAGGGGAGCGCCTGTTGCTGACGGCAACACACCAGACCTCAGGCTGGATTGATGAGCTCAAGGACTACTTGGTGAAAGGAATCCTCCCTGAAGAAGATGCTGACGCAGAGCGAATCGCTCGACAGGCGAAATCCTACTGCATCCTCGAGGGAAACCTCTACCGCAAGCGCCCAAATGGTATCGCGCTCAAGTGCGTCCCTCCTGAGGAAGGCCGAGAGCTGATCAAGGACGTCCACAGCGGGGAGTGCGGCCACCACTCATGTGCGCGCACCCTCGCAGGCAAGGTCTTCAGGAGCGGCTTCTACTGGCCTCAAGTGCTTCAAGATGCGGTCGCCATTGTGCAAACCTGCGACGCCTGCCAATTCCACGCCAAGCAAATTCATCAGCCGGCGCTGGGGCTTCAAACCATCCCGCTCTCCTAGCCGTTTGCGGTCTGGGGGCTGGACATCTTGGGCCCCTTCCCAAGGTCGCAGGGGGGCTATCGCTTCCTCTTCGTGGCCATCGACAAGTTCACCAAGTGGACCGAAGTTGAGCCAGTGCGCACCATACCAGCTGGGGCCGCGGTGAAATTCATCAGGAGTTTGGTCTGCCGCTTCGGTGTGCCCAACCGCATCATCACCGACAATGGCTCGCAGTTCACCAGCGGCATCTTCCGAGCCTACTGCGACAAGCTCGGCGTCAAGGTCTGCTTCGCCTCGGTGGCTCACCCACGCAGCAACGGTCAAGCCGAGCGAGCAAACGCAGAAGTCCTCAAGGGCCTCAAGACCAGAAGCTTCAACATCCTCAAGGGCCACGGCAAGGGCTGGATCGACGAGCTCCCTTCGGTACTCTGGTCCATACGCACAACTTCCTCAAGGCCTACAGGCGAAACGCCGTTCGCCCTGGTCTACGGAGCTGAGGCAGTCCTCCCCGCAGAAATCAAGCATGGGTCACCACGGGTCCTTACCTTCAATGAGGACATCCAAGAGGGCCTCCACAACGACGACCTGCTGTTCCTCGAGGGACTGCGCCGTCAGGCCGCCCTCAGAGCGGCAGGGTACCAGCAAGACCTGCGACGCTACCACAGCCGCCATGTGCGCTCACGCACCCTTGAGGCGGGTGACCTCGTCCTCAGGCGAATTCTCTCCAGGGAAGGCCTCCACAAGCTCTCGCCGATGTGGGAAGGTCCCTACAGGGTCTCCCACGTCGCCAGGCCTGGCGCAGTACACCTCGAGACCGAAGACGGCATCCCCGTCAAGAACCCGTGGAACATCGCGCACCTGCGCAAGTTCTACCCGTGATCATTGTCACGCCCGTGATCATTGTCACGTCAAGACATCTGGCTGAAGAGGCAGCTTACGGCTCCACCTCCAAGCATTTTTTGTCTCTAGAGGTTAAAAGCTCACGGCTTAAACCTCCAAGCCCCAAAGGCTTCTCTCGAGGGTCAACCCTCCGAGCTCTCCATGTAACGAGCCGCCTCAGGCCGTTGAGAGTCTCTGCCACTAATGGGTGGTCCCCATGCCTCGACATGGTCAAATACATTAACTTGGCAACTCCAAGCATAATGAAACAATTTCGTTCCTAAGTGAACAATGCGCTACGGCGCCGCTATGTAATATTTTGGTGGTGAGTTTATTCCAGCATTATTTTCTTTATTGAAAATGGGCACTTATATCTCTCCACATGCGCACCTCGCGAGCGGGGGCTGAGTACGGTGCCAGTGCCTCAAATGACACACCAGCAGCACTGCAAAACCCAAGGATCCGAGCTCTGGCTGGAGGGCAAGCTCCCACAAACACGCCATCTCTACAAAAGGACCTTGGTACTCTCTCTCCTCGCAAGGAACGCCTGAGGGGACCTATAAGCGCGCATTAGTCTCTAGTACCGTGCACAAGCGTTTGGGTTTGCCCCTCTAACATCTACAGAGAACAAGCGTCTCTACAAGCCTGAGGAGGCGGCAGGGCAAAACCCTTGAAGAAGACCTCCTCGCCAGGCTAAAAAACCTCTACAGGGCAAAAGCCTCGAGAAGCTAAGTCCCACACTCATGACTCGAGAGCTTTTTCTCCCCAAGCGCACGTTTGCCCCTCGAGCGATTTCATTCTCCCTTGTGCTTCATGGGCTACTCGCACGTCTAAGGGGGGCACTTGAGCATCGCGACTCAGGGCTCTTACCTCTCCAAAGCCTTAAACTCCCCCCGGCCTTGCTGAGTCATTGCTCTAGCATACCGCAGTGGCGGAGTCATAGCGCGAAGAGATGGGACCTAACGACGCAGAGAAAACATAGACATGAAAATAAGGCAGAAAGGGCCTCTAGAGGGGCACACAAGTTAACATCAAGCACTCAAGGAATATATTACATGCTCAAAATGCATAGTGTCTAAACATAAAACTGTTTCAGATACAGGCGCTCAAAGGCGCAATGAATCAAGGGCTCAGGCGGAGTCCGCGCCAGCATGCTCCTCCTCCTCCGCGTCTTCCTCCTCGGCAAGGGCGGCCTCCTCCTCGCTGTCCTCCGCAGCCACCTCTGCGCGCTTGAAGCGGTTGCAGAAGGTCTCGACCTGCTCGCGGAGGGAGTTGGAGACCCGCAAGACCTCCTCGCCCGTGCGCTCCTCGGTCACCGTGGCGAGGTCGAAGCCGGGCGAGATTGGCGACGGGGCTCTCGAGGGCCGTGAAGAGCTGGTCGAAGTAGACCAGGTACATGGCAGCATCGCCACGGCCGCGAACCTCAGCGTGCGGCGCCTCCGCGCCAAGCTGAGCTGCAAGCTCGTTGCCCCTGGCCACCAGCGCCTGGAACATACGCTCCCGCTGCTTCGTGAGCACGCGAGCCGCCTGCGCGGTGTCCACAGCCTTCGTCACCTGCTTGGCCGCTGAGCCCGCCTGGCCCTCCACGTCCTTGACAAGGGCGTCCAGTTCCAGGACAGCTGCCCTGCGACCATCCTCCGCCTGGCGATAGGCCTCCTTGGCACGCTGGAGGCGGGCCTCGAGCTTGGAGTTGGCCTTCTCGAGCTCCGCGATCCGCTGGGCATCGGTAGCGTGCTTGGCCTTGAAGCGGTCCTCCTGCTTCTTGGCCTTGTCGCGGTACTCCTTGGAGGTGGTCCGCCTGAACTCCTTCTCGCGCTCCGCGAGGGCCGCCTCCGCCTCCTTCTTCTTCTCGGCAAACCGCTGCTGGAAGCGCTCCAGGGTTTGCTTCTGGGCGGTGACGTTCTCGTCGTGCCTCTGGAGCGCCTGAGCCAGGTCCCCCTCGCGCGCCTCAAGCTCTTCGCGCTTGGTGGCGAGCTCGCCCTCCGCCTGAAGCCACTGCTCGTCGCGCTGCAGCACGTCCTGCTCCCTGGAGGCCAGCAGCCGCTCGCGCTCGGCAAGGCTCTTGCGGTCCTCCTCCAGAGTCTCCTGCGCGACCCGATGGGCGGAAAGGAGCTGGGACTCTAGCTGGGCCAGCTCGCGACGTTTCTGCGCCAGCGAGCCCTCCATAGCTTCGCGCTCGGCCTTCACCTCGGCGAGGAGATCGGCGGCCGCGTTGCGCTCGTCCTGGAGAGGGGCAAGGAGCTCGTCAGCGTCACGGATGGCCCCCTCGCGGACCTCCTTGGCGAAGCGGACGGCCTCCTCGCGTGCGGCCTGGAGGGCCAGATCCTCCTGGCGGCGGGCCTCGACCGCGGCGTGGAAGCGCGCCCACGCCCCCGCAAGCTCGTCGCGCTGCTGGGTGAGCTGAGCGTCCTCGAGGGCAAGTTGCGCCTCCAAGCCCTCCAGGGACTCCCTCACGACGCGGAAGGCAACCTCGCGGTGCCCCTTGCTCCAGTCCCAGCCGCCAAGGACCAGGTCGCGGCATGTGGAGGTGCCTGCCCCTGCGCCGAGCCTGGAGAACTGAGCCTCTGGGCGTGCCTGGGGGCTAGACCGCGCCCCGTCCATCGCGGCGCCCAAACTGGCCTCACCGACCTCGCCGCCCTGGCGCGTCACCTCTTGCGCCTCGCCCCCCGCTGCGGGGCGCGGCGGAGACGAAGGAGCTCCCCCTGCAGATGCGCCCGCGCTTGGCGGGCCCTGGTCTGTCCCGGCCTCTGGCTGCGCGGGAGGCGTGGTCGCGCGAGGTGGAGTAGCCTCGCGGGCCGGAGTTGGCTCGCGCGGTGGCGTGGCCGCGCGAGGCGGGGTAGGGGCGCGAGAAGGGCTAGCAACCCGCTCCTCCTGCGCCTCCACCACCATCGGCTCGGGGGGCGGCGCAGCTGCCTCCGCCTGAGGCGCCGCTGTCCCGGCTAAAGGCGTAGCTGCCTCCGCCTAAGGCGCCGCTGTCCCGGCTAAAGGCCCAGCTGCCTCCGCTTGAGGCATCTCTTCGGTCGGGCCTGTGGAGGCCGTCTCCACAGGCCTCGCGGCCTCCTCAGCCACGACCTCAGCCGTGGCTTTCTTCACCTCTGCCGCCTTGCGAAGCTTGCGACGCTTCACAGGCACAAGGTCACTGGCAAGCACCAGGGAAAGATCTTCAGAAATAGGTGGAAAGAGAAAGAACAAGAATCGATCGGCTAAAAGCCTAAAACACATACCCGGACTCCTTGGCGCCGGTGTCGACCCACGCCAAGCCTGGCGAGCGCCAGGAGGGCTTGGCCTTAGCACCTGACCCCTCCGGAGGCGCCTCGGCTTTCCTCTTGGAGGGGATCTCTGACGGCCTCGCCCCGGACCGGTCCACAGCCGCCTTGGAGCGGGGCTCGCGACGCCCTGGCGAGGCCTCCTCCTCGGCCTCCTCCTCCTCCGCATGGCGCGTGGGCACCACCATGAAGGCGTCGTCGTCATCGCCTGACGAGATGTCGCAAATCTCGTCAGTAAGGGGCCCGGCCCTCGAAGAGGACTCCTCCCCTGCTGCGGCCTCCTCCTCGCCTTGCCCAGCTCCTGAGGCAGAGGGCGTCTCTGCCCCCTCCGCCTCATGCACCACCGGCACAGGCACCATTTTCCCCGCCGGGCCCGACGGGGTGAACGAGGGCATCCCCTCCAGAATGGCCAGGCGCTCGGTCATGTTGTACTGGTGCAGAGGCCGCAGCGTGATAGGGAGTTCGTCCATGGCGGGTACCGCCGGGTTGATGAAGAGCGCGGACAGGACGTTGTCGACAGCGTCCTTGTCGTTGTCCTCACGGTGGAGCCGCATCTTGTCCTGGGGGCCGGAGTACATCCACATGGGCATCGCGTGCGCCTGGAGTGGAGCGATGCGGCGCGTCACGAAGTCCGCGACGATGATCTGCCCCGTGAGGCCCTCCTCCCGAAGGTAGCTCAGGCGGCCCGTCAACATTGCGTTCTGCGCGCCGCTGAAGGGGGCCTTGCCCCAGTTCGAGTTCTTCACGGGCGGCGCGTCAGGGACCTCGAGGAAGGCGCAGGGCTGCTCCACCCCGACGAAGAACCACCGCTGGCGGAAGTCGTCCACCTTCTTCGTCACCGAGGTGATGGCCTTGCCCTCGCTCCACGACATGGGAATGTAAACACTCCCCATGCCATCCACGATGCGGAATGAGACGCATCCAGAGCGCTCATTCTTCGCCGTGTTCCGGAGCGCGTAGAAGCACCGGAAGAGGTCCACGGTGGGCTCCAGGCCCAAGTACGCCTCGCAGAGGTAGGCGAAGATGGCGAGGATGAGCACGGAGTTGGGGTGGAGGTGCAACAGCTGGATCTGGTAGAAGGCCAGCACCCCCTCCAGGAACGGAGAGAATGGCGGCACCAGCCCTGCAGCGACACAGTGCTGGAAGACGGGGAAAAACCCTCGCGGGCGTTTCCCGTGCGCCGCAGCCTTGAGCGCGGTGGCGCCGTGCTCGTTGGTCCGGTCCGCCACCAGGAAGCGGACCTTGTCGAGGGCCTTGTCGTTGACGCGCACCCCTAGCAATGCCGCGCCATGCGCGGCCTCGGCAGGCGCCGCCTGCGAAGAAGACCCCGCGGCCGCCTTGCCCTTGTTCTTGGCCGGACTCATCGCCTGGGAAGTGGTGAGCGCGGCGCGGGGAGAAGTTGGAGAAGAAAGGAGTAGGGCGCGTCGGAGAGCAGGAGCGGAGAGCTCGGGGCGGATGGCTTCTGCAAGAGAGAATGGGAGCAGTAACGGCTCCCTGCTCCGGCGCGAGGGCTTTATGTCCCGTCAAGGAGAAGTTACCGGGGCGTGGTGGGACCCCCCACAACGCACGCCCCAGATCGTGCGCGACCGTTACTCGTCTGAGTGACGCGTGGCTCGGCCCGGCCGGACACTTTGGGCCCACGACGCTTCGGCTGCGGTCATGGGCTCAGCCGTGCCCATCGCGGGCCCGGGGGCTACTGTCGGCCCAATGAGGACCGGGGTGTGCATAGCCCACTCCGTACAGGCCTCGCCCGCGACAGATTCGACAAAACGACTAAGGACCAAGCTACTGCTTGGAGAGACCCTCGAGAGGCATCTCCTCTTGAGGGCCTGAAGAGGAAGCCAGGGCCTGAAGAGGACCCCGCGCTTCAAGAGACTCCCCAAGGCTCAACACGCCTGGAGAGAGGTCAGCAGGAAACCTCCCCACAGGCCACCGCGGCCCTGTGGAGACACTTCGCGGCTAAGCAAGCGCTGCAGGGCGCACATGGCCCCTGCAGCAGCCGTAGGGTGACGCGAGCATCCCAGCTGCCATTCTGATGATAAAGGAGTCAACAAAGCCGCTCCGCCTGCGCCAGGACAGCCAGGACTTTCCTCTTTGGTGATAAAGCGGCTGGACGGCGCAACGCTCCAAGAAGATCGTCATCGTGGGCTCCACCACGACCTCTGCCGCGCCTGCGAGCCGCTCTGCACCGTCTGCAGCCTGTCGGCCACGGCGCGCAACTTTAGCACGGATGGACCGCGTCCATGGACGGATGAGCCGCGGTGGACTCCCGCTCCTTCGCGCCACCGGCATGTGGGAACCCACCAGCACGAGGATGGAGCCCGGGGCGCCTATAAAAGGAGCAGGAGCTCCACCGTAGAGAGGGATTGATCTCCAATCGGCTGATTGCTTCCTAGACTCAGGGAGCCTTAGCCAAACGCATAGAATAGCCAACTGCTGGAGGAGGAAGACGACCATGGTGTCCCTCTCCAAGCACCAAACTGCCTCAAGAGAGCCCTCGGCAAGCTCATTGTTCTGTAACTTCCACAGTGCAATACAGACAAGCAGGAGTAGCGGTTTTACCTCCTCCTGAGGGCCGTGAACCTGGGTACGGGCCGGTGTCCATCTCTGGTGTGATAGTCCCTCTCCAGGCCCGGCGAGCACCGTCGTCGTGCCTCTCGAGGATTGTTTGACCTCCGCGTTCAGTCCCCCCTTCGAACCTCTCTTCAGGGTGTGACTACCCCTGTTCCGTGGGAGTCACTCTCCGACAATATCAAGATGGGTGTCGTGTCTCGAAGGATGGACACCGGGGATGCGAGACACCCCCTTTATGGATTCGGTAGGGGCGCGAAGGAGGCTGGAAACGTCTCCCGGGGGACGATCGCCGGCGAGCTCCTCACTCACTCTCCGATCTCGACGTGGTAGGCAAACAAGGGAAGCACACAGCGATCTACCCAGGTCCAGACCGCCCGAAGGCTAACAGCCCTACTCGTGCATGTCTGGATAGATGGACGGAACATGGTGTGGCTACAATGGTGGGTTCCGGCGAGGTACCCGGCAGGGTTCTCGGCTAGAGGTAGGAGAAGGACAGATCCTTGCCCGGAGGAGATCACCTTCCTTCTCTTCCTGCCCTAGACTAGCTTAGCCTTGAGTTCACCTTGTCTTGGCCTCGTCCTTCTCCATGCCCTTGGTCCTCCTTTTATAGAGAAAGGGGATACCACAAAGGTCATGCGAGGAGCGTGACGGGGTCTTGGCGGGAAGCAACCCCTCTCCATGGTGGAGACGGCGACGTGGCCTCTTCTCCTCCAAGTATCGGTCACCGGGTTGGTGGGATCCTCTGCCACCTTTAGGGAAAACGGCGGACAGGGGCTGGCAGTGGGTAGGTGGTGTCCCCTGCCCGCGCCTTGGTTCCCAAGTCTTCTGGGGGCTTCTACCATCCTCTGGAAGGTGGTAGAAACCTTATCTTCTCCCTGCTCGGTCTTGTACCCGAGAGGGAGCCCGGCCCTGCCGGGGACTCGCGCTCTCAGGGTCTTCGGCTCCATCCGGGGCATAGGAGACCCGGGGTCCCGGGTACCCGGAAGGTCTTGCTTGGTGCGAGCGCACCCGCCAAGTGTTGCGGTGAGTCTTGGCCTTGTCCATCTTCGTGCTGGGCCCACAGGCGGTGGACCCACTTTGGCAGCGCTAGGGGAACCCCATGTTTCGCTGCTGCGACAGTAGCCCCCGGGCATGGTCCCGACGGCTTCGGTCTTCTAAGGCTGCCGGGGCTATGACCAAAGAAGTCAAAGTTGGTCCGGCACCTGGTCGTCCTTGCACTGGTTGGTGGGGCTCGCTAGGATGAAGTAGACGCGAGCCCCCGAGCCTCATTGACCGAGTCGCGCCGCACGTCGCGATTCGTGCGGGCTTCGGACGCAGTCGTGCATCCAACGGTCGGGTCACGCCGAAGTCGGCATGATCGCTCGATCCCCGCGCCCGTCGGAGTAATGGGGCCACGACGTGACGCGTGGGGTCGACTGCTGGCCTTGACTTAGCGGCTCCGGAACGGCTGCCTCCTTTCTTTCGCCATTCTCCCCCCCAATCCATTGCCTCCCAATCTTCGCCTTCCTCCGCCGAAGCAAATACTTGCCCCTCTCGCCTCCTTCGCCGCGACCCAAGATCCACTCCGCCGTACTTTGATGGTGATGGCCCTTGACGATGATGACGATGGCGCCAGAAGATAGTCTTGCTGAGCACCAAGTACCTGCGTCAAAAGAATGTGGGTTAGGTTGAGACTCCAAGTGCAAAGTGTATAGTAAGGGAAAAGACTAATTTTCCCCACGAGGGTGACTCGAGGGTTTAATATCGAACTGTCGGGGAAATGAAGCAAAAGTTGTTGTCTCCTTATCCTTGTTTACGAAACCTAAAAAACAAAGTAAATTGTTTTGTGCCCTCAACCTCACCAAGTGGTTGTCAAGCACAAGGTGTAAGTAAAAGATATAAAGATAACAAATGCAAAGCAAAAATAAATATGCAATGATAATAAATAAAAGTGCAAGGATGGTATGAATGATATTGGATGATGTGTTTGTGGTTTGTATGGTGTTTGCAAGATGTAAAGATGTTTTTGTATTTTCGGATTTAATAATGGCAGAAAATGTAAAGTGCAATAAAAGTGTTGGAAAGGTGTTTCTTATGATTAAAAATGGACTGGGGTTCATGGTTTCACAAATGCACTCTCTCTTTTATATAGTGGTAGATAATGGAACATAGGAATTGACATATGAGATTGCAACAAGACAAGTTATTAATAATATGGGCATCACATCCTAACATAGAGATCTTTTGGTTATTAATCTCTCTTATACTCCACCAAGATGCGAACTAAATCATAACACCTCAGTAATTAAGATAAACAGAGTATAGCTTTAAGTTCAATGACATGAAGTTTAAATAAGAACATGCTAGATCTAGTCATGGTGATAGTGGCAATGTCACCCACCTATCCCCGGTAGCATGGTATTTTCTTTATCCCTAGTGAGGCAACAAAGTAAGGTAAAAACCCAAGTGGATCACGGTATTGCTGTCAACTTACCACAAAACCACCCCCCGTTACTCCAACTAATGCACACCTTCCCCCTCACACGCTCTCATACACATGTTGGATCAAAACACATAGACAAGAACGGGGTACATAATATGCATCTACTTTCATAACAAAGACATAACAATTGCAATCATCGTAACATATATCAACTTAAGAGATCCACCACAAAGGTATTACATATATAACCATAATCATGTTTAGCAGCTTATATGGCACTAATTAGTGAAGCTCAAGAGAGAGGAGAGATACATAAGTTACTTCCACAAACCCATAGTCCAGGGGTGGACTACTCCCTCTTCATCATGGAGACGGTGGAGAAGTCGTTGGAGAAGGTGGAGACCACACCGGCAGCGCCCCGCCGGAGTTTTCCCCCTCCAATCTGCAGCTCCAGGTCTCTGTTTCGTGGTTTCTGTGTTTCTGCAGTGCTCCTCTGCAAAAGGGCTCGGGGGAGTATTTTTGTAGTCGTTTTTAGGTCAAGACAAAGCCACGGAGACGAAGATAGACGGCATCGGAGGCTCGAGGGCCCAGAAGACGTGCCCCACGCGGCCAAGGAATCTGGTCGTGTGGGCCCCCCTCTTTTGCCCCTCGGCCTTCCACTTTTGCACTTCCTTCGCTCCTACGCTTTGTTCCTTCCAAAAAATGATGTTCGCGAAGTTTCAGGTCATTTGGACGACGTTTGGGTCCCTGAAACATCAAAATATAGAAAAAGGGTTTTTCTGACAGCGCAGGGTTAATTCCAAATAAATAGGGAAAGTGTGAAATATTCCCAAAATCATTATAAAACATTAATATAACCCTTATATGATGCAAATATGGATGAAATATGAGTAATACAATGCAAAGTTCATGTATGCATTTTACATGCATCAGATGGCTCCCAAGAGGACTCGGCGTGCGGTGCCGAAGAAGGCGGCCGGTACTGATGACACAAGTATAGGGGATCGCAACAGTCTTCGAGGGAAGTAAAACCCAAATTTATTGATTCGACACAAGGGGAGCCAAAGAATATTTATAAGCCTTGACAGCTGAGTTGTCAGTTCAGCTGCACCTGTGAATAGACTTGCTCGAGACAGATTATCAGTAGCAACAGTTTTATAGCAGTGACAATAGTGAAATAACAGCAGTAGTAGAGTAAAAACAGCAGTAGTGATTATAGTAGATAGAAGGATTAAAATATTGTAGTCATAGGGACGGATGAACGGGCATTGCATGGATAAGATAATTCATATAATAACCAAGTCATGGGCATTTGCAGATAAATAATATAAAGCATCCAAGTACAAAATAACCATAGGCATGTGTTCCAATTTAGTTGTGCGTGCTCGCAATGAGAAACTTGCACATCATCTTTTGTCCTACCAGCCCGTTTGCAGCGGGGCCTCAAGGGAAACTACTGAAACTACTGGTAATTAAGGTACTCCTTTTAATAAAGTACCGGAGCAAAGCATTAACATTCCGTGAACACACGTGATCCTCACATCACAGCCATCCCCTCCGGTTGTCCCAATTGCTGTCTCTTTGGGGCCTCGGGTTCCGGACAATAATATGTGTATACAACTTGTAGATATGATCTAAAACAATAATTATCCTCATGATACAATAACATGTTCAGATCTGAAATCATGGCACTCGGGCCCTAGTGTTAAGCATTAAGCATAACAAGTTGGAACAATGACGTAAAGTACTAACAACGGATACTAGGCACCATGCCCTAATGATGTTATAGCTATTACATGAACGATCTCATCCAATCCCTACCATCCCCTCAAGCCTACAGTGGGGAATTACTCAGACATGGATGGGGGAAACAATGATGGTTGATGGAGAGGCGTTGGCGATGACGATGGCGATGATCCCCTTCGATTCCCCGTCCCGGCGGAGTGCCAGAACAGGAACTTCTGGTCCCCAAATTGAGTTTCGAGGTGGCGGCGGCGCTCGGATGTGTTTCTGGGAAAAGTGCTCGGGGCGTCTCTGTTTTTAGGTCAGAGGGGGTATATAGCGTGGAGGGGGACGCGAGGGCATGGCCGAGTCGGCCACACCATGTGGTGGCGCGGCCAAGGGCCTGCCGCGCCACCATGTGGTGTAGGCCACCTGTGGCTCGACTCCATCTCGTCTTCTGGCTCCGTTAGTCTCCGGGAAAATAGGGACTTTGGCATATTTTCTGGTATTTTTCCCTAAAGTTGAATTTCTGCGCAAAAGCAAGACACCTGGGCAATTCTGCTGAAAACAGCGTTAGTCCGTGTTAGTTGCATTCAAAACACACAAATTAGAGGAAAAACAATAGCAAAAGTGTTCGGGAAAGTAGATACGTTTTGGACGTATCAACTCCCCCCAAGCTTAGCTTATTGCTTGTCCTCAAGCAATACAGTTAACAACTGAGTGCGATAAAAGAACTTTCACGAACACATTTGCTTCATATGATGTATATATTCTCACTATCTGGGCAAATGCTTAGGCTATTCAAAATAAGATGTATGCAAATGGTGTCACCTAATAGTTATGTAAACTATCAAGAGATGCCAATCATACCAATAATAAATAACATGAAACATATCAATTCACAGGATTGCAAAGCTCATAATAAAGTATGATAAGGTGGTATCTCGCTTGCCCGAATTTGTACAGCAAAACATAAATGCCCAGGCACCTTTGAGTTTCAAGAGAAAACTAGAAATAAAGATATCAAAGATAAAAGCATCAAACTTATACCGCAGTTAACAGTATTCTGGGACAAGCACATTACACTAAGAATGACAACTATGCTCTCAAGAAGGTGCTCAAAAAAAGGATGGTGACTCAACAGTAAGTAAAAGATAGACCCTTCGCGGAGGGAAGCGGGGATTTAACATGTGCTAGAGCTTTTCAATGTTTTGAAAATAGAGGCAAAATTGTTTTTGAGTGGTGATTATTTTGTCAACGAATGGTAATAGAGTTCCTGTTATCTTCCATACTAAGCAAGTTGAGAGCGGTTCCGATTTATTTAAAAACAAGCATTTATAATATGCACTTTCTTATATAATTTGACACTCCTCCCAAGCTTTGCTTTTCACAAACCATGGCTAACCGAATCCTCGGGTGCCCACCAACATTCACATACAATGGAGGAGTGTCTATTTTTTCTTTCTCAAATCTTTTTGGGATATTATAGTGGTCTAAACAACTCTTTGCAATATTAATGATGAGCAGATGAAGCATGCAAGTCGAGGGTTACTTAATTAGCATTGAAGATAACAAGCCCAACTACTACTTCCTCATGAGCTAAAACAGTGTCACAAAATGAGAAGTTGTTTGAAAGTTTTAAAGATAGCACATGCAAATTTACTTGAATGGTTTGAAATGCCATACATAGGTATTTATGGTGGACTCTTTGAGATAACTTGGTTTTCAGGGATTTGGAAGCACAAGCATTTACAGCTTAGTACAAGTGGAGGCTAGCAATAGATGGGGAAGCGACAATTCAAGAGAGCAATTGATGCACCGGTGAGGTGTTGTTGGGAAACCCCAAGAGGAAGGTATGAAGTAGTGCAGCAGCAAATTTCTCTCAGTTGTGAAACCAAGGTTATCGAACCAGTAGGAAACTAGAGATCTCCCGGAGGTGTCAACGGCGCCAGAAAAGATCTTGCGTCGAACTTGACGTGGAATCTGCACACAACACAACCAAGATACTTTGCCCCAACTTAACAGTGAGGTTGTCAATCTCACTGGCTTGCTGTAACAAAGGATTAAACGTATGTGTGGAAAATGATGTTTGTTTGCACAGAATAAAAGTAACAGGATTGCACTAGGATTGTTTATCAGTTTGAGGAAAAAGGACTGGGGTCCACAGTTCACTAGTGGTGTCTCTCCATAAATAATAATAGCATACATGCGGGTAAACAAATTACAGCTGGGCAATTGACAGAATAAAGAAGTGCATAATGATGCATATACTATAGTTATGATGGCTAGTGTGATATTCATTTGGGCATTACAACAATATACATAGACCGTTCCAACCGCATCTATGACTAATAATCCACCTTCCGGTTAGCGTCCGCACCCCTTTCAGTATTAAGTTGCAAGCAACAGATAATTGCATTAGGCAATGTGTGTAATGTAAGTAATACAAATACCCTTAGATAAAGTACTACTATTTTATCCCTAGTAGCAACAGTACATCTACAATCTTAGAGCTTGCTGTCACTACCCCAGATTAAATAGAGACATGAACCTACTATCGAGCATAAATACCCCCTCTTGGAGTCACAAACATCTACTTGGCCAGAGCATCTACTAGCAACGGAGAGCATGCAAGATCATAAACAACGCACTCACAAGATATATTATGAAGCAATAACATAGTACTCAATATTCATCGGATCCCAGCAAACACAACATGTAGCATTACATAAAGATGATCTTGATCATGTTAGGCAGCTCACAAGATCTAAACATGGTAGCACAAGAGGAGAAGACAACCATCTAGCTACTGCTATGGACCCGTAGTCCAAGGATGAACTACTCACGCATCAGTCCGGAGGCGGGCATGGTGATGTAGAGCCCTCCGGTGATGATTCCCCTCTCCGGCAGGGTACCGGGAGGAGCTTCTGAACCCTCCCGATCTAGGGTTGACGACGGCGGCGGCTCTGGACTTCGTGGAGGAAAAAGGTGCGCGTCTTAGGGCTTGTATTTTCAGGGGGTATAAGTAGGCGAAAGGGCGAAGGCGGCGGGGCCTCGAGGGCCCCACACCCCGTGCTCGCGCGGCCAAGGGGGACCCGCGCCGGGAGGGGGTGTGGGCCCCTCGGGGTCCTCCTCCGTGTCCTCTTCGGTGTTCTGGAACCTCCCAGGGAAAATAAGCACTTTGACGTTTCGTTTGTCCAATTCCGAGAATATTTCCTTAACAACTTTTCTGAAACCAAAAACAGCAGAAAACAGGCAACTGGCACTGTGGCATCTTGTTAATAGGTTAGTCCCAGAAAATGCATAAAATGATATAAAAGTGTATATAAAACATGTAGCAATTGGCATAATATAAGCATGGAACGTAAGAAATTATAGATACGTTTGAGACGTATCAAGCATCCCCAAGCTTAGTTCTACTCGTCCCGAGTAGGTAAAACGATAACAAGAATAATTTCTGAAGTGACATGCTTCACACAATCTTGATCATATAATAATGTAAGGCTCATGTTATGAATGAAGTGATTCAAAGCAATGGTTTATAATTTGCTAACAAATAGACAAGGAGTAAACAACTACATCATATAAGCAAAAACTTTTCATGGATAGTACTTTCAAACAAGCATCAAAATGATTCACATGAAAGTTAACTCATAAAGCAATAGTCTCTAAGTAAAAGAGCATTGAAGCAACACAAAGGAAGATATAAGTTTAAGCATTGGCTTTCAACTTGTAACATGTATATCATATAGATAGTTGTCAACACAAAGGAATATAACAAGTGCAATAAGTAAGCATATAAGAATTATTGCACACAGTTGACACAAGTGTTTGCTTCTAAGACAGAAAGAAGTAGGTAAACTAACTCAACATAAAGTAAAAGAAAGGCCCTTCGCAGAGAGAAGCAGGGATACAAACATGTGCTAGAGCTTTTTAGTTTTATAGGTTTTTGAAATCATATAGAGAGCATAAAAGTAAGTTTTGAGAGGTGTTTGTTGTTGTCAACGAATGGTAATGGGCACTCTACCCCCCTTGTCAACCAGACTTTCAAGAGCGGCTCCCATTGAAGGATGTTATTTCTACCAGCAAGGTAGATCATCCCTCTTATCTCTTTTGTTTACACATATAGTTAAAAATTGTTGTCATTGCTTGACTGATTAGATCAGGGCAAAAATGTGAAGAGATTGAAGCGGTTAAAGTTGTAATTAATTGGGACTGGGCACCCCATTTGCCAGCTCTTTTTGCAAAGTTAATGGATAAGCGGATGTATATGCCACTAGTCCGGTTGTGAAAGTCTGTCTAAAAGCAAATGACAAGGTTGATATCCGTAACACCACATACTTCCTCATGAGCTAATAAACATTGACACAAATAAGAGATAATATGTTTTGAATAATAAAAGGTAGCACACGAAGTATTTGCTTGGAATGGCAGGAAATACCATGTAGTAGGTAGGTATGGTGGACACAAATGGCATGGGTTTTGGCTTAAGGTTTTGGATGCACGAGAAGCATTCCCTCTCAGTACAAGGTTTTGGCTAGCAAGGTTATTTGAAGCAAACACAAGTATAAACTATGACAACAAGACGTATATAAAAACATGTTGCAAGCATTATAAAACTCTACATTGTCTTCCTTGTTGTTCAAATACCTTTACTAGAAAATATCTAGACCTTAGAGATACCAAACATGCAAACCAAATTTCAACAAGCTTTACGGTAATTCTTCATTAATAGGTTTTAACTACATGATGTAAAAGCTTAAACATGATCTACTTGAGAGCTCAAAACAATTGCTAAGCACCACAACATACAAGATAACAATCCATAAGAGCATGTATATCTTTTCATTATACCATCTACCACATTTAGCATTTTCTGTTTCCAACCAAACACCAATCAACTTATTTAAAAGATAAACTCTCCAAGTATATAACAATGAGATATGAGAGTGTAACATAAGAAAAACTAACAGCTCCAACAAGAGATGCATGAAAAACAAGAGCTAATAGTATTGCAGTAGCTATAGAAGAATACTCAACAAGTATAAGTGAAGAATACGAGTATTCATAAGAAAAAGCGGAGCGTGTCTCTCTCCCACAAAGGAATGCTAGGATCCATTTTATTCAGAGAATGAAAATAACAAAAACAAAAAAAAAACAAAAACAAACAGACGCTCCAAGTAAAGCACATAAGATGTGGCGGAATTAAAATATAGTTTCACTAGAGATAACCTGATAAGTTGTTGATGAAGAAGGGGACGCCTTGGGCATCCCCAAGCTTTGACGCTTGAGTCTTCTTGAAATATGCTTAGGTGACCCACGGGGGCATCCCCAAGCTTAGGCTCTTTCATCTTCTTGATCACATCATATCATCCTCTCTCTTGATCCTTGAAAACTTCCTCCACACCAAACTCAAAGTAAACTTCATTAGAGGGTTAGTGCACAAAAAATTCTTATATTCTGCATGAACACAATTGCTACCAATGCTACTGGACATTAGCTACAGCCACTGATACTTTATGGAACAAAAAGATCCATTCAAAATAGTAAAATAGGCATTGCAAAATAAATGGCAGAATCTGTCAAAAACAGAACAGTCCCTAAATACGAATTTTTTCGAGGCACTTAACTTGCTCAAATCAGAAAACTCAAAACTAATGAAAGTTGCATATATATCTGAGGATTACGCACAAAAAATCCCAGGTCCATCCAATTTTTCTGTAAAGAGTTATGAATTTAACGGTGGACAGCAGAAAACAGTTTCAGCACAGCAATCCAAATCTAGCATCAACTTTCTACTAGAGGCTTAACTTGACACAACAATGCAATAAAGTAAAGATACAAAGGAATTGCTACAGAGGTAGACATCTTCCTTGACTCAACAAAATAAAATAACAGAAATAAAAAGTGGGTTGTCTCCCATAAGCGCTTTTCTTTAACGCCTTTCAGCTAGGCACAGAAAGTGATATTCAAGTATTATCCAAATCAAGAACAGAAATCCTCTCAACTATGCATTGTATTTTATCTATATAAGGTACAGAGGTTTCTTTTTCATTACCTTTGGGTTTACTACATTCATCAAATGGGTCTTGAGGAACAATCCAATCAAAATTTTCTTCCAAGGCTTCATGCATAGCTACAAGTTTAATAGGTATTGGCACTTTAATTTCCTCCCCCTTAGTAGGTTCAGTTTTACCCAATTTTTCAACTGCATTAATAACATCTACACATGAGCCTAGCATATCAAAACGATCAAAGACTTTCCTAGCTTCTATAGCAACATCACCAAATTCATTAAGCAAGGTTTCTATAATAAAATCTTTCTTTCCAGCATTTTTAACATCATGAAGATTAAGAACCATTTGTTGTATTATAGGATGTAGGTTAACAAACCTAGCCTCTAGCATGTGAACTAAAGAAGCTGCAACAGTTTCATAATTAGGAGCAAGTTCTGCTATGGATTTCTCCCTAAGATCCTTATGCTTACTAACATGATTAAAGAATTCTTCAATATTCTCATTTCCAATTATAAAACCACTACCTACTGACAGGTCTACCAGGGTGTACTTAGGAAGCAACATTATAGCAAAAGTAAAACTAAAACCGAAATAACAATAATACTAAACCGAAATAATAAATATGCAAACCGAAATAAAAATAGTAATGCAAGTAACTAATTTTTTTGTATTTTTTTTATATTAAGCAAACAAGACAATAATAAAAATAAACTAACCAAGACAATAACAAAATAAAAAGATTGGGTGTGAGAGACTCCCCTCGTAGAAGAGCTTAGCTTCCCCGGCAACGGCGCCAGAGAAGAGCTGGCGTCGAAGGGGAAGCTAAACTTTGCTGAACAGAAGAACTCTTGTTTCCCCGGCAACGGCGCCAGAAAAGAGCTTGATGCACTGGTGAGGTGTTGTTGGGAAACCCCAAGAGGAAGGTATGAAGTAGTGCAGCAGCAAATTTCCCTCAGTTGTGAAACCAAGGTTATCGAACCAGTAGGAAACTAGAGATCTCCCGGAGGTGTCAACGGCGCCAGAAAAGATCTTGCGTCGAAGTTGACGTGGAACCTGCACACAACACAACCAAGATACTTTGCCCCAACTTAATAGTGAGGTTGTCAATCTCACTGGCTTGCTGTAACAAAGGATTAAACGTATGTGTGGAAAATGATGTTTGTTTGCAGAGAATGAAAGTCACAGGATTGCAGTAGGATTGTTTATCAGTTTGAGGAAAAAGGACCGGGGTCCACAGTTCACTAGTGGTGTCTCTCCATAAATAATAATAGCATACATGCGGGTAAACAAATTACAGCTGGGCAATTGACAAAATAAAGAAGTGCATAATGATGCATATACTATAGTTATGATGGCTAGTGTGATATTCATTTGGGCATTACAACAATATACATAGACCGTTCCAACCGCATCTATGACTAATAATCCACCTTCCGGTTAGCGTCCGCACCCCTTTCAGTATTAAGTTGCAAGCAACAGATAATTGCATTAGGCAATGTGTGTAATGTAAGTAATACAAATACCCTTAGATAAAGTACTACTGTTTTATCCCTAGTAGCAACAGTACATCTACAATCTTAGAGCTTGCTGTCACTACCCCAGATTAAATAGAGACATGAACCTACTATCGAGCATAAATACCCCCTCTTGGAGCCACAAGCATCTACTTGGCCAGAGCATCTACTAGCAACGGAGAGCATGTAAGTGAAGGGGATCACATGCAGAAAACAAAAAAAATTCCTAGCAACGATATCCTTAAACTAGCCAAGATCTACACTATGCAGATATAGAAGTACAGCGGATATCGGAATACATACCCTCGTAGACCGAAAAGCGGGGATTACGCTCCCGCACAAGCGTTGACGACGAAGACGACGTAGCCGACCTCTAGGTCGCGAAGAACTCGGCGCGACGAAGACGATGAAGATGACCTCGAGGTCGGGTGGAGGAAGTAGGCCTCCGAGTACTGCTAGCGCAGCACCTCGCAGGGTGTTACACACATACGGTGGAGACGACGGCCTCCGAAGCTCCAGTCCAGGACGAGCAGCGGAAGACTTGGACCGGAACACCAGCAGCGCGGCAGCGGGCTATGGTGGAGAGATCCCCTCTCAACTCGGCGCAACTCCGACAAAGGGAATCACGTTATCGAGGAGAGAAAGAGAAATTAATTGGTTGAATTAAAAAGCCAGGGGTGCCCCTTCTTATATAGGCTCCCGGGGGGAGCCAACCTTGCCAGCTGGGAGGTGTGGGACTAAACCCCACAGCCCCAGCCGGCCAAGGTGGTGCGCCGGCCCTAGGTGGGCCCTTGTGGCCCACCTAGGCCGGCCTCCCTCCAATTCCCAAGCCCGGGGGGGACTTTCCCCCCTTATGGGCCTTCTTTCCACTAGAAGGCCCATTTAGGGAAATCAGCCTAAATAAATTCGAAAATAAATATATAAAATCATATTTAGACATTAATTACACTAATTAATATCAAACATATTATATATAATTTATTCTAGCTCCGAAAACTATTTCGTCACTGCCCGATCTCCATCGGACCATTCCCGGGACGTTCCCGGTGATCTCTTTCCTTTCCGGTTGTCTTGTCGAAACCCCTTAAGTGTGTTACCCTAACGGTTCGATATAATAACAGACATGATCGAGACTCCTCTCCGATCAATGATTAACTCGTAGGCCTGGACCCCATGAATTAACCCCTGTGATATAACGAATGACTTTCATCTATCAAACCTGGACGTCTAGTCTTAAACCTTTTGTCATAGCGATACTTAGCGTGTCCGAGCATCGTTCATAGATATCTCCATACCTAGCATGATCTCGTTACTGACAACACTATCTTCTACTCGTCTATGATCTTATGTCAGCTGTTGACCTAGTCACATGTTTGCAAACTCATTTGACATAATCTCACCGAGTGGGCCCTAGAGTATCTATCCGGCTATACGGACTGACAAATCCCGCTCTTGACCCCTCGTCTCAACTACCCCTTTCTGATACCCAAAAGTATCACCGTTATTGTCACACTATATAAGATATGACGTTTGGTGCGATCAAAGTATCTTCCAGGAATAACAATAAGAGTTGGTCTCACGGTCAAAGGCGTAATGACTACGTCCTACAAATTATGGGTAAGTCCATCACATCGTTCCACCTAACGATATGACTCCATTGCCGACAGACGCCATGTCTCATGATCGGGAAACCTCGATCATCAATCGCGCAATGAAACTAGTCTTAGCAGAGGCAACTAGGGACCTGGTTGTTTATCTACCACACGTGTATTAATGTTTCCGCTTAATACAGTTATAGCATGGTATAAAACATATAATGAACAATTGGAATATAACCAATAAACTATCTTTATTAAGTGCCTCTAGGGCATATTCCCTTCAGTCTCCCACTTGCACTAGAGTAACACTTAATCTAGTTTACAACTTGGTAAAAGCTCAACACCCATAGCATCTTGGTGCATGCTTGTCTCGTGGAAGAGGAATACAGTCAACAGATCTCACACATTGAGACCTATATGTGCTTTGCAACACTTCTATGTCACCTAGTTTGACATCATCCCGTATCTTACGATGACGGTGAAATATATCCTAGTGGATGGAGTGAGACTCGAACATTCGCGTAGCATGGGCCTTAAAAGTCTAAGAGATCTATTAAGGGGACCACATACGCTCGGAAAACTGCTCAGTCCAATCACACTTGCTACTTCTGAAGTTGCCATATATTTCTATACCTATGTTGATTATGCAACAGTGCATTCATATGCGACTTCGCAAACTAACCATGTCTTTCTTCAAAATAAAGGACATCTCCTATATGAGATTTCTAGTTGTATGGGCCAGTGTAATAACTTGCATCATCGTAACCGCTTTACGGCAAGTTGTCTTTCACTCTTTCCCTTTACCAGAAAACATATCTTCAGTTCTCACAGACACTGAAAAATATACTTAACGTTTGTTCATTGATCCACACAAGGATCACTCTAGAACCCGTTCTTCAACCAAGAACTTGGGTCACACTAAGTCGAGCTTTCAATCTGATAGCATCTATGTCTGATACATAGAGAATGTCGAACATCATTTGCTATCACTGAAAATGCCAAGATAAACTTAATATTTCACCTAGTCATACAAGTAAGAACCATTTTCTTCGCTTGTTCTATTCTGAAACACTTCAGAATCTTAACTTAGGAAATATTCCGACCTAATGTTATTAAGCCCCTTACGATCTATACAATTATAGATTGGATGCCTAATACTCCTAACTTCTTTCATAGAAAATTTAATCACTTAAATAATCCTTTACACTCTACTAGAGGATCTGTGTCATTCAATATGTCGTCACATACAAAATCATGAATGACACCTAGCTCCCACTTAAATATGCCTTCCGCATATAAGATCAAGGAAAGCTACTTAGCTCCCACTCAAATATGCCTTTCGCATATAAGATCAAGAAAAGCTACTTTGCTCCCACTCACTTCTTTGCAAATGCAAGTCTCTTCAACTATTTTGGACAACTCCAAAATCCTTTGATCACATTATCAAAGTGAAGATTCCAGCTCCGATATGCTTGCTTCAGCCCATGAATGGACAACTGAAGTTTGCATACATGTTTAGCATCCTCAGGATCACCAAACCATTATTGTACTGATTACAACTCTTTCTTAATGACACTATTAAGAAACATGGTTTCCTTATCCTTCTATCAATTTCTCATTCGAAATTATAGTAATTGCTAAACGACCCAGAATAGATTTAGGCTTCGCCACTTGAGACAAAATCTCGTTGTGGTCAACTTTTGAATCTGTCGGAACTGTTTCACGACAAATCGATCCTTATCAATGTCTACTCTCTCATAAAATTCCATATTCTGTTAACATCCTAGATGCCATCAAGAAGATCTCCCAAGTCAATACCTGGTAATCGTACATGGATTTTATTTCGGATCATATATGACTCATAGCCATTTCTCGGACTTAGGTCTACCATCTCTTCTTCGTAGTTCGTAGGTCTGTCATATTCCATTAACATGACCTTCATAACAAGATTGTCGTAACACACAGTGTGAAACACAACCTCGTACGCCTACGTTCTTAGTATGAGCTCAGAACATCATGATCTTGTATCATCAGCTTCTTTCAAGCTATGGAGCATGACACCGAAAACACTTTCGGTTGTGCCACTCTGATGTCTGGAGAGAAAGTTCATCAACTTTTCCTTGCTCTACTTTCTTTCTCACTTATACCCTTGGACAAGAAACTATTTCTTTCGCAAGGTATATTCCGGCAACGATTTTGCCTATGTCGTGAGACATGTACCCAATTAACTCTTTAGGTACACTACAAAGATTAATCCATTTTAGGTTTGATCACATCGAAACACTAAATTGCTGAAACGACAATCTAGGCTAAAAGCCATGCCATCACTCATATGGTATTGTCTCCATGGATTTAAATGGTTTCCCTATTATCTAACGTGAGTATTACGTTTCTACCATACGACTCTAATGATCACAATAATTCGGTAAGAGATTTATTTACCACACACTATCCGATAGGGTGCGATTACGACGTCCTAACATACCATAACACTATGGTATTCCATGCGACGTAATTTGTGGAACTCTTCTCACAAGTCTTCCAATGACGTGCCAACATTATAACTCAAATCTTTATTTCCTCGATCTGTATCGCGGGAATTAGATTTTCTTGTTAAATTTATTTCCTACTTCATTCTGAACTTGTTTGATCGAATCAAAATTTCCAGACTAACATTCCCTGAGTGGATATCCATATATCTACTCGGAATATTCATGAAGTCTATGAAATAAACACTTCCACTTTACGTTAAAGTACTTCATTGATTCTCATACACCCATATGCATGATTTTCAACAAGTCATACTCAAAACGTTCAGCGAAGTTCACGAAATAAAGGTCTCCACTACCCGTCAATTACTTCATTGATCCACATACATCTATATGCATGACTATCAATAAGTTATATGCCCGTTTTCCGAAAACGGTGTCTTAGTTATCTTGCAAGTGTCAAAAGATCAAATCTAAGGACTTGTAGATCCATCCGATATGGAGCTAATTCATTGACTATAACATTGACATGAATTAAACGGCAGTGCCATACAAATGTGGTGTCTCTATTAAGTTTGTATCCTTTGGCATTAATATTATGAATGTGGGAGCTTCTACCATCTAAATTCAAATCGGCATATGATCATTACTTCATAAATATAGGACAACGAATTTGTCACTAATATATATGAACAATTGTCTCGCTAGAGGAGACACACTTATAACGATCATACTAACAGGCGATCATAAAGAATTTATTCAAATGGTAGATCTAGAGGGAGAGTGTCTATGGCCATCACAACAATTTGTCTGCCATTATCAACACGCAATGTCGCCTCATCCTTTCAAGCCACTCAAGCAGTAAACCTGGTTTTCATAAAACATGACTAGTATCAAACTTAGTCACTACTGCGAGTACTTGCTTAGCTAAAACATTCATAACATGTATATCATATATACACCATCATCATTGATGACTTCCGGCGATCTGTTTCATCTTCTTGATACTTCCAACGTAATCAAGAACCATGAAGGTGAACGATTCCCCTTGCATGACATAGTCTATGACATAGCATTTGCACTTGGCAACGACGTCTGTCATCCAGTGATCGAGCTGAGCGAGGCGTCTCAATGTTCATCAAGTATGACCATATGTCATCAAGTATAACCCCACGTGCTCCTTCAATGTGTGTATTCTCTTCCATCTTGGTTGAGAAGACAATCAGTCAACGTACTGATAAACTTCATCAACCCAACTTTAGGTGTACCCCGAGTTTAGCGATCATCTCATATGTTCGCGATCTAATAACTCGTACCCACCGTTGGTTCTCTATGGCAGAGATCATAGCATACACTGGACTATGATGATATCATCCGCACAAAACCTGATAATCCAAATTATCTTTTGTTAGCGGAATCTCCGGGTTTATCTCCTAGCGGATATTGTATCACAAAGAGCTAACGGTTTAAACAAGGAGTATCCTCAAGCTAAAGTATAAAACTATGAAGTTTGGACCCAACCTTTTAAGTTTCTCAATCGCAGGAATGCGCCTAATTTTAAAAGATGCTATTACAATGGTTAATATCTACAAAGGTTTGCAAAACAGACTTTGTTCATTATATTTTGAGTTCTAGTATTTTAGAAAATAACTATCCGAACTCCCACTCAAACGAACATCCCTCCTGGTCGTTTAAGCGATTACACGACCCCCATCCATTGCGCAACCCCTCATCGTCAGAGCCGGCAACACAACTTCAAGGGTAGACAATTGTCAATCACAACAACTCTGTGACTCATGCTCGACCTTTCGGCCTCCATGTTCCGAGGCCATATCTGCATATGCTAGGCTCGCCACAATAACCTCCACGTAACGCTTGTGCAACATGGCTTACACCCACTATATGCGAACGACGATATGTCTGACACCCGATCGTCACGGCCTGCCTCATAACGTAGAACTTTCTTGGTGGTGCTCGTTGGAGGAAGAACACTAGTGGTATTATGAAGGGATCATCTTATATACAACTACCGCCGCGTAACTAATATATACTAATATATATAATCACACAATATAAGATGCACACAAAACATCAAATGTAATGCGATGTGATATAGTCCATTGCGCCATGGTCTTCTTGGCGCCCGCAGTTCATAAACAATTTAATAAACCTACCTTGACCATATCACATTGCCCCTGCAAAATAAAGTTAGACGCTTCTACTTTATCTTTTGCATATTTTACGTGGCTTGGGGCTGTCGTAAAAAGAACCGCTTCTTACCTACGAACTTTATGACCACAACAACGATCCAATAATTGCATGTTTAAGCATCCCTTTCGGGCCCTCCATTGAAAATGCAAGACCAACTAAAGAGAGAGAGACAGACACCCGCCAGCCACAGATACGGTACAAGCCGTATGTCAGTAGTGGAACCAGTCTCGCGTAAGCGTACGCGTAAAGTCGGTCCGGGCCGCTTCATCAACTCGATGCCGCTGGAATCACAAGTGCACGCTAGAGGGTAGCAAATAACAGGAACGGTGCCCCCGTGAAGAACACGGGTTCTAACAGCGTACAGCTATATCTACGATAGATCGGCTCTGATACCACTGAAGGGGATCGCATGCAGAAAACAAAAAAATTTCCTAGCAACGATATCCTTAAACTAGCCAAGATCTACACTATGCAGATATAGAAGTACAGCGGATATCGGAATACATACCCTCGTAGACCGAAAAGCGGGGATTACGCTCCCGCACAAGTGTTGACGACGAAGACGACGTAGCCGACCTCTAGGTCGCGAAGAACTCGGCGCGACGAAGACGATGAAGATGACCTCGAGGTCGGGTGGAGGAAGTAGGCCTCCGAGTACTGCTAGCGCAGCACCTCGCAGGGTGTTACACACATACGGTGGAGACGACGGCCTCCGAAGCTCCAGTCCAGGACGAGCAGCGGAAGACTTGGACCGGAACACCAGCAGCGCGGCAGCGGGCTATGGTGGAGAGATCCCCTCTCAACTCGGCGCAACTCCGACAAAGGGAATCACGTTATCGAGGAGAGAAAGAGAAATTAATTGGTTGAATTAAAAAGCCAGGGGTGCCCCTTCTTATATAGGCTCCCGGGGGGAGCCAACCTTGCCAGCTGGGAGGTGTGGGACTAAACCCCACAGCCCCAGCCGGCCAAGGGGGTGCGCCGGCCCTAGGTGGGCCCTTGTGGCCCACCTAGGCCGGCCTCCCTCCAATTCCCAAGCCCGGGGGGGACCTTCCCCCCCTTATGGGCCTTCTTTCCACTAGAAGGCCCATTTAGGGAAATCAGCCTAAATAAATTCGAAAATAAATATATAAAATCATATTTAGACATTAATTACACTAATTAATATCAAACATATTATATATAATTTATTCTAGCTCCGAAAACTATTTCGTCACTGCCCGATCTCCATCGGACCATTCCCGGGACGTTCCCGGTGATCTCTTTCCTTTCCGGTTGTCTTGTCGAAACCCCTTAAGTGTGTTACCCTAGCGGTTCGATATAATAACAGACATGATCGAGACTCCTCTCCGATCAATGATTAACTCGTAGGCCTGGACCCCATGAATTAACCCCTGTGATATAACGAATGACTTTCATCTATCAAACCTGGCCGTCTAGTCTTAAACCTTTTGTCATAGCGATACTTAGCGTGTCCGAGCATCGTTCATAGATATCTCCATACCTAGCATGATCTCGTTACTGATAACACTATCTTCTACTCGTCTATGATCTTATGTCAGCTGGTGACCTAGTCACATGTTTGCAAACTCATTTGACATAATCTCACCGAGTGGGCCCTAGAGTATCTATCCGGCTATACGGACTGACAAATCCCGCTCTTGACCCCTCGTCTCAACTACCCCTTTCCGATACCCAAAAGTATCACCGTTATTGTCACACTATATAAGATATGACGTTTGGTGCGATCAAAGTATCTTCCAGGAATAACAATAAGAGTTGGTCTCACGGTCAAAGGCGTAATGACTACGTCCTAGAAATTATGGGTAAGTCCATCACATCGTTCCACCTAACGATATGACTCCATTGCCGACAGACGCCATGTCTCATGATCGGGAAACCTCGATCGTCAATCGCGCAATGAAACTAGTCTTAGCAGAGGCAACTAGGGACCTGGTTGTTTATCTACCACACGTGTATTAATGTTTCCGCTTAATACAGTTATAGCATGGTATAAAACATATAATGAACAATTGGAATATAACCAATAAACTATCTTTATTAAGTGCCTCTAGGGCATATTCCCTTCAGTAAGATCATAAACAACGCACTCACAAGATATTTTATGAAGCAATAACATAGTACTCAATATTCATCGGATCCCAGCAAACACAACATGTAGCATTACATAAAGATGATCTTGATCATGTTAGGCAGCTCACAAGATCTAAACATGGTAGCACAAGAGGAGAAGACAACCATCTAGCTACTGCTATGGACCCGTAGTCCAAGGATGAACTACTCACGCATCAGTCCGGAGGCGGGCATAGTGATGTAGAGCCCTCCGGTGAAGATTCCCCTCTCCGGCAGGGTACCGGGAAGAGCTTCTGAACCCTCCCGATCTAGGGTTGACGACGGCGGCGGCTCTGGACTTCGTGGAGGAAAAAGGTGCGCGTCTTAGGGCTTGTATTTTCGGGGGGTATAAGTAGGCGAAAGGGCGAAGGCGGCGCGGCCAAGGGGGGACCCGCGCCGGGAGGGGGTGTGGGCCCCTCGGGGTCCTCCTCCGTGTCCTCTTCGGTGTTCTGGAACCTCCCAGGGAAAATAAGCACTTTGACGTTTCGTTTGTCCACTTTTCTGAAACCAAAAACAGCAGAAAACAGGCAACTGGCACTGTGGCATCTTGTTAATAGGTTAGTCCCAGAAAATGCATAAAATGATATAAAAGTGTATATAAAACATGTAGCAATTGACATAATATAAGCATGGAACGTAAGAAATTATAGATACGTTTGAGACGTATCAGCAATAACCGTCATAATCATGCTTGCGACAAAATAAATTAACGAAGGCATAAAAATAATACTAGAACTCTGAGGCAAAATAAATCATCAAGGCTTAATTGACTTTTTGTTTTCAGTTATATACATGTGTGAGCATGTGCCAAGTCGATTCAAATGAATTGTTCAGAGGAGGATACCACAATGTCATACTCTACTATGAACAGAACAATGCAAGCAAACATCCATAGAACATGTCATCTACCATTAATAAATTGGGACTGATCATAAGAGATCATGAACTACTAAGCATCCACCAATCGACATATATATACCTTATGCGAACCATCTAAGCATGCTCACATGAATGAGTATATGTACAAAAATAAAAACAAATAGAGTTCGTTACCAGCCTCTTACCCAACTCGGATTGTCATAGATCATCATTATTGCCTTTTCACTTGTGTGCTTGAAAGATATGAAATAATAACCAAGCTCCACGGAGTAACTGAAGGTGTTGAACCCTGAAACAAACTATACAAAACCAAGAAGGAACAACAAATATTTTTGGGTTTTCGGATTTGGAAACTTAAACAAAACAGCCAGCAAAGACGAACTTTTTCGAGGCCCTTAACATGCTCAGATCAGAAAACTCAAAACTAATGAAAGTTGCATACATATCTGAGGGTTGTGCACAAGAAATTTCAAGACATTTCGATTTTTCTGTGAAAAGTTATGAATTAAACGGTGGACAGCAGAAATCTGTCCCTGCGCTAGACAGCAAACAACAAAGCAAAATATTTTTGGTTTTTTGCATATTGAACTGAAGTAAATACTAAGCATACTAATACTAGAGACTTAAATGAACTAGCAAGAGAAATAACAGATTTTTTTTTGTCTTTTTGAGTTTTAAGAAAGTAAAACAAAACATGAACAAATAAAAGAAAGAAAGAAAATGAAAGCGAAACATGGATATACAAAGTACCGAATGATAATGATATATAGATGAGTGAGCTATCGGTATACCTCCCCCCAAGCTTAGGCTTTTGGCCTAAGTGGAGATCAGCCCCATGGCGAGTATGAACTCCAGCCCGATGGGTCAAACATGGCGTGATCGTACTCTTGCTCGGCTGCGGTGGAGGAAGAGCCGGAAGGTCCTGCGTACCCCGGATCCGGGTATGTGAAACCAGCGGTCTCTGGGGGCTGCCCAACGTCATCCTCGGGCTCCTCCATATCGTCCTCCATGTCCTGGTCTTGTTGCCCTCCGAGTGCATGAATCTCAGCCTCCGAGAGTGACCAACTAGACCTGGCATCAAGGTTAAACGAAGGCATAGGCAACCTAACAGTTCTAACAGATGTAGATATCTTCCATATTATTTTCTTGAAAAAGGTTATCTCGTAAAGTTGGTTACTCAAGTTACTATTTGCAGCAATAAAGTTATGTTTCTTCATGGAAAGAATATCTAACTTTTCTATAGGAAGCTGAAAATCAAGAGGATGAGGTACCAAACCATGCATAGCTAGTAAACGAGAGGCAATTAGGCCTCCACAAACTCCTCCCTTCTCACGATTAGTAGCAAGACGGTAAGCAATCAGTGCACCTAAGTTATAAGTTCTATCACCACGCAAAGCAGCAGCTAGAAAAGGCAAGTAAGGCACAGCTAATTTACTTGCAACCTTACTAGCAAGAACACACTTGGTGATGAAATAAGCAAAGTATCGGATGGATGGGAGATGAATACTTCGAATTTTACCACTCTCTTGCGAGAAGCTTCTCCCATTGAAAATGTCCTTGTACAAGTCCATCAATGGTTTGGGATTCTCCTTCATCTTCTCTCGTGATCCCCATTGTGGCACCTTAATTGCTGCACAAAAATCATCAAAAGACAAGTGGACAGTTTTATTATAGATTGTGTAATGAACCATGGGGTTATGCGAGGTCAAGTTGCACTTGAAATCCTGCACCACAGACATAGCTAATTTCACATATTGGTTAGGTTCATCAACAACAAAAATATCCAATCCTGCATTAGAGATTAGATTTTGGACATCTTGGTAAATCCCTCCAGCATGCATGAATTCCGAGCATGGATAGACAGCTGGAAATACACCATCTTCACGGTGAACTTCCATGACTTCATGCACCACAATTTCATGTTGGTTGATAGGATGTGTGTTCCACTCCATGTTCTGAATTTTTTAACAAATGTCATAAAACTTGATTTTGAGCCAACTAAATGAAGGGAACTACTATAGTGACTTGCTAGAGGCTTAACCATGCATCAAAACTAGTTATTCCAACTTAGAACAAGCATTTAAACACACTTAACATGACATCTAGAGCAGCAAAATACTCAAGATATAATCCACTAAACAAAATTCTATTTGGATGAACGTAGGAGTCACATACCGGAGAGCAAATGCCCCAAATCTCAGCATCAAAGATGGGCTGAGCAAGGAGATCGAAATTGCAGAGGAAGAACAACAAGAACACGAATTTTTTCAATGGCTGGGTGTTTGGTCGGGAGAGAGAAAGGTTGGGGAGGAAGGAGAGTAAGTGGAGGGACCTGGGGATCCCACACCATGTCCAGGCGCGGCCCAAGGCCTGCCGCGCCACCATGTGGTGTGGTGGCCCTGTGGGTCCCCCTGGTCACTCTCTGGTACTCCCAGGAACCTCCTCGAAAAATAGGATTTTTGACATAATTTTTTTAAAATTCTGAGAATTTTTTATTTCTGGGCATTTTCTGGATTTTGAGATATTAAATTCAATGCATGAAAAATATTTTTCAAAATCATAATCAACTAAAACTATGAAAACAAAATAGTATTACGGTAGGTAAAATAAAGATGAGTAGAAAAATGTTGTTTAGCACTTCCATGCATTTAAAACATATTTGTTAACAAGGTTGATCAAGTCTTGCCACCAAATAAATTTCATATGACACAAAAGGATTCAAACATTGCGAGACACTCATGTTACCTTATATGGTATTGATATGGATCCAATGATAAGACTTTTATATTCCTCTTTATAATCATATGTAGGGCAATCAATACTTCCCACTTTGATGGACCTCAAATTAGTAATTGTATTAACTCCATAAACTTTGTCCACCCTCTTGGGAAAATAAACAGTATGCTCTTTGTCAATCACATTAAAAGTTACTTTTCCTTTATTACAATCAATAATAGCCCCTGCAGTATTTAGAAAAGGTCTTCCAAGAATAATAGACATATTATCATCTTTAGGCATTTCAAGCACAACAAAGTCAGTCATGATTAAACAATTATTAGCTACTTGAACAGGAATATCCTCACAAATACCAACAGGAACAACAGTAGATTTATCAGCCATTTGCAAAGATATATCAGTAGGTATCAATTTATCCAAATAAAGTATCTTGTAAAGAGAGAAAGGCATAACACTAACTCCTGCTCCCAAGTCACATAGAGCAGTTCTAACATAATTATTTTTGATAGAGCAAGGAATGGTTGGTATACCAGGATCACCCGACTTCTTTGGAACCTTGCCATTGAAAGAGTAATTAGCAAGCATAGTAGATATTTCCTCATTAGGAATTTTCCTTTTGTTAGACACAATATATTTCATATATTTTGAATAAGGAGGCAATTTAATAGCACCATTCAAAGGAATTTGTAAGAACAAAGGTTTCATCCATTCACAAAATTTATTATAATGTTCTTGTTCTTTTGTTTTAAGTTTCTTACCAGGGAAAGGCATTTGTTTTTGGACCCAATGCTCTCTTTCACTACCATGTTTCTTAGCAATAAAATCTTCCATAGTGTACTTTTCATTTTTAGTATGCTTTTCAGGTTCCTCTTCCACTTCTTCTTTATCAGAAGTATCATTCTTATCATTATCATTGTTATGTTCATCACCACTTTCAGTTTCAGAATCAGAAATAGATATACTATTAGGATCATTAACAGGTTCAGAGGATTCTACAACAGTTTTATGTTTCTTCTTCTTTTTCTTAGAAGGAGCACTAGGTTCATTAATTCGTTGAGAATCTTGTTCAATTCTTTTAGGATGTTCCTCAGGATATAAAGGATCCTGAGTAGAAATACCTCCTCTAGTTGTTACTTCACAAACATGATTTTCTTTATCAATAGAGGCATTCACTAACAAATCTTTTTGCACTTTAGTGAGTTGATCAATTTGAGTTTGAACCATATGAAAATGTTTAATAAGTATTTTAACATCATTGGAGGTTCTATCAACAATATCATGCAAGTTACTAATAGCACGAGAATTTTCCATTAAATGATTCTCTATTCTCATATAAAAATTACTTTGCTTAGCAATAAAAGTATCAAATTCATCTAAGCAATGAGCAGGAGGTTTTGAGTAAGGAATATCTCTATCATCAAACCTTTGGAGAGAGTGTACCTCAATTATGGGTGGATGAGGAATTGGCTCACATAATTCTTTAATAGGCAGTAAATTCTGCACATCTTCAGATTTAATACCCCTCTCTTTTAGAGATTTCTTGGCTTCCTTCATCACTTCTTCATCTAATTCAATTATACCTCTATTCCTTGATGTTGGTGTGGGTGTTGGAATAGGTTTAGCAATATTCCAATCATCATAATTCTGGCTTATTTTAGCCAATAATTCCTCAGCTTCTTCTGGAGTTCTTTTCCTGAAAACACAACTAGCAAAACTATCCAAGTACGCCCTAGATTCAACGGTTAGTCCACTGTAAAATATATCAAGAAGATCATTTTTCTCTAAATCATGATTCGGCTGGCCACTAATTATAGAGCAAAATCGCGTCCATGCATCAGGCAATTTCTCTTCTTCTTCTTGATTAAAGTTATAAATTCTTAGCAAGGCATCATGTTGAGCACTAGCAGGAAAATATTTCCGAAAGAAAGTATCAAGCAAACCAATAGGACTAGTAATAGAACCAGGACAAATTATTATACCAAGTTTTAGCTTCTCCTTTTAATGAGAAAGGAAATATTTTAGTGACAAAGTAAGTGCGTATCTTTATGTCATCAGAAAATATATCACTCAAAGTAGAGAGTTCATTCATGTGGTCTACAGCACTTTCATTTTCGGTTCCACAGAAAGGTTCTCTCTCAACAATAGCTATGTGTGCTAAATCAAGAGAGAAATCATAATCTTTATCTTTAATGTTTATAGGAGATGTAGCAAATTTAGCATCAGGAGATAATTTATATTTAACAACATGTTTTGCAAGAATACTTTTCCTAGCACTAGCAGTGCTAGCAGCATTAATTTCATCAATTAAGTCATCATTAAGGTCCACATATATTTCATCAAGTTCATCATCAGCATTATTCGAAAACTCAAGTGAATTAACGGGAGTTTCAGCATCTTCATTAGGAATTTCAGCATTTTTAAATTGTTTAGACCTAGCAATTGTAGCATCTAAAAAGGGACCTAATGAACCAGTTTCATCAAGAATAGTGGAAGCATCATCATAAGTAATTTCAGATTCAGCAGGAGTAACAGTGCAAGAAGCCTGAGGTGGTGTAACAAGCTTACTCAAAACAGACGGTGAATCAAGAGCAGCGGCGGTACTCAGAATTGTACCTTTTCTTGTAGTGGATGGTATGATGGGAAATTTCTTATCACCAGGTCTTCCCATGATGAATAAATTCCAGCGAGCAATATCACACTCAGGTGAAATTATAGATAAAGCTATGCTCCCCGGCAACGGCGCCAGAAAATAGTCTTGATGACCCACAAGTATAGGGGATCGCAACAGTCTTCGAGGGAAGTAAAACCCAAATTTACTGATTCGACACAAGGGGAGCCAAAGAATATTTATAGACTTGCTCGAGACAGATTATTAGTAGCAACAGTTTTATAGCGGTGACAGTAGTGAAATAACAACAGAAGTAGAGTAAAAACAGCAGTAGTGATTATAGTAGACAACAGGATTAAAATACTGTAGGCATAGGGACGGATGAACATGCATTGCATGGATAAGATAATTCATATAATAACCAAGTCATGGGCATTTGCAGATAAATAATATAAAGCATCCAAGTACAAAATAACCATAGGCATGTGTTCCAATTTAGTTGTGCGTGCTCGCAATGAGAAACTTGCACATCATCTTTTGTCCTACCAGCCCGTTTGCAGCGGGGCCTCAAGGGAAACTACTGAAACTACTGGTAATTAAGGTACTCCTTTTAATAAAGTACCGGAGCAAAGCATTAACATTCCGTGAACACGCGTGATCCTCACATCACAGCCATCCACTCCGGTTGTCCCAATTGCTGTCACTTTGGGGCCTCGGGTTCTGGACAATAATATGTGTATACAACTTGTAGATATGATCTAAAACAATAATTATCCTCATGATACAATAACATGTTCAGATCTGAAATCATGGCACTCGGGCCCTAGTGTCAAGCATTAAGCATAACAAGTTGCAACAATGACGTAAAGTACTAACAACGGATACTAGGCACCATGCCCTAATGATATTACAGCTATTACATGAACGATCTCATCCAATCCCTACCATCCCCTCAAGCCTACAACGGGGAATTACTCACACATGGATGGGGGAAACAATGATGGTTGATGGAGAGGCGTTGGCGATGACGATGGCGATGTTCCCCTTCGATTCCCCGTCCCGACGGAGTGCCGGAACAGGAACTTCTGGTCCCCAAATTGAGTTTCGAGGTGGCGACAGCACTTTTTCCAGAAACACATCCGAGCGCCGCCGCCACCTCGAAACACAATTCGGGGACCAGAAGTTCCTGTTCCGGCACTCCGTCGGGATGGGGAATCGAAGGGGATCATCGCCATCGTCATCTCCAACGCCTCTCCATCAACCATCATCGTTTCCCCCATCCATGTGTGAGTAATTCCCCGCTGTAGGCTTGAGGGGATGGTAGGGATTGGATGAGATCGTTCATGTAATAGCTGTAATATCATTAGGGCATGGTGCCTAGTATCCGTTATCGGTGTTTTACGTCATTGTTGCAACTTGTTATGCTTAATGCTTGACACTAGAGCCCGAGTGCCATGATTTCAGATCTGAACATGTTATTGTATCATGAAGATAATTATTGTTTTTGATCATATCTATGAGTTGTATTACACATGTCATTGTCCGGAACTCTAGGTCCTAAAGTGATAATGATTGGGACAACCTAGGGGAATGGCTGTGTTGTGAGGATCACATGTGTTCACGGAATGTTAATGCTTTGCTCCGGTACTTTATTAAAAGGAGTACCTTAATTACCAGTAGTTTCCATTGAGGCCCCGCTGCAACGGGCTGGTAGGACAAAAGATGATGTGCAAGTCTCTCATTGCGAGCACACACAACTAAATTGGAACACATGCCTATGGTTAATAAATACATGGATGCTTACTATTATTTATCTGCAAATGCCCATGACTTAGTTATTATATGAAATATCTCATCCATGCAACGCCCGTTCATCCGTCCCTATGCCTAAAGTATTTTAATCCTGCTGTCTACTATAATCATCACTACTGTTGTTACTCTACTGCTGCTGTTATTTCACTACTGTCACTGCTATAAAACTGTTGCTACTGATAATCTGTCTCGAGCAAGTCTATTCATAGGTGCAGCTGAATTGACAACTCCGTTGTTAAGACTTATAAATATTCTTTGGCTCCCCTTGTGTCGAATCAATAAATTTAGGTTTTACTTCCCTCGAAGACTGTTGCGATCCCCTATACTTGTGGGTCATCAAGACTATTTTCTGGCGCCGTTGCCGGGGAGCATAGCTTTATTTATAAGTTCACCTGAGTGTGATATTTCTCTCTGGAATTCATTCATCATGGGAAGACCTGGTGATAAGAAATTTCCCGTTGTACCATCCACTTCAAGAAAAGGTACAATTCTGAGTTCCGCTGCTGCTCTTGATTCACCGTCTGTTTTAAGTAAGCTTGTTACACCACCTCAAGCTTCTTGCACTGTTACTCCCGCTGAATCTGAAATTACTTGTGATGATGCTTCTACTGTTCTTGATGATACTGGTTCATTAGGCCCCTTTTTAGATGCTACGATTGCTAGATCTAAACAATGTGAAAATGCTGAAATTCCTAATGAAGATGCTGAAACACCTGTTAATTCACCTGAATTTACAAATAATGCTGATGATGATCTTGATGAATTATATGTTGAACTTATTGATGATTTTATTGAAGAATGTCAAGCTACTACTGGTGCATTTAATACTAAAAGTTTTCTTGAAAAGCATGTTGTTAGATATAAGTTATCTCATGATGCTAAATTCGCTACATCTCCTATAAACATTAAAGATAAAGATTATGATTTCTCTCTTGATTTAGCACACATAGCTATTGTTGAGAGAGAACCATTCTGTGGAACCGAAAATGAAAGTGCTATAGAACACATGAATGAACTCTCTACTTTGAGTGGTATATTTTCTGAGGACATAAAGATGCGCACTTACTTTGTCACTAAAATATTTCCTTTCTCATTAAAAGGAGAAGCTAAAACTTGGTATAATAATTTGTCTCCTGGTTCCATTACTAGTCCTATTGGTTTGCTTGATACTTTCTTTCGGAAATATTTTCCTGCTAGTGCTCAACGTGATGCTTTACTAAGGATTTACAACTTTAATCAAGAAGAAGATGAGAAATTGCCTGATGCTTGGACACGGTTTTGCTCTCTAATAAGAGGCCAGCCGAACCATGATTTAGAGAAAAATGATCTTCTTGATATATTTTACAGTGGACTAACCGTTGAATCTAGGACATATTTGGATAGTTGTGCTAGTTGTGTTTTCAGGAAACGAACTCCAGAAGAAGCTAAGGAATTAATGGCTAAGATAAGCCAGAATTATGATGATTGGAATATTTCTGAACCTACTCCAACACCTACACCAACAACAAGGAAGGGAGGTATGGTTGAATTAAATGAAGAAGTGATGAAGGAAGCCAAGAAATCTCTTAAAGAGAGGGGTATTAAATCTGAAGATGTGAAGAATTTACCTGCTATTGAAGAATTATGTAAGCCAATTCCTCCTTCACCCATAATTGAGGTACACTCTCTCCAAAGGTTTGATGATAGAGATATTCCCTACTCAAAACCTCCTGCTCAATGCTTAGATGAATTTGATACTTTTATTACTAAGCAATGTAATTTTAATATGAGAATAGAGAATCATTTAATGGAAAATTCTCGTGCTATTAGTAACTTGCATGATATTGTTGATAGAACCTCCAATGATGTTAAAATACTTATTAAACATTTTCATATGGTTCAAACTCAAATTGATCAACTTACTAAAGTGCAAAAAGATTTGTTAATGAATGCCTCTATTGATAAGGAAAAACATGTTTGCGAAGTAACAACTAGAGGAGGTATTTCTACTCAGGATCCTTTATATCCTGAAGGACATCCTAAAAGAATTGAACAAGATTCTCAACGAATTAATAAACCTAGTGCTCCTTCTAAGAAAAAGAAGAAGAAACATAAAACTGTTGTAGAACCCTCTGAACCTGCTAATGATCCTAATAGTATATCTATTTCTGATGCTGAAACTGAAAGTGGTAATGAACATAAAAATGATAGTAATAATTCTAATGATAATGATAAGAATAACAATTCGGATAAGGAAGAAATAGAGGAAGAACCTGAAAAGCATAATGAAAATGAAAAGTACACTAAGGAAGATTTTATTGCTGAGAAACATGGTAGTGAAAGAGAACCTTGGATTAAAAAACAAATGCCTTTTCCTGGTAAGAAACTTAAAACAAAAGAACAAGAAAATTATAATAAATTTTGTGAATGGATGAAACCTTTGTTCTTGCAAATTCCTTTGACTGATGCTATTAAATTGCATCCTTATTCAAAATATATGAAAGATATTATGTCTAACAAAAGGAAAATTCCTAATGAGTAAATATCTACTATGCTTGCTAATTACTCTTTCAATGGCAAGGTTCCAAAGAAGTTGGGTGATCCAGGTATACCAACCATTCCTTGCTCTATCAAAAATAATTATGTTAGAACTACTCTATGTGACTTGGGAGCAGGAATTAGTGTTATGCCTTTCTCTCTTTACAAAAGACTTTATTTGGATAAATTGATACCTACTGATATATCTTTGCAAATGGCTGATAAATCTACTGCTATTCCTGTTGGTATTTGTGAGGATGTTCCTGTTCAAGTGGCTAATAATTGTTTAATCATGACTGACTTTGTTGTGCTTGAAATGCCTGAAGATGATAATATGTCTATTATTCTTGGGAGACCTTTTCTAAACACTTCAGGGGCTGTTATTGATTGCAATAAAGGAAAAGTAACTTTTCATGTGGATGACAAGGAACATACTGTTTATTTCCCCAAGAGAGTGGATAAAATTTATGGAGTTAATACAATTACTAATGTGAGGTCCATAAAAGTGGGAAGTATTGATTGCCCTTATAGAGAAGAATACAAAACTCTTATGATTGGATCCATACCAATACAATATAAGGTAACATGAGTGTCTCACAATGTTCGAATCCTTTTATGTCATCTAAAATTTATTTGGTGGCAAGACTTGATCAACCTTGTTAACAAATATGTTTTAAATGCATAGAGGTGCTAAACAACTTTCTTTCTCTCATCCTTGTTTTACCTACTGTAATGTCATTTAGTTTGCGAAGTTTAGTTGTATTTGGTGTTAGAAAACAATTTTTCAACATTAAATTTATTAATGCAAAATACCTGAAAATATGAAAAATAAAAATTCTCAGAATTTAAAAAAATTTATGTCAAAAATCCTATCATCGAGGAGGGTCCTGGGAGTACCAGAGGATGACCAGGGGGACCCACCATGCCCCCACATCATGTGGTGGCGCGGCAGGAATCCAGCCGCGCCTGGACATGGTGAGGGCCCCCCTGGGCCCTCCACTTACTCTCCTTCCTCCCCATCCTTTCTCTCTCCCGGCCAAACACTTTGACCTTCGAAAAATTTGTGTTCTTCAGCCCATCTTTGTTGCTGAGATTAGGGGCATTTGCTTCTTCCGGTAATTTGAGTAGCCTCCCGTATGAGATAACCTTTTTCAAGAAGTCAGGTTGGAGAACCACTGAAACTCCAAGGATTATATGTTTGCCTGCGCCTCTTTTGTTTGATTTTGATCCTAGGGAAAGATGGTCACTTTCGGAGGCTGAGCTTGACGCATACGTGGCTCAGCATAGCCAGAGCATGGAGGATGATACGCAGGGGGCCGAGGATGATTTCGGCCAGCCCCCTGACACTGCTGGCTCTTCGTACCCTACCACGACTACGCCGGGCCTTCCACCTCTTTTTCTGGTTCGACCGAGCCAGAATATGATCACGCCCGGAACGACCCACCAGAGTGGGGTTCATCGTACTCACCATGGGGCTGATTCCCACTTAGGCCAAAAGCCTAAGCTTGGGGGAGGTATACCGATAGCACACTCATCTATATATCATTATCATTCGGTACATTGTATATCCATGTTTCGCTTTCGTTTTCTTTCTTTCTTTTATTTGTTCATGTTTTGTTTTACTTTCCAAAATTCAAAAAGACCAAAAATATTTCTGTTATTTCTCTTGCTAGTTTGCTTTAGTATCTAGTATTAGTATGCTTAGTATTTAATTCGGTTCAATATGCAAAAACACAAAAATATTTTGCTTTGTTGTTTGCTGTTTCGCGCAGGGACAGATTTCTTCTGTCCACCGTTTAATTCATAACTTTTCACAGAAAAACCCAAATGGCCTGAAATTTCGTGAGCATAATCCTCAGATATGTATGCAACTTTCATTAGTTTTGAATTTTCTTATTTGAGTATGTTAAGGGCCTCGAAAAAAATCGTCTTTGCTGGCTGTTCTGTTTTAGTTCCTAAATCCGAAAACCCAAAAATATTTCTTGTTTCTCTTTGGTTTTGTATAGTTTGTTTCAGAGTTCATCACCTTCAGTTACTCCATGGAGCTTGGTTATTATCTCATATCTTTCGAGCACACAAGTGAAAAGGCAATAATGATGATCTTTGACAATTCGAGTTGGGTAAGAGGCTGGTAATGAACTCTATTTGTTTTTCATTTTTGTACATATACTCATTCATGTGAGCATGCTTAGATGGTTCGCATAAGGTATATGTCTATTGGTGGATGCTTAGTAGTTCATGTTCTCTTATGATCGGTCCCAATTTATTAATGGTAGATAACATGTTTCATGGATATTTGCTTGCATTGTTCTGTTCATAGTAGAATATGACATTGTGGTATCCTCCTCTGAATAATTCATTTGAATCGACTTGGCACATGCTTACACATGTTATGACTGAAAACAAAAAGTTAATTAAGCCTTGATGATTTATTTTACCTCAGAGTTCTAGTATCATTTTTACGCCTCCGTTAATTTTATTTTCTCGCAAGCATGATTATGACGGTTATTGCTCTCTTGAATTGTCGCTTCCCTGTCTATTGCTAGCCTCCACTTGTACTAAGCTGCAAATGCTTGTGCTTCCAAATCCCTGAAAACCAAGTTATCCCAAAGAGTCCACCAAAAACATCTATGTATGGCATTTCAAACCATTCAAGTAAATTTGCATGTGCTATCTTTAAAACCTTCAAACAACTTCTCAATTTTTGACACTGTTTTAGCTCATGAGGAAGTAGTAGTTGGGCTTGTTATCTTCCATGCTAATTAAGTAACCGACTTGCATGCTCCATCTGCTCGTCATTAATTTTGCAAAGGGCTGGTTAGACCACTATAATATCCCAAAGTTTTGAAAAGAAAAAAATAGACACTCCTCCATGGTATGTGATTGCTGGTGGGCACCCGAGGATTCGGTTAGCCATGGTTTGAGAAAGCAAAGGTTGGGAGGAGTGTCAAATTATATAAATAAGGTGCATATTATAAATGCTTGTTTTAAATAAATCGGAACCGCTCTCAACTTGCTTAGTATGGAAGATAACAGGAACTCTATTGCCATTCGTTGACAAATCAATCACCACTCAAAAACAATTTTGCCTCTGTCTTCAAAACAATGAAAAGCTCTAGCACATGTTAAATCCCTGCTTCCCTCAATGAAGGGCCTATCTTTTATTTTATTATTGAGTCACCATCCCTCTTTGAGCACCTTCTTGAGAGCATAGTTGTCAGTCTTAGTGTATTGTGCTTGTCCCAGAATACTGTTAACTGCGGTGTAACTTTGATGCTTTTATCTTTGATATCTTTATTTCTAGTCTTCTATTGAAACTCAGAGGTGCCTGGGCATTTATGTTTTGCTGTACACATTCGGGCAAGCGAGATACCACCTTATCATAGTTCATTATGAGCTTTGCAATCCTATGAATTGATATGTTTCATGTTATTTATTAATTGTATGATTGGCATCTCTTCATGGCTTACATAACTATTGGGTGACACCATTTACATATGTCTTATTATGAATAGCCCAAGCATTTGTCCACATAGTGAGAATATTTACATCATATGAAGCAAATGTGTTCGTGAAAGTTCTTTTATCGCACTCAGTTGTTAACTGAATTGCTTGAGGACAAGCAATAAGCTAAGCATGGGGGGAGTTGATATGTCCAAAACGTATCTACTTTCCCGAACACTTTTGCTATTGTTTCACCTCTCATTCGTGTGTTTTGAATGCAACTAACACGGACTAACGCTGTTTTCAGCAGAATTACCCTGGTGTCTCGTTTTTGTGCAGAAAATCAACTTTAGGGAAAAATACCAGAAAACATGGAAAACCCCCTATTTTCCTAGGAGACTCAAGGAGCCAGAAGGGGAGACGTGGAAGCGCCAAGGGTGGGCCACACCACATGGTGGCGCAGCCAGGAGCCAGCCGCGCCACCACATGGTGTGGTCGACTCCGACACCGCCTCGCGTCCCCCTCTCGGATATAAGGTCTGTCAGACCTAAAAACGCGAGGACCCCGAGCACTTTTTCCAGAAACACATCCGAGCGCCGCCGCCACCTCGAAACTCAATTCGGGGACCAGAAGTTCCTGTTCCGGCACTCCGCCGGGACGGGGAATCGAAGGGGATCATCGCCATCGTCATCACCAACGCCTCTCCATCAACCATCATCGTTTCCCCCATCCATGTGTGAGTAATTCCCCGCTGTAGGCTTGAGGGGATGGTAGGGATTGGATGAGATCGTTCATGTAATAACTGTAATATCATTAGGGCATGGTGCCTAGTATCCGTTATTGGTGTTTTACGTCGTTGTTGCAACTTGTTATGCTTAATGCTTGACACTAGGGCCCGAGTGCCATGATTTCAGATCTGAACATGTTATTGTATCATGAAGATAATTATTGTTTTGGATCATATCTATGAGTTGTATTACACATGTCATTGTCCGGAACTCTAGGCCCCAAAGTGACAATAATTGGGACAACCTAGGGGAATGGCTGTGATGTGAGGATCACATGTGTTCACGGAATGTTAATGCTTTGCTCCAGTACTTTATTAAAAGGAGTACCTTAATTACCAGTAGTTTCCCTTGAGGCCCCGCTGCAACGGGCTGGTAGGACAAAAGATGATGTGCAAGTTTCTCATTGCGAGCACGCACAACTAAATTGGAACACATGCCTATGGTTAATAAATACTTGGATGCTTACTATTATTTATCTGCAAATGCCCATGACTTAGTTATTATATGAAATATCTCATCCATGCAATGCACGTTCATCCGTCCCTATGCATACAGTATTTTAATCATGTTGTCTACTATAATCATCACTGATGTTGTTACTCTACTGCTGTTGTTATTGCACTACTGTCACTGCTATCAAACTGTGTCTGCTGATAATCTGTCTCGAGCAAGTCTATTCACAGGTGCAGCTGAATTGACAACTCCGCTCTCAAGACTTATAAATATTCTTTGGCTCCCCTTGTGTCGAATCAATAAATTTGGGTTTTACTTCCCTCGAAGACGATTGCGATCCCCTATACTTGTGGGTCATCATGGACCCCCGAGAGCCCTCTGGTCAGCCCAGCGCCAGGGCTGCACTCCTTCCCGGGTCGAGGATCCGGAGGAAGATGCCTCCCCTAGCGGCTTTAGGAGAGCTGGAGCGGGCTCCGGTTCTCCCATGGAGTTCACCAACGTAGGGGAGCTCTTGGCGTTCGCCGAGGCCCAGCTGCGCCAGCTGGAGGTTCCCGTGTCCCGCCGCGAGGAAACGCTGAGGTCTTGGGAGCAGAAGCTATTGGCCGAGGCGGAGACTCTCGAGGCCAGGGAGCGGAAGCTGGCCGCGGACGACAAGCTGCTGAACGCCCGAGAGCAGCGAGTCTCGTGTCACGAGAGGGAGCTGGACGCCCGGATGTCCGCGCTGGACGAGGCCGAGAAGAAGTGCTGGGAGGGCAACGCGCAACTTCGCCTAGAGATGGAGCAGAGCGAGGCCCGCCTAGAGCAGGGCCTGTCAAGCGTGGACCGCTGGGCCCGGTAGGAGGTGAAGAACCTGAGTAAGCAAGTTGACTTGTTCACCGAGCAGGCTTCCAGGCTGAAGAAAGAGCTGGCAGAGAAGAGGCAAAGCCGGGACCGGGCTCGCAAAGACCTTGATAGGGTCCGAGACAGACGGGACGAGCAGGCCGCTCGCGCTGACAGCTTGGCGCGCGACGTCGCTAGGCTGAAAGACGTTGTGGCCGAGCGTGAAGGGCAACTCGAGCGCATGGGCGTTCTCCGGTCCAAGGAGAAGGAAGAGCGCGAGGAGAAGGACACTGAGCTTGCGCGGGCGAGAGATGCTGTTGAGACCTCCAAGTCCACGGCGCATGCTGCTTGGGCTCGACAAGAGGAGCTGGTTGAACAGCTGCGGGTGGCCAAGGAGGAGCGGGACAAGGTGGCGACCTCCAAGCGCGACATGTTGAGCCTCCTCCCGGGTATGAGCGCGTCGGTGACGAAGATCTCCCGGGAGCTGGCGAAGCTGCAAGTGTCCCAGCCCCCTGTCGTCTTGAGCAGGTTCTCTAGCACCTTCAAGGGTTACCCTTTGTTCTTGGAGCGTGTTGCGGAGCTCCTTGGCAGGCTCCGGTCCCAAGCAAGCGAAGCCACCCGCCTAGCCGGAAAGAAGGCCGCGAGGCAAGCGGTGACCTTCCTCGTGGCCGCCCTTCGGCAACGCCATCCACAGCTCTCCTTGCTTGAGGAGATGGATCATGCTACCCCGGAAGCTTCGTCTTTGCCGGGGGTTTCCAACGAGGTGGAGAAGATCATGAAGCGCTTCTCCCGGGAGGACGACCCGTAAGTCGTCAGGTATCCTGAATCACTTGGAAGACGATACCGGGTGTCGTGAACTATGTTTTTTGTACCGCCAAAGGGCTTATGGCAGAACTTAAAGCTTTTGAATGTAAATATTCCTTCCCAGAATTGAATTGTTTCTGTTATACCCGTGGGGGCTTGACGCTCTCGTGTGAGATCCTTCAGCCAGAGCGCTAACCAGCCGTGTGCCCCCAGACTTTCTGGAGCGTAGACACAGGGCGCAACCCCCCGAAAGACCCATCGTTCCTGACCGCACGATCCTCAGCCCACAACCCCACTGCCAGAGGGAAACGGACAGTGGTGTTTGGGAAGGCGCTGCCCAGGTTTACGCCCGCGTTCGTTTTAGCCAAGGCATAAAGAAACAAAGCAACTCAGGTGAAGGTACTTAGCTTGATTCGCGGAGTCCTTTGGCTGTCTCGGTATTTGGTAGCACTGCCACCTTGGCGGGTCTTCTACGCCGTATTTCAGGCGTAATTCTATTATGTCTGCTCAATCTTGCAGGGACAGAGCCTTGAACCGAGATAGCCCATTCCCGGGTCTGACCCGCGGTGCCTTCCTTAGCACGGCTGTTGCTGGCCGGACCCGGTCCTGAGACCTTTATCTCTTTTCCAACACTCGGAGTTCACCACGAAGGTGATCCGGCAGCTGGCTGGCGTAGTGAGGACGCCGATCCTGAGACCACTAGACTTCTTCTCCAGGTAGAATATCCCTCCGGCGAGAAGACATGGAAACTTTTGCTAGCGTATGTCGAGGTGTGATTCCCACGGAACAGGGATAACCACTCTCGGGGGAGAAGTTCGTGGAGGGGACTGAACACGTTGGTCAACGACCCTCAACCGGCACGGCGACGGTGCTCGTCGAGCCTGCTGAAGGACAGCACGACAGAGATGGACTCCGGCCCGTACCCGGGTTCACGGCCCTCAGGGAGAGGTAAAACCGCTACTCCTGCTTGTCTGTATTGCTCAGTAGGGGCTACAGTACAAAGAGCTCGCCGCAGGCCGTCGCGAGGCGATGCGGTGCTTGGAGGGGGAAGGTTCGGGCCTTCTTCCTCCTTGGGCTCGCTGGGCTTGGCTAAACTACCGTGGGTGACAATGGATCAGTCCTCACTCCCTACGGTGGTGCTCCTGCTCCTTATATAGGCGCCCCGGGCCTCATCCCTGCGGCTTGCGCAGTGGAAGGGTTCCCACATGGCGACAAAATGGTCGAGCGGGGTGCACTGCAGCTGGGTGGCCCATGGACTCGGTCCATGGTCGCAAGGCCTGTCCTCGTGGCAGGGCAGCCGCCGTCTTTGCAGAGCGGCCAGCTGGTACTGCAGAGATCGTGGGGGTGCCCACGGTGACGTCGCCGTTGGAGCGTTGCGCCGGCCACCTACTTTATCACCAAAGAGGAAAGCTTTGTTGGCGGCGCAGGGGACACAGAGCTTTGTTGACTCCTTTTATCACCAGAACGGCAACTGCGGCGCCGTCGTCATCGCGCGCAGACGCGCGCATCACTCTGCGGCTGCTGCAGAGGCCATGTGCGCTCTGCAGCGGTTGCTTCGTAGCGAAGTACCTCCACAGGGCCCTGGAGGCCTTGTGGAGGGAGTTGTGTTGACTCCCCCCGAGGGGAGAAAACCTTGCCGGGGGGCAGCCTCAGGGGGAGCCCCTTCAAGCCCTTCGCTGCCTCCTCAAGTCCCCTCGAGGGGGCTCTCCCCTCGGGGGTCTCCCCTAGCGTTCCGCTTGGTCCTTAGTCATCTCGTCGACATCGGCGCATGTGAGGGTCATGGAGAGTGGGCTCTGCACACCCTAGAATCCACTGGGCCGACAGTAGCCCCCGGGCCCATGACGGGCACGGCGAGGCCCATCGGGTCCAGACAAAGCGTCGTGGGTCCAAGATGTCCGGCCGGCCCGTGACACGCGTCGCTCGGAGATGAGTTTGCGACGACTCGGTTTCTTCGGACGAACGTGCGTAGTGGGGGGTCCCACCACGTCCGCCACGACCACGCCTTGGTAACTGCTCGGACGGGGCATAAAGCTGCGCGCCGGTCTGAATCGCAGTCATTACTCACTTCTGCGCTCCAGCCTTCCAACTCTCGACCTCCTAGCTTTCCTTCTCCGGCGAACTTTCTGCTCCTCCTTCTCCTTGTCCTTCCGCGCCCTTCTTCTTCTCCGGCAATGGGCGGACAAAAAGGCAAGGCGGCGATGACCTCAGCCCGCCAAGACGCGCAGGAGGATGAGACGCTCGGCCCTGCCCTGGTCGGGACGCGCATTAATGCGGCTGCGCTGGACAAGATCCAGCATCTAGTCGCCGGGAAGAACAACGAGCACGGCGCCAGCGCCATTCAGGCCGCGAGGTTCGGCCGCTTTCCGGCGGGTTTTTATCCCATCTTCCTTCAAACTCTCTTTGCTGGGCTGGTGCCTTCGTACTCGCCTTTCCTCGAGGCTGTCTTGGAGTTCTATCAGATCCACCTCCTGCACCTTCACCCCGACGCCATCCTCATCCTCTCCATCTTCGCCTTCTTGTGTGAGGCCTATTTGGGGGTGAAGCCCTCGGTGGCCCTCTTCAGGAGCTTCTATGCTCTCCGGAACACCGCGAAGACGGAGCGGACGGGCTGCGTGTCTTTCCGCATCGCGGACGGCATGGGGGATATCTACATCCCCATGTCGTGGAGCGGTGAGAGACCTGTCACGGCGGTGTCGAAGAAGGTGGACGACTTCAGGCAGAAGTGGTTCCTCATCGGCGTCCCGTCGCAGAGCTCCCTCCTCGACATCCCAGATGCGCCTCCCGTGAAGAACACCCACTGGGGCAAGCAGGCCCTCAAGGGCCCGCAAGTGGCCGGCCTCGTGGGCCGCTTGAGGACGCTCCGGGAGAACGGCCTCACGGGCCAAATGGTTGCGGAGGAGTTTGTGAGGCGCCGCATCGCCCCCCTTCAGGCGCACAAGAAGGCGATGTGGGCGTACTCGGGGCTCATGGACCCGATACAGCTCCACCCCTGCGACCATCGCCCCGCCGTCGTCGCCACCATCATGGGCGGCCTCTTCGTCAACCCAGACGTGCGCGCGGCGGTCCCCGTGGTGATAAGGCCCCTGTACCAGGTCCCGGACCAGCGCCAGGCCATCTTGGAGCAGATGCCCACATTCACCGCGCTGGGTCTGGCGGGGGAGGAGGAAGAGGATGGGCCCATGCCCATGGCGAAGGATGGGGACGCTGCCGAGTCTCCGTACGCGTCAGATGCGGAGCATGGCGACACGGAGCAAGGCGACGCGGAGGCGGAGGCGATGCCCTCCGCAGGCGTGGAAAGTTCGTCCAGAGCCGCGCCCCCCGCGGGGGAGATCTACGAGCTCTCATCCAGCGACGGTGAGGAGGCCGAGGCTGGGGGCCAAGAGCCACGGACCAAGGCGGCCCATGACAGGCCTGCCGGGGAGCCCCCGAGCGCTCCCCTCAAGAGGAAGGCTGAGACGGCTCCTGAAGGGTCAGGAGCCCGGACCGCGCCCTCGTGGCGCGCGTCAGGCATGGCGTGGGTTGACACTCGCGCTAAGAAGTCCAAGTAAGTGCTCTTGAGTTCTGTCTTTTTCCTTCGATCTTCTGCTTGTCTCCTCCCCTGATCGATTTTCTTGCCTTCCGCCAGCGACCCAGCGCCTCCGAAGCGCCGAAGGCTCCGCAAGGCCGCGGACGTGAAGAGGGCCGCTCCTGAGGCCGCGCCCGAGGCTGCGGCGGACGAGGCCGCGGCAGACGAGGACTTTCGGCCTGAGGAGGAGACCCCTACGGGCCCTCAGGAGGAAATGCCCCAGACGGGGGCACGCGTGCCGCCCCCGGAGGAGGAGCACGTGGAGGAGCAGATGGAGAGGGCGCCCACTCCGCCCCGCGCAGCAACCCCTCCAGCGTAACCTGAGGCTGCGGCTGGCGCTCCGCCAGCCCCGAGCCCTCCCAAGGCCAGCAGGGAGGATCTTCCCCCCTCCCCGCCAAGCACTACGGCGGAGGAGGAGGCAGCGGCGACTGGGCAGACCTTCTCTGCTCCGGAAGCGGACAAGCAAGTGCCGCCCGAGCGGGACGATGCCGGGGCGCAGAACGCAGGCGCTGAGGCGGAGGACCTGCCTCCAAGCCCCCAGGCCCACGCGGAGGCTACCTTCACCAAGCCCGACGCGGGCGCAGGGCCTTCCGTGCCACGCGGGACCTCGTAGGCCCTCGCCCTTGGCAGCTGGGACTGGAGCCGTGGGCGCCGAGACGTTGCCTTCCGCCTGGTGCGGGACTCCCTGGAGGGGCTGGAGGCCCATCTCGCCCTGGAGGACCAGGAGCTTGCCCGGCAGCGGGACGAGCTCGCGGGGGCTTGGGCCGCTTTTCACGCGGCGGTGGAGGCTCGCCGGCAGAGCGACTTGGCCCTGCAGGAGGAGCGCGAGGAGGCGATACGCTTCGCCGAGGAGGTCCGCGAGGGCGCCATGCGCGACGCCGAGGAGCTTCTGCAGCCCTTGAAGGCCGAGCGCCGGGCCGCGGCTGAAGACTTGGCCGCGGCCAGGGCAGAGCGGGAGACCGTGGAGCACTCCCTGGCGGCCAAGCACAGCGAGCTCGTCGAGCTCGAGACGAAGATTCTCGCCGACTCCGAGACGGTGCGGTCCGCGCTGGACGAGGTCCGCACGAGCTTGGAGGCCAGAGGGCGTACTCTGGGCGAGCGCGAGGAGGACGTGTGCCGCCGCGACGAGCAGCTGGCGCTGAGGGAGCAGGAGCTGTCGGGGCAGCGCGCTGCCCTCGAGGCCCACGAGGATAGCCTGACTGCGGCGCTCAGCAAGCTTGAGCGCGAAGTGGCCGCCCACAAGGGGAGCGTGAAGCGTGCCAACGCGCGGCTAGCGGAACGGAAGGAGGAGGCCATGAAGAAACTCCAGGAGAAGGAGAAAGAGCTCCGCGCCGCCGTCTCCCAAGATTACAATTACAAGTTCTCCAAGCAGGAGGAGCGCTTCAAGAAGAGGCGCGACGAGGACGCCGCCCGCATCCATAAGCTGGAGAAGGCGAACACCACCCTGAGCGCCCGCCTTGGGCGCGAGGTGGACCGTCGCCGCGCCGCTGAAGAGGCGCGCGATCGCACAGCGCAGGACCTCACCTCCCTCATGGCGGACATGCAGGAGATGAACCAGCAGGTGGGTCCTGCCGTGGAGAAGGCGGTGGAGGCGGTCGAGAGCGCCAAGGCGGCGTAGGTGCTGTCGCAGCAGCGGGAGCGTATGTTCCTGTCCCTGGCGGGCCGGGGCCGCGAGCTCGCTGCCAAGTTAGGAGCAGAAACGCCGTCCGTCCCAGCTCAAGGCCATTCCGACGCCGCCACCTGCCTCCTATACTTCGATCACCTCTTCACGGCGCTCGAGGGCCCCGCCGCGGCGCTCCGCGACGTCGTCGAGGAGGAGTGCTGTCAGCTCCTAGCGGTGGCAGTGGACCGCATCTTCTCCAACCTCGTGCACCTCCAGCCCGGGTTCGACCTTGCTACGGTGACCGAGCCCCTCGAGGGGGAGGCAGGGTGGAAGGCCTCCAACTCCGTCCGCGACCAGGTGGACGACTTCTGCAGCCGCTTCAAGCGGGCCGCGGCGGAGGATGAGGAGGACGATGATGAGGATGGCGAGCCTGGAGAAGAAGACGACGGCGAGGCCTCCGCTTGATTTCTTCCTAAGGCTTCGTCCTGAAACACGCTTGTAGCGCCGCGGGGATATTTGCTTTAAAGACTTTTGCTTAGCAGTTTGTAATATACTTCTTATCTTTTTAACAAGTGCTGCTAAGTCTGTGTGTGCTCCCCTCGAGGGGCCTTTGCTTCAATTCCATGTCTTTTTCACTCTGCGTCGCTGGACCCTTCTCTTCGCACTATGACTCCGCCGCTGCGGTATGCTCGAGCAATGACTCGGCAAGGCCGGGGGGAGTTTAAGGCTTAGAGAGGTAAGAACCCTCGAGTCGCGATGCTGAGGGCCCCCCTTTGACGCGCAAGCAGCCCATGGAGAGTGAGGGAAAGGACCACTCGAGGGACGCAGAGTGCCCGTGAGAGAGATGCAAGGGTTCTCTTGATGTTAACAGGGAACTTAGCTTCGCGAGGATTTTCGCCCTGCGTGGGACTCCTCTGGCGATGTCCTTCCCTTCAGGGGCCGAGTTTTTCCTCCACAGGCCTGGAGAGACTCTCGTTCCCTGTGGACGTTAGAGAGGCGAACCAAAACGCTAGAGCATAGTAGTAAGGACTTATGCGCGCTTATAGGTTTCCTCATGGGTGCCTCGCGAGGAGAGAGAGTACCATGGTCCTTTGGAGAGGTGGCATGTATCCGGGAGCATGCCCTTTAGCCAGAGCTCAGGGTCCCTTGGATTTTGCAGTGCTGCTGGGGTGTTCTTGGGCACAGGCACCGTACTCAGCCCCCGCTCGCGAGGTGCGCATGGGAAGAATATAAGCGCACATGTTGAAAGTAAAGGATGAAAGTAAAACTTGCCATCGAAATATTACATAGCGGCGCCTTGGCACAAAGTTCACTTGGGAACGACACGGTGCCCTAGCGCAAAGTTCACTTGGAACGAAAATGGCGCCTGAGCGCAAAGTTCACTTGGAACGAAAATCGGCTCATTACACTTGGGTTTGCCAAGCTAACGTTCCTTCCATGTCGAGGCATGGGGACCACCCATAAGTGGCAGAGGTTCACTGCGGCCTGCGGTGGCTCATTAGCAGGAGAGCTCAGAGGGCTGAGCCTCGGGAGAAGCTTTGAGAAGCTTGGGGGTGAAGCCGTGAGCTTCCCTCTAGAGACAAAAAATGCCTGGCGTGACTATGATCACGGGTAGAACTTGCGCAGATGCGCGATGTTCCACGGGTTCTTGACGGGGATGCCGTCTTCGGTCTCGAGGCGTACTGCGCCAGGCCTGGCGATGTGGGAGACCCTGTAGGGGCCTTCCCACATCGGTGAGAGCTTGTGGAGATCTTCCCTGGAGAGGATTCGCCAGAGGACAAGGTCACCCGCCTCAAGGGTGCGCGAGCGCACGTGGCGGCTGTGGTAGTGTCGCAGATCTTGCTGGTACTTCGCCGCTCTGAGGGCGGCGTGGCGGCGCAGTCCCTCGAGGAACAGTAGGTCGTCGTTGTGGAGGCCCTCTTGGATGTCCTCGTTGAAGGCAAGGACCCGTGGGGATCCATGCTTGATTTCGGCGGGGAGGACAGCTTCAGCTCCGTAAACAAGGGCGAACGGCGTTTCGCCTGTAGGCCTTGAAGCGGTTGTGCGCATGGACCAGAGCACAGATGGGAGCTCATCGATCCAGCCCTTACCGTGACCCTTGAGGATGTTGAAGCTTCTGGTCTTGAGGCCCTTGAGGACTTCTGCGTTTGCTCACTCGGCTTGACCATTGCTGCGTGGGTGAGCCACCGAGGCGAAGCAGATCTTGACGCCGAGCTTGTCGCAGTAGGCTCGGAAGATGCCGTTGGTGAATTGCGAGCCATTATCGGTGATGATACGGTTAGGTACTCCGAAGCGGCAGACCAAGCTCCTGATGAATTTCACCGCGGCCCCGGCTGGTATGGAGCGCACTGGTTCCACTTCGGCCCACTTGGTGAATCTGTCGATGGCCACGAAGAGGAAGCGATAGCCCCCCTGCGACTTCGGGAAGGGGCCCAGGATATCGAGCCCCCAGACCGCGAACGGCCAGGAGAGCGGGATAGTCTGGAGCCCCAGCGCCGGCTGATGAATTTGCTTGGCGTGGAACTGGCAGGCGTCGCAGGCTTGGACGATGGTGACCGCATCTTGAAGCACTTGTGGCCAGTAGAATCCGCTCCTGAAGACCTTGCCCGCGAGGGTGCGCGCACACGAGTGGTGGCCGCACTCCCCGCTGTGGATGTCCTTGATCAGCGTTCGGCCTTCCTCGGGGGGGACGCATTTGAGCGCGATGCCGTTCGGGTGCTTGCGATAGAGGTTTCCCTCACGGATGCAGTAGGATTTCGCCTGTCGAGCGATTCGTTCTGCTTCTGCATCTTCTTCCGGGAGGATCCCCTTCGCCAAGTAGTCCTTGAGCTCGTCAATCCAGCTTGTGTCTTGGTGGGCTGCCGTCAGCAACAGACGCTCCCCTGTGCTGGGACCGCAATCGGGTGCCCCAGACTCAGGAGGTGGTGGGAGTGCTTCATCTGTGCCTGCGGCTGTGGCCTCTCGAGGCTGCTTGATGGATGCCTTGGCAAGCCTTTCCTCAAAGACGCCGGCCTGCTGGGGTTGCCTTCGCGAGGCTCGCTTGGCGATGTCATCGGCCTCCTGGTTCTCTTTCCTAGGGATATGCATGAGTTCCATGCCCCTGAAGTGCTTCTCGAGCTTGCGAACCTCTTCGAGGTATGCGGCCATGTGGTCGTCTTTAGGCGTGTAGCTTTTGTTGGAGAAGTTGACGAGCAACTGGGAGTCGCCTTTGACGAGTAGGTGCTTGACTCCTAGAGCGATGGCGGCCCTTAAGCCGGCGAGGAGGCCCTCGTATTCAGCGATGTTGTTGGAGATCTTGTCAATCGTGAAGCACAACTGGACGGCGTAGTAGAGCTTGTCGCATTTGGGCGAAGTCAGGACGACGCCTGCCCCGCCATTGCGGCAGGCAAAGGCTCCGTCGAAGTGCATGGTCCAGTGGCTGGGCATTGTGTCTCCAGCGGGCTCAGCCTCTTCCCCCCGAGGCTCTTTAGGGCTTGGGTCAGTCCATTCGGCGACGAAATCAGCCAGCGCTCGCCCCTTGATGACTCTTGTGGTGTCGAAGCGCAAGTTGAATGGCTGCAGCTCTATGTTCCATCCCGCGACACGATCTGTGGCGTTGGGGTTGCGCAGGATCTGCTCCAGGGGAAAAGAAGTGACCACCGTGATGGGGTGGCCCTGGAAGTAGTGTCTCAGCTTCCTGGAGGCGATGAGGAGAGCGACGAGAAGCTTCTGCTGCATCGGGTACCGCTCCCGAGCATCCCGCAGCACCGTGCTGACGAAGTAGACGGGGTGCTCGACAAGGGTTGTTGGTGGGGTTGCAGCGTCAGCCCTCTGCGGAGGCTCCTCAAGGCCCTTGTCGAGATCCGCCTGCAGGGGGGTCTCGACAAGGGTGCCGGGAGCAGGCTCGACCTGAGGCTGTGGGCCTGGCAGTGGGTCTGTGGAGGCTGCTCCTTCGATGAGATCCTTGTCGGGGGGCTTTGGGTTTGGAGCGGCAGTGCTCTTCTTGGGGAGGACATGCTCTTCCCTCTCGGCCACCAGGACGGCGCTTGCGGTCTGAGGAGTGGCTGAAAGATACAGCTTCAGATGTTCGCCTGTCCTGGGGGCCACCATGACTGGTGGGCTGGCCAAATACTTCTTTAAGTCCTCAAAGGCCTTGTCCGCCTCAGGGGTCCACTTGAACGTGCCAGATCTCTTCATGATCTTGAAAAATGGCAGGGCTCTCTCGCCGAACTTGGAGATGAATCGGCCTAGGCTAGCCATGCAGCCTGCTAAGCGCTGCATTTCCTTGAGCCGGCGAGGAGGTTGCATTCCTTCTATGGCCTTGATCTTGTCAGGGTTTGCTTCTATGCCACGGTGGGACACCAGGAATCCGAGGAGCTTGCCTGAAGGGACCCTGAAGACGCACTTGGCGGGGTTCAGCTTGATGTTCACCTTGCGCAGGCTGGCGAAGGTTTCCTCGAGATCCTTCAAGAGGGTGTCTCCCTCTCGAGACTTGACCACTATGTCATCGACGTAGGCCTCTGCGTTCCTGCCCATCTGTGCCCACAAGGCTATCCTCATGAGCCTCTGGAAAGTGGCGCCGGCATTCTTCAGGCCGAAGGGCATGCAAGTGTAGCAATACACGCCACAGGGGGTGAGGAATGCTGTCTTCTCCTCGTCCTCTTTAGCCATTTTGATCTGGTGATAACCAGAGAAGGCGTCAAGAAAACAGAGGAGGTCGCAGCCGGCGGTGGAGTCCACGATCTGGTCTATCCTCGGCATGGGGTATGGGTCCTTGGGGCAGGCCTTGTTGACGTCGGTGTAGTCGATGTAGAGTCGGCCTCCTCCAGCGGGTTTTGGGACAACCACGCCGTTGGAGTGCCAGGTGGGATGTGCGACTTCACGGACGACATTTGCCGCTTTTAGCTTCTCTACTTCCTTGACGATGAATGCTTGCTTCTCGGGGGCTTGCTTGCGTGCTTTTTGCTTGACGGGGCGTGCGTCTGGACACACGGCTAAGTGGTGCTCGATCACCTCCCTTGGTACACCGGACATATCTGACGATGTCCACGCGAACATGTCAGAGTTTGCCCGAAGGAAGGCGACGAGCGCTCTTTCCTATTTGGGAGGTAGGGCAGCGCCTATGGTGACGCTAGCCCCCGAGGCTTCAGCCTCCGAGCCGCTGGTGCTCAGCGACACCTTCTTCGTGGCAACTTGCTCCTGAGAGAACACTTGTTTCTTCTTCTTGGGCCTCTCGAGAGGCTCCATGTCCTCTTCAGCCGGGAATGCCATGGCAGCTGCCTTGTAGGCGCTCTCGACAGCGCGCGTGGCGTCCAGGATATGTCCATGGATGGCGATGGTGCCAGCGCTGCCGGGGATCTTGACCATGTTGTAGGCATGGTGCGTGACGGCCATGAACTTCGCGAGGGCGGGGTAGCCGAGGATGGCGTTGTACGGCAGGCCGATGTGGGCGACGTCGAAGTCGATCAGCTCTGTGCGATAGTTCTTCTGCGTGCCGAAGGTGACGGCTAGCCGGACCTGGCCCAAGGGTTCGATGGAACCACTGGTGACCCCTGTGAACGGCCTAGAGGGCATAAGCCACTCGTAGGGCACTTGAAGCGTCTCGAAGGTCTCGACAGAGATGACGTTCAGGCCAGCTCCCCCATCAATGAGCGTCTTGGAGACGGTGATGTTGTTGATGGTGGGGGAGCAGACTAGGGGGAGGGTTCCACCAGTCTTGGTCGACTTGGGGTGGTCCTTGGCGTCGAAGGCGATGGTGTACTGGGACAACTTGAGGGGCCTGGAGGTCTCGGTGCTCGGGAGCGCGGCGTTGAGCTCGCGGGCGAACTGCTTGAACTGGTTGTTCGACTTGGGCGCCTGAGCCCCGCCGAGGATGCAGGCCATAGCCCCTCTCGGGGCCTGGTAGCCTCCATCTTCCTCGTCAGGGAGGTTGTTGTTCTTCTCGGCGGCGTTGGCTTGAGTGCCCGACGGCTTCTGGTAGCCGCCATCGCGCCTGCCCCTGCCGTCTCTGCGGTAGCCGCGGCCTCTGCCGCGGTTTCCGCTGCCTTCTCCTCGCTCGCGCTCCCTGCTCAGCCTCTTGAGGTCGAAGAAGTCGTCTGTGGCGTGGCCACGCCTGTTGTGGTAGACGCAGAACGGACGGTTGTCCGCCTCCTTGTCGCCAGGCTCGGGGGAGCTTCTGTGGGCATTCTTGGTGGCTGGCTCTGCCGCTAGGATAGCAGTGGTCTTGCGCTTGGTCTCCTCGCGCTTCTTGTGGCTCTTGGAGCCCTCAGCCTGGTCGTCCCCTCGCTGGCTCATCTTGACGAAGAGGAGTCCCTCTTCAGCCTTGGCGCATTTGTCCGCAAGGTCGAACAGCTTCACCACAGAGGTGAGCTTGTCGTGGATGCCCAGCTTCTCGAGCATCCTGCGGTTCGTGATGCCCTCTCTGAAGGCGGCGATGACCTGCGTATCGGGGATGTTCGGGATCTTGTTGCGCACTTGGCTGAAGTGCTGGATGTACTTGCGGAGGGTCTCATCCTTCTTCTGCACCACAGCGCGCAGATCGTTATGGGTGAGCGCGCGCTCGTACGTGCCCTTGAAGTTGGCGACGAACTGCTTGCAGAGCTCCTCCCAGGAGTCGATGGAGTCCTCAGGCAGGTTGAGGAGCCAGGACAGCGCGGAGTCCCTGAGCGCGTGGGAGAACCAGTTTGCCATGACCTTGTCGTCTCCCCCCGCAGCCTGGATGGAGGTGGTGTAGAGCTGCAGGAACTCGAGAGGGTTGGTTGACCCGTCGAAGCCCTTGGGGAGGGCCGGCCTGAACTTCTGCGGCCAGACCACGCGCCGCAGAGCGCGGGTGAAGGCCATGCAGCCAGAGGCGTACGTGGCGATTCCTCCCTGGAGAGCCCTGCGGTTCTGCTGCCCTGCCAGGCCGAGCTCCTCGACGAGGCGATTCTGGAGGTCCCTGCGGCGCTCCATGCCCACACGTGCGTCAGGCGCAGTGCGCTGCACGATCTGGCAGTCGTGCGGTGAGGAGGCGTGAGAGGGAGCCCTCTGCGCTGCGGCCGGAGGCGGTCCCGGCGGCGGCGGAGGCGCATCTGGTGCAGCCGTTCCCGCGCGGCCGGAGTGTTGGACCATGGAGCGCGACGGGGCGGGGCGCGTGGTGGCGACGTCGACGAGGTGGTGGAGGCGGTCCAACCACTGGTCGTGGGCCTCAGCGCTAGGCCGGTAGCGTAGGAGCTCTTGGGCCATGAGCAGTGCGGTGTGCGGCGTGGGCTCCGGGCATCCCTGAGAGGACGCGCCTTGGCGCCGTGACGGATGCGAAGACTCAGCATCGTCGTTGCGCTCCGGGGGGACGCCCCTGTCGTCGCGGTGGTCGCTGTCATGGTACTCTTCGCTCTCGGGTTCCTCCACATGCGGGCCGGTGTTGGCGCGCTCGGCAGCGCGAGGGCGGCCGCGGCGGCCACGGGTGGGAGCTGTGCCGGGCTCGGTGTGAGCCCTGTCAGCTGCGCGCCTGTTGGTGCGCGTCGTGCGGGTGTCCGCCATGGCGGAAAGCCGGCTGGAGGTTGAAGACGCGCCTCAGTCCCCTACCTGGCGCGCCAAATGTCGAGGTGTGATTCCCACGCAACAGGGATAACCACTCTCGGGGGAGAAGTTCGTGGAGGGGACTGAACACGTTGGTCAACGACCCTCAACCGGCACGGCGACGGTGCTCGTCGAGCCTGCTGAAGGACAGCACGACAGAGATGGACTCCGGCCCGTACCCAGGTTCACGGCCCTCAGGGAGAGGTAAAACCGCTACTCCTGATTGTCTGTATTGCTCAGTAGGGGCTACAGTACAAAGAGCTCGCCGCAGGCCCTCGCGAGGCGATGCGGTGCTTGGAGGGGGAAGGTTCGGGCCTTCTTCCTCCTTGGGCTTGCTGGGCTTGGCTAAACTACCGTGGGTGACAATGGATCAGTCCTCGCTCCCTACGGTGGTGCTCCTGCTCCTTATATAGGCGCCCCGGGCCTCATCCCTGCGGCTTGCGCAGTGGAAGGGTTCCCACATGGCGACGAAATGGTCGAGCGGGGTGCACTGCAGCTGGGTCGCTCATGGACTCGGTCCATGGTCGCAAGGCCTGTCCTCGTGGCAGGGCAGCCACCGTCTTTGCAGAGCGGCCAGCTGGCACTGCAGAGATCGTGGGGGTGCCCACGGTGACGTCGCCGTTGGAGCGTTGCGCCGGCCACCTGCTTTATCACCAAAGAGGAAAGCTTTGTTGGCGGCGCAGGGGACACAGAGCTTTGTTGACTCCTTTTATCACCAGAACGGCAACTGCGGCGCCGTCGTCATCGCGCGCAGACGCGCGCGTCACTCTGCGGCTGCTGCAGAGGCCATGTGCGCTCTGCAGCGGTTGCTTCGTAGCGAAGTACCTCCACAGGGCCCTGGAGGCCTTGTGGAGGGAGTTGTGTTGACTCCCCCCGAGGGGAGAAAACCTTGCCGGGGGGCAGCCTCAGGGGGAGCCCCTTCAGGCCCTTCGCTGCCTCCTCAAGTCCCCTTGAGGGGGCTCTCCCCTCGGGGGTCTCCCCAAGCGTTCCGCTTGGTCCTTAGTCATCTCGTCGACATCGGCGCGTGTGAGGGCCGTGGAGAGTGGGCTCTGCACACCCTAGAATCCACTGGGCCGACAGCGTAATGAAGACGCCGGTCCTGAGACCACTGGACCTCTTCTCCAGATAGAATATCCCTCCGGCGAGAAGTCCCGGAAACTTTTGTTGGCATAATGAAGACGCCGGTCCTGAGACCTATCAGAAAAATCCCTTCAGGTGAGAAGACCCGGAAATACTTGCTAACATATTGAGGATGTCGGTCCTGGGACCCATCAGAAAAATCCCTTCCGGCGAGAAGACCTGAAATACTTGCTGACGTATTGAGGACGTCGGTCCTGGGACCCATCAGAAAAATCCCTTCCGGTGAGAAGACCCGGAAATACTTGCTGACGTATTGAGGTCGTCGGTCCTGGGACCCATCAAAGAAATCCCTTCCGGCGAGAAGACCCGGAAATACTTGCTGACGTATTGAGGACGTCGGTCCTGGGACCCATCAGAAAAATCCATCCCGGCAACTTGGGCTTTAAGCAAGAAAACCAACTCTCTTATATTCCATTTTTGGGGCTATTGATGCGGCAGAGGTTCCGGTCCTGTGACTCCACCAGTACTGGGGTTGGACTCTTTCGAAGCCAACCATCTAGATATCCAATATTTTTGTGGAGGTACACTAGGTCCTGTTTGGATGGTCACCACATGACCCGGGAGCTCCCACTGTCCTCCAAGAGTGTCTCCCGGGGCGAAGGCCTGATCCCAGATGGAAAGCGGCTGAGGGACGGGTGGATTGTCTCCAGGGAAGTGAAGGGGATCGCAGGCAGAAAACAAAAAATTTCCTAACCGCGATAACCAAAAACTAGCCAAGATCTATACTATGCAGATATAGTAGTATGCAAGGGGGGTCGGTATACACACCTCTTGTAGACCGAAAAGCGGGGATTACGCTCCCGCACAAGCGTTGACGACGTAGACGCCGTAGCCGACCTCAAGGTCGCGGAGAACTTGGCGCGACGAAGAAGACGATGACGATGATGGTGGCGATGACGCCGGGCAGCAGTGCCGGCGATGAAGCCGACGAAGATGACCTCGAGGTCGGGTGGAGGAAGTCAACCTCCTAGCACCCCAAGCGTGGCACCTCGCAGGGCGTCACACACATACGGTGGAGACGACGGCCTCCGAAGCTCCAGTCCAGGACGAGCAGCGGAAGACTTGGACCGGAACACCAACAGCACGGCAGCGGGCGTATGGTGGAGAGAACTCTCTCCTCGGCGCAACTCCAAACAGGGGAGTCACGTGATCCAAGGAGAAAAAGATAGAGAGAAATTGGTGTGTTGAGAGGGGCTCTCTACCCCTCTATATATAGGAGAAAGGAGGCACCCCACCTTGCCAACCAGGCAAGGTGGGACTATTGCAGCCGCACCAACAAGGGGAGGGGGGAGCCGGCCCCCACATGGGCCCCTTAGGGCCCATCCGAACTCCCCTTGGTGGGTTTGGCCCTTGGGGGGGAATTCGGCCCCTACATGGGCCTTCTCCCTCCCGGAAGGGCCCATTTAGTGGGCTGCATGTTTAAATCCGAATTTAATCATTATAAATTCATTAAAATAATATTAATTCACTAATTAACATTAGTTTAACATATATAAACAATTTCCTCTCTTCCGGAACTTTTCCGAAACTCTCCGAACTACCTTCGGTTCTCCGATCTCCATCGGAACTTTCCCGGGACGTTCCCGGTGCTCTCTTTTCCTAATTTCTCTTTCTTTTTCCGGTTGTCTTGTCGAAACCCCTTAAGTGTGTTACCCTAGCGGTTCGATATAATAACAGACATGATCGAGAACCCTCTCCGATCAATGATTAACTCGTAGGCCTGGACACCGTGAATTAACCCCTGTGATATAACGAATGACTTTCATCTATCAAACCTGGACGTCGAGTCTTAAACCTTTTGCCATAGCGATACTTAGCGTGTCCGAGACTCGTTCATAGATATCTCCATACCTAGCTTGATCTCGTTACCGACAACACTATCTTCTACTCGTCTGTGATATTATGTCCTGGTGACCTAGTCACATGTTTGCAAACTCATTTGACATAATCTCACCGAGTGGGCCCTAGAGTATCTATCCTGCTATGCGGACTGGCAAATCCCGCTCTTGATCCCCCGTCTCAACATACTCCTCTCTAACACCCGAGAGGGACACCTTTATTGTCACACTTTGTAAATATGACGTTTGATGCAATCAAAGTGTCTTCCAGGAATAGCAATAAGAGTAGATCTCACGGTCGAAGGTGTAACGACTACGTCCTACAAATTATGGGTATGTCCATCACATCGTTCTACCAACGACATGACTTCATTGACAAATAGACTCCAAGTCACATGATCGGGAAACCTCGATCATCGATTGCACAATGAACTAGTCAAAACAGAGGCTACTAGGGACCTGGTTGTTTATCTACCACACGTGTATTAATGTTTCCGCTTAATACAGTTATAGCATGGTATAAAACATATAATGAACAATTGGGATATGACTAATAAACTATCTTTATTAAGTGCCTCTAGGGCATATTCCCTTCAGTCTCCCACTTGCACTAGAGCAACACTTAATCTAGTTTGCAACTTGGTAAAAGCCCAACACCCATAGCATCTTGGTGCATGCTTGTCTCGTGGAAGAGGAATACAGTCAACAGATCTCACACATTGAGACCTATATGTGTTTTGCAACACTTCTATGTCACCTGGTTTGACATCATCCCGTATCTCACGATAACGGCGAAATATATCTTAGTCGATGGAGTGAGACTCAGTCCAATCGTACTAGCTACTTCTGAAGTTGCCATATATTTCTATACCTATGTAGATTATGCAACAGTGCATTCATATGCGACTTTGCAAGCTAACCATGTCTTTCTTCAAAATAAAGGACATCTCCTATATGAGATTTCTAGTCGTATGGGTTAGTGTCATAACTTGCATCATCGTAACCGTTTTACGGCAAGTTGTCTTTCCACTCTTACCCTTTACTAGAAAACAAATCTTCAGTTCTCATAGACACTGAAGAATATACTTAACGTTTGTTCATTGACCCACACAAGGATCACTCTAGAACCCGTTCTTCAACCAAGAACTTGGGTCACACCAAGTCGAGCTTTCAGTCTTGATAGAATCCATGTCTGATACATAGAGAATGTCGAACATCATTTTCTATCACTGAAAATGCCAAGATAAACTTAATATTTTACCTAGTCATACAAGCAAGAACAATTTTCTTTGCTTGTTCTATTCTGAAACACTTCAGAATCTTAACTTAGGAAATATTCCGACCTAATGCTATTAAGCCCCTTACGATCTATACAATTATAGATTGAATGCCTAATACTTCTAACTTCATTCATAGAAAATTTAATCACTTAAATAATCCTTTACACTCTACTAGAGGATTTGTGTCATTCAATATGTCGTTACATACAAAATTACGAATGACACCTAGCTCCCACTCAAATATGCCTTCCGCATATAAGATCAAGGAAAGCTACTTAGCTCCCACTCAAATATGCCTTCCGCATATAAGATCAAGAAAAGCTACTTTGCTCCCACTCACTTCTTTGCAAATGCAAGTCTCTTCAACTATTTTGGACAACTCCAAAATCCTTTGATCACATCATCAAAGTGAAGATTCCAGCTCCGATATGCTTGCTTCAGCCCATGAATGGACAACTGAAGTTTGCATACATGTTTAGCATCCTCAGGATCATCAAACCATTTCATTGTACTAATTACAACTCTTTCTTAATAGAACCATTAAGAAACATGGTTTCCTTATCCATCTATTAATTTCTCAATTTGAAATTATAGTAATTGCTAAACGACCCGAATAGATTTAGGCTTCGCCACTTGAGACAAATCTCGTTGTGGTCAACTTTTGAATCTGTCGGAACTGTTTTACGACAAATCGATCCTTATCAGTGTCTACTCTCTCATAAAATTCCATATTCCATTAACAGCCCAGATGCCATCAAGAAGATCTCCCAAGTCATTACCTGGTAATCGTACATGGATTTTATATCGGATCATATATGACTCATAGCCATTTCTCGGACTTAGGTTTACCATCTCTTCTTCGTAGTTCGTAGGTCTGTCATATTCTATTAATATGACCTTCATTACAAGATTGTCGTACCACACAATCTGGAACACAACCTCGCACGCCTACGTTCTCAGTATGAGCTCAGAGCATCATGATCTTAATCATCAGCTTCTTTCAAGTTGAGGAGCATGACACCGGAAAACACTTCCGGCTGCGCCACTCTGATGTCTGGAGAGGAAGTTCATTAACTTCGTCTTGCTCTACTTTCTTTCCCACTTATACCCTTGGACAAGAAACTATTTCTTTTGCAAGGCATATTCCGGCAAACGTTTTTGCCTATGTCGTGAGACATGTACCCAACTAATTCTTTAGGTACGGTACACTACAAAGATTTATCCATTTTAGGTACGATCACATCGAAACACTAAATTGCTGAAACGACAATCTAGGCTAAAAGCCATGCCACCACTCATATGGTATTGTCTTCATGGATTTAAATGGTTTCCCTATTATCTAACGTGAATGTTATGTTTCTACCAAACTACTCCAATGATCACAATAATTCGGTAAGAGATTTATTTACCACACACTATCCGATAGGGTGCGATTACGACGTCCTAACATACCATAACACTATGGTATTCCATGCGACGTGATTTGTGCAACTCTTCTCACAAGTCTTCCAATGACGTGCCAACATTATAACTCAAGTCTTTATTTCCTCGATCTGTATCGTGGGAATTTGATTTTCTTGTTAAGTTTATTTCCTACTTCATTCTGAACTTGTTTGATCGAATCAAAATTTTCAGGCCAACATTCCCTGAGTGGATATTCATATATCTACTTGGAATATTCATGAAGTCTATGAAATAAAGACTTCCACTTCACGTTAAAGTACTTCATTGATTCACATACACCCATATGCACGATTCTCAACAAGTCATACTCAAAACGTTCAGCGAAGTTCACGAAATAAAGGTCTCCACTACCCGTCAATTACTTCATTGAACCACATACATCTATATGCATGACTATCAATAAGTTATATGCCCGTTTTCTGAAAACGGTGTCTTAGTTATTTTGCAAGTGTCAAAAGATCAAATCTAAAGACTTATAGATCCATCCGGTATGGAGCTAATTCATTGACTATAACATTGACATGAATTAAACGGTGGTGCCACACGAATGTGGTGTCTCTATTAAGTTTATTTCCTTTGGCATTAATATTATGAATGTGGGAGCTTCTACCATCTAAATTCAAATCGGCATATGATCATTACTTCATAAATATAGGACAACGAATTTGTCACTAACATATATGAACAATTGTCTCGCTAGAGGAGACACACTTATAACGATCATACTAACAGGCGATCATAAAGAATTTATTCAAATGGTAGATTTAGAGGGAGAGTGTCTATGGCCATCACAACAATTTGTCTGCCATTATCAACACGCAATGTCGCCTCATCCTTTCAAGCCACTCAAGCAGTAAACCTGGTTTTCATAAAACATGACTAGTATCAAAACTTAGTCACTACTGCGAGTACTTGCTTAGCTAAAACATTCATAACATGTATATCATATATACACCATCATCATTGATGACTTCCGGCGATCTGTTTCATCTTCTTGATACTTCCAACGTAATCAAGAACCATGAAGGTGAACGATTCCCCTTGCATGACATAGTCCATGACATAGCATTTGCACTTGGCAACGACGTCTGTCATCCAGTGATCGAGCTGAGCGAGGCGTCTCAATGTTCATCAAGTATGACTGCCACGTGCTCCTTCAATGTGTGTATTCTCTTCCATCTTGGTTGAGAAGACAATCAGTCAACGTACTGATAAACTTCATCAACCCAACTTTAGGGGTACCCCGAGTTTAGCGACCATCTCATATGTTCGCGATCTAATAACTCGTACCCACCGTTGGTTCTCTATGGCAGAGATCATAGCATACACTGGACTATGATGATATCATCCGCACAAAACCTGATAATCCAAATTATCTTTTGTTAGCGGAATCTACGGGTTTATCTCCTAGCGGGTATTGTATCACAAAGAGCTAACGGTTTAAACAAGGAGTATCCTCAAGCTAAAGTATAAAACTATGAAGTTTGGACCCAACTTTTTAAGTTTCTCAATCGCAGGATTATGTCTAATTTTCAAAGAAGGCTATTACACTGGTTAATATTTACAAAGGTTTTGCAAAACAGACTTTGTTCATTATAAAATAGGGTTCAAGTTTTAATAAAATAAAACTATCAGAACTCCCACTCAAAACGATATCCCTCTAATCGTTTTAGTGATTACACGACCCCCATCCATTGTGCAACCCCTCATCGTCAGAGCCGGCAACACAACTTCAAAGGTGGACATCGAAATGTCGATCACAACAACTCTGTGACTCATGCTCGACCTTTCGGCCTCCGTGTTCCGAGGCCATATCTGCATATGCTAGGCTCGCCACAATAACCTTCAACGAACGCGCGTGCAACATGGCTTACACCCACTGTATGCGAACGACGATATGTCTGACACCCGATCGTCACGGCCTGCCTCATAACGTAGAACTTTCTTGGTGGTGCACGTCGAAGGAAGAACACTTGTGGTATTTTGGAGGGATCATCTTATATTTCTACCGCCGTGTAACTAATATATTCTAATATATAATCACACAATATAAGATGCACACAATAACATCAAATGTAATGCGACGTGATATGGTCCTTGCGCCGATGGTCTCCTTCGCGCCCACAGTTTATAAACAATTTAATAAACCTACCTTGACCATATCACATAGCCCCTGCAAAATAAAGTTAGACGCCTCTACTTTATCTTTTGCATATTTTACGTGGCTTGGGGCTGTCGTAAATAGAACCGCTTCATACCTACGAACCTATGACCACAACAACGATCAAATAATTGCATATTTATTCATCCCTTTCGGGTCCTCCATTGAAAATGCAAAGCCAACTAAAGAGAGAGAGACAGACACCCGCCAGCCACATATACGGAACCAGCCGTATGTCAGTTGTGGAACCAGTCTCGCGTAAGCGTACGCGTAAGGTCGGTCCGGGCCGCTTCATCAACTCGATGCTGCCGGCAGTGCAAGTGCACGCGAGAGGGTAGCAAATAATAAGAACGATGTCCCCGTGTAAAACACGGGTGAAGCTAGCGCACAGCTATATCTACGCATAGATCGGCTCTGATACCACTGAAGGGGATCGCAGGCAGAAAACAAAAATTTTCCTAACCGCGATAACCAAAAACTAGCCAAGATCTATACTATGCAGATATAGTAGTATGCAAGGGGGGTCGGTATACACACCTCTTGTAGACCGAAAAGCGGGGATTACGCTCCCGCACAAGCGTTGACGACGTAGACGCCGTAGCCGACCTCAAGGTCGCGGAGAACTTGGCGCGACGAAGAAGACGATGATGATGATGGTGGCGATGACGCCGGGCAGCAGTGCCGGCGATGAAGCCGACGAAGATGACCTCGAGGTCGGGTGGAGGAAGTCAACCTCCTAGCACCCCAAGCGTGGCACCTCGCAGGGCGTCACACACATACGGTGGAGACGACGGCCTCCGAAGCTCCAGTCCAGGACGAGCAGCGGAAGACTTGGACCGGAACACCAACAGCACGGCAGCGGGCGTATGGTGGAGAGAACTCTATCCTCGGCGCAACTCCAAACAGGGGAGTCACGTGATCCAAGGAGAAAAAGATAGAGAGAAATTGGTGTGTTGAGAGGGGCTCTCTACCCCTCTATATATAGGAGAAAGGAGGCACCCCACCTTGCCAACCAGGCAAGGTGGGACTATTGCAGCCGCACCAACAAGGGGAGGGGGGAGCCGGCCCCCACATGGGCCCCTTAGGGCCCATCCGAACTCCCCTTGGTGGGTTTGGCCCTTGGGGGGGAATTCGGCCCCTACATGGGCCTTCTCCCTCCCGGAAGGGCCCATTTAGTGGGCTGCATGTTTAAATCCGAATTTAATCATTATAAATTCATTAAAATAATATTAATTCACTAATTAACATTAGTTTAACATATATAAACAATTTCCTCTCTTCCGGAACTTTTCCGAAACTCTCCGAACTACCTTCGGTTCTCCGATCTCCATCGGAACTTTCCCGGGACGTTCCCGGTGCTCTCTTTTCCTAATTTCTCTTTCTTTTTCCGGTTGTCTTGTCGAAACCCCTTAAGTGTGTTACCCTAGCGGTTCGATATAATAACAGACATGATCGAGAACCCTCTCCGATCAATGATTAACTCGTAGGCCTGGACACCGTGAATTAACCCCTGTGATATAACGAATGACTTTCATCTATCAAACCTGGACGTCGAGTCTTAAACCTTTTGCCATAGCGATACTTAGCGTGTCCGAGACTCGTTCATAGATATCTCCATACCTAGCTTGATCTCGTTACCGACAACACTATCTTCTACTCGTCTGTGATATTATGTCCTGGTGACCTAGTCACATGTTTGCAAACTCATTTGACATAATCTCACCGAGTGGGCCCTAGAGTATCTATCCTGCTATGCGGACTGGCAAATCCCGCTCTTGATCCCCCGTCTCAACATACTCCTCTCTGACACCCGAGAGGGACACCTTTATTGTCACACTTTGTAAATATGACGTTTAATGCAATCAAAGTGTCTTCCAGGAATAGCAATAAGAGTAGATCTCACGGTCGAAGGTGTAACGACTACGTCCTACAAATTATGGGTATGTCCATCACATCGTTCTACCAACGACATGACTTCATTGTCAAATAGACTCCAAGTCACATGATCGGGAAACCTCGATCATCGATTGCACAATGAACTAGTCAAAACAGAGGCTACTAGGGACCTGGTTGTTTATCTACCACACGTGTATTAATGTTTCCGCTTAATACAGTTATAGCATGGTATAAAACATATAATGAACAATTGGGATATGACTAATAAACCATCTTTATTAAGTGCCTCTAGGGCATATTCCCTTCAGGAAGTCACTTATCTGCGTGGAGACGCTTGAGAAGGTCCGGAGGGGTCTCTCCCTCTTGGGTACCCGGAAATCTGACCTGGCTTTCTTTGGTGGCTTAAGGGGACATTCCCGGCTAAGGTGTCCAAGTTCCCCGCAGGTATAGCAGTCTCCTCTATTGTGCTTTAGATAATTGCTGTTTCTGAACTGTCGACAGTCCTCCAAGCTGGGCTTATCTGACTGGTGGAATATACACCAGACTCCCGGCTTGCCGTCCTTCCTCGGAGGGATGCAAATCTCTTGGGGGGTATACTCGTCGTTGTCCTCTTCCAGCAAGTCCTCTTTCTTGATTTGGTCGAGGCCACACTTCTGCGAAGGTGGCTCCGCGAGCGGTGCTGCCGGATGAAGCCCAGGTGCTCCCTCCTTTACGCGTGGAGGAGGATGGACCTTGGCGTCCGCAACTTCCTCCTCGGGCCCCCTCTTGCTGACTAGGGGACTGACGCACGCAACGGGTGGGACGAATTTGACCCAAATGCTCGGCCTTCTGTTGGGGGAGAAGACTCTTCAAGGATATAACTGAGGTCGGGATATCGCAGGAGCTCCATCGCAGTACCCCCCTTTCTCTTGGGAGCCATGGTGAGCACTTCGGGGCCTTCGACGCACGCCGGAAAAGAGAAAGATGGGCCTTAATCTCGTTGGTTGACGAAAGGCTTTTGTTCAGGGACGAAGATCCTAAAGCAGTTCTTGCACTGGAAGAAGAACTCAAGGTGGGTAGCACTTCCACCAAAGAAGAACAAGATGTAGATCTTGAAGAAGAACTCGCCGAGGCTTGAGATCCGAACGAATCCAACGCTTGCGCCTCCTACCTGGCGCGCTAGATGTCGTGTCCGAAGGACGGACATCGAGGATGCGAGACATCCCCTTTGTAGATTCGGTAGGGGCGCGAAGGAGGCTGGAAACGTCTCCCGGGGGACGATCGCCGGCGAGCTCCTCACTCACTCTCCGATCTCGACGTGGTAGGCAAACAAGGGAAGCACACATCTATCTACCCAGGTTCAGGCCGCCCGAAGGCTAACAGCCCTACTCCTGCATGTCTGGATAGATGGACGGAACATGGTGTGGCTACAAGGGTGGGTTCTGGCGACGTACCCGGCAGGGTTCTCGGCTAGAGGTAGGAGAAGGACAGATCCTTGCCCGGAGGAGATCACCTTCCTTCTCTTCCTACCCTAGACTAGCTTAGCCTTGAGTTCACCTTGTCTTGGCCTCCTCCTTCTCCATGCCCTTGGTCCCCCTTTTATAGAGAAATGGGATACCACAGAGGTCATGCGAGGAGCGTGAGGGAACTTGGCGGGAAGCAACCCCTCTCTGTGGTGGAGACGGCGACGTGGCCTCTTCTCCTCGAAGTATCGGTCACCGGGTTGGTGGGATCCTCTGCCACCTTTAGGGAAAGCGGCGGACAGGGGCTGACAGTGGGTAGGTGGTGTCCCCTACCCGCGCCTTGATTCCCAAGTCTTCTAGGGGCTTCTACCATCCTCTGGAAGGTGGTAGAAGCCTTATCTTCTCCCTGCTCGGTCTTGTACCCGAGAGGGAGCCCGGCCCTGCCGGGGACTCGCGCTCTCGGGGTCTTCGGCTCCATCCGGGGCGTAGGAGACCCGGGGGTCCCGGGTACCCGGAAGGTCTTGCTTGGTGCGAGCGCACCCGCCAAGTCTTGCGGTGAGTCTTGGCCTTGTCTATCTTTGTGCTGGGCCCACAGGCGGTGGACCCACTTGGGCAGCGCTAGGGGAACCCCATGTTCCGCTGCTGCAACAATGGGATTTAGTTTTGAAGATCTCATCGCGACAAAGCCAACCGTAAAAAAGGATTTGAATTTTAATTTACGGTTTAAAAAATAAAACATTTTAAAGATTAAAACACAAAAGGAATCTACGTGGTTGCATGGCTCGGTTACCCTATTCTTTCCGTGCCCACGGAAAACTAATCTGGGGCACGTGCCCTTATTAGCACAGTCCAACATTAAGAGCATCCCCACTCGACCCTGCATACGGCGCTTTAATCGACCAATTTGCGGCCCGTATTTTTTAGATAAAGGGAATTTTATTACTTAAGAGTTTTAAGCATTACACCCGGCCTCTGCATAATCAAGATGCACACAGCCACAAGTTCACGAGATCACGAGAAACCACAACTTAAAATAAAACAAGGGGAAGTACATGTCCATAAGAGAAAATGTAACGCCGCCTAAGCTGCAGGTAGGTCAATCCGGAGACTATGTTGCCATCCATGTCGGGAGAATAACTCCCTGGCCGCCGCCTCCAAAGAATCGCCACCTCCAGAAACAAATCCCGGTGCTCCACACGCTGCAGAGCCGACCAAGCTCGTAGCGTTGTTGTACACCGGTAGATAACCTGCATAATAGAAGCATTTTTGTCATTAAAAACCTTGTCATTTCTACATAACCACAGCGACCATATAACGGCAACCGCTCTCACCCTACAGAATAGTTTAAACCTAGGATCAACCCATTCAACCAATTGCCAAAGATGTTTGCAACCGAGGTGGGGGATGTAAGGTAGAACCTATTTGGATGGCTGACCATATAGACCTAGCGAACTCACAATGAAAGAATAAATGTGTAATCGTCTCGTCATGTTGACAGAAGACGCACTTATTTTGCTTCCATGCCAATTGCGTTTGGCAAGGTTATCTTTTTAAGAATTACCCCTCGACGAAGGTACCACGCAAACACTTTAGTTTTTAGCGGGATCTTCATCTTCCAGATTTTATTATTATTTTTGGAATCGACTTGAATATCAGGAAGGATTAAAGCTCGATACATGGAATCAACCGAGAATTTTCCATTCTTCGTAAGATTCCATTGAAATTTATCTGGACCGTCCGACAGATGGATGGAATCCAATCGGATAAGCAAAGCATTCCAAGATGCTTGTCTTGTTCCGAGTAAACATCGCCTGAACGAAACATTTGGTGGGGAGGAACCCAACACCTGAGCAATCGTGTCGCTCTTGTTTCGTACAATCGCGTACAGAGCCGGATATTGATCTCTGAGAGAGTATTGGCCTAGCCATCTATCCTCCAAAAAACGAATTTCCGATACATCCCGGATTGAGAAAGATCCTAGTGGGAAAAAATACTTTTTGGTAGCCATGAGACCGGCCCAAAAGTGAGAATCACCAGGTTTCCAAAGAACCTGAGATACTGCTTGGTTTCCCACATACTTTCTTCTAAGGAGGGTTTGCCAAGCTCCATCTTCAGAAAGAAGCTTGAATAGCCACTTACCAAGCAAAGCTCTGTTCTTGACCTCGAGCTCATGAACACCGAGCCCTCCTTGTTCTTTAGGGCAACAAACCACACTCCACTTAGTCAGCTGATATTTCTTCTTCTCAGAATCTCCTTGCCGAAAGAATTTAGACCGGAAATAATCCAATCGTTTTAAGACTCCTTTGGGCAACTAGAAGAAGGAAATCATGTACAATACCGTGTTCGTTAGGACTCAATTTATGAGAACCAATCTTCCACCAAGAGATAAGAGTTTGCCTTTCCAGCTATTTAAACGTAGTTGAAGTCTTTCCTCCACCTTTTTCCATTCAACATTTGTGAGCTTCCGATAATGTATCAGAATACCCAAATAGTTGATAGGAAATTGTCCTTACTCACTGATGACCGTAGATGACCCGTGTCAAAAGAATACGGTTAGGTTGAGACTCCAAGTGCAAAGTGTATAGTAAGGGAAAAGACTTATTTTCCCCACGAGGGTGACTCGAGGGTTTAATATCGAACTCTCGGGGAAATGAACCAAAAGCTGTTGTCTCCTTATCCTTCTTTATGTAACCTACAAAACAAAGTAAATTGTTTTGTGCCCTCAACCTCACCAAGTGGTTGTCAAGCACAAGGTGTAAGTAAAAGATATAGAAATAACAAATGCAAAACAGAAATAAATATGCAATGGTGTAAATAAAAGTGCAAGGATGGTATAAATGATATTGGATGATGTTCTTGTGGTTTGTATGGTGTCTGCAAGATGTAAAGATGTTTTTGTATTTTCGGATTTAATAATGGCAGAAAATGTAAAGTGCAATAAAATTGTTGGAAAGGGGTTTCTTATGATTAAAAATGGACAGGGGTTCATGGTTTCACAAATGCACTCTCTCTTTTATATAGTGGTAGATAATGGAACATAGGAATTGACATATGAGATTGCAACAAGACAATGTATTAATAGTATGGGCATCACATCCTAACATAGAGATCTTTTGGTTATTAATCTCTCTTATACTCCACCAAGATGCGAACTAAATCATAACACCTCAGTAATTAAGATAAACAGAGTATAGCTTTAAGTTCAATGACATGAAGTTTAAATAAGAACATGCTAGATCTAGTCATGGTGATAGTGGCAATGTCACCCACATATCCCCGGTAGCATGGTATTTCCTTTATCGCTAGTGAGGCAACAAAGTAAGGTAAAAACCCAAGTGGATCACGGTATTGCTGTCAACTTACCACAAAACCACCCCCCCCCCCGTTACTCCAACTAATGCACACCTTCCCCCTCACACGCTCTCATACACATGTTGGATCAAAACACATAGACAAGAACGGGGTACATAATATGCATTTACTTTCATAACAAAGACATAATAATTGCAATCATTATAACATATATCAACTTAAGAGATCCACCACAAAGGTATTACATATATGACCATAATCATGTTCAGCAGCTCATATGGCACTAATTAGTGAAGCTCAAGAGAGATGAGAGATACATAAGTTACTTCCACAAACCCATAGTCCAGGGGTGGACTACTCCCTCTTCATCATGGAGACGGTGGAGAAGTCGTTGGAGAAGGTGGAGACCACACCGGCAGCGCCCCGCCGGAGTTTCCCCCCTCCAATCTGCAGCTCCAGGTCTTTGTTTCGTGGTTTCTGTTTTTTTGCGGCGCTCCTCTCAGAAAGGGCTCGGGGGAGTATTTTTATAGTCGTTTTTAGGTCAAGACGAAGCCACGGAGATGAAGATCGACGACATCGGAGGCTCGAGGGCCCAGAAGAGGTGCCCCACGCGGCCAAGGAATCTGGCCGCGTGGGCCCCCCTCATTTGCTCCTCGGCCTTCCACGTTTGCACTTCCTTCGCTCCTACGCTTTGTTCCTTCCAAAAAATGATGTTCGCGAAGTTTCAGGTCATTTGGACGACGTTTGGGTCCCTTAAACATTAAAATATAGAAAAAAGGGTTTTCTGACAGCGCAGGGTTAATTCCAAATAAATAGGGAAAATGTGAAATATTCCCCAAAACATTATAAAACATTGATATAAACCTTATATGATGCAAATATGGATGAAATATGAGTAATACAATGCAAAGTTCATGTATGCATTTTACATGCATCAACATCCCCAAGCTTAACCTATACTCGTCCTCGAGTATGAAGGTGATAAAACTAAACATAGACTTGTCATTTTATTACTTAACAAAGGATATCAAAGAGGATTGCTACATAGAGTCAAATGATTCATTCTTTAGTAAAGAGTAGCAACATACAAGACATATTATCAAGAGATATCAAATATTCAAGGTAAAGATGTTCAATGATAATTCATGAAGTGTAACATGAAAGAAAAGTTCTATGGACCAAATGAATGCATAAATGATAAGTAAAAGATATCCTAGGTTGGTCATAGAGTATTGTTATGGAAATCTGAATATAAAAGGTGGACACTTTGGAAAGATAGATAAATAAGTAGAGGAATAACATGCAAGAGTATTATCTAGCTTCCAAATGCTTCACCTTAAGCTAATGTTTGCCATGTAGTGCTCATTGGTGTGAAGTTCTCATTGCCCCTATCATAGCATCTTTAGTGATTAATAGTTGAAAGTGAAAGCAAATATGAGTTATGTGCTTGACAAAGTATGGGTCAAAAAGCCTCATGCCCGTTGAAAACGAAAACCTCTCCGACTGGCTACTCAACTTGGGCCACAAAGCAAGTGAAGGTTACAGTCATCGTGAATAAAAGTGGCATCATAGAGAGTTTCACCCCGGGTACCCTTTGCCCCAGGACATGGAAGTGGGCACTGATGCACTCACGGGTGTGTAGTTGGAAAACCCCAAGAGGAAGGTGTGAAGTAGTGCAGCAGCAAATTTCCCTCAGTTATGAAACCAAGGTTATCGAACCAGTAGGAGATGAATAACACGTCTGAAGGTCTCCCCTTTGCAATGGCGCCAGAAATTGCTTGGTGGCGTGTAGTTGACGAGGGAGGTGGAACCTGCACAATACAATCAAGAAACTTTGCCCCAACTCAACAGTGAGGTTGTCAATCTCACCGGCTTGCTGTAACAAAGGATTAAACATATGTGTGGAGGATGATGTTTGCAGAGAATGAAAGTAACAGTTTGAAGTTGGTTGTATTATCAGTTTAAAGAAAAGGACCGGGGTCCACAGTTCACTAGTGGTGTCTCTCCATAAATAATAATAATAATAATAATAATAGCATACATGCGGGTAAACAAATTACAGCTGGGCAATTGACAGAATAAAGAGCTGTATAATGATGCATATACTAATGTCATGATGTCTAGTGTCAGATTCATTTGGGCATTACAACAATATACATACACGTTCCAACCGCATCTATGACTAATAATCCACCTTCCGGTTAGCGTCCGCACCCCTTTCAGTATTAAGTTGCAAGCAACAGATTATTGCATTAGGCAAAGTGTGTAATGTAAGTAATACAATTATCCTTAGACAAAGTACTACTGTTTTATCCCTAGTAGCAACATTACATCTACAATCTTAGAGCTTGCTGTCACTACCCCAGATTAAATAGAGACATGAACCCACTATCGAGCATAAATACCCCCTCTTGGAGTCACAAGCATCTACTTGCCCAGAGCATCTACTAGCAACGGAGAGCATGCAAGATCATAAACAACACACAACATGATATATTATGAAGCAAATGACATAGTATTCAATATCCATCGGATCCCATCAAACACAACATGTAGCATTACATAAATATGATCTTGATCATGATAGGCAGCTCACAAGATCTAAACATGATGGCACAATAGGAGAAGACAACCATCTAGCTACTGCTATGGACCCGTAGTCCAAGGATGAACTACTCACGCATCAGTCCGGAGGCGGGCATGGTGATGTAGAGCCCTCCGGTGATGATCCCCCTCTCCGGCAGGGTGCCGGGAAGAGCTTCTGAACCCTCCCGAACTAGGGTTGACGACGGCGGCGGCTCCGTAAGGTTTCTGGAAAAAGTGTTCGGGGTCCTGGTCTTAGGTTTTCGGGGGGTATAAGTAGGCAAAAGGGCGAAGGCGGTGGAGCCCCGAGGGCACACCCTCAGGTGCTAGCGCGGCCAGGAAGGGAGCCGCGCCACCACCTGATGGCGGCGCCTCGGTGCCCGTCTTCGTTTCTCCCTCAGACTTTTGGAACGTGTCGGGAAAAATAAGGTCTTCGGTATAAAAATTGTCCAATTCCGAGAATATTTCCTTAAGTGGATTTCTGAAACCAAAAACATCAGAAAACAGGGAACTGGCACTGTGGCATCTTGTTAATAGGTTAGTCCCAGAAAATGCATAAAACTATATAAAATGTATATAAAACATGTAGGCAATTGGTATAATATAAGCATGGAACATAAGAAATTATAGATACGTTGGAGACGTATCAAGCATTCCCAAGCTTAGTTCTACTCGTCCCCGAGTAGGTAAAACGATAACAAGAATAATTTCTGAAGTGACATGCTTTCACACAATCTTGATCATATAATAATGTAATGCATGTAAACTGAGATCAAATGAATAAAAGCTGTAGTTTATACGGATATCAAATGAGTAATGAATAAACAAGTAGGAAGAACAAAGCAAAACTTTCAATGAATTAGTACTAGAGAACAATCAACCGTGCATAGTAGATATTAAAGATGATTTAAGCTTCAAGAACAACAATATAATTATCTAATGAATCAAACATTCATGACAACTTTGTGAAAGGATCAAGTCAAGCAATAACAATATGCACGTAGAAAATCATCTCTCTATTTGTTCACTCAAAGACAAGCAAGTGTTCAGCGTTGGTTCCTGGCACCAGGATGTTGTGGCTAAAAGAATAATAATGGAGGTTTGGAAGGCCAACGGAAGAAAGTCTCACACAGCTGAAAGTGATCATTAGACAAGAGGAAGTCTTAAAATCGAAGCTATGCAAGGAGTAGTGATTGCCATACAACGGATGCACATAGAGCTATAAGTGTATGAAAGCTCTCCAATGGAACTAGTGGGGGTGCATCTAACTTTCTTGCTCATGAAGACCTAGAGCACTTTTGAGGAGGCTCATCATTGGAATATACAAGCCAAGTTCTATAGTGTAAAGTTCCCCACATAGTTATATAACTAGAACATGAAAACTCTCACATATGGAGTAAAGGTACTAAACATGAGCACAAATGATGACTATGAATATTACAGGTGCTATAACATGAGCACAAGTGTGGATAAAGAGTAGTAATGTTGCCCCCTTTTTATTCTTTCTTTCTTTCTTTTTTTTTCTTTTTTCTATTTTTCCATTTTTTTTTGTATTTTTCTGTTTCTCTTTTCGATGGCCTCCATGGCTCTTTTCACTTTTAGGGGCAAACATTCTATCATGACAACACACTTTTGATACAAGGATCTCATAAGGGATAAAACATGGTGTATGAAACGGTGCCTCTGCCAGTGTAGCAGGATATGCAATGATCTAGCGTAACATGGGTAAAACCACACATCAGCTATATAGAATCATGCAAAGCAATATATAAATGATAAATGACAACAAGTCATGTAATGTAAGATGAAAGTTGTATGGCAATATATCTCGGAACAGCTATGGAAATGTTGTAGTAGGTAGGTATGGTGGATGTTTGAGGAAGATATTTGGCTTATGTGTAGGAGAACATGATGAAGATCTCCCACGAGTTTTGGATGTACCCGCGAAGTATGCAGCAACTCTCAATGCGAGAAAGGGCAATGCAAAGTACCGAAGAGGCTAGCAAATATGGTGGTGGAAGTGCCATGAAAACCGCAGCTTTAGAACTCACAAGCAAAAAGATTCCAACTAGAAATATGATCTTACAAGGCATAATGAAAATCACTCCATGAGGGACTGTGGCAAATGAACAAGTCACTGTTGGGACCCCGACCGTAGCGCAGAACACAGTCATTACGGTCGCTTTTAACATTAGAAGTCATATACCATTATGCTATCAACTGGATATTTAAGTGTGGCACAGCTTCAAGTTTTCTAGACCAACCATTAATCATTCCACTTTACTAAAGCATCATGTTTTACCATTAAGCATATTAATATCTCAAAACAACATCAATGATTCAAGTGACACAATTTGATGATCTACAAGATTATGTATCATTTATTTATACCATCTACCACATTTAACATTTTTTGTTCTTAACCAAACACCAATCAACTTATTTAAAACATAAACTCTCCAAGTATTTAACAATGAAGCAAGAGAGTATAACATATGAGAACTAACAGCTCTGAACAAGAGGTGCATGAAAAATAAGAGCTGAAAGTATTGCAGTAGCTATAGAAGAATACTCAACAAATATAAGTGAAGAATAGGAGTATTCATAAGAAAAAGCGGAGCGTGTCTCTCTCCCACAAAGGAATGCTAGGATCCATTTTATTCAGAGAATGAAAGTAACAAAAGCAAAAATAAAAACAAACAGACGCTCCAAGTAAAGCACATAAGATGTGGCGGAATTAAAATACAGTTTCACTAGAGATAACCTGATAAATTGTTGATGAAGAAGGGGATGCCTTGGGCATCCCCAAGCTTTGACGCTTGAGTCTTCTTGAAATATGCTTGGGTGACCCACGGGGGCATCCCCAAGCTTAGGCTCTTTCATCTTCTTGATCACATCATATCATCCTCTCTCTTGATCCTTGAAAACTTCCTCCACACCAAACTCAAAGTAAACTTCATTAGAGGGTTAATGCATAATCAAAAATTATCATATTCTGCATGGAGACAATCATTATCATGGTACTGGACATTAGCTACAGCCACTGGAATTTTATGGAACAAAAAGATCCATTCAAAAACAGCAAAAGAACCAATGCAAAATAAATGGCAGAATCTGTCAAAAACAGAACAGTCCGTAAAGACGAATTTTTCGAGGCACTTAACTTGCTCAAATCAGAAAACTTAAAACTAATGAAAGTTGCGTACATATATGATGATCACGCACAAAAAATCCCAGGTCATTTTAATTTTTCTGTGAATTCTAACGAATTAAACGGTGGACAGCAGAAAAACTGTTCCTGCGCAGAAATCCAATTCTAGCATCAACTTTCTATTAGAGACTTAACTTGGCACAACTCTTCAATAAAATAAAGATACAAAGGAATTGCTACAGAGGTAGGCATGTTCCTTGACTAAACAAAATAAATAACAGAAATAAAAAGTGGGTTGTCTCCCATAAGCGCTTTTGTTTAACGCCTTTGAGCTAGGCACAGAAAGCAAAACTCAAGTATTTCCAAGAGAAGAAGCATCAACATTATAGTTTGTACGAATAATAGAATCAAAAGGTAGCTTCATCTTCTTCCTAGGGAAGTGTTCCATACCTTTCTTAAGTGGGAATTAGTACCTTATATTTCCTTCTTTCATATCAATAATAGCACCAACCGTGCGGAGGAAAGGTCTTCCCAAAATAATAGGACAAGAGGGGTTGCACTCAATATCCAAGACAATAAAATCAACGGGGACAAGGTTATTATTAACCATAACATGAATATCATTAAATCTCCCCAAAGGTTTATTCAAAGCATTATCAGCAAGAAAAACATCCAAATAGCAATGTTCCAAAGGTGGCAAGTCAAATATATCATAAAGTTTCTTAGGCATAACAGAAATACTTGCACCAAGGTCACACAAAGCATTGCAATCAAATTCATTCACTTTTATCTTAATGATGGGCTCCCAACCATCTTCTAACTTCTTAGGGATAGAAGCTTCAAGTTTTAATTTCTCTTCCCTAGCTTTAATGAGTGCATTTGTAATATGCGTAGTAAAAGCCATATTTAAAGTACTAGCATTAGGACTGGTGGCTAACTTTTGCAAGAACTTAATAACTTCAGAGATGTTACAATTATCAAAATCAAAACTATTATCATCAAAGCAAACCGACCCACTTTCTCCCATGTTCTTAAAAATTTCAGCACTTTTATCAAGACTAGTTTCAGCAGTTTTAGGAAATTTTAATTTTTTTGAAGTAGTAGAAGAAACATTGCCAACACCAATTATGTTACCATTAATAGTAGGAGGTTTACTAGCATGTGAAGTAACATTATTTTCAGTAGTAGTAATTGTGCAAACTCTAACAATATCATTATCTTTAGCTAATTCTTCCTCTCTTTCCCATCTAGCATGCAATTGAGCCATCATCCTAACATTTTCATCAATTCGAACTTGGATGGCATTAGCTTTAGCAAAGGTCTTACTCTCATTAGTATCATTAGGCATGACTTTAGATTTTAAAAGATCAACATCAATAACAAGACTATCAACTTTAGAGGCAAGAATATCAATTTTCCCAAGCTTTTCCTCAACACTTTTATTAAAGGAAGTTTGTGTAGTGATAAAATCTTTTAACATGGTTTCAAGTTCAGAGGAGGTATTCCTATTATTGCTATAAGAATTACCATAAGAATTTCCAGAAGAATTACCATTATTAGGAGGATAGGGCTTATAGTTGTTATTACCATAATTGTTCCTATAAGCATTGTTGTTGAAATTATTATTTTTAATGAAGTTCACATCAACATGCTCTTCTTGTGCAACTAAAGAAGCTAAGGGAACATTATTAGGATCCATATGAGATTTACCATTCACAAGCATAGACATGATCATATCAATCTTTTCACTCAAAGAGGAGGTTTCTTCAACAGAATTTACCTTCTTACCTTGAGGAGTTCTTTCAGTATGCCACTCAGAATAATTAACCATCATATTGTCCAGAAGTTTTGTTGCAGCCCCCAAAGTGATGGACATAAAAGTAGCTCCAGCAGCCGAATCCAATAAGTTCCTTGAAGAAAAATTTAGTCCTGCATAGAAGGTTTGGATGATCATCCAAGCAGTCAGTCCATGGGTTGGGCAATTCTTAACCAGAGATTTCATTCTTTCCCAAGCTTGAGAAACATGTTCATTATCAAATTGCTTAAAGTTCATAATGCTACTCCTTAGGGAAATGATCTTAGCAGGAGGATAGTATTTTCCAATAAAAGCATCTTTGCATTTAATCCAAGAATCAATACTATTCCTAGGCAATGAAAGTAACCATTCTTTAGCTCTTCCTCTCAAGGAGAAAGGAAATAATTTCAGTTTTATAATGTCACCATCTATATCCTTATATTTTTGCATTTCACAAAGTTCAACAAAACTATTTAGATGGGCAGCAGCATCATCAGAACTAGCACCAGAAAATTGCTCTTTCATGACAAGATTTAGCAAAGCAGGTTTAATTTCAAAGAATTCTGCTTTGGAAGCAGGTGGAGCAATAGGTGTGCATATAAAATCATTATTGTTGGTGCTAGTGAAGTCACACAACTTAGTATTCTCAGGAGTACTCATTTTAGCAAATTAAAATTCAAACCGAAAATAACAATAATAAAACCGAAATAATAAATAACTAAACCAAAATAAAAATAACAATGCAAGTAACTAATTTTTTTGTGTTTTTGATAATAAGAAGCAAACAAAACAGGAAATAAAATTTAACTAAGCAAGACAAAAACAAAGTAAAGAGATTGGGAAGTGAGAGACTCCCCTTGCAGATGTGCTTCAGCTCCCCGGCAACGGTGCCAGAAATTCTTGATGCACTCACGGGTGTGTAGTTGGAAAATCCCAAGAGGAAGGTGTGAAGTAGTGCAGCAGCAAATTTCCCTCAGTTATGAAACCAAGGTTATCGAACCAGTAGGAGATGAAGAACACGTCTGAAGGTCTCTCCTTTGCAATGGCGCCAGAAATTGCTTGGTGGCGTGTAGTTGACGAGGGAGGTGGAACCTGCACAACACAATCAAGAAACTTTGCCCCAACTCAACAGTGAGGTTGTCAATCTCACCGGCTTGCTGTAACAAAGGATTAAACGTATGTGTGGAGGATGATGTTTGCAGAGAATGAAAGTAACAGTTTGAAGTTGGTTGTATTATCAGTTTAAAGAAAAGGACCGGGGTCCACAGTTCACTAGTGGTGTCTCTCCATAAATAATAATAATAATAATAATAATAGCATACATGCGGGTAAACAAATTACAGCTGGGCAATTGATAGAATAAAGAGCTGCATAATGATGCATATACTAATGTCATGATGTCTAGTGTGAGATTCATTTGGGCATTACAACAATATACATAGACCGTTCCAACCGCATCTATGACTAATAATCCACCTTCCGGTTAGCGTCCGCACCCCTTTCAGTATTAAGTTGCAAGCAACAGATTATTGCATTAGGCAAAGTGTGTAATGTAAGTAATACAATTATCCTTAGACAAAGTACTACTGTTTTATCCCTAGTAGCAACAGTACATCTACAATCTTAGAGCTTGCTGTCACTACCCCAGATTAAATAGAGACATGAACCCACTATCGAGCATAAATACCCCCTCTGGGAGTCACAAGTATCTACTTGGCCAGAGCATCTACTAGCAACGGAGAGCATGCAAGATCATAAACAACACACAACATGATATATTATGAAGCAAATGACATAGTATTCAATATCCATCGGATTCCATCAAACACAACATGTAGCATTACATAAAGATGATCTTGATCATGATAGGCAGCTCACAAGATCTAAACATGATGGCACAATAGGAGAAGACAACCATCTAGCTACTGCTATGGACCCGTAGTCCAAGGATGAACTACTCACGCATCAGCTCGGTGGCGGGCATGGTGATGTAGAGCCCTCCGGTGATGACCCCCCTCTCCGGCAGGGTGCCGGGAAGAGCTTCTGAACCCTCCCGAACTAGGGTTGACGACGGCGGCGGCTCCGTAAGGTTTCTGGAAAAAGTGTTCGGGGTCCTGGTCTTAGGTTTTCGGGGGGTATAAGTAGGCGAAAGGGCGAAGGCGGTGGAGCCCCGAGGGCCCACCCTCAGGTGCTGGCGCGGCCAGGAAGGGAGCCGCGCCACCACCTGATGGCGGCGCCTCGGTGCCCGTCTTCGTTTTTCCCTCGGACTTTTGGAACGTGTCGGGAAAAATAAGGTCTTCGGTATAAAAATTGTCCAATTCCGAGAATATTTCCTTAAGTGGATTTCTGAAACCGAAAACAGCAGAAAACAGGGAACTGGCACTGTGGCATCTTGTTAATAGGTTAGTCCCAGAAATTGCATAAAACTATAGAAAATGTATATAAAACATGTAGGCAATTGGTATAATATAAGCATGGAACATAAGAAATTATAGATACGTTGGAGACGTATCAGGCACATGTCCAAATGACAAAGCAAGCAAACAGTGGACATCTCTACATCTCTTTCTTTACTCATGCTTTTTTCTTGTAAATTCTTTTTCTGTTATGAGATGTGTCATGGATTCCTCCACTATGGTTATGTTGCAAATTTCCACCATGATCCACATGGCTTAGGTTAGCTGCAACAAGTGTCTCTCTAGCCAATAATATCACTCACCCGAACTTACTAAGTTTCCATCTTAATTTCACGCAATGTTAGGAATCCATCACCAAAGGAACATGATATCAACTTTCATAAAGAATAAAGTGCAATGTTGAAAGCTTTCCACGTGTCAGCACGTATGAGCTAGCTCCTAACCAAAGACCTTTTTCAATCCCAAAATATCATAATCTTAATAAACATGTCCCAATAACATAAGCATCTTAATTTGGAAGCATAGATAAAACAATATAACATGGTAAACATACTTGGAATAGCATATTAGCTAATAGGTAGATATGGTGGACTCACTGGAAAAACTTGGTTGAAGGTGTTGGAAAACAAGCTTTTTACTTGTTGGAGTTTTTGGGCTAGCAAGAGGGAGAAAGTTGACCATCTAAATGCATGCATAAGTGTCCATAGAGCTAACCATTTCATGTTAAACAAAGTAAAGAATCATTCAGCATATAAAACATGAATAAGAAATAACTCTAGACAAAACACTTGCATATTCATATCCATTAACAAAGCACATGAATCATGCAACTATATGTATTCTTTTAAATCAACACAAACATCCTCTTCCCAATATTTTTATAGCATCCAACTTAATTCAACCTAAAATTCCAGTAGCACTCTCATAACATAAATAAAAAGTGGTGGTCTCAAACAAAAAACCAAACCGAAATAACAAAAAGAACAAAAACGCTCCAAGTTTATGCGATAAAGTGCAATGAACGAAAAACAGAAGTTAGACGTGTGCAAACCGAGAGTATGTAGGTTCAGTGGGGTTGTCTTCACATCCCCAAGCTTATGGTCTTCACCATCCTTCGATAGCTCTTGGTGCATCTCCTCTAATCCCTGTGAAAAAACTTCAAAACACCGTTTCTCCCATTTCTTTTCGGTGGGGTGACATTAGTAGGCACAAAACAATATAATTGCTTGCTGTATGAAATCCTTAGACAAACATAAGAAACATGTCCATAAAGTTTATAATGTTGTATTCCTTCTAATAAACTCAATTGGATCAAAAAGATTCAAGTTAAAAGCTTAAAGAATGCATAAAACAAAATGGGACAGAATCTGTCCAGAAAAACAGCAGCTGCAAAGCGTATTTTTTTACCCCTCTTAAATATGTCGAAAAAATCTGAAACAATTCAAGCTTACAAAGGATGAAAAGTTGCAACTACAGTTCAAATTTCAGCTCATTCAGAGTTACAGAATAGAAATTAAAAATCATACCGTGCACAGATTCGTGCTGGAATAAAAATCTCCGAATGGAAAAAAGCAACTTTCAAAGCCCAAATGGGTAAAACTTGGCACTTTATTAAAAATTCCATAACCTAAACTAAAAACAAAGTCTATTGGTACAGCAAGAGGACTCAAAGAAAATCTCAAATAAAAACAACCGGGTTGCCTCCCGTAAAGCGCTTTCTTTATAGCCATATAGCTAGGCTTCTTACTTGATATTTGTAGTGGACGAAGCTCATGAGGGAGCTTGAACTTTGATGTGTCCCTCTGATGCACCGGTGAGGTGTTGTTGGGAAACCCCAAGAGAAAGGTATGAAGTAGTGCAGCAGCAAATTCCCCTCAGTTGTGAAACCAAGGTTATCGAACCAGTAGGAAACTAGAGTTCTTCTGAAGGTGTCAACGGCGCCAGAAAAGAGCTTGGCGTGTAGCTGACGTGAAACCTGCACACAACACAATCAAGATACTTTGCCCCAACTTAACAGTGGGGTTGTCAATCTCACTGGCTTGCTGTAACAAAGGATTAAACGTATGTGTGGAAAATGATGTTTGTTTGCAGAGAATGAAAGTAACATGAAGTTTAAATAAGAACATGCTAGATCTAATCATGGTGATAGTGGCAATGTCACCCACATATCCCCGGTAGCATGGTATTTCCTTTATCCCTAGTGAGGCAACAAAGTAAGGTAAAAACCCAAGTGGATCACGGTATTGCTGTCAACTTACCACAAAACCACCCCCCCCCCCCCCCCCCCGTTACTCCAACTAATGCACACGTTCCCCCTCACACGCTCTCATACACATGTTAGACCAAAACACATAGACAAGAACGGGGTACATAATATGCATCTACTTTCATAACAAATACATAATAATTGCAATCATCATAACATATATCAACTTAAGAGATCCACCACAAAGGTATTACATATATGACCATAATCATGTTCACAGCACATATAGTCTCTGTTTCGTGGTTTCTGTGTTTCTGCGGTGCTCCTCTCCGAAAGGGCTCGGGGGAGTATTTTTATAGTCGTTTTTAGGTCAAGACGAAGCCACGGAGACGAAGATCGACGACATCGGAGGCTCGAGGGCCTAGAAGAGGTGCCCCACGCGGCCAAGGAATCTGGCCGCGTGGGCCCCCCACTTTTCCACTTCCTTCGCACCTACGCTTTGTTCCTTCCAAGAAATGATGTTCGCGAAGTTTCAGGTCATTTGGACGACGTTTGGGTCCCTGAAACATTAAAATATAGAAAAAGCGGTATTCTGACATCGCAGGGTTAATTCCAAATAAATAGGGAAAGTGTGAAATATTCCCCAAAACATTATAAAACAATTATATAACCCTTATATGATGCAAATATGGATGAAATATGAGTAATACAATGCAAAGTTCATGTATGCATTTTACATGCATCACTCACAGCCGAAAAGTTCAGCATACAAGGCGGCGTTTTCTTGAGCCTCTCCAAAACAAAACAATTCACTTTTTTGGAAATTGATTTTAAGGCCCGAAAGTACCTCAAAGGCTGACAGAATCAACTTTAAGTTAGGAGCCTTATCGATATCATGTTCCATAAAAAGAATTGTGTCATCGGCATACTGAAGAATCGATAGACCACCATCTACTAGATGAGTGATATGTCTCCAACGTATCTATAATTTCTTTTGTTCCATGCTTATATTATACCAATTGCAACATGTTTTATACACACTTTATATCATTTTTATGCATTTTGTAGGACTAACCTATTAACAAGACGCCACAGTGCCAGTTCCTGTTTTCTGCTGTTTTTGGTTTCAGAAAAGTTGTTCTGAAAATATTCTCGGAATTGGACGAAGCAAAAGCCAAAACTCCTATTTTTTCCGGAAGGATCCAGAAGACCGAAGAGGAGACGAAGTGGGGCCACGAGGCGGCCACACCACATGGCGCCCCCCCCCTAGCGGCGCCACCACATGGTGTGGGCCCCTCGAGCACCCACCGACGTTGCCCTTTCGCCTATAAATACCCCCCGACAGAAAAACCCTAGCAACCCGAACAATTTTCCACGAAACATCCCGTAGCCGCCGCCGTCGTCAACCCTAGTTCGGGAGGGTTCAGAAGCTCTTCCCGGCACCCTGCCGGAGAGGGGAATCATCACCGGAGCGCCCTACATCACCATGCCCGCCTCCGGACTGATGCGTGAGTAGTTCATCCTTGGACTATGGGTCCATAGCAGTAGATAGATGGTTGTCTTCTCCACTTGTGCTATCATGTTTAGATCTTGTGAGCTGCCTAACATGATCAAGATCATCTTATTGTAATGGTACATGTTGTGTTTGCTGGGATCCGATGAATATTGAATACTATGTCATTTGCTTCATTATATATCATGTGTATGTTGTTTAGGATCTTGCATGCTCTCTGTTACTAGTAGATGCTCTGGTCAAGTAGATGCCTGTGACTCCAAGAGGGGGTAATGCTCGATAGTGGGTTCAGTCTCCATTTAAGTCTGGGGGAGGGACAACAACCTCTAAGGTTGTGTATGTACTGTTGCTACTAGGGATAAAACATTCATGCTTTGTCTAAGGATAATTGTGTTTCTTACATTACACACTTTACTTAATGCAATAATCTGTTGCTTGCAACTTAATACTAAATGGGGTGCGGACGCTAACCGGAAGGTGGATTATTAGTTATAGATGCGGTTGGAACGGTCTATGAATCTTGTTCTAATGCCCAAATGAATGTCATACTAGACACCATGACAAGTATATGCATCAGTATGCAGTTCTTTATTTTGTCAATTGCCCAGCTGTTATTTGTTTACCCACATGTATGCTATTATTTATTATGGAGAGACACCACTAGTGAACTGTGGACCCCGGTCCATTCTCTTACATTGATATTACAACCTACTGCAAACACTGTTCTCTTTTATTCTCTGCAAACAAACATCATTTTCCACACTATACGTCCAATCCTTTGTTTTCAGCAAGCCGGTGAGATTGACAACCTCACTGTTAAGTTGGGGCAAAGTATCTTGGTTGTGTTGTGTGCAGGTCCCTCGTCACCTACATGCCAAGCTCTTTTCTGGCGCCGTTGACACCTTCAGAAGCGTCTTCATCTCCTACTGGTTCGATAACCTTGGTTTCGTAACTGAGAGAAACTTGTTGCTGCACTCATCATACCTTCCTCTTGGGGTTTCCCAACAACACCATCGTGTGCATCAAGCTCTTTTCTGGCGCCGTTGCCGGGGAGAAGGAGCACTTCTGCAAGGGGAGTCTCTCACTTCCAATCTCTTTACTTTGTTTTTGTCTTGCTTAGTTTATTTTTATTACTGTCTTGTTTGCTTATTATTATTAAAAACACAAAAAAATAGTCACTTGCATTTACTTTGTTATTTCGGTTTTTGCTTTTATTTTGCTAAAATGTTACTCCCTAAGTACACCCTGTAAGACCTGTCAGTGGGTAGTGGTTCTATAATTGGAAGAGATAACATTGAAGAATTCTTTAATCATGTTAGTAAGCATAAAGATTTTGAGGATAGATCCATAGCAGAACTTGCCCCAAATTATGAAACTGCTGCAGCTTCTTTAGTTCACATATTAGAAGCTAGGTTATTAACCTTCACCCCATAATACAGCAAATGTTTCTTAACCCTCATAATGTTGAGGATGCTGAAAAGAAAAAAAAATATTCTAGAAACTTTGTTTAAAGAATTTGGTGATGTTGCTATAGAAGCTAGGAAAGTCTTTGATCGTTTTAATATGTTGGGTTCATGCATAGATGTTATTAGTGCACTTGAAAAATTGGGAAAAACCAAGCCTAAAAAGGGGGAAGAAATTAAAGTACCAATACCTGTTAAACTAGTAGGAATACATGAAGCTTTGGAAAGTAATTTTGATTGGATTGTACCTGAAAACCCATTTGATGAGAGCAGTAAACCTAAAAGTGATAAAAGAGGGACCTCTGAAACTCATATAGATAAAATACAATGCATAGCTGAGAAAATTTCTGGTCTTGATTTGGATGCCACTTGAGTTTTACTTTTTGTGCCTAACTGGAAGGCGTTAAAGAAAAGCGCTAATGGGAGACAACCCAATATTTTATTTCTGTTATTTTTCTTTTATTTGAGTCAAGAAGAATGCTTACCTCTGTAACAACTCTTTTGTATCTTTATTTTATCGCATTGTTGTTGTGTCAAGTAAAGCCTCTAGTAGGAAGTTGATGCTAGATTTAGATTTCTGCACAGGAACAGATTTTCTGCTGTCCACCGTTTAATTCGTAAGAATTTCCAGAAAAATCAAAATGACCTGAGAGTTTTTGTACGTGATCCTCAGATATGTACGCAACTTTCATTAGTTTAAGTTTTCTGATCTGAGAAACTAAAGTGCCTTGAAAAAATTCGTCTTTACGGACTGTTCTGTTTTTGATAGATTCTGCCATTTATTTTGCATTGCCTCTTTTACTGTTTTTGAGTGGATCTTTTTGCTCCACAAAATACCAGTGGTTGTAGCTATTGTCCAGTAGTATTGGCGATGATTGTGTCCATGCAGAATATGAGAATTTTTGATTATGCACTAACCCTCTAATGAAGATTACTTTGAGTTTGGTGTGAAGGAAGTTTTCAAGGATCAAGAGAGAGGATGATATGATGTGATCAAGAAGAGTGAAAAGCCTAAGCTTGGGGATTCCCCCGTGGATCACCCAAGCATATTTCAAGAAGACTCAAGTGTCTAAGCTTGGGGATGCCCAAGGCATCCTCTTCTTCATCAACAAACTATCATGTCATCTCTAGTGAAACTATATTTTAATTCTTTCACATCTTATGTGCTTTACTTGGAGCGTCAGTTTGTTTTTATTTTTGCTTTGTTATTTTCATTTTCTGAATAAATTGGATCCTAGCATTGTTTTATGTTTATGGTGAAACTTGAAAGCCTCATCACTTATCTTTTATGTTTATGGCGAAAGCTGAAAGCCACAGCACTTATCTTTTATGTTTATGGCGAAAGATGAAAGCCGCAACACTTCTTGTTTTATATTTGTGGTGAAAGCTGAAAGCCGCAGTAGTTATGAAATACTCTCTTGTTTCATTGTTAATTACCTGGAGAGTTTATGTTTAAATAAGTTGATTAGTGTTTGGTTTGAAACAGAAAATGCTACATGTGGTAGATGGTATAATGAAAAGATATACATGTTCTTATAGATCATTGTCTTGTATGTTGTGGTGCTTGGCAATAGTTTTGAGCTCTCAAGTAGATCATGTTTAAGCTCTTGCATCATGTAGTTAAAAACCTATTAGTGAAGAACTACCGTAGAGCTTGTTGAAATTTGGTTTGCAGGTTTGGTATCTCTAAGGTCTAGATATTTTCTCGTAAAAGTGTTTGAACAACAAGGAAGACAATGTAGAGTCTTATAATGGTTGCAATATGTTTTTATGTGAGTCTTGTTGTGCCAGTTGTCATCTTGTGTTTTCTTCAAACAACCTTGCTAGCCTAAAACTCTGTACTGAGAGGGAATGCTTCTCGTGCATCCAAAACCTTGAGCCAAAACCCATGCCATTTGTGTCCTCCATAGCTACCTACTACATGGTATTTTCTGCCATTCCAAGTAAATACTTCGTGTGCTACCTTTATTCAAAACTTATTATCCCTTATTTGTGTTAATGTTTAATAGCTCATGAGGAAGTATTTGGTGTTTTCGATATCAACCTTGTTATTTGGTTATGACAGACTTTCACCAATGGACTACTGGCACATCCACGTATCCAATAATTTTGCAAAAAGAGCTGGCAAATGGGGTGCCCAGTCCCAATTAATTACAACTTTAACCGCTTAATTCTCTTCACATTTTTGCCCTGATCCAATCAGTCAAGCAATAATATTAGTTTCTAAAACTACATGTGTAAACAAAAGAGAACAAGAGGGATGATATCGTCCGTCAATGGGAGCCGCTCTTGAAAGTCTGGTTGATAAGGGGGGTAGAGTGCCCATTACCATTCGTTGACAACAACAAACACCGCTAAAAAACTTACTTTTATGCTCTCTATATGATTTCAAAAATCTATAAAAACTAAAAAGCTCTAGCACATGTTTGTATCCCTGCTTCCCTCTGCGAAGGGCCTTTCTTTTACTTTATGTTGAGTCAGTTTACCTACTTCTTTCTATCTTAGAAGCAAACAATTGTGTCAACTTTGTGTGCAATAATTCTTATATGCTTACTTATTTCACTTATTATATTTCTTTTTATTGACAACTATCTATAAGATATACATGTTACAAGTTGAAAGCCAATGCTGAAACTTAAATCTTCCAATGTGTTGCTTCAATGTCTTTTACTTAGAAACTATTGCTTTATGAGTTAACTCTTATGCAAAACTTTTTGATGCTTGTCTTGAAAGTACTATCCATGAAAAGTTTTTACTTATATGATTCAGTTGTTTACTCCTTGTCTATTTCTTAGCAAACTATAGACCATTGATTTGAGTCACTTCATTCATAACATGAGCCTTATAATATTATTTGATCAAGATTGTGTGAAGCATGTCAATACAGAAATTATTTTGTTATAGTTTTACCTACTCGGGACGAGTAGAACTAAGCTTGGGGATGCATGATACGTCTCCAACGTATCTATAATTTCTTTTGTTCCATGCTTATATTATACCAATTGCAACATGTTTTATACACACTTTATATCATTTTTATGCATTTTCTAGGACTAACTGAAAGGGCATGTGCCCTCTTATATGGTTTTGATAATTAATGACAATCCATATGGACTAATATTTGTGTTGAGCATATTGCAAGTATGTCTTGAAGATGTCAAGACATCACCCATATGAAGATAGATGGGAGCATATTGCAAGTATGTCTTGAAGATGTAAAGACATCACCTATATGAAGATAGATGGGATGATACGAGATTGATCAAGATGTTGATCAACACACGAAGCTACAAGATGTACCAAGTGGATCATGTATCTCTTGTATGGTAAGCCATTGTCCATATAGCTTTGTGAACTAACCCAAATGTGTGTGGTATCTATATGTTGGGTTAGGTATCTTCCCATGGGCTTGCAACAAGAAGAACATCTCATAGAGCTCATGTAGGATGATGTCATGCGGTGTTCGTCATCAAGGTTAAGAAGTGCAAGACCAAGAGAAGCATTTTGGAGATATCTTATGCTCGTAGCTTGGAGATTGACATGAAGACGAAGCTAAGCGAGGCTCTCCCACAATGGCGTATGGGGGAGTATTTGGAGAAGTCTTCATCAAGCATGTGCTAGCAAGCGCAATCAAGAAAGGTGGTCCACTTGAAGACATCAAGACCGTCATCATCTAGCTCAAGTGGATTGCTCAAGTCAAAGGTTTGTTCTTGATAGGGCTATAGGATAGATAGGCGTACTATCAAGAGGGGCTCTCGAGTGAGTAACTTGATCGCATCTTTGTGGAGAGCTCAAACCTTTGCAATCTTGGCATATCATTTTTCTTGTTTCTTATTTGGCTTTTCTCGTTGTGAGGTTTCAGAGCTTGTTGTGATCTTCATAACAAGCTCAAGGTCATAAAAAACAAAATTCGTATGAAAAGCTTCTTGGTTTTTTAAGTTGGAGGTTTTACCGGTTGTTCCTATTTTGAGAGGTTTCATGTTTCCCCATTTGGTTTTAACCTCCCATCTTGGACTATGATGTTTCTCTGCATTATCTTGTAGAGTTCTTCGTTGTGATTCCAACGAGCCAAAAATCATCGAAAACGGAGTTCGGATGGTCAAGATATTGTCGTTTTCGTGTTGGTATTTCTGCAGTTTTCGGGAGTTCGGAAATTTCCGACCCGGGGTCGGAAATTTCCGAATCGCGCGGATTTCAGTACTGTTTTCGCCCAGAAAACTTCGGAGATCTTTCCGGAAATCTCCGGGGATCGGAAATTTCCGACCCTAGGTCGGAAATCTTCGATCTAAGCTGCTGTAACGGCTAGAATTGTAAGATGGGTATAAATACCCCTCCCCTTCTTCTTCCTTGGGTTAGCACGACTTTCCCCTCTCTCTTCCACCATTGTTGACCTTGAAAAGCTTGCCCCCTCTCAATTCCTCCCATGATTCTTGCATATCTTTGAGCGAAAAGTGAGAGGAGATCTAGATCTACGTTTTCACGAATCCGTCTCACCTCTAAGTGAGGGGAACCTAGTGGATCTAGATCTAGGAGTTCCTTTGTGGTTCTCCTTCTTTGTTCTTCCTCTCTTCTCCCCCCACTAGCATTAGTTGCTTTTGGTGGGATTAGGGAGTGAGGTATTTGACTCCTTTGTGGTTTCTTTGTTCTTCCTCTCTCCTCCCCCCATAAGCATTAGTTGCTTTTGGTGGGATTTGTGAGTGAAGAACTTGTGTTCTTGCCATTGCATCGGTTGCATCGGTTTGAGCCCTCCACGTGATTCGTGGTGGTGAAATTCGTGAGCTTGTTACTCTTGGGTCTTTGGACCCTAGACGCCTTAGTGGCCGGCCTTTGTGGCGGAGACCTTTTGTGGTCGGTTGGGACCTTTGTGGTCAAATTGGACCTGTTGTGGTCAAGACCTTTTGTGGTCATTTGGGAGCCCCCAATTCGGTTGTGGGTGTGTGCCCCAAGGTAGTTGTACGGGATTGTTCTCCGCCCCAAAGGAGTTCATAGTGGAAGGTGAACCCGGACCTTTGTGGTCGAGTTCATCGGAGAATAAGGTGAGGCCTTTGTGGCGTTGAGTTGGACCTGTGGTCGTCACTCACACCTCTCCAACGAGACGTACTCCCCTAAGAAGGAGGAACTCGGGAATACATCCTCGTCTCCGCGTGCCTCGGTTATCTCTATACCCGAGCTCTTTACTTATGCACTTTACATTGTGATAGCCTTCGTGCTTGAAGTCATTTACATTGTGATAGCCTTCGTGCTTGAAGTCATTTACCTTGTTATCACTTTGTTGCTTGTCTTGCTTAGCATAAGTTGTTGGTGCACATAGGTTCACCTAGTATATTTAGGTTGTGTTATTGATAAGTTAAACACTAAGTTTTATTCCGCATTTATCAACCCTAAATTGTAAAAACTGTACCTCGCCTATTCACCCCCCCCCCCCCCCTCTAGGCGACGTCTTTCCTTTCACACCATGCTTATGCTTGTACGTGTTGTGCTATCTACTTACTTATCTTGAGTAATCAAGCATGTGTATGTTAGCTTGCACACCATGTATGTCTTGAGCTTTTGTCAACTTGCCTATCTTAATTGGCTCTTGTTGAGATATTGATGGACTATCTCCTTTTGAGTTAGTGATGCGCTCTTTGGAACTTCATTATCCTAAAGTGTGCTTTCATGAAGAATTCAAATTCTAATGTCAATTAAATATCTCTTGTTGCACTTTCTTGTTGCCTCTTGTGAAAAACAATGGATTATCACATTATGGGGGAGTAATAATCTATGTGCATATTACAAGCCTAGGAAATGTGAACATGTGAGGTAGTGTCACCTAGGTTGATATTGCTAATTATCTTGTTCCTAGGTGGCATGTTGCTCAAACAAGTTCCATATTTGCTTAAATGCATTTTGTCTCTCATCTTTGGTATCTTGTTGTGAGAAAGTTTCTTGGTGCTTTGCACGGTTGTTTGATTATTTGAAGCCTTCAAGAATCTCTACATAAGCATGTTTTTCAATTCCTATCTTTTGCCACATGCTTATGTTTTGTGAATATGATCTTGAATATGCATATTTACCATTTACCACCGAGAAATATCTCCATACATTCCTTGTCTTTGACAAGTGATAATTTTATTTGTGGTAAATGTATCGATCATATTTACATTGGCTTTCGTTAATTGCCAAGGTTTTGTATCAATCATTCTCCTTTTCGTCTTCCTTACATCTTTTGGATCTTGTGTGCTCTACTCATATTTCTCTTGTGCTTTTTAAGTTAGGAAAGGCAAGTAACCCATTCTTGTGCATCTACATTCAATGTCTTACTTCTAGACGGTGCACTATTCTTGGGGGAGCTACCCTACATTGAGTAGAACACCATGTTTTGAATTGTTAGTGGATCTTATTGATTTTCCTTAACCTCGTGTTCAAAAAGATATATGGAGGGTGATGATCCCGCTTGGGTGCATTTTGTATTTACATGTAAGATCATAAATTATGCACAAATTGTGGGGGAGAAATCCTATATAATTTTGAATTTTAGTTGTCTTCAATTTGCATTCGGTCCTTTTATTTGGTCTTGGATCCCAATGACTTGTCTCTTTGGAAGACAAACATTTTTCGTCTTGGTACATTGTACCATCATGAAAAGTGTAGAGGGTTATGGTCATTCCTTGACTATATTTTCATTTGATATCTTTTCATATTGGTATCTCCAATCATGTGTTGATTTTGGGCTTTGATATAATTTGGACAATTCTTTTCTTGTCACACTTGTGTGTGCTCCCTTGATTTAATTGGTGTTTTGTCCACATTGTATCTCATTTGGTTCTTGAAAGTGTTGTCCTTACATATTTACTATGTATATTTTATGGCATGCTTACTTTCTATGTTCAAATATGTAGGATAATCTCCATCAAATCCTAAATGGCTAAGATGTGCATGAAATTCAATTTCATATCAAGATGGACATATTAATGTGGAGTTTGTCCTATGTATTGTAGTTGCGCTAACTACTTTGGACCCAATGAGTTTGGGTACCATTTTGTACTTAAATTTGTTTTAGGTACATTGGAGATACATTGGAAACTTGTCTCAATTACAAGGAGGGAGACCTCATCATGTGCCTTCTTGAGCCAAGCTTGAATGATCATGAACTCCTACCTCCTACTTCATCAATGCTATCTCGGTAACAAGTATCTACCTCATGCTTACATTTCTAGCTCTCAACCTTGTGTAGATTGCAATTTGGCATGAGTCCCTCTAGTTGCATTTGACGTGGTTTTTGCAAAGTTCCTTTCCAAACATCTTTATTGCAAATATGAGCAAGCCGGGATGATTACATAGTAAGAGGAATATATAATCATTCTCATGATTCATCAATTCCAAATATGTTAATCTAGCAAAATTGGTCTCATATGCAAAATCGATGAATTTTCAAAATCATTTGTCATTTGTGAGAGTTGTTACCTTTCCCGAAGCATCTCAACTATCACTCATCTCTAGTGGATATTTGTGATGTGTTGGTGTTGGAAGTTCATCTATATCTCTCTAAGATAAAATTGAGCTTTGTGCTATGCTTTTAAGCAAAAATTCTTAGTGAGGTATTTATGATTTCCTTGTGGATATCATATTTTTTTTCTAGTACCTATTTTGTGTGTGCATGCTTCTTTGTGGACTTAGTGCCTACTTAGAAACTTATATACATGAGAGTAGGTACATCTTTAATTGGTATTCAAAATCTTTAGTGATCACCTTTTTTGCTCTCTTATTTCTTTGGTGATCTCTAAAAGGCACAAGCTTTGCACTTGATTTGGTATTCTCTTTGCCTCTTAATAAGCTTGTGAACCTATTCGAGTTGTGTTCTTTGGTGTGATTGTATGCGAAATACATGATATGCACTATGCGCATCATATTTTGAAAGACTATCGTGATGCCTAGGCTCATCCTTGTTTTAGTCTCCTAAAATGTATTTCCATGTCACACCCATCCTTTCTCGGTTGAGCAAGCCTTTAATTGTCACATCTCTTTCTTTTTGCTCTCTTGGTTGTTTTTATCATAATATCTTCTTGTGTCCAATTGGTTTTTGGATCCTTTGATCGCTTGCCTAGTTTGTGAATGCATCTTTCGTTTTGCAATTGGTTTCTTTCTATTTGATTTCGATTGGTATCTTTCTTTTGCATTCTTTGGATCCTCAATATAATTTGATCCCCTCCATCTATTCTTCATTGGATATATGCATTTGATTTCACTGATATCATGAGAAATGCATAATTTATGGGGGAGCTCTTATTATATTGGCCTTCTAGATTTTTCGCCCATTTCGGCAATGGATGCCAATGGGGGAGAGATTTAGAGGGGTTTTAAGGGAATTTTGGTTCTCTTGTATGTTTGCTTAGTGTGTTGCATGGTTGTCTCTTGCATGCTTTGCTTAGTGCATTGCATGGTTGTTTAATTCCTTATATAAACCCTCGTAAAAAGGATTGTCAATCCATATGGACTAATATTTGTGTTGAGCATATTGCAAGTATGTCTTGAAGATGTCAAGACATCACCCATATGAAGATAGATGGGAGCATATTGCAAGTATGTCTTGAAGATGTAAAGACATCACCTATATGAAGATAGATGGGATGATACGAGATTGATCAAGATGTTGATCAACACACGAAGCTACAAGATGTACCAAGTGGATCATGTATCTCTTGGATGGTAAGCCATTGTCCATATAGCTTTGTGAACTAACCCAAATGTGTGTGGTATCTATATGTTGGGTTAGGTATCTTTCCATGGGCTTGCAACAAGAAGAACATCTCATAGAGCTCATGTAGGATGATGTCATGCGGTGTTCGTCATCAAGGTTAAGAAGTGCAAGACCAAGAGAAGCATTTCGGAGATATCTTATGCTTGTAGCTTGGAGATTGACATGAAGACGAAGCTAAGCGAGGCTCTCCCACAATGGCGTATGGGGGAGTATTTGGAGAAGTCTTCATCAAGCATGTGCTAGCAAGAGCAATCAAGAAAGGTGGTCCACTTGGAGAGATCAAGACCGTCATCGTCTAGCTCAAGTGGATTGCTCAAGTCAAAGGTTTGTTCTTGATAGGGCTATAGGATAGATAGGCGTACTATCAAGAGGGGCTCTCGAGTGAGTAACTTGATCGCATCTTTGTGGAGAGCTCAAACCTTTGCAATCTTGGCATATCATTTTTCTTGTTTCTTATTTGGCTTTTCTCATTGTGAGGTTTCAGAGCTTGTTGTGATCTTCATAACAAGCTCAAGGTCATAAAAAACAAAATTCGTATGAAAAGCTTCTTGGTTTTTGATGTTGGAGGTTTTACCGGTTGTTCCTATTTTGAGAGGTTTCATGTTTCCCCATTTGGTTTTAACCTCCCATCTTGGACTATGATGTTTCTCTGCATTATCTTGTAGAGTTCTTTGTTGTGATTCCAACGAGCCAAAAATCATCGAAAACGGAGTTCGGATGGTCAAGATATTGTCGTTTTCGTGTTGGTATTTCTGCAGTTTTTGGGAGTTCGGAAATTTCCGACCCGGGGTCGGAAATTTCCGAATCGCGCGGATTTCAGTACTGTTTTCGCCCAGAAAACTTCGGAGATCTTTCCGGAAATCTCCGGGGATCGGAAATTTCCGACAGGTCGGAAATCTCCGATCTAAGCTGCTGTAACGGCTAGAATTGTGGGATGGGTATAAATATCCCTCTCCTTCTTCTTCCTTGGGTTAGCACGACTTTCCCCTCTCTCTTCCACCATTGTTGACCTTGAAAAGCTTGCCCCCTCTCAATTCCTCCCATGATTCTTTCATATCTTTGAGGGAAAAGTGAGAGGAGATCTAGATTTACGTTTTCACGAATCCGTCTCTCCTCTAAGTGAGGGGAACCTAGTGGATCTAGATCTAAGAGTTCCTTTGTGGTTCTCCTTCTTTGTTCTTCCTCTCTTCTCCCCCCACAAGCATTAGTTGCTTTTGGTGGGATTAGGGAGTGAGGGATTTGACTCCTTTGTGATTTCTTTGTTCTTCCTCTCTCCTCCCCCCATAAGCATTAGTTGCTTTTGGTGGGATTTGTGAGTGAAGAACTTGTGTTCTTGCCATTGCATCGGTTGCATCGGTTTGAGCCCTCCACGTGATTCGTGGTGGTGAAATTCGTGAGCTTGTTACTCTTGGGTCTTTGGACCCTAGACGCCTTAGTGGCCGGCCTTTGTGGCGGAGACCTTTTGTGGTCGGTTGGGACCTTTGTGGTCAAATTGGACCTGTTGTGGTCAAGACCTTTTGTGGTCATTTGGGAGCCCCCAATTCGGTTGTGGGTGTGTGCCCCAAGGTAGTTGTACGGGATTGTTCTCCGCCCCAAAGGAGTTCATAGTGGAAGGTGAACCCGGACCTTTGTGGTCGAGTTCATCGGAGAATAAGGTGAGGCCTTTGTGGCGTTGAGTTGGACCTGTGGTGGTCACTCACACCTCTCTAACGAGACGTACTCCCCTAAGAAGGAGGAACTCGGGAATACATCCTCGTCTCCGCGTGCCTCGGTTATCTCTATACCCGAGCTCTTTACTTATGCACTTTACATTGTGATAGCCTTCGTGCTTGAAGTCATTTACATTGTGATAGCCTTCGTGCTTGAAGTCATTTACCTTGTTATCACTTTGTTGCTTGTCTTGCTTAGCATAAGTTGTTGGTGCACATAGGTTCACCTAGTATATTTAGGTTGTGTTATTGATAAGTTAAACACTAAGTTTTATTCCGCATTTATCAACCCTAAATTGTAAAAAGTGTACCTCGCCTATTCACCCCCCCCCCCCCTCTAGGCGACGTCTTTCCTTTCACTATCCTATTAACAAGATGCCACAGTGTTAGTCCTGTTTTCTGCTGTTTTTGGTTTCAGAAAAGTTGTTCTGGAAATATTCTCGGAATTGGACGAAAGAAAAGTCAAAACTCCTATTTTTCCCGGAAGGATCCAGAAGACCAAAGAGGAGACGAAGTGGGGCCACGAGGCGGCCACACCACATGGCGGCGCGCCCCCCCTCTAGCCGTGCCACCACATGGTGTGGGCCCCTCGGGCGCCCACCTACGTTGCCCTTTCGCCTATAAATACCCCCCGACGGAAAAACCCTAACAAGCCGAACACTTTTCCACGAAACATCCCGTAGCCGCCGCCGTCGTCAACCCTAGTTCGGGAGAGTTCAGAAGCTTTTCCAGGCACCCTGCCGGAGAGGGGAATCATCACCGGAGGGCTCTACATCACCATGCCTGCCTCCGGACTGATGCGTGAGTAGTTCATCCTTGGACTATGGGTCCATAGCAGTAGCTAGATGGTTGTCTTCTCCACTTGTGCTATCATGTTTAGATCTTGTGAGCTGCCTAACATGATCAAGATCATCTTATTGTAATGCTACATGTTGTGTTTGCTGGGATCCGATGAATAGTGAATACTATGTCATTTGCTTCATTATATATCATGTGTATGTTGTTTATGATCTTGCATACTCTCCGTTACTAGTAGATGCTCTGGCCAAGTAGATGCTTGTGACTCCAAGAGGGGGTATTTATGCTCGATAGTGCGTTCAGTCTCCATTTAAGTCTGGGGGAGTGACAGCAACCTCTAAGGTTGTGGATGTACTGTTGCTACTAGGGATAAAACAGTGATGCTTTGTCTAAGGATAATTGTGTTACTTACACTACACACTTTACTTAATGCAATAATCTGTTGATTGCAACTTAATACTGAAGGTGGATTATTAGTCATAGATGTGGTTGGAACGGTCTATGAATCTTGTTGTAATGCCCAAATGAATCTCATACTAGACACCATGACAAGTATATGCATCATTATGTAGTTCTTTATTTTGGTAATTCCCAGCTGTAATTTGTTTACCCACACGTATGCTATTATTTATTATGGAGAGACACCACTAGTGAACTGTGGACCCCGGTCCATTCTTTTACATTGATAATACAGCCTACTGCAAACATTGTTCTCTTTTATTCTCTGCAAACAAACATCATTTTCCACACTATACGTCTATTCCTTTGTTTTCAGCAAGCCGGTGAGGTTGACAACCTCACTGTTAAGTTGGGGCAAAGTATCTTGGTTGTGTTGTGTGCAGGTCCCTCATCAGTTACACGCCAAGCTCTTTTCTGGCGCCGTTGACACCTTCAGAAGCATCTTCATCTCCTACTGGTTCGATAACCTTGGTTTCATAACTGAGGGAAACTTGCTGCTGCACTCATCATACCTTCCTCTTGGGGTTTCCCAACAACACCATCGCGTGCATCAATGAGGAATCACTCCTTCAATATGGCCCTCAGATTTTGCGCGTTCGATCAAGATGGCCAACACATCAGCCACTATATTAAATGGCATTGGCGATAACGGGTCACCCTGTCTAAGACTTTTTTCGTTTGAAAGTATTTGCCAGTGTCATCATTGACCTTAATGTCTACACTTCCTCTCGAAACAAAGCTATCTATTAACGCACACCACTCCTGATAGAAGCCTTTCATTCTAAGGGTTTGTTGGAGGAAAGCCCATTTGACTTTATCATAAGCTTTCTCAAAGTCAATTTTAAGGATTACCCCATTCAGTTTTTTCCTATGCAGCTCGTGGACAGTTTCATGTAGGATCGCAACTCCATCCAGGATGTTACGGCCTTGCATGAAAGCCGTCTGAGACGGACGATCCACATGATCTGCCACACTGTTTAGTCGAATCGTAGCCACTTTGGTAAAAAAAAATTAAAACTACCGTTAAGGAGGCATATAGGTCGGAATTGTTGAATCCTTTCTGCCTCGGTAACCTTAGGTAATAAAATTATCTCACCAAAATTGAGCCGAAACAACACTAGTTGTCCAACATGAAGACAAGCGAACAGTTGCATAAGATTAGGCTTGATAATGTCTCAAAAGTTCTGATAGAACTCGGCCGGGAAACCATCAGGCCTAGGTGCGGAGTTATGCTTCATTTGGAAAACTGCCTTTCTCACTTCTTCCTCTTAGTAGGGGTTAGTGAGAAGGCCATTTTCCTCGTCTGAAACCTGGGGTATATCCTCTGTTTGGGCCTCATCCTCAGTGAAGTTTCCTTCCTCTGGGGCCCCGAACAGGCCCTTATAGTAATTTGTAATATACGACTTTAGTTGTTCTTGGCCTTCAAACGTCCCTTCATCCTGGACAAGAGAATGAATATGCTTTTTCCTGTGTCTGCCATTGGCAATACTATGGAAATAGCGAGTATTCGAATCCCCTTCTAGGATAAATTGGGCTTTGGAACGCTGATACCTTTTAACTCCTCCTCGCGAAGTATAGTTGCTATCTGTGCATTGGATTGGCTCTTAAGCTCAGTCTCTTGTGCGGATAGTAACCTAACTTCTGCTAACGCTTCCAGAGCATCAATAATCGAGGAAATTCGTGTCTTCTCTTTTTTAAGTAAACCAGTCGTATGGCGAGCCCATCCAACAAGGTGTGTGCGTAAAGCACGAATCTTTGTTGTTCCACCACTGGATAGGCGAATCACCCGCAACTAGTCTTTCCCAAATTCTATTAACCATCTCATGGAAACCCTCTCTGTGTAACCACCCAAGTTCAAACTTGAACCGTGGTTTACACAGTGGTCTAGGAGTTCCAGTGGTCAATAGAATGGGAGCATGGTCTGACAGACCCTAAATACGTTCTAGAGCCCGTACCGACACCAATGGGAATTTAGATTCCCATTCCGTATCCATCAGTACGCGGTCTAGTTTCTCGTATGTAGGTTCCGGGAGCGAATTAGCCCAAGTGAACTGTCTCCCCACCATTGTAATTTCTCGCAAGTTCAAGCTATCAATGACTGCATTGAACAAGAGAGGCCAACGGTTGTCGAAACGACCTCTACTTTTCCCAAATGGAAAACGTAGCAAATTGAAATCCCCTCCAATGATAAGAGGGTGTGGATTATCTTTTGCTAAGTTTACCATTTCAACGAGAAAGGAGGTCTTTGCCACTTCCTGGGCAGGCCCATACATGGCTACAAGACTCCAAATGAAATTGTCTGATTTGTTACGGATGTACATTTTAATATGAAAATCACCATCCATAACATCCAGCACTTCCATGGTATCAGTCCTGGTGCCAAGTAAAATACCTCCAGTGCGGCCATGAGGGGGACGTGAGTACCAATCAAACTCTATACCGCCTGACAACCGGTTCAAAAGTGATTGCGAGAACTCACGTCTACCCATCTCCGAAATAGCTAAGAAATCCAAATTATGTTCCCGAATAGAATCAACAAAGTGCAAATGTTTAGCCAAGTCACCAAGACCTCTGCTATTTGGAAATATACCATTCATTGGGAAACTATGGGGGATTTGGATGACATAGACTGTTTCCGGGCCTTGCTAGAGGAAGATTTGGATTTTTGACCAGAAGGTTTTAACTCATACAATGAGCTCAATACGTCATCATCCAAACCTCCCTCCAACACTTCACCAACTAGATGAGAAAAAAGCTTACCATCTGATGTGGCAATCGCTTCATCTTCATCCATATAGGTGGCTGACAACCCAGTCGAGACTTTAGGAATAACCGTGAAACGGTCGAATTCCATATGTCTCAAGACTTTAGTTGAAACAAGAATTTCCTTCTTACTACTACCAAGATTAACACCTACACTACTAAGCTTAGAATGTATCGACTTAGGCGAAAAAGAATGAAAAGATTTCGAATTCATCTCCATACCAGAAAAGTCCAAGTTGTGCGCCGCTTTGCGACGCATGGCCTTCGTCATGGAGTCATCATCGATCACGGAAGCTCCATCCACCTCCACCCCAAACCTCTCACTGCGACGAGCTGGAGGTGTAGATGGCGTGATAAAGCCTCCCACAGAAAGAGTCACCACTAGGGCTGCGGTGACAGGGGTCGGCCAAGGCAAAGTAGCAGCCGACCCCGCCGAACCAGCAGCGACAAGTGGAGGAACCGGAGGCGGGTGGGTCTGAGTCGGAGTCGAGACCACACCTGCCTCGACAGCGTCATGGACCAGACCATCCGCAAGAGGCTGTGGTGAAGAAGATGCCTCCCCGGAGACCGGCCCCAAGCTGTCAACCTGACAGGAGAGCATGTCGAAGAAGATTTCCTGCCCGCCTGGCGTGGGAGGGCCGAGATCAGTGGCCAGGGGAGGCGCACAACCCGCCCCAGCGTCCAGCGCAGCGTCGCCCAGAGCGCCGCACGACGCGCAGCTGCCCAGCCCAGCATCAGCCGCGGCCGCGAACACGCTGCTGTGAACCGGCCGTGGGCCAGCGGCCTCAACTGCGGCCTCCGACCCGACCAGCAGCCCAGCAGAAGAGGTGAGCAACGACGGCCCACAGGAGGCAGCCCTCACAAGCTCTGCGTTGTCAGACAACGGTATCAACTCCAGAATCGGGCGCAGCAAGGTCGGTGAAGTATGGCAGATCATCTCCACAATCTCCTGTCCTCTCGGAGTGGTCGGGCGGGAATTATATGGAGTAACAGCCCTCAAAGTCCTGCCATGAGCCCTAGGAGCCATAGACGTGGTAGCAGCGGGAGTCCCCGTAGAGGTAGTGCCATCCACCTCCATGTTGGAGGAAAGTGAACTCAGATGGTTATCCTGACCCAAAGAGTCATCCATACCGTGTCCATTACCTCCCTCATCATCGGTGTCATCGCTCTTATGCAACCAAAAGAAGGGTACCAAGTTCGGATCCTGAATAAAATCCGCAAGCTCACGACTAAAATAGAACCCATATTGCTTGAGTTTCACCACACACGAAGCCCCAACATATGGACCATCATCCCCACACGCTTCTCAAGCACACTCGAGTCCAACATGCCCACCAAAATGCGAACAATTCCACGACTCTGGTAAGTAACAAGATCGACATCCAGAGTAGTCCCAATGAGGCTTCCGACCGCCCAAAAGCCAAGGAAGTGTCTCATAGCATACGGTACTCCCTGCACATGAACCCAGACCTTCTCCAGCACTTTAATCGGAGCAATCTCTTCATGAGACTTCCAAACCGAAATAGAGGCCTGAGAATTAAAAGACGGAATATTAAGCTGATAACCGTCCACCCTGTGAAGATCCTCAGCAGACGGGAACCCAATGAGAAAAGCATCCTCGCCATGGGGTAAAGCTTCCCACGTCCACTGTGCGGAGTGACACATCCTAGCCATCAAGTTCTGAATAGCAGCAGCGGGGACCGGGTCACCCACAATCGTGACCAGCGCGGCGAGCATGTGGGAATCAGATGAGGCTTGAAAACACTGTCAGGAAATTGCACAAACATCGTCTCCTCCTTGCCATATCCCGTAGTGAAAGCAGTAGGTCTGGGGAGTCGCAACGTGGGACACCTGAAGGTGGGGTGAGCCGCGGTATCACAAACTAAACAGTAATGCTTCACCGGGCATGCTTTAGTGACATGAGAATCCGCCAAACACGTAAAACATTTGGTGACTTTTTTAGCTTTACTGTTGCCCCCTGGCCCTGACTCGGACTGCTGTAACGGATCTGTATCTGCTGCACCTACCGCTGCCGCACCCGAGACCACCGCATCTAGGTTAGCAACCACGCCCGGGATGGGAGGCGGCGGCACAAACACTGGCTGGCCCTGAAAAACACCGAACGGAGGAACCCCGGAATGCTGAACCAAAGGTTGCTGAAACCATTGTTGTTGAAGAAATGGGGGGCGCATCCCCGGCTGCACTCCCGAAGGCGGCTGCTGAACCTGTTGCTAAGAAGGTTTATTCTTCTTCCGCTTAACACGAGGTGCCACCTGGATTGCTGCCATTGGAGGTTGCATGACCTGTTGTTGGTAAGCCGGATACCCGGGGTTGATGAAAGGAGCCAATGGCGGTGGTTGGAACTGCAATTGCTGCTACACCGACGGCATGTACGCCGGTGGACTAAACTGTCCAGAGGGAGGCTGCAGGGGCTGGAACACAGGAGGAGCCGAGCTCGCCCCCGCCGCTGTCCCCTCTGAGGAAGAAGATGGCGGGAAGGAGCTGCCCCGTGCCGGAGGTCGCCATGGGCGTGGACGCAGGAGGCTGCGGTCGATACTGAGCCCCCGCCGGCTGCTGCAGGCGAGGCGCGGGCATCCTGGGGCCGAGACCTTGCGGGGGACGCTGCGGAGCTCCCGGCGCACTCATCGCCGGCGTCGAGGAGGACGCAACGATAGCGAACGAGCGAGTCCCCCGGAGAGGATGCACGGGCGTGACCGCGCTCGGGAGAGGTGCGCTGACGGGAGCAGAGGTCATGGACGAAAGACTCGATGCAGCGAAGAGCTCGTGGCGGTGACGGAGGAGTCGAAGACGAATCGAGGGTTCGAGCAGTCGGACGGTTGCGCAACCAACAGAATCCAAAACGACGACGCAGTTGTTCCCATGCTTCTGGACGGCTCGGATCCTCCGCCTGGCACTGGGGCCCACCCAGCATGGATCCCGATATTTGAACTCGCGCAGCCGCAGTCAGAGGCGGTGTTGGCGGATCGGCGTTGACTGCCGTTACCACGTCCACCGTCATGCTGTTCCTCGCCGCAGCCACCGGAGAGCTCGCCGCCAGCGTCTTGCTCGCCTCCATGGCTTGTCGATGAAGATTCCTAGGATCGGCGGTGGCGTGACCCGTCTAGGCGGCAATGGACCTTGCCACGCGCCCATCCTCGGTGGCGACTTGGTAACATGCGCCCAAGTCGGAGGGGACGGCGGATCGTGGCGGCGCGACACCCTGCACTCCATCCTCCTTGGCTCCCTGCACACACGAAAGTTGTTAGGTTGCTCACCTGAGGTCGTCGGAGACTCCGCCTCCCAAAATTGGCTCGCCGCCGTCGGGAATCCGGCATCCACCCAGAAGTCATAAACCAGCTCCGCCTTGGAGCGTCTCTCGCCGCGTGGAAGCGCTGGCTCGTCTAGCGATTCCTTGGCCACCCTCACGGAGACGTGCTCTTCGTCGAAGCCGTCGAGGCCGGACGGGTCAGCAGTCAGGTCCTCGACGCATGCGAAGCGCGAGCCCGAGCACACCGCGTCGCAAGCAGGAGGGGCAAGAGTTAGCCAGCGGCGTACACCTCCCCTAGATGCTGGCGGCGAGATTGCCCTGTTGTTTCAGAACTGGCCGGCCGGACGTGCGCCGCGGGCATCAGGCGGATCGCTAGAGCTCATCGTCTCCCCTTCCTTTATTCTTTGGGGGAGAATTTCACTTCCCCGGCCTCTGAACCAACTAGGGATGCACACGGCTTTTTAATTATGAGTATAAGGATTTTTTTTTTTGGTTAATAACCAAGCCTGATCCTCAGGATAGATTGCATGAGTATCAGGAAGGCCTGATCCTCAAGTATAAATAGGAACCTAAATTCGCGTCCCTGGGGACTTGAATCTGGGTGTTAGGTTTGTACATTCACTCCCCCAACAAATTGAGCTAAGCTCCACTCCCTATTTGCGTCCCGTATGGGAAGACGCCGTCGCAATTAAGAAATTGGGGAGTGGTTGGCTCCAGCCGTAGCCCCAATACCAAATAAAATATAACATTATTTATTCATAAAAAATATTCTGGTACATATTTTAATCATACTCCTGTCTAGGCCGGTAGTATTCATCCGAGTAGTCGTCGAACTCGCCGCCGTCATCGCCATCGCTGGCGTCGGACGCCGCGCGCGGCACGAAACTCGACGGTGGAGAGCGCCGCAGCGGTGGGTGCGGCGGCGACATGTTCCGCAGTTGCTACAACCTAGGCCGGCGTCGCCATCGAGTGCGCGGTAGGCCGCCTCCTCCTTCCGCCACCACGTCGCGGTGGCGTCCGCGGGAGCCGAAGGTTGGATCCTGCCGTCGGGCGGCTGCAACCTTTCCAGGGACACGAGCACGGCTGCGCGCTTGCCCAGAACATCATGTGGGTCACCGGCAAGTTTGACCTAATGCGCGGCCGCAGCATATTCCGGCGCCACATGCCAGCCCGACTGCGGCTACGCGAGCCGGAGAAGGCCGCGCAGAGGAGAGGGTTGAGGGCGGCTACTGCCGCTGCCGCTGTCGTCCTTCGTCGGCTAGAAGTGGGGGTAGCGCAAGCGGGGGCTGTCGCCGGCCGCGATGTGGTCCATGACGCTCTAGAGCTTCCGGCCACCCCACCATAGCCGACGACTGGCCTCGTTAAAGTTCACCGGAGGCGGGTCGTCCCCGTAGTACCTGGCGAGCTGCCTCTCCCGCCGGTTGATGAAGAAGGCGTCCCAGGTCTCGTTGTTGTCGGGGTCCTAGGCGGTGTCGATCCGCTGCTCTGGCGTGAGCTCGAGGTAGTAATGGTTGGTGATCGCCACCCAGCGCGCCGTACCTTGAGGAACCGGAGGGACAGGAACGCCGTCGGCGCTCAGCCTCCAGCCGACCGGGACACGGTATCCCGGCTGATGGGTTCGTAGCATAGAAAACAAAAAAATTCCAACGGTAAGAACAGCCAAGTCACCAAGATCTAATCTAGTAGATGTGAGAAACGGGTAAGCCAGGTACCAAGAGAACTAACCCTCGAAAACCGTAAGTGTTTTGAGAATAATTCTCGTGGATGATGTAGTCGTTCACTCACTGATCTCAAGATCGTGAAGATGTGCGCTGCAACGGGCAGCGCCTCCGTACTCGGTCACACGTACGGCTTGATGACGACCTCCGTTCCCTCGATCCAGCGGGGCAGCGGAACTAGTAGAACCACCGGAAACTCCAGCAGCACGACGGTGTGGTGTGGTGGAGAAACTAATCGGCCATGGCTTCACCAAGCGATGGCTGGAAGGTGGAGCAGCGGGAGGAGGGAGAGAGAGGAAAGTGTGTGTGAGAGAGGGAGCTCACACCCCTCTTTATATAGGAGGGGGAGGCAGCCACGAATTTGGAGTGCCCCCACCTCTCCCCACATCATGTGAGTGGAGTCTCCACTCAACCCACTCATTCTCTCATTAATTCCCACTCAAAATTCTAAGGGTTTTTCTTTATTAAATAAAACAATTTCATTTCTTTTTAATATTTGTTAATTCTATTAACAAACATTAACAATTACCACCTTGGTTCATTTGTTAATCCTATTAACAACCATTGTGATATCACCGAGAGGGCCCAGAGTATATCTCTCCGTCATCTGGATGGACAAATCCCACTTCTTGATCCATGAGCCTCAACTAATACTTTCGGAATACCCAACGACACCTTTATAGTCACCCTGTTACGGTGTGACGTTTGATTTTATCAAAGCATTCTTCCGGTGTTAGTGATTGACATGATCTCATGGTCTAAGGATTAGGATTACTTCGCATGCTTAGTAAAACAATGTAAACTTAATGACTTGATCGCATTGCTATACTTAATTTGGGTGTGTGTTCATCACATCATTCTCCTAATGATGTGATCCCGTTATTTACAACATCCAATGTTCATGATCAGGAAACCTTGATCATCTATTAATCAACAAGCTAGTTAAATGAGAGGCTTTACTAGGAACTCTTATTTGTTCATTAGTCACACATGTATTAATGTTTCCGATTAATACAATTCTAGCATGAGAAATAAACATTTATCATAAATATGGAATAAGATAATAACCACTTTATTATTGCCTCTCGGGCATATTCCTTTCACCGGCGGACAGGGGTAGTTGGATGCGAAGAGCAACCCCGCCGCGAGCAGGGGTAGTGTGGGGATGTTGGGAGAAGCCATGGCCGTGTGAGAGTGAGCTTAAAGATCTGAGGAGTGGAATGCCAATGGCGGCCACGCCTACATATAGCGCGGGAAGCGGCGGGAACGCGCGGGAAGGCAAGGCGGGAACGCGGTGGCAGGGATTTTCACCGCCGCGTGTCCGTCGAAGGGACGCGTCACCAGACTGTCAGACTGCCATAGCTGGCCCGCAATGGAACACGCGTTCATCTGGCGCCCCCGCTTGCCCCCCTTTGGATTGGGTTCGGCCTGGCGGCGCCGGAGTTCTGTTTGGGCCGAGTCGGCGTGATTAAGGAAATAGGGGCCGCGGTTGGACGAGTTTTTTGGCGCCGGCGCCACCCATAGGCCTATGGGGGGCCTTGGGGGGGGCGGTGGGGGTGGAGTGGGGATGCTCTAATATCCATGCCGAAAAATATTAATCGGACTACGGGCATCTCCAGCGGCCCGACACAAACGGACTTCCGCGGTCCATTTTCGTCCAGAAATGTCCGGGGTTGGGAAAAACCCAGCCCAACGGCCCGACGCAAAATGTCCAAGCTGTCCGCGGCGACGCAAACACGTCCCAACGCGTGTCCTCCTCCCTTTGACTGGGCCCGCGTGTCAGCGACCGCGGCGCTCGCTTCGTCTCCCGAGGCTGCGACGACTCGGGACAAAAGGCTGTGCCCCGCCGCTTCCTTGTCCGCGCCGCCGCCATCAATGGCGATGCGCCACTGCCCACCACCTTCCGTATCAGCGCCCGCCATCAATGTCTTGGAAGACCACGTCCTCGGCCTCCCTTATAAGGGACGACGAGGCCACCACCCCACGCTCACACCCCAGAACTCCATCTCTCCATCTCCAGCTCGCCGCCATGGAGATACGACACCGCCGCGCTCTCCTGCCCGACGACCTCCACAGCGACGTGCAGTTCCACCCACGGTGCGAGTGGTGGGATCGCCCAGGCTTCGAGCGCGACGCGAGGAGGCGCGCCGTACTCCATGGGGAGCGCGACTTCGCCTACGGCGTTGTCGCTGTCCGGGCGCCGAACGCGGCGCAAGGAGGCGCGCCGGAGTGGGAGCTGCAGCCGGAGCACGAAGAGGAGGAGGAGGAGCCCGCCGCCATGGACGAGGACGTCCTGCCTGTGGCGGAGTTCCAGCCGCCCGGGCTCAGCGAGGTGGAGCCCTCCAGCTTGCCATTGACGAGAGCAACCTAGAGGAGATCAGCCGCTGGGACGGCCTCCTCCCAACGCTAAGAGCCTCCGCCTTCGAGACAGACGGGGCGTCCAGCTGCCGCCGCCGCCTCCGAAGACGGAGGTCATGGAGCCGTCTCCGCGCACTGCCGATTGGTGGACGCCATGGCCGGAGGCGTCCTCCTCCTCCCAGCCACCACCGCCTCCTCCTGCTCCAGTGCCTGCCGCGGCATGGTACTTCCCCTGGGACCCGCCGGTGTTCTACGACCTCACCGGCGACAGCGACGAGGACTAGACGCCGACGATGAAGCCCTAAGGCTTTTTTATATTTTCGTTTTTCATTATGTCTTTATTTTTAGTCCAAAAATGTAATATATATCTATTAGTAAAAAAATTTAAAAGATTATGCGTCGCACCGCTGGGCTGGGGGCGCCCCAAACGGACAATGGGGCGGACAGAGCCCATTTTCTGTCCGTGGCCCGACGAAACGGACCAAAATGGACACGATTTGGTTCCAAAATGCGTCGGGCCGCTGGAGATGCCCTAACGTCTTAGAACACAATTTTCAAATCATAGGGACAGTACCAAATCCAAATAATTGTTCAAATCACAAATAAATACAAAGAAAATCAAATTGATAAAATGATAACTATGCCCCACATAATTGTTACTTATGCTCAGATCATCATGAATTTGGTCCACTACGCTCAATTCTATCACGAAGTTGGTGATGTGTAAAGATGTAAATGGAGGATGGATTGGATCGGAATTTTCTTATATTATACTCCCTTCATTTCTCTGAATATAAAGTGTATATTTTCTGCACAAATATTAGACATGGGCACTACAGTGGATTCATTTATTTTTGGAAAACTGATAGAGATGAGTTTCTAATAGTAGTAATTTGTAATATCACTCCATCCCAAATTGGGTCTCATTTTTGGATGGGTAAAAATTTCCATATATCACAATACACCCTACATGTTGGAATTTTCCTCACAAAACTATACACCTTACATAAATCTTTTCATCGAATTCGGAGTGTAACGGATAATAACTGGTTACGGGATCTGAACTTCCGAAGGTGGATATTTGTGATCGTGGATTCAAATGAAAACGGAGCGGACTCGGGGCGGAAAAATTAACCAGATAGGTACGCGCATAAGTAAACCCCACCCCCTCCTCCTTTTTGAAAACACAATTTTGGGGAAGGTTCTAGGGTTTTCTCCCAAGTCCGGAGGAGATCTAATTCCTAGATCAAATATCTCTATCTCTCTCCCATGTGTTGGGGTTCTCTCCACCTATAATACACCAGCATGTCCTTGCCCTGGCACGGTGAAGCCCTGCTGGACTCTACCGGACTTGTGCGAACTATCGGTGGGGTTAGACGTTGCAAAATGTTTGGCCCACACTTTGGTGGATCCAGATGGCTCGGCGCCGCATCGACGGCATTCTCACCTCCCTGCGTGGACGTGAGAATCTTTTACGGGCTTCACATAAATTGTCATCAACACCACATCCACTTCAGCGTGTTGGTTACCAATCAGATATATCTCGGCTTGTACATTCATAGTAGATCTTGGTTGTTACCGTAGGTTGGAAAATTTTAAATTCTGCACATAACCATTTAACTTATACTCCAGTAGAAAGTGGAGTAGAAAGAGAAAACACCATGCGATCTAGACTTAACAATAAACATAGTGTAGCCCTTGGTACTTTTACACGATGTTTGAATATCAAATGTGCCACCTTGAACAAACAAGATCATCTTGGCTGTCACTAGATGATAATATAACACATACATTCAGTTTATCCTGGTGAGATAACCAGAGAGATGTAAAAAATATAGTGGATCTTGAATTTTGTTGTCACTATCCAATCATCACCACCATGTTACTCCAACTTATATATACACACGCCCCCCCCCCCCCCCTACACACACACACACACACGTCCTTGCATACAAGTGTGGTCAAAACAAGTACTTAAGAACATGGTACATAATATGCATATATCAGTACATCTTAACATATAGGAATTACATAGACGAAAGTAATCATGTAGGGCAACTCGTATGGTACTAAAACAATGGTAGCATGAGAGAGACATAGAGATCAATCTACTGCCAAAAACCCATAGTCCAGAGGTGGAATATCTCCTCTTCATCATGGTGTTGATAGAGATGATGTTGGAGAGGGTGGAGATCCACCCGGCAGCAGCGGCGTTTCCCGCTCAAAACTTTTTTGGTTCTGGCTCTGTTTCGTGGTTTCTCTGTTTCTCGCCCGCCTCTTCTCAGGATGCGTCGGGGAACCCTTATATACGCGTTTTAGATCAAGACCATAAATTAGGGCTTTGGATGGACGACCGAGGATGCTCGAGGACGGAACGAGCATGGATGGCGCGACCTGGCCCCTGGCCGCGCCACCTGGTGCTTTTCGGCCCCCGAGCTCCGTTTGCAATGTTCAAATGCTCCAGGTCATCATCTTGGAGAAATAATAACCCTAAAAAAATTTCCAGCCCCATTTGACTTTGTTTAGGTCCCGATGTTCTATAGAGTTACAATCCAAATAAAGGGGATCATTGGTAAATCCTCTAAAATCAATATAAAACATGGATATATGATCTTATATGATACAAATATGTGGAAACTTGTGTATTAAAACTACAACGTTCATGTATGCATTTTACATGCATCAAATGTGAAGATAATTATGTGTCACCATGAATGACCTATGCTATCCGGCTCATTGCACCGTTATCTATTGATATGAACTAAACCCAAGTAAAATCACAAGATTCCTAAGATGAGTGAAGAAAACAAGAGCTTGACGGCAAGTTTTCACAACCCAAAGAAAAAACTCTCCGTATTCGGTAACGCCTAAAGAAGACGAGGCGCCTAGGTGCAAATCTCGGCGTAATAATCTTTCACGGGCATATAGTGGGAAGAACTTTGAGTTGGTTTTAATTTATCGAGGTCATCACACTAACACCCCCACCTAAATAACATATAGCTATTTTCACATATTTATTCTTAATAGAGCAAGCTATGGTGAGAATTCGAGGATCCCCGAGTTTTTCACGAATTGTTTCTTTGAAAGAATAATTAGCAAGCAAGTAGATATATCTTTATTATGAATATTTCTTTTCTTTATAGGAATGGCCTTCATATATTTAGAATAAGGAGAAATTTTAATATCATTAGTCAAAAGAATTTGTAAAACGATGTTTCTTATAAAGAGAAAAATCTCATAAATTTCTATTCATTTTTAGGTTTATTTGACTGATTACGAAAATGCATAGATTTCTGCACCAAAGATTTTTTTATTTACCATGCCTCTTAGCAAAAAAAATCTTTTTTATATCATATTTTCTCTTACTTAAGAAATTTTTCAGCTGCTACTTCATCCTCCTTATTAGAAGTATCAACACGGAGAGTATCATTATCATTATAACGAGGAGATTCATTATCATCTTTCAGTTTAGCATCAGAAATAAAAAATTGTTAGGATTGCCAACAAATAAGTGTGAGGTTCTTTACAATTACATAAATTTTTAGTTTTTTCCTTTGTAGGAGAACTAGAGCCATCGTTATTAACCTTTTGGGAATCTTGGTCAAATCTTTTAGAATGACCCTTTACCCTTAGTATATAAAAAGTCTTGGGTGAAAGCTCTACTCGCAATATTAATTCCATAAGCATAATTATTGTATTGTTTCGGAAAACCAGCAAGCAAGTCTTGTTGAGCTTTAGTAACTTGTTCCAATTAAGCTTGGATCATGAAAAACATGCTTAACAAGACCTTTAATACCATTCACAGTTTTTTTTTCTTTTCTAAAACAACATGCAAATTTCTAATTATACTAGCATTCTCATGTGAATCATTGCTTTGCTATGTGTTAGCAGTGAACCGATGTTTTTTTTTAATCCTGACACATTGTGCTGTTTCTTTAAACCTTAACCACAGTTGTGGAGGGTTTTTGTATTTTTCGTAATTATCTTTCACAACTCACAGTGAGGTCTTATCAACTCTTGGGCAGGCTTCAGTTTTGCTCCTTGTGTTTTTTTTTTTTTTTTGAATTTAGTTTTGCTCCTTGTGTTGGTGTCGCACAGCTGTGCAAAAATCCCTGGCATTATTCGCGTCAACTTCTGTTTAATGGGATAGGAAGTGAGAGGCGGCTGGAAAGCGCACCCTCCACATAAAACTATCTTACTTCTCAGCTCGGTCACCTCCGTTCCATGGTATACCATGCTGCTGGCGGCCGCCGCTGCAGCAGCGCCGGACCACCATTTCTTCTCCCGCTCCGTCCGCCTCCCTCCGTCGCCTAGTTTCTTTGCCGTGCGAAGAGCCGGCGGGGGCTCGCCATTCCCGCCGCGGGCTTTACGCCCGTGTCGCAGTCAGAGTCGTCGCTCCTCCCGCTGTCGCTGTCACTGCTCTTGGAGCAGCAATGTGCACGCACGACGGAGCAGCCATTGCCGCCATTGCCGGTACCAATGCGTGCGCGAGGCTTATGTATTTTATCAGTACAATGGCTGATTTTAGTTCGGCGCAACAATGCAGGGCCGGTGCGATGCCGGACCTCCCGGACGAGCTGCCGTCGGGCAGAGGCGGCCGTTATCATCCTTCCGAGGATATTGCCGAGACACTCGACCTCAAAAACGGCGAGCCGGCGCGCCTCACGGACGCCGAGTCCGCCCGAACAATCGTCGAGGTTAGTAAGTTAACTACTTGAACCATTTATGTGGAATCCTTGGGAGTACCTGTTGTCGAACAAATTGCTGCATATGAACAGGTGAACAACAATGCGACGGTGATGATATCCACGCTCATCGATGACGGCGTGCACGAGAGGATCATCTTGCCGGAGTTCCCCTACTTGACCGACGAGAATGGAGGTATGCGGCTGGGTTTTTGGGATAGTTGTGCAACGGCCTTCTTATCCCCAATAGGCTCTTGTAACTTGCTTTGGGGCGCTGTCATTTTTCTTCCTTGAAGGCTGAAGCTTCTGTGTGGCAATCTGCTCAGATATTTACTTCGAGGTCGACAATGAAGACGCGGTCATGGAAAGCATCATGGGCGAAGACAAGATTGCGGTAACAATTCTGTTGCGATTCCCACCTTCTTTCCCGTCACTTAATTCTCTCCACGAACAGGTTAATTATGCGTTATTTGTGTTGTGCATACACATAATTAGTAATGTTGCTTTGTATCTACAGCATGTTATCATTGGACTGGATAATACAGATGTCTTTGCTGACTTGGATCTAGCCTCGGCATCATCAACTCAATTTATGCAAGAAGAAGAAGAAGAAGAAGATGATGAAGATGATTCAGATGATGAAGATAGCGACTTTGATGAGGACTTTGAGGAGGTGGGTGAAAATACTTCATAAAGTGATTGTTGTTGCTTGCCATTTTGCCAATAACAATACAATTCAATGAGCTACCTTCATGCTTTGTGTCTGAAAACGTGCAGGAGGGTGTGTTTGCTGTTGAAGAAGATGGCGATGAAGACGATGAAGATGACGATGCACCTAGCTGGTCCAACCTTGAAACCGTGAATTCCTGCCATCCTCTGTACTTTGCTAGGATGATTGTGGAGGTAGATGATTGAATATTAAATTCTTAATTATTATCCATAAATGTAACAACTGTTCTTTATTAATCACATTTTTTAAACCATTATGCTCTTACCACCTATTGCCAGAATGCGAGTAAATCTAGTATAGATTGGTTGGACCGACCACCTGCAAGCCTTGTTGTTGAGGGTCAGCTGAGACCTGCCTTTGCTGAAGAGAGCACCATGGTTTCCAGGCATTTACTAAATGGTTGTTGCCACTAACCTGGAAATGAACCTTCTGTTCAGAAGATATTGCTTCTCTGAAACATATGATTGATCTTACAGTTCCTGAAATTTCTGTAGGTGATGAACCACTGAAAGACAAAAAGGAGAGCGGTGCTACATTTTTCAAGGTTGAAGTTCTCAGCATTGAGCTGATTACTGCATATGGAACTGAGGTATGTCTCTTCCATTTGATATGCCACTCTAGTTTTCCCCACTGCTGAAATTGTTGGTTGGTAAGTTCACGGCTATTATGTAAGTACGAATTAACAGTATAATATCTTGTGTAACTGCAGAATTGCCATGTAGCCGAAGGTAACACTTTTTTTTCTTCTTAATCCCCTAAGCCCAAGGTAAAGATAGAAGAATACAGGAAATCTAGGCCGGACATCATCGCACATTCCACACCAAACATAATATCACGCTTGAGAGCTGGTGGAGACAAGATAACACAAGCTCTGAAATCACTATGTTGGAGGTGCAAGGCCATTCAAGTAGAGGTAACGTTTCTTCAGATTTCTCATAGACACTTTGTTAGCATTGAAAGTTATGGAAGAGAAGTACATTAGACATCACATCTCGAGGTCGGTATTAAATTACTGCGCTGGCTATGTTTGTGCAGGAAGCAGCAATCATCGGTGTGGACTGCCTTGGGTTTGACTTGAGATTATGCTCAGGAACACAAGTGCAGACATTGAGATTTGCTTTTCCAACAAAGGTCAATAATTCAGCTTTTCTGTATAAATTGGTACTTTGTATGATGTGTGTGATGGATGGATGAAAGGTGGAGAAACATTAGTTTGTCTAGGAAGAAGGCATTTGCATTTCATTCTGATGTGGTTCTGAATATTTTGTACTGTAGGCTACTTCGGAGTTCAGCGCAGAGAAGCAAATACATGAGCTTCTGTTTCCTAGGATACATCAAGAAGGACAGTCACCACAAGCTCAACAGAAAGAGTCTTGATGTAAATAGGGATGATACATTTTGTCATTTCGGTAGGAAAGTTATTCCAGCGAAATAAAACCTTATCCATCTTGATTGGTTATGCTATCATTTCGTTGCATTGTGATTTTGACCTTTGAGGGTATGCAGAATTACAAACAAAATGGAGCACCCTGACGAGTCGCGTTCAAGGTAGTAGATGATTAGCTCTGCAGCTACTTGTGCATTTTGATTTGACGAAGCAAGGGATTTGAAAAGCCAAGATAAAGTTGCTGCGATATGAAAAAAAGAGACACGTGTTTGGTTTGTTCCCAAATTTATTGTATTTTCAGAAGGGGTGTGCCCGGCTTCATCAGTTGATCCATACAACCATTTTTATTTGTAAGTCAGATTTTTATGTAAAAAGAAGGAAATGTCAAGACAAGTCAAAAGCCTTGCCAAACCCAAGTGTACTTGGTGTGCATGTTCCTCGAAATCGAATGCGAGCGCCACGATGAGTGCGATGACAGCGAGCAATGTGAGCAGCTCAGCGCCATCAGCTAAAACATTTTCTTCTAAATAGAACGGGTAACCGTAAGATGACAGCTGGATAAATTCAATGTGGCCGAATATGAAACATTCTCTCCTAAATAAAACAGAGGAAGAATTCACACCGAAATATACAGTGAGCTGTGCATGTTACATCATTTGGCAGCAGTGATTACAGGTGCAATTAAATTTACTACCTAGGTTTACAATGAAGCAGTTAGTGCAGTACTTTTCACTTATCAATGGCAACAGAACAATGGTACACAGTCAGGTTATGCAAACCGAACCTTGTGACAGAGTAACTAACAAGAAAATCCCCGAGGGAAAACAGCGTCAAGTTACATTTTTACAGCATCGCCCCAATGATGAAGAAAACAGGACCAACAGGTGAACTCGTTCTAACTTTCGCGGGAGGATGATACCATACATGAAAGGGAAACCTGATAGCTGATAGGAACGGGAAGGCTGTAAACAAGAGACCATCACCCCCTGCCTTGTCCAAGGCAGACGATAACTCTTGGTCAAGCCATGTGAATGCAAGACATTTAACCATAAATCTGATATTTATGGTTTTCATGAAGCTCAATGATCACTGTGAGCTTCTGTTGATTCGCCAGATGCTGGTAACAAGGCCACAAACTCTGATATAAGCTTTGAGATTTCCTCACAGGCATCCACCTGAAATTACAAATTAAGGGGGAAAAACAATCAGGATCTCAACTTTTTTCTTTACCATAATCAGGATCTCAACTTGTCACTTGGCCACAATAGAACTTCGCACACCAAAGCCTGGTTAAAACATAGCACCACGATGATGACTCTAATTAAGCAGCCGTTTTGCAAGGAAAAAAAGAAGCTTACATACTTTATATATCAGTCATAAAGGGAATTTACTAGTTGGTTCCCTAATCCCTTTAAAATCCAGGGATGAGATTGACTTCTAGCTCCATCCTCCAAATGATTTGTATCCTTTGCTAATTGCAATTTGCAAACATGATAACAACACTAGTACAAAGTATGAACATTTCGTCAACAGATGACATGGTCAATTCATGGCAAGCTGGATCAGGTCGGTATACTAGCCTGTTACACAGTATGAAGTGTGCAATACCCCAAACTGGACATCCTCCTACAATTTGGCAGTCTGACGGGCATCCCATTCTTCAGTTTCTAGAAGCCTCACTTTGAGCAAGTACTAATTCTATTAAACTTTTAGGGCATATTTGGTTCGGCAGGATTTCTAAAACATAGGAATAGGAAAAATGTAGGACTCAGATGTCATGACATGTTGAATCCTACATGATGTAATGTAGGCCATGGTCATAACTCATCACCATGTCATGCACTCCAACATATCCCAAATCACCATGGACCCCAAAGGTGAACTCATTCCTCTATGAAAACTCATTTCCCACCCTTTTGAGTGGTATGCTACGTCATCCCCTATCCCTTGATGATACTAGGTTTGTCATGTTGAGTACGAGTACACGGGGAGATGACCAAGGTGTGTGAGGAATGGAACCCGACAAGACGGTGGCTTGGAATAGGAGAAGGAAGAGGAGCCTGCAGCTCCAGCAACGGTACTACCGCTGCGCACCCCAGAATTCGGGGCTGAGACCCTTGTAGGCCTCCCCCACCTACCCCCTTTGGGCATAGACTATATATAGGAGTACCCCTCCACCTCTAGTTAGATAGGTAGAATGTTGAGATAGAGCTTGTGCTCTCCCCCTCCCCTTATGGAGATGATGCCTCCCCTTGTGGAGAAGATCCCTCTTGTGGATTCAAGACCTCTCCTTAGATCTTCCATCTATTGAGTTGTATCAAGATCCCCTTCTTGTAGTGTTGACTACTGTACAATCTTTCCATCCTTGTGTGGATTCTATTGGAGCCAATCTCTCCACCTCTTTGTGTGGATTCTATTGGGCTGGATTGGACCGCCGGTGAGGGAAAATGCGTCCTTGTATCGTGTTTGTGTTCTTCGTGTTTCTGCGTGCATTCGTCCGAATCCGCCGTCAATCCGTGAAGATCGGGCACCCCTAGAGGTTCACCCCTCATCACTAAAGGCATTGTAAACATTGGAATATGTAGTAGAAGTTGTTTGGTTGCACCACAGGAATTTTGCTGAAGGATTAGTTGTCAAAGAAGTAAAGGAATTCTAATCAAGGGAAATTTTCCTATGAAATTCATGCAGAGTGGAATAGGAAAGATACCTATGGTTTAGAATCCTCTAAATATCCTATGAAATTCGTTTGAACCAAAAAATACCCTGACCTTGTTGAAACAATGATAGTAGTTACTTAAATGAAGCGGCAGAATGCCAACCATGACTGCAACAATTAAAGATAACATAGAAGCCAACCAGTCCATAAGTAGTACGGATACTCACTAAACGTGAAATTGATAAACATGTGTAGGCAATCATGCTGACCTGAGGCCATCGACCGCCATAATGATAGACGAATTTGGTATCCGGTAATGCCGTGGTCACTTTCTTGCCCTCATCGATCCACTTATCTGACCAAGAACCAGACCAGAGAACCATTACGGGCAGCCTCTTCACCTCTTCCGAAGAGCTCCTCCACTGGCTCAGGTCAAAGCTCTGATTCATAGCCTTCCAAGCCTCAAAGACTGCATCCCTCTTCCCCTCCACACGCATCGCTGCTCTGTGCGCGTCGGCCTCTTCCGCGTCCATGCCCCGTGCGCAGGACAGACGCATGAGTCCCTTGAACAAAGCCGGCACCCACAGCACCAGCTTCCCTAGCACCGGCACGCCGAGAACCGCCGCCGGGAACGCCGGTAAAGTGGCAGTGGTGTCGATGAGAGTGACACTCTGCACGGCCGACGGGTTGGCCGACACGAAGGCGGCCCCGGCAGCGAGGGCGGAGTCGTGGAGCACGAGGTGAACAGGCGCGAGGCCGAGCGCGTCCACGGCGCGGGCCACAGCTGCGGCCGCCTCGGTGGGCGCGTAGAAGGAGTGGGACAGCTCGGGAGCCGCCTCCTGGAACGGCACCTCGCCAGTCTCGACGAGGTGCTCGAAGGCGTGGAAGATGCCGCGGTCCATGATCTCCCGGAGAGGGTTCGTGCGGGGAGGAGGGGCGGCCGGAGGCGGCGAGAGACCCTGGCCGGGGAGGTCGATGGCGGCGGCGACGATGCCCCGGGTCGAGAGGGATGAGAGGAGGCGGCGGAAGGAGAAGGATCCGGCGGCGAGGCCCGGGAGGACGAGCACGGAGTGGTGGTGAGCGGAGCGGGCGGCGGGGCGGGAGGTGACGGCGAAGAGGTCGGGGCCCGGGTGGAGCTTGAGGAGGCGGCCGTCGGAGAGGTGGCGACGGAGAAGAGGCGGGAGGGGAGGGGAGGCGTGGGGAGAGAGGAGGTGGGGGAGGACAAGCGCGAGGAGCGAGACCGCGGCGGTGAGGTAGAACCAAAAGGGGAGGGAGGAGACGAGAGAGAGCGGCCTCGGCGGCGGAGGCTGTTCTCTGTCGGGCCCCTCGGCGGCGGCGGCGGCGGGATCGGCTGCCATCGCTCGGCGCCGGGGTTGGAGCGCGGAGTGGAGTTGGGGAGTAGGAGAAAAGGCTGCTGGGTTTGCTTGGGAAAGCAGGATTTTGGCTCCTCCTTTTGGTGAGCGCGATGATGTCGCCGAATTGTTCGAAAAATAATACTACTCCAGTATTTCTTAACATAGATATTTCAAATCTACCACGACGATTTGAGGGTATTTTAAACGCGTCGGTACAGACGCTACCGAAAGCCAACCAAACGCGCCATTTTATCTACACGGTGAGACAGCATTGCGCAAAGAGAGAAAATGACGTAGAACTATCACAATTGGGGACGAGTTTGACGCGGGGCTACCGGTCGTGGGTTTTTTTGACAACTAAGTACCATGTTTGCGGTAGGGTTGTGACGCGGAGCTCTAATTCTTCCGTTTAGCCCTGCTAACACGATTTATGACAACTCGGACCCATCCGTCAGGTCTACTTGGCACAAGGATAAAAAGCAGGTCAATGCTGTGTTAGCTAGCACGCACGCACGCTGGCCTCGTACTGCGGCTGCAAGGGCAGCGACCCGCCACGCTGGGGCGAACGCGAGTATCGCTGCGCCTCCGCCTTACCCCACGCTGCGCCTCCGCCCGCCCCCACGGTACTCGTCGTGGTCGCCTCCGCGCGCGGTACTCGCCGTGGCCGCGGGCGAGCTCCGACAATGGAGCAAGCGAGCTCTGGCACAGGCGGCGTGAGCAAGCGAACCTCGTCCTCGCTGAACCCTCTCTCTCCTCACACTCGAGCTCGCTCGGACAAGCAATGGAGGTGGAAGACAACGACTGGAGTAGAGACACGAGAAGTTTTTGCCGGCCGGCGCTCGAACGCCCGAATCCTTTTCTCTTTGAACTCGCAGTACAATGGAGATTACGGAACATGGGCTTCATAGCTGCAGCCCACACACACGACGCTGCCCACCTCTCTAACCACTAACAGCATGATCGCACGACCTACGTGCATGCTACACTTAGCTGTTTGATCCGCACGCTCCGGCCGCGCGCACGACGCGCTCCAACGCGAGACGCGGCTAGCTACAACAGATCACCAACAGCTATCGACTAAACCTGAACCTACACGATGGACGCGAACGCGAGCCCGGACTCACGCGCCACCACGACACACACGCACATACGTGACTGACACGGTCGCCACCGCGTCGTCATGGCTTAAGCTATCATGAGGCGCGCGACGCAGAAGTTCCCGGAGCCGATCTCCTTGACGAGCTCGTAGCGGTCGCCGTCGTGCATTATGGGCATGTCCATCCCGGGCCCCACCGTGAGCGCCGCCCGGTCCATCCCCGTCCTCCGGCCGCCGGCGCGCCTCCCTCCCCGCGCAGGAGCAGGAAGGAAGAGAAGCTCCGCTAGCTCTGTCCCTGGGCTGGACCTCCCGTGACCTCGGGATCCTCTGCTTTCAGCCGAGCTCGTGCACGGTGGGTTCTGCTCTGGTTGGGGATTGGGCGGAGGAGAGAACCCAGCTCGTGATCCCTCTCTCCCCTTTCTCTCTCTCTCTCTATCGCTGCGTCGCCTGTGAGCGAGAAAATGACGCAGGCGGCCATGCAGCATGGGGTCGAGGCCGCCGTCCTTGGTGCTGTGGCCACGGCAGAAGCTCGGGAGGTCGCGCCGGTGCAGGAAGCCCTCCATTCCCGGGACACCACGGACAGGCTCGTCGAGGTCAGCGATCCCGGGGACGGTCACCTCACCGAGTTCCGCGAGTTTGGGCACGGACAGGTAGGCGCGGAAGCTGCACGTGCAGGACCGCTCCCTGGTCGCCGACCCCGACGACCTGCTTGGCAAGACGCTCGCCGGGATGAGCCGCATCACGTCCGACGGCCTCCCTCCGCCTCCGCCTCCGGCAGCACAGGAGGTGCTCGAGCGCGACCACGGGAGCGACTTCGACGCCGCCGCTATGGAAGCTGGCCAGGGGCGGCGCGGCTATGCGTGGCCAGGGGCGGAACGGGCGCGGGACTGCCGGGCGGAGGTGCTCGCAGCCATGCACGCAAGGTGTTTGATGTTATTCTCCTGCTAAGCAGTTAGAGGTAGCGTTGACCTGCTTTTTTTCCCGTCTGTTGGTGCCACGTAGACCTGACGGGTGGGTCCAAGTTGTCATAAATCGTGTTAGCAGGGCTAAACGGAAGAATTAGAGCTCCGCGTCACAACCCTACCGCAAACATGGTAGTTAGTTGTCAAAAAACCCAAAACCGGTAGCCCCAGGTCAACTCGTCCCCAATTGTGGTAGTTTTGCGTCATTTTCTCGCGCAAAGACGATAAGGTTGACAGGGCAGGTGGTCTGCACTGCCAGTGACCCAGTGTTAACCAGGGAGGCCACCCCGGGGTACTACCAGCAGAGAACAAAAATGAAAAGGCAGCATCAAACGTACAACAGCAGATGAAGAAACAGCTTTTACCACAAAGCCATATATGTTTGTGAGACTTGCCAGCAATGATCAGTTCCATACAGGTGGGCTATAAATGGAAACTAAGGTGCTAATTTCCCTTAGAAAATCGACACTACTTCATCCCAAAAGCGAACGACAGCTTCGGTCGTGACTTGTTCTTGCCTAGAAGCTTCATCTGGCTTTGCTTCTGCTGCTGTTCCTCCATCTGTTTCTGTTTCATGGCTTCCTCCCTCACTTTCTGAAGCCTCTCCAGCTCCTGGTACCGCTCCAGCTCTTTCTGCTGCTGTTCCATTGCTACCTTCATCTGAGCCTCCTCTGCTTTCTTTTGGTCTTCTTTGAGCTTCTTCTCTAGCTCTTCTCGTTCTTTCTTCTCACGTTCCTGTGGCAACAATAAAAGAAACAACAAACATAAGCTTTTTTGAAACAATTACCAGGTTTTTGAAGTAGTACTGCAACAGGAACCAAACAATCATGCCAAGGGTGCACAGTACAATCAAGGAGAAAACATATCAGCCACAAGGAAGAGCTTACCGCTTTCTGTTCCGCATCAACCAACGCTGACACCTTTTCTTTCTCGATTTGGGCAGCTACCTCCTCATGTATCCTTTTCCGCCCTTCATCAATTCGTCTTTGTATTTCATGTTTGATTTCTTCAGAAGTCAAACTATCCTCAACTTGTTTTCTAATAGCTTGCTCAACTCTTTTTGTGGTTTCCTCCTCTAGTAGTCTCAGTTCAACTTCTTTTTGGCGCCTGCAATTGAGAGAACAAGTTAATAAAGTATGTTTTGGAAAATTGAATATTCCTAATTGAACACTTCCGTTAAAAAATATTCAAGGCCACAAAAGCAGCAAAAAGCAAGGCACGGCATTTACAATCTTTAAGACTATCTATCATCAATTATACCTTTCATCAGCAATGTTTTGAATACAAACTAATACATTTTAGGCATACCTCTATTATGATTCCAGATCCAAAAAAACGAATTAGCAAAACTGGTCAAGAGTAGATAAAGGATCACCAATTGCATCATCAAATATAACAAGTGGAACTATAGCAGTAGCTTCCTTCGGAAAAGCCTGTAGAGAAGAATGTCAAGTAACTTGTGGCAGATTTAGAGCCAATCATGTAAGCATCTCAATATTCCAACTAAATTATTTTTTACATCCATCTCATAACACATATCAAACCAATCATGCATTGACCTTTTTTTTATAGAAATTCAATTACTTACTATCACTCATTGTAGAAGCAACAAATTATTTTGCACACCTTTCAAATAACGGGCGACCGACATGAACAAAAATAAACTGAAATATCATAATAATACAATTTGATATTCTGCCACTTCAGTTTCATTTCCTTCCATATGTTACAGGTCAGTGCAGTGAACAAACTAATTCAGATTCAACAACCAGAAGACCGATGAATAGTTGAAATGATGATGATTTTTACAGAAAGTGCAAAACAACACCAAAACTAACCCAAAAGAAAGGAACGACACCTAATATGAACCATACCAGTAGCTAATGTCCTCACATAACACACTGGACATCGTAAATTTTATCTGGCACGTTCAGTTGAATAACAAAATAAGCACAAGAAACTGAAACAGCAAGCCTGAGGCAACCTGACTACAAAGCATATAAACAATAGCATTATTAATTTACAGAAACGTGGAAGTGGAAACCAACAGCGCTGATGATAGTAGAATGCTGCGGCTAATTTCATTTCTTACTAAGAGTTACTAATTCAACATAGTTCAATCCACTATACCATCACAGATTACTTTTTCGGAGCTACTCCTTTTGTTCCTAATTATAAGATGTTTTAGCTATTTCAATGTTGGCCACATAAGGAGTGAAATGAGTGAACATACACACAAACGTGTCTAGGTACATGCAAATCTGAAGAAAGCTAAACATCTTATATTTAGGAACGGAGGAGTAGCATGCAACAACTTAAGCGGATAAGATAAAGTTACATCTACAGAAATGGAGGTACTAAGTACTAACATTAGCAGAAAGGAAAGTTGGATGTGCCTTCATTTTACAAGCAAAACAATTCACATGTAAGAAAAATATTATCAAATTAACATTCATATCTAAATAGCCCATTCATTATTGTTCGATGGAAAGAAAACCACTTTGCGTATTCGAAAAAAAAAATCAAGAACAATTGCAGTACACGTATTCCGAAACTATATAATTTAGAGCACATGTAGCCAAGTAGAACTTGACCCCACGATGTGGTGAAAACAGCAGCTAGACAAATACAATACAATATCACTATGAAAATGTTCATTTAGCACGTCAACATCATTAAAAAGGCATGGCAAAGATGTAAACATTAACAATTTGGTTTGCAGATAGCATAAACCAGACTCTAAAAAGCAAAGCAGATACTCCCCACCTTTTCTTTTCTTCTTCTAGCCTTTGCTTATCAATGGCATTCTTGTTCTCTGTAGAACCAAGCTGAGGGCTTGATTTGGCAATTGGAGAGCTAGAGACACTCCTACTTTTCTTTCGTTTGTAACGTCTTTCTGATGGAGATCGACTCTTGCGATTCCTAGGAGAGGAGGGTGAAGGGCTCTTCCTTCTGCAATAAATAGGTTGCCATTGTTAGGGTGAAAATAGGAGCATTGTAAGATAACATGAAACATGCAATCACTATCACTTACTGAAGCCCTAAATTGAGCGAAAACAGTTACCTCAAATATTGTTAGAACTTTGAAGGATTCCACAGCAATACAGCATAGAGTAAAATCTTTGAACGTTCCATGCTTTTTACCAAAGGAGTTCTTGTCAAGCAATAGAGAGTACCAGTAACTATATTCAAGCATCATGTGCTGATATGTTCCAAGCTGCCTCCTTATGAATTCCTTCTTCAACACTTTTTCTTGGTTTAGATGTAAAATGGATGCAACCGATTTTAATGATTTCTATATCAGATTAACAGACTGACAACACAAGAAACTCCACATTTATTGCCGACATTCTCCCCTTCACCCTGCACCGTTCTTTGGGCCTCTATGCGTATGTTTACCTAAAGATGTTCCAGAAGATAGTGTGCCCTGGTATGGCATTCATCCTTCCTCCGTTGCCATCTCAATAGCTTCCTATCCTTGAGCAACTAGATCATTATAGTTAACTGTAGCTGAGGTGGGATTTAAAATAAAGTGGGTGGGCAGCAACACAAGTCCCCAAGAGTATCCCACTCTTCAGGATTACAGAAGACAGTTGAGCCAGTATGAGGCATTGTCATTAATGCTTCTTTTCTAGGTTGGACTGCGCAGCTAAACTGGCAGTACGAGGATAGTGTTTTAAGTTTCTTATTTCAAGAGCACTCCACTGAAAAGGAAAAAACACATAATCCTTTGCTTGCTCTCCTTTTCCTGAATGTCACCACTGGCTGGTAAACAGAAGTATTGCTGTGACACCCAACATAGTTTCAGTCTTCCAGACACCAGCTAACCATGTAAACCAAGGTGCACCCAAGGTATGGAAGTATAACCTCGTGTATGGTGGAAAAAAGTGCCAAAATCTAAATAAAGTGCAAGGTTCCATACTTCCATTCCTGGGTGAACTTCATTTTGACTTTTCCAAACAGGATATATCATAGACCAGTCACATATTCACATGAACTGCCATAATAGCAGAACCTGCTAACTGGCCAAGAAATACATAAAAAAACTCATCGACCTTCCATAGATCCATCCAAAGACCATGAGGAGACCCAAAAATTCCATTTCATTCCATTCAGCAAGTTTGCATTTATAATACATCCGATGTCATAACAGAAATAAATGAATAAATAGAAAACTAATCAGCGGATTAGCATCTCCTTATACTTTCCCTACCCTTTCTATACAGTACACACGACACGCTGCGAAGGTTAATTAAGAACGGAAGAAAAAGATAAATCGCGCCAGATTGCGGTGGCGTGTGACAGGGGAGATCACCTATAGGAGGGGCGATAAGGGGACCTGCTGCGGCTAGGGACGCGTTCCCTGCGGCTTCTCCTTCCTCGGAATAGCGGGGACGGTGACCGCCGACGCCGCCGGGGCGGCGACCGTGACAGGTCGCGCGGCATGCGGCTGGAAGATATAACCACTGCGGAGCGCGGCGCTAGCAGATCTGACCGGAGACTGCGAGATTGGGGACGGACGTGTGCGTGTTAGGCGTCGATCGACGGGGAGACGGGAGGTTTTGGGGGGCGCACGGCAATGGCGACGGGGCTGGACCGCTGGAAAAGGTAAGAGGCAGCGGAAGGGATGAGGAAAACCTAGGCCGTGGGCCCCAGCTACCAGCAGTGACCGGCTATACGGCGTATACCTAATACTTCCTCCGTAACTAAATATAAGAGGTTTTGGTAGTTCATCTGTATATATATATTAATATATTATAAGGAGGGAGATTTTGACGCTCTCTCCGCGCAGATCGGACGGCCCAGATCGCCCAATTCGCGTGCGGCACTGTAGCAGTTGTCTACAGTAGCGCGTGCACTTTTGCAGAAACCCGCCCGCAGAGGACCTAGATGTAATTATCAGAAAATACAGGACTGTTTAGCAAAAGTGTTTCCTCAATCCCTCACCCCCCGCCCGCACGGCGCCGTTGCCGGCGCCTCCGCCGGCATGTCCGCCGCCCCTTCGGCCCTCCCCGGACGCATCGACAGCTACGGGCGCCTTCGCCGTCGGCTGCTCCATCACCTCGCCGAAGAACGGCTGCCCTGCCGTCGCGTCGTCGCCGTAATCGCCGTCGCCGTGATCGCCGTCCTCCGCCGCGTACACGCACCGTCCCGGCAGCTCCGGCGACTTAGAGGTGGCGGCGCCGCCCCTCCTTGGTGGCCCGCCTTCTGCCACGTCCGGCGACCGCACGCGGGCGTCCCCAAACGCGGTGGCTCGCCGCCGCGGCGCGGCCGGGCCGTGCGTGACATCGACGCGTCGCCCGGCCGGTTTGGGCTCGGTAGTTGGGCCGCTTGCGGGCTGGGCCGGCTCCTCTATGGCTGGCCGGCCCTTTCCTTTTTTTCTTTTGTTTTCCATTTTTTTCCCCAAGAATTTTTGTAACTTTTGAAACACATCTCCAAATTAATTTAGAGCAAATTCAAAGCAATTGTGGAAATCAACATAGCCATTTTAACAAATCCAAGTTGTTTCAAATCTTGAAATTTTCAAACAACATATAGAAGCTCATTTGCCACCTTTACGCCGTTTTGAAGAAAAAAATCCCGGTTCTCTTCTCCAAAAAAAACCAAATTTAAACTGCAACATGTTTTAAACAATTTGAAACGATTTATAGAGATTGTTCTACGGTATTGAATAGTTTTCGTAAAATATTTGACGCTACGAAGATATTTACTTTAAATATATCCATCAAGATATCAAAATGACCCCAATTTAAGTACTAGCTATTTATTCGTAGATTTTGTTCTACATTCATTGAACAATTACCATAGAATTAGTTAGCACAGATATATCCAGCAAAATATTGAAATAGGCGCAAATTTAAATACTAACTACGTACGACATCGATCAAATTTCAAATTTGGATACTAAATTTGGATACTTTAACCATTTAAATGGCTTCCAAGCCTGATCTTTCTACAGATGTAAATAAAACCCAAAACTCCCAACACTTTCCAATTTGAACAAGTTTCAGAATATGTACCCTTCTGACAGCTATTTTTTTTAATTAGAGCAGATTCCAATCTTAAAAATATTGGTGGATACATCAACTTCCAAATTTAAATTAATGCTCCATAATATACTTCCTCCGAATATGGTGTCAAATAAGAACATTATTGTAAAATTAAATCAGGTTTGATCATTTCAATTTAGAAAATCTATTTTCAAGATTTATATGTGCTGATTTATGGTATTCAAACAATTTTCATAAACTGCTAAATGCTACAAATTCAGTGTTCTTATTATTGCAAAATTAAACCAGATTAGATCATTCCGATTTGCAAAACATATTTCCAAGATTCATCTGTATTGTTCTACGGTACTCGAACAATTTACATAAAGTACTAAATGCTCCTAAATCAGTGGTTTCCAATATATCCATCAACATATCAAAATGACCGCACATTTAATTACAAATTACGGCATGCGATCAAATTTCAAATTTTGATACTTGAAACATTTAAATCCAAACATACTAACAAAACAGATAAATGCAAACCACGATGACAGAATAGACTTTACATAAAATTTAACAACAAGGGCACGGCGTGTCGCCGCGCCAATTCCACTAGTATATAATAGCTTTGGGCTCCAATCCCGCCTCCACGTCGCCCCAATTCCCCTGGCCGTCCGATCATGGTAACGGACGGCCCAGATCAGGCCACGCCTGCCCCTCCCGGCCGGGTACTGTTCATTTCTGAATTTCTACCAATCGGAAGCCGCCACGCGTCCCGGTCACTCGCCGGTTCCACCCCGTTCTGCCGGTCACCGTGGCAGTTTTGCACAAAAGCATCTGGAGAATCAATCCCTCGCCCCGCAGTCCAGGTTTTACAACTACGAAGGACCTCTTTGCAAATACGTTAAAGAAGACGAACGTTTCTCCAAAAATGTCTCCGCATTTCCCCCCTCGCCCTTCTTCCTCCCGTGCGACACCGGAATCGCCGCCGCTCCGCACCTCCCCGCACGAATCCGACAGCGCGCGGGGCTTCGCCGTCTTCTACTCCCTCGCATCGCCGGCGTACGCATCCTGGAACGGCCGGAAACGGCGGAATTCCTCACCGCCGGGGACTCCGGTGACCGTTTGGTCCACCGCGCCGCCCGTTCGAATCGGCAGCGTCTCCTCTTCTCTATCGACGCCTCCTCGGCTCCGCGCGCGTGCGCTGCCGCGCGAACGCGAGCTCGGAGTCTCCGGCGGAGCTCCAGCGTCTCCAGGTCGGCTGACGTCAGCCCGACGTCCGCCCGGGCCCACATGTCAGCCTCTGCGTATTTCCGAAACGTTTTCCTCCAAAAAAAAAGAAATCTGACGTGTGGGACCCACTGTCAGTTGCACATTAAATCAGAAAAAGTCTTAAAATTCAAAAAATCATAACTTCCAAACCGTAATTCAGAAAAATACAATCAAAATACCTAAATTTACAGAAAAAAATATGTTTACACCTAACACATCTCCATACATGTGTAAACAACTTTACAAAAAAAAATACAACAAGCAAGATATCTTCTTATACTGATTGGAAAACATTTCTGTACATACCATCACAAAAAAATACATTTTGTGTCTCGGTGCCATATAATCAAAATTCAGATGTACGCACCTCAAAGTTTCAAATATATTCAAATCTACTCATTCAAATTACAAATTTACATTATTCAAAATTTCTAGCCTCTTTGAAAACCGACTGCTCGATTTCCAAGCATACAAAAAATTCGCTACTAGAAAACCACAACTTCAACGGTTCTCAAAAACAAGATGCAATTGTTAAACATACATAAATTTACAAATATTCAAACTATCATATTCAAATTTTATTTACTACACTGGCGCGGCATGGCCGCGCCAACTCCACTAGTTATTTCTTAACAGCATACAGAGGGTGCTCACGACCCGTGCGGGAGCGATTCGCTCCCGCACAGGGTAGGACTAGGTGGGCCGGCCCAACAAACCCATTCTACACATGCCTTCTTTTTTCTGTTTTTTGGCCCAACAAACCCATTCTACACATGCCTTCTTTTTTCTGTTTTTTTATTTTCTGTTTTTACAGAAAAATAACATGATGAAAAAGAAAAACAATTTGAATGTGAACAATTTTTGAATGTGATTTTTTTTTGAATGTGAACAATTTTCAAATGTGAACATGTTTCATGTGAACAATTTTTTAATTTGAATTTTCGGATGTGAACATTTTTCAAAACTTAAATTTTTTAAAATTTGAACAATTTTTAAAAATATGAACACATTTTAAATTTCAAAAACATGTTTAAATTTGTAAAATCTAAACATCTATCAAAAATTTAAAAAGTTGAAAAAAAGAAAAACGAAAAAAACAGAAAAGAAAACGGATTTCGATGGGCCGGCCCACGAAGGGGTGTGCGGGCACTAATGCGTCCCGACCTGATCGTAAAATAGGATTTGCCGCATATAGAGGCCAAACCTGGCTACCTTGGCCGGTGTTGGTGGCCGGCCCGCGAGACGTGTTCCCGACCCATAAGAGGCCCGACACGACACGTGGTTAAACGGGTCGTGTCAAATGTGCGGCGCGTCTGAGGCCGTGTTGGGCCTCGAGGCCAGGCTCATGTTCCGGAACGGCACAACCCGTTTAGGGACGAGGCCCACTAATTCTCACTCGCTCACCTCACCCCTGTATCCTTGCCGCCTCCTCCCAATCCCAAGTTCTCAACTGTCTAACCCTAGCTAGCTCCAGCAGCCAGCGCTCCTCCGGTCGCCGCCGGCTCCAGCAACCAGCCCTCCTTCCTGAACGGGAATCCGACAACTAGAGGGGGTGAATAGAGGGGGGTGAATAGGTGCTACTTCAAATTTTTGTTCTTTTTCAATTCAAGGCTTGACACAAAGGTAAATTCTCTAGATATGCAACTTAGGTGAATTTACCTATATGACAAGCTAGCAAGTAGATACACAAGACAAGATAAATATAAGTGCGATACAAGTAAGTAAGGGATCAAGGAATAGGGGAACCAAGTCGAAGCACGTGGAGACGATGATGTAATCCGAGTTCCACCCAAAGGGTGTACGTCTCGTTGGAGAGGTGTGTGCCACCACAACAGGTAGGCTACAACGCCACAAAGGCTCACCTTCTTCTCCGATGAACTCAACCACAAAAGGTACGAGTTCACCTTCCATTATTGATCCCCTTTGGGGCGAAGATCGAATCCCTTACAACAACTTGAGGCATACACCCACAACTTAATAGGGGGCTCTCAAGATGACCACAACAGGTCAAGACCACAAAAGGTCAAGGTAACAACAAGTAGCAACAATGGTGAACTAGGTTATCCCAATGGAAACCCTAGCCATGAAATTCTCAAGTGAATGAGGGAGGAATGAAGAACGCTTTGGTGAAGTAGTAGATCCGGGCGTTCTCCTTTAATCCTCCAAATATCAATGAGTTTGGGTGGAAGGATTGGGAGATCTTGAAGATTTGAGCTTGAGGATTCAATGGGGAGAGAGAAATCTGAGAGCTCCTTGTCCCAAGGTAGGTGAAGGGGTATTTATAGCTCTCCCCAAAATATGGCCATTGGCTGCTTCGACACTCGGAATATCCGGTCTAAGTTGGACCCGATGATGCATGTAAAATGCATACATGAACATTACATTTTATTACTTGATATTTCAACTTATTTGCATCATATATGGGTTATATTTATGTTATATAATGATTTTGGGGGATAATTCACACTTTCCACATTTATTTGGAATTAACCCCGCAGAAGCAGAAAACCCCTTTTTCCATGTTTTTGACTTTCAGGGAGCATACGAGGTCCAAATGACCTGAGATTTCACGGGGATCATTTTTTGGAAGGAAGAAAGAGTACGAGCCAAGAAAGAGCAAAAAAGGAAGCCCTAGGAGGATTTTGGGTGGGCCTGCGCGGCCAGATTCCCTGGCCGCGTGAGGCACCCTCTTTTCCCCCTCGTGGCTCCGATGTCGTCCGTTTTCGTCTCCGTGGCTTCGTCTTGATCTAAAACCGACTATAAAAATAGTCCCCCGAGGAGTTTCGCAAGGAGGCGGCGGAGAAACATGAAACCAAGAAACAGAGAGTTAGAAGGCTGCCACCGGAGAAGATTGGAGGGGGGAAACGTCGCCGGATCACCTCCGGAAGGCTCCTCCATCCCCCCTCCGGAGTCTCCATCAACACCACCGTCAAGACCAGCACCATCTCCACCACCATTTTCGTGATCCACTTCATCCCCCTCATAGTTTGAGATTGTTCGAACCCTAGCTTTTGTCTAAGTACTGTTCTACATGTGTGTGAATTGCTACTTGTCATTGTTTTGTGGGCAGATTATATTTTCAGATTGTGTTGTACCACTTATGCTATTGAATCATATCATGTCTTTGCGTTGTGAGTAGTTCTCTCATGTTCCTGGGGGCATAGGATGGATTGGCAATGATTTCACTAAACATCTTTGAGTATTTGGTCAAATCTTTATCTTTGATGATTGTCTTATTGTACAATATATGAGTGCACTCATATGTTGAGGAATGCATGAGGTGATCACACTATGTAATGGATTGGGTAGGACCTGGGAGTTGACAAATAACCTATGGTCTAATACATGAAGTTCCATTAAGAGGGGATTAATATCGGGGACCTTAGAGTTTATGGCTATGGTGGGACTCTATGTCTTAATAACTCTTGTGCAGTCGTTTACTTGGCCACAAGACCCATCATAAGTGGTTTAGTTCATTTACTTGGCTACACCTAATTATGGCTCCGTCCAAAGAAGATTGAGACTTGACAAAATATTTACCTTGTTGTTCTAGAAATATCTATGCCATGAAATCCATGTAGCCCTTGGGAACGTTTTCCACCTATAAGAAACACACACTTAAGCTTGTCCTCTTGTTGCATAGAGGATTGGGTTTTCTCTCTTTGAGAGCTTTCACTTGTCATATTTTATTTTCAACTTTTACTTTATTATAAACTCTACACCAAAAACCCAAAACACTTGCATCATTTTACTTTGTCTAGTGCGTAGATAATAAGAATATTGACACTCTTATTTGAAAGGATAAACACTTATACCTTCTACTCCTCGTGGGATCGATACTTTACTTACACATCGAAGATTTCAACGATCCCCTATACTTGTGGGTATCAAGACATTTTCTGGCGCCGTTGCCGGGGAGTGTAGCTCTTAAGTTTTTTATTCTTTCTTGCACTAGATATTTATTTTCAGATTTTCATATTCTCTAGTTTACTTTCAGTTTTGCATTTAGTTTAATTTTACTTTCAGTTATATATATTTCAAAAACACAAAAAAATTATAAAATGGAAAATACCATAAAAACTTCTGCTAAGGAATGGATGGATGATTGGTTATGTGGATACGTGAAAGCTTGTAAAATTCCTGAGGAATTTAGAGAGTCAAAAAAGGGATAATACTAAAAGGTTTCATGGAAAGATTAAATTATATTGCTGGAGAGTGGCTTTTATTCCATAATAAAAAAACTTGTTGCCTGGAACAAAGAAATAGACACTTTGCATTTCAATGTAGGTTCCATAAAGAAAGTGTCATAGCATCTTCCCATCAGCCATACTATACTCATTTGGGATGGAACAAGTAGAGGAATTTGTTACTTATTATGCATCTTGTGAATTGCACACCTTTGCTTATGAAAATGAAACTTGCCCTAGAGTTAAGAGATTTGAACAAGAGGTCACTTCTATTCTTGAATATTGCATAGCTAACTTCTCTCAAAATGTTTATGTTGTTGACTATAAAGAGAGGAGAAAAGCTGCCCTAGAAGGTATTGATGTTTTGCAGGAAAAAGATGATGAAAACATAAGCTTGGAAGAGGAAGAATGTGAAGAAGAGGATAAAAACCTAAGCTTGGGGATGCCCATGCAACCCCAAGAAGATGATGAAAATGATGAGCAACTAGAGAATGAAGAGAGGAAACTTCCACCTTCACCACCTATGGATGAGGGTAACCTTCAATATATTGCTGATGATACACTTTGCTTTTGTGATTCTGATGATGATGAGGAATATGAACCTATGCCTAATAAGAATATTATTGATGATAATTTTAAAAATGACGAGGAATATGGTTTAGACATGCTATATGATAATGCTTTATATGATAATGCTTTAGATGATGGTCCTAAGCTTATTGATAATCCTCCATGTTTAGTTGTTACTACTTTATGTGAGGATAAAAATGATCACTGTTCAAGATATCGGCCGATATCCCAATTTATCAGCCGATTTATCGCTTATCGTTGTCTGACAGATAAAATAAATTGGCCGATAAGTCGACCGATATACCGATAAATGGGCCAATATGCCGATAAACCGGCCGATTTAGCCCTTATCATAGGTCGACCGATAAGTTTCCGATAAGCGATATCCCCAACATTGAAAATGATATACTTGCTGCTTGTGATAATACTCTCACTCATGAGAGTCCTACTTTATCTTTGAGTTCTCCTATTCACACCATAGAGGAGAAGTTTTTATATGTTGAAAAGTACTTGTGTGGGCTGGAATTATCTTACACTAATAACCATTCCATCCACAACCACCACGTTTATGATGTTTCTTGCAACTATTATGAGATAGGAAAACATGCTAATAGCTCACATGATAGTTTTAATGATCCTCTCTATGTCCCTAAGTTTGCAAAGTTGCACCAATCCAACAATTGTTTTGTTAAGTTTGATTCCACTACTCATAACTATTATGAGAGGGGAAGAAAGACTTATCTTTATGTTTTTATGCTATTTATAATGCAACCTACTGATCATTACATGCATTGGATACCACAAAATTGCTTCTATTTATTCATATATAAAATGCCAATGCATAGGAAAGGAGTTAGACTTAAAAGTTAATGGTTTAATGTTTTGTGGTGTGCTCTTTATCCTTTAATTTCCTATTCAGTTTGAGCACACCTTTATATCATTTTAACATGCAAAATAACTTTACCTACTATTTTCTAATAATGAGCTTAAGATTTTCACTTTATATAAAATTTGGGAAAGTAAATGAGAAAGATGAGTAATGGAGAAGTTGGGGTCGACCTTGAACATGTGTTGTTCATGCCAATGGAACCATTGCAAAGTCTCTATCATTAAAAAAATTCCCAAAGCTAAAACCAAATAAAAAGAGTGTTTAAGTTGTATATATTTGCTTCTTCTTTTGCCTTTTTGCTAAATCAAAAACAACATAAATATTTTCTTTCTTCTTTGTTTGTTTCTCTTGAACCTTTCTTGGTTCTTTTTGCTTCGTTTTGATTTCTTCAGTTTGATTTTTTGTTTTTGAGTCAAGGTGCTTGTTTACTACTGTAACATCACCTTTATATCTTATTTTTCATCTTTATGGTAAGAATAAACCTCTTTTGAGAGGTAGTATCAAACAATAGTAATTTGCTGTCCAGAAAACAGATTCCTGATCTTCACTGCGAAAAATGTATAAAATCACAGAAAAGGAATTTTGAGCTGATATTGTACTACCGCAATAATCAGTTATTATTACACATTTCATTAGTTCAAAGTTTTCTGATTTGAGCAACGTAAGTGTCTCTAAAAATTCACTCTTTACAGGCTGTCCAGTTTTTGACAGATTTTGTCTTTATTTTGCATTGCTCTCATTACTTGTGTTTTGTGTGGTTCTTTTGATCAAGGAGCAGTGCACAACCGTAGTAACAGTAGCTAATGTTTAGAATCAACTCATGATATGTCTTTGTTGTACCTATGTGGATTTAATTTATGGAGACACTAACCCCTCTAATCAAGTTTTATGATGAGTTTTGTGTAAAGAGAATTTCAAGTGGAAGAGTTGAGGGAGATGAACAAAGATCAAGAGGGACAAACACTCAAGCTTGGGGATGCATCCCCTAGGCTCACCCTACATAAATCAAGTAAGTACAAGAATTCAAGCTTGGGGATGCCAAGCCACCTCACTCCAACCATCTTGATACCAGGTAAGTAAGCCTAGCTATATGGCTATAAAGAAAGCGCTTTACGGGAGGCAACCCGGTTGTTTTTATTTGAGATTTTCTTTGAGTCCTCTTTCTATACCAAGAGACTTTGTTTTTAGTTTAGGTTCTGGAATTTATAATAAAGTGCCAAGTTTTACCCATTTTGGCTTAGAAAAGTTGCTTTTTCTATTCGGAGATTTTATTCCAGCACGAATCTGTGCACGGTATGATTTTTAATTCCTATTTTGTAACTCCGAACGAGCTGAAATTTGAACTGTAGTTTCAACTTTTCATCCTCTGTAAGCGTGATTTTTTTCAGATTTGTTCGACATATTTAAGTGGGGTAAAAAAATACGTTTTGCTGCTGCTGTTTTTCTGGACAGATTCTGTCCCATTTTGTTTTATGCATTCTTTAAGCTTTTAACTTGAATATTTTTTATCCAATTGAGTTTATTAGAAGGAATACAACATTATACACTTTCTGGACATGTTTCTTCTATTTGTCTAAGGATTTCATACAGCAAGCAATTCAATTATTTTGTGCCTACTAATGTCACCCCACAGAAAATAGATGGGAGAAAATTTTGTGTTGAAGTTTTTCACGGGGATTAGAGGAGATGCACCAAGAGCTATCTAAGGATGGTGAAGACTATAAGCTTGGGGATGTCAAGGCACCCCACTGGACCAAACACTCTCGGTTTGCACACGTCTATTTTCTGTTTTCTATCAACGCATTATTATCGCATAAACTTCGAGCGTCCTTTTATTGTTTTTATTTTTGTTTTGCTTTTCGTAAGACCATCATTATTATTTATGTTATGAGAGAGGTCTTGGAAAATTTAGTTGTATTAAGTTGGATGCTATAAAAATATTGGGAAGCGGATGTTTGAGTTGATTTAAAAAGATACATATAGTTGCATGATTTATGTGCTTGTTATTGAGTATTAATATGGAAGTGTCTTATCAAGAGTTATTTCTTATTCATGTTTTATATGATGAATGATGCTTTACTTTGTTTAACATGAAATGATTACCTCTATGGACACTTATTAATGCATTTAGATGGTCAACTTTCTCCCTCTTGCTAGGCCAAAAATTCCAACAAGTAAAAAGCTTGTTTTCCAACACCTTCAACCAAAGTTTTTCCAGTGAGTCCACCATATCTACCTATTAGCTAATATGCTATTCCAAGTATGTTTACCATGTTATATTGTTTTATCTATGCTTTCAAATTAAGATGCTTATGTCATTGGGATTGTCATGGGTAAAGTTGGTTAAAAAGCTCTGACGAACTTTTATTGCACTTATTAAACTTGACCCATTGTGATTAAAATTATGATGTTTTGGGCTTGAGAAAGGTCTTTGGTTGTGAGTTAGCTCATATGTGCTGTCACATGGCAAGCTTTCAACGTGTTCTGTATCTCATTTAAGTTGATGCCTAACATTGCGTGAAATAAAGATGGAAACTTAGTAAGTTCGGGCGAGTGGTATTAATGGCTAGAGAGACACCTTTGGCGGCTAACTTAAGCCATGTGGCCCATGGTGGAAATTTGCAACATACCCACAGTGGAGGAATCTATGATACATCTCACAACAGAAAAAACATTTATCAGAAAAAAACATTAGTAAAAGAAAGAGATGTTGAGATGTCCACTGTTTGCTTGCTTTGTCATTTGGACATGTGCTCATTCCGTGTCCTAGGGCAAAGGGTACTCGGGGTGATACTCTCTATGATGCCACTTTTACTCACGATGACTGTAACCTTCACTTGCTTTGTGGCCCAAGTTGAGTAGCCAGTCAGAGAGGTTTTTGTTTTCAAGGGGCATGAAGCTTTTGACCCATACTTTGTCAAGCACATAACTCATATTTGCTTTCACTTTCAACTATTAATCACTAAAGATGCTATGATAGGGGTAATGAGAACTTCACACCAATGGAAACTACATGGCAAACATTAACTTAAGTTGAAGCATTTGGAAGCTAGATGATACTCTTGCATGTTATTCCTCTACTTATTTATCTATCTTTACAAAGTGTCCACCTTTTATATTCAGATTTCTATAAGAATACTCTATGACCAATACAAGATATCTTTTTACTTTTCATTTATGCATTCATTTGGTCCATAGCACTTTTCTTCTATGTTACACTTTGTGAATCATCATTGAACATCTTTACCTTGAATATTTGATATAGCTTGATAATATATCTTGTATGTTGCTACTCCTTATTAAGAATGAATCATTTGACTCTATGTAGCAATAATAATCATCTTTGATATCTTTGATAGTAATAAAATGCCAAGTCCATGTTAGTTTTATCACCTTCATACTTGAGGACGAGTATTGGTTAAGCTTGGGGATGTTGATGCATGTAAAATGCATACACGAACCTTGATATTCCAACTTATTTGCATCATATATGGGTTATATTTATATTATATAATGATTTTGGGGGATAATTCACACTTTCCCCATTTATTTGGAATTAACCCTGCAGAACCAGAAAACCCCTTTTTCCATGTTTTTGACTTTCAGGGAGCATACGACGTCCAAATGACCTGAGATTTCACAGGGATCATTTTTTGGAAGGAAGAAAGAGTACGAGCCAAGAAAGAGGAAAAAAGGAAGCCCGAGGAGGATTTTGGGTGGGCCCATGCGGCCAGATTCCCTGGCCGCGTGAGGCACCCTCTTTTCCCCCTCGTGGCTCCGGTCGCCGCCGGCTCCAGCAACAAGCGCTCCTTCCTGAACGGGAATCCGACAACTAGAGGGGGTGAATAGGTGCTACTTCAAATTTTAGTTCTTTTTCAATTCAAGGCTTGACACAAAGGTAAATTCTCTAGATATGCAACTAAGGTGAATTTACCTATATGACAAGCTAGCAAGTAGATACACAAGACAAGATAAATATAAGTGCGATACAAGTAAGTAAGGGAGCAAGGAATAGGGGAACCAAGTCGAAGCACGCGAAGACGATGATGTAATCCTATTTCCACCCAAAGGGTGTACGTCTCGTTGGAGAGATGTGTGCCAGCACAACAGGTAGGCTACAACGCCACAAAGGCTCACCTTCTTCTCCGATGAACTCAACCACAAAAGGTACGAGTTCACCTTCCACTATTGATCCCCTTTGGGGCGGAGATCGAATCCCTTACAACAACTTGAGGCACACACCCACAACTTAATTGGGGGCTTTCAAGATGACCACAACAGGTCAATACCAGAAAAGGTCAAGGTAACACCAAGTAGCAATAATGGTGAACTAGGTTTTCCCAATGGAAACCCTAGCCACGAAATTCTCAAGTGAATGAGGGGGGAAATGAAGAACGCTTTGGTGAAGTAGTAGATCCGGGCGTTCTGAGAGCTCCTTGTCCCAAGGTAGGGTTTTTTTTATTCAACTACAGTAGGGGAGAACCCCTACTGCTCATTTTCTATTTTCTCATTCACTTATTATATTTACGCAGTACATAAAAGTATCGGTTAGCTCATAGAGTATCTAGCCAAGACTGCATTCCTTCCTTAAGACTAGGCTTAGCCCTATGCATAGATAAAGATAGGAAAGATTTGAACTTTACAATGCATCTATTGACTGTCGGGTCAATTAGTCTAAATATGGCATCATTTCTCTGTTCCCGAATGCTCCAGCATCCAGTAATAATAATCTCCATCAAGAAATTGATGGAGTATCTTGTTTTTGCTTCCTGAATCATGTCATGGATGTTATAATCTGTATTCCATTCAAAGCCTAATGCCCACCAAAAGCTCTGACTGAAGCTGCATTCAAAGAATAGGTGCAAAACTGTTTCTTCAGGGCATGTATCACATAACACACAGTCCGAGAATTCCACATAAAAGTTTTTCCTTTTCATGAGTTCTTTTGTATTGAGTCTGTCATATAAGAGTAACCAAGCAAAGAACTTGTGTCTCGGAAGACAGCAAGTTTTCCAAATATCCAGGATCGGCTGTGGAGTATCATGTTCACCCAAAATTATTTTGTATACCTTTCTGGTTGAGAAACCAGTTGTTGAATTAGAGATACTCAAGATATCATTAGTTACATTTAGGTCAATAGCCATCAAATCCTCTCTGAGTTGCAGCAATTGTTCACGAGCCATGGCTGTCAATGGCAATTGGAACATATTATAAATATTTCCATTGAGAGTGTTCCATGCTTCTTCTAATGAAATATTCTCATTGTGAGCAAATGAGAATAGCTGAGGATATTTATCTTCATTAACATCATTCCCCCATGTATCTTTCCAAAGTAGGATCGTCTTACCATTGTTAGGAGTAACGTTGGCAATCTCTTTGTATTGATCAAATAGTGACAAACAGTCCCTCCACCAGAATGGTCCCTTAGGGGTGGAAGCATGTGGGATCTTGTTATTGCTGTAATGAGCATTCCATATTAAATTGACCCATGGAATCTCCAATTTATTGTAAAAGTTGTGTATGTTCTTCATAAGAAGAGCTTTATTTTGAATCCGAAGATTTAAAACACCCAGGCCTCCTTGCTCCTTTAGTCTACATACTAGATCCCAATTTGTGAGGCATTTACCATGTTTATCAATATCTTTCCATGCCCACAGAAATTGTCTTGCACTCTTCTCAAAATGAATAAAGATTGTTACATGGATCTTGAGAGAGCATAGTGCAAACGTAGGCATTGATTGTACCAAGGAGTTTAATAATGTCAACCTTCCAGTATATGTCATTAGGGAATTTATACCTGATACTCTTTTATCCAATCTTGAAACTAGTGGCATGAGGTCCGAAACAGATGGCCCAGTGGTCCCCAAGGGAAGACCAAGATAGGTAAAAGGAAGGCTTTTCAATTTACATCCAAATAGGTTTGCCAGATTTGTAGCATCATCGTGGCTAATGTTAATCGGAACCAGCAATGTCTTTTGATAATTCACTTGTAGTCCTGTAGAGGCACTGAAAACTGTCAAGATATCTTTCAAGTGTGCAAGCTGCTGTGGGTCCGCTGGCATAATCATTATGGTATCATCCGCATATTGGGCAATTGGGTATTTTTGGCCAAAATCTGATTGAACCGGAAGACTCAATAATCCTCTCTGCCAAGCATCATTTATTGCACTTTGCAAGAGATCAGCAGTGTTCACAAATAGGATGGGTGAAAGTGGATCACCTTGACGAACACCTCTTCTGCAAGTTATTTTTTTCCCCGGAGTTCCATTCAATAGAACAGAAGTTGATGCACAATAGAGAATACTTCTGACCAATGAAATCCATTTTGGTCCAAATCCTTTGGCCTGGAGCATATTAATAATAGCATTATATTCCACTTTGTCGAAAGCTTTCTCAAAGTCAATTTTGAGAATAATGATAGGTCTTTTGGATTGATGGCATATATGCAAGTATTCAAAAGCCCATCCGAGACAATCCTGAATGTTTTTGCCTTTGATAAATCGATACTGATTCTCACGAAGAATTGGGATAATTATTTTTTGCATTCTATTGGCCATAAGCTTTGTGAGGAACTTCAAAGGCAGGCTAACAAGCGAGATAGGCCTATAATCATTCATGTTTTCAGGATCAGATACCTTTGGAATCAATGTGATAAAAGCAGTGTTAATGCTATCGAGATTTATTGTTCCTTCATAGAAACCCTTGACAAGTTTATAGAATTCCTGCTTGACAAGAGGCCAACATTTTTTAAGAAATAGTCCATTAAATCCATCTGGGCCAGGTGCCTTATCTGTGGGCATTTTCTTTACAACTAGCTCAATTTCTTCAGGGGTAAAAGGAACCTCAAGTTGACTTAGATCATGTGACTCCACCATGTCTTATAGTTGAAACTGCATAGAGGTGTTCTCATTTGTACCCAATTGATGACCGTAGATGACCTGTGTCAAAAGAATACGGTTAGGTTGAGACTCCAAGTGCAAAGTGTATAGTAAGGGAAAAGACTAATTTTCCCCACGAGGGTGACTCGAGGGTTTAATATCGAACTCTCGGGGAAATGAACCAAAAGCTGTTGTCTCCTCATCCTTCTTTATGAAACCTACAAAACAAAGTAAATTGTTTTGTGCCCTTAACCTCACCAAGTGGTTGTCAAGCACAAGGTCTAAGTAAAAGATATAGAAATAATAAATGCAAAACAGAAATAAATATTCAATTGTGGTAAATAAAAGTGTAAGGATGGTATGAATGATATTGGATGATGTTTTTGTGGTTTGTATGGTGTTTGCAAGATGTAAAAGTATTTTTGTATTTTCGGATTTTTAAATGGCAGAAAATGTAAAGTGCTAATAGAGTGTTGGAAAGGTGTTTCTTATGATTAAAAATGGACTGGGGTTCATTGTTTCACAAATGCACTCTCTCTTTTATATAGTGGTAGATAATGGAACATAGGAATTGACATATGAGATTGCAACAAGACAAGTTATTAATAATATGGGCATCACATCCTAACATAGAGATCTTTTGGTTATTAATCTCTCTTATACTCCACCAAGATGCGAACTAAATCATAACACCTCAGTAATTAAGATAAACAGAGTATAGCTTTAAGTTCAATGACATGAAGTTTAAATAAGAACATGCTAGATCTAGTCATGGTGATAGTGGCAATGTCACCCACATATCCCCGGTAGCATGGTATTTCCTTTATCCCTAGTGAGGCAACAAAGTAAGGTAAAAACCCAAGTGGATCAAGGTATTGCTGTCAACTTACAACAAAACCACCCCCCGTTACTCCAACTAATGCACACGTTCCCCCTCACACGCTCTCATACACATGTTGGATCAAAACACATAGACAAGAACGGGGTACATAATATGCATCTACTTTCATAACAAAGACATAATAATTGCAATCAGCATAACATATATCAAATTAAGAGATCCACCACAAAGGTATTACATATATGACCATAATCATGTTCAGCAGCTCATATGACACTAATTAGTGAAGCTCAAGAGAGAGGAGAGATACATAAGTTACTTCCACAAACCCATAGTCCAGGGGTGGAATACTCCCTCTTCATCATGGAGACGGTGGAGAAGTCGTTGGAGAAGGTGGAGACCACACCGGCAGCGCCCCGTCGGAGTTCCCCCCTCCAATCTGCAGCTCCAGGTCTCTGTTTCGTGGTTTCTGTGGCGCTCTCTCCGAAAGGGCTCGGGAGACTATTTTTATAGGCGTTTTTAGGTCAAGATGAAGCCACGGAGACGAAGATCTACGGCATCGGAGCCACGAGGGGGGAGAAGGTGGGCCCAACGCGGCCAAGGAATCTGGCTGCGTGGGCTACCCTCTTTTCCTCCTCGGACTTCCTTTTCTGCTCTTCCTTCGCTCGTAAGCCTTGTTCCTTCCAAAAAATGATCCTCGTGGAATATTAGGTCATTTGGATGTCGTTGGGTCCCTGAAACATCAAAATATAGAAAATGGGGTTTTCTAACAGTGCAGGGTTAATTCCAAATAAATGGGGAAACTGTGAAATATTCCCCAAAACACTATAAAACATTGATATAACCCTTATATGATGCAAATATGGATGAAATATGAGTAATACAATGCAAAGTTCAGGTATGCATTTTACATGCATCAACATCCCCAAGCTTAACCTATACTCGTCCTCGAGTATGAAGGTGATAAAACTAAACATGGACTTGGCATTTTATTACTTAACAAAGGATATCAAAGATGATTGCTACATAGAGTCAAATGATTCGTTCTTTAATAAAGAGTAGCAACATACAAGACATATTATCAAGAGATATTAAATATTCAAGGTAAAGATGTTCAATGATAATTCACAAAGTGTAACATGAAAGAAAAGTTCTATGGACCAAATGAATGCATAAATGAAAAGTAAAAGATATCCTAGGTTGGTCATAGAGTATTGTTATAGAAATCTGAATATAAAAGGTGGACACTTTGGAAAGATAGATAAATAACTAGATGAATAACATGCAAGAGTATTATCTAGCTTCCAAATGCTTCAACTTAAGCTAATGTTTGCCATGTAGTGCCCATTGGTGTGAAGTTCTCATTACTCCTATCATAACATCTTTAGTGATTAATAGTTGAAAGTGAAAGCAAATATGAGTTATGTGCTTGACAAAGTATGGGTCAAAAACCTCATGCCCGTTGAAAACAAAAACCTCTCCGACTGGCTACTCAACTTGGGCCACAAAGCAAGTGAAGGTTACAGTCATTGTGAATAAAAGTGGCATCATAGAGAGTTTCACCCTGGGTACTCTTTGCCCCAGGACATGAAAGTGGGCACATGTCCAAATGACAAAGCAAGCAAACAGTGGACATCTCTATATCTCTTTCTTTACTCATGCTTTTTTCTTGTAAATGCTTTTCCTGTTATGAGATGTCCCATGGATTCCTCCACTATGGTTATGTTGCAAATTTCCACCATGATCCACATGGCTTAGGTTAGCCGCCACAGGTGTCTCTCTAGCCAATAATATCACTCACCCGAACTTACTAAGTTTCCATCTTTATTTCACGCAATGGTAGGCATCCATCACCAAAGGAACATGATATCAACTTTTATAAAGAATAAAGCGCAATGTTGAAAGCTTTACACGTGTCAGCACATATGAGCTAGCTCCTAACTAAAGACATTTGTCAAGCCCAAAACATCATAATCTTAGTCACAATGGGTCATGTTTATTAAGTGCATGAAAAGTAATGTGTGCATCAAGTTCGTGAGAGCTTTTAAACCAACTTAACCCATGACAATCCCAATAACATAAGCATCTTAATTTGGAAGTATAGATAAAACAATATAACATGGTAAACATACTTGGAATAGCATATTATCTAATAGGTAGATATGGTGGACTCACTGGAAAACTTGGTTGAAGGTGTTGGAAAACAAGCTTTTTACTTGTTGGAGTTTTTGGGCTAGCAAGAGGGAGAAACTTGACCATCTAAATGCATGCATAAGTGTCCATAGAGCTAACCATTTCATATTAAACAAAGTAAAGCATCATTCAACATATAAAACATGAATAAGAAATAACTCTAGACAAGACACTTGCATATTAATATTCATTAACAAAGCACATGAATCATGCAACTATATGTATCTTTTAAATCAACTCAAACATCCTCTTCCCAATATTTTAATAGCATCCAACTTAATTCAACCCAAACTTTTAGTAGGTCTCTCATAACATAAATAAAAAGTGGTGGTCTCAAACAAAAAAACAAACCGAAATAATAAAAAGAACAAAAACGCTCCAAGTTTATGCGATAAAGTGCAATGAACGAAAAACAGAAGTTAGACGTGTGCAAACCGATAGCATGTAGGTTCAGTGGGGTTGTCTTCACATCCCCAAGCTTATGTCTTCACCATCCTTGGATTGCTCTTGGTGCATCTCCTCTAATCCCTGTGAAAAAACTTCAAAACACGTTTCTCCCATTTCTTTTCTGTTGGGTGAGATTAGTAGGCACAAAACAATAGAATTGCTTGCTGTATGAAATCCTTAGACAAACATAAGAAACATGTCCAGAAAGTGTATAATGTTGTATTACTTCTAATAAACTCAATTTGATAAAAAAAGATTCAAGTTAAAAGCTTAAAGAATGCATAAAACAAAATGGGACAGAATCTTTCCAGAAAAACAGCAACAGCAAAACGTATTTTTTTACCCCACTTAAATATCTCAAAAAAATCTGAAACATTTCACGCTTACAGAGGATGAAAAGTTGCAACTACAGTTCAAATTTCAGCTCATTCGGAGTTACAGAATAGGAATTAAAAATCATACCGTGCACAGATTCGTGCTGGAATAAAATCTCCGAATGGAAAAAGCAACTTTCAATGCCCAAATGGGTAAAACTTGGCACTTTATTAAAAATTCCAGAACCTAAACTAAAAACAAAGTCTCTTGGTACAGCAAGAGGACTCAAAGAAAATCTCAAATAAAAACAACCGGGTTGCCTCCCGTAAAGCCCTTTCTTTATAGCCATATAGCTAGGCTTAGTACTTGATATTTATAGTGGACGAAGCTCATGAGGGAGCTTGAACTTTGATGTGTCCCTCTTCCTTAGGAAGTGCTCCATGCACAATACCAGGATCCCATGGTGCTCTCAAACTAATCAAAATAATAGAGAGGTTGAAACCTAGTAGAGAGAAAAACAAAACACAAAAGTAATAACAACGAAGTCTCACATTCTTTCTATGCATTTGTAACATCTTAGGATTTTTCAAATTTTGAAAATTCAGAAAAATCAAAAACTTTTAGAAAAACTATGTATAATTTGTTTTGGAATCCAAAATCAAGCATTGCATTCATACATCATTATCATATAGTCATAACATTTGAATCACATAAGATTAAATTTAAAATGCATTTATATGCTTACATAGGTTTTATTTCCATAAAGTTGTTAATTGTACTTTTATAATTTTCCACATTATTTAATTTTAATTTTTGAAAGAATACTACAAAAAGGTTCCATTTTTAATAAGCTTTTCAAAACATATTTTTATGTATTTTTCTGATAAGTTTTGGTAAAGTTTAAAATTCACTTTTGAATTCAAAAGTTTAAAACAGAAAATTGTTTTGTTAAAAAATAAAGAGAAGAACAAGAAAGAAACGAACCAGCCCGACCCAGTCAGAGCCGGCCCAACTCTTCCCCCTCGCGCGAGCGGCGCTTAGCGGCCCAGCAGCCCGCTCCAGAGCGCGCCTCCTCTCCCTCTCACTGACCAGCGGGACCCGCACTCTGACGTCACCGGTGACGTCACCTCGTCTTCAACGTCTGGCCGAGAATCACGCCCAAAAACTGCCGGCCGTTTCTCGCATCAAATTCGACCGATTAAGGAGAGGAATTACCGCGCCCCCGAGCTCCTTAAAACCTCCACGACGCCCTCCTCTTTTCCCCTCTGTGCCTAGTCCAAACCGTGACCCCAGGCCGCCACAATCGCTCGCCGGAGCCGTGCTTCCGCCGCCGATTTCTTCACGTTTTTCCGGCGAGGTGAGCCTCCTTCCCCGTCGTTTTTCCCCCTTTCCCTTTCGTCGTTCCCGTGCGCATCCCCTAAGCCTCTGGTTCAATTTTTTTTGGCGCAGCCCTTGAAGCGGACCGTGGAGACCCGAAGTTCGTCGGCCACCGCTCGACCGCGTCCGCACTATGTCGTCGTTCAAGGAAATGAGCCACGGTGTCGTCACCTTCATCGCCTCCGCAACGTCCTGCCACACCTCTCCGTCGCCTTCCCGTGCCCCGAGGACCACCGGGGCACCGTCCCCGTCAACGCCCGAGGCGCAGCGCCGCCACCATCTCCAACTCCGGCCACCGGCGCCGCCAGCATTTGGTCAACCCCCGGTGAGCCCTCCGATCCACTTTCAATGGCCCAGATTAGATTTCCTTTTCGGAACCGGTACGATTCAATCCCAGCCGTCAGATCTGGATCTGACGATCCAGATCAGATCCAGTCAATGCCCAGTCAGCGCCGCGTGGCAGCCGCGTCAGCACCAAGTCACCGCCACGTCAGCCAGCCCTTTTTCTGTATTTTTTTCCCGAATAGATCTTAATTGGACTTTTTGCAGAAAAAACCCTGTATCTTAGATCTATTATAACTTTTTATTGGTTTGGCCAAATTTAACAAATTTTATATTTTTGGAAAGCCCTTGACATGTAGAATCTTTTGGTACGGTTGTAATTCTAATTTGACTAGTTTAAATAGATTCAAATTTTGAATTAAGTGTTTGAGCAAATTTGACTTAGATTTAAATCCATAAGTCTAAAAATTGCAAATAAAATTGTTATAGAAATCTTAGCATATGTGTATTATGATGCCTCTGTTATAAAATATTTTTTTGAATTATTTTGACGATTTAAAAATCATAGGTTTAATTTGAGTATTTTGAACATAACTTCAAATTAAAAATTGATAATTGATCAAACTCTTTTGCTATAAATTTTAATGTCCAAGTATTGGTCATAGGAATACTTTAATAATTTTTGTAAAATAAGTTTATATGACTTTTGTAATTAATATTGATTAAATGATTTTTTTTCGTTATTTTAATAATTAAAATTATTTTTCTGCATCTATTCAAATAATAAAATGACTTAGTCATATTTTGATCACTTTAGCTACAAAATTACTTAGAAATATTTTGCCCCTTAAGTAAGTAATTTTCTTCCTTAGAAAATATTTGATAAATATTTTTGACAACATTTTCCTTAGAAAATTATTTTGACTTATTGTTTGACCTCTTTGGTCCTTAGTTATTTTGGAACATCTTACTTGTCTTGCATTCCTTAGATTAATTTTCATGGCATTGCATGCATATCAAGTCCTTAGAAAAATTTAGGATGCATGTTAGCCCTTTTGACCCTCCTAGTCGAAAACCACCAAGTTAGAATTAGTGGAAACCAATGAAGGACTTAGCCAAGAAAACAAGACTATAGAAGCCTCTCCAAGAAGTAAAAGTACTTAGAAGAGAATCAAGAAGAAGTTCATGAAGACCAACCACCTACATTTTCTAAGTCTTTCTTTCCTTTCTCTCTTTTCTTCCTTCTTCTCCTAGACTTTGTGGTGGCTAAGTTATATCCAAGACCAGCCCTGGAGATATCAAAAACCCTGAAGAACCATCAAGTCTACAAAATTTCAATGAAGTCATCACACCAAGGAGAAAGTTACGAAGAAGCCTGGAAGACCAACTACATCTTCTCTATCTCTTTCTACCCTTCCTATCCCTCTTTCACTTTGGACATAAAACCCTTTTTGATCATGATATTACCACCTTTGAAGTATGTTGGATCCTAGCGGCATAGTGAGATGAAGCGGCCCGGAGACTAACCTTACATGTCCACGTACATGAGACCTGTTCCACAATCATAAGTGGCTGGCCGGGTGTCTGTCTCTCTCACGATAGTGAATATCCAATTTACAAAGAGTTGTTAATAATTGTTGATCACCTTGAAGAATGGACTTAGTATTTTCTCTAAGTATTTTTAGACATCATGACTAAGTACTTAGAGTGCTAATTGAAGATGAATAAAGCTACAAGGGAGTTGATGATTTCGAGAAGCATGTGAAGACTTGGAGCAGCCTTACAACTTATTCAAGTTGATTTATAGCAAAGTTATTGTGTCCAACCTTTGACCTTGACCTAGTCAACTTGTTCAAGCTATTTTTGTCTATGTTCCTTAGATTAATTTTTGCACATCATGCATGACATTAGAAGTTTTACGAAACTTGTTTGTTCATTATGTATGTGTTTGTATGCGTTGTGTTGTTGTGTTTTATGTTGATTGTTGTATTGTTGTTTGTCTATATTGTTTAGATTGAACGGAGAGCTCCGAGTTACGTTGAAAAGAGTTTGTGAGCACCGACAACTTCCAAAGGCAAGTGGCACATTCATAAACCTCCTACTATTTTCTATATGCATGACTTAGAGTATTTTTCTATAAGCATGTGTTGGATAGTACTGCTATGCAAAGACTGTTTAGAGTAGCATCCTTATTCCTATGTGTCTAGGTACCTATGAAATAACTTCGTAGAAATATTGATGCTATGCAATTGATGATAAGTTTTACAAAATGTTAAGTGGCTACTCAGGGCTGTGCTCGTGGTTGTCTTCGCCTAAGCTAGTTTCTACTATACTTAGTGCCGTGAGCATGGTGGTTTTCACCTGAGAGTACACATCCACTAAGTTACTGAATCACCTGGGTGGAATGGTTGAATGGTTTATGTTGAGTGGCTACTCAGGGCTGTGCTCGTGGTTGTCTTCGCCTAAGGTAGTTTCTACTATACTTAGGGCCGTGAGCATGGTGGTTTTCACCTAAGAGTACACTTGTGGATTGCCACCCAGGAACAAAGGGATTTGAAGTTACTCCAAGTGAAGATTGCTTCTAGTGCAGCCATTGCCAATATGGGCTCTGGCTTGATCAACTAAGTTGCGTGGACTCGCCCCGGCTTGACAAGCAGATGTAGATGGTGTTAGGTGGAACGGGTCAAGCCAGTATGGGGAGGGAAAATGCTTCTGAAAGATCTCGTCTCATTCTTCTCCTTTTCCTTATCACTTCCAGAGTGTAGAGGATAGTTTGGGCTGAATGGGTACAGTGGTGAACGTGCACAACCTCTGTAGAGTGTAAAACTAAGTACTTAGCCGTGTCCCCGGTTACGGACAATTTTGAGCAGCTGATCAAGGACGTCAACGGAGGATCCCACCATTCCAATTTCTAAGTTAAAACTTGATGGGTGAACAAGGGTAGAATGAGACAGTGGATTTCATGCCACGGATGTCTCGATTTGAAAAAAAAATGTTTTCAAAGAGTTAGGAAAAAATGGCTTTATGCAAAATAGCCTTGAACTCCACCGGCCAAATATGCATATAGGTTATTAGAGTTTTTCCTGTAAGTGTCCACCATAGTGTCACTTACCAGTTCCATTTTAAATGGTTCTGACCCACGTTGTTGCAATATTTTTCTTATTGCAGATTGTTCAGATGACGAGTGAGGTTTTGTTAAGGGATTTCGAGTCTGCAACCAACATGTTTCGCCTGTGGCAACATGAAGATGATGGAGACTCACTGTTATTGTAATTCCGCTGCTTTACTTTTTCAGAGCTAGCTTTATGCTATGCAATTTGTAATGAATATTTTGTAAGTCTGGATCATCGATTTAATAAAATTGATACTTTGTTGTGATATTACATCGTAAACTGTGTGTGCAAACGAATCAATCCAGGGATTTGCACTATACACAGGGACTTGCCATTTTCTAAGTGCAGGTCCGCTACAGCATTGTCATTTTGTATATAAGTGAATAACAATAAATAGGAATTTTACAATGCATATTATCATTATGTACTTGCAGCATATAATTAATAGTAACATAAAGAGGGTTCTCATCACCTCCTCTTTCATAATAGTTGCAAGTAGTAGAAGTATATTCAACCATATAACCACAAGAATCATTCAACTTAGACATTTTTGGCATATGAAGAGGATCATTAAGTTTATTATGGAATTCATTAGCATGCTTACCTCTTTCAAAATAGTTATTAAGATCAATATGAAGTTTAATATCCTGGCTGCAACAAATATTTGGAACTAAAGATAATTGCAAACCACATAGGTATTTCTCAATATCAGCAAATTTCTCCTCTATGGTGTAATTAGGAGAATTCAAGAGCAAAGTAGGACTCTCATAAGTAAGAGTATTTTCACAAACAACAAGTATATAATTTTTATCCTCACATGAAGTTGTAACAACTAAACATGGAGAATTATTAATAAGCATAGTACCATCATCTAAAGCATTATCATATAGCATATTTAAGCAACACTCCTCATTATCATCCAATTGTTCACTAGTAGCATTAAAAAGTAAAGTATCATTATTAGTTTCATCATAATAGCATGGATTTTCATATAGGACCATAGAATTTTCATTTCACACTCATCATAACATGGGTTATCATAAGTAACAAAAGATTTTTGAATTTGAGTGTTACTATCATTTGTTGAAGGTGAAGTTGGAAGATCCAACTCTTCCCCAAGCTTAGGATGGACCATATCCATTTCAATCTCCTCTTCACATTCTTCCTCTTCCAAGCTTAGAGCATCTCTAACAGCTGCCCTATCCTATATGGTGCAGTACTCATACTGGAACTTATGAACAAGAATTGCTCTATCAATCACCATCTAATTAGAGGAGGCAGCCCCTTTTCCCTTGGCCTTTCTATATGATTCATCCCTCATCTTCTGCACCTGTTCCATAGTCTGACGGCGAGAGGCCGCCACATCAACCTTTTTTCCCTGAACAGTGCGGTAAACCGGAGTAGAGCCACCCTCGTCCATGGGGAAATCTGCTTAGAGGATACGGTCCACGGGGCATAGGAGGAGGAGATCCGGCCGAGGGAGGAGACCTCCGGCGGTCGGAGAGCTCCGGGGCGGCAGGGAGCAGCGGGGGCGGCGGTTGGGAGAAGGAGTTGGTCGGGGGTGGAAGAAGGAACTCGAATGAGCCCTTCACCCCGACCCAACCCTTAAAATTTTAGACAAACACCCGCTCGGATATTCCGGTTGTAACTTATACCGGATATTCCGAGTCGCCGGAAATTCCGGTTCCTGGAACTGAAATTTCCGACCTGCTGAACCCGAAATCCCAGTTTTCAACGGATGACTTGTGTGCAATGGATATACATGTTTTAAGGTTTAGAGAGACTTGGGATAGATTACCAAACTGTAATTGGTACACCACACTAAACTTACAACAACCAAATAGGAATAAAGCGCCAAGTTTGAGTGGGTTTCCCAAATGTCATGAATGCAAATGCAAAAACAATAATAAGCTCCAAAGTAACATCAACTCTTCTTTTGGGAAGAGGGCGGTGGCCGAAGCCACCATGTTGAAGCGTATGGCATGTCACCGCGAAGATATATCTTGGGTACATTAACAATACTCGTCATTTTAGCTCATTAGTCATAAGAATGAATATAGAGTTAAAAGAACTCTCACTATCGGCATAATGGGGGGAGGGATAGTCCAATGTATTAGGACCGCACTCCCCCTATTTCCATGCCTACATCTAAACACAATATAGCATTAAGACCTAGCTGAGTGTGTGATGCACGTAAAATGCATACATGAACTTTGCATTGTATTACTTATATTTCAATCATATTTGCATCAGATAAGGGTTATATCAATGTTTTATAATGATTTTGGGAATATTTTACAGTTTCCCTATTTTTCTGGAATTAACCCTGCACTGTCAGAAAACCCCCTTTTCTATATTTTGATGTTTCAGGGACCCAAACGACGTCCAAATTACCTGAAACTTCGCGAACATCAGTTGTTGGAAGGAACAAAGCGTAGGAGCGAAGGATACACAAAAGTGGAAACCCGAGGGCCAAAAGGGGGTGGCCCACGCGGCCAGATTCCTTGGCCGCGTGGGGCCCACCTTCTGGAGCCTCAAGCCTCCGATGCCGTCATTCTTCGTCCCCGTGGCTTCGTCTTAATCTAAAAACGTCTATAAAAATAGTCCCCCGATGACTTTCGGAAGGGAGCGCCGCCGAAACACAGAACCACGAAACATAGACCTAGAGCTGCAAATTGGAGGGGAAAACTCCGGCGGGGCGCATCCGGCGTGGTCTCCATCTTCTCCAACAACCTCTCCAGCGTCTCCATGATGAAGAAAGAGTAGTCCACCCCTAGACTATGGGTTTGTGGAAGTAACTTATGTATCTCTCCTCTCTCTTGAGTTTCACTAATTAGTACCGTATGAGCTGCTGAACATGATTACGGTCATCTATGTGCTACCTTTGTGGTGGATCTCTTAAGTTGATATATGTTTTGAAGATTGCAATTGTTATGTCTTTGTTATGAAAGTAGATGCATATTATGTACCCCGTTCTTGTTTATGTGTTCTGATCCAACATATGTATGGGGGCGTGTGAGGGGGAACGTGTGCATTAGTTGGAGTAGCGGGCGGTGGCTAGTGCGGTGAAAGTGACAGTAGTTCCGCGATCCACTTGGGTATTTTACCTTACTTTGTTGCCTCACTAGGGATAAAAAGGAATACCATGCTACCGGGGATGTGGGTGACCATGCCACTTCTCCATGACTAGATCTAGCATGTTCTTATTTTAACTTCATGTCATGATACTTAAAGCTATCCTCTGATTCTATCTTAATTACTAAGGTATTATGATTTAGTTCGCATCTTGGTGGAGTATAAGAGAGGTTTCATAACTAAAAAGAACCTCTATGTTAGGAGGTGATGCCCATATTATTAATAACTTGCCTTGTTGAAATCTCATATGTCAATTCCTATGTTCCATTGTCTACCACTAAATAAAAGAGAGAGTGCGTTTGTGAAACCATGAACCCCGGTCCATTTTTAATCATAAGAAACACCTTTCCAACACTTTATAATCACTTTTCATTTTCTGCCATTTAAAAATCCGAAAATACAAAAACACTTTTATTATTTGCATTCACAATACAAAACCCAAAAATATCATCCATCATTGTTTACACCATCCTTGCATATTTATTTCCCATCATTGCATATTTATTTCTTGTTTTCATTTGTTATTTTCATATCTTTTACTCACACCTTGTGCTTGACAACCACTTGGTGAGGTTGAGGGCACAAAACAATTTACTTTGTTTTGCAGGTCTCATAAAGAAGGATAAGGACACAACAGCTTTTGGCACATTTCCCCGAGAGTTCGATATAAACCCTCGACTCACCCTCGTGGGGAAAATTATTTTTTCCCTTACTATATACTCTGCACTTGGAGTTTCAACCTAACCCATATCCTTTTGACACAGGTAACTACGTCTCAGGGCCATGAAGACTATTTTCTGGCGCCGTTGCCGGGGACACAAAGAATCAACACCAAGCTCCCCTCGTCAACTACGCGCCCGAAGCTTGATATAGAGTTATCAAGACTATTTTCTGGCGCCGTTGTCGGGGAAGTGTGCAAGTCAAGAGTTGTCCCACAAGTCTTCATCAACTGTGCAAGATCTTTTCTGGTGCCGTTGTTGAACAAGTGGAAAGGATATCTCACAACAAAGTTAACATCACCAACGTGTGCAAACACCTAATCTTGGGGAGGTTGCACCTACGTGAGCATCATCTCGTCCATCTTTTACCTTCAAAGCATTTTATTTTGTTTTGTTATTGTCTTTTATATTTCGGTTTGCTATTTTATTTTCAGTTTTGCATTTTGTTTTGCACTTATTATTTTGGTTTGCATTGTTTAGTGTCATTTTATTTCCAGTTTTGCATTAAAACATAAAAAATACATAAAACTTGCTAAAATGGAGAAGATAACTTTTTGGCCATTTAGTGTTAAGAATTTTCCTCAAGATATGAAGATCCCTGTTGAAGAATTTGAAGTAGACCGTAATATCACTAAAGTAATTTATGAACACCGTTTTTATGGGAAACTGAAAGAAGATCTTGTACAACACCTTAAGAAGTTTAATGAAAGATGCAAAGTGTTAAATTTGAACCATGCTATTATTAATATGATTAAAGCAAAGCTTTTTCCTTACTCACTTGCTGGGAAAGCTTTAGATTGGATATTAAGATGGCCTCCTGGGAATTTTAGCACTTGGTTTAATCTAAAAGCTTTATTTATTGAGAGATTTTGTTCTACTGAAACCATTTGTAATCTTAGACAAATAGTTATCACCTTTAAACAAGAGGAAGAAGAACCTTTGGTAAAAACTTGGGAAAGTTTTAGAGGTATAGCTTTTGGAATGGAACATGGTCTTAGAGATTGGATGCTTATGCATATCTTTTATAGAGGATTGTTTGAAACCTCTAGAGTCTTTTTGGATAATGAATGTGATGGTTCTTTTATGAATACTACTACTGCTAATACCCATATATTACTTGATGGCTTACTTTTGGAAGTGAAAATTAAAAAAAGTTTAGAAAAAACCCAAGTACCTGAAGATGTTTTTCATGACCGTTATGAAATATTTAATCTATATAGTAGAGAAAAGAAAGTTGAAGAAGTTAAGATGCTTAGTGAAGTCAAGGAACTACTACTTGACTTAGAGAATTGTAGCTTGCATGAACTCATGTCTATCTTACAAAAGTTTGCTAGTGATCCTTCCATTAATGTTAACCAAGCTGGTTTTAGTTCTTATATTGCTAGTCATGTTTTAAAAGAGAAAATTGCTAGGTACAACAAACAAGCTATGATGCCACCTAAGCTTGGGGATATATGGATCCCCAAGGTATTTGTAACAATTGGAAAAGAGACACACCATGCTATATTAGATCTAGGATCTAGTGTCTCTGTTATGTCTAGAGAATTATATGAAGAAATTGAATTAAAGAATCTTGAAAAATGCTCTGTTGAACTTGCACTTGCTGATAATTCTATTAAACATGTTTTAGGAAAAGTAAGTAATGTTATGGTAGATTTGCATTTGACTTTTGTGCCTGTTGATTTTCTAATCATGGACATGGGGAATAAAACCTCTAGTCATGTTATTCTTGGAAGACCTTTTCTTCGTACCACAGGTGCTATTATTGATTCAAAGGAAGGGAACGTGAAGTTTCAGTTCCCACACAAGAAGTGCATGGAGCATTTCCCAAGGAAGAGGGACACACCAAAGTTCAAGCTCCCTCATGAGCTTCGTCCACAATAAATATTAAGTAAGAAGCTTAGTTATATGGCCATAAAGAAAGCGCTTTACGGGAGGCAGCCTGGTTGTTTTTATTTGAGATTTTTTTTGTGTCCTCTTGCTGTACCAAGAGACTTTTTTTTTAGTTTAGGTTCTGGAATTTTCAATAAAGTGCTAAGTTTTACCCATTTTGGCTTGAAAAAGTTGCTTTTTGTATTCGGAGATTTTATTCCAGCACGAATCTGTGCAAGGTATGATTTTTCATTTCTATTATGTAACTCCGAATGAGCTGAAATTTGAACTGTAGTTGCATATTTTCATCCTCTGTAAGCGTGAATTTTTTAAGATTTGTTCGACATATTTAAGTAGGGTAGAAAAATACATTTTGCTGCTGCTGTTTTTCTGGACAGATTCTGTCACATATTGTTTTATGCATTCTTTGAACATTTAAGTTGAATCGTTTTGATCCAATTGAGTTTATGAGAAGGAATACAACATTATACACTTTCTGTACATGTTTCTTATGTTTGTCTAAGGATTTCGTAGAGCAAGCAATTCAATTGTTTTGTGCCTACTAATGTCACCCCACAAAAAAGAAATGAGAGAAACGGTGTTTTGAAGTTTCTTCCAGTCTCCGAGTTGCGGTGGGTCGCCGTACAGGGGAGCCGACCGGAACTGAGCTGGCAATCTATTTCTTGCTGGAGTCCTACGTGGGAGCCCGGTCTTTTGTACTCCGGCTCGTTTCGTGAGCTGGAGAGTTTTTCTTCCAGTCTTCGAGTTGCGGTGGGTCGCCGTATAGGGGAGCCGACCGGAACTGAGCTAGGAATCTATTTCTGGTTGGACGTGGCCCATCTTTGGAGACGAATCGGCACGGGCTAGAAAGGTAATTTCTGGCGGACCAGAAAATGATGGCCTAGCTGACGCGTTTGCAGTGGTCAGGTCGAAACGTCCCGTCGGCCACCGCTGGGCAGTTACTCGTGCCGCGGCGCCCCGAGTTTTGCCCGTGTGGCGCCCGCGACGCACTTCTCTTCTCTAACCTTCATATTAAGAGGAAAAAACTAGCAAGAGTAAGTGCTCACTGCTTCATATCGCTACCTTCTTCTCCTCCATCCCTTGTTCGACTCTATTCCTCTCTTCTATGGCTCGCCGTGCTCGTGGACGTGGTGGGCGTGGGGGATGCGGCGCGGCGCCCGCGGTCGTCGATGGCGAGGGGGTTGTCCGGGTGCAGGCGGCGGTCGTCGCGGTCGTCCGCGGGGAAGCCGTGCTCGTGGTCGTCTCCCTACGACGCGCGGTGGCGGGGCTTCATCCAGTGCTCCGCCTCCTGAATGCGAGGGCCTCGACGCCTGCGAGTTCCTGGTGGCCATCCGCGGCCGCATTGAGAGTCGCCTGTATTTTCCCCGCTGCGTCTCAGACCAGCTTGGGGGAGAAGCGCCGCGCGACTTTTGGTTGCGGATGGAGGGTTGCGGCGACGGCGCGACCTGGTGCGGCGCCGGGCGTGAGGAGAATGGCTACACCTTCCTGTCTCGTGGGTGGAAAACCTTCGCCCGTCGTCACCGCATCCTTCCTGGGGAGCGCGTGTCCTTCAAGTTCGTCGGGGACTCCACCTTCCTCATCAAGATCTTCGAGTCGTGTGGGCACAAGGCCGCCTGCTGTGGCGAGAGCGAATCTTCGGACGAGGAGGCCAGCGATGAAGGTCTTCACGCCGGGCGTGGCGGCTGCGACAGCGATGACTCGGCTTCCTCCGTGAAGCTCGAGGAGTCGGACTAAGTGGAGGCGGCCTCATTCCTCGGCTCGGCCACATCGTCTTCCCGCTTAGTAAGCTTTAGATCTGGGGTCCTTTTGCCTGAATTTGTGATGTAAGGGAAAACTTATGTGAATCTCGTGAATCCGGGTCTGTGTTTACCGTATGAACTCCTCTCGTTTTGCTTGTGTCGGGTTGTTCGCTTTTCCTGACACGCATCCTTCGCAATGCGTGGTTGATACGTCCAAAACGTATCCACTTTCCCGAACACTTTTGCTATTGTTTTACCTCTAAATTGTGTGTTTTGAATGCAACTAACACGGACTAACGCTGTTTTCAGCAGAATTGCCCTGGTGTCTTATTTTTGTGCAGAAATTCAACTTTATGGAAAAATCCCAGAAATTATGCGAAAGTCCCTATTTTGCCCGAAGACCCACGGAGCCAGAAGACCAAACGGAGGGGGGCAACGAGCCCACCTCACAGGGTGCTGGCGCGGCAGGCTCCTGGCCGCGCCAGCACATCATGAGGTCGACTCGGTCGCCTCCTCGCGCCCCCCTCTCGGATATAAACTCCCTCAGACCTAAAACCGAGGGGGCGTTCATCACTTTTCCCAGAAACACATCCGTGCGCCGCCGCCACCTCGAAACTCAATTCGGGGACCAGAAGTCTCCGTTCCGGCACCCTGCCGGGACGGGGAATCGAAGGGGATCATCGCCATCGTCATCACCAACGCCTCTCCATCAACCATCATCGTTTCCCCCATCCATGTGTGAGTAATTCCCCGCTGTAGGCTTGAGGGGATGGTAGGGATTGGATGAGATCGTTCATGTAATAGCTGTAATATCATTAGGGCATGGTGCCTAGTATCCGTTATCGGTGTTTTACGTCATTGTTGCAACTTGTTATGCTTAATGCTTGACACTAGGGCCCGAGTGCCATGATTTCAGATCTGAACATGTTATTGTATCATGAGGATAATCAATGTTTTAGATCATATCTATGAGTTGTATACACATATTATTGTCAGGAACCGAAGGCCCCAAAGTGACAATAATTGGGACAGCCGGAGGGGATGGCTGTGATGTGAGGATCACGTGTGTTCACGGAATGTTAATGCTTTGCTCTGGTACTTTATTAAAAGGAGTACCTTAATTACCAGTAGATTCCCTTGAGTCCCCGCTGCAAACGGGCTGGTATGACAAAAGATGATGTGCAAGTTTCTCATTGCGAGCACACACAACTAAATTGGAACACATGCCTATGGTTAATAAATACTTGGATGCTTTATCTTATTTATCTGCAAATGCCTATGTCTTGATATTACATGAATTATCTTATCCATGCAACGCCCGTTCATCCGTCCCTGTGCCTACAGTATTTTAATCCTGCTGTCTACTATAATCACTGCTGCTGTCTTTATTTCACTGCTGTTGTTATTTCACTACTGTCACTACTATAAAACTGTTGCTACTGACAATCTGTTTCGAGCAAGTCTATTCACAGGTACAGCTGAACTGACAATTCATCTGTTAAGGCTTATAAATATTCTTTGGCTCCCTTTGTGTCGAATCAATAAATTTGGGTTTTACTTCCCTCGAAGACTGTTGCGATCCCCTATACTTGTCGGTCATCAAGACTATTTTCTGGCGCCGTTGCTGGGGAAACATAGCTTTATTTATAAGTTCACCTGAGATTAATATTGCTTTCTGGAATTCATTCATCATGGGAAAGCCTGGTGATAAGAAGTTTCCCATACTGCCATCCATAACAAGAAAAGGTACAACTCTGAATTCCGCTGCTGCACTTGATTCTCCGTCTGTGATGAGTAAGCTTATTTCACCGCTGCATGCTACTCGTAGTATTACTTCTGCAGAATCTGAAAATGCTTCTGAAAATTGTGATGATGCTTCTACTGTGCTTGATGAAAATGGTTCCTTAGGACCTTTTCTAGATGCTATAATTGATAAATCTAAACAAGCTGAAAATGCTGAAAATTCTAATACTTCTGCTAGTTCACCAGAGTCTAGAGAGTATTTTCCTGATGATCCCGATGAAACTTATGTGGAACTTGATGATGATTTTGTTGATGAGATTAATGCTACTAAAGAAGCTAGTGCTATGAAAAGCCTTCTTGAAAAACATGCTGCTAGATATAAATTATTGAAGGGAATATGCCCTAGAGGCACTTAATAAAGATAGTTTATTGGTTATATTCCAATTGTTCATTATATGTTTTATACCATGCTATAACTGTATTAAGCGGAAACATTAATACACGTGTGGTAGATAAACAACCAGGTCCCTAGTTGCCTCTGCTAAGACTAGTTTCATTGCGCGATTGATGATCGAGGTTTCCCGATCATGAGACATGGCGTCTGTCGGCAATGGAGTCATATCGTTAGGTGGAACGATGTGATGGACTTACCCATAATTTGTAGGACGTAGTCATTACGCCTTTGACCGTGAGACCAACTCTTATTGTTATTCCTGGAAGATACTTTGATCGCACCAAACGTCATATCTTATATAGTGTGACAATAACGGTGATACTTTTGGGTATCGGAAAGGGGTAGTTGAGACGAGGGGTCAAGAGCGGGATTTGTCAGTCCGTATAGCCGGATAGATACTCTAGGGCCCACTCGGTGAGATTATGTCAAATGAGTTTGCAAACATGTGACTAGGTCACCAGCTGACATAATATCATAGACGAGTAGAAGATAGTGTTGTCGGTAACGAGATCATGCTAGGTATGGAGATATCTATGAACGATGCTCGGACACACTAAGTATCGCTATGACAAAAGGTTTAAGACTAGACGTCCAGGTTTGATAGATGAAAGTCATTCGTTATATCACAGGGGTTAATTCATGGGGTCCAGGCCTACGAGTTAATCATTGATCGGAGAGGAGTCTCGATCATGTCTGTTATTATATCGAACCGCTAGGGTAACACACTTAAGGGGTTTCGACAAGACAACCGGAAAGGAAAGAGATCACCGGGAACGTCCCGGGAGAGATCCGATGGAGATCGGGCAGCGACGAAATAGTTTTCGGAGCTAGAATAAATTATATATAATATGTTTGATATTAATTAGTGTAATTAATATTTAAATATGATTTTATATATTTATTTTCGAATTTATTTAGGCTGATTTCCCTAAATGGGCCTTCTGGTGGAAAGAAGGCCCATGGGGGGAGTAACCCTCAAGGGAATTCGGTGGGGGAGGCTTGCCGGCCTAGGTGGGCCAAATGGGGCCCACCTAGGGCCGGCGCACTAAGCCTGGCCGAACCAGGCATGTGGGATAGTCCCACATTGCCTGGCTGGCAAGGTTGGCTCCCCCCGGGAACCTATATAAGAAGGGGCACCCCTGGCCTTTTAATTCATCCAATTAATTCTCTTTCTCTCCTCAATAACGTGATTCCCTTTGTCGGAGTTGCGCCGAGTTGAGAGGGGATCTCTCCACCATAGCCCGCTGCCGCGCTGCTGGTGTTCCGGTCCAAGTATTCCGCTGCTCGTTCTGGACTGGAGCTTCGGAGGCCGTCGTCTCCACCGTATGTGTGTAACACCCTGTGAGGTGCTGCGCTAGCGGTACTCGGAGGCCTACTTCCTCCACCCGACCTCGAGGTCATCTTCATCGTCTTCGTCGCGCCGAGTTCTTCGCGACCTAGAGGTCGGCTACGTCGTCTTCGTCGTCAACGCTTGTGCGGGAGCGTAATCCCCGCTTTTCGGTCTACAAGGGTATGTATTCCGATCTCCGCCGTACTTCTATATCTGCATAGTGTAGATCTTGGCTAGTTTAAGGATATCGTTGGTAGGAAAATTTTTGTTTTCTGCATGCGATCCCCTTCAGTGGTATCAGAGCCGATCTATCGTAGATATAGCTGTACGCTGTTAGAACCCGTGTTCTGCACGGGGGCACCGTTCCTGTTATTTGCTACCCTCTAGCGTGCACTTGTGATTCCAGCGGCATCGAGTTGATGAAGCGGCCCGGACCGACTTTACGCGTACGCTTACGCGAGACTGGTTTCACTACTGACATACGGCTTGTACCGTATCTGTGGCTGGCGGGTGTCAGTTTCTCTCTCTTTAGTTGGCTTTGCATTTTCAATGGAGGGCCCGAAAGGGATGCTTAAACATGCAATTATTGGATCGTTGTTGTGGTCATAAGTTCGTAGGTAAGAAGCGGTTCTTTTTACGACAGCCTCAAGCCACGTAAAATATGCAAAAGATAAAGTAGAAGCGTCTAACTTTATTTTGCAGGGGCAATGTGATATGGTCAAGGTAGGTTTATTAAATTGTTTATGAACTGCGGGCGCCAAGAAGACCATGGCGCAATGGACTATATCACTTCGCATTACATTTGATGTTTTGTGTGCATCTTATATTGTGTGATTATATATATTAGTATATATATTAGTTACGCGGCGGTAGTTATATATAAGATGATCCCTTCAAAATACCACTAGTGTTCTTCCTCCAACGAGCACCACCAAGAAAGTTCTACGTTATGAGGCAGGCCGTGACGATCGGGTGTCAGACATATCGTCGTTCGCATACAGTGGGTGTAAGCCATGTTGCATAAGCGTTACGTGGAGGTTATTGTGGCGAGCCTAGCATATGCAGATATGGCCTCGGAACACGGAGGCCGAAAGGTCGAGCATGAGTCACAGAGTTGTTGTGATTGACAATTGTCTACCCTTGAAGTTGTGTTGCCGGCTCTGACGATGAGGGGTTGTGCAATGGATGGGGGTCGTGTAATCGCTTAAACGACCAGGAGGGATGTACGTTTGAGTGGGAGTTCGGATAGTTATTTTCTAAAATACTAGAACTCAAAATATAATGAACAAAGTCTGTTTTGCAAACCTTTGTAGATATTAACCATTGTAATAGCATCTTTTAAAATTAGGCGCATTCCTGCGATTGAGAAACTTAAAAGGTTGGGTCCAAACTTCATAGTTTTATACTTTAGCTTGAGGATACTCCTTGTTTAAACCGTTAGCTCTTTGTGATACAATACCCGCTAGGAGATAAACCCGGAGATTCCGCTAACAAAAGATAATTTGGATTATCAGGTTTTGTGCGGATGATATCATCATAGTCCAGTGTATGCTATGATCTCTGCCATAGAGAACCAACGGTGGGTACGAGTTATTAGATCGCGAACATATGAGATGGTCGCTAAACTCGGGGTACCCCTAAAGTTGGGTTGATGAAGTTTATCAGTACGTTGACTGATTGTCTTCTCAACCAAGATGGAAGAGAATACACACATTGAAGGAGCACGTGGCAGTCATACTTGATGACATATGGTCATACTTGATGAACATTGAGATGCCTCGCTCAGCTCGATCACTGGATGACAGACGTCGTTGCCAAGTGCAAATGCTATGTCATAGACTATGTCATGCAAGGGGAATCGTTCACCTTCATGGTTCTTGATTACGTTGGAAGTATCAAGAAGATGAAACAGATCGCCGGAAGTCATCAATGATGATGGTGTATATATGATATACATGTTATGAATGTTTTAGCTAAGCAAGTACTCGCAGTAGTGACTAAGTTTTGATACTAGTCATGTTTTATGAAAACCAGGTTTACTGCTTGAGTGGCTTGAAAGGATGAGGCGACATTGCGTGTTGATAATGGCAGACAAATTGTTGTGATGGCCATAGACACTCTCCCTCTAGATCTACCATTTGAATAAATTCTTTATGATCGCCTGTTAGTATGATCGTTATAAGTGTGTCTCCTCTAGCGAGACAATTGTTCATATATATTAGTGACAAATTCGTTGTCCTATATTTATGAAGTAATGATCATATGCCGATTTGAATTTAGATGGTAGAAGCTCCCACATTCATAATATTAATGCCAAAGGATACAAACTTAATAGAGACACCACATTTGTGTGGCACTACCGTTTAATTCATGTCAATGTTATAGTCAATGAATTAGCTCCATACCGGATGGATCTACAAGTCTTTAGATTTGATCTTTTGACACTTGCAAAATAACTAAGACACCGTTTTCGGAAAACGGGCATATAACTTATTGATAGTCATGCATATAGATGTATGTGGATCAATGAAGTAATTGACGGGTAGTGGAGACCTTTATTTCGTGAACTTCGCTGAACGTTTTGAGTATGACTTGTTGAGAATCATGCATATGGGTGTATGTGAATCAATGAAGTACTTTAACGTAAAGTGGAAGTGTTTATTTCATAGACTTCATGAATATTCCAAGTAGATATATGAATATCCACTCAGGGAATGTTGGCCTGAAAATTTTGATTCGATCAAACAAGTTCAGAATGAAGTAGGAAATAAATTTAACAAGAAAATCTAATTCCTGCGATACAGATCGAGGAAATAAAGATTTGAGTTATAATGTTGGCACGTCATTGGAAGACTTGTGAGAAGAGTTCCACAAATTCCGTCGCATGGAACACCATAGTGTTATGGTATGTTAGGACGTCGTAATCGCACCCTATCGGATAGTGTGTGGTAAATAAATCTCTTACCGAATTATCGTGATCATTAGAGTCATATGGTAGAAACGTAACACTCACGTTAGATAATAGGGAAACCATTTAAATCCATGGAGACAATACCATATTAGTGATGGCATGGCTTTTAGCCTAGATTGTCGTTTCAGCAATTTAGTGTTTTGATGTGATCAAACCTAAAATGGATTAATCTTTGTAGTGTACCTAAAGAGTTAGTTGGGTACATGTCTCACGACATAGGCAAAATCGTTGCCGGGATATACCTTGCGAAAGAAATAGTTTCTTGTCCAAGGGTATAAGTGAGAAAGTAGAGCAAGACAAAGTTGATGAACTTTCTCTCCAGACATCAGAGTGGCGCAACTGAAAGTGTTTTCAGTGTCATGCTCCACAGCTTGAAAGAAGCTGATGATACAAGATCATGATGCTCTGAGCTCATACTAAGAACGTAGGCGTACGAGGTTGTGTTCCACACTATGTGTTACGACAATCTTGTTATGAAGGTCATATTAATGGAATATGACAGACCTACGAACTACGAAGAAGAAATGGTAGACCTAAGTCCGAGAAATGGCTATGAGTCATATATGATCCGAAATAAAATCCATGTACGATTACCAGGTATTGACTTGGGAGATCTTCTTGATGGCATCTAGGATGTTAACAGAATATGGAATTTTATGAGAGAGTAGACACTGATAAGGATCGATTTGCCGTGAAACAGTTCCGACAGATTCAAAAGTTGACCACAACGAGATTTTGTCTCAAGTGGCGAAGCCTAAATCTATTCTGGGTCGTTTAGCAATTACTATAATTTCGAATGAGAAATTGATAGAAGGATAAGGAAACCATGTTTCTTAATAGTGTCATTAAGAAAGAGTTGTAATCAGTACAATAATGGTTTGGTGATCCTGAGGATGCTAAACATGTATGCAAACTTCAGTTGTCCATTCATGGGCTGAAGCAAGCATATCGGAACTGGAATCTTCACTTTGATGATGTGATCAAAGGATTTTGGAGTTGTCCAAAATAGTTGAAGAGACTTGCATTTGCAAAGAAGTGAGTGGGAGCAAAGTAGCTTTTCTTGATCTTATATGCGGAAGGCATATTTGAGTGGGAGCTAAGTAGCTTTCCTTGATCTTATATGCGGAAGGCATATTTGAGTGGGAGCTAGGTGTCATTCATGATTTTGTATGTGACGACATATTGAATGACACAATCCTCTAGTAGAGTGTAAAGGATTATTTAAGTGATTAAATTTTCTATGAAAGAAGTTAGGAGTATTAGGTATCCAATCTATAATTGTATAGATCGTAAGGGGCTTAATAACATTAGGTCGGAATATTTCCTAAGTTAAGATTCTGAAGTGTTTCAGAATAGAACAAGCGAAGAAAATGGTTCTTACTTGTATGACTAGGTGAAATATTAAGTTTATCTTGGCATTTTCAGTGATAGCAAATGATGTTCGACATTCTCTATGTATCAGACATAGATGCTATCAGATTGAAAGCTCGACTTAGTGTGACCCAAGTTCTTGGTTGAAGAACGGGTTCTAGAGTGATCCTTGTGTGGATCAATGAACAAACGTTAAGTATAATTTTCAGTGTCTGTGAGAACTGAAGATATGTTTTCTGGTAAAGGGAAAGAGTGAAAGACAACTTGCCGTAAAGAGGTTACGATGATGCAAGTTATTACACTGGCCCATACAACTAGAAATCTCATATAGGAGATGTCCTTTATTTTGAAGAAAGACATGGTTAGTTTGCGAAGTCGCATATGAATGCACTGTTGCATAATCTACATAGGTATAGAAATATATGGCAACTTCAGAAGTAGCAAGTGTGATTGGACTGAGCAGTTTTCCGAGCGTATGTGGTCCCCTTAATAGATCTCTTAGACTTTTAAGGCCCATGCTACGCGAATGTTCGAGTCTCACTCCATCCACTAGGATATATTTCACCGCCATCGTAAGATACGGGATGATGTCAATCTAGATGACATAGAAGTGTTGCAAAGCACATATAGGTCTCAATGTGTGAGATCTGTTGACTGTATTCCTCTTCCACGAGACAAGCATGCACCAAGATGCTATGGGTGTTGAGCTTTTACCAAGTTGTAAACTAGATTAAGTGTTACTCTAGTGCAAGTGGGAGACTGAAGGGAATATGCCCTAGAGGCACTTAATAAAGATAGTTTATTGGTTATATTCCAATTGTTCATTATATGTTTTATACCATGCTATAACTGTATTAAGCGGAAACATTAATACACGTGTGGTAGATAAACAACCAGGTCCCTAGTTGCCTCTGCTAAGACTAGTTTCATTGCGCGATTGATGATCGAGGTTTCCCGATCATGAGACATGGCGTCTGTCGGCAATGGAGTCATATCGTTAGGTGGAACGATGTGATGGACTTACCCATAATTTGTAGGACGTAGTCATTACGCCTTTGACCGTGAGACCAACTCTTATTGTTATTCCTGGAAGATACTTTGATCGCACCAAACGTCATATCTTATATAGTGTGACAATAACGGTGATACTTTTGGGTATCGGAAAGGGGTAGTTGAGACGAGGGGTCAAGAGCGGGATTTGTCAGTCCGTATAGCCGGATAGATACTCTAGGGCCCACTCGGTGAGATTATGTCAAATGAGTTTGCAAACATGTGACTAGGTCACCAGCTGACATAATATCATAGACGAGTAGAAGATAGTGTTGTCGGTAACGAGATCATGCTAGGTATGGAGATATCTATGAACGATGCTCGGACACACTAAGTATCGCTATGACAAAAGGTTTAAGACTAGACGTCCAGGTTTGATAGATGAAAGTCATTCGTTATATCACAGGGGTTAATTCATGGGGTCCAGGCCTACGAGTTAATCATTGATCGGAGAGGAGTCTCGATCATGTCTGTTATTATATCGAACCGCTAGGGTAACACACTTAAGGGGTTTCGACAAGACAACCGGAAAGGAAAGAGATCACCGGGAACGTCCCGGGAGAGATCCGATGGAGATCGGGCAGCGACGAAATAGTTTTCGGAGCTAGAATAAATTATATATAATATGTTTGATATTAATTAGTGTAATTAATATTTAAATATGATTTTATATATTTATTTTCGAATTTATTTAGGCTGATTTCCCTAAATGGGCCTTCTGGTGGAAAGAAGGCCCATGGGGGGAATAACCCTCAAGGGAATTCGGTGGGGGAAGCTTGGCCGGCCTAGGTGGGCCAAATGGGGCCCACCTAGGGCCGGCGCACTAAGCCTGGCCGAACCAGGCATGTGGGATAGTCCCACATTGCCTGGCTGGCAAGGTTGGCTCCCCCCGGGAGCCTATATAAGAAGGGGCACCCCTGGCCTTTTAATTCATCCAATTAATTCTCTTTCTCTCCTCAATAGCGTGATTCCCTTTGTCGGAGTTGCGCCGAGTTGAGAGGGGATCTCTCCACCATAGCCCGCTGCCGCGTTGCTGGTGTTCCGGTCCAAGTCTTCCGCTGCTCGTCCTGGACTGGAGCTTCGCAGGCCGTCGTCTCCACCGTATGTGTGTAACACCCTGCGAGGTGCTGCGCTAGCGGTACTCGGAGGCCTACTTCCTCCACCCGACCTCGAGGTCATCTTCATCGTCTTCGTCGCGCCGAGTTCTTCGCGACCTAGAGGTCGGCTACGTCGTCTTCGTCGTCAACGCTTGTGCGGGAGCGTAATCCCCGCTTTTCGGTCTACAAGGGTATGTATTCCGATCTCCGTCGTACTTCTATATCTGCATAGTGTAGATCTTGGCTAGTTTAAGGATATCGTTGGTAGGAAATTTTTTGTTTTCTGCATGCGATCCCCTTCAATTATCTCCTGATGCTAAATTTGCTACATGTCCCATAAACATTAAAGATAAAGATTATGATTTCTCTATTGATTTAGCTCACATAGCTATTGTTGAAAGAGAACCTTTATGTGGAACCGAAAATGAAAGTGTTGTAGAACACATGAATGAACTCTCTACATTGAGTGGTATATTTTCTGAGGACATAAAGATGCGCACTTACTTTGTCACTAAAATATTTCCTTTCTCATTAAAAGGGGAAGCTAAAACTTGGTATAATAATTTGTCTCCTGGTTCCATTACTAGTCCTATTGGTTTGCTTGATACTTTCTTTCGGAAATATTTTCCTACTAGTGCTCAACGCGATGCTTTGCTAAGGATTTATAACTTTAACCAAGAAGAGGATGAGAAATTGCCTGATGCTTGGACACGGTTTTGCTCTCTAATAAGAGGCCAGCCGAACCATGATTTAGAGAAAAATGATCTTCTTGATATATTTTACAGTGGACTAACCGTTGAATCTAGGACATATTTGGATAGTTGTGCTAGTTGTGTTTTCAGGAAACGAACTCCAGAAGAAGCCGAGGAATTAATGGCTAAGATAAGCCAGAATTATGATGATTGGAATATTTCTGAACCTACTCCAACACCTACACCAACACCAAGGAAGAGAGGTATGATTGAATTAGATGAAGAAGTGATGAAGGAAGCCAAGAAATCTCTTAAAGAGAGAGGTATTAAATCTGAAGATATGAAGAATTTACCTCCTATAGAAGAATTATGTAAGCCAATTCCTCCTTCACCCATAATTGAGGTACACTCTCTCCAAAGTTTTGATGATAGAGATATTCCTTACTCTAAACCTCCTGATCAATGCTTAGATGAATTTGATACTTTTATTGCCTAAGCAAGGTAATTTTAAAATGAGAATTGAGAATCATTTAATAGAAAACTCTCGCGCTATTAGTAACTTGCATGATATTGTTGATAGAACCTCCAATGATATTAAAATACTTATTAAACATTTTCATATGGTTCAAACTCAAATTGATCAACTTTCTAAAGTGCAAAAAGAAATGTTAATGAATGCCTCTAGAGATAAAGAAAAACATGTTTGTGAAGTAACAATTAGAGGTGGTAAATCTACTCAAGATCCTTTATATCCTGAGGGACATGCTAAAAGAATTGAACAAGATTCTCAACAAATTAATGAACCTAGGGCTCGTTCTAAGAAAAAGAAGAAGAAACATAAAACTGTTGTAGAATCCTCTGAACCTGTTAACAATCCTAATAGTATATCTGTTTCTGATGCTGAAACCGAAAGTGGTAATGAACTTAACAATGATAATAATAATGCCAATGATAATGATAAGAATGATAATTCGGATAAGGAAGAAATAGAAGAGGAACCTGAAAAACATACTAAAAATAAAAAGTACACTAAGGAAGATTTTATTGCTAAGAAACATGGGAGTGAAAGAGAACCTTGGGTCCAAAAACAAATGCCTTTTCCTGCTACGAAACTTAAAACCAAAGAAGAAGAACATTATAATAAATTTTGTGATTGGATGAAACCTTGGTATGATTGAATTAGATGAAGAAGTGATGAAGGAAGCCAAGAAATCTCTTAAAGAGAGAGGTATTAAATCTGAAGATGTGAAGAATTTACCTCCTATAGAAGAATTATGTAAGCCAATTCCTCCTTCACCCATAATTGAGGTACACTCTCTCCAAAGGTTTGATGATAGAGATATTCCTTACTCTAAACCTCCCGATCAATGCTTAGATGAATTTGATACTTTTATTGCTAAGCAAGGTAATTTTAATATGAGAATTGAGAATCATTTAATAGAAAACTCTCGCGCTATTAGTAACTTGCATGATATTGTTCATAGAACCTCCAATGATGTTAAAATACTTATTAAACATTTTCATATGGTTCAAACTCAAATTGATCAACTTTCTAAAGTGCAAAAAGAAATGTTAATGAATGCCTCTAGGGATAAAGAAAAACATGTTTGTGAAGTAACAACTAGAGGTGGTAAATCTACTCGAGATCCTTTATATCCTGAGGGACATGCTAAAAGAATTGAACAAGATTCTCAACAAATTAATGAACCTAGGGCTCCTTCTAAGAAAAGAAGAAGAAACATAAAACTGTTGTAGAATCCTCTGAACCTGTTAACAATCCTAATAGTATATCTGTTTCTGATGCTGAAACCAAAAGTGGTAATGAACTTAACAATGATAATAATAATGCCAATGATAATGATAAGAATGATAATTCAGATAAGGAAGAAATAGAATAGGAACCTGAAAAACATACTAAAAATAAAAAGTACACTAAGGAAGATTTTATTGCTAAGAAACATGGGAGTGAAAGAGAACCTTGGGTCCAAAAACAAATGCCTTTTCCTGCTAGGAAACTTAAAACCAAAGAATAAGAACATTATAATAAATTTTGTGATTGGATGAAACCTTTGTTCTTGCAAATTCCTTTGACTTATGCTATTAAGTTGCCTCCTTATTCTAAATATATGAAAGATATTGTTTCTAACAAAAGGAAAATTCCTAATGAGGAAATATCTACTATGCTTGCTAATTACTCTTTTAATGGCAAGGTTCCAAAGAAGTTGGGTGATCCAGGTATACCAACCATTCCTTGCTCTATCAAAAATAATTATGTTAGAACTGCTCTATGTGACTTGGGAGCAGGAGTTAGTGTTATGCCTTTCTCTCTTTACAAGAGACTCTACCTTTGATAAATTGATACCTACTGATATATCTTTGCAAATGACTGATAAATCTACTGCTATTCCTATTGGCATTTGTGAGGATGTTCCTGTTCAAGTAGCTACTAATTGCTTGATTATGACTGACATTGTTGTTCTTGAAATGCCTGAAGATGATAATATGTCTATTATTCTTGGGAGACCTTTTCTAAATACTGCAGGGGCTGTTATTGATTGCAATAAAGGAAAAGTAACTTTCAATGTGAATGACAAAGAACATACTGTTTATTTTCCCAAGAGGTTGGATAAAATACGTGGAGTTAATACAATTACCAATGTGAGATCTATTAAAGTGGGAAGTATTGATTGTCCTTATATAGAAGAATATAAAACTCTTATGACTGGATCCATACCAATACGATACAAGGTAACATGAGTGTCCCGTGAAGTTTAAATCTTTTATGTCATATAAAATTCATTTGGTGGCAAGACTTGATCAACCTTGTTAACAAGTGCATTTTAAATGCATGAAAGTGCTAAACAACTTTCTTTCTCTCATTCTTGTTTTACCTACTGTAATATCATTTAGTTTGCAAAGTTTAGTTGCATTTGGTGTTAGAAAACAAATTTTCAATATTAAAATTATTAATGCAAAATACCAGAAAATAATAAAAAATAAATTTTCTCAGAATTTCAAAAAATTTATACCAAAAATCCTATTTTTCTGGGGAGGTTCAGGAAGTGCCAAGGGGTAGCCAGGGGGACCCACCATGCCCCCACATGAGGTGGTGGCGCGGCAGCATGCCAGCCGCGCCAAGGCATGAGGAGGGCCCACCTGGCCCCTCCACTTACTCTCCTTCCTCCCCGTTCTTTCTCTCTGCCGACCAAACACTCCCACATTGAAAAAATTCGTGTTCTTGCTGCTCTTGCCCTCGGATTTTCGATCTCTTTGCTCAGCCCATCTTTGTTGCTGAGATTTGGGGTATTCACTCTCCGGTATGTGACTCCTCCGATTATCCAAGTAGAATTTTGTTTAGTGGATTATATATTGAGTATTTTGCTGCTGTAGATATCATGTTTAGTGAGTTTAAATGCTTGTTCTAAGTGAGGATAACTAGTTTTGATGAATGCTTAAGCCTCTAGCAAGTCACTATAGTGGTTTCCCCTCATTTAGTTGGCTAAAAATCAATTTTTATGATATTTGCTAAAAATTTCAGAAAAAAAAAGATGCATAACCATACCTATGGAGACATGTTTGAGAGGGATACACCAAGGAGGGAAGGCTCTCAAGAGCTGCTACTCGCGTTAAGCAATCCTACAACGAGGAAATCCTAGCACCAAGCATTGGAGATGAGCGGGATGATGGTTACCCGAACTCAGCATCCCGCCCATGTAATGACTTTCTTAGTGCTGCAGGTTTACTTGAGGATTTCCAAACTCTTGTGGAAAGGGTAGGCCTAACTTCTTACATGTTGGATGAGAGTCCCCAATATGTCAGGCTTACCAAGATTTTTGCTGAAAGTTTTGCTCTCAACAACAAAACATTTGGCTCTTCTGTTTCCTTCAAGATTTATGATATGCCTATTACCATGCCTCTGCGTACTTTTTGTGATGTGATAGGTACAACAAACACTGGGACATCAAAGAAGATTATGAAGGACCCGAGAAATTTGGCGCAACTCTACCAGGAGGTGACCTATGATGATACCCGCTCCGCACAACGTGGCAAGATAAGGAACATTCAGTTCCCAGCTATTAAGTATTTTGCTTACTACATTGTCACTAATGTGCTTGGTAGGAATAACACCAGTAATATTTCTAACTATCATCTTGCATTTCTTGCTGCTGCACTTAAGGGTGAAATCCCATTTAACCTTGGTACCTTGATTGCTCGCCGCTTAGCTGCTAAGGGACCCATTTATGGAGGGATTATTGCCTCACGTATTGTTGCACATTTGAGGTTGCCTATTGATCCTAATGATGCATTACTTGCTCCTTGCTATCTTGACCTTGCTGCAATGAAAGGTCATCAATTTGTTACTAATGGATCCACTTTGGAGAACCTTGTATTCAGGTTAATGTTTTCTAACGGTAGTGAAAGGGAAATACCTTTGCCGCAGCGCGGTTTGTTCAGTATTGACAGGAGGCCGTGGTCGTTCTCGGAGGTGGAGTTGGACGAGCAGCTGAACGCGCGGGGCTTCCACGAGCAGCACGGCGAGGTGGCACCTGAGGAGGACTACACCGCGCACGACACCGGTGCATCCTCAAGTTCGTATCATGGCGAAGGTTCCTCATCACGCAACGAGGATTTCTCATCTTGGGAGCCGTGGGCTCCATCTTACCCGCCATGGGGTTGATCTCCACTTAGGCCAAAAGCCTAAGCTTGGGGGGAGGTATACCGATAGCACACTCATCTATATATCATTCGATACTTTGTATATCCATGTTTCGTTTTAGTTTTCTTTCTTTTATTTGTTCATGTTTTGCTTTGCTTTCCAAAACTCAAAAATACCAATAAGATTTCTGTTATTTCTCTTGCTGGTTTATTTTAGTATCTAGTATTAGTATGCTTAGTATTTAATTCAGTTCAATATGCAAAAACACAAAAATATTTTGCTTTGTCGTTTGCTGTTTCGCGCAGGGACAGATTTCTGCTGTCCACCATTTAAATCATAACTTCCTGTAGAATACTCCAAATGGCCTGAAATTTCTTGTGCATGATCCTCAGATATGTACGCAACTTTCATTAGTTTTGAGTTTTCTGATCTGAGCATGTTAAGGTTCTCGAAAAATTCGTTTTCACAGGTTGTTCTGTTTTTAGTTCCTAAATCCGAAAATCCAAAAATATTTGTTGTTTCTTTTTGGTTTTGTATAGTTTGTTTCAGAGCTCAATGTCATCCATTACTCCATGGAGATTGGTTTTCATTTCATATTATTCAAGCCACACAAGTGAAAGAGCAATAATGACGATATATGACAATTCGAGTTGGGTAAGAGGCGGGTAATGAACTCTATTTGTTTTTCATTTTTGTACATATACTCATTCATGTGAGCATGCTTAGATGGTTCGCATAAGATATATGTCGATTGGTGGATGCTTAGTTGTTTATGTTCTCTTATGATCAATTCCAATTTATTAATAGTAGATGACATGTTTCTATGGATGTTTGCTTGCATTGTTTTGTTCATAAAAAAGTATGACATTGTGGTATCCTCCTCTGAACAAATTCATTTGTATCGACTTGGCACATGCTCACACATGTATATGACTGAAAAAAAAGAGTCAATTAAGCCTTGATGATTTATTTTGCCTCAGAGTTCTAGTATCACTTTTATGCCTCCGTTAATTTTATTTTGTCGCAAGCATGATTATGACGGTTATTGCTCTCTTGAATTGTCGCTTCCCTGTCTATTGCTAGCCTCCACTTGTACTAAGAAATTTTGCTTGTGCTTCCAAATCCCTGAAAACCAAGTTATCCCAAAGAGTCCACCATAAATACCTATGTATGGCATTTCAAACCATTCAAGTAAATTTGCATGTGCTATCTTTAAAACCTTCAAACACTTCTCAATTTGTGCCACAGTTTTGAGCTCATGAGGAAGTAGTAGTTGGGTTTGTTATCTTCCATACTAATTAAGTAACTGACTTGCATGCTTCATCTGCTTGTCACTAATATTGCAAAGAGCTGGTTAGACCACTATAATATCAAAAGTTTTGAAAAGTGAAAAATAGACACTCCTCCATGGTATGTGATTGCTGGTGGGCACCCGAGGATTCGGTTAGCCATGGTTTGTGAAAAGCAAAGGTTGGGAGGAGTGTCTAAATATCAAAAAGATAAAAATATAAAGATGGATATTATAAATGCTTGATTTTAAATAATTCAGAACAGCTCTCAACTTGCTTAGTATGGAAGATAACAATAACTCTATTGCCATTCGTTGACGGAACAACCACCACTCAAAAACAATTTTACCTCTGTTTTCAAAATAATGAAAAGCTCTAGCACATGTTAAATCCCTGCTTCCCTCAATGAAGGGCATATCTTTTACTTACTGTTGAGTCACCATCCTTCTTTGAGCACCTTCTTGAGAGCATAGTTGTCATTCTTAGTGTAATGTGATTGTCCCAGAATACTGTTAACTGCGGTGTAACTTTGATGCTTATATCTTTGACATCTTTATCTCTAGTCTACTCTTGAATCTCAGAGGTGCCTGGGCATTTATGTTTTGCTGTACACTTCCGGGCAAGCGAGATACCACCTTATCATACTTTCTTATGAGCCTTGCAATCCTGTGAATTGATATGTTTCATGTTATTTACTATTGGTATGATTGGCATCTCTTCATAGTTTACATAACTAACTAGGTGACACCATTTATATATATCTTATTATGAATAGCCTAAGCATTTGCCAGATAATGAGAATATTTAAATCATATGAAGCAAATATGTTCGTGAAAGTTCTTTTATCGCACTCAGTTGTTAACTGAATTGCTTGAGGACAAGCAATAAGCTAAGCTTGGGGGGAGTTGATACGTCCAAAACGTATCCACTTTCCCGAACACTTTTGCTATTGTTTTACCTCTAAATTGTGTGTTTTGAATGCAACTAACACGGACTAACGCTGTTTTCAGCAGAATTGCCCTGGTGTCTTATTTTTGTGCAGAAATTCAACTTTATGAAAAAATCCCAGTAATTATGCGAAAGTCTGCCCGAAGACCCACGAAGCCAGAAGACCAGACGGAGGGGGGCAACGAGCCCACCTCACAGGGTGCTGGCGTGGCAGGCTCCTGGCCGCGCCAGCACATCATGAGGTCGACTCGGTCGCCTCCTCGCGCCCCCCTCTCGGATATAAACTCCCTCAGACCTAAAACCGAGGGGGCGTTCATCACTTTTCCCATAAACACATCCGTGCGCCGCCGCCACCTCGAAACTCAATTCGGGGACCAGAAGTCTCTGTTCCGGCACCCTGCCGGGACGGGGAATCGAAGGGGATCATCGCCATCGTCATCACCAACGCCTCTCCATCAACCATCATCGTTTCCCCCATCCATGTGTGAGTAATTCCCCGCTGTAGGCTTGAGGAGATGGTAGGGATTGGATGAGATCGTTCATGTAATAGTTGTAATATCATTAGGGCATGGTGCCTAGTATCCGTTATCAGTGTTTTACGTCATTGTTGCAACTTGTTATGCTTAATGCTTGACACTAGGGCCCGAGTGCCATGATTTCAGATCTGAACATGTTATCGTATCATGAGGATAATCAATGTTTTAGATCATATCTATGAGTTGTATACACATATTATTGTCCGGAACCGAAGGCCCCAAAGTGACAATAATTGGGACAGCTGGAGGGGATGGCTGTGATGTGAGGATCACGTGTGTTCACGGAGTGTTAATGCTTTGCTCCGGTACTTTATTAAAAGGAGTACCTTAATTACCAGTAGATTCCCTTGAGGCCCCGCTGCAAACGGGCTGGTATGACAAAAGATGATGTGCAAGTTTGTCATGTCGAGCACACACAACTAAATTGGAACACATGCCTATGGTTAATAAATACTTGGATGCTTTATCTTATTTATCTGTAAATGTCTATGTCCTGATATTACATGAATTATCTTATCCATGCAACGCCCGTTCATCCGTCCTTGTGCCTACAGTATTTTAATCCTGCCGTCTACTATAATCACTGCTGCTGTCTTTATTTCACTGCTGCTGTTATTTCACTACTGTCACTACTATAAAACTATTGCTACTGATAATCTGTCTCGAGCAAGTCTATTCACAGGTGTAGCTGAACTGACAATTCATCTGTTAAGGCTTATAAATATTCTTTGGCTCCCCTTGTGTCGAATCAATAAATTTGGGTTTTACTTCCCTCGAAGACTGTTGCGATCCCCTATACTTGTGGGTCATCAGTGGTGCTGGCTCTTCGTGTTTTTCTTTTATGCTCCCTGCACTACTTCTTGAAGATATCATCGAACTCGTTATAATTTTTAATGAATAGATAGAGAGAGGAAGAGAAGATCTACTCGGAGGCGCGAGCAGGCGCTCTGCCGAGCGTGGTTTTGTCTTCCTGTCCTGTTGCCTTCCTCCGTGGGTGTGGTCGTACGTGTCTAGCGCTCCCCTGCGCGTGGCGGGCCGCGACATTATCCGATGTGCCGCCGTCTGGCTGCATGATGTTGTCTTTGACTGTCTGCAGTTTATTAGCCATGAGATTTCTTCCGACGTTTTACCTTGACGAAGATCGGGGTGGTGGTCGAGCTTGGGGTTGCGGATCCGCACGTCCTTCGGCTTTCGCTGTCGGTCGTTCAGATCTGGCCGTGGTCCTGCTCTTCTGCCGGGGGCTGCGCGCGCTTGCGCACTGCTTCGCCATTTCTTGGTGAGATCATCGAGAAAGAAAACTCCGATGGCGTGAAAAGGGGTCCCGAGCAGAGCTTGACCCCGATCACCGCCGTCGGCCCCACGGTAGGCGCCAACTGTCGTCGTATCTAGAACGATGGTGCCGTGGGGGGTGGCTAAGAGTGGTGAGGCCGACAGGGTGCGCGTGATGGTGCTCGCTCGGGATTGGATACATGCATCTTGCCTGAGAAGAACACGACGATGTATCCAGGTTCAGGGCCCTCATGAGGAGGTAACACCTCTACGTCCTACTTGATCTCTTATATGGGATATATCTCTGGGTTACAATGGTGTCCCTCGAGCTGGTTCTCAGCTTGAGGATGAGCTTGTTTCCCCCTCTCCCCCTTCTCCTGGGGTCTCGGTCTCCCTTATATAGGGCTAGGAGGCCGAGTAGAAGTACAAGGTGGGGCGGAACCCTAAATCTACCCGGGTAGCTCTTACGCCGTCGTCGGGTAACGTAGCCGGGTGTCGAGTTGCTTGTCCGGGTGCCGGGTAGCCTGTGGGGAGCCCGGTGCTGTCTTGTCAGGGGCGACGTGACTGATACTGCCTGCACGTCCACGGGGTAGCCCGTCTGGCAGGCGTCAGGGGTAGTCATAGGTGCGGTATGGCCGCGCCGCTGCTGTCTTGTCTTTCCTGTCGTGGGAATAAATTCCGCATCTTGGGGAGCGGCTGTACGCCTGTTGACCGGTGGGGGCTTTACTGTGCCGTGTTGTCTCCGGGTTTGCCGGGCTGTAGTTTCTTATCCGGCTGGGGTTCCATCCGGCTGCGTCTTTTCCGGGTAGTACAGGGGACCCCGGTCCCATATCCCCGACAGCGAGCTTGAGCGTCCGGAGACACGTGCGTGAAGGACTTGCTCTTGGATGAAGGAGTGCATCCTGTGGTTTGCCCCTTGGCCGCTCCGTTGCCGACGCTCTTCTCTCCCGAGGGAGAAGGAGGAGGCCGGAGAAAGGAACGAGGAGGCGAAAGCTCCTTGGACCCGCCGCCAGGCTCACGGTTGAGCCCGTCTGCGCCGTCTGGCACCGCCTCCTCCGCAGGTGACGGAGGTGGCGTGTTTCCGCGCCGTCCGCCTACGGCTCGGCGGTCAGTAGAAGCCTGAGTGCGTGAGGGAGTCACGACCTTGGCGGCCGCGACCTCAGACTTCTTCTTGGGCGGCATGCTTGACGAAGATCTCTGAGTTGATGAAGACGAGATCAGCGCTTGCGCCCCCTCCTGGAGCGCCAGATGTCGTGTCTCGAATGACGGACACCGGGGATGCGAGGCACCCCCTTTGTAGATTCGGTAGGGGCGCGAAGGAGGCTGGAAACGTCTCCCAGAGGACGATCACCGGCAAGCTCTCACTCTCTCTTTCCGATCTCGACATGGTGGGTAAACAAGTAAAGCACACAATGATCTACCCAGGTTCAGGCCGCCCGAATGCTAACAGCCCTACTCCTGCATGTCTGGATAGATGGTCGGATCATGGTGTGGCTACAATGATGTTCTCCGGCGAGGGTACCCGGCAGGGTTCTTGGCTAGAGGAAGAGGAAGGACAGATCCTTGCCCGGAGGAGATCACCTTCCCTCTCTTCCCTGCCCTAGCCTATCTCGGTGGTCGTCTTCTACCTTGGGCTCGGTGGAGGATTCCTTCCTACTTGTCTTGATCTTATGCTTACTTGTGGTTCGGCCTCCCTCCTCACTATGCCTTGGTCCTCCTTTTATAGATAAAGGGGTTGCCACAGAGGTCATGCGAGGAGCGTGAGGGGGTCTTGGCGGGAAGCAACCCCTCTCCATGGTGGAGGTGGCGATGTGGCCTCTCCTCCTCCAAGTATCGTTCGCCCGGGTTGGTGAGATCTCCATCTCCTTTGGGGAAAGCGGCGGACAGGGGCTGACACAATGCAGACGTTGTCCCCTGCCCGCGCCTTGCTTCCCAAGCGTTCTAGGGGCTTCTACCATCTTCTGGAGGATGGTAGAAGCCTTATCTTCAACTCGTACGGAGTGGTACCCGGGAGGGAGCCCGGCCCCGCCGGGGACTCGCCCTCTCGAGGTCTTCCGCTCTATCCGGGGTGCGAGGGACCCGGGGGTCCTTTGCACCGGAGGTCTTGGCTGGCGCAGCGTGCCCGTCAGGTCTTGCGTCGAGTCTTGGCCTTGTCCATCTTGGTGTTGGGGCCACATGCAGTGGACCCACTTTTACAGCACTAAGGGAACCCATGTTCCACTGCTGCGACAATGATAGCAGTGAATAGGGTAAAATTAGAACTCTCCAAATCCGGTTAGATTTTTATCTTTCTGTACCACGAAATATAAATTATTCTGAGTTTATTTTACACGTTGGTCATCCATGATTTTTTCGTAATTTTTGCAAACATTGAAAAATTATTTTCAAAATTTTCAAACTATAAGGCTAAATGTAGCTCGGCCTTCATTTTGACTTTCCGAACAATCGGACCCTATTTGACGCCTGGTGCTATTGGGCAAGTTAGCGCATCGACGCGTAGGTTCATACATTGGTCAATAGCGGTAACGACTAGGGATGAAAAAGGCATGCACAAGTTAATCCTAGCCGACCAACGAAGAAGACAATTACAAAAATCTATAAACAACCATCGACCTCGCTAGAGACGTCGCCGGGAAGTGACGGCGTGCACAAATGACGGGAGGCAGCCGGGCCAGGATCAACGGTGGCAGCGGGGAATCCACGGCAGTTTTTTCTTAGGCGTTCGTGCGCCTCTGGGCCCAGCCCACAGCCCCCTCTCACAGCCCACCGGCCCAACGGACGTGTTTATACGCTAGCAACTAGACAAAAACTGCAGCGGCAAAGCAAATAAAGGCAGGCAAGCGCGAGCGACGGGGCAGTCGCAATTATACCACCGAAAGAAGTCCCACCACCACCGTCGCATGGAGGCGGACGCCGCGACCGCCACCGCCGCCGCCGCGGCCGCGCGGGAGAGGGAGGCGGAGATCGAGAAAGCTCTCCTCGCCCGCGTCCCCTTCTTCAAAGAGCAGGCCGAGTGAGTGCCTCCTCCTCTCCCCGCTTCCCCTCTTCCGACTGGTTGGTTGTGCCTCGAGAGTCTACGCCTTCTAGGGTTTTTGGCTGGGCGGCGCGAGGCGTGAGTTGCTGTCGTAGGGTTTTGGCCACGGGACTGGGGCAGCCCCGTGGTTGGAATTTCAGTATGTCGCTCGTTGGTGTATGTTCAATTGTTCTGGACCATGGAGGGTTTTGGTCGGCTGGATTCAATTTGGCCTGCGCAACGGTGGTGGTTGAGGCTAGGAGATGCAATAGGTTGCACTGGTTGCAGGCCCATCCAAAATGTGGCGTAATGTCTGTAGCTCCTATGATTTATTATGTCTTAAGGGGGATGTAAATGAAACCCTAGGGCTTAAGCCTTTAGGGGGAGGGAAATGGAATCTCACCCGGGACTTGTCATGGGCTGCTGGCTGCGTCAATGCTGTGGTCACTGGTTAAGTTTGGTTCTAAGCTGATGCTGGCCTTACCAAAATGATTGTACACGTGATATTCGGCTGTTGTTTGTTTCGCCCCAAAAAAATTGGCTAACCCAGTCTGTTTGCTGGCGTGTTGCTGTTTCGCCAATTATGGGCGAACTGGAGGAGGAGGAATCTTTCGCCAATCTTTTGTGGTACCAGGAATTTGGTGGGGCTGATTGGGGCGAAAACCAAACATCACCTGTATTTCTGTGCTATCGTAGTTTCTGTGTATGGGCACATGGGTCACCAGAGGGAACAGACCTTGGTGTCTTGTAATGCGATCCACATCTTCCTCTTTGTAGGGTTCTGCAAAGCCGTTTGTAATTGCTATGCTAAATTCAGCTATTAATAATGGCTAGGCAGCAGATTTGTGTGTCTTTAGGTTTACAAGGTCTGTAGGGTATAAGAAAGATATTTGAGGGGATGATGACAAACTTAATGTGCTTCTGTAGACCTGGCTGACTCGGATAGTGTCCTCCAGATGTTGCTAGCAGTAGAGGCTGGTGTTCTTATTTCCTTGCTTTAGAAATTCGATCAATGATACTCTCTTATTTACCCTGGTCAACAAAGAGGAGCATAACACCAATATTTTTCTTTTTCAGCTCCTTGACCCTTGAAGGTGTTAGGAGAACATTGGAGAAGGACATGGATTTGGAGATAAATTCACTTGATGCTCATAAAAAGTTCATAAAGAACTGTGTAGACAAGGTACCATGATAATAATGTGCATGGGCCTTGCCGTGGCATAATAATTAACACGGAGAAAATGCGATTAGTGCAATTAATGATTCCTTACTATAGCAATGATTTTTCTTAATTTTGTTATCGTTACTTCTAACATTTACGGAAGCTATAGGACTGACTTATATAGATGTACACCTGACCCTTATTGGATTTAACTGCGTGAAAAGGTGATTGTGTTTCTTTATTTGCTAAGCTAGTGCTGATCATTTCACAGATGGTGTATTCTGCAGATTGGCTGTTAGAACAAGAAATGAAGTTATTTATCTCAAAATCACAGGGCGCTAAGCGCCATCCTCCTGCATAGCCCTTAGAAGGTGGTTGGTGCCAACCTGCCGCCAGCCTAGCTCCTAATTTCTTAAGAACACTCCAAAGTTCACTAATAGATATGAACGATTGTCTCCAATTTAACCAAATTAATTTCAAAAGCAGGTAATGTAGTCGATTAATTCATTTTCTTTTGTAATGCAAAGCTGACTGGTTTATCTTCAAGACCATATGTTACTTTTTTTTACCTGAAAACTGTAGGGGAGGCCCCCACAGTAAAAAATATATAGATAACAAGTAAAAAAAATATAGATAACAAGCAAAATATTTCCAAGGGAGGGAGGAGAGAATGTACAAAGGGTGTAGCCCAAGAATTATAAATTGTCTAGCCAGGCACTAAGAACTATCGCAAGGTTCTCCTTCATTCTGTAAGAAAGAAGGAAAAGCTCCCTTTTGAAGGATAAGCACTAGGAACTAAAACTAGGATTAACATTGTCAAAAGATTTAGCATTCTCTGCTTCCAAATGGACCAGACAGCAGTAGCTATGGCTTCGAAGAAAAAAGGCTTGCCAAAAGCATTTATACCAGAGGAGAGCATCCTGGCAACATCTTCACCAGCATCCAGTCTAAAATTGGCAAAACGTTTGCTAAAATGACAGTTACAGAGAAGGCGATCTCTCGTTTCAAGGAAATCATCTTCATCTTCACAAAGGCAGTCATTCGTGTGAAGATTTTAGACTCTGCGCTCGATGTTATTGGTCCTGAAAATTTTCCTTTGGAGTAAATCCTTCGTGTTGAGCAATCATTTGCAAGGAGCTGGAAGAAGGCTTTTATATTGGGAGTACATTTGGATTTCCAGATCCACCTAGAGAACGTAGGGGCTTCAGTATGCTCTAAATGTAGGCCGTAGATGTTAGCTGCAGAAAAGGAAGGCCTCAGCTGTACGTCCAGACATCCTGGTCAACAATATTGAGGCCAGCTTGAGCTTGAAGGCGAGCTGTCTGAATTCATGAAATTCCTCAAAATCCTGAGTGGATAAGGAGTGAAAAGCATCAATGCAATCCGCTGGCAGGAGAATATCTTGGGCAGGGGCCAGTTTATCAATGCTAAAAGAGTGCAGCCTGGAACCATTTGCATGGATGTGAAAACCGTGTACCCTTCAGCCATAAGGTCATAACACATTATGTGAAGGCAATAGAATAAACATTTGCTCGATATAACATCCACGTTCCAGAAACAAGCACTTGAGTACATTAACCTACCTCTGACGAGTACTGGGTTACTGACTCGATTGCGTGACCAGTTCTAAATTTTGGATACACGCATGTCTAAGCACTCTTAGCCAAGCAGTAAGAAGCAGTATGACCTATCACTGCCAATGAAATTTGTTGAACCTATGTGCACTGTGATTCAGAAGAATGTTTATGCACATGATTATCCATGAGCAGGAGTCGGGAGGATCTTTACTTCTTTAGGCATTATCTTCCATGTGACAAGTTAATATATTGAGAAATGAATGACGAGGACTGTGTACTTTTTATATGTGACAAGTATTATATTGCAGCTGTATAATTTTTTTATTCTTATTTCAACTATTAAGCCTTGGTTTCCATGATTTTATCCAACTCGTTGTTGAACTTGTTTTTATATGTGAAGTGAGTAATATATATATATATATATATATATATATATATATATAGGTTAAATGGTTTCTACTCCCGGGTGTAACTACACCCACGTCTCATATACCACCTTACGGAAGTATTTGTCATACTTTATCGGTTTGAGTATGTTCATATACTATATCTAAGATACCCTTATATAAAATGGTTTCATAGTTCAGATGCTAGTTCCCTTAAATTTTATTCTTTGAAGTTAGAAAAATGAGTTCCCTTAGTATTTATATTTCGTAATCTTAGGTACCTGCTAGGTCTGTATTCATCGGACATTATTTATTCAGCTTACTGTAATGGTGGTTTACCTTTTCTTGTTTGATTGTGCACGATACCAGGTGTTTTCTGATTGTGACGATGAGAATACTAATAATGCATCAAAGAAGGCTGAAGCTAAAGATGGTAATTCATCTAAGGAAGGATCAGAAGATGCCCAACCAGTGTCGGTCTCGAACAAAATCTCCTCCAGTGCTGATCAGCAGGGGGCAAGATCTAGTGAGACAAAGAGCGATCCGAAGGGAGCAAAAAATCAAGCTTCTGGTTCTGATATAAGCGAACCTATGATAAAGAAAGCTATAGACAAAAGGGCTTCTTATTTCAGAGAGAACTCAGAGTACGTGTCCTCATCCTAGCACTACTAATCAATGATTTCGTTTTGGAGATGCAGTGCCCTCTTCCCATGATCATTCTCAAGTAAGGCATAGCTGATTGTTGTACCAGAATTTTAATTTGGATTGTGTTATACACTTTGAATGTCTCTTGCTTTAATTGTACACTACAGATTCCTTCATACTTTATAGGCATGCATGTCTACTTCATCTTGCTAAAAGCATGTACTTTTGTGTTGATTTTGGTTCAAACTCTGGTGTCTGGAACTCTGGATTGTACTACTATCCCCACTAAAAAAGGAGAACATGAGTGATCTTGAAAATGAACATAAAAAAGAACATCACGACATCTGTTTTATCTGTTTATAGTGTGTTTGGCTATTCAGCACATATTCACAAAATGAAGCAATGCAGAATTCTTAGTTTACAAGGAGTTCGACGAACTTTAGAAGAAGACCTCAAGCTTGAGAAGAAAGCTTTGGATCCTTACAAGGATTTTATTACCGATGAATTAGACAGAGTAAGTTCAAAATGTGCATTAGAAACATATCTATTTGCTTAGCTCATGTGGTCTGATGCTTAAATTAGCTTTAGCTTAAAGACTTCTTGACTGTATTTCTATTATATTTCTGGACGACAGGTTCTGAGTTTGCATGAACCTGAAAATGGGACAGTGGATCATAGTAAAAAGGAGGCATGCAAGGATGCTAGCCAAAAAATAAGTAAAGGATCTAAAAGAGCTCGTCAAGACTCTGATACCTCTGAACTAAATGATAGCCATAGTGAGAGGGAAGATAGCAATATGGCTACAAGGCCAAAAAAGAGAGGGTCTGAGAAGGGCAAAGCTATAAAACAGCAGAAAAAGGTTACAGTGGAGAAAAAGTCGTCAACTTCCAAGGTTAAAAAGGTTGGAAAACGAGACTCGGATAAAAGTGCTAAAAGCAAAGGTGGAAATTCGACAGAAGAAGATAATTCCCATTCATCTGCTGAGGAAGATGACAAGGTCTTTTACTCTTTAAAAAAAAAATCTTGGGCACTGGAATACTTGTTCCTTCATTATGTTAGCTTACTGTTTCTATATTTTGATTTGCAGAAAAGACAACAGTCAGCTCCAGCATATGGCAAACAAGTAGAACGTCTAAAGTCGGTAATCAAATCTTGTGGAATGAGGTAATCCTTTTGAGCACTCGGATGCTAGTTAATGGATTTCGGAATAATGAATATACTAATATGTTCTTTTTACCAGTATCCCACCTTCTGTGTATCGGAGGGCAAAGCAGGCCCCAGAAAGCAAGCGCGAGGCCGGTTTGATAAAGGAGTTAGAAGATATACTTGAAAAGGAAGGATTGTCTTCACACCCTTCTGAAAAAGGTCCAGTTCATTGTTCAAATATGTATAATAAATTTGTGGGGAAGTTTCTGTTGATTGTTTTATTTTCGAATTTTTGCTTTGGTAGCTTTAGGATTGTAGGTTATCGAATTATCCTTTGTGGAGAACTCCATGGGCGCAGAGTCTAAGCTGTGGATGCACAAGGTTGCAAACCCACGCAACCGGACTAGTGTCTCATTTCTACCTTGATATAGGAACTAGTTGAATGCCCGTGCGTTGCTACGGCCGCCACAGATTGTAAACCCTGGTAATATGAATGTCTCTCAAAAAGGTTTATAAATATATACGCCCGCTTAGGGGGACTCTTATGCCTTCCAAGAATAGATGCTTTTCTCTTAGAAGAATAGATGATTTCTCGACCAAACACGATGTTCAATAATTGATTTAGCTATTAATATTATATACTACCTCCGTCTCAAAATATAAGACGTTTTGGTAGTGTAGTTTAGCCTACCAAAATGTCTTATAATAAGATACAGAGGAAGTAGTATGCAAGAAAAATATGAAATTATAACTTTAAATTTATTATAAAGGATGTCAATATTTTAATCCATTAATTGGATATAATTATAGAGATTTAAATGCACACTAAGTAAGGTCATTCATCATTCATTTAGTAGCCTTGTCGACAAGAATTCATCAATAATATTTACACAATCATAAGCAAGTTTCTTTCGAAAGACTGAGAATGAAATTCTTTGGATGAAGATAAAACACTGCAGTTTCTAATTTCACGATTCCTATCAGATGCCTCATTCATTGATATAACATCTCGCGACTTCAAGAGTACATATCTGCTTTGGCTACAAACATCCATGCATACACATCAGTGTACTGTAAGCTCTCAGTTGTGGTATAAGAATAAAAACAGTAGCATACCTGAATTTTGGAGACTGAAAAGACAAGTTTGACAAGACACCCCTCCAACTGAAATAAAATTATTTTTGATACAGTACAATCAAAATAGAAGATGCTTTATAAGATGACTTCAATTGAAAGAAAATTCTAGGTTTGCCTTCAACAAAAAAAAATCTGATGAAATTGTATAGCCCAAGTGAATCAATTCTTGTTCAGAACACATGATCATTAATTGTAGTTTTGAAATGCTTTAAGGTACAATTTGACAAGACACCCCTCCAATCTTATTTCCTCTCCCTTTTTTTAGGAGAGGTCTTATTTCCTCTCCTAATTTTAATTGCACAAACCTATGGTCAGACATTTTACCGATTGTAAAAGAGCAGCTGGCTATAATACGCTATACCAAAGCAATCCGTTTTCAGTTTCAGAACAGTGCGCAATGTAGTTTGCAAAATTATAAATGCATGTTATAGTCAGATGCAACAAAATTACCTTGATCTTCTCTTATGGTTCAGTTTAGCTCTTCCTACACTTCTAAATTAACAGGAAGCAAGCATTCATTTACTGGACAATAGTAAAGAAGGTTTGAGCATCCAAGAATAATTGTACGCTATATCTCCATAGAAAGGTTTTTTTCCAGAGGAAGCAAATCAAATGCTAGCAGCTAGTATGATTGGATAAATAATTTATTACATGTATAAACTTGTGTACCTACATGTATATCTGAATATATTATGCACTAATATGTATATCCAGTAGCTAGTTTGCTTTTGCCCTAGCGTTCCGGATAATAAAAACTGAGCCTAACCCCTAATGTACCCCATCTAAAGTGTGTTGCTGCACAAATGCACTAACCCAACATTTATTCATCGCATCTGGTTCTAGTTTCTCATGCTATGTCTATGTACCAGACCTTGATCTCTAGTTCTCAAATGAACATGACACCATGATATAACCCATGTTTTGTGCACTCTACAATCTGAATCGGTGTATGTGTATTTATATACCCAGCACAAACCTGAGAAAAATATGAACCAAGATTGCTGAATACAAAAGGAAAATATATAATTTAGATAGGTAGTTTTTTTTACAGGAACTTAGATAGATAGATAGTACCCTGCCCCAGAAGATCTGTTATACTCCCTCCGATCCGAATAGAGTGTCGCGAGTAGCACTATAATGTCGTAAGTAGTCAGCTCTTTTCCGTCGACATTTAAATCGGATCGGAGGGAGTATCTTTCTCTCTGCCAACACTATGGAAGCAAGCTATGGATTTTATTCAGAGTTCCACTTACCTAGATTGCTTCAGGTGTCAAGATTCTACACATCTTGTTGGGAATGGCACGTCTCTCTTAGTTTCTGCTAGTACTGCTCCTCCTTCAGCTAAAGTCATGGGATAGCTGGATGAGATATAAACAATATTGTGTTTCTACTTGTTTATACAGTATGAAACTTCAAAGCATTTGACTTCTCGTGAATTCTGGGTCAACGTAATCATTTGTAGCTTATGTCTGATCCGAAAACTGGCTCGTTATAAATCTCTGTAGATCGTATGTACTACTTGTAATGTCATGCAACACTCGTGTGTGCCTCTTTTGTAGCATTGGATACATGTATACTTGTGACTATATACCTAAATCATTTGCAACCTACAGCCAAATGAATTAATCAAACATACACATATTCTGATCCCATTATTTTATCTCGTCCCATTATCTTCTGATCCACACCAAATTAATCCCAAAGTAAGAAAATATAAGCGCACTATGGCTGCTTCAAACAATGTATTCTCAACTTGTGCTTAAAAAAAGGAACGAGTCAAATGTGCCAGAGCTGTGTGAGGGCAAGACACGATGACGGTAGCAAGAGAGTAAACCTTGCAGGTCTTGTTCCCCATGGGAAAAACTCACCTTCCGCTATCTGGAACTCGTGCTCGACGCGGTGGACGGACAGAATGACGCCAGTGGTGAGGAAGATGTCGCAGAAGGTCTCCTCCACTTCTCCGGCGTAGTCGTCGAGCGGGCTGAGCAGGAAGAGATTGCCGGAGTTGCCTGAGCATGACTCCTCGGAGATGAGAACAAGATGTGAATCAGAACAAGACGTCAGGCAACAGTGAGGGAGGGTACCTCTTTGTACTGGTTTGAAAGAGGCAACCACCATGACGAGCTCCACGACCGCCGATGAACGTAGGTTGTCGTTTAACCAGTTCGATCGTGGCGACGGTTGCCATTAGTCGCTGTCACGGTGCGATGGTGGACGGCAGGGTTCCAGCGGCGCGGCTGCTTCCGACTGCGCGGTTGTTGGTGGTGGTGCTGGACGACGGAGCCGGAGCCGGCCGGGAAGATCGACGAGCTTGGGCTTGGCGGCGCGGCTGGGGACCATGGTCGTGGGGTGGGGAATCGTAAGAAGGGGAAGCGGGCCTTTTTTTTCACGTCTATGCGTGATTCTGTACTGTAATCTGTTTTCTCGCTATGCACGTTCTCTTTCCATCGGTTAGACGAAGCGGGCGGGCGACGCAATTCTAGCGATTGCTTCGCGGGAGCCTAGGACGGACGACTCACCACCTCTTTCGCTTTAATATAGTAGAGATTGTGGGGTAATAAAAGTCTTGTCCCTTGCATCTCAAAACAGAATATGAAAAAAAAATGTCACATGTTTCTCACAAACCAATAGCATTACAAAAGGTATTTGTTATCGATAATAGGAATGTGACTTGGTTATACTTTTTGTTCATTTGAGACTGCTCTTTGGAGTTAGTGATGTGTAAATTACTTGATGCATGTGTATATTATTTGATCAATTGACTTGCTTTTTAATTGTTATGCCTCCAAACAGACATTAAGGCAGTAAAAAAAAGAAAGGAAAGAGCAAAGGATCTTGAGGGCATAGACATGAGCAATATTATTACAAGTTCTCGCCGAAGAAGTGCATCAAGTTTCATACCGATATCAGTGCCCAAATTCGAAGCTGATAGTGACGACGACGATGAAGATGATGCTGATGATGAGGAAGATGTACATGGTGGAGATAAAGGTGGCGACGACAATGCAGAAGCTGGTGATGGGTCTGCTGATGGTAAAATTCGTTAGTCTTTAGCATTTAAATTTATTGCCCTGCAAATATTCAGGATGTTCTACTGCCTTGCGAAATAATCAAATTCACCTACATTTGAAAGATATGAATCTGCCAGGAAGCACTAGGAATAAGGTTAAAAAAAGAGTCACTGTTGCACCTATATTTATCTTCATTCATATCCTGCAAATAATATGATTTTGTATCCTGAATCTTTTGAAGGACCATAGAAACCTGAAATAATTTGTTTTGAGAATGCCAGATAACTTCGTATTCAAAATTCACACGGGCTTTAGATCCTGCATGCACATCCATTGACATCTGTATTAGATTCGTACTCTGACTAGTAAAGGAGTGATCATGTTTCGAATACAGACTAGGATGTGTTTAGCTTGTGTGAGCCATACAATCTAATGAACACCTTTTAAGTAGTATTCTCTTAGTTTTTGCGTTGTTTTCTTATGTATGACAAATCTACTAATACAAAACTAGCAACAATTTCTGGCTGAAGAAATTCCATTTTTAGTCCTTGAACTATTCCACCATTTATTTTTCATCCTAAATGTTTTTTAGGTACACAATGAACCCTCAACCCTGCCGTGCAAACAGGCAGTTTTACCGATTTATATAGCATGCTAGAAGAAACACGACACGAAAGGAAATAAACCAGACCGTTATCTAATCTAAGCCACCTGGACCAGGCCCACAGTAGTGAAAATCTCCTGGCTTGGTCAAAATAGTCTGTGAGTCGTCTTTCGTTCGATTCCCCATCGCCTTACTCGTTTAGGTTGTCCGTCGTTGTTATTCGACGTCCTGCTTGACAGTGCTGCGGTTGTTGTGCCTTGTGGGCAGCATCCCGCGCTTCTAGCTCGTATGTTGTTGCCCTCTCGCTGTCCTCGCCAACACTGGCGGCGCAGCGTATACGTTACTGCTCAGTAGTAGAGCTGACAAGCAGAAAGAATTTGCTCCTGTTGGTGCATGTGGTGTCCGGTATCTTGTTCTTTGTACATGTTTTGTCTCTTGTTTTGGTTTCGGAGCATCTTCATCAAAAACATAAAATGTAGTCAGCGACCTGTGTAGCGGTGTTTTGGTTTATTTCTTAGTATGCTAATAAAAATTCGCAAAACCGTCTGTTGGAACAATTAGCAAAGTTGAAGGTTCATTTTGTACCTGAAAAAACATTTAAGACAAAAAGTGAAATTGTGGATTGGTTCAAGGACTAAAGATGGACTTTCTTCTTTCTGGCTCTCAGTCTCAGCATGCACTCCCTGGAATGTCCACATCTGTTTCTTACTATAGACTCTATGCTTCTACAGATGCTGGAAATGACAGCGATTGACTCTTCCAGCGTATTGCAAGGTGGAAGCAGTTTGTGGCCTCGGCTGGTTAGCCATGGCGTGGAGAAGATAGCTTTCTGAGATCTATTTATGCTGTCTTTACATGCGTGACAAGAATAGAGTTGTTAGTTTATTGGCTGAACATATTTGTTAGGTGAAGACAGCAGAGGCAATCTATCGTTGTAGTTCATTAATATTATGTGTAATATCAGGCTTGTTATATTAGCAACTTGTGTCCTAAATTGTGGGTTCGGTGTGTGTGGTGTACTAACACGGCACGCTTTATCATTTTGTGAAATTATGCATGTTGACCTCTCAACTCCAGCGTGTTTTTCCTCGGTAGTTACTCATCCTGGCATTCCTCGCCTCCTTGGCACAATTAATTTAAGCACCGGTGCTTACAAAAATAGATCGGTTTTTATTTTAAGCACCGGTGCGTTTATTTAAGCACCGGTGCGTACATACACTAGATGCCTAGCATCTAGGCATCTTTCTATACAAATAAGTACCGGTGCTTAAGAAAACAGTTGGTTTATTTTTATAAGCACCCATCTAAGCACTCTCCATTGTACATAGCCTAATAAAGAACTTGTACATAAAAGTTAGTTTCTGTAATGTAAAAGAACAACAAAATAAAGGATATAGAGTGAAATAGTGGTGATAAATGTAGTGGAGCTGTCCCTAGGTAAAAGGCTAAGGGCAGCTAGCAGCTACTGTAAAAGTTGAACCGTAAACAAAAAAATTCAGTTCGCGGAAAACGTGATTTCAGGGGCAGCGAGAGCCGGCGCAGTTCAGCTGCTGTAAACGCAAACCGGAAAACAGCAGGTACTGCACTGCGCCGTGAACTGTAAAATTAAACCACTCGACACTTCATATGACATCAAATGTGACATATCAGTTATCATCACATCACACAATAATCGTCTGAATTACAATATTCTGAATAATTAAATTACTATAGTTCTTTCAACTCAAATAGTTTTACAAATCAAATAATGAATGGTTCAACTCAAATCAAATGGTTTTACAAATCAAATAGGAAATACAATGAAAAGGGGAGAGTGTGCATCGGCACCCCTTCAGTCGACTTCACGAACCCCGACTTGACGAGGTTGCGAAGTCGGGCCGCCAAAGTGGCAGCCGATAACTTCCCCTCGCTTACGCGGATGGAAGTTGTGTCAGTAGGCGAATACTGACACATTTTGTGTGATCTGAACCGAAGAGGCAATATTTGCCTCGACAGCCAGCAAATGATGATATCAACCCAATCTAGTTGCGGGGCCTCCATCCAAGAAGGAATCCTTGGGCATGGGGGGCGCGTTGACGAATTCGGGGATGCCGATGCGCTGACCCGGAGCCGCCAGGTCTTTAAAGTAGAAGAAGGAGGAGGTCCAACCTTTGACGGACTCGATGTATGGTATCTTGGGATACCATTGTCGTCCTTGGCGGCAGTTGAAAGTTACACTGCCGCAGGTTGCGAGGCGGCCATCCGGCAAAGTTTGTCGCCGGCAAGGAAAGAAGTATTTGAAGAAATCTAAACTAGGTCTAATAGCTAGATAGTCTTCAAATAAGGCGGTGAAGCCGGCTATAACTAATATGTTGTTGGGAGCTATGTTGTGGGGCTGGAGCCCGTAATAAATAAGCACCTCGTTGATGCTTGCGCAGTTGAGAAACCCCAAGAGGAAGGTGTGATGAGCGTAGCAGCAAGTTTTACCTAAGTTTTGAAACCAAGGTTATCGAACCAGTACGAGATGAAGACACTGCTGAAGGTGTCAACGGCGTCAGAAATTTTTAAGGTTGCAAGAAGCAATGGCGCCAGAAATTCTTGGTGAGCGCTGAGTTGACGAGAGACCTGCACACAACACAACCAAGATACTTTGCCCCAACTTTACAGTGAGGTTGTCAATCTCACCGGCTTGCTGAAAACAAAGGATTAGACGTATAGTGTGGAAAATGATGTTTGTTTGCAGAGAATGAAAAAGAACATTGTTTGCAGTAGGTTGTATTATCGATGTAAAAGAATCCACAGTTCACTAGTGGTGTCTCTCCATAAATAATGACTAACATGTGGGTAGTGTCTCTCCATAAATAATGACTAACATGTGGGTAAACAAATTACAGCTGGGCAATTGACAAAATAAAAAAGTGCATATACTAGTCATGGTGTCTGCTATTAGATTTACTTGGGCATTACAACATGATTAATAGACCGTTCCAACCGCATCTATGACTAATAATCCACCTTCAGGTTAGCGTCCGCACCCCGTTCAGTATTAAGTTGCAAGCAACAGATTATTGCATTAAGTAAAGTACGTAATTGATACGTCTCAAACGTATCCATAATTTCTGTTGTTCCATGCTTATATTATACCAATTGCATCAGTTTTCTATATACTTTATATCATTTTTATGCATTTTCTGGGACTAACCTATTAACAAGAAGCCACAGTGCCAGTTCCTGTTTTATGTTGTTTTTGGTTTCAGAAAAGTTGTTCTGGAAATATTCTCGGAATTGGACGAAACAAAAACCAAAGTTCCTATTTTTCCCGACACGACAAGGAGTCCGAAGGGAGACGAAGGAGGGCACCGAGGAGGCCACACCACGTGGTGGCGCGGTTCCCCCGCTGGCCGCGCCGCCACGTGGTGTGGGCCCCTCGGGCGCCCACCGACATCGCCCTTTCGCCTATATATTGCCTCTGCCCCGAAAACCCTAAAACAATTGACGTTTTCCCGAGAAGAGTTCCGAAACTCTGCCGCCACCAAAAACCCTAATTCGGGGGACATAAGTCTCTGTTTCGGCACCCTGCCGGGACGGGGAATTGCCCCCGGAGCCATCTCCATCGACTCCACCGCCATCTTCATCGCCGCTGCTGACTCCCATGATGAGCAGGGAGTAGTTCTCCCCCAAGGCTGAGGGCTCTACCGGTAGCTATGTGGTTTATCTCTCTCTCCCATGGTGTGATCTTTATGTGATCGTGAGCTTTGTAATCTAGTTGAATAAGTAGATGCTGAAGGGAATATGCCCTAGAGGCACTTAATAAAGATAGTTTATTGGTTATATTCCAATTGTTCATTATATGTTTTATACCATGCTATAACTGTATTAAGCGAAAACATTAATACACGTGTGGTAGATAAACAACCAGGTCCCTAGTTGCCTCTACTAAGACTAGTTTCATTGCGCGATTGATGATCGAGGTTTCCCGATCATGAGACATGGCGTCTGTCGGCAATGGAGTCATATCGTTAGGTGGAACGATGTGATGGACTTACCCATAATTTGTAGGACGTAGTCATTACGCCTTTGACCGTGAGACCAACTCTTATTGTTATTCCTGGAAGATACTTTGATCGCACCAAACGTCATATCTTATATAGTGTGACAATAACGGTGATACTTTTGGGTATCGGAAAGGGGTAGTTGAGACGAGGGGTCAAGAGCGGGATTTGTCAGTCCGTATAGCCGGATAGATACTCTAGGGCCCACTCGGTGAGATTATGTCAAATGAGTTTGCAAACATGTGACTAGGTCACCAGCTGACATAATATCATAGACGAGTAGAAGATAGTGTTGTCGGTAACGAGATCATGCTAGGTATGGAGATATCTATGAACGATGCTCGGACACACTAAGTATCGCAATGACAAAAGGTTTAAGACTAGACGTCCAGGTTTGATAGATGAAAGTCATTCGTTATATCACAGGGGTTAATTCATGGGGTCCAGGCCTACGAGTTAATCATTGATCGGAGAGGAGTCTCGATCATGTCTGTTATTATATCGAACCGCTAGGGTAACACACTTAAGGGGTTTCGACAAGACAACCGGAAAGGAAAGAGATCACCGGGAACGTCCCGGGAATGGTCCGATGGAGATCGGGCAGCGACGAAATAGTTTTCGGAGCTAGAATAAATTATATATAATATGTTTGATATTAATTAGTGTAATTAATGTTTAAATATGATTTTATATATTTATTTTCGAATTTATTTAGGCTGATTTTCCTAAATGGGCCTTCTGGTGGAAAGAAGGCCCATGGGGGGGAAAAACCCTCAAGGGAATTCGGTGGGGGGGGCTTGGCCGGCCTAGGTGGGCCAAATGGGGCCCACCTAGGGCCGGCGCATCAGCCTTGGCCGAACCAGGCATGTGGGATAGTCCCACATTGCCTGGCTGGCAAGGTTGGCTCCCCCCGGGAGCCTATATAAGAAGGGGCACCCCTGGCCTTTTAATTCAACCAATTAATTCTCGATTTCTCCTCGATCTCGTGATTCCCTTTGTCGGAGTTGCGCCGAGGAGGATGAGGGGATCTCTCCACCATAGCCCGCTGCCGCGCTGCTGGTGTTCCGGTCCAAGTCTTCCGCTGCTCGTCCTGGACTGGAGCTTCGGAGGCCGTCGTCTCCACCGTATGTGTGTAACACCCTGCGAGGTGCTGCGCTAGCGGTACTCGGAGGCCTACTTCCTCCACCCGACCTCGAGGTCATCTTCATCGTCTTCGTCGCGCCGAGTTCTTCGCGACCTAGAGGTCGGCTACGTCGTCTTCGTCGTCAACGCTTGTGCGGGAGCGTAATCCCCGCTTTTCGGTCTACAAGGGTATGTATTCCGATATCCGCCGTACTTCTATATCTGCATAGTATAGATCCTGGCTAGTTTAAGGATATCGTTCGTAGGAAAATTTTTGTTTTCTGCCTGCGATCCCCTTCAGTGGTATCAGAGCCGATCTATCGTAGATATAGCTGTACGCTGTTAGAACCCGTGTTCTTCACGGGGGCACCGTTCCTGTTATTTGCTACCCTCTAGCGTGCACTTGTGATTCCAGCGGCATCGAGTTGATGAAGCGGCCCGGACCGACTTTACGCGTACGCTTACGCGAGACTGGTTCCACTACTGACATACGGCTTGTACCGTATCTGTGGCTGGCGGGTGTCAGTTTCTCTCTCTTTAGTTGGCTTTGCATTTTCAATGGAGGGCCCGAAAGGGATGCTTAAACATGCAATTATTGGATCGTTGTTGTGGTCATAAGGTTCGTAGGTATGAAGCGGTTCTATTTACGACAGCCCCAAGCCACGTAAAATATACAAAAGATAAAGTAGAAGCGTCTAACTTTATTTTGAAGGGGCAATGTGATATGGTCAAGGTAGGTTTATTAAATTGTTTATGAACTGCGGGCGCCAAGAAGACCATGGCGCAATGGACTATATCACATCGCATTACATTTGATGTTTTGTGTGCATCTTATATTGTGTGATTATATATATTAGTATATATTAGTTACGCGGCGGTAGTTGTATATAAGATGATCCCTTCAAAAATACCACTAGTGTTCTTCCTCCAACGAGCACCACCAAGAAAGTTCTACGTTATGAGGCAGGCCGTGACGATCGGGTGTCAGACATATCGTCGTTCGCATACAGTGGGTGTAAGCCATGTTGCACAAGCGTTACGTGGAGGTTATTGTGGCGAGCCTAGCATATGCAGATATGGCCTCGGAACACGGAGGCCGAAAGGTCGAGCATGAGTCACAGAGTTGTTGTGATTGACAATTGTCTACCCTTGAAGTTGTGCTGCCGGCTCTGACGATGAGGGGTGTTGCAATGGATGGGGGTCGTGTAATCGCTTAAACGACCAGGAGGGATGTTCGTTTGAGTGGGAGTTCGGATAGTTATTTTCTAAAATACTAGAACTCAAAATATAATGAACAAGGTCTGTTTTGCAAACCTTTGTAGATATTAACCATTGTAATAGCATCTTTTAAAATTAGGCGCATTCCTGCGATTGAGAAACTTAAAAGGTTGGGTCCAAACTTCATAGTTTTATACTTTAGCTTGAGGATACTCCTTGTTTAAACCGTTAGCTCTTTGTGATACAATACCCGCTAGGAGATAAACCCGGAGATTCCGCTAACAAAAGATAATTTGGATTATCAGGTTTTGTGCGGATGATATCATCATAGTCCAGTGTATGCTATGATCTCTGCCATAGAGAACCAACGGTGGGTACGAGTTATTAGATCGCGAACATATGAGATGGTCGCTAAACTCGGGGTACCCCTAAAGTTGGGTTGATGAAGTTTATCAGTACGTTGACTGATTGTCTTCTCAACCAAGATGGAAGAGAATACACACATTGAAGGAGCACGTGGCAGTCATACTTGATAACATTGGTTATACTTGATGACATATGGTCATACTTGATGAACATTGAGACGCCTCGCTCAGCTCGATCACTGGATGACAGACGTCGTTGCCAAGTGCAAATGCTATGTCATAGACTATGTCATGCAAGGGGAATCGTTCACCTTCATGGTTCTTGATTACGTTGGAAGTATCAAGAAGATGAAACAGATCGCCGGAAGTCATCAATGATGATGGTGTATATATGATATACATGTTATGAATGTTTTAGCTAAGCAAGTACTCGCAGTAGTGACTAAGTTTTGATACTAGTCATGTTTTATGAAAACCAGGTTTACTGCTTGAGTGGCTTGAAAGGATGAGGCGACATTGCGTGTTGATAATGGCAGACAAATTGTTGTGATGGCCATAGACACTCTCCCTCTAGATCTACCATTTGAATAAATTCTTTATGATCGCCTGTTAGTATGATCGTTATAAGTGTGTCTCCTCTAGCGAGACAACTGTTCATATATATTAGTGACAAATTCGTTGTCCTATATTTATGAAGTAAGGATCATATGCCGATTTGAATTTAGATGGTAGAAGCTCCCACATTCATAATATTAATGCCAAAGGATACAAACTTAATAAAGACACCACATATGTGTGGCACTACCGTTTAATTCATGTCAATGTTATAGTCAATGAATTAGCTCCATACCGGATGGAACTACAAGTCCTTAGATTTGATCTTTTGACACTTGCAAAATAACTAAGACACCGTTTTCGGAAAACGGGCATATAACTTATTGATAGTCATGCATATAGATGTATGTGGTTCAATGAAGTAATTGACGGGTAGTGGAGACCTTTATTTCGTGAACTTCACTGAACGTTTTGAGTATGACTTGTTGAGAATCATGCATATGGGTGTATGTGAATCAATGAAGTACTTTAACGTAAAGTGGAAGTGTTTATTTCATAGACTTCATGAATATTCCGAGTAGATATATGGATATCCACTCAGGGAATGTTAGTCTGGAAATTTTGATTCGATCAAACAAGTTCATAATGAAGTAGGAAATAAATTTAACAAGAAAATCTAATTCCCGCGATACAGATCGAGGAAATGAAGATTTGAGTTATAATGTTGGCATATCATTGGAAGATTTGTGAGAAGAGTTCCACAAATTACGTCGCATGGAATACCATAGTGTTATGGTATGTTAGGACGTCGTAATCGCACCCTATCGGATAGTGTGTGGTAAATAAATCTCTTACCGAATTATTGTGATCATTAGAGTTGTATGGTAGAAACGTAACACTCACGTTAGATAATAGGGAAACCATTTGATTCCATGGAGACAATACCATATTAGTGATGGCATGGCTTTTAGCCTAGATTGTCGTTTCAGCAATTTAGTGTTTTGATGTGATCAAACCTAAGATGGATTAATCTTTGTAGTGTACCATACCTAAAGAGTTAGTTGGGTACATGTCTCACGACATAGGCAAAATCGTTGCCGGGATATACCTTGCGAAAGAAATAGTTTCTTGTCCAAGGGTATGAGTGAGAAAGAAAGTAGAGCAAGACAAAGTTGATGAACTTTCTCTCCAGACATCAGAGTGGCGCAACTGAAAGTGTTTTCGGTGTCATGCTCCACAGCTTGAAAGAAGCTGATGATACAAGATCATGATACTCTGAGCTCATACTAAGAACGTAGGCGTACGAGGTTGTGTTCCACACTGTGTGTTACGACAATCTTGTTATGAAGGTCATATTAATGGAATATGACAGACCTACGAACTACAAAGAAGAGATGGTAGACCTAAGTCCGAGAAATGGCTATGAGTCATGTATGATCCGAAATAAAATCCATGTACGATTACCAGGTATTGACTTGGGAGATCTTCTTGATGGCATCTAGGATGTTAACAGAATATGGAATTTTATGAGAGAGTAGACACTGATAAGGATCGATTTGCCGTGAAACAGTTCCGACAGATTCAAAAGTTGACCACAACGAGATTTTGTCTCAAGTGGCGAAGCCTAAATCTATTCTGGGTCGTTTAGCAATTACTATAATTTCGAATGAGAAATTGATAGAAGGATAAGGAAACCATGTTTCTTAATAGTGTCATTAAGAAAGAGTTGTAATCAGTACAATAATGGTTTGATGATCCTAAGGATGCTAAACATGTATGCAAACTTCAGTTGTCCATTCATGGGCTGAAGCAAGCATATCGGAGCTGGAATCTTCACTTTGATGATGTGATCAAAGGATTTTGGAGTTGTCCAAAATAGTTGAAGAAACTTGCATTTGCAAAGAAGTGAGTCGGAGCAAAGTAGCTTTTCTTGATCTTATATGCGGAAGGCATATTTGAGTGAGAGCTAAGTAGCTTTCCTTGATCTTATATGCGGAAGGCATATTTGAGTGGGAGCTAGGTGTCATTCATGATTTTGTATGTAACGACATATTGAATGACACAATCCTCTAGTAGAGTGTAAAGGATTATTTAAGTGATTAAATTTTCTATGAAAGAAGTTAGGAGTATTAGGCATCCAATCTATAATTGTATAGATCGTAAGGGGCTTAATAACATTAGGTCGGAATATTTCCTAAGTTAAGATTCTGAAGTGTTTCAGAATAGAACAAGCGAAGAAGATTGTTCTTGCTTGTATGACTGGGTGAAATATTAAGTTTATCTTGGCATTTTCAGTGATAGCAAATGATGTTCGACATTCTCTATGTATCAGACATAGATGCTATCAGATTGAAAGCTCGACTTAGTGTGACCCAAGTTCTTGGTTGAAGAACGGGTTCTAGAGTGATCCTTGTGTGGATCAATGAACAAGCGTTAAGTATATTTTTCAGTGTCTGTGAGAACTGAAGATATGTTTTCTAGTAAAAGGTAAGAGTGGAAAGACAACTTGCCGTAAAACGGTTACGATGATGCAAGTTGTGACACTGACTCATACGACTAGAAATCTCATATAGGAGATGTCCTTTGTTTTGAAGAAAGACATGGTTAGTTTGCGAAGTCGCATATGAATGCACTGTTGCATAATCTACGTAGGTATAGAAATATATGGCAACTTCAGAAGTAGCAAGTGTGATTGGACTGAGCAGTTTTCCGAGCGTATGTGGTCCCCTTAATAGATCTCTTAGACTTTTAAGGCCCATGCTACGCGAATGTTCGAGTCTCACTCCATCCACTAGGATATATTTCACCGTCATCGTAAGATACGGGTTGATGTCAAACTAGGTGACATAGAAGTGTTGCAAAGCACATATAGGTCTCAATGTGTGAGATCTGTTGACTGTATTCCTCTTCCACGAGACAAGCATGCACCAAGATGCTATGGGTGTTGAGCTTTTACCAAGTTGTAAACTAGATTAAGTGTTACTCTAGTGCAAGTGGGAGACTGAAGGGAATATGCCCTAGAGGCACTTAATAAAGATAGTTTATTGGTTATATTCCAATTGTTCATTATATGTTTTATACCATGCTATAACTGTATTAAGCGGAAACATTAATACACGTGTGGTAGATAAACAACCAGGTCCCTAGTTGCCTCTACTAAGACTAGTTTCATTGCGCGATTGATGATCGAGGTTTCCCGATCATGAGACATGGCGTCTGTCGGCAATGGAGTCATATCGTTAGGTGGAACGATGTGATGGACTTACCCATAATTTGTAGGACGTAGTCATTACGCCTTTGACCGTGAGACCAACTCTTATTGTTATTCCTGGAAGATACTTTGATCGCACCAAACGTCATATCTTATATAGTGTGACAATAACGGTGATACTTTTGGGTATCGGAAAGGGGTAGTTGAGACGAGGGGTCAAGAGCGGGATTTGTCAGTCCGTATAGCCGGATAGATACTCTAGGGCCCACTCGGTGAGATTATGTCAAATGAGTTTGCAAACATGTGACTAGGTCACCAGCTGACATAATATCATAGACGAGTAGAAGATAGTGTTGTCGGTAACGAGATCATGCTAGGTATGGAGATATCTATGAACGATGCTCGGACACACTAAGTATCGCAATGACAAAAGGTTTAAGACTAGACGTCCAGGTTTGATAGATGAAAGTCATTCGTTATATCACAGGGGTTAATTCATGGGGTCCAGGCCTACGAGTTAATCATTGATCGGAGAGGAGTCTCGATCATGTCTGTTATTATATCGAACCGCTAGGGTAACACACTTAAGGGGTTTCGACAAGACAACCGGAAAGGAAAGAGATCACCGGGAACGTCCCGGGAATGGTCCGATGGAGATCGGGCAGCGACGAAATAGTTTTCGGAGCTAGAATAAATTATATATAATATGTTTGATATTAATTAGTGTAATTAATGTTTAAATATGATTTTATATATTTATTTTCGAATTTATTTAGGCTGATTTTCCTAAATGGGCCTTCTGGTGGAAAGAAGGCCCATGGGGGGGAAAAACCCTCAAGGGAATTCGGTGGGGGGGGCTTGGCCGGCCTAGGTGGGCCAAATGGGGCCCACCTAGGGCCGGCGCATCAGCCTTGGCCGAACCAGGCATGTGGGATAGTCCCACATTGCCTGGCTGGCAAGGTTGGCTCCCCCCGGGAGCCTATATAAGAAGGGGCACCCCTGGCCTTTTAATTCAACCAATTAATTCTCGATTTCTCCTCGATCTCGTGATTCCCTTTGTCGGAGTTGCGCCGAGGAGGATGAGGGGATCTCTCCACCATAGCCCGCTGCCGCGCTGCTGGTGTTCCGGTCCAAGTCTTCCGCTGCTCGTCCTGGACTGGAGCTTCGGAGGCCGTCGTCTCCACCGTATGTGTGTAACACCCTGCGAGGTGCTGCGCTAGCGGTACTCGGAGGCCTACTTCCTCCACCCGACCTCGAGGTCATCTTCATCGTCTTCGTCGCGCCGAGTTCTTCGCGACCTAGAGGTCGGCTACGTCGTCTTCGTCGTCAACGCTTGTGCGGGAGCGTAATCCCCGCTTTTCGGTCTACAAGGGTATGTATTCCGATATCCGCCGTACTTCTATATCTGCATAGTATAGATCCTGGCTAGTTTAAGGATATTGTTCATAGGAAATTTTTTGTTTTCTGCCTGCGATCCCCTTCAGATGCTACTCTTTATCTATTATGCTACTCAAGAGGTTACTTTAATATGAACTCCGGAGTCACTCTCCACGGTGTGAAGGTGACGGTGTGCGCATCGTGTGTGACTCCTTTATGAAATTGTGTTGTCTGTTTACTCAGACTTTGAGGTGTGCTTTTATAGCCCTACGCAATGAATGATGTTCTTATCCAACAAGAGAATGTTTGAGAGTAGTATTTATTTATTCAATTATGAGGTCATTTTTGAGAGTGTCCCCTAGTGAAAGTATGATCCCTAGGCCTTGTTTTTAAGCATTGAAACACCGTTTATAACCAGCTCTGCTACATGTTTGCTTGCTGCCATTTTTATTTCAAATTGCAATTACCACTTATAATCATCCATATTACTTGTATTTCACTATCTCTTCACCGAACTAGTGCACCTATACACCTGACAAGTGTATTGGGTGTGTTGGGGACACAAGAGACTTCTTGTATCTTAATTGCAGGTTTGCTTGAGCACTACAAGAAATATGCTATGCTGTGACCTTCAATATTGGTCACTGAATGGTCATGATTTCCTATCTGTGACCTTTCTATGACCAAATAAAAAAGGTCAGGTTACGAGCGTCAGTAATGAACCAAGGTGACCTTTTACGGGAATTGGTCATAGACGATTATGACCAATCAGGAAGGTCACAGACGTTATGACCTTTTATTTGGTCACGGCCAATCTGCTCAGTCCACGTCAGATCCAACGTGGCAAGGATGACGTGGCAGATTTTGTGACCAATTGAAATAGTCATACACCAGAATCAGCCCAGTCCATTGGAGACATCTTGATGGGCCGAGCCCAATAATTCTGCCCAATCCAGTTGAGCCATTAAATGGGCCAAGCCCAACAAGCCAGCCTTTTTAACCTTTTTTTCTAGACAATTTTGGTGTGTTATATGGGCCAAGCCCAACAATTCAGCCCAACAATTTCTGCCATTTTCGACCTTTTTATTTTTGGCTGGTCCCACACGTCAGATAGGTCCCACTTGTCATACGAATCTCACAATTGGTCCCACACATCAGAAATTTCAAAAATTGAAAAATAATCCTGCTCAGGTCTCCATTTCACAGACATACAAATCATATTTCACAAGACATACAAATCATATTTCACAGGTATTCAAATCATATACACAATCAACAATTCAAACAGACTAAATTTGTCCCAAAACAAGACTAAATTGGCCTGTTACAATCTTTATACTCAACTACAACGCAAATATGGGTACTACTGCCCACTACTACAATACATATACACTACTCTTCGATGACAGCAGTAGCAAATGATAGCTTCCCTTGTGCCACGACTCAGTGGAGCTCCACCATCATCCCCGAGCACTCCCTGCAAAACCAGAGTGAACACCAAATCAAATTCCGAGTACTCGCTATTTAGTTACATTAAGCAAGCAGGCATGCTCTAGGAGCTAATAACAGTAGCTAGAACGGAGTACAAGCAAGGAATTACTTTAAGCAAGCAGGCATGCTCTAGGAGCTAATAACAGCAGCTAGAACTGACCAGGATAGAAATAAATAGCCACTACTCATTTGCATAGACCAAATAAGGAAGTTAAACAAGCAATCACTAGGGACTAACCAGAACAAGCAATCAACTGGGGAGTAGATTCATATCAGAAAATGTTCCTATTTAACAATATAATTACTGAGTGTTCCTATTTAACCAGAACAAGCAAGCAGTTAACAGATTACCAATACCTTGGTGCATGCTATTACTCATAAACTGTAAGAAAAGTAAGCGAACAAAAATGGTCCTCGTACTGCTGCAATGCCTCTTCCCATGCTACCTGCATACATCGAGACACATCGAATTAAGAGTGTATTTCACAATTGATATACAAGCATGGCTTGTTGGTTCTGAATATGAAAACAATTCCAATATTATATAGAGTTACTTCTACTCTATGTGTGTTCAAGCTTTCAGGACAGAGACAAATATCAGAAACCAAGCAAATGCTGACTGATTTTCAGTGGAATTGCAATAGTCCGAGATAGTCTGGCAGATCCACTCACAGGAACATTGAACTCAAAGCCTCAAAGGTGGATGGCCCTCACAATGAAATCAGCATACACACTAGTTCAACAGATTAACTAAACACAGTAACAGCACTGAAAAATGACACCCATCTACACCTCTAGTTCAACAGATTAACTAAAAACAGTAACAGCATACACACTAGTTCAACAGATTAACTAAAAACAGTAACAGCCTACGTACACTAGCAGATCATGTGCCACTCTACTCTCTCAACAATACTTGAGAAACATGTTAAACAGAATTACGAATTTAGTGAAAGCAGTAAACATTTTGCAATGTTTTCTCTAATTACAAGCAATATTTCCTAGAAAATACTCCTATCAAATATTAACGCAAGTAGTACTTCCAACACAAAATTTGGAAATAGATTACAAGCAAGAAATTTAATCCAGGTAAGTAAGCACAAGTATCAACTCATACTGCTAGTAATGACCTTGACTGGTCCACCGGATAACACGGTGTTGCGCATCTGCTAGTTAAAACTAAGTACAGAGCATCAACAACAAAGCACCAAGATTTAGAGGTGGCCGGTAGATCGATCCGTGCAGGAATCCCCTATCCATCACATCATTAGCAGCCATTCAAGGGTCCTAACCTTGTACCCAACTCGGGAGCAGAGAAGCACTAAGATCCAGGTGGTGGCAGCGACGAAAAAATCGAAGGCAAGGAGATGAGGGATCAGAGATGGACCGATAGGTACCATAATGGACGACCTTGCCCGTTGTTGTAGACAGAGATGCATCGCCCGTCGATGTCGACCCGGAGGGAGTCCATCTTGGGTAGCGTGCTTGTTGTCGGCGGCGTTGACGAGGATCTCGTCGTAGACCCAGAGCTTCTGCGTCTGCTTCTGGATGGAGCGATGTAGGTGTCCGGGCGCAGGAGGATGTGCTCCAGCTCTCTCTGGATCGCGTGCTGGCCACGAGGAGGAAGTACCCGTCGTGGCGGCTGGAGAGGGAAGGGGAGAAAGATGGAGGCGGCGTCTGGAGAGGGAGGAGGAGAGGGAACGAAGTGCCCCGATCTGCCGCCGCGGTCCGGCCAGCTTGACGGAGCGGCGCACATCAAAGCACGCGCGCGCCGGCGAGCCAGCCGGCCACGACGCCGTGGCTGTTGGGCGGGCGAGGAGCGAGAGAGGAGATGGAGTGCGCGGGCGAGGAGCGAGAGAGGGGCGCGCGGCGGCGCATCGCGGGAGCGAGAGAGGAGATGGAGTGCGGGAGAGAAGAAAGGGGATCGGGTGTGCGGCACAGGGTGTCGGGTGTTAGGGTTAGGGTTCGGTATCGTGGAGATGGAGTGCGTTGGCTTGGTGCGCAGGGAGGGTTCTTGTGTGGGGGCATTTTGAGCCGTTCGATTAACTGGATCCAACGGCCCAGAACCATGATCCACATGAAATCCTGCTGGCCAATCAGAAAGCAAGCATTTTTGTGTTTTCTCCACCAACAAGAATCAACTAATATTCACGGCATTATTTGTCAAAACTCAAGTTTATAATTTTTCCTAGAAACTAGTAGACATAAAATAACTCCATGCCAAAGGATTAACTTTTTTGAGAATTTTCACATTTTATTTATTTCTAAAGAAATGGTCAAAATGGTGATATTGTATCAATTGCCCAATGTTATGACGATAAGCATGGCATAGTTTTTTTTAAATGTGCCCATATTTCAAACAACGTGCATATAGGAACGAAGAACAATGTTGCCGAACAAAGTTTTAAAATTTATTGCACAAAAAATTCAATTTTCATTTTTCGATTGTGAAAAATGGGTTTTTTGTGAAGCAAGTACCAACAATATGTTTCAAATTTGGACCACACCATTTTTATAACAAATTAGACCACATTTTATGTACAATTAACCAAATAGTTCAGTGTAAAATGGTTTCCATACACCATTTGTAAAAAAGACAAACTGTCAACGATTCAGCTGAAAACGGGTCAAATTTGAACTACGGTGCCTCGTAGTTTTCTCATGATTTTTTGTAAAAATCATTTTTGGGTACACAAGTACCTATTTCATCATAGATACACAAAGAGTTTCACAAGATTCGATCTCTAGGTACGAACGGTCACGCCCCCCGTTTTGACCGGATTTTGAAATCGGCGTATAGAATTCAAAAAATATCAAAACGACGTGATCCTTCGCCAAGTGTCATCATATGTGACCTAGTTTTGAGGAAAAATAAAAAACATGGAAAATGGCCGATATTTTTAAAAAGTGTTCACAGAAATGACCTCTCATGTACGAAGATTCGTGGCTTTTAGCCCAAATGACCAATGTTATGTCGATAACCGTGACATAGTTTGTTAAAATGATCTCATATTGCGCACAAACATGCATCTTGGAATGGAGAACAATGTTGCCGAAGAAAGTTTTCATTTTATTCGCACAAAAAAACCATTTTTCATTTTCCGAGTGCGAAAAATAGGATTTTTTGTGAAGCATCTACCACAAATATGTTGCAAAATGGGAGATCAACATTTTTATAAAATATTAGACCACATTTAATGTACAAATAACAAAATGGCTGTGTCTGAAAAGCTTTCCATCCACCCCTTTCAAAAAAGACAAATTCCCGTCGATTCAGTTGAAACCGGGTCAAATTTGAACTACATGTGCTTTATAGTTTGCTCATGATTTTTTGAAAAACTCATTTCTAGGTAGTCAAATACCTGTTTCATCAGAGATACACCAAAAGTTTCACAAAATTCCACCCCTAGATACGAACGGTCACGCCCCCCGTTTTGACCGTATTTTGAAATCGGCGCATAGAATTCAAAAAAATTCAAAAAGGTGTGAATCCTTCGCCAAGTGTCATCATATGTGACCTAGTTTTGAGGAAAAATAACAAACTTGGAAAACGGACGATATTTTCAAAAAGTGTTCACAGAAATGACCTCTCATGTACGAAGATTCGTGGCTTTCGGCCCAAATGACCAATGTTATGGCGATAACCGTGACATAGTTTGTTCAAATGATCTCATATTGCGCACAAACATGCATCTTGGAATGTAGAACAATGTTGTCGAAGAAAGTTTTCATTTTCTTCGCACAAAAAAACCATTTTTCATTTTCCGAGTGCGAAAAATAGGTTTTTTTGTGAAGCATCTACCACAAATATGTTGCAAAATGGGACATCAACATTTTTATAAAATATTAGACCATATTTAATGTACAAATAACCAAATGGTTGTGTCTGAAAAGCTTTCCATCCACTCCTTTCAAAAAAGACAAATTCCCATCGATTCAGTTGAAACCGGGACAAATTTGAACTACATGTGCTTTATAGTTTGCTCATGGTTTTTTGAAAAACTCATTTCTAGGTATTCAAGTACCTGTTTTATCAGAGATACCCCAAGAGTTTCACAAAATTCCATCCCTAGATACGAACGGTCTCGCCCCCCGTTTTGATCGTATTTTGAAAATCGGCGCATAGAATTCAAAAAAATTCAAAAAGTGGTGAATCCTTCGCCAAGTGTCATCATATGTGACCTAGTTTTGAGGAAAAATAACAAACTTGGAAAACGGACGATATTTTCAAAAAGTGTTCACAGAAATGACCTCTCATGTACGAAGATTCGTGGCTTTCGGCCCAAATGACCAATGTTATGGCGATAACCGTGACATAGTTTGTTCAAATGATCTCATATTGCGCACAAACATGCATCTTGGAATGTATAACAATGTTGCCGAAGAAAGTTTTCATTTTATTCGCACAAAAAAACCATTTTTCATTTTCCGAGTGCGAAAAATAGGATTTTTTGTGAAGCATCTACCACAAATATGTTGCAAAATGGGACATCAACATTTTTATAAAATATTAGACCACATTTAATGTACAAATAACCAAATGGTTGTGTCTGAAAAGCTTTCCATCCACCCCTTTCAAAAAAGACAAATTCCCGTCGATTCAGTTGAAACCGGGTCAAATTTGAACTACATGTGCTTTATAGTTTGCTCATGATTTTTTGAAAAACTCATTTCTAGGTAGTCAAGTACCTGTTTCATCAGAGATACACCAAGAGTTTCACAAAATTCCACCCCAAGATACGAACGGTCACGCCCCCCGTTTTGACCGTATTTTGAAATCGGCGCATAGAATTCAAAAAAATTCAAAAAGGTGTGAATCCTTCGCCAAGTGTCATCATATGTGACCTAGTTTTGAGAAAAAAATAACAAACTTGGAAAACGGACGATATTTTCAAAAAGTGTTCACAGAAATGACCTCTCATGAACGAAGATTCGTGGCTTTCGGCCCAAATGACCAATGTTATGGCGATAACCGTGACATAGTTTGTTCAAATGATCTCATATTGCGCACAAACATGCATCTTGGAATGTAGAACAATGTTGCCGAAGAAAGTTTTCATTTTCTTCGCACAAAAAAACCATTTTTCATTTTCCGAGTGCGAAAAATAGGTTTTTTTGTGAAGCATCTAGCAAAAATATGTTGCAAAATGGGACATCAACATTTTTATAAAATATTAGACCATATTTAATGTACGAATAACCAAATGGTTGTGTCTGAAAAGCTTTCCATCCACCCCTTTCAAAAAAGACAAATTCCCGTCGATTTAGTTGAAACCGGGTCAAATTTGAACTACATGTGCTTTATAGTTTGCTCATAATTTTTTGAAAAACTCATTTCTAGGTAGTCAAGTACCTGTTTTATCAGAGATACACCAAGAGTTTCACAAAATTCCACCCCTAGATACGAACGGTCACGCCCCCCGTTTTGACCGTATTTTGAAATCGGCGTATAGAATTCGAAAAAAATCAAAAAGACGTGAATCCTTCGCAAAGTGTCGTTATATGTAACCTAGTTTCAAGGAAAAATAACAAACTTGGAAAACGGACGATATTTTCAAAAAGTGTTCACAGAAATGACCTCTCATGTACGAAGATTCGTGGCTTTCGGCCCAAATGACCAATGTTATGGCGATAACCGTGACATAGTTTGTTCAAATGATCTCATATTGTGCACAAGTGTGTATCTTAGGATAGAAAACAATGTTGTCGAACAAAGTTTTCAACTTTATTGCACAAAAAAATCATTTTTCATTTTCCGAGTGTGAAAATTGAGTTTTTTTGTGAAGCATCTACCACAAATATGTTGCAAAATGGGACATCAACATTTTTATAAAATATTAGACCACATTTAATGTACAAATAACCAAATGGTTGTGTCTGAAAAGCTTTCCATCCACCCCTTTCAAAAAAGACAAATTCCCGTCGATTAAGTTGAAACCGGGTCAAATTTGAACTACATGTGCTTTATAGTTTGCTCATGATTTTTTGAAAAACTCATTTCTAGGTAGTCAAGTACCTGTTTCATCAGAGATACACCAAGAGTTTCACAAAATTCCACCCCAAGATACGAACGGTCACGCCCCCCGTTTTGACCGTATTTTGAAATCGGCGCATAGAATTCAAAAAAATTCAAAAAGGTGTGAATCCTTCGCCAAGTGTCATCATATGTGACCTAGTTTTGAGAAAAAAATAACAAACTTGGAAAACGGACGATATTTTCAAAAAGTGTTCACAGAAATGACCTCTCATGAACAAAGATTCGTGGCTTTCGGCCCAAATGACCAATGTTATGGCGATAACCGTGACATAGTTTGTTCAAATGATCTCATATTGCGCACAAACATGCATCTTGGAATGTAGAACAATGTTGCCGAAGAAAGTTTTCATTTTCTTCGCACAAAAAAACCATTTTTCATTTTCCGAGTGCGAAAAATAGGTTTTTTTGTGAAGCATCTAGCAAAAATATGTTGCAAAATGGGACATCAACATTTTTATAAAATATTAGACCATATTTAATGTACGAATAACCAAATGGTTGTGTCTGAAAAGCTTTCCATCCACCCCTTTCAAAAAAGACAAATTCCCGTCGATTTAGTTGAAACCGGGTCAAATTTGAACTACATGTGCTTTATAGTTTGCTCATAATTTTTTGAAAAACTCATTTCTAGGTAGTCAAGTACCTGTTTTATCAGAGATACACCAAGAGTTTCACAAAATTCCACCCCTAGATACGAACGGTCACGCCCCCCGTTTTGACCGTATTTTGAAATCGGCGTATAGAATTCGAAAAAAATCAAAAAGACGTGAATCCTTCGCAAAGTGTCGTTATATGTAACCTAGTTTCAAGGAAAAATAACAAACTTGGAAAACGGACGATATTTTCAAAAAGTGTTCACAGAAATGACCTCTCATGTACGAAGATTCGTGGCTTTCGGCCCAAATGACCAATGTTATGGCGATAACCGTGACATAGTTTGTTCAAATGATCTCATATTGTGCACAAGTGTGTATCTTAGGATAGAAAACAATGTTGTCGAACAAAGTTTTCAACTTTATTGCACAAAAAAATCATTTTTCATTTTCCGAGTGTGAAAATTGAGTTTTTTTGTGAAGCTCATACCAAAAGTATGCTGCAAAATAGGATCACATCATTTTTCTAAAATATTATACCACATTTGATGTACAAATAACCAAATTTTTGTGTGTGTAAACCTTTTAATCCACCATTTTTAAAAAAGACAAATTGTCACCGATTCAGTTGGAAACGGGTCAAATTTGAACTACGGGTGCCTCTTTATTTGATCATGATTTTTGAAAAAATCATTTTTGGATACACAAGTATCTATTTAATCATGGATACACAAAGAGTTCCACAAGATTCAACACGTAAATAGGAACGGTCATGCCCGCCGTCTAATCGTATTTTGAAAACGCCATGTAAAGCAATATATAAGATTATTTGTATTTTGACATTTTAATTTAATTAAAATGAGTCCCTAATATGGTATAGTTTCAGAGTACAACTTTGCAATTTTTACAAAATTTATTTGTTGAAATTGAAGTTTAATATCAAAAGTAATAAAAGAATAATGAAAGGAAAAAAAACAGTTGGCCGGCCCATTACTTTGGGCCCAGGCCTGTAAGTCCGTGTAGTCTTACATAAAACCGCGCAAGCTCTTCTTCCTATCACAATGTGTGCAATAGCCCAGTGGTAGAGACCTCTTATCCTGAACCGATGTTGAGGGTTCGAATCCTCTCCACCCCATTTTTGCCCGAATATTAGCAGTTGGTGCGCTCTGGAGGTTTGTGGCGGTGGGTCCGACTTATCAGGCTTCGTTGGACGGGTCCCATACGTCAGTTCTGTCGGGTCCGCACGTCAGGCCCGTGGGACGGGTCCCATACGTCAGTTCGGTCGGGTCCGCATGTCAGGCCGTGGGGGTGGGTCTCACTTGTCATGCTTGTGGGGCAGATGGGTCCCATACGTCAGGTGAGGTGTTGCGGGACCCCTCGTCAGTCCGGGTAGGATAGGTGGGTCCCACGTATCAGTCCATGTGGGATAGGTCGGTCCCACTCGTCAGGCGGTGGCACGGGTCCCACATGTCAGGGGTGTAGTGCGGGGCCGACGTGTCATGGTTGTAGGGCAGGCCCTACATGTCAGGCGACACGTAAGCACAAATGACACATAGGTAGTGACATATAGGTGAAATAAATTGACACGTAGGCGAGAGACAGTGACACGTAGGCGAGATTGCTTAGTTGTCAGCCTAGTCACACCAATATATCAGTGCTGTTAGAATTTATGACCAATTGATGTCGGCGTATTATGACCTTTATAAAATAGAAGGTCACAAAGTTTGGGGGTTTCGTCTCTCTCCAGTGGGTTATGACCAACGAGTTTAAAATGGTCATAAATTTATGACCAAAAAAAACTTGGTCGTTAAGACAAGGTCACTAGTTGACATATTTCTTGTCGTGGAGAGGGATATCTTTGACCTCTACCTCCCTGAGTTCGATAAACCTTCGGTGATTCACTTAAGGGAAAGTTGCTGCTGTCCTACAAACCTCTGCTCTTGGAGGCCCAACACTGTCTACGAGAATAGAAGCGCGCGTAGACATCAAGCTATTTTCTGGCGCCGTTGCCGGGGAGGTAAGTGTTGGAAGGTATCTCCTTTAGATTCTGCAATTTTATCTTTTTGTTTCTTGTTTTTATTCCACTAGTTAGGATAAATGGAAAACAACAAAAATTAGAGATATTTATGAAATTTATATTAAATTAGGACATGATACTTTTGAAGAGAAAATTAAAAAACCTATGGTAGTTTGTTTGCATAATAGTGGTAGTAATGTTATTAGTATAAATTCTTTGGACACCATTATTGCTAATGCTATGGAAAAGCCTAAGCTTGGGGAAGCTAATTTATATAAAAATGATCTTTTTTGCTCCTCAGCTTTCGAGGAAATATTTTGCTTTGATAATGCTTTGTCTCCCATATGTGATAAATATAATGATGCTTGTGATATTCTAAATCCACCTACTGAAAGTATTGCTTTTGAAATACCTATGGAAATTGTTGAAATGGTTATGGATGAACCTTATGTAGGGGATGGAACAGTCCATCCAAGTGACCACTTGTTGAAACTTAAAGAACTTTGTGAGTTGCTTAAAGTTGCAGGTTTATCAAGACAATGCCATGAAGAAATTATTTCCATTGTCACTTAAGGACAAAGCAAGGGAGTGGTATGAGCTACTAGATGATCCTCATCATTCGAAATGGAAGGAGCTTGAATATCTCTTTTACTCTAAATTTAATCCTCCTTATTAATTGTATTTAGATAGGAATTACATTTTTAATTTTTGGCCTCGTGATGAAGAAAGCATTGCTCAAGCTTGGGGGAAGGCTGAAAACATTAATACTCAAATGTCCTAACCATGAGCTTCGCGAGAAAATAATTGTTAATAATTTTTATGCAAGGCTTTCAGGTCATTGCAAGGATTATCTTGCCTGTTCAGAGGGTTCTTTCACAAGTAAGAAGGTTTAAGCTAGATGGGATCTTCTTGAAATAATTCAAAACAATGCTGAAGGTTGGGAGAATGACAAAGGTAAAGAATCAGGTATAATCTATGAATATGATTGCATTAAGTCTTTCATTAAAACTGCTGGTTTTCAAGAGCTTAGTGCTAAATATGGTCTTGATTATCAAATTATTGTTGATTGTTGTAGAACCTTTGCTTCTCATATTAATGTTCCTAAAGAAAATTGGGGCATGTATCATGAACCTTTCAAAGACACTTGCATGGAAAATGAAATTGTTGTTAATGATTGCAATAAACATGCTCAAACTTCTGAAAATGCTATTTTTTTATAAGCATGTTAATTTTTGTGGAGCACTTAGACCTTGTGAAAAGAATCAAATCGAAGATGAATATTGTATCCATCATAGGAATGAAAAAACTAGAACGTGGTACAAGGCTCTAAGAGATCTTGCTGAAAAAGTTTGTGCCCTCTATCCTTTTATTTGTGAACTTTGCTATGGAGTGGGTCATTTCAATTTTCAATGTTCAGGTCATGATAATAGCCTTTCGAATCCAATGAGTACTGCAAGTTTGTATTGTGATAACATGATCACTCTTAATCAACATGATGAACTAACATTATTTTTGGGGTGTGAAGAGTTATCAAGAAAAACTTCTTTGTTTGATATGAGTGCTCTTGATATGAATAGCGTGTTGCATGGATGTCATCTCTATTGTGTTAATAATTGCCATGCCAACACCTACATACAAAATATTATAAAGGGTGGGACTTTACCAAAATATGACAGGACTAATATGTGTTTTGTTCTTATTAATGAAAGAGAGGAATCCTCCCAAGTTTCTTCCATTGTCTCTAATAATAAACCAGGTTATGTGGAGGAGCTTCCTTTCGAGCCTCTCCCTCCTAAAGAGGGAAAGAAGAAGAAAAAGGGAAAGAGGAAGAAGAAGAAGAGGAGTAAAAGGAGAGAGGAAACGGTATCTTCTCCCAAACATGTTGCTCCTATTATAATTGATACTGATAATTCCGAATTCGATTCTGAACTCGATGATGAACCTATGCCTGTTATTTATATTACTGATCATGATTGGGAAAAGCACACTACTTTTGATATTGAAGATCTCTTGGATACTAATTCCAAAAATGATGATGTTAATAATTGCTATACTATTAGTACTATCCATGTTTCTTCCCATGATGATATAGAAAGCTCTGAGCTTGGGGATGAGGTGTTTGAAAATCCTTTTGCTACTAATGATTATATATTTGATACCTATCCTTCTAGTAAAAATGATGATATGTTTACAAATAAACACACTTTGGAAGATAACTATTCTATTGCTTATGATGATACTATGCCTACAGTCTTTGATAATTATTATAAAGAATACTATGACATAGATTGGAATTACAATCATCCTCATGAAACTTGTCATAGGTATAGAGGGATTAATCAAACCCATACTTTTAATATACAACTTGTCTATCATGTTCGAGTTCTTTATGATGATCCTGCTCCCATTGTTATTAATGAGAATAACTTTTCTTATGAGGGAAATAATGATACTTTTATGCATATGGATCATGATAAGAATGTTTCATGTGATGGTTATATTGTGGATTTTATCAATGATGCTACTGGAAGTTATTATGAGAGAGGAAAATACGGTTGTAAAAGTTTTCAAGTTACTAAAACACCTCTCTTTATATTGGAAGTTTGGAAGTTGCATTTGTTTCATCTTTCTATGCTAGTTGCTTTATGTTTCAATAATTTATTCTATTACAAGATTCCTTTGCATAGGAAGTGGGTTAGACTTAAATGTGTTTGATGTTTGCCTCTTGATGCTCTCTTTTGTTTTTCAACTCTCATTTTTATGAGCATCATAAAAATCTCCTTGCCTAACTAAAAGACTTTAAAGAAAAGTGCTTATGGGAGACAACCCATTATTTTATTTCTGTCATTTTTCTTTTATTTGAGTCAAGGAGTTTGCTTACCTCTGTAACAACTCCTTTGTATCTTTATTTTATCGCATTGTTGTGCCAAGTAAAGTCTCTAGTAGAAAGTTGATGCTAGATTTGGATTTCTGCACAGGAACAGATTTTCTGCTGTCCACCGTTTACTTCGTAATAAATTCCAGAAAAATCAAAACGCCCTGAGATTTTTTGTGTGTAATCCTCAGATATGTACGCAACTTTCGTTAGTTTAAAGTTTTCTGATCTGAGCAAGTTATGTGCCTCGAAAAAATTCGTCTTTACGGACTGTTCTGCTTTTGACAGATTCTGCCTTTTATTTTGCATTGTCTCTTTTACTGTTTTTGAGTGGATATTTTTGCTCCACAAAATATCAGTGGCTTTATCTAATGTCCAGTAGTATTGGTGATGATTGTGTCCATGCAGAACATGTGAATTTTCGATTATGCACTAACCCTCTAATGAAGATTACTTCGAGTTTGGTGTGAAGGAAGTTTTCAAGGATCAAGAGAGGAGGATGATATGATGTGATCAAGAAGAGTGAAAAGCCTAATCTTGGGGATGCCCCTGGGGTCACCCAAGCATATTTAGAGAAGAATCAAGCGTCTAAGCTTGGGGATGCCCAAGGCATCCCCTTCTTCATCAACAAACTATCAGGTCATCTCTAGTGAAACTATATTTTATTTCTCTCACATCTTATGTGCTTTACTTGGAGCGTCTGTTTGGTTTTATTTTTGCTTTGTTATTTTCATTTTCTGAATAAATTGGATCCTAGCATTCTTTTGTGGGAGAGAGACACGCTCCGCTTATTCATATGAATACTTGTATTCTTCATTTATGTTCATGGCGAAAGCTGAAAGCCTCAGCCCTTATTATTTATGTTCATGGCGAAAGCTGAAAGCCTCAACACTTATTATTTATTGTTTATGACGAAAGCTTAAAGCCGATGCATTTATGAAATACTCTCTTGTCTCATTGTTAAATACTTGGAGAGTTTATGTTAAAATAAGTTGATTGGTGTTTGGTTGGAAATAGAAAATGCTACATGTGGTAGATGGTATAATGAAAAGACATACATACTCTTATAGATCATTGTCTTGTATGTTGTGGTGCTTGGCAATTGTTTTGAGCTCTCAAGTAGATCATGTTTAAAGCTCCTGCATCATGTAGTTAAAAACCTATTAGTGAAGAACTACTGTAGAGCTTGTTCAAACTTGGTTTGCATATTTGGTATCTCTAAGGTCTAGATATTTTCTAGTAAAAGTGTTTGAACAACATGGAAGACAATGCAGAGTCTTATAATGCTTGCAATATGTTTTTATGTAAGTCTTGCTGTACCAGTTGTCATCTTGTGTTTGCTTCAAACAACCTTGCTAGCCTAAAACTCCGTACTGAGAGGGAATGCTTCTCGTGCATCCAAAACCTTGAGCCAAAACCCTTACCATTTGTGTCCACCATACCTACCTACTATATGGTATTTTCTGCCATTCCAAGTAAATACTTCGTGTGCTACCTTTATTCAAAACTTATTATCCCTTATTTGTCTTAATGTTTTATAGCTCATGAGGAAGTATGTGGTGTTTCCTATATCAACCTTGTCATTTGCTTTAGACAGACTTTCACCAATGGACTAGTGGCACATCCACTTATCCAATAATTTTGCAAAAAGAGCTGGCAAATGGGGTGCCCAGTCCCAATTAATTACAACTTTAACCGCTTAATTCTCTTCACATTTTTGACCTGATCCAATCAGGCAAGCAATAATCCTAGTGAATAACTGCATGTCTAAACAAAAGAGAACAAGAGGGATGATAACGTCCTTCAATGGGAGCCGCTCTTGAACTGGTTGACAAGGGGGGTAGAGTGCCCATTACCATTCGTTGACAACAACAAACACCGCTCAAAAACTTACTTTTATGCTCTCTATATCATTTCAAAAACCTATAAAAACTAAAAAGCTCTAGCACTTGTTTGTATCCCTGCTTCCCTTTGCGAAGGGCCTTTCTTTTACTTTCATGTTGAGTCAGTTTACCTATTTCTTTCTATCTTAGAAGCAAACACTTGTGTCAACTTTGTGTGCAACAATTCTTATATGCTTACTTATTGCACTTGTTATATTTCTTCGTGTTGACAATTATCTATGAGATATACATGTTGAAACTTAAATCTTCCTACGTGTTGCTTCAATGCCTTTTTACTTAGAAAGTATTGCTTTATGAGTTAACTCTTATGCAAAACTTTTTGATGCTTGTCTTGAAAGTACTATCCATGAAAAGTTTTTGCTTATATGATTCAGTTGTTTATTCTTTATCTATTTGTTAGCAAGCTATATACCATTGCCTTGAGTCACTTCATTCATTACATGAGCCTTACAATACTATTTGATCAAGATTATGTGAAAGCATGTCACTACAGAAATTAGTTTGTTATTATCGTTTTACCTACTCGAGGACGAGTAGAACTAAGCTTGGGGATGGTTGATACGTCTCTAACGTATCCATAATTTCTGTTGTTCCATGCTTATATTATACCAATTGCATTAGTTTTATATATACTTTATATCATTTTTATGCATTTTCTAGGACTAACCTATTAACAAGATGCCACAGTGCCAGTTCTTGTTTTCTGCAGTTTTTGGTTTCAGAAAAGTTGTTCTGGAAATATTCTCGGAATTGGACGAAACAAAAACGAAAGTTCCTATTTTTCCCGACACGTCAAGGAGTCCGAAGGGGAGACGAAGGAGGGCACCGAGGAGGCCACACCATGTGGTGGCGCGGTTCCCCCTCTGGCCGCGCCGCCACGTGGTGTGGGCCCCTCGGGCGCCCACGGACATCGCCCTTTCGCCTATATATTGCCTCTGCCCCAAAAACCCTAAAACAATCGACGTTTTCCTGAGAAGAGTTCCGAAGCTCCGCCGCCACCAAAAACCCTAATTCGGGGGACAAAAGTCTCTGTTTTGGCACCCTGCCGGGACGGGGAATTCCCCCGGAGCCATCTCCATCGACTCCACCGCCATCTTCATCGCCGCTATTGACTCCCATGATGAGGAGGGAGTAGTTCTCCCCCAAGGACGAGGGCTCTACCGGTAGCTATGCGGTTTATCTCTCTCTCCCATGGTGTGATCTTTATGTGATCGTGAGCTTTGTAATCTAGTTGAATAAGTAGATGTTACTCTTTATCTATTATGCCACTCAAGAGGTTACTTTAATATGAACTCTGGAGTCACTCCCCACGGAGTGAAGGTGACGGTGCGCGCATCGTGTGTGACTCCTTTATGAAATTGTGGTGTTTGTTTACTCAGACTTTGAGGTGCGCTTTTATAGCCCTACGCGATGAATGGTGTTCTTATCCAACAAGAGAGTGTGTGAGAATAGTATTTATTTATTCAATTATGAGGTCATTGTTGAGAGTGTCCGCTAGTGAAAGTATGATTCCTATGTTTCGAAGCATTGAAACACCGTTTATAACCAGTTCTGCTACATGTTTGCTTGCTGCCATTTTTATTTCAGATTACAATTACCACTTATAATCATCCATATTAATTGTATTTCACTATCTCTTCACCGAACTAGTGCACCTATACACCTGACAAGTGTATTGGGTGTGTTGGGGACACAAGAGACTTCTTGTATCTTAATTGCAGGGTTGCTTGAGAGGGATATGTTTGACCTCTACCTCCCTGAGTTCGATAAACCTTGGGTGATTCACTTCAGAGAAACTTGCTGCTGTCCTACAAACCTCTGCTCTTGTAGGCCCAACATTGTCTACGAGAATAGAAGCGTGCGTAGACATCCGTAATGTAAGCAATACAATTATCCTTAGACAAAGCATCGTTGTTTTACCCCTAGTGGCAACAGCACATCCACAACCTTAGAGGTTGTTGTCACTCCCCCAGATTAAATGGAGACTGAACCCACTATCTAGCATAAATACCCCCTCTTGGAGTCGCAAGCATCTACTTGGCCAGAGAATCTACTAGTAACGGAGAGCATGCAAGATCATAAATAACATACACATGATATATAATTAAGCATCTTGACATAGTATTCAATATTCATCGGATCCCACCAAACACAACATGTAGCATTACAATAATATGATCTTGACCATGTTAGCCAGCTCACGAGATCTAAACATGATAGCACAAGAGGAGAGGACAACCATCTAGCTACTGCTATGGACCCATAGTCCAAGGATGAACTACTCACGCATCACTCCGGAGGTGGGCATGGTGGTGTAGAGCCCTCCGGTGATGATTCCCGACATCACTCCATAGAATATACAAGATAATATCAAGGTATGCGTGAGTCAAGTTATAAGATACAAAGAATAATCATATAGTACATCTTTTTGCAAGAGATTAGTAAGAGGCTTTGATACCTTAGCAAAATCTTTAATAAACCTTCTATAGAAACCAGCATGACCAAGAATACTATGAATACCTTTAACATCTCTGGGGCAAGGCATTTCTCAATTGCTTCAATACCTCTTTCAGAAATTTTATGTCCAAGAACAATTCCTTCATTAACCATAAAGTGACATTTCTCCCAATTAAGAACAAGATTAGTTTCTTCACATCTCTGCAAAACTTTATCAAGATTGTGCAAGCAATTATCAAAAGAAGTACCATAGACGGAGAAATCGTCCATGAACACCTCCACAATTTCCTCACAAAAACCATGAAAGATAGCAGACATGCATCTTTGAAAAGTAGCAGGAGCATTACATAAACCAAAAGGCATACGTCTATAAGCATAAGTACCATAAGGACAAGTAAATGTGGTTTTCTCTTGATCTTGAGGTTTAACAGCAATTTGAGAGAAACCAGAATAACCATCAAGAAAACAAAAGTGAGTTTTATTGGCTAATCTCTCTAACATTTGATCTATAAAGGGTAATGGATAATGATCCTTCTTAGTAACTTTATTAACCTTTCTAAAATCAATGCACATTCTATAAACAACAACTACTCTTTGAGGAATAAGCTCATCATTATCATTAGGCACAACAGTAATTCCACCTTTCTTAGGGACACAGTTCACAGGACTAACCCATCTACTATCAGCAATAGGATAAATAATACCAGCATCAAGAAGTTTTAATACCTCGTTTCTTACCACTTCCTTCATCTTGGGTATTAAACGGCGTTGATGTTCAACAACTGGCTTTGCATCGGGCTCCATACTAATAGAATGTTGACATATAGTAGGAGAAATCCCTTTTAAATCATCCAAAGTATAACCCATAGCTCCACGGTGTTTCTTCAATACTTCCAATAATCTTTCCTCTTCTTTACCTGAAAGGTTAGCACTAATAATAACAGGATATATTTTCTTATCATCAATATGAGCATACTTAAGATTATCAGGCAAAGGTTTTAAATCAAAGACAGGATCCTCTTTAGGTGGAAGTGTTTTACCCAAGTCTTCCACCTTTAAATTATGTTTAAGAATAGGTTGACGGAGGAATATTTCATCAAGTTCATTCCTTTCTTCCATAAAGACTTCACTTTCCTGATCTTCCATAAATTGCTGCAGAACATTGTTAGGAGCAAGAGCAATAGAGGCAACTTGTTCTATTCTAAAATCCTCATTGGGTAATTCAGTTTCATAAGGGGTCTTAGCAAATTTCGAAAAATTGAATTCATACGAATCACCAGCAAACTTAGTAAAGATTTTCTTTTTCTTACAATCTATAACAGCACCACAAGTATTTAGAAAAGGTCTACCAAAAATGATAGGACAAGTCTTACTAGCAGCTGCACCAAGTACGAGAAAATCAGCAGGATATTTAGTCTTACCACATAAAACTTCAACATCTCTAACAATACCAATCGGAGAGATAGTTTCTCTATTAGCAAGTTGAATAACCACATCAATTTCTTCAAGTTCACAAGAACCAATCTCATGCATAATTTCTCTATAAAGCTCATAAGGAATAGCACTTGAACTTGCACCAATATCACATAAACCATAATAGCAATGATCTCCAATTTTAACAGATAACACAGGAACACTAGTTTTCCTTGAACTTTTAGGATGAGAAACAACATTAGAAGCATCTTCACAAAATATAATATACTCATCTCCAACATTTTTAGTAACAAGATCTTTAACTATAGCCACAGGAGTTTCAATTTTAATTTGCTCATCAGGTTCTATAGCTTTCTTTGCACTTTTGTTAACAACACTAGCCATAACAGAATGTTCCTTCATTTTAACAGGAAAAGGGATTTTTTCAATATAAGGCTCAGGAATAATATGATCAACAGTATTAACTTCAATGCTTTTAGTTATAGGAGCAATAGGTTTATCTTTATAAGGTTCATGATATTTGTCAAAGCCCTCGTTGGGCAAACCGAAATAAGCAGCATAGGATTTATAATAATTTGTAACAACTTGAGAGTCAAGACCATATGCATTATCAATATTTCGAAATGCATCAGTATTCATGAAAGTTTTAATGCATTCGAAGTCATATTGTATACCTGACTCCCTACCTTTGTCGTTCTCCCATGCTTCAGTATTCTCTTCAATACGATCAAGAAGATCCCACTTAAACTCTTCTTTATTACGAGTGAATGATCCAGCACAAGAAGTATCCAATAATGTTTTATCTTCAAAAGAGAGTCTTGCATAGAAGTTATCAACAATAATATTACCAGGAAGCTCATGAATGGGGCATTTGAGCATTAGTGACTTCAATCTCCCCCAAGCTTGGGCAATACTTTCTCCGTCATGAGGCCAGAAATTATATATAGAATTCCGATCTTGGTGAATCTCACTTGGAGAATAAAATTTAGAGTAAAAGAGAGGTACAATTTCCTCCCATCCAAGAGAACTCCTGTTCTTTAACAATTTATACCAATGTGCAGCTCTCCCAGTAAGTGATATGGAGAATAATTTCTTCCTAACTTTGTCCATTGTAATACCTGCACACTTGAACAACTCGCATAATTCATGTAAAAACAGTAAATGATCACCGGGGTGGACAGTTCCATCCCCTTCATAGCGGTTATCCATAACACGATCAATAATTTTCATAGGTATTTTAAATGGCACTATTTCATCAGGTGGCGCCTCATTTTCTACCTCAGCAGTGGTAGAAGCCTTTCCAAATAGGAAAGCAATAGATCCTCTCTCCATAATTAAGCAAATTAGGAGACAGAAATAAAAACAGCACTTACAGCTAAAGTTTTCCTTACCAATTCCACTTACCAATAGCGCTTCACTCCCCGGCAACGGCGCCAGAAAATAGTCTTGATGACCCACAAGTATAGGGGGTGTATCGTAGTACTTTCAAAAAATTAGAGTGTCGAACCCAGCGAGGAGCAGAAGGTGCTGACAAGCAGTTTTGATGAGGATTTCACTGTAAACACTAGCAGACAAGTTTTTAGGAGTTTTTGATAATGCAGATAAATAAAGTGCGAGTAAATAGAGCGCGGCAATAATAATTGCAGCGAGTGGCCCAATCCTTTTTAGAGCAAAGGACAAGCCGATTTGTTTACTTATGATGACCACACGTTCCTAAGGACACACGGGATTTATGTCTAGTGCTTTCGCTTCATATAGATGATTAATCTTTAGTGTTTCGATAAGTGTTGTGTGGGTGAACCTATGCTAATGCACCGCCCTTCCTAGGACTAATACATACTTGTGATTATACCCCTTGCAAGCATCCGCAAATACAAGAAAATAATTAAGATAAATCTAACCACAGCCTTAAACTCTGAGATCCTACCATCCCTCATGCATCGAGATACCAACGGGGGTTTAGGTTTCTGTCACTCCGGCAACCCCACAATCAATATTCGAATACACAATGCATTCCCCTAAAGGTGAAGTGTCATGTAGTCGACGTTCACATGACACCACTAGAAGAATAGCACCACAACTTAAATATCAAACCATTAAATATTACTCAACATAGTTTATTGCAAAGGTATTCGTAGTATTATTGGTCATGCTTGGTCATGCATGAAGAGGGTTAGACTTAGCAATTATCTTATATGATGAACTTAAAATACACCAAATAAATATTTGTAACAAACATAATTGCATTCAATTTGTCCTGCATCATGCATTAAGTCATAAAATAGAGAACTATTAAGTTAACATAATATAATTGATTTGTGTCAACATATTGCATACATACATGCATAGCATTGTTTTTATATTGCCATATGTGTGGATTGTGAGTGAATGTTTTGTTTGTGCTAATTTTAGATTGTGCGGAGTGCCTAGATGTTTGTGACTACTGTACCAACCCTTCCTGTGACCAAGGTAAGTGATGCTCATAAACCTCCTACTATTTTTATTATATTGCATAGTAGTATTTTATGTAGTATGCATGCTAGGTTTGTGTGCGGTTACTATATTATGCTATGCTCCTATGTAGTGTGTAGCTATCCCCCACCCTGAGCTTAGTAGCATGGAACTTGGTAGAATGCTTAGCCAAGCTATGAAAAATGTTTTGATTAGTTGGATGGTGGAAAATAAATAAATGAAGTTAATTAATGAACTACCTGGGTGCTGGTTGGAGAACTATGGTGGGTGGCTACTCAGGGGGTCCATGTCTATGGTCCATGTCTATGGTAATCGCCCTTGGTGGAAGCGCACAATTGTGAAAAGTCACCCAGGCTTAAAGAGATTGTAGACGCACCTTGTTTAGTAGCTTCCAGTGCAGCCACATGTCATATGGGCTCTGTCTTGATCATATATGTTGTGAGACCGCGAAATCTGCGTGACTAGCCGATGTAGGGATGATAGGTGGGAGGGGTCCGCTTTATGGATTTTGGGGAATTGCTTCGAAAAGATCTCGTCTCAGTCTTGTCTTTTCCATTTCACATTTGGGCATCATGGAGGAGGGAATGATTGGGTCTTGTGGTGAAAGTGCACAATCTCTCGAGAGTTAAAAACTAAGTATACTTAGCCGTGTCCCCGGTTACGGACAATTTGAGCAACTAGACAGGGCAGATGTTGAAGATCTCCTCATCCCAATTTCTTAAATAAAATTTGATGGGTCAACAAGGGTTTGGGAGCTCACTGATGTCCATCGGTGGTGCACGTTGTGAGTAGTTTTCAAAGTTGTTCACCGATGTCTATCGGTGGTACTCTATGTTGTCAAAGGTGTTCACTGATGTCTATCAGTGGTACTCTTTGTCTAAGATGAAAAGATGTTTTATAAATGATAGGACAAAATTGGCTTTTATGCAAATCAGCCTCAAACTCCACCTGGACAAATATGCATGTAGATATAGTCTTGCTAAATAAATCAACATAGTGTCATCTTGCCACCACAATTCAATTGTGCTGACCCAATATAGTTTGGGCTGCAAATCACCATTGCAGGACCCTCTGACGAAGAGTGAGGATTGATAGGGTCGCGAGTCTCCAACCAACATGCCTTGCCTGTGGCACATGATGAAGATGGAGCTCACTTTATCCATTTGCTTTCCGCTGTGTGTTTATTTCGGTTTGAGCTAGCCATGAGCTATGCACCTTGTATCGAACCCTTTTATTTCTGGATCATCGTGTAATGAATATTGATGCAATGCTATGGTATTTCATCTTAAAATGTGTGTGCTAGCAAGTCGATTCAGGGACTAGCACTATACACAGGAGGTCGCTACCTTATATTAAAAGGGGGACCTTTACAGATGGTATCAGAGCACTGTGTTGTATGTAGGTTCGTGACCCTAGGTTTGGTTTAGTACTTAGGAATACCCATAGGAAATCAAATTATATTTCATTAAGTTTGAATATTTTTTTTCTCTCATATGCTTATCTAATCAACTGTCTTCTAAAATCTTTTGTAGATGTCCACCTTCACGCACCATGCAGTAGCTGGAGAGGGAGTGACAGTCTTTTTCGACAGACACTTGGCTGAGCTCGTCACTCTTGTGGGGATACCTCCGCCGATATTCCAGGGCCAGCAGCTGTATAAGCATCTTGAGGTTGAGAGGTGGCTGATTGAGACTACCATTCCGGCTAACCCTAAAGATCCGTCGACCCATGAGGAGATTTATGAGGAGAGATACCCGTAACGGGAGGTTTTGGTGTCGATAGCCATGAAGGGAGCTATTGGACGCATCTATGGGATATACCGCCATCTTATACCCACAGGCTCCCCCTATCGTACCCTTGGCAGACGCAACATGGATGGAGTCCCATTCTACTACACTGTGACCGAGCACTGGCCGTTGCAGCGCCGCTACTTGATGGAGCAGGAGTGTAGTGCAGCAGCTCTTGGAGATATGTTGAAGGATGAGATGAAGATTGTTGATCAAGCTGTTGATGTGGTCAAGGAGGCTAATGATAGGATTGAGACTTTGGAGAATACAGTGCTGTATTTGGATCAGAAGAGGAAGGAACTTCAGGAGGCCAACACTAGGCTAGAGGAAACCAAGACCAAGCTGGAGGAAAGGATCAAAAGGTTGGAAGAGCCACAGAAGATGGAAGAGGAGCTCCTGGAGCAGAAAGCGTACAACGGGATCATAGTCAATACTTTGTCATTGACAGTAAAGCGTCGGGACATGCTATGCAAGGAGAACGTGGAGTTGAAGAAGAAGCTTGAAGAGGCACTAGCATCGCAGAAGAAGACTCTATCTATCCAGGAGGACCAGGAGATGACTGAGGTAGAGGAAGATCCAGAAGAACGTGCCATAGAGACGTTTGATGGAGAGATACTTTGGATTGTCCCTGAGAAGGATGATAAACCCGCGTTCAACACACGATCCCACCCACACAAGGTCATCTGTACCAAGGCCATTAGAGGATTTTCTCGGTAGTAGTTAGACCACCATTTTCATTTAGTCCATTCGATTTGAGTGTTGACCTTACCGATGCATGTGGTAAGGCAATGCTAGTACGCTTTAAATTCCCAAACCTTGTTTGATGTTTCATGAGGTGGATTATCTTTGATTGCCTGTTTTGGTGTGATTGCTATTGTGTTTGCTAATTGCTGGGTAGTAGTAGTCCTTTTAGACCCTTCCTATCCTTTTTCTCATCTACACTCTACCCACAGATGCCTCCTCGTCGTGACAACCGCAACAATGACAACAATGAGGACAACAACAACAATGGGATGCAGCAAGTGATGACCCAGCTCATGCAAGTGATGACTCAGATCTTAGCAAACAACAACAACAACCACAACAACAACCCACCGCCACCACCACCACCTCAAGTGGATATGCTCACTAGGTTCCTGAGATTGAGGCCAGCAACATTCACCAGCGCCTCAGAGCCAGTAGTGGTAGATGACTGGCTACGCTCAGTGAATAAAGTCTGGTAACCGTGGGATGCACGAATGCTGAGAAGGTCAGGTTTGCAGCACACCTGTTAGAAGGACCTGCCGCTAGCTGGTGGGACAACTTTTAAATCACTCACCCAATTGAGGAAGTTACCTGGGAACTATTCCAAGAAGGGTTTCGCACTGCACACATCTCCACTGGCGTGATGAGTTTGAAGAAAAGAGAATTCCGCAACTTGCGTCAGGGTAGCCGCACCGTCGCCACTTACATTTAAGAGTTCAACAATCTGGCACGTTATGTGCCGGACGACGTCGACACCGACACCAAAAGGAGAGAGAGATTCCTGGATGGTCTGAATGACGAGCTAGCCATTCAACTCTCAGTTGTCTACACACCCAACTATCAGTCCCTGCTCGATAAAGCTACTATTCTGGAGAGCAAGCAGAAGCAGGCCGAGAACAGGAAGAGGAAACACAACTTTGACAAACACTACTCTGGAACACCTCAGAATATGCGTAGCCATCATGAAGGTAGTGGAAGCACATGATTCCACAAACATGGTGGAAATGGACATCAACATGGAAGCAGTGGCCACCATAACCACGGTCACAACCCAAATGGAAGCTATCGTGGTAACAATCCCAACGGACAAGGGAACCACAATGGACAACATCGCCATAACCATTCTAAGAAGAAGGACATCAGCCAGATTCAATGCTACTCATGCAAGAAGATGGGACACTACTCCAATGATTGCCCGGAGAAGAAAGTCGATCAGGGCGTCAAGTCAAATTCATTCCAGAAAGGACACGTGAACCATGTGGATGTGGAGGAAGTCATGGAGGCACCCGACCTAGTGATCGGTCAGTTCTTGGTCAATTCAAATTTAGCACTTGTCCTCTTTGACTCTGGAGCATCGCATTCATTCATTTCAAGAGCATATGTGAACAAGCATAAGTTACCTACCAAGACACTAGATAAACCAATCAGAGTAAGCTCTCCTGGGGGAGAAATGCTAGCATTTTCAGGAGTTCGCTCTCTGACCCCAGACATTGGAAATCACAAATTCCCCACCGATCCTATCATTCTTGAAAACCAAGTCCTTGATATCATATTAGGTATGGATTGGTTGTCCCAATATAAGGGACAAATTCATTGGGCGTGTCGTGGGATTGTCACGGCAGATGTTACCAGCGGGTAACTTGAGATGAGGGGCAAGGCGACTCTGGTGTTCAGGAGATTGTCTAGCTCTACGGGGGAGAAGATGTTTTTTACCCAAGTTCGGGTCCCCTCGGTGGAGGATCCCTACGTCTTGCTATAAATCACTGATATGATAATATGTTACATGGTGCGCCAATGGCGATCGCCGGGTTTAGATGACTCCGGCGTGGGAGCTCTCTCTTGGGAGCGCTCTCTATTTTGTCTATCTTATTCGGCCTGTCTTTCTATGACCTAGGAGCCCGCTTATAAAGACATCTGGGTCTCCTGGTTTACATGGTAAGGCTACTGGAGTTCTACTCTAACTCGTCTTGTCTTTCGTATCCTCCAAGTCTTGGACTCCATGATGCGTACTGCCTCCGGGTCTTCTAGATCCTTCCTTACTTAGGCCGGGTTACCGACAAGCTCTCCGGCCCATCCTTGAAACCCGACCATGTTGATGGCTAGCTTGCCTTGCCGGACCTCCTGCCTGGCGGGTCAAGCTTCCCTCTTCATGGGCCTACCGGGTTATGATTCCCCCAACAGTGCGGGTGGAGCGATCACTCTCACAACCCCGGGGATGAAGAAAATCCGATATCAGTCATTCTATGGATCAAAAGAGACCAAGCTAAATTCTCTTAAGGGGGTTAGTATGGAAGAGGTGCCTATAGTGAAAGAATAACCCGATGTGTTCCCAGATGAACTACCAGGAATGGCACCAGATAGAGATGTAGAATTCCTTATAGAGTTACTACCAGGGACAAGACCAATAGCAAGAAGACCTTACCCCATGTCTATAGAAGAACTGAAGAAGCTTAAGGCACAACTTGAGGAGCAGTTGGGAAAAGGGTTCATTCGTCCAAGTTCATCATCATGGAGAGCACCTGTGTTGTTTGTGGAGAAGAAAGACAAGAGTATGAGGTTATGTATGGATTACCGTTCCTTGAATGAGATGACCATTAAGAACAAGTATCCACTACCGAGAATCAACGATCTGTTTGACCAGCTGGAAGGTGCTAGTGTGTTTTCCAAGATCGATCTACAATCTGGATACTTTCAACTGAAGATTAGGGAACATGATATACCTAAGACAGCCTTCACCACTAGGTATGGATTGTATGAGTATACAGTGATGCCTTTTGGGCTGACCAATGCACCTGCCTATTTTATGAACATGATGAACAAAGTATTCATGGAGTTCCTGGACAAGTTTGTCGTGGTGTTCATAGACGACATATTGATCTATTCCAAGAACAAAAAGGAACATGAAGAACATCTGCGTTTAGTTATGGAGAAACTCAGAGAGCACAAGCTTTATGCAAAATACAGCAAATGTGAGTTTTGGTTGAGTGAAGTAGGTTTTCTTGGACAAGGGATTGCAGTTGACCCTGCAAAAGTAGCAGCAGTGACTGAATGGGAGTCACCAAAGAATGTTGCAGAGATCCGCAGCTTCCTAGATTTGGCGGGATATTACAGGGGATTCATTGAGAACTTCTCCAAGTTAGCCAAACCTATGACAAATTTGTTGAAGAAGGAAAAGAAGTTTGAATGGACTGATGCATGTGAAGCAAGTTTCCAAGAACTGAAAAAGCGTCTAGTGTCGGCACCAGTATTGTGCCTACCAGATTTAGAGAAAGACTTTCAAGTGTATTGTGATGCATCACGTCAAGGTCTTGGATGTGTGTTAATGCAAGTGGGCAAAGTGGTGTCGTATGCTTCTAGACAACTGAAAAAGCATGAAGGCAACTATCCTACACATGACTTAGAGTTAGCTGCAGTAGTGCATGCGTTGAAAACATGGAGACACTACCTGATGGGAATACGTTGTGAAGTGTTCACCGATCACAAGAGTTTGAAGTACATTTTTACCCAGAAGGAGTTAAACTTACGACAAAGGAGGTGGTTAGAATTAATCAAGGATTATAACCTTAGCCTTCAGTATCACCCTAGAAAAGCCAATGTAGTAGCGGACGCCTTGAGCCGTAAAGTCTACGTGAACGGCCTTACAAAGGGTGAATTACCAGAAGACTTATGTGAACAATTTAAAGATCTCAGGCTGGAAGTGGTGTCTGAAGGATTTGTGGCATCCTTGGAGGTCCAACCAACTTTGATGGACAAGATCAGAGAGGCACAAAAGACTGATAAGGATATGGAAGAAATCAGAGTTAACATGAGCAATGATAAGGCAAAAGGGTTTCATGAGGATGATCTAGGCACACTATGGTTTGAAAAGCGTATCTACGTGCCTGAAGACAAAGAGCTTAGGAAGCTAATACTACAGGAAGCTCACGATTCGCCATACTCAATTCACCCTGGCAATACTTTTTTTGATACAACTACAGTGCTCCCTCCGTCCTTGAAAGAGTGTACATCTAACTTTTATACTAAGTCAAATTTTTTAAAACTTTAACCAAATTTATAGAGAAATATAGCAATATGTATGACATCAAATTGATATATTTTGAAACTTCATTTCAAAATGAATCTAGCGATACTAATTAAGTGTCATAAATGTTAGTACATTTTCCAATAAAGTTGGTCAAATGTTAATAAGTTTGACTTACTATAAAAGGTATATGCACACTTTTTCAAGGACGGAGGGAGTAGGGGAGAACCCCTACTGCTCCATTTTCCATTTATATATCAGGGGTATAATTACATGGAACATTGTATCAAAAAATTGCTCATAGAGTATCTAGCCATGACTGCATGCCCTCTTTAAGAATAGGCTTTGCTCTATGCATAGATAAAGTAAGGAAATATTTAAATCTAATAATACATCTATTGACAGTAGGGTCAATGTCCTTGAAGATAGCATCATTTCTTTGTTCCCATAGGCTCCAGCACCCAGTGATCAGAATTTCCATGAGGAAGCTTAAAGAATATCTTTTATTGGCATCCTGGATCATTAACATCAAGTCAAGGTCTGTGTTCCATTCCACTCCCAGTGCCCACCACAAGCTCTGGCTGAAGCTGCATTCAAAAAAGAGATGCAAAATCGTCTCCTCCGGGCAGGTGTCACAGAGAACACAATCCGATAATTCCGCATAAAAGTGTTTTTTCTTCATAATATCCTTAGTATTGATTCGGCAATTCAGTAGAAGCCAAGTGAAGAATTTATGTGTCGGCAAACTGCATGTTTTCAAATGTCCAAAATTGGCTGTGGGGTTTCATAGTGTCCTAGAAGAGTTCTGTAAATTTTTCTGGTGGGATACTTGGAGTCTGATGCTGATACTCTCCATTGATCATGATGATGATTGGGTTTGAAAGCTAGAATTTCATCTTTGAGTTGCAATAGTTGATCATGTGCAATAGCAGTCAGGGGGAGGTGGAATAATTTATACTTGTTTGTGTTGCATTCATTCCAGGCATCACTTAATGAGATCTTCTCCTTTCTGGTGAAAGAAAAGAGTCGTGGGAAGGTATCGTCCTTGATTGTATCACTCCATTTATCAGACCACATAAGTAGTGAGGTGCCATTATTTGGTTTGCAGCTAGAAATCTTCCTGTAATCCTCAATCAGAGATAGACAATCTTTCCACCAGAATGAGCCTTTTGGTTTGCCTGCATGTGGTATCTTATTATTGCTGTAGTGAGCCTGCCTGATCAATTGAACCCATGGGATATCCATGTTATTGTAGAACTTGTGAATATTCTTCATGAGGAGAGCTTTATTCTGGATCCTCAGATTCAGAACTCCTAAGCCACCTTGATCTTTAGGTCTGCAAATCATTTCCCAGCTAGCCAGGCATTTTCCGTGCTTATTAATATCTTTTCCAGCCGAGAGAAATTGTCTCCCACTTTTCTCAAAATGGATAAAAATAGTCACATGTATTTTAAGTGAGCACATTGCAAACATTGGCATTGATTGTATCAGTGAGTTGAGCAAAGTGAGCCTTCCAGTGTATGTCATTAAAGAGTTAATGCTAGATAGCTTTCTGTCCATTCTTGATACCAGGGGCATAAGATCAGCAACCGAAGGTCTTGTAGTGCCGAGAGGTAGTCCCAAGTAAGTGAAGGGGAGGCTTTCAACCTTACATCCAAATACAGTTGCTAGATTATTCGCTTCCACATGGTCAATATTAATTGGAACCACTGTTGTCTTGTTATAGTTCACTTGCAGGCCAGTTGAGTTGCTGAAAAGCTCCAAAATCTCCTTTAGGTATAGTAATTGGGTAGCATCGGCTGGCATGATTAGAATAGTGTCATCGGCATATTGAGCCACAGGATATTTTTGGCCAAAACCATTGGGAACAGGTAGGCTAATATAACCATTTTGCCATGCATCATTGATAACACTCTGTAGAAGATCAGCAGTGTTAACAAATAAAATAGGCGATAAAGGATCGCCTTGCTGAACTCCTCTTTTACAAATGATCTTTTTCCCCGGAGAACCATTAAGAAGAACCGAAGTTGAGGCTGTGTTGAGGATATTGTTGACCATAGAAATCCATTTAGGCCCATATCCCTTTGCTCTAAGCATGGCGATGATAGCATTATACTCAACTTTGTCGAAAGCTTTCTCAAAATCGATTTTCAATAGGATGATAGGCTTCTTTGAGACATGACATATGTGGAGGTATTCAAAAGCCCAACCTAAGCAATCTTGGATATTTTTGCCCTTAATAAATCCATACTGATTGGCATGTAAAGTAGGGATAATTATTTTTTGCATCCTGTTGGCCAAAAGCTTAGCAAGGAATTTCATCGGAAGACTAACCAGAGAAATTGGCCTGTAGTCGTTCATATTTTCTAGGTCTGAAACTTTAGGGATTAAAGTAATGAATGCAGTGTTAATGGCACTCAGATGCAAATTACCCTCATAGAACTCATTCACTAGCTTGTAAAAATCCTTTTTTACTAGAGGCCAACACTTTTTCAGGAATAATCCATTAAATCCATCAGGCCCTGGCGCCTTATCAACTGGCATTTCCTTTACCACTGTTTCAATTTCCTCCGAGGTGAAGGGTAGATCAAGATGCATTAGATCATGTGGTTGCACTAAATTTTCCAGTTCGAATTGCATTACTGCATCAGTAGAATTACCCAGCCTATTTTTATATGAATTCCAAATAATATTGGCTTTATGATCATGATTAAATACCAGTGATCCATCATCAGCTTTAGTGGAAGTAATAAGATTTCTTCTGTAGCTCTGAGTAGCTATGGTATGGAAAAATTTAGTATTTTCATCTCCCAACTTGGCCCATCTAATCTTAGCTCTGTTTTTCCAATAAATCCTTTTGGCCTCCATCATTTTTCTGGTGTGCTCCTTCAATATAATCCTGAAATTGTTTTCCATCACAGATAGGCATCTTTGGTCCTCTAATCCATCCAGTAGAGCTTAAGTAAAGTGGCAACTGTCAATAATCTTATTTAATTGGGAAAGATTCTTGCTCCATCTTTTGAGTCCATGTCTCATTTCTTTGAAATTAGCATTAAGTTGCAGAGCTGCATCATTTTTGTATCCAACAATATTCCAATATTTCTTTGCCACCTCAGCAAAACCATCAAATTCAGTCCAATAATTTTCAAACCTAAAAATATTAGATTTAGGTATATCTGTGCCAATCTGAACATGAATAGGTGTGTGATCTGATCCCAGTTTGGAGAGGGGGTAGGACATGGTATTGGGAAATTCAGTTGTCCAATCTGCCGAGGTAAAGACCCAGTCCAATTTTTTTAGTAGAGGAGGTGACTGCATATTGCTCCATGTGTATGCTCTGCCTTTTAGTGGGATCTCTTCTAGATCATGAATCTGGATAACTGAGTTGAAGAGCATCATATTTGTTGAGTTGCCACCAGGCCTGTTTCTGTTATCCGGCTCTCGAATTAAATTGAAGTCGCCAAGCATCATCCAAAGATGCATACTAGATGAGTCCAAATTAGCCAACCAGTCCAGAAATTCTCCTCTATTTTCTTCATGTGCTGGTCCATAAATGTTTGTGAGAAGCCAAATTGTACAAGATGTTTTGCAGGTAAATTCCACAGTAACATGGTGTTTGCTTTGGTTGATCAATGTGCCATCAAATAAGCTACCATTCCAAATGGTAATTATTCCACCAGAATTCCCTTCAGCAGGTGTATAGGCATATTTGTTAAATCTTCTCGAGCAAAAGTTCTTAATGTAAGCCAGATCAAAAACTTCCTTCTTTTGTTTCTTGCAAGCAGATAATATTGCAATTACTCTCATCAGCCCTTTTCCTAATATCATCCCATCTGTTCAGTGAGTTGATACCCCTCACATTCCAATCCATAATATTCCAATTACTCATTAAAAACATATAAGGTGGTATAGCAAAATATTGGCAACATAATTACCAATATCAACTGATCAACAACATCACACAAATAAGCTAATTGTCTCACATAACTCCAGCAAGGATATAAAAGTACCAACATCAGGGTAGGATAGCATAGGTCCAATAAAGATAACCAGAGTACACATATAAAGGATAGATAGGAAGCAAGGCACACAATAAATAGACTGACAACATGCCAGTCTACACAAGGGATTATAATTGGACTAATCATTAGCCACTGCTTGTGTTCAGCTTGTCAGCAGACAACTCCTTAGGAGGGATCTGACATTGTCCAGTGCCAATGGATTGAATAGTGCTCAGGGGCAGTTCAGGTGGTGGTAGAGCCTTGTTATCAATGACCTCTGGTGCAAAAGCGTTCTTCAGATTTTTCTTGACAGTCTTGGTAATTGTTGCAGTCTTCTTTTGGGCCTTGCTAGCTGCTTCTTTGTTCTTGAATCCTTCCTTTAGGATAGCAATTCTATTGCTGCGCCTGACCTCCATCTCTTCAGCAGGTGCCCGTCTCATCCTCTTGTTTGCTGGTGCAGCAACAGATGTACCAATGCTAGGGCCAGGTAAATTGGCACTTGGGCCAGTGGGTGTAACCTGATTGTCCAAAGGCACATCACTAAGTGTATCTTCAGAGTTGTTGCTAGATAAAGGCTCGTAGGTATCCCAGTCAGAATTGTAGGCTTCCTCTTCCACTAATTCAGTGATAGTGCAGGTACTAGGTGGTTTTGTTTCAGGCATCTCTGTGATAATAGTCATCAGACACTTCTTAGTGTATCCCAACTCATCTGCAACATCCAAGACCTGAACCTTAACTCCTTTCACTGGAGCAGTACCAATAGCATCCAAAGTGTGATTTGCAGCAGGGATACAGTCAGCAAACATCTTTTTCATAGCAATGAAAGAATCCATAGCATCAACAGCTGGCTGGGCATCAAAGTTAGCATCCTCCTCAACTGCAACCTCTTGTGGTGGTGTCTGAATCATGGGGATGTCCTCATCAGCTGCAGGTGTAGCATTGTTATTGCCAGGTGCAACATCAGGCTGTGGTGCAATATTGGGTTCTGCAGGTGCAACCATATCATCATCATGCCAAATGCCTCCAAATGGCAGCTGTGGTAATGGGTGAGGGTTACCACCATCTGGTGGGAGTTCATCTTCATCACCACCCATACCTCCGAGCAAGGTAGCTTGCAGAACATAGATAACAGCTGTCCAGGAGTGTCCATGTCCCTCACTGTCAGTGTTCTCGCAGAGAACATGGCTAATGGGGATATCCAACATAGATGATACTCTAACTTTAACAATGATGCGTGCTCTGTTGGATGACTCCTTATTCCAAACCAGAAATTTCCCAAATTCAGAGACAGGTTCCCTAATTTTCTCCACATGCCAAGCCTCTAGGGGATAATTGACCATCATAATCCAAACATCATGCGAGAAAGAACAATCTCTAAACTTCAGACCACGGCTCTGAGGAACAATACGCAACACACTATCCCCAACGACGTATGGACTACGATCTACTGCCAAATCTCTTGAATAGACATCAGAAAACTGTACCAGTGCAGCTCCCATAGCAGATCGTGAAATCTGACGAACTTGAAAACCTCTTTGGTTGAGGAAGTGCTCAATGAGGGCCGCATCGCTAGCGAACTCTTCAGGGTTCGGTTGCGGCTCGAGAATGACGATCGCCCAGTCCTCGCAGTGAAGCAGAGGATCTCCGCTGAAGACATGGTGTCCACGGCGGCAGCGATGGATGCAGTGGGGAACAATGTCGCAACCAGGAGGGAGGTGAGGGTGGGGGTCGCAGGGGTAGTTGGCCATGGCGTGAGGGAGGTGGTGGTGGTCAAGGTTGTAGATGGCATGGGCGGACGGCAGAGGTGGCGGTGACGACGAGTTCGATGTAGGAGGCAGAACGACAGGGGTCTCTTGGGAAATAATTTCAGGTGGTTTCCTTTTAATGCGAAAGACCAGGGTTTTGTTTCTCTTATTAGATAAGCACCGAATCTTGATATGGCCGTATCTGTAACAACCCTTGCAACGAACCTTAGAAGTACAGGCCCATCTGGCGTGCCCATGGGCCAAGCAGTGGGAGCAATGTAAAGCCTCCACAGTCGGATCTCTAGTGGGCTGAACAAGATCAACGGTCCGATCCATAGCCGGTGGCCCAGGAGGCGGGGGAGCATTCAAACGTGTAGGGGAGCGGGAAATCCGCACGTGATCCGAGGAGATCAGATCGTGATCTGCATGGCGTGCAACAGCACGTCTGCCGGCGGCAAGAGGAGTGGCATTGACGCCGGTGAGTGGGGCATTCCGGCGAGAAACAATCTGCCCTTCCTGTGAGCGCTCGTAGAGCCAGGAAGTGTGTTCTCTTAACCAATTGGGTCCTCCATCACTCCAAAGATGAAAGAAACATTTAAATGATGCACATTCGAAGGACCGAAATTGACAGATCATAAGTCCCACTGCCTTGGAGAAAACCGAGAATTTGAAAACCCGATCTCTGATTGGGATCACATGAAAAACTGAATCTGACTCTCCAATGCAAGACTTGAGTGCCAGATCGACGTAGTCAATCTCAAGACGAAAATTGGCCCGACCAAAAGAGACCACTAGATCAAAACTCCCCTCCGGTGAGAGACGGTGAACTGGGGTTGAGAAGGAAGAACGGACCTTATTGGCAAACGACTGCCCATGGGAGAAATCCAATACCGATGATGCGCTCCTGAGATCCATTGGAGGGGCTTCGGAGGAGTTCACCGGAGATCGCCTTCAGAGTCGCCTAGGGGGTGGGAGGTGGGAGAGCCATCCATAGATTGTCTCTCTTCATAAAAAAGATTGGTCTCTTCATAAAAAAGATTGGGGGATACCCTGGCAATACTAAGATGTACATGGATGTAAAGAGTAGGTTTTGGTGGAGCAACATGAAGAAGGACATAGCGGAATATATAGCCTTATGTGACGTGTGCAACAGGGTCAAGGCAGAACATCAGAAACCAGCAGGATTGCTACAACCGTTACCGGTACCCGAATGGAAATGGGACAAGATCGGTATGTACTTCATCACAGGCTTACCCAGGACCAAATCGGGATATGATTCTATCTGGGTAGTGGTTGACCGTTTGACCAAAGTGGCTCATTTTATACCCGTAAAGACTACTTACACCAGTGCTAAGCTAGCAAAGATTTATATGAATAGGATCGTATGTCTGCATGGTGTTCCAAAGAGTATTGTTTCAGATAGGGGCACACAATTCACTTCACATTTTTGGAAGCAACTGCACAAGTCCCCGGGGACTAGATTGGAGTTCAGCACAACATTCCACCCACAAACTGATGGACAGACCGAAAGGGTAAATCAAATACTTGAAGATATGTTGAGAGCCTGTGCATTAGATTATGGATTCAGTTGGGATGAAAATCTGCCATACGCAGAATTCTCATACAACAACAATTATCAAGCTAGCATAGAGATGGCTCCATTTGAAGCACTGTATGGAAAGAGATGTACCACGCCACTACTGTGGAGTGGGGTAGGAGAGCGTAGTCTCTTTGGACCAGACATTATCCAAGAGTCAGAGGAGAAAGTCAGATTGATCCGAGACAGATTAAAGATAGCTCAATCCAGACAGAAGAGCTATGCTCATTCTAAGCGTAGGGAGGTTACTTATGAAATTGGTGATAGAGCATATCTTAGAGTTTCCCCACTACGTGGCGTGAAGAGATTTAGAATCAAAGGAAATTTGGCACCACGGTTCATTGGGCCATATAAAATCCTCTCTCGTAAGGGAGAAGTGGCATATGAGTTGGAACTCCCAGAGGTTCTCTCTGCAGTACACAATGTGTTTCATGTAAGTCAATTGAAGAAGTGTCACCCAGAGATGGCAGAAACCCCATTGAGGTATACAGTACCACTAGAAGAGGTTCAATTGGAAAGTGACCTCACTTTTTTTTTTGAGCACCAGTGACCTCACTTACGAAGAGAAACCCATCAAGATACTTGAGACGACCGAGAGATTCACTCGTACAAAGACTATCAAGTTGTGCAAGGTACAATGGAAACACCACACAGATGAAGAAGCAACTTGGGAACGAGAAGATGATCTTCGCGAAGACCACCCACACCTATTTGCTATTCCATCCGAATCTCGAGGGCGAGATTCATCTTAAGGGGGTTAGGTTTGTAACATCCCAAATTTTCAAATTCAAAAGCATGCATACATCCATCATATCATCATTGCATTTTAAATCTCTAGTTGACACATTGTTTTTCTTTTATTAAATGACAAATGGAATCATGAATAAAATGCACTAATTGTGCCATAGACAATAATTGAAATTTCACTAAACCATTTTAAGTCCCAAGTATTGCTAAAGAGTGCTATTTTGGATAAGCTTTCCAAAACATATTTTTCCATATTTTTCTGAAAAGGTTTGAATCAAATTCTATTTGAAATTTGAATTCTGGATTTTAAAACAGAAAAGAAAAAGAATAAAAAAAAGAAGCCAGGCCGGCACGGCCCAACTCTTTCCTTCTGCGCGGGGCGACATAGAGCGGCCCATCGCCAGCCCAGCAGCAGCCCACGCGCGCGCTTCCCTCTCTTCTCTCACTGCCAAGCGGGCCCCACTTGTCGGCGCCGTCTTCTCCAACCGTCCGCGCGCAGAGCACGCCCACAACGCCGACGCCACGACGCCCACGTCATGCACGCGCTGCACGCCCCCGAGCCTCGCAACGGTGCGCTGACCGTCTCTTTTAAATCCACCCCCCTCCGCTCGTTCTCGGCCAGCACGCGCGCCCCACTCACGCCGCCGGGCTGCTCATTTTCGAGCTCGCCGATCCGCCTCGGCCGTCGCCGTCCACCTTCGATTCCGGTGAGCATGGTAACCCTCTACCCCTCCTTTTCCCCCTCGCTGCTTCCCCGCATCCTCGCGCACCTAGTTTACACCTTCGTGTGGACACATGAGCCCGGAGACGACGAGGGCGTCCAAGGCCGAGCACTGCGACCGTCGCCGTCCGCTTCCCCTGCTCCGGCGAGCGATTCCCGACGCGCAAGAACACCCCCGCCGTCCACGACCTCGCCATCAGCCCCGCCACGACCCCCTCTCCTCTCAGGTACTGGCCACGCTGCCCGAGCCCCTCTCCCTTGTCGAATTCGTGCTCGCCGCGCATGGCGCCGCCGCGGCCGGAGTAAGTCCGGTGTACCGCGCCGCTCATATTAGGTCGCCTAGATCCAGGGCCGTTGGATTGAGATCCATCGGCTGCTGTTTATTTCATTTACGAACCGGTGCCGATTAATCCGGAGCGTCCGCATAAGTTAGATCGGACGGCCGAGATTAATCACATTTTCTGAAATTTGCTAAAAAAGACAGAAACAAATTCAAATTTCAAAAATTCATAACTTTCAAACCACAACTCCAAATTTAGTAAATTTTATGTCCCTGGATAGCCGTTCTCATGTAGATTGTTTTAGCATCATTAGTTTTCCCTTTTGCATCTGTTAAAATTGAATAATATGCAAAGAGCCATTTCAGCCATTTAATCCATAACTGATTTTCTAAATATTTTTAAAGTAAAACCTTTTGTTAAATGGTTTTATGTACACTCTCTGTCCAGAGAACTTAAAACCTAAATTTTATAGAACATTAAACTAAAGAAGTGCAATTATCTTATATGATGAACTTAAAATACACCAAATAACTATTTGTAACAAACATAATTGCATTCAGTTTGTCCATGGCATCAGGCATTAAGTCATAAAATAGAGAACTATTAAGTTAACATAATATAATTGATTTGTGTCAACATATTGCATACATACATGCATAGCATTGTTTCTATATTGCCATATGTGTGGATTGTGAGTGAATGTTTTGTTTGTGCTAATTTTAGATTGTGCGGAGTGCCTAGATGTTTGTGACTACTGTACCAACCCTTCCTGTGACCAAGGCAAGTGACGCTCATAAACCTCCTACTATTTTTATTATATTGCATAGTAGTATTTTATGTAGTATGCATGCTAGGTTTGTGTGCGGTTACTATATTATGCTATGCTCCTATGTAGTGTGTAGCTATCCCCCACCCTGAGCTTAGTAGTATGGAACTTGGTAGAATGCTTAGCCAAGTTATGAAAAATGTTTTGATTAGTTGGATGGTGGAAAAAAATAAATGAAGTTAATTAATGAACTACCTGGGTGCTGGTTGGAGAACCATGGTGGATGGCTACTCAGGGGGTCCATGTCTATGGTCCATGTCTATGGTAATCGCCCTTGGTGGAAGCGCACAGTTGTGAAAAGTCACCCAGGCTTAAAGAGATTGTAGACGCACCTTGTTTAGTAGCTCCACATGTCATATGAGCTCTGTCTTGATCATATATGTTGTGAGACCGCGAAATCTGCGTGACTAGCAGATGTAGGGATGATAGGTGGAGGGGTCCGCTTTATGGATTTTGGGGAAGAATTGCTTCGGAAAGATCTCGTCTCAGTCTTGTCTTTTCCATTTCACAATTGGGCGTCATGGAGGAGGGAATGATTGGGTCTTGTGGTGAAAGTGCACAATCTCTCGAGAGTTAAAAACTAAGTATACTTAGCTGTGTCCCCGGTTACGGACAATTTGAGCAACTAGACAGGGCAGATGTTGAAGATCTCCTCATCCCAATTTCTTAAATAAAATTTGATGGGTCAACAAGGGTTTGGGAGCTCACTGATGTCTATCGGTGGTGCTCGTTGTGATTAGTTTTCAAAGTTGTTCACCGATGTCTATCGGTGGTACTCTTTGTTGTCAAAGGTGTTAACTGATGTCTATCAGTGGTACTCTTTGTCTAAGATGAAAAGATGTTTTATAAATGATAGGACAAAATTGGCTTTTATGCAAATCAGCCTCAAACTCCACCTGGCCAAATATGCATGTAGATATAGTCTTGCTAAATAAATCAACATAGTGTCATCTTGCCACCACAATTCAATTGTGCTGACCCAATATAGTTTGGGCTGCAACTCACCATTACAGGACCCTCTGACGAAGAGTGAGGATTGATAGGGTCGCGAGTCTCCAACCAACATGCCTTGCCTGTGGCACATGATGAAGATGGAGCTCACTTTATCCATTTGCTTTCCGCTGTGTGTTTATTTCGGTTTGAGCTAGCCATGAGCTATGGACCTTGCATCGAACCCTTTTATTTCTGGATCATCATGTAATGAATATTGATGCAATGCTATGGTATTTCATCTTAAACTATGTGTGCTAGCAAGTCGATCCAGGGACTAGCACTATACACAGGAGTTCGCTACCTTATATTAAAAGGGGGACCTTTACAATACCCCATTGCTCAAGAACATCGGGGTCTTGCCATTTTGTTGCATGAATCTTGAGCCTTTCCCCTATGAACACCGCCTCGTCTTCCCATTGATGTTCATGGTGAAAGCTTGCTGTCCAAAAAATTAAATCCACAAAACATTAAGATGCAACACTCTAAAACAACATTGAGCCATGTATAATGAGTCTCCACATCAATATCATGTATCAATATCAACTAGAAAACTCAAACTCATGGATTTCTCAAGCATTTTAGGTGACACCTAGTGCAGCAAAATACTTCATATATAAAGCATAAGAACAAAAAGTAATTGGATAGGGTGAGGAGTCACACCAAGGAGCAATTCCACCAAACAGATTTGAAAAATCTGCTCAAACTTGGGAGATCGAAGATGGCAGGAAACAGGAGCTCGGGAAAATTTGGGAAAAATACCTGGAGGTGGTTTTCTGTCGAGGGGAAGGAGATGGGCACTGGCTGCTCACCTAACTCCACCTGTGGGCCAAAGTGGTGGGTCCCACGCGGCCAAGGAATCTAGCCGCGTGGGGTACCCCATTTTGGTCCTTGGTGGCCTTTTGGCCCCCCACTTTTGGCTGTTGGTCCCTCTGGTAAAATAAATGAACCCCAAATTTTTCTGGAATTTTTCAAGAAAATTTTCTGAAGAGAATTTTTCAAAGTTCATATTCTGGAATTTCTGGACTTCTGAAATAATTATGTTTATGCAAATATTCTAATGATCTAAGACAAATAAAATTAAAATGCAATGCAAATTTTTATGGGAATCAAGTTTGCATCATTTCCACATTAGTAATGAGGTTGATCAAGTCTCATTAATAATATGTAAAAGATATAAAGCATGATTCATTATATTTATATGAAAAGTAAAACTCAAGATACCTCATATTTGATTGGAATGGTTCCAATCATCAAGGTAGCATACTTTGGTGGTGGAGGTGGTAATGCAAACTCAAAGCTTCCAATCATAATAGTATTTCTCTTAATAGAATTCACACTCTTGTTTAGCATAGCAACATAATTCTTCTTAGGAAAATAAATGGTATGTTCATTGCCCTTGACATTAAATGTCACTTTGCTCTCAGTGCAATTTATAACAGCCCCTGCAGTATTCAAAAATGGTCTTCCAAGAATAATAGATAGATTATCATCCTCAGGCATTTCTAATATAACAAAGTCTGTAGGGATTAGTACATTAGCAATAGAAATAGGAACATCCTCACATATGCCTATAGGAATAGCAGTGGATTTATCAGCCATCTGTAATGAGACTTCAGTTGGAACCAATTTGTTTAGGTTATGTTTCTTATATAAATAAAAAGGCATAACACTAACACCAGCTCCTAAATCACACAATCCATATTTCACATAAGTTTCTTTAATATGACAAGGAATAGTAGGAATACCAGGATCTCCACGTTTTTCAGGCAATTTTCCATCAAAAGAGTAGTTAGCAAGCATAGCAGTAATGGCATCACTAGGTATCTTCCTCTTATTAGTGACAATATCTTTCATGTATTTTGAATATGGAGGCATTTTAATAGCAAACAAGAGGGATTTGTAAGCACAAAGTTTTAAGTATCTCAAAAAAACTTATCAAACCTAGCATCATCCAAAGACTTCATTACCTCTTGGGGATATGGTATGGGTCTTTGTACCCATGGATCCCTCTCTTTACCTTTTTGCTTCTTCTTCTTATTCTTCTCAATAGATGGTTGAGTGTCATCTTTCCCAGTAGTTTCAGGTTCTTCATTATTTTCCTCTTCTTGTTGTTCTTCATCAGGTGGAGGTGATTCCTCCTCTTCAATATTACCATCTTCGGTCTCAGCATCAGAAATAGAAATATCTTTATCTTGTTCTTGAGAATCCCCATCATCTTGGTTTTCATTGGGAGATTTTCCTGCGGAAGATTTCTTCTTAAGAGTCTCTTGCTCTTTTCTTTTAGGATGACCATCAGGATAATCAGGATCCTGAGTACTTGCACCTCCTCTAGTATTAACTCCACAGACATGTCTCTTCTTCATAAGATTTTCATATAATTGGTTTTGAAGAGAAATCATTTGTTCAACTTGATTATTCATCATCTCACAATGCTTAACAATTCTTTTAACCTCTCCTACACTAGCATTTAAATTTTCACGAAGAAATTTAATTTTATGAGAGTTCTCCATAATACTTATTGTAATAGCATGCTCTTCAGGATTGTGATGATAAGCAAAATCATTAACATAAGACACATCAATGGGTGGGGTTACCTTTTCATTACCTTCCATAGAGTTAATAACATTGACTTGTATTCGAAAGCATGGCTCATCAATAGGAAGTTTAACACCCAAATTCAGATAATTCCTTAAGATGAGAGGTTTAAATTCCCTTCTCTTCAATATCCTTAGTAGCTTCTTTCATTGTTTCATCAGATAATTTTAAAATGCCTCCTTTCTTCTCAGGAAATATTTCATCAAACTCTTCAATATTCCAATCTTGGTGGTTTCTAGCAACATCTTCCAATAGTTTTGTGGCTTCATCAACAGTTCTTTCCCTGAAAACATTACCTGCCATACTATCAAGGTAGCTTCTAGTGGTTTCGGTTAGTCCATTATAAAATATATCAAGTACTTCATTCTTCTTAAAGCCATGAGGAGGACATTTCCTAACCATCTTAGTGAACCTCCCCCAAGCTTGGGATAGATCCTCCTTATCTTTCTATGAAAAGTTACTAATTTCCATAGTTAAATCGTGAATCTTTGCATTAGGGAAATATTTAGAAAAGAACAGTTGCAAACATGCTTCTTTACTAGTAATACATCCAGGTGCTAAGTAATTATACCATTTTTTGCATTCCCTTTTAAGGTGAAAGGAAACAACTTTAAGAAATAGTAACGTTGGTGGATTTCATCTTTACCAAATAACACAGATAAATCATGCAAGTAAGTAACATGCTCATGAGGAAACTCATCTTCTCTACCATAAAACTTAACTTTCTCAGCCTTTTTAATAATTTCAGGATCAACACTAAAATCATAATCTTCATCTTTTACTTCAACAGCAGAAGCATTCATTTCTTTAGCAATAGAAAAATATTCATCAAGAGTAGAATCCTTATAGCTATCAAGTTTATCTACTTTATCAAAATTCGGATCCATAAAAGCCATATGAAATGTATCTTCTTCCTTAGAAGAAGTATATTCATCCTCACAGTGTTTATTATCTTCTATCTCAGTTTCAACATTAGAAGTAATAGATGATTCAGGCATTTCAGGTAATTCAGGTGCTTCAATTATCTCAGATGTTTCAGGTGTCACTTCTTTGTCCATACTACTACATATTTCATTATTCTCAGTACTAGTAGACATTTTTGACAATGGTGAACTAGATGCAATTTTACCTTTCTTTTTAGCAGGAGCAGTAGAAGTAGCATCAGGTGAAAAATTTGTCCTACTTAGCAAATCCGTACCTCTACGAGTAGTTGAAGGCCTTACCACCTTCGGAGTTCTTTCTTTTCCCATAGTTGGTAACAAGCAGATGCAGCCAATAAATGATAACAAGTGGTCTTACCAATAAAGCTAGGTTCCCCGGCAACGGCGCCAACAAATGTCTTGATGCCCACAAGTGTAGGGGATCGTTGAAATCTTCGTTGGGAAGTATTACCCAAATTTATAGTTCGACTCAAGGGGAACACAAGAATACCAATAAGACTTCAGCAATTGAGACGTCACTCTCAACAACACCTGTATATCAATAAAATCGCAGCAGTGATAGTGATGGTAGTGATATGCTTCAAGTAAGCAGAATAAAACAGTAATAGTAATAAAAGGGTTTCCCAGTTTTCACCGGAAAAAGTGAAGTTGCAACTCAGAGATTTAAAACGTAGGCATGAGGTGACAGCGGGGTGTTGCATGAATAAGATTGATCATATAATAAGATATAAATAGCAATGGGACTCATCTCTAACTCAGATATATGTAGGTATGTATTCTATAAATAGTTGTGCGTACTGGCCAAGAGAATTTGCACAACATCTATTGTCCTACCTGCCCATTTCACCTGGGCCAACTTGGAACTACAGGTAATTAAGGTCTACCCTTTCGAGTAGACCGGAACAATGCATTAACACTTCATGAATACATAGAATCCTCAAACTAGAACATATCCCCCCTGTTTTCCCAATATGTCACTTTTAGAGTTCGCAGGTTCAACATAATAGTAGGCAATACACTTTGCAGATAAATACGAAACTCAATTATATGATGGGGCAAAACAAGTTCAGTACTGAAATCATGCCACTCGGGCCCTAGTAACAAGCATTAAACATAGCATAAGTGCATCAACACAATACAAAAGTATCCTCAAGATAAACCCCTAAGATCTCGAACAACGGGCATCATTACATGATCAATCTTATCCAATCCCCATCCACCTCATATGCCTACAGTGGTCTACTCACACATGGTGATGGTGGAGGAGCTCATGGTCGATGGAGATGAAGGCGGTGAAGACGGCCTCCGAATCCCTCCTCCGGGGGAGAAATCCTGGATCAATCTGTCTCCGAAAACGAAGATCGTGGTGGACCTCCTATTCTAGGTCATCAAGTTTTTGTATATAAGGAGGGGTACACCAAAGATGAGGCCGAGGGGACGCTCGAGGCGCCAGATAGGTGGGCCCACACGGCCAAGTAATCTGGCCTCGTGGGCCCCCCTTTTGGGCCTCGGGCACTCCCTCGTGTCCATCTTCTTCTCGATGTCCTTCTTTTTCCATAAAAACTCGCGTGGTATTTTTCCCCGATTTAATTTCCTGCAAAAATAGACAGAAACAAGACTTTGCTAAAAACAGCATCAGAATCAGCAATTTTAATCAAGTATGGGGAGATTCCGGGATAAATAATGAAGCAAAGTGATTGGAAAAGTAGATGCATTTTAGGTGCATCAGGGAGTGACAGCAAGCTCTAAGGTTGTGGATGTACTGTTGCTACTAGGGATAAAACAGTGATGCTTTGTCTAAGGATAATTGTGTTACTTACATTAGACACTTTGCTTAATGCAATAATCTGTTGCTTGCAACTTAATACTGAATGGGGTGCAGACGCTAACCGGAAGGTGGATTATTAGTCATAGATGCGGTTGGAACGGTCTATGTATATTGTTGTAATGCCCAAATGAATCTCATACTAGACACCATGACAAGTATATGCATCATTATGAAGTTCTTTATTTTGTCAATTGCCCAGCTGTAATTTGTTTACCCACGTGTATGCTATTATTTATTTATGGAGAGACACCACTAGTGAACTGTGGACCCAGGTCCATTCTTTTACATTGATAATACAACCTACTACAAACACTGTCTTCTTTCATTCTCTGCAAACAAACATCATTTTCCACACTATACGTCTAATCCTTTGTTACAGCAAGCCGGTGAGATTGACAACCTCACTGTTAAGTTGGGGCAAAGTATCATGGTTGTGTTGTGTGCAGGTTCCACGTTCGTTGTTGACACCGGTAGTGCGCCCTGCCAACATCAGCTTCAAAAACCTTCAGAAGCGTCTTCATCTCCTACTGGATTGATAACCTTGGTTTCATAACTGAGGGAAAACTTCCCGATGTGCTCATCATACCTTCCTCTTGGGGTTTCCCAACTACAAGGAGAAGATCAACTCCCTGCACATCAAGACTTTTTCTGGCGCCGTTGCCGGGGAGAAGGAGCACTTCTGCAAGGGGAGTCTCTCACTTCCAATCTTTTTATTTTGTTTTTGTCTTGCTTAGTTTATTTTATTACTGTCTTGTTTGCTTATTATTATCAAAAACACAAAAAATTAGTTACTTGCATTTTATATTTCAGTTTTTACTTTATTTTTGCTAAAATGAGTACTCCTGAGAACACTAAGTTGTGTGATTTTACTAGCACAAATAATAATGATTTCATATGCACTCCTATTGCTCCACCTGCTTCTAAAGCAGACTTTTATGAAATTAAACCTGCTTTGCTAAATCTTGTTATGAAAGAGCAATTTTCTGGTGTTAGTACTGACGATGCTGCTACCCATCTTAATAATTTTGTTGAACTTTGTGAAATGCAAAAATATAAGGATATAGATGGAGATATTATTAAACTAAAATTGTTTCCTTTCTCTTTGAGAGGAAGAGCTAAAGAATGGTTGCTGTCATTACCTATGAATAGCATTGATTCATGGACTAAATGCAAAGATGCTTTCATTGGAAAATATTATCCTCCTGCTAAGATTATTTTCTTAAGAAGTAGCATTATGAACTTTAAGCAATTTGATAATGAACATGGATCTCAAGCATGGGGAAGAATGAAATCTTTGGTAAAGAATTACCCTAACCATGGACTGGCTGCTTGGATGATCATCCAAACCTTTTATGTAGGACTGAAGTTTTCTTCAAGAAACTTGCTGGATTCGGCTACAGGAGGTACTTTTATGTCCATCACTTTGGGGGCTGCAACAAAACTTCTTGATGATATGATGATTAATTATTCTGAGTGGCATACTGAAAGGACTCCTCAAGGTAAGAAGGTAAATTCTGTTGAAGAAACCTCCTCTTTGAGTGATAAGATTGATGTTATTATGTCTATGCTTGTGAATGGTAAATCTCATATTGATCCAAATAATGTACCCTTAGCTTCATTGGTTTCACAAGAAGAGCATGTTGATGTGAACTTCATTAAAAATAACAATTTTAACAACAATGCTTATAGGAACAATTATGGTAATAACAACTACAAGTCTTATCCTTCTAATAATGGTAATGGTTATGATAATTCTTATGGTAATTCTTATAGCAATAATAGAAATGTATCCTCTGAACTTGAAACCATGCTTAAGGATTTTATCACTACACAAACTGCTTTCAATAAAACTGTGGAGAAAAAGCTTGGCAAAATTGATACTCTTACTTCTAAAGTTGATAGCCTTGCTCTTGATATTGATCTCTTGAAATTAAAAGTTATGCCTAATGATGTTAAAGAGAATAAAACTTTTGCTAAAATCAATGTCATTCAAGTTAAAATTGATAACAATGTTAGGATGTTGGCTGAGTTGCATGCTAGATGGGAAAGAGAAGATGAACTAGCTAGAAAGAATAATTTAGCTAGAGTTTGCACTATTACTACTACTGAAAATAATGTTACCTCACATGCTAGTAAACCTCCTACTATTAATGGTAACATAATTGGTGTTGGCAATGTTTCCTCTACTTCTTCCAAACGTTTAAAATTGCCTAAAACTGCTGAAACTGTTCTTGATAAAAGTGCTGAAATTCTTAAGACCATGGGAGATAATGGTCCCATTTCTTTTGATAATAATAATATTTGATTTTGATGATTGTAATATCTATGAAGTTATTAAGTTCTTGCAAAAGTTAGCTACGAGTCCTAATGCTAGCACTATAAATATGGCCTTCACAACACATATTACAAATGCTCTCATTAAAGCTAGGGAGGAGAAATTAAAACTTGAAGCTTCTATCCCTAGGAAGTTAGAAGATGGTTGGGAGCCCATCATTAAAATAAAGGTGAATAAATTTGATTGCAATGCTTTATGTGACCTTGGTGCAAGTATCTCTGTTATGCCTAAGAAACTTTATGATATGTTTGATTTGCCAACTTTGGAACATAGTTATTTGGATGTTTTTCTTGTTGATAATGCTATGAAGAAACCTTTGGGAAGAGTTGATGATGTTCTCATTATGGTTAACAATAACCTTGTCCCCGTTGATTTTATTGTTTTGGATATTGAATGCAATGCCTATTGTCCTATTGTTTTGGGAAGACCTTTTCTTAGAATTGTGGGTGCTATAATTGATATGAAAGAAGGAAACATTAGATACCAATTCCCACTCAAGAAAGGTATGGAACACTTCCCTAGAAAAAGGATGAAGCTACCTTTTGATTCTATTATTCGAACAAACTATTCTATTGATGCTTCTTCTCTTGGAAACACTTGAGTTTTACTTGCTGTGCCTAGCTGAAAGGCGTTAAAGAAAAGCGCTTATGGGAGACAACCCACTTTTATTTCTATTATTTTCTTTTATTCAAGTCAAGAAGCATGCTTACCTCTGTAGAAACTCCTTTGTATGTTTATTTTAACGCATTGTTGTGTCAAGTAAAGCCTCTAGTAGGAAGTTTTCTGCTGTCAACCGTTTAATTCGTAAGAATTCATAGAAAAATCAAAATGACCTGAGATGTTTTGTGCGTGATACTAAGATATGTACGCAACTTTCATTAGTTTTAAGTTTCCTGATCTTAGCAAGCTAAGTGCCTCGAAAAAATTCGTCTTTACAGACTGTTCTTTTTTTGACAGATTATGTCATTTATTTTGCATTGCCTCTTTTACTGTTTCTAGTGGATCTTTTGGGTCCACAAAATACCAGTGGCTGTAGCTAATGTCCAGTAGCATTGGTGATGATTGTGTCCATGCATAATATGAGAATTTTTGATTATGCACTAACCCTCTAATAAAGTTTACTTTGAGTTTGGTGTGGAGAAAGTTTTCAAGGATCAAGAGAGAGGATGATATGATGTCATCAAGAAGATGAAAAAGCCTAAGCTTGGGGATGCCCCGTGGGTCACTGTAACATCCCAATTTTTAGAATTTGGATGTTTGCATATCATTCTTGTGCATAGCATCATATAGTTCGCATATTCATTCCATTGTACTTAAAAATGCAATGAACAAGCTCGAACCAACTAAGTAAAGATCAAATCAAAATTTATAAATGCACAAGTGATATATAAGCACAAAAGTATTTTCCTATGTCTACTATATGAGAAAACCGTGCTATGTGTTTCCAAAATTCAATCTTGAGTTTAAAATATTTTTCTTTATTTTATTTCACCTAATTTGGAATTGTTCGTACTTCAATTTGGGAAAACAATAAATACAAAAAAAGAACAAAGCAAAAGAAAATGAGAAGAAGAGGAGCTGCCGTAGACCCTTGGCCAAAGGAAACCACTAGCTAGTCTATTTACTCTCTCTTCCTCTCGTTTGCACCACAAACTCATCAACGAGCTGCTCACGTTCCAATCTCTTCCTTTTCTTATCTGAATATTTTCTCCTTTCTGAATCGTACAGTACATGCAGCAACCATAGCTGCTATTTTTCTGAATTGGTAACGAAGTCCTGAGTCGTACGTACTACGATTTCAACTGGGATGGGCATGCCACCTCTCCCGTGTCCCATCCCACCGAAAATTACCCAACGATCCCGTTTCATAAACCCAATACTCCCGTACGGGATTTCATGGGACAAGCCCATCTAACCCAGGCGAGCCCAAATATCCCATCGGGCCATCCCCTTCGCTCTGCTCACGGCCTCACGAGTCACGCCACCATTGATATCGCCGCCGCCACGACAGTGAGCAGCTCGCCGCCGTTGCTCAGCCGGAGCGCCGGCCCCGAAAACCAACACATCCTGCGCCATCGCCCCCTCCTCCTCCACAACCTCTAGCTCGCCTCGATGGCGCTCCCCACGGCGACGCATCGGCAGCAGATGAGCGCGCAGGCAGATGCTGAGACCTAGGCCACGCGAGCGGGTGAAGGGGAGCGGAGGCGCCGGAGAGAGGAGGGGAAAGGGAGGGCGGCCGGGGAGAGGCGTCGCGCGGGGACGGAGGGGCTCCGTCGCCGGTCATGGAGGAGACGACCGCCGAGTGGCCGGAGGACGGCGAGACAAGGACGTCACCATCCCCTCGTCATGGCGCAGCACGGGCACGACCTCGCCATGTCCGGAGACGGGAATCTCGCCGCCGCCGTCGCCATCTTCTCCTCATGGCGCAGCACGCTCTTGCCTGCGCCGGAGACGGGGACCTCGCCGCGCCGTCGCCATCTCTTCCATCTGCCGCACGACGATGGCGGCGCTCATGCACGCGGTCGACCTCCCGCCGCTGCTCGCCGGCCGCGCCTATGACTCGCGCCGCGCTGAGCTCACTCGGTAACCATGGAAGCACCTGGTTCTCCTCCTCACCAACGCCCAGTTCCCTGGAGTGGGATTACAGCGGGACAGGTGGGATGTGCCAAAAAAAACCAATACATTTTCAGCTTATGGGCTAGTTGGGTAGTGGGGCGATGGGTTCGATGCTAGATGGGAAGTAGACATCCCAATCCCATCCCACCTGCAACCATAGTACGTACTCTGACTCTCTGAACCGAACTGCTACCAGAAGATCTCCAAAATACGTTCGATTCGGCTATTGTTTCGCCACAAAAACCAGCCTATAAATACCCCCACATATCTACCGTTCCGCTTTTCCGCTTAGCCCAAACCCTAGCCGCCAGTTTCGAGCTCGGGCGGAGCTCACCGCCATTGCCGCCGTGCGGAGCTTCGGAAGGTTGGTGTCGCTTGTCTGGGACCTCCCGAACCCTTCTATCCTATCGCCTGTTGTTCTTCTTTCACCTCTGCACCATCTTTAACGATTCAATCTCACAATCATGCGCTAGACGAATCAATCTCGTCGTCGGAAGTTCGCCGGAGAACCATCTCGGGAAGTTGTCACAGCCACCGTTTGGAGCTAGCAGAGGAGGAGAAGAAGAGCTGAGAAGAACCTCCGCCGTCGCCAAGCCCAGGAGACGCTGAACGTCGCCGCCGTCTACACCCGAGCTGCTCAACGTCGTTTCCGTGAGTTCATCTACAGCCATTCTCTACGGTAACACAACAACCGTTGGATGTTGATTCAATGGATCGGAACAGGTCACTTAGATGAAAGGGTACCATCCAATCAGAACTCGCCATGTGTCGCAGTTCTGAAAATTCGAGTAGTGTAAAAACAGAGAAATTGTAGATCTTGTAAAATTCATATAAAATAATCCACATGTCAGAAAATTGCAAATAAAATACCGGTGGATTCAGATTTTTGTGGAGAATATGATTATGCAAAAATATTACATGTTTGCCCAACCTACTGGCTGCAGAAATTAAAACATTAGATATAGTATTTTGGGCATAACTTTATTTCTATAAATCCAAATGAACCAAATCTTTTTGTTCCTGAAAGATAATTAAATTGTCTAACCAGAGGAGATAAAATATATAATTATCGAACACATAATCATATGGATAACTGCAGAACCTTACTAAACCCTTTTAAAAGGTTTTGAAAATTGTATTAACTCTATTGTTGCATTCTAATAAATTGCATAAGTATCATTCTAGTTTAATGACCAGAGAATAAACTAAAAACAGTATGCACTATTAATTTGGGCATGTGTATGAACATGCAATGTTTGTTGTTCTTATTGTGGTACTATCGATCGATAATGTGTAGATTGTACGGAGTGCAACCCTTGCGACTGTGAGGATTGTGTGAACGACATTCACCAAGGCAAGTGTGCTTTTACCATAAATGTCCTATTATTTTCCTATGCATTATTAGATTTTTATGTAGTCTTGCATGTATAGGAAATATTGTGTTATTACGCATTGCTATGAAAACCCAGTTAAGATAGCCATATGTTCTACCATGACAATTATTGTCCTCTTGTCGCCATCGTAAGTATAGTAGTGCTTAGCCATGCTTAGTAAACGGGGTTATGGATTTCATGATATGAAAAGATTTAAAGTTATTGATATTTTACTATTATGAAAACAACTTAAGTTAATCAATTCTCTGGGCGGATTGCTAGAGTGGTCATCGGAGTGTGCTATATGGTGGGGACCGCCGCCCAGGTTCTCAAAGAGAATAGATTGGTTGCTTGTTTGGTAGTTTACGTGTACAACCGTTTGTCAACATAAGTATGGGCGTTGATGGAACTTAGTAAGTTATAGAACCTCGAACCCGTCGTGACTAGCAGATGTAGCATATAGTAGGTTGTACCGGTCCGCAGGTGGTTTGAGGGTCTATTTCCCAAAAGTTTTATCTTGGTTTTCTCCCAACTATTATACAAATTGTGTGTTTTGGTAAACGGGGCTAATCGGGTCTTACGGGTAAAGTGTACAAAACTCTCGAGAGTCTAAAACTAAGATCTTAGCCATGTCCCTGGTTAAGGACAAATTTACCAACTAGGCTTGTAACTATGTCGATTTCTCACTCATGCCAATTTCATAATTTCTTAAAACTTGTGGTTGAACTAATGGGTAGGAGCACCTGTGGTCAAGCAGTGTGTCCATGTTATTATTTGAAAACTACTTTTTATCAAAGGATAGGATAAATGTATTGCTTTTCGCAAAATAGCCTAAACCTCCACCTAGCCAAATATGCATGTAGATGCTAGGTGTAATAAACAACCATTCTTTTTGCACATCTTGCCAATACAATTCAATTGTGTTGACCAGTGGTTGTTCTGGCTGTAACTCATCATTGCAGGATATACCGATTCCGAGTGAACGTTGCGGTAGGTCGCGAGACTCCACTCAACATGGTCGCCTGTGGCACATCTAGATGGAGCCTTCTATCATATTTATTTCCGCTGTTATTTGATGCTTGATATTTTTATGTGAGCTAGCCGAGTGCTATGCAGATTGTAATGAATCATATTTTGCTGGATCAATACGTTGTAATAATGATGCACTGGATTTTGATATTCATTTGGAAACGTGTGTGCTAGCGAGTTGATCCAGGGACTAGCACTATACACGGGATACAACCTTACCGGGTTGATCCGTTTCAGTAACCCAAGCATATTTCAAGAAGACTCAAGCGTCTAAGCTTTGGGATGCCCAAGGCATCCCCTTCTTCATCAACAAACTATCATGTCATCTCTAATGAAACTATATTTTAATTCTTTCACATCTTATGTGCTTTACTTGAAGCGTCTGTTTGCTTTTATTTTTGCTTTATTATTTTCTTTTTCTGAATAAATTGGATCCTAGCATTCTTTTATGTTTATGGCGAAAGCTGAAAGCCGCAACACTTACCTTTTATGTTTATGGCGAAAACTGAAAGCCGCAGCATTTTTTGTTTTATGTTTATGGCAAAAGCTGAAAGCCGCAGCAGTTATGAAATACTCTCTTGTCTTATTGTTAATTACTTGGAGAGTTTGTGTTTAAATAAGTTGATTGGTGTTTGGTTTGAAACAGAAAATGCTACATGTGGTAGATGGTATAATGAAAGATATACATGCTCTTATAGATTATTATCTTGCATGTTGTGGTGCTTGGCAATTGTTTTGAGCTCCCAAGTAGATCATGTTTAAGCTCTTGCATCATGTAGTTAAAAACCTATTAGTGAAGAACTACCGTAGAGCTTGTTGAAACTTCGTTTGCATGTTTGGTATCTCTAAGGTCTAGATATTTTCTAGTAAAAGTGTTTGAACAACAAGGAAGACAATGTAGAGTTCTATAATGCTTGCAATATGTTTTTATTTAAGTCTTGTTGTGCCAGTTGTCATCTTGTGTTTGCTTCAAACAACCTTGCTAGCCTAAAACTTTGTACTGAGAGGGAATGCTTCTCGTGCATCCAAAACCTTGAGCCAAAACCCATGCCATTTGTGTCCACCATACCTACCTACTACGTGGTATTTTCTGCCATTCCAAGTAAATACTTCATGTGCTACCTTTATTCAAAACTTATTATCCCTTATTTGTGTCAATGTTTATTAGCTCATGAGGAAGTATGTGGTGTATTTCGATATCAACCTTGTTATTTGCTTATGACAGACTTTCACCAACGGACTAGTGGCACATCCACTTATCCAATAATTTTGCAAAAAGAGCTGGCAAATGGGGTGCCCAGTCCCAATTAATTACAACTATAACCGCTTAATTCTCTTCACATTTTTGCCTTTATCCAATCAGTCAAGCAATAATACCAGATTCTAAAACTGCATGTGTAAACCAAAGAGAACAAGAGGGATGATATCGTCCTTCAATGGGAGCCGCTCTTGAAAGTCTGGTTGACAAGGGGGTTAGAAGTGCCCACTACCATTCGTTGACTATAACAAACACCGCTCAAAAACTTTCTTTTATGCTCTTTATATGATTTCAAAAACCTATAAAAACTAAAAAGCTCTAGCACATCCTTATATGCCTGCTTCCCTCTTCGAAGGGCCTTTCTTTTACTTTATGTTGAGTCAGTTTACCTACTTGTTTCTACCTTAGGAGCAAACACTTGTGTCAACTTTGTGTGCAACAATTCTTACATGCTTACTTATTGCATTTATTATATTTCTTTGTGTTGACAACTATCTTTATGATATACATGTTATAAGTTGAAAGCCAATGTTTGAAACTTAAATCTTCCTATGTGTTGCTTCAATGCTCTTTTACTTAGAAACTATTACTTTATGAGTTAACTCTTATGCAAAACTTTTTGATGCTTGTCTTGAAAGTACTATCCATGAAAAAAAATTACTTATATGATTCAGTTGTTTACTCCTTGTCTATTTGTTAGCAAACTATAGACCATTTCCTTGAGTCACTTCATTCATAACATGAGCCTTACAATGTTTTTGATCAAGATTTTGTGAAGTATGTCACTACAGAAATTATTTGTTGTTATCGTTTTACCTACTCGGGACAAGTAGAACTAAGCTTGGGGATGCTTGATACGTCTCAAACGTATCTATAATTTCTTTTGTTCCATGCTTATATTATACCAATTGCTACATGTTTTATAAACACTTTATATCATTTTTATGCATTTTCTGGGACTAACCTATTAACAAGATGCCACAGTGCCATTTCCTGTTTTTCTGCTGTTTTTGGTGTCAGAAAAGTTGTTAAGGAAATATTCTCGGAATTGCACGAAACAAAAGCCTAAGTCCCTATTTTTCCTGGAAGGATCCAGAACACCGAAGAGGAGACGGAGGGGGGGGTGTGGCGGCGCGGCTCCCCCCTCTTCCGCGCCACCATGTGGTGTGGGGCCCACGGGCGCCCACCGATGTTGCCCTTTCACCTATTTAATCCCCCCGACGGAAAAACCCTACGCACTCGAGCACTTTTCCAGGAAACATCTCGTAGCCGCCGCCGTCGTCAACCCTAGTTTGGGAGGGTTCTGAAGCTCTTCCCGGCACCCTGCCGGAGAGGGGAATCGTCACCGAAGGGCTCTACATCACCATGCCCGCCTCTGGACTGATGCGTGAGTAGTTCATCCTTGGACTATGGGTCCATAGTATAGCTAGATGGTTGTCTCCTCCACTTGTGCTATCATGTTTAGATCTTGTGAGCTGCCTAACATGATCAAGATCATCTTATTGTAATTCTACATGTTGTGTTTGCTGGGATCCGATGAATATTGAGTACTATGTCATTTGCTTCTTAATATATCATGTGTATGTTATTTATGATCTTGCATGCTCTCCGTTACTAGTAGATGCTCTGGCCAAGTAGATGCTTGTGACTCAAAGGGGGGGTATTTATGCTCGATAGTGGGTTCATGTCTCCATTTAATCTGGGGGAGTGACAGCAACCTCTAAGGTTGTGGATGTACTATTGCTACTAGGGATAAAACAGTGATGATTTCTCTAAGTATAATTGTGTTACTTACATTACACACTTTGCGTAATGCAATAATCTGTTGCTTGCAACTTAATACTGAATGGGGTGCGGACGCTAACCGGAAGGTGGATTATTAGTCATAGATGCGGTTGGAACGGTCTATGTATATTGTTGTAATGCCCAAATGAATCTCATACTAGACACCATGACAAGTATATGCATCATTATGCAGTTCTTTATTTTATTATTTATTTATGGAGAGACACCACTAGTGAACTGTGGACCCAGGTCCATTCTTTTACATTGATAATACAACCTACTACAAACACTGTCTTCTTTCATTCTCTGCAAACAAACATCATTTTCCACACTATATGTCTAATCCTTTGTTACAGCAAGCCGGTGAGATTGACAACCTCGCTGTTAAGTTGAGGCAAAGTATCTTGGTTGTGTTGTGTGCAGGTTCCACGTTCGTTGTTGACACTGGTAGTGCGCCCTGCCAACGTCAGCTTTAACAACCTTCAGAAGCGTCTTCATCTCCTACTGGATTAATAATCTTGGTTTCATAACTGAGGGAAAACTTCCTGCTGTGCTCATCATACCTTCCTCTTGGGGTTTGCCAACTGCAAGGAGAAGATCGACTCCCTGCACATCACTTAGTTTTCTAAATTAAAATTGGACATTTCAAGAAAGGATTTCCAAAACCTGCATATTCATTTTGACTTTTTGGTCAAAATGGTAGATAGTGCATACCACTTATCTAAGCATTAAGCTAAACTTGCTGAGTAACACTGTTACTCATTCGTTTCCTCTTTTGATCCCTTGCTTAGACTGTGAGGGGGATTTGGAGGTGGGCTACGGACTGTATCATACTTGCGAGGTGAACTATGAAGAACCGGACCTATCGGGAGCAGTGGAAGGCGTGGACTACCTGATCGCCTATGGAGCCAGCGACGACGAGTAGGAGGAGCCCCAGACTTAGAACATAGTTAAGGAGCCGGGTCGAGAAATACTAGACTAGTACTACTTAGTGCTGAGCCCATGGTTCTTAGTTTGCTTTTATCAATAAGCCGTAGGTTGACATCTGTCACCTGGCCAGTAGTTGAATTTCCACCTTTACAGGAGGAAGACGTTGAATCTTTTATGCATTTCTGGCTTGTAATATTCAGCAGTGTGGAATAAAGTGGACCCGCAATGTTTCTGTTGTACTACTCTGTGTGATGTAATATTTACGGATCAGTCCTTCTGTGGGTGTTATGTCAAGACTTGTACACTACAATATGCAGTGGTGTGCGGGGTCACTACACGGCAACGGAGCGTTTGGCCGTCCGCGGGCCATTTGCGAGCCAGCCAGGGCACGGACGAGAGAAACTACGCGGGTATGGCACAAACTGATAAACTAGAGAGAACCAGGGCACAGAAGCAATTATTCCTTAAAATATAGTTTCACTAGAGATGACCTGATAAGTTGTTGATGAAATATGCTTGGGCGACCCACGGGGGCAACCCCAAGCGCTTGACTCTTCTTGAAATATGCTTGGGCGACCCACGGGGGCATCGCCAAGCTTAGGCTTTTCACTCTTCTTGATCACATCATATCATTCTCCTCTCTTGATCCTTGAAAACTTCCTTCACACCAAACTCAAAGTAATCTTTATTAGAGGGTTAGTGCATAACCAAAAATTCACATGTTCTGCATGGACACAATCATCACCAATACTTCTGGACATTAGCTACAGCCACTAATGTTTTGTGGAGCAAACAAATCTACTCAAACATAGTAAAAGAGAGAATGCAAAATAAAATGCAGAATCTGTCAAAACAGAACAGTCCGTAAAGACGGATTTTTTCGAGGCACTTAACTTGCTCAAATAAAAAAACTTAAAACTAATGCAAGTTGCGTACATATCTGAGGATTACACACAAAAAATTTCAGGACATTTAGATTTTTATGGAATTTATTACGAAGTAAACGGCAGACAGCAAAAAATCTGTTCCTGTGCAGAAATCCAAATCTAGAATCAACTTTCTTCTAGAGACTTTACTTGGCACAATATTGCAATAAAATAAATATACAAAGGAGTTTCTACAGAGGTAAACAAGCTCCTTCACTCAAATAAAAGAAAAAATATAGAAATAAAATAATAGGTTGTCTCCCATAAGCGCTTTTCTTTAACGCCTTTCAGCTAGGCACATAAAGTGAAAATCAAGTGTTTCCAACTGAAGAAGCGTCTAAATCAAGACCAGATTTTTTTTCAACAATGCATTGTATTTTATCTATATAAGGTTCAGAAGTCCCTCTTTCAACACTTTCGGGTTCACTGCTCTCATCAAATGGGTTTTCAGGAACAATCCAATCAAAATTCTTTTCCAAGGTTTCATGCATTCCTATAAGTTTATAAGGTATTGGTATTTTGGTTTCCTTCCCATTTTTAGGCTCGGTTTTCCCCAATTTTTCTAGTGTGCCAATAACATCTACACATAAGCCTAGCATATTAAAACGATCAAAAAGTTTCCTAGCTTCTAAAGCAACGTCACGAAATTCTACAAGCAAGGTTTCCAGAATAAAATCTTTCTTTTCAATATCCTCAACATCATGAAGTTTAAGAAACATTTGCTGCATTATGGGGTTTTGGTTAACAAACCTAGCTTCTAACATGCGAACCAAAGCAGCTGCATCAATTTCATAATTTGGAGCAAGTTCCGCTAAGGATCTGTCCTAGAAAATTTTATCCTTACTAACATGATTAAAGAATTCTTCAATGTTATCTCTTCCAATTATAGAACCACTACCTATTGATAGGTCTTTAAGGGTGTTCTTAGGAGTACTCATTTTAGCAAAAATAAAGCAAAACCAAAATAAATAAATAAATAAATGCAAGTAACTATTTTTTTGTGTTTTTGATATAAAGAAGCAAACAAGATAAAAATAAATTAAGCAAGACAATAACAAAGTAAAGAGATTGGAAGTGAGAGACTCCCCTTGCAGAGGTGCTCCTTCTCCCCGGCAACGGCGCCCGAAAATTCTTGATGCTTGCTGTCGGCCCAGTGGAATCCAGGGTGTGCGGGGCCCACTCTCCACAGCCCTCGCACGCGACGGTATCGAAGAATGACTAAGGACCAAGCCAAACAAGAGACTCTCGAGGGGAGAAGTCCTCGAGAGGGCTTGAAGGGCAGCGAAGGCCTGAAGAGGCTCCCCCCGCGAGTGCCCCTCTACAAGGCTCTCTCCCTTGGAGAGGAGTCAACGCAAATCACTCCACAAGGCCGCTCAGGCCTTGTAGAGATACTTCGCTGTGAAGCAACCGCCGCAGAGCGCACATGGCCTCTGCCGCGGCCGCAGAGTGACGCGCGCGCCTGCGCGCGGTGACGACGACGCCGCAGTTGCCATTCTGGTGATTAAAGGGGTCAACAAAGCTGTGCCCCCCGCACCGGACTACGAAGCTTTCTCCTTTGGTGATAAAGCGGATGGCCGGCGCTACGCTCCAACGACGACGTCACCGTGGGCGCCCCCACGATCTCTGCGGCACCAGCTGGCCGTCCTGCGCGGACGGTGGTCTTCCTGCCTCAAGGGCAGGCTTTACGACCATGGACCGAGTCCATGGACAACCCAGCTGCGGTGCACCCCGCCCCTCCATTTCGTCGCCATGTGGGAACCCTTCCATCGCGCAGGATGCAGGGATGAGGCCCGGGGCGCCTATAAAAGGAGAGGGAGCACCTCCGTAGCAGGTGATCGGGCCCCGGATGCCCGGATCCCCGATTCGCATCGATCGGACCTTTGGCACTCTACCATAGCGTAGCCTAGCCGAACACACTCGAGGAGGAAGAGGACCTTAGTGTTCCCTCCTTGAGCTCCACACTGCCATAAGAGAGCCCTCGGCAAGCTCATTGTACTATACCCTCTGCAGCGCAATACAGACAAGCAGGAGTAGCGGTGTTACCTCCTTCCGAGGGCCGTGAACCTGGGTACGGGCTGGTGTCTGTCTCTGTCGTGATGTCCCTCCTCAGGCTCGACGAGCACCGTCGCCGTGCCGGTTGAGGGTTGTTTGACCAACGCGTTCAGCCCCCCATCGAACAACTCTTCAGAGTGTGATCACCCCTGTATCGTGGGAGTCACTCTCCGACATTTGGCGCGCCAGGTAGGGGGTGCTGAGGCGCGTCTTCAACCTTCGACCAGCCTCCGCGCCATGATGGACACTCGCACGACACGCGCCAACAGGCGCACAGCTGACAGGGCTGATACTGAGCCCGGCGCCGCCACCACTCGCGGCCGCCGCGGCCGCCCTCGCGGGAGCCGCACGGCGGAGCGCGCCAACACCGGCCCGCACGTGGCGGAGCCCGCGAGGATCGCCGCGACGGCGACCGCCGCGACGACGAGGACGTCTACCCCGAGCACCACGAGGACGCTGAGTCCTCGCATCCGTCTCGGCGCCAAAGCGCGTCCTCTCAGGGACGTCCAGAGCCCAGTCCACACACTGCGCTGCTCATGGCTCAGGAGCTTCTCCGCTACCGGCCCAATCCGGAGGCCCACGACCACTGGCTCGACCGCCTCCACCACCTCGTCGACATCGCGACGACGCGCCCCGCTCCGTCGCGCTCGCTGGTTCACCACTCTGGCTGCGCAGGAACGGCCGCGCCGGGTGCGCCTCCGCCACCACCGGGACCACCTCCGGTTGCGGCGTAGAGGGCTGCCTCTCATGCGTCCTCGCCGCGCGACTGCCAAATCGTGCAGCGCACCGTGCCTGACGCGCGGGTGGGGATGGAGCGCCAGAGGGACCTCCAGAACCGCCTCGTCGAGGAAATCGGCCAGGCGGGGCAGCAGAACCGCAGGGCTCTCCACGGCGGAACCGCCACGTACGCCACCGGCTGCATGGCCTTCACCCGCGCTCTGCGCCACGTGGTCTGGCCACAGAAGTTCAGGCCTGCCCTTCCAAAGGGCTACGACGGGTCAAGCAACCCCATCGACTTCCTGCAGCTCTACACCACCTCTATCCAAGCTGCAGGAGGGGACGACAAGGTCATGGCCAACTGGTTCTCCCACGCGCTTAGGGATTCCGCGCTGTCATGGCTCCTCAACCTGCCTGAAGACTCCATCGGCTCATGGGAGGAACTCTGCAGGCAGTTCGTCGCCAACTTCAAAGGCACATATGAGCGCGCGCTCACCCACAATGACCTGCGCGCTGTGGTGCAGAAGAAAGATGAGACCCTCCGCAAGTACATCCAGCGCTTTAGCCAAGTGCGCAACAAGATCCCGAACATTCCCGACACACAAGTCATTGCCGCCTTCAGAGAGGGCGTCACAAACCACAGGATGCTCGAGAAGCTGGGCATTCACGACAAGCTCACCTCTGTGGTAAAGCTGTTCGACCTCGCTGACAAGTGCGCCAAGGCTGAAGAGGGAGTCCTCTTCGTCAAGATGAGCCAGCGGGTAGACGACCAGGCCGAGGGATCCAAGAGTCACAAGAAGCGGGAAGAAACCAAGCGCAAGACCACCGCTGTCCTAGCGGCAGAGCCAGATGCCAAGTACGCCCGCAGAGACTCCCCTGAGCCTGGCGACAAAAAGGAGGACAACCGTCCGTTCTGCGTCTACCACAACAGGGGCGGCCACGCTACAGAGAACTGCTTCGATCTCAAGAGGCTGAGCAGAGAGCGCGAGCAAGAAGAGGGCAGCGGGAGCCGCGGCAGAGGCCGCAGCTACCGCAGAGGCGGACGCAAGGGCAGCTACCAGAAGCCGCCGGGCACTCAAGCCAACGCCGTCGAGAAGAACACTAACCTCCCCGACGAGGAAGATGGAGGCTACCAGTCCCCAAGGGGGGCTATGGCCTGCATCCTCGGCGGAGCTCAGGCGCCCAAGTCTAACAACCAGTTCAAGCAGTTCGCCCGCGAGCTCAACGCCGCACTCCCAAGCGTCGAGACCTCCAGGCCCCTCAAGTGGTCTCAGTACACCATCGCTTTCGACGCCAAGGACCACCCCAAGTCGACCAAGACTGTTGGAACCCTTCCCCTGGTCTGCTCCCCCACCATCAACAACATTGCCGTCTCCAAGACGCTCATTGATGGGGGTGCTGGCCTGAACGTCATCTCTGTCGAGACCTTCGAGACGCTTCAAGTGCCTTACGAGTGGCTCATGCCCTCCAGGCCATTCACAGGGGTCACTGTCGGAGAGTGATTCCCACGAGACAGGGATAGTCACACTCTGAAGAGTAGTTCGAGAAGGGGACTGAACACGTTGGTCTACAACCCTCAACCGGCGCGGCGACGGTGCTCGTCGAGCCTGAGGAGGGACAGCACGGCAGAGATGGATAGCGGCCCGTACCCAGATTCACGGCCCTCAGGAGGAGGTAACACCGCTACTCCTGCTTGTCTGTATTGCGCTGCAGAGGTTACAGTACAATGAGCTTGCCGAGGGCTCCCTTATGGCGGAGTGGAGCTCAAGGAGGGAACGCTAAGGTCTTCTTCCTCCTCGAGCTGGTTCGACTTACACTATGCTACCGTAGGGCGTCCAAGTTCTCCGAGATCGATCCCTTGCTACGGTGGTGCTCCCCCACCTTTTATAGGCGTCCCGGGCCTCATCCTGGCGCACTGCGCGGCGGAAGGGTCCCCACATGACGACGAAACGGAGGAGCGGGGTGCACCGCAGCTGGGTTCTCCATGGACCCGGTCCACGGTCGTAAAGCCTGCATGTGACGCAGGAAAGCCACCGTCCACGCAGGACGGCCAGCCGGCGCCGCAGAGATCGTGTGGGCGCCCACGGTGACGTCGTCGTTGGAGCGTAGCGCCGGCCATCTGATTTATCACCAAAGAGGAAACCCTCGTAAGCCGGCGCAGGGGACACAGCTTTGTTGACTCCTTTAATCACCAGAATGGCAACTGCGGCGCCGTCGTCATTGCGCGCAGACGCACGCATCACTCTGCGGCCGCGGCAGAGGCCATGTGCGCTCTGCGGCGATTGCTTCGTAGCGAAGTATCTCCACAGGACCTGGGCGGCCTTGTGGAGGGATTTGCGTTGACCCCTCTCTAGGGGAGAGGGCCTTGTAGGGGGGCAGCCTCAGGAGAAGCCTCTTCAGGCCTTCGCTGCCCCCTCAAGTCCCCTCGAGAGACCTTTCCTCTCGAGGGTCTCTCCAAGCGTTCTGCTTGGTCCTTAGTCGTTTCGCCGATACTGTCGCGTGCGAGGGCTGTGGAGAGTGGGCTCTGCACACCCTGGATCCCACTGGGCCGACAGTAGCCCCCGGGCCCATGATGGGCACGGCGAGGCCCATCGGGCCCAGACGAAGCGTCGTGGGTCCAAAATGTCCGGCCGGCCCGAGACACGCGTCGATCGGTGGTGAGTTTGCGGCGACTCGGTTTCTCCGGCAGAACGTGCGTCGTGGGGGGTCCCACCACGACCACGCCTTGGTAACTGCCCAGATGGGGCATAAAGCCTGCGCGCCGGTCCGAGCAGCAGTTACTACTCACTTCCGCGCTCTGCCTTCTGCTCTCGCTCTTCCAGCTTTCCTTCTCCGGCGAACTCCTTCCCGTTCCTTGTCCTTCCGCGCCCTTCTCCCTTTCCGGCGATGGGCGGATCCAAAGGCAAGGCGGCGATGACGATGCTCCCCCCGGACGCGCAGGGGGAGGAGGCGCTCGGCCCCGCCCTGGTCGGGGAGCGCGTCAATGCGGCGGCGCTGGACAAGATCCGGCACCTGGTCGCCGGGAAGACCAACGAACATGGCGCCAGCGCTATCCAGGCCGCGAAGCTCGGGCGCTTTCCGGCGGGGTTTTTTCCCATTTTCCTTCACACCATCTACGCCGGATTGGTGCCTCCGTACTCGCCCTTCCTGGAGGCGGTTCTGGAGTTCTACCAGATCCATCTTCTTCATCTGCACCCCAACGCCATCCTGATCCTCTCCATCTTCGCCTACCTGTGCGAAGCGTACTTGGGGATGCAGCCTTCGGTGGCCCTCTTCAGGAGTTTCTACGCGCTCCAGAACTCCGCGAAGCTCGAGCGGACGGGATGCGTATCCTTCCGCATCGTGGACGGCATGGGGGACGTCTACATCCCCATGTCGTGGAACGGCGAGAAGCCCGTCACGGCGGTGGTGAAGAAGGTGGACGACTTCAGGCAGAAGTGGTTCCTCATCGGCATCAAATCGCAGAGCTCCTTCCTCGACACCCCGGAGGCGCCGCCCGTGAAGAATACCCATTGGGGCAAGCAGGTCTTCCAGGGCCCGCTGATAGCCGACCTCGTGGGCCGCAAGAAGATGCTTCGGGAGAACGGCCTCAAAGGCCAGATGGTTGCGGAGGACTTCGTGAGCCGCCGCATCGCTCCTCTACAGGCGCACAAGAAGCCGATGTGGATGTACTCGGGCCCCTCGGACCCGATGCGACTCCACCCCTGCGACCATCGCCCCGCCGTCGTCTCCACCATCATGGGTGGCCTCTTCATCAACCCGGACGTGCCCGTGGCGGTTGCCGCGGTGCTGAGGCCTCTGCACCAGCTCAACTTGACCGCGCGCCTGTCGGTGCTGGAGCAGATGCCCACGTTCACCCCGCTTGGCCTGGCGGGGGGAGAGGAGGACGAGGGGCCCATGCCTGTGGCAAAGGGGCCAGACGCCGCGGAGTCGCCTTACGCATCAGACATCGAGCAAGGCGGCGCGGCGGCAGGGGCGATCCCCTCAGCAGGCGGGGCGAGCTCGTCAAAAGCCGCGCCCCCTACTGAGGAGGTCTTCGAGCTCTCGTCCAGCGACGATCAGAAGGCCGAGGCAGGGCGACAAGAGCCCCGGACCAAGGCGGCCCACGACAGGCCTGCTGGGGAGCCCACTAGCGCTCCCCTCAAGAGGAAAGCCGAGACGGCTCCGGAGGGATCCGGAGCCCGGACAACGCCTTCTTGGCGTTCGTCTGGCATGGCGTGGGTTGACACCCGCGCCAAGAAGACTGGGTAAGTGTTTTTAACTTGGTTTTTCTTCTTCAATCTTTGCTTGTCTGCTCACCTCTGACAAGTCTTCTCGTTCTCTGCTAGCGACCCGGCGCCTGCGAAGCGCCGAAGGCTTCGCAAGGCGGCGGATGTGAAGAAAACCGTGCCGGAGGCCGCGCCAGAGGCCGCGGCAGACGAGGCCTCGAGGCCTGCGAAGGAGGCCCCTGCAGGCCCTCACGAGGATGCGCCTCAGGCTGGGGCGACCGCGCCGCCTACGGAGGAGGAGCGCCCTGAGGAGCAGGCGGAAAAGGCGCCCACTCCGCCGCGTGCTGCGACTCCGCCAGCGCAGCAGGAGGCCGCGGCCGGCACTACACCGACCCCGAGCCCGCCAAAGGCCGACGAGACGGTGGGAGAAGACCTTCCGCCGCCCCCGCCAAACACCGCGGCGGAGGAGGAGGCAGCGGCTACGGGGCAGGCCTCTCCTGCCCCGGAAACCCATGAGGAGGCGCCGCTTGAGCGGGGCGACGCCGGCACGCAGAATGCGGGCGCTGAGGCGGAGGACTCGCCGCCGAGCCCCCAGGCCCGCGCGGAGGCCTCCTCTTCCAAGCTCGACGCAGGCGCAGGACCCTCCGTGCCGCGTGGGACTTCTCAGGCTCTTGTCCCTGGCAGCTGGGACTGGAGCAAGGGGCGTCGTGACGTCGCCTTCCGCTTGGTGAGGGAGTCCCTGGATGGGCTGGAGGCTCACCTTGCCCTCGAGGACGGGGAGCTCGCCCGGCAGCGGGATGAGCTTGCGGTGGCCTGGGCCACTTTCCATGCGGCTGTGGAGGCTTGCCGGCAGAGCGACCTGGCTCTGCAGGCGGAGCGCGAGGAGGCGCTGCGCTTCGCCACGGAGGTCCGCGAGGGCGCCGTGCGCGAGGCCGAGGAGACCCTGGGGCCCCTCCAGGCCGAGCGCCAGGCAGCGGAGGATGCTCTGGCCGCGGCCAGGGCGGAGCGGGAGGCAGTGGAGCACTCGCTGGCGGACAAGCACCGCGAGCTCGTCCAGCTCGAGGCCAAGATCCTCGCCGACTCCGAAACCGTGCGGACCTCTCTGGAGGCGGTCCGCGCGAGATTGGAAGCCAGGGGGCAGAGTCTGGGCGAGCGCGAGAGCGACATGCGCCGGCGCGACGAGCAGCTGGCGCTGGCGGAGCAGGAGCTGTCAGGGCAGCGCGCCGCCCTCGAGGCCCGCGAAGAGAGCCTGGCCGAGTCCCTCGGCAAGCACGAGCGCGAAGTGGCTACCCACAAGAGGCATGTGGAGCGCTTCAACGCGAAGTTTGCCGAGCTGAAGGAGGAGGCTGAGAAGGAATTCCAAGCCCGGGAGAAGGCGTACCGCACCGCTGTCTCCCGCGACTATGCCGAGAAGTTCACGAAGCAGAAGGGCCGCTTCAAGAAGAGGCGCGATGAGGACGCCGCTCGAATCCGCCAGCTGGAGGGGATGAACGCCAATTTGAACTCCCGGGCGAGGCGCGCAACAGATGGTCGCCGCGCCGCCGAGGAAACTCGCGAGCGCATGGCGCAGGACCTTGCCTCCCTCATGGCGGACATGGAGGAGATGAACCAGCAGGTGGGCCCTGCTATGGAGAAGGCGGTGGAGGCTGCCGAGAACGCCCAAGCCGCGCGGGTGCTATCGCAGCAGCGAGAGCGCATGTTCCAGTCCTTGGTGACTCGGGGCAACGAGCTCGCTGCGAAGCTGGGTGCGGATGCGCCGCCCGTCCCCGCACAGGGCAACGCCGACGCCGCCGCGTACCTCGCGTACTTTGAGCAGCTCTTCATAGCCCTCGAGGGCCCTGCCGCGGAGCTCCGCGACGTCGTCGAGGAGGAATGCCGCCAACTCCTGGCGGTGGCGGTCGACCGCATCTTCACCAACCTCCACCACCTCCAGCCCGGCTTCGACTACTCGACGGTGACCGAGCCTCTCGAGGGGGAGAAGGGGTGGAAGATTTCCAACTCGGTCCGCGACCAAGTCGACGACTTCTGCAGCCGCTTCAAGCGGGCCGAGGTGGGGGAGGAGGAGGACGAGGAGGCAGGCTCCGAGGACAAGCCTGGAGAGGACGACGGCGAGGACAGCGACGGGGCCTCAACTTAACCTTCCCCTGAAATGTAACGCGCTTGTAGCGCTTGTCGAGATGTTTGGCTTAGAGAGTTTTGCTCCATGGTTTGTAATATACTTCTTATGCATATGCTGCTAAGTTTGTGTGCGTGCCCCTCGAGGGCCTTTTACTTCAACTCCATGCCTTTTTTCGCTCTGCGTCGCTAGGGCCCTGCTCCTTGCGCTATGACTCCGCCGCTGCGGTATGCTCGAGCAATGACTCGGCAAGGCCGGGGGGAGTTTAAGTCTTAGAGAGGTAGGAGTCCCCGAGGCGCGATGCTCAAGGGCCCCCCTTTGACGTGCAAGCAGTCCATGGAGAGTGAGGGAAAAGAATCGCTCGAGGGACAAAAGGTGCTCGTGAGAGAGATGAAGAGACTCTCTTAGTGCGAGCAGGGGACTTAGCTTTGCGAGGCTTTTGCTCTGCGTAGGCTTTCCTTGGCGATGCGTTTTCCTCCAGGGGCGGCATTTTTCCTCCACGAGCCTGGAGAGGCTTTTGTTCCCTGTGGAGGTTAGAGAGGCAAACCCAGACGCTAGATTATGGTAGTAATGACTCATGCGCGCTTATAGGTTTCCTCATGGGTATCTCGCGAGGAGAGAAAGTACCATGGTCCTCTGGAGAGGTGGCGTGTATCCGGGAGCATGCCCTTTAGCCAGAGCTCGGATCTCTTGGATTTTGCAGTGCTGCTGGGGTGCTCTTGAGGCACAGGCACCGTACTCAGCCCCCGCTCGCGAGGTGCGCATGGGAAGAATATAAGCGCACATGGAAAAGTAAATGACGAAAGTAAACTTGCCATCGAAATATTACACAGCGGCGCCTCAGCGCATAGTTCACTTGGGAACGAAATGGCGCCGTAGCGCATAGTTCACTTAGGAACGAAATGGTTCATTACACTTGGGTTTGCCAAGCTAACGTTCCTTCCATGTCGAGGCATGGGGACCACCCATTAGTGGCTGAGTTTCACTGCGGCCTGCGGTGGCTTGTTAGTAGGAGAGCTCGGAGGGCTGGCCCTCAGGAGAAGCTTTGAGAAGCTTGGAGGTGAAGCCGTGAGCTTTCCTCTAGAGACAAAAAATGTCTGACGTGACAATGATCACAGGCGTGACTATGATCACGGGTAGAACTTGCGTAGATGCGCGATGTTCCACGGGTTCTTGACGGGGATGCCGTCTTCAGTCTCGAGGCGTACGGCGCCAGGCCTGGCGATGTGGGAGACCCTGTAGGGGCCTTCCCACATCGGTGAGAGCTTGTGGAGGCCTTCTCTGGAGAGGATTCGCCTGAGGACGAGGTCGCCCGCCTCAAGAGTGCGTGAGCGCACATGGCGGCTGTGGTAGCGTCGCAGGTCTTGCTGGTACTTTGCCGCTTTGAGGGCGGCACGGCGGCGCAGTCCCTCGAGAAGCAGCAGGTCGTCGTTGTTGAGGTCCTCTTGGGTGTCCTCGTTGAAGGCAAGGACCCGTGGTGATCCGTGCTTGATTTCTGCGGGGAGGACGGCTTCGGCTCCGTAGACCAGGGCGAACGGTATTTCACCCGTGGGTCTTGAAGAGGTTGTGCGCATGGACCAGAGCACAGATGGGAGCTCGTCGATCCAGCCCTTGCCGTGACCCTTGAGGATGTTGAAGCTTCTGGTCTTGAGGCCCTTGAGGACTTCTGCATTTGCTCGCTCGGCTTGACCATTGCTCCGTGGATGAGCTACCGAGGCGAAGCAGAGCTTGATGCCGAGTTTTTCACAGTAAGAGCGGAAGATGCCGCTGGTAAACTGTGAGCCATTGTCGGTGATGATGCGATTAGGCACTCCGAAGCGGCAGACCAGGCTCCTGATGAATTTTACCGCTGCCCCGGCTGGTATGGTGCGCACCGGTTCGACCTCGGCCCACTTAGTGAACTTGTCGACAGCCACGAAGAGGAAGCGGTAGCCCCCCTGCGACCTCGGGAAGGGGCCCAAAATGTCCAGCCCCCAGACCGCGGACGGCCAGGAGAGCGGGATGGTCTGGAGTCCCAGCGCCGGCTGATGGATTTGCTTGGCGTGGTACTGGCTGGCGTCGCATGATTGGACGATGGTGACTGCATCTTGAAGCACTTGCGGCCAGTAGAACCCACTCCTAAAGACCTTGCCTGCGAGGGTGCGCGCACACGAGTGGTGGCCGCACTCTCCGCTATGGATATCCTTGATCAGCATTCGGCCTTCCTCGGGAGGGACGCATTTGAGCGCGATGCCATTTGGGCGCTTGCGGTACAAGTCTCCCTCCAGGATGCAGTAGGATTTTGCCTGTCGAGCGATTCGCTCTGCTTCCGCATCTTCCTCGGGGAGGATCCCTTTCACCAAGTAGTCTTTGAGCTCGTCAATCCAGCCTGTTTCTTGGTGAGCCGCCGTCAGCAACAGGCGCTCCCCTGTGTGAGGACCACAGTCGGGTGCCCCAGCTTCAGGAGGTGGTGGGAGTGTTTCGTCCGTGCCTGCGGCTGTAGTCTCTTGAGGCTGCTTTATGGACGCCTTGGAGAGTCTTTCTTCAAAGACGCCAGCCTGTTGGGCTTGCCTTCGCGAGGCTCGCTTGGCGATGTCGTCGGCCTCCTGGTTCTCTTTCCTCGGGATGTGCATGAGCTCCATGCCCCTGAAGTGCTTCTCGAGCTTGCGGACCTCTTCAAGGTACGCGGCCATGTGGTCGTCTTTAGGCGTGTAGCTTTTGTTGGAGAAGTTGACAAGCAACTGGGAGTCGCCCTTGACGAGTAAATGCTTGACGCCCAGGGCGATGGCGGCCCTTAAGCCGGCGAGGAGGCCCTCGTATTCAGCGATGTTGTTGGAGATCTTGTCAATCGTGAAGCATAACTGGACAGCGTAGTAGAGTTTGTCGCCTTTGGGCGAGGTCAAGACGACGCCTGCCCAGCCATTGCGGCAGGCGAAGTCTCCATCGAAGTGCATGGTCTAGTGGCTGGGCATCGTGTCTCCAGAGGGCTCGGCCTCTTCTTCCCGAGGCTCTTCAGGGCTTGGGTCAGTCCACTCGGCGACAAAGTCCGCCAGCGCTCGTCCCTTGATGACTCTTGTGGTGTCGAAGCGCAGATTGAATGGCTGCAGCTCGATGTTCCATCCCGCGACACGATCTGTGGCGTTGGGGTTGCGCAGGATCTGCTCCAGGGGGAAGGAAGTGACCACCGTGATGGGGTGGCCCTGGAAGTAATGTCTCAGCTTCCTGGAGGCGATGAGGAGAGCGACGAGAAGCTTATGCTGCATTGGGTACCGCTCCCGAGCATCCCGCAGTACCGTACTGACAAAGTACACGGGGTGCTCGACAAGGGCTGTCGAGGGAGGTACAGCGTCGGCTCTCTGTGGAGGCTCTTCAGGACCCTTGTCGAGATTCGCCTGTGGAGGGGTCTCGGCAAGGGTGTTTGGAGCAGACTCGACCTGAGGCTGTGGGCCTGGCCGTGGGTCTGCGGAGACTGCTCCTTCGCCGAGATCTTTGTCGGGTGGCTTTGGGCTTCGAGTGGCAGCGCTTTTCTTGGGGAGGACTGGCTCTTCCCTCTCGACCACCAGGACGGCGCTTGCGGTCTGAGGAGTGGCTGATAGGTACAGCTTCAGATGTTCGCCTGTCCTGGGGGCCACCATGACTGGTGGGCTGGCCAAATATCTCTTCAAGTCTGCGAAAGCCTTGTCCGCTTCAGGGGTCCATTTGAATGTGCCGGATCTCTTCATGATCTTGAAAAATGGCAGGGCTCTCTCGCCGAACTTGGAGATGAAGCGGCCCAGGCTAGCCATACAGCCTGCTAGGCGCTGCATGTCCTTGAGCCGGCGAGGAGGCTGCATCCCTTCAATGGCCTTGATCTTGTTAGGGTTTGCTTTTATGCCGCGGTGGGACACGAGGAATCCGAGGAGTTTTCCTGAAGGTACCCCGAAGACGCACTTGGTGGGGTTCAGCTTGATGTTCACCTTGCGCAGGCTGGCGAAGGTTTCCTCGAGATCCTTCAAGAGAGTGTCCCCCTCGCGAGACTTGACCACAATGTCGTCGACGTATGCTTCTGCATTTCTGCCCATCTGTGCTCCCAAGGCTATCCTCATGAGCCTCTGGAAACTGGCGCCGGCGTTCTTCAGGCCGAAAGGCATGCAAGTGTAGCAATACACACCACAGGGGGTGAGGAATGCTGTTTTCTCCTCGTCCTCTTTAGCCATTTTGATCTGGTGATAACCAGAGAAGGCGTCCAGAAAACAGAGGAGGTCGGAGCCGGCGGTGGAGTCCACGATCTGGTCTATCCTCGGCATGGGGTATGGGTCCTTGGGGCAGGCCTTATTGACATCTGTGTAGTCGATGCAGAGTCGGCCTCCTCCAGCGGGTTTAGGGACAACCACGCCGTTGGAGAGCCAAGTGGGGTGCGCGACTTCGCGGACGACATTTGCCGCTTTTAGCTTCTCTACTTCCTTGACGATGAATGCTTGCTTCTCGGGGGCTTGCTTGCGTGCTTTTTGCTTGACGGGGCGTGCGTCTGGACACACGGCTAAGTGGTGCTCGATCACCTCCCTTGGTACACCGGACATATCTGACGGAGTCCACGCGAACATGTCAGAGTTTGCCCGAAGGAAGGCGACGAGCGCGCTTTCCTATTTGGGAGGCAGGGCAGCGCCTATGGCGACGCTAGCCCCTGACCCCTCAGCCCCCGAGCCACTGGTGCCCAGCGACACCCTCTTCGTGGAAGCTTGCTCTTGAGAGAACATCTGTTTCTTCTTCTGAGGCCTCTCGAGAGGCTCCATGTCCTCGTCTGCCGGGAAGGCCATGGCGGCCGCTTTGTAGGCGCTCTCGACAGCGCGCGTGGCGTCCAGGATATGACCATGGATGGTGATGGTGCCAGCGCTGCCGGGGATCTTGACCATGTTGTAGGCGTGGTGCGTGACGGCCATGAACTTCACGAGGGCGGGGTAGCCGAGGATGGCGTTGTACGGCAGGCCAATGTGTGCGACGTCGAAGTCGATCATCTCGGTGCGGTAGTTCTTCTGCGTGCCGAAGGTGACGGCCAGCCGGACCTGCCCCAGAGGTTCGATCGAACCACTAGTGACCCCTGTGAATGGCCTGGAGGGCATGAGCCACTCGTAAGGCACCTGAAGAGTCTCGAAGGTCTCGACAGAGATGACGTTCAGGCCTGCACCCCCATCGATGAGCGTCTTGGAGATGGCGATGTTGTTGATGGTGGGGGAGCAGACCAGGGGGAGGGTTCCGACAGTCTTGGTCGACTTGGGGTGGTCCTTGGCGTCGAAGGCGATGGTGTACTGAGACCACTTGAGGGGCCTGGAGGTCTCGGCGCTCGGGAGCACAGCATTGAGTTCGCGGGCGAACTACTTGAACTGGTTGTTAGACTTGGGCGCCTGGGCTCCACCGAGGATGCAGGCCATACCCCCCTTGGGGCCTGATAGCCTCCATCTTCCTCGTCAGGGAGGTTGTTGTTCTTCTCGGCAGCGTTGGCTTGAGTGCCTGGCAGCTTCTGATAGCTGCCACCGCGTCCGCATCTGCCGGCCCTGCGGTAGCTGCGGCCTCTGCCGCGGCTCCCGCTGCCTTCTTCGCGCTCGCGCTCTCGGCTCAGCCTCTTGAGATCGAAGCAGTTCTCTGTGGCGTGGCCGCGCCTGTTGTGGTAGACGCAGAACGGACGGTTGTCCGCCTCTCTGTCGCCAGGCTCAGGGGAGTTCCTGCGGGCGTTCTTGGCGGCTGGCTCAGCCGCCAGGACCGCAGTAGTCTTGCGCTTGGTTTCCTCCCGCTTCTTGTGGCTCTTGGACCCTTCGGCCAGGTCGTCCGTCCGCTGGCTCATCTTGACGAAGAGGAGCCCCTCTTCAGCCTTGGCGCACTTGTCAGCGAGGTCGAACAGCTTCACCACAGAGGTGAGCTTGTCGTGAATGCCCAGCTTCTCGAGCATCCTGCGATTTGTGACGCCCTCCCTGAAGGCGGCAATGACTTGCGTGTCGGGGATGTTCGGGATCTTGTTGCGCACTTGGCTGAAGCGCTGGATGTACTTGCGGAGAGTCTCATCCTTCCTCTACACCACAGCGCGCAGGTCGTTGTGGGTGAGCGCGCGCTCGTAGGTGCCCTTGAAGTTGGCGACGAACTGCCTGCAGAGCTCCTCCCACGAGTCGATGGAATCCTCAGGCAGGTTGAGGAGCCACGACAGCGCGGAGTCCCTGAGGGCGTGGGAGAACCAATTGGCCATGACCTTGTCGTCTCCTCCTGCAGCCTGGATAGAGGTGGTGTAGAGCTGCAGGAACTCGATGGGGTTGCTTGACCCGTCGTAGCCCTTGGGGAGGGCAGGCCTGAACTTCTGCGGCCATACCACGCGGCGCAGAGCGCGGGTGAAGGCCATGCAGCCGGTGGCGTATGTGGCGGTCCCGCCCTGGAGAGCCCTGCGGTTCTGCTGCCCCGCCTGGCCGATTTCCTCGACAAGGCGGTTCTGGAGGTCTCTCCGGCGTTCCATCCCCACTCGCGCGTCAGGCGCGGCGCGTTGCACAATTTGGCAGTCGCGCGGCGAGGACGCATGAGAGGGAGCCCTCTGCGCTGCGGCCGGAGGTGGTCCCGGCGGCGGCGGAGGCGCATCCGGTGCGGCAGTTCCAGCGCGGGCCGAGTGGTGAACGAGGGAGCGCGACGGAGCAGGGCGCGTTGTCGCGACTTCGACGAGGTGGTGGAGTCGGTCAAGCCACTGGTCGTGGGCCTCCGCGCTAGGCCGGTAGCGGAGGAGCTCCTGGGCCATGAGAAGCGTGGTGTGCGGCGTGGGCTCCGGGCGTCCCCGAGAAGACGCGCTTTGGTGCCGAGACGGATGCGAGGACTCGGCATCGTCGTGGTTCTCCGGGGAGGCGTCCCTGTCGTCGCGGTGGTCACCGTCACGGTGATCCTCGCTCTCGGGCTCCTCGACATGCGGGCTGGTATTGGCGCGCTCCGTCGTGCGAGGACGGCCGCGGCGGCCGCGAGCGGGGGCGGTGCCGGGCTCTGTATGAGCCCTTTCCGCTGCGCGCCTGTTGGCGCGTGTCGCGCGGGTGTCCGTCATGGCGCGGAAGCTGATCGAAGGTTGAAGACGCGCCTCAGTCCCCTACCTGGCGCGCCAGATGTCGGAGAGTGATTCCCACGAGACAGGGATAGTCACACTCTGAAGAGTAGTTCGAGAAGGGGACTGAACACGTTGGTCTACAACCCTCAACCGGCGCGGCGACGGTGCTCGTCGAGCCTGAGGAGGGACAGCACGGCAGAGATGGACAGCGGCCCGTACCCAGGTTCACGGCCCTCAGGAGGAGGTAACACCGCTACTCCTGCTTGTCTGTATTGCGCTGCAGAGGTTACAGTACAATGAGCTTGCCGAGGCCTCTCTTATGGTGCTCCCCCTCCTTTTATAGGCATCCCGGGCCTCATCCTGGCGCACTGCGCTGTGGAAGGGTCCCCACATGACGACGAAACGGAGGAGCGGGGTGCACCGCAGCTGGGTTCTCCATGGACCCGGTCCACGGTTGTAAAGCCTGCCTGTGACACAGGAAAGCCACCGTCCACGCAGGACGGCCAGCCGGCGCCGCAGATATCGTGGGGGCGCCCACGGTGACGTCGTCGTTGGAGCGTAGCGCCGGCCATCTGCTTTATCACCAAAGAGGAAACCCTCGTAAGCCGGCGTAGGGGACACAGCTTTGTTGACTCTTTTAATCACCAGAATGGCAACTGCGGCGCCGTCGTCATCGCGCGCAGACGCGCGCGTCACTCTGCGGCCGCGGCAGAGGCCATGTGTGCTCTGCGGCGATTGCTTCGTAGCGAAGTATCTCCACAGGGCCTGGGCGGCCTTGCGGAGGGATTTGCGTTGACCCCTCTCTAGGGGAGAGGGCCTTGTAGGGGGGCAGCCTCAGGAGAAGCCTCTTCAGGCCTTCGCTGCCCCCTCCAGTCCCCTCGAGAGACCTTTCCTCTCGAGGGTCTCTCCAAGCGTTCTGCTTGGTCCTTAGTCGTTTCGCCGATACTGTCGCGTGCGAGGGCTGTGGAGAGTGGGCTCTGCACACCCTGGATCCCACTGGGCCGACAGTCACCAGTGGTTCGATCGCACCTCTGGGGCAGGTCCGGCTGGCCGTCACCTTCGGCACGCAGAAGAACTACCGCACTGAGCTGATCGACTTCGACGTCGCGCACATTGGCCTGCCGTATAACGCCATCCTCGGCTACCCCGCCCTCGCGAAGTTCATGGCCGTCACGCATCACGCCTACAACATGGTCAAGATCCCCGGCAGCGCTGGCACTATCACCATCCAAGGTCATATCCTGGATGCCACGCGCGCTATCGAGAGCGCCTACAAGGCAGCCGCCATGGCGTTCCCGGCTGACGAGGACATGGAGCCTCTCGAGAGGCCCAAGAAGAAGAAACAGATGTTCTCTCAAGAGCAAGCTTCCACGAAGAAGGTGTCGCTGAGCACCAGTGGCTCGGGGGCTGAGGGCTCCGGGGCTAGCGTCACCATAGGCGCTGCCTTGCCTCCCAAATAGGAAAGTGCGCTCGTCGCCTTCCTTCGGGCAAACTCTGACATGTTCGCATGGACTCCGTCAGATATGTCCGGCGTACAAAGGGAGGTGATCGAGCACCACTTAGCCGTGTGTCCAGACGCACGCCCCGTCAAGCAAAAAGCGCGGAAGCAAGCCCCCGAGAAGCAAGCATTCATCGTCAAGGAAGTAGAAAAGTTACAAGCGGCAAATGTCCTCCGCGAAGTCGCGCACCCCACTTGGCTCTCCAACGGCGTGGTTGTCCCTAAACCCGCTGGAGGAGGCCGACTCTGCATCGACTACACAGACGTCAATAAGGCCTGCCCCAAGGACCCATACCCCATGCCAAGGATAGACCAGATCGTGGACTCCACCGCCGGCTGCGACCTCCTTTGTTTTCTGGACGCCTTCTCTGGTTATCACCAGATCAAAATGGCTAAAGAGGACGAGGAGAAAACATCATTCCTCACCCCCTGTGGTGTGTATTGCTACACTTGCATGCCTTTCGGCCTGAAGAACGCCGGCGCAAGTTTCCAGAGGCTCATGAGGATAGTCTTGGGGTCGCAGATGGGCAGAAACGCAGAAGCTTATGTCGACGACATTGTGGTCAAGTCTCGTGAGGGAGACACTCTCTTGAAGGATCTCGAGGAAACCTTCGCCAGCCCATGCAAGGTGAACATCAAGCCGAACCCCGCCAAGTGCGTCTTCGGGGTACCTTCAGGCAAACTCCTCGGATTCCTCGTGTCTCACCGCGGCATAGAAGCAAACCCTGACAAGATCAAGGCCATAGAAGGAATGCAGCCTCCTCGCCGGCTCAAGGACATGCAGCGCTTAGCAGGCTGTATGGCCAGCCTGGGCCGTTTCATCTCCAAATTCGGCGAGAGAGCCCTGCCATTCTTCAAGATCATGAAGAAGTCCGGCACATTCAGGTGGACCCCTGAAGCAGACAAAGCTTTTGAAGACTTAAAGAGGTATTTGGCCAGCCCACCAGTCATGGTAGCCCCAAGGACAGGCGAACATCTGAAGCTATACCTATTAGCCACTCCTCAGACCGCAAGCGCCGTCCTGGTGGCTGAAAGGGAAGAGCCAGTCCTCCCCAAGAAAAGCGCTGCCACTCCAAGTCCAACGCCGCTCGACAAAGATCTCGGCAAAGGAGCAGTCTCCACAGACCCACCGCCAGGCCCACAGCCTCAAGTCGAGTCTGCTCCGAACACCCTTGCCGACACCCCTCCACAGGCGGATCTCGACAAGGTCCCTGAAGAGCCTCCGCAGAGAGCCGACGCTGCACCTCCATCGACAACCCTTGTTGAGCACCCCGTCTACTTTGTCAGTACAGTACTGCGGGACGCTTGGGAATGGTACCCAATGTAGCAGAAGCTCCTCATCGCGCTCCTCATCGCCTCCAGGAAGCTGCGACACTACTTCTAGGGCCACCCTATCACGATGGTCACTTCCTTCCCCCTGGAGCAGATCCTGCGCAACCCCAACGCCACAGATCGTGTCGCGGGATGGAACTCGAGCTGCAGCCATTCAATTTGCGCTTCGACACCACAAGAGTCATCAAGGGAAGAGCGCTGGCGGACTTCGTCGCCGAATGGACTGACCCAAGTTCTGAAGAGCCTCGGGGAGAAGAGGCCGAGCTCTCTGGAGACACGATGCCCAGCCACTGGACCATGCACTTCGATGGAGCCTTCGCCTACCGCAATGGCGGGGCAGGCGTCGTCTTGACCTCACCCAAAGGCGACAAACTCTACTACGCTGTCCAGCTGTGCTTCACAATTGACAAGATCTCCAACAACATCGATGTATACGAGGGCCTTCTCGCCGGCTTAAGGGCCGCCATCGCTCTAGGCGTCAAGCACTTACTCGTCAAAGGCGACTCCCAATTGCTTGTCAACTTCTCCAACAAAAGCTACACGCCTAAGGACGACCACATGACCGCATACCTTGAAGAGGTCCGCAAGCTCGAGAAGCACTTCAGAGGCATGGAGCTCATGCACATCCCGTGGAAAGAGAACCAGGAGGCCGACGACATCGCCAAGCGAGCCTCGCGAAGACAAGCCCAGCAGGCCGGCGTCTTTCAAGAAAGGCTCACCAAGGCATCCATAAAGCAGCCACAAGAAGCTACAGCCGCAAGCACAGGCGAAGCACTCCCACCACCTGCTGAAGCTGGGGCACCCGATTGTGGTCCTCACACAGGGGAGCGTCTGTTGCTGACAGCGGCACATCAAGAAACAGGCTGGATTGACGAGCTCAAAGACTACCTGATGAAGGGCGTCCTCCCCGAAGAAGATGCGGAAGCAGAGCGAATCGCTCGACAGGCAAAATCCTACTACATCCTCGAGGGAGACCTGTACCGCAAGCGCCCAAATGGGATCGCGCTCAAATGCGTCCCTCCCAAAGAAGGCCGAATGCTGATCAAAGACATCCATAGCGGAGAGTGCGGCCACCACTTGTGCGCGCGCACCCTCGCAGGCAAGGTCTTCAGGAGCGGCTTCTACTGGCCGCAAGCGCTTCAAGATGCGGTCACCATCGTCCAAGCTTGAGACGCCTGCCAGTACCACACCAAGCAAATCCATCAGCCGGCGCTGGGGCTCTAGACCATCCCGCTCTCCTGGCCGTTCGCGGTCTGGGGGCTGGACATTTTGGGCCCCTTCCGGAAATCGCAAGGGGGCTACCGTTTCCTCTTCGTGGCCGTCGACAAGTTCACCAAGTGGGCCGAGGTCGAACCGGCGCGCAGTATACCAGCCGGGGCAGCGGTGAAATTCATCAAGAGCCTGGTCTGCCTCTTTGGAGTGCCTAATCGCATCATCACCGACAATGGCTCGCAGTTTACCAGCGGCATCTTCCGGTCTTACTGCGAAAAACTCGGCATCAAGCTCTGCTTCGCCTCGGTGGCTCATCCACAGAGCAATGGTCAAGCCGAGCGAGCAAATGCGGAAGTCCTCAAGGGCCTCAAGACTAGAAGCTTTGACATCCTCAAGGGCCACGGCAAGGGCTGGATCGACGAGCTCCCATCTGTGCTCTGGTCCATACGCACAACTCCCTCAAAGCCCACTGGTGAAACGCCGTTCGCCCTCGTCTATGGAGCCGAAGCAGTCCTCCCCACAGAAATCAAGCACGGATCCCCACGGGTCCTTGCCTTCAATGAGGACACCCAAGAGGACCTCCACAACGACGACCTGCTGCTTCTCGAGGGATTGCGCCGCCGTGCCGCCCTCAGAGCGGCAAAGTACCAGCAAGACCTGCGACGCTACCACAGCCGCCATGTGCGCTCGCGCACTCTGGAGGCGGGCGACCTCGTCCTCAGACGAATCCTCTCCAGAGAAGGTCTCCACAAGCTCTCGCCTATGTGGGAAGGCCCCTACAGGGTCTCTCGCATCGCCAGGCCTGGCGCTGTGCGCCTCGAGACTAAAGACGGCATCCCCGTCAAGAACCCGTGGAACATCGCGCATCTACGCAAGTTCTACCCGTGATCATAGTCACGCCCGTGATCATCGTCACGTCAGGCATTTTTTGTCTCTAGAGGGAAGCTCACGGCTTCACCTCCAAGCTTCACAAAGCTTCTCCTGAGGGCCAGCACTCCGAGCTCTCCTGGTAACGAGCCACCGTAGGCCGTAGAGAGTATCAGCCACTAATGGGTGGTCCCCATGCCTCGACATGGAAAGAACGTTAGCTTGGCAACCCCAAGTGTAATGAACCATTTCGTTCCCAAGTGGAACTATGCGCTGAGGCGCCGCTGTGTAATATTTTGGTGGTGAGTTTACTTTCATCATTTGCCTTTCCATGTGCGCTTATATTCTTCCCATGCGCACCTCACGAGCGGGGGCTGAGTACGGTGCCTGTGCCTCAAGAGCACCCCAGCAGCACTGCAAAACCCAAGGGATCCGAGCTCTGGCTAAAGGGCATGCTCCCAAAAACGCGCCACCTCTCCAAAGGACCTTGGTACTTACTCTCCTCGCGAGATACACATGAGGAAACCTATAAGCGCACATGAGTCCTTACTACCATGCACTAGCGTTTGGGTTCGCCTCTCTAACATCCGCAGGGAACAAGAGTCCCTCCAAGCTCGTGGAGGCAAAACTCGGCCCCTAGAGGAGAGCGCATCGCCAGGGAAAGCCTACGCAGAGCAAAAGCCTCGCAAAGCTAAGTTCAGCGCTCACGCCTCGAGAATCTCCACATCTCTCTCACGAGCACTCGTCGTCCCTCGAGCGATTCTTTTCCCTCACACTCCATGGACTGCTTGCACGTCAAAGGGGGGCCCTTGAGCATCGCGCCTCGAGGACTCTTACCTCTCTAGGCCTTAAACTCCCCCCGGCCTTGCCGAGTCATTGCTCAGGCATACCGCAGTGCGGAGTCATAGCGCAAGGAGAAGGGTCCTAGCGACGCAGAGCGAACAAAGACATGAAGTTGAAGCAAAAGGCCCTTCGAGGGGCACACGTGCGAACTTAATAGCTTCTACTTAAAAATATATTACAGACTGTGGAGCAAAAGTCTCTAAGCCAAGTCTTTTAACGGCGCTACAAGCGCATCATAATAAAGGAGAGGATCAGGCAGAAGCTTCGTCGCCCTCCTCCGCAGACCTTTCCTCTCCAGGCTCGCCCTCGGAGCCTGCCTCCTCGCCGTCGTCCTCCCTCGCCTCAGCACGCTTGAAGCGGCTGCAGAAGTCGTCGACCTGGTCTCGGACTGAGTTGGAGATCTGCCACCCTTCCTCCCCCTCGAGAGGCTCGGTCACCAATGTGTAGTCGAAGCCGGGCTGGAGGTGCTGGAGGTTGGTGAAGATGTGGTCGATTGCCACCGCCAGGAGTTGGCGGCATTCCTCCTCGACGACGTCGCGGAGCTCCGCGCCAGGGCCCTCGAGCGCCGTGAAGAGCTTGTCGAAGTAGGCGAGGTACGCGGCGGCGTCGGAGTTGCCCTGAGCAGGGACATGGGGCGCCTCCGCTCCCAGCATCGCCGCGAGATCGTTGCCCCGAGCCACCAAGGACTGGAACATACGCTCCCGCTGCTGCGACAGCACCCGCGCCGCTTGAGCGCTCTCGGCAGCCTCCACCGCTCGCTCCACGGCAGGGCCCACCTGCTTGTTCATCTCCTCCATGTCCGCCGTAAGGGCGTCGAGGTCCTGCGACATGCGCTCGCGAGCTTCTTCGGCAAGGCGGCGACCATCCGCAGCACGCCTCGCCCGGGAGTTCAGCCTGGCATTCATCTGCTCCAGCTAACGGATCCGGGCGTCATCCTCGGCGCGCCTCTTCCTGAAGCGATTCTCCTACTTCTTGAATTTCTCATTGTAGTCTCGAGAGATGGCGGCGCGATAATCCTTCTCCCGGGCTTGGAAGTCCTTCTCCGCCTCCTCCTTACGCTCGGCAAACATTGCGTTGAAGCGCTCCACGAGCTTCTTGTGGGTAGCCACTTCACGGTTGAACTTGCCGAGGGCTTCGGCCAGATTCCCCTCCCGGGCCTCAAGGTCGACGCGCTGCACCGACAGCTCCTGCTCCGCCTGCAGCAACTGCTCGTCGTGCTGACGCACGTCATTCTCGCGTTCATTCAGCCTTTGCCCCCTGGCATCCAAGGCCGCGCGGACCGCCTCCAGAGAGGTCCGCACGACCTCAGAGTCTGTCGGCCCAGTGGATTCTAGGGTGTGCAGAGCCCACTCTCCACGGCCCTCACACGCGTCGATGCGGACGAAACGACTAAGGACCAAGCGGAACGCTTGGGGAGACCCCCGAGGGGAGAGCCCCCTCGAGGGGACTTGAGGGGGCAGCGAAGAGACTGAAGGGGCTCCCCCTGAGGCCGCCCCCCGGCAAGGCTTTCCTCCCTTGAGGAGAAGTCAACACCACTCCCCCGGCAGGGCCTCCCGGGCCCTGCGGGGATACTTCGCCACGAAGGAACCGCTGCACAGCGCACATGGCGCACATGGCCTCTGCAGCAGCCGCAGAGTGACGCGCGCGTCTGCGCGCGATGACGACGGCGCCGCAGTTGCCGTTCTGGTGATAAAAGGAGTCAACAAAGCGCTGTGTCCCCTGCGCCGCCACCAAGGTTTTCCTCTTTGGTGATAAAGCGGGTGGCCGGCGCAACGCTCCAACGGCGACGTCACCGTGGGCACCCCCACGGCCTCTGCAGCACCAGCTGTCCGCTCTGCAAAGACAAAGGCTGCCCTGCCACGGAGGCAGGCTTTACGACCATGGACCGAGTCCATGGACACCCGAGCTGCGGTGCACTCCGCTCCTCCGCTTCGTCGCCATGTGGGAACCCTTCCGCTGCGCAGGACGCAGGGATGAGGCCCGGGGCGCCTATATAAGGAGCAGGAGCGCCACCGTAGAGAGGGGATCGAAGAACCATCCGCTCACCCGTGTAAACCCTACCATAGCCTAGCCAAGCTTAGCGAGCTCGAGGAGGAAGAAGAGCTTGCCCTTCCCCCTCCAAGCTCCGCGTAGCCGCTCGAGAGCCCTCGGCAAGCTCATTGTGCCGTTCCTACTGCAGTGCAATACAGACAGGCAGGAGTAGCGGTTTTACCTCACCCTGAGGGCCGTGAACCTGGGTACGGGCCGGACTCCATCTCTGTCGTGCTGTTCCTCCACAGGCTCAACGAGCACCGTCGCCGAGCCGGCCGTAGGTTGTTGACCAACGTGTTCAGTCCCCTTCACGAACTTCTCCCCCGAGAGTGGTTATCCCTATTCCGTGGGAATCACACCTCGACATTTGGCGCGCCAGGTAGGGGACTGAGGCGCGTCTTCGACCTCCAGCCGGCTTTCCGCCATGGCGGACACCCGCACGACGCGTGCCAACAGGCGCGCAGCTGACAGGGCTCACACCGAGCCCGGCACGGCTCGCACCCGCGGCCGCCCTCGCGCTGCCGAGCGCGCCAACACCGGCCCGCATGTGGAGGAGCCTGAGAGCGAAGAGTACAGCGACAGCGGCCACCGCGCCGACGGGGACGGCCCCCCGGAGCGCAACGACGATGCCGAGTCTTCGCATCCGTCGCGGCGCCAAGGCGCATCCTCTCAGGGACGCCCAGAGCCCACGCCGCACACCGCGCTCCTCATGGCCCAGGAGCTTCTACGCTACCGGCCTAGCGCTGAGGCCCATGACCAGTGGTTGGACCGCCTCCACCACCTTGTCGACGTCGCCACCACGCGCCCCGCCCCGTCGTGCTTCATGGTCCAGCACTCCGGCCGCGCGGGAACGGCTGCACCAGATGCGCCTCCGCCGCCGCCAGGACCGCCTCCGGCCGCAGCGCAGAGGGCCCCCTCTCACGCCTCCTCCCCGCATGACTGCCAGATCGTGCAGCGCACCGCGCCCGACGCGCGTGTGGGCATGGAGCGCCGCCGGGACCTCCAGAACCGCCTCGTCGAGGAGCTCGGTCAAGCAGGGCAGCAGAACCGCAGAGCTCTCCAAGGAGGAATCGCCACATACGCCTCTGGCTGCCTGCCCTTCACCCGCGCTCTGCGTCGCGTGGTCTGGCCGCAGAAGTTCAGGCCAGCCCTCCCCAAGGGCTTCGATGGGTCTACCAACCCCCTCGAGTTCCTGCAGCTCTACACCACCTCCATCCAGGCTGCGGGGGGAGACGACAAGGTCATGGCCAACTGGTTCTCCCACGCGCTCAGAGACTCCGCGCTGTCCTGGCTCCTCAACCTGCCAGAGGACTCCATTGACTCCTGGGAGGAGCTCTGCAAGCAGTTCGTCGCCAACTTCAAGGGCACGTACGAGCGCGCACTCACCCACAACGACCTGCGCGCTGTGGTGCAGAAGATGGATGAGACCCTCCGCAAGTACATCCAGCGCTTCAGCCAAGTGCGCAACAAGATCCCGAACATCCCCGACACTCAAGTCATCGCCGCCTTCAGAGAGGGCGTCACGAACCGCAGGATGCTCGAGAAGCTGGGCATTCACGATAAGCTCACCTCTGTGGTGAAGCTGTTCGACCTCGCGGACAAATGCGCCAAGGCAGAAGAGGGGCTCCTCTTCGTCAAGATGAGCCAGCGAGGGGACGACCAGGCTGAGGGCTCCAAGAGCCACAAGAAGCGCGAGGAGACCAAGCGCAAGACCACTGCTGTCCTAGCGGCAGAGCCAGCCGCCAAGAACGCCCGCAGAAGCTCCCCCGAGCCTGGCGACAAGGAGGCGGACCACCGTCCGTTCTGCGTCTACCACAACAGGCGTGGGCACGCCACAGACGACTGCTTCGACCTCAAGAGGCTGAGCAGGGAACGCGAGCGAGGAGAAGGCAGCGGAAGCCGCGGCAGAGGTCGCGGCTACCGTAGAGACGGCAGGGGCAGGCGCGACGGCGGCTACCAGAAGCCGTCAGGCGCTCAAGCCAACTCCGCCGAGAAGAACAACAACCTCCCCGACGAGGAGGATGGGGGCTACCAGGCCCCAAGAGGGGCTATGGCCTGCATCCTCGGCGGGACTCAGGCGCCCAAGTCGAACAACCAGTTCAAGCAGTTCGCCCGCGAGCTCAACGCCGTGCTCCCGAGCACCGAGACCTCCAGGCCCCTCAAGTGGTCCCAGTACACCATCGCTTTCGACGCCAAGGACCATCCCAACTCGACCAAGACCGTTGGGACCCTCCCCCTGGTCTGCTCCCCCACCATCAACAACATCACCGTCTCCAAGACGCTCATTGATGGGGGAGCTGGCCTGAACGTCATCTCTGTCGAGACCTTCGACACGCTTCAAGTGCCCTACGAGTGGCTTATGCCCTCCAGGCCATTCACCGGGGTCACCAGTGGTTCCATCGAACCCCTGGGCCAGGTTCGGCTCGCCGTCACCTTCGGCACGCAGAAGAACTATCGCACAGAGCTGATCGACTTCGACGTCGCCCACATCGGCCTGCCGTACAACGCCATCCTCGGCTACCCCGCTCTCGCGAAATTCATGGCCGTCACGCACCATGCATACAACATGGTCAAGATCCCCGGCAGCGCTGGCACCATCGCCATCCATGGTCATATCTTGGACGCCACGCGCGCTGTCGAGAGCGCCTACAAGGCAGCGGCCATGGCATTCCCGGCCGACGAGGACATGGAGCCTCTCGAGAGGCCCAAGAAGAAGAAGCAAGTGTTCTCTCAGGAGCAAGCGGCCACGAAGAAGGTGCCACTTGGCACCAGTGCCTCGGGGGCCGAAGGCTCGGGGGCTAGCGTCACCATAGGCGCCGCCCTGCCTCCTAAATAGGAAAGCGCGCTCGTCGCCTTCCTTCAGGCAAACTCTGACATGTTCGCGTGGACTCCGTCAGATATGTCTGGTGTACCAAGGGAGGTGATCGAGCACCACTTAGCCGTGTGTCCAGACGCACGCCCCGTCAAGCAAAAGGAACGCAAGCAAGCCCCCGAGAAGCAAGCTTTCATCGTCAAGGAAGTAGAGAAGCTAAAGGCGGCGAAAGTCGTCCGCGAAGTCGCACACCCCACTTGGCTCTCCAACGGCGTGGTTGTCCCTAAACCCGCTGGAGGAGGCCGACTCTGCATCGACTACACCGATGTCAACAAGGCCTGCCCCAAGGACCCATACCCCATGCCGAGGATAGACCAGATCGTGGACTCCACCGCTGGCTGCGACCTCCTCTGTTTTCTGGACGCCTTCTCTGGTTATCACCAGATCAAAATGGCTAAAGAGGACGAGGAGAAGACAGCGTTCCTCACCCCATGCGGCGTGTATTGCTACACATGCATGCCCTTCGGCCTGAAGAATGCTGGCGCCACTTTCCAGAGGCTCATGAGGATCGCCTTGGGGGCACAGATGGGCAGGAACGCTGAGGCCTACGTCGATGACATAGTGGTCAAGTCTCGAGAGGGAGACACCCTCTTGAAGGATCTCGAGGAAACCTTCGCCAGCCTGCGCAAGGTGAACATCAAGCTGAACCCCGCCAAGTGCGTCTTCGGTGTCCCTTCAGGCAAGCTCCTAGGGTTCCTGGTGTCCCACCGCGGCATAGAAGCAAACCCAGACAAGATCAAGGCCATAGAGGGAATGCAGCCTCCTCGCCGACTCAAGGACATGCAGCGCCTAGCAGGCTGCATGGCCAGCCTTGGCAGATTCATCTCCAAGTTCGGCGAGAGGGCCCTGCCATTTTTCAAGATCATGAAGAGATCCGGCACGTTCAAGTGGACCCCTGAGGCGGACAAGGCCTTTGAGGACTTAAATAAATATCTGGCCAGCCCACCAGTCTTGGTGGCCCCCAGGACAGGCGAGCACCTGAAGCTGTACCTTTCAGCCACTCCTCAGACCGCAAGCGCTGTCCTGGTGGTCGAGAGGGAAGAGCCTGTCCTCCCCAAGAAGAGCACTGCCACTCCAAGCCCGAAGCCGCCCGACAAAGACCCTGCCGAAGGAGCAGCCTCCACAGACCCACTGCCAGGCCCACCGCCTCAAGTCGAGTCTGCTCCCAGCACCCTTGTCGAGACGCCTCCACAGGCAGATCTCGACAGGGGCCCTGAAGAGCCTCCGCAGGGGGCTGACGCTGCAGCCCCACCGACAACCCTTGTCGAGCACCCCGTCTACTTCGTCAGCACGGTGCTGCGGGATGCTCGGGAGCGGTACCCGATGCAGCAGAAGCTTCTCGTCGCTCTCCTCATCGCCTCCAGGAAGCTGAGACACTACTTCCAGGGCCACCCCATCACGGTGGTCACTGCTTTCCCCCTGGAGCAGATCCTGCGCAACCCCAACGCCACAGATCGTGTCGCAGGATGGAACATAGAGCTGCAGCCATTCAACTTGCGCTTCGACACCACAAGGGTCATAAAAGGAAGAGCGCTGGCTGACTTCGTCGCCGAATGGACCGACCCAAGCCCTGAAGAGCCTCGAGGGGAAGAGGCTGAGCCCGCTGGAGACACAATGCCCAGCCACTGGACCATGCACTTCGACGGAGCCTTTGCCTGCCGCAATGGCGGGCCAGGCGTCGTCCTGACTTCGCCCAGAGGCGACAAGCTCTACTACGCTGTCCAGTTATGCTTCACGATTGACAAGATCTCCAACAACATCGCTGAATACGAGGGCCTCCTCGCCGGCTTAAGGGCCGCCATCGCTCTAGGTGTCAAGCACCTACTCGTCAAGGGCGACTCCCAGCTGCTCGTCAACTTCTCCAACAAGAGCTACACGCCAAAAGACGACCACATGGCCGCATACCTTGAAGAGGTCCGCAAGCTCGAGAAGCACTTCAGGGGCATGGAACTCATGCACATCCCAAGGAAAGAGAACCAGGAGGCCGATGATATCGCCAAGCGAGCCTCGCGAAGGCAACCCCAGCAGGCCGGCGTCTTTGAGGAAAGGCTCGCCAAGGCATCCATCAAGCAGCCTCAAGAGGCCACAGCCGCAAGCACAGATGAAGCGCTCCCACCACCTCCTGAGTCTGGGGCCCCCGATTGCGGCCCCAACACAGGGGAGCGTCTGTTGCTGACGGCAGCCCACCAAGCCACAGGCTGGATTGACGAGCTCAAGGACTACTTGGTGAAAAGGATCTTCCCTGAAGAGGACGCAGAAGCAGAACGAATCGCCCGACAGTCGAAATCCTACTGCATCCTCGAGGGAAGCCTCTACCGCAAGCGCCCAAATGGCATCGCGCTCAAATGCTACCCTCCTGAGGAAGGCCGAGTGCTGATCAAGGACATCCACAGCGGGGAGTGCGGCCACCACTCATGCGCACACACCCTCGCAGGCAAGGTCTTCAGGAGCGGCTTCTACTGGCCTCAAGTGCTTCACGATGCGGTCGCCATCGTGCAAACCTGCGACGCCTGCCAATTCCACGCCAAGCAGATTCATCAGCCGGCGCTAGGGCTCCAAACCATCCCGCTCTCCTGGCCGTTCGCGGTCTGGGGGCTGGACATCTTGGGCCCATTCCCAAAGTCGCAGGGGGGCTATCGTTTCCTCTTCGTGGCCGTCGACAAGTTCACCAAGTGGGCCGAGGTCGAGCCGGTGCGCACCATACCAGCTGGGGCCGCGGTGAAATTCATCAGGAGCCTGGTCTGTCGCTTCGGCGTGCCCAACCGCATCATCACCGACAATGGCTCGCAATTTACCAGTGGCGTCTTCCGAGCGTACTGCGACAAGCTCGGCCTCAAGATCTGCTTCGCCTCGGTGGCTCACCCACGCAGCAACGGTCAAGCCGAGCGAGCGAATGCAGAGGTCCTCAAGGGCCTCAAAACCAGAAGCTTGAACATCCTCAAGGGCCACGGCAAGGGCTGGATCGACGAGCTCCCTTCGGTGCTCTGGTCCATGCGCACAACTTCCTCAAGGCCTACAGGCGAAACGCCTTTTGCCCTGGTCTACGGAGCTGAAGCAGTCCTCCCCGCCGAAATCAAGCATGGATCACCACGGGTCCTCGCCTTCAACGAGGACATCCAAGAGGGCCTCCACAGCGACGACCTGCTGTTCCTCGAGGGACTGCGCCGCCAGGCCGCCCTCAGGGCGGCAAGGTACCAGCAGGACCTGCGACGCTACCACAGCCGCCATGTGCGCTCACGCACTCTTGAGGCGGGCGACCTCGTCCTCAGGCGAATCCTCTCCAGAGAAGGCCTCCACAAGCTCTCGCCGATGTGGGAAGGTCCCTACAGGGTCTCCCACATCGCCAGGCCTGGCGCAGTACGCCTCGAGACCGAAGACGGTATCCCTGTCAAGAACCCGTGGAACATCGCGCACCTGCGGAAGTTCTACCCGTGATCATAGTCACGCCAGGCATTTTTTGTCTCTAGAGGGAAGCTCACGGCTTCGCCTCCAAGCTTCTCAAAGCCTCTCCAGAGGGTCAGCCCTCCGAGCTCTCCTGCTAATGAGCCACCGCAGGCCGCAGTGAACTCTGCCACTAATGGGTGGTCCCCATGCATCGACATGGAAGGAACGTTAGCTTGGCAAACCCAAGTGTGACGAACCGATTTCAGTTCCAAGAGAACTTTGCGCTCAGGCGCCATTTCAGTTCCAAGAGAACTTTGCGCTCAGGCGCCATTTTCGTTCCAAGTGAACTTTGCGCTACGGCGCCGTGTCGTTCCCAAGTGAACTTAGCGCTAAGGCGCCGCTTTGTAATATTCTATGGCAAGTTTTACTTTCATCATTTAATTTCGCATGTGCGCTTATATCCTTTACATGCGCATCTCGCGAGCGGGGGCTGAGTACGGTGCCCGTGCCCAAGAGCACCCCAGCAGCACTGCAAAATCCAAGGGACCCTGAGCTCTGGCTAAAGGGCATGCTCCCGGATACACGCCACCTCTCCAAAGGACCTTGGTACTCTCTCTCCTCGTGAGACACCCATGAGAAAGCCTATAAGCGCGCACGAGTCCCTATTTCTATACTCTAGCGTTTCGGCTTGCCTCTCTAACATCCACAGGGAGCGAAAGTCTCTCCAGGCCTGTGGAGGAAAAACTCGGCCCCTGAAGGGAAAAACATTGCCAGAGGAGACCTACATCAGGCAAAAAGCCTCGCGAAGCTAAGTTTCCTGCTCGCTTCAAGGGAATCCTTGCATTTCTCTCACGAGCACTCTGCGTCCCTCAAGTGGCCTTTTCCCTCACTCTCCATGGGCTGCTTGCGCGTCAAAGGGGGGCCCTCAGCATCGCGCCTCGAGGGCTCTTACCTCCCTAAGCCTTAAACTCCCCCCGGCCTTGCCGAGTCATTGCTCGAGCATACCGCAGCGGCGGAGTCATAGCGCGAGGGGAAGGGTCCAGCGACGTAGAGCGAAAAAGACATGGAGTTGAAGCAAAGGCTCCTCGAGGGAAGCACACACGAACTTAATAGCAATTGTTCAAAGGCCAAAGAGTATATTACAGATTGAACATCAAAAGTCTCTAAGATAAACATCCCTACAGCGCTACAAGCGCACTAAACTGCAGGAGAGGATCTCAGGAGTAAGTTAGGCAGCGGCCTCGTCGTCGTCCTGGCCGGATCCCTCCTCTTCAAGCTCGCTCCCCTCGTCGTCGCCCTCGTCCTCCGCAGCGACCCGCTTGAAGCGGCTGCAGAAGTCGTCCACTTGGTCGCGGACGGAGTTGGAGGCCTTCCACCCAGCCTCCCCCTCGAGGGGCTTGGTCACCGTGGCGAGGTCGAACCCGGGCTGGAGGTGCACGAGGTTGGAGAAGATGCGGTCCACCGCCACCGCCAGAAGCTGGCGGCACTCCTCCTCGACCACGTCGCGAATCTCCGCGGCGGGGCCCTCAAGCGCCGTGAAGAGCTGCTCGAAGTACTGGAGGTAGGTGGCGGCGTCGGAGTGGCCTTGGGCCGGGACGGTCGGCGCCTCTGCTCCCAGCTTTGCGGCGAGCTCGCGGCCCCGCCCCGTCAAGGACAGGAACATGCGCTCCCGCTGCTGCGACAGCACCTGTGCCGCCTTGACGCTCTCCGCTGCTTCCACCGCTTTCTCCACGGCAGGACCCACCTGCTGATTCATCTCCTCCATGTCCGCCATGAGGGAGGCGAGGTCCTGCGCCATGCCATCACAGGCCTTCTCGGCAGTGCGGCGGCGATCAGCTTCGCGCCTCACCTTGGCGATGAGGTTAGCGTTCACCTTCTCGAGCTGGTGAATCCGGGCTCCGCTCTCGCCAAGCCTCGTCTTGAAGCGGTCCTCCTGTTTGGAGAACTTGTCCTTGTAATCTTGGGAGACGGCGGCGCGAATCTCCTTTTCTTTCACCTGGAGCGCCCTCATGGCCTCATCCCTCCGCTCCGCGAGCCGCGTGTTGGCACGCTCCACGTTCCCCTTGTGGGTGGCCACCTCACTCTCAAGCTTGCTGAGCGCCGCAGCCAAGCTGTCTTCGCGGGCCTCGAGGGTCGCGCGCTGCCCGGACAGCTCCTGCTCCCTCAGGGCCAGCTGCTCGTCGCGGCGGCGCACATCCTCCTCGCGCTCGCTCAGAGCGCGCCCTCGGGCCTCCAAGCTTGTGCGGACCTCGTCCAGGGCGGACCGCACAGTCTCGGAGTCCGCAAGGATTTTCTTCTCGAGCTCGACGAGCTCGTTGTGCTTCGCCGCCAGGGAGTGCTCCACGGCTTCGCGCTCCGCCCTGGCCGCGGCCAAGTCCTCTGCCGCGGCTCGACGCTCGGCCTTCAGAGGTTGTAGGAGTTCCTCGGCGTCGCGCGCAGCGCCCTCGCGAACCTCCTCGGCGAAGCGCGCCGCCTCCTCGCGCTCCGCCTGCAGGGCCTGGTCGCTCTGCCGGCGAGCCTCTACGGCCGCGTGGAAAGCGGCCCAAGCCTCTGCGAGCTCGTCTCGCTGCCGAGCGAGCTCCCGGTCCTCCGAGGCAAGATGGGCCTCTAGCCCCTCCAGGGACTCCCGCACCAGGCGGAAGGCGACCTCTCGGTGGCCTCTGCTCCAGTCCCAGCTGCCGAGGGCAAGGGACTGGGAGGTCCCGCGAGGCGCAGAAGAACCCGCGCCTGCGTCGAGCCTGGAGGGGGTAGCCTTCGCGTGGGCCCGGGGGCTAGGTGGCAGGTCCTCTGTCTCCACACTTGCGCCCTGCGCACCGGCGCCATCCTGTGCGGGTGGCACCTCCTTGCTTGCTTCCGGGGCAGAGGCGGTAGGTCCAGTCCTCGCTGTTTCCTCCTCCTCCGCGGTGTCTGGCGGGGGCGGGGGAGTATCCTCCCTGCGGGCCCGAGGCGGGCTTGGCGCCGACGTGGCACCCGCCGAAGCCCCTGGGGTAGCTGCGTGGGGCGGGGTGGGCACTCTCTCCACCTGCTCCTCCACCCGTTCCACCTCCGGTGGCGGCTCAGGCACCTCCGCCTGAGGCGTGTCCCCCTGAGGGCCTGTAGAGGCCTCCACCTCAGGCCTCGAAGCCTCCGCTGCAGCAGCCTCACCCGCCGCAGCCTCCGGTGCGGCCTGGGGAGTGGCCTTCTTCACATCCGCAGCTTTGCGGAGCCTGCGGCGCTTCGCATGCGCTGGGTCGCTGGCATGGAGAAGGAGAAAATCGGTCAAGAAGAACAAGCAAACAAGACTCGGAAAGGAAGGGCGAATGTCAATGGCTTTTACTTGGTCTTTTTGGCGCGGGAGTCAACCCACGTTATGCCTGGCGAGCGCCACGAGGGCGCGGTCCGGGCCCCTGCCTCCTCAGGGGCCGCCTCAGCTTTCCTTTTGTGGGGAGCGCTCGGGGGCTCCCCGGCAGGCCTGTCATGGGCCGCCTTAGTCCTTGGCTCCTGGCGTCCCGCCTCAGCCTCCTCGCTGTCGCCGGAGGAAAGCTCGTGGACCTCCCCTGTAGGGGGCACGACACCAGACGAGTTTCCCGCGCCTGCGGAGGGCTCCACCTCCGTCTCCGCGTCGCCCTGCTCCGAGTCAGATGCGCACGGCAACTCGGCGGTATCCGCTGGCATGGGCCCCTCTTCTTCTTCTTCCCCCGCCAGGCCTAGCGGGGTGAACGTGGGCATCCGCGCCAGGGTGGCCTGGCGCTTGTCCGGAACCTCAAACAGAGGCCTTATCGCCAAGGGAACCCTCGCGGGCACGTCAGGGTTGACGAAGAGGCCACCCATGATGGTGGCGACGACCTCGGGGCAGTGGTCGTAGGGGTGCAGCCGCATCGGGTCCGTAGGCCCTGAGTACGCCCACATCGGCCTCTTGTGCGCCTGAAGGGGGGCGATGCGGCGCTTCACGAACTCCCCCGCCACCATCTGGCCAGTCAGGCCGTTCTCGCGGAGCGCCCTCAAGTGGCCCACGAGGTCGGCTATCTCGCGGCCCTCCAAGGCCCGCTTGCCCCAGTGGGTGTTCTTCACGGGCGGCGCGTCAGGGATCTCGAGGAGAGCGCTCTGCGACGGGACGCCGATGAGGAACCACTTCTGCCTGAAGTCCTCCACCTTCTTCGACACCGCAGTCACGGGCCTCTCACCGCTCCGGGCCATGGGGATGTAGACGTCCCCCATGCCGTCCACGATGCGGAAGGACACGCAGCCTGTCCGCTCCGTCTTCGCAGTGTTCCGGAGCGCGTAGAAGCTCCGGAAGAGGGCGACCGAGGGCTTCACCCCTAAGTATGCCTCGCACAGGAAGGCGAAGATGGAGAGGACGAGGATGGCGTTGGGGTGGAGGTGTAGGAGGTGGATCTGATAGAATTCAAGGACGGCCTCCAAGAAAGGGGAGTACGGGGGCACCAACCCGGCAAGGAGGGTTTGGAGGAAGATGGGGAAGAAACCCGCCGGGAAGCGGCCGGTCCTCGCGGCCTGGATGGCGCTGGCGCCGTGCTCGTTGTGCTTCCCGGTGACTAAGTGCTGGATCTTGTCCAGCGCAGCCGCAGTGACGCGCGCCCCGACCAGAGCCGGGCCGAACGCCTCATCCTCCTACGCATCTTGGCGGGCCGAGGTCATCGCCGACTTGCCCTTAGATCCTCCCATTGTCGGAGAAGGGCAGGAGCGCGGAGGAGCGAAAGGAAGGAAAGGGAAATGCTCGCCGGAGAGGAAAAGAGTTCGCCGGAGAAGGAGAGCTAGGAGGTCGAGAGTTGGGAAAATGGAGGCGCAGAATGGGAAGCAATGACTGCGATTCGGACCGGCGCGCAGCTTTATACCGCCGTCGGGCAGTTACCAAGGCGCGGTCGTGGTGAGCGTGGTGGGGCCCCCCACTACGCACGTTCCTACCGGAGAAACCGAGTCGCCGCAAGTTTATCTCCAAGTGACGCGTGTCACGGGCAGGCCGGACATTTTGAACCCGCGACGCTTCGTCTGGGCCCGATGGGCCTCGCCGTGCCCGTCGTGGGCCCGGGGGCTACTGTCGGCCCAGTGGATTCTAGGGTGTGCAGAGCCCACTCTCCACGGCCCTCACACGCGTCGATGCGGACGAAACGACTAAGGACCAAGCGGAACGCTTGGGGAGACCCCCGAGGGGAGAGCCCCCTCGAGGGGACTTGAGGGGGCAACGAAGAGACTGAAGGGGCTCCCCCTGAGGCCGCCCCCCGGCAAGGCTTTCCTCCCTTGAGGAGAAGTCAACACCGCTCCCCCAGCAGGGCCTCCCGGGCCCTGCGGGGATACTTCGCCACGATGGAACCGCTGCAGAGCGCACATGGCGCACATGGCCTCTGCAGCAGCCGCAGAGTGACGCGCGCGTCTGCGCGCGATGACGACGGCGCCACAGTTGCCGTTCTGGTGATAAAAGGAGTCAACAAAGCGCTGTGTCCCCTGCGCCGCCACCAAGGTTTTCCTCTTTGGTGATAAAGCGGGTGGCCGGCGCAACGCTCCAACGGCGACGTCACCGTGGGCACCCCCACGGCCTCTGCAGCACCAGATGTCCGCTCTGCAAAGACAAAGGCTGCCCTGCCACGGAGGCAGGCTTTACGACCATGGACCGAGTCCATGGACACCCGAGCTGCGGTGCACTCCGCTCCTCCGCTTCGTCGCCATGTGGGAACCCTTCCGCTGCGCAGGACGCAGGGATGAGGCCCGGGGCGCCTATATAAGGAGCAGGAGCGCCACCGTAGAGAGGGGATCGAAGAACCATCCGCTCACCCGTGTAAACCCTACCATAGCCTAGCCAAGCTTAGCGAGCTCGAGGAGGAAGAAGAGCTTGCCCTTCCCCCTCCAAGCTCCGCGTAGCCGCTCGAGAGCCCTCGGAAAGCTCATTGTGCCGTTCCTACTGCAGTGCAATACAGACAGGCAGGAGTAGCGGTTTTACCTCACCCTGAGGGCCGTGAACCTGGGTACGGGCCGGACTCCATCTCTGTCGTGCTGTTCCTCCACAGGCTCGACGAGCACCGTCGCCGAGCCGGCCGTAGGTTGTTGACCAACGTGTTTAGTCCCCTTCACGAACTTCTCCCCCGAGAGTGGTTATCCCTGTTCCGTGGGAATCACACCTCGACAGAGTCGGCGAGGATCTTGGCCTCAAGCTGGACAAGCTCGCGATGCTTGTCCGCCAGCGAGGACTCCGCCGCCTCCCGCTCCGCCCTGGCCGCGGCCAAGTCATCCGCCGCCGCCTAGCGCTCGGCCTGGAGGGGCTCCAAGATCTCCTCGGCGTCGCGCACGGCGCCCTCGCAGACCTCCTTGGAAAAGCGCAGTGCCTCCTCGCGCTCCGCCTGCAGAGCCAGATCGCTCTGCCGGCGAACCTCCACAGCTGCGTGAAAGGCGGCCCAGGCCTCCGCAAGCTCGCCCTGCCGCCGGGCGATCTCCGCGTCCTCAAGGGCGAGGTGGGTCTCCAACCCGTCCAGGGACTCCCGCACTAGGCGGAAGGCGACTCCGTGGCGTCCCCTGCTCCAGTCCCAGCCGCTGAGGGCCAGGTCTTGTGAAGCCCCACGCGGCGCGGAGGTCCCAGCACCTGCGTCGAGCTTGAAGAAGGGGGCCTCTGCGGGGGGCCCTGCAGCGTCGCGGGCCTGGGGGCTTGGCGGCGAGTTCTCTTCTTCAGCACCTGCGCTCCGCGCACCGGTGTCGCCGCCCTCAAGCGGCACCTCATCATGAGCTTCAGGGGCAGGAGAGGCCTGCCCCGTAGTCACTGTCTCCGCCTCCACTGCAGAGCTTGGCGGGGGCGGCGGAGGAGCTTCCCCCTCCATCTCGTCGGCCCTTGGCGGGCTCTGGACTAGCGTCGTGTCCGCCTCAGCCTCCTGCTGCGCCGGAGAAGTGGCAGTGCGAGGCGGAATAGGCGCCCTCTCCGCTTGCTCCTCAGGGCGCCTCCCCTCGAGAGGCGGCGCAGTCGCCTCAGCCTGAGGCGCACCCTTGGCAGGTCCTACGGTATCCTCCGCCACAGGCCTCGAGGCCTCGTCCGCCGCGGCCTCTGGCACGGTCCCCTTCACCTCAGCGGCCTTGCGAAGCCTTCGACGCTTCGCAGGCACCAGGTCGCTGGCAAGGAGCAAGAAAACCTGTCAGAAGAGAACGGGCAAGCAGAGATTGAGGAAGAGAAAACCAAGATCAAGATACTTACCCAGTTTTCTTGGCGCGGGTATCAACCCACGCCATGCCAAGCGAATGCCATGAACGCGTGGTCCTGGCTCCAGACCCCACGGGAGGCGCCTCTGCTTTCCTCTTGAGGGGAGCGCCCATTGGCTCCCCAGCAGGCCTGTCATGGGCCGCCTTGGTCCGGGGCTCTCGTCGCCCCGCCGCGGTCTCATCGCCGTCGCTACCTTCCCCCTCCGTAACAGGGCGCGAAGGGGCCACCCTGAAGGACTCGTCGTCGCCGGACGAGACATCGAAGATTTCCTCGACAGGGGGCGCAGCCCTTGACGAGCTCGCCCCGCCGGTCGAGGGGTTCGCCCTTGCCGCCTCGCCGCCTAGCTCGACGTCCGATGCGGAGGGCGACTCCGCGGCTCCTGGCTCCTTCGCTACAGGCATGGCCACCTCGTCCTTCTCCTCCCCCGCCAAGCCAAGCGGGGTGAACATCGGCATCCGCTCCAGAATCGCCAGGCGCGTGTTCATGGAGAGTTGGTGGAGAGGCCTCAGCACCTCAGCAACCGCCACTGGCATGTCCGGGTTGATCAAGAGGACGCCCATGATGGAGAAGACGGCTTCGGGGCGGTGGTCGCAGCAGTGGAGCCGCATCGGGTCCGTGAGGCCCGAGTACATCCACATCGGCTTCTTGTGCGCCTGAAGCGGAGCGATGCGGCGCCTCACGAAGTCCAACGCAATCATCTGATCGGTGAGGCCATTATCCCGAAGAAGCTTCATGCGGCCCACCAGGTCCGCGATCTGCGGGCTCCGGAAGACCAGCTTGCCCCAGTAGGTGTTCTTCACGGGCGGCGCCTCCGGGATGTCGAGGAAGGGCTCTACACCACCGCTGCCGGAAGTCATCCACCTTCTTCACCACCGCCGTGACAGGCTTCTCGCCGTTCCACGACATGGGGATATAGACATCCGTCATGCCGTCCACGATGCGGAAGGAGACGCACCCCGTCCACTCGAGGATTGCGGAGCTCCGGAGCGCGTAGAAGCTCCGGAAGAGGGCCACAGAAGGCTGCACCCCCAAGTAAGCTTCGCACAGGTAGGCAAAGATGGAGAGGATCAAGACAGATTTGGGATGCAGGTGGAGAAGATGGATCTGTAGAACTCCAGAATCGCCTCCAGGAAGGGCGAGTAGGGAGGCACCAGCCCGGCGTAGATGGTGTGGAGGAAGATGGGGAAAAACCCCTTCGGGAGCCGGCCGAGCTTTGCGGCCTGGAGAGCACTGGCGCCGTGCTCGTTGGTCTTCCCGGCGACCAAATGCCAGATCTTGTCCAGCGCCGCCTCGTTGAAGCGCTCCCCGACCAGGGCAGGGCCAAGCACCCCTTCCCCCTGCGCGTCCACAGGGAGCTTCGCCATCGCCGCCTTGCCCTTCGCTGGACTCATCGTCGGGAAAGGGAGAAGTGCGAAAAAGCGCGGAGGAAGAAGAAGATCGTCGGTGTGAGGAAGCTCAGAGGGTGAGGTCGAAAGGCCGGGCGCGCAAAATGAAAGCAGTAACAGGTGCTCGAGCCGACGCGCAGGCTTTATCTCCCATCTGGGCAGTTATCGGGGCGTGGTGGGACCCCCCACGACGCACGCCCCGCCGAAGAAATCATGTCGTCGCAGACTCGCAACTGATCGACGCTTGTCTCGGGCCGGCCGGACACTTTGGGCCCACGACGCTTCGTCCGAGCCTGGTGGGCTTCGCCGTGCCCATCATGGGCCCGGGGCTACTGTCGGCCCAATGGAATCAAGGGTGTGCGGGGCCCACTCTCCATAGCCCTCGCACGCGACGGTATCGAAGAATGACTAAGGACCAAGCCAAACACTGGGAGAGACTCTCGAGGGGAGAAGTCCTCGAGAGGGCTTGAAGGGCAGCGAAGGCTTGAAGAGGCTCCCCCCGCGAGTGCCCCTCTACAAGGCTCTCTCCCTTGGAGAGGAGTCAACGCAAATCCCTCCACAAGGCCGCTCAGGCCTTGTAGAGATACTTCGCTGTGAAGCAACCGCCGCAAAGCGCACATGGCCTCTGCCGCGGCCGCAGAGTGACGCGCGCGCCTGCGCGCGGTGACGACGACGCCGCAGTTGCCATTCTGGTGATTAAAGGGGTCACCAAAGCTGTGCCCCCCGCACCGGACTACGAAGCTTTCCCCTTTGGTGATAAAGCGGATGGCCGGCGCTACGCTCCAACGACGACGTCACCGTGGGCGCCCCCACGATCTCTGCGGCACAACCTGGCCGTCCCGCGCGGACGGTGGTCTTCCTGCCTCAAGGGCAGGCTTTACGACCATGGACCGAGTCCATGGACAACCCAGCTGCGGTGCACCCCGCCCCTCCATTTCGTCGCCATGTGGGAACCCTTCCACAGCGCAGGACGCAGGGATGAGGCCCGGGGCGCCTATAAAAGGAGAGGGAGCACCTCTGTAGCAGGTGATCGGGCCCCGGACGCCCGGATCCCCGATTCGCATCGATCGGACCTTTGGCACTCTACCATAGCGTAGCCTAGCCGAACACACTCGAGGAGGAAGAAGACCTTAGTGTTCCCTCCTTGAGCTCCACACTGCCATAAGAGAGCCCTCGGCAAGCTCATTGTACTGTACCCTCTGCAGCGCAATACAGACAAGCAGGAGTAGCGGTGTTACCTCCTTCCGAGGGCCGTGAACCTGGGTACGGGCTGGTGTCTGTCTCTGTCGTGATGTCCCTCCTCAGGCTCGACGAGCACCGTCGCCGTGCCGGTTGAGGGTTGTTCGACCAACGCGTTCAGCCCCCCATCGAACAACTCTTCAGAGTGTGATCACCCCTGTATCGTGGGAGTCACTCTCCGACACTTGCGCAGTTGGGAAACCCCAAGAGGAAGATGTGATGAGCATAGCAGTAAGTTTTCCCTCTGTTTTGAAACCAAGGTTATCGAACCAGTAGGAGATGAAGACACAGCTGAAGGTGTCAACGACGTCAGAAATTCTTAAGGTTGCAAAAAGCAATGGCGCCAGAAATTCTTGGTGAGCGCTGAGTTGACGAGAGACCTGCATACAACACAACCAAGATACTTTGCCCAACTTGACAGTGAGGTTTTCAATCTCACCGGCTTGCTGAAAACAAAGGATTAGACGTATAGTGTGGAAAATGATGTCTGTTTGCAGAGAATGAAAAAGAACAGTGTTTGCAGTAGGTTGTATTATCGATGTAAAAGAATGGACCAGGGTCCACAGTTCACTAGTGGTGTCTCTCCATAAATAATGACTAACATGTGGGTAAACAAATTACAGCTGGACAATTGACAAAATAAAGAAGTGCATAACAATGCATATACTAGTCATGGTGTGTACTATGAGATTTACTTGGGCATTACAACATGATTCATAGACCGTTCCAACCGCATCTATGACTAATAATCCACCTTCAGGTTAGCGTCCGCACCCCGTTCAGTATTAAGTTGCAAGCAACAGATTATTGCATTAAGTGAAGTGCGTAATGTAAGCAATACAATTATCCTTAGACAAAGCATCGCTGTTTTACCCCTAGTGGCAACAGCACATCCACAACCTTAGAGGTTGCTGTCACTCCCCCAGATTAAATGGAGACTGAACCCACTATCTAGCATAAATACCCCCTCTTGGAGTTACAAGCATCAACTTGGCCAGAGCATTTACTAGTAACAGAGAGCATGCAAGATCATAAATAACATGCACATGATATTTAATTAAGCAACTTGACATAGTATTCAATATTCATCCGATCCCAGCAAACACAACATGTAGCATTACAATAATATGATCTTGATCATGTTAGGCAGCACAAGAGGAGAAGACAACCATCTAACTACTGATGTGGACCCATAGTCCAAGGATGAACTACTCACGCGTCACCCCGCAGGCGGGCATGGTGGTGTAGAGCCCTCTGGTGATGATTCCCCTCTCCGGCAGGGTGCCGGGTGATGTCTACGCATGCTTCTATTCTCGTAGACAGTGTTGGGCCTCCAAGAGCAGAGAATAGATAAGAAGTTAAATGTTATTCATTATGCTAGTAAAACTCTTGATTCTGCTCAAAAGAATTATGCTACAACTGAAAAAGAATTTCTAGCTGTTGTTTTTGCTTGTGATAAATTTAGACAATATATTATTGATTCTAAAGTTATTATTCATACTGATCATGCTGCAATTAGATACCTTATGGAAAAGAAAGATGCAAAGCCTAGGCTTATTAGATGGGTATTACTTTTGCAAGAATTTGATTTGCATATTGTAGATAGGAAAGGTGCTGAAAATCCTGTTGCTGATAATCTGTCCAGATTGGAAAATATTGCATATGATCCTATTCCTGTTAATGATAGTTTTCCAAATGAACAATTGGCTGCAATAAGGGTGAGTTCACGAGATAGTCCTTGGTATGCTGATTATGCTAACTTTATTGTTTCGAAGTATTTGCCTCCAACCTTTTCAGCTCAACAAAGAAGAAAATTCTTTTATGACTTGAGGCATTATTTTTGGGATGACTGTTGGGGGGATCATAACCCGGTAGGCCCACCGACATAGAAGACCAGCCGGCCTGGCAGGAAGCCTGGGCCGGATCAAGCATAAAGGAGATGGGCCGGGTTCCACGTAAGCCGGCGTGCGACGTGTGACTTAGCAAGCAAGTAAGGAAGGCTCTAGAAGACCCGGAGGCAATATGCATCACGGAGTCCAAGACTTGGAGGATACGAAAGACAAGACGAGTTAGAGTAGAACTCCAGTAGTCTTACCATGTAAACCAGGAGACCCGGATGTCTATATAAGCGGGCTCCTAGGTCATAGAGAGAGGGGACAATAAGTTAGAAGAGGTTAAGAGAGAGCTCCCAAGAGAGAGCTCCCACACCGGGTTCATCTAAACCCGGCGATCGCCATGAGCGCACCATGTAACATATTATCATATCAGTGACTTATAGCAAGACGTGGGGATCCTCCACCGAGGGGACCCGAACTTGGGTAAAAAACATCTTCTCCCCGTAGTGCTAGACAATCTCCTAAACACCAGAGTCGCCTTGCCCCTCATCTTCAAGTTACCTCCGGGTAACATCTGCCGTGACAATCCCACGACAGTTGGCGCCCACCGTGGGGCAAGCGGCCAGATATGTGCTTATCAAAGGAGAAGTGCTGCGAGAATGGAGAGAATCGTCATCGACAAGACCATCAACAATCAGCAAAGAGCAAGATTCGTATCGTTCAGGTTAGCAGCAGAAAGAGAAAAGGCGGCGTATGAGAGTCGACCATAGAAAAGCCGTCCGTGAAGAAGCCAGAAAGCCGGCCATGGAGTAATCAGATCTGAAGATCATACAAAAAATCACGGCGTCGCTATCAACAAGACCGCGTTCAGCATGGGCGGCAGCCGGGTGTCGAATCGAGGCGAGTTTGCGCGTGGCCGGCCGGATCTGATCGGGACTCCAAGAGCTCGGTATAGTGGTGGAACAGTCCATACAAGGAAACAAAAAGCTGGTTGCCTTGTGCGTGCAGCAGCACCGAGGCGATCGGGTCAAAAGCTTAAGGAAGAGGTGGATCTGTCAAAAGGAGCCGCCAGCAATTTGCATATACACAGTATACCAACCGGATCAAGACATGATATACAGAGAGAAGAAGATTGGCCGGGACTCGAGTTCCAATACGAATCAGACTGAAAGGTCATCACGTCCCAAGAAAAAAGAAGAAGAAAGAAATAAAAGAGTGACCCGGAGGGATGTCCTGGAGTACAGCCGTGTGCGTCTGCGCATCCTTTGGAAGAAAAGAATACAGTCAATGGTCAATTAATGCCAAGGGAAAGTCCCGTACGGAAAAGGAAGGAGTGCAAATCAATTGGTACTACCGATCCGTGTGTTGGTCGGATTCCAAGGCTGACAAGGAAAAAAGAAAAGCAGAGAAAAAGGAAAAAAAAAGGAAGGAATACAAGCCAGAAGCTTACTTCGGTCGTAACTACGAGTGCGTCTCCGCGAGAAAGGATGCATCAGCCAGTCTATGTGTGATCATTTTCAGCGACCGGCTCATCGTTCCGGTCGGTCATCATTCCAGTCAATCATCGTTTAAAGTCGGCCTGGCGTCAGTACAAATAGGTGTGCAAATAAAGACCAGCCAACAGAGACAGCGAGCAGTACAAGCCGGATGGGTAGTACCGGAGCAAATCAATCAAACAGCCGGCAATATTATACGACTCAGAGATAAAGGATCTTCATCGTGATCCAATTGCGACTTCGGGCAATCAATCATCAATGACCCGGCCATCGGCCGGCCTCAAGCAACAACGATCAAATGACCCGGCTGCCGGCCGGCTTCGAGCGCGCCTGCCGCCGGGTTTCACCACGTCGCCAACGACATTCAGTTCAGACAGCTAAGTCATGTTTATGGTTAAAATTTTATCATTCAGTCAGAAGTCGACACATTTTACCGATTGCTGTATTGAAGACATGGATCCTACCGCTTAAAAGACGCGTGTGATGATGTTCGGGTTGCAAACACCGAACCCCACACGTGAAACATATTTGAGGACGATCCGTGAAACATCTCTCAGCCTTTACATTGCTCAGCGAGATCTCAGTGGATTTATCAAAGTCGGGCTATAGAATTCCCGCAAATGGATTTTTCAAAGTCGGGCTATCGAATTCCCGCAAATGGATTTTTCAAAGTCGGGCTATCGAATTCCCGCAAAGGAATTTATCAAATTCGAGTCATCTAATACTCGCAAGGGATTTCTTAAATAACAAGATCGCGATTAAAACGCCATCATCATGCTCCGGCTCTACTGCCGTCGCCTATTGCCGAACTCCGGCTTATGCATTATCAACGCCAGGAGTGCATTTCTGGAAAGAAAAGGGAAAAGAAAAAGAAAAGGAAAAAGCTTAGCCCAAGAGTGTGACGCAACTTCGGTTAGTGTCGCCCGAGAGTGCTTCGCAATATGGAAAATTTGAAGTCTTGGGGGCTGATCGCTTGAATAGCGCAGTTACAAACTCAAGACCCGACAAAAAAGCCACATTGGTCATGGGGGCTGATTACTTAAAAGAAAGGTACAGCTACAATCTCATGATCCGGCAAGTAACAGAGCCACTGTATTCTTGGTTTCCTAGCTTAAGCTCGATGTGACTCGCGCTTATATGGCCTGATTGCTCACCTGTAAATTCAATCAGCCTGATGCCCATTGGGACTTGTCTGACCCTGTTTTTATCAGAGAAGAGGCGACAGGAAAAATCCATGCGAAAGCCGGCTTATAGTTCAAGAAAACCAAAAGGGTCATCTAAACCAAAGGATTTGTAGAACGACAGATAACGTTCACTAAAAAAGCAAATCCTCAGGGTGTACGTACACCATCAGAGTATGAAACTTAGAGAGCTCTAAGTAGCTGCAGGCAGCAGACCCGGCGCTTGGGGGCTACTCATCAGAAAAGTCAGTTATGCTCAAATTGCTATAAGTCCCAGGTTGTCGCGGGCTAGAATCCGGCACTTGGGGGCTACCCAGTTTGAAGCTATCGGTTCTCAAGGAAGACCCGGAACACTGCAAGCAGTAGATCCGACTCTTGGGGGCTACTCAGTTCGAAGATTTCTTGGTATTATAAATTCAAAGGCCTACAAGAAGACCCAGAACGCAGCAAGTTGCAGATCCGGCTCTTGGGGGCTACTCAGTTTGAAGCTCAAAAGCTATTAAAGTAAGAAATTTAAAGTCCCTGGTTGCTGTGAGCAACAACCCGGCACTTGGGGGATAGAGTCGGGAAGCAATATTCCCCGAAGTGAAGCATCAAAATCAATTTCGGATCTCAAGAATAAGCCGGAGGTTATAGCGCAGAGCATCCTTCAGCACGGCCTCCATATGAGTAGGTCTCATCAAATCCGGATCATGAATATCTGGAGCATCCTTCAGCATAGCCTCCGCATGAGCAGGCTTAATCAAGTCCGGGTCAGATGAACCCGGATTGAAGAAAAAAGATTATATGAGCTGGGACGCCAAGAAGAGTCGGCCCAATGATTTAACAGTATGACTCGGACTTTTAGTCCAAAGTATTTATCTTATTTCAGGAAATTAACCCGGATGATTGAGCCGTCGGCTCCATCCGGAACATGATGACCAAGATCAAGGTCACGAAGGAGAGCAAACCAAGCTCATATCCAAAGTCCTAGAGATGAAAGTCGCAAAGTGATGGCCGGGTTATGAACGGGCCACAGCAAGAGCCGGCCAAATTGATGCCCGAGAGCCTGCTTGCTTGATGATTGTTTTTTTTTTCAGATGATAACCCGGACAAAAGAAGTGACGGCTTCCCCAAGATTGTGCCCAAGAGTGCAATGCAAAGCAAGTCAATTATGATGTCCAAGTTATCCTGGGGGCTACCGTTGGGGGGATCATAACCCGGTAGGCCCACCGACATAGAAGACCAGCCGGCCTGGCAGGAAGCCTGGGCCGGATCAAGCATAAAGGAGATGGGCCGGGTTCCACGTAAGCCGGCGTGCGACGTGTGACTTAGCAAGCAAGTAAGGAAGGCTCTAGAAGACCCGGAGGCAATATGCATCACGGAGTCCAAGACTTGGAGGATACGAAAGACAAGACAAGTTAGAGTAGAACTCCAGTAGTCTTACCATGTAAACCAGGAGACCCGGATGTCTATATAAGCGGGCTCCTAGGTCATAGAGAGAGGGGACAATAAGTTAGAAGAGGTTAAGAGAGAGCTCCCAAGAGAGAGCTCCCACACCGGGTTCATCTAAACCCGGCGATCGCCATGAGCGCACCATGTAACATATTATCATATCAGTGACTTATAGCAAGACGTGGGGATCCTCCACCGAGGGGACCCGAACTTGGGTAAAAAACATCTTCTCCCCGTAGTGCTAGACAATCTCCTGAACACCAGAGTCGCCTTGCCCCTCATCTTCAAGTTACCTCCGGGTAACATCTGCCGTGACAATCCCACGACAATGACCCACACTTATATAAAGAAGGAGTGGATGGTATTATGCGAAGATGTGTTCCGGAGTATGAACAAAAAGAGATATTGAGAAAATGCCATAGTAGTGCTTATGGAGGACATCATGCTGGAGATAGAACTGCACAAAAGGTTCTACAATCAGGTTTTTATTGGACTACTCTCTTTAAAGATGCAAGAAAGTTTATTTTATCTTGTGGTGAATGTCAAAGAGTTGGTAATATCTCTAGACGTAATGAAATGCCTATGAATTATTCTCTTGTTATTGAACCATTTGATTGTTGGGGATTTGACTTTATGGGTCCCTTCCCTTCTTCAGAAGGTAATACTCATATACTTGTTGCTGTTAATTATGTTACTAAATGGGTAGAAGCTATACCTACTAAAAGTGCTGATGGTGAGACATCATTAAAAATGCTTCAAGATATTATTTTCCCTAGGTTTGGTGTTCCTAGATATCTCATGACTGATGGAGGTTCTCATTTTATTCATGGTGGTTTTAGAAAAGTTCTTGCTAAATATGGTGTTAATCATAGAATTGCTTCAGCTTATCATCCTCAAACTAGTGGGCAAGTAGAATTATCAAATAGAGAAATTAAATCTATCTTGCAAAAGACTGTTAATAGAACGAGGAAGAATTGGGCTAGTAAATTAAATGATGCATTATGGGCTTATAGAACTGCTTATAAAAATCCCATGGGTATGTCTCCTTATTAAACGGTCTATGGAAAAGCTTGTCACTTACCTTTAGAATTAGAACACAAGGCTTATTGGGCAGTGAGAGAACTAAATAGAGATTTTAAACTTGCCGGTGAGAAAAGATTACTTGATTTGAGTTCTTTAGATGAATGGAGAAGTGAGGCCTATGAAAATGCTAAACTCTTTAAAGAAAAAGTTAAGAAATGGCCTGATAGGAGAATCCTTAAGAGAGAGTTTCATGTTGGTGAGAAAGTTCTATTGTATAGCTCTCGTCTTAGATTCTTTGCAGGGAAATTACTCTCCAAGTGGGAAGGACCATATGTTATCGTGGAAGTGTTTCGTTCGGGTGCAATAAAAATTGCTTCACTTAAAGATGACTCTACACAAGTGGTAAATGGACAAAGACTCAAGCATTATATTTATGGAGATTCTTATAATGAAGATGTTGATATTATTCAAGCAAATACTCCGGAAGCTTTTATTAAAGAACATATTTCTGAGTCTGCAGAAGCTGAATTCGAAAAGGTACAGTTTCGGTAAGAAAAAGTTCGCGAATTTAATTTTGGAATATAGGATATTGGTTTTTAGAAAATATGGAAAAATACAAGACCAAAACGAGCACGAGACGGTGCCCGAGGCACCGCCATCAGGTACTGGCGCGGGCCCCAGCCTGGCGCGCCAGCACATGATGACAGAGCCTCGGAGTCCGTCTCCTACTCGATTTCGCCTTGTTACCTTCCTTTTGTTTCAAAACTTTTTGCTATATAACCCCCCGATCCCCCGAGGTCCGTATATCGTGTTTTCGACGTGTTTCTGTTTCGAGCTGTTTCTGCCAGATTTCAACCTTGGATCTAGAGCCATCATGTCTTCGTCCGAGCCCTCTAAGGACAGTTTCTTTGCAAACGTCGTCAACCCGTATTTAAACGAGTTGAAGATGCATCCCAAAGAGTTGCTGCTCAAGGAAGGGAAGGTACAAGTTGAAGACGTTCAGGGCCCTCAAGGAGAAGGGAGCATGGAGGACAAGATGAAGAGTCTGGAGCAAGAGGTCTTCAAATACAAGAAGATGGCGGAACGTGAGGTGGACATCATTCACCGGATCGTGGCTGAACTTATTGCCAAGCATGAGGAGGAGACTGCAAAACTTTGGGAGGACATCTTCTCACTCCATAAGACTACCAACAATCTCCAAGCGCAACTCTATGACGTTCAGAATCAAAACTGTGAGTATGAAACCAGGTTTAAACACATAAGTGCTGCTGCAAGTTTCAGGATACTCGAGACCAAGTCATCATTTGTCGATGGAGAGCCCCTACCTTGGAAATTTGATGAAGAAGACTCTTCACCAACGCCACCTCAGGAGTAATTCGTCATCAGTATTGGCATCTCCCTTAGCTTGTTCCAAGCTTGGGGGGAGTGCCGCGGTATCACACCATTATCTTTTATCTTTTACCTTTTACTAGTGTCATATCATGAGTAGGGAAGTTATCTTATATGATGGTTTGCAATGTGGAAGTATCTCTCTTTTAGTTGGTTATCTATCTATGTATCCCTTGTTGTGAGTTGCCGTTATGGAATATTAATGAGAAGTGCTATCATTTACTTTCTGCACACCTTAAGTGTGCAACTTCTATCATATATGATTGAGCCTGTTATTAGTATTTGCATCACTTTGGGAACATATAGTAAATCTTTTGGTTTTGGCAAACTTAGCATTGGTCAGTAGCTACAATGCTTTGAGACTGGTCAGGATGGGAATGGGCCGGCCCGGACCTGGCCTTGGACCTGGCCCCAATGGCCTCAAGGCCAATCTGAGGGGCCATGGGTCGGCCCATTCCAAAATGGCTTTGGCCCCAGTGGCCCAAAGGGTATTTTGGGTCGGCCCAAAATCTGACTGTAATTTAATCGTTTCAAATATCTTTCGGCTTTATTTACATATAGTTAAAATCCAGAAACAGTGTGACAACACAACAAGAAAAATTACAACAAAACACATCAGTCATATCAGGACATCAGTACATCAGGAACATAAAGAAGCTAGCCAACATCACGACTCAAGATCACGATCAAAATTATGACCACACGGCAAGAAAAATCGCCATCAGCCAATCCTCGTGAGTACGAATATTCAGAGCAAATTACAAGCACGTAGCAAATACCAGGAATGTAAATGACAACATCTTCGGCACGACTAAATGTCCAATCGGAAGGACTCATTCCTCTGCAGCTAGCAAACATCAGGACTTGACATATAAAATTTTCCATGACTATGCTTCAGAAGTCGACGATTACTGTCCGTTAATCCCACTCGGTCCGGTGTCCTGATCATCTGCATTATTTTACATAGCAACATCAAGTGTATGTATATATGAAAGAGATGCAGATACATGTAGGAATTGCACATTGCAGACTTCACTTATATGCAAACTGCAAGCATACATCAAGTTGCCTAAGCATGCAGAACTTCACACTACATGGCAGCTGTGCACCTGGTACTAACTAGCAAAACAACTATACTAGGTCGTCACACAGTATTATAGCATTGATATTCAGTTACACGTTGACAAACAGCTACTAGTCCAGGTTGTTGTGCCAAACATAGATCAGAACACACAATGCATGACAGACAGAGGCATGAAACAACTACTAGACAGAGCATGAGCCATTTAACTTCTCAGCACTCATTCTACATGTTCTGCACTATTAAGCAACAGTCCAATTACGCCTGATGCAGTTTAGTAGTAATTCAGAGTGAACTTTGCACGAATGGTGGTGCTCAGTTTTCAGTTCAGAGCGAGACGGCCTAGCATTCTGTTTACAAGAGTCTTAGCGATGACCTGAACATCAACTTAACCTTCAGCAGCCATAGCTTTTTCAGCCAGTACAGTTCGATCCTCTTCCGCTTGAGCAGTACAAGGATGAATTTACTAACATCGAGGGGAGAGCAGAGGGACTCACATGGTGATGCTGGTGGAGATCTCCGGGTAGAAGAAGTAAACGATGGAGTTGAGGCTGGCGAGCGCGTAGAGCTTGAGCTCCTCCGTCGGCTCCTAGAGATCAATGGCCTTTATGGCGGCGGGAACGGCGGCGGTGAGTCAGGGACCAAGAACGGGGGGCGCGGTGAGAACGTGAGGCGGCGGCGATTAGTACATGTGGGGCGGCCGGCGGCGGCGCTACTAGGGCATGGGGACGGCCGGCGGCGGCGACTAGGCATGGGAGATCGGCGGCGGCGACAGAGTAAAGTTGGGTCGACCCGTGTGATCCGTCGGGTCACACGGAGCCGGCTCCGTTTGACCCAATTGTGAATAAGGCCGACCCGTTTGCCCCATTGGCCTCAAAATACTGGGCCGGGTCAGTGACCCAGCGGGCCGACCCAGACCAATCCCATCGTGAGAGACTGGGGAGAAAAAGGAACTACATGTAGACATATTATTCAATGATTTTTCTCACTTGTACCTAATAAGTTTAGTATTCACAATTTAAAATTGTTTGTGCTTTCAAGTAAGAATTGCATGATTATTCTTTACTACATGTATTTTTGTTTGTATCCTTCAACTCTTATGCTTGCTACCCAACCTTGCTAGCCAAAGACCCGTATCGAGAGGGAATGCTTCTCATACATCCAAACCTTCAGCCAAAACCCTTGTCATTTGTGTCCACCATACCTACCTATTATGTGGTATTTTGCGCCACTCCAAGTAAATACTTCATGTGGTACCTTTATTCAAAACTATTATCCTTTATTTGTGTCAATGTTTATTAGCTCATGAGGAAATAATAGTTCAGTTTGTTATCTTCCATGCTAATTAAGTAACCCTTGACTTGCATGCTCCATCTGCTCGTCACTAATATTGCAAAGAGCTGGTTAGACCACTATAATATCAAAAATGTTGAGAAAATTAAAAAATAGACACTCCTCCATGGTTTGAGATTGATTGGTGGGCACCCGAAGATTCGGTTAGCCATGGTTTGTGAAAGCAAAGGTTGGGAGGAGTGTCAAGTTATATAAATAAAGTGCATATTATAAATGCCTGTTACTAAACAATTCGGAACCGCTCTCAACTTGCTTAGTATGGAAGATAACAAGAACTCTATTACCATTCGTTGACAACGACAAACACCGCTCAAAAACTTACTTTCATGCTCTCTATATGATTTCAAAACCTATAAAACTAAAATCTCTAGCACATGCTTGTATCTCTGCTTCCCTCTGCGAAGGGCCTATCTTTTACTTTATGTTGAGTCAGTAAACCTATCTCCTTCTATCTTAAGCAAGCATTTGAGTTGATTGTGATTCAACCATTTATACATTTGTATTGTTAATCATGTCTTTTATTCTTCCTTGTTTAGCACATTGTTGTTACCTAATAAATATAACTTTTGGAGTTAGCAACTAATAAAGAGGGCTGTTTTGTAGAGTAAGCTCAATATGTTTATTGTTCTCTGACCAAGAACGAAGTTTGCCAACACCAACTATGGTTTTCTCTATGTACCTTATTGTGATTTCCCTTTACTTGTTACAAGTTGAGTTATATGAACGAAGTTGATATCTAAGATGATTTGTGTATTAATATATGTGATGCTTCTTGTCCGTATATTCTTTATCGACACTTCACTCCATAAACCTGTGGTCCTGTTTACTGAGTTCAGCTTTCGCTTGGGGACAAGCGAGGTCTAAGCTTGGGGGGAGTTGATACGTCCATTTTGCATCACTATTTTATATCATAATTTACTGTTATTCATTGATATATTTCATATTTGGAGATGATACTTATGTTATTTCATCTATTTTGCATGTTTGATGATTATTGGAGGATGAATCACCGGAGTCTGAATTCTGCTGGAAAAAGCACCGACAAGATACAATATTTGCGAAGCTCAGAAAACAAAACCAACAATATAGAAGTTCCTATTTTTCCAGATGACGAAGCGAGCCAAAAGGGGAGAACCAGGTGGGCCCCAGGGGGCCCACATGAGGTCCCGGCGCAGCTCCCCTTGCTGCCGCGCCAGCACCCTGTGAGGCCGCCCTGGCCCACCACTGGCAGCGCCCTTTCGCGTACTTCATCCCCCGAAAAACCTAAGACTCGGGGGATCGACCAGAAACAGAGCCGCCGCCTCCACGAGGCGGAAACCACCGAGAAAGAAAAGCTCTCCGGCAGTTGAAAAGCTGCCGGGGAAATCCCTTCCTGGAGGGGGGAAATCGTCGCCATCGTCACCGTCATCGAGCTACACTTCATCGGGATCATCATCACCATCATCTCCACCGCCGGCACCGTCATCTACACCGCTCCACTCCGTTCCCGCTGTAACATCTAGGGCTGAACCTTGTGCATTTGATAGGGGAAACTCTCCCGGTGTTGATTACTATTGTTATTGATGCTATTGGGTGGAACCGTTGAATTAAGGTTTATGTTCAGATTGTTATCCATCATTATATCACCTTTGATCATGTTCCAAATGATGTGTTGTGAGTAGTTCGTTTAGTTCTTGAGGACATGGGAGAAGTCTAGATGTTAGTAGTGAACTATGTTGAGTAATATTTAATGGTTTGATATTTAAGTTGTGGTGCTATTCTTCTAGTCGTGTCATGTGAACGTCGACTTGATACGTCTCAAACGTATCTATAATTTCTTATGTTCCATGCTTATATTATACCAATTGCTACATGTTTTATATACACTTTGCATTGTTTTATGCATTTTCTGGGACTAACCTATTAACAAGATGCGATAGTGCCAGTTCCCTGTTTTCTGCAGTTTTTTGGTTTCAGAAAACCACTTAAGGAAATATTCTCGGAATTGGACGAATTTAATACCAAAGTCCCTATTTTTCACGGGAGGTTCCAGAACACCGAAGACCTAACGGAGAGGGGCCACTTCTGGCCGCGCCAGCACCTGATGACGGGGCCTCGGCCCTACACCGCCTTCGCCCTTTCGCCTATTTAAAGCCCCCGACAATACAAGACCTAAAACCCGAACATTTTACCACGAAACATTACAGAGCCGCCGCCGTCACCAACCCTAGTTCGGGAGGGTTCAGAAGCTCTTCCCGGCACCCTGCCGGAGAGGGGAATCATCACCGGAGGGCTCTACATCACCATGCCCGCCTCCGGACTGATGCGTGAGTAGTTCATCCTTGGACTACGGGTCCATAGCAGTAGCTAGATGGTTGTCTTCTCCTATTGTGCCATCATGTTTAGATCTTGTGAGCTGTCTATCATGATCAAGATCATCTTTATGTAATGCTACATGTTGTGTTTGCTGGGATCCGGTGGATATTGAATACTATGTCATTTGCTTCATAATATATCATGTTGTGTGTTGTTTATGATCTTGCATGCTCTCCGTTGCTAGTAGATGCTCTGGCCAAGTAGATGCTTGTGACTCCAAGAGGGAGTATTTATGCTCGATAGTGGGTTCATGTCTCTATTTAATATGGGGTAGTGACTGCAAGCTCTAAGATTGTAGATGTACCGTTGCTACTAGGGATAAAACAGTATTACTTTGTCTAAGGATAATTGTATTACTTACATTACACACTTTGCCTAATGCAATAATCTGTTGCTTGCAACTTAATACTGAAAGGGGTGCGGACGCTAACCGGAAGGTGGATTATTACTCATAGATGCGGTTTGAACGGTCTATGTATATTGCTGTAATGCCCAAATGAATCTCATACTAGACATCATGACATTAGTATATGCATCATTATGCAGCTCTTTATATCAATTGCCCAGCTGTAATTTGTTTACCCACATGTATGATATTATTATTATTTATGGAGAGACACCACTAGTGAACTGTGGACCCCGGTCCTTTTCTTTAAACTGATAATACAACCAACTGCAAACTGCTTTCTTTCATTATCTGCAAACATCATCTTCCACACCATACGTTTAATCCTTGTTACAGCAAGCCAGTGAGATTGACAACCTCACTGTTGAGTTGGAGGAAAGTTTCTTGATTGTGTTGTGCAGATTCCACCTCCCTGCAACAGCACTTTTCTGGCGCCGGGGAGACCTTCGTTGTGTTCTTCATCTCCTACTGGTTCGATAACCGTGGTTTCATAACTGAGGGAAACTTGCTACTACGCTCATCACACCTTCCTCTTGGGGTTTTCCAACTCCTCACACCCGTGAGCATCAAGCAAATTTTCTGGCGCCGTTACCGGGGAGATCAAGACAAATCTGCAAGGGGAGTCTCTCACTTCCCAATCTCTTTACTTTGTTTTTGTCTTGCTTAGTAAAATTTTATTTCCTGTTTAGTTTGCTATTAAATATCAAAAACACAAAAAAAAAATAGTTACTTGCATTTTATTTACTTTGTTATTATCTTGTTTGCTTCTTATTATCAAAAACCCAAAAAAATTTGTTACTTGCATTAATATTTATATTTCGGTTTGCTTTTAAATTTTGCTAAAATGACTACTGCTGAGAATACTAAGTTGTGTGACTTTACTAGCACCAACAATAATGATTTTATATGCACACCTATTGCTCCACCTGCTTCCAAAGCAGAATTCTTTGAAATTAAACCTGCTTTGCTAAATCTTGTCATGAAAGAGCAATTTTCTGGTGTTAGTTCTGATGATGCTGCTGCCCATCTAAATAATTTTGTAGAACTTTGTGAAATGCAAAAATATAAGGATATAGATGGGGACATTATAAAACTGAAATTATTTCCTTTCTCCTTGAGAGGAAGAGCTAAAGAATGGTTACTTTCATTGCCTAGGAATAGTATTGATTCTTGGATTAAATGCAAAGATGCTTTTATTGGAAAATACTATCCTCCTGCTAAGATCATTTCCCTAAGGAGTAGCATTATGAAATTTAAGCAATTTGATAATGAACATGTTGCTCAAGCTTGGGAAAGAATGAAATCTCTGGTTAAGAATTGCCCAACCCATGGACTGACTGCTTGGATGATCATCCAAACCTTCTATGCAGGACTAAATTTTTCTTCAAGAAATTTATTGGATTCGGCTGCTGGAGGTACTTTTATGTCCATCACTTTGGGGGCTGCAACAAAACTTCTGGACAATATGATGGTTAATTATTCTGAGTGGCATACTGAAAGGACTCCTCAAGGTAAGAAGGTAAATTCTATTGAAGAAACCTCCTCTTTGAGTGAAAAGATTGATATGATCATGTCTATGCTTGTGAATGGTAAATCTCATATGGATCCTAATAATGTTCCCTTAGCTTCTATAGTTGTACAAGAAGAGCATGTTGATGTGAACTTCATTAAAAATAATAATTTCAACAACAATGCCTATAGGAACAACTATGGTAATAATAACTACAAGCCCTATCCTCCTAATAATGGTAATTCTTATGGTAATTCTTATAGCAATAATAGGAATACCTCCTCTGAACTTGAAAGATTTTATCTCTACACAAACTTCCTTTAATAAAACTGTTGAGGAAAAGCTTGGGAAAATTGATATTCTTGCCTCTAAAGTTGATAGTCTTGTTATTGATATTGATCTTTTAAAATCTAAAGTCATGCCTAATGATACTAATGAGAGTAAGACCCTTGCTAAAATTAATGCTATCCAAGTTCGAATTGATGAAAATGTTAGGATGATGGCTGAATTGCATGCTAGATGGGAAAGAGAGGAAGAATTAGCTAAAGATGATGATATTGTTAGAATTTGCACCATTACTACTACTGAAAATAATGTTACTTCACATGCTAGTAAGCCTCCTACTATTAATGGTAAAATAATTGGTGTTGGCAATGTTTCTTCTACTACTTCCAAATGTTTAAAATTGCCTAAAACTCCTAAAACTATGCTCGATAAAAGTGCTGAAATTTTTAAGACATAGGAGATAATTGTCCCATTACTTTTGATGATAATGAATTTGATTATGATAATTGTAATATCTCTGAAGTTATTAAGTTCTTGCAAAATCTAGCTACAAGTCCTAATGCTAGTACTTTAAATATGGCTTTTACTACACATATTACAAATGCTCTCATTAAAGCTAGGGAAGAGAAATTAAAACTTGAAGCTTCTATCACTAAGAAGTTAGAAGATGGTTGGGAGCCCATCATTAAGATAAAAGTGAATGAATTTGATTGCAATGCTTTGTGTGATCTTGGTGCAAGTGTTTCTTTTATGCCTAAGAAACTTTATGATATGTTTGACTTGCCACCTTTTTTGAACATTGCTATTTGGATATTTTTCTTGCTGATAATGCTTTTAAGAAACCTTTGGGGAGAGTTAATGATGTTCATGTCATGGTTAATAATAACCTTGTCCCCGTTGATTTTATTGTCTTGGATATTGAGTGCAACCCCTCTTGTCCTATTGTTTTGGGAAGACCTTTCCTCCACACGGTTGGTGCTATTATTGATTTGAAAGAAGGAAATATAAGGTACCACTTCCCACTTAAGAAAGGTATGGAACACTTCCCTAGGAAGAAGGTGAAGCTACCTTTTGATTCTATTATTCATACAAACTATAATGTTGATGCTTCTTCTCTTGGAAACACTTGAGTTTTGCTTTTTGTGCCTAGCTGAAAGGCGTTAAAGAAAAGCGCTTATGGGAGACAACCCAATTTTTATTCCTCTTATTTTATTTTCTTGAGTCAAGGAACATGCTTACCTCTGTAGCAATTCATTTGTATATTTACTTTATTGCATAGTTGTGCCAAGTTAAGCCTCTAGTAGAAAGTTGATGCTAGATTTGGATTCCTGCGCAGGAACAGTTTTCTGCTGTCCACCATTTAATTCGTTAGAATTCACAGAAACATCAAAATGACCTGGGATTTTTTGTGCGTGATCCTCAGATATGTATGCAACTTTCATTAGTTTTGAGTTTTCTGATTTGAGCAAGTTAAGTGCCTCTAAAAAATTCGTCTTTATAGACTGTTCTGTTTTTGACAGATTCTGCCATCTATTTTGCATCGGTTCTTTTGCTGTTTTTGAATGGATCTTTTTGTTCCATAAAATTCCAGTGGCTGTAGCTAATATCCAGTACCATGATAATGATTGTCTCCATACAGGATATGAGAATTTTTGATTATGCACTAACCCTCTAATGAAGTTTACTTTGAGTTTGGTGTGGAGGAAGTTTTCAAGTATCAAGAGAGAGGATGATATGATGTGATCAAGAAGATGAAAGAGCCTAAGCTTGTGGATGCCCCCGTGGGTCACCCAAGAATATTTCAAGAAGACTCAAGCGTCAAAGCTTGGGGATGCCCAAGGCATCCCCTTCTTCATCAACAACTTATTAGGTTATCTCTAGTGAAACTATATTTTAATTCCGCCACATCTTATGTGCTTTACCTTGAGCGTCTGTTTGTTTTTATTTTTTCTTTTGTTATTTTTGTTTTCTGACTAAAATGGATCCTAGCATTCTTGTGTGGGAGAGAGACACGCTCCGCTTTTTCATTTGAATACTCCTATTCTTCACTTATACTTGTTGAGTATTCTTCTATAGCTACTGTAATACTTTCAGCTCTTATTTTTCATGCACCTCTTGTTCAGAGCTGTTAGTTCTCATATGTTATACTCTCTTGGTTTATTGTTAAATACTTGGAGAGTTTATGTTTTAAATAAGTTGATTGGTGTTTGGTTAAGAACAGAAAATGTTAAATGTGGTAGATGGTATAACTAAATGATACATAATCTTGTAGATCATTAAATTGTGTCACTTGAATCATTCATGTTGTTTTGAGATATTAATATGCTTAATGGTAAAACATGATGGTTTAGTAAAGTGGAATGATTAATGGTTGGTCTAGAAAACTTGAAGCTGTGCCACACTAAATATCCAGTTGATAGCATAATGATATATGACTTCTAATGTTAAAAACAACCGTAATGACTTTGTGTTATGCGCTACGGTCGGGGTCCCAACAGTGACTTGTTCATTTGCCACAGTCCCTCATGGAGTGATTTTCATTATGCCTTGTAAGATCATATTTCTAGTTGGAATCTTTTTGCTTGTGAGTTCTAAAGCTGCGGTTTTCATGGCACTTCCACCACCATATTTGCTAGCCTCTTCGGTACTTTGCATTGCCCTTTCTCACATTGAGAGTTGGTGCATACTTCGCGGGTACATCCAAAACTCGTGGGAGATCTTCATCATGTTCTCCTACACATAAGCCAAATATCTTCCTCAGAACATCCACCATACCTACCTACTACAGCATTTCCATAACTGTTCTGAGATATATTGCCATGCAACTTTCATCTTACATTACATGACTTGTTGTCATTTATCATTTATATATTGCTTTGCATGATTCTATATAGCTGATGTGTGGTTTTACCCATGTTACGCTAGATCATTGCATATCCTGCTACACTGGCAGAGGCACCGTTTCATACATTATGTTTTACCATGTTACGCTAGATCATTGCATATCCTGCTACACTGGCAGAGGCACCGTTTCATACATTATGTTTTATTCCTTATGAGGTCCTTGTATCAAAAGTGTGTTGTCATATTAGAATGTTTGCCCCTAAAAGTGAAAAGAGCCATGGAGGCCATCGAAAAGAGAAACAGAAAAAAAAGGAAGAAAGAATAAAAAGGGGGCAACATTACTACTCTTTATCCATACTTGTGCTCATGTTATAGCACCTGTAATATTCATAGTCATCATTTGTGCTCATGTTTAGAACCTTTACTCCATATGAGAGAGTTTTCATGTTTTACTTGCATAACTATGTGGGGAACTTCACATTATAGAACTTGGCTTGTATATTCCAATGATGAGCCTCCTCAAAAGTGCTCTAGGTTTTCATGAGCAAGCAAGTTAGATGCACCCCCACTAGTTCCATTGGAGAGCTTTCATACACTTATAGCTCTATGTGCATCCGTTGTGTGGCAATCACTACTCCTTGCATAGCTTCGATTGTAAGACTCCCTCTTGTCTAATGATCACTTTCAGCTTTGTGAGACTTTCTTCCGTTGGCCTTCCAAACCCCCCTTATTATTCTTTTAGCCACAACATCCTGGTGCCAGGAACCAACGCTGAACACTTGCTTGTTTTTGAGTGAACAAATAGAGAGATGATCTTCTACGTGCATATTGTTATTGCTTGACTTGATCCTTTTACAAAGTTGTCATGAGTGTTTGATTCATTAGATGATTATATTGTTATTCTTGAAGCTTAAATCATCTTTAATATCTACTTTGCACGGTTGATTGTTCTCTAGTACTAATTCATTGAAAGTTTTGCTTTGTTCTTCCTACTTGTTTATTCATTACTCATTTGATATCAATATAAACTACAGCTTTTATTCATTTGATCTCAGTTTACATACATTACATTATTATATGATCAAGATTGTGTGAAAGCATGTCACTTCAGAAATTATTCTTGTTATCGTTTTACCTACTCGAGGATGAGTAGAACTAAGCTTGGGGATACGTCTCAAACGTATCTATAATTTCTTATGTTCCATGCTTATATTATACCAATTGCTACATGTTTAATATACACTTTGCATTGTTTTATGCATTTTCTAGGACTAACCTATTAACAAGATGCCACAGTGCCAGTTCCCTGTTTTCTGCTGTTTTTGGTTTCAGAAAACCACTTAAGGAAATATTCTCGGAATTGGACGAATTTAATACCAAAGTCCCTATTTTTCACGGGAGGTTTGAAGGGGATCGCAGGCAGAAAACAAAAATTTTCCTAACCGCGATAACCAAAAACTAGCCAAGATCTATACTATGCAGATATAGTAGTACGCAGGGGGGGGTCGGTATACACACCTCTTGTAGACCGAAAAGCGGGGATTACGCTCCCGCACAAGCGTTGACGACGTAGACGCCGTAGCCGACCTCAAGGTCGCGGAGAACTTGGCGCGACGAAGAAGACGATGACGCGGCGATGTCGGTGAAACCGACGACGACCTTGTGGCCGTATGGAGGAAGCAGACCTCCAGCACCAATAGTGTGGCACCTCGCAGGGCGTTACACACATACGGTGAAGCCGACGAACTCCGGGCCCGATCCAGGGACGAGCAGCGGAAGACTGGGACCGGAAGACCAGCAGCACGCCAGCGGGCTATGGTGGAGAGAGAACTCTCATCCTCCTCGGCGCAACTCCGACAAAGGGAATCACGAGATCGAGGAGAAATTGAGAATTAATTGGATGAATTAAAAGGCCAGGGGTGCCCCTTCTTATATAGGCTCCCGGGGGGAGCCAACCTTGCCAGCCAGGCAATGTGGGACTATCCCACATGCCTGGTTCGGCCAAGGACAGCCGCCGGCCCTAGGTGGGCCCCATTTGGCCCACCTAGGCCGGCCCTCCCCCAATCCGAAGCCCTGGGGGGACTTTCCCCCCCTCATGGGCCTTCTTTCCACCAGAAGGCCCATTTAGGGAAATCAGCCTTTAAAAATTCGAAAATAAATATATAAAATCATATTTAAATATTAATTACACTAATTAATATCAAACATATTATATATAATTTATTCTAGCTCCGAAAACTATTTCGTCGCTGCCCGATCTCCATCGGACCATTCCCGGGTCGTTCCCGGTCTCTCTTTTCCTATTTTTCTCTTCCGGTAAAATGTCGACTCCCCTTAAGTGTGATACCCTAGCGGTTCGATTATCTCACCAGACATGATCGAGACTCCTCTCTGATCAATGACTAATTCGTGGACCGAGGATACCCAGAATTAATCCCTGCGAGATAACGAATACTTTACCTATCGAACCTGGACGTCTGAGTCTTAAACCTTTTGCCATAGCGATACTTAGAGTGTCCGAGACTCATTCATAGATATCTCCATACCTAGCTTGATCTCGTTACCGACAACACTATCTTCTACTCGTCTATGATATTATGTCAGCTGGTGACCTAGTCACATGTTTGCAAACTCATTTGACATAATTTCACCGAGTGGGCCCTAGAGTATCTATCCTGCTATGCGGACTGGCAAATCCCGCTCTTGATCCGCCGTCTCAACATACTCCTTTCCGACACCCGAGAGGGACACCTTTATTGTCACACTATATAAATATGACGTTTGATGCAATCAAAGTGTCTTCCAGGAATAGCAATAAGAGTAGATCTCACGGTCGAAGGTGTAATGACTACGTCCTACAAATATTGGGTATGTCCATCACATCGTTCTACCAACGACATGACTTCATTGTCAACTGACATAAATGTCACATGATCGGGAAACCTCGATCATCAATTGCCCAATGAACTAGTCAAGTAGAGGCTACTAGGGACCTGGTTGTTTATCTACCACACATGTATTGATGTTTCTGCTTAATACAGTTATAGCATGGTATAAAACATATAATGAACAATTGGAATATGACTAATAAACTATCTTTATTAAGTGCCTCTAGGGCATATTCCCTTCAGTCTCCCACTTGCACTAGAGTAACACTTAATCTAGTTTACAACTTGGTAAAAGCTCAACACCCATAGCATCTTGGTGCATGCTTGTCTCGTGGAAGAGGAATACAGTCAACAGATTTCACACATTGAGACCTATATGTGCTTTGCAACACTTCTATGTCACCTAGTTTGACATCATCCCGTATCTTACGATGACGGTGAAATATATCCTAGTGGATGGAGTGAGACTCGAACATTCGCGTAGCATGGGCCTTAAAAGTCTAAGAGATCTATTAAGGGGACCACATACGCTCGGAAAACTGCTCAGTCCAATCACACTTGCTACTTCTGAAGTTGCCATATATTTCTATACCTATGTAGATTATGCAACAGTGCATTCATATGCGACTTCGCAAACTAACCATGTCTTTCTTCAAAATAAAGGACATCTCCTATATGAGATTTCTAGTTGTATGGGCCAGTGTAATAACTTGCATCATCGTAACCTCTTTACGGCAAGTTGTCTTTCACTCTTTCCCTTTACCAGAAAACATATCTTCAGTTCTCACAGACACTGAAAAATATACTTAACGTTTGTTCATTGATCCACACAAGGATCACTCTAGAACCCGTTCTTCAACCAAGAACTTGGGTCACACTAAGTCGAGCTTTCAATCTGATAGCATCTATGTCTGATACATAGAGAATGTCGAACATCATTTGCTATCACTGAAAATGCCAAGATAAACTTAATATTTCACCTAGTCATACAAGTAAGAACCATTTTCTTCGCTTGTTCTATTCTGAAACACTTCAGAATCTTAACTTAGGAAATATTCCGACCTAATGTTATTAAGCCCCTACTGATCTATACAATTATAAATCGGATGCCTAATACTCCTAACTTCATTCATAGAAAATTTAATCACTTAAATAATCCTTTACACTCTACTAGAGGATCTGTGTCATTCAATATGTCGTTACATACAAAATCACGAATGACACCTAGCTCCCACTCAAATATGCCTTCCGCATATAAGATCAAGAAAAGCTACTTTGCTCCCACTCACTTCTTTGCAAATGTAGGTTTCTTCAACTATTTTGGACAACTCCAAAATCCTTTGATCACATCATCAAAGTGAAGATTCCAGCTCCGATATGCTTACTTCAGCCCCTGAATGGACATCTGAAGTTTGCATACATGTTTAGCATCCTCAGGATCATCAAACCATTTTATTGTACTAATTACAACTCTTTCTTAATCAGACCATTAAGAAACATGGTTTCCTTATCCATCTATCAATTTCTTAATTTGAAATTGTAGTAATTGCTAAACGACCCCGAATAGATTTAGGCTTCGCCACTTGAGACAAAATCTCGTTGTGGTCAACTTTTGAATCTGTCGGAACTGTTTCACGACAAATCGATCCTTATCAGTGTCTATTCTCTCATAAAATTCCATATTCCATTAACAGCCTAGATGCCATCAAGAAGATCTCCCAAGTCATTACCTGGTAATCGTACATGGATTTTATATCGGATCATATATGACTCATAGTCATTTCTCGGACTTAGGTCTACCATCTCTTCTTCGTAGTTCGTAGGTCCGTCATATTCCATTAATATGACCTTTCATAACAAGATTGTCGTACCACACAATGTGGAACACAACCTCGCACGCCTACGTTCTCAGTATGAGCTCAGAGCATCATGATCTTAATCATCAGCTTCTTTCAAGTTGAGGAGCATGACACCGGAAAACACTTTCCGCTGCGCCACTCTGATGTCTGGAGAGGAAGTTCATTAACTTCGTCTTGCTCTACTTTCCTTCCCACTTATACCCTTGGACAAGAAACTATTTCTTTTGCAAGGCATATTCCGGCAACGTTTTTGCCTATGTCGTGAGACATGTACCCAACTAATTCTTTAGGTACGGTATACTACAAAGACTTATCCATTTTAGGTTTGATCACATCAAAACACTAAATTGCTGAAACGACAATCTAGGCCAAAAGCCATCACTCATATGGTATTGTCTCCATGGATTTAAATGGTTTCCCTATTATCTAACGTGAATGCTATGTTTCTACCATACTACTCCAATGATCACAATAATTCGGTAAGAGATTTATTTACCACACACTATCCGATAGGGTGCGATTACGACGTCCTAACATACCATAACACTATGGTATTCCATCCGACGTAATTTGTGGAACTCTTCTCACAAGTCTTACAATGATATGCCAACATTATAACTCAAATCTTTATTTCCTCGATCTGTATCGCGGGAATTTGATTTTCTTTTTAAATTTATTTCCTACTTCATTCTGAACTTGTTTGATCGAATCAAAATTTTCAGACCAACATTTCCTAAGTGGATATCCGTATATCTACTCGGAATATTCATGAAGTCTAGGAAACAAAGACTTCCACTATACGTTAAAGTACTTCATTGATTCACATACACCCATATGCATGATTCTCAACAAGTTATACTCAAACGTTCATTGAAGCTTACGAAATAAAGATCTCCACTACACGTTAATTTCTTCATTGATCCACATACATCAAAATGCATGATTTATCAATAAGTTATATGCCCGCTTTCCGAAAACGGTGTCTTAGTTATCTTGCAAGTGTCAAAAGATCATATCTAAGGACTTGTAGATCCATCCGTATGGAGCTTGTTCATTGACTATAACATAGACATAACTTAAACGGTAGTGCCACACGAATGTGGTGTCTCTATTAAGTCTGTATCATTTGGCATTATTATTATGAATGTGGGAGCTTCTACCATCTAAATTCAAATCGGCATATGATCATTACTTCATAAATATAGGACAACGAATTTGTCACTAACATATATGAACAATTGTCTCGCTAGAGGAGACACACTTATAACGATCATACTAACAGGCGATCATAAAGAATTTATTCAAATGGTAGATCTAGAGGGAGAGTGTCTATGGCCATCACAACAATTGGTCTGCTATTATCAACACGCAATGTCGCCTCATCCTTTCAAGCTACTCAAGCAGTAAACCTGGTTTTCATAAAACATGACTAGTATCAAAACTTAGTCACTACTGCGAGTACTTGCTTAGGTAAAACATTCATAACATGTATATCATATATACACCATCATTATTGATGACTTCCCGGCGATCTGTTTCATCTTCTTGATACTTCCAACGTAATCAAGAACCATAAAGGTGAACGATTCCCCTTTGCATGACATAGTCTATGACAAAGCATTTGCACCTGGCAACGTCGTCTGTCATCCAGTGATCGAGCTGAGCGAGGCATCTCAATGTCATCAAGTATGACCAATGTCATCAAGTATGACTGCCACGTGCTCCTTCAATGTGTGTATTCTCTTCCATCTTGGTTGAGAAGACAATCAGTCAACGTACTGATAAACTTCATCAACCCAACTTTAGGTGTACCCCGAGTTTAGCGATCATCTCATATGTTCGCGATCTAACAACTCGTACACATCGTTGGTTCTCTATGGAGGAGATCATAGCATACACTGGACTATGATGATATCATCCGCACAAAAACTTGATAATCCAAATTATCCTTTTGTTAGCGGAATCTCCGGGTTTATCTCCTAGCGGGTATTGTATCACAAAGAGCTAACGGTTTAAACAAGGAGTATCCTCAAGCTAAAGTATAAAACTATGAAGTTTGGACCCAACCTTTTAAGTTTCTCAATCGCAGGATTGTGCCTAATTTTTAAAGAAGGCTATTACACTGGTTAATATCTACAAAGGTTTTGCAAAACAGACTTTGTTCATTATAAAATAGTGTTCAAGTTTTAATAAAATAAAACTATCAGAACTCCCACTCAAAACGACATCCCTCTAATCGTCTTAGTGATTACACGACCCCCATCCATTGTGCAACCCCTCATCGTCAGAGCCGGCAACACAACTTCAAAGGTGGACATCGAAATGTCGATCACAACAACTTTGTGACTCATGCTCGACCTTTCGGCCTCCGTGTTCCGAGGCCATATCTGCATATGCTAGGCTCGCCACAATAACCTTCAACGAACGCGCGTGCAACATGGCTTACACCCACTGTATGCGAACGACGATATGTCTGACACCCGATCATCACGGCCTGCGTCATAACGTAGAACTTTCTTGGTGGTGCACGTCGAAGGAAGAACACTAGTGGTATTTTGGAGGGATCATCTTATATTACTACCGCCGTGTAACTAATATATAATCACACAATATAAGATGCACACAAAACATCAAAATGTAATGCGATGTGACATGGTCCTTGCGCCGGTGGTCTCCTTCGCGCCAACAGTTCATAAACAATTTAATAAACCTACCTTGACCATATCACATTGCCCCTGCAAAATAAAGTTAGACGCTTCTACTTTATCTTTTGCATATTTTACGTGGCTTGGGGCTGTCGTAAATAGAACCGCTTTATACCTACGAACCTATGACCACAACAACGATCCAATAATTGCATGTTTAAGCATCCCTTTCGGGCCTTCCATTGAAAATGCAAGACCAACTAAAGAGAGAGAAACTGACACCCGCCAGCCACAGATACGGTACAAGCCGTATGTCAGTAGTGGAACCAGTCTCGCGTAAGCGTACGCGTAAAGTCGGTCCGGGCCGCTTCATCAACTCGATGCCGCTGGAATCACAAGTGCACGCTAGAGGGTAGCAAATAACAGGAACGTTGCCCCCGTGCAGAACACGGGTTCTAACAGCGTACAGCTATATCTACGATAGATCGGCTCTGATACCACTGAAGGGGATCGCAGGCAGAAAACAAAAATTTTCCTAACCGCGATAACCAAAAACTAGCCAAGATCTATACTATGCAGATATAGTAGTACGCAGGGGGGGTCGGTATACACACCTCTTGTAGACCGAAAAGCGGGGATTACGCTCCCGCACAAGCGTTGACGACGTAGACGCCGTAGCCGACCTCAAGGTCGCGGAGAACTTGGCGCGACGAAGAAGACGATGACGCGGCGATGTCGGTGAAACCGACGACGACCTTGAGGCCGTATGGAGGAAGCAGACCTCCAGCACCAATAGTGTGGCACCTCGCAGGGCGTTACACACATACGGTGAAGCCGACGAACTCCGGGCCCGATCCAGGGACTGTGGGGACCCCGGACTAGCTGTCCGAAATACCCGATTATGCTTAACACAACGATCCCGTGATCAGTCTGTCGTTGCACATAATCCGAATCGAATACCAAAGTTTACATCCATTACAATACCGAATAAAGTCTTACATAAATGGTCCTTTAGACCCAGTCCTACATAGGTGCCTTCTAGGGCCAAATCAACATGAAGCAGCGGAACTCAAAACGTAGTAGACATCCAAAAACTAACGATAACCCGACAGGCAGTCGACTTGAGAAGATCCTTAGTTGGCGTAGATGTCGCCGTACTCCTCCTGGGCGTAGTACTCCTCCATGTCTGGCTACGACAATAGCCAGAAGCAAACTAGTGTGAGTACATTGGAATGTACTCGCAAACTACTCCAACATGAGTGCTCTAGTTTCCATTTTTAGTTTCTCACTTTTATTTATTTAAATCATCTCTGTATCATTTTTGAAGAAGATAAGGAAATTATGAATACTAGCTATCTCAATTTTATAAATTTCATTCCAAAACTCCTCCTTCTCCGATCATAAACCATTATGGCAATATCTTTCCAACTACCTCATACCGATCCGTTGGTATAGGTGTATGGAGCATTCTCCACTTCATTTTCCTTTTAAGACTCAAATCTTTTCCAAAACTTGCACATGGTCTAAGTAGGGTCTTCAACTGTCCATATCCGAGGACTCGGCTATTCGAATAGTTTAATTACCCTCTGCAGAGGTAGCACGCTTTTCCCACACTCATCCGATAACTCATCGTGTCAGCCACGTCCCGCCATACCAGTGGTATGCGAAGTTGAGTCACCGACCCTAGTCTTTCCTTTGCTCATGCTAGTATAGGATCCTGCCCCTATGAACCATTCAATCTACACTTAGTCCAGTTTCCCGTCGGAAACCCTAAGCGTGAGGACTCATAGGTTTTATCTGGCGGTGTATACGGACATCCTTCTATCCTCCTCCTTATCTACTCATAGATTTTTGAGCGAGGACCCAGGTCAGGGTTAGGTCACCAAACCACTCCCTCATGCATAACAGAGTCATCTCCGTTGATGCAGTGTCCCATACTAATAGGAGCAAACTATATGACTAAGCCCCTTCCCATATGTGGGTAGATGTGGTCGCACAGAGTATCGGTTGCTTGACTGAGTACTAGGACACAATGTGCTTTTTCTAAAAAAAAAACCATCTTTCTCCATTTCCTTATTTCAACACCACCTCTTGGTGCTATACATATCCACACAAGTTTTCAAAGGAGTTTGAATAAAACAATATTAATTTTCCCATCCTATAATTTTAGCATATATTCTACATAGGGTGGCAAAATAGTCTAGGTATACTTTGGAAAAAGGGTTTTCATAAACCTTTGTTTTTGAAAATGATTTGATAAACCTAGGTGCATAAGTTATTTGCAAGCTCAGAGAGTAGCTTGCCTTGCTCGGCAAAGTGGTCTTGGTCTTGGTCTTCAGGTTCAGCAGTTCCCTCCTCCTCGATATACCCGACAGCGTTCTCGTCTATTACACAATCAATCAAATACAAACAATCACTAGCCTATTCAATCAATCATTATAGCAATACACTCTTAGAGGTCCTAATCAACCATTTCACACATCAAACAACACTATGTGCTTTTAATTTAATTGAATATGTCATTATTCAAATATATCCTATTTTGGGCAGAAACTAGACACACATGTTTAATTGCATATCTTGAGTTCTGTTGATCACAAAAATACCAACTAAAATTCTATAGAAAGCTACTGATGTGTAGAAGATGACACAATTGGGTTTGGGTCATTTGGAGTTACCAAACTCCCTACACATTGTTTTGAATTCAGAAGCTAATTAATAAGGTTTTGGCTATTATTTAAATTATGTTCATCTAAAAATTAAACCCTTTTGGGGATGACTAACCATGGTTAAATGTGACCTAATAAAATTAGTTTCAACTAAGTTGGATTAACAGAGCATCAGAACCAAACAAGTTTAGAATTCAAGCATGCTACTGTATTTTGAATGTTGTATTTTTATTATATATCCAAATGGAGTGAGACTAGTTTAGTTGGATAGAGAATTTCATAAGCTTTCCAGAACAGTTGGGTTTGCTCCATTTGGAGTTGTAAATCTAAAGTTATGAATTTCTAAAAATGGGGCTCAGTACTGGTTTTTAAATGAAATCTAGATTCGAATTTAAATCCAGAACGGATAATGTTGAAATCCCTGACGGGTGGGGCCTACAGGGCAGTGACTCAGCGTGCGCGCGCGGGATCCATTTAAAACTGACGGGTGGGGTCCGCCCGTCAGGTTTCTTTTATTTAAACCGAACCGGTAAGGCACCGTTGGATCAAGATCCAACGGCCCTCGATCGGCCGCGACGCCGGCGACCTAAAACGGGCGGCGCGCGACTCCGGCGACGGCGAGGTGGACAGAGGCTCACCTAGGGGGCTCGGGAGGACGTGCGGATGGTGCAGAACGACGGCGGCGACTCGGGGAAGGCTTAGGGACGAGCGGCGCGTGCTGGGGCGGCTCCAATTGACGGCGGCGAGCAGCTCCCCTTCCGCGGCCGTGCTCCAACTCCGGTGAGGTTCCCGCGCCGATCCTGGGCACGAATCAGAGGGGAAAAAGGGGCAGGTGAGTGCGGGGTGCAAGGGGAAGAGGTTAGGGGCAGAGGGGAGAGAAGGGGATGGGCAACACGGCCTGGCCGTGGTCGTCGCCTACCTCGGGCACGGCGGGCTCGAGGAGGTCACGGTGGCCTGAGGCCTTGCTGCCCCGGCCTGGGCTGTCAAGCGGCGCACGAGAGAGTGGAGAGGGTGAGAGGAGAGCAGTGGAGTGGTGTGGAGAATTGCCGGGCACGGGGGCGGCTTTATAGCGGCCGGGCGGCGCACGGTGGACGCGGTGCAGAGGGCACCCGCGGCCGTGCGTGCTCGCCGTAGGCCGGTGGAGGGTGCGGCTACGCTGCGGGCTGTCTGGGGAACAAGGTGGGCAAGGAGGGGAGGCGTGGCGCGCGCGCGGGCGCTCGGGCACTTGGCCCTGCCGTGAGCGTGCTTGGGCGGCGCACGGCGTGCGCGGCATGGCGCGGGCGCGGCGTGCACGGGCTGGTGCTGGTGCGTGCTGCGGTGCGAGAGGGGACCAGGAGGTGAGGGAGAGCGAGGGGGGGGCACGGGGCTGAGCACAGCGGTGCTGCCACCTCGGACGCCCGGCGCGACATGGCGACGTGCACCTGGCCGTTGCTGTCGCCGGCGTCTCCACGGCGACTCCGGCCACCGTTTGACTCCCCCCGGCGTGCGGTGAGGTCGTGGTGAAGAGGGGAGTGCAATGGAGGCATCAATTCGACCAATGATCAACGCCATGCTCGAATTGATCCATGACATGGCTCGGATTTGGGAAGGGCAAGGTGGTGCTCATCAGGTGTTTGATGAAATTCCTGAGTCGAAACAGTAGCGTTTTGCTAATTGATTTTTCCTATTTTTCTTTATTATTTTGGGTCCAAACTCAGGATCTAGGCTAAGTATATTATTGGTGAGTGTTACAAAGTCTTTTTGAAATATTTTGAAATATTTAAATCATGAATTACTAATTTGAATTTGAGGCTTTTGAATTTGAATTTTTGAAAGGGAATAGTTTGTAAAAATCAACTAGGAGTGTTTATAATATTACTCCATTGATTTTGGTGTGAAAAATAAAATTATGCTTCTTAATTTGGAAAAATAATGTGACATGTGTCACATGGTGTTTTGTTTTTGTGATTTGTTTTATTTATTTTCTTTTCTTCAAATTTTTAATTATAGCCTAAATTCAACAATCTTGCAAGCAATGCAAACAAACAATATTCAAGAATTAAACATACACAATTTTTCATGAGAAAAGTTTTTGTTGGCCCACATTTTTGCATTACTAATTATATTAACATTCTGGGATGTTACAGGGACGAGCAGCGGAAGACTGGGACCGGAAGACCAGCAGCACGGCAGCGGGCTATGGTGGAGAGAGAACTCTCATCCTCCTCGGCGCAACTCCGACAAAGGGAATCACGAGATCGAGGAGAAATCGAGAATTAATTGGATGAATTAAAAGGCCAGGGGTGCCCCTTCTTATATAGGCTCCCGGGGGGAGCCAACCTTGCCAGCCAGGCAATGTGGGACTATCCCACATGCCTGGTTCGGCCAAGGACAGCCGCCGGCCCTTGGCCCACCTAGGCCGGCCCTCCCCCAATCCGAAGACCTGGGGGGACTTTCCCCCCCTCATGGGCCTTCTTTCCACCAGAAGGCCCATTTAGGGAAATCAGCCTTTAAAAATTCGAAAATAAATATATAAAATCATATTTAAATATTAATTACACTAATTAATATCAAACATATTATATATAATTTATTCTAGCTCCGAAAACTATTTCGTCGCTGCCCGATCTCCATCGGACCATTCCCGGGACGTTCCCGGTCTCTCTTTTCCTATTTTTCTCTTCCGGTAAAATGTCGACTCCCCTTAAGTGTGATACCCTAGCGGTTCGATTATCTCACCAGACATGATCGAGACTCCTCTCCGATCAATGACTAATTCGTGGACCGAGGATACCCAGAATTAATCCCTGCGAGATAACGAATACTTTACCTATCGAACCTGGACGTCTGAGTCTTAAACCTTTTGCCATAGCGATACTTAGCGTGTCCGAGACTCATTCATAGATATCTCCATACCTAGCTTGATCTCGTTACCGACAACACTATCTTCTACTCGTCTATGATATTATGTCAGCTGGTGACCTAGTCACATGTTTGCAAACTCATTTGACATAATTTCACCGAGTGGGCCCTAGAGTATCTATCCTGCTATGCGGACTGGCAAATCCCGCTCTTGATCCCCCGTCTCAACAGACTCCTTTCCGACATCCGAGAGGGACACCTTTATTGTCACACTATATAAATATGACGTTTGATGCAATCAAAGTGTCTTCCAGGAATAGCAATAAGAGTAGATCTCACGGTCGAAGGTGTAATGACTACGTCCTACAAATATTGGGTATGTCCATCACATCGTTCTACCAACGACATGACTTCATTGTCAACTGACATAAATGTCACATGATCGGGAAACCTCGATCATCAATTGCCCAATGAACTAGTCAAGTAGAGGCTACTAGGGACCTGGTTGTTTATCTACCACACGTGTATTAATGTTTCCGCTTAATACAGTTATAGCATGGTATAAAACATATAATGAACAATTGGAATATGACTAATAAACTATCTTTATTAAGTGCCTCTAGGGCATATTCCCTTCAAGGTTCCAAAACACCGAAGACCTAACGAAGAGGGGCCATGGGGCCCCCAGATGAGGTGCCGGTGCGGCCCCACTTCTGGCCGCGCCAGCACCAGATGACGGGGCCTCGGCCCTCCACCGCCTTCGCCCTTTCGCCTATTTAAAGCCCCCGACAATACAAGACCTAGAACCCGAACACTTTTCCACGAAAAATTACGGAGCCGCCGCCGTCGTCAACCGTAGTTCGGGAGGGTTCAGAAGCTCTTCCCGGCACCCTGCCGGAGAGGGGAATCATCACCGGAGGGCTCTACATCACCATGCCCGCCTCCGGACTGATGCGTGAGTAGTTCATCCTTGGACTACGGGTGCATAGCAGTAGCTAGATGGTTGTCTTCTCCTATTGTGCCATCATGTTTAGATCTTGTGAGCTGCCTATCATGATCAAGAGCATCTTTATGTAATGCTACATGTTGTGTTTGCTGGGATCCGATGGATATTGAATTCTATGTCATTTGCTTCATAATATATCATGTTGTGTGTTGTTTATGATCTTGCATGCTCTCCGTTGCTAGTAGATGCTCTGGCCAAGTAGATGCTTGTGACTCCAAGAGGGAGTATTTATGCTCGATAGTGGGTTCATGTCTCTATTTAATCTGGGGTAGTGACAGCAAGCTCTAAGATTGTAGATGTACTGTTGCTACTAGGGATAAAACAGTCGTACTTTGCCTAAGGATAATTGTATTACTTGCATTACACACTTTGCCTAATGCAATAATCTGTTGCTTGCAACTTAATACTGAAAGGGGTGCGGACGCTAACCGGAAGGTGGATTATTAGTCATAGATGCGGTCGGAACGGTCTATGTATATTGTTGTAATGCCCAAATGAATCTCTTACTAGACATCATGACATTAGTATATGCATCATTATGCAGCTCTTTATTCTGTCAATTGCCTAGCTATAATTTGTTTACCCACATGTATGCTATTATTATTATTTATGGAGAAACACCACTAGTGAACTGTGGACCCCGGTCCTTTTCTTTAAACTGATAATACAACCAACTGCAAACTGCTTTCTTTCATTTTCTGCAAACATCATCTTCCACACCATACGTTTAATCCTTGTTACAGCAAGCCGGTGAGATTGACAACCTCACTGTTGAGTTGGAGCAAAGTTTCTTGATTGTGTTGTGCAGATTCCTCCTCCCTGCAACAGCACTTTTCTGGCGCCGGGAGACCTTCGTTGTGTTCTTCATCTCCTACTGGTGCGATAACCTTGGTTTCATAACTAAGGGAAACTTGCTACTACGCTCATCACACCTTCCTCTTGGGGTTTTCCAACTCCTCACACCCGTGAGCATCACGACTACATGACACTTCACCTTTATGGGCCTAGGGGAATGCATTGTGTATTCGAATATTAATTGTGGGGTTGCCGGAGTGACAGAAACCTAAACCCCCGTTGGTATCTCGATGCATGAGGGATGGTAGGATCTCAGAGTTTAAGGCTGTGGTTAGATTTATCTTAATTACTTTCTTCTATTTGCGGATGCTTGCAAGGGGTATAATCACAAGTGTATTAGTCCTAGGAAGGGCGGTGCATTAGCATAGGTTCACCCACACAACACTTATCGAAACACTAAAGATTAATCATCTATATGAAGCGAAAGCACTAGACAGAATTCTCGTGTGTCCTCAGGAACGTTTGGTCATCATAAGTAAACAAACCGGCTTGTCCTTTGCTCTATAAAGGATTGGGCCACTCGCTACAATTATTATTGCCGCGCTCTATTTATTTGCACTTTATTTATCTGCATTATCAAAAACTCCTAAAAACTTGTCTGCTAGTGTTTACAGTGAAATCCTCATCAAAACTGCTTGTCAGCACCTTCTGCTCCTCGTTGGGTTCGACACTCTTATTTATCGAAAGTACTACGATACACCCCCTATACTTGTGGGTCATCATACGTGTGCATGCAGTTTTCCCTTTTTGACTTTTATTTTTCAAATCCAAATTTTAAAAATGAAATATCTTGAAAACCGTTTATTTCAATTTTAAACTCCTCGCATCGAGATCTTTAAAACTAGATCCCATATCGATAGGTTTCGATGAAATTTTTTTCGTACTCCCGGTTATGCATAGTATGTACATCATGTTCTATATACTTTATACTCTCACTTTTGTGTACTTCAGTGCTTTCTGTTCTGTGTACTTTGTACTTTATTTTCTGTGTAGTTGTACAACTTGTGTTTGTTTACTTTTTGTACTTCGTGATCTGTGTAGTTTGTTTACAACAGTATTCTGTACTCCCAGTTTCTGGTATATTATCAGTTCCTGATAATATGTACATTATTTTCTGTATAGTTGTACTATACGTGTACTATTATTTTTCGTGTTGTTTTTAGATGTTTCTACCTGTTTTGTTGTACTGTGTAGTTTGTACATCATACCGTACGTATTTTGTACAGTTGTACTATATGTGTACTATTATTTTTCGTGTTGTTTTTAGATGTTTTTACCTGTTTTGTTGTACTGTGTAGTTTGTACATCGTACCGTACGTATTTTGTACTCCCAACTTTCGTAATATGTACACTGTTTTTCTAATTTTGTACATTGCCTTCAGGGCTCTGTACATAAACAGCATGAGGCTTCGTACGTGCTATCGATCAAGACGGGGAATGAAATAGTACGTGCTTCCGATCGAGAAGTGAAATCACTAAGCAAGCATGCCTTACAAGGCATGCAGAGCCTAGTCTGATCATACTAGGGGTAGAAACGGATCGGATGCGGATCGGATAGTGCCCTTCCCACATCTGTTTCCATATTTTCAAAACGAATACGAATACAAATACGGATGTAGTCGGATACGAATGCGGAGCGAATGTTATTCGAATACGGATGCGGATCGGATGTTTTCTCAATTCGGAACGGATACGAATATAACAAGACTCGTGTCTTATAACGAGTCAACTATAGAACAGTACAGTGATAAATATAGCTATATAATACGTAATAGTTAATGTTCAGCCACAAACAACTATATTTGTCCACTTTCTTACTCTTTTAAAGTTGGTTAACATACATATTAGGTTAGAACACTAGTAGAAAACAAGCCTTTGGTGAGGCCACATTTGGCACCGGATTGACTGGAACCGGTACTAAAGGGGTATTAGTACCGGTTCCAGAGGCGAGACAGCCCGGCAGTTATTTGCACCGGTTGCGTTGGACCCTTTAGTACCGGTTGGTAATACAAACCGGTACTAAAGGGTTCATCAGTCGGCTGCAGCGCGCGGTCAGACCCTTTAGTACCGGTTTGTATTACCAACCGGTACTAAAGGTTCGGCCGGCAGCGCCCGGCCCCCACGGCCAGACCCTTTAGTACCGGTTTGTAATACAAACCGGTACTAAAGGTTCGTCCTATATTGCCTTCTTCCACCCGAGGCACAGCTCCATTGCTCTCATTCCAGCTCCATTTTCTTCTCTCTTTGCTCTCCCAAGATCTAGCACTCTTTGATCTCTACAACATTTGTTAAGATTGGTAGCACTTACTTATATAAGGGTTAGCAACTTCATCTTCTCTTCCGGCATTTCAACTTTAGCTCATTTTGCTAGTTTAACTTATTTGTTTTTTCTAGTGCAAGCAAGGTGTTTGATGAAATGCCTAAGTTAGGGATTTTATTTGTTTTATAAGCTCAATTTAAAATAAGATTTGTGCCTTTTTATAGTGTCGTCCCCACTTCCTCACCGCCGCCGATCGCCCGCGACGCCCCGTGACCGACACCACCTCGGTGAGCCTCTTTTTTTTTCTTATATTTTTAAAAAATATTAGTTGTATGGTTTAGATGCATAGTTATTACTTGTATATTTTTCTTACTTGATAATTGTTTGTTATATATATAGTGTAATGGTTTTAGATATATTTATATAATGCAGATGAATCGACAATGGATGTACGTTGACCGACGCTCTCCGGAGTTCATTAGTGGCCTACAGGAATTTCTCCGTGCGGCTAAGTTAAACAAGAAGAATGGTTTTATGTTTTGTCCATGCGATGAGTGTCGGAATAAGACGAATTACCCTAGCGCAAGAACCCTAAACTTCCACCTGTTCCGGAAAGGCTTCATGCCCAATTATTTTTGTTGGACCAAGCACGGAGAAACAGGGGTTATAATGGAGGACAATGAAGAAGATGATGATGACAACTATCCTCTGTTCTCTGAACACGGTGATACTAAAATGGGGGAAGACGAAGCTGAGCATGAGGTCATTGTTGATGATCAGTCTGATGATGATCTTCGTCAGGTTATTCTTGATGAACAGATAATCTGCGGAACTGAAAACGAGTGGTTGAAGTTAGAGCGCATGTTGGAGGACCACAAAAAATTATTGTATCCAACTTGTGAAGATGGCCAGAAAAAGCTGGGTAGCACCCTGGAATTGCTTCAATGGAAGGCAAGGAATGGAGTATCTGACAAGGGATTTGAACAGTTGCTACAAATATTTAAAAAGATGCTTCCAAGGAAAAATGAATTGCCCTCCAGTACGTACGAAGCAAAGAAGATTGTCTGCCCACTAGGATTAGAGGTGCAGAAGATACATGCATCACCTTTTTGGTACTTTGTTCACAAAAAAAGTCATTTTTTGCACTTAAAAAATGGAAAATAATACTTATGGAATTAATTTTAAGATTTCCTTTGGCAAGGTTGTTTCTTATACATAGAAATAAAAGAAACAGAAACTAGAGAAAAAACAAAATTGAAAACAAATAGATATAAAGGAAAACAGAAAACATAAGAAAACAGAACAAAAAACAAACAAAATTCAATTCAAAACCCTTTAGTACCGGTTTGTAAATACAACCGCCCGCGGCATGTTTCCGGCAGTTCGACGTCCATTTTGATAAGCGTGATGTATTATTGATGCGATATATATTATTATGACTTGTAACGCCCCAAATCGGCTAAGTCCTTCACTATTTTGTGTTAGGAAAACAACTATTGTATCAATTTTTGCAAAGTTAGCAAATTTTGTAAAACAACTATTAGAAATTTAGCAAAGTTGGAAATTTAGCAAATTTTTGTTCCAATTTAGTTATATAAGAAATATTTGTTCCAACTTATGTGTACAAGAAATATTTGTTCCAACTTATGTGTATAAGAAATATTTGTATCAACTTTAATTGTAACCTTGATTCAAATTTAAATTTGAAGTGACATTGAGCTATGGACAACAACCCCTTCATCCGAAACGAGGACATTGAAGAGCAAATGGCAGCAATAATATATGAGAAGAGTCTTGGAGTAAATTCCGATGGAGAAGATTCTGATGATGAACAAGAGGATGATTTCAGCTCAAGATGTCTGAACGACTCCGGTGAGGGACTTGAGCTAGAAATAATAGACGACGATCAAGTGCCCGCGGAAAACTCCGGCCAGGTATATATATATATTAAGTCTTGTTGATGCATAAATTGATTTATATTGCACCTACTAACAAAACATTTTTCTTTTAGGCCTCCGGATCTAAAAAGAAGCCGACAAACCCTACACGAGGCCCGGCCAAAAGGTTGAAGCTAGAAGATGGTGCAAAGCTGTCGATCGTTGAAGTAGGCGATGATGGCAAACCGCTGAAACCAGAAAACACCTGCCGCAAATATGTAGCTCAATGCGGAGCGATTGTTAGGGACATTATCCCGATCACCCTTGCAGAATGGAATGAGCCAAAGAAAGCGAACGTTGGCGCAAGTTATGTCGACGACAGACTTAAGCAAACACTTTGGGACTCAATCTTGAGTGATTTCAGCCTACCGGAAGGTCTCCCAGAGAAGAAGCTGCAGAAAGTCAGGGAGTGGACTCTTAAGAAGATGGCCACACAATTCAACAGCTGGAAGAAAAAATTGTGGAAAAAATATGAGAAAAAGACTCCAGAATTCAAGGGCTCTCTACTGAAGATAAAAGATGATTGGCCTGCATTTGTAGCTTATAAGAAATCAGCTGTCGCTCTGGCCCGATCCGAGAGAAATAAGGAGAATGCTAAGAAGAAGAAATACCACCATACTTTGGGGTCAGGTGGCTACAAGACTGCCTTGCCTAAGTGGGAATCCTTTGAAAACGAACTGCGTCTAAAAGGGATCACTCCACAGACAGATGACTGGCCCGAGAGGTCCAAGTACTGGTTGTTCGCGCATGGAGCAGTGTTGGACCCAGAGACAGGGCGAATTGTTGCAAAAGGAAAATGGAAGAAAAGAATTACAAGAAAAGAAATTACACGAGTTGTAAAAAAGCTAGAGAAGGCAATAGCGGCCGTCCGAGCGGGAACATTTGTTCCCAATAGAGAGGACGACGAGCTGACACTCGCCCTCGGGAATCCTGAACACTGGGGACGATGTCGAGGTAGAGGAGGCGACGTTGGTTTCCTTCACGGGTTTCCCGCGGACGTTGCAACTTATAAAAGCCGTTCCAGAAGTAAGAAGAAGGAGGCGGACCGGTTATCACAATTAGAACGCCAGGTCCACACATGGGAGGCCCAGGTGAAGCGGCAGCAGGAGCAACTGGACTCAATTACCCAGCAAAGGGAATCTCGGATGGTGCTACAAGATCCTCCAGTCGATGTCACCCTATCTCAGCGGAAAAGCAGCGTGGGTTCCACGCAGCTAGAAAATCCTGCAGTTGATGAACCGGCGGCTCACTACCCCGTGGATGATATCACGGAGAAGACAAATTGTGAGTTACATGTGCCAATGAAGAACATCAGTTATCCGGTGGCGAAAGGATATGCTTTACAACATCAACCTGGAGCAACCTTCCATTTTGGTCAGATTCCAGCTGGATATGCTCGTGTCGGGGTCACAAAAGTTATGCCGGGATTCCACTCAATGGAACTTGACATTCCGGGAAATGATGACGAGAAGACTTTGGGAGAAGTCGAGCATGGTATCGTCCTATGGAAGAAGAAATACATCATCTTTACAGACTCTACGCCAAGGCCACCGACTCCTCCGGGTAGAAATTTATCACCTAAAAGTCCACCCGCCTTCCGCGATGATTGGGTGCCCACCGCAAGTCCATCGCCCGCGCCGTCCCGTCAGCCGACTGATGCGCCCACTAGTCATGTGACAAAGCGGAGTTTGTTCAGGAAAGACAGGTCCCCTGTCATTAAACGTGCAAAGAAAACGCATAAATTGAAGTCTCCTGAGAAGTTAGCGCCTGAGAAACCGGCTTGCGAGATGACTATGGAGGAAATAACGGTGAGCTTAAATGCCGATGCGGCAACCTTTTTTGAACGGCGAAAAGAGGAAAAACATGCCGCATCACAGGATCCCTTAAAGGAACTTCTGAAGACTATACCAATTGAGGTAAAAGATCGCACCATTGACAACTTATATAACCCTCCACCGGCGCCGTTTACAGACTATGAGCGAGGTATTAACAAGGTACATAGCTCGCAGATGGAGGAAGAGGAGGAGCGACGGAAACAAAAGAAATGCGGGAAACAAGTTGCCCAGCTCGGGGAACAAGAAGTACAATCGATGGCCCCGCTCATTGTGTCGTCTCGGGCTCCTCAGGAAATCGAGCCTGGAGAATTAGTGGTATACCGTGCAGACAGAGAGTACGAGACTCTTGAGATAGCATATCAATATACTCTTGGGCTGCCTCTGGTGACAAACCCCAGTGCTCTAACAACACAGTTATGGAGATTGCATAACTGGTACATGGACATCTCAAAAGATGGGACTTTCTATTTCATGGCGGGAGTTAAGGATGAGCACTACTTCCAAGAATATGTTGTACAGGTTGAGTTCTCTGAACTTTTTCAGATGTACAATCAACGTGCTCTCGACAAATCTATCATCAGCTGCTATTGTCTGTAAGTAATTTATTTGTGTTTTTTCGTTATTTAGTTAAGCTCGTTCATTGCCAGTAATTATCCTCACATCATTCTTTTGTACGCTATTATATATGCAGAATGAAGATTCGTGAATGCAGACAGCTCAAAATCTGGGACATTGGGTTCATTGACCCGGATAAAGTTCATGTCCAAACTTTAGAAAATCAACCGGACGCCATAGAGGACGTTCTACTGAATTTCTTTAAGCGACAAAGTACCAAGAAAGAAATACTTTTTCCCTACAACTTCAAGTGAGTGTTAATGTCTTGTACACATTATTTTTTGCTTTCCCGATATTAAGTGCAATTGATGAGTTCTGAATTACGTGCGCAGTTACCACTTCATTCTCCTGATCATTAAACTCGACGATGGAGAAGTTGAAATCTGGGACTCAAAAAAAACAAATCCAGATGCATACAAAAGCGTGCGTATAATGCTCAAGAGGTAATTTCAATCGCACTAGGCCTCTATTTCGTTCATTTACTTGATATCAAAAGTAAATAATAACTCCTCAATTCATATTCTTTTTGGGCAGGGTTTGGAAAAAGTTCACCGAGCAAGAACCCGGTGAATGGAAAGATAAGCTGGAGTTCAAAGCTAACAAAGTAAGTAATAGTACTTAACTAGGTCCGTGTATCGTTCTAATTCTCTTTATTATTATTTGATTAAATCATATTGTTGTATAGTGGTGTCTGCAACAACCAGATGGGACAGATTTATGTGGATACTACGTTTGTGAGTTCATTCACATGAGAGTCAATGAGAGAGTCAATAGTCAAAGAAACATAGAGGTACGCAAAAATCATTCACAACTTTATTTTTCTACTATCACTTGTGTTTAGTTTCAATCATAACTAATTTGATGTCCTCCTTTTAAAGATCGCAAGGAAGCGGAACCAACTCCTACCAACGAACCGCGTTAAAGCAATTGCGGAGGAATTGGCGGGATTTTTCCTTACGCATGTCATAAATCCATCTGGTGAATTTCACTATGTGGAAAAATAGACTCCCTCCATGTAATAGCAGTGATATCTCCGTGAAAAAAGTACTTTAATTATATGTAATTATGGGTACTTCATTTATATGTGTAGTGAGTACAATTATATGTGTACGTAGTGAGTACAATTTATATGTGTAATGGGTACTTCATACGTGATCTCCTCCGAAACCCTGAAAAATAAGCGAAAAGGAAAAAACAGAAACCCTAAACCCCTAAAAATAAGCGCAAAAGAAAAAACAGAAACCCTGAAAAATAAGTGGAAAAAAAAAGGAACTATTAATACCGGTTGGTATTACCAACCGGTACAAAAGGTCCTGCCTTTAGCACCGGTTGGTATTACCAACCGGTACAAAAGGTCCTTCGCCTGCGCTTGCTCAGCCGTGCCCACGTGGAGGCCTTTAGCACCGGTTTCATAGGGTTCCGGTGCTAAAGGGGGTACCCCTTTAGTCCCGACCTTTTAGCACCGGTTGCACAACCGGTGCTAAAAGCCCTTTAAAACCGGTGACAATGCCCCTTTCTCTACTAGTGGAATTACCAAACTGGGTAACATAATTTTTTTCGGATACGGATATATCCATGTCCATATCCATATTTGTTCCAAAATTCAATACCACATTTGTTTTGTATTCGGATATTTACCACTTCCATTTTGATTTCGTTCGGATTCGGATATTTACCACTTCTATTTTCAATTTTTCGAATGCGAATGTCGGATAATTCGGCTACCAGTTCCCACCCCTAGATCATACCGTGAGGTGCTAGCTACTGATCACATGCGTGATCAGGTTTGGCGTGCTGCGCGGGAGGGCAGGTTTGACGTGGAGAGTTTCGGTCACTGCGCGCACGCACGTATGTACGCGGAGTCGCGGATGCCTCCACGTGGCGTGTACACATGAACCTTCGGTTCCTTTACTCATGCGTACAATTAGACAGACTCGGACGTACAACTTTACAGACTCAGGTTGTACGTACAACTACACAGACTTAGGCGTACAACTAAAACAAACTTATATTGTACGTACAACTACACACTCAGATTGTACGAACTATACATAACCGTAAGTAAAAAAAAATCGTCAAAACCTATCAACATGGGATCTAATTTTGAAGATCTCGACGCGAGGAGATCAAAAGTGAAAATGGTTCGTAATTTGGATAAACGGTTCTTAAGATATTTTGTTTAGAAATTTTGTTTTCAAAAAATAAAAGGAAAATTGTCCTCTCACCTCTCCGTGTCCATTTCTCTCTAATCCTCATCCCCACTTTTATTCTGGTAGTGACATTAGGCGGATATGAAAAAATCACGGGGACCAAAATAAGCAGAAAATGACACTTGTCATGACGAGAATGAGGGTAAAGTTCCCTTTACAAAGGGAAACATTTTTTTAGTGATTTCCAGGGTTCCCTCTAAATAACGACACCCAGTCCACAAGGATTGATATTACCTAAGAATAGATTTAGACCCAGTTTGGTTGGGATTTTGTTGTGGCTTTCTCGGCTTATAAGCCATAAGCCCAACCAAACGGATAAATCATTGAACGCGCTTTCGGCCAAAGCCACGCAAAAACGTGTGTCGCGCGCAATGCTTGTGGGAAGGTGCTTTTTCTGGCTTTTGTTGTGCGTGCTGCCGAGCGTTCCCCTGAAACTATAGCAAAATTACCCACCACCTACCACCGTGATCCCGCATGTGCCATCTGCTGCTCTCTCTCCCGCAGATGATTAGGGTAGGACGCAGCTACCGTAAAAAGGGAAAAACTGTATAATAACGGTCACTTTTCCGCCCTTTAGAAAAAACACGCAGTGCAGCTACCTTAAATCGATCCGAATGCTAAAAAAGTTACGGGCAGCGCCAAATTCCGCCGGTCGAACCGAGTATACGCGGGGCGAGAGGCAAAACCAAGGGTGGCCTCTATCCGCGCATGATACTTCGCACGCTGAAGTTTCATTTTACCCGCTCTCCTCTTTCTTCTTCCGCGCGCTGCTTGCTCCGCCACCGCCGCCCGTCACTGCTCGCCACCAACGATTCCGACCGCCGCCCGCCACTGTCGTGGTATCGGAATTGTTGATAGGAGATGGAGTCCTCTAGCCTATGGGGTAGAAGGTTGGAGTCGTCAAAGACGGGATTGAACATGGCGAGTTACCCAGCTTCGGATCTCACGACGGTGGCAAGATCCTACGTGCTGCTATAATTCACTATAAGGCAATAGCCGTTAACAGGTTACAATGGTGAGATTGCACGTATTGAACTTAGCCCAAAAGGCTCGCGTGGTCCGGCTTATATAGGCACCCAGACCCCTGGTTACAAGGTAAGTGTGTGTCCTAGAAGTAAACAGAGTTCTAGACCTAGCCGACTTAGTTGCCGCCTTCCGTCTTGGGCTTGGTGGCGTGATGGGGTTCAGTCTTCCGCCTTCCTTGTACCATCCGCCTACTTCCTTGTATGTCAGTTAGCTGGGCCGCCCGGCAGGCATCAGACTTTAACACCCTTGGGCCACCCTGGACTAGCTGGATTGATCAATGTCAGAGATACCATGGTATATCCCAAACAATAGCCCCCATAAAGGTTTAAGTTCTCCAGTCGCCGGCTTCTTTATCTTCATGATCTCCGTCTTGAATGTTGGCGGCTGCAGGGCTTGAACCATTCTTAACAAAGGTTGGATGTGTGCCGACAAAGTTGCCGGCGCACGACCGCCTTTATCCCACATAGGAAAAACGGCTTCTCAACTTGTCAGGAATCTTCTCGGAGAAGTCTTATCTTACTGACAAGATAAGCCGAAACTTGACCCGCGACGTCATTTGGTCCACGACAGTTTGAACCCAAACGAAACGAAATTGTGCCATGATTGCAGTTCACGAGAAAAGAGGAATCGTGGGGATCGTGCACCGCTTAAGCCATGCTTGGATGCACGCCACGTGGTGGGTTGCCGGACGTGGGTGCGAATCTTGACGCACGGGCATATAAATATAGCACCGAAGCGCCGAATTCATTCCATGCCTCATTCACTCTATAGCGCACTCGCCTGTCTAACTCCTCCTCCTCGAGCTCTCCACCACCGCACCGAGCGCTCTCCGGCGAACATCCTAGCGGCGGATCACCGAAAAGGATGTCCACTGCCCCAAGCACTTCTCCGGCGACGGCGGCGCGAAGGACGCTGACCTCGGATCATCGCCGGCGATGGGCGGTGCGGGCTCACTGCCAGCAGCTACCCTGCACCAGGCACCGTCCCACCGGCCACGCGCGCCTCGTCTTATTCACGCCCTTCTTCGACTCCGCTCGTGCCCCCGCATGCAACCGCGACCACCGCGGCGACGAGCCCCGCCGCCGATGCGGCCACTGGTGAGGAGGAAGACCAGAACCACCTCGGGTCGAGGTACTGGCTCACCTCCAATGTCGACGACAAGGCCCTCAAGGAGTTAGAGGATGTCGGCTATTTGCCGACAAAGGAAGACTGCAGCTGGCAGTCCGCCTTTGGCGACAATATCCCCGCGCCCAAGGCGGGCGAACAGGTAATCCTGACTTCTGACCTCGCGAGGGGAATGGAACTTCCGTCTTCCACCTTATTTAGCGAGCGATACGTCTCAAACGTATCCATAATTTCTGTTGTTCCAAGCTTATATTATACCAATTGCAACATGTTTTATATACACTTTATATCATTTTATGCATTTTCTGGGACTAACCTATTAACAAGATGCCACAGTGCCAGTTCCTGTTTTCTGCTGTTTTTGGTTTCAGAAAAGTTGTCCTGGAAATATTCTCGGAATTGGACGAAACAAATTGCAAAGTCCCTATTTTTTCCGACACGTTCACGAAGTCCGAAGAGCGAACGAAGAAGACCCACGAGGGAGCCACACCTGGTGGTGGCGCCCCCTTGGCCGCGCCACCACGTGGTGTGGGCCCCTCGGGCGCCCACCGATGTTTCCCTTTCGCCTATATAATTCCTTCCTCGGGAAAACCCTAAGCACCCCGAACACTTTTCCACGAAACATCCCGTAGCTGCCGTCGTCGTCAACCCTAGTTCGGGAGGGTTCTGAAGCTCTTCCCGGTGATACGTTTCCAACGTATCTATAATTTCTTATGTTCCATGCTTATATTATACCAATTGCTACATGTTTTATATACACTTTATATGGTTTTTATGCATTTTTTGGGACTAACCTATTAACAAGATGCCGCAGTGCTAGTTCCCTGTTTTCTTCTGTTTTTGGTTTCAGAAAAATTGTTAAGGAAATATTCTCGGAATTGGACGAATCAAAAGCAAAAGTCCCTATTTTTCTCGGGAGCTTCCAGAACACCGAAGAGGAGACGGAGAGGGGCCACGAGGCAGCCACACCATGTGGTGGTGCGGCTCCCTTCCTGGCCGCGCGGCCACGTGGTGTGGGCGCCTCGGGCGCCCACCGACATCGCCCTTTCGCCTACATATACCCCCCCGACAAAATAACCCTAGGCACCGAAGCCTTTTCCCGAGAAGAGTTCTGCTGCGCCGCCGCCATCGAAGACAAGTTTCGGGGGACAGAAGTCTCTGTTCCGTCACCCTGCCGGGACGGGGAATTGCCCCCGGAGCCATCTCCGTCGACTCCACCGCCATCTTCATCGCCGCTGCTGACTCCCATGATGAGGAGGGAGTAGTTCTCCCCCGAGGCTGCGGGCTCTACCGGTAGCTATGTGGTTTATCTCTCTCTCCCATGCTGTGATCTTTATGTGATCATGAGCTTTGTAATCTAGTTGAATATGTGATGTTACTCTTTATCTATTATGCACTCTAGAGGTTACTTTAATATGAACTCCGCGGTTATTCACGGTTGTAAAGGTGACAGTGTGCGCACCGTGTGTGATTCCTTTATGACGTTGTGGTGTGTGTTTACTCATACTTTGAGGGTGCTCTTGTAGCCCTACGCAGTGAATGGTGTTTATCATCCAACAAGAGAGTGTTTGAGAGTAGTATTTATTATTCTGCTACATGTTTGCTTGCTGCCATTTTTATTTCAGATTGGAATTACTACTTATAATCATCCATATTACTTGTATTTCACTATCTCTTCGCCGAACTAGTGCACTTATACATCTGACAAGTGTATTGGGTGTGTTGGGGACACAAGAGACTTCTTGTATCTTAATTGCAGGGTCGCTTGAGGGGGATATCTTTGACCTCTACCTCCCTGAGTTCGATAAACCTTGGGTGATTCACTTAAGGGAAACTCACCCTTATTGCAGCCAATTGTTCATTTGGAAAACTATCATTAACAGGAATAGGATCATATGCAATATTTTCCAATCTAGACAGATTATCAGCAACAGGATTTTCAGCACCTTTCCTATCTACAATATGCAAATCAAATTCTTGCAAAAGTAATACCCATCTAATAAGCCTAGGCTTTGCATCTTTCTTTTCCATAAGGTATCTAATTGCAGCATGATCAGTATGAATAATAACTTTAGAATCAACAATATATTGTCTAAATTTATCACAAGCAAAAACAACCGCTAGAAATTCTTTTTCAGTTGTAGCATAATTCTTTTGAGCAGAATTAAGAGTTTTACTAGCATAATGAATAACATTTAACTTATTATCTATTCTTTTATCAAGAACAGCACCAACAGCAAAATCACTAGCATCACACATAATTTCAAATGGTAAATTCCAATCAGGTGGTTGAACAATAGGAGCACTTATTAAAGCCTTCTTAAGAGTTTCAAAAGCTTTCTTACAATCATCATCAAAAACAAATGGTACATCTTTTTGCAAGAGATTAGTAAGAGGCTTCGATACCTTAGCAAAATCTTTAATAAACCTTCTATAGAAACCAGCATGATCAAGAATACTACAAATACCTTTAACATCTCTGGGGCAAGGCATTTTCTCAATTGCCTCCACTTTAGCTCTATCAACTTCAATACCTCCTTCGGAAATTTTATGTCCAAGAACAATTCCTTCATTAACCATAAAGTGACATTTCTCCCAATTAAGAACAAGATTAGTTTCTTCACATCTCTGCAAAACTTTATCATGATTGTGCAAGCAATTATCAAAATAAGTACCATAGACGGAGAAATCGTCCATGAACACCTCCACAATTTCCTCACAAAAACCATGAAAGATAGCAAACATGCATCTTTGAAAAGTAGCAGGAGCATTACATAAACCAAAAGGCATACGTCTATAAGCATAAGTACCATAAGGACAAGTAAATGTGGTTTTCTCTTGATCTTGAGTTTTAACAGCAATTTGAGAGAAACCAGAATAACCATCAAGAAAGCAAAAGTGAGTTTTATTGGCTAATCTCTCTAACATTTGATCTATAAAGGGTAATGGATAATGATCCTTCTTAGTAACTTTATTAACCTTTCTAAAATCAATGCACATTCTATAACCAACAACTACTCTTTGAGGAATAAGCTCATCATTATCATTAGGCACAACAGTAATTCCACCTTTCTTAGGGACACAGTGCACATGACTAACCCATCTACTATCAGCAATAGGATAAATAATACCAGCATCAAGAAGTTTTAATACCTCATTTCTTACCACTTCCTTCATCTTGGGTATTAAACGGCGTTGATGTTCAACAACTGGCTTTGCATCGGGCTCCATATTAATAGAATGTTGACATATAGTAGGAGAAATCCCTTTTAAATCATCCAAAGTATAACCCATAGCTCCACGGTGTTTCTTCAATACTTCCAATAATCTTTCCTCTTCTTTACCTGAAAGGTTAGCACTAATAATAACATGATATATTTTCTTATCATCAATATGAGCATACTTAAGATTATCAGGCAAAGGTTTTAAATCAAAGACAGGATCTTCTTTAGGTGGAAGTGTTTTACCCAAGTCTTCCACATGTAAATTATGTTTAAGAATAGGTTGTCGGAGGAATATTTAATCAAGTTAATTCCTTTCTTCCATAAAGACTTCACTTTCATGATCTTCCATAAATTGCTGCATAACATTGTCAAGAGCAAGAGCAATAGAGGCAAGTTGTTCTACTCTAAAATCCTCATTGGGTAATTCGGTTTCATAAGGGGTCTTAGCAAATTTCGAAAAATTGAATTCATACGAATCACCAGCAAACTTAGTAAAGATTTTCTCTTTCTTACAATCTATAATAGCACCAGAAGTATTTAGAAAAGGTCTACAAAAAATGATAGGACAAGTCTTACTAGCAGCTGCACCAAGTACGAGAAAATCAGCAGGATATTTAGTCTTACCACATAAAACTTCAGCATCTCTAACAATACCAATCGGAGAGATAGTTTCTCTATTAGAAAGTTGAATAACCACATCAATTTCTTCAAGGTCACAAGAACCAATCTCATGCATAATTTCTCTATAAAGCTTATAAGGAATAGCACTTGAACTTGCACCAATATCATATAAACCATAATAGCAATGATCACCAATTTTAACAGATAACACAGGAACACTAGTTTTCCTTGAACTTTTAGGATGAGAAACAACATTAGAAGCATCTTCACAAAATATAATATACTCATCTCCAACATTTTTAGTAACAAGATCTTTAACTATAGCTACAGGAGTTTCAATTTTAATTTGTTCATCAGGTTCTATAGTTTTCTTTGCACTTTTGTTAACAACACTAGCCATAACAGAATGTTCTTTCACTTTAACAGGAAAAGGAATTTTTTCAATATAAGGCTCGGGAATAATACGATCAACAGTATTAACTTCAACGCTTTTAGTTATAGGAGCAATAGATTTATCTTTATAAGGTTCATGATATTTTTCAAAGCCCTCCTTGGGCAAACCGAAATAAGCAGCAAAGGATTTAAAATAATTTGCAACAACTTGAGAGTCAAGACCATAAGCATTATTAATATTTCGAAATGCATCAGTATTCATGAAAGTTTTAATGCATTCGAAGTCATATTTAATACCTGACTCCCTACCTTTGTCGTTCTCCCATGCTTCAGTATTCTCTTCAATACGATCAAGAAGATCCCATTTGAACTCTTCTTTATTACGAGTGAATGATCCAGCACAAGAAGTATCCAATAATGTTTTATCTTCAAAAGAGAGTCTTGCATAGAAGTTATCAAAAATAATATTACCAGGAAGCTCATGAATGGGGCATTTGAGCATTAGTGACTTCAATCTCCCCCAAGCTTGGGCAATACTTTCTCCATCATGAGGCCATAAATTATATATAGAATTCCGATCTTGGTGAATCTCACCTGGAGGATAAAATTTAGAGTAAAAGAGAGGAACAATTTCCTCCCATCCAAGAGAACTCCTGTTCTTCAACAATTTATACCAATGCGCAGCTCTCCCAGTAAGTGATATGGAGAATAATTTCTTCCTAACTTTGTCCATTGTAATACCTGCACAATTGAACAACTCGCATAATTCATGTAAAAACAGTAAATGATCACCGGGGTGGACAGTTCCATCCCCTTCATAGCGGTTATCCATAACACGATCAATAATTTTCATAGGTATTTTAAATGGCACTATTTCATCAGGTGGCGCCTCATTTTCTACCTCAGTAGTGGTAGAAGCCTTTCCAAACAGGAAAGCAATAGATCATCTCTCCATAATTAAGCAAATTAGGAGACAGAAATAAAAACAGCACTTACAGCTAAAGTTTTCCTTACAAATTCCACTTACCAATAGCGCTTCACTCCCCGGCAACAGCGCCAGAAAATAGTCTTGATGACCCACAAGTATATGGGGTGTATCATAGTACTTTTGATAAATAAGAGTGTCGAACCCAACGAGGAGCAGAAGGTTCAAAAAAAAATAAGAGTGTCGAACCCAACGAGGAGCAGAAGGTGCTGACAAGCAGTTTTGATGAGGATTTCACTGTAAACACTAGCAGACAAGTTTTTAGGAGTTTTTGATAATGCTGATAAAAAAAGTGCGAGTAAATAGAGCGCGGCAATAATAATTGCAGCGAGTGGCCCAATACTTTTTAGAGCAAAGGACAAGCCGGTTTGTTTACTTATGATGACCAAACGTTCCTGAGGACACACGGGAATTCTGTCTAGTGCTTTCGCTTCATATAGATGATTAATCTTTAGTGTTTCGATAAGTGTTGTGTGGGTGAACCTATGCTAATGCACCGCCCTTCCTAGGACTAATACATAACTGTGATTATACCCCTAGCAAGCATCCGCAAATACAAGAAAGTAATTAAGATAAATCTAACCACAGCCTTAAACTCTGAGATCCTAACATCCCTCATGCATCGAGATACCAACGGGGGTTTAGGTTTCTGTCACTCCAGCAACCCTACAATTAATATTCGAATACACAATGCATTCCCCTAGGCCCATAAAGGTGAAGTGTCATGTAGTCGATGTTCACATGACACCACTAGAAGAATAGCACCACAACTTAAATATCAAACCATTAAATATTACTCAACATAGTTCACTACTAACATCTAGACTTCTCCCATGTCCTCAAGAACTAAACGAACTACTCACAACACATCATTTGGAACATGATCATAGGTGATATAATGATGGATAACAATCTGAACATAAACCTTAATTCAACGGTTCCACCCAATAGCATCAATAACAATAGTAATCAACACCGGGAGAGTTTCCCCTATCAAATGCACAAGGTTCAGCCCTAGATGTTACAGCGGGAACGGAGTGGAGCGGTGGAGATGACGGTGTCGGCGGTGGAGATGATGGTGATGATGATCCCGATGAAGTGCAGCTCGATGACAGTGACGATGGCGACGATTTCGCCCCTCCGGGAAGGGATTTCCCCGGCAGCTTTTCAGCCTGCCGAAGAGCTTTTCTCTCTCGGTGGTTTCCGCCTCGTGGAGGCGGCGGCTCTGTTTCTGGTCGATCCCCCGAGTCTTAGGTTTTTGGGGGGTGACGAGGATATACCGAACGGGTATCCTGTCGTGTGGGTACCTGGTTCACGTGATGATTATAGCCCAATTGTCATTAGACTGGCGAAGCCCATCAAGGAAGGCCCAAGACGAAGATTGCTTTCCAAGTTATTCATAGTCGGTTGTAGTTTCCGTACTTGTAATCCTAGTCGGTTACGTACCCGAGACCCAGCCCCCTATATAAGGGCTGGGAGGGTTACCGATCAAGGACACGCACATCAGAACCTCCTAACCCTAGCGAGACGAACTCTCGCTGGACCCTTGTAACCATCGCATATTCGCAAGAGCAGTAACAGACAAGCAGGAAGTAGGGGTGTTACCTCAGTCGAGGGCCCTGAACCTGGGTAAATCCCGCTTGTCAGCCGTCGAGTCTACCAGCACTACGCGTTCTCTACCTCATAACTCTAACCCTAGGCTATCGACTATGGGTAATGATGAGGACACCCCTCGTCAATTGGCGCCGTCTGTGGGAAAAGGTAGTGTTGGATCTACGGATTCGCTGGTTTCGTCTTCAAACGGTAACTCGCCGACTGCATCAGCAAACAGCCACGCGCTGACAATCTCGACTGGCGTTGAAGCACCAGGCGATCAGTCGCCAACTTCGCAAGCTGCATCGCCAAAAAGAATCAAGCCGTACTCATCGGAAGCACAGGAAGTTTTCGCTAATCTCGATTCAGGTTTTAATCTAACCATCGGAGAGCACAATTTTTTCGTCGATAAGCTTGGTGTGCAGGACTTGACCGACGCGATCGCAATGGAGGCACTCGAAGATCCATCGACTGCGATCGCATCACCAGCAGACAAAGAAGATACCTCATCGCAGATCGATCCGATCCTATCACCGACATCACCAACCTCATCCATGTCAACTCAAGAGTTCAACAGGATCATGGCGCAGGAATTCCCAGAGGATGAGGCACAATCTACCCATCAGGAAGGCGCAGTCGAAAAACCATCTACTATGATCACAGATACCGCAGACATGGAAGCTACGTCGTCAAAGGTCAACTCGATCTCGCCGTCAAGATCTCTAGTCGGCTCCATGACAACCCAAGAGTTCAATAAACTCTTGGCGCAAGAGTTTCTAGATGATGAGGTACAGTCTGACTATCAAGTCACCATAGTCGAACACATCGCGGCACTCGACACTGCACCCGACTACAGGCAAACGGAAGACACGGGCGACAGCATCTACCTCACCGACTTCGTCGGGCCAGAGATCCAAGCGGATCACGAGTTCCTCTCCAGCAACGAAGACGATCCTGAAAAGATACCCGAAGCATATGTCAACACCGACGCTCAGATCAGCAACGACTCCGACATGAGTTTGGACGACGACTCCGAGCCCATAACCGGCATCGATAGCGCATACACATATCCCCCGGTCATACCTCGGCAGGTCTACGTTGCGTTCAGCGCCGAAACCTCAGCGGCAGCAGCTAGTCGCAGACCTACAGAATTTCCTTGCACAGTCACATTACCAGATGGCGTGACGCCATTAACTATCACAGCAGAGATAGCAGCAAAAGTTGACAAAATCATAAAGGACTGCACAATGATGCCAGCAGATGCAACCCCAGAGGAGGTGATGACATACAATTATTTCAATTGGCAAGAAACAATGCGATTAAAGGAATACAGAGCAACACTAGAAGAACGCAGAAAGCAGGCTAGCATCTCGAGTATGCGGAGAAGGCAGCTTTCCCTTAGCTCCACAGGGGCAACGGAGCGCAGGCATAGATCGAGATTCGCCAGCATCCCAGAAGGAGAGAGATCCGGAGTCACTCGCAACTTAGAACATTCGTTCATGACCCTGGACTCCGAAGGCGTACTAGTACCCAAAACAGCTGAAGGTGCCTTGATATCACTTGGAGCATACCTCAAGGCGACAGCACCTCCAGCAGGCGATCCGGCCGAAGAACTACATCTTCAGCAATTAAAGGCGCTTGCACTCGCGGCAAAAGGACTCCAGACGGAGAAGCACAGAGAGCGCAGCAGAAGCCGTTCACGAGATCGTCGCAGTCGAAGCCCTCGCAGGAGTGGCACACAAAGATACTCGAGTCGTCGCCGTTCACGGAGCAGGTCTAGGAGATCCGCCAGCAACGATTCGAGTGACGGTCACGATACAGGACCTTGCGGAGCACGATGCTTCACACGGCGAATCCGCGACGCCAGGTTGCCCAAAAGGTTCGGGTTACCAACAACGCCGAAGTTCAACTGCAAACAAGAGCCGTCAGGCTGGCTCGAGGACTACAAGCTCGCAGTCATGTGCCAAAGGGGGACAACTACAACAGCACTGCAGTACATACAGCTGATGCTTGAAGGCACAGCTCGCGACTGGCTCAAAGCATTACCCGAAGCATCATACGACTCCTGGGATCACTTTCGGGAGGACTTCATCAAATATTTCGATCCTCTGTGTGAGCGGCCCAAAACATTCGAGGAATTACGGGCTTGCAAGCAAAGGTCGGACGAACCAATTCGAGCATACATCAGGCGATGGACTGCCATCCGCAATTCAGTCGGCACAATCTCCGAAGACAGAGCCATGGACGCCTTCACCATGGGGATCCTCAGAGAGGACTTCAGAGAAGCACTCGGTCACCAAAAGCCAAAATCCATGGCAGAGCTCATGAAAATAGCAACCGAGTGGGCAGACGGCGAAGATTCCATAAGGACCAAGCGCCCGCTTTCCCCACATGACCGTGAGGATCGACGTAATAGTCGAGACCACCACGACAGGGATGATAGAAGACGAAGACGCAAAAGTGGTTACAGCGACAACGACAAGGTAAAATTCGTAGCAGCGGGTTTCTCACAGGACAATCACGTCCAGGACGACAGACGACCAGAAGATCGCCGCGACAGTCGAAACGATAGTCGCCGCGACAGTCGAGGAGATGATCGCCGAGACAGTCGAACGGACGACCGACGAGGCAGTCGAGACCGCGATCAGCGTAGCGGTGGATACCGAAGGCAAGAGTGGCGTAAGCGCACAGATGCAAAACCAGAGAAAACATTTCAAGAGAAGATGGATGATTACTGCAGGCTGCACCTATTCAAGGGAGATGATGGAAGGCTAGTCTCCAACCACACCATGGGGAACTGCCGAGAGTTCGAACAAATAGCGGCGGATTACATGACGAGAATCAGAAGGACCGCACCCTCGACTGCACCACCAGCCTACATCGCGCCACCACCAACACAGCCAGTCGCGGCATTACCACCCCCACCACCATACAACCCAGGAAACCAAGTCGCGGGAGCCATACATCACATACCTCAAGCAACGGAGGAGCAATACCCAAAGCCCCAGGGACAGATGTTCATGATTCAAAAAGGGTGTCCCTCCAACAGGCAGCAAAAGATCCACACTCGACACGTTAACATGGCGGTTATGGCGCCTCCAGCCATACCAGACTTCTTGCGGGGATCTGAAACCGCAATAACCTTCAATCGAGAAGATCACCCACCATCTGTCTACCGACCAGGCCACGCTGCCCTGGTACTCGACGCTCAGATTGGTGGATACACCATGACCAAGGTCTTCATGGATGGAGGCAGCGGCATCAACATCATCTTCGCCGATACACTTCGCCGGATGAATAGGTCAGTCGAAAATTTACCCCAGTCCACAAACACTTTTTATGGTATTGTCCCAGGTAAACCTGTTCTCCCAGAAGGCACGATACAACTCGACGTCACCTTCGGCGACGCAAACCACTTCAGAACCGAGTCGATCGAATTCGAAGTCGTCGACTGGAAGTCACAATACCATGCCATATTAGGGCGCCCCGCATTTGCTCGATTCATGGCGGTGCCACACTACGCATACCTCAAGTTGAAGATGCCAGGCCCGAAAGGAGTCATCACAGTCAACGGAAACTTTCAAAGGTCAGACGCTTGCGACCGCGACTTCAGCAAAATCTCCGAGACGTTCGGTATGGAGCAAACCCTTGAAGAGCTCTCGCTCACCAACGACCCAACATACATGCCTGAGCAAAAGAAGCAGGCAGTCGACAAGGCATTCAGCGCCGCAGATGGCATAAAAAAGCACCAGGTACACCCGACTGATCCAGCCAAGACAGTCAGGGTGTCCACAAGCCTGTCTCCTGCATAGGAAAGCGCGCTCGTCGAATTCCTCCGTGAGAACTGGGATATATTTGCATGGTGTGCAGCCGACATGCCAGGTATTCCCAGGGAATTCGCCGAGCACTCCCTCCAGCTTAATCCAGGAACTAGGCCAGTCAAGCAAGCAATACGTCGTGTCTCCGGTCCCAAAAGAGAGGCTATAGAGAAGCATGTAGAAAAGTTACTCAAAGCAAACTTCATTCGAGAAATCAAAAAATCAGAGTGGGTAGCCAACCCTGTGCTAGTCGAGAAGAAGAAGACAGGAGCAACTAGGATGTGTGTCGACTTCACAGGGCTCAACAAGTGCTGCCCCAAAGATCATTTTCCACTGCCACGTATCGACCAAATCGTCGACTCCACTGTGGGATGCGAACGTTTATCCTTCCTAGATGCATACTCAGGGTATCACCAGATACGGATGAAAGTCGAAGACGAGGAAAAGACAGCCTTCACAACTCCACTCGGAGTATATTGCTACACCACAATGCCCTTCGGGCTCAAAAACGCAGGTGCCACCTACCAGCGTATGATGCAGAATTGTTTGAAGACGCAAATTGGACACAACGTCGAGGTTTACGTAGATGACATCGTCATCAAGTCGAAAGAAGAAAGCACACTACTCGCAGACTTGCGAGAAACATTCGACAATCTCAACAGGTACAACATCAAACTTAACCCAGACAAGTGTACTTTTGGTGTTCCAGCCGGAGAGCTTTTGGGGTACTTTGTGTCTGCCCGAGGAATAGAAGCGAACCCGGAAAAGATACAGGCCATATTAACCATGCAAAGACCTAAAAAGCTCTACGAGGTACAGCAGTTGACAGGTCGAATAGCAGCGCTCAGTCGCTTCATCAGTAAACTGGGTGAAAAGGCATTACCACTTTATCGACTGATGAAGAAGGCAGACAAGTTCGAATGGACAGATGAAGCTGAAGTAGCCTTCAAAGATCTCAAACGGATACTCACAAATCCTCCCATCCTGGCGGCACCCAAGGAGAGGGAACCGTTATACCTTTACGTTGCAGCCACAAATAGAGTAGTAAGTACGGCCTTGGTAGTCGAGCGCATGGAGGAAGGAAAAACTCAGAGCATCCAGAGGCCAGTCTACTACGTCAGCGAAGTCCTGTCCCTGTCAAAGCAAAGATACCCGCACTTTCAAAAGCTAGCGTACGCTGTCTTCATAACATCCAGGAAGCTACGCCACTACTTCACGGAGCACCCGATAACGGTGGTCAGTAAATCAGCAATTGGAGATATACTCACCAATCCCGACGCAACAGGGCGAGTAGCAAAATGGCTCATCGAGCTCGGGCCACTGGGAATAACATATGACCACCCGAAGGCCATCAAAGCACAAGTCCTACCCGACTTCACAACGGAATGGATAGAATCTCAGCTGCCAGGAATCCCTGATGTGTCCAACTCATGGACAATGTACTTCGATGGGTCTAAGAAGAACGAAGGCGCGGGTGCAGGCGTCATACTCATATCACCTAAAGGCGACAAACTCAAGTACGTATTGCAGATGGACTTCGTACGACCATCCAACAACGAGGCAGAATATGAAGGCCTGATCCACGGCATGCGAATGGCTAAGGCATTGGGGTGCACTCGACTTATGATATACGGTGACTCAAACTTAGTCGTACAGCAGACAATGAAAGCTTGCGACGCCATAGCCGACAATATGATCGCATATCGTGACCTCTACAACACATTAGAAGGTGACTTCGATGGATGCGAACTACGACATGTTGGGCGAGAAAGCAATGAGGAAGCGGACATACTAGCCAACATCGGCTCGACTAAAGCACAAGTCCCACCAGGCGTCTTCCTGGAGCGAATCCAGCACAGGTCCATTAAGAAGCAGCGGCCCCCATCGACCTCGACTGCCACATCCAAAGACAAAGCGCCCAGCTCAGAGGATCCGCCAGTCGAAGTGCTACTATGCCAAGACGATCAGGTAATACCAGCATGGACTCAACCCTTCCTAGCATACATGCTCCGCGACGAACTACGAGACGATGCAGCAGAGGCTCGACGAGTCACTCGACGCTCCAAAGCATACACCATCATCAACGGTGAACTCTACAAACGAAGCATCTCAGGTATGTTCCAAAGGTGTGTGGAAATTGAGGATGGAAAAACCATACTTCGCGATATTCATGCAGGAACCTGTGGGCATCATGCCGGCAGTCGATCACTCGTAGCCAAAGCCTTCCGAGCAGGATTTTACTGGCCTACAGCACTTAAGGACGCAGAAGACATTGTCAAAAGGTGCATCGGGTGCCAGAAATTCGCCACCAAGCCTCACGCACCCGCATCAGCACTCAAAACCATACCATTGGCTTGGCCTTTCGCCCAGTGGGGGCTCGACATGGTTGGACCACTCAAAAAATCATCACCTGGAGGACACACTCACCTGCTGGTGGCAGTGGACAAATTTACGAAGTGGATAGAAGCAGTCCCAATCACAAGCTTGACTGCCGCTACAGCAGTCAATTTCATAAAAACTATCGTCTATCGATTTGGCGTCCCAAACAGCATCATCACGGACAACGGCACAAACTTCACAGCCGAGGAATTTCGTTCCTTCTGCAAGGAGTGGAACATTGCGCTCAATTACGCATCAGTCGCGCACCCACAGTCTAACGGACAGGTTGAAAAAGCCAATGGTCTCGTCTGCACGGGCATTAAGAAAAGACTACTGGTACCACTCAAAAGGGCCGCAGGTGCTTGGGTCGAGGAGCTCCCGGCAGTACTACCCCAAACGCCTCGACCCAGTTTACTCCGTTTTTTATGGTCTACGGCGCAGAGGCAGTACTGCCACCAGAGGTGAAATTCAGCGCACCAAGAGTCGAGATGTACGACGAGGACGACGCGAACGAGTCACTCGAAGACTCGATGGATCTACTCGAAGAATCACGCAACGCGGCCCTCGCTCGCACAGCAGTCTATCAACAGGATCTCCGCAACTACCACAGTCGACGGCTCCGCCCCAGAACATTCATGGTAGGCGACTTGGTACTCCGGATGAAGCAGAAGAAGGTGCACAAGCTCGCATCACCATGGGAAGGGCCCTTCATTATCACGGAGGTCATCGACGGTGGTGCCTATCGACTTAAGCACGCCCAGACGGGAGAATTATCAAATAACCCATGGAATGTGGCGCACTTGCGTCGCTTCTATGCCTAGATGTCATAGTCGATCAATGTAACAGAGCATAAATGTCGGAAAGGCTAGCAGGTTTCAGACGCGCTCTTTTCCTTACCAGGGTACCTAAGGGGACTGGAAGGTTTTTAATGAGGCGTCTTGCTGGCCAATATCTGGAATAAAGAAAGATGTTCTTCTTCGCATAATTTACTATCATAAGTCAAATCACTCTCAACCCGAAACACTCGAAGACTCGGGGGCTGGGTCTTTGTCATAAACAGCAAAGCTCAGCCACACTCGAAGGCTCGGGGGCTGGATACATACGTGCTTACATAAACATCTTCCTATTCACACCCCACTCGAGGGACTCGGGGGCTGTATAATTACACAAGTTACATAGATTCATCCTTCACAGGCAAGCTGGAGTCGATAAGCTGGTCGTGCAAACGATCCACAAATACTTCCGCTGAAGCCGCAGTCCTGTCCAAAAACTTCTGCTCCAGACGCGAGCCAGCTGCAGGTGAAGAAATGCGAAAAGTAGGATGTTGACTACGAATATATCCCATGACGGCGTTGGCTCCAAGGACAACTCTTCGAGTCAAAGCCTCCCGGATAGGAGTTGCAGACTGGAACAGATCAACCAACACATGAATTCCTTGCGGCTGCGGCCCCTCAGGAAACAAGAAGTGGTTGATGCGCATAAACGCCGCCCGGCAACGCTCGAGTAGGACCGCGCCGCGAAACACTCGATCCTTAAGTGTAGCAAGTTCGCGGGCGCGATGCCTGTCCGCCCAAAAATGCTGGTGGCCGGAGACCGGGTTATCAGTCGCGTTGTCCAGACGCTCGTTAACCCGTTCCACCTCTTCTTTGAAGTTATGAACAAAAACTGCAGACGAGCAGCTATCAACAGGCTATAAAGAAGACATAAGAAGATCACAAAGGCGATCGTCTAATACATACCTTCAAGCTGCCTGTTCGAGTGCTCGACTTCACCAAGCACATATTCTTCACGCTGGGTGGCGAGAGCAGGTTTTGCCTTAAGGAGTTTCAACTCCGTTTGAGTGGCTTTTAGTTCCTGCTCTAGAGTAACCACTCGCTTCTTCGCATAAGCCAAAACCTTGGCATTATTTCTCGCTTCGGCGGCTGCTCGAGTATCCGTGCACGGCTGGGAAGCTTCAGCCGAATTGGTATCGTCTGGCTGGCAAACGCATAATCATATATTTCAGACGAGGGCACGAATCAAGACAAGACAACAAAAGCCAAATACATAGTGAAAGATGCATCATAGGGTCCATAGCATAAACAAAGCAGGAAGTGAAGTACCCATGATGGATATCAAATCTTCATTACATAAATTCAAAATCAAAAAGTCTAAATACGAGACACGGACTCGGACCTAGCCCTACGCGACTTCGGCATAGCAGCAACAACAACAGATCTGCGCTCCATGGTGTCGATACATGTACGCGATAGTCGCGTGGCGGCCTCGGTCACACCCTTCAAAGACAAAGGCTGCCCATCTGACCTTTTCGGGAAGTCAGACAGGACAGCCTCATAATCGGCAATAACGCCGTTACCAAGAAGGAGCTTGAGGGTAGACTCCGAGCCGCGTACCCTCAAGTCGCGTGCAAACTCCGCCACAGTCGACGAGCCGGGGCCCAGTACGTCTGCAAAACCTTGCGCAATAGCAGGAACTTCGCTCGACGGAAGCACCTCCTTAAAGACAGCGCCAAGGGTGTGAGTGGACGTATCCAGAGAGCTTTTGGCGTGTTGGATGGCAACGCTCAGCTTCTCAATGGCACGGTCGAGTGACAGGTCTTCACTCGTCTTTCCCTTGGAGGCAGATGGGGCTGCAGACCCTTCACAATTTCAAAAGAAAAAAGATACAAAAATCAACACAAGGACCAGCAAATAAAGGTGTGAAAGGTAAACACAAAGACTGCTAACCTTCCATCACACGCGCAAGATCGGACACCTGAGCCGCATACTCCTGCTCGCGGGAGGCAGCCGAGCTCAGCGCATCGTCCAGATCCTTCCTCGGAAGCGACTGCTGGTTGGCAAGTTGTCGTTCCAGATCCTTCAATCGCTGCTCCAGCTCGGACGATCGCTTCGCGATGGTGTCCCTCTCACCTGAGATAGTTAATTCCAAGCTCAGTCGCAGAAGACCAAAGGAAAAAAGCGAAGCACCTCAAGAAGAAGGTCATAAAGCTTACGGCTTAATCCGTCGAGGTGGGAGCGAAGAACGACCCGTTCCTCCTCCGACTGCACAAAGGCCTTACCAGCCGCGACAAGGTCACGGACGGCAGGCTTCGAAAGGATTTGCAACAGATATCAGCAAGATTAATGATTCAGCATAAACACATAAAACGTGAACACACTTACATGATCAGTCCAGGAGGGAGCTGCAGAAGTGGAAAGGTGTGCAGTCGAAGCAGCAGTGGGTGGCGTCAAAACTGTGGTAGTCGCCTCAACCACCAAGGTGGTCTTAGCGACATCCAAGTCGGCACGAGGGGAGGCAACAGTCGACTCCTCCACAAAAGGAGGAGATTGCACCCGATCGTCACTGGCGCTTCTGCGACAGTGTCAACGAGCTTAAGGCAAAGTATGAAAGCAAGCGAAAGGCGAACATAGCAAAAACGCTTCATAACTACGTACCTGTGTTCGCCCTCATCTGAATCCGGCTCAGCGTCGAGGCAGGGGCCTCCGAAACTCAGGCGGCCAGTTGAGTGCGACGGTGAGCGCCGAGCCAGAGGGGATGCGTCCTTCGCAGGCGAGGAGTGGCCAGAATCCTCCAGGTCCCGTCGCTCCGCACTCCCCGAGTGAGAACTCGAAACCTCCTGTCGAGGAACACGACGACGCTTGGCGGCAGGCTCAGTCGCAGAGTTGCCACCCTCACGAACCTGGTTCACCTCCTCGGTTTCTGTTTCCTCTATGGCGGAGGTGTTAGCCGAAGGAGGGGGAGTAACGGTTTTCTTCCCCTCATCTAGCAGAGCTGCCTCATCGGCAGGACCAGACTCGGGGAGGGGAGGAAGAGAGGTGGCAGTCGAATGGCCCTGATCGCAAACAAAAAAACGACACTCAAAAGATATGTACACCAGAAACCAAGGACGGCAAAAACAGCACAGTCAATAATATTTACCTCAGGGAGGGCGTTCTCCAATCCAAAAGGAGCGACGGAGGAGTTGAAGTCGATAACTTCGTCGGCCTTGATGCTGGTGATGTATTTCACATGCGCGTCCAGCTCATTGGGCGACAGCTCCACATTGCTCATTCGAGTGGCGTCGAGCGGGCCTTCATATCGCCACATCGGGTGGGAGCGTTGCTGCAGGGGCCACACTCGACGCTTGATGAAGGTGCTCATCAACTGGACACCGGTAACGGTGCCCAGCAGCTTGCTGATCTTGACCATAAGGGGAGCAGCTTCTTCCTTCTCCTCAGTCGAGAGAGAATGCTCCCACGCCTTTGTCTTCAGCGGGGTCCTCCCAATCGAGAAGGCCGGGAGCACGTCCTGGTCGATGGGGACGTAGAACCACTTGTTCCTCCATCCTTGGGCAGAATCGACTGCCTTGAGGTTGAAGTAGTGGCAGTCGCTACGGACCTGGATGCCCACCCCGCCAAGCGGGCACACAAGCCCGTCGCGGACCATATGGCGCACTCGGAAGATGGACTTCCATAGTGCCCAGCTAGGGGATACCCCCAAAAAACACTCGCACAAAACCATGAAACAGGCAATGTGCAAAATGCTATTGGGGGTGAGATCATGGATCTGTACCCCATACGCGTACAGAAGCCCGCGCACAAAATCATGCAGCGGGAGGGCAAAGCCGCGGGGCAAAAATTCAGCGAAACAAACACGCTCGCCGGCGCGGGGCTCAGGAAGTACCTCCCTGTTGGAGGGCGCGCGGGCGGCGAGCTTGTCGGCCGGCGGGAGCAGGCCCGTATGGCGGAACGCCGCCAGCTTCTTCTCAGTGACGGCGGATTTCACCCAGTCACCGGGAATCTTCTTCAAAGCGGCGGCGGGATTTCCCGTGGAGGTCGCGGCGGCCGCAACACCCTTCCTCTTCTTGCTAACATTGGCGGAGGAAGAGGGGACGGCGGCGCTCGTGTTCTTCTTCGGAGCCATGGCAAGCAGAGGAGGAGCAAGAGCAAAGGCAAAGGAAGCGCGCGCGCGAGGAACAGGAGGCAAATGGCAAGGAAAATTAATCTACGACGGTGAGATCTGTATTTACCACGGTAAAAGAAACAATCTCGGCCGTTCGTGCATAATCGCCAAGCCACGTGGCGTTATCGGAGAGAAACCGTCGCAGGCCACAACGCCCACTACGCACGAAAAACGAGGAAGTCATGATCACATCCGCGGAAATTTCGCCACGTCCGGTCAAATCATAACTGAACCGGCGTTCACCACGGTCAAACAAGCGGACCCACAATGACACGTCCTGTCAAAGGTCTGCGCGCACGCCACGGTGGTCACGCATGACATCACTCAGTTGGCACATGGGGGGAATGCAAAAGTAATAGTCGATCTGCTAGTCGACTGAACCAATGACAGGCAATCATACAAAAGTCTCTCGACTACTCATACCAAAGTGATAGTCGATATGTTAGCCGACTGATCCAAGTACAGTCAAATATACTCCCATCGGGAGCAGATAAAATTTTCTTCGACTGGCGTACGCCAAAGTCACGCAATCCTTCAAAGGTCTATCGACTAAGTTAAAAGCAAACACTTCGAGTATCTTCAAGCGCATTTCATCGGGAGTGGGGGAAAATGTCTTCGACTGACATTTTCTTTTACGCTCATTGATTTGAGATTATCCTTCATTACGAGTAATAAAGCACAATCTCGGGGGCTACTCCCATCGGGAGCGCTGTCACGCACCCGATGGATTCAAAAAAGCAAAAAGGCATAAACTCAAAGAAATTCCCGAGTTACGTCAGTCGATGACAATTCGGATGCTGCATGCATAAAATGCAAAGGTAAGACCCGCCGATCAGTCGAGCTGGGCTGAGAACCACTCCGGCAGTGTTAAGTCCTTAATTCTTTTCCGTATCAGCAGATGCGATGAAAATCCCGGCGGACGCGCTGGGTAGCAAAGTTAAGACTGCAGAACGATTCAGTAAGACCTCAACGGCCCGAGTCGAGTCTGTCCAGTGTGTTCCAGGTTCGAGCCCGGGGACTCGAACTTGATTGAACACTAGTAAGGTTTTGCCCAAATGTGCAGTTAACTGGTCTTGACTTATCGAGTAAATCCAGGCCTACTAAGTCAATAATCCTTTGTCAGAAACATAAATTCATAGTCGAAAGACAATACAAAAAGTACGATATCAAACACAAACATGGGACGTGCACTGTCGAGTGAGTCCATGCCTGATTCTCCGAATCAGCCAAGCACTCGGGGGCTAGTGACGAGGATATACCGAACGGGTATCCTGTCGTGTGGTACCTGGTTCACGTGATGATTATAGCCCAATTGTCATTAGACTGGCGAAGCCCATCAAGGAAGGCCCAAGACGAAGATTGCTTTCCAAGTTATTCATAGTCGGTTGTAGTTTCCGTACTTGTAATCCTAGTCGGTTACGTACCCGAGACCCAGCCCCCTATTTAAGGGCTGGGAGGGTTACCGATCAAGGACACGCACATCAGAACCTCCTAACCCTAGCGAGACGAACTCTCGCTGGACCCTTGTAACCATCGCATATTCGCAAGAGCAGTAACAGACAAGCAGGAAGTAGGGGTGTTACCTCAGTCGAGGGCCCTGAACCTGGGTAAATCCCGCTTGTCAGCCGTCGAGTCTACCAGCACTACGCGTTCTCTACCTCATAACTCTAACCCTAGGCTATCGACTATGGGTAATGATGAGGACACCCCTCGTCAGGGGGGATGAAGTACGCGAAAGGGCGCTGCCAGAGGTGGGCCAGGGCGGCCTCACAAGGTGCTGCCGCGGCAGCAAGGGGAGTCGCGCCGGGACGTCATGTGGGCCCCCTGGGGCCCACCTGGTTCTCCCCTTTTGGCTCCCTTCGTCATTTGGAAAAATAGGAACTTCTGTATTCTTGGTTTTGTTTTCTGAGCTTCGCAAATATTGTATCTTGTCGGTGCTTTTTCCAGCAGAATTCAGACTCCGGTGATTCATCCTCCAATAATCATCAAACATGCAAAATAGATGAAATAACATAAGTATCATCTCCAAATATGAAATATATCAATAAATAACAGTAAATTATGATATAAAATAGTGATGCAAAATGGACGTATCAACGTACAAGGATGTCCATTTCTCTCTCATACTCCCCCACTTTAAATCTAATTGTGATATTTGGCAGACATGCAAATAACCAAAATTAAAACATGTAGAAGACGACACTTGTCACGATTAGAACAATATTGGGTTATCTTTGGCCTTTGCAGGGAAGCTTTTTTTTTCTAGTCATTGTCTTGTGGACTTGTGGTCTACTACAAGGTGAATCTGGCGCGGCGTCACACCGCGCCCTTGGCGTAATTTTTTCGTGGTGGTGTATCAATCGATGTCCCCTTTGTAGACTAATACAAATAGGGCAAGGGTAGCACACAACAGCTATATGCGCGAGAACACCATAACCATAGGAGCAGAGAACATACCATAAGTTGAAGACCTTGCACCTAGAAAGGGAGGCGACTGAAGACCAGCGGGTAACGTCTTATCCACTTTCAAATGATTTTTGTTCTTTACACGATGAAATTAGAAGAGGTTCTAGAGTTCACTTTGCATAAATACGTTAGCCTGATAGTGAACTAAATCCCCTAACTGGATTATACAGCACACCTATAGATCTTATTGCATCCTAGTAATACGTATTTAAACAGTTCTGAAACTAAGGGATTGACACAATTAAAAATCCCCAAAACGAAACTGTAGTATATCTTGCTCGTTAGGGACCAAGTCTAAAACTGCAGGACACTGGACACACAAAAAATTCCCCATAAAAATTTAAACCTAATCTACTCTTGCCTATGCGTAACTTATGGGTTTTCAGTACACTTCCTCCTATAGCTGCAACAGCCATCATGGGATATTGCTAAGCTGCAGCGTCTGATCATAACTTGGAAGCAAATGAGATTTAATTAGTAAAAAGGAGGATGATTTGGGGAAAGCCAAATTAAAACCTAATCTACTCTAAACAGTGCAGCGCCAAGAGCCTGCTGATCAAGAATAAAAATGGTGGAATTATAGATTTGAAATCTAGACAGTTTGTTTACCTTTTTTGCATGCATAGAAATAAGAAAGACGTTTTACTCGCAGCACCAATTCAACAACACTTTGTGAGACGACACAAATTAGAAACTCCATTAACTAATAAGAATACAGAGATAAACCTACTAACTTACAACATGCATAAAATCCATATCCTACCCGTTAAGAGAGCTAACAATTACTTTATGCAGAAGAAACAAACATCCTACCCATTAAGAGAGCTAACAATCGCTTTATGCAGGAAATTAAAAAGAAACAAACAACAGCCGGGCAAAACACCTGGGTTGCTGATCTATGACCTGCAAAAATAAGTACTGAATCTGGTTTAGATGCAATTTTTTCGTGTGGAAATACTTAATATAAAACAGGGCAGGTTTAGATGTAAAATTCATAATATTGCAAGGAAACCATAGCATGTTGAATTACTTACATGGAAAAATTACAGGTGGAATTAACATGGTACTTCCACGAAACATGGCATGGAGCTGTATTCTACATATGTTCACACAATCCCAATATTTTGGTGTTTGTTTGCATGTTCAAACATGATGATTACTACTGGTGTACAGTCTAGAAGTCCATACTAATTTAAATTGTACAACATACCATCCAATACAACAATCATGTAAATTCTTTTTCCTATTAATAAACATCACCTACCATAAGCCATAATCGCTGCATATACATGATGTAATTATATCCCAAAATCTATTTTTCTGGCCACGTAATGAGATAGATCAGAGCAGCTAAGTAGTGTCAAAGGGAAAACACTTTTTTGGAGGTAAGACGATTTAAAATTACTTATTGATTCTTGTTTTCACGACATAATCATATAGAAGGCAAGGAGAATTAAGATTTCATCAAGAATAATATACAACGTATGGAAACCTAAATAGACTGTAAATGTTCAAATGAATCTTAAGTTCTTAACAAATAGTAGGAATGGTGGTATACATGTTTCTGACAATAACATTAGGAAAATTTCATGCTACTGTGTGTTTGTCACTTTTAAGCATGGTCGAACTATGGAAATATTATGGTATACATAAAAAATTAAGACGAAAGAGTCTTGTATGAAAACCACCATTTTCCAAGTAGGGAAGCAGTCCAGCAATGGTTGCCATACCGTTGACAGCGAGTTAGCCGGCCTTGGTGCGATCACGAGCTATACCTTAATTAAATCAATGTCTAACTCCTCCTAGGTTTCACTTTTTTGTAATGGTTCGGTGCCCACCAACATAAATAAAGTGGTAACATGTATGGAAATGGGAACAATATCAGCATGACAAACTAAAGATGCACGCAAAATAAAAATGTACATCAAAGTGCTTGTTTAAGTTGGAGTACCCGAAACAGAAGGAGTCTGACGTCAAATGTTCTTACTTTTTTTTGCTTGCATTGCATCCAGCTTCATGTCATCACCTGATATTTTCTCTGTTTGAACCAGCGTAGTTCTCTAGATAACCTCCTTGAAAACTCCAACATGAGCTTCCTGTACACCGCTAAACCGCCAAAGCATAGTGAAAATATTTCTTAAGTAGAGAGCATCATTTAAATGGTCACTACCTATAATAAGTACTCATGAAAACCTCAAAAAATAAACTCAATACGTTCTTTACCATTAGTCATGTTCTGACAAAATAAACTGAAGCTGGTTTTCATCCAACAACCATCATGCAGTGCAGCCGGCTATCTATCTTCCATCAGTAACAAATCTCAGAATAAATCAGGGAAAACATATAATATGCTCAAGTCTGAAGAACACTTCATTACCAATCATAGCTATGGCATACTCAAGAACTGTTGGAGCAACCTGAACCAAGAAAGGAACTTATATATTGCTTCACTGAACTATTTTATTATCTAAGCAATGTACATGACTGCTTCTTATGTCCTACAAATATGGTCACTTCCTACAGGCTGTAAGCACCATACTCCAACCCCAAACACAACATCACAAAGCACCGAAGGCCCTATCACTCCAATAATTATATGGACAAACCACACAGAACCCTATCTAGATCGCTATCCTCTCACCCAGACTAACCAACAGAGTTAAGGGATGGGCTTGTTAGCCGTGCATCACAAGATCTAATAAAGAGGTTGGAAAATCTGAACAGTCGTTCGTCCAAGTTGGCAGCTCCATCGATCACATGATCACCTCGGCCGGCAGCCTCTCCGCAAGATGAAAACGCATATGAGGAAAAACTCAACTTTGGGAGGAAACAACACACGAATCGAGCGGCACCCTTACCTCTTCAACCTTGTAGTTTATCAGGTTCACATCCAAAAGCGATGGTCCATATCCACTGCTGGCCAGCGCTCCACCACGACCGCTGTAACATCCCAAATTAATATTATGAATTATTATATCAAAAATGTGGGCCAACAAAAACTTTTTATAAAGTAATATGTGTTGATGTCTTATTGATTGCCTGTGATAAGTATTTCTTGTGAATGTGTTGTTTATTAGCTCTAATTAAAAACTTGAAGAAAAGAAAATAAACAAAATAAAACATAAAACAATAAAAACAATGTGACAAATGTCACCCTATTTCTCAAAATGGGAAATTATTTTCTTTCCAAACCAAATTCAGTGGAGTGGCAATATGAACACTCCCATTTTATTCCCACCATTTTTCCTCTCCTAATATTAAATTCAAAAACCTAAATTCAAATTCAAATTCTTTCTTATCCAATTCAAATCACCAAGTGTGCTATTTTGCACTTGCCCCATAAATAATTAAAGTGCACAACAAATCTTTGCAAACATGTGTGAAACAATTATAAAAATAAAAAGCAAAAATTAGAAAAATATTTTGGTTCAGGCATTTCGCCGAACACCTGGTGGGCGCCGCCAGGGGACAGGCCGCCGTGCGCACGTCGCCGTGGTCGGCGCGGTGGAAGGAGGAGGTGTCGACGCCGTGGCGACCCGCGCCGTGCCCCCCCCCCCCTCTCTCCTTCGCTCTCCTGCTCCCTTGGACACAGACACCGGCACCGCAGCACCCCCGCTCCCCCCTTGCACGCGCCCGTGCCCGCCGCTCGCCATGGCCGACCCGCGGACACCGCGGCCGACCTCGCCGCTCCACGACGTCCCAGCGCCAGGCCCCCCCCCCCCCCCTCTCTTTCCCACCCCGCTGCTCCCTCTCAGCGCAGCAGAGCGTCCAGCAGCATCCCGCTCCCGCAGCCCTCGCGCCACGCCGTGCACGTCGAGCGCCGCCCGAGCGTCCTCACGGCCGTCCCCCACTCCGAGCACGCGCAGCTCGCCTCCACGCGTCAACCGTGTCCCTCTGCACGCCAACACCATCGCCGCACCTCACCGCCTCCTATGGCGAGCCCTAGCCCCCTCTGAATCGCCCGAACACCCCGTCCACCGTGCGCTGGACCGCGGCCTTATAAGCGCTCCCGCACCCCCCCCCCCCCCCCCCCCCCGTTTCTCCACACCACTCCCCCGCCTCTCCCTTGCTCCACCACCCCCTCTCGTGCACCGCCAGGAGGGCGGAGCCGTAGCCGCGAAGCCTCAGCCGCCCGTGGCCACCCTCGAGCTCGCCGTGCCCGAGGTAGACGACGACCACGGCCGAGCCGTGCTGGCCTCCCTTTCTCTTCTCTCTGGCCGGCACTCTCTTCCCCATGAACCCCGCACTCACACGCCCCCTTTTCCCCTCTGGATCGTGCCCAGGAACGACGTAGGAGACTCGCCGGAGTTGGAGCACGGCCGCGGAGGAGGAGCTCCTCGCCGCCGTCGATTGGAGCCGCCCCAGCACGCGCCGTTCGTCCAGCAAGCTTCCCCGAGTCACCGCCGTCGATCTGCATCACCCGCGCATCCTTCCGAGCCCCCTAGGTGAGACTCCGACCACCGCCGCCGTCGCCGGAGCCACGGCGCCGCCCGATTTAGGTCGTCGCCGGCGTGCTCCATCCTCGGCCGTTGGATCTTAGATCCACGGTAGCATACCCCTTCGCTGCGAATAGACACTGACCAGTGGGCCCCGCTCGTCAGAGTTTTAAACATTTCCCGCGCGCGCACCGTTTCGGTTGAGTCGCTGACGAGTGGACCCCACCCGTCAGGATTCTCAACATTATCCACTCAGAGTTTAAATTCGAATTTTAGATTTAATTAGAAACCAGTACTGGATTCAAACTTTGAAACTCCATAACTTGAGATTTATAACTCCAAATAAATCAAATCAAAATGTTCTGGAAAGCTTATGAAATTGTCTATCCAACCCAAGTGGTTTCACCTCATTTGGATAAATAATAAAAATATAGTATTAAAAATGCCAAATAGGGTTTAAAACCTAAACTTGTTTGTTTCTGATACTCTGTTAGTCAAAATGGGTTAAGACCAATTTTATTGAATCATATTTAGTCATGGCTAGTAACCCCTAAGAGGATTTAATTTTTAGATCAACAGAACTTAATTAGTAGCTAAAACTTGATTATTAAACTTCTGGATTCAAACCATTGTGTAGGGAGTTTGGTAACTCCAATTGGCCCAAATCCAATTGTGTTGTCTTCTACACATCAATAGCTTTCTGTAGAAATTTAGTTTGTATTTTTGTGACCAACAGAACTAGAGATATGTAATTAAACATGTTCAACTAGTTTCTGCCATAATTACGACATAATTAAATAATGGTTAACTCAATTAAATTAAAACCAAATTGTGTTGCTTGATGTATGAAGTGGCTATTTAGAGCATTTAAGATTGTATTGTTGTGATGTTGATTGAGTAGGTTAGTAATTGTTTGTATTTGTTGATTGTGAATTAGACGAGAACGTTGTCGGGTTTATCGAGGAGGAGTTCGTGGAACCTGAAGACCAAGACCAAGAACACTTTGCCGAGCAAGGCAAGCTACTCTCTGAGCTTGCACCCTAATACATGCATCTATTTTTACAAAGTCACTTTAAAGCAAAGGTTTTTATAAAATCTTTTCAAAAAGTATATGGAAATTATTTTGCCACCCTATGTAGAAATATATGATAAATTATAGGATGGGAAAAAATAAAGATTGTTTTATTCAAAACTCCTTTGAAACCTCGTGTGGCTATGAAGCACCAAGATGTGATGATGAATTGAAGAAAAGGAGAATGGTGGTTTTGATAAAACGCACATTGTGTCTTTGTACTTACGTCAATCAGCCGATACTCTGTGCGACCACATTTACCCACATATGGGAAAGGGCTTAGTCATATAGTTTGCTCATATTAGTATGGGATACTTCATCAACGGAGATGACTCCGTTATGCATGAGGGGATGGTTTGATGACCTACCCCTGACCTGGGTCCTCGCTCAAACTCTATGAGTAGATAAGGAGGAGGATAGAAGGATGTCCCCTATACACCGCCAGATAAAACCTATGAGTCCTCACACTTAGATTCCGACGGGCGGGGTTAAGTGTCGATGGAAAGTATCATATGGGCAGGATCCTATACTAGCATGAGCAAAGGACAGACTAGGGCCGGTGACTCAACTTCGCATACACCTGGTATGGCGAGACGTGGCTGACACGATGAGTTATCGGATGGGTGTGGGAAAAGCGTGCTACCTCTGCAGAGGGTTAAAACTATTCGAATAGCCGAGTCCTCGGATATGGACAGTTGAGAGGCCCTACTTTGACCATGTGCAAGTTTTGGAAAAAGGTTTGAGTTCTAAAAAAAAAAAGGAGGTGGAGAACGTTCCATACACCTATACCAACGGATCGGTATGAGGTTGTTGGAGACTATGCACCATAATGGTTTATGGTCGGAAAAGGAGGAGTTTTGGAGAAAACTAATAAAACTGAGATATTAAGAGCAGTTATAATCTTCTTATCTTCTTCAGCAAAGATATAGAAATGTTGGACATAAATAAAAGTATGAAATAAAAATGAGACTAGTGCACTCATGTTGGAGTAGTTTGCGAGTACATTCAAATGTACTCATACCAGTTTTGTCCCTGGCTATTGTCGTAGCCAGACTTCGAGGAGCACTGCGCCCAGGAGGAGTATGGTGACATCTATGCCAACTGAGGATCTTCATAAGTCGACTGCCTGTCGGGTCATCGCTAGGATTTGATGTCTACTACGCCTTAATTCCGCTGATTATTTTGGTTTGGCCCCTGAAGGCACCTATGTAAGACTTGGTCTAAATGACCATTTATGTAAGACTTTATTCCGGTATTGTAAGGGATGTAAACTTTGGTATTCAGTTCGGATTATGTGCAACGACAGACTGATCATGGGATCGTTGTGTTAAGCATAATCGGGTATTTCGGACAGCTAGTCCGGGGTCCCCACAGACCTGGTATCAGAGCCATCTCGACTTTAGGAGCCTTAGATTAGCATGGTCGCTAGGTAGGAATTACAAAAGTTAAATTCTAAAGAAATAAAGGAATGAAGTATTTTCAAAAAAATGCTTATCTCTAACCCTCTCACTTATGAAAAATTCTACTCTCACTAAATATTACGTTTTCCCTTATATCCTTAAAAATTGGGCACACTCGTCACTCTATTAAACTTAAAATTTTGCTCACTTGTTGCCTCACTACATTTAAAATTTTGATACACATGTCGTCTCACTAACTTAAAAATCTGACTAAAAATTGTAGATGGCGATCCATTTCACCGAGTTCGTTCAGCTTGAGAAGGACGGCAAGTTGATGTTCGAGAAGGACCTGTTCGAGTTGACCAAGCTGTTAGGTCGCCCCACTCCTGAGTTTAAGGGAGCCCAGGTGGACACTCCCGGCAACGGGGACCTGTCTTGGTTGGTCGAGGCGTCTGTTCGCGGGAACATCAAGTCCCCCGGATCTAGGACACTCATCTTTACCACCATGGACGTCCACTGGGACGACGGATTGTGTCGTTCCATGCAGCGGATGCTATCCCGACTTTGTGAGGAGCACAAGGCGGAGTTGGTGAACTCTCGTTTCCAGTTCTACGGGAGGCGCACCGTCGATGGACACCCTATTCGGTCCCCTCTACACCCGACGTTCGGAGAGTATATCTTGGACATGGAGATTATGCTCTTTCGCACCCAGGAGGATCTGAGGTGCGCTAGACTTCGGTCTCACTTTGAGCGCCTCTCGCTCAAGGAGAGTCGCGAGAGTGAGGCACAGCTGAAGGAGGAGAAGGTCGCTCTTCTCAAGAAGAGGACCCAGATGAGGAAGACCATAGCGAAGCTCCGCAAGAAGGTGGCAGAGCAGGACGAGCTGATCGAGGATCTGGAGCTCCGTACCGACGAGATGGAGGAGGAGGGCGAGGATCTCCGCAAGGAGAACAACGCTTTCCTCAGCGACGATGACGACTATCTGGAGGAGATGGACTATGAGCAGGAGGATGACGAGGAGGAGGAGCCACCCTACCAGTCCGACGATGACGCAGCAGAGCCTGAGGTTCCACCTCAGTAGGCGAGTGACTTGAGTACTACCGCAGGATTAGGTTGACCCCCTACCGCTAGTCGAGTCGAAGTAGTGGTTCTTTTGGGAAAACTTGCACTATGTACATTAGCTGAAAGGAAATGTTGTAAGCTTGATGTGGTGAACTTTTGATGTGATGGTTGTACTATATAAGTTTGTTAGTCTTGTGTAAAATATTTTATAATCCTTAATTAATCAACCACTACGCGAAACCAACCTTTTTCCTTGGGTCAAAACCTTTTGCTTTGCCCCTTATACCCGGTGTGCTTCAGGATGGTGGACACTCGTCGCTCCAACACGGATGGAGGACCACCACCACCACCGGAACCAACCACCGCCCAACTTCTTGCGCTTATCATGGAAGAACGCCAAGCTGCCCGGGCAGAGCGTCAAGCTCATATCGCTGCCCTGCAGAAGATCGCTGCCGCTCACAACAACAACAACAACAACAACAACAACAACAACAACAACAACAATGGCAATGGCAATGGTGAAGGAAATCAGCGGTCCACTTTGAGCGACTTTCAGAAAACCAACCCACCCACCTATTCCAAGGGACTTCACCCACTAGAGGCCGATGATTGGCTTCGCACCATTAACAACAACCTGGAAGTTGCAGCCGTGGGAGAACCTGAGAAGGTGCTGTATGCGACCCACTATCTTGCAGGACCTGCACGGTCTTGGTGGGAAGCTACCAAGACTCTCCAGCAAGCTGGTTATGTTATCAACTGGGTTGAGTTCCAGGAGAAGTTCAGCAAAAAGCACATTCCCGGCGGACTCATTGAGAGGAAGAAGGATGAATTCCGCAAGTTGCGGTAGGGAAGTAGAGATGTGGTCGGTTACCTGGATGAGTTCACTGACTTGTCTCGGTATGCTCCTGATGACACCGACACCGAGAGGAAGAAGACGGAGCGTTTCATGAATGGACTTCATGATGAGTTGCAGTGTGCTTTGGTTATCCATGACTTTGTTGATTTGGAGTCACTTGTGGACAAAGCCATCCAGCTGGAGACCAAGCGCAAGTCCATGTTTGAAGGTCGTAAGAGGAGAATGATTGCCCAGGAAGGTTCGAGCAGCCAGAAGCCTCGCACCTACCCACAAAACCCCAAGCCAGTCTATCGACCGCCACCAACCCCACGCCCCAATTACCCTAATCGCCCAAACAACCCAAACAACTTCAACCGTCCCAATGACAACACCCGTCCCGGAGGGAACTCTAACAACTTCAACCGCAATGCCAATGTTGTCTGCTTTAATTGCGGCACTAAAGGTCACTACTCCAAAGAATGCCCCAATCCTAAGAAGAATGGTCCACGCCCCGATGCACAAGCGCCGAACAATGGCCAAGGCCGTAATGGGAATGGCAAGAACCCCGCACCCCGCGGAAATGTTGCTGTTGCCAAGGGACGTCTGCACCACATCAACGCTGAAGAGGCCATGGATGTGCCAGATGTTGTGCTGGGTACGTTCCTTGTCAACTCAGTACCTGCAACTGTTCTGTTTGATTCTGGTGCTACCCATTCTTTTGTTACCCAAGAATTTGTTGCTAAGGGAGGTTTAGTCGGAAACCTCTTACCCAAACCTATGGTCATCCAAATCCCAGAATCCACCATAGATACCAAGTCGTTTTGCCCGGACGTTTCCCTTGAGATCAAAGGGGAAAAGTTCCTAGTCGACTTAATCATTCTAGGAACCCAAGGAATAGATGTCATACTGGGTATGAATTGGCTAGCCAAGTACCGTGGTCGAATTGACTGCGCCAGAAGAGCTGTATCCCTCACCACCGACAAAGAAGTAGAAGTGGAGTATGTGTCAGAAACCAGTCGACCCCAACCAGGATGCCATGAGAGCATAGCTCGACCCACCCTAGATGAGATCCGTGTTGTTCACCTGTTCCGAGATGTGTTCCCTGAAGAATTGCCTGGTATGCCGCCAGACCGGGATATTGAGTTCATCATTGAACTTATCCCAGGCACAGCCCCTCTATCCCAAAGGCCTTATCGGATGAATCCGGAAGAACTGGTTGAGTTGAAGAAGCAGTTAGCAGATATGCTCAGCAAAGGACTTATTCGCCCAAGCGCCTCACCCTGGGGATCACCCATTATTTTTGTGGATAAGAGAGACGGTACCACACGCCTGTGTGTGGATTATCGCAAGTTAAATGATGTGACCATTAAGAACAAGTATCCCCTTCCAAAGATCGAGGATCTGTTCGATCAAATGAACGGAGCCCGAGTCTTTTCCAAGATCGATCTTCGGTCAGGATATCATCAGTTAAAAATCCGAGAGACAGACATTCCCAAGACTGCCTTCACCACCCGCTACGGTTTATTTGAATACACCGTAATGTCCTTTGGTCTGACCAATGCCCCAGCCTATTTTATGAATCTCATGAACAAGATCTTCATGGCGTATCTTGACAAGTTCGTGGTAGTTTTCCTCGATGACATCCTTATTTACTCCAAAACCGAAGAAGAGCATGCTGAACACCTGCGTCTGGTTTTAGCAACCCTCCGAGAACACCAGTTGTATGCCAAGCTTAGCAAGTGTGAGTTTTGGCTCAGTGAAGTAGCATTTCTCGGACATGTTGTGTCTGCGGGAGGAATTTCTGTTGACCCAGAGAAGATCCAAGCCATTGTGAACTGGGAAGCCCCAACTAGTGTGACTGAAATCCGAAGCTTTCTCGGACTAGCGGGTTACTACCGCAAGTTCGTTGAAGGATTCTCCAGTATAGCCAAACCCCTGACCCAACTGCTGAAAAAGGACAAGAAGTTTGAATGGACTCAGAAGTGTGAAGAGAGTTTCCAGGAATTGAAGAACAGATTGACCTCAACCCCTGTCCTGATTATGCCAGACGTCACCAAGAGTTTCGACGTGTATTGCGATGCATCACGCCTCGGACTTGGTTGTGTTCTGATGCAAGAAGGCAGGGTTGTGTCGTATCTGTCTCGGCAGTTGCGACCACATGAAGAGAACTACCCAACCCATGACCTGGAGTTAGCCGCTGTTGTTCTTGCTCTGAAGACGTGGCGCTCCTATCTTGCGGGACATCGTTGCGAGATCTATACGGATCATAAGAGCTTGAAGTATATCTTCACCCAGAAGGAGTTAAATCTGCGACAGAGAAGGTGGATGGAGTTAATCAAGGATTATGATATCGGTATCCATTATCACCCCGGAAAGGCTAATGTAGTTGCCGATGCCCTTAGTCGCAAACCCTGCACCCTGAATGCCCTGATCCAAGCAGAACAGCCAGCCCTGTTCAAAGAGTTCAAAGATTTTGGACTAGAGCTTGTTAGCCGCGGTTATCTCTCCAATTTAGAGTTAGCCCCAACCCTGTTAGATCAAATCAAGGAAGCCCAGAAAGGTCATGAGAGCATAGAAGGAATTAAGAAGAAGATTTCTCTCAGTAAAGCGCCTGGTTTTACCGAAGATGCTGAAGGAGTGTTGAGATTCAATGGTCGTATCTGTGTCCCCAATGTCACGGAACTTAAGGAGTTAATCCTAAAGGAAGCCCACGAGACCCCCTATTCAATCCACCCCGGCGGAACCAAAATGTACCAAGACCTTCGTGAGAGATTTTGGTGGCACGGAATGAAGCGAGAGATTGGTGTTTTTGTAGCCAAGTGTGATATTTGTCAGCGAGTCAAGGCTGAGCATCAGCGACCCGCTGGATTACTCCAACCCTTGAAAATTCCCGAGTGGAAGTGGGATGAGATTGGAATGGACTTCATCACCGGACTTCCAAGGTCCAACCGAGGCCATGACTCAATTTGGGTCATCGTTGATAGACTAACCAAGGTTGCCCATTTTATTCCCGTCAACACCACCTATCGGGGAAATCAGTTAGCAGACCTGTATATTTCCAGAATAGTAAGCCTGCACGGAGTGCCTAAGAGGATTGTATCGGATAGAGGCACACAATTCACCTCAAGGTTCTGGAAAGCCCTACACGAAGCCCTCGGAACCAAGTTAGCATTTAGCACAGCTTATCACCCCCAGACCGGAGGCCAAACTGAGAGAGTGAACCAGATATTAGAAGACATGCTTCGCGCGTGTGTTTTATCCTATGGATCCAAGTGGGAAGATTGTCTTCCATTTGCAGAATTCTCCTACAACAATAGTTACCAGTCTAGTCTGCAAATGGCCCCTTTTGAAGCCCTTTATGGCAGAAAGTGTCGTACGCCCCTGAATTGGTCCGACACCGGAGAAGGCAAACTGTTTGGACCAGATACCCTCCGTGAGGCTGAAGAGCAAGTCCAACTCATCCGTGAGCGACTTAAAACTGCCCAATCCCGTCAGAAGAGTTACGCTGATCCCAAGCGTCGTGATGTCACCTTCAGTATCGGAGATTATGTCTATCTCCGAGTGACACCCCTTAAAGGAATGCAGCGTTTTCATGTCAAGGGAAAATTGGCACCAAGATATATTGGACCCTTTAAGATCATTTCCCGTCGAGGAGAAGTGTCTTATCAACTGGAGTTGCCTCGAGAGTTAGCAGATTATCACGATGTCTTCCACATTTCCTTGCTCCGGAAATGTCTTGAAGTTCCTGACCAGCCTGATGTTTTCAAAAACATCGACCACCATTCCATCGACCTGAATCAAGATCTGACTTATCGTGAGAGACCCATCAAGATTCTCGACGAAGATGTTCGTCTTACCCGAAGGCGCGCGATCAAGTTCTACAAGGTCCAGTGGACTAACCATTCGGAAGATGAAGCAACTTGGGAACGCGAAGACTATCTTAGGAGCGAATTCCCAAACCTCTTTAGTGCCCAAACCTAGCAAATCTCGGGACGAGATTTATTTTAAGGGGGGAAGGATCTGTAACATCCCAAATTAATATTATGAATTATTATATCAAAAATGTGGGCCAACAAAAACTTTTTATAAAGTAATATGTGTTGATGTCTTATTGATTGCCTGTGATAAGTATTTCTTGTGAATGTGTTGTTTGTTAGCTCTAATTAAAAACTTGAAGAAAAGAAAATAAACAAAATAAAACATAAAACAATAAAAACAATGTGACAAATGTCACCCTATTTCTCAAAATGGGAAATTATTTTCTTTCCAAACCAAATTCAGTGGAGTGGCAATATGAACACTCCCATTTTATTCCCACCATTTTTCCTCTCCTAATATTAAATTCAAAAACCTAAATTCAAATTCAAATTCTTTCTTATCCAATTCAAATCACCAAGTGTGCTATTTTGCACTTGCCCCATAAATAATTAAAGTGCACAACAAATCTTTGCAAACATGTGTGAAACAATTATAAAAATAAAAAGCAAAAATTAGAAAAATATTTTGGTTCAGGCATTTCGCCGAACACCTGGTGGGCGCCGCCAGGGGACAGGCCGCCGTGCGCACGTCGCCGTGGTCGGCGCGGTGGAAGGAGGACGTGTCGACGCCGTGGCGACCCGCGCCGTGCCCCCCCCCCCCCCCCCCTCTCTCCTTCGCTCTCCTGCTCCCTTGGACACAGACACCGGCACCGCAGCACCCCCGCTCCCCCCTTGCACGCGCCCGTGCCCGCCGCTCGCCATGGCCGACCCGCGGACACCGCGGCCGACCTCGCCGCTCCACGACGTCCCAGCGCCAGGCCCCCCCCCCCCTCTCTTTCCCACCCCGCTGCTCCCTCTCAGCGCAGCAGAGCGTCCAGCAGCATCCCGCTCCCGCAGCCCTCGCGCCACGCCGTGCACGTCGAGCGCCGCCCGAGCGTCCTCACGGCCGTCCCCCACTCCGAGCACGCGCAGCTCGCCTCCACGCGTCAACCGTGTCCCTCTGCACGCCAACACCATCGCCGCACCTCACCGCCTCCTATGGCGAGCCCTAGCCCCCTCTGAATCGCCCGAACACCCCGTCCACCGTGCGCCGGACCGCGGCCTTATAAGCGCTCCCGCACCCCCCCCCCCCCCCCCCCCCCCGTTTCTCCACACCACTCCCCCGCCTCTCCCTTGCTCCACCACCCCCTCTCGTGCACCGCCAGGAGGGCGGAGCCGTAGCCGCGAAGCCTCAGCCGCCCGTGGCCACCCTCGAGCTCACCGTGCCCGAGGTAGACGACGACCACGGCCGAGCCGTGCTGGCCTCCCTTTCTCTTCTCTCTGGCCGGCACTCTCTTCCCCATGAACCCCGCACTCACACGCCCCCTTTTCCCCTCTGGATCGTGCCCAGGAACGACGTAGGAGACTCGCCGGAGTTGGAGCACGGCCGCGGAGGAGGAGCTCCTCGCCGCCGTCGATTGGAGCCGCCCCAGCACGCGCCGTTCGTCCAGCAAGCTTCCCCGAGTCGCCGCCGTCGATCTGCATCACCCGCGCATCCTTCTGAGCCCCCTAGGTGAGACTCCGACCACCGCCGCCGTCGCCGGAGCCACGGCGCCGCCCGATTTAGGTCGTCGCCGGCGTGCTCCATCCTCGGCCGTTGGATCTTAGATCCACGGTAGCATACCCCTTCGCTGCGAATAGACACTGACCAGTGGGCCCCGCTCGTCAGAGTTTTAAACATTTCCCGCGCGCGCACCGTTTCGGTTGAGTCGCTGACGAGTGGACCCCACCCGTCAGGATTCTCAACATTATCCACTCAGAGTTTAAATTCGAATTTTAGATTTAATTAGAAACCAGTACTGGATTCAAACTTTGAAACTCCATAACTTGAGATTTATAACTCGAAATAAATCAAATCAAAATGTTCTGGAAAGCTTATGAAATTGTCTATCCAACCCAAGTGGTTTCACCTCATTTGGATAAATAATAAAAATATAGTATTAAAAATGCCAAATAGGGTTTAAAACCTAAACTTGTTTGTTTCTGATACTCTGTTAGTCCAAATGGGTTAAGACCAATTTTATTGAATCATATTTAGTCATGGCTAGTAACCCCTAAGAGGATTTAATTTTTAGATCAACAGAACTTAATTAGTAGCTAAAACTTGATTATTAAACTTCTGGATTCAAACCATTGTGTAGGGAGTTTGGTAACTCCAATTGGCCCAAATCCAATTGTGTTGTCTTCTACACATCAATAGCTTTCTGTAGAAATTTAGTTTGTATTTTTGTGACCAACAGAACTAGAGATATGTAATTAAACATGTTCAACTAGTTTCTGCCATAATTACGACATAATTAAATAATGGTTAACTCAATTAAATTAAAACCAAATTGTGTTGCTTGATGTATGAAGTGGCTATTTAGAGCATTTAAGATTGTATTGTTGTGATGTTGATTGAGTAGGTTAGTAATTGTTTGTATTTGTTGATTGTGAATTAGACGAGAACGTTGTCGGGTTTATCGAGGAGGAGGAGTTCGTGGAACCCGAAGACCAAGACCAAGAACACTTTGCCGAGCAAGGCAAGCTACTCTCTGAGCTTGCACCCTAATACATGCATCTATTTTTACAAAGTCACTTTAAAGCAAAGGTTTTTATAAAATCTTTTCAAAAAGTATATGGAAATTATTTTGCCACCCTATGTAGAAATATATGATAAATTATAGGATGGGAAAAAATAAAGATTGTTTTATTCAAAACTCCTTTGAAACCTCGTGTGGCTATGAAGCACCAAGATGTGATGATGAATTGAAGAAAAGGAGAATGGTGGTTTTGATAAAACGCACATTGTGTCTTTGTACTTACGTCAATCAGCCGATACTCTGTGCGACCACATTTACCCACATATGGGAAAGGGCTTAGTCATATAGTTTGCTCATATTAGTATGGGATACTTCATCAACGGAGATGACTCCGTTATGCATGAGGGGATGGTTTGATGACCTACCCCTGACCTGGGTCCTCGCTCAAACTCTATGAGTAGATAAGGAGGAGGATAGAAGGATGTCCCCTATACACCGCCAGATAAAACCTATGAGTCCTCACACTTAGATTCCGACGGGCGGGGTTAAGTGTCGATGGAAAGTATCATATGGGCAGGATCCTATACTAGCATGAGCAAAGGACAGACTAGGGCCGGTGACTCAACTTCGCATACACCTGGTATGGCGAGACGTGGCTGACACGATGAGTTATCGGATGGGTGTGGGAAAAGCGTGCTACCTCTGCAGAGGGTTAAAACTATTCGAATAGCCGAGTCCTCGGATATGGACAGTTGAGAGGCCCTACTTTGACCATGTGCAAGTTTTGGAAAAAGGTTTGAGTTCTAAAAAAAAAAAGGAGGTGGAGAACGTTCCATACACCTATACCAACGGATCGGTATGAGGTTGTTGGAGACTATGCACCATAATGGTTTATGGTCGGAAAAGGAGGAGTTTTGGAGAAAACTAATAAAACTGAGATATTAAGAGCAGTTATAATCTTCTTATCTTCTTCAGCAAAGATATAGAAATGCTGGACATAAATAAAAGTATGAAATAAAAATGAGACTAGTGCACTCATGTTGGAGTAGTTTGCGAGTACATTCAAATGTACTCATACCAGTTTTGTCCCTGGCTATTGTCGTAGCCAGACTTCGAGGAGCACTGCGCCCAGGAGGAGTATGGTGACATCTATGCCAACTGAGGATCTTCATAAGTCGACTGCCTGTCGGGTCATCGCTAGGATTTGATGTCTACTACGCCTTAATTCCGCTGATTATTTTGGTTTGGCCCCTGAAGGCACCTATGTAAGACTTGGTCTAAATGACCATTTATGTAAGACTTTATTCCGGTATTGTAAGGGATGTAAACTTTGGTATTCAGTTCGGATTATGTGCAACGACAGACTGATCATGGGATCGTTGTGTTAAGCATAATCGGGTATTTCGGACAGCTAGTCCGGGGTCCCCACAACCGCCCATGGATTTGGATTAAAATCACAGCTTTCACCTGGACACGCCGGCAAGTGGGAGAGGGAGGGCATGAAGGCGCCAGGGAACTGGGCGCGAGAAGGAGAGGGAGAGCATGGAGCGCGTCGGCGAGAGCGAGCGGCGGGCGCGCGGCCTTCTCCTCCTCCAGCGCAGGTACCCGACTGCGTGGGCAGAGGCTCGGGCTTGGCGGCGCTTCTCCTCCTCCAGCGCAGAGACCCGGCGGCGTGGGCAAGGGCTCAGGCAAGCGCGAGCTCGACGGCGTGGGTAGGCGCCGACGCGGCTGCAGGGGCGAGGAGGGAGCAGCCGGGGTGGGGGCTGGGATGGAAGAAGAGCGGCAGGGGCGGTGCGTTTGGCGGCTGGGGAGGGAATGGAGTGGATTAGGGATTAGGGTTACATGTTGGTCTTTTATATAAAATGGACCGATTCGTAAATTTGGGAAAACACAAAGACTTTTATGCAAAACAGTCGCGTAGACCGTTGGATCGGGAAGCAACCACTAGTAGAAAAAGGACTTTACGTCCAGAGATTTAGTCCTGGCTGTGTTTGCGGCCGGTACTAATGAGCATCAGTACCGGTCCGAACGGTCAGAGGGGAGGGGGGCAGCAGTACCGGTCCGTAAGGGACCTTTAGTACCGGGCCCGGTACTAAAGGTCTGTGGCATGACAACGGTCGCGCGGGGCTGGGCGGGTGGAGCTTTAGTACCGGTTCGTGTTACGGACCGGTACTAAAGCCCTAACCGTTCGACTCCCGCCCACGATTTTACACGCGATTGGCTACGGGCGAGTGGGCAGTTCTCATTTTCTCCTATCTGTCTTTCTTCCTTCTCCCCGCCGGCGATCCTCTCCTCTCTCTTCTTCCTTCCGGCCGGCGACCCTCTCCTCTTCTTCCATCCCTCCGGCCACCATGAATCCGGCACCACCAATCACTCGCTACGGGCAGGTGCTTGCACATGGCAACAGCTATCTTAACGTCGTGTACACGAACGATAGCGCTAAGGTGGCGGGTTTTCTCTCCGATTTCAAGTATTGGCTTGGCGAAGCTCGGGAGCAAGACAAGTTCATGGGTCTTGATCTCGAGTACACGGCCGATCAAGAAGATGTTGCGGTCATCCAACTATGTTTCAAGAAACGTGTCATGGTCTTCAAATGGGCAAGGTAATCCAATGTTGGGGCTTATTTTCTTTAATTTGTTGATTCGTAGGATAGGAAAATTGCATAGGATAGCAATTTCTCTTTGATTATAGTGAACATAATTATATATATTGGCCGAAATGAAAGTTGCATTGCATATTGTTGTTATTCTTATATTATACATGATCTCAAATTATATAGTGGCCGAAAATGAAAGTTGCATATTGTTGTTATTAATTCTTATTATACTTGATCTCAAATTATATATTGGCCGAAAATCTTAGTTGCATTGCATATATTGTTGTTATTCTTATTATACATTATCGCAAATTATATAATGGCCGAAATGAAAGTTGCATATTGTTGTTATTCTTATTATACATGATCTCAAATTATATATTGGCCGAAATGAAAGTTGCATATTGTTGTTATTCTTATTATACTTGATCTCAAATTATATATGGGCCGAAAATGAAAGTTGCACTGCATATTGTTGTTATTCTTATTATACTTGATCTCAAATTATATATTGGCCGAAAATCTTAGTTGCATTGCATATATTGTTGTTATTCTTATTATACATTATCTCAAATTATATAATGGCCGAAATGAAAGTTGCATATTGTTGTTATTCTTATTATACATGATCTCAAATTATATATTGGCTGAAAATCTTAGTTGCATTGCATATATTGTTGTTATTCTTATTATACATGATCTCAAATTATATAATGGCCGAAATGAAAGTTGCATATTGTTGTTATTCTTATTATACATTACCTCAAATTATATATTGGCCGAAAATCTTAGTTGCATTGCATATATTGTTGTTATTCTTATTATACATGATCTCAAATTATATAATGGCCGAAATGAAAGTTGCATATTGTTGTTATTCTTATTATACATGATCTCAAATTATATATTGGCCGAAATGAAAGTTGCATATTGTTGTTATTCTTATTATACATGATCTCAAATTATATAATGGCCGAAATGAAAGTTGCATATTGTTGTTATTCTTATTATACATGATCTCAAATTATATTGGCCGAAAATCTTAGTTGCATTGCATATATTGTTGTTATTCTTATTATACATGATCTCAAATTATATATTGGCAGTATTTTTAACATGTGTTCCATTTGTTGTTGCAGTAGTGACAAGCAATGTCCAATACTCATGGATTTTCTTCGCAGCGGCATACATTTTGCTAGCGTTGATATAACGAATGACAAGATCAAGATGAGACGCACCTGGGGTATTCAGATACCATCTGCCTGCCACATTGATCTCTAGGACTTGTTCAGGCTTGACCATGTCAAGACTGGAATGGCTGATATGGCAGTCGCCGTGATCGACGACGCGTACGCTGATATGAAGACAGGATTCGACAAGGAGCAGCACAAACTTTGGGAGAAGACCCCACTTGACGGTTGCAACATTGAGTATGCAGCAAAAGATGCGTATGTTGCATACGAGGTGTACCGCAAAATTAGAATCGTCAACTATGGGCAGCGTCACCTCGTACCGCGACCAGTGCGCCATGAGTCTTCAGATTCGGAGTACGATTTGTACTAGTGTTTGTAGTGCTTGAGGGTCTGCTCATGTGGAAGAGAGTAGTGTTAGTGCAAACACTTTATCTCTCTAATATTTTGTAGTGCTTGAGTGTCTACTCATCTGGAAGAGAGTAGTGTTATTGTTGCAAACAATTTATCTCTAATATTTTGTAGTGCTTGAGTGTCTACTCATCTGGAAGAGAGTAGTGTTATTGTTGCAAACAATTTATCTCTAATATTTTGTAGTGTGCTTAGTGTCTACTCATCTGGAAGAGAGTAGTGTTATTGTTGCAAACTATTTATCTCTAATATTTTTTGTAGTGCTTGAGTGTCTACTCATCTGGAAAGAGAGTAGTGTTATTGTTGCAAACAATTTATCTCTAATATGTTGTAGTGTGCTTAGTGTCTACTCATCTGGAAGAGAGTAGTGTTATTGTTGCAAACTAATTTCAAGATTTCCTTTGACATGGTTGTTTCTTATACCAATATGCACCTATTTGTGGAATATGAGATCTTTATCACAAACTATGCCTTGAAAATGACCATAAGTTGATCATTTGGCTTGAAACTTCTAGATGTCTATACATGATAGACCTTTTTGTGAATACTTTTTTTGAAAATTTTGTCAAAAATAAAGTTTATCATTTTTCATAGCAACTAGTACACATATAAGGTCCCCATGCCAAAGGATTTCTTTTTTTTGAAGTGTTTATCACATTATTTCATTTTTTTTCATAAAAAAAGTCAAAGCTGTCACGATGACAATTCATCAGAAGATGTAATGTTTTCTAGAACTATCAATGTTTCTGTGATATAACCACTAGTTGTGTACCTTAAAATGATTTTTCCAAAAATTTCAGACCAAGCTATCAAACAGTTGTAGTTCAAATTTGAATTACTTTGGAAAAATAGGCATAAACTCATTTAACTAGGGGAAATTAGGTAGAAATAAAGTTTATCATTTTTCATAGCAACTAGTACACATATAAGGCCCCCATGCCAAAGGATTTCTTTTTTTTGAAGTGTTTATCACATTATTTCATTTTTATTTCAATATTTATTATTATATAATCATTATTAAAAATAAAGTAATATTTATTTTATCATTATTTATTTCAATATTATTATTATATAATATTTTTGTTTAATCAAGTAAAGTTTATAATATAAGAAATGAAAAAGTGTTTTATCATGACCGAGTGGTTAACATGATTGATAAGATAGAACTATTAGTAAGTTCTCAGTTCTCTCTTAGTATCTAGTTTGAAAGGAACATAAATGTTAAGCGTGCTAGTGTTATAGCAGTCCCAGGATGGGTGACCGATCGGGAAATAGATTAAGTGTGTAGTCTTCGCAATAAAACAAAGAGATTAAGTGTGTGGGAAGGGGAAAATTAACTAGATTAAATAGTTAGACTTGAAATTAAGTGTGTAGTTAGTGATGAATTGTGTGGGTTAGTGGATAGTTAAGTGAGAAATTTCGAAATTCTAAAAAAAAATTCAAAAAGAAATTAATTTTTTTGGAGCACCTTTAGTATACCGACCGGGTCTCCAGACGAAACCACGCCCTGCGGCCGACGTGGATGTCATTTAGTACCGGTCGCAACACGACCGGTACTAATGCTTGGGGGCCTTTAGTCCCGATTGGGCAGTACCGGTTGCGAAACCGGTACTGATGCCCCTCCCCGACCGGTACTAAAGAGCCGTTTTCCACTAGTGAACGGTGCGGGATGAAGTCACTGTAGATTACTGTAGAAATCTACAGTAACCTGTGGGCCCAGAAGCGAGGAGGTAACGCGAAATCGTCTGACCTTAATATATCTCCTCCAGCGCAGGTACCCGACTGCGTGGGCAGAGGCTCGTGCTCGGCGGCGCTTCTCCTCCTCCAGCGCAGAGACCCGGCGGCGTGGCCAAGGGCTCAGGCAGGCGCGAGCTCGACGGCGTGGGCTGGCGCCGACGCGGATGCAGGGGCGAGGAGGGGGTCGAGGAGGGAGCAGCCGGGGTGGGGGCGGGGATGGAAGAAGAGCGGCAGGGGTGGTGCGTGTGGCGGCTGTGGAGGGAATGGAGAGGATTAGGGATTAGGGTTACAGGTTGGTCTTTTATATAAAAAGGACCGATTCGTAAATTTGGGAAAACGCAGAGACTTTTATGCAAAACAGTCGCGTAGACCGTTGGATCGGGAAGCAACGGAGTGGGATGAAGTCACTGTAGATTACTGTAGAAATCTACAGTAACCTGTGGGCCCGGAAGCGAGGAGGTAACTGATGTCTACGCACGGTTCTATTCTCGTAGACAGTGTTGGGCCTCCAAGAGCAGAGGTTTGTAGAACAGCAGCAAGTTTCGATTAAGTGAATCACCCAAGGTTTATCGAACTCAGGGAGGTAGAGGTCAAAGATATCCCTCTCAAGCAACCCTGCAATTAAGATACAAGAAGTCTCTTGTGTCCCCAACACACCCAATACACTTGTTAGATGTATAGGTGCACTAGTTCGGCGAAGAGATAGTGAAATACAAGTAATATGGATGATTATAAGTAGTAATTTCAATCTGAAAAAAAAATGGCAGCAAGCAAACATGTAGCAGAACAGGTTGTAAACGATGTTTCAATGCTTAGAAACAAGACCTAGGGATCATACTTTCACTAGTGGACACTCTCAACAATGACATCAAAGCTGAATAATAAATACTACTCTCAAACACTCTCTTGTTGGATGATAAACGCCATTCATTGCGTAGGGCTATAACAGCACCCTCAAAGTATGAGTAAACACACACAACAACGTCATAAAGGAATCACACACGGTGCGCACACTGTCACCTTCACAACCGTGAATAACCCCGGAGTTCATATTAAAGTAACCTATAGAGTGCATAATAGATAAAGAGTAACATCACATATTCAACTAGATTACAAAGCTCATGATCACATAAAGATCACACCATGGGAGAGAGAGATAAACCACATAGCTACCGGCAGAGCCCGCAGCCCCGGCGGAGAACTACTCACTCCTCATCGTAGGAGTCAGCAACGGCGATGGAGATGGCGGTGGAGTTGATGGAGATGGCTCCGGGGGCAATTCCCCGTCCCGGTAGGGTGCCGGAACAGAGACTTCTGTCCCCCGAAACTTGTCTTCGATGGCGGCGGCGCAGTGGAACTCTTCTCTGGAAAACAACGACTCTTTTAGGGTTTTCACGTCAGGGGGTATATGTAGGCGAAAGGGTGAAGGCGGTGGAGCCCCAAGGGGGCCACACCATGTGGTGGCGCGGGAGAGGGGGGAGCCGCGTCACCATGTGGTGTGGCCTCCTCGGTCCCCTCCTTCGTTCCTCTTCGGACTTCTGGAACGTGTCGGGAAAAATAGGGACTTTGGCTTTTGCTTCGTGCAATTCCGAGAATATTTCCTTAACAACTTTTCTGAAACCAAAAACAGCAGAAAACAGGGAACCGGCACGGTGGCATCTTGTTAATAGGTTAGTCCCAGAAAATGCATAAAAACCATATAAAGTGTATATAAAACATGTAGTAATTGGTATAATATAATCATGGAACATAAGAAATTATAGATACGTTTGAGACGTATCAAGCATCCCCAAGCTTAGTTCTACTCGTCCTCGAGTAGGTAAAACGATAACAACAATAATTTCTGGAGTGACATGCTTTCACATAATCTTGATCATATAATATTGTAAGGCTCATGTTATGAATGAAGTGACTCAAAGCAATGATCTATAGTTTGGCAACGAATAGAGAAGAAGTAAACAACTACATCATATAAGTAAAAACTCTTCATGAATAGTACTTTCAAACAAGCATCAAAAAGATTTACATAAGAGTTAACTCATAAAGCAATATTCTCTAAGTAAAAGAGCATTGAAACAACACAAAGGAAGATATAAGTTTCAGCATTGGCTTTCAACTTTGAACATGTATATCATATAGATAGTTGTCAACACAAAGAAATATAACAAGTGCAATAAGTAAGCATATAAGAGTTGTTGCACATAGTTGACACAAGTGTTTGCTTATAAGATAGAAAGAAGTGGATAAACTGACTCAACATAAAGTAAAAGATAGGCCCTTCGCAGAGGGAAGCAGGGATACAAGCATGTGCTAGAGCTTTTTAGTTTTTATAGGTTTTTGAAATCATAAAGAGGGCATAAAAGTAAGTTTTTGAGCGGTGTTTGTCGTTGTCAACGAATGGTAATGGGCACTCTACCCCCCTTGCCAACCAGACTTTCTAAGAGCGGCTCCCATGAAAGACGTTATTTCTACCCAAGAGTAGATCATCCCTCTTATTCTGTTTTGTTTACACATGTATATTTTTAAAAAACTGGTTTGACACTCCTCCCCACCAATGCATACACAATCCATGGCTAACCGAATCCTCGGGTGCCTTCCAACAATCACATACCATGGAGGAGTGTCTATATTAAATTGTATAACACTTTGAAGCATAATAAATTTTTGCAAAACCATGTGAAGAGAATGATGATGAAAGTTGTAATTAATTGGGACTGGGCACCCCATTTGCCAGCTCTTTTTGCAAAGTTAATGGATAAGCGGATGTATATGCCACTAGTCCGGTTGTGAAAGTCTGTCTAAAAGGAAATGACAAGGTTGATATCCGTAACACCACATACTTCCTCATGAGCTAATAAACATTGACACAAATAAGGGATAATAAGTTTTGAATAAAGGTAGCACATGAAGTATTTGCTTGGAATGGCAGGAAATACCATGTAGTAGGTAGGTATGGTGGACACAAATGGCATGGGTTTTGGCTCAAGGTTTTGTATGCACGAGAAGCATTCCCTCTCAGTGCAAGGCTTTGGCTAGCAAGGTTGTTTGAAGCAAACACAAGTATAAACTATGACAACAAGACGTATATAAAAACATATTGCAAGTATTATAAAACTCTACATTGTCTTCCTTGTTGTTCAAACACCTTTACTAGAAAATATCTAGACCTTAGAGATACCAAACATGCAAACCAAATTTCAACAAGCTTTACGGTTGACGAGGTTATATCAAATGGGTACCCAATCGTGTGGGTACCTGGTGCACGTGACGACTATAGCCCAATTATCAATAGACTGAAGAAGCCCAGCAAGCAAAGCCCAAGACCAAGATTTTATACCATAGATAGACATAGACGGTTGTATTTTCCATACTTGTAGTCCTAGTCGGTTACGTACCCGAGACCTGTACCACTATATAAGGGACAGGAGGGTAGCCGATGAAGGACACGCCCAACCAGAACCTCAAAACCCTAGCGAGATCCACATCTCGCTAGATCATTGTACTCGCCGCATATTCACAATCAATACAGACAGGCAGGAAGTAGGGGTGTTACCTCAGTCGAGGGCCCTGAACCTGGGTAATTCCCGCTTGTCAGCCGACGAATCTACTAACACTACGCGTTCTCTACCTCATAACTCTAACCCTAGGCTATCAGTCATGGGTATTGATGGGGACACCCCTCGTCAATTGGTGCCGTCTGTGGGAACAGGTACTGTTGGATCTACGGATTTTTCGGTCCCAACCTCAAACGGCCACTCGCCGACTGCATCAGAGGGATACGCATCAGCGACTTCAGATCGCATACAGATCACAGGCAACCACTCGCCAAGATCACCAGCAGCTACTCTATAAAGGATCAAGCCCTATTCACCAGAAGCACAGGAAAACTATTCCAGCCTCGACTCAGGATTCGATCTAATAGTTGGTAAGCATAACTTTTTCGTTGACCAGTTTGGTGTGCAGGACTTGACCGATCAGATCGCGACTGAAGCACCCGAGGAGAAGTCGACTGGAATCGCATCCTCGATGGACAAAGAGATCACCTCATCATAGATCGACTCGATCCCGCCGAACAAATCCCCGATCTCCTCCATGTCATCACGAGAATTCTACAAACTCATGACAGAAGAATTCCCTGAAGACGAAGCTCAATCGACTTACCGTAGCAATCCAGTCGAAGCGCCGGCCATCATAAACGCAACAACAGAAGACGCCAGAACTACTTCATCACAGATCAGCCCGATCTCACCGCTGGGATCTCCCGCTGATTCCATGACAACAAAAGAATTCGAGGATTACGTGACCCAAGACCAATCAGACGAGGAAGTACAGACTGACCTTCAAACCAGTACCGGTGAAAGCATAGATCCACTCGATGAACCACGTGACCACATGCGGACAGAGGATCCAGAAGACAGCATTCATATGACCGATCTTGTTGATCCGGAGTCCCAAGCTCTTCATGACGCCTTCACCGACTACGACGAACCTCCTGAGCAGTCGCCTGAGACGCGTGTCAGTGACAATGCTCAGACCAGCAAAAACCAAAGATCAGATACGAACTGGGATGGCGAAGTTGAACCAATGACTGGCATTGACAGCACATACGCATGCCTCCCGATCATACCCTGGCAGGTCTACGTCGCAGAAACCTCGGCGGCCGCTGCCAGTCGAAGGCCTACGGAATTTCCCTATGAAGTTACGTTACCAGACGGCGTGACAAAATTGAACATAACAGCAGAAACAGCGGCAAAAATAGACAAAATTATCACGGACTGCACCATGATGCCAGCAGATGCAACCCACGAAGAGATTATGACATACAATTACTTCAACTGGCAGGAAACAATGCGACTAAAACAGTACAGGGCAACACTCGAAGAAAGAAGGAGGCAGGCAAGCATCTCAAGTGAACGCAGGCGACAGCAATCCCTTAGCTCCATAGGAGCGACGGAAGGAGGACGCAGATCCAGACTCGCAAGAATCCCGGAAAGAGAAAGATCAGAAGTCACTCGGAACCTAGAACACTCGTTCATGACATTAGACTCGGAGGGTATACTCCTGCCAAAAACAGGCGAGGGCGCACTCATGTCAATAGGAGCATACCTCCAAGCAAATAAACCTCCACCTGGGGGTCCAGCGGAAGAACTGTACCTCCAGCAGATGAAAGCTTTAGCAATCGCGGCAAAAGAACTCGCAGACGGAAGAAGCCAAGGGCGCAGCCGAAGCCGCTCAAAAAATCATCGCAGTCGCAGCCCTCCACGAAGTAGCGCAAGAAGAAACTCCAGTCGCCGCCGATCAAGAAGCCGATCGCGAAGCAGGTCCAGAAGGTCGGACAGCAGGGAATCAGGTGACAATCGCAGCATCGGATCATGCGGGGCACAATGTTTCACTCGACGAATCCGCAAAGCCAAGCTACCCAAGAAATTCGGACTACCGACCACACCAAAGTTCAATTGCAAACAAGAGCCTGCAGGCTGGCTCGAGGATTACAAGTTGGCAGTCGTATGCCAACGAGGAACAACTATGACAGCACTGCAATACATACAGCTAATGCTTGAGGGCACAGCCCGCGATTGGGTCAGATCAATACCCGAAGGAACTTACAACTCCTGGGAACACTTCAAAGAAGACTTCATAAAATACTTCGACCCTCTCTGTGAAAGACCCAAAACGTTCGAGGAACTTCGGGTATGCAAGCAAAAATCAGGAGAAACAATAAGGGAATACATTCGAAGATGGACCGCCATACGTAATTCAGTCGGTACGATCTCAGAAGACAGAGCCATGGACGCTTTTACGTTGGGAGTCTACAGGGACGACTTCAGAGAGACACTCAGCAGACTGAAGCCAAAGTCCATGGCAGAACTCATGCAGATTGCAACTGAATGGGCGGATGGGGAAGACGCCCTACGAACCAAGCGAGCATCTTCTTCACACGATCACGACGATCGCCGAGATAATCACGACCGACGTGACAGAGACGAAAAGCGGCGGAGACGTGGCGGCGACTACGGCAGCAAAGATAAAGTCAAATTCATTGCAGCTGGATTCTCACAAGACGACCGTGGTTGGGAGGACAAGCGACCCGACGACCGCAACGGCAGTCGAAATGACGGCCGTCGTGACACACGAAGCAGCGACCATCACAACCACCGGGCAGACAACCGTCACAACGGCCTAGATCGAAATCATTATGGTGGGGGATATAGAAATCAAGACTGGCGCAGACGATCAGATTCAAAGCCAGATAAAACATTCCAGGAAAAGATGGAAGATCAATGCAGGTTACACCTATTCAAAGACCCGGCGACTGGAAGATTAACATCCAATCATACCATGGGAAATTGCCGCGAATTTGAGCAGATAGCAGCGGACTACATAAAGCGACTCAGAGGGGATCCGCCACCGCCCGCTCCGTCATCATACGCACCACCGCCACCACAACCAGTCACCGCGCTTCCGCCTCCCCCTCCACACAACGCAAGTAACCAGATAGCTGGCGCCATACATCACATACCACAAGTCATGGAGGAGCAATATCCAAAGCCTAAAGGACAGATGTACATGATTCAGAAAGGACGCCCTTCTAACCGGCAGCAAAAACTCCATACTCGACATGTCAACATGGCAGTGATGGCGCCACCCGCCATACCAGAATTTCTACGAGGATCCGAAATGACGATCGCGTTCAGTCGAGAAGATCATCCGCCATCAGTCTATCGACCAGGTCACGCCGCTCTGGTACTCGAGGCCCAAATTGGAGGATATGCCATGACCAAAATCTTCATGGACGGAGGCAGCGGCGTCAACATAATATTCGCTGACACACTTCGACGGATGAATAGGTCAATCGAGAACTTACCACAATCAGCAAACACCTTCCACGGCATTGTCCCGGGTAAGGCTATACGGCCAGAGGGGACAATACAACTCAATGTCACATTTGGAGACGCAGCGCACTTCAGGAGCGAGTCGATTGACTTCGAAGTCGTCGACTGGAAGTCACAATACCATGCCATACTAGGGCGACCGGCATTCGCTCGATTCATGGCCGTACCACATTACGCTGTCGGAGAGTGACTCCCAAGATACAGGGGTGGTCACACTCTGAAGAGTTTGTTCGAAGGGGGGCTGAACGCGGAGGTCAAACAACCCTCAACCGGCACGGCGACGGTGCTCGTCGAGCCTGAGGAGGGACATCACGACAGAGATAGACACCAGCCCGTACCCAGGTTCACGGCCCTCGGAAGGAGGTAAGACCGCTACTCCTGCTTGTCTGTATTGCGCTGTAGAGGGTACAGTACAATGAGCTTGCCGAGGGCTCCCTTATGGCAGTGTGGAGCTCAAGGAGGGAACACTAAGGTCTTCTTCCTCCTCGAGTGAGTTCAACTAGGCTACGCTATGGTAGAGTGCTCAAGGTCCGATTGATCGATCCCTTGCTACGGAGGTGCTCCCTCTCCTTTTATAGGCGCCCCGGGCCTCATCCCTGCGTCCTGCGCAGTGGAAGGGTTCCCACATGGCGACGAAATGGAGGAGCGGGGTGCACCGCAGTTGGGTTGTCCATGGACTCGGTCCATGGTCGTAAAGCCTGCCCTTGAGGCATGAAGACCACCGTCCGCGCAGGACGGCCAGCTGGTGCCGCAGAGATCGTGGGGGCGCCCACGGTGACGTCGTCGTTGGAGCGTAGCGCCGGCCATCCGCTTTATCACCAAAGGGGAAAGCTTCGTAGTCCGGCGCGAGGGGGCACAGCTTTGTTGACCCCTTTAATCACCAGAATGGCAACTGCGGCGCCGTCGTCACCGTGCGCAGGCGCGCGCGTCACTCTGTGGCCGCGGCAGAGGCCATGTGCGCTCTGCGGCGGTTGCTTCATAGCGAAGTATCTCTACAAGGCCTGAGCGGCCTTGTGGAGGGATTTGCGTTGACTCCTCTCCAGGGGAGAGAGCCTTGTAGAGGGGCAGTCGCGGGGGGAGCCTCTCCAGGCCTTCGCTGCCCTTCAAGCCCTCTCGAGGACTTTTCCCCTCGAGAGTCTCTCCAAGCGTTTGGATTGGCCCGTAGTCATTCTTCGATACCGTCGCGTGCGAGGGCTATGGAGAGTGGGCCCTGCACACCCTGGATTCCACTGGGCCGACAGTAGCCCCCGGTCCCACGATGGGCACGGCGAAGCCCACCAGGCTCAGACGAAGCGTCGTGGGCCTAAAGTGTCCGGCCGGCCCGAGACACGCGTCGATCAGTTGCGAGTCTGCGACGACTCGATTTCTTCGGCGGGGCGTGCGTCGTGGGGGGTCCCACCACGCCCCGGTAACTACCCAGACGAGAGATAAAGCCTGTGCGCCGGCTCGGGCAGCCGTTACTGCTCTCATTTTGCGCGCCCGGCCTTTCGATCTCCTCCTCTGAGCTTACTCACACCGGCGATCTTCGTCTTCTTCCGCGCTCTTTCGCACTTCTCCTTTTCCCGACGATGAGTCCAGCGAAGGGCAAGGCGGCGATGGCGAGGCCCCCTGTGGACGCGCAGGGGGAAGGGGTGCTTGGCCCCGCCCTGGTCGGGGAGCGCTTCAATGAGGCGGCGCTGGACAAGATCCGGCATTTGGTCGCCGGGAAGACCAACGAGCATGGCGCCAGTGCTCTCCAGGCCGCAAAGCATGGCCGGCTCCCGAAGGGGTTTTTCCCCATCTTCCTCCACACCATCTACGCCGGGTTGGTGCCTCCCTACTCACCCTTCCTGGAGGCGATTCTAGAGTTCTACCAGATCCATCTTCTCCACCTGCACCCCAACTCCGTCTTGATCCTCTCCATCTTCGCCTACCTGTGCGAGGCTTACTTGGGGGTGCAGCCTTCTGTGGCCCTCTTCCGAAGCTTCTACGCGCTTCGGAGCTCCGCAAACCTCGAGCGGACGGGGTGCGTCTCCTTCCGCATCGTGGACGGCATGGGGGATGTCTTTATCCCCATGTCGTGGAACGGCGAGAAGCCTGTCACGGCGGTGGTGAAGAAGGTGGATGACTTTCGGCAGAAGTGGTTCCTCATCGGCGTCAAGTCGCTGAGCTCCTTCATCTACATCCCGGAGGCGCCGCCCGTGAAGAACACCCACTAGGGCAAGCTGGTCTTTCGGAGCCCGCAGATCACGGATCTGGTGGGCCGCATGAAGCTTCTTCGGGATAACGGCCTCACCGGTCAGATGATTGCGGAGGACTTCGTGAGGCGCCGCATCGCTCCGCTTCAGGCGCACGAGAAGCCGATGTGGATGTACTCGGGCCTCTCGGACCCGATGCGGCTCCACTGCTGCGACCACCGCCCCGCAGCCGTCTCCACCATCATGGGCGTCCTCTTCATCAACCCGGACATGCAAGTGGCGGTTACTGAGGTGCTGAGGCCTCTCCACCAACTCTCCATGAACACGCGCCTGGCGATTCTGGAGCGGATACCGACGTTCACCCCGCTTGGCTTGGAGGGGAGGAGGAGGACGAGGTGGCCGTGCCTGTAGCGATGGAGCCAGGAGTCGTGGAGTCGCCCTCCACATCGGACGTCGAGCTAGGCGGTGAGGCGGCAAGGGCGAACCCCTCGACCGGCGGGGCGAGCTCGTCAAGGCCTGCGCCCCCTGTCGAGGAAATCTTCGAGGTCTCGTCCGACGATGATGAGCCCTTCAGGGTGGCCCCTTCGCGCCCTGCTACGGAGGGGGAAGGTAGCGACGACGATGAGACTGCGGCGGGGCGACGAGAGCCCCGGTCCAAGGCGGCCCATGACAGGCCTGCTGGGGAGCCAATGGGCGCTCCCCTCAAGAGGAAGGCAGAGGCGCCTCCCGAGGGGTCTGGAGCCAGGACCACGCCTTCATGGCGTTCGCCTGGCATGGCGTGGGTTGATACCCGCGCCAAGAAAGCTGGGTAAGTATCTTGATCTTGGTTTTCTCTTCCTCAATCTCTGCTTGCCCGCTCTCTTCTGACGGATTTTCTTGCTCCTTGCCAGCGACCTGGTGCCTGCGAAGCATCGAAGGCTTCGCAAGGCCGCTGAGGTGAAGAGGACCGCGCCAGAGGCCGCGGCGGACGAGGCCTCGAGGCCTGTGGTGGAGGATACCGCAGGCCCTGCCAAGGGTGCGCCTTAGGCTGAGGCGACTGCGCCGCCTCCCGAGGGGAGGCGCCTTGAGGAGCAAGCGGAGAGGGCGCCTACTCCGCCTGGCACCGCCACTCCTCCGGCGTAGCAGGAGGCCGAGGCGGGCATGACGCTGATCCAGAGCCCGCCAAGGGCCGACGAGATGGAGGGGGAAGCTCCTCCGCCGCCCCCGCCAAGCTCTGCAGCGGAGGCGGAGACAGTGACTACGGGGCAGGCCTCTCCTGCCCCTGAAGCTCATGATGAGGTGCCGCTTGAGGGCGGCGACACCAGCGCGCGGAGCGCAGATGCTGAAGGGGAGAACTCGCCGCCAAGCCCCCAGGCCCGCGACGCTGCAGGGCCCCGCGCAGAGGCCCCCTTCTTCAAGCTCGACGCAGGTGCCGGGACCTCCGCGCCGCGTGGGGCTTCACAAGAACTAGCCCTCAGCGGCTGGGACTGGAGCAGGGGACGCCGCGGCGTCGCTTGCCGCCTGGTGCGGGAGTCCCTGGACGGGTTGGAGACCCACCTCGCCCTTGAGGACGCAGAGATCGCCCGGCGGCAGGGCGAGCTTGCGAAGGCCTAGGCCGTCTTTCGCGCGGCTGTGGAGGTTCGCCGGCAGAGCGATCTGGCTCTGCAGGCGGAGCGCGAGGAGGCACTGCGCTTTGCCAGGGAGGTCCGCGAGGGCGCCGTGCGCGAGGCCGAGGAGATCTTGGGGCCCCTCCAGGCCGAGCGCCAGGCGGCGGCGGACGACTTGGCCGCGGCCAGGGCGGAGCGGGAGACGGTAGACTCCTCACTGGCGGACAAGCATCGCGAGCTTGTCCAGCTTGAGGCCAAGATCCTCGCCGACTCTGAGGTCGTGCGGACCTCTCTGGAGGCGGTCCGCGCGGCCTTGGATGCCAGGGGGCAAAGGCTGAGTGAGCGCGAGAATGACGTGCGTCTGCGCGACGAGCAGCTGCTGCAGGCGGAGCAGGAGCTGTCGGTGCAGCGCGTCGACCTTGAGGCCCGGGAGGGGAATCTGGCCGAAGCCCTCGACAAGTTCAACCGTGAAGTGGCCACCCACAAGAAGCATGTGGAGCGCTTCAACGCAAAGTTTGCTGAGCGGAAGGAGGAGGCGGAGAAGGAGTTCCAAGCCCGGGAGAAAGTGTACCGCGCCGCCGTCTCTCGAGACTACAACGAGAAATTCAAGAAGCAGGAGAATCGCTTCAGGAAGAGGCGCGGCGAGGATGATGCCCGGATCCACGAGCTGGAGCAGATGAATGCCAGGCTAAACTCCCGGGCGAGGCGTGCTGTGGATGGTCGCCGCCTTGCCGAAGAGGCTCGCGAGCGCATGTCGCAGGACCTCGCCGCGCTTATGGCGGACATGGAGGAGATGAACAAGCAGGTGGGCCCTGCGTAGATCGAGCGGTGGAGGCTGCCGAGAGCGCTCAAGCGGCGCGGGTGCTGTCGCAGCAGCGGGAGCGTATGTTCCTGTCCTTGGTGGCTCGGGGCAACGATCTCGCGGCGAAGCTGGGGGTGGAGGCGCCGCACGTCCCTGCTCAGGGCAATGCCGACGCCGCCGCGTACCTCGCCTACTTCGACCAGCTCTTCACGGCGCTCGAGGGCCCTGCCGCGGAGCTCCGCGACGTCGTCGAGGAGGAATGCCGCCAACTCCTGGCGGTGGCAGTCGACCGCATCTTCACCAACCTCCAGCACTTCCAGCCCGGCTTCGACTACACATCGGTGACCGAGCCTCTCGAGGGGGAGGAAGGGTGGCAGATCTCCAACTCCGTCCGAGACCAGGTCGACGACTTCTGCAGCCGCTTCAAGCGGGCTGAGGTGAGGAAGGACGACGGCGAGGAGGCAGGCTCCGAGGGCGAGCCTGGAGAGGAAAGGTCTGCGGAGGAGGGCGACGAAGCTTCTGCCTGATCCTCTCCTGTATTATGATGCGCTTGTAGCGCCATTAAAAGACTTGGCTTAGAGACTTTTGCTCCACAGTCTGTAATATATTTTTAAGTAGGTGCTATTAAGTTCGCACGTGTGCCCCTCGAAGGGCCTTTTGCTTCAACTTCATGTCTTTGTTCGCTCTGCGTCGCTAGGACCCTTCTCCTTGCGCTATGACTCCGCCGCTGCGGTATGCCTGAGCAATGACTCGGCAAGGCCGGGGGGAGTTTAAGGCTTAGAGAGGTAAGAGTCCTCGAGGCCCGATGCTCAAGGGCCCCCCTTTGGCGTGCAAGCAGTCCATGGAGTGTGAGGGAAAAGAATCGCTCGAGGGACGACGAGTGCTCGTGAGAGAGAAGAGATTCTCGAGGCGTGAGCACTGAACTTAGCTTTGCGAGGCTTTTGCTCTGCGTAGGCTTTCCCTGGCGATGCGCTCTCCTCTAGGGGCCGAGTTTTGCCTCAACGAGCTTGGAGGGACTCTTGTTCCCTGCGGATGTTAGAGAGGCGAACCCAAACGCTAGTGCATTGTAGTAAGGACTCATGTGCGCTTATAGGTTTCCTCATGTGTATCTCACGAGGAGAGTAAGTACCAAGGTCCTTTGGAGAGGTGGCGTGTCTTTGGGAGCATGCCCTTTAGCCAGAGCTCAGATCCCTTCGGTTTTGCAGTGCTGCTGGGGTGCTCTTGAGGCACAGGCACCGTACTCAGCCCCCGCTCGCGAGGTGCGCATGGGAAGAATATAGGCGCACATGGAAAGGCAAATGATGAAAGTAAACTCACCACCAAAATATTACATAGCGGCGCCTTAGCGCATAGTTTCACTTGGAAACGAAATGGTTCATTATACTTGGGGTTGCCAAGCTAACGTTCTTTCCATGTCGAGGCATGGGGACCACCCATTAGTGGCTGAGACTCTCTACGGCCTGCGGTGGCTCGTTATCAGGAGAGCTCGGAGGGCTGGCCCTCAGGAGAAGCTTTGTGAAACTTGGAGGTGAAGCCGTGAGCTTCCTTCTAGAGACAAAAAATGCCTGACGTGATGATGATCACGGGTAGAACTTGCGTAGATGCGCGATGTTCCACGGGTTCTTGACGGGGATGCCGTCTTTAGTCTCGAGGCGCGCAGCACCAGGCCTGGCGATGTGAGAGACCTTGAAGGGGCCTTCCCACATAGGCGAGAGCTTGTGGAGACCTTCTCTGGAGAGGATTCGTCTGAGGACGAGGTCGCCCGCCTCCAGAGTGCGCGAGCGCACGTGGCGGCTGTGGTAGCGGCGCAGGTCTTGCTGGTACTTTGCCGCTCTGAGGGCGGCACGGCGGCGCAATCCCTCGAGAAGCAGCAGGTCATCGTTGTGGAGGTCCTCTTGGGTGTCCTCATTGAAGGCAAGGACCCGTGGGGATCCGTGCTTGATTTCTGTGGGGAGGACTGCTTCGGCTCCATAGACGAGGGCGAACGGCGTTTCACCAGTGGGCTTTGAGGGAGTTGTGCGTATGGACCCGAGCACAGATGGGAGCTCGTCGATCCAGCCCTTGCCGTGGCCCTTGAGGATGTTGAAGCTTCTGGTCTTGAGGCCCTTGAGGACTTCCGCATTTGCTCGCTCGGCTTGACCATTACTCTGTGGATGAGCCACCGAGGCGAAGCAGAGCTTGATGCCGAGTTTTTCGCAGTAAGACCGGAAGATGCCGCTGGTAAACTGCGAGCCATTGTCGGTGATGATGCGATTAGGCACTCCGAAGCGGCAGACCAGGCTCCTGATGAATTTCACCACTGCCCCGGCTGGTATACTGCGCGCCGGTTTGACCTCGGCCCACTTGGTGAACTTGTCGACGGCCACGAAGAGGAAACGGTAGCCCCCTTGCGATTTCGGGAAGGGGCCCAAAATGTCCAGCCCCCAGACCGCGAACGACCAGGAGAGCGGGATGGTCTGGAGCCCCAGCGCCGGCTGATGGATTTGCTTGGCGTGGTACTGGCAGGCATCACAAGCTTGGATGATGGTGACCGCATCTTGAAGCGCTTGCGGCCAGTAGAAGCCGCTCCTGAAGACCTTGCCTGCGAGGGTGCGCGCGCACGAGTGGTGGCCGCATTCTCCGCTATGGATGTCTTTGATCAGCATTCGGCCTTCTTCAGGAGGGACGCATTTGAGCGCGATCCCATATGGGCGCTTGCGGTACAGGTCTCCCTCGAGGATGTAGTAGGATTTTGCCTGTCGAGCGATTCGCTCTGCTTCCGCATCTTCTTCGGGGAGGACCCCCTTCATCAGGTAGTCTTTTAGCTCGTCAATCCAGCCTGTTTCTTGATGTGCCGCTGTTAGCAACAGACGCTCCCCTGTGTGAGGACCACAATCGGGTGTCCCAGCTTCAGGAGGTGGTGGGAGTGCTTCGTCTGTGCTTGCGGCCGTAGCTTCTTGTGGCTGCTTTATGGATGCCTTGGTGAGCCTTTCTTCAAAGACGCCTGCTTGCTGGGCTTGTCTTCGCGAGGCTCGCTTGGCGATGTCGTCGGCCTCCTGGTTCTCTTTCCTCGGGATGTGCCTGAGCTCCATGCCTCTGAAGTGCTTCTCGAGCTTGCGGACCTCTTCAAGGTATGCGGCCATGTGGTCGTCCTTAGGCGTGTAGCTTTTGTTGGAGAAGTTGACAAGCAACTGGGAGTCGCCCTTGACGAGTAAGTGCTTGACGCCTAGAGCGATGGCAGACCTTAAGCCGGCGAGAAGGCCCTCGTATTCAGCGATGTTGTTGGAGATCTTGTCAATTGTGAAGCACAGCTGGACAGCGTAGTAGAGTTTGTCGCCTTTGGGCGAGGTCAAGACGACGCATGCCCCGCCATTGCGGCAGGCGAAGGCTCCATCGAAGTGCATGGTCCAGTGGCTGGGCATCGTGTCTCCAGAGAGCTCGGCCTCTTCTCCCCGAGGCTCTTCAGTGCTTGGGTCAGTCCATTCGGCGACGAAGTCTGCCAGCGCTCTTCCCTTGATGACTCTTGTGGTGTCGAAGCGCAAATTGAATGGCTGCAGCTCGATGTTCCATCCCGCGACACGATCTGTGGTGTTGGGGTTGCGCAGGATCTGCTCCAGGGGGAAGGAAGTGACCACCGTGATGGGGTGGCCCTGGAAGTAGTGTCGCAGCTTCCTGGAGGCGATGAGGAGCGCGACGAGAAGCTTCTGCTGCATTGGGTACCGTTCCCGAGCGTCCCGCAGTACTGTACTGACAAAGTAGACGGGGTGCTCGACAAGGGTTGTCGATGGAGGTGCAGCGTCAGCTCTCTGCGGAGGCTCTTCAGGGCCCTTGTCGAGATCCGCCTATGGAGGGGTCTCGGCAAGGGTGTTCGGAGCAGACTCGACTTGAGGCTGTGGGCCTGGCGGTGGGTCTGTGGAGACTGCTCCTTTGCCGAGATCTTTGTCGGGCGGCATTGGACTTGGAGTGGCAGCGCTTTTCTTGGGGAGGACTGGCTCTTCCCTTTCGGCCACCAGGACGGCGCTTGCGGTCTGAGGAGTGGCTGATAGGTACAGCTTCAGATGTTCGCCTATCCTGGGGGCTACGATGACTGGTGGGCTGGCCAAATACCTCTTCAAGTCTTCAAAAGCTTTGTCTGCTTCAGGGGTCCACCTGAATGTGCCGGACCTCTTCATGATCTTGAAGAATGGCAGGGCACTCTCGCCGAACTTGGAGATGAAACGGCCCAGGCTGGCCATGCAGCCTGCTAAGCGCTACATGTCCTTGAGCCGGCGAGGAGGCTGCATTCCTTCTATGGCCTTTATCTTGTCAGGGTTTGCTTCTATGCCGCGGTGAGACACAAGGAATCCGAGGAGTTTGCCTGAAGGTACCCCGAAGACGCACTTGGCGGGGTTCAGCTTGATGTTCACCTTGCGCAGGCTGGCGAAGGTTTCCTCGAGATCCTTCAAGAGAGTGTCTCCCTCGCGAGACTTGACCACAATGTCGTCGACATAAGCTTCTGCGTTTCTGCCCATCTGCGCCCCCAAGGCTATCCTCATGAGCCTCTGCAAAGTGGCGCCGGCGTTCTTCAGGCCGAAAGGCATGCAAGTGTAGCAATACACACCACAGGGGGTGAGGAATGCTGTTTTCTCCTCGTCCTCTTTAGCCATTTTGATCTGGTGATAACCAGAGAAGGCGTCCAGAAAACAAAGGAGGTCGCAGCCGGCGGTGGAGTCCACGATCTGGTCTATCCGTGGCATGGGGTATGGGTCCTTGGGGCAGGCCTTATTGACGTCTGTGTAGTCGATGCAGAGTCGGCCTCCTCCAGCGGGTTTAGGGACAACCACACCGTTGGAGAGCCAAGTGGGGTGCGCGACTTCGCGGACGACATTTGCCACTTTTAACTTTTCTACTTCCTTGACGATGAATGCTTGCTTCTCGGGGGCTTGCTTCCGCGCTTTTTGCTTGACGGGGCGTGCGTCTGGACACACGGCTAAGTGGTGCTCGATCACCTCCCTTGGTACGCCGGACATATCTGACGGAGTCCATGCGAACATGTCAGAGTTTGCCCGAAGGAAGGCGACGAGCGCGCTTTCCTATTTGGGAGGCAAGGCAGCACCTATGGTGACGCTAGCCCCGGAGCCATCGGCCCCCGAGCCACTGGTGCTCAGCGACACCTTCTTCCTGGAAGCTTGCTCTTGAGAGAACATCTGTTTCTTCTTCTTGGGCCTCTCGAGAGGCTCCATGTCCTCGTCAGCCGGGAACGCCATGGCGGCTGCCTTGTAGGCGCTCTCGACAGCGCGCGTGGCATCCAGGATATGACCATGGATGGCGATAGTGCCAGCGCTGCCGGGGATCTTGACCATGTTGTAGGCGTGATGCGTGACGGCCATGAACTTCGCGAGGACGGGGTAGCCGAGGATGGCGTTATACGGCAGGCCAATGTGCGCGACGTCGAAGTCGATCAGCTCAGTGCGGTAGTTCTTCTGCGTGCCGAAGGTGACGGCCAGCCGGACCTGCCCCAGAGGTGCGATCGAACCACTGGTGACCCCTGTGAACGGCCTGGAGGGCATGAGCCACTCGTAAGGCACTTGAAGCGTCTCGAAGGTCTCGACAGAGATGACGTTCAGGCCAGCACCCCCATCAATGAGCGTCTTGGAGACGGCAATGTTGTTGATGGTGGGGGAGCAGACCAAGGGGAGGGTTCCAACAGTCTTGGTCGACTTGGGGTGGTCCTTGGCGTCGAAAGCGATGGTGTACTGAGACCACTTGAGGGGCCTGGAGGTCTCGACGCTTGGGAGTGCGGCGTTGAGCTCGCGGGCGAACTGCTTGAACTGGTTGTTAGACTTGGGCGCCTGAGCTCCGCCGAGGATGCAGGCCATAGCCCCCCTTGGGGCCTGGTAGCCTCCATCTTCCTCGTCGGGGAGGTTATTGTTCTTCTCGACGGCGTTGGCTTGAGTGCCCGACGGCTTCTGGTAGCTGCCCTTGCGTCCGCCTCTGCGGTAGCTGCGGCCTCTGCCGCGGCTCCCGCTGCCCTCTTCTTGCTCGCGCTCCCTGCTCAGCCTCTTGAGATCGAAGCAGTTCTCTGTAGCGTGGCCGCGCCTGTTGTGGTAGACGCAGAACGGACGGTTGTCTTCCTTTTTGTCGCCAGGCTCAGGGTAGGCTCTGCGGGCGTACTTGGCATCTGGCTCAGCCGCTAGGACAACGGTGGTCTTGCGCTTGGTTTCTTCCCGCTTCTTGTGACTCTTGGATCCCTCGGCCTGGTCGTCTACCCGCTGGCTCATCTTGACGAAGAGGAGTCCCTCTTCAACCTTGGCGCACTTGTCAGCGAGGTCGAACAGCTTTATCACAGAGGTGAGCTTGTCGTGAATGCCCAGCTTCTCGAGCATCCTGCGGTCTGTGACGCCCTCTCTGAAGGCGGCAATGACTTGTGTGTCGGGGATGTTCGGGATCTTGTTGCGCACTTGGCTAAAGCGCTGGATGTACTTGCGGAGGGTCTCATCTTTCCTCTGCACCACAGCGCGCAGGTCATTGTGGGTGAGCGCGCGCTCATATGTGCCCTTGAAGTTGGCGATGAACTGCCTGCAGAGCTCCTCCCACGAGCCGACGGAGTCTTCAGGCAGGTTGAGGAGACATGACAGCGCGGAATCCCTAAGCGCGTGGGAGAACCAGTTGGCCATGACCTTGTCGTCCCCTCCTGCAGCTTGGATAGAGGTGGTGTAGAGCTGCAGAAACTCGATGGGGTTGCTTGACCCGTCGTAGCCCTTGGGAAGGGCAGGCCTGAACTTCTGTGGCCGGACCACACGGCGCAGAGCACGGGTGAAGGCCATGCAGCCGGTGGCGTACGTGGCGGTTCCGCCCTGGAGAGCTCTGCGGTTCTGCTGCCCCGCCTGGCCGATTTCCTCGACGAGGCGGTTCTGGAGGTCCCTCTGGCGCTCCATCCCCGCCCGCGCGTCAGGCGCGGTACGCTGCACGATTTGGCAGTCGCGCGGTGAGGACGCATGGGAGGCATCCCTCTGCGCCGCAACCGGAGGTGGTCCCGGTGGTGGCGGAGGCGCATCCGGCGCAGCCGTTCCTGCGCGGCCAGAGTGATGAACCAGCGAACGCGACGGAGCGGGGCGCGTCGTCGCGATGTCGACGAGGTGGTGGAGGCGGTCGAGCCAGTGGTCGTGGGCCTCCGGGTTGGGCCGGTAGCGGAGAAGCTCCTGAGCCATGAGTAGCGCAGTGTGTGGGCCGGGCTCTAGACGTCCCTGAGAGGACGCGCTTTGGCGCCGAGACGGGCGCGAGGACTCAGCGTCCTCGTGGTGCTCGGAGTAGACGTCCTCGTCGTCGCGGCGGTCGCCGCCGCGGCGATCCTCGCTCTCGGGCTCCTCCACGTGTGGGCCGGTGTTGGCGCGCTCCGCCGTGCGGCTCCCGCGAGGGCGGCCGCGGCGGCCGCGAGTGGTAGCGGTGACGGGCTCAGTATGAGCCCTGTCAGCTGCGCGCCTGTTGGCGCGTGTCGTGCGGGTGTCCGTCATGGCGCGGAGGCTGGTCGAAGGTTGAAGACGCGCCTCTCCCCTACCTGGCGCGCCAAATGTCGGAGAGTGACTCCCAAGATACAGGGGTGGTCACACTCTGAAGAGTTTGTTCGAAGGGGGGCCGAACGCGGAGGTCAAACAACCCTCAACCGGCACGGCGACGGTGCTCGTCGAGCCTGAGGAGGGACATCACGACAGAGACAGACACCAGCCCGTACCCAGGTTTACGGCCCTCGGAAGGAGGTAAGACCGCTACTCCTGCTTGTCTGTATTGCGCTGCAGAGGGTACAGTACAATGAGCTTGCGAAGGGCTCCCTTATGGCAGTGTGGAGCTCAAGGAGGGAACACTAAGGTCTTCTTCCTCCTCGAGTGAGTTCAACTAGGCTACGCTATGGTAGAGTGCTCAAGGTCCGATTGATCGATCCCTTGCTACGGAGGTGCTCCCTCTCCTTTTATAGGCGCCCCGGGCCTCATCCCTGCGTCCTGCGCAGTGGAAGGGTTCCCACATGGCGACGAAATGGAGGAGCGGGGTGCACCGCAGCTGGGTTGTCCATGGACTCGATCCATGGTCGTAAAGCCTGCCCTTGAGGCACGAAGACCACCGTCCGCGCAGGACGGCCAGCTGGTGCCGCAGAGATCGTGGGGGCGCCCACGGTGACGTCGTCGTTGGAGCGTAGCGCCGGCCATCCGCTTTATCACCAAAGGGGAAAGCTTCGTAGTCCGGCGCGAGGGGGGCACAGCTTTGTTGACCCCTTTAATCACCAGAATGGCAACTGCGGCGCCGTCGTCACCGCGCGCAGGCGCACGCGTCACTCTGCGGCCGCGGCAGAGGCCATGTGCGCTCTGCGGCGGTTGCTTCACAGCGAAGTATCTCTACAAGGCCTGAGCGGCCTTGTGGAGGGATTTGCGTTGACTCCTCTCCAGGGGAGAGAGCCTTGTAGAGGGGCAGTCGCGGGGGGAGCCTCTTCAGGCCTTCGCTGCCCTTCAAGCCCTCTCGAGGACTTTTCCCCTCGAGAGTCTCTCCAAGCGTTTGGCTTGGTCCGTAGTCATTCTTCGATACCGTCGTGTGCGATGGCTGTGGAGAGTGGGCCCTGCACACCCTGGATTCCACTGGGCCGTAATACGCGTACCTCAAATTAAAGATGCCGGGTCCAAAGGGGGTGATCACAGTTAACGGAAACTTCCAAAGATCAGACGCCTGTGATAGAGATTTCTGCAAAATCTCAGAAGCGTTTGGAATGGAGCAACCTCTTGAAGAGCAATCAACCGACAAGAATTCTGCAATGGAGCCAGAGCCGAAAAAACAGGCAGTGGCAACCGTCATACACGAAGTACATGCCATATGGACAGTCGAAACATTGGAGGGAGACGACAACCAGCAAATCGACAAGCCTAACAGACCCAATGCTTGGGTAATATATTTTGATGGATCGAAAGGAAGAAAAGGCACAGGTGCAGGTATAACACTCATATCACCCAACGGTGAACAACTTAATTATATCTTGCAGATAGATTTCGCCTCTCCATCAAAAATCGAAGCAGACTACGAAGGTCTATTCCAAGGTATGCGACTGGCCAAATCTTCAAGGGCAGATGAAGTTATCATCCGCGGAAATTCTAGCATACTTATACAAAACACAATGAGAGCAAACAGGGCCAAGGCAGGTAATCTAGCCGAGTATCAAGACCTTTATGACATTCTACAGAACAGATTTCGCAGATGCGAGCTACAACATGTGACACGCACTCACAACAAACAAGCAAGCAAATTGGCCAGCATTGGATCAGCAAAGGCGCAAATACCGCCAGATGCCTTCTTCAGGCGAGTTAGGCATAGATCAATCAAAAAGTGGCATCCTCAGCCCACTCCAACAGTCGCCATCACAAAAAAGAAGCCAGACAAGGACGACCCCACACTCGGGGCGACGGTAAAAGCGGCTCGCCCCAACACATCAATCACAAGTTCGGCCATAAAAGGCAACATTATCATCTTCAACTTGGGAACCCCAAACGGGGTCATCATAGATGTTTCAGCGCAAACTACGGAACATCCTCAGAAGGCAGACGAAGCACAGGCAACACTGCCACTCGAGGGACATGCAGGAAAGCACATCATAGGGACGTGGACAAAATCCTCCCTGAAAGAAAACCAGATGCTTCGACGAAGACGCAAGAAAGATTCCGAGACTGCATCCACACATGAAGGACCCTTCTTCGTAATCGACGCCGGCGCAGACAAATCGACAGCCCAAGGGTCACCAAAAAACCCAGACGGCTCCTGGTGTTGCTCCAATAGCCAATAGTCATACCAAGACAATGTACTAAGACATATATGTCGGAAGAGTCAGCAGGTTTCAGACGCGCTCTTTTCCTTACCAGGGTACCTACGGGGACTGGGAGGTTTTTAATGAGGCGGCCTGCTGGCCAATATATCCAATAAAGAAAATATTCGTTCATCCTCTGTTAGCATACTTTATCTTTACGATAAAATCAAAACACCCCACTCGATACACTTGGGGGCTGGACCTCAAAAGTCATCCGCAAACGACTCAAAATACAAAAACATCGCGTTTCTTCAAAAAGCATTGGATGAAGTCATAATCTCATAAAAGACCACTCGAGTCCCTCGAAGTTAACTTACCTACTCAAATCTTCACTTATCAAGCACCCCACCCAACAGGCTCGGGGGCTCTGCTTTCTTCAAAATACGCAAACAGCTCAATCGCTGAGATAATAGGAAACCGAGCCTTACTCATAAGCAATAAATTAGTCACTCGAATGCTCAGGGGACTGAGTCGCAAACGAAACTCTACCACAGACTCAAAACCTCAAGCATAATATGATTGTTGTCCACTCATAAAATACTTGTCGCACAGCCCACCCAACAGGGTCCAGCTTTGAAAACATACACACATCCATACATCTTTACAAAAACCCACTCAACAGGCTCGGGGGCTGGACCTATACATTCTGTACTCTACATACACCTACCCCTTTGAAGACTCGAGGGATGCCTACGCCAAGATCTACGCATCTTCATACTTCAAAGGCAGGTTAGAATCAATCAGCTGGGCATGAAGACGGTCTACTAGCTTGCCAGCCGCGACAGCGGTCCGCTCCAAGTCTTTCTTCTCTAGTCGAGATCCAAAATTAGGAGAAATAAATCGATGATTTGGATCTTGACTACGGATATAGGCAAAAGCAGCGTTGGCTCCAAGAACAACCCTTCGAGTTATGGCTTCCCGGATTGAGTCCGCAGATCGGAACAGGTCCACCAGCTCATAAATCCTTTGAGGCTGCGGTCCTTCAGGAAACAAGAAATGATTGGCACGCATAAGGGCAGCGCGGCAACGCTCTAGCAAAATAACACCGCGCCATGCTCGGTCCTTCAGGATGGCGAGTTGGGTAGCGTGATACCCAACCGCCCAGAAATGCTGAGAACCGGTGACAGCATCATCAGTCGCAGACGCCAGACGTTTTCTTACGCGCTCATCTTCTTCATCCAAATTATGAACGAAGATTGCGAGCAAGCAAAGATCAAAAGAGGATAGGCATAAGAAGACATAAAGGATATCACAAAAACACTCGACTGGTAAAATACCTTCGACCTGTCTGTTTGACAGGTCGATCTCGCCAAGTATATATTCCTCCCTTTGGGTGGCCAAAGATGGTCTATCTTTCAAAAAAATTAGCTCAGTCTGGGTTGTCTTCAACTCCTGCTCCAGCTGCACCACCTTCTTCTTTGCATAAGTCAAAACCTTGGCGTCATTGGCCGCATGAGCAGAGACTGCAGGATCAACCCGCGACTGAGAGCCCTCAGCCGGACTGGAGACAATAGACTGTCAAGAAGAAGAAAGTGCGACGGCATACCTCAGATCGAAAGAGAAAAGTCAAGACAAAGGCATACATAGAGGAAGGCCAAAAGCTCTAATATCACAGACATCAGAAACATCAAAAGTTCACGCATTATGTGGAAGTTACTATTACAAAGCAAATAACAACTAGCTATGGGAGACAGACTCTCCTCTGTCCCCACGCGACTTGGACTTCACCACACAAGCTGCGGCCCTATGCTCCATGGTTTTAATACACATTTGGGAGAGTTGCGAGGCACGCTCCGCCACCTTCTTCAACGGTAGAGGCTTCCCGTCTGACTTCTTTGGGAAGTCAGACAAGATGCGCTCATAGTCGAGGTCGACATCGTTAGCAAGGAGGAGCTGGAGGGTGGACGCAGAGCCGCGTACCGTCTTTGTGCGCAAGAACGCCTTCATGGTCTTCGTGCCTGGACCGAGCATAGCCGCGAATCCTTGCGCACTCGAAGGAACGGCAGTCGACGGCAGCACCTCCTTCAAAACAGCACTAAGGGTCTCCGTGGACGCGTCGAGCGAGCCCTTGGTACGTTGGATGGCCGCGCCTAGCTCTTCGATCACATGGTCGAGTGACAAATTGTCACTCGTCGCGTCGGCAGAGGCAGAAGTAGAAGAACATTCATAAAATCAAGTGAATGAAAATTCAGAAAGAAGCCTAGACAAAAGAAGAGGCAGCCATAGCAGAAGTCTACTAACCTCCAAGACCACGCAGGAGACCAAGCAGTCGCTTGGCACGCTCCTCATCGCAAGCCGCGGCAGAGTTCCGAGCCTCTTCGAGCTCCATCTCCACACGCGACTGCTCAGCGGCAAGCTTCCTCTCCGCATCACCTAGCCGCTTCGCAAGGGCAGCATTGTCCTCTGCAGCAGTATAACACGCAGTCGAAACCAATTCAGAACACGGGAATCGAACTGCAAGCAAAGCAAGCAAAAGTCAAGGACTTACGGTTCAGTTTTTCTAGACGGGATCGGAGAGCGACTCGGTCTTCCTCAGACTGCACAAACGCCTTCCCAGCGGCAACAAGGCCACTTACGGCAGGCTACACGATAGGAGTACATCATGCGTATGAAACACGAAGGTCAACACACCCAAAAGACACCAGAAAATACTTACATGGTCAAGCCACGAGGAGGTCGCAGAGAAAGACGGTCCCGCGGCCGGAGCAGTCGCAGAAGGCGTCGAGGTTGCGGTGGTTACTGCGGTAGCCAAGGCACTCGCAGCAACTTCAGCACGAGGGGAGGCCGGCAACGTCTTCTCCGCAGCTGGAGAGACATGAGCCAGCCTGGCACTAACGTTATCAAGCACAAAAACAAGCATATTTTAGTTAAAGAAAAGCAAGAAAGAGACCCGATGCAAAATCATAAGAGATGCAAACACAAAGCGCTCACCTCTCATCCTCCACATCTGAGCTGGGGTCAATATTGAAGGATAGACCTCCAAACCTTCCCAGCTCAGTCGCGGATGGTGGCGAACGCTGAGCCAGCGGAACGGCATCCTTCACAAGCGAAGAAATGCCAGAGTTCACAAGCTCTTGGCGCGTACCGTCCCCCGACGAAGAACTCGAAGCCTCTTCGGAATGCACCCGATGCCTCTTAAGGATGGGCTCGGGCACGGACTCGACCTCCCCCTGGTCCTCGCCTTCTCCGTCGGCTTCGGACTTATCCGAAGACGAAGTATTAGCAGCAGGAGGTGAGTCAATAGATTTTTTTCCCTCCTCCAGCACAGTCGCTTCTTCAGCAGGACCGGCCTCAGGAAGAGGAGGAAGTGTAGTCACAGTCGAATGCCCCTGCAAGCAAAATAAGTCAAATCAAACACAAGAGAGAGACAAGTCACAAGAAGGACAAGACACAAAGCTTACGAACAGAACATCGAGTATAAAATACTCACCTCAGGAAGGGCATTCATCAAGTCGAAGGGGGGGGTGGAGAACTCATAGTCAATGACCTCATCAGTCTTGTGACTAGTTATCGACTTCACAAGGGAGTCGAGCTCGTTCTCGGATAGCTCCACCGCGCTTATCCTGGTCACATCGCGAGTACCTTCATATTGCCACATCGGGTGGGCACGTTGTTGAAGGGGGCACACACGACGCCTCAAGAAAGTACTCATCAGCTGGACACCGCGAACAGTGCCCAGCAATTCTTTGACCTTCTTCAAAAGGGGAGCAACCTCCTTCTTCTCTTCAGTCAAAAGATTATGCTCCCAAGCCTTCGTCTTCACAGGGGTCGTCCCAATCGAAAATCTAGGCTGAACATCCTGGTCGACTGGGACGTAGAACCACTTGGACCTCCATCCTTGCGCGGACTCGACTGTCCGCAAGTTGAAGTAATTGCAGTCGCTCTGCACTTGGAATCCAACCCCTCCAACAGGGTTCACACGGCCGTTACGGCACATATGACGCACCTGGAAGATGGATTTCCATAGTGGCCAGCTCGGGGATACCCCCAAAAAGCACTCGCACATCACCATAAAACAGGCAATATGCAAGACGCCATTGGGGACAAGATCATGGATCTGTATCCCGTACGCATAAAGAAGCCCGCGCACAAAATCGTGCAGCGGGAGGGCAAATCCGCGAGGGAGGAACTCAACGAAACATACCCGTTCGCCGAGCCGTGGTTCGGGGAAGGTCTCCTTGTTGGAAGGAGCGCGAGCGGCGAGTTCCTCAAATGGGGGCAGCAGACCCTCTTTCCGGAGCGCTGCCAGCTTCTTCTCAGTAATGGAGGACCTGGCCCAGTCCCTAGAACTTTTCTTCAAGGCGGCGGGGGGGTTAGCGGCAGCAGTCGTCTCGCCTTTCCTTTTCTTGCTTGACACGGTGGTGGAGGGCGGTGCAGCAGTGGCAGGTGCTTTCTTGGGAGCCATGTCGACAGAACTTCGAAGGACTACGAGCAGAGCGCAGGCGCGGGAGGAAGAAGAAGAACAAGAAGAAGAGGAGGCAAATGACATGGTAAAAACGCAAAAGGTGGAGAGATCTGTATTTACCACAGCACGCGAAAAGATCTCAGCCGTTCGCGCACGATACCCTGGCCACGTGTCATAATCAAAGGGCAACCGTCACTGCCCACGCCGCCCACTACGCACGTAAAACGAGGAGGTTATGATCATGCCCGCGGAAATTTCGCCACGTCCGGTCAAATCAGAACTGAACCGGCGTCTTCCGCGGTCAAACAAATGGGCCCACAATGACATGTATTGTCATAGGCTCTGCACACACGCCAAAGACGTCATGAGTGACGTCACCCACAAGAGCCCAGTTGACAGTCGGACGACTGAACAAATATGCGCGAATATGCAAAAGTCTCTCGACTAGGCAATAAGTCAGAATACTCTTCGAATGTTCGAGTGTACTCCCATCGGGAGCGAGTAAAAAGTCTTCGACTGTCATAAAAGTAAGAAAAAACAAATTTTGAGATTATCCTTCATTACAGGTAAAGAAGCACAATCTCGGGGGCTACTCCTATCGGGAGCACTGTCGCGCACCCGATAGATTCTAAAAATCATAAATAGGCAGTCGAAATAAAAGACTCGCCTCAGTCAAAATCAAAAGTGCAAAAGAATTCCTGAAGTATGTCAGTCGATGACACTTCGGATGCTGCATGCGAAAGGTGCAAAGGTAAGACCCGCCGACCAGTCGAGCTGGGCTAAGGACCACTCCGGCAGTGTTAGATCCTTATTCTTTCCGTGTCAACAGACGCGATGAAAATCCTGGCGGACGCGCTGGGTAGCACAGTTGAAACTGCAGAACGAATCAATAAGACTGCAATAGGCCTGAATCGAGTCTGTCCAGTATGTTCCAGGTTCGAGCCCGAGGACTCGAGCTTGATTGAAGACAAGTAAGGTTTTGCCCAAGCGCAGTTAACTGGTCTCGACTCATCGAGTAAATCCAGGCCTACTTAGTCAAAATCCTTTGTCGCAAACCATAGTCGAAAGACAAATACAAAGATATATTATCAAAAGCATAAACCATGAGACGTGCACTATGTAGTGAGTCCATGACAATTACCCAAGCACTCGGGGGCTAATGACGAGGTTATATCAAATGGGTACCCAATCGTGTGGGTACCTGGTGCACGTGACGACTATAGCCCAATTGTCAATAGACTGAAGAAGCCCAGCAAGCAAAGCCCAAGACCAAGATTTTATACCATAGATAGACATAGACGGTTGTATTTTCCATACTTGTAGTCCTAGTCGGTTACGTACCCGAGACCTGTACCCCTATATAAGGGACAGGAGGGTAGCCGATGAAGGACACTCCCAACCAGAACCTCAAAACCCTAGCGAGATCCACATCTCGCTAGATCATTGTACTCGCCGCATATTCACAATCAATACAGACAGGCAGGAAGTAGGGGTGTTACCTCAGTCGAGGGCCCTGAACCTGAGTAATTCCCGCTTGTCAGCCGACGAATCTACTAACACTACGCGTTCTCTACCTCATAACTCTAACCCTAGGCTATCAAGCATGGGTATTGATGGGGACACCCCTCGTCAACGGTAGTTCTTCACTAATAGGTTTTAACTACATGATGTAAAAGCTTAAACATGATCTACTTGAGAGCTCAAAACAATTGCCAAGCACCACAACATACAAGATAACAATCTATAAGAGCATGTATATCTTTTCATTATACCATCTACCACATTTAGTATTTTCTGTTTCCAACCAAACACCAATCAACTTATTTAAACATAAACTCTCCAAGTATTTATCAATGAGACAAGAGAGTATAACATAAGAGAACTAACAGCTCTAAACAAGAGATGCATGAAAAACAAGAGCTGAAAGTATTGAAGTAACATAGAAGAATACTCAACAAATATAAATGAAGAATAGGAGTATTATTAAGAAAAAGCGGAGCGTGTCTCTCTCCCACAAAGGAATGCTAGGATCCATTTTATTCAGAGAATGAAAATAACAAAAACAAAAATAAAAAACAACAAATGCTTCAAGTAAAGCACATAAGATGTGTCGGAATTAAAATATAGTTTCACTAGAGAGGACCTGATAGTTTGTTGATGAATAAGGGGATGCCTTGGGCATCCCCAAGCTTAGACGCTTGAGTCTTCTTGAAATATGCTTGGGTGACCCACGGGGGCATCCCCAAGCTTAGGCTCTTTCATCTTCTTGATCACATCATATCATCCTCTCTCTTGATCCTTGAAAACTTCCTCCACACCAAACTCAAAGTAAACTTCATTAGAGGGTTAGTGCATAATCAAAAATTCTCGTATTCTGTATGGAGACAATCATTATCATGGTATTGGACATTAGCTACAGCCACTGGAATTTTATGGAACAAAAAGATCCATTCAAAAACAGCAAAAGAACCAATGCAAAATAGATGGCAGAATCTGTCAAAAACAGAACAGTCTGTAAAGACGAATTTTTTCGAGGCACTTAACTTGCTCAAATCAGAAAACTCAAAACTAATGAAAGTTGCATACATATCTGAGGATCACGCACAAACAATCCCAGGTCATTTTGATTTTTCTGTGAATTCTAACGAATTAAACGGTGGACAGCAGAAAACTGTTCCTGCGCAGAAATCCAAATCTAGCGTCAACTTTCTACTAGAGGCTTAACTTGACACAACTTTGCAATAAAGTAAAGATACAAAGGAATTGCTACAGAGGTAGGCATGTTCCTTGACTCAAGAAAATAAAATAACAGGAATAAAAAAGGGTGGGTTGTCTCCCATAAGCGCTTTTCTTTAACGCCTTTGAGCTAGGCACAGAAAGCAAAACTCAAGTATTTCCAAGAGAAGAAGCATCCAAATCAATGCAAGAAATCCTCTCAACTATGCATTGTATTTTATCTATATGAGTTTCAGAGATCCCTTTTTCATTACTCTTAGGTTTACTACATTCATCAAAGGGATTTGCAGGGACAATCCAATCAAAATTTTCTTCCAAATCTTCATGCATAGCTACAAGTTTAATAGGTATTGGTACTTTGATTACTTCTCCCTGTTTAGGTTCGGTTTGCCCCAATTTTTCTAGTGTATTGATAACCTCCACACATGAGACTAGCATATTAAAACGGTCAAAAACTTTCCTAGCTTCTTTAGCAACATCACCAAATTCTTTAAGCAGGGTTTATAGAATAAAATCTTTCTTTTCAGCATTTTCAACATTATGAAGGTTAAGAAACATTTGCTGGATTATGGGATGGAGGTTAACAAACCTAGCCTCTAGCATGTGAACCAAGGAAGCTGCAGCAATTTCATAATTTGGAGCAAGTTATGCTATGGATCTATCCTCAAAATTATCATGCATACTAACATGGTCAAAGATTCTTCAATATTATCTTTTCCAATTATAGAACCACTTCCTACTGGCAGGTCTTGCAGGGTGTACTTAGGGAGCAACATTTTAGCAGAAATAAAGCTAAAACCGAAATACAAAAATTAATGCAAGTAGCTAATTTTTTTGTGTTTTTGATAATAAGAAGCAAACAAGATAATAACAAAGTAAATAAAATGCAGGTAGCTAATTTTTTTTGTGTTTTTGATATTTAATAGCAAACAAAACAGGAAATAAAATTTAACTAAGTAAGAAAAAAACAAAGTAAAGATATTGGGAAGTGAGAGACTCCCCTTGTAGATGTGCTTCAGCTCCCCGGCAACGGCGCCAGAAAACAGCTTGATGCACACGGTGGTGTTGTTGGGAAACCCCAAGAGGAAGGTATGATAAGTGCAGCAGCAAGTCTTCACTCAGTTATGAAAACAAGGTTATCGAACCAGTAGGAGATGAAGAACACGTCTGAAGGTTTCCCTGGCAATGGCGCCAGAAAACCGCTTGTTGGCGTGGAAAGGGAGGTGGAGCCTGCACAACACAATCAAACTACTTTGCCCCAACGAAACAGTGAGGTTGTCAATCTCACTGGCTTGCTGTAACAAAGGATTAAACGTATGTGTGGAGGATGATGTTTGAAGAGAATGAAAGTAACAGTTTGCAGTTGGTTGTATTATTAGTTTAAAGAAAAGGACTGGGGTCCACAGTTCACTAGTGGTGTCTCTCCATAAATAATAATAATAACATACATGCGGGTAAACAAATTACGGCTGGGCAATTGACAGAATAAAGAGCTGCATAATGATGCATATACTAATGTCATGATGTCTAGTATGAGATTCATTTGGGCATTACAACAATATACATAGACCGTTCCAACCGCATCTATGACTAATAATCCACCTTCCGGTTAGCGTCCGCACCCCTTTCAGTATTAAGTTGCAAGCAACAGATTATTGCATTAAGCAAAGTGTGTAATGTAAGTAATACAATTATCCTTAGACAAAGCACTATTGTTTTATCCCTAGTAGCAACAGTACATCTACAATCTTAGAGCTTGCTGTCACTACCCCAGATTAAATAGAGACATGAACCCACTATCGAGCATAAATACTCCCTCTTGGAGTCACAAGCATCTACTTGGCCAGAGCATCTACTAGCAACGGAGAGCATGCAAGATCATAAACAACACACAACATGATATATTATGAAGCAAATGACATAGTATTCAATATCCATCGGATCCCAGCAAACACAACATGTAGCATTACATAAAGATGATCTTGATCATGATAGGCAGCTCACAAGATCTAAACATGATGGCACAATAGGACAAGACAACCATCTAGCTACTGCTATGGACCCGTAGTCCAAAGATGAACTACTCACGCATCAGTCCGGAGGCGGGCATGGTGATGTAGAGCCCTCCGGTGATGATTCCCCTCTCCGGCAGGGTGCCGGGAAGAGCTTCTGAACCCTCCCGAACTAGGGTTGGTGACAGCGGCGGCTCTGTAATGTTTCGTGGTAAAATGTTCGGGTCCTAGGTCTTGTGTTTTCGGGGGGTATTTGTAGGCGAAATGGCGAAGGCGGTGGAGGGCCGAGACCCCGTCATCAGGTGCTGGCGCGGCCAGAAGTGGGGCCGCGCCGGGACCTCATCTGGGGGCATCGTGGCCCCTCTCCGTCAGGTCTTCGGTGTTCTGGAACCTCCCGTGAAAAATAGGGACTTTGGTATTAAATTCGTCCAATTCCGAGAATATTTCCTTAAGTGGTTTTCTGAAACCAAAAACAGCAGAAAACAGGGAACTGGCACTGTGGCATCTTGTTAATAGGTTAGTCCCAGAAAATGCATAAAACCACACAAAGTGTATATAAAACATGTAGCAATTGGTATAATATAAGCATGGAACATAAGAAATTATAGATACGTTTGAGACGTATCAATACCGTTTCCTCTCTTCTTTTACTCCTCTTCTTCTTCTTCCTCTTTCCCTTTTTCTTCTTCTTTTCCTCTTTAGGAGGGAGAGGCTTGAAAGGAAGCTTCTCCACATAACCTGGTTTAGTATTAGAGACAATGGAAGAAACTTGGGGGAATTCTTCTCTTTCATTAATAAGCTCAAAACACACATTAGTCCTGTCATACTTTGGTAAAGTCTCATCCTTTATAATATTTTGTATGTAGGTGTTAGGATGGCAATTATTAACACAATAGAGATAACATCCATGCAACACATCATTCATATCAATATCACTCATATTTAACAAAGAAGTTTTTCTTGATAACTCTTCACACCCAAAAAATAATGTAAGTTCATCATGTTGATAAGGAGTGATCATGTTATCCCAAAAGTCTCCTGCAATATCCTTATTAGAACCTGAGCATTGAAATTCGAAATGACCCTCTTCATAGCAAAGTTCACAAATAAAAGGATAGGTGGCACAAACTTTTTCACCAAGATCTCTTAGAACCTTATACCAACCTCTAGTATTTTCATTCCTATGATGGATACAATATCCATCTTCAATTTGATTAATTCCACAAGGTCTATGTATTCCACAAAAATTAACATGCTTATAAGAAATAGTATTTTCAGGAGTTTGAGCATGTCTATTGCAATCATTAACAACAATTTCATTTTCCATGCAAGTGTCTTTGAAGGGTTCATGATACACTTCCCAATTTTCTTTAGGAACATTAATATGAGAAGCAAAGGTTCTAGAACAATCAACAATAATATGAGAATCAAGACCATATTTAGCACTAAGCTCTTGAAAACTAGCAGTTTCAACGAAAGACTTAATGCAATCATATTCATAGTTTATACCTGATTCTTTACCTTTGTCATTCTCCCAATCTTCAGCATTGTTTCGAATTGTTTCAAGAAGATCCCATCTAGCTTCAACCTTCTTACTTGTGAAAGAGCCCTCTGAACAGGAATCTAGATAATCCTTGCAATGTCCTGAAAGTCTTGCATAAAAATTATTAACAATTATTTTATCAGGAAGCTCATGGTTAGGACATTTCAGTATCAATGTTTTCAGCCTTCCCCAGGCTTGAGCAATGCTTTCTCCTTCATGAGGCCAGAAATTGTATATAGAATTCCGATCTTTGTGAATCTCACTTGGAGGATAAAATTTAGAATAAAAGAGAGATACTATTTCCTCCCATCCAAGAGAGTGCCTATTCTTCAACAATTTATACCAATGCGCAGCTCTTCCACCAAGTGACATAGAAAATAATTTCTTCTTAACTTTGTCCATTGAAATACCTGCACACTTGAACAACTCGCATAATTCATGTAAGAATAGCAAATGATCATCAGGATGGACAGTTCCATCCCCTACATAGCGGTTATCCATAACACGGTCAATAATTTTCATAGGTATTTTAAATGGCACTATTTCTTCAGGTGGCTTTAGAATATCACAAGCATCATTAGAATTATCACATATTGGAGGCAAAGCATTATCAAGGCAAAATAATTCCTTCAAAGCTGAGGGGCAAAAAAGATTATTTTTATATAAACTAGCTTCCCCAAGCTTAGGCTTTTCCATAGCCTTAGCAATAATGGTGTCCACAGAATTTATACTAATAACATTACTATCACTATTATGCAAACTAACTTCCATAGGTTTTTTAATTTTCTCTTCAAAAGTATCATGTCCTAATGCAATATAAACTTCATAGAGATCTCTAATTTTTTTGTTGTTTTCCATTTAGCCTAACTAGTGAAATAAAAACAAGAGACAAAAAGATAAAATTGCAGAATCTAAAGGAGATACCTTCCAACGCTTACCTCCCCGGCAACGGCGCCAGAAAATAGCTTGATGTCTACGCACGCTTCTATTCTCGTAGACAGTGTTGGGCCTCCAAGAGCAGAGGTTTGTAGAACAGCAGCAAGTTTCCCTTAAGTGAATCACCCAAGGTTTATCGAACTCAGGGAGGTAGAGGTCAAAGATATCCCTCTCAAGCAACCCTGCAATTAAGATACAAGAAGTCTCTTGTGTCCCCAACACACCCAATACACTTGTCAGATGTATAGGTGCACTAGTTCGGCAAAGAGATAGTGATATACAAGTAATATGGATGATTATAAGTAGTAATTGCAATCTGAAATAAAAATGGCAGCAAGCAAACATGTAGCAGAACAGGTTGTAAACGATGTTTCAATGCTTAGAAACAAGACCTAGGGATCATACTTTCACAAGTGGACCCTCTCAACAATGATATCAAAGCTGAATAATAAATACTACTTTCAAACACTCTCTTGTTGGATGATAAACATCATTCATTGCGTAGGGCTATAACAGCACCCTCAAAGTATGAGTAAACACACACCACAACGTCATAAAGGAATCACACACGGTGCGCACACTGTCACCTTCACAACCGTGAATAACCCCGGAGTTCATATTAAAGTAACCTCTAGAGTGCATAATAGATAAAGAGTAACATCACATATTCAACTAGATTACAAAGCTCATGATCACATAAAGATCACACCATAGGAGAGAGAGATAAACCACATAGCTACCGGTAGAGCCCGCAGCCCCGGGGGAGAACTACTCACTCCTCATCGTAGGAGTCAGCAACGGCGATGGAGATGGCGGTGGAGTTGATGGAGATGGCTCCGGGGGCAATTCCCCGTCCCGGCAGGGTGCCGGAACAGAGACTTCTGTCCCCCGAAACTTGTCTTCGATGGCGGCGGCGCAGCGGAACATTTCTCTGGAAAACGACGACTCTTTTAGGGTTTTCACGTCAGGGGGTATATGTAGGCGAAAGGGTGAAGGCAGTGGAGCCCCGAGGGGCCCACACCATGTGGTGGCGCAGCAGAGGGGGGAGCCGCGCCACCATGTGGTGTGGCCTCCTCGGTCCCCTCCTCGTTTTCTCTTCGGACTTCTGGAACGTGTCGGGAAAAATAGGGACTTTGGCTTTTGTTTCGTGCAATTCCGAGAATATTTCCTTAACAACTTTTCTGAAACAAAAAACAACAGAAAACAGGGAACCGGCACTGTGGCATCTTGTTAATAGGTTAGTCCCAGAAAATGCATAAAAACCATATAAAGTGTATATAAAACATGTAGCAATTGGTATAATATAAGCATGGAACATAAGAAATTATAGATACGTTTGAGACGTATCAGTAACGCGAAATCGTCTGACCTTTTGTCTGCGGTTGTCACAAACTCAATTTGCTCAACTGAATTATTATGGAATTACTCTTATATGTTGGAATGTATTTTTTTTGTATTGATTAATTTCCGTGCAGTTTAATTGAATGTATTAGTACATCACTTATTCCAATTTAAAGTATTTGTCATGTACATAATGCCACTGATGCTGCATTGACATATTTATTAGATAAAAACTGTGGGGGTGTCAGGATTGCCACTTGCCAGATATATTTGTTTTGGTTCAGACAGAGGATTGGCCCCTAATCTTGATGTTATACATGTAACGGTTAGAACTTTTTCAGATCTAAACTGTAGTGCAGGCTAGGGATCTTTATCTATGGTTAAAGAAAGCTTTTTTTTTGCACACACTAATTGCTCGGCGAAGTTACCCGGTGGGTTATTTAGTTGGTGTGGTTGACTGGTTGTGTTATACGTTTGCAAGTTGCGAATAGGATTCAGTGGTTTTAGAAATGCGAGTGCGGCCATCTTTTGTCAATTATTATTTTCAGTGCTTACATTACTATTTTACATTCAGTTCTTGAAACTTGCATATGGAAGACGGCCTGCTTTTCGACATAGAAGAATACCATAAGAAAATGGTAAGCCACCTTTTTTAAAGATATTCTCCTTTCTGGAAGAAGCAAAATTTTCTATGATCATTTGTTATGGAGAAGCCATTTTCACTATACTGATGGCACTTCTCATATAGATTCCTCTTTCAATACTTTTTAAGAGAGTAAATAGGTCCAGGACAACAATTCTTACAAAGTTCAGCTTTAAGTGGTTTCTAAATTCCTTTCAGTTTCTGCTGGATAAAATACCATGTACATGGTGAAACATAATATATCATTATATCCAGCAAAATTGTATGCTTTCCTGACTGTTTTTTCTTTCATCCCAAACTGCAGGACTAATCTAAAACATGATCGGTTATGTATAATTTCTGCACGTCAGATTGGTTTACCAAATGGCTACTACAGGTTTGAGTGCTCTTTACCTCATCACATAGTACTAATATTTAGTACAAATAGTAAATTTTTTCTTTGTGTGGCAGGTTTAACGGCCCTAGGAAGATTGGCCATGCTCAAGGTTCAATGAATTGAGGCAGGTTTGAGAGTATGTTATCTTCTATTTAATTTTCTTTGAATTCGGTGCTTCCGCAAGCCAAGTTAATCATACAAGTTACATTCATTTTTTCTTCATACATGCATATATAATTTTCCGTGAAAAAGGTATGAACTGCTCCAGTTTTGTATGCCTTACAATGTTAGTTCATTGCAATATTTACGGCTTAGGTGGGAATATACAGGAACGTAAATTGAACCATGATATTCTACATAATCTGGCCATTGGAATATTAACTTGAGCAAAATGCTCCTCTTTGTCATGCAACACCTTTTAATAGGGGCTTATGTTTTTTCTTTCTTTATATCGCCGCGCCCTTGATGAGAATATGATGTTATTTTTATTTCCTAAAGCAGCCCAATATGAATGTATACTTCAAATAAAACTTTGGGTTATTTTTGTTCAGTCGGTGAGATAATTTGGGAGTTATCCTTCGAGAAAAGAGAAGGCAAAGCTTCTAGGAAAGGCGACAGGGAATCAACTTAAAGCCCAGGTTAGTTGAGGTGTAAATGGTAGTTTTCGTCGCATTGTTGGTGACAATGAACTTCGGGTTATTTCTGCCCCCTTAAGCGTGTGAATTTGGCTCCTCTTACAGTGATGTCTTTTGATTGCCAATTACGGTAGTGGACTCACATGTGTACGTAGTACTGGGATGTTTTCTCTTGCAATTTTAATTCTGTTAACGGTGGGCAATTAACTAACTCTGGTTATATACAGATTGTGAGCAATCATTGACACGATATAGCTGATGGTTAGTAATAGTTACTCCCTCCGTTTTAAATTAGATGACTTCTATTTGGATAAAAGTGGATGTATCTAAATATGATATTAGAACCTTATAGGATTCAGTATGAATTTAATATATAGTACCCCTATACCTATACCTATGTGCCCGATCCGGCAAAACCAAAGCTGGGCCTGTTGGATGGTAAGCGTAATCCGGCCCGGCCTCCTCCACCCTCCCTTTTGTGACGTGAACACGAGCGCCTCGTCCCGTCTCCCCGCGGCGTGCTGCAAGTTGGTGGAACACAACAAAAGAAGAAGAAAATCCAATCGTCCAGAAAAACACACACGAAAAAGTAAGGGTAGACTACGATAGCCGGCATCCAGCCCGACGCGGCGTCGGAGGAGGAGGAGCAAGGGCGACCAAGATGAGGAAGAAGCTGGGCACCCGGTTCCCCGCGGTGCGTGCTCTCCCTCTCCCTCTACGCCCCATCTCTGATCTGCCGCGCCCGTCAGCCGATCTGGCCGTGCTCTCGGCGAATCTCGGTTCTCGCTCCGTGGATCTCGCCGTTGACTCGCGCCTTGCTTTTTACTCTTGGGGTCCGTTTCATCGCCGAGGCGTCGCCCTTGCGGTCGCCGGACCGGCTGTTATTCTCGGCGCGCGTGCGCGTGCGCGTGGAATCGAGCCATTTTTCGTTTGTCTCGCTAGCGAGTTGATTTTGTTTTTTCATTCTGTTCGAACCGTCTGTCGAGGTGGAGGTGATGTGAGGTGGACTCGGTACTCTACTGGGTGTGCTTTTGGTTTGGTTAAATTTGCTGGAGGGAAAAGATTCTTTTACCACTCCCTCCTAGTCGTAGGCTCGTGGCTAACGCTAACCGGTGATGCTCTGGCAAGCGCAAGTTGGCGCCGAACAAGCAGCCTACTTTGGTTGATGTTCCTACACTGTAGGTTACACTCTGTTTAAAGCTCCGTGTACTCAAACGCGCTAGGTTTGTCATCATCTACATACTTGCCCATGTTTGTAAGGGATGAAAAAAGGCCATACTCCGTGGTGTCGGGGTACTTAAAAGCTGTATAATTTGACGCGTTCAACCTATAAATCGTGAGCTTTAATTGTTTTCAGGATGTTCAAAAATCATAACTTTTCACTGTTTTATTGCAAGTAGCTGCTTCACATCATTCAAGGTTTTGCAAACTTTGCCATGTAGGAATTCCTTTTCACATGATTTGTGTTTAATTTTTTTGACAAAACTAATATGACTCGCTGTTAACTGCTTTCTGGGTGTGGTGTGATGACAGCAAGTTCTTTTTTAAAAACATTAGTTACTGAAACCCAGGTTTTCTTTGTTAATTGGCTTAGCATCATCTTGTGTTGTCTAGTGTTGCTCTTCCGCTCTGTGTTACGTCGTAAGCTGCTGGACTATATATTTGACCTGTTGCCCAGTTGTGAAATATGTCTGGTCACTGATTTTATTTTATGTTTGCTATGATAGGCACGGATCAAAAAGATAATGCAGGCAGATGAGGACGTTGGCAAGATTGCGCTGGCTGTGCCTGTTTTAGTTTGTAAGTTATGCAAGAATCGTCGTGGATTTCTGTATTCTCCATAAGTTCTACCTGTAGAAAACAGCCAGTAAAGGATGCTCATATTCAGAAAGTATTAGGCTACATTTTCCATCAACAACAAATTCATTTCTGCCGTGCCAATGATACAAACGGAACATTCATTAAAACATGTACCTTTGGCCCATATCTTCTGTTGCTTTTCAAAGATATTCTGGCATCATATTTTTCAGCGTGTTGATTATAACACTTGTTAATACTATGACGAAGCATAGAAAATTATAAACTGAGTATTTGACATTCTGAGTCCATTGTTTACATGCAGCGAGGGCCCTTGAATTGTTCCTGCAAGATTTGATTGACCGCTCATACCAAATTACTCTTCAAAGTGGTGCAAAAACATTGAATTCCTTCCACCTGTGAGTTTTATACCGCCTTGCTCTTTAATTCTATTATGACCCTGTGCTGTGATGTATTATATCCCTCCATGTTTTTCCAGACATATGGAAAGCTTGGAGGTGTCGTCTTAACCAGGGTTAATATTGTACTTTGATGAATGTTCTGTAGTAATATGCTGTTTTTCTCCGTTGGATTTCCATTTATCGAGTCCATTACGCTTAGACGTAGATACAGTTTACGGTTCAGCTGATGCGTTTAAAGTTTTTCTGGCTTCTTACATATTTTTACACTGCTATATACCATTAACATTAGAGAATCTCACAAGCCTACAATGGCAGGCCTAATCTTGCTTCGACTTTTAGAGCTTAAATGGTTAAACCTCTTGAAATGTCATCCCTCTGTATGGATGACTATAAGCATCTGCAGTTTTATGTTCTTGCCAAAACTTTATCTCCGCCTGTTCACATCTATTGCTCATTTCTTGTTAGATCCCATGCCATGTGATATTGCTCACTGATTTAACTTCTAAATTTCTAGTTCTAGGTTGACAGCTGCCTTCAAGATAATAACTCTCAAGTTCATTTGGAGAAGTTTAAAAAGCAAGGGTTATTTGGGAGCATTTTTTCTTGTGCTGAAAAAGGCATATAGTTTTTTTGGGAACATTTATTTTTCTTGTGCTGAAAAAGGGATATTGCTGAAGGCAATTTTTCTAATAAGTATCTGGATCTATCTTTTGCCTGTTCGTTGGTATATAATCACTCTTAACATAATTCTGCCTTAACAATAAAGCATATTTTACTGGTCAAAGACTTTCTAATCCTATTTGACAGTGTTTGAACTGCATTACTTTTATAGATGCCTTTTTGAGCATTTCAAAGGTAGCCTGTTTATGAGTGCCATGAATATATTGTCTATGGGATTCATTACACTACAATCATGTTGCTGGAATTTTTTCCCTGGATTGATTATCTTGAATAACTATCACAAGTATCATGCCATTTGTTATGGGTCATCGTTGTTCTCTTGAACAAAAGATGTTTGACAAAGATCAAAGGTTGTGAAAAGTATGGGTTTAGTTTGTAAATTCTTTCATATTAAAGGGCATGCTATTGATATAAAAACTGGGCTCTTCCAGCAACCATATTTTACATAAACTGCAGCGGAGCCCTGGCAGTATGATCTTGTTAATATATAAAGGTATATACACGAGCATTTTACATGTCTCTGTACATGGATGTATCTAAGAAGCCAAGATTGACATCAAGGGGGCATAATAGGAAAAAGGACTACAACCAATTAGTTTGTGTCTAAGAAGTTGCTCAGATTATACCGAACTTCGTTTTTTTGTCTGACTTCTGGATGGTGGTTGTTTTCTGCTGCAGTCTTGGCTTCTAAATAGTATATATTTGAAACCTGATTGTCAAAATCTAGAGCAGGGATTTTCATTTTCGTTTTTAGATGGTTCCAGGTTCCATACTCAACACGGTGTGAAATCAACAAAACATAGTCTACATGAATTAAAATAAGTAGCTAAGAGCAATTCGCCTCTTGGGTCAGATAACAAACCAGCGGCTGTGCATCTGTCTCATGTTTTATCTTGAATCACGACACCTAGCCAGACCCTCCATTTCCCTTCAGACAACTTTGGCCAGGTGGCTTTTGCCGCAGTCACACTGTGCACCTTGTTCGGTTTCAACAGCTCTCTGGACACCGCAACATTTTGGTAACAAACTGACTGAGTCTAGTTCTGCTGACCCTCTCGTACCCTGTTTCTATTCGCCCACTATAGCCACCAGAACACAAATATTAGCAATTATTGCTCCTCTGGAAGGCTACAAAGAGAAACCAGAATATCGAAAGCCGAAGAGCACAAGACAAACATAAAAAGTTCGTCGAGGCTCAAGATGTGTCAGCAGGTCAGTTTCAGACTGGTTCATTTTGGTAACCAATTGGAAACTGAGATTGCTCACACGAGATACTCAGGCTGGTTAATTTTCGTAACCAATTGAAAACTGACATTATTTGTTTGACCAACATCATAATTTGCAACTTTCATCCGTAATTTAGCCATTGCTCTGATTTTAAATTGTCGTACTTGATGAATGGAAGTTTTTTTCTTCTTTTGGTACTTTTAAATTGTCTTTATAAATGGTGTCTTCTCTCGTCAGAAATTTAGTTATACAAGTTAACTATGGCCTGATATCATTGTTCTTGCCTGTACAATTAGTTTATGCTGGGTGTTTTAATTTTGTGCCTTGAGCAACTAATGGTTTATATATTTCTTATGAGATACTCAGAAAGCAATGTGTGAAGAGGTACAGCTCTTTTGACTTCCTAAAAGAGATTGCGAACAAGGTGCCAGACCTTGGTGGCACGGACTCTTGTGGAGATGACAGAGGATTACCCAGAAGAAGGTAAAGTTCACTTGGCATAGTCAAGCTTCTCATGAATCATTGTGACAACCTGATTAATGTTTGAAATTTGCTTTCTAGAAAATTGTCAAATGGAAGTGACCCAGAGGAGGAACCCCGATCCAGCAAAATGGTACACTTGCCTCACATATCACCAAATTTAAATTTTCTTAGCGGAGAAGTTGATAACATGATTGTTGCCATTGCAGCCAATAAGAAGCTTGAACACCAGTCCCAGAGGCCGTGGCAGAGGTCGAGGAAGAGGGCGAGGGCGGCCTCCAACCAAGAGAAAGGAAATTGGTTATGTACAATTCGAGGATGAGAGCAACATGTTTGCTGAACAAAGTGAACCCTTACCAGGAGATGAGATAGTTCCAGAGACCAACCGTGGTAATGAGAGTATTCCCCACATCGCACATCCAGCAGAGGTCCCATCAGCTGAGACACCAGCTGTGATTTCAAAGGTGGAAGAAGCCAGCACTGACCACCAGCCAGATTGGCCTATGCCAGATGCAATTGGAGGCATTGGTGTGGGACCATCTAGTTTTGGACATCTTACGGTGCAGGTTGACGAGGACGAGGACTACGACAATGAGGATTAGCCAAGGTCATCCTCTTCATATGTACTAACAGGATAGTTCTCCTGGTTGTTGTACAATGTAAATATAGTTTTAAGTAGTGACGGCAGCTGTGATGCGCTGCTGATGTTATGTAGCTCTGTCCCTTGTAACTTAATTTTTTTCCCAATAATTACTTGTTAGTTGCCACACATTGTTGACATAATTGACTAGGATGTGTTCTGCCAGATTAATTTAACCCTGTTTCGATGGCTCAAGCAGCAGTATTATGTCGTCTTCTTGTTATTGTAAGTTGTAACCACCAGTAATTTTGTATTACCACTCTATTATGTTGTGACCTTCAGTCAAAAATTGGTGATATGGTAGTTCAGTATCCAAACGAGAAATGAGTTTGCAGCTGTTCACAACTGAAAATGCAACCACACACAATGCAAGTTCTAGGATGTGAAGAAAACAGCAAATAGACAAGTTCATTATCAGACGTGTAATACTTCAATGCAAATGCACACTGCTCCATTTTCTTATTAGCTCAAACACATAACGTTTATTTTTGTATGATGTGAAGGTGATTGTTTCCACAAAATTCATGCTCTAAAAGAGGGGGGAAACATAATCACATCCCGAGTTCAACGTGGGAACTACAAAGACCAAACCAGAACCGGAGATGTTTTCAACCAAAAAATTGGGTTCCATATTCATTTGATGCTCCACTCATCAAGGACCACTTGATATGGCTAAACACCCATCAACAGTTGCCCCTTCCTTTTTCTCGATCACGGACCGAGATGCATCCAAAAGAAGGTTCAACAATCGCCCTTTAACTTCTCTCCGAGGATTTTATTCAGTAAAACAGGGCTTGCTTTACCCTTTGATGCCTTCATAACCTGGCACAAAATTTTAAAATATCATCAGCTCTCACAACTGCAAAGGCAAGCAAAGGTTAGCAAGGATAACACGGCTACACATTCAAAATCAACTGACTTGGCCAGCAAAAAATCCCTGCAACTTGATTTTCCCAGCGCGATACTGCTCAAGTTGCTTCGGGTTGTCGGCAAGTACTTGATCTACCATGGCCTCAATTGCTGCTGGATCTGCTATCTGCCATTTCCCGGTAGTAAATATTAGTTCGAAAACCCAAGCAGAAACTAAAAGCACTATAACAGCATCAGCTACAGTAGATCATTGACAACTGCTACTATCTCAACACAAATATATCAGGAGAAGTGCAAAAGCTGATAGAAGAAAAAGGGCACATCATGGTTTTTGCTCCATCTCCAGCTTTCAGTTTCATTAACACGGTACTCGTTGTCTAGTTGTTTCTCCACCAAAGGAACGAGAGAAAAGCTGGAGACACGCTTTTTTTTTTTGTGCAGGGAAAAGCTGGCAACACACTTGACACCGGTGGCAGAGTTGATTATAGTTTTGAAAGATTCAAACTACCGTGGTTCCAGATAGTAACCATTGTCACCACATTTACCTGAACCAGATCTTTCTCCTCTATCACAGACTTTACAGTTCCACCTTTGGCAATGAGCTCAACCAAAATCTGCAAGAGGAGGGATCAGGGAGACAGTTTAGATTTTAGAAAGCAAAGTACTAAAGGAGATTCCGGTACTAAAGTCCATCCTTGTGCAAACTACAAGCACTTCAAGCAGTAGGAAGGCAGCGCAGAGATGAAAAATTGCTCTCCTTTCCGATTTGAAAACTTATTTCTGCCATAGTAATACCACTATGGAAACCTTCAAACCAAGGGCATTTTTATTGGTTAAAACAAGGCTTTCACCAACAAGTAGTATGTAATTTATATGACATACAATTGGTATAATCAGACTTGTATTCAGTACTTATTATTATGATTTCATATCACATGAACTGCTTATTAGAGGGTAATTGTTGGCAAAAGATCTTAGTCAATCAAAATATGCCCTACAAATATATGCGGAGGGAGTACAAAAGAAACTGTCAAATTCAAGTTTTGGCTGGCAGAGTAAGTGCAGAAGAAGTAGCACAAGTAAAATGAAGAGACTGCATTACAGCATACAAATCTTGTATACAAGAGGCCTTAAATATAATGTAGGTCCAAAAGGCGTAACATCAAAAGAGCAATTTAGTTAGCAATGTTACCTCCTTGGCAATTTTCCCACTGATAATTCCATTCTTTATGGATGCAATCATTTCAGAAAGCTCCAGAGGTGTTAATTTGATTTCATCAATAGAGAGCTTTTCATCCTTCAGATAAGCAGCGATATCACCCATGATCCAGTTGGCAGCCAGCTTTGCATCAGCGCCATGCTCAAGTGTAGAATCAAAGAAATGAGCAACCTACGAGGAGTATACACAAATCAGATCACCGAAGCTGATGTAAACTATGGAGAAATTGGGTTATCCGGAAAAGAGAGAAGAAACTGGAAAAACTTTTCCACGTAAAAGACAAGACATTAGGTAATCATGTGATCCCATAAAGTATGTGAACCTCAAGCAAGCCTGATTAAAGTAAATCTTTCAATCAGTTGGCCACTTCAAGATGAGGCATTGTTCCTTCAGTAAAGACTAAAGAGGACCTTCCACATATAGTTAGTTGGCAAGACATACACATTCATGACAAGGGAAAATGAAAGCAAAGCTGAAGATGATTACATTATCGTCATTTGCAAGGAAAATAACATCTTGCATGCTGAGTCCCATGTTTTCATAACGCCTACGCTTTGCCTCTGGAAGCTCTGGCATTGAACTGCGAATTCCATCAATGTACTCAGTAGTAAGAATAACTTCAGGAAGATCAGGCTCAGGAAAATATCTATAGTCAGCAAGTCCCTCCTTTTTTCGCATTGTAAAAGTTTTCTGAGGATGTAGATAAAGAAATGAATTTAGCAACTATAGGAGAAGGCCAATAAGTGAAAAACACAAGCTAACCAACAAGGTGAGATAATAACCTGAGAAGACTCATCCCAAAGACGTGTTTCTTGTACAATTTGATCAGCTTGGCTTTCTTTGTGAAGAAGAATCTGTCGGGAGATCTCATAATCTATTGCCCTACTTATTGCGGAAAATGAGTTCATATTTTTTATTTCAACCTGTCAGAAAGAAGTAAAAGAAAAGAAGCAAGTGATGCCACATTGACATCTAAATTAACAGTAAAGAAACAAATGAAGAATTTACTGCCATCATATATATAATGAGACATCAACAACTAATGATGTAAGGATGTGCTTACCACAACAATTAAATCTTTTGTCCCAAGCAAGTTAGGGACTTAGGGTAGGCTAGATATGAAACCCATATAGAAACTTGTGAAACGTAAAAGAAAAGGAAAAAAGACAAAAGACAAAGGAGTAAATTAAGGTTGCTAAGTACAAATGGTTTTAACACCACAATCTGTTGAAGTCCATCACTCTGGTAAGTTTTCTTAAGACATGATATTTTGAGACAAAAGAAAATAGTAACTTGGATATACACAAAATTCTACAGTTTCCACAATCATAATTAAGAAGCATACATGAAGGATTCTCGTGCAAACCTCTACAGAGAGATGCAAACCTCTACAGAGAGAAGCAAACCTCTGAAAGTTTGGAAATATTGCAAGCACTCACTGAATGGCTAAAAAAATAACTTCAATGTGTAAACATACAATGCCAATGTTGCAGTACTGAAAAGTACAAGAAAATAAATTTGTAAGAACTAATCTAGGCCTCAATGGCCTAATATCTGCACCTGACATAAGGTTGTATTGATGAATCATCAGATCATAAAATTGATGAAAATGTTCTCGACATAGAAATACATAATAACTAACAGTTCGGAAACTTCTTAAGTTTTGGTCGTTACCTTTGTACCGAATTCTGATTGTCCAATTGGCCGAACAGATACATTCACATCACATCGAAGAGAACCTTCCTGCATGTTGCCATTGCCCACTCCCAGGTATCTAACAACTCTTTGTATCTCAGCACCATACTCAGCAGCCTCTGTTCCTGTCCTCATATCTGGCTCTGAGACTATCTCGAGCAAAGGTACACCAGCTCTATTTAAGTCAACCTAACCAACCAGAATAGCAATCAGTGATTGACCAATTTACATTAGTAGTTAGTAGTGCGATGAGCCAATACATGATTGTTTGATGCTGAATTTGTTCTTTTTTTATTTCTTGTCTCCATCTTTGATTTTCTGTCAAGATTGAAGGTGTAGTGTAAGTACAGAATCACATGGTTTAGAAGTACTTTCACATAACACACATGCATTGACAATTTATTTCAGATTGCCCCAACCTCATCTTGTTGTATCAAATTTGAGAAGTCTCTTAGTTTTTTATCAGAGCTATAGAGATACACACGCTGATCTGACATTAAGTGCAGTTCAGCTGAACTTGCCCCGTGAAGGTGTGTCACAATTGAATTTCAGTTGTATATGAGAGTGGTATACTTACATTCTTTATGACAGGAAGGGCTAAACCAGTGACCACATACCTATAGATAAGCGTTATATCCCCTTTAGCAACAACTGTACAAGAAACCCGACACCACGTGTTACTCAATCTTTTGAGTTTATAGCAAGATGTTATGTAGAATTCACCTTAATTAAATTCCACCGCGGCTCATCTTTAGCATTTATGAAGGCATTGGTTTAGAAATGTACTGTTGCACAATGGTGAATGTTCCAACTTTTTGCCATGACTCCAGAGACATGTTAAGCATGGGAACTTGACAGGACCATAAAACTTTATGGAAAGCAGCTAGTTAGCGAGGAATAACAAGGAAAACCTGAGAGTAACTCCCGGATTCAGAGTGAAGCAGCTTGCCAGCATCTTCTTCCATATGAACCCTGGTGATCCCGAATCGTCTGTGACCACCACCAAATTCAACTGGAATATCCAAATCAACGTAGCCCTTCTGGGCAATCGGAATGTCGAACTGCGAAATCTGGTACCCCTTGGGCAGGTCTGGGTAGAAGTACTGCTTTCGGTCAAACTTAGATGTCATGGCGATATCGCAGTTGAGTGCGAGGCCCAGCTTGACGGCGCATTCAACAACCTCTGCATTCAGAACCGGCAGTGTCCCAGGGTGGCCCATGCAGGTGGGGCAAACGGTGCTGTTCGGCTGGGAGCCATAGTTGTACGGGCAGGAGCAAAATGCCTTTGTGATGGTGGAGAGCTGGACATGGGTCTCGATGCCGATAACTGCTTCGAAACCTTGTGCAGTTTGCTGCGTCGCCTCCTTGGTAGCCTGTTGAACTGAGCTGGGCGCAGCTCTGGCCACGGTAGTCTGGACGCACTCTGCTCTAGTTGTGAAGTGGGCTAGTGTAGGACGTTGAGTGGTAGAGAACATGCCATTTGCTCTGAATAATGTTGGCGTTCCAATCCCTCGGAGAAGCGGTAGAGCCATTGTGTGTTGTGGCCAATGCGCCTCCTCGTGAATTACAGTTCACAATGTACTGGGAGGGCTACCACAGCCTGCAAGCAATAGAACAAAAAACACTGAATGCGGTCAGATTTCAGGATAGCAGAGGAAACCTGTAATCGCATTAACAAAATACAAATTCCATGCACGGCAGAAGCAATCCCCAAGGTTTACAACTCAGGTAACATACTTTCATTAAGTTTACGTTACCTGGGTACATGAATGACAAACCAACCCAATTTCCGACACAGACACACAGTGGATTTTCAGAACAAGATGCATTTAACCAACGAGAAACTACGCCTATAGTTTAATATAAAAAAACTAGGTTTATAACCAACGAGTTATAAGAAATTCAGAGAGCTGGCAGATTGTGTACGTTAAGAGAGAGAGATCCCACTCTGAGTTGTTGGCCCTCCGCGTCGGAATGAGAGGATGATAGCCGATAGGGTTTTGAGGGAAGAATATGCGACGTTGCGTAGTTGGGTTGATTTCGAGGTCAGAAAAGAGACCAATCCGGGAGGAGATAAGAGGAGGACGATAGAAGAGAAGAGCTGGAGGTGGCGTACCCGTGAGAGGAGAGAAGGCTCCGAGTTCCGCGGCGCTGCGCAAGTGTTCGACTGAGGAAGAGGCGTTCGTCTCCCCGGAGCTCTACTGTCTCGCCGTCGGTGAACCGCGAGAGCGCCGTTCAGGCCTCAGCGCGCCTTACGCCCTCACGGGATGGAATGGATATGCGGATGTTGCCACTCAGCAGAGTGGCGGTGTGCGCACCTGGTGCTCGATAAAATGCACAAGAGAGGTACTGAGGTAGACTATGCGTGTATGCTGACTTGTAGGCCATGACGGCCCAGTCAGATGGCGTCATGATTTTTAGTGTCGTGTCTTACTCTATACCGGTTACGCAAAAATGTATTTTACACTCCTCCCAAAGGGCTACGGGGGCCGCCGGCGCCAAAAATCCTGCCCAGCCGCGGCCCCCAATTCCAAATTAGCGCCGGCTCTAAGAACTCCGGCGCTCTCAGGTCGAACCCAATACACAGGGGCTAGCCGGGGCACCGGCACGACGACGTTTTGATGCGAACGGCGCAGAAAAAAAACGCGTGCACCGCTTCAGCGTCGTGGGCCAGCGCAGTGACGTTTCGGCGTCGTGGACCGGTCCTTCGTCTTCCTCCTCGCCATCTGCGCCGTGTTAATGGTCTGCTAGCCTTCCGCACCCGCGCGGTAGTCGTCAGGCGAACGGATGCAGCAAATGACGCGTCTCGTCGGCGTTAATGCGGCCACCGCTCTCCGACCTACTCTCCCCGCTATAAAAACCGTACACCTCGCCGTCCTCTCCTCACACTCTACCGCGCTCTCCCATCCAGCCACCTCCCAGCTCCCCTTTCACGCCATGTCCCACTCAGACGAAGAAGGCGCCGCCGTGAACGGCTTCGGCCGGCGGCATCTTCTGGTGGAGGAGGCCCGCGCCCTGTGGGATGCGGGGTACCCCGTCTCGCCGGACTTCCGATGCCCGTCGCAGGGATGGGTGCTGAGCGCCGGCAGCCTCCTAGTGCCACCCGTGCCCACCGGCAGGCAGCGCGCCCTCGCCATCTACGACCACTATTGGAACGAGCTCACGCCGGAGGAGCGCAAAGACCCGCAGTGGCAGCCGGACAACCACGCGGTGTGGTCGGACCGCATCGCCGCGTACGACGGCGCTGGGCCGCCGCTGCCCCACTTAAACAACGCGGGCCGTCGGCGCTGGTGGAGCGCGCCAGGACGTACGCTCGTCCTCGACTACATCGCCAACGGGAACACGCCCCCGTTGACGATGTCGCCGCCCCGTCCACGGAAGCCCCTGTCCCGCCAATGGGGTCCCCGGCGCATGTCGTCGGGCTCGTCGTCGTCACACTCGGGGTCGACGTCGCGCTCCGAATCGCCGAGGTACTCCCCCTACTCCTCTCCGTCCCCGTGCTTCTCCCAGACCCTTGCGCCTGTGAGGAACGGCGAGGAGGACAGTGCGCCCCTCCGCCGCCGTCAGCGCCAACCACCACGCCCGCCTTCACCGCCTCGCGGCCGCCTCCGGCTGGGCTCGTCGTCATCGCGCCCGGTGAAGGAGTGGATGCCGCCTCCGGAGTACAAGGTGGCAGCCCTCCAGCTCAAGTTCGAGGACGACGACGAGGAGTTCCCGGGCCAGCGCGCCGCCATGCTGGCCTCCTTCGAGGACGTCCCCGCGGACACCGACGAGTTCGCCATGGCCTGGTCGAAGGCCGACCACCGGGAGGAGCAGGCGAGGCTGCGTGCCGAGCGCCGCCGCCGAGGCCTATACATCGACGATCCCTTCACGGGGCCGACCAGGCCGCGCGGGCGTGGCCGCGGTGGTGACCCTGGCCAGGGCTGCAGCAGCTTCCCGGCGCCGATGCGCCCCAAGGACGAGCCTGACGACGAGGACGGCGACTACGCGGCAGAGATGTACTACCGCCTCGGCCTAGGCCGGGGCCTTTTTAGTTTAAAATTTTAAAATTTATGCAAATTATCGTGTAATCGCCGAACTATCTATGAATTTCTATTAAGTTTATTAGATTTATGTTAAGTTTAAAATTTTGAATTGTTTGAAATGGGGGGCACGACTAGGAGCCAGTCGGCCACCATTTTCTCGAACCCCCCGCCCCCCCCCCCCCCCCCCCCCCCCCATGTGGGCTAAAAAAGGCCGTTTTCCACGCCTTATGGGTGGACGAGTGGGGATGTTCTTACGATTACCCAATTATGGCGAGCTTTTACAATTTTCTCCAAGTTAGATTCATGGTCCATTGAAGGATATACTCATGTGGCCGCCTTGTATGTCATTTTAAACTCGCGGTTTTTCTTTAACGTGCGACTGTCAGTCTTTATGTCAATTTTACCATAGAAACACACAGACATAGTATGTAGCAACTGACAACATATATGAAAGCTTTCGTAACTTCTTTTTTCAGATGATAAGGCATCCATTCCTAGAAATTGTTGGATAGCACAGAATATTAGTAGGGCAGCACGCTCTCACAACTGTCGCTCAAAACAAATAGTGTAACACGTAAATGGTTGTTGTGCGAACTGCGAACCAATTTCGTTCTTGGATTCGTATTCATAAGTAACGAACTAGCCAGGTCTTTGTTGTGCACAATGCTTTTGGGTTGCCTTTTTGGCCTTCAAATTCGCAATTTCTCGGCCCTCAAACTGGCTTCGAAGGTTACCAGTTTGAGGGCACTGCTAGTGATGCTCTTATCTTGTACGGTCTTCGTATTCTCCCATCACTTGCCTAGCGGTAACAACAACGTTTATCAAGAGTAATCTCTAATAATAATTTGGTTGTCATGCATAAAAAGACGTTTAGGCCTTATTTGGTTGGACTTAAATTTGGCTTTTGACTTTTGACTTATAAGTCACAAAAGTCAATAAATAGGTACTTTTGATTTTGACTTATAAATTAAAAGGTTAGAAATCCAAAGTCAAAAAAGTCAAAACACGGAGTCAAAAAATCAAAACCACTAAATCTCAATCGACTAGCGATCATCTCAATCGACTCAGCGATCAACACATAGGTTACACAAATTATGAATCTAATGGTTCATGAGTTTCAACCCATGTATAACTAGAAAAAAAAAACGATGACGATTTGCAACTCAACATCTCACCTACAGCCCACTTGCAATTCACACAATCTCAGTTGCAGCTTGCGTGCAATTTCAAGATTACACAAATCATGATGTAAATCTAATGGTTACAGAGTTGCAAGTTTGCAACCCACCCGTAAGATATTTAGTTGCACCTTACAAGTAAGTAAAAAATTGAGTTGCACCTTAAAAATCACACAAATCCAAATGAGACGACTGAAATTTACTTAATTCAAAATTAGTTGCCCAATAAAAAGATAAGTCGCTATAGTCAGATGCAGTGGTGTGTTTATAATATATGGGGTTATCGAGCAGTTATGGTGTCTACAGATTGCGATGGAGAAAACGGCAATAGTATAGATGCACCCTCTATGTAAAATATTTTTTTAAACTTCAAAATATCAAGAAAATCTAAAACAAAAATGCGGACATACATTGGGACATTTTGTGTTAGCACAAAAAGTTCCACGGAGAAAGGACATTTTTTTGTAATGTGTAAAAAGATTTAAAAAAATCACATATCATTTTGGAGCGCCTGGATTTGTCTTTTTCATAGGTCACAAAAACAATTCTTCATGCAACTTTTTGTGCTAACATAAAATGTCTTGAAGTATATCTGAAATTTTTATTTTGAATTTTACGATATTTTCACATTAATGTTTTGAGCAGTGGGTGCATCTGAACCCATGACACTATATAGATTTCCGAATATCACTAACTAAAAATGGTTCATACAACAAAAGCATTTTGTTTCTGCATCCTAAGCTGGCTTCATGGCGATCCATCCTAAGCACTCCTTCCGAAGAGGTGAATCGGCAAAAATTGCTTTGATGAAATTTCGTACCTTCACAAAGGAAACAGATCAGTTCAAAGTAAAAATGGTAAAACTTTCGGTTTCAACGGGTTCTGAATAAATAAGGATAAAATACAAAGGCCAATTGATGTCCCAAAACAGAACTATAGAAACGAAATGTTCCAAACTATAAATGAGGCACACTTAGAGTTGGACTTGCGTAGTAATAAAACTGGCTGTGGCAAACAATAACCAGTACTCCCTCCGACCCTCCTATAAGACATTTTGGCAAGCTTAATCGTCTTACAAAAGGGGACAGAGGAAGTACCTTCCATATCATTCTCTCAACCACCTAACAAGCTTATTTCACCTCCTCATTATGTTATTTACCAGTAGGCAACTAAAATATGCTAGAATAAAAGTAACTTAGCAAGTAGGATACCAACAATAGACGAGCAAGTACTATATCAAGGATCACAATCTGCATGTACTCAAATTTAGGTAGAAAGAAAAGGCAATTCTCAACTCAGCAACTTGAAGTATTAGTGTAATATTGAGGATACCAAGAAAGCACATCAGGTCATAATATATATCAATACCCTGGAACTTGCTCACCTCAGATGATGTGAAACCGCAGTTAACTAGCTCCCCACTTTCCCAAGCAGCTGTGATGGACTTCAATGACATATCAAGCAACTCTGAGCAACATCGACTTTTTCAGTATTAGTGGAGAGAACATAAAAATATATGAACATGTTAAATTAGTTCCAAAATTTGAGACAAAATGTACCTGCTAGCTTTCGGAACTTCTTTAAAGATGGTACACTCTCATCCAGATGGACCCAGGTATGATGATCCAAGAACTTGTCATCATCATCATCATCATTGTTCTCAACCAGGGACAGAAAGAGTGAGGAGAGGTTCTCAAGGGCCAAATGTATAAGGCCTTGCAGCTGGAAGTGTATCACATATGTTAATAAACATCTAGAGTTATCAGCTCAAACCTGCCAAGGAGAATATTATCACCTGTAAGGTCTCCTCTGCCGCCATGTCATCTATCACAAGCATATCCTTTGTAATTCTAGAAAAGACAGGTCTAAGGACATGAAACATACTTCTCCTGTAAATTGACCTAGGCAGTATCGATTCCCACATTATGTGTATCTTTTCTAAAATGAACACAACCTGAAAGGAGGTCAATATATATGATTAGTTGACTATTCATAATCAATTATGGCTGAGAATTTGGTACTATCAAATAATAGATATAAACAAATTGCAGGTCCTGTATAATATATAAAGAGAAAGTATTGCAACATTTTCTTTGCCATATTTCTTCTAGTTCTAAGTACCTCCATATTCATACCTGCTCAATGCTAAATTTTGCGGATTCATAATGCTGAGATTGGTGTGTGTTCTGAAAACCATCAGCACCGTCTATAGCCTGGAAAATAAAGTGGCAAACTTGGAACTTACAAATTGTAACACAGAAAGAAAAGGAAGAATATCATTGTGCACAAAGATTTAAAAGAGAGGGGCATGGTATTTAGAATTAGACAGATGCAAAATTTCAAAAAACCAGTTGCGGGAAAAATCTGCCTGACATTTTTACCACGCAGTTTAGATGTTCAAATTTAAAATCCACTTGATCACTTACCACCAGAAATAAATGACCACAAATTCCACTCAGTATTCAGACTGATACTTAAGGTGTAAGGAAATACCTCGCTTAAGTTCACCGTAGCAAGTTGTATTTGTCTTCTCAGAATACCATCTGCCATCTGGGAGAAGATTGGAGCTAAATCCACAAAAACAACTAGTTTCTGTAGACCACTAGGAAAATCTGCACGGTACTGGACAAAAGCATTAAGAAAGGTGAGGAAAACGCATCACCACCTTAAAGACATGTAGATAGCTTAAAGGGAAATTTTCAATCAAATATCTAAAGAGATAAAAACATAGTGAAGTACAGCAGTATATGGCTGAGTCTTTTTTTTTTCTTTACTTAAGGATGAACCATTAACGAACATTAATCTAGATATGAAAGCACACATATCTGAGTTTACTCATCAAACAGCTGGTTTATAAAAGAGAGGCAATTACAGTAAGTAATTTCCGATGACAAACAGGAAAGTAGAAAACAAAACTATGGGGCTGCTTGGTCTGAGGCTAATTCGCCAGATACAAGGTTAGGCAAAGTTTAACCACAAACATGATCACCACACTTGTGGCAAAACCTGAATCTACGACGCATGGGGCCGCAGGTCATATAAATAATAGTGTGCAAGCCAACCAAACACCCACGTAAATCAACAAGTGGCAAAGCTGTGTATACTTATGAAAGATTCTGGAAATAATGTTGGCATAAAATCAACATCCAAGATAAATTCAAATAACAAACAAATAGTAGGATATACATACCTCAAATGCAAGACCAAGAATTTCTTGGGACAAATGGTAGAAGTCGTTGTGAATGATTGCAGCCACCTGACTGACACTATTGAGTTGCTTCTCTAGCTTAAGTAAAAAAGAAACAAAGCTAATTTAATCACTATGGTATTAATGTAAAATAACAGTAACTAGAACAAAGAACTGAAGAGTAGAAAATGGTATGATCTCATAATAGGATAGCATCATAATGTGAATCAACAACAGATTTGCTGGAGACAGTTTATCTAGAATATCTGAAACCATAAGAAACACATAAAGTGTATGATGCTAGGAGGAGTATATGCAAACTAAGATTTTGTAAATGCTAGCACATAAGAGCGCAATAAGTACACAGTGCATGAAACAATTTACATAGACTAGGTACATCAGGAAGGCTTTTACTGATACAGGATGTAGTAAAAAAAGTTTGTTCTGCTGCAATCCCAATATCCCATATATTAAAGGTGTAATTTGTAGTTCAGTAAACATGACAGACCAAGAGAAAACATCAAATGATATCTGCTAAGCCGGATATTTCCCATCTCACAAAAAACCGATAACAACATAAAACACAGACCCTTGTTACCAAAATACTCTTGTACCAGCAGATCAAAAAGGGAATCATCACATATTTATCTGAAATCTGATGAATAATACAATTGTTGCACAATCATAATAAAAATATGGCCTTTAGCTATTAGTCAAAATGTCTAAATAAATGCACGTGCATAAATAACTCCCCCAGGAATATCCTAGATGGTCTCTGACACATATGATTGCATGATATACATTGTGACAACTGGAGATTTAATGTCGACGCAATACACAATTATCATGCAAAGTTAGTACATGCACACACCTGAACTGGCACAATAGCCTTATACATGAGCAAGGCATCCCTAGCAGCATAGCAGAACTCCTTTGCTACTCTTGTGGATGACAAACAAGCATCCTGCACTGATTATTTAACAACAGAGAAAGATGTACATCAAATGCTTGAGCAATTTTATAGCAAGCAAATACTGAAAAGTGGGAGGCGGCATTTGCCAATGTGGTTGTAATGGAGAACGATAATGACATGTTACATTACTACAAGCAACAAGCAACTATGCTAATTGATCCAGCGAATCAATAAGAAAAATATGGAGGCAGGCATACCTTGAGGGCTCCATGGACCAATTTCATTAACTGAAGTGCTGACTTAGATATAAAACACTTCTCTGGCTGGAAAAGTAAATCAATAACAGAATCTCCTCTGTCATCTGATCCCTGCAATAGCAAGCATCCTTAGTCCTTACTATGTTTGCGACAACGAATCCGACATATCCTAGTCACTTTCTGATGACAAACATAATTTTTGGTACTCACAAGAGGATTGTCATAGTCATATTGTACAAGAATGTCTCTTGCTTTCACTAAGATCTCATTTCTCTTCCTTACAGCAAAATGAACTTCAACATCATTAACATATTGGGTCAACTTGCCATCCTTCCTGTCAGGGGAAATAAACATCATACTCCTAAGGGTGTTCTCAAATTCAGTTGTACTTCTTACAACATCTTGGAACTCAATTAGCTTGGACGCCTCGTTAGGAACAGCCTGAAAAACAAAGCGGGTCATTAATATGGACAAGCACGCGCATCAGCTGAAGGGTTGTTCACAAAAAGAAACACGTCAAATTAAGCAATTGACAAGTATTTGATTGTTAAATAAATGAGCATACCTTGGAGAGAAAATGTGTGATAAGCAGATCAGAAATTCTTGACCAGGTTAACTTTGCAAAGGACTGCATCCATGTAACATTTTCCACGCAAATGAACTTGCGTACAAAATTGACGACATCGATTATTCTTGAGTAAAGTTCCGAGCCATCTTTGTAGCCCTTGAACAACAACAACCAGTTAAATGTTTGTGCAAAACAAGAATCACGTTTACATGTCAGTAATTTTTCAAGAAAACGTATTGATTGCTTGAATGCTAAGAATTCTAGATGTACAAAGACCTAAATTTTACCTACGGTCAAAAAATATTTCGTCATTAGAACAGTTAGAAATGGCTTCTTCAATTCAACTTGTATTCTCCATACATATTGCAGTCATAAATTAGAAGAATACTAAGTACACAACTGGGAATAAAGCAAATAGGGGTCTCTTTTATTCGCAAGATTAAGAAAGACGTGGGAATAGGAAAAACATAGGAATGCATTGTCACGCATTTCTGAATCCTGAAAGATTAAAAACTACAGGAATTTTCACCAAAGGAGCTTCGATTACACGATAGGAAAAACGTAGGTAACTTTCCAAGAGATTAGAGTCAATGGAGAGTTTCCTACGAAATGTAGTGTGAAGAAATTCCTAGGGAAAATTCCTACAACCTTAGATTTAACAAATTAAAACGCAGACATCGAAAATTCTTGAAGGACTACAATCCTCCAAAATCCTTCACCTTAAAGAGGCTTTCCAAGACTAAAGTTAACCAATTATATAAATAGTTGGAATAATCAGCTCTGATAAACCAAGAAACACTATGAAATGCTTACCTGCAGTTCCTCTGAAGGGGCTACAATCAAGACTGGTAATGATGATGTGGAGCCACTTTTCACAAGAACATTTACAGAAACTGTGACAGAAGAGCTACTGATTGCTGGAATAAGGACATGCTTTATCATCAAGTCTGCGACTTTTGCCATCCCATAGTCTAGGGAATCAATTATCTGCATATCGAATAAAACAATACAAAGGTATGACAAAGTGGTTCACATACCCCCCAAGTATTCCCTACTAAGGCATATTACCAAGCTCACATAACAATTATCAATAGAATATAATAACATGCGAACAGAGTAATTTGATGGAACTTCTAATATAGAGAAGTATCCCCTGCATGTACTAAACTGGTTTGGCTGGTTTGGTCTAGTTGCTAACTTGCTATGCAATAAATGTCAATCACAAGGTTCCTTGGGTTCTTAAGATGAAAAGTCCAAATGATAAACTTGCGACGGAAGGACATAAGGGGAACATCAGTGATAGGGTATGTGTAAAAGCTGCAAGGGCTTTAACTGCTGAATGTATTATATCAGGACTCCAAATTGTCCATCACACTCTTTCAGTCCATAAGTCACTGATCATCCTTAACAATATTGTTTTCATTATTTAAAAACGATAAGGTTGAATAACGTTAGCATGTCATGTTATAGATGTCCATCTAAACTAATCCCAACGTTTCGAGGACAAAATATGTAAGGCAGTTATACTCTGTCGATCACTAAATTCTGCCCAGTCTACTTGTCTTCCAAAATATGGTTTTGGGTCGAAATTTTCAGATCTTACGCCCCAGTTGGATTCCTCAGTAAACCTCACCTCCAATGCCTGCAGTGCCACACGAAGTTCAACACCACTCGGCCCAGCTGAACTACCCCTTGGCCCAGCATTCACCACCACCTTCCCTCCCTCCGGTGCAAACTCCACGCAATCCTCCACGTTCTTGGCATGCGACACTTGAAGCTGCACCATCCCCGGAACCAACCAGCACAACAGTTAGCACATACACAAATCCTAACAGAGGGCACCTCGAATCAGCACAGCACTCACCTCGTCGACGAGTTGTTCCCATTCGCCACGAAGAAGCCCAAACACGACTGGCTCGTCCCCACCGGATCCAGATCCCTGAGGGTCCACCAGTAGGGGCTTGAGCTCGGCGGCGGCGGTGGCGGCGTCAAGGGGGTTAGCCGAGGCACGAGCTGCGCGAAGGCGCGCGGAGAGTGAAGCTACGGAGGATGCGGCAGCGAGGTGCTCCTGGCGCTCGCGTAGCTCGCGGCGGGCCGCTAGGAGGCGATCAGAGAGGGACCTAAGGTCGGACAGGTCCGGTGAGGAGGAGAGTGGGGAGAGCGCGGACTCCAGCGAGGACTGGAGGGACGCTGACGACGCCGCGGAGCCGGCGGCTCGGAGGAGCGCGGAGGCGAGCGGCTCGCGGTTGGAGGAGGCGAAGGAGAGGGCGGAGGCGTGGAGGCGGTCGGAGCGGAGGCGGAGGCGGTCGATGAGGAGGCGGAGGTCGGGCGCGGAGAGCGGGGTGGAGGGATCGGCGTCGGCGGTTGTCGAGAGGAGGAGCTCGCGCACGTCGTCGGCCATCGCCGGCGAGGTGGCCGGTGGCGGATCCGGACGGGGGCTTGGCGACTAGTGGGAGGAGTTGAGCTGTTGATGACTTGTTTGAGATTAGACCAAAGGAGGGGTTTATTTGAGAATATTTTCTTGAAGATGCGGCCGCCTCTTTTGCACTCGTCGTGGTTCGCAAAAATTGCTTGGGCAAGCTTGGCTTATTTGCAGTCATGAGGCCATCTTTGTTTAGGAAAACGCTTCTTGTTTCCCGGAGGATCGTGTCTCGCGGATCCTCCTGACGCGTTGCGTGCCGCGTGTCCCATGCCAGCGTGGTTTGGGAAGGCCCACCGGGAAACGTTATCCATCCTCTCGACCTTCTCCTCCACTGTTTTCCCCTTTTTGTTTTCCTCGCACGCGCAGATGCTCCGCCACCGCTCCAGCGCATGCTCGCCGTGCGCCGCCCAAATCCCCGCACCGCTGCTTCACCTGCTCCTCACCAGCCCCGCACCTGGATGCTCCTCACCGGCGCACGCGGCGGCCGCGCCGGGATGCGGCAAGCAGAAGCTCGCTGCCGCAAAATCTCGTCGCCACACCTCCAGGGCACGGTCGCCGACCTGCGTGCCTCCCTACCGCCGCCCCGCACGCCTTCACGGCACGGCTGTCGATTCGTGCGACTCCTCGGTGAGGTTGCTGACCCGCGCGACTCCTCGGCGAGGTTGCTGACCCCGCGCTCCTCCCCGGCCCGGCTGCCACCGCGCGCCTCCTCGGCGAGGTCGCCGCCCCCGTGTGCCCCCACGACAAGACCGCGCCACTCGCTACTCCCCCACCCAACGCGTCGCGGCGGTGCTGCTACCAGTGGCGCGCGACGGTGCTCCTGCATATCAGCGCCAGTGCTTCCATGGGGAGGTGGCAGTGCTGCCAAGGCTGGTGCAGCCATCGGGGGCGGTGGTGCTCCGGTTGCATAATTTCTCTTGATATGGTGCAAAAATTTGAAAGCTTTATAGCAAAAAAAGTCTGCTATTGTTGCAAATCCGCTGGAGAGTTGTAGCAAGTTTCTTTTTGATTTTTTCCCTTGATGGGTGCAAAAATTTGAAAGCTTTGTAGCAAAAAAAAATCTGTTATTGATGCAAATCGGCATGAGAGTTGTAGCAAGTTTCTTCTTGAAATTTTACTCTTTGATGTGGTGCAAAAATTTGATAACTTTGTAGCAAAAAAATTCTGATATTGATGCAAATCCGCGGGGAGAGTTATAGCAAGTTTTTTCTTGATGTGGTGCAAACCTTTGGAAGGTTTGTAGCAAATTTTACATTTTTGGATGCAAATCCATGAAAGAGTTGTAGCAAATTTCTGTTTATAAGATCAATTTTATCTTTGCAAGTTCCTTGGTGTGGTGCAAACCTTTGAAAGGTTTGTAGCAAATTTTACATTTTTGGATGCAAATCCATGAAAGAGTTGTAGCAAATTTTTGTTTATAAGATCAATTTTATCTTTGCAAGTTCCTTGGTGTGGTGCAAACCTTTGGAAGGTTTATAGCAAATTTTACATTTGGTTTGTAGCAGAAAATTATATTTTTGGATTCAAATCCGTAGAAGAGTTGTAGCAAATTTCTGTTTATAAGATTAATTTTATCTTGCAAAATTCTTTAAAGTTTTGTAGCAATTTTTTTCTACTTGTGATGCAAATCCACATAAGCATTGTAGCTGAATTTTCTTGGAGCTTTTGGAAGCTTTCCATGGAGCAAGAGGGAATTTTGCTGCAATCGCATGCCACAATGCTACCGGGGTTGTTCCGGTGACCGGTGCTGTGTTTGGCTGTGACAGTGCTGTCATGGAGCAAGTGGTGGTACCACCAAAGGCCAACAGTGATGCCACGGTGGCTGAACGTGCTGCCGTCGACGTCCCGTGGTGCTACCTTAGGAGTGTGGCGGTGCTACCACAGGAGGCTGCCGGTGATGGCATCGGGGGTCGGCGGCGTCTTCTCCGGCGATGCTGTAGGGTCTTCTCCGGCAACGGGCGACGTCTTCTCCTAGCGAAGCTGCGAGCGGCGTCTTTTCCAGTGACCGGCGACGACGTCTTCTTCGGCAAAGCTGTGGACGCGACGGGCGAAGTCCTCTCCGGCGAATCTGTCGGTGCCGTCCTCTCCGGCGAACCTGCGGTGGTCGTCTTCCCCGGCGAATCTGCAGGGCGCGATGCTGCAAGGAGGAGGCGATGGGAGACGGCGTGGGCTTTCTTCCTGGGCTTTTTTTCATGCGTAACTGGTCTGTGTGTAGTCTGTGCGTAATTGTTTGCGTGGACACGTGTCGAACGGGGGAGGCGGAGGATCGGAAGCTCTCGATCCCCGGGGACGCTCAGCACTACCCAAGTTTAGCCTTAATTTGGCATTTTTTATTTTGACTTATCTACACTACTATTAAAAGAGGAAACTTGTGTTGAGTTGTGTTGATAGTTTAAATCTGAGCCCTTCATCATCTATCTACACTACTATTAAAATAGCAAACTTGTGTTGAACTGTGTTGATAGTTTAAATCTGACCCCTTCGTCATCCAATCAAACACATATCAAATGCCGAAACGTTTTTTGCGAGATCATCGACAAGATGCCGTGCTCGGCGGTGATCAAAGTCCTCAAGACCATAACCAAGCTCATCTTTTTTTTTGAAATTAAGCCAACACTTTATTAGGGCATCTCGCCCGACACAAGACCAGCAATCTGCGCTGGTACCTCATACTCCCAGAGCAAAGCTTTGTTAACATCACAAGACCACCCAATACTTGCAAGTTCATGAGCTGGCCTATTGAATTCACGCTTACAACAAAAAATATCACAAGTAGAAAACGCAGTCCTAACCTGACGTGGAAGGTCCGACCTCCCGCGTCGAAGCTCCTGTCTGCCCGTCAGCTGAAAGTAGAGCACGCGTGGGATTGCGAGCGTCCACTCGCCGACCTTCCGCGTCGAGGGCCTCCACTCGCCGACCCCGTACACCGGGCGCCCCTGCCAGATTTCACGCGACGCCGTGCGCCGCCCATCCCCGCGGACTACCGACGCTAGAAAACGTCGACGAGCTCACGCACTGGAGCTCCTCTCTACCTGCCGGACAGAAGTAGAGCACACACGGCATTGGTTCCACCACCACCGGGGCCAGTTCGGCCAGGGCACCCTCCCCTCATCGTCAATCGATCGCCGTTATGGCCTGCTACCACGATCGTGCCGCGATTGCTCTTCTTCCTGCCCTACGCATCTCATGCAGCCAGACCGACACGGTTCATCTCGATTTTGCAGGTTGGGAATAACCTCCTGTATGTTGAATTGTGCCTTTGCCTGCTGCGAGTTCGCTTCAAGATTCAATCCGTTCGACCCTGCCCCACCTAAGGCAACTTATGTACGAAGCTAGCTACATAGGGACCGTGCGTGTAGTAACAAATAAGCTAGCCTGATTGATTATTGGTCGATCTGCTGCATTGTTTGAAGATTGGTAGGATTGATCTGTACTGACTATAACTTCATCTTTCAACTATTGAAAACTCTATAGATGGTTGCTATGTTTGCTGTCAAAATAGGATAGCTGATAATTGGTAGTTTGTGATGAACGATTTCTACACATATATCTTGTTGAACCTTTAATCTCCAAATTGTAGTTGATAATTGGTGTATCTTTATTCATGCCGGGCAATGGTTTTGTCAGTTATGGTGTAGTTCCAGTGGAGTTAAAACTAATTAAGTTGTCATTGAATTTAGAGTTGTGTTTCTCAATGTTCATTTGTTTTTCATCTGATCGGGCCTCCGGAGTTTAAATTATTCACGTGGTACTATATTTTCATGTTGCTTACCGTACCAGCTTGGTCTTCATGTATCTCTTTAGATTTTTTGCACAGTGCTTGAACCCATAGAAAAAGTGTTTACTTGTTGGTATGCTTTTCTTGTAACAGTTGTAGTCCAAAACTGTGTCTTATACTCTTATGAGAGCGCTTGATGTTAGCCAAGTCTTTAAATTCTGATATTGTGATGTAAATCATTTTTGTAGCTGAATGCCAGTCATATGATGTATTTGTTTTTACTTAGATTTACCTGTATTTCTGCCTCCCAGATGTGCAGTTATATAAGAAGAAAAACGAGAAACAAACTGCACATTTTCTATTACCAGTACAGTTGGTGATCATTCATCGAGTTATATGAAAGCTAATCTGTTCAAAAGTTTGAGTTGGAACTTTATATAAGGTGCAAGTTCAGAGAAGAAAAAATTCTCCGAGAAGCCCCTTGTCATTTATATAACACTTATGGGGCTCTTAACGTGTACATACCAATGAACCCAAGTATACCAATGTGTTCATGAACCAAATAAACACTGGTAATCGAAGTTCTGAACAAATTTTCTTTCTCGCAAGCTGCAATCTGACCACAAACATGTTTGTTTCAGCGAATCAATATTTCAGTAAAGTGTGGTATTTCTGCAGTATATGAAGTTTAAGTGGAAGTAGAACTAGAACTTTTCATGTCATTTGTTGTATATAGCTAGAGATCTAACTAAGAGTGAAGACAAACTGAATGTTCTAGGTTTTGGCACAATGGTTCACTATATAACATAATCTGTTCGATTGCGCTAATTGTTACTTGTGCACTTTATTGTAAGTTGAGTCAAGAAAGTGTTCAAATCATGTGCTATATTTTAAATGGCAAGAGAGTTGAAAATAAATTACCAACTGTTTTCATTTTACAATTTACATAACTTCATTTTACTTGGATAATCATATATCTATACAGATTGAGTTGTGCTACGGAGCTGATTGTTGCTTTGCAATCTAGGAAGAGATTTGGCTCTATGTTGCTTCATGTAACAATCATTTTAATCTGATATGTGGCTTGCAAAACAACAACCCAACGAGCATTTATGATTTATTTATGAATTGTTCGTATACATGAAATTTCCTAAACTTGCTAAACACCGTTATGAATTCTATGCACTAATAAACAGAGCGTGCAACCTATCTTACATCTTCCTCTGCTTAGCTCCGGACTAAAATGTGACTTCTAATAGGATACTATTACTTTGAGCTCAGCTTCAAACAGAGGTTGAATTGTAATATCTTGCAACTGAAATACTCTATTTTCTTTCTTTGTAAAAATTTGCGTATATTGATCAATTGTAGGGTCGTGCGATTGCACGTGCACGTTCACTAGTCATCGAAATAGGTGTCAAACTCAAAAGCCAAAAACACCTATTTACGTGCTTTTGTGACATATAAGGCAAAAGTCAGTTGTTTCACCTATCCAAACAGGGCCGAGTTATCAGATGTTTGTAACGTGATATGGCTTATTTTCCATATATCACATGTACAGGATAAAACGAAGCGGATATAGACGGAACTGAGTGGTGTCAAATTTATTTTCAAACACAAATGAATACATAAACCCCAGAAACAAATAGAAAAATAAATATGGTTGGAAACAGATACAGACCGAATATGGTGTGAAAATGTAACACAAAATAGATATTCACCGCAACAGAGAGACAGCTTAAATAATACTCCCTCCGTTTCTGAACGTAGGATGTATAGTTTTCTGCACGAATATTAATACAAGTGTATTTTGTACATAGTGGACTCATTTTTTTTATAGAAAAAATGGCGAGAGATGAGTTCTTAATAGGCACAAAATGAATACAATCCGTTAAATCCCTTTTTAAGACTAGCTCTCATTTTTTTGATGGGGCAAATTGTCCATAAATAACAAATATACCTTATATTTTGTATTTTTTTTCAAAAAACTATGCACCTTATATCAAGAAACGGAAGGAGTATTTAAGTAAAAGCCAACAAACTTGTTAGGTTTTGAAGATGAAATAAAGTTAGAAGGATATATCCTCTTTTTATAATCTAGTGTGCAACATTAAAAATATCTCTTACCGTACCTATCCCTAGTATAATACTAAAATGGAGTATTTAAGTAAAAGCCAACAAACTTGTTAAGTTTTGAAGATGAAATAAAGTTATAAGGATATATCCTCTTTATATAATCTAGTGTGCAACATTAAAATATCTCTTACTGTACCTATCCATAGTAGAATACTGAAATGGAGAACTAGGAACGACCCGAGGGAGAAATAATATGCTAATACATAGGTCCTAAACATGATAGTTTCAGATTATTTTCATTTTTATTCAGCTCTTAAATTGTGTCTAAATATTTTCATTAGAAATTCCGTGCATGTTAGATTTGAAAATCACCGCGTAACTAAAAACCGAAAAGTTCAGTACTACTGGAAACAATTTTTTTTCATCGACAGTCAATCCGCTGGAATACATTGTTCCGTTTTCGTTTCCGCATATATTTTTTGTTTATGTTTTCATTCTGAAAAATTCGTTTCCGTATTTCCATTTCATTTATGTTATTCCGAGGAGAAGTCGGAAAGATCCCGTACCGTTTTCATCCCTATTCATGTGTGGCACGAGTTTGGGGATCAGGTTGACACCGTTGAGGGGTCTACTCCTCCGCCAGCGAGGGAACGAATCCGGAATTCACATCTCGTTAGTTTTTTTAGATTAGTAGCGAGGTAGCGCTGCTAACGGCGGAAAAGAGGCGGGAACACAGAAATGTATAATGACAGAAGTGTCACTATGAATTAACTAGTCAAAGATTCCAGCCCCCGCGTCGCCTGAGCCGCAGGCTCCGGCGGCGCCTGTCCCGGGCGGCGCAAGCTCCCATCTCTCCAGCTCCCTCTCCCCACCGCCGCCAAGGTCTCTGCGTGCAAGGCTCGGGGGACGGTGGCGGCAGGGCTGAAAGAGCATGTGCCCTCATGTGTGGTTTTGGTAATTAATGACAACCCCTATGGACTAATGTTTCCTTTGAGATATCCTTATAGATCGTGTCCATGGGAATAATGGAGTTCATGTGTTGGACTCTTGAAGCTTATTTGATGACCAAGGTTCCTTTTAAAGGTGTATATGATGGATGGTCATGTGTTGAGTTGAGCATATTGCAAGTATGTCTTGAAGGAGTCAAGACATCATATTACCAAAGAAAGATTGGAAGATAAAAGGTTGATCAAGTTGTTGATCAACACACAAAGCTACAAGATGTCCCAAGTGGGATCATGTACTCTTGGGATGGTAATCACTTGTCCATATAGCTTTGTGAACTAACCCATGATGTGTGTGTGTGGTATCTTTATGTGGGGTTATGTATCTTCCCATGGGCTTGCATCAAATGAAGATTTCATATAGCTCGTGGAGGATGACGTCATGTGGTGATCGTCATCAAGGTTGAGATGTGCAAGACCAAGAGAAGCTTTTGGACGAGATCCTATGCTTGGAGCTTGCAATGGATACATGAAGACAAAGCTAAGCGAGACTCTCCCATAATGCAGTATGGGGGAGTATTTGGAGATGTCTTCATCACGCATGTGCTAGCAAGCGCAATCAAGAAAGGTGATCCACTTGAAGAGATCAAAATAGTCATCATCTAGCTCAAGTGGAATGCTCAAGGCAAAGGTATGATCTTGATAGGTTTTCTTTTCTACCGGTCTCGTGTAGTTTTGTGGAGATCGGGTTATAGGATAGATAGGCATACTATCAAGAGGGACTCTCGAGTGAGTAACTTGATCGCATCGTTGTGGAGAGCTCAAACCTTTGCATACTTGGCATATCATATTTCTTGCTTCTTATTTGGCTTTTATGCTTGTGAGGAATTCGAGCTTGGTTCATCTCCATGTCAAGCTCTAGTTCTTTGGAAACGGTCTTTCTTTGGAAAACTTGTTGTGTTTTATCCATGTGTTGATTTAGAGCTTGGTGATACGTCTCAAACGTATCTATAATTTTTTTTGTTCCATGCTTATATTATACCAATTGCTACATGTTTTATATACACTTTATATCTTTTTTATGCATTTTCTGGGACTAACCTATTAACAAGATGCCACAGTGCCTGTTCATGTTTTCTGCTGTTTTTGGTTTCAGAAAGTTGTTTTGGAAATATTCTCGGAATTGGACGAAACAAAAACCAAAGTGCCTATTTTTCCAGGAAGGTTCGCGAAGACCGAAGAGGAGACGGAGAGGGGCCACGAGGCAGCCACACTAGGTGGCGCCCCCCCCCCCTTTGTCGCGCCGCCACGTGGTGTGGCCCCCTCGGGCGCCTACCGACGTTGCCCTTTCGCCTATTTAAAGACCCCCACGGAAAACCCTAAAGCACCGAACACTTTTCCACGAAACATCCCGTAGCCGCCGCCGTCGCCGACCCTAGTTCGGGGGGTTCAGAAGCTCTTCCCGGCATCCTGCCGGAGAGGGGAATCATCACCGAAGGGCTCTACATCACCATGTCCGCCTCCGGACTGATGCGTGAGTAGTTCATCCTTGGACTATGGGTCCATAGCAGTAGCTAGATGGTTGTCTTCTCCTCTTGTGCTATCATGTTTAGATTTTGTGAGCTGCCTAACATGATCAAGATCATCTTATTGTAATCATACATATTGTGTTTGCTGGGATCCGATGAATATTGAATACTATGTCAAGATGCTTATTTATATATCATGTGTATGTTATTTATGATCTTGCATGCTCTCCGTTGCTAGTAGATGCTCTGGCCAAGTAGATGCTTTGGCCAAGTAGATGCTTGTGACTCCAGGAGGGGTTATTTATGCTAGATAGTGGGTTGAGTCTCTATTTAATCTAGGGGAGTGACAGCAACCTCTAAGGTTGTGGATGTACTGTTGCTACTAGGGGTCAAACAACGATGCTTTGTCTAAGGATAATTGTGTTGCTTACATTACGCACTTTACTTAATGCAATAATCTGTTGCTTGCAACTTAATACTGAATGAGGTGCGGACGCTAACCGGAAGGTGGATTATTAGTCATAGATGCGGTTGGAACGGTCTATGAATCATGTTGTAATGCCCAAGTAAATCTCATAGTAGACACCGTGACTAGTATATGCATTGTTATGCATTTCTTTATTTTGTCAATTGCCCAGCTGTAATTTTTTTACCCGCATGTTAGTTATTATTTATTATTGAGAGACGCCACTAGTGAACTGTGGACCCCAGTCCATTCTTTTACATCGCTAATACAACCTACTACAAACACTGTTTTCTTTCATTCTCTGCAAACAAACATCATCTTCCACACTATACGCCTAATCCTTTGTTTTCAGCAAGCCGGTGAGATTGACAACTTCACTGTTATGTTGGGGCAAAGTATCTTGATTGTGTTGTGTGCAGGTCTCTTGCCAACTCAGCGCTCAACATGCTATTTCCTGGCGCCGTTGACACCTTCAGAAGTGTCTTAATCTCCTACTAGTTCGATAACCTTGGTTTCATACTGAGGGAAACTTGCTGCTGCACTCTTCACACCTTCCTCTTGGAGTTTCCCAGCACACACGTGTCGTGTGCACCACTTGGTTCATCTCCATACTAAGCTCTAGTTCATCAAAAACGGATTTCATGTGAATATCTTGTTGCGCTTTTGATATTGAAGGTTTTACCGGTTTACATGTTATAGGAAAGTTCAACCTCTCCCCATTTGGTTTTATCCACACATGATGTACTATGATGTTTCTATGCACATTCAAGTAGAGCTCGTTGTAACGATTCCAACGAGCAAAAAATCATCGAAAACGGAGTCCGGGTGAAAAAGCTACTGCAGTTTTCGTTTTGTTGTTTATGTCAGTTTTCAGGAACTCGGAATATCCGATTGAAGTGAAATTTCCGGTCACAAAATCCGATTTTGTTCAGTACCGAAATTTTCGATTAGAGCAAATTTCCGAAAAAGGCCGGAATATCCGATTTTCTCTGGGTCCAACGGTTATAATTTCTGGGGGGGTATAACCCCCCCCCCCCCCCCTTCTTCTTTCTTGGCCCAACCAAGGGAGCACGAATTTCTTCTCTCTCCTACTCCATTGTTGACCTTGGAAAGCTTGAATCTCTCTCAATCCCTCCATTGATTCTTCCATATTCTTGAGGGAATAGTGAGAGGAGATCTAGATCTACAATCCCACCAATCCATCTCTCCTCTAAGTGAGGGGAACCTTGTGCATATAGATCTTGGAGTTCCTTTGTGGTTTTTCTCCTTTGTTCTTCCTCTCTTCTCCCCCATAAGCATTAGTTGCTTTTGGTGGGATTTGGGAGTGAAGGATTTGACTCCTTTGTGGTTTCTTTGTTCTTCCTCTCTTATTCCCCCCTGATACGTCTCCAACGTATCTATAATTTCTTACGTTTCATGCTTATATTATACCAATTATCACATGTTTTATACACACTTTATATCATATTATGACACTCATTGGACTAACCTATTAACAAGATGTCACAGTGCCAGTTTCTGTTTATTATTGCAGAAAAGGCCCGAAAACCAAAGTGCTCGGAAAAATCCAGAAAAATCACAGAAATTCTATTTTGCCAGAACACTCACAGAGCCAGAAGGGCAAGTTCAGCGGAGGCCCACAGCCTCCTCATGACGTGCTCGCGCGGCCAGGAGGGGGGGGGGGCACCCCCACATGAGGAGGCCGACTCAGCCACCCCCTTGCGCCGCCCTTCCGCCTATATATTTCCTCTGCCCTAAAAACCCTAGATCAATCGTCGTTTTCCAGAAAAGAGTCCCGAAGCTCCGCCGCCACCAAAAACACCAATTCGGGGGACAGAAGTCTCTGTTTCGGCACCGTGCCGGGACGGGGAATTGCCCCCGGAGTCATCTCCATCAACTCCACCGCCATCTCCATCGCCGTTGCTGACTCCTACGATGAGGAGTGAGTAGTTCTCTGATGCTCACGGTTGTGAGGAGTTGGAAAACCCCAAGAGGAAGGTGTGATGAGCACTCAGTTATGAAACCAAGGTTATCGAACCAGTAGGAGATGAAGAACACAACGAAGGTCTCCCCGGCGCCAGAAAAGTGGCGTTGCAGGGAGGTGGAATCTGCACAACACAATCAAGAAACTTTGCTCCAACTCAACAGTGAGGTTGTCAATCTCACCGGCTTGCTGTAACAAAGGATTAAACGTATGGTGTGGAAAATGATGTTTGGAGAGAATGAAAGAAAGCAGTTTGCAGTTGGTTGTATTATCAGTTTAAAGAAAAGGACCGGGGTCCACAGTTCACTAGTGGTGTCTCTCCATAAATAATAATAATAGCATACATGCGGGTAAACAAATTACAGCTGGGCAATTGACAGAATAAAGAGCTGCATAATGATGCATATACTAATGTCATGATGTCTAGTGTGAGATTCATTTGGGCATTACAACAATATACATAGACCGTTCCAACCGCATCTATGACTAATAATCCACCTTCCGGTTAGCGTCCGCACCCCTTTCAGCATTAAGTTGCAAGCAACAGATTATTGCATTAGGCAAAGTGTGTAATGTAAGTAATACAATTATCCTTAGACAAAGTACTACTGTTTTATCCCTAGTAGCAACAGTACATCTACAATCTTAGAGCTTGCTGTCACTACCCCAGATTAAATAGAGACATGAACCCACTATCGAGCATAAATACCCCCTCTTGGAGTCACAAGCATCTACTTGGCCAGAACATCTACTAGGAATGGAGAGCATGCAAGATCATAAACAACACACAACATGATATATTATGAAGCAAATGACATAGTATTCAATATCCATCGGATCCCAGCAAACACAACATGTAGCATTACATAAAGATGATCTTGATCATGATAGGCAGCTCACAAGATCTAAACATGATGGCACAATAGGAGAAGACAACCATCTAGCTACTGCTATGGACCCGTAGTCCAAGGATGAACTACTCACGCATCAGTCCGGAGGCGGGCATGGTGATGTAGAGCCCTCCGGTGATGATTCCCCTCTCCGGCAGGGTGCCGGGAAGAGCTTCTGAACCCTCCCGAACTAGGGTTGACGACGGTGGCGGCTCCGTTAGGTTTTGTGGAAAAGTGTTCGGGTGCCTGGTATTAGGTTTTCGGGGGGTTTAAGTAGGCGAAAGGGCGAAGGCGGTGGAGGCCCGAGGGCCCGTCACGCGGTGTCGGCGCGGCAGAGGGGGGAGCCGCGCCCCCTCCTTGTGACGGCGCCTCGGTGCCCTCCTTCGTCTCCTCTTCGGACTTCTGGAACGTGTCGGGAAAAATAGGGACTTTGGTATAAAAATTTTCCAATTCCGAGAATATTTCCTTAAGTAGTTTTCTGAAACCAAAAACAGCAGAAAACAGGGAACTGACACTGTGGCATCTTGTTAATAGGTTAGTCCCAGAAAATGCATAAAACCATATAAAATGTATATAAAACATGTAGCAATTGGTATAATATAAGCATGGAACATAAGAAATTATAGATACGTTTGAGACGTATCAAGCATCCCCAAGCTTAGTTCTACTCGTACTCGAGTAGGTAAAACGATAACAAGAATAATTTCTGAAGTGACATGCTTTCACACAATCTTGATCATATAATAATGTAATGCATGTAAACTGAGATCAAATGAATAAAAGCTGTAGTTTATATTGATATCAAATGAGTAATGAGTAAACAAGTAGGAAGAATAAAGCAAAACTTTCAATGAATTAGTACTAGAGAACAATCAACCGTGCAAAGTAGATATTTAAGATGATTTAAGCTTCAAGAACAACAATATAATCATCTAATGAATCAAACACTCATGACAACTTTGTAAAAGGATCAAGTCAAGCAATAACAATATGCACGTAGAAGATCATCTCTCTATTTGTTCACTCAAAAACAAGCAAGTGTTCAGCGTTGGTTCCTGCCACCAGGATGTTGTGGCTAAAAGAATAATAATGGGGGTTTGGAAGACCAACGAAAGAAAGTCTCACACAGCTGAAAGTGATCATTAGACAAGAGGAAGTTTTATAATCGAAGTTATGCAAGGAGTAGTGATTGCCACACAACGGATGCACATAGAGCTAAAAGTGTATGAAAGCTCTCCTATGGAACTAGTGGGGGTGCATCTAACTTGCTTGCTCATGAAGACCTAGAGCACTTTTGAGGAGGCTCATCATTGGAATATACAAGCCAAGTTCTATAGTGTAAAGTTCCCCACATAGTTATGCAAGTAAAACATGAAAACTCTCTCATATGGAGTAAAGGTGCTAAACATGAGCACAAATGATGACTATGAATATTACAGGTGCTATAACATGAGCACAAGTGTGGATAAAGAGTAGTAATGTTGCCCCCTTTTTATTCTTTTTTTTCTCTCTTTTTTGTATTTTTTTTGTATTTTTCTGTTTCTCTTTTCGATGGCCTCCATGGCTCTTTTCACTTTTAGGGGCAAACATTCTAATATGACAACACACTTTTGATACAAGGATCTCATAAGGGATAAAACATGGTGTATGAAACGGTGCCTCTGCCAGTGTAGCAGGATATGCAATGATCTAGCATAACATGGGTAAAACCACACATCAGCTATATAGAATCATGCAAAGCAATATAAATGATAAATGACAACAAGTCATGTAATGTATGATAAAAGTTGCATGGCAATATATCTCGGAACAGCTAGGGAAATGCTGTAGTAGGTAGGTATGGTGGATGTTTTGAGGAAGATATTTGGCTTATGTGTAGGAGAACATGATGAAGATCTCCCACGAGTTTTGGATGTACCCGCGAAGTATGCACCAACTCTCAATGTGAGAAAGGGCAATGAAAAGTACCGAAGAGGCTAGCAAATATGGTGGTGGAAGTGCCATGAAAATCGCAGCTTTAGAACTCACAAGCAAAAAGATTCCAACTAGAAATATGATCTTACAAGGCATAATGAAAATCATTCCATGAGGGACTGTGGCAAATGAACAAGTCACTGTTGGGACCCCGACCATAGCGCATAACACAAAGTCATTACGGTTGTTTTTAACATTAGAAGTCATATACCATTATGCTATCAACTGGATATTTAAGTGTGGCACAGCTTCAAGTTTTCTAGACCAACCATTAATCATTCCACTTTACTAAACCATCATGTTTTACCATTAAGCATATTAATATCTCAAAACAACATCAATGATTCAAGTGACACAATTTAATGATCTACAAGATTATGTATCATTTAGTTATACCATCTACCACATTTAACATTTTCTGTTCTTAACCAAACACCAATCAACTTATTTAAAACATAAACTCTCCAAGTATTTAACAATGAAGCAAGAGAGTATAACATATGAGAACGAACAGCTCTGAACAAGAGGTGCATGAAAAATAAGAGCTGAAAGTATTGCAGTAGCTATAGAAGAATACTCAACAAATATAAGTGAAGAATAGGAGTATTCAAATGAAAAAGCGGAGCGTGTCTCTCTCCCACACAAGTATGCTAGGATCCATTTTATTCAGAGAACAAGAATAACAAAAGCAAAAATAAAAACAAACGGACGCTTGATACGTCTCCAACGTATCTATAATTTCTTATGTTCCATGCTATATTATACCAAGTTATTACATGTTTTATATGCATTTTATATAGTTTTATGCATTTTCTGGGACTAACCTATTAACAAGATGCCACAGTGCCAGTTCCCTGTTTTCTGCTGTTTTTGGTTTCAGAAAAGTACTTAAGGAAATATTCTCGGAATTGGACGATTTCTTTTCAGAAGTCAGTTTTTATTTGGGAACGTTCCAGAGCACCGAAGAGGAGTCAAAGACGGAGCCCGAGGGGCCCACACCACCCCCAGGCGCGGGAGCCCTCCTGGCCGCGCGAGCACGTGGTGTGGGACCCACGGAGCTCCACCGCCTTCGCCCTTTCGCCTACATATACCCCCCAGACCAAAAACCCTAGCACGGTGTTCATATTTTCCTCCACGGGTCCCGAGCCGCCGCCATCGTCAACACCAATTCGGGAGAGATCAGAACTCCTCCCCGGCACCCTGCCGGGAGGGGGAATCGTCACCGGAGGCCTCTACGTCGCCATGACCGCCTCCGGACTGATGCGTGAGTAGTCTACCCTTGGACTACGGGTCCATAGCAGTAGCTAGATGGTTGTCTTCTCCTCTTGTGCTATCATGTTTAGATCTTGTGAGCTGCCTATCATGATCAAGATCACCGTTATGTAATACTTCATGTTGTGTTTGCTGGGATCCGATGAATATTGAGTACTAAAGTTATTGCTTCATAATATATCATGTGTGTGCTATTTAATGATCTTGCATGCTCTCCGTTACTTGTGTATGCTCTGGCCAAGTAGATGCTTGTGACTCCAAGAGGGGGTATTTATGCTCGATAGTAGGTTCATGTCTCTATTAAATCTGGGGTGGTGACAGCTAGCTCTAAGGTTGTAGATGTACTGTTACTACTAGGGATAAAACAGTAGTACTTTATCTAAGGATGATGTTACTTACTTACTTTACACACAGTGCTTAAGGCGATAATCTGTTGCATGCAACTTAATACTGAAAGGGGTGCAGACGCTAACCGGAAGGTGGATTATTAGTCATAGATGCGGTTGGAACGGTCTATGTATATTGTTGTAATGCCCGAATGAATCTCACACTAGACATCATAACATTGGTATATGCATTGGTTTGCTCATCATTATTCTATCAATTGCCCAGCTGTAATTTGTTTACCCGCATGAATGTTATTATTATTTATGGAGAGACACCACTAGTGAACTGTGGACCCCGGTCCTTCTCTTTAATCTGATAAACCACAAACTGCAAACCTGTAGCTTTCTGCAAACAAACATCTTTCTTCCACACATACGTTTAATCCTTTGTTACAGCAAGCCGGTGAGATTGACAACCTCACCGTTAAGTTGGGGCAAAGTATCTTGATTGTGTTGTGTGCAGGTTCCACGTCACTTACATCAAAAGAACTTTTCTGGCGCCGTTGACACCTCGGGGGAATTCATTATTTCCTACTGGTTCGATAACCTTGGTTTCACAACTGAGGGAAACTTGCTGCTGCACTACTTCATACCTTCCTCTTGGGGTCTCCCAACAACACACCCATCGTGTGCATCAAGCAATTTTTCTGGCGCCGTTGCCGGGGAAATAAGAGTTCCTTTGAAGACCTTCACACTCCTCCATCAACTTCGTTGCCGGTGATTTGAAGATTCTTCTACGAGGGGAGTTTTCGCACTTCCAATCTTTTTATTTTGTTATTGTCTTGCTTAGTTTATTTTTATTATTGTCTTGTTTGCTTAATATCAAAAATACAAAAAAATTAGTTACTTGCAATTTATTTTATTGTCTTGTTTGCTTAAATATCAAAAATACAAAAAAATTAGTTACTTGCATTACTTTGTTTATTTCGGTTTGTTATTTTATTTTCAGTTTTTGTTATTTTGGTTATTTCGGTTTGTTAATTAATTTGCTAAAATGAGTACTGCTGAGAATACTAAGTTGTGTGACTTTACTAGCACCAACAACAATGATTTTATATGCACACCTATTGCTCCACCTGCATCTAAAGCTGAATTCTTTGAAATTAAACCTGCTTTGTTGAACCTTGTTATGAGAGAGCAATTTTCTGGTGTTAGTTCTGATGATGCTGCTGCCTATCTAAATAATTTTGTTGAACTATGTGAAATGCAAAAATATAAGGATATAGATGGTGATATTATAAAACTGAAATTATTTCCTTTCTCTTTGAGAGGAAGAGCTAAAGAATGGTTGCTTTCATTGCCTAGGAATTGTATTGATTCATGGATTAAATGTAAAGATGCTTTTATTGGAAAATACTATCCTCCTGCTAAGATTATTTCTCTAGGAAGTAGCATCATGAATTTTAAACAACTTGATAATGAACATGTTGCTCAAGCTTGGGAAAGAATGAAATCTTTGATAAAGAATTGCCCAACCCATGGACTGACTGCTTGGATGATCATCCAAACCTTTTATGCAGGACTGAATTTTTCTTCAAGAAACCTATTGGATTCAGCTGTTGGAGGTACCTTTATGTCCATCACTTTGGGGGCTGCAACAAAACTTCTAGATGATATGATGATGAATTATTCTGAATGGCATACTGAAAGGACACCTCAAGGTAAGAAGGTAAATTCTGTTGAAGAAACCTCCTCCTTGAGTGAAAAAATTGATATTATCATGTCTATGCTTGCAAATGGTAAATCCCATGTTGATCCAAATAATGTTCCCTTAGCTTCTTTAGTTGCACAAGAAGAGCATGTTGATGTGAACTTTATTAAAAACAACAATTTCAACAACAATGCCTATAGGAACAATTATGGTAATAACAACTATAAGCCCTATCCTCCTAATAATGGGAACTCTTATGGTAATTCTTATGGTAATTCTTATAACAATAATAGGACTACCACCTCTGAACTTCAGACCATGTTAAAAGATTTTATCACTACACAAACTCTGTTTAATAAAACTATTGAGGAAAAGCTTGGGAAAATTGATATACTTGCCTCTAAAGTTGATAGTCTTGTCCTTGATGTTGATCTTTTAAAATCTAAAATCATGCCTACCGAAACTAAAGAGAGTAATCCCTTTGCTAAAATTAATGCCATCCAAGTTCAAATAGATGAAAATGTTAGGATGATGGCCCAATTACGTGCTAGATGGGAAAGAGAGAAAGAACTAGATAAAGAGGCTAATATTGTTAAAGTTTTTACTATTACTACCTCTGAAAATAATGGTGTTTCACATGCTAGTAAGCCTCCTATTATCAATGGTAACATAGTTGGTGTTGGAAATGTCTCCTCTACTTCTTCCAAAAATTTAAAATTGCCCAAAACAGCTGAAACTAGTGTTGATAAAAGTGCTGAAATTTTTAAGAACATGGGAGAATGTGGTTCGGTTTGCTTTGATGATAATAATTTTGATTTTGATAATTGTAATATCTCTGAAGTTATTAAGTTCTTGCAAAAGTTGGCCACAAGTCCTAATGCTAGCTCTCTTAATTTGGCTTTTACTACTCATATTACAAATGCTCTCATGAAAGCTAGGGAAGATAAATTAAGACTTGAAGCTTCTATCCCTAAGAAGTTAGAAGATGGTTGGGAGCCCATCATTAAAATGAAAGTAGATAAATTTGATTGCAATGCTTTGTGTGACCTTGGTGCAAGTATTTCAGTTATGCCTACAAAGCTTTATGATATGTTTGATTTGCCACCATTGGAACATTGCTATTTGGATGTTTTTCTTGCTGATAATGCTTTGAAGAAACCTTTGGGGAGAGTTAATGATGTTCCCATTATGGTTAATAATAACCTGGTCCCCGTTGATTTCATTGTCTTGGATATTGAATGCAACCCATCTTGTCCAATTGTGTTGGGAAGGCCTTTTCTTAGAACTGTGGGTGCTATTATTGATATGAAAGAAGGTACCATCAAGTACCAATTCCCACTCAAGAAAGGTATGGAACACTTCCCTAGGAAGAGAATGAAGCTACCTTTTGATTCTATTGTTCGTTCAAATTATGGTGTTGATGCTTCATCTCTTTGCTTTCTGTGCCTAGCTGAAAGGCGTTAAACAAAAACGCTTATGGAGACAACCCACTTTTTATTCCTGTTATTTTATTTTGTTGTGTCAAGGATTTGTCCTACCTCTGTAGCAATTCCTTTGTATCTTTACTTTATTGCATTGTTGTGTCAAGATAAGCCTCTAGTTGAGAGTTCATGCTAAATTTGGATTGCTGTGCTGAAACAGTTTTCTGCTGTCCACCGTTAAATTCATAACTCTTTACAGAAAAATCGGATGGACCTGGGATTTTTTGTGCGTAATCCTCAGATATATATGCAACTTTCATTAGTTTTGAGTTTTCTTATCTGAGCAATTTAAGTGCCTCGAAAAAATTCGTCTTTACGGACTGTTCTGTTTTTGGCAGATTCTGCCATTTATTTTGCAATGCCTCTTTTGCTATTTTGATTGGATCTTTTTATCCTATGAAGTATCAGTGGCTGTAGCTAATGTCCAGTAGCATTGGTAGCAATTGTGTTCCTACAGAATATCATAATTTTTCGTGCACTAACCCTCTAATGAAGTTTACTCTAAGTTTGGTGTGGAGGAAGTTTTCAAGGATCAAGAGAGAAGGATGATATGATGTGATCAAGAGGATAGTAAAGCCAAAGCTTGGGGATGCCCCGGTGGTTCATCCCCAACATATTTAAAGAAGACCCAAGCGTCAAAGCTTGGGGATGCCCAAGGCATCCCCTTCTTCATCAACAAACTATCAGGTCCTTTCTAGTGAAACTATATTTTAATTCCGCCACTTCTTATGTGCTTTTCTTGAAGCGTCGGTTTGTTTTTGTTTTTGTTATTTTCATTCTCTGAATAAAATGGATCCTAGCATTCCTTTGTGGGAGAGAGACACGCTCCGCTTTTTCTTATGAATACTCGAATTCTTCACTTATATTTGTTGAGTATTCTTCTATGTTACTTCAATGCTTTCTAGCTCTTGTTTTTCATGCATCTCTTGCTAGAGCTGTTAGCTTTATTATGTTATACTCTCATATCTCATTGTTATATACTTAGAGAGTTTATCTTTTAAATAAGTTGATTGGTGTTTGGTTGAGAACAGAAAATGCTAAATGTGGTAAATGGTATAAAGAAAGATATACATGATCGTATGGATTGTTATCTTGCATGTTGTGGTGCTTGGCAATTGTTTTGAGCTCTCAAGTAGATCATGTTTAAGCTTTTACATCATGTAGTTAAAACCTATTAGTGAGGAACTACCGTAAAACTTGCTGAAATTTGGTTTCCATGTTTGGTATCTCTAAGGTCTAGATATTTTCTAGTTAAAGTGTTTGAACAACAAGGAAGACAATGTAGAGTTTTATAATGCTTGCAATATGTTTTTTATATACGTCTTGTTGTCATAGTTCATACTTGTGTTTGTTTCAACAACCTTGCTAGCCAAAGCCTTGTACTGAGAGGGAATGCTTCTCGTGCATCCATAATCCTTGAGCCAAAACCTATGCCACTTGTGTCCACCATACCTACCTACTACATGGTATTTCCTGCCATTCCAAGCAAATACTTCGTGTGCTACCTTTTATTATTCAAAACATATTATCTCTTATTTGTGTCAATGTTTATTAGCTCATGAGGAAGTATGTGGTGTTACGGATATCAATCTTGTCATTTGCTTTTAGACAGACTTTCACAACCGGACTAGTGTCATATACATCCGCTTATCCATTAACTTTGCAAAAAGAGCTGGCAAATGGGGTGCCCAGTCCCAATTAATTTCAACTTTAACCGCTGCAATCTCTTCACATTTTTGCCCTGATCCAATCAGTCAAGCAATGACAACAGTTTTTAACTATATGTGTAAAAAAAAGAGATAAGAGGGATGATCTACCTTGCTGGTAGTAATAACGTCCTTCATGGGAGCCGCTCTTGAAAGTCTGGTTGACAAGGGGGGTAGAGTGCCCATTACCATTCGTTGACAACGACAAACACCGCTCAAAACTTACTTTTATACTCTCTATATGATTTCAAAAACCTATAAAACTAAGAAGCTCTAGCACATGCTTGTATCCCTGCTTCCCTCTGCGAAGGGCCTATCTTTTACTTTATGTTGAGTCAGTTTACCTACTTCTTTCTATCCCCGAAGCAAACACTTGTGTCAACTGTGTGCAACAATTCTTATATGCTTACTTATTGCACTTGTTATATTTCTTTGTGTTGACAACTATCTATATGATATACATGTTCAAAAGTTGAAAGCCAATGCTGAAACTTATATCTTCCTTTGTGTTGCTTCAATGCTCTTTTGCTTAGATAATATTGCTTTATGAGTTAACTCTTATGCAAATCTTTTTGATGCTTGTTTGAAAGTACTATTCATGAAAAGTTTTACTTATATGATGTAGTTGTTTACTCCTTGTCTATTTGTTAGCAAACTATAGATCATTGCCTTGAGTCACTTCATTCATAACATGAGCCTTACATTATATTATGATCAAGATTGTGTTTAAGCATGTCACTTCAGAAATTATTCTTCTTTTATCGTTCTTGCCTACTCGGGACGAGTAGAACTAAGCTTGGGGATGTTGATACGTCTCCAACGTATCTATAATTTCTTATGTTCCATGCTATATTATACCAAGTTATTACATGTTTTATATGCATTTTATATAGTTTTATGCATTTTCTGGGACTAACCTATTAACAAGATGCCACAGTGCCAGTTCCCTGTTTTCTGCTGTTTTTGGTTTCAGAAAAGTACTTAAGGAAATATTCTCGGAATTGGACGATTTCTTTTCAGAAGTCAGTTTTTATTTGGGAACGTTCCAGAGCACCGAAGAGGAGTCGAAGACGGAGCCCGAGGGGCCCACACCACCCCCAGGCGCGGGAGCCCTCCTGGCCGCGCGAGCACGTGGTGTGGGTGTAGGAGATATGCCCTAGAGGCAATTAATAAAGTGTTTTATTTATCATATCTCATTTGTTCATAATACGTTTTTGTGTCATGCTATAACTGTATTAAGCGGAAACATTAATACACGTGTGATACCTAAAACAAACAGGTCCCCAGCAACCTCTGTTTGACTGGTTCATTGTGCAATCGATGATCGAGGTTTCCCGATCATGTGACATAGCGTCTATTTGACAATGAAGTCATATCGTTGGTAGAACGATGTGATGGACATACCCAATATTTATAGGACGTAGTCATTACGCCTTCGACCGTGAGACCTACTCTTATTGCTATTCCTGGAAGACACTTTGATTGCATCCAACGTCATATCTTACATAGTGTGACAATAAATGTGTCCCTCTCGGGTGTCGGATAGGAGTATGTTGAGACGGGGGGTCAAGAGCGGGATTTGCCAATCCCATAGCAGGATAGATACTCTAGGGCCCACTCGGTGAGATTATGTCAAACGAGCTTGCAAGCGTGTGACTGGGTCACCAGGACATAAGATCATAGACGAGTAGAAGTTAGCGGTGTCGATAACGAGATCAAGCTAGGTATGGAGATATCTATGAACGAGTCTCGGACACGCTAAGTATCGCATGGCAAAAGGTTTAAGACTCAGACGTCCAGGTTCGATAAGGAAAAGTATTCGTTATCTCGCAGGGATTAATTCTGGGTATCCAAGGTCCACGAATTAGTCATTGATCGGAGAGGAGTCTCGATCATGTCTGGTGAGGTAATCGAACCGCTAGGGTAGCACGCTTAAGGGGAGTCGACATTTTACCGGAAGAGAAAAATAGGAAAAGAGAGACCGGGAACGTCCTGGGAAAGTTCCGATAGAGATCGGGCAGCGACGAAATAGTTTTCGGAGCCAGAACAAATTATGTAATATGTATTTAATATTAATTAGTGTAATTAATACTTAAATATATTTTATTTTAATTTTTTCTGAATTTTTAAAGGCAAAAATCCCTAAATGGGCCTCTTGTGCCAAAGAGGCCCATGAAGGGGGGGGAAGGAGTCCCCCTCTTGGAGGGGGCTGGTTCGGCCGGCCTAGGTGGGCCCCTTGTGGCCCACCTAGGGCCGGCGCATGGGGGCTGGCCGGCTGGGGCTGTGGGATTAGTCCCACACCCCCAGCCTGGCAAGTTGGGCACCCCCCTTGCTCCTATATATAAAGGGGCAACCCCTGGCCTTTGAAAAAGACACAGTTTTCTCTCTCTCTCTCTCTCCGAGGATCACGTGATTCCCAAGTTTGGAGTTGCGCCTCGGAATTGTTTCTCCACCATACGCACACCGTCGTGCTGCTGGTCTCCCGGTCCTAGTCTTCCGCTGCTTCGTCCCTGGATCGGAGCCCGGAGTGCGTCGGCTTCACCGTACGTGTGTGACTCCCTGCGAGGCATCACACTTGTGGTGCTAGAGGTCTGCTTCCTCTACACGGCATCGAAGTCTTCATCGGCTTCATCGACAACGCTTGTGCGGGAGCGTAATCCCCGCTTTCGGTCTTCAAGAGGTATGTGCGAAGACCCCCCTGCATATTACTATATCTGCATAGTATAGATTCTGGCTGGTTTTAGGTTATCGCTGTTAGGAAATTTTTTGTTTTCTGCCTGCGATCCCCTTCAGTGGTATCAGAGCCGATCTATGCGTAGATATAGCTATGCGCTAGTTGAACCCGTGTTCTGCACGGGGGCATCGTTCATATTATTTGCTACCCTCTCGCGTGCACTTGCAATGTCGGCGGCATTGAGTTGATGAAGCGGCCCGGACCGACCTTACGCGTACGCTTACGCGAGACTGGTTCCACTACTGACATACAGCTGGTTCCATATATGTGGCTGGCGGGTGTCTGTCTCTCTCTCTTTAGTTGGCTTTGCATTTTCAATGGAGGGCCCGAAAGGGATACATAAATATGCAATTATTTGATCGTTGTTGTGGTCATAGGTTCGTAGGTATGAAGCGGTTCTATTTACGACAAGCCCCAAGCCACGTAAAATATGCAAAAGATAAAGTAGAAGCGTCTAACTTTATTTTGCAGGGGCTATGTGATATGGTCAAGGTAGGTTTATTAAATTGTTTATGAACTGCTGGCGCGAAGGAGACCATCGGCGCAAGGGGCCATATCACGTCGCATTACATTTGATGTTTTGAGTGCATCTTATATTGTGTATATATGTATATAGTATATATTAGTTACACGGCGGTAGTAATATAAGATGATCCCTCCAAAATACCAATTGTGTTCTCCCTTCGACGTGCACCACCAAGAAAGTTCTACGTTATGAGGCAGGCCGTGATGATCGGGTGTCAGACATATCGTCGTTCGCATACAGTGGGTGTAAGCCACGTTGCACGAGCATTTACGTTGAAGGTTATTATGGCGAGCCTAGCATGTACAGACATGGCCTCGGAACAAGGTGACCGAAAGGTCGAGCATGAGTCACAGAGTTGTTGTGATTGACATTCCGATGTCTACCTTTGAAGTTGTGTTGCCGGCTCTGATGATGAGGGGTTGCATAACGGATTAGGGTCGTGTAATCACTCTAGCGATGAGAGGGATATTCGTTTGAGTGGGAGTTCCTATAGTTATTTTCAAAAATACTTGAACTCAAATCTTTTATGAACAAAGTCTTATATTTTGCAAATTCCATTGTAGATGTCTCGCCCCACCTTTAACTTAGGCCTGTTCCTTGAGAAAGAGAAGCTTAAAACCAATGGGTCAAACTTCATGGCCTGGTTCCGCAACCTGAGGATCCTCCTCTCTCCCCACAGGGTGGCCTATGTCCTTGAAGGCCCTCTGGGTGACCCCCCGGCAGATAATGCCTCCGATGATGAGAAGAAGGTCTTCCAGACCAAGTCGGATGATTCCTCTTTTGTCCAGAGTGGCATGCTCTATGCCATGGAAGCCGACCTGCAGAAGCGCTTTGAGAGGATGAGTGCCTTCGAGATAATTTCTGATCTCAAGGCTGTCTTTGCGCCGCAGGCTAAGGCTGAGAGATATGAAGCTTCTGAGCTCTTTTTCTCAGCCAAGATGGAAGAGCACAGCAGTGTGAGCGAGCACGTGGTCAAAATGTCTGGCTACGTTCAACGCCTGAACGCTCTAGAATGCAAGATTCCTGATGAGCTGGCGATTGATAGGGTGCTGCAATCGTTGCCCCCTAGCTACAAAGGCTTCGTCATGAACTATAACATGCAGGGCATGGCTAAGTCCCTGGGTGAGGTGTTCGTGATGCTCAAGACTGCTGAGGTGGAAATCAAGAAGGAGCACACGCTGTTGATGGTCAACAAGACCGTCGATTTTAAGAAATCTGGCGGCAGGGGCAGGAAGAACTGGAAGTCTAAGAAGGATGGCAAGCATGTTGCCAAGCCTAAGGCTAACAAACCTGGCCCCAAACCTGGCGTGGAGTGCTTCTACTGCAAGGGGGATGGTCACTGGAAGCACAACTGCCCCAAGTATCTGGAGGATAAGAAGGCCGGCAAGATTGTCGGAAAAGAGAAAGGTATATTTGATATACATGTTATTGATGTGTACCTAACCTGCGCCCGTAGCAATACCTGGGTATTTGATACTGGTTCTGTTGCTCATATATGTAACTCTCAGGAGGAGTTGCGGAATAAGAGGCGCCTGGGAAAGGACGAGGTGACGATGCGCGTCGGCAACGGATCAAGAGTTGACGTGGTGGCTGTCGGCACACTCCCTCTACATCTACCGTCGGGATTAGTTTTGGTCCTCAATAAGTGTTATTTTGTACCGTCCTTGAGTGTAAACATAATCAGTGGGTCTTGCTTGTTGCAAGACGGATATTCGTTCAAATCAGTATCAAGTGGTTGTGCTATTTATATGAATGATATCTTTTATGTTAACGCTCCCGAGAGTAATGGTTTATTCTTGTTGAATCTCGATCATAGTACTCACATTCATAGCATAGATGCCAAGAGAATTAAACTTAGTAGCGATACCGCCATGTATATGTGGCATTGCCGTCTCGGTCATATTGGTATAAGGCGCATGAAGAAACTCCATGCCGATGGGCTTCTAGACTCGTTGGATTTTGGATCCCTCGACACATGCGAACCATGCCTCATGGGCAAGATGACCAAGACACCGTTCAATGGTTTCATGGAACGGGCGTCGGACTTATTGGGAGTCATACATACAGATGTGTGTGGACCAATGAGCGTATCGACACGCAATGGTTATCGTTATTTTGTCACCTTCACCGATGACTTGAGTAGATATGGGTATATCTTTTTGATGAAACACAAGTCTGAAACATTTGAAAAGTTCAAAGAATTTCAAAGTGAAGTTGAAAATCAACTCAACAAGAAAATCAAGCACCTTCGATCCGATCGTGGTGGAGAATATTTGAGTTTTGAGTTTGGCACACATCTGAAGGCCTGTGGCATCGTGCCGCAGCTTACGCCGGCTGGAACGCCGCAACGCAACGGTGTGTCTGAGCGGCGTAATCGCACTCTACTGGATAGCGTCCGATCTATGATGTCTCTTACCGACTTGCCCGTGTCTTTTTGGGGGTATGCGTTAGAAACAGCCGCATTCATTTTAAATAGGGCTCCGTCCAAATCCGTAGCAACGACACCGTATGAGGTCTGGTATGGCCAGAAGCCTAAGCTGTCGTTTCTGAAGGTCTGGGGTTGTGAGGCGTATGTTAAGAAACTACAGCCCGACAAACTCGAACCGAAATCGGAGAAAGTCGTCTTTGTAGGGTATCCGCGGGAAACCATAGGATACACCTTCTACAACCAAGCTGAGGGCAAAACGTTTGTCGCGAAGAACGGTACCTTTCTGGAGAAAGAGTTTCTCGCCAAAGGAGTAAGTGGGAGGAAAATAGACCTCGACGAGATCGTTGATCCTGAACTCGAAATACAGAGTGGCGCAACGGAAGCTGTTCCGGAACCGTCATCCACAGATGGAGTGGGAGAAGATGTCGAGGGTGCTATTCTACCTCGTAGGTCAGGGAGATCTCGGGTCGCCCCTGAATGGTATGGCAACATGGTTTGCACCGTCATGTTGATTGAACAAGACGAACCTACGAACTACAAAGAGGCTATGGCTAGTCCTGAATCCGAGAAATGGCTTGAAGCCATGAAATCCGAAATAGGATCCATGTACGATAACAAAGTGTGGACTTTGGTAGAGATTCCCGAAGAGCGCAAGGCCGTCGAGAATAAATGGATTTTTAAGAAGAATACTGATGCTGATGGTAATGTGACCGTCTATAAAGCTCGGCTTGTCGCAAAAGGTTTCCGACAAGTTCATGGAATTGACTACGATGAAACATTTTCACCGGTAGCGATGCTAAAGTCTATTCGGATTTTGCTAGCAGTTGCCGCATATTATGACTATGAGATATGGCAAATGGATGTCAAAACAGCGTTCCTAAATGGCAACATTGAGGAAGAGTTGTATATGGTACAACCTGAAGGTTTTGTCGATCCAGGAAATGCTGGCAAAGTATGCAAGCTTCAGCGTTCCATTTATGGACTGAAGCAAGCATCTCGGAGCTGGAATCTTCGCTTTGATGAGGTGATCAAAGGTTTTGGATTTGTCCGGAACAGAGAAGAGACCTGCATTTACAAGAAAATGAGTGGGAGCTCAGTTGTGTTCCTGGCACTATATGTTGATGATATACTGCTGATAGGAGATGATGTGGAACTACTGAATAGCGTTAAGGAATATTTAAACAGTAAGTTTTCAATGAAGGACTTAGGAGAAGCTGCATACGTTTTAGGCATTAAAATCTATCGTGATAGATCAAGACGCCTATTAGCGTTAAGTCAGAGTACTTATATTGACAAGATACTGAAACGGTTCAATATGGATGGAGCAAAGAAAGGTTCTCTGCCTATTGTCAAGAATAAGGTGTTGAGCAAGGCACAGTGTCCGGTGACGGAACATGATAGAGTCGCGATGACTAAACATCCTTATGCTTCAGCCATAGGATCGATCATGTATGCCATGCTAAGTACTCGACCTGATGTAGCATTGGCTCTTAGTTTGACGAGCCGATTCCAAAGTAATCCTGGAAAGGAACATTGGGTAGCTGTTAAAAGTATTCTTAAGAATCTCAAGCATACAAAGGAAATGTTTCTTGTGTATGGGGACTGTGAGGAAGAACTTGGCGTAACAGGTTACGTTGATGCAAGTTTCTGCTCAGATCCAGATGACTCTAAGTCACAGACAGGATATGTGTTCAAGGTGAACGGAGGCGCTGTGAGCTGGAGGAGTGGGAAGCAACCCATCGTGGCCCAATCTACAATGGAATCGGAGTACATTGCTGCTTCTGAAGCCGCGAATGAAGCTGTGTGGCTGAGGAAGTTCATCATTGAGCTTGGAGTGTTCCCTAGCGCGCAAGACCCCGTGACCCTCTACTGCGACAACATGGGAGCTATTGCTAACGCGAAGGAACCGAGGTCTCACTCGACTGCCAAACACATACTCCGACGCTTCCATGTGATACGACAGTACGTACAAGGAGGTGAAGTGAAGATTTGCAAAATACATACGGATCTGAATGTGGCAGACCCGTTGACGAAGCCTCTCCTGCTAGACAAGCACGTGAAACACCAAGATGCTATGGGTGTCCGGCTTTTACCAGGTTGTAACTAGATTAAATTGTACTCTAGTGCAAGTGGGAGACTGTAGGAGATATGCCCTAGAGGCAATTAATAAAGTGTTTTATTTATCATATCTCATTTGTTCATAATACGTTTTTGTGTCATGCTATAACTGTATTAAGCGGAAACATTAATACACGTGTGATACCTAAAACAACCAGGTCCCCAGCAACCTCTGTTTGACTGGTTCATTGTGCAATCGATGATCGAGGTTTCCCGATCATGTGACATAGCGTCTATTTGACAATGAAGTCATATCGTTGGTAGAACGATGTGATGGACATACCCAATATTTATAGGACGTAGTCATTACGCCTTCGACCGTGAGACCTACTCTTATTGCTATTCCTGGAAGACACTTTGATTGCATCCAACGTCATATCTTACATAGTGTGACAATAAAGGTGTCCCTCTCGGGTGTCGGATAGGAGTATGTTGAGACGGGGGGTCAAGAGCGGGATTTGCCAATCCCATAGCAGGATAGATACTCTAGGGCCCACTCGGTGAGATTATGTCAAACGAGCTTGCAAGCGTGTGACTGGGTCACCAGGACATAAGATCATAGACGAGTAGAAGTTAGCGGTGTCGATAACGAGATCAAGCTAGGTATGGAGATATCTATGAACGAGTCTCGGACACGCTAAGTATCGCATGGCAAAAGGTTTAAGACTCAGACGTCCAGGTTCGATAAGGAAAAGTATTCGTTATCTCGCAGGGATTAATTCTGGGTATCCAAGGTCCACGAATTAGTGATTGATCGGAGAGGAGTCTCGATCATGTCTGGTGAGGTAATCGAACCGCTAGGGTAGCATGCTTAAGGGGAGTCGACATTTTACCGGAAGAGAAAAATAGGAAAAGAGAGACCGGGAACGTCCCGGGAAAGTTCCGATAGAGATCGGGCAGCGACGAAATAGTTTTCGGAGCCAGAACAAATTATGTAATATGTATTTAATATTAATTAGTGTAATTAATACTTAAATATATTTTATTTTAATTTTTTCTGAATTTTTAAAGGCAAAAATCCCTAAATGGGCCTCTTGTGCCAAAGAGGCCCATGAAGGGGGGGAAGGAGTCCCCCTCTTGGAGGGGGCTGGTTCGGCCGGCCTAGGTGGGCCCCTTGTGGCCCACCTAGGGCCGGCGCATGGGGGCTGGCCGGCTGGGGCTTTGGGATTAGTCCCACACCCCCAGCCTGGCAAGTTGGGCACCCCCCTTGCTCCTATATATAAAGGGGCAACCCCTGGCCTTTGAAAAAGACACAGTTTTCTCTCTCTCTCTCTCCGAGGATCACGTGATTCCCAAGTTTGGAGTTGCGCCTCGGAATTGTTTCTCCACCATACGCACACCGTCGTGCTGCTGGTCTCCCGGTCCCAGTCTTCCGCTGCTTCGTCCCTGGATCGGAGCCCGGAGTGCGTCGGCTTCACCGTACGTGTGTGACTCCCTGCGAGGCATCACACTTGTGGTGCTAGAGGTCTGCTTCCTCTACACGGCATCGAAGTCTTCATCGGCTTCATCGACAACGCTTGTGCGGGAGCGTAATCCCCGCTTTCGGTCTTCAAGAGGTATGTGCGAAGACCCCCCTGCATATTACTATATCTGCATAGTATAGATTCTGGCTGGTTTTAGGTTATCGCTGTTAGGAAATTTTTTGTTTTCTGCCTGCGATCCCCTCTAGTGGGACCCACGGAGCTCCACCGCTTTCGCCCTTTCGCCTACATATACCCCCCAGACCAAAAACCCTAGCACGGTGTTCATATTTTCCTCCACGGGTCCCGAGCCGCCGCCGTCGTCAACACCAATTCGGGAGAGATCAGAACTCCTCCCCGGCACCCTGCCGGGAGGGGGAATCGTCACCGGAGGCCTCTACGTCGCCATGACCGCCTCCGGACTGATGCGTGAGTAGTCTACCCTTGGACTACGGGTCCATAGCAGTAGCTAGATGGTTGTCTTCTCCTCTTGTGCTATCATGTTTAGATCTTGTGAGCTGCCTATCATGATCAAGATCACCGTTATGTAATACTTCATGTTGTGTTTGCTGGGATCCGATGAATATTGAGTACTAAAGTTATTGCTTCATAATATATCATGTGTGTGCTATTTAATGATCTTGCATGCTCTCCGTTACTTGTGTATGCTATGGCCAAGTAGATGCTTGTGACTCCAAGAGGGGGTATTTATGCTCGATAGTAGGTTCATGTCTCTATTAAATCTGGGGTGGTGACAGCTAGCTCTAAGGTTGTAGATGTACTGTTGCTACTAGGGATAAAACAGTAGTACTTTATCTAAGGATGATGTTACTTACTTACTTTACACACAGTGCTTAAGGCGATAATCTGTTGCATGCAACTTAATACTGAAAGGGGTGCAGACGCTAACCGGAAGGTGGATTATTAGTCATAGATGCGGTTGGAACGGTCTATGTATATTGTTGTAATGCCCGAATGAATCTCACACTAGACATCATAACATTGGTATATGCATTGGTTTGCTCATCATTATTCTATCAATTGCCCAGCTGTAATTTGTTTACCCGCATGAATGTTATTATTATTTATGGAGAGACACCACTAGTGAACTGTGGACCCCGGTCCTTCTCTTTAATCTGATAAACCACAAACTGCAAACCTGTTACTTTCTGCAAACAAACATCTTTCTTCCACACATACGTTTAATCCTTTGTTACAGCAAGCCGGTGAGATTGACAACCTCACCGTTAAGTTGGGGCAAAGTATCTTGATTGTGTTGTGTGCATGTTCCACGTCACTTACATCAAAAGAACTTTTCTGGCGCCGTTGACACCTCGGGGGAATTCATTATTTCCTACTGGTTCGATAACCTTGGTATCACAACTGAGGGAAACTTGCTGCTGCACTACTTCATACCTTCCTCTTGGGGTCTCCCAACAACACACCCATCGTGTGCATCAATGCTCCAAGTAAAGCACATAAGATGTGGCGGAATTAAAATATAGTTTCACTAGAGATGACCTGATAAGTTGTTGATGAAGAAGGGGATGCCTTGGGCATCCCCAAGCTTTGACGCTTGAGTCTTCTTGAAATATGCTTGGGTGACCCACGGGGGCATCCCCAAGCTTAGGCTCTTTCATCTTCTTGATCACATCATATCATCCTCTCTCTTGATCCTTGAAAACTTCCTCCACACCAAACTCAAAGTAAACTTCATTAGAGGGTTAGTGCATAATAAAAAATTCTCATATTCTGCATGGAGACAATCATTATCATGGTACTGCACATTAGCTACAGCCACTGGAATTTTATGGAACAAAAAGATCCATTCAAAAACAGCAAAAGATCCAATGCAAAATAAATGGCAGAATCTGTCAAAAACAGAACAGTCCGTAAAAACGAATTTTTTCGAGACACTTAACTTGCTCAAATCAGAAAACTCAAAACTAATGAAAGTTGCGTACATATCTGAGGATCACGCACAAACAATCCCAGGTCATTTTATTTTTTTGTGAATTCTAACGAATTAAACGGTGGACAGCAGAAAACTGTTCCTGCGCAGAGATCCAATTCTATCATCAACTTTCTACTAGAGACTTAACTTGGCACAACTTATGCAATAAAGTAAAGATACAAAGGAATTGCTACAGAGGTAGGCATGTTCCTTGACTCAAGAAAATAAAATAACAGGAATAAAAAGTGGGTTGTCTCCCATAAGCGCTTTTGTTTAACGCCTTTGAGCTAGGCACAGAAAGCAAAACTCAAGTATTTCCAAGAGAAGAAGCATCCAAATCAATGCAAGAAATCCTCTCAACTATGCATTGTATTTTATCTATATGAGTTTCAGAGATCCCTTTTTCATTACTCTTAGGTTTACTACATTAATCAAAGGGGTTGGCAGGGACAATCCAATCAAAATTTTCTTCCAAGGCTTCATGCATAGCTACAAGTTTAATAGGTATTGGTACTTTCATTATTTCTCCCTTTTTAGATTCAGTTTGACCCAATTTTTCTACGACATTGATAAACTCTACACATGATACTAGCATATTAAAGCGGTCAAAAACTTTCCTAGCTTCTTTAGCAACATCTCCAAATTCTTTAAGCAGGGTTTCTAGAATAAAATCTTTCTTTTCAGCATTTTCAACATTATGAAGATTAAGAAACATTTGTTGAATTATGGGATGGAGGTTAACAAACCTAGCCTCTAGCATGTGGACCAAGGAAGCTGCAGCAATTTCATAATTTGGAGCAAGTTCTACTATGGATCTATCCTCAAAATCATCATGCATACTAACATGATTAAAGAATTCTTCAATGTTATCTTTTCCAATTATAGAACCATTACCTACTGGCAGGTCTTCAATGGTGTACTTAGAGAGCAACATTTTAGCAGAATTTAAGCAAAAACCGAAATATAAATATTAATGCAAGTAACTAATTTTTTTTGTATTTTTTGATAATAAGAAGCAAACAAAATAATAGCAAAGTAAATAAAATGCAAGTAACTAATTTTTTTGTGTTTTTGACATTTAATAGCAAACAAAACAGGAAATAAAAATAAACTAAGCAAGACAAAAACAAAGTAAAGAGATTGGGAAGTGAGAGACTCCCCTTGCAGATGTGTCTTGATCTCCCCGGCAACGGCGCAGAAATGTCTGGTGCTTAGTTGACGAGGGAGATAGAGATTTGCTGAACAGAAGTGCCTTCACCTCCCCGGCAATGGCGCCAGAAAAGTGCTTGATGCTCACGGTTGTGAGGAGTTGGAAAACCCCAAGAGGAAGGTGTGATGAGCATAGTAGCAAGTTTCCCTCAGTTATGAAACCAAGGTTATCGAACCAGTAGGAGATGAAGAACACAACGAAGGTCTCCCCGGCGCCAGAAAAGTGGCGTTGCAGGGAGGTGGAATCTGCACAACACAATCAAGAAACTTTGCTCCAACTCAACAGTGAGGTTGTCAATCTAACCGGCTTGCTGTAACAAAGGATTAAACGTATGGTGTGGAAAATGATGTTTGCAGAGAATGAAAGAAAGCAGTTTGTAGTTGGTTGTATTATCAGTTTAAAGAAAAGGACCGGGGTCCACAGTTCACTTGTGGTGTCTCTCCATAAATAATAATAATAGCATACATGCGGGTAAACAAATTACAGCTGGGCAATTGACAGAATAAAGAGCTGCATAATGATGCATATACTAATGTCATGATGTCTAGTGTGAGATTCATTTGGGCATTACAACAATATACATAGACCGTTCCAACCGCATCGATGACTAATAATCCACCTTCCGGTTAGCTTCCGCACCCCTTTCAGTATTAAGTTGCAAGCAACAGATTATTGCATTAGGCAAAGTGTGTAATGTAAGTAATTCAATTATCCTTAGACAAAGTACTACTGTTTTATCCCTAGTAGCAACAGTACATGTACAATCTTAGAGCTTGCTGTCACTACCCCAGATTAAATAGAGACATGAACCCACTATCGAGCATAAATACCTCCCCTTGGAGTCACAAGCATCTACTTGGCCAGAGCATCTACTAGCAACGGAAAGCATGCAAGATCATAAACAACACACAACATGATATATTATGAAGCAAATGACATAGTATTCAATATCCATCGGATCCCAGCAAACACAACATGTAGCATTACATAAATGAAGGGGATCGCAGGCAGAAAACAAAAATTTTCCTACGAACGATATCCTTAAAACAGCCAGGATCTATACTATGCAGATATAGAAGTACAACGGAGATCGGAATACATACCCTTGTAGACCGAAAAGTGGGGATTACGCTCCCGCACAAGCGTTGATGACGAAGACGACGTAGCCGACCTCTAGGTCGCGAAGAACTCGGCGCGACGAAGACGATGAAGATGACCTCGAGGTCGGGTGGAGGAAGTAGGCCTCCGAGTACCGCTAGCGCAGCACCTCGCAGGGTGTTACACACATACGGTGGAGACGACGGCCTCCGAAGCTCCAGTCCAGGACGAGCAGCGGAAGACTTGGACCGGAACACCAGCAGCGCGGCAGCGGGCTTATGGTGGAGAGATCCCCTCATCCTCCTCGGCGCAACTCCGACAAAGGGAATCACGAGATCAAGGAGAAATCGAGAATTAATTGGTTGAATTAAAAAGCCAGGGGTGCCCCTCTATATAAAGGGGCAAGGAGGCTGCCAACCTTGCCAGTCGGGCGGTGTGGGACTATCCCACACCAGCCACGACCCTTGCAAGCTGCGCCGGCCCTAGGTGGGCCCCTTGTGGCCCACCTAGGCCGGCCGAACCAGCCCTCCTCCCTTGGGGGGAAGCTTCCCCCCCTCATGGGCCTTCTTTCCACTAGAAGGCCCATTTAGGGAAATCTGCCTTTAAAAATTCGAAAATAAATATATAAAATCATATTTAAATATTAATTACACTAATTAATATCAAACATATTATATATAATTTATTCTAGCTCCGAAAACTATTTCGTCGCTGCCCGATCTCCATCGGACCATTCCCGGGACGTTCCCGGTGATCTCTTTCCTTTCCGGTTGTCTTGTCGAAACCCCTTAAGTGTGTTACCCTAGCGGTTCGATATAATAACAGACATGATCGAGACTCCTCTCCGATCAATGATTAACTCGTAGGCCTGGACCCCATGAATTAACCCCTGTGATATAACGAATGACTTTCATCTATCAAACCTGGACGTCTAGTCTTAAACCTTTTGCCATTGCGATACTTAGTGTGTCCGAGCATCGTTCATAGATATCTCCATACCTAGCATGATCTCGTTACCGACAACACTATCTTCTACTCGTCTATGATATTATGTCAGCTGGTGACCTAGTCACATGTTTGCAAACTCATTTGACATAATCTCACCGAGTGGGCCCTAGAGTATCTATCCGGCTATGCGGACTGACAAATCCCGCTCTTGACCCCTCGTCTCAACTACCCCTTTCCGATACCCAAAAGTATCACCGTTATTGTCACACTTTATAAGACATGACGTTTGGTGCGATCAAAGTATCTTCCAGGAATAACAATAAGAGTTGGTCTCACGGTCAAAGGCGTAATGACTACGTCCTACAAATTATGGGTAAGTCCATCACATCGTTCCACCTAACGATATGACTCCATTGCCGACAGACGCCATGTCTCATGATCGGGAAACCTCGATCATCAATCGCGCAATGAAACTAGTCTCAGCAGAGGCAACTAGGGACCTGGTTGTTTATCTACCACACGTGTATTAATGTTTCCGCTTAATACAGTTATAGCATGGTATAAAACATATAATGAACAATTGGAATATGACTAATAAACTATCTTTATTAAGTGCCTCTAGGGCATATTCCCTTCAGTCTCCCACTTGCACTAGAGTAACACTTAATCTAGTTTACAACTTGGTAAAAGCTCAACACCCATAGCATCTTGGTGCATGCTTGTCTCGTGGAAGAGGAATACAGTCAACAGATCTCACACATTGAGACCTATATGTGCTTTGCAACACTTCTATGTCTGTCGGCCCAGTGGATTCTAGGGTGTGCATAGCCCACCCTCCATGGGCCGTGCACGCGACAGCGTCTACAAAACGACTAAGGACCAAGCCAACCGCTTGGAGTGTGCCCCCCGAGGGAGAAACCCCTGCGGGGGACCTGCGGCGCTGGAAGTGGCCTGAAGGGGGCTCCCCCCGAGGGCGTCCCGCCTGAGGGCTCCCTCCCCCTGCGGGGAGCCGGTCTGGCCTTCCCCTTGAGAGCCTCAGGCCCCAGAGGGGATACTTCGCGACGAAGGGAGCGCTGTAAAGCGCACATGGGCGCTGCAGCGCGCACATGGGCTCCGCTGCGACCGCAGGGTGACGCGCGCGACAGCGCGCACGACAGCAACGGCGTCACCATTGCCGTTCCCGTGATAAAAGGGGTCAACAAAGCTCTGCGTCCCCTGCGCCGCCAACAAAGCTTTCCTCTTTGGTGATAAAGCAGTTGGCCGGCGCAACGCTCCAACGACGACGTCACTGTGGGCACTCCCCACGGTCTCTGCCGCGCCTGCGAGCCGCTCTGCCAGGTCTGCAACTTGTCGGCCGCCGGGCGTCGCTTTAACACGGAAGAGCTGCGTCCAAGGACGGAGGAGACAGCTGTCCTGCCACGACGGCAGGCTTTACGACCATGGACCGGATCCATGGACAAGCGAGTAGTGGTGCACCCTGCTCCGCCGCCAGTCGCCATATGGGAACCCTTCCACTGCGCGGGTCGCAGGGATGAGGCCCGGGGCGACTATTTAAGGAGAGGGGGCACTTCCGTAGTGAAGGATCCGGAATTCGATCCCAAGCTCGATAACATCTTCCACCTTCAGACTCTCTGAAGGCCCGGAGGCTAGTTGTACTGTAATCAACGCAGCGCAATTCAGACAAGCAGGAGTAGCGGTTTTACCTCACCCTGAGGGCCGTGAACCTGGGTAAGGGCCGGTGTCTCTCTCTCTGTCGTGCCGTTCCACCCCAAGCACCGCGAGCAACGTCGCGGCGTGCACCGAGGGTTGTTTGACCTCCGTGTTCAGTCCCCCTTCGAACCTCTCTTCGGGGGCAAGACTACCCCTGTTACGTGGGAGTCATTCTCCGACATTTGGCGCGCCAGGTAGGGGGACTGAGGCGCGTCTTCAACCTTCGAACTTCGCGCCATGATGGATACCCGCGCAACGCGCGCCAACAGGCGCACCTCCGAGAGAGCTCACACCGAGCCCGGCACTGCCCCCACCCGCGGCCGCCGTGGTCGTCCCCGTGCGGCCGAGCGCGCTGGCACCGGCCCGCGCGTGGAGGAGCCGGAGAGCGAAGAGCACCGCGCAGGAGACCAGCGCGACGACGCGGACCTCTCCGAGCGCCGCGGTGACGCCGAGTCCTCGCACCCGTCCCGGCGCCAGAGTGTGTCCACGCGGGAACACCAAGAGCCCGCCCCGCACACCGCGCTACTCATGGCCCAGGAGCTCCTCCGCTACCGGCCCAGTGCCGAGGCGCACGACCAGTGGCTGGACCGCCTCCACCACCTCGTCGACATCGCAACCGCGCGCCCTGCTCCGTCGCGCTCCATCGTGCCTTCCGGCCCTGCAGGGACGGCCGCACCAGGTGCGCCACCGCCGCCGCCGGGACCGCCTCCGGCCGCGGCGCAGCGAGCTCCCTCCCACGCTTCCTCGCCACACGACTGCCAAATCGTACAGCGCGCCGCGCCTGACGCGCGTGTGGGCATGGAGCGACGTCGCGACCTCCAGAACCGCCTCGTCGAGGAGCTCGGTCAGGCGGGGCAGCAAAACCGCAGGGCCCTCCAAGGAGGAACGGCCACCTACGCCTCTGGCTGCATGGCCTTCACGCGCGCCCTGCGTCGTGTGGTCTGGCCGCAGAAGTTCAGGCCAGCGCTCCCCAAGGGTTTCGACGGGTCCACCAACCCTCTCGAGTTCCTGCAGCTCTACACCACTTCCATCCAGGCAGCAGGGGGCGACGACAAGGTCATGGCCAACTGGTTCTCCCACGCCCTCAGGGACTCCGCGCTGTCCTGGCTACTGAATCTGCCGGAGGACTCCATCGACTCCTGGGAGGAGCTCTGCAGGCAGTTCGTCGCCAACTTCAAGGGCACGTACGAGCGCGCACTCACCCACAACGACCTGCGCGCTGTGGTGCAGAAGAAGGATGAAACTATCCGCAAATACATCCAGCGCTTCAGCCAGGTGCGGAACAAGATCCCAAACATCCCCGACACCCAGGTGATCGCTGCCTTCCGCGAGGGCGTCACAAACCGCAGGATGCTCGAGAAGCTCGGCATCCACGACAAGCTCACCTCTGTGGTGAAGCTGTTCGATCTGGCGGACAAGTGCGCCAAGGCTGAAGAGGGACTCCTCTTCGTCAAGATGAGCGCACGGGGGGACGACCCTGGCGAGGGGTCCAAGAGCCACAAGAAGAAGGAAGAGCCCAAGCGCAAGGCCACCGCGGTCCTCGCGGCAGAGCCTGACGCGAAGGGCTCCCGCAGGGGCTCCCCCGAGCGCGGCGACAAAGAGGTGGACCACCGTCCGTTCTGCGTCTACCACAACAGGCGCGGGCACGCCACAGACGACTGCTTCGACCTCAAGAGGCTGAGCAGGGAACGCGAGCGTGGAGAAGGCAGCGGAGGCCGCGGCAGAGGTCGCGGCTACCGCAGAGACGGCAAGGGCAGGCGCGATGGCGGCTACCAGAAGCCGTCGGGCACTCAAGCCAACGCCGCCGAGAAGAACAACAACCTCCCCGACGAGGAAGATGGAGGCTACCAGGCCCCGAGAGGCGCCATGGCCTGCATCCTCGGCGGAGCTCAAGCGCCCAAGTCGAACAATCAGTTCAAGCAGTTCGCCCGCGAACTCAACGCTGCGCTCCCGAGCACTGAGACCTCCAGACCCCTCAAGTGGTCCCAGTACACCATCGCCTTCGACGCCAAGGACCACCCCAAGTCGACCAAGACTGTTGGAACCCTCCCCCTGGTCTGCTCCCCCACCATCAACAACATCACCGTCTCCAAGACGCTCATCGACGGGGGAGCAGGCCTGAATGTCATCTCTGTCGAGACCTTCGAGACGCTTCAAGTGCCCTACGAGTGGCTCATACCCTCCAGGCCGTTCACGGGCGTCACCAGTGGTTCTATCGAGCCTCTGGGGCAAGTCCGCCTCGCGGTCACCTTTGGCACGCAGAAGAACTATCGCACGGAGCTGATCGACTTCGATGTCGCCCACATCGGTTTGCCGTACAACGCCATCCTCGGCTACCCCGCCCTCGCGAAGTTCATGGCCGTCACGCATCACGCCTACAACATGGTCAAGGTTCCCGGCAGCGCCGGCACCATCGCCATCCATGGACATGTCCTGGACGCCACGCGCGCTGTCGAGAGCGCCTACAAGGCAGCCGCCATGGCTTTCCCGGCTGACGAGGACATGGAGCCTCTCGAGAGGCCCAAGAAGAAGAAGCAGGTGTTCTCTCAGGAGCAAGCCGCCACGAAGAAGGTGCCGCTGGACACCACCAGCTCGGGGGCTGAAGGCTCGGGGGCTAGCGTCACCATAGGCGCTGCCCTGCCTCCCAAATAGGAAAGCGCGCTCGTCGCCTTCCTTCGGGCAAACTCTGACATGTTCGCGTGGACTCCGTCAGATATGTCCGGTGTACCAAGGGAGGTGATCGAGCACCACTTAGCCGTGTGTCCAGACGCACGCCCCGTCAAGCAAAAAGCACGCAAGCAACCCCCCGAGAAGCAAGCCTTCATCATCAAGGAAGTAGAGAAACTCAAGGCGGCAAATGTCGTCCGCGAAGTCGCGCACCCCACTTGGCTCTCCAACGGCGTGGTCGTCCCTAAACCCGCTGGAGGAGGCCGACTCTGCATCGACTACACCGATGTCAACAAGGCCTGCCCCAAGGACCCATACCCCATGCCAAGGATAGACCAGATCGTGGACTCCACCGCTGGCTGTGACCTCCTCTGTTTTCTGGATGCCTTCTCTGGGTATCACCAGATCAAGATGGCTAAAGAGGACGAAGAGAAGACGGCATTCCTCACCCCTTGTGGTGTGTACTGCTACACATGCATGCCTTTTGGCCTGAAGAACGCCGGAGCCACCTTCCAGAGGCTCATGAGGATAGCCTTGGGGGCTCAGATGGGCAGAAATGCTGAGGCCTATGTCGACGACATCGTGGTCAAGTCTCGAGAGGGGGACACCCTCTTGGGGGATCTCGAGGAAACCTTCGCCAGCCTGAGAAAGGTGAACATCAAGCTTAACCCCGCCAAGTGCGTCTTCGGGGTCCCTTCAGGCAAGCTCCTCGGATTCCTTGTGTCCCACCGTGGCATAGAGGCGAATCCGGACAAGATCAAGGCCATAGAGCAAATGCAACCTCCCCGCCGACTCAAGGAAATGCAGCGACTCGCAGGCTGCATGGCCAGCCTTGGCCGTTTTATCTCCAAATTCGGCGAGAGAGCCCTGCCATTTTTCAAGATCATGAAGAGATCGGGCACATTCAAGTGGACCCCTGAGGCGGATAAAGCCTTCGAGGACTTAAAGAAGTATCTGGCTAGCCCTCCGGTCTTGGTGGCCCCCAGGGCAGGCGAGCACCTGAAGCTGTACCTCTCAGCCACCCCTCAGGCCGCAAGCGCCGTCTTGGTGGTCGAAAGGGAAGAGCCTGTCCTCCCCAAGAGGAGCACTGCAACTCCAAGCCCAGAACCTCCCGACAAAGGCCCCGTCAGGGGGGCAGCCTCCACAGACCCACTGCCAGGCCCACCGCCTCAAGTCGAGTCTGCCCCTCCCACCCCTGTCGAGATGCCTTTACAGGCAGATCTCGACAAGGGCCCTGAAGAGCCCCTGCAGGGGGCTGGTGCTGCGCCACCTCAGACAACCCTCGTCGAGCACCCCGTCTACTTCGTCAGCACGGTGTTGCGGGACGCTCGCGAGCGGTATCCAATGCAGCAAAAGCTCCTCGTCGCGCTCCTCATCGCCTCCAGGAAGTTGAGACACTACTTCCAGGGCCACCCCATCACGGTGGTCACTGCTTTCCCCCTGGAGCAGATCCTGCGCAACCCCAACGCCACAGATCGCGTCGCAGGATGGAACATCGAGCTGCAGCCATTTAACTTGCGCTTCGACACCACGAGGGTCATCAAAGGAAGAGCGCTGGCCGATTTCGTCGCCGAATGGACTGACCCAAGCCCCGAGGAGCCTCGAGAGGCAGAGGCCGAGCCCTCGGGAGACGCGGCGCCCAGCCACTGGACCATGCACTTCGATGGAGCCTTCGCTTGCCGCAATGGCGGAGCAGGCGTCGTCCTAACCTCGCCCAAGGGTGACAAGCTATACTACGCTGTCCAGCTGTGCTTCACGATCGACAAGATCTCCAACAACATCGCCGAATACGAAGGCCTCCTCGCCGGCTTAAGGGCCGCCATCGCTTTAGGCGTCAAGCACCTACTCGTCAAGGGAGACTCACAGCTGCTCGTCAACTTCTCCAACAAGAGCTACACGCCAAAAGACGACCACATGGCCGCATACCTCGAAGAGGTCCGCAAGCTCGAGAAGCACTTCAGGGGCATGGAGCTCATGCACATCCCGAGGAAAGAAAACCAAGAGGCTGACGACATCGCCAAGCGAGCCTCGCGGAGGCAACCCCAGCAGGCCGGTGTCTTCGAAGAAAGGCTCGCCAAGGCATCCATCAAGCAGCCTCGCGAGGCCACAGCCACAAGCACAGGCGAAGCACTCCCACCGCCTCCTGAGTCTGGGGCGCCTGATTGCGGTCCCAGCACAGGGGAGCGTCTGCTGCTGACGGCAACCCACCAGGCCTCAGGCTGGATTGACGAGCTCAAGGACTACTTGGTGAAAGGAATCCTCCCTGAAGAAGATGCTGACGCAGAGCGAGTCGCTCGACAAGCAAAATCATACTGCATCCTCGAGGAGAACCTCTACCGCAAGCGCCCAAATGGTGTCGCCCTCAAATGCGTCCCTCCTGAGGAAGGCCGAGAGCTGATTAAGGACATCCACAGCGGGGAATGCGGCCACCACTCATGTGCGCGCACCCTCACAGGCAAGGTCTTCAGGAGCGGCTTCTACTGGCCTCAGGTGCTTCAAGATGCGGTCGCCATTGTGCAAACCTGTGACGCCTGCCAATTCCACGCCAAGCAAATTCATCAGCCGGCACTGGAGCTCCAGACCATCCCGCTCTCCTGGCCGTTCGCGGTCTGGGGGCTGGACATCCTGGGCCCCTTCCCGAGGTCGCAAGGGGGCTACCGCTTCCTCTTCGTGGCCATTGACAAGTTCACCAAGTGGACCGAGGTCGAGCCGGTGCGCACCATACCAGCTGGGGCTGCGGTGAAGTTCGTCCGGAGTTTGGTCTGCCGCTTCGGCGTGCCCAACCGCATCATCACTGACAACGGCTCGCAATTCACCAGCGGCATCTTCCGAGCCTACTGCGACAAGCTTGGTATCAAGATCTGCTTCGCCTCGGTAGCTCACCCACGCAGCAACGGTCAAGCCGAGCGAGCAAACGCAGAAGTCCTCAAGGGCCTCAAGACCAGAAGCTTCAACATCCTTAAGGGTCACGGCAAGGGCTGGATCGACGAGCTCCCCTCAGTGCTCTGGTCCATACGCACGACCTCCTCGAGGCCTACAGGCAAAACGCCGTTCGCCCTGGTCTACGGAGCTGAGGCAGTCCTCCCCGCAGAAATCAAGCATGGATCGCCACGGGTCCTTGCCTTCAATGAGGACACCCAAGAGGGCCTCCACAACGACGACCTGCTGCTTCTCGAGGGACTGCGCCGTCAGGCCGCCCTCAGGGCGGCAGGGTACCAGCAAGACCTGCGACGCTACCATAGCCGCCATGTGCGCTCACGCACCCTTGAAGCGGGCGACCTCGTCCTCAGGCGAATCCTCTCCAGGGAAGGTCTCCACAAGCTCTCCCCGATGTGGGAAGGCCCATACAGGGTCTCCCACGTCGCCAGGCCCGGCGCGGTACGCCTCGAGACCGAAGACGGCATCCCCGTCAAGAACCCGTGGAACATCGCGCACCTGCGCAAGTTCTACCCGTGACCGCAGTCACGCCAGGCATTTTTTGTCTCTAGAGGGAAGCTCACGGCTTCACCTCCAAGCTTCTCAAAAAGCTTCCCCCGAGGCCCAGCCCTCCGAGCTCTCCTGCAAATGAGCCCTCGTAGGCCGCAGTGAACCTCTGCCACTAATGGGTGGTCCCCATGCCGCGACATGGAAGGAACGTTAGCTTGGCAAACCCAAGTGTAATGAACCGATGCTCGTTCCAAGTGAACTTTGCGCTCTGGCGCCATTTTCGTTCCTAAGTGAACTATGCGCTACGGCGCCGCTATGTAATATTTTGGTGGTGAGTTTTATTTCAGCTTTATTTCCTTTGTTGAAAATGGGCACTTATATCTCACCACATGCGTACCTCGCGAGCGGGGGCTGAGTACGGTGCCAGTGCCTCAAATGACACACCAGCAGCACTGCAAAACCCAAGGATCCGAGCTCTGGCTAGAGGGCAGGCCCTCCCAAGCACGCCATCTCTTCAAAGGACCTTGGTACTCTCTCTCCTCGCAAGGAACGCCTGAGGGGACCTATAAGCGCGCATTAGTCCCTGATGCTATGATCTAGTGTTTCGGCTTGCCCCTCTAACATCCACAGAGAGCGAAAATCCCCGCAAGGCATGCGGAGGAGAACCCTCGGCCCCTGAAGGGGAGAACTCCGCCAGAGAAGGCCCACATCGGGCGAACGCCTCGCGAAGCTAAGTTTCTCGCCCACCTCAAGGGAATCCTCGCACTCCTCTCATAGGCACTCTGCGTCCCTCAAGTGTTTCTTTCCTTACTCTCCGTGGACTGCTTGGGCGTCAAAGGGGGGCCCTCAGCATCGCGACTTGAGGGCTCTTACCCACCCAAGCCTTAAACTCCCCCCGGCCTTGCCGAGTCATTGCTCGCGCATACCGCAGCGGCAGGAGTCATAGCGCGAGAGGTGGGGTCCAACGACGCAGAGCGCAAAAGACACGGAGATGAAGCAAAGACCCCGCGAAGGAGGCACACTTAATTGATAGCGAAATGTTTGCAAAGTGAAGAAATAAATTACAAGGAGGAAAATGAAATTCCCTAACGGGCAAACGCCCCTAAAGCGCTACAAGCGCGACGCGTTGCAGGAGGAGATTAGTCGGAGGCCTCAGCGTCGTCCTGGTCGCTCTCTTCTTCCTCCTCGGGCTCGCTCCCCTCGCCGCCTTCCTCTGCAGCGGCCCGCTTGAAGCGGCTGCAGAAGTCGTCCACCTGGTCGCGGACGGAGCTAGAAGCTTTCCACGCAGCCTCCCCCTCCAGCGGCTCAGTCACCGTGGCGAAGTCGAACCCAGGCTGGAGGTGGACAAGGTTGGAGAAAATGCGGTCCACCGCCACCGCCAGAAGCTGGCGGCACTCCTCCTCAACCACGTCGCGGATCTCCGCCGTGGGGCCTTCGAGCGCTGTGAAGAGCTGCTCGAAGTACAGGAGATATGTGGCGGCGTCGGCGTGGCCCTGAGCCGGAACGCTTGGCGCCTCCGCCCCCAGCTTCGCGGCAAGCTCACGGCCCCGTCCCGTCAAGGACAGGAACATGCGCTCCCGCTGCTGCGACAGCACCTGCGCCGCCTGGATGCTCTCCGCCGCCTCCACCGCTTTCTCCACGGCAGGCCCCACCTGCCGGTTCATCTCCTCCATATCCCCCATGAGGGCGGCGAGGTCCCTGGAGATGTCCTCTCGGGCCTTCTCGGCGGCGAGGCGGCGGTCGGTCTCGCGCTTCGCCTTGGCGGCGAGTTTCGCGTTCTCCTTCTCGAGCCGCTGGATCCGGGCGCCGCTCTCCCCCAGCCTCGCCTTGAAGCGGTCCTCCTGCTTGGAGAATTTCTCCTTGTAGTCCTGGGAGACGGCGGCGCGGATCTTGTTCTCCTTCTCCCGGAGCTCCTTGTTGAGCTCGTCCTTCCGCTCGGCAAGCCGCACATTGGCTCGCTCCACATTCCCCTTGTGGGCGGCGATATCGCGCTCGAGCTTGCTGAGCGCCGCGGCGACGCTGTCCTCGCGGGCTTCGAGGGCCGTGCGCTGCCCGGACAGCTCCTGCTCTCGCAGCACCAGCTGCTCGTCGCGCCGGCGAGCGTCCTCCTCGCGCTCGCTCAAGGCGCGCCCGCGGGCCTCCAGGCCCGTGCGGAGTTCTTCGAGAGCGGTCCGCACAACCCCGGCATCCGCCAGGATTTTCTTCTCGAGCTCAACGAGCTCGGTGTGCTTCGCCGCCAGCGAGTGCTCCGCGGCCTCCCGCTCCGCCTTGGCTGCGGCGAGGTCCTCGGCGGCGGCTCGGCGCTCAGCTCTCAGGGGCCGCAGGAGCTCTTCAGCTTCGCGCAAGGCCCCCTCGCGGACCTCCTCAGCAAAGCGCGCCGCTTCCTCGCGCTCCGCCTGCAGCGCCTGGTCGCTCTTGCGCCGGGCCTCCACCGCCGCGTGGAAGGCGGCCCACGCGTCGGCGAGCCCGTCCCTCTGGCGGGCGAGCGCCTGGTCCTCGGTGGCCAGATAGGCCTCGAGCCCCTCCAGGGACTCCCGCACGAAGCGGAAGGCGACGTCGCGGCGCCCTCGACCCCAGTCGAACCGGCCCAGAGCAAGGCCCTGGGGCGGACCGCGCGGCCCAGAAGGGCCCGCACCCGCGTCCGGCTTCGCGGCAGACGCCCTCGCGTGGGCCTGGGGGCTCGGAGGCAGGACCTCCTCCGTGCTCGGTCCCCGGCCCCCTGTGCTTCCCCCCTCGGGCGGCACCTCCCGATCCGCCTCCGAGTCAGGGGCGTGAGGCCCGGCCCTTGCGTTTTCCTCCTCCCCCGCGGTGCCCGGTGGCGGCAGTGGAGTGCCCTCCCGGCGAGGCTTGGGAGGGCTCGGCGCCGACTCGGCACCCGCAGGAGCCTCTGGCTGCACCGGCGGGGTAGCTGCGCGGGGGGGAGAGGGCGCCCTCTCCACCTGCTCCTCCACCCGCTCTGCCTCGGGTGGCGGCACAGATGCGTCCGCCCGAGGAACCTCCCCCCGAGAGCCTGTAGGCCTCGAGGCCTCCGACGCCGCGGCCTCGCCGGCCTCGGCCCCCGGTGCGGTGTCAGGGGCGGCCCTCTTCACGTCAGCGGCCTTCCGAAGCCTGCGGCGCTTCGCAGGAGCGGGGCTGCTGAGGTAAAGGGAAGGTCGGTCAAGAAACAAGAGCAAGCAAGCTGGACCAGGAAAGGAAAGGGCAAAAGAATCTTACCTTGTCTTCTTGGCACGGGTGTCCACCCACGTCATGCCTGGCGAGCGCCACGAGGGCGCAGCCCGCGTCCCCGCCTGAGGGCCTCCTCGGCTTTCCTCTTGTGGGGAGCGCTCGGGGGCCCCCCGGCGGGCCTGTCGTGGGCCGCCTTAGTCCTCGGCTCGTAGCGCCCCGCCGCGGCCTCCTCGCTGTCGCCGGAGGAATGCTCGTCAGCCTCCTCCGCCGGGGGCGCAACGCCGGAAGAACTCGCCGCGCCCGCCGAGCTCCCTACTCCGGCAGAGGGCCCCGTCCTCGTCTCCGCGTCACCCTGCTCTGAGTCAGACGCGCTTGGCGACTCGGTAGTGCCCGCGGGCATGGGCTCCTCCTCCTCTTCATCCCCCGCCAGGCCTAGCGGGGTGAACGCGGGCGCCTGCGCCAGGGTGGCCCGGCGCCTGTCGGGGACTTCGAACAGAGGCCGTATCGCCACGTGAACTCTCTCGGGCACCTCCGGGTTGACGAAGAGGCCTCCCAGGATGGTCTCGACGACTGCGGGGCGGTGGTCGCTCAGGTGCAGCCGCAGCGGATCCGTAGGCCCTGAGTACGCCCACATCGGCTTCTTGTGCGCCTGCAGGGGGGCGATGCGGCGCCTCACAAACTCCGCCGCCACCAGCTGGCCGGTCAGGCCGTGCTCGCGAAGCGCCTTCAGGTGGCCCACGAGGTCGGCTATTGCGTGCCCCTCCAGGGAGCGCATGCTCCAGTGAGTGTTCTTCACCGGCGCCGCCTCGGGGACCTCAAGGAGGGAGCTCACCGAGGGAACGCGGATGAGGAACCACTTCTGCCTGAAGTCCTCCACCTTCTTCGACACCGCCGTCATAGGCTTGTCGCCATTCCAGGCCATGGGGATATAGACATCTCCCATGCCGTCTGCGATGCGGAAGGATACACAACCCGTCCGCTCCTTCCTCGCAGTATTCCGCAGAGCGTAGAAGCTTCGGAAGAGAGCGATGGAGGGCTTCACTCCCAAGTACGCCTCACACAAGAAGGCGAAGATGGAGAGGATGAGGATGGCGTTGGGGTGGAGGTGCAGAAGGTGGATCTGGTAGAACTCAAGAACGGCTTCGAAGAAGGGAGAGTAGGGCGGCACCAGCCCGGCGAAAAGAGTGTGGAGGAAGATGGGATAGTATCCGGCGGGAAAACGTCCGGTCCGCGCAGGCAGAATGGCGCTGGCGCCATGCTCGTTGTGCTTCCCGGCAACCAGGTGCTGGATCTTATCCAGCGCCGTCGCGTCGATGCGCGCCCCGACCAGAGCGGGGCCGAACTCCGCCTTTCCGTGCGCGCCATGGCGGGCCGAGGCCGCCGCCTTCTTGCCCTTGGATCCTCCCATTGTCGGAGAGGGACGGTGACGGGGGCTCGGAGGGCGGAAGGAGTTGGCCGGAAAAAGAAAGGTTTCGCCGGAGGTGGGAGTCTAAGGAGGCGGAGTGCCGATGGACTAGATGGACAAGACAGGACGGGGTAATGACTGCGGCGCGGACCAGCGCGCGACTTTTAACCCCGCCCGAGCAGTTACCGAGACACGATGATGATGAGCGTGGCGGGCGTGGTGGGCCCCCCCCACTACGCACGTTTCCGCCGGAGTAACCGAGACGCCGCAAGTCAACATCCACGTGACGCGTGTCCCACGACGCTTCGCCTGCTGTTTCGGGCCCGCAACGCTTCGCCTGCTGTTTTGGGCCCGCGACGCTTCGCCTAGTCCCAATGGGCCTCGGCGTGCCCATCGTGGGCCCGGGGGCTACTGTCGGCCCAGTGGATTCTAGGGTGTGCATAGCCCACCCTCCATGGGCCGTGCACGCGACAGCGTCTACAAAACGACTAAGGACCAAGCCAACCGCTTGGAGTGTGCCCCCCGAGGGAGAAACCCCTACGGGGGACCTGCGGCGCTGGAAGTGGCCTGAAGGGGGCTCCCCCCGAGGGCGTCCCGCCTGAGGGCTCCCTCCCCCTGCGGGGAGCCGGTCTGGCCTTCCCCTTGAGAGCCTCAGGCCCCAGAGGGGATACTTCGCGACGAAGGGAGCGCTGTAAAGCGCACATGGGCGCTGCAGCGCGCACATGGGCTCCGCTGCGACCGCAGGGTGACGCGCGCGACAGCGCGCACGACAGCAACGGCGTCACCATTGCCGTTCCCGTGATAAAAGGGGTCAACAAAGCTCTGCGTCCCCTGCGCCGCCAACAAAGCTTTCCTCTTTGGTGATAAAGCAGTTGGCCGGCGCAACGCTCCAACGACGACGTCACTGTGGGCACTCCCCACGGTCTCTGCCGCGCCTGCGAGCCGCTCTGCCAGGTCTGCAACTTGTCGGCCGCCGGGCGTCGCTTTAACACGGAAGAGCTGCGTCCAAGGACGGAGGAGACAGCTGTCCTGCCACGACGGCAGGCTTTACGACCATGGACCGGATCCATGGACAAGCGAGTAGTGGTGCACCCTGCTCCGCCGCCAGTCGCCATGTGGGAACCCTTCCACTGCGCGGGTCGCAGGGATGAGGCCCGGGGCGACTATTTAAGGAGAGGGGGCACTTCCGTAGTGAAGGATCCGGAATTCGATCCCAAGCTCGATAACATCTTCCACCTTCAGACTCTCTGAAGGCCCGGAGGCTAGTTGTACTGTAATCAACGCAGCGCAATTCAGACAAGCAGGAGTAGCGGTTTTACCTCACCCTGAGGGCCGTGAACCTGGGTAAGGGCCGGTGTCTCTCTCTCTGTCGTGCCGTTCCACCCCAAGCACCGCGAGCAACGTCGCGGCGTGCACCGAGGGTTGTTTGACCTCCGTGTTCAGTCCCCCTTCGAACCTCTCTTCGGGGGCAAGACTACCCCTGTTACGTGGGAGTCATTCTCCGACAATGTCACCTAGTTTGACATCATCCCGTATCTTACGATGACGGTGAAATATATCCTAGTGGATGGAGTGAGACTCGAACATTCGCGTAGCATGGGCCTTAAAAGTCTAAGAGATCTATTAAGGGACCACATACGCTCGGAAAACTGCTCAGTCCAATCACACTTGCAACTTCTGAAGTTGGCATATATTTCTATACCTATGTAGATTATGCAACAGTGCATTCATATGCGACTTTGCAAACTAACCATGTCTTTCTTCAAAATAAAGGACATCTCCTATATGAGATTTCTAGTTGAATGGGCCAGTGTAATAACTTGCATCATCGTAACCGTTTTACGGCAAGTTGTCTTTCCACTCTTACCCTTTACTAGAAAACATATTTTCAGTTCTCACAGACACTAAAAAATATACTTAACGTTTGTTCATTGATCCACACAAGGATCACTCTAGAACCCGTTCTTCAACCAAGAACTTGGGCCACACTAAGTCGAGCTTTCAATCTGATAGCATCTATGTCTGATACATAGAGAATGTCGAACATCATTTGCTATCACTGAAAATGCCAAGATAAACTTAATATTTCACCTAGTCATACAAGCAAGAACAATTTTCTTCGCTTGTTCTATTCTGAAACACTTCAGAATCTCAACTTAGGAAATATTCCGACCTAATGTTATTAAGCCCCTTACGATCTATACAATTATAGATTGGATGCCTAATACTCCTAACTTCTTTCATAGAAAATTTAATCACTTAAATAATCCTTTACACTCTACTAGAGGATTGTGTCATTCAATATGTCGTTACATACAAAATCACGAATGACACCTAGCTCCCACTCAAATATGCCTTCCGCATATAAGATCAAGGAAAACTACTTAGCTCCCACTCAAATATGCCTTCCGCATATAAGATCAAGAAAAGCTACTTTGCTCCCACTCACTTCTTTGCAAATGCAAGTCTCTTCAACTATTTTGGACAACTCCAAAATCCTTTGATCACATCATCAAAGTGAAGATTCCAGCTCCGATATGCTTGCTTCAGCCCATGAATGGACAACTGAAGTTTGCATACATGTTTAGCATCCTCAGGATCACCAAACCATTATTGTACTGATTACAACTCTTTCTTAATGACACTATTAAGAAACATGGTTTTCTTATCCATCTATCAATTTCTCATTCGAAATTATAGTAATTGCTAAACGACCCAGAATAGATTTAGGCTTCGCCACCTGAGACAAAATCTCATTGTGGTCAACTTTTGAATCTGTCGGAACTGATTCACGACAAATCGATCCTTATCAGTGTCTACTCTCTCATAAAATTCCATATTCTATTAACATCCTAGATGTCATCAAGAAGATCTCCCAAGTCAATACCTGGTAATCGTACATGGATTTTATTTCGGATCATATATGACTCACAGCCATTTCTCGGACTTAGGTCTACCATCTCTTCTTCGTAGTTTGTAGGTCTGTCATATTCCAATAATATGACCTTCATAACAAGATTGTCGTAACACACAGTGTGGAACACAACCTCGTACGCCTACGTTCTTAGTATGAGCTCAGAGCAGCATGATCTTGTATCATCAGCTTCTTTCAAGCTATGGAGCATGACACCGAAAACACTTTCAGTTGCGCCACTCTTATGTCTGGAGAGAAAGTTCATCAACTTTTCCTTGCTCTACTTTCTTTCTCACTTATACCCTTGGACAAGAAACTATTTCTTTCGCAAGGTATATCCCGGCAACGATTTTGCCTATGTCGTGAGACATGTACCCAACTAACTCTTTAGGTACACTACAAAGATTAATCCATTTTAGGTTTGATCACATCAAAACACTAAATTGCTGAAACGACAATCTAGGCTAAAAGCCATGCCATCACTAATATGGTATTGTCTCCATGGATTTAAATGGTTTCCCTATTATCTAACGTGAGTGTTACGTTTCTACCATACGGCTCTAATGATCACAATAATTCGGTAAGAGATTTATTTACCACACACTATCCGATAGGGTGCGATTACGACGTCCTAACATACCATAACACTATGGTGTTCCATGCGACGTAATTTGTGGAACTCTTCTCACAAGTCTTCCAATGATATGCCAACATTATATCTCAAATCTTCATTTCCTCGATCTGTATCGCGGGAATTTGATTTTCTTGTTAAATTTATTTCCTACTTCATTCTGAACTTGTTTGATCGAATCAAAATTTCCAGACTAACATTCCCTGAGTGGATATTCATATATCTACTCGGAATATTCATGAAGTCTATGAAATAAACACTTCCACTTTACGTTAAAGTACTTCATTGATTCACATACACCCATATGCATGATTCAACAAGTTATACTCAAAACGTTCAGTGAAGTTTACGAAATAAAGATCTCCACTACCCGTCAATTACTTCATTGAACCACATACATCTATATGCATGACTATCAATAAGTTATATGCCCGTTTTCCGAAAACGGTGTCTTAGTTATTTTGCAAGTGTCAAAAGATCAAATCTAAGGACTTGTAGATCCATCCGGTATGGAGCTAATTCATTGACTATAACATTGACATGAATTAAACGGTAGTGCCACACAAATGTGGTGTCTTTATTAAGTTTGTATCCTTTGGCATTAATATTATGAATGTGGGAGCTTCTACCATCTAAATTCAAATCGGCATATGATCATTACTTCATAAATATAGGACAACAAATTTGTCACTAATATATATGAACAGTTGTCTCGCTAGAGGAGACACACTTATAACGATCATACTAACAGGCGATCATAAAGAATTTATTCAAATGGTAGATCTAGAGGGAGAGTGTCTATGGCCATCACAACAATTTGTCTGCCATTATCAACACGCAATGTCGCCTCATCCTTTCAAGCCACTCAAGCAGTAAACCTGGTTTTCATAAAACATGACTAGTATCAAAACTTAGTCACTACTGCGAGTACTTGCTTAGCTAAAACATTCATAACATGTATATCATATATACACCATCATCATTGATGACTTCCGGCGATCTGTTTCATCTTCTTGATACTTCCAACGTAATCAAGAACCATGAAGGTGAACGATTCCCCTTGCATGACATAGTCTATGACATAGCATTTGCACTTGGCAACGTCGTCTGTCATCCAGTGATCGAGCTGAGCGAGGCGTCTCAATGTTCATCAAGTATGACCATATGTCATCAAGTATGACTGCCACGTGCTCCTTCAATGTGTATATTCTCTTCCATCTTGGTTGAGAAGACAATCAGTCAACGTACTGATAAACTTCATCAACCCAACTTTAGGGGTACCCCGAGTTTAGCGACCATCTCATATGTTCGCGATCTAATAACTCGTACCCACCGTTGGTTCTCTATGGCAGAGATCATAGCATACACTGGACTATGATGATATCATCCGCACAAAACCTGATAATCCAAATTATCTTTTGTTAGCGGAATCTCCGGGTTTATCTCCTAGCGGGTATTGTATCACAAAGAGCTAACGGTTTAAACAAGGAGTATCCTCAAGCTAAAGTATAAAACTATGAAGTTTGGACCCAACCTTTTAAGTTTCTCAATCGCAGGAATGCGCCTAATTTTAAAAGATGCTATTACAATGGTTAATATCTACAAAGGTTTGCAAAACAGACTTTGTTCATTATATTTTGAGTTCTAGTATTTTAGAAAATAACTATCCGAACTCCTACTCAAACGAACATCCCTCCTGGTCGTTTAAGCGATTACACGACCCCCATCCATTGCACAACCCCTCATCGTCAGAGCCGGCAGCACAACTTCAAGGGTAGACAATTGTCAATCACAACAACTCTGTGACTCATGCTCGACCTTTCGGCCTCCGTGTTCCGAGGCCATATCTGCATATGCTAGGCTCGCCACAATAACCTCCACGTAACGCTTGTGCAACATGGCTTACACCCACTGTATGCGAACGACGATATGTTTGACACCCGATCGTCACGGCCTGCCTCATAACGTAGAACTTTCTTGGTGGTGCTCGTTGGAGGAAGAACACTAGTGGTATTTTTGAAGGGATCATCTTATATTTCTACCGCCGTGTAACTAATATATTCTAATATATATAATCACACAATATAAGATGCACACAAAACATCAAATGTAATGCGATGTGATATAGTCCATTGCGCCATGGTCTTCTTGGCGCCCGCAGTTCATAAACAATTTAATAAACCTACCTTGACCATATCACATTGCCCCCTGCAAAATAAAGTTAGACGCTTCTACTTTATCTTTTGCATATTTTACGTGGCTTGGGGCTGTCGTAAAAAGAACCGCTTCTTACCTACGAACTTATGACCACAACAACGATCCAATAATTGCATGTTTAAGCATCCCTTTCGGGCCCTCCATTGAAAATGCAAGACCAACTAAAGAGAGAGAGACAGACACCCGCCAGCCACAGATACGGTACAAGCCGTATGTCAGTAGTGGAACCAGTCTCGCGTAAGCGTACGCGTAAAGTCGGTCCGGGCCGCTTCATCAACTCGATGCCGCTGGAATCACAAGTGCACGCTAGAGGGTAGCAAATAACAGGAACGGTGCCCCCGTGTAGAACACGGGTTCTAACAGCGTACAGCTATATCTACGATAGATCGGCTCTGATACCACTGAAGGGGATCGCATGCAGAAAACAAAAAATTTCCTACGAACGATATCCTTAAACTAGCCAGGATCTATACTATGCAGATATAGAAATACGGCGGAGATCGGAATACATACCCTTGTAGACCGAATAGCGGGGATTACGCTCCCGCACAAGCGTTGATGACGAAGACGACGTAGCCGACCTCTAGGTCGCGAAGAACTCGGCGCGACGAAGGCGATGAAGATGACCTCGAGGTCGGGTGGAGGAAGTAGGCCTCCGAGTACCGCTAGCGCAGCACCTCGCAGGGTGTTACACACATACGGTGGAGACGACGGCCTCCGAAGCTCCAGTCCAGTACGAGCAGCGGAAGACTTGGACCGGAACACCAGCAGCGCGGCAGCGGGCTATGGTGGAGAGATCCCCTCTCAACTCGGCGCAACTCCGACAAAGGGAATCACGTTATCGAGGAGAGAAAGAGAATTAATTGGTTGAATTAAAAGGCCAGGGGTGCCCCTCTATATAAAGGGGCAAGGAGGCTGCCAACCTTGCCAGTCGGGCGGTGTGGGACTATCCCACACCAGCCACGACCCTTGCAAGGTGCGCCGGCCCTAGGTGGGCCCCTTGTGGCCCTCCTAGGCCGGCCGAACCAGCCCTCCTCCCTTGGGGGGAAGCTTCCCCCCCTTCATGGGCCTTCTTTCCACTAGAAGGCCCATTTAGGGAAATCAGCCATTAAAAATTCGAAAATAAATATATAAAATCATATTTAAATATTAATTACACTAATTAATATCAAACATATTATATATAATTTATTCTAGCTCCGAAAACTATTTCGTCGCTGCCCGATCTCCATCGGACCATTCCCGGGACGTTCCCGGTGATCTCTTTCCTTTCCGGTTGTCTTGTCGAAACCCCTTAAGTGTGTTACCCTAGCGGTTCGATATAATAACAGACATGATCGAGACTCCTCTCCGATCAATGATTAACTCGTAGGCCTGGACCCCATGAATTAACCCCTGTGATATAACGAATGACTTTCATCTATCAAACCTGGACGTCTAGTCTTAAACCTTTTGCCATTGCGATACTTAGTGTGTCCGAGCATCGTTCATAGATATCTCCATACCTAGCATGATCTCGTTACCGACAACACTATCTTCTACTCGTCTATGATATTATGTCAGCTGGTGACCTAGTCACATGTTTGCAAACTCATTTGACATAATCTCACCGAGTGGGCCCTAGAGTATCTATCCGGCTATGCGGACTGACAAATCCCGCTCTTGACCCCTCGTCTCAACTACCCCTTTCCGATACCCAAAAGTATCACCGTTATTGTCACACTTTATAAGACATGACGTTTGGTGCGATCAAAGTATCTTCCAGGAATAACAATAAGAGTTGGTCTCACGGTCAAAGGCGTAATGACTACGTCCTACAAATTATGGGTAAGTCCATCACATCGTTCCACCTAACGATATGACTCCATTGCCGACAGACGCCATGTCTCATGATCGGGAAACCTCGATCATCAATCGCGCAATGAAACTAGTCTCAGCAGAGGCAACTAGGGACCTGGTTGTTTATCTACCACACGTGTATTAATGTTTCCGCTTAATACAGTTATAGCATGGTATAAAACATATAATGAACAATTGGAATATGACTAATAAACTATCTTTATTAAGTGCCTCTAGGGCATATTCCTTTCAATAAAGACCATCTTGATCATGATAGGCAGCTCACAAGATCTAAACATGATGGCACAATAGGAGAAGACAACCATCTAGCTACTGCTATGGACCCGTAGTCCAAGGATGAACTACTCACGCATCAGTCCGGAGGCGGGCATGGTGATGTAGAGCCCTCTGGTGATGATTCCCCTCTCCGGCAGGGTGTCGGGAAGAGCTTCTGAACCCTCCCGAACTAGGGTTGACGACGGCGGTGGCTCCGTTAGGTTTTGTGGAAAAGTGTTCGGGTGCCTGGTCTTAGGTTTTCGGGGGGTTGAAGTAGGCGAAAGGGCGAAGCCGGTGGAGGCCCAAGGGCCCGTCACGCGGTGTCGACGCGGCAGAGGGGGGATCCGCGCCCCCTCCTTGTGACGGTGCCTCGGTGCCCTCCTTCGTCTCCTCTTCGGACTTCTGGAACGTGTCGGAAAAAATAGGGACTTTGGTATAAAAATTGTCCAATTCCGAGAATATTTCCTTAAGTAGTTTTCTGAAACCAAAAACAACAGAAAACAGGGAACTGGCACTGTGGCATCTTGTTAATAGGTTAGTCCCAGAAAATGCGTAAAACCATATAAAAAATATATAAAACATGTAGCAATTGGTATAATATAAGCATGGAACATAAGAAATTATAGATACGTTTGAGACGTATCATTCTCCCCCGAGGCTGAGGGCTCTACCGGTAGCTATGTGGTTTATATCTCTCTCCCATGTGATCTTTATGTGATCATGAGCTTTGTAATCTAGTTGAATATGTGATGTTACTCTTTATCTATTATGCACTCTAGAGGTTACTTTATTATGAACTCCGGGGTTATTCACGATTGTAAAGGTGACAATATGTGCACCGTGTGTGATTCCTTTATGACGTTGTGGTGTTAGTTTACTCTGACTTTGAGGGTGCTCTTGTAGCCCTACACAGTGAATGGTGTTTATCATCCAACAAGAGAGTGTTTGAGAGTAGTATTTATTATTCAGCTTTGATGTCATTGTTGAGAATGTCCACTAGTGAAAGTATGATCCCTAGGCCTTGTTTCTAAGCATTGAAACACCGTTTACAACCAGTTCTGCTACATGTTTGCTTGCTGCCATTTTTATTTCAGATTGCAATTACTACTTAAAATCATCCATATTACTTGTATTTCACTATCTCTTTGCCGAACTAGTGCACCTATACATCTGACAAGTGTATTGGGTGTGTTGGGGACATAAGAGACTTCTTGTATCTTAATTGCAGGGTTGCTTGAGAGGGATATCTTTGACCTCTACCGCCTTGAGTTCGATAAACCTTGGGTGATTCAATTAAGGGAAACTTGCTGCTGTCCTACAAACCTCTGCTCTTGGAGGCCCAACACTGTCTACAAGAATATAAGTGTGCGTAGACATCAAGCTATTTTCTGGCGCCGTTGCCTGGGAGGTAAGGTAAAAGGTACTCACATCCTCTGGCTACTAAGCTATTTTCTGGCGCCGTTGCCGGGGAGGTAAGCGTTGGAAGGTATCTCCTTTAGATCCTGCAGTTAAATCTTTTTGTTTGTTGTTTTTATTTTCACTAGTTAGGCCTAATGGTAAACAACAAAAAAATTAGAGAGCTCTATGAAATTTATCTTGAGTTAGGACATGATGTGTTTGAAGAGAAAATTAAAAAACCTATGGAACTTTATTTGCATGCTAGTAGCAATGTTATTAGTATGAATTCTTTGAACACCATTATTGCTAATGCTATGGAAAATTCTAAGCTTGGGGAAGCTGGTTTTGATGACCATGATATTTTTAGTCCCCCAAGCACGGAGGAGAAAATTTACTTTGATGATACTATACCTCCAATATATGATGTTTACAATGATGAATATGATATTTTCAGTCCATCTACTATTGAGGATAAAATTAATTATGATTACAATATGCCTCCTATATTTGATAATTATGGTGATGAGAATAATAATGATAGCTATTTTGTTGAATTTGCTCCCACTACAATTAATAAGAATGCCTATGCTTATGTGGAGAGTAATAATTATTTCATGCATGTGGCTCATGATAAGAATGTTTTATGTGATAGTTATATTGTTAATTTTATTCATGATGCTACTAGTGAACTTATTAATGATAATGAGGAGTGTTGCTTAAACATGCTATATGATAATGCTTTAGATGATGGTCCTATGCTTATTGATAATCCTCTATGTTTAGAAGTTGTTACTTATTTATGTGAGGATAAAAATGATATAATTGCTGCTTGTGATAGTACTCTTACTCATGAGAGTCCTACTTTGTTCTTGAATTCTCCTAATTACACCATGGAGGAGAAATTTGCTTATGTTGAGAAATACTTATGTGGTTTGCAATTGTCTCTAGTTCCAAATCTTTGTTGCAACCATGATCTTAAACTTGATATTGATCTTAATAACTATTTTGAAAGAGGGAAGCATGCTAATGAATTCCAAAATAAATTTAATGATCCTCTTTATGTGCCTATGTTATCTAAATTGAATGACTCTTGTAGTTATATGCTTTAATTTATTTCTACTACTGAAAGTAATTATGAGAGAGGGAAACATAGTTTTATGCATCTCAACAATATTAAGTTTCCCTTCTTTATGTTGAAAATTTTGAAGTTGCACTTGTTTTGCTCTCTTATGTTTGTTGCTTTGTGCTTTCATGACTTGTTTCTTTACAAGATTCCTTTGCATAGGAAGTGGGTTAGACTTAAATGTGTTTTATATTTACCTCTTGATGCTCTCCTTTGTTTTTCAACTCTCATTTTTATGAGAGCATCATAAAAATCTCCTTGCCCAGCTAAAAGGCTTTAAAGAAAAGCGCTTATGGGAGACAACCCATTTTTTATTTCAGTTATTTTTCTTTTATTTGAGTCAAGGAGCATGCTTACCTCTGTAACAACACTTTTGTATCTTTATTTTATTGCATAGTTGTGCCAAGTTAAGTCTCTAGTAGAAAGTTGATGCTAGATTTGGATTTCTGCGCAGGAACAGTTTTTCTGCTGTCCACCGTTAAATTCATAACTCTTCGCAGAAAAATCAAAATGACCTAGGATTGTTTGTGCGTGATCCTCAGATATGTATGCAACTTTCATTAGTTTTGAGTTTTCTGATTTGAGCAAGTTAAGTGCCTCGAAAAAATTCGTCTTTATGGACTCTTCTATTTTTGACAGATTCTGCCATTTATTTTGCATTGGTTCTTTTGCTGTTTTTGAATGGATCTTTTTGTTCCATAAAATTCCAGTGGCTGCAGCTAATGTCCAGTACCATGATAATGATTGTCTCCATGCAGAATATGAGAATTTTTGATTATGCACTAACCCTCTAATGAAGTTTACTTTGAGTTTGGTGTGGAGGAAGTTTTCAAGGATCAAGAGAGAGGATGATATGATGCGATTAAGAAGATGAAAGAGCCTAAGCTTGGGGATGCCCCCGTGGGTCACCCAAGCATATTTCAAGAAGACTCAAGCGTCAAAGCTTGGGGATGCCCAAGGCATCCCCTTCTTCATCAACAACTTATCAGGTTATCTCTAGTGAAACTATATTTTAATTCCGCCACATCTTATGTGCTTTACTTGGAGCGTCTGTTTGTTTTTATTTTTGCTTTGTTATTTTATTTCTCTGAATAAAATGGATCCTAGCATTCTTGTGTGGGAGAGAGACACGCTCCGCTTTTTCATTTAAATACTCCTATTCTTCACTTATATTTGTTGAGTATTCTTCTATAGCTACTACAATACTTTTAGCTCTTGTTTTTCATGCACCTCTTGTTTAGAGCTGTTAGTTCTCATATGTTATACTCTCTTGCTTCATTGTTAAATACTTGGAGAGTTTATGTTTAAATAAATTTATTGGTGTGGTTGGAAACAGAAAATGCTAAATGTGGTAAATGGTATACAGAAAAGAAACATGCTCTTATGAATTGTTATCTTGCATGTTGTGGTACTTGGCAATTGTTTTGAGCTCTCAAGTAGATCATGCTTAAGCTTTTGCATCATGTAGTTAAAAGCCATTAATGGAGAACTACCGTAGAGCTTGTTGAAATTTGGTTTGCATGTTTGGTATCTCTAAGGTCTAGATATTTTCTAGTAAAAGTGTTTGAGCAACAAGGAAGACAATGTAGAGTTTTATAATGCTTGCAATATGTTTTTATATACGTCTTGTTGTCGTAGTTTATACTTGTGTTTGCTTCAAACAACCTTGCTAGCCAAAGCCTTGTACTGAGAGGGAATGCTTCTCGTGCATCCAGAACCTTGAGCCAAAACCCATGCCATTTGTGTCCACCGTACCTACCTACTACATGGTATTACCTGCCATTCCAAGCAAATACTTCGTGTGCTATCTTTTATTCAAAATTTATTATCCCTTATTTGTGTCAATGTTAAATAGCTCATGAGGAAGTAGTAGTTGGGTTTGTTATCTTCCATGCTAATTAAGTAACCCTCGACTTGCATGCTTCATCTGCTCGTCATTAATATTGCAAAGAGCTGGTTAGACCACTATAATATCAAAAGTTTTGAGAAAGTTAAAAATAGACACTCCTCCATGGTATGAGATTGATTGGTGGGTACCCGAGGATTCGGTTAGCCATGGTTTGTGAAAGCAAAGGTTGGGAGGAGTGTCTAGTTATATAAATAAGGTGCATATTATAAATGCTTGTTACTAAATAATTCGGAACCGCTCTCAACTTGCTTAGTATGGAAGATAACAAGAACTCTATTGCCATTCGTTGACAATGACAAACACCACTCAAAAACTTACTTTTATGCTCTCTATATGATTTCAAAAAACCTATAAAACTAAGAAGCTCTAGCACATGTTTGTATCCCTGCTTCCCTCTGCGAAGGGCCTATCTTTTACTTTATGTTGAGTCAGTTTACCTACTTCTTTCTATCCCCGAAGCAAACACTTGTGTGAACTGTGTGCAACAATTCTTATATGCTTACTTATTGCACTTGTTATATTTATTTGTGTTGACAACTATCTATATGATATACATGTTCAAAGTTGAAAGCTAATGCTGAAACTTATATCTTCCTTTGTGTTGCTTCAATGCTCTTTTACTTAGAGAATATTGCTTTATGAGTTAACTCTTATGTAAATCTTTTTGATGCTTTTTTGAAAGTACTATTTATGAAAAGTTTTTACTTATATGATGTACTTGTTTACTCCTTGTCTATTTGTTAGCAAACTATAGATCATTGCTTTGAGTCACTTCATTCATAACATGAGCCTTACAATATTATATGATCAAGATTATGTGAAAGCATGTCACTTCATTCATAACGTGAGTAGTTCTCCCCCGAGGCTGAGGGCTCTACCGGTAGCTATGTGGTTTATATCTCTCTCCCATGTGATCTTTATGTGATCATGAGCTTTGTAATCTAGTTGAATATGTGATGTTACTCTTTATCTATTATGCACTCTAGAGGTTACTTTATTATGAACTCCGGGGTTATTCACGGTTGTAAAGGTGACAATATGTGCACCGTGTGTGATTCCTTTATGACGTTGTGGTGTTAGTTTACTCTGACTTTGAGGGTGCTCTTGTAGCCCTACACAGTGAATGGTGTTTATCATCCAACAAAAGAGTGTTTGAGAGTAGTATTTATTATTCAGCTTTGATGTCATTGTTGAGAATGTCCACTAGTGAAAGTATGATCCCTAGGCCTTGTTTCTAAGCATTGAAACACCGTTTACAACCAGTTCTGCTACATGTTTGCTTGCTGCCATTTTTATTTCAGATTGCAATTACTACTTAAAATCATCCATATTACTTGTATTTCACTATCTCTTTGCCGAACTAGTGCACCTATACATCTGACAAGTGTATTGGGTGTGTTGGGGACATAAGAGACTTCTTGTATCTTAATTGCAGGGTTGCTTGAGAGGGATATCTTTGACCTCTACCGCCTTGAGTTCGATAAACCTTGGGTGATTCAATTAAGGGAAACTTGCTGCTGTCCTACAAACCTCTGCTCTTGGAGGCCCAACACTGTCTACAAGAATATAAGTGTGCGTAGACATCACCCCCATAAGCATTTGTTGCTTTGTTGGAATTTGAGAGTGAAGCACTTGAGCACTTTGTGTGCTCTTGCCATTGCATATTGCATCGGTTTGAGCCCTCCACGAGGATCCGCGGTGGTGAAATTCGTGAGCTTGTTACTCTTGGGTCATTGGACCCTAGACGCCTTTTGTGGCCGACCTTTTGTGGTCAATGATGCATGTAAAATGCATACATGAACTTTGCATTGTATTACTTATATTTCATTCATATTTGCATCATATAAGGGTTATATCTATGTTTTATGATGTTTTAGGGAATATTTCACAGTTTTCCTATTTATTTGGAATTAACCCTGCAGTGTCAGAAAACCCCTTTTTCTATATTTTGATGTTTCAGGGACCCAAACGACGTCCAAATGATCTGAAACTTCGCGAACATCAGTTTTTGGAAGGAACAAAGCGTAGGAGCGAAGGAAGCGCAAAAGTGAAAACCCGAGGAGGAAAAGAGGGGGGGGGGGGGGGGGGCACGCGGCCAGATTCCTTGGCCGCGTGGGGCCCACCAACTTCCCCCTCGAGCCTCCGATGCCGTCGATCTTCGTCCCCGTGGCTTCGTCTTGACCTAAAAACGCCTATAAAAATAGTCTCTCGAGCCCTTTCGGAGGGAGCGCCGCAAAAACACAGAAACCACGAAACAGAGACCTAGAGCTGCAGATTGGAGGGGGAAAACTCCGGCGGGGCGCTGCCGGTGTGGTCTCCACCTTCTCCAACGACTTCTCCACCGTCTCCATGATGAAGAGGGAGTAGTCCACCCCTGGACTTTGGGTTTGTGGAAGTAACTTATGTATCTCTCCTCTCTCTTGAGCTTCACTAATTAGTGCCATATGAGCTGCTGCGCATGATTATGGTCATAAATGTGATACCTTTGTGGTGGATCTCTTAATTTGATATATGTTATGATTGAAGGAGATATGCCCTAGAGGCAATTCATAAAGAGTATTTCTTTATCATATCTCGTTTGTTCATAATACGTTTTTGTGTCATGCTATAACCGTATTAAGCGGAAACATTAATACGGGTGTGATGCGTAAACAACCAGGTTCCTAGTAGCCTCTACTAAGACTAGTTTCGTTGCGCGATCGATGATCGAGGTTTTCCGATCATAGGGCATGGCGCCGGTCGGCAATGGAAATCATATCGTTGGAGAACGATGTGATGGACATACCCATATTTGTAGGACGTAGTCATTACGCCTTTGACCGTGAGACCAACTCTTATTGTTATTCCTGAAAGATACTTTGATTGCACCAAACGTCGTATCTTAATTAGTATGACAATAACGGTGATACTTTTGGGTATCGGAAAGGAGTAGTTGAGACGAGGGGTCAAGAGCGGGATTTGCCAGTCCGCATAGCAGGATAGATACTCTAGGGCCCACTCGGTGAGATTATGTCTAATGAGCTTGCAAGCATGTGACTAGGTCACGGAGACATGAAATCATAGACGAGTAGAAGATAGCGTTGTCGGTAACGAGGTCAGCTAGATATGGAGATATCTATGAACGACGCTCGGACACGCTAAGTATCGCTATGGCAAAAGGTTTAAGACTTTACGTTCAGGTTTGATAGATGAAAGTCATTCGTTATATCACAGGGATTAATTCATGCGGTCCAGGCCTACGAGTTAGTCGTTGATCAGAGAGGAGTCTCGATCATACCTGTTATTATATCGAACCGCTAGGGTAACACACTTAAGGGGTTTCGACAAGACAACCGGAAAGGAAAGAGATCACCGGGAACGTCCCGAGAGAGATCCGATGGAGATCGGGCAGCGACGAAATAGTTTTCGGAGCTAGAATAAATTATATATAATATGTTTGATATTAATTAGTGTAATTAATGTCTAAATATGATTTTATATATTTATTTTCGAATTTATTTAGGCTGATTTCTCTAAATGGGCCTTCTGGTCGAAAGAAGGCCCAAGAGGGGAAAATTCCCTAGGGGAATTCGGTGGGGGCCAAGGTGGCCGGCCTAGGTGGGCCACAAGGGGCCCACCAGGTGGCCGGCACAGCCATAGCCGCACCAGGCATGTGGGATTAGTCCCACATTGCCTGGCTGGCAAGTTAGCTCCCCCCCGGGAGCCTATATAAGAAGGGGCACCCCTGGCCTTTTAATTCATCCAATTAATTCCCAATTCTCTCTCGATTTCGTGATTCCCTTTGTCGGAGTTGCGCCGAGTTGAGAGGGGGATCTCTTCCACCATAGCCCGCTGCCGCGCTGCTGGTGTTCCGGTCCAAGTCTTCCGCTGCTCGTCCTGGACTGGAGCTTCGGAGGCCGTCGTCTCCACCGTACGTGTGTAACGCCCTGCGAGGTGCTGCGCTAGCGGTGCTGGGAGGTCTGCTTCCTCTACACGACCTTGAGGTCGGCTTCGTCGGTCTTCATCGACAACGTTTGTGCGGGAACGTAATCCCCGCTTTCGGTCTACAAGGGTATGTATTCCGATCTCCGTTCGTACTACTATATCTGCATAGAATAGATCTTGGCATGTTTTAAGGATATCGTTGCTAGGAATTTTTTTGTTTTCTGCACACGATCCCCTTCAATGATGATTGCAATTGTTATATCTTTGTTATGGAAGTAGGTGCATATTATGTACCCCGTTCTTGTTTATGTGTTTTGCTCCAACATATGTATGAGGGCGTGTGAGGGGGGAACGTGTGCATTAGTTGGAGTAACGGGGGGTGGTGAGTGCGGTGAAAGTGACAGAAGTTCCGCGATCCACTTGTGTATTTTACCTTACTTTGTTGCCTCACTAGAGATAAAAAGGAATACCATGCTACCGGGGATATGGGTGACCATGCCATTTTCTCCATGACTAGATCTAGCATGTTCTTATTCTAACTTCATATCATAGAACTTAAAGCTATACTCTGTTTACCTTATTTACTGAGGTGTTATGATTTAGTTCGCATCTTGGTGGAGTATAAGAGAGGTTAATAACCAAAAGATCTCTATGTTAGGATGTGATGCCCATATTATTAATAACTTATCTTGTTGCAATCTCATATATCAATTCCTATGTTCCATTATCTACCACTATATAAAAGAGAGAGTGCATTTGTGAAACCATGAACCCCAGACCATTTTTAATCATAAGAAACACCTCTCCAACACTTTATTAGCACTTTACATTTTCTGCCATTTAAAAATCCGAAAATACAAAAACAGTTTTACATCTTGCAAACACCATACAAAACACAAAAACATCATCCATTATCATTTATACCATCCTTGCATATTTATTTATCATCATTGCATATTTATTTCTATTTTGCATTTGTTATTTCAATATCTTTTACTTACACCTTGTGCTTGACAACCACTTGGTGAGGTTGATGGCACAAAGCAATTTACTTTGTTTTGTAGGTTTCATAAAGAAGGATAAGGAGACAACAACTTTTGGTTCATTTCCCCGAGAGTTCGATATTAAACCCTCGAGTCACCCTCGTGGGGAAACTAGTCTTTCCCTTACTATACACTTTGCACTTGGAGTCTCAACCTAACCCATATTCTTTTGATGCAGGTGTTGATACAGAGATATCAAGACTATCTTCTGGAACTATCATCATCGTCAAGGGCTATCAAGACTATTTTCTAGCGCCGTTGCCGGGGAAGTGAGCAAGTAAAGAGTTGTCCCACAAGTCTTCATCAACTGTGCAAGATCTTCTGGTGCTGTTGCTGAACAAGTGCAAAGGATATCTCACAACAAAGTCAACATCACCAACGTGTGCAAACACCTAAGCTTGGGGAGGTTGCACCTACGTGAGCATCATCTTACCCATCTTTTTACCTTCAAAGCATTTTATTTTGTTTTGTTTTTGTCATTTTTATTTTTGGTTTCATATTTTATTTTCAGTTTTGCATTTTGTTTTGCATTTCTTATTTCAGTTTGCATTATTTAGTGTCATTTTATTTTCATTTTTGCATTAAAAATTAAAAATACATAAAAACTGGTGTTGCTTTTAATATGTGTGATAAGCTATGGAGGAAGGATATGTCAAAACTATTGGAGCTTACTATGAATATCAATCTACCAAAGAAGGAAATAGAATACTTGAATTGCTTGAACATCTTGATGATATTGCTACTGACTTTTGTGTATTACATGATATAACTTGCTGCACTAGAAAAGACTATAAACACTCTCACTATCAATGCAAACATAATAGTGATCCTTGATACGTCCAAAACGTATCTACTTTCCCGAACACTTTTTCTATTGTTTTGCCTCTAATTTGTGTGTTTTGAATGCAACAAACACGGACTAACGCTGTTTTCAGCAGAATTGCCCTGGTGTCTTGTTTTTGTGCAGAAATTCAACTTTAGGGAAAAATACCAGAAAATATACAAAAGTCCCTATTTTCCCCGGAGACTAACGGAGCCAGAAGACGAGACGTAGACGAGCCACGAGGGGCCCACACCACATGGTGGCGCGGCAGGCCCCTGGCAGCGCCACCACATGGTGTGGCCGCCTCGGTCATGCCCTCGTGTCCCCCTCTCGGATATAAGCCCCCTCTGACCTAAAACCGAGGACACCCCTATCACTTTTCCCAAAAACACATCCGGTGTTTTATGTCATTGTTGCAACTTGTTATGCTTAATGCTTGTAACTAGGTCCCGAGTGCCATCATTTCAGATCTGAACATGTTATTGTATCATGAGGATAATTATTGTTTTAAGATCATATCTACAAGTTGTATGCACATATTATTGTCTGGAACCCGAGGCCCCAAAGTGACAATAATTGGGACAACCGGAGGGGATGGCTGTGATGTGAGGATCACATGTGTTCACGGAGTGTTAATGCTTTGCTCCGGTACTTTATTAAAAGGAGTACCTTAATTACCATTAGTTGTTTCCCTTGAGGCCCCGCTGCAAACGGGCTGGTAGGACAAAAGATGATGTGCAAGTTTCTCATTGCGAGCATGCACAACTAAATAGGAACACATGCGTATGGTCAATTAATACTTGGATGCTTTATCTTATTTATCTGCAAATGCCTATGTCTTGTTATTACATGAATTATCTTATCCATGCAATGCCCGTACATCCGTCCCTATGCCTATAGTATTTTAATCCTGCTGTCTACTATAATCACTACTGCTGTCTTTATTCTACTGCTGCTATTATTTCACTACTGCTACTGCTATAAAACTGTTGCTACTAATAACCTGTCTCGAGTAAGTCTATTCACAGGTGCAGCTGAACTGACAATTCATCTGTTAAGGCTTATAAATATCCTTTGGCTCCCCTTGTGTCGAATCAATAAATTTGGGTTTTACTTTCCTCGAAGACTGTTGCGATCCCCTATACTTGTGAGTCATCAAGACTATTTTCTGGCGCTGTTGCCGGGCAACGTAGCTTTATTTATAAGTTCACCTGAGTGTGATATTGTTCGCTGAATTTATTCATCATGGGAAGAGCTGGTGATGAAAGGGTTCGTGTCATACCATCCACTACAAGAAAAGGTAGAACTCTGAGTACCGCTGCTGCTCTTGATTTACCGTCCGCTTTGAGTAAGCTTATTACACCACCACAGGCTTCACGCACTGTTACTCCTACTGAATCTGAAATTACTTATGATGATGCTTCTACTGTTCTTGATGAAACTGGTTCATTAGGTCCCTTTTTAGATGCTACAATTGCTTGATCTAAACAACTTGAAAATGCTGAAATTCCTAATCAAAATGCTAATACTCCTGTTAATTCACCTGAGTTCACCAGTAATGTTGATGATGATCTTGATGAAATATATGTGGAACTTAATGATGACTTTATTGATGAAATTAATGCTACCACTGGTGCAAGTAATGTTAAATATCTTCTCGCAAAACATGCTGTTAGATATAAATTATCTCCCGATGCTAAATTTGCTACATCTCCCATAAACATTAAAGATAAAGATTATGATTTCTCTGTTGATTTAGCACACATAGCTATTGTTGAGAAAGAACCTTTCTGTGGAACTGAAAAAGAAAGTGTTGTAGAACATATGAATGAGTGATACCCACAAGTATAGGGGATCGTTGAAATCTTCGATGTGTAAGTAAAGTATCGATCCCACGAGGAGTAGAAGGTATAAGTGTTTATCCTTTCAAATAAGAGTGTCACTATTCTTATTATCTATGCACTAGACAAAGTAAAATGATGCAAGTGTTTTGGGTTTTTGGTGTAGAGTTTGCAATAAAGTAAAAGCTGAAAATAAAATGTGATAAGTGAAAGCTCTCAAAGAGAGAAAGCCCAATCCTCTATGCAGCAACAGGACAAGCTCAAGTGTGTGTTTCTTATAGGTGGAAAACGTTCCCAAGGGCTACATGGATTTCATGGCATAGATATTTCTAGAACAACAAGGTAAATAGTTTGTCAAGTTTTAATCTTCTTTGGACGGAGCCATAGTTTAGGTAAAGCTAAATAAATAGACAAAACCCTCTTATGATGGATCATGTGGCCAAGTAAATGACTACACAAGAGTTATTAAGACATAAAAGTCCCACCATAGCATTACACTCTAAGGTCCCCGATATTAATCCCCTCCTAATGGAACTTCATGTATTAGACCATAGGTTTACTTGTCAACTCCCAGGTCCTACCCAATCCATTACATAGTGTGATCACCTCATGCATTCCTCAACATATGCGTGCACTCATATATTGTACAATAAGACAATCATAAAAGATAAAGACTTGACCAAATACTCAACACATGTATAATGAAATCATTGCCAATCCATTCTATGCCCCCAGGAACATGAGAGAACTACTCACAACGCAAAGACATGATATGATTCAATGGCATAAGTGGTACAACACAATCTGAAAATATAATCTCCCCACAAAACAATGACAAGTAGCAATTCACACACATGTAGAACAGTACTTAGACAATAGCTAGGGTTCGAACAATCTCAAACTATGAGGGGGATGAAGTGGATCACGAAGATGGTGATGGAGATGGTGCTGATCTTGACGGTGGTGTTGATGGAGACTCCGGAGGAGGGACGGAGGAGCCTTCCGGAGGTGATCCGACGGCGTTTCCCCCCTCCAATCTTCTCCGGCGGCAGCCTTCTGACTCTTTGTTTCTTGGTTTCGTGTTTCTCCGCCGCCTCCTCGCGAAACTATTCGGGGGACTATTTTTATAGTCGGTTTTAGGTCAAGACGAAGCCACGGAGACGAAAACGGACGGCATAGGAGCCACGAGGGCCCAAAGGAATCTTGCCGCGTGGGCTCACCTCTTTTGGTCCTCGGACTTCCATTTTCTCGCTTCAATCGCTCCTACGCTTTGTTCCTTCCAAAAAATGAGCTCCGTGAAATCTCAGGTCATTTGGACGTCGTATGCTCCATGAAAGTCAAAAACATGGAAAAAGGGTTATCTGGTTCTGCAGGGTTAATTCCAAATAAATGGGGAAAGTGTGAATTATCCCCAAAAATCATTATATAACATAAATATAACCCATATATGATGCAAATAAGTTGAAATATCAAGTAATAAAACGTAAAGTTCATGTATGCATTTTACATGCATTTTACACTTTCATATGGTTCAAACTCAAATTGATCAACTCAAGTGCAAAAAGATTTGTTAGTGAATGCCTCTATTGATAAAGAAAAACATGTTTGTGAGGTAACAACTAGAGGAGGAATTTCTACTCAGGATCCTTTATATCCTGAAGGACATCCTAAAAGAATTGAACAAGATTCTCAATGAGTTAATGAACCTAGTGCTCCTTCTAAGAAAAAGAAGAAGAAACATAAAACTGTTGTATAATCCTCTGAACCTGTTAATGATTCTAATAGTATATCTGTTTCTGATGCTGAAACTGAAAGTGGTAATGAACGTAACAATGATAGTACTAATAACAATGATAATGATAAGAATGATAATTCAGATAAAGAAGATGTTGAATAGGAACCTAAAAAGCATACTAAAAATAAAAAGTACACTAAGGAAGATTTTATTGCTAAGAAACATGGTAGTGAAAGAGAACCTTGGGTCCAAAAACAAATGCCTTTTCCTGCTAAGAAACTTAAAACAAAAGAAGAAGAACATTATAATAAATTTTGTGAATGGATAAACCGTTGTTCTTACAAATTCCTTTGACTGATGCCATTAAATTGCCTCCTTATTCAAAATATATGAAAGATATTGTTTCTAACAAAAGGAAAATTCCTAATGAGGAAATATCTACTATGCTTGCTAATTACTCTTTCAATGGCAAGGTTCTAAAGAAGTTGGGAGATCCAGGTATACCAACTATGCCTTGCTCTATCAAAAATAATTATGTTAGAACTGCTCTATGTGACTTGGGAGCAGGAGCTAGTGTTATGCCTTTCTCTTTTTACAAGAGACTTTACCTTCATAAGTTGATACCTACTGATATATCATTGCAAATGGCTGATAAATCTACTGCTATTCCTGTTGGCATTTGTGAGGATGTTCCTGATCAAGTAGCTAACAATTGCTTAATTATGACTGACTTTGTTGTGCTTGAAATGCCTGAAAATGATAATATGTCTATTATTCTTGTAAGACCTTTTGTAAATACTGTAGGGGCTATTATTGATTGCAATAAAGGAAAAGTAACTTTAATGTGAATGACAAAGAGCATACTGTTTATTTTCCCAAGAGGGTCGACAAAGTTTATGGAGTTAATACAATTACTAATTTGAGGTCCATCAAAGTGGGAAGTATTGATTGCCCTATGTATGATTATAAAGAGGAATATAAAAGTCTTATTATTGGATCCATATCAATACCATATAAGGTAACATGAGTGTGTCACAATGTTTGAATCCTTTTATGTCATCTAAAATTTATTTGGTGGCAAGACTTGATCAACCTTGCTAACAAATGTGTTTTAAATGCATAGAGGTGCTAAACAACATTCTTTCTCTCATTCTTGTTTTACCTACTGTAATATCATTTAGTTTGCAAAGTTTAGTTTCATTTGGTTTTAGAAAACAATTTTTCAACATTAAATTTATTACTGCAAAATACCAGGAGATTTTAAAAAATAAAATTTCTCAGAAATTTAAATTTTTTATGCCAAAATTCCTATTTTTCGAGGAGGGTCCTGGGAGTACCAGAGAGTGACCAGGGGGACCCACAGGGCCACCACACCACATGGTGGCGCGGCAGCCATGTGGGCGCACCACCACATGGTGTGGGACCCCCAGGTCCCTCCACTTACTCTCCTTCCTCCCCAACCTTTCTCTCTCCCGACCAAACACCCAGCCATTGAAAAATTTCGTGTTCTTGCTGTTCTTCCTCTGCAATTTCGATCTCCATCCTCAGCCCATCTTTGCTGCTGAGATTTGGGGCATTTGCTCTCCGGTATGTGACTCCTCCGTTCATCCAAATAGAATTTTGTTTAGTGGATTATATCTTGAGTATTTTGCTGCTGTAGATGTCATGTTAACTGAGTTTAAATGCTTGTTCTAAGTTGGAATAACTAGTTTTGTTTCATGGTTAAGTCTCTAGCAAGTCACTATATTAGTTTCCCTTCATTTAGTTGGCTCAAAACCAATTTTTATGACATGTGTTAAAATTTTCAGAGAAGGAAGATGCATAACCACACGTTTGGAGAAATATTTGAGAGTGATGCACCAAGGGTATCAAGGCCCTCAAGATCAACCACTCGTATTAGGCAATCTTACAATGAGAACATCTTGGCACCAAGCATTGGAGATGAGAGGGATGATGGGTTTCCAAACTCATCTTCCTTCCCATGCACTGACTTTTTGCGTGGTGCAGGGATACTTGATGATTTCTTGCTTCTTGTGCAGAGGGTAGGCCTGACTACATACATGTTGGATGAGAGTCCACAATATGTCAGGCTTACCAAGATTTTTGTTGAGAGCTTTACTTTGAACAATAAAATGTTCAAGCCAACTGTTTCATTTAAGATTTATGATATGGCTATCACTATGCCTTTGCATGAGTTTTGTGATGTGATAGGTACTGCACATTCGGGGACAACAAAGAAGATACAAGGGGACCCGAGAGGGTTGACGCAGCTCTACCCGCCGAGCGCAACACGACAAGATAAGGAACATTCAATTCCCAGCTATTAAATATTTTACTTACTACATTTGTACTAGCGTGCTTGGTAGGGAGAACACTAGTAACATCTCACACCATCATCTTGCTTTTCTTGATGCTGCACTTAATAATCACACTACATATAATCTTGGTGCTCTCATTGCTCGTCGCTTAGCCACTAAGGGACCTATTTATGGAGGGATTATTGCCTCACGTATTGTTGCACATATGGGGCTTCGTATTGATCCAAATGATGAATTACTTGCTCCTTGTAGACTTGACCTTGCCGCAATGAAAGGTCATCAGTTTGTTACTGCTAGCTCTACTACAGGGCATCTTGTCTATAGAATGTTATTTTCTGACGGGGACGAGAGGGAAGTTCCTTTGCCGGAGCCCGGTTTGTTCAGTCTTGACAGGAGGCTGTGGTCACCCACGAAGGTGGAGTTGGACGAGAAGCTGAGCGTGCAAGATTTCTATGGGCAGCACGGTGTTGAGGAGGCACCTGAGGAGGACTACACCGCGGACTACACCGCGCACTACGCCGGAGCATCCTCGAGTTCGTATCATGGCGAAGGTTCTTCATCATACAATGAGGACATTTCATCTTGGGCGCCATGGGGCTGATCTCCACTTAGGCCAAAAGCCTAAGCTTGGGGGGAGGTATACCGATAGCACACTCATCTACATATCATTATCATTCGGTACTTTGTATATCCATGTTTAGTTTTCTTTATTTGTTTATTTGTTTCTTATTTTGTTTTGCTTTCTAAAGAAAACTCAAAAAGACCAAAAATATTTCTGTTATTTCTCTTGCTAGTTTATTTAAGTCTCTAGTATTAGTTTTCTTAGTTGTTTAATTCGGTTCAATATGCAAAAACCCAAAAATATTTTGCTTTGTTTGTTTCTCCACGCAGGGACAGATTTCTGCTGTCAACCGTTTAATTCATAACTCCTCACAGAAAAATCGGAATGACCTGAAATTTCTTGTGCATAACCCGCAGATATGTATGCAACTTTTATTAGTTTTGAGTTTTATGATCTGAGCAAGTTAAGTGACTCGAAAAAATTCGTCTTTAAGGACTATTCTGTTTTTAATTTCTAAATCCCAAAATCCAAAAATATTTGTTGTTTCTTTTTGGTTTTGTATAGTTTGTTTCAGAGTTCAACACCTTCAGTTACTCTGTGGAGTTTGGTTATTATTTCATATCTTTCAAGCACACAAGTGAAAAGGCAATAATGATGATCTATGACAATTCGAGTTGGGTAAGAGGCTGGTAATGAACTCTATTTGTTTTCATTTTTGTACATATACTCATTCATGTGAGAATGCTTAGATGGTTCGCATAAGGAACATGTCGATTGGTGGATGCTTAGTAGTTCATGTTCTCTTATGATAAGTCCCAATTTATTAATGGTAAATGGCATGTTCTATGGATATTTGCTTGCATTGTTCTGTTCATAAAAGGGTATGACATTGTGGTATCCTCCTCTGAATAATTCATTTTAATCGACTTGGCACATGCTCACACATGTATATGACTGAAAACAAAGTGTCAATTATGCCTTGATGATTTATTTTGCCTCAGAGTTATGCCTCCGTTAATTTTATTTCGTCGCAAGCATGATTATGATGGTTATTGCTCTCTTGAATTGTCGCTTCCCCGTCTATTGCTAGCCTTCACTTGTACTAAGTTGTTAATACTTGTGCTTCCAAATCCCTGAAACCAAGTTATCCCAAAGAGTCTACTATAAATACCTATGTATGGCATTTCAAACCATTCAAGTAAATTTGCATGTGCTACCTTTAAAACCTTCAAAACACTTCTCATTTTGTGACACTGTTTTAGCTCATGAGGAAGTAGTAGTTGGGCTTTTTATCTTCTATACTAATTAAGTAACCATCGACTTGCATGGTTCATCTGCTTGTCATTAATATTGCAAAGGGCTGGTTAGACCACTATAATATCAAAAGATTTGAGAAAGTAAAAATAGACACTCCTCCATGGTATTTGATTGTTGGTGGGCACCCGAGGATTCGGTTAGCCATGGTTTGTGAAAGCAAAGGTTGGGAGGAGTGTCAAGTCATAAATATAAATATAAAGATGCATATTATAAATGCTTGTTTTTAAATAATTCGGAACCGCTCTCAACTTGCTTAGTATGGAAGATAACAAGAACTCTATTGCCATTCGTTGACAAAACAATCACCACTCAAAAACAATTTTACCTCTGTTTTCAAAACAATGAAAAGCTCTAGCACATGTTAAATCCCTGCTTCCCTCTACGAAGGGTCTGTCTTTTACTTACTGTTGAGTCACCATCCTTTCTTTGAGCACTTTCTTTAGAGCATAGTTGTCATTCTTAGTGTAATGTGCTTGTCCCAGAATACTGTTAACTGCGGTATAACTTTGATGCTTTTATCTTTGACATCTTTATTTCTAGTCCTCTCTTGAAACTCAGAGGTGCCTGGGCATTTATGTTTTGCTGTACAAATTCGGGCAAGCGAGATACCACCTTATCATACTTTAATATGAGCTTTGCAATCCTGTGAATTGATATGTTTCATGTTATTTATTATTGGTATGATTGGCATCTCTTCATAGTTTACATAACTATTAGGTGACACCATTTGCATACATCTTGTTATGAATAGCCTAAGCATTTGCCCAGATAGTGAGAATATATACATCATATGAAGCAAATGTGTTCGTGAAAGTTCTTTTATCGCACTCAGTTGTTAACTGAATTGCTTGAGGACAAGCAATAAGCTAAGCTTGGGGGGAGTTGATACGTCCAAAACGTATCTGAAAGGACAATGATGTCGCCTAGAGGGGGGGGTGAATAGGCGGTTTAAAACTTTTCCGGTTTAGGCTTGATAATTGCGGAATAAAACTAGGTGTTTAAATTAACAAGCCGACAACCTAAATAAACTAGGCTCACCTATGTGCACCAACAACTTATGCTAAGCAAGATAAACAACAAGGTGATAGGAATAGAATACTTCAAGCTCGAAGGCTATCACAATGTAAAGTGCATAAGTAAAAGCTCGGGTATAGAAATAACCGAGGCACGCGGAGACGAGGATGTATTCCCGAGTTCCTCCTTGTTAAGGGAGTACGTCTCGTTGGAGAGGTGTGAACCGACACAACGGTTCAACAACCACAAAGGTTTCACCTTCTTCTCCGATGAACCGCACCACAAAGGCTTGGTTCACCTTCCACTATCGGAATTCCTTCGAGGCGGAATCCGGAGCCTTTCAACAACAATCCGGGGCACAACCCACAATGGGATTGGGGGCTCCCGAACGGCCTCCAACAACAATCCGGGGCACAACCCACAATGGGATTGGGGGCTCCCGAACGGCTTCAAGTGACCACACAAGGGTCCAACCACCACAAAGGCGTCTAGGGTCCAAGGACCCAAGAGTAACAAGTTCACAAGCTTTCAACTTCCACGAATCCTCGTGGAGAGCACACCGATGCACCAAATGCAAAAGGCAAGAGCACAAGTGCTCAAATCCTTCACTCTCGAATTCCAACAAAGCAACAAATGCTTATGGGGGAATAAGAGAGGAAGAACAAAGAGGAGATGCACCAAGAACTCCAAGATCAAGATCTACTAGGTTCCCCTCACTTAGAGGAGAGATGGATTGGTGGAAATGTAGATCTAGATCTCCTCTCTCAAATCCCTCAAAGATATGCAAGAATCATGGGAGGAAATGAGAGAGGGGCAAGCTTTCCAAGGTCAACAATGGAGGTGAGAGAGGGGGAAATTTCGTGCTTGGAAGAACTGAGTGGCTGGAGGTAGGTGGAGGGGTATTTATACCCCTCCCAGAAAAAGAGCCGTTGCAGCCACTTAGACCGGAGACTCCGGTCTGGAAGGCCGGAGACTCCGGCCTGGCCGGAGACTCCGGTCCCTGAGACCGGAGACTCCGGCCTCGAAAGATCAGGAAAAAAGTCGACGCAGGAAACAAACACCGGAGACTCCGGACCGCGTAGGCCGGAGACTCCGGCCCCCCTAGAGACTCCGGGGTCACTCCGGACCTACTCCGGACCCCCATACAGAGAGTGCCGACCGGAGGAACAAAAAACGGATCGCGAGGACCGGAGACTCCGGTCTAGGACCGGAGACTCCGGCCTGGCCGGAGACTCTGGTCCCTGAGACCGGAGACTCCGGCCTAGCAAAAACTGCAGCAAAACCGATAACGAAAACGTCAATATCTTTTCCATCCGGACTCCGTTTTCGATGATTTTGGGCTCGTTGGAATCGTTACAACGAGCTCTACTTGAATGTGCATAGAAACATCACAGTCCATCATGTGAGGATAAAACCAAATTGGGAAAGATTGAACTTTCCTAAACAATGCAAACCGGTAAAACCTCCTTCATCAAAAACGCAACAAGATATTCATACGAAATCTGTTTTTGATGAACTAGAGCTTAGTATGGAGATAAACTAAGCTCTAAATCCTCACATGGATAAAAGGCAATAAGTTTTCCCAAGTAAAACCATTTTCGAAGGACTTGGTCTTGTCATGAAGATCACGACAAGGACCGAAACCCAACACGGAGAAAAACCAAATAAGAACCAAGAAAGATGATATGCCAAGCATGCAAAGGTTTGAGCTCTCCACAAAGATGCGATCAAGTTACTCACTCGAGAGCCCCTCTTGATAGTACGCCATCTATCCTAAAAACCCGGTCTCCCACTAACACCATGAGACCGGTAAAATAGAAAACCTATCAAGATCATACCTTTGCCTTGCGCATTCCACTTGAGCTCGATGATGACGATCTTGACTCTCTCAAGTTGAAACACCTTTCTTGATTGTGCTTGCTAGCACATGCTTGATGAGGACTTCTCCAAATGCTCCCCCATACGCCATTATGGGAGAGCATCGCTTAGCTTCGCCTTCATGTCAATCTCCAAGCTCCATTAGCTTCGTCTTCATTCCGACCTCCAAGCTTCGAGCATAAGATATCTCCGAAAAGCTTCTCTTGGTCTTGCACGTCTTAACCTTGATGACGAACACCGCATGACATCATCGTCCATGAGCTCTATGAGATGTTCTTCTTGTTGCAAGCCCATGGGAAGATACCTAGCCCAACATATAGATACCACACACACACTTAGGTTAGTACACAAAGCTATATGGACAAGAGCTTACCATCCCAAGAGATACATGATCCACTTGGTACATCTTGTAGCTTTGTGTGTTGATCAACATCTTGATCATTCTCGTATCATCCCATCTATCTTCATATAAACCCTTGAATAGAGCATTGGTCATTATGTCATCTTGAAAAGTCCAACACATGAACTCCTATAATTTCCCATGGACAAGATCTATAAGAATATCTCAATGTAAACATTAGTCCATAAGGATTGTCATTAATTACCAAAACCACGCATGGGGGCAACCATGCACTTTCAATCTCCCCCATTTTGGTAATTGATGACAATCCCTTTTACGAGGGTTTATATAATGAATTTAAGCAACCATGCAACACAAAGAGTAAGGATGCTAGAGAACAAACCCATATTCCCTTAAACCCTCTAAATTTCTCCCCCATTGGCATTGATTGCCGAAATGGGAAGAAAAACTTAGAAGGCCAATATAGTGTGAGCTCCCCCATAAAGTGTGCATTTCTCATAATATGAGTGAAATCAAATGCACATATCCAATGACGAATAGATGGAGGGAGATCAAACTATATAGAGGATCCAAATATTGCAAGAGAAGATCAAATAGAAAGATACTTCAACGAAAGAAGCAAGCAATCAAAAGGATCCGAAAAGTGTTCTAAATATCAAGAGGGAACTCCCCAAGGTACGTGTACAAATAGGATTTGTATTTCAATATAGTGTGCACAACATGGAATCCTCACTCCCTCCTACATAAAATCGAACACAAGCACATGCAAGAGAATATAAATGAGAAAAGAAGCAAAACAATTTGCACCAAATAAAATGTTTTGCAACATGAGCAAGGAGCGGCAAATAAAAGGATGGGTGTGAGATATAAAGACATTTTAGGAGACTAATACAAGGATGAGCAAACACATCAACATAGTCTTTCAAAAAGAGTTGCACATGGTGCATATCATGTCTTCCCCATACTCACACACCAAAGGAGATATAGCAAGTAGCTCCACAAGCTTATTAAAACTCAAAAAGCATAACACATGAAAATAAAGCTTGTGCCTTTAATTAGAAACCACCAAAGAAACAAAAGCAATAAGAGGTGGTCACTAAGGAATTGGAATACCAAATAAAGATGTACTATTTTCATGTGTATAAGTTTCTAAGTAGACACGAATCACTAAGATATGGGTCTACAAATAAACATGTACACACACGATAGATACAAAGGTAGAGGTCATGATATCCAAGAGGAAGTCATAAATACACCAATAAGATCTTTGCTTAAAAGCATAGCACAAAGCTCAATTTTATCTTAAAGGGATATAGATGAACTTCAAACACACACTCATCATAGCATCAAACGTATCCACAAGGGATAAGGTTAACAAATGGATGATGATTTTGAAAATTCATCAATGTTGCACCTGAGAGACTTTAAGTAGAAAGTGCTAGATTGACATAATTGGGATCGACAAATCATATTAATGAATATATAGTCCCCTTATATGTAATCATCCCGGCTTACTCACATTTGCAATAAAGACGTTTTGTAAGAACCAAAAATAATTGCAACCAAAGAGATTCATGCCATGAAATCAACCTACACAAGGTTGAAAGCTAGAAAAGTATGCATGAGGTAGATACTTGTTACCGAGATAGCATTGGTGATGTAGAAGATAAGAGCTCATGATCATCCAAGCTTGGCTCCAATAAGCACATGGTGACAACACCTTCCTTTTAGATGAGACAAGCTTCCAATGCATCTCCAATATACCTAAAACAAATTCAAGTACAAAAAGGTACCCAAACTCATTGGGTCCAAAATAGTTAGAGCAACTACAATACATAGGACAAACTCCACATAAATATGTGCATATTAATGTGAAATTGAATTTCATGCACATCTTAGCCATATAGGATTTGATGGAGTTTATCCTATATATTGGATCAACGAAAGTAAGCATGCCAAAAGATATACATATAATAAAAATGCATGCACATGACTTTCAAGAACCAAACGAGATATAATTTAGACAAAACACCAAGTAAACCAACAAGGCACACACAAGTGTGACAATAAAACAAATTGTCCAAATTATATCAAATACCCAAATCAACACATGATTGAAGAAACCACTTTGAAAAGATAACAAATGAAAGAAAGAAACCAATTGAAGAAAATACCATCAAATAATAAACCAAACCCTCTACACTTTTCATGATGGCACAAAGTGCCAAGACGAAAAAATGTTTGTCTTCCAAAGAGACACGTCATCGGGATCAAATACCAAATGAAGACAACTAATGTTCGAAAGCATATAGGATTGCTCCCCCAAGATGTGTGCATTATTTATAATCTTGCATTTGAATACAAAATGCACACAAATGAGATCATCACTCTCCATATATATAAACACTAGTCATATTCAAGAAAGGCAAGAAATTGCAATACCAATCTAAAGAATGATGTTCCACTCAAAGTAGGATAGCTTCCCAAAGAATAGTGCATTATCAAAAAGTATGACTTTTGAACGTCAACGCACAAGAATTGGATCATTGCTTTTCCCAACTCAAGGAAGCACAAAACAAATTTCAAGTAGAGCAATAAAGGATCCAAAAGATACAAGGAAGACAAATAAGAGTTAGATCAAAAATAAATCCTTGGCAATCAAATAAGTCAATACAAAGCAAGAACCAAAGTGAATATGATCAACATATTTACCCCCAAATATGATTATCACTTGTCAAGACAAGTAATGTATGGAGATATTTCTCGGTGGTGGGTTGCAAGGATATATTCAAGATCATATTCACAAAACATAAGCAAGAGGCAAAGAATAGGAGTTAAAAGCCATGCTTAGATAGATATTCTTGATAGATTCACAAATCATGTGATAATGCAAAGCAACTCCAAGGAGTAGCTTGAATCAATTGGCTTCCCAAAAAGATATATGAGAACATATTTAGGGAAAGCCATATCAAGAACATCCTCCACAAACAAGATCCAAAAGAGTGAGAGACAAAGAGCATATAAGTAAATGGGAACTTGTTTGAGCAACATGCCACATAGGAACAAGATAATTAGCAATATCAATTCTAGGTGGCAAAACCTCACATTTTCACATTTTCTAGGCTTGTAATATGCACATAGCTTATTACTCCCCCATAATGTGATAATCCATTTATTTTAACACAAGAGGCAAACAAAAACAATTAGAGAAATTAATGGACATTATATAATTTGAATTTCTCATGAGCATGACATACCACAAAGAGAATAGATAATATTGATATATCAACACTAAGTGGTATTCCTCATGTACACACATTTTTAGGATTGTAAAGTGCACGAAGCATATCACTCTCCAAAAGTGGATAGTCCATTTATCTCTCAAAGAGAGCCAACAAGATAAGATAGCAAATAAAAGCAATAGGGCTCAAAACAAGTAGATGGTGTGCAAACCAAAATACACATACTTGATTTCTCAAGATAAGTAAGTAGAGAGCACAACACATACAAACACTAGCAAGGTACAAAACCTAACACATGCAAGGGTGCAAGCAACTTTCAATGTATATATGATTTAAATAAAAGTTACCGCAAGGAGGAACATTGGATATGAGATAGAACAATATAATCCATATGACTTGACTTGAGAGAATATAATTGATGAAGATCCCTTAATTCTTCATAGTGTAGCCAAGTCTCCAATGTCCTCGAACAACACCTATTGATCAAGTTTTAGCTTGTTGGTCCCCAACCACGTTGGGTCCTAAGAGGTTAGTCACAATAGGTTTGGCAACCCAAATGGTTCTTTTCTTGACACCACTTTGAGTACCAACATATTTGGCAAACACATTGCCAACCTTATCCTTCCGAAGAGAATAAACATCATCAACTATAATGGGGTTGGATAAGGTACCATTTGTGCATGAAGAAGCAAGGTGACCCTTCTCACGGCATAGGTAGCAACATCTACTTCCTCCTCTCTTCTTAGTTGGAGTCTTGACTTGAGGAGGGGTAGCTTGATTCTTCTTGGGAAGAGACCGTTCTTCAACTTGAGGAGCTTGAGTTTGAACTTGAGTCTTCTTCCCTTGTTGCTTCTCACTAAGAGCCTTCTTCTTCAAAGGGCAAGATCTAACATGGTGCCCTTCAACTTTGCACTTGAAGCAAACAATCTTGGCCGAATCCTTGACTTGTTCTTGGCCCTTGTTCTTCTTGTTAAGCTTGGACTTGTTCTTGATATTGGAGTTGAATCCAAGTCCACTCTTGTCATTGGGGCGTCTTTGAACACTCAACATATTGTCAAGTGTAGAGTCCCCAACATGACGCTTTTCCAAGTCTTTCTTCAAAGAAGTGACTTGGGCCTTGAGCTCATTTAATTCCTCTACATGGTTAGTATCAACACAAAAACTAGAGGAAGTAGAGGCTTCATTGTTAGAGCAACAAGGCATGGAAAGTAATTCATCACAGGATGTAGCAACATTATGAGTGGATGAATCACTAGGACTAGCACATGGCAATATAGCATTAAGAGTAGAAATTGTGCCATTGTCCACATGAGGCTCACAAGATGTTACCTTTGACATAATAGCCTCATGAGCTAACTTTAGCCTAGCATGGGATGCTAGAAGATCATCATTAGAGCTAGAAAGCTTTTCATGACTTTCTTCCAATTTCCCATACTTACTAGATAGCAACTCAAGTTGAGCCCTTAGCTCAACATTCTCCTTCAAAATAGATGCTTCACAAGAGGTGGAGTTAGTAGCACAAGCACCATTATCATTAGAAATGGAAGAACACAATTTTGCAAGCTTATCATTATTAGATAGTTGAGTTTGGAGTTGATCATGAGACTTGATGAGGAGAGAGTGTTCACTTTCTAAAGCCTTGTGAGCTTTGTCAAGTTTCTCTATGTCCTCACTTAGTCTAGCATTGCCAACACCAAATTCAACTTTTTCCTTTTTAAACACTTTATATTTAGCAATAGCATGATCTCTTTCCTTAATGATTTTAGCAATAATAAGATCATTAGACTCATCAAGGGATTCAAGTTTCTCTTCAAGAGAAGACCTAAGCTCTTCTTCTTCTTCAAGAGAAGCGTTCAAAGAAGCTATGGTGATAGAGTCATCTCTCTCAATTTGACATTTCTCATCAAATTGACTTTCCAAATCCTCAATAAAGTCCCTACTCTTAATAATATAAGCAATGATTTCACATAGAGGAGGGATAGCTTTACTACCTTTGGGGAGAGCACCAAGTACCATCTCACCCATCTTAGTTAAGGATTCAAAGTCAAAACCTTCTTCATGAGAATCTTCAACCACATCATCAAAATTTGGATTCGAGGTGGGAGACACCTCGGAATCCTTAGCCATAAGGCAAACATGATTAATAGTTGGGGGAGATGAAGAAAAACTTGAAGCACCTTTGAGGTCCATGTCTTGTTCCAACAAATGTTGGAATTCCTCTACATTGTTAGTCATGCAAGAAATAGAGGATATGGAAGTATTGTTTTCATGGCAACAAGACATATGAAGCATATCATCATAAGATTTAGTTAAACAACTATTACATGATATGCAAGGACTATCAACTCTAGCATGTATGACATTTGGAGTGCTAGAAGAGTTTAAGTCCAAAGATAGAACATTGCAATGAGATAGAGATGAAGTATAGTCAATACAATATTCACCATCAACAAAGCAATTTCTATCACCACTCACCATATCATTACCTTGTGACAAATCACATGTTGGTGAAGTGGAAGAAGTTGTGAACTCATCACGGCCGGAGGTGGAGGGAGAACAATCATCCTCAATAATTTTGGACACTTCATATATATCTTGAAGCTTGGTCCAAAGCTCATGTGCATTTCGAAAAGGCAAGATTGAAGCAAGAACTACATCGGTCAAAGCACACATAAGACCATTAGTAACTTGAGTCTCGAGATGAGAGTTTATCTCCTCCTCTAAAGATAATTCTTGGGAATCCTTTGGAGGAGATAAATTCACATCTACAATCCTCTTAATATAATTTGGACCCATGGCCCTAAAAAGATTAAGCATGCGAATTTTCCACACATCATAATTTGTGCCATCGAATATAAAAGTGGGATCGTGCACTAATTCCCTAAACGACATCTTTTACTCTCTAGGCGGTAAAGCCCAACAAGAGAGCCCAGGCTCTGATACCAATTGAAAGGACAATGATGTCGCCTAGAGGGGGGGTGAATAGGCGGTTTAAAACTTTTCCGGTTTAGGCTTGATAATTGCGGAATAAAACTAGGTGTTTAAATTAACAAGCCGACAACCTAAATAAACTAGGCTCACCTATGTGCACCAACAACTTATGCTAAGCAAGATAAACAACAAGGTGATAGGAATAGAATACTTCAAGCTCGAAGGCTATCACAATGTAAAGTGCATAAGTAAAAGCTCGGGTATAGAAATAACCGAGGCACGCGGAGACGAGGATGTATTCCCGAGTTCCTCCTTGTTAAGGGAGTACGTCTCGTTGGAGAGGTGTGAACCGACACAACGGTTCAACAACCACAAAGGTTTCACCTTCTTCTCCGATGAACCGCACCACAAAGGCTTGGTTCACCTTCCACTATCGGAATTCCTTCGAGGCGGAATCCGGAGCCTTTCAACAACAATCCGGGGCACAACCCACAATGGGATTGGGGGCTCCCGAACGGCCTCCAACAACAATCCGGGGCACAACCCACAATGGGATTGGGGGCTCCCGAACGGCTTCAAGTGACCACACAAGGGTCCAACCACCACAAAGGCGTCTAGGGTCCAAGGACCCAAGAGTAACAAGTTCACAAGCTTTCAACTTCCACGAATCCTCGTGGAGAGCACACCGATGCACCAAATGCAAAAGGCAAGAGCACAAGTGCTCAAATCCTTCACTCTCGAATTCCAACAAAGCAACAAATGCTTATGGGGGAATAAGAGAGGAAGAACAAAGAGGAGATGCACCAAGAACTCCAAGATCAAGATCTACTAGGTTCCCCTCACTTAGAGGAGAGATGGATTGGTGGAAATGTAGATCTAGATCTCCTCTCTCAAATCCCTCAAAGATATGCAAGAATCATGGGAGGAAATGAGAGAGGGGCAAGCTTTCCAAGGTCAACAATGGAGGTGAGAGAGGGGGAAATTTCGTGCTTGGAAGAACTGAGTGGCTGGAGGTAGGTGGAGGGGTATTTATACCCCTCCCAGAAAAAGAGCCGTTGCAGCCACTTAGACCGGAGACTCCGGTCTGGAAGGCCGGAGACTCCGGTCCCTGAGACCGGAGACTCCGGCCTCGAAAGATCAGGAAAAAAGTCGACGCAGGAAACAAACACCGGAGACTCCGGACCGCGTAGGCCGGAGACTCCGGCCCCCCCAGAGACTCCGGGGTCACTCCGGACCTACTCCGGACCCCCATACAGAGAGTGCCGACCGGAGGAACAAAAAACGGATCGCGAGGACCGGAGACTCCGGTCTAGGACCGGAGACTCCGGCCTGGCCGGAGACTCTGGTCCCTGAGACCGGAGACTCCGGCCTAGCAAAAACTGCAGCAAAACCGATAACGAAAACGTCAATATCTTTTCCATCCGGACTCCGTTTTCGATGATTTTGGGCTCGTTGGAATCGTTACAACGAGCTCTACTTGAATGTGCATAGAAACATCACAGTCCATCATGTGAGGATAAAACCAAATTGGGAAAGATTGAACTTTCCTAAACAATGCAAACCGGTAAAACCTCCTTCATCAAAAACGCAACAAGATATTCATACGAAATCTGTTTTTGATGAACTAGAGCTTAGTATGGAGATAAACTAAGCTCTAAATCCTCACATGGATAAAAGGCAATAAGTTTTCCCAAGTAAAACCATTTTCGAAGGACTTGGTCTTGTCATGAAGATCACGACAAGGACCGAAACCCAACACGGAGAAAAACCAAATAAGAACCAAGAAAGATGATATGCCAAGCATGCAAAGGTTTGAGCTCTCCACAAAGATGCGATCAAGTTACTCACTCGAGAGCCCCTCTTGATAGTACGCCATCTATCCTAAAAAACCCGGTCTCCCACTAACACCATGAGACCGGTAAAATAGAAAACCTATCAAGATCATACCTTTGCCTTGCGCATTCCACTTGAGCTCGATGATGACGATCTTGACTCTCTCAAGTTGAAACACCTTTCTTGATTGTGCTTGCTAGCACATGCTTGATGAGGACTTCTCCAAATGCTCCCCCATACGCCATTATGGGAGAGCATCGCTTAGCTTCGCCTTCATGTCAATCTCCAAGCTCCATTAGCTTCGTCTTCATTCCGACCTCCAAGCTTCGAGCATAAGATATCTCCGAAAAGCTTCTCTTGGTCTTGCACGTCTTAACCTTGATGACGAACACCGCATGACATCATCGTCCATGAGCTCTATGAGATGTTCTTCTTGTTGCAAGCCCATGGGAAGATACCTAGCCCAACATATAGATACCACACACACACTTAGGTTAGTACACAAAGCTATATGGACAAGAGCTTACCATCCCAAGAGATACATGATCCACTTGGTACATCTTGTAGCTTTGTGTGTTGATCAACATCTTGATCATTCTCGTATCATCCCATCTATCTTCATATAAACCCTTGAATAGAGCATTGGTCATTATGTCATCTTGAAAAGTCCAACACATGAACTCCTATAATTTCCCATGGACAAGATCTATAAGAATATCTCAATGTAAACATTAGTCCATAAGGATTGTCATTAATTACCAAAACCACGCATGGGGGCAACCATGCACTTTCAGTATCTACTTTCCCGAACACTTTTGCTATTGTTTTGCCTCTAATTTGTGTGTTTTGAATGCAACTAACACGGACTAACGCTATTTTCAGCAGAATTGCCCTGGTGTCTTGTTTTTGTGCAGAAATTCAACTTTAGGAAAAAATACCAGAAAATATGCAAAAGTCCCTATTTCCCCGGAGACTAACGGAGCCAGAAGACGAGACGGAGACGAGCCACGAGGGGCCCACACCAAATGGTGGCGCGGCAGGCCCCTGGCCGCGGCACCACATGGTGTGGCCGCCTCGGTCACGCCCTCGCACTCCCCTCTCGGATATAAGCCCCCTCTGACCTAAAACCGAGGACACCCCGATCACTTTTCCCAAAAACACATCCGTCCGCCGCCGCCTCCTCGAAACTCAATTCGGGGACCAGAAGTTCCTGTTCCGGCACTCCGCCGGGACGGGGATTCGAAGGAGATCATCGCCATCGTCATCGCCACCACTTCTCCATCAACCATCCATGTTTCCCCCATCCATGTGTGAGTAATCCACCGCTATAGGCTTGAGGGGATGGCAATCCAGCGCCATAGGGCATGGTGCCTAGTATCCGTTATCAGTGTTTTATGTCATTGTTGCAACTTGTTATGCTTAATGCTTGTCACTAGGGCCCGAGTGCCATGATTTCAGATCTGAACATGTTATTGTATCATGAGGATAATTATTGTTTTAAGATCATATCTACAAGTCGTATGCATATATTATTGTCCGGAACCCGAGGCCCCAAAGTGACAATAATTGGGAAAACCAGAGCGTATGGCTGTGATGTGAGGATCACATGTGTTCATGGAGTGTTAATGCTTTGCTCCGGTACTTTATTAAAAGGAGTACCTTAATTACCAGTAGTTTCCCTTGAGGTTCCGCTGCAAACAGGCTGGTAGGACAAAAGATGATGTGCAAGTTTCTCATTGCGAGCACGCACAACTAAATAGGAACACATGCCTATGGTCAATTAATACTTGGATGCTTTATCTTATTTATCTGCAAATGCCTATGTCTTGTTATTACATGAATTATCTTATCCATGCAACGCCCGTACATCCGTCCCTATGCCAACAGTATTTTAATCCCGCTGTCTACTTTAATCACTACTGCTGTCTTTATTCTACTGCTGCTATTATTTCACTACTGCTACTGCTATAAAACTGTTGCTACTGATAATCTGTCTCGAGTAAGTCTATTCACAGGTGCAGCTGAACTAACAATTCATCTGTTAAGGCTTATAAATATCCTTTGGCTCCCCTTGTGTCGAATCAATAAATTTGGGTTTTACTTCCCTCGAAGACTGTTTGAAAAGATCGGTATGACACCTAGAGGGGGGGGTGAATAGGTGCTAATTCAAATTTTAGTTCTTTTTCAATTTAAGGCTTGACACGAAATGTAAATTCTCTAGATATGCAACTACGGTGAATTTACCTATATGACAAGCTATCAACTAAGCAAGATACGAGGTAAAGGCGGTAAACAAGGATAGAGGTAACCGAAGTGAAAGCACGAGACGACAAGGATGTATTCCCGAGTTCCTCCCTTCAATGGGAGTACGTCTCGTTGGAGAGGTGTGAACCAACACAATGGTTCAACGGCCACAAAGGCCTCACCCAAATCTCCGGTGAACCGCACCACAAAGGTTTGGTTCACTTTCCACTATCGGAATCCTTCGAGGCGGAATCCGGAGCCTTTACAACAACGATTCGGGGCACGACCCACAAAGGGCTTGGGGGCTCCCGAACAGCTAAAATCTGTCACAAAGACAATAGGTAAGTACAACAATGGGCTAGGTTTTCCTAGTGGAAACCCTAGCCAATGGTCCCTCAAGTAAATGAGGGGGAAATGAAGAACGGCTCGGTGAAGATGTAGATCAAGGCCTTCTCCTTCAATCCTCCAAAGATCAACGAGTTTGGACGGAGGGATTGGGAGATCTAGTGATTCTTGGACTTGCAACAATGGTGTTTTTCCTTTTCTGGTCGAGCTCATTGGCTGGAGGAAGGGGGAGGGGTATTTATACCCCTCCCCAAAAGATAGCCGTTGCAGCCCACTTGGACCGGAGACTCCGGTCCTGGAGGGACGGAGACTCCGGCCAGGCCGGAGACTCCGGTCCCTGAGGCCGGAGACTCCGGTCTCCAGAGGCGGAGACTCCGGTGTCACTCCGGGGTCACTCCGGACCCCCATCAGAGAGTGCCGTCCTTGGCTCTCTTTTCGTCGAAAAGCATGGGACCGGAGACTCCGGCCCCTGAGCCCAAAATGGCCGGAGACTCCGGCCTGAGCAGATGAACTGCTCAAACAGGCGATCTATATGACGGTTTCTTTTATCTTTCCTGCACACTCAATACACCATCAGGTACATAAAATCTAGGTTTGTCGTCTAACACACAAAACACATGGGGATACACAAAAATGTTCTTTCAATCTCCCCCTTTTTGGTGTTAGATGACAACACTAGGATTTGCAATAAGACATAATTCACAAATGACAGTAATCAAAAAGAATTGAGGAGCTCCCCCTACATGTGTGCATATAAGTAGTTTGCTTTTGAATACAAATGCTCAACATGTATAGGAGAGACACCTCACAATTATTTGAGCAAGATAACAAACTTTGGACAAACACCAAGTAATGGATTGAGAGGAAAGAGTCATACCTTGTGCATATTTAATAAGACAAACATCCAATGCACCAAGATACATATCACCATAATAAACACCATCTCAACCATCGATAGAAATATCCATATGTCTCGGAGTGGATTATCCATGGTCTCACAAACATAGTCTTACAAACATTTAACAAAGCAAATAGAGTTCAACAAGCGAGAATAAAAAGGGGCACAAGCTTTAACGAAATGATAAAAGAGCATGCTTGTGACCCGCCCATGCAAATCCCACGGTGAGAACCTAATAGAACTACTTCTCCCCCTTTGGCATCGAAACGCCAAAAAGGGAAAAGAGCAAGACTACCGCACCCCGAAGGAATCACTCGTAGTCATCTTCGTCGGCATCGTTGTCACCATCATCATCATCATCATCATCATCATCATCATCATCATTTGCATCATCATCATCATCACTAGCCTCTTCATTTTCTTCCTCACTATCTTCCTCACTAGCTTCTTCATAAGTCATGGGTGCCTTGCCGGTGATGCGAGAAGAGGTAGGCATGGAAGACACATCTTGGAAATCACCCCAAGGGAAGGTATCACAGTTCCATTCTTCAAGCGGGATGGTGCGCTCGGATGGCGGGGAGGGAGGAGCACCTTGTGGACGAGGAGGAGTGCGGCCACCATTGTTCGTTTTGCGCATCTCCTTCATCATTTTGGCTTGGTTGGACAAGATCCTCTTGTTGGAGACATAGTTTTGATGGTTCTCCTTGTGCACCGCAATGCCCATGCACAACATAGTCTTTTGCCACCAAGAGACACGCTTCACCTCATTGTTGACACGGGTACGCCCACCCGAGAATGATGAGGAAGGAGTGGCATTTTTCCTTCTTGCCCTAGGAGCTTCTTCCTCCTCAATCTCTTCATAGGTGCGTTGAGAAGAGCTATGAATGGAAAGCACTTGAAGAGTTCCATACTTGTGTGCCGTGAACCGAGAGGGATCAAGTTGGAGCCTTGAGAGAATGAGCTTCATAACATACGGAGCATACATTGGGTTCTTCCTCTCAATGAGGGTGATGTGCATCTCATTCCTCATGAAGTCCATCACATCAATCTCAAACCCTTGACACTCCGGTCCGGCAAGATAAGCTCGGTGAGAATGATGCATGAGGTTGACTAGTGCCCCACGGATGGCATCCGTATTTCCGGCTTGAGGTGCAATGCTCCAACGAAACATCCGGATCAAAATGTTGTAGATAGGCTTGAGACCACGGGTTGTCGCTAGATTACCGTTGCGAGCACAAAGTGGAAGGAGGAGCTTCTTATCATAGGATTGGCCCTCAACATGCATTCTTCTACCAACCGGAGTGGATACTCCTTTGAACTCATAGCCCAAGAGTTGACCAAACTCGGAGAAGGTGGCGGAGCATTGGACGGGCCCGGTCATCCAAGTCATCTTGGTGTCCTCTTCCGGTCCAAGAACAAGAGTAGCAAAGAATTGTTGGACCTTGATGATATCATAATCTTGAATAGTGGACATGAGGCGCTCTAGTCCCAACTTTCTTGCAACCCAAAGAGCTTCCACGAAATATTGCTTCTTGGCCAAGGTTGGAAAGTGCAATGGCTTTTGGGGACACACAAGCGCTTTTGGGTCAAGATGAGCATATATTTCCTTCATGATGAGTTCTTGCTCCTTTCTCCAAAAGTGTCCATCGGAGGAGTTGTTGGGCATAGCATAGAAATTTTGCATCCTCATAGTGCGGAAATCTTCCTTGTTCAAGCTCTTGACGGAGGGGATATTCTCAAACTCGGCCCTCTTGGCCCTTTCTTCCCTTTGAAGGGCAGCCTCTTGCTTGAGCCTACGTGCCTCAGCAGCACGTTCTTGATACAAAACACTCCGCTGAACTGTCCGACCAGATGCTTCATCATAGACAAGATAGTCTCTCCCTGGCTTCTTGGACGAAGTTTTCTTGATCTTGGATGATGATGAGGCACCAGAGTACCGCTTGCTAGCTGTGAAACGGAGGTAGAGAGATAGCATATAGATAAGCATACATGTCCAAGGAAACAAGGAAAAGAAAATTAATTGATCATATTTTACTCAGATTTGGTCTTGACCGGAGTCTCCGGTCTCCGAGGGGCGGAGTCTCCGGTCTGGAGACAGAAAAATTCGAATCTAGCACAAATCTGAGTGAAAAATGACACAAGTAATTTTCTAGGATGTGCATTGCCAGCACAAAAATACTACACCATGAATTTCCACTAGTACTCCGCTCAAAACTAGATCGGAGACAAATCTTGAGAGTAAGAGAGAGGAGTACCCGTTTCTTTCATGATGGAGATGCAAACGACGGAGAGGAGAGTCTCCGGCGCTTGGAAAGAGAGGAGGCCGGCGGCACGGCGGATTCCGGCACCGGGGAGTGGCCGGAGGAGCACCTGGGGCGGAGGGCGGCTGCAGGGGGAGGTTTGGGGGTCGGGGGTGTGTGTGAGTTGTGAGAACAACTCCCACCCCGATCCCCTTTAGAACCCAGCGAACAGTGCCGAGACCGGAGTCTCCGGCCCAAACGCACCGGAGTCTCCGGCCAAGCCGGAGTCTCCGTGGTTTGGGGCGGAGACACTGGTCCGACCGGAGTCTCCGGTCCTAGACACCGGAGTCTCCGGCACCTGCGACCCCAAAATGCCAGATATGTGGATTTTGGACATGTATGTGGCAAGAGGAGCATGTTTTTAGGCGAGAAGGCTTGGGTTAGAAGCAAAGTCACTGAAAATGGTACTATACACTCAAGTTTGGTAAGAGGCAACAAAAACGACATAAAAAAGCAACGCTTGAGTGCATTTTCCAACCGAGCAAGAATTAAGCAACGAAATCCAAATAACACACCATGAAAACCAAATCTTCACAAGGAAGATGTCGGTGGCCTAGGCCACCATGTATGAGTGTATGTGGTGTGACACCGCGAAGATATATCTTGGGTTCACCGCCACTACTCATCATTTAAGCTCACCATTCATAACAATGAATAACGAAGACAAAATAGGTTCTTACTATCGGCATAATGGGGGGAGGGATAGTCCAATGGATTAGGACCGCACTCCCCCTATGTCCATGCCTACATCTAGATCAAATATATAGTTGAGATAAAGGTGTGCATGCAAGGTAGTCAACCAACGCTCCTAGAATCCACGATATTTAGCTCATGCCTCAAAAATGTGAACCTTGCTTCATCAAGTGGCTTCGTGAACATGTCGGCGAGTTGAATCTTCGTGGGAATATAACCAAGCTCAATGTCACCCCGGTTGATGTGATCTCGAATAAAATGATAACGAATCTCAATATGCTTCGTTCTTGAGTGCTCCACCGGGTTGTGACCAATCTTGATAGCACTTTCATTGTCACACAAAAGAGGCACTTTGTCACAATGGACACCGTATTCCTTTAAAGTTTGCCTCATCCATAACAATTGAGTGCAAGCACTAGCGGCCGCCACATATTCGGCTTCGGTGGTGGATAGTGATATGCAATTTTGCTTCTTGGAGGACCAACTCACCAATGACTTCCCAAGGAATTGACATGCACCGGAGGTTGACTTCCTATCATCCTTGCAACCGGCCCAATCCGAATCCGTGTAACCGGCAAGAGAGAAGTTGGACCCTCTAGGATACCACAAACCAAACCTTGGGGTATAAACCAAATATCGGAAGATTCGATTCACCGCTATCAAGTGACCTTCTTTAGGAGCCGCTTGGTACCTTGCACACACTCCTACACTTAACACAATATCGGGTCTAGATGCACAAAGATAAAGCAAAGAACCAATCATAGAGCAATAGAGTTTTTGATCGACATCTTTACCCTTTGGACTAAGTTCAAGATGGCATTTGGTGTCCATAGGAAACCTCTTCTCTTTAGCATCTTGCATCTTGAACCTCTTGAGCATGTCTTGAATATATTTGGCTTGAGAGATGAAGGTCCCTCCACTCAATTGCTTGATTTCAAAACCAAGAAAGAACTTCAACTCTCCCATCATGGACATCTCGAACCTATCGGTCATAAGCTTTGAAAATTCATCATTAAAAGCTTTGTTAGATGAGCCAAAAATAATATCATCAACATAAAGTTGGCATATGAAAAGCTCCCCTTTTACTCTCTTGGTAAAGAGAGTGGGATCGATTTGCCCCACTTCAAACCCACGGTCTAGTAGTAGCTCTCTTAGGTGCTCATACCAAGCACGAGGTGCTTGTTTGAGACCATAGAGGGCCTTATCAAGTTTGTAGACATGGTTTGGGAAGTGTGGATCCTCGAATCCCGGTGGTTGCTTAACATATACCAACTCCTTTAAAGGACCATTCAGAAATGCACTTTTCACATCCATTTGTTGTAACTTAAAATTGTGATGTGATGCATAAGCAAGAAGGATACGGATGGACTCAAGGCGAGCCACGGGAGCATAGGTCTCTCCAAAATCAATGCCTTCAACTTGAGAGTACCCTTGAGCTACCAATCTTGCCTTGTTCCTCACAACCATTCCATGTTCATCTTGCTTATTCTTGAATATCCACTTGGTGCCTATAACATTTTTGCAATCTTTTGGCTTCTCCACTAGATTCCACACTTTGTTGCGCTTGAAGTTGTTGAGTTCTTCATGCATGGCTTCCAACCAATCCGGATCTTCAAGAGCTTCAAAGACTTTCTTTGGTTCCACCATGGAGATATGAGCTTGATGTTCACTAAAACTTGCCAATTGACCTCTTGTGGACACCTTGCGAGAAACATCACCAATGATGGCTTCAAGCTTGTGACACTTGATTTCCAAGTTTCTCTTGACTCTTGCTTGACGACGGGTTTCGATATCCCCATTGTTACGAGGGATTTCAGATTGATCATCTTGATCATTCTGTTTTTAATTTCTAAATCCCAAAATCCAAAAATATTTGTTGTTTCTTTTTGGTTTTGTATAGTTTGTTTCAGAGTTCAACACCTTCAGTTACTCTGTGGAGTTTGGTTATTATTTCATATCTTTCAAGCACACAAGTGAAAAGGCAATAATGATGATCTATAACAATTCGAGTTGGGTAAGAGGCTGGTAATGAACTCTATTTGTTTTCATTTTTGTACATATACTCATTCATGTGAGAATGCTTAGATGGTTCGCATAAGGAACATGTCGATTGGTGGATGCTTAGTAGTTCATGTTCTCTTATGATAAGTCCCAATTTATTAATGGTAAATGGCATGTTCTATGGATATTTGCTTGCATTGTTCTGTTCATAAAAGGGTATGAGATTGTGGTATCCTCCTCTGAATAATGCATTTTAATCGACTTGGCACATGCTCACACATGTATATGACTGAAAACAAAGTGTCAATTATGCCTTGATGATTTATTTTGCCTCAGAGTTATGCCTCCGTTAATTTTATTTCGTCGCAAGCATGATTATGATGGTTATTGCTCTCTTGAATTGTCGCTTCCCCGTCTATTGCTAGCCTTCACTTGTACTAAGTTGTTAATACTTGTGCTTCCAAATCCCTGAAACCAAGTTATCCCAAAGAGTCTACTATAAATACCTATGTATGGCATTTCAAACCATTCAAGTAAATTTGCATGTGCTACCTTTAAAACCTTCAAAACACTTCTCATTTTGTGACACTGTTTTAGCTCATGAGGAAGTAGTAGTTGGGCTTGTTATCTTCTATACTAATTAAGTAACCATCGACTTGCATGGTTCATCTGCTTGTCATTAATATTGCAAAGGGCTGGTTAGACCACTATAATATCAAAAGATTTGAGAAAGTAAAAATAGACACTCCTCCATGGTATTTGATTGTTGGTGGGCACCCGAGGATTCAGTTAGCCATGGTTTGTGAAAGCAAAGGTTGGGAGGAGTGTCAAGTCATAAATATAAATATAAAGATGCATATTATAAATGCTTGTTTTTAAATAATTCGGAACCGCTCTCAACTTGCTTAGTATGGAAGATAACAAGAACTCTATTGCCATTCGTTGACAAAACAATCACCACTCAAAAACAATTTTACCTCTGTTTTCAAAACAATGAAAAGCTCTAGCACATGTTAAATCCCTGCTTCCCTCTACGAAGGGTCTGTCTTTTACTTACTGTTGAGTCACCATCCTTTCTTTGAGCACTTTCTTTAGAGCATAGTTGTCATTCTTAGTGTAATGTGCTTGTCCCAGAATACTGTTAACTGCGGTATAACTTTGATGCTTTTATCTTTGACATCTTTATTTCTAGTCCTCTCTTGAAACTCAGAGGTGCCTGGGCATTTATGTTTTGCTGTACAAATTCGGGCAAGCGAGATACCACCTTATCATACTTTAATATGAGCTTTGCAATCCTGTGAATTGATATGTTTCATGTTATTTATTATTGGTATGATTGGCATCTCTTCATAGTTTACATAACTATTAGGTGACACCATTTGCATACATCTTGTTATGAATAGCCTAAGCATTTGCCCAGATAGTGAGAATATATACATCATATGAAGCAAATGTGTTCGTGAAAGTTCTTTTATCGCACTCAGTTGTTAACTGAATTGCTTGAGGACAAGCAATAAGCTAAGCTTGGGGGGAGTTGATACGTCCAAAACGTATCTACTTTCCCGAACACTTTTGCTATTGTTTTGCCTCTAATTTGTGTGTTTTGAATGCAACTAACACGGACTAACGCTATTTTCAGCAGAATTGCCCTGGTGTCTTGTTTTTGTGCAGAAATTCAACTTTAGGAAAAAATACCAGAAAATATGCAAAAGTCCCTATTTCCCCGGAGACTAACGGAGCCAGAAGACGAGACGGAGACGAGCCACGAGGGGCCCACACCAAATGGTGGCGCGGCAGGCCCCTGGCCGCGGCACCACATGGTGTGGCCGCCTCGGTCACGCCCTCGCACTCCCCTCTCGGATATAAGCCCCCTCTGACCTAAAACCGAGGACACCCCGATCACTTTTCCCAAAAACACATCCGTCCGCCGCCGCCTCCTCGAAACTCAATTCGGGGACCAGAAGTTCCTGTTCCGGCACTCCGCCGGGACGGGGATTCGAAGGAGATCATCGCCATCGTCATCGCCACCACTTCTCCATCAACCATCCATGTTTCCCCCATCCATGTGTGAGTAATCCACCGCTATAGGCTTGAGGGGATGGCAATCCAGCGCCATAGGGCATGGTGCCTAGTATCCGTTATCAGTGTTTTATGTCATTGTTGCAACTTGTTATGCTTAATGCTTGTCACTAGGGCCCGAGTGCCATGATTTCAGATCTGAACATGTTATTGTATCATGAGGATAATTATTGTTTTAAGATCATATCTACAAGTCGTATGCATATATTATTGTCCGGAACCCGAGGCCCCAAAGTGACAATAATTGGGAAAACCAGAGCGTATGGCTGTGATGTGAGGATCACATGTGTTCATGGAGTGTTAATGCTTTGCTCCGGTACTTTATTAAAAGGAGTACCTTAATTACCAGTAGTTTCCCTTGAGGTTCCGCTGCAAACAGGCTGGTAGGACAAAAGATGATGTGCAAGTTTCTCATTGCGAGCACGCACAACTAAATAGGAACACATGCCTATGGTCAATTAATACTTGGATGCTTTATCTTATTTATCTGCAAATGCCTATGTCTTGTTATTACATGAATTATCTTATCCATGCAACGCCCGTACATCCGTCCCTATGCCAACAGTATTTTAATCCCGCTGTCTACTTTAATCACTACTGCTGTCTTTATTCTACTGCTGCTATTATTTCACACTGCTACTGCTATAAACTGTTGCTACTGATAATCTGTCTCGAGTAAGTCTATTCACAGGTGCAGCTGAACTAACAATTCATCTGTTAAGGCTTATAAATATCCTTTGGCTCCCCTTGTGTCGAATCAATAAATTTGGGTTTTACTTCCCTCGAAGACCAATTGAAAAGATCGGTATGACACCTAGAGGGGGGGTGAATAGGTGCTAATTCAAATTTTAGTTCTTTTTCAATTTAAGGCTTGACACGAAATGTAAATTCTCTAGATATGCAACTACGGTGAATTTACCTATATGACAAGCTATCAACTAAGCAAGATACGAGGTAAAGGCGGTAAACAAGGATAGAGGTAACCGAAGTGAAAGCACGAGACGACAAGGATGTATTCCCGAGTTCCTCCCTTCAATGGGAGTACGTCTCGTTGGAGAGGTGTGAACCAACACAATGGTTCAACGGCCACAAAGGCCTCACCCAAATCTCCGGTGAACCGCACCACAAAGGTTTGGTTCACTTTCCACTATCGGAATCCTTCGAGGCGGAATCCGGAGCCTTTACAACAACGATTCGGGGCACGACCCACAAAGGTCTTGGGGGCTCCCGAACAGCTAAAATCTGTCACAAAGACAATAGGTAAGTACAACAATGGGCTAGGTTTTCCTAGTGGAAACCCTAGCTAATGGTCCCTCAAGTAAATGAGGGGGAAATGAAGAACGGCTCGGTGAAGATGTAGATCAAGGCCTTCTCCTTCAATCCTCCAAAGATCAACGAGTTTGGACGGAGGGATTGGGAGATCTAGTGATTCTTGGACTTGCAACAATGGTGTTTTTCCTTTTCTGGTCGAGCTCATTGGCTGGAGGAAGGGGGAGGGGTATTTATACCCCTCCCCAAAAGATAGCCGTTGCAGTCCACTTGGACCGGAGACTCCGGTCCTGGAGGGACGGAGACTCCGGCCAGGCCGGAGACTCCGGTCCCTGAGGCCGGAGACTCCGGTCTCCAGAGGCGGAGACTCCGGTGTCACTCCGGGGTCACTCCGGACCCCCATCAGAGAGTGCCGTCCTTGGCTCTCTTTTCGTCGAAAAGCATGGGACCGGAGACTCCGGCCCCTGAGCCCAAAATGGCCGGAGACTCCGGCCTGAGCAGATGAACTGCTCAAACAGGCGATCTATATGACGGTTTCTTTTATCTTTCCTGCACACTCAATACACCATCAGGTACATAAAATCTAGGTTTGTCGTCTAACACACAAAACACATGGGGATACACAAAAATGTTCTTTCACTGTTGCGATCCCCTATACTTGTGGGTCATCAATCCTATAATTGCCTGTTATCGTGAAAATAAATTTTCATGTCCTGATATAGAACAAGTTGAGAAATATATTGCTTATGTTGCAGCCCATGAGATAAATTTTCTTATTGATACTTATTTTGAAACTAGTCATGAAGCTCGTGTTATGAAAGGACACATTTCTACTATTCTCCAACTTTGCAAAGAATTTAATGATAATGTTTATGTAAGAACTCTTGCTGCCATGGAAAGTACTAATATGTTGCAGGAAGAGGATGATGAAAACATGAGCTTGGAAGAGGAAGTATGTGAAGAGTAGTTTGAAATGGATACGGTCCAAACTAAGCTTGGGGAAGAGTTGGATCTCCCAACTTCACTTTCAACAAATGATAGTAACACTCAAACTCGAAATTCATTTGTTATTTATGAGAACCCATGTTATGATTCTATGGTTATATATGATAACCCATGCTATTATGAAACTAATAATGCTGCTTTACTTTTTAATGCTACTAGTGAACTTATTGATGATAATGAGGAGTATTGCTTAAATATGCTATATGATAATGCTTTAGATGATGGTCCTATGCTTATTGATAATCCTCCATGTTTAGAAGTTGTTACTTATTTATGTGAGGATAAAAATGATATAATTGCTGCTTGTGATAGTACTCTTACTCATGAGAGTCCTACTTTGTTTGTGAACTCTCCTAATCAAACCATAGAGGAGAAATTTGCTTATGTTGAGAAATTCTTGTGTGGTTTGCAATTATCTTTAATTCCAAATATTTATTGCAGCCATGATACTAAACTTGATATTTGTCATAATAATTATTTTGAAAGAGGGAAGCATGATAATGTCTTCCAAAATAAATTTAATGATCCTCTTTATGTGCCTAAATTACCTAAGTTGGAAGACTCTATTGGTTATATGGTTGAATATACTTCTACTACTTGCAACTATTATGAAAGAGGAGGTGTTGAGAGCCCTCTTTGTGTTACTATTAGTTATATGCTGCAAGTACATAATGATAATATGCATTGGAAAATGCCTATTTATTGTTCTTCACTTATATACAAAATGCCAATGCATAGAAAGAAAGTTAGACTTCGTTGTTATTACTTTTGGGTTCTGTTTTTCTCTCTACCAGGTTTCAACTTCTCTATTATTTTGATTGGCTTGATAGCACCATGGTATCCTGGTATTTTTCATGAAACACTTTCCAAGGAAGATGGACACACCAAAGTTCAAGCTCCCTCATGAGCTTCGTCCACAATAACTATCAAGTAAGAAGCCTAGCTATATGGCTATAAAGAAAGCGCTTTACGGGAGGCAACCCGGTTGTTTTATTTTTGATTTTCTTTGTGTCCTCTTGCTGTAGCAAGAGAATTAGTTTTTAGTTTTGTTTCTGGAATTTTTAATAAAATGCCAAGTTTTACCCATTTTGGATTGAAAGGTTGCTTTTTGTATTCGGAGATTTTATTCCAGCACAAATCCGAATGAGCTGAAATTTGAACTGTAGTTGCAACTTTTCATCCTCTGTAAGCATGAATTTTTTATGATTTTTTCGACATATTTAAGTGGGATAAAAAAATGCGTTTTGCTGCTGCTATTTTTCTGGACAGATTCTGTCCCATTTTGTTTTATGCATTCTTTAAGCTTTCAACTTGAATCTTCTTTATCCAATTAAGTTTATTAGAAGGAATACAACATTATACACTTTATAGACATGTATCGTATGTTTGTCTAAGGATTTCGTACAGCAAGCAATTCTATTATTTTGTGCTTACTAATGTCACCCCACAGAAAAGAAATGGGAGAAACGGTGTTTTGAAGTTTTTTCACAGGGATTAGAGGAGATGCACCAAGAGATATCCAAGGATGGTGAAGACCATAAGCTTGGGGATGTGAGGACAACCCCACTGAACCAACATACTCTCGGTTTGCACACGTCTAACTTCTGTTTTTCGTTCATTGCACTATATCGCATAAACTTGGAGCGTTTCTTTTTGTTATTTCGGTTTGGTTTTTTGTTTGAGACCACCACTTTTCATTTATGATATGAGAGAGCTACTGGAAGTTTGGGTTGAATTAAGTTGGATTCTATTAAAATATTGGGAAGAGGATGTTTGAGTTGATTTAAAAAGATACATATAGTTGCAGGATTCATGTGCTTTTTACTGAATATTAATATGCAAGTGTTTTATGAAGAATTATTTCTTATTCATGTTTTATATGCTGAATCATGCTTTACTTTGTTTAGCATGGAATTATTAGCTCTATGTAAACTTATGCATGCATTCAGATGGTCAACTTTCTCCCTCTTGCTAGCCCAAAAATTCCAACAAGTAAAAAAAAGCTTGTTTTCCAACACCTTCAACCAAAGTTTTCCAGTGAGTCCACCATATCTACCTATTAGCTAATATGATATTCCAAGTATGTTTACCATGTTATATTGTTTTATTTATGCTTCCAAATTAAAATGCTTATGTTATTGGGATTGTTATGGGTAAAGTTGGTTAAAAAGCTCTCACGAACTTGATGCACACATTACTTTTATTGCACTTATTAAACTTGACCCGTTGTGATTAAAATTATGATGTTTTGGGCTTGACAAAGGTCTTTGGTTGGGAGTTAGCTCATATGTGCTGTCACATGGCAAGCTTTCAACATGTTGTTTATCTCATTTAAGTTGATATCATGTGCTTTTGTCTATGGATGCCTAACATTGCGTGAAATGAAGATGGAAACTCGGTAAGTTTAGGGAGTGAGTATAAATGGCTAGAGAGACTCACCGGGCGGCTAACCCAAGCCATGTGGCCCATGGTAGAAATTTGCAGCGTACCCATAGTGGACGAATCTACGACACATCTCTCAACAGAAAAAGCATTTACAAGAAAAAGCATTAGTAAAAGAAAGAGATGTTGAGATGTCCACTGTGTTCTTGCTTTGTCATTGGAACATGGGCTCGTTCTATGTTCTGGGGCTAGGGGTACCCCGGGAGTAAACTCGTTATGATGCTATTATTGCTTGCAATGACTGTAACCTACACTTGCTTTGTGGCCCAAGTTGAGTAGCCAGTCGGAGAGGTTTTGTTTTCAAGGGGCATGAGGCATTCAACCTATACTTTGTCAAGCACATAACTCATATTTGCTTTCACTTTCAACTATTAATCACTCAAGATGCTATGATAGGGGTAATAGGAACTTCACACCAATGGATACCACATTGCAAACATTAACTTAAGTTGAAGCATTTGGAAGTTAGATGATACTCTTACATGTTATACCTCTACTTATTTATCTATCTTTCCAAAGTGTCCACCTTTTGTATTCAGATTTCTATAAGAATACTTTATGACCAATATAGGATATCTTTTTTACTTTTCATTATGCATTCATTTGGTCCATAGTACTTTTCTTCTATGTTACACTTTGTGAATTATCATTGAACAACTTTATCTTAAATATTTGATATCACTTGATAATATATCTTGTATGTTGCTACTCCTTATTAAGAATGAATCATTTGACTCTATGTAGCAATAATAATCATCTTTGATATCCTTTGATAGTAATAAAATGCAAAGTCCATGTTTAGTTTTATCACCTTCATACTCGAGGACGAGCATGGGTTAAGCTTGGGGATGTTGATGCATGTAAAATGCATACATGAAGTTTGCATTGTATTACTCATATTTTAATCATATTTGCATCATATAAGGGTTATATAAATGTTTTATAATGATTTTGGGAATATTTCACAGTTTCCCTATTTATTTGGAATTAACCCTGCACTGTCAGAAAATCCCCCTTTTCTATATTTTGATGTTTCAGGGACCCAAACGACGTCCAAATGACCTAATATTTCACGGAGATCATTTTTTGGAAGGAACAAAGCGTAGGAGCGAAGGAAGCGAGAAAATGGAAACCTGAGGGCCAAAAGGGGTGGGCCCATGCGGCTAGATTCCTTGGCCGCGTGGAGCACCCCATCTAGCGCCTCGAGCGTCCGATGCCGTCGATCTTCGTCTCCCTGCCTCTCACGTGACCTAAAACCGGCTATAAAAATAGTCCCCCGAGGAGTTTCGCAACACGGCGGCGAAGAAACACAAAACCACGAAACAGAGAGGCAGAAGGCTGCCGCCGGAGAAGATCGGAGGGGGGAAACGCTGCCGGAATCACCTCCGGAGGGCTCCACCCCCCTCCAGCGTGTTCATCATCAACATCTACAGCAAGATCATCTCCTCCAACATCTCCACCATCGTCACCATGACCATGTGTGAGTAGTTTCCCTCGGGGCTGAGGGCTCGTACGGTAGCTATGTGGTTTATCTCTCTCTTCCATGGTGTGATATTTATGTGATCATGAGCAATGTTAAGTATGTCTGAATTCATATGTAATGTTTATGCTACTCAAGTGATTTTATCTAGTTTCCGGAGTCATAGTGACAACACGGTACCGAGGTGACAGTGTGGGTATTAGTGAGTGACTCTATGAATAATTTAGATATTTATCATGGCCTATTCTTGTGGAATTCTGGTGTTTGTCTAGTACTATCTTGGGGTGCTCTTAGTGACATTGGGGTTCCCTAGATGTGGAATGCAACTTTGAGGTGTGCTTTTGTAGCCCTACACATAGTACTCTTGTTTTATCAAGAAGGAGAATAATCCCGAGTAGCACTTACTTGCGTTCAGTTATGCTAACATGTTGAGAGAGACCACTAGTGAAAGTATGATCCCTAGGCCTTATTTCCAAGCATTGAAACACTGTTGTCCATTGTTCCTATAAGAGAAAACTTTTGTCTTGTCCTCTTGCATTGAAGAGGATTGGGACACTTTTTACATTCTTGTTTTTTTACATTAAACTTCCATTCATTAAAACAACCATCTTGTTCTTTAAACTTGTTTAGTGCATAATCACCTAAAACTTGTGACACTTTAGTTGTAGAGAATAGATAACTTTTCCTTCTTGCTCCTGCGGATCGATACCCTACTTGGACATTGAGAGGTACTATAGTGATCCCCTGCTCGTGGGGGATATCAAGTACTTTTTTGGCGTCGTTGCCGGGGAGCGTAGCGCTTAAGTTTCTATTCTTGTTTGCACTAGATATTTATTTTCAGTTTTGCATATACTCTAGTTACTTTCAGTTTTGCATTTATTAGTTTTACTTTCAGTTATATATATATCAAAAACACAAAAAAATTATAAAATGGAAAACAACAAAAGTATTAGAGAACTTTATAAAATCTATCTTGAGTTAGGACATGAAGTGTTTGAGGTGAAAATTAAAAATATATGGAAATTTATTTGCATAATAATCATGTGAGTGATAATACTATTGGTATGAATTCTTTGAACACCTTTATTGATAATGCTACGGAAAACCTTAAGCTTGGGGAAGTTTGTTATGATGAATATGATATTTTTAGTCCCCCAAGTTTGGAAGAGAAAATTTATTTTGATGATACTATGTCTCCTATTTATGATGATTACAATGATGAATATGATATTTTTAGTCCACCTATTATTGAGGATAAATTTTATTATGATTATGATATGCCTCCTATATATGATGATTATAATGATGGTTATGAATGTTTTACTCCCACTATCACTAATAAGAAGGATTTTACTTATGTGGAGAGTATTAATACTTTTATGCTTGTAGATCATGAATGACATGCTCTATGTGATAGTTATATTGTTGGATTTATTCATGATGCTACTGAAAGTTATTATGAGAAGGGAAAACATGGTTCTAAATATTTCAATATTGTTACATTCCATCTGTTTAAGTTGAAAGTATTGAAATTGCTCTTGTTTTATCTTCCTATGCTACTTGCTTTGTGTTTCAATGATGTATTTTATTACAAGATCCCAATGTATAGGAAGTGGGTTAGAATCAAATATGTTTCATATTTTCCCCTTGATGCTCTCTTTTGCGTTTCAATTCTTATTCCTATGTGAGCATCATTAAAACTATCATGGCTGTCCAGAAAACATATTCCTGATCTTTACTGCGAAAAATGTATAAAATCACAGAAAAGGAATTTTGAGCTGATATCTTACGACAGCAATATTCAGTTTTTATTACACATTTCATTATTTCAAAGTTTTCTGATTTGAGCAACGTAAGTGCCTCTGAAAATTCACTCTTTACGGGCTGTCCAGTTTTTGACAGATTCTATCTTTATTTTGCATTATTCTCATTACTTGTGTTTTGTGTGGTTCTTTTGATCAATGAACAATACACAACCATAGTAACAGTAGTTAATGTTTATAATTAACTCATGATATGTATTTGATGTACCTATGTGGATTTAATTTATGGAGACACTAACCCCTCTAATCAAGTTTATGGTGAGTTTTGTGTGAAGAGAATTTTCAAGTGAAAGAGTTGAGGGAGATGAACAAAGATCAAGAGGGACAAACACTCAAGCTTTTGGATGTTACCCCTAGGCTCACCCTACATAAATCAAGTAAGTACAAGAATTCAAGCTTGGGGATGCCAAGCCACCTCACTCCAACCACCTTGATACCAAGTAAGTAAGCCTAGCTATATGGCTATAAAGAAAGCGCTTTACGGGAGGCAACCCGGTTGTTTTATTTTTTTATTTTCTTTGTGTCCTCTTTCTGTAACAAGAGACTTAGTTTTTAGTTTTGTTTCTGGAATTTTTAATAAAGTGCCAAGTTTAACCCATTTGGGCTTAGAAAAGTTGTTTTTTCTATTCGGAGATTTTATTCCAGCACGAATCTGTGCACGGTATGATTTTTCATTCCTATTCTGTAACTCCGAATGCGCTGAAATTTGAAATGTAGTTGCAACTTTTTGCCCTCTGTAAGCATGAGTTTTTTCAGATTTTTTTCGACAAATTTAAGTGGGGTAAAAAAATGCGTTTTGCTGCTGCTATTTTTCTGGACAGATTCTGTCCCATCTTGTTTTATGCATTCTTTGAGCTTTTAACTTGAATCTTTTTTATCCAATTGAGCTTTTTAGAAGGAATACAACATTATACACTTTCCGTATATTTTTCTTATGTTTGTCTAAAGATTTCATACAGCAAGCAATTCTATTGTTTTGTGCCTACTAATGTCACCCCACAGAAAAGAAATGGGAGAAACGGTGTTTTGAAGTTTTTTCACATGGATTAGAGGAGATGCACCAAGAGTTATCCAAGGATGGTGAATACCATAAGCTTGGGGATGTGAAGAAAACCCCACTGAACCAACACACTCTCGGTTTGCACACGTCTAACTTCTGTTTTTCGTTCATTGCACTTTATCGCATAAACTTGGAGCGTTATTTTTCTTCTTTTTATTTCGGTTTGGTTTTTTGTTTGAGACCACCACTTTAGATTTATGTTATGAGAGAGGTACTGGAAGTCTGGGTTGAATTTAAGTTGGATGCTATCAAAATATTGGGAAGAGGATGTTTGAGTTGATTTAAAAAGATACATACAGTTGCATGATTTATGTGCTTGTTAATGAGTATTAATATGGAAGTGTCTTATCAAGAGTTATTTCTTATTCTTGTTTTATATGCTGAATGATGCTTTACTTTGTTTAACATGAAATGGTTAGCTCTATGTACACTTATGCATGCATTTAGACGGTCAACTTTCTCCCTCTTGCTAGCCCAAAAATTCATCAAGTAAAAAAAAGCTTGTCTTCCAACACCCTCAACCAAGTTTTTCCAGTGAGTCCACCATATCTACCTATTAGCTAATATGCTATTCCAAGTATGTTTACCATGTTATATTGTTTTATCTATGCTTCCAAATTAAAATGCTTATGTTGTTGCGATTGTTATGGGTAAAGTTGGTTAAAAAGCTCTCACGAACTTGATGCACACATTACTTTTATTGCACTTAATAAACTTGACCCATTGTGATTAAAATTATGATGTTTTGGGCTTGAAAAAGGTCTTTGGTTGGGAGTTAGCTCATATGTGCTGTCGCATGGCAAGCTTTCAACATGTTCTTTATCTCATTGGGTGAAATGAAGATGGAAACTCGGTAAGTTTAGGGAGTGAGTATAAATGGCTAGAGAGACTCACCGGGCGGCTAACCCAAGCCATGTGGCCCATGGTGGAAATTTGCAGCGTACCCATAGTGGAGGAATTTATGATACATCTCTCAACAGAAAAAGCATTTACAAGAAAACAACATTAGTAAAAGAAAGAGATGTTGAGATGTCCACTGTCTGCTTGCTTTGTCATTGGAACATGGGCTCGTTCTATGTTCTGGGGCAAGGGGTACCCCGGAAGTAAACTCTTTATGATGCTATTATTCCTTGCAATGACTGTAACCTACACTTGCTTTGTGGCCCAAGTTGAGTAGCCAGTCGGAGAGGTTTTTGTTTTCAAGGGGCATGAGACATTCAACCTATGCTTTGTCAAGCACATAACTCATATTTGCTTTCATTTTCAACTATTAATCACTAAAGATGCTATGATAGGGGTAATGAGAACTTCACACCAATGGACACCACATTGCAAACATTAACTTTAGTTGAAGCATTTCGAAACTAGATGATACTCTTGCATGTTATTCCTCTACTTATTTATCTATCTTTCCAAAGTGTCCACCTTTCATATTCAGATTTCTATAAGAATACTCTATGACCATTATAGGATATCCTTTTACTTTCCATTTATGCATTCATTTGGTCCATAGAACTTTTCTTTCACACTTTGTGAGTTATCATTGAACATCTTTTACCTTGAATATTTGATATCTCTTGATAATATATCTTGTATGTTGCTACTCCTTATTAAGAATGAATCATTTGATTCTATGTTGCAATCATCTTTGATATGCTTTGATAGTAATAAAATGTCAAGTCCATGTTTAGTTTTATCACCTTCATACTCGAGGACGAGTATAGGTTAAGCTTGGGGATTTTGATGCACGTAAAATGCATACTTGAACTTTACATTTTATTACTACATATTCCTACATATTTAGAACTTATATGATGTTATATTCATGTTTTATAATGATTTCAGGGATTTTCTAAACAATCCCCACTCTTTTGGTTCTAACTTTGTTTTCCGGAAAACATCTTTTTTAGTGTTTTGGACTTTTCGGGAGCTTCGGGACTCCAAAAAGGGCAAGGCCAAAGAGCATGGTTCAGAATTTTCGAGACGAACGCAATGGGAAAAAATTAAGACCAGAAGGCCAACCAGCTGGGATATAGGGGGCCCGGCGCGGTCAGATTCCCTAGCCACGTGGGACCCCCTCTTTTCCCCCACATGGCTCCGATGTCGTCCATTTTTTGTCTCTGTGGAGTCGTCTTGACCTAAAACCGGCTATAAAAATAGTCCCCCGAGGAGTTTCGCATCACGACGGCGGAGAAACAGAAAACCACGAAACAGAGAGGTAGAAGGCTGCCGCCGGAGAAGATCGGAGGGGGGAAACGCTGTTGGAATCACTTCCGGAGGGCTCCACCCCCCCCCCCCCCCCCCCCCGGCGTGTTCATCATAAACATCTACAACAAGATTATCTCCTCCAACATTTCCACCATCGTCACCATGACCATGTGTGAGTAGTTTCCCTCGGGGCTGATTGCTCGTACGGTTGTTATGTGGTTTATCTCTCTCTCCCATGGTGTGATCTTTATGTGATCATGAGCATTGTAAGTATGGCCGAATTCATATATAATGTTTATGCTACTCAAGTGATTTTATCTAGTTTCCGGAGTCATAGTGACAACTCGGTACCAAGGTGACAGTGTGGGTACTTCTGAGTGACTCTATGAATAATTTAGATATTTATCATTGGCCTATTCTTGTGGAATTGTGGTGTTTGTCTAGTACTATCTTGGGGTGCTCTTAGTGACATTGGGGTTCCCTAGATGTGGAATGCAACTTTGAGGTGTGCTTTTGTAGCCCTACACATAGTACTCTTGTTTTATCAAGAAGGAGAATAATCCCGAGTAGCACTTACTTGCGTTCAGTTATGCTAACATGTTGAGAGAGACCACTAGTTAAAGTATGATCCCTAGGCCTTATTTCCAAGCATTGAAACACCGTTGTCCATTGTTCCTATAAGAGAAAACCTTTGTCTTGTCCTCTTGCATTGAAGAGGATTGGGACACTTTTTACATTCTTGTTTTGTTACATTAAACTTCCATTCATTAAAACAACCATCTTGTTCTTTAAACTTGTTTAGTGCATAATCAACTAAAACTTGTGACACTTTAGTTGTAGAGAATAGATAACTTTTCCTTCTTGCTCATGCGGATCGATACCCTACTTGGACATTGAGAGGTACTACAGTGATCCCCTATTCTTGGGGGATATCACTTCTCTCGAAGACTGTTGCGATCCCCTATACTTTTTGGTCATCAAGACTATTTTCTGCCGCCGTTGCCGGGGAGCATAGCTTTATTTATAAGTTCACCTGAGTGTGATATTGTTCGCCGGAATTTATTCATCATGGGAAGAGCTGGTGATGAAAGGGTTTGTGTCATACCATCCACTACAAGAAAAGGTACAACTCTGAGTACCGCTGCTGCTCTTGATTCACCGTCTGTTTTGAGTAAGCTTATTACAGCACCACAGGCTTCACGCACTGTTACTCCTACTGAATCTGAAAATACTTTTGATGATGCTTCTACTTTTCTTGATCAAATTGTCTCATCAGGTCCCTTTTTAGATGCTACAATTGCTAGATCTAAACAACTTGAAAATGCTGAAATTCCAAAGAAAATCCTAATACTCCTGTTAATTCACCCGAGTTCACAAAAAATATTGATGATGATCTTGATGAAGTATATGTGGAAATTGATGATGATTTTATTGATGAATGCCATGCTACTACTGGTACAAGTAATATTAAAAATCTTATTGCAAAACATGATGTTAGATATAAATTGTCTCCTGATGCTAAATTTGCCAAATCTCCCATAAACATTAAAGATAAAGATTATGATTTCTCTCTTGATTTAGCACACATTGCTATTGTTGAGAAAGAACCTTTCCGTGGAACCGAAAATGAAAGTGATGTAGAGCATATGAATGAGCTCTCTACTTTGAGTAGTATATTTTCCGATGACATAAAGAAACGCACCTATTTTGTTACTAAAATATTTCCTTTCTCATTAAAAGGTGAAGCTAAAACATGGTATAATAATTTGTCTCTTGGTTCTATCACTAGTCCTATTGGTTTGCTTAATGCTTTCTTTCAGAAATATTTTCCTGCTAGTGCTCAACATGATGCCTTGCTAAGAATTTATAACTTTAATCAAGATGAAGGAGAGAAATTGCCTGAAGCTTAGGCACGGTTTTGCTCTCTACTTAGAGCTTGGCCTAATCATGATTTAGAGAAAAATGATCTTCTTGATATATTTTATAGTGGGCTAACTGTTGAATCTAGGACATACCTGGATAGTTGTGCTAGTTGTGTTTTCAGGAAAAGAACTCTTGAAGAAGCTGAGGAATTACTGGCTAAAATAAGCCAAAATCATGATGATTGAAATATTCCTGAACCTACTCCTACACCAACACCAACACCGAAGAAGAGAGGTATAATTGAATTAAATGAAGAAGTGATGAAGGAAGCCAAGAAATCTCTTAAAGAGAGGGGTATTAAATATCTGAAGATGTGAAGAATCTACCACCTATAGAAGAGTTATGTAAGCCAATTCCCCCTTCATCCATAATTGAGGTACACTCTCTCCAAAGGTTTGATGATAGAGATATTCCTTATTCTAAACCTCCTGCTCAATGCTTAGATGAATTTGATACTTTAATTGCTAAGCAAGGTAATTTTAATATGAGGGTAGAAAATCATTCAATGGAAAATTCTCGAGCTATTAGTAAATTGCATGATATTGTGGATAGAACCTCTAATGATGTTAAGATACTTATTAAACATTTTCATATGGTTCAAACTCAAATTGATCAACTCACTAAAGTGCAATTAGTAAATGTTTCTAAGGATAAAGGAAAACATGTTTGTGAAGTAACAACTAGAGGAGGAATTTCTACTCAGGATCCTTTATATCCTGAGGGACATCCTAAAAGAATTGAACAAGATTCTCAACGAGTTAAAGAAACTAGTGGTCCTTCTAAGAAAAAGAAGAAGAAACATAAAACTGTTGTAAAATCCTCTGAACCTGTTAATGATCCTAATAGTATATCTGTTTCTGATGTTGAAACTGAAAGTGGTAGTGAACATAACAATGATAATGATAAGAATGATAATTCGGATAAAGAAGAAATAGAAGAGGAACCTGAAAAGCATACTAAAAATAAAATGTACACTAAGGAAGATTTTATTGCTAAGAAACATGGTAGTGAAAGAGAACCTTGGGTCCAAAAACAAATGTCTTTTCCTGCTAAGAAACTTAAAACAAAAGAAGAAGAACATTATAATAAATTTTGTGATTGGATGAAACCCTTGTTCTTGCAAATTCCTTTGACTGATGCTATTAAATTGCCTCCTTATTCAAAATATATGAAAGATATTGTTTCTAACAAAAGGAAAATTCCTAATGAGGAAATATTTACTATGCTTGCTAACTATTCTTTCAATGGCAAGGTTCCAAAGAAGTTGGGAGATCCAGGTATACCCACCATTCCTTACTCTATCAAAAATAATTATGTTAGAACTGCTCTATGTGACTTGGGAGCAGGAGTTAGTGTTATGCCTTTCTCTCTTTACAAGAGACTTTATTTGGATAAATTGATACCTACTGATATATCTTTACAAATGGCTGATAAATCTACTGCTATTCCTGTTGGCATTTGTGAGGATGTTCCTGTTCAAGTAGCTAATAATTGTTTAATCATGACTGATTTTGTTGTGCTTGAAATGCCTGAAGATGATAATATGTCTATTATTCTTGGAAGACCTTTTCTAAATACTGCAGGGGCTGTTATTGATTGCAATAAAGGAAACGTAACTTTCAATGTGGATGATAAAGAACACACTATTTATTTCCCCAAGAGAGTGGATAAAGTATTGGGAGTTAATACAATTACTAATTTGAGGTCTATCAAAGTGGGAAGTATTGATTGCCCCATATATGATTATAAAGAAGGATATCAAAATCTTATTATTGGATCCATATCAAAACAATATAATGTAACATGAGTGTCTCATAATGTTTGAATCCTTTGTGTCATATAAAATTTATTTGGCGGCGAGACTTGATCAACCTTGCTAACAAATATGTTTTAAATGCATGGGGGTGCTAAATAACACTTTTCCACTCACCCTTGTTTTACCTACTGTAATACCATTTAGTTTGCATAGTTTTAGTTGAATATGATTTTGAAAAACATTTTTCATGCACTGAATTTAATATCTCAAATACCAGAAAATGTCCACAATTAAAAATTCCCAGAATTTTAATAATTTATGCCATTGTTCCTATTTTTCAAGGGGGTACCTGGGAGTACCAGAGAGTGACCAGGGGGACCCACCATTCCCCATACCACATGGTGGCCCGGTAGGCCCTTGGCCGCGCCTGGGCATGGTGTGGGCCCACCTGGCCCCTCCACTTACTCTCCTTCCTCCCCTTGCTTTCTCTCTCCCGACCAAACACACCCCCATTCGAAAAAATCGTGTTCTTGCTGTTCTTGCCTTCAGAATTTTGATCTCCTTGCTCAGCCCATCTTTGCTGCTGAGATTTGGGGCATTTGCTCTCCGGTATGTGACTCCTCCGATCATCCAAGTAAAATTTTGTTTAGTGGATTATATCTTGAGTATTTTGCTGCTGTAGGTGTCATGTTAAGTGAGTTTAAATGCTTGTTCTATGTTAGAATAACTAGTTTTGATGCATGGTTAAGCCTCTAGCAAGTCAATATAGTAGTTCTCTTCATTTAGTTGTCTCAAAATCAATTTTTAGGACAATTGTTAAAAATTTCAGAAAAGAAAGATGCATAACCACACCTTTGGGGAGATCTTTGAGAGTGATGCACCAAGGGTGTCAAGGCCCTAAGGAGCAACTACTCGCATTAGGCAATCTTACAATGAGAATATCTTGGCACCGGGCATTGGAGATGAGAGGGATGATGGGTTTCGAAATTCATCTTCCTTCCCATGCACTGACTTATGCGTGATGCAGGGATTCTTGATGATTTCTTGCTACTTGTGCAGAGGGCTGGCTTGACTACATATATGTTGGATGAGAGTCCTCAATATGTCATGCTTACCAAAACTTTTGTTGAGAGCTTCACTCTTAACAACTCTATGTTCAGTCCATCTGTTTCATTTAAGATTTATGATAGGGCTTTTACTATGTCTTTGCGGGAGTTTTGTGCTGTGATAGGTGCTGCGTACTTGGGGACATCAAAGAAGATTCAAGGGAATCCCAGTGAGTTGATGCAACTTTACCGAGAGGTGACAAACGATGATAGTCGTGGAGCACAACGTGGCAAGATAAGGAACATTCAATTCCCAGCTATTAAATATTTTGCTTACTATATTGCTACTAGCGTTCTTGGTAGGGAGAACACTAGCAACATTTCAAACTATCATCTTGCTTTTCTTTCTGCTGCACTTACTGGTCACACTACATATAACCTTGGTGCTCTCATTGCTCGTCGCTTAGCTACTAAGGGACTTATATATGGAGGGATTATTGCCTCACGCATTGTTGCACATCTTAACCTTCGTGTCGATCCTAGTGATGAGTTACTAACCCCTTGCAGGCTTGACCTTGCTGCGATGAAAGGTCACCAATTTGTTACTGCTAACTCTAGTGCAGGACGGCTTGTCTATAGAGTTTTATTTACTGATGGGGACGAGAGGGAAGTCCCTTTGCCGCAGCCCGGTTTGTTCAGTCTTGACAGGAGGCCGTGGTCGCTCTCGAAGGTGGAATTGGACGAGCAGCTGAGGGTGTTGGGTTTCTACGGGCAGCACGCCGAGGACAGAGCGCCTGAGGAGGACTACACCGCGCACTACACCGGTGTGTCCTCGAGTTCGTATCAGGGTGAAAGTTCTTCGTCATACTGATGTCCACAAGTGTAGGGGATCGCTGAAATCTTCGTTGGGAAGTATTACCCAAATTTATAGTTCGACTCAAGGGGAACACAAGAATACCAATAATACTTTAGCAATTGAAACGTCACTCTCAACACCACCTGTATATCAATGAACTTGCAGCAGCAATAGTGATAGTAGTGATATGGTTTAAGTAAGCAAATATAACAGCAGTAGTAATAAAAGGGTTTCCCAGTTTTCACCGGAAAAGTGAAGGTGTTACTCAGATATTTAAAACGTAGGCATGAGGTGACAGCGGGGTGTTGCATGAATAAGATTGATCATATAATAAGATATAAATAGCAATGGGACTTATCTCTAACTTTGATATATGTAGGTATGTGTTCCGTAAATAGTTGTGCGTACTAGCCAAGAGAATTTGCACAACATCTATTGTCCTACCTGCCCATTTCACCGGGGCAACCTTGGAACTACAGGTAGTTAAGGTCTACCCTTTCGAGTAGACCGGAACAATGCATTAACACTTCATGAACACATAAAATCCTCAAACTAAAACACTCTCCCTTCTTTTCCCTATATGTCACTTTTAGGGTTCGCAGGTTCAACATAATAGCAGGCAATACACTTTGCAGATAGATACCAAACTCAATTATATGATGGGGCAAAATAAGTTCAGTACTGAAATCATGCCACTCGGGCCCTAGTAGCAAGCATTAAACATAGCATAAGTGCATCAACACAATACAAAAGTATCCTCAAGGTAAACCCCTAAGATCTCGAACAACGGGTATCATTGCATGATCAATCTCATCCAATCCCCATCCACCTCATATGCCTACAGCGGTCTACTCACACATGGTGATGGTGGAGGAGCTCATGGTCGATGGAGATGAAGGCGGTGAAGATGGCGGTGAAGATGGCGGTGAAGACGGCCTCCGAATCCCTCCTCTGGGGGAGAAATCCTGGATCAATCTGTCTCCGAAAACGAAGATCGTGGCGGTGGAGGCGCTCTGTTTCGCGAAAAGACCTCCCCTTCTAGGTCATCTGGTTTTTTCTATATATGGAGGGGTACGCCAAAGATGAGGCCGAGGGGACGCTCGAGGCGCCAGATAGGTGGGCCCACGCGGCCAAGGAATCTGGCCGCGTGGGCCCCCCTTTTGGGCCTCGGGCACTCCCTCGTGTCCATCTTCTTCTTCTCGATGTCCATCTTTTTCCATAAAACTTCGCGTCGTATTTTTCCCCGATTTAATTCCTGCAAAAATAGACAGAAACAAGACTTTGCTAAAAACAACATCAGATTCAGCAGTTTTAATCAAGTATGGGGAGATTCCGGGACAAATAATGAAGCAAAGTGATTGGAAAAGTAGATGCATTTTAGGTGCATCAACTCCCCCATGCTTAGCTTATTGCTTGTCCTCAAGCAATTCAGTTAACAACTGAGCGATAAGAGAAACTTTTACGAACACATTTGCTTCATATGATGTATATATTCTCACTATGTGGACAATGCTTAGGCTATTCATAACAAGATATATGCAAATGGTGTCACTTAATGGTCATGTAAACTATGAAGAGGTGCCAATCATAATGATAAATAACATGAAACATATCAATTCTCAAGATTGCAAAGCTCATAATAAAGTATGATAGAGTGGTATCTCGCTTGCCCGAATTTGTACAGCAAAACATAAATGCCCAGGCACCTCTGAAGTTCAAGAGAAGACTAGAAATAGAGATATCAAAGATAAAAGCATCAAAGTTATACCTCAGCTAACAATATTCTGGGACAAGCATATTACACTAAGAATGACAATTATGCTCTCAAGAATGTGCTCAAAGAATGGATGGTGACTCAGCAGTAAAGTAAAAGATAGACCCTTCATGAAGGGAAGCAGGGATTTAACATGTGCTACAGCTTTTCATAGTTTTGAAAACAGAGGTAAAATTGTTTTGAGTGGTGATTACTTTGTCAACGAATGGTAATAGAGTTCCTGTTATCTTCCATACTAAGCAAGTTAAGAGCGGTTCTGAATATAATTAAAAACATGCATTTATAATATGCATCTTCACATTTATAATTTGACACTCCTCCCAACCTTTGCTTTCACAAACCATGGCTAACCGAATCCTCGGCTGCCCACCAACAATCACATGTCATGGAGGAGTGTCTCTTTTTATTTTCTCAAAACTTTTGATATTATAGTGGTCTAACCAGCCCTTTGCAATATTAGTGACGAGCAGATGAAGCATGCAAGTCCAAGATTACTTAATTAGTATGGAAGATAACAAGCCCAGGCATTATTTCCTCATGAGCTAAAATAGTGTCACAAAACGAGAAGTATTTTGCAAGTTTTAAAGGTAGCACATGCAAATTTACTTTAATGGTTTGCAATGCCATACATAGGTATTTATGGTGGACTCTTTGGAATACCTTGGTTTTCAGGGATTTGGAAGCACAAGCATTAACTGCTTAGTACAATTGGAGGATAGCAAATAGGATAGGGAGCGACAATTCAAGAGAACTATAACCGTCATAATCATGCTTGCGACAAAATAAAATTAACGGAGGCATAAAAATGATACTAGAACTCTGAGGCAAAATAAATCATCAAGGCTTAGTTGACTCTTTGTTTTCAGTCATATACATGTGTGAGCATGTGCCAAGTCAATTCAAATGAATTTATTCAGAGGAGGATACCACAATGCCATACTTCTCTTATGAGCAGAACAATACAAGCAAATATCCATAAAACATGTCATCTACCATTAATATATTGGGACTGATCATAAGAGAACATGACCCACTAAGCATCCATCATTCAACATATACCTTATGCGAACCAACTAAGCATTCTCACATGAATGAGTATATGTACAAAAATGAAAAACAAAGGAGTTCATACCAGCCTCTTATCCTACTCGAATTGCCATAATCATCATCATTGCATTTTCTCCTCTCCCCACTTGAACTGCACAGTTAAAACATTAAATCTGCCAGAAAACGTTACTGCATACAGTACTGTTTTTGCCCTACCTAAACACCTCATAATGATCTCATATTTTACGGGTGCGTAGGTTACGAAAAGTTGCAATAGCAGTTCAAATTTCAGCTCAATTGGAGTTACAGAAAAAAAAATGAAACAGTGAGCAGATTTCAGCAATTTCAGCACAACTGTTTTGGCATTTGATTCAAGAAAACGAAAATATTTTTGTTCTTTTTGATTTTTAGATGCATAATGAAAGTGACCAGAAGTAAACAAGCTAAAGAAACAAATAAAATCTTTTTTTGTTTTTAAGATTTAAAGAACAATAAACTAAAACATAACAAGATAAAGGTGATATAAAACAACGAATGAAAGGGAGAGAGGTACTCCCCCAAGCTTGAGTTCAAGCTAGTATCCCGGTGGGTAGTATCCAACGCTTCCACCTCCGCCATAGTAAGGTGGTGCACCACTTGATGACCCTCCTCCATAGTAAGAGGGGTCACCACCTTGGTACCCTCCATACTCCGGTCCTTGGAGACCCCATGCATAGTTTTGCATCTCCGGGTTTTGGGGCTCCTCCTGTGGTGGTGCTTCTTCCACGGTCCATTTTCCAGTGGTCCTGTCAAAAAGGTCAGCACGAGGGAGCCTAATGGACACATTTTGTCCATTGCGACTCTTATAGATGTAGTAGCAAGAATCCTTGTGCCACTCACTCATTTCCATGCGACATGTTACACCAAAATCAAGTAAATAGGCCTCCGTGATAAGCCTACCCATGTTGTTGTCAAACCCCCTTTCTTCCTTAATGTGCTCATATACCAAAGTAGCAATGGAACCACCATAAATAGGAGTTTCATCATTAAGGTTCCTCCTAACAGCTATATTTAAAGTTCTAGCAAGAACTACTCCCAAATTAAATTGACACGGTTTTCCCTCCTTGGCACATTTTAACAAATAGACCATGGGTCCTGTGCAAGCAGAAGTGTTATCCCTAGCTAGAACACCTCTAGCAAGAAACAAAGCAAAGTATCTTAGGGCTGGATGTTGTATGCTAGTAAATTTGCCCCTGTTGAGCCTATCAGGAGCTCTAACAGAAATGCTTTTCCAAAAAGAGACAAGGTCCTGATTTGAATCAGCACCTATCTCAAGCCAACTACCCCTGTTCTCCACACAAATAGCCTTACAAAACTCCTCCAATTACATAACAAGACGTTGCCCCCTCATAGTGAATTTTATGGTAAAGGTAGGAGTGGGTTCATTACTTCTCTTACTGTATCGGTGAGCTTCGGGGCCCTCGAAGCGGAAGGTGGAGATGAACTCTCTTGCAAGCCCCTCGTATGTTCCCCGTGGATGACGGGAAAACTCCAGCAAGCCCGTGGCGGTGACGAAGGCATTGAAGTCTTCTCCTATGCCCCATTGTTCAAGAACATCAGGGTCTTCCCACCTTGTGGCATGAATCTTGAGCCTCTCCCCTATGAACACCGCCTCATCCTCCCATAGTTGATCATCATCATGATTATTGGTGGCTCTAGATGGCCTTCTCCTTGTTCTTGACATCATCCCCATGAGTCCCTTTCCCTTGTTCATGATGAAAGCTTGCTGTCCAAAAATAAAATTCATCAAATATCAAGATGTATCACTCTCAAACAACATTGAGCCATCCATAACAAGTCTCCACATCAATATCATGCATCCATATCAACTAGAAAACTCTAACTCATGGGTTTCTCAAGCATTTTAGGTGACACCTAGTGGAGCAAAGTACTTCATATATAAAGCATAAGAACAAAAAGTAATTGGATAGGGGGAGGAGTCACATACCAAGGAGCAATACAACCAAATAGATTTGAAAAATCTCCTCAAACTTGGGAGATCGAAGATGGCAGGAAGCAGGAGCTCGGGAAAATTTGGGAAAAATACCTGGAGGTGGTTTTCTGTCAAGGGGAAGGAGATGGGCATTGGATGCTCACCTATCTCCACCTTTGGGCCAAGTTGGTGGGTCCCACGCGGCCAAGGAATCTGGCCGCGTGGGGCACTGTCGAGGTGTGATTCCCACGAAGCTTGGGGTAGTCAATCTCTGAGGAGAAGTTCGTGAAGGGGACTGAACACGTTGGTCTACAACCCTCGACCGTCCCGGCGACGATGCTCGACGAGCTCGGAGAGGGACGGCACGACAGAGACAACACCAACCCGTACCCAGGTTCACGGCCCTCTGGACGAGGTAAAACCGCTACTCCTGCTTGTCTGAATTGCGCTATAGAGGGTACAGTACAATGTGCTTGCCGAGGGCTCGGTTGCGGCAGTGCAGAGCTCAAAGAGGGAAGCTGAGGTCTTCTTCCTCCTCGAGTTTGCTAAGCTAGGTTAAGCTATGGTGCCAGTAGTCGATTGATCATTTTTTTTTGCTAAGGAGGGGTTCCCTCTCCTTTTATAGGTGCCTCGGGCCTCATCCTTGCGACCTGCGCAGCGGAAGGGTTCCCACATGGCGGCGGCACGGAGGAGTGGGGTGCACCGCGGCTGGGTTGTCCATGGACTCGGTCCATGGTCGTAAAGCCTGCTCGTGACGCCAGAAAGTCACCGTCCACGCAGGACGGCCAGCCGGTGCTGCAGAGATTGTGGGGGTGCCCACGGTGACGTCGTCCTTGGAGCGTAGCGCCGGCCAACTGCTTTATCACCAAAGAGGAAACCCTCGTAAGCCGGCGCAGGGGACACAGCTTTGTTGACTCCTTTAATCACCAAAACGGCAACTGTGGCGCCGTCGTCATCGTGCGCAGACGCGCGCGTCACTCTGCGGCGCGGCAGTGGCCATGTGCGCCTTGCAGCGGTTACTTCGTAGCGAAGTATCTCCACAGGGCCTGGCGGCCTTGTGGAGGGATTTGTGTTGCCCCCTCTCCAGGGGAGAGGGGCCCTGTAGAGGGGCAGCCTCGGGAGGGGCCTCTTCAGGCCTGCGCTGCCCCCTTCAGCCCTCTCAAGGGTTTTTCCTCTCGGGGGTCTCTCCAAGCGTTTTGCTTGGTCCTTAGTCGTTTCATCGACTCTGTCGCGTGTGAGGGATGTGGAGAGTGGGCTCTGCGCACCCTGGATCCCACTGGGCCGACAGTAGCCCCCTGGCCCATGACGGGCACGACGAGGCCCATCGGGTCCAGACGAAGCGTCGTGGGTCCAAAATGTCCGGCCGGCCCGTGACACGCGTCGTTCGGTGGTGAGTTTGCGGCGACTCGGTTTCTCCGGTAGAAACATGCGTCATGGGGGGTCCCACCACGACCACCACGATCACGCCTTGGTAACTGCCCAAATGGGGTATAAAGCTGCGCGCCGGTCCGAACCGCAGTCATTACTCCCATTCCGCGCATCCAGTCTTCTAGCTCTCGGCCTCCTAGCTTTCCTTCTCCGGCGAACTCCTTCCTTCTCCGGCGAACTTTTTCCTTCTCCGGCGCTCCGCTTCTCGCACCTTCCTTGACAATGGGCGGACCGAAGGGCAAGGCGGCGATGGGGTCGCTCCCCTCTGATGCGCAGGGCGAAGAGGCGCTTGGCCCCTCTCTGATCGGCGAGCGCGTCAATGCGGCGGCGCTGGACAAGATCCAGCACCTGGTCGCCGGGAAGACCAACGAACACGGCGCCAGCGCCATCCGGGCCGCCAAGCTCGGCCGTCTCCCGGCGGGGTTTTTCCCCATCTTCCTTCACACCCTCTTCGCCGGATTGGTGCCTCCGTACTCGCCCTTCTTGGAGGCGGTTCTGGAGTTCTACCAGATCCATCTCCTTCATCTGCACCCCAACGCCATCCTCGTCCTCTCCATCTTCGCCTACTTGTGCGAGGCCTATTTGGGGGTGCAGCCCTCGGTGGCCCTCTTCCGGAGCTTCTACGCGCTCCGGAATTCCGCGAGGTCCGAGCGGATGGGATGCGTGTCGTTCTGCATCGTGGACGGCATGGGGGACGTCTACATCCCCATGTCGTGGAGCGGCAAGAAGCCCGTCACGGCGGTGGTGAAGAAGGTGGACGACTTCAGGCAGAAGTGGTTCCTCATCGGCGCCTCGTCACGGAGCTCTTTCCTCGACACCCCGGAGGCGCCGCCCGTGAAGAATACTCACTGGGGCAAGCAGGCCTTCCAGGGTCCACAGATAGGAGCCCTCGTGTCGCGCATGAGGACGCTCCGGGCGAACGGCCTTACCGGCCAGATGATCGCGGAGGACTTCATGCGCCGCCGCATCGCGCCTCTACAGGCGCATAAGAAGCCGATGTGGATGTACTCGGGCCCCTCCGACCCAATGCGACTCCACCCCTGCGACCATCGCCCCGCCGTCGTCGAGACCATCATGGGCGGACTCTTCATCAACCCCGACGTGCCCGTGGCGATCGCGGCGGAGCTGAGGCCTCTTCATCAGATGAACCTGGCTCCACGCCTGGCGATTCTGGAGCGTATGCCCACCTTCACCCCGCTAGGCCTGGCGGGGGAGGAGGAGGAAGAGGGGCCCATGCCCATGGCGAAAGGACCAGACGCGGCGGAGTCGCCATACGCGTCTGACGCCGAGCAGGGCGACGTGGCGGCTGGGGCTATCCCCTCTGCAGCCGGCGCGAGCTCGTCAAGGGCCTCGCCCCCTCCTGAGGAGGTCTTCGAGCTCTCCTCCAGCGATGACGTGGAGGCCGAGGCGGGGCGACAGGAACCCCGGATCAAGGCGGCCCACGACAGGCCTGCCGGGGAGCCCCCGAGCCCTCCCCTCAAGAGGAAAGCGGAGGCGGCTCCGGAGGGATCCGGAGTCCGGGCCACGCCTTCTTGGCGTTCGTCCGGCATGGCGTGGGTTGACACCCGCGCCAAGAAGACAGGGTAAGTGTTTCTAATTTTGTTCTCCTTCTTCGGTCTTTGCTTGTGTGCTCCCTCTGACAGATCTTCTTGTTTTCTGCCAGCGACCCGGCGCCTGCGAAGCGCCGAAGGCTCCGCAAGGCGGCGGATGTGAAGAGGACCGCTCCGGAGGCCGCGGCAGAGGCCGCAGCAGAAGAGGCCTCGAGGCCTGCGGAGGAAATCCCTGCAGGCATTCTCGGGGATGCTCCTCAGGCTGAGGCGACCGCGCCGCCTCTGGAGGAGGAGCACCCTGAGGAGCGGGCGGAGAAGGCGCCCACTCCGCTGCGCGCTGCGACCCCGCCAGTGCATTAGGAGGCCGCGGCAGGCACTACGTCGGCCCCGAGCCCGCCAAAGGCCGACGAGACGGTGGGAGCAGATCTCCCGCCGCCCCCGCCAAGCACCACGGCGGAGGAGGAGGCAGCGGCTACGGGGCAGACCTCTCCTGCCCCGGGAACCCAGGGCGAGGTGCCGCCTGAGGGGGGCAACGCCGGCGCGCAGGACGCGGGCGCCGAAGCGGAGGACTCGCCGCCACGCCCTCAGGCCCGCGCGGAGGCTCCCCGCTCTAAGCTTGACGCGGGCGCAGGGCCTTCCGCTCCGAGCGGGACTTCCCAGGCCCTTGCCCTCGGCAGCTGGGACTGGAGCAGGGGGCGTCGTGACGTCGCCTTCCGCTTGGTGCGGGAGTCCCTAGAGGGGCTGGAGGCCCACCTCGCTCAGGAGGACCGGGAGCTCGCCCGGCAGCGAGACGAGCTCGCGGAGGCTTGGGCCGCGTTCCACGTGGCTGTGGAGGCTCGTCGGCGGAGCGACCAGGCCCTGCAGGCGGAGCGCGAGGAGGCGCTGCGCTTCGCCGAGGAGGTCTGCGAGGGCGCCATGCGCGACGCCGAAGAGCTTCTGCAGCCCTTGAAGGCCGAGCGCCGGGCAGCGGCGGAAGACTTGGCCGCGGCCAGGGCAGAGCGGGAGGCTGTGGAGCACTCCCTGGCAGCCAAGCACCACGAGCTTGTCGAGCTTGAGGCCAAAATCCTCGCCGACTCCGAGACCGTTCGGACCGCCCTGGAGGGGGTCCGCGCGAGCTTGGACGCCAGGGGGCGGGGCCTGAGCGAGCGCGAGGAGGACGTGCGCCGCCGCGACGAACAGCTGGCGTTGAGGGAGCAGGAGCTGTCGGGGCACCGCGCCGCCCTCGAGGCCCGCGAAGAGAGCCTGGCCGCGGCGCTCAGCAAGCACGAGCGTGAAGTGTCCACCCACAAGGAGGGCGTGGAACGCTTCAACGCTAGGTTTGCCGAGCGGAAGGAGGAGGCGGCGAAGATGCTCCAGCAGTGGGAGAAGGAGTACCGCGCCGCCATCTCTCGAGACTACAGCGAGAGGTTCACCAAGCAGGAGAGCCGCTTCAAGAAAAGGCTTGGCGAAAGCGGCGCCCGGATCCACCAGCTCGAGAATATGAACGCCACCCTCGTCGCCAAGGTGAAGCGCGAAGCGGATCGTCGCCGCGCTGCTGAGGAGGCTTGCAAGCGCACGGAGCAGGACCTCGCCTCCCTCATGGCCGACATGGAGGAGATGAACCAGCAGGTGGGCCCTGCTGTGGAGAAGGCGGTGAAGGCCGCTGAGAGCGCTCAGGCGGCCGGGTGCTCTCGCAGCAGCGGGAGCGCATGTTCCAGTCCTTAGTGGGCCGGGGCAACGAGCTCGCCGCGAAGCTGGGAGCGGAAGCGCCGGCCGTCCCCGCTCAGGGCAACTCCGACGCCGCCACCTACCTCATGTACTTCGAGCAGCTTTTCACAGCGCTCGAGGGCCCTGCGGCGGAGCTCCGCGACGTCGTCGAGGAGGAGTGCCGCCAGCTCCTGGCGGTAGCGGTCGACCGCATCTTCACCAATCTCCAGCACCTCCAGCCGGGCTACGACTTCACCACGGTGACCGAGCCTCTCGAGGGGGAGAAAGGGTGGAAGATCTCCAACTCCATCCGCGACCAGGTCGACGACTTCTGCAGCCGCTTCAAGCGGGCCGCGGCGGAGGATGATGACGGCGAGGAGGGCGACGACGAGGAGGGCGAGCCTGAAGGAGAAGGGTCCGAGGAGGACGACGGCGAGGCCTCTGCCTGACTTCTTCCTGAAACGTAACGCGCTTGTAGCGCCGTAGGGATATTTGTCTTAAAGACTTTTGCTGTTCAGTCTGTAATACACTTCATATTTCTAAGCATGTGCTGCTAAGTTTGTGTGTGTGCCCCTCGAGGGCCTTTTGCTTTACTTCCATGTCTTTTTCGCTCTGCGTCGCTAGGACCCTTCTCCTCGCGCTATGACTCCGCCGCTGCGGTATGCTCGAGCAATGACTCGGCAAGGCCGGGGGGAGTTTAAGGCTTAGATAGGTAGGAGTCCTCGAGGCGCGATGCTCAAGGGCCCCCCTTTGACGCGCAAGCAGCCCTTGGAGAGTGAGGGAAAAGGAACGCTCGAGGGACGCAGAGTGCTCGTGAGAGAAATGCAGAGATTCTCTTGGTGTGAGCAGGGAACTTAGCTTCGCGAGGTTTTCGCCCTGCGTAGGACTCCCTTGGCGATGCGTTTCTCTCCAGGGGCCGAGTTTCTCCTCCACAAGCTTGGAGAGACTCTTGTTCCCTGTGAATGTTAGAGAGGCGAACCAAAACGCTAGAGCATGATAGTTGGGACTCATGCGCGCTTATAGGCTTCCTCATGGGTGTCTCGCGAGGAGAGAGAGTACCAAGGTCCTTTGGAGAGGTGGCGTGTATCCGGGAGCATGCCCTTTAGCCAGAGCTCAGGGTCCCTTGGATTTTGCAGTGCTGCTGGGGTGCTCTTGAGGCACAGGCACCGTACTCAGGCCCCGCTCGCGAGGTGCGCATGAGAAGAATATAAGCGCGCATGAAGAAGCAAATGACGAAAGTAAACTTGCCATTGAAATATTACACAGCGGCGCCTCAGCGCAGAGTTCACTTAGGAACAAAAATGGCGCCAGAGCGCAATGTTCACTTGGGAACGAAATCGGTTCATTACACTTGGGTTTGCCAAGCTAACGTCCCTTCCATGTCGAGGCATGGGGACCACCCATTAGTGGCAGAGGTTCACTGCGGCCTGCGGTGGCTCATTAGCAGGAGAGCTCGGAGGGCTGACCCTCAGGAGAAGCTTGGAGGTGAAGCCGTGAGCTTCCCTCTAGAGACAAAAAATGCCTGGCGTGACAATGATCACGGGTAGAACTTGCGTAGATGTGCGATGTTCCACGGGTTCATGACGGGGATGCCGTCTTCGGTCTCGAGGCGTACCGCGCCAGGCCTGGCGATGTGGGAGACCCTGTAGGGGCCTTCCCACATCGGCGAGAGCTTGTGGAGGCCTTCCCTGGAGAGGATTCGCCTGAGGACGAGATCGCCCGCCTCAAGAGTGCGTGAGCGTACATGGCGGCTGTGGTAGCGTCGCAGGTCCTGCTGGTACTTTGCTGCTCTGAGGGCGGCACGGCGGCGCAGTCCCTCGAGAAGCAGCAGGTCGTCGTTGTGGAGGTCCTCTTGGGTGTCCTCGTTGAAGGCCAGGACCCGTGGGGGTCCATGCCTGATCTCTGCGGGGAGGACTGCTTCGGCTCCGTAGACAAGGGCGAACGGCGTTTCTCCCGTGGGTCTTGAAGAGGTTGTGCGCATGGACCAGAGCACAGATGGGAGCTCATCGATCCAGCCCTTGCCGTGACCCTTGAGGATGTTGAAACTTCTGGTCTTGAGGCCCTTAAGGACTTCCGCATTTGCCCGCTCGGCTTGACCATTGCTCCGTGGATGAGCCACCGAAGCGAAGCAGAGCTTGATGCCGAGCTTTTCACAGTAAGCCCGGAAGATGCCGCTGGTAAACTGCGAGCCATTGTCGGTGATGATGCGATTAGGCACTCCGAAGCGGCAGACCAGGCTCCTGATGAATTTCACCGCTGCTCCGGCTGGTATGGTGCGCACTGGTTCAACCTCGGCCCACTTGGTGAACTTGTCGACGGCCACGAAGAGGAAGCGGTAGCCCCCCTGCGACTTCGGGAAGGGGCCCAGAATGTCCAGCCCCCAGACCGCGAACGGCCAGGAGAGCGGGATGGTCTGGAGCCCCAGCGCCGGCTGATGAATTTGCTTGGCGTGGTACTGGCAGGCGTCGCAAGCTTGGACGATGGTGACCGCATCTTGAAGCACTTGTGGCCAGTAGAAACCGCTCCTGAAGACCTTGCCTGCGAGGGTGCGCGCACACGAGTGGTGGCCACACTCCCCGCTATGGATGTCCTTGATCAGCGTTCGGCCTTCCTCGGGAGGGACACATTTGAGCGCAATGCCATTTGGGCGCCTGCGGTACAGGTCTCCCTCAAGGATGCAGTAGGATTTTGCCTGTCGAGCGATTCGCTCTGCTTCCGCATCTTCTTCGGGGAGGATCCCTTTTGCCAAGTAATCTTTGAGCTCGTGAATCCAGCCTGTGTCCTGGTGAGCCGCCGTTAGCAACAGACGCTCCCCTGTGTGGGGACCACAGTCGGGTGCCCCAGCTTCAGGAGGTGGCGGGAGTGCTTCGTCCGTGCTTGCGGCTGTTGCCTCTCGAGGCTGCTTGATGGGTGCTTTGGCGAGCCTTTCTTCAAAGACGCCTGCCTGCTGGGCCTGCCTTCGCGAGGCTCGCTTGGCGATGTCATCGGCCTCCTGGTTCTCTTTCCTCGGGATGTGCATGAGCTCCATGCCCCTGAAGTGCTTCTCAAGCCTGCGGACCTCTTCAAGGTATGCGGCCATGTGGGCGTATAGCTTTTGTTGGAGAAGTTGACAAGCAGCTGGGAGTCGCCTTTGACGAGCAGGTGCTTGACGCCTAAAGCGATGGCGGCCCTTAAGCCGGCGAGGAGGCCTTCGTATTCAGCGATGTTGTTGGAGATCTTGTCAATCGTGAAGCACAACTGGACAGCGTAGTAGAGCTTGTCGCCTTTGGGCGAGGTCAAGACGTCGCCTGCCCCGCCATTGCGGCAGGCGAAGGCTCCGTCGAAGTGCATGGTCCAGTGGCTGGGCATTATGTCTCCGGAGGGCTCGGCCTCTTCTCCCCGAGGCTCTTCAGGGCTTGGGTCAGTCCATTCTGCGACGAAGTCTGCCAGCGCTCGTCCCTTGATGACTCTTGTGGTGTTGAAGCGCAAGTTGAATGGCTACAGCTCTATGTTCCAACCCGCGACACGATCTGTGGCGTTAGGATTGCGTAGGATCTGCTCCAGGGGGAAGGAAGTGACCACCGTGATGGGGTGGCCCTGGAAGTAATGTCTCAGCTTCCTGGAGGCGATGAGGAGAGCGACGAGAAGCTTCTGCTGCATTGGGTACCGCTCCCGAGCATCCCGCAGTACCGTACTGACAAAGTACACGGGGTGCTCGACAAGGGCTGTCGAGGGAGGTGCAGCGTCGGCTCTCTGTGGAGGCTTTTAAGGGCCCTTGTCGAGATTTGCCTGTGGAGGGATCTCGGCAAGGGTGTTGGGAGCAGACTCGTCTTCAGGCTGTGGGCCTGGCAGTGGGTCTGTGGAGACTGCTCCGTCGCCGAGATCTTTGTCGGGCGGCTTTGGGCTTGGAGTGGCAGCGCTCTTCTTGGGGAGGACTGGCTCTTCCCTCTCGACCACCAGGACGGTGCTTGTGGTCTGAGGAGTGGCTGATAGGTACAGCTTCAGATGTTCGCCTGTCCTAGGGGCCACCATGACTGGTGGGCTGGCCAAATATATCTTCAGGTCTTCGAAAGCCTTGTCCGCCTAAGGGGTCCACTTGAATGTGCCGGATCTCTTCATGATCTTGAAGAATGGCATGGCTCTCTCGCCGAACTTAGAGATGAAGCGGCCCAGGCTAGCAATACAGCCTGCTAGGCGCTGCATGTCCTTGAGTCGGCGAGGAGGCTGCATCCCTTCTATGGCCTTGATCTTGTCAGGGTTTGCTTCTATGCCGCGGTGGGACACGTGGAATCCGAGGAGTTTGCCTGAAGGCACCCCGAAGACGCACTTGGCGGGGTTCAGCTTGATGTTCACCTTGCGCAGGCTGGCGAAGGTTTCCTCGAGGTCCTTCAAGAGGGTGTCTCCCTCGCGAGACTTGACCACGATGTCGTCGACATATGCCTCTGCATTTCTGCCCATCTGTGCCCCCAAGGCTATCCTCATGAGCCTCTGGAAAGTGGCGCCGGCGTTCTTCAGGCCAAAGGGCATGCAGGTGTAGCAATACACACCACAAGGGGTGAGGAATGCTATCTTCTCCTCGTCCTCTTTAGCCATTTTGATCTGGTGATAACCAGAGAAGGCGTCTAGAAAACAGAGGAGGTCGCAGCCGGCGGTGGAGTCCACGATCTGGTCTATCCTCGGCATGGGGTATGGGTCCTTGGGGCAGGCTTTATTGACATCTGTGTAGTCGATGCAGAGTCGGCCTCCTCCAGCGGGTTTGGGGACAACCACGCCGTTGGAGAGCCAAGTGGGGTGCGCGACTTCACGGACGACATTTGCCGCTTTTAGCTTTTCTACTTCCTTGACGATGAATGCTTGCTTCTCGGGGGCTTGCTTGCGTGCTTTTTGCTTGACGGGGCGTGCGTCTGGACACACGGCTAAGTGGTGCTCGATCACCTCCCTTGGTACACCGGACATGTCTAACGGAGTCCAAGCGAACATGTCAGAGTTTGCCCGAAGGAAGGCGACGAGCGCGCTTTCCTATTTGGGAGGCAGGGCAGCGCCTATGGTGACGCTGGCCCCTGTCTCCTCAGCCCCCGAGCCACTGGTGCCCAACGACACCCTCTTCGTGGAAGCTTGCTCCTGAGAGAACATCTGTTTCTTCTTCTGAGGCCTCTCGAGAGGCTCCATGTCCTCGTCAGCCGGAAACGCCATGGCAGCTGCCTTGTAGGCGCTCTCGACAGCGCGCGTGGCATCCAGGATATGACCATGGATGGCGATGGTGCCAGCGCTGCCGAGGATCTTGACCATGTTGTAGGCGTGATGCGTGACGGCCATGAACTTCGCGAGGGCGGGGTAGCCGAGGATGGCATTGTACGGCAGGCCAATGTGTGCGACGTCGAAGTCGATCAGCTCGGTGCGGTAGTTCTTCTGCGTGCCGAATGTGACGGCCAGCCGGACCTGCCCCAGAGGTTCGATTGAACCACTAGTGACCCCAGTGAACGGCCTGGAGGGCATGAGCCACTCGTAAGGCACCTAGAGAGTCTCGAAGGTCTCGACAGAGATGACGTTCAGACCTGCTCCCCCATCGATGAGCGTCTTGGAGACGGTGATGTTGTTGATGGTGGGGGAGCAGACCAGGGGGAGGGTTCCAACAGTCTTGGTCGACTTGGGGTGGTCCTTGGCGTCGAAGGCGATGGTGTACTGGGACCACTTGAGGGGCCTGGAGGTCTCGGTGCTCGGGAGCGCGGCATTGAGCTCGCGGGCGAACTGCTTGAACTGGTTGTTCGACTTGGGCGCCTGAGCTCCACCGAGGATACAGGCCATAGCCCCCCTTGGGGCCTGATAGCCCCCATCTTCCTCGTCAGGGAGGTTGTTGTTCTTCTCGGCGGCGTTGGCTTGAGTGCCTGGCGGCTTCTGATAGCCGCCACCGCGTCCGCCTCTGCCGTCCCTGCGGTAGCCGCGGCCTCTGCCGCGGCTCCCATTGCCTTCTTCGCGCCCCCGCTCTCGGCTCAGCCTCTTGAGATCGAAGCAGTTGTCCGTGGCGTGGCCGCGCCTGTTGTGGTAAACGCAGAACGGACGATTGTCTGCCTCCTTGTCGCCAGGCTCAGGGGAGGCTCCGCGGGCGCTCTTGGCGGCTGGCTCTGCTGCCAGGACAGCGGTGGTCTTGCGCTTGGTGTCCTCACGCTTCTTGTGGCTCTTGGATCCCTCAGCCAGGTCGTCCGTCCGCTGGCTCATCTTGACGAAGAGGAGTCCCTCTTCAGCCTTGGCGCACTTGTCAGCGAGGTCGAACAGCTTCACCACAGAGGTGAGCTTGTCGTGAATGCCCAGCTTCTCGAGCATCCTGCGATTTGTGACGCCCTCCCTGAAGGCGGCGATGGCTTGCGTGTCGGGGATTTTCGGGATCTTGTTGCGCACTTGGCTGAAGCGCTGGATGTACTTGCGGAGAGTCTCATCCTTCTTCTGCACCACAGCGCGCAGGTCGTTGTGGGTGAGCGCGCGCTCGTAGGTGCCCTTGAAGTTGGCGACGAACTGCCTGCAGAGCTCCTCCCACGAGTCGATGGAGTCCTCAGGCAAGTTGAGGAGCCACGACAGCGCGGAGTCCCTGAGGGCGTGGGAGAACCAGTTGGCCATGACTTTGTCGTCTCCTCCTGCAGCCTGGATAGAGGGGGTGTAGAGCTGCAGGAACTCGATGGGGTTGCTTGACCCGTCGTAGCCCTTGGGGAGGGCTGGCCTGAACTTCTGCGGCCATACCACGCGGCGCAGGGCGCCGGTGAAGGCCATGCAGCCGGTGGCGTATGTGGCGGTGCCGCCCTGGAGAGCCCTGCGGTTCTGCTGCCCCGCCTGGCCGATTTCCTCGACAAGGCGGTTCTGGAGGTCTCTCCGGCGTTCCAACCCCACCCGCGCGTCTGGCGCGGCGCGCTGCACAATTTGGCAATCGCGCGGCGAGGACGCATGAGATGGAGCCCTCTGGGCTGCGGCCGGAGGTGGTCCTGACGGCGGCGGGGGCGCATCCGGCGCGGCTGTACCAGCGCGGGCGGAGTGGTGAACGAGGGAGCGAGACGGAGCGGGGCGCGTTGTCGCGACGTCGACGAGGTGGTGGAGGCGGTCCAGCCACTGGTCGTGAGCCTCCGCACTTGGTCGGTAGCGGAGGAGCTCCTGAGCCATGAGCAACGCGGTGTGCGGCGTGGGCTCTGGGCGTCATTGAGAAGACGCGCTCTGGCGCCGAGACGGATGCGAAGACTCAGCATCGTCGTGGTGCTCAGGGGAGGCATCCCTGTCGCCGCGGTGGTCGCTGCCACGGTGCTCCTCGCTATCAGGTTCCTCCACGTGCGGGCCGGTGTTGGCGCGCTCCGTCGTGTGAGGACGGCCGCGAGTGGTGGCTGTGCCGGGCTCGGTATGAGCCCTGTCAGCTGCGCGCCTGTTGGCGCGCGTCGCGTGGGTGTCCGTCATGGCGCGGAGACCGGCTGGAGGTTGAACACGCGCCTCAGTCCCCTACCTGGCGCGCCAAATGTCGAGGTGTGATTCCCACGAAGCTTGGGGTAGTCACTCTCTGAGCAGAAGTTCGTGAAGGGGACTGAACACGTTGGTCTACAACCCTCGACCGGCCCGGCGACGATGCTCGATGAGCTCGGAGAGGGACGGCACGACAGAGACAACACCAACCCGTACCCAGGTTCACGGCCCTCTGGAGGAGGTAAAACCGCTACTCCTGCTTGTCTGAATTGCGCTGTAGAGGGTACAGTACAATGAGCTTGCCGAGGGCTCGGTTGTGGCAGTGTAGAGCTCAAAGAGGGAAGCTGAGGTCTTCTTCCTCCTCGAGTTTGCTAAGCTAGGTTAAGCTATGGTGCCAGTAGTCGATTGATCGTTTTTTTGCTAAGGAGGGGTTCCCTCTCCTTTTATAGGTGCCTCGGGCCTCATCCTTGCGACCTGCGCAGCGGAAGGGTTCCCACATGGCGGCGGCACGGAGGAGTGGGGTGCACCGCGGCTGGGTTGTCCATGGACTCGGTCCATGGTCGTAAAGCCTGCTCGTGACGCCAGAAAGTCACCGTCCACGCAGGACGGCCAGCCGGTGCTGCAGAGATCGTGGGGGTGCCCACGGTGACGTCGTCCTTGGAGCGTAGCGCCGGCCAACTGCTTTATCACCAAAGAGGAAACCCTCGTAAGCCGGCGCAGGGGACACAGCTTTGTTGACTCCTTTAATCACCAAAACGGCAACTGTGGCGCCGTCGTCATCATGCGCAGACGCGCGCGTCACTCTGCGGCGCGGCAGTGGCCATGTGCGCCTTGCAGCGGTTACTTCGTAGCGAAGTATCTCCACAGGGCCTGGCGGCCTTGTGGAGGGATTTGTGTTTCCCCCTCTCCAGGGGAGAGGGGCCCTGTAGAGGGGCAGCCTCGGGAGGGGCCTCTTCAGGCCTGCGCTGCCCCCTTCAGCCCTCTCGAGGGTTTTTCCTCTCGGGGGTCTCTCCAAGCGTTTTGCTTGGTCCTTAGTCGTTTCATCGACTCTGTCGCGTGTGAGGGCTGTGGAGAGTGGGCTCTGCACACCCTGGAGTCACATACCAAGGAGCAATACAACCAAATAGATTTGAAAAATCTCCTCAAACTTGGGAGATCGAAGATGGCAGGAAGCAGGAGCTCGGGAAAATTTGGGAAAAATACCTGGAGGTGGTTTTCTGTCAAGGGGAAGGAGATGGGCACTGGATGCTCACCTATCTCCACCTTTGGGCCAAGTTGGTGGGTCCCACGCGGCCAAGGAATCTGGCCACGTGGGGCACCTCCTTTTGGCCCCTGTTGGCCTTTTGGTCTTCCCCTTTTGGCTGCTGGTCCTTCTGGTAAAATAACTGAGACCCATATTTTTTCTGGAATTTTTCAAGAACATTTTCTGAAGAGAATTTTTCAAAGTTCATATTCTGGAATTTCTGGGCCTCTGGAATAATTATGTTTATGCAAATATTCTAATGATCTATGACAAATAAAATTAAAATGCAATGCAAATTTTTATATGGGAACCAAGTTTGCATCATTTCCACATTAGTAATGAGGTTGATCAAGTCTCATTAATAATATGTAAAGGATATAAGGCATGATTCATTATATTTATATGGAAAGTAAAACTCAAGATACCTCATATTTGATTGGAATGGTTCCAATCATCAAGATAGCATACTTTGGTGGTGGAGGTGGTAATGCACACTCAAAACTTCCAAACATAATAGTATTTATCTTAATAGAATTCACACTCTTGTTTAGCATAGCAACAGAATTCTTCTTAGGAAAATGAATGGTATGTTCATTGCCCTGGACATTAAATGTCACTTTGCTCTCAGTGCAATTTATAACAGCACCTGCGGTATACAAAAAGGGTCTTCCAAGAATAATAGATAGGTTATCATCTTCAGGCATTTCTAAAATAACAAAGTCTGTAGGGATTAATACATTAGCAATAGAAATAGGAACATCCTCACATATGCCTATAGGAATAGCAGTGGATTTATCAGCCATTTGCAATGAGACTTCAGTTGGAACCAATTTGTTTAGGTTAAGTTTCTTATATAAAGAAAATGGCATAACACTAACACCAGCTCCTAAATCACACAATGCATATCTTACATAAGTTTCTTTAATACGACAAGGAATAGTAGGAATACCAGGATCTCCACGTTTTTCAGGCAATTTACCATCAAAAGAGTAATTAGCAAGCATAGCAGTAATTGCATCATTAGGTACCTTTCTCTTATTAGTAACAATATCTTTCATGTATTTTGAATATGGAGGAATTTTAATAGCATCAATAAGAGGAATTTGTAAACACAAAGTCTTAAGTATCTCGAAAAACTTATCAAACCTAGCATCATCCAATGACTTCATTACCTCTTGGGGATATGGTATGGGTCTTTGTACCCATGGATCCCTCTCTTTACCTTTTTGCTTCTTCTTCTTATTCTTCTCAATAGATGGTTGAGTGTCTTCTTTCTCAGTAGTTTCAGGTTCTTCATTATTTTCCATTTCTTGTTGTTCTTCATCTGGTGGAGGTGATTCCTCCTCTTCAATATTATCATCTTCGGTTTCAGCATCAGAAATAGAAATATCCTTATCTTGTTCTTTAGAATCTCCATCATCTTGATTTTCATTGGGAGATTTTCCCGCAGAAGATTTCTTCTTAAGAGTATCTTGCTCTTTTCTTTTAGGATGATCATCAGGATAATCAGGATCCTGAGTACTTGCACCTCCTCTAGTATTGACTCCACAAACGTGTTTCTTCTTCATAAGATTTTCATAAAGTTGATTTTGAAGAGAAACCATTTGTTCAACTTGATTATTCATCATCTCACGGTGCTTAACAATTCTTTTAACCTCTCCTACACTAGTATTTATATTTTCACGAAGAAATTTAATTTTATGAGAGTTCTCTATAATACTCATTCTAATAGCATGCTCTTCAGGATTATGATGATAAGCAAAATCATTAACATATGACACATCAATGGGTGGTGATACCTTCTCATTACCTTCCATGGAGTTAATGACATTGACTTGTATTGGAAAGCATGGTTCATCAATAGGAAGTTTAATACCCTTTTCAGATAACTCCTTAAGATGAGAAGTCTTAATTCCCTTTTCTTCAATATCCTTATTAGCTTCCTTCATTGTCTCTTCAGATAATCTTAAAATGCCTCCTTTCTTTTCAGGAAACATTTCATTAAACCCTTCAATATTCCAATCTTGGTGGTTTCTAGTAAACTCTTCCAATAGTTTTGTGGCTTCATCAACAGTCCTTTCCCTGAAAACATTACCTGCCATACTATCAAGGTAGCTTCTAGTGGTTTCAGTTAGTCCATTATAAAATATATCAAGTACTTCATTCTTCTTAAGGCCATGAGGAGGACATTTCCTAACCATCTTAGTGAACCTCCCCCAAGCTTGGGGTAGATCCTCTTGCTCTTTCTGTGAAAAGTTACTAATTTCCATAGTTAAAACATGAATCTTTTCAGCATGGAAATATTTAGAAAAGAACAGTTGCAAACATGCTTCTTTACTAGTAATACATCCAGGTGCTAAGCAATTATACCATTTTTTTTGCATTCCCTCCTAAAGAAAATGGAAACAACTTTACAAAATAGTAACGTTGGTGTATTTCATCTTTACCAAATAACACAGATAAATCATGCAAGTAAGTAACATGCTCATGAGGGAACTCATCTTCTCTACCATAAAACTTAACTTGCTCAGCCTCTTTAATAATTTCAGGATCAACACTAAAATTATAATCTTCATCTTTTATTTCAACAGCAGAAGCATTCATTTCTTTAGCAATAGAGAAATATTCATCAAGAGTAGAATCCTTATAGCTATCAAGTTTATCAAAATTCGGATCCATAAAAGCCATACAAAATGCATCTTCTTCCTCAGAAGAAGTGTAATTATCCTCACAATGTTCATTATCTTCTATCTCAGATTCATCATTAGCATTAATAATAGGAGACTCATGTACTTCAGGTGTTTCAATTATCTCAGATGTTTCAGGTGTCACTACTTTGTCCATGCTACTACATATCTCATTACCCTCAGCATTAGTAGACATTTTAGACAATGGTGAACTAGATACCTTTTTACCTTTCTTTTTAACAGGAACAGCAGTAGTAGAAGTAACAGTAGGTGAAAAGTTTGTCCTACTTGGCAAGTCCATACCTCTACGAGTAGTTGAAGGTCTCATTTCCTTCGGAGTCTTTTCCTTTCCCATAGTTGGAAACAAGCAAATGCAGCAAATAAATGATAACAAGTGGTCTTACCAATAAAGCTAGATTCCCCGGCAACGGCGCCACAAAATGTCTTGATGCCCACAAGTGTAGGGGATCGCTGAAATCTTCGTTGGGAAATATTACCCAAATTTATAGTTCGACTCAAGGGGAACACAAGAATACCAATAAGACTTTAGCAATTGAGACGTCACTCTCAACCACACCTGTATATCAATGAACTTGCAGCAACAATAGTGATAGTAGTGATATGGTTTAAGTAAGCAAATATAACAGCAGTAGTAATAAAAGGGTTTCCCAGTTTTCACCGGAAAAAGTGAAGGTGTTACTCAGATATTTAAAACGTAGGCATGAGGTGACAGCGGGGTGTTGCATGAATAAGATTGATCATATAATAAGATATAAATAGCAATGGGACTTATCTCTAACTTTGATATATGTAGGTATGTGTTCCGTAAATAGTTGTGCATACTAGCCAAGAGAATTTGCACAACATCTATTGTCCTACCTGCCCATTTCACCGGTGCCACCTTGGAACTACAGGTAATTAAGGTCTACCCTTTCGAGTAGACCGGAACAATGCATTAACACTTCATGAACACATAGAATCCTCAAACTAAAACATCTCTCCCTTGTTTTCCCTATATGTCACTTTTAGGGTTCGCGGGTTCAACATAATAGCAGGCAATACACTTTGCAGATAGATACCAAACTCAATTATATGATGGGGCAAAATAAGTTCAGTACTGAAATCATGCCACTCGGGCCCTAGTAGCAAGCATTAACCATAGCATAAGTGCATCAACACAATACAAAAGTATCCTCAAGGTAAACCCCTAAGATCTCGAACAACGGGTATCATTACATGATCAATCTCATCCAATCCCCATCCACCTCATATGCCTACAGCGGTCTACTCACACATGGTGATGGTGGAGGAGCTCATGGTCGATGGAGATGAAGGCGGTGAAGATGGCGGTAAAGACGGCCTCCGAATCCCTCCTCCGGGGGAGAAATCCTGGATCAATCTGTCTCCAAAAACGAAGATCGGGGTGGTGGCGGCGCTCTGTTTCGCAAAAAGACCTCCCCTTCTAGGTCATCTGGTTTTTTCTACATATGGAGGGGTACGCCAAAGATGAGGCCGAGGGGACGCTCGAGGCGCCAGATAGGTGGGCCCACGCAGCCAAGGAATCTGGCCGCGTGGGCCCCCCCTTTTGGGCCTCGGGCACTCCCTCGTGTCCATCTTCTTCTCGATGTCCATCTTTTTCCATAAAACTTCGCGTGTTATTTTTCCCCGATTTAATTTCCTGCAAAAATAGACAGAAACAAGACTTTGCTAAAAACAACATCAGATTCAGCAGTTTTATCAAGTATGGGGAGATTCCGGGACAAATAATGAAGCAAAGTGATTGGAAAAGTAGATGCATTTTAGGTGCATCACATACTTCGGAGACGCCTCATCCTGGGCACCATGGGAGTGATCTCCACTTGGGCCAAAATCCTAAGCTTGGGGGGAGGTATACCGATAGCTCACTCATCTATATATCATTATCATTCGGTACTTTGTATATCCATGTTTCGCTTTTCTTTTGATTGTTTCATGTTTTGCTTTACTTTCCAAAACTCAAAAAGACCAAAAATATTTATGTTATTTCTCTTTGTTATTTATTTTAGTCTCTAGTATTAGTTTGCTTAGTTATTTAATTCGGTTAAAATATGCAAAAACCCAAAAATATTTTGCTTTGTTGTTTGTTTCTTTTTGGTCTTGTTCTAAATTCGAAAAATCCAAAAATATGTGTTGTTTCTTTTCGGTTTTGTATAGTTTGTTGCAGAGTTCATCACCTTCCGTGACTCCGTGGAGCTTGGTTATTATTTCATATCTTTCAAGCCGCACAAGTGAAAAGGTAATAATGATGATTATGACGATTCGAGTTGGGTAAGAGGCTGGTATGAACTCTATTTGTTTTCATTTTTGTACATATACTCATTCATGTGAGCATGCTTAGATGGTTCGCCTAAGGTATATGTCGATTGGTGGATGCTTAGTAGTTCGTGTTCTCTTATGATCAGTCCCAATTTATTAATGGTAGATGGCGTGTTTTATGGATATTTGCTTGCATTGTTCTGTTCATAAAAGAGTATGACACTGTGGTATCCTCCTCTGAATAATTCATTTGAATTGACTTGGCACATGCTCACACATGTATATGACTGAAAACAAAGAGTCAATTAAGCCTTGATGATTTATTTTGCCTCAGAGTTCTAGTATCATTTTTATGCCTCCGTTAATTTTATTTTGTTGCAAGCATGATTATGACAGTTATTGCTCTCTTGAATTGTCGCTTCCCAGTCTATTCCTAGCCTCCACTTGTACTAAGCAGTTAATGCTTGTGCTTCCAAATCCCTGAAACCAAGTTATCCCAAAGAGTCCACTATAAATACCTATGTATGGCATTTCAAACCATTCAAGTAAATTTGCATGTGCTACCTTTAAAACCTTAAAAACACTTCTCATTTTGTGACACTGTTTTAGCTCATGAGGAAGTAGTAGTTGGGCTTGTTATCTTCCATACTAATTAATTAACCATCGACTTGCATGCTTCATCTGCTCGTTATTAATATTGCAAAGAGCTGGTTAGACCACTATAATATCCCAAAAGATTTAAGAAAGTAAAAAAAAATAGGCACTCCTCCATGGTATGTGATTGTTGGTGGGCACCCGAGGATTCGGTTAGCCATGGTTTGTGAAAAGCAAAGTTTGGGAGGAGTGTCGAGTTATATAAGAAAGTGCATATTATAAATGATTGCTTTTAAATAAATCGGAACCGCTCTCAACTTGCTTAGTATGGAAGATCACAGGAACTCTATTGCCATTCGTTGACAAAATAATCACCACTCAAAAATAATTTTGCCTCTGTTTTCAAAACATTGAAAAGCTCTAGCACATGTTAAATCCCTGCTTCCCTCCATGAAGGGCCTATCTTTTACTTTACTGTTGAGTCACCATACTTTCTTTGAGCACCTTCTTGAGAGCATAGTTGTCATTCTTAGTGTAATGTGCTTGTCCCAGAATACTGTTAACTGCGGTATAACTTTGATGCTTTTTATCTTTGATATCTTTATTTCTAGTCCTCTCTTGAACTTCAGAGGTGCCTGGGCATTTATGTTTTGTTGTACACATTCGGGCAAGCGAGATACCACTTTATCATACTTTATTATGAGCTTTGCAATCCTGTGAATTGATATGTTTCATGTTATTTATTATTGGTATGATTGGTATCTCTTCATAGTTTACACAACCATTAGGTGACACCCCTTGTATACATCTTATTATGAATAGCCTAGGCATTTGTCCACGTAGTGAGAATATATACGTCATATGAAGCAAATGTGTTCGTGAAAGTTTCTTTTATCGCACTCAGTTGTTAACTGAATTGCTTGAGGACAAGCAATAAGCTAAGCTTGGGGGGAGTTGATACGTCCAAAACGTATCTACTTTCCCAAACACTTTTGCTATTGTTTTACCTCTAACTTGTGTGCTTTGAATGCAACTAACACGGACTAACGATGTTTTCTGCAGAATTGCCCTGGTGTCTTGTTTTTGTGCAGAAATTCAACTTTAGGGAAAAATACCAGAAAATAGGCGAAAGTCCCTATTTTCCCCGGAGACTAACAGAGCCAGAAGACAAGACGGAGGCGAGCCACGGGTGGCCCACACCACATGGTGGCGCGGTGGGCCCCTGGCCGCGCCACTACATGGTGTGGCCGGCTCGGGCACCGCCTCGCGCCCCCTTTCGCCTACAAGACCCCTCTGACCTAAAAACGTCGGGGGCCTGATCACTTTTCCAGGAAACATACCCGAGCGCCGCCGCCTCCTCGAAACTCAATTCGGGGACGAGAAGTTCCTGTTCCGGCACTCCGCCGGGACCGGGATTCGAAGGAGATCATCGCCATTGTCATCACCAACGCCTCTCCATCAACCATCCATGTTTCCCCCATCCATATGTGAGTAACCCCCGCTGTAGGCTTGAGGGGATGGTAGGGATTGGATGAGATCGTTCATGTAATAGCTGTAATATCATTAGGGCATGGTGCCTAGTATCCGTTGTTAGTACTTTACGTCATTGTTGCAACTCGCTATGCTTAATGCTTGTCACTAGGGCCCGAGTGCCATGATTTCAGATCTGAACATGTTATTGTATCATGACGATAATCATTGTTTTTTATCATATCTACAAATTGTATGCACATATTATTGTCCGGAACCTGAGGCCCCAAAGTGACAATAATTGGGACAACCGGAGGGGATGGTTGTGATGTGAGGATCACATGTGTTCACGGAATGTTAATGCTTTACTCCGGTACTTTATTAAAAGGAGTACCTTAATTACCAGTAGTTTCCCTTGAGGCCTCGCTGCAAACGGGCTGGTAGGACAAAAGATGTCGTGCAAGTTTCTCATTGCGAGCATGCACGACTAAATAGGAACACATGCCTATGGTTACTTAGTACTTGGATGCTTTATCTTATTTATCTGCAAATGCCCATAACTTGATGTAGCGGACCTGCACTTAGAAAATGGCAAGTCCCTGTGTATAGTGCAAATCCCTGGATCGATTCGCTTGCACACACAGTTTACGATGTAATATCACAACAAAGTATCAATATTACACGAGGAGCCAGTACTTATAAAATATTCATTACAAGTTGCATAGCACGAAGCTTGCTTTGAAAGAGTAAGCAGCGGAAAAAAAATAGCAGCGACTCTCCATCATCTTCATGTTGCCACAGGCGAAAAACATGTTGGTTGCAGACTCGAAACCCTTAAACGAAACCTCACTCGTCATCTGAACAATCTGTAACAAGAAAAATATTGCAGCAACGTGGGTCAGAACCATTTAAAATGGAACTGGCAAGTGACACTTGGTGGACACTTAGGGGAAAACTCTAATAACCTATATGCATATTTGGCTGGTGGAGTTCAAAGGCTAATTTGCAGAAAGCCAATTTTTCCTAACTCTTTTGAAAACTCTTTTACCTAGTTGAGACAAGTATGGCATGAAAACCATAGTCTCATCTACCCTTGTTCACCCATCAAGTTTTAACTTAGAAGTTGGAATGGTGGGATCATCCATTGACGTGCTTGATCAGCTGCTCAAATTGTCCGTACCGGGAACACGGCTAAGTACTTAGATTTGACACTCTGCAGAGGTTGTGCACATTCACCATTGTACCCATTCAGCCCAAACTATCCTCTACACTCTGGAAGTGATAAGGAAAAGGAGAAGAATGAGACGAGATCTTTCAGAAGCATTTTCCCTACCCATAACGGCCTCACGCGCTCCACCTACAAAACCTCTACCACCACCTGTCAGGACGGGGCGAGTCCATGCAGCTTAGTTGATCAAGCCAGAGCCCATATTGGCAATGGCTGCACGGGAAGCAATCTTCACTCGGAGTTCTTCAGATCCCTTTGTTCCCTTGATGACCCACAAGTATAGGGGATCGCAATCGCCTTCGAGGGATGTAAAACCCAAATTTATTGATTCGACACAAGGGGAGCCAAAGAATATTTATAAGCCTTAACATATGAATTGTCAGTTCATCTGCACGTGTGAATAGACTTGCTCGAGACAGATTATCAGTAGCGACAGTTTTATATCAGCTACAGTAGTGAAATAATAGCAGCAGTGAAATAAAGACAACAGTAGTGATTATAGTAGACAGCAGGATTAAAATACTGTAAGCATAGTGACGGATGAACGGGCGTTGCATGAATAAGATAATTCATATAATATCAAGTCATGGGCATTTGCAAATAAATAAGATAAAGCATCCAAGTACTAAGTAACCATAGGCATGTGTTCCTATTTAATTGTGCGTGCTCGCAATGAGAAACTTGCACATCATCTTTTGTCCTACCATTCCGTTTGCAGCGGGGCCTCAAGGGAAACTACTGGTAATTAAGGTACTCCTTTTAATAAAGTACCGGAGCAAAGCATTAACACTCCGTGAACACATGTGATCCTCACATCACAGCCATCCCCTCCGGTTGTCCCAATTATTGTCACTTTGGGGCCTCGAGTTCCGGACAATAATATGTGCATACAACTTGTAGATATGATCTAAAACAATGATTATCCTCATGATAGAATAACATGTTCAGATCTGAAATCATTGCACTCGGGCCCTAGTGACAAGCATTAAGCATAACAAGTTGCAACAATGACATAAAGTACCAACAACGGATACTAGGCACCATGCCCTAATGATATTACAGCTATTACATGAACGATCTCATCCAATCCCTACCATCCCCTCAAGCCTACATCGGTGAATTACTCACACATGGATGGGGGAAACATGAATGGTTGATGGAGAGGCGTTGGTGATGACGATGGCGATGATCTCCTCCAATTCCCCGTCCCGGCGGAGTGCCAGAACGGAGTTTCTAACCCCCAAATTAGGGTTCGCGATGGCGGCGGCGCTCTGGAGGTCTTTCGGGAAAAGTGAACAGGGTCCCGTCGTTTTTAGGTCAGAGGGGGTATATAGCCGAGAGGGGGACGCGAAAGCGTGGCCGAGTCGGCCAAACCATATGGTGGTGCGGCCAAGGGCCCACCGCGCCACCACGTGGTGTGGGCGGCTCGCTGCCCCCCTCCGTCTCATCTTCTGGCTCCGTGGTTCTCCTGGGAAAATAGGGGCTTTTGCATATTTTCTGGGTATTTTCCTGAAAGTTGAATTTCTGCACAAAAACGAGACACCAGGGCAATTCTGCTGAAAACAGCGTTAGTCCGTGTTAGTTGCATTCAAAACACACAAATTAGAGGCAAAACAATAGAAAAAGTATTTGGGAAAGTAGATACGTTTTGGACGTATCATCTTTCGGTGGCCATCCACAAGTGCACATACTCAGGAACCATAGAAATGGGCCTGAGTAGCCACTCAACTTCGCCTCCGCATCCAAAAGCACCTAAATAGGTGCTTTTGGCTTTTGGCTTTTGACTTATGTTACACTATGGTATAAGCCAAAAGTCAAAAGCACCTATTTAGGTGCTTTTATGGCTTATAAGCCAAAAGCAAAAGCCAAGAAAAAAGTCTAACCAAACACCCTTGGTGATGAAGTAAGCAAAATATCGAATGGAGGGGAGATGGATACTCCGAATTTTACCACTCTCTTGAGAGAAAATTCTCCCTTGGCAAATGTCTTTGTACAAGTCCATCAATGGTTTGGGTTTCTCCTTCATTTTCTCTCGTGATCCCCATTGTGGCACCCTAATTGCTGCACAGAAATCATCAAAGGGCAAGTGGACAGTTTTATTGTAGATTTTATAGTATTGTAGATTTTATAGTGAACCATGGGATTAGGTGAAGACAAGTTGCAAGAAAAATCCTACACCACAGACATAGCTAGTTTTGCATATTGGTTAGGTTCATCAATGGCAAAATATTCCAATCCTGCATTAGAGATTAGAGTTTGAACATCATGAAAAATCCCTGCAGCATTCATGAATTCCAAGCACGGGTAAGCAGCTGGGAATACACCCTCTTCTCAGTGAACTCTCATAACCTCATGCACCACCAATTCATGTTGGTTGATAGGATGTGTGTTCCACTCCATATTCTGAATTTTTTAACAAATGTCATAAAAATTGATTTTGAGACAACTAAATGAAGGGAACTACTATAGGGACTTGCTAGAGGCTTAACCATGCATCAAAACTAGTTATTCCAACTTAGAACAAGCATTTAAACTCACTAAACATGACACCTACAGCAGCAAAATATTTAAAATATAATCCACCAAACAAAATTCTATTTGGATATTCGGAGGAGTCACATACCGGAGAGCAAATGCCCCAAATCTCAGCAGCAAAGATGGGCTGAGGAAAGAGATCGAAAATCCAGAGCAACAACAGCAAGAACACGATTTTTTTAATGGATGTGTGTTTGGTCGGGAGAGAGAAGGCATGGGAGTAAGTGGAGGGGCCAGGTGGGCCCACACCATGCCCTGGCGTGGCCAAAGGCCTGCCGCGCCACCATGTGGTGTGGGGGCATGGTGGGTCCCCCTGGTCACTCTCTGGTACTCCCAGGTACCCCCTTGAAAAATAGGAATCTTGGCATAAAAAATTTAAAATTCTGAGAATTTTTATTTCTGGACATTTTCTGGTATTTGAGATATTAAATTCAATGCATGAAAAATATTTTAAAAAAATCATATTCAACTAAAACTATGCAAACCAAATAGTATTACAGTAGGTAAAATAAAGATGAGAAGAAAAAAATGTTGTTTAGTACCTCCATGCATTTAAAACATATTCGTTAGCAAGGTTGATCAAGTCTTGCCACCAAATAAATTTTATATGACACAAAAGGATTCAAACATTGTGAGACACTCATGTTACCTTATATTGTATTGTTATGGATCATAATCATATATAGGGCAATCAAGACTTCCCACTTTGATAGACTTTAATTAGTAATTGTATTAACTCCAAATACTTTATCCACTCTCTTGGGGAAATAAACAGTACTGTGCTCTTCATCATCCACATTGAAAGTTACTTTTCCTTTATTGCAATCAATAACAGCCCATGCAGTGTTTAGAAAAGGTCTTCCAAGAATAATAGACATATTATCATCTTCAGGCATTTCAAGCACAACAAAGTCAGTCATAATTAAACAATTATTAGCTACTTGAACAGGAACATCCTCACAAATGCCAACAAGAATAGCAGTAGATTTATCAGCCATTTGCAAAGATATATCAGTAGGTATCAACTTATCCAAATAAAGTATCTTGTAAAGAGAGAAAGGCATAACACTAACTCCTGCTCCCAAGTCACATAGAGCAGTTCTAACGCAGTTATTTTTGATAGAGCAAGGAATGGTGGGTATACCTGGATCTCCCAACTTCTTTGTAACCTTGCCATTGAAAGAATAATTAGCAAGCATAGTAGATATTTACTCATTACGAATTTTCCTTTTGTTAGAAACAATATCTTTCAAATATTTTGAATAAAGAGGCAATTTAATAAAATCAGTCAAAGGAATTTGTAAGAACAAGGGTTTCATCCAATCACAAAATTTATTATAATGTTCTTCTTCTTTTGTTTTAAGTTTCTTAGCAGGAAAAGGCATTTGTTTTTGGACCCAAGGTTCTCTTTCACTACCATGTTTCTTAGCAATACAATCTTTCTTAGTATACTTTTTATTTTTAGCATGCTTTTCAGGTTCCTCTTCTATTTCTTCTTTATCAGAATTATCATTCTTATCATTATCATTGTTATGTTCATTACCACTTTCAGTTTCAGCATCAGAAACAAATATACTATTAGGATCATTAACAGGTTCAGAGGATTGTACTACAGTTTTATGTTTCTTCTTCTTTTTCTTAGAAGGACCACTAGTTTCTTTAACTCGTTGAGAATCTTGTTCAATTCTTTTAGGATGTCCCTCAGGATATAAAGGATCCTGAGTAGAAATTCCTCCTCTAGTTGTTACTTCACAAACATGTTTCTCTTTATCCTTAGAAGCATTTAATAATAAATCTTTTTGCACTTTAGTGAGTTGATCAATTTGAGTTTGAACCATATGAAAATGTTTGGTAAGTATTTTAACATCATTAGAGGTTCTATCCACAATATCATGCAAATTACTTATAGCACGAGAATTTTCCATTAAATGATTCTCTATCCTTATATTAAAATTACTTTGCTTAGCAATAAAAGTATCAAATTCATCTAAGCATTGAGCAGGAGGTTTAGAATAAGGAATATCTCTATCATCAAACCTTTGGAGAGAGTGTACCTCAATTATGGATGAAGGGGGAATTGGCTTACATAACTCTTCTACAGGTGGTAGATTCTTCACATCTTCAGATTTAATACCCCTCTCTTTAAGAGATTTCTTGGCTTCCTTCATCTCTTCATCATTTAATTCAATCATACCTCTCTTCTTTGGTGTTGTTGTTGGTGTTGGTGTTGGAGTACGTTCAGGAATATTCCAATCTTCATGATTCTGGCTTATTTTAGCCAGTAATTCCTCAGCTTCTTCTGGAGTTCTTTTCCTGAAAACACAACTGGCACAACTATCCAGGTATGTCCTAGATGCAACGGTTAGTCCACTGTAAAATATATCAAGAAGATCATTTTTCTCTAAATCATGACTAGGCCGAGCTCTAAGTAGAGAGCAAAACCGTGTCCAGGCATCAGGCAATTTCTCTCCTTCATCTTGATTAAAATTACAAATTCCTAGCAAGGCATCATGTTGAGCACTAGCAGGAAAATACTTCTGAAAGAAAGCATTAAGCAAACCAATAGGACTAGTAATAGAACCAGGAGACAAATTATTATACCATGTTTTAGCTTCACCTTTTAATGAGAAAGGAAATATTTTAGTAACAAAGTAGGTGCGTTTTTTAATATCATAAGAAAATATACTACTCAAAGTAGAGAGCTCATTCATGTGTTCTACAGCACTTTCATTTTCAGTTCCACAGAAAGGTTCTTCCTCAACAATAGCAATGTGTGCTAAATCAAGAGAGAAATCATAATCATTATCTTTAATGTTTATGGGAGATGTAGCAAATTTAGCATGAGGAGACAATTTATATCTAACAGCATGTTTTGCAAGAAGATTCTTAATATTACTTGCACCAGTAGTAGCATGGCATTCATCAATAAAATCATCATCAATTTCCACATATATTTCATCAAGATCATCATCAACATTACTTGTGAACTCAGGTGAATTAACAGGAGTATTAGCATTTTCATTAGGAATTTCAGCATTTTCAAGTTGTTTAGATCTAGCAATTGTAGCATCTAAAAAGGGACCTAATGAACCAGTTTCATCAAGAACAGTAGAAGCATCATCAAAAGTAATTTCAGATTCAGTAGGAGTAACAGTGCGTGAAGCCTGTGGTGGTGTAATAAGCTTACTCAAAACAGACGGTGAATCAAGAGCAGCAGCGGTACTAAGAGTTGTACCTTTTCTTGTAGTGGATGGTATGACACGAACCCTTTCATCACCAGCTCTTCCCATGATGAATAAATTCTAACGAACAATATCACACTCAGGTGAACTTATAAATAAAGCTATGCTCCCCGGCAACGGCGCCAGAAAATAGTCTTGATGACCCACAAGTATAGGGGGTCGCAACAGTCTTCGAGGGAAGTAAAACCCAAATTTATTGATTCGACACAATGGGAGCCAAAGAATATTTATAATCCTTAACAGATGAATTGTCAGTTCAGCTGCACCTGTGAATAGACTTGCTCGAGACAGATTATCAGTAGCGATAGTTTTATAGCAGTTACAGTAGTGAAATAATGGCAGCAATGAAATAAAGACGGCAGTAGTGATTCTAGTAGACAGCAGGATTAAAATATTGTAAGCATAGGGACGGATGAACGGGCGTTGCATGGATAAGATAATTCATATAATATCAAGTCATGGCCATTTGCAAATAAATAAGATAAAACATCCAAGTACTAAGTAACCATAGGCATGTGTTCCTATTTAGTTGTGCGTGCTCGCAATGTGAAACTTGCACATCATATTTTGTCGTACCAGCCCATTTGCAGCGGGACCTCAAGGGAAACTACTGGTAATTAAGGTACTTCTTTTAATAAAGTATCGGAGCAAACCATTAACACTCCGTGAACACATGTGATCCTCACATCACAGCCATCCCCTCCGGTTGTCCCAATTATTGTCACTTTGGGGCCTTGGGTTCCGGACAATAATATGTGCATACAACTTGTAGATATGATCTAAAACAATGATTATCCTCATGATACAATAACATGTTCAGATCTGAAATCATGGCACTCGGGCCCTAGTGACAAGCATTAAGCATAACAAGTTGAAACAATGACGTAAAGTACCAACAACAGATACTAGGCATCATGCCCTAATGATATTACAGCTATAACATGAACGATCTCATCCAATCCCTACCATCCCCTCAAGCCTACATCGGTGAATTACTCACACATGGATGGGGGAAACATGGATGGTTGATGGAGAGGCGTTGGTAATGACGATGGCGATGATCTCCTCCAATTCCCCGTCCCGGCGGAGTGCCAGAACGGAGTTTCTGACCCCCGAAATAGGGTTCGCGATGGCGGCGGCGCTCTTGAGGTCTTTCGGGAAAAGTGAACAGGGTCCCGTCGTTTTTAGGTCAGAGGGGGTATATAGCCGATAGGGGGACGAGAGGGCGTGGCCGAGTCGGCCACACCATATGGTGGCGCGGCCAAGGGCCCACCGCGCCACCACATGGTGTGGGCGGCTCGCTGCCCCCCTCCGTCTCATCTTCTGGCTCCGTGGTTCTCCTGGGAAAATAGGGGCTTTTGCATATTTTCTGGGTATTTTCATGAAAGTTGAATTTCTGCACAAAAACGAGACACCAGGGCAATTCTGCTGAAAACAGCGTTAGTCCGTGTTAGTTGCATCCAAAACACACAAATTAGAGGCAAAACAATAGCAAAAGTGTTCGGGAAAGTAGATACGTTTTGGACGTATCATCTCTCGGTGGCCATCCACAAGTGCACATACTCAGGAACCATAGAAATGGGCCTGAGTAGCCACTCAACTTCGCCTCCGCATACAACCAATCCACCCAGGAGTTTCTTTCTTAACTTAGTAGAATTTAACTTTCATAAAAATATTTTTTGCATAGCATCAACAATTCTACTAAGTGTTGCATAGAACCTAGACACGGGAGTAAGGAAAATTCTAAACAGGTCTAGCATAGCATTTCTACTAAGTCCTACACATGCTTAGAAAAATAATCTACTCATGCATAGAAAAATACTAGGACATTTCATGGGGTGTGCCACTTGCCTTTGGAAGATGTCTTTGCTCTCACACTACTTTCAACAAGAACGTTGCACTACTTTCAACAAGAACGTTGCACTCCGTCAATCTAAAACATAGCACAACACTAAACATAAACACTCCATTCAACACATGGTAAAATAGAAACAAACATACAACACAAGATTTTCACAAAAAGGTTTGGTCAAAGACTTAGTATATTTATCAAGAGAGTTACAGAGGTTCAATAATAATCATTAATTGTAATTAAAATAGTTGAAGGGTTTTAAACACCACTTAAAAATAAAGATTTAAAAAGCAACATTTTTATTTATAGCTTTTAATCTCATTCTTAATTTCAAGTAGGTAACCATGAAGGCAAATGGTTCTTAATCAAAATTTATCACCCATTAATTGTAATTAAAACACTTGAAAGGTTTTAAATACCATTTAAACTAAATATTTATAAAGTGATATCTAAAGGCTTTTAACACAAACTTAATTTACATTACTAAATATGGAATTTAGTATCTCTGGTCAAAAGTCATTATTTAGGAATTTTCTCAAAAGAAACATATTAAAAATCATTTGTAGGATTTAAACTATAACAAAAATACTCAAATTAAACCTATGATTTTTAAATCATCAAAATAACGCCAAAAATTTATTTTCTAACAGAGTCATCATATTACACATATCCTAAGGTTTCTAGAACTATTTTATTTACAAATTTTGGACTTATAGAATTGAATCTAAGTCAAATTTACTCAAACACCTAATTTAAAATTTGAATCTATTTAAACTAATAAAAAATGAAATCTAACTGTACCAAAAGATTCTACATGTCAAGGGCTTTCCAATGATATAAAATTTGTCAAATTTAGATATGTGGTTAAAAAGTTACAACAGTTCTAATAGGCAGGCGCTTTTCTGCAAAATGTCCATTTAAAATCTATTCGGGAAAATACAGAAATGCCTAGGGTGACGTGGCCGGCTGTGATTGGCTGGCTCGGAGCTCGGCTGGGCTGGGCTCGGCTTAGCTTATTCCGAGCCGCGGCTCGGCTCTATTTGATCTGGACCGTGAGATCCAGATCTAACGGCCGGAAATGAATCTTACCGGTTCGTTCGGCTGGATCAATCTAGCACGTTAGATTTGAATCGGACGGTGCTGGGAAGTTTGACCATACCGTGGAGTTCGCCGGAGATGAAGAGTACGGCGGCGACGGCCTTGGTTAGGAACGGACTCGTCGCTCCGGCGGTTCCCCAGTCGAGTGGATGGTGTCCCAGCATGCGGCGCGTCAGGGCGGAGAGTATGGTGGCGTCGGCGTCGTCTCGTGTGTCCGGGAGTGGCGTGGACGCTCGGCCGGAGGTGCTCGGGTCGCCGGGGAGATCGGTTGGTCGTGGCCCGCTCGATTGGAAGCAAAAGGGAGGCGAGAAAGAGGATAGGAGGCGATTACGGGCGTGGGGAAGAGGATGGGCGTGGTCTCAGGGGTGGGGGTTGTTTAATCTTGCCGAAATCGGAGAAACAACGGCGGAGGTATTGCGGACTCCGGCGAGGAAATCCGTCGGCCTGGCGGCGCAAAACGGAGAGGGAGGAGAGGGGAGACAGAAAGCGTCGCGAGGGCTTCTTATGGACTGGCTCGGGGCACCGATTACGCCTCTTAAACGAGGTTGATGACGATGATGTCTAAATAAAATTTATGAAAATACCACAATTACATATGTTTGAAAATAAGTTATCTTAAACTCCATTTTCAAATAAAATTCATTTTTGGCTTTAGTAGAATAACATTCCAAAAATATTTGAAATGGAATAGGAATTATAATGGAATTAATTCAAACCAAAAATACTTTGTGCAAAGTTAAGTTTTAAGATGTGATAAGTTATTTGAAACTCTCTAAAATACATTTGGGAAGATATTCTATCTTTATTTCATATCCTGTGTTGACTTTCTTCATGAGAACCATTTTAGTAAATAGGGTATGTTTTAAATAGTTTTAAAACATTTGTAAATATAGTTTTAGGGTTTTGTAAATAGCAAGACTAAGTGTTTAAACTTAAATACTTAGAAAGAAACTTTTTATTACTTGAAAATGGTTTCGACAGTTTGTAAATCATTTGTCAAATTATATATTGAGGTTTTAAGAAATACAATAAAATGTTTAACTTGAAACAACTTTTGAAATTAGTGATTACTTGAGATATTTGAATTATTAAACTTTTTGAAGATGCTTGAAGTCTTTTATAGTTGGTTTTCTTATGCATTTAATGTTTTTATTTTAATCAAAAACAAAAGTTTAATTTTTTAGTGATTTTTGAACATTCCAAAATATTGGGATGTTACAGGCATGGGAAAAATGCCATATGCATGATGGATATTTGTTTAGAGCTAACAAGTTATGTGTACCCGAGTCGTCCGTGCGTTTGCTCTTGTTGCAGGAATCACATTGATGCGGCCTTATGGGTCACTTTGGACGTGAGAAGACGTTGTTGATGTTGGCTGATCACTTTTATTGTCCACGCATGAGGCGCGATGTGGACAGGTTTGTAAAACATTGTATCACTTGCAACAAGGCAAAGTCCAAACTGAAGCCTCACGGTTTGTATACTCCTCTTCCTGCTCCTACTACACCATGGGAAGATATAAGCATGGATTTTGTGTTAGGATTGCCTAGGACCAGTAGAGGACATGATTCTATTTTTGTGGTAGTGGATCGCTTTTCTAAGATGGCTCATTTTATTGCCTGCCACAAAAACGACGATGCGTCGCATATTGCTAATCTGTTTTTCAGGGACATCGTGCGCATACATGGAGTACCGAAGACGATTGTTTCTGACCGTGATTTGAAGTTCATGAGCTACTTTTGGAAGACACTTTGGGGAAAGCTGGGGACGAAGCTGCTGTTTAGTACAACTTGTCATCCCCAAACTGATGGCCAAACGGAGGTGGTGAACCGCACACTTTCGGCATTGCTGCGGACAATTATCAAGAAAAATCTGCGCGTGTGGGAAGAGTGTTTGCCGCATGTGGAGTTCGCATATAACAGGGCTGTACACTCCACCACGCAATTGTGTCCGTTTGAGGTGGTGTATGGTTTTAAACCCATTCCACCGCTTGATTTGCTGCCTCTTCCAATTCAAGAACGTGTCAACATGGATGCATCGAAGCGAGCAGATTTTGTGAGGAAGATACATGAGAAGACTAAAGAGGCTATCGAGAAGAAAGGCAAGTACAATGCTGATCGTGTTAACAAGAAAAGAAAGGAGGTGATTTTTCAGCCCGGTGACATGGTTTGGGTGCACTTTCGCAAGGACAAATTTCCTGTTCAGCGCAAGTCTAAGTTGATGCCACGTGGTGATGGTCCTTTCAAAGTTCTTGCCAAGATAAATGATAATGCATACAAGATAGATCTCCCTACATCTGAGTTTGGTGTCAGCAATACGTTTAATGTTGCTGATTTGACGCCATTTGCTGGAGAAGACCTTGACGCGTCGAGGTCGACGCCTTTTTGAAGGGGGGAGCATGATGAGGACATCCCTAGTCCTTTACCATTTACTCCTATTGATGATGTTGCTGTACAAGATAAAGCTAATGATGTGAGGATTGGACCAATGACAAGGGCTCGAACCAAGTTACTTAAGCAACAGGTGAACTCACTCTTAGTTGAATATGATGTTTGTGTTAATGAGAACTTTATACTGCCTAAGTCTATGCATCTATGTATGATCAGGTTTATTGATAACACAAGCATTGGAGGAGGAGACAAGCTACAGCAAGGAGAAGAACAATAACTGATTTCCAATATCAGCAAGTGCGCGAGGGAGGAGAGGGAGGCCGGCGCACCAGGGCATTGAAGGAAATCACTCGTTGCACGTTGGAGGGATCAAGTGGCGCACTAGGACATGACGTATGAAGATATTAGTCTAAGGTGCAACGCATGAGGCCTGCGTGCCAAGTTTTAGGCCGAACCCACCATGGGTCGGTTTGTATCAGTCTGAGTCGAACCAGGTTTGGGTTCAGATCCGAATTGAGTCCTAGTTTCGGCCAGCCCCTTTAAATAGCCAAGGGCTGCGCCTTAGAGGGTAGACCACGTTTAAGATAAACCCTAGATCGAATTGCTAAGCATTCATCTATCAGAATTCCTCTTTGTTGCGATCAGGAATTCACCCCTCTCTTTTGTTGCGATCGAGAGGTTCTTGTTACCAAAGTTTGAGTGTGATCTGTCTTTCCACTAGGAATTGGTAGATTGCAAAACCGCTTCGTGGTCGGCGGCTCCGTTGCAATAGCGTGTGGTGTTGCGAATATCCATTGGGTTGAAGAGCTGTTGCATTGGCAACGGGGGAACAACCGGAGAGTTCGAGAGCATCCGCGAATTATCTCCATCATTCATCGATTTCACCATCGGCTCGCTGAGAAGATCGGACAACCCCTTATCACTTACATTTGTAGCAATGATGTCGCTTAAGTCCTTCTTGTTCTTCTTGTGTGCTTCCAAGGCTAAAAATTCCTCTAAATCTTGTTTGTCAAATTCTATCCCAATGGACGAAGTCCTGTCTCGCTTGATGGGGCAATTTCGAGCTAAATGACCTCCTTCACATTTATAGCGACACTTGGAGGTACCTTTGGATGTCTTCGGGTGTGACTTTACTCTTACTTTATATTTCCCTTTGGTATGATCCACAATCGTCTTTAGACAATGATTTGGTCCAATATCCTTACAAATCTTCTTCTTTATGCAGTTCGATGAATAATGTCCTTGTTCTTTGCACTTGTAGCAATTTATCTTGCTAACATCTTTCTTGTATTTAACCTTTTGTTCTTGTTCCTCCAGGGTCTTCTTGAGAGAATGCTGCATTCCCTCCTTGGTTTCCTAGATAACTTGTTGCACCATGGGATAAAGTTGACACTGTATTGGGACATGACTTGTTCCTTCACACAAATAGCAAGTAACCTGACTTGTGGGGCATCCTTTAACTAGATGTCTCGTATCACCTTGGGGCCATTCATCATGACATTCCTTGGATGTATGGCCTATCTCTCCACAAGTTTTGCATGCCTTCGGTTTGGTCACAAGACCCTCTTCAAACTCATGATTATTTTGATCAATCTTGGGCAGGTGGTCATTGATCATATTTTGGTTCATCAATTTCCACAACTGACTCTGGGTCTCTAATAGTAGTTGCATTGCTGTGTGCATATCGCTGGTGTTGGTATTGTGGTGAGACATCTGTTTTGGTTTAGTAAAGATGAGTAGAGTTATTGGTACTATGAAAGAGTCCTAATTCAACAGATTAGATCAAGGCAATTCATCTTTCAAACAATCTAACAAGCATCAGGCAACATGGTTCAACCCAAGAAAAACAATCTAGTATTGTCACACAACATAAGTTGGCATGAACAATACACTAACACGATATCGTTGTTCTAATTAAATGGCGGTCTCTAGTCTATCTTCTTCTTGAATGCTTCCAGTACTTATTCAACATTCTTCAAAATCTTCTAAGTGTTTGAGCTCTAAATCTGGATTCTTCAATGGTCTTCCATGCACGTAGTGCTTCATGTTGAAATTGAGAATTTCATATGAAGTATCAGACTCAGACTATAAGAACATGGTCATCTAGAAAAAGGGTAAGATATTTTCAGAACGTTGATAGTAGATGAGAGTACAAGAAGATAAAATGAAAAGGTTTGTTTTTATCAAACTGAATAAAAATAGATTTTCAATCCTATGGTCAAAACCTATTTCTATCCAAACTTAGGGTTTCGAACCTACAGGCAACACAGTGCTCTGATACCATCTGTAGCGGACCTGCACTTAGAAAATGGCAAGTCCCTGTGTATAGTGCAAATCCCTGAATCGATTCGATTGCACACACAGTTTACGATGTAATATCACAACAAAGTATCAATATTACACGAGGATCCAGTACTTAGAAAATATTCATTACAATTTTAATAGCACGAAGCTAGCTTTGAAAGAGTAAGCAGCGGAAAAACATAGCAGTGAGTCTCCATCATCTTCATGTTGCCACAGGCGAAAAACATGTTGGTTGCAGACTCGAAACCCTTAAACGAAACCTCACACGTCATCTGAACAATCTGCAACAAGAAAAATATTGCAGCAACCTGGATCAGAACCATTTAAAATGGAACTGGCAAGTGACACTTGGTGGACACTTAGGGGAAAACTCTAATAACCTATATGCATATTTGGCTGGTGGAGTTCAAAGGCTAATATGCAGAAAGCCAATTTTTCCTAACTCTTTTGAAAACTCTTTTACCTAGTTGAGACAAGTATGGCATGAAAACCATAGTCTCATCTACCCTTGTTCACCCATCCAGTTTTAACTTAGAAGTTGGAAACTTAGAAGTTGGAATGGTGGGATCCTCCGTTGACGTCCTTGATCAGCTGCTCAAATTGTCCGTACCGGGGACACGCCTAAGTACTTAGATTTGACATTATGCAGAGGTTGTGCATGTTCACCATTGTACCCATTCAGCCTAAACTATCCTCTACACTCTGGAAGTGATAAGGAAAAGGAGAAGAATGAGACGAGATCTTTCAGAAGGATTTTCCCACCCCATAACGGCCTGACGCGCTCCACCTACAAAACCTCTACCACAACCTGTCAGGCCGGGCGAGTCCACGCAACTTAGTTGATCAAGTCAGAGGCCATATTGGCAATGGCTGCACAGGAAGCAATTTTCACTCGGAGTTCTTCAGATCGGCATCCACAAGTGCACATACTCAGGAACCATACAAATGGGCCTGAGTAGCCACTCAACTTCGCCTCCGCATACAACCAATCCACCCAGGAGTTTCTTTCTTAACTTAGTAGAATTTAACTTTCATAAAAATATTTTTTGCATAGCATCAACAATTCTACTAAGTGTTGCATAGAACCTAGACACGGGAGTAAGGAAAATTCTAAACAGGTCTAGCATAGCATTTCTACTAAGTCCTACACATGCTTAGAAAAATAATCTACTCATGCATAGAAAAATACTAGGACATTTCATGGGGTGTGCCACTTGCCTTTGGAAGATGTCTTTGCTCTCACACTACTTTCAACAAGAACGTTGCACAACACTAAACATAAACACTCCATTCAACACATGGTAAAATAGAAACAAACATACAACACAAGATTTTCACAAAAAGTTTTGGTCAAAGACTTAGTATATTTATCAAGAGAGTTACAAAGGTTCAATAATAATCATTAATTGTAATTAAAATATTTGAAGGGTTTTAAACACCACTTAAAAATAAAGATTTAAAAAGAAACATTTTTCTTTATAGCTTTTAATCTAATTCTTAATTTCAAGTAGGTAACCATGAAGGCAAATGGTTCTTAATCAAAATTTATCACCCATTAATTGTAATTAAAACACTTGAAATGTTTTAAGCACCATTTAAACTAAATATTTATAAAGTGATATCTAAAGGCTTTTAACACAAACTTAATTTACATTAATAAATATGGAATTTAGTCTCTCTGGTCAAAAGTCATTATTTAGGAATTTTCTCAAAAGAAACATATTAAAAATCATTTGTAGGATTTAAACTATAACAAAAATACTCAAATTAAACCTATGATTTTTAAATCATCAAAATAACGCTAAAAATTTATTTTCTAACAGAGGCATCATATTACACATATCCTAAGGTTTCTAGAACTATTTTATTTACAAATTTTGGACTTATAGAATTGAATCTAAGTCAAATTTACTCAAACACCTAATTTAAAATTTGAATCTATTTAAACTAATATAACTGTACCAAAAGATTCTACATGTCAAGGGCTTTGCAATGATATAAAATTTGTCAAATTTATATATGTGGTTAAAAAGTTACAACAGTTCTAATAGGCAGGTGCTTTTTCTGTAAAATGTCCATTTAAAATCTATTCGGGAAAATACAGAAATGGCTCGGGGCTCGGCTTAGCTTAGTCCGAGCCGCGGCTCGGCTCTAATGGCCGGAAATGAATCTTACCGGTTCCTTCGGCAGGATCAATCTAGCACGTTAGATTTAAATCGGACGGCGCTGGGAAGTTCAGTTCGCCGGAGATGAAGAGGACGGCGGCGACGGCCTTGGTTACGAACGGACTCGTCGCTCCGGCGGTTCCCTAGTCGAGTGGAGGGTCTCTCCGGATGCGGCGCGTCGAGGCGGAGAGGATGGTCGCGTCGGCGTCGTCTCGGGTATTCGGGAGTGGCGTGGACGCTCGGCCGGAGGTGCTCGGGTCGCCGGCGAGCTCAGTTGGTCGTGGCCCGCTCGATTGGAAGCAAAAGGGAGGCGAGGAAGAGGATAGGAGGCGATTAAGGGCGTGGGGAAGAGGATGGGCGTGGTCTCAGGGGTGGGGGTTGTTTAATCTTGCCGGAATCGGAGAAACAACGGCGGAGGTATTGCGGACTCCGGCGAGGAAATCCGTCGGCCTGGCGGCGCAAAACGGAGAGGGAGGAGAGGGTAAACAGAGAGCGTCGCGAGGGCTTCTTATGGACTGGCTCGGGGCACCGATTACGCCTCTTAAACGAGATTAATTGGGGAAATTCAATTTCGGAAGAAACTGCCGTGCGTGGTCTCCAACGAGCAAATTCGCCAGTATGGGGGCTCCTCGGATAGGGCTTTTTTGGGGGAACGAAGGAGGAGATCTAGGTCTTTTAGCAGGAACAAACGGCACTTCAATTGGAGCTTTAAATCGCCGGGAACCAATTTGAGAAGAAACGCATGAATCAATGGACACGGGAGTGATTTCCGTCCGTGCTGGAGGTTGATGACGATGATGTCATCGATGCTGTCATCATTTTTTTCTTTTTCTATTTTCTGGTTTTTCTTATTTATTTCATATCTTTTGATTTGAGACTCCAAATTATGTCAAATAAAATTCTAAAAATTTGTAAAAACAATATCTTTGTGTTAAAACAGTTGTGGGCATGTTTTGAACACTTTTCAAAAATAATAAATTTGAAATATTGATTGAATACAAATTTAACACTTTTTGTCAAATTTGGAATTATGGCTTAGAAGAAAATTATTGTGGCTAAATAAAATTTATGAAAATACCACAATTACATATGTTTGAAAATAAGTTATCTTAAACTCCATTTTGAAATAAAATTCATTTTTGGCTTTAGTAGAATAACATTCCAAAAATATTTGAAATGGAATAGGAATTGTAATGGAATTAAATCAAACCAAAAATACTTTGTGCAAAGTTAAGTTTTAAGATGTGATAAGTTATTTGAAACTATCTAAAAATACATTTGGGAAGATATTCTATCTTTATTTCATATCTTGTGTTCACTTTCTTCATGAGAACCATTTTAGTAAATAGGGTATGTTTTAAATAGTTTTAAAACATTTGTAAATATAGTTTTAGGGTTTTGTAAATAGGATGACTAAGTGTTTAAACATAAATAGTTAGAAAGAAACTTTTTATTACTTGAAAATGGTTTCGACAATTTGTAAATCATTTGTCAAATTATATATTGAGGATTTAAGAAATACAATGGATAATAAAATGTTTAACTTGAAACAACTTTTGAAATTAGTGATTACTTGAGATATTTGAATTATTAAACTTTTTGAAGATGCTTGATGTCTTTATAGTTGGTTTTCTTATGTATTTAATGTTTTTATTTTAATCAAAAACAAAAGTTTAAATTTTTAGTGATTTTTGAACATTCCAAAATATTGGGATGTTACACTTGATTATTATATGAATTATCTTATCCATGCAACGCCCGTTCATCCGTCCCTATGCCTACAGTACTTTAGTCCTGATGTCTACTATAATCACTACTGATGTCTTTATTTCACTGCTACTATTATTTCACTACTGTCACTGCTATAAAACTGTTGCTACTGATAATCTGTCTCGAGCAAGTCTATTCACAGGTGCAGCTGAAGTGACAATTCATCTGTTAAGGCTTATAAATATTCTTTGGCTCCCCTTGTGTCGAATCAATAAATTTGGGTTTTACTTCCCTCAAAGACTTTTGCGATCCCCTATACTTGTGGGTCATCAAGCTCGTTGTAACGATTCCAACGAGTCGAAAATCATCGAAAACGGAGTCCGGGTGAAAAGCTACTGCAGTTTTCGTTTTGTTGTTTCTGTCAGTTTTCAGGAACTCGAAATATCCGATTGAAGTGAAATTTCCGTTCACAAAATCCGATTTTGTTCAGTACCGAAATTTCCGATTGGAGCAAATTTCCGGTCTAAATTTCTGGCCGGAATAGCCGATTTTCTCTGGGTCCAACGGTTATAATTTCTGGGGGGGGGGGGGGGGGGTGTTGACCTTGGAAAGCTTGAATCTCTCTCAATCCCTCCATTGATTCTTCCATATTCTTGAGGGAAAAGTGAGAGGAGATCTAGATCTACAGTCACACCAATCCATCTCTCCTCTAAGTGAGGGGAACCATGTGGATCTAGATCTTGGAGTTCCTATGTGGTTCTTCTCCTTTGTTCTTCCTCTCTTCTCCCCCCATAAGCATTAGTTGCTTTTGGTGGGATTTGGGAGTGAAGGATTTGACTCCTTTGTGGTTTCTTTGTTCTTCCTATCTTATTCCCCCATAAGCATTTGTTGCTTTGTTGGAATTTGAGGGTGAAGGACTTGAGCACTTTGTGTGCTCTTGCCATTGCATCTTCCATCGGTTTGAGCCTTCCACGAGGATTCGTGATGGTGAAATTCGTGAGCTTGTTACTCTTGGGTCATTGAACCCTAGACGCCTTTTGTGGCTGACCTTTTTGGTCAACGCCTTTTGTGGCCAAGACCTTTTGTGGTCAATACCTGTTGTGGTCACTTGGGAGCCCCCAATTCAGTTGTGGGTGTGTGCCCCAAGATTGTTGTATGAGATTCGATCTCCGCCCCAAAGGGGATCAATAGTGGAAGGTGAACCAAACCTTTTGTGGTGCGGTTCATCGGAGAATAAGGTGAGCCTGTTGTGGCGTTGAGATTGACCTGTGGTGGTCTCTCACACCTCTCCAACTAGACGTACTCCCCTAACAAGGAGGAACTCGGGATTACATCTTCGTCTCCGCGTGCCTCGGTTATTTCTATACCCGAGCTCTTTACTTATGCACTTTACATTGTTATAGCATTCGTGCTTGAATATCTTGCTATCACCTTGTTACTTGTATTGCTTAGCATAAGTTGTTGGTGCACATAGGTGAACCTAGTATATTTAGGTTGTGTTCTTGATAAGTTAAACTCTAAGTTTTATTCCGCATTTATCAAGCCTAAATTGTAAAAAGTGTACCTCGCCTATTCACCCCCCCCCCCCCCCTCTAGGCGACGTCAGTCCTTCAAGGGGGCCTCTCCTGCGTGTGGTGGCAGCGGTTCCCTGAAGACGGCAACACGTAGGGATCGGCGTGGTTCGGCGGCGAGGTACTGCGGTTCCCGGCGGCTAGCGCATCCCGGCGTCAAAAGTGAGGCGCGTGAACGCTACACGGTGGAGGTGTCCCTATTGCCGTAGTGATGAGGACATCCCCCATGTTGATACAACCGTTGCACCTACAACCACAATAAAAGGACCTCTCACACGAGCTCGTGCACGACAACTTAATTATCAGGTACTTTCGTTTCTTGGAATCAATCCTAACATACATGAACATATGATGCTGCCTAAATCGGATGTTTTGTCACACTTAGGAATGATGGCCCTAGCATGGATGAGAGGGACAAACATTGGAGCATGATCACGCATGGAGAGGATGGCAGCAAGCGTGGGAGGATTGAAGATGACGCCACTACTGGAGATTTCCGTACATTGAAGCCACCATAATGAGAGAAGAGGACTTGGACGAAATATAGAGTTTTCCACTTCATAATTTCGACCATATATTCATATGGTGCTGCGTCACCTTTTAGTTATGGGTCAGGCTCATGTAATTTCGTCCAAATTAAGTGCGTGAACAATTAGAGTCCGTATAAGTGGAAGGAAACCGACTTAGGGTGGAATTCGACCACCTTTTCCAAGGCTGGCCGAATCCCTCTTTGTCCCTCCATATATACCTCCATTAGATCGTCGTTTAGAATCGGATTTTGTTTAGTTTAAGACTTAGCTATTGCTATTCTTCGCCAAAGATAATAGTGTCGGTTCAGATCTTTTGTAATTCGCACTTGCAGAATCCCATCTATAAAGATTTCATCTTTATTCCGCAATATCTTGGTTGCATCTATAATTCTTGCTAGTTCTTCGATTGCTTGCAGGAATTGATCTTCTGAAAGGACCGAGATGGTAACCTAGAGGGGGGGGGGGGGGTGAATAGGTTTCTACAAATTTTACTTTTCTTTTCACAAGTTTTAGGCTATGCGGATAAATAAGATGTGCCTAACAACTAGATGAAACAACCTATATGATGCAATACAATACTTCAAGCACGAAGGCTATCACAATTAAAACAACAATAGTGAACGAGCTCGGATAGAAATAACCGAGGCACGCGGAGACGAAGATATAACCCGTGTTCCTTCTCTTGAAAGAGAAGTACGTCACGTTGGAGAGATGCGGGATACCACGAAGGACACCCGAGCACCACGAAGGCTCACCTTCTTCTCCTTGAGCCTCTTCCACGAAGAAAGAGCTCAATCCACTATTGGTAGGCCTTGAGGCGGCCTCCGAACCTTTACAAACTTTCCTGAAGTAAGTACCACAACCCGGAAGCTTCCGGGCGACCCTAGCCGCCTAGGGTTTCAACAAAACCCAAGAGTAACAAGCAACTTGATGAACTCAAGGGGGAATCACTTTTGGCTCGGTGGAATCAAAGATCTAGACCTCCTCTTGGTTTTCACCAAAGGGATTTGAGTTTGAGTGGAGGGCTAGAGCGATCTTGAAGCTTTTGGAGTCAACAACAATGGAGGAGAGAGAGCTTGGCCTTTTTCGTGTTTGGAACTGGTTGACTTACCTCTTAGGGAAGAAGAGGTGGGATTATATACTTGGCTCTTAAAATCTGACCGTTTGCGCAGGAAAAATGGTTCGCCCGGTATGGATCCCGGTTTACACCGGACTGGGTACCGGATGGATCCGGTATGAATTCCGGGGTGCAAACCGGCTAGTCCCTGGACTCGCCCGGTTTGCACTCGGAATTCATTCCGGGTCCATCTGGTACCAGATCCGGTATAAACCGGATTCCATACCGGATGACCATTTTCCTGAACGTGATCAATATTTCAAGAGACAAATATATCTAACTCTCTCATATTTTGTGGAGGCTAAGGATGTGTATGGAATGGGATATGATAGAGAGTTGCAAGAGTTCATCCCCAATGAAAACAACAAGTTACCCCTTTTAATAGTGTGGTGATCCTATTGACTCAAGAAGTAAATAGAGAAAGTTATAAACAACACCGTCACTTGATCATCCAAAAATGAGGGGCCTCCAATCTCCAACCATCATCATAAGAGCAGACTAAAACCTGAGAATATACTTTAGAGATAGCATTAGTCCTCACTAACTCGAGTGTCATATTAACCAAAATCATAAGTAGGGACATGCCCTTTCAATCTCCCCCTTTTTGGTTGAAGATGACAACCGAGTTAGAGCTCAACAGATAAGGAATATAAACTCTTGAAAGATTTCTAAAAGATATGAAGGAGGCTCCCCCTAAATGTATGCACTTGGTAGAACTTAGCTTTTGAATGCAAAGTGCATAGAGATTAACATATGAAGAGCTCCCACTATATCTTCTAGAAAAAACAAGAGGTGATGCAAAGTAAGGATCAAGAGTGAGAGATCAACTTTGCAAAAACAAGCTGGAGAGTGAGCAAGAATAACAAAGGCATATGAGAACTCACTAGCTTGGTGTGTGTGACATAAACAAGATATGTAATCAAATTAGCTCTACACATGGATAGCTAGTAGAAGATAAACATTTAGGCCAACAAACATAGATATCCATGGATAATAATCTCACACTTGTCCAAAGCATGTCCAACACACACAACCATAGAACATAGTCGTACACAAGATATGATAATAAGATAAGGTAGACACAAGCCATAGAGAACCAAATCCAACAAACGAAGGCTTGTGGCTTGTGTCGACAAGGGCAAATCCAAAGGATCTCACACATCCTAATATGAGCTCAAACTTCTTCTCCCCCTTTGGCATCGAAACACCAAAAAGGGGGTAAGAGCGAGATACTAACGAACCCAACCGCTCCTAAAGCTGAACATCTTCGTCGGCGGCGTCATCATCATCAACATCAACACTGCCACCTGCATCACCAGAGGTACCCCAAGCAGTCCCAGAGAAGAAGTCATCAACTGGGAACTCCTGCATAGGAACGTCCACGAACGGGCTAGGAGCTAACTCGGGACCATCAACAACTGAGAAACCAGCAGCCCTTCTGTCTTCATTCTGAATACGGCGACTCTCCTTGGCAAGCTCCTGAGCATTGTGACTGTAAGCACGGCATCACGGCAAGATGAGAACATAGAAGTGAAAAACTTCGCGATGCCACTCTTCTTCTTCTTAGACATAGGACGAGCTGAGGAGCTAGCACCAGGAGCAAATGAGGGATCATGTTGTTGCTTAGAGCGAGCCTCAAGAGGAGGAAAGCCCTCAGGAGTAGGACCATCCACAACAGTAATGGCATGCAGCTCATGCCTAAACATCTCTTGCCCATGGGCAACATTCTTGAAGTTCCCTCCCAAAGCATGCCTGATGAAGAGCCGAAGATAGGCAGAATAAGCAGGGACTCTCCGTGTCATCACACCAGTATAGATCTCCTCATAGATAAATGACACAACATCAATCGGCCTTTGATTCTCGGGCTTGGTATAGAACATAAGGTTAGTCATGTGCCCACGAACCTTAGTGAGATCACCATACTTGCTCATGATAGTGTCACGGAATAGGTTAGCAAGATAGCGATACACCGGGTACATCTGAGTGATAGTGTCCATGGTACAGTTCTCCTGTGGAGGAAAGCAGAAAGCAAGATCTTCCTTCACAAACACTTCATCCTTATGAATCTGCCAACCTCCTTTCTTGACACCCAAAGCCCTCCTGAGCTCCTTCACATTGCTAGTGACCTTGATATATCCAGACATCCATGTCATAGTGCAATCATCATCATTATGAAAATAAACAGTGCAATAGAATTGCTTCACCAAATCTGGCATGACATCCGGAGAGCGAACACACACAATATCCCACAAGTTCATCTTCTCAAGAGTACGGCGCACATAAGGGAAATCCCTCTCATGGAGAGAGAAGTGCTCGAGATTTAGAGACTTCTGTGGTACCCAAGACTTCCTGGGGCTGAAAAGAGCATACACATGCTCCCACTGAAGCTGCTGAGTGCGTGTCCAAAACCTAGGATCCCCAGGGTTAGTTCTTTCCTTGGCATAGTAGGGATTCCTCAACCGAAAGACCTTCCAGTCACTCACTGCCATTGTCTTCATATCTCCAGTGGGCACAATCTCTATCTCATCCTCAGACTCGGACTCTGTCTCAGACCCAGACCCATCAGACCCTTCTTCTTGAACAATGTCCACGGAGGGACGGCCACGGCCAGCTGAAGAGCAACCACGGCCACGACCACGGGCAGTGCAGGACGGTGGCAGTGGAACCTTGGCAGTCCTTGATGGGTTCGTCTTCTTGCTTGACACTTCAACACCCTTGCCCTTGCGACGCCTCTCATGCGTCTCGAGACGGTCACGGCGGTCACCTGTGAAGTAGAGCATAGTTGCGAGCATGGGGATAAGTGCACAAGCCACAGGAAGGAAGAATAGATGCAATGAATAGATGTTTCAAGATTTGGACAAAAATTTCGAGTTCAGTTCTCCAGCCGGTACCAGGTTCGGTATGAACCGGAATCTATACCGGATGCAGAACAAAAATTCAAAATCTTAGCTAAATGCTTGAACTCGATTACATCTACTCATTACAGCTAAACTATGACAGGAATCCATGAGCAAAACGACCTTCAGCAACAAAACAAGGTATGAGGGAGGAGGAGGAGAGATACCGGAGGACATGGTGAAGGAAACGAAAATCCCTTCGGTAGAGATCCTCCCCACAAGGGGGGGGGGGGAGGCAATGGAGGGCCGGACCGGAGCCCCCGGGCGGCGGGAGATGCTCTCGGACGTGGAGGAGGTGATGGTGGCGGCGGCTAGGGCGGCTTGGGTCGGGGAGGGGGGGGGGGGGGTGGGGGGTGATATAACGGTTCAAAAGCCGACCCCGTCCGGTATGCACCGGGTTTGTTACCGGATGGATCCGGAATGGATTCCGGGGTGCATACCGGGTGGTCCCTGGACTCACCCGGTTTGCGCCCGGAAATTCATTCCGGACCTATCCGGTACCAGATCCGGTGTATACCGGATTCCATACCGGGTCACCAGAACTCCTCCAAACAATTAGATATCAAGATGACTTGTGCATAGAGTGAATAGATAGGCACGGTAGATAGCAGAGATACAAGATAAGATGTAAAAATGTTCTACACATGTTTCTTGGAAAAAGAAAGCGAATCCAAAGAGCAACAAGTAACATGTTTCGAACTAAGAAATGCAAATCTAATAAGTCGAAGGGTAAAACACCAAATATGAGAGGCGAGTTGGCGGGGGATTTCTCCCCCTATGTTAGAGCACAAATATCATTGGTACCGCGAAGAGACATGCTTGGGTCCATTTGATATTAGATCTTTATGATATAGCACACATAAGTATGCATCATGCCAAGACATGGTAAGATGCTATCCCTACATATGCGGTGCACCTACACAAGATAACAAGGCTAGTAAAGGAAATAGTGCAAGTAAATCAAACCAAGTTTTTAGGATCAAGGACACCGAGTTCTCCTCTCAATTTAACAAACCGAGCTTCATCCAAAGGCTTAGTGAAAATGTCCGCCAATTGGTCATTTGTCCATACATAAGTAAGGGAGATGTTACCATTTGCGACATGATCACGTAGGACGTGATGGCGAATGTCTATATGTTTGGTTCGGGAGTGTTAGACGGGGTTATGGGCGATCTTTATTGCGCTTTCATTGTCGCATAGAAGAGGCACCGGACCAAGAGACACACCATAGTCTAGCAAGGTTTGCCTCATCCACAACAATTGAGCGCAACAAGATGCCGCGGCGATGTATTCGGCTTCGGCGGTGGATAGGGAAATGGAGTTTTGTTTCTTGGATGACCAACTCACCAATGACCGGCCAATAAAATGGCAAGCCCCGGAGGTAGTCTTCCAATCTACTTTGTCACCGGCCCAATCGGAATCCGAATAGCCATGGAGAGCAAAAGTAGATCCCTTTGGATACCAAAGCCCGAGACTTGGAGTGAGAACAAGGTACCTAAAAATCCGTTTGACCGCCACAAGGTGGCTCTACTTCGGAGCGGATTGAAAACGAGCACACATTCCAACACTAAACATGATATCCGGTCTAGATGCACAAAGATAAAGCAAAGAGCCAATCATAGAATGGTATACCTTTATGTCTGCATCCTTCTCCTTCTTACATGCCCCTAGTTGTCCATTAGTCGCCATGGGCATCTTTGCAATAGAGGCACCAACCATACCGAACTTCTTGAGCATGTCCTTCACATATTGTTCTTGAGAGATGAAGGTTCCTTCTTCTAGTTGTCTCACTTTGAATCCAAGGAAGTACTTCAACTCTCCCATCATGGACATCTCGAATTTCCTAGTCATCAACTCGGAAAAAGCTTTGTTATGGCGTTCAAAAGAACCACCGAATATGATATCATCAACATAGATTTGGAATATGAAAATACCACCACCCTTAAACCGCTTGGTGAAAAGGGTGGAGTCGACTTTCCCAATTTCAAACCCATCCATGAGTAGAAAATCCCTAAGGTGCTCATACCAAGCACGTGGAGCTTGCTTGAGACCGTAGAGCGCCTTATGGAGTTTATACACACGGTTGGGGAATTTGGGGTCCTCGAAACCTGGGGGTTGTGCAACATATGCCTCCTCTTTCAAAGGACCATTAAGAAAAACACTCTTCACATCCATTTGATAAAGCTTGAATTCATGAAAAGAGGCAAATGCAAGCAAGAGACGAATAGCTTCAAGGCGGGCCACGGGCGCAAAGGTGTCATCAAAATCCATACCTTCTATTTGTGCAAACCCTTGCGCCACTAACCTTGCCTTGTTTCGAATGACGACTCCATTCTCATCTTACTTGTTCTTGAACACCCATTTGGTTCCAATGACGTTGATCCTATGATCTTGTGGTTTATCCACGAGTGACCATACTTCATTGCGGGTGAAGCACTCAAGTTCTTCTTGCATAGCCATGATCCAATCGGGGTCTTGCAAGGCCTCTTGTACCTTAAGAGGTTCAAAACGAGAGATAAACGAGTGATGCTTGCTAAAGTTGGCTAAGTGATTTAACTTTCTACGAGTGAGTACTCCCTTTGAGATGCTTCCAAGTATCTTGTTGACTTGCATCCCACTTGCTTTTCTTGTAGCTTTGATGTTTCTTGTGATGCCCTTGTAATCAACAAACTCTCCTTTTAGATGTTCTAGTTCTTGAGGATCAACTTGAGCTTGATCTTGAGAGATAGATCCATCTTGTTCTTCTTCTTGAAAGAGGTCAAGGAGTTGAGGGCTTGGCGTTTGTTCTTGGACATGATTCTCATCATGAGATTCTTGTTGAACTTGTGGTGTAGTTGGTGGCTCATCTTGTGTTGAGGTTGACTCTTCTTGAGTTGAGCCATTCTCCATGGGGGTTGAGCTTGGTCCTTCTCCATCAATGGCTTGATCTTGATTTTGAGCTTGATGAGCCTCATAAGGCAAGATGTGCCCAATGCCCATTGCCTTAATGACTTGAGAAGGATCTTCATCACCTACATCACGTGAAACAACTTGCTCCTTTTGGGAGCCATTATTCTCATCGAATTCCACATCACAAGATTCTTCAATCCTTCCTGAGGAACTATTGTAGAATCTATAGGTGTGGGAATCCAATGCATATCCAACAAAAATACCCTCAATAGTTCTAGATTCGAATTTACCAAGCCTCTCTTTCTTGTTCTTGACGAAGCACTTGCACCCAAAGACGCGGAAGTACTTGACGTTGGGCTTGTTCCCAGTGAGAAGCTCGTAGGCGGTCTTGTTGTGGAAGGAGTGGAGGAAGAGCTGGTTTGTAGCATGAACGGCGGTGGCAATGGCTTCACCCCCAAAAGATGTAGGGTGAATTGAATTCATTCAACATAGTTCTTGCCATCTCAATGATTGTCCGGTTCTTCCTCTCCACAACACCATTTTGTTGGGGTGTGTAAGGTGAAGAGTATTGATGCTTGATGCCTTCCCATCAACAAAGTCTTGCATGGTGTAGTTCTTGAATTCGGTACCATTGTCGGTTCAAATTGCCTTGATCTTCTCATCATATTGACGTTGAGCTTGTGTGGCAAAGTCGATGAAGCATTTTTGGGTCTCATCCTTGGACTTTAGGAGAAATACCCAAGTGTACCTTGAGTAGTCATCCACGATCACAAGACCAAACTTCTTCCCGCCAAGAGTTTCATAGTTGGAAGGCCCAAAGAGATCCAAATGAAGGAGCTCCAAAGGCCTAAAGGTGGTGACGATGCTCTTTGAGGGGTGAGCCTTACCCTTTTGCTTCCCGGCTATGCATGCACTACACACACGATCTCTTTCAAAGTAAACATCGGTTAGTCCAATAACGTGATCATCTTTTAGGAGTAGTTTAAGATTTCTCATGTTGACATGGCCTAGCCGGCGATGCCAAAGCCAACCCTTGTCAACCTTGGCCATTAGGCATAGTGAGGAAGAAGGGTTCTCTTGCGAGAAATCAGCCACATAAAGACCGTCCTCAATATGCCCAAGAAAGACCAATTTGAGATTATCACTCCTAAAGACCATCACCTTATCTTTAGTAAAATAGCAATCATAACCAATGTTTGTAAGATTGTTAATGGAAAGTAAATTGTAACCAAGGGATTCAACAAGCATGACATTCTCGAGAGACACGTCTTTCGTTGTCGGAGAGTGACTCCCACGGAACAGGGGTAGCCACACCCTGAAGAGAGGTTCGAAGGGGGGACTGAACGCGGAGGTCAAACAATCCTCGAGAGGCACGACGACGGTGCTCGCCGGGCCTGGAGAGGAACTATCACGCCAGAGATGGACACCGGCCCGTACCCAGGTTCACGGCCCTCAGGAGGAGGTAACACCGCTACTCCTGCTTGTCTGAATTGCACTGTGAAGGTTACAGGACAATGAGCTTGCCGAGGGCTCTCTTGAGGCAGTTTAGTGCTTGGAGAGGGACACAACGGTCGTCTTCCTCCTCCAGCAGTTGGCTATCCTATGCGTTTGGCTAAGGCTCCCTCGGTCTAGGAAGCAATCAGCCGACTGGAGATCAATCCCCCTCTATGGTGGAGCTCCTGCTCCTTTTATAGGCGTCCCGGGCTCCATCCTCGTGCTGGTGGGTCCCCACATGCCGGTGGCGCGAAGGAGCGGGAGTCCACCGCGGCTCATCCATCCATGGACGCGGTCCATCCGTGCTAAAGTTGCGCGCCGTGGCCGACAGGCTGCAGACGGTGCAGAACGGCTCGCAGGCGCGGCAGAGGTCGTGGTGGAGCCCACGATGACGATCTTCTTGGAGCGTTGCGCCGTCCAGCCGCTTTATCACCAAAGAGGAAAGTCCTGGCTGTCCTGGCACAGGCGGCGCGGCTTTGTTGACTCCTTTATCATCAGAATGGCAGCTGGGATGCTCGCGTCACCCTGCGGCTGCTGCAGGGGCCATGTGCGCCCTGCAGCGCTTGCTTAGCCGCGAAGTGTCTCCACAGGGCCGTGGTGGCCTGTGGGGAGGTTTCCTGCTGACCTCTCTCCAGGCGTGCTGAGCCTTGGGGAGTCTCTTGAAGCGCGAGGTCCTCTTCAGGCCCTGGCTTCCTCTTCAGGCCCTCAAGAGGAGATGCCTCTCGAGGGTCTCTCCAAGCGGTAGCTTGGTCCTTAGTCGTTTTGACGAATCTGTCGCGGGCGAGGCCTGTAGGAAGTGGGCTATGCACACCCCGGTCCTCACTGGGCCGACAGTAGCCCCCGGGCCCGCGATGGGCGCGGCTGAGCCCATGACCGCAGCCGAAGCGTCGTGGGCCCAAAGTGCCCGGCCGGGCCGAGCCACGCGTCACTCAGGCGAGTAACGGTTGCGCACGATCTGGGGCGTGCGTCATGGGGGGTCCCACCACGCCCCGGTAACTGCTCCTCGACGGGACATAAAGCCTTCGCGCCGGAGCAGGGAGCCGTTACTGCTTCCATTCTCTCTCGCAGAAGTCATCCGCCCCGAGCTCTCCGCTCCTGCTCTCCGGCGCGCTCTTCTCTTTCTCCTCCAGTTTCTCCCCGCGCCGCGCTCACCTCTTCTCCGACGATGAGTCCGGCCAAGAACAAGGGCAAGGCGGCCGCGGGGTCTTCTTCGCAGGCGGTGCTTGCCGAGGCCGCGCACGGCGCGGCATTGCTAGGGGTGCGCGTCAACGACAAGGCCCTTGACAAGGTCCGCTTCCTGGTGGCGGACCGGACCAACGAGCACGGCGCCACCGCGCTCAAGGCCGCGGCGCACGGGAAACGCCCGCGAGGGTTTTTCCCCGTCTTCCAGCACTGTGTCGCTGCGGGGCTGGTGCCGCCATTCTCTCCGTTCCTGGAGGGGGTGCTGGCCTTCTACCAGATCCAGCTGCTGCACCTCCACCCCAACTCCGTGCTCATCCTCGCCATCTTCGCCTACCTCTGCGAGGCGTACCTGGGCCTGGAGCCCACGGTGGACCTCTTCCGGTGCTTCTACGCGCTCCGGAACACGGCGAAGAATGAGCGCTCCGGATGCGTCTCGTTCCGCATCGTGGATGGCATGGGGAGCGTTTACATCCCCATGTCGTGGAGCGAGGGCAAGGCCATCACCTCGGTGACGAAGAAGGTGGACGACTTCCGCCAGCGGTGGTTCTTCGTCGGGGTGGAGCAGCCCTGTGCCTTCCTCGAGGTTCCTGACGCGCCGCCCGTGAAGAACTCGAACTGGGGCAAGGCCCCCTTTAGCGGCGCGCAGAACGCAATGTTGATGGGCCGCCTGAGCTACCTTCGGGAGGAGGGCCTCACGGGGCAGATCATTGTTGCGGACTTCGTGACACGCCGCATCGCTCCACTCCAGGCGCACGCGACGCCCATGTGGATGTACTCCGGCCCCCAGGACAAGATGCGGCTCCACCGCGAGGACAACGACAAGGATGCTGTCGACAACGTCCTGTCCGCGCTCTTCATCAAACCGGCGGTGCCAGCCATGGATGCGCTCCCCATCACGCTCCGGCCTCTGCACCAGTACAACATGACCGAGCGCCTGGCCATTCTGGAGGGGATGCCCTCGTTCACCCCGGCGGGCCCGGCGGGGAAAATGGTGCCTGTGCCGGTGGTGCATGAGGCGGAGGGGGCAGAGACGCCCTCTGCCTCAGGAGCTGGGCAGGGCGAGGAGGAGGCCGCAGCAGGGGAGGAGTCCTCTTCGAGGGCCGGGCCCCTTACTGGCGAGATTTGCGACATCTCGTCAGGCGATGACGACGACGCCTTCGTGGTGGTGCCCTTGCGCCGCGCGGAGGAGGAGGAGGCCGAGGAGGAGGCCTCTGACGAGGAGTCCTCGCCAGGGCGTTGCGAGCCCCGCTCCAAGGCGGCGGTGGATCGGTCCGGGGCGAGGCCGTCAGACGTCCCCTCCAAGAGGAAAGCCGAGGCGCCTCCGGAGGGGTCAGGTGCCAAGGCCAAGCCCTCCTGGCGCTCGCCAGGCTTGGCGTGGGTCGACACCGGCGCCAAGGAGTCCGGGTAAGTGTTTTAGGCTTTCAGCCGATCGATTCTTGTTTTTTCTCTTTCCGCCTATTTTTGAAGATCTTTCCCTGGTGCTTGCCAGTGGCCTTGTGCCTGCGAAGCGTCGCAAGCTTCGCAAGGCGGCTGAGGTGAAGAGAGCCACGGCTGAGGCCGTGGCTGAGGAGGCCGCGAGGCCTGTGGAGACGGCCTCCACAGGCCCGACCGAAGAGATGCCTCAAGCGGAGGCAGCTGGGCCTTTAGCCGGGACAGCGGCGCCTCAGGCGGAGGCAGCTGCGCCGCCCCCCCGAGCCGATGGTGGTGGAGGCGCAGGAGGAGCGGGTTGCTTGCCCTCCTCGCGCCCCTACCCCGCCTCGCGCGGCCACGCCACCGCGCGAGCCAACTCCGGCGCGCGAGCCCACTCCACCTCGCGCGTCCACGCCTCCCGCGCAGCCAGAGGCCGGGACAGACCAGGGCCCGCCAAGCGCGGGCGCATCTGAAGGGGGAGCTTCTTCTTCTCCGCCACGCCCCGCAGCGGCGGGCGAGGCGCAAGAGGTGACGCGCCCGGGCGGCGAGGTCGGAGAGGCCAATTTGGGCGCCGCGATGGACGGGACGCGGTCTAGCCCCCAGGCACGCCCAGAGGCTCAGTTCTCTAGGCTCGGCGCAGGGGCAGGCACCTCCACATGCCGCGACCTGGTCCCCGGCGGCTGGGACTGGAGCAAGGGGCACCGCGAGGTTGCCTTCCGCGTCGTGAGGGAGTCCCTGGAGGGCTTGGAGGCGCAACTTGCCCTCGAGGACGCTCAGCTCACCCAGCAGCGCGACGAGCTTGCAGGGGCTTGGGCGCGTTTCTACGCCGCGGTCGAGGCCCGCCGCCAGGAGGATCTGGCTCTCCAGGCCGCTCGCGAGGAGGCCGTCCGATTCGCCAAGGAGGTCCGCGAGGGGGCCATCCGTGACGCTGACGAGCTCCTTGCCCCTCTCCAGGACGAGCGCAACGCGGCCGCCGATCTCCTCGCCGGGGTGAAGGCCGAGCGTGAAGCTATGGAGGGCTCGCTGGTGCAGAAACGTCGCGAGCTGGCCCAGCTAGAGTCCCAGCTCCTTTCCGCCCACCGGGTCGTGCAGGAGACGCTGGAGGAGGACCGCAAGAGCCTTGCCGAGCGCGAGCGGCTGCTGGCCTCCAGGGAGCAGGACGTGCTGCAGCGCGACGAGCAGCGGCTCCAGGCGGAGGGCGAGCTCGCCACCAAGCGCGAAGAGCTTGAGGCGCGCGAAGGAGACCTGGCTCAGGCGCTCCAGAGGCATGACGAGAACGTCACCGCCCAGAAGCAAACCCTGGAGCGCTTCCAGCAGCGGTTTGCCGAGAAGAAGAAGGAGGCGGAGGCGGCCCTCGCGGAGCGCGAGAAGGAGTTCAGGCGGACCACCTCCAAGGAGTACCGCGACAAGGCCAAGAAGCAGGAGGACCGCTTCAAGGCCAAGCATGCTACCGATGCCAAGCGGATCGCGGAGCTCGAGAAGGCCAACTCCAAGCTCGAGGCCCGCCTCCAGCGCGCCAAGGAGGCCTATCGCCAGGCGGAGGAGGGTCGCAGGGCAGCTGTCTTGGAACTGGACGCCCTCGTCAAGGACGTGGAGGGGCAGGCGGGCTCAGCGGCCAAGCAGGTGACGGAGGCTGTGGACACCGCGCAGGCGGCTCGCGTGCTCACGAAGCAGCGGGAGCGTATGTTCCAGGCGCTGGTGGCCAGGGGCAATGAGCTTGCAGCTCAGCTTGGCGCGCAGGCGCCGCACGCTGAGGTTCGCGGCCGTGGCGATGCTGCCATGTACCTGCTCTACTTCGACCAGCTCTTCACGGCCCTCGAGAGCCCCGTCGCCGACCTCCGCGAGGTGATCGAGGTCGAGAGCCGCCAGCTCCTCGGGGTGGTTGTTGACCGCACCTTCACCAACCTTCGGCTCCTCACGCCCGGCTTCAACCTCGCCACGGTGACCGAGGAGCGCACGGGCGAGGAGGTCTTGCGGGTCTCCAACTCCCTCCGCGAGCAGGTCGAGACCTTCTGCAACCGCTTCAAGCGCGCAGAGGTGGCTGCGGAGGACAGCGAGGAGGAGGCCGCCCTTGCTGAGGAGGAGGAGCATGCTGGCGCGGACTCCGCCTGAGCCCTTGATTCATTGCGCCTTTGACCGCCTGTATCTGAAACAGCTTTATGTTTAGACATTATGCATTTTGAGCATGTAATGTATTCCTTGAGTGCTTGATGTTAACTTGTGTGCCCCTCAAGAGGCCCTTTCTGCCTTATTTTCATGTCTATGTTTTCTCTGCGTCGTTAGGTCCCATCTCTTCGCGCTATGACTCCGCCGCTGCGGTATGCTAGAGCAATGACTCAGCAAGGCCGGGGAGAGTTTAAGGCTTGGAGAGGTAAGAGCACTGAGTCGCGGTGCTCAAGCGCCCCCCTTAGACGTGCGAGTAGTCCATGAAGCACAAGGGAAAATGAAATCGCTCGAGGGACAAACGTGCGCTTGGGGAGAAAAAACTCTCGAGTTACGAGTGTGTGACTTAGCTTCTCGAGGCTTTTGCCCTGTAGAGGTTTTTTAGCCTGGCGAGGAGGTCCTCTTCAAGGGTTTTGCCCTGCCGCCTCCTCAGGCTTGTAGAGACGCTTGTTCTCTGTAGATGTTAGAGGGGCAAACCCAAATGCTTGTGCACGGTACCAGGGACTAATGCGCGCTTATAGGTCCCTTCAGGCGTTCCTTGCGAGGAGAGAGAGTACCAAGGTCCTTTGTAGAGATGGCGTGTTTGTGGGAGCTTGCCCTCCAGCCAGAGCTCGGATCCTTGGGTTTTGCAGTGCTGCTGGTGTGTCATTTGAGGCACTGGCACCGTACTCAGCCCCCGCTCGCGAGGTGCGCATGTGGAGAGATATAAGTGCCCATTTTCAACAAAGAAAATAGCGCTGGAATAAACTCACCACCAAAATAATACATAGTGGCGCCGTAGCGCATTGTTCACTTAGGAACGAAATTGTTTCATTATGCTTGGAGTTGCCAAGTTAATGTATTTGACCATGTCGAGGCATGGGGACCACCCATTAGTGGCAGAGACTCTCAACGGCCTGAGGCGGCTCGTTATATGGAGAGCTCGGAGGGTTGACCCTCGAGAGAAGCCTTTGGGCTTGGAGGTTTAAGCCGTGAGCTTTTTTAACCTCTAGAGACAAAAAATGCTTGGAGGTGGAGCCGTAAGCTGCCTCTTCAGCTAGATGTCTTGACGTGACAATGATCACGGGCGTGACAATGATCACGGGTAGAACTTGCGCAGGTGCGCGATGTTCCACGGGTTCTTGACGAGGATGCCGTCTTCGGTCTCGAGGCGTACTGCGCCAGGCCTGGCGACGTGGGAGACCCTGTAGGGACCTTCCCACATCGGCGAGAGCTTGTGGAGGCCTTCCCTGGAGAGGATTCGCCTGAGGACGAGGTCGCCCGCCTCAAGGGTGCGTGAGCGCACATGGCGGCTGTGGTAGCGTCGCAGGTCTTGCTGGTACCCTGCCGCTCTGAGGGCGGCCTGACGGCGCAGTCCCTCGAGGATCAGCAGGTCGTCGTTGTGGAGGCCCTCTTGGATGTCCTCATTGAAGGCAAGGACCCGTGGTGATCCATGCTTGATTTCTGCGGGGAGGACTGCCTCAGCTCCGTAGACCAGGGCGAAGGGCGTTTCGCCTGTAGGCCTTGAGGAAGTTGTGCGTATGGACCAGAGCACTGAAGGGAGCTCGTCGATCCAGCCCTTGCCGTGGCCTTTGAGGATGTTGAAGCTCCTGGTCTTGAGGCCCTTGAGGACTTCTGCGTTCGCTCGCTCGGCTTGACCGTTGCTGCGCGGGTGAGCCACCGAGGCGAAGCAGACCTTGACGCCGAGCTTGTCGCAGTAGGCTCGGAAGATGCCGCTGGTGAACTGCGAGCCATTGTCGGTGATGATGCGGTTGGGCACGCCGAAGCGGCAGACCAAGCTCCTGATGAATTTTACCGCGGCCCCAGCTGGTATGGTGCGCACTGGCTCAACTTCGGTCCACTTGGTGAACTTGTCGATGGCCACGAAGAGGAAGCGATAGCCCCCCTGCGACCTTGGGAAGGGGCCCAAGATGTCCAGCCCCCAGACCGCAAACGGCCAGGAGAGCGGGATGGTTTGAAGCCCCAGCGCCGGCTGATGAATTTGCTTGGCGTGGAATTGGCAGGCGTCGCAGGTTTGCACAATGGCGACCGCATCTTGAAGCACTTGAGGCAAGTAGAAGCCGCTCCTGAAGACCTTGCCTGCGTGGGTGCGCGCACATGAGTGGTGGCCGCACTCCCCGCTGTGGATGTCCTTGATCAGCTCTCGGCCTTCCTCAGGAGGGACGCACTTGAGCGCGATACCATTTGGGCGCTTGCGGTAGAGGTTTCCCTCGAGGATGCAGTAGGATTTCGCCTATCCAGCGATTCGCTCTGCGTCAGCATCCTCGTCAGGGAGGATTACTTTCACCAAGTATTCCTTGAGCTCATCAATCCAGCCTGAGACCTGGTGGGTTGCCGTCAGCAACAGGGCTCCCCTGTGCTGGGACCGCAATCAGGCGCCCCAGACTCAGGAGGTGGTGGGAGCGCTTCATCTGCGCTCACGGCTGTGGTCTCTCGAGGCTGCTTGATGGATGCCTTGGCGAGCCTCTCTTCAAAGACGCCGGCCTGCTGGGGTTGCCTTCGCGAGGCTCGCTTGGCGATGTCGTCAGCCTCTTGGTTTTCCTTCCTCGGGATGTGCATGAGCTCCATGCCCCTGAAGTGCTTCTCGAGCTTGCGGACCTCTTCAAGGTATGCGGCCATGTGGTCGTCTTTTGGCGTGTAGCTCTTGTTGGAGAAGTTGACGAGCAGCTGGGAGTCTCCCTTGACGAGCAGGTGCTTGACGCCTAGAGCGATGGCGGCCCTTAAGCCGGCGAGGAGGCCTTCGTATTCGGCGATGTTGTTGGAGATCTTATCGATCGTGAAGCACAGCTGGACAGCGTAGTATAGCTTGTCTCCCTTGGGCGAAGTTAGGACAACGCCTGCTCCGCCATTGCGGCAAGCGAAGGCTCCATCGAAGTGCATGGTCCAGTGGCTAGGCACTGTGCCTCCCGAGGGCTCGGCTTCTGCCTCTTGAGGCTCCTCAGGGCTTGGGTCAGTCCACTCGGCAACGAAGTCAGCCAGCGCTCTTCCTTTTATGACCCTCGTAGTGTCGAAGCGCAAGTTGAATGGCTGCAGCTCGATGTTCCATCCTGCGACACGATCAGTGGCGTTGGGGTTGCGCAGGATCTGCTCCAGGGGGAAGGCAGTAACCACCGTGATGGGGTGGCCCTGGAAGTAGTGTCTCAACTTCCTGGAGGCGATGAGGAGCGCGACGAGGAGCTTCTGCTGCATTGGATACCTCTCGCGAGCGTCCCGCAGCACTGTGCTGACGAAGTAGACGGGGTGCTCGACGAGGGTTGCCCGAGGTGGCGCAGCGTCAGCCCTCTGTGGAGGCTCTTCAGGGCCCTTGTCGAGATCTGCCTGTGGAGGCGTCTCGACAGGGGTGGGAGGAGCAGACTCGACTTGAGGCGGTGGGCCTGGCAGTGGGTCTGTGGAGGCTGCTCCTTCGACGGGGTCTTTGTCGGGGGGTTCTGGGCTTGGAGTGGCAGTGCTCTTCTTGGGGAGGACAGGCTCTTCCCTCTCGACCACCAAGACGGCGCTTGCGGTCTGAGGGGTGGCTGAGAGGTACAGCTTCAGGTGCTCGCCTGCCCTGGGGGCCACCAAGACTGGAGGGCTGGCCAGATACTTTTTTAATTCCTCGAAGGCTTTGCCCGCCTCAGGGGTCCACTTGAACGTGCCCGATCTCTTCATGATCTTGAAAAATGGCAGGGCTCTCTCGCCAAACTTAGAGATGAAACGGCCAAGGCTGGCCATGCAGCCCGCTAAGCGCTGCATGTCCTTGAGTCGGCGGGGAGGCTGCATTTCCTCTATGGCCTTGATCTTGTCAGGATTTGCCTCTATGCCACGGTGGGACACGAGGAACCCGAGGAGCTTGCCTGAAGGGACCCCGAAGACGCACTTGGCGGGGTTCAGCTTGATGTTCACCTTTCTCAGGCTGGCGAAGGTTTCCTCGAGATCCCTCAAGAGGGTGTCCCCCTCTCGAGACTTGACCACGATATCATCGACGTAGGCCTCAGCGTTTCTGCGCATCTGTGCCCCCAAGGCTATCCTCATGAGCCTCTGGAAAGTGGCTCCAGCGTTCTTCAGGCCGAAGGGCATGCATGTGTAGCAGTACACACCACAAGGGGTGAGGAATGCCGTCTTTTCCTCGTCCTCTTTAGCCATCTTGATCTGGTGATAACCAGAGAAGGCGTCCAGGAAACAAAGGAGGTCGCAGCCAGCGGTGGAGTCCACGATCTGGTCTATCCTCGGCATAGGGTATGGGTCCTTGGGGCAGGCCTTGTTGACATCGGTGTAGTCGATGCAGAGTCGGCCTCCTCCAGCGGGTTTAGGAACAACCACGCCGTTGGAGAGCCAAGTGGGGTGCGCGACTTCGCGGACGACATTTGCCGCCTTGAGCTTCTCTACTTCCTTGACGATGAAAGCTTGCTTCTCGGGGGCTTGCTTACGTGCTTTTTGCTTGACGGGGCGTGCGTCTGGACACACGACTAAGTGGTGCTCGATCACCTCCCTTGGTACACCGGACATATCTGACGGAGTCCATGCGAACATGTCAGAGTTTGCCCGAAGGAAGGCGACGAGCGCGCTTTCCTATTTGGGAGGCAGGGCAGCGCCTATGGTGACGCTAGCCCCCGAGCCTTCAGCCCCCGAGCTGGTGGTGTCCAGCGACACCTTCTTCGTGGCAGCTTGCTCCTGAGAGAACACTTGCTTCTTCTTCTTGGGCCTCTCGAGAGGCTCCATGTCCTCGTCAGCCGGGAAAGCCATGGCGGCTGCCTTGTAGGCGCTCTCGACAGCGCGCGTGGCGTCCAGGATATGACCATGGATGGCAATGGTGCCAGCGCTGCCGGGGATCTTGACCATGTTGTAGGCGTGATGCGTGACGGCCATGAACTTCGCGAGGGCGGGGTAGCCGAAGATGGCGTTGTACGGCAGGCCGATGTGGGCGACATCGAAGTCGATCAGCTCCGTGCGATAGTTCTTCTGCGTGCCAAAGGTGACCGCGAGGCGGACTTGCCCCAGAGGCTCGATTGAACCACTGGTGACGCCCGTGAACGGCCTGGAGGGCATAAGCCACTCGTAGGGCACTTGAAGCGTCTCGAAGGTCTCGACAGAGATGACATTCAGGCCCGCTCCCCCATCGATGAGTGTCTTGGAGACGGTGATGTTGTTGATGGTGGGGGAGCAGACCAGGGGGAGGGTTCCAACCGTCTTGGTCGACTTGGGGTGGTCCTTGGCGTCGAAGGCGATGGTGTACTGGGACCACTTGAGGGGCCTGGAGGTCTCGGTGCTCGGGAGCGCGGCGTTGAGTTCGCGGGCGAACTGCTTGAACTGATTGTTCGACTTGGGCGCTTGAGCCCCGCCGAGGATGCAGGCCATGGCGCCTCTCGGGGCCTGGTAGCCTCCATCTTCCTCGTCGGGGAGAATGTTGTTCCTCTCAGCGGCGTTGGCCTGAGTGCCTTGCGGCCTCTGGTAGCCGCCAGCGCGTCCGCCTCTGCCGTCGCGGCGGTAGCCGCGGCCTCTGCCGCAGCTCCCGCTGGCTTCTTCGCGCTCGCGCTCCCTGCTCAGCCTCTTGAGGTCGTGGCAGTTCTCGGTGGCATGGCCGCGCTTGTTGTGGTAGACGCAGAATGGGCGGTGGTCCACCTCCTTGTCGCCGCGCTCGGGAGAACCCCTGCGGGAGCCCTTCGCGTCAGGCTCTGCCGCGAGGACCGCGGTGGCCTTGCGCTTGGGCTCTTCCTTCTTCTTGTGGCTCTTGGACCCCTCGCCAGGGTCGTCCCCCCGCGCGCTCATCTTGACGAAGAGAAGTCCCTCTTCAGCCTTGGCGCATTTATCCGCCAGATCGAACAGCTTCACCACAGAGGTGAGCTTGTCGTGGATGCCGAGCTTCTCGAGCATCCTGCGGTTCGTGACGCCCTCGCGGAAGGCAGCGATGACCTGGGTGTCGGGGATGTTCGGAATCTTGTTCCGCACCTGGCTGAAGCACTGGATGTACTTGCGAAGAGTCTCATCTTTCTTCTGCACCACAGCGCGCAAGTCGTTGTGGGTGAGTGCGCGCTCGTACGTGCCCTTGAAGTTGGCGACGAACTGCCTGCAGAGCTCCTCCCAGGAGTCGATGGAGTCCTCAGGCAGGTTGAGGAGCCAGGACAGCGCGGAGTCCCTGAGGGCGTGGGAGAACCAGTTGACCATGACCTTGTCGTCTCCCCCTGCGGCCTGGATGGAGGTGGTGTAGAGCTGCAGGAACTCGAGAGGGTTGGTGGACCCGTCGAAGCCCTTGGGGAGCGCTGGCCTGAACTTCTGCGGCCAGACCACACGACGCAGGGCGCGCGTGAAGGCCATGCAGCCAGTGGCGTAGGTGGCCGTTCCTCCCTGGAGGGCCCTGCGGTTTTGTTGCCCCGCTTGGCCGAGCTCCTCGACGAGGCGGTTCTGGAGGTCGCGGCGTCGCTCCATGCCCACACGTGCGTCAGGCGCGGTGCGCTGCACGATCTGGCAATCGTGCGGCGAGGAAGCATGGGAGGGAGCCCGCTGTGCCGCGGCCGGAGGTGGTCCTGGCGGCGGTGGGGGCGCACCTGGTGCGGCCGCCCCTGCAGGGCCGGAGGGCACGATGGAGCGCGACGGAGCAGGGCGCGTGGTTGCGATGTCGACGAGGTGGTGGAGGCGGTCCAACCACTGGTCGTGTGCCTCGGCACTTGGACGGTAGCGGAGGAGCTCCTGGGCCATGAGCAGCGCGGTGTGCAGGGCGGGCTCGTGGTGCTCCCGCGTGGACACGCTCTGGCGCCGGGACGGGTGCGAGGACTCAGCGTCCTCACGGCGCTCAGAGAGGTCCTCGTGGTCGCGCTGGTCTCCGCCGCGGTGCTCCTCGCTCTCTGGCTCCTCCACGCGGGGCCGGTGCCAGCGCGCTCGGCCGTGCGGGGGCGACCACGGCGGCCACGGGTGGGAGCAGTGCCAGGCTCGGTGTGAGCTCTCTCAGAGGCACGCCGGTTGGCGCGCGTCGCGCGGGTGTCCGTCATGGCGCGGAGTTCGGAGGTCGAAGACGCGCCTCAGCCCCCTACCTGGCGCGCCAAATGTCGGAGAGTGACTCCCACGGAACAGGGGTAGCCACACCCTGAAGAGAGGTTCGAAGGGGGGACTGAACGCGGAGGTCAAACAATCCTCGAGAGGCACGACGACGGTGCTCGCCGGGCCTGGAGAGGAACTATCACGCCAGAGATGGACACCGGCCCGTACCCAGGTTCACGGCCCTCAGGAGGAGGTAACACCGCTACTCCTGCTTGTCTGAATTGCACTGTGAAGGTTACAGGACAATGAGCTTGCCGAGGGCTCTCTTGAGGCAGTTTAGTGCTTGGAGAGGGACACAACGGTCGTCTTCCTCCTCCAGTAGTTGGCTATCCTATGCGTTTGGCTAAGGCTCCCTCGGTCTAGGAAGCAATCAGCCGACTGGAGATCAATCCCCCTCTATGGTGGAGCTCCTGCACCTTTTATAGGCATCCCGGGCTCCATCCTCGTGCTGGTGGGTCCCCACATGCCGGTGGCGCGAAGGAGCGGGAGTCCACCGCGGCTCATCCGTCCATGGACGCGGTCCATCCGTGCTAAAGTTGCGCGCCGTGGCCGACAGGCTGCAGACGGTGCAGAACGGCTCGCAGGCGCGGCAGAGGTCGTGGTGGAGCCCACGATGACGATCTTCTTGGAGCGTTGCGCCGTCCAGCCGCTTTATCACCAAAGAGGAAAGTCCTGGCTGTCCTGGCGCAGGCGGCGCGGCTTTGTTGACTCCTTTATCATCAGAATGGCAGCTGGCATGCTCGCGTCACCCTGCGGCTGCTGCAGGGGCCATGTGCGCCCTGCAGCGCTTGCTTAGCCGCGAAGTGTCTCCACAGGGCCGTGGTGGCCTGTGGGGAGGTTTCCTGCTGACCTCTCTCCAGGCGTGCTGAGCCTTGGGGAGTCTCTTGAAGCGTGAGGTCCTCTTCAGGCCCTGGCTTCCTCTTCAGGCCCTCAAGAGGAGATGCCTCTCGAGGGTCTCTCCAAGCGGTAGCTTGGTCCTTAGTCGTTTTGACGAATCTGTCGCGGGCGAGGCCTGTAGGAAGTGGGCTATGCACACCCCGGTCCTCACTGGGCCGACATTCGTGATTGCCACCTTGACGTATCCCAATACCTTTCTTTTTGTATTATCCCCAAAGGTGATGTAGGAGGTGCGATTGAAGTCATCAATGAAACGCTCAAGCAACTCCTTTTCTCCGGTCATATGATGAGTGCGTCCACTATCAAACACCCATTTAGGGCCACCGGAGAGATATCCCTACACACAATCAATTCTTGGATTTAGGAACCCATTTAGAAATGGGTTCCTTGGCATTAGAAACAAGAGATTTGGGTACCCAAATAGAGTACCACCTAAAAGCATTGCGAGGACCAATAAATTTAGCATAAACATCTCCTTTTGTGTCCTTACATAACACATAAGATGGGTTAGCTTTTCCCGCGGAAAGTTGGTTAGAATTGCCCCTATGGACACTCTCTTCAACCACAACTTTCTTGCCTTTGCCAACCTCCTTGTGTCCTTCATGCACAAAGTTAACATTCTTCGGAGGATTGGCCTTCTCCTTACCATTCTTTATTGTATTGTAACCAAGTCCTTGATGTGGAGCTCTCATCTTTTGTTTAGCAAGAATCTCATTTAGAGTCTTCTCACCTTGGTTAGATATGAGACGTTCCTTCTCAAGTTGCACCTTCAACTTCTCATTTTCCTCAACAAGTGAGGCTTGACCATTCAAGGGGTTAGAAGTACAAGCAATATTTTCAACAATAATGGGAGCACTTGAAGAACCAAGAGACTTGTCATAAGTAGCTCGAAGTTGATCATACTTCTCCTCAAGTTTCATGAACTCATCCTTGATAAGCTTATGGGCATTCTCAAGGTGTTCAAGATCCTTAGTGAGAGAGGCATGAGCAACCTCTAGTTTCTTTTTAGATGCATCAAGTACTTGAGACATTTCAAGTGCCCTATCAATAGAGTCAACATCTTTAGCTTTGTCAATCTTATAAGTTTCCAATTGTTGAGATAGAGTAAAAGAGTTATGTTTTTCATTAGTGAGCTCTTGCTTAAGGAGATTGAATCTCCGTCTCCCATCATCAATATGGGATTCAAGTTCCTCAATGGTATCGTCACGTGAAGAGACGGTGTCCATTAAGTACTCAAATTGAGATAGAGCATCACCACATAGGGAGCACATAACTTTATGCAAAGCAAGCATCCTAGCATTTCCATCCTCATCAATATTGTCTAACTCATGAGAAGGTAAAGGTGGCTTAGCATTAAAGATGGGAACATTTGAAAGAATAGGCACCTTTGGTCCCTTTGCCATGAGGCATTTTTGGGATTTCTTCTTGGAGGTAGAGGTGTAGTATTTGGTGTAGTCGTAAGAGAGAGAGGACCCAAGTCCATACTCCAACTTGGCTACTTCATCTTGATCATCCTCGTCCCCCCTTGTCAATCTTGCCATGAGAAACTTCTTGGAGGGAGATGCGTAGTCCTTGGTATAGTCATATGTGAATAAGGAGCCGGGCTTAGCATGGGCTAAACCGGCTACTCCAACTTGCGCATCTTCCTCTTTCTCCTCATCATCGGACATGTACTCGGCCCCAAAAAAAGCCTTGCCTTCTCTTCTCTTGTTAATGGGGTTGGGGAGGAGCTTCTTCCTTGCCTCCTTGTCATACTTGGGCTTGTCTTCTGTTTTCTCATAGGGACACTTGTCGGAGAAGTGACCCGGTTGATCACAATTGTAGCAATTTCTTTTTGTGTTCTTTGGGAGGCTTGCATTCTTGTTCATGAAGTTATTGCCCCACTTCCTAGCAAAGAAAGCAAGATCCACCGGTAGCTCACTTGTTGAAGTCATCTCTTCAAGTTCAACTTCTTCTTCATATTCTTCCTCAACAACACGAGTCACCTTGGCCTTCAAAGCAAGGTTGGGAGAGTTCATGGCACGAACAAGTTGTCTTGTTTGGTTCCCTTGATCGACCATAGTTTGGTTGGCAATGAAGAAGGAGATTAGATCATCCGGAGACATAGCCTTCTTGGCATCCAAGACTTGCATCATGAGAGCCATTTGCTTGTCATCGGGAGCAACTATTTGAACAATCTTGTTCTTGATAAACTCATCATTCACATCGAACCCATCATTGTATTTGTCACACCCAAGACCTTGGATCCTTACGCGAAGAACGTCAAGTCTTGAGTAGGCATCTCTAAGGTTCTCACCATCCTTGATCACGAACAAATCCATCTCCCTCTTGGCATATTCATAGTTGGTCTTTTGGGTGATGGATGTTCCTTCTTGAAGAATCACAACTCTATCCCACAACTCCTTGGCGGAGTCAATGCGGTGGACTTGATTGTAGAGGCCTTTTGGAAGAGCACACCGAATCTTGTCACGGGCCGTGGAGTTGAGTTGCCGTAGTACCCGTTCATGAGGTGTCAAGCTATTTGCATCCACGGGCACAAAGCCTTGCTCAACAATGTCCCAAAGCTCCTCGCACATACTGCGAAGATAAGATTCCATAGAAGATTTCCAAAAGGAAAAGTGAGTTCCATCATACATGGGTGGGGCACCACCATTAATCATGTTTGGCAATGAGACAGGAGGTGGAGTGTACGTGTGACCAACGGCGCCGTACGCGTGGGCTAAGTTTGGTTGAGGGAACGTCGCCCACCTTATCCTTTCCTTCGACACTAACGCTAGTGTCGGGGGAAAGAGATATGGCGGTCAAACGCTTCTCAACTTCATTAGCAACGAGTAATTCGAATTTTTTGTTCACACGATCCTCAATGGTTTTCTGAAGGGCAGCTTCACGGGAGGCCCACTTGTCCTCCTCAGCTTTCCTTGCTACCTCCTCTTCCGTAGGATTAACCATCTCGCTCTTAAGGTGGTAACTTAAGGTGGTAAAGCCCTTAAAAAGAGAACCTGGCTCTGATACCAATTGGAAGGACCGAGATGGTAACCGACAGGGGGGGGGGGGGGGGGGTGAATAGGTTTCTACAAATTTTACTTTTCTTTTCACAAGTTTTAGGCTATGCGGATAAATAAGATGTGCCTAACAACTAGATGAAACAACCTATATGATGCAATACAATACTTCAAGCACGAAGGCTATCATAATTAAAACAACATTAGTGAAAGAGCTCGGATAGAAATAACCGAGGCACGCGGAGACGAAGATATAACCCGTGTTCCTTCTCTTTAAAGAGAAGTACGTCACGTTGGAGAGATGCGGGATACCACGAAGGACACCCGAGCGCCACGAAGGCTCACCTTCTTCTCCTTGAGCCTCTTCCACGAAGAAAGAGCTCAATCCACTATTGGTAGGCCTTGAGGCGGCCTCCGAACCTTTACAAACTTTCCCGAAGCAAGTACCACAACCCGGAAGCTTCCGGCTGACCCTAGCCGCCTAGGGTTTCAACAAAACCCAAGAGTAACAAGAAACTTGATGAACTCAAGGGGGAATCACTTTTGGCTCGGTGGAATCAAAGATCTAGACCTCCTCTTGGTTTTCACCAAAGGGATTTGAGTTTGAGTGGAGGGCTAGAGAGATCTTGAAGCTTTTGGAGTCAACAACAATGGAGGAGAGAGAGCTTGGCCTTTTTCGTGTTTGGAACTGGTTGACTTACCTCTTAGGGAAGGAGAGGTGGGCTTATATACTTGGCTCTTAAAATCTGACCGTTTGCGCAGGAAAAATGGTTCACCCGGTATGGATTCCGGTTTACACCGGACTGGGTACCGGATGGATCCGGTATGAATTCCGGGGTGCAAACCGGCTAGTCCCTGGACTCGCCCGGTTTGCACTCGGAATTCATTCCGGGTCCATCTGGTACCAGATCCGGTATAAACCGGATTCCATACCGGATGACCATTTTCCTGAACGTGATCAATATTTCAAGAGACAAATATATCTAAGTCTCTCATATTTTGTGGAGGCTAAGGATGTGTATGGAATGGGATATGATAGAGAGTTGCAAGAGTTCATCCCCAATGAAAACAACAAGTTACCCCTCTTAATAGTGCGGTGATCCTATTGACTCAAGAAGTAAATAGAGAAAGTTATAAACAACACCGTCACTTGATCATCCAAAAATGAGGGGCCTCCAATCTCCAACCATAATCATAAGAGCGGACTAAAACCTGAGAATACACTTTAGAGATAGCATTAGTCCTCACTAACTCGAGTGTCATCTTAACCAAAATCTTAAGTAGGGACATGCCCTTTCATCTTCGGATCAGGTTGATCTAGCTCCGGTGTGATCAGTAGCCTCAGAAGTTGGTGTAGCGATTGCTAAGACGCAACGTCCCGCATGTTTGTAGTCGGATTGTCAACGTCGACCTCCACCCAAATCGATAGCTACCATCTCATCGAAAGATCGGGCACCTTTACCCTATCACGTAGACGAGGGCTCTATGCACTCGCGACCCATTTGGGTCCGTGCGGGCCTGAGACTGAACTTTGTGGCGGCAGGCGGCACCGGGGCGCCTAGTGGTACTGGTTGCTTGGCACCGTGGCGGTGCTGGCGGCTGGTCAGGCGGCGGCGGGCTGGTTCTCCTCCGTTCAGTTCTGTCGGCTCAGATTGAATAAAGGCGACGGTCCTAGGTTCCTCGCGCCAAGACGAAGATTTGCCTGACGCTGGTCCTCCTTGATTTGGCCGGAGTGTCGGGTTCCAGAAGGATCCGCCGGTGATCTCGTATGGACGTTTATGTCTAGACACTGCTGGATCGGGTTGGATTCGGTCGCACCGGAGGGAGCGACGCGAAGCTCTGCTTCTGTTTCCATCATGGGCAAATCCATGGCGAAGTCAGAGGCAGAGAATGTCATGGAAGCCGAGATTGAAATACTAGTAATGGTGATTGGAGCCTTTGCGGCGATGAGGAACTGGTTTGGAGTTTTAGAAATCGTAGTATCAGTATGAAAGTGGGGGCGACAACACAGGTGAAGTTCAAAGTCTTACCTTTCAGGATGAAAATCCAAGGTGTGGATTTAATTGGTTGTGACTAGTAATGACCTTGTTAAAAACATTGTTTTGAGAGCGGGTACTATCTCCATGGTGAAGACCCAATATGTTTTATCAGGCGACGACTGGTTTGTGCACTGCATCTTTTTTTATCGGGGGATAACAGGGTTTGTGCACTTTCTTTTTTTAAGGCGTTGCTTTTGGGAACTTGAACATCAGGTGGTGTCTCGGTGATGGTTGTGTTGCTGCTGCAAGAACTGTAACTCTGTAGCCGGACTTTTCCTGTTAGTTTCTTCTTCTTTTTTCGATTGTGTGTATCCGTAATACCATTATTACAGAGGCTGAATGTAATTGGTACCTTGGCGATATATACTCTTTATCTAAGAAAAAATTATGAATTAACAGACATGGTCAAACTTCGAAGCTCCACATCAGACATAAATAACACGAGCATTTAACTGTGTGTTGGAAACAAAATTGATGTTACGAGTTACTGAAAAAGAAACTGTTGGACGATAACTTCAGTCTTTGCGCTCGCAAAGGAATGTATACTGTCTTAGCCTCTGAGGTCATGGATGTGACCCGAGCCCCTCAAACTGTGACAGGCAATAACAACGACATCCACCTCAAACAATAATTTATCACAAATTCACAATAGTGAAAAATAAAAATGGATTGTCCATATACATTCCAAGTTTGTAAATGTACATGATGATATATTCTTGTTTAAATCCTATTTACAATTTGAACTCACTACGCACATCAGCCTGGGCGATGTTGTCAAACGTCAGAGTTCTTACAAGCCATCAAATATGACAGATACAAGCTGGCAACGAAAATATATGGAAGAACACCATACAGCTAGACTAAACTGTAGCTAGGTGGGTGCAAAGCATCCGGCTTGCATCCCATTCCATTATACTGACTTCATCCACCATCCAGATACAGTCATTCAGGGCCAGCTTATTCTTTTTCTTCTATGTGCAGGTATAACTTAGTAGCACCAAACATGCCCGATTGCACTTACAGTCCTGTACATGGCACGCGGCAGTCAGTTCTCCTTGAACTCAAGTACCGCACCGGTATGATTGAAGCCGCATGATACATGAACAGCTCTTGCATTCTTGCCAAAATCCACCATCATCGGCTCAAAATAGTCAACGTCGTTTCCATGCCCCTGCAAAGCAGATACTGGTCAGTACAATCAGCTGAAATGAGCAATGTTACTATACCACAGGATTTGGTGGAAGTTGTGCAAGGAGGTACGAAATTCAGAACATCAGCATTAAGTACAAGTAGATAGTTGTAGCGTCAGCAAGTAACTCACTAATTGCCCACCAGAAGAATGGCCCTCTTCGAAGAATGTACCATTGGCACCTCCCCAACCCCATGTGTAAATGTCTTCACCTGGATGTTTTGAGAAATTCTGAGTATCGCAACCAAGATGGCAACAAAAACCCATGAAATCTTTATTTAAGAATTAAGATAGCACGGCCACTGTCGTGAACAAAGAAGAACACGATTCTTGAAAGGGTGCAGCTGGTTACTGAGTTATCTTTAGGCTTGGCAACCAAGGTTTATGCGATTCATACTAAGTATACCTTTTCGTATGTTATCCAGTTGAAACAAATTAAACAAAGCTATATATGTTGCCCATATCTTAGGTGGATCTACAATTTCTCATCTCGATATGTAATTCGCCTTTTATCTTTTGCTTACAGACTTGTGATGGTGAACTGGTGGCTGTGTGCATCTTAGCTATGCAGAGGCCGGGTATAATGCTTAAACCTTTTAAGTAATAAAAGCCCTTTATCTAAAAAAAATATGTTGCCCATTCAAATAGATATCGAGAAAATACTGGAAACTCAGGCGGATGTCATCAAACAATAGCACCTTGCTGCAATTCCGCCCTATTTTTTTAAGAACTTTGCAAAAAAACAAACTATAGCAGTTTGGCATTGTGAGTTGTGTGTGCAGCCAGTTAAGTCAAGCCTGTGCACCAGCCTGTATTTATATTAGTGAGCCCACTTTCAAGAATAGCGGAGTAGAACTATTATTCTATTATGTTGTTGCTAGATACTTAAGATATACAAATGTCTAACCAACGGAATACCACAAAAATAAATTGTGTAGTGAATCCTGACAATGGACACATGTTGTAGAGATATACATATTTTTACTACAAAATGCTACTAGTATAAATTGATACCTGAAATTACAGCTGTGTGCTTCCAACCACAGGATACCTGCAGAGGGTAGATGATGAATGTTCACCAGAAATCAAGAAACAAATCGTCCTTTTTGCGAGGAAATAAATAAATTGCTTTTTCCTTTGCAAGAGAAGAAACGCTTTGTCTTTTTCTTTGCAAGGGGAAAAAAAGCAGTGCAATACAAAGAAAAGCCTGAACCAATGTCTATACATACAGCCTACCAACCTTAGAGACAGGAAGCTTAAATAACGAACTCCTTAAAAGTTCTGGGGAGCGAACCATGCCTGTCCCTCTGGGAAGCAATATTATGTAAGCACTATGAAAGCATCCATATAATTTGATTCAAAGATAACAATATTAGTTGAGGTTTCTAGAAAGAGTAATAGATGGAAGTACCCAAGACCAAGGCAACCATTTTCATTTGAGCCCCAAGAATACAAATCTCCATGATCTGCAGAACATCATGTATATTTTTTTTTAGATCCATAGAACAGTGGAACAAAACTGACAGCTGTAGTTAACAAATTGTTAATGTATAAACTTATCCAACCCATGTCTCTCGCCAATAGATACAAATATTTGCTTAGCAATTCAGTACTTATGCTAGTAACATAAGCTACAAGTCTGAAGATAATTACAAAAGTAGAATTCCAGAATTACGATATGTTCGAAATTTAATAGTATACTTCAGTATGATGTACATTTCAATTGGACTTCTTCAGTTGATCATCAGAGAAATAGGAAGTGATAGTGAGCGGAGACAAAATGGGTTTAAGAGAATGTAAAATGGAGTTTTCTTTTGAGCGAAAGTAAAGCTCAAGTTGCATAATCCTATAAGGTGCTATTAATGCAAACCCATAACCCATACATGCCAAGGTTACACTGCACATCAAGGAACCTACGTAAAAACCATGGAAGTGGCCAGATTAGTTGTCTACCTGCGCAGCTGCACCAAGTGGGATATACACGTACTCATATTTCAACCTGGGATCCTAGTCACCCGAAACGGATTTAAGATATCAGCCACAACTTCTTGCTATTCCTATAGTTTGGAGACTGAATTCTCTTCCAGAAGAAATACATATAAATGTTTATGACCAAAAAAAAAATCCAGTTACTAAATATATTCTGAAAACCATTAATGTCATCTAACAAATTCCTTCCAGCAAAACAAATCAGTGCACCTCTGACTTCTGCATTTGTAACACAAAACTGATACCTGTTATAACACAAGTATGATAGCCTCCACAAGCAACGTCTTCCGAGAATTGTATCTCTTCAACAATGCTTGGTCTAGGTACATCATTTGATCTTCCAAATACCTGTAGTTTAGTGTTAAGTACAAGGAAATGAAGGAAATTGAAAAGAGAAAAATAAATAAGGAGGACAAAAAATTGCCAAGTGGCCTGATTGGATACCACCTTCTCAGTCTTCTGCCCAAATATGAACACAGTACCTGTTTCTGCAAGTTCGACGCAAGGAACTTAGATGGACAAATCAGATCAGCAGTTGACTAGTTGTACTACTTGAAAATTGTTTTTTCATGAGCTTACCATCAATGCAAGCAGAGTGCAGCATTCCTGCGGCTATGCTTTTAATCTAGCCAACACATAGTTACCAAGAATGAGAAGGGGATCATTATTTAATCAGGACACCATGGTGAAACTTAAAGCAAAATACCTTGATACCATCAAGGTTTTTGATCAATCTTGGAGTATATTCACTGCAGATGAAGATCAATTATCACCCTCGTAACCAAATATACTTTTAGCGCATTGCAGGCAAATTCTAACCATCAAACGAATTTTACAGTGAAATATCCGACAAACACTCTAACTAACCCAGAAGTTTACTCAAGCTCATACAACATCATCTAGGGACTAGGTATTTTGGTTATCCAATGTTTGTGACAAGTGAATTCATTATGAGATAAGCATTGTCTTGTAAGTGTGCCAACATCTAGTAGAGAATTTTGCATCTCATATAGTTAAGGTGTTCTAATCATCTTATGCCCATATTTTACCAATAAATGACAATGGAAATGGGTTGTTCGAAAAGATGTTGTATGTGTTAGAAGTAATCTTGTCATATGTATGCATAATGTTTCTATTTTAGTCAGGAAGAATCTAGAGTATGTAGGTTTAGTCAGGAAGTGTCTAGAGTATGTAGGAGTATGTAGGAACAGCTGGGCGCGCGACATCCACGGCGTGCTAGGACTGGATGAAATTGGCCAGTACCTGCAACTGTGGCAACAGGTTGCGCACACGATCCTGACCGAGGAACAGGACCAGCTCATCTGGAAGCTGACGGCCACTGGAACCTACTCCGCCAAATCCTGCTACACCGCAACCTTCCATGGTTCTATTGCCTGCCCAAATTGGCAGCTGACCTGGAAGAGCTGGGCACCTCCAAAGGTCAAGTTCTTCCATTGGCTTGCCTTCCAGGGTCGCTGCTGGACCGCGGACAGGCTGGCACGTCATGGCCTCCAGCACCCGCCTCGCTGCCCCCTCTGTGATCAGGAGCCGGAAACCATGCTCCACCTGGTCCTGAGATGTCCTGTGGCTAGGCAAGTGTGGCACGAGATACTGGCTTGGCTCCGGTTCACCACCCCTGGCCCAAGCAACGAGAGCTCGCTGCTGGAATGGTGGACGCACGCAAAGCAGGAGACGCCGAAGCAAATGCGCAAGGGTTTGAGCTCCATCACCCTTCTGACGCCGTGGATGATCTGGAAGCACCGCAACAGCTGCGTCTTCGAGAATGCCCAACCTTCGGCCCGAACCATCATTGACAGCGCCAAAGACGAAGCCAAGCTCTGGGCCAGAGCAGGTGCTCGCGGGCTGCGTGTAATCCTGCCATCAACCTGGGATGTGCACTAATTTGTTCTCTAGTTCATGTACTGAGCCTCTTAGGAGGATGTAGCAACACCCTATCTTTTCAATAAAATGAAACGCAAAGGTCCTTTGCGTTTTCGCTAAAAAAAAAAAAAGAAGTAAAGGTCTGCAGTTCTGTAGTAGTTTCTAGAAAACAGTAACCGACCTACTGTTCAGTGAACAGTAACCGACCTACTGTTCAGTGAACAGTAACCGGCCTAGCTAGGCCATATAAGGATGTACCCCTTTGTATGAGAATAAGCTTGTGTGATATGTTGAGAAGATATATAGAGCTTCATATACTCTCGTGTGATACTGTGAGTGAGGTGTGTCTGTGAAGCACAATCGTATTAAAAGGAAGCTAAGTGATTTAGCTTCCAACAGTATGCCTACAATAAAAGCTACAAAAAACTCATGGTCTTACTTTGAGGTCATAGCGATTCCCAAGAAGCTAGATTTATGGCCATGTCCAAGTCTACCAGCACCAGCAGCTCCCCAACTCAAGGCTTCACCTTCCTCTTCAGAGGGAAATGGCAGGAGAATTTCATATGCTTAAAAGCCACGGTATTCAAGTTGCCATAACGTGAATACATAGCAGTTAGCACAAACCTGTTACAGCAATTGAATGATCTGACCCCAACGCGACCATTTTCACTCTAACATCAGCCAAGTAGTCAACCTTTCTTGGGGTAGAGACTACTTTTCCTGCACCTAAACCAAGTATAGAGAACTTTACAATTCAGAATTAAAAACTGGTGGCAAATGTGCAGCTTAATTGCCAAAAAGATTCTGATGATAGAGGCAATGGACTATCATACTACCAAGTAAATCTTTATCTTAATGGAAGCATGATGATGCTACACATGGTGATGGAAAGACACATCGGACAAGTGCTCAAGTAATCTGTGGAAGTCAACCTTCATATTTTTTAAGGAAAGCGGCAGGGGAGGCCCCACAGAGATTATTTTTTAGTAAGAAGAAACCAATTCTCTTAAGGCTTTACCTGGGTGGTAGGATTGTACATCCACTCTCCCAACCAGGTGAGCTAGGCTCATTTCTTTGTACAAGTCAACAATAGACACTGATGTTTTCAGATTTTAGTTGGATTAAGTGACCCCACACCTATCGGTGTAAATCAAGCCACTGCTGATAACGCTGAAGTGCTAAACTAGCCAAGAGGTCCAAGTATCACATATTGCATGAGCTGGCGGTAGTGCTACACCCATGGATGGCATTAAATGCAACGAAAGGAGATAATTTTATTACCTTTTCCCAGGCCAAGCTGGCCACTCGAATTCTTGCCCCAAACGAAGAGCTCACCATCCGCTGTTGAAAAGAGGCAAAAAACTTATTAATGCAAATTGATTCCACAAAAAATCTGATACACAGATATACATCATAAATAAATTTGGTAAAATAATACTCCCTCCAGTTCTCAAAAAAACAGTAATTTGGGACATTGGCACGGTCTCCAAACTAGGACTTTGATCACTATTTTCGATTATACACACATATAGGACCCACAATAAGTTATATACTATGAGATTTATTTTTCTTTGATTTTAAGTATCTAATTTGCATAATTAAAATGAAACTGGTGATCAAAGGATAAAAGATAGACTTTACCTAGATCCAAAACGACAACTTTAAGAGAACTGGAGGGGCTAGAAGATAACAAACTCACAACATTTACACTTACAGTTTGTATAGTAATCTTAAGTATATAATGTTGAGATTTTTAGGAGGTAGCATGCCGTGGGGTGCACTTACCCGATTAGTACTAATAATAATCTAAAATAATTATATACAATTTCCTGAAGTATTACAATAAACAGGATCGGTTGTGTGTATGATGCACAGTTCAGTTACAGGTAGAGTGCAGAAAATTTTACTTTTTTATGAAATTGAAACCCAATTAATGCATCTTTTCAGTGATTTGTAGTTCCTGCCCTGATTTGTTTGTGCAAATATGTAGTACAGAAACACAGAGGGTCCACCAATACTTACGGTGAGCTTCTTCTGCAATTTGATTTTTAAATTCTAGACTATTGTGTACAGCATACACAAAAAGGAGATAAAAATTACTTGCTCATTCACAATGAAGGTTGATCAATCAATCATATAGGGGGGAAACATGATTTAAAGCGTTTTTTAGTAGATGGACAACTTTTTGTTCCTCATGAGAAGTTCAAATCATATCCCCCTACACTCAGTTCATAATATTATAGCAGGTAGTCTCACTGTTTCAGAGTCCTCTAATCAGTTTATATATTCATCTTCTTTTGGTAAAGCAAACCTAGAAACATAACTGCACCGTACTCTTTTCGCTCACCTGTTAATGCACAAGAATGATGGTTGCCAGCTGAAACTTCTACAACTTTCTCATGAAATCCAGAGACTTCAATAGGGTCCTACAGGCAAAAGAACTGATTTGTCGTTGGAAGAAATAACAGTAACATACATAAATTTAATTCATGGAGTTGGAGAGATTAAATCTTGTCGATTTCTTAAGCATGAGGCATTTGACATCTGATTGAAAAACATATAATGACATCGAATCATGTAAATAACTATTAACATTCATGCATATTGGCATCCCCAGTACACACAAAATAATTCATACAGTAGACTGGCTCTCACAAAACACGAAGAAAAAAGAACCAACATTGATCTAATTTGTTAGAATTATTATTTCACAAGCTGAGGGCTTTCAGTTAGTGAGCCTAAGTTTGGTTAATTGGCAACATAGGGAGATAAGATGGACAAGAACCAGTACCAGAGTATGAGGTATCGATGAGCCTATCCCAAGCTGCCCAAAGTCGTTCAGACCCGTAGCAAACACTCGTCCACTCTCTGTAGAAAACAGCAGGTAAAAATCGAACGCCGCATAACTCTCGACGATCTCTGGCATTTTCTAGTGATGGTGAATTGGTGATCTACTGATGTAGAATAGAACAGGAGTAAGAGGAAAGAGGCAAAGCGATGTACGGGTGAGGAAGAGGGTGTGGGCGCCGCCGCACGCGAGGAAGGCGGGCGGATCGCCGGGACGCGCTAAGAAGAAGGGGCACGCCGTGGGGCTCCACCGCGATTCCAACGCCCCCAGCCCCAGCCGCCCGTAGTCCCCGTTTCCCCACAGCGCAGCCACCCGCCGTCGCGCCGGCTCGCCCGAATTCGCGGACGCCGCGGTGTCCGACGAGACCCACCGCGGCCGCGGACATGGCCAGCGCCTCGCCCGCCACATCGCCTTTCGTGTTGGAGCTCTCGGAGTGGTCGCGTTGCTCGCGGCGTCGGCTGGTCCACGTGGGCGCCTGGGCGGACAGACTATATACAGCTTAGAGCATCTTCAGAAGCGGCGCTAACGCGAGCTCGCGCTGAAAAACCGTCGGTTTAGCGCGCGTGGCCTCGCCCGCCACATCGCTTTTCGTGTTGGAGCTCTCGGAGTGGTCGCGTTGCTCGCGGCGTCGGCGGGTCCACGTGGGCGCCCTGGGCGGATAGACTATATAGAAGCATCTCCAGGAACGGCGCTATCGCGAGCGCGCGTGGGAAAAACCGCCGGTTTATCGCGCGCGGGCTCGAGTTCGCGCCAGCAGCGCGGGAAAAATTTAGCCGCGCGCGGAAACGGGCTGGAACACGCGCGCGACGTCTGCCGCTTTCGCTCCCGCGCGCGTTACGAAAGGCGCGGCCTCGCTCGCTTCTTAACCGTTACCGCTTCCGCGTGCGGTCGCTGCGAATCTCTTCCCCTCCCGCAGCGTGTCCCTGCCGCTTCGCCTCCGCCACCGCCACCGCACCAGCGCACCGCCAAGCCGCCGTGGGAGCTCCGGCTACGTGGGCGTCCGCGAGCGCCCAAACGGCACCTACTCCGCGCAGCTGCGCGCCGGCGGACGGCGGTTCGGCCTCGGCACCTTCGACATGGCACACGGAGCCGCCCGCGCGTACGACGCTGGGGTGTGGCGCCTCGGCCTTCCTCACGAGTCGATGAACTTCAACGACGTCCAAACCCACCGGCAGGCGATTGAGCTAGCACCAGAGTCGCGCCTCAACTACGCGGACGAGCGGCGCTGCCACCAGGCCTAGGAGCGACGCCTCGAGGTTGCCGCGGAGGACGAGGAGCGACGCCGATACTGGCGCTTCGTGTATCGGGGAAGCGCGCGCGGAGGAGGAGTTCCTCGCCGAAGCCGATGATAGAAGGAACAACCGGTCGCAGAACCGCTGGGAGCGCTGCCTCGACAAGGAGGAGCGGCGACGGTTCATCCTCGCGCGGGTGGAGAACCCGACGATCCCACCGGACGACCCACGCTGGAAAGACCTCTCGTCGTCGGAGCCGGTGTCTCCTCAACCGAAGACTCGGACCAGTTCGACTGGGACTCCGATGAGTAATGTAGTTTTAATTTTATGTAAATTGTAGTATTTCCTATCTATGAAATATCGTTCTCGTTTGAACTAGCTATGATCTTGTACGAACTTTGTTTCGAAATATGAACTCTATTTTTGCATATTGTTGTTTGTTCAGCGCGTGCCCGCTGCATATTTGGCGCTGCTGAAAAAGCAATCAGACGCGTACGCGCGCTAAAACGGATTTATAGCGCCTCTGTCTTTTGTGAAATGCGGCTGCACGCAAAAGACCGCTTCCAGCGCGCGCGATAGTGCTTTTAAAGCGCCAAACTATAGCGCCGCTGCTGGAGATGCTCTTACACGTGTTTTCTCGGGAGCCAGACTATAATTTCTTTCTGGTAGCAGGTATCTCGTTTATGGACAGGTGTAGGGAGCGCTCAGGCGCTAGATGGCTGGATCGAGCGCCCACTGTTTTTTGGGAAGTGAGTGCCCCTCGAGTAAAATACACGATTAGTGTATCAACTTTTTTATAGGGTTCACTTTAGTTACCGTACTTATAGAATACGCGATGACGGTGTACGAAGACGACAGAGGGTGTGAAACCGGTTACTGTTGTCCGTATCTGGCGTGTATCGGACCAGGGGGGAGCGCGCAGACAGATTTTGACAAAAAAAAACTGGCTCCTCGGTTAGGGCAGATGCGCCCTTCCTCCACTACCTATTTGCCCCGTCGATCAGCTCGAGGTGGAGACGGAACGCCACAACTACACGGCCGTGGAGAGGGTTCGAGCGGCGACCGTCATCGTCGTGCACACGGCCGTCGAGAGGGCTCGCGCGGCGGCGGAGACTGAACGACTCGATCGCACGGCTGCTGGAAGGGGATGAAGGTCCGCCATACGGTAAGTCCCAGAATCGAAGCTTTATTTCGCGAAAAAATCATGGCTTTGTGAAGGTTTAAAGTTTGAACGACAATATTTAGGTTAGTTTCCATCTGAAATTGAGGAATTTTTTTAAAATCGGAGGACAACATCGGATAGGGTTTCGGCAGGGGTTTGTGCAGAGAGGGAAGAGAGGGTTTCTGTAGGGGTTTGTGCAGAGAGGGTTTCTGTAGGGGTTTAGGCATGTTTTGCTTGAATTGACCCTGCTGGATTAGGTTTCAGTTCTCAATGTGTTAAATTTATTAGCTTTGGTCTATTCTGATTGATGACATGTGATGTCTTTGTTTGACAGGACCTAGAAGTAGTTACTTTTCAGTTGAAATCAAGAATGGGGGTTACTTTGTAGGAACTGGATGCAATCTGAGTTATGTTGATGGCTGCTGAGTGCTGAGGTGATCTTCTTCTCAGCAGTTGTGAAACCACAAGAGGAAGGTGTGATGAGTGTAGCAGCAAGTTTTCCCTCAGTATGAAACCAAGGTTATCAATCCAGTAGGAGATGAAGACTCTTCTGAAGGTTGTTGAAGCTGACGTTGGCAGGGCGCACTACCGGTGTCAACAACGAACATGGAACCTGCACACAACACAACCAAGATACTTTGCCCCAACTTAACAGTGAGGTTGTCAGTCTCACCAGCTTGCTGTAACAAAGGATTAGACGTATAGTGTGGAAAATGATGTTTGTTTGCAGAGAATGAAAGAGAACAGTGTTTGGAGTAGGTTGTATTATCAATTAAAAAGAATGGACCGGGATCCACAGTTCCCTAGTGGTGTCTCTGCATAAATAAATAATAGCATACATGTGGGTAAACAAATTACAGCTGGGCAATTGACAAAATAAAGAACTGCATAATGATGCATATACTTGTCATGCTGTCTAGTATGAGATTCATTTGGGCATTACAACAATATACATAGACCGTTCCAACCGCATCTATGACTAATAATCCACCTTCCGGTTAACGTCCGTACCCCTTTCAGTATTAAGTTGCAAGCAACAGATTATTGCATTAGGCAAAGTGTGTAATGTAAGCAACACAATTATCCTTAGACAAAGCATTACTGTTTTATCCCTAGTAGCAACAGTACATCCACAACCTTAGAGGTTTCTGTCACTCCCCCAGATTAAATGGAGACATGAACCCACTATCGAGCATAAATACCCCCTCTTGGAGTCACAAGTATCTACTTGGCCAGAGCATCTACTAGCAACGGCGAGCATGCAAGATCATAAACAACATACACATGATATATTATGAAGCAAATGACATAGTACTCAGTATTCATCGGATCCCAGCAAACACAACATGTGGTATTACAATAAGATGATCTTGATCATGATAGGCAGCTCACAAGATCTAAACATGATAGCACAAGTGGTGGAGACAACCATCTAGCTACTGCTATGGACCCATAGTCCAAGGATGAACTACTCACGCATCAGTCCGGAAGCGGGCATGGTGATGTAGAGCCCTCCGGTGATGATTCCCCTCTCCGGCAGGGTGCCGGGAAGAGCTGCAGAACCCTCCCGGACTAGGGTTGATGACGGCGGCGGCTATGGGATGTTTCGTGGAAAAGTGCTCGGGTCCTTAGGGTTTTTCCGCCGGGGGTATAAATAGGCGAAAAGGCGACGTCGGTGGGCGCCCGAGGGGCCCACACCATGTCACGGCGCGGCCAAGGGGGCTGTCGCGCCGCCACATGGTGTGGCTGCCTCGTGGCCCCCCTCCTACTCCTCTTTGGTGTTCTGGATGATTCCGGGGAAAATAGGGACTTTGGCTTTTATTTCGTGCAATTCCGAGAATATTTCCTTAACAACTTTTCTGAAACCAAAACAGCAGAAAAACAAGAACTGGCACTGTGGCATCTTGTTAATAGGTTAGTCCCAGAAAATGCATAAAAATGATATAAAGTGTATATAAAACATGTTGCAATTGGTATAATATAAGCATGGAACAAAAGAAATTATAGATACATTTGAGACGTATCAAGCATCCCCAAGCTTAGTTCTACTCGTCCCGAGTAGGTAAAACAATAACAACAAATAATTTCTGTAGTGACATGCTTCACACAATCTTGATCAAATAATATTGTAAGGCTCATGTTATGAATGAAGTGATTCAAGGCAATGGTCTAAAGTTTTCTAAAAAATAGACAAGGAGTAAACAACTGAATCATATAAGTACAAACTTTTCATGGATGGTACTTTCAAACAAGCATCAAAAAGTTTTGCATAAGAGTTAACTCATAAAGCAATAGTTTCTAAGTAAAAGAGCATTGAAGCAACACATAGGAAGATTTAAGTTTCAGGATTGGCTTTCAACTTGTAACATGTATATCATATAGATAGTTGTCAACACAAAGAAATATAATAAGTGCAATAAGTAAGCATGTAAAAATTGTTGCACACAAATTTGACACAAGTGTTTGCTTCTAAGACAAAAAGAAGTAGGTAAACTGACTCACCATAAAGTAAAAGAAAGGCCCTTCGCAGAGGGAAGCACGGATACAAGCATGTGCTAGAGCTTTTTAGTTTTTATACATTTTTGAAATCATATAGAGAGCATAAAAGTAAGTTTTTGAGTGGTGTTTGTCGTTGTCAACGAATGGTAGTGGGCACTTCTACCCCCCTTGTCAACCAGACTTCCAAGAGCGGCTCCCATTGCAGGACGATATCATCCCTCTTGTTCTCTTTTGTTTACACATGCAGTTTTGGAAACTGGTATTATTGCTTGACCTATTGGATCAGGGCAAAAATGTGAAGAGAATTAAGCGGTTAAAGTTGTAATTAATTGGGACTGGGCACCCCATTTGCCAGCTCTTTTTGCAAAATTATTGGATAAGTGGATGTGCCACTAGTCCATTGGTGAAAGTCTATCATAAGCAAATAACAAGGCTGATATCGAAAACACCACATACTTCCTCATGAGCTAATAAACATTGACACAAATAAGGGATAATAAGTTTTGAATAAAGGTAGCACATGAAATATTTGCTTGGAATGGCAGAAAATACCATGTAGTAGGTAGGTATGGTGGACACAAATGGCATGGGTTTTGGCTCAAGGTTTTGAATGCACGAAAAGCATTCCCTCTCAGTACAGAGTTTTAGGCTAGCAAGGTTGTTTGAAGCAAACACAAGATGACAACTGGCACAACAAGACTTACATAAAAACATATTACAAGCATTATAGAACTCTACATTGTCTTCCTTGTTGTTCAAACACTTTTACTAGAAAATATCTAGACCTTAGAGATACCAAACATGCAAACCAAATTTGAACAAGCTCTACGGTAGTTCTTCACTAATAGGTTTTTAACTACATGATGCAAGAGCTTAAACATGATCTACTTGAGAGCTCAAAACAATTGCGAAGCACCACAACATGCAAGATAACGATCTACAAGAACATGTATGTCTTTTCATTATACCATCTACCACATGTAGCATTTTCTGTTTCAAACCAAACACCAATCAACTTATTTAAACATAAACTCTCCAAGTAATTAACAATGAAACAAGAGAGTATTTCTTAACCGCTGCGGCTTTCAGCTTTCGCCATAAACACAAAACAATAAGTGTTGCGGCTTTCAGCTTTCGCCATAAACATAAAAGATAAGTGTTGAGGCTTTCAGCTTTCGCCATAAACATAAAAGAATGCTAGGATCCAATTTATTCAGAAAATAAAAATAACAAAGCATAAATAAAAGGAAACTAATGCTTCAGGTAAAGCACATAAGATGTGAAAGAACTAAAATATAGTTTCACTAGAGATGACCTGATAGTTTGTTGATGAAGAAGGGGATGCCTTGGGCATCCCCAAGCTTAGACGCTTGAGTCTTCTTGAAATATGCTTGGGCGACCCACGGGGGCATCCCTAAGCTTAGGCTTTTTCATCTTCTTGATCACATCATATCATCCTCTCTCTTGATCCTGGAAAACTTCCTCCACACCAAACTCAAAGCAAACTTCATTAGAGGGTTAGTGCATAATAAAAAATTCTCATATTCTGCATGGACACAATCATCACCAATGCTACTAGACATTAGCTACAGCCACTGATATTTTGTGGAGCAAAAAGATCCACTCAAAAACTGTAAAAGAGGCAATGCAAAATAAATGGCAGAATCTGTCAAAAACAGAACAGTCCGTAAAGACGAATTTTTTCGAGGCACTTAAGTTACTCAGATCAGAAAACTTAAAACTAATGAAAGTTGCGTACATATCTGGGGATCACGAACAAAAAATATCAGGTCATTTTGATTTTTCTGTGAATTCTTACGAATTAAACGGTGGACAGCAGAAAACTGTTGCTGCGCAGAAATCCAAATCTAGCATCAACTTCCTACTAGAGGCTTTACTTGACACAACAATGCGATAAAATAAAGATACAAAAGAGTTGCTACAGAGGTAAGCATGCGCCTTGACCGAAAACTGAAAACAAAAGATAAATGGGTTGCCTCCCAAAAGCGTTTTCTTTAATGCATTTTAGCTAGGCTAGAAGATTTTAATGATGCTCTCATAAAAATAAGAGTTGAAAACCGAAGAGAGCATCAAGAGGCAAGTATCAAACACATTTAAGTCTAACCCACTTCCTATGAAAAGGAATTTTGTAAGAAAACAAATCATTGAAGCATGAAGCTACTAGTATATGAAGACAAAACCAGTGCAACTTCAAAACTTTCAACGTTAAGAGAGGTATTTTAGTGATTTGAATTTTTTTACAACCATATTTTCCTCTCTCATAATAACTTTCAGTAGCATCATGAACAAACTCAACAGTATAACTATCACATAAAGCATGCTTTTCATGATCTACAAACACATAATTTTCATTAAGCTCAAAAACAGTGAGGTTATTAAACCTACTTTTGACAATAGTAGCATAATTAATATCATTAAACAACATAGGACCATCATCAAGCGAATTATCATATATATCATTAGGGAGCCATTGTTTTATTTCTGTAATTTTCTCTTCTATTTGAGTCAAGGAGCTTGCTACTTCAAATTTTTCAAAAGTAGATATTTCAATAGAATCATGACATTCAACAATATAGCACTCTTCCTCCTTAGGTAGGCATGGAGTGCAATCAAATAATGTAAGAGTTAAAGAGTTACTATCTTTAGGAGGTAGATCCTCCTTTTGTTCTTCACTCTCCTCCTCTTTTTCGTCTAATGAGCTTTCAGGTTCAGCAATTTCTTCTTCCACAGGTCACTGAAAGGAACCAAGTTGTTCTGGAGAATAAGTTTTCTCAAGAAATTTAGTGATATAAGGATTATCATTGTAATGTTCAAGACAGTAACCAAGTATAGCATAATTCTCAGTTTTACAAGGAGCATCATCATTTTGAATATAACCAGCTATTTCATATGCACCCTTAAAAACAACAAATTCTTCAATTTGTTCAAGATTACCAAAGTTATAGTTTCCTTTAGCATAAGCAGCCAAGGTTTCATTATCATTATAATCACATTGGAAAGGGAGGTGTTTATGCCTACTACAACAAAAAGATTCATTAAAGCAGTAGGATTCATCATATGTAGAACACAAGTTCTTAGCAAAATAATTCAATCTACTTATTTGTTCCCATAAATATTTCCCTTTTTGAGACAAGCGGTATTTCTTACAATAATTTTGTTGTTCCTCCGTGAACCCACCGTGCAAAAAATATTTTGTATTAAATAGAGAAAGCATTGATAGCAAGTAAAGAACTAGACATAATAACAAACCGAAATAAAAAGATAAATGCAAGTAACTATTTTTTTGTGTTTTTAATAATAATAAGCAAACAAGACAGTAATAAAAATAAATTAAGCAAGACAAAAACAAAATAAAAAGATTGGAAGTGAGAGACTCACCTTGTAGAAGTGCTCCTTCTCCCCGGCAACGGCGCCAGAAAATCTTGCTGAGTGCTGAGGTGATCTTCTTCTCAGAAGTTGGGAAACCCCAAGAGGAAGGTGTGATGAGTGTGAGTTAATTGCAGAAAACCACCACAATTGTGCCTAGTGTTTCAAAAAACCAACATGTCTTCATTTTTTAGCAAAAAACACTCTTTTTCGGTCTGACGGTCGCAAGGAACACTAATATGTCTGTGAGCCAGTTTTAATAACGAATCTGACTGTTGGACCCCATTGTCAGGCATGACGTGGCAGGAATCAAGACAACGCCGTTAACGGCGCCGTTGTCTCTCCTCTGTGAAGACTAGAGTCGCGTTTTTCTCGCCTCCGTTGACCTCATTTCTCCCCCGCATCTTCTCTCTCCCGCGTCTGCTTCCGTCGCCGCTCCGCCGCGCAGTCATGCCGTCGTGGAACGACGGCGAGACCAGCAGCGAGGACAACATCTTTGTTGAATCCTCTACCCCGGTGAATGTCAATGTGAGTACTCAATCCTCTCCTCTCCTCTGCCCTCCTCTTCTTCGTCTGGTTAGGGTTAGGGTTCGAACTGGCAATCTCGATTTGGTCAGTCTGGAGCTCAGATTCTTCGATTGAGTTTAGGGTTTCGATTGATAGCACTAGTTACAAGATTATGCTTCCGTTTTAGGTGCCCGAGACACTGTATGATCCAGATTTCTGCGGCATTGAACGAGACAGTGCACTGGAGTGTGACCATTTGGGGAAACTGATGAAATATGTTGCATTCGAAGGGGAGAACACTGGGAGAAAATTTCTTGGATGTACCTAACCGGTTAGTGCTATGTTCTTTACTCCTGTATATCTGTTACCGCAATATATGCTCCGGTTAATAATTTCATTGAACTATCTGCAATTTTGTAGGGAGGAGATGTTTGTTCCACTGTCATTTGGCTCGATCCAGAGTGGCCAGTGCATTTGAAGAAATGTTTGGTTAGGATTTGGGAAATGTATGAGTTAGAAAGTGCTGGCAGAGTTAGGGACACTTGTGAAAATGTTGAGGCATACTACAAACTGACGCTAGAGAACAGGCAGCTCCAAGAAGATAAGAAGAATTTGCTGCAGGATTTGAGCAAGCTGATAAGTGAGCACAAGGAGGAGGCAACCAAGGGTAGCCAGGTGGCAACTGTGTCACAGCAGCTTCTGGATCTTCATAAAATGCTTAGGCAAAAGGCAGAGAAACAGAGGGATGAGCTGAAGGAGGAGAAGAAAAAGTTAGAGTACTATATTGCCGATCTGTTGAAGGCAGGTGAAGTGAACAAGGATAAGTTGAAGAAAATGAAGGCCATATTGGATGAGTGATGTTGATTAAGTTGTTGTATTATGTAAGAGTGAACAAGGCTAAGTTAGTATGAGTTGTGATGTGTCCTAAGAACTGGTATTTGTAGTGTGAGACTATGTGGTTATGGTACTTTGCTATGAAATGTTAGTGTGAGACTATGTCTGAGTTATTTGTGATGTTATTTGTGTATTTGTGATGTTATTTGTGTATTTGTGATGTTATTTGTGTTGTTTATCTGTGTATTTGTGTTGTTATTTGTGTTGTATATTTGTGATGTTATTTGTGATGTTATTTGTGTTGTATATTCGTGTTGTATATTTGTGTATTTGTGTTGATGTTCTACTATTTATTTAAGTATGTATGTCTGTAATTGTGCACCATATTGATCTTCAGGATTTCTAGCAGAAAACTACCAGCTTTGGTACAGTTTTGCAGAAAACCACCAGGACCAAATGGTCAGTCAGTGGTAAAAATACATAGAAGTGTTACAAATGATCAGAATATAAGTTGCAGTTGCATTTCATAGTCAGGAATAAGTGGTAGGTGCATTACAGACATCAGTTTCATGGTACTAGGGTTACAAACCCAGCTGCAATGACGAGCAGAACGTGCAAAATAGGTTTTAACATACTAGGGGTTACAAACCCAGCTGCAATTACATGCAGAACATGCAAAATAAGTTCAACACTCCAGTAGGCATTCATCTGCCTTCATTCTTCAAGTCCTGGATAGTTTTTTCATGAATTCTGCTGGCAGTGAAATAGCCAGCAAGTCTTCTGATCTTCTCCTTCGATCTGACAGGCCTGGTGCTTGGACCTGCATTGTTGTTTCTCCTGGGTGCAGTGAAAGGTGCAGCTCTTGGAGGTCTGCCAAGCCTGCTAGCTCTTGGTGCAGATGTAGGAGGAGGTGGTGCTGCAGATGAAGCACTAGCTGGTGTAGTTGCTGCATGTCTATCTTTCCTCCTAGCTGGTGGTGCAGATGAAGCTGTTGTTGTTGTCCTCCTGGCTGCTGGAGCAGATGATGCAGGTGCAGAGCCTTGTGCAGTACCAGTTGGAGCAGAGCTTGGTGCTGGAGAAGATGTAGCAGGTGCAGAGCTTGGTGCAGGACCAGATGGAGCAGAGCTTGGTGCTGGAGAAGAACCAAATGGACCAGATGGAGCAGGTGGAGAGCTTGGAGCAGTTTGTGAAGAAGAACCCATGTTTTCCTGTTCAAAATTGTACATATGCAAATCAGTAAACTATAATTGAAGTAAGAACTGTAAAACAAATTGTTTAATTGCTACCTGGTGCTGATTTTTCCTCATTTGCAATGCTGGTTTTAGTGGATTAGAGCAATTGGTGTACCTATGCCCCCACTAAATTGCAGTTGCTGCATGTGATGCTGCCCATTCTTGATGTCATCTTGGGCTGGGGCACCTCAAACTGACCTTTTCTAATTTTGGTTTGCTTTCTGCCAGCTGAGATCTTGAAAACAGGTGGGTCAATATCTGGGGTATCAGTTTTTGTCCATAGATCCTCTCCAGGAACAGGATAGATAGGAGGGTTGTATGCTTCCTTGTACATTGGCAGCTTGAAGAAGTCATGCACAAAATCTTCAGGGAATTTTCTTGATTTATAAATTGCTGCAATGGCATGATGGCAGGGCACTCCTGTCATATCCCATTTTCTGTAGCCACATGTCCTCTTTTCCAAGTCAACTGCATATGTATTGTCCAAGATGCTTGTTACTTGCCACAAATCACCAACAAATTTCACAGCTTTGCAAGGCCTTGCCCATTTCTTGGATTCTTTTAGCCTCTCAGAGTAAGTAGGTGTGATCTGCCACCTAGCACTTGCTGCACCTGTTCTATTCTTCTCATAATTCATCATTAGCTTAGTCCTGATACCCTCAAACATTGTTCTCATTGGTTTACCTCTAACATCAAGGATCATTCTGTTGAAAACCTCACTCAAGTTGTTCACAATCAGATCAGCTTTACATGTGTGATCCATTGCATACCTAGCCCAGGTTTCAACAGGAATTTTTTCTTCTCCCCTGTAACCAGCTGACTGGAAATTTGCATATATATGCCTAAGGCAGTATCTTTGTGGGCAGTTGGGGAAAATATGGGTTACTGCATTTAATAATCCCTGTCAAAGGCATCATCTAGTCATATACACATAGTTGTCGAGATATGAAATGCATCTAGTCATATACGCATAGTTGTCGACATACCTTTTGCCTGTCGGAGATGATTGTGTAATTGCTAAACTGCCCAGACTCTCCACCCAATGCATACTTCAATTGTGTCAGAAACCAACACCAACTTGCTTTATCTTCCTTGTCGACAAGACCAAAAGCAATTGGGTAGATGTTGTTGTTACCATCTCTACCAGTGGCAGCAAGGATCTGTTGCCCTGTAGGAACCTTGATAAAACAACCATCTAACCCTGTCATGTGAAAAAGCAACTAAAGATTAGTGCCAACAAATGGAGAACCTTCATGTCTAACTAACCAAATAAAGATAAGTTGCTCACCAATAAATGGTCTGCAGCCCTTCAAAAAACCTTGTATTGATCCACCCAAAGCAATAAAAAGCCCATGGAATCTAGGATTGGGGCTGGGATGCTCAACAAGTTCTTTTGTTGTGACTATGCATCGACTTCCAGTATTTGTATCAATGACTGTTTGCAGATAGTCTCTCGGCCTCTTATATTGATTTAAATCATCACCAATAACAGTTCTCAAAGCCTCTTTCCTTGCTCTATAGGCCATCACCTTGCACACTCTCACTCCATACTTTTCTTTTGCATTATCTATCAAAATTTCAATTTTTGTTGTGGGATCTGTTCTGAATGCTTGTTCAGATGCTTTGGCAACCCATTTGCAGTCCACTCTAGTGCTTTCACCAGCTGGTGCACATGTGTGCTCATTGTGCAACTTTCTAATACAGAAAGTTTGCTCACCTGCAATCTTGCTCCCCACCATGAGAAAAGGGCACCACTTCTCTGCTGGCTCTTCTAATTCCTCAGCTGCACTCTCTGGGCTATGTATGCACTTAGCAATAACCCTGTCTTTACAATTCCTGTGGAGCTTGTAATTCCTCAGCTGGGCTATGTGCATCTGCTTCAAAGCCCTTCTAAACTGATACACATATGTGAAACACAATTTCAAACAAATTTGTTCTTCAGCTGAAGGCCTGCTCTCATCATACCACATCCTAACTTGTTCTTCAGCTGAAGGCCTGCTCTCATCGTACCACATCCTAACTTGCATCTTCTTAGCCCTTGATTTTCTCCCACATGGCAGTATAGAAGCTAGCTCAGGGAAACAGTCATCTGAATCCTCCTCCTCCTTCCCTGCTACAAAACCTTCATCAGGGCAATAATCAGGAGCAGGTATGCTTGCTTGACTACAGTGTGACCTAGTTGTGGGGCCTCTTTTAACTGGCAGCTTCTTCAATGCCTGAATTGGCATACAATCATCTGAAGAAGTATCAGATATATTAAACAGTTCTTCATTTTCTGAATCACAGTGAGTGTCCAACACCTTTTTCCTCTTCAAATTAATGAGCTTCTCATTCGGTTCAGCTTCATCTATCCTCCTTTTCTTCTCATTTTCTTCAGGTCTGTACTCCCCATTGTAAAAGCACAGCTCCGCCTCAGAACCTTCCTCTGAATCTTCAGTACCAGCAGAGGCAACCTCATAATCATCAGAGTCATAGCAGGTCTCATCATCCCACATATCTGCTACCCTGTTTTCAGTGACATAGCAACTGACAGCTGTTGCTATCTCTTTGCTTTTGCCAAACTATTTGACGAGGGGTGTCCCCATCAATACCCATGACTGATAGCCTAGGGTTAGAGTTATGAGGTAGAGAACGCGTAGTGTTAGTAGATTCGTCGGCTGACAAGCGGGAGTTACCCAGGTTCAGGGCCCTCGACTGAGGTAACACCCCTACTTCCTGCCTGTCTGTATTGATTGTGAATATGCGGTGAATACAATGGTCTAGCGAGATGCGGATCTCGCTAGGGTTTGGTGGTTCTGGTTGGGCGTGTCCTTGATCGGCTACCCTCCTGTCCCTTATATAGGGGTACAGGTCTCGGGTACGTAACCGACTAGGACTACAAGTATGGAAAGTACAACTGACTATGTCTATCTATGGTAAAAATCTTCATCTTGGGCTTTGCTTGTTGGGCTTCTTCAGTCTATCGACAATTGGGCTATAGTCATCACGTGCACCAGGCACCCACACGATTGGGTACCCATTTGGTATAACCTCGTCATTAGCCCCCGAGTGCTTGGCTAATTCGGAGAATCAGTCATGGACTCACTACATAGTGCACGTCTCATGTTTTATGCTTTTGATAGTATATCTTTGTATTTGTCTTTCGACTGTGATTTGTGACAAAGGATTTTGACTGAGTAGGCCTGGATTTACTCGATGAGTCGAGACCAGTTAACTGCACTTGGGCAAAACCTTACTTGTCTTCAATCAAGTTCGAGTCCTTGGGCTCGAACCCGGAACATACTGGACAGACTCGACTCAGGCCATTGCACCCAACGCGTCCGCCGGGATTTTCATCGCGTCTGTTGACACGGAAAGAATAAGGACTTAACACTGTCGGAGTGCTCCTTAGCCCAGCTCGACTGATCGGCGGGTCTTACCTTTGCACTTTACGCATGCAGCATCCGAAGTGTCATCGACTGACATAATTCAGGAATTCTTTTGCATTTTTTATTTTGACTGAGGCGAGTCTTTTATTTCGACTGCCTATTTATGATTTTAAGAATCTATCGGGTGCGCGACAGTGCTCCCGATGGGAGTAGCCCCCGAGATTGTGCTTTTTTACCTGTAATGAAGGATAATCTCAAAATTTGTTTTTTCTTACTTTTATGGCAGTTGAAGACTTTTTACTCGCTCCCGATGGGAGTACACTCGACCACTTGAAGAGTGTTTTGACTTAGTGCCTAGTCGAGAGACTTTTGCAAGGTCGCGCATGTTTGTCCAGTCGACCAACTGTCAACTGAACTCTTATGATTCTGCTGCTTCTGCTAGCTTGGGTGACGTCACACATGACGTCTTTGGCGTGTGTGCAGAGCCTATGACAAGACATGTCATTATGGGCCCATTTGTTTGACCGCGGGAGACGCCGGTTCAGCTCTGATTTGACCGGACGTGGCGAAATTTCCGCGGGCGTGATCATAACCTCCTCGTTTTACGTGCGTAGTGGGCGGCGTGGGCAGCGACGGTTGCCCTTTGATCATGACACGTGGTTTGGTGATTTTGCACGAACGGCTGAGATTACTTCGCATGTCCTGGTAAATATTGTTCTCGCCGTCGTAAATTAATTTACCCTGGCATTTGCTTTCTTCTTCCCTTTGCGCCATGGCTCCGAAGAAAAACTCCGGTGCACCTGCGCCTGCTTCCTCTGCCATCATCGGCGAGAAAGGGAAGGAGATTTCGACTGCTTCATCCCCTACGGCGGTTTCGAAGAAGATGACTGGAGATTGGGTTAAGTCCGCCGTTACTGAAGAGAAGTTGGCGGCGTTTCGCCAATGTGGATTGCTTCCTTCGATGGACAAGCTTGCTGCCCGTGCTCCTTCCAACAGGGAAGTACTTCCCGAGCCTCTCCCCGATGAACGGGTATGTTTTGCGGAATTTCTTCCTCGCGGCTTTGGCTTTCCTCTACATGATTTTGTGCGCGGCCTTCTTTATGCATATGGGGTTCAGATTCACGATCTCACTCCTCAAGGTGTTTTGCACACTGCCTGCTTTATGGTTTTGTGCGAGTGCTTTTTGGGAGTGTCTCCGAGCTGGGCTCTCTGGAAATCTATCTTTTGGGTGCAGTTTATGTGTTGCGAGGGTCGCGCCTTTCCCACCGGAGGTTTCTGTATCGAGGTACGCGACGACTGCCCGTATTTTGACCTGATGGCAGTCGTCCCTGCTCCGAAATGGAGAAACAAATGGTTTTACGTTCCCATCGTCCAGGAGGTAAAGCCATTGTTTTCGACTGGGAAACCTATTATGAAGACGAAAGCCTGGCAGCATTCTCTTTCGACTGAAGAAAAGGAGGAGGCCTCTCTTCTTATGGTTAAGGTGAAAGAATTGCTCAAAACCGTTACAGGTATTCAGCTGATCAGCACCTTTGTGAAGCGTCGGGTGTGGCCCTTGCAACAACGTGCCCACCCCTTGTGGCGTTATGAGGGTCCATTTGACGTTACTTGTATGAGCGATGTGGAGTTGGTAGGTCATGTGTTTCATGATCATGTCAAGTATATTACCAGCGTCAAGCCTGATGACGTTGCTTCCTTCGACTTCTCCGTTATTCCTTTTAGCCTTGGGACTCCCCTTCCTGAGGTACTTGTGCAGCTTTTTACTCTGCTTATCTTTTCATGTGAGTACACATGTTTGATGTGCCTTTTTGCTTGGTTGTGATCAGGGGCATTTGACTGCTTCGACTCTTCCTCCCCTTCCTGAGTATGGTGACACAGAGGAGGCTCGTCAACTGGCCGAGTTGGAGGCGACTGATGTTTTCCCGCTTGCGGCTGGCCTTTCTATTACTGGAGAAATTGTTGCTGATGAGGAACATTCTTCCCAAGATGTTGAAGAGCCTGCAGCTGGACGTGCTATCAAACGTCGTCGTTTGTGCCGCGCCAAGGCTCCGGATACTCAGCCGGAGAATATGGAGGAGAAAGTTCTTGAAGAATTTGCCATTCCTTCACCTGTGACCGGCGTTCCTGAAGGGGATCGCAGGCAAAAAACAAAAAATTTCCTAACAGCGATAACCTTAAAGTAGCCAGAATCTATACTATGCAGATATAGTAGTACGTAGGGGGGGGGGGGGGTCGGTATACATACCCTTGTAGACCGAAAAGCGGGGATTACGCGTCCGCACAAGCGTTGCTGACGTAGACGCCGTAGCCGACCTCAAGGTCGCGGAGAACTTGGCGCGACGAAGAAGACGACGTCGCGGCGATGTCGATGAAACCGACGACGACCTCGAGGCCGTGTAGAGGAAGCAGACCTCCAGCACCACTAGCGTGGCACCTCGCAGGGCGTTACACACGTACGGTGAAGCCGACTTCCTCCGGGCCCGATCCAGGGACGAGCAGCGGAAGACTGGGACCGGAAGACCAGCAGCACGGCGGCGTGCGTATGGTGGAGAAAACTTATCCACGGCGCAACTCCAAACTAGGGAGTCACGGGATCCAAGGAGAGAGAGAGAGAGAGAATTGGTGTGTGGAGAGGGGCTCTCTCCCCCTCTATATATAGGAGAAAAGGGGCACCCCACCTTGCTAACCAGGCAAGGTGGGACTAAACCCCAGCCGCCGGCCCCCACATGGGCCCCTAGGGCCCAATTCGGCCCCCCTTGGTGGGTATGGCCCTTGGGGGAAAATTCGGCCCCTGTATGGGCCTTCTCCCCTCCGGGGAAGGCCCATTTAGTGGGCTGCATGTTTAAATACGAATTTAATCATTATAAATTCATTAAAATAATATTAATTCACTAATTAATATTAATTTAACATATATAAACAATTTCCTCTCTTCCGGAACTTTTCCGAAACTCTCCGAACTACCTTCGGTACTCCGATACGACTTCGGATTCTCTCCCGGAACTTTTCCGGTGCTTTCTCTTTTCTCCTTCTCTTCCGGTAAACTTGTCGACTCCCCTTAAGTGTGTTACCCTAGCGGTTCGATTATCTCACCGGACATGATCGAGACTCCTCTCCGATCAATGAATAATTCGTGGACCGAGGATACCCAGAATTAATCCCTGCGAGATAACGAATACTTTACCGTTCGAACCTAGACGTCTGAGTCTTAAAGCTTTTGCCATGCGATACTTAGCGTGTCCGAGACTCGTTCATGGATATCTCCATACCCAGCTTGATCTCGTTACCGACACTGCTAACTTCTACTCGTCCATGATATTATGTCCTGGTGACCTAGTCACACGCTTGCAAGCTCGTTTGACATAATCTCACCGAGTGGGCCCTAGAGTATCTATCCTGCTATGCGGACTGGCAAATCCCGCTCTTGACCCCCCGTCTCAACATACTCCTTTCCGACACCCGAGAGGGACACCTTTATTGTCACACTATGTAAGATATGACGTTTGATGCAATCAAAGTATCTTCCAGGAATAGCAATAAGAGTAGATCTCATGGTCAAAGGCGTAATGACTACGGCCTACAAATATTGGGTATGTCCATCACGTCATTCTCCCAATGACATGACTCCATTGTCAACTGACATAAATGTCACATGATCGGGAAACCTCGATCATCAATTGCCCAATGAACTAGTTAGATAGAAGCTACTAGGGACCTGGTTGTTTATCTACCACACGTGTATTAATGTTTCCGCTTAATACAGTTATAGCATGGTATAAAACATATAATGAACAATTGAGATATGACGAATAAACTATATTTATTAAGTGCCTCTAGGGCATATCTCCTTCAGTCTCCCACTTGCACTAGAGTAACACTTAATCCAGTTTACAACTTGGTAAAAGCTCAACACCCATAGCAACTTGGTGCATGCTTGCCTCGTGGAAGAGGAATACAGTCAACAAATCTCACACATTGAGACCTATATGTGCTTTGCAACACTTCGATGTCACCTAGTTTGACATCATCCCGTATCTTTCGATGACGGTGAAATATATCTTAGTCGATGGAGTGAGACTCGAACCTTCGCGTAGCATGGGCCTTAAAAGTCTAAGAGATCTATTAAGGGGAACCACATATGCTCGGAAAACTGCTCAGTCCAATCACACTTGCTACTTCTGAAGTTGCCATATATTTCTATACCTATGTAGATTATGCGACAGTGCATCCATATGCGACTTCGCAAGCTAACCATGTCTTTCTTCAAAATAAAGGACATCTCCTATATGAGATTTCTAGTCTTATGGGTCAGTGTCATAACTTGCATCATCGTAACCGTTTTACGGCAAGTTGTCTTTCCACTCTTACCCTTTACCAGAAAACATATCTTTAGTTCTCACAGACACTAAAGAATATACTTAAAGTTTGTTCATTGATCCACACAAGGATCACTCTAGAACCCGTTCTTCAACCAAGAACTTGGGTCACACCAAGTCGAGCTTTCAGTCTGATAGAATCTATGTCTGATGCATAGAGAATGTCGAACATCATTTTCTATCACTGAAAATGCCAAGATAAACTTAATATTTTACCTAGTCATACAAGCAAGAACCTTTTTCTTCGCTTGTTCTATTCTGAAACACTTCAGAATCTTAACCTAGGAAAATATTCCGACCTAATGTTATTAAGCCCCTTTTGATCTATACAATTATAGATCGGATGCCTAATACTCCTAACTTCATTCATAGAAAATTTAATCACTTAAATAATCCTTTATACTTTGCTAGAGGATCTGTATCATTCTCAATATGTCGTTACATAAAATCAGGAATGACACTTAGCTCCCACTTAAATACGCCATCCGTATATAAGACCAGGAATTTCTTTTAGCTCCCACTCAAATATGCCATTCACATATAAGATCAAGAAAAGCTACTTAGCTCCCACTCACTTCTTTGCAAATGCAAGTTTCTTCAACTATTTTGGACAACTCCAAAATCCTTTGATCACATCATCAAAGTGAAGATTCCAGCTCCGATATGCTTGCTTCAGCCCATGAATGGACAGCTGAAGTTTGCATACATGTTTAGCATGAAGGGGATCGCAGGCAGAAAACAAAATTTTTCCTACGAACGATATCCTTAAAACAGCCAGGATCTATACTATGCAGATATAGAAGTACAACGGAGATCGGAATACATACCCTTGTAGACCGAAAAGCGGGGATTACGCTCCCGCACAAGCGTTGACGACGAAGACGACGTAGCCGACCTCTAGGTCGCGAAGAACTCGGCGCGACGAAGACGATGAAGATGACCTCGAGGTCGGGTGGAGGAAGTAGGCCTCCGAGTACCGCTAGCGCAGCACCTCGCAGGGTGTTACACACATACGGTGGAGACGACGGCCTCCGAAGCTCCAGTCCAGGACGAGCAGCGGAAGACTTGGACCGGAACACCAGCAGCGCGGCAGGGGGCTTATGGTGGAGAGATCCCCTCATCCTCCTCGGCGCAACTCCGACAAAGGGAATCACGAGATCGAGGAGAAATCGAGAATTAATTGGTTGAATTAAAAAGCCAGGGGTGCCCCTCTATATAAAGGGGCAAGGAGGCTGCCAACCTTGCCAGTCGGGCGGTGTGGGACTATCCCACACCAGCCACGACCCTTGCAAGCTGCGCCGGCCCTAGGTGGGCCCCTTGTGGCCCACCTAGGCCGGCCGAACCAGCCCTCCTCCCTTGGGGGGCGAGTACTTGCTTAGCTAAAACATTCATAACATGTATATCATATATACACCATCATCAATGATGACTTCCGGCGATCTGTTTCATCTTCTTGATACTTCCAACGTAATCAAGAACCATGAAGGTGAACGATTCCCCTTGCATGACATAGTCCATGACATAGCATTTGCACTTGGCAAGGACGTCTGTCATCCAGTGATCGAGCTGAGCGAGGCGTCTCAATGTTCATCAAGTATGACCATATGTCATCAAGTATGACTGCCACGTGCTCCTTCAATGTGTGTATTCTCTTCCATCTTGGTTGAGAAGACAATCAGTCAACGTACTGATAAACTTCATCAACCCAACTTTAGGGATACCCCGAGTTTAGCGACCATCTCATATGTTCGCGATCTAATAACTCGTACCCACCGTTGGTTCTCTATGGCAGAGATCATAGCATACACTGGACTATGATGATATCATCCGCACAAAACCTGATAATCCAAATTATCTTTTGTTAGCGGAATCTCCGGGTTTATCTCGTAGCGGGTATTGTATCACAAAGAGCTAACGGTTTAAACAAGGAGTATCCTCAAGCTAAAGTATAAAACTATGAAGTTTGGACCCAACCTTTTAAGTTTCTCAATCGCAGGAATGCGCCTAATTTTAAAAGATGCTATTACAATGGTTAATATCTACAAAGGTTTGCAAAACAGACTTTGTTCATTATATTTTGAGTTCTAGTATTTTAGAAAATAACTGTCCGAACTCCCACTCAAACGAACATCCCTCCTGGTCGTTTAAGCGATTACACGACCCCCATCCATTGCACAACCCCTCATCGTCAGAGCCGGCAACACAACTTCAAGGGTAGACAATTGTCAATCACAACAATTCTGTGACTCATGCTCGACCTTTCGGCCTCCGTGTTCCGAGGCCATATCTGCATATGCTAGGCTCGCCACAATAACCTCCACGTAACGCTTGTGCAACATGGCTTACACCCACTGTATGCGAACGACGATATGTCTGACACCCGATCGTCACGGCCTGCCTCATAACGTAGAACTTTCTTGGTGGTGCTCGTTGGAGGAAGAACACTAGTGGTATTATTGAAGGGATCATCTTATATTTCTACCGCCGTGTAACTAATATATTCTAATATATATAATCACACAATATAAGATGCACACAAAACATCAAATGTAATGCGATGTGATATAGTCCATTGCGCCATGGTCTTCTTGGCACCCGCAGTTCATAATCAATTTAATAAACCTACCTTGACCATATCACATTTCCCCTGCAAAATAAAGTTAGACGCTTCTACTTTATCTTTTGCATATTTTACGTGGCTTGGGGCTGTCGTAAATAGAACCGCTTCATACCTACGAACTTATGACCACAACAACGATCCAATAATTGCATGTTTAAGCATCCCTTTCGGGCCCTCCATTGAAAATGTAAGACCAACTAAAGAGAGAGAAACTGACACCCGCCAGCCACAGATACGGTACAAGCCGTATGTCAGTAGTGGAACCAGTCTCGCGTAAGCGTACGCGTAAAGTCGGTCCGGGCCGCTTCATCAACTCGATGCCGCTGGAATCACAAGTGCACGCTAGAGGGTAGCAAATAACAGGAACGGTGCCCCCGTGCAGAACACAGGTTCTAACAGCGTACAGCTATATCTACGATAGATCGGCTCTGATACCACTGAAGGGGATCGCAGGCAGAAAACAAAAATTTTCCTACGAACGATATCCTTAAAACAGCCAGGATCTATACTATGCAGATATAGAAGTACAACGGAGATCGGAATACATACCCTTGTAGACCGAAAAGCGGGGATTACGCTCCCGCACAAGCGTTGACGACGAAGACGACGTAGCCGACCTCTAGGTCGCGAAGAACTCGGCGCGACGAAGACGATGAAGATGACCTCGAGGTCGGGTGGAGGAAGTAGGCCTCCGAGTACCGCTAGCGCAGCACCTCGCAGGGTGTTACACACATACGGTGGAGACGACGGCCTCCGAAGCTCCAGTCCAGGACGAGCAGCGGAAGACTTGGACCGGAACACCAGCAGCGCGGCAGCGGGCTTATGGTGGAGAGATCCCCTCATCCTCCTCGGCGCAACTCCGACAAAGGGAATCACGAGATCGAGGAGAAATCGAGAATTAATTGGTTGAATTAAAAAGCCAGGGGTGCCCCTCTATATAAAGGGGCAAGGAGGCTGCCAACCTTGCCAGTCGGGCGGTGTGGGACTATCCCACACCAGCCACGACCCTTGCAAGCTGCGCCGGCCCTAGGTGGGCCCCTTGTGGCCCACCTAGGCCGGCCGAACCAGCCCTCCTCCCTTGGGGGGAAGCTTCCCCCCCTCATGGGCCTTCTTTCCACTAGAAGGCCCATTTAGGGAAATCTGCCTTTAAAAATTCGAAAATAAATATATAAAATCATATTTAAATATTAATTACACTAATTAATATCAAACATATTATATATAATTTATTCTAGCTCCGAAAACTATTTCGTCGCTGCCCGATCTCCATCGGACCATTCCCGGGACGTTCCCGGTGATCTCTTTCCTTTCCGGTTGTCTTGTCGAAACCCCTTAAGTGTGTTACCCTAGCGGTTCGATATAATAACAGACATGATCGAGACTCCTCTCCGATCAATGATTAACTCGTAGGCCTGGACCCCATGAATTAACCCCTGTGATATAACGAATGACTTTCATCTATCAAACCTGGACGTCTAGTCTTAAACCTTTTGTCATTGCGATACTTAGTGTGTCCGAGCATCGTTCATAGATATCTCCATACCTAGCATGATCTCGTTACCGACAACACTATCTTCTACTCGTCTGTGATATTATGTCAGCTGGTGACCTAGTCACATGTTTGCAAACTCATTTGACATAATCTCACCGAGTGGGCCCTAGAGTATCTATCCGGCTATGCGGACTGACAAATCCCGCTCTTGACCCCTCGTCTCAACTACCCCTTTCCGATACCCAAAAGTATCACCGTTATTGTCACACTTCATAAGACATGACGTTTGGTGCGATCAAAGTATCTTCCAGGAATAACAATAAGAGTTGGTCTCACGGTCAAAGGCGTAATGACTACGTCCTACAAATTATGGGTAAGTCCATCACATCGTTCCACCTAACGATATGACTCCATTGCCGACAGACGCCATGTCTCATGATCGGGAAACCTCGATCATCAATCGCGCAATGAAACTAGTCTTAGAAGAGGCAACTAGGGACCTGGTTGTTTATCTACCACACCTGTATTAATGTTTCCGCTTAATACAGTTATAGCATGGTATAAAACATATAATGAACAATTGGAATATGACTAATAAACTATCTTTATTAAGTGCCTCTAGGGCATATTCCCTTCATAGCATCCTCAGGATCACCAAACCATTTCATTGTACTAATTACAACTCTTTCTTAATGATACAATTAAGAAACATGGTTTCCTTATCCATCTATCAATTTCTCAATTTGAAATTATAGTAATTGCTAAACGACCCCGAATAGATTTAGGCTTCGCCACTTGAGACAAAATCTTGTTGTGGTCAACTTTTGAATCTGTCGGAACTGTTTCACGACAAATCGATCCTTATCAGCGTCTATTCTCTCATAAAATTCCATATTCTATTAACAGCCTAGATGCCATCAAGAATATCTCCCAAGTCATTACCTGGTAATCGTACATGGATTTTATCTCGGATCATATATGACTCATAGCCATTTCATGGACTTAGGTCTACCATCTCTTCTTCGTAGTTCGTAGGTCTGTCATATGCCATTAACATGACCTTCATAACAAGATTGTCGTACCACACAGTGTGGAACACAACCTCGTACGCCTACGTTCTTAGTATGAGCTCAGAGCATCATGATCTTTATCATCACCTTCTTTCCAGTTGAGGAGCATAACACCGGAAACACTTTCCGATGCGCCACTCTGATGTCTGGAGAGGAAGTTCATTAACTTCGTCTTGCTCTACTTCCTTTCCCACTTATACCCTTGGACAAGAAGCTATTTCTTTTGCAAGGTATATTCCGGCAACGTTTTTGCCTATGTCGTGAGACATGTACCCAACTAATTCTTTAGGTATGGTACACTACAAAGATTTATCCATTTTAGGTTTGATCACATCAAAACACTAAATTGCTGAAACGACAATCCAGGCTAAAAGCCATGCCATCACTCATATGGTATTGTCTCCATGGATTTAAATGGTTTCCCTATTATCTAACGTGAATGTTATGTTTCTACCATATGACTCCAATGATCACAATAATTCGATAAGAGATTTATTTACCACACACTATCCGATAGGGTGTGATTACGACGTCCTAACATACCATAACACTATGGTGTTCCATGCGACGTAATTTGTGGAACTCTTCTCACAAGTCTTCCAATGATATGCCAACATTATAACTCAAATCTTTATTCCTCGATCTGTATTGTAGAAATTTGATTTTCTTGTTAAATTTATTTCCTACTTCATTCTGAACTTGTTTGATCGAATCAAAATTTCCAGATTAACATTCCCTAAGTGGATATCCATATATCTACTCGGAATATTCATGAAGTCTATGAAATAAAGACCACTACAAGAAATATGCTAACTTATGACCCCCTAAATTGGTCACTGAATGGTCATATAATATCATTTGTGACCTTTTTATGACCAAAAACAGTTGGTCAAAAGCTGGCAGTCACTAACGATGCTACGTGACCTTTTTTGTGCATTCGCCATAGACGCTTATGACCAAAATAAAAGGTCACATATGTTATGATCAATTATTTGGTCACAGACCATCTGGATTGGCCACGTCAGATCCAACGTGGCAAAGCTGACGTGGCAAAATTGTGACCAAATAAATTGGTCATATAGCAAAATCAGCCCAATCCAGTTCTATGTTTTATATGGGCTGAGCCCAACAATTTGGACTATCAGTTCTGGCCAGTTACATGGGCCAAGCTCAATATTTAGGCCATTATATTTTTTGGGCCGAATCCTATGTTTTTCTCTTCCAGATGGGTCCCACTTGTCAGTTTCTGGTCAAACGGACCCACTTGTCAGGTTCTGGTCAAGACGATTGGATGGGTCCACTTGTCAGTTTCTGGTCAAAGGGTCCCACTTGTCAGGTTCCGGTCAACAGGTCCCACTTGTCAGGATCTGGTCAACAGTACCCACACATCAGGTTTTGGTCAATAAGTCCCACATACCAGGTTGTGATGTATGATTCTTAGTAGCTTAAGTACATAAACAATATTCAAAATGCTGATTATAACATCATCTAATCTCATCTGTGAATATATCATGTTACAGGTTCATATCACATCCAAAAAAAATGCTCAAAAGATCAGAGCATAGCATAAGTTCCCATGTACTAGCTCCCGGCATAAAATGCTCAAGTTCCCAGCACAGTATGCTCAAAATTTCTAGCACAAAAACACCAGCAGATAACTTAACTAGAAAGACACATCAGACAGCTCTAGCTCCAAACAGTGTGACCAGCGCTGCGACCTTCTCTTCTTGTTCCCGAGACTGCTTGCGCAGCATCTCGAACTCCTTGGCACGTGAGGCTTCAGCTTCTTCTGCCTGCTTCCGTATTGCGGCCACCTCTTCTCGCATAGCTTTGCTTTCCATCTCCGACCTCACAAGTTTGTCCTCAAGTTCACGCACCTGAGCAACTACAGCGACACTTGATCTCACATTCTTGCTCCTGGATGAGCTTGACTCCAGTCCAACATTCATCATGAATGTGGTGGACGGGCACATCTCCTTCAGAACTTCAGCAACTATCTCAGCTTCAGTTTTGTGTTCTTCGCCATCGGGTACCGGTTCATCCCTCCTCTTCTCCATCTCAGCCTGGCAGCACATGAAGATGACATTACTATGAGAATTCAGTTTCATGCTATGGAAATACAACATGGAAAACAATTCACAGCAGAGAGTTCAATATCTAGTCTGAAGCAAGCAAAAGGCACTAGAAAGCATTAAAATGGAAACAACAGGTTGATATAATATGCAAACCACAAAAGCACTTACTATGGCAGTCTTAACAGGCTCCGACAAACCATCCTTCTTGCTCCAGTGGGTGACCCTGAACATGTCAATGGCGGACAGATCTTGAACCTTTCGCTCCTCCTTCTGAAATTTTATTTAAGGGGAATGAATATGTTATGCAACCAGAATAGAAGAGTAAGCTCTGCAGAAAATATTACTTAGGCCTTAAGAATAAACAAGTTTGTTCTTACAGCTGCATAGATATGATCAGGGTAAGACCTTGAACCAGATTTCTGCTGAAACTGAACCTTTTTTCTACTTTCGATGGCAGCCAGACAAGTTTCCTACAAAATCACAAACTGTTACCTAGTGCACACAACTATGAAGTATAAGCCTGATGTTTAGAAAGATTATAAACTAACAACAAAAGACATTGTTGCAAGCAACTACATGTAAACAAAATGCAGTTACATCAAAACCAATACAGACCTTGTGTCTCGGAGTCGACCACATATTCACCAGCGCCTGCCATTCAGGATCAGTCACATATGGCACCGGCGACTTGACACTGACTTTATTAGCTGGTATGGGGTCGAAGAACTCCTTCTTGAGACGGTGTCGTCTGTTCTTGGACACTTTCTGCAGCATATCAATGCAAGCCTGCTGAACGGTCACCGACTCGGTGTCCATATCAAAATTCATCTACAAAGACAGCAAACATGGCAAGTATAAGACTAGTGATCATGTGACAAGTGAAACAGAAAGAAAAAACACATTCAGCTAGTAAACAAGTAACTTACAGCCACTTTTCCGATGTAGTTTTTCATTATTGTCTTGTCTTTCTTGTACTCCTTGAAGTGTGGTAGAACCGGCGTGTGGCTTCTAGCAATGAGACCACCCTCTGTAGCAAGCTTTGCAGCCAACACAGGCTTCTCGGGACGCTTCATCCCCTCAGGAATTTGGATCGACACCTTGTTACCCAGCGACTTTGTCATCCTCTCAAGCCCCGAGCCCCTTCTTTTGTTTTCCTTTGCGACGATAGCTGTCTCTGAAAATGAAAGTGACCACATGAATAAGAAGAAAAGCATACAAAATAAGAAATATTTCTGCCAAACAGGCACACATAGATGCATTGCTTACATTTAGGAGTAGTAAAAGAGAAGATTACTAGATGAACTTGCCTTCATTATCCATAAAGGGCTGGTGGTCTTGACTCGGTACAATGGGGCTGTGGTCCTTACGGACAGTGCTTGCTTCTTCCATAGGCTGAGATGTGTCATCCATTTGCAGCGAGCTGCCTTGATCCCTCTGCAGCGAGCTTTCGCGATGGTTGGTTAGAGAAATCGCATTGGCTTTTTGCCTTGTTACTCTGGTAGCACCAGCATCATCAGGTTCGAGCATTCTCTTCGATGCTCCTGGAGGTGGTGCCATCACCCTACCCGGAGCCATTTGAGCAGATGTTGGTGATCTGCTCTTCCTCTTGCTTGTCTTCTTTACACCAGGCTTCTTCCTCCTAGAAACCTTTTGGTCCTCGTATAAACATCAAGAAGAGCAGCAATAGATCACAAGTGAAGAAATATGTGTGAGCACAGCATGAAGTACGAAACATTCAGATTTCAGATGTAGGTGCTGTAAATAGTAGCAATCAATAGCTAAATTTAATAGTTGAATGGAGTAAGCAATCAATGGCTAGATGAAATAGCTAAACAGTAGCAGGTATTAGAGAATTAAGCAATCAAATACATGGCAGGGATGATGAAATCATTTAACTTTCTAAACAGTAGCAATGAATAGCTAAATGAAATAGCAAGATCAATAGCAATCAATATATGATAGCATCATTAGATCACAAAACAACACTCTATACATGACAGCATCACTGCAACAAAGTACTCCGACACCTCCCAAAACATGTTAGAATTTGAACCTTAAAAGTCCTCTCCACTACATTGTCGTCAACTTCCTCTCCCTCCATAGCTTGGTCTTCTCTAGGATCGTAGTCTGAATTGTCTCCTTGTGTTGCAGATGCTGCGTCATTGTTCGTGACCCCACTAACTTCTGGAGCTTCATTCATCTTTCTAAGCATCATCATAGTTGCTCCGATGCCAATAGCTTGCAGTCTCTGATTGTTCCTCATCATTTTTCTTGCCCTATCCTTCTCATACTCGGTGAGAGGTGCCTCTTTAGAAAATACCAAAATGTGACCATTAGATGCATGCTGACATGCATGGAGAAGCACGACAACAGAAGCAACTAAGGTATGCTAGCAGGTTTCATTTCATTTAATAGTAGTAGAATAACTGCCAATTAAACTGAACCATTCCATTTCAGCTACCAGCTTACAGGCAAAAATTAAACATACTTATTCAGATTACAACAACACAGTTCACGAGGAAACACAAAAGAGTTTGTGTTTCATTTCATTGAACAGGAAGACAACAGGGGTAACCCCTCTAGGAAGGAGGGACACACACATTTCACATAGCACATTTACACATATACATAGATAAAACTGACAATGTAAGGACAAGGAGGAAGTTTATACCAATAAACCGATCCTTCTTTGCCATCCTAGTCATGGATGTTCTCGAGGTGGGCCGACCGGTGCTAATTATGCTAGTGATGTCCGGTTGCCCTAATAGCTTGCAACATAGAATAAAAAGAATTAGATAGACAGGGATAAAGCAATTATATGGTACACACTTAATAGACAAAGCAACAGTTTAACCATGCTAGTCAGATACAATGGCAGATTGCACAGAATTTATGCATATCAACCATCCATGCAACTGGTGGCTAATGTACAAACAATAAAGGACATAACATGATCCAGCATGCGCATAAAGGTATAGCAAGGCATCAACAATGATGCATGTGAAGAAAACTTGTTATAACAGCAGTCCAGTGATGCAAATAATTTAATTAAGTGGCCTAACAAGATGGAGTTACTACACTGATCACCAATTCTAAGGCAAATGCTCTCCACTAAACAAGCATGCATGAAATAAGGCTTCTCCAATAAACAAACACCATGCATATACACAGGCAGAGGCTTCTCCACTAAACAACCCACCTCTTTATCTCACTACTTCCCGTTCAACTTGTGAAATCCCTCACCACTTCTCTGCAAGGAACAAGTGGTTAGACAGCAGTACCACAATGAAGTGAAGTAACTGAAATAGCAACCAAGATAGCATGTACAAGAAAATTTCGTGCTCCACCAAGATAACAGTAGCAGGTACAAGATATCAGGTACAAGATAGCAGGTACTAGATATGCAACATAGAGGGCAACCAGGACAGCATGTAAAACCCTAGATATGTAAATCCTAGCAGAGGCAGAGCCAAACCCTAGATGAACGTAGCCAGACCCATGTAAATCCTAGCTGGGCCAGAGCCAAACCTTATCCGAGCCATGTAAAACCTAGCTGAGCCAAACCCTATACGAGGGTGAAGAGTTGGCAGTCCAGTCAGACAGCAGAGGAGAGGCTCTATCCCTAGCCGTGCGCGCGCGGCGACAGCAACAGCAGAGGAGAGGCTCACCGCAGCCACAGACAGAACCAGACACGGCAGAGGAGAAGTGAGGGAAAAACCTGTGGTAGCCGGAGGAGAGCTGGTGGGGACGCTGCAGCTGACGGCGAACTCGGCGTCGAGGAAGAACTCCTTCGCGACGGCGAACTCGGCGTCGAGGAAGAACTCCTGCGTTCCAGGCGGTAGCGCTTCAGCGCCGACGACGACTACGTACTACTTACCGCATCCCCACGCTCTGCTCCGAACGGCAGCGGCGTTCTGGACGGCAGCGGCGTTCCGGTGAGAGAGGAGATTTCGGGATTTGGATCTGAGGAGATTTGGGGATTTGGATCTGAGGAGAGGACAAGGGGTAGGTGGGATACGGCGGGGGTTTGACCAAGATAACATTGTCTTTTTTTCTTCTTTTTATGGCTATTTTGGTAACTACAGCAATTCTAATAAGGCAGGCGGGAGGGAATTTCGGAAGCAATTTTGGGTTGGCGCCCAAATAATTGGGGATTGGCGCCAGGACTTTCTAAAGTAGGACAATTTGGAAAATAAATATGCCTTTTGTTGTCCAAAGTAAATAAATATACTTAAATGGGATTTGATTTAGGATTCTAGTGTCGAACTATGTGTAGCTAAACGTGTATTGATTGAAATACATAACAGAACATGGTATACTAAATAGTACATGAAATTCAAAAATATGGTCATTTGAAAATCTAGTCGAAGTTGTCGTCGTGTCTAGTGGTGGAATCGTGCTGATATTTTGATGTATCTATGATGAAATGGATAGTTGTGAACCTAAAAGTGAAAATTAGAAAAAATAAAGGGCGATCTATGTGGGAGCTGCAGTTCAAATTCTAGCCGTTTCCAGCTGAATCGACAGAAACCCGTGTAAAACGCCAAAAATAGGTAGAAAGCTCGAAAATGCGTGCTTTTTGGTGACCGTCCATGGAATGATGTCCACTTTGAGGGAAAAATGTGGCGGTGTCATTTCGGGTGATATTACGGGTAGATGCTTCACAAAAAACACTACTTTTGCGCCTAAAAAATAAGAAGTGGATTTTTTTGTGAAACATGTCAAAATATTTGTTCGGCAACATTGTTTGCCATCCCAATATACACACATGTGCCAAATATGGGCATGTTTGAGCAAACTATGTCATGAATGTACCCAAAACATTGCTTGTTTGTCTTGAAAGCTATGAATGTTCTTTGGTGATACCAAATTTCAGTGAACACTTTTTCGCTAAAACTTCTGTGTTGCAAGTTTATATTTTTTTCTAGTAACTAGGTCACATATAATGACGCTACGCGAAGGTTTGGCGCTGTTTTGATTTTTTTTTAATTTTGTATGGTCATTTGAAAATCTAGTCGAAGTTGTCGTCGTGACCGTTCGTGTCTAGTGGTGGAATCGTGCGGATATTTTGATGTATCTATGATGAAATGGATAGTTGTGAACCTAAAAGTAAAAATTAGAAAAAATAAAGGGCGATCTATGTAGGAGCTGCAGTTCAAATTCTAGCCGTTTCCAACTGAATCGGCAGAAACCCGTGTAAAACGCCAAAAATAGGTAGAAAGCTTGAAAATGCGTGCTTTTTGGTGACCGTCCAGGGAATGATGTCCACTTTGAGGGAAAAATGTGGCGGTGTCATTTCGGGTGATATTACGGGTAGATGCTTCACAAAAAACACTACTTTTGCGCCTAAAAAATAAGAAGTGGATTTTTTTGTGAAACATGTCAAAATATTTGTTCGGCAACATTGTTTGCCATCCCAATATACACACATGTGCCAAATATGGGCATGTTTGAGCAAACTATGTCATGAATGTACCCAAAACATTGCTTGTTTGTCTTGAAAGCTATGAATGTTCTTTGGTGATACCAAATTTCTGTGAACACTTTTTCGCTAAAACTTCTGTGTTGCAAGTTTATATTTTTTTCTGGTAACTAGGTCATATATAATGACGCTACGCGAAGGTCTGGCGCTGTTTTGATTTTTTTTTTAATTTTGTATGGTCATTTGAAAATCTAGTCGAAGTTGTCGTCGTGACCGTTCGTGTCTAATGGTGGAATCGTGCGGATATTTTGATGTATCTATGATGAAATGGATAGTTGTGAACCTAAAAGTGAAAATTAGAAAAAATAAAGGGCGATCTATGTAGGAGCTGCCGTTCAAATTCTAGCCGTTTCCAACTGAATCGGCAGAAACCCGTGTAAAACGCCAAAAATAGGTAGAAAGCTCGAAAATGCGTGCTTTTTGGTGACCGTCCATGGAATGATGTCCACTTTGAGGAAAAATGTGGCGGTGTCATTTCGGGTGATATTACGGGTAGATGCTTCACAAAAAACACTACTTTTAGCGCCTAAAAAATAAGAAGTGGATTTTTTTGAAATACAAATTATTTTGAATCAACTCGGGTCCATGCCTACAATCTGGTCCCACACGTCAGTGCCCTTTGGAGTGCACGAAAAGACGCCCAGCTCCCCACTCTTCAGTTCCCCACTTCCCCTGCCTCTCTTCAGTTCCCCGCTTCCCCTTCTTCTCTTCAGTTCCCCGCCGAGCGTCGTCGCTGACGGAGAGCAGTAAGAGCCCGCCGAGCGCCGCCGCTGACGGAGAGCGCACCCCGCCGCCGCCGTCGTCTCCGCGATCCAGCCCGCCAGCCGCCGGTAAGCGCACCCCTTCCGCGATCTGTTCCGTCGTCCCGCTCTGTTCTCCCCGCCAGCCTCGGCGTCGCGCGGCCTGCCGCTGTCTGCCTGCGCGGGGAAGAACTCCCGCCGCAGCTCGCGCGTGCGTGGCCTGCCGCTGTCGAGCCATGTAAAGACCCAGCTCGCTCGTGCGTGGCCTGCCGCTGTCGAGCCAAACCCTAGATCAACAAAAGCCAAACCCTAGATTGGATTTACATTCTGATTGGATTCTGTGGTTGTCATGGTTAATGCTGTGGTTTACATTCTGATTGGATTTGTCTCGGTCGAGTGAGTGAATTGGAACACATGTTTGCACTAGCTGTACTTTGCTCTCAATAGTCAGATTACATGTCAATTTAGCTGTAAATTCCTTCACTGTTATTTTACATTTTGTTTATCCGAGAAGCACATTGTGGCAGGATCTGATTATGCTTCATGCTTCATGTTTATTAGTAATTGTTGGTATGATTCACAGCTAATGGTACTGTTTGTTTGTAGGCGATGGACAATTCTCTGGTCATCGAGCTTAGCTCGGATGGCGAAGCTGTTGTTGCTGCGGAGAAAGCGGCTAAGGCTGCTGCTAGGAAGGCTAAGGCTAAGCGGCGCGCTAGGAAAGCTGCTGCAAGGGAAGCGGCTGCTGTAAGAGAAGCAGCTGCTGCAAGGGAAGCCAACAGGATCATTATGAAACGAGGTAAAGAAAAATAGAGGCTACTCCATATTAGTATTGTTGCTGTAACTTTATCACAGGATGTATTACTTTATCACAGGTCCCAAGACAAATGGAGGTGCTTGCAGCTTTGATAAGTGTTGCATCTTTGGCAACAATGTTGCTCTGAAACACAAACAAGTTCAGTTCTTGAAGAAAATTGCAGCAAAACGACCCTCGATGCCGCCCTATATGTGCACCATGCAGCTATCTAACACCATGGAGCCAAAAGCTAAGATGGTAAACAAGTTATGGATGATCTTGACCTCTTACATCAATTTGCATGAAGTACATGGATGATTTTGACCTCTTACTTTAATTTGCATGCAGTATTTCCCAAAGAAGTTCAGCAATGCCTACATCAAGAAGTACATGGAGTTGCCCTGCAAGTTGAAGGTCTACTGCCCCGGCTATGTGCCCATACTGGTCAATATCCTTATGGGTAAAGGCAAGGGTAAAGGTGTTAAGCTAACAACCAACTGGTGCCAGGTTGTGGAGTTGAGTGAGATGCATCCAAACGATGTCTTCGTGTTCCGCTTCCGCCGCAGTCAGTCCGAGGGACTTAAGTTGATCGTCGAAAAGGTCAATTAGTTAGATGTTGGTGCTAGTCAGTCCTATATTTTGGTGCTAGTTAGATGTTGCTGGTTGAACATGTCTGGTTGCTGGTTGTCCTGAACATGTCCTGAATGTACTCTGGTTGCTTTTGGTTGTTGGATGAAATCTGGTCCCTGATGTACTCTCTCAGGTTGCTTTTGGTTATGAACCAAGTTATGAACCATTGAACCAAGCTATGTCATGATCTGTTATGAAATGGAATTTGCTATGAAATGATCTGTTATGAAATGGAATTTGCTATGAAATGATCTGTTATGAAATGGAAATGTTGTTCTTTTCAAAAATACACACAGAGCATGTATATATATAAAATATGGTAAACACCACAACCAACATGATCACTTCTCTAACGTAATGGCAATGTAGTCTGTTCTTTAACCAGGAGGTTCTGGGTTCGAGTCCCAGACTCAAACATTTTTTATGCAATTTATATCTCAAGTTATATACATAAGTGATAGACAAGATCACTTCTATATCTCAAAAGACCATCATTCATCCATTAAAAATACATCAGGCCATCAAAAGACCACATTCATTCATACATCCATTAGCAATACAAGCATCAGACCATTAGCAATACAAGCACAAAATCTGCATCAGTTTTGGAGACTACTGTACCACTACAAGCATCAGGCCATTAGCAATACAAGCATCAGACTACATGACCACATGAACCACTACAAGCATCATGACCAAATGCATCACTTTTGGAGACCACTTTGCACCAGACCACTACAAGCATCAGGCCATCAAATGCTTCAGTTTTGGAGACCAATTTGCATCAGACCTGCAAGAACATAGAATATAATGCATCACTTGAAGTTAATGGATAACTAGTTCTAATGTAGGCTGAGAAGAAATAAACAAGGAAAATATAATATACCTTCATGTCCATATTTCTGCTACTCATCGTCATCGATACGAAAGCGGGGAACTCGCTGCCCAGTCTCGTTTTCCTCATCGTCACTACAATATTGCAGGGTTGTATGATCCATCGCCTCTCCTTCATCTTCACCATCCAAAACCACCTTTCCTTTATTCTTAATGTCTCTTACAACCGCAGCATCAACACGCACACTGTCCCGCTGCAGCCTGGTTTGCACAGTGCCTTCATTTTCTTGCAGTGGAACTTCAGTAGCATTTTCATCCTGATATGTTAGTCCTCCACCACCAGGACCCCTTTCAGTTTCAGTCACACTCCACAAGTGCCTATGTTGGAAATGTTGCACAACACGCCAATTTCCACACAATCTAGTGTCTGGCACGTAAAACACCTTTCTTGCTTGTGAGGATAGAATAAAAGGATCATTCTTATACCAATATCTTGCTGTGTTGACACTTTTGAAGTGTCCATCATCTCTCAGTCCCGTCTTCTTCTTGCCACCGAGATCAAACCAGTCACAACGAAAGAGGACAACCGAGCGATGGATGCCTCCGCTGGAGTTGTATTGCAGCTCGATGACGCTTCTCAGCTGACCATAGAAGTCAATGTCCTCACCATCATGGTTTCCCTCCGTGACGATTCCACTGTTCTGTGTCTTTCTATGCTTCTCGCGGTCAATGCTGTGGTACCGAACACCGTCTACAATACATGCTGAATACAATCTCACTCGCGCATCCGGCTGGCATGCCAAAGCGAAGAGATCATCACTAACCTTCTTCTCCTCATGCAATTTCCCAATCTGCACATATAAACCAGGGTCCTGGTGGTCATCACTAACCTTCTTCTCCTCACTAAATGATGTGGCAGTGGATTACATGGCTAAAGATCTCACCTTAGTTTTAAACCAACCAGCAAATTCCTTGGCGAGCCTCTTATCAACTTGGATGCGGCTTTCTTCCTGATTAATCTCTTCTTTGCACATCCTGCCATGCCAAGAAAAATAGTGAGTGCAAACATCAGGGAACAACCCAAAGATAATAAAATAACGAGTACACAAGATAACTTACTCTATGTATGGTAAAACCTTACTGCAGCTGGCAAGGACAAAATATACCATCTTGTCATAGTCATCACCGGCGGGCATGTATTGTGACCCTCCGAGAAACTTCACACCATGCTTGAAAACAGACACATCACCATGGTGCGAGTCAGCCTCCGCGAAAGTTCTGCCTGGCCGATTCCATCTCGTGTCCATATCATCAAAGTACCTCGAGCAGAAAGTGAGGCACTCATCGACAACATACGCCTCGGCAATCGATCCTTCAGGCCTAGCCGTGTTCCGCACGGAGCGCTTACATGTAAGCAGCCTTCTTTCAACCGGGAACATCCAACCGTATTGCACCGGCCCCCTAAGCATCGCCTCTTTTGGTAAATGGACACATAAATGGACCATCACGGTGAAGAAAGCCGGAGGAAAAATCTTCTCGAGCTTGCAAAGAATTATTGGGATTTCTTTGTCAAGTCTTTCTAGAACCGATAACTTGAGTGTCTTGCAGCACAATTCTCTAAAGAAATTTCCCAGCTCGGCAACCACTTCATATATATCATTATGCATAATTCCTCGAAGCCCCGCCGGTAAAATTCTTTGAAGGAGAATGTGACAGTCATGTGTTTTCAGTCCTTGGAGCTTGCATCCATCAGGAGAGATACACTTCTCTAGGCTAGATGCATAACCATCTGGAAACCTCACCGCTCTTATGAACTCACAGAAGGCAATTTTTTCTTCTTTACTCATTGTATACCAAGCAACCGGCATTAGAAACGAGTCTTCGCCTTTAATAGGCTTTAGGTGCAATTCTTTCCTTATTCCCATATCTTCCAAGTCAAGCCTTGCATTCACTGTGTCCTTCGACTTTCCTTCAATGGTCATGAATGTCCCAAGGAAATTGTCGAAGACATTTTTCTCGATGTGCATTACATCAAGATTGTGCCTCAGCTTTAGACCAGACCAGTATGGTAGGTCCCACAAACAGGATCTTCGGTCCCAACATTGACCTTCCTCACGCTTTCTCTTCTTTTCGAGCTTTCCTGGTGTCACATCTTTGACCTTATCAAGTTGTTGTTCGAGCTCTTCTTTAGTGAACTCCATTGGCTCATCGCGAGTTTCAATCTCACCATCAAACTCTTTGCTTTTACGCCACTGATGGTTCTTATCAAGGAATCGGCGGTGCCCAATAAAGCATATCTTGTTTCTTATCCTCCTAGAGCAAGGTTCTTTGTCACACCGCACACAAGCCTGATAGCCCGCTGTAATCCTCCCTGACAAAGTGTGCAACGCCGGGAAATCATGAATGCACCAAATGACTGCAGCACGCAGACAAAACTTCTGGTTGGGAGTCAAGACATCATGTGTAAGTACTCCGGTCCACAGCTCGAGCAATTCATCCACGAGAGGCTCCATAAAGACGTCAAAATCTTTTCCTGGAGACTCAGGACCCGGGATAAGCAAGGACATCATAAAGTTAGACTGATCCATGCATGCCCATGGTGGCATGTTGTACAGCACAACAAAGACGGGCCACATGCTATATGAAGTGCTCTGGTTCCCAAACGGATTAAACCCATCAGTGGCAAGGCCGAGTCTGATATTCCTTGGATCTGCTGCAAATTCTTTGTGTTCCTTGTCAAATTCTTTCCATGCCTTTCCATCGGATGGATGGCTCAGCTCATCCTCCACAGGTTGCCGCTTGAGCTTGTGCCACCGTACCTCCTCTGATGTTTTCTCCGAGAGAAACATCCGCTGCAGTCTTGGTTTCAAAGGAAAATGCCTCAATACCTTCGCCGGTATCGACTTCTTCCCATCAGCATCTTTCCATCGAGAAGCATTGCATTTCGGGCAGTTGTCATACTTGAGATACTCCTTCCGATACAAGACACAATTATTTGGGCAGACATGTATAGAGACATATCCAAGCCCCAACTTGCGGATTATGCGCAACGCTTCATCGTAATCCTTTGGAACACCGCTACCAGGGAACTGCAAGGTCAACAGTCCGAGTATTGCATTGAATGCAACATTGCTAATCCGGTAGAAATACTTGACATGAAGTAACTTCACGGTGAAGATAAATCTTGAAAATTTACCCCCTTCAACAGCTGCGCGCTTCGCCTCCTCTAAGACCTCGGCAAATATTGACTTCTGTCCATCAACATAGTCTTCAGAATTGTACAGATCCCTCAACAGTTCAGGTATCCTATCGTCCTCAAATCCATCCTCTTCCTCCAAACCAGCATTCTCTTGCAAAACTTGTTCCAAAAATTCAACTCCATCATCACTACCATGGTGTGGCCCTGGATCAGCTTCAGTGTGTTGAGGTTGTGCCTGCAATGGTTCTCCATGATGGATCCACCTATCATAGGTGCTGGCCATTCCATTTTGAAGCAAATGGTCTTCTACCCTTCCTTGAGTTTGTTCTTTACGGTTGAGGCATTGGCAGCATGGACAAAGAATGCGGTCAGTTTGTGCAAAATTTCTGCGAACACATTGCATGAACTCTTCCACACCCTGAATGTGTTCGCCGGAAAGCTTTCTAACACCCTTGGTAATCCACCTTCTGTCCATCTGAAAAACATAACACAATGTCAGAACTTAGGCTGCAGAAAAACAGAAATCTTAGCACAAAGAATTTGACAAAACAACAACTTTTACTGCACATCAACAAGGCCACACAATTAAACAACAAGCCGCACATCCAAATCTGCCGAACAACTAAACAAGGTGCACCATTGCTCTGTTTACCTAATCACTAAACAACTTTTTTGACCCTACTTCATGTGCAACCATGGATGGAGATCTACCGTGAACATAGCAACCGTGGCTGACTGTATGGAGATCTACCGTGGATGGAGTTCTACCGTGGATGGCTGTGGAGCTCTACCATGGAGGAAGACAGAGAGAGAGGAGAGGGGTGCTTACCTCTCACGGCGCGGATAAAAGAACGAGAGAGGAGAGGCGCTCCTCAGGTCAGCCGCCCAGCCCCCTCGCAGGCTCGCCAACGTCCATGCCGCCGCCCAGCGCCCTCGCCGGTGAACACCGCCTCTGCCCCACTCCCCTCCGCCGGTGAACACCGCCTATACCCCACTCCCCTCCGCCGGTGAACGCCGCTCAATTCCCCTCCGCCGGTGAACGCCGCTCAATTCCCCTCCGCCGGAAGTGACTGAAACTGAAACTAGACGAGTCCCAGATTCAGATTTGGTGCGTGTTTTGAACCAAGATGCGAAATAAGTATATATAAACTAGTTGCATTACAGTTTCGAAAACTCCTCGGTAGCACAGCGGTAGCGAGCGTGAGTCTACGGCGTCAGCGTCGTGAGTTCGAATTCACGCTAGCGCAAACGCGCACCTTTTGCATAATTTTATTTCGCCCGCGTAGTATAAGGAAAGTATAATAAAAATAGTTTCTCTTTGAAAGCATGAACAGAAACACAGCTCAGTGGTAGCGAGTCCAAGTGTACCACCGTGAGGTTGCTAGTTCGACTCCCCGTTCGCCCCATTTTTGCGGAATAATCCGCCGGGTCCCACTTGTCAGTTGAAGAGTTGGCAGTCTAGTCAGACGACACATAGACAAAAAAGACACCACAACACTTCCACATAAGCCATGCTGCTGAGTTGGCTATCTACTAATGGTCCATGACCCTTCAAATTGGTCAAAAACAGGGTCATATGACACTGCGGTCTAGTTCATGACCAATTGAGCATGACCTTTCTAAGAAAATTGGTCATGATGTAGTGTGGTCTACACCCTCCAAAGCAGCTTGTGACCAACTAGTTTAAAATGGTCATAGGTCTATGACCAATTTTTTTAAAGTCACTGACAAATGGTCATTAGTTGACATATTTCTTGTAGTGGACTTCCACTATACGTTAAAGTACTTCATTGATTCACATACACGCATATGCATGATTCTCAATAAGTTATACTCAAAACGTTCAGTGAAGTTTACGAAATAAAGGTTTCCACTACACGTCAATTACTTCATTGATCCACATACATCTATATGCATGATTATCAATAAGTCATATGACCGCTTTCCGAAAACGGTGTCTTAGTTATCTTGCAAGTGTCAAAAGATCAAATCTAAAGACTTGTAGATCCATCCGTATGGAGCTTGTTCATTGACTATAACATTGACATGACTTAAACGGTAGTGCCACACGAATGTGGTGTCTTTATTAAGTTTGTATCCTTTGGCATTAATATTATGAATGTGGGAGCTCTACCATCTAAATTCAAATCGGCTTATGATCATTACTTCATAAATATAGGACAACGATTTTGTCACTAACATATATGAACAATTGTCTTGCTAGAGAAGACACACTTATAACGATCATACTAACAGGCGATCATAAAAGAATTTATTCAAATGGTAGATCTAGAGGGAGAGTGTCTATGGCCATCACAACATTTTGTCTGCCATCATCAACACACATTGTCGCCTCATCCTTCCAAGCTACTCAAGCAGTAAATTTGGTTTTCATAAAACATGACTAGTATCAAAAACTTGGTCACTACTGCGAGTACTTGCTTAGGTAAAACATTCATAACGTGTATATCATATATACACCATCATCATTGATGACTTCCCGGCGATCTGTTTCATCTTCTTGATTCTTCCAACGCAATCAAGAACCATGAAGTTGAACGATTCCCCTTGCATGACATAGTCTATGACAAAACATTTGCATCTGGCAACGTTGCCTGTCATCCAGTGATTGAGCTGAGCGAGGCGTCTCAATGTCATCAAGTATGACCAATGTCGTCGAGTATGACCAGTGTCATCAAGTATGACTGCCACGTGCTCCTTCAATGTGTGTATTCTCTTCCATCTTGGTTGAGAAGAAAAACAGTCAACATACTGTTAAACTTCATCAACCCAACTTTAGGTGTATCCCGAGTTTAGCGATCATCTCATATGTTCGCGATCTAACAACTCGTACCCACCGTCAGTGCTCTATGGCAGAGATCACAGCATACACTGGACTATGATGATATTATCCGCATAAAAACTTGATAATCCAAATTATCCTTTTGTTAGCGGAATCTCCGGGTTTATCTCCTAGCGGGTATTGTATCACAAAAAGCTAATGGTTTAAACAAGGAGTATTCTCAAGCTAAAGTATAAAACTATGAAGTTTGGACCCAACGTTTTAAGTTTCTCAATCACAGGATTGCGCCTAATTTTTAAAAAAGGCTATTACACTGGTTAATATCTACAAAGGTTTTGCAAAACATAAAGACTTTGTTCATTATAAAATAGGGTTCAAGTTTGAATAAAATAAAACTACCAGAACTCCCACTCAAAACGAGTATCCCTCTAATCGTTTTAGTGATTACACGATCCTCATCCATTATGCAACCCCTCATCGTCAGAGCCGGCAACATAACTTCAAAGGTAGACATCGACATGTCAATCACAACAACTTTGTGACTCATGCTTAACCTTTCGGTCACCTTGTTCCGAGGCCATGTCTGTACATGCTAGGCTCGCCATAATAACCTTCAACGTAAACGCGCGTGCAACATGGCTTACACCCACTGTATGCGAACGACGATATGTCTGAGACCCGATCGTCACGACCTGTCTCATAACGTAGAACTTTCTTGGTGGTGCACGTCGAAGGGAGAACACAAATGGTATTTTGGAGGGATCATCTTATATTACTACCGCCGTGTAACTAATATATACTATATATATACACACAATATAAGATGCACACAAAACATCAAAATGTAATGCGACGTGACATGGTCCTTGCGACGATGGTCTCCTTCGCGCCCACAGTTTATAAACAATTTAATAAACCTACCTTGACCATATCACATTGCCCCTGCAAAATAAAGTTAGACGCTTCTACTTTATCTTTTGCATATTTTACGTGGTTTGGGGCTGTCGTAAATAGAACCGCTTCATACCTACGAACCTATGACCACAACAACAATCAAATAATTGCATATTCGGGCCCTCCATTGAAAATGCAAAGCCAACTAAAGAGAGAGAGACAGACACCCGCCATCCACATATACGGTACCAGCCGTATGTCAGTAGTGGAACCAGTCTCGCGTAAGCGTACGCGTAAAGTCGGTCCGGGCCGCTTCATCAACTCAATGCTGCCGACATTGCAAGTGCACGCGAGTGTGTAGCAAATAAAAGAACGATGTCCCCGTGATAAACATGGGTGCAACTAGCGTACAGCTATATCTACGCATAGATCGGCTCTGATACCACTGAAGGGGATCGCAGGCAGAAAACAAAAAATTTCCTAACAGCGATAACCTTAAACTAGCCAGAATCTATACTATGCAGATATAATAGTACGAAGGGGGGGGGTCGGTATACATACCCTTGTAGACCGAAAAGCAGGGATTACGCTCCCGCACAAGCGTTGCTGACGTAGACGCCGTAGCCGACCTCAAGGTCGCGGAGAACTTGGCGCGATGAAGAAGACGATGTCGTGGCGATGTCGATGAAACCGACGACGACCTCGAGGCCGTGTAGAGGAAGCAGACCTCCAGCACCACTAGCGTGGCACCTCGCAGGGCGTTACACACGTACGGTGAAGCCGACTTCCTCCGGGCCCGATCCAGGGACGAGCAGCGAAAGACTGGGACCGGAAGACCAGCAACACGGCGGTGTGCGTATGGTGGAGAAAACTTATCCTCGGCGCAACTCCAAACTAGGGAGTCACGGGATCCAAGGAGAGAGAGAGAGAGAATTGGTGTGTGGAGAGGGGCTCTCTCCCCCTCTATATATAGGAGAAAAGGGGCACCCCACCTTGCTAACCAGGCAAGGTGGGACTAAACCCCAGCCGCCGGCCCTCACATGGGCCCCTAGGGCCCAATTCGGCCCCCCCTTGGTGGGTATGGCCCTTGGGGTGAAATTCGGCCCCTATATGGGCCTTCTCCCCTCCGGGGAAGGCCCATTTAGTGGGCTGCATGTTTAAATACGAATTTAATCATTATAAATTCATTAAAATAATATTAATTCACTAATTAATATTAATTTAACATATATAAACAATTTCCTCTCTTCCGGAACTTTTCTGAAACTCTCCGAACTACCTTCGGTACTCCGATACGACTTCGGATTCTCTCCCGGAACTTTTCCAGTGCTTTCTCTTTTCTCTTTCTCTTCCGGTAAACTTGTCGACTCCCCTTAAGTGTGTTACCCTAGCGGTTCGATTATCTCACCAGACATGATCGAGACTCCTCTCCGATCAATGACTAATTCGTGGACCGAGGATACCCAGAATTAATCCCTGCGAGATAACGAATACTTTACCGTTCGAACCTAGACGTCTGAGTCATAAACCTTTTGCCATGCGATACTTAGCGTGTCCAAGACTCGTTCATGGATATCTCCATACCCAGCTTGATCTCGTTACCGACACTGCTAACTTCTACTCGTCCATGATATTATGTCCTGGTGACCTAGTCACACGCTTGCAAGCTCGTTTGACATAATCTCACCGAGTGGGCCCTAGAGTATCTATCCTGCTATGCGGACTGGCAAATCCCACTCTTGACCCCCCGTCTCAACATACTCCTTTTCGACACCCGAGAGGGACACCTTTATTGTCACACTATGTAAGATATGACGTTTGCTGCAATCAAAGTGTCTTCCAGGAATAGCAATAAGAGTAGATCTCACGGTCGAAGGCGTAATGACTACGTCCTACAAATATTGGGTATGTCCATCACGTCATTCTCCCAATGACATGACTCCATTGTCAACTGACATAAATGTCACATGATCGGGAAACCTCGATCATCAATTGCCCAATGAACTAGTTAGATAGAGGCTACTAGGGACCTGGTTGTTTATCTACCACACGTGTATTAATGTTTCCGCTTAATACAGTTATAGCATGGTATAAAACATATAATGAACAATTGAGATATGACGAATAAACTATATTTATTAAGTGCCTCTAGGGCATATCTCCTTCAGTTCCGCCTGTGGCATGCCAGTTGCCAGTTGCGGCGACTGAGCCGATTATCGAAGATGATCATAAGTATGTTCTTTTGGCTGTCCTTCTTAGTTTTTGTCTTACTCTTTGTTTGTTACTTCATCTGATTTGTGCTGTTTTTGACGTACGAACAGGACCTTTGCCGGGCGAGCTCATACTCCTCCAGTCGGAGAAGGAACAATTATGGCCTCCCCCCGTGCTGAAGTTGAAGAAACCGAAGCTATGGCTGTGGCCGCTGCGACGACTGCTGACAAGATGCCACTTGCTGCTGCCTCGACTGTTGGCCAGTCGACATCTGCGTCCTTCTCCTGGGTAGAGCATGTAAGTCTCTTTTTACGAGCTATGTTTTTGTATGAATCGATCGTTTGTTGTGACATGTGTCGATATTTTTTGTGCAGCCTGCTGTAAGCGGCCTAGTTGCTGTTGGCCAGGCTTTTGTGCGAGCGGAGGAGGAACAAGTCACCCTTCGTTCTAAGTTGGAAGAGATGAGCCGTAGGCGTTTCTGCTCCTGATGCTTCGTGATATTAAGCGTTTGTGCTTTCTGTAGATCTATGTTTTTAATACATGCTTATTTCAGAAGAGAAGCTTGCTATTGAAAAGCGACTGACTGCTCTGGAACATCAGCTTGTCGACCAGCGACTGCGTGCGGAAGATGAACTGGAGAGTGTTCGGCGCTCCGTCGTTAGTCGAGAAGAGGAGCACACTAAACAGTTGCTTGGCTTTGTGCATGCTGTGGCAGGTTTGCGAGTTTATGCTGTGCGGATGCTCCTTTTTGCTTTCTCCTTCTATCGTCTTAGACTCCTTCTTTGCGTGTTTTGTAAAGGTTATTCCTCTTGTGTCCCTGATGATAACGCGAGGGGTGACTTGTCACTCGAGCGTGTGACCGAGGAGCTGGGCAGGGCCCTCGAGCATATCAAGTGCTCCTTGGATATTTCCACTCGGACCCTTGGGGCTGTATTCGCGGAGGTTCTACCATGGACGGAAGTTCCAACGACTGCTCAAGGATTTTCTGATATACTGGGTCCTGGTTCGACGACCATAAAGGATTGGGCACGCGACTTGGCGGTACGCGGCTCAGAGTCCGCCCTCAAGCTTCTTCTTGCGAATGGTGTGACTGCTGATTATGACGCCGTCCTTTCCGACTACCATAAGAAACCAAATGGGAAACCTTTGGCTTTATCAGATTCTGCTGCTCGTCTTGCTAGGGTTAGCATCTGTACCATGGAGCGTCGAGTAGCTGAAGTTTCCGCCATGCACAAGCCATGTAGGGGTAACCTAGCGTCTGCGCCCCATGACTAGTCGCCGTTCCTTGATCTTTTGATGGCCTTGTAATATGATAATGTTTGTATGACGCTTATGATTTTGCCATATTTGAACTGTATAATATACTCCTTATATGATATCCTTGTTCGGCCACCCAGCCCCCGAGTCCATTGAGTGACGCTGGGCTATATGAAAATTTTCCAGTATGTTTGTTTATGAAGAAACAACTTGTATCTTCGAGTATACCTCAAAATTGTTCTAATTTTGAGATCGTCATCCCTCGAACACTCAGGCGGGGTTTTATGTATATTTATTTTGATCGAGACCCAGCCCCCGAGCCATTCGGGTGGGTTGTAGATATATGATGAGAGGTACGCGAAAATATTTATGAAGAAGTATCATCATTATTGAAGATATTTGACCAGCAGACCGCCTCATTAAAAACCTTCCAGTCCCCTTAGGTACCCTGATAAGGAAAAGAGCGCGTCTGAAATCCGCTGGCCCTTTTGATATATTTGAGCTCTATTACATTAGTTGGTTGTGAGGCCTACGCATAGAAGCGACGCAGGTGCGCCACATTCCATGGATTATGCGGTAGTTCTCCCGTCTGGACATGCTTCAGTCGATAAGCGCCTCCCTCAATAACTTCGGTGATGATGAACGGACCTTCCCATGGTGATGCTAGCTTATGCACCTTTTTCTGCTTCAGTCGAAGTACTAAGTCTCCCACCATGAATGTTCTGGGACGAAGGCGCCGACTGTGATAATTTTTGAGATCTTGCTGGTAAACAGCTGTGCGGGCCAGGGCCGTGTCACGTGCTTCGTCGAGTAAGTCCATTGTGTTTTCTTGTGACTCGTTTGTTTCATCTTCATTGTATGCTTCGACTCTTGGTGCATCGAATCTCACTTCCGGAGGCTGGACTGCTTCTGCTCCGTAAACCATAAAAAATGGGGTAAACTGGGTTGAAGCATTTGGGGTTGTACGTAAACTCCAAAGTACCGCCGGGAGTTCGTCAACCCAAGCTCCCGCGGCTCTTTTGAGTGGAACCAGTAACCTTTTCTTGATGCCTGTGCACACAAGGCCGTTAGCTTTTTCGACTTGCCCGTTGGACTGTGGGTGCGCCACCGATGCATAATTTAGTGTGATATCCCACTCTTTGCAAAAAGTTCGAAATTCTTCAGCTGTGAAATTTGTGCCGTTGTCCGTGATAATGCTGTTTGGAACACCAAACCGGTATACTATGGATTTTATGAAATTGACCACCGTAGTCGCAGTTGAATTTGTGATTGGGACTGCTTCAATCCATTTTGTGAACTTGTCGACTGCCACCAGTAAGTGGGTATGTCCTCCAGGTGATGATTTTTTGAGTGGTCCTACCATATCCAATCCCCACTGGGCAAAAGGCCATGTCAGTGGTATGGTTTTGAGCGCCGATGCCGGTGCATGAGGTTTGTTTGCGAATTTTTTACATCCGATGCATCGTTTGACTATATCTTCTTCGTCTTTGAGTGCGGTAGGCCAGTAAAACCCTGCTCTGAATGCTTTGGCTACGAGCGACCGACTGCCAGCGTGATGCCCGCAAGTTCCTGCATGAATATCGCGAAGTATAGTTTTGCCATCTTCAAACTCTACACATCTCTGAAATATACCTGAGATGCTCCTTTTGTAAAGTTCACCGTTTATGATGGTGTATGCTTTGGCACGACGAGCTACCCGTCTGGCTTCTGTTGTGTCGTCTGGTAGCTCTTCTCGAAGTAAGAATGCCAGTATTGGCTCAGTCCAAGTTGGAGTCACATGATCGCCTTGATATAGAAGTACTTTGATTGGAGGGTCTGTCATGTTTGGTGCATTGTCCTTTGTTGCTTCCGTCGCGGTTGGTGCTGACCGCTGTTTGTGAATGGATATGTGCTTGATACGCTCTAGGAAAACGCCGGGTGGAACCTGGGCTTTAGTCGAGCCGATGTTGGCCAATGTGTCTGCTTCTTCATTGCTCTCTCGTCCGATGTGTCGTAGTTCGCATCCATCGAAGTCTCCCTCTAATCCATCGCAGATTTTCATTGTTTGCTGTACGACTAGATTTGAGTCACCATATATCATCAGTCGAGTGCATCCCAAAGCTTTGGCCATACGCATGCCATGTATCAATCCTTCGTATTCGGCTTCATTGTTCGATGGCCTTGCAAAGTCCATTTGTAGAACGTACTTCAACTTGTCGCCCTTGGGTGATATGAGCACGACACCTGCACCTGCGCCTTCATTCTTCTTAGACCCATCAAAGTACATTGTCCAAGAGTTAGATACGTCTGGTATTCCTGGCAGTTGAGATTCTATCCACTCGGGGGTGAAATCTGGCAGGACTTGAGCTTTGATGGCTTTCGGGTGATCATACGTGATTCCCAGGGGCCCAGCTCGATAAGCCATTTTGCCACCCGTCCAGTTGCATCTGGGTTTGTGAGTATATCTCCGATTGCGGATTTGTTGATCACCGTGATTGGGTGTTCTGTGAAGTAGTGTCTTCACTTACTTGTTGTTATGAAGACGGCATAAGCCAGCTTTTGGAAGTGTGGATATCTTTGTTTGGATAGAGACAAGACCTCGCTGACATAGTAGACTGGCCTTTGTACGCTTTGAATTTTTCCTTCTTCCATACGCTCGACTACTAGGACTGTACTCACCACCCTGTTTGTTGCTGCCACATATAGGTACAGTGGTTCCTTTTCTTTTGGCACTGCTAGTATGGGGGGTTTGGTGAGCTTTCGCTTGAGATCGATAAAGGCTGCTTCCGCTTCGTCGGTCCACTCGAATTTATCCGATTTCTTCATCAGTCGATATAGTGGCAGTGCCTTTTCGCCTAATTTGCTGATGAATCGACTGAGGGCTGCTACCCGTCCTGTCAACTGCTGTACTTCATAGAGCTTGATAGGCCTTTGCATGGTTAATATGGCCTGTATCTTTTCTGGATTTGCCTCAATTCCGCGAGCTGACACTAAGTATCCGAAAAGTTCTCCGGCTGGGACGCCGAAAGTACACTTGTCTGGGTTTAACTTTATGCTATACCCGCGGAGGTTGTCGAATGTCTCCTGTATGTCGGAGAGTAGTGTATGTTCTTCTTTTGATTTGATAACTATGTCGTCGACGTAAACTTCAGCATTTTTGCCAATTTGCATTTTCAAGCAATTTTGCATCATGCGCTGGTAAGTGGCGCCTGCGTTCTTGAGGCCAAAGGGCATGGTGGTGTAGCAATATACTCCGAGTGGAGTTGTGAAGGCCGTATTTTCCTCATCTTCGACTTTCATCTTTATCTGATGATATCCTGAATATGCGTCTAGAAATGACAGTCGCGCGCATCCTGCAGTGGAGTCGACGATTTGGTCAATACGGGGCAGTGGAAAATGATCTTTTGGGCAGCATTTGTTGAGCCCTGTGAAGTCGATGCACATCCGGGTTGCAGTTGTCTTCTTCTTTTCAACTATCACGGGGTTAGCTACCCATTCTGACTTTTTAATCTCTCGGATGAAGTTTGCTTTGAGTAGCTTATCTACATGTTTCTCTCTAGCTTCTCTTTTCGGCCTTGACACACGACGTACTGCTTGTTTGACCAGTCTAGTTCCTGGACTGAGTTGGAGAGAGTGCTCGGCGAATTCCCTGGGTATGCCTGGCATGTCGGCTGCACACCAGGCAAACATATCCCAGTTCTCATGGAGGAATTCGACGAGCGCGCTTTCCTATGCGGGTGGTAGACTTGACGACACCTTGACTGTCTTTGCGGGATCATTCGGATGTATCTGGTGCATTCGTGTATCATCTGCGGCGTTAAATGTCTTGTCAACTGCTTGTTTCTTATAATCTGGCATATATGTTGTGTCGCTGATGAGCGAGAGCTCTTCAAGTGTTTGTTCTGCTCCGAACGTCTCAGAGATTTTATTAAAATCGCGGTCGCAGGCGTCTGACCTTTGAAAGTTTCCATTGATTGTGATCACTCCTTTTGGACCTGGCATTTTCAGTTGAAGGTATGCATAGTGTGGTACCGCCATGAACCGAGCGAATGCTGGTCGCCCCAGTATGGCATGATATTGCGACTTCCAGTCGACAACTTCAAACTCAATTGACTCAGTTCTGAAATGTGTCGCGTCTCCAAATGTGACATCGAGCTGTATCGTGCCTTTGGGTATGATAGCTTTGCCTGGAACTATACCATGGAAGGTGTTTGTGGATGGCGGTAAGTTTTTGACTGACCTGTTCATCCGGCGTAATGTGTCAGCGAAGATGATGTTGATGCCGCTCCCTCCATCCATGAAGATTTTAGTCATGGCGTAACCACCAATTTGAGCATCAAGTACAAGAGCGGCGTGGCCTGGTCCATAAACGGATGGTGGATGGTCTTCTCGACTGAATGTGATCGTTGTTTCTGACCCACGCAAAAATTCTGGTACGGCTGGTGGTGCCATAACCGCCATGTTGACATGTCGAGTGTGAAGTTTTTGTTGCCTGTTAGAGGGTCGTCCTTTCTGAATCATATGCATTTGTTCTTGACGTCTTGGATATTGCTCTGTTGCATCTTGTGGTACGTGATATACTGCCTCTGTGAATTGGCTGCCTGGATTGTACGATGGAGGAGGTGGAAGTGCTGCGACTGGCTGTGTTGGCGTAGGTGCCATGTGTGCTGGTGTATCCCTTCTGAGCCGTTTCATATATTCGGCTGCCAATTGTTCGAATTCACGACAGTTCTCCAAAGTATGACTTGATGTTAATCTTCCCGTCGCCGGGTCTTTGAACAGGTGTAACCTGCATGGATTCTCCGTCTGTTCTTGAGTTGATTCATCTGACCTTGGATTCAAGGTTCTGTGCCATTTTTGTCTCTTATATTCGTTACTATGTCGATCGCGATCCCGGTTGTCGCGACGATCGTCTGACCGATTGTAGCGATGATCGTTGCCTTGTGTGTCACGACAGTCGTCGTTTCGACTGCTGTAAGGCTCATTGCGTCTCCTATCATCCCGAATATGATTATCATGTGCGAATCCGGCTGCCATGAATTTGACTTTATCTTTGCCGCTATAGTCATTCCCACGCCAACGTCGCTTCTCGTCCCTGTCACGGCGGTCCCGACTGTCCCATCGATCGTCGTGATCGTGTGAAGAGGATGGTCATTTGGTTTGTAAGGCATCTTCCCCATCTGCCCACTCGGTTGCAATTTTCATGAGCTCTGCCATGGATTTTGGCTTCTGTCTCCCGAGTGCCTCTCTGAAGTCGTCTCTGTAGACTCCCAATGTGAAAGCATCCATGGCTCTGTCTTCTGAGATCGTGCCGACTGAGTTGCGTATAGCGGTCCATCTTCTGATGTATGCTCTTAGCATTTCGTCTGATTTTTGCTTGCACGCCCGAAGTTCCTCGAACGTTTTGGGTCTTTCGCAGAGAGGGTCGAAGTATTTTATGAAGTCTTCTTTGAAATGTTCCCAGGAGTCGTAAGTTCCTTCGGGTAGTGATCTGAGCCAGTCGCGGGCTGTGCCCTCAAGCATTAGATGTATGTATTGCAGGGCTGTTGTAGTTGTTCCTCATTGGCATACGACTGCCAACTTGTAATCCTCGAGCCAGCCTGCAGGCTCTTGTTTGCAATTGAACTTCGGTGTAGTAGGTAGGCCAAACTTCTTGGGCAGCTTGGCTTCGCGGATTCGTAGAGTGAAACACTGTGCCCCACATGATCCGATGCTGCGGTTATCATTTGATTCTCTGCTGCTCGACCTTCTGGACCTGCTTCGCGATCGGCTTCTTGATTGGCGGCGACTGGAGTTCCTTCTTGCGCTACTTCGTGGAGGGCTGCGACTGCGATGATTTCGTGAGCGGTTTCGGCTGCGCCCTTGGCTTCTTCCTTCTGCGAGTTCTTTTGCCGCAATTGCCAAAGCTTTTATCTGCTGGAGGTATAACTCTTCCGCTGGACCCCCTGGTGAAGGTTTATTTGCTTGAAGGTATGCTCCTATTGACATGAGTGCGCCCTCGCCTGTTTTTGGCAAGAGTATGCCCTCCGAGTCCAGCGTCATGAACGAGTGCTCTAGGTTCCGAGTGACTTCTGACCTTTCTCTTTCCGGGATTCTTGCGAATCTGGATCTGTGTCCTCCTTCCGTCGCTCCTGTGGAGCTAAGGGATAGCTGTCGCCTGCGTTCACTTGAGATGCTTGCCTGCCTCCTTCTTTCTTCGAGTGTTGCCCTGTACTGCTTCAGTCGCATTGTTTCTTGCCAGTTGAAGTAATTATATGTCATAATCTCTTCGTTGGTTGCATCTGCTGGCATCATGGTGCAGTCCGCGATAATTTTGTCTACCTTTACCGCTGTTTCAGCTGTTATGTTTAATTTTGTCACGCCATCTGGCAACGTAACTTCATAGGGAAATTCCGTAGGCCTTCGACTAGCAGCGGCCGCCGAGGTTTCTGCACTAAACGCGACGTATACCTGCCGGGGTATGATTGGGAGGCATGTGTGTGTGCTGTCAAAGCCAGTCATTGATTCAATTTCGCCATCCCAGTTCGTGTCTGATCTTTGGTTTTTGCTGATCTGAGCGTTGTCACTGACACGCGTCTCAAGCGACTGCTCAGGAGGTTCGTCGTAGTCGGTGAAGGCATCATGAAGAACTTGGTACTCCGGATCAACAAAATCGGTCAGATGAATGCTGTCTTCTGGATCCTCTGTCCGCATGTGGTCGCGTGTTTCATCGAGTGGATCTATGCTTTCGCCGGTACTGGTTTGAAGGTCAGGCTGTACTTCCTCGTCTAATCGATTTTGAGTCACGTAATCTTCGAATTCTTTTGTTGTCATGGAGTCAGTGGGAGATCCTAGCGGTGAGATCGGGCTGATCTGTGATGAAGTAGTTCCGGCGACTTCTGCTGTTGCGGTTATGGTGGCCGGTGCTTCGACTGGATTGCTATGGTAAGTCGATTGAGCTTCGTCTTCATGGAATTCTTCTGTCATGAGTTTGTAGAATTCTCGTGATGACATGGAGGAGATCGGGGATTTGTTCGACGGGATCGAGTCAATCTGTGATGAGGTGATCTCCTTGTCTGCCGAGGATGCGATTGCAGTCGACTTCTCCTCGGGTGCTTCAGTCGCGATCTGGTCGGTCAAGTCCTGCACACCAAACTGATCAACGAAAAAGTTATGCTTGCCAATTATTAGATCGAATCCTGCATCGAGACTGGAATAGTTTTCTTGTGCTTCTGGTGAATATGGCTTGATCCTCTTTAGCGTAGCTGTTGGTGATCTTGGCGAGTGGTTGCCTGTGGTCTGGATGCGATCTGAAGTCACCGATGTGTATCCCTGTGATAAAGTCGGCGACTGGCCGTTTGAAGCTGGGGCCGAAAAATCCGTGGATCCAACACTACCGTTTCACACAGACGGGGCCAATTGACGAGGGGTGTCCCCATCAATACCCATGACTGATAGCCTAGGGTTAGAGTTATGAGGTAGAGAACGCGTAGTGTTAGTAGATTCGTCGGCTGACAAGCGGGAGTTACCCAGGTTCAGGGCCCTCGACTGAGGTAACACCCCTACTTCCTGCCTGTCTGTATTGATTGTGAATATGCGGTGAATACAATGGTCTAGCGAGATGCAGATCTCGCTAGGGTTTGGTGGTTCTGGTTGGGCGTGTCCTTGATCGGCTACCCTCCTGTCCCTTATATAGGGGTACAGGTCTTGGGTACGTAACCGACTAGGACTACAAGTATGGAAAGTACAACCGACTATGTCTATCTATGGTAAAAATCTTCATCTTGGGCTTTGCTTGTTGGGCTTCTTCAGTCTATCGACAATTGGGCTATAGTCATCACGTGCACCAGGTACCCACACGATTGGGTACCCATTTGGTATAACCTCGTCACTGTTGGTGTTGCTCTGTTGAGTGCATTTATACAAATATTCAGAATCTACTTGACTTTGCTGAGTCTGAAATATAACTCCACCATCATCCACTGAATATACAACAGGAACTCCAATCTCTGAAATGGGAACTTGTTCTTCGACAGATATGGAATTAACACCAGCAGGTAATTCAGAATTTGCACGCACAACAGTGATGAATATACACTTCTTAGCCTCAAATTTGAGTATCATTTCTTCCACCACTGGCATTGAATCAACCAATGCCATGCCAGCCAATCCAATGCCCTCCTCTTTCACATAATACATTCTGTCTCTGAACCCATACCCCACTGTTTCTATCAGTGCGACCAAATTCAGATAAGTGATATCATGTCAGCATATTTTTCTTTCCATATTATCCAGGCCATCAAAATGTAACCTAACATCCCAGACCTCATCATTCAAGATACAGACAAGTAAGAAAACGAATAATTTAGGTAACATGGTCGAATAAGAACCCTAGATAAGCAAATCGAACAATGCCTAGACTCGGGAGGGGAAAACTTACTAGACTCCACCGAGACCAGAGGTGTAGCAATGGCTAGACTCGGGATTCAACCTCCAGATCTCCGCCAATGCCCTCGCCGCTCTGGGGGAAGAAGTTCGAGCTGCCGCACACCTCCTCCACATTCTCCATTGCTCTGGCTTTCGCAGAACCGCTCCCGCCGCCCGGATCTATGCCGCGCCGCCCAGATCTTCGCCGTCGGTCAGATCGCCGCCGCCGCCACTGGGATCCATGGCGCCTTCGCAAGAGACAATGTGGGGGAGTGGAGTGAGAGAGGAGTTACGCGACCTGCTCCGGTCGAGACAGCCGCGCGTACTCGTAAACCTAGCGCCATTAACGGCGCCGTCTTGATTCCTGCCACGTCAGACTGACAATGGGGTCCACCAGTCAGATTCGTCATTACAACGGGCTCAAAGAAATATTAGTGCTCCTTGCGACCGTCAGACCGGAAAAGAGTGGTTTTTGCTAAAAAAAAATGAAGACATGGTGGTTTTTTGAAACCCTAGGCAAAATTGTGGTGGTTATTTGCAATTTTCTCGATGAGTGTAGCAGTAAGTTTTCCCTCGGTATGAAATCAAGGTTATCAATCCACTAGGAGATGAAGACTCTTCTGAAGGTTGTTGAAGCTGACGTTGGCAGGGCGCACTACCGGTGTCAACAACGAACGTGGAACTTGAACACAACACAACGAAGATACTTTGCCCCAACTTAACAGTGAGGTTGTCAATCTCACCGGATTGCTGTAACAAAGGATTAGACGTATAGTGTGGAAAATGATGTTTGTTTGCAGAGAATGAAAGAGAACAGTGTTTGGAGTAGGTTGTATTATCAATGTAAAAGAATGGACCGGGGTCCACAGCTCACTAGTGGTGTCTCTCCATAAATAAATAATAGCATACATGTGGGTAAACAAATTACAGCTGGGCAATTGACAAAATAAAGAACTGCATAATGATGCATATACTTGTCATGGTGTCTAGTATGAGATTCATTTGGGCATTACAACAATATACATAGACCGTTCCAACCACATCTATAACTAATAATCCACCTTTTGGTTAACGTTCGTACCCCTTTCAGTATTAAGTTGCAAGCAACAGATTATTGCATTAGGCAAAGTGTGTAATGTAAGTAACACAATTATCTTTAGACAAAGCATTACTGTTTTATCCCTAGTAGCAACAGTACATCCACAACCTTAGAGGTTTCTATCACTCCCCCAGATTAAATGGAGATATGGACCCACTATCGAGCATAAATACCCCCTCTTCACTACAAGAAATATGCTAACTTGTGACTCTTGATTTTGGTCACTAGAAGGTTACAGAGTTTCATTTGTGACCCCTTTGTGACAAAAAACAGATGGTCACATACTGAGCGTCTTATTTGATCATTTGTGACTTTCCTTAGTGAAATGGTCATAAGGTTTATGACCAAATTAGAGGGTCATAAATTTATGACCAATATTTTTGGTCATGCAGTCTTGGTCAGAGACACGTCAGATCCTACGTGGCCAATCCCACGTGGCAAAACTGTGACCAAATTAGAATGTCATAGCCAAGAATCAGCCCAGTCCATACTTCTCCTTATATGGGCCGGTATGTTCTGCTTGACTGAGTTACAGTCCATTTATACTCTGGGCCTCAGCCTTTTAACGATCCACTTATTTTTCCTGGTTCTAGCCTTTTTAGATTAATAATATTGGGCTGAGGGCTCAAACTACAGCCCAAATTTCGAATCATTTCTATGGGCCTAGCCCACTTGCAACCTAGCCAAAATTTCCAATCTCAGCACATGCCAAGCCCAGTTCCACTAGTTTTAAATCCAGAAATTATTTATATTCAAAATTCAGTTAAATTTCACTAAATCACATGTTCCAGGATTTTCAAATCAATACGGAACACAACATCACAAAACACATCACATATCTGGGTGCCAGAACCAGTTACATTACAACTATATATACACAACTAGTGCCAGTGAAGCTAAAACACATTTCTTGGTGATGGTTTTCCTCAGGATTATTCTTCCTCGAGCTCTTGTACGCCCAGCTTTTGAAGAATAAAGGCCAGCAACTGCAAATAATAAAGAAAAGTTAGGAACATAGATGTAACAAGAAACCATGCATATAAAATCCCCATAACAGCAAAAGATGATATACAACATGCGAATGATTAGTACTAGGCCAATGCAAGATAACAGAGCAACTATGTCAAAGTCATTCAGATTTACGCAACAAAATTCGCTATCTAGTTAAGGTGCTAAACTGGCACAAACTAAATGTTTGTATCATACGCGTTAAGGACCCAATCGGCTCAAACATACAAGCACGCTATAACCTATACAAGATCACTATCTTGAATGTGTGGGCGACATGATAAATAGATCAAGCATTAGGCCATAATCATCAGGACCATATCTGTTCAACAAGGCAAGTACCTGACTTAGTGTCGAAGCGACGGATGCATCTGAACATCTCATCGGCAACGCCATTGACGCACTCCTGCCAGAATCGGTAAGGAAGACCTGACTTAGTGTCGAAGCGATGGATGGAGCAGCAGCTGAACATCTTGTCCGCACCGCCATTGACGCGCTCCTGCCAGCATCGGTGAGGAAGACCTAAACAGACAAAATCTATAATAATATTAGTAGCAAACAAAGTGCTGAAAAGGGATCTCAAAACAAGCAAAATGAGGCATAGCTATCAGTGGTTTTCCACTTCAGAACAGGGCACATGCATCAACTATCTAAACTAGCCGGGAACAAAGAGATTGACGTACCCTAGGCATATGATTGTTCTTTGACACCTCAATGAGCATCTGATATCAAAAAAATGATTTTTAAAGGAAAGAATAGGCTGCAATCAGCCGGCATACAACACATATAAGAACTGTTAGGAGAGAGTATACGATTACTAATGGCACATGCATAAAACAACTTCGATGAATAGGTCAGGTTTTATGTATGGACTGGTATGATTAAGTAAAATAATGAAAAACATGTTGAACATTATATTAGCTTATGGTTCATAACACGACCTATGTTCACATAAATAAGAATTGTATCCAGATCATAAAACACTTATATCATATACTCTTTGAACTCCAGTTTTATTCTGTTAAACAAGCTGAACATTTAAGGGCATGCACAATAATTTTGCATGTAAACTAAACATCAGTTTTATAAAGAAAACAGACTAATGTAATCAGATATTAATCAATTAAGTATTTAGCATTTCGTTGACCATTAATAGAATTGAGTGTGACGCACAACAATTCATACACATTTGTGCATCAGAGACAAAAGAACTATGCTTCCAGCTTGCTATACAAGAGAGGAAGAAGTTAATGTACTCAAACGCTGAGGAGGCATAAGCCTGGAAGCCGTAGGAAAGGCGGAAGCCGCGATCGAGGAGCCCCACGGTGCCGTCGTCGCACCCTACCCCGACGCAGCCGCGGCCGCCCGAGCAGCAGGTCACACGGCCCGCGATCTCGGCTGGCACGGCCGGAGCGCCGCCTCCCCCACCGCGCCCGACCGCCTTCTCCTCGAAGAACTCGAACTTGCGCCACTGGTACATGGTGGGTGCAGGAGAGGCGGATCAGAAACGAATCTGCATAAAAAGATCTGAAAAGACAAAGGGAGCCAAGATCTACGCCCCGAGCTCGTACTGTGCTCCATGCCCAGATCATCATGTGCCCGGGTGGAGGAAGAAGAAAATCGGAGGAGAGGTGGCTCCCTTCCCACCGACACACTTGGTGGAGGACGCGGAGGATGCGGAGCTTGGTGGAGGACGCGGAGCCCGATGGCGGTGGCGACGACTTGGTGGAGGATCTGCGGGAGGGAGGGACCACGCCGCCATGGACGGCACGCGTCCCCGCCGCCGCTGGCGTCGGGCGTCTCCGGCGGCGACCAGGATCCCAGCACATTAGAGAAGGAGAAGCAGGAGAACGTGGAGCGCGGCCATGGATGCGGGGTGGGGGAGGCGAGCTGGAGCTAGGGTTAGGGTTCTCGCTACCAGGGCTGGTAGACACGGCGACGGTGGGCGAAAGGACTAGGGTTTGCGTGGGAAGCGGAGCGAGAGGCGGGGAAGAGGGAGAGGCCGAGGTCTGGAGGGGTTGGTGGGCGTGGGGTTAGGGTTTGGTGGGCGTGGAGGTGGGTGGTGTGCTGAGCACCATCTTCGGCCGTTCGATTCAGTGGATCCAACAGATCAGAACCATGATCCACGTGAAATCCTTCTAGCCAATCAGAAAGCATGTTTTTTTTGTGTTTTCTCCACCAACTAGAATCAACTAATATTCATGATATTATTTGTCAAAACTCAAGTTAATAATTTTTCCCAGAAACTAGTAAACATAAAATAACTCCATGCCAAAGGATTCACTTTTTTGAGAATTTTCGCATTTTACTTATTTTTTTTAATGGTCAAAATGGCCACCATGGTTACTCATCAACCAATGTTATGTCGGCAACCATGACATAGTTTGTTAAAATGTGCCCATATTGCGCCCAAGCAAGTATATTATGATGGAAAACAATGTTGCCGAACAAAGTTTTTAACTTTATTCCACAAAAAATTCATTTTTCATTTTCCGAGTGTGAAAATTGGATTTTTTTTGTGAAGCACATACCACAAATATGTTGCAAATTTGGACCACATCATTTTTATAAAATATGATACCACATTTGATGTATAAATAACTAAAGGGTTGCATGTAAAATGATTACCATCCACCCCTTTACAAAAAGACAAATTCCCGCCGATTCAGATGAAAACGGGTCAAATTTGAACTACAGGTGCCTCATAGTTTTCTCAAGATTTTTTGAAAAAATCATTTCTAGGTACACAAGTACCTATTTCATCATAGATACACAAAGAGTTTCACAAGATTCGATCCCTAGGTACGAACGGTCATGTCCGCCGTTTTGACCGTATTTTGAAATCGACGTATAGAATTCGAAAAAAATCAAAAAGATGTGAATCCTTCGCAAAGTGTCATTATATGTGACCTAGTTTCAAGGAAAAATAACAAACTTGGAAAACGGACGATATTTTCAAAAAGTGTTCACAGAAATGACCTGTCATGTACGAAGATTCGTGGCTTTCGGCCCAAATGACCAATGTTATGGCCATAACCGTGACATAGTTTGTTCAAATGATCTCATATTGCGCACATACATGCATCTTGGAATGGGGAACAATGTTGCCGAAGAAAGTTTTCATTTTCTTCGCACAAAAAAACCATTTTTCATTTTCTGAGTGCGAAAAATAGGTTTTTTTTTTGGGAAGCATCTACCAAAAATATGTTGCAAAATGGGATATCAACATTTTTATAAAATATTAGACCACATTTAATGTACAAATAACCAAATGGTTGTGTCTGAAAAGCTTTCCATCCAGCCCTTTTCAAAAAGACAAATTCCCATTGATTCTGTTGAAACTGGGTCAAATTTGAACTATAGGTGCTTTATAGTTTGCTCATGATTTTTTGAAAAACTCATTTCTAGGTACAAAAGTAGATGTTTCATCAGAGATACACAAAGAGTTTCACAAAATTCGATCCCTAGGTACGAACGTTCATGTCCGCCGTTTTGACCGTATTTTGAAATCGACGTATAGAATTCGAAAAAAATCAAAAAGACGTGAATCCTTCGCAAAGTGGCATCATATGTGACCTAGTTTCAAGGAAAAATAACAAACTTGGAAAACGGACGATATTTTCAAGAAGTGTTCACAGAAATGACCTCTCGTATACGAAAATTCGTGGCTTTCGGCCCAAATGACCAATGTTATGGCGATAACCCACTATCGAGCATAAATACCCCCTCTTGGAGTCACAAGAATCTACTTGGCCAGAGCATCTACTAGCAACGGAGAGCATGCAAGATCATAAACAACATACACATGATATATTATGAAGCAAATGACATAGTACTCAATATTGATCGGATCCCAGCAAACACAACATGTAGTATTACAATAAGATTATCTTGGTCATGATAGGCAGCTCACAAGATCTAAACATGCTAGCACAAGTGGAGGATACAACCATCTAGCTACTGCTATGGAACCATAGTCCAAGGATGAATTACTCAGGCATTAGTCTGGAGGCGGGCATGGTAATGTAGAGCCCTTCGGTGATGATTCCTCTCTCCGGCAGGGTGCTGGGAAGAGCTACAGAACCCTCCCGAACTAGGGTTAACGACGGCGGCAGCTACGGGATATTTCGTGCAAAAGTGCTCAGGTACTTAGGGTTTTTCCGTTGAGGGGTATAAATAGGCGAAAGGGCGACGTCGGTGGGCGCCCGAGGGGCCCACACCACGTCACGGCGCGGCCAAGGGGGCTGCCGCGCCGCCACATGGTGTGGCTGCCTCGTGGCCCCCCTCCTACTCCTCTTCGGTGTTCTGGATGCTTCCAGGGAAAATAGGGACTTTGGCTTATATTTCGTGCAATTCCGAGAATATTTCCTTAACAACTTTTCTGAAACAAAAAACAGCAGAAAAACAGGAACTGACACTGTGGCATCTTGTTAATAGGTTAGTCCCAGAAAATACATAAAAATGATATAAAGTGTATATAAAACATGTACCAATTGGTATAATATAAGCATGGAACAAAAGAAATTATAGATACGTTTGAGACGTATCACACGCGGTGTTGGCTCGATGGCAGCTGCAGTAAATAGGCAAAATAACAAGGGCAAAGGGTTGTACCGATTCAGTTTTAAATGACAAAGCTGCGGGAAGCCACCCGAAGCACCTATCGAGGTGCTTTCCCGAGCGCGTGCATTTGGTCGATCGGCTTTGGAGAAGTCCACCACGAAGCTGACCCGTTTGTTTCGTTTGATTGACTTATTTATGTGGAAAGCCACAGGAAGCCCAAACAAACACCCCCTTAGTTGGCACAAGCTAGGGCATTAGAAGCTGCAACAAAGAAGGAAAAAAAGGAAGGAACAAGCTGAAATCAAGAAGCAAGCACAAATTGAGACTAGAAAATTTATTGCAGATGTCAAGAAGTCTGTTGCTGAGAAAAGAAAAAAGAGAAGCTGAAGAGCAGAAAGCTGCTGAGAAGAAGCTCAAAGCAAAAGCAAGGGCTGCAGAGATAGCTGCCTCAAGACCAGGTTCAAGCATCCAGGATGATGAAGAAGCCTCTATCATTCCAAGGAAGAAGATCAGCATGTTTGATGAGCTCAGGGCTCCGAGAAAGAAATGAATGTACTGCTTAAATGCTAGACCTCTTGTAATCTCTGTCTAAAGCTCATTTGTTTGAGCTAGACCTGCAGATTTGGACGATTTTGTATGCTTTTGGATGCTTATATGTACCTGAGACATGTGTCAGGATAATCTAGTTCACTGATCTAGTTAAGTTATGTTTTTCAGTTATGTGTAACTTTACCCGAGACTTATCTATCTGCATCTGCTCATCTACTTCAGTTAGACACATGCACTCACAGATACACAGATGCACAAATACTCTTTGCAAATTGATGCACACAAACACAACTTTTATTCATCACAGATTAGACAGAAACATCATGGTTCATTACACAACAAACACATATACATTGATTCATCTCAGACTGACATTGCACAAACACTAACACAAACTACTAGTTAATCCAATGGATCATCTTAGTACTACATTCAGCAAACACAACCTTTCACTTCTTCAGAATGACTGCACCAAACACAAGCATCAGCAGCACAAGCCCAATCTTCAGGAAGAAGAATACTTCTCTGGCTACCTGCAGCAAATCAGTCACAGCTTGCTTGTGCTTGTCTCTCCTGAGCTGCAGCTCCTCCTCCAGTCACCTCATGTTCTTTCTGTCGAAGTTCAAGCTCCTCCCTCCTATCTTCTGCCCAGCCCAATGCTTCCACTTGAGTCACTTCCCCACGGAGATAGTTGTTATCAACCAGATAAATGACGTACTCGAGCTCCCAGTGCTACAAATTACACCTGTATTGTCAAAATCAAGAATCACAAATCAGTGAGCACAATGGGCTACGAAATTACAACCGCGCTATGTAAATCAAGGGAGGAAAACAGTGAAGAAATCAAAAAATAGACAAGAACATCTGTGGAATAACCAAATGCGAAAATAGTGAGCACAATGATTTACCCCATGCTTGCTGCACTTGTAGAAGATCCAACCAGAGTGCTACCGCGTCGTCGAGGTGTGCTTACCCACCGTCCTACCACAATCAGGGCACGGGATCGTTGGGATGAACGGAACGCGGCGGCGAAGAACACTAGAACTCAAACTTGCGCTCGCCATTGCGGACAGCGGAGGAGACGAGGCAAAGAAAAGTTAGGGATTTCAGATGGAGAGGAAGTGAAGAAATTTTAGATAGAGACGATGCTCGTCTCCAATTTAACCCCTGGCCTTTTTTCAGTTAAACCCCTCCACATTGCCATCTGTCTGCACGCTCCCCCCACCTGGTCCGATATGCGCCAGATACGGACAGCAGTAACCGGTTTCGCACGCTCTGTCGTCTTCGTACACCGGCATCGCGTATTCTGTAAGTATGGTAACCAAAGTGAAACATATAAACAAGTTGATACACTAATCGTGTATTTTACTTGTGCCCCTCATCTCACAGATTTTTTCTTTAAGACTCGGTCATTTCAGAAAAGTGTAACTACAGTTTAAAAAAGTGTAATTATACTTTTATGTCCAGAAAGTGGGTTCAGTTGCACTTTTCTGTCCAGAAAAGTGCAATTGCACATTTCTTTGAACTGCGATGCACTTTTCTGAAAAGTGACCGAGGCTTAAGAAAAAAAAAGTCAGCTGAGACTTAGCAAAATCGTTTTAGAAATATTTTGTCCTCCACGTGATCTGTACGAATAAAACACAGACACGTCTACAGATCGTGAGGGCTGCGTAGGGAAGAATTCCATCTCCAAACCACGTGCTCGCTAGTCTTCAACCACTCTGCGCGTTGTCCGACTCCATCACCGGCTGACCACTCCAGAGTGCCGCCTTGGATACCTGCGCCGGAGAACTACCCAGCACGTCTGCGCCCACAGGTTAGTGTGCGGGCGTACGGGATCTCCACTGCCGCTCAGACCGCGGGCAGCCCCAGCCCTCGGCCTGGTGCAAGATTGCGGTGACCTTTAGGCGACACCGCGGCGTGCCGCCATTCTATTTCTTCTGTGCGGTGATCGCGCCAAAGCCATGAGCAGCAGTGTGGAGCAGCAACTCGGGGGGCAGAAACATAGGAGCAGAACGGCGTCCCGTGGGGGTGAACGGCAGCAGGAGATGATGCTGGTGTACAAAGAAACGGGAAAAGAAGATAGATTTACCTCGAGGAAGAGGATACGATCAGAGAGAGACTGCTTGATGGTCCCACGTGTAAGAAAATGTGAAATTTGGTTATTTTTTAAACACTGTTGCTTAACAGCAAATAGTTGTTGTTGCCTCTTGCCGGTAGGGAAATGGGGGAGAGGAGGTCCGCGGTCCGCGATGCTAAAGGACGGTAAAAGAGTAAGCCGGCAGCGGTCGAAGTTGGCGCCACGCCCATTTGTTGATGGGAGGACGGAGACAAAACAATTTAGATGTACTATGAAGCAACTTATACGCAGGGAAGAAATTGGATTCAGAACGACATTAGCAACAACCTAATCTGTCGCCCCGTTAGGATTAGTAGTTGCTAACATTTGTGGACGACGATGCATCAAAGCAATTTTTATGGGCATTGCTGACACTAGTACAGAACATGCCAACAGTCCCGGTTGGTAAGGGCCTCTAATCCCGGTTTACCAACCGGGACTGCGGAATCGGGACTAAAGGCCCCAACCTTTAGTCGCGGTTAGGTCTGCAATGGGGACAAACAGGCATCCACGTGTGCGTGCAGGCGAGCTGCTCACGCGATGACCTTTTGTCCCGGTTTGTATAACAAACCGGGACTAAAGGTGCGAGGGGTTTTAGGTTTTAGGTTTTTTATTTTGTTTTCTTTGTTCTGTTTTCTGTTTTATTTATGATTTAAAACAATTATTCGTACCCTACAATTACACACAACGATGCATATATTATATAACGAGTCTAAATTAAGTATACATACATATATAATACAACGAGTCTGTCGTACGAGCATATATACACGAGTGCCTTCCGAACACGAGAATTACATGAATATCACTAACAACGGTTTATATGGTATTCTCCTATTGGGGCTATGACCTCGTGAAGCAAAAATCCAGCAATTTCCTCTTGAATTGTTTTTATGCGTTGCTTTGCTGGGAGGACCGACCGCGAAGCCATATTCTGTATCAAAAAGAAGGTCGATATGAATATATAAATTGTCATTAACAATAACAAAAGTAAAACTCTGAATATATATATTAATGTTTAACGTACATGTGTAGAATTCCATAGACTGACACACGTGCGCACGTACTCTCAAATGAAGTATCCACATAGATTAGTCGCCGGTGGCTGTTTATCGCACTTTACGAAAATATAGTTGAATCAAATAATAATGAAACATGACAATCCGATATTGAAATTAGAATAAAAATGAGTACTATACTTACGTCGATTTGTTTAAAGGTCAGCACTGATTTAAATTGACCTTTGGCCTCTCTTGTGAACCGCTTCCATACCCAGCCCCGGCAAATAAAATGAATAAAGAAGATATTAATAACTAGAACACAGGAAAATAAAGTGGCCGATATAGTGTAATAACGATTGAAATTACCTAAGGATCATATCAGTAATGCTTACGTAATCCTTTAAGGGATGCGCTAGTGAGTCCTCGGTCTCAACTATCCCACGGTCAATTTGAATGTTTAAGAGAATCCAGTGGTAGCTGCACACGTTTATATATATATATATAGAAACCCTATTCTGCACCCAGGTGCAGGATAAATTATTTTGCACCCGAGGTTTCTTTACATTGTTTTTATAAAATAAATATGTTTATCATCCAAACAATTACATTTATTTTGTCCTATAATTAAAAAAACTAAATAAGAAATGCAATATGTAAGTCATAACATTGTAAAAATAGGTAAAAATGCGTATTTTTAGGCAAAATGGTTTCTACTCCCGGGTGTAGTTACCCCCTATTTAGTTAGCCTCCACGTGTCCCCCACCATACGCTATTCTGACCTACTCCCGGGCGCGCAAACGAGATTTCCAAGCCCATTAACCCATGTCGCCTGGATACTTACTGATTGGAAAAAAATATTTTCTTTAGATAATCAAGCCAGCTAATTTTTCGGGAGGCAGGTACGAGGGAAGCTGCCTATATAATACGCACCGAGTCTCTTGTTTCAAATCAGAAACAACCACCACCAATTTTATATTCGGGAACTATGGAGAGACGCGATGGGCATGGAAGTATGGACAAAATTGATGAATCTGATGAGAAGCCAGCCAAGGAAGTTATTTACATGCATCGAATCTGATCAGAAGACATTCAAGGAGTAAGGTGCTGCACACATCATGATTCCTCTTGAGTAAGTACTGTCCATCTGATTAGCACTACTAGTAGTACCAGATCGTGTTTTGCTCCTCTTGCATAAGTCTTATCCATCTGATTAGTACTAGCAGTACTAGATCGGTGTTTGCATTACAAAGCTCTTACTAGTTTTATTTTGCTTACAGGCAGTACAATAAAATGATGAATGATGGATGTAATTGAGAGGATTGACGATCTCATTGTAGATGAATTTGGGCACTTCGTCATGGGATGGATGGAAGAATACCCGCTTCAGGCAATAAAGTGAGAATGAAGACTTGCAGGGCATGTGGAAATCAGAATTGATAGAAAATGAATGGACACTCGTCAGTTCGGCATTGTATTTTTTGGTTTTTGTAGTCGGCAATGTTATAAGCCGCAATCTAAATTCTTTTCCCTTTTAAATAGAATTTGTGTTCTTGACCTGATGTAATTTGGTATTCCTGAAGATAATAAAGTCGTTGGATTTGTTCTTCCTTTTTATTAAAATCTTGTCGGGGGTTGAAGTATGTATATGAAATTTGTGTTCTGAAATTTAACTAGCAGTATGCGGTTTATAGTATGCGAGTATGTCGCATCTGGTATGGAGTATGTAGCATCTGGTATGGAGTACGGTCGTCATACTAGGTATGAGGTACGGAGTATATGTCGCATCAAATATAATCTGTACCTTTATTTATTTCATCCCGATTTAGCTTTGGGGTGATTTCAGTATGGAGTATGGTCGTATAGTTGAGCGCGGTGGTATGTATGTACTATGATTATTTATAGCATGGTGTATGTCGCATCAGGTATGTAGGATGCTATATGTAGCCTTGTATGTATGTATATATTATGATCCTTTCATATATCAAGCGAGGTAGTATGTAGTACGATTCATTTGTAGGATGTTGTCATGGGGTATGTCGCATTAGGTATGGAGTATGGCCGCCATACTACAAGATATAGACTTACCGAAAATGAGGTCCGACGTATGGAGTATGCTGCAGATGCTTGTGAGAGTTCAGCGATCGATCAAATCACACCAGCGTAACAGTTCAGCGATCAGATGCATGAAATAAAAGGAGCAGGGCGTGGCTACTCTATCCTATCAGCCGCCGGCCGTGAGAGTCCAAGAATAACAAACGGAGAAGCTAGCAGTTTGTTCATAACAAGATAACCAGGATACTCTTGTTCGGCAGATGAGATAAGGATTGTGATCGTTCAAATTTTAAAACTTGTTGACCACCGTAACAAACACGTAGAGATAATGACTAAATTAATGCAGTAATTTATTTAATCTAGTATTATGCAAACGGGTAGCTAGGTATGTATTCCCCACTAGCCCGTTTACCGCTGCCCCTAGGAACGATCGGAAATAGCAGCGTAGCAGCTCTTGGGGACACGTGGAGACCAACTAGGTAGGGGGTAACTACACCTGGGAGTAGTATGAATATGTCCTCTATATATATATATATATATATATATATATATATATATATATATATACTCATCAACATTTATTAGTAAGTGCAAAAGTTAATGTGTACAAGACAGTAATAACAGTCTCACCTGAAGTTGTAAGGAAACAAAATCACATCTTTAAAATGTTGTTGCTTCAAAAAATTGAGCAAGTTGTTCTCCGTTGCCTCCGGTTTTTGTTCTAGGTTACATGAACTCGATCTGGGTCAACGAACCCAACTCGATAATTAGTCTTCCTCTTACACACGAGAATCTTCATTCTGCATAATAGCATACAAACGAATGTATGTAGTGAGGACAATTATAGGCAAAATGATGAGCTTAGCTAGAGACTTAATTAATTACATAATTAAATTAATCACTTACAGACAATAGCAGCTCATGATAGATTTGTCGAGAGCATCCATATTGAATAACTGAAACAATTCGTCAAAATCAATATGGATTGTCTGTTCTCCCATGAAGTAATGCTCTTCTCTAACTTTAACAAGCAGCATTGTCTGCTCGTCTTTTGAGGCCTCCATGTACCACTTATGTAATTCTCGCATTCTTGTAGGTAGCAGTGGCAACTCCTCATCTGTGACCAGTTCCTTTCCCATGACAAATTTCCTTGCCAGGGGAGCCATGGGGGCTTCAACTCGGCCTAGCATTTCATCTATCGTCAGACCAGGAATTTCTTCAAACCCTTCTGGTAATACAATTGGGGATGCCACCTTGAACGGAGCGATCGATTGTTTTTTCTGATGTCCAAGCTGTCGAGGTGTGATTCCCACGGAACAGGGATAACCACTCTCGGGGGAGAAGTTCGTGAGGGGGACTGAACACGTTGGTCAACAACCCACAGCCGGCTCGGCGACGGTGCTCGTCGAGCCTGTAGAGGAACAGCACGACAGAGATGGACCCCGGCCCGTACCCAGGTTCACGGCCCTCAGGGTGAGGTAAAACCGCTACTCCTGCTTGTCTGTATTGCTCAGCAGGGGCTATAGTACAAAGAGCTTGCCGCGGGCCCTCGCGAGGCAGTGCGGAGCTCGGAGGGGGAAGGTTCGGGCCTTCTTCCTCCTCGGGCTCGCTGGGCTTGGCTAAGCTACCTTGGGGTGTCTATGGATGAGTGATCGATCGATCCCCCGCTACGGTGGTGCTCCTGCTCCTTATATAGGCGCCCCGGGCCTCATCCCCGCGTGCTGCGCGGTGGAAGGGTTCCCACATGGCGACGAAATGGTGGAGCGGGGTGCACCGCAGCTGAGTTGCCCATGGACTCGGTCCATGGTCACAAGGCCTGCCCTCGTGGCAGGGCAGCCGCCGTCTTTGCAGAGCGGCCAGCTGGTACTGCAGAGACCGTGGGGGTGCCCACGGTGACGTCGCCGTTGGAGCGTTGCGCCGGCCACCTACTTTATCACCAAAGAGGAAAACCTTGTTGGCGGCGCAGGGGACACAGAGCTTTGTTGACTCCTTTTATCACCAGAACGGCAACTGCGGCGTCGTCGTCATCGCGCGCAGACGCGCGCGTCACTCTGCGGCTGCTGCAGAGGCCATGTGCGCTCTGCAACGGTTACTTCGTGGCGAAGCATCCCCGCAGGGCCCGTGAGGCCCTGTGGTGGGAGTTGCGTTGACTCCCCTTCGGGGAAGAAAGCCTTGCCGGGGGGCAGCCTCAGGGGGAGCCCCTTCAGGCCCTTCGCTGCCTCCTCAAGTCCCCTCGAGGGGGCTCTCCCCTCGGGGGTCTCCCCAAGCGTTCTGCTTGGTCCTTAGTCGTCTCGCCGACATCGACGCGTGTGAGGGCCATGGAGAGTGGGCTCTGCACACCCTAGAATCCACTGGGCCGACAGTAGCCCCCGGGCCCAAGACGGGCACGGCGAGGCCCATCGGGTCCAGACGAAGCGTCGTGGGTCCAAAACGTCCGGCCTGCCCGTGACACGCGTCACTTGGTGGTGAGTTTGCGACGACTCGGTTTCTCCGGACGATCGTGCGTAGTGGGGGTCCCACCACGTCCACCATGACCACGCCTTGGTAACTGCTCGGACGGGGCATAAAGTTGCGCGCCGGTCCGCATCGCAGTCATTACTCCCATTCCGCGCCTCCAAACTTCCAACTCTCGGCCTCCTGGTTTTCCAACTTCGGCGAACTCTTTTCTCCTCCGGCGAACTCCTTTCTTCTCCGGCGCTCCGCTTTAAGCATCCTCCTCGATAATGGGCGGACCCAAAGGCAAGGCGGCGATGTCCACGCTCCCCTCCGATGCGCAGGGCGAAGAAGCGCTTGGACCCGCCCTGATCGGGGTGCGCGTCATTGCGGCGGCGCTGGGCAAGATCCAGCACCTGGTCGCCTTGAAGACCAATGAGCATGGCGCCAGCGCCATTCAAGCCGCGAGGCACGGCCGCCTTCCGACGGGATTTTTCCCCATTTTTCTCCACACTCTCTTCGCCGGAATGGTGCCTCCGTATTCGCCTTTCCTCGAGGCCGTCCTGGAGTTCTACCAGATCCACCTTCTCCACCTTCACCCCAACGCCATCCTCATCCTCTCCATCTTCGCCTTCTTGTGTGAGGCCTATCTGGGGGTGAAGCCCTCGGTGGCCCTCTTCAGGAGTTTCTACGCTCTCCGAAACACCGTGAAGACCGAGCGGACGGGCTGCGTGTCCTTCCGCATCGCGGACGGCATGGGGGACATCTACATCCCCATGTCGTGGAGCGGTGAGAAACCTATCACGGCGGTGTCGAAGAAGGTGGACGACTTCAGGCAGAAGTGGTTCCTCATCGGCGTCCCGTCGCAGAGCTCCCTCCTCGATGTCCCAGATGCGCCGCCCGTGAAGAACACCCACTGGGGCAAGCAGGCCCTCAAGGGCCCGCAGGTGGCCGGCCTCGTGGGCCGCTTGAGGACGCTCCGGGAGAACGGCCTCACGGGCCAAATGGTTGCGGAGGAGTTCGTGAGGCGCCGCATCGCCCCCCTTCAGGCGCACAAGAAGGCGATGTGGGCGTACTCGGGGCTCATGGACCCGATGCGGCTCCACCCCTGCGACCATCGCCCCGCCGTCGTCGCCACCATCATGGGCGGCCTCTTCGTCAACCCAGACGTGCCCGCGGCGGTCCCCGCGGTGATAAGGCCCCTGTACTAGGTCCCGGACCAGCGCCAGGCTATCTTGGAGTTGATGCCCACATTCACCGCGCTGGGCCTGGCGGGGGAAGAGGAAGAGGATGGGCCCCTGCCCATGGCGAAGGATGGGGACGCCGCCGAGTCTCCGTGCGCGTCAGACGCGGAGCATGGCGACGCAGAGCAGGGCGACGCGGAGCAGGGCGACGCGGAGGCGGAGGCCATGCCCTCCGCCGGCGTGGAAAGTTCGTCTAGAGCCGCGCTCCCCTTGGGGGAGGTCTACGAGCTCTCGTCCAACGATGGAGAGGAGGCCGAGGCTGGGTGCCAAGAGCCACGGACCAAGGCGGCCCATGACAGGCCTACCGGGGAGCCCCCGAGCGCCCACCTCAAGAGGAAGGCTGGGACGGCTCCTGAAGGGTCAGGAGCCCGGACCGCGCCCTCATGGCGCGCGTCAGGTATGGCGTGGGTTGACACCCGCGCTAAGAAGCCCAGGTAAGTGCTCTTGAGCTCTGCCTTTTCCCTTCAATCTTCTGCTTGTCTCCTCCCCTGATCGATTTTCTTTGCCATTCGCCAGCGACCCAGCGCCTGCGAAGCGCCGAAGGCTCCGCAAGGCCGCGGACGTGAAGAGAGCCGCTCCTGAGGCCGCGCCCGAGGCTACGGCGGACGAGACCACGGCAGACGAGGTCTTTCGGCCTGAGGAGGAGACTCCTATGGGCCCTCAGGAGGAGATGCCCCAGACGGGGGCACACGTGCCGCCCCCGGAGGAGGAGCACGTGGAGGACCAGATGGAGAGGGCACCCACTCCGCCCCGCGCAGCCACCCCTCCAGCGCAACCTGAAGCTGCGGCTGGCGCCCCGCCAGCTCCGAGCCCTCCCAAGGCCAGCAGGGAGGATCTTCCCCCCTCCCCGCCAAGCACTACGGCGGAGGAGGAGGCAGCGGCGACTGGGCAGACCTTCTCTGCCCCGGAAGCGAGCAGGGAAGTGCCGCCCGAGCGGGACGATACCGGGGCACAGTATGCAGGCGCTGAGGAGGAGGACCTGCCTCCAAGCCCCCAGGCCCACGCGGAGGCTACCTTCACCAGGCTCGACGCGGGCGTAGGGCCTTCTGTGCCACGCAGGCCCTCGTAGGCCCTCGCCCTCGGCAGCTGGGACTGGAGCCGAGGGCGCCGAGACGTTGCCTTCCGCCTGGTGCGGGAGTCCCTGGAGGGGCTGGAGGCCCATCTCGCCCTGGAGGACCAGGAGCTTGCCCGGCAGCGGGACGAGCTCACGAGGGCTTGGGCCGCTTTTCACGCGGCTGTGGAGGCTCGCCGGCAGAGCGACTTGGCCCTGCAGGAGGAGCGCGAGGAGGCGATACGCTTCGCCGAGGAGGTCCGCGAGGGCGCCATGCGCGACGCCGAGGAGCTTCTGCAGCCCTTAAAGGCCGAGCGCCGGGCCGCGGCTGAAGACTTGGCCGCGGCCAGGGCAGAGCGGGAGGCCGTGGAGCACTCCCTGGCGGCCAAGCACAGCGAGCTCGTCGCGCTCGAGACGAAGATTCTCGCCGACTCCGAGACGGTGCGGTCCGCGCTGGACGAGGTCCGCACGAGCTTGGAGGCCAGAGGGCGAACTCTGGGCGAGCGCGAGGAGGACGTGCGCCGCCGCGACGAGCAGCTGGCGCTGAGGGAGCGGGAGCTGTCGGGGCAGCGCGCTGCCCTCGAGGCCCGCGAGGATAGCCTGACAGCGGCGCTCAGGAAGCTTGAGCGCGAAGTGGCCGCCCACAAGTGGAGCGTGGAGCGTGCCAACGCACGGCTAGCGGAGCGGAAGGAGGAGGCCATGAAGAAACTCCAGTAGAAGGAGAAGGAGCTCCGTGCCGCCGTCTCCCAGGATTACAAGGACAAGTTCTCCAAGCAGGAGGAGCGTTTTAAGAAGAGGCGCGACGAGGACGCCGCCCGCATCCACAAGCTGGAGAAGGCGAACACCACCCTGAGCGCCCGCCTTGGGCGCAAAGTGGACCGTCGCCGCGCTGCTGAAGAGGCGCGCGATCGCACGGCGCAGGACCTCACCTCCCTCATGGCGGACATGGAGGAGATGAACCAGCAGGTAGGTCCTGCCGTGGAGAAGGCGGTGGAAGCGGTCGAGAGCGCCAAGGCGGCGCAGGTGTTGTCGCAGCAGCGGGAGCGTATGTTCCTGTCCCTGGCGGGGCGGGGCCGCGAGCTCGCTGCGAAGTTGGGAGCAGAAGCGCCGTCCGTCCCAGCTCAAGGCCATTCCGACGCCGCCACCTACCTCCTATACTTCGAGCAGCTCTTCACGGCGCTCGAGGGCCCCACCGCGGAGCTCCGCGACGTCATCGAGGAGGAGTGCCGCCAGCTCCTGGCGGTGGCGGTGGACCGCATCTTCTCCAACCTCGTGCACCTCCAGCCCGGGTTCGAACTTGCCACGGTGACCGAGCCCCTCGAGGGGGATGAAAGGTGGAAGGCCTCCAACTCCGCCCGCGACCAGGTGGACGACTTCTGCAGCCGCTTCAAGCGGGCCGCGGCGGAGGATGAGGACGACGACGAGGAGAGCGGGCCTGAAGGACAAGAATCCGGCCAGGACGACGGCGAGGCCTCTGCCTAACTTCCTCCTGAGATCCTCTCCTGCAATGTAGTGCGCTTGCAGCGCTGTAGGGGCATTTGCTTTAAAGACTTTCGCTTTGCAGTCTGTAATATACTTCTTATCTTTTTAACAAGTGCTGCTAAGTCTGTGTGTGCTCCCCTCGAGGAGCCTTTGCTTCAATTCCATGTCTTTTTCACTCTGCGTCGCTGGACCCTTCTCTTCGCACTATGACTCCGCCGCTGCGGTATGCCCGAGCAATGACTCGGCAAGGCCGGGGGGAGTTTAAGGCTTAGAGAGGTAAGACCCCTCGAGTCGCGATGCTGAGGGCCCCCCTTTGACGCGCAAGCAGCCCATGGAGAGTGAGGGAAAGGACCACTCGAGGGACGCAGGGTGCTCGTGAGAGAGATGCAAGGGTTCTCTTGATGTGAACAGGGAACTTAGCTTCGCGAGGCTTTTCGCCCTGCGTGGGACTCCTCTGGCGATGTCCTTCCCTTCAGGGGCCGAGTTTTTCCTCCACAGGCCTGGAGAGACTCTCGTTCCCTGTGGACGTTAGAGAGGCGAACCAAAACACTAGAGCATAGTAGTAAGGACTTATGCGCGCTTATAGGTTTCCTCACGGGTGCCTCGCGAGGAGAGAGAGTACCAAGGTCCTTTGGAGAGGTGGCGTGTATCCGGGAGCATGCCCTTTAGCCAGAGCTCAGGGTCCCTTGGATTTTGCAGTGCTGCTGGGGTGCTCTTGAGGCACAGGCACCGTACTCAGCCCCCGCTCGCGAGGTGCGCATGGGAAGAATATAAGCGCACATTTTGAAAGTAAAGGATGAAAGTAAAACTTGCCATCAAAATATTACATAGCGGCGCCTTGGCGCAAAGTTCACTTGGAACGAAAATGGCGCCTGAGCGCAAAGTTCACTTGGAACGAAAATGGCGCCTGAGCGCAAAGTTCACTTGGAACGAAAATGGCGCCTGAGCGCAAAGTTCACTTGGAACGAAAATGGCGCCTGAGCGCAAAGTTCACTTGGAACGAGAATCGGTTCATTACACTTGGGTTTGCCAAGCTAACGTTCCTTCCATGTCGAGGCATGGGGACCACCCATTAGTGGCAGAGGTTCACTGCGGCCTGCGGTGGCTCATTAGCAGGAGAGCTCAGAGGGCTGAGCCTCGGGAGAAGCTTTGAGAAGCTTGGAGGTGAAGCCGTGAGCTTCCCTCTAGAGACAAAAAATGCCTGGCGTTACTATGATCACGGGTAGAACTTGCGCAGATGCGCGATGTTCCACGGGTTCTTGACGGGAATGCCGTCTTCGGTCTCGAGGCGTACTGCGCCAGGCCTGGCGATGTGGGAGACCCTGTAGGGGCCTTCCCACATCGGCGAGAGCTTGTGGAGACCTTCCCTGGAGAGGATTCGCCTGAGGACGAGGTCACCCGCCTCAAGGGTGCGCGAGCGCACATGGCGGCTGTGGTAGCGTCGCAGATCTTGCTGGTACTTCGCCGCTCTGAGGGCGGCGTGGCGGCGCAGTCCCTCGAGGAACAGTAGGTCGTCGTTGTGGAGGCCCTCTTGCATGTCCTCGTTGAAGGCAAGGACCCGTGGGGATCCATGCTTGATTTCTGCGGGGAGGACAGCTTCAGCTCCGTAGACAAGGGCGAACGGCGTTTCGCCTGTAGGCCGTGACGCGTTTGTGCGCATGGACCAGAGCACAGATGGGAGCTCATCGATCCAGCCCTTGCCGTGCCCTTTGAGGACGTTGAAGCTTCTGGTCTTGAGGCCCTTGAGGACTTCCTGGAGGCGATGAGGAGAGCGACGAGAAGCTTCTGCTGCATCGGGTACCGCTCTCGAGCATCCCGCAGCACCGTGCTGACGAAGTAGACGGGGTGCTCGACAAGGGTTGTCGGTGGGGTTGCAGCGTCAGCCCCCTGTGTAGGCTCCTCAGGGCCCTTGTCGAGATCCGCCTGCTGGGGGGTCTCGACAGGGGTGCCCGGAGCAGGCTCGACTTGAGGCTGTGGGCCTGGCAGTGGGTCTGTGGAGGCTGCTCCTTCGACGAGATCCTTGTCGGGGGGCTTTGGGCCTGGAGTGGCAGTGCTCTTCTTGGGGAGGACAGGCTCTTCCCTCTCGGCCACCAGGACGGCGCTTGCGGTCTGAGGAGTGGCTGAAAGATACAGCTTCAGATGTTCGCCTGTCCTGGGGGCCACCAAGACTGGTGGGCTGGCCAAATACTTCTTTAAGTCCTCAAAGGCCTTGTCCGCCTCAGGGGTCCACTTGAATGTTCCAGATCTCTTCATGATCTTGAAAAATGGCAGGGCTCTCTCGCCGAACTTGGAGATGAATCGGCTCAGGCTAGCCATGCAGCCTGCTAAGCGCTGCATTTCCTTGAGCCGGTGAGGAGGTTGCATTCCTTCTATGGCCTTGATCTTGTCAGGGTTTGCTTCTATGCCGCGGTGGGACACCAAGAACCCGAGGAGCTTGCCTGAAGGTGAAGGGGATCGCAGGCAGAAAACAAAAATTTTCTTACCAACGATATCCTTAAACTAGCCAAGATCTACACTATGCAGATATAGAAGTACGGCGGAGATCGGAATACATACCCTTGTAGACCGAAAAGCGGGGATTACGCTCCCGCACAAGCGTTGACGACGAAGACGACGTAGCCGACCTCTAGGTCGCGAAGAACTCGGCGCGACGAAGACGAAAAAGATGACCTCGAGGTCGGGTGGAGGAAGCCGACCTCCCAGCACCACTAGCGTGGCACCTCGCAGGGCGTCACACACATACGGTGGAGACGACGGCCTCCGAAGCTCCAGTCCAGGACGAGCAGCGGAAGACTTGGACCGGAACACCAGCAGCGCGGCAGCGGGCTTATGGTGGAGAGATCCCCCTCTCAGCTCGGCGCAACTCCGACAAAGGGAATCACGAAATCGAGAGAGAATTGGGGAATTAATTGGTGAATTAAAAGGCCAGGGGTGCCCCTCTATATAAAGGCTCCCGGGGGGAGCCAACCTTGCCAGCCAGGCAATGTGGGACTATCCCCCATTGCCTGGTGCGGCTAGGCTGGTGCGCCGGCCCCATGGTGGGCCCCTTTTGGCCCACCTAGGCCGGCCATCATGCCCCCACCGAATTCCCCTAGGGAATTTTCCCCTATTGGGCCTTCTTTCGACCAGAAGGCCCATTTAGGGAAATCAGCCTAAATAAATTCGAAAATAAATATATAAAATCATATTTAGACATTAATTACACTAATTAATATCAAACATATTATATATAATTTATTCTAGCTCCGAAAACTATTTCGTCGCTGCCCGATCTCCATCGGACCATTCCCGGGACGTTCCCGGTGATCTCTTTCCTTTCCGGTTGTCTTGTCGAAACCCCTTAAGTGTGTTACCCTAGCGGTTCGATATAATAACAGACATGATCGAGACTCCTCTCCGATCAATGATTAACTCGTACGCCTGGACCCCATGAATTAACCCCTGTGATATAACGAATGACTTTCATCTATCAAACCTGGACGTCGAGTCTTAAACCTTTTGCCATAGCGATACTTAGCGTGTCCGAGCATCGTTCATAGATATCTCCATACCTAGCATGATCTCGTTACCGACAACACTATCTTCTACTCGTCTATGATATTATGTCAGCTGGTGACCTAGTCACATGTTTGCAAACTCATTTGACATAATCTCACCGAGTGGGCCCTAGAGTATCTATCCGGCTATACGGACTGACAAATCCCGCTCTTGACCCCTCGTCTCAACTATTCCCTTCCGATACCCAAAAGTATCACCTATCATTGTCACACTATATAAGATATGACGTTTGGTGTGATCAAAGTATCTTCCAGGAATAACAATAAGAGTTGATCTCACGGTCGAAGGCGTAATGACTACGTCCTACAAATTATGGGTAAGTCCATCACATCGTTCCACCTAACGATATGACTCCATTGCCAACAGACGCCATGTCTCATGATCGGGAAACCTCTATCATCAATCGCGCAATGAAACTAGTCTTAGTAGAGGCAACTAGGGACCTGGTTGTTTATCTACCACACGTGTATTAATGTTTCCGCTTAATACAGTTATAGCATGGTATAAAACACATAATGAACAATTGGAATATAACCAATAAACTATCTTTATTAAGTGCCTCTAGGGCATATTCCCTTCAGTCTCCCACTTGCACTAGAGTAACACTTAATCTAGTTTACAACTTGGTAAAAACTCAACACCCATAGCATCTTGGTGCCGGCTCGTCTCGTGGAAGACGAATACAGTCAACAGATCTCACACATTGAGACCTATATGTGCTTTGCAACACTTCTATGTCACCTAGTTTGACATCATCACGTATCTTACGATTACGGTGGAATATATCCCAGTGGATGGAGTCAGACAGTCCAATCGCACTTGCTACTTCTGAAGTTGCCATATATTTCTATACCTACGTAGATTATGCGACAGTGCATTCATATGCGACTTCGCAAACTAACCATGTCTTTCTTCAAAACAAAGGACATCTCCTATATGAGATTTCTAGTCGTATGAGTCAGTGTCACAACTTGCATCATCGTAACCGTTTTACGGCAAGTTGTCTTTCCACTCTTACCCTTTACTAGAAAACATATCTTCAGTTCTCACAGACACTGAAGGATACACTTAACGTTTGTTCATTGATCCACATAAGGATCACTCTGGAACCTGTTCTTCATCCAAGAACTTTGGTCACACCAAGTCGAGCTTTCAGTCTGATAGAATCTATGTCTGATACATAGAGAATGTCGAACATCATTTGCTATCACTGAAAATGCCAAGATAAACTTAATATTTTACCTAGTCATACAAGCAAGAACAATCTTCTTCGCTTGTTCTATTCTGAAACACTTCAGAATCTTAACTTAGGAAATATTCCGACCTAATGTTATTAAGCCCCTTACGATCTATACAATTATAGATTGGATGCCTAATACTCCTAACTTCTTTCATAGAAAATTTAATCACTTAAATAATCCTTTGCACTCTACTAGAGGATCTGTGTCATTCAATATGTCGTTACATACAAAATCACGAATGACACCTAGCTCCCACTCAAATATGCCTTCCGCATATAAGATCAAGGTAAGCTACTTAGCTCCCACTCAAATATGCCTTCCGCATATAAGATCGAGAAAAGCTACTTTGCTCCCACTCACTTCTATGCAAATGCAAGTCTCTTCAACTATTTTGGACAACTCCAAAATCCTTTGATCACATCATCAAAGTGAAGATTCCAGCTCCGATATGCTTGCTTCAGCCCATGAATGGACAACTGAAGTTTGCATACATGTTTAGCATCCTTAGGATCATCAAACCATTATTGTACTGATTACAACTCTTTCTTAATGACACTATTAAGAAACATGGTTTCCTTATCCATCTATCAATTTCTCACTCGAAATTATAGTAATTGCTAAACGATCCAGAATAGATTTAGGTTTCGCCACTTGAGACAAAATCTCGTTGTGGTCAACTTTTGAATCTGTCGGAACTGCTTTACGACAAATCGATCCTTATCAGTGTCTATTCTCTCATAAAATTCCATATTCTATTATCATCCTAGATGCCATCAAGAAGATCTCCCAAGTCATTACTTGGTAATCGTATATGGATTTTATTTCGGATCATATATGACTCATAGCAATTTCTCGGACTTAGGTCTACCATTTCTTCTTCGTAGTTCGTTGGTCTGTCATATTCCATTAATATGACCTTCATAACAGGATTGTCGTAACACACAGTGTGGAACACAACCTCGTATGCCTACGTTCTTAGTATGAGCTCAGAGCATCATGATCTTTTATCATCAACTTCTTTCAAGTTGTGGAGCATGACAACGAAAACACTTTCGGTTGCGGTACTCTGATGTCTGGAGAGAAAGTTCATCAACTTTTCCTTGCTGTACCTTCTTTCCCACTTATATCCTTGGACAAGAAACTATTTCTTTCGCAAGGTATATTCCGGCAACGACTTTGCCTATGTCGTGAGACATGTACCCAATTAACTCTTTAGGTACGGTACACTACAAAGATTAATCCATTTTAGGTTTGATCACATCGAAACACTAAATTGCTGAAACGACAATCTAGGCTAAAAGCCATGCCATCACTCATATGGTATTGTCTCCATGGATTTAAATGGTTTCCCTATTATCTAACGTGAATGCTACGTTTCTACCATATGACTCTAACGATCACAATAATTCGATAAGAGATTTATTTAGCACACACTATCCGATAGGGTGCGATTACGACGTCCTAACATACCATAACACTATGGTATTCCATGCGACGTAATTTGTGGAACTCTTCTCACAAGTCTTCCAATGATATGCCAACATTATAACTCAAATCTTTATTTCCTCGATCTGTATCGCAGAAATTTGATTTTCTTGTTAAATTTATTTCCTACTTCATTCTGAACTTGTTTGATCGAATCAAAAATTTCCAGACTAACATTCCCTGAGTGGATATCCATATATCTACTCGGAATATTCATGAAGTCTATGAAATAAAGACTTCCACTACACGTTTAAAGTACTTCATTGATTCACATACACCCATATGCACGATTCTCAACAAGTTATACTCAAAACGTTCAGCGAAGTTTACGAAATAAAGGTCTTCACTACCCGTCAATTACTTCATTAATCCACATACATCTATATGCATGACTATCAATAAGTTATATGCCCGTTTTCCGAAAACGGTGTCTTAGTTATCTTGCAAGTGTCAAAAGATCAAATCTAAGGACTTGTAGATCCATCCGATATGGAGCTAATTCATTGACTATAACATTGACATGAATTAAACGGCAGTGCCACACATATGTGGTGTCTTTATTAAGTTTGTATCCTTTGGCATTAATATTATGAATGTGGGAGCTTCTACCATCTAAATTCAAATCGGCATATGATCATTACTTCATAAATATAGGACAACGAATTTGTCACTAACATATATGAACAATTGTCTCGCTAGAGGAGACACACTTATAACGATCATACTAACAGGCGATCATAAAAGAATTTATTCAAATGGTAGATCTAGAGGGAGAGTGTCTATGGCCATCACAACAATTTGTCTGCCATTATCAACACGCAATGTCGCCTCATCCTTCCAAGCTACTCAAGTAGTAAATCTGGTTTTCACAAAACATGACTAGTATCAAAAACTTAGTCACTACTGCGAGTACTTGCTTAGGTAAAACATTCATAACGTGTATATCATATATACACCATCATCATTTATGACTTCCGGCGATCTGTTTCATCTTCTTGATACTTCCAACGTAATCAAGAACCATGAAGGTGAACGATTCCCCTTGCATGACATAGTCTATGACAAAGCATTTGCACCTGGCAACGTCGTCTGTCATCCAGTGATCGAGCGGAGCGAGGCGTCTCAATGTCATCAAGTATGACGATATGTCATCAAGTATGACTAGTGTCATCAAGTATGACTGCCACGTGCTCATTCAATGTGTGTATTCTCTTCCATATTGGTTGAGAAGAAGAACACTCAACATACTGATAAACTTCATCAACCCAACTTCAGGTGTATCCCGAGTTTAGCGATCATCTCATATGTTCGCGATCTAACAACTCGTTCCCAACTTTAGTTCTCTATGGTAGAGATCATAACATACACTGGACTATGATGATATCATCCGCACAAAAACTTGATAATCCAAATTATCCTTTTGTTAGCGGAATCTTCGGGTTTATCTCCTAGCGGGTATTGTAACACAAAGAGCTAACGGTTTAAACAAGGAGTATCCTCAAGCTAAAGTATAAAACTATGAAGTTTGGACCCAACTTTTTAAGTTTCTCAATCGCAGGAATGCGCCTAATTTTAAAGAAGGCTATTACATAGGTTAATATCTACAAAGGTTTGCAAAACAGACTTTGTTCATTATATTTTGAGTTCTAGTATTTTAGAAAATAACTATCAGAACTCCCACTCAAACGAACATCCCTCCTGGTCGTTTCAGCGATTACACGACCCCCATCCATTGCGCAACCCCTCATCGTCAGAGCCGGCAACACAACTTCAAGGGTGGACAACGAATTGTCGATCACAACAACTCTATGACTCATGCTCGACCTTTCGGCCTCCATGTTCCGAGGCCATATCTGCATATGCTAGGCTCGCCACAATAACCTTCAACGAATGCGCGTGCAACATGGCTTACACCCACTGTATGCGAACGACGATATGTCTGACACCCGATCGTCACGGCCTGCCTCATAACGTAGAACTTTCTTGGTGGTGCACGTCGAAGGAAGAACACTAGTGGTATTTTGAAGGGATCATCTTATATTTCTACCGCCGTGTAACTAATATATTCTAATATATAATCACACAAACTAAGATGCACACAATAACATCAAATGTAATGCGACGTGATATGGTCCATGCGCCATGGTCTTCTTGGCGCCCACAGTTCATAAACAATTTAATAAACCTACCTTGACCATATCACATTGCCTCTGCAAAATAAAGTTAGACGTGTTCTACTTTATCTTTTGCATATTTTACGTGGCTTGGGGCTGTCGTAAAAAGAACCGCTTCTTACCTACGAACTTATGACCACAACAACGATCCAATAATTGCATGTTTAAGCATCCCTTTCGGGCCCTCCATTGAAAATGCAAAGCCAACTAAAGAGAGAGAAACTGACACCCGCCAGCCACAGATACGGTACAAGCCGTATGTCAGTAGTGGAACCAGTCTCGCGTAAGCGTAGGCGTAAAGTCGGTCCGGGCCGCTTCATCAACTCGATGCCGCTGGAATCACAAGTGCACGCTAGAGGGTAGCAAATAACAGGAACGGTGCCCCCGTGAAGAACACGGGTTCTAACAGCGTACAGCTATATCTACGATAGATCGGCTCTGATACCACTGAAGGGGATCGCAGGCAGAAAACAAAAAATTTCCTACCAACGATATCCTTAAACTAGCCAAGATCTACACTATGCAGATATAGAAGTACGGCGGAGATCGGAATACATACCCTTGTAGACCGAAAAGCGGGGATTACGCTCCCGCACAAGCGTTGACGACGAAGACGACATAGCCGACCTCTAGGTCGCGAAGAACTTGGCGCGACGAAGACGACGAAGATGACCTCGAGGTCGGGTGGAGGAAGCCGACCTCCCAGCACCACTAGCGTGGCACCTCGCAGGGCGTCACACACATACGGTGGAGACGACGGCCTCCGAAGCTCCAGTCCAGGACGAGCAGCGGAAGACTTGGACCGGAACACCAGCAGCGCGGCAGCGGGCTTATGGTGGAGAGATCCCCCTCTCACCTCGGCGCAACTCCGACAAAGAGAATCACGAAATCGAGAGAGAATTGGGGAATTAATTGGTGAATTAAAAGGCCAGGGGTGCCCCTCTATATAAAGGGTCCCGGGGGGAGCCAACCTTGCCAGCCAGGCAATGTGGGACTATCCCCCATTGCCTGGTGCGGCTAGGCTGGTGCGCCGGCCCCATGGTGGGCCCCTTTTGGCCCACCTAGGCCGGCCATCATGCCCCCACCGAATTCCCCTAGGGAATTTTCCCCTCTTGGGCCTTCTTTCGACCAGAAGGCCCATTTAGGGAAATCAGCCTAAATAAATTCGAAAATAAATATATAAAATCATATTTATACATTAATTACACTAATTAATATCAAACATATTATATATAATTTATTCTAGCTCCGAAAACTATTTCGTCGCTGCCCGATCTCCATCGGACCATTCCCGGGACGTTCCCGGTGATCTCTTTCCTTTCCGGTTGTCTTGTCGAAACCCCTTAAGTGTGTTACCCTAGCGGTTCGATATAATAACAGACATGATCGAGACTCCTCTCCGATCAATGATTAACTCGTAGGCCTGGACCCCATGAATTAACCCCTGTGATATAACGAATGACTTTCATCTATCAAACCTGGACGTCGAGTCTTAAACCTTTTGCCATAACGATACTTAGCGTGTCCGAGCATCGTTCATAGATATCTCCATACCTAGCATGATCTCGTTACCGACAACACTATCTTCTACTCGTCTATGATATTATGTCAGCTGGTGACCTAGTCACATGTTTGCAAACTCATTTGACATAATCTCACCGAGTGGGCCCTAGAGTATCTATCCGGCTATACGGACTGACAAATCCCGCTCTTGACCCCTCGTCTCAACTATTCCCTTCCGATACCCAAAAGTATCACCTATCATTGTCACACTATATAAGATATGACGTTTGGTGCGATCAAAGTATCTTCCAGGAATAACAATAAGAGTTGATCTCACGGTCGAAGGCGTAATGACTACGTCCTACAAATTATGGGTAAGTCCATCACATCGTTCCACCTAACGATATGACTCCATTTCCAACAGACGCCATGTCTCATGATCGGGAAACCTCGATCATCAATCGCGTAATGAAACTAGTCTTAGTAGAGGCAACTAGGGACCTGGTTGTTTATCTACCACACGTGTATTAATGTTTCCGCTTAATACAGTTATAGCATGGTATAAAACATATAATGAACAATTGGAATATAACCAATAAACTATATTTATTAAGTGCCTCTAGGGCATATTCCCTTCAGAAGGGACCCCGAAGACGCACTTGGCGGGGTTCAGCTTGATGTTCACCTTGCGCAGGCTGGCGAAGGTTTCCTCGAGATCCTTCAAGAGGGTGTCTCCCTCTCTAGACTTGACCACTATGTCATCGACGTAGGCCTCTGCGTTCCTGCCCATCTGTGCCCCCAAGGCGATCCTCATGAGCCTCTGGAAAGTGGCGCCAGCATTCTTCAGGCCGAAGGGCATGCATGTGTAGCAATACACGCCACAGGGGGTGAGGCATGCTGTCTTCTCCTCGTCCTCTTTAGCCATTTTGATCTGGTGGTAACCAGAGAAGGCGTCCAGAAAACAGAGGAGGTCACAGCCAGCGGTGGAGTCCACGATCTGATCTATCCTCGGCATGGGGTATGGGTCCTTGGGGTAGGCCTTGTTGACATCGGTGTAGTCGATGCAGAGTCGGCCTCCTCCAGCAGGTTTAGGGACAACCACGCCGTTGGAGAGCCAAGTGGGGTGCGCGACTTCGCGGACGACTTTTGCCGCCTTTAGCTTCTCTACTTCCTTGACGATGAATGCTTGCTTCTCGGGGGCTTGCTTGCGTGCTTTTTGCTTGACGGGGCGTGCGTCTGGACACACGGCTAAGTGGTGCTCGATCACCTCCCTTGGTACACCGGACATATCTGACGGAGTCCATGCGAACATGTCAGAGTTTGCCCGAAGGAAGGCGACGAGCGCGCTTTCCTATTTGGGAGGCTGGGCAGCGCCTATGGTGACGCCAGCCCCCGAGCCTTCAGCCCCCGAGCCACTGGTGCCCAGCGACACCTTCTTCGTGGCAGCCTGCTCCTGAGAGAACACTTGTTTCTTCTTCTTGGGCCTCTCGAGAGGCTCCATGTCCTCGTCAGCCGGGAATGCCATGGCAGCTGCCTTGTAGGCGCTCTCGACAGCGCGCGTGGCGTCCAGGATATGACCATGGATGGCGATGGTGCCAGCGCTGCCGGGGATCTTGACCATGTTGTAGGCATGGTGCGTGACGGCCATGAATTTCGCGAGAGCGGGGTAGCCGAGGATGGCATTGTACGGCAGGCCGATGTGGGCGACGTCGAAGTCGATCAGCTCTGTGCGATAGTTCTTCTGCGTGCCGAAGGTGACGGCTAGCCGGACCTGGCCCAGGGGTTCGATGGAACCACTGGTGACCCCTGTGAACGGCCTGGAGGGCATAAGCCACTCGTAGGGCACTTGAAGCGTCTCGAAGGTCTCAACAGAGATGACGTTCAGGCCTGCTCCTCCATCAATGAGCGTCTTGGAGACGGTGATGTTGTTGATGGTGGGGGAGCAGACCAGGGGGAGGGTTCCCACAGTCTTGGTCGACTTGGGGTGGTCCTTGGCGTCGAAGGCGATGGTGTACTAGGATAGCAGTGGTCTTGCGCTTGGTCTCCTCGCGCTTCTTGTGGCCCTAGGAGCCCTCAGCCTGGTCGTCCCCTCGCTGGCTCATCTTGACGAAGAGGAGTCCCTCTTCAGCCTTGGCGCATTTGTCCGCAAGGTCGAACAGCTTCACCACAGAGGTGAGCTTGTCGTGAATGCCCAGCTTCTCGAGCATCCTGCGGTTCGTGACGCCCTCTCTGAAGGCGGCGATGACCTGCGTGTCAGGGATGTTCGGGATCTTGTTGCGCACTTGGCTGAAGCGCTGGATGTACTTGCGGAGGGTCTCATCCTTCTTCTGCACCACAGCGCGCAGGTCGTTGTGGGTGAGTGCGCGCTCGTACGTGCCCTTGAAGTTGGCGACGAACTGCTTGCCGAGCTCCTCCCAGGAGTCAATGGAGTCCTCGGGCAGGTTGAGGAGTCAGGACAGCGCGGAGTCCCTGAGCGCGTGGGAGAACCAGTTTGCCATGACCTTGTCGTCTCCCCCTGCAGCCTAGATGGAGGTGGTGTAGAGCTGCAGGAACTCGAGAGGGTTGGTCGACCCGTCGAAGCCCTTGGGGAGGGCCGGCCTGAACTTCTGCGGCCAGACCACGCGGCGCAGAGCGCGGGTGAAGGCCATGCAGCCAGAGGCGTACGTGGCGATTCCTCCCTGGAGAACCCTGCGGTTCTGCTGCCCTGCCTGGCCGAGCTCCTCAACGAGGCAATTCTGGAGGTCCCTGCGGCGCTCCATGCCCACCCGCGCGTCAGGCGCAGTGCGCTGCACGATCTGGCAGTCGTGCGGCGAGGAGGCGTGAGAGGGAGCCCTCTGCGCTGCGGCCGGAGGCAGTCCCGGCGGCGGCGGAGGCGCATCTGGTGCAGCCGTTCCCGCGCGGCCGGAGTGCTGGACCATGGAGCGCGACGGGGCGGGGCGCGTGGTGGCGACGTCGACGAGGTGGTGGAGGCGGTCCAACCACTGGTCGTGGGCCTCAGCGCTAGGCCGGTAGCGTAGGAGCTCCTGGGCCATGAGGAGCGCGGTGTGCGGCGTGGGCTCTGGGCGTCCCTGAGAGGACGCGCCTTGGCGCCGTGACGGATGCGAAGACTCAGCATCGTCGTTGCGCTCCGGGGGGACGTCCCTGTCGTCGCGGTGGTCGCTGTCATGGTACTCTTCGCTCTCGGGCTCCTCCACATGCGGGCCGGTGTTGGCGCGCTCGGCAGCGCGAGGGCGGCCGCGGCGGCCACGGGTGGGAGCTGTGCCGGGCTCGGTGTGAGCCCTGTCAGCTGCGCGCCTGTTGGCGCGCGTCGTGCGGGTGTCCGCCATGGCGGAAAACCGGCTGGAGGTTGAAGACGCGCCTCAGTCCCCCTACCTGGCGCGCCAAATGTCGAGGTGTGATTCCCACGGAACAGGGATAACCACTCTCGGGGGAGAAGTTCGTGAGGGGGACTGAACACGTTGGTCAACAACCCACAGCCGGCTCGGCGACGGTGCTCGTCGAGCCTGTAGAGGAACAGCACGACAGAGATGGACCCCGGCCCGTACCCAGGTTCACGGCCCTCAGGGTGAGGTAAAACCGCTACTCCTGCTTGTCTGTATTGCTCAGCAGGGGCTATAGTACAAAGAGCTTGCCGCGGGCCCTCGCGAGGCAGTGCGGAGCTCGGAGGGGGAAGGTTCAGGCCTTCTTCCTCCTCGGGCTCGCTGGGCTTGGCTAAGCTACCGTGGGGTGTCTATGGATGAGTGATCGATCGATCCCCCGCTACGGTGGTGCTCCTGCTCTTTATATAGGCGCCCCGGGCCTCATCCCCGCGTGCTGCGCGGTGGAAGGGTTCCCACATGGCGACGAAATGGTGGAGCGGGGTGCACCGCAGCTGAGTTGCCCATGGACTCGCTCCATGGTCGCAAGGCCTGCCCTCGTGGCAGGGCAGCCGCCGTCTTTGCAGAGCGGCCAGCTGGTACTGCAGAGACCGTGGGGGTGCCCACGGTGACGTCGTCGTTGGAGCGTTGCGCCGGCCACCTGCTTTATCACCAAAGATGAAAACCTTGTTGGCGGCGCAGGGGACACAGAGCTTTGTTGACTCCTTTTATCACCAGAACGGCAACTGCGGCGCCGTCGTCATCGCGCGCAGACGCGCGCGTCACTCTGCGGCTGCTGCAGAGGCCATGTGCGCTCTGCAGCGGTTACTTCGTGGCGAAGCATCCCCGCAGGGCCCGTGAGGCCCTGTGGTGGGAGTTGCGTTGACTCCCCTTCGGGGGAGAAAGCCTTGCCGGGGGGCAGCCTCAAGGGGAGCCCCTTCAGGCCCTTCGCTGCCTCCTCAAGTCCCCTCGAGGGGGCTCTCCCCTCGGGGGTCTCCCCAAGCGTTCTGCTTGGTCCTTAGTCGTCTCGCCGACATCGGCGCGTGTGAGGGCCGTGGAGAGTGGGCTCTGCACACCCTAGAATCCATTGGGCCGACACAAGCTGGGCAACGTCGGCTCTCTGCTGCCTCTTATTCTCCGTGGGACGACCCTTGGGGACCAGTGGAAGCGGCGACACTTTTGCCTTACTAGGCGGAGGCGGGCACTTCCGCTTTACTCCTCTGTACTTAGTGGGCGGAGGCGAAGATCGAGGCTGCTGACGCGGCGGCGAAGATCGAGGCTACGGACGCGGCGGCGAAGATCGAGGCGGCGATGATCGAGGTGTAGTCATGTTAGTGTCGTCAACGTCCCTGACTTTGGGTGGACTTGGAGGTGGACGAGGTGAGGGAGACTTAGGCCTTTGCGTCGAGCCTGGAAATATGATGTATTTCTTTTTCCATAAAATGACTCCATGCAAGACTTCTCCCAGGGTCGTCTCCCCTTCAGGGCCAGGGTGGTCAATCTCCAATGTCCCACATCCGGGTGGAATTTCATCCACCCCGACACGAGCATACCCAGCTGGAACCTCGCAGCAATGCCTACGCACTGCAGGATCAACTTTCAAAGCAAAGCCGACGGCCACCTTCATGGATATATTCTTCATTGGCTTGTGTAGCTCACAATCAGTCTTCTCTTCGATATTGTCCACGGGGTAGCGCTCCATCGGCGACACATCAACCTGTGCATCATCAACGATGACATGCAACGCTGTGGAAGCCACGCTGCTTCTCCGGTTAGATGGGCAGTCGGGTGCGGGATCTATGTACATCTGATGTAACATCCCCAAATTAGATTAGTGGTAATTAGGATTTGTTTTGTGCATCATGAGCATCATTTGCATCTAATTTAAAAGTGCACAAAAAAATTATATGAGTTTTAAAATAAAAGAGAAAAAATCCTAAAGTGGCCTAAACCACTTGCTAATCTTAAAAGTGTTAAAAGAATTTCGAAACTTTCAAGATCCAAAGTTGTCAATGGCTTCCTTGCAAAATTCTGAGTCTTCTGGTATTTTTATACACATTTTCTGCTTACAAAAAGGCCCTCAAAAGATTTATTTTCCAAGGCAGGGGCCTATTTTCAAAAGGTTCGTGGTTTCTGGAAACTTCAGGGGGTTCTCCAAAAATTCTTCTTTTCTTTTCTCTTTCTTCTTCCTCCGACAGAAGGACACGGTCGCCGTGTCGTGCCCGCCGTCGTCCGTCGCCCACCTGCATCAAGATGCTCGCCACCGCCGTTCTCTGACGTTTAAAGCCTCCTCGCCGCCGCGTGGAGAAACCCTAATTCCTCACTCCTTCTCTCTCTCTCTCTCTCTCTTTCTCTCCTTGCTCTCCCTCGTTTGAAACCCTAGCCACCGGCCGCGCTCGTCGCCGCCGATTTGGACTTCCCGAGGACGAATTGAAGACTCCATCGGCTCCGCCTCGTCTCCTTCTTCCTCTACGCCGTGTATCGTGTGCCCAGACACCGTGAACCACGCGAATCGGGCCGTCTTCTCCAAGTTCGGCCGCCGGCCTCCACGGATGTTTCCGACCGATTCCGGCGTCTCCTCGCTTCCTCGAGCCTTCTACGAGCTTCAGGTTGTTCCTCTGGTCATCCCGTGCCCTCCGTTAGTTCCCTTGTGGTGTGTTTGCCCGGGCCGCCGTGTTCCACTTCCGGCCGCAGCGCCGGCTCGTCACTGGAGCAACTCCGGTGACCATAAAGGGGCAGCGCCAACTCCTTCAGGTCGCGCACGACCTCGTGCATCTCGTGGGTGTACCCCTCCCTCCCAGCACGCTTGATTTCGAGCAAATCGTGCTCGGCATTAGAGGTTCACCATTGATGACGTCACAGTGACGTCATCGTCTGCTTTTATTTTCAAAAAAAATGTTTAAATCCTTTTCTATAATTGTTTAAATTATGACAGCTGGGTCCAGTATGTCAGGATTTTAACCTTTTTCAAAATCATTTTCAGTAATTAATAAAAATCTGACATGTGGGTCCAATTTATTTATTTAATTTCATAAATGTTTTATAATTTGAATTAATTGTTAAACTTTGAAAATATATAACTAATTCATTTTAAATCAGAAAAATATGATTAATATATCAAAATTTGCAGAAAAACAAGATATATTTAATTATGTTCAAATCATGCATGATTAAGCAAGTGGAATTAAGATTTGTCTAGAACTACCAAAATGCCACCTTCTTTAAATTATGGGGTTCTTCCAAATATTGTTTTAAGTTGTATCTGACCACATTTAAATGGTTAATTATGCTATAGGGCTTCAAATTAAATCTCTTAACTTGTCATGCATACATTGTGCGCATTGCATTATGCCATGGTTGAATGTTATTTTCCGTTTGTTTTCCGGTGTTTTGTTCTTCGCGGTAGAATGCGAATCCGAAGTGGAGTTCGAATACACCGAAGGCCAGTGCTGGATCATCGATGATCAAATCAAGCGGAATCCATGACGGGTTATTCTTGGCTATCTCGATCAAGTCAAGTCGAAGATTTGCAAAGCGTTATATCTGGTTATCGAAGAGATGGGCAAGCATAACCTCTTATCTGCACATATAAGATTTCAAAGTATTTGATTCTTGAATTATGCATGCGATTCAAATGTGGTTTTGAGTTGAGGTATAGAGTGTCGCATGTGGTGCATCGCCAGCGTCTGCTATGCTTAGCCATGCTTAGATGCTACCTCGATTCCATCCGGTGGATGAGTCAAAGCTGTGAAGAAACTGCCATGAAGGATGACGTGGAATGATCAGAGATGTGTTGAATATGCTAAAGACTTGGATGAGAGGCCACAATGGGATTGTGGTGGGTTGTCTCGTTCTTGTCGATTTTAGGAACTGAGTTCCTGGGTTTGGAACCAAGACTTCGTATGCCCACATAGGACTTGGACCTCCCTCGACCCCAACTTGCCTAGCCTACTACGTGAAGCCACTAGTTCGAGTGTTCCATTTGCGTGTGCGGTAAAATGATTTGAGGAAAATTAGGGCTCGGGTCAGGAGAATGTGAAGCTCTGATCTTGACCCTGGCAACCCGCACTAGGGACCGCTGCGCGTGGTCAGACCTACTGCTGTGGCTCATGGAAATAGGCGAAGCTTGGTAAAGGTCGTGGCCAACCCTTCTGTCGGCACTCCTCGGAAGAGTGCTAATAGCTGGCGTATCGGTTGGTTGGCGTGTGTGGGAAGTTACACCCCCTGCAGGGTAAATCTTTCGGAAAGCCGTGTCCACGGTTATGGATGACTTGGTACCTTATTTCTGAAGGAGATATGCCCTAGAGGCACTTAATAAAGATAGTTTATTCGTCATATCTCAATTGTTCATTATATGTTTTATACCATGCTATAACTGTATTAAGCGGAAACATTAATACACGTGTGGTAGATAAACAACCAGGTCCCTAGTAGCCTCTATCTAACTAGTTCATTGGGCAATTGATGATTGAGGTTTCCCGATCATGTGACATTGATGTCAGTTGACAATGGAGTCATGTCATTGGGAGAATGACGTGATGGACATACCCAATATTTGTAGGACGTAGTCATTACGCCTTTGACCGTGAGATCAACTCTTATTGCTATTCCTGAAAGATACTTTGATTGCATCAAACGTCATATCTTAACAGTGTGACAATAAAGGTGTCCCTCTCGGGTATCGAAAGGGAGTATGTTGAGACGAGGGATCAAGAGCGGGATTTGCCAGTCCGCATAGCAGAATAGATACTCTAGGGCCCACTCGGTGAGATTATGTCAAATGAGCTTGCAAGCATGTGACTAGGTCACCAGGACATAATATCATGGACGAGTAGAAGATAGCAATGTCGGTAACGAGATCAAGCTAGGTATCGTGATATCTATGAACGAGTCTCGGACACGCTAAGTATCGTCATGGCAAAAGGTTTAAGACTCAGACGTCTAGGTTCGAACAATAAAGTATTCGTTATCTCGCAGGGATTAATTCTGGGTATCCAAGGTCCATGAATTAGTCACTGATCGGAGAGGATGTCTCGATCATGTCTGGTGAGATCTCGAACTGCTAGGGTAACACACTTAAGGGAAGTCGACATATTTACCGGAAGAGATATTAGGAAAAGAGAGCACCGGGAACGTCCCGGGAAAGATCCGATGGAGATCGGGCAGCGACGAAATAGTTTTCGGAGCCGGAATAAATTATGTAATGTGTATTTAATATTAATTAATGTAATTGATAGTTAAATATATTTTTCTTTAATTTTTTCTGAATTTTTTAAGGCAAAATACCCTAAATGGGCCTTCTCATGCAAGGAGGGCCCATGAGGAGGGGAAGCTTTCCCCCAAAGGGAGAGAGGGAGTTCGGCCGGCCTAGGTGGGCCCCATGTGGCCCACCCATGGCCGGCGCACCAAGGAGGGGGGGCGGGTGTGGGAGTTTAGTCCCACACCGCCCGGCTGGCAAGGTTGGCAGCTCCCATCCTCCTATATATATGGGTGCACCCCTGGCCTTTGAAACACACCAATTTCTCTCTTTCTTTTTCTCCTTGAAACACGTGATTCCCTTGTTGGAGTTGCGCCAAGGAGGAATTCTCTCCACCATACGCACGCCGCCGCGCTGCTGGTCTCCCGGTCCCAGTCTTCCGTTGCTTCGTCCCTGGATCGGAGCCCGGAGTTCGTCGGCTTCACCGTACGTTTTTAACGCCCTGCGAGGTGCCACGCTAGTGGTGCTGGAGGTCTACTTGCTCTACACGACCTCGAGGTCTTCGTCGGCTTCATCGACAACGCTTGTGCGGGAGCGTAATCCCCGCTTTTCGGTCTACAAGGGTATGTATACCGATCTCCTTCGTATTACTATATCTGCATAGTATAGATCCTGGCTAGTTTTTTGGTTATCGCTGTTAGGAAATTTTTTGTTTTCTGCCTGCGATCCCCTTCAGTGGTATCAGAGCCGATCTATGCGTAGATATAGCTAGACGCTAGTTGCACCCGTGTTTATCACGGGGACATCGTTCTTTTATTTGCTACCCTCTCGCGTGCACTTGCACTGTCGGCAGCATTGAGTTGATGAAGCGGCCCGGACCGACTTTACGCGTACGCTTACGCGAGACTGGTTCCACTACTGACATGCGGCTTGTTTCGTATATGTGGCTGGCGGGTGTCTGTCTCTCTCTCTCTTTAGTTGGCTTTGCATTTTCAATGGAGGGCCCGAAAGGGATGAATAAATATGCAATTATTTGATCGTTGTTGTGGTCATAGGTTCGTAGGTATGAAGCTGTTCTATTTACGACAGCCCCAAGCCACGTAAAATATGCAAAAGATAAAGTAGAACGCGTCTAAATTTATTTTGCAGGGGCAATGTGATATGGTCAAGGTAGGTTTATTAAATTGTTTATAAACTGTGGGCGTGAAGGAGGCCACCGGCGCAAGGACCATATCACGTCGCATTACATATTGATGTTTTGAGTGCATCTTATATTGTGTGTATATATATTAGTATATATTAGTTACACGGCGGTAGTAATATAAGATGATCCCTCCAAAATACCATTAGTATTCTCCCTTCGGCGTGCACCACCAAGAAAGTTCTACGTTATGAGGCAGGCCGTGACGATCGGGTGTCAGACATATCGTCGTTCGCATACAGTGGGTGTAAGACATGTTTGCACAAGCGTATACGCTGAAGGTTATTATGGCGAGCCTAGCATGTACAGACATTGAAGGGGATTGCAGGCAGAAAACAAAAAATTTCCTATCGGCGATATCCTTAAACTAGCCAAGATCTACACTATGCAGATATAGAAGTACGGCGGAGATCGGAATACATACCCTTGTAGACCGAAAAGCGGGAATTACGCTCCCGCACAAGCGTTGACGACGAAGACGACGTAGCCGACCTCTAGGTCGCGAAGAACTCGGCGCGACGAAGACGATGAAGATGACCTCGAGGTCGGGTGGAGGAAGTAGGCCTCCGAGTACCGCTAGCGCAGCACCTCGCAGGGTGTTACACACATACGGTGGAGACGACGGCCTCCGAAGCTCCAGTCCAGGACGAGCAGCGGAAGACTTGGACCGGAACACCAGCAGCGCGGCAGCGGGCTATGGTGGAGAGAGATCCCCCTTCTCTACTCGGCGCAACTCCGACAAAGGGAATCACGAAATCGAGAGAGAATTAGGGAATTAATTGGATGAATTAAAAGGCCAGGGGTGCCCCTTCTTATATAGGGGCAAGGGAGCAGCCAACCTCACCAGCCGGGCGGTGTGGGACTATTCCCACACCAGCCACGACCTTGGGAGGTGCGCCGGCCCTAGTGGGCCCCATGTGGCCCACTAGGGGCTGGCCGAATCAGCCCTCCTTCCCTTGGGGGGACTCTTCCCCCCCTCATGGGCCTTCTTTCCACTAGAAGGCCCATTTAGGGAAATCTGCCTTTAAAAATTCGAAAATAAATATATAAAATCATATTTAATCATTAATTACACTAATTAATATCAAACATATTATATACAATTTATTCTTGCTCCGAAAACTATTTCGTCGCTGCCCGATCTCCATCGGACCATTCCCGGGACGTTCCCGGTGATCTCTTTCCTTTCTGGTTGTCTTGTCGAAACCCCTTAAGTGTGTTACCCTAGCGGTTCGATATAATAACAGACATGATCGAGACTCCTCTCCGATCAATGATTAACTCGTAGGCCTGGACCCCATGAATTAACCCCTGTGATATAACGAATGACTTTCATCTATCAAACCTGGACGTCGAGTCTTAAACCTTTTGTCATAGCGATACTTAGCGTGTCCGAGCATCGTTCATAGATATCTCCATACCTAGCATGATCTCGTTACCGACAACACTATCTTCTACTCGTCTATGATATTATGTCAGCTGGTGACCTAGTCACATGTTTGCAAACTCATTTGACATAATCTCACCGAGTGGGCCGTAGAGTATCTATCCGGCTATGCGGACTGACAAATCCCGCTCTTGACCCCTCGTCTCAACTATTCCTTTCCGATACCCAAAAGTATCACCGTTATTGTCACACTTTATAAGACATGACGTTTGGTGCGATCAAAGTATCTTCCAGGAATAACAATAAGAGTTGGTCTCACGGTCAAAGGCGTAATGACTACGTCCTACAAATTATGGGTAAGTCCATCACATCGTTCCACCTAACGATATGACTCCATTGCCGACAGACGCCATGTCTCATGATCGGGAAACCTCGATCATTAATCGCGCAATGAAACTAGTCTTAGCAGAGGCAACTAGGGACCTGGTTGTTTATCTACCACACGTGTATTAATGTTTCCGCTTAATACAGTTATAGCATGGTATAAAACATATAATGAACAATTGGAATATAACCAATAAACTATCTTTATTAAGTGCCTCTAGGGCATATTCCCTCCAGTCTCCCACTTGCACTAGAGTAACACTTAATCTAGTTTACAACTTGGTAAAAGCTCAACACCCATAGCATCTTGGTGCATGCTTGTCTCGTGGAAGAGGAATACAGTCAATAGATCTCACACATTGAGACCTATATGTGCTTTGCAACACTTCTATGTCACCTAGTTTGACATCATCCCGTATCTTACGATGACGGTGAAATATATCCTAGTGGATGGAGTGAGACTCGAACATTCGCGTAGCATGGGCCTTAAAAGTCTAAGAGATCTATTAAGGGGACAACATACGCTCGGAAAACTGCTCAGTCCAATCACACTTGCAACTTCTGAAGTTGCCATATATTTCTATACCTATGTAGATTATGCAACAGTGCATTCATATGCGACTTCGCAAACTAACCATGTCTTTCTTCAAAATAAAGGACATCTCCTATATGAGATTTCTAGTTGTATGGGCCAGTGTAATAACTTGCATCATCGTAACCTCTTTACGGCAAGTTGTCTTTCACTCTTTCCCTTTACCAGAAAACATATCTTCAGTTCTCACATACACTGAAAAATATACTTAACGTTTGTTCATTGATCCACACAAGGATCACTCTAGAACCCGTTCTTCAACGAAGAACTTGGGTCACACTAAGTCGAGCTTTCAATCTGATAGCATCTATGTCTGATACATAGAGAATGTCGAACATCATTTGCTATCACTGAAAATGCCAAGATAAACTTAATATTTCACCTAGTCATACAAGTAAGAACCATTTTCTTCGCTTGTACTATTCTGAAACACTTCAGAATCTTAACTTAGGAAATTTTCCGACCTAATGTTATTAAGCCCCTTACGATCTATACAATTATAGATTGGATGCCTAATACTCCTAACTTCTTTCATAGAAAATTTAATCACTTAAATAATCCTTTACACTCTACTAGAGGATCTGTGTCATTCAATATGTCGTTACATACAAAATCACAAATGACACATAGCTCCCACTCAAATATGCCTTCCGCATATAAGATCAAGGAAAGCTACTTAGCTCCCACTCAAATATGCCTTCCGCATATAAGATCAAGAAAAGCTACTTTGCTCCTACTCACTTCTTTGCAAATGCAAGTCTCTTCAACTATTTTGGACAACTCCAAAATCTTTTGATCACATCATCAAAGTGAAGATTCCAGCTCCGATATGCTTGCTTCAGCCCATGAATGGACAACTGAAGTTTGCATACATGTTTAGCATCCTCAGGATCACCAAACCATTATTGTACTGATTACAACTCTTTCTTAATGACACTATTAAGAAACATGGTTTCCTTATCCTTCTATCAATTTCTCATTCGAAATTATAGTAATTGCTAAACGACCCAGAATAGATTTAGGCTTCGCCACTTGAGACAAAATCTCATTGTGGTCAACTTTTGAATCTGTCGGAACTGTTTCACGACAAATCGATCCTTATCAGTGTCTACTCTCTCATAAAATTCCATATTCTGTTAACATCCTAGATGCCATCAAGAAGATCTCCCAAGTCAATACCTGGTAATCGTACATGGATTTTATTTCGGATCATATATGACTCATAGCCATTTCTCGGACTTAGGTCTACCATCTCTTCTTCGTAGTTCGTAGGTCTGTCATATTCCATTAACATGACCTTCATTACAAGATTGTCGTAACACACAGTGTGAAACACAACCTCGTACGCCTACGTTCTTAGTATGAGCTCAGAACATCATGATCTTGTATCATCAGCTTCTTTCAAGCTATGGAGCATGACACCGAAAACACTTTCGGTTGCGCCACTCTGATGTCTGGAGAGAAAGTTTATCAACTTCGTCTTGCTCTACTTTCTTTCTCACTTATACCCTTGGACAAGAAACTATTTCTTTCACAAGGTATATCCCGGCAACGATTTTGCCTATGTCGTGAGACATGTACCCAACTAACTCTTTAGGTACGGTACACTACAAAGATTAATCCATTTTAGGTTTGATCACATCAAAACACTAAATTGCTCAAACGACAATCTAGGCTAAAAGCCATGCCATCACTAATATGGTATTGTCTCCATGGATTCAAATTGTTTCCCTATTATCTAACGTGAGTGTTACGTTTCTACCATACGACTCTAATGATCACAATAATTCGGTAAGAGATTTATTTACCACACACTATCCGATAGGGCGCGATTACGACGTCCTAACATACCATAACACTATGGTGTTCCATGCGACGTAATTTGTGGAACTCTTCTCACAAGTCTTCCAATGATATGCCAACATTATAACTCAAATCTTCATTTCCTCGATCTATATCGCGGGAATTTGATTTTCTTGTTAAATTTATTTCCTACTTCATTCTGAACTTGTTTGATCGAATCAAAATTTCCAGACTAACATTCCCTGAGTGGATATTCATATATCTACTTGGAATATTCATGAAGTCTATGAAATAAAGACTTCCACTTCACGTTAAAGTACTTCATTGATTCACATACACCCATATGCACGATTCTCAACAAGTCATACTCAAAACGTTCAGCGAAGTTCACGAAATAAAGGTCTCCACTACCCGTCAATTACTTCATTGAACCACATACATCTATATGCATGACTATCAATAAGTTATATGCCCGTTTTCCGAAAACGGTGTCTTAGTTATTTTGCAAGTGTCAAAAGATCAAATCTAAAGACTTGTAGATCCATCCGGTATGGAGCTAATTCATTGACTATAACATTGACATGAATTAAACGGTAGTGCCACACATATGTGGTGTCTTTATTAAGTTTGTATCCTTTGGCATTAATATTATAAATCTGGGAGCTTCTACCATCTAAATTCAAATCGGCATATGATCATTACTTCATAAATATAGGACAACGAATTTGTCACTAATATATATGAACAATTATCTCGCTAGAGGAGACACACTTATAACGATCATACTAACAGGCGATCATAAAGAATTTATTCAAATGGTAGATCTAGAGGGAGAGTGTCTATGGCCATCACAACAATTTGTCTGCCATTATCAACACGCAATGTCGCCTCATCCTTTCAAGCCACTCAAGCAGTAAACCTGGTTTTCATAAAACATGACTAGTATCAAAACTTAGTCACTACTGCGAGTACTTGCTTAGCTAAAACATTCATAACATGTATATCATATATACACCATCATCATTGATGACCTCCGGTGATCTGTTTCATCTTCTTGATACTTCCAACGTAATCAAGAACCATGAAGGTGAACGATTCCCCTTGCATGACATAGTCTATGACATAGCATTTGCACTTGGCAACGACGTCTGTCATCCAGTGATCGAGCTGAGCGAGGCGTCTCAATGTTCATCAAGTATGACCATATGTCATCAAGTATAACCAATGTTATCAAGTATGACTGCCACATGCTCCTTCAATGTGTGTATTCTCTTCCATCTTGGTTGAGAAGACAATCAGTCAACGTACTGATAAACTTCATCAACCCAACTTTAGGGGTACCCCGAGTTTAGCGACCATCTCATATGTTCGCGATCTAAAAACTCGTACCCACCGTTGGTTCTCTATGGCAGAGATCATAGCATACACTGGACTATGATGATATCATCCGCACAAAACCTGATAATCCAAATTATCTTTTGTTAGCGGAATCTCCGGGTTTATCTCCTAGCGGGTATTGTATCACAAAGAGCTAACGGTTTAAACAAGGAGTATCCTCAAGCTAAAGTATAAAACTATGAAGTTTGGACCCAACCTTTTAAGTTTCTCAATCGCAGGAATGCGCCTAATTTTAAAAGATGCTATTACAATGGTTAATATCTACAAAGGTTTGCAAAACAGACTTTGTTCATTATATTTTGAGTTCTAGTATTTTAGAAAATAACTATCAGAACTCCCACTCAAACGAACATCCCTCCTGGTCGTTTTAGCGATTACACGACCCCCATCCATTGCACAACCCCTCATCGTCAGAGCCGGTAGCACAACTTCAAGGGTAGACAATTGTCAATCACAACAACTCTGTGACTCATGCTCGACCTTTCGGCCTCCGTGTTCCGAGGCCATATCTGCATATGCTAGGCTCGCCACAATAACCTCCACGTAACGCTTGTGCAACATGGCTTACACCCACTGTATGCGAACGACGATATGTCTGACACCCGATCGTCACGGCCTGCCTCATAACGTAGAACTTTCTTGGTGGTGCTCGTTGGAGGAAGAACACTAGTGGTATTTTGGAGGGATCATCTTATATTACTACCGCCGTGTAACTAATATATACTAATATATAATCACACAATATAAGATGCACACAAAACATCAAAATGTAATGCGATGTGACATGGTCCTTGCGCCGATGGTCTCCTTCGCGCCAACAGTTCATAAACAATTTAATAAACCTACCTTGACCATATCACATTGCCCCTGCAAAATAAAGTTAGACGCTTCTACTTTATCTTTTGCATATTTTACGTGGCTTCGGGCTGTCGTAAATAGAACCGCTTCATACCTACGAACCTTATGACCATAACAACGATCCAATAATTGCATGTTTAAGCATCCCTTTCGGGCCCTCCATTGAAAATGCAAAACCAACTAAAGAGAGAGAAACTGACACCCGCCAGCCACAGATACGGTACAAGCCGTATGTCAGTAGTGGAACCAGTCTCGCGTAAGCGTACGCGTAAAGTCGGTCCGGGCCGCTTCATCAACTCGATGCCGCTGGAATCACAAGTGCACGCTAGAGGGTAGCAAATAACAGGAACGGTGCCCCCGTGCAGAACAGGGGTTCTAACAGCGTACAGCTATATCTACGATAGATCGGCTCTGATACCACTGAAGGGGATCGCAGGCAGAAAACAAAAAATTTCCTATCGGCGATATCCTTAAACTAGCCAAGATCTACACTATGCAGATATAGAAGTACGGCGGAGATCGGAATACATACCCTTGTAGACCGAAAAGCGGGAATTACGCTCCCGCACAAGCGTTGACGACGAAGACGACGCAGCCGACCTCTAGGTCGCGAAGAACTCGGCGCGACGAAGACGATGAAGATGACCTCGAGGTCGGGTGGAGGAAGTAGGCCTCCGAGTACCGCTAGCGCAGCACCTCGCAGGGTGTTACACACATACGGTGGAGACGACGGCCTCCGAAGCTCCAGTCCAGGACGAGCAGCGGAAGACTTGGACCGGAACACCAGCAGCGCGGCAGCGGGCTATGGTGGAGAGAGATCCCCCTTCTCTACTCGGCACAACTCCGACAAAGGGAATCACGAAATCGAGAGAGAATTAGGGAATTAATTGGATGAATTAAAAGGCCAGGGGTGCCCCTTCTTATATAGGGGCAAGGGAGCAGCCAACCTCACCAGCCGGGCGGTGTGGGACTATTCCCACACCAGCCACGACCTTGGGAGGTGCGCCGGCCCTAGTGGGCCCCATGTGGCCCACTAGGGGCTGGCCGAATCAGCCCTCCTTCCCTTGGGGGGACTCTTCCCCCCCTCATGGGCCTTCTTTCCACTAGAAGGCCCATTTAGGGAAATCTGCCTTTAAAAATTCGAAAATAAATATATAAAATCATATTTAATCATTAATTACACTAATTAATATCAAACATATTATATACAATTTATTCTTGCTCCGAAAACTATTTCGTCGCTGCCCGATCTCCATCGGACCATTCCCGGGACGTTCCCGGTGATCTCTTTCCTTTCCGGTTGTCTTGTCGAAACCCCTTAAGTGTGTTACCCTAGCGGTTCGATATAATAACAGACATGATCGAGACTCCTCTCCGATCAATGATTAACTCGTAGGCCTGGACCCCATGAATTAACCCCTGTGATATAACGAATGACTTTCATCTATCAAACCTGGACGTCGAGTCTTAAACCTTTTGTCATAGCGATACTTAGCGTGTCCGAGCATCGTTCATAGATATCTCCATACCTAGCATGATCTCGTTACCGACAACACTATCTTCTACTCGTCTATGATATTATGTCATCTGGTGACCTAGTCACATGTTTGCAAACTCATTTGACATAATCTCACCGAGTGGGCCCTAGAGTATCTATCCGGCTATGCGGACTGACAAATCCCGCTCTTGACCCCTCGTCTCAACTATTCCTTTCCGATACCCAAAAGTATCACCGTTATTGTCACACTTTATAAGACATGACGTTTGGTGCGATCAAAGTATCTTCTAGGAATAACAATAAGAGTTGGTCTCACGGTCAAAGGCGTAATGACTACGTCCTACAAATTATGGGTAAGTCCATCACATCGTTCCACCTAACGATATGACTCCATTGCCGACAGACGCCATGTCTCATGATCGGGAAACCTCGATCATCAATCGCGCAATGAAACTAGTCTTAGCAGAGGCAACTAGGGACCTGGTTGTTTATCTACCACACGTGTATTAATGTTTCCGCTTAATACAGTTATAGCATGGTATAAAACATATAATGAACAATTGGAATATAACCAATAAACTATCTTTATTAAGTGCCTCTAGGGCATATTCCCTTCAGACATGGCCTCGGAACACGGTGACCGAAGGTTAAGCATGAGTCACAGAGTTGTTGTGATTGACATGTCGATGTCTACCTTTGAAGTTATGTTGCCAGCTCTGACGATGAGGGGTTGCATAATGGATGAGGATCGTGTAATCACTAAAACGATTAGAGGGATATTCGTTTTGAGTGGGAGTTCTGGTAGTTTTATTTTATTAAAACTTGAACCCTATTTTATAATGAACAAAGTCTTTATGTTTTGCAAAACCTTTGTAGACATTAACCAATGTAATAACCTTCTTTAAAAATTAGGCGCAACCCTGCGATTGAGAAACTTAAAAGGTTGGGTCTAAACTTCATAGTTTTATACTTTAGCTTGAGGATACTCCTTGTTTAAACCATTAGCTTTTTGTGATACAATACCCGCTAGGAGATAAACCCGGAGATTCCGCTAACAAAAGGATAATTTGGATTATCAAGTTTTTGTGCGGATAATATCATCATAGTCCAGTGTATGCTATGATCTCTGCCATAGAGAATTAACGGTGGGTGCGAGTTGTTAGATCGCGAACATATGAGATGATCGCTAAACTCAGGACACACCTAAAGTTGGGTTGATGAACTTTATCAGTATGTTGACTGTTTTTCTTCTCAACCAAGATGGAAGAGAATACACACATTGAAGGAGCACGTGGCAGTCATACTTGATGACACTGGTCATACTCGATGACATTGGTCATACTTGATGACATTGAGACGCCTCGCTCAGCTCGATCACTGGATGACAGACAACGTTGCCAGATGCAAATGTTTTGTCATAGACTATGTCATACAAGGGGAATCGTTCACCTTCATGGTTCTTGATTGTGTTGGAAGAATCAAGAAAATGAAACAGATCGCCGGGAAGTCATCAATGATGATGGTGTATATATGATATACACGTTATGAATGTTTTACCTAAGCAAGTACTCGCGGTAGTGACTAAGTTTTTGATACTAGTCATGTTTTATGAAAACCAGATTTACTACTTGAGTAGCTTGGAAGGATGAGGCGACAATGTGTGTTGATGATGGCAGACAAAATGTTGTGATGGCCATAGACACTCTCCCTCAAGATCTACCATTTGAATAAATTCTTTTATGATCGCCTGTTAGTATGATAGTTATAAGTGTGTTTCCTCTAGCGAGACGATTGTTCATATATGTTAGTGACAAAATCGTTGTCCTATATTTATGAAGTAATGATCATAAGCCGATTTGAATTTAGATGGTAGAAGCTCTCACATTCATAATATTAATGCCAAAGGATACAAACTTAATAAAGACACCACATTCGTGTGGCACTACCGTTTAAGTCATGTCAATGTTATAGTCAATGAACAAGCTCCATACGGATGGATCTATAAGTCCTTAGATTTGATCTTTTGACACTTGCAAGATAACTAAGACACCGTTTTCGGAAAGCGGACATATAACTTATTGATAATCATGCATATAGATGTATGTGGATCAATGAAGTAATTAACGTGTAGTGGAGACCTTTATTTCGTAAACTTCACTGAACGTTTTGAGTATAACTTGTTGAGAATCATGCATATGGGTGTATGTGAATCAATGAAGTACTTTAATGTATAATGGAAGTCTTTATTTCATAGACTTCATGAATATTCCGAGCAGATATATGGATATCCACTTAGGAAATGTTAGTCTGGAAATTTTGATTCGATCAAACAAGTTCAGAATGAAGTAGGAAAATAAATTTAGCAAGAAAATCAAATTCCTGCGATACAGATCGAGGAAATAAAGATTTGAGTTATAATATTGGCATATCATTGGAAGACTTGTGAGAAGAGTTCCACAAATTACGTCGCATGGAACACCATAGTGTTATGGTATGTTAGGACGTCGTAGTCGCACCCTATCGGATAGTGTGTGGTAAATAAATCTCTTATCGAATTATTGTGATCATTGGAGTCATATGGTAGAAACATAACATTCACGTTAGATAATAGGGAAACCATTTAAATCCATGGAGACAATACCATATGAGTGATGGCATGGCTTTTAGCCTAGATTGTCATTTCAGCAATTTAGTGTTTCGATGTGATCAAACCTAAAATGGATAAATCTTCGTAGTGTACCGTACCTAAAGAATTAGTTGGGTACATGTTTCACGACATAGGCAAAAACGTTGCCGGAATATACCTTGCAAAAGAAATAGTTTCTTGTCCAAGGGTATAAGTGGGAAAGAAAGTAGAGCAAGACGAAGTTAATGAACTTTCTCTCCAAGACATCAGAGTGGCGCAACGGAAAGTGTTTCCGGTGTCATGCTTCTCAACTGGAAAGAAGCTAATGATAAAGATCATGATGCTCTGAGCTCATACTAAGAACGTAGGCGTACGAGGTTATGTTCCACACTGTGTGGTACGACAATCTTGTTATGAAGGTCATGTTAATGGAATATGACAGACCTACGAACTACGAAGAAGAGATGGTAGACCTAAGTCCGAGAAATGGCTATGAGTCATATATGATCCGAGATAAAATCCATGTACGATTACCAGGTAATGACTTGGGAGATCTTCTTGATGGCATCTAGGCTGTTAATAGAATATGGAATTTTATGAGAGAGTAGACACTGATAAGGATCGATTTGTCGTGAAACAGTTCTGACAGATTCAAAAGTTGACCACAACGAGATTTTGTCTCAAGTGGCGAAGCCTAAATCTATTCGGGGTCGTTTAGCAATTACTATAATTTCAAATTGAGAAATTGATAGATGGATAAGGAAACCATGTTTCTTAATGGTATCATTAAGAAAGAGTTGTAATTAGTACAATGAAATGGTTTGGTGATCCTGAGGATGCTAAACATGTATGCAAACTTCAGCTGACCATTCATGGGCTGAAGGAAGCATATCGGAGCTGGAATCTTCACTTTGATGATGTGATCAAAAGATTTTGGAGTTGTCCAAAATAGTCGAAGAAACTTGCATTTGCAAAGAAGTGAGTGGGAGCTAAGTAGCTTTTCTTGATCATATATGTGGAAGGCATATTTGAGTGGGAGCTAGGTGTCATTCATGATTTTATATGTAACGACACATTGAGAATGATAGAGATACTCTAGTAAAGTATAAAGGATTATTTAAGTGATTAAATTTTCTATGAATGAAGTTAGGAGTATTAGGCATCCGATCTATAATTGTATAGATCAAAAGGGGCTTAATAACATTAGGTCGGAATATTTTCCTAGGTTAAGATTCTGAAGTGTTTCAGAATAGAACAAGCAAAGAAAAAGGTTCTTGCTTGTATAACTAGGTAAAATATTAAGTTTATGTTGGCATTTTCAGTGATAGCTAATGAAAGAACATGATCTTCGACATTCTCAATGCCTCAGACATAGATTCTATCAGACTGAAAGCTCGACTTGGTGTGACCCAAGTTCTTGGTTGAAGAACGGGTTCTAGAGTGATCCTTGTGTGGATCAATGAACAAACGTTAAGTATATTCTTCAGTGTCTGTGAGAACTGAAGATATGTTTTCTGGTAAAGGGTAAGAGTGGAAAGACAACTTGCCGTAAAACGGTTACGATGATGCAAGTTATGACACTGACCCATACGACTAGAAATCTCATATAGGAGATGTCCTTTATTTTGAAGAAAGACATGGTTAGCTTGCGAAGTCGCATATGAATGCACTGTCGCATAATCTATATAGGTATAGAAATATATGACAACTTCAGAAGTAGCAAGTGTGATTGGACTGAACAGTTTTCGGAGCATATGTGGTTCCCCTTAATAGATCTCTTAGACTTTTAAGTCCCATGCTACGCGAAGGTTCGAGTCTCACTCCATCGACTAAGATATATTTCACCGTCATCGTAAGATACGGGATGATGTCAAACTAGGTGACATAGAAGTGTTGCAAAGCACATATAGGTCTCAATGTGTGAGATCTGTTGACTGTATTCCTCTTCCACGAGACAAGCATGCACCAAGTTGCTATGGGTGTTGAGCTTTTACCAAGTTGTAAACTAGATTAAGTGTTACTCTAGTGCAAGTGGGAGACTGAAGGAGATATGCCCTAGAGGCACTTAATAAAGATAGTTTATTCGTCATATCTCAATTGTTCATTATATGTTTTATACCATGCTATAACTGTATTAAGCGGAAACATTAATACACGTGTGGTAGATAAACAACCAGGTCCCTAGTAGCCTCTATCTAACTAGTTCATTGGGCAATTGATGATCGAGGTTTCCCGATCATGTGACATTGATGTCAGTTGACAATGGAGTCATGTCATTGGGAGAATGACGTGATGGACATACCCAATATTTGTAGGACATAGTCATTACGCATTTGATCGTGAGATCAACTCTTATTGCTATTCTTGAAAGATACTTTGATTGCATCAAACGTCATATCTTAACAGTGTGACAATACAGGTGTCCCTCTCGGGTATCGTAAGGGAGTATGTCGAGACGAGGGATCAAGAGCGGGATTTTCACTACAACAAACTCAGCACGTAGAGACGTGTTTCATGGGACGCATTCATGTTCGTCTTTACATTGTTAGTGCACCTCTACGTAGGGACGTATCTTGAGACGCTCCATACAACGTCACATCATTTATTTTTGATAGACAACCAAATAAATAATATTGCTAATTTATGAACATTAAGGACGCACGTTTGAGACACTTTTGAAAACGTGTCACCGGAAGCCGTAGAGAAGTGTAATATACGTAGACTTGTACCTTTATTATGAACAACTCTAAAATTTTACCTCCAAATAATTGATGTTGTCAGTATTTTTCTAAAAATGGAAGGACAAGAGTTGGATCCAAATACGAGAAGGTTACATGTTTTTTCTTTCTTTTTGTTCACGCTAAAGAGTTATTAAAAGAATTGGATCCAAATACGAAAAGGTACCATGTTCTCTTAACAAGACGAAGAGCTATCTTCTCTCCCGTGAATCAAACAAACTCTGTACACATGTCGATTTCAAAAAACAAACTCTGTACACACGTAAAAAAAAAACTCTGTACACGCTATCCCAGCTACGCCAGGTCCAAAAAAATTAGTATTTTCTTTTTTGGCAGAATCTGGAATCATATTCAAAATAGTATTAAGAAATATTTGAATATCCCGACTTATTTTTTCATTTGGCGCTAACTTCCAAATAATTGTTTCTTGGCGCTAACCATATTAGTTCTTTTTTTTACCGGATAACAAAGTTAGTTTTACTGAAAAATATTGCGACTTATTCTTTATTCTTTCCTTTGGCGCTTCTTTTCCGAATTATTTTTTGTTTGGCGCTAACTTTGGCGGTGTTCCGCTTAAGAAAATAGTCCCCCTATTTTTTTTTTAGAAAAAGATTGGTGATATATATATATGACCGCTTAATTTTTCCTCTCGCCCTCGTTTGTGGTTTAGACGAAGGGGAACCCTAGCACTGCATCTCACCAGCCGCCACATGAACTGATCATCAAAGATCGATCTGCTGCCGTGTGCCTCCGCCCAGGTTTGTGCTCTCCCGGATCTATCTAGTTTAGATTGTTGGAGTACTTTCTACTATTAAGTGAATCTATGGCCGGCCGGCGCCGACGTGCCTTCACGGACGACGGCGAAGAGGTAGGGATGGCCGCCGCTTGTATGTGCGATGGGTGGGTACTAGGTGCAAGGGGTCTCGTGGATCAATCTCGTGCACAAGGCTGGTAGCATCCCGCTCGTTGCCGATCCTTGTAGATTTCCCGGCCAAATAGCGGTTGAATCCTGGAATCCCAGCTTCAGTCCTGGCCTCGTATATTTTTTGCTATTTATTATTTTCACCTCAGCGTCCAGATTAGCGTTTGTGAACCCTGCATCACTGGAATATCTGTCTAGGTTTTCTTGTTCTGAAATCTCATTTCCTGTTCTGTACTTAGTATGTCTAGTTGTTTTAAAAAATGTCTTAAAGCCCAGTTTAATCGTGTCTTAATAAATTCTGAATCAATGTCGTCATCCATGAGTGCCCGCCCTGTACTTTTAGAATGCTGCATATTGTGTACTGACGTTAATGTGTTTCATGTCATGGAGGGCCATAGCATCCAACCATCCATCAGGATCATCCATGTCATTTTTTAAACTACAAATTGAATTGTTCTTATGTCTGCAGTTACATAATCTCACACTTGTTAATTCATTTTTTGCAGATTGACCTTCGTGAAAGAGCTACTGTTAATGTTATCCAACATGAAATAAATAATGATATTCAAGAATCACCTCACAGTATGCACACTTCAGCAAATACTTATCACTAGACGACAATGCGCGCTTCGCCGCGCCGCCTGCCAGGTGTTTTTGCACAGCGCAGCCAGTGCGACGGATTATCGGCGGTCTGAGGTTGCTGTAACATGTAATTAAATCTTTGGTAAAATTTGAAAATAAAAGGAGCCTGAAACCGGTTGGTTTACTCAAATACAGATGCGAGAAATGGAATCTCAATATATGCATAGGAATACAGAGCCTTGTATACTACACACATGTACTTATATTACAACATGTTTTAGATTTCAAGTAAAAAAAGTGTGTTTAGATTTACTTTCTGACAGGTTTTTGAACACCGGCAGGGAGTTTGGCAAGCTACCTTCTTAAGTTACAGTGGCCACTATTAAGCATTTAAACATCGGCACTTGAACATGCACACACACTGGCAGAGACCCTTGTCTTCTTGTTTTTTCTACTGGATCGTTGATACTGTAATTGCTCCGTCGATGACCCGATTCGCCGAGGCGCAGGCAGAACTGAAGCACTTACCGAGAAACAGGATAAATACATTAGTACATGAGTATTAGGGGGGACCGAAAACAAAGCTTCCAAACTTCATCTGAACTTCAGATATTGTAAGAACATACGACCTGGTGATATGTTCTCCAAACTTCATCTTTTTCGTTGTTTTCTTTGATCATGGAAAAGTATAAGTATCTCTCCTGAACCCCTCAAGTAGTAAAAGGCGTTACACATTTGCGTAGAAATGGAATCCAAATTCAAAGTCATGACCATTTGCATTTAGAGTGTATTTTCATAGAGAGGATACCTTCAGACCTCACCATATAGAGGTGGTTAATCTTCTAGGTCTTCATCAGATTTGCCCGTTGATTCTAGGTCTTCATCAGATTTGCCCGTTGAAATATAATTTTTACTTTGGCTTACCCCGAGCAATCCAAAGTTTCAAACAAATAATCCACAAGTTCCCCCTGATCTAGCCAGCCACCAGAACTTTAAGAATCTGCATTCAAGATCTCAATAATTATAAGTACTGTGACTAAAATATATTTCAACATACAGCATGGTGCTTGTGTGTAATTCTCACCTTCCATCCATAGGTAAGCCTAGCACAACATAATCTATAGAACATTGTTATACATTGATGAACCTCTTCATAGTTTTAGGGAACCATAATCAAAGATAAAATACATCTCGAGCACACATTTTTCCAATAGATACTCTCTTTGTCAAAGCAAAGTAACTTAAATATACACTTACAGGTGGTGCATCCTTTCAGTAATGCTCCGACACATAGGGCTTTTATTTTCCATCACATAGATAACGTGCTGGAAAGCCACAAAGGTGAGAAAGCTGAAACGCTAAAGTGTTGATGGATATGGCATTAAATTGCATCATAAGCTTTACACGTTGATGCCATCAAGCATCAATCTCACTTAAAACTTGCAAAAGATTGTCCTCCTTACCTTGTGACTCGAAGCTGAGCAACAGACATGATCCTTCTTCCTGAATGTTTGCATATATTTTCACTTCGGTTAGAAGAAAATTTCTGAAATTATGAAAATGTGCAGTAGCAATCCCTTTAAGCATGAGAAAAAATATGAATAGTACCACAGAAATTCCAAGTTCTCCAACCAGGAAGATGCGAGCAAATGGTAAAAAATGGTGAAGTTTTACTCTGCTGGTATGACAGTTAAATATAAACTTGCAGGGCTGCAAACAATTGGAGCACCAAAGAAAAATCTGAGTATGTGGTCAGGTTTATAAAGAAAACAGCCATCATGTGATCTTGGGAGTGGAAAACTGCAAATAAAATAAATTACTAAGAGTGTCTTTCTGATCCGTGGGATTAAGCAGATGTGTACTGAATGTACGAACCATGGTGCTGAAAATTAACAGGATGTATGCGCATGTATACCAATGGTGCAAGAAAATAACAATACTAACATCACACTGTAGCATGGTCGTGATTCGTATGCCTAGCTATGAAATTATGTAGATAGGTAAGGCCACAAACAGTCTAGAGCAGATGTTGTTTAAGTCAAATCCTGAAGACAAAATCTCAGGTGTCTTCCCCTTCCATCCTCACTCACTGACTGAGAGCAGACTGAAACGCTGGTTTATATGTACTAATAATTATATCATATAATAAGTACAAGTTGAAACACAAAAAATTCAGTAAGTAATACAGTAGAAATTATGCAGAATAATTAGCGGGAGAAGAGAGAAGGGAAGGAGAGGTGTGGAAGGCGTGCTTTGAATCCCCATCTCATGGAAGCCGGCGCTTGACGAGCGACGATGCCGAGGGATCTGGGACGCAGCAGCAGGATGTGGTCGATTGGGGAACGGAAGCGAGGCAGCACGCGCAAACTTCATCCCGCCGATGCCGGGCCTGCAGGCCGCCTCCACCACCGGGGCCTCCCATCCTCCCGCCGAGACGACGACCTACTGCTGCATCTGGGCAGCCGCCGATCTCCAGGTCCTCCCATCACGGCCGGACCTGAGGGCCACCTCCCTCGGCTCTCCTCCATCCTCCTCCCCCTCTCTAAACCAAGCGATACAGCACGTGCGGCTTGTAGCTCAGCCGCCACCCGCTCCTGCTCCTTCACGCCCCCATCCTCCTCCAGGTCCTCTAACAACTACAGGAGGCATCCTCCATGGAAGCCGACCGGAGAATCGCTAAGGGGAGCGGCGGGATGGAGTCCGGTGTCCACGAGGGAAAAAGACGAGCGTCGAAGAAGGAGGGGCGGCCGAGCTGGGCGGTGGCGATGGGCGAGCTGGAGGAGGAGGGACGGCAGCGGCGCGAGCTGGAGGAGGAAAGGCACGGGAGGGCTGAGCAGGGGCAGCGGTGGCGCGGGTTGGAGGAAAGCAGCGGCGACACGCACGCACACGCTAGAAGCAACCGGACCGATGAAACATGACCCACAAACCAGTGGCAAAGACGTCTAGACCGACAGATCAAAGACCGTAACGAGGAAAGACGCGCTGAGAAGCCTCGGTGAGCACCGGCATTAAGTCTATAGAGAATTTCATATTTTCTTATTGTTAACAAGTATGCAACGCGGATCAACTGGCTGAGGGAAGGCGACGCGAATACGCGTTTCTTCCACATCAAGATCAACGCTCGGAGGCGCAAAAACTTCATCCATCAGCTTTCCTCCGATACGGGTATCCACGTCACCCACGAGGACAAGGCCCAAGCCCTTTTGCAGCACTTCTCCCAATCTTTGGGAACAACGGCGCCGCGCACCAGAACCCTTCTCTGGGATGCGCTCGATCTCCCAACCCTCCCAGCCGTCGGAATCGACAACCCTTTCTCCATGCCGGAAATCTGGGAGGCAGTAAAGGCGTCGTCGGCGGAGAAGGCGCCAGGACCAGACGGGTTCACAGGCGCGTTCTACCGCAGTTGCTGGGCAACGATCAAATTCGACGTCCTCGCCGCCTTCGATCATCTGTTCCACTTGGCAGTAGGTAACATGCCTGCCCTCAACAACGCCTTCATCTGCCTCCTACCGAAGAAAGAGCTGGTACAGACCGCCAAGGACTACAGACCGATAAGCCTAATCCACTCTTTCGCCAAGCTCTTTGCCAAGGTCCTCGCTCGCCGCCTCTCGCCGTTTGTCGGCGACCTCATCTCCCATGCGCAGAGCGCCTTCCTCAAATCCCGCTGCATACACGAGAATTACCTCTACGTACGCAACACGGCCAGAGCTCTGCACCGCAAAAAGAAGCCGTCTCTGCTCGTGAAACTAGATTTTGCGAAGGCCTTCGACTCGGTGTCGTGGGAATACCTACTCGAGCTGCTCCAAAAGCTTGGCTTCCCGCCGCGCTGGCGCGACTAGATCTCCCTACTGTTGTCCTCAACCTCTTCCGCGGTGCTACTTAACGGGGTCGCGGGAACGCCGTTCCTACACCGACGCGGCCTCCGGCAAGGCGACCCACTATCGCCGCTGCTCTTTATACTCGCCATTGATCCGCTACATCGCCTCCTGCTGCGCGCCACGGAGCTCGGCATGCTCTCGCCCTTGCCCATCCGAGAAGCAACGATGCGCGCAAGCCTGTACGCGGATGATGCCGTCCTCTTCATCAACCCCATACAACAGGAAATCAAGACGCTATTGGAGATCCTTCATGCCTTCGGCGACGCCACGGGTCTGCGAATCAATGTGGACAAATGTTAAATCGCTCCCATACGTTGCGAAGACGTCGACCTTGACTACGTCCTTGAGCCCTTCAATGGCGAGAGGACAACTTTCCCGATAAGATACCTAGGTCGACCTCTAGCCCTAGGCCGCATCCGGCTAGCGGACGTCCAGCACATCCTCGACCGTGCCAAGTCTAAACTGGCCGGCTGGAGGGGAAGATGGATAAATGCCGGAGGCCGACGATCGGTATGCAGCTCGGTACTCAGCGCCCTACCAATTTTTGCCATGACCGTGCTCAAACTACCAGCCAAATTCAACACCACCCTCAACAAGCATCGTAGGCGTTTTGTTTGGAACATAGACGAAGAAGAAGCAGCAGGAGGGAAATGCAAGATCGCTTGGAGCAAGGTGTGCTCGCCACTCGCCAATGGAGGGTTGGGGCTGGCGAACCTCGACCTGTTCGGTCGAGCCCTTCGGCTGCGCTGGCTATGGCTTTCATGGACGGCACCGGAGAGACCGTGGGTCGGGACACCACTACCTTGCGACGACATCGACCGTGACCTCTTCGCTGCGGCTACTAGAGTCACCATCGGAAACGGAGAATCGGCCCTGTTCTGGGAATCAAACTGGATTGGCGGCGCGCCGCTGCGCAGCCAATTCCCAACCCTCTACAAGCAATCTCGCCGCAAAGGGCGCACGGTGGCGCAGGCACTGGCAAACAACGCTTGGGTCTCCGACCTGAGCCACCACATATCGAGCAACCTACTCGACACCTTCATCCTAGCCTGGAGGATGATTCGCAGCGCTGCAATCAACCTACAACACGATGTTACTGACAGCATCAGATGGATGCTAACCGCCGATGGACAGTACTCGGCAAAATCGGCGTACATGCTTCAGTTCGAAGGGAGAATGCACACCAATCTGGAGAAAGACGTGTGGCGCACTTGGGCACCCCCGAAAAACAAACTCTTCGCCTGGCTTCTTTTCCAGGACCGTTTGTGGTGCGCCGACAGGTTGCAGCGTAGGGGGTGGCCAAACAACTACTTCTGCGCCCTCTGCCAACGAAGTCTCGAATCATCAACCCACCTCTTCATCGATTGCCCCTGCGCCGCCCAGCTATGGTGCACGATCGCAGGGTGGCAAAACTGCTCCGGTTTCGGCATCGCTGTTCAGAAGGAGACAGGCTCCGTCCAAGACTTTCAGAACACCGTCCTGAAGGCATCACAGCCTCAACACAGGAAGGGGATACGATCGCTCATCATCCTCGCCCTCTCAGCAATATGGCGAGAGCGAAACGAACGAACCTTCAGAGACAAGCGGTGCTCTATGCAGCAGATTACAGTTTTCATCCGGGACGAGGCCCAGGAGTGGGCGTTTGCGGGTGCGAAGGCACTGCGGAAACTGCTCTGGGAGCCTCCTTGAACCCTCCTTGTTTCGTTTGTTTTCTTTTACTGTTTCTGTTTCTTTGTAAAATTGCCCTCGGGTGTCTTTTGTACCGTTTTCCCTCTGCTAATACAAATGAAAGCCAGCAATTGCTGGTCCTTTTCGGAAAAAAAAACAAGTATGCAACGAAAGATTCTATATTTCTTAACTCTTGTTCATTGTAAGCAGGAATTGCTTCCTGGAATGTGTAGTAGAATAAAAGAGGGTTATGCAGATTCATCCTTACCACATAAGGACATGATTATAAAGGTATGTTAAACGTCTTTAACTCATTTAGGAAGTTGTTCCTAATTTTTAGCATGAATGTGTAGGAAACACAGCCGGAAATATATGCTAAAGAACTTCAAGGTTGTCTACCACGTGAGTAGGTTACTCAGCCAGGTATATGCTACTGTGGGTGTGCATTTGGAATTGGTACCGCTGTAGTGTTTTCTACATGTAATATTACTGATTATTTATTTTCATTCACAATTGCAGCAACCGTGTCCTGAAAATTATGGCAAAGAGAGTTATGCCAATTCATCTTTAGGATGTCGGCGCATAAATGCAATGGTGCAAAATAATTCACTCAATCATCAGACCATATAATTTTTTTATTTGTTATATGTTAACCTTACATGATCTTTGGCTGCAGAAAGCAAACAATGAGAAGTCCACTGAAGTTGATGAAGGTTGTGTTGTATCATCTTTGCCACATAAGCAACCTGTTAATAAGGTAAACGCAACGAACCTATGTAAACCAACGCGGATTTGCTGTTCCATACATTCCCTTGTCAATTTTGATGCTTGGTTATTTTTTTATAAACTTTGTGCTTTGTAGGTCAAAAGGAAGAAATCTAGCTCGAACCAGACAAATAACAGCCTGGTACATTACAATTTTCTGATACGGGTGTGCTTTGACTCAACATTTAAATGTGTATTATGTATTGTGCTAGTACATAGGCAAAAGGATGCATGTTGTAGCCGGGGATAGTAGATTTTTGTCATGCCGAATTAGTCTTAGAGCCATATTTTATATTTTATCAAAAAATAAACTTTTCATCTGTCCATGTAGTTGATTATTCCATAGAGTTTCTCACGTTCACTGTTACTTCATTTGCAGGTTAATTGTGGAGCTAAACGCGGTTAAAATGACTGAAGATGGATGGGATGAATCTTTAGTTTTCGCCTCGACAAAACTATGAAGGGCTTTACTACCAGATTAGAAAGATAATGGACAGAATATAGGATATTTTATGATTTTTTGCTTGTTCACGATCCTTTCCGGTGTATCTACAAATAATTAATATAATATTGGATTCAGTTCCAATTTTTTATTTGTTGTTATTTCATTTATTTCAGTCAGCTCTACAGTTTTCAGTATTCGCTCCTATGGTCCAGCCCTGTACGGTCCATGAAAATTTTAAATTATTTAAAAATATGTTTCCACCTAAATTTCTGAATAAAAGCGAATTATACCAGTATATCTCTTAAGACGCTTTATCAAAATGACAAATTAAATCACATATTTACACCTCGTCATAAATACATATATATACATAATACATATAAGCGTGATGTACGTCCTACATACGAAATACAGAAAACAACTCTAACCTTTGATGCAACGCAAATATGGCGTGTCTATTAGTAATAGAGACGTTACATTGCGTATCTATAAAATCATCTTTACGCGTGTAAACATTCTTTTAAACGTCTCAGAGAAGCGTCTTTACATATGTACACACGCTTGGGGAGCGTCTTTATATCGTTTGAGACGGTGCATAAGAAGACGTTTTAGCGACGCTTTATAGAAGCGGCTGTACAACCCTCTAGTGATGAAATATCGCGCCTCTAGCTCTAAATTTAGCGTCACTACGTGACTAGTGTGTTGTAGTGTTTGCCAGTCCGCATAGCAGGATAGATACTCTAGGGCCCACTCGGTGAGATTATGTCAAATGAGCTTGCAAGCATGTGAGTAGGTCACCAGGACATAATATCATGGACGAGTAGAAGATAGCGATGTCGGTAACGAGATCAAGCTAGGTATCGTGATATCTATGAACGAGTCTCGGACACGCTAAGTATCGCCATGGCAAAAGGTTTAAGACTCAGACGTTTAGGTTCGAACGACAAAGTATTCGTTATCTCGCAGGGATTAATTCTGGGTATCCAAGGTCCACGAATTAGTCATTGATCGGAGAGGATGTCTCGATCATGTCTGGTGAGATCTCGAACCGCTAGGGTAACACACTTAAGGGAAGTCGACATATTTACCGGAAGAGAAATTAGTAAAAGAGAGCACCGGGAACGTCCCGGGAAAGATCCGATGGAGATCGGGCAGCGACGAAATAGTTTTCGGAGCCGGAATAAATTATGTAATATGTATTTAATATTAATTAATGTAATTGATAGTTAAATATATTTTTATTTAATTTTTTCTGAATTTTTAAAGGCAAAATACCCTAAATGGGCCTTCTCATGCAAAGAGGGCCCATGAGGGGGGGAAGCTTTCCCCCAAAGGGAGAGAGGGAGTTCGGCCGGCCTAGGTGGGCCCCATGTGGCCCACCCATGGCAGGCGCACCAAGGAGGGGGGGCGGGTGTGGGAGTTTAGTCCCACACCGCCCGGCTGGCAAGGTTGGCAGCTCTCATTCTCCTATATATATGGGTGCACCCCTGGCCTTTGAAACACACCAATTTCTCTCTTTCTTTTTCTCCTTGAAACACGTGATTCCCTTGTTGGAGTTGCGCCAAGGAGGAGTTCTCTCCACCATACGCACGCCGCCGTGCTGCTGGTCTCCCGGTCCCAGTCTTCCGCTGCTTCGTCCCTGGATCGGAGCCCGGAGTTCGTCGGCTTCACCGTACGTGTGTAACGCCCTGCGAGGTGCCACGCTAGTGGTGCTGGAGGTCTACTTCCTCTACACGACCTCGAGGTCTTCGTCGGCTTCATCGACAACGCTTGTGCGGGAGCGTAATCCCCGCTTTTCGGTCTACAAGGGTATGTATACCGATCTCCTTCGTATTACTATATCTGCATAGTATAGATCATGGCTAGTTTTTTGGTTATCGCTGTTAGGAAATTTTTGTTTTCTGCCTGCGATCCCCTTCAATTTCGGTGATCATAGACAACTATAATCTAAGTATAAAACTTTCCAACTAAGGGAGGATTGCTTCCTCGGGTTGAGCGAGGGGGTGATTCTGGTGGGAGGTACAACTCATGATGATCTGGTGTAGACTGAAGTTGTGGATTAAGTTAGTGTTTTACTCCCTTATCCCTTTTTAAAAGTCTACTAATGCGAGATTTACTCCTCCCTCGATTTGAAAACAAAGATGGCTTTAGGCAAAAGACACTCATGAGTACTCTCTGAACGAGCAGATATATAATAGGTTAAATAAGTCTTGTTGAGTACCTCCTGTACTCAGCCTTGCGCAATTATTTGGACAGGTGACTTTTGTGGACTTCGAAATCGACGAGTAGGTTGGGGTTCCCAGACGGCAGCCTGGAATCTATGGACTGGGACGTCGCCGTTATGCTCTGGCCGCTTAGGCCTTTTGCTAATTTTGCTATGTCTAATGGCATAATTTGCCTTCCGTTGTATTGGTGATTGACAGGTCAGTGACCTTATTTTGGTGATATTTGCTTCTTCGCTCTGTTAAGAGCTTAATATATTGCTTCTTGTGTTGTAGGATCTTTGTTGTGCTACCGATTTCAACTGTTGGCTTTCGAGATCTATGTTAGGCTTATCTCAGATTAAGGTCTCAGATTTGTCTAGCTTGGCTCTTGGGGGTGCTACATCTGATCGCCCTCTGGACGGCTTGATAATTGCTCCTGTATTTGAGAATACATCGCAAAGAGCTGCTCGTTCCTTTCTTCCACCTTTTTCAGTCGGTCTGCCGCTTGCTGCTCCTTCCTCTTCTTTGCTCTCGCTCGGCTTCTTTAAGTGTTATAGTCCTCATGAAACCCAATCTTCCAAGAAACACCTCCATAGCCTCGTACTTGTCTTCCGTGCTCAGACTTTTCGAGTGTCTTTGTCAGTTCGTCGTACTCTCTATCGGGAATGAACGTTCCCGCCTCCACCTCGACTACTGCTAGTTTAAGATCCTTGAGGGGAGTCAACACTGCTTTCTTCTCCGGATCACAAAGAACCAACTCTCGTGTTTCCTTCTCCAACGTCATACCATGCGCCAGTAGGAAATTTCCTGCTCTATCGGGCACTTTCTCCGTAGCTGGAATTAGCCCTTTTGCCTTAATTTCAGCCTTAAGTGTATACCACTTAGGCACGGCAGTCCTGTAGCCACTTGTCCCCAGATTATGATGATATACCTTTAGCTTGGAATTATCTGCATTCTTCTTCGACCTAGCAATAGCTTCTTCCGATTCCTTGTACGCCTTGAAATCATCCCATTGAGCACGTAACCTCTCTTCAGTTCCCTTAACTCCGGAGTAATTTTCCCCCCCTTGACAAATTTCGCCCACAATCTTTTCTTGTGGTTACAAAATTGTGTGGCCATTTTCTTCAGAATCCACACCTTGACTTTGTCCATCATGGCCTTTGTTTGCTCCTCGGTGTCCATCTTCGGCGGAGTGAAATGTGATATCAGCTTGTCCCAAATAGAATTTTTTAATTCGTTAGAGACAAAACTTATTCCGTCGGCTCTTGCTGGCTTATTCCATTCTCGACCGGTGATCGAGATCATGTCCCTAACAAGAACTCCTGCTTGATTGGTAAATGCGGTCACGCTCTTTTTGGGCTCCAAAGGTTCCCCATCGGCACTGACTACGTCAATCTTCATATGTGTTTTCTCGTCCCACTTCTTGGTCGGGCCCCGTAACCTCGAAGTGGAAGATTTTTTCGATTTGGAGGTCTAAAAAAAACATCCGTTAAATATATGCTCAATGTGTGGAGGTCTAACTAGTGATATATATCATGAGCAAAGACTTAAATATTTACATCAGAGGACTTGCAGGTTGAGGGGCCAGCGCCAGTATCGACATCAGTACTTGTTTGCGGGCTGCGTCTGTTGTGTCCTTGTAACAACTCATCCAACAACCCATAACCATCGTCGTTCAGATACTGTGAGCCGTCATCTACAAAGTTCTCTACATGATCTTCTCCATCCGCTATTATGTTCAACATTGTTGCTTCCTGATCATCTCTAGCGTTGTGGTCCATAGCTTAACTATAAAGAATAAAGATTAAAAGTAGTAGCAATAACAACAAAGAGCAAGATTGAAAGTAGTAGTAGCAATAACATCAATTCGTTACAAGTCATAAATAATATATATCGCATCCATAATACATCTCGCTAATCAAAATGGACGTCGAACCGCCGGAAACATGCCGCGGGCGGTGAAAACCCAAAGTGAAGGAACCCAAACAGGATGATAACTAATGTGAGATCCCTGAATATGCTGCCATTTGTTGGACGGACGTACGTCCAACGCGACCATGTGCCGACGGACGTGCTAGTCCTCCGCCCTGACACGACGATGTACCAACTCCTCGGGGGCCGGCACCCTCTGTACCCGTCTTGGCCCACGTGACCGCCACCAAAGAAGCTCCGGGTCGACGATGGTTCCCTCATTCCTCACCAATCTGCGCGCACCGGAAGGTAGCACCTCCCAGTGCCAACCCGGCGGAGCCCAGTCCCGGATATCCATAGTCACGTCCATCTCGAAACTATGAATCTTTACATTATTAACTCGACATGTCGCAACAATTTGCTAAGAATTCCTAAAACAATTTGCTAAGTTTTCCTAAACATAATGCTAAGAAATTAAATTTGCCACATTTCCTAACACATTTCCTAAAACATCACTATATCGATTTAAAATTCCAACATATTGTAAAATATAAACTACAACTATCGACACATACTAAATATAAACTACAATTTGCTAAGAAACTAAAACACTAAAACAATTTGCTAACTATTTGCTAAGACACTAAATTCCTAAAACAATTTCACTAACTCCTAGACACTGGCGGCAGCGGCAGCGGACGGCGAGCACCTCGGCGGCGAGCTCCTCGTGCGGGCGCGGCGACAGCGGACGGCGAGCTCCTCGTCGGCGCGAGAATCCGGCAGCCTGGCGGCATCCTGGAGGCTCCTTAGCGCGTGTCCCGGTTCGTGGATTGAACCGGGATCTGCATCTGGGCATTTATACCCCAGAACCTTTAGTCCCGGCCCAATCCACGAACCGCGACTAAAGGTTTTTCGGCCGCCTCAGCTTTCGCGCGCTGTGCCAACCCTTTAGTTGCGTTTCCTGGAACCCACCGCGACTAAATGTGTGTTTTTGCACCAAAACTTAAAAAAAATCATTTCGCATTTTCAAATGGATTTCAATGTATAACTTCTGAAATTCTGAATACATATTTGGATTCTGACAAAACTTTGAACATGAAAAGTGTTTCAATTTGAATAACTAATCTAAAACCATTTGATGTTGCTTAAAATAATTATTTTAGCTATTTAATTGTTAACCATTTTGCCATTTTCAATTAGAAATGCATTAACTCTTATATTTTACACTAGCTAGCAAAAGACTACCTCTCACACAGCTTCTGACACATACAATTACATAAAAGGTTTAATACACATTATTACACACACTAGTAAAAAAAACTTATCAGTGGCGCACCTTTTTGAATTCTGTGGCGCACCAATTGGGCATGGTCGGTGCGCCACAGAATTCTCGCCACTAAAATATATTTCTGTGGCGCACCCGCCCGATGCGCCACAAAAACATTTCTGTGGCGCACCCCACCACCATGCGCCACAGAAACATGTCTGTGGCGCACCCGCACTTAGGTGCGCCACTATTTTTTTTTTTTGAATTTAAAAAAAATGGCGGCCAGATCCAAATCTGGATCTGGCGCCGCCCGTTTTTCCATGGAATTTCGTCGGAGCCCGTGGTCGGAGGAGGAGGAGGTCCTCGTAAGTGCGTGTAGGAGGGGGTCGCTGGAGGTGGGTGGAGGAGGAGGAGCTTGCCGGAGGAGGTCGCGGGAGGAGGAGGAGGAGCAGGTCACCGGAGGAGGAGGAGGAGGAGGTGGTCGCCGGAGGTGGGTGGAGGAGGAGGAGCTTGCCGGAGGAGGACACTGGAGGAGGAGGTCGCCAGAGGAGGTCGCCGGAGGAGGAGGAGGAGGTCACCGAAGGAGGAGGTGGTCGTCGGAGGAGGAGGGGGAGGTCGCCGTCGAAGTCGCCGGAGGTGGTCGCCGGTGTAGGAGGAGGAGGTCGAAGTCGTCTCTCTTCGCCGGTGTAAAGGCCCCCCTTTTATTATAAGGTAGCGACCTCCTGTGTATAGTGCTAGTCCCTGGATCGACTTGCTAGCACACACAGTTTAAGATGAAATACCATAACATTGCCTCAATATTCATTACACGATGATCCAGAAATAAAAGGGTTCGATACAAGGTGCATAGCCTATGGCTAGCTCAAACCGAAATAAACACACAGCGGAAAGCAAATGGATAAAGTGAGCTCCATCTTCATCATGTGCCACAGGCAAGGCATGTTGGTTGGAGACTCGCGACCCTATCAATCCTTACTCCTTGTCAGACGGACCTGCAACGGTGAGTTACAGCCCAGATTCATTGGGTCAGCACAATTGAATTGTGGTGGTAGGATTCACTAAGAATATTTTAAACAATTTTATTGGTTCCAAGCAAATTGTTTAATATCCTACACGTAATAAAACTCCGAGTTATTTCCACTCCTTTCGAGGACACAATGTTCCCGAAGTGTTTCTACTCTTTTCTGAAAGATATCTTCGAGTACTCCTTCACTCCAATTTCCAATCCATTTCAAAAGACACACCATATCTCCGGGGAAACCATGCCGTTTTCAAACACCGTGACCTTGTGGTACTCATCGCCTCTTGGGAGGATGCACCGTGACTCCGTGGTGATCCATGTTGTTCCAAATGACACACCATGACTCCGGGGTGGCCAGATCGTTTAGAGACACCGTGACTCCGTGGTGCTCATCGCCGTTTGTGAGGATGCACCGTGACTCCGTGGTGATCCACGTAGTTCCAAATGACACACCATGTCTCCGGGGTGGCCAGATCGTTTAGAGACACCGTGACTCCGTGGTGCTCATCGCCGTTTGTGAGGATGCACCGTGACTCCGTGGTGATCCACGTAGTTCCAAATGACACACCATGTCTCCGGGGTGGCCAGATCGTTTAGAGACACCGTGACTCCGTGGTGCTCATCGCTGTTTGTGAGGATGCACCGTGACTCCGTCGTGATCCACGTAGTTCCAAATGACACACCATGACTCCGGGGTGGCCAGATCGTTTAGAGACACCGTGACTCCGTGGTGCTCATCGCCGTTTGTGAGGATGCACCGTGACTCCGTGGTGATCCACCTAGTTCCAAATGACACACCATGTCTCCGGGGTGGCCAGATCGTTTAGAGACACCGTGACTCCGTGGTGACCAGATCGTTTCTAAGGACGAAGTTGTGGTGTTCCTAAACATATCTAGCTAGCACAACTACTCAAACCACATCACGATAGCAACAAGGATTCCGAGTCAAGTAAATCATGTGACTATCCTACTTGGTTTCATTTGATCAATGAACGAGATAGTCCATCCTATTCAAGCATTGTACCATAATATTTATCTGCTCATGAAGATTACTTGTAAAATTATCAAAGTGAACTTGCCTTGTCAACCGCGAGAGTAAGCTGAATTATCACAGCAACAAGAATGGCACTCCGGACAATCTAACAAAATGAATAGCACTCAATCATCATACAAATCAAACACATGCATTTGATCTAAAGAGTTTAATGCATTTTAATGTTTAAAGTTTGCCATTCCAAAATATCTAGCAGGTTTTAAACACATCTTTATAAGTTTATATTTCAAAAATGGTTGAGTAAGCTTAGTTTTGTTACTTCTGGTCAAAAGAAAATTCTTGTTTTATTTTTGTAAAAGAAAAAAATTAATTAAGGTTAATAGGATTTAAACTATATTAAAAACATACAATTAGGGTTTCTGATTTTTGAAAGGAGATGACATTGCAAAAAATTAATTTTAACAGTGCAACATTATTAGACAGATTCTAAGGTTTCCAAAAAATATTTTTTTCAATTTTTGGACTTATGGATTTAAACCTAGGTCAAATTTACTCAAATCTTCCATTTGAAATTTGAATGAATTTGAACTAGTCAAATTTGAAATTCAACAGTGCTAAAAGATTCTAGAGGTCAAGGGCTTTTCAAAAATATAAAGTTTACTAAATTTGGCCAAACCAGTAAAAAGTTATAGTAGGTCTAAGTTCCAGGGGCTTTTCTACAAAATGACTATTTAATCTAAAAAGAAAATTTATTTTCCACGCGGGCGCTGACTGGCCGCTGACTCGGCGCTGACGCAGCGTCCACGCGGCGCGATTTCATTGGCTCGTACCAATTCGTTTAGAAGTTCTAATCACGGCCGTTGGATGGAGATCGGATGGCTCTTGGTGGGTTGACTAATACCTCGGCGGCGGAACTGGCCGGAGATGGCAGGCACGGCGGCGGGCGGCTCCGGCGAGGATGTCCTCCTCGCTGCGGTGGTCCTCGGGCTCGAAGAACGGGTCGCCGAGGCGCGGAGCAACTTGGCGAAGACGATGGCGTGGTCGAAGACGAAGACCGCGTCCCCGAGCAGCGGCGGTGCTCGGTCGGAGATGCGAAACTCTGGCGACCTTCGGGCGAAGACGAATCCGAGGTTTGGCTATGGGGAAAATTCGAATAAGGCCATCAGGAGGTGCGCACAAACGAGTGGAAAAGGAGGGGAATGGCCTCGAGCTGATGCAGAGGCTCTCCTCACCGGATTCAACGAAAAATGGCGGCGGCGGTCGTGGACTCCGGCGAGCTTTTGTGGGCGAATTGGGACACGATTCGAAGACAGGGGAGAGGGGAAATGGCGGCCGGGGTCGCGAGGACTTAAGGGAGGAGAGTGGGGGCGAGGTCCGGGGCTCGGGCGAGTGGGGGAAGTGGAGGGAGTGGCGCGGGGTCGTGTGGGCGTGCTCCCGGTCGTGGGCAGTTGGGGAAGACGACCCTGACAGGTGGGGCCCACCTGTCAGCGGGAGAGAGAGGGTAAGCGGGGCTGGGCTGCTCTCGGGCCGACGATGGGCCGCTCCGAGCTGCTCGTGCGGGAGGGAGAAGTTGGGCCGGCTCGGGCTGGCCCGACTAATCTTTTTTTTTTTCCTTTTTTTTCCTTTTCTGTTTTTCTTATTTCTTTTATAATTCTTGTTTTATAATTCCAAATTAAGTCAAACTAGTTTCTAAAAATTTCTAAAAATCATATGTATAATTTAAAATAGTCATACTCATGTTTTGATTACTTTTCAAAAGTAAGAATTTGAAATAATGATAGACACCAATTTGACACTTTTGCAGAATTTAAAATAGAGTTTTAATAAAGGATTTATGTCATAATAAAATCAGGAGACTTATCAAAATAATCCTTTTTGTTTATTTTTCTTGGCTATTGATGATTTTATATTAGTAAGAAATAAAAGTTTTAAATCTTAGTGATTTTTAAACATTCCAAAATTTTGGGATGTTACAGACTACCACCCTTAAAAGAAATCTCGTCCCGAGATTCGAAGAGGCTGGAAAGAAAGATAGGTTTGGATATCCGGGGTTAGGAGAATTGGGTGGGCTACCACCCTTAAAAGAAAACTTTTGTGGGTTGTCCAAGACTCTTATCTCCTCTTTCGAGGTACCTCAGGTGGAAGGGCTACAACTTCAGTTGTTAAGTGTTGCTTCGTCATCCTTGACTCAAATATAAAGCACGTACTAGTGTTTGAGAAATACTTGCACTGAAATTTAACTGATTAAGGACTTACTTTTCACCGCTTCACGCGCCTCGAATACTTCTTCCATATTGACATGATTCAGATATCCTTTCTGGAATGGGTTTGGCTTGTTCCCATTGTTGTTTCCAGCATTCTTCTTCTTTTCTGGACAGTTCGCGGCGTAGTGCCCCAGTTTCTTGCAATTATAGCACAGCACCTGACTAATATCTTTCTTGACGAATTGAGTTTGGTGATAATGACCATTGTTTTCTTCATTGTTGTGCCCATTGCTTTTGTAGTCACCATTGCTTCCCTTTTGGTCTTCATTATGGTTGTGAAATTTGTTACCACTGCTTCCCTCATAATGATTGTGCCTCTTGTGTGAAGTTTCAGAGTGGTACTTGCTTGAGCTATGCTTCCTCTTTCTATTTTCGGCTTGTGTCTGTTTGTTCTCCAAGATAGTGGCCTTGTCGAGAAGTGACTGATAGTTGGGTGCGTAGACCACTGACAATTGAATGGCCAACTCATCATTCAGACCATCCAAGAATTTCTCCTTCCTCTTGGCATCTGTGTCAACATCGTCTGGCGCGTAGCGTGCTAAATTGTTGAAGTCCTCTATGTATCCAGCAACTGTGCGGTTTCCTTGACGTAGATTGCGGAATTCTCTTTTCTTCAAGCTCATCACACCAGTTGATATGTGTGCAGTACGGAAACCTTCTTGGAACATCTCCCAGGTGACCTCCTCAATTGGGTGAGTGATCTGATAGTTGTCCCACCAGCTGGCTGCAGGTCCTTCTAGCAGATATGCCGCAAACCTGACCTTCTCTGCGTCTGTGCACCCAATGGTTACCAGATTCTTATTCACCGAGCGTAACCAGTCATCTGCTACAACTGGCTCTGAGGCGCTAGTGAATGTTGCTGGTCGCAACCTCAGAAATCGGGTGAGCATGTCCACTTGAGGGGGTGGTGGTGGCGGTGGATTGTTGTTGTTGTTGTTGTTGTTGTTTGCTAGGAACTGAGTCATCACTTGCATGAGTTGGGTCAACACTTGTTGCATCCCATTGTTGTCGTTACCATTGTTGTCTTCATTGTTGTTGTTGTGGGTTTCTCGACGAGGAGGCATCTGTTGGTTTAGCATAGATAAGCAGAGATAGAGAGATCTAAGAGGAGAAAATCCTACCCTCACAAACAAACATGACAAAAGAAACACACAAACATTCATAAAACAACAACCTAATTATTTAACCAATCAACAAGATTCAACCACAAACAAGAAAATCAATCTAGTATCGACATACAACCTAAGTTGGTATGTACAATACACTAACACGATATCGTGGTTCTAATTAAATGGTGGTCTCTGGTCTAACTCCTTGTCGAGTACTTCAGGTTCTTCCACTTATTGAATATATTTGAAGTGTTTGCCGAATACTGGTCCTCCAATGGTCTTCAGCGTAGTGATTTGTATTGATATTGAGAAATCCATATGAAGTATTAGACTCATACTTCAAGAACATGGTCTTCTAGAGTAAGGAGAGATATTTTCAGAAGGTTGATAGTAGACGAGAGTATAAGAAAAAGGTAAAATAAATATATATTTATTTTAGGAAATCTGAATTAAAATAGATTTTCAATCCTATGGTCAAAACCTATTTCTATCCAAACCTAGGGTCACGAACCTACAGGCAACACAGTGCTCTGATACCATCTGTAAAGGCCCCCCTTTTATTATAAGGTAGCGACCTCCTGTGTATAGTGCTAGTCCCTGGATCGACTTGCTAGCACACACAGTTTAAGATGAAATACCATAACATTGCCTCAATATTCATTACACGATGATCCAGAAATAAAAGGGTTCGATACAAGGTGCATAGCCTATGGCTAGCTCAAACCGAAATAAACACACAGCGGAAAGCAAATGGATAAAGTGAGCTCCATCTTCATCATGTGCCACAAGCAAGGCATGTTGGTTGGAGACTCGCGACCCTATCAATCCTTACTCCTTGTCAGACGGACCTGCAACAGTGAGTTACAGCCCAGATTCATTGGGTTAGCACAATTGAATTGTGGTAGCAGGATTCACTAAGAATATTTTAAACAATTTTATTGGTTCTAAGCAAATTGTTTAATATCCTACACGTAATAAAACTCCGAGTTATTTCCACTCCTTTCGAGGACACAATGTTCCCGAAGTGTTTCTACTCTTTTCTGAAAGATATCTTCGAGTACTCCTTCACTCCAATTTCCAATCCATTTCAAAAGACACACCATATCTCCGGGGAAACCATGCCGTTTTCAAACACCGTGACCTTGTGGTACTCATCGCCTCTTGGGAGGATGCACCGTGACTCCGTGGTGATCCATGTTGTTCCAAATGACACACCATGACTCCGGGGTGGCCAGATCGTTTAGAGACACCGTGACTCCGTGGTGCTCATCGCCGTTTGTGAGGATGCACCGTGACTCCGTGGTGATCCACGTAGTTCCAAATGACACACCATGTCTCCGGGGTGGCCAGATCATTTAGAGACACCGTGACTCCGTGGTGCTCATCGCCGTTTGTGAGGATGCACCGTGACTCCGTGGTGATCCACGTAGTTCCAAATGACACACCATGTCTCCGGGGTGGCCAGATCGTTTAGAGACACCGTGACTCCGTGGTGCTCATCGCCGTTTGTGAGGATGCACCGTGACTCCGTGGTGATCCACGTAGTTCCAAATGACACACCATGACTCCGGGGTGGCCAGATCGTTTAGAGACACCGTGACTCCGTGGTGCTCATCGCCATTTGTGAGGATGCACCGTGACTCCGTGGTGATCCACCTAGTTCCAAATGACACACCATGTCTCCGGGGTGGCCAGATCGTTTAGAGACACCGTGACTCCGTGGTGACCAGATCGCTTCTAAGGACGAAGTTGTGGTGTTCCTAAACATATCTAGCTAGCACAACTACTCAAACCACATCACGATAGCAACAAGGATTCCGAGTTAAGTAAATCATGTGACTATCCTACTTGGTTTCATTTCATCAATGAACGAGATAGTCCATCCTATTCAAGCATTGTACCATAATATTTATCTGCTCATGAAGATTACTTGTAAAATTATCAAAGTGAACTTGCCTTGTCAACCGCGAGAGTAAGCTGAATTATCACAGCAACAAGAATGGCACTCCAGACAATCTAACAAAATGAATAGCACTCAATCATCATACAAATCAAACACATGCATTTGATCTAAAGAGTTTAATGCATTTTAATGTTTAAAGTTTGCCATTCCAAAATATCTAGCAGGTTTTAAACACATCTTTATAAGTTTATATTTCAAAAATGGTTGAGTAAGCTTAGTTTTGTTACTTCTGGTCAAAAGAAAATTCTTGTGTTATTTTTGTAAAAGAAAAAAATTAATTAAGGTGAATAGGATTTAAACTATATTAAAAACATACAATTAGGGTTTCTGATTTTTGAAAGGAGATGACATTGCTAAAAATTAATTTTAACAGTGCAACATTATTAGACAGATTCTAAGGTTTCCAAAAAATATTTTATTTGCAATTTTTGGACTTATGGATTTAAACCTAGGTCAAATTTACTCAAATCTTCCATTTGAAATTTGAATGAATTTGAACTAGTCAAATTTGAAATTCCACAGTGTTAAAAGATTCTACAGGTCAAGGGCTTTTCAAAAATATAAAGTTTACTAAATTTGGCCAAACCAGTAAAAAGTTATAATAGGTCTAAGTTCCAGGGGCTTTTCTGCAAAATGACTATTTAATCTAAAAAGAAAATTTATTTTCCACGCGGGCGCTGACTCGGCGCTGACGCAGCGTCCAGGCGGCGCGATTTCATTGGCTCGTACCAATTCGTTTAGAAGTTCTAATCACGGCCGTTGGATGGAGATCGGATGGCTCTCGGTGGGTTGACTAATACCTCGGCGGCGAAACTGGCCGGAGATGGCAGGCACGGCGGCGGGCGGCTCCGGCGAGGATGTCCTCCTCGCTGCGGTGGTCCTCGGGCTCGAAGAACGGGTCGCCGAGGCGCGGAGCAACTTGGCTAAAACGATGGCGTGGTCGAAGACGAGGACCGCGTCCCCGAGCAGCGGCGGTGCTCGGTCGGAGATGCGAAACTCCGGCGACCTTCGGGCGAAGACGAATCCGAGGTTTGGCTATGGGGAAAATTCGAATAAGGCCATCAGGAGGTGTGCACAAACGAGTGGAAAAGGAGGGGAATGGCCTCGGGCTGATGCAGAGGCTCTCCTCACCGGATTCAACGAAAAATGGCGGTGGCGGTCGTGGACTCCGGCGAGCTTTTGTGGGCGAATTGGGACGTGATTCGAAGACAGGGGAGAGGGGAAATGGCGGCCGGGGTCGCGAGGACTTAAGGGAGGAGAGTGGGGGCGAGGTCCGGGGCTCGGGCGAGTGGGGGAAGTGGAGGGAGTGGCGCGGGGTCGTGTGGGCGTGCTCCCGGTCGTGGGCAGTTGGGGAAGACGACCCTGACAGGTGGGGCCCACCCGTCAGCGGGAGAGAGAGGGTAAGCGGGGCTGGGCTGCTCTCGGGCCGACGATGGGCCGCTCCGAGCTGCTCGTGCGGGAGGGAGAAGTTGGGCCGGCTCGGGCTGGCCCGACTAATCTTTTTTTTTTTCCTTTTTTTTTCCTTTTCTGTTTTTCTTATTTCTTTTATAATTCTTGTTTTATAATTCCAAATTAAGTCAAACTAGTTTCTAAAAATTTCTAAAAATCATATGTATAATTTAAAATAGTCATACTCATGTTTTGATTACTTTTCAAAAGTAAGAATTTGAAATAATGATAGACACCAATTTGACACTTTTGCAGAATTTAAAATAGAGTTTTAATAAAGGATTTATGTCATAATAAAATCAGGAGACTTATCAAAATAATCCTTTTTGTTTATTTTTCTTGGCTATTGATGATTTTATATTAGTAAGAAATAAAAGTTTTAAATCTTAGTGATTTTTAAACATTCCAAAATTTTGGGATGTTACAGCCGGAGTTGGTGGAGTGGAGGAGAAGGGGAGTGGAGGGGAGGTGGAGGAGAAGGGAAGTGGAGGAGAGGAGAAGGGGAGAGGAGAAGGAGAAGTGGAGGAAAGGAGAAGGAAATGAGAGGATAAGGTGAGAAGGGGAGAGGATAAGGGAGCCAGCCTCCCATTTCAAATTTCGGATCCCGCCCGAACTTTCTGTGGCGCACCCCCTCCCGGTGCGCCACAGATTTTTTTTTTCTTTTTTTTTATTTTGCTGAAAAAAACAATCTTTTTGAAATAAATTTTTTTCCTTTTCGAATTTGGAGAATCTGGAAAATCCTAACCGGGCAAGCCCGGGTGTGGGCACTCTTGGATTTTTGTCTAGTTTTTTTTAAGGTATTAAACGCATTTTTTCGACGTCGTATGCAAAAGTTATGGTTGTTTCTACTTTCTTTACAGTGATTTTGCATAAAAGGTCAAAACTCATATTTCAAATATGCTACACGAAGTAGACACTAATACCTAACCATATTTCAAAGGATGGAATTTTTTGAACATTTTTTCATTTTCTTGTTTATGCCGCAAGATTGAAAAGGCGATCCACCGGGGGGGGTGGGATCTGTGTGCAGATATTATGTGGCGCATGGTCCCATGCGCCACAGAAAGTGCAGACATTTTGTGGCGCACCCCACCTGATGCGCCACAGAATGTCCAATTTCTGTGGCGCACCCCACCTGATGCGCCACAGAATGTCGACTTTCTGTGGCGCATCCAAGCCCATGCGCCACAGAAAGTCATATTTCTGTGGCGCACCCGAACCCATGCGCCACAGAAATATGACTTTCTGTGGCACATGCAAAAGGATGCGCCACAAAAATGCTTTTCTGTGACGCATGCAGTTTGGTGCGCCACAAAAAGTCCTCCACCTATAAGCCTTTTTCTACTAGTGACATCACCATCTAGTGTTTCGCTTTCTTATAATTGCTGCGTAACCACGGAAAATCTTCACTGTTTAACTTTATACTTGGGTCAATGTTGACTTTGAAGGGTGGGATTTCATCAAACTTATTGTAATCTTCTGACATGTCTGTCTTGTCCTCCACTCCCACGATGTTTCTTTTCCCTGAAAGAACTATGTGGCACTGATAAGGTTGACTTTATACTTGGGTCAATGTTTCTTTTCCCACGATGTCTTGACTTTGAAGCTGCTGATAAGGTTGGGGAGGCGCGCGAGGCCTCCGCTGCCCAGCTGCTGCTCGACCACCAACGGAGCAGGATGTTCCGCGACCTCGTGCCCCAGGCGAATGACGCGCTCGTTCGCCTCGGGTCTGAGGGCGTCAACTCTCCGCTGGAAGAGTTTTCTCCGGCCGCCTACCTGGCCTTCTTCTCAGGCGTGGTGTCCCAGCTGCAAGGGCTTGCTGCGGTGGTCCGGGAGTGTCTTGACGAGGACAGGACTGGGGTCCATAGTTCACTAGTGGTGTCTCTCCATAAATAAATAATAGCCTACATGTGGGTAAACAAATTACAGCTGGGCAATTGACAAAATAAAGAACTGCATAATGATGCATATACTTGCCATGGTGTCTAGTATGAGATTCATTTGGGCATTACAACAATATACATAGACCGTTCCAACCGCATCTATGACTAATATTCCACCTTCCGGTTAACGTCTGTACCACTTTCAGTATTAAGTTGCAAGCAACAGATTATTGCATTAAGCAAAGTGTGTAATGTAAGTAACACAATTATCCATAGACAAAGCATTACTGTTTTATCCCTAGTAGCAACAGTACATCCACAACCTTAGAGGTTTCTGTCACTCCCCCAGATTAAGTGGAGACATGAACCCACTATCGAGCATAAATACCCCCTCTTGGAGTCACAAGCAACTACTTGCCCAGAGCATCTACTAGCAACGGAGAGCATGCAAGATCATAAACAACATACACATGATATATTATGAAGCAAATGACATAGTACTCAATATTCATCGGATCCCAACAAACACAACATGTATTAAGATGATCTTGATCATGATAGGCAGCTCACAAGATCTAAACATGATAGCACAAGTGGAGGAGACAACCATCTAGCTACTGCTATGGACCCATAGTCCAAGGATGAACTACTCACGCATCAGTCCGGAGGCGGGCATGGTGATGTAGAGCACTCCGGTGATGATTCCCCTCTCCGGGAGGGTGCCGGGAAGAGCTGCAGAACGCTCCCGAACTAGGGTTGACGACGGCGGCGGCTACGGGATGTTTCGTGGAAAAGTGCTTGGGTACTTAGGGTTTTCTCGTCGGGGGGTATAAATAGGCGAAAGGGCGACGTCGGTGGGCGCCCGAGGGGCCCACACCACGTCACGGCGTGGCCAAGGGGGCTGCCGCGCCGCCACATGGTGTGGCTGCCTCGTGGCCCCCCTCCTACTCCTCTTCGGTGTTCTGGATGCGTCCGGGGAAAATTGGGACTTTGGCTTTTATTTCGTGCAATTCCGAGAATATTTCCTTAACAACTTTTCTGAAACCAAAAACAGTACAAAACCAGGAACTGGCACTGTGGCATCTTGTTAATAGGTTAGTCCCAGAAAATGCATAAAAATGATATAAAGTGTATATAAAACATGTAGCAATTGGTACAATATAAGCATGGAACAAAAGAAATTATAGATACGTTTGAGACGTATCAAGCATCCCCAAGCTTAGTTCTACTCGTTCTGAGTAGGTAAAACGATAACAACAAATAATTTCTGTAGTGACATGCTTCACAGAATCTTGATCAAACAATATTGTAAGGCTCATGTTATGAATGGAGTGACTCAAGGCAATGGTCTATAGTTTGCTAACAAATAGACAAGGAGTAAGCAACTGAATCACATAAGTAAAAACTTTTAATGGATAGTACTTTCAAACAAGCATCAAAAAGTTTTGCATAAGAGTTAACTGATAAAGCAATAGTTTTGAAGTAAAAGAGCATTGAAGCAACACATAGGAAGATTTAAGTTTCAGCATTGGCTTTCAACTTGTAACATGTATATCATATAGATAGTTGTCAACACGAAGAAATATAATAAGTGCAATAAGTAAGCATGTAAGAATTGTTGCACACAAAGTTGACACAAGTGTTTGCTTCTAAGACAGAAAAGAAATAGGTAAACTGACTCAACATAAAGTAAAAGAAAGGCCCTTCGCAGAGGGAAGCAGGGATACAAGCATGTGCTAGAGCTTTTTAGTTTTTATAGGTTTTTGAAATCATATAGAGAGCATAAAAGTAAGTTTTTGAGTGGTGTTTGTTGTTGTCAACGAATGGTAGTGGGCACTTCTACCCCCCTTGTCAACCAGACTTTCAAGAGCGGCTCCCATTGAAGGACGATATCATCCCTCTTGTTCTCTTTTGTTTACACATGCAGTTTTAGAAACTGGTGTTATTGCTTGACTGATTGGATTATGGCAAAAATGTGAAGAGAATTAAGCGGTTAAAGTTGTAATTAATTGGGACTGGGCACCCCATTTGCCAGCTCTTTTTGCAAAATTATTGGATAAGCGGATGTGCCACTAGTCCATTGGTGAAAGTCTGTCATAAGCAAATAACAAGGTTGATATCGAAAACACCACATACTTCTTCATGAGCTAATAAACATTGACACAAATAAGCGATAATAAGTTTTGAATAAAGGTAGCACACGAAGTATTTGCTTGGAATGGCAGAAAATACCATGTCATAGGTATGTATGGTGGACACAAATGGTATGGGTTTGGCTCAAGGTTTTGGATGCACGACAAGCATTCCCTCTCAGTACAGAGTTTAGGCTAGCAAGGTTGTTTGAAGCAAACACAAGATGACAACAGGAACAACAAGACTCACATAGAAACATATTGCAAGCATTATAGAACTCTACATTGTCTTCCTTGTTGTTCAAACACTTTTACTAGAAAATATCTAGACCTTAGAGATACCAAACATGCAAACCAAATTTCAACAAGCTCTACGGTAGTTCTTCACTAATAGGTTTTTAACTACATGATGCAAGAGCTTAAACATGATATACTTGAGAGCTCAAAACAATTGCCAAGCACCACAACATGCAAGATAACAATCCATAAGAGCATGTATATTTTTTTCATTATACCATCTACCACATGTAGCATTTTATGTTTCAAACCATACACCAATCAACTTATTTAAACATAAACTCTCCAAGTAATTAACAATGAAACAAGAGAGTATTTCCTAACCGCTGCAGCTTTCAGCTTTCGCCATAAACATAAAACAATAAGTGCTGAGGCTTTCAGCTTTCGCCTAGGTTCCAATTTATTCAGAAAACAAAAATAACAAAGCGAAAATAAAAGCAAACTAACGCTTCAAGTAAAGCACATAAGATGTGAAAGAATGAAAATATAGTGTCACTAGAGATGACCTGATAGTTTGTTGATGAAGAAGGGGATGCCTTGGGCATCCCCAAGCTTAGACGCTTGAGTCTTCTTGAAATATGCTTGGGTGACCCACGGGGGCATCCCAAGCTTAGGTTTTTTCATCTTCTTGATCGCATCATATCATCCTCTCTCTTGATCCTTGAAAACTTCCTCCACACCAAACTCAAAGTAAACTTCATAAGAGGGTTAGTGCATAATCAAAAATTCTCATATTCTGCATGGACACAATCATCACCAATGCTACTGGACATTAGCTATAGCCACTGGTATTTTGTGGAGCAAAAAGATCCCCTCAAAAACAGTAAAAGAGGCAATGCAAAATAAATGGCAGAATCTGTCAAAAACAGAACAGTCCGTAAAGACGAATTTTTTCAAGGCACTTAACTTGATCAGATCAGAAAACTTAAAACTAATGAAAGTTGCGTAAATATCTGAGGATCACGGACAAAAAATCTGAGGTCATTTTGATTTTTCTGTGAATTCGTACGAATTAAATGGTGGACAGCAGAAAACTGTTCCTGTGCAGAAATCCAAATCTAGCATCAACTTCCTACTAGAGGCTTTACTTGACACAACAATGCGATAAAATAAAGATACAGAGGAGTTGCTACAGAGGTAACCATGCTCCTTGAATCAAAGAAAAATGATATAAATAAAATATTGGGTTGTCTCCTATAAGCGCTTTTCTTTAACTCCTTTCAGCTAGGCTTGATAGTTGTAATGATGCTCTCATGAAAATAGAAAATGAAGCAAAAGGAGCATCAAGAAGAAAATTCAAAACACATTTAAGTCTAACCCACTTCCTATGCATAGGAATCTTGTACACAAATAAATTCACAAAGAACAAAGTGACAAGCATAGGAAGATAAAACAAGTATAACTTCAAAACTTTCAGCATATAGAGAGGTGTTTTAATACCATGAAAAATTCTACAACCATATTCTCCTCTCTCATAATAGTTGCAAGTAGTAGAAATAAATTTAACCATACAACCACAAGAATCATTCAACTTAGATAATATAGGCACATAAAGAGGATCATTAAATTTATTTTGGAATTCATTAGCATGCTTCCCTCTTTCAAAATAGTTATTAAGATCAATATCAAGTTTAAGATCATGGTTGCAACAAAGATTTGGAACTAGAGACAATTGCAAACCACATAATTATTTCTCAACATAAGCAAATTTCTCCTCCATGGTGTAATTAGGAGAATTCAAGAGCAAAGCAGAACTCTCATGAGTAAGAGTACCATCACAAGCAACAATTATATCATTTTTATCCTCACATAAATAAGTAATAACTTCTAAACATAGAGGATTATCAATAAGCATAGGACCATCATCTAAAGCATTATCATATAGCATATTTAAGCAACACTCCTCATTATCATCAATAAGTTCACTTGTAGCATCATTAAAAAGCAAAGGAGCATTATTAGTTTTATCATAATAGCATGGGTTATCATATATGACCATAGAATCATAACATTTAGTAATATAGCATTCTTCCTCCTTAGGTAGGCATGGAGGGCAATCAAATAATGTAAGAGTTAAAGAGTTATCATCTTTAGGAGGTAGATCCTCCTTTTGTTCTTCACTCTCCTCCTCTTTTTCATCTAATGAGCTTCCAGGTTCAGCAATTTCTTCTTCCACAGGTTCCTGAAAGGAAGCAAGTTGTTCTGGAGAATAAGCTTTCTCAAGAAATTTAGTGATATAAGGATTATCATTGTAATATTCAAGACAGTAACCAAGTATAGCATAATTCTCAGTTTTACAAGGAGCATCATCATTTTGAATATAACCAGCAATTTTGTAGGCTCCCTTAAAAACAACAAATTCTTCAATTTCAAGATTACCAAAGTCATAGTTTCCTTTAGCATAAGCAGCCAAGATTTCATTATCATTATAATCACATTGGAAAGGGAGGTGTTTATGCATTTTACAACAAAAAGATTCATTAAAGCAGTAGGATTCATCATATGTAGAACACAAGTTCTTAGCAAAATAATTCAATCTACTTATTTGTTCCCATAAATATTTCCCTTTTTGAGACAAGCGGTATTCCTTATAATAATTTTGTTGTTCCTTCGTGAACCCACCGTGCCAATAATATTTTGTATCAAATAGAGAATCCATTGATAGCAAGTAAAGAACTAGACATAATAATAAACCGAAATAAACTACATGCAAGAAACTAATTTTTTTGTGTTTTTGATAATAAGAAGCAAACAAGACAATAATAAAAATAAACTAAGAAAGACAATAACAAAATAAAAAGATTGGAAGTGAGAGACTCCCCGTGCAGAAGTGCTCCTTCTCCCCGGCAACGGCGCCAGAAAATCTTGCTGAGTGCTGAGGCGATCTTCTTCTCAGCAGTTGGGAAACCCCAAGAGAAAGGTCTGATGAGTGTAGCAGCAAGTTTTCCCTCAGTATGAAACCAAGGTTATCAATCCAGTAGGAGATGAAGACTCTTCTGAAGGGTGTTGAAGCTGACGTTGGCAGGGTGCACTACCGGTGTCAACAACGAACGTGGAACCTGCACACAACACAACCAAGATACTTTGCCCCAACTTAACTGTGAGGTTGTCAACCTCACTGGCTTGCTGTAACAAAGGATTAGACGTATAGTGTGGAAAATGATGTTTGTTTGCAGAGAATGAAAGAGAACGGCGTTTGCAGTAGGTTGTATTATCAATGTAAAAGAATGGACCGGGGTCCACAGTTCACTAGTGGTGTCTCTCCATAAATAAATAATAGCATACATGTGGGTAAACAAATTACAGCTGGGCAATTGACAAAATAAAGAACTGCATAATGATGCATATACTTGTCATGGTGTCTAGTATGAGATTCATTTGGGCATTACAACAATATACATAGACCGTTCCAACCGCATCTATGACTAATAATCCACCTTCCGGTTAACGTCCGTACCCCTTTCAGTATTAAGTTGCAAGCAAGAGATTATTGCATTAGACAAAGTGTGTAATGTAAGCAACGCAATTATCCTTAGACAAAGCATTACTGTTTTATCCCTAGTAGCAACAGTACATCCACAACCTTAGAGGTTTCTGTCACTCCCCCAGATTAAATGGAGACATGAACCCACTATCGAGCATAAATACCCCCTCTTGGAGTCACAAGCATCTACTTGCCCAGAGTATCTATTAGCAACGGAGAGCATGCAAGATCATAAACAACATACACATGATATATTATGAAGAAAATGACATAGTACTCAATATTCATCGGATCCCAGCAAACACAACATGTATTATTACAATAAGATGATCTTGATCATGATAGGCAGCTCACAAGATCTAAACATGATAGCACAAGTGGAGGAGGCAACCATCTAGCTACTGCTATGGACCCATAGTCCAAGGATGAACTACTCACGCATCAGTCCGGAGGCGGGCATGGTGATGTAGAGCCCTCCGGTGATGATTCCCCTCTCTGGCAGGGTGCCGGGAAAAGCTGCAGAACCCTCCCGAACTAGGGTTGACGACGGCGGCAGCTACGGGATGTTTCGTGGAAAAGTGCTCGGGTACTTAGGGTTTTCTCGTCAGGGGGTATAAATAGGAGAAAGGGCGACGTCGGTGGGCGCCCGAGGGGCCCACACCACGTCACGGCGCGGCCAAGGGGGCTGCCGCGCCGCCACATGGTGTGGCTGCCTCGTGGCCCCCCTCCTACTCCTCTTCGGTGTTCTGGATGCTTCCGGGGAAAATAGGGACTTTGGCTTTTATTTCGTGCAATTACGAGAATATTTCCTTAACAACTTTTCTGAAACCAAAAACAGCAGAAAAATAGGAACTGGCACACTGGCATCTTGTTAATAGCTTTGTCCCAGAAAATGCATAAAAATGATATAAAGTGTATATAAAACATGTAGCAATTGGTATAATATAAGCGTGGAACAAAAGAAATTATAGATACGTTTGAGACGTATCAGGCATCAAAGCAAATATTTGTTGGTGCCGAAGCAAATTTTGTGGTGAGGAAGCACATTTGGGGCGGTGAAGCAAATTTTGTGGGAGTCGAAGTAACATTTGTGGCGACAGAGCAAATTTTGTGGGCAAGGAAGCAAAGTTTGTGGGCAACGAAGCAACCTTAGTAGGCGTCGAAGCAAATTTGTGGGCATCAAGGCAACTTCTAACTAATCGCCCTAGTTAGGATTTTGTAATTGCTAACATTTGTGGACGCCAAAGCACCAAAACAACAATTGTGGGCGTCGAAGCAACATTTGTGGGTGCCGAAGCAACTTTTGTGGTGAGGAAGCAACATTTGTGGCAGCAAAACAACTTTTGTGGGCGTCGAAGCAACATTTCTTGCGACGGAGCAACTTTTGTGGGCGAGGAAGCAACATTTGTGGGTGTCGAAGTAACTTTTGTGGGCGCCGAAGCAATTTTGTGCACGATGAAACACCTTTTGTGGGCATCGAAGCAACTTCAAACCAGTCGCCCCCGTTAGGGATTTGTAGTTGCTAACATCTATTGATGCTGAAGCACCAAAGCACCATTTGTGGGTGTCGAAGCATCATTATGGGTGCCGAAGCAACTTTTGTGATGATGAAGCAACATTTGTGACGGCGAAGCAACTCTTATGTGCCCCGAAGGAACTTTTGTGAATGTCGAAGCAACTTTTGTGGCGACGGAGAAACTTTTGTGGGCGAGGAAGCAAAGTTGTAAGGGACGAGGCAACCTTTGTGGGCGCCTGATACGTCTCAAACGTATCTATAATTTCTTATGTTCCATGCTTATATTATACCAATTGCTACATGTTTTATATACACTTTGTGTTGTTTTATGCATTTTCTGAGACTAACCTATTAACAAGATGCCACAGTGCCAGTTCCCTGTTTTCTGCTGTTTTTTGTTTCAGAAAACTACTTAAGGAAATATTCTCGGAATTGGACAATTTTTATACCAAAGTCCCTATTTTTTCTGACACGTTCCAGAAGTCCGAAGAGGAGACAAAGGAGGGCACCGAGGCGCCGTCACAAGGAGGGGGCGCGGCTCCCCCCTCTGTCGCGCCAACACCGCGTGACGGACCCTCGGGCCTCCACCGCCTTCGCCCTTTCGCCTACTTAAACCCCCCGAAAACCTAAGACCAGGCACCCGAACACTTTTCCACAAAACCTAACGGAGCCACCGCCGTCGTCAACCCTAGTTCGAGAGGGTTCAGAAGCTCTTCCCGGCACCCTGCCGGAGAGGGGAATCATCACCGGAGGGCTCTACATCACCATGCCCGCCTCCGGACTGATGCGTGAGTAGTTCATCCTTGGACTACGGGTCCATAGCAGTAGCTAGATGGTTGTCTTCTCCTATTGTGCCACCATGTTTAGATCTTGTGAGCTGCCTATCATGATCAAGATCATCTTTATGTAATGCGACATGTTGTGGTTGCTGGGATCCGATGGATATTGAATACTATGTCATTAGCTTCATAATATATCATGTTGTGTGTTGTTTATGATCTTGCATGCTCTCCGTTGCTAGTAGATGCTCTGGCCAAGTAGATGCTTGTGACTCCAAGAGGGGGTATTTATGCTCGATAGTGGGTTCATGTCTCTATTTAATCTGGGGTAGTGACAACAAGCTCTAAGATTGTAGATGTACTGTTGCTACTAGGGATAAAACAGTAGTACTTTGTCTAAGGATAATTGTATTGCTTACATTACACACTTTGCCTAATGCAATAATCTGTTGCTTGCAACTTAATACTGAAAGGGGTGCGGACGCTAACCGGAAGGTGGATTATTAGTCATAGATGCGGTTGGAATGGTCTATGTATATTGTTGTAATGCCCAAATGAATCTCACACTAGACATCATGACATTAGTATATGCATCATTATGCAGCTCTTTATTCTGTCAATTGCCCAGTTGTAATTTGTTTACCCGCATGTATGCCATTATTAATATGGAGAGACACCACTAGTGAACTGTGGACCCCGGTCCTTTTCTTTAAACTGATAATACAACCAACTGCAAACTGCTTTCTTTCATTCTCTGCAAACATCATTTTCCACACCATACGTTTAATCCTTTGTTACAGCAAGCCGGTGAGATTGACAACCTCACTGTTGAGTTGGAGCAAAGTTTCTTGATTGTGTTGTGCAGATTCCACCTCCCTGCAACGCCACTTTTCTGGCGCCGGGGAGACCTTCGTTGTGTTCTTTATCTCCTACTGGTTCGATAACCTTGGTTTCATAACTGAGGGAAACTTGCTACTACGGTCATCACACCTTCCTCTTGGGGTTTTCCAACTCCTCACAACCGTGAGCATCAAGCACTTTTCTGGCGCCGTTGCCGGGGAGGTGAAGGCACTTCTATTCAGCAAATCTCTATCTCCCTCGTCAACTAAGCACCAGACTTTTCTGGCGCCGCTGCCGGGGAGATCAAGACACATCTGCAAGGGGAGTCTCTCACTTCCCAATCTCTTTACTTTGTTTTTGTCTTGCTTAGTTAAATTTTATTTCCTGTTTTGTTTGCTATTAAATGTCAAAAACACAAAAAAAAATTTATTTGCATTTTATTTACTTTGTTATTATCTTGTTTGCTTCTTATTATCAAAAACACAAAAAAAAATAGTTACTTGCATTGTTATTTTTATTTCGGTTTAGTCATTTATTATTTTGGTAAGCCCTATCCTCCTAATAATGGTAATTCTTATAGCAATAATAGGAATACCTCCTCTGAACTTGAAACCATGTTAAAAGATTTTATCACTACACAAACTTCCTTTAATAAAACTGTTGAGGAAAAGCTTGGGAAAATTGATATTCTTGCCTCTAAAGTTGATAGTCTTGTTATTGATGTTGATCTTTTAAAATCTAAAGTCATGCCTAATGATACTAATGAGAGTAAGACCCTTGCTAAAATTAATGCTATCCAAGTTCGAATTGATGAAAATGTTAGGATGATGGCTCAATTGCGTGCTAGATGGGAAAGGGAGGAACTAGCTAAAAAGGATAATATTGCTAGAGTTTATACCATCACTACTACTGAAAATAATGTTACTTCACATGCTAGTAAGCTTCCTACTATTAATGGTAACATAATTGGTTTTGGCAATGTTTCTTCTACTACTTCCAAAAAATTAAAATTGCCTAAAACTGCTGAAACTATGCTTGATAAAAGTGCTGAAATTTTTAAGAACGTAGGAGATAAGGGTTCGGTTTCCTTTGATGATAATGATTTTGATTTTGATAATTGTAATATCTCTGAAGTTATTAAGTTCTTGCAAAAGCTATCCACAAGTCCTAATGCTAGTACTTTAAATATGGCTTTTACTACACATATTACAAATGCTCTCATTAAAGCTAGGGAAGAGAAATTAAAACTTGAAGCTTCTATCCCTAAGAAGTTAGATGATGGTTGGGAGCCCATCATTAAGATAAAAGTGAATGAATTTGATTGCAATGCTTTGTGTGATCTTGGTGCAAGTATTTCTGTTATGCCTAAGAAACTTTATGATATGTTTGACTTGCCACCTTTGGAACATTGCTATTTGAATGTTTTTCTTGCTGATAATGCTTTGAAGAAACCTTTGGGGAGAGTTAATGATGTTCTTATTATGGTTAATAATAATCTTGTCCCCGTTGATTTTATTGTCTTGGATATTGAGTGCAACCCCTCTTGTCCTATTGTTTTGGGAAGACCTTTCCTTCGCACAGTTGGTGGTATTATTGATATGAAAGAACGAAATATAAGGTACCAATTCCCACTTAAGAAAGGTATGGAACACTTCCCTAGGAAGAAGATGAAGCTACCTTTTGATTCTATTATTCGTACAAACTATAATGTTGATGTTTCTTCTCTTGGAAATATTTGAGTTTTGCTTTCTGTGCCTAGCTCAAAGGCGTTAAACAAAAGCGCTTATGGGAGACAACCCACTTTTTATTTCTGTTATTTTATTTTCTTGAGTCAAGAAACATGCCTACCTCTATAGCAATTCCTTTGTATCTTTACTTAATTGCATAAGTTGTGCCAAGTTAAGTCTCTAGTAGAAAGTTGATGCTAGAATTGGATCTCTGCGCAGGAACAGTTTTCTGCTGTCCACCGTTTAATTCGTTAGAATTCACAGAAAAATCAAAATGACCTGGGATTTTTTGTGGGTGATCCTCAGATATGTATGCAACTTTCATTAGTTTTGAGTTTTCTGATTTGAGCAAGTTAAGTGCCTCAAAAAAATTCGTCTTTACGGACTGTTATGTTTTTGACAGATTCTGCCATTTATTTTGCATTGGTTCTTTTGCTGTTTTTGAATGGATCTTTTTGTTCCATAAAATTCCAGTGGCTGTAGCTAATGTCCAGTACCATGATAATGATTGTCTCCATGCAGAATATGAGAATTTTTGATTATGCACTAACCCTCTAATGAAGTTTATTTTGAGTTAGGTGTGGAGGAAGTTTTCAAGGATCAAGAGAGAGGATGATATGATGTGATCAAGAAGATGAAAGAGCCTAAGCTTGGGGATGCCCTCGTGGGTCACCCAAGCATATTTCAATAAGACTCAAGCGTTAAAGCTTGGGGATGCCCAAGGCATCCCCTTCTTCATCAACAACTTATCAGGTCATCTCTAGTGAAACTATATTTTAATTCCGCCACATCTTATGTGCTTTACTTGGAGCGTCTGTTTGTTTTTATTTTTGCTTTTGTTATTCTTGTTCTCTGAATAAAATGGATCCTAGCATTCTTGTGTGGGAGAGAGACACGCTCCGCATTTTCTTTTGAATACTCCTAGTCTTCAGTAATATTTGTTGAGTATTCTTCTATAGCTACTGCAATACTTTCAGCTCTTATTTTTCATGCACCTCTTGTTCAGAGCTGTTAGTTCTCATATGTTATACTCTCTTGCTTCATTGTTAAATACTTGGAGAGTTTATGTTTCAAATAAGTTGATTGGTGTTTGGTTAAGAACAGAAAATGTTAAATGTGGTAGATGGTATAACTAAATGATACATAATCTTGTAGATCATTAAATTGTGTCACTTGAATCATTGATGTTGTTTTGAGATATTAATATGCTTAATGGTAAAACATGATGGTTTAGTAAAGTGGAATGATTAATGGTTGGTCTAGAAAACTTGAAGCTGTGCCACACTTAAATATCCAGTTGATAGCATAATGGTATATGACTTCTAATGTAAAAAACAACCGTAATGACTTTGTGTTATGCGCTATGGTCGGGGTCCCAACAGTGACTTGTTCATTTGCCACAGTCCCTCATGGAGTGATTTTCATTATGCCTTGTAAGATCATATTTCTAGTTGGAATCTTTTTGCTTGTGAGTTCTAAAGCTGCGATTTTCATGGCACTTCCACCACCATATTTGCTAGCCTCTTCGGTACTTTGCATTACCCTTTCTCACATTGAGAGTTGGTGCATACTTCGCGGGTACATCCAAAACTCGTGGGAGATCTTCATCATGTTCTCCTACACATAAGCCAAATATCTTCCTCAAAACATCCACCATACCTACCTACTACAGCATTTCCATAGTTGTTCCGAGATATATTGCCATGCAACTTCCATCTTACATTACATGACATGTTGTCATTTATCATTTATATATTGCTTTGCATGATTCTATATAGCTGATGTGTGGTTTTACCCATGTTACGCTAGATCATTGCATATCCTGCTACACTAGCAGAGGCGCCGTTTCATACACCATGTTTTATCCATTATGAGATCCTTGTATCAAAAGTGTGTTGTCATATTAGAATGTTTGCCCCTAAAAGTGAAAAGAGCCAGGGAGGCCATCGAAAAGAGAAACAGAAAAATACAAAAAAAATAGAAAAAAGAGAAAAAAGAAGAAAGAAAGAATAAAAAGGGGGCAACATTACTATTCTTTATCCACACTTGTGCTCATGTTATAGCACCTGTAATATTCATAGTCATCATTTGTGCTCATGTTTAGCACATTTACTCCATATGAGAGAGTTTTCATGTTTTACTTGCATAACTATGTGGGGAACTTTACATTATAGAACTTGGCTTGTATATTCCAATGATGAGCCTCCTCAAAAGTGCTCTAGGTCTTCATGAGCAAGCAAGTTAGATGCACCCCCACTAGTTCCATTGGAGAGCTTTCATACACTTATAGCTCTATGTGCATCCGTTGTGTGGCAATCACTACTCCTTGCATAGCTTCGATTATAAGACTTCCTCTTGTCTAATGATCACTTTCAGCTGTGTGAGACTTTCTTCCGTTGGCCTTCCAAACCCCCATTATTATTCTCTTAGCCACAACATCCTGGTGCCAGGAACCAACGCTGAACACTTGCTTGTTTTTGAGTGAACAAATAGAGAGATGATCTTCTACGTGCATATTGTTATTGCTTGAATTGATCCTTTCACAAAGTTGTCATGAGTGTTTGATTCATTAGATGATTATATTGTTATTCTTGAAGCTTAAATCATCTTTAATATCTACTTTGCACGGTTGATTGTTCTCTAGTACTAATTCATTGAAAGTTTTACTTTGTTCTTCCTACTTGTCTACTCATTACTCATTGGATATCAATATAAACTACAGCTTTTATTCATTTGATCTCAGTTTACATGCATTACATTATTATATGATCAAAATTGTGTGAAAGCATGTCACTTCAGAAATTATTCTGGTTATCGTTTTACATACTCGAGGACGAGTAGAACTAAGCTTGGGCATGCTTGATACGTCTCAAACGTATCTATAATTTCTTATGTTCCATGCTTATATTATACCAATTGCTACATGTTTTATATACACTTTGTGTTGTTTTATGCATTTTCTGGGACTAACCTATTAACAAGATGCCACAGTGCCAGTTCCCTGTTTTCTGCTGTTTTTGGTTTCAGAAAACTACTTAAGGAAATATTCTTGGAATTGGACAATTTTTATACCAAAGTCCCTATTTTTCACGACACGTTCCAGAAGTCCGAAGAGGAGACGAAGGAGGGCACCGAGGCGCCGTCACAAGGAGGGGGCGTGGCTCCCCCCTCTGCCGCGCCGACACCGCGTGACGGACCCTCGGGCCTCCACCGCCTTCGCCCTTTCGCCTACTTAAACCCCCCGAAAACCTAAGACCAGGCACCCGAACACTTTTCCACAAAACCTAACGGAGCCGCCGCCGTCGTCAACCCTAGTTCGGGAGGGTTCAGAAGCTCTTCCCGGCACCCTGCCGGAGAGGGGAATCATCACCGGAGGGCTCGACATCACCATGCCCGCCTCCGGACTGGTGCGTGAGTAGTTCATCCTTGGACTACGGGTCCATAGCAGTAGCTAGATGGTTGTCTTCTCCTATTGTGCCATCATGTTTAGATCTTGTGAGCTGCATATCATGATCAAGATCATCTTTATGTAATGCTACATGTTGTGTTTGCTGGGATCCGATGGATATTGAATACTATGTCATTAGCTTCATAATATATCATGTTGTGTGTTGTTTATGATTTTGCATGCTCTCCGTTGCTAGTAGATGCTCTGGCCAAGTAGATGCTTGTGACTCCAAGAGGGGGTATTTATGCTCGATAGTGGGTTCATGTCTCTATTTAATCTGGGGTAGTGACAACAAGCTCTAAGATTGTAGATGTACTGTTGCTACTAGGGATAAAACAGTAGTACTTTGTCTAAGGATAATTGTATTACTTACATTACACACTTTGCCGAATGCAATAATCTGTTGCTTGCAACTTAATACTGAAAGGGGTGCGGACGCTAACCGGAAGGTGGATTTGATACGGGGTGGCCCGATCTTCTCAATGAACTCTTGCGAATTATGTTGATGGTGGTGCTGTGGATGGATTGGTAACTAGTGCTACACTGAGATCTCTCCTGGATAATCCCCGTTGCCAATGCAACAACAATCTCTCCCTTTGGATATTCTCAACTACACACTCTTGCACCTGCAATCAAGATCACAAGTGGTCCTGTATCCCCTTATTCCCAATGGAACAACAAGATAGACGTAGAATTTGCGATGGTATACTTCAAGATGAATGCTTAGCAGCAATACAATCTGGAGGCTAGGGTTTTAGGTTTAAACTGGTTCTGTCCTATTCCACACGCAGGTGGTGACTATATGTGAGGGAGGGGTGCGGCCACAAGCTCCTTGCGCAAGCAACCCTAGCTCAACTCGGACTGGACTCCTATTTGGACTTAATTGGGATACAAACCGGCCCATAAGGGACTCGGCCAAATAAGGACACGCAGGACCTTGCCTAAATTAATTAGGACTTATAACTATGGCGCATTAATCTTCAATGGGGCGCCCTCCTCTTGTACTCATGTGTGCACCAAGTGTCTTCACGTTTTCATCAAGCTCCAAGTGATTTCCCTCCATATCTTGATGCTCCCCTCCATTAGCATTTGTGTTATCAACAAACCTAATCATACATAGATGCATAGATTTAGGTAGTATAAAATTCTCATGATTTAAATTATCACAATCAACTAGGAAAGAATTCACCTGTTGTTCTAATAACTTGGTTCTTGATCTTGTCATTGGACCAAGTCTCACTTCATTGGAATTATCTTGGACAGCAACTTCTTCAATTGGAGTAGTAGTAGAAACACTAGGGATGTCCTCATCATCCTCCCCCCCTTGAAAAGGCATCGTCCTCGATGCAAGATCCTCTCCAATGTAAGGTGATAAATCAGCCACATTGAATGAATTACTCACACCATATTCAGCACTTGGAAGGTCTATTTTGTAGGCATTGTCATTGATTTTTTCGAGCACTCTAAAAGGACCAGCACCTCTAGGCATCAATTTGGACTTTCTCAAAGTTGGAAATCTATCTTTTCTGAAATGCACCCAAACCATGTCTCCTGGCCGAAACAACACCTCCTTCCTCTTCTTGTTTACTCTATCAGCCACATACTTCCCTTTCTTCTCTATGGCCTCCTTTGTTTTCTCATGAATCTTTCTCACAAAATCAGCTCTCTTGGATGCCTCCATATTTGTTCTCTCATGGATAGGAAGTGGCAATAAATCAAGTGGTGTAATTGGCTTGAAACCATAAACTACCTCAAAAGGGCAAAGCTGAGTAGTTGAGTGAACAGCTCTATTATATGCGAATTCCACATGTGGTAAACACTCCTCCCACTCCTTCAAGTTTTTCTTGATCATGGTTCTTAATAATGTTGACAATGTTCTATTCACCACTTCTGTTTGTCCATCTGTTTGGGGGTGGCAAGTTGTAGAAAACAGCAGCTTTGTTCCAAGTTTCCCCCATAGTGTCTTCCAAAAATAGCTCATGAATTTTACATCTCGATCAGAAACAATTGTTCTTGGTACTCCATGTATTCTCACAATGTCCCTGAAAAACAGATTAGCAATATGCGACGCATCGTCGCTCTTGTGGCAAGCAATAAAGTGTGACATCTTAGAAAATCTATCCACTACCACAAAAATTGAATCATGTCCTCTTTTAGTTCTTGGTAAACCTAGCACAAAATCCATACTAATATCTTCCCATGGAGTAGTAGGTGCAGGTAGAGGAGTATACAAACCGTGGGGCTTCAATTTAGATTTTGCTTTGTTGCAAGTAATGCAACGTTGTACAAACCTATATACATCACGCCTCATATGTCCCCAATAAAAATTTTCAGCAAGCATGAGCAATGTTTTCTCTCTTCCAAAGTGTCCCATTAATCCACCACTATGTGATTCCTGCAATAACATCAAACGCAAAGAACACTCGGGAATACATAGCTTGTTAGCTCTAAACAAAAATCCATCATGTATATGATACTTATCCCAAGCTTTCACATCAGAACATTTAGCATAGGGCGTAGAAAATTCATTATCTTCAGCATATAAAGGTTTTAAATCCCCCAAACCCGAAACTTGAACATCCAATTTTGTGAGTAACATATTTTTCCTTGATAAAGCATCAGCAACTACATTATCTAATCCTTTCTTGTGTTTTATAATGTATGGAAAAGATTCAATAAATTCAACCCATTTAGCATGTCTCTTATTAAGATTGGATTGACTCTTTAAAAATTTCAATGCCTCATGATCAGAATGTATAATGAATTCTTTAGGCCACAAATAATGTTTCCAAACTTGAAGAACTCTAACAAGAGCATATAATTCTTTATCATAGACAGAATAATTCAATTGTGCACCATGTAATTTTTCAGAAAAATAAGCAATAGGCTTCATATCTTGCATTAACACACCTCCAATACCTATGCCACTAGCATCACATTCAATCTCAAATTGTTTATGAAAATCAGGAAGCATTAATAATGGAGCCGAAATCAACCTATTCTTCATAGTGTCAAAAGCAATATCTTGAGCAACCCCCCATTCGAATTCCACACCTTTCTTTGTTAAATCATTCAAAGGGGCAGCAATGGTGCTAAAATCTTTCACAAATCGTCTATAAAAACCAGCTAGTCCATTAAAACTTCTTACTTGACTCACATTCATGGGTATAGGCCAATTTTTAATTGCTTCAATTTTAGATTCATCCACCTCTATCCCATGTTTAGAAACAACATATCCAAGAAATATGACTTTATCTTTGCAAAAAGTGCACTTCTCAAGATTACCAAATAATTTATTTTCTCTTAGCACTTGCAAAACTTGTCTAATATGTCCAATGTGTTCATGTTCATTGTGGCTATATATGAGAATATCATCAAAATAAACTACCACAAACTTGCCTATAAATTCTCTCAAAACATGGTTCATTAATCTCATAAAAGTACTAGGTGCATTAGTTAATCCAAAAGGCATTACTAACCACTCATATAAACCAAATTTTGTTTTAAAGGCTGTTTTCCACTCATCCCCCTCTTTCATCCTAATTTGATGATAACCACTACGCAAATCAATTTTAGAGAAAACAGCAGCACCACTCAATTCATCAAGCATATCTTCCAATCTAGGAATTGGATGTCTATATCTAATAGTGATGTTGTTTATTGCTCTACAATCTACACACATGCGCCATGTACCATCTTTCTTAGGAACTAAAATAACAGGAACAGCACAAGGAGAGAGGCTTATTCGAATATAACCTTTGTCCAAAAGCTCTTGTACTTGTTTCTGAATTTCCTTTGTTTCTTGTGGATTTGTCCTATAGGGAGCTCGGTTTGGCAATGATGCACCAGGAATAAGATCAATTTGGTGCTCAATTCCCCTCAATGGCGGTAGACCCGAAGGTATCTCACTTGGAAAAACATCACCAAATTCCTGCAAGACATTAGAAACACCAATAGATAGAGGAGTCATGTCATTAGAAACTAAAATTTCCCCCTTATGCATGAGCACTATAGGTACTAAACTAGGATCCTCACTAAACTCTCTCAAATCATCTTTGGTGGCTAACATTGTTAAAAGGCTCACTCCCTTACTTTTACCACTCGGCCTAGGTTTGTTTTCTCCCACAGAAAAATTGTTTTCACTCTTTTCTTGTCTCTCACTCTCCTTTTCTAAATTCACTTCAGTTTTTTGTCTAGACTCATTTACAATTTGCTGTGGTGTCATAGGCCTCAATATAATGTCCTTATTATGCCAATTCAATTGATATGTGTTTGCTCTCCCATCATGAATAACCTTCTTGTCGAATTGCCATGGTCTCCCCAATAGCATGTGACAAACTGACATAGGAACAACATCACATTCAATTGTATCCTTGTATGCTCCAATCTGAAATTCCACTCTCACCATATGGCACACCTTAATTTCTTCTTTATCACTCAACCATTGAATATAATAAGGGTGTGGGTGTGGGATATACTTCAATTTGAGCTTTGCACACAATTCTTTGCTTGCTAAATTTCTGCAACTTCCTCCATCAATGATCACCTTGCAAGCCATTTGAGGACCTACAATTGCTTTGGTTTGGAATAAATTGCATCTTTGGCTTTCTTCACTGGGCACAACACTCAAAGCTTGTGTGCACACAATTGTGGGATAATGTGTAGCATAGGCATCAATAGGACCATCATCATCATCATCATAATCATATGCATTGTCCTCATTAGGATCAGCATCTTCTCCTGTTTCATAATCATCCTGTCCATGGCATATCATGACTTTCTTGTTAGGACAATCTTTCTTGAAGTGTCCTTTTCCTCCACATGTATGACAAGTCATGTCTCTATTTCGAGGTGCACTAGAATTAGCCACGGGTTGGCTTGATTTCTTGGCATTAGATGTGCTACTCTCTGGTTTGCCATTAGAAACACCTCGGGTTTGAGCAACTGGAGGAGGTGGTGAAGAGAAAACAGATTTTTGTTGTGTATATGTCCTCCTTGTACTCAATTGTGTTTCCTCGGCCAATCGCTTTTCAGCTTCTCTAGCTTGATGCAACAAATCAGTCATATCATTATATTGTGTATGCCTTACAATGCTCTTAATTTTGAATTGCAAACCAGCAAGAAATCTTTGCATTGTTTGATCAGGGGCCTCTCTAACCCGAGCTCTTTGGAGAATTAATTCCATCTCTTTGTAATATGCATCGACTGATTTGGATCCTTGCTTCAATTGCTGTAACTTATCATAGAGAGTTCTAATATAATTCTTGGGCACAAATCTGTCTCGAAGCAATTGTTTCATCTCAGCCCACGTATCCACTTCTGGTTCCTCATGTTCTGCTCTCAAACTTGTAAGACCATCCCACCACAAAAGAGCATAACCTTCCAAACCCGAAGAAGCAAGCTTTATTTTTCTCTCTTCATTATAATCATGCAATCTCCAAAGCTTCTCAATTTTCAGCTCCCACATCAAATATTCTTCCACATCTTCAGAATCACAAGTGAGAGTAGGAATAGAGAATTTAGGTTTGCCCAAGCCATCTTCCTCTCTATTTTCCAATTGCACTCTCCTTGCAGCAACACCTCCACGGCCACCTTGCAAATCAGCACCATTATTAGCATTAGGTGGATTTTGCCTTTGTTGCACCATGGTTGTCAAATTGGTAATCTGTCTTGTCAAATTATTCACAGCTTCTTGCAAAATATTAACAGATTCTTGGGAGGCTCTCTCTTCAATTTTGAGGTCCAAAGTAGTCAATTCCTTCCTCAAGCTATCATCACTTTGGTCCACGGCAGCATCAATCCTTTTGTATAATGTATCTCTCAAAGCTTCATACTCATTCCACTTGACAAGTTCCTCGGGTTTCTTCTTTTCCTGCACAATAGCATCACTAGCAGAATCCATTTGATTAATTTGTTAGTGAAAACAAAAATATCAATAGGATGTGGTGCTCTCTCACAACTCACTCAAAACCAGAAATACTAGTGTATCTCACCTGTTCCAAAGTGAATAGGATCAACTTACCACAAGTAATAATGATGGGTGTGTAAAATGTGAGAAGAGAATAACCAGGAAATCAAGTGTCACAATGCAACTAGGGTATTTGGTGGAGCTTGGTCGGGAATCCTAACACACCAAAATACAAAGCCTAATTTGCTGCTTGTGAAGATATAAAAAACACACCTATGGAACTCACACAATTTATTGGAGACAAATGTGGCAATGCAAATATATGGATGGAAATTTTGCAATGCACTCGAAAGACACTAGCTATGCTCAATGAAAACAGGAACAAGATTGCTCAATAATGTCAATGTGTTGCAATGATCAAAACTAGCTCCAATCTTCCAAATATTGTAATGAAACTTTCGGCCTCTTTCTCTTTTCTCTTTTTTTTTTTTATATACTTTTGCTTTTTCTATTTTTTTTTGTACTTTTCCAATGGCCAATATATCAAAACAGGAGCAAATGAACTAAAAACAGAAAGTAAACACACTGATATGAACTTTTATGAGCAGCCTGTATGAGCAGAAATAGCTATTCTTTATGGGTAGGCTCCTAATTTATATTGCTGTAGAAAGGCTGTGTCTAGGCTCACAAAGATCAGACTTGAAACCCTAAAGAAAATTGCAAAGGAAAAACAAAACGAAAACTAGCTAAACTCACTAATGGATCACGGCAGAAAAACAGCTCAAAACGCTGCCGGGCCGGCAGAGATCAAACGTGCCTCAAAAAATTCTCAAATAATTTTTATGCTGATCTGAAGACACGGAGGACTCTACTAGACAGTACCAAGCCAATGCAAAAGGCCGATCTCGATTTGGACTAGGAATCCGATTTGCACAAGGAGATCCACCCGAACCAAAACAACTCGAATTTTAGGGAGAAGTAGGACTCGGATTGGAAACCAAATTCGACTAGAACTAATATATTTGGGATGTTTAGGGTATAAGCTCGAAAAAACAGGAATAAGAACTCGGATAGATCTAACAAATTGAAAACCTAATTAGATGAACTCGAAACTAAAAACAGAAAAACAGAGACACAAAATCAACCCAAACAGCAAAGTGAACTAAGCAAATTGGTGTGATCTAGGCTCTGGCACAATCTAAACCTAATATTTTTGGCTTTTTCTGGATAGGAAATAAAAACACTCGAAACTAGGGAATAGAAATAGCTCACTGAGTAAACCTGTGAATCTGATACCAAGATGATACGGGGTGGCCCGATCTTCTCAATGAACTCTTGCGAATTATGTTGATGGTGGTGCTGTGGATGGATTGGTAACTAGTGCTACACTGAGATCTCTCCTGGATAATCCCCGTTGCCAATGCAACAACAATCTCTCCCTTTGGATATTCTCAACTACACACTCTTGCACCTGCAATCAAGATCACAAGTGGTCCTGTATCCCCTTATTCCCAATGGAACAACAAGATAGACGTAGAATTTGCGATGGTATACTTCAAGATGAATGCTTAGCAGCAATACAATCTGGAGGCTAGGGTTTTAGGTTTAAACTGGTTCTGTCCTATTCCACACGCAGGTGGTGACTATATGTGAGGGAGGGGTGCGGCCACAAGCTCCTTGCGCAAGCAACCCTAGCTCAACTCGGACTGGACTCCTATTTGGACTTAATTGGGATACAAACCGGCCCATAAGGGACTCGGCCAAATAAGGACACGCAGGACCTTGCCTAAATTAATTAGGACTTATAACTATGGCGCATTAATCTTCAATGGGGCGCCCTCCTCTTGTACTCATGTGTGCACCAAGTGTCTTCACGTTTTCATCAAGCTCCAAGTGATTTCCCTCCATATCTTGATGCTCCCCTCCATTAGCATTTGTGTTATCAACAAACCTAATCATACATAGATGCATAGATTTAGGTAGTATAAAATTCTCATGATTTAAATTATCACAATCAACTAGGAAAGAATTCACCTGTTGTTCTAATAACTTGGTTCTTGATCTTGTCATTGGACCAAGTCTCACTTCATTGGAATTATCTTGGACAGCAACTTCTTCAATTGGAGTAGTAGTAGAAACACTAGGGATGTCCTCATCAGGATTATTAGTCATAGATGCGGTTGGAACGGTCTATGTATATTGTTGTAATGCCCAAATGAATCTCACACTAGACATCATGACATTAGTATATGCATCATTATGCAGCTCTTTATTCTGTCAATTGCCCAGCTGTAATTTGTTTACCCGCATGTATGCCATTATTATTATTATGGAGAGACACCACTAGTGAACTGTGGACCCCGGTCCTTTTCTTTAAACTGATAATACAACCAACATCAAACTGCTTTCTTTCATTCTCTGCAAACATCATTTTCCACACCATACGTTTAATCCTTTGTTACAGCAAGCCGGTGAGATTGACAACCTCACTGTTGAGTTGGAGCAAAGTTTCTTGATTGTGTTGTGCAGATTCCACCTCCCTGCAACGCCACTTTTCTGGCGCCGGGGAGACCTTCGTTGTGTTCTTCATCTCCTACTGGTTCGATAACCTTGGTTTCATAACTGAGGGAAACTTGCTACTACGCTCATCACACCTTCCTCTTGGGGTTTTCCAACTCCTCACAACCGTGAGCATCAGCGCCGAAGCAATTTTGTGCACGATGAAACAACTTTTGTGGGCGTCGAAACAACTTCTAACCAGTCGCTCCCATTAGGGTTTTTTAGTTGCTAACATTTGTGGATGCCGAAGCACCAAAGCAACATTTGTCTGATGTATTCCCGAACACATGGGTAACATAGAGAGTGCGATGTCACTTGGAGATGAAACAATTTTAGTGTGTATTGAGGCAATTTCACGACAACGGGAATCAACTTCAATGTGTGCAGAGACAACATTGATATAAGGAGAAGCAACTTTTTGTTGGGGAAACTTCATAACAACGGTAAGTAAATTGAGAAACGAGGCTCGAAGAGCCCGGCTTTGAATTAACGAAGCCACAAACGGCAAAACAGTACAAGGGTGCTGAGAACAGCGTACAAAAACCGAAAACAGGCCATAAGAGAACAGGACGAGCCTAGAGCAAAACAACACAACACAACAGCCCGAGAAGCCTCTACCAACATCAGGAGAGAGCAAGAAGAAGCCCCTACTCCTACTGCTGCGACTCCGTTGCGAAGACGACACCACGCCACAGGGTTGAGAGTTGCTTAGGAGCACGACCAAAGCGAGAAGAGACGCCTGCTTCCGAAGGGGACGAACTTGCGCCGCCGCACGTCGACACCACCTCACCCAACACTGGACCACCCCGTCCCAAGGCAGAGGCTTCAAGAAGCTTACGACGCTGAGGCGTCGCCACTGTCTGGCCCAAGGGCCTAGGGTTTTCACCCGGGACCGAGGAGGGGTAAGGAGACCACCACAACGCCTCCAAGAAGGACTACGGCGCCCGTAGGCGTCGCCGCTGTTGAGGCTGGCCAATACCAGCCAGAGCTTTCGCCCGGTCTTCTGAAGCCCACGACTCCGAAAGTGGCACATCTCCGCCGGTGCCGATCTGGCAGCCAGAGGCTGCCCAAACGGAACCAGCGAGGAGGACGCAGAGGGGAGGTAGAGGAGTCTGACGACCAGCCGACGGAGCATCCCTGCCGTCACCCGCCGGTCAACTTGCCGCCCAAGCGGCCGAGAAGAGCGGACAGCACCCGCGCGCGTCGCCCGCCGCAGAGCCAACGCCGCCACCACCTCACCCAGAGCCACCGCCCCGGCATACCGAAAAACACACACCACCACGCTGATGCACTCACAGGTGTGTAGTTGGAAAACCCCAAGAAGAAGGTGTGAAGTAGTGCAGAAGCAAATTTCTCTCAGTTATGAAACCAAGGTTATCGAACCAGTAGGAGATGGAGAACACGTCTGAAGGTCTCCCCTTTGCAATGGCGCCAGAAATTGCTTGGTGGCGTGTAGTTGACGAGGGAGGTGGAACCTGCACAACACAATCAAGAAACTTTGCCCCAACTCAACAGTGAGGTTGTCAATCTCACCGGCTTGCTGTAACAAAGGATTAAACGTATGTGTGGAGGATAATGTTTGCAGAGAATGAAAGTAACAGTTTGCAGTTGGTTGTATTATCAGTTTAAGGAAAAAGGACCGGGGTCCACAGTTCACTAGTGGTGTCTCTCCATAAATAATAATAATAGCATACATGTGGGTAAACAAATTACAGCTGGGCAATTGACAGAATAAAGAGCTGCATAATGATGCATATACTAATGTCATGATGTCTAGTGTGAGATTCATTTGGGCATTACAATAATATACATAGACCGTTCCAACCGCATCTATGACTAATAATCCACCTTCCGGTTAGCATCCGCACCCCTTTCAGTATTAAGTTGCAAGCAACAGATTATTGCATTAGGCAAAGTGTGTAATGTAAGTAATACAATTATCCTTAGACAAAGTACTACTGTTTTATCCCTAGTAGCAACAGTACATCTACAATCTTAGAGCTTGCTGTCACTACCCCAGATTAAATAGATACATGAACCCACTATCGAGCATAAATACCCCCTCTTGGAGTCACAAGCATCTACTTAGCCAGAGCATCTACTAGCAACGGAGAGCATGCAAGATCATAAACAACACACAACATGATATATTATGAAGCAAATGACATAGTATTCAATATCCATCGGATCCCAGCAAACACAACATGTAGCATTACATAAAGATGACCTTGATCATGATAGGCAGCTCACAAGATCTAAACATGATGGCACAATAGGAGAAGACAGCCATCTAGCTACTGCTATGGACCTGTAATTCAAGGATGAACTACTCACGCATCAGTCCGGAGGCGGGCATGGTGATGTAGAGCCCTCCGGTGATGATTCCCCTCTCCGGCAGGGTGCCGGGAAGAGCTTCTGAACCCTCCCGAACTAGGGTTGACGACGGCGGCGGCTCCGTAAGGTTTTTGTGGAAAAGTGTTCGGGTATTAGGTCTTGTATTGTCGGGGGGTATTTGTAGGCGAAAGGGCGAAGGCGGCGGAGGCTCGAGGCCCCGTGATGAGGTGCTGGCGCGGCTGGGGGTGGGGCCGCGCCCCCTCCTCATCTGGGCGCCTCGGTGCCCGACTCCGCCTCGTCTTCGATGTTCTGGATTGTTCCGAGTAAAATAGGGACTTTGGTATAAAAATTGTCCAATTCCGAGAATATTTCCTTAAGTGGTTTTCTGAAACCAAAAACAGCAGAAAATAGGGAACTGACACTGTGGCATCTTGTTAATAGGTTAGTCCCAGAAAATGCATAAAACAACACAAAGTGTATATAAAACATGTAGCAATTGGTATAATATAAGCATGGAACATAAGAAATTATAGATACGTTTGAGACGTATCACACGCCCATCTCGAACAGCTCCTCGACGCAGCTTGGCGAGGGCCACCAACGCCAGGACCACGACGCAGTGCAGACTGCCGCACCAACCAGCTGAACGGAGGCAAAACCCAGGACAGGCACAGGGCTCCAACCCCGGCCCAGACGCACGCGACGGCAGGGCACCAACCGCTACCGCGCATCTGTCCATCCTGTAGCCAATCGTCCACGCCGGCGTGCAGCGGCGCACGACCCCGCCGCGGCCCAGTTAGGCCCAGATCGGGCCCAAATCAGGCCGCGCCGCCGGCAGCCAGCTGCTGCTGCCGGCCACTTGGACCTCCGCCGCGCATGCCCTCCGTTGCCCAGCCGCGTCTCCCTGTCGAGCCTCGCCGGACCTCGCCGTCACCATGGCTCCGCCCACTTGGCGCCTCTCCTCCGTGCGAAGGAGGCCCGCCGGGGTGCGCCCCACCAGCCCCGCCGCCTTTGCCGGACGGGCGCCGTCACCACCGCCAGCACCGGCGGTGGCGACGGCCAGGGGAGCGCGCCGGGCTGCTCTGCGCGCTAGGGTTTGTCGCCTCCGGAGTCGCTCGCGCGAGCGACCCGGGAGGCAGGCTCCTTTTCGTTCACGGTAAGTAAATTTGATATCTAAGCAACTGTTAGCTATAGACAAAAATAGACGACTTGCCATCAGTTAGGAATGAACATAGCATGGCCCAAACCGTGAGATCGTTGTCTCTCCTTGGATTATAACACTAGTAGCACAAGTGAAACACCACAACAATCTAAAAAAAAACCTAATCCCTAACGGGCTATCCATGGGAATTAAGTAGGGAAGGGCAAAGGGAATTATGGAGGCGAATTCCCTCGTAACTCTTCCCTGGGGGACCCCTGGTAATTCACCGAGACTTGGAGTTAGCGGAAAGACCGCGTTGGCTGTGCCGTCCTGATCGAAGGAACCGATTTTTTTGAGGTTTAAGGAACCGATTTTTTTTTGCAGGGCTCCTACCGTGAATCTGCTAGCTAACCGCGTGTCGATCTACTGAGACGACGTCACGTGATGATATCATGTACGCTTGCTCAACATCTGCAGTCCTGTAATCTGATTTGTCTCTAGCTTTTCCCGTCATCTATTGACACATGATTTGTTAACCAAGAAGTCGCCAACAGAAACAGTTGTGTACAGCAATAGTGATGCTTTGGTTTGTTCTATCGGCAAGCCTAGTAAGCTAATCAAGATCAGCTTAAAAAAAGCAACTGATTTCCCAGTTCCCATGATAAATCTCAACGCACGCCAAACAAGGGAATGAGATTAAAAGTCTATTTCCCTTCTACTCCCTCTGATCCGAATTACTGTTCGCGTTGGCTTTTTGCAAAAACAATCTTGCTCTTTTTCACCTGAAGAAACACGCCCTCCCACCACTGCTCTTCCCCGTCCACTGCCCAGGCCCAAACCAGCCGCCGCCTCCTCCAATCCACCGCCGGCGCACCACCGCCACCGCCACACCCCGCGCTCCCCACCACCAGCACCGCAACCCATCCCCCCACGCCGGACGCCTACCCCTTCAAGCACGCGCGGGGGAACGTGGCGGAGATGGAGAGGATCTCGTACCGGCCCTGGAAGACGACGACGGCGGGCTCGGCGCCGGGGGCCGGGTGGCGGAGCGAGACGTTGGCGACGGCGCCCGTCCCCGCGAGCACGCAGATCCCGAGGCCGCGGCGGCTCCCTAAGCGTGCCAGCGCCTCGGCGACGTCCCGCCCCGCGGGGATCTCGATCACGTGGGGGCGCATCGCGGCCGCGGGCTCCGTCTCCCGGGTGATCACCACGGGCGGCTTGGGCCTGTTCTTCGACGGCGGGTGACGGAGAACAGATCGCGCGCGTGGCGGGACGTGGGGAGCGGATCGCGGAGGGGGGCTTGCCGGCGGCTGGCTGGACTGCTGGAGCGAGGAGACGACGGGATGACGACAGTAATTCGAGGTTTTTTTTTTGTAAAAACAACTTAAAACACACTCCGCCCATTAATTCGGGTCGGAGGGAGTACTGTATAACCCATCAGCCAACTCCCACCCATAAACTCCCATTCCCCATCTCTTCGGTTGCCAAACACGCTGTAAAAGAAAATATCTGATCGATCATCGATGGAGCACATGCAACAGCTTAGCGACAGCCACAACCCACAACCACGGCATGTTGGCGTATACCGCGTCTTTATTTTTCCATTTTTCTCCCATGTACCCTTCCTCCCTTACGAGCATGAGCGGCCGCCGGCCATCTCCTCCACCGACGGTGACAGCGTTGGGCAGGCCCTGCACGCCGGGCGCAGGCTTCCCCTTGTGTGCAGCGTCGGGGCAAAGGCGAGCTCGGTAGGGTGGCCTTCACAGAGCCCCCTGAAGATAGCCCGCGATTTCCATGGCCAGATCGCGCAGCAAGTCGCCGACAGGCTCAAGAAATTCCCATAAGAGTTAAATACACTCTAGTTACCTGTACTATTGTCGAAGCACACAGTACGGTACCTATACTCAGCAATACGCTCAATACGATACATGAACTTCACTTGTGGTGATTATACGGTACCTGGTTCACGTAGAGCTCCGTATTTCATCTGGGTGGGAATCTGTTGACTAGCTGACCAGTCAACCCTCTCCCTAGGGCCCACATGTCAGTGATTGAACGCAAAGAAATGAACAATCTACGACGACAGCAAAGGATGATCTTCTCGGTTGATCACGCGCTCGATGATTGAGCACGATCTGGGATGCACGCGAGAGCGTAGAGGCTTCAGCACATCGTGGACGACCAGACGGTGGCGCCACCATGGAAAATAGGTCACTGGAGAAGTGACCGCGACACTGTGGAGCCACTGCCGGCGATGAACTACACGACGGTGGAGCTACGGTCTACAAGGAGCGCATCTGGGGCATATAGAGGTGCGCAATATCACCCTGAGTGTGAAGAGATGACCGGCTTACCAATGCGAGGTCGGGAACGGCGTCGAGCTTGTGGAGAAGGGAGAAACCAGAGTTGAGGAAGAAGCTTGAATTCGCGCGGTTCAGGCCATCCTGGCACGAGCTACTCGATAAGATGGAAGAAAGGAAGATGGCAGAGTTCGTGGCTTTCTCATATTTGTCTAGGAAGGTCGTGAAGGGGATCGCAGGCAGAAAACAAAAATTTTCCTAACCGCGATAACCAAAAACTAGCCAAGATCTATACTATGCAGATATAGTAGTACGCAAGGGGGGTCGGTATACACACCTCTTGTAGACCGAAAAGCGGGGATTACGCTCCCGCACAAGCGTTGACGACGTAGACGCCGTAGCCGACCTCAAGGTCGCGGAGAACTTGGCGCGACGAAGAAGACGATGACGCGGCGATGTCGGTGAAACCGACGACGACCTTGAGGCCGTATGGAGGAAGCAGACCTCCAGCACCAATAGTGTGGCACCTCGCAGGGCGTTACACACATATGGTGAAGCCGACGAACTCCGGGCCCGATCCAGGGACGAGCAGCGGAAGACTGGGACCGGAAGACCAGCAGCACGGCGGCGGGTTATGGTGGAGAGAGAACTCTCATCCTCCTCGGCGCAACTCCGACAAAGGGAATCACGAGATCGAGGAGAAATCGAGAATTAATTGGATGAATTAAAAGGCCAGGGGTACCCACGTATATAAAGGGGCAAAGGGGCTGCCTCCCTTGCCAGCCAAGCCATGTGGGACTAAACCCCACATGGTTGGCCGGCCAAAGGCAGCACCGCCGGCCCTAGGTGGGCCCCTTGAGGCCCACCAGGGAGGCCGGCCTTCCCTTCCCTCCTTTGGGGGGGACTTTCCCCCCTCATGGGCCTTCTTTGCACTAGAAGGCCCATTTAGGGAAATCAGCCTTTAAAAATTCGAAAATAAATATATAAAATCATATTTAAACATTAATTACACTAATTAATATCAAACATATTATATATAATTTATTCTAGCTCCGAAAACTATTTCGTCGCTGCCCGATCTCCATCGGACCATTCCCGGGACGTTCCCGGTGATCTCTTTCCTTTTTTTTCTCTTCCGGTAAAATGTCGACTCCCCTTAAGTGTGATACCCTAGCGGTTCGATTATCTCACCAGACATGATCGAGACTCCTCTCCGATCAATGACTAATTCATGGACCGAGGATACCCAGAATTAATCCCTGCGAGATAATGAATACTTAACCTATCGAACCTGGACGTCTGAGTCTTAAACCTTTTGCCATAGCGATACTTAGCGTGTCCGAGACTCATTCATAGATATCTCCATACCTAGCTTGATCTCGTTACCGACAACACTATCTTCTACTCGTCTATGATATTATGTCAGCTGGTGACCTAGTCACATGTTTGCAAACTCATTTGACATAATCTCACCGAGTGGGCCCTAGAGTATCTATCCTGCTATGCGGACTGGCAAATCCCGCTCTTGATCCCCCGTCTCAACATACTCCTTTCCGACACCCGAGAGGGACACCTTTATTGTCATACTATGTAAGATATGACGTTTGATGCAATCAAAGTGTCTTCCAGGAATAGCAATAAGAGTAGATCTCACGGTCGAAGGCGTAATGACTACGTCCTACAAATATTGGGTATGTCCATCACGTCATTCTCCCAATGACATGACTCCATTGTCAACTGACATAAATGTCACATGATCGGGAAACCTCGATCATCAATTGCCCAATGAACTAGTTAGATAGAGGCTACTAGGGACCTGGTTGTTTATCTACCACACGTGTATTAATGTTTCCGCTTAATACAGTTATAGCATGGTATAAAACATATAATGAACAATTGGAATATAACCAATAAACTATCTTTATTAAGTGCCTCTAGGGCATATTCCCTTCAGTCTCCCACTTGCACTAGAGTAACACTTAATCTAGTTTACAACTTGGTAAAAGCTCAACACCCATAGCATCTTGGTGCATGCTTGTCTCGTGGAAGAGGAATACAGTCAACAGATCTCACACATTGAGATCTGTATGTGCTTTGCAACACTTCTATGTCAACCAGCTTGACATCATCCCTCATCTTACGATGACGGCGAAATATATCTTAGTCGATGGAGTGAGACTCAGTCCAATCACACTTGCTACTTCTGAAGTTGCCATATATTTCTATACCTATGAAGATTATGCGACAGTGCATTCATATGCGACTTCGCAAACTAACCATGTCTTTCTTCAAAACAAAGGACATCTCCTATATGATATTTCTAGTCGTATGGGTCAGTGTCATAACTTGCATCCTCGTAACCGTTTTACGGCAAGTTTGTCTATCCACTCTTACCCTTTACCAGAAAACATATCTTCAGTTCTCACAGACACTGAAGAAAATACTTAACGTTTGTTCATTGATCCACACAAGGATCACTCTAGAACCCGTTCTTCAACCAAGAACATGGGTCACACCAAGTCGAGCTTTCAGTCTGATAGAATCTATGTCTGAGGCATAGAGGATGTCGAACATCCCTTTTCTTTCATCAGCTATCACTGAAAATGCCAAGATAAACTTAATATTATACCTAGTCATACAAGCAAGAACCTTTTTCTTCGCTTGTTCTATTCTGACACACTTCAGAATCTTAACCTAGGAAAATATTCCGACCTAATGTTATTAAGCCCCTTCTGATCTATACAATTATAAATCGGACGCCTAATACTCCTAACTTCATTCATAGAAAATTTAATTAAATAATCCTTTACACTCTACTAGAGGATCTGTGTCATTCAATATGTCGTTACATATAAAATCATGAATGACACCTAGCTCCCACTCAAATATGCCTTCCGCATATAAGATCAAGAAAAGCAACTTTGCTCCCACTCACTTCTTTGTAAATGCTAGTTTCTTCAACTATTTTGGACAACTCCAAAAATCCTTTGATCACATCATCAAAGTGAAGATTCCAGCTCCGATATGCTTGCTTCAGCCCATGAATGGACAACTGAAGTTTGCATACATGTTTAGCATCCTCAGGATCACCAAACCATTTCATTGTACTAATTACAACTCTTTCTTAATCAGACCATTAAGAAACATGGTTTCCTTATCCATCTATTAATTTCTCAATTTGAAATTATAGTAATTGCTAAACGACCCGAATAGATTTAGGCTTCGCCACTTGAGACAAATCTCGTTGTGGTCAACTTTTGAATCTGTCGGAACTGTTTTACGACAAATCGATCCTTATTAGTGTCTACTCTCTCATAAAATTCCATATTCCATTAACAGCCCAGATGCCATCAAGAAGATCTCCCAAGTCATTACCTGGTAATCGTACATGGATTTTATATCGGATCATATATGACTCATAGCCATTTCTCGGACTTACGTTTACCATCTCTTCTTCGTAGTTCGTAGTTCTGTCATATTCTATTAATATGACCTTCGTTACAAGATTGTCGTACCATACAATCTGGAACACAACCTCGCACGCCTACGTTCTCAGTGTGAGCTCAGAGCATCATGATCTTAATCATCAGCTTCTTTCAAGTTGAGGAGCATGACACCGGAAAACACTTTCCGCTGCGCCACTCTGATGTCTGGAGAGGAAGTTCATTAACTTCGTCTTGCTCTACTTTCTTTCCCACTTATACCCTTGGACAAGAAACTATTTCTTTCGCAAGGTATATTCCGGCAACGATTTTGCCTATGTCGTGAGACATGTACCCAACTGACTCTTTAGGTACGGTACACTACAAAGATTAATCCATTTTAGGTTTGATCACATCGAAACACTAAATTTTTGAAACGACAATCCAGGCTAAAAGCCATGCCACCACTCATATGGTATTGTCTTCATGGATTTAAATGGTTTCCCTATTATCTAACGTGAATGTTATGTTTCTACCATACTACTCCAATGATCACAACAATTTGGTAAGAGATTTATTTACCACACACTATCCGATAGGGTGTGATTACGACGTCCTAACATACCATAACACTATGGTATTCCATGCGACGTAATTTGTGGAACTCTTCTCACAAGTCTTCCAACATTATAACTCAAATCTTTATTTCCTCGATCTGTATCGCGGGAATTTGATTTTCTTGTTAGGTTTATTTCCTGCTTCATTCTGAACTTGTTTGATCCGAATCAAAATTTCCAGACTGACATTCCCTAAGTGGATATCCATATATCTACCTGGAATATTCATGAAGCCTATGAAATAAAGACTTCCACTACACGTTTAAAGTACTTCATTGATTCACATACACCCATATGCACGATTCTCAACAAGTCATACTCAAAACGTTCAGCGAAGTTCACGAAATAAAGGTCTCCACTACCCGTCAATTACTTCATTGAACCACATACATCTATATGCATGACTATCAATAAGTTATATGCCCGTTTTCCGAAAACGGTGTCTTAGTTATCTTGCAAGTGTCAAAAGATCAAATCTAAGGACTTGTAGATCCATCCGGTATGGAGCTAATTCATTGACTATAACATTGACATGAATTAAACGGCAGTGCCACACATATGTGGTGTCTTTATTAAGTTTGTATCCTTTGGCATTATTATTATGAATGTGGGAGCTTCCACCATCTAAATTCAAATCGGCATATGATCATTACTTCATAAATATAGGACAACGAATTTGTCACTAACATATATGAACAATTGTCTCGCTAGAGGAGACACACTTATAACGATCATACTAACAGGCGATCATAAAAGAATTTATTCAAATGGTAGATCTAGAGGGAGAGTGTCTATGGCCATCACAACAATTTGTCTGCCATTATCAACACGCAATGTCACCTCATCCTTCCAAGCTACTCAAGCAGTAAACCTGGTTTTCATAAAACATGACTAGTATCAAAAACTTAGTCACTACTGCGAGTACTTGCTTAGCTAAAACATTCATAACATGTATATCATATATACACCTTCATCATTGATGACTTCCCGGCGATCTGTTTCATCTTCTTGATACTTCCAACGTAATCAAGAACCATAAAGGTGAACGATTCCCCTTTGCATGACATAGTCTATGACAAAGCATTTGCACCTGGCAACGTCGTCTGTCATCCAGTGATCGAGCTGAGCGAGGCATCTCAATGTCATCAAGTATGACCAATGTCATCAAGTATGACTGCCACGTGCTCCTTCAATGTGTGTATTCTCTTCCATCTTGGTTGAGAAGACAATCAGTCAACGTACTGATAAACTTCATCAACCCAACTTTAGGTGTACCCCGAGTTTAGCGATCATCTCATATGTTCACGATCTAACAACTCGTACACATCGTTGGTTCTCTATGGAGGAGATCATAGCATACACTGGACTATGATGATATCATCCGCACAAAACCTGATAATCCAAATTATCTTTTGTTAGCGGAATCTCCGGGTTTATCTCCTAGCGGGTATTGTATCACAAAGAGCTAACGGTTTAAACAAGGAGTATCCTCAAGCTAAAGTATAAAACTATGAAGTTTGGACCCAACTTTTTAAGTTTCTCAATCGCAGGATTGTGCCTAATTTTCAAAGATGCTATTACAATGGTTAATATCTACAAAGGTTTTGCAAAACAGACTTTGTTCATTATAAAATAGGGTTCAAGTTTTAATAAAATAAAACTATCAGAACTCCCACTCAAAACGAATATCCCTCTAATCGTTTTAGTGATTACACGACCCCCATCCATTGTGCAACCCCTCATCGTCAGAGCCGGCAACACAACTTCAAAGGTGGACATCGAAATGTCGATCACAACAACTCTGTGACTCATGCTCGACCTTTCGGCCTCCGTGTTCCGAGGCCATATCTGCATATGCTAGGCTCGCCACAATAACCTTCAACGAACGTGCGTGCAACATGGCTTACACCCACTGTATGCGAACGACGATATGTCTGACACCCGATCATCACGGCCTGCCTCATAACGTAGAACTTTCTTGGTGGTGCACGTCGAAGGAAGAACACTAGTGGTATTTTGGAGGGATCATCTTATATTACTACCGCCGTGTAACTAATATATACTAATATATAATCACACAATATAAGATGCACACAAAACATCAAAATGTAATGCAATGTGACATGGTCCTTGCGCCGGTGGTCTCCTTCGCGCCAACAGTTCATAAACAATTTAATAAACCTACCTTGACCATATCACATTGCCCCTGCAAAATAAAGTTAGACGCTTCTACTTTATCTTTTGCATATTTTACGTGGCTTGGGGCTGTCGTAAATAGAACCGCTTCATACCTACGAACCTATGACCACAACAACGATCAAATAATTGCATATTTATTCATCCCTTTCGGGCCCTCCATTGAAAATGCAAAGCCAACTAAAGAGAGAGAGACAGACACCCGCCAGCCACATATACGGAACCAGCCGTATGTCAGTTGTGGAACCAGTCTCGCGTAAGCGTACGCGTAAGGTCGGTCCGGGCCGCTTCATCAACTCGATGCTGCCGGCAGTGCAAGTGCACGCGAGAGGGTAGAAAATAATAAGAACGATGTCCCCGTGTAAAACACGGGTGAAGCTAGCGCATAGCTATATCTACGCATAGATCGGCTCTGATACCACTGAAGGGGATCGCAGGCAGAAAACAAAAAATTTCCTAACCGCGATAACCAAAAACTAGCAAAGATCTATACTATGCAGATATAGTAGTACGCAAGGGGGGTCGGTATACACACCTCTTGTAGACCGAAAAGCGGGGATTACGCTCCCGCACAAGCGTTGACGACGTAGACGCCGTAGCCGACCTCAAGGTCGCGGAGAACTTGGCGCGACGAAGAAGACGATGACGCGGCGATGTCGGTGAAACCGACGACGACCTTGAGGCCGTATGGAGGAAGCAGACCTCCAGCACCAATAGTGTGGCACCTCGCAGGGCGTTACACACATACGGTGAAGCCGACGAACTCCGGGCCCGATCCAGGGACGAGCAGCGGAAGACTGGGACCGGAAGACCAGCAGCACGGCGGCGGGCTATGGTGGAAAGAGAACTCTCATCCTCCTCGGCGCAACTCCGACAAAGGGAATCACGAGATCGAGGAGAAATCGAGAATTAATTGGATGAATTAAAAGGTCAGGGGTACCCACGTATATAAAGGGGCAAAGGGGCTACCTCCCTTGCCAGCCAAGCCATGTGGGACTAAACCCCACATGGTTGGCCGGCCAAAGGCAGCACCGCCGGCCCTAGGTGGGCCCCTTGAGGCCCACCAGGGAGGCCGGCCTTCCCTTCCCTCCTTTGGGGGGGACTTTCCCCCCTCATGGGCCTTCTTTGCACTAGAAGGCCCATTTAGGGAAATCAGCCTTTAAAAATTCGAAAATAAATATATAAAATCATATTTAAACATTAATTACACTAATTAATATCAAACATATTATATATAATTTATTCTAGCTCCGAAAACTATTTCGTCGCTGCCCGATCTCCATCGGACCATTCCCGGGACGTTCCCGGTGATCTCTTTCCTTTTTTTTCTCTTCCGGTAAAATGTCGACTCCCCTTAAGTGTGATACCCTAGCGGTTCGATTATCTCACCAGACATGATCGAGACTCCTCTCCGATCAATGACTAATTCGTGGACCGAGGATACCCAGAATTAATCCCTGCGAGATAATGAATACTTTACCTATCGAACCTGGACGTCTGAGTCTTAAACCTTTTGCCATAGCGATACTTAGCGTGTCCGAGACTCATTCATAGATATCTCCATACCTAGCTTGATCTCGTTACCGACAACACTATCTTCTACTCGTCTATGATATTATGTCAGCTGGTGACCTAGTCACATGTTTGCAAACTCATTTGACATAATCTCACCGAGTGGGCCCTAGAGTATCTATCCTGCTATGCGGACTGGCAAATCCCGCTCTTGATCCCCCGTCTCAACATACTCCTTTCCGACACCCGAGAGGGACACCTTTATTGTCATACTATGTAAGATATGACGTTTGATGCAATCAAAGTGTCTTCCAGGAATAGCAATAAGAGTAGATCTCACGGTCGAAGGCGTAATGACTACGTCCTACAAATATTGGGTATGTCCATCACGTCATTCTCCCAATGACATGACTCCATTGTCAACTGACATAAATGTCACATGATCGGGAAACCTCGATCATCAATTGCCCAATGAACTAGTTAGATAGAGGCTACTAGGGACCTGGTTGTTTATCTACCACACGTGTATTAATGTTTCCGCTTAATACAGTTATAGCATGGTATAAAACATATAATGAACAATTGGAATATAACCAATAAACTATCTTTATTAAGTGCCTCTAGGGCATATTCCCTTCAGGTCGGAGACGGCGGCACGGTGCGACGGAAGGAGCGGCTAGGGTTTCTTCAGGAGAGGAACACATGGAGAGAGGGTGAGCAAGTAAGAGGGCCATCACATCGTCTTTGTGGCTTATCCTCACGGGCTAGTACACAAGCAGGAGGTGGCGCGCACGGCATCGACACGGTGAGAGGCTCCTCGTCGATCTGGCGAGAGGAAGAAGAAAGGTAAGAAAGGCAAAAAAGTATACTTCACTATTATATATATAATAGATTAAAACTATTTATTATGTCACAAGTTGTTAAGTGCTCGACTGGCTAGCTCGCTCTGTTTGCTTCCCTATGAAAAGGGTTCCAATCCCACCTAGTGCAATTTTATTTGTTCATTTCTTGCATTCATTCACTGACATGTGGGCCCTAAGGAGAGGTTTGACCTGATCGGCTAGTCAACATACTCCCACCCAGATAAAATAAGGAGCTCTACGTTAAACCAGGTACCGTATAATCACCACAAGTGAAGTTCAGGTACCGTATTGACCGTATTGCTGAGTAAATGTGCCATATTGTGCTTTGACATATAGTACAAGTACCTAGAGTGTAATAAAGTCTTCCCATAACGCACTAACCCGAGATGGCTTGATCTTCTACCTTTGTGTCCGTCGGCCAGGTCCCCAAGGCGCTGACGCTCCCATGGCGCATCTGCTTATGCCCGCGCTCGCTCGCCTTCATGCGTAAGTCCTCCCTCTAGCGATCCCGGTCTCATGGATTGGGGGAGGGAGGGGGTGGGATGTACTTTGTAGTTTGCCTGCAGCTTCACAAGTGCATAGTTATGAAAATATCCAAGAAACATGCCTAACTAGAAAGAATTAGAAGCATATTTGTAGGATCTGATAAACTGCAAATGTTCTTGTTAACTAGTAGCAACTAGGTATGTTTACAGAAGAAATGAAATGGGATCCGCATCTAGCAACTAATGCATGCTTCAAAACGTATGAAAAAAAAATCCAGCATCTATTGCACGAATAGAAGGAACTTGACCAACAAAAAAAGAAACAATTACTACTTCTGCATAGAAAGTACTAGCATGAGATGCAATGCTCGATACAGAAACAATGCAACTACATAGGATCAATATATGCAAGTTGTGCACAGAAAATTGTTTGCATGAGATGCAACTCTCAATGCACAAAGGATGCAACTAAATGTACATATAAGCAACTACTAATACACATTGTTGCAACTTTCAATATACCTAAGTAACTGCATATACTATGCACATGAGATGCAACCATAAGCACGCAATTATGCAATTACTAAGTAAATCTGGAGCAGACAACTCATAGCCACAACTATTAAGGAAAAATTACTTACGATTAGAGCAACTTCATGGAATATTTACCATCAACCACAATGCACTCATAGCCAAAAACTCACCCCCTATCACGTGTCATCAATGAAGGGATACAGACTAGTAAAATCATCAGCCAAATTGAACTCGAGAACTCACGAATCAAACAAATTAGGACCGCTCGTATACTAATGAACACTTCGTCACGACGAATTCGTACGAACAACACTACTCCATCCGCCAAAAACCCACCCCGTCCTGACGAATCGCAGGAACAAAACTCACGAACAACTAGTCCCCACGAAAAATCCTTCAAAACCAAAACCATATCCCCGAAATCCAAGCTCACGAGGACGGCCCCTCCCCCCTGTCGTGAGAACTCTCGATCCAAATCCACGCATCACGAAGACGCCTCCCGCATGAACACCCCTCTCCTCACGAAAATCCATCAAATCAAAACACGCATCCGCGAAATCCAAGTTCACGAGGACGCCCCTCGTACTGAGAACCCTCGATCCAATCCCCCACATCACGAGCACGCGCCCCCAAACTCACGAGGACGCCTCCCCCCCCCCCCCCCTACTGAGAACACTCGATCCAATCCCCCACATCACGAGCACGCCTCACGTAGCACCAAATTCCTCACAAAAAATGACGGTAGCCGCCGACCCCAAATCGAACTAGCGAGTACCGGAAACTGCTTACCAGCGACCCGGGACGTCAATCTCCTCACAGCTAGGGCTTGAGGAGCTCGAATAAATCCATCAGTCGATTCTCTGAGGTAGAAAAGAACATGACGAATACGGCGCCTAAACTGCAAGCCCCGCACGCACCTCCTCCCCCCGAGATTTCGCTGCAGGTCTGCCAGATTGGGTGCCTGCGAGCGGTTCGCCGGCGATTTCTTCACCGAGAGGAACAGAGGGGGAGAAAGAGAGTGCCGTTCGAGAGCGGAGAAGAGTGGATGAAATGGGGCACGCCTCCCCAGAAGCGTTGTTGTCTCCTTGTGGGACCCACCCACAATATGTCGGCACAGAACCGCCTCGCACGACGCGCGGTAGCAACCTGGGCAGCGCAAACCGCAAGGCGCGGGGACAGTGGCGTTCAGGAGAGGCGAAAAACACAGCTGCGCTAGGAGGCAATTACCTTATTAGATTGAGGCAAAGCTTGTTAAAAAAACAAAAAAAAGATACAGGCGAGCCGGCCAGGCATAGCAGGCGTTGGTGTTGCGGTCGAACATGGTTCGGTCGCATCAATTTGGAGGACCCGAGCCTAGGGTTTTGTTTGGTCCAATCCACCAACGCGTTACGTGGCCGCCACACTCCCAAAGCCAAAAGCCAAAGTGATACCCTCCTCCTCACCGCAGCCTCCTACGCCGCCGCCACCCCCCATCGCCTCCTCCATCGGACACCTCTTCGCGGCGGCGGCAGCGGCAGCCGAGGAGAGTCGCCGTAGATGGCGGACCGTTTGACCCGTATCGCGATCGTGAGCGAGGACAAGTGCAAGCCCAAAAAGTGCCGCCAGGAGTGCAAGAAGAGTTGCCCTGTCGTCAAAACCGGTAATTTCCTCTATCTCTCTGCACCTCGCGGTTCCGATCGACGGGCTTTACGATTTTTCGGCGGGTAGTTTTGGCGAATCGAAGTTTAGATCCGTTTCCACGGGGCTATATGTTCGTAGAATGATTTTAATTTGACGCTGATTGATGAGTGGATAGTCCTCGCGAGATCTGAGGATATACATGGCCTAATATGAACACATCTTAGTCTGGGTGCATCGTTGCTATGGACTTAATAATATTATTTAGTCCTCATACATTTTACTGAGTACTGTCTATTTAGTTGGCTATTCATATGACATTCTATGAAGAACACCCTGTGTACACATACATGCGCACATCTCTAGTGCTTATTCAGACTGTCTGCACCGTTTCTCCACTTTCCTATTGTCCTGTAACCCTGATGATTATTGTAATAATGTGTTAGACGCACTAGTTGTTTTTTTCCTAGCTTTGAGTGTTGATGTGATTATGACAGTCTACTGTCTTGTTGTACAGGGAAGCTCTGCATCGAAGTTAGTCCAGCAGTGAAACTTGCGTTCATTTCCGAAGAGCTGTGTATTGGTTGTGGTATTTGCGTTAAGGTATTCCCTTAACTTAATACAGCTATTCAGATGTATACTTTTTCCAAGTGCTAAATATAGTGTTCTCACTTCTCTAATTGCTGTTACAGAAATGCCCATTTGATGCCATTGAGATCATCAATCTTCCAAAAGATTTGGAAAAAGATACTACCCATCGCTATGGACCAAATACCTTCAAATTGCACAGGTACTTTTTTGAAAGTTCAAAGTGCCTGGTTTGTCTGAAGTTGTACTATTTGGTATCAGTACGTTTCATAATCTGGCCTGAAGTTATTCTGCTCGAAGAAGTACTAATTTAGCACCTTACAGGTTGCCTGTTCCAAGACCTGGGCAAGTTTTGGGCCTTGTTGGAACCAATGGAATTGGGAAGTCAACTGCACTTAAAGTGTTGGCTGGCAAGCTGAAGCCTAATTTGGGACGTTTCAAAGTATGTTATTCCATATCTCATATCTGTTTCCTTTTTCTGACCATGATTAGTTTCAACTGGGGTTGTTTTGGAAATTGTCCCTTGCTCCATTCTTCTGTGATTTGCACAAAAGACGGTTATTTAGAGCTCCATTCTTCTGTGATGTGCAGAAAAGATAGTTATTTATAGCTCTGCATTTTTTTTGCAGAATCCACCTGATTGGCAAGAGATTCTTACATACTTCCGCGGGTCTGAACTTCAGAATTATTTTACACGTATATTGGAAGATAACCTGAAGGTGCTACTTTTTTTACCCACCGTGCTTGTACGCAGGATTTGTTAATACATAGTCTGCAATAAGCTCTTGATATTCTGCAAATCACTTCTTACGCCCGCTACAAGAACTTATTGCAACACTTCTTAGTAGTTTGACTATTAATCATATAAGTGTAGATATTCTGATGTAATTCAAGGCTTGGATTGGCAGCATACCCTAGTTACTGGCATGCATATTACCTGATACTCGCACAAGTTTGAATAGACTGTTACAGTATATGGTTTTATATCATCAAAATGCACCAGACGGGGTCTTTTAACTTGGCAGGTAGTTTCACTTTAGTCCATAAATTTCGAAATGGTAAAATCAGCATCTTTTTTTTGCTTTGGTTAAACAATAAACAATTTACTATCATAGTAAAAAAACTTTAGTATTTGGGAGTTTAAGGAATGCCGGTGCATTTGAGAGTTATTGACTAAAGTGGACCCCTCGTGTATCTTGCTCGTTTTTGTGTCTGTCCTTTACTCTTGAATTCTTCTGAAATTGTGCACTCTATCTCTACCCCCTTCTTCAACAGGCTATCATCAAGCCTCAGTATGTTGACCACATTCCAAAAGCTGTCCAAGGAAATGTAGGGCAAGTACTTGAGCAAAAAGATGAGCGAGATATGAAAAATGAGCTGTGTATTGATCTTGAATTAAACCAAGTCATTGATAGAAATGTAGGAGATCTGTCTGGTGGCGAGCTTCAACGATTTGCAATAGCAGTTGTTGCTGTACAAAGTGCAGAAATTTACATGTTTGATGAGCCATCAAGTTATCTTGATGTTAAGCAGAGACTAAAGGCTGCACAAGTCATTAGGTCCTTGCTTAGATCCAACAGGTAATGCATACCTATTGTCCCGATTTCTTTTGAATCTTTCACCAGAAGCTACAAGAAATTAATTATCAAATGGCTCTGTTTTTTTCCAGCTATGTCATTGTTGTGGAACATGACTTGAGTGTCTTAGATTACTTGTCCGACTTTATTTGCTGCTTATATGGGAAGCCAGGGGCATATGGTGTAGTTACGTTGCCATTTTCGGTCCGAGAAGGTATCAATATTTTCCTGGCTGGATTTGTTCCAACAGAAAACCTTCGGTTTCGAGATGAATCTCTTACATTCAAGGTAACATTGGTGCATAAAATTTGAAATGTGTGTTCAGTTATGGAACTTTGTTCTCATGTTAGTATTGTCTTGTTAGATCGCGGAGACCCAGGAAAATGCGGAGGAGGTTGCTTCGTACCAGCGGTACAAGTACCCTACCATGACCAAAACACAGGGAAATTTCAAGCTCTGTGTCTCTGAGGGCGAATTCACTGATTCTCAGATTGTTGTGATGCTTGGTGAGAATGGCACAGGAAAAACTACATTCATCAGAATGCTGGTACATCTCTCTTCATTCATCCCACCTCCCTCTCTGTCACCTTATCTTGCAAGTCTTGTAAACAGTGCAAATATTTAAATGATGCAAACATAACCTTTGGTTCTTAAGTTATCTTACCATTATGGACATTGCAAGCTTAGCACTTTATAGAACTCACTGCGATAGATATAAAAGCTAAAATTTCAACTTTATAAATAATGGAAATGTCTAATTTTTAATCTTTCTCTTTAAACCTCTTTATAACTCACAATTGCTAGGAAGTTCCACATAAATACTCCTGAACAGAAAGTACTGGATTTTGGTACTGCTTGAAATCTAATGTATTACCATTGACTCATTGAGTATGTTGGTGGTTGACAACGTTCATCTTAGGGTATAATAGTTTACTCTTCTTTTTTTACAAAGTCCGATGCAAAATCATAACTATTAATACCGGTTTCCTTAATAAGGTCTGATTTTTTATCTTGTTTAATACTCCCTCTGATCCCAATTTACTGTTGTGGGTTGTATCATGAAGTTGTGCCTCCTCTGTTGTTTTTTCACGACTACTTGTCTTCTGACACTCTTTCTATTTTATAAGAAGATATCTTATGCTATTACTTGACTCCTTAACTTATGCGAAGCTTATTGTCTTCCGGATGTTACTATACCAAATGTTTCTCTGATTTTATAATAAGATTTACTAATACCCGTCTGAGCCGACTCCTTAACCTACTGTACCAAATCTAATTTGATTGAATAGGTGAAGCACTTAGCATCTTACGATCCTTGCTTGTTATAATTGAACAGGCTGGTTTGTTGAAGCCAGATACCGTGGAAGGAACTGAGGTTGAAATCCCTGAATTCAATGTGTCCTACAAGCCTCAAAAGATTAGCCCAAAGTTCCAGCATCCAGTGAGGCACTTGCTTCATTCAAAAATACGGGATTCATATACTCATCCTCAGTTCGTGTCTGATGTCATGAAACCACTACAAATTGAGGCACTTATGGACCAGGAAGTTATAAATTTATCAGGTGGAGAGCTCCAAAGAGTGGCATTGTGTCTGTGCCTTGGAAAGGTATTTTCTACTTTTACGTGAATTTTGCAAGGAATAAAGAATAATGTTATTGCATTCTATGATTTTCAAAAGTTTGTTGACATCTCACTGTGTATTTGTTTTTACATGTTTAATATGCTGAACGTATTTTATCCAACTGGCTTTTAAGACTACTTTCTAGGTCTGCATTCATCTTGTGTAAGATTTTGGATATTGTATAGAACACAGATACACAAAAGGTGCTTTTGGCTCTAGTGCTCCCTTCACTTACGAATATTCGAAAATCATATTTATGAGTTAAAAAAACTGAAAATAAATCTGTACGTGCCCAATGTTGTATACTACAACCGTGGAAATAAAGATTTTAAATTCATTATATTATGGGCTACAAATGAATGACATAATCTGATAAAATTTAGACATTTGAAAATATGCATACTTATATCGACACTTTATCATTTTTTGTGTAGCTCAAAATAAACATTATTTAAAATTGATATTTTACAAGTTTGTAGGATACACCATTGGCTACATCCGGATTTTCTTTCACAATTTTTTGAAACTTATAAATATGATTTTCGATTTTTTTTAAGTGGAGGGAGCACTGGAGCCCGGGAGCCAAAAATCTCCACTCACAGAGAGCGATAGCATATGATCCATAATTCATTCATATATGATACTTGTACCTGCTTGAATGTGACTATGAGCATGTCCAGATATAAATGCGTAGTCCTTTATTCATGTCTGAACACTTTATATAGACGTTGTCAATCATATGGTAATGTTGAGTGCGACCAAGAACATAAATTCCATTAGTTGGCAATACTAACTTTGTGGTGGTTGTTCAGCCTGCAGATATTTACTTGATTGATGAGCCAAGTGCATACCTCGATTCAGAGCAGCGTATTGTTGCCTCGAAGGTTATCAAACGATTCATCCTTCATGCAAAGAAAACAGCATTTATTGTTGAGCATGATTTCATCATGGCAACCTACTTAGCAGACAAGGTTATTGTTTATGAGGGACGTGCCTCTATTGACTGTACTGCCAATGCACCGCAATCATTGGTATCTGGGATGAATAAATTCCTATCGGTGAGTGCAGAGTTCTTTGGTCGTTTCACAGCTTTCTGTAAGATTGATTTTCTGTAGGATTCACCAAATGTGCGAATGGAAACTCACATTGGTTTCTTTAGTGAGGTTTTCTTGTTTTTCTGTACTTATTTCTTTCTTTTCTTTTGTGATAGCATCTTGACATTACGTTCAGAAGAGACCCGACCAACTATAGGCCCCGAATTAACAAACTGGAATCTACAAAAGACAGAGAACAAAAGAATGCAGGATCCTACTACTACCTTGACGACTAATGATGAGGAAGCACAGGTTGCTACAATTCTGTTTAAATCTAGTTATTCATGAAGTAGTGTTTGTTCGCAAGTGATTTGCTTCTTTTTGTTGGATGTGTAGATTCTTCCTGGAGAGCTTCACGCCAAGGAATCAGTTGGACTTATTTATATGCACAAGGCTAACTGGAAGCTGCCACTACATGAGTAGAGGTGTGCAAAAATAATTCAAGGTTACATGAAAGAGGCGCATCGAGCGAAGTGTTTCGGTTATAAAGTAGCACATGTGATGCTGATACTGTATTTTTGTTAGTTTGATATGTATGATGTGAAGGAAGCTGAGTGACTCTTGAGGGGAGAACGATTATCAGTTTTTGTGTATTTGCATTGCTGTATCTTGGCTTTACCATCTGATATTCTTCAATCCTTGAATTATATGACACATATGTTATTTTTGAGTTACATATTTTGTTCTCTAGGATCATCATCTATTTTTGCCAACCATGGCATTTCACTGAGTTGGTTCATTGATAGTTTACCATGATGAAATTTGGTGGCATGATCTAACCTTGCCATTCAGTCTTGTACTACCTCCGGTCAGATTTATCGGTAGTTATTTAGTACTACAGCCCACGACAACCATTTTGGGCCGGAGGGAGTAATATATGAAGAACGTGTTGACGGTCAATAGAAATTGGGTATCAAAATGCATAATCAAATACACTATAAATACTGTTCTACTTCCTTAAACTGAGAAATTAATGGTCTCGTTGGTGCAAAGTCACGTCATAGGAATTTTGGAGCACTTGTGTGCAATTATCGATAATTTTTTGTTGTGACTTCATTGAGACCGATAGGATGGAACCTTTTTTCTCAGTGGTAACTTTGTCATGCATCATGTAAAAAAAAAAGTCATGCATAGCAATATTGAAGAAAAGTACCTAAATTACTCTGTTGTGCAACTCAACACCTATTGTCTATTTATGCGTGATTCCGGTTTTTGTAGGATATAACAATGCCACAACATAAATTTCTACATTCTCCCTATCCTTGGGCTTCCTGCAACAAAAGAGACCATGAAACCAAACAACTTATAACAACTGCAAGGATTGCACTAAATCTTGTATATTGGCGAGTTTGTATCATACTAATCAAACTTTTTTTTTGTCTCGGTTGTATTTTCATCATCAGTAAGGGAGGATAACTTCTTTTTGCACTAAATCTTGTATATTGGCGAATTTGTATCATACTAATCAAACTTTTTTTTTGGTCTCGGTTGTATTTTCATCATCATTAAGGGCCCCTTTGATTCACGGGAATTCAAAACATGAACATGAAAAATACAAGACTAGCAGAATGCCTAATCCACGAGAATTTGAATTAGAGAGCGTTTGATGGCATAGGAAAAAATAAAGAAATTGTAAAAAGAGGTTGGACTGGATGCTAGATTTCCAACAGATCATAATACAATGATTCATATAGGATAATAGTAACCAATCCTATAAATCAAATGACCAAGGTAGATTTTTTTTTCTCCTACGGATCAAATCCTCCTAACTTTTTATAAAGCTCCTTTGAGTAAGAGGAGCCCTAAAGATACTATCTCTAGTCGGCACACCACTCTCATTCTTCTTGGCTGATGTTGTCAGCCTCCCTCACCTCTAGCAACCAATATTGTTGTTGGGAGACAGAAGAGACCATGGATCTTCGTGCTTGCACTAAGTCATGGTGTAGGTGTTTTAGGTTTTGGTGTTCTCGTGTTCGTTCGTCTGGATGGTACATGACAACATAATGGAATACTGCTTTAGCCCCCGTTGTGGTGGTATGGTTCCAGCATGGACATCAGGCACATGAAGTTGGCTTCTCCATAGTTATGGAGTCGTCCAGCACGATGATCCCGCCTCGGTTCTTAATGGTTGACGAGGGAATACCAACCAAAGGCCCAAGACATGAGAAGACCTAGCAGGTCCAAGGTGGCCCATGACCTACTCCAGGCTGCCTACTTCGCCTATGCCTAATCAAGCGCAAGACTGGGTCGGCTCTCACCGCAAGCCAAATCTTGTTTTTTTTTAACACCACACAACCATCACTATCATTAGCTATCAAAGCAAAATACAAGACAGTGATTACAACTTTCATCCTGAAAGAAAAAACCTAGCCGAGCACCGAAGAAAAGTACTGAGTACAAACATTGGATATGCCGAAGAGTACAATCGGAGCCTATCAGGGGGTCCGTCGAGAACTCGGACGCAACAAACCTGCGGTCGCAATCTTCCAGGGCCTCTTGCAATCTAGCCAACCGTAGAGCAAGCGGCTCAACCAGCAATCGCATTGGCAGACGTCTATGAGGTAAGGGATTGAGCTGTAGATAAGAAATGTCCAACACCGAGCCCAAATCAGGAGGTTCTTGACTGTCAAATCTAAGAAACCGCAGCAGAGACGATCTCATCCGCCTCCGGCATGTCCCGAACAGCAAGAACGCACATCCAACCTGCACCGCAGCTTGTAGAGGAAACGAAGTGCAACAACTAGATGAATACCAATGAAGCTCCAAGGATGAACTGGTGGGAGTCGATGTCACCGAGCAAGACCTACTGGTATCATCAAACTCGCACCTCCACCAACGAATCCACCAACCAAGACCAACAGTAACACCATCTCCATACTCCCCCTCGCCACCACGGCCGGCCAAGAGAAGGGAGACAGCCATACCACCGGAAGCACAACAAACACACTTATGAAAGGAGCAATCGCCAAAAACCACCTCTGCTATCTCCTTCCTCAGGAGCTCGCAGGAGAGGTTCAGTAACAGCCGCCCGGTGCCGCAAGGGGACACCAGAACGACGAAGCTCCACACACCATCTTCAGATCGAGGAAGCTGAGCGCCGTCCCCTCCCCCCTCCTCGCCTCCACGGCCGGCCAGGAGGAAGTGCACAGCACCAGCTCGCCAAATCCAGAGACAGCCAGAACTACCGTTATTGAAGAAGATGCCCAGAACTACCACTCCACCACCAACCTCCCGCCATGGAAGCTTGACGGAGAAAGTCGCAGCAGGCCGTCCTGCACTCGGCAGAAGCACAGGACGCACAGAGCGCACCACAACAGGCTCCAAATCAGCGAGCTCTTCCTCCACCTCCTGTGCATCTCCACGACCACAAGGAGAGTAGCAGAAAAGCTGTAGAACTCGGCAGCCTCCAACATGGCGAACGAGCTTATTTGGGGGATTCCGAGAGGGGGCACCAGATCTCCTCACCTCCAACCTCTGGAGCACGACGAGGCCGGCCACCTCCTCCACCAAAGCCCAGGAGCAGCTCGGACGCTCCCGATCCAGAATCCACAACGGCAAATAGCCGAGACGGCACAGGGGCCGGCACCTACAGCTACAAGTATTCACAGGGAAGAGCCGCCGGATCTGGAGGGGAGCGGCGCCGTACGCCGGACGACTCTCAACGGGGGCAAAGGAGAGAGAAGGGACGGGGGGGGGGGGGGGGGGGGCAAGCCAAATCTTGTTGGGTTCCTGCTATTGCATGAAGCGCGAAGACTGCTACGACAGGAGAGGGCTGAGAGGCGTGTGCGCTTAGCACAAAGGGCACATGACGATAGTTAAGTTTATTGTACCGCCGTCCTAGTTTAAAGTTTAATTAAATTTCTATTTCGTCCACAAGGTGTTCGATAAAATTCCGTCCGTTTGAGGGTGGGCATTGGAGTGTGCTGAGGTGAGCCCTTGTTAAAATTGATCAGGCATCTATTAGGCACCCTCCAATTAAGTCTTAATTGGGGGTGTCGGACAAGAATTTGGAGGTGCGGTGGAGATGGTCTAACATTTGGCTTATGCATTATAAAGAGTTAAATACACTAAAAGTGCATGTACTTGTCGGGCTAGTTCGATCTAGTCCTCGTACTCGGAATTTGCTGAATTTTGCGAGTGTACTTGTGAATTGAGCTCGATTTAGTTTAATTCGGTGTTTGCCGTCGAATTTGAGCTAACACGGACGACACGTGGACTGTAATTTTGCAAGAACACCCTCCCGCATCCAAGATTTTTTTCTAAAACGACCACAATTTGTACTAGACTTAAGAAAGTAATACTATTCAAACTTTTATTTAAAAAAATCTCTAATTGTTCCAGATAGCACCGATGGACAAGTTTAGTAACTTTAATGTTATTTCTGACAGGCCGGACAATGTCAGTATGATGTAACATGTTTTTAATGGGTGGACCCGTTGGAAAGTGTAATGCCCATGAACCACCTCCCGCCGGCGAGCACATGTAGCGCATACACATCAAACTCGCCAAGGAACTCCCTCAGGGATGGGCTCTGACGCGTCGTTGAGGCGGACACCCCAACACATGCATGCACTAGCACCTCGTTGCTAATGGCTAGCAGCGACGGCATGCCGCCGTCGACGTTCACAGTGCCAGAGGCGTGGGCCCCAAAGGCGAAGTCATGTTGGCTTGTCTTGATGAGGGATACGACCAACAGAGCAAGTCGTGTAATGTGCTACGTTTGCCTCCTATTTTTAAGCCCTAGCCCCAGTGTTTAACTTTTTGCAATTTTCTCAGATGTGAGAGGGTGCTATTGTAAGATTTCAGTCCAAGCACACCCGTGCGGCAGCTCAAAGTCGACGACAAACATCGAATTGAACTAAATCGAGTCCAATTCACAAGTATATGGGTAAAATTTAGCAAATTTCAAGTACGAGGTATTTAACTCAACTAGCAAAAGGGCCCGTGCGTTGCAACGGAGAAATACATATTTCAGTAGTTTGATGTTTAAAAGAAAAATATCCTCTACGTTGCAGCAAATAAAAATTAAATAAATAATATATATTTATGATCAATCAGCGAAAAAAAGGCAAGCGAATGGAGAACATATGAACTGACTTGGTGACTTGGATGTCCTCATTTATATTTCCCAGATCTTTATTGATCGTAAGACACACGACACTCTTTTGCTTATTGGCTCTCCTTTCATTAGCACATTGAAGAAATTTACTCAATCAATGTTCTTTCTCATACATGAGTACATATGCACAATGCCTACAATTTCAAAAGAGGAGCAGCAAAGCATGGCTGAAGAGGAGTTTCGGAGGACCTTAGCAACTGATCAAGACATGACCGATCAGGGAACCAGGCTCATTTTAATGGGTCAAATGTGTAGTGAATGAAGTTGCTGAAAGTGATAACAATGTACTACTGAACTGTAATTGTTTTAGTAAACAACATAGTCTATTGTCCAATTTTGTGAAAGGAAAATAGCCCAATTTCTTGTTGCACAGAATATAATATAGATGCACAACCACCTAACAAGTTTCTATAAGGAAGGATATGCGAGATCAGCACAGATTGCCATGGTTCAATCAGTTCAAAATACAAAAAGTGATGTGGATCTGGCAGCAACGATTTTTCCCATTCCTCTCCCCATTCCCTTTGTTATGGCTGAGGTGAGCAAAATTACCTGAAGCTGGTGTTGACGAAAATTCAGTACAAGTAACACACCCGAGGCCTCATCAGACTGCATAGTGTAGCAAAGAGAGCAAGTTGCCATATTAGCACGCACACTGATTCCTTTTTTATGCGATACACATCCGATGCTAGTGCAAAAGACGCCATCATGAGCTGGTTGAGGGATTCCGGGAGTGCAGCGATGAGCACCTCTCAGGCGGCCCGCGTCCCCGGCCAAGCCGGCGCCGACGACGCACTATCTTAAACTCCATCTCCAGCAAGATCGACAGCCTCGTGAGAACTAATCCCCACCCAGTCGGCAACCTCGAGGCAGCGACATCGGTCAAAATCCTCAAACCAGACGAAGCAGGTTGGGGCTAGTCTTCAGATCAGTCCACCACATCGTAGATGCGCTCAACACCGGCATCCAGGATTCATCCGCGACGCTAGACCACGGCTTCCAGCCCGTCCACGGCGGCGCTCGATCTAAACTTCCACCGGCGGCGGCGCTAACCGCATACATGGCGCTTTAGCGCTCGAATGCTGTTGCAGTCTCGACTTCCTCTAAATCCGATGGCAGTGGCGACGGAGGAGCCCTTAGCTTCTCATGGCGGGGGCCGAGGCCAGAGGAGGATGGGGCGGCTGTGGTGACCGGTGGCTATACCTGGCCATCGGGCCGGCCCGGCACGGCACGGCCCGTTTGTCAGCCGGCACGGCACGATTAAGGCACGGCCCGTTAGGCACGATTAGCTAACGGGCCGTGCCCGGGCTGGCCCGCGTGCCTGAGCTCGGCCTCCGGCACGGCACGGCCGGCACGAATAGGGCCCGATGGCCCGGCACGGCCCGTTCGGCACGGCCCGTTAAACAATAAAAAATTAAAAAATATGAATAAATAGCTATAAAAAATCAAAAAAATAAATAAACATAGATATAAAATCTAAAAAAATAAAAAAAAAGTTAATCGTGCCGTGCCGGGCCGGCCCGCGTGCTTCAACTTGAAGTTGGGCACGGGCCCGCAACGGGCCGGGCCGTGGCACGGCACGATTACAATCGGGCCGGGCCGTGCTCGTGCCGGGCCAAAATGGCCGTGCCTCGGGCCGGCCTGTTAAGCACGGCCCGTTTGGCCAGCTTTACCGGTGGCTCGGTGCGCAGGCGCCGGCCGAGGTGTTAGCAGTAACGAATCGTTTTTTCCACTTACGGATGGCAATGGTGGCAATGGTGGGTAATATTAGCGAACGTGTAGGGCTAAAACCGTTCAAAAAAAGGGTTGACGAAAATTTGGGTAGAAGCCTTAGTGTTTTTATTATTAGGGGTATAGATATAGATATAAGTTAATCATAGGCCGTGTGTTTCCCCATCGTCGCCCCCTGCTTCTGTTGTCCCGTCACTGCAGCAGCCACTGCGCGGCGGGCCCCATGCCGCGTCCCCTCCCCGCTGCCTGCCGGTGAATTGGAGCAGTGCAGCTAAACGGAGTGACCGATCTACCACCATCAACCACCACCGCCCCACACCCGCACGCCGCTCGCGCTCCACTCGAGATCTCCCCCGCGTCCCATGGATCCCCTCCCCCTCCGCCTCGGCGCGCTCGTGGCGGTCCTCCTGCTTGCCGCCGCCGGCGGGTGGTGGGGCGGTGCGGAGGCTTCGATCCACACCTACGGTCGCGAGCCCTTCCGCGAGGTGGGCAACGCCTTCCTCCTCTCCGGCGGCAGCGAGGGCATCGTCGCTGACGGGTCCGACCCCGCCGCACCCGCTTCCTCCTTCATCAAGTAAGGCCAGGGCCCCTCCGGCCCTCTCCCTCCCCCTCCTCCTCGTCCTGTGCTTAGAGACCCCAGTGGCCGTTGTTTCCCCAAACTGCTATGTGCACGATTTAGGATTTTAGGACTATCATGTTCTTAGTCGCTGACTTCGAGAACCTTCTTTCATGACAGTGCTACTATATTCGAGATCAGTTCACTGACATCAACCTAATGAAGCTAGACATGTTCCAGTTATAGCTTCTTCCCTTTTTATCTTTGAATTTTTTCACAGTTTTTTAAAGTCACATATAGGCTTATATAGACTGTTTGTTTAATTTGTAGATGTGAGTTTACTAAACAACTGGGTTATTTTCCCCCATAAAAGGTTATGTGGGCGCTTAACTAAATGGCTGGATACTGCTTTCAGGTTCATGAATGTTACTTTCTGGAGGACCACCGAATCGGCAGAATCCCACGCAAAAATGGCACACAGCACAGGCCTTGTACAAGCTATTTTGTTTGAAGCAGCAGACAGGGATAACATTGGTGGATCTGCCTATGGCGGACAGAGGTCCATTTGTTGTACCCCTGACCTTGCTAAACTAGAGGGCTGTAAACAAGGGGAAGTAATCAGGAGGCCATCCTCTGATGATCCGGATTGGCCTGTTGTGGTAGATACACACTTCAGTGCTAATCACCTTTCAGTGTCGTTGGAAGATGAGGAAGTTCGCATTACAAAGACAGGCATGTACAACCTGTTCTTCATTTCTTGTGATCCTAAACTGCGGGGCCTTGCTATGAGTGGGAAGACAGTCTGGAGAAATCCTGGTGGTTACCTACCTGGACGGATGGCACCTCTGATGACATTCTACGTTTTCATGTCACTAGCATATCTGTTAGTCATGGTTGTTTGGTTCAGCCAGTACATAAGGTTTTGGAGGGACATATTGCCAATCCAGAACTGGATCACCTTAGTCATTGCCCTTGGCCTGTTTGAGATGACACTATGGTACTTCGAATACTTGAACTTCAACAGCAGCGGTGTACGTCCAGTTGGAATCACAACTTGGGTGGTAACTGTTGGAGCCATCAGAAAAACAATTTCCCGCCTACTGATCCTTTCTATATCAATGGGATATGGTGTTGTTCGCCCAACTCTGGGAGGGCTCACATCTAAAGTTTTACTCCTTGGGCTTACGTATTTCCTGGCTTCTGAATTGCTGGATATAGCAGAAAATGTTGGAACAATTAATGACATCTCAGGCAAAGCAAAACTTTTCCTTGTCCTCCCTGATGCATTTTTGGATGCTTTTCTCATACTTTGGATCTTCACTTCTCTTTCTCGCACTCTTGAGAAGCTACAGGTAAGCTACCTTTATTCTCATGTTTAAAGTATTAACATTTTCTGTTGTCGTGGTCATATTTACCTTTTGATCTGTGGCAAACAAAATAAATAAATTACCTTTTGGTCTGTGGCAACTAGTACTGCCAGTACTAGAAGTATTGTTTGGTGACTCAAGACGCAAGTAGGATAGTTTTGGTTAGTTTGATAGCAAGCCTGTTGAATCCTGATGTGTATCTGTGTTATTACTGACCCTTGCTGCTTTTCTCATTTGTCAGGCAAGGAGGAGTTCTGTGAAATTGGATATATACAGGAAGTTTACAAATGCATTGGCGGTTTCTGTGATAGCTTCAGTTGTCTGGATTGGTTACGAGGTGTGTAAATTCCACTATATACATCCATAATGAAAGTTGTGCCTGTATAGAACAGTGTGCAGCATCTCTATTGTATTTGAGACAATTTACTGATTTGGGTCCATTATGTATCCGTAAGATCTATTAACTTCCAACTTTTACATTATCATTGTAAGTTAGGTTCCAAAAGTGCCGTTGTAGTACCCCAAAATACTCGTCGATGGAATTAGGCTCCTATTTATTCTTGCGCAGGCAATTTTTTGGCTGTTTTGTTTTCATCATTTTCCAGAATACACATTCTTCGGAAATATTGTTGTGAGCTTGACGTGTCACAAGCGGTTGCATATCCCTTTTAATACAACACCTTCTGTGGAAAGTTCTGGTTATTTCTCTTACAACACGTAGATTCCAAATCCAAACACCAACCTGTCAGATAATCTAACAACTGTATGTTCAAGAAGTTCAAAATGTTTACAAGGGTTGTTAATTTTCATTAGTATGCATGTCACGTAGTGGATAATCTGCCGAACCCCTGGATCTCTGTAGCGCGACTCCAGCCGTGGTGGGGTTGTCGCACAACAGAGGCAGGGGAAGAGGTAACGTAAAGAGGGATAAGAAATCTGTTTATTTCTTGATTCCCGTAAGGGTCTAGAGGCAGGCACTAAATAGCCCACGTACTAAGGCAAGAATCCTAACAACTTGGAAAGGACTAAACAAACTTAGAAACTAATTCTAGAGATAATATCCTATTTAATTAAAAGGATAAAGATTGATTCTCTTTCCAATCTATCTGCTGCTAGCTGAAGCCCTCACAAGCCCTCACGTGACAATGCATCACATGATGTTAACTGCTACGAGAACTAGCCCCGCAAAAAAAAGTTCTACGAGAACTAGATAAGTTGTGCTACAAAGATTACTGATACAAGACTGATAAGTATAGTTTATCAAAATGCCTCATTGGCGCTAACAGTGATGTTACCCTTTTTGTTGACTATTTCAATGAATGAGCTTTCTCTTGTACTCCCTCCGTTCCTAAATATAAAATGTTTTAGGTGTTTCACATGTTGTCTGGATTCGGAGCAAAATAAGTGGACATATACACTAAAACATGTCTAGATACATGTGTATACATATGAATATGGAAAAGGTCTAAAACATCGTATATTGTGGAACAGAGCAAGTTTATGCTTATCACTACCGCTCCAAAGGCATTACATGAAGTAAAATAATAGATGATGGGTGTCATGCAGTTTTGATCCAACGCATGCATGTGGTTCATGAACTGATAGACTAGCTGAACATTTACAAATTTATGAGCCTCTATTACTTGCACCATTTTTCAGCATTTTGTGCCAAATATTATAATGATCTGGAGATACAAAATATACATTATGGTCTGCTTGCAAGCATGATAGTTCTCACTGCTCATTAAGCAACATCATCAATATAGCTTAATCACCTTTTTTCTGGCAGTCTTGAGTTTTAGAATCTGTCGTCTTATCATTGTTTTCGTGCAGGTCTATTTCAAAGCGACAGACCCCTTTAGTGAGAGATGGCAGAGTGCCTGGATAATAACAGCCTTCTGGGATGTTCTTGCACTTGTTTTGCTTGTTGTTATATGCTATCTATGGGCACCGTCCCAAAGCTCACAAAGGTAAATATATTTCCTTGTCAAAGGTTTGGAGCCTTGTAACATGCATAATCTAGGCGTTCAGTACCGATAAGAGGTGTAATCTTGGTTTGTTTAATAAGTTGTAACAAAATGGTTTACGAGTCAGAGTAAACAAAAATCCGGTTGACTAGAAACACTCTGAATTTTAACACACCATTCCTGTGTCCAGATATGCGTATTCAGGCGAAGCTGCGGACGATGATGATGAGGAGTCTCAATCTCTGACAAAGGGGTCTGACGGTGACGTAGGGATGGTAAAAATTGACAAAGATAGAAATGCTGGTGTTAGCAGTGCTTTCAGCTTGGAAGCTGACGAGGCTGAGGAGGACAAAAGAGAATAGTACTTATTCCCTTGTTCCATATACCCGGATACCCAGAAACAAGTGATTGTTGCTCCAAGTGATTGTTGGAGCAAGAATGTTCCGAGGTTCTCTGAGTCTTTTTTGGCGGTTCAATGGACTCTGATGTTCATGCCTTAGTTACACAGGTTTTGTTGTAGAAGCGTGCGGTATGTATCCACCGCCTGCAAGAGTAGCGGTTCAAGTTTGATGTGGAGTTTGCATAGCCAGATTGGTGTGAAATTGCAAATCATTTATATCAAAACAGTGTACATATATGTTCTCTTTGCCTGTCGAGTATTATCTGATGCCCACCCTGTATAAAACTGATGATCCGAGTGTGTTGCTGGATTAACTGCCTGAAACTGGAAGTTGACATAAAATGACAACAATTTACTCCCTCCGTCCAATAAAGGATGTCTCAACTTGATCAAAAATTGGATGTATCTGGACATGATTTAGTGTATAGATAAATCCAAATTTGATAAAAAATGTGACATCTTTTGTTGGACAGAGGGAGTAGATTCTTTTGCTTCATTGACCAGGCAGTACAGATAGGGTACGGAACCTCTATGTGCCTTCGAATTCAAATGCAAGCTTCTTACTTTTTCATAAAATGGGTGGTTTGTCGTGCCAAACCTGACCTGTGGCCATGCCCATCTTTAATGGTGTTGGTGTGGGAGTTGGCGTTCCATCTCTCGCTGTCAGTGTTGCCAAAACATACTGCTCTGTTTTCACTATTAATATCAGTTTATGTGTGATTATGAAGCTAAATCCAACTCAGAAACAAAATCTGGTTCAATGTGTCACAAGGTCACAAATGTCTGGTTTGAAGTGAAATTTTGATAACATAATTACAAAACCAAAAATATATAGATGTGCTTTCAAGACAAAACTGCACATATCCTGGCTATTCTACAAGTATGTACATCCAACCGCTCATTTTTCAAAAGAAAACTAGAGATAGTACTAAGCTCTAGCACGTGGTTGCACGTGGTCCTTGTTAAAAAAGAGGTGTGTCTCCAGCCTCTGCATTGATTGTCGCACACAGCCAATTGCAAGTTATACAACTATAAAAGCAATAACCAAGAACGGGTAGATTTAGAGAAAGAGAGCACGTGCACCTATAAGTACAAATTTACAAAGAGTCGGCTCTTTATCTCTGAACGAACCAAATACTGGTCATTTTTGGAACTAAACAAGGGCCAAGACTGTCTCCTGCAAGAAGGACCACGATGCCCAGTATTGTCCATGGCTCCATATCTTCTCAATCCGTAGCGAGCGGTTGCTCGTTCTTCACAATTGACTCAGCAGGGTTCTGCTCAGCCCATACAGCTGCATCCTGGTACCCGAGCTCGTACAATTTGTCCAGAACTTCATCTTCAGCAGGCTCCAGAGCCCAGTTGAACAGCTGGAAATCGTTCAAGAGCATTGATGGTAAGTTTTAAAATAAGACCCATGGAATGTTGCAAGAACTTGTACTACACGTGAATTTTGCTACCTGTCGGGGAGTAGCTCTGTTCTCTGGATTGCAGTCTGGACTAATACCAATCCCTTGCAGTCCTAGTCTGCTAGCTGGGAAAGCACAGATCCGAACCTACAGTAATAGTTATACTACCAGTCAATAATGAACATCGTAAAACAAACATGAAGCAGCAGTACTTTGCACAATATCGTGTGAGATGAAACTAAACTATATGGACCTAGTACTACAGTAGACTGGTTCCACCACTAGACAGCGAATAGTGCTGAAAACAGAGTAACAGACTGCTAAAACAAAAGCCCGAGCTTGCAAGTAAGGATGAGTAGCAGGCCAACTTATGCTTGCACTCTCTCATATGCACAAGGTTAAGGACAATATCTAGGTAGTACTGCAGTGAAAGTATATGGTTATGTTCAGTACAACATAGCATAAACAAGCACGCTTCAGAATGGATATGCAAAGAGCAACATTGTCATGGCGGAAAAATGTAGCAGAATCGTTTTTGAATGACAAATCAACAAATGGTAACAGAGATGCCTTCATTCTTGGAAGCACGGGACAAAATTCCTCACAGCAGAATCAAATGATAGACACACCTCTGGATAATTTAATATCAGAACTCTCAATTCCAAAATTATAGGATGCAAGAGTGCAAGACACACTAATAATGCTTGTGATCACAATAATGTTGCAAGATAAAAAAAAAAGCTGTATATATACCGTTTCTGAAGCAGAAGTAGGTGGCATAAACAATGTAAGCCCCCCATCAATGCAGAGCCTGTTGCGGAAGAAAGTTGCAGGCCTGGGAGCTAAATATCTGAAAAAGAACAAACAAAGCGTCCATTTATTAAGAAAATATAACAAAATACACAAATACAGTGTTAGGAAAGGTTAGCACGGGTCTTACCCAGGAATAAAAGAGGATGTAACAACTGCATTAATCACATCTTCTTTGGAGTCAAATTGGTCAACCAGTAAGCCCCTAGGCCTCCAGGACAACTGAATAATAGCAACTGTATGAGAAGGGTATCAGTTTCCTTAAAATGACTAAGCTAAGTTACCTGTGGGGAAGCACAGGAAAAAAATGCACATGTGAATTATGGAGATGTGAAACTTGTTACTTGTATAATATGAAGCTTACCACGGATCCTTCCGCTGCACCGGATGTGCAGATCATCTGGGAGAAACTTTACCAGAACATCCTTGAGTACAGCCTGCACAAGAACACATGATTACATGGTGAAACATGTGAAACTCAACCAGCTAATTCAAGTAAGAACTAGTGCTTGAATGTAATATATCTTTTGACCATTAGCCTATTTTCTAAGGACATGCAACAAGGACTCATCACACTTTTATGTCATTAATTCACTTGAAGAGGAAAACATAATTTAATCATGAGTTGTTATAGTAAAACATCAAATAACTAAAATTCCAAAAATGCAACGATCTATAATAGTACAGCACACCCCCAACATGGAAAATTAGTTATGAATAAAACATCACTCACATTGTGTTGGGTATAATTAACACATTCAGGGACTCAAGAGTGGGCATTTGGCACCCAATGATATATGACACATGTAACTCGAACAGCGAAATTTTAATAGCTCTGTAGAATTTTTATACTAGATTCTCTTATTCTAAAAATCAATCCAAGGAAACATTTAAAGGTTACTATACAGCAAACAAATGCACCATAATATGCGCTAAGCATGTCAGTTCTGCCACATTCCATAGAAGTCACCAAAATATATGATAACTCATGGTCATACGTTACATTGCTGTTGCTGATGCTTATGAATATTTTACAGTATCTTAATATTTTAATATTTGATTCCTATTGTTGCACTTCAACAGATAAGCATCATAAAACAGACCAATGTAAGAGTTTCAATTAATTATGCAAATAGTTAGTTCACAGGAAATGATTCTTATGAGCATTCATCCGAGCCATTACGTGGATCCCTTACGATACCTTAACCATACATCACTTAGTCAATTAAACATAAAATTTACAAAATAAATAAATAAACAGAAAACATACCTCGAGGCGAAAGGCAGTTCCTTTACTCCGGCAGTTTTCAGCTAGAATCTTGGTCACCTGCAGAGCCTCTTGCATTGTGTTCCCGGATGCAATCACTGCACAGATTATGGCACCAGCTGATGAGCCAGCTAACGGAGTTCTTTCCTAATGCATGTGCCAAAAAGGAAAAGAAATATAAGAAGATTTCTACTACAATAGAGTCGCACATAAGTGATGAATCACACATATATATGAGTTCCCATGCAGAACCATGGCATGCCCACGTACAGACGTACTACAGAGTAGCATGAGATCAAGACAGAACCAACCTAGAAAGTAATTTTAACCCATAAGGCACTCAATTGTGTGTAAACAGTAGACACGATGGCTCTAATGAAAATTCTGCTGAGCTATATAGCAATACAGAATGAGGATATGTTGATTGGGGTCAGGATAACTGGATGCATACTGTGATGTAGCCTTTCTCAAGGAGGTACTGCGCGACGCCGATGTGATAAGGGAAGAGAAGGCCGGCGGCTGAGAAGCTGAACCCGGGGCTCGCCGTCGCCACCTCCCTCTGCTGCCTCTGTCGCTCCGCTTCCACGTCCTCCGGTCGCTGCTCCCATATCACCCCCTCCCTCGCCTCCACCTCCTCCACCGGCGTCGCCCCCCTCCCCGCGCGGACGAACCGCGCAGTCATACCCAAGAACAGCTCTCCGGTTCTCACTGCGAGCGACTTCTTCTCCTCAGAAGCCGGCGGAGGTGGCGACGGCGGCGGCTCCGGGTCGCGGCGCGCGCCGGCGCGGGCGAGGAGGAGGCGGAAGCGAGAAGCTCGTGCGGAGGCGGAGGCCGAGGGCGAAGGGGGAGAGGTGGACGGTGGAGAGGGTTTGGGCGGGAGGCCGGAGGCGGAGGAGGAGAAGGCGAGGAGGGAAGCCATGAGGTCGCGTCGCCGGCCGACGAGAAGGCCGCGTGCGCTCGCTCGGACCATCCGGTGCTGCGTAAGCTCGGATTCTTCTGTGTCGTTTTGTGCGTTGGAAATACTCTTTCGACGAGATTTGTTTTCTTTTGATCGGGAAACACAGATCTACGTTCGTTGCCAAATAAAAACCCTAGATTTGTTGGGCGTAAACAACCCGGAGACAAGGATATGAGAGCATCTCCGACCGTTCGGCCCAGCGCCTCCGGCGCAAATTTTCGGGCTTTGCCCAAACTTTCAACCTTTACGTAATCTGGAGACGAATTTTTCAGCCAAGTGTAGATTTTGACTCCCAAACATAACATAACTACTAATAACTACTAGTTGGATGCCCGTGCGTTGCCACGGTCTATTTTAATAGGAAATATGCCCGTGCGTTGTAACGGGTTTTGTGAAATTGATATGACGCCTAAACATTGCAATCACGCCCTGCAATACTAAAAATGTCGGTGCGACTTTAATATTGCCCGAAATTCAAGAAAGCACCGTAATCCTAGCCTTTGACTTTTCTCCATTTTCTCCTCCAATATAGTATGGGTGGCAGAATTTTGTTTTTACATGTCCACTTGTACAGTTCTCTAAGAAGACCCTCTTCGGTTTTGTCCCAATATCGTGGACTATCTTAATCTTAGTCTAAACTCTCGAATGTAATTTCTTTGCTACTTCAAGCACTATCGGTAAACCAGAACATGGCAAGTGTGTGCTTCAAAACCATCTCATACATCAAGCTCTTGATCTAAGCACTGGCACCAATCAATTTGCTCCTCTATCTTCATTTGAACGAAGCAATAAAACTTGGGCCGTTCATTCAGTTCACACCCACCGATCATACAGTTCCATGTCACCAGACTCCTCAATGACATTGTTGCGAACATACCTTCGGCAAAAGCAATGGCACCGGACTTGTAGGATATCTGTATATGTATACAAGAGAGGTGCCCGACCTTGAAGTCTTGCTATAACTCCGCCCTTGAATGAATGAAAATTCAAGGCAGCAAGCGGCAACGGCAGGCCTGGCATAGAACACGGCCGCCAATGCGCGGCACGACCCTCGTCGATACATCCTAGGCAGGCGAGCGCAACACTTGAGGAGGACAAGAAGATGAAGTGGTCGTGGAACTCGCCGGCGGCCAGTATGACGCGGCGGTAGAAGAACACATCAGCGAAGCTCCAGATCAAAGCCTCCGGCCTCGGCTCCTCCTCATCGCATAGCCGCACCGGGAGCCTCCGTTACCCTGCCGGTAATCTCCCCTCTAAAGTTTATGCGGGAATCAGGTTGCCGTGGATCCAATTGGCCAAGGCCGCAAGGGTATGCCGTGCGTCCAGATTCTGAGTAGCGCAGAACCTCTGACCAGACGGCCTGCGGTCCGCGAGAAGGGAGGGCATCGATGTACCAGCCGCGCCCACCGGTGCAGGTGACGCCACACCACGCTGGAGTGCTGGATGGGGATGGGCTGGTGGAGGCGTTCCAACTCGCCATCTCTCGCGGAGGCGCGGGGCGCAGCAACGGGGAGTAAGGGAGCGGGGCGGGGGTGGCATCGGAGGTGGAGAAGAGAGGTCAGCACACGGTGGGGAATTTGTGGAGTCCAGGAAGGCATGTGCGCTCGACGCGCTGGCGTAAAACAACGAACCGTTTTTGTTTTAGGCGGTGGCAATGGTTGTAATAAGTGATTCGGTGGGAGGGCAAAACCGTCCAAAAAATGGTTGATGAAAATTTCGGTAGAAGCCTTAGTGCCTTTATTATTAGGTATAGATTTATATGTGAAAATTCTAATATTTGCAGATTAGTTTTTTTCTTGCCAACAATATTGCCTCGTAGCCTAAGTCAGGTGGGTCCTTTTTAACATCCACAAAATCCATACATCTCCCTCACCTGCTACGTACATGATCTGGAAAGGTGGAACATTAAAATAAACACAATTTCTAACTTCCTGCCGACTTCGTTCTGTCGAGTCGCGAGGTCGCGCGTTGGACCGTCGGATGGAGATCAGAGGATGGGATCACGCGGGCTCGTGAACGTCGCTATGGCTGGTGGACATAGCGTTTTCTCTATTTTGAATTTGGGGAGTCATGCCGGTAGACATCCCCATTCCTCACATGCGTAGGCTTGTCCGCTCCGCCGCTTTTCCTCCCCGACGATTTCCCTCGTTGGCGGTCGTAAGGGGGTGGAATCTCGGCTGCTCCGCTGTAGATAGGGTGAGCGGAGGCTGCTGCTGGAAGGGGGAGGGCACGGGGCGGGGGCGGTGTACATCTGGACCTGACGGGGAGCTCTGGTGATTCCTCTCAGAGGCAGGCGTCGCGCGGGTGAGCTAGATATGACGGGGAGCTCGACTTCTCCGCCGTAGTGAGGGAGCAAAGGCTTGTCGTAGTAGGGTTTGTGTGCATCTACATCTGGAGCTCGCTGGATTTTCGATCCCTTCCGAGGTAAGCGGTGGAGCTCCATTTTGTTTTCATATTTCAGGGTATTTTTTCGTGGTTGTGTGTTTCTTAGCTCCCATTTGTTGGTTTTGATTTTGTGCCTAGCAGATCTCCTGCAGGGAAGAGACGTCACGGCTGCCTATTTCGATTTGTACAGAGATATTATACCCTCTTTTGCAGCGGACACTGTTCTGGTGAGTTCTCTGCAAGATTTGAGTGTTTGGCTTGAACAATTAGATTAACTTCTGCATGAACAACTAGTTGTAAATTATGCACGAACAACTAGTTGTAATTTCTGCAGGGCGTTGGGAGTGTTGTCTGGTTGATATCGTAGCTAGGAGCTGTTGTTTTTGGTTAGTAGGGGGTGTGTGAGGAATTGCATGGTGGGATTGCCCCCTTTTCCATGTACATTAGAGTTTCCGCAGTAAGTTTAAAGATCAAGATGTCGCCTAATGCGGAAACAAACTATCGTTTAGTTTTCAATCACAAATCCTAATTATGCTAGGCTCAACTAAGTGCACCAACAACTTAAGATAAACAAGATGAGCACAATAGATATATGACAAGTGATAAACAAGATATATATAACTTCAAGCATGAAGGCTATCACAAGGAAGTAAACTCGGGTATAGAAATAACCGAGGCACTCAGAGACGAAGATGTATCCCGATGTTCCCTTCCACAAAGAAAGATAGTCACCGTTGGAGAGGTGCGGGATACCACGAAGGACACCCGTACGCCACGAAGGCTCACCTTCTTCTCCAAGCCCCCACATGAAGCAAGGGCATTTTTCCTTACGGTTAGCTTTTCCTCCACTCCGTAGATGGCAAGCTCCACAACCACTTCACAATCCCCACGAAGGAGAAGACCCGGGCCTCTTCACAAACTTCCACGAAGAGTCACCGCGGTCACAACCACCGAACGGTCTAGGAGGTCACCCTCCAAGAGTAACAAGCACATGAACAAGCACATGGGCTCTCACTCGAACGAATCGAACCGGAGATCTCAAGACTATGCAACAAATGCAAAGCAAGAACACAAGAGGTGCTCAAATCCTTCTCTCTCAAATTCCACCAAAGCAACAAGTGCTAGGGAGGAATAGGAGAGGAAGAACAATGGAGAAGATTAACCAATGACTCCAAGATCTAAATCCCAAGGGGTTCCCCTCACTAAGAAGGGAACTTGATTGGTGAGGACGTGGATCTAGATATCCTCTCTCTTTTCCCTCAAAAGGATGCAAGAATCATAGGAGGGATGGAGAGGAAGCAGCTTTCTTCAAGGTCAACAATGGAGGTGAGAGAGTGTCAAAAAGCTAGGAAAACCATTGGGGAAGATGACCTTTATATAGGTAAAGATATAATCTTCCCGTTACACAGTTTTCGCACTTTCCGGTATCAAATCCGGAAACCGGACCAGAAAAGTGCTACTGGACTCTCTGGAATCGTTCGGTATACACCCGGTATAAAACCGGATTTCAAAACAGGAAAACCACTTATACGGAAAATGTAATATCTTTTGCATATGGAATCCGTTTTCGATGAACTTGGGCTTGTTTTGAACATAACAACAAGCTCTATCACCTCATGCAGAGAAACACCAAATAAAAGCAAATGAGGGTAGAACCAAAAGGGGAGAGTTTAACCTCTCTATAAATGAAGAACCGGTAAAACCTCCGACACAAAAAACGCAACAAGTTTTTCATACGAAATCCGTTTTTGGTAAACTTAAAGTCGTCATGAACATCGCAACAAGTTATAAAGCCTCAACTAGAGAAAAGTGAAATACGAACCAAGAAAGATGTTGTTAAATATGCAATGGTTTGAGCTCTTTACGAACGATGCGAACAAGTTACTAACCCGAGAACCCCTCTTGATAGTACGGCTATCAAACCTATAACCCGGTCTCCCAACAACACCTTGAGACTAGCTAAATAGAAAACCTATCAAGGTTATACCTTTGGCTTGCGCACTCCACTTGAGTTAGATGATGACGATCATGCCCGCCTCAAGATGGAGCAACTTTCTTGACTTCATTTTCTTGGTGAAGACTTGCAAATTTCTCCCCCATACTCCACTATGGGAAAACCTCATTTGGAAATATCTTCCTATGTCCATTACACCAAAATGGACGACAAGATTCAAGCATGTGATCTTCAGGATGCTCATATTGAACTTGCACTTCTCAACCTTGGTGACGATCAACACTTGATGTCATCCTCTCATGGGCTACACAAAATCTTGCTTTTGATGCAAGCCCATGGAATGGTACCTAACCACATACAAAAAACACCAAACGCATATATTATGGGTTAGTTCACAAAGCACAATTAACAATTGCTTACCATTGAAAGAGCATTTCCTCAAAATCTATTTTGGAGCTTGTTGACGACACACCAACAAGACTATGTTATTGTTAAGTAACTGTAGAAATTACAGGGTGAAATCAAGAGTTGAAAAAGGAGAGCGGCCCCTGAAATCCTTGTGTAATTCTGATTTTCAGTTCAGCGGTAGTACCGCTGGACATTGAAAAACCCACTACATACCCTACGGTACCTAGCGGTAGCACTCCGGTAGTACCGCTGGTGCCCTTCGTTTTTTGACGAAGGACACAGCGGTAGTACCGCTGGCATGGCAGTAACGGTAGTACCACTGGGTACCGCTATTGCTGACGAGTGTTTCTACACAGAGACCGCTGGATATCAGTGGCGGTAGTACCGCCGGCTACCGCTGGAGGTACCGCTGGAATTATAAAAACTCTCGGCGTAGGCTACGGTACCAGGCGGTATCGCTCCGGTAGTACCGCTGGTGTTCTTCTCCGTTCATCGGCTAAGGACCCAGCGGTAGTGGCGCTGGTGCAGCGGTAGTACCACTGCCCTGCCACCAGCGGTTGTTCCTCTGGGGCACCGCTGGAGCTGGAGAGGGATTCTGCCTTAGTACCGTTCAGGGGTAGTACCGCTGAGGGATTTTTCAGACACATAACGACTCGATTTCGAGGGGGGGGGGGGGGGGCTATTTAAAGACCCCTTCTTCTCCAAGAGCAGTTGACGATCCTGCTTTCTCTCTCCTCCATTGTTCCTGAGCTTTGAAGCTTTGGATCTCCCTACTCCTCCACCCTAATTCGTTGATCTCTTGGGAAGTGAGGGAGAAGACCTAGATCTAGCTCTCCACCGAAGGAATTAGAATCTCCCCCTCTCTAGCTTGAGGGATCTTGTGCTAGGATTTCCATAGGGAAAACCTAGGGTTCTTGCTACTTGTTCTGGTGTTGATTTGAGATCTTTTGTGGTCAAGACCTTTGTGGTCATGATGGGAGCCCCCAATTAGGTTGTGGTCGTGTGCCCCATCGGTTACTTGGTGTAAGGGATTCGATCTGCGCCCCAAAGGAGTTCTATAGTGGAAGGTGAGCTCGAACCTTTGTGGTTGAGCTCACAAGGAGAAGAAGGTGAGGCCTTTGTGGCGCTGAGTCGACCTTTGTGGTGACTCACACCTCTCCCACGAGACATAGACCCATTTGGGTGGAACTCGGGAATAAATCGCCGTCTCGTGTCTTCCTCTTGGTGACCCCGCTCCTTACTCTCCCTCTACTGCTTTGCTTACTTGTTGTGTTTACTTTCCTTGTTTAGTTGCTTGCTTAGATTGTTTCTTGTTTAGCCCGTAGATTTCATCTAGTTGCACATCTAGAGCATTTACATTCCATCAAGCCAAAAATTGAAAAAATGATTAAAATTTGGTCACCACCTATTCACCCCCCTCTAGGTGGCAAACTTCCTTTCAATTGGCATCAGAGCCAGGTTGACTCTTAAAAGCTTCACCGCTTGAGACTTAACCATGACTAAGGAAGTCGACCCCGAAGAGGCCGCCAAGGAGATGGCGGCGATGCAATCTAAGGGAGCAACTATGGCCGATATCAAATCTTTGGAAACAAAGTTGACATCGTCCATAGAGACTCAATTCCAGAAGATGAATGAGTTGCTCGAGGCACTCATGAAATCCAAGGATCCAAAGAATGCATCGCGCCCAACTCCTCCGACACCTCCGAGTGTATCGGATGATGCGGATCCCGAAATGCTTAAGGGGAAGGAACATTCTAAAGATGGAAAGGGTGATAGTGCTACTTCTTCAAAACCTCATGACTCTTCATCCACCAAGGATGGAGAGCCAACAAGTATGCCAATGTTCCACCTCCCAACCAATACTCTCCCGGCCCATTGATACCTCATCCTCATGTTAATCTTAGGACTGATCCACCCAAAGTTAAAGATCATGCTTTTTCTCAATGGCAATACTTAATGAAGTCTCATGTGTGCAGCTCTTCAATCGAACTTTGGAGGATCATTCAAGTTGGGTACAAGCCGCATGATCTGAGCAACTTGACAAGAAGAGAGGTGGTGGAGGCTCAACTAGATGCCACTGCTCTTTACATGATCCAACAAGCCGTTGGGGCCAAGGACATGCCGCTCATCCAACACCTCACCACCGCCAAGGAGACATGGGATGCACTCTCCGACTTGTTCGTCGGAAGCGAGAGCATGAAGAGGAACCGCGACGATGCCTTGAGCAATGAGACGGAAGGTTTCTACAAGTTGGATGGTGAAGACCAAGAAGAGATGTACTGGAGGTTAATCTCAATTGCCACAAGCTTTCGTGACCTCGGTGCTTCATACATTGATGATGCTTGGATCAAGAGGAAGTATGTGAACGCACTCATGCCATTCGAGCCCACGGACTTGAAGACCTTGCAAGGGAGACACAATTACCACCTCATGACCTCAAATGAGGTGATGCAAGAGATGACCTCCTTCAAGGTTGCCGCGAAGAATGCTCAAGATGCTATGGCAAGAGCCCTTGCAATGCAAAAGGGATTGAACCTTGCTTTGAAGGCTAGCTACGGTTGAAGATGAAGATGATGATGACTTTGGGAGTCCTTCCTCCATGTCCAATGATGCTCTCAAGTGCGCATACAACGAGCATCTTGCTCTTGCGGCTCAAGACTTTTGGGAGAATCCATCAGGGCAAAGGCTCAATATGACAAGAAGTCTCCTCAAGGTGGAAAGAGGGAACCCTCCAAGATTAGAACTTGCTACAATTGCCAAGAGAAATACCACTTTGTCGCCGAGTGCCCCTATGAGAAGAGAGAAGAACATGGTGGAAGACTTGTTCTCGATGACAAGTCAAAGATGCCCATCAAGAAGGCATATATCAAGAAGAATCCTTTCTACAAGAAGAAGGCGCCTTAGTTTGTGGTGATGACTCAAGAGGAGTATCCCACCGATGATGAAGATGAGTCAGAAGAAGAAACTCCAAATGAAGTGGCGGCTATTGCTACTACTTTAATTACTACCTCGACTCCTCAAGCTACTTCATCAACGCCAAGAACTACTTCCTCAACGCCAAGAGCTACTTCTTCCACGTCAAGAACTACACAACTACCTCACCAAGCTCTCTCTTCAAATCTCCCAACGATCTCCCCCAACAAGAGTGTGAGGTGTCTTATGGCCAAGGCATCCGAGGTACCATCATACTCTACTCTCTTGAATGATATGAATGAGCTTGATGATGCCTCTAGCCTCCAAATCAGGGAGGAGCTTGTTGCTTTTGACTCCTTTATGGCTAACTTGCAAGGAGATAGCAAGAAACATGTGGGAGCTCTTATGAGTTGCATTGGCGAGCTCGAGCACCTCGTTGAGGAGAAGGGTAAGATTGAGAGAGAGGATGCTATCACCATAGCACATCTTCAATCCTCTCTCCAAGATGTTGAAGAGTCTCATGCTCGTCTAGAGGAGGAGCTTGAGAACATTGAGGAGTCCCATAACTCCATGCACTCTAAACTTGTTAAAGAACGTGACCTTTACTTTGCTAAGAACAAGGTGGCACAAAAGGACAAGGCCGATTTTGTGGTTGGCCGTGTGAGTCTTATTGAAGACATGGAGAAACTCGTCAATGCCCACGCGGCATTGGAGAGTGAACATGATCTTCTCAAGAAGTCACATGCTTAACTACAAAATCGGCTAACTAACCTTGAAATAGCACCTCTACTCCTATTTATGCTTGTGATCATGCAAATATTGTGAAGGAAAATGCTAGGTTGAAGGATGAGATTGCCAAGGCCTCCACCTCTAAGACCATCCTTCTCAAGGGTAAGAATGCTATTGAGACTCCTATCTATGAGCCTCACTTTCGCAAAGGGAAGGAAGGTCTTGGTTGTGTGCCTCCACTCAAGGTGAACAAGATGAAGGCCATCCCCGCATAAGCAAAGAAGAACAACATTGCGAGTGGGAATGCCACAAGGGGCAAGCCTACTCGTAATGATTTTGTAGGAGACACTAACCCAAACTATGCCCTTTATGTCAATTACTATGGGAATGTTTGTGCTCGCTACATTGGTCCATATGATGGTTTCATTGCTTATTCCATTTGGGTTCCAAAAACTCTTGTTACTAAACTTCAGACACCCATTGCAAAACAATGGGTACCTAAAGTCAATACTTAATCTCTTGTAGGATCTTGCTCCCAGTGGATCTAAATGGATAATCGATAGTGGGTGTACAAGTCATATGACCGGGAGCAAGGAACTTGTCACGGAGATGAGGCCTAATGTTGATCAAGTAACCGTCTCGTTTGGTGACAAGTCAAGGTCTAAGGTAACAAGGTTTGGCAAGGTGGTAGTTGCACCCGATATCACTCTTGTCAATGTTATGCTTGTTGAATCTCTTGGCTATAACTTGATACCGGTTCGTGCCTTAACAAAGTTGGGTCTCTCAACTTTCTTTGAGCCGGACATTGTGGTTCTCTTGTGGAGCAAGTCCCTTCGAGTGGCTTTCGTGGGGTACGTCGAGCATGAGCTTTACGTGGTTGATTTCTCCAGAGTCACCACTACTCATGCGATGTGCCTCTTCGGAAAAGACGACATGGGTTGGTTATGGCATCGCCGACTAGCCCACGTAAACATGAGGACTTTGAAAAGCCTTCACAAAGGGGGCCACATACTTGGACTAAAGGACCATGTTACTTTTTCCAGAGACCGTGTTTGTAGGGCTTGTGTGGAAGGGAAGATGCATGACATTCATCATTCAAGCAAGACCGTCATCTCCTCCACCCGGATATTGGAGCTCCTTCATGTTGATCTATTTGGCCCAATACCGGAGATAAGCCTTGGAGGCAAGAAGTATTGTTTGGTGATCGTGGACGACTACTCGAGGTACACATGGGTATACTTCTTCAAGACCAAGATGGAAACGCAACAAGTCTTCATCGACTTCTCCAAAGAGGTTCAACGACAACATAACCTCCCCATCTTGGTGATTCGAAGTGACAATGGGTCTGAGTTCAAGAACTACACGCTTAACAACTTCCTAAGTGATGAAGGCATTCGTCATCAATATTCCGCTGCATACACTCCGCAAAAAAATGGTGTTGCAGAGAGGAAGAATCGGACTCTCATCGACATGGCAAGATCTATGTTGGCCGAGTTCAAATCTCCAATCAACTTTTGGGCGGAGGCTATCTCTACGGCTTGCCACTCGTCAAATCGCCTCTTTTTCCGCAAAGGCTTGAAAAAGACACCTTATGAGGTTCTCACCGACAACAAGCCCAACATTTCCTACTTCCGAGTCTTCTGTTGTAAGTGCTTCTATCTTATCAAGGGCGTCTGGTTGGGTAAGTTTCATTCCAAGACTCTTGAAGGCATTTTTGTTGGGTACGGCATCGAATCCCACACATATAGGATCTATGATAAAGCCTCACGGATTATCATAGAATCTTGTAGTGTGGAATTCGATGAGAATGACGGCTCCCAAGTGGAGCAATTTGGTATAAGTGATGTAGGTGATGAACAATTCCAAGATGCAATAAGAAGAATGGCAGTGGGCTTCCATCGCCCCGTTGAAGTGCATCAAGGAGTTGATCAAGAAGGAACAAACTCTTCTCATGAAGAGCACACACCATCACAAGAACCTCAAGATGCCGCACCCGAAGCAAATGGTGAATCCTCTCAAGGTCATCCCCACGAACCTCCCCAACAAGAACAACCTCGTCCTCAACAAGAACAAGTTCCACCTCACCAAGATGATCCCCTTCGAGGACCGCTTTAACAAGATCTCCATCCTCAAGAAGAACATGAGTCTCCTACCAAGACGAATGAAGCTAGTACCTCAAATGCAAGTCCTACTCTTGTGCAACACCCCTCTCCCCCCAAGTGAAGAAGCAACTCATGGTGATCAAGGCCAACAAGATGGTCAAGACGAGGACCCAAAAGATCAAGATGATCAAGAGATTGTTTCTACCTCAAGAGAAGCAATTGAAACTCGTCGTCAAGCAAGATTTGGGAAATCATTGGAACTAAGGGCTCTTTTCCTTGACAAGGTCATCAGTGATTTGAGAAGAAAGGTGTCAACATGAAGTCAATTAGCCAACTTTAGCGAGCACCAAGCGCACATCTCCATGGTGGAACCCAGGAAAGTTTTCTATGCTCCTGAAGATCCCGATTGGCTTGAAGCTATGCATGAAGAGCTTAACAACTTCAAGCGCAAGAAGGTATGGAGGCTCGTTGAGGAGCCTAAGGATTGCCGCAACGTTATCGGCACCAAGTGGATCTTTAAGAACAAGGAAGATGAACATGGCATCGTTGTGAGGAACAAGGCGCGGTTGGTGGCTCAAAGCTTCTCTCAAATTGAAGGCATCGACTTTGGAGAAACCTACGTGCCGGTTGCACGCCTCGAGTCGATACGTATTCTTATCGTTTATGCATCGTATCATGGTTTCAAATTGCAACAAATGAACGTAAAAAACGCTTTCCTTAATGGTCCACTTCATGAACTTGTCTATGTTAAGCAACCACCGGGTTTCGGGAGCCTCGACTTTCTGAACCACGTCTATGTATTGGATAAAGCTCTCTATGGCCTTAAACAAGCCCCTAGAGCATGGTATGAACACCTTCGGGAGTTCTTGATGGACCGTGGCTTCAAAGTCGGGGTAATCGATCCCACACTTTTCACAAAGAAAGTAAATGGGGAACTCTTCATATGTCAATTGTATGTTGATTATATTATCTTGGGACAATTGCTTCTGTGCCCTGGTTCTCTCTAGTTTATCTGTTTGTGCCATACCCGCGTAGTTTCTCTGGTCCGTGCCCTGGCTGGCTCGCATATCGCCCAAACGCTCTGTTTCCCTCTGGTCAACCTTCTTTAATCGGTGGGGTCGGCCTGGTGGGGTCGGCCAGGCGCGGCTCGGCCTGACTGGTGGGGTCGGCCTGGGTCCTCAAGTGGGGACAGGAAGTGGGGACAGGAAGGGACGAGTCTGACGCCCAGGTTGGGTATCTCCGCCCCAATTAACATGTCGTTAACACCGAATTAACTGAATTAACACTGAAATAACTGACAATTTGTTGATTAGTACGTCATTGTTTAGTGACAATTCGTTGATTCTAAAGTGGGGACAGGAAGTCCTTGTTTAGTGAGAATTTGTTGATTAGTACGTCGAATTGAAACTGACACTGAAACTCGAATCATTGTTTAGTACGTCGAATTAACACTGAACATGAAATTGAAAATCATTTTGAAACTTAAACTGAAGATTAGGCTTATATTGCGATTATATTAACAATTACAAAAGAAGAGCAGCGCATGCAGCACTGCTACTATGCCGGCGGCGGCCTAATACTACTACTAATATGTAGCAGTGCAACTAATGCACTGCTACTGCTACTACGATGATCTCTGTCCTCGGCCTCGGCTCCTACACGCGCCGCTTCTTGGCCGGCCGTTCGTCGTCGTCGTCAGAGTCGTCGGAGTCGTCGTCGTCATCCTCCTCCTCCTCCTCATCGTCGTCGTCGTCCTCCTCCTCCTCGTCGCCCTTCGTCAGTTCCAGGTCTGAGTCCTCCTCCTCGGACCTGTCGTGATCGTCGTCGCTGGAGTCGGTGTCGGAGTCGTCGGGGTCGGAGCCGCCGCTCTGGTCGTCGTCGGACCCCTCGCCGCCGCCGCCGCCGTCGTGCCCGCCGTCGCCGCCGCTGGTGTGCTCGTGGCCCTCCCACCACGGGAATGGGTTCCCCTCGCCGTCGGAGTCGCTCGGGATGGCATCGTTCTGCCACCAATGATTCACCATTGTTGTTGGAGAGAAGTGGTGGTTGGGGTTTTTTGGACTAGAGAGAAGAGAGAATGGAGAGAAGAGCGAGTGAACCGCAATGCCAATGCGCATTGGGGTTTTTATTAGTGAAGAGATAGTGATGAATTCACTCCCACCGGTGCGTAAATCGATAATCGCTTGGGGCACCGAACAGGCGCATCGCTTCGTTTTCTTGCCAACGCAGTGTAACATGACAACACAATTTACAGATTATATTTGCAATGGTGACATCGAGTGACCGCGCTTCACGTCTAGTCGAACTGACATGCCTGTAAATGTTTACCACGTCATCTGGTGCCCCTAGACGTCTTGAGTACAAGTGTCGAACAGTTGATGCGCGTCCTCGTTCTGGTCAAATTTAATGCAGTTGGAGACGCTGTGAGACATCTACACGTATCAGAAGCATTTTTTGCGAGAACTAACGCGATTAATTTTCTTTTTACGTGCAAATATCCGGACACGAACTGGACGTGAACTACACGTATCGGTGCATCCGTGTCAACACACCAAGCGCAATCTGGACACGAACTGGATGTGAACTGGCACCCACAATGCGCGCTCTGTGTAGTTACGCGTTCTGAACGTGTGTAGACCTTGTTTATAACCTTGAATCCTTTGTAATATTTGTTATTGTACTTTTGTCGAACAACTTAAGTGCGCACTCTGGACGCGCCATGGTGTGCTCCGGACGCGCCACGACGTGCTCTGGGAGCGCACTGGCGCACATTTGGGCGCGAACTAAGCCTAGACCATTCTTAGTCACTTTCTTGAGTATTTTGAAATTACCATGTTGCAATTCCAAAACCACTTCTCTTCAACCTTAGACCTAATCGTTTGAGTTTTGCGATATCACATGAGATACATGCCCTTCTAATTTTGAATATATGTAGACCATGTGTTTCAACTTGAGTCGTTAGTATATGACATATGAAGACTATGTGCGTCGGTTTTTCAATTTTTCGATAATTTTGAATTTATTATGTTATTTCAAATTCGGTCAAACCTAAGTTTGACCAACATTTAAACAAGTTTAAAACATGAAAATGAAAAACTAAGCATGGATCCTTCTTAGACACTCCAAAATGAAGCTTTTGTGAGGTTTTCGAAAATTTCATGTTGCAATTCCAAAACCACTTCTCTCCAACCTTAGACCTCATAGTTTGAGTTATGCAATATCACATGAGATCCATGCCCTTCTCCTTTTGAATGTATGTAGACCATGTTTTTCAACTTGTGATAAGGGGTGGCCCGATCTTCTCAGTGAGCCGATGGTGGATTGGATGGATGATGTAGATAACTCGCGGATGCTCTCGAACTCTCCGGCTGTTCCCCCGTTGCCAATGCAACAGCTCTTCAACCCAACAGATATTCGCAACACCTCACGCTAGTGCAACGCAGCCGCCGACCACGAAGCGGTTTTGCAATCTGCCAATTCCCAGTGGAACGACAGATCACACTCAAACTTTGGTAGCAATGACCTCTCGATCGCAACAAAGGAGAGGGGTGAATTCCTGATCGCAGCAAAGAGGAATTCTGATAGATGAATGCTTTAGCAGTTCGATCTAGGGTTTTGTCTTAAACGTGGTCTAACCTCTCAACTCGCAGGTTGGAGGTATATAAAGGCTAGGGGGATGCGCCCCACAACCAGCCGACCTAGTTCGGTTGCAACCCCAATTCGGGTGCAACCTGACCTGATACAAACCGACCCATGGTGGGTTCGGCCTAACATGGCACGCAGGCCTCATGTATAACACCTTAGACTAATATCTCCTACGTCATGTCCTGGTGCGCCACTTGATCCCTATAACGTGCAACGAGTGATTTCCTTCATTGCCTTGGTGCGCCGGCCTCCCTCTCCTCCCTCGCGCACTTGCTGATATTGGAAATCAGTGCATGTTCTTCTCCTTGCTGTAGCTCGTCTCCTCCAATGCTTGCGCCATCTCCCCCTCCAATGCTTGTGTTATCAACAAACCTGATCATACACAAGTGCAAGGATTTAGGCAGTATAAAGTTCTCATAGTCACAAACATTATATTCAACTAAGAGTGAGTTCACCTGTTGCTCTAGTAACTTGGTTCGAGCTCTTGTCATTGGTCCAATCCTCACATCATTAGCTTTGTCTTGTACAGCAACATTATCAATAGGAGAAGATGGTAAAGGACTAGGGATGTCCTCATCATCCTCCCCCCCTTCAAAAGGCGTCGACCTCGACGCGTCAAGGTCTTCTCCAGCAAATGGCGTCAAATCAGCAACATTAAATGTATTGCTCACACCAAACTCAGATGTAGGAAGATCTATCTTGTATGCATTATCATTTATCTTGGCAAGGACCTTGAAAGGACCATCACCACGTGGCATCAATTTAGACTTGCGCTGAACAGGAAATCTGTCCTTGCGAAAGTGCACCCAAACCATGTCGCCGGGCTGAAAAATCACCTCCTTTCTTTTCTTGTTAACACGATCAGCATTGTACTTGCCTTTCTTCTCGATAGCCTCTTTAGTCTTCTCATGTATCTTCCTCACAAAATCTGCTCGCTTCGATGCATCCATGTTGACACGTTCTTGAATTGGAAGCGGCAGCAAATCAAGCGGTGTAATGGGTTTAAAACCATACACCACCTCAAACGGACACAATTGCGTGGTGGAGTGTACAGCCCTGTTATATGCAAACTCCACATGCGGCAAACACTCTTCCCACACACGCAGATTTTTCTTGATCATTGTCCGCAGCAACGCCGAAAGTGTGCGGTTCACCACCTCCGTTTGGCCATCAGTTTGGGGATGACAAGTTGTACTAAACAGCAGCTTCGTCCCCAGCTTTCCCCAAAGTGTCTTCCAGAAGTAGCTCATGAACTTCACATCACGGTCAGAAACAATCGTCTTTGGTACTCCATGTATGCGCACGATGTCCCTGAAAAACAGATTAGCAATATGCGACGCATCGTCGCTTTTGTGGCAGGCAATAAAATGGGCCATCTTAGAAAAACGATCCACTACCACAAAAATAGAATCATGTCCTCTACTGGTCCTAGGCAATCCTAACACAAAATCCATGCTTATATCTTCCCATGGTGTAGTAGGAGCAGGAAGAGGGGTATACAAACCGTGGGGCTTAAGTTTGGACTTAGCCTTGTTGCACGTGATGCAACGCTTCACAAACCTGTCCACATCCCGCCTCATGCGTGGCCAATAGAAGTGATCAGCCAACATCAACAACGTCTTCTCACGTCCAAAGTGACCCATCAAGCCGCCTCCATGTGATTCCTGCCACAAGAGCAAACGCACGGACGACTCGGGTACACATAACTTGTTAGCTCGAAACAAATATCCATCATGCATATGGTATTTTTCCCACGCCTTCACATCAGAACAGTTAGCAAAGGCAGCGGCAAAATCAGTATCGGAAGCATATAAATCACGCAAACTCTCTAAACCCGGAACTTGAATATCAAGATGTGTCAAAAGCATGTTTTTCCGAGAGAGTGCATCAGCAACAACGTTTTCTTTGCCCTTCTTATACTTAATAATGTATGGAAAAGATTCAATGAATTCCATCCATTTAGCATGACGTTTATTAAGATTAGTTTGGCACTTTAAAAATTTCAAAGCCTCATGATCAGAATGTATGATAAACTCTTTTGGCCACAAATAATGTTGCCAAACCTCAAGAGCACGAACAAGAGCATACAATTCTTTATCATAAACAGGATAGTTCAATTGTGCACCATGTAATTTTTCAGAAAAATATGCAACCGGTTTTCCCTCTTGCATTAACACACCTCCTATTCCAATGCCACTAGCATCACATTCAATATAAAATTGCTTATTGAAATCAGGAAGCATAAGCAAAGGTGCAGAAATCAAACAACGTTTCAATTCATCAAATGCAGCATCTTGGGCAGCGCCCCAAACAAAAGGGACACCTTTCTTAGTAAGATCATTCAAAGCTGCAGCAATAGTACTAAAGTCTCTCACGAAACGTCTATAAAATCCAGCAAGACCAAGAAAGCTTCGTAATTGACTTAGGTTCATGGGAGTAGGCCAATTTTTAATTGCTTCAATTTTAGAGTCATCTACCTCAACCCCATGCTTAGAAACAACAAATCCCAGAAATATTACCCTATCTTTGCAAAACGTGCATTTCTCAAGATTACCTTAGAGCTTATTAGCACGCAGCACATGCAAAACTTGGCGAATATGATCAATATGTTCAGTTTCGTTGTGGCTATAAATTAATATGTCATCAAAATACACAACCACAAACTTTCCAATGAAATGCCTCAAAACATGATTCATTAATCTCATGAAAGTACTAGGTGCATTAGTTAAACCAAAAGGCATCACTAACCACTCATATAGACCGAATTTAGTTTTAAAGGCTGTTTTCCACTCATCTCCTTCTTTCATCCTAATTTGATGATAACCACTACGCAAATCAATCTTAGAGAAAATAGCAGCACCACTTAATTCATCTAGCATGTCATCCAACCGTGGAATAGGGTGACGATAACGAATAGTGATGTTATTAATTGCTCTACAATCTACACACATGCGCCATGTACCATCTTTCTTAGGGACTAAAATAACAGGAACAGCACAAGGACTTAAGCTCACACGAATATACCCTTTGTCCAGAAGTTCTTGTACTTGTCGCTGAATTTCCTTCGTCTCCTCAGGATTGGTACGGTAAGGGGCTCGGTTGGGCAAAGAGGCTCCTGGAATCAAATCAATTTGATGTTCTATGCCTCTCAACGGTGGCAAACCAGCCGGTACCGCGTCGGGAAAAACGTCCTCGAAATCCTGCAACACATTAGCAACACCAAGAGAAATAGGGGTCATGTCATTAGAAACAAGAATTTCGCCCTTGCACATAAGTACAAGAGGTACTAGAGTAGGATCCTCACGAAACTCTTGCAAATCAGATTTAGTGGCTAACATGACTAGCTTATTCTCTCCCTCACTTTTCTTTTTACCACTCGAATTTGGCTTGTGGCTCTCACTCACCGAAGGTGGAGTCTCTCTCCTATCTAATCTCTCACGCTCATCCTCACGGTGAACCTCAACTTTTTGACGAGATTGATTGACCACAGCTTGCGGTGTCATAGGCCTCAACATGATCTCCTTTCCTTGCCAATTGAGCTGATATGTGTTGGCCCTACCATTGTGTCGGACATCTCTATCAAATTGCCATGGGCGACCCAACAATAAATGGCACACCGTCATAGGGACAACATCGCACTCCACGGTGTCCTTATAAGGTCCAATCTGAAATTCCACACGCACCATATGGTTGATCTTCATCTCCCCACTATCACTCAACCACTGAATAAAATAAGGATTAGGATGTGGCAAGTATTTCAGATTCAGTTTTTGACAAAGCTCTTTACTAGCCAAATTGCGGCAACTGCCACCATCAATTATCACTTTGCACGCCTTGCCATTACCAAGTGCAGCCATGGTTTGAAACAGGTTGCAGCGCTGCTCCATGGGACTTGGCGTAACGCTCAATGCTCGCTGCGTACAAACAATAGTGGGCAAATGAGCAGCATCAGCATATATAATACCGCTGTCCTCTTCCTCCACAAGATCAGCCGCATGGTCCACCTCATCACCACTCTCATACTCACCAGTTTCTTCATTGACTAACATAACTTTTCTATTGGGGCAATCTCGCTTGAAATGACCCTTGCCTCCGCACGTATGGCAGTTCATATCACGTGTACGGGCTGTAGAATTCGAAGAACCGGTACCACTTGCTGTAGGTGGCGGTGGAGGCTTGTGAGAAGGTGCAGCCGAAATTGGCTTTGTAGGTGCAGCTCCACGAGAACTTGGTGCAACACTAGATTGCACAATACTAGGTGTAGCACGTGAGGAAAAACTGCCCCTTCCAAAGGAAGAACGAGACAAATATTTGGCATCTTCGGCCACTTGTAACTCAGCTTCACGTGCTTGATGCAATAAATCCTCTATATCAGCATATTGATAATGACGTACAATTCTCTTGACATTAAAGTTCAAACCTGACAAGAAACGCTGCATGGTTTGTTCAGAGTCTTCTCTCACTTTAGCACGCTGCATTATCAACTCCATCTCCTTGTAATATTCATCCACGGAGGACGTACCTTGCTTCAGATTTTGCAACTTGTCATACAAGGAACGCCTATAGTTACGAGGAACAAAACGATGTTGCATCTCTTCCTTCATCTCGCGCCACGAACGAATAGGCAAGTCATTAGCTTCACGCCTTGCATTAACAAGACCATGCCACCAAAGCAAAGCATAACCATCAAACTCAGAAGATGCAAGCTTGATCTTTCTATCTTCCGTATAATCATGCAAACGCCATAATTGTTCCATCTTCAACTCCCAATTAATATATTCTTCCACATCAATAGAGCCCTCGAATTTGGGAATGCTGAATTTTGGTTTACCCAAACCGTCATCATCACGAATGGCTGCATGACCAACATTATCAAACATACGACGAGCACGACCAATAGGTGCACCACCACGCCCCGGATGTGCAGCACCGCGGCCGTCTCCTCGGCCAACATGAGCAGGAATAGCGTGGCCATTAACGTCCTCATCAGCATCAACATACGCACCAAATGGGTCGTCATGTTCGGCCTGAACACTGGCATCGTCTGCTGGCTGTCCATGACGTTGTGTGATTGCCTCCATGGCTCGAGTCATAGCATCCATGGACCGCTGAATAGTCCCCAATGACTGCTGTACAGTAGCAACCCTGGCATCGGTGGCCGCCAAACCAGTGTGCAACCTCTCAGATTCAGCCCCGAACTGACGCGAAAGATGATCACGTAGGGCCTCATACTCCCGCCAATTAACCGAAGCATTATCCTCCTTCTTTTGCTGCACCACACTTGCGGTCTCATCACCTGACGACATGATTAGTGTGCACAAGAATATCTATATATATATATGTGGGAACTCTCAACTCACTCAAAAACCGAAAGAATTTGTGGATCTTACCGTTCCAAAGTGAATTAGCAAAGCTTACCAACGTGTAATAGGAGCACGTGCACTGGTGTGATGAAGCGAATATTATGGGTGTCAAAGTGTCACACAACAAAACAGGGTATATTGGTGGAGCTTGGTTGGGAGACCTATCAACACCAACTACAAATCCTATTTGCTGTTCGTGTGAAACTCGAAAACACAGGAAACACACACGTGTAGAATAATGTGGCAAAGCAACTATAGGGATGAGCACAAATATGTAAAGATATGTCCGGAGTATAGCTCGTGTTGCAATGCACGGGAAGGACACTAGCAAGTTGCTCAAATAAACTCAGGCACAAGATTGCTCAACAATGAGTAGTGTCACAAAAGATACTATGCACTTTGGCCTTTTTCCTTGCTCTTATTTTTTTTTTTTCCGATGAATTTTTCAATTTTCTATGGCCAGCACTTTAAGATACACAAGACACACAATAATGAGCAGCCTGGGAGCACAAAACGTTAGCTAGTCCTGTATGGGTAAGCTCCTAACACTGCTGTAGAAAGGCTGTGTCTACGGTTTTTGCAGAAAAGTGGCAAAAAGAAATACTTCCCGACGTTTTTTGGGAATTCTGAGACGTCGAAAAGCCGTAAACAGACGCGGTTAGTTTGGCTGCCTTCGCTTCGGTCTCCTCTACAAAACGAGCTAAAAATCGTCCAAATCGGAGGTCGTATGCAAAAGTTATGCCCGGTTGAATTTTCTGCCGGAAACCGTCCACGACACGGACTCGGAAACGGAAAACGGAAGGAAAACAGCGACGTACGTCGATGGAAACTGCTGATTCTGACCCGAACTCGGAAACAACCGAAACCTCTTCTCTTTTTTTTTTGATTTTTTGACAATGACTCCGAATCCAACACAACTAAGTACGGAAAGTAACAACTCCAAACCTAAACAAACTCTACGACACAAACGGAAAAAAGGAAACGCAAAAGATCTACACGAACAGCAACTAGAACAGGCAATCGGTGCTATCTAGTCTATGGCGATGTCTAAACCCTAATTTTTTTTTTTGTGGCTTTTTCTGGATAGGACGAAAACAGTAAATCTACGGGATGGATATGTGGATGCTCACCGAGTAAAACGCTGGAAATCTGATACCAAGATGATAAGGGGTGGCCCGATCTTCTCAGTGAGCCGATGGTGGATTGGATGGATGATGTAGATAACTCGCGGATGCTCTCGAACTCTCCGGCTGTTCCCCCGTTGCCAATGCAACAGCTCTTCAACCCAACGGATATTCGCAACACCTCACGCTAGTGCAACGCAGCCGCCGACCACGGAGCGGTTTTGCAATCTGCCAATTCCCAGTGGAACGACAGATCACACTCAAACTTTGGTAGCAATGACCTCTCGATCGCAACAAAGGAGAGGGGTGAATTCCTGATCGCAGCAAAGAGGAATTCTGATAGATGAATGCTTTAGCAGTTCGATCTAGGGTTTTGTCTTAAACGTGGTCTAACCTCTCAACTCGCAGGTTGGAGGTATATAAAGGCTAGGGGGATGCGCCCCACAACCAGCCGACCTAGTTCGGTTGCAACCCCAATTCGGGTGCAACCTGACCTGATACAAACCGACCCATGGTGGGTTCGGCCTAACATGGCACGCAGGCCTCATGTATAACACCTTAGACTAATATCTCCTACGTCATGTCCTGGTGCGCCACTTGATCCCTATAACGTGCAACGAGTGATTTCCTTCATTGCCTTGGTGCGCCGGCCTCCCTCTCCTCCCTCGCGCACTTGCTGATATTGGAAATCAGTGCATGTTCTTCTCCTTGCTGTAGCTCGTCTCCTCCAATGCTTGCGCCATCTCCCCCTCCAATGCTTGTGTTATCAACAAACCTGATCATACACAAGTGCAAGGATTTAGGCAGTATAAAGTTCTCATAGTCACAAACATTATATTCAACTAAGAGTGAGTTCACCTGTTGCTCTAGTAACTTGGTTCGAGCTCTTGTCATTGGTCCAATCCTCACATCATTAGCTTTGTCTTGTACAGCAACATTATCAATAGGAGAAGATGGTAAAGGACTAGGGATGTCCTCATCAACTTGAGTCGTTAGTATTACATAAGATGACTATGTGCACAGGATTTTCCTTTTTTATTTTTTTTTTGAATATTTTAAGCTCATTTCAAATGTCGGTCAAACTGCAGCCGTCCGATTTCCTCTAGAAGGAATCTGCACGCAGACTCGGGGTGATCCGCGAGAAGCTCATTCCGCGATCTGATTGGATGCGCGCGTAGGACAAGGGCTGTACACCCGCTGACGAGTGGACCACGGCGGACCAACGGGGATTTTGGCTCGCCCACCCCCATTTCCCTCAGTGACACAAAATGGGTATTTTGGCACACCAAATGCGGATTTTGGCTGTTACTCGTCATCGTAACTTAAATGAGGATTTTGGCAAACCAAATGGGGATAGCCATGAGCTTGCTCAAATCTAGCTTGAATCCATATAAATTTTCAAATGAGTTTGGACTCGCTGAAAAATGTGTTTCAAATGAGCTCCAAAGGTAGGGTAAAAGGCCCCATTTCTAAGCAAAAATGGTGGACTCGCTGAAAAATGTGTTTCAAATGAGCTCCAAAGGTAGGGTCAACGGTCCCATTTCTAAGCAAAAATGGTGCACTCACTGAAAAATGTGTTTCAAATGAGCTCCAAAGGTAGGGTAAACGGCCCTATTTCTAAGCAAAATTTGCAAACTGAAGTGGATTTACACACACAATTGGAAACGTCAAGCACAAGGCCATTGCCAAATTTCATGGTAGTACAAAATGGACTTGCCCTTGCCAAATTATAAAATAGATCAACAACTAATAACTAAATTGGCACTTGCCCTTAATAAAGCAACTAATAACTAAAATGGACTACCACTCGTCCTCGTCATTGGAAACCTCCACCGACTCGGCCTTGCCCTTGGAATCGACCTCTTCTGGGCGTTGCTGTTCGACGCCGACCACATGTCCTCCTTCTTCCCCTTGCTCTCCGAGTAGATATTGAGCCGTTGCTGCTCGGCGGCGGAATGCTTGGCCAGGTCCATGGCTTTCTTGTCGGCCATGGCCCAGGCCAAACCCGGGTCCAGGACCTCCGTGACCTCCTCCTTCCAGGCCATGGTCAAGTCCATACCCTGGTCGTCTTCGTCGTCCTCGTCGGACAGATCGAGAAGGGAATGGGATCGGGAGCAATGGCCCTGCCCCTGCCCCTTGGAGACTCCCCGTCCCATGTCGTTTCCCTCGCTCGCCTCCTGCTCAAACTTGGAGGAGTACGCGCACGCCCACGTCCACGCCCACTCCCCATGCCGCTTCCCTCGCTCGCATCAAGAAACCAAGGATAGGGGACGTGGCGGCGGCGGCGGTTGGAGCTGGGAGTGGAGCTGCCATCACCACGAGGCATGGAGAGATACGGGACTAGGCGAAGGTGTCTAGAAGAGGAAAAGGGGATTTGTGAGCGCAATGGGCAAGAAGATGGCTCCTTTTAATGTTAGGAGCGGTTTGGACGGTGTCGCGGTCTAGACAGCGGTAATGGCGACCGGGCATTGATTCGGCTCCAGACTGCTCATCTTGCAGCAGGATAGAGTAGGCAAGAGAGACGCGAGGACGGCAGAGCAGATGTGCGTCCGGTTCGGCAGTGTAGGCGGCGAGGCAGCTTTTTGCCGGCCAGGGGGGCACGCCATTGAAGGCGCGGCGAGCACAGCTGGAACGGCATGGACGCGCACGTACGGCCGCATGCATGCAAGTGGGACGGGGTGCATGCACTTCGCTGGGCCCACATCTAAGGTCAAAGGGACGACCCCACTAGCCGACCCCAGGAAATCCCAACCGAGCCGCGCCAGGCCGACCCCACCAGTCAGGCCAAGTGACGGTTGACCAGAGGGCAACGGAGCGTTTGGCCGATTTGCGAGCCAGCCAGGGCACAGACGAGAGAAACTACGCGAGTATGGCACAGACGGATAAACTAGAGAGAACCAGGGCACAGAAGCAATTGTCCCTATTATCTTCGGTTCTACTAACCAATCTTTTAATGAAGAGTTCTCCAAGCTAATGACCGACAAGTTCGAGATGTCGATGATGGGTGAACTTAGGTTCTTTCTCGGTTTTGAAATCAAGCAATTGAGAGAAGGGACATTCATTTGCCAAGCCGAGTACATTCAAGATATGCTCAAGAGGTTCAAGTTCCTCGACCTCAATGGCGCCGCTACTCCTATGCAAACCAAGTGTCATCTCGAGCTCAATCCAAATGGTAAAGAGGTTGACCAAAAGGTATATCGATGTATGATTGGATTTCTCCTCTACCTTTGTGCATCTAGGCCGGATATAGTGTTAAGCGTAGGAGTGTGTGCACGTTACCAAGCCGCGCCTAAGGAAAGTCACTTGGTGGCTATCAAGAGAATCTTTCGGTATTTGGTTCATACTCCAAGTTATGGGTTGTGGTACCCCAAGGATGGCACAATGTAACTTTGCAGGTACACCGACTCCGATTGGGCGGACGACAAGGATGATAGGAAGTCGACCTCGGGGACATGCCAATTTATTGGTAGGTCCTTGGTGAGTTGGTCCTCCAAGAAGTAAACTTGCATCTCTCTCTCCACCGCCGATGCCGAGTACGTCACCGCCGCAAGTGGTTGCACACAACTCCTTTGGATGCGGCAAACTTTAAAGGATTACGAAGTCCATTTGGTCAAAGTGCCGCTCCATTGTGATAATGAGAGTGACATCAAGATCGCCTACAATCCGGTGCAACACTCAAGGACCAAGAATATTGAGATCTACCACCACTTCATCCTCGACCACGTGGCAAGAGGAGACATCGAGGTCTCCTATGTTGGGATGAAGGATGGCGGACATCTTCAAGAAGCCCCTTGACGAAGCCCGGTTTTGTTACTTGAGGAATGAATTCAATATCGTGGATTCTCGGACTTTGGCTTGATAATCATGCACACTCACCTAGGTTTCTAACGCTATATTTGGTTTAGGTGTAGGCATGGACATAGGGGGAGTGTTTTCCTTAAACATTGGATCTTTCCTCCCCCCATTATGCATAAATTGATAAATCATTTGTTCTCTCGACTTCATTCATAATTTGTGAGCCTAAATGATGAGAAGTAGCTATGGACCCAAGATACATCTTCGCGGTGCCATGCTACAACCTCATACACAGTGGCCTCGGCCACCACCTCTTCCGAGTGAAGAGTTGGGTCTTATTTGACATTTTCTTGGATTTCATTTGCATCTTTTGGCTTTATGGAACTTGCACTCAACTTGGTCTTTCTTGTGGTTTTAATTGGTTTTTGCAAGTTGAGTGTGAAACTGCATTCTCTGTTTCAAACTCTTACCTAAGCCCAAAATCTCATCTCAAAAACCATCTCTCTAAGTTGCATTTTCATTTGACCTTCTCGGCGTTTAGTTTTGACCATGCTACCCGGTACTACCGCTGGTCCAGCGGTACTACGGCTACCTGAAACCTTGATTCAGGCAGCCGTAGTACCATTTTGTAACAAAGTAGTTACCAGGCAGCGGTACTACCGCTACCACACGGGTACTACCGCTTCTTCCCTGGAGCGGTAGTACCCCCGCGGTACCGGTAAGTACCAGCTGGCGGTACTACCGCTGGGCCAGCGGTACTACCACTGAGGGATTTTTCCTGCGGGGTTAAGTAGGGCGTGGAGGGGGAAGTTCATCACTTTTACCCTCTCCACACCCGACCCCCACTCGAAAATCACCCCAGCCGCCACAAGGTCAACCCTCACCGCTGGGAGAGCTACTCACCGGCATTGGACGACCCCTCCCCGCCCTTGAGAAGCTCGAGGACCATCCCCTCCCTCCCCTTCTCCATCATGAGTTCCATGAACTTTTCTTCTCTTTCTCAACTTAGTAGATTCGTTGAGATTCGTTGGAGATTGCGTTTTTTCGAGACTCTAGTTGGTAGAAGTGGCAGGGATACATTGGTACTCGGTTTAGAATCAATTGTGCAAAGTTTGGTTGGACGAATCCATAGATCGGGTCGATTTAATGTTTGAAACCATCAGATCTGAAACTGGCGGTACTACCGCTGGCGCAACGGTACTACTGCTCAGCGGTACTACCGCCAGCTGGGATTTTTCCAGAAACTGTGCTTTGTTGATTCTTTTCCCTTTGGTCTTATGAAATGCAATTCTTATCCCCATGCTACCTCTCTCTGCTATCTTAGGTCCGAGCAGGGGGCAAGTGGAAGTAACACCAAGCGTACGGCTAAGCGGTCGAAAAAGGCTCCTATGGTTCAACAAGAGATAGAAGAAGAAAGCAGCGAAGAAGTCTTGCCTACTCGCCGCCAACGTTCCAATGCGGCCAAGGCCAAGGCAAGGATGAAGACAACTCCAAGTGCACCTCCTCCTCGTTTGATCAATGCAATGTCCTCTAGAGATTTTGTGAGGCGAAGGAGGGAGAATCCTTATGCTACTCCCAAGAACCGCAACTACACCAACATAGAGTTTCACAACCAGTTTCAAGAAAGGATTTTCCTTGAAGTTCTTCCAAAATTCAAGTACAAAGTGGTGGGGCAGTTTTGCATTTGTACGGAGTACATGGAGAAGCACCCGGAGTATTTTGGTGGAGCTATTGAGATTTGCAAGGAGTTTGGAATCTTTGACTATATTGGGCTGCAAGAGGACTATAGTGAGGAGCTCGTGACTCAATTCTATGCCACGGTTCACTTATTTGATGATGAGCCAAGAAGGATTAAGTGGATGTCTAAGAGTATTGTGCTTGATGCCACTTGGGAAGAGTTTGCCACCATACTTAACATGCAAGAGATTGGGTTTGTATTGAGCAACATCACCTCTGAGCAATTCTTTCGCATTGACTACACTCGCAATGCTATGAAGCCTGATGAGCTTTTTGATCTCTACATCCAAGGAAGGGCTATGGTTGGTAAGCAAAAGAATTTGCTTAGGGAGTGGGACATCATACATGGGACCTTTCGCAACACAGTTGCTCCTCAAGCTGGCAACTTTGATGAGATTCACGGGATGCTCATTAACATCATGCATGAGTGTTACTATATGGTTGGCCAAGGAAAGAAGTTGGACATAATGGAAGTTATTTGGCATGAGATGTACTCCGTTGTGATGAAGAAGAGGGCTCCGGTTTTTGGTACTTTAATCATGAAGCTCATTAAGAACACTTGGTTGAGCAAAGGTTTGGACATTGCCGGCTTGGACACTCAAGAAGGTCTCACTACACACCGTGTCAAGGAGCTTTTGATCAAGAAACATCTCCCACCACTCATTCCCAATGATGGTGAAGAAGAAGAAACCTCCGATGATGAAGATCAACACCCCTTGTTTGAACTCCCTCGCCGCCAAGAGGAAGCACAAGACAGAGGTTTCAAGAAGTGGATTTCAAATGCTCTCAACCTAGTCTTTTCCCGCCATGATGGTAGTGACCGTAGGGTCTACAATGCCCATGTGAGGAGCAAGAAGGAGCGCCAACTCACTCCTGAACGCTTTGAGAAATTGTGTGTGCCAGTTGTGGCGGATTGGAGGACAACATCACCACCTCTAAAGAATGGATGAAGCCCCATCGCGCTTGGTTTGACCCCGATCTTCAAGATGTTGCCTCCACCTCATTTGTGGCACACCACCGGAGGAGGCCCTCACGGCAATGATGATGATGATGATGATGGTGAAGAGCATGACAGTGATGATGATGACATGGATGAAGATGATCCCGCCTCCGCCGAAAGCTCGGATGTGTAACTTCCACTTGGAACGTTAAAGTTTCCTCTCCTTTTTGGTATCTTGACCAAAGGGGGAGAAGTGTCTAGGTTCACGGGTATTTGCAAGGGTTGGGGCACAAGTTTGGTTTTCATTTGGATATTTTAACTTGTGCTCCTTGTTTCGTTTTTATTCGTTAGTTCGTCAAACTCATGGGGTAAGACATGTGTGATGAACTTTAAGTTCGTGCACTTTAATTTTGTGCAAGACTATGTGTTGTAATATCTATTTCGGATTATCTCTACCCTAATATATTGTGCAAGTCTTATGTTATTGCTATTAATTGTTATTTGAGACTTGCTCGGTTTTCAAAAACGAGGGGGAGTGTTGATCCTAATGAATATGCATTTTGCATTCAAAAGCAAATTTTAAATGATGCATATTGTTAGGGGGAGCCCGTCTCATTTTTGTGAACCATTTGTGGGTGTGTTGTCATCAATCTCCAAAAAGGGGGAGATTGAAAGTGCATTTCCTCTAAATCTATTTTGTAGCTTGTTGACAACACACCAACATGACTAATGTTATTGTTAAGTAACTGCAGAAATTACATGGTGAAATCAAGAGTTGAAAAAGGAGAGAGGCCCCTGAAATCCTTGTGTAATTCTGTTTTTCAGTTCAGCGGTAGTACCGCTGGACATTGAAAAACCCACTGCATACCCTACAGTACCTAGCGGTAGCACTCCGGTAGTACCGCTGGTGCCCTTCGTTTTTCGACGAAGGACACAGCGGTAGTACTGCTGGCCTGGCAGCAATGGTAGTACCACTGGGTACCGCTATTGCCGACGAGTGTTTCTACACAGAGACCGCTGGATATCAGTGGCGGTAGTACCGTAGCCAGAGGTACCGCTGGAATTAAGAAAACTCTCGGCACAGGCTACGGTACCAGGCGGTATCGCTCCGGTAGTACCGCTGGTGTTCTTCTCCGTTCATCGGCTAAGGACCCAGCGGTAGTACCGCTTGTGCAGCGGTAATACCGCTGCCCTGGCACCAACGGTTGTTCCTCTAGGGCACCGCTAGAGTTGGAGAGGGATTCTGCCTTAGTACCGTTCAGGGGTAGTACCGCTGAGGGATTTTTCAGACACATAACGGCTCGATTTCGGGGGGGGGGGGGGGGGGGGGCTATTTAAAGACCCCTTCTTCTCCAAGAGCAGTTGACGATTCTGCTTTCTCTCTCCTCCATTGTTGCTGAGCTTTGAAGCTTTGGATCTCCCTACTCCTCCACCCAAATTCGTTGATCTCTTGGTAAGTGAGGGAGAAGACCTAGATCTAGCTCTCCACTGAAGGAATTAGAATCTCCCCCTCTCTAGCTTGAGGGATCTTGTGCTAGGGTCCTAGGGTTCTTGCTACTTGTTCTTGTGTTGATTTGAGACCTTTTGTGGTCAAGACCTTTGTGGTCATGATGGGAGCCCCCAATTAGGTTGTGGGTGTGTGCCCCATCGGTTACTTGGTGTAAGGGATTCTATCTCCGCCCCAAAGGAGTTCTATAGTGGAAGATGAGCTCGAACCTTTGTGGTTGAGCTCACAAGGAGAAGAAGGTGAGGCCTCTGTGGCTGATAACCCACAAGTATAGGGGATCGCAACAGTCTTCGAGGGAAGTAAAACCCAAATTTATCGATTCGACACGAGGGGAGACAAAGAATACTTATAAGCCTTAACAGCGGAGTTGTCAATTCAGCTGCACCTGGAAAAGCACTAGTAACAGGGGTGATGTGAAAGCAACAGTAATATGAGAGCAATAGTAACAGTAACACAGAGGCAATGGCACCAGAAAATATTCAAGTGCGTAGTTGACTGTAGAGCAATGATGATGACAGAAGGACCGGGGTTCCCAGCTATCTACACTAGTGGTAACTCTCCAAGAACAAGTGTTAGGTGAACAAATTACAGTTGGGCAATTGACAATTGTAAGGGCATGACAATGCATGCTAAGATAGAATATCCAGTCTATTAATCATGTAGGCATGTTTTCCATATATAGTCATACGTGCTCGCAATGAGAAACTTGCATAACATCTTTTGTCCTACCAGCCCGTTTGCAGCGGGGCCTCAAGGAAAACTACTGGTAATTAAGGTACACCTTTTAATAGAGCACCAGAGCAAAGCAGTAACACTTGGTGAAAACATGTGATCCTCATATCAAAGCCATCCCCTCCAGTTGTCCCAATTTCTGTCACTTTGGGGCCTCGGGTTCAGGACAAAGACATGTGCAAACAACTTGTAGATACAATCTAAGCAACAATTATAGAGCTTAAATCTAAGATCATGCCACTCGTGCACTAGTGACAAGCATTAAACACAACAAGATTGCAGCAACAATAACTTCACAAACTTTAATGGATAGTGTCATGGGATCGTCACAACAGATGTTACCCGGAGGTAACTTGAAGATAAGGGGCAAGGCGACTCTGGTGTTCGGGAGATTGTCTAGTTCTGCGGGGAGAAGATGTTTTTTACCCAAGTTCGGGTCCCCTCGGTGGAGGATCCCTACGTCTTGCTATAAGTCACTGATATGATAATAGGTTACATGGTGCGCCAATGGCGATCGCCAGGTTTAGATGACTCCGGCGTGGGAGCTCTCTCTTGGGAGCTCTCTCTATTTTGTCTATCTTACTTGTCCTATGGCTTATCGTCGCCTCTCTTAACTTGTCTCTCTATGACCTAGGAGCCCGCTTATAAAGATATCCGGGTCTCCTGGTTTACATGGTAAGACTACTGGAGTTCTACTCTAACTCGTCTTGTCTTTCGTATCCTCCAAGTCTTGGACTCCGTGATGCATACTGCCTCCGGGTCTTCTAGAGCCTTCCTTACTTAGGCCGGGTTACCGACAAGCTCTCCGGCCCATCATTGAAACCTGACCATGCTTCCCTCTTCATGGGCCTACCGGGTTATGATCCCCCCAACAGTAGCCCCCAGGATAACTTGGACATCAGACTTGGCTTGCTTCACCCTTCACTCTTGGGCATAGTCTAGGGGAAGCCGTCACTTCTTTTGTCCGGGTTATCATCTGAAAAAACTATAACGATCATCACGCAAGCAGGCTTTCGGGTATCAATTTGGCCGGCTCTTGCTGGCGGCCCGTTCATAACCTGGCCATCGCTTTGCGATTTTCATCTCTAGGACTTTTGTTACGAGCTTGTTTTCCTCTCCTTCGTGACTTTGATCTTGATCATCATGTTCCGGATGGAGCCCTCAGCTCAATCATCCGGGTTAATATCCTGAAATAAGGTAAATACTTTGGACTTAATCATTGGACCGACTCTTCTTGGCGTCCCAGCTCATATAATATTTTTTCTTCAACCCGGATTCATCCGACCCGGACTTGATTAAGCCTGCTCATACGGAGGCTATGCCGAAGGATGCTCCAGATTTTTATGATCCGGATTTTATTTTAATGCTTCAACTCGGAGAATATTACTTCCCAACTCTAGCCCCCAAGTGCCGGGTTGTTGCTCGCAGCAACCTGGGACTTTCAAATTTCTTACTTTGATAGCCTCTGAGCTTTAAACTGAGTAGCCCCCAAGAGCCAGATCTACTGCTTGCAGTGTTCTAGGTCTTCCTTGAGAACTGATAGCTTCAAACTGGGTAGCCCCCAAGTGCCGGGTTTAAGCCTACAACATCCTGGGACTTATAGCAATTTGAGCATATCTGACTTTTCTGATGAGTAGCCCCCAAGCGCCGGGTCTGCTGCCTGCAGCTACTCGGAGCTCTCTAAGTTTCATACTCTGATGGTGTACGTGCACCCTGAGAATTTGCTTTTTTAGTGAACGTTATCTGTCGTTCTGCAAATCTTTTGGTTTAGATGACCCTTTTGGTTTCCTTGAACTATAAGCCGGCTTTCGCATGGATTTTTCCTGTCGCCTCTTCTCTGATAAAAACAGGGTCAAACAAGTCCCGATGGGCATCAGGCTGATTGAATTTACAGGTGAGCAATCAGGCCATATAAGCGCGAGTCACATCGAGCTTAAGCTAGGAAACCAAGAATATAGTGGCTCTGATATTGGCCGGATCATGAGATTGTAGCTGTACCTTTCTTTTAAGTAATCACCCCCATGACCAATGTGGCTTTTTTGCCGGGTCTTGAGTTTGTAACTGCGCTATTCAAGCGATCAGCCCCCAAGACCTTAAATTTACCATATTGCGAAGCACTCTCGGGCATCGCTAACCGAAGGTGCGTAGCACTCTTAGGCCATGCTAATATTTGGCTGTGAAGCACTCCTGGGCATCGCTAACCGAAGTTGCGTAGCACTCTTGGGCAACACTATTTTTCATCACAAAGCACTCCTGGGCATCGCTAACCGAAGTTGCATAGCACTCTTGGCGTTGATGCGTAAGCCGGATTATGGCAATTGGCGACGACACTAGAGCCGGGGCACGATGATGGTGTTTTAGCAGCGATCTTGTTATTTAGAAATCCATTGCGAGCGATAGATAACTCGACTTTGATAAATCCATTTGCGGGAATTCGATAGCCCGACTTTAAAAAATCCATTTGCGGGAATTCGATAGCCCGACTTTGAAAAATCCATTTGCGGGAATTCGATAGCCCGACTTTGATAAATCCATTGATCATATAAATACTTTACGATGCTTGCGAAGCGCTCACGGGTCTCGCTAAGCAATGTAAAGGCTGAGAGATGTTTCATGGATCGTCCGCCAGTATGTTTCACGTGTGGGGTTCAGTGTTTGTAACCCGAACGTCATCACACATGTCTTTTAGGCGGTTGGACCCATGTCTTCAACACAGCGATTGTCTGAATGTGCCGACTTTATTTAACCGACTGAATAATATGAAACTTTGATCATGATCATGACTTAGCTGTCCGGATGTCATTGGCGACGATGATGTTGTGAAGGGGCGCGGACCGTCCTGGGCGGCCGCGGCAATATTGAAGATGATCGCCTTGCTCTGGGAGCCGGCTCGTGGCCCGGTCCCCAATATTTTATCCGATTCCGCTACAAAGCCGGGTCATTGATACTTGACTGATATATTGTATTTGTCCTCTCTTTTCCTCACCATGCAATAACACTCGGAGGAGCACTCAAGGCTACTCTCTGGTTGCTGTAATTTCTCTTTTAATTTGATCCATTACGATGTATTTTGGCGCTGTTTTTTTGTTTTCACTGGTGACACCAGACTCTGACTTAATCAAGGCACGGAGCTAATTTCCTGGTGCTCGTAATCAGCTGGCAGCATATCGCTTTTCTTCTTTTTGTTTTTCCTTTGATACCTTGGAAACCGGACCGCACATGGTTTGGATAATCCACGTGAGTGCTAGCCAGTGCCACGTTTTGCACTCCTTCCTTTCTTTCTCCAGTCTTGCTTTTTGCGTGTATTCTATACGAGCTAGTTGCTGGTTTGGAGTCTGACACGGAGTCGTAAGCCGGCAGGAAACGAATTGGCTTCATCCATCAACCCGGCTAGCAGCGTAATTCCTGATCAGATCGACCTGAACATTTTCCGCCGGTTTGTACGTAAACGAAGCCAGCGTCGAGCCACTGGCATTGTACAAGGCGTTATTGACCACGGATGTGATTCCTTTGCAGCTTGCTTGGGAAAAGTTGAAGTAGATCCCCACTATTGCGTCGATGAAGAAGTGCAGCCGCACCTGTCACCTGACCCGGCGCGGCAACGAAGTCACGTGATGTTGTTGTTGAAGATCACAGCTATCGAATTGTGAATCCCATGGACAGCGCTAAGGCGTCCCAAGTCCGGCTTTGACATAGCCGGCTCTTTCTCTTTCCAATGAATCTTTTTCCGGCTCCTGGCCAGAATCTGAACGATGCCATCTACTCGCTGATTGTTGATGATCTCGCCAACAGCAATTCTCTTCATCCTCGCAGCGCTTCTCCTTTTATGAGCACATATCTGGCCGCGGGCCTCACGGTGGGCGCCAACTGTCGTGGGATCGTCACAACAGATGTTACCTGGAGGTAACTTGAAGATGAGGGGCAAGGCGACTCTGGTGTTCGGGAGATTGTCTAGCTCTGCGGGGAGAAGATGTTTTTTACCCAAGTTCGGGTCCCCTCGGTGGAGGATCCCTACGTATTGCTATAAGTCACTGATATGATAATAGGTTACATGGTGCCCCAATGGCGACCGCCAGGTTTAGATGACTCCGGCGTGGGAGCTCTCTCTATTTTGTCTATCTTACTTGTCCTATGGCTTATCGTCGCCTCTCTTAACTTGTCTCTCTATGACCTAGGAGGCCGCTTATAAAGACATCCGGGTCTCTTGGTTTACATGGTAAGACTACTGGAGTTCTACTCTAACTCGTCTTGTCTTTCGTATCCTCCAAGTCTTGGACTCCGTGATGCATACCGTCTCCGGGTCTTCTAGAGCCTTCCTTACTTAGGCCTGGTTACCGACAAGCTCTCCGGCCCATCATTGAAACCCGACCATGCTTCCCTCTTCATGGGCCTACCGGGTTATGATCCCCCCAACAGATAGGCTGATCATAATGTAACAATTTATCGGATCCCAACAAACACAACACTGATTACATCATATGGATCTCAATCATGTAAGGCAGCTCATGAAATCATTGTATTGAAGTACATGGGAGAGAGAGTACCAGCTAGCTACAACCAAGAACCCGTAGTCCATGGGGGAACTACTCACAAACCATCATGGAGTCGAAGTGGAGGCGGTGGAGTCGATGGAGATGGCTCCGGGGGTCAATCCCCGTCCCGGCAGGGTGCCGGAACAGGAACTTCTGACCCCCGAAACTTGTCTTCGATGGCGGCGGCGTTGCGGAAAGTTTCGTGGAAAATTGCTCGGGGGGTTAGGGTTTTTCCGTCGGTGGGTCTTTATAGGCAAAAGGGCGATGTCGGTCGGCGCCCGAGGGGCCCACACCACGTGGCCGCGCGGCCAGAGGGGGAGCCGCGCCACTACATGGTGTGGCCGCCTCGTGGCCCCACTACTTCTCCTCTTCGGTCTTTTGGATCCTTCCGGGGAAAATAGGGACTTTGGCTTTTGTTTCGTGCAATTCCGAGAATATTTACAGAACAACTTTTCTGAAACCAAAAACAGCAGAAAACAGGAACTGGCACTGTGGCATCTTGTTAATAGGTTAGTTCCAGAAAATGCATAAAAATGATATAAAGTGTATATAAAACATGTAGCAATTGGTATAATATAAGCATGGAACATAAGAAATTATAGATACGTTGGAGACGTATCAAGCATCCCCAAGCTTAGTTCTACTCGTCCCGAGTAGGTAAAACGATAACAACAAATAATTTCTGAAGTGACATGCTTTCACACAATCTTGATCATATAATAATGTAAAGCTCTTGTTATGACTGAAGTGACTCAAGGCAATGGTCTATAGTTTGCTAACAAATAGACAAGTAGTAAACAACTACATCATATAAGTAAAAACTTTTCATGGATAGTACTTTCAAACAAGCATAAAAAAGATTTGCATGAGAGTTAACTCATAAAGCAATAGTTTCTAAGTAAAAGAGCATTGAAACAACACAAAGGAAGATATAAGTTTCAGCATTGGCTTTCAACTTTGAACATGTATATCATATAGATAGTTGTCAACTCAAAGAAATATAACAAGTGCAATAAGTAAGCTTATAAGAGTTGTTGCACACAGCTGACACAAGTGTTTGCTTCTAAGGTAGAGAGAAGTAGGTAAACTGACTCAATATAAAGTAAAGGGATATTTAATTCTGTGCCCCTCGTTCCTTAGTCCTACTCACTTTTCCCCACGCTTCAAACTTGTGCTCACTTTTCCCCACTTCCTTAGCTGAAACTCTCACAAATGCTTATAGCCGGACGTTTGCGGTTTTGACCGTGAATTGACCGTTAACTCTGACTAGTGGGGCCGCGTTGGACTGTATTGACTCGCTCGTTTTCGAATCTAAGATTTGAACGGTGCAAAATTCGAATTTTCAAGTTCGAAAAAAAAAATTGTGATTTTTTTCTTCAGATGTTGCTAATGATTATTTATACATGTGTTCAAAATTTGAATGTGAAATATTGTATTGTTTGGTCTGTATAAAAAAGACAAATTTCTAGATTTGAGATCTAGATCTACAACAGTGCAGAATTCGAAAAAGTCAACTTTCGAAATTAAATGTGAAAAAAATCTCGGATGTTGCCAATGATAATTTATACATGTGTTCAAAATTTGAATGTGAAATATTGTATAGTTTGGTCTCTATAAAAAAGAAAAAAAATTAGACTGAGATCTAGATCTAGAACAGTGCAGAATTCGAAAAAGTCAACTTTCGAAATTAAATGTGAAAAAAATCTCGGATGTTGCCAATGATAATTTATACATGTGTTTAAAATTTGAATGTGAAATATTGTATAGTTTGGTCTGTGTAAAAAAGACAAATTTCTAGATCTGAGATCTAGATCTAGAACAGTGCAGAATTCAAAAAAGTCAACTTTCGAAATTAAATGTGAAAAAAATGTCGGATGTTGCCAATGATAATTGATGCACACGGTGGGTGTGTTGTTGGGAGACCCCAAGAGGAAGGTATGAAGTAGTGCAACAGCAAGTTTCCCTCAGGTGTGAAACCAAGGTTATCGAACCAGTAGGAAATAATGAATTCCCCCGAGGTGTGAACGGCGCCAGAAAAATCTGCGACGTAAGGGCGCCAGAAAATGCTTCCTGGACGTAGGTGACGTGGAACCTGCACACAACACAATCAAGATACTTTGCCCCAACTTAACGGTGAGGTTGTCAATCTCACCGGCTTGCTGTAACAAAGGATTAAACGTATGTGTGGAAGAAAGATATTTGTTTGCAGAAAGTAACAGGTTTGCAGTTTGTGGTTTATCAGATTAAAGAGAAGGACCGGGGTCCACAGTTCACTAGTGGTGTCTCTCCATAAGTAATAATAACATTCATGCGGGTAAACAAATTACAGCTGGGCAATTGACAGAATAATGATGAGCAAACCAATGCATATACCAATGTTATGATGTCTAGTGTGAGATTCATTCGGGCATTACAACAATATACATAGACCGTTCCAACCGCATCTATGACTAATAATCCACCTTCCGGTTAGCATCCGCACCCCTTTCAGTATTAAGTTGCATGCAACAGATTATCGCCTTAAGCACTGTGTGTAAAGTAAGTAAGTAACATCATCCTTAGACAAAGTACTACTGTTTTATCCCTAGTAGCAATAGTACATCTACAACCTTAGAGCTAGCTGTCACCACCCCAGATTTAATAGAGACATGAACCTACTATCGAGCATAAATACCCCCTCTTGGAGTCACAAGTATCTACTTGGCCAGAGCATACACAAGTAACGGAGAGCATGCAAGATCATTAAATAGCACACACATGATATATTATGAAGCAATAACTTTAGTACTCAATATTCATCGGATCCCAGCAAACACAACATGAAGTATTACATAACGGTGATCTTGATCATGATAGGCAGCTCACAAGATCTAAACATGATAGCACAAGAGGAGAAGACAACCATCTAGCTACTGCTATGGACCCGTAGTCCAAGGGTAGACTACTCACGCATCAGTCTGGAGGCGGTCATGGCGACGTAGAGGCCTCCAGTGACGATTCCCCCTCCCGACAGGGTGCCGGGGAGAAGTTCTGATCTCTCCCGAATTGGTGTTGACGACGGCGGCGGCTCGGGACCCGTGGAGGAAAATATGAACACCGTGTTAGGGTTTTTAGTCTGGGGGGTATTTGTAGGCGAAAGGGCGAAGTCGGTGGCGCCCCGAGGGGCCCACACCTGGTCCTCGCGCGGCCAGGAGTGCTAGGCTTTCTTCGTCTCGTGTTAGGCTTTCTGGAACGTTCCCGATGAAAAACTGACTTCAGAAAAGAAATCGTCCAATTCCGAGAATATTTCCTTAAGTACTTTTCTGAAACCAAAAACAGCAGAAAACAGGGAACTGGCACTGTGGCATCTTGTTAATAGGTTAGTCCCAGAAAATGCATAAAACTATATAAAATGCATATAAAACATGTGATAACTTGGTATAATATAGCATGGAACATAAGAAATTATAGATACGTTGGAGACGTATCAACATCCCCAAGCTTAGTTCTACTCGTCCCGAGTAGGCAAGAACGATAAAAGAAGAATAATTTCTGAAGTGACATGCTTAAACACAATCTTGATCATAATATAATGTAAGGCTCATGTTATGAATGAAGTGACTCAAGGCAATGATCTATAGTTTGCTAACAAATAGACAAGGAGTAAACAACTACATCATATAAGTAAAACTTTTCATGAATAGTACTTTCAAACAAGCATCAAAAAGATTTGCATAAGAGTTAACTCATAAAGCAATATTATCTAAGCAAAAGAGCATTGAAGCAACACAAAGGAAGATATAAGTTTCAGCATTGGCTTTCAACTTTTGAACATGTATATCATATAGATAGTTGTCAACACAAAGAAATATAACAAGTGCAATAAGTAAGCATATAAGAATTGTTGCACACAGTTGACACAAGTGTTTGCTTCGGGGATAGAAAGAAGTAGGTAAACTGACTCAACATAAAGTAAAAGATAGGCCCTTCGCAGAGGGAAGCAGGGATACAAGCATGTGCTAGAGCTTCTTAGTTTTATAGGTTTTTGAAATCATATAGAGAGCATAAAAGTAAGTTTTGAGCAGTGTTTGTCGTTGTCAACGAATGGTAATGGGCACTCTACCCCCCTTGTCAACCAGACTTTCTTAAGAGCGGCTCCCATGAAGGACGTTATTTCTACCCAAGGGCAGATCATCCCTCTTTTCTCTTTTGTTTACACATGTAGTTTAGAACTAGTATCATTGCTTGGCTGATTAGATCAGGGCAAAAATGTGAAGAGAATGCAGTGGTTAAAGTTGTAATTAATTGGGACTGGGCACCCCATTTGCCAGCTCTTTTTGCAAAGTTAATGGATAAGCGGTGTATATGCCACTAGTCCGGTTGGTGAAAGTCTGTCTAAAAGCAAATGACAAGGTTGATATCCGTGACACCACATACTTCCTCATGAGCTAATAAACATTGATACAAATAAGGGATAATAAATTTTGAATAAAAGGTAGCACATGAAGTATTTACTTGGAATGGCAGGAAATACCATGTAGTAGGTAGGTATGGTGGACACAAATGGCATAGCTTTTGGCTCAAGGATTATGGATGCACGAGAAGCATTCCCTCTCAGTACAAGGCTTTGGCTAGCAAGGTTGTTTGAAACAAACACAAGTATAAACTATGACAACAAGACGTATATAAAAACATATTGCAAGCATTATAAAACTCTACATTGTCTTCCTTGTTGTTCAAACACTTTAACTAGAAAATATCTAGACCTTAGAGATACCAAACATGCAAACCAAATTTCAGCAAGTTTTACGGTAGTTCCTCACTAATAGGTTTTAACTACATGATGTAAAAGCTTAAACATGATCTACTTGAGAGCTCAAAACAATTGCCAAGCACCACAACATGCAAGATAACAATCCATAAGAGCATGTATATCTTTCTTTATACCATCTACCACATTTAGCATTTTCTGTTCTCAACCAAACACCAATCAACTTATTTAAAAGATAAACTCTCCAAGTAATTAAACAATGAGATATGAGAGTATGATATAATAAATCTAACAGCTCTAGCAAGAGATGCATGAAAAACAAGAGCTAGAAAGCATTGAAGTAACATAGAAGAATACTCAACAAATATAAGTGAAGAATACGAGTATTCATAAGAAAAAGCGGAGCGTGTCTCTCTCCCACAAAGGAATGATAGGATCCATTTTATTCAGAGAATGAAAATAACAAAAACAAAAACAAACCGACGCTTCAAGAAAAGCACATAAGAAGTGGCGGAATTAAAATATAGTTTCACTAGAAAGGACCTGATAGTTTGTTGATGAAGAAGGGGATGCCTTGGGCATCCCCAAGCTTTGACGCTTGAGTCTTCTTGAAATATGTTGGGGATGAACCACCGGGGCATCCCCAAGCTTTGGCTTTACTATCCTCTTGATCACATCATATCATCCTTCTCTCTTGATCCTTGAAAACTTCCTCCACACCAAACTTAGAGTAAACTTCATTAGAGGGTTAGTGCACGAAAAATTATGATATTCTGTAGGAACACAATTGCTACCAATGCTACTGGACATTAGCTACAGCCACTGATACTTCATAGGATAAAAAGATCCAATCAAAATAGCAAAAGAGGCATTGCAAAATAAATGGCAGAATCTGTCAAAAACAGAACAGTCCGTAAAGACGAATTTTTTTGAGGCACTTAACTTGCTCAGATCAGAAAACTCAAAACTAATGAAAGTTGCATATATATCTGAGGATTACGCACAAAAAGGGGCAGATTATTTGGATTTTTCTGTGAGGAGTTACGAATTAAACGGTGGACAGCAGAAAACTGTTTCTACGCAGGAATCCAAATTTAGCATGAACTTTCAACTAGAGGCTTATCTTGACACAACAATGCAATAAAATAAAGATACAAAGGAATTGCTACAGAGGTAGGACAAGTCCTTGACTAAAGCTGAAAATAAAAGATAATGGGTTGCCTCCCAAAAGCGCTTTCTTTAATGCCTTTTAGCTAGGCTTGATAGTTCTAATGATACTCTCATGAAGATAGAAAATGAAGCAAAAGGAGCATCAAGAAGCAAATTCAAAACACATTTAAGTCTAACCCACTTCCTATGCATAGTAATCTTGTACACAAATAAATTCACAAAGAACAAAATGACAAGCATAGGAAGATAAAACAAGAGTAACTTCAAAACTTTTAGCATATAGAGAGGTGTTTTAGTACCATGAAAAATTCTACAACCATATTCTCCCCTCTCATAATAATTTTCAGTAGTAGAAATAAATTCAACCATATAACCACAAGAATCATTCAACTTAGATAATATAGGCACATAAAGAGGATCATCAAATTTATTTTGGAATTCATTAGCATGCTTTCCTCTTTCAAAATAGTTACTAAGATCAATATCAAGTTTAAGATCACGGTTGCAACAAAGATTTGGAACTAGAGACAATTGCAAACCACATAAGTATTTCTCAACATAAGCAAATTTCTCCTCCATGGTGTAATTAGGAGAATTCAAGAACAAAGTAGGACTCTCATGAGTAAGAGTACCATTATAAGCAGCAATTATATCATTTTTATCCTCACATAAATAAGTAATAACTTCTAAACATAGAGGATTATTGATAAGCATAGGACCATCATCTAAAGCATTATCATATATAACATTAGGGAGCACATTTTTACTTTCTGTTATTTCGATTTTAGTTGAGTCAAGGAACATGCCTTTTTCAAATTTATCAAAAGTAGATATTTCAATAGATTCCTGACATTCATCAATATAGCACACTTCCTCCTTAGGTAGGCATGGAGGGCAATCAAATAATGTAAGAGTAAAAGAGTTACTATCTTTAGGAGGTAGATCCTCCTTTTGTTCTTCACTCTCCCCCTCTTTTTCATCTAATGAGGTTTCAGGTCCAGCAATTTCTTCTTCTGCAGGTTCCTGCAAGACAACTGTTTCTTCTTTTTGAGAATGTCTTTTCGCAAGAAATTCGGCAATATAAGGATTATCATTTGGAGCTGGAATCTTCACTTTGATGATGTGATCAAAGGATTTTGGAGTTGTCCAAAATAGTTGAAGAAACCTGTATTTACAAAGAAGTGAGTGGGAGCTAAGTAGCTTTTCTTGATCTTATATGTGAATGGCATATTTGAGTGGGAGCTAAAAGAAATTCCCTGGTCTTATATACGGATGGCGTATTTAAGTGGGAGCTAAGTGTCATTCCTGATTTTATGTAACGACATATTGAGAATGATACAGATCCTCTAGCAAAGTATAAAGGATTATTTAAGTGATTAAATTTTCTATGAATGAAGTTAGGAGTATTAGGCATCCGATCTATAATTGTATAGATCAAAAGGGGCTTAATAACATTAGGTCGGAATATTTTCCTAGGTTAAGATTCTGAAGTGTTTCAGAATAGAACAAGCGAAGAAAAAGGTTCTTGCTTGTATGACTAGGTAAAATATTAAGTTTATCTTGGCATTTTCAGTGATAGCTAATGAAAGAAAATGATGTTCGACATTCTCTATGCCTCAGACATAGATTCTATCAGACTGAAAGCTCGACTTGGTGTGACCCAAGTTCTTGGTTGAAGAACAGGTTCTAGAGTGATCCTTGTGTGGATCAATGAACAAACGTTAAGTGTATTCTTCAGTGTTTGTGAGAACTGAAGATATGTTTTCTGGTAAAGGGTAAGAGTGGAAAGACAACTTGCCGTAAAACGGTTATGATGATGCAAGTTATGACACTGACCCATACGACTAGAAATCTCATATAGGAGATGTCCTTTATTTTGAAGAAAGACATGGTTAGCTTGCGAAGTCGCATATGAATGCACTGTCGCATAATCTACATAGGTATAGAAATATATGGCAACTTCAGAAGTAGCAAGTGTGATTGGACTGAACAGTTTTCCGAGCATATGTGGTTCCCCTTAATAGATCTCTTAGACTTTTAAGGCCCATGCTACGCGAAGGTTCGAGTCTCACTCCATCGACTAAGATATATTTCACCGTCATCATAAGATACGGGATGATGTCAAACTAGGTGACATAGAAGTGTTGCAAAGCACATATAGGTCTCAATGTGTGAGATCTGTTGACTGTATTCCTCTTCCACGAGACAAGCATGCACCAAGTTGCTATGGGTGTTGAGCTTTTACCAAGTCATATCTCAATTGTTCATTATATGTTTTATACCATGCTATAACTGTATTAAGCGGAAACATTAATACACGTGTGGTAGATAAACAACCAGGTCCCTAGTAGCCTCTATCTAACTAGTTCATTGGGCAATTGATGATCGAGGTTTCCCGATCATGTGACATTGATGTCAGTTGACAATGGAGTCATGTCATTGGGAGAATGACGTGATGGACATACCCAATATTTGTAGGACGTAGTCATTACGCCTTTGACCGTGAGATCAACTCTTATTGCTATTCCTGAAAGATACTTTGATTGCATCAAACGTCATATCTTAATAGTGTGACAATAAAGGTGTCCCTCTCGGGTATCGGAAAGGAGTATGTTGAGACGAGGGATCAAGAGCGGGATTTGCCAGTCCGCATAGCAGGATAGATACTCTAGGGCCCACTCGGTGAGATTATGTCAAATGAGCTTGCAAGCGTGTGACTAGGTCACCAGGACAGAATATCATGGACGAGTAGAAGATAGCGTTGTCGGTAACGAGATCAAGCTAGGTATCGTGATATCTATGAACGAGTCTCGGACACGCTAAGTATCGCCATGGCAAAAGGTTTAAGTCTCAGACGTCTAGGTTCGAACGACAAAGTATTCGTTATCTCGCAGGGATTAATTCTGGGTATCCTCGGTCCACGAATTAGTCATTGATCGGAGAGGATGTCTCGATCATGTCTGGTGAGATCTCGAACCGCTAGGGTAACACACTTAAGGGGAGTCAACATATTTACCGGAAGAGATATTAGGAAAAGAGAGCACCGGGAACGTCCCGGGAAAGATCCGATGGAGATCGGGCAGCGGCGAAATAGTTTTCGGAGCCGGAATAAATTATATAATATGTATTTAATATTAATTAATGTAATTAATAGTTAAATATATTTTTATTTAATTAATTTCGAATTTTTAAAGGCAAAATACCTTAAATGGGCCTTCCGGTGGAAAGAAGGCCCATGAAGGGGGGAAGGTTCCCCCCAAGGGAGGAAGGGGGGGCGGGTGTGGGATTTTAGTCCCACACCGCCCGGCCAGCAAGGCTGGCAGCCCCCTTTCTCCTTTATATAGAGGTGCACCCCTGGCCTTTAAAGCACACCAATTCCTCTCTCTCTTTCTCCTTGATCCCGTGATTCCCTTGTTGGAGTTGCGCCGAGGAAAAGTTCTATCCACCATACGCACACCGCCGTGCTGCTGGTCTCCCGGTCCCAGTCTTCCGCTGCTTCGTCCCTGGATCGGAGCCCGGAGTTCGTCGGCTTCACCGTACGTGTGTAACGCCCTACGAGGTGCCAAGCTAGTGGTGCTGGAGGTCTGCTTCCTCTACACGACCTCGAGGTCTTCGTCGGCTTCATCGACAACGCTTGTGCGGGAGCGTAATCCCCGCTTTTCGGTCTACAAGGGTATGTATACCGATCTCCTCCGTATTACTATATCTGCATAGTATAGATCCTGGCTAGTTTAAGGTTATCGCTGTTAGGATTTTTTTTATTTTCTGCCTGCGATCCCCTTCATCTGCAATGGCGTGGTTGTCCCTATACCCGCTGGAGGGGGCCGACTCTGCATCGACTACACAGATGTCAATAAGGCCTGCCCCAAGGACCCATACCCCATGCCGAGGATAGACTAGATCGTGGACTCCACCGCCGGCTGCGACCTCCTTTGTTTTCTGGACGCCTTCTCTGATTATCACCAGATCAAAATGGCCAAAGAGGACGAGGAGAAAACATCATTCCTCACCCCTTGTGGTGTGTATTGCTACACATGCATGCCTTTCGGCCTGAAGAACGCCGGCGCCACTTTCCAGAGGCTCATGAGGATAGCCTTGGGGGCGCAAATGGGCAGAAACGCAGAAACTTATGTCGACGACATTGTGGTCAAGTCTCGCGAGGGAGACACTCTCTTGAAGGATCTCGAGGAAACCTTCGCCAGCCTGCGCAAGGTGAACATCAAGCTGAACCCCGCCAAGTGCGTCTTCGGGGTGCCTTCAGGCAAACTCCTCGGATTCCTCGTGTCTCACCGCGGCATAGAAGCAAACCCTGACAAGATTAAGGCCATAGAAGGAATGCAGCCTCCTCGCCGGCTCAAGGACATGCAGCGCTTAGCAGGCTGTATGGCCAGCCTAGGCCGTTTCATCTCCAAGTTCGGCGAGAGAGCCCTGCCATTCTTCAAGATCATGAAGAAGTCCGACACATTCAAGTGGACCCCTGAAGCAGACAAAGCTTTTGAAGACCTAAAGAGGTATTTGGCCAGCCCACCAGTCATGGTAGCCCCCAGGACAGACGAACATCTGAAGCTGTACCTATCAGCCACTCCTCAGACCGCAAGCGCCGTCCTGGTGGCTAAAAGGGAAGAGCCAGTCCTCCCCAAGAAAAGCACTGCCACTCCAAGTCCAATGCCGCCCGACAAAGATCTCGGCGAAGGAGCAGTCTCCACAGACCCACCGCCAGGCCCACAGCCTCAAGACGAGTCTGCTCCGAACACCCTTGCCGAGACCCCTCCAGGCGGATCTCGACAAGGGCCCTGAAGAGCCTCCGCAGAGAGCTGACGCTGCACCTCCATCGACAACCCTTGTCGAGCACCCCGTCTACTTTGTCAGTACTGTACTGCAGGACGCTCGGGAACGGTACCCAATGTAGCAGAAGCTTCTCGTCGCCCTCCTCATCGCCTCCAGGAAGCTGCGACACTACTTCCAGGGCCACCCCATCACGGTGGTCACTTCCTCCCCCTGGAGCAGATCCTGCGCAACCCCAACGCCACAGATCGTGTTGTGGGATGGAACATCGAGCTACAGCCATTCAATTTGCGCTTCGACACCACAAGTGTCATCAAGGGAAGAGCGCTGGCGGACTTCGTCGCCGAATGGACTGACCCAAGCCCTGAAGAGCCTCGAGGAGAAGAGGCTGAGCTCTCGGGAGACACGATGCCCAGCCACTGGACCATGCACTTCGATGGAGCCTTCGCCTGCCGCAATGGCGGAGCAGGCGTCGTCTTGACCTCGCCCAAAGGCGACAAACTCTACTACGCTGTCCAGCTGTGCTTCACGATTGACAAGATCTCCAACAACATCGCTGAATACGAGGGCCTCCTCGCCGGCTTAAGGGTCGCCATCGCTCTAGGCGTCAAGCGCCTACTCGTCAAAGGCGACTCCCAGTTGCTTATCCACTTCTCCAACAAAAGCTACACGCCTAAGGACGACCACATGGCCGCATACCTTGAAGAGGTCCGCAAGCTCGAGAAGCACTTCAGAGGCATGGAGCTCATGCACATCCCGAGGAAAGAGAACCAGGAGGCCGATGACATCGCCAAGCGAGCCTCACGAAGGCAAGCCCAGCAGGCAGGCGTCTTTGAAGAAAGGCTCACCAAGGCATCCATAAAGCAGCCACAAGAAGCTACAGCCGCAAGCATAGACGAAGCACTCCCACCACCTCCTGAAACTGGGGCACCCGATTGTGGTCCTCACACAGGGGAGCGTCTGTTGCTGACAGCGGCACATCAGGAATCAGGCTGGATTGACGAGCTCAAAGACTACCTGATGAAGGGGATCCTCCCCGAAGAAGATGCGGAAGCAGAGCGAATCGCTCGACAGGCAAAATCCTACTACATCCTCGAGGGAGACCTGTACCGCAAGCGCCCAAATGGGATCGCGCTCAAATGCGTCCCTCCTGAAGAAGGCCGAATGCTGATCAAAGACATCCATAGCGGAGAGTGCGGCCACCACTCGTGCGTGCGCACCCTCACAGGCAAGGTCTTCAGGAGCGGCTTCTACTGGCCGCAAGCGCTTCAAGATGCGGTCACTCTCGTCCAAGCTTGTGACGCCTGCCAGTACCACGCCAAGCAAATCCATCAGCCGGCGCTGGGGCTCCAGACCATCCAACTCTCCTAGCCGTTCGCGGTCTGGGGGCTGGACATCTTGGGCCCTGTCCCGAAATCGCAAGGGGGCTACCGCTTCCTCTTCGTGGCCATCTACAAGTTCACCAAGTGGCCCGAGGTCGAACCGACGTGCAGTATACCAGCCGGGGCAGCGGTGAAATTCATCAGGAGCCTGGTCTGCCGCTTCGGAGTGCCTAATCGCATCATCACCGACAATTGCTCGAAGTTCACCAGCGGCATCTTCCGGTCTTACTACGAAAAACTCGGCATCAAGCTCTGCTTCGCCTCGGTGGCTCATCCACAGAGCAACGGTCAAGCCGAGCGAGCAAATGCGGAAGTCCTCAAGGGCCTCAAGACTAGAAGCTTCAACATCCTCAAGGGCCACGGCAAGGGCTGGATCGACGAGCTCCCATCTGTGCTTTGGTCCATACGCACAACTTCCTCAAAGCCCACTTGGGAAACGCCGTTCGCCCTTGTATATGGAGCCGAAGCAGTCCTCCCCGTAGAAATCAAGCACGGATCCCCACGGGTCCTTGCCTTCCATGAGGACACCCAAGAGGACCTCCACAACGACGACCTGCTGCTTCTCGAGGGATTGCGCCGCCGTGCCGCCCTCAGAGCGGCAAAGTACCAGCAAGACCTGCGACGCTACCACAGCCGCCATGTGCGCTCGCGCACTCTGGAGGCGGGCGACCTCGTCCTCACGCGAATCCTCTCCAGAGAAGGCCTCCACAAGCTCTCGCCTATGTGGGAAGGCCCCTACAGGGTCTCTCACATCGCCAGGCCTGGCGCTGCGCGCCTCGAGACTAAAGACGGCATCCCCGTCAAGAACCCGTGGAACATCGTGCATCTACGCAAGTTCTACCCGTGATCATAGTCACGTCCGTGATCATTGTCACGTCAGGCATTTTTTGTCTCTAGAGGGAAGCTCACGGCTTCACCTCCAAGCTTCACAAAGCTTCTCCTGAGGGTCAGCCCTCCGAGCTCTCCTTGTAACGAGCCACCGCAGGCCGTAGAGACTCTCAGCCACTAATGGGTGGTCCCCATGCCTCGACATGGAAAGAATGTTAGCTTGGCAACGCCAAGTGCAACGAACCATTTCGTTCCTAAGTGAACTATGCGCTAAGGCGCCGCTATGTAATATTTCGGAGGTGAGTTTACCTTCATCACTCGCCTCTCTGTGTGCGCATATATTCTTCCCATGCGCACCTCGCGAGCGGGGGCTGAGTACGGTGCCTGTGCCTCAAGAGCACCCCAGCAGCACTGCAAAACCCAAGGGATCCGAGCTCTGGCTAAAGGGCATGCTCCCAAAGACACGCCACCTCTCCAAAGGACCTTGGTACTTACTCTCCTCGCGAGATACACCTTAGGAAACCTATAAGCGCACATGAGTCCTTACTACCATGCACTAGCGTTTGGGTTCGCCTCTCTAACATCCGCAGGGAACCAAAGTCCCTCCAAGCTCGTGGAGGCAAAACTCGGCCCCTAGAGGAGAGCGCATCGCCAGGGAAGCCTACGCAGAGCAAAAGCCTCGCAAAGCTAAGTTCAGCGCTCAAGCCTCGAAAGTCTCTTCTATCTCACGAGCACTCGTCGTCCCTCGAGCGATTCTTTTCCCTCACACTCCATGGACTGCTTGCACGTCAAAGGGGGGCCCTTGAGCATCGCGCCTCGAGGACTCTTACCTCTCTAAGCCTTAAACTCCCCCCGGCCTTGCCGAGTCATTGCTCAGGAATACCGCAGCGGCGGAGTCATAGCGCAAGGAGAAGGGTCCTAGCGACGCAGAGCGAACAAAGACATGAAGTTAAAGTAAAAGGCCTTTCGAGGGGCACACGGGCGAACTTAATAACATCTACTTAAAAGTATATTACAGACTGCGGAGCAAAAGTCTCTAAGCCAAGTCTTTTAATGGCGCTACAAGTGCATTACAATGCAGGAGAGGATCAGGCAGAAGCTTCGTCGTCCTCCTCCACAGACCCTTCCTCTCCAGGCACGCCCTCGGAGCCTGCCTCCTCACCGTCGTCCTCCCTCACCTCAGCCCGCTTGAAGCGGCTGCATAAGTCGTCGACCTGGTCTCGGACGGAGTTGGAGATCTGCCACCCTTTCTCCCCCTCGAGAGGCTCGGTCACCGATGTGTAGTCGAAGCCGGGCTGGAGGCGCTGGAGGTTGGAGAAGATGCGGTCGACTGCCACCGCCAGAAGTTGGCGGCATTCCTCCTCGACGACGTCGCGGAGCTCCGCGGCAGGGCCCTCGAGCGCCGTGACGAGCTCGTCGAAGTAGGCGAGGTACGCCGCGGCATCGGCGTTGCCCTGAACGGGGACGTGCGGCGCCTCCACTTCGAGCTTCGCCGCGAGATCGTTGCCTCGAGCCACCAAGGACTGGAACAAGCGCTCCCGCTGCTGCGACAGTACCCGCGCCGCTTGAGCGCTCTCGGCAGCCTCCACCGCCCGATCCACGGCAGGGCCCACCTGCTTGTTCATCTCCTCCATGTCCGCCATAAGGGCGGCGAGGTCCCGCGACATGCGCTCGCGAGCCTCTTCGGCAAGGCGGCGACCATCCGCGGCACGCCTCGCCCGGGAGTTCAGCCTGGCGTTCATGTGCTCCAGCTCATGGATCCGGGCGTCATCCTCGGCGTGCCTCTTCTTGAAGCGATTCTCCTGCTTCTTGAATTTCTCGATGTAGTCTCGAGAGACGGCGGCGCGGTACTCCCTCTCCCGGGCTTGGAACTCCTTATCCGCCACCTCCTTCCGCTCGGCGAGCTTTGCGTTGAAGCGCTCCACATGCTTCTTGTGGGTAGCCACTTCGCGGTTGAACTTGCCGAGGGCTTCGGCCAGATTCCCCTCCCGGGCATTAAGGTCGGTGCGCTGCACCGACAGCTTATGCTCCGCCTGCAGCAGCTGCTCGTCGCGCTGGCGCACGTCATTCTCACGCTCGCTCAGCCTCTGCCCCCTGGCATCCAAGGCCGCGCGGACCGCCTCCAGAGAGGTCCGCACGACCTCAGAGTCGGCGAGGATCTTGGCCTCGAGCTGGACAAGCTCGCGATGCTTGTCCGCCAGCGAGAGCTCCACCGTCTCCCGCTCCGCGCTCGCCGCGGCCAAGTCGTCCGCCGCCGCCTGGCGCTCGGCCTGGAGGGGCTCCAGGAGTTCCTCGGCTTCGCGCACGGCGCCCTCACGGAACTCCTTAGCAAAGCGCAGGGCCTCCTCGCGCTCCGCCTGCAGAGCCAGATCGCTCTGCCGGCGAGCCTCCACGGCTGCGTGAAAGGCGGCCCAGCCCTCCGCAAGCTCGCCCTGCCGCCGGGTGATCTCCGCGTCCTCGAGGGCGAGGTGCGTCTCCAGCCCGTCCAGGGACTCCCGCACCAGGCGGAAGGCGACGCTGCGGCGTCCTCTGCTCCAGTCCCAGCCGCTCAGGGCCAGGTCTTGTGAAGCTCCGCGCGGCGCAGAGGTCCCAGCACCTGCGTCGAGCTTGAAGAAGGGGGCCTCTGCGCGGGGCCCGGCAGTGTCGCGGTCCTGGAGGCTTGGCGGCGATTTCTCCCCTTCAGCACCTGCGCTCCGCGTGCCGGTGTCGCCGCCCTCAAGCGGCACCTCATCGTGAGCCTCAGGGGCAGGAGAGGCCTGCCCCGTAGTCACCGTCTCCGCCTCCGCTGCAGGGCTTGGCGGGGGCGGCGGAGGAGCTTCTCCCTCCGTCTCATCGGCCCTTGGCGGGCTCTGGACTGGCGTCATGTCCGCCTCGGCCTCTTGCTGTGTCGGAGGAGTGGCAGCGCGAGGCGGAGTAGGCGCCCTCTCCGCTTGCTCCTCGGGGCACCTCTCCTCGTGAGGCGGCGCAGTCGCCTTAGCCTGAGGCGCGTCCTTGGCAGGGCCTGCGGTGTCCATCACCACAGGCCTCGAGGCCTTGTCAGCCGCGGCCTCTGGCGCGGCTCTCTTCACCTCCGCGGCCTTGCGAAGCCTTCGACGCTTCGCAGGCACCAGGTCGCTGGCGAGGAGCAAGGAAACCCGTCAGAAGGGAACGGGCAAACAGAGATTGAGGAAGAGAAAACCAAGATCAAGATACTTACCCAGCTTTCTTGGCGCGGGTGTCAACCCACGCCATCCCAGGCGAACGCCATGAAGGCGTGGTCCTGGCTCCGGACCCCCCGGGAGGCGCCTCTGCTTTCCTCTTGAGGGGAGCGCCCATTGGCTCCCCAGCAGGCCTGTCGTGGGCCGCCTTGGACCAGGGCTCTCGTCGCCCTGCCGCGGTCTCATCGTCGTTGCTGCCTTCTCCCTCCGTAGCAGGGCGCGAAGGGGCCTCCCTGGAGGCCTCGTCGTCGCTGGACGAGACCTCGAAGATTTCCTCAGCGGGGGGCGCAGCCCTTGACGAGCTCGCCCCGCCGGACGAAGGGTTCGCCTTGGCCGCCACGCCGCCCAGCTCGGCGTCCGATGCGGAGGGTGACTCCGTGGCTCCCGGCCCCCTCGCTACTGGCATGGCCACCTCGTCCTCCTCTTACCCCGCCAAGCCAAGCGGGGTAAACATCGGCATCCTCTCCAAGATCGCCAGGCGCGTGTTCATGGAGAGTTGGTGGAGAGGCCTCATCACCTCAGCAACCGCCATGGGCATGTCCGGGTTGATGAAGAGGACGCCCATGATGGTGGAGACGGCTTCGGGGCGGTGGTCGCAGCAGTGGAGCCGCATTGGGTCCGTGAGGCCCGAGTACATCCACATCGGCTTCTTGTGCGCTTGAAGCGGAGCGATGCGGCGCCTCACGAAGTCCTCCGCAATCATCTGGCCGGTGAGGCCATTCTCCCGAAGAAGCTTCATGCGGCCCACCAGGTCCGCGATCTGCGGGTTCCTGAAGGCCAGCTTGCCCCAGTGGGAGTTCTTCACGGGCGGCGCCTCCGGGACGTCGAGGAGGGAGCTCAGCGACTTGACGCCGACAAGGAGCCACTTCTGCCGGAAGTCGTCCACCTTCTTCACCACCGCCGTGACGGGCTTCTCGCCGTTCCACGACATGGGGATATAGACATCCCCCATGCCATCCACGATGCGGAAGGAGACGCACGCCATCCGCTCGAGGTTCGCGGAGCTCCGGAGCGCGTAGAAGCTCCGGAAGAGGGCCACCGAAGGCTGCACCCCCAGATAAGCCTTGCAGAGGTAGGCGAAGACGGAGAGGATCAGGATGGAGTTGGGGTGCAGATGGAGGAGATGGATCTGGTAGAACTCCAGGATCGCCTCCAGGAAGGGCGAATAGGGAGGCACCAGCCCGGCGTAGATGGTGTGGAGGAAGATGGGGAAGAACCCCTTCGGGAGGCGGCCGAGCTTCGCGGCCTGGAGAGCACTGGCGCCGTGCTCGTTGGTCTTCCCGGCGACCAAGTGCCGGATCTTGTCCAGCGCCGCCTCATTGAAGCGCTCCCCGACCAGGGCGGGGCCAAGCGCCCCTTCCCCCTGCACGTCTACAGGGGGCTTCGCCATCGCCGCCTTGCCCTTCGCAGAAGCCATCGCCGGGAAAGGAAGAAGTGCGGAAGAGCGCGGAAGGAGACGAAGATCGCCGGAGTGAGGAAGCTCAGAGATGGGAGATCGAAAAGCCGGAAGCGCAAAGTGAGGGCAGTAACGGCTGCTCGGACCGGCGCACAGGCTTTATGTCTCGTCTGGGCAGTTACCGGGGCGTGGTGGGGCCCCCCACGACGCACGCCCCGCCGAAGAGATCGTGTCGTCGCAGACGCGCAACCGATCGACGCGTGTCTCGGGCTGGCCGGACACTTTGGGCCCACGACGCTTCGTCTGAGTCCTGTGGGCTTCGCCGTGCCCGTCATGGGCCCGGGGGCTACTGTCGGCCCAGTGGAATCCAGGGTGTGCAGGGCCCACTCTCCACAGCCCTCGCACGCGACGGTATCGAAGGAATGACTAAGGACCAAGCAAAATGCTTGGAGAGACCCTCGAGAGGAAAAGTCCTCGAGAGGGCTTGAAGGGGCAGCGAAGGCCTGAAGAGGCTCCCCCCGCGACTGCCCCTCTACAAGGCTCTCTCCCCGGGAGAGGTGTCAGCACAAATCCCTCCACAAGGCCGCCCAGGCCCTGTAGAGATACTTCGCTGTGAAGCAACCGTCGCAGAGCGCACATGGCCTCTACCGCGGCCGCAGAGTGACGCGCGCGTCTGCGCGCGGTGACGACGACGCCGCAGTTGCCATTCTGGTGATTAAAGGAGTCAACAAAGCTGTGCCCCCCGCGCCGGACTACGAAGCTTTCCCCTTTGGTGATAAAGCGGATGGCCGGCGCTACGCTCCAACGACGACGTCACCGTGGGCACCCCCACGATCTCTGCGGCACCAGCTGGCCGTCCTGCGCGGACGGTGGTCTTCCTGCCCCAAGGGCAGGCTTTACGACGATGGACCGAGTCCATAGACAACCCAGCTGCGGTGCACCCCGCTCCTCCGTTTCGTCGCCATGTGGGAACCCTTCCGCTGCGCAGGGCGCAAGGATGAGGCCCGGGGCGCCTATAAAAGGAGAGGGAGCACCTCCGTAGCAAGGGATCGATCATTCAGACCTTGAGCTCTCTACCATAGCGTAGCCTAGCCAAGCGCGCTCGAGGAGGAAGAAGACCATGGAGTTCCCTCCTTGAGCTCCACACTGCCGTAAGAGAGCCCTCGGCAAGCTCATTGTACTGTACCCTCTGCAGTACAATACAGACAAGCAGGAGTAGCGGTGTTACCTCCTCCTGAGGGACGTGAACCTGGGTACGGGCCGGTGTCCTTCTCTGTCGTGACGTCCCTCCTCAGGCTCGACGAGCACCGTCGCCGTGCCGGTTGAGGGTTGATTGACCTCCGCGTTCAGCCCCTTCGAACAATCTCTTCAGAGTGTGACCACCCCTGTCTCGTGGGAGTCACTCTCCGACAGTATTCAACCCTCTTCTCGTCCATGCCCTCACCCTTATATACAGAGGGTTTGGGCGATGCGTAAGCACTATTGTCATGCTGCCGACACCCATCATACACGTGGTGGGAGCGCCGTGCAGGTGTCGGGCGCCAGCGAGGGGTCTCCTGTCCCCGCGAGACGCACACAAGGCCACTCTTCGGGTGACTCTTCCCGTTGTTCAGCCGGGGTCATTCTTCCTCGGTTGCCTTGACGCCAGGCCATCTTCCCCGGGGCGCGCCCGCTGTCTGAGGTACCGCGGTTGGGGGGGGGGGGGTGGGGGGTGCCAACACAATACTATAATTTTTTTGGGAGACCAAAATTTGCATCTCCCCACCATGCAAATAGGAGCTTCCAAAACAATGGCTAACCACGTGTGGAAGAACAAATCATTGCACAAAAATTCCCCAACATCCCTCCCCAACGCTTCCCTACGTCCGCGTAGCTTTCGTCGGGGTGACATACCCCTCCAGCAATCCTCTTGTAGCCTCGTCGCTTGTCATTTGGTAGGAATTCAGCCAAAGAGGAGCTCGGCGGCCACATCAGTCACCGCCTGCATTGGAGTCACATAGAGCTTGCACACTCCACCGTCGCGGGATCTCTCCTGTCACATCCACCTGTCCCCGTGAGAACATCAGTGTCATCGCCTCCGACCGTGTCCCCGCTTTCGTCAAGATGTCGTGGACCAGAGATGAGGAAAACAAGCCCCTTAGTGGTGTCAACAACAACACATATACATATGAGGCTCTAGGGTTAAGGTGTGGCCGATTTCCTGATTTTTGGGATTTTTGCCGATTTGATCGATTCATAATTTGCTAGGACTCTCACGTGTGGCTAAGACTGTGATTATGGCATGATGTCCAAGGTTAAGCTATGTTTTAAAATATAAGATGAAGATTGTAGAAGCGATGAACAATTCAGTTAAGGAGAAGAAAAACCGAAGGAAGAAAGAGGGCAGAAAAGAAGACAAAGCTTACAAAGGAGACATATAAAAAATTTGAGGAATAAATAGAAACCGCGGGAGCTAAAAACAAGAAAAATACAGATGGAACACAATTATGTTTTCTTCTATCATGAATAGAATATGAAGACAAATGCAACCAAGTTGACGATGAATAGGATAACAAAAAAATGCAGTACATGACGAGTATCAAATGAGCTTTGTCGGTTGTTGTAATTCTAATAGTTGTTGTTATAGAATATTCAGTTTTTCTAGGTCTGTGTGGTACTTATCTGAACAATCGATGTAGACCACAAATATTTGTAAGGGAGTCGTTTTAGAGAAACAAGTAGAGCAATTTTTGTTCAAAATAAATTCTTTCTAACTCTCGGACCCATTGCACACATACTAGCAACATGGCACATGGGATCCATATTTCCAAACAAAGCTTAGAGTCATGGTGTGCATGTCATTTGACCATATTGCTACATCATGCATAATGTTTGGTTGTATGCTTGTGCTCTCATGATGCGAGTTTGGGTGTTTGGTTGCATGCACCGTGATGATTGTTCTCGCCTCTTCTTAACATGGTGACTTACCTTATCTTTGGTATACACCACACTTCCAAATAACTCGTAACCATTTCGCCTAGACTATGACACTCAAAATGAACTTATACATGACAGTCTCGCGGAACAACAAGATGAATGAGCGGTCAATTTTTTGTTGTTGACAAGATCACAATGAAATTGAGCATATCTAAAAAATTAAACATAAATATGAAATTGAATAGTTATAATTAAGAAACTTAGAATCGATATCGAGAATAGAATCGCATCGTCTATACTCCCTCCGTCCCGGTTTATAAGACACTTACGTATCCCTAGGTCGTGAATTTAACTAATATAATATAAATTTTTAAATATAAAAATTATACCATTAGAAAATATAAAGTCTGATTTTTCTTGTGATATATTTTTTATAGTATATATATCATATTATGTTGCTCAAATTTACAACCGGGACGGAGGGAGTATTATTTTTGAAGTGAAATTAATCAGAAGCTTTCACCCTAAGATGTGCTAGCCCCATTGGGCCTGGTCGCCCTGGTCGCAGAGAAGACAAAGAGCAACACTTCTGTTTAATTTCAGTCAGAGATGTGCTGTCCTATGGCCCGCTCGCTTTCGATCTCACGTTCTCTCCAAAGAGAAGGCTGACGTACACAAGATCAGATCTTGTAATACTCGTGTCGTTAGGGTGACGCGTGACACCAGCTGACTATCCTCAACCTTAAATACTCTGACGATTTCTAAATCCCAGATTTGGGAATGATTTTTCTAATAATTATTTGCCTTACAGATCAAGGAATGTAAAATTAGTCACATCTGTCGGCGTGCAGAGCAAAGCGAGTATGGTAAAAATGGAACTGATTTCTTTTCTTTCAATTTTGGTAGTATATACTCTCGATTAGCTCCGAGGAGCAGGACAAATACAAGCTAAACTGAGGCAAATGAAGCTCAAATCTCTCTGGATGGTACGAAAGTGAGATCGAGCTACATTTATGGATCAGATCTTTTTTACTACACCACAGTCACAGTGACATCACTGTCGATTTGCTGTGCGCACTATGCGCGCGCCGGCCGCCGCGCGCCGGGGTAGCCGAACGGGATCGGGCGCACGTCGTCGCTGAGCGGGCCGTCGTGTCGGAAGCCGTACGCGCGGAGCACCTGGTCGTCGGCGAAGGTGAGCGCGCGGCGCATCCCGTCGGCGCAGCTCTCGTTTGAGTAGATCTCGTTGGGCTTGCCGCCGCAGGGCTGGCAGCCTGTGAAATGCGTCACGAACGGCCGGCGCCACCCGGTCTGCCCGCCGCCCGCCGGCCCGGGTACGCTTTTCCTAACGGCCGCGTTCCTGAGCGCGGCGTACCGCGCGTGCTCCACCTCCGCGTGCCTCCGTCGGAGCCCGGGCGCGCGCCTCTCCGCCGCCAGGTACCGCGCGGCGATGCCGTCGAGCCGATCGACGATCTCCGCCCAGTAGCCCTGGAAGTAGTAGTCGTTGTGGAGATATGTCTTGGCGCCCCACTTGCTCCGATTGTTGAGGAGCAGGTAGACGAGCGCCGACTGGTCGTCTGACTCGTTGTCGGCCTTGCCCTTGAGCGTGTCCTGCAGCACCTGACCCCACCGGGCGTACTCCGGCGAGGCCGGGCCCATGCGCGCCCAGGCGTCCATGAAGTCAAGCGACCACTGGCAGTTGCGGATGAGGAAGACGCCAGCGTTGAGGCCGACCCATGACCTGGCGCCGTAGACCTCCCTGTCCCAGCCGTAGAAGACAAGGTTGTGGTCCCTGTACCTGTGGAGCGGGAGCGAGAAGTCCATGTCGGTGAGCACGGCGTCGGCGTCGAGCCACCAGACCCACTCGGCCTCCGGGTGGGCGAGCATGGTGGCGCGCACGACGGGGATCTTGGCCCAGTAGGAGCGCATCTCCGGCTGGAGGAGCGCCGTGTTGTAGAAGAGCTCGACCCCGCGGTGGAGGCGGCAGTAGTCGAGCTTGTTCTTGAGGAAGCGGAGCAGCAGGTTGTCGCCCCCGGCGCCCTTGCAGGGCGGGGACTGGGACCCGGACACCATGACGACGCGCTCCGCCGCGCCGCCGCTGGCGTTGAGGCCGCGCGGGTAGTGCAGGCGCAGCCACCGCGCGCGCTTGGCGTCCCAGCCGGTGAGGAGCCGGGTACGACCGACGGCGTAGGTCAGGTCCGGGTCGTCGTAGAACGTGCGGCCGACAGGGGTGACGGCGTGCGCGGAGGAGACGGAGACCGCGGAGGAGCGGAAGGCGACGAGGTTGGGCACGGGGACGGGCGAGAGGAAGGAGGCGGTGCCGAGGAGCACGAGCACCGCCACCACAGCGCCCGCCGCGAAGACGAGCGCGTCGTGGACGCGCCCCGCCAGCACGATGTGGCCGTGCGTGTGCGGCCTCGCGGCGGCGCCCCCCTTGCCTCCTACCCCGGCCCCCGAGACGAAGAACGGTATGGCCTCCGAAGCCATTCCCTCGATTGCCGGTCGCCCAGTCAGTCGCTGCGGCTGTTTTATCGAGGAAGGTTGCTCGAGAAAAGGAAAGCGCGGCTTTTTGGACGGGAAACTGGGGGAGTAGAGTAGGACTGACTCGACTGAAACAAGATGCGGCAATGGCGGCAACGAAAGCGGAAGCGGCGTGGTCAGCTCGCTCTGGTAGTCTGCTCTGACGGAGACGGACGTGCCGGACCCGTGGGGGGTGTGTCGGCCGCGGCGTTGGATTTGGGAACGGGTTTTGGTTTCGTGTAGAAATACTACTGTAGATGACACCTCTTATATATAGAGGGCAGCATCAGCTTGCCCTGAGGTAGACGATGGCACTCCCTCCGGTTCCGAATTTTAAGATGTTGTTGATTTGTTGCCATTTTCTGATTCGTTGTATCTGTGCATTTTAGTGCGTAAATTTACTAATTTAAAAACGTGGCTAATGGGGAAAGATTCCTCCGGTCGGTGAGATATCTATTTTACTGAGTGTGCCTTAGCGCAGTTATTTTAAGCGCTGCTGGGACGCGAACCTGGCCCGGTTAGACGCACAATCGCTGTATTCGTCACAGAGGTAGCACTTAGTTCTCAAATTTACTAATTTAATCCGCATATATAACAAAATTAAAGTAGTCAGATTGATCTCATGCGGTTGCTAACAACCACTGCTAACTAACTACTGTACTAACTATATCTATGTACGGTCATTTTCTCTAAAAAGGATATCTAAGTACGGTTAAGAACTATCTTGACACTTCACGATCATTGCTGGCTGAAGGCATCAAGTCATGCGTGAAGATTGGACTTATTCTGCATCTGAGATCCAGTTATCAGGGCCGGCTCTATATATTTTGGGCCCCAGTGCAAGGTTGAAAAATTGGCCCCTTATGTATGCATGTATATAACGTAAAATGTTAAAAAAAAATACATGCAACCACACATTTTTGGACCGAGACATCTATAAATAATCGATATAGCGATTAAGCAATGTCATATTATAAAAAATCTAAATGAGTTGCAAAATATAATAAATAGTGTTTGCTTCTAATTTGATTACCTCAAATAATAACCAAATTCCGGTGAGTATGTGGTCAATAATACTTCAGTGCTTCACAAAAAAACTTCTTCGGATATTTCTGGATGCAAAATCATTGAGTACAATATCAAGATCAATGGTGTCTAAAATATCCTTCTCAATATAGCACGTAGCCAAGCCATCCAATCTATCTTATAACATAGTTGACCTCAAACAATTATTCAGTAGTTTCAATTTATATAAACTTACGATTTCACAATTGTAAGACCTAAATATGCAATTTAGTATTAAATCATTGTCACAAAATATCCACCCAATATACACACAACTGGCCAGTCGGGGCGATTCCAATGAGCTAAACAAAATTCTAATGAGTAAGTTAGAATTTAGGACTTACCGAAAGGGCGATGGGCAGCCGGACAGCACGGTAGGTCTTGCTGCCAGACGACCAGGCGGAAGCGGAATTATGAAATAATAGAGCAGGCAAAAAGGCGACCGGGTGAGCTGATCGAACGATCAATGGATCGATTGCTAGCTAGCGTAGTCCCGTAGGTGACTAAATGACTATTCCTTTTTCTTGCTGGGCTTCTTAACGCTTGAGTCAGATGGTCGGTATAATTTTTTCCAGCCTAATACATATATACATACATATAGATGGCCCCCCCTAAAATACGGGCCCCTGTGCGGTGCACAGGGTCGCCTAGGGTCAGCTACGGCCCTGCCAGTTATGCAACTGTACGACTTTTATGGAAGGAGTATGATGTGTTTCTGCTATAGATGTGTGCTCCGTATGCGTATGCTCCCATGCCGGATACCTCTATACATTTTGGATCTACTTATTATCATCTCCATTAGTGGTCCAAGTTGATTGGTTTATACCTGATATCACTACGAGGAAGAAGCTGAAAATTCGACAGGTTCACGACCTAGCCCCTCGCGCCGCTCCCCGGGTGACACTAGGGGAGAAATCGCGCCACCATCTCTCCCCCTCCTTCCGACGATCTCCAGTCGTTGTCATCGTCAGCCTTGTCTACGGCGGTGGCGGTGCCCCCGCTGCAAAAAGGTGGGTCGCTAGGGGTAGGGCAAGAGAGGGTTCCTCGCGTCCTGCAAGGTGGAAGACTGGCCCGTGGGGGCAGCGGTGTCGGGGTTAGAATAAGAAGCCGAGCCGGCGAGGTCCTCTGGTGGTGATGCGACACTGACGGTCTCGTGCTCGTGCTCGATCTAGGCCTGGTGGGGCTCGATTTGGACCTGGCGGGCCTGAGCGGGCGGTGAGTGGACAGCGCAACGGCATGCACGCTTGTGTGTGTTGCCGGCGAGGGAGAGTGGTGCAAGCCGACAATTCCGTCGACCAGAAGGTCCGGGGAGAGGAAGTTCGTGCTAACCGTCGATCGATGGCGCGACTGCGACGGTGCGGTGGGCGTGCAGACATGCGGCGGTTAGCACGGCTGCTTTGGGGTGGTGCTGTTGGCGGAGATTGAGGTGTCAGTACTCCTGTCGGCGTGATGCTCGAAGGTGTCATTCTTCTTCGTCCCGGTGCCTTTGTGCGGTGCGAGCTCCGAGTACAAAAATTGATGGTTTCTTGGCCTCCAACTCTAGAGGTTCGGTGGTGGTCGGTAAGGAGGAAGCCGGGGCGGCGGTCCCGAAGCGGCCGCTGCGGCTAGGCCGTGGTTGGCATGGCACCTGTCGTGGCGTGAGGGACCTTGTAGACGATGCCACTCCCTCGGGTTCCGAATTTTAAGATGTTGTTGCCATTTTCTGATTCATATGTATCTAGACATTTTTTATGTAGATTTAGCAGGGTTTCTTTTGCGAAAAGGAGTAATTTAATCCGTATATATAACGAAATTAAAGTAGTGACTACAGATTGATCTCATGCGGTTGCTAACAACCACAGCTAACTAACTACTGTACTAACTATATCTATGTGCGGTCATTTTCTCTAAAAGGGAAATCTAAGTATGGTTCAGAATTATCTTGACAATTCGCCACCATTGCTGGCTGTAGGCATCAAGTCATGCGTGCAGATTGGACTTATTCTGCATCTGGGATCCAGTTCTGCAACTGTACGACTTTTATGGAAGGAGTATGATGTGTTTCTGCTATGGCTGTGTTGCTATGGCTGTGTGCTCCGTATGCGTATGCTCCCATGTACTGTAAGATAAATGCGCCGGATACCTCTATATATTTTGGATATATTTATCATCTTCTACTACATCAGTGGTCTAAGTTGGTCGGCTTATACTCCCTATATTTTTTAATATAAGAAGTTTTAGACTTTATCTACATTCATATGTACATAAATATATGTAGATAAGTTTTGGTGTGTATGCTTACTCATTTTAGTACGCATGTAAACAATATGTAGAAATCTAAAACATCTTATATTAAAAAAGGGTACCTGATATCACTCTAGAAAAATTAAAGGTTATGCGTGACATGACTGGTCAATTTAACACAATATTACGACCATTATGCACAATCAAAATTTAGATAAACCGCACCAATTGTTATGTCGAGCAGGTGTGTTGTTTGATCTATACTAGAATGGAACACAACTGTTAAATGGGTAGACCGACTAAACTTTGAAGAAAGCTCAAAAGCGTTGTTTGTCTGAAACCGATCTTTTATGAATTATGATTGTTCTGTGTTGTTGTTGCGAATGTTCATCTCTTATTGTTCATAGCTATAAATATACAAAATACTCTCTTTGTACGTGAATAAGTGTATTTCTACCTTAGTACTAAGTTAACATTTCAAAATTTGAATACATTTATGGAAAAAAAGTAGCACCGTATATGACATAATATTGGTATATTTTGAAACTTCATTTTAAGATGAATCTAACGAGACTAATTTACTGTCATAAATGCAGATATTTTTTCTATAAAATTGGTCAAAACATACTAACTTTGTCTTTCACTAAAAGATAGAAGTGCAGTTATTCGCGGCCGGAAGATTTATATGTTAGTATCGATTAGTATTTATTGATATTATATCAAAACAAAGCAAATAAGGTCTAGAGAAATATTGAACTAAGTGAGGTGATCTGCTGTGAATATCTATTGATAACTAATAACGTCCACCTGATTAATGAGTCATCGGACCATGTTAAGGAAACTAATGAACAAAAATACGGTGCATTAATAAATAGTATTTATATACAAGGTCCACGAGATCAATGACGGGGTGATTTTGCATACAGCTATATAGGTCTCTTAGATAATACTGTATCTATTTATAATAACGTGACTAAAAGGAAGATTTTTATTTGTTGCGTAATTTTCTAGAAAAAACAAAAATATTGACATAAGTATGTTGTTATAAATATTGGATTCAAATTAAATTGAAAAGTAACCGACCGGAGTTTGTATGAGAAAAATGAGAAAACAACTATGTTAGAAATTTCTATGGGACTTTTTATACTTTAAAGCATAAGAAGACGGAACTTAGCGTTTGACCATAAAGCAGTGGTCGGCCATTATTTCTTTAACAATTCTCTCTACCTTCACGTCAACCCCTAGGATGTAAATTTGAAAGGAATCTAAAAGTTAAGCGTGCTCGGGGTGGAGTAGTGTGAGGATGGGTGACCGAGCGGGAAGTTTGACCATAGGTATGCACTTTGACTTGAGAATAGGGGTAAATATAAATTAATTGGTCAAATAATTCAAAGATTCGAAGTTCAAAACTATTCGAAGATTCGAAATAAAAACACCTGCAAAAAAATCTAAAAAAACTATTTTTTTGAAAAATAATGAATTTCTGCTAAAAAGCTTTAGTCCAGATTGGTATTACCAACCGGGACTAAAGGGTCCCAACCCTACGGGCACAGTTGGCCATGTGGGAGTGCCTTTAGTCCAGGTTCGTAGACAACCGAGACTAAATGGTGGGAGGCTTTAGTCCCGCTTTGCTAGTCCCGGTCGGAGAAACCGGGACAAGAGGGCCTCTCAAACCGGGACTAGAGCCCCTTTTTCTACTAGTGAATGCTCATGTGCATGGTCTCTCTAGAAGAAATTAGACCGTTACTAAACTGTATCTGCATAAAAAAAAACATATCTGGCTTGAGCCTATCTAACCTCATCAACACACGTACCTCCTTCTCTAGGGATTCCGTCCATCTCGCCAGTGAAGCTGCCAATCCTCCCGCCACCGACGGCCCTTGTGGTCTCGGAGGTGTTGCGGATCGCAGCCACTCGCTGGCGGGAAGGTTTCCGTTCCTTTTTTCGAATAGATGAGTCCCTAACAATCATAAATTGGAAACAATCATTTAAACCTCTCTGTTATAGATTGAAACTTATTTTTAGAGCCGTAAAATTGTCCGTAAATAGCAATACACCCTATATTTTGGAAATTTTCTCAAAAAATTATACGCCTTACATTACGGAACGGGGGGAGTATCTTATTTGGGATGGTGTGGCGGGGGCGACATCCCAATCGTCAGAATAAGATCTTACACGTGCTATCCTCGCTCTGGTTGTGCGTGTAACACTGATGGAGGACGTGTCAAGTTGTGTGTCCAGCAGATCTTCTGAGATCCAAGCCGTTTTCGTATTCGTTCATGTGGTTGTAGGTCTGGTTCTTCCAATCATTGGTTGTCATCATTAGCAATAGTTGCTGCTCTATTGACCTGGTCTTGTGAGGCCTAAGCACGGCGAGTTCCCCTACGTCTAATACAATAGGCTCTAGTAAGACAAGTTTTAACCGCGTCTGGTTCGCTCCAATGCCTGTAGTCATCGTTAGGTGGTCTGAAGATCGATTTGTAATTTCTATTACTTCTAGAATTCTTTATATTAATGTTGATGATTAATATATTGGTTGAACTGTTCGCAAACATGTACCTTCTTAGTCTCATTAGAGTACATGTTTTTATCTGGCCCTTGTCTTGTTTGCGAGTGTGCCTACATGGGCAGACAGAGGAGGTCCAAGTGTCGAAGTGGTGGTATCTCTAGTCTAGTGTTGATGTTGTATTTCCGCTACTACCGAAATCACTGATGTTCACTTAATTCATTGATTTCGGTTTTCCTTTCGACCAAGCAACCAACTATTTCTCTTCAAATTAATTGTTTTTGAAATGGAGGGGCGTACCCCTCAGCCTCTAAATTCAAAGGATGCACACAACCGTTTTATTAATAATAAGCGAAAACATAAAGCATCTAACCTTATATAAGTGTTGCATGATCAGAAAGTAATTATTTCGGTGTCTACCGATCTTATTGAAGTTCAATGAATTTGGATCAAAACTCGCTGAAAGTAATTTCCAACTAGTCTAACTTCGAATCTACAGTTCCATGGTCATTGTTAATTGCTTGATTTTTTTGGGTACGCGCTAGTCTCCCGGAGAAAGAATGAAATTGGGAATGAAGAACTTGAAGATTGGTTGGAAACACGTGTTAATTAGCTAATGGGACTACAATGATCTGGAAATAGACCAGTTCTCGTAGGATTTTTTCCGTTAACGAAAAAATCTTTTTTCCTAGCACTAGTCTCCTGGAGAAGGATTGAATATGCACGGGGATAAAAACTTGAAGATCGGTGCGTCAATTAGCTAGATTGGTCTAAAATGATCTAACGAATTAGAAATTTTTAACCATTCTGGATCCCCTTTCGTGATGGAGAGGTGGAGAGGATGACTGAAAACTTCCTTTAAGAATAACGCACGGGGAGCATCTGATCTGATTTGTAGTTTCAAATGGAATCAGCTACACCTAATGTGGTGATCCACCTCACCAAACTTCAACCAGATGTCCAGATCACCTCATGAGACAGAAGTGTGTGCTACGGTACTCTGTGCAGGATCCTCTCGGCGTAGACAGCGGCCTCGATGATGGACGTGATCTCGTCGGCGACGTCAGTGGCGTTGCACCGGTTCCCCTCGAACGTACTGAACACGACCTCCTCGCCGCCGCCCGCCGCCACCACCACCGCCGCCGTCCTCACCGTGGCCACGCAGTCCAGCAGGCTCTGGTTGCACCACATGTTGAGGTAGTCATCTGCAGTAACCATGAAAGTCCACGGCTGTCAGAAACCTTAATGTCGAAACTACCTGAGTTCAGAACAGATACGCGGGTGATATATGATGTTACTATAACAATATACGTACTGTCGGTGGCGTTGACGCAGGCGTCGTGGAGCATGCAGCAGGTGTCGAGGGCGTCGCAGGGCGCCTCGCCGGGGCACCCGGTGTACGACACGCCGCAGTACTTGCCATACCGCATCAACGGAGCCTCTGATGATCGACATTGCACGGGCATTGAGAAGTCACGAACGGACACTACGAACATAGCAGAACGGATATGGATCGACTGACGTACCTATGGTACCCATGCAGTATGCGGACTCGCAGGTCCTGCTGCACTGCTGCGTGAACGAGAAAGACAGGGAGTTGATAAGAGATAATCCAGGATGCTAATTGTAATAGAAGATCAAATGGATATCTTGCTTGTGGTCTGAAATCAAGATAGATTGCATGCGTGAGCTTGTAAGACAGACCGAGGAGGATGAGGAGTCGCCGGCGCTGGCCGGCGGTGGCGCGCCGAGGATGCCGAGGGCCACCGAGCGGTTGGCGGCCGCGAGCAGGAGGACGAGAAGGAGAAGAGGACCGGCGTGCATCTTCCCCGTGTATGGTTTTGACTTTTGACAGAAGAAGTATAGGGAAGCTAGCTGCTAGCAAGCTCTAACTATACTTCGATGCTTGCATGATCGGTGCTGTTTTAGGCTCTCAGCGAAGCGATAATGTTAGTTATAGCTTGGTGACGGTTTGGCGGCACCGTTGGGAATTAGGAGGGTTAGCTCAAGTGTTCAGTGATTTCACAATGCTACTATGATAACGAATTATTCAAAGAAGGTTTTTTTTTCTGTACTTACCGTTCAGGGACACCATCCGTTTCATAATATAAGCCATTTTAGCTAGCTAAATTTTGCATTTTTAAACAGAGTAGTAAGTAATAGTTTTATAAAAAACAAAGGAAAAAGTTTTGCCTTATTCATTAATTAAGAAAAAATGTGCCCGGTTTATTTGCGGGGGAAACCGGGCGAAAACCATACAACGACACCAACAGATGATGGAGTCCACACAACCTCGAGAACACCTAAAGTCAAGCTCAAACCACCACTCCGAAAGATCCGGCTAGCCTTCCACCCTTGCCGGAGAGAAAAGGCCATAACTGCTATGGGAGGAGCAGATACGGGACGCTCCAACGCAGATGATGACACCAACCCTCACACGCCGCTCGTCATCGTACACCACGGTTTCGACTTCGCATCAACAAGCAAGCCGAAACGAACCCACACATGCTGGAGAAGAGCCGACAACCTCAACCTCACCTCCAGCGCGAAGCTCTCGGGGCTGCCGCCCCGACATCCACTGCTCCAGTATGCCCCGCACACTCAACCGACACCAACTTCCGGGATCGCCACCCCGGCATAACACCGCTCGTCCTCGAGCTGCATGGTCGCACGGAGCAGACGCCCGTAGCCCGAGCTATACAGAAAAACTGCCCGCAGTCCACGACCACGACACCATGCTTGGGGCCGCCGCCCCGGCATACCGTCCAACCATCCCCGTTAGGATGCGCCGACCGAGCCGACAACCTCGCCACCCCTGCTGCTCAAGGTCACCACCCAAAGTTGTGACAAGCCGTAACCCTGCCTCATGGAGCTTGAACTGCATCGCTGCCCGAGGCCTCCGCCTCGACGCATATCCGCCATCTCAGGGCTGGTGCCCCGACATCCTCGGTCCCAGGAGGGATGAGAGCCCTATGTAATGTCAAAAGACTCGCCCTCCAAACCGATGCCTCCAAGAACGTCACGACATAATTGTCGCCATCGCTCGCTCCGGCTGGAGCTTTGGTTTTCACCGGGAGATTCCAAGCCCCACAAATGGAGAAAATGCATACATGAACTTTGCACTGTATTACTTATATTTCAACCATATTTGCATCATATAAGGGTTATATCAATGTTTTATATTGATTTTGGGAATATTTCACAGTTTCCCTATTTTTTTGGAATTAACCCTCCACGGTCAGAAAACCCCCTTTTTCTATATTTTGATGTTTCAGGGACCCAAACGACGTCCAAATGACCTAATATTTCACGAAGATCATTTTTGGAAGGAAGAAGGAGTAGGAGCCAAGGAAGCGCACGAAAGGAAGTCCGAGGAGGAAAAGGGATGGGTCCACGCGGCTAGATTCCTTGGCCGCGTGGGGTGCCCCATTTTGCCCCTCGAGGCTCCGATGCCGTTGATCTTCGTCTCCCTGCCTTCGTTTTGACCTAAAAACGCCTATAAAAATACTCCCCCGAAGCCTTTTGGGAGGAGCGCCGTAGAAACACAGAAACCACGAAACAGAGACCTGGAGCTGCAGATTGGAGGGGGAAACTCCGGCGGGGCGCTGCCGGCGTGGTCTCCACCTTCTCTAACAACTTCTCCACCGTCTCCATGATGAAGAAGGAGTAGTCCAACCCTGGACTATGGGTTTGTGGAAGTAACTTATGTATCTCTTCTCTCTCTTGAACTTCACTAATTAGTACCGTATGAGCTGCTGAACATGATTACAGTCATCTATGTAATACCTTTGTGGTGGATCTCTTAAGTTGATATATGTTTGAAGATTGCAATTGTTATGTCTATGTTATGAAAGTAGATGCATATTATGTACCCCGTTCTTGTTTATGTGTTTTGATCCGACATATGTATGAGGGCATGTGAGGGGGAACGTGTGCATTAGTTGGAGTAACGGGGGTGGCTAGTGTGGTGAAAGTTACAGTAGTTCCACGATCCACTTGGGTATTTTACCTTACTTTGTTGCCTCACTAGGGATAAAAAGGAATACCATGCTACCGGGGATGTGGGTGACCTTGTCACGTCTCCATGACTAGATCTAGCATGTTCTTATTTTAACTTCGTGTCATGATACTTAAAGCTATACTCTGATCTATCTTAATTACTAGGGTGTTATGATTTAGTTCGCATCTTGGTGGACTATAAGAGAGGTTTAATAACTGAAAAGAACCTCTATGTTAGGACGTGATGCCCATATTATTAATAACTTGTCTTGTTGCAATCTTAGATGTCAATTCCTATGTTCCATTATCTACCACTTTATAAAAGTGAGAGTGCATTTGTGAAACCATGAACCCCGGTCCATTTTTAATCATAAGAAACACCTTTCCAACACTTTATAATCACTTTTCATTTTCTGTTATTTTAAAATTCGAAAATACAAAAACACTTTTACATTTTGCATTCACAATACAAAACCCAAAAATATCATCCATCATTGTTTACACCATCCTTGCATATTTATTTACCATCATTGCATATTTATCACTTGTTTGCATTTGTTATTTTCATATCTTTTACTTACACCTTGTGCTTGACAACCAATTGGTGAGGTTGAGGGCACAAAACAATTTACTTTGTTTTGCAGGTCTCATAAAGAAGGATAAGGAGACAACAACTTTTGGCATATTTCCCCGAGAGTTCGATATAAACTCTCGAGTCACCCTCGTGGGGTAACTAAGTCTTTCCCTTACTATACACTCTGCACTTGGAGTCTCAACCTAACCCATATTCTTTTGACGCAGGTGCTTGGTGCTCAGCAAGACTATTTTCTGGCGTCATGATCATCGTCAAGGGCCATCAAGACTATTTTCTGGCGCCGCTGCCGGGAAAAGAAACAACAACTTCCACTACCCGTCACCTCCGCCATCAAGATATTTTCTGGCGTCGTTGCCGGGGAAGTGTGCAAGTAAAGAGTTGTCCCACAAGTCTTCATCAACTGTGCAAGATCTTTTCTGGTGCCATTGCTGAACAAGTGGAAAGGATACATAAAAAAAAAGTCAACATCACCAACGTGTGCAAACACCTAAGCTTGGGGAGGTTGCACCTACATGAGCATCATCTTACCCATCTTCTACCTTCAAAGCATTTTATTTTGTTTTGTTATTGTCTTTTATTATTTCGGTTTGCTATTTTTATTTTCAGTTTTGCATTTTGTTTTGCACTTATTATTTCGGTTTGCATTGTTTAGTGTCATTTTATTTTCAGTTTTGCATTAAAAAATACATAAAAACTTGCTAAAATGGGAGAAATAACTAAGTTGTGTGACTACACAAATACTCCAAATGATCAATTTATTGCTAGGCCCATTGCTACACCTAAGATAACAACTGAGAGTTATGAACTGAGTCCTAGTTTGTTGAACTTGATAACTAGGCAACAATTTGGTGGTAGTGCTATGGAGGATGTTCCCATGCATCTTCAAGATTTTAGTGACATTTGTGATATGCTAAAATTTAAGGGTATAGAACCTGATATTCTAAAGTTTAAATTATTCCAGTACTCACTAAAAGGAGAGGCCAAAGAATGGTTATGTTCATTACCCACCGATGCTATTAGTTCTTGGAGAGACCTAGAAAGGGCTTTCTTTAGGAAATATTATCCTGCTTTTAAGAATTGGCAACATGAAAATAAATTGGTTAAATCTATGAATGAGTTGCAAATTAGTGAGAAAGAGTTGCCTAAAAAAGATAACTCCCGTCACTATGCTGAAAGAAAGTTTACTAGAAGTGGGAAGGATCTCCCTGTTAAAAAGCAAATTTGTGTTAAAAAGGAAAAACAAGTTGAAGAAGTTAATGAAACTAAAAGTGATAATCCTATTATGTTGATAGAGTTAGAGAAACAAGTTGAAGAAGTTAAGATGCTTAGTGAAGTCAAGGAACCACTACTTGACTTAGAGAATTGTAGCTTGCATGAACTCATGTCTATCTTACAAAAGTTTGCTAGTGATCCTTCTATTAATGTTAACGAAGCTGTTTTTCGTTCTTATATTGCTAGTCATGTTTTAAAAGAAAAAATTGCTAGGTACAACAAAGAAGCTACGATACCACCTAAGCTTGGGGATATATGGATCCCCAAGGTATTAGTAACAATTGGAAAAGAGACACACCATGCTATATTAGATCTAGGATCTAGTGTCTCTGTTATGTCTAAAGAATTATATGAAGTACTTGAATTACAGAATATTGAAAAATGCTCTATTGAACTTGCACTTGCTGATGATTCCATTAAACATTCTTTAGGGAAAGTAAGTGATGTTATGGTAGAGTTGCATATGACTTTTGTGCCTGTTGACTTTTTAATTATGGACATGGGGAATAAAACCTCTAGTCCTATCATTTTGGGAAGACCTTTTCTTCGTACCACAGGTGCTACCATTGATTCAAAAGAAGGGAACGTGAAGTTTCAGTTCCCACACAAGAAGTGCATGAAACACTTTCCAAGGAAGAGGGACACACCAAAGTTCAAGCTCCCTCATGAGCTCCGTCCACAATAAATATCAAGTAAGAATTGTAGCTATATGGCTATAAAGAAAGCGCTTTACGGGAGGCAACCCGGTTGTTTTTATTTGAGATTTTCTTTCAATCCTCTTTCTGTACCAAGAGACTTTGTTTTCAGTTTTGGTTATGGAATTTTCAATACAGTGCCAAGTTTTACCCATTTTGGCTTGAAAAAGTTGCTTTTTGTATTTGGAGATTTTATTCCAGCACGAATCTGTGCACGGTATGATTTTTTATTTCTACTCTAGAACTCCGAATGAGCTGAAATTTTAACTGTAGTTGCAAATTTTCATCCTATGTAAGCATGAATTTTTTCAGATTTTTTTGACATATTTAACTAGGGTGAAAAATGCGTTTTACCGCTGCTGTTTTTCTGGACAGATTCTGTCCCGTTTTGTTTTTCTGAACTTTTAAGTTGAATCTTTTTTATCCAATTGAGTTTATGAGAAGGAATACAACATTATACACTTTTTGGACATGTTTATTATGTTTGTCTAAGGATTTCATACAGCAAGCAATTCAATTGTTTTGTGCCTACTAATGTCACCCCACAGAAAAGAAATGGGAGAAACAGTGTTTTGAAGTTTTTTCACAGGGATAAGAGGAGATGCACCAAGAGCTATCCAAGGATGGTGAAGACTATAATCTTGGGGATGTGACGACAACCCCACTGGACCAACACACTCTCGGTTTGCACACGTCTAACTTCTGTTTTTCGATCAATGCACTTTATCACATAAACTTGGAGCGTTCTTTTTGTTATTTCGGTTTGGTTTTTTGTTTGAGACCACCACTTTTCATTTATCATATGAGAGAGCTAATGGAATTTTGGGTTGAATTAAGTTGGATGCTATTAAAAATATTGGGAAGAGGATGTTTGAGTTGATTTGAAAAGATACATATAGTTGCATGATTCATGTGCTTTTTAATGAATATTGATATGCAAGTGTTTTATATATATTTATTTCTTATTCATGTTTTAGATGCTGAATGTTACTTTACTTTGTTTAACATGGAATGATTAGCTCTATGGACACTTATGCATGCATTTAGACGGTCAACTTTCTCCCTCTTGCTAGCCCAAAAATTCCAACAAGTAAAAACTTGTTTTCCAACACTTTCAACCAAAGTTTTTACAGTGAGTCCACCATTTCTACCTATTAGCTAAAATGCTATTCCAAGTATGCTTACTATGTTATATTGTTTTATCTATGCTTCCAAATTAAAATGCTTATGCTATTGGGATTGTTATGGGTAAAGTTGGTTTAAAAGCTCTCATGAACTTGATGCACACTGTACTTTTATTGCACTTAATAAACATGACCCATTGTGATAAAAATTATGAAGTTATGGGCTTGACAAAGGTTTTGGTTGGGAGTTAGCTCATATGTGCTGTCACATGGCAAGCTTTCAATGTGCTCTTTCTCTTATTTAAGTTGATATCATGTGCTTTTGTCTATGGATGCCTAACATTGCGTGAAATGAAAATGGAAACTCGGTAAGTTTAGAGAGTGAGTATAAATGGATAGAGAGACTCACCGGGCGGCTAACCCAAGCCATGCGAGAGGCATGGTAGAAACTTACTTATACAACTATTTTGGACTTTCAGTGATGCACCTCTCAATAAAAAAGCTATGCCAAATAAAACAAGGTGTTGAGGTTGTCTAAGTGTTTGTTTGTCTTGTGATTTTGACATGGGCTTGTTCTATGTCATGGGACAAGAGGTACCCCAGGAGTAAACTCTTTATGATGCTATTATTGCTTGCAATGACTGTAACCTAAACTTGCTTTGTGGCCCAAGTTGAGTAGCCAGTCGGAGAGGTTTTTGTTTTCAAGGGGCATGAGACAATCAACCTATACTTTGTCAAGCACATAACTCATATTTGCTTGCACTTTCAACTATTAATCATTCAAAGATGCTATGATAGGGGTAATGAGAACTTCACACCAATGGATACCACATTTGCAAACATTAACTTAAGTTGAAGCATTTGGAAGCTAGATGTAACTTTTTGCATGTTATACCTCTAATTATTTATCTATCTTTTCAAAGTGTCCACCTTTTATATTCAGATTTGTATACGAATACTCTATGACCAATATAGGATATCTTTTTACTTTTCATTTATGCATTCATTTGGTCCATATTTGATATCACTTGATAGTATATCTTGTATGTTGCAACTCCTTATTAAGAATGAATCATTTGACTCTATGTAGCAATAACAATCATCTTTGATATCCTTTGATAGTAATAATTTTCAAAGTCCATGTTTAGTTTTATCACCTTCATACTCGAGGACGAGTATAGGGGATGTTGATGCATGTAAACCATATTTGCATCATATAAGGGTTATATCAATGTTTTATATTGATTTTGGGAATATTTCATAGTTTCCCTATTTTTATGGAATTAACCCTGCACTATGTGTGACCTTGCCACTTCTCCATGACTAGATCTAGCATGTTTTTATTTTAACTTCATGGCATGATACTTAAAGCTATACTCTTATCTATCTTAATTACTAGGGTGTTATGATTTAGTACGCATCTTGGTGGAGTATAAGAGAGGTTTAATAACTAAAAATAACCTCTATGTTAGGACGTGATGCCCATATTATTAATAACTTGTCTTGTTGCAATCTTATATGTTAATTCCTATGTTCCATTATCTACCACTTTATAAAAGAGAGAGTGCATTTGTGAAACCATGAACCCCGTTCCATTTTTAATCATAAGAAACACCTTTCCAACACTTTATAATCACTTTTCATTTTCTGTTATTTAAAAATCGTAAAATACAAAAGCACTTTTACATATTGCATTGACAATACAAAACCCAAAAATATCATCCATCATTGTTTACACCATCCTTGCATATTTATTTACCATTATTGCATATTTATTACTTGTTTGCATTTGGTGAGGTTGAGGGCACAAAACAATTTACTTTGTTTTGCAGGTCTCATTGATACGTCTCAAACGTATCTATAATTTCTTATGTTCCATGCTTATATTATACCAATTGCTACATGTTTAATATACACTTTATATCATTTTTATGCATTTTCTGGGACTAACCTATTCACAAGATGCCACAGTGCCAGTTCCTTGTTTTCTGCTGTTTTTGGTTTCAGAAAATCTATTACGGAAATATTCTCGGAATTGGACAAATCAAAACCCAAAGTCCCTATTTTTCTGGGGAGCTTCCAGAACACCGAAGACGAGATGGAGGAGGGCACCGAGGCGCCCACACCTATTGGTGGCGCGACGCCACCTCCTGCCGCACGGCCACGTGGTGTGGGGCCCTCGGGCCTCCACCGCCTTCGCCCTTTCGCCTACTTATACCCCCCGACAGATCAAGACCTAACCCCGAAGCCTTTTCCCGAGAAGAGTTCCGCTGCGCCGCCACCATCGAAGACAAGTTTCGGGGGACAGAAGTCTCTGTTCCGGCACCCTGCCGGGACGGGGAATTGCCCCCGGAGCCATCTCCATCAACTCCGCCGCCATCTCCATCACCGTTGCTGACTCCCACGATGAGGAGTGAGTAGTTCTCCCCCGGGGCTGCGGGCTCTACCGATAGCTATGTGGATTATCTCTCTCTCCCATGGTGTGATCTTTATGTGATCATGAGCTTTGTAATCTAGTTGAATATGTGATGTTACTCTTTATCTATTATGCACTCTAGAGGTTACTTTAATATGAACTCCGGGGTTATTCACGGTTGTGAAGGTGACAGTGTGCGCACCGTGTGTGATTCCTTTATGACGCTGTGGTGTTAGTTTACTCTGACTTTGGGGGTGCTCTTGTAGCCCTACGCAGTGAATGGTGTTTATCATCCAACAAGAGAGTGTTTGAGAGTAGTATTTATTATTCAGCTTTGATGTCATTGTTGAGAGTGTCCACTAGTGAAAGTATGATCCCTAGGCCTTGTTTCTAAGCATTGAAACACCGTTTACAACCTGTTCTGCTACATGTTTGCTTGCTGCCCTTTTTATTTCAGATTGCAATTACTACTTATAATCATCCATATTACTTGTATTTCACTATCTCTTCGCCGAACTAGTGCACCTATACATCTGACAAGTGTATTGGGTGTGTTGGGGATACAAGAGACTTCTTGTATCTTAATTGCAGGGTTGCTTGAGAGGGATATCTTTGACCTCTACCTCCCTAAGTTCGATAAACCTTGGGTGATTCACTTAAGGGAAACTTGCTGCTGTTCTACAAACCTATGCTCTTGGAGGCCCAACACTGTCTACGAGAATAGAAGCGTGCGTAGACATCAAGCTATTTTCTGGCGCCGTTGCCGGGGAGGTAAGTGTTGGAAGGTATCTCCTTTAGATCCTGCAGTTATTACTTTTTGTCTCTTGTTTTTATTTTCACTAGTTAGGCCTAATGGAAAACAACAAAAAAATTAGAGAGCTATATGAAATTTATCTTGAGTTAGGACATGATGTGTTTAAAGAGAAAATTAGAAAACCTAAGTTTGTTTGCATAATAGTGGTAGTAATGTTATCAGTATAAATTCTTTGAACACCATTATTGCTAATGCTATGGAAAAGTCTAAGCTTGGGGAAGCCATTGTTGATAAATGTGTTATTTTTAGTCCCCCAAGCTTTGAGGATAAAATTTTCTTTGATGATACTTTGCCTCCAATATATGATAATTATAGTCATTGTGATATTTTCAGTCCACCTATTGTTGAGGATATGGTTTATATTGATTATGATATGCCTCCTATATATGACGTTTACAATGATGAATATGATATTTTCAGTCCATCTACTATTGAGGATAAAACTAATTATGATTATTCTATGCCTCCAATTTATGATGATTACAATGATGGATGTGATAGTTTTACTCCCACTGTTATTAATAAAATTGATTATGCTTATGTGGAGAGTAATAATATTATTATGCTTGTGGATCATGATAAGAATGCTTTAGGTGATAGCTATATTGTTGAATCTATTCATAATGCCGCTGAAAATTATTTTGAGAGAGGAAAGTATGGTTATAGAGATCTTCGTGTTACTAAATTTCTTCTCTTTATGATGAATGTTTTGAGCCTTCTCTTGATTTGCTTTTATTTGGTGGGTACTTTAAGACCCACTGGTCATTATGAGAGAGGGAGACATGGATTCATACATCACAATAATATTAAGTCTCCTCTCTTTATGTTGAAATTTTTGAAGTTGCACTTGTTTTGCGTTCCTATGCTAGTCACTATGTGCTTTATTAATTTATTTTCTTACAAGATTCCTTTCCATAGGAAGTGCGTTAGATTTAAATATGTTTTATATATGCTTCTTGATGCTCTCTTTTATGTTTCAACTGTCATCTTTATGTGAGCATCATAAATATCACTATGCCTAGCTAAAAGGCTTTAAAGAAAAGCGCTTATGGGAGACAACCCATATTTTATTTCTGTTATTTTTCTTTTATTTGAGTCAAGGAGCTTGCTTACTTTTGTAACAACTCCTTTGTATCTTTATTTTATCGCATTGTTGTGTCAAGTAAAGCCTCTAGTAGGAAGTTGATGCTAGATTTGGATTTATGCGCAGAAACAGATTTTCTGCTGTCCACCGTTTAATTCGTAAGAATTCACAGAAAAATCAAAATGACCTGAGATTTTTTGTGCGTGATCCTCAGATATGTATGCAACTTTCATTAGTTTTGCGTTTTCTGATTTGAGCAAGTTAAGTGCCTCTAAAAAAATCGTCTTTACGGACTGTTCTGTTTTTGACGGATTCTGCCATTTATTTTGCAATGCCTCTTTTGCTGTTTTTGAATGGATCTTTTTGTTCCATAAAGTATCAGTGGCTGTAGCTAATATCCAGTAGCATTGGTAGCAATTGTGTCCATGCAGAGTATATGTCGGCCCAGTGGGATCCAGGGTGTGCAGAGCCCACTCTCCACAGCCCTCACATGCGACAGAGTCGATGAAACGACTAAGGACCAAGCAAAACGCTTGGAGAGACCCTCGAGAGGAAAAACCCTCGAGAGGGCTGAAGGGGGCAGCGCAGGCCTGAAGAGGCCCCTCCCGAGGCTGCCCCTCTACAGGGCCCTCTCCCCTGGAGAAGGGGCAACGCAAATCCCTCCACAAGGCCGCCAGGCCCTGTGGAGATACTTCGCTACGAAGCAACCGCTGCAAGGCGCACATGGCCACTGCCGGGCCGCAGGGTGACGCGCGCGTCTGCGCATGATGACGACGGCGCCGCAGTTGCCATTTTGGTGATTAAAGGAGTCAACAAAGCTGTGTCCCCTGCGCCGGCTTACGAGGGTTTTCTCTTTGGTGATAAAGCAGTTGGCCGGCGCTACGCTCCAAGGACGACGTCACCGTGGGCACCCCCACGATCTCTGCAGCACCGGCTGGCCGTCCTGCGTGGACGGTGACTTTCTGGCGTCACGAGCAGGCTTTACGACCATGGACCGAGTCCATGGACAACCCAGCCGCGGTGCACCCCGCTCCTCCGTTTCGTCGCCATGTGGGAACCCTTCCACTGCGCAGGGCGCAAGGATGAGGCCCGAGGCGCCTATAAAAGGGGAGGGAACCCCTCCGTAGCGAAGGATCGATCGATCGACTAATCGCACCATAGCTTAACCTAGCCTAGCGAACTCGAGGAGGAAGAAGACCTCAGCTTCCCTCTTTGAGCTCTGCACTGCCGCAAGCGAGCCCTCGGCAAGCTCATTGTACTGTACCCTCTACAGCGCAATTCAGAAAAGCAGGAGTAGCGGTTTTACCTCCTCCAGAGGGCCGTGAACCTGGGTACGGGTTGGTGTTCGTCTCTGTCGTGCCGTCCCACTCCGAGCTCGTCGAGCATCGTCGCCGGGCCGGTCGAGGGTTGTAGACCAACGTGTTCAGTCCCCCCCACGAACTTCTCCTCAGAGAGTGACTATCCCTAGCTTCGTGGGAATCACACCTCGACATTTGGCGCGCCAGGTAGGGGACTGAGGCGCGTCTTCAACCTCCAGCCGGTCTCCGCGCCATGACGGACACCCGCGCGACACGCGCCAACAGGCGCGCAGCTGACAGGGCTCATACCGAGCCCGGCACCGCCACCACTCGCGGCCGCCGCGGCCGTCCTCGCACGACGGAGCGCGCCAACACCGGCCCGCACGTGGAGGAACCTGAGAGCGAGGAGCACCGGGACGGCGACCACCGCGGCGACAGGGATGCCTCCCCTGAGCACCACGACGATGCTGAGTCTTCGCATCCGTCTCGGCGCCAGAGCGCGTCTTCTCAGGGACGCCCGGAGCCCGCGCCGCACACCGCGTTGCTCATGGCCCAGGAGCTCCTCCGCTACCGACCAAGCGCGGAGGCCCACGACCAGTGGCTGGACCGCCTCCACCACCTCGTCGACGTCGCGACAACGCGCCCCGCTCCGTCTCGCTCCCTCGTTCATCACTCCGCCCGCGCTGGAACTGCCTCGCCGGATGCGCCACCGCCGCCGCCAGGACCACCTCCGGCCGCGGCCCAGAGGGCTCCATCTCATGCGTCCTCGCCGCGCGATTGCCAAATTGTGCAGCGCGCCGCGCCAGACGCGCGGGTGGGGATGGAACGCCGGAGAGACCTCCAGAACCGCCTTGTCGAGGAAATCGGCCAGGCGGGGCAGCAGAACCGCAGGGCTCTCCAGGGCGGCACCGCCACATACGCCACTGGCTGCATGGCCTTCACCCGCGCTCTGCGCCGCGTGGTATGGCCGCAGAAGTTCAGGCCTGCCCTCCCCAAGGGCTACGACGGGTCAAGCAACCCCATCGAGTTCCCGCAGCTCTACACCACCTCTATCCAGGCTGCAGGAGGAGACGACAAAGTCATGGCCAACTGGTTCTCCCATGCCCTCAGGGACTCCGCGCTGTCGTGGCTCCTCAACTTGCCTGAGGACTCCATCGACTCGTGGGAGGAGCTCTGCAGGCAGTTCGTTGCCAACTTCAAGGGCACCTACGAGCGCGCGCTCACCCACAACGACCTGCGCGCTGTGGTGCAGAAGAAGGATGAGACTCTCCGCAAGTACATCCAGCGCTTCAGCCAAGTGCGCAACAAGATCCCGAACATCCCCGAGACGCAAGTCATCGCCGCCTTCAGGGAAGGCGTCACAAACCGCATGCTTGAGAAGCACTTGAGGGGCATGGAGCTCATGCACATCCCGAGGAAAGAGAACCAGGAGGCCGATGACATCGCCAAGCGAGCCTCGCGAAGGCAGGCCCAGCAGGCAGGCGTTTTTGAAGAAAGGCTCGCCAAAGCATCCATCAAGCAGCCTCGAGAGGCAACAGCCGCAAGCACGGACGAAGCACTCCCGCCACCTCCTGAAGCTGGGGCACCCGACTGTGGTCCCCCCACAGGGGAGCGTCTGTTGCTGACGGTGTCGGCCCAGTAAGGACCGGGGTACGCACGGCCCACTCCCTACAGGCCTCGCCCGCGCATAACTTCGGCAGAACGGCTGAGGACTAGGCTACCGCTTGGAGGGATCCTCAAGAGGCATCCCCTCTCGAGGCCTGAAGAGGACGCCAGGGCCTGAAGAGGACCCTGCGCTTCAAGAGACTCCCCAGGCACAGCCCGCCTGGGGAGGAGTCAGCAGAAAACCCCTCCACAGGCGACCACGGCCCTGTGGAGACACTTCGCGGTTAAGCAAGCGCTGCAGGACGCACATGGCCCCTGCAGCGGCCGCAGGGTGACGCGAGCACCCCAGTTGCCATTCTGGTGATAAAGGAGTCAACAAAGCCGCGCTGCCTGCGGCATGACAGCCAGAACTTTCCTCTTTGGTGATAAAGCGGCTGGGCGGCGCAACGCTCCAAGAAGATCGTCACCGTGGGCTCCACCACGGCCTCTGCTGCGCCTGCGAGCCGCCCTGCACCGCCTGCAACCTGTCGGCCACGGCGCGCTACTTTAGCACGGATGGACCGCGTCCATGGAGGGACGAGCTGCGGTGGACTCCCGCTCCTCCATGCGACTGGCGTGTGGGAGCCCACCAGCACGAGGACGGAGCCCGGGGCGCCTATAAAAGGAGCAGGAGCTCCCCCGTAGAAGGGGATCCCCCGATCGCCCAATCGCGCACTCGCACCCTGAACACATAGGATAGCCAACTGCTAGAGGAGGAAGACGACCATTGTGTCCCTCTCCAGGCACCAAGCTGCCTCAAGAGAGCCTTCGGCAAGCTCGTTGTCCTGTAACCTTCACAGTGCAATACAGACAAGCAGGAGTAGCGGTTTTACCTCCACTCGAGGGCCGTGAACCTGGGTACGGGCTGGTGTCCATCTCTGGCGTGATTGTCCTCCTTCAGGCTCGGCGAGCATCGTCGTCGAGCCCCTCGAGGGTTGTTAGACCTCCGTGTTCAGTCCCCCCTTCGAACCTCTCTTCAGGGCGAGACTACCCCTGTTACGTGGGAGTCACTCCTCGACATTTGGCGCGCCAGGTAGGGGACTGAGGCGCGTCTTCGACCTCCAGCCTCTGCGCCATGATGGACACCCGCGCGACGCGCGCCAACCGGCGTACCTCTGAGAGAGCTCACACCGAGCCTGGCACTGCTCCCACCCGCGGCCGCCGTGGTCGCCCCCGCACGACCGAGCGCGCTTGCACCGGCCCGCGCGTGGAGGAGCCAGAGAGCGAGGAGCACCGCGGCGGAGACCAGCGCGACGACGAGGACCACTCTGGGCGCCGTGAGGACGCTGAGTCCTCGCACCCGTCCCGGCGCCAGAGCGTGTCCACGCAGGAGCACCACGAGCCCGCCCCGCACAAAGCGCTGCTCATGGCCCAGGAGCTCCTCCGCTACCGGCCAAGTGCCGAGGCACACGACCAGTGGTTGGACCGCCTCCACCACCTGGTCGACATCGCAAAGCGAGCCTCGCGAAGGCAACCCCAGCTTGCCGGCGTCTTTGAAGAGAGGCTCGCCAAGGCATCCATCAAACAGCCTCGAGAGGCCACAGCCGCAGGCGCAGACGAAGCGCTCCCACCACCTCCCGAGTCTGGAGCGCCCAATTGCGGCCCCAGCACAGGGGAGCGCCTGTTGCTGACGGCAACCCGCCAGGCCTCAGGCTGGGTTGATGAGATCAAGGACTACTTGGTGAAAGGAATCCTCCCTGAAGAGGATGCTGACGCAGAGCGAATCGCTCGACATGCAAAATCCTACTGCATCCTCGAGGGAAACCTCTACCGCAAGCGCCCAAATGGTATCGCGCTCAAGTGTGTCCCTCCTGAGGAAGGCCGAGAGCTGATTAAGGACATCCACAGCGGGGAGTGCGGCCACCACTCATGTGCGCGCACCCTCGCAGGCAAGGTCTTCAGGAGCGGCTTCTACTGGCCTCAAGTGCTTCAAGATGCGGTCGCCATTGTGCAAACCTGCGACGCCTGCCAATTCCACGCCAAGCAAATTCATCAGCCGGCACTGGAGCTCCAAACCATCCCGCTCTCCTGGCCATTTGCGGTCTGGGGGCTGGATATCTTGGGCCCCTTCCCAAGGTCGCAGGGGGGCTACCGTTTCCTCTTCGTGGCCATCGACAAGTTCACCAAATGGACCGAAGTTGAGCCAGTGCGCACCATACCAGCGGGGGCCGCGGTGAAATTCATCAGAAGCTTGGTCTGCCGCTTCGGCGTGCCCAACCGCATCATCATCGACAACGGCTCGCAATTCACCAGCGGTGTCTTCCGAGCCTACTGCGACAAGCTTGGCATCAAGGTCTGCTTCGCCTCGGTAGCTCACCCACGCAGCAACGGTCAAGCCGAGCGAGCAAACGCAGAAGTCCTCAAGGGCCTCAAGACCAGGAGCTTCAACATCCTCAAGGGCCACGGCAAGGGCTGGACCGACGAGCTCCCCTCCGTGCTCTGGTCCATGCGCACAATTTCCTCAAGGCCTACAGGCGAAACGCCATTCGCCCTGGTCTACGGAGCTGAGGCAGTCCTTCCTGCGGAAATCAAGCATGGATCGCCACGGGTCCTTGCCTTCAACGAGGACACCCAAGAGGGCCTCCACAACGACGACCTGCTGTTCCTCGAGGGACTGCGCCGTCAGGCCGCCCTCAGGGCGGCGGGGTACCAGCAAGACCTGCGACGCTACCACAGCCGCCATGTGCGCTCACGCACCCTTGAGGCGGGCGACCTCGTCCTCAGGCGAATCCTCTCCAGGGAAGGTCTCCACAAGCTCTCGCCGATGTGGGAAGGCCCCTACAGGGTCTCCCACGTCGCCAGGCCTGGCGCAGTACGCCTCGAGACCGAAGACGGCATCCCCGTCAAGAACCCGTGGAACATCGCGCATCTGCGCAAGTTCTACCCGTGATCACAGTCACGCCAGGCATTTTTTGTCTCTAGAGGGAAGCCCATGGCTTCACCTCCAAGCTTCTCAAAGCTTCTCCCGAGGCCCAGCCCTCCGAGCTCTCCTGCAAATGAGCCCTCGCAGGCCGCAGTGAACCTCTGCCACTAATGGGTGGTCCCCATGCCTCGACATGGAAGGAACGTTAGCTTGGCAAACCCAAGTGTAATGAACCGATTTTTCGTTCCAAGTGAACTTTGCGCTCAGGCGCCATTTTTCGTTCCTAAGTGAACTATGCGCTACGGCGCCGCTATGTAATATTTTGGCGGTGAGTTTATTTCAGCATTATTTTCCTTATTGAAAATGGGCGCTTATATCTCTCCACATGCGCACCTCGCGAGCGGGGGCTGAGTACGGTGCCAGTGCCTCAAATGACACACCAGCAGCACTGCAAAACCCAAGGATCCGAGCTCTGGCTAGAGGGCAGGCCCTCACAAACACGCCATCTCTTCAAAGGACCTCGGTACTCTCTCTCCTCGCAAGGAACGCCTGAGGAGGCCTATAAGCGCGCATTAGTCCATGGTAAAATGCACAAGCGTTTGGTCCTGCCTCTCTAACATCTATAGGGAACAAGCGTCTCTACAAGCCTGAGGAGGCAGCAGGGAAAAACCCTTGAAGAGGACCTCCCCGGCAAGCTAAAAAGCCTCTACAGGGCAAAAGCCTCGAGAAGCTAAGTCCCGCTTCTGCGACTCGAGAGCCTTTTCTCTCCAAACGAACGTTTGTCCCTCGAGCGATTTCGTTCTCCCTTACGCTTCATGGACTACTCGCACGTCAAGGGGGAGCACTTGGGCATCGCGACTCAGGGCTCTTACCTCTCCAAGCCTTAAACTCCCCCCGGCCTTGCTGAGTCATTGCTCTAGCATACCGTAGCGGCGGAGTCATAGTGCGAAGAGACGGGTCCTAACGACGCAGAGAAAACATAGACATGAAAGTAAAGCAGAAAAGGCCTCTCGAGGGGCAAACAAGCTAGCATAAATGAACTTAAAGAGGTACATTACAGGCCCAAAACATGCAAAGTCTGAATATAAGAAATTGTCTCAGATACAAGCGCTCAAAGGCGCGACAAGCAAGGCTCAGGCGGAGTCCACGCCAGCACGCTCCTCTTCAGCGTCTTCCTCCTCGGCAGGGGTGGCCTCCTCCTCGCTGTCCTCCACAGCCACCTCCGCACGCTTGAAGCGGTTGCAGAAGGCCTCCACTTGCTCGCGGAGGGCGTTGGAGACATGCAGGACTTCTCCGGCCGGGCGCGCCTCGGTCACCGTGGAAAGGTCGAAGCTGGGCGTAAGGAGCTTGAGGTTGGTGAAGATGCGGTCGACCACCACCTCCAGAAGCTGGCGGCTCTCGAGCTCAATCACCTCGCGGAGGTCGCCGGCGGGGCCCTCGAGGGCCGTGAAGAGCTGGTCGAAGTAGACCAGGTACATCGCAGCATCACCGCGACCGCGAGCCTCGGTGAGCGGCGCTTCTGCGCCGAGCTGGGCCGCGAGCTCATTGCCTCTCGCTACCAGCGCCTGGAACATGCGGTCCCGCTGCTTCGCGAGTACGAGAGCCGCCTGCGCGGTGTCCACGGCCTCCGTCACCTGCTTGGCTGCAGAGCCCGCCTGCCCCTCCACGTCCTTGACGAGGGCGTCCAGCTCCAGGGCAGCAGCCCGGCGGCCCTCCTCAGCCTGGCGGTAGGCATCCTTGGCGCGTTGGAGGCGGACCTCAAGCTTGGAGTTGGCCTTCTCAAGCTCCGCGATCCGCTTGGCGTCAGCAGTGTGCTTGGCCTTGAAGCGGTCCTCTTGCTTCTTGGCCTTGTCGCGGAACTCCTGGGAGATGGTCCGCCTGAAGTCTTTCTCGCGCTCCGCGAGGGCAGCCTCCGCCTCCTTTTTCTTCTCAGCGAACCGCAGCTGGAAGCGCTCCAGGGTTTGCCTCTGGGCGGTGACGTTATCGTCGTGCCGCTGGAGCGCTTGGGCCAGGTCCCCCTCACGCGCCTCGAGCTCTACCCGCTTGGTGGCCAGCTCACCCTCCGCCTGGAGCCGCTGCTCGTCGCGCTGCTCCACGTCTTTCTCCCTGAAGGCCAGCTGCCGCTCACGCTCGGCTAAGCTCTTGCGGTCCTCCTCTAGGGTCTCCTGCGCGGCCCGGTGGGCGGAGAGGAGCTGGGACTCTAGCTGGGAGACCTCGCGGCGCTTCTGCTCCAGTGAGCCCTCCATAGCCGCGCGCTCAGCCTTCACCTTCGCGAGGAGATCGGCGACCGCATCGCGCGCGTCCTGGAGGGGGGCAAGGAGCTCGTCTGCGTCGCGGACGGCTCCCTCTCGGACCTCCTTGGCAAAGCGAATGGCCTCCTCGCGGGCGGCCTGGAGCGCCTGATCCTCCTGGCGCCGGGCCTCAACCGCGGCATGGAAGCGCCTCCAGGCCTCCGCGAGCTCGTCGCGTTGCTGAGCAAGTTGGGCGTCCTCAAAGGCGAGCTGCGCCTCCAGGCCCTCCAGGGACTCCCTCACCACGCGGAAGGCCACCGCGCGGTGTCCCTTGCTCCAGTCCCAGCCGCTCAGGACCAGGCCGCGTTGCGAGGAGGGCCCGGCCCCGGCGTCGAACCTTGAGGATGAGGCCTCTGGGCGTGCCTGGGGGCTAGGCTGCTCCCGGTCCTTCGCCGCGCCCAGGATGGTCTCGCCGCCCTCGTCGCCTGGTCGCGTCGCCTCTTGCGCCTCGCCCCCCGCTGTGGGGCGTGGCGGAGAAGGAGGAGCTCCCCCTGCAGAGGCGCCCGCGCTTGGTGGGCTCTGGTCTGCCTCGGCCTCTGGTTGCGCGGGAGGCGTAGCCGTGCGAGGTGGGGTGGCCTCGCGTGCCTGAATCGGCTCACGCGGCGGCGTAGCCGCGCGAGGCAGTGCAGGAGCTCGAGGAGGGCTGGCCGACCGCTCTTCCTGCACCTCCACCACTAAGGGCACGGGGGGCGGTGCAGCGGCCTCCGCCTGAGGCGCTGCTGCCTCCGCCAGAAGCTCAGTTGCCTCCGCCTGAGGCGCCTCTTCGGCTGGGCCTGCCGTGGCCATCTCCCCAGGCCTCGCGGCCTCCCCAGCCACGGCCTCTGCCGCGGCTCCCTTCACCTCCGCTGCCTTGCGAAGCCTACGGCGTTTCGCAGGCACTAGGTCGCTGAAAGAACTGGGGGGCGAGTGTCAGAGATATGAGAAGAAGAGTGCAATAATCAAGCGTTTAGTAATTAAAGGAACTTACCCGGACCGCTTGGTGCCGGTGTCAACCCACGCCAAGCCTGGCGAGCGCCAGGAGGGCTTGGGCCTGGCGTCTGGCCTCTCCAGAGGCGCCTCGGCTTTCCTCTTAGAAGGGACGTCAGAGGGCCTCGCTCCAGGCCTGTCGCAGGCCGCCTTGGACCGGGGCTCGCGACGCCCCAGCAAGGACTCCTCGTCAGAGGCCTCCCCTGCAGACTCCTCCTCCTCCGCGCGACGCGTGGGCGCCCCCGCGAAGGCGCCTTCGTCGTCACCCGACGAGATGTCGCAAATCTCGCCCTCGTGGGGCCTGGCCCTCGAAGAGGCCTCCTCGCTCGCCGCGGCCTCCTCCTCGCCAGCCGCGGCTTCCTCCTCGCCTTGTCCGGCTCCTGAGGCGGAGGGCGTCTCTGCCTCCTCCGCATCATGCACCACAGGCACGGGCACCACCTTCCGCACCGGGCCTGCCGGAGTGTACGGAGGAACCCCCTCCAGAACGGCCAGACGCTCGGTCATGTTGTACTGGTGCAGAGGCCTGAGGGAGATCGGGAGTTCCTCCATGGCGGGCACCGCGGGGTTGATGAAGAGCGCAGACAGGACGTTGTCGACGGCGTCCTTGTCGTTGTCCTCACGATGGAGCCGCATCTTGTCATTGGGGCCGGAATACATCCACATCGGCATCGCGTGCGCCTGGAGTGGGGCGAGGCGGCGCGTCACGAAGTCCGCCACGACGATTTGCCCCGTGAGGCCTTCCTCCCGGAGGTAGCTCAGGCGGCCTGACAGCATCACGTTCTGCGCGCCGCAGAAGGTGGCCTTGCCCCAGTGCGAGTTCTTCATGGGCGGCGCGTCAGGGACCTCGAGGAAGGCGCTCGGCTGCTCCACGCCAACGAAGAACCACCGCTGGCGGAAGTCGTCCACCTTCTTCGTCACGGAGGTGATGGCCTTGCCCTCGCTCCACGACATGGGGATGTAGACGCTCCCCATGCCGTCCACGATGCGGAAGGAGACGCATCCTGAGCGCTCGTTCTTCGCCGTGCTCCGGAGCGCGTAGAAGCACCGGAAGAGCTCCACCGTGGGCTCCACGCCTAGGTACGCCTCGCAGAGGTAGGCGAAGATGGCGAGGATCAGCACCGAGTTGGGGTGGAGGTGCAGCAGTTGGATTTGGTAGAAGGCCAGCACCGCCTCCAGGAACGGGGAGAAGGGCGGCACCAGGCCCGCCGAGACGCAGTGCTGGAAAACGGGGAAAAACCCTCGCGGGCGTTTCCCGTGCGCCGCAGGCTTGAGTGCGGTGGCGCCGTGCTCGTTGGTCCGGTCCGCCACCAGGAAGCGGACCTTCTCGAGCGCCTTGTCGTTGACGCGCACGCCCAGCAGTGCCGCGCCGTGTGCGGCCTCAGCGGGCGCAGCTTGCGATGAAGACCCCGCGGCCGCCTTGCCCTTGTTCTTCGGCGGAGTCATCGTCGGAGGGAAGAAGGGAGCAGCGCGAGGGGAAGTTGGAGGAATCGGAGAAGTGGGCGCCGGATTGCAGGAGCGGAGAGCTCTGTGCGGTTGGCGTCTGCGAGAAGGAGTGGGAGTAGTAACGGCTCCCTGCTCCGGCGCCGGGGTTTTTATGTCTCGTCAAGGAGCAGTTACCGGGGCGTGGTGGGACCCCCCACGACGCACGTCCCATATCGTGCGCAACCGTTGCTCACCGGCGTGACGCGTGGCTCGGCCCGGCCTGCAGATTTTGCCCCACGACGCTTCGCCTAGACCCAACGGGCCTCGTCGTGCCCATCGTGGGCCTGGGGGCTACTGTCGGCCCAGTAAGGACCGGGGTACGCACGGCCCACTCCCTACAGGCCTCGCCCGCGCATAACTTCGGCAGAACGGCTGAGGACTAGGCTACCGCTTGGAGGGATCCTCAAGAGGCATCCCCTCTCGAGGCCTGAAGAGGACGCCAGGGCCTGAAGAGGACCCTGCGCTTCAAGAGACTCCCCAGGCACAGCCCGCCTGGGGAGGAGTCAGCAGAAAACCCCTCCACAGGCGACCACGGCCCTGTGGAGACACTTCGCGGTTAAGCAAGCGCTGCAGGACGCACATGGCCCCTGCAGCGGCCGCAGGGTGACGCGAGCACCCCAGTTGCCATTCTGGTGATAAAGGAGTCAACAAAGCCGCGCCGCCTGCGGCAGGACAGCCAGAACTTTCCTCTTTGGTGATAAAGCGGCTGGGCGGCGCAACGCTCCAAGAAGATCGTCACCGTGGGCTCCACCACGGCCTCTGCTGCGCCTGCGAGCCGCCCTGCACCGCCTGCAACCTGTCGGCCACGGCGCGCTACTTTAGCACGGATGGACCGCGTCCATGGAGGGACGAGCTGCGGTGGACTCCCGCTCCTCCATGCGACTGGCGTGTGGGAGCCCACCAGCACGAGGACGGAGCCCGGGGCGCCTATAAAAGGAGCAGGAGCTCCCCCGTAGAAGGGGATCCCCCGATCGCCCAATCGCGCACTCGCACCCTGAACACATAGGATAGCCAACTGCTAGAGGAGGAAGATGACCATTGTGTCCCTCTCCAGGCACCAAGCTGCCTCAAGAGAGCCTTCGGCAAGCTCGTTGTCCTGTAACCTTCACAGTGCAATACAGACAAGCAGGAGTAGCGGTTTTACCTCCACTCGAGGGCCGTGAACCTGGGTACGGGCTGGTGTCCATCTCTGGCGTGATTGTCCTCCTTCAGGCTCGGCGAGCATCGTCGTCGAGCCCCTCGAGGGTTGTTAGACCTCCGTGTTCAGTCCCCCCTTCGAACCTCTCTTCAGGGCGAGACTACCCCTGTTACGTGGGAGTCACTCCTCGACAGACGGCGGCTCACCAGGACACAGGCTGGATTCCCGAGCTCAAAGATTACTTGGCAAAAGGGATCCTCCCCGAGGAAGATGCGGAAGCAGAGCGAATCGCTCGACAGGCAAAATCCTACTGCATCCTTGAGGGAGACCTATACCGCAGGCGCCCAAATGGCATCGCGCTCAAATGCGTCCCTCCCGAGGAAGGCCGAACGCTGATCAAGGACATCCATAGCAGGGAGTGCAGCCACCACTCGTGTGCGCGCACCCTCGCAGGCAAGGTCTTCAGGAACGGGTTCTACTGGCCACAAGTGCTTCAAGATGCGGTCACCATCGTCCAAACTTGCGACGCCTGCCAGTACCACGCCAAGCAAATTCATCAGCCGGCGCTGGGGCTCCAGACCATCCCGCTCTCCTGGCCGTTCGCGGTCTGGGGGCTGAACATTCTGGGCCCCTTCCCGAAGTCGCAGGGGGGCTACCGCTTCCTCTTCGTGGCCGTCGACAAGTTCACCAAGTGGGCCGAGGTTGAATCAGTGCGCACCATACCAGCCGGAGCAGCGGTGAAATTCATCAGGAGCCTGGTCTGCCGCTTCGGAGTGCCTAATCGCATCATCACCGACAATGGCTCGCAGTTTACCAGCGGCATCTTCCGGGCTTACTGTGAAAAACTCGGCATCAAGCTCTGCTTCGCCTCGGTGGCTCATCCACGGAGTAATGGTCAGGCCGAGCGAGCAAACGCGGAAGTCCTTAAGGGCCTCAAGACCAGAAGTTTCAACATCCTCAATGGGTCGCGGCAAGGGCTGGATCGATGAGCTCCCATCTGTGCTCTGGTCCATGCGCACAACGTCCTCAAGACCCACGGGTGAAACGCCGTTCGCCCTTGTCTACGGGGCCGAGGCAGTCCTCCCCGCAGAAATCAGGCATGGATCCCCACGGGTCCTTGCATTCAACGAGGACGCCCAAGAGGACCTCCACAACGACGACCTGCTGCTTCTCGAGGGACTGCGCCGCCGTGCCGCCCTCAGATCAGCAAAGTACCAGCAGGACCTGCGACGCTACCACAGCCGCCATGTGCGCTCACGCACTCTTGAGGCGGGCGATCTCGTCCTCAGGCGAATCCTCTCCAGAGAGGGCCTCCATAAGCTCTCGCCAATGTGGGAAGGCCCTACAGGGTCTCCCACATCGCCAGGCCTGGCGCGGTACGCCTCGAGACTGAAGACGGCATCCCCGTCAAGAACCCGTGGAACATCGCACATCTACGCAAGTTCTACCCGTGATCATTGTCACGCCAGGCATTTTTTGTCTCTAGAGGGAAGCTCACGGCTTCACCTCCAAGCTTCTCCAAGCTTCTCCTGAGGGTCAGCCCTCCGAGCTCTCCTGCTAATGAGCCACCGCAGGCCGCAGTGAACCTCTGCCACTAATGGGTGGTCCCCATGCCTCGACATGGAAGGGACGTTAGCTTGGCAAACCCAAGTGTAATGAACCGATTTCGTTCCCAAGTGAACATTGCGCTCCGGCGCCATTTCGTTCCCAAGTGAACATTGCGCTCCGGCGCCATTTCGTTCTTAAGCGAACTCTGCGCTGAGGCGCCGCTGTGTAATATTTCAATGGCAAGTTTACTTTCGTCATTTACTTTTCCATGTGCGCTTATATTCTTCTCATGCGCACCTCGCGAGCGGGGGCTGAGTACAGTACCTGTGCCTCAAGAGCACCCCAGCAGCACTGCAAAATCCAAGGGACCCTGAGCTCTGGCTAAAGGGCATGCTCCCGGATACACGCCACCTCTCCAAAGGACCTTGGTACTCTCTCTCCTCGCGAGATACCCATGAGGAAGCCTATAAGCGCGCATGAGTCCCAACTATCATGCTCTAGCGTTTTGGTTCGCCTCTCTAACATTCACAGGGAACAAGAGTCTCTCCAAGCTTGTGGAGGAGAAACTCGGCCCCTGGAGAGAAACGCATCGCCAAGGGAGTCCTACGCAGGGCGAAAGCCTCGTGAAGCTAAGTTCCCTGCTCATACCAAGAGAATCTCTGCATCTCTCTCACGAGCACTCTGCGTCCCTCGAGCGTTTCTTTTCCCTCACCCTTCATGGACTGCTTGCGCGTCAAAGGGGGGCCCTTGAGCATCGCGCCTCGAGGACTCCTACCTCTCTAAGCCTTAAACTCCCCCCGGCCTTGCCGAGTCATTGCTCGAGCATACCGTAGCGGCGGAGTCATAGCGCGAGGAGAAGGGTCCTAGCGACGCAGAGCGAAAAAGACATGGAAGTGAAGCAAAAGGCCCTCGAGGGGCACACATACAAACTTAGCAGCGCATGCTTAGAAATATGAAGTGTATTACAGACTGAACAGCAAAAGTCTTTAAGACAAATATCCCTACGGCGCTACAAGCGCGTTACATTTCAGGAAGAAGTCAGGCAGAGGCCTCGCCGTCGTCCTCCTCGGACCCTTCTCCTTCAGGCTCGCCCTCCTCGTCGTCGCCCTCCTCGCCGCCATCATCCTCCGCCGCGGCCCGCTTGAAGCGGCTGCAGAAGTCGTCGACCTGGTCGCGGATGGAGTTGGAGATCTTCCACCCTGTCTCCCCCTCGAGAGGCTCGGTCACCGTGGTGAAGTCGAAGCCCGGATGGAGGTGCTGGAGATTGGGGAAGATGCGGTCGACCGCTACCGCCAGGAGCTGGCGGCACTCCTCCTCGACGACGTCGCGGAGCTCCGCGGCAGGGCCCTCGAGCGCTGTGAAGAGCTGCTCGAAGTATAGGAGGTAGGTGGCGGCGTCGGAGTTGCCCTGAACGGGGACGGCCGGCGCTTCCGCTCCCAGCTTCGCGGCGAGCTCGTTGCCCCGGCCCATTAAGGACTGGAACATGCGCTCCCGCTGCTGCGAGAGCACCCGCGCCGCCTGAGCGCTCTCAGCGGCCTCCACCGCCTTCTCCACAGCAGGGCCCACCTGCTGTTCATCTCCTCCATGTCGGCCATGAGGGAGGCGAGGTCCTGCGCCGTGCGCTCGCGAGCCTCCTCAGCAACGCGGCGACGATCCGCTTCGCGCTTCACCTTGGCGACGAGGGTGGCGTTCATATTCTCGAGCTGGTGGATCCGGGCGCCGCTTTCGCCAAGCCTCTTCTTGAAGCGGCTCTCCTGCTTGGCGAACCTCTCGCTGTAGTCTCGAGAGACGGCGGCGCGGTACTCCTTCTCCCGCTCCTGGAGCATCTTCGCCACTTCCTCCTTCCGCTCGGCAAACCGCGCGTTGAAGCGTTCCACGCCAGCCTTGTGGGTGGACACTTCACGCTCGTGCTTGCTGAGCGCCGCGGCCAGGCTCTCTTCGCGGGCCTCGAGGGCGGCGCGCTGCCCCGACAGCTCCTACTCCCTCAACGCCAGCTATTCGTAGCGGCGGCGCATGTCCTCCTCGCGCTCGCTCAGGCCCCGCCCCCTTGCGTCCAAGCTCGCGCGGACCCCCTCCAGGGCGGTCCGCACGGTCTCAGAGTCGGCGAGGATTTTGGCCTCAAGCTCGACAAGCTCGCGGTGCTTGGCTGCCAGGGAGTGCTCCACAGCCTCCCGCTCTGCCCTGGCTGCGGCCAAATCTTCTGCCGCTGCCCGGCGCTCGGCCTTCAAGGGCTGCAGAAGCTCCTCGGCGTCGTGCATGGCGCCCTCGCGGACCTCCTCGGCGAAGCGCAGCACCTCCTCGCGCTCCGCCTGCAGGGCCAGGTCGCTCCGCCGGCGAGCCTCCACAGCCGCGTGGAACGCGGCCCAAGCCTCCGCAAGCTCGTCTCGCTGCCGGGCAGGCTCCCGGTCCTCCAGAGCGAGGTGGGCCTCCAGCCCCTCCAGAGACTCCCGCACCAAGCGGAAGGCGACGTCACGACGCCCCCTGCTCCAGTCCCAGCTGCCAAGGGCAAGGGCCCGGGAAGTCCCGCTCGGAGCGGAAGGCCCTGCGCCCGCGTCAAGCTTGGAGCGGGGAGCCTTCGCGCGGGCCTGAGGGCTTTGCGGCGAGTCCTCCGCTTCGGCGCCCGCGTCCTGCGCGCCGGCGTTGCCCCCCTCAGGCGGCACCTCGCCCTGGGTTCCCAGGGCAGGAGAGGTCTGCCCCGTAGCCGCGGCCTCCTCCTCCGCCGTGGTGCTTGGCGGGGGCGGCGGGAGATCTGCTCCCACCGTCTCGTCGGCCTTTGGCGGGCTCGGGGCCGACGTAGTGCCTGCCGCGGCCTCCTGCTACACTGGCGGAGTCGCGGCGTGCGGCGGAGTGGGCGCCTTCTCCGCCTGTTCCTCAGGGCGCTCCTCCTCCAGAGGCGGCGCGGTCGCCTCAGCCTGAGGAGCATCCCCGTGAGGGCCTGCAGGGATTTCCTACGCAGGCCTCGAGGCCTCTTCTGCCGCGGCCTCTGCCGCGGCCTCCGGAGCGGTCCTCTTCACATCCGCCGCCTTGCGGAGCCTTCGGCGCTTCGCAGGCGCCGGGTCGCTGGCAGGGAACAAGAAGATCTGTCAGAGGGAGCAAACAAGCAAAGACCGAAGGAGGAGAACAAAATTAGAAACACTTACCCTGTCTTCTTGGCGCGGGTGTCAACCCACGCCATGCCGGACGAACGCCAAGAAGGCGTGGCCCGGACTCCGGATCCCTCCGGAGCCGCCTCAGCTTTCCTCTTGAGGGGAGCGCTCGGGGGCTCCCCAGCAGGCCTGTCGTGGGCCGCCTTGGTCTGGGGTTCCTGTCGCCCCGCCTCGGCCTCCTCGCCCCGCCTCGGCCTCCTCGAAGACCCCGTCAGGAGGTGGCGCGGCCCTTGACGAGCTCGCGCCGCCTGCAGAGGGAATGGCCCCAGCCGCCGCATCGCCCTGGTCAGCGTCAGACGCGTATGGCGACTCCGCAGCGTCTGGTCCTTTCGCCATGGGCATGGGCCCCTCTTCCTCCTCCTCCCCCGCCAGGCCTAGCGGGGTGAAGGTGGGCATCCGTTCCAGAATCGCCAGGCGCGGAGCCAGGTTCATCTGATGAAGAGGCCTCAGCTCCGCAGCGATCACCACGGGCACGTCGGGGTTGATGAAGAGGCCGTCTATGATGGTCTCGACGACGGCGGGGCGATGGTCGCAGGGGTGGAGTCGCATCGGGTCGGAGGGGCCCGAGTTCATCCACATCAGCTTTTTATGCGCCTGTAGAGGCGCGATGCGGCGGCGCACGAAGTCCTCCGCGATCATCTGGCCGGTAAGGCCGTTCTCCCGAAGCGTCCTCATGCGCGCCACGAGGTCTCCTATCTGTGGACCCTGGAAGGCCTGCTTGCCCCAGTGAGTATTCTTCACGGGCGGCGCCTCCGGGGTGTCGAGGAAGGAGCTCCGTGACGAGGCGCCGATGAGGAACCACTTCTGCCTGAAGTTGTCCACCTTCTTCACCACCGCCGTGACGGGCTTCTCGCCGCTCCACGACATGGGGATGTAGACGTCCCCCATGCCGTCCACGATGCGGAATGACACGCATCCCGTTCGCTCGGACTTCGCGGAATTCCGGAGCGCGTAGAAGCTCCGGAAGAGGGCCACCGAGGGCTGCACCCCCAAATAGGCCTCGCACAAGTAGGCGAAGATGGAGAGGACGAGGATGGCGTTGGGGTGTAGATGAAGGAGATGGATCTGGTAGAACTCCAGAACCGCCTCCAAGAAGGGCGAGTACGGAGGCACCAATCCGGCGAAAAGGGTGTGAAGGAAGATGGGGAAAAACCCCGCCGGGAGACGGCCGAGCTTGGCGGCCCGGATGGCGCTGGCGCCGTGCTCGTTGGTCTTCCCGGCGACCAGGTGCTGGATCTTGTCCAGCGCCGCCGCATTGACGCGCTCGCCGATCAGGGCGGGGCCAAGCGCCTCTTCGCCCTGCGCATCGGAGGGGAGCGTCCCCATCGCCGCCTTGCCCTTCGGTCCGCCCATTGTCGAGGAAGGTGCAAGAAGCGGAGCGCCGAAGAAGGAAAGAGTTCGGCGGAGAAGGAAAGCTAGGAGGCCGAGAGCTAGAAGACTGGATGCGCGGAATGGGAGTAATGACTGCGGTTCGGACCGGCGCGCAGCTTTATACCCCATTTGGGCAGTTACCAAGGCGCGGTCGTGGTGGGACCCCCCACGACGCACGTTTCTACCGGAGAAACCGAGTCGCCGCAAACTCACCACCGAACGACGCGTGTCACGGGCCGGCCGGACATTTTGGACCCACGATGCTTCGTCTGGACCCGATGGGCCTCGCCGTGCTCGTCATGGGCCCGGGGGCTACTGTCGACCCAGTGGGATCCAGGGTGTGCAGAGCCCACTCTCCACAGCCCTCACACGCGACAGAGTCGATGAAACGACTAAGGACCAAGCAAAACGCTTGGAGAGACCCTCGAGAGGAAAAGCCCTCGAGAGGGCTGAAGGGGGCAGCGCAGGCCTGAAGAGGCCCCTCCCGAGGCTGCCCCTCTACAGGGCCCTCTCCCCTGGAGCAGGGGCAACGCAAATCCCTCCACAAGGCCGCCAGGCCCTGTGGAGATACTTCGCTACGAAGCAACCGCTGCAAGGCGCACATGGCCACTGCCGCGCCGCAGGGTGACGCGCGCGTCTGCGCACGATGATGACGGCGCCGCAGTTGCCGTTTTGGTGATTAAAGGAGTCAACAAAGCTGTGTCCCCTGCGTCGGCTTACGAGGGTTTCCTCTTTGGTGATAAAGCAGTTGGCCGGCGCTACGCTCCAAGGACGACGTCTCCGTGGGCACCCCCACGATCTCTGCAGCACCGGCTGGCCGTCCTGCATGGACGGTGACTTTCTGGCGTCACGAGCAGGCTTTACGACCATGGACCGAGTCCATGGACAACCCAGCCGCGGTGCACCCCGCTCCTCCGTTTCGTCGCCATGTGGGAACCCTTCCACTGCGCAGGGCGCAAGGATGAGGCCCGAGGCGCCTATAAAAGGGGAGGGAACCCCTCCGTAGCGAAGGATCGATCGATCGACTAATCGCACCATAGCTTAACCTAGCCTAGCGAACTCGAGGAGGAAGAAGACCTCAGCTTCCCTCTTTGAGCTCTGCACTGCCGCAAGCGAGCCCTCGGCAAGCTCATTGTACTGTACCCTCTACAGCGCAATTCAGACAAGCAGGAGTAGCGGTTTTACCTCCTCCAGAGGGCCGTGAACCTGGGTACGGGTTGGTGTTCGTCTCTGTCGTGCCGTCCCACTCCGAGCTCGTCGAGCATCGTCGCCGGGCCGGTCGAGGGTTGTAGACCAACGTGTTCAGTCCCCCCCACGAACTTCTCCTCAGAGAGTGACTATCCCTAGCTTCGTGGGAATCACACCTCGACAGTATAAGAATTTTTGATTATGCACTAACCCTCTAATGAAGTCTCCTTTGAGTTTGGTGTGGAGTAAGTTTTCAAGGATCAAGAGAGAAGGATGATATGATGAGATCAAGAAGATGAAAATCCTAAGCTTGGGGATGCCCCCGTGGGTCACCCAAGCATATTTCAAGAAGACTCAAGCGTCTAAGCTTGGGGATGCCCAAGGCATCCCTTTCTTCATCAACAAACTATCAGGTCCTCTCTAGTGAAACTATATTTTAATTCCGACACATCTTATGTGCTTTACTTGAAGCGTCTATTTGTTTTTGTTTTTGTTTTCGTTATTTTCATTCTCTGAATAAAATGGATCCTAGCATTCCTTTGTGGGAGAGAGACACGCTCCGCTTTTTCTTATGAATACTCGTATTCTTCACTTATATTTGTTGAGTATTCTTCTATGTTACTTCAATACTATTAGCTCATGTTTTTCATGCAATCTCTTGTTACAGCTGTTAGTTTTCTTATATTATACTCTCATATCTTATTGTTAAACACTTGGAGAATTTATTTTTAGATAAGTTGATTTGTGTTTGGTTAAGAACAGAAAATGTTTGATGTGGTAGATGGTATGATGAAATGATACATAATCTTGTAGATCATTAAATTGTGTCACTTGAATTATTAATGTTGTTTTGAGATATTACTATGCTTAATGGTAAAACATGATGGTTTAGTAAAGTGGAATGATTAATGGTTGGTCTAGAAAACTTGAAGCTGTGCCACACTTAAATATCCACTTGATAGCATAATGATATATGACTTCTAATGTTAAAAGCAACCGTAATGACTTTGTGTTATGCGCTACAGTCGGGGTCCCAACAGTGACTTGTTCATTTGCCACAGTCCCTCATGGAGTGATTTTTGTTATGCCTTGTAAGATCATATTTCTAGTTGGAATCTTTTTGCTTGTGAGTTCTAAGCTGCGGTTTTCATGGCACTTCCACCACCATATTTGCTAGCCTCTTCGGTACTTTGCATTGCCCTTACTCACAATCAGAGTTGGTGCATACTTCGCGGGTACATCCAAAACCCGTGGGAGACCTTCATCATGTTCTCCTACACATAAGCCAAATATCTTTCTCAAAACATCCACCATACCTACCTATCACAGCAATTCCATAGCTGTTCCGAGATATATTGCCATGCAACTTTCATCTTACATTACATGACTTGTTCTCATTTATCATTTATATATTGCCTTGCATGATTCTTTACAGTTGATGTGCGGTTTTACCCATGTTACGCTAGATCATTGCATATCCTGCTACACTGGCAGAGGCACCGTTTCATACATTATGTTTTATTCATTATGCGTTATTTGTACCAAAAGTGTGTTGTCATATTAGAATGTTTGCCCCTAAAAGTGAAAAGAGCCATGGAGGCCATCGAAAAGAGAAACAGAAAAAGTAAAAAAAAAAAATAGAAAAAGAGAAAAGAAAAAAATAAAGAAAGAAAAATAAAAAGGGGGCAACATTACTACTTTTTATCCACACTTGTGCTCATGTTATAGCACCTGTAGTATTCATAGTCATCATTTGTGCTCATGTTTAGCACCTTTACTCCATATGAGAGAGTTTTCATGTTTTATTTGCATAAATATGTGGGGAACTTTACATTATAGAACTTGGCTTGTATATTCGAATGATGAGCCTCCTCAAAAGTGCTAGGTCTTCATGAGCAAGCAAGTTGGATGCACCCCCACTAGTTACATTGGAGAGCTTTCATACACTTATAGCTCTATGTGCATCCGTTGTGTGGCAATCACTACTCCTTGCATAGCTTCGATTATAAGACTTTCTCTTGTCTAATGATCACTTTCAGTGTTAGACGTGTACGTGAAGGACACGTTCACAGCCAGCCAAGTTCAAGGAGAAGTAGTTTTGATATTTCCTAATTTTTAATTTACTTGTCTTGGCAACCAAGCCTCCTTGTACTATATTATCCCATCACGGGATATGTTGAATCTAAGAGCAACAATTCCAATTGCCTTCATTCAGCTTTGTGAGACTTTCTTCCATTGGCCTTCCAAACCCCCCTTAACATTCTTTTAGCCACAACATCCTGGTGCCAGGAACCAACGCTGAACGCTTGCTTGTTTTTAAGTGAACAAATAGAGAGATGATTTTCTACGTGCATATTGTTATTGCTTGACTTGATCCTTTCACAAAGTTGTCATGAGTGTTGGATGCATTAGATGATTATATTGTTGTTCTTGAAGCTTAAATCATCTTTAATATCTACTTTGCACGGTTGATTGTTCTCTAGTATTGATTCATTAAAAGTTTTACTTTGTTCTTCCTACTTGTTTACTGATTACTCATTTGATATCAATATAAACTACAACTTTTATTCATTTGATCTCAATTTACATGCATTACATTATTATATGATCAAGATTGTGTGAAAGCATGTTACTTCAGAAATTATTCTTGTTATCGTTTTACCTACTCGGGACGAGTAGAAGTAAGCTTGGGGATGCTTGATACGTCTCAAACGTATCTATAAATTCTTATGTTCCATGCTTATATTATACCAATTGCTACATGTTTTATATACATTTTATATCATTTTTATGCATTTTCTGGGACTAACCTATTAACAAGATGCCACAATGCCAGTTCCCTGTTTTCTGCTGTTTTTGGTTTGAGAAAAGCTGTTAAGGAAATTGTTGGGGGGGGGGGGGGGGGGGATCATAACCCGGTAGGCCCACCGACCTAGAAGACAAGCCGGCCTGGTAGAAACCTGGGCCGGATCAAGCATAAAGAGATGGGCCGGGTCCCACGTAAGCCGGCGTGCGACGTGTGCCTTGGCCCACAAGCTAAGAAGGATCCAGAAGACTAGAGACCAAGTACAAGACGGAGTCCTGATAAGGAAGGCAAAGACTTAGAGGACTTAGAGTAGAGTCCGGGTACGATTGTAACCCGGATCCCTGTCGGCCCAGTGGAATCCAGGGTGTGCAGGCCTCACTCTCCACAGCCCTCGACACGCGACAGTATGAAGAAATGACTAAGGACCAAGCAAAACGCTTGGAGAGACCCTCGAGAGGAAAAGTCCTCAAGAGGGCTTGAAGGGGCAGCGAAGGCCTGAAGAGGCTCCCCCCGCGACTGCCCCTCTACAAGGCTCTCTCCCCTGGAGAGGAGTCAACGTAAATCCCTCCACAAGGCCGCTCAGGCCCTGTAGAGATACTTCGCTGTGAAGCAAGCGCCGCAGAGCGCACATGGCCTCTGCTGCGGCCGCAGAGTGACGCGCGCGTCTGCGCGCGGTGACGACGACGCCGCAGTTGCCTTTCTGGTGATTAAAGGAGTCAACAAAGCTGTGCCCCCCACGCCGGACTAGGAAGCTTTCCCCTTTGGTGATAAAGCGGATGGCCGGCGCTACGCTCCAACGACGACGTCACCGTGGGCACCCCCACGATCTCTGCGGCACTGGCTGGCCGTCCTTCGCGGACGGTGGCTTTCCTGCATCAAGGACAGGCTTTACGACCATGGACCGGGTCCATGGACCACCCAGCTGCGGTGCACCCCGCTCCTCCGTTTCGTCGCCATGTGGGAACCCTTCCGCTGCGCAAGGCGCGAGGATGAGGCCCGGGGCGCCTATAAAAGGAGAGGGAGCACCTCCGTAGTAAGGGATCGATCATTTTCAGACCCCGAGCACTCCACCATAGTGTAGTCTAGCCAAGCGCACTCGAGGAGGAAGAAGACCCTCGAGTTCCCTCCTTGAGCTCCGCACTGCCATAAGAGAGCCCTCGGCAAGCTCATTGTACTGTACCCTCTGCAGTGCAATACAGACAAGCAGGAGTAGCGGTCTTACCTCCTCCAGAGGGCCGTGAATCTGGGTACGGGCTGGTGTTCATCTATGTCGTGGTGTCCCTCCTTAGGCTCGACGAGCACCGTTGCCGTGCCGGTTGAGGGTTGTTTGACCTCCGCGTTCAGCCCCCCTTCGAACATTCTCTTCAGAGGGTGACCACCCCTGTCTCGTGGGAGTCACTCTCCGACATTTGGCGCCCCAGGTAGGGGCTGAGGCGCGTCTTCAACCTTCGACCCGCCTTGTCGAGGAAATCGGCCAGGCGGGGCAGCAGAACCGTAGGGCTCTCCAGGGCGGAACCGCCACGTACGCCACCGGCTGCATGGCCTTCACCCGCGCTCTGCGCCGCGTGGTCTGGCCACAGAAGTTCCGGCCTGCCCTTCCCAAGGGCTACGACGGGTCAAGCAACCCCATCGAGTTCCTGCAGCTCTACACCACCTCTATCCAAGCTGCAGGAGGAGACGACAAGGTCATGGCCAACTGGTTCTCCCATGCGCTGAGGGATTCCGCGCTGTCATGGCTCCTCAACCTGCCTGAAGACTCCATCGACTCGTGGGAGGAACTCTGCAGGCAGTTCGTCGCCAACTTCAAGGGCACCTATGAGCGCGCGCTCACCCACAACGACCTGCGCGCTGTGGTGCAGAAGAAAGATGAGACCCTCCGCAAGTACATCCAGCGCTTCAGCCAAGTGCGCAACAAGATCCCGAACATCCCCGACACACAGGTCATCGCCGCCTTCAGGGAGGGCGTCATGGACCGCAGGATGCTCGAGAAGCTGGGCATTCACGACAAGCTCACCTCTGTGGTGAAGCTGTTCGACCTTGCCGACAAGTGCGCCAAGGCTGAAGAGGGGCTCCTCTTCGTCAAGATGAGCCAGCGGACAGACGACCAGGCCGAGGGGTCCAAGGGCCACAAGAAGCGGGAAGAAACCAAGCTCAAGACCACCGCTGTCCTAGCGGCTGAGCCGGATGCCAAGTACGCCCGCAGAGCCTCCCCTGAGCCTGGCGACAAGAAGGAGGACAACCGTCCGTTCTGCGTCTACCACAACAGGCGCGGCCACGCTACAGAAAACTGCTTCGACCTCAAGAGGCTGAGCAGAGAGCGCGAGCAAGAAGAGGGCAGCGGGAGCCGCGGCAGAGGCTGTGGCTACCACAGAGGCGGACGCAAGGGCAGCTACCAGAAGCCGCCGGGCACCCAGGCCAACGCCCTCGAGAAGAAGAACAACCTCCCCGACGAGGAAGATGGAGGCTACCAGGCCCCAAGGGGGGCTATGGCCTGCATCCTCGGCGGAGCTCAGGCGCCCAAGTCGAACAACCAGTTCAATTAGTTCGCCCGCGAGCTCAACGCCGCGCTCCCAAGCGTCGAGACCTCCAGGCCCCTCAAGTGGTCTCAGTACACCATCGCCTTCGACGCCAAGGACCATCCCAAGTCGACAAAGACTGTTGGAACCCTCCCCCTGGTCTGCTCCCCCACCATCAACAACATTGCCGTCTCCAAGACGCTCATTGATGGGGGCGCTGGCCTGAACGTCATCTCTGTCGAGACCTTCGAGACGCTTCAAGTGCCTTACGAGTGGCTCATGCCCTCCAGGCCATTCACAGGGGTCACCAGTGGTTCGATCGCACCTCTGGGCAGGTCCGGCTGGCCGTCACCTTCGGCACGCAGAAGAACTACCGCACTGAGCTGATCGACTTCGACGTCGCGCACATTGGCCTGCCGTATAACGCCATCCTCGGCTACCCCGCCCTCGCGAAGTTCATGGCCGTCACGCATCACGCCTACAACATGGTCAAGATCCCCGGCAGCACTGGCACCATCACCATCCATGGTCATATCCTGGATGCCACGCGCGCTGTCGAGAGCGCCTACAAGGCGGCCGCCATGGCGTTCCCGGCTGACGAGGACATGGAGCCTCTCGAGAGGCCCAAGAAGAAGAAACAGATGTTCTCTCAAGAGCAAGCTTCCACGAAGAAGGTGTCGCTGAGCACCAGTGGCTCGTGGGCTGAGGGCTCCGGGGCTAGCGTCACCATAGGCGCTGCCCTGCCTCCCAAATAGGAAAGCGCGCTCGTCGCCTTCCTTCGGGCAAACTCTGACATGTTCGCATGGACTCCGTCAGATATGTCCGGTGTACCAAGGGAGGTGATCGAGCACCACTTAGCCGTGTGTCCAGACGCACGCCCCGTCAAGCAAAAAGCGCGGAAGCAAGCCCCCGAGAAGCAAGCATTCATCGTCAAGGAAGTAGAAAAGTTGAAAGCGGCAAATGTCGTCCACGAAGTCGCACACCCCACTTGGCTCTCCAACGGCGTGGTTGTCCCTAAACCCGCTGGAGGAGGCCGACTCTGCATCGACTACATAGACGTCAATAAGGCCTGCCCCAAGGACCCATACCCCATGCCAAGGATAGACCAGATCGTGGACTCCACCGCCGGCTGCGACCTCCTTTGTTTTCTGGACGCCTTCTCTGGTTATCACCAGATCAAAATGGCTAAAGAGGACGAGGAGAAAACAGCATTCCTCACCCCTTGTGGTGTGTATTGCTACACTTGCATGCCTTTCGACCTGAAGAACGCCGGCGCCACTTTCCAGAGGCTCATGAGGATAGCCTTGGGGGCGCAGATGGGCAGAAACGCAGAAGCGTATGTCGACGACAGCGTGGTCAAGTCTCGCGAGGGAGACACTCTCTTGAAGGATCTCGAGGAAACCTTCGCCAGCCTGCGCAAGGTGAACATCAAGCTGAACCCCGTCAAGTGCGTCTTCGGGGTACCTTCAGGCAAACTCCTCGGATTCCTCGTGTCTCACCGCGGCATAGAAGCAAACCCTGACAAGATCAAGGCCATAGAAGGAATGCAGCCTCCTCGCCGGCTCAAGGACATGCAGCGCTTAGCAGGCTGTATGGCCAGCCTGGGCCGTTTTATCTCCAAATTCGGCGAGAGAGCCCTGCCACTCTTCAAGATCATGAAGAAGTCCGGCACATTCAAGTGGACCCCTGAAGCAGACAAAGCCTTTGAAGACTTGAAGAGGTATTTGGCCAGCCCACCAGTCATGGTATAGTCCCCAGGACCGGCGAACATCTGAAGCTGTACCTATCAGCCACTCCTCAGACTGCAAGCGCCGTCCTGGTGGCCGAAAGGGAAGAGCCAGTCCTCCCCAAGAAAAGCGCTGCCACTCCAGGTCCAAAGCCGCCCGACAAAGATCTCGGCAAAGAAGCAGTCTCCACAGACCCACCGCCAGGCCCACAGCCTCAAGTCGAGCCTGCTCCGAACACCCTTGCCGAGACCCCTCCACAGGCGGATCTCGACAAGGGTCCTGAAGAGCCTCCGCAGAGAGCTGACGCTGCACCCCCGTCGACAACCCTCGTCGAGCACCCCATCTACTTTGTCAGTACTGTACTGCGGGACGCTCGGGAACGGTACCCAATGCAGCAGAAGCTTCTCATCGCGCTCCTCATCGCCTCCAGGAAGCTGCGACACTACTTCCAGGGCCACCCCATCACGGTGGTCACTTCTTTCCCCCTGGAGCAGATCTTGCGCAACCCCAACGCCACAGATCGTGACGCGGGATGGAACATCGAGCTGCAGCCATTCAATTTGCGCTTCGACACCACAAGAGTCATCAAGGGAAGAGCACTGGCGGACTTCGTCGCCGAATGGACTGACCCAAGCCCTGAAGAGCCTCGAGGAGAAGAGGCCGAGCTCTCTGGAGACATGATGCCCAGCCACTGGACCATGCACTTCGATGGAGCCTTCGCCTGCCGCAATGGCGGGGCAGGCGTCGTCTTGACCTCGCCCAAAGGCAACAAACTCTACTACGCTGTCCAGCTGTGCTTCATAATTGACAAGATCTCCAACAACATCGCTGAATACGAGGGCTCCTCGCCAGCTTACGGGCCGCCATCGCTCTAGGCGTCAAGCACTTACTCGTCAAGGGCGACTCCCAGTTGCTTGTCAACTTCTCCAACAAAAGCTACACGCCTAAGGACGATCACATGGCCGCATACCTTGAAGAGGTCCGCAAGCTCGAGAAGCACTTCAGAGGCATGGAGCTCATGCACATCCCGAGGAAAGAGAACCAGGAGGCCGACGACATCGCCAAGCGAGCCTCGCGAAGGCAAGCCCAGCAGGCAGGCGTCTTTGAAGAAAGGCTCACCAAGGCATCCATAAAGCAGCCGCGAGAAGCTACGGCCGCAAGCACAGACGAAGCACTCCCACCACCTCCTGAAGCTGGGGCGCCCGATTGTGGTCCTCACACAGGGGAGCGTCTGTTGCTGACAGCGGCACATCAAGAAACAGGCTGGATTGACGAGCTCAAAGACTATCTGATGAAGGGGGTCCTCCCCGAAGAAGATGCGGAAGCAGAGCGAATCGCTCGACAGGCAAAATCCTACTACATCCTCGAGGTAGACCTGTACCGCAAGCGCCCGAATGGAATCGCGCTCAAATGCGTCCCTCCCGAAGAAGGCCGAATGCTGATCAAAGACATCCATAGCGGAGAGTGCGGCCACCACTCGTGCGCGCGCACCCTCGCAGGCAAGGTCTTCAGGAGCGGTTTCTACTGGCCGCAAGCGCTTCAAGATGCGGTCACTATCGTCCAAGCCTGCGACGCCTGCCAGTACCACGCCAAGCAGATCCATCAGCCGGCGCTGGGGCTCCAGACCATCCCGCTCTCCTGGCCGTTCGCGGTCTGGGGGCTGGACATTTTGGGCCCCTTCCCAAAGTCGCATGGGGGCTACCGTTTCCTCTTCGTGGCCATCGACAAGTTCACCAAGTGGCCCGAGGTCGAACCGACGCGCAGTATACCAGCCGGGGCAGCGGTGAAATTCATCAGGAGCCTGGTCTGCCGCTTCGGAGTGCCTAATCGCATCATCACCGACAATGGCTCGCAGTTCACCAGCGGCGTCTTCCGGTCTTACTGCGAAAAACTCGGCATCAAGCTCTGCTTCGCCTCGGTGGCTCATCCACAGAGCAATGGTGAAGCCGAGCGAGCAAATGCGGAAGTCCTCAAGGGCCTCAAGACCAGAAGCTTCAACATCCTCAAGGGCCACGGCTAGGGCTGGATTGACGAGCTCCCATCTGTGCTCTGGTCCATACGCACAACTCCCTCAAAGCCCACTGGTGAAACGCCGTTCGCCCTAGTCTATGGAGCCGAAGCAGTCCTCCCCGCAGAAATCAAGCACGGATCCCCACGGGTCCTTGCCTTCAATGAGGACACCCAGGAGGACCTCCACAACGACGACCTGCTGCTTCTCGAGGGATTGCGCCGCCGGGCCGCCCTCAGAGCGGCAAAGTACCAGCAAGACCTGCGACGCTACCGCAGCCGCCATGTGCGCTCGCACACTCTGGAGGCGGGCGACCTCGTCCTTAGGCGAATCCTCTCCAGAGAAGGCCTCCACAAGCTCTCGCCTATGTGGGAAGGCCCCTACAGGGTCTCTCACATCGCGAGGCCTGGCGCTGCGCGCCTCGAGACTGAAGACGGCATCCCCGTCAAGAACCCGTGGAACATCGTGCATCTGCGCAAGTTCTACCCGTGATCATAGTCACGCCCGTGATCATTGTCACGTGAGGCATTTTTTTGTCTCTCGAGGGAAGCTCACGGCTTCACCTCCAAGCTTCACAAAACTTCTCCTGAGGGTCAGCCCTCCGAGCTCTCCTTGTAACGAGCCACCGCAGGCCGTAGAGAGTCTCAGCCACTAATGGGTGGTCCCCATGCCTCGACATGGAAAGAACGTTAGCTTGGCAACCCCAAGTGTAATGAACCATTTCGTTCCTAAGTGAACTATGCGCTAACGCGCCGCTGTGTAATATTTTGGTGGTGAGTTTACTTTCATCATTTGCCTTTCCATGTGTGCTTATATCCTTCCCATGCGCACCTAACGAGAGGGGGCTGAGTACGGTGCCTGTGCCTCAAGAGCACCCCAGCAGCACTGCAAAATCCAAGGGATCCGAGCTCTGGCTAAAGGGCATGCTCCTAAAAACACGCCACCTCTCCAAGGGACCTTGGTACTTACTCTCCTCGCGAGACACACCTGAGGAAACCTATAAGCGCACATGAGTCCTTACTACCATGCACTAGCGTTTTGGTTCGCCTCTCTAACATCCGCAGGGAACAAAAGTCCCTCCAAGCTCGTGGAGGCAAAACTCGGCCCCTGGAGGAGAGCGCATCGCCAGGGAAAACCTACGTAGAGCAAAAGCCTCGCGAAGCTAAGTTCAGCGCTCACGCCTCGAGAATCTTTTCCCTCTCACGAGCATTCGTCGTCCCTCGAGCGATTCTTTTCCCTTACACTCCATGGGCTGCTTGCATGTCAAAGGGGGGCCCTTGAGCATCGCGCCTCGAGGACTCTTACCTCTCTAAGCCTTAAACTCCCCCCGGCCTTGCCGAGTCATTGCTCAGGCATACCGTAGCGGCGGAGTCATAGCGCAAGGAGAATGGTCCTAACGACGCAGAGCGAACAAAGACATGAAGTTGAAGTAAAAGACCCTTCGAGGGACACACATGCGAACTTCATAGCATCTACTTAAAAGTATATTACAGACTGGAGCAAAAATCTCTAAGCCAAGTCTTTTAAATGGAGCTACAAGCGCATTACAATACAGGAAAGGATCAGCCAGAGGCTTTGTCGCCCTCCTCCGCAGACCTCTCCTCTCCAGGCTCGCCCTCGGAGCCTGCCTCCTCGCCGTCGTCTTCCCCCGCCTCAGCCCGCTTGAAGCGGCTGCAGAAGTCGTCGACCTGGTCTCGGACGGAGTTGGAGATCTTCCACCCTTCCCCCCCCTCGAGAGGCTCGGTCACCGTGGTGTAGTCGAAGCCGGGTTGGAGGCGCTAGAGGTTGGTGAAGATGCGGTCGACTGCCACCGCCAAGAGCTGGCGGCATTCCTCCTCGACGACCTCGCGGAGCTCCGCGGCAGGGCCCTCGAGCGCCGTGAAGAGCTGGTCGAAGTAGACGAGGTACGCGGCGGCGTCGGCGTTGCCCTGGGCGGGGACGTGCGGCGCCTCCACTCCTAGCTTCGCCGCGAGATCGTTGCCCCGAGCCACCAAGGACAGGAACATACGCTCCCGCTGCTGCGACAGCACCCGCGCCGCTTGAGCGCTCTCGGCAGCCTCCACCGCTTGATCCACGGCAGGGCCCGCCAGCTTGTTCATCTCCTCCATGTCCGCCATGAGGGCGGCGAGGTCCTGCGACATGCGCTCGCGAGCCTCTTCGGCAAGGCGGCGACCGTCCGCAGCACGCCTCGCCCGGGAGTTCAACCTGGCGTTCATATGCTCCAGCTCATGGATCCGGGCGTTATCCTCGGCGCGCCTCTTCTTGAAGCGAGTCTCTTGCTTCGTGAATCTCTCGCTGTAGTCTCGAGAGATGGCGGCGCGGTACTCCCTCTCCCGAGCTTGGAACTCCTTCTCCGCCTCCTCTTTCCGCTCGGCGAGCTTTGCGTTGAAGCGCTCCACATGCTTCTTGTGGGTAGCCACTTCGTGGTTGAACTTGCCGATGGCTTCGGCCAGGTTCCCCTCCCGGGACTCAAGGTCGGTGCGCTGCACCGACAGCTCCTGCTCCCCCTGCAGCAGCTGCTCGTCGCGCTGGCGCACGTCATTATCACGTTCGCTCAGCCTCTGCCCCCTGGCATCCAAAGCCACGCGGACCGCCTCCAGAGAGGACCGCACGACCTCGGAGTCGGCGAGGATCTTGGCCTCAAGCTGGACAAGCTCGCGATGCTTGTCCGCCAGCGAGAGCTCCACCGTCTCCCGCTCCGCCCTCGCCGCGGCCAGGTCGTCCGCCGCCGCCTGACGCTCGGCCTGCAGGGGCTCCAGGAGTTCCTCGGCTTCGCGCACGGCGCCCTCACGGACCTCCTTAGCAAAGCGCAGGGCCTCCTCGCGCTCCGCCTGCAGAGCCAGATCGCTCTGCCGGTGAGCCTCCACGGCTGCGTGAAAGGCGGCCCAGCCCTCCGCAAGCTCGCCCTGCCGCCGGGTGATCTCTGCGTCCTCGAAGGCGAGGTGCGTCTCCAGCCCGTCCAGAGACTCCCACACCAGGTGGAAGGCGACGCTGCGACGTCCTCTGCTCCAGTCCCAGCCGCTCAGGACCAGGTCTTGTGAGGCCCCACGCGGCGCGGAGGTCCCAGCACCTACGTCGAGCTTGAAGAAGGGGACCTCTGCGCGGGGCCCTGGAGCGTCGTGGGCCTGGGGGCTTGGTGGCGATTTCTCCCCTTCAGCATCTGCGCTCCGCGCGCCGGTGTCGCCGCCCTCAACCGGCACCTCATCGTGAGCCTCAGGGGCAGGAGAGGCCTGCCCCGTAGTCACGGTCTCTGCCTCCGCTGCAGGGCTTGGTAAGGGCGGCGGATGAGCTTCCCCCTCCGTCTCGTCGGCCCTTGGCGTCTCTAGATCGGCGTCGTGTCCGCCTCGGCCTCCTGCTGCGCCGGAGGAGTGGCAGCGCGAGGCGGAGTAGGCGCCCTCTCCGCTTGCTCCTCAGGGTACCTCCCCTCGAGAGGCGGCGCAGTCGCCTCGGCCTGGGGCGCGTCCTTGGCAGGGCCTGCGGCATCCGCCACCACAGGCCTCGAGGCCTCGTCAGCCGCGGCCTCCGGTGCGGCTTTCTTCACCTCCGCGGCCTTGCGAAGCCTTCGACGCTTCGCAGGCACCAGGTCGCTGGCAAGGAGCAAGGAAATCCGTCGGAAGAGAACGAGCAACCAGAGGTTGAGGAAGAGAAAACCAAGATCAAGATACTTACCCAGCTTTCTTGGCGCGGGTGTCAACCCACGCCAGGCCAGGCGAACGCCATGAAGGCGTGGTCCTGGCTCCTGACCCCTCGGGAGGCGCCTCTGCTTTCCTCTTGAGGGGAGCGCCCTTTGGCTCCCCGGCCGGCCTGTCGTGGGCCGCCTTGGACCGGGGCTCTCTTCGCCCCGCCGCATCCTCGTCGTCGTCGCTGCCCTCTCCCTTCGTGGCAGGGCGCGAAGGGGCCTCCCTGTGGGGCTCGTCGTCGCCGGACGAGACTTCGAAGATCTCCTCGGCAGGGGTCGCAGCCCTTGACGAGCTCGCTCCGCCGGTCGAGGGGTTCGCCCTGGCCGCCTCGTCGCCGAGCTCGACGTCAATGCGGAGGGCGACTACGCTGCTCCTTGGACCTTCGCCACAGGCATGGCCACCTCGTCCTCCTCCTCCCCCGCCAGGCCAAGCGAGGTAAACGTCGGCATCCGCTCCAGGATCGCTAGGCGCATGTTCATGGAGAGTTGGTGGAGAGGCCTCAGCACCTCAGCAACCGCCACGGGCATGTCCGGGTTGATGAAGAGGACGCGCATGATGGTGGAGACGGCTTCGGGGCGGTGGTCACAGCAGTGGAGCCGCATCGGGTCCGTGAGGCCCGAGTACATCCACATCGGCTTCTTGTGCGCCTGAAGCGGAGCGATGCGGCGCCTCACGAAATCCTCCGCGATCATCTGGCCGGTGAGGCCATTCTCCCGAAGAAGCTTCATGCGGCCCACCAGCTCCGCGATCTGCGGGTTCCTGAAGGCCAGCTTGCCCCAGTGGGAGTTCTTCACGGGCGGCGCCTCCGGGACGTCGAGGAAGGAGCTCAGCGACTTGACGCCGACAAGGAGCCACTTCTGCCGGAAGTCGTGCACCTTCTTCACCACCGCCGTGACAGGCTTCTCGCCGTTCCACGACATGGGGATGTAGACATCCCCCATGCCGTCCGTGATGCGGAAGGAGACGCACCCCGTCCGCTCGAGGTTCGCGGAGCTCCGGAGCGCGTAGAAGCTCCGGAAGAGGGCCACCGAAGGCTGCACCCCCAGATAAGCCTCGCAGAGATAGGCGAAGATGGAGAGGATCAGGATGGAGTTGGGGTGCAGATGAAGGAGGTGGATCTGGTAGAACTTTAGGATCGCCTCCAGGAAGGGCGAATAGGGAGGCACCAGCCCGGCGTAGATGGTGTGGACGAAAATGGGGAAAAATCACGTCGGGACCCGGCCGAGCTTCGCGGCCTGGAGAGCACTGGCGCCGTGCTCGTTGGTCTTCCCGGCGACCAGGTGCTGGATCTTGTCCAGCGCCGCCTCATTGAAGCGCTCCCCAACCAGGGCGGGGCCAAGCGCCCCTTCCCCCTACGCGCTCGCAGAGGGCTTCGCCATCGCCGCCTTGCCCTTCGCAGAAACCATCGCCGGGAAAGGGAAAGATGCGGAAGAGCGTGGAAGGAGACGAAGATCGCCGGAGTGAGGAAGCTCAGAGATGGGAGATCGAGAAGCCGGATGCGCAAAGTGAGGGCAGTAACTGCTGCTCGGACCGGCACACAGGCTTTATATCTCGTCTGGGCCGTTACCGGGACGTGGTGGGGCCCCCCACGATGCACGCCCCGCCAAAGAGATCGTGCCGTCGCAGACGCGCAACCGATCGACGCGTGTCTCGGGCTGGCCGGACACTTTGGGCCCACGACGCTTCGTCTGCGCCCGGTGGGCTTCGCCGTGCCCATCATGGCCCCGGGGGCTACTGTCGGCCCAGTGGAATCCAGGGTGTGCAGGCCCCACTCTCCACAGCCCTCGACACGCGACAGTATCGGGAAATGACTAAGGACCAAGCAAAACGCTTGGAGAGACCCTCGAGAGGAAAAGTCCTCGAGAGGGCTTGAAGGGGCAGCGAAGGCCTGAAGAGGCTCCCCCCGCGACTGCCCCTCTACAAGGCTCTCTTCCCTGGAGAGGAGTCAACGTAAATCCCTGCACAAGGCCGCTCAGGCCCTGTAGAGATACTTCGCTGTGAAGCAAGCGCCGCAGAGCGCACATGGCCTCTGCCGCGGCCGCAGAGTGACGCGCGCGTCTGCGCGCGGTGACGACGACGCCGCAGTTGCCTTTCTGGTGATTAAAGGAGTCAACAAAGCTGTGCCCCCCGCGCCGGACTACGAAGCTTTCCCCTTTGGTGATAAAGCGGATGGCCGGCGCTACGCTCCAACGACGACGTCAGCGTGGGCACCCCCACGATCTCTGCGGCGCTGGCTGGCCGTCCTGCGCGGACGGTGGCTTTCTTGCGTCAAGGACAGGCTTTACGACCATGGACCGGTTCCATGGACAACCCAGCTGCGGTGCACCCTGCTCCTCCGTTTCGTCGCCATGTGGGAACCCTTCCGCTGCGCAGGGCGCGAGGATGAGGCCCGGGGCGCCTATAAAAGGAGAGGGAGCACCTCCGTAGCAAGGGATCGATCATTTTCAGACCCCGAGCACTCCACCATAGTGTAGTCTAGCCAAGCGCACTCGAGGAGGAAGAAGACCCTCGAGTTCCCTCCTTGAGCTCCGCACTGCCATAAGAGAGCCCTCGGCAAGCTCATTGTACTGTACCCTCTGCAGTGCAATACAGACAAGCAGGAGTAGCGGTGTTACCTCCTCCAGAGGGCCGTGAACCTGGGTACGGGCTGGTGTTCATCTATGTCGTGGTGTCCCTCCTCAGGCTCGACGAGCACCGTCGCCGTGCCGGTTGAGGGTTGTTTGACCTCCGCGTTCAGCCCCCCTTCGAACATTCTCTTCAGAGGGTGACCACCCCTGTCTCGTGGGAGTCACTCTCCGACGCTTATACATCCAGCGAGACCCGCCGCCTATATAAGGGCGTCTCCTGGTTCCTAGAGAGATAAGTCGAAAGCCCCAGCACTACCTAGTTTCAGAGATTGTAATCGAGTCCCGGCAGCTAAGGCGCCGAGTCCTCGAAACCCCATATCAATAAAGCAAAGCAGGAGTAGGTCTTTACCTCAAGAAGAGGGGCCGAACCTGGGTAAACCCTTGTTTCCCCACGCCACGCTAGACAAGCTCCTGATGTCAGAAGTCACTATGTCCCAACACTCAAGTTTCCACCCGGAAACATCTGTCGTGACAATCCCACGACAGTTGGCGCCCACCGTGGGGCTCGCGGCCAAGAACATCAGTTTTGTTGGAGAAGCGCGCCACGGTATGGAAAACCTATCTATTGGCCAGATCTACACGCTTCCAGGAGGGGAGCGGATCGTGGATGATTTTGGTTGGAAAGAAGAAGCAGATAACCTGGAAACCAGATCTATGATCATCTTTGGTCAGATCGATGTTTTCGTCGGCGTAATCCGGTCCACCGGAGCCGGCTCAGATCAGTATGAGTCGGAATACGAGTCAGAGTCCGGGTCAACTACCATGGCCCAGACAAATGGGGAAGAGTCTGTTGGATCGCCAGAGTGTGAAGTCATGACCAAAGAGGAAGATGCGGCGATTCAAGCTTTGCAGGATTCTATCGCAGCACCAACGAACATGTCAGATCTGGACACAGATACCGAGTCAATCTTACCGCTGTTTGAAGATCGTTGGGAATATGGACTTGAGAAAGAAGATCACCCGGCATCCCCAGGACCCATACGTCATATGACGGTTCACGTCGTGACCACGCCTCAGCCAACTGATGGAGGAACAATCTCCGTTAGTGACGAGACAAGCGCAGAGAGAACCACAAGACAGAATAGAGAAGTTTGGGATCAGGGCCAGCTTGGCATGCCACCTGCAGCATATGCGCCACCCAACCCCAATACCGGAGCAGTTTTACCGACTTTCAGCGCAGCAATCCAGACATACCCCCGAGCACCTGGAACGACCTTCACAAATCCGATCCTGGAGCACACCCCTGTTCCGCCGCCAAACCCACGGAATCAAGTCCCGCCACCTGTGGCGAACGACCAAACACTTGCCGGAGCATCAGGAAACCCAGCGCAGCATTTTGGAGAAGTAACAAATAATAGCTCGGCGATGCAGAGAGAACTAGAAGACCTAAGGCAGGCCATTGCAAGAGCAAACCAGGAGCGCGCGGATGAAACCCGGTGCGTAGCAGAGAAAGAACGGCTTTCGGCTCAGCAGTAACAGAGGTTACAAGACGAGAGAAACGCTCTCCAGAGAAGGAGGGACGAATTCACCGCAGTACAGAACAGGAGGCGCGGAAGCCGACTGCATCTGCCAACCGGAACAAACGCCATAGTACCTCAAGTCCTCGAGTACCAGACAACACCCAACAACGTACCCCCACCCGTGGCGGCGGCTAACCCCGTAGTGGGAGACGACACGCCGCAGGACGGGTTACAAGGAGCGCAAGCTGGAAGAAACGCGGGAAGCCCGGCTGGAGGAGCCAGAGCCGGGGATGAAGCCGCGGAACAACTACCACCACCACCCCCCAGGTTTAGCACTCCCCCGGGTCATTATAATAATCCAGTTGACAATGTTTTTGCAGCTGCACATGCCCTAGAGCAGATCCCGTTCGATAATTCACCGGCTGGCGTTGAAGCACGGAGGGCCATTGACTTGTTGCGCACCGCCGTGGTCCAGCAGAACAATAACCCACGCGGCTCGCAAGCATTCAATTCAGAACCACAAAGGAGTCGTACTAGAAGCCGACATGGAGAGCCGGCGGCAGCAAGATCAGTCCAGAACCGGCTTGGGCCGGTAAACCAGCAAGTTCAGCAACAGAACCAACAAGTGATGCAGCAACAACAGCCGGCGGCCGCACCTCAGAGGGTGGTCGCGCCGGCTATGTCCGCGGCACAGTCGATAGTCAACAGCTCAAGAGCAAGACGTGCAGCTGCAGCGGCAGCGCCTCTAGGAGCCGGAGCTGGAGTGGTGATCCCCGACAGACCTGCCGTATCTTCGCCTACGCCGGGTCAAGGAGGAGGCGCCGACCCAACAGGAGGCACATCATCAAACTTGACAGGACCAAAGTGTTTATCATATGCGATCAGATCAGAGCCGTTTCCAGAAAAATTCAAAGAACCAACCAAGATTGTCAACTAGGAGCCGAACATGAACCCAGAGACGTGGTTGAGCAGTTACGTCATGGCCATGGACATGAAGAACGCAACACCAAACCTATGTGCCCGTTATAAGTATCTCATGATGGCGGAAGGAGCACCCAAGATATGGTTAGACCGGCTTCCACCACGCAGTATCAACTCTTGGGAAGAATTAAAGGCGGCATTTATCAAAAATTTCGCTGGAACATGCAAGAAGCTGTACACCGAGGCGGATTTAGATCGCTGTGTCATGAGGAAAACCGAATCAGCAAAGCAATGGATGTTCAGAGTTACAGAGATCCTGCATTCATCAGTCAACATCTCACCACATACAACCATATTATATATGGAGAAAAATTGTTGTTTTGATTCCTTGACACAGAAGCTTGGACGTATGAAAGAAGACCCGACTTGTAAGGATATCACGATAGGAGAAGTGGTAACAACAGCCAATAAATATCCAGCCACGGACAAAAGGCCGGGTGAGACGGAGGAGCAACAGAAGAACAACCGGGTCAGTGGAGGCCGTAACCCAAATCAAAATCAGAACAATGGCAATCTGAATGGGAATAACAAGCGCCCATATGAAGGCGGAAATTCAGAGTTCGTGGGAGCAACCCAGACGACGGGTTACAGAGGGCCAGGACCCGGTGGCGATTTTAGGGGAGGTCCTTCGAGAGGACCAAACTTCAGCGAGATGTACAGCATGCCGTGCCCGAAACACAGCAAGAACGGAAGACCATCAAATCACTCGCTAGCTCAGTGCGCCGACATAAGAGCCTGGATGAGGCACGAACAAGAGATGCAGAGGAATCAGGGAAACTTCGGAAACAATGGTAACTTCGGAAATAATGGAAACAACGGGAACAATGGTCACCCGGCGGGACCCGGACAGGGGGCTAGGTCGAACGGACCGCCAAACAATAACGCCGGGTCTAGTCAACAGCAGAACCATGTAATGACCGGGTATCAGCAGAACCCGAAGGAGCTTCATAGCCAGGGCCAGTATCACGTTTTCAGAACAAGTACATCCAGGAGGGAAAAGAAATTACAAGCACGAGCGGTTAACGCGGTAGCGTCATCCGTCCCAATGTTCCTAAAGTGGTCCGAGCAGACAGTTACTTGGAGCCGGAAGATCATCCGCCAGCAGTGGAGCATCCGGGTCTCTTGGCCCTTGTTGTGGCACCACAGGTTGACGTGTTCTCTTTAAACAAGGTCTTGATGGACGGAGGAAGCAGCATCAACATTTTGTATCTAGATACGTTCAAAAGGATGGGTTTAACAGAATATCGTCTGACTCCAACTTCAACAATCTTTCATGGCATAGTCCCAGGGAAGTCGGCACACCCAATTGGCCAGATAAATCTAGAGGTGACATTTGGAGTGAGCAAGGAGTAGTTCAGATCAGAGTTCTTGAAGTTTGAGGTTGTTGATTTGAAAAGTCCGTACCATGCTCTGTTCGGCAGGGCGACTTGCGCCAAGTTCATGGCCAGGCCGTGTTATGTATATCTCAAGCTGAAGATACCAGTACCTCAGGGAATAATCACAATCGAAGGAAGCAAAGATATGGCTATAGAGTGTCATAACGGAGACGCTATTATGGCAGAGCAGGCTTGTTCAGAAGAAGAGCTTAAGTACAACAAGTCTCAAGTAGACCCGGCCGACAAACGTGTGCTGGAAAAGCCGGCTCACGAGGAAGAAAAGAAGAAATTCAAGTCTGCTCAAGATACCAAGATGATTGACTTCGTAGAAGGGGACTCCTCCAAGCAGTTCATGATAGGAGCCCACATGGAAGAAAAACAGGAAAGCGCGCTCATCAAGTTCATCCGTGAGAATCGGGATATCTTTGCATGGTCTCCTTCAGACATGCCGGGTGTACCGAGTGAACTTGCTGAGCACAGCTTACATGTTGATCCCAAAGCAAAGCCGGTTAAACAAGGATTACGTCGTTTCAATGCGGAAAGGAAAAAGATCATCGGAGAAGAGATTGCCCGTCTGCTTGCAGCCGGGTTTATCATGGAAGTTTACCACCCGAAGTGTCTGGCTAACCCGGTCCTAGTCTTGAAGAAAAACGGAGAGTGGCGCATGTGCGTGGATTACACCAGCTTGAACAAGGTTTGTCCAAAATACCCCTTTGCATTGCCTCGTACAGATCAGATTATCGATGCCACAGCCGGCAGCGAGTTGTTATGTTTCCTGGACGCATATTCCGGGTATCATCAGATCAATCTCAATGTGGATGATCAGGAGAAGACTTCCTTCATCACCCCCTTTGGTGCTTTCTGTTACAAAACCATGTTGTTTGGTCTCAAGAATGCAGGTGCCAATTACCAGAGATGTATCCAGAATTGTTTTCACAATCAAATTGGTCGCAACATGCACGCTTATGTTGATGATGTCGTGATCAAGTCGCAGAAAGCCGGGTCATTACTTGATGATCTGACAGAGACCTTCACCAACCTTCGCAAGTACCAGATGAAATTAAACCCAACCAAGTGCGTGTTTGGAGTGCCAGCAGGCATGTTGCTGGGTTTCATAGTCTCAGAGAGAGGAATAGAAGCAAACACGGCTAAGATCAAGGCCATCATGAACCTTAAGAAGACGGAGTGCATAAATGATGTCCAGAAGCTGACGGGTTGCGTCACAGCCCTAAGCCGGTTCATTGCGAGGATGGGAGAGAAAGCACTTCCACTTTACAAGCTGCTGAAGAAGTCAGACAAGTTTGTTTGGGGTCAAGAAGCGGATGACGCCTTTGAAGATTTGAAGAAAACATTATCATCAGCACCAGTTCTAGCGGCTCCCACGAGCAAGGAGCCGATGTTACTATATGTCTGTGCAAGCTCACGAGCCGTCAGCGCCGTGGTTGTGGTGGAGCGTAAAGAAGAAGGAAAAGAGTACCCAATTCAAAGGCCGGTTTACTATGTTAGCAAAGCTTTGACAGAGTCAAAACAGAGGTACCCGCAGTGGCAAAAGTTAGTCTATGGCGTCTTCATGGCAAGACGGAAAATGCCGCACTACTTCCAAGAGCATCCCATCACGGTGGTGAGTTCTACTCCCTTGGCAGAAATCATCAGAAACAGAGAAGCTACAGGCATAATTGCAAAGTGGGCCATCGAGATGGGGCCTTATCACATCAACTATGAGCCAAGAACAGCAATCAAGTCACAAGCCCTGGTTGATTTTGTCAATGACTGGACAGAGTTTGATCCGTTACCACCTATTCCAAGCGCGAAGCATTGGGTTATGCACTTTGACGGGTCAAAACAATTTGAAGGATCGAGAGCCGGCGTTATTTTAACTTCGCCAAAGGGAGACAAGTTGAGCTATGTCTTACAGATACACTTCGAGCCATGCACCAATAACATCGCAGAGTATGAGGCTCTGTTACATGGTCTGAAAGTCGCCAAAGAGATGAACATCAAGAGGATCATGTGCTATAGAGATTCCGACCTTGTTGCTCCACAAGTATCAGGAACTTGGGACAGGAAAGACGCCAACATGGCGGATTACAGGAGAGAGGTAGACCGAGTAGCCGGCTTCTTCTCAGGCTATCAAGTTGAGCCTATCGACAGACGAAAGAACGAGGCAGCTGACGCTTTATCAAGACTCGGCTCTAGGAGAGAGCCGGTACCTCCAAATGTGTTCCTCGCCGAGTTACATCATCCATCAGTCAAGCTTCCAACAGAAGAAGAGTTAGCAAATCCTGACGACCCGGATTCACAGTTAGTTGCCGCCTTACATCAGACTCCATCATGGACAGAGCCGTATCTGGCTTACCTGTTGAGAGAAGAGCTACCACAAGACGAAGTGCTGGCACTACAGATTGTGCGTCGGGCTAAGGGATACGTCATCATCAACGGCGAGTTGTACAAGAGGAACGCGTCTGGAGTGTTCTTACGATGCGTCTCACCAGAGTAAGGCCGGAAAATTCTTCATGAGATCCACTCAGAGGATTGATACGTCTCAAATGTATCTATAATTTCTTATGTTCCATGCTTATATTATACCATTTGCTACATGTTTTATATACACTTTGTGTGGTTTTATGCATTTTCTGGGACTAACCTATTAACAAGATTTCATAGTGCCAGTTCCCTGTTTTCTGCTGTTTTTGGTTTCAGAAAACCACTTAAGGAAATATTCTCGGAATTGGACGAATTTAATACCATAGTCCCTATTTTTCACGGGAGGTTCCAGAACACCGAAGACCTGACGGAGAGGGGCCACGAGGCCCCCAGATGAGGTCCCGGCACGGCTCCCCCCTCAGCCGCGCGGGCCCCTCATGAGGGCGCCTCGGGCCTCCACCGCATTCGCCCTTTCGCCCATATATTGCCCCCGACGCAAAAACCCTAGAACAATAAGCCTTTTCCCGAGAAGAGTTCCGCTGCGCCGCCGCCATCGAAGACAAGATTCGGGGAACAGAAGTCTCCGTTCCGGCAACCTGCCGGGACGGGGAATTTCCCCGGGAGCCATCTCCATTGACTCCACCAACATCTCCATCGCCGTTGCTGACTCCTACGATGAGGAGTGAGTAGTTCTTCCCCGGGGCTGCGGGCTCTACCGGTAGCTATGTGGTTTATATCTCTCTCCCATGTGATCTTCATTTGATCATGAGCTTTGTAATCTAGTTGAATATGTGATGTTACTCTTTATCTATTATGCACTCTAGAGGTTACTTTATTATGAACTCCGGGGTTATTCACGGTTGTAAAGGTGACAGTATGTGCAACGTGTGTGATTCCTTTATGACGTTGTGGTGTTAGTTTACTCTGACTTTGAGGGTGCTCTTGTAGCCCTACACAGTGAATGGTGTTTATCATCCAACAAGAGAGTGTTTGAGAGTAGTATTTATTATTCAGCTTTGATGTCATTGTTGAGAATGTCCACTAGTGAAAGTATGATCCCTAGGCCTTGTTTCTAAGCATTGAAACACCGTTTACAACCAGTTCTGCTACATGTTTGCTTGCTGCCTTTTTTATTTCAGATTGCAATTACTACTTATAATCATCCATATTACTTGTATTTCACTATCTCTTCGCCGAACTAGTGCACCTATACACCTGACAAGTGTATTGGGTGTGTTGGGGACACAAGAGACTTCTTGTATCTTAATTGCAGGGTTGCTTGAGAGGGATATCTTTGACCTCTACCTCCCTGAGTTCGATAAACCTTGGGTGATTCACTTAAGGGAAACTTGTTGCTGTCCTACAAACCTCTGCTCTTGGAGGCCAAACACTGTCTACAAGAATAGAAGTGTGCGTAGACATCAAGCTGTTTTCTGGCGCCGTTGTCGGGAGGTGAGTGCTTGAAGGTATCTCCTTTAGATTCTGCAGTTATTACTTTTTGTTTCTTGTTTTTATTACACTAGTTAGGCTAAATGGAAAACAACAAAAAAAAAAAAAGAGATATCCTCACAGCATCATCACAGACAACGGGACAAACTTTTCACTTGGTGAGATGCAGATATTTTGCAAGGAGAACGGCATCCGGCTTGACCTTGCTTTGGTTTCACATCCCCAGTCAAACGGACAAGTAGAGTGGACAAACCAGGAGCTGCTCAGAGGCATCAAGCCAAGACTCCGGGTTCCATTTATCAGGGTTGCCGGATGCTGGGAAGAAAAATTGCCATCAGTCGTCTGGAGCATAAACACAACCCCAAATAGATCAACAGACTTCACTCCTTTCTTCATGGTCTACGGGGCAGAAGCCATGTTACCCAGCGACATCCTTCACGATTCTCCAAGAGTTGCAAACTACGTTGAGACAGAGAACGAGCAAGCCCGGCAAAACTCTGTTGATATGCTTGAGGAGGCACGAAAGTTAGCTCTGGAGAGATCAGCCATATATCAGCAACACCAAAGGCGTTATCGCAGCCGCCGGGTTAGATCAAGAACTTTCCAAGAAGGAGACTTAGTCTTATGACTAGCCCAGAACAAGACCGGCTTTCACAAACTGACTCCCCCTTGGGAAGGCCCCTTCGTGGTCAGCCGGAACTTGCACAACGGGTCTTACTACTTGGTGGATATCAGAGAAGAAGCTACAGTCATAGGAAACAATACAGATCATACAAGATACCCAATGATAGAGAACGATAGGCCCTGGAACATAGCAGAGCTTAGACCATACCACACTTAGGTTTTGTGAGCTCCCGGATGAGACGAGCTCCACCTTTTTGTATCTTTCCAGTTTAAAAGCAGCAGGTTTCGAACGCGCTCTTTTCCTTACCAGGGTACCTAAGGGGACTGGAAGGTTTTTAATGAGGCGGCTTGCTAGCTATGTACATATTATATGATCAATGAATTAAGGGAGGCACATCTAAAAGAAAAAGTTTTGTCTTTTCAGTTCCTTATTTTACATGTGATCAGGGTCTTGGGGGCTTACTAACTAAGAAAGTTGTAAGTTACAAACTCAAGACCCGGCAAAGACGCCACAATTATTCTTGGTTATACTTGTCTGCAGGTTTGATGTTATTCTCACATAATATATGACCAGATGCTAAAAGTCCGGCTTTCAATCTGACTATGATGCCCTTGGGGACTTAGCAGACCCTGATTGTTTTGGAGCTTTTACGCACGAAAGATGTCATGAGAAAACCGGCTTTGCAGAGAGCTAAAGAAACAAAAAGGGTCATCGAAACCAACAAGACTTGCAGATTTCACAAAAGAATTGATATCATATAAGCAAGGACTTCAAAAGCGCATGAATGCGCGTCACAGAGTAAGACATAAGTATTTATACCTAATCTATTATAGGCCAAGCAGGCCAATAAATTGTTTCAGGATCAAGACAAGCCAAAAGTATTTAAGCCGACAGAAGAGTCGGCGTTGGGAACATCAGGTCGGTCTACTGGAGTGCAGGAGCCGGTGCAGATCCTTGCCCAGGGTCCTTCGTACCCTTTGTAGTTTCGCCTGGTGGCTTCTGCAAAACGACCGAGGCCAAAGCCTCAAAGCCGTCAAGATCAGAAGGGCGAGAAGGAGCTGGTACATCAGGAGTAGAGCTTGAAGGATTCACGCTTGTAGTGAAAGGCGTGAATAGTTGTGGTGCTTCCTCCACCGGCTTCCACAAATTGACCGGCTCTGGCGGGATCTCCTTGACTGCGCGGTTCTCTTCATCATATGTAGCCTGGAATTCATCCAGCGCCAACCCATCAGCAATTTGACAAGCCGGACCGACTTCACAAGCTTGCCATAAATCTTTGCAGTCTCCTGGCCATCTGCTTGAAACTCCGGAAAGCCTTTGGTCAGCTTAACCGGGTCGAGGTTTGGGTAATAGGCCTTTGCGAGAGCCAGAGCACGGATCGCACCCTTGCGGCAGGAGGACGCCTTCCACCGTTGCATCAACGTTGGCACAACGGAGGTGGCATCCAGGAAGTCCGGCAGACCCGGTGGAGAAACACCGCCAGAGGAGGACATCTTGATCATTTCAGAGCAGCCAAAGTATAGCCGCCTGGTAACGCCATAGATAGCTTGTATCTTGTCGATGGTCCCCTTGATGTTCACTCCTTGAGCCGGGCCTGAAAAGAAGCAGAGGAGCATAAGCACAACCAAGAGGACAACATGAGGGTCAAAAAAAAAAGAGAGAAGCATACTTACCGAAAACAGCCACCGCCAGGTTATGAATGTGCTTTTTTATCTTTTCAAGCTCGACAACGGCTTTCTGCAAGTTGAGGGCTTGGACCTGGAGAGCCAGCTCTTGGTCGTGAATCTTCTTCTGCAAGACCTCGTTGTCGGCCTTCAGCCGGCTTAAAGTATCCTCCTGAGCCTTCAGTTGCTCCTCAGCCTTTTCTCGGAGGCTCATTTCATGCGCAAGTTGGTGGGGCACCTCACTGTTATTTTTGGCACTTGTCTCAGAAAAAGCCTACAAAAGACAAAGACAGTTCATCAGAAAGACAGAGAGACAGAAAGTAGAAGCAAAAAAGACGGCTCATCAGGCTAAACTAGTATCTCAAGGAAGACCCGGAACACTGCAAGCACTAGTTTCGACCCTTGGGGACTACTCAGCAGAAGCAAAAAAGTTAAGACTGGATTACATGGTTCTCAAGGAAGACTCGGAACGCAGCAAGCTACTAATCCATCTCTTGGCGACTACTCATTTCAAAGTTTTATTTAAAAAAAGACTCGGAGTGTAGGATCCGACTCTTGGGGACTACTACGAAGTTTCATCTAGATTAGGAGACGCGTCCCCTCTGATTGAAGTACTCAGCATCTACTTGAGTAAAAGCTAAGCACTTGGGGACTACTAGTAGGGAACACACACCTAGAAGCGATAATGAAGATAGTTCCGAAGTTGAGACTCCTCCTTCCGCACCCTTGAAAGCCGTGCATGAATTTTCTCAAAAAGCTCGGGAAACTCCAAAGTGTTCAGGGGAGCCTCCTCTTTGGAGTCTGAGTCTCCCGCCTCTTCAACATGCCCTTCGCCAGCAGCATGAGCAGCACGTTCCTCCTCTACTTTCATCTCCGGCTCCAGGACCTTAGTCACTGAAGTGGAAGGAGCACCCGGGTCCTGGAAGCCGGTTCCAGTAACTGCAACCTCCAGTTCCTCCGGAATGATGGGAAGAGAATCCTTTGGTGGAGAGCCGGCAGCAGAGGAGGAAAACGGGTCAGGAATGACCGGATCCACTGGCATCCCCGCCTGGGTTTCCTCAACTCCGGTCTCCGTTTGAGGAACCACCTCAATGTCAGGAGTCTCCTCGTCGCTGAGGACGACTTTGGCCCTGAAAAAGTAAACTTGTGTAAGTGACCGAAAGCAAGCAAACTGAAACAGAAGACCCAGTAAAGAAATTTACCCCTTATTGATGACAAAGTCGGAGAGGAGAGTCTCAGAGCCAGAATCTGAAGAGCAGGACAGAGACCGGGATTTAGGGACCCGGATTTGGCCCGCCAAAGCGTATAGAGCATCGGGGGAGACTTGATGAGCATTTCTTCTGCGAGGAGAAGGGTTGTTCGGGATACCTATGGAAAGTTCATTAGAGGAGGTAGAAGAACGGGTCTTTTGGCGCTTCGGTGCCGCCTCCTCCTTGTCCTGTGCAGATGGACGAATTGGAGATGCGGAAGCTTCAAGATCGAGGAAACGAGAGCGTGGTATCATGCATACCGCGTTGCAAGCCCGCTTGGCTTGAGCCGGCGGGGAAGAAGGAGGTACTGGGTTCTGGACGGAGTCTTGGTCGTCTTGACCTAGAAGTTTGGGAGTGTATGTAGAGGCATTGTCTTCAATATCGGCTTCCAAGAGGTCCCGGAGAAGCCGGTCCACGGAATCAAGCTCACCTTCAGCTTCAGCGTCCCCTCCCTCCGAGTTTTGCTCTGAGTCATCTTCTTGGTCGGAGGAGGCGGGAGTTTCTTCGGCGGCTTTCCACCAGTCGTCGGTAGCCTGGAGCAAGCAAAAGCCGGTCATGAAAGTACAAAAGCATAAGCATATAAGAACAAGAGTACAAGAACTTAGGGGATATGGTACCTTGGGTGCCGGATTTTCAGAACAAAAGGGCAGAAGCCCATCGAGCTTGACCGCGGCGACAAACTCGGCCAGCAGCCTCTTGGAGACCCGGATGATCTCTTTGTCTTCCGGTTCTCGAGATGTGTATCGAAGAGGGTCGGAAGGAATGTTAGTATAGTCAGAGATGAGCTTGGGCCGGATGGAGAGAGGCTTGATGCACCACCCTACCCAACACTTGACAAGGTCTGTGCCCTTAAGTCCGTGGGCTTTGAGAGGCCAGATCCTACAAAGGAAAGGAGACAAGGCGGCGCGATCCTGGGCATAAGAGTTGACAGACTCCCCCGGCTCTAGCGGGTCTGCGCAGAAACCCAGCAATTTGGGCTGGCCTTTGGGGGAGGTGTCTTTACAATAGAAGAATGTCGACTGCCAAGCCCGAGGGTGGCTGTTGAGTTTGTGAGCCGGAAAGATGGAATCACGGCGCCTTTGGATCGCGACTCCTCCGCAAATATTCATAGGGAGAGCGGTTGAGGAGCGCTGTGGATTGTAGTAGAAGAACTCGAGGAAGAGATCGATGGTGGGTTCCATTTGAAGATAGTCTTCGCACAGAACCGTGAAGTTTGAAATAGAGAGGATGGAATTGGGGGCCTAGTCCTGAGGCCTAAGGCCGTAATAGGAAAGCAAAGAACGGAAGAAGAACGAGCCCGGAGGCTTGAAACCGCGATTTAGGTGATCGGCGAACACGATTACCTCACCATCTTAAGGCGTAGGGATGACCTCGTCGCGAGGAGTGCGCCACTGGATCGTCTTCTGGGCCTGGAGGTCGCCGGAGTCGACCAGATCTTGAAGCTTGGCGTTAGAGATGGTGGAGCCCGACCAGTTCCCGGAGGGCTCCGCCGTGGCAGCGGCGCCGGAAGCGAAGGCACCGGGCGAGGCCTTGGCCTTCTTAAGGTTGGTCTTGGCGGCTACGGCGGCGGCGGCCGGACCCTTGCTTGCAACTTTTTTCCCCATTGAGGAGTCTGCCGAGATCTAGATCTAAAGTGGGGTGATGAGAGAAGACGGCTACAGGATGAGTGCGGCGCAGTGGCGGATGCGGCCGGAAGTAGGAAAAGAGCGGCGGCGCTGGCTAGCTCCGACGTGGGCTGCAGAGCTCGAGCTCGGGAGTGATAGTGGCGGTGCTGGAGGAAGAAGAAGGAGTGGGGACGCACGGGGGGGGGGGGGGGGGGGAATGATTGCCTTTCCTCCCGTCCCCACTTATTTATTCTCCAAGTGGAGTTGACCTAGGGGCAAAGACGGAAAAAAACCGAAAAGTGCAATGATGATGGCAGGGAACAATATCCGAAGCGCCAGATTCGGCACCTGACAGGATCTTGGGTTCCCCAGATGGTCGCTTGCCCCCTCGATTCCCGTGAAGGGATAAACATTAAAAATGTCGTTGACCCAGAACGTTGACCGTCGTCTTCGAAATAGATCAAGAAAGATTGAAAATTGCTAAGTCCAGAAGTGAAAGTCGTCAAGTGATGGCCGGGCTATGAACGGGCCGCCAGCAAGAGCCGGCCAAACTGACACCCGAGAGCCTGCTTGCCTAATGATTGTTTATGTTTTTTCAAATGATAACCCGGACAAAAGAAATGAGGGCTTCCCCAAGATTATGCCCAAGAGCGCAAAGGCGAAGCAAGTCAATTCTGGTGTCCAAGTTATCCTGGGGGCTACTGTTGTGGGGATCATAACCCGGTAGGCCCACCGACCTAGAAGACAAGCCGGCCTGGTAGAAACCTGGCCCGGATCAAGCATAAAGAGATGGGCCGGGTCCCACGTAAGCCGGCGTGCGACGTGTGCCTTGGCCCACAAGCTAAGAAGGATCCAGAAGACATGAGACCAAGTACAAGACGGAATCCTGATAAGGAAGGCGAAGACTTAGAGGACTTAGAGTAGAGTCCGGGTACGATTGTAACCCGGATCCCCGCTTGTACATCTAGTGAGACCCGCCGCCTATATAAGGGGGTCTCCTGGTTCCTAGAGAGATAAGTCAAAAGCCCTAGCAATACCTAGTTTCAGAGATTGTAATCGAGACCCGGCAGCTAAGGCGCCGAGTCCTCGAAACCCCATATCAATAAAGCAAAGCAGGAGTAGGTCTTTACCTCAAGAGGAGGGGCCGAACCTGGGTAAACCCTTGTTTCCCCACGCCACGCTAGACAAGCTCCCGATGTCAGAAGTCGCTATGTCCCAACACTCAAGTTTCCACCTGGAAACATCTGTCGTGACAATCCCACGACAGAAATATTCTCGGAATTGGACAAATAAAAAGCCAAAGTCCCTATTTTTCTCGGGAGCTTCCAGAACACCAAAGAGGAGAAGGAGAGGGGCCACGAGGCAGCCACACCTATTGGTGGCGCGGCCCCACCTCCTGCCGCGCGGCCACGTGGTGTGGGGCCCTCGGGCCTCCACCGCCTTCGCCTCTTCTTCTACTTATACCCCCGACAGATCAAGACCTAACCCCGAAGCCTTTTCCCGAGAAGAGTTCCGCTGCGCCGCCGCCATCGAAGACAAGTTTCAGGGGACAGAAGTCTCTGTTCCGGCACCCTCCCGGGACGGGGAATTGCCCCCGGAGCCATCTCCATCAACTCCACCGCCATCTCCATCGCCGTTGCTGACTCCCACGATGAGGAGTGAGTAGTTCTCCCCCGGGGCTGCGGGCTCTACCGGTAGCTATGTGGTTTATCTCTCTCTCCCATGGTGTGATCTTTATGTGATCATGAGCTTTGTAATCTAGTTGAATATATGATGTTACTCTTTATCTATTATGCACTCTAGAGGTTACTTTAATATGAACTCCGAGGTTATTCACGGTTGTGAAGGTGATAGTGTGCGCACCGTGTGTGATTCCTTTATGACGTTGTGGTGTTAGTTTACTCTGACTTTGGGGGTGCTCTTGTAGCCCTACGCAGTGAATGGTGTTTATCATCCAACAAGAGAGTGTTTGAGAGTAGTATTTATTATTCAGCTTTGATGTCATTGTTGAGAGTGTCCACTAGTGAAAGTATGATCCGTAGGACTTGTTTCTAAGCATTGAAACACCGTTTACAACCTGTTCTGCTACATGTTTGCTTGCTGCCATTTTTATTTCATATTGCAATTACTACTTATAAAAATCCATATTACTTGTATTTCACTATCTCTTCGCCGAACTAGTGCACCTATACATCTGACAAGTGTATTGGGTGTGTTGGGGACACAAGAGACTTCTTGTATCTTAATTGCAGGGTTGCTTGAGAGGGATATCTTTGACCTCTACCTCCCTGAGTTCGATAAACCTTGGGTGATTTGAAAGGACAATGATGTCGCCTAGAGGGGGGGGGGGGGTGAATAGGCGGTTTAAAACTTTTCCGGTTTAGGCTTGATAATTGCGGAATAAAACTAGGTGTTTAAATTAACAAGCCGACAACCTAAATAAACTAGGCTCACCTATGTGCACCAACAACTTATGCTAAGCAAGATAAACAACAAGGTGATAGCAATAGAATACTTCAAGCACGAAGGCTATCACAATGTAAAGTGCATAAGTAAAAGCTCGGGTATAGAAATAACCGAGGCACGCGGAGACGAGGATGTATTCCCGAGTTCCTCCTTGTTAAGGGAGTACGTCTCGTTGGAGAGGTGTGAACCGACACAACGGTTCAACAACCACAAAGGTTTCACCTTCTTCTCCGATGAACCTCACCACAAAGGCTTGGTTCACCTTCCACTATCGGAATTCCTTCGAGGCGGAATCCGGAGCCTTTCAACAACAATCCGGGGCACAACCCACAATGGGATTGGGGGCTCCCGAACGGCCTCCAACAACAATCCGGGGCACAACCCACAATGGGATTGGGGGCTCCCGAACGGCTTCAAGTGACCACACAAGGGTCCAACCACCACAAAGGCGTCTAGGGTCCAAGGACCCAAGAGTAACAAGCTCACAAACTTTCAACTTCCACGAAACCTCGTGGAGAGCACACCGATGCACCAAATGCAAAAGGCAAGAGCACAAGTGCTCAAAATCCTTCACTCTCAAATTCCAACAAAGCAACAAATGCTTATGGGGGAATAAGAGAGGAAGAACAAAGAGGAGATGCACCAAGAACTCCAAGATCAAGATCTACAAGGTTTCCCTCACTTAGAGGAGAAATCGATTGGTGAAGACATAGATCAAGATCACCTCTCACTTTCCCTCAAATATTAGCAAGAACCATGGGAGGGATTGAGAGGAAGAGCAAGCTTTCCAAAGGGCAACAATGGAGGAAAGAGGTGAGAAAGACTTGCTCAAGACTTAGGAACCGTTGGGGAAGAAAGCCCCCTTAAATAGGTCCCCGAAAAACCAACCGTTGGCAGCTCCGAATCCCGTAGCGGTACTACCGCTGGGGGCGGCGGTACTACCGCTGCGGGCCGCCCAAAAGACCGTTGGCAGCTGAAACTTACGCAGCGGTACTGCCGCAGGGGAGGCCGGTAGTACCGCTGGAGCCCGGTACTACCGCTCCGGTACCGCTGGAGGTACCGCACTAAGAGACAGAGCGCCGAAAACGGCGGTACCTCCAGCGGTACCGCCAGCGGCACCTCGGCAACGAGCTGCCCTGAGGCCCTGCGAAGAAACACACAGCGGTACTACCGCTGGTGGAGCCGGTAGTACCGCTGAATAGCGGTAGAAACCCCTCCATGGCAAGGTTCCAATGCTGCGAAGATGCATGTGGCGGTACTACCGCTGGGGCGGCCGGTACTACCGCTGGCTAGCGGTACTACCGTTCTGGTACCGCTCGAGATACCGCTGTGCCAACCCGAGGGCTAAAAACAGCGGTACCCCCAGCGGTAGCGCGCAACAGTGCACTTAGCAGCGCCGGAACCAGGTGCAGCGGTACTACCGCTACTTCCAGCGGTACTACCGCTGCCTGGAAAGACAGCAGAACGAAACTACCAGAAACCTCATAACTTTTGCAAATGAACTCCGAAAGAGGTGAGACCAACTCCGTTGAAACTTACGCAGCGGTACTGCCGCAGGGGAGGCCGGTAGTACCGCTGGAGCCCGGTACTACCGCTCCGGTACCGCTGGAGGTACCGCACTAAGAGACAGAGCGCCGAAAACGGCGGTACCTCCAGCGGTACCGCCAGCGGCACCTCGGCAACGAGCTGCCCTGAGGCCCTGCGAAGAAACACACAGCGGTACTACCGCTGGTGGAGCCGGTAGTACCGCTGAACAGCGGTAGAAACCCCTCCATGGCAAGGTTCCAATGCTGCGAAGATGCATGTGGCGGTACTACCGCTGGGGCAGCCGGTACTACCGCTGGCTAGCGGTACTACCGTTCTGGTACCGCTCGAGATACCGCTGTGCCAACCCGAGGGCTAAAAACAGCGGTACCCCCAGCGGTAGCGCGCAACAGTGCACTTAGCAGCGCCGGAACCAGGTGCAGCGGTACTACCGCTACTTCCAGCGGTACTACCGCTGCCTGGAAAGACAGCAGAACGAAACTACCAGAAACCTCATAACTTTTGCAAATGAACTCCGAAAGAGGTGAGACCAACTCCGTTGAAACTTACGCAGCGGTACTGCCGCAGGGGAGGCCGGTAGTACCGCTGGAGCCCGGTACTACCGCTCCGGTACCGCTGGAGGTACCGCACTAAGAGACAGAGCGCCGAAAACGGCGGTACCTCCAGCGGTACCGCCAGCGGCACCTCGGCAACGAGCTGCCCTGAGGCCCTGCGAAGAAACACACAGCGGTACTACCGCTGGTGGAGCCGGTAGTACCGCTGAACAGCGGTAGAAACCCCTCCATGGCAAGGTTCCAATGCTGCGAAGATGCATGTGGCGGTACTACCGCTGGGGCAGCCGGTACTACCGCTGGCTAGCGGTACTACCGTTCTGGTACCGCTCGAGATACCGCTGTGCCAACCCGAGGGCTAAAAACAGCGGTACCCCCAGCGGTAGCGCGCAACAGTGCACTTAGCAGCGCCGGAACCAGGTGCAGCGGTACTACCGCTACTTCCAGCGGTACTACCGCTGCCTGGAAAGACAGCAGAACGAAACTACCAGAAACCTCATAACTTTTGCAAATGAACTCCGAAAGAGGTGAGACCAACTCCGTTGGAAATGTACCGACAAGGAGAAGGCTACAAAAAGTGGAAATATTGCATCCCATAGATAGAGTAAAATCACCACACATGGCAAGGTGTGGAACTTTCCTCACGGTTGAACCGGCAATATTTCCGCCACCGAAAACGCAACAAGTTTTCCAAAGTCAAACCGTTTTCGATGAACAAGAGCTTGACATGGAGATGAACCAAGCTCTAGTTCCTCACCACCAAAAAGCCAAATAAGAACCAAGAAAGATGATATGCCAAGCATGCAAAGGTTTGAGCTCTCCACAAAGATGCGATCAAGTTACTCACTCGAGAGCCCCTCTTGATAGTACGCCTATCTATCCTATAGCCCTATCAAGATCATACCTTTGCCTTGAGCATTCCACTTGAGCTAGATGATGACGATCTTGATCACTCCAAGTGGACCACCTTTCTTGATTGCGCTTGCTAGCACATGCTTGATGAAGACTTCTCCAAATGCTCCCCCATACTCCATTATGGGAGGGACTCGCTAAGCTTCGTCTTCATGTCTCCTTTGCAAGATTCAATCAAAAGATATCTTCCGAGATGCATCTTATTGAACTTGCACTTCATCTTCTTCTCTTGATATGTATGATGGCTTGGGGGGGTAAACATGATTGTTCACCCAATCTTCTATTCCAAGCCATACTTGCAATGAGCTCAACTCTACACATGACCATTCTTCATATAAACCCTTGAATAGAGCATGGGTCATTAAGTCATCTTGAAGAGTCCAACACATGAACTCCTATAATTTCCCATGGACAAGATCTATAAGAATATCTCAATGTAAACATTAGTCCATAAGGATTGTCATTAATTACCAAAACCACGCATGGGGGCAACCATGCACTTTCAATCTCCCCCATTTTGGTAATTGATGACAATCCCTTTTATGAGGGTTTATATAATGAATTTAAGCAACCATGCAACACAAAGAGCAAGGATGCAAGAGAACCGCAAGAGAACAAACCCATATTCCCTTAAACCCTCTAAATTTCTCCCCCATTGGCATTGATTGCCGAAATGGGTGAAAAGTAAGAAGGCCAATATAATATGAGCTCCCCCATAAAGTGTGCATTTCTCATAATGTGAGTGAAATCAAATGCACATATCCAATGAAGAATAGATGGAGGGAGATCAAACTATATTGAGGATCCAAAGATTGTAAAAGAATATCAAATGGAAAGATACTTCAACGAAAGAAGCAAGCAATCAAAAGGATCCGAAAAGTGTTCTAAATATCATGAGGGAACTCCCCAAGGTACGTGCACAAATAGGATTTGTATTTCAATATAGTGTGCACAACATGGAATCCTCACTCCCTCCTAGATAAATTCGAACACAAGCTCATGCAAGAGAATGTAAATGATAAAGGAGGCAAAACAACTTGCAACAAAAATGTTCTGCAACAAGAGCAAGGTGCGGCAAATAGAATAATGGGTGTGAGATAAAAGGACATTATAGGAGACTAATACAAGGATGAGAGCATCAACATAGTCTTTCAAGAAGTGTTGCACATAGTGCATATCATGTCTTTCCCATACCCACACACCAAAAGAGATATAGCAAATGGCTCCACAAGCTTAGTAAAATGCACCAAGCATAACACATGAAAAATAAAGCTTGTGCCTTTTAGAAACCACCAAGGAATCAAAAGCAATAAAAGGTGGTCACTAAAGAATTGGAATATCAATTAAAGATGTAACTATTCTTATGTGTATAAGTTTCTAAGTAGACACGAATCACTAAGATATGGGTCTACAAATAAACATGTACACACAAGATAGATACAAGGGTAAAGAATCATGATATCCAAGAGGAAGTCATAAATACACCAATAAGATCTTTGCTTAATAACATAGCACAAAGCCGAATTATATCTTAACGGAATATAAGTGAACTTCCAACACATACTCATCATAGCATCAAAAATTATCCGCAATGGATAAAGGTTAACAAACGGATGCTCCGAGTAAGATAACATGTATCCCAAAAGGCAAATGATTTTGAAAATTCATCAATGTTGCACATGAGAGACTTTAAGTAGAAAGTGCTAGATTGACATAATTGGGATCGAAGAATCATAGAAATGAATATATAGTCCTCTTATATGTAATCATCCCGGCTTACTCATATTTGCAATAGAGACGTTTTGCAAGAACCAAATTAATTGCAACAAAAAGATTCATGCCAAGATACAACCTACACAAGGTTGAAAGTTTAGAAACGTAAGCATGAGGTAGATACTTGTTACCGAGATAGCATTGGTGAAAACTTGGCTTCAATGAACACATGGTGACACCACCTTCCTTGTAAATGAGACAAGCTTCCAATGCATCTCCACATGTACCTAAAACAAATTCAAGTACAAAATGGTACCCAAACTCATTGGGTCCAAAGTAGTTAGAGCAACTACAATACATAGGACAAACTCCACATAAATATGTGCATATTGATATGAAATTGAATTTCATGCACATCTTAGCCATTTAGGATTTGATGGAGTTTATCCTATATATTGGATCAACGAAAGTACACATGCCATAAGATATACATATAGTAAGTATGCATGCACAAGACTTTCAAGAACCAAACGAGATACAATTTGGACAAAACACCAATTTAACACAAGAGAGCACACATTAGTGTGACACGAAAAGAATTTGACCAAATTATATCAAAGTCCCAAATCAACACATGATTGAAGAGACCACTTTGAAAATATACAAATGAAAGCAAGAAGCCAATTGAAGAAAATACCATCAAGTAATAAACCGAACCCTCTACACTTTTCATGATGTCACAAGGTGCCAAGACGAAAAATGTTTGTCTTCCAAAGAGACACATCATCGGGATCAAATACCAAATGAAGATAACTAATGTTCGAAAGCATATAGGATTGCTCCCCCAAGATGTGTGCATTATTTATGATCTTGCATTTGAATACAAAATGCACACAAATGAGATCATCACTCTCCATATATATATATATATATATATATATATATATATATATATATATATATATATTCAAACACTAGTCATATTCAAGAAAGGCAAGAAATTGCAATACCAATTTAAAGAATGATGTTCCACTCAAAGTAGGATAGCTTCCCAAAGAATAGTGCATTATCAAAAAGTATGACTTTCGAATGTCAATGCACAAGAATTGGATCATTGCTTTTCCCAACTCAAGAAAGCACAAAACAAATTTCAAGTAGAGCAATAAAGTATCCAAAAGATACAAGGAAGACAAATAAGAGTTAGATCAAAAGCAAATCCTTGGCAATCAAATAAGGCAATTCAAAGCAAGAGCCAAAGTGAATATGATCAACATATTTACCCCAAATATGATTATCACTTGTCAAGACAAGTAATGTATGGAGATATTTCTCGGTGGTGTATTGCAAGGATATATTCAAGATCATATTCACAAAACATAAGCATGAGGCAAAGGATAGGAATTAAAAGCCATGCTTAGATAGATAGGTATTCTTGATAGTTTCACAAATCATGTGATAATGCAAAGCAACTCCAAGGAGTTGCTTGAATCAATTGGCTTCCCAAAAAGATATATGAGAACATATTTAGGGAAAGCCATACCAAGAACATCCTCCACAAACAAGATCCAAAAGAGTGAGAGACAAAGAGCATTTAACTAAATGGGAACTTGTTTGAGCACATGCCACATAGGAACAAGATAATTAGCAATATCAATTCTAGGTGGCAAAACCTCACATGTTCACATTTTCTAGGCTTGTAATATGCACATAGCTTATTACTCCCCCATAATGTGATAATCCATTTCTTTTAAAACAAGAGGTAAATAAAACCAGCTAGAGAAATTAATGGACGTTATAGAATTTGAATTTCTCATGAGCAAGACATACCACATAGAGAATAGATAATATTGATATATCAACACTAAGTGGTATTCCTCATGTACACACATTTTTAGGATTGTGAAGTGCACGAAGCATATCACTCTCCAAAAATGGATAGTCCATTTATCTCTCAAAGAGAGCCAACAAGATAAGATAGCAAATAAAAGCAATAGGGCTCAAAACAAGTAGATGGTGTGCAAACCAAAATACACATACTTGATTTCTCAAGATAAGTAAGTAGAGAGCACAACACATACAAACACTAGCAAGGTACAAAACCTAACACATGCAAGGGTGCAAGCAACTTTCAATGTATATATGATTTAAATAAAAGTTACCGCAAGGAGGAACATTGGATATGAGATAGAACAATATAATCCATATGACTTGACTTGAGAGAATATAATTGATGAAGATCCCTTAATTCTTCATAGTGTAGCCAAGTCTCCAATGTTCTCCAACAACACCTATTGATCAAGTTTTAGCTTGTTGGTCCCCAACCAAGTTGGGTCCTAAGAGCTTAGTCACAATAGGTTTGGTAACCCAAATGGTTCTTTTCTTGACACCACTTTGAGTACCAACAAATTTGGCAAACACATTGCCAACCTTATCCTTCCGAAGAGAATAAACATCATCAACTATAATGGGGTTGGATAAGGTACCATTTGTGCATGAAGAAGCAAGGTGACCCTTCTCACGGCATAGGTAGCAACATCTACTTCCTCCTCTCTTCTTAGTTGGAGTCTTGACTTGAGGAGGGGTAGCTTGATTCTTCTTGGGAAGAGACCGTTCTTCCACTTGAGGAGCTTGAGTTTGAACTTGAGTCTTCTTCCCTTGTTGGTTCTCACTAAGAGCCTTCTTCTTCAAAGGGCAAGATCTAACATGGTGCCCTTCAACTTTGCACTTGAAGCAAACAATCTTGGCCGAATCCTTGACTTGTTCTTGGCCCTTGTTCTTCTTGTTAAGCTTGGACTTGTTCTTGATATTGGAGTTGAATCCAAGTCCACGCTTGTCATTGGGGCGTCTTTGAACACTCAACATATTGTCAAGTGTAGAATCCCCAACATGACGCTTTTCCAAGTCTTTCTTCAAAGAAGTGACTTGGGTCTTGAGCTCATTTAATTCCTCTACATGGTTAGTATCAACACAAAAACTAGAGGAAGTAGAGGCTTCATTGTTAGAGCAACAAGGCATGGAAAGTAATTCATCACAGGATGTAGCAACATTATGAGTGGATGAATCACTAGGACTAGCACATGGCAATATAGCATTAAGAGTAGAAATTGTGCCATTGTCCACATGAGGCTCACAAGATGTTACCTTTGACATAATAGCCTCATGAGCTAACTTTAGCCTAGCATGGGATGCTAGAAGATCATCATTAGAGCTAGAAAGCTTTTCATGACTTTCTTCCAATTTCCCATACTTACTAGATAGCAACTCAAGTTGAGCCCTTAGCTCAACATTCTCCTTCAAAATAGATGCTTCACAAGAAGTTGAGTTAGTAGCACAAGCATCATTAATATTAGAGATGGAAGAAGACAATTTGACAAGCTTGTCATTCTTAGATAGTTGAGTTTGGAGTTGATCATGAGACTTGATAAGGAGAGAGTGTTCACTTTCTAAAGCCTTGTGAGCTTTGTCAAGTCTCTCTATGTCCTCATTTAGTCTAGCATTGCCAACACCAAATTCAACTTTTTCCATTTTAAGCACTTTATACTTAGCAAGGGCATGATCTCTTTCCTTAATGATTTTAGCAATAATAAGATCATTAGACTCATCAAGGGATTCAAGTTTCTCTTCAAGAGAAGACCTAAGCTCTTCTTCTTCTTCAAGAGAAGCGTTCAAAGAAGCTATGGTGATAGAGTCATCTCTCTCAATTTGACATTTTTGCTCAAATTGAGTATCCAAATCCTCAATGATTTCTATACATTTAATACCATGAGCAACAATTTCACATAGAGAAGAGATAGCTTCACTACCTTTGGGAAGAGCACCAAGAACAATCTCACCCTTCTTGGTTAAGGTTTTAATGTCAAAATCTTCTTCATGAGGATCCTCAACCACATCATCACATATCTCGGAATTCGAGGTAGAATCCTTAGCCATGAGGCAAACATGATTAATGGGTGAGGGGGATGAAGAATTACTTGAAGCACCATTGAGGTCCATGTCTTGTTCCAACAAATGTTGGGATTCTTCTACATTGTTAGTCATGCAAATACTAGAGGATATGGAAGCATTATTTTCATGACCACAAGACATAGAGAGCATATCATCATTATATTTAGTTAAGCAACTATTACTTGATATGCAAGGACCATCAACTCTAGCATGTATGACATTTGGAGTGCTAGAAGAGTTTAAGTCCAAAGATAGAACATTGCAATGTGATAGAGAAGAAGAATAATCAATAGTAAGTTCACCATCACTAATGCAATTTCTATCACCACTCACCATGTCATTACCTTTTGACAAATCACATGTTGGTGAAGTGGAAGAAGTTGTGAACTCATCACGGCCGGTGGTGGAGGGAGACCAATCATCCTTAATAAATTTGGACACTTCATATATATCTTGAAGCTTGGTCCAAAGCTCATGTGCATTTCGAAAAGGCATGATTGAAGCAAGAACTACATCGGTCAAAGCACATATAAGACCATTAGTAACTTGAGTCTCGAGATGAGAGTTTATCTCATCGTCTAAAGATAATTCTTGGGAATCCTTTGGAGGAGATAAACTCACATCTACAATCCTCTTAATATAATTTGGACCCATGGCCCTAAAAAGATTAAGCATGCGAATTTTCCAAACATCATAATTTGTGCCATCGAATATAAAAGTGGGATCGTGCACTAATTCCCTAAACGACATCTTTTACTCTCTAGGCGGTTAAGCCCAAAAAGAGAGCCCTGGCTCTGATACCAATTGAAAGGACAATGATGTCGCCTAGAGGGGGGGGGGGGTGAATAGGCGGTTTAAAACTTTTCCGGTTTAGGCTTGATAATTGCGGAATAAAACTAGGTGTTTAAATTAACAAGCCGACAACCTAAATAAACTAGGCTCACCTATGTGCACCAACAACTTATGCTAAGCAAGATAAACAACAAGGTGATAGCAATAGAATACTTCAAGCACGAAGGCTATCACAATGTAAAGTGCATAAGTAAAAGCTCGGGTATAGAAATAACCGAGGCACGCGGAGACGAGGATGTATTCCCGAGTTCCTCCTTGTTAAGGGAGTACGTCTCGTTGGAGAGGTGTGAACCGACACAACGGTTCAACAACCACAAAGGTTTCACCTTCTTCTCCGATGAACCTCACCACAAAGGCTTGGTTCACCTTCCACTATCGGAATTCCTTCGAGGCGGAATCCGGAGCCTTTCAACAACAATCCGGGGCACAACCCACAATGGGATTGGGGGCTCCCGAACGGCCTCCAACAACAATCCGGGGCACAACCCACAATGGGATTGGGGGCTCCCGAACGGCTTCAAGTGACCACACAAGGGTCCAACCACCACAAAGGCGTCTAGGGTCCAAGGACCCAAGAGTAACAAGCTCACAAACTTTCAACTTCCACGAAACCTCGTGGAGAGCACACCGATGCACCAAATGCAAAAGGCAAGAGCACAAGTGCTCAAAATCCTTCACTCTCAAATTCCAACAAAGCAACAAATGCTTATGGGGGAATAAGAGAGGAAGAACAAAGAGGAGATGCACCAAGAACTCCAAGATCAAGATCTACAAGGTTTCCCTCACTTAGAGGAGAAATCGATTGGTGAAGACATAGATCAAGATCACCTCTCACTTTCCCTCAAATATTAGCAAGAACCATGGGAGGGATTGAGAGGAAGAGCAAGCTTTCCAAAGGGCAACAATGGAGGAAAGAGGTGAGAAAGACTTGCTCAAGACTTAGGAACCGTTGGGGAAGAAAGCCCCCTTAAATAGGTCCCCGAAAAACCAACCGTTGGCAGCTCCGAATCCCGTAGCGGTACTACCGCTGGGGGCGGCGGTACTACCGCTGCGCGCCGCCCAAAAGACCGTTGGCAGCTGAAACTTACGCAGCGGTACTGCCGCAGGGGAGGCCGGTAGTACCGCTGGAGCCCGGTACTACCGCTCCGGTACCGCTGGAGGTACCGCACTAAGAGACAGAGCGCCGAAAACGGCGGTACCTCCAGCGGTACCGCCAGCGGCACCTCGGCAACGAGCTGCCCTGAGGCCCTGCGAAGAAACACACAGCGGTACTACCGCTGGTGGAGCCGGTAGTACCGCTGAACAGCGGTAGAAACCCCTCCATGGCAAGGTTCCAATGCTGCGAAGATGCATGTGGCGGTACTACCGCTGGGGCAGCCGGTACTACCGCTGGCTAGCGGTACTACCGTTCTGGTACCGCTCGAGATACCGCTGTGCCAACCCGAGGGCTAAAAACAGCGGTACCCCCAGCGGTAGCGCGCAACAGTGCACTTAGCAGCGCCGGAACCAGGTGCAGCGGTACTACCGCTACTTCCAGCGGTACTACCGCTGCCTGGAAAGACAGCAGAACGAAACTACCAGAAACCTCATAACTTTTGCAAATGAACTCCGAAAGAGGTGAGACCAACTCCGTTGAAACTTACGCAGCGGTACTGCCGCAGGGGAGGCCGGTAGTACCGCTGGAGCCCGGTACTACCGCTCCGGTACCGCTGGAGGTACCGCACTAAGAGACAGAGCGCCGAAAACGGCGGTACCTCCAGCGGTACCGCCAGCGGCACCTCGGCAACGAGCTGCCCTGAGGCCCTGCGAAGAAACACACAGCGGTACTACCGCTGGTGGAGCCGGTAGTACCGCTGAACAGCGGTAGAAACCCCTCCATGGCAAGGTTCCAATGCTGCGAAGATGCATGTGGCGGTACTACCGCTGGGGCAGCCGGTACTACCGCTGGCTAGCGGTACTACCGTTCTGGTACCGCTCGAGATACCGCTGTGCCAACCCGAGGGCTAAAAACAGCGGTACCCCCAGCGGTAGCGCGCAACAGTGCACTTAGCAGCGCCGGAACCAGGTGCAGCGGTACTACCGCTACTTCCAGCGGTACTACCGCTGCCTGGAAAGACAGCAGAACGAAACTACCAGAAACCTCATAACTTTTGCAAATGAACTCCGAAAGAGGTGAGACCAACTCCGTTGAAACTTACGCAGCGGTACTGCCGCAGGGGAGGCCGGTAGTACCGCTGGAGCCCGGTACTACCGCTCCGGTACCGCTGGAGGTACCGCACTAAGAGACAGAGCGCCGAAAACGGCGGTACCTCCAGCGGTACCGCCAGCGGCACCTCGGCAACGAGCTGCCCTGAGGCCCTGCGAAGAAACACACAGCGGTACTACCGCTGGTGGAGCCGGTAGTACCGCTGAACAGCGGTAGAAACCCCTCCATGGCAAGGTTCCAATGCTGCGAAGATGCATGTGGCGGTACTACCGCTGGGGCAGCCGGTACTACCGCTGGCTAGCGGTACTACCGTTCTGGTACCGCTCGAGATACCGCTGTGCCAACCCGAGGGCTAAAAACAGCGGTACCCCCAGCGGTAGCGCGCAACAGTGCACTTAGCAGCGCCGGAACCAGGTGCAGCGGTACTACCGCTACTTCCAGCGGTACTACCGCTGCCTGGAAAGACAGCAGAACGAAACTACCAGAAACCTCATAACTTTTGCAAATGAACTCCGAAAGAGGTGAGACCAACTCCGTTGGAAATGTACCGACAAGGAAATATTGCATCCCATAGATAGAGTAAAATCACCACACATGGCAAGGTGTGGAACTTTCCTCACGGTTGAACCGGCAATATTTCCGCCACCGAAAACGCAACAAGTTTTCCAAAGTCAAACCGTTTTCGATGAACAAGAGCTTGACATGGAGATGAACCAAGCTCTAGTTCCTCACCACCAAAAAGCCAAATAAGAACCAAGAAAGATGATATGCCAAGCATGCAAAGGTTTGAGCTCTCCACAAAGATGCGATCAAGTTACTCACTCGAGAGCCCCTCTTGATAGTACGCCTATCTATCCTATAGCCCTATCAAGATCATACCTTTGCCTTGAGCATTCCACTTGAGCTAGATGATGACGATCTTGATCACTCCAAGTGGACCACCTTTCTTGATTGCGCTTGCTAGCACATGCTTGATGAAGACTTCTCCAAATGCTCCCCCATACTCCATTATGGGAGGGACTCGCTAAGCTTCGTCTTCATGTCTCCTTTGCAAGATTCAATCAAAAGATATCTTCCGAGATGCATCTTATTGAACTTGCACTTCATCTTCTTCTCTTGATATGTATGATGGCTTGGGGGGGTAAACATGATTGTTCACCCAATCTTCTATTCCAAGCCATACTTGCAATGAGCTCAACTCTACACATGACCATTCTTCATATAAACCCTTGAATAGAGCATGGGTCATTAAGTCATCTTGAAGAGTCCAACACATGAACTCCTATAATTTCCCATGGACAAGATCTATAAGAATATCTCAATGTAAACATTAGTCCATAAGGATTGTCATTAATTACCAAAACCACGCATGGGGGCAACCATGCACTTTCATGATTCACTTAAGGGAAACTTGCTCCTGTTCTACAAACCTCTGCTCTTGGAGGGCCAACACTGTCTACGAGAATAGAAGCGTGCTTAGACATCACTCATAAAGAAGGATAAGGAGACAATATCTTTTGGCATATTTCCCCGAGAGTTCGATATAAACCCTCGAGTCACCCTCGTGGGGAAAATAAGTCTTTCCCTTACTATACGCTCTGCACTTGGAGTCTCAACCTAACCCATATTCTTTTGACGCAGGTGCTTGGTGCTCAGCAAGACTATTTTCTGGCGCCATCATCCTCGTCAAGGGCCATCAACGAGGCACCTAGATCACTAAAAACAAAACAGCTGCACACGACCTGACCACCACTGCCCACCATCCTGCACCGCGAGACCCCGCCACAACACCATGTCGCGAAGAAGCAGTCGCTGCCATTGCACAGCACCTAGCACCTTGTGCCCTGCAGGAGCCCTCAAATCCTAGGTCCAACACCTGGCCCTCGCAACCCAGATCGGGCCTGTCGCCGACCTCTGATGCATGTAAAATGCATACATGAACTTTGCATTGTGTTACTTATATTTCAATCATATTTGCATCATATATGGTTATATCATTGTTTTATATTGATTTTAGGAATATTTCGCAGTTTCCCTATTTTTCTGGAATTAACCCTGCACTGTCAGAAACCCTATTTTTCTATATTTTAATGTTTCAGGGACCCAAACGACGTCCAAATGACCTAATATTTTACGAGCATCATTTTTTTGAAGGAACAAGGAGTAGGAGCCAAGGAAGCGCACGAAAGGAAGTCCGAGGAGGAAAAGGGGTGGCCCCACGCGGCCAGATTCCTTGGCCACGTGGGAGGGTCCCTTTCCCCCCCTCGAGGCTCCGATGCCGTCCGTTTTCATCTCCGTGCCTTCGTCTTGACCTTAAAACGAATATAAAAATACTCCCCCGATGGCTTTCGGAAGCAGAAACACAAAACCATGAAACAGAGACCTGAAGCTGTAGATTAGAGGGGGAAAACTCCGGCGGGGCACTGCCGGCATGGTCTCTGATGCACTCAGTGGTGTTGTTGGGAACCCCAAGAGGAAGGTGTGAAGTAGTGCAGTAGCAAATTTCCCTCAGTGATGAAACCAAGGTTATCGAACCAGTAGGAGATGAAGAACACGTCTGGAGGTCTCCCTGGCAATGGTGCGAGAAATTACTTGATGGAAAGGGAGATGGAGCCTGCACAACACAATCAAACTACTTTGCCCCAACGAAACAGTGAGGTTGTCAATCTCACAGGCTTGTTGTAACAAAGGATTAAACGTATGTCTGGAAGATGATGTTTGCAGAGAATGAAAGTAATAGTTTGCAGTTGGTTGTATTATCAGTTTAAAACAAAGGACCGGGGTCCATAGTTCACTAGTGGTGTCTCTCCATAAATAATAATAGCATACATGCAGGTAAACAAATTACAGCTGGGCAATTGACAGAATGAAGAACTGCATAATGATGCATATACTATAGTCATGATGTCTAGTGTGAGATTCATTTGGGCATTACAACAATATACATAGACTGTTCCAACCGCATCTATGACTAATAATCCACCTTCCGGTTAGCGTTCGCACCCCTTTCAGTATTAAGTTGCAAGCAACAGATTATTGCATTAGGCAAAGTGTGTAATGTAAGTAATACAATTATCCTTAGACAAAGCACTACTGTTTTATCCCTAGTAGCAACAGTACATCTACAATCTTAGAGGTTGCTGTCACTCCCCTAGATTAAATAGAGACATGAACCCACTATCGAGCATAAATACCCCCTCTTGGAGTCACAAGCATCTACTTGGCCAGAGCATCTACTAGAAACGGAGAGCATGCAAGATCATAAACAACACACAACATGATATATTATGAAGCAAATGACATAGTATTCAATATCCATCGGATCCCAGCAAACACAACATGTAGCATTACATAAAGATGATCTTGATCATGATAGGCAGCTCACAAGATCTAAACATGATGGCCCAAAAGGAGAAGACAACCATCTAGCTACTGCTATGGACCCGTAGTCCAAGGATGAACTACTCACGCATCAGCCTGGCGGCGGGCATGGTGATGTAGAGCCCTCCGGTGATGATTCCCCTCTCCGGCAGGGTGCCGGGAAGAGGTTCTGAACCCTCCCGAACTAGTGTTGACCACGGCGGCGGCTACGTAAGGGTTTCTGGAAAAGTGTTCTGGGGTCTTTAGGTTTTCACGTCGGGGGGGGGGGGGGGGGGGGGGGTATTTGTAGGCGAAAGGGCGAAGGCGGTGGAGGCCCGAGGGCCCCACACCACGTGCTCGCGCGGCAGGGGGGCAAACCGCGCCGGCCTATGGTTCGGGTGCCTCGGCGCCCGACTCCGTCTCGTCTTCGATGTTCTGGAACCTCCCCGTAAAAATAGGCACTTTGGCTTTTGTTTTGTCCAATTCCGAGAATATTTCCTTAACAGGTTTTCTGAAACCAAAAACAGCAGAAAACAGGGAACATGCACTGTGGCATCTTGTTGATATGTTAGTCCCAGAAAATGCACAAAAACCATATAAAGTGTATATAAAACATGTAGCAATGGGTATAATATAAGCATGGAACATAAGAAATTATAGATACGTTTGAGACGTATCAGTCTCCGTCTTCTCCAACGACTTCTCCACCGTCTCCATGATGAAGAAGGAGTAGTCCACCCCTGAACTATGGGTTTGTTGAAGTAACTTATGTATCTCTCCTCTCTCTTGAGCTTCACTTATTAGTATCGTATGAGCTGCTAAACATGATTACGGTCATCTATGTAATACCTTCGTGGTGGATCTTTTTATGAGTTGATATATGTTTGAGATTGCAATTGCTTTGCTTAAGTTATGAAAGTAGATGCATATTATGTACTCCGTTCTTATTTATGTGTTCTGATCCAACATATGTATGAGGGCGTGTGAGGGGGAACGTGTGCATTAGTTGGAGTAATGGGGGGTGGCTAGTGCGGTGAACGTGAGAGAAAGTTCCGTGATCCACTTTTAATCATGAACCATGAACCCCGGTCCATTTTTAATCATAAGAAACACATTTCCAACACTTTATTAGCACTTTTCATTTTCAGCCATTTAAAAATCCGAAAATACTTATATTATTTGAATTCTGGCGTTGTTGCTAGAGAGATTATTCCCACTAGTCCCACGTCAACTACAACACTGTTTTCTAGCACCGTTGCATTACCATCCATAACATCACTGCATATTTATTTATTGTTTTGCATTTATTTTATTTTCATCTCTTTGCTCACACCTTGTGCTTGACAACCACTTGGTGAGGTTGAGGGCACAAAACATTTTGTTTTGTTTTGCAGGTCTCATAAGAGAAGGACATGAAGATAAATCTTCTATACACAGTTCCCCGAGAGTTCGATATAAACCCCGAGTCACCCTTGTGGGGAAAACAAGTCTTCCACATCTACAAACTCTGCACTTGGAGCTCAACCTAAGCGTATTATCTTTATGCCTATCAACCCCGCACGCCACCCCGCTCCGGCCGCTTCAGCACACAAAGTCCCATCACCTTCAGCAAGCTCCCCTCGCCCTCACTGCCCACCCCCGACAACCTGCGCCAGCGAGCCGCCATCTTCGTCCCCAGCCTAGTCCAACGGGCGCCGACGCCAGCGCGAAGAAAGACCTCCCCCGGCACCATTTGTTGGCAGCAGAGGGTGATGCGTCTCCAACGTATCCATAATTCCTGTTGTTCCATGCTTATATTATACCAATTGCAACATGTTTTATGCACACTTTATATCATTTTTATGCATTTTCTGGGACTAACCTATTAACAAGAAGCCACAGTGCCAGTTCTTTTTTTCTGTTGTTTTTGGTTTCAGAAAAGTTGTTCTGGAAATATTCTCGGAATTGGACGAAACAAATTACAAAGTCCCTATTTTTCCTGACACGTTCACGAAGTCCAAAGGGGAGACGAAAAAGAACCACGAGGCGCCCACACCTGGTGGTGGCGCGGCCCCACCCTTGGCCGCGCCGCCACGTCGTGTGGGGACCTCGGGCGCCTACCGACGTTGCCCTTTCGCCTATGTAGACCCCTCCTCGGGAAAACCCTAGGCACCCGAACACTTTTCCACGAATCATCCCGTAGCCGCTGCCGTCGTCAACCCTAGTTCGGGAGGGTTCTGAAGCTCTTCCCGGCACCCTGCCAGAGAGGGGAATCGTCACCGGAGGGCTCTACACCACCATGCCCGCCTCCGGAGTGATGCATGAGTAGTTCATCCTTAGACTATGGGTCCATAGCAGTAGCTAGATGGTTGTCTTCTCCTCTTGTACCATCATGTCTATATCTTGTGAGCTGCCTAACATAATCAAGATCATATTATTGTAATGTTACATGTTGCGTTTGCTGGGATCCGATGAATATTGAATACTATGTCAAGTTGCTTAATTACATATCATGTGTATGTTATTTATGATCTTGAATGCTCTCCGTTACTAGTAGATGCTCTGGCCAAGTAGATGCTTGTGACTCCAAGAGGGGGTATTTATGCTAGATATTGGGTTCAGTCTCCATTTAATCTGGGGGAGTGACAACAACCTCTAAGGTTGTGGATGTGTTGTTGCCACTAGGGGTAAAACAACGATGCTTTGTCTAAGGATAATTGTATTGCTTACGTCTCAAACGTATCTATAATTTCTTATGTTCCATGCTTATATTATACCCATTGCTACAGGTTTCATATACACTTTATATGTTTTTTATGCATTTTCTAGGACTAACCTATTAACAAGATGCCACAGTGCCAGTTCCCTGTTTTCTGCTGTTTGTGGTTTCAGAAAAGTTGTTAAGAAAATATTCTCGGAATTGGACGAAACAAAAGCCAAAACTCCTATCTTTCTCGGAAGGATCCAGAAGACCGAAGAGCTAACGAAGAGGGGCCATAGGGCGCCCACACCTTGTGGAGGCGCGGCTCCCCCTTTTGCCGCGCCACCACGTGGTGTGGGGCCCACGGCCCTCCACCGACGTTGCCCTTTCGCCTATTTATTCCCCCGACGAGAAAACCCTTGGGACCCGATCAGAAATCCACGAAAAGTTCCAGAGCCGCCGCCGTCAACCCTAGTTCGGGAGGGTTCAGAACCTCTTCCCAGCACCCTGCCGGAGTGGGGAATCATCACCGGAGGGCTCTACATCACCATGCCCGCCTCCGGACTGATGCGTGAGTAGTTCTTCCTTGGACTACGGGTCCATAGCAGTAACTAGATGGTTGTCTTCTCCTTATGTGCTACCATGTTTAGATCTTGCGAGCTGCCTATCATGATCAAGATCATCTTTATGTAATGCTACATGTTCTGTTTGCTAGGATCCAATGAATATTGAGTACTATGTCATTTGCTTCATAATATATCATGTTGTGTGTTATTTATGATCTTGCATGCTCTATGTTGCTAGTAGATGCTCTGGCCAAGTAGATGCTTGTGACTCCAAGAGGGAGTATTTATGCTCGATAGTGGGTTCATGTCTTCATTTAATCTGGGGGAGTGACAACAACCTCTAAGATTGTGAATGTACAGTTGCTACCAGGGATAAAATAGTAGTGCTTTTTCTAAGGATAATTGTATAACTTACATTACATACTTTGCCTAATGCAATAATCTGTTGCTTGCAACTTAATACTGAAAGGGGTGCAGACGCTAACCGGAAGGTGGATTCTTAGTCATAGATGCGGTTGGAACGGTCTATGTATATTGTTGTAATGCCCAAATGAATCTCATACTAGACATCATGACTATAGTATATGCATCATTATGCAGTTCTTATTTTGTCAATTGCCCAGTTGTAATTTGTTTACCCGCATGTATGCTATTATTTATTTATGGAGAGACACCACTAGTGAACTGTGGACCCCAGTCCATTCTTTACATTGATAATACAACCTACTGCAAACTGTTACTTTCATTCTCTGCAAATAAACATCATTTTCCACACCATACGTTTAACCCTTTGTTTACAGCAAGCCGGTGAGATTGACAACCTCACTGTTTCGTTGGGGCAAAGTAGTTCGATTGTGTTGTGTGCAGGTTCCACGTTCGTTGTTGACACCGGTAGTGCGCCCTGCCAAAGTCATCTTCAACAACCTTCGAAAGAGAATTCAACTCCTACTGGTTAGATAACCTTGGTTTCATAACTGAGGGAAATTTGTTGGTGCACTACTTCACACCTTCCTCTTGGGGTTTCCCAACTACACCACGGCATCCATCTTCCTCATCAACTTCGCGGCCGTGTAGTGCATCAAGAATTTCTGGCGCTGTTGCCGGGGAGTTGGAGCACTTTTGCAAGGGGAGTCTCTCACTTCCAATCTCTTTACTTTGTTTTTTGTCTTGCTTAGTTTATTTTTATTATTGTCTTGTTTACTTATTATTATTAAAAACACAAAAAAAATTAGTTACTTGCATTAAATTATTTATTTCGGCTTTGCTTTTAATTTGCTAAAATGAGTACTGTTGATAATACTAAGTTGTGTGACTTCACTAGCACAAATAATAATGATTTCATATGCACTCCTATTGCTCCACCTGCTTCTAAAGCATAATTCTTTGAAATCAAACCTGCTTTGCTAAATCTAGTTATGAAAAAGCAATTTTCTGGTGTTAGTACTGATGATGCTGCTGCCCATCTTAATAATTTTGTTGAACTTTGTGAAATGCAAAAGTATAAGGATATAGATGGTGATATTATTAAACTGAAATTATTTTCTTTCTCTTTGAGAGGAAGAGCTAAAGAATGGTTGCTATCATTGCCTAGGAATAATATTGATTCATGGACTAAATGCAAAGATGCTTTCATTGGAAAATACTATCCTCCTGCTAAGATTATTTCTCTAATAAGTAGCATTATGAACTTTAAACAATTTGATAATGAACATGTTGCTCAAGCTTGGGAAAGAATGAAATCTTTGGTTAAAAATTACCCTACCCATGGACTGACTGCTTGGATGATCATCCAAACCTTTTATGCAGGACTGAACTTTTCTTCAAGAAACTTATTGGATTCGGCTGCTGGACGAACCTTTATGTCCATCACTTTGGGGGCTGCCAAAAAACTTCTTGATGATATGATGGTTAATTATTCTGAGTGGCATACTGAAAGGACTCCTCAAGGTAAGAAGGTAAATTCTGATGAAGAAATCTCCTCTTTGAGTGAAAAGATTGATATTATTATGTCTATGCTTGTGAATGGTAAATCTCATGTTGATCCAAATAATGCTCCCTTAGCTTCTTTAGTTGCACAAGAAGAGCATGTTGATGTGAACTTCATTAAAAATAATAATTTTAACAACAATGCATATAGGAACAATTATGGTAATAATAACTACAAGCCCTATCCTTCTAATAATGGTAATGGTTATGTTAATTCTTATGGTAATTCTTATAGCAATAATAGAAATGCCTCCTCTGAACTTGAAACCATTCTTAAGAATTTTATCACTACACAAACTGCCTTTAATAAAACTGTTGAAGAAAAACTTGGGAAAATTGATATTCTTGCCTCTAAAGTTGATAGTCTTTCTCTTGATATTGATCTTTTGAAATCTAAAGTTATACCTAAAGATAATAAAGAGAGTAATACCTTTGCTAAAATTAATGCCATTCAAGTAAGAATTGATGATAATGTTAGAATGATGGCTGAGTTGCACGCTAGATGGGAAAGAGAGAAAGAATTAGCTAAGTAAGATAATATCGTTAGAGTTTGTACTATTGCTACTTCTGAAAATAATGTTAGTTCACATGCTAGTAACAGACCTTAGTTAGCATGGACGTTAGTTAGGAAAGAAATATTTGGTTAAAAATATATTGTTACCAAAAACATATTTTTATCTAAGGAAGTCCAAAAATAACTTCCACTCCTCTCACCTTATCAAATATCTCAAAGTCTTACCCCTCTATTTTAAGATTTTTCAAGGATTCTTCTGTTATCTCTTACCTGTTCAAAATACTTAACGATGCACCCAAGTGAGACCTAATTAGCTAGCACCTACGAGAAGAAGCTTCCATTGCAAGTACTCAACATTCCACATCGAGGTGATGGATCCGCCAGTACCAATATTATCGATATCAACACAGCAAGAGACCTCCGAAGACCTCAACTCAATATCAACAATTCCACTCAGTTACTCCTTCGATAATCTCAATTTCTCCAGCTGAAGACGAAGGCGACAAAGTGAAGGCTTCACCAACCCTATCAACCAAGGCCCATAGGAAAAACATGATAGGACCCTCGGGTGTACTACCCGATTACCACGAGTAGGACATCCTTTGGTACTAGAAGTACCTTGTGTGCTCTTTGCTTATGTGCACTATGCTTCTCTGTTAGTGTGTTGATTTTCTTGCGCGTTCACCATCACGCCTTGATGGCAACACAAAGTCAAACCAAAGTTCTCTTTTTATAAAATTCCTTTTTCGTCAGTTGCACCTTGTTGCAGATGTAAACCCTCTTAGGGAAAATATTTTTCTGAAAACTTCCTCTTATCTCAACCGTCTCCCGATAAGAACTGACAGTTTCGCAAGATACAAAAGACCCCCGACCTTTAACTAATAACCTGAAATTTTTGCAACCTAACCGGAAAATCAGATAATGGCCTTCGAGCACCATCTGGAGCAAGTGCGTCAAGATCTCGAAGAGGAACTGCTAGGAAGATTCAAGCTCAGGGACCGCAAGAAGAAGGAACTGCGACAAAAAGATTAAAAAGAGATTTCTTAAATTGGTAACAAGTAATTAATATACCGGACTATCCTTGAGTATTCGGAAACTCATACATCAGAAGCTGTTATTATTAATCTCTCTAAAAATAGTGTGATATTCCAATGTTCGTGTTGTATACAAGTAGTTTGGTAACAAGCCTCATGAACTTGTTAACAAATCACTTTTATATGCTCAAACACTTGAGTGTCATACCCAAACTAAATAGAACGCCAGATAATCCAGCACATCTCAGCCTCTGGAATATGAAAAGTAGTTTGATGACAAGACTAGCTACCTTGTTAACAAATTCTTTTTGTATGACGAAGGCAATTCGATGTCATAAAGACAACCGCATTCTTATACAACTAACCAGTGGAAAGCCTTGTTAGGACTAAGTGGATTCCTTCACCACATGGGTGAGATAAATGATGTTCAAACCCGAATACAGGACAATAATAATTTTCTTAAATCAAGTGTATAACTTAGGAAACATGCAAGTTTCAAATAAGAAAGTCACATGGAGATTTATAGTGTTTTGCCCAAGGATATGATTTCTAAAAACAAGAAAAGAAAAAGTTACCATTTGAGAAAAACAACGGGTGTGAAGGTTCTTCACTAACTTTTTCTAAGATCCGCTAACCCGTAACATTAGAACAATCGTCGATCCACTCCCCAAACCACCTACCTCGGAACCACCCGAATTGACTTTTAGACTCCTCTGGGAGCTCGATACCCTAGATTGGACCTCTTGCAATTCTTACCGAAGCTTCACGGAGAGCGAGAACCAATGAAGCCAACAATGAAGTCCCTCCCTTATTCAGCTGAAGAAGGACAAATATGAAGACAGATGTCGACAAACTACTCCAGAAGAAGGTTGCCTCCAAGTCAACTCTAGCTGCGACTTTCCACAAGACCGGTTCAAGACCCCTTTTTTTTAGGGGGGAAGACCTGCAATAGGTATACCAGAACGTGGTAAGTAAATTTGTGCGCCTTGACCCTGTAGAATCCGGAAACATCCGACCAAGACTATCCATACGAGTTAATCATCAAGACGACCCCATCATAAAGGAATCTGAAATCAGCACATAAGTTTATCGACAGAGAAAACCTCGCAACATAAATTTGTCAAGACCTCACGTGGTGACCTTACTGAAGAAGCCACAACCTCGGAAGTATAACCAGCCTAAAACTCAGGCCCTCGTACTCCCCTATTACCCCACCTTGCAAATCTCGGGACGAGATTTATTTTAAGGGGGGAAGGATCTGTCACATCCCAAATTTTGGAACCAAGAAAAACTTATTTTTACCAGACCCAAAATTCAGAACCAACAAAAACTTTTTGAAATGTTTCATTGATGATTGTGTTTCCCTTCCCATTGCTATGTTTGAACTTGTGTGACTTGTTGTTTAAGTGGTTTGACTAGTAAATATAAGACCCAACCAAGGTGAAAATATATTCAACTCTGGTGATCATGTTATGACAAGAAAATATTCTATATAAATCTTTTCCATTCTTATTTTGGCCAACTCCTTTTCAATGATATTTTGATTTATCAACAACCAAAACTAATATCCAGTATTTGAGAAAGTAAAAGCATTTCCAAAACTATGTGCTCCCAAGGATATGGGGATCTATATGCTACCTCCTACCTATTTCTCAACCCTGATATTTTTCAGGTGTATACCACTCCCACTTCATAAAACTCTTATTTTCACTCTATTTGAACTTAACACTGGTGGGAATTATATTATCCCACATATTTCCTTTCTCAGATCTTTTGAAAACTATTGAGTTATAAGTGGAGATAGTTTTAAACATCATCTTGTCATAACTAAGTGTGATCATTTTTAAGAAAGTATTGTTAATTATTTGAATGGTGATATGATTAATTCTATGGTTTGAATGGTGTGGCCTTGATTGTGATGTTGATCATATTGTGTTTGTTGCTTGTGTGGACAATTCCTTATTTGTACCTAAGGGTAACATCCCCTTGATATCAAATTTGATATGTGACCTAACTTGAAAACAAACTCCTCAAATTAATCAACAAACGGGAATTTAGATCATGAGCTAAAGAAATGATCTAAATAAATTAGATTCCCTGTTCAACTCTCTATTTTCTTCAAAACAAATACCTTATTATGAAAATAAAATATAATTGAAGTTAAAATATTTGTCAAGGAAGTTCCAAGAGTTCAAAATAATATTTGAACTTGCTTAAAAATTTCTAAAAGATTATAAAAGTGTATTTGAGAAAAATGCTATAATTAAAACTCTATGAACAAAAGTTGTTCAAAACATTTTATTTTGCAACACCAATTTTTGTGCAGCTTCTACATGTGTAGGGGAGGCCTCATGAATATTTTCAAAGTTTTCTAAAATGTTTTAGTGCCTCAAATAAATCCTTGAAATGCTACTGGATTTAAGTGAAATAACAGGAAAACAGGAAAAGGGCTTATTTGTGAAACTAGAAAGATTTCTGCCGAGGGGGTTTTCGGAAAAGGGCCGTCTCTCTCCTCCCGCCCGACACGGCCACGCTGTTGCCGGTGAGGGAGGGAGGCCCCCCACGACGCCGCCGTCACCGCCCGGGCCCCCCTCGCTGCAGCGCTCGCCGCCCGGACCCCTCCCTCTCCCCCTCGCTCCTCTGCCCCCTTGGACACCAACATCCGCGCCGCGCCCCCCCTTTTTGCACGCGCCCGTGCCGCCGCTCGGCATGTCCGCGGACGACACGGCGACGTGCGCCTCCCGCCGTGCCCCTCTCCCAAGCGTCCACTGCCGGACCCCCCTCCTCTCCCCTGCGCGATAAGAAGCCCCGAGCCGCTCCTCTGCTCCCCGACCCTCTCTCCCTCTCTTTCCTCTCTTCTCCTCCCCACGGCACCGAGCTCGCCGTCGCACGCCTCCGGCGACTCGAGCCTCCCCGAGCCCAACCGAGACCGCCACCAGCACCGCCTCGCCGTCCTATTCGTCTCCGTGCAAGTAATCGAAGAGGGGAGCCGCGAATCGACCGCGCCGTCCCCGTCTTCTTCCGCTCCGGCTGTCGCGCTCCGAGCACGATTCCGGCGTCTTCGTCGCCTCTCCGTCCGAGCTGAGCCTACCCACGCGTCTAGGGTGAGCACGCCGTCCTCCGGGACACCCTCTTCTCCCTCCTCCTGCTCTGTAGCCTCGCCGTCGAGGGAGAGGCCGTTCGGCCGGCCGCCATGGCCGTGCGTTTTGAGCACGCGCGCGACGCCGTGCGTCCTCCCCTTCGGTCTCCGAGCACACACACGAGTTCGCCCACGCACCCGCACGCGTTCGCACCCACACACACCCACGGGCTCCGCCGGGAAATGGTCGTCGCCGGCCGTCCTTCTCCGTCGAGCAAGGCCACCGCGTGGTATTCTTCAGTTTCGTCAGATAGGGCCGCGCGAGCTAGCTCATATTAAATCCGTCCCGTATAATAGCACAAGCACAGCGCAGCCCAGTGGCTAGCAACCGCACGCGCGCTCGCGAGGTGGCGCGTTCGAATCCCCAGCGCGCGCTGTTTTTTTTTCGGTTTATTCTGCGCGCTGACAAGTGGGCCCCACCGGTCAGTGACCGGGGCGGCCAGCGTAGCCACACCCTGCCGCGTCAGTGCCCGCGTGGCGCTTGGTCCCGCATGGCAGTGGCTCTGGCTAGCCCTCCCCTCGGTGAAAAACGTTTCACCGAGAATGTTTTTGAAAATATTAAAAACAGAAAAGGAATTGAATTTGTAAAATCCATAACTTTTTAAATACTTGTCCAAAAATTACAAATAAAATACCAAAATGTCCAGAAAGGTAAATACTGCCTTTTGGTCTAATTCATTTATCCACATAAATTAGTTTATATAATTTTTCATTAAAATAAAGAAAAAGGGTAGAAAAGAAAATGAATTTAGAAAATCAATACTGGACTCATTTTGTAAATTCAATAACTTGAGATTTATAACTCCAAATAAATCAAATCCAAATGTTCTGGAATGCTTATGAAATTATCTAACCAACCCAATTGGTTTCACCTCATTTAGATATATAATAAAAATTTATTATTCAAAATGCCATAAAGGGTTTAAAATCCAAACTTGTTTGTTTCTGATACTCTGTTAGTCCAAATTGGTTGAGACCAATTTTATTGAGTCACATTTAGTCATGGTTAGCCACCCCTAAAAGGATTTAATTTTTAGAAAAACAGAACTTAATTGATAGCCAAAACTTGATTATTAATCTTCTGGATTGAAACCATTATGTAGGGAGTTTGGTAACTCCAATTGACCCAAATCCAATTGTGTTGTCTCATACACATCAGTAGCTTTCTGTAGAATTTTAGTTTGTATTTTTATGACCAACAGAACTTAAGTTATGCAATAAAACATGTTCAACTAGTTTCTGCCCTAATTAAGATGTAATTGAATAATGGCTAATTCAATTAAAATGAAACCAATTTGTGCTGCTTGATATATGAAGTGGTTATTTAGAGTATTTGAGGTTGTATTGCTGTAATGGTGGTTGTGTCACAATTACTTTCTAGTTGTTATTGTTTAGTATGTTATAATATGTTAGTACTGTTAGTGGAATTTGTTGGGAAAATTGGTATGAGTAAAATATTGCCTAGCTTGATGAACTTGAAGGACTTAAGTTGAGGATTAGATTAAATACCTTGTTAGTGTACCCACCTTAGCTTGGTGAGGTATTTAAATCATAAAGATGAATTGGTGACTTAACTTTTGTTTGAAGTACTTCCTGGTTAGAAAAAAAAGGGTTTGTGAAGTACCCCTAATTGAGGGTGTCTTTGTGCTATCTTGTTTTGGCATGTGTTTGGTGTTATACTCCTGATTAGTATAATGCCCTTGTGAATATATATCTTAGTTGGTCGCTTAGTTAAAATAGTGCTATGATGTGGTTTGAATATCTTTTTGTATACCAATTGTGGTATGGTTGGCTTATTGAGTGTTGTTCTATTTTATGTTTGCGACGCTAGATATAAACGCTACCGAAGTGGTATCTGGAAAGGATTTATCGGAGAAGGATGGTATTTATTTATTGCGCAGTGAGAAGAAGTCCAAGAACATCATACTGGGATCAGGCAAGCTATCCTCTGAGCTTGCATCTACATACCTCTATTTGGTTCACATGTTTTACTTATAAGGAGCATATATTATTTATGTGGTGGTTGCCACTAAAGCTATGAGTTTGAAAATCCCTTTTGTTTCCAAAATAAAAGTATCTTATTTTGACACCCTATATGGGGATACTAGATGGAGATTATTTTTCAAACTATATGATGGGAAAAGTTTCGTTTAATCAAAACCCCTTTTTGAAAACCCTGTGTGGTTATGAAGCACCGAGAGGTTGGTGTTGGAATGGAGAAAAGGAGAATGGTGGTTTTGATAAAACGCACATTGTGTCTTTGTACTTACGTCAACCAGCCGATATTCTGTGCGACCACATTTACCCCACATATGGGAACGGGGCTTAGTCATGTAGTTTGCTCTTATTAGTATGGGATACCTCATCGACGGAGATGACTCCGTTATGCATGAAGGGATGGTTTGAGGACCTACCTTGACCCGGGTCCTCGCTCAAACTCTATGGAAAGATAAGGAGGAGGATAGAAGGTTTAATAGACCGCCGGACAAAACTATGAGTCCTCACACTTAGGGTTTCCGACGGGAAACTGGACTGAGTGTAGATGGAAGGTATCATTTGGGAAGGATCCTTTACTAGCATGAGCAAATGAGAGGCTATGGTCGGCGACTCAACTTCGCATACACCTTGTATGGCGGGACGTGGCTGACACGATGAGTTGCCGGATGGGTGTGGGAAAAGCGTGCTACCTCTGCAGAGGGATTAAAACTATTCGAATAGCCGAGTCCTCGGATATGGACAGTTGGGAGGCCCTACTTTGACCATGTGCAAGTTTTGGAAAAGATTTGAGTTTTAAAAGAGAAAAATGAAGTGGAGAATGATCCATACACTATACCAACGGATCGGTATGAGGTTGTTGGAGATAGTCTTGGAAAAAGGTTTGAGTTTTAAAAGAAAAAGGGAAGTGGAGAATGTTCCATACACCTATACCAACGGATCGGTATGAGGTTGTTGGAGAATATGTATCATGACGGTTTATGGTCAGGCAAAGGAGGAGTTTTGGAGAAACAGATAAAATGGTGATTTTTCGATAAAATGTTTATTAAAGAGACTTCTTACCTTTTTCAACAAAGATGTCCCCTTTGGGAAAAAGTTTTAAAGAGACTTCTTACAAAGGCAGATTTATGGGAAAAGTTCTGAAGACCTTCTCTCCTTTTTCAATAAAGATATATAGTTTTCAAGGCGAACAAAGTTTTATTTAAACAAATAAAAGAATAGCGCATGCTCATGATGGGGTAGTTTGCGAGTACGTAAATGTACTCATGGCTGTGTCCCTGGATATTCCCATGTCCAGAGTTCAAGAAGAAGTATGATGAAGACCGAGAGACCGATGACGTCTTTGCGAACTAGGCCGTATTCCCAGTCAGCTGCCTGTAGGTGTCTTGGCAAATGACTCGGGCCCCACGTTGATTGGTGTTTTCCGCTGCAATAACTTATTGAAGATTATGGCTTCACTCAAGTAAGTAATTCTTTCGGTAATTATGGATGTTCTTTTTGATACCAGTCGATTGTGCCCAGCGACAGACTGATCACGGGATCGCTGATGTTGTAGGCACAAGGGTATTTCGGACAGCTAGTCCGGGGTCCCCACAGACTTGGTATCAGAGCCAGGTTACAAACTCTAACGATATTATCTTACTTAGCTAATTCTTTCTCTCTTTCCCATCTAGCGTGCAACTCAGCCATCATTCTAACATTATCATCAATTCTTACTTGAATGGCATTAATTTTAGCAAAGGTATTACTCTCTTTATTATCTTTAGGTATAACTTTAGATTTCAAAAGATCAATATCAAGAGAAAGACTATCAACTTTAGAGGCAAGAATATCAATTTTCCCAAGTTTTTCTTCAACAGTTTTATTAAAGGCAGTTTGTGTAGTGATAAAATTCTTAAGAATGGTTTCAAGTTCAGAGGAGGCATTTCTATTATTGCTATAAGAATTACCATAAGAATTAACATAACCATTACCATTAAATATTAATATAAATTATTAATGCAAAAATGTGGGCCAACAAAAACTTTTCTTACAAAACCAGCATGTGTTTAATTCTTGATTATTGTTATCATACATTGCTTGCTATGTTATTAAACACCTAACTCCAATTACCAAATTTGAAGAATACAAAATAAACTTAACAACATTCCAAAACTATAAAACTATGTGACACATGTCACAATATTTTTCTAAAAATAAGAAACTTACTTTATTTTGTCAAACCAAGGTTAGTAAGGAATAATTCCAAGACCACACCATTGGGTTTCCACAAACTATTCCCTTTCAAATTTCAAATTCAAAACCTCAAATTCAAATTAGAAATTCATTGTTGAAATATTTCCAAATATTTCAAAAAGACTTTGTATCACTTACCAATAATGTATTTAGCCTAGATCCTAAGTTTGGACCCAAAAGAATTAAGCAAGGTATGAAAATAAAATAGCCAAAATGCCTACTGTTTTGGTTCAGGAAAATCGTCGAACACCTTCTGTGCCCCTCGTGTTCTTCCCAAAACCGAGCCAATCCTTGGATCAATTCGAGCAATGCAGTGTGCATTGGTCGAATTGATGCCTCCATGGCATGCCCCTCTTCACCACGATCACGCCGCGCGCAAGAGTGAGCCAAATGGTGGCCTGGAACGGCGAGGAGACGCCGGCGACAGCGACGGCCGTGCGCATGTCGCCGTGTCGGCACTGTGGCCGCGGCGACGCCGCGCCGTGCCGGCCGCGCTGCCCCCTCTCTCTCTCCCTCCCTTGCCTCCTGGTCTCCTCGCAGCGCAGCAGAGACACCGCGCAGCCCCCTGCACGCCGCGACAGCACGCCGCGACACGCACGCCGTGCGCCGCCCGAGCACGCTCACGGCAGGGCCAAGAGCCCGAGCGTTCCCGAGCGCGCCACGCCACCCCGCCATGCCCGTTTGGTTCCCCAGTCACCCCGCAGCTAGCCGCAACCCTCCACCGGCCTACGGCGGGCTCGCACGACCGCGGGTGCCCTCTGCACCGCGTCCACCGTGCGCCGCCCGGCCGCTATAAAATGGCCTCCCCGTGCCCTGCATTCTCCACACCGCCCCACTGCCTCTCCTCTCCACTCCCCTCTCCCTCGTACGCCGTTAGGAGACCAGGACCAAGGCCGCGAAGCCTCGGGTCGCCGTGACCTTCCTCGAGCTCGCCGAGCCCGAGGTAGGCGACGACCGTGGCCAGGCCACGGCGCCCTCTCCTGCGCTCTCCTCTGCCCCCACTCGCCTTCCCTCGCTGCCCGCTCTCACCCACGCCCTTTTTCCCTCTGTCCCGTGCCCAGGATCGCCGGGGATTGCTCACCGGAGTTGGAGCGAGGCCGCGGAGGAGGAGGAGCTCGCCGCCGTCGCTCGGAGCCACGCCAGCAGGCGCCGTTCGCCCCAAGCTCTTCCTCGAGTCGCCGCCGTCACGCCGCACCGTTCGCACGCCGTCCCAGACCCCCGAGGTGAGCCCTCCGTCCACCTCGCCGTCGCCGGAGCCACGGCGCCGCCCAGTTTTGGTCGCCGCCGATGCGCTCGCTCCGGGCCGTTGGATTTAGATCCGGCGGTAACTTACCGCTTCGGCTAATTAGGCACTGACGTGCGGGCCCCACGCGTCAGGTTTAAATGAAACCCGCGCGCGCGCCCGCAGTCGCTGACCCGTGGGTCCCCTCTGTCAGGGTTTTCAACATTATCCACTCTGGGTTATTTATTCGAATTTAGATTTAATTCAAAAACCAGTACTGAACTCAATTTTAGAAATTCCATATCTGGAGATTTACAACTCCAAATGGAACAAATCAAACTGTTCTGGATAGGTTATGAAATTATCTATCCAACCCAATTGGTTTCATCCCATTTAGATAAATAATAAAAATACATTATTCAAAATACCAAAAAGGGTTTAAATTCTAAACTTGTTTGTTTCTGATACTCAATCAGTCCAAATGAGTTGAGACCAATTTTATTGGATCACAATTAGCCATGGTTAGTCAATCCTAAAAGGGTTTGATTTTTAGATTAACAGAATTTAGTTAATAGCCAAAACTTGATTAACTAGCCTATGGATTCAAAACAATGTGTAGGGAGTTTGGTAACTCCAAATGACCCAAATCCAATTGTGTCATCTTCTACACATCAGTAGCTCCCTGTAGAATTTTAGTTTGTATTTTTGTGACCAACAGAACTCAAACTATGCAATTAAACATGTGTGACTAATTTCTGCCCAAATTAAGGTATATTTAAATAGTGACAAAATTCAACTAAATTGGAACCACATAGTGTTGTTTGATGTGTGAAATGGTTAATTAGAACCTCTAAGAGTGTATTGCTGTGATGATTGATTGAATAGGCTAGTGATTGTTTGTATTTGCTTGATTGTGTATTAGACGAGAGCGTTGTCGAGTACATCGAGGAGGAAGGATTTGTGGAACCTGAAGACCAAGACCAGGATCACTTTGCCGAGCAAGGCAAGCTACTCTCTGAGCTTGCACCTAGTATATGCATCTAGATTACAAGGTCATATTTTTTTTTTAAAAGCAAAGGTTTACAAAAACCCTTTTTCAAAAGTATACCTAAGTTATTTTGCCACCCTATATAGGAATATATGCTAAAACTATAGGATGGGAAAACCAACATTGTTTTATTCAAAACTCCTTTGAAAACCTTGTGTGGATACAAAACACCAAGATGTGGTGTTGAAATAGAGAAGTGGAGAAAGATGGTTTTGAGAAAAGCACATTGTGTCTTAGTACTTACGTCGATCAGCCGATACCCTGTGCGACCACATTTACCCACATATGGGAAAGGGCTTAGTCATATAGTTTGCTCTTATTAGTATGGGACACTGCATCGACGGAGATGACTCCGTTATGCATGAGGGAATGGTTTGGTGGCCTACCCCTGACCTGGGTCCTCGCTCAAACTCTTTGAGTAGATAAGGAGGAGGATAGAAGGATGTCCCCTATACACCGCCAGATAAAACCTATGAGTCCTCACACTTAGATTCCGACGGGCTGGGTTAAGTGTCGATGGAATGGTTCATAGGGGCAGGATCCTATACTAGCATGAGCAAAGGACAGACTAGGGTCGGTGACTCAACTTCGCATACCCCTGGTATGGCGAGACGTGGCAGACACGATGAGTTATCGGATGGGTGTGGGAAAAGCGTGCTACCTCTGCAGAGGGTTAAAACTATTCGAATAGCCGAGTCCTCGGATATGGACAGTTGAGAGGCCCTACTTTGACCATGTGCAAGTTTTGGAAAAAGGGTTTGACTTCTAAAAAGAAAAGGAGGTGGAGAACGTCCCATGCACCTATACCAACGGATCGGTATGAGGTTATTGGAGTTAACATGATGGTTTATGGTCAGAAAAGGAGGAGTTTTTGGAGAGAACTAATGAAACTAAGATATTAAGAGTAGTAATAACCTTCTTACCTTCTTCAACAAAGATACAGGGATGTTTTAAATAAATAAAAGTGTGAAACTAAAAATGAAGGTAGTGCACTCATGTTGGGGTAGTTTGCGAGTACATTCCAATGTACTCATACTAGCTTGCCGCTGGCTATTGTCGTAGCCAGACTTGGAGGAGTATTACGCCCAGGAGGAGTATGGCGACATCTACGCCAACTAAGGATCTTCTCAAGTCGACTGCCTGTCGGGTCATCGTTAGCTTTTGGATGTCTACTACGTTTAAGTTCCGCTGCTTATGTTGATTTGGCCCTAGAAGGCACCTGTGTAAGACTTGGTCTATATGACCTGTTATGTAAGACTTATTCCGGTATTGTAATGGATGTAAACTTTGGTATTCAGTTCGGATTATGTGCAACGACAGACTGATCTCGGGATCGTTGTGTTAAGCATAATCGGGTATTTCGGACAGCTAGTCCGGGGTCCCCACAGACCTGGTATCAGAGCCATCTCGACTTTAGAAGCCTTAGATTAGCATGGTCGCTAGATAGGGTTACAAGAAAATTAAGTTCTAATAAAATAAAGGAATGAACTATTTTCGAAAAATGCTTATCTCTCATCCTCTCACTTCTGCAAAATTCTACCCTTACTAAATATTAAGTTTTCCCTTATATATTAAACTTAAAATTTTGCTCACTTGCTGCCTCACTACATTTAAAATTTTGATACACTTGTCATCTCACTAACTTAAAAACTTGACTTAAAATTGTAGATGGCACTCCACTTCACCGAGTTTGTTCAGCTCGAGAAGGACGGCACGTTGATGTTCGAGAAGGACCTGTTCGAGTTGACCAAGCTGTTAGGTCGTCCCACTCCTGAGTTTAAGGGAGCCCAGGTGGACACTCCCGGCAACGGGAACCTGTCTTGGTTGGTCGAGGGGTCTGTTCGCGGGAACATCAAGTCCCCCGGATCCAGGACACTCGTCTTTACCACCATGGACGTCCACTGGGACGACGGACTGTGTCGTTCCATGGAGCGGATGCTATCCCGGCTTTGTGAGGAGCACAAGGCGGAGTTGGTGAACTCTCGTTTCCAGTTCTACGGGAGGCGCACTGTCGACGGACACCCTATTCAGTCCCCCTTACACCCGACGTTCGGAGAGTATATCTTGGACATGGAGATTATGCTCTTTCGCACCCAGGAGGACTTGAGGTGCGCTAGACTTCGATCTCACTTTGAGCGCCTCTCGCTCAAGGAGAGTCGCGAGAGTGAGGCACAGCTGAAGGAGGAGAAGGTCGCTCTTCTAAAGAAGAGGACCCAGATGAGGAAGAGCATAGCGAAGCTCCGCAAGAAGGTGGCAGAGCAGGACGAGCTGATCGAGGATTTGGAGCTCCGTACTGACGAGATGGAGGAGGAGGGCGAGGATCTCCGCAAGGAGAACAACGCTTTCCTCAGTGACGATGACGACTATCTGGAGGAGATGGACTATGAGCAGGAGGATGACGAGGAGGAAGACCCAGAGGAGTCACCCTACCAGTCCGACGCTGACGTAGCCGAGCCTGAGGTTCCACCTCAGTAGGCGAGTGACTTGAGTACTACCGCAGGATTAGGTCGACCCCCCCCCTATCGCTAGTAGAGTAGAAGTAGTGGTTCTTTTGGAACTTGCACTATGTGCATTAGCCTAAGAGAAAATGTTGTAAGCCTGATATGATGAACTCTTGATGTAACGGTTGTGCTAGATAAGTGTGTGCCAGTCTTGATAATTTGTGTGAAATGTTTCTCCTATAATACTTAATTGATCAATCCCTACACAAAACCAACCTTTTTCCCTTAGTCAAAACCTTTTGCTTGCCCCTTATACCCGGTGTTCTTCAGGATGGTGGACACTCGTCGCTCCCACCCGGATGGAGGACCACCACCACCACCGGAACCAACCACCGCCCAACTTCTTGCGCTTATCATGGAGGAACGCCAAGCTGCTCGGGCAGAGCGTCAAGCTCATATCGCTGCCCTGCAGCAGATCGCTGCCGCACACAACAACCACAACAACAACAACAACCACCACAATGGCAATGGCAATGGTGAAGGAAATCAGCGATCCACCTTGAGTGACTTTCAGAAGACCAACCCACCCACCTATTCCAAGGGACTTCACCCACTAGAGGCCGATGATTGGCTTCGCACCATCAACAACAACCTAGAAATTGCTGCCGTAGGAGAACCTGAGAAGGTGCTTTATGCAACCCACTACCTTGCTGGACCTGCACGGTCTTGGTGGGAAGCTACCAAGGCTCTCCAGCAAGCCAGTCATGCTATCGGCTGGGCAGAGTTTCAGGAGAAGTTCCGCAAGAAGCACATACCCGGCGGACTTATTGAGAGGAAGAAGGATGAATTCCGCAGGCTGCGGCAGGGAAGCAAGGACGTGGTCGGATACCTGGATGAGTTTACGGACTTATCCCGGTACGCTCCTGATGATACTGACACCGAGAGGAAAAGGATGGAGCGTTTCATGGATGGGCTCCATGATGAACTGCAGTGTGCCCTGGTGATCCACGACTTCCTGGACCTGGAGTCACTGGTGGACAAGGCTATTCAATTGGAGACCAAACGTAAAACTATGTTCGAGAGTCGCAAGAGAAGGATGATGGCCAAGGAAGGTTCGAGCAGTCAGAAGCCTCGCACCTTTCCACCAACCCCGAAACCAGCATATCGACCACCACAACCTACACGCCCCAATTTCCCTACTCGTCCCAACAACCCAAACCCAAACACCCCCAGCAACCCAAACAGCTTCAACCGCCCCAACAACCCTACTCGCCCCGGAGGAAACCCCAACAACTTCAACCGCAACGCCAATGTTGTCTGCTTTGACTGTGGCGCTAAGGGCCACTACTCCAGAGAATGCCCCAATCCCAAGAAGAATGGTCCGCGCCCCGATGCACCAGCACCGAACAATGGCCAAGGCCGTAATGGGAACGGCAAGAACCCCGCACCTCGCGGGAATACTGCTGTTGCCAAGGGACGTCTGCACCACATCAATGCAGAGGAAGCCATGGAAGCGCCAGATGTTGTGCTGGGTACGTTCCTTGTCAACTCGGTACCTGCAACTATTCTGTTTGATTCTGGTGCTACCCATTCCTTTGTTACCCAAGAGTTTGTTGCTAAGGGAGGTTTAGTCGGGAACCTTTTACCCAAACCCATGATCATCCAAATCCCAGAATCCACCATAGATACCAAGTCGTATTGCCCGGACGTTTCCCTTGAAATCAAGGGGGAAAAGTTCCTAGTCGACTTAATCATTTTAGGAACCCAAGGAATAGATGTCATACTGGGTATGAATTGGCTAGCCAAGTACCGTGGTCAAATTGACTGCGCCAGAAGAGCTGTAACCCTCACCACCGACAAAGGAGTAGAAGTGAAGTATGTGTCAGAAACCAGTCGACCCCGACCAGGATGCCATGAGGGCATAGCCAGACCCACCCTAGATGAGATCCGTGTTGTTCACCTGTTCCGAGATGTTTTCCCTGAAGAATTGCCTGGTATGCCGCCAGACCGGGATATTGAGTTCATCATTGAACTTATCCCCGGAACAGCTCCTATATCCCAGAGGCCTTATCGGATGAATCCGGAAGAACTGGTTGAGTTGAAGAAGCAGTTAGCAGATATGCTCAGCAAAGGACTTATTCGCCCAAGTGCTTCACCCTGGGGATCACCCATTATTTTTGTGGATAAGAGAGACGGTACCACACGCTTGTGTGTGGATTATCGCAAGTTAAATGATGTGACCATTAAGAACAAGTACCCTCTCCCAAAGATCGAGGATCTGTTCGATCAAATGAACGGAGCACGAGTCTTTTCCAAGATCGATCTTCGGTCAGGGTATCATCAGTTAAAAATCCGAGAGACGGATATTCCCAAGACTGCCTTCACCACCCGCTACGGTTTATTTGAATACACCGTAATGTCCTTTGGTCTGACCAATGCCCCAGCCTATTTCATGAATCTCATGAACAAGATCTTCATGGAGTATCTTGACAAGTTCGTGGTAGTTTTCCTCGATGACATCCTTATTTACTCCAAAACCGAAGAAGAGCATGCTGAACATCTGCGTCTAGTTTTAGCAACCCTCCGAGAACACCAGTTGTATGCCAAGTTTAGCAAGTGTGAGTTTTGGCTCAGTGAAGTAGCGTTTCTCGGACATGTTGTGTCTGCGGGAGGAATTTCTGTTGACCCAGAGAAGATCCAAGCCATTGTGAACTGGGAAGCCCCAACTAGTGTGACTGAAATCCGAAGCTTTCTCGGATTAGCGGGTTACTACCGCAAGTTCGTAGAAGGATTCTCCAGTTTAGCCAAACCCCTGACCCAACTGCTGAAAAAGGACAAGAAGTTTGAATGGACTCAGAGGTGTGAAGAGAGTTTCCAAGAATTAAAGAAGAGACTGACCTCAACCCCTGTCCTGATTATGCCAGACGTCACCAAGAGTTTCGACGTGTATTGCGATGCATCACGCCTCGGACTTGGTTGCGTTCTGATGCAAGAAGGCAAGGTGGTGTCGTATCTGTCTCGGCAGTTGCGACCACATGAAGAGAATTACCCAACCCATGACCTGGAGTTAGCCGCTGTTGTTCTTGCTCTGAAAACATGGCGCTCCTATCTTGCGGGACATCATTGCGAGATCTATACGGATCACAAGAGCTTGAAGTATATCTTCACCCAGAAGGAGTTAAACCTGCGACAAAGAAGGTGGATGGAATTAATCAAGGATTATGATATCGGTATCCATTATCACCCTGGGAAGGCTAACGTAGTTGCCGATGCCCTTAGTCGCAAGCCCTGCACCCTGAATGCCCTGATCCAAGCAGAACAACCAGCCCTGTTCAGAGAGTTCAAAGATTTTGGACTAGGGCTTGTTAGCCATGGATATCTTGCCAACTTAGAGTTAACCCCAACCTTGATGGACCAAATCAAGGAAGCCCAGAGAGGTCATGAGAGTATAGAAGGGACCAAGAAGAAGATTTCCCTCGGTAAAGCACCTGGTTTTACCGAAGATGCTGAAGGAGTGCTGAGATACCAGGATCGTATCTGTGTCCCCAGCATCACGGAGCTTAAAGAGTTAATCCTGAAGGAAGCCCACGAGACCCCCTATTCGATCCACCCTGGCGGAACCAAAATGTATCAAGACCTTCGTGAGAGATTTTGGTGGCACGGAATGAAGCGAGAGATTGGTGTTTTTGTAGCCAAGTGTGATATCTGTCAGCGAGTCAAGGCTGAACATCAGCGACCCGCTGGATTGCTTCAACCCTTGAAAATTCCCGAGTGGAAGTGGGATGAGATTGGAATGGATTTTATCACTGGACTTCCAAGATCCAACCGAGGTCATGACTCAATTTGGGTCATCGTTGATAGACTAACCAAGGTTGCCCATTTTGTTCCCGTCAACACCACCTATCGGGGAAATCAGTTAGCAGACCTGTATATTTCCAGAATAGTAAGCCTGCATGGTGTGCCTAAGAGGATTGTATCGGATAGAGGCACACAATTCACCTCAAGGTTCTGGAAAGCCTTACACGAAGCCCTCGGAACCAAGTTAGCATTTAGCACAGCTTATCATCCCCAGACCGGAGGCCAAACTGAAAGAGTGAACCAGATATTGGAGGACATGCTTCGCGCGTGTGTTCTATCCTATGGATCCAAGTGGGAAGATTGTCTTCCATTTGCAGAGTTCTCCTACAATAATAGTTACCAGTCTAGTCTGCAAATGGCCCCTTTTGAAGCCCTTTACGGAAGGAAGTGTCGTACACCCCTGAATTGGTCCGACACCGGAGAAGGCAAATTGTTTGGACCAGATACCCTCCGTGAGGCTGAAGAGCAAGTCCAGCTTATCCGTGAGCGACTCAAAACTGCCCAATCCCGTCAGAAAAGTTACGCTGATCCCAAGCGCCGTGATGTCACCTTCAGTGTCGGAGATTATGTCTATCTCCGGGTGACACCTCTTAAAGGAATGCAGCGTTTCCATGTCAAAGGAAAATTGGCACCAAGATATATTGGACCCTTTAAGATCCTTTCCCGTCGTGGTGAAGTGTCTTATCAACTGGAGTTGCCTCAAGAGTTAGCGGATTACCACGATGTCTTCCACATTTCACTGCTCCGGAAATGTCTTGAAGTTCCTGACCAGCCTGATGTTTTCAAAAACATCGACCACCATTCCATCGACCTAAATCAAGATCTGACTTATCGTGAGCAACCCATCAAGATTCTCGACGAAGATGTTCGTCTCACCCGTAGGCGAGCAATCAAGTTCTACAAGGTCCAGTGGACTAACCACTCTGAAGATGAAGCCACGTGGGAACGTGAGGACTATCTTAGAAGTGAATTCCCGAACCTCTTTAGTACCCAGACCTAGCAAATCTCGGGACGAGATTTATTTTAAGGGGGGGAGGATTTGTAACATCCCAAATATTAATATAAATTATTAATGCAAAAATGTGGGCCAACAAAAACTTTTCTTACAAAACCAGCATGTGTTTAATTCTTGATTATTGTTATCATACATTGCTTGCTATGTTGTTAAACACCTAACTCCAATTACCAAATTTGAAGAATACAAAATAAACTTAACAACATTCCAAAACTATAAAACTATGTGACACATGTCACAATATTTTTCTAAAAATAAGAAACTTACTTTATTTTGTCAAACCAAGGTTAGTAAGGAATAATTCCAAGACCACACCATTGGGTTTCCACAAACTATTCCCTTTCAAATTTCAAATTCAAAACCTCAAATTCAAATTAGAAATTCATTGTTGAAATATTTCCAAATATTTCAAAAAGACTTTGTATCACTTACCAATAATGTATTTAGCCTAGATCCTAAGTTTGGACCCAAAAGAATTAAGCAAGGTATGAAAATAAAATAGCCAAAATGCCTACTGTTTTGGTTCAGGAAAATCGTCGAACACCTTCTGTGCCCCTCGTGTTCTTCCCAAAACCGAGCCAATCCTTGGATCAATTCGAGCAATGCAGTGTGCATTGGTCGAATTGATGCCTCCATGGCATGCCCCTCTTCACCACGATCACGCCGCGCGCAAGAGTGAGCCAAATGGTGGCCTGGAACGGCGAGGAGACGCCGGCGACAGCGACGGCCGTGCGCATGTCGCCGTGTCGGCACTGTGGCCGCGGCGACGCCGCGCCGTGCCGGCCGCGCTGCCCCCTCTCTCTCTCCCTCCCTTGCCTCCTGGTCTCCTCGCAGCGCAGCAGAGACACCGCGCAGCCCCCTGCACGCCGCGACAGCACGCCGCGACACGCACGCCGTGCGCCGCCCGAGCACGCTCACGGCAGGGCCAAGAGCCCGAGCGTTCCCGAGCGCGCCACGCCACCCCGCCATGCCCGTTTGGTTCCCCAGTCACCCCGCAGCTAGCCGCAACCCTCCACCGGCCTACGGCGGGCTCGCACGACCGCGGGTGCCCTCTGCACCGCGTCCACCGTGCGCCGCCCGGCCGCTATAAAATGGCCTCCCCGTGCCCTGCATTCTCCACACCGCCCCACTGCCTCTCCTCTCCACTCCCCTCTCCCTCGTACGCCGTTAGGAGACCAGGACCAAGGCCGCGAAGCCTCGGGTCGCCGTGACCTTCCTCGAGCTCGCCGAGCCCGAGGTAGGCGACGACCGTGGCCAGGCCACGACGCCCTCTCCTGCGCTCTCCTCTGCCCCCACTCGCCTTCCCTCGCTGCCCGCTCTCACCCACGCCCTTTTTCCCTCTGTCCCGTGCCCAGGATCGCCGGGGATTGCTCGCCGGAGTTGGAGCGAGGCCGCGGAGGAGGAGGAGCTCGCCGCCGTCGCTCGGAGCCACGCCAGCAGGCGCCGTTCGCCCCAAGCTCTTCCTCGAGTCGCCGCCGTCACGCCGCACCGTTCGCACGCCGTCCCAGACCCCCGAGGTGAGCCCTCCGTCCACCTCGCCGTCGCCGGAGCCACGGCGCCGCCCAGTTTTGGTCGCCGCCGATGCGCTCGCTCCGGGCCGTTGGATTTAGATCCGGCGGTAACTTACCGCTTCGGCTAATTAGGCACTGACGTGCGGGCCCCACGCGTCAGGTTTAAATGAAACCCGCGCGCGCGCCCGCAGTCGCTGACCCGTGGGTCCCCTCTGTCAGGGTTTTCAACATTATCCACTCTGGGTTATTTATTCGAATTTAGATTTAATTCAAAAACCAGTACTGAACTCAATTTTAGAAATTCCATATCTGGAGATTTACAACTCCAAATGGAACAAATCAAACTGTTCTGGATAGGTTATGAAATTATCTATCCAACCCAATTGGTTTCATCCCATTTAGATAAATAATAAAAATACATTATTCAAAATACCAAAAAGGGTTTAAATTCTAAACTTGTTTGTTTCTGATACTCAATCAGTCCAAATGAGTTGAGACCAATTTTATTGGATCACAATTAGCCATGGTTAGTCAATCCTAAAAGGGTTTGATTTTTAGATTAACAGAATTTAGTTAATAGCCAAAACTTGATTAACTAGCCTATGGATTCAAAACAATGTGTAGGGAGTTTGGTAACTCCAAATGACCCAAATCCAATTGTGTCATCTTCTACACATCAGTAGCTCCCTGTAGAATTTTAGTTTGTATTTTTGTGACCAACAGAACTCAAACTATGCAATTAAACATGTGTGACTAATTTCTGCCCAAGTTAAGGTATATTTAAATAGTGACAAAATTCAACTAAATTGGAACCACATAGTGTTGTTTGATGTGTGAAATGGTTAATTAGAACCTCTAAGAGTGTATTGCTGTGATGATTGATTGAATAGGCTAGTGATTGTTTGTATTTGCTTGATTGTGTATTAGACGAGAGCGTTGTCGAGTACATCGAGGAGGAAGGATTTGTGGAACCTGAAGACCAAGACCAGGATCACTTTGCCGAGCAAGGCAAGCTACTCTCTGAGCTTGCACCTAGTATATGCATCTAGATTACAAGGTCATATTTTTTTTTTTAAAAGCAAAGGTTTACAAAAACCCTTTTTCAAAAGTATACCTAAGTTATTTTGCCACCCTATATAGGAATATATGCTAAAACTATAGGATGGGAAAACCAACATTGTTTTATTCAAAACTCCTTTGAAAACCTTGTGTGGATACAAAACACCAAGATGTGGTGTTGAAATAGAGAAGTGGAGAAAGATGGTTTTGAGAAAAGCACATTGTGTCTTAGTACTTACGTCGATCAGCCGATACCCTGTGCGACCACATTTACCCACATATGGGAAAGGGCTTAGTCATATAGTTTGCTCTTATTAGTATGGGACACTGCATCGACGGAGATGACTCCGTTATGCATGAGGGAATGGTTTGGTGGCCTACCCCTGACCTGGGTCCTCGCTCAAACTCTTTGAGTAGATAAGGAGGAGGATAGAAGGATGTCCCCTATACACCGCCAGATAAAACCTATGAGTCCTCACACTTAGATTCCGACGGGCTGGGTTAAGTGTCGATGGAATGGTTCATAGGGGCAGGATCCTATACTAGCATGAGCAAAGGACAGACTAGGGTCGGTGACTCAACTTCGCATACCCCTGGTATGGCGAGACGTGGCAGACACGATGAGTTATCGGATGGGTGTGGGAAAAGCGTGCTACCTCTGCAGAGGGTTAAAACTATTCGAATAGCCGAGTCCTCGGATATGGACAGTTGAGAGGCCCTACTTTGACCATGTGCAAGTTTTGGAAAAAGGGTTTGACTTCTAAAAAGAAAAGGAGGTGGAGAACGTCCCATGCACCTATACCAACGGATCGGTATGAGGTTATTGGAGTTACCATGATGGTTTATGGTCAGAAAAGGAGGAGTTTTTGGAGAGAACTAATGAAACTAAGATATTAAGAGTAGTAATAACCTTCTTACCTTCTTCAACAAAGATACAGGGATGTTTTAAATAAATAAAAGTGTGAAACTAAAAATGAAGGTAGTGCACTCATGTTGGGGTAGTTTGCGAGTACATTCCAATGTACTCATACTAGCTTGCCGCTGGCTATTGTCGTAGCCAGACTTGGAGGAGTATTACGCCCAGGAGGAGTATGGCGACATCTACGCCAACTAAGGATCTTCTCAAGTCGACTGCCTGTCGGGTCATCGTTAGCTTTTGGATGTCTACTACGTTTAAGTTCCGCTGCTTATGTTGATTTGGCCCTAGAAGGCACCTGTGTAAGACTTGGTCTATATGACCTGTTATGTAAGACTTATTCCGGTATTGTAATGGATGTAAACTTTGGTATTCAGTTCGGATTATGTGCAACGACAGACTGATCTCGGGATCGTTGTGTTAAGCATAATCGGGTATTTCGGACAGCTAGTCCGGGGTCCCCACAGTAAACCTCCTACTATTAATGGTAACATAGTTGGTGTTGGCAATGTTTCCTCTACTCTTTCAAAACGTTTAAAAATGCCTAAAACCCCTGAAACTATGCTTGATAAAAGTGCTGAAATTTTTAAGAACATAGTAGATAATGGTCCCATTACTTTTGATGATAATAATTTTGATTTTGATGATTGTAATATGTCTGAAGTTATTAAGTTCTTGCAAAAGTTATCTACAAGTCCTAATGCTAGCACTCTAAATATGGCTTTTACTACACATATTACAAATGCTCACATTAAAGCTAGGGAAGAAAAACTAAAACTTGAAGCTTCTATCCCTTATAAGTTAGAAGATGGTTGGGAGCCCAACATTAAAATAAAAGTGAATGAATTTGATTGCAATGCTTTGTGTGACCTTGATGCAAGTATTTCTATTATGTCTAAGAAACTTTATGATATGTTTGACTTTTTTTTTGAAGCATAGACTGTGAGGCAAAAGCCCGACAGTATATTTATTAAAGTTTAGAAAAGAATATACAAACAGTAAGGAAGAAACAAGTACCAAAGGATGGTACTAAGGTAAACTATCTAACCAACTATTTACAGTGGGAACCAACTTGGCCGGGAACCTATGTACATGAAGATGCATATCAAGCATAAAACGACTCTTCCAAGCTCCAAAACGAGGCCTATCTGAATTGATGATTTTGTCATTCCTTGTTTTCCAAATATTCCAGAAGGCAATTAGAGCCACCTCCATAAAGAAGGGTTTAGCAAAACTCTTCTTAGCTGCCTGAACGATATTAGCAACATTATTACCTGGAGCCCAATCAATCTGTAAGTAATTCCATATTCTCTGGCTGAACATGCAATCAAAGAACAGATGCTGTCTATCCTCGTAAACTCTTCCAGTACAAAGCTCACAATGCATGTCATCAGTAACATTCCAATGTCTCCTTTTCAGCATATCACGAGTGTTTAAACGATCACTTAGGAGTAGCCAGGAGAAAACTTTAATTCGCATGGTACATCTACTTTTCCAAAGCCAGGTGAAAACTGGACAAGCTTGGATCGGTTTATGAACCAAGGCATAATATTTAGCTGCAAAAAAATCTCCATTCTTCCAAGAACAGACCCAACTGTCATGCATTTGTGAGTCCAACTGCAAACCATCGATCCATGGTATTAAGATCTGTAGCTCTTCATATGCCTGGCTAGACAGCGGCAAATGAAATCAGCTAGCTCTATCATCAATCAGAGCCATATCCTTTACTGAAATCTTTTCATCAACCACAAAAGAGAACAATCTAGCAAATCTCTCCTTTAAGGGTATTTCTGAACCCCCAATTTCCCATCCATCAAGCCAAAACAGAACAGACATGCCATCTCTAACAATAGGTTTAGCAACAAATCTATATTTATCCATTAGCTTTGCTACATCACGCCGCCAAAAGGAGCCACACAATTGGTGGTCATGTGGGACTTTACCTTCATAATATGTATCCCATACTAGTGCCATGGAATATCAGCCTGGTTGTAGAACTTATGAAGGTATTTAATGAGAAGAGACTCATTTTTAATGCCAAAATTAACAATTCCCAATCCACCTTTTGTTTTTGGCTTACAGATTGACTCCCATGAGGCTAGAGATTGTTTAGGAGTATCCTCATTGTCCCTCCAGAGGCATTGCCTGATGATACGATTAAACTGATCAATAATGCCTTGGGGAATATGCAGAGAACAAAGGAAATGTATTGGCAAAGAGGCAAACACAGAAGTGATTAACTGAAGACGCTGTCCTTGAGACAAGAACCCAGAAGTAGCACATAGCTTTCTTTCCAAACGAGTCACCACAGGGACAAAATCAACAATGCGCGGCCTCACTGTCCCAACTGGCAAACCCAGATATGTAAAAGGTAACGACCCGACTTTACATCCAAAACTCCCAGCCAAAGAATTTATCAGGTCTGCATCCACATTAATAGGCAGCATACTAGACTTGTGGTAATTAATATGCAACCCAGTAGTGATAGAAAAATTCTGCAGCAGTTGTTTAAGCACCATAATCTGATCCAGATCGGCGGGCATAATGAGTAAAGTATCGTCGACATACTGAATAACTGGGTAATTTGGATCAACAGTGATTACAGGCAGGCTAATACCACCCCTTGCAAAAAGGTCATTAACTGCTTCTTGTAAAAGATTTGATCCCATAGTGAAAACTAGGGGGGAGAGGGGATCCCCTTGTCGAACTCCACGTTTACATATGAATTGCTTACCAGGAACACCATTAAGAAGCATATAGGAGGAACCAGATTGTAGTAACTCCTTAATCCAACCAATGAAAGTGCTGTCAAAACCCTTACGTTCCAAAATTTTCAGCAAAGCCTCATGTTCAATAGTGTCAAACGCTTTTTCAAAATCCAACTACAAAATGACCACATGTTTCTTAGATGCTTGACACTGATGTAAGTATTCAAAAGTCCAAGCAATACAATCTTGTATGGTTCTGCCTCTCAAAAAGCCATATTGATTTCTACTAATACAAGGAAGAATCTGATCTTGCAATCTATTTGCCACTAGCTTAGTGAGAAACGTTAGACAAACATTTGTAAGAGAGATTGGACGGTAGTCATTTGCTGTTTCTGGAGATCCAACTTTCGGAATCAGGGTTATAAATGATGAATTAATATTCATTAATCCAGTAGAGCCCTCATGAAAATCCTTTGCAAGTTTGTAAAAATCCTCAAAAATAATAGGCCAACACTTTTTAAGAAACAGCCCATTAAAGCCATCTGGCCCAGGTGCTCGATCAGCAGGCATGTACTTAATGAACGAATCCATCTCCTCCTTCTCAAAAGGCTTAGTTAATGAATCCATCCCATGAACTCTTTTCACAAGATTAGCAATATTCAGGCCCATTGTGATTCCAGCAGAGCAACCCATCCTTTGTTTGAACATAGTCAAGAATTTTCCCGCCATTTGATCATGTTCACTCAACACAGTGCCATCCTCCTCTTTTAGACTAGAAACAATGTTCCTCCGATATCTTTTGGTTGCCATTGCATGAAAGTACTTTGTATTTTCCTCTCCCACTTTTATCCATCTCATAGTACATATATTTCTCCAATATTTAGACTGAATGGACAGTAATCCCTCCAAATGAATCTTAACCAGCCGCCTAAAATTGAATTCGGGCCTGGATAACTGCCTACCCTCCTCCAGCTCATCCAAAATATAGATAGCCTTATTGCAGAACTCAATAAGTATTTTAAATCTTGAGAGAGAAGAGCTCCACTTTCTGATATCAAATCTTAACCTTTTTAATTTACCTGCAACTCTAGCAGCACTCGAAACTTTAGATATGTGCTTACTCCAAGAATCTTTTACACACTCCAAGAAGCCCTTTTGTTCAACCCAATAATTCTCAAAACGAAGCAGCTTTGATTTTGGGATGGAGGTACCAATAGTGACAATGCAAGGCAGATGGTCCGATGATGACTTAGCCAAGGGCATTACCATGGTATTTGGGAAACAAGTGTCCAATTAACTGAAGTAAAAAACCAATCAAGTTGTACTAGTAGTGGATCTGATTGCATATTAGACCAGGTGAAGTTTCTGCCTTTGATTGGTAGCTCGATTAGTCCAAGATGACCAATTACTTCATTAAATAAGAACATATCATTCACATCACCTGAACCTCTGTTTCTATTATCGTTAGAACGAATGAAGTTGAAATCTCACAAAATTAACCAATTAGCATTATTGGGAATATCAAAAGCATGTAACCAAGAGATAAAATTATCACGCTCCACTCCCTGACAAGGACCATAGACATTGACCAAACGCCATTTTTCATGATTATGAACTGATACAAAATCCACTACCACCCCAAATCGTTTAATATCTACCAGAGTGCCAATCAGAACTGACGAACTCCAAACCACCAGAATGCCACCCGAAGCTCCTACCGAGGGAGAGTACGCAAAGCTATCAAATCGTTTAGGGCAAAATTTACGAATTAAACGATGATCAAAGTATTCAATTTTTGTTTCTTGCATACAGATTACTGAGCATTGACTCTTTTCAATTTTTTGGCGAACATCATTCTGTCTTTCGTCCCCATTCAGACCACGAACATTAAGATCAAACACCTTCCACAAATGATTGGTCTTACTATTCATTACAAACCAGGAATAAAATAGCAACTGAATCTGTTGGCACATTTGAAACAAACTGACCCTGACACTGACACAACTGCAAGTACTGAGATAAACCACAACTGATCAGACTCAACACCTCACACAGACCTAAGAGAGAACAGACAGACCAAATAACAAGACACCAAAACACAAACCACCAAACCCAGCTAACATCATTTGTTTTACTTATCATTGGAACTGTCGGAGGTGGAGTCACTTGGAGCAGCCTCAAGCTGTTCCTTGGAGAGCAAGCTGGGGTCAATGCCCAGGCCAATACCCACCTGTTGGAGAATGCTGACAGGCGTGTGTGGCATCACATTTTTTGCTGCACCAGATGAAGGTTCAGCTTCTTCAGCAACTTTAGCTTTAGTCTTGGTCTGTCTCTTAGCACGTTTCCTTGGCTGTTCACCATCAGTATCAGCAAACCTTCTGAAACCATCACGAAGTGCTTTTTGTCTAGCACTACGACATACTCCCACATCAACCCAAAGCTGAATCTTCTGTCTAGGAACACGTTTCTTTTTCATTGACTCCGGTATGTCACAAGAGAAAACCATCGGAGGTAATTCAGTCAGCCTATCAACAGGTTCAGAATGATCAAAGCATAACTTCCTGGCCACCTTACGACCACCCAGGCTTTTCAGGCGCACAGTTACTGGCCCCAATGCCCTTAGTAACTGAAACTGTAACTCAAAAGCCTCAGACCACTTCCTTTTGGAGAGAAAAACATCAGCAAATCCACAACTCTGTACTGACCGAGGTATGTTGCTAAGCATCAGTTGAGGTAGAATGCGGTTAAAAGTTCTCAGCCACTGCATATCAGGAGGTAGCACCGGTCCAAACACAGTACTAACAAAGCCCACATTGAGGACCTAATTGAAGTTCACATTATTTCCCTGCACCTCATTCACAGAAGAGCCAGACATGTTGGATGGATTCAGAACCATGGAATCATGAGCATCAGCATCCTCCGCTTCATTATTGCCCACCTCTTCCTCATTGTGCTCAAGATTGTCACCCTGCTCCTCATTGTGCACAGGAGCTGTAAGGCCCCGACCCCGCAATTATACCATGATGCTATGTGTCGGTGGTCATGCTACATAATCGAAGGTTACTGGGGTTACCACTCCCAGGCCGAGTAAACATCGGCAGGCGTGCTCGGCATGGATCATCGGCCACACAACCCTTCGATCATGCCATATCCAAAGCATAGCCCTCAAGGTATAATCAAGAGATCAAGACACCGAAACACCTGGCACATCACAGACTCTACGACTCAAATCATTATAGTTCAACTCTTATAATAGAGAAAGATAGCAAATGTTACAACCAGAGGTCACAGACCCAACAGTACATCATGCGGAAGCGAATTAAGTTGTTCTAAACAACAAGATCCAAATTATGGCCTAAGAGGCCTACAGATAAACATCCAGCGCCAGCTGTTCCGGGATGTCCCAAGCTGCCACCTGGGAACCCCAGACTACTCGTCGATGTCCACAAAGAACCCACCTTCGAGGTCGGTGAAGTCCTCCTCTGAAACAAATTAAACAAGGTTGAGTTCGACGAACTCTGCAAGATTAGGAGCTAATATATGCTCGATGATTGGCTTTCAAGGTTTTATGGCTGTTTTGCATAAGGCTGATTTTGTTTATTAAAACACAACTCCAAGGCATCGACTATCAGAATATTTTAAAAGAGGGGTAAGAAGTAACTCTTTTTCTTTTGATCACTTTCTCATCAGCGACCGATCATCAACCACTGTACCTGTTCATCAAAGGCACCTCCCCGAATCACCCTCGAGGAAGTCAACCTTACAATCGTGAGCGGTACCTCTAGTACCCAGTTTTTAATCATTCCGTTAAAGTTATTCTATGATCTCTGGATCCGTCACCAAGTCGTCCATAACCGCGGACACGGCTTTTCGAAAAGATTTATCCCTGCAGGGGTGTACAATGTGAAAGTCGCCAGGCTCCCGAGGGACTTCCCAGCTTCTTATCCATGCGTACCGTCCGACCCATTGCCTGTACATTAGCTCTCTTCCGGGGAAAGCCGGCTGGGTGGGAGCGGCTACGACCTTTACCTCGCTTAGGACTAACCCAGGATCATCAGTGGCGGTAGGACAGGTTCAGTGACTCCAGCACCCTGCCCCGCGGCCACTCATTTTCCTAAACACCACCATCCTCATCTCAGTCTTGGCCACCATCTCAACGCACGCGCAAATGGAAAGCCAAATCTAGAGGACCCTCGGCTAGCCCACCACAAGTTAGTCGGTCGACGAGGTTCCATATGCCCACGCATGGTTGCACGCTCAACTTGGCTCGAAGGGGAGAACTCGCTCTTAGGCGGCGAGAACGAGACAACCCACCACATCCCCGTGGCCTCTCATCCCCGCCTTTAGTAATTTATTATCCGTCACCACATTCTCTCCACCATCATCCGATCATTTCCACAACTGTTCCCAACATGAATATCCATCGGACGAATAAACATTTAAACTAAGCATGGCTAAGCAACAACATAGCATAGTTATTTAACTCAGGCCAACAATACAAACCTAGGGATAATAGGAGGGAAACAGGTAATGGCATCGGAATCCTAATGCAACTATAGGATACTCTAATCCAACAAATTTGACAATTTGAATCGCATGCAATATTATAGTGGAGAAAATACTTGTGGAAAGATAGGATAATATATGCTCAGAGGGGGGATTACGCTTGCCTTGATCAGCAGGCTGGTAATACTGGTCGTCGGGGTATTGTGGTGGGACCCCGAGTCCTTGATCTAACGATGCAGCAAAACACCGGAAAGAACACAATCAATACATGCAAATCATATGCAATGCACAAGCACATGATGGCATGACATTTTAATGCACTGAACTACTATAACAAATCTAGCACTTTTAAATGGGGTGCGCAATAATTATTTAACAAGAGAGAATATAGCTCCACATTTATTTTTATGTTCTCCTGTGCTATCATTTAGGTAAACATGCATGAGGAATGATGCTACTGGATACCTCATAATTCGGTGAGCATTTTGAGATACGTAAACACATTTTTCTAATTAACCAATAAGAAGCTATTGTATTTCAATATTGGATTTAGTGCTGCCATTTTAGTAATTCATTTTAAACAACGCTAGAACTCATTATCCAAGATGGGAAAAAGGTGGAACAAGAGGTATATGTGTTGCTGAACATTTTGGTATATCAAACTCTATTTTTGGATCATTATTTCTAGAGATATGAATTTTCCTAAATCCATTTTATTTCTGCATTTTTACTTATTCCAATAATACCGTAGTTAAACTAAATTAATGGGAAATGTGAGTTACACCACTAGACTCCATTTATTTTTCTGAACATTTTGGTATATTATTTGCAATATTTGGACAAGTATTCGGAAAGATATTGAATTTACAAACTTATTCGAGTTTCTGTCCTTTTATACCATTTTCCAGAAAAACGTCCAAAAACTATTTGCACGCGGGGCTGGGCTAGCCCGTGCCACTGACCAGTGGGGCCAGTGGCCACGGTGGTGCTGAGCCACTGGCGAGTGGGTCCCGGCCGTCAGCTTTGAAAAAGGAAAAAGGGGGCAGTGCGCCCGCGGGATTCGAACGCGCGACGCGCGCGAGCTGCGCGGGCGCGACGTGCTAGCCACTGGGCTGGTGCGGTGCGTGTGTTAGAATAGGGTAGCATAGCCCTTTTGAGGTGGAGCTCGGGGCATCGCGCGCGGCAGCGGTGTACGCCGGCGGCGAGGCGCACGGGCGCGTCGTTCTACATCGCTAGGGGACACGGGAGTACTCGCGTTCGACGCGCACGAGCGCGGGGAGCCTCGTGGCGGGGCTACGGGCCAAATGGTCGCCGGGAAGTGCTCCGGCGACGAGTTGCGGCTGCGGCGTGCTACGGCTCCGACGGGATCGACGGCCAATCGACGAACCAGAGGGAGATGGAGAGGAAGGAGGTGTCCAGGAGGTGCGCCAGCTCACCCTCGACGCGTGGGTACTCGCAGCGGTGATGGAGAAGGTCGAAGGAGGTCGCGCGCTTGCTCGGAGTCCGGCGGCCGGAGCGGAAGAAGACGAGTCCTTCACGACGATTTGCTGCGCCCCGTGTCGATTCCTTGCTCGGGGAGGAAGAGGTGGTCGCGGCGGAGACAATGCGCCCGCTCGATCTGCTCTGGGCGGCCTAGAACGGCGGCGATGCGGCGGCGGAGCTCAGCTAGGGCTCGGCCATGGCAGACAGAAGAAGGGAGAGGGAGCACGGAAAAATATCGGGGGGAAGAGAGAGAGAGACGCCTCGGTGGTGCCCTTATCCTCTTCGAGGCGGGCAGCAGAGGGCAGGGGAGGGCTTGGCGACGAGCTGGCGCGGCTCGAGCACGAGCTGGTCGTCGCCCGCGGTCGCTACAGGAAGAAGACGGCCAATTTGCAAAAAAAAAACCTCGGCTGCTATTTCTTATTTACGATCAAGCCCTTTTTTGTTTTGTTTTTAAAAACCAGTGCTGTGTTTGAATTATTTGAGGCACTTCTCCACTTCTATAAATGATGCCAATTTTTGTACATACTCCCTGCACCTTTAGCCAGCACTCCAAGAAAGATGAGGTCATTTGGAGTCCATTTGCTTGGGAATTAAAATAGGGAGTTGTTTAGGCCATTTTTGGTTAATTCAAATTTATACTCCTTTGGAATTATTTAGCAAGTCCAAAATATTATTTGGGAACCCTTGGAATTTCCTTGACAAATATGGATTTGTAATTTGTATTGTATTTGTCAAGTCAAGCAGATTTGAATTGCAAGGACTGAATTTAAGTGGTGCCCTTGTTTTCATTTGGTCATCATTTGTTTTCATACTTAGTTTCAAATTAATCACTAGAACATATGATGCCATGATGCATGAATGGTATGCAAAAAGTGAAAATTTGGTTCAAAATTTACAGTTCCAAAAGTAGGGCTGTTACAATTCTACCCCCCTTACAGGAATCTCGTCCCGAGATTCTAAGGTTGCGGGAGGAAGTCGGGATACTCTTCACGAAGACTAGACTCTCTCTCCCAGGTTGCCTCCTCTTCAGTATGATGAGACCACTGAATTTTGAAGAACTTGGTGGTCTTATTTCGAGTCTTCCTTTCTGCTTCGTCCAGGATACGTATGGGATGCTCGCGATAGGTGAGATCCGCCTGGATATCCAGCTCCTCATGATTGACTCCACGGATAGGATCCTTGAAACAACGGCGGAGTTGGGATACATGGAACACATCATGCACATCCGGGAAGTTGGTTGGGAGTTCTAGCTGGTAGGATAGATCGCCTCGTTTGGCCAGAATGGTGAAAGGGCCAACATATCGAGGGGCCAATTTTCCCCTGATCCCGAAGCGACGAATACCACGAAGTGGAGAGACGCGGAGATACGCCTTATCACCAATTTCATAATGGATCTCCTGATGGTGCTTGTCATAGTAGCTCTTCTGCCTAGACTGGGCAATCTTCAGATTCTCTCGTATGATTTTCACCTTCTCCTCAGCTTCATTGATCACATCTGGACCCAAGAGTTGCCTCTCTCCGGTCTCGGACCAATTTAGCGGAGTTCGGCATTTCCTTCCATACAGAACCTCGAATGGGGCCATACCCAGACTCGCTTGGTAGCTATTGTTGTAGGAGAACTCCGCGAAGGGAAGATATTTTTCCCAACCCTTGCCAAAGGAGATTACACATGCGCGAAGCATGTCCTCCAGAACTTGGTTCACCCTCTCGGTCTGACCATCGGTTTGGGGATGGTAAGCTGTGCTGAAGTTGAGGCGGGTTCCCATGGCTTGCTGTAAACTCGTCCAGAACCTGGAGGTGAACAGGCTGCCACGATCAGAAATTATCTTCTTGGGAACACCGTGAAGTACGACAATCCGGGAAGCATATAGGTTAGCCAGCTTGGCAGCTGTGATGTCGACACGCACAGGGAGGAAGTGAGCCACTTTGGATAGTCGATCGATGATTACCCAGATGGCATCGTTGCCCTTGGGAGACTTCGGCAGACCCGTAATAAAGTCCATACCAATTTCATCCCATTTCCATTCTGGAATTGCGATAGGGCGAAGAGTGCCAGCAGGCCTTTGATGTTCAGCCTTTACACGACGACAGGTGTCGCATTCAGCAACAAACTTGGCGATTTCTCGTTTCATCCGAGTCCACCAGAATTGTGGTCGAAGGTCTTGGTACATTTTGGTACTACCGGGATGAATAGAGAGAGGGGAATCATGCGCCTCTTGGAGAATCAGCTCCTTCAGATTCCGTTCCTTTGGCACCACCAGACGGTCACCAAAGTACACGACTCCTGTCGGCCCAGTGGATTCTAGGGTGTGCAGAGCCCACTCTCCACTGACCGCACACGCGACAGCATCTACGAAACGGCTAAGGGCCAAGCAGTCCGCTTGGGGAGCCCCCCGAGGCTAAAACCACTGGAGGGGACTTGAGGCGCCACCGGAGGCCTGAAGGAGGTTCCCCCCGAGGGCGTCCCACTTGAGGGCTCTCTCCCTCTGAAGGGAGCCAGCACGGTCCACCCCCCTCGAGAGCCTCAGGCCCCTGAGGGGATACTTCGCGGCGAAGTAAGCGCTGCAGAGCGCACATGGGCTCTGCAGCAGCCGCAGGGTGACGCGCGCGTCTGCGCGCGCGACAGCGACAGCGTCGCAGTTGCCGTTCCCGTGATAAAAGGGGTCAACAAAGCTCTGTGTCTCCCGCACCGCCAACGAAGCTTTCTTCTTTGGTGATAAAGCAGTTGGCCGGCACAACGCTCCAACGACGACGTCACCGTGGGCACTCCCCACGGTCTCTGCCGCACCTGCGAGCCACTCTGCAAAGTCTGCAGCTTGTCGGCCACGGCGCGCCGCTTTAGCACGGAGGAGCTGCGTCCAAGGACGGAGGAGACAGCTGCCCTGCCACGAAGGCAGGCTTTACGACCATGGACCAGCAAGCAGTGGTGCACCCCGCTCCACCGCTCGCCGCCATGTGGGAACCCTTCCACTGCGCAGGTCGCAGGGATGATGCCCGGGGCAACTATATAAGGAGAGGGGGCACTTCCGTAGCAAGGGATCCGGCAATTCGATCCCGAACTCGATAGCGTCTTCCACCTCCGGACCCTCTCAACGCCCGGAGGCTAGTTGTACTGTAGTCACCGCAGTGCAGTTCAGACAAGCAGGAGTAGCGGTTTTACCTCACCTTGAGGGCCGTGAACCTGGGTAAGGGCCGGTGTCACTCTCTGTCGTGCAGCCCCACTCCAGGCACCGCGAGCAACGTCGCGGCGTGCATCGAGGGTTGTTTGACCTCCGTGTTCAGCCCCCCTTCGAACCTCTCTTCGGGGCGAGACTACCCCTGTTACGTGGGAGTCACTCCTCGACATTTGGCGCGCCAGGTAGGGGGCTGAGGCGCGTCTTCAACCTCCGAACTCCGCGCCATGATGGACACCCGCGCGACGCGCGCCAACCGGCGTACCTCAGAGAGAGCTCACACCGAGCCCGGCACTGCTCCCACCCGTGGCCGCCGTGGTCGCCCCCGCACGACCGAGCGCGCTGGCACCGGCCCGCGCGTGGAGGAGCCAGATAGCGAGGAGCACCGCGGTGCAGACCAGCGCGACGGCGAGGACCTCTCCGAGCGCCGTGAGGATGCTGAGTCCTCACACCCGTCCCGGCGCCAGAGCGTGTCCACTCGGGAACACCACGAGCCCGCCCCGCACACCGCGCTGCTCATGGCCCAGGAGCTCCTCCGCTACCGGCCAAGTGCCGAGGCACACGACCAGTGGCTGGACCGCCTCCACCACCTCGTCGACATCGCAACCACGCGCCCTGCTCCGTCGCGCTCCATCATGCCTTCCGGCCCTGCAGGGACGGTCGCGCCAGGTGCGCCCCCACCGCCGCCGGGACCCCCTCCGGCCGCGGCGCAGCGGGCTCCCTCACACGATTCCTCGCCGCACGACTGTCAAATCGTGCAGCGCACTGCGCCGGACGCGCGAGTGGGCATGGAGCGACGCCGAGACCTCCAGAACCGCCTCGTCGAGGAGCTCGGCCAAGCGGGGCAGCAAAACCGCAGGGCCCTCCAGGGAGGAACGGCCACCTATGCCTCCGGCTGCATGGCCTTCACGCGCGCCCTGCGTCGTGTGGTCTGGCCGCAGAAGTTCAGGCCAGCGCTCCCCAAGGGCTTCGACGGGTCCACCAACCCTCTCGAGTTCCTGCAGCTCTACACCACCTCTATCCAGGCTGCAGGGGGCGACGACAAGGTCATGGCCAACTGGTTCTCCCACGCCCTCAGGGACTCAGCGCTGTCCTGGCTTCTCAACCTGCCGGAGGACTCCATCGACTCCTGGGAGGAGCTCTGCAGGCAGTTCGTCGCCAACTTCAAGGGCACGTACGAGCGCGCACTCACCCACAACGACTTGCGCGCTGTGGTGCAGAAGAAAGATGAGACTCTTCGCAAGTACATCCAGCGCTTCAGCCAGGTGCGGAACAAGATTCCGAACATCCCCGACACCCAGGTGATCGCTGCCTTCCGCGAGGGCGTCACGAACCGCAGGATGCTCGAGAAGCTCGGCATCCACGACAAGCTCACCTCTGTGGTGAAGCTGTTCGATCTGGCGGATAAGTGCGCCAAGGCTGAAGAGGGACTCCTCTTCATCAAGATGAGCGCGCGGGGGGAAGACCCTGGCGAGGGGTCCAAGAGCCACAAGAAGAAGGAAGAGCCCAAGCGCAAGGCCACCGCGGTCCTCGCGGCAGAGCCTGACGCGAAGGGCTCCCGCAGGGGTTCTCCCGAGCGCGGCGACAAAGAGGTGGACCACCGTCCGTTCTGCGTCTACCACAACAGGCGCGGGCATGCTACAGACGACTGCTTCGACCTCAAGAGGCTGAGCAGGGAACGCGAGCAAGGAGAAGGCAGCGGAAGCCGTGGCAGAGGTCGCGGCCACCGCAGAGACGGCAGAGGTAGGCGCGAAGGCGGCTACCAGAAGCCGTCGGGCACTCAAGCCAACGCCGCCGAGAAGAACAACAACCTCCCCGACGAGGAAGATGGAGGCTACCAGGCCCCGAGAGGCGCCATGGCCTGCATCCTCGGCGGGGCTCAAGCGCCCAAGTCGAACAATCAGTTCAAGCAGTTCGCCCGCGAACTCAACGCTGCGCTCCCGAGCGCCGAGACCTCAAGGCCCCTCAAGTGGTCCCAGTACACCATCGCCTTCGACGCCAAGGACCACCCCAAGTCGACCAAGACTGTTGGAACCCTCCCTCTGGTCTGCTCCCCCACCATCAACAACATCACCGTCTCCAAGACGCTCATCGATGGGGGAGCGGGCCTGAATGTCATCTCTGTCGAGACCTTCGAGACGCTTCAAGTGCGTCACCAGTGGTTCTATCGAGCCTCTGGGGCAGGTCCGCCTCGCGGTCACCTTTGGCACGCAGAAGAACTATCGCACGGAGCTGATCGACTTCGATGTCGCCCACATCGGCCTGCCGTACAACGCCATCCTCGGCTACCCCGCCCTCGCGAAGTTCATGGCCGTCACGCATCACGCCTACAACATGGTGAAGATTCCCGGCAGCGCTGGCACCATTGCCGTCCATGGCCATATCCTGGACGCCACGCGCGCTGTCGAGAGCGCATACAAGGCAGCCGCCATGGCTTTCCCGGCTGACGAGGACATGGAGCCTCTCGAGAGGCCCAAGAAGAAGAAGCAAGTGTTCTCTCAGGAGCAAGCTGCCACGAAGAAGGTGTCGCTGGACACCACCAGCTCGGGGGCTGAAGGCTCGGGGGCTAGCGTCACCATAGGCGCTGCCCTGCCTCCCAAATAGGAAAGCGCGCTCGTCGCCTTCCTTCGGGCAAACTCTGACATGTTCACATGGACTCCGTCAGATATGTCCGGTGTACCGAGGGAGGTGATCGAGCACCACTTAGCCGTGTGTCCAAATGCACGCCCCGTCAAGCAAAAAGCACGTAAGCAAGCCCTCGAGAAGCAAGCGTTCATCATCAAGGAAGTAGAGAAGCTAAAGGCGGCAAACGTCGTCCGCGAAGTCGCGCACCCCACTTGGCTCTCCAACGGCGTGGTCGTCCCTAAACCCGCTGGAGGAGGCCGACTCTGCATCGACTACACCGATGTCAACAAGGCCTGCCCCAAGGACCCATACCCCATGCCGAGGATAGACCAGATCGTGGACTCCACCGCTGGCTGTGACCTCCTCTGTTTTCTGGACGCCTTCTCTGGTTATCACCAGATCAAGATGGCTAAAGAGGACGAGGAGAAGACGGCATTCCTCACCCCTTGTGGTGTGTACTGCTACACATGCATGCCTTTCGGCCTGAAGAATGCTGGAGCCACCTTCCAGAGGCTCATGAGGAAAGCCTTGGGGGCGCAGATGGGCAGAAACGCCGAGGCCTACGTCGACGATATCGTGGTCAAATCTCGAGAGGGGGACACCCTCTTGAGGGACCTCGAGGAAACCTTCGCCAGCCTAAGAAAGGTGAACATCAAGCTGAACCCCGCCAAGTGCGTCTTCGGGGTCCCTTCAGGCAAGCTCCTCGGATTTCTCGTGTCCCACCGTGGCATAGAGGCAAATCCTGACAAAATCAAGGCCATAGAGCAAATGCAGCCTCCCCGCCGACTCAAGGACATGCAGCGCTTAGCGGGCTGCATGGCCAGCCTTGGTCGTTTCATCTCCAAATTCGGCGAGAGAGCCCTGCCATTTTTCAAGATCATGAAGAGATCGGGCACATTCAAGTGGACCCCTGAAGCGGATAAGGCCTTCGAGGACTTAAAAAAGTATCTGGCTAGCCCTCCGGTCTTGGTGGCCCCCAGGGCAGGCAAGCACCTGAAGCTGTACCTCTCAGCCACCCCGCAGACCGCAAGCGCCGTCTTGGTGGTCGAAAGAGAAGAGCCTGTCCTCCCCAAGAAGAGCACTGCCACTCCAAGCCCAGAACCCCCCGACGGTGACCCCGCCGAAGGAGCAGCCTCCGCAGACCCACTGCCAGGCCCGCCGCCTCAAGCCGAGCCTGCTCCCACGGCCCCTGTCAAGGTGCCTCTACAGGAAGATCTCGACAAGGGCCCTGAAGAGCCTCCGCAGGGGGCTGACGCTGCGCCACCTCAGGTAACCCTCGTCGAGCATCCCGTCTACTTCGTCAGCACAGTGCTGCGAGACGCTCGCGAGAGGTATCCAATGCAGCAGAAGCTCCTGGTCGCGCTCCTCATCGCCTCCAGGAAGTTGAGACACTACTTCCAGGGCCACCACATCACGGTGGTCACGGCCTTCCCCCTGGAGCAAATCCTGCGCAACCCCAACGCCACAGATCGTGTCGCAGGATGGAACATCGAGCTGCAGCCATTCAACTTGCGCTTCGACACCACGAGGGTCATAAAAGGAAGAGCGCTGGCTGACTTCGTCGCCGAATGGACTGACCCAAGCCCTGAGGAGCCTCGCGACGCAGAGGCCGAGCCCTCGGGAGACACGGTGCCCAGCCACTGGACCATGCACTTCGATGGAGCCTTCGCTTGTCGCAATGGCGGAGCAGGCGTCGTCCTTGCTTCGCCCAAGGGTGACAAGCTATACTACGCTGTCCAGCTGTGCTTCACGATCGACAAGATCTCCAACAACATCGCCGAATACGAAGGCCTCCTCGCCGGCTTAAGGGCCGCCATCGCTCTAGGCGTCAAGCACCTACTCGTTAAGGGAGACTCTCAGCTGCTCGTCAACTTCTCCAACAAGAGCTACACGCCGAAAGACGACCACATGGCCGCATACCTCGAAGAGGTCCGCAAGCTTGAGAAGCACTTCAGGGGCATGGAGCTCATGCACATCCCGAGGAAAGAAAACCAAGAGGCTGACGACATCGCCAAGCGGGCCTCGCGAAGGCAGCCCCAGCAGGCCGGTGTCTTTGAAGAAAGGCTCGCCAAGGCATCCATCAAGCAGCCTCGAGAGGCCACAGCCGCAAGCGCAGACGAAGCCCTCCCACCACCCCCTAAGTCTGGAGCACCCGATTGCGGTCCCAGCACAGGCGAGCGCCTGTTGCTCACGGCAACCCGCCAGGCCTCAGGCTGGATCGATGAGCTCAAGGACTACTTGGTGAAGGGAATCCTCCCTGAAGAAGATGCCGATGCAGAGCGAATCGCTCGACAGGCAAAATCCTACTGCATCCTCGAGGGAAACCTCTACCGCAAGCGCCCAAATGGTATCGCGCTCAAGTGTGTCCCTCCTGAGGAAGGCCGAGAGCTGATTAAGGACATCCACAGCGGGGAGTGCGGCCACCACTCATGTGCGCGCACCCTCACAGGCAAGGTCTTCAGGAGCGGCTTCTACTGGCCTCAAGTGCTTCAAGATGCGGTCGCCATTGTGCAAACCTGCGGCGCCTGCCAATTCCACGCCAAGCAAATTCATCAGCCGGCGCTGGGGCTTCAAACCATCCCGCTCTCCTGGCCGTTTGCGGTCTGGGGACTGGACATCTTGGGCCCTTTCCCAAGGTCGCAGGGGGGCTACCGTTTCCTCTTCGTGGCCATCGACAAGTTCACCAAGTGGACCGAGGTCGAGCCGGTGCGCACCATACCAGCCGGGGCCGCGGTGAAATTCATCAGAAGCTTGGTCTGCCGCTTCGGCGTGCCCAACCGCATCATCACCGACAACGGCTCGCAATTCACCAGCGGCATCTTCCGAGCCTACTGCGATAAGCTTGGCGTCAAGGTCTGCTTCGCCTCGGTAGCTCACCCACGCAGCAACGGTCAAGCCGAGCGAGCAAACGCTGAGGTCCTCAAGGGCCTCAAGACCAGGAGCTTCAACATCCTCAAGGGCCACGGCAAGGGCTGGATCAGCGAGCTCCCCTCCGTGCTCTGGTCCATACGCACAACTTCCTCGAGGCCAACAGGCGAAACGCCGTTCGCCCTGGTCTATGGAGCTGAGGCAGTCCTCCCCGCAGAAATCAAGCATGGATCGCCACGGGTCCTTGCCTTCAATGAGGACACCCAAGAGGGCCTCCACAACGACGACCTGCTGCTTCTCGAGGGACTGCGCCGTCAGGCCGCCCTCAGGGCGGCAGGGTACCAGCAAGACCTGCGACGCTACCACAGCCGCCATGTGCGCTCACGCACCCTTGAGGCGGGCGACCTCGTCCTCAGGCGAATCCTCTCCATGGAAGGTCTCCACAAGCTCTCGCCGATGTGGGAAGGCCCCTACAGGGTCTCCCACGTCGCCAGGCCTGGCGCAGTACGCCTCGAGACCGAGGACGGCATCCCCGTCAAGAACCCGTGGAACATCGCGCATCTGCGCAAATTCTACCCGTGATCACAGTCACGCCAGGCATTTTTTGTCTCTAGAGGGAAGCTCACGGCTTCACCTCCAAGCTTCTCAAAGCTTCCCCCGAGGCCCAGCCCTCCGAGCTCTCCTGCAAATGAGCCCTCGCAGGCCGCAGTGAACCTCTGCCACTAATGGGTGGTCCCCATGCCTCGACATGGAAGGAACGTTAGCTTGGCAAACCCAAGTGTAATGAATCGATTTTCGTTCCAAGTGAACTTTGCGCTCAGGCGCCACTTCCGTTCCTAAGTGAACTATGCGCTACGACGCCGCTATGTAATATTTTGGTGGTGAGTTTATTTCAGCATTATTTTCCTTATTGAAAATGGGCACTTATATCTCTCCACATACGCACCTCGCGAGCGGGGGCTGAGTACGGTGCCAGTGCCTCAAATGACACACCAGCAGCACTGCAAAACCCAAGGATCCGAGCTCTGGCTAGAGGGCAGGCCCTCCCAAGCACGCCATCTCTTCAAAGGACCTTGGTACTCTCTCTCCTCGCAAGGAACGCCTGAGGGGACCTATAAGCGCGCATTAGTCCCTAGTACTGTGCTCTAGCGTTTCGGCTTGCCCCTCTAACATCCACAGAGAGCAAAAGTCCCCGCCAGGCCTGCGGAGGAAAACCCTCGGCCCCTGAAGGGGAGAACTTCGCCAGAGAAGGCCTACGTCGGGCAAAAGCCTCGCGAAGCTAAGTTTCTCGCCCACCTCAAGGGAATCCTCACACTTCTCTCATGAGCGCTCTGCGTTCCTCAAGTGGTTCTTTCCTTACTCTCCGTGGACTGCTTGCGCGTCAAAGGGGGGCCCTCAGCATCGCGACTCGAGGGCTCTTACCTCCCCAAGCCTTAAACTCCCCCCGGCCTTGCCGAGTCATTGCTCGAGCATACCGCAGCGGCAGGAGTCATAGTGCGAGGGGAAGGGTCCAACGACGCAGAGCGAAAAAGACACTGAGATGAAGCAAAGACCCCTCGAGGGAAGCACGCACTGAATTGATAGCAAATTGTTCACAAAATGAAGAAATAAATTACAAAGTGAGAAATGAAAGTCTCTAACAGGCAAACGCCCCTAAAGCGCTACAAGCGCGACACATGGCAGGAGGAGACTCCAGGAGGAGATCAGTCGGAGGCCTCGGCGCCGTCCCGGTCACTCTCTTCTCCCTCCTCGGGCTCGCTCCCCTCGCCGCCATCCTCTGCAGCGGCCCGCTTGAAGCGACTGCAGAAGTCGTCCACCTGGTCGCGGACGGAGCTAGAGGCCTTCCACCCAGCGTCCCCCTCCAGTGGCTCGGTCACCGTGGCGAGGTCAAACCCAGGTTGGAGGTGCACGAGGTTGGAGAAGATGCGATCCACCGCCACCGCCAGAAGCTGGCGGCACTCCTCCTCGACCACGTCGCGGATTTCCGCAGCAGGGCCTTCGAGCGCTGTGAAGAGCTGCTCAAAGTACAGAAGATAGGTGGCGGCGTCAGCGTGGCCCTGGGCCGGAACGCTCGCCGCCTCCGCTCCCAGCTTCGCGGCGAGCTCACGGCCCCGTCCCGTCAAGGACAGGAACATGCGCTCTCGCTGCTGCGACAGCACCTGCGCCGCCTTGATACTCTCCGCTGCCTCCACTGCTTTCTCCACGGCAGGCCCCACCTGCTGGTTCATCTCCTCCATGTCCCCCATGAGGGAGGCGAGGTCCTGGGACATGTCCTCACGGGCCTTCTCGGCGGCGCGGCGGCGATCAGCTTCGCGCTTCACCTTGGCGGCGAGATTGGAGTTTTCCTTCTCGAGCTGTTGGATCCGGGCGCCGCTCTCGCCCAGCCTCGTCTTAAAGCGGTCCTCCTGCTTGGAGAACTTGTCTTTGTAGTCCTGGGAGACTGCGGCGCGGATCTCCTTCTCCTTCTCGCGGAGATCCTTATTGAGCTCGTCCTTCCGCTCTGCAAGCCGCGTGTTGGCTCGCTCCACGTTCCCCTTGTGGGCGGCCACCTCGCGCTCGAGCTTGCTAAGCGCCGTGGCAACGCTGTTTTCGCGGGCCTCGAGGGCCGTGCGCTGTCCTGACAGCTCCTGCTCCCTCAGCGCCAGCTGCTCGTCGCGCCGGCGCGCATTCTCCTCGCGCTCGCTCAGAGCGCGCCCGCGGGCCTCCAGGCTCGTGCGGAGCTCGTCAAGGGCGGACCGCACAACCCCGGCGTCCGCGAGGATCTTCTTCTCGAGCTCGACGAGCTCGGTGTGCTTCGCCGCCAGCGAGTGCTCCACGGCCTCCCGCTCCGCCCGGGCCGCGGCAAGGTCCTCCGCCGCGGCTCGGCGCTCAGCCCTCAGGGGCTGAAGGAGCTCCTCCGCTTCGCGCATGGCCCCCTCGCGGACCTCCTCGGCGAAGCACGCCGCCTCCTCGCGCTCCTCCTGCAGAGTCTGGTCGCTCTTGCGCCGGGCCTCTACGGCCGCCTGGAAGGTAGCCCAGGCGTCAGCAAGCTCATCCCGCTGTCGGGCGAACGCCTGGTCCTCCGTGGCCAGGTAGGCCTCGAGCCCCTCCAAAGACTCCCGTACGAAGCGGAAGGCGACGTCGCGGCGCCCCCGGCCCCAGTCAAAGCCGCCCAGAGCGAGGCCCTGGGACGGTCCGCGAGGCGCCGAGGGTCCCGTACCAGCGTCCGGCTCGGTGGCAGAGGCCCCCGCGTAGGCCTGGGGGCTCGGGGGCAGGTCCACCGTCTCGGCGCTCGGTCCCAGGCCTCCATTGCTTCCCCCCTCCGGTGGCACTTCCCGGTTCGCATCCGGGGCAGAAGCGTGGGGCCCGGTCCTCGCTGCTCCCTCCTCCTCCGCAGTGTCCGGCGGCGGCGGTGGAGTATCTTCCCTGCGGGACTTAGGGGGGCTCGGCGCCGATTTGGCACCCGCTGGAGCCCCTGGCTGCGCTGGGGGGGTGGCTGCGCGGGGTGGAGTGGGTACTCTCTCCACCTGTTCCTCCACCCGCTCCTCCTCGGGCGGTGGCGAAGACGCCTCCGCCTGAGGCACCTCCTCCTGAGAGCCGGCGGTGCCCCCCACCACAGGCCTCGAGGCCTCCGCTGCCGCGGTCTCGCCGGCCTCGACCTCCGGTCCAGCCTCGGGGGTGGCCCTCTTCACATCCACAGCCTTGCGAAGCCTGCGGCGCTTCGCAGGCTCTGGGCCGCTGAGATAAAAGGAAAAGATCGGTCAAGAAGAGCACGCAAGCAAGACTCAGAAAGGAAGAGCAAAGGCAAAAGAATCTCACCTGGCCTTCTTGGCGCGGGTGTCTACCCACGCCATGCCTGGCGAGCGCCACGAAGGCACGGCCCGGGCCCCCGCCTCAGGGGCCTCCTCGGCCTTCCTCTTGTGGCGAGCGCTCGGGGGCTCACCGGCAGACCAGTCATGTGCCGCCTTGGTCCTCGGCTCCTGGTGTCCCGCCGCAGCCTCCTCGCTGTCGCCAGAGGAAATCTCGTGGACCTCCCCAGCCGGGGGCGCAACGCCGGAAGAGCTTCCCGCGCCCGCGGAGCTTCCCACGCCGGCAGAGGGCTCCACCCTCGTCTCCGCGTCGCCCTGCTCCGAGTCGGATGTGCTTGGCGACTCGGTGGTGTCCGCCGGCATGGGCTCTTCCTCCTCCTCTTCCCCCGCCAAGCCTAGCGGGGTGAACGCGGGTACCCGCGCCAGGGTGGCCCGGCGCTTGTCCGGGACTTCAAATAGGGGCCGTATCGCCACGTGAACCCTCGCGGGCACCTCCGGATTGACGAAGAGGCCTCCCAGGATGGTCTCGACGACCGCGGGGCGATGGTCGCTCATGTGCAGCCGCAGCGGGTCCGTAGGCCCTGTGTACGCCCACATCGGCTTCTTGTGCGCCTGAAGGGGGGGCGATGCGGCGCCTCACGAACTCCGCAGCCACCAGCTGGCCGGTCAGGCCGTGCTCGCGAAGTGCCCTCAGATGGCCCACGAGGTCGGCCAGCGCGCGCCCCTCCAGGGAACGCTTGCCCCAGTGGGTGTTCTTCACGGGCGGCGCCTCGGGGACCTCGAGGAGGGAGCTCTCCGAGGGGACGCGGATGAGGAACCACTTCTGCCTGAAGTCATCCACCTTCTTCGACACCGCTGTCACGGGCCTATCACCGCTCCAGGCCATGGGGATGTAGACGTCCCCCATGCCGTCCGCGATGCGGAAGGACACGCAGCCTGACCGCTCCTTCTTCGCAGTGTTCCGGAGCGCGTAGAAGCTTCGGAAGAGAGCGATCGAGGGCTTCACTCCCAAGTAAGCCTTGCACAAGAAGGCGAATATGGAAAGGACGAGGATGGCGTTGGGGTGGAGGTGCAGAAGGTGGATCTGATAGAACTCGAGGACGGCCTCGAGGAAGGGAGAGTATGGTGGCACCAGCCCAGCGAAAAGAGTCTGGAGGAAGATGGGGAAGTAGCCTGCGGGGAAGCGACCGGTCCGCGCAGGCAGAATGGCGCTGGCGCCGTGCTCATTGTGCTTCCCGGCGACCAGGTGCTGGATCTTATCCAGCGCCGCCGCGGTGATGCGCGCCCCGACCAGAGCGGGGCCGAACTCCACCCCCTCCTGTGCGTCTCGGCGGGCCAAGGCCGCCGTCGTCTTGCCCTTGGATCCTCCCATGGTCGAAGAAGGGCAGGAGCACGGAGGGAGCAAAAGGATGGAAGGAGTTCGCCGGAGATGGGAGTCTAGGAGGCGGAGGACTGATGGACTGGATGGACAAGACTGGACGGGGTAATGACTGCGGCTCGGACCAACGCGCAGCTTTAAACCCCGTCCGAACAGTTACCAAGGCACGATCGTGGTAAACGTGGCGAACGTGGTGGGCCCCCCCCCCCCCACTACGCAAGTTTCCGCCGGAGAAACCGAGTCGCCGCAAGTCCACCTCCAGGTGACGCGTGTCCCGCGGCCGGCCTGCAGTTTTGGGCCCACGACGCTTCGCCTAGTCCCAACGGGCCTCGACGTGCCCATCATGGGCCCAGGGGCTACTGTCGGCCCAGTGGATTCTAGGGTGTGCAGAGCCCACTCTCCACTGACCGCACACGCGACAGCATCTACGAAACGGCTAAGGGCCAAGCAGTCCGCTTGGGGAGCCCCCCGAGGCTAAAACCACTGGAGGGGACTTGAGGCGCCACCGGAGGCCTGAAGGAGGTTCCCCCCGAGGGCGTCCCACTTGAGGGCTCTCTCCCTCTGAAGGGAGCCAGCACGGTCCCCCCCCCCCCTCGAGAGCCTCAGGCCCCTGAGGGGATACTTCGCGGCGAAGTAAGCGCTGCAGAGCGCACATGGGCTCTGCAGCAGCCGCAGGGTGACGCGCGCGTCTGCGCGCGTGACAGCGACAGCGTCGCAGTTGCCGTTCCCGTGATAAAAGGGGTCAACAAAGCTCTGTGTCTCCCGCACCGCCAACGAAGCTTTCCTCTTTGGTGATAAAGCAGTTGGCCGGCACAACACTCCAACGACGACGTCACCGTGGGCACTCCACACGGTCTCTGCCGCACCTGCAAGCCGCTCTGCAAAGTCTGCAGCTTGTCGGCCACGGCGCGCCGCTTTAGCACGGAGGAGCTGCGTCCAAGGACGGAGGAGACAGCTGCCCTGCCACGAAGGCAGGCTTTACGACCATGGACCGAGTCCATGGACCAGCAAGCAGTGGTGCACCCCGCTCCACCGCTCGCCGCCATGTGGGAACCCTTCCACTGCGCAGGTCGCAGGGATGAGGCCCGGGGCAACTATATAAGGAGAGGGGGCACTTCCGTAGCAAGGGATCCGGCAATTCGATCCCGAACTCGATAGCGTCTTCCACCTCCGGACCCTCTCAACGCCCGGAGGCTAGTTGTACTGTAGTCACCGCAGTGCAGTTCAGACAAGCAGGAGTAGCGGTTTTACCTCACCTTGAGGGCCGTGAACCTGGGTAAGGGCCGGTATCACTCTCTGTCGTGCAGCCCCACTCCAGGCACCGCGAGCAACGTCGCGGCGTGCATCGAGGGTTGTTTGACCTCCGTGTTCAGCCCCCCTTCGAACCTCTCTTCGGGGCGAGACTACCCCTGTTACGTGGGAGTCACTCCTCGACAACTCCTGCTTCATCTTCCGAGAAACATTTGGCCTTTCCACTAGCAATGTTCTTCTTGATATTAAAAATGCCGTTATCTAGTTTCTGCGCCTCCTTTATCTGGTCTACCAGAGTAGATTTGATCTCCAGATTTGCAAGGTAGCCAGAGGGAACAATTTCCAGGTTCAAACGGGCGAACTCTTCATGAAGAGCAGGTTGAGCCTTCTCAACCATCAGGTTGTTGCTATAAGATTTTCGACTTAGCGCGTCAGCCACGACGTTTGCCTTGCCGGGTTGATAGTTCAGACTCACATCATAGTCTTTGATTAACTCCAACCAACGCCTTTGCCTGAGATTTAAATCCGGCTGAGTGAAAAGGTATTTCAGACTCTTGTGATCTGAGTAAATCTCGCAACGGTTACCAAACAGGTATGGTCTCCATTTCTTCAGAGCATACACCACAGCGGCAAGCTCTAAATCATGAGTTGGGTAATTTTGCTCATGCGGCTTCAATTGGCGAGAGGCATATGCCACTACATGGCCATCTTGCATTAACACACAGCCCAAGCCTTGCAGAGAGGCGTCACAGAAGACCCCTTCAGGGTTTTGAAGCTCTCTTCAGCCTTGTCCGTCCATACGAACTTTGTATCCTTCTTGAGAAGGTCGGTCAGAGGCTTGGCTATCTTGGAGAAACCTTCGATGAATCGGCGGTAGTAACCCGCCAATCCGAGAAAGCTACGGATGTCCTTGACTGACATGGGAGTTACCCAATCCATAATAGCTTGAATCTTGTCGGGAACGACATCCACTCCATTTGCGGATATCACATGACCAAGGAAGACAAGATTATCCAACCAAAACTCACACTTGGAGAACTTGGCATAAAGGCGGTGTTCTCGAAGGCGTGTCAGAACCAACCGAAGATGTTCGGCATGCTCTTCATCGGTTTTGGAGTAGACGAGGATGTCATCGATGTAAATGACGACGAACTTGTCGAGATAATCCATGAAGACGGAGTTCATGAGCCTCATGAATGTAGCAGGAGCATTGGTGAGACCAAAGGACATAACGGTATACTCATAGGAGCCATAGCGAGTAACAAATGCCGTCTTTGGGATATCCTGCTTTCGGATCTTGATCTGATGGTACCCTGACCTCAGGTCCATCTTGGAAAATACCGTTGCACCAGCTAATTGATCCAACAGATCATTGATGCGAGGAATAGGGTACTTGTTTTTGATTGTCACCGCATTTAACGGTCTGTAGTCAGAGACTAGACGAGGCACGGTAGAATCCCTCTTCTTGACAAAGAGTACCGGACAACCCCAAGGTGAGCTGCTAGGCTGAATGAACTCTTTGGCTAACAGCTGATCAATTTGCTCTTTCAACAGAGCCAACTCCTCCACCGGCATACGGTAGGGCTTCTTGGCAATCGGCGCAGTACCGGGGAGCAACTCTATGACAAACTCCACACTTCGATCAGGTGGCATGCCAGGCAATTCCTCCGGGAACACATCCGGGAAGTCGCACACAACGTGGATGTCCTGGATTTCAGGAGGGGATAAGCCTTCCATAAAGCAAAGGAGGAGCTCTGGTGAGTTGGGAATGAATGAAGATGGAGGTCTTGACAGTGCAGACCAATACTCCACAATGTCGCCGGAAGATGTGGTCACGGTGATGGTTCTGGCAGCACAGTCGAGGTTAGCCTTGTACTTCCCTAGCCAGTTCATGCCCAAAATGGCATCAAGGCCGGTTGATTTGAAGGCTATCAGCGGAAATGGAAAGGGGAATGAGCCTATATTAATCTGGACTTCGGGGGTAACCCTATTGGTTCGCCATCGAGTGCCCGGGCTGGTGACCATTAACGGTGTTTCCAACTCTTCAAACGGTATATGGTTTTGTTGCGCAAAGGCTACCGAAATGAATGAATGTGATGCTCCAGAATCAAACAGTACTGTAGCTAGAGCTGCATTAATTCGAAGCGTACCCATGAGGACGCTGGGCTCCTCCTCAACGTCTTCAACAGAGACGTGGTTCAGGCGACCACGGCTAGCCGTACCCGCCTTGGCTGCGGGCGTGGCAGAAGCTGGTGGTGGCGCCTTCCGAGGGCATTCCCTGGAGTAGTGGCCGGGCTGGCCACAGCTGTAGCACGTGATTGTCGGTGGTGCAGGGATTTGAGGACGATAACCACTTCCGCCCGGGCCCATTTTCGGAGTAGGAGGGCGCGGCAGAGGTGGCCTGTACCCCGAGGTCCTCGGCACAAACTGAGGACGGGGCACGGAGCTATAGGGAACAAAGACCCTACGCTTCTTGCCGTCGGAAGCCGAGGAGCTCTGATGATCCCCTTGAATTGGCCTCTTAGTGGCCTCCAGTTCCTTCCTCCCCTGCTCCAGGGTGAGAGCCTGATTGTACAACTCCTGGTAGTTCTGGAACTTGAAGGGCAGCAGCTCGTAACGAAGCCTTGGATTTAGCCCCTTGCGGAACAACTCCTGCTTATCCGCATCATTGGTCACGTCCCGAGGGGCGTAACGGGAGAGACGGTTGAATTCACGACCATAGGCTTGAATGTCCATCCGTCCCTGATGCAGGTCCAGGAACTCCCTCCTCTTCAAGTCCATGATGGGCTTGGGTATGTAGGCCGCGCGGAAGGCAGTGCGAAACTCCTCCCAAGTGAAAACATGTCCAGCCGCGAATATCGCCATGTGGCTCTCCCACCAGGCGCCCGCGGCACCCGTCAATAGGTAGGTGGCGAAGTTGACCTGCTCCACCGCTGGAACATGCAGGGCGGCGAACTTGCGCTCCAGTGCACGCAGCCAGTCATCTGCGTCCAAGGGCTCCTTAGCATCGGAGAAGGACGGTGGCTGGGACCGCAGGAACTCAGTGAGAGTATTACAATCGTTGTTCCTCCGGTTCCCTTGGTGCACCAACTGCTCGAGGAGTCGGTCGCTGCGCACGCGGTTCTTCTCCATAATCAGGAGGACCTCCGCCATTGTGGGTGGTGGCGGTAAATCTTCGCCGCGGCGACGACCCGTCATTCTGGATATTTGACAAGGACACGGTTAGAATCCCATCGTAACGACTGAGAGAGTAGTAAAAATGTCCACCCTTGTACACTAAATAGGGACAGCAAAACTGGTAGTAACAGCGGCTAGGACATCATCCAAATCACTAGGCGCAAGCATAGATGGAATTGAGTACACCTATACTGGTTCTGTTACAAGCCACAATTTGATGAGAGCAACCGTACAAGCCTCATACATATTACACTGAATGGTTACAAGGAAGATAAAAACTGACGAGTCTGTTACATAACGAGCTCTACTGCTCCAGGCTCCAGAGATACAGGCAAGGGAGTATTTGGCACCACACGCAGGAAGGCACAAATACTCGAGCATCTACTGGTAGCGCACATGGCTAGTAGTACGCCATGACATCCTCATCAAGTGGCGCAGGGGGGGTGTGGAAGCGGCGTGCACTTGCTGGCTGGTTGCCATATGGCGACTCGAGTGCAGTAAGCCTCGGGACTCGGTGAGGTCCAGTAGGCGGGGTTACGCCACCAACTCCCGGACTGCGAACGTCGGGAGGCAGCTCCTCCAACGGTGGTGGGTGAAGTAGTGAGAGAGGGAGCGTCCCATCCATGACATACGGGCGCACACTCATCAGTGTAGCACGGTGGCTTGCGCGCGCCGAGACAGCGTAGAGGTACCACTGCCGGGCTCGACGGTCCAACGCTCGGACCAGTTCAATCAGTGCCCGGTGCCTGCTGTCCGACTCAACCTCGCCGCTGCTGTATACGGCTCGGTAGACACCCGACGTACTGTCGTCGGCAGCTGGGAAGTGGCAGAAGTCCGACGCCTGGTTAGCGAGGTACGGACAATACCTACGGTAGATGGCGAGGCCGTTATATGCGGCCTCCTGGACCGCCTGTTCCACGGTCATGCCCACGCCTCCTGCTACGTTCTCAACGCGATTCCTCTCGTCGTTGAGCACGCGCACCTTACAGAAGAACTGCGCTTGGCTGTACGGGGCGTACTCCTCATACACCGTGTACTCCGGGTACCACCTACAATCCTGGCTGGCCAAAGCTGCGGCAAACAAGGCGGGGAACCCTCTGACGCCCTCACAGCGAGTGAGGCGAACAACCAAGCCCGAACCAGTCATCTGTAGCAACAATAATTCAAACGTCAGGTACGGAGACTCATGAGTCAGGAATGAAAGTAGAACTTGTGTAGGGACTAGGCATAGCAAGGAAATTGATCCCACAAGCAACCACTGGGACTGGAGCCCCAGAAGCTGGTCGCCCCAAGCCCAAAACCCAAAGCGAGTAAGCCTACTCTACTTGTATGACAAGCCATGCGCGGCGGAAGCGACATGTGATAAGACGAGAAGTTCCTGAAAACAAATAGAGGTAAGTTGTCTCCAAGAGTAGAGTGACCAGGTAAGGAGTAAAAAGAATCCTAAGATGGTTTTCGCAACTCATTTGTAGGTTATAAATAATTTTCACAAACAGTAAACTCAACGTCGACCAATAGAAGGGTTTCCTACAGGCGGTACTGCTCTGATACCATTTGTAAGGCCCCGACCCCGCAATTATACCATGATGCTATGTGTCGGTGGTCATGCTACATAATCGAAGGTTACTGGGGTTACCACTCCCAGGCCGAGTAAACATCGGCAGGCGTGCTCGGCATGGATCATCGGCCACACAACCCTTCGATCATGCCATATCCAAAGCATAGCCCTCAAGGTATAATCAAGAGATCAAGACACCGAAACACCTGGCACATCACAGACTCTACGACTCAAATCATTATAGTTCAACTCTTATAATAGAGAAAGATAGCAAATGTTACAACCAGAGGTCACAGACCCAACAGTACATCATGCGGAAGCGAATTAAGTTGTTCTAAACAACAAGATCCAAATTATGGCCTAAGAGGCCTACAGATAAACATCCAGCGCCAGCTGTTCCGGGATGTCCCAAGCTGCCACCTGGGAACCCCAGACTACTCGTCGATGTCCACAAAGAACCCACCTTCGAGGTCGGTGAAGTCCTCCTCTGAAACAAATTAAACAAGGTTGAGTTCGACGAACTCTGCAAGATTAGGAGCTAATATATGCTCGATGATTGGCTTTCAAGGTTTTATGGCTGTTTTGCATAAGGCTGATTTTGTTTATTAAAACACAACTCCAAGGCATCGACTATCAGAATATTTTAAAAGAGGGGTAAGAAGTAACTCTTTTTCTTTTGATCACTTTCTCATCAGCGACCGATCATCAACCACTGTACCTGTTCATCAAAGGCACCTCCCCGAATCACCCTCGAGGAAGTCAACCTTACAATCGTGAGCGGTACCTCTAGTACCCAGTTTTTAATCATTCCGTTAAAGTTATTCTATGATCTCTGGATCCGTCACCAAGTCGTCCATAACCGCGGACACGGCTTTTCGAAAAGATTTATCCCTGCAGGGGTGTACAATGTGAAAGTCGCCAGGCTCCCGAGGGACTTCCCAGCTTCTTATCCATGCGTACCGTCCGACCCATTGCCTGTACATTAGCTCTCTTCCGGGGAAAGCCGGCTGGGTGGGAGCGGCTACGACCTTTACCTCGCTTAGGACTAACCCAGGATCATCAGTGGCGGTAGGACAGGTTTAGTGACTCCAGCACCCTGCCCCGCGGCCACTCATTTTCCTAAACACCACCATCCTCATCTCAGTCTTGGCCACCATCTCAACGCACGCGCAAATGGAAAGCCAAATCTAGAGGACCCTCGGCTAGCCCGCCACAAGTTAGTCGGTCGACGAGGTTCCATATGCCCACGCATGGTTGCACGCTCAACTTGGCTCGAAGGGGAGAACTCGCTCTTAGGCGGCGAGAACGAGACAACCCACCACATCCCCGTGGCCTCTAATCCCCGCCTTTAGTAATTTATTATCCGTCACCACATTCTCTCCACCATCATCCGATCATTTCCACAACTGTTCCCAACATGAATATCCATCGGACGAATAAACATTTAAACTAAGCATGGCTAAGCAACAACATAGCATAGTTATTTAACTCAGGCCAACAATACAAACCTAGGGATAATAGGAGGGAAACAGGTAATGGCATCGGAATCCTAATGCAACTATAGGATACTCTAATCCAACAAATTTGACAATTTGAATCGCATGCAATATTATAGTGGAGAAAATACTTGTGGAAAGATAGGATAATATATGCTCAGAGGGGGGATTACGCTTGCCTTGATCAGCAGGCTGGTAATACTGGTCGTCGGGGTATTGTGGTGGGACCCCGAGTCCTTGATCTAACGATGCATCAAAACACCGGAAAGAACACAATCAATACATGCAAATCATATGCAATGCACAAGCACATGATGGCATGACATTTTAATGCACTGAACTACTATAACAAATCTAGCACTTTTAAATGGGGTGCGCAATAATTATTTAACAAGAGAGAATATAGCTCCACATTTATTTTTATGTTCTCCTGTGCTATCATTTAGGTAAACATGCATGAGGAATGATGCTACTGGATACCTCATAATTCTGTGAGCATTTTGAGATACGTAAACACATTTTTCTAATTAACCAATAAGAAGCTATTGTATTTCAATATTGGATTTAGTGCTGCCATTTTAGTAATTCATTTTAAACAACGCTAGAACTCATTATCCAAGATGGGAAAAAGGTGGAACAAGAGGTATATGTGTTGCTGAACATTTTGGTATATCAAACTCTATTTTTGGATCATTATTTCTAGAGATATGAATTTTCCTAAATCCATTTTATTTCTGCATTTTTACTTATTCCAATAAAACCGTAGTTAAACTAAATTAATGGGAAATGTGAGTTACACCAATAGACTCCATTTATTTTTCTGAACATTTTGGTATATTATTTGCAATATTTGGACAAGTATTCGGAAACATATTGAATTTACAAACTTATTCGAGTTTCTGTCCTTTTATACCATTTTCCAGAAAAACGTCCAAAAACTATTTGCACGCGGGGCTGGGCTAGCCCGTGCCACTGACCAGTGGGGCCAGTGGCCACGGTGGCGCTGACGCGGCGCTGGCGGGCGCTGGGCCACTGGCGAGTGGGTCCCGGCCGTCAGCGTGGAAAAAGGAAAAAGGGGGCAGTGCGCCGGCGGGATTTGAACGCGCGACGCGCGCGAGCTGCGCGGGCGCGACGTGCTAGCCACTGGGCTGGTGCGGTGCGTGTGTTAGAATAGGGTAGCATAGCCCTTTTGAGGTGGAGGTGGAGCTCGGGGCATCGCGCGCGGCAGCGGTGTACGCCGGCGGCGAGGCGCACGGGCGCGTCGTTCTACATCGCTAGGGGACACGGGAGTACTCGCGTTCGACGCGCACGAGCGCGGGGAGCCTCGTGGCGGGGCTACGTGCCAAATGGTCGCCGGGAAGTGCTCCGGCGACGAGCTGCGGCGGCGGCGTGCTACGGCTCCGACGGGATCGACGGCCAATCGACGAACCAGAGGGAGATGGAGAGGAAGGAGGTGTCCAGGAGGTGCGCCAGCTCACCCTCGACGCGTGGGTACTCGCAGCGGTGATGGAGAAGGTCGAAGGAGGTCGCGCGCTTGCTCGGAGTCCGGCGGCCGGAGCGGAAGAAGACGAGTCCTTCACGACGATTTGCTGCGCCCCGTGTCGATTCCTTGCTCGGGGAGGAAGAGGTGGTCGCGGCGGAGACAATGCGCCCGCTCGATCTGCTCTGGGCGGCCTAGAACGGCGGCGATGCGGCGACGGAGCTCAGCTAGGGCTCGGCCATGGCAGAGAGAAGAAGGGAGAGGGAGCACGGAAAAATATCGGGGGGAAGAGAGAGAGAGACGCCTCGGTGGTGCCCTTATCCTCTTCGAGGCGGGCAGCAGAGGGCAGGGGAGGGCTTGGCGACGAGCTGGCGCGGCTCGAGCATGAGCTGGTAGTCGCCCGCGGTCGCTACAGGAAGAAGACGGCCAATTTGCAAAAAAAAAACCTCGGCTGCTATTTCTTATTTACGATCAAGCCCTTTTTTGTTTTGTTTTTAAAAACCAGTGCTGTGTTTGAATTATTTGAGGCACTTCTCCACTTCTATAAATGATGCCAATTTTTGTACATACTCCCTGCACCTTTAGCCAGCATTCCCAGAAAGATGAGGTCATTTGGAGTCCATTTGCTTGGGAATTAAAATAGGGAGTTGTTTAGGCCATTTTTGGTTAATTCAAATTTATACTCCTTTGGAATTATTTAGCAAGTCCAAAATATTATTTGGGAACCCTTGGAATTTCCTTGACAAATATGGATTTGTAATTTGTATTGTATTTGTCAAGTCAAGCAGATTTGAATTGCAAGGACTGAATTTAAGTGGTGCCCTTGTTTTCATTTGGTCATCATTTGTTTTCATACTTAGTTTCAAATTAATCACTAGAACATATGATGCCATGATGCATGAATGGTATGCAAAAAGTGAAAATTTGGTTCAAAATTTACAGTTCCAAAAGTAGGGCTGTTACAGGAGCATCCCAACCAATTTCGTGGAACTGCGGTCCCATGAACATGTTAGCATTAGCCATCAGATTACCCGGGAAAGGATAGGGGTTTCCATCCGGGGGCATCTGGTGATCATCCGGTGGCACCACATCCGCAAACTCAGCTGATAGTACATATAAAGGAACAGTCCAGGACTCTCTGATACCGCCAACAGTTGAACAGCGACTGAAAACAATGTCACGAGGAACACAAGCAACAGAGGGAAATTCAGCAAGAACAGTACCCTAGATTTCATTGGATCCGCATTATTCCATGTGATAAACTTTCCAAAAACAGACATAGCATTGATAATATCAGTATTATTGCGGTAGTCTCATTATGATGAGTCTCATAAGGCCCATGTTGAACTAGAGCGTTCCTAGAGTTAGCACTATTCAACTGATATAGACCAACACCAAAAACAGAGGGCTGGACCTCAACCCCTACTCGATCAAGGTGCACCTGAAGACGAACCTGTTCCCTCCAGAACTCCTCAGCTTTTGGCGGTTGAGCAGGCTCCAGGATAGCCAGGCAGTACTCCAGATGCTGTGGAATAGGATCTTGAGCAGGGCTACAGTAAGCACGAGGCAAGCGAGTTGGGCCACCATCAAGTATCTCGTGACCCCATGGTACCCAAGGACGCGGATCAAGCTCGAAGTTCACCATTGGATCAACTGGAGCTACAGACTTAGTATCAAGACCTAGATTTGTTGGAGGCGGAGAAACAGAGAGGCTTGGGGAAGATATCGGTGGCGCGGAGAGTCCAGGTATCTTGGGAGTTGTATCGACGTGTTCAGTACCATTAATACAACTACCCAAATCTTTGCCCAGAACTTTAGGAACCCACCGTTCGGTTTTGAGGTCAAACCGGGTATAACACGATTTCTCCTTGTGACCATATCTGTAACAACCATGACACCGAATCTTATTAACACATTTATCAGTTTTATGCCCCATACTTAAACACCTCTGATAGTCCCAAAAATTGAAAACCACGTCATCAACAAAATCCTCAAACCCAGTAAGAGCCGGCCCACTAACAAGATCTGATCCTTTAAGATTATGCCCATCATGGGGTACGGGTTCAGATCGACATGAATCAACTGCAGGAGTACGTGGTTGTGTACTTACAGAAGGCTTAGCCGTAGTTTGCAAATTCAGAGGCAAATTCAAACACTGAAATTCAGAACTTGGCAACAGAACAGGGGGCTATGAACGAAAAACCATCGCAGGAGAGGCTTCCTTGTGTGAAGAAGATGTAGCCTTCACTTGTGAAGAACTCCTCTGTGGTTTAGGAATAGCAGTAGCATTCAAATTCTTCTTGTTAAGACCACGTGCCACAGAAGACCTATGAACCAAAGTCCACTCTTTCTGCAATTCAGACTGCCAAAGGCTGTACTCTCTCCGCCAATTCGGTCCTCCATAGCCAAAGGTGTGAAAGTAACATTTAAAAGCATGACAAGTGTAAGACCTCATTGCTAGAATTAAAGCACCCACATGCCGTGATGAAACTGAGAACCTGTATACTCTGTCCTTTAACAAAATCACCTTGAGATCATCACATAAACCACAATAAACGATTCCAGAGCCATGCTGACAGAGTCCTCAGATAAACGGAATATAGATCTACCAAAGGTGACTACCAAGATGAAGTGATTATAACTCACCACCGGATGAACTGTAGTTCCGAATTTAGGGCGGACAGCCGAACGAAAATGATCACCGTGAGAGAAATCCAATCCAATCTTGATACAATCAAACATAGACATTGAAGGCGCCTCATCGACCAGATCATTGGGAATTGGGTAGCAACCATATCCATCGGAATTCACAGGGTAGACCACACAAATACCTACCAAAGCAGTGATACCAGAAATGCTCACCTCACATCCAGGTTGGATCACTTCCCCCGGATTGATATATTTGCCCATGATCGGCTTCCCCGTCATATCCTTCAACACGATCCAATCCTTCAGAGCATTCCGTGGCTTCCAGAGATGTAATTCACCATCATATGTTGGGATCCGTCCACCTCCACGAACCTTTGAGGTGGTGTACGTCGCCTTCCAACGCCAGGTCGGACGCCAGGCAACGTCGGGAGAAAAATCAAACAAGATGTAAACGTGAGGTGGAGGCCGGCACCGGAGTGGCGCCGGCGGAATGGCGGCCGGGGGCCAAGATCACCTTCGTAGTCGCCAGAGCCCTAGGTCGCCAGAGCCAGGCTGCGAGTTGTCATCTTGTTTCAGTCAGTAGCTGGTCTTCATCAACACTATGATATGTTTTACTTGCCACCTTTGGAACATTGCTATTTGGATGTTTTTCTTGCTGATAATGCTTTAAAGAAACCTTTGGGGAGAGTTAATGATGTTCTTATCATGGTTAATAATAACCTTGTCCCCGTTGATTTTATTGTTTTGGATATTGAATGCAACCTATCTTGTCCTATTTTTCTGGGAAGGCCTTTTCTTAGAACGGTTGGTGCTATTATTGATATGAAAGAAGGAAATATTAGGTACCAATTCCCACTTAAGAAAGGTATGGAACATTTTCCTAGAAAGAAGATGAAGCTACCTTTTGACTCTATTATTCGTACAAATTATAATGTTGATGCTTCTTCTCTTGGAAACACTTGAGTTTTGCTTTCTGTGCCTAGCTGAAAGGCGTTAAAGAAAAGCGCTTATGGGAGACAACCCACTTTTTTATTTCTGGTATTTGTGTCAAGGAGCATGCTTACCTCTGTAACAACTCCTTTGTATCATTATTTTATTGCATAGTTGTGCCAAGTAAAGTCTCTAGTAGGAAGTTGATACTACATTTGGATTTCTGCGCAGGAACAGTTTTCTGTTGTCCACCGTTTAATTCATAACTCGTTACAGAAAAATAGAAATGACCTGATATTTTCTGTGCGTGATCCTCAGATATGTACGCAACTTTCATTAGTTTTGAGTTTTCTGATTTGAGCAAGTTAAGTGCCTCAAAAAAATCGTCTTTACGGACTGTTCTGTTTTTGACAGATTCTGCCATTTATTTTGCAATGCCGCTTTTGCTGTTTTTGAATGGATCTTTTTGTTCCATAAAGTATCAGTGGCTGTAGCTAATGTCCAGTAGCATTGGTAATGATTGTATCCATGCAGAATATGAGAATTTTTGATTATGCACAAACCCTCTAATGAAGTTTACTTTGAGTTTGGTGTGGAGGAAGTTTTCAAGGATCAAGAGAGAGGATCATATGATGTGATCAAGAAGATGAAAAAGCCTAAGCTTGGGGATGCCCCTGTGGGTCACCCAAGAATGTTTCAAGAAGACTCAATCTTCTAAGCTTGGGGATGCCCAAGGCATCCCCTTCTTCATCAACAACTTATCAGGTTATCTCTAGTGAAACAATATTTTAATTCCGTCACATCTTATGTGCTTTACTTGTAGCGTTTGTTTGCTTTTATTTTTTCTTTGTTATTTTAATTTTCTGAATAAATTGTATCCTAGCATTCTTTTATGTTTATCGCGAAAGCTGAAACCCTCAGCCGTTATCTTTTATGTTTATGGCGAAAGCTGAAAGCCGCATCACTTATTGTTTTATGTTTATGGCGAAAGCTGAAAGCCGCAGCGCTTAGGAAATATTCTCTTGCTTCATTGTTAATTACTTGGAGAGTTTATGTTTAAATAAGTTGATTGGTGTTTGGTTGGAGACAGAAAATGCTATATGTGGTAGATGGTATAATGAAAAAATATACATGCCCTTATGGATTGCTATCTTGCATGTTGTGGTTCTTGACAATTGTTTTGAGCTCTCAAGTAGATCATGTTTAAGCTTTTACATCATGTAGTTAAAACCCATTAGTGAAGAACTACCGTAAAACTTGTTGAAATTTGGTTTGCATGTTTGGTATCTCTAAGGTCTAGATATTTTCTAGTAAAGGTGTTTGAACAACAAGGAAGACAATGTAGAGTTTTATAATGCTTGCAATATGTTTTTATATACGTCTTGTTGTCATAGTTTATACTTGTGTTTGCTTCAAATAACCTTGCTAGCCAAATCCTTGTACTGAGAGGGAATGCTTCTCGTGCATCCAAAACCTTGAGCCAAAACCCATACCATTTGTGTCCACCATACATACCTACTACATGGTATTTCCTGCCATTCCAAGCAAATACTTCGTGTGCTACCTTTTATTCAAAACTTATTATCCATTATTTGTGTCAATGTTTTTTTTAGCTCATGAGGAAGTATGTGGTGTTACGGATATCAACCTTGTCATTTGCTTTTAGACAGACTTTCACCAATCGGACTAGTGGAATATACACCGCTTATCCATTAACTTCGCAAAAAGAGCTGGCAAATGGGGTGCCCAGTCCCAATTAATTACAACTTTAACCGCTGCATTCTCTTCACATTTTTGTCCTGATCTAATGAGCTAAGCAATGATACTAGTTTTTAACTACATGTGTAAACAAAAGAGATAAGAGGGATGATATGCCCTTGGGTAGAAATAACGTCCTTCAATGGGAGCCGCTCTTAGAAAGTCTGGTTGACAAGGGGGGTAGAGTGCCCATTACCATTCATTGACAACGACAAACACCACTCAAAAACTTAATTTTATGCTCTATATATGATTTCAAAAACCTATAAAAACTAAAAAGCTCTAGCACATGCTTGTATCCCTGCTTCCCTCTGCGAAGGGCCTATCTTTTACTTTATGTTGAGTCAGTTTACCCACTTCTTTCTATCCCCGAAGCAAACACTTGTGTCAACTGTGTGCAACAATTCTTATATGCTTACTTATTGCACTTGTTATATTTCTTTGTGTTGACAACTATCTATATGATATACATGTTCAAAAGTTGAAAGACAATGCTGAATCTTATATCTTCCTTTGTGTTGCTTGAATGCTAATTTACTTAGAAATTATTGATTTATGAGTTAACTCTTATGCAAATCTTTTTTATGCTTGTTTGCAAGTACTATCCATGAAAAGTTTTTACTTGTATGATGTAGTTGTTTACTCCATGTCTATTTGTTAGCAAACTATAGATCATTGCCTTGAGTCACTTCATTCATAACATGAGCCTTACAATATTATATGATCAAGATTGTGTGAAAGCATGTCACTTCGGAAATTATTTGTTGTTATCGTTTTACCTACTCGAGACGGACGAGTAGAACTAAGTTTGGGGATGCTTGATACGTCTCAAACATATCTATAATTTCTTATGTTCCATGCTTATATTATACCCATTGCTGCATGTTTTATATACACTTTATATGTTTTTTATGCATTTTCTGGGAGTAACCTATTAACAAGATACCACAGTGCCAGTTCCCTGTTTTCTGCTGTTTTTGGTTTCAGAAAAGTTGTTAAGGAAATATTCTCGGAATTGGACGAAACAAAAGCCAAAACTCCAATTTTCTCGGAAGGATCCAGAAGACCGAAGAGCAAACGAAGAGGGGCCACAGGGCGCCCACACCTGGTGGAGGCGCGGCTCCCCCTTCTGTCGCGCCACCACATGGTGTGGGGCCCACTGCCCTCCACCGACGTTGCCCTTTCGCCTATTTATTCCCCCCGACGAGAAAACCCTTGGGACCTGATCAGAAATCCACGAAAAGTTCCAGAGCCGCCGCCGTCGTCAACCCTAGTTCGGGAGGGTTCAGAACCTCTTCCCGGCACCCTGCCGGAGAGGGGAATCATCACCGGAGGGCTCTACATCAGCATGCCCACCTCCGGACTGATGCGTGAGTAGTTCATCCTTGGTCTACGGGTCCATAGCAGTAGCTAGATGGTTGTCTTCTCCTTATGTGCTACCATGTTTAGATCTTGTGAGCTGCCTATCATGATCAAGATCATCTTTATGTAATGCTACATGTTGTGTTTGCTGGGATCCGATGAATATTGAGTACTATGTCATTTGCTTCATAATATATTATGTGTGTGTTATTTATGATCTTGCATGCTCTCCGTTGCTAGTAGATGCTCTGGCCAAGTAGATGCTTGTGACTCCAAGAGGGAGTATTTATGCTCGATAGTGGGTTCATGTCTTCATTTAATCTGGGGGAGTGACAGCAACCTCTAAGATTGTGAATGTACTGTTGCTACTAGGGATAAAACATTAGTGCTTTGTCTAAGGATAATTGTATTACTTAGATTACACACTTTGCCTAATGCAATAATCTGTTGCTTGCAACTTAATACTGAAAGGGGTGCGGACGCTAACCGGAAGGTGGATTGTTAGTCATAGATGCGGTTGGAACGGTCTATGTATATTGTTGTAATGCCCAAATGAATCTCATACTAGACATCATGACTATAGTATATGCATCATTATGCAGTTCTTATTTTGTCAATTGCCCATCTGTAATTTGTTTACCCGCTTGTATGCTATTATTTATTTATGGAGAGACACCACTAGTGAACTGTGGACCCCGATCCATTCTTTACATTGATAATACAACCTACTGCAAACTGTTACTTTCATTCTCTGCAAACAAAAATCATTTTCCACACCATACGTTTAACCCTTTGTTTACAGCAAGCCGGTGAGATTGACATCCTCAATGTTTCGTTGGGGCAAAGTAGTTTGATTGTGTTGTGTGTAGGTTCCACGTTCGTTGTTGACACCGGTAGTGTGCCCTGCCAAAGTCATCTTCAACAACCTTCGAAAGAGCATTCAACTCCTGCTGGTTTGATAACCTTGGTTTCATAACTGAGGGAAATTTGCTGCTGCACTACTTCACACCTTCCTCTTGGGGTTTCCCAACAACACCACCGCATCCATCTTCCTCATCAACTTCGCGGCCGTGTAGTGCATCAAGAATTTCTGGCGCCGTTGCCGGGGAGTTGGAGCACTTCTGCAAGGGGAGTCTCTCACTTCCAATCTCTTTACTTTGTTTTTTGTCTTGCTTAGTTTATTTTTATTATTGTCTTGTTTGCTTATTATTATTAAAAACACAAAAAATTAGTTACTTGCATTAAATTATTTATTTCGGTTTTGCTTTTAATTTGCTAAAATGAGTACTGTTGAGAATACTAAGTTGTGTGACTTCACTAGCACAAATAATAATGATTTCATATGCACTCCTATTGCTCCACCTGCTTCTAAAACATAATTCTTTGAAATCAAACCTGCTTTGCTAAATCTTGTTATGAAAGAGCAATTTTCTGGTGTTAGTACTGATGATGCTGCTGCCCATCTTAATAATTTTGTTGAACTTTGTGAAATGCAAAAGTATAAGGATATAGATGGTGATATTATTAAACTTAAATTATTTCCTTTCTCTTTGAGAGGAAGAGCTAAAGAATGGTTGTTTTCATTGCCTAGGAATAGTATTGATTCATGGACTAAATGCAAAGATGCTTTCATTAGAAAATAATATCCTCCTGCTAAGATTATTTCTGTAAAAAGTAGCATTATGAACTTTAAACAATTTGATAATGAACATGTTGCTCAAGCTTGGGAAAGAATGAAATCTTTGGTTAAAAATTGCCCTACCCATGGACTGACTGCTTGGATGATCATCCAAACCTTTTATGCAGGACTGAACTTTTCTTCAAGAAACTTATTGGATTCGGCTGCTGGAGGAACCTTTATGTCCATCACTTTGGGGGCTGCCAAAAAACTTCTTGATGATATGATGGTTAATTATTCTGAGTGGCATACTGAAAAGACTCCTCAAGGTAAGAAGGTAAATTCTGTTGAAGAAAACTCCTCTTTGAGTAAAAAGATTGATATTATTATGTCTATGCTTGTGAATGGTAAATCTCATGTTGATCCAAATAATGTTCCCTTAGCTTCTTTAGTTGCACAAGAAGAGCATGTTGATGTGAACTTCATTAAAAAAAATAATTTGAACAACAATGCCTATAGGAACTGTTGGGGGGATCATAACCCGGTAGGCCCACCGACATAGAAGACCAGCCGGCCTAGCAGGAAGCCTGGACCGGATCAAGCGTAAAGGAGATGGGTCGGGTTCCATGTAAGCCGGCGTGCGACGTGTGACTTGGCAAGCAAGCAAGGAAGGATCCCCAATACTTGGAGGATACGAAAGACTAGACGAGTTAGAGTAGAACTCCAGTAGTCTTACCATGTAAAGAACCAGGAGACCCGGATGTCTATATAAGCGGGCTCCTAGGGCATAGAAAGGGGAGGCAAAATAAGATAGACAAAATAGAGAGAGCCCCATGAGAGAGCTCCCACGCCGGAGTCATCTAAACCCGGCGATCGCCATTGGCGCACCATGTAACATATTATCATATCAGTGACTTATAGCAAGACGTAGGGATCCTGTCGGCCCAGTCAGGACCGGGGTACACACGGCCCACTCCCTACAGGCCTCGCCCGCGAGTAACTTCGGCAGAACGGCTGAGGACTAGGCTACCGCTTGGAGGGATCCTCAAGAGGCATCCCCTCTCGAGGCCTGAAGAGGACGCCAGGGCCTGAAGAGGACCCTGCGCTTCAAGAGACTCCCCAGGCACAGCCCGCCTGGAGAGGAGTCAGCAGAAAACCCCTCCACAGGCGACCCCGGCCCTGTGGAGACACTTCGCGGTTAAGCAAGCGCTGCAGGACGCACATGGCCCCTGCAGCAGCCGCAGGGTGACGCGAGCACCCCAGTTGCCATTCTGGTGATAAAGGAGTCAACAAAGCCGCGCCGCCTGCGGCAGGACAGCCAGAACTTTCCCCTTTGGTGATAAAGAGGCTGGACGGCACAACGCTCCAAGAAGATCGTCACCGTGGGCTCCACCACGGCCTCTGCTGCGCCAGCGAGCCGCCCTGCACCGCCTGCAACCTGTCGGCCACGGCGCGCTACTTTAGCACGGGTGGACCGCGTCCATGGACGGACGAGCTGCGGTGGACTCCCGCTCCTCCATGCGACTGGCGTGTGGGAGCCCACCAGCATGAGGACGGAGCCCGGGGCGCCTATAAAAGGAGCAGGAGCTCCCCCGTAGAAAGGGACCCCCGGATCGCCCAATCGCGCACCGGCACCCTGAACACATAGGATAGCCAACTGCTGGAGGAGGAAGACGACCATTGTGTCCCTCCCCAGGCACCAAGCTGCCTCAAGAGAGCCTTCGGCAAGCTCGTTATCCTGTAACCTTCACAGTGCAATACAGCCAAGCAGGAGTAGCGGTTTTACCTCCTCTCGAGGGCCGCGAACCTGGGTACGGGCTGGTGTCCATCTCTGGCGTGATTGTCCTCCTTCAGGCTCGGCGAGCATCGTCGTCGAGCCCCTCGAGGGTTGTTAGACCTCCGTGTTCAGTCCCCCCTTCGAACCTCTCTTCAGGGCGAGACTACCCCTGTTACGTGGGAGTCACTCCTCGACATTTGGCGCGCCAGGTAGGGGACTGAGGCGCGTCTTCGACCTCCAGCCTCCGCGCCATGATGGACACCCGCGCGACGCGCGCCAACCGGCGTACCTCTGAGAGAGCTCACACCGAGCCAGGCACTGCTCCCACCCGCGGCCGCCGTGGTCGCCCCCGCACGACCGAGCGCGCTGGCACCGGCCCGCGCGTGGAGGAGCCAGAGAGCGAGGGGCACCGCGGCGGAGACCAGCGCGACGATGAGGACCACTCTGGGCGCCGTGAGGACGCTGAGTCCTCGCACCCGTCCCGGCGCCAGAGCGTGTCCACGCAGGAGCACCACGAGCCCGCCCCGCACACAGCGCTGCTCATGGCCCAGGAGCTCCTCCGCTACCGGCCAAGTGCCGAGGCACACGACCAGTGGTTGGACCGCCTCCACCACCTCGTCGACATCGCAACCACGCGCCCTGCTCCGTCGCGCTCCATCGTGCCCTCCGGCCCTGCAGGGACGGCCGCGCCAGGTGCGCCTCCACCGCCACCAGGGCCACCTCCGGCCGCGGCACAGCGGGCTCCCTCCCATGCTTCCTCGCCGCACGACTGCCAAATCGTGCAGCGCACAGCGCCTGACGCGCGCGTGGGCATGGAGCGACGTCGGGACCTCCAGAACCGCCTCGTCGAGGAGCTCGGTCAGGCGGGGCAGCAAAACCGCAGGGCCCTCCAGGGAGGAACGGCCACCTACGCCTCTGGCTGCATGGCCTTCACGCGCGCCCTGCGTCGTGTGGTCTGGCCGCAGAAGTTCAGGCCAGCGCTCCCCAAGGGTTTCGACGGGTCCACCAACCCTCTCGAGTTCCTGCAGCTCTACACCACTTCCATCCAGGCTGCAGGGGGCGACGATAAGGTCATGGCCAACTGGTTCTCCCACGCCCTCAGGGACTCCGCGCTGTCCTGGCTACTCAACCTGCCTGAGGACTCCATCGACTCCTGGGAAGAGCTCTGCAGGCAGTTCGTCGCCAACTTCAAGGGCACGTACGAGCGCGCACTCACCCACAACGACTTGCGCGCTGTGGTGCAGAAGAAGGATGAGACACTTCGCAAGTACATCCAGCGCTTCAGCCAGGTGCGGAACAAGATTCCGAACATCCCCGACACCCAGGTGATCGCTGCCTTCCGCGAGGGCGTCACAAACCGCAGGATGCTCGAGAAGCTCGGCATCCACGACAAGCTCACCTCTGTGGTGAAGCTGTTCGATCTGGCGGACAAGTGCGCCAAGGCTGAAGAGGGACTCCTTTTCGTCAAGATGAGCGCACGGGGGGACGACCCTGGCGAGGGGTCCAAGAGCCACAAGAAGAAGGAAGAGCCTAAGCGCAAGGCCACCGCGGTCCTCGCGGCAGAGCCTGACGCGAAGGGCTCCCGCAGGGGCTCCCCCGAGCGCGGCGACAAAGAGGTGGACCACCGCCCGTTCTGCGTCTACCACAACAGGCGTGGGCACGCTACAGACGACTGCTTCGACCTCAAGAGGCTGAGCAGGGAACGCGAGCGAGGAGAAGGCAGTGGAAGCCGCGGCAGAGGTCGCGGCTACCGCAGAGACGGCAGGGGTAGGCGCGATGGCGGCTACCAGAAGCCGTCGGGCACTCAAGCCAACGCCGCCGAGAAGAACAACAACCTCCCTGACGAGGAAGATGGAGGCTACCAGGCCCCGAGAGGCGCCATGGCCTGCATCCTCGGCGGGGCTCAAGCGCCCAAGTCGAACAATCAGTTCAAGCAGTTCGCCCGCGAACTCAACGCTGCGCTCCCGAGCACCGAGACCTCCAGACCCCTCAAGTGGTCCCAGTACACCATCGCCTTCGACGCCAAGGACCACCCCAAGTCGACCAAGACTGTTGGAACCCTCCCCCTGGTCTGCTCCCCCACCATCAACAACATCACCGTCTCAAAGACGCTCATCGATGGGGGAGCAGGCCTGAACGTCATCTCTGTCGAGACCTTCGAGACGCTTCAAGTGCCCTACGAGTGGCTTATGCCCTCCAGGCCGTTCACGGGCGTCACCAGTGGCTCTATCGAGCCTCTGGGGCAGGTCCGCCTCGCGGTCACCTTTGGCACGCAGAAGAACTATCGCACGGAGCTGATCGACTTTGATGTCTCCCACATCGGCTTGCCGTACAATGCCATCCTCGGCTACCCCGCCCTCGCAAAGTTCATGGCCGTCACGCATCACGCCTACAACATGGTCAAGATCCCCGGCAGCGCTGGCACCATTGCCATCCATGGTCATATCCTGGACGCCACGCGCGCTGTCGAGAGCGCCTACAAGGCAGCCGCCATGGCTTTCCCGGCTGACGAGGACATGGAGCCTCTCGAGAGGCCAAAGAAGAAGAAGCAGGTGTTCTCTCAGGAGCAAGCCGCCACGAAGAAGGTGCCGCTGGACACCACCAGCTTGGGGGCTGAAGGCTCGGGGGCTAGCGTCACCATAGGCGCCGCCCTGCCTCCCAAATAGGAAAGCGCGCTCGTCGCCTTCCTTCGGGCAAACTCTGACATGTTCGCGTGGACTCCGTCAGATATGTCCGGTGTACCAAGGGAGGTGATCGAGCACCACTTAGCCGTGTGTCCAGACGCACGCCCCGTCAAGCAAAAAGCACGTAAGCAAGCCCCCGAGAAGCAAGCTTTCATCGTCAAGGAAGTAGAGAAACTCAAGGCGGCGAATGTCGTCCGCGAAGTCGCGCACCCCACTTGGCTCTCCAACGGCGTGGTTGTTCCTAAGCCCGCTGGAGGAGGCCGACTCTGCATCGACTACACAGATGTCAACAAGGCCTGCCCCAAGGACCCATACCCCATGCCAAGGATAGACCAGATCGTGGACTCCACCGCTGGCTGTGACCTCCTCTGTTTTCTGGATGCCTTCTCTGGGTATCACCAGATCAAGATGGCTAAAGAGGACGAGGAGAAGACGGCATTCCTCACCCCTTGTGGTGTGTACTGCTACACATGCATGCCCTTTGGCCTGAAGAACGCCGGAGCCACCTTCCAGAGGCTCATGAGGATAGCCTTGGGGGCTCAGATGGGCAGAAATGCTGAGGCCTATGTCGATGACATCGTGGTCAAGTCTCGAGAGGGGGACACCCTCTTGAGGGATCTCGAGGAAACCTTCGCCAGCCTGAGAAAGGTGAACATCAAGCTCAACCCCGCCAAGTGCGTCTTCGGGGTCCCTTCAGGCAAACTCCTCGGATTCCTCGTGTCCCACCGTGGCATAGAGGCAAATCCTGACAAGATCAAGGCTATAGAGCAAATGCAGCCTCCCCGCCGACTCAAGGATATGCAGCGCTTGGCGGGCTGCATGGCCAGCCTTGGCCGTTTTATCTCCAAATTCGGCGAGAGAGCCCTGCCATTTTTCAAGATCATGAAGAGATCGGGCACGTTCAAGTGGACCCTTGAGGCGGATAAAGCCTTCGAGGACTTAAAGAAGTATCTGGCTAGCCCTCCAGTCTTGGTGGCCCCCAGGGCAGGCGAGCACCTGAAGCTGTACCTCTCAGCCACCCCTCAGACCGCAAGCGCCGTCTTGGTGGTCGAGAGGGAAGAGCCTGTCCTCCCCAAGAGGAGCACTGCAACTCCAAGCCCAGAACCCCCCGACAAAGGCCCCGTCAAGGGAGCAGCCTCCACAGACCCACTGCCAGGCCCACCGCCTCAAGTCGAGTCTGCCCCTCTCACCCCTGTCGAAATGCCTCTACAGGCAGATCTCGACAAGGGCCCTGAGGAGCCTCCGCAGGGGGCTGGCGCTGCGCCACCTCAAGTAACCCTCGTCGAGCACCCCGTCTACTTCGTCAGCACAGTACTGCGGGACGCTCGCGAGCGGTATCCAATGCAGCAAAAGCTCCTCGTCGCGCTCCTCATCGCCTCCAGGAAGTTGAGACACTACTTCCAGGGCCACCCCATCACGGTGGTCACTGCTTTCCCCCTGGAGCAGATCCTGCGCAATCCCAACGCCACAGATCGTGTCGCGGGATGGAACATCGAGCTGCAGCCGTTCAACTTGCGCTTCGATACCACGAGGGTCATAAAAGGAAGAGCGTTGGCTGATTTCGTCGCCGAATGGACTGACCCAAGCCCCGAGGAGCCTCGAGAGGCAGAGGCCAAGCCCTCGGGAGACACGGCGCCCAGCCACTGGACCATGCACTTCGATGGAGCCTTCGCTTGCCGCAATGGCGGAGCAGGCGTCGTCCTAACCTCGCCCAAGGGTGACAAGCTATACTACGCTGTCCAGCTGTGCTTCACGATCGACAAGATCTCCAACAACATCGCCGAATACGAAGGCCTCCTCGCTGGCTTAAGGGCCGCCATCGCTCTAGGCGTCAAGCACCTACTCGTCAAGGGAGACTCGCAGCTGCTCGTCAACTTCTCCAACAAGAGCTACACACCAAAAGACGACCACATGGCCGCATACCTCGAAGAGGTCCGCAAGCTCGAGAAGAACTTCAGGGGCATGGAGCTCATGCACATCCCAAGGAAAGAAAACCAAGAGGCTGACGACATCGCAAAGCGAGCCTCGCGAAGGCAACCCCAGCTTGCCGGCGTCTTTGAAGAGAGGCTCGCCAAGGCATCCATCAAACAGCCTCGAGAGGCCACAGCCGCAGGCGCAGACGAAGCGCTCCCACCACCTCCTGAGTCTGGGGCGCCTGATTGCGGTCCCAGCACAGGGGAGCGTCTGCTGCTGACGGCAACCCACCAGGCCTCAGGCTGGATTGACGAGCTCAAGGACTACTTGGTGAAAGGAATCCTCCCTGAAGAAGATGCTGACGCAGAGCGAGTCGCTCGCCAAGCAAAATCATACTGCATCCTCGAGGAGAACCTCTACCGCACGCGCCCAAATGGTATCGCCCTCAAATGCGTCCCTCCTGAGGAAGGCCGAGAGCTGATTAAGGACATCCACAGCGGGGAGTGCGGCCACCACTCATGTGCGCGCACCCTCGCAGGCAAGGTCTTCAGGAGCGGCTTCTACTGGCCTCAAGTGCTTCAAGATGCGGTCGCCATTGTGCAAACCTGCGACGCCTGCCAATTCCACGCCAAGCAAATTCATCAGCCGGCACTGGAGCTCCAAACCATCCCGCTCTCCTGGCCATTTGCGGTCTGGGGGCTGGATATCTTGGGCCCCTTCCCAAGGTCGCAGGGCGGCTACCGTTTCCTCTTCGTGGCCATCGACAAGTTCACCAAATGGACCGAAGTTGAGCCAGTGCGCACCATACCAGCGGGGGCCGCGGTGAAATTCATCAGAAGCTTGGTCTGCCGCTTCGGCGTGCCCAACCGCATCATCACCGACAACGGCTCGCAATTCACCAGTGGTGTCTTCCGAGCCTACTGCGACAAGCTTGGCATCAAGGTCTGCTTCGCCTCGGTAGCTCACCCACGCAGCAACGGTCAAGCCGAGCGAGCAAACGCAGAAGTCCTCAAGGGCCTCAAGACCAGGAGCTTCAACATCCTCAAGGGCCACGGCAAGGGCTGGATCGACGAGCTCCCCTCCGTGCTCTGGTCCATACGCACAACTTCCTCAAGGCCTACAGGCGAAACGCCATTCGCCCTGGTCTACGGAGCTGAGGCAGTCCTTCCTGCGGAAATCAAGCATGGATCGCCACGGGTCCTTGCCTTCAACGAGGACACCCAAGAGGGCCTCCACAACGACGACCTGCTGTTCCTCGAGGGACTGCGCCGTCAGGCCGCCCTCAGGGCGGCGGGGTACCAGCAAGACTTGCGACGCTACCACAGCCGCCATGTGCGCTCACGCACCCTTGAGGCGGGCGACCTCGTCCTCAGGCGAATCCTCTCCAGGGAAGGTCTCCACAAGCTCTCGCCGATGTGGGAAGGCCCCTACAGGGTCTCCCACGTCGCCAGGCCTGGCGCAGTACGCCTCGAGACCGAAGACGGCATCCCCGTCAAGAACCCGTGGAACATCGCGCATCTGCGCAAGTTCTACCCGTGATCACAGTCACGCCAGGCATTTTTTGTCTCTAGAGGGAAGCCCATGGCTTCACCTCCAAGCTTCTCAAAGCTTCTCCTGAGGCCCAGCCCTCCGAGCTCTCCTGCAAATGAGCCCTCGCAGGCCGCAGTGAACCTCTGCCACTAATGGGTGGTCCCCATGCCTCGACATGGAAGGAACGTTAGCTTGGCAAACCCAAGTGTAATGAACCGATTTTTCGTTCCAAGTGAACTTTGCGCTCAGGCGCCATTTTTCGTTCCTAAGTGAACTATGCGCTACGGCGCCGCTATGTTATATTTTGGTGATGAGTTTATTTCAGCATTATTTTCCTTATTGAAAATGGGCGCTTATATCTCTCCACATGCGCACCTCGCGAGCGGGGGCTGAGTACGGTGCCAGTGCCTCAAATGACACACCAGCAGCACTGCAAAACCCAAGGATCCGAGCTCTGGCTAGAGGGCAGGCCCTCACAAACACGCCATCTCTTCAAAGGACCTTGGTACTCTCTCTCCTCGCAAGGAACGCCTGAGGAGGCCTATAAGCTCGCATTAGTCCATGGTAAAGTGAACAAGCGTTTGGTCCTGCCTCTCTAACATCTATAGGGAACAAGCGTCTCTACAAGCCTGAGGAGGCAGCAGGGCAAAACCCTTGAAGAGGACCTCCCCGGCAAGCTAAAAAGCCTCTACAGGGCAAAAGCCTCGAGAAGCTAAGTCCCGCTTCTGCAACTCGAGAGCCTTTTCTCTCCAAACGAACGTTTGTCCCTCGAGCGATTTCGTTCTCCCTTACGCTTCATGGACTACTCGCACGTCAAGGGGGAGCACTTGGGCATCGCGACTCAGGGCTCTTACCTCTCCAAGCCTTAAACTCCCCCCGGCCTTGCTGAGTCATTGCTCTAGCATACCGTAGCGGCGGAGTCATAGTGCGAAGAGACGGGTCCTAACGACGCAGAGAAAACATAGACATGAAAGTAAAGCAGAGAAGGCCTCTCGAGGGGCAAACAAGCTAGCATAAATGAACTTAACGAGGTATATTACAGGCCCAAAACATGCAAAGTCTGAATATAAGAAATTGTCTCAGATACAAGCGCTCAAAGGCGCGACAAGCAAGGCTCAGGCGGAGTCCACGCCAGCACGCTCCTCTTCAGCGCCTTCCTCCTCGGCAGGGGTGGCCTCCTCCTCGCTGTCCTCCACAGCCACCTCCGCACGCTTGAAGCGGTTGCAGAAGGCCTCCACTTGCTCGCGGAGGGCGTTGGAGACATGCAGGACCTCTCCGGCCGGGCGCGCCTCGGTCACCGTGGAAAGGTCGAAGCTGGACGTAAGGAGCTTGAGGTTGGTGAAGATGCGGTCGACCACCACCTCCAGAAGCTGGCGGCTCTCGAGCTCTATCACCTCGCGGAGGTCGCCGGCGGGGCCCTCGAGGGCCGTGAAGAGCTGGTCGAAGTAGACCAGGTACATCGCAGCATCACCGCGACCGCGAGCCTCGGTAAGCGGCGCTTCTGCGCCGAGCTGGGCCGCGAGCTCGTTGCCTCTCGCTACCAGCGCCTGGAACATGCGGTCCCGCTGCTTCGCGAGTACGAGAGCCGCCTGCGCGGTGTCCACGGCCTCCGTCACCTGCTTGGCTGCAGAGCCCGCCTGCCCCTCCACGTCCTTGACGAGGGCGTCCAGCTCCAGAGCAGCAGCCCGGCGGCCCTCCTCAGCCTGGCGGTAGGCATCCTTGGCGCGTTGGAGGCGGACCTCAAGCTTGGAGTTGGCCTTCTCAAGCTCCGCGATCCGCTTGGCGTCAGCAGTGTGCTTGGCCTTGAAGCGGTCCTCTTGCTTCTTGGCCTTGTCGCGGAACTCCTGGGAGATGGTCCGCCTGAAGTCTTTCTCGCGCTCCGCGAGGGCAGCCTCCGCCTCCTTTTTCTTCTCAGCGAACCGCAGCTGGAAGCGCTCCAGGGTTTGCCTCTGGGCGGTGACATTATCGTCGTGCCGCTGGAGCGCTTGGGCCAGGTCCCCCTCACGCGCCTCGAGCTCTACCCGCTTGGTGGCCAGCTCACCCTCCGCCTGGAGCCGCTGCTCGTCGCGCTGCTCCACGTCTTTCTCCCTGAAGGCCAGCTGCCGCTCACGCTCGGCTAAGCTCTTGCGGTCCTCCTCCAGGGTCTCCTGCGCGGCCCGGTGGGCGGAGAGGAGCTGGGACTCCAGCTGGGAGACCTCGCGGCGCTTCTGCTCCAGCGAGCCCTCCATAGCCGCGCGCTCAGCCTTCACCTTCGCGAGGAGATCGGCGACCGCATCGCGCGCGTCCTGGAGGGGGGCAAGGAGCTCGTCTGCGTCGCGGACGGCTCCCTCTCGGACCTCCTTGGCAAAGCGAATGGCCTCCTCGCGGGCGGCCTGGAGCGCCTGATCCTCCTGGCGCCGGGCCTCAACCGCGGCATGGAAGCGCCTCCAGGCCTCCGCGAGCTCGTCGCGTTGCTGAGCAAGTTGGGCGTCCTCAAAGGCGAGCTGCGCCTCCAGGCCCTCCAGGGACTCCCTCACCACGCGGAAGGCCACCGCGCGGTGTCCCTTGCTCCAGTCCCAGCCGCTCAGGACCAGGCCGCGTTGCGAGGAGGGCCCGGCCCCGGCGTCGAACCTTGAGGATGAGGCCTCTGGGCGTGCCTGGGGGCTAGGCTGCTCCCGGTCCTCCGCCGCACCCAGGATGGTCTCGCCGCCCTCGTCGCCTGGTCGCGTCGCCTCTTGCGCCTCGCCCCCCGCTGCGGGGCGTGGCGGAGAAGGGGGAGCTCCCCCTGCAGAGGCGCCCGCGCTTGGTGGGCCCTGGTCTGCCTCGGCCTCTGGTTGCGCGGGAGGCGTAGCCGTGCGAGGTGGGGTGGTCTCGCGTGCCGGAATCGGCTCACGCGGCGGCGTAGCCGCGCGAGGCGGTGCAGGAGCTCGAGGAGGGGTGGCCGACCGCTCTTCCTGCACCTCCACCACTAAGGGCACGGGGGGCGGTGCAGCGGCCTCCGCCTGAGGCGCTGCTGCCTCCGCCAGAAGCTCAGTTGCCTCCGCCTGAGGCGCCTCTTCGGCTGGGCCTGCCGTGGCCGTCTTCCCAGGCCTCGCGGCCTCCCCAGCCGCGGCCTCTGCCGCGGCTCCCTTCACCTCCGCTGCCTTGCGAAGCCTACGGCGTTTCGCAGGCACTAGGTCGCTGAAAGAACCGGGGGGCGAGTGTCAGAAATATGAGAAGAAGAGTGCAATAATCAAGCGTTTAGTAATTAAAGGAACTTACCCGGACCGCTTGGCACCGGTGTCAACCCACGCCAAGCCTGGCGAGCGCCAGGAGGGCTTGGGCCTGGCGTCTGGCCTCTCCAGAGGCGCCTCGGCTTTCCTCTTAGAAGGGACGTCCGAGGGCCTCGCTCCAGGCCTGTCGCAGGCCGCCTTGGACCGGGGCTCGCGACGCCCCAGCAAGGACTCCTCGTCAGAGGCCTCCCCTGCAGACTCCTCCTCCTCCGCGCGACGCGTGGGCGCCCCCGCGAAGGCGCCTTCGTCGTCACCCGACGAGATGTCGCAAATCTCGCCCACGTGGGGCCTGGCCCTCGAAGAGGCCTCCTCGCCCGCCGCGTCCTCCTCCTCGCCAGCCGCGGCTTCCTCCTCGCCTTGTCCGGCTCCTGAGGCGGAGGGCGTCTCTGCCTCCTCCGCATCATGCACCACAGGCACGGGCACCACCTTCCGCGCCGGGCCTACCGGAGTGTACGGAGGAACCCCCTCCAGAACGGCCAAACGCTCGGTCATGTTGTACTGGTGCAGAGGCCTGAGGGAGATCGGGAGTTCCTCCATGGCGGGCACCGCAGGGTTGATGAAGAGCGCGGACAGGACGTTGTCGACGGCGTCCTTGTCGTTGTCCTCACGATGGAGCCGCATCTTGTCATTGGGGCCGGAATACATCCACATCGGCATCGCGTGCGCCTGGAGTGGGGCGAGGCGGCGCGTCACGAAGTCCGCCACGACGATTTGCCCCGTGAGGCCTTCCTCCCGGAGGTAGCTCAGGCGGCCCGACAGCATCACGTTCTGCGCGCCGCAGAAGGTGGCCTTGCCCCAGTGCGAGTTCTTCACGGGCGGCGCGTCAGGGACCTCAAGGAAGGCGCTTGGCTGCTCCACGCCAACAAAGAACCACCGCTGGCGGAAGTCGTCCACCTTCTTCGTCACGGAGGTGATGGCCTTGCCCTCGCTCCACGACATGGGGATGTAGACGCTCCCCATGCCGTCCACGATGCGGAAGGAGACGCATCCTGAGCGCTCGTTCTTCGCCGTGCTCCGGAGCGCGTAGAAGCACCGGAAGAGCTCCACCGTGGGCTCCACGCCTAGGTACGCCTCGCAGAGGTAGGCGAAGACGGCGAGGATCAGCACCGAGTTGGGGTGGAGGTGCAGCAGTTGGATTTGGTAGAAGGCCAGCACCGCCTCCAGGAACGGGGAGAAGGGCGGCACCAGGCCCGCCGAGACGCAGTGCTGGAAGACGGGGAAAAACCCTCGCGGGCGTTTCCCGTGCGCCGCAGGCTTGAGTGCGGTGGCGCCGTGCTCGTTGGTCCGGTCCGCCACCAGGAAGCGGACCTTCTCGAGCGCCTTGTCGTTGACGCGCACGCCCAGCAGTGCCGCGCCGTGCGCGGCCTCAGCGGGCGCTGCTTGCGATGAAGACCCCGCGGCCGCCTTGCCCTTGTTCTTCGGCGGAGTCATCGTCGGAGGGAAGAAGGGAGCGGCGCGAGGGGAAGTTGGAGGAATCGGAGAAAAGGGCGCCGGATTGCAGGAGCGGAGGGCTCTGTGCGGTTGGCGTCTGCGAGAAGGAGTGGGAGTAGTAACGGCTCCCTGCTCCGGCGTCGGGGTTTTTATGTCTCGTCAAGGAGCAGTTACCGGGGCGTGGTGGGACCCCCCACGACGCACGTCCCATATCGTGCGCAACCGTTGCTCGCCGGCGTGACGCGTGGCTCGGCCCGGCCTGCAGATGTTGCCCCACGACGCTTCGCCTAGACCCAACGGGCCTCGTCGTGCCCATCGTGGGCCTGGGGGCTACTGTCGGCCCAGTCAGGACCGGGGTACACACGGCCCACTCCCTACAGGCCTCGCCCGCGAGTAACTTCGGCAGAACGGCTGAGGACTAGGCTACCGCTTGGAGGGATCCTCAAGAGGCATCCCCTCTCGAGGCCTGAAGAGGACGCCAGGGCCTGAAGAGGACCCTGCGCTTCAAGAGACTCCCCAGGCACAGCCCGCCTGGAGAGGAGTCAGCAGAAAACCCCTCCACAGGCGACCCCGGCCCTGTGGAGACACTTCGCGGTTAAGCAAGCGCTGCAGGACGCACATGGCCCCTGCAGCAGCCGCAGGGTGACGCGAGCACCCCAGTTGCCATTCTGGTGATAAAGGAGTCAACAAAGCCGCGCCGCCTGCGGCAGGACAGCCAGAACTTTCCCCTTTGGTGATAAAGAGGCTGGACGGCACAACGCTCCAAGAAGATCGTCACCGTGGGCTCCACCACGGCCTCTGCTGCGCCAGCGAGCCGCCCTGCACCGCCTGCAACCTGTCGGCCACGGCGCGCTACTTTAGCACGGGTGGACCGCGTCCATGGACGGACGAGCTGCGGTGGACTCCCGCTCCTCCATGCGACTGGCGTGTGGGAGCCCACCAGCACGAGGACGGAGCCCGGGGCGCCTATAAAAGGAGCAGGAGCTCCCCCGTAGAAAGGGACCCCCGGATCGCCCAATCGCGCACCGGCACCCTGAACACATAGGATAGCCAACTGCTGGAGGAGGAAGACGACCATTGTGTCCCTCCCCAGGCACCAAGCTGCCTCAAGAGAGCCTTCGGCAAGCTCGTTATCCTGTAACCTTCACAGTGCAATACAGCCAAGCAGGAGTAGCGGTTTTACCTCCTCTCGAGGGCCGCGAACCTGGGTACGGGCTGGTGTCCATCTCTGGCGTGATTGTCCTCCTTCAGGCTCGGCGAGCATCGTCGTCGAGCCCCTCGAGGGTTGTTAGACCTCCGTGTTCAGTCCCCCCTTCGAACCTCTCTTCAGGGCGAGACTACCCCTGTTACGTGGGAGTCACTCCTCGACAGATCCTCCACCGAGGGGACCCGAACTTGGGTAACAAACATCTTTCCCCGTAGAGCTAGACAATCTCCTGAACACCAGAGTCGCCTTGCCCCTCATATCAAAGTTTCCACCCGGAAACATCTGTCGTGACAATCCCACGACAGTTGGCGCCCACCGTGGGGCATACGGCCAAGTGTGTCCTCATGAAGGAGAAGCTCAGCGAGAGGCGGATGACTTCAAGATCAGCAACGTGAGATATGAGAGTCAGTTTTGAAGAGCCAGTCATATAGAAGAAGCCGGCCAGGGAGAAGTCGGATCTAAAAGCCGGTAGCAGCAAGATGATCTGTGCAATCGGGCACCAAGCCAGTTTAAGTCGAAGAGCTATTTTTGATCGGATGGAATTACCTACTCATGACGGGTTAACATGCATGCATCAAAGAAAGCAAGGGACAAAGACTGTTCCGGGACCCTAATCTTGGAGATCGTGCCATTATGATTTTTCAATCGTAAACTAGTACGAGGCTAGGCAACAGGACACCATACACTCAGATACGTGGGTCGAAGGGCTGACCATGGAGAAACCAAGATCTGCTATTTGTCAGGGATCGTTGGAGAAAATACCGAAGACGTAGAAAAATTGGGGCAGCTAGATTGTTTCCTTGTTCCATGGACATGATGTACGAAAGCTGAGAGAAGAGATACCTATTCAAATCCGGATAGCGAGTCGCACAAACATCAAGCTGGACGCGGCAGAGAGCCATCCGGTTTGCTCTTGCTTGTATACGTATTGGAACAGGAGGAAAGTAAAAACGAATCAAGTCGTGTACGGAGAAGGAAAAGTTTAAACCAAGCGCAGCTAGCACTCCCGAGTATCAAATTACGTCCATGTGCAGGACAGGCAGCCCGGGTTCCAAAGAGCAAAGAAGGAAAGAAAAAGAGATCTAGATTATAGAAAGAAATAAACTGACGGGAGAGTTGCCATGCATACAAAGTGTTACTCACGAACATCGGTTCATATTTTTTTTGGAAAGAGATTTTTGGAAAGAGATATTGAGAAGTAAAAGAGTATCGGATTAATTCCACCTATATATGACCCGGCGGTACACCAGCTTCCAGAAGACCAAAGGTATGCACGACTCGGCCAGCCGCACACATCGATCGATAAGCCGGCTGGGCCGGCATTGCAAAATATTGTGATCATCAAAGAGCCTGTGGCGCGTCCGGATTCAACGACCGCGACCCGACTGCGAGCGGACGGTTTTGATTTGGCCGCACAACTACACAACATCAACAAACGTCAGCAACATTCAGACAGCTAAGTCAAGTTTATGGTTAATCTTTTATTCAGTCATAAAGTCGGCACATTTTTTGCTGTGTTGAAGACATGGATCCTACAGCTTAAAAGACGCGTGTGATGACGTTCGGGTTGCAAACACCGAACCCCACACGTGAAACATATTTGAGTACGATCCGTGAAACATCTCTCAGCCTTTACATTGCTTAGCGAGACCCATGAGTGCTTTGCAAGCACTGTAGAGTATTTATACGATCAATGGATTTATCAAAGTTGGGCTATCGAATTCCCGCAAATGGATTTTTCAAAGTCGGGCTATCGAATTCCCGCAAATGGATTTTTCAAAGTCGGCCTATCGAATTTCCGCAAATGGATTTTTCAAAGTCGGGGCTATCGAATTCCCGCAAATGGATGGATTTCTTAATAAAAAGGTCGCTATTAAAGCGCCATCATCGTGCTCCGGCTCTACCGCCGTCGCCAATCGCCGAATTCCGGCTTATACATTATCAGCGCCAGGAGTGCTTCATAGCCAAATATTAGCTTCGCCCAAGAGTGTTACGCAACTTCGGTTAGCGTGCCCGAGAGTGCTTCGCAATATGGCAAATTTGAGGTCTTGGGGGCTGATCGCTTAAATAGCGCAGTTACAAACTCAAGACCCGGCAAAAAAGCCACATTGGTCATGGGGGCTGATTACTTAAAAGAAAGGTATAGCTACAATCTCATGATCCGGCAAGTATCAGAGCCACTGTATTCTTGGTTTCCTAGCTTAAGCTCGCTGTGACTCGCGCTTGTATGGCCTGATTGCTCACCTGTAAATTCAATCAGCCTGATACCCATTGGGACTTGTCTGACCCTGTTTTTATCAGAGAAGAGGCGACAGGAAAAATCCATGCGAAAGCCGGCTTATAGTTCAAGGAAACCAAAAGGGTCATCTAAACCAAAGGATTTGCAGAACGACAGATAACGTTCACTAAAAAAGCAAATTCTCAAGGTGTACGTACACCATCAGAGTATGAAACTTAGAGAGCTCCGAGTAGCTGCAGGCAGCAGACCCGGCGCTTGGGGGCTACTCATCAGAAAAGTCAGTTATGCTCAAATTATTATAAGTCCCAGGTTGCCGCAGGCTAGAACCCGGCACTTGGGGACTACCCAGTTTGAAGCTATCAGTTCTCAAGGAAGACCCGGAACACTGCAAGCAGTAGATCCGGCTCTTGGGGGCTACTCAGTTCGAAGATTTCTGGGTATTATAAATTCAAAGGCCTACAAGAAGACCCGGAACGCAGCAAGCTGCAGTTCCGGCTCTTGGGGGCTACTCAGTTTGAAGCTCAAAAGCTATTAAGTAAGAAATTTGAAGTCCCAGGTTGCTGCGAGCAACAACCCGGCACTTGGGGGACTAGAGTCGGGAAGTAATATTCTCCGAGTTGAAGCATAAAAATCAAATCCGGATCATAAAAAACTGGAGCATCCTTCAGCATAGCCTCCGTCTGAACAGGCTTAATAAAGTCCGGGTCAGATGAAACCCGGGTTGAAGAAAAAAGATTATACGAGCTGGGACGCCCAGAAGAGTCGGCTCAATGATTTAACAGTGTAACCCGGACTTTTAGTCCAAAGTATTTATCTTATTTCAGGAAATTAACCCGGATGATTGAGCCGACGGCTCCAACCGGAACATGATGATCAAGATCAAGGTCACGAAGGAGAGGAAACCAAGCTCATATCCAAAGTCCTAGAGATGAAAGTCGCAAAGTGATGGCCGGGTTATGAACAAGCCGCCAGCAAGAGCCGGCCAAGTTTTTTCAGATGATAACCCGGACAAAAGAAGTGACGGCTTCCCCAAGATTATGCCCAAGAGTGCAAGGCGAATCAAGTCAATTCTGATGTCCAAGTTATCCTGGGGGCTACTGTTGGGGGGATCATAACCCGGTAGGCCCACCGACATAGAAGACCAGCCGGCCTGGCAGGAAGCCTGGGCCGGATCAAGCGTAAAGGAGATGGGTCGGGTTCCATGTAACCCGGCGTGCGACGTGTGACTTGGCAAGCAAGCAAGGAAGGATCCCCAAGACTTGGAGGATACGAAAGACTAGACGAGTTAGAGTAGAACTCCAGTAGTCTTACCATGTAAAGAACCAGGAGACCCGGATGTCTATATAAGCGGGCTCCTAGGGCATAGAAAGGGGAGGCAAAATAAGATAGAAAAAATAGAGAGAGCCCCATGAGAGAGCTCCCACGCCGGAGTCATCTAAACCCGGCGATCGCCATTGGCGCACCATGTAACATATTATCATATCAGTGACTTATAGCAAGACATAGGGATCCTCCACCGAGGGGACCCGAACTTGGCTAACAAACATCTTTCCCCGTAGAGCTAGACAATCTCCTGAACACCAGAGTCGCCTTGCCCCTCATATCAAAGTTTCCACCCGGAAACATCTGTCGTGACAATCCCACGACAGGAACAATTATGGTAATAATAACTACAAGCCCTATCCTTCTAATAATGGTAATGGTTAGGTTAATTCTTATGGTAATTCTTATAGCAATAATATAAATGCCTCCTCTGAACTTGAAACCATTTTTAAGGATTTTATCACTACACAAACTGCCTTTAATAAAACTGTTGAGGAAGAACTTGGGAAAATTGATATTCTTGCCTCTAAATTTGATAGTCTTGCTCTTGATGTTGATCTTTTAAAATCTAAAGTTATGCCTAAGGATACTAAAGAGAGTAATACATTTGCTAAAATTAATGCCATTCAAGTAAGAATTGATGATAATGTTAGAATGATGGCTGAGTTGCACGCTAGATGGGAAAGAGAGAAAGAATTAGCTAAGGATGATAATATTGTTAGAGTTTGTACTATTACTACTACTGAAAATAATGTTAGTTCACATGCTAGTAAACCTCCTACTATTAATGGTAACATAGTTGGTGTTGGCAATGTTTCCTCTACTCCTTCAAAACGTTTAAAAATGCCTAAAACCCCTGAAACTAAGCAAGGTTGTTTGAAGCAAACACAAGATGACAACTGGCACAACGAGACTTACATAAAAACATATTGCAAGCATTATAAGACTCTACATTGTCTTCCTTGTTGTTCAAACATTTTTACTAGAAAATATATAGACCTTAGAGATACCAAACATGCAAACCAAATTTCAACAAGCTCTACGGTAGTTCTTCACTAATAGGTTTTTAACTACATGATGCAAGAGCTTAAACATTATCTACTTGAGAGTTCAAAACAATTGCCAAGCACCACAACATACAAGACAATGATCTATAAGAATATGTATGTCTTTTCATTATACCATCTACCACATGTAGCATTTTCTGTTTCCAACCAAACACCAATCAACTTATTTAAACATAAACTCTCCAAGTATTTAACAATGAGACAAGAGAGTATTTCATAACTGCTGCGGCTTTCAGCTTTCGCCATAAACATAAAACAATAAGTGATGCGGCTTTTCAGCTTTCGCCATAAACATAAAAGATTAGGGCTGAGGCTTTCAGCTTTCGCCATAAACAGAAAAGAATGCTATGATCCAATTTATTCAGAAAATGGAAATAAAAAAGCAAAAATAAAAGCAAACAGACGCTCCAAGTAAAGCACATAAGATGTGAAAGAATTAAAATATAGTTTCACTAGAGATGACCTCATAGTTTGTTGATGAAGAAGGAGATGCCTTGGGCATCCCCAAGCTTAGACGCTTGAGTCTTCTTGAAATATGCTTGGGTGACCCACAGGGGCATCCCCAAGCTTAGGCTTTTCACTCTTCTTGATCACATCATATCATCCTCTCTCTTGATCCTTGAAAACTTCATTCACACCAAACTCAAAGTAATCTTCATTAGAGGGTTAGTGCATAATAAAAAAATTCTCATATTCTACATGGACACAATCATCACCAATGTTACTGGACATTAGCTACAACCACTGGTATTTTGTGGAGCAAAAAAATCCACTCAAAACAGCAAAAGAGGCAATGTAAAATAAATGGCAGAATCTATCAAAAACAGAACAGTCCGTGAAGACGAATTTTTTCGAGGCACTTAACTTGCTCAGATAAAAAAACTTAAAACTAATGAAAAATATCTGAGGATCACGCACAAAAAATCTCAGGTCATTTTGATTTTTCTGGAAATGCTTACGAATTAAATGGTGGACAACAGAAAATCTGTTCCTGTGCAGAAATCCAAATCTTGCATCAACTTCCTACTAGAGGCTTTACTTGACACAACAATGCGATAAAATAAAGATACAAAGGAGTTATTACAGAGGTAAGCATGCTCCTTGACTCAAATAAAATAAAAATAACAGAAATAAAATATTGGGTTGTCTCCCATAAGCGCTTTTCTTTAACGCCTTTCAGCTAGGCACAGAAAGTAAAACTCAAGTGTTTCCAAGAGAAGAAGCATCAACAGAATAATTTGTTCGAATAATAGAATTAAAAGGTAGCTTAATTCTTTTTCTAGGGAATTGTTCCATACCTTTCTTGAGTGGGAATTGGTATCTAATATTTCCTTCTTTCATATCAATAATAGCACCCACAGTTCTAAGAAAAGGTCTTCCCAAAACAATAGGACAATATGCATTGCATTCAATATCCAAAACCATAAAATCAACGGGGACAAGGTTATTGTTAACCATAATAAGAACATCATCAAATCTCCCCAAAGGTTTCTTCATAGCATTATCAACAAGAAAAACATCCAAATAACAATGTTCCAAAGGTGGCAAATCAAACATATCATAACGTTTCTTAGGCATAACAGAGATACTTGTACCAAGGTCACATAAAGCATTACAATCAAATTCATTCACTTTTATTTTAATGATAGGATCCCAACTATCTTCTAACTTCCTAGGGATAGAAGCTTCAATTTTTAATTTCTCTTCCCTAACTTTAATGAGAGCATTTGTAATATGTATTGTAAAGGCCATATTTATAGTGCTAGCATTAGGACTTGTAGCTAACTTTTGCAAGAACTTAATAACTTCAGAGATATTTCAATCATCAAAATCAAATTTATTATTATCAAAAGAAATGGGACCATTGTCTCCTATGTTCTTAAAAATTTCAGCACTTTTATCAAGAACAGTTTCAGTGGTTTTAGGCAATTTTAAACGTTTTAAAGAAGTAGAGGAAACATTTCCAACACCAATTATGTGACCATTAATAGTAGGAGGTTTACTAGCATGTGAAGTAACACTATTTTCAGTAGTAGTAATAGTGCAAACTCTAGCTATATTATTCTTTCTAGCTAGTTCATCTTCTCCTTCCCATCTAGCATGCAACTCAGCCAACATCCTAATATTGTTATCAATTTTAACTTGGATAGTGTCGTGGGATTGTCACGACAGATGTTTCCGGGTGGAAACTTGAGTGTTGGGACACAGCGACTTCTGACATCGGGAGCTTGTCTAGCGAGGCGTGGGGAAACAAGGGTTTACCCAGGTTCGGCCCCTCTTCTTGAGGTAAAGACCTACTCCTGCTTTGCTTTATTGATATCGGGTTTCGAGGACTCGGCGCCTTAGCTTCCGGGTCTCGATTACAATCTATGGTACTAGGTATTGCTCTGTCTTTCGACTTATCTCTCTAGGGACCAGGAGACCCCCTTATATAGGCGGGGAGTCTTGCTGGAGGTACAAGCGGGGATCCGGGTTACAATCGTACCCGGACTCTATTCTAAACCTTCTAAGTCTTCGCCTTCCTTATCAGGACTCCGTCTTGTACTTGGTCTCCAGCCCTCTGGATCCTTCTTGTCTTGCTGACCAAGGCACACGTCGCACTCCGGCTTACGTGGGACCCAGCCCATCTCTTTATGCTTGATCCGGCCCAAGTCTCTACCGGGCCGGCTTATCTTCTAGGTCAGTGGGCCAACCGGTTTATGATCCCCCCAACAGTAGCCCCCAGGATAACTTGGACACCAGAATTGACTTGCTTCGACTTTGCACTCTTGGGCACATTCTTGGGGAAGCCGTTAGTTCTTTTGTCCGGGTTATCATCTGAAAAAGAATAAACAACTTATTAAACAAGCAGGCTCTCGGGTATCAGTTTGGCCGAATCTTGCTGGCGGCCCGTTCATAACCCGGCCATCACTTGCAGACTTCCCTTTCTTTAAGATTTTGACTCTTTCTTTTCTTTCTTTAATCTTTTTCTCCGCCGTCGGTCAACCTTCCTGGTCAACGGCATATTTAATGCATATCCCCTCGCGGGAATCGAGGAGACAATAACCACCTCGGGGAAGCTAAGATTCTGTCAGGCATATCTCCTACAGAACAGATCTTGTCCCTTGAAATGATGATTATCTCTTTATCTTTCCTTGTTTACCCCTAGTTCAAACCCTAGAGTCCTATAAATAGGGTACCGGGGTGAAAATGATTCACTTTCCCCCGCACTCTCCACTTCGTCTTCCTCCTCGAGCTGGTCGCCGTCCGTTCATCTACCCGAGCTCAAGAATTTCCTGAACAGCTCGCCGGCTGGATCCGCACGAAGAACAGCTCCGCGCACCTCGTCCTCACGCATCAACCTGTCCTTCTCCTTCCCTCTTTGATCGGTAAGTACCTCTATCCCTTTCGCATTTCCAATCTTAGAACTTTCCCTCGGATGAGATCGTGTTCATCATGTTTCTTCTTTCTTCTAGATTTTCCGAAACTCCTTAGATCTGTTTTGAGGCGTACTGTCCACCTTTCTCACTGTTTTTTCCGAACAATCTCGTGAATAATCTTCGTGTTCTTCTTCGGATAGCTCATCCGCACTCCTCGCGTTCTGTCAATCTTTTTGCTGTCTTCGTTCTGCAAATCTCATCATTTCTTCATCTCGGCAACTCTACGATGAACTGGGCGGCGCTCTTTATTTCTCCTTTTCCTTTTCAATTCTCTGTGTTCTTCTAGATCTGTTTCTAAATCTCTCTTTGCTATTTCTCTGTTTTTGTAGATCTCTTGAGCTTCCATCCTCAGTAATGGGGTTAAAGGCGGCAGCTCTTCGCGTCCCTAAGAAGACGAAGAAATCAGATGGCCCCGGCTCATCCACAGCGGTTGTCGCTGAGAAGGCCAAGCGTAAAATAGCTTGCAACTGGTGCAAGTCCAACATCCGAGAAAGCCGACTGGAAGAGCTTGAAGATCTCGGCCTTCTCCAGGCCAAATCTGAGATCTCCTGGCGAGCTCCAGATGAAGACGAAACTCAACCTCAGCCTGATCAAGGCGAGGTTATCATTTTTGCCAATCATGTCACCCGAGGGTTTCGTCCTCCGGGTTCTCTCTTCTTCCGCCAGGTCCTGGAATAGTTCAAGATCCGGCCCCAAGACATCGCGCCAAACTCGGTGCTTAACATTTCTCACTTTGTGGTTCTATGCGAGGCTTATCTCGGCATAGAACCTAGTCTTCCTCTTTTCCTTGAATTCTTTTATTGCAAACCTCAACGGGAGAACAGCGACGACCCCTTAGTCGTCTGCGGCGGGATCACCATCCAACGTCGGAGAAACATCAACATTCCGTCTAGGATCCTATACTAGCATGAGCAAGGGACAGGCTATGGTCGGTGACTCAACTTCGCATACACCTTGTATGGCGGGACGTGGCCGACACGATGAGTTACCGGATGGGTGTGGGAAAAGCGTGCTACCTCTGCAGAGGGTAATAAAACTATTCGAATAGCCGAGTCCTCGGATATGGACAGTTGGGAGGCCCTACTCTGACCTATGTGCAAGTTTTGAGAAAAGAATTTAGTTTTAAAAAGAAAAGGAAGTGGAGAATGACCCATACACCTATACCAACGGATCGGTATGAGGTTGTTGGGGACCATGAACCGTGACGGGTTATGGTCCGATAAAGGAGGAGTTTTGGAGAAACAGATAAAATGGTGATTTTCCGAGAAAAATGTTTATTAAAGAGACTTCTTACCTTTTTCAACAAAGATGTCTTTTTGGGAAAAAGTTTTAAAGAGACTTCTTACAAAGGCAGATTTAGTGGAAAAAGTTCTAAAAACCTGCTTTCTTTTTTTTTAATAAAGATATAGAGGTTTCAAAACAAAGTTTTATTAAACAAAGGTCTATCCTCCCCTTTTTAACAAGGAAGTAGAGTTTTCAAAGCAAACGAAGTTTTATTTAAACAAATAAAAGAGTAGTATATGCTCATGTTGGGGTAGTTTGCGAGTACGTAAATGTACTCATGGCTGTGTCCCTGGATATTCCCATGTCCAGAGTCCAAAAAGAGGTATGCTGAAGACCGAGAGACCGATGACGTCCTTGCGAACTAGGCCGTCTTCCCAGTCAGCTGCCTGTAGGTGTCTTGGCAAATGACTCGGGCCCCACGTTGATTGGTGTTTTCCGCTGCAAGAACTTATTGAAGATTATGGCTTCAATCAAGTAAGTAATTCCTTCGGTATTTATGGATGTTCTTTTGATACCAGTTTGATTGTGCTCAGCGACAGAATGATCACGGGATCGCTGATGTTGTAGGCACAAGGGTATTTCGGACAGCTAGTCCGGGGTCCCCACACTAGCGCCGTTGCCGGGGAAGTGAGCAAGTAAAGAGTTGTCCCACAAGTCTTCATCAACTGTGCAAGATATTTTCAGGAGGAGTTGCTGGACAAGTGGAAAGGATACCTCACAACAAAGTCAACATCACCAACGTGTGCAAACACCTAAGCTTGGGGAGGTTGCACCTCTGTGAGCATCATCTTACCCATCCTTTTACCTTCAAAGCATTATATTTTGTTTTGTTTTGTCATTTTTATATTTCGGTTTGTTATTTTATTTCCAGTTTTGCATTTTGTTTTACATTTATCATTTTGGTTTGCATTCTTTAGTGTCATTTTATTTTCAGTTTTGCATTAAAAATTAAAAACCCATAAAAACTTGTGTTGATTTTAATATGTATGCTAAGCTGTAACATCCCAATATTTTGGAATGTTTGAAAATCACTAAAATTTGAAACTTTAGTTTTTATTAAAATAAAATATTAAAAGTTTTAATAGAAACCAATAATTTTGGCAAGGTGATTTAATTTTTTTTAAAGACACATTCGTCTTATAAAATGTTTTCTTTCCAAATAGCTGATTTTGAATATTTCACTTTTGGCTATTTATTAAACTCAAAAACCATATTTGCAAAGTGCCTTAAAGTTATTTGAAATTATGCCTAATTTGTAAAATGGTTTTTCATGAATAAAGTCAACATAAAGAATGAAATGTTTCCCAAATGTATCTTAGAGAGTTTCAAATAAATCATATCATTTTCAAACATAACTTTGCATAAAAGTGTTATTGGTTTGAAAATGAGTCCATTATATTTTCCATTTCTTTTCAAATATTTGTGTTATGTTATTTAATATTGTACTCAAGCCAAAAATGATTTAATATTGGAAAATGAGTTTAATTAACTTAATTTCAAACTTCTATAAGTGTTGTATTTTTTATAAATTTTATTTAGCCAAAAATAAAATTATTTAAAGCCTGGTTTTCAAATTTGACATAATGTGTCAAATTTGTATTTAATCAATATTTCAAAATTATGATTTTTGAAAAGTGTTAAAAATATGACCACAACTGTTTTATAACATAGATATGATTTTTAAGAATTTTTAGAAATTTATTTGACTTCATTTGGACACTTAAAACAAAAGATATGAAAGAAATAAGAAAAATCAGAAAAAGGAAAAGAAAAATTGCTGACGTCAGTGATGACGTCAGCGTCGTCTTCAACGTCTATCGGACGGAAATCACGCCCGAAGAACGGCTCACGCGGTACGTTCTTGCCGAATTGATTCCGGACGTTTCACTCGACCAAATCACGCGCCGTTTCTTCCTAATTGAAGACCACGATCTCCTCCTTAATTCCCGCACAAAATCCCTCTCCGAAACGCTCCCATACTTCCGTATTTTGTCCGCCGAAGACCTCGCCGGCCGTTACGGCCGAGATCTTTCGCCGCGTGATTCCGGGCGATTAACGCCACGATTACTTGCCATTCTTTACTATATAAATAGCCCCCGACCCCCGCCTCAATTCCCCTCTCCTTCCTCCCCATTTCACGCCCCCAGGCCGCCCAATTCGTCGCCGCAGTTCGTTTGGCCGCCGCCGTAATACTTCGTTTCTCCGGCGAGGTGAGCGACGACCGAGGCTGAGAACCTCGCCCCCCTCTTTCCCCTTGACCTTGCGCACCCTCTAAGCCCCCGTATTTGATTTTTGGCGCAGCAAATCGACGAAATCAATGCGGAACCCGAAGGTCACCGCACCGACGTACTCCGTCCGAGCAGTACGGCTGCTCCAGGAAGAACGCGGGGACGCCGCCACTCCCGACGCCTTCGACACGTCCTGCCGCACCTCGTCATCGTGTGCCCGGAGCAAGGAAACCTTCGGAGCGGCGTCACCGTCCATCCCCGAGCGTTGCGCCGCCATCTTCCCCGTGTCCGGCGAACTCGCGCCGCCCAGGTCTGGTAATTTCTCCGTGAACCGTCCGATCTAACTTTTGCGGCCGTGATTAGATCTGAAATTTCGAACCGGTATGTTTAGATCCGATCCATTGGATCTGGATCTGACGATCCAGATTTAATAGAGCCGAGCCGAGCCGCGGCTCAGACATAAGCCGAGTCCAAGCTCAAGCCAAGCCGAGACCAGCCATTAACACACAGCCACGTGGCCAACCTATTTTTCTGTTTTATTACCGAATAGAATTAATTGGGTCATTTTACAGAAAAACCGCTATCACTAGATTTAACATATCTTTTAAACCACAAATTCAAATTGGACAAATTTTATATCAATAGAAAGCCCTTGACATGTACAATATTTTAGGACTGTTATTTTTCGATTTTGTTATAGTTTAAATCATTAAAATTCAAAATGTGCAAATTGAGTAATTTTAACATATCTTTAAATCTATAAGTCCAAAATTTGTAAATAAAATTGTTCCAGAAACCTTAGGATATGTGTAATATGATGCCTCTGTTAGAAAATAATTTTGAACATTATTTTGATGATTTAACAATCATATGTTTAAATCGAGTAAGTTTGAGTAATTTTGACATAACTTTTGATAGAAAAATCATTTTTGAATAAGTCCAATTGCTATAAATTTGTTTAAATCCTCTCTGTCCATTTGCACTGTTTTTAAATTTTGGTTATAAAAATTTAATCACAGAAAACTTTAATCTTGTAGTTACCCCTTTTATTATATTTTGCTATAATAGAAATTAATTAAATTGCATTTATAGCTTCATGCATACCTTATAAAAATCACAAAAATTAGTATGATGCTTTCTTGTGATAAAAAATTGCATTTCATGCATAGCATGTTTTATTGTATAATTATACTTCTCATAGGAAAACTTCTCCCTTATTTTGCTAAGTATTTTGTTTAGGTTTATTTTCGATAGTGTTTTGAAAAAGTTGTACTTAGTCACACTTGGAATTCTCAACATGGAGCTAGAAGGCCAATGAAGGACTTAGCCAAGAAAACAGACTCCAGAAGCATCTCCAAGAAGTAAGAGCACTTAGAAGAAAATCAAGAAGAAATTCATGAAGACCAATGAGCTACATTTTCTAAGTCTTGCTTCCTTTCTCTCTTTTCTCCCTTCTTCTCTTAGACCTCATGGTGACTAAGTTATATTCAAGACCAACCTAGATGCTGTCAACACCTTCAAGTCTTCAGAACAATCAGCTCTACAAATTGCAATGAAGTCATCACATCAAGGAGAAAAGGAAGCAGGGAGAAGAATTCCTGGAAGACCAACTACATCCTTCTTTCTATCTTTTCCCTCTTTCCTAATTTTGTCTTTCACTTTAGACATAAACCACTTTCTTTTTGATCATGATATTACCACCTTTTAAGTATGTTGGATCCTAGCGGCATAGTGAGATGAAGCGGCCTGGAGACTAACCTTACATGTCCACGTACGTGAGACCTGTTCCACAACATAAGTGGCTGGCCGGGTGTCTGTCTCTCTCACTATAGTGAATATCCAATTTACAAAGAGTTGTTAATAGTTGTTGATCACCTTGAATAATAGACTTAGTATTTTTCTCTAAGAAGTTATGCACTTCAAGACTAAGTCCTTAGAAAAAGGTGTATCAACTTCTTAGAGATCATTTTGACTTGATGTGTTAGCATCTAGTCCTTAGTTAAATTTCGACCCCAGTTGTTATGACTTTGGTCCTTAATCATTTTCTTTACCAAATTCTTGCCCTGCACTTAACTTAGAATATTTTCATGGCATGACATGCATCTCTAGTCCTTAGAATATTTTGCACATCATGCATGACATATTTTCCTTAGAAGTTTTATGAAACTTGTTTGTTCCTTTTGTATTGTGTTGTGGTGTGATTGTTTATGATTGCTATGTATAGATTGAACGGAGAGCCCCGAGTAACATTGAAAAGAGTTTGTGAACAACGACATCGTGCAAAGGCAAGTGGCATACCTCATAAAATTCCTAAATATTTTTTGTCTATGCATGACTTAGTTAATTTCCTTATGCATGTGTAGGACTTAGTAGTATTGCTATGCAGACTTGTTTAGATTTCCCTACTCCATTGTGTCTAGATACCTATGTAATGACTTAGTAGAATTATTGATGCTATGCAAAAGATGTTTTATGAAAATATAAATTCTACTAGGTTAAGAAAGAACCTCCTGGGTGGATTGGTTGGATACGGAGGGCGAACTTGAGTGGCTACTCAGGACCATTTCTATGGTGTATACCTGAGTATGTGCACTTGTGGATGGCCACCCAGGGAACAAAGGGATCTGAAGAACTCCAAGTGATGTTAGCTTCCAGTGCAGCCATTGCCAATATGGGCTCTGGCTTGATCAACTAAGTTGCGTGGACTCGCCCCGGCTTGACAAGCAGATGTAGAGGGTGTTAGGTGGAACGGGTCAAGCTAGTATGGGGAGGGAAAATGCTTCTGAAAGATCTCGTCTCATTCTTCTCCTTTTCCTTATCACTTACAGAGTGTAGAGGATAGTTTGGGCTGAATGGGTACAATGGTGAACGTGCACAACCTCTGCAGAGTGTAAAAACTAAGTACTTAGTCGTGTCCCCGGTTACGGACAATTTTGAGCAGCTGATCAAGGACGTCAACGGAGGATCCCATCATTCCAATTTCTAAGATAAAACTTGATGGGTGAACAAGGGTAGAATGAGACAGTGGATTTCATGCCACGGATGTCTCGATTAGAAGAAAAGTGTTTTCAAAGGAGTTAGGAAAAATTGGCTTTATGCAAAATAGGCTTGAACTCCACCAGCCAAATATGCATACAGGTTATTAGAGTTATTCCATTAAGTGTCCACCATAGTGTCACTTGCCAGTTCCATTTTAAATGGTTCTGACCCACGTTGTTGCGATATTTTTCTTATTGCAGATTGTTCAGATAACGAGTGAGGTTTCGTTTAAGGGTTTCGAGTCTGCAACCAACATGTTTTCGCCTGTGGCAACATGAAGATGATGGAGACTCACTGTTATTGTATTTCCGCTACTTTACTCTTTCAATGCTAGCTTCGTGCTATGCAACTTGTAAAGAATATTTCCTTTGTACTGGATCATCGATGTAATAAAATTGATACTTTGTTGTGATATTACATCGTAAACTGTGTGTGCAAACGAATCGATCCAGGGATTTGCACTATACACAGGGACTTGCCATTTTCTAAGTGCAGGTCCGCTACATAAGCTATGGAGAAAGTTTATGTTAAAACTATTGGATCTTACTATGAATACCGATCAACCAAAGAAGGAAATAGAATGTTTGAACTACTTGAACATCTCGATGATATGGCTACTGAGTTTTGTGAATTACATGATAGAACTTGCTGCTTTGGAAAAGACTATAAACACTTTCCCTATCAATGTAAGCACAATAGTGATCTTATAATTGTTTGTTATCGTGAAAATAAATTTTCATGTCCTGATATAGAACAAGTTGAGAAATATATTGCTTATGTTGCAGCCCATAGACTTGCAGATTGATAATTTTTTTGCAACTAGTCATGAAGCTCGTGTGATGAAAAGACACATTTCTATTCTTCTCCAATTTTGCAAAAAGGAATTTAGGGATAATGTTTATGTTAAAGAAACAATTCTTGCTGCCATGGAAAGTACTAATATCTTGCAGGAAGAGGATGATGAAAACATGAGCTTGGAAGAGGAAGTATATGAAGATGAGATTGAAATGGATATGGTCCATCCTAAGCTTGGGGAAGAGTTGGATCACCCAACTTCACCTTCCACAAATGATAGTAACACTCAAATTCAAATATCTTTTGCTATTTATGAGAACCCATGTTATGATAAGTGTGAACCTGAGAATTCTATGGTCCTATATGATAACCCATGCTATTATGATGAAACTGATAATGCTCCTTTACTTTTTAATAATGCTACTAGTGAACTTATTGATGATAATGAGGAGTGTTGTTTAAATATGCTATATGATAATGCTTTAGATGATGGTCCTATGCTTATTGGTAATCCTCCATGTTTAGTTGTTACTACTTCATGTGAGGATAAAAATGATACACTTGTTGTTCATGAAAATACTCTTACTTATGAGAGTCTTACTGTGTTCTTGAAATCTCCTAACTACACCATAGAGGAGAAGTTTGCTTATGATGAGAAATACTTATGTGGTTTGCAGTTATCTTTAGTTCCAAATCTTTGTTGCAACAATGATATTAAACTTGATATTGATGTTAATAACTATTTTGAAAGAGGGAAGCATGCTAATAAATTCCAAAATAAATTTAATAATCCTCTTTATGTGCCTATATTATCTAAGTTGAAAATATTGAAATTGCTCTTGTTTTATCTTCCTATGCTACTTGCTTTGTGTTTCAATGATGTATTTTCTTACAAAATACCAATGCATAGAAAGGAAGTTAGACTTCGTTGTTATTACTTTTGTGTTTTGTTTTTCTCTGTACCAGGTTTCAACTTTTCTATCATTTTGATTGGCTTGAGAGCACCATGGGCTCCTGGTATTGTGCATGGAGCACTTTCCAAGGAAGAGGGACACATCGAAGTTCAAGCTCCCTCATGAGCTTCGTCCACTATAAATATCAAGTAAGAAGCCTAGCTATATGGCTATAAAGAAAGCGCTTTACGGGATGCAACCCGGTTGTTTTTATTTGAGATTTTCTTTGAGTCCTCTTGCTGTACCAAGAGACTTTTTTTTAGTTTAGGTTCTGGAATTTTTAATAAAGTGCCAAGTTTTACCCATTTGGGCTTTGAAAGTTGTTTTTTACATTTGGAGATTTTATTCCAGCACGAATCTGTGCACGGTATGATTTTTAATTCCTATTCTGTAACTCCGAATGAGCTGAAATTTGAACTGTAGTTGCAACTTTTCATCCTCTGTAAGTGTGAAGTTTTTCAGATTTTTTCGACATATTTAAGTGGGTTAAAAAAATACGTTTTGCTGCTGCTGTTTTTCTGGACAGATTCTGTCCCATTTTGTTTTATTCATTCTTTAAGCTTTTAACTTGAATCTTTTTGATCCAATTGAGTTTATTAGAAGGAATACAACATTATACACTTTCTAGACATGTTTCTTATGTTGGTCTAAGGATTTCATACAGCAAGCAATTCTATTGTTTTGTGCCTACTATTGTCACCCCACAGAAAAGAAATGGGAGAAACGGTGTTTTGAAGTTTTTTCACAGGGATTAGAGGAGATGCACCAAGAGCTATCCAAGGATGGTGAAGACCATAAGCTTGGGGATGTGAAGACAACCCCACTGAACCAACATACTCTCGGTTTGCACACGTCTAACTTCTGTTTTTCGTTCATTGCACTTTATCGTATAAACTTGGTGCGTTTTTGTTCTTTTTGTTATTTCGGTTTGGTTTTTTGTTTGAGACAACCACTTTTTATTTATGTTATGAGAGAGCTACTGGAAGTTTGGGTTGAATTAAGTTGGATGCTATCAAAATATTGGGAAGAGGATGTTTGAGTTGATTTAAAAGATACATATAGTTGCATGATTCATGTGCTTTGTTAATGAATATTAATGTGCAAGTGTCTTGTCTAGAGTTATTTCTTATTCATGTTTTATATGCTGAATGATGCTTTACTTTGTTTAACATGAAATGGTTAGCTCTATGGACACTTATGCATGCATTTAGATGGTCAACTTTCTCCCTCTTGCTAGCCCAAAAACTCCAACAAGTAAAAAGCTTGTTTTCCAACACCTTCAACCAAGTTTTTCTAGTGAGTCCACCATATCTACCTATTAGCTAATATGCTATTCCAAGTATGTTTACCATGTTATATTGTTTTATCTATGCTTCCAAATTAAGATGCTTATGTTATTGGGATTGTCATGGGTTAAGTTGGTCTAAAAGCTCTCACGAACTTGATGCACACATTACTTTTCATGCACTTAATAAACATGACCCATTATGATTAAGATTATGATGTTTTGGGCTTGACAAAGGTCTTTGGTTAGAAGCTAGCTCATACGTGCTGACACGTGGAAAGCTTTCAACATTGTACTTTATTCTATATGAAAGTTGATATCATGTTCCTTTGATGATGGATGCCTAACATTGCGTGAAATAAAGATGGAAACTTAGTAAGTTCGGGTGAGTGATATTATTGGCTAGAGAGACACTTGTGGCGGCTAACCTAAGACATGTGGATCATGGTGGAAATTTGCAACATAACCATAGTGGAGGAATCCATGACACATCTCATAACAGAAAAAGCATTTACAAGTAAAAAGCATGAGTAAAGAAAGAGATGTAGAGATGTCCACTGTTTGCTTGCTTTATCATTTGGACATGTGCCCACTTCCATGTCCTGGGGCAAAGGGTACCCGGGGTGAAACTCTCTATGATGCAACTTTTATTCACGATGACTGTAACCTTCACTTGCTTTGTGGCCCAAGTTGAGTAGCTAGTCGGAGAGGTTTTTGTTTTCAACGGGCATGAGGCTTTTTGACCCATACTTTGTCAAGCACATAACTCATATTTGCTTTCACTTTCAACTATTAATCACTAAAGATGCTATGATAGGGGCAATGAGAACTTCACACCAATGATCACTACATGTCAAACATTAGCTTAAGTTGAAGCATTTGGAAGCTAGATGATACTCTTGCATGTTATTCCTCTACTTATTTATCTATCTTTCCAAAGTGTCCACCTTGTATATTCAGATTTCTATAACAATACTCTATGACCAACCTAGGATATCTTTTACTTTTCATTTATGCATTCATTTGGTCCATAGAACTTTTCTTTCATGTTACACTTTGTGAATTATCATTGAACATCTTTACCTTGAATATTTAATATCTCTTGATAATATGTCTTGTATGTTGCTACTCTTTATTAAAGAATGAATCATTTGACTCTATGTAGCAATCATCTTTGATATCCTTTGCTAAGTAATAAAATGCCAAGTCCATGTTTAGTTTTATCACCTTCATACTCGAGGATGAGTATAGGTTATGCTTGGGGATGTTGATGCATGTAAAATGCATACATGAACTTTGCATTATATTACTCATATTTCACACTTTCCCTATTTATTTGGAATTAACCCTGTGCTGTCAGAAAACCCCTTTTTGTATATTTTGATGTTTCAGGGACCCAAACGACGTCCAAATGACCTAATATTCCACGGAGATCATTTTTTGGAAGGAACAAGGCTTAGGAGCGAAGGAAGAGCAAAAATGGAAGGCCGAGGGCCAAAAGAGGTGGGCCCACGCGGCCAGATTCCTTGGCCGCGTGGGGCCCCTCATCTCAGCCCTCGAGCCTCCGATGCCGTCGATCTTCGTCTCCTCTCTCTTGAGCTTCACTAATTAGTGCCATATGAGCTGCTGAACATGATTATGGTCATATATGTAATACATTTGTGGTGGATCTCTTAAGTTGATATATGTTATGATGATTGCCAATATTATGTCTTTGTTATGAAAGTAGATGCATATTATGTACCCCGTTCTTGTCTATGTGTTTTGATCCAACATGTTTATGAGAGCGTGTGAGGGGGAACGTGTGCATTAGTTGGAGTAACGCGGGGTGGTTTTGTGGTAAGTTGACAGCAATACCGTGATCCAGTTGGGTTTTTTACCTTAGTTTGTTGCCTCACTATGGATAAAGGAAATACCATGCTACCGGGGGTATGTGGGTGACATTGCCACTGTCACCATGACTACATCTAGCATGTTCTTATTTAAACTTCATGTCATTTAACTTAAAGCTATACTCTGTTTATCTAAATTACTGAGGTGTTATGATTTAGTTCGCATCTTGGTGGAGTATAAGAGAGATTAATAACCAAAAGATCTCCATGTTAGGATGTGATGCCCATATTATTAATAACTTTTCTTGTTGCAATCTCATATGTCAATTCCTATGTTCCATTAGCTACCACTATATAAAAGAGAGAGTGCATTTGTGAAACCATGAACCCCAGTCCATTTTTAATAATAAGAAACACCTTTCCAACACTTTTATTGCACTTTACATTTTCTGTTATTATTAAATCCGAAAATACAAAAATAGTTTTACATCTTGCAAACACCATACAAACCATAAAAACATCATCTCATATCATTTATACCATCCTTGCACTTTTATTTATACCATTGCATGTTTACTTTTGTTTAGCATTTGTTATTTATATATCTTTTACTTACTCCTTGAGCTTGACAACCACTTGGTGAGGTTGAGGGCACAAAACAATCAACTTTGTTTTGTAGGTTACATAAAGAAGGATAAGGAGACAACAACTTTTGGTTCATTTCCCCGAGAGTACGATATTAAACCCTCGAGTCACCCTCGTGGGGAAAATAAGTCTTTTCCCTTACTATACACTTTGCACTTGGAGTCTCAACCTAACTCATATTCTTTTGTTGACGCAGGTGATCACATCATCATCGTTAAGCATCTGGAGTATCAGCACTTTGCTGGGTGCACCACAGAAATTTGGCACTTCCTGTGGCGCACCGGGCGGGTGCGCCAAAGAATTATAATCTAGTGGCGAAAATTCTGTGGCGCACCCACCATTTTCCACGGTGCGCCACAAAAAGCCCTTATAGGTGTGCCACTGATAGGCTTTTCCCAACTAGTGCGGGCATGGTGATGTAGAGCCCTCCGGTGATGATTCCCCTCTCCGGCGGGGTGCCGGGAAGAGCTTTTGAACCCTTGCGAAGTAGGGTTGACGACGACGGCGGCTACGGGATGTTTCGTGGAAAAGTGTTTGGGTGTTTAGGGATTTTCCGTCGGGGGGTATTTATAGGCGAAAGGGCAACGTCGGTGGGCGCCCGAGGGGCCCACACCACGTGGTGGCGCGGCCAGATGGGGGGCTGCGCCTCCACCAGGTGTGGCCGCCTCGTGGCGTGTCTTCGACGCTTCTTCGGCCTTCTGGATCCTTCCGGGAAAAATAGGAGTTTTGGCTTTTGTTTCGTCCATTTCCGAGAATATTTCCAGAACAACTTTTTTTGAAACCAAAAACAGCATAAAACAGGAACTAGCACTGTGGCATCTTGTTAATAGGTTAGTCCCAGAAAATGCATAAAAATGATATAAAGTGTGTATTAAACATGTTGCAATTGGTATAATATAAGCATGGAACAAAAGAAATTATAGATACGTTGGAGACGTATGACGCCCCCGGTCTCGCTCCAGGCGACACGGGGGCGAGGTCGTGAATGTTTCTCGTAAGTAGTAGTCAAGTACTACATACAAAAGGACAGGGGTTATGCGGGGGTAACACAGTAACTACCTATCTAACTTCTTTTATCTTTTTACTTGGATAGCTGGGTAACTTCGGATGGACCAGTTGTGTATTAGAGTCAGGCTGGGCATATTTCCCGATCCAGAATCCTGAAACCCGAATTCCCAATCCGAATATTTTTTTGGAAAGCTGTTTTGAAATTCTGAAATTTTTAGTGTAATTCGGAACACTAGTAGGAAAACCCTTATCAGTGGCACACCGAAATAGGGTTTCTGTGGCGCACCAAGGGGGCATGGTGGGTGCGCCACAGAATCACCGCCACTGAAATATATTTCTGTGGCGCACATGGACCATGCACCACAGAAAAAACCATAATTCTATGGCGCACCCCACCACTATGCGCCACATAAATATTTCATTGGCGCACCCCACCAACGTGCGCCACAGAATTCTTTTTTTGAATTAGAAAAAAGGCGGCCAGATCTAGATCCAGATCTAGCGCCGCCGGAATTTTGCCGAAATTTCAACGGAGCTTGTAGCCATGGCCGTAGGTGGCATGGTCGCCGGAGGTGGGTAGGTGTGATACGTCCAAAACATATCTATTTTCCTGAATACTTTTGCTATTGTTTTACCTCTAATTTGTGTGTTTTGAATACAACTAACACGGACTTACGCTGTTTTCAGCAGAATTGCCCTTGTGTCTTGTTTTTGTGCAGAAATTCGACTTTCGGGAAAAACACCAGAAAATATCGCGAAGCCCCTATTTTTCCAGAAGAACCACGGAGCCAGAAGATGAGACGGAGGCGGGCCACGAGGCGCCCACACCACGTGGTGGCGCGGTGGGCCCCTGGCCGCGCCACCGTATGGTTTGGCCGACTCGGCCACGCCCTCGCGTCCCCCTCTTGCCTACTTAGTGCCTCTAACCTAAAAACTTCGGGGAGATCGACGTTTTTCCAAAAATACTTCAAAAGCGCCGCCGCCATCGTGAACCCTATTTCGGGGATCAGAAACTCTGTTCTGGCACTCCGCCGTGACGGGGAATTGGAGGAGATCATCGCCATCGTCATCGCCAACGCCTCTCCATCAACCATCCATGTTTCCCCCATCCATGTGTGAGTAATTCCCCTCTGTAGGCCGAAGGGGATGGTAGGGATTGGATGAGATCATTCATGTAATAGCTGTAAGATCATTAGGGCATGGTGCCTAGTATCCGTTGTTAGTACTTTACGTCATTGTTTTTAAAGGGAATTACTGCAGGGGAGTCCCCCACAGCCTTTTATTGCAGGGTAGAAAGAATATACAGTTATTTACAACTTACATGCGAAAACTGATATGAAACTTACCGATTTACAAAACTACTGATCCAAGTATCTTAAGAATGGCCTCATGCTCTATTGTATCAAAGGCCTTTTCAAAATCAATCTTAAAGACCACCACCTTCCTCCTGGACTGTTTACACTGATGAAGGTATTCAAAACTCCAAGCCAGACAATCTTGAATTGTTCTGCTCTTGATAAAACCATATTGGTTATCATGAATACATCTAGTGATCACCTTCTGCACTCTGTTGGCTAAAATCTTGGTAAGGAACTTGAGGCATGTATTGGTGAGGGAAATAGGCCTAAAATCATTCATAGTCTCAGGACTTTGCTTCTTTGGCACTAATGTGATGAAAGAACCGTTTATGTTCTGTAAAGAGCATTTTCCCCGGGAGAAATCATCACACATATTAATGAAATCTCCTTTTATAATTGGCCAACAGTGTTTAATGAAGAGCCCAAGGAAACCATCTGGACCAGGGGCCTTATCAGGTTTAAGGAATTTCACCACATCCTCAATTTCCACCTGTTTAAAAGGCTCCCCTAACTCCTGCAAATTATCATCTGGATGTAAAATATCATCCAAGTTTAAGGAGTTGTCTGTCTGATAAGAAATTCCCATTCGGTTCTTATAACAGTTCCAGAAAGCAAAAGCTTTCTCTTCATGCTCTGTGAGTATATTACCATCTGCATCATTAATTGAAGAAATAGAATTATGTCTAAATCGTTCCGTGGCCCTGGCATGAAAATATTTAGTGTTTTCTCCACTCAACCTGACCCACCGAACAGTGCATCTTTGCTTCCAGTAATCAGATTGTACCCCAAGGAGATGTTTTAGATGCACTTTCACAATATTTCTGAAGTTGAACTGAGGAATTGATAAACCTCTGTCATCCTCCAATTGATCAAAGAACAAAAGTACCATGTTACACTTTCCAATCAATTCTTTGATATGTGATAGTGTCTTCCCCCATTTTTTCAGAACAGGTCTTAAAAGTTTGAGCTTAGCTGAGATGACTCCCACACTCCTATTAGCTCTGACTTGTTGCTTCCAAACATCACTTACAACTTCCATGAATCCCTTCTTCTTTACCCAGTGGTTCTCAAACCGAAAAATCCTGGCTTTAGGTATTTGGTAGAAATGCGAACCAACAAGGGAACATGATCAGACGTGGGCCTAGACAGAGGGGACAATGTGGTATTGGGGTATTTTAAAATCCAGGAACTGCTAGTAAAAAACCAATCAAGCTGTTCCAGGAGGGATTGTTCTTGCATATTGGACCAAGTATATGCTCTTCCTTTAACTGGAGTTTCCTGTAGACTCGGATGACTAATAATATCATTAAAAAGAAAGATATCATTCATATTAGCCCCCGACCTATTTCTATTCTCCACAGATCGAATAAAATTAAAGTCCCCGAGAATGAGCCAATTTTCCTGAGCAGGGATATCCAGATTATACAACCAGGTAACAAAGTTATCTCTTTCCAATCCCATACAGGGACCATAGACATTTGTCAGGACCCATGACTCATTATTGTGTGTAGAGATAAATTTAACTCTAATTGCAGATCTGTGAATTTCTAAGAGTTCACCTTTGAACACCACACTGTTCCATAACACAATAAGTCCACCAGAAGCACCCACCGAAGGTGAAAAAATAAATTGGTCAAACCTTTTAGGGCAAAAGCTTCTTATAAAGTAGTGATCAAAAGATTCACATTTGGTTTCCTGAAGGTACACCGCTGCAGCAGTACTTTCATCAATTTTCTGATATACAATATTTCTCTTGTCTTTGTCATTTAAACCTCGAACATTCCAATCAATCACCAACCAATCCATGAAATTATGAGGTGTACTATCCATTAATAACCATAAAAAGGAAAGTTATAAAGATACCAACATAATTGAGTACCACCACTGACAAAAGACCAAAGATAAGCTCCACTCATAAAGAGTTTTACAACCATAATATAGCAAGAGACAATAGATACTCCAGTAGCAAAAGACAAGATCACAGAAGCAACAATAAAAAGGCCCAGCGAGGCCCACCCCAAAAGCATCACCATGGGCCTTATTCATCATCAGAAACAATTGGGCTAGTGGGCTTGCTTGGAGGTGCGGTAAGCCTCTCCACTGTTAAATCGACCTCCTCAATTTCAAGCAACCTTCCCGCCTCCTACAGCAGTTTGATAGGAGTTCCACCTCCAGACTGATCTTCAGGCCGAGGCTTCGAGGAACGAGCTTTATTCCTTGGCTCAGGAGTGTCCTGGATAGGGACAAGTTTGAAACCCATGTCCTTCACATTGCTACGGGTCGAACGGTGCACAGGAGTGCTGGCTGTCAATGCCTGCTTTGGAGCTCTGGACCTCTTCCTAGCTGAAGGTTCTGGCATAGCCTCAAGTTGAAGGGTAGGGAACAGGTTACTAGGCTCAAAAACCCGAGGGAAAGCTGGGATATCCTTCAAGTATGAAAACATGTAGGTGAACTGGTTCTTGGCATAGTAATCCATCCATGCCGACACAGGATCAGGTAGAAGCACTCTGAAGCCATTGTCATTCTCCTATATAACTTCAACAGCTTGCGGCACAAAAGGCACAATTGCCAAAAGGGTTATTCTCTTGCAAATCATCCATATCAAGATAAATGATAGGAATCTCCTCATCCGAATCATCAACAGCCTCAGCCTCAGCTTGGGGTGGGATAACTGGCTCCATCACAGGGATATCAATGAGCATCTCAGGTCCTTCAGCTGGATCTGCATGAACAGAACCGACAGAACCACCAGAGTACTGCATCGTGAAGGAAGACTGAATCTGATCAATAGCAGGCTGCTGCGGGGGCTCAACATTCCAGTTCTGCTGCTCTGCATTGTCTGCAGCCCCTTCCTGATGCCATTCTCCCCAAACTGGTGCATCTTGATCTGGCAAAGGTATCTCAACATCGTTAACGTGAACCTGTGCATTAGCCACTCCATTAGGGGGGTGAGGGATGCCATTGTCAGGCTCAGATGATTCATCTCCCGAAGAACATCTGCCTGTTCACTATTCAGAATAAACACTGGTACAGTCCAGGAAGCAACCAACCCGCCAAACCGCTGTGGTTCACGCGCCACAATTGATCTTGGTATATCTCTGAAGGGGATCGCAGGCAGAAAACAAAAAATTTCCTACGAACGATATCCTTAAACTAGCCAAGATCTACACTATGCAGATATAGAAGTACAACGGAGATCGGAATACATACCCTTGTAGACCGAAAAGCGGGGATTACGCTCCCGCACAAGCGTTGACGACGAAGACGACGTAGCCGACCTCTAGGTCGCGAAGAACTCGGCGCGACGAAGACGATGAAGATGACCTCGAGGTCGGGTGGAGGAAGTAGGCCTCCGAGTACCGCTAGCGCAGCACCTCGCAGGGTGTTACACACATACGGTGGAGACGACGGCCTCCGAAGCTCTAGTCCAGGACGAGCAGCGGAAGACTTGGACCGGAACACCAGCAGCGCGGCAGCGGGCTATGGTGGAGAGATCCCCTCTCAACTCGGCGCCACTCCGACAAAGGGAATCACGTTATCGAGGAGAGAAAGAGAAATTAATTGGTTAATTAAAAGGCCAGGGGTGCCCCTCTATATAAAGGCTCCCGGGGGGAGCCAACCTTGCCAGCCAGGCAATGTGGGACTATCCCCACATGCCTGGTGCGGCTCAAGAGGGTGCGCCGGCCCTAGGTGGGCCCCATTTGGCCCACCTAGGCCGGCCAAGCCTCCCCCCACCGAATTCCCTTGGGGTTTTTCCCCCCCATGGGCCTTCTTTCCACCAGAAGGCCCATTTAGGAAAATCAGCCTAAATAAATTCGAAAATAAATATATAAAATCATATTTAAACATTAATTACACTAATTAATATCAAACATATTATATATAATTTATTCTAGCTCCGAAAACTATTTCGTCGCTGCCCGATCTCCATCGGACCATTCCCGGGACGTTCCCGGTGATCTCTTTCCTTTCCGGTTGTCTTGTCGAAACCCCTTAAGTGTGTTACCCTAGCGGTTCGATATAATAACAGACATGATCGAGACTCCTCTCCGATCAATGATTAACTCGTAGGCCTGGACCCCATGAATTAACCCCTGTGATATAACGAATGACTTTCATCTATCAAACCTGGACGTCGAGTCTTAAACCTTTTGCCATAGCGATACTTAGCGTGTCCGAGCATCGTTCATAGATATCTCCATACCTAGCATGATCTCGTTACCGACAACACTATCTTCTACTCGTCTATGATATTATGTCAGCTGGTGACCTAGTCACATGTTTGCAAACTCATTTGACATAATCTCACCGAGTGGGCCCTAGAGTATCTATCCGGCTATACGGACTGACAAATCCCGCTCTTGACCCCTCGTCTCAACTACCCCCTTCCGATACCCAAAAGTATCACCGTTATTGTCACACTATATAAGATATGACGTTTGGTGCGATCAAAGTATCTTCCAGGAATAACAATAAGAGTTGATCTCACGGTCGAAGGCGTAATGACTACGTCCTACAAATTATGGGTAAGTCCATCACATCGTTCCACCTAACGATATGACTCCATTGCCGACAGACGCCATGTCTCATGATCGGGAAACCTCGATCATCAATCGCGCAATGAAACTAGTCTTAGCAGAGGCAACTAGGGACCTGGTTGTTTATCTACCACACGTGTATTAATGTTTCCGCTTAATACAGTTATAGCATGGTATAAAACATATAATGAACAATTGGAATATAACCAATAAACTATCTTTATTAAGTGCCTCTAGGGCATATTCCCTTCAGTCTCCCACTTGCACTAGAGTAACACTTAATCTAGTTTACAACTTGGTAAAAGCTCAACACCCATAGCATCTTGGTGCATGCTTGTCTCGTGGAAGAGGAATACAGTCAACAGATCTCACACATTGAGACCTATATGTGCTTTGCAACAATTCTGTGTCACCTAGTTTGACATCATCCCGTATCTTACGATGACGGTGAAATATATCCTAGTGGATGGAGTGAGACTCGAACATTCGCGTAGCATGGCCCTTAAAAGTCTAAGAGATCTATTAAGGGGACCACATACGCCCCGAAAACTGCTCAGTCCAATCACACTTGCTACTTCTGAAGTTGCCATATATTTCTATACCTACGTAGATTATGCGACAGTGCATTCATATGCGACTTCGCAAACTAACCATGTCTTTCTTCAAAACAAAGGACATCTCCTATATGAGATTTCTAGTCGTATGAGTCAGTGTCACAACTTGCATCATCGTAACCGTTTTACGGCAAGTTGTCTTTCCACTCTTACCCTTTACTAGAAAACATATCTTCAGTTCTCACAGACACTGAAAAATATACTTAACGTTTGTTCATTGATCCACACAAGGATCACTCTAGAACCCGTTCTTCAACCAAGAACTTGGGTCACACTAAGTCGAGCTTTCAATCTGATAGCATCTATGTCTGATACATAGAGAATGTCGAACATCATTTGCTATCACTGAAAATGCCAAGATAAACTTAATATTTCACCTAGTCATACAAGTAAGAACCATTTTCTTCGCTTGTTCTATTCTGAAACACTTCAGAATCTTAACTTAGGAAATATTTCGACCTAATGTTATTAAGCCCCTTACGATCTATACAATTATAGATTGGATGCCTAATACTCCTAACTTCTTTCATAGAAAATTTAATCACTTAAATAATCCTTTACACTCTACTAGAGGATCTGTGTCATTCAATATGTCGTTACATACAAAATCACAAATGACACCTAGCTCCCACTCAAATATGCCTTCCGCATATAAGATCAAGGAAAGCTACTTAGCTCCCACTCAAATATGCCTTCCGCATATAAGATCAAGAAAAGCTACTTCGCTCCCACTCACTTCTTTGCAAATGCAAGTCTCTTCAACTATTTTGGACAACTCCAAAATCCTTTGATCACATTATCAAAGTGAAGATTCCAGCTCCGATATGCTTGCTTCAGCCCATGAATGGACAACTGAAGTTTGCATACATGTTTAGCATCCTCAGGATCACCAAACCATTATTGTACTAATTACAACTCTTTCTTAATGACACTATTAAGAAACATGGTTTCCTTATCCATCTATCAATTTCTCATTCGAAATTATAGTAATTGCTAAACGACCCAGAATAGATTTAGGCTTCGCCACCTGAGACAAAATCTCATTGTGGTCAACTTTTGAATCTGTCGGAACTGTTTCACGACAAATCGATCCTTATCAGTGTCTACTCTCTCATAAAATTCCATATTCTGTTAACATCCTAGATGCCATCAAGAAGATCTCCCAAGTCAATACCTGGTAATCGTACATGGATTTTATTTCGGATCATATATGACTCATAGCCATTTCTCGGACTTAGGTCTACCATCTCTTCTTCGTAGTTCGTAGGTCTGTCATATTCCATTAATATGACCTTCATAACAAGATTGTCGTAACGCATAGTGTGGAACACAACCTCGTACGCCTACGTTCTTAGTATGAGCTCAGAGCATCATGATCTTGTATCATCAGCCTTTTTCAAGCTGTGGAGCATGACACCGAAAACACTTTCGGTTGCGCCACTCTGATGTCTGGAGAGAAAGTTCATCAACTTCGTCTTGCTCTACTTTCTTTCTCACTTATACCCTTGGACAAGAAACTATTTCTTTCACAAGGTATATCCCGGCAATGATTTTGCCTATGTCGTGAGACATGTACCCAACTAACTCTTTAGGTACGGTACACTACAAAGATTAATCCATTTTAGGTTTGATCACATCGAAACACTAAATTGCTGAAACGACAATCCAGGCTAAAAGCCACGCCATTACTCATATGGTATTGTCTCCATGGATTTAAATGGTTTCCCTATTATCTAACGTGAATGTTTACGTTTCTACCATATGACTCTAATGATCACGATAATTCGGTAAGAGATTTATTTACCACACACTATCCGATAGGGTGCGATTACGACGTCCTAACATACCATAACACTATGGTGTTCCATGCGACGTAATTTGTGGAACTCTTCTCACAAGTCTTCCAATGATATGCCAACATTATAACTCAAATCTTCATTTCCTCGATCTGTATCGCGGGAATTTGATTTTCTTGTTAAGTTTATTTCCTACTTCATTCTGAACTTGTTTGATCGAATCAAAATTTTCAGGCCAACATTCCCTGAGTGGATATTCATATATCTACTTGGAATATTCATGAAGTCTATGAAATAAAGACTTCCACTTCACGTTAAAGTACTTCATTGATTCACATACACCCATATGCACGATTCTCAACAAGTCATACTCAAAACGTTCAGCGAAGTTCACGAAATAAAGGTCTCCACTACCCGTCAATTACTTCATTGAACCACATACATCTATATGCATGACTATCAATAAGTTATATGCCCGTTTTCCGAAAACGGTGTCTTAGTTATTTTGCAAGTGTCAAAAGATCAAATCTAAGGACTTGTAGATCCATCCGGTATGGAGCTAATTCATTGACTATAACATTGACATGAATTAAACGGTAGTGCCACACATATGTGGTGTCTTTATTAAGTTTGTATCCTTTGGCATTAATATTATGAATGTGGGAGCTTCTACCATCTAAATTCAAATCGGCATATGATCATTACTTCATAAATATAGGACAACGAATTTGTCACTAATATATATGAACAATTGTCTCGCTAGAGGAGACACACTTATAACGATCATACTAACAGGCGATCATAAAGAATTTATTCAAATGGTAGATCTAGAGGGAGAGTGTCTATGGCCATCACAACAATTTGTCTGCCATTATCAACACGCAATGTCGCCTCATCCTTTCAAGCCACTCAAGCAGTAAACCTGGTTTTCATAAAACATGACTAGTATCAAAACTTAGTCACTACTGCGAGTACTTGCTTAGCTAAAACATTCATAACATGTATATCATATATACACCATCATCATTGATGACTTCCGGCGATCTGTTTCATCTTCTTGATACTTCCAACGTAATCAAGAACCATGAAGGTGAACGATTCCCCTTGCATGACATAGTCTATGACATAGCATTTGCACTTGGCAACGACGTCTGTCATCCAGTGATCGAGCTGAGCGAGGCGTCTCAATGTTCATCAAGTATGACCATATGTCATCAAGTATGACTGCCACGTGCTCCTTCAATGTGTGTATTCTCTTCCATCTTGGTTGAGAAGACAATCAGTCAACGTACTGATAAACTTCATCAACCCAACTTTAGGGGTACCCCGAGTTTAGCGACCATCTCATATGTTCGCGATCTAATAACTCGTACCCACCGTTGGTTCTCTATGGCAGAGATCATAGCATACACTGGACTATGATGATATCATCCGCACAAAACCTGATAATCCAAATTATCTTTTGTTAGCGGAATCTCCGGGTTTATCTCCTAGCGGGTATTGTATCACAAAGAGCTAACGGTTTAAACAAGGAGTATCCTCAAGCTAAAGTATAAAACTATGAAGTTTGGACCCAACCTTTTAAGTTTCTCAATCGCAGGAATGCGCCTAATTTTAAAAGATGCTATTACAATGGTTAATATCTACAAAGGTTTGCAAAACAGACTTTGTTCATTATATTTTGAGTTCTAGTATTTTAGAAAATAACTATCCGAACTCCCACTCAAACGAACATCCCTCCTGGTCGTTCAAGCGATTACACGACCCCCATCCATTGCACAACCCCTCATCGTCAGAGCCGGCAACACAACTTCAAGGGTAGACAATTGTCAATCACAACAACTCTGTGACTCATGCTCGACCTTTCGGCCTCCGTGTTCCGAGGCCATATCTGCATATGCTAGGCTCGCCACAATAACCTCCACGTAACGCTTGTGCAACATGGCTTACACCCACTGTATGCGAACGACGATATGTCTGACACCCGATCGTCACGGCCTGCCTCATAACGTAGAACTTTCTTGGTGGTGCCCGTTGGAGGAAGAACACTAGTGGTATTTTGAAGGGATCATCTTATATATAACTACCGCCGTGTAACTAATATATACTAATATATAATCACACAATATAAGATGCACACAAAACATCAAATGTAATGCGATGTGATATAGTCCATTGCGCCATGGTCTTCTTGGCGCCCGCAGTTCATAAACAATTTAATAAACCTACCTTGACCATATCACATTGCCCCTGCAAAATAAAGTTAGACGCTTCTACTTTATCTTTTGCATATTTTACGTGGCTTGGGGCTGTCGTAAATAGAACCGCTTCATACCTACGAACCTTATGACCACAACAACGATCCAATAATTGCATGTTTAAGCATCCCTTTCGGGCCCTCCATTGAAAATGCAAAGCCAACTAAAGAGAGAGAAACTGACACCCGCCAGCCACAGATACGGTACAAGCTGTATGTCAGTAGTGGAACCAGTCTCGCGTAAGCGTACGCGTAAAGTCGGTCCGGGCCGCTTCATCAACTCGATGCCGCTGGAATCACAAGTGCACGCTAGAGGGTAGCAAATAACAGGAACGGTGCCCCCGTGCAGAACGCGGGTTCTAACAGCGTACAGCTATATCTACGATAGATCGGCTCTGATACCACTGAAGGGGATCGCAGGCAGAAAACAAAAAATTTCCTACGAACGATATCCTTAAACTAGCCAAGATCTACACTATGCAGATATAGAAGTACAACAGAGATCGGAATACATACCCTTGTAGACCGAAAAGCGGGGATTACGCTCCCGCACAAGCGTTGACGACGAAGACGACGTAGCCGACCTCTAGGTCGCGAAGAACTCGGCGCGACGAAGACGATGAAGATGACCTCGAGGTCGGGTGGAGGAAGTAGGCCTCCGAGTACCGCTAGCGCAGCACCTCGCAGGGTGTTACACACATACGGTGGAGACGACGGCCTCCGAAGCTCCAGTCCAGGACGAGCAGCGGAAGACTTGGACCGGAACACCAGCAGCGCGGCAGCGGGATATGGTGGAGAGATCCCCTCTCTACTCGGCGCAACTCCGACAAAGGGAATCACGTTATCGAGGAGAGAAAGAGAAATTAATTGGTTAATTAAAAGGCCAGGGGTGCCCCTCTATATAAAGGCTCCCGGGGGGAGCCAACCTTGCCAGCCAGGCAATGTGGGACTATCCCCACATGCCTGGTGCGGCTCAAGAGGGTGCGTCGGCCCTAGGTGGGCCCCATTTGGCCCACCTAGGCCGGCCAAGCCTCCCCCCACCGAATTCCCTTGGGGTTTTTCCCCCCCATGGGCCTTCTTTCCACCAGAAGGCCCATTTAGGAAAATCAGACTAAATAAATTCGAAAATAAATATATAAAATTATATTTAAACATTAATTACACTAATTAATATCAAACATATTATATATAATTTATTCTAGCTCCGAAAACTATTTCATCGCTGCCCGATCTCCATCGGACCATTCCCGGGACGTTCCCGTTGATCTCTTTCCTTTCCGGTTGTCTTGTCGAAACCCCTTAAGTGTGTTACCCTAGCGGTTCGATATAATAACAGACATGATCGAGACTCCTCTCCGATCAATGATTAACTCGTAGGCCTGGACCCCATGAATTAACCCTGTGATATAACGAATGACTTTCATCTATCAAACCTGGACGTCGAGTCTTAAACCTTTTGCCATAGCGATACTTAGCGTGTCCGAGCATCGTTCATAGATATCTCCATACCTAGCATGATCTCGTTACCGACAACACTATCTTCTACTCGTCTATGATATTATGTCAGCTGGTGACCTAGTCACATGTTTGCAAACTCATTTGACATAATCTCACCGAGTGGGCCCTAGAGTATCTATCCGGCTATACGGACTGACAAATCCCGCTCTTGACCCCTCGTCTCAACTACCCCCTTCCGATACCCAAAAGTATCACCGTTATTGTCACACTATATAAGATATGACGTTTGGTGCGATCAAAGTATCTTCCAGGAATAACAATAAGAGTTGATCTCACGGTCGAAGGCGTAATGACTACGTCCTACAAATTATGGGTAAGTCCATCACATCGTTCCACCTAACGATATGACTCCATTGCCGACAGACGCCATGTCTCATGATCGGGAAAACTCGATCATCAATCGCGCAATGAAACTAGTCTTAGCAGAGGCAACTAGGGACCTGGTTGTTTATCTACCACACGTGTATTAATGTTTCCGCTTAATACAGTTATAGCATGGTATAAAACATATAATGAACAATTGGAATATAACCAATAAACTATCTTTATTAAGTGCCTCTAGGGCATATTCCCTTCAATCTCTTGCCCCTCCATAGGCGCACCTAATCAAGGTACGCACTGGGGATGGACCATCCCGATGCCAGCTACGGAGCTTGCCAAACTTGCCCACCAACTCACACAAAAATTCATCATTGCGGTAATCCATTGGAAGATTAAGCAGCATAATCCAACCAATCCGAGTGTAGGTAGTCATCCTAAAGTTTGGACCTTCATCATGATGAGCAAAAGACAAGAATCTGTCATTGCCAAAAGGAACCGCTGGCTGGGATACTAACAATCTCTAGTAACATGATCCTGAAGGCGGAAAAGACCCACTCCAACTGCACTCTAAGTGAAACTGATTACCTCCCAATGATTCTGGTTGGTGATGTGGTTGGTAATCTCCTCAAGCAGATCGTCAATCTCTTCAGAGGGCGGCCGCGGCACGATCATGGCGACGGCCTCTCATCATCTCCCCATTGCGCCTCCACCTCCATGCTTAGCGGTATGAGCCGCGCAGGGTCAACAGGGAAGTTCGCCATTGGAGATGGGCTTGAGGTCGACGGCGAAATAGGGGAAGTTGGGGAAGACGAGGGTTTTGTGGAAACAGGGGAATCCGCAATGGAAATCTCCTCGGTCTCCGCGGTCTCTGCGGCCGATAAGACTGGACGTAATGATGGTTTGGCCTTCCATTGAAAAGACTTTTTTAGCCCTGGGCAATTTTTTTCAGATGTGTCCAGAAACTGAACAAGCCCAACAACGTGGCGTGTTCTCGCCATCCTTGGTTACATGCCTGTTAGTCAAACAGCGGGAGCATTTCCATACTTGGGCCGCCATCTGATCAATCATTTTTAAAAAGGCCGAGTTCTGCTCAGCGGAAGAATCTGAAGCCTTTCCGCGATGGCTGACAGAGGTCCATCAGAAGATAAATTCAAACTAGAAAGCCTCGCCAAAGCCGGCACTGATTCCTGTGGTGCCGAAACAGCCGGTGCGAAGGAACCGAACTGAATTCGAGGGATAGCTGCGTCAGATGATAGCCTGCAATCAGGGGTAGCAAGGGCAGCTTCTGTTGTAGTTGTCACAGGCACCACTTCTGAAATGGCTGTAGGGTTGATCACCACAGAAGCAAGCTACTTCATTTGATAACGTGGTTTATGGACCTGAGGTCTGACAGAGTGCTTAGACTTACGAGGACCAGCCCTCTTCCATTCTGACTCGCATGTATGAGTCAAAATCTTAAACTCATATTTCCACTTAGGGCCGCCATAGCCCCAAAGATGAAAATAACATTGGAAATGTGGGCAATGATATTGTTCCAAACGTAATACATGAAAACCAACTTTCATAGAAGAAACCATGAAGGAGAAAACCCTGTCACTTAACTGAATGACATTTAAACTTCCACAGAAACCCCCAATGGCAGATTCCAATGCGAGACCAACAATATCTTCATCAAGCCGAAAAGAAGCTCTTCCAAAAGAGATGACCATTTGAAAACCCCGTGAACTCACAGCTGGATGAACATTGGCATGAAAAAACCTTTTAACTTCTTTCGCAAATGAAGAACCCCATGAGAAATCCAGATCTAAAACCCTTGCCGCATGAACCAGCATACTGGCAGGATCTATGACTTCATCATCAGATGTGCAGATTGGACCATTAGAATTATCGATCACAATGGGTTTGCCGTGCATGCAAAACACTCCATTAACAATGGAGATCCTATCTCGGAGTTTAGCCCTATGGCTAACAAAGGAGATCTCAAACCCAGATTGGATCCATTCACGTGCCACAAGGGGAAGTTGATCAATGATGAAACCATTTGCATCGAGGAGATAGATCTTCCTAACCTTGGGATCCAGCCAGATGAAACCCTCAGACCGGTTGTTGGCCGAGGAGGTGACGTCGATGGTGAAGAGAGACGTCCATCGCCAGCACCGGGGAGCGTCGAAGAAGGATGGAGACATGGCGAGCTGGTCGACGGTGGCGGGTGCACGCCGTCGAGGAGGGTGGTGGAAACCCTAGACCGCCCTAGAGTCGCCATCTCGGCTAGATCTAGGATCTCGTCCCCCCCCCCCCCCCCCCCGAGTAGACGTGTCTAGCAAAGGGATTATCATCCTCAGCCAGCCAACCTATCACTTTACGTCATTGTTGCAACTTGTTATGCTTAATGCTTGTCACTAGGGCCCGAGTGCCATGATTTCAGATCTGAACATGTTATTGAATTATGAGGATAATCATTGTTTTAGATCATATCTAGAAGTTGTATGCACATATTATTGTCCGGAACCCGAGGCCCCAAAGTGACAATAATTGGGACAACCGGAGGGGATGGTTGTGATGTGAGGATCACATGTGTTCACAGAGTGTTAATGCTTTGCTCCGATACTTTATTAAAAGGAATACCTTAATTACCAGTAGTTTCCCTTGATGCCCCGCTGCAAACGGGCTGGTAGGACAAAAGATGTTGTGCAAGTTGCTCATTGCGAGCACACACGACTAAATAGGAACACATGCCTATGGTTACTTAGTACTTGGATGCTTTATCTTATTTATCTGCAAATGCCTATTTCTTGATTATTATATGAATTATCTTATCCATGCAACGCCCGTTCATCCGTCCCTATGCCTACAGTATTTTAATCTTGATGTCTACTACAATCACTACTGCTGTCTTTATTTCACTGCTGCTATTATTTCACTATTGTCACTGCTATAAAACTGTTGCTGCTGATAATCTGTGTCGAGCAAGTCTATTCACAGGTGCAGTTAAACTGACAATTCATCTGTTAAGGCTTATAAATATTCTTTGGCTCCCCTTGTATCGAATCAATAAATTTGGGTTTTACTTCCCTCGAAGACTGTTGCGATCCCCTATACCTGTGGGTCATCAAGGTGGAGTATGGGGGTCGCGGGAGATGGTGGTGGAGGAGGAGGTCGCCGTAGGTGGAGGAGGAGGAGGTCGCCAGAAGGTGGTGGTGGAGGAGGAGGAGCAGGTCGCCGGAGGTGGTGGTGGTGGAGGAGGTCGCTAGAGGAGGTGGTGGTGGTAGAGGAGGTCGCCGTCACTGGAGGTGGTGGAGGAGGAGGAGGTCGCCGGAGGTGGTGGTGGTGGTGGAGGAGGAGGTCGCCGGAGGTGGTGGTCGTGGTGGTGTAGGAGATCGCCAGAGGTGGTGGTGGTGGAGGAGGAGGTCGCCGTCGCCGGAGGTGGTGGAGGATGTCGAGAAGGAGGAGGAGGCAGGAGAAGGGGAGAGGAGGAGAAGGGGAGAGAAAGAGAAGGGGAGAGGAGGAGAAGGGAGAGGAGAAGTGGAGAAGAAGGGGAGAGGAGATGTGGAGGAGAAGGATGAGGAGCAAATGAGAGGAGAGAAGGAGAGAAGGAGGAAAGAGAGGGATAAGAGGCGCCGGCCGGATTCAAATTTTCTGCCCAACAATTCTGTGGCGCACCCCTTCCCGGTGCGCCACAGAATATTTTTTCGATTTTTTGATTTTGCTGAAAAACCATCTTTTTTAAATATTTTTTCCTTTTGGAATTTAGAGTATCTGAGAGACTTCACCGGGCTGCTCCAATTTTGCTCTAGTTTTTAATGAGGTATTGAACGCTTTTTTTCGACGTTGTATGCAAAAGTTATATTTTCGACGTCGTATGCACATGACTTAGAGAAAAATGAATTCCCTATATATTTTTATAGTGGACTAACTGTTGAATCTAGGACATACCCGGATAGTTGTGCTGGTTGTGTTTTCAGGAAAAGAACTCCCGATGAAGCCGAGGAATTAATGGCTAAAATAAGCCAAAATCATGATGATTGGACTACACCTGAAACAACAACTACACCGAAGAAGGGGGGTATAATTGAATTAAATGATGAAGTGATGAAGGAAGCCAAGAAATCTCTTAAAGAGAGGGATATTAAATCTGAAGACGTGAAGAACCTACCACCTATAGAAGAATTATCTAAGCCAATTCCCCACTCATCCATAATTGAGGTACACTCTCTCCAAAGGTTCGATGAAAGATATATTCCTTACTCTAAACCTCCTGCTCAATGCTTAGATGAATTTGATGATTTTATTGTTAAGCAAGGTAACTTTAATATGAGGGTAGAGAATCATTTAATGGAAAATTCTCGAGCTATTAGTAAATTGCATGATATTGTGGATAGAACCTCTAATGATGTTAAAATACTTATTGAACATTTTCATATGGTTCAAACTCAAATTGATCTACTCAATAAAGTGCAAAAAGATTTGTTATTAAATGCTTCTAAAGATAAAGAGAAACATGTTTGTGAAGTAACAACTAGAGGAGGAATTTCTACTCAGGGTCCTTTATATCCTCAGGGACATCCTAAAAGAATTGAACAAGCTTCTCAACGAGTTAAAGAAACTAGTGCCCCTTCTAAGAAAGAGAAGAAGAAACATAAATTGTTGTATAATCCTGTGAACCTATTAATGATCCTAATAGTATATCTGTTTCTGATGCTGAAACTGAAAGTGGTAATGAACATAACAATGATAATGATAAGAATGATGCTTCAGATAAAGAAGAGATTGAGGAGGAACCTGACTCGCATGTATGAGTCAAAATCTTACGAGGACCAGCCCTCTTCCATTCTGACTCGCATGTATGAGTCAAAATCTTAAACTCATATTTCCAGTTAGGGCCGCCATAGCCCGAAAGATGAAAATAACATTGGAAATGTGGGCAATGATATTCTTTCAAACGTAATACATGAAAACCAACTTTCATAGAAGAAACCATGAAGGAGAAAACCCTGTCACTTAACTGAATGACATTTAAACTTCCACAGAAACCCCCAATGGCAGATTCTAATGCGAGACCAACAGTATCTTCATCAAGCCGAAAAGAAGCTCTTCCAAAAGAGATGACCATTTGAAAACCCCGTGAACTCACAGCCGGATGAACATTGGCATGAAATAACCTTTTAACTTCTTTCGCAAATGAAGAACCCCATGAGTAATCCAGATCTAAAACCCTTGCCGCATGAACCAGCATATTGGCAGGATCTATGACTTCATCATCAGATGTGTGCAGATTGGACCATTAGAATTATCGATCACAATGGGTTTACCGTGCATGCAAAGCACTCCATTAACAAGGGAGATCCTATCTCGGAGTTTAGCCCTATGGCTAACAAAGGAGATCTCGGACCAGATTTGATCCATTCACGTGCCACAAGGGGAAGTTGATCAATGATGAAACCATTTGCATCGAGGAGATAGATCTTCCTAACCTTGGGATCCAGCCAGATGAAACCCTCAGACCGGTTGTTGGCCGAGGAGGTGACGTCGATGGTGAAGAGAGACGTCCATCGCCAGCACCGGGGAGCGTCGAAGAAGGATGGAGACATGGCGAGCTGGTCGACGGTGGCGGGTGAACACCGTCGAGGAGGGTGGTGGAAACCCTAGACCGCCCTAGAGTCGCCATCTCGGCTAGATCTAGGATCTCGTTCCCCCCCCCCCCCCCCCCCCCGAATAGACGTGTCTAGCAAAGGGATTATCATCCTCAGCCAGCCAACCTATCACTTTACGTCATTGTTGCAACTTGTTATGCTTAATGCTTGTCACTAGGGCCCGAGTGCCATGATTTCAGATCTGAACATGTTATTGAATTATGAGGATAATCATTGTTTTAGATCATATCTAGAAGTTGTATGCACATATTATTGTCCGGAACCCGAGGCCCCAAAGTGACAATAATTGGGACAACCGGAGGGGTTGGTTGTGATGTGAGGATCACATGTGTTCACAGAGTGTTAATGCTTTGCTCCGATACTTTATTAAAAGGAATACCTTAATTACCAGTAGTTTCCCTTGATGCCCCGCTGCAAACGGGCTGGTAGGACAAAAGATGTTGTGCAAGTTGCTCATTGCGAGCACACACGACTAAATAGGAACACATGCCTATGGTTACTTAGTACTTGGATGCTTTATCTTATTTATCTGCAAATGCCTATTTCTTGATTATTATATGAATTATCTTATCCACGCAACGCCCGTTCATCTGTCCCTATGCCTACAGTATTTTAATCTTGATGTCTACTACAATCACTACTGCTGTCTTTATTTCACTGCTGCTATTATTTCACTATTGTCACTGCTATAAAACTGTTGCTGCTGATAATCATTGTCGAGCAAGTCTATTCACAGGTGCAGCTAAACTGACAATTCATCTGTTAAGGCTTATAAATATTCTTTGGCTCCCCTTGTGTCGAATCAATAAATTTGGGTTTTACTTCCCTCGAAGACTGTTGCGATCCCCTATACCTGTGGGTCATCAAGGTGGAGTATGGGGGTCGCGGGAGATGGTGGTGGAGGAGGAGGTCGCCGTAGGTGGAGGAGGAGGAGGTCGCCATAAGGTGGTGGTGGAGGAGGAGGAGCAGGTCGCCGGAGGTGGTGGTGGTGGTGGTGGAGGAGGTCGCTAGAGGAGGTGGTGGTGGTAGAGGAGGTCGCCGTCACTGGAGGTGGTGGAGAAGGAGGAGGTCGCCGGAGGTGGTGGTGGTGGTGGAGGAGGAGGTCGCCGGAGGTGGTGGTCGTGGTGGTGTAGGAGATCGCCAGAGGTGGTGGTGGTGGAGGAGGAGGTCGCCGTCGCCGGAGGTGGTGGAGGATGTCGAGAAGGAGGAGGAGGCAGGAGAAGGGGAGATGAGGAGAAGGGGAGAGAAAGAGAAGGGGAGAGGAGGAGAAGGGAGAGGAGAAGTGGAGAAGAAGGGGAGAGGAGATGTGGAGGAGAAGGATGAGGAGCAAATGAGAGGAGAGAAGGAGAGAAGGAGGAAAGAGAGGGATAAGAGGCGCCGGCCGGATTCAAATTTTCTGCCCAACAATTCTGTGGCGCACCCCTTCCCGGTGCGCCACAGAATATTTTTTCGATTTTTTGATTTTGCTGAAAAACCATCTTTTTTAAATATTTTTTCCTTTTGGAATTTAGAGTATCTGAGAGACTTCACCGGGCTGCTCCAATTTTGCTCTAGTTTTTAATGAGGTATTGAACGCTTTTTTTCGACGTTGTATGCAAAAGTTATATTTTCGACGTCGTATGCACATGACTTAGAGAAAAATGAATTCCCTATATATTTTTATAGTGGACTAACTGTTGAATCTAGGACATACCCGGATAGTTGTGCTGGTTGTGTTTTCAGGAAAAGAACTCCCGATGAAGCCGAGGAATTAATGGCTAAAATAAGCCAAAATCATGATGATTGGACTACACCTGAAACAACAACTACACCGAAGAAGGGGGGTATAATTGAATTAAATGATGAAGTGATGAAGGAAGCCAAGAAATCTCTTAAAGAGAGGGATATTAAATCTGAAGACGTGAAGAACCTACCACCTATAGAAGAATTATCTAAGCCAATTCCCCACTCATCCATAATTGAGGTACACTCTCTCCAAAGGTTCGATGAAAGATATATTCCTTACTCTAAACCTCCTGCTCAATGCTTAGATGAATTTGATGATTTTATTGTTAAGAAAGGTAACTTTATTATGAGGGTAGAGAATCATTTAATGGAAAATTCTCGAGCTATTAGTAAATTGCATGATATTGTGGATAGAACCTCTAATGATGTTAAAATACTTATTGAACATTTTCATATGGTTCAAACTCAAATTGATCTACTCAATAAAGTGCAAAAAGATTTGTTATTAAATGCTTCTAAAGATAAAGAGAAACATGTTTGTGAAGTAACAACTAGAGGAGGAATTTCTACTCAGGGTCCTTTATATCCTCAGGGACATCCTAAAAGAATTGAACAAGCTTCTCAACGAGTTAAAGAAACTAGTGCCCCTTCTAAGAAAGAGAAGAAGAAACATAAATTGTTGTATAATCCTGTGAACCTATTAATGATCCTAATAGTATATCCGTTTCTGATGCTGAAACTGAAAGTGGTAATGAACATAACAATGATAATGATAAGAATGATGCTTCAGATAAAGAAGAGATTGAGGAGGAACCTGACTCGCATGTATGAGTCAAAATCTTACGAGGACCAGCCCTCTTCCATTCTGACTCGCATGTATGAGTCAAAATCTTAAACTCATATTTCCAGTTAGGGCCGCCATAGCCCGAAAGATGAAAATAACATTGGAAATGTGGGCAATGATATTCTTTCAAACGTAATACATGAAAACCAACTTTCATAGAAGAAACCATGAAGGAGAAAACCCTGTCACTTAACTGAATGACATTTAAACTTCCACAGAAACCCCCAATGGCAGATTCTAATGCGAGACCAACAGTATCTTCATCAAGCCGAAAAGAAGCTCTTCCAAAAGAGATGACCATTTGAAAACCCCGTGAACTCACAGCCGGATGAACATTGGCATGAAATAACCTTTTAACTTCTTTCGCAAATGAAGAACCCCATGAGTAATCCAGATCTAAAACCCTTGCCGCATGAACCAGCATATTGGCAGGATCTATGACTTCATCATCAGATGTGTGCAGATTGGACCATTAGAATTATCGATCACAATGGGTTTACCGTGCATGCAAAGCACTCCATTAACAAGGGAGATCCTATCTCGGAGTTTAGCCCTATGGCTAACAAAGGAGATCTCGGACCAGATTTGATCCATTCACGTGCCACAAGGGGAAGTTGATCAATGATGAAACCATTTGCATCGAGGAGATAGATCTTCCTAACCTTGGGATCCAGCCAGATGAAACCCTCAGACCGGTTGTTGGCCGAGGAGGTGACGTCGATGGTGAAGAGAGACGTCCATCGCCAGCACCGGGGAGCGTCGAAGAAGGATGGAGACATGGTGAGGTGGTCGACGGTGGCGGGTGCACGCCGTCGAGGAGGGTGGTGGAAACCCTAGATCGCCGTAGAGTCGCCATCTCGGCTAGATCTAGGATCTCGCCCCCCCGCCCCCCCCCCCCCCCCCCCCCCCCGAATAGACGTGTCTAGCAAAGGGATTAGCATCCTCAGCCAGGCAACCTATCACTTTACGTCTTTGTTGCAACTTGTTATGCTTAATGCTTGTCACTAGGGCCCGAGTGCCATGATTTCAGATCTGAACATGGTATTGAATTATGAGGATAATCATTGTTTTAGATCATATCTACAAGTTGTATGCACATATTATTGTCCGGAACCCGAGGCCCCAAAGTGACAATAATTGGGACAACCGGAGGGGATGGTTGTGATGTGAGGATCACATGTGTTCTTTGAGTGTTAATGCTTTGCTCCGATACTTCATTAAAAGGAATACCTTAATTACCAGTAGTTTCCCTTGATGCCCCGCTGCAAACGGGCTGGTAGGACAAAAGATGTTGTGCAAGTTTCTCATTGCGAGCACACACGACTAAATAGGAACACATGCTAATGGTTACTTAGTACTTGGATGCTTTATCTTATTTATCTGCAAATGCCTATTTCTTGATTATTATATGAATTATCTTATTCATGCAACGCCCGCTCATCCGTCCCTATGCCTACAGTATTTTAATCTTGATGTCTACTACAATCACAACTGCTGTCTTTATTTCACTGCTGCTATTATTTCACTATTGTCACTGCTATAAAACTGTTGCTGCTGATAATCTGTGTCGAGCAAGTCTATTCACAGGTGCAGCTAAACTGACAATTCATCTGTTAAGGCTTATAAATATTCTTTGGCTCCCCTTGTGTCGAATCAATAAATTTGGGTTTTACTTCCCTCGAAAACTGTTGCGATCCCCTATACTTGTGGGTCATCAAGGTGGAGTATGGGGGTCGCGGGACATGGTGGTGGAGGACGAGGTCGTCGTAGGTGGAGGAGGAGGAGGTCGCCGGAAGGTGGGGGTGGAGGAGGAGGAGCAGGTCGCCGGAGGTGGTGGTGGTGGAGGAGGTCGCCAGAGGAGGTGGTGGTGGTAGAGGAGGTCGCCGTCACCGGAGGTGGTGGAGGAGGAGGAGCTCGCCGGAGGTGGTGGTGGTGGTGGAGGAGGAGGTCGCCGGAGGTGGTGGTGGTGGTGGTGTAGGAGGTCGCCATAGGAGGTGGTGGTGGAGGAGGAGGTCGCCGTCGCCGGAGGTGGTGGAGGATGTCGAGAAGGAGGAGGAGGCAGGAGAAGGGGAGAGGAGGAGAAGGGGATAGAAAGAGAAGGGGAGAGGAGGAGAAGGGAGAGGAGAAGTGGAGAAGAAGGGGAGAGGAGATGTGGAGGAGAAGGATGAGGAGCAAATGAGAGGAGAGAAGGAGAGAAGGAGGAAAGAGAGGGATAAGAGGCGCCGGCCGGATTCAAATTTCCTGCCTAACAATTCTGTGGCGCACCCCCTCCCGTTGCGCCACAGAATATTTTTTCGATTTTTTGATTTTGCTGAAAAACCATCTTTTTTAAATATTTTTTCCTTTTGGAATTTAGAGTATCTGAGAGAACTTCACCGGGCTAGCCCTGGTGAAATCACCCTCCAATTTTGCTCTAGATTTTATGAGGTATTGAACGCATTTTTTCGACGTCGTATGCAAAAGTTATATTTTCGACGTCGTATGCACATGACTTAGAGAAAAATGAATTCCCTATATATTTTTATAGTGGACTAACTGTTGAATCTAGGACATACCTGGATAGTTGTGCTGGTTGTGGTTTCAGGAAAAGAACTCCCGATGAAGCTGAGGAATTAATGGCTAAAATAAGCCAAAATCATGATGATTGGACTACACCTGAAACAACACCTACACCGAAGAAGGGGGGTATAATTGAATTAAATGATGAAGTGATGAAGGAAGCCAAGAAATCTCTTAAAGAGAGGGATATTAAATCTGAAGACGTGAAGAACCTACCACCTATAGAAGAATTATCTAAGCCAATTCCCCACTCATCCATAATTGAGGTACACTCTCTCCAAAGGTTCGATGAAAGATATATTCCTTACTCTAAACCTCCTGCTCAATGCTTAGATGAATTTGATGATTTTATTGTTAAGCAAGGTAACTTTAATATGAGGGTAGAGAATCATTTAATGGAAAATTCTCGAGCTATTAGTAAATTGCATGATATTGTGGATAGAACCTCTAATGATGTTAAAATACTTATTGAACATTTTCATATGGTTCAAACTCAAATTGATCTACTCAATAAAGTGCAAAAAGATTTGTTATTAAATGCTTCTAAAGATAAAGAGAAACATGTTTGTGAAGTAACAACTAGAGGAGGAATTTCTACTCAGGGTCCTTTATATCCTCAGGGACATCCTAAAAGAATTGAACAAGCTTCTCAACGAGTTAAAGAAACTAGTGCCCCTTCTAAGAAAGAGAAGAAGAAACATAAATTGTTGTATAATCCTGTGAACCTATTAATGATCCTAATAGTATATCTGTTTCTGATGCTGAAACTGAAAGTGGTAATGAACATAACAATGATAATGATAAGAATGATGCTTCAGATAAAGAAGAGATTGAGGAGGAACCTGACTCGCATGTATGAGTCAAAATCTTACGAGGACCAGCCCTCTTCCATTCTGACTCGCATGTATGAGTCAAAATCTTAAACTCATATTTCCAGTTAGGGCCGCCATAGCCCGAAAGATGAAAATAACATTGGAAATGTGGGCAATGATATTCTTTCAAACGTAATACATGAAAACCAACTTTCATAGAAGAAACCATGAAGGAGAAAACCCTGTCACTTAACTGAATGACATTTAAACTTCCACAGAAACCCCCAATGGCAGATTCTAATGCGAGACCAACCGTATCTTCATCAAGCCGAAAAGAAGCTCTTCCAAAAGAGATGACCATTTTAAAACCCCGTGAACTCACAGCTGGATGAACATTGGCATGAAATAACCTTTTAACTTCTTTCGCAAACGAAGAACCCCTTGAGAAATCCAGATCTAAAACCCTTGCCGCATGAACCAGCATATTGGCAGGATCTATGACTTCATCATCAGATGTGCAGATTGGACCATTAGAATTATCGATCACAATGGGTTTACCGTGCATGCAAAGCACTCCATTAACAAGGAAGATCCTATCTCGGAGTTTAGCCCTATGGCTAACAAAGGAGATCTCGGACCCAGATTGGATCCATTCACATGCCACAAGGGGACGTTGATCAATGATGAAACCATATGCATCGAGGAGATAGATCTTCCTAACCTTGGGATCCAGCCAGATGAAACCCTCGGACCGGTTGTTGGCCGCGGAGGTGACGTCGATGGTGAAGAGAGTCGTCCATCGCCAGCACCAGGGAGCGTCGAAGAAGGATGGAGACATGGTGAGGTGGTCGACGGTGGCGGGTGCACGCCGTCAAGGAGGGTGGTGGAAACCCTAGATCGCCCTATAGTCGCCATGGGAGTCGCACGAGAGAGTCGCCATCTCGGCTAGATCTAGGATCTCGTTCGCCCCACCCCCCCCCCCCCCCCCCCCGAATAGACGTGTCTAGCAAAGGGATTATCATCCTCACCCAGCCAACCTATCACTTTACGTCATTGTTGCAACTTGTTATGCTTAATGCTTGTCACTAGGGCCCGAGTGCCATGATTTCAGATCTGAACATGTTATTGAATTATGAGGATAATCATTGTTTTAGATCATATCTACAAGTTGTATGCACATATTATTGTCCAGAACCCGAGGCCCCAAAGTGACAATAATTGGGACAACCGGAGGGGATGGTTGTGATGTGAGGATGACATGTGTTCACGGAGTGTTAATGCTTTGCTCCAATACTTTATTAAAAGGAATACCTTAATTACCAGTAGTTTCCCTTGATGCCCCGCTGCAAACGTGCTGGTAGGACAAAAGATGTTGTGCAAGTTTCTCATTGCGAGCACACACGACTAAATAGGAACACATGCCTATGGTTACTTAGTACTTGGATGCTTTATCGTATTTATCTGCAAATGCCTATGTCTTGATTATTATATGAAATATCTTATCCATGCAACGCCCGTTCATCCGTCCCTACGCCTACAGTATTTTAATCTTGATGTCTACTACAATCACTACTGCTGTCTTTATTTCACTGCTGCTATTATTTCACTACTATCACTGCTATAAAACTGTTGCTGCTGATAATCTGTGTCGAGCAAGTCTATTCACAGGTGCAGCTGAACTAACAATTCATCTGTTAAGGCTTATAATTATTCTTTCACTCCCCTTGTGTCGAATCAATAAATTTGGGTTTTACTTCCCTCGAAGACTGTTGCGATCCTCTATACCTGTGGGTCATCAAGGTGGAGTATGGGGGTCGCCGGAGATGGTGGTGGAGGAGGAGGTCACCGTAGGTGGAGGAGGAGGTCGCCGGAAGGTGGTGGTGGAGGAGGAGGAGCAGGTCGCCGGAGGTGGTGGTGGAGGAGGTCGCCGGAGGAGGTGGTGGTTGTAGAGGAGGTCGCCGTCACCGGAGGTGGTGGAGGTGGAGGAGGAGGAGGTCGCCGGAGGTGGTGGTGGTGGTGGAGGAGGAGGTCGCCGGAGGTGGTGGTGGTTGTGGTGTAGGAGGTCGCCAGATGTGGTGGTGGTGGAGGAGGAGGTCGCCGGAGGTGGTGGAGGATGTCGAGAAGGAGGAGGAGGCAGGAGAAGGGGAGAGGACGAGAAGGGGAGAGAAAGAGAAGGGGAGAGGAGGAGAAGGGAGAGCAGAAGTGGAGAAGAAGGTGAGAGGAGATGTGGAGGCCGAGCAAATGAGAGGAGAGAAGGAGAGAAGGAGGAAAGAGAGGGATAAGAGGCGCCGGCCGGATTCAAATTTCCTGCCCAACAATTCTGTGGCGCACCCCCTCCCGGTGCGCCACAGAATATTTTTTTGATTTTTTGATTTTGCTGAAAAAACCATCGTTTTTAAATATTTTTTTCCTTTTGGAATTTAGAGGATCTGAGAGAACTTCACCGGGCAAGCTCTGGTGAAATCACCCTCCAATTTTGCTCTAGTTTTTAATGAGGTATTGAACGCATTTCGTCATATGCAAAAGTTATATTTTCGACGTCGTATGCACATGACTTAGAGAAAAATGAATCCCCTATATATTTTATAGTGGACTAACTGTTGAATCTAGGACATACCTGGATAGTTGTGCTGGTTGTGTTTTCAGGAAAAGAACTCCCGATGAAGCTGAGGAATCAATGGCTAAAATAAGCTAAAATCATGATGATTGGACTACACCTGAAACAACACCTACACCGAAGAAGGGGGGTATAATTGAATTAAATGATGAAGTGATGAAGGAAGCCATGAAATCTCTTGAAGAGAGGGGTATTAAATCTGAAGATGTGAAGAACCTACCACCTATAGAAGAATTATGTAAGCCAATTGCCCACTCATCCATAATTGAGGTACACTCTCTCCAAAGTTCGATGATAGATATATTCCTTACTCTAAACCTCCTGCTCAATTCTTAGATGAATTTGATGATTTTATTGTTAAGCAAGGTAACTTTAATATGAGGGTAGAGAATCATTTAATGGAAAATTCTCGAGCTATTAGTAAATTGCATGATATTGTGGATAGAACCTCTAATGATGTTAAAATACTTATTAAACATTTTCATATGGTTCAAACTCAAATTGATCAACTCACTAAAGTGCAAAAAGATTTGTTATTAAATGCTTCTAAAGATAAAGAGAAACATGTTTGTGAAGTAACAACTAGAGGAGGAATTTCTACCGAGGGTCCTTTATATCCCGAGGGACATCCTAAAAGAATTGAACAAGATTCTCAATGAGTTAAAGAAACTAGTGCCCCTTCTAAGAAAAAGAAGAAGAAACATAAAATTGTTGTAGAATCCTGTGAACCTATTAATGATCCTAATACTATATCTGTTTCTGATGCTGAAACTGAAAGTGGTAATGAACATAACAATGATAATGATAAGAATGATGCTTCAGATAAAGAAGGGATTGAGGAGGAACCTGAAAAATATTCTAAAAATAAAAAGTATACTAAGGAAGATTTTGTTGCTAAGAAACATGTTAGTGAGAGAGAACCTTGGGTCCAAAAACAAATGCCTTTTCCTGCTAAGAAACTTAAGTCTAAAGAAGAAGACCACTATAATAAATTTTGTGATTGGATGAAACCTTTGTTCTTAATAATTCCTTTGACTGATAGTATTAAATTGCCTCCTTATTCAAAATATATGAAAGATATTGTTTCTAACAAAAGGAAAATTCCTAATGAGGAAATTTCTACTATGCTTGCTAATTATTCTTTCAATGGCAAGGTTCCAAAGAAGCTGGGAGATCCAGGTATACCCACCATTCCTTGCTCTATCAAAAATAATTATGTTAGAACTGCTCTATGTGATTTGTGAGCAGCAGTTAGTGTTATGCCTTTCTCTCTTTATAAGAGACTTTATTTGGATAAATTGATACCAACTGATTTATCTTTGCAAATGGCTGATAAATCTACTTCTATTCCTGTTGCCATTTGTGAGGATGTTCCTGTTCAAGTGGCTAATAATTTTTTGATATTAACTAATTTTGTTGTTTTTGAAATGCCCGAAGATGATAATATGTCTTTCATTCTTGGGAGACCTTTTCTAAATACTCCAGGTGCTGTTATTGATTGCAACAAAGGAAAAGTAACTTTCAATGTAAATGACAAAGAGCATACTGTTTATTTCCCCAAGATGGAAAAAATATTTGGAGTTAATACAATTACTAATTTGAGGTCTATTGAAGTGGGAAGTCTTGATTGCCCTATATATGATTATAAAGAAGGATATAAAAGTATTATGATTGGATCCATATCAATACAATATAAGGTAACATGATTGTCTCATGTGGTTTAAATCCTTTGTGTCATATAAAATTTATTTGGTAGCAAGACTTGATCAACCGTGTTAACAAATATATTTTAAATGCATGGAGGTGCTAAAAAACATTTTTATTCTTCATCCTTGTTTTACCTACTGTAATACTATTTAGTTTGCATAGTTTTAGTTGAATATGATTTTGAAAAACATTTTTCATGCACTGAATTTAATATCTTAAATAGCAGAAAATGTCCAGAATTAAAAAAATTCGGAATTTAATAAAAATTATACCAATGGTCCTATTTTTGAAAGAGCATTCTGGGAGTACCTGGGGCTGACCAGGGGGACCCACCATGCCACCACACCACATGGTGGCGCGGCAGGGGCCTGGTCGCGCCAAGGCATTGTGTGGGGCCCCCATGGCCCCTCAATTATTCTCCTTCCTGCCAAATCTTTTTCTCTCCCGACCAAACTCATATCCATTGCCAAAACTCGTGTTCTTCCTGTTCTTGCCCTCGGATTTTCGATCTCCTTCCTAAGCCCATCTTTGCTGCTGAGATTTGGGGCATTTGCTCTCCGGTATGTGACTCCTTCGGTCACCCAAGTAGAATTTTGTTTAGTGAATTATATCTTGAGTATTTTGCTGTTTTAGGTGTCATGTTAAGTGAGTTTAAATTAGGGGTGTAAACGGATCGGATCGTATTTTACCTTTACCATATCCTTTACCATAATTTTTTATCGGATTCAGAGCGGAACAGATAATGACTGGATGCGGATTCGGAGGCGGATGTCCATGATGACGGATTCGGGAACGGAAACGGGGCGGATTCGGAGCGGTAACAAAATTAATCGGATATATACACGCATAAGCAAATTGTCAAATCATACAACTAAAAATAATTGTTCCATAACAAAATAACTAATAAATTTGGACTCCATAGTCTTTGCAATGACTATTTAAGTGAGATGTTGTTCAATGGACGAACTCAACAACTCATTAGCTACAAATTATGAAATATTAGGTTAGACATTTCGGTAGAAAATCGGATTATTCGGATTAAAACCATCGGATAATCCTATTTAAATTTCGGATAATCCATATTTTAGTCTATTTTACATACCATATCCGGGTGTCAAGTTCGGAAACGGACCGTCGGATTCCTTAAAACCGGATATGGATTGTATAAAACGGTTTCAGAATCGAATATGGTGCGGAAATTATCCTATCCGTTCTATGTTGGTCTAACTAGTTTTGATGCATGATTAAGCCTCTAGCAAGTCACAATAGTAGTTCCCTTCATTTAGATGTCTCAAAATCAATTTTTATGATAGTTGTAAAAAAATTCAGAAAGGGAAGATGCATAACCACACCTATGGAGAGATCTTTGAGAGAGATGCACCAAGTGTAGCAAGGCCCTCGAGAGCAACTACTCGCATTAGGCAATCTTACAATGAGGATCTCATGGAACTAAGCATTGGAGATGAGAGGGATCATGGAATTCCAAACCCATCTTCCTTCCCATGCACTAACTTTATGCCTGATGCAGGGATACTTGATGATTTCTTACTTCTTGTGCAGAGGGTTGACTTGACTTCATACATGCAGGACGAGAGTCCCCAATATGTCATGCTCACCAAAACTTTTGTAGAGATCTTTACTTTACGCAATTCAGCTTTCAGTCCATCTGTTTCATTTAAAATCTATGATAGGGCTATTACTATGACCATGCGAGAGTTTTGTTCTGTGATAGGTATTTGATGGCCCTTGACGATGATGACGATGGTGCCAGAAAATGTCTTGCTGGGCACCAGGTACCTGTGTCAAAAGAATGTGGGTCAGGTTGAGACTCCAAGTGCAAAGTGTATAGTAAGGGAAAGACTAATTTTCCCCACGAGGGTGACTCGAGGGTTTATATCGAACTCTCGGGGAAATGAACCAAAAGTTGTTGTCCCCTTATCCTTCTTTATGAAACTTACAAAACAAAGTAAATTGGTTTGTGCCCTCAACCTCACCAAGTGGTTGTCAAGCATAAGGTGTGAGTAAAATATATAAAAATATCAAATGCAAACTAGAAATAAATATGCAATGATGATAAATTAATATGCAAGGATGGTGTAAATGATAATGGATGATGTTTTTGTGTTTTGTATTGTGTTTGCAAGATATAAAAGTATTTTTGTATTTTCGGATTTTTAAATGGCAGAAAATGTAAAGTGCTAATAAAGTGTTGGAAACGTGTTTCTTATGATTAAAAATGGACTGGGGTTCATGGTTTCACAAATGCACTCTCTCTTTTATATAGTGGTAGATAATGGAACATAGGAATTGACATATGAGATTGCAACAAGACAAGTTATTAATAATATGAGCATCACATCCTAACATAGAGATCTTTTGGTTATTAACCTCTCTTATACTCCACCAAGATGCGAACTAAATCATAACAGCACAGTAATTTAGATAAAACAGAGTATAGCTTTAAGTTCTATGACATGAAGTTAGAATAAGAACATGCTAGATCTAGTCATGGAGAAAATGGCATGGTCACCCACATCCCCGGTAGCACGGTATTCCTTTTTATCCCTAGTGAGGCAACAAAGTAAGGTAAAATACCCAAGTGGATCGCGGAACTTCTGTCACTTTCACCGCACTCACCACCCCCCGTTACTCCAACTAATGTTCACGTTCCCCCTCACACGCCCTCATACATATGTTGGATCAGAACACATAAACAAGAACGGGGTACATAATATGCATCTACTTTCATAACAAAGACATAACAATTGCAATCATCATAACATATATCAACTTAAGAGATCCACCACAAAGGTATTACATAGATGACCAGAATCATGTTCAGCAGCTCATATGGCACTAATTAGTGAAGCTCAAGAGAGAGGAGAGATACATAAGTTACTTCCACAAACCCATATTCCAGGGGTGGACTACTCCATCTTCATCATGGAGACGGTGGAGGAGTTGTTGGAGAAGGTGGAGACCACACCGTCAGCGCCCCGCCGGAGTTTTCCCCCTCCAATCTGCAGCTCCAGGTCTCTGTTTCGTGGTTTCTGTGTTTCTGCGGCACCCCCACCGAAAGGTAACAGGAGACTATTTTTATAGGCGTTTTTAGGTCAAGACGAAGGCAGGGAGACGAAGATCGCCAGATGAGGTGCCCCACGCGGCCAAGGAATCTGGCCGTGTGGGCCCACCTCTTTTGGGCCTCAGGCCTCCTCTCGTGCGCTTCCTTGGCTCCTACTCCTTCTTCCTTCCAAAAACTGATGTTCCCGAAGTTTCAGGTCATTTGGGCGTCGTTTGGGTCCCTGAAACATCAAAATATAGAAAAAGGGGTTTTCTGACAGTGCAGGGTTAATTCCAAATAAATAGGGAAACTGTGAAATATTCCCAAAATCATTATAAAACATTGATATAACCCTTATATGATGCAAATATGAATGAAATATCAGTAATACAATGCAAAGTTCATGTATGCATTTTACATGCATCAGTATTGCACCGTCCGGGACGGCGCAGAAGATTCAAGGGAACCCTAGTGAATTGATGCAACTTTACTGAGGGGTGACAAATGACGATGACTGCAGAGCCCAACGTGGAAAGATAAGGAACATTCAGCTCCCTGCCATTAGATATTTTGCTTACTATATTGCTACTAGCATTCCTGGTAGGGACAACACTAGAAACTTTTCTAACTATCACCTTGCTTTTCTTGCTGCTGCACTTAATGGTCACACTAATTATAATCTTGGTTCTCTTATTGCTCGTCGTTTAGCTGCTAAGGGACCTATTTATGGAGGGATTATTTTCTCACGCATTGTTGCACATTTTAACCTTCGTGTTGATCCTAGTGATGAGTTACTAACCCCTTACAGGCTCGACCTTGCTGCGATGAAGGATCATCAATTTGTTACCACTAACTCTCGTGCAGGACAGCTTGTTTACAGAGTTTTATTTACTGATGGGGACGAGAGGGCAGTCCCTTTGCCGCAACCCATTTTGTTTAGTCTTGACAGGAGACCATGGTCGCGCTCGAAGGAGGAGTTGGACGAGCAGCTGAGTGTGGTGGGTTTCTACGGGCAGCACGTCGAGGACAGGACACCTCCGGAGGACTACACAGCGCACTACACTGTTGCGTCCTCGAGTTCGTATCAGGGCGAGGGTTTTTCTTCGCCATACTTCGGAGACGCTTCCTCCTGGGCTCCATGGGGTTGATCACCACTTAGGCCAAAAGCCTAAGCTTGGGGGGAGGTATACCGATAACTCACTCATCTACATATCATTATTTATCGGTGCTTTGTATATCCATGTTTGTATTTTCTTTCTGTCTTTTTGTTGTTCCTTGTTTTGTTTTATTTTTCAAAACTCAAAAGACCAAAAAATATTTCTGTTGTTTCTCTTTGTTTTTTAATTTAAGTTTCTAGTATTAGTTTGCTTAGTTATCTAAATCGGTTCAATATGCAAAAATATATAGCTTTGTTGCTTGTTTCTTTTTGCTCTTGTTTTGAAATTCGAAAACCCAAAAATATTTGTTGTTTCTTGTCGGTTTTGTATAGTTTGTAGCAGAGTTCAACAACCTTCCGTGACTCCAGTGGAGCTTGGTTATCATTTCATATCATTCGAGCACACAAGTGAAAGAGCAATAATGACGATTTACGACAATTTGAGTTGGGGTAAGAGGCTGGTATGAGCTCTATTTGTTTTCATTTTTGTACATATACTCGTTCATGTGAGCATACTTAGTTGGTTCGCGTAAGGTATATGTCGATTAATGGATGCTTAGTAGTTCATGTTCTCTTATGATCATTTCCAACTTGTTAATAGTGGGTAGCATGTTTTATGGATATTTGATTGCAATGTTTTTTTCCATAAAAGAGTATGACACTGTGGTATCCTCCTCTGAAAAATTCCTTTGAATCGACTCGGCACATGTTCACACATGTATATGACATAAAACAAAACGTTAATTAAGCCTTGATGATTTACCTATCCTCAGAGTTCTTGTATCATTTTTATGTCTCCGTTAATTTTATTTTGTCGCAAGCATGATTATGACGGTTATTGCTCTCTTGATTGTCGCTTCCCAGTCTATTGCTAGCCTCCACTTGTACTGAGCGGGATGATCGCTCGAGCTTCCACATCCCTGCAAACCAAGTTATTCCAAAGAGTCCACTCTAAATACCTATGCATGACATTTCAAACCATTCAAGTAAATTTGCATGTGCTACCTTTAAATCCTTCAAAACACTTCTCATTTTGTGACACTGTTTTAGCTCATGAGGAAGTAGTAGTTGGGCTTGTTATCTTCCATACTAATTAAGTAACCTTCGACTTGCATGCTTCATCTGCTTGTCATTAATATTGCAAAGAGCTGGTTAGATCACTATAATATTCCAAAAGATTTAAGAAAGTAAAAAATAGACACTCCTCCATGGTATGAGATTGTTGGTGGGCACCCGAGGATTCGGTTAGCCATGGTTTGTGAAAAGCAAAGGTTGGGAGGAGTGTCAAGTTATATATAAAGTACATATTATAAATGCTTGTTTTTCAAAATAAATCGGAACCGCTCTCAACTTGGTTAGTATGGAAGATAACTGGAACTCTATTGCCATTCGTTGACGAAACAACCAGTACTGACATACAAATTTACCGCTGTTTTCAAAACAGTGAAAAGCTCTAGCACATGTTAAATCCCTGCTTCCCTCCACGAAGGGCCAATCTTTTACTTTACGTTGAGTCACCATCCTTTCTTTGAGCACCTTCTCGAGAGCATAGTTGTCATTCTTAGTGTAATGTGCTTGTCCCAGAATACTGTTAACTGCGGTATAACTTTGAGGTTTTTATCTTTGATATCTTTATTTCTAGTCCTCTCTTGAATTTCAGAGGTGCCTGGGCATTTATGTTTTGCTGTACAAATACGGGCAAGCGAGATACCACTTTATCATACATTATTATGAGCTTTGCAATCATGTGAATTGATTTGTTTCATGTTGTTTCATATTAGCATGTTGGTATCTGTTCATGGTTTACATAACTATTAGGTGACATTATTTGCATACATCTTATTATGAATAGCTAATACGTCTCCAACGTATCTATAATTTCTTTTGTTCCATGCTTATATTATACCAATTGCAACATGTTTTATATACACTTTATATCATTTTTATGCATTTTCTGGGACTAACCTATTAACAAGATGCCACAGTGCCAGTTCCTGTTTTCTACTGTTTTTGGTTTCAGAAAAGTTGTTCTGAAAATATTCTCGGAATTGGACGAAACAAAAGCCAAAACTCCTATTTTTCCCTGAAGGATCCAGAAGGCCGAAGAAGCGTCGAAGACACGCCACGAGGCGGCCACACCTGGTGGAGGCGCGGCCCCCCTCTAGCCGCGCCACCACGTGGTGTGGGCCCCTCGGGCACCCACCGACGTTGCCCTTTCGCCTATAAATACCCCCCGACGGAAAAACCCTAAGGACCCGAACACTTTTGCACGAAACATCCCGTAGCCGCCGCCGTCGTCAACCCTAGTTCGGGAGGGTTCAGAAGCTCTTCCCGCACCCTGCCGGAGAGGGGAATCATCACCGGAGGGCTCTACATCACCATGCCTGCCTCCGGACTGAAGCGTGAGTAGTTCATCCTTGGACTATGGGTCCATAACAGTAGCTAGATGGTTGTCTTGTCCACTTGTTCTATCATGTTTAGATCTTGTGAGCTGCCTATCATGATCTAGATCATCTTATTGTAATGCTACATGTTGTGTTTGCTGGGATCCGATGAATATTAAATACTATCTCATTTGCTTCATTATATATCATGTGTATGTTGTTTATGATCTTGCATGCTCTCCGTTACTAGTAGATGCCCTGGCCAAGTAGATGCTTGTGACTCCAAGAGGGAGTATTTATGCTCTATAGTGGGTCTAGTCTCCATTTAATATGGGGGAGTGACAGCAACCTCTAAGGTTGTGGATGTACTGTTGCTACTAGGGATAAAACAGTGATGCTTTGTCTAAGGATAATTGTGTTACTTACATTACGCACTTTACTTAATGCAATAATCTGTTGCTTGCAACTTAATACTGAATGGGGTGCGGACGCTAACCGGAAGGTGGATTATTAGTCACAGATGCGGTTGGAACGATCTATGAATCATGTTGTAATGCCGACATGAATCTCATACTAGACACCATGACAAGTATATGCATCATTATGCAGTTCTTTTTTTTGTCAATTGCCCAGCTGTAATTTGTTTACCCGCATGTTAGTTATTATTTATTATGGAGAGACACCACTCGTGAACTGTGGACCCAGGTCCATTCTTTTACATCGATAATACAACCTACTACAAACACTGTTCTCTTTCATTCTCTGCAAACAAACATCATTTTCCACACTATACGTCTAATCCTTTGTTACAGCAAGCCGGTGAGATTGACAACCTCAATGCTAAGTTGGGGCAAAGTATCTTGGTTGTGTTGTGTGTAGGTTCCAAGTCAACCGTTAGGACATCCCTGCAACAGAGATTTTCTGGCACCGTTGACACCTTCAGAAGCGTCTTCATCACCTATTGGTTCGATAACCTTGGTTTCATACTGAGGGAAAACTTGCTGTTGCACTCATCACACCTTCCTCTTGGGGTTTCCCAACTGCCGAGAAGAAGATCACCTCCCTCATTAACTCAGCACCATCAAGATTTTCTACCGCCGTTGCCGGGGAGAAGTAGTACTTCTGCAAGGGGAGTCTCTCACTTCCAACTCTTTACTTTGTTATTGTCTTGCTTAGTTTATTTTTTATTACTATCTTGTTTGCTTATTATTATTAATAACTCAAAACATTAGTTACTTGCATTTACTTTGTTATTTCGGTTTCGTTAAATTTTTGCTAAAATGAACTCCTAAGAACACTAAGTTGTGTGACTTTACTAGCACAAATAATAATGATTTCATATGCACTCCTATTGCTCCACCTGCTTCTAAAGCAGACTTTTATGAAATTAAACCTGCTTTGCTAAATCTTGTTATGAAAGAGCAATTTTCTGGTGTTAGTACCGATGATGCTGCTGCCTATCTTAATAATTTTGTTGAACTTTGTGAGATGCAAAAATATAAGGATATAGATGGGGATATTATTAAATTAAAGTTGTTTCCTTTCTCTTTAAGAGGAAGAGCTAAAGAATGGTTGCTATCATTGCCTAGAAATACTATTGATTCATGGGCCAAATGCAAAGATGCTTTCATTGGAAAATATTATCCTCCTGCTAAGATTATTTCTTTAAGAAGTAGCATTATGAACTTTAAACAATTTGATAATAAACATGTTGCTCAAGCATGGGAAAGAATGAAATCTTTAGTAAAGAATTGCCCTACCCATGGACTGACTGCTTGGATGATCATCCAAACCTTTTATGCAGGACTGAACTTTTCTTCAAGGAACTTGCTGGATTCGGCTGCAGGAGGTACCTTTATGTCCATCACTTTGGGGGCTGCAACAAAGCTTCTTGATGATATGATGATTAATTATTCCGAGTGGCATACTGAAAGAACTCCTTAAGGTAAGAAGGTAAATTCTGTAGAAGAAACCTTCACTTTGAGTGATAAGATTGATGTTATTATGTCTATGCTTGTGAATGGTAAATCTCATGTTGATCCAAATAATGTTCCCTTAGATTCATTGGTTGCTGTCGGAGAGTGACTCCCACGAGACAGGGGTGGTCACACTCTGAAGAGTATGTTCGAAGGGGGCTGAACGCGGAGGTCAAACAATCCTCAACCGGCACGGCGACGGTGCTCGTCGAGCCTGAGGAGAGACATCACGACAGAGATAGACACCAGCCCTGTCGTGGGATTGTCACGGCAGATGTTTCCGGGTGGAAACTTTGAGATGAGGGGCAAGGCGACTCTGGCACTCAGGAGATTGTCTAGCTCTACGAGGGAGAAGATGTTTTTTTACCCAAGTTCGGGTCCCCTCGGTGGAGGATCCCTACGTCTTGCTATAAATCACTGATATGATAATATGTTACATGGTGCACCAATGGCGATCGCCGGGTTTAGATGACTCCGGCGTGGGAGCTCTCTCTCTGGGAGCTCTCTCTATTTTGTATATCTCATGGCCCTCTTCTAACTTATCTTTCTATGACCTAGGAGCCGGCTTATATGGGCGCCAGGTCTCCTGGTTTACATGGTAAGACTACTTGGAGTTCTACTCTAACTCATCTTGTCTTTCGTATCCTCCAAGTCTTGGACTCCGTGATGAATATTGCCTCCGAGTCTTCTAAAGCCTTCCTTCTCTGGGTCTTCCTGAAACCTCGCCGAGCGCGGACTCTTCCTGAGAGCCCGCATGACAATGACGGGTCTTCCCTGATGACGGGTCTTCCCTGATGACGGGTCTTCCCTGATGACGGGTCTCGCCTGATGACGGGTCTCGCCTGATGATGGGTCTTCCCTGGTGACGGTTCTTCCCGCGGACTCTTCCTGAGAGCCCGCATGACAATGACGGGTCTTCCCTGATGACGGGTCTTCCCTGATGACGGGTCTCGCCTGATGACAGGTCTCCCCTGGTGACGTGTCATTATTCTGGTCGGGTTATGAAATGAGCTCTCCGGCCCAAGTGTAACCCTGCTCATGGGCCTACCGGGTTATGATTCCCCCAACAGTAGCCCCCAAGATTAATTTGGATATGAGCTTGGTTTGCTCTTCTTTGTGACCTTGATCTTGATCATGATGTTTCATTGAAGCCGCCAGCTCAAATCCGGGTTAATCTCCTGAAATAAGATAAATACTTGTGAACTAAAAATCCGGGTTACACTATTAAATAATTGGGCCGACTCTTCTTGGCGTTCCGCCTCATATAACCATGTTTTTTTTTCAACCGGGTTTCATCTGACCCTGATTAAGCCTGCTCATACGGAGGCTATTAAGCCTGCTCATACGGAGGCTATGCTGAAGGATGTTCCAGATATTTATGATCCGGGTTTGAGGAAGACCTCGCGCAAAAACTCCGGCTTACTTTTGAGACCCGAATTTGATTTTGATTCTTCACCTCGGGGAATATTACTTCCTGACTCTAGCCCCCAAGTGCCGGGTTGTTGCTCGCAGCGACCTGGGACTTTAAATTTCTTACTTTAACAACTTTTGAGCTTCAAACTGAGTAGCCCCCAAGAGCCGGATCTGCAGCTTGCTGCGCTCCGGGTCTTCCTTGAGAACTAATAGCTTCAAACTGGGTAGCCCCCAAGTGCCGGTCTTGAGCCTACAACATCTTGGGACTTATAGCAATTTGAGCATAACCGATTTTTCTGATGAGTAGCCCCCAAGCGCCGGGTCTGCTGCCTGCAGCTACTTGGAGCTCTCTAAGTGTCATACTCTGATGGTGTACGTACACCCTGAGAATTTGCTTTTTTAGTGAACGTTATCTGTCGTTCTGCAAATCCTTTGGTTTAGATGACCCTTTTGGTTTCCTTGAACTATAAGCCGGCTTTCGCATGGATTTTTCCTGTCGCCTCTTCTCTGATAAAAACAGGGTCAGACAAGTCCCAATGGGCATCAGGCTGATTGAATTTACAGGTGAGCAATCAGGCCATATAAGTGCGAGTCACATTGAGCTTAAGCTAGGAAACCAAGAATATAGTGGCTCTGATACTTGCCGGATCATGAGATTGTAGCTGTACCTTTCTTTTAAGTAATCAGCCCCCATGACCAATGTGGCTTTTTTGCCGGGTCTTGAGTTTGTAACTGCGCTATTCAAGCGATCAGCCCCCAAGACCTTAAATTTGCGAAGCACTCTCGGACGACACTAACCGAAGTTGCGTCGCACTCTTGGGCTAAACTTTTTCCTTTTCTTTCCAGAAATGCACTCCTGGCGTTGACAATGCATAAGCCGGAGTTCGGCAATAGGCGACTGCAGTAGAGCCGGAGCATGATGATGGCGTTTTAATCGCGGTCTTTTTATTTAAGAAATCCCTTGCGAGTATTAGATGACTCGACTTTGATAAATTCCTTTGCGGGAATTCGATAGCCCGACTTTGAAAAGTCCATTTGCGGGAATTTGATAGCCCGACTTTGAAAAATCCATTTGCGGGAATTCTATAGCCCGACTTTGATAAATCCACTGATCATATAAATACTCTACAATGCTTGCGAAGTGCTCACGGGTCTCACTGAGTAATGTAAAAGCTGAAAGATGTTTCATGGATCGTCCACCAATATGTTTCACGTGTGGGGTTCAGTTTTTGCAACCTGAACGTTATCACATGCGTCTTTTAAGTGGTAGGATCCATGTCTTCAACCCAGCGATCGGCGGCTCTAAGTAAGGGTCCTAGAATCTTGATCTCCTCTTTTGAGCAATTCCCATGCTTGGACTGCACAAAATAGCAGCTAGCCCTTTGGTAACCCTGTCTGGATGCTTTTGATATGCTGTCGAAATTGGAGCCGGCACCGTGGCCGGGTTTTGCTACGATGGTCACTGGTATGTGGCCGGCTTTGCACGACACGCTGGAAACTGTGCCACACCCGGATTGATTGATCCATACAAGTGATGCTCTCTTTTCTTTTCTTGTACGCGACCTTCCTTTGATTGCATGCATGATCATATGTGTCGCTGCTTGCGATTCAATATTTTTCCTTCTCCGCTCCATCAAACGAAGTAGCAAAGCCGGCCGCTACTCCCACTGGTAGAAAACGGACCTTTGGTCCAGACTTTTAGTCCCGCACCAATTTGCGGCCGGTACTAATATAACATTAGTACCGGTCCCAGCGGCCGGACAGGCGAACGGCAGCAGTACCGGTCGGTAAGCAACCTTCAGTACCGGTTGGTGTAACCAACCGGAACTAAAGGATTTGGGGCTGGCGCTGCAGCGGCGGGTCCCACGCCGAGAACCTTTAGTACCGGTCTGTGTTACAAACCGGTACTAAAGATGGACATTTAGTACCGGTTTGTGTTACAAACCGGTACTAAAACATTTCGCTATAAATTCCATCTACTTCCTCCAGCCCGAGCTCACTTCACTCTCTGCCTCCTCATTTATTTCTCTCTGTTGTTGCTCGAGCTCGGTGGTGATCCGGCGATTTGTCCAATTTGGTGGCACCATTTTTGGTCAAAAAGGTTAGAAATTTGTTTCTCTTACATTTAATTGGAAACTTCAGTTCATTTAGTGCTAGTTTGAGCTCATTTAGTGTTAGTTTGACCTAGATAGAAAAATGTAGGAAAATCTAGAAATGTATTGTTAGTTTGACCTAGATAGAAAAATTTAGAAAAATCTACAAATGTAGCTTATTTAGTGCTAGTTTCATCATTTACTTTGTGCTAGTTTAGCTAATTTTGTCCAAGTTTAGCTCATTTAGTCCTAGTTTAGCTCATTTTATGCTATAATTACGTAATTAATTGTTTATAGAATTATTACTTGTATAATTTTCTTATTTGTGTAACTTTTTGTTATATATAGTGTCATGGTTTTGACATCTGTCCACACTGGCTCTCGCCCGCTCTATTATTCGGATGTGGTACGATTGTTTGTTATAAGTATATGTTTGTTTAATTTCGTGTTTACAAAAATTATACCGACCAACTTAACGTAGATATATTTTTATCTAGGAGGTAGTTGAACCGGAAAATGAGCCCGACCCTATTTTCGAGTTTTTAGTAGAAGAAAACAATGATTTGAAAGCTAAATTGAAAAGAAGTGAAGATCTTCGTCTCGAAGAGAAGATGAAATGGGAGTTGAAGATTGCCGACGTCGTCGATGATAACGAGATCAAGATGGAGGCAATGCGCTTGGATCACAAGATCAAGATGAATGCAATGCGCTTGAAGCTTAAAAAGTTTAGAAAATATGTCATTAGTCAAGAGGCTTGGTATCATTATGCTGTTGGTTCAATAATTACCTTAGTTGTGATTTTGATCGCATTTGTCGTTGGATTGAAATTCTTTAGCTAGTTCTATGTTAGTTTCAATTAATGAATGTTTTATGAGAACTATGTATTAGATTTGTTTAAATATGGTGAACTTGTATTAATGAATTGGTCACGTATCTATCTATTCATGGTAGATATATATATATATAACTATTGTGTAATGGTTTTGTATATATTTACATAATGCAGATGAATCGACAATGGATGTACGTTGACCGACGCACTCCGGAGTTCATGACCGGCGTGCTGGATTTTATCCGTGTTGCTGAGGCAAATAAGCGGGATGGTTTTATGTATTGTCCATGTTGTGCTTGTAAGAATATCAGGAGTTACTCCAACTCAAAAACCATTCACATCCACCTGTTTCAGTCCGGTTTCATGTCCGGCTATAATTGTTGGACCAAACACGGGGAAACAGGGGTCATAATGGAAGACAATGAAGAAGAAGAGGACGATGACAACTATCCTGAGTTTCCTGAATACGACGGTACTACAATGGAGGAAACTGGAGAAGACGCGCCTGACGAAGAGGCGCCGGATGAGCCCGCTGATGATCTTTCTCGGGCCATTGCTGATGCACAGAGAAACAACGTAAATCAGAGGGAGTGGGTCAAGTTGGAGCGCATGTTGGAGGATCACAAAAAAAAATTGTACCCAGGTGTCGAAGATGACCAGAAAAAGCTGGGTACGACGCTGGATTTGCTGCAATGGAAGGCTGAGAATGGTGTATCGGACAAGAGGTTTGAAAAGTTGTTGAAAAAGATAAAGAAGATGCTTCCAAAGGATAACGAATTGCCCGACAGTACGTACGAGGCAAAGAAGATCGTCTGTCCTCTAGGATTAGAGGTGCAAAAGATACATACATGCATGCATTAATGACTGCATACTCTACCGCGGTGAGGAGTACGAGAATCTGAATGCATGCCCGGTATGCGGTGCATTGCGGTACAAGATCAGGCGAGATGACCCTGGTGAAGTTGAGGGCGAGCGCCCCAGAAAGAGGGTTCCTGCCAAGGTGATGTGGTATGCTCCTATAATACCACGGTTGAAACGTTTGTTCAGCAACAGAGAGCATGCCAAGATGTTGCGATGGCACAAAGAGGACCGGAAGAAAGACGCGATGTTCAGACACCCCGCTGATGGATCCCAGTGGAGAAAAATCGAGAGAGAGTTCCCGGACTTTGCAGATGACGCAAGAAACTTAAGATTTGGTCTAAGTACGGACGGCTTCAATCCTTTTGGAGAGCAAAGCAGCAGTCATAGCACCTGTCCTGTTACTCTATGTATTTACAACCTTCCTCCTTGGTTGTGCATGAAGCGAAAGTTCATTATGATGCCAGTGCTCATCCAAGGACCGAAGCAACCAGGGAGCGAGCTTGATGTGTACCTCAGGCCATTAGTTGACGAACTTTTAGAGTTGTGGCGGGAAGAAGGTGTACGTGTTTGGGATGAGCACAAACAGGAGGATTTTGACCTTCGAGGGTTGCTTTTCGTAACGATCAATGATTGGCCTGCTCTTAGTAACATCTCAGGACAGACAACTAAGGGATACCATGCATGCACACACTGTTTGGATGATACTGAATGTATATACTTGGATAATTGTAAGAAGTGTGTGTACCTGGGGCATCGTCGATTTCTTCCGGTCAGGCATAACGTCCGGAAGCAAGGAAAGCATTTCAAAGGTGAGGCAGATCACCGTAGGAGGCCTATGGACCGTACTGGTGAACAAATATTTGATATGGTCAAGGATCTAAAAGTAATCTTTGGAAAGGGTCCTGGAGGACTAAAGGTTCCAGATGACGCAAACGGGCACGCACCCATGTGGAAGAAGAAATCTATATTTTGGGAGCTACCATATTGGAAAGTCCTAGAGGTCCGATCTGCAATCGACGTGATGCACGTGACGAAGAATATTTGTGTGAACCTGCTAGGCCATTTGGGCGTGTATGGGAAGAAAAAAAACACAACGGCAGCACGGGAGGACCAGAAACGTTTGAAAGAACGAGACGGCCTGCTTCCAGAACATTATGACGGTCCGGCCAGCTATGCTCTAACCAAACAAGAGAAAGTGATATTTTTTGAATGTCTGAGCAGTATCAAGGTCCCGTCTGGCTTCTCGTCGAATATAAAGGGAATAATAAATGTGGCACAACAAAAATTTCAAAACCTAAAGTCTCATGACTGCCATGTGATTATGACGCAATTGCTTCCGATTGCATTGAGGGGGCTTCTACCGGAAAATGTTCGAGTACCCATTGTGAAGCTTTGTGCATTTCTCAATGCAATATCTCAGAAGGTAATCGATCCAATGATCCTACCAAGACTACAGAATGATGTGGTCCAGTGTCTTGTCAGTTTTGAGTTGGTGTTCCCCCCATCCTTTTTCGATGTTATGACGCATGTCTTGGTTCACCTAGTCGAAGAGATTCAAATTCTCGGTCCCGTATTTCTACACAATATGTTCCCATTTGAGAGGTTCATGGGAGTCTTAAAGAAATATGTTCATAACCGTGCTAGGCCAGAAGGAAGCATCTCCAAGGGCTATGGAACCGAGGAGGTCATTGAGTTCTGTGTTGACTTTATTCCTGACATTAATCCGATTGGTGTTCCACAGTCGCGACATGAGGGGAGACTGAGTGGAAAAGGCACTCTAGGGAAAAAAGTATTTGTATGTAGGGACGGACCTTCTTTCAGTCAAGCGCACTACACAGTTCTACAAAATTCCTCATTGGCAGCTCCGTATATCGAGGAACACATGAATATTTTACGATCTGAGAACCCGGTGGAGGATGAGTTCTGGATTAAAGATCAACACACGGCGAAATTCAGCGGTTGGTTGCAAACACATCTCATGAGTAACACCGAAGTTGATGTTGAGCTGTACTTGTTGGCCAGGACACCATCTTCGACTATAGTCACTTTCGAAGGGTACGAGATAAATGGGAATACATTTTACACGATCGCTCAAGATAAAAAGAGCACCAACCAAAACAGTGGTGTCCGCTTTGACGCAACAAACAGCAATGGGCAAAAGGACACATATTATGGTTACGTAGAGGAGATATGGGAACTTGAGTATGGACCTTCTTTTAAGGTCCCTTTGTTTCGGTGCAAATGGGTCAAGCTGAATGCAGGCGGGGTAAAGGTAGACCCGATGTACGGAATGACAACGGTGGATCTGAACAATCTTGATTACAAAGACGAACCGTTCGTCCTAGCAAATGATGTAGCTCAAGTTTTCTACGTGAAAGACATGTCTACCAAACCGAAGAAAAGAAAAAAATATGGAAGCGAATACATCAGACGAGGCAAAACGCCACATAGTTCTTTCAGGGAAAAGAAACATCGTGGGAGTGGAGGACAAGACAGACATGTCAGAAGATTATGATAAGTTTGATGAAATTCCGCCCTTCAAAGTCAACACTGACCCAAGCATCACGTTAAGTAATGAAGATTCTCCATGGTTCCGGCGCAAAGTTAAGCAATCGAAGAAAAGGAGGAATAATACAACAGATGGGAATATTGGTGATGTGTAATCCAGGAATGATATTTATGAAATATGAGGTCTTTATCACAAACTATGTTGTGGAATATGAGGTCTTTATCACAAACTATGTTGTTGAAATGACCATAACTTGGTCATTTGTCTTGAAACTTCTAGATGTTCATACATGATAGACCTTTTTTGTTAAGACTTTTTTTGCAAATTTTGTCAGAAATCAAGTTGATCATTTTTCATAGCAACAAGTACACATATAAGGTCCCATGCCAAATGATTTCCTTTTTTGAAGTGTTTATCACATTATTTCATTTTTCGGTAAAAACGATCAAAACGGTCGCGGTGACAATTCATCGAAAGATGTAATATTTTCTAGAACTATCAACGTTTCTGTGATATAACCACTAGTTGTGTACCTTAAAATGATTTTTCCAAAAACTTCAGACCAAACTATTAAACAGTTGTAGATAAAATTTGAATTACTTTCGAAAAATCGACATAAACTCAATTAACTAGGGAAATTAGGTAGAAATCCAAGAAAAACCTAATACTTGGGGATTATCCATCATATGTGGACTAGTTTCCATGAAAATTAAATGGGTGCCATTTTACATCATATTTTTGGTACTTTGTTCACAAAAAAAGTCATTTTTTGCACTTAAAAAAATGGAAAATGATATTTATGAAAATAATTTCAAGAATTCCTTTGGCATGACTGTTTCTTATACCAATATGCACCTATTTGTGGAATAGAGATTTGTACAAAGTTTTAGAAACTAATTAGTTAAAAGAAAATAGATATAAAATACCTTTTATTTTAAATGTTACATTTTTAAAATGTCAATATTCTTTGTAATTTGTTGAAAACATGTTCTTGAATATAAATAATTTTTTTACAAATTATTAGAAACTAATTTTACTAGTTTTAGACAATTACATCAGTAGATATACAAAAACAGAAAACAGAAAATAGAAGAGGGAAATAAAATACAAAAAACACCTTCAGTACCGGTTGCTGGTTGCAACCGGTACTAAATGTTTTCGTTTCGCGCCAGTTTCTGGGCGCCGAATCGACAGACCTTTAGTACCGGGCCGTGCTACCAGCCGGTACTGAAGGACCTTTAGTACCGGTTCGTGCTAGAGACCGGTACTAAAGGTCTATGCATTAAATGCCCACGCCCAGATCGGGCAGTTCTCATTCTCTTACACAGACCCGAGTCCCCGACGACGACGAAGAGGAGACGCCGCGCCGCCATCACCGGAGACGCCCTATACGCCATCGCCGGAGAAGCCGTGCCGCCCCCGACGTTGTCCTCGTCTCTCCCGACTCCGGCCGTCGCTCCGCCGGTGCTAGGTGAGCCGTCTCCTCCTCCCTCCTTCTCGCCACCGGTCCTAGGGCTTAGAGAATCGCCGCCGACAGCGGAGCGCCGCCACCATTCTAGGACAGCGCCGCCACCATTTGGTCGCGCATGCCGGTGCGCGACTCGCCGTGTGCGCGGCTCCTCCCTCCTTCTCGCCACCGGTGCTAGGGCTTAGAGAACCGCCGCCGACAGCGGAGCGCCGCCACCATTCTAGGACAGCGCCGCCACCATTTGGTCGCGCATGCCGGTGCGCGACTCGCCGTGTGTGCGGCTCCTCCCTCTGGCGCGCAATCGAGGGACGCAAGAAGCAGAAGGGGACGAGAGCTCCATTGCTGACGTCATGCTGACATCATGCTGACATCATATATTTATGCTATTAGGATTTTACAATATATTTATACTATTGTTAGGATTTTGCAGGAAATTCATAACTTGTGAATGCTATTGTTCGGATTTTGTAGGAAATATTTATATGAATGCTATTGTTAGGATTTAAAGTGTAATAGTGTTAGCACTAATATATTTATGTGAATGCTAGTGTTAGCAATAATATATTTATGTGAATGCTAGTGTTAGAATTTAAAGTGTAATAGTGTTAGAATATTTATGTGAATGCTATTGTTAGATTTTTAGGATTTTTAGTATTGTTTTACGGTTTGTAGGATTTGTGCAATTTTTTGATTTGTCAATGTGACAAAGTGAATAGATTCCAACGTTTGGGGCAAATGCTACTGTTTTTAGATTATTTGTTAAATAGAGTGTTAGATTATTTGTTAAATAGAGTGTTAGATTATTTGATGCAAAGTACTTATGTAATTTTATTTGATGCAAAGTACTTGCAATTTTTGCTACTGTTTTAGGAAGTTTCTAAATTTTGGCCGATGATTAGATCGTTGCACGTTGCATCTTCAGGGAGGTGTGAGTGAACCATGTTGTCTGAACATATATGCAATGTTCATTCCACGTTGTTCGCTGACACCATCCCTGAAGCAATTCTATATGAGGCCTTGCTGTCTGTTTTGCAATGTTAGGAAGTTTGTAAATTTGGATTAATAGTGTGGATGCAAAGTAGTTGTGCAAAGTAATTGTGTAATTTAGGGTAATTTTATGGATGCTACTATGTAATTTTATTTGATGCAAAGATTATAATGCTACAATGTAATAAATAGCGTGGATGCAAGTGTTGAAATTTGTGAATGAAAGTGTTAGAATTTGTGAAATAGTATTGTGAAAATGCAACCACAATTTCCCGCGGCAACGCGCGGGGAATGCAACCACAATTTCCTCAATGCAAAGTACTTGATTTCGTCGATCCCTCGCCTCACCGTTATAACTTGACATCATGTAGGAATCTCGCCGTCTATCCCTCGCCTCACCGTCGTCCTTTCTGTGACCTTCCCGAGTCTCGTTGATCCCGCGCCTCACCGTCGTTCCCGAGCATCCCCTCGTGCCCTCCCCCGCGGTGAGCCTCTACCGTGCGCACATGTTATTTCTTTACAATAATGCCGCCGCCCGATTTGGCACTAAATTGTTCTATCTTTTTTTTTTGTATTAGTTAAGCTATGGACGGCAGAGCAGGGGAAGATCAATTGTTCGACATCATCAGAGATGGTGAAGATGATGGATCGCAATATTTTAACATGTCCGGTGGTGAAATGGAGGACGAGGAGATTTATAACTTAGAAGCTCATCCATCCGCCTCGAACAATAATGCCGATGAGAATGTAGCGCAGAATACCGACGAGGTATACATAGCTTATGGTGATAAATTAATGATTTGATATGTGTACATATACATGTTTTAACATAATATTTCTTCTTTTAGCCCTCCGGATCGGGATCGAGCAAGTCTGTTAAAAGAAAACGAGGCCCGGCCAAAAAGTTAAAAGAAGAAAGATTTGATATCGAAGAAATCTCTGAAATTGGCGAACCGATTGCTCCGAAAGAGCACGCACGTAAATTTGTGAGTCAGTGCGGAGTTATTGTTCGGGACAACATTCCGATCACCATCCGAGAATGGCACAAGCCGAAGGGTGGAGGAGAGAGTTTTGTGTCAGATATTTGCAAGAGGGAACTTCTGAAGTCCGTTTTCCACAATTTCGCCCTACCGACAGGCCTCGGAGATGCCGAGAAAAAGAAAGTCTTCCAGTGGACTCTAAAGAAAATGGCCGAACAATTCATGAACTACAAGAAAAGGTTATACCAGCAATTCATCAAGACAAAGAAAACCCCTAATTTTGAAGACGTAAAGTACAGGAGGAAAAGAGATCAGTGGCAAGAATTCAAGGACTACAAGGAATCAGAAGAAGCTCTGGAAAAGTCGGCGAAAAATAAGTTGAATGCCGACAAAAAGCAATATTTCCAACGTTTGGGGCCAGGTGGCTATAAGACCGCCATTCCTAAGTGGCAAGAAAGGGACGCCAAGTTAATTGCTGCCGGGGTCACTCCAAGTACATCAAGCTATCCCGCAAGGGCGAGACATTGGGCGTACAGCGTCGGGCTGGAGCCCGACCCACAGACAGGGAATCTTGTGTTGAAGGAAAAGGTTAAACCAGGCCCCGAGGGAGAGCCCGAAAGAGAAAAAATTCGGAATAAAGCCAAAGAACTTGATGATGCAGTAGTTGCCGCTCGGGAGGGAAGGTTCGCGCCCAATAGAGAGAAGGACGAGCTGTCACTCGCCCTCGGGAATCCTGAACACACTGGGCGAGTACGAGGCGTGGGCGTCGTCCCTTGGAAGGTTGGGTTCCCCGAGCATAGGGACACCTACAGGAGTCGCGACAGGAAGAAGAAACAGGAGGCAGAGAAATATCAGCGGTTGGAAGACATGATAATAGACCTGCGACATGAAATGAGGCAGAAAAAGGTATCTGAGCCGCAGGAGGACCAACTTGATATGGCATCTCAGCGGAAAAGCAGCGTGGCTTCCACACAAAATGTCCAGCCTGATGACGCAACATACCCCGTGGATCAGATTCAGGGGCGAACAAACTGTGAGCTGCACATCAAGATGAGGAACCTATCCATAAAGGTGGCGGTCGGCTTTGCTTTAGAGAATATACCCGGAGCGACCCTTCATGGCGGTCAGATTCCAGCTGGCTACGCGCGAGTCGGGGTGGACGAAATTATGAACGGATTCGAGGACCTAGAGCTTGACTTTCCTGGAGCTGAAGGGGAGACGACACTGGGAGAAGTGTTGCGCGGAATCATTCTATGGAGAAAGGAACACATCGTGTTTCCTGGAGAATCGACGCGTAGGCCACCAACCCCTCCGAGTAGCAATCGACCTCCAAGTCCACCCCGCATTGAAAATATGGACACCGAGAGGGAACCCAGCGCGACTCCATCTCCCCGGTGCGCGAGTCCAACCCAGCGGGAGTCCACCCCGGAGCGTGCAAAGAGTCCACTCCAGCGGGAGTCCACCCCGGAGCGTGCAAAGAGTCCACTCCAGCGGGAGTCCACCCCGGAACTTGCAAAGAGTCCACTCCAGCGGGAGTCCACCCCGGAGCTTGCAAAGAGTCCGCCCACCGGCAATAGGACCTTCTCAATGAGGCAGAAGATGCTTGCCGGTGCGTCGAGTGGTGCTCCAAAGGACACCTACAAGTACGGGCCGTCGTTGAAGGATCTTCCGGTGTTAACTTACCACCGGACCGTTGAGGAGAATGCTCCCTTGGTCAAAGCTCACAATGCCGCACACTTTGCGAAGAAAGTGCCCGAGCCAAAACAGGTACTAAACCCTAAGGGTGTTAAACACTTTTTAGACATCGTCTGTGATCCTGACCGTAGAACTTTGCCTGATAACTATGAACGCTCTATCTCGAAGAGTTTTGACACGCAAGAGGAGAATAAAAAGAAAAGGGTCGCTGCACAGAAGAAGAAGAAGGGGAAAAAGGTTCCCCAGCTCGGAGAACAGAAAGTACAGTCGGTCGCCCCGCTGAAGGTTCAGACAGACAAGAGTCCCAACGTTGGGACAAATGTTCCTGTTACTGACTACATGGACGATGATGCATTTGACGCACTTTTCCCCAAGTCGACTGAGATAGCACGGACGTTTGTCTACGGGAAAGATCTTCTCCCTAGTGATGAGATGGTGCGTCTAGCTTTTCAAATGCGGAGATTGCATGACTGGTACATGAAGGTTGCAAAGGACAAGCAACTCGTGTTTTACGTGACATACCGAGAAGACCAATTCTTCGTCAACCACGAGATATGTATCGAATTTGATGAATTATGGCAGTTATACAACCGGCGTGCTCTCGACGCAACTATCATGAGTTGCTATGTTCTGTAAGTGTTTTTTTTAAATGTCTAGCTGAGCATGTAATTATCCTCACTAATTGAGCCTGTAATTATCTGCACTATATTCTTTCGTATGCTATTATATATGCAGGTGGATGCTTATCGAGTGCAAAAGGAAAAGACTCTGGGAAGTTGGGTTCATTGACCCATCTATCGTTAACTGCAAAAACTTAGAGCGGAAGCCCGGGGACTGCGAGGAGGCATTGTTGAGGTCGCTATTGAGCCAAACACATGCGGCAGATATACTTCTTCCTTACAACTTCAAGTGAGTGTGACTGTCTTCAACACATTTCTATATTGCTAATGACTAGATGTTAAGTTTAATTGATGAGTTATATTCATGCCTCACTATATAAACGTGTGCAGCTTCCATTGGATTCTACTGGACATTATCATTGACAAGGGATTAGTTGAAGTATTTGACTCATTACGCAAACCACAATCATACTACCAGGACTTGATTGACATGCTTCAGAGGTAATTTCAACCATTAACCCCATTTCATGATATCAAGTAATCATAACACATTTATTCATTTGCTTTTGTGAGTAGGGTTTGGAAAATATTCATCAAGAGAGAGAGGGGTGAATGGAAACCAGAGCTGACTATTAAACATATTGATGTAAGTGTGCTACTATTAAACATAGTCTCTTTAATTCATCATCATTTTGAATTATTATTTAATTAAGTTATATTCTCGTAAAGACCATGAAGCAGCCTCCGGGAAATGAATTATGTGGATTCTACGTCTGCGAGTTCATGAGGACCTTGAGCGTTGAGCAGGCGTCGCGTGAAAAAAGAATGGATGTGAGTGTGACTGGCTTGTACTATATTTCAATCTTATTATGATTTGATATATATATATACACACACAACTAATATATTCATATTGATCTCGTTTAAAGCTTAACGACAAGCGGAACGCCATCCTACCACATCAGCGCGTAGAAGCAATTCAAGAGGAGATAGCGGGATTTATCCTTGAGGAGGTCATGAATCCAAAGGGAGAATACCATAATCCTAAATATAGCTATGCCATATGAAAGAGGAGGATGTATGACATTATTGCGATCTCTATACACCGGATTGTATATATGTATATATGTATGTAATAACGTAGTATGAATATGTCCTATATCTAAATTATATTATATATCAACGTTTACCGTATGTAGTAGCGTAGAATACATATACGGAAGTATATTACGTATGCATCAACGTGTACCGTGTATATATATAATACCGTATGAATGTATAACAGTAGATGAAAAAGAAAACATAAAATAAAATTGCAGTGAAGAAAAGAAAACAGATAACAGAAAAAAAAGGAAACGAAAAATAAATTGCAAAACCCTTAAAACCTAAACCCTTTAGTACCGGCCGGTGTTACCGACCGGTACTAAAAGTTCTCCGCACGAGCTCGAGCCCCACGCCCACGTGGGGGCCCTTTTAGTACCGGACGATAAGAAACCGGTACTGATGCTGGGGGGCATCAGTCCCGATTGCGCAGTACCGGTTGCGAAACCGGTACTGATGCTCCTCCCCGACCGGTACTAAAGAGCCGTTTTCCACTAGTGTCCAAACTTTCTTTTGCCTCGGCACTAGCTCCAACGTCCAATCCATGTGGTAGTAAATTAAGGTTTGATTTCCTTGCCCACTTTTTCTTCCCCGGCTTGTACAGGTACAGGTTTGGCTGGTACAGGGTCGGGCCGCCCGACACGAAATATTAATCTGACGTTGATTTAATTTGATCCCGTGACGCAGTAGCAACCTCCGGCTCGTATCTGTTTCTGATTGCTGCTTCTGAGTCGGCAATTTTCCTACCGACCGGCTCTTCTATCGTGTGAAATTGTACACTAGCTTTCTGAGTCCTTGTATGCTTGATTTGATAAATGTGAGCACACGTACACCTGTCGTAGCAAGTACTACTACTTTCTGAACCGGGAAAAAAAAACTTTCCATCTGATTCCTTCCACTGTATAGGATTCGGTCCAATCAATGTATTTTTTTTTTATTTTTTTTTTCGAACTGTGGTCAATGTATTTTGGACTCCTTCCGTTTCAGACTCGGTAACGGCGCTGCCATACCGACCCAGAGTCGTGGAGCCTGACACAAACAGCGCTATCATGTCTCCAATTGATTTTTTGAAGTAGCATCCCGATAGACCTCCTTCTTTCTCAACTTTCACACGTGAAATCCACACAACCGGAGTAGCAAGCTGGTTATTCCCAATCTCCTTACTAGTCCACTTGCTCCATCTTTTCACGTGCTAATCAAAATAGTAAATCGAAAACCCGGCCCAGCGACGACCGGTTGATATTTCCCTTCCTTACGTAATCTGTTTGCCTGCCTGTAGATGTGACCAAGCAGCGGTCCTACCCGATCTTTTCTTCCTCGATCCAGCTGATGGATTCTCGATTTGATTCGAACTCGCTACGCGACTGTGACGCTGACCCGGAACGCCGGCTTCTTTTTCGAGCTCTCGGATGCTGATCCATATTCCTGCCACACGCGAAATCGCCTTTGACGCTGGTCTCGCCTGCAGCCGTTTGCCATGATTTTAATGACGACGACGCTGGCATGGTCTCTTCTATTTCTCTGAGCCCTCTGCTATTTCTCTGAGCCGGCAGATTTTGATTTATTCTGCATGTCCGTCTCTCTCTATAGCCGACTTTTTTTTTTAAATCTCCTCCAACGAATCTTGCTTCTGCGTTTTTCCGAAATCATAGTTGACGTAATCTCCTTGCTTGGTTGTTGATGATCTTGCCGACGATGACTCTCTCCATCCTCGTAGCGCTTCTCCATTGATGAGCACAAACTTGGCCGCAAGCCCCACGGTGGGCGCCAACTGTCGTGGGATTGTCACGGCAGATGTTTCCGGGTGGAAACTTTGAGATGAGGGGCAAGGCGACTCTGGCACTCAGGAGATTGTCTAGCTCTACGAGGGAGAAGATGTTTTTTTACCCAAGTTCGGGTCCCCTCGGTGGAGGATCCCTACGTCTTGCTATAAATCACTGATATGATAATATGTTACATGGTGCACCAATGGCGATCGCCGGGTTTAGATGACTCCGGCGTGGGAGCTCTCTCTCTGGGAGCTCTCTCTATTTTGTATATCTCATGGCCCTCTTCTAACTTATCTTTCTATGACCTAGGAGCCGGCTTATATGGGCGCCAGGTCTCCTGGTTTACATGGTAAGACTACTTGGAGTTCTACTCTAACTCATCTTGTCTTTCGTATCCTCCAAGTCTTGGACTCCGTGATGAATATTGCCTCCGAGTCTTCTAAAGCCTTCCTTCTCTGGGTCTTCCTGAAACCTCGCCGAGCGCGGACTCTTCCTGAGAGCCCGCATGACAATGACGGGTCTTCCCTGATGACGGGTCTTCCCTGATGACGGGTCTCGCCTGATGACGGGTCTCGCCTGATGATGGGTCTTCCCTGGTGACGGTTCTTCCCGCGGACTCTTCCTGAGAGCCCGCATGACAATGACGGGTCTTCCCTGATGACGGGTCTTCCCTGATGACGGGTCTCGCCTGATGACAGGTCTCCCCTGGTGACGTGTCATTATTCTGGTCGGGTTATGAAATGAGCTCTCCGGCCCAAGTGTAACCCTGCTCATGGGCCTGCCGGGTTATGATTCCCCCAACAAGCCCGTACCCAGGTTCACGGCCCTCTGGAGGAGGTAACACCGCTACTCCTGCTTCTCTGTATTGCGCTGCAGAGGGTACAGTACAATGAGCTTGCCGAGGGCTCTCTTATGGCAGTGTGGAGCTCAAGGAGGGAACTCTAGGGTCTTCTTCCTCCTCGAGTGCGCTTGGCTAGGCTACGCTATGGTAGAGTACTCAAGCTCCGATTGATCGATCCATCCTTTGCTACGGAGGTGCTCCCTCTCCTTTTATAGGCGCCCCGGGCCTCATCCTTGCGCCCTGCGCAGTGGAAGGGTTCCCACATGGCGACGAAATGGAGGAGCGGGGTGCACCGCAGCTGGGTTGTCCATGGACTCGGTCCATGGTCGTAAAGCCTGCCCTTGAGGTAGGAAAGCCACCGTCCGCGCAGGACGGCCAGCTGGTGCCGCAGAGATCGTGGGGGTGCCCACGGTGACGTCGTTGTTGGAGCGTAGCGCCGGCCATCCGCTTTATCACCGAAGGGGAAAGCTTTGTAGTCCGGCGTGGGGGACACAACTTTGTTGACTCCTTTAATCACCTGAATGGCAACTGCAGCATCGTCGTCACCGCGCGCAGGCCCGCGCGTCACTCTGCGGCCGCGGCAGAGGCCATGTGCGCTCTGCGGTGGTTGCTTCACAGCGAAGTATCTCTACAAGGCCTGAGCGGCCTTGTGGAGGGATTTGCGTTGACTCCTCTCCAGGGGAGAGAGCCTTGTAGAGGGGCAGTCGCGGGGGGAGCCTCTTCAGGCCTTCGCTGCCCCTTCAAGCCCTCTCGAGGACTTTTTCCCCTCGAGAGTCTCTCCAAGCGTTTTGCTTGGTCCTTAGCCATTTCTTCGATACCGTCGCGTGCGAGGGCTGTGGAGAGTGGGCCCTGCACACCCTGGATTCCACTGGGCCGACAGTAGCCCCCGGGCCCATGACGGGCACGGCGAAGCCCACCAGGCTCAGACGAAGCGTCGTGGGCCTAAAGTGTCCGGCCGGCCCGAGACACGCGTCGATCAGCTGCGCGTCTGCGACAGCACGATCTCTCCGGCGGGTCGTGCGTCGTTGGGGGTCCCACCACGCCCCGGTAACCGCCCAGACGGGAGTTAAAGCCTACGCGCCAGCTCGAGCAGCCGTTACTGCTTCCATTCTGCGCGCCCGGCCTTTCGATCTCCCCCTCTGAGCTTCCTCACTCCGGCGATCTTCGTCTCCTTCCGCGCTCTTTCGCACTTCTTCCTTTCCCGGCGATGAGTTCAGCGAAGGGCAAGGCGGCCATGGCGAAGCCCCCTGTGGATGCGCAGGGGGAAGGGGTGCTTGGCCCCGCCCTGGTCGGGGAGCGCTTCAATGAGGCGGCGCTGGACAAGATCCGGCATCTGGTCGCCGGGAAGACCAACGAGCACGGCGCCAGTGCTCTCCAGGCCGCAAAGCTCGGCTGGCTCCCGAAGGGGTTTTTCCCCATCTTCGTCCACACCATCTACGCCGGGCTGGTGCCTCCCTACTCGCCCTTCCTGGAGGCGATTCTGGAGTTCTACCAGATCCATCTTCTCCATCTGCACCCCAACTCTGTCCTGATCCTCTCCATCTTCGCCTACCTGTGCGAAGCTTATCTGGGGGTGCAGCCTTCTGTGGCCCTCTTCCGGAGCTTCTACGCGCTCCGGAGCTCCGCAAGCCTCGAGCGGACGGGGTGCGTCTCTTTCCGCATCGTGGACGGCATGGGGGACGTCTGCATCCCCATGTCGTGGAACGGCGAGAAGCCTGTCACGGCGGTGGTGAAGAAGGTGGACGACTTCCGGCAGAAGTGGCTCCTCATCGGCATCAAGTCGCTGAGCTCCTTCATCGACGTCCCGGAGGCGCCGCCCGTGAAGAATACCCACTAGGGCAAGCTGGCCTTCCGGAGCCCGCAGATCGCGGACCTGGTGGGCCGCATGAAGCTTCTTCGGGAGAATGGCCTCACCGGGCAGATGATTGCGGAGGACTTCGTGAGGCGCCGCATTGCTCCGCTTCAGGCACACAAGAAGCCGATGTGGATGTACTCGGGCCTCACGGACCCGATGCGGCTCCACTGCTGCGACCACCGCCCCGAAGCCGTCTCCACCATCATGGGCGTCCTCTTCATCAACCCGGACATGCCTGTGGCGGTTGCTGAGGTGCTGAGGCCTCTCCACCAACTCTCCATGAATACGCGCCTTGCGATTCTGGAGCGGATGCCGACGTTTACCCCGCTTGGCTTGGTGGGGGAGGAGGAGGACGAGATGGCCATGCCTGTGGCGAAGGTGCCAGGAGCCCCGGAGTCGCCCTCCGCATCGGACGTCGAGCTTGGCGGCGCGGCGGCTAGGGCGAACCCCTCGACCGGCGGGGCGAGCTCGTCAAGGGCTGCGCCCCCTGCCGAGGAAATCTTCGAGGTCTCGTCCGGCGACAACGAGCCCTTCAGGGAGGCCCCTTCACGCCGTGTAACGGAGGGGGAAGGCAGCGACGACGATGAGGCTGCGGCGGGGCGACGAGAGCCCCGGTCCAAGGCGGCCCATGACAGGCCGGCTGGGGAGCCGATGGGCGCTCCCCTCAAGAGGAAAGCAGAGGCGCCTCCCGAGGGGTCTGGAGCCAGGACCACGCCTTCATGGCGCTCGCCTAGCATGGCGTGGGTTGACACGCGCGCCAAGAAAGCTGGGTAAGTATCTTGATCTTGGTTTTCCCTTCCTCAATATCTGCTTGCCCGTTCTCTTCTGACGAATTTCCTTGCTCCTTGCCAGCGACCTGGTGCCTGCGAAGCGCCGAAGGCTTCGCAAGGCTGCTGAGGTGAAGAGAGCCGCGCCAGAGGCCGCGGCGGACGAGGCCTCGAGGCCTGTGGTGGAGGATACCGCAGGCCCTGCCAAGGGTGCGCCTCAGGCTGAGGCGACTGTGCCGCCTCTCGAGGGGAGGCGCCCTGAGGAGCAAGCGGAGAGGGCGCCTACTCCGCCTTGCGCTGCCACTCCTCCGGCGCAGCAGGAGGCCGAGGCGGGCACGACGCCAATCCAGAGCCCGCCAAGGGCCGACGAGACGGAGGTGGAAGCTCCTCCGCCGCCCTCGCCAAGCTCTGTAGCGGAGGCGGGGACAGCGGCTACGGGGCAGACCTCTCCTGCCCCTGAGGCTCATGATGAGGTGCCGCTTGAGGGCGGCGACACCGGCGCGCGGAGCGCAGTTGCGGAGGACGAGAGCTCGCCGCCAAGCCCCCAGACCCGCGACGCTGTAGGGCCCCGCGCAGAGGCCCCCATCTTCAAGCTCGACGCAGGTGCTGGGACCTCCGCGCCGCGTGGGGCTTCAGAAGACCTGGTCCTGAGCGGCTAGGACTGGAGCAGAGGACGCCGCGGCGTCGCCTTCCGCCTGGTGCGGGAGTCCCTGGACGGGTTGGAGGCGCACCTCGCCCTCAAGGACGCGGAGATCACCCGGCGGCAGGGCGAGCTTGCGGAGGCCTCGGCCGCCTTTCACGCAGCCGTGGAGGTCCGCCGGCAGAGCGATCGGGCTCTGCAGGCGGAGCGCGAGGAGGCGCTACGGTTTGCCAAGGAGGTCCGTGAGGGCGCCGTGCGCGAAGCCGAGGAAATCCTGGAGCCCCTCCAGGCCGAGCGCCAGGCGGCGGCGGGCGACTTGGCCGCGGCGAGGGCGGAGCGGGAGACGGTGGAGTCCTCGCTGGCGGACAAGCATCGCGAGCTTGTCCAGCTTGAGGCCAAGATCCTCGCCGACTCTGAGGTCGTGCGGACCTGTCTGGAGGCGGTCCACGCGGCCTTGGATGCCAGGGAGCAAAGGCTGAACGAGCGCGAGAACGACGTGCGTCAGCGCGACGAGCAGCTGCTGCAGGCGGAGCGGGAGCTGTCGGCGCAGCGCGTCGACCTTGAGGCCCGGGAGGGGAATCTGGCCGAAGCCCTCGGCAAGTTCAACCGCGAAGTGGCTACCCACAAGAAGCACGTGGAGCGCTTCAACGCCAGGCTTGCCGAGCGGAAGGAGGAGGCGGAGAAGGAGTTCCAAGCCCGGGAGAAGGAGTTCCGCGCCGCCGTCTCTCGAGACTACAACGAGAAGTTCAAGAAGCAGGAGAATCGCTTCAGGAAGAGGCGCGCCGAGGATGACTCCCGGATCCGTGAGCTGGAGCATATGAACGCCAGGCTGAACTCCCAGGCGAGGCGTGCTGCGGATGGTCGCCGCCTTGCCGAAGAGGCTCGCGAGCGCATGTCGCAGGACCTCGCCGCCCTTATGGCGGATATGGAGGAGATGAACAAGCAGGTGGGCCCTGCCGTGGACCGAGCGGTGGAGGCTGCCGAGAGCGCTCAAGCGGCGCGGGTGCTATCGCAGGAGCGGGAGCGTATGTTCCAGTCCTTGGTGGCTCGGGGCAACGATCTCGCGGCGAAGCTGGGAGTGGAGGCGCCGCACGTCCCTGCTCAGGGCAACGCCGACGCCGCCGCGTACCTCGCCTACTTCGACAAGCTCTTCACGGCGCTCGAGGGCCCTGCCGCGGAGCTCCGCGACGTCGTCGAGGAGGAATGCCGCCAACTCTTGGCGGTGGCAGTCGACCGCATCTTCACCAACCTCCAGCACCTCCAGCCCGGCTTCGACTACACGTCGGTGACCGAGCCTCTCGAGGGGGAGGAAGGGTGGAAGATCTCCAACTCCGTCTGAGACCAGGTCGACGACTTCTGCAGCCGCTTCAAGCGGGCTGAGGCGGGGGAGGACGACGGCGAGGAGGCAGGCTCCGAGGGCGAGCCTGGAGAGGAAAGGTCTGCGGAGGAGGGCGACGATGCTTCTGCCTGATCCTTTCCTGTATTGTGATGCGCTTGTAGCACCATTAAAAGACTTGGCTTAGAGACTTTTACTCCACAGTCTGTAATATACTTTTAAGTAGATGTTATTAAGTTCGCACGTGTGCCCCTCGAAGGGCCTTTTACTTTAACTTCATGTCTTTGTTCGCTCTACGTCGCTAGGACCCTTCTCCTTGCGCTATGACTCCGCCGCTGCGGTATGCCTAAGCAATGACTCGGCAAGGCCGGGGGGAGTTTAAGGCTTAGAGAGGTAAGAGTCCTCGAGGCGCGATGCTCAAGGGCCCCTCTTTGACGTGCAAGCAGTCCATGGAGTGTGAGGGAAAAGAATCGCTCGAGGGACGACGAGTGCTCGTGAGAGAGAAGAGATTCTCGAGGCTTGAGCGCTGAACTTAGCTTTGCGAGGCTTTTGCTCTGCGTAGGCTTTTCCTGGCGATGCGCTCTCCTCTAGGGGCCGAGTTTTGCCTCCACGAGCTTGGAGGGACTTTTGTTCCCTGCGGATGTTAGAGAGGCGAACCCAAATGCTAGTGCATGGTAGTAAGGACTCATGTGCGCTTATAGGTTTCCTCGGGCGTATCTCGCGAGGAGAGTAAGTACCAAGGTCCTTTGGAGAGGTGGCGTGTTTTTGGGAGCATGCCCTTTAGCCAGAGCTCGGATCCCTTGAGTTTTGCAGTGCTGCGGGGGTGCTCTTGAGGCACAGGCACCGTACTCAGCCCCCGCTCGCGAGGTGTGCATGGGAAGAATATAAGCGCACATGGAAAGACAAAATGATGAAGGTAAACTCACCACCAAAATATTACATAGCGGCGCCTCAGCGCATAGTTCACTTAGGAACGAAATGGTTCATTATACTTGGGGTTGCCAAGCTAACGTTCTTTCCATGTCGAGGCATGGGGACCACCCATTAGTGGCTGAGACTCTCTACGGCCTGCGGTGGCTCGTTAACAGGAGAGCTCGGAGGGCTGACCCTCAGGGGAAGCTTTGTGAAGCTTGGAGGTGAAGCCGTGAGCTTCCCTCTAGAGACAAAAAATGCCTGACGTGACAATGATCACGGGCGTGACTATGATCACGGGTAGAACTTGCGTAGATGCGCGATGTTCCACGGGTTCTTGACGGGGATGCCGTCTTTAGTCTCGAGGCGCGCAGCGCCAGGACTGGCGATGTGAGAGACCCTGTAGGGGCCTTCCCACATAGGCGAGAGCTTGTGGAGGCCTTCTCTGGAGAGGATTCGCCTGAGGACGAGGTCGCCCGCCTCCAGAGTGCGCGAGCGCACATGGCGGCTGTGGTAGCTTCGCAGGTCTTGCTGGTACTTTGCCGCTCTGAGGGAGTCACGGCGGCGCAATCCCTCGAGAAGCAGCAGGTCGTCGTTGTGGAGGTCCTCTTGGGTGTCCTCACTGAAGGCAAGGACCCGTGGGGATCAGTGCCTGATTTCTGTGGGGAGGACTGCTTCGGCTCCATATACGAGGGCGAACGGCGTTTCACCAGTGGGCTTTGAGGGAGTTGTGCATATGGACCAGAGCACACATGGGAGCTCGTCGAAATAGCCCTTGCCGTGGCCCTTGAGGATGTTGAATCTTCTGGTCTTGAGGCCCTTGAGGACTTCCGCATTTGCTCGCTCGGCTTGACCGTTGCTCTGTGGAGGAGCCACCGAGGCGAAGCAGAGCTTGATGCCGAGTTTTTCGCAGTAAGACCGGAAGATGCCGCTGGTGAACCGCGAGCCACTGTCGGTGATGATGCGATTAGGCACTCCGAAGCGGCAGACCAGGCTCCTGATGAATTTCACCGCTGCCCCGGCTGGTTAACTGCGCGTCGGTTCGACCTCGGGCCACTTGGTGAACTTGTCGACGGCCACGAAGAGGAAACGGTAGCCCCCTTTCGCTTTCGGGAAGGGGTCCAAAATGTCCAGCCCCCAGACCGAGAACGGCCAGGAGAGCGGGATGGTCTGGAGCCCCAGCGCCGGCTGATGGATTTGCTTGGCGTGGTACTGGCAGGCGTCGCAAGATCGGACGATAGTGACCGCATCTTGAAGCGCTTGCGGCCAGTAGAAGCTGCTCCTGAAGACCTTGCCTGCGAGTGGGCGCGCGCACGAGTGGTGGCCGCACTCTCCGCTATGGATGTCTTTAATCAGCATTCGGCCTTCTTCAGGAGGGACGCATTTGAGCGCGATCCCATTTGGGCGCTTGCGGTAGAGGTCTCCCTCGAGGATGTAGTAGGATTTTGCCTGTCGAGCGATTCGCTCTGCTTCCGCATCTTCTTCAGGGAGGACCCCCTTCATCAGGTAGTCGTTGAGCTCGTCAATCCAGCCTATTTCTTGATGTGCCGCTGTCAGCAACAGACGCTCCCCTGTGTGAGGACCACAATCGGGTGCCCCAGTTTTAGGAGGTGGCTGCTTTATGGATGCCTTGGTGAGCCTTTCTTCAAAGACGCCTGCCTGCTGGGCTTGCCTTCGCGAGGCTCTGTCACATCCCAAATTTTGGAACCAAGAAAAACTTATTTTTACCAGACCCAAAATTCAGAACCAACAAAAACTTTTTGAAAAGTTTCACTGATGATTGTGTTTCCCTTCCCATTGTTATGTTTGAACTTGGGTGACTTGTTATTTGGATGGTGATAGGATTAATTCTATGGTTTGAATGATGTGGCCTTGATTTTGATGTTGATCATATGGTGTTGTTGCTTGTGTGGACAATTCCTTAATTGTACCGAAGGGTAACATCCTCTTGATATCAAAAGTGGATATGTGACCTATCTTGAAAACAAACTCCTCCTATTATTCAGCAATTAGAAATTAAGGTCATGAGTTAAAGAAATGATCTTAATATATTAATCTATCTATCTCACTCTCTATTTCTCTCAAGAAAATATTTTCTTTATGAAAATAATTCCATGGATAAGGTGAAGAGATGACCATCTCATTCTCATGCCCTCTCTTATCAAGATTATATGGTTACCACTTAATTCTATTTAAACCATGAAATCCTATTTTATTCTTTTGATTCAAAGGATACTCATGCTCATGGTCATGTGTGACCAGCATGAGCATCCATACCACCTTGCCTAATTCAAAATTTTGAAGAACCTTGACCAATACATCTCTGGACCTAACTTCACTCCTGTTATCCGATAGCATTTCTAGACCCTTACCGTTTGAATAAATCTTGAACATTTTGGAAATGCATCTTGATAGATCTCATCTACTCCATCTCATCTTCCATATCAAATCAAAATTGGAAGGAATTGAAATTATTTGCGTAATTATCCATGTTGGTTTTGTGAGCTAACCCAACATGTGACCATTAGGCCAATATTGAAAATCCTATTTTTTTTCTCCTGCATCAAAAATTCAGGATAAATCCACAAACCCTCTTACTCTATTCTAAACTCACTCACATACTCAATTCATTGAAAATGAAATAAAAACCCCAGCCAGGCATTCTGTCGAACACCTGGTGGGCACGAATCTTGTTCTTCCCCAAATCGAAGATCAATCGATCGAATTCGAGGTTAATTCATCAAATTGATGCTTGCAATCTCTCCCTCTCACCTCACTGATCTTTCTGCGCGCACGAAACCGAAGAAATGGGGTCGGGGAAGAGGAGGAAAGGCAGGGGACAAGCCACGGCGCGGCCGCGCCATGGTCGGCACTGTGGCCGTGGACGTGGCGACGCCGCGCTAGCCCAGCACCGTGCCCCCCCCCCCTCTGATAAGGGGTGGCCCGATCTTCTCAGTGAGCGATGGGTAGATGGATGATGGTGGAAGATAACTTGCGAGAATCCGACGAACTCTCCGGCTGTTCCCCCGTTGCCAATGCAACAGCTCTTCAACCCAATGGATATTCGCGACGCCTCACACCGATGCAACGTAGCCGCTGACCACGAAGCGGTTTTGCAATCTACTAATTCCCAGTGGAACAACAGATCACACTCAAACTTCGGATAATAATCTCCAGAGCGCAACACAGTGGAGAGGTTGAATTCCTGAGCGCAACACAGAGGAACTCGAATATAGATGAATGCTTAGCAATCCAATCTAGGGTTTATGTTTAAACGTGGTCTGTACCTAAAAGCCACGAAATTACAAGCCTTATAAAGGCTGCTGGACGTCCAACATTGTGTTGGAGTCAAAACCTAACTTTCCTAACTTTAACGGACTCTGTTTGGAAACAGGCAGAAAATAACTCGTGACTTGTTGCGGTCACCGCGCCCAGTCCGAGCCGAACCGGGGCATAGGGCCGGACCCATTGGAAAGCCCTTCAAATTGCCTTTTCAGATTGTGCTTCTTTACTCTATTTGGAGTCCGTATAAAAAATCCACGTCCGTTTCAAATTCAGGACTTTTGTCAGTCCGAACCGAATCTGAACAAATCTTGAATCCGAATTGGAAAGGATCTTTCTTTGTTTGCAGCATCCCTTCTTCGCGTGATGGCTCCACTTCCTCCCTCGCCTCCCTCGTGCTAGCCACCTTGATGTTTGTCAACAGCCTCCATTCCTTGCCCACATCTTCTTCTCCATTCGCCATTATCTTCATTAACTCAAACCTAATGATACATAAACATAATAACTTAGGCAGTATAACATTCTTATAATTCATGGTATCATATCCAACTAGGAATGAGTTCACCTTATAACAATCATCGATCAAGCTTAATATTTCCTTCCAGTTTAAGCATGGATAATCATCATAATCCACTGATATATCCTTATCATCCTCCCTTTCTTCAAGAACAGCCGTCCTCGGCTGTGGATAAGTTGAAAGCGGAAGAAACAAAAAGAACAACGTATATGCAGAGTACATGTATATATAGCTTGTTGTACCATTTTTCTTGACACACAAATTAATATCAATAAACCAAAGGCAACTGAAATTGCAAGTATAAGTGAAGTTCAAATTTGTAGCACACCTAGGACACAACGCATGATACACACAAAACGTATGTGCAAAATCAGGTTGAAATCTAGCAAGAGCAGTTCCCTGTAAAACATCAACTAGACTAGAACACGTCATATGATCATGAGAATAAGGTATTGTCCCAAAGCAAAAAGATCTCGGCACATAGCATATAGGATTTAAACTAGGAAAGTTTAATTCAGCAATTTTATCATACGTAATGCATATGTGATCCACCATAAATTCATCATTAATGCTATACTCACCAATTAAATTAATAAAGAAACAACATGCATGTGTGCCAGAACGCAAATATGAAATTTCAGATATCTTGTCCATAGCACAACTCAAATTCATAGGTTCATCTACCATTACATAACAAACAATAGTATCAAGTGGAATTCGAGCAAGCACTTCCTTATGTGAAATCAGTACCACATGATCTAAATTCGAAATTAGCAATTTATCACATGGTTTTGAAATATGTGTGTAGCTCAAATCACAAGAATCATCCAGTAAAGAATTATACTCACAAAGTGGCGCGCTTGCTGGCAGCAGCTCCAAATCAGTACCTATGTCAATGGCAATCTCCTCAGATGTAGTAGGTACTGGAACATCTTCCTCTTGTGGTGATGCAGGTTGTAGACTTGACGGCTCCCTTTCTTCAAAAGCAACCTGCATATCACATGAAACAACACTAGGAGTAGAGATTATGACGTTAGTAGAAATATCCTCACATGTCCTATCATCTACTACACTCATGTTATCTTGTTCTCTCATACTCTCGAAGTGGATGCACTCAACCTCACGTTTAGTGGAGTCACACAAGTCACTTTTTATAACACTCTCACTCAATTTGGCTATGTGGCTCTCATTCTCACATGGGATTTGATGCACAATGTGGTCAAGATGACCTATAATGGATCTGTCACCGTCCATGATGACCTTGTACCTAGCGGACAAGCTGAATTCTTTTCTCCTCTCCTTACGAAGAAGATGATACTCATGAAAATCATTGGCTGAACTCCGGAACAGTCCACCCCGCGTCTTGTTCCATATGAATGAAATATTCTTGACCTTTGGGCGGGCTTGAACTTGAAACTTCTTGCACCATGGACCTCCCAAAAGGACATGGCAAGAATCAAGTGGCACTGGGGAATACATCACATCGCACAATCTCAGTATGCTCGCCGAAGGTAAAAGGAACTTCAGCAGTGTGGGAAATAAGCAGTGTGCCATATGATGAGCGTAGAAGGTATGGCTTCAGATTGGAAAATTTATGTAGCTGCAACTTCTCTACAACCTCAATACTGACTAAATTGAGATTAGAAGATCCGTCAATGGTGGCAGCAGCACATCGCTCACCAATCTGCACACGATGGTGGAAAAGGCCATCACCATTGAAAGCACCTTGTTCTTCCTCCCAAAAAGTATCACTACAATATTTATGGTGGAGGAAGTGATATTGACGTGTCTCCAAAGTATCCATAGCACTGTCTACCATGGTTAGTGAAAAACAAACAGATATGTATATATGTGGAAAACTCTCAACTCACTCAACCGAAAGAAATTGTGGATCTTACCGTTCCACAGTGAATTAGAAAAGCTCACCACTTGTAGTGACAGTACGTGCACGGATGTGATGCAGCGAATATTATGGGTTTCAATGCGTCACACAGCAAACCAGGGTATTTAGTGGAGCTTGGTAGGGATACCTAACTACACCAGTTCAATTCCTAGTGCTGATCAGACACAACAGGGAAACTCACACGGTGGAGATAAATGGGGCAAAAGCAACTTTGAAAATTGAGCTCAAAATATGATATATCGGAGTAATGCTCGGTTGTTGCAAATGCACAAGAGAGATGCTAGCAAAAAGGCTCTAATGACAGGCACAAGATTGCTCAACTATGCAACAAAACACAATCAGCAAGCTCCTCAACTGAAATTTGAACTTCGGCCTTTGATTCTTTTCTCTTCTCTGAAATTTTTTCTTTTGTCACTTTTTCTCTCGTCTCTTTTCTCTTTTCTCTTTTTCTTTACTTCTATTTCTGAAACGAATCTGACAAGGATCAGAAGGAAAAACAACGCAAAAGGACACACGATCAGCAGCTAAACTAGATGAACCGATGCAAAACTAAGGCTATGGCAAATATTTTTGTGGGGCTTTTTCTGGATAGGACGAAAAACAGTAAATCTACGGGATGGATTTGTGGATGCTCACCGAGTAAACTCTGGAAATCTGATACCAAGATGATAAGGGGTGGCCCGATCTTCTCAGTGAGCGATGGGTAGATGGATGATGGTGGAAGATAACTTGCGAGAATCCGACGAACTCTCCGGCTGTTCCCCCGTTGCCAATGCAACAGCTCTTCAACCCAATGGATATTCGCGACGCCTCACACCGATGCAACGTAGCCGCTGACCACGAAGCGGTTTTGCAATCTACTAATTCCCAGTGGAACAACAGATCACACTCAAACTTCGGATAATAATCTCCAGAGCGCAACACAGTGGAGAGGTTGAATTCCTGAGCGCAACACAGAGGAACTCGAATATAGATGAATGCTTAGCAATCCAATCTAGGGTTTATGTTTAAACGTGGTCTGTACCTAAAAGCCACGAAATTACAAGCCTTATAAAGGCTGCTGGACGTCCAACATTGTGTTGGAGTCAAAACCTAACTTTCCTAACTTTAACGGACTCTGTTTGGAAACAGGCAGAAAATAACTCGTGACTTGTTGCGGTCACCGCGCCCAGTCCGAGCCGAACCGGGGCATAGGGCCGGACCCATTGGAAAGCCCTTCAAATTGCCTTTTCAGATTGTGCTTCTTTACTCTATTTGGAGTCCGTATAAAAAATCCACGTCCGTTTCAAATTCAGGACTTTTGTCAGTCCGAACCGAATCTGAACAAATCTTGAATCCGAATTGGAAAGGATCTTTCTTTGTTTGCAGCATCCCTTCTTCGCGTGATGGCTCCACTTCCTCCCTCGCCTCCCTCGTGCTAGCCACCTTGATGTTTGTCAACAGCCTCCATTCCTTGCCCACATCTTCTTCTCCATTCGCCATTATCTTCATTAACTCAAACCTAATGATACATAAACATAATAACTTAGGCAGTATAACATTCTTATAATTCATGGTATCATATCCAACTAGGAATGAGTTCACCTTATAACAATCATCGATCAAGCTTAATATTTCCTTCCAGTTTAAGCATGGATAATCATCATAATCCACTGATATATCCTTATCACCCTCGCTCTCCTGCCGTGTCGAGGTGGGCACGATGTCGTGCCGCCCGCGGCCCTGCTCCTCCGCGACGGGTGCCCCCTCCCCTCGCTGTCCCCAGCTCGCCCGACCGTGCGTCCACTGCCCTTGCCGCCGTGCACCTCTCCCGTGCGTCCACTGCCGGGCCCCTCCTCGCAGCTGCCCAGCGAGGAGGATAAGACCCCCAAGACGCGCTCCTCTGCTCCCCCCCTCCCTCATCCACTCGCTCACTCGCTCCTGCTCTCCCTCTCCTCTTTTCCCTCTGCTTAGACCGAACCGTAGCCGGAGCTCCGCCGCCACATCGCCGACGAATAGGGCCTCCCCAAGCAAATCGGAGACCACCAGAAGATGCGCCTTATCGTCCTCTACGTCCCCACGCAAAGAATCGCCGCGGGTTGCCCGTGGTCGTCGTCACCGTCCGCGTCCTTTTCCTCTCCGTCGCCGAGATGTCTAGCAAGTGCGTGAGCCACACAGACCACCATTCCCCGCCATTTCTGCACCCCCGTGCTCCCCTTCCTCTGCTCTACTTATTGGACATCGCCGTTTCTTCCCAGGACACCGGAGCCGCCGTCGCCATGGTCGACCCGTGGAAGCTCCCGACGAAGCCGCCGTCAACCTGGAGCGCTCCGGCAAGAACTGATGCTGCCTCCGACCTCCCCATGTCCTCCGCACCTCGAAACCGTCCCCGTCGTCCTCAGGCGCGTCCACTAGGTGAGCTCGCCATCCTCGCCGAAGTCCTGGCCGCGTTCTGCGTCTGCGCGCGTCGCAGGGATGACGACGACGCCAAGCCGTCGATCTCCAAATCGACGGTCTCGTTTGAACCCAACCGCTTCTAATCTCGGCCGTCCGCGGCGAGATCCACGGCAGCGTAACCACTCACTTCGCGCGCGCGCCGCGTGGGCCGTTGGGCCGAATCCGGCACTGTGCGGCTCGTGCCTAGCTAGATCTGGCCCATTAAACATTTTTTTCAGTCAAATCCATTTTCGTTTCATTAATTCCTGTTAACTATGCTCTAGGTTTTAATCCACCATTTAATCCTAGAATATTAAAATTGATTGATTCAAATTTTGTAGTATTCATGTGTGTTTTCTTAAACATGCCACACTGGCTGTTTGCAAAAATATGTTTTTAAGTGCTGTCTAGATTGGATCTTGTAGAAAGTATGTTTTGCATTAGAAATTAAATATCTAGAGTTTTATAAATCCAAATATTGCAAACTAAAATTCCATGGATAGCCTGAAGTGATACCTTTCTAGATATGTAAGCCTTGCATGCAAATGAAACCTAAAACAGAAGTTCTATCCATTCTTGTAAACACACCAATGGCACTTTGGTGATTTTTGTAGACTTTTAGGAGATGAATTTTTGAATGAATCCAATTGGTTTGTCTTCTATATGTATAGGGGAGCATATACATAGCTTGGTTTGAATTTAGGAGTCATTGATTGACTGTGGTGACAATTAGATGGTTTGGGTCTTTTCTGGCCTTTTTCTGTAAATACTAAAAATGACAGGAATTTGAGTTATTTTGTAAATTCAATAACTTGAGATTCATAACTCCAAATAAATCAAATCAAACTGTTCTGGAAAGCTTATGAAATTATCTAACCAACCCAATTAGTTTCACCCCATTTAGATTAATAATAAAAATACATTATTCAAAATACCATGAAAGGTTTAAAATCTAAACTTGTTTGTTTCTGATACTCGGTTAGTCCAAATTAGTTGAGACCAATTTTATTGAGTCACATTTAGTCATGGTTAGTCACCCCTAAAAGGATTTAATTTTTAGAACAACAGAATATAATTGATAGCTAAAACTTGATTAGTATGCTTCTGGATTGAGACCATTGTGTAGGGAGTTTGGTAACTCCAATTGACCCAAATCCAATTGTGTTGTCTTCTACACATCAGTAGCTTTCTGTAGAAATTTAGTTTGTATTTTTGCGATCAACAGAACTTAAGATATGTAATTAAACATGTTCAACTAGTTTCTGCCATAATTAAGACATAATCAAATAATGGCTAATTCAATTAAATTGAAACCAAATTGTGTTGCTTGATATATGAAGTGACTATTTAGAGCATTTAAGATTGTATTGCTGTAATGATTGTTGTGCTGCTGTTGCTTGCTAGTTGTTGTTGTTTAGCATGTTATAATATGTTAGTACTGTTAGTGTTAGTTGTTAGACACATTGGTGAGTAATATGTTTGCAATGGCTTGATGGACTTGATAGTCTTGGAGTGGAATACTAGCTTAAATATCTTGTTAGTGTATCCACCTTAGCTTGGTGAGGTATTTAAATTATAGAGATTAATTGGTGACTTAACTTTTGTTTGAAGTATTTCCTAGTTAGGAAAAGGGGTTTGTGAATTACCTCTAATGGAGGGTGTATTTGTGCCCTCTTGTTTTGGCATGTGTATGGTGTTATACTCCTGCTTAATATAATGCCCTTGTAAATATATATCTTAGTCGATTGCTTGGTTAAAATAGTGCTATGATGTGGTTTGATTACCTTTTTGTATACCACTTGTGGTATGGTTTGCTTATTGTGTGTTGTTCTATTTTTATGCTTGCGACGCTAGATATAAACGCTACCAAAGTGGTATTTGGAGAGGATTTATCGGAGAAGGATGATATTTATTTCTTGAGCAGTGAGGAGAAGTCCAAGAACATTATGCTGGAATCAGGCAAGCTATTCCCTGAGCTTGCATCTTTATACATCTATTTTGGGTCACATGTTTTACTTATAAAGAGCATATGTGATTTATGTGGTGGTTGCCACTAAAGCTATGATTTTGAAAACCCTTTTCCAAAATACAAGTATATTATTTTGACACCCTATATGGAGATATTAGATGGAAATTCTTTTTCAAACTATAGGATGGGGAAAATATTGTTTACTCAAAACTCCTTTGAAAATACTTGTGTGGACATGGAGCACCAAGATGTGGTGATGAATTGGAGAAAAGGAAAATGGTGGTTTTGATAAAACGCACATTGTGTCTTTGTACTTACGTCAATCAACCGATACTCTGTGCGACCACATTTACCCACATATGGGAAAGGGCTTAGTCATATAATTTGCTCATATTAGTATGGGATACCTCATCAACGGGGATGACTCCGTTATGCATGAGGGATGGTTGATGACCTACCCCCGACCTGGGTCCTCGCTCAAACTCTATGAGTAGATAAGGAGGAGGATAGAAGGATGTCCCCTATACACCGCCAGATAAAACCTATGAGTCATCACACTTAGATTCCGACGGGCTGGGTTAAGTGTCGATGGAAAGTATCATATGGGCAGGATCCTATACTAGCATGAGCAAAGGACAGACTAGGGTCGGTGACTCAACTTCGCATACCCCTGGTATGGCGAGACGTGGCAGACACGATGAGTTATCGGATGGGTGTGGGAAAAGCGTGCTACCTCTGCAGAGGGATTAAAACTATTCGAATAGCCGAGTCCTCGGATATGGACAGTTGAGAGGCCCTACTTAGACCATGTGCAAGTTTTGGAAAAGATTTGAGTTTTAAAAGAAAAATGAAGTGGAGAATGTTCCATACACCTATACCAACGGATCGGTATGAGGTTGTTGGAGAATATGTATCATGACGGTTTATGGTCCGGCACAGGAGGAGTTTTGGAGAAACAGATAAAATGGTGGTTTTTCGATAAAATGTTTATTAAAGAGACTTCTTACCTTTTTCAACAAAGATGCCCCTTTTGGGAAAAAGTTTTAAAGAGACTTCTTACAAAGGCAGATTTATGGGAAAAGTTCTGAAGACCTTCTTTCCTTCTTCAATAAAGATATAGAGTTTTCAAGGCAAACAAAGTTTTATTTAAACAAATAAAAGAATAGCGCATGCTCATGATGGGGTAGTTTGCGAGTACGTAAATGTACTCATGGCTATGTCCCTGGATATTCCCATGTCCAGAGTTCAAGAAGAAGTATGATGAAGACCGAGAGACCGATGACGTCCTTGCGAACTAGGCCGTCTTCCCAGTCAGCTGCCTGTAGGTGTCTTGGCAAATGACTCGGGCCCCACGTTGATTGGTGTTTTCCGCTGCAAGAACTTATTGAAGATTATGGCTTCAATCAAGTAAGTAATTCCTTCGGTAATTATGGATGTTCTTTTGATACCAGTTTGATTGTGCTCAGCGACAGACTGATCACGGGATCGCTGATGTTGTAGGCACAAGGGTATTTCGGACAGCTAGTCCGGGGTCCCCACAGACCTGGTATCAGAGCCATCCTGACTGTAACAGACCTTAGTTAGCATGGACGTTAGTTAGGAAAGAAATATTTTGTTAAAAATATATTGTTACCAAAAATATATTTTTATCTAAGGAAGTCCAAAAATAACTTCCACTCTTCTCACCTTCTCAAATATTTCCGAGTCTCATCCCTCTATTTTACGATTTTCCAAGGATTTCTCTAATCCCTCTTATCCGTTCAAAATACTTGACGATGAACCCAAGTGAGACCTAATTTGCTAGCACCTACAAGAAGAAGCTTCCATTACAAGTACTCAACATTCCACATCGAGGTGATGGATCCGCAAATACCAATATTATCGATATCAACACAGCAAGAGACCTCCGAAGACCTCAACTCAATATCAACAATTCCACTCAGTTACTCCTTCGATAATCTCAATTTCTCCAGCTGAAGACGAAGGCGACAAAGTGAAGGCTTCACCAACCCTATCAACCAAGGCCCATAGGAAAAACATGATAGGACCCTCGGGTGTACTACCCGATTACCACGAGTAGGACATCCTTTGGTACTAAATGTACCTTGTGTGCTCTTTGCTTATGTGCACTATGCTTCCCTGTTGTTTGTTGAGACTTCTCTGTTAGTGTGCTGTTTTCTTGCGCGTTCACAATCACGCTTTAATGGCAACACAAAGTAAACCAAAATTCCCTTTTCATAAAACTCCCTTCGCCAGTTGCACCTTGTTGCAGATGTAAAGCCTCTTAGGAAAATACTTTCTGGAAAGTTCTTCTTATCTCAACCGTCTCCCGATAAGAACTGACCGTTTCGCAAGCTACAAAAGACCCCCAATCTTTAACCAATAACCTGCGATTTTTGCAAGCTAACCGGAAAATCAGATAATGGCCTTCGAGCACCATCTGGAGCAAGTGCGTCAAGATCTTGAAGAGGAACTGCTAGGAAGATTCAAGCTCAGAGACCGCAAGAAGAAGGAACTGCGACAAAGAGATTAAAAAGAGATTTCTTAAATTGGTAACAAGTAATTAATATACCGGACTATCCTTGAGTATTCGGAAACTCATACATCAGAAGCTGTTATTATTAATCTCTCCAAAAATAGTGTGATATTCCAATGTTCGTGTTGTATACAAGTAATTTGGTAACAAGCCTCATGAACTTGTTAACAAATCACTTTTATATGCTCAAACACTTGAGTGTCATACCCAAACTAAAGAGAACGCCAGATAATCCAGCACATCTCAGCCTCTGGAATATGAAAAGTAGTTTGATGACAAGACTAGCTACCTTGTTAACAAATTCTTTTTGTATGACGAAGGCAATTCGATGTCATAAAGACAACCACATTCTTATACAACTAACCAATAGAAAGCCTTGCTAGGACTAAGTGGATTCCTTCACCACATGGGTGAGATAAATGATGTTATAACCCGAATAAAGGAAAATAATAATTTTCTAAAATCAAGTGTATAACTTAGGAAACATGCAAGTTCCAAATAAGAAAGTCACATGGAGATTTATAGTGTTTTCCCAAGGATATGATTTATAAAACAAGAACAGAAAAAGTTACCATTTGAGAAAAACAACGGGTGTGAAGGTTCTTCACTAACTTTTTCTAAGATCCGCTAACCCGTAACATTTGAACAATCGTCTATCCACTCCCCAAATCACCTACCTCGGGGCACTCGAATTGACTTTTAGACTCCTCTGGGAGCTCGATACCCTAGATTGGACCTCTTGCAATTCTTCCCAAAGCTTCACGAAGATCAAGAACCAATGAAGTCAACAATGAAGTCCCTCCCTTATTCAGCTGAAGAAGGACAAATATGAAGACAGATGTCGACAAACTACTCCAGAAGAATGATGCCTCCAAGTCAAACCCAGCTGCAATTTTCAACAAGACCGGTTAAAGACCCCTTTTAAGGGGGGAAGACCTGCAATAGGAATACCAGAACGTGTTACTAATTAGTTCCTTGTGCCTTAGCCCTGTAGAATCTGGAACAAGCCAGCCAGGACTCTCCCTCAGCGTCGGTCGTCAAGACGACCCCATCATAAAGGAATCTGAAATCAGCACATAAGTTTATCGACAGAGAAAACCTCGCAACATAAATTTGTCAAGACCTCACGTGGTGACCTTACTGAAGAAGCCACAACCTCGGATGTATAACCAGCCTAAAACCTGTGCCCTCGTACTCCCCTGTTACCCCGGGCAAATCTCGAGGACGAGATTTATTTTAAGGGGGGGAGGGTTTGTCACATCCCAAATTTTGGAACCAAGAAAAACTTATTTTTACCAGACCCAAAATTCAGAACCAACAAAAACTTTTTGAAAAGTTTCACTGATGATTGTGTTTCCCTTCCCATTGTTATGTTTGAACTTGGGTGACTTGTTATTTGGATGGTGATAGGATTAATTCTATGGTTTGAATGATGTGGCCTTGATTTTGATGTTGATCATATGGTGTTGTTGCTTGTGTGGACAATTCCTTAATTGTACCTAAGGGTAACATCCTCTTGATATCAAAAGTGGATATGTGACCTATCTTGAAAACAAACTCCTCCTATTATTCAGCAATTAGAAATTAAGGTCATGAGTTAAAGAAATGATCTTAATATATTAATCTATCTATCTCACTCTCTATTTCTCTCAAGAAAATATTTTCTTTATGAAAATAATTCCATGGATAAGGTGAAGAGATGACCATCTCATTCTCATGCCCTCTCTTATCAAGATTATATGGTTACCACTTAATTCTATTTAAACCATGAAATCCTATTTTATTCTTTTGATTCAAAGGATACTCATGCTCATGGTCATGTGTGACCAGCATGAGCATCCATACCACCTTGCCTAATTCAAAATTTTGAAGAACCTTGACCAATACATCTCTGGACCTAACTTCACTCCTGTTATCCGATAGCATTTCTAGACCCTTACCGTTTGAATAAATCTTGAACATTTTGGAAATGCATCTTGATAGATCTCATCTACTCCATCTCATCTTCCATATCAAATCAAAATTGGAAGGAATTGAAATTATTTGCGTAATTATCCATGTTGGTTTTGTGAGCTAACCCAACATGTGACCATTAGGCCAATATTGAAAATCCTATTTTTTTTCTCCTGCATCAAAAATTCAGGATAAATCCACAAACCCTCTTACTCTATTCTAAACTCACTCACATACTCAATTCATTGAAAATGAAATAAAAACCCCAGCCAGGCATTCTGTCGAACACCTGGTGGGCACGAATCTTGTTCTTCCCCAAATCGAAGATCAATCGATCGAATTCGAGGTTAATTCATCAAATTGATGCTTGCAATCTCTCCCTCTCACCTCACTGATCTTTCTGCGCGCACGAAACCGAAGAAATGGGGTCGGGGAAGAGGAGGAAAGGCAGGGGACAAGCCACGGCGCGGCCGCGCCATGGTCGGCACTGTGGCCGTGGACGTGGCGACGCCGCGCTAGCCCAGCACCGTGCCCCCCCCCCCTCGCTCTCCTGCCGTGTCGAGGTGGGCACGATGTCGTGCCGCCCGCGGCCCTGCTCCTCCGCGACGGGTGCCCCCTCCCCTCGCTGTCCCCAGCTCGCCCGACCGTGCGTCCACTGCCCTTGCCGCCGTGCACCTCTCCCGTGCGTCCACTGCCGGGCCCCTCCTCGCAGCTGCCCAGCGAGGAGGATAAGACCCCCAAGACGCGCTCCTCTGCTCCCCCCCTCCCTCATCCACTCGCTCACTCGCTCCTGCTCTCCCTCTCCTCTTTTCCCTCTGCTTAGACCGAACCGTAGCCGGAGCTCCGCCGCCACATCGCCGACGAATAGGGCCTCCCCAAGCAAATCGGAGACCACCAGAAGATGCGCCTTATCGTCCTCTACGTCCCCACGCAAAGAATCGCCGCGGGTTGCCCGTGGTCGTCGTCACCGTCCGCGTCCTTTTCCTCTCCGTCGCCGAGATGTCTAGCAAGTGCGTGAGCCACACAGACCACCATTCCCCGCCATTTCTGCACCCCCGTGCTCCCCTTCCTCTGCTCTACTTATTGGACATCGCCGTTTCTTCCCAGGACACCGGAGCCGCCGTCGCCATGGTCGACCCGTGGAAGCTCCCGACGAAGCCGCCGTCAACCTGGAGCGCTCCGGCAAGAACTGATGCTGCCTCCGACCTCCCCATGTCCTCCGCACCTCGAAACCGTCCCCGTCGTCCTCAGGCGCGTCCCCTAGGTGAGCTCGCCATCCTCGCCGAAGTCCTGGCCGCGTTCTGCGTCTGCGCGCGTCGCAGGGATGACGACGACGCCAAGCCGTCGATCTCCAAATCGACGGTCTCGTTTGAACCCAGCCGCTTCTAATCTCGGCCGTCCGCGGCGAGATCCACGGCAGCGTAACCACTCACTTCGCGCGCGCGCCGCGTGGGCCGTTGGGCCGAATCCGGCACTGTGCGGCTCGTGCCTAGCTAGATCTGGCCCATTAAACATTTTTTCCAGTCAAATCCATTTTCGTTTCATTAATTCCTGTTAACTATGCTCTAGGTTTTAATCCACCATTTAATCCTAGAATATTAAAATTGATTGATTCAAATTTTGTAGTATTCATGTGTGTTTTCTTAAACATGCCACACTGGCTGTTTGCAAAAATATGTTTTTAAGTGCTGTCTAGATTGGATCTTGTAGAAAGTATGTTTTGCATTAGAAATTAAATATCTAGAGTTTTATAAATCCAAATATTGCAAACTAAAATTCCATGGATAGCCTGAAGTGATACCTTTCTAGATATGTAAGCCTTGCATGCAAATGAAACCTAAAACAGAAGTTCTATCCATTCTTGTAAACACACCAGTGGCACTTTGGTGATTTTTGTAGACTTTTAGGAGATGAATTTTTGAATGAATCCAATTGGTTTGTCTTCTATATGTATAGGGGAGAATATACATAGCTTGGTTTGAATTTAGGAGTCATTGATTGACTGTGGTGACAATTAGATGGTTTGGGTCTTTTCTGGCCTTTTTCTGTAAATACTAAAAATGACAGGAATTTGAGTTATTTTGTAAATTCAATAACTTGAGATTCATAACTCCAAATAAATCAAATCAAACTGTTCTGGAAAGCTTATGAAATTATCTAACCAACCCAATTAGTTTCACCCCATTTAGATTAATAATAAAAATACATTATTCAAAATACCATGAAAGGTTTAAAATCTAAACTTGTTTGTTTCTGATACTCGGTTAGTCCAAATTAGTTGAGACCAATTTTATTGAGTCACATTTAGTCATGGTTAGTCACCCCTAAAAGGATTTAATTTTTAGAACAACAGAATATAATTGATAGCTAAAACTTGATTAGTATGCTTCTGGATTGAGACCATTGTGTAGGGAGTTTGGTAACTCCAATTGACCCAAATCCAATTGTGTTGTCTTCTACACATCAGTAGCTTTCTGTAGAAATTTAGTTTGTATTTTTGCGATCAACAGAACTTAAGATATGTAATTAAACATGTTCAACTAGTTTCTGCCATAATTAAGACATAATCAAATAATGGCTAATTCAATTAAATTGAAACCAAATTGTGTTGCTTGATATATGAAGTGACTATTTAGAGCATTTAAGATTGTATTGCTGTAATGATTGTTGTGCTGCTGTTGCTTGCTAGTTGTTGTTGTTTAGCATGTTATAATATGTTAGTACTGTTAGTGTTAGTTGTTAGACACATTGGTGAGTAATATGTTTGCAATGGCTTGATGGACTTGATAGTCTTGGAGTGGAATACTAGCTTAAATATCTTGTTAGTGTATCCACCTTAGCTTGGTGAGGTATTTAAATTATAGAGATTAATTGGTGACTTAACTTTTGTTTGAAGTATTTCCTAGTTAGGAAAAGGGGTTTGTGAATTACCTCTAATGGAGGGTGTATTTGTGCCCTCTTGTTTTGGCATGTGTATGGTGTTATACTCCTGCTTAATATAATGCCCTTGTAAATATATATCTTAGTCGATTGCTTGGTTAAAATAGTGCTATGATGTGGTTTGATTACCTTTTTGTATACCACTTGTGGTATGGTTTGCTTATTGTGTGTTGTTCTATTTTTATGCTTGCGACGCTAGATATAAACGCTACCAAAGTGGTATTTGGAGAGGATTTATCGGAGAAGGATGATATTTATTTCTTGAGCAGTGAGGAGAAGTCCAAGAACATTATGCTGGAATCAGGCAAGCTATTCCCTGAGCTTGCATCTTTATACATCTATTTTGGGTCACATGTTTTACTTATAAAGAGCATATGTGATTTATGTGGTGGTTGCCACTAAAGCTATGATTTTGAAAACCCTTTTCCAAAATACAAGTATATTATTTTGACACCCTATATGGAGATATTAGATGGAAATTCTTTTTCAAACTATAGGATGGGGAAAATATTGTTTACTCAAAACTCCTTTGAAAATACTTGTGTGGACATGGAGCACCAAGATGTGGTGATGAATTGGAGAAAAGGAAAATGGTGGTTTTGATAAAACGCACATTGTGTCTTTGTACTTACGTCAATCAACCGATACTCTGTGCGACCACATTTACCCACATATGGGAAAGGGCTTAGTCATATAATTTGCTCATATTAGTATGGGATACCTCATCAACGGGGATGACTCCGTTATGCATGAGGGATGGTTGATGACCTACCCCCGACCTGGGTCCTCGCTCAAACTCTATGAGTAGATAAGGAGGAGGATAGAAGGATGTCCCCTATACACCGCCAGATAAAACCTATGAGTCATCACACTTAGATTCCGACGGGCTGGGTTAAGTGTCGATGGAAAGTATCATATGGGCAGGATCCTATACTAGCATGAGCAAAGGACAGACTAGGGTCGGTGACTCAACTTCGCATACCCCTGGTATGGCGAGACGTGGCAGACACGATGAGTTATCGGATGGGTGTGGGAAAAGCGTGCTACCTCTGCAGAGGGATTAAAACTATTCGAATAGCCGAGTCCTCGGATATGGACAGTTGAGAGGCCCTACTTAGACCATGTGCAAGTTTTGGAAAAGATTTGAGTTTTAAAAGAAAAATGAAGTGGAGAATGTTCCATACACCTATACCAACGGATCGGTATGAGGTTGTTGGAGAATATGTATCATGACGGTTTATGGTCCGGCACAGGAGGAGTTTTGGAGAAACAGATAAAATGGTGGTTTTTCGATAAAATGTTTATTAAAGAGACTTCTTACCTTTTTCAACAAAGATGCCCCTTTTGGGAAAAAGTTTTAAAGAGACTTCTTACAAAGGCAGATTTATGGGAAAAGTTCTGAAGACCTTCTTTCCTTCTTCAATAAAGATATAGAGTTTTCAAGGCAAACAAAGTTTTATTTAAACAAATAAAAGAATAGCGCATGCTCATGATGGGGTAGTTTGCGAGTACGTAAATGTACTCATGGCTATGTCCCTGGATATTCCCATGTCCAGAGTTCAAGAAGAAGTATGATGAAGACCGAGAGACCGATGACGTCCTTGCGAACTAGGCCGTCTTCCCAGTCAGCTGCCTGTAGGTGTCTTGGCAAATGACTCGGGCCCCACGTTGATTGGTGTTTTCCGCTGCAAGAACTTATTGAAGATTATGGCTTCAATCAAGTAAGTAATTCCTTCGGTAATTATGGATGTTCTTTTGATACCAGTTTGATTGTGCTCAGCGACAGACTGATCACGGGATCGCTGATGTTGTAGGCACAAGGGTATTTCGGACAGCTAGTCCGGGGTCCCCACAGGCTCGCTTGGCGATGTCATCGGCCTCCTGGTTCTCCTTCCTCGGGATGTGCATGAGCTCCATGCCTCTGAAGTGCTTCTCGAGCTTGCGGACCTCTTCAAGGTATGCGGCCATGTGGTCGTCCTTAGGCGTGTAGCTTTTGTTGGAGAAGTTGACAAGCAGCTGGGAGTCGCCCTTGACGAGTAAGTGCTTGACGCCTAGAGCGATGGCAGCCCTTAAGCCGGCGAGAAGGCCCTCATATTCAGCGATGTTGTTGGAGATCTTGTCAATTGTGAAGCACAGCTGGACAGCGTAGTAGAGTTTGTCGCCTTTGGGAGAGGTCAAGATGACGCCTGCCCCGCCACTGCGGCAGGCGAAGGCTCCATCGAAGTGCATGGTCCAGTGGCTGGGCATCGTGTCTCCAGAGAGCTCGGCCTCTTCTCCTCGAGGCTCTTCAGGGCTTGGGTCAGTCCATTCGGCGACGAAGTCCGCCAGCGCTCTTCCCTTGATGACTCTTGTGGTGTCGAAGCGCAAATTGAATGGCTGCAGCTCGATGTCCCATCTCGTGACACGATCTGTGGCGTTGGGGTTGCGCAGGATCTGCTCCAGGGGGAAAGAGGTGGCCACCGTGTTGGGGTGGCCCTGGAAGTAGTGTCGCAGCTTCGTGGATGCGATGAGGAGCGCGACGAGAAGCTTCTGCTGCATTGGGTACCGTTCCCGAGCATCCCGTAGTACTGTACTGACAAAGTAGACGGGGTGCTCGACAAGGGTTGTCGATAGAGGTGCAGCGTCAGCGCTCTGCGGAGGCTCTTCAGGGCCCTTGTCGAGATCCGCCTGTGGAGGGGTCTCTGCAAGGGTGTTTGGAGCAGACTCGACTTGAGGCTGTGAGCCTGGCGGTGGGTCTGTGGAGACTGCTCCTTTGCCAAGATCTTTGTCGGGCGGCATTGGACTTGGAGTGGCAGTGCTTTTCTTGGGGAAGACCGGTTGTTCCCTTTCGGCCACCAGGACGGCGCTTGCGGTCTGAGGAGTGGCTGATAGGTACAACTTCAGATGTTCGCCTGTCCTGGGGGCTACCATGACTGGCGGGCTGGCCAAATACCTCTTTAAGTCTTCAAAAGCTTTGTCTGCTTCAGGGGTCCACCTGAATGTGCCGGACTTCTTCATGATCTTGAAGAATGGCAGGGCCCTCTCGCCAAACTTGGAGATGAAACGGCCAATGCTGGCCATACAGCCTGCTAAGCGCTGCATGTCCTTGAGCCGGCGAGGAGGCCGCATTCCTTCTATGGCCTTGATCTTGTCAGGGTTTTGCTTCTATGCCGCGGTGAGACACGAGGAATCCGAGGAGTTTGCCTGAAGGTACCCCGAAGACGCACTTGGCGGGGTTCAGCTTGATGTTCACCTTGCGCAGGCTGGCGAAGGTTTCCTCGAGATCCTTCAAGAGAGTGTCTCCCTCGCGAGACTTGACCACAATGTCGTCGACATAAGATTCTGCGTTTCTGCCCATCTGCGCCCCCAAGGCTATCCTCATCAGCCTCCTGAAAGTGGCGCCGGCGTTCTTCAGGCCGAAAGGCATGCAAGTGTAGCAATACACACCACAGGGGGTGAGGAATGCTGTTTTCTCCTCGTCCTCTTTAGCCATTTTGATCTTGTGATAACCCGAGAAGGCGTCCAGAAAACAGAGTAGGTCGCAGCCGGCGGTGGAATCCACGATCTGGTCTATCCTTGGCATGGGGTATGGGTCCTTGGGGCAGGCCTTATTGACGTCTGTGTAGTCGATGCAGAGTCGGCCTCCTCCAGCGGGTTTAGGGACAACCACGCCGTTGGAGAGCCAAGTGGGGTGCGCGACCTCGCGGACGATATTTGCCGCTTTTAACTTTTCTACTTACTTGACGATGAATGCTTGCTTCTCGGGGGCTTGCTTCCGCGCTTTTTGCTTGACGGGGCGTGCGTCTGGACACACGGCTAAGTGGTGCTCGATCACCTCCCTTGGTACACCGGACATATCTGACAGAGTCCATGCGAACATGTCGGAGTTTGCCCGAAGGAAGGCGACGAGCGCGCTTTCCTATTTGGGAGGCAAGGCAGCGCCTATGGTGACGCTAGCCCCGGTGCCCTCAGCCCCCGAGCCACTGGTGCTCGGCGACACCTTCTTCGTGGAAGCTTGCTCTTGAGAGAACATCTGTTTCTTCTTCTTGGGCCACTCGAGAGGCTCCATGTCCTCGTCAGCCGGGAACGCCATGGCGGCCGCCTTGTAGGCGCTCTCGACAGCGCGCGTGGCATGCAGGATATGACCATGGATGGCGATAGTGCCAGCGCTGCCGGGGATCTTGACCATGTTGTAGGCGTGGTGCGTGACGGCCATGAACTTCGCGAGGGCGGGGTAGCCGAGGATGGCGTTATACGGCAGGCCAATGTGCGCGACGTCGAAGTCGATCAGCTTAGTGCGGTAGTTCTTCTGCGTGCCGAAGGTGACGGCCAGCCGGACCTGCCCCAGAGGTGCGATCGAACCACTGGTGACCCCTGTGAATGGCCTGGAGGGCATGAGCCACTCGTAAGGCACTTGAAGCGTCTCGAAGGTCTCGACAGAGATGACGTTCAGGCCAGCGCCCCCATCAATGAGCGTCTTGGAGACGGCAATGTTGTTGATGGTGGGGGAGCAGACCAGGGGGAGGGTTGCAACAGTCTTGGTTGACTTGGGGTGGTCCTTGGCGTCGAAAGCGATGGTGTACTGAGACCACTTGAGGGGCCTGGAGGTCTCGACGCTTGGGAGTGCGGCGTTGAGCTCGCGGGCGAACTGCTTGAACTGGTTGTTAGACTTGGGCGCCTGAGCTCCGCCGAGGATGCAGGCCATAGCCCCCCTTGGGGCCTGGTAGCCTTCATCTTCCTCGTCGGGGAGGTTATTGTTCTTCTCGACGGCGTTGGCTTGAGTGCCCGGCGGCTTCTGGTAGCTGCCCTTGCGTCCGCCTCTGCGGTAGCCGCAACCTCTGCCGCGGCCCCCGCTGCCCTCTTCTTGCTCGCGCTCTCTGCTCAGCCTCTTGAGGTCGAAGCATACTCTGTAGCGTGGCCGCGCCTGTTGTGGTAGACGCAGAACGGACGGTTGTCCTCCTTTTTGTCGCCAGGCTCAGGGGAGGCTCTGCGGGCGTACTTGTCATCTGGCTCAGCCGCTAGGACAGCGGTGGTCTTGCGCTTGGTTTCTTCCCACTTCTTGTGTCTCTTGGATCCCTCGGCCTGGTCGTCAACCCGCTGGCTCATCTTGACGAAGAGGAGTCCCTCTTCAGCCTTGGCGCACTTGTCAGCGAGGTCGAACAGCTTCACCACAGAGGTGAGCTTGTCGTGAATGCCCAGCTTCTCGAGCATCCTGCGGTTCGTGACGCCCTCTCTGAAGGCGGCAATGACTTGTGTGTCGGGGATGTTCGGGATCTTGTTGCGCACTTGGCTGAAGTGCTGGATGTACTTGCGGAGGGCCTCATCTTTTCTCTACACCACAGCGCGCAGGTCATTGTGGGGAGCGCGCGCTCATATGTGCCCTCGAAGTTGGCAACAAACTGCCTGCAGAGTTCCTCCCACGAGCCGATGGAGTCTTCAGGCAGGTTGAGGAGCCATGACAGCGCGGAATCCCTAAGCGCGTGGGAGAACCAGTTGGCCATGACCTTGTCGTCCCCTCCTGCAGCTTGGATAGAGGTGGTGTAGAGCTGCAGGAACTCGATGGGGTTGCTTGACCCGTCGTAGCCCTTGGGAAGGGCAGGCCTGAAATTCTGCGGCCAGACCACGCGGCGCAGAGCGCGGGTGAAGGCCATGCAGCCAGTGGCGTACGTGGCGGTTCCGCCCTGGAGAGCCCTGCGGTTCTGCTGCCCCGCCTGGCCGATTTCCTCGACAAGGCGGTTCTGGAGGTCCCTCCGGCGCTCCATCCCCACCCGCGCGTCAGGCGCGGTGCGCTGCACGATTTGGCGGTCGTGCGGCGAGGACGCATGAGAGGCAGCCCTCTGCGCCGCAGCCGGAGGTGGTCCCGGTGGTGGCGGAGGCGCATCCGGCGCAGCCGTTCCTGCACGGCCAGAGTGGTGAACCAGCAAACGCGACGGAGCGGGGCGCGTCGTCGCGATGTCGACGAGATGGTGGAGGCGGTCGAGCCAGTGGTCGTGGGCCTCCGGGTTGGGCCCGTAGCGGAGAAGCTCCTGAGCCATGAGCAGCGCAATGTGTGGACCGGGCTCGGGACGTCCCTGAGAGGACGCGCCTTGGCGCCGAGACGGACGCGAGGACTCTGCGTCCTCGTGGTGCTCAGAGAAGTCCTCGTCGTCGCGGCGGTCGCCGCCACGGTGATCCTCGCTCTCGGGCTCCTCCACGTGCGGGCCGGTGTTGGCGCGCTCCACCGTGCGAGGGCGCCCACGGCGGCCGCGAGTGGTGGCGGTGCCGGGCTCAGTATGAGCCCTATCAGCTGCACGCCTGTTGGCGCGTGTCGTGCGGGTGTCCGTCATGGCGCGGAGGCTGGTCGAAGGTTGAAGACGCGCCTCAGCCCCTACCTGGCGCGCCAAATGTCGGAGAGTGACTCCCACGGGATAGGGGTGGTCACACTCTGAAGAGTATGTTCGAAGGGGGCTGAACGCGGAGGTCAAACAACCCTCAACCGGCACGGCGACGGTGCTCGTCGAGCCTGAGGAGGGACATCACGACAGAGATAGACACCAGGCCGTACCCAGGTTCACGGCCCTCTAGAGGAGGTAACACCGCTACTCCTGCTTGTCTGTATTGCGCTGCGGAGGGTACAGTACAATGAGCTTGCCGAGGGCTCTCTTATGGCAGTGTGGAGCTCAAGGAGGGAACTCTAGGGTCTTCTTCCTCCTCGAGTGCGCTTTGCTAGGCTACGCTATGGTAGCGTACTCAAGCTCCGATTGATCGATCCATCCTTTGCTACGGAGGTGCTCCCTCGCCTTTTATAGGCGCCCCGGGCCTCATCCTTGCGCCCTGCGCAGTGGAAGGGTTCCCACATGGCGACGAAAAGGAGGAGCAGGGTGCACCGCAGCTGGGTTGTCCATGGACTCGGTCCATGGTCGTAAAGCCTGCCCTTGAGGCAGGAAAGCCACCGTCCGCGCAGGACGGCCAGCTGGTGCCGCAGAGATCGTGGGGGTGCCCACGGTGACGTCGTCGTTGGAGCGTAGCGCCGGCAATCCGCTTTATCACCGAAGGGGAAAGCTTCGTAGTCCGGCGCGGGGGACACAGCTTTGTTGACTCCTTTAATCACCAGAATGGCAACTGCAGCGTCGTCGTCACCGTGCGCAGGCGCGCGCGTCACTCTGCGGCCGCGGCAGAGGCCATGTGCGCTCTGCGGTGGTTGCTTCACAGCAAAGTATCTCTACAAGGCCTGAGCAACCTTGTGGAGGGATTTGCGTTGACTCCTCTCCAGGGGAGAGAGCCTTGTAGAGGGGCAGTCGCGGGGGGAGCCTCTTCAGGCCTTCGCTGCCCCTTCAAGCCCTCTCGAGAACTTTTTCCCCTCGAGAGTCTCTCCAAGCATTTTGCTTGGTCCTTAGCCATTTCTTCGATACCGTCGCGTGCGAGGGCTGTGGAGAGTGGGCCCTGCACATCCTGGATTCCACTGGGCCGACAGTTGCACAACAAGAGAATGTTGATGTGAACTTCATTAAAAATAATAAATTTAACTACAATGCTTATAGGAACAATTTTGGTAATAACAACTACAAGCCTTATCCTCCTAATAATGGTAATGTTTATGTTAATTCTTATGGTAATTCTTAAAGCAATAATAGAAATGTGTCCTCTGATCTTGAAACCATGCTTAATGATTTTATTACCACACAAAATGCTTTTAATAAAACTGTTGAGGAAAAGCTTGGTAAAATTGATGTTCCTTCTTCTAAAGTTGATAGCCTTGCTCTTGATGTTGATCTTTTGAAACTAAAAGTTATGCCTAATGATGCTAAAGATACTAAGACCTTTGCCACTGCTAATACTATCCAAGTTAAAATTGATAACAATATTAGGATGTTGGCTGAGTTGCATGCTAGATGGTAAAGAGAAGATGAACTAGCTAGAAAGAATAATATAGCTAGAGTTTGCACTATTACTACTACTAAAAATAATGTTACTTCACATGCTAGTAAACCTCCTACTATTAATGGTAACATAATTGGTGTTTGCAATGTTTCCTCTACTTCTTCAAAACGTTTAAAATTGTCTAAAACCACTGAAACTGTTATTGATAAAAGTGCTGAATTTATTAAGAACATAGGAGACAATGGTCCCATTTCTGTTGATAATAATAACTTTGATTTTGATGATTGTAATATCTCTGAAATTATTAAGTTCTTGCAAAAGTTTGCTACAAGTCCTAATGCTAGTACTATAAATATGGCTTTTACAAAACATATTACAAATGCTCTCAGTCAAGTTAGGGAAGAGAAATTAAAACATGAAGATTCTATCCCTAGGAAGTTAGAAGATGGTTGGGAGCCCATCATTAAAATGAAGGTGAATGATTTTGATTGTAATGCTTTATGTGATCTTGGTGCTAGCATCTCTGTCATGCCTAAGAAACTCTATGATATGCTTGATTTGCCACCTTTGGAACACTGTTATTTGGATTTTTTATCTTGCTGATAATACTATGAAGAAACCTTTGGGGAGAGTTGATGATGTTCTTATTATGGTTAACAACAACCTTGTCCCCGTTGATTTTATTGTTTTGGATATTGAATGCAATGCATCTTGTCCTATTGTTTTGGGAAGACCTTTTCTTAGAACTTTGGGTGCTATTATTGATATGAAAGAAGGAAATATTAGATACCAATTCCCACTCAAGAAAGGTATGGAACACTTCCCTAGGACAAGAATGAAGCTACCTTTTGATTCTATTATTAGAACAAATTATTCTGTTGATGCTTCTTCTCTTGGAAACACTTGAGTTTTACTTTTGGTGCCTAGCTGAAAGGCGATAAAAAAAAGTGCTTATGGGAGACAACCCAATATTTTATTTCTGTTATTTTTCTTTTATTTGAGTCAAGGAGCATGCTTACCTCTGTAACAACTCCTTTGTATCTTTATTTTATCGCATTGTTGTGTCAAATAAAGCCTCTAGTAGGAAGTTGATGCTAGATTTGGATTTCTGCACAGGAACAGATTTTCTGCTGTCCACCGTTTAATTCGTAAGAATTTCAAGAAAAATCAAAATGACCTGACATTAGTTTTAAGTTTTCCGATCTGAGCAAGTTAAGTGCCTCGAAAAAATTCGTCTTCACGGACTGTTCTGTTTTTGACAGATTCTGCCATTTATTTTGCATTGCCTCTTTTGCTGTTTTTGGGTGGATCTTTGTGCTCCAAAAAATACCAGTGGCTGTAGCTAATGTCCAGTAGCATTGGTGATGATTGTGTCCATGCAGAATATGAGAATTTTTGATTATGCACTAACCCTCTAATGAAGATTACTTTGAGTTTGGTGTGACGGAAGTTTTCAAGGATCAAGAGAGAGGATGATATGATGTGATCAAGAAGAGTGAAAAGCCTAAGCTTGGGGATGCCCCCGTGGGTCACCCAAGCATATTTCAAGAAGACTCAAGCGTCTAAGCTTGGGGATGCCCAAAGCATCTCCTTCTTCATCAACAAACTACCAGGTCATCTCTAGTGAAACTATGTTTTAATTCTTTCACATCTTACGTGCTTTACTTGGAGCGTCTGTTTGCTTTGTTATTTCCATTTTCTGAATAAATTGGATCCTAGCATTCTATTATGTTTATGGAGAAAGCTGAAAGCCTCAGCACTTATCTTTCATGTTTATGGCGAAAACTGAAAGCCGCAGCACTTATTGTTTTATGTTTATGGCGAAAGCTGAAAGCCGCAGCAGTTATGAAATACTCTCTTGTCTCATTGTTAAATACTTGGAGATTTATATTTAAATAAGTTGATTGGTGTTTGGTTGGAAACAGAAAATGCTACATGTGCTAGATGGTATAATGAAAAAACATACATATTCTTATAGATCATTGTCTTGTATGTTGTGGTGCTTGGCAATTGTTTTGAGGTCTCAAGTAGATCATGTAGCTCTTGCATCATGTAGTTAAAAACCTATTAGTGAAGAACTACCGTAGAGCTTGCTGAAATTTGGTTTGCATGTTTGGTATCTCTAAGGTCTAGATATTTTCTAGTAAAAGTGTTTGAACAACAAGGAAGACAATGTAGAGTCTTATAATGCTTGCAATATGGTTTTATGTATGTCTCGTTGTGCCAGTTGTCATCTTGTGTTTGCTTGAAACAACCTTGCTAGCCTAAAACTCTGTACTGAGAGGGAATGCTTCTCGTGCATCCAAAACCTTGAGCCAAAACCCATGCCATTTGTGTCCACCATACCTACCTACTACATGGTATTTTCTGTCATTCCAAGTAAATACTTCGTGTGCTACATTTATTCAAAAATTATTATCCCTTATTTGTGTTAATGTTTTATAGCTCATGAGAAAGTATGTGGAGTTTTCGATATCAACCTTGTTATTTACTTCTGACAGACTTTCACCAATGGACTAGTGGCACATCGACTTATCCAATAATTTTGCAAAAAAAATCTGGCAAATGGGGTGCCCAGTCCCAATTAATTACAACTTTAACCGCTTAATTCTCTTCACATTTTTACCCTGATCCAATCAGTCAAGCATTAATACCAGTTTCTAAAACTGCATGTGTAAACAAAAGAGAACAAGAGGGATGATATCGTCCTTCAATGGGAGCCGCTCTTGAAAGTCTGGTTGACAAGGGGGGTAGAGTGCCCATTACCATTCGTTGACAACAACAAACTGTCGGAATATAGCCTCTGTATACTTGGCTAAAGCGATGCGTGAACGTGCGCAGCGTTTCCCCGGGCTCCTGTCGCAGCGACCGGAGACCCGCCAGGCTTGTCGGCGAGGCATTGTCCTCTAGGAAGTTAGCAACGAACCTTCGGTAGAGCTCTGCCCATGAGGTGATGGAGCACTCCGGGAGGTCATGCAGCCAGACACGCGCCGGCCCTTCCAGCGCCAGGGGGAACCAGTTTGCCATGGCTCGGTCCCCTCCACCGGTGGCTTGGATGCACAGAGTATAGCGCTGCAGAAACTCGAGGGGGTTCAGCGTCCCGTCGAAGCGTGGTGAGCCTTCCGGCCAGAAGTTAGGAGGCCACGTGACCCGCCGGAGGTCCTCGCGGAAAGCGACGCAGCCGCCGCTGTACGTGGGGGTCCCTCTTGCTGATGGAGCGCCGTACTGGCGCCCGGCAGCCTCCAAGCCTTCCAGGACCCGCCGCCGGCGTTCGCGCTGCCTGGCGAGGGTGACTCGGGCGTCCTCCGGTGTGCGCCGTATGGAGCGAGCCGCCGAGGCGTTGTACTGCGGGCGGCCATCGTCCATTGATGGAGAACGCCTATCTTCCTGTTCTTCGCCAGAGATGTTGGGCGGCTCCTCCGTTTGATGCCGCGAGCGCGACGATGAGTACTCCTGCGGGCCGCTCGTCCTGTTCCGCGCGCGCCACTCCTCTCGGGGTGAGCTGGGTGTGGCCCGGGCGGCCCTGCACCAGATCGAGCAGGTCCCGGAGGAGGTGAAGCGTCGGGGGTGAGTCGGGGCTAGGTAAACTCCTGCGGTCGCGAGGCGGGGCGTGGGCATCATCCTTCCTGGTTCGCCCCCCGTACTGCCCTCCGGTATTGGGGGGGGGGGGGGCTCTCGTCCGAGTCTTGCCCCTGGCGGCGGCGAAGGTCGCCACCGTGTCGCTCCATTATCGAGCGTGCGAAGGTGCAAGGCGCGCTTCAAAAGGCCCCCTACCTGGCGCGCCAAATGTCGGAATATAGCGTCCGAAGAAGCTATGTGTGGTATCGAACACTGGGGGCCTTAGAGCATTCCCTCTAACCTCACGAGGCTCGACGAAGGAGAAGACACAACACTGCAGAGATTGACACTTGGTTTACCCAGGTTCAGGCCACCACGGAGGTGAATGCCCTACTCCTGCTTGGTTGTATTGCTTGGTAGAACTCGAGGAGCTACAATGGTGAAACGCCTAGAGATTCTAGGGTTTGTGCTTACAATGTCCGAACCCTTAGCCAGGCCAGGGTCTGGCCCCTTTTATAGGCGGACGGCGGCCCTGGTCTTCAAAACTCCAAGGCGGGAAGGCTCCCGAATGCTTCCAAGGGAGGCCCTGCTCCCCTGCAGCTGCTTTGGCAAAGGCGGCCGACCAGATCAGACCTACGGCTCTGCTCTGCCGTGCGGCGGCTTGTCGTCTTCTCCCTGCAATTCCAGTCGCAGCCCCTTTGGCACAGGACCGATCGTCCTTGGTAAAGAGGAGAACGAGGGACCATCGTGACCCGCGGCGCCGTCTTACACCAAATAGGTAAGTCTTGAGAGCCCCGCCAAGGGCGGTCACGCCGGTCCCTCTCTTTAATTACCGAAGAGGTAAGCCATATCAATCGTTGGTCGGCCATGTGGCAGGTGACGACGACCTCTGATCCCTCCCGGGGGAGGGGCCCGCGTTTAGCACAAGTGCAGGAATGACGTACAGGGATCCCCCTCAGGAGACCTCGTCTCGATCCTCCCGAGGGGGCCTGAAGAGGCGAATGGCTGCCCCTGGGTGTCTTTCACAGGACGCCCTCCGTAGGCTCGTGCGGACGGGGGAGCCGTAGCCTCGCGGGGCTTGGTCCTTTTTGCCCTGCTCCAATCGCAGGGCGCGGCCCATCTTTCCTATGGCATCGCGGGGAGGCCCGGCCAAAGGAACCCTGGTTTCCAATGGGCCGACACAAACACCGCTCAAAAACATACTTTTATGCTCTCTATATGATTTCGAAAACCTATAAAAACTAAAAAGCTCTAGCACATGTTTGTATCCCTGCTTCCCTCTGTGAAGGGCCTTTCTTTTACTTCATGTTGAGTCAGTTTACCTACTTCTTTCTATCTTAGAAGCAAACAATGTGTCAACTTTGTGTGCAACAATTCTTATATACTTACTTATTGCACTTATTATATTTCTTTGTGTTGACAATTATCCATCAGATATACACGTTACAAGTTGAAAGCCAATGCTGAAACTTAAATCTTCCTATGTGTTGCTTCAATGCTCTTTTACTTAGAAAATATTGCTTTATGAGTTAACTCTTATGCAAAACTTTTTGATGCTTTTCTTGAAAGTACTATCCATGAAAAAAATTTACTTATATGATTCAGTTGTTTGCTCCTTGTCTATTTGTTAGCAAACTATAGACCATTGCCTTGAGTCACTTCATTCATAACATGAGCCTTACAATATTATTCGATCAAGATTGTGTGAAGCATGTCACTACAGAAATTATTTTTTTCTTATCGTTTTACCTACTCGGGACGAGTAGAACTAAGCTTGGGGATCCTTGATACGTCTCCAACGTATCTATAATTTCTTTTGTTCCATGCTTATATTATACCAATTGCAACATGTTTTATGTACACTTTACATCATTTTTATGCATTTTCTGCGACTAACCTATTAACAAGATGCCATAGTGCCAGTTCCTGTTTTCTGCTAATTTTGGTTTCAGAAAGTTGTTCTGGAAATATTCTCGGAATTGGACGAAACAAAATCCAAAACTCCTATTTTTCCCGGAAGGATCCAGAAGGCCGAAAAAGCGTTGAAGACACGCCACGAGGCGGCCACACCTGGTGGAGGCGCGGCCCCCCCTCTGGCCGCGCCACCACGTGGTGTGGGCCCCTCGGGCGCCCACCGACGTTGCCCTTTCGCCTATAAATACCCCCCGACGGAAAAACCCTAAGGACCCGAACGCTTTTCCACAAAACATCTCGTAGCCGATGCCGTCGTCAACCCTAGTTCAGGAGGGTTCAGAAGCTCTTCCCGGCACCCTGCTGGAGAGGGGAATCATCACCGGAGGGCTCTACATCACCATGCCCGCCTCCGGACTGATGCGTGAGTAGTTCATCCTTGGACTATGGGTCCATAGCAGTAGCTAGATGGTTGTCTTCTCCACTTGTGCTATCATGTTTAGATCTTTTGAGCTGCCTATCATGATCAAGATCATCTTAGTGTAATGCTACATGTTGTGTTTGCTGGGATCCGATGAATATTGAATACTATGTCATTTGCTTCATTATATATCATGTGTATGTTGTTTATGATCTTGCATGCTCTCCGTTACTAGTAGATGCTCTGTCCAAGTAGATGCTTGTAACTCCAAGAGGGGGTATTTATGCTCGATAGTGGGTTCAGTCTCCATTTAATCTGGGGGAGTGACAACAACCTCTAAGGTTGTGGATGTACTGTTGCTACTAGGGACAAAACAGTGATTCTTTGTCTAAGGATAATTGTGTTACTTACATTACTGTAGTGACCCCGCACACCACTTCATATTGTAGAGTACAAGTTTTGACATAACACCCATGGAAGGACTGATCCGTAAATACTACATCACACAGAGTAGTACAACAGAAACATTGCGGGTTCACTTTATTCCACACTACTGAATATTACAAGCCAGAAATTCATAAAGGATTCAACGTCTTCCTCCTGTAAAGGTGGAATTTCAACTACTGGCCAGGTGACAGATGTCAACCTACGGCTTATTGAGAAAAGCAAACTAAGAACCATGGGCTCAGCACTAAGTAGTACTAGTCTAGTATTGCTCGGCCCGGCTCGTAACTAAGCTTTAAGTCTGGGGTCCTCCTCCTCCTCGTCGCTGGCTCCATAGGCGATCAGGTAGTCCACACCTTCCACTGCTCCGGATAGGTCCGGCCCTTCATAGTCCACCTCGCTAGTATGGTATAGTCCGTAGCCCACCTCCAAATCCCCCTCACAGTCTAAGCAAGGGATCAAAAGAGGAAACGAATGAGTAACAGTGTTACTCAAAAAGTTTAGCATTATGCTTAGATAAGTGGTATGCACTATCTACCATCTTGACCAAAAAGTCAAAATATATATGCAGGTTTTGGAAATTATTTCTTGAAATGTCCAATTTTAATTTAGAAAGCTAAGCTCCCAGTCTCCACGGTTGATAGTCATCACTTGGGAGGCCTTTCCCGCTGTGGTCTGTGGTTCCCTCCTGGAACAAGGATGTGACGGTCACAGTTTCTCTTTTTATGACTCTGCAGAGCTGCATCGCTTTACCCAACAGCAGCCTAGCCCTTAAATGCTCTCTTTGCACACCATTTGTGCTATAGCCAGGACTCAGGGCACCTAGCCATGTGGACTCCTTCCCCGGCACAATGCATATCCGCCCCTTATGGCCCAGCTGGTACTAAGACCAAGCTCGCCACCACACCCAAGCTACTATTCCAATTCACCCCGTCGGGTGGGAACGTATGCGGTTCCACGTTGTTGGCCGCCGCAACAGACACAACGAGTAGATAGCCTGCCGAGGATATACATTCGAAGGAAAGAACCTCTAGCTAGCCCATCCATAGTGAATCTGTTGGCCGATACTTCAACACGGCGCTCGGATCACTGGAACTTGGGTGATTAATTCCTAGGTATATACTTTCCGTACGATGGAACCTCCACCATGATATTCGTACCATCCATGGTTCCATCGCCCGCCAAACAATATATTTAGCACTTCACATCATTCGAAAATAATTTTTCTTTTTGAAATGCAATGGTATTATTTTGCACATACTTGTAGTAAAATAAACAATCAGGACATGCAAGTATGAAACTAGCCTTGAGACTGACAAGTAGTGCAGTCTAAAGCTTCCGACGAGTTGTGACCCTCGTGTTCTGAAAACCAAATCATTGCTCATATGAGACAATGTTTAAAAATCCAAATTCATGCCTTTGTGCATAGATGATATGCATTCGAGGTGTTTTTCCCAAAATTCCCCCAATTTAAAGATGATTTCTTGGTGTACTTTACAATCTAGGATGAGTAACAGGATAGTCATATTTTGAATGATAAATGATGTTCAAAATGTCATTTGAACTTGTTCAATAATTTCCCAAATTTATTTACTTTTAGAAAGTAAATTTTGGAAAATATTTCAAAGATTATCCACTTAAGGAACTTTGAATTTTTCATCACTCAAAAGTTTTCCAAAAAATCCAATAAAAATCATAATCAAATTCCTTGGATCATAATCAAATGCCAGTCTGGTCGACCCACTCTCTCTCTCCCTCTCTCGAGCTCTCTCTCTCGGGATTCCCCTGCCGACTCGCCGCCGCCGCCGCCGCGCCTCTGCTGTCTTCGGCCAGCTCCGGCCACCGCTGCCGCCGTGCCTTGGTGCAAAATGCTCCCCACGTTCCGCTCTACCTTTCTGTCCGCGCGATTGGCCTCTCGTTTCCCCTAGCTCTCGTGCGCAACTCAACCCTAATTAGGGTTTGTGGGGACGGCGCGCGTCTTCGAGCTCTACAGCGCCATGGAAGCCTCCGTGCTCCTCCTGGTGCTCTGGCGAGGTGCAAGTGTTCCTCTACTACTACTGGCCCCCTCCAGAGGTTGCACGGGCACGGCCTCATCGCCTCGGAGCTACGGCCATGGTCGTTTGGTAAGTTCTCTCTCTGGTTCCTCTTTCTACTCCTCCTGGTTCTTGTTCTCGGTACTTCTCCCTTCTTTACTCTCCTGTTCGAGCATCTGTTGCTCCCGGTTGTGAGCATTTAGGGTGTTCCCCAATTTCTAGGGTTTCCCCGGCTGCTACTAGGTTCCTATTTGCTACTGCGCATCACTTTGGATACGGAAGTATTCTTACTGCTATCCAAACGCATAATATGAGTGCGTGATGCACTCCTATGTGCTCTGATGCGATGCTATTACTCTAATGCCATGCTAACTGCTCATGTTGCTTCTGTAATTGTTCTATGTGCTTTGCTAGAGTATGCTTATGCTTAGCCTCTACTTACTGAAGCATATTGCTTCCTAATGCAGTGTATAAGCTGTATAATGGCTTTCCTAGACATGCTAGTGTGGCAATTATCCATTTTGTTGCCTTTCCTTCTCTGATAAAATGCTAGGGATGCTCTAGCATCAGTGGTTGATGCTCTGGTGTGTTTAATACACACCAGTTGCATTCCCAGACCTACCTTAACTTACTTACTTCCTCCTCTTGCTCCTGCTACTTCAGTAGCAGTTGAGCAATTGTTGCTTAGCAACAATCTCTCCTTCTCTTCTGTCTGGCTCTCCTCTAAGCTTGGACTAAATCCAGCTGTGATGATAAGTAACTACGGAGTTGTGCTCATTTAGAGCATAAAGCAATGATGTGTGATACTCACATAACTTAACATATAACTTTAATGATGATGCCTCCAACTTTGGAGTTTGATGCATGTAAAATGCATATATGAACTTTACATTTTATTACTTGATATTCCTACATATTTGCAACTTATATGATGTTATATTCATGTTTTGTAATGATTTCGGGGATTTTCTAAAGAATCCCCCCTCTTTTGGTTCTAACTCTGTTTTCCAGAAAACATCTTTTTTTAGTGTTTTGGACTTTCCGGGAGCTTGGGGACTCGAAAAAGGGCAAGGCCGAAGAGCACGGTTTAGAATTTTTGAGACGAACGCAATGGGCCTAAAATGAAGACCAGAAGCCCAACCAGTAGGGAGATAGGGGGGCCCACACGGTCAGATTCCCTGGCCACGTGGGAGGGTCTCTTTTCCCCCTCGTGGCTACGATGCCGTCAGTTTTCGTCTCCGTGGCTTCGTCTTGACCTAAAACCGACTATAAAAATAGTCCCCCGAGGAGTTTCGCAAGGAGGCGGCGGAGAAACACAAAACCAAGAAACAGAGAGTCAGAAGGCTGCCGCCGGAGAAGATTGGAGGGGGGAAACGCCGCCGGATCACCTCCGGAAGGCTCCTCCATCCCCCCTCCGGAGTCCCGGAGTCTCCATCAACACCATCGTCATCTCCATCACCATCTTCGTGATCCACTTCATCCCCCTCATAGTTTGAGATTGTTCGAACCCTAGCTATTGTCTAAGTACTATTCTACATGTGTGTGAATTGCTACTTGTCATTGTTTTGTGGGGAGATTATATTTTCAGATTGTGTTGTACCACTTATGCCATTGAATCATATCATGTCTTCGCGTTGTGAGTAGTTCTCTCATGTTCCTGGGGGCATAGCATGGATTGGCAATGATTTCACTAAACATGTTTGAGTATTTGGTCAAGTATTTATCTTTGATGATTGTCTTATTGTACAATATATGAGTGCACGCATATGTTGAGGAATGCATGAGGTGATCACACTATGTAATGGATTGGGTAGGACCTGGGAGTTGACAAATAAACCTGTGGTCTGATGCATGAAGTTCCATTAGGAGGGGATTAATATCGGGGACCTTAGAGTTTATGGCTATGGTGGGACTCTATGTCTTAATAACTCTTGTGCAGTCATTTACTTGGCCACAAGACACATCATAAGAGGTTTAGTCTATTTATTTAGCTACACCTAACTATGGCTTCGTCCAAAGAAGATTAAAACTTGACAAAATATTTACCTTGTTGTTCTAGAAATATCTATGCCATGAAATCCATGTAGCCCTTGGGAACGTTTTCCACACATAAGAAACACACACTTAAGCTTGTCCTCTTGCTGCATAGAGGATTGGGCTTTCTCTCTTTGAGAGCTTTCACTTGTCATATTTTATTTTCAGCTTTTACTTTATTGCAAACTCTACACCAAAACCCCAAAACACTTGCATCATTTTACTTTGTCTAGCGCATAGAAAATAAGAATAGTGACACTCTTATTTGAAAGGATAAACACGTATACCTTATGCTCCTCGTGGGATCGATACTTTACTTACACATCGAAGATTTCAACGATCCCCTATACTTGTGGGTATCAAGACATTTTCTGGCGCCGTTGCCGGGGAGTGTAGCGCTTAAGTTTTTATTCTTGTTTGCACAAGATATTTATTTTCAGTTTTGCATATACTTTAGTTTACTTTCAGTTTTGCATTTATTTTAGTTTTACTTTCAGTCATACATATGTCAAAAACAAAATAAATTATAAAATGGAAAATACCAAAAAAACTTGTGCTGAGGAATGGATGGATGATTGGTTATGTGGATACGTGAAAGCTCGTAAAATTGCTGAGGAATTTAGAGAGACAGAAGAAGGGAAAAGACTAAAAGGTTTCATGAAAAGTGGCTTTGGTTCCATTATAATAAAACTTGTTGCTCTAAATATAGAAAAAGACACTTTGCATTTCAATGTAAGTCCCATGAAGACCATGTCATAGCATCTTACAATACTGATGTTTATACTCATTTAGGGATTGAACAAGTAGAGGAATTTATGATTTATTATGCATCTTTTGAATTGTTCACCTTTGCTCAAGAAAATGAAACTTGCCCCAGAGTTAAGAGATTTGAACAAGAGGTCACTTCTATTGTTGAATATTGCAATGCCAAGTTCTCTAAAAATATTTATGTTGTTAGATATAACAAGGTTCCCCAAGAAAGTACTGATGTTTTGCAGGAAGAAGATGATGAAAACATAAGCTTGGAAGAGGAAGAATGTGAAGAAGAGGATAAAAACCTAAGCTTGGGGATGCCCATGCAACCCCAAGAAGATGATGAAAATGATGAACAACTAGAGAATGAAGAGAGGGAACTTCCACCTTCACCACCTATGGATGAGGGTAACCTTCAATATATTGCTGATAATACACTTTGCTTTTGTGATTCTGATGATGATGAGGAATATGAACCTATTCCTAATAAGAACATTATTGATGATAATTTTAAAAATAATGAGGAATATGGTTTAGACATGCTATATGATAATGCTTTAGATGATGGTCCTATGATTATTGATAATCCTCAATGTTTAGTTGTTACTACTTTATGTGAGGATAAAATTATATAATTGCCGCTTGTGACAATACTCTCACTCATGAGAGTCCTACTTTATCTTTGACTTCTCCTATTCACACCATAGAGGAGAAGTTTTTATATGTTGAAAAGTACTTGTGTGGGCTGGAATTATCTTGCACTAATAACCATTCCACCCACAACCACCAAGTTTATGATGTTTCTTGCAACTATTATGAGAGATGAACACATGCTAATAGCTCACATGATAGCTTTAATAATCCTCTCTATGTCCCTAAGTTTGCAAAGTTGCACCAATCCAACAACTATTTTGTGAAATTTGTTTCCACTACTCATAACTATTATGAGAGAGGAAGAAATACTTATCTATATATTTTTATGCTATTTATAATGCAACCTATTGATCATTACATGCATTGGTTACCACAAAATTGCTGCTATTTATTCATATATAAAATCCCAATGCATAGGAAAGGAGTTAGACTTAAAAGTTAATGGTTTAATGTTTTGTGGTGTGCTCTTTATGCTTTTATTTCCTACTCAGTTTGAGCACACCTTTATATCTTTTAATCATGAAAAATAACTTTACCTACTGTTTTCTAACAATTAGTTTAAGATTTTCACTTTATATAAAATTTGGGAAAGTAAATGAGAAAGATGAGTAATGGAGAAGTTGGGGTCGACCTTGAACATGTGTTGTTCATGCCAATGGAACCATTGCAAAGTCTCTATCATTAAAAAATTTCCCAAAGCTAAAACCAAATAAAAAGAATGTTTAAGTTGTATATATTTGCTTCTTCTTTTGCCTTTTTGCTAAATCAAAAACAACAAAAATATTTTCTTTCTTGTTTGTTTGTTTGTTTCTCTTGAACCTTTCTTGGTTCTTTTTGCTTATTTTTGATTTCTTCAGTTTGTGTAACATCCCAATATTTTGGAATGTTTGAAAATCACTAAAAATTGAAACTTTTGTTTTTATTAAAATGAAATATTAAAATTATAATAAAAACCAATATATTTGGCAAGGTATTTTAAAATTTTCCAAGACACCTTTATCATAAAATGTTTTATTCCAAATAGTTGATTTTAAATATTTATCTTTAAGCTAAATTCTTTAAACCCAAAAATCTCTATTTCAAAGTGCTAAAGTTATTTAAAAGTATGCCTAATTTGTGAAATGGTTTTCATGAATAAAGTCAACATAAAGAATGAAATGTTTCCCAAATGTATTTTAGAGAGTTTCAAATAATTCATATCATTTCAAACTTAACTCTGCATAAAGTATTATTGGTATGAAAATGAGTTTTAAATAACTTAATATCAAACATATATGATTGTGGTAATTTCATAAATTTTATTTAGCCCCAAATAAATTTATTAAATCCCTAATTTCAAATTTGACATAAAGTGTCAAATTTGTATTTTATGAATTTTTCAAAATATTATTTTTCAAAAGTGTTCAAAACATGCCCACAAATGTTTTAAATTAAAGATATGATTTTTACAAATTTTTAGAATTTAATTTGGCTCAATTTGGAGTCTTAAATCAAAAGTTATAAGAGAAATCAGAAATCAGAAAAAGAAAAAGAAAATCACTTGTGACGTCAGCGATGACGTCATCACCTTTCTTCAACCTCCAGCGAAATTCACGCGCCCGAAACCACCGGCGTTTCCTCCTTGATTGCAGGCGATTAAGTCCCTTTAATCTCGCCCCGAGCCTACCTATTTGAAGCCCACCCCCTCCTCTCCGTTTTCCCCCTTCTCCTCCTCCTTTTTATGCCGCTAGGCTGACACAAATGCTCGCCGGAGCCGCACCGCCGCCGCCGCCTTTTCTCCGTTTCCCGGCGAGGTGAGCTTCCCCCGTGTCCGAGGCCGTGCCCCACCGTTTCCTCGCGTCGTCGCGCACCTCCTCACCCCTACCTCGCATCTCTCCCGCAGCCGTTCGTCGAGGAAGGAGGCGACCGGAGCTTCACCGACGTTAGCAGCGCTCCGGCCGTGCATCGCCGCCGTTCGGAGATGCAATCGGCGCCGCTACCGCGCCCACCGACTTCGTCGCGACCTCCCGCATCCCGCCGTCGTCTCCTCGAAGCCGGGGACACACCGCAGCGACCGGAGCGTCCACACCCGACGCCGGCGCCACCGTCTTCTTCGCCTCCGGCCACAGGCGCCGCTCTGTTTAGGTCATTTAGATCTAAGCCGTCCGATTTGAGTTAAACGGCCGAGTTTAGATCTGGTTTCTTCGAACCGGTATGCCCAGTCAGCGCACAGTCAGCAGCCGAGTCAACCGCACAGTCAACAGATTTGATAATTTTGCAGAAAAGACCCTGTACCTTAGTTTTAGCATTCTTTTTCTCTGTTTATCCAATTTCAAATATTTTTTATATATTTGGAAATCTCTCGACATGTAGAATATTTTAGTCCTGTTAGAATTCAAATTTCACTTAGTTTAAATTATTCAAATTTCAAATTGAGAGTTTGAGTAAATTTGACTTAGATTTAAATCTATAAGTTCAAAAATTGTAAATAAAATTGTTTTAGAAACCTTAGAATATGTGTTATATTATGCCTCTGTTAGAAAATATTTTTGGAGCATTATTTTGACAATTTAACAAACATAATTTTAAATTGAGTAAGTTTGAGTAATTTTGATATAACTTTTGATAGAAACATTATTTTTAAGTAAATCCAATTTCTATAAATTTGAATGACTAAATATTGGCAGTAGGAATTTTCTACTAATTTTTGTAGAATAAATTCCTGTGAATTTTGTAATTAATATTGATTAAATACTTTTAAATGATTAAAATTGATTAAAAATATATTAAAATTAATTTTCATCATCTATTCGAAATTATAAAGTACTTAGTCATATTATGACCACTTTAGTTACAAAAAGTACTTAGAAATATTTTGTCTTCTCAAACAAAATAAATTTCTTCCTTAAAAAAATATTTGATAAATAATTGACAACACTTTTCCTTAGAAAAATTTCAACATCTTAAAAATGCTAAATCTTTTCCTTAGAGAATTTTAGCATCTAGAAAACTTAGTTGTTTTGTTTTTATAAGTGTTGTACTTAGAAATTTTTGCATTGCATGCATAGCATATTTATTAGTTATTGTTTTTCTCTAAGTTAGGATTATTTTCGACATAGTGTTTTTGAAAAGTGTTATGAAACACTTAGAAAATTAAAGGTTCTTCATCCCATGATTGTCATACTTGGGATTCTCAACACGAAGACTAGAAGGCCAATGAAGACTTAGCCAAGAAACTCCGAAGGCATCTCCAAGAAGCAAAAACACTTAGAAGAAAATCAAGAGGAACTTCAAGAAGACCAACCCCCTTTATTTCTCTAAGTCTTTCTATTTTCTTTTCTCCTTCTCTTAGACTTCGTGGTGGCTAAGTTATATTGAAGACCAGCCTTGGTGATACTAAAACCATCAAGTCAGAAGAATCATCAAAGTCTGAAGAACCATCAAGTCTACAAAATCTCAATGAAGACATCACACCAAGGAGAAGATACAAGGAAGCTTGGAAGACCAACCACATCTTTTTCCTTTATCCTTTCTGTCCTCCTATTCTTTCACTTTGGACATAGACCAAGCCCTTTGTGTTTATGTTTAAGTCCTTAGTGTTTAATCCCTCTAGGGAATCGTTTTAGTATTCTTTTAACTTAGAATTTTTGTGTGTGTTTTGTTGCATCTCATGCATGTCATATTTTCTAAGTGTTGCATTTATGCTTGTATGTTTATTTGTGGCTTGTTTGACTTGTTAGAAATTCCGGAGAGAAACGAAGGCTGTTGCAACTGCTACACCTGCTCTCCCTGTTGCCAAGGCAAGTGGTACACCTCATAAATTCCTAAGTATTTTTATATGCATGAGTAGAATTATTTTTCCTAAGCATGTGTAGGACTTAGTAGTATTGCTATGCAAGACATGTTTAGAATTCCCTATTCCATTGTGTCTAGGTACCTATGAAATGACTTAGTAGAATTCGATGCTATGCAATTGATGAAAGATTTTACAAAATGTTAATTGTGGCTACTCAGGACCATGTCTATGAGGGTTTTCACCTAAGATAGTTCTACTATACTTAGGATCATAGTATGTGGGGGTTTTCACCTGAGAGTACACATCCACTAAGTTAATGAATCTTCTGGGTGGAATGGTTGTTTGGTTTATGTTGAGTGGCTACTCAGGACCAGGTGCATGAGGGTTTTTACCTAAGATAGTTTCTACTATACTTAGGATCATGGACGTGGGGGTTTTTTACCTGAGAGTACACTTGTGGAAGGCCACCCAGGAACAAAGGGATGTGAGGAATAAAGGGAGAAGAAAGTGAAGAACTCAAGGAGAAGATTTCCAAGTGAAGACTGCAGCTGATCAAGGACAACGGAGGAATCCCAACATTCTAATTTCTTAATAAAATTTTGATAAGTGAACAACAGTGAACTACTCAGGACCATGTTCATGGGGGTTTTCACCTAAGATAGTTTCTACTATGCTTAGGACCATTGAATGTGGGGGTTTTCACCTGAGGGTGCACCTAAGGACGGGATATCTTTTGGTTCACTTGGGCTTACCAGTGTTGCCAATTATGATGTCAATTTTGTTTTACAAAGAGTTAGGCAAAACTGGCTTTATGCAAAATAGCCTTGAACTCCACCAGCCAAATATACATATAGGCTATAGAGTTATTTCATTAAGTGTCCACCATAGTGTCACTTGCCAGATCCATTTTTAATGGAATCTGACCCACTCTGTTGCAAAATTTTACTTACAGGTTATTCAGATGACGAGTGAAGTACGTTAAGGATTTCGAGTCTGCAACCAACATGTTTTCGCCTGTGGCAACATGAAGATGATAGAGACTCACTTCTATTTATTTCCGTTGTTTACTTTTTCCAATGCTAGCTTTATGCTATGCAAGTTGTAACGAATATTTTGTTAAGTCTGGATCATCGATGTAATAAATTTGATACTTTGTTGTGATATTACATCGTAAACTGTGTGTGCAAACGAATCGATCCAGGGATTTGCACTATACACAGGGACTTGCCAATTTTTAAGTGCAGGTCCGCTACAGATGGTATCAGAGCACTGTGTTGCCTGTAGGTTCGAAACCCCTAAGTCTGGATAGAAATAGGTTTGGCCATAGGATTGAAAATCTATTTTTATTCAGTTTACTAAAAAGAAAACTTTTCAAACACCATTCTTGTAACCATCTTAACTATTTCTTTCTAAGTATCTTCTCTTGTTTTAGATGACCATGTCTTTAAAGTCAAAGTCTGCAGCTTCATATAAAATTCTACGATTCAACATGAAGCACTGCCTGCATGGAAGAACATTGAAGAATCCAGATTCAGAGATCAAACACTTAGAAGATTTTGAAGAAAGTTGAAGAAGAAAATGAAGCCCTCAAGGAGATAGAATAGACCACCATTAATCAGAACAACGATATCGTGTTAGTGTATTGATCATATCAACTTAGGTTATGTGACAATACTAGATTGTTTATTTGTGTTTGAACCTTGTTGCTTGATGTTTGTAAGAGATTGTTTGTAAGATGAATTGCCTTAGACTGCTGTGTTTGGAGTAGGATTCTTCCTTAGTCCCTTTCAACCTCTACTCATCCATGCTAAACCCAACCAGATATCACCTCTATCCTTGGACATCAAAAGCATTTCAAACAACTTCAGTTATTCTACAGCTCTACCATGAAGGGAAAGTTTTACTCAAAGATTTCAAGACATCAAATCACAACAAGGAGCTGGTACATACTATACTAGAAAATTTAGGACGACGAAACAACACTCAAGAGTTGAAGACATACATTCTGGACTGCCAACAAAAGTTTCTTTTAAGGGTGGTAGCCCACCGAGATGATCTGAACCCAGTTGTCCCAAACCTATCTTCCTTTCTAGCCTCTCCGAATCTCGGGGACGAGATTCCTTTTAAGGGTGGTAGTTTGTAACATCCCAATATTTTGGAATGTTTGAAAATCACTAAAAATTGAAACTTTTGTTTTTATTAAAATGAAATATTAAAATTATAATAAAAACCAATATATTTGGCAAGGTATTTTAAAATTTTCCAAGACACCTTTATCATAAAATGTTTTATTCCAAATAGTTGATTTTAAATATTTATCTTTAAGCTAAATTCTTTAAACCCAAAAATCTCTATTTCAAAGTGCTAAAGTTATTTAAAAGTATGCCTAATTTGTGAAATGGTTTTCATGAATAAAGTCAACATAAAGAATGAAATGTTTCCCAAATGTATTTTAGAGAGTTTCAAATAATTCATATCATTTCAAACTTAACTCTGCATAAAGTATTATTGGTATGAAAATGAGTTTTAAATAACTTAATATCAAACATATATGATTGTGGTAATTTCATAAATTTTATTTAGCCCCAAATAAATTTATTAAATCCCTAATTTCAAATTTGACATAAAGTGTCAAATTTGTATTTTATGAATTTTTCAAAATATTATTTTTCAAAAGTGTTCAAAACATGCCCACAAATGTTTTAAATTAAAGATATGATTTTTACAAATTTTTAGAATTTAATTTGGCTCAATTTGGAGTCTTAAATCAAAAGTTATAAGAGAAATCAGAAATCAGAAAAAGAAAAAGAAAATCACTTGTGACGTCAGCGATGACGTCATCACCTTTCTTCAACCTCCAGCGAAATTCATGCGCCCGAAACCACCGGCGTTTCCTCCTTGATTGCAGGCGATTAAGTCCCTTTAATCTCGCCCCGAGCCTACCTATTTGAAGCCCACCCCCTCCTCTCCGTTTTTCCCCTTCTCCTCCTCCTTTTTATGCCGCTAGGCTGACACAAATGCTCGCCGGAGCCGCACCGCCGCCGCCGCCTTTTCTCCGTTTCCCGGCGAGGTGAGCTTCCCCCGTGTCCGAGGCCGTGCCCCACCGTTTCCTCGCGTCGTCGCGCACCTCCTCACCCCTACCTCGCATCTCTCCCGCAGCCGTTCGTCGAGGAAGGAGGCGACCGGAGCTTCACCGACGTTAGCAGCGCTCCGGCCGTGCATCGCCGCCGTTCGGAGATGCAATCGGCGCCGCCACCGCGCCCACCGACTTCGTCGCGACCTCCCGCATCCCGCCGTCGTCTCCTCGAAGCCGGGGACACACCGCAGCGACCGGAGCGTCCACACCCGACGCCGGCGCCACCGTCTTCTTCGCCTCCGGCCACAGGCGCCGCTCTGTTTAGGTCATTTAGATCTAAGCCGTCCGATTTGAGTTAAACGGCCGAGTTTAGATCTGGTTTCTTCGAACCGGTATGCCCAGTCAGCGCACAGTCAGCAGCCCCGTCAGCAGAGCCGGCGAATCAGAGAGCTCCACGTCAGATCCAGTCAGCGCCGAGTCAACCGCACAGTCAACAGATTTGATAATTTTGCAGAAAAGACCCTGTACCTTAGTTTTAGCATTTCTTTTTCTCTGTTTATCCAATTTCAAATATTTTTTATATATTTGGAAAGCTCTCGACATGTAGAATATTTTAGTCCTGTTAGAATTCAAATTTCACTTAGTTTAAATTATTCAAATTTCAAATTGAGAGTTTGAGTAAATTTGACTTAGATTTAAATCTATAAGTTCAAAAATTGTAAATAAAATTGTTTTAGAAACCTTAGAATATGTGTTATATTATGCCTCTGTTAGAAAATATTTTTGGAGCATTATTTTGACAATTTAACAAACATAATTTTAAATTGAGTAAGTTTGAGTAATTTTGATATAACTTTTGATAGAAACATTATTTTTAAGTAAATCCAATTTCTATAAATTTGAATGACTAAATATTGGCAGTAGGAATTTTCTACTAATTTTTGTAGAATAAATTCCTGTGAATTTTGTAATTAATATTGATTAAATACTTTTTAAATGATATTTTAATGATTAAAATTGATTAAAAATATATTAAAATTAATTTTCATCATCTATTCGAAATTATAAAGTACTTAGTCATATTATGACCACTTTAGTTACAAAAAGTACTTAGAAATATTTTGTCTTCTCAAACAAAATAAATTTCTTCCTTAAAAAAATATTTGATAAATAATTGACAACACTTTTCCTTAGAAAAATTTCAACATCTTAAAAATGCTAAATCTTTTCCTTAGAGAATTTTAGCATCTAGAAAACTTAGTTGTTTTATTTTGATAAGTGTTGTACTTAGAAATTTTTGCATTGCATGCATAGCATATTTATTAGTTATTGTTTTTCTCTAAGTTAGGATTATTTTCGACATAGTGTTTTTGAAAAGTGTTATGAAACACTTAGAAAATTAAAGGTTCTTCATCCCATGATTGTCATACTTGGGATTCTCAACACGAACACTAGAAGGCCAATGAAGACTTAGCCAAGAAACTCCGAAGGCATCTCCAAGAAGCAAAAACACTTAGAAGAAAATCAAGAGGAACTTCAAGAAGACCAACCCCCTTTATTTCTCTAAGTCTTTCTATTTTCTTTTCTCCTTCTCTTAGACTTCGTGGTGGCTAAGTTATATTGAAGACCAGCCTTGGTGATACTAAAACCATCAAGTCAGAAGAATCATCAAAGTCTGAAGAACCATCAAGTCTACAAAATCTCAATGAAGACATCACACCAAGGAGAAGATACAAGGAAGCTTGGAAGACCAACCACATCTTTTTCCTTTATCCTTTCTGTCCTCCTATTCTTTCACTTTGGACATAGACCAAGCCCTTTGTGTTTATGTTTAAGTCCTTAGTGTTTAATCCCTCTAGGGAATCGTTTTAGTATTCTTTTAACTTAGAATTTTTGTGTGTGTTTTGTTGCATCTCATGCATGTCATATTTTCTAAGTGTTGCATTTATGCTTGTATGTTTATTTGTGGCTTGTTTGACTTGTTAGAAATTCCGGAGAGAAACGAAGGCTGTTGCAACTGCTACACCTGCTCTCCCTGTTGCCAAGGCAAGTGGCACACCTCATAAATTCCTAAGTATTTTTATATGCATGAGTAGAATTATTTTTCCTAAGCATGTGTAGGACTTAGTAGTATTGCTATGCAAGACATGTTTAGAATTCCCTATTCCATTGTGTCTAGGTACCTATGAAATGACTTAGTAGAATTCGATGCTATGCAATTGATGAAAGATTTTACAAAATGTTAATTGTGGCTACTCAGGACCATGTCTATGAGGGTTTTCACCTAAGATAGTTCTACTATACTTAGGATCATAGTATGTGGGGGTTTTCACCTGAGAGTACACATCCACTAAGTTAATGAATCTTCTGGGTGGAATGGTTGTTTGGTTTATGTTGAGTGGCTACTCAGGACCAGGTGCATGAGGGTTTTTACCTAAGATAGTTTCTACTATACTTAGGATCATGGACGTGGGGGTTTTTACCTGAGAGTACACTTGTGGAAGGCCACCCAGGAACAAAGGGATGTGAGGAATAAAGGGAGAAGAAAGTGAAGAACTCAAGGAGAAGATTTCCAAGTGAAGACTGCAGCTGATCAAGGACAACGGAGGAATCCCAACATTCTAATTTCTTAATAAAATTTTGATAAGTGAACAACAGTGAACTACTCAGGACCATGTACATGCGGGTTTTCACCTAAGATAGTTTCTACTATGCTTAGGACCATTGAATGTGGGGGTTTTCACCTGAGGGTGCACCTAAGGACGGGATATCTTTTGGTTCACTTGGGCTTACCAGTGTTGCCAATTATGATGTCAATTTTGTTTTACAAAGAGTTAGGCAAAACTGGCTTTATGCAAAATAGCCTTGAACTCCACCAGCCAAATATACGTATAGGCTATAGAGTTATTTCATTAAGTGTCCACCATAGTGTCACTTGCCAGATCCATTTTTAATGGAATCTGACCCACTCTGTTGCAAAATTTTACTTACAGGTTATTCAGATGACGAGTGAAGTACGTTAAGGATTTCGAGTCTGCAACCAACATGTTTTCGCCTGTGGCAACATGAAGATGATAGAGACTCACTGCTATTTATTTCCGTTGTTTACTTTTTCCAATGCTAGCTTTATGCTATGCAAGTTGTAACGAATATTTTGTTAAGTCTGGATCATCGATGTAATAAATTTGATACTTTGTTGTGATATTACATCGTAAACTGTGTGTGCAAACGAATCGATCCAGGGATTTGCACTATACATAGGGACTTGCCAATTTTTAAGTGCAGGTCCGCTACAGTTTGGTTCTTAGTTTTTGAGTCAAGGTGCTTGTTTATTACTGTAACATCACCTTTGTATCTTATTTTTCATCTTTATGGCAAAAATAAACCTCTTTTGAGAGGTAGTATCAAACAATAGTGATTTGCTGTCCAGAAAACAGATTCATGATCTTCAATGCGAAGAATGTATCAAATCACATAAAAAAAAATTTGAGCTGATCTTTTTTGACAGCAATATTTAGTTACTATTACACATTTCATTAGTTCAAAGTTTTCTGATTTGAGTAACGTAAGTGCCTCTAAAAATTCACTCTGTACAGGCTGTCCAGTTTTTGACAGATTTTGTCTTTATTTTGCATTGCTCTCATTACTTGTGTTTTGTGTGGTTCTTTTGTTCAAGGAGCAATGCACAACCATAGTAACAGTAGCTAATGTTTAGAATCAACTCATGATATGTCTTTGTTGTACCTATGTGGATTTAATTTATGGAGACACTAACCCCTCTAATCAAGTTTTATGATGAGTTTTGTGTAAAGTGAATTTCAAGTGAAAGAGTTGAGAGAGATGAACAAAGATCAAGAGGGACAAACACTCAAGCTTGGGGATGTTACCCCTAGGCTCAACCTACATAAATCAAGTAAGTACAAGAATTCAAGCTTGGGGATGCCGAGCCACCACACTCCAACCATCTTGATACCAAGTAAGTAAGCCTAGCTATATGGCTATAAAGGAAGCGCTTTACGGGAGGCAACCCGGTTGTTTTATTTGTGATTTTCTTTGTGTCCTCTTGCTGTAACAAGAGACTTTGTTTTTAGTTTAGTTTCTGGAATTTTCAATAAAGTGCCAAGTTTTACCCATTTTGGATTGAAAAAGTTGCTTTTTCTATTCGGAGATTTTATTCCAGCACGAATCTGTGCACGGTATGATTTTTCATTTCTATTATGTAACTCCGAATGAGCTTAAATTTGAACTGTAGTTGTAACTTTTCATCCTCTGTAAGCGTGAATTTTTTCATATTTTTTAGACATATTTAAATGGGGTAAAAAAATGCGTTTTGCTGCTGCTGTTTTTCTGGACAGATTATGTCCTATTTTGTTTTATGCATTCTTTGAACTTTTAAGTTGAATATTTTTGATCCAATTGAGTTTATGAGAAGGAATAAAACATTATACACTTTCTGGACATGTTTCTTATGTTTTTCTAAGGATTTCATGCAGTAAGCAATTCAATTGTTTTGTGCATACTAATGTCACCCTACAGAAAAGAAATGGGAGAAACGGTGTTTTGAAGTTTTTTCACAGGGATTAGAGTAGATGCACCAAGAGCTATCCAAGGATGGTGAAGACCATAAGCTTGGGTATGTGAAGACAACCCCACGGGGCCAACACACTCTCAGTTTGCACACGTCTAACTTCTGTTTTTCGATCAATGCACTTTATCGCATAATCTTGAAGCGTCTTTTTATTTTTCTTTTTATTTTTGTTTTGTTTTTAATAAGCTCATCAGTATCATTTATGTTATGAGAGAGGTGCTGGAATTTTGGTTTGAATTGGTTTGGATACTATTGAAAAGATTGGGAAGAGGATGTTTGAGTTAATTTAAAAAGATACATATAGTTGCATGCTTCATATGCTTTTTAATGAGTATTAATTTGCAAGTGTTTTATGAAGAGTTATTTCTTATTCATGTTTTAGGTGCTGAATGCTACTTTACTTTGTTTAGCATGGAATGATTAGCTCTATGGACACTTATGCAGTCATTTAGATGGTCAACTTTCTCCCTCTTGCTAGCCCAAGAATTCCAACAAGTAAAAAACTTGTTTTCCAACACCTTCAACCAAAGTTTTTCCAGTGAGCCCACCATATCTACCTATTAGCTAATATGCTATTCCAAGTATGTTTACCATGTTATATTGTTTTATCTATGCTTCCAAATTAAAATGCTTATGTTATTGGGATTGTTATGGGTAAAGTTGGTTAAAAAGCTCTCACGAACTTGATGCACACATTACTTTTGTTGCACTTAATAAACTTGACCCATTGTGATTAAAATTATGATGTTTTGGGCTTGACAAAGGTCTTTGGTTGGGAGTTAGCTCATATGTGCTATCACATGGCAAGCTTTCAACGTGTTCTTTATCTCATTTAAGTTGATATCATGTGCTTTTGTCTATGGATGCCTAACATTGCGTGAAATGAAGATGGAAACTCGGTAAGTTTAGGGAGTGAGTATAAATGGCTAGAGAGACTCACCGGGTGGCTAACCCAAGCCATGTGGCACATGGTGGAAATTTGCAGCGTACCCATAGTGGAGGAATCTATGATACATCTCCCAATAGAAAAAGCATTTACAAGAATAAAGCATTACTAAAAGAAAGAGATGTTGAGGTGTCCACTGTCTGCTTGCTTTGTCATTGGAACATGGGTTCGTTCTATGTTCTGGGGCAAGGGGTACCCCGGGAGTAAACTCTTTATGATGCTATTATTGCTTGCAATGATTGTAACCTACAATTGCTTTCTGGCACAAGTTGAGTAGCCAGCCGGAGAGGTTTTTGTTTTCAAGGGGCATGAGACATTCAACCTATACTTTGTCAAGCACATAACTCATATTTGCTTTCACTTTCAACTATTAATCACTAAAGATGCTATGATAGGGGTAATGAGAACTACACATCAATGGACACCACATTGCAAACATTAACTTAAGTTGAAGCATTTGGAAGCTAGATGATACTATTGCATGTTATTTCTCTACTTATTTATCTATCTTTCCAAAGTGTCCACCTTTTATATTCAGATTTATATAAGAATACTCTATGACCAATACAGGATATCTTTTTACTTTTCATTTATGCATTCATTTGGTCCTTAGCACTTTTCTTCTATGTTACACTTTGTGAATCATCATTGAACATCTTCACCTTGAATATTTGATATCACTTGATAATATATCTTGTATGTTGCTACTCCTTATTAAGAATGAATCATTTTACTCTATATAGGAATAATAATCATCTTGGATATCTTTGATAGTAATAAAATGCCAAGTCCATGTTAGTTTTATCACCTTCATACTCGAGGACGAATATTTGTTAAGCTTGGGGATGTTGATGCATGTAAAATGCATACATGAACTTTACATTTTATTACTTGATATTCCTAAATATTTGCAACTTATATGATGTTATATTCATGTTTTGTAATGATTTCGGGGATTTTCTAAACAATCCCCCATCTTTTGGTTCTAACTCTGTTTTCCAGAAAACATCTTTTTTTAGTGTTTTGGACTTTCCCGGAGCTTCGGGACTCGAAAAAGGGCAAGGCCAAAGAGCACGGTTCAGAATTTTCGAGACGAACGCAATGGGCCTGAAATGAAGAACAGAAGCCCAACTAGCTCGGATATAGGGGGGACCCACGCGGTCAGATTCCCTGGCCGCGTGGGAGGGTCTCTTTTCCCCCTCATGGCTCCGATGCCAACGTTTTCGTCTCCGTGACTTCGTCTTGACCTAAAACCGACTATAAAAATAGTCCGCCGAGGAGTTTCGCAAGGAGGCGGCAGAGAAACACAAAACCAAGAAACAGAGAGTCAGAAGGCTGCCGTCGGAGAAGATTGGAGGGGGAAACGCCGCTGGATCACCTCCAGAAGGCTCCTCCATCCCCCCTCCGGAGTCTCCATCAACACCACCGCCAAGACCAGCACCATCTCCATCACCATCTTCGTGATCCACTTCATCCCCCTCATAGTTTGAGATTGTTCGAACCCTAGCTATTGTCTAAGTACTATTCTACATGTGTGTGAATTGCTACTTGTCATTGTTTTGTGGGAAGATTATATTTTCAGATTGTGTTGTACCACTTATGCCATTGAATCATATCATGTCTTCGCGTTGTGAGTAGTTCTCTCATGTTCCTGGGGGCATAGGATGGATTGGCAATCATTTCACTAAACATGTTTGAGTATTTGGTCAAGTATTTATCTTTGATGGTTGTCTTATTGTACAATATATGAGTGCACGCATATGTTGAGGAATGCATGAGGTGATCACACTATGTAATGGATTGGGTAGGACCTGGGAGTTGACAAATAAACCTGTGGTCTAATACATGAAGTTCCATTAGGATGGGATTAATATAGGGGACCTTAGAGTTTATGGCTATGGTGGGACTCTATGTCTTAATAACTCTTGTGCAGTCATTTACTTGGCCACAAGACACATCATAAGAGGTTTAGTATATTTATTTAGCTACACCTAATTATGGCTCCGTCCAAAGAAAATTAAAAGTTGACAAAATATTTACCTTGTTGTTCTAGAAATATCTATGCCATGAAATCCATGTAGCCCTTGGGAACGTTCTCCAGACATAAGAAACACACACTTAAGCTTGTCCTCTTGCTGCATAGAGGATTGGGCTTTCTCTCTTTCAGAGCTTTCACTTGTCATATTTTTTTTTCAGCTTTTACTTTATTGCAAACTCTACACCAAAATCCCAAAACACTTGCATCATTTTACTTTGTCTAGTGCATAGATAATAAGAATAGTGACCCTCTTATTTGAAAGGATAAACACTTATACCTTCTACTCCTCGTGGGATCGATACTTTACTTACACATCGAAGATTTCAACGATCCCCTATTCTTGTGGGTATAAGAGTTACACATTAACTTTATGTGTGAATTAGTTCTGTATTCTTTCTGATGCTTTCATGTGCTTCTTCTGCACAGAGGTTCTTGGTGTACACCTAATGCATGCACAAGTTAGTCCAGATACATGTCTGGTTCACTTGTGTGTGTGAGAAATAATGGAACAGATACTGCACTTCCCTCTCTCTCTTTTTCACATGCAATATTTATAGCTTATTTGGTTCTGTGAATACAGAATCAAATCTCTCTCTCACATTCTCTTCAACACACAGCTCAGATTGCTAAGCATAACACTGCCATGTTGCAGTGATGCTTGCACACATAAAGGATCAACCTGTTGTTGTAGTGTAGTTGTACACAACTTTATGGTTGGTTCTTGCTCCAGGGGTTGTGCCTGCACCTCCTAGCTGCTTCAAATTTCCTACAGTGTATGTTCTAGCTGAAAAGGCTTGTAACTGTCTTGCTTAGGTTCCAGACATGGTCTGGTGCCGTTCTTGGTTCAGAAACAGGTAGATGGTTTCTCCAGTGGCTTGTGTGGGCTAACTCACACGGCTGGTGGTCTATTTATCAGGTTTGGGTGTTCCTCGAGCTGTTGACACCAGGATAACTGGTTCCTGGTGACCGAGCTGCTGCTAGGTGGCCCTGTTCTACCTCGAGCTGATATTATTGACTATTCTGGCACTGAATTTCACCCTGGGGTTAAACTAGCACAAACCCTTGCGCAGTTCATCACCCCTTGGTGATAGGCATTGAGTCACTGTCCCTATCCTCTATTAAAATTTTAATCTGACAAAGCTTGGCTGTGAAGGTATGGTTAAAAATATGTCGGTTTGGCTTGATTAAGTCGGTTGGGATGTGATTTGCTTATTTGGTTGCTTACTTAAGCTAATTGTGAGCTGAGCAATATGCTTTGGATCCATTTATCTAATCAATAGATAAATGTGATACCAATCAGTTCCCTAGGTTGCCTCTTTATAATTCCCTGGCATAAGTTTTTATTTGGAATGCAGTTGCCTAAGTTAAATTTTGATGATCATATGCTATTGTCTCCGGTTCTGGTTCCATTCGAATATTAAGTGCTAGATAATGCACTAGATGCTTTCGCCGCACTGTTGCCTTACTTAATTGAGCACTGATCTGTCCCTGCTGCCTTCTAAGCATTCCAAATGATTTGTTGCCACTTTTACTTAGCGGTTCTTAATACTGCTCAAGTGATGCCAGGGTTTTATTAATTAATAGTCAACACCAAATGTTGTTGACAACATTTTAATCTTAACCAATATTTTCTTTTGTCTTTGCTATTTGTTTTGCAGGTACAAGATTCATTGGACTCAAGACTCAAGCTTGTAGGGTTTTTAGGTTTTTAGATTATTTTTGTAATCTGCCATGTAAAGGCATTTGTAAGTTGTAGTAAATATCCAGTGTTGTCTTTATGATTTATATTTTTGTTCAAAAGCAATGTAAAGAGATTAAGTTTACCTTTTAAATTACTTTGTACTTTGGTGATATGAAAATGTGAAATAGATAGTATTTCTTTTTATTATATTTGTGACTTGTGGAATTTTAAAAATATGTGTGAATTATTTTTATGAGTGTTGTGATTGGATTTAAATGGGTTTTCCAATAAGATGCATTTAGTTGATGATTTGGAGATGTTCATGTTACACCCTTGGAATAATTGAAGGTTTAAGTGTGCTTTGAATTTAAATCCATTTGAATTCCTTCAAATTGAATTGTAGATAAGATAAGAGTCGAAATGATTTTACCTAACTATCTCAAGACTCCTTTTTAGAGTTCGAGTGATTCAGTTTTGAAACCCTCTCTCTCGCACTCCAGGGTTTAGGTGCATCGACAACACACGACTACTTGTCACAGATCATACCAGGGATCTTCGACGTTTGTCGGGTATCGACTCCTTATCCCTTTTGCACAAAAGCGCGAAGATTTATTCGGATTTTTCAAGCATGCATGAATGCAAAGATGCACAATTTTAACTTCTACCCTTCCGGCTCTTATAACTACGGGGTATTACATCCTCTCCCCTTAAACTAAACTTCGCCCTGAAGTTTCTTATCTCCGGTACCTGAATAGTTGAGCGTAATCTCTACGAAAATCTTCTTCCTTTTCCCATGTTGCTTCCCTCTCGGTATGATGTTTCCATTGAATCAGATAGTATTTAATTGCTCGATTCCTTAATCTTTTCCAATTCTCCCTGAGAATTTTCTCTGGTTCTTCCTCGTACGTCAAATCTGGTTGCAAATTCAACTTTTCTATCTCGAGAGGCCCTTCAGGTGGCTTCAAACACCTTTTCAACTGAGATCCATGGAACATGTGATGCACTTGTGATAGTATCTCTGGTAATTCTATTTCAAACGTTGTGTCTCCCTGTTTGCTGATTACTCGGAATGGTCCGATATATCTGGGGCTCAATTTTCCTGTGACTCCAAACCTTTTTACTCCTCTAGTCGGACTTACTCTTAAGTAGACCATATCCTCCAGGATTGGTTCCCATTGTCTTCTCTTAAGATCTGCATAGCTTTTCTATCGACTCTGAGCAATTTTAAGTCGATCCCTTATGATGTCCACGATAGCTTGTTGCTCTTTAACATACTCGGGGGCAAACTCTCTATTTGCGCTGGGTTCAAACCAACATATTGGTGATCTGCACTTTCTCCCATATATGCTTCGTAAGGTGCCATTTGAATACTACTTTGATAACTGTTGTTGTATGAGAATTCTGCCAATGCTAAGTGTTCATCCCACGATCCTCCAAATTCCAGTACACATGCCCGCAACATGTCCTCGAGAATTTGGTTGGTCCTCTCGGTCTGTCCATCAGTTTGAGGATGATATGCAGTACTGAATTTCAAGGTCGTCCCTAACTGCGCTTGGAGTTGTTTCCAGAATGCAGAAGTAAATGCGGAACCCTGATCTGATACAATACTTAGTGGTACTCCATGCTTACTTACTATTTCCTTGATGTAGACCTCTATTAACTGTGCTGCATGGTCTTTCTGGTTTACCGGTATAAAATGAGCACTTTTCGTCAAACGATCCACTATTACCCATATAGAATCCTTATTTCTCCTTGTTTTGGGTAGTCCGGTAATAAAATCCATACTTATCTCCTCCCATTTCCATTCTGGAATAAGTAAAGGTTGTAACATTCCTGCTGGATGTTGATGTTCAGACTTCACCTGTCTGCACACGTGACATTCTGACACAAATTTGGCAATCTCTCTTTTCATATTATTCCACCAGAATATCTTCTTCAAATCCATATACATCTTGGTACTCCCAGGATGTATTGAATACGGTGTCTCATGTGCCTCCTTGAGTTCAGGAATATCTGCACATGTGTCTCATCTTAATATCACTTCCTTGAGTTCAGGAATATCTGCAACACATATTCGTTTCTGGAACCACAAAGATCCATCTTCCGATCTCAGGTTGAACTCTAAAATCTGACCGACTTTAATTCTCCTCACTCCTTCTTTGAGAAATTCATCTTCCATCTGTCTATAGATAATTTCATTTTGTAAATCCAAGTCCATTTCTCCGATCATTTGGATTGCTGCAACGCTTGCCATCTCAGGTCCTTCCCAGATCTCGATGTGAGTTTGTTCTAATTATTTTCTCAACTCAGGTGATATCCCTTGTACTTCCATTTTGTTGCATGTAACCTTTCTACTCAGGGCATCTGCTACCACATTAGCTTTGCCTGGGGTCTAATTAATTGTTAAGTCATAATCCTTGATTAATTCCAACCATCTCCTCTGCCTCATATTAAACTCTTTCTGAGTAAAGAAATATTTTAGGCTTTTATGATCCGTATAAAGCTCACATTTTTTTCCATAGAGAAAATGTCTCCACTGTTTTAGTGCATAAACAACGGCTGCTAACTCCAAATCATGTGTTGGATAATTCATCTCATGAGGTTTTAATTGCCTAGATCCATAAGCAATTACTTTTCTGTCTTGCATCAGCACACATCCTATTCCTAACTTGGATGCGTCACAATACACCGTATAGTCCTTTCCGGTTTCAGGAACTGCTAATACTGGTGCTGTGGTTAATTTGTTTTTCAACAGTTGAAAACTTTCTTCACATTTCTCATTCCACTCGAACTTGGCATTTTTCTTGAGTATTTGAGTCATTGGTCTGGCTATTTTTGAGAATCCTTCAATGAATCTCCGATAATATCCAGCCATTCCTAGAATTCCTCGTATTTCTTTGGGATTTTTGGGTGCTTCCCAATCCATAATTGCTTTCACCTTTTCTGTGTTTACCGCAATTCCTTGCTTGCTTATCACATGTCTAAGAAATTCAACTTGGTCTAACAAAAAATCACATTTACTGAACTTGGCATATAACTGATGTTCCCTTAGTGTCTGCAACACTCTCCTTAAATGTCTAGCATGTTCCTCCTTATTTTTCGAGTATATCAAAATGTCATCGATGAATACTATCATGAACTTGTCCAAATAAGGCATGAATATCTTATTCATCAGGTTCATGAAGATTGCGGGTGCATTTGTTAATCCAAATGGTACAACCAAGTATTCATGGTGTCCATATCTGGATACAAATCCAGTTTTTGGAATATCTTCCGGCTTTATTTTTATCTGATGGTATCCTGATCTCAAATCAATCTTTGAGAAGACACCAGCTCCTCTGACCTGATCAAATAAATCTTGAATCCTTGGCAATGGATACTTGTTTTTGATGGTCACATTGTTCAAGTTTCTAAAGTCACCGCACATCCTTCTACCTCCGTCTCTTTTATCCACGAATATCACTAGTGCTGCCCACGGTGATAGACTTTCTCTGATGAATCCTTTGGCTTCTAACTCATCCAACTGTTCCTTCAACTGTACCAACTCCTTTGGTCCCATCTTGTATGGTGGTTGAGCAATTGGTGATGTGCCTGGAATTAAATCAATAGTAAACTCTATTTCTCGGTCGGGTGGCTTTCCTGGTGACTCCTCAGGAAATACATCTTGAAATTCCTTTACGACCGGTATTTCGTCCATTCTCACTGTCTTCATGGAATTTAACTTTAAATCTGCCCTAATCTAACTATGTCGGTCCCCTTGGTAAATTATTTGGGTTCCTCCAGGTCCTCTTAATGACACTGTCTTTTCCGCACAGTCAATCTGGGCTCCATGATCTGACAACCAGTCCATCCCTAGGATGACTGCTACATCTTTCATGGGAATTACTAGCAAATCAGCGTCATACACGCGGTCGCAGATCTTACTTGATCCATTTTGACATGTGTAACTAAGATTTTTTCCCCGGCCGACATGACCGATATGGGTACTTGTAACGGTTGACATCTAATCCCAAATGTCTTCACAAATTCTTGCGATATGAAAGAGGTAGTAGCTCCAGTATCAAATAAAACTTTCTCGGGATTAGATAGGATTTTGAGCATACCGATCACCACGTTGTCCATGTTGTTGATTTACTCCAAACTGGTGCAGTTTAATCTTCCATAAGGCCTTCCTCTTCCTCGGCCACCCGAGCTTGACCCAATTCCATCGCCTCTAGGTTTAAATCCACCGGCACCCCGGTTATCTCCGCCTCCATTGCCACGCCCCACTTGCTGATTCTGACGGTTCGGGCAATCTGGCTTTATATGCCCTGATTATCCGCACCCATAACAGATGATCTTCAGTTTCAGACAATCTTTAGCCATATGTCCTCTCAGTCCACAACTATTGCATGTGATTGAGTTCATGGGTGGTGGTGTTTTCTGGAATGTTTTCCAGACATCCGGCCTCAGCTTGGGTTTAAAACGCAAATTGGGTGGTGCTCTCTGCACTTGAAATCTCCTAGGCTCCATCCTTGCCTTTTTCCGCCTTTCTTCCTGCAGTGATTTAAAATCATCCTCCAGGGTTATCGCAGCATCCACTAACTCCTGGAATTCTTTAGGCTTTGCCAGCCTCAACTGCATTTTCATGAAAGGATTTAGACCCTTCAGAAATCCCTTTTTCCGTTTCTCCTAAGTGTCCACCTCATCCAAGGCATATGTGGATAGCATGTTGAATATGTTGACGTAACGTCCAATGGGTAGTTCATTCTGCCTCAGATTCTCAAATTCCCTCCTTTTTAATTCCATGATACTTTCAGGAACATGTGCTTCCCGGAGTCTTTTCTTGAACTCCGCCCAGGTTACAACATACCCTGCAGGTAATGTTGCCACGATGGTTTCCCACCATGTTGCGGCAGGTCTAGTTAACAAGTATGATGCATATCTTACTTTCTCCTCATCATTGCAGCCTAATGAATTTAATTTCCTTTTTGTATCTGATATCCAATCTTCAGCATCCATTGGTTCTGGAGCTCTTGCAAAGGGTATTGGTTTAGTATTCTGGAAATCAGATAGTGTGACTCCTCTGATGGCTTCATCTCTTGTATGGCCTGCTTGTTTTTCTAGCATGTCATGCAGAATCTTATTTTGTTGTTCCTGATCGCGACGTCTTCCTTCCTCCACTAACTGCATGTATTGCATAAAATTCAGCTCCGTAATTGGCCTCATTGGTTGTGGATTTCCTCCAGCGTCAGTATCTTGCTTTTCCTTCATCTCCCTTTCCTGTCGCTGCGCGTCACTCTCCTCACCGACTTCCACAATTATTCTCTAGTCCTGTAACATCGAATTAGGACTAATTGTTACATTATGCATATGCACGTTGAGTCCTAATCCATGCACAAGTACTAGTCAAACAAAGATCCAAGAAAATCCAATAAAACCAGCGTATTTCAAACATATACCATGTATTATACAGGTACTGTTACAAGCATGGGTACATAAAAGTAGCAAACACTAAAGTGAGTCAGTCTCACTTATTCCTGCCGTACCCTTACAATACGCATTACCAACAATGTATGATACATATATCACATCTACTGCTTCTCTCCGTCGGTCTTCACTTCTCCGCATACTTCCCCGGATTCCACCGACTATTACGGTTGGTGTTCCTGAGAATTTCTTGTAACTTCACCTCCACCTGTGGCTCATATTCTGGGTCTGATGGGGTAGCTTCTAACGTCATATCCGTCATCGAGAAATACTCACTCAAGTATTTGTACGCCTCCGCCTCACCATCATAAACGCCTCCATCACAAACTTCTCCACCACCGAAATCCTCACCTTCACCAACGTACCCAGTGGTCAAATTATCCATGTTGCAGTAGTAACTCTGCACTTCCTCAACTGGTTCTATCTTAGGCTTGACTTTAGCACCCTTGAACTTGTTCACTCCTTTGCCCTTGGAAGACTCTCCCTAGCACTATTTTTCTTCTTTGGCTTAGTATCTCTCTTTGGTGTACGACTGGTAACTTCCTGCTCCTCCGGATCACTCGGAACATTTATGGGATCACTCCGAGTACCCGCGTATGGTTCCTCATCACTCCACCCACTAGTCTCCTCACCAGTCTCACTACTAAGCGACACATAACTAGACTGTGGCATCTCACCCACGGGATAAACTGGTGTTTCGGGTTCTACTTCCTCCACAATCCTAAGTGGTGTGGATAGTGGTTCAGTAAATCCCCTCACTGCCTCATAACTCAGCATATTACTCTTCTCCTGGATAACTCGTGGACACGAAAACTGCTCTACCATAGACTCTACTTCCTCAGCAACTATTCCAAACGCTTTGTGATACGTTTGGATGAGCCTGACACAATTTTCTATAAATACTGCAGTGTCTTCCGGATTGGTCTTTATAAAAGACATAAAGTCTATCTCCGCCTCAAAGCGATAGTGGGTGCTAGGGATAGCATGAAACAGTGTGCCCTCTAAGTGCTTACTCTTCTCAGTCCTAATATTGGTGATGGCTCTAATTACCGCAATCTGGAATGCGGCCTCAATATTTTTGGCTTCACCAAAAGGCATTTTAAGACCCATCCTAAGCACCGCAGGAAGCTTAAGTGACACCCGATATTTGGCTAAGGCTGACCCTGAAGGAGATATGCCCTAGAGGCACTTAATAAAGATAGTTTATTCGTCATATCTCAATTGTTCATTATATGTTTTATACCATGCTATAACTGTATTAAGCGGAAACATTAATACACGTGTGGTAGATAAACAACCAGGTCCCTAGTAGCCTCTACGTGACTAGTTCATTGTGCAATCGATGATCGAGGTTTCCCGATCATGTGACATGGTGTCAGTTGACAATGGAGTCATATCGTTGGTTGAACGATGTGATGGACATACCCAATATTTGTAGGACGTAGTCATTACGCCTTTGACCGTGAGATCAACTCTTATTGCTATTCCTGAAAGATACTTTGATTGCATCAAACGTCATGTCTTAAAAGTATGACAATAAAGGTGTCCCTCTCGGGTATCGGAAGGGAGTATGTTGAGACGAGGGATCAAGAGCGGGATTTGCCAGTCCGCATAGCAGGATAGATACTCTAGGGCCCACTCGGTGAGATTATGTCAAATAAGCTTGCAAGCGTGTGACTAGGTCACCAGGACATAATATCATGGACGAGTAGAAGATAGTGTTGTCGGTAACGAGATCAAGCTAGGTATGGAGATATCTATGAACGAGTCTCGGACGCACTAAGTATCGCCATGGCAAAAGGTTTAAGACTCGACGTCCAGGTTCGAACGACAAAGTTATTCGTTATCTCACAGGGATTAATTCTGGGTATCCAAGGTCCACGAATTAGTCATTGATCGGAGAGCTGGTCTCGATCATGTCTGGAGAGATCTCGAACCGCTAGGGTAACACACTTAAGGGGAGTCGACAAGTTTACCGGAAGAGAAATTAGAAGAGAGCACCGGGAGCGTTCCGGGAAAGATCCGATGGAGATCGGAGAGCGACGAAATAGTTTTCGGAGCTGGAATAAATTATATATTGTGTGTTTAATATTAATTAGTATAATTAATAGTTAAATACATTTTTATTTAATTATTTTCGGATTTTAAAGGCAGCCTAACTTAAATGGGCCTTCCCATGGGAGAGAAGGCCCATAAGGGGGGACAAATCCCCCCTTGGTGCGGTTTTGAAGGGGGCTGCCCTAGGTGGGCCAAATGGGGCCCACCTAGGGCCGGCGGCCTCCCTTGGGGCGGGCTGGTGTGGGAATAGTCCCACACCGCCCAGCCAGCAAGGCTGGCAGCCCCCCTCCTCCTTTATATAGAGGTGCACCCCTGGCCTTTGAAGATCAATCCAATCCCTCTCTCTTCTTCTCCTTGATAACGTGATTCCTCCATTGGAGTTGCGCCAAGGTGAAGTTCTCTCCACCATACGCACACCGCCGTGCTGCTGGTCTTCCGGTCCAAGTCTTCCGCTGCTCGTCCCTGGATCGGAGCCCGGAGGTCGTCGTCTTCACCGTACGTGTGTGAATCCCTACGAGGTACCACGCTAGTGGTGCTCGGAGGTCTTCTTCCTCTACAAGACCTCGAGGTCGTCTTCGTCGGCTTCATCGACAACGTTTGTGCGGGAGCGTAATCCCCGCGTTTCGGTCTACAAGGGTATGTATATCGATCTCCTCCATATTACTATATCTGCATAGTATAGATCCTTGCTAGTTTAAAGGTTATCGTTGTTAGAAATTTTTTGTTTTCTGCCTGCGATCCCCTTCAGTGGTATCAGAGCCGATCTATGCGTAGATATAGTTGTACGCTTTTAGAACCCGTGTTTATCACGGGGGCATCGTTCTTTTATTTGCTACCCTCTCGCGTGCACTTGCATTGTCGGCAGCATTGAGTTGATGAAGCGGCCCGGACCGACTTTACGCGTACGCTTACGCGAGACTGGTTCCACAACTGACATGCGGCTTGTACCGTATATGTGGCTGGCGGGTGTCTGTCTCTCTCTCTTTAGTTGGTTTTGCATTTTCAATGGAGGGCCCAAGAGGGATAAATAAATATGCAATTATTTGATCGTTGTTGTGGTCATAGGTTCGTAGGTATGAAACGGTTCTATTTACGACAGCCCCAAGCCACGTAAAATATGCAAAAGATAAAGTAGAACGCGTCTAACTTTATTTTGCAGGGGCAATGTGATATGGTCAAGGTAGGTTTATTAAATTGTTTATAAACTGTGGGCGCGAAGGAGACCATCGGCGCAAGGACCATGTCACGTCGCATTACATATTGATGTTTTGAGTACATCTTATATTGTGTATATAGGGTAGCGCTATTTGACTCCCTGTGGGCAGAATATTATTCTGCACCCCGGCCGGTCCAGCGACTAGCGCACCGTCCGCGCGCGACTACCTATTCCTCTGGGGCCGCAGTTCAAAGCCCACGACGCCATCCGCGCGTGAGGCAGTTCCACTTCCACCCACGACGTCCGCGCTAGAAAACCCACGACGTATAAATATGCGACGTAAGAAACGGTCGTGAGTCCTGATAAGAAATTGTGCGAGTCTGGATGGCTTGTGCAGCTCCACAGAAAACAGTACCCGACGTGTAATAAACTTTACATGCAACGTAAGAAATTCCCGAGCGCGCAGCGAGACATAATTAATAAACTTTGCATGCAACATAGAAATTCCCGAGCGGGCAGCAAAGATCAAATGACGCAGGATGCAAACCTACATTAGCTTTCTGCAATCGACGTAGATTGGTTTGTTGGAAATTACGGCGTAATTTATGTGAGCAAACTTATTCAGCGTTTTCAATGAATCGCATAAACTTCTGGTACCCACTAAGCTAGCTAGAGCTAGCAGTCGGCAGGACATTTCACATCCAGCTCTACAAACAATTCTAATGTGCTAACGAGAGGGACATCCGTTAAAATTGACCGATATAAGAATCTTGGCACAAACAAAAATCTCGGAAGTAGAACTTGCAATTACGTCAGTTCCTTGTTCCAAAAAATGAACATATACAAAAGTGAACTACAAAATGTAATATAGATGTCATGCATCATTCTTGCACTGCGGCAAATTCAGAATATGATTTGTTGGACGAAGCCAATAATAGGACGAAGCCAGCAAATTCAGAATTACAAGAAGGTGAATATGATTCGTAAGTAGGTAAATTACATTGACGAGGAGAAAATGGAAGACACAAAAAAGACTCATAAATCAGATATAGAGACTCATAAATCCGCCGCTAACCATGGTGCCACCCGAAGCCACCACCGGCATGCAACACACCGCCGATTGAGCCTGCTGAACAGGACGTCGCGGACTCCACCCGCCGACCATAGCAGAACATAATTTCAATTGTCAGTGTAAGAAGACCTTAATATATTAGATTATTAGTACAGCATAATAAATACAACATCAAGAATGTATGAGCTTACAAGAATAAAGCAAATATAGTTCAACAAAAGGCATCAGGATGTTGGATCCAGCAAAACGAGTACTCTATGGAAACCTTGAAATATACTCTACAAATTATGTTTAACGACTAACTCAAGATTATGGACGAAATAAGCCATTTAAATCCAAGCTTACTGCACCAAAACTCTACAACTAGTTCATATCTGAAGCTCCAATTCTAAGTACCAGTCAACATGCACATTTCTGATTGCTGGTTACTAGCAGAGCACATGGGAGAGCGAATCAATGGAATTTAATCAAGCCTATCAGACTAGTGAAGCCCCACAATCTCTTTTTAACTTGCTAATGAACTATTAACTGAAACTAAGACTAATATTTTGGTAGGTACAGGAGTGGCAAGATAACATCTAGCATAACTTAGGTACTGGTCATAGAACAGCTTACAACACGCTCATAAAAATCATCTGAATTTTGAGCAATAAAATACAGAAAATATCAACACTAAATCTACAACCAAAGTCTACTCAGCTTCCCAAAAACGTTGCAGATCCAAAATCCTCTGTTCCAAGAATTGTATATACATGGATTGCAGGAACTATGAAGGAAGCAAAGAGCTAACTACAGCAAGCATCACTCTGAATGGGAAAATGTATCTGGTCGAAACAATATTAACTGGGCAAGAAGCACAAGGAATCTCTGCATCAGGCCAACTCAGTGGTCTAATTGATGCACTCCCGGGTGAATCTAGAGAAACAAACGAGATCAACCACAACGATACCTTGCATTGAAGCCCACCGATGTACCCTGTCCGCTGAACAATCCACAGCAGGGCTGAGGCCGCCTGCCGAAGAGCACGGTCGGGGATGGCGGCGATGATGTCGCAGACAAGGCCACGCACAGCAGTGTTGGGATCGCTGGCCCCAAAGCCGTAGCCGGTCGACGTAGGGGATCTGGACGAAGATGCTTCTTGGCCACCTATAAGTTGATGTTGGCCACGAACCTCCGTGATTGAAGGAGAAACAAATCTGCAGGCTGCAACAAGCAGATCCGCTGCCTCCAGCCTCGAAGCCCCTTGCAGCCACCTGCAGTGCCGCACGCCACCAAGGCCACCGGCCGCTTGAAGGTCCGCAGAAGCCAAGATGCGTCACTCCGGTGCTCCGGTACGGGATCTGGAGGATGGAGCAACTCGCCGTAATTCTCATCCGCGACGAAGCAGCGAGGCTACTTGCCGCGGTCCAGGCCACCGATGACGGCGCGAAGCCTCCCGCGCCGGCCACTCGCCGCGGTGCAGGCTAGCCATCATGCCGACAGCTCCCACATCGTCACCTGCCTCGACGTTTCCGTCGGCCGACGAGTCCATCCCCAGCTGCTACACGTTGGGCACCAAAAGCACCCGCAGCGCCGCCTACCTCGTTGCTGCCGCCGGCCGACGAGGCGGCAGCTGCCGCACGGTCGCCTTCGGAACCACCCGCCCACAACGCTCCTAATTGCTCGAACGATAGTCCCAGAAACTAACCGGAGTGGATAAACTTCCACGATTAGAAAATAAACTGTCGACGAGCAACGTAAAAGGATAAAAGGAAATTACGTCGGTATGCATGATGGTTTGATGGAACCAAATCCCGGTTCGACTCGGTCGATCGGCCCGGGTGCAGAATTACTATTCTGCTCCCAGGGTCTCTAATAGAGTTTCTATATATATATATATATATATATATATATATATATATATATATATATATATATATATATATATATAGTTATATATTAGTTACACGGCGGTAGTAATATAAGATGATCCCTCCAAAATACCATTAGTTTTCTCCCTTTTGGCGTGCACCACCAAGAAAGTTCTACGTTATGAGGCAGGCCGTGACGATCGGGTGTCATACATATCGTCGTTCGCATACAGTGGGTGTAAGACATGTTTGCACAAGCGTATACGTTGAAGGTTATTATGGCGAGCCTAGCATGTACAGACATGGCCTCGGAACACGGTGACCGAAAGGTCGAGCATGAGTCACAAAGTTGTTGTGATTGACATGTCGATGTCTACCTTTGAAGTTATGTTGCCGGCTCTGACGATGAGGGGTTGCATAATGGATGAGGATCGTGTAATCACTAAAACGATTAGAGGGATATTCGTTTTGAGTGTGAGTTCTGGTAGTTTTATTTTATTAAAACTTGAACCCTATTTTATAATGAACAAAGTCTTTATGTTTTGCAAAAACCTTTGTAGATATTAACCAATGTAATAGCCTTCTTAAAAAATTAGGCGCAATCCTGCGATTGAGAAACTTAAAAGGTTGGGTCCAAACTTCATAGTTTTATACTTTAGCTTGAGGATACTCCTTGTTTAAACCATTAGCTCTTTGTGATACAATACCCGCTAGGAGATAAACCCGGAGATTCCGCTAACAAAAGGATAATTTGGATTATCAAGTTTTTGTGCGGATAATATCATCATAGTCCAGTGTATGCTATGATCTCTGCCATAGAGAATTAACGGTGGGTGCGAGTTGTTAGATCGCGAACATATGAGATGATCGCTAAACTAAGGATACACCTAAAGTTGGGTTGATGAAGTTTATCAGTACGTTGACTGTTTTTCTTCTCAACCAAGATGGAAGAGAATACACGCATTGAAGGAGCACATGGCAGTCATACTTGATGACACTGGTCATACTCGATGACATTGGTCATACTTGATGACATTGAGACGCCTCGCTCAGCTCGATCACTGGATGACAGACAACGTTGCCAGATGCAAATGCTTTGTCATAGACTATGTCATGCAAGGGGAATCGTTCACCTTCATGGTTATTGATTGCATTGGAAGAATCAAGAAGATGAAACAGATCGCCGGGAAGTCATCAATGATGATGGTGTATATATGATATACACGTTATGAATGTTTTACCTAAGCAAGTACTCGCAGTAGTGACTAAGTTTTTGATACTAGTCATGTTTTATGAAAACCAGATTTACTACTTGAGTAGCTTGGAAGGATGAGGCGACAATGTGTGTTGATGATGGCAGACAAAATGTTGTGATGGCCATAGACACTCTCCCTCTAGATCTACCATTTGAATAAATTCTTTTATGATCGCCTGTTAGTATGATCGTTATAAGTGTATTTTCTCTAGCAAGACACTTGTTCATATATGTTAGTGACAAAATCGTTGTCCTATATTTATGAAGTAATGATCATAAGCCGATTTGAATTTAGATGGTAGAAGCACCCACATTCATAATATTAATGCCAAAGGATACAAACTTAATAAAGACACCACATTCGTGTGGCACTACCGTTTAAGTCATGTCAATATTACAGTCAATGAACAAGCTCCATACGGATGGATCTACAAGTCCTTAGATTTGATCTTTTGACACTTGCAAGATAACTAAGACACCGTTTTCGGAAAGTGGTCATATAACTTATTGATAATCATGCATATAGATGTATGTGGATCAATGAAGTAATTAACGTGTAGTGGAGACCTTTATTTCGTAAACTTCACTGAACGTTTTGAGTATAACTTGTTGAGAATCATGCATATGGGTGTATGTGAATCAATGAAGTACTTTAACGTATAGTGGAAGTTTTTATTTCATAGACTTCATGAATATTCCGAGTAGATATATGGATATCCACTTAGGAAATGTTAATCTGGAAATTTTGATTCGATCAAACAAGTTCAGAATGAAGTAGGAAATAAATTTAACAAGAAAATCAAATTTCTGCGATACAGATCGTGGAAATAAAGATTTGAGTTATAATGTTGGCATATCATTGGAAGACTTGTGAGAAGAGTTCCACAAATTACGTCGCATGGAACACCATAGTGTTATGGTATGTTAGGACGTCGTAACCGCACCCTATCGGATAGTGTGTGGTAAATAAATCTCTTATCGAATTATTATGATCATTGGAGTCATATGGTAGAAACATAACATTCACGTTAGATAATAGGGAAACCATTTAAATCCATGGAGACAATACCATATGAGTGATGGCATGGCTTTTAGCCTAGATTGTCGTTTCAGCAATTTAGTGTTTCGATGTGATCAAACCTAAAATGGATAAATCTTTGTAGTATACCGTACCTAAAGAATTAGTTGGGTACATGTCTCACGACATAGGCAAAAACGTTGCCGGAATATACCTTGCAAAAGAAATAGTTTCTTGTCCAAGGGTATAAGTGGGAAAGAAAGTAGAGCAAGACGAAGTTAATGAACTTTCTCTCCAGACATCAGAGTGACGCATCGGAAAGTGTTTCCGGTGTTATGCTCCTCAACTGGAAAGAAGCTGATGATAAAGATCATGATGCTCTGAGCTCATACTAAGAACGTAGGCGTACGAGGTTGTGTTCCACACTATGTGGTACGACAATCTTGTTATGAAGGTCATGTTAATGGAATATGACGGACCTACGAACTACGAAGAAGAGATGGTAGACCTAAGTCCGAGAAATGGCTATGAGTCATATATGATCCGAGATAAAATCCATGTACGATTACCAGATAATGACTTGGGAGATCTTCTTTATATCATCTAAGCTGTTAATAGAATATGGAATTTTATGAGAGAATAGACACTGATAAGAATCGATTTGTCGTGAAACAGTTCCGACAGATTCAAAAGTTGACCACAACGAGATTTTGTCTCAAGTGGCGAAGCCTAAATCTATTTGGGGTCGTTTAGCAATTACTATAATTTCAAATTGAGAAATTGATAGATGGATAAGGAAACCATGTTTCTTAATGGTATCATTAAGAAAGAGTTGTAATTAGTACAATGAAATGGTTTGGTGATCCTGAGGATGCCAAACATGTATGCAAACTTCAGCGGTCCATTCATGGGCTGAAGCAAGCATATCGGAGCTGGAATCTTCACTTTGATGATGTGATCAAAGGATTTTGGAGTTGTCCAAAATAGTTGAAGAAACTTGCATTTGCAAAGAAGTGAGTGGGAGCTAAGTAGCTTTTCTTGATCTTATATGTGGAAGGCATATTTGAGTGGGAGGTAGGTGTCATTCATGATTTTATATGTAACGACATATTGAGAATGATACAGATCCTCTAGTAAAGTATAAAGGATTATTTAAGTGATTAAATTTTCTATGAATGAAGTTAGGAGTATTAGGCATCCGATCCATAATTGTATAGATCAAAAGGGGCTTAATAACATTAGGTCGGAATATTTTCCTAGGTTAAGATTCTGAAGTGTTTCAGAATAGAACAAGCGAAGAAAAAGGTTCTTGCTTGTATGACTAGGAAAAATATTAAGTTTATCTTGGCATTTTCAGTGATAGCTAATGAAAGAAAATGATGTTCGACATTCTCTATGCCTCAGACATAGATTCTATCAGACTGAAAGCTCGACTTGGTGTGACCCAAGTTCTTGGTTGAAGAACGGGTTCTAGAGTGATCCTTGTGTGGATCAATGAACAAACGTTAAGTATATTCTTCAGTGTCTGTGAGAACTAAAGATATGTTTTCTGGTAAAGGGTAAGAGTGGAAAGACAACTTGCCGTAAAACGGTTACGATGATGCAAGTTATGACACTGACCCATACGACTAGAAATCTCATATAGGAGATGTCCTTTATTTTGAAGAAAGACATAGTTAGCTTGCGAAGTCGCATATGAATGCACTGTCGCATAATCTACATAGGTATAGAAATATATGGCAACTTCAGAAGTAGCCAGTGTGATTGGACTGAACAGTTTCCGAGCATATGTGGTTCCCCTTAATAGATCTCTTAGACTTTTAAGGCCCATGCTACGCGAAGGTTCGAGTCTCACTCCATCGACTAAGATATATTTCACCGTCATCGTAAGATACGGGATGATGTCAAACTAGGTGACATAGAAGTGTTGCAAAGCACATATAGGTCTCAATCTGTGAGATCTGTTGACTGTATTCCTCTTCCACGAGACAAGCATGCACCAAGTTGCTATGGGTGTTGAGCTTTTACCAAGTTGTAAACTAGATTAAGTGTTACTCTAGTGCAAGTGGGAGACTGAAGGAGATATGCCCTAGAGGCACTTAATAAAGATAGTTTATTCATCATATCTCAATTGTTCATTATATGTTTTATACCATGCTATAACTGTATTAAGCGGAAACATTAATACACGTGTGGTAGATAAACAACCAGGTCCCTAGTAGCCTCTACGTGACTAGTTCATTGTGCAATCGATGATCGAGGTTTCCCGATCATGTGACATGGTGTCAGTTGACAATGGAGTCATATCGTTGGTTGAACGATGTGATGGACATACCCAATATTTGTAGGACGTAGTCATTACGCCTTTGACCGTGAGATCAACTCTTATTGCTATTCCTGAAAGATACTTTGATTGCATCAAACGTCATGTCTTAAAAGTATGAAAATAAAGGTGTCCCTCTCGGGTATCGGAAGGGAGTATGTTGAGACGAGGGATCAAGAGCGGGATTTGCCAGTCCGCATAGCAGGATAGATACTCTAGGGCCCACTCGGTGAGATTATGTCAAATAAGCTTGCAAGCGTGTGACTAGGTCACCAGGACATAATATCATGGACGAGTAGAAGATAGTGTTGTCGGTAACGAGATCAAGCTAGGTATGGAGATATCTATGAACGAGTCTCGGACGCACTAAGTATCGCCATGGCAAAAGGTTTAAGACTCGACGTCCAGGTTCGAACGACAAAGTTATTCGTTATCTCACAGGGATTAATTCTGGGTATCCAAGGTCCACGAATTAGTCATTGATCGGAGAGCTGGTCTCGATCATGTCTGGAGAGATCTCGAACCGCTAGGGTAACACACTTAAGGGGAGTCGACAAGTTTACCGGAAGAGAAATTAGAAGAGAGCACCGGGAGCGTCCCGGGAAAGATCCGATGGAGATCGGAGAGCGACGAAATAGTTTTCGGAGCTGGAATAAATTATATATTGTGTGTTTAATATTAATTAGTGTAATTAATAGTTAAATACATTTTTATTTAATTATTTTCGGATTTTTAAAGGCAGCCTACCTTAAATGGGCCTTCCCATGGGAGAGAAGGCCCATAAGGGGGGACAAATCCCCCCCTTGGTGCGGTTTTGAAGGGCGCTGCCCTAGGTGGGCCAAATGGGCCCCACCTAGAGCCGGCGGCCTCCCTTGGGGCGGGCTGGTGTGGGAATAGTCCCACACCGCCCAGCCAGCAAGGCTGGCAGCCCCCCTCCTCCTTTATATAGAGGTGCACCCCTAGCCTTCGAAGATCAATCCAATCCCTCTCTCTTCTTCTCCTTGATAACGTGATTCCTCCATTGGAGTTGCGCCAAGGTGAAGTTCTCTCCACCATACGCACACCGCCGTGCTGCTGGTCTTCCGGTCCAAGTCTTCCGCTGCTCGTCCCTGGATCGGAGCCCGGAGGTCGTCGTCTTCACCGTACGTGTGTGAATCCCTGCGAGGTACCACGCTAGTGGTGCTCGAAGGTCTTCTTCTTCTACAAGACCTCGAGGTCGTCTTCGTCAGCTTCATCGACAACGCTTGTGCGGGAGCATAATCCCCGCGTTTCGGTCTACAAGGGTATGTATATCGATCTCCTCCGTATTACTATATCTGCATAGTATAGATCCTGGCTAGTTTAAAGGTTATCGTTGTTAGAAATTTTTTGTTTTCTGCCTGCGATCCCCTTCAGACCCGTCATAATAACTCAGCACCTTCACAACTACCTTGGTCCCTATACCAAGAAATGTGAGTAACTGTTGTAGGATCTCAGCCCAATTCCCTTTGAACAATCCTTTTCCTAGCTCCGTATCTCTCACTCGGATGGACCGCTTTGGAATCCCTTTCTCCATCCTAGCTGTTAACCAAGAAAACGTATTAGTACCATCTAAAAAGAATTAATTGCATGACAATGCTATTCTCAGGTGAATATCAATCATAACAATGTAAAACTTTTATATATTCCTATACTTCGCATACCTACAGGCTTTCCCTTTAATAGGTTTCCAACCTAAGGTCTAGCAATTGCTCTGATACCATCTGTAGTGACCCCGCACACCACTGCATATTGTAGTATACAAGTCTTGACATAAGACCCACGGAAGGACTGATCCGTAAATATTACATCACACAGAGTAGTACAATAGAAACATTGCGGGTCCACTTTATTCCACACTGCCGAATATTACAAGCCAGAAATGCATAAAAGATTCAACGTCTTCCTCCTGTAAAGGTGGAATTTCAACTATTGGCCAGGTGACAGATGTCAACCTACGGCTTGTTGAGAAATGCAAACTAAGAACCATGGGCTCAGCACTAAGTAGAAATCGTGCAGCGCACCGCGCCGGACGCGCGCGTGGGGATGGAGCGCCGGCGGGACCGCCAGAACCGCCTCGTGGAGGAGATTGGCCAGGCGGGCCAGCAGAACCGCGCAGCTCTGCAGAACGGGGTCGCCACGTACGCCTCGGGCTCGTTCACCTGCTCCCTGCGCCGCGTGGTCTGGCCCCAGAAGTTCAGGCCAGCCCTCCCCAAGGGCTACGACGGCTCCAGCAACCCCGTCGAGTTTCTGCAGCTCTACACCACCTCCATCCAAGCTGCAGGAGGAGACGACAAGGTCATGGCCAACTGGTTCTCCCACGCGCTGGGCGACTCTGCGCTGTCGTGGCTCCTGAACCTCCCTGAGGACTCCGTGGGCACGTGGGAAGAGCTCTGCAAGCAGTTCGTCGCCAACTTCAAGGGCACGTATGAGCGCGCGCTCACCCACAACGACCTGCGCGCGGTGGTGCAAAAGAAGGATGAGACCCTCCGCAAGTACATCCAGTGCTTCAGCCAGGTGCGGAACAAGATTCCAAACATCCCCGACACCCAGGTCATCGCTGCCTTCCGCGAGGGCGTCACGAACCGCAGGATGCTCGAGAAGCTCGGCATCCACGACAAGCTCACCTCTGTGGTGAAGCTGTTCGATCTGGCGGATAAGTGCGCCAAGGCTGAAGAGGGACTCGTTGTCACATCCCAAATTTTGAAACTAAGAAAAACTTAGTTTTACCAGACCCAAAATTCAGAACCAACAAACACTTTTTGAAATGTTTCACTGATGATTGTATTTCCTTCCCATTGTTGTGTTTGAATTGTGTGGACTTGGAAGTGATGTGGATCTTGTGGTGATTATTTGCTTGTTGGACTTCTGATTGTATTGATTGTTAATTCTTATTTTATTGTTTGCTTGGGTGAATAATTACACCAATGTACTTGAAGTGTTAAAGTGAAGACACACTTGACAACAAATTTGGAATGTGACTTGAATAGAAACAAACTCCTAAGATTATTAAACAATTTGAAGTTAAGATCATAAGTTAAGTAGATGATCTTATCAAATTATTCTCTCTACCTAACTCTCTATTTTCTTCAAACAAAAACTTTTCTTATAAAAAAAAATTAGTGTATGTTCATTTCTTGATTATTGTTGGTTTGCATTGCTTGCAAGATTGTTGAATTCTAGCTCTAATTACAAAGTTGAAGGATAGAAAATAAACAAAACAAAATTTCAAAACTATAACACCATGTGACACATATCACAATATTTTACAAATAAAAAACCTACTTTATTTTTCAAACCAAAATCAGTGGGGAATATCCTCAACCCTCCTATTTGATTTCCCCAAGTTATTCTCCTTCAAATACAAATTCAAAACCTCAAATTCAAATTATAACTTCTTTTATTTAAAATATTCAAAATATCCCAAATGGACCATGAGACACTTGCCACAAATGTAATCCAACAATGCCATGAGTTTGGACCAAAATGGAAGAAGCAAAACATGAAAATAAAATATCAAAAATATGTACTGTTTTGGTTTAGGGATTTCATCGAACACCCTCTGTGCATCGACTGTTCTTCACAAACACGAACCAAAGCATGGATCAATTCGTGCGATGCGCTGTTTAATCGTCGAATTTGAGCCTCCACTGGATGCGCCGCATCACCACGGTCACGCAGCACCCGAGATCGAGCAAGGAGGTGGCCGGGATCGTCGAGGAGACGCCGGCGACAGCCGCGGCCGCGCGCACGTCGCCGTGTCGGCACTGTCGCCGCGGCGACGCCGCGCCGTGCCGGCCGCGCTGCACCCTCTCTCTCCCTCCCTCACCTCCTGGCCCCCTCGCACCGCGACAGCAGACAGCGCAGCCGCAGCCACGCCGCGACGTGCACGCCGCGCGCCGCCCGTGCGCTCTCACGGCCGGGCCAAAAATTCGACCTCGCCCGAGCGCGCCACGCCACCCCTCCATGCCCAAACGGTTCCCCGAGCACCCCGCAACCTAGCCGCCCTCTCCACCGGCCTACGGCGAGCTAGCACGGCCGCGGGTGCCCTCTGCACCGCGTCCACCGTGCGCCGCCCGTCCGCTATATAAGGCACCCCCCGTGCTCCACCTCTGCCACACCGCCCCACTGCCTCTCCTCTCCACTCCCCTCTCTCTCGTGCGCCGCTAGGGAGCCAAGGCCGAAGCCGCGAAGCCTCGGGCCGCCGTGGTCTCCTCGAGCTCGCCGTGCCCGAGGTAGACGACGACCCCGGCCGGGCCACGGCGCCCTCCCCTTCGCTCCCCTCTGCCCTCACTCGCCTCCCCTTGGCCCCCTCTCTCACCCGCGCCCTTTTTCCCTCTGGTCCGTGCCCAGGAGCGCCGCCGATTGCTCGCCGGAGCTGGAGCAAGGCCGCGGAGGAGGAGTTGCTCGCCGCCGCCGCTCGGAGCCACGCCAGCAAGCGCCGTTCGTCCCAAGGTCTTCCCCGAGTCGCCGCCGTCGACCCGCACCGTCCACACGCCCTCCCGAGCCCCCTAGGTGAGCCTCTGTCCACCTCGCCGTCGCCAGAGCCGCAGCGCCGCTCGGTTTTGGGTCGCCGGCGACGCGCGCGATCTCGGCCGTTGGATCTCAGATCCACGACCGCGTAACGGTTCGAGTAGTAGTCGCTGACGGGTGGACCCCACCCGTCAGACTTTTAAACTTTTCCCTGCACGCGCACTGTTTATTTTGAGTCACTGACGAGTGGACCCCACCCGTCAGGTTTCTCAACATTATCCACTCTGGGTTATTTATTCGAATTTAGGTTTGATTCAAAACCAGTACTGGACCCAAACTTAGAAATTTCATAACTTTAGTTTTACAACTCCAAATGGAACAAATCAAACTGTTCTGGATAGGTTATAAAATTATCTATCCAACCCAATTAGTTTCACTCCATTTGGATATATAATAAAAATACATTATTCAAAATACCATAAAAGGTTTAAATTCTAAACTTGTTTGTTTCTGATACTCTGTTAATCCAAATTAGTTGAAACTAATTTTATTAGATCACATTTAGCCATGGTTAGTCACCCCTAAGGGGATTTAATTTTTAGATCAACAGAACTTGGTTAGTAGATAAAACTTGATTATTAAGCTTCTGGAGTCAAAACATTGTGTAGGGAGTTTGATAACTCCAATTGATCCAAATCCAATTGTGTTGGATTCTACACATCAGTAGCTTTCTGTAGAAATTTAGTTTGTATTTTTGTGACCAACAGAACTTAAGTTATGTAATTAAACATGTTCAACTAGTTTCTGCCCTAATTAAGATGGGGTTGAATAATGGCTAATTCAATTAAATTGAAACCAAATTGTATTGTTTGATCTATGAAGTGGCTATTTAGAGTATTGAGATTGTATTGTTGTGGTGATTGATTGAGTAGGTTAGTGATTGTTTGTATTTGCTTGATTGTGTATTAGACGAGAACGTTGCCGGATATATCGAGGAGGAAGGACTTGTGGAACCTGAGGATCAAGACCAAGGTCACTTTGCCGAGCAAGGCAAGCTACTCTCTGAGCTTGCACCCTAATACATGCATCTATTTTTACAAAGTCATTTGAAAGCAAAAGTTTTTATAAAAATCTTTTCAAAGAGTATGTATGGAAATTATTTTGCCACACTATGTAGAAATATATGGTAAATTATAGGATGGGAAAACTAAAGATTGTTTTATTCAAAACTCCTTTGAATCCTTGTGTGGCTATGAAGCACCAAGGGGTGCTGATGAATTGAAGAAAAGGAAAATGGTGGTTTTGATAAAATGCACATTGTGTCTTTGTACTTACGTCGACCAGCCGATAACCTGTGCGACCACATCTACCCACATATGGGAAAGGGCGTAGTCATATAGTTTGCTCATATTAGTACTGGAAGCCTCAACAACGAGGATGACCTCGTTCCATGAGGGGATGGTTTGGTGACCTGCCCCTGACCCGGGTCCTCTAAAGAGAAGACTGCCAGCTGAGCTGGTATGTGTGAATTGGAGTAGAGGATTTGTAGGGCCATTAAAATTCGCCGGGCAGAACTACGAAGTCCTCACACTTAGTTTCCGACAGGCTGGATTTAAGTGTCGATGGAACCGGTTTCGTAGCGGTAGGATCCTATACTAGCATGAGCAAGGGACAGGCTATGGTCGGTGACTCAACTTCGCATACACCTTGTATGGCGGGACATGGCCGACACGATGAGTTACCGGATGGGTGTGGGAAAAGCGTGCTACCTCTGCAGAGGGTAATAAAACTATTCGAATAGCCGAGTCCTCGGATATGGACAGTTGGGAGGCCCTACTCTGACCTATGTGCAAGTTTTGAGAAAAGAATTTAGTTTTAAAAAGAAAAGGAAGTGGAGAATGACCCATACACCTATACCAACGGATCGGTATGAGGTTGTTGGGGACCATGAACCGTGACGGGTTATGGTCCGATAAAGGAGGAGTTTTGGAGAAACAGATAAAATGGTGATTTTCCGAGAAAAATGTTTATTAAAGAGACTTCTTACCTTTTTCAACAAAGATGTCTTTTTGGGAAAAAGTTTTAAAGAGACTTCTTACAAAGGCAGATTTAGTGGAAAAAGTTCTAAAAACCTGCTTTCTCTTTTTTTTAATAAAGATATAGAGGTTTCAAAACAAAGTTTTATTAAACAAAGGTCTATCCTCCCCTTTTTAACAAGGAAGTAGAGTTTTCAAAGCAAACGAAGTTTTATTTAAACAAATAAAAGAGTAGTATATGCTCATGTTGGGGTAGTTTGCGAGTACGTAAATGTACTCATGGCTGTGTCCCTGGATATTCCCATGACCAGAGTCCAAGAAGAAGTATGCTGAAGACCGAGAGACCGATGACGTCCTTGCGAACTAGGCCGTCTTCCCAGTCAGCTGCCTGTAGGTGTCTTGGCAAATGACTCGGGCCCCACGTTGATTGGTGTTTTCCGCTGCAAGAACTTATTGAAGATTATGGCTTCAATCAAGTAAGTAATTCCTTCGGTAATTATGGATGTTCTTTTGATACCAGTTTGATTGTGCTCAGCGACAGACTGATCACGGGATCGCTGATGTTGTAGGCACAAGGGTATTTCGGACAGCTAGTCCGGGGTCCCCACACTCCTCTTCGTCAAGATGAGCTCGCGGGGGGACGACCCTGGCGAGGGGTCCAAGAGCCACAAGAAGAAGGAGGAGCCCAAGCGCAAGGCCACCGCAGTCCTCGCGGCAGAGCCTGACGCGAAGGGCTCCCGCAGGGGTTCTCCCGAGCGTGGCGAGAAGAAGGAGGACGACCGCCCATTCTGCGTCTACCACAACAGGCGCGGCCACTCTACCGAGGCCTGCTTCGACCTCAAGAGGCTAAGCAAGGAGCGCGAACAGGCTGAGGGCAGCGGCAGCCGCGGTCGAGGTCGCGGCTACCGCGGAAGCGGACGCAAGAACGGCTACCAGGAGTCACCTGGCACACAGGCCAACGCCGCCGAGAAAAACGGCAACCTCCCTGACGAGGAAAATGGAGGCTACCAGGCCCCGAGAGGCGCCATGGCCTGCATCCTTGGCGGGGCTCAGGCGCCCAAGTCGAACAACCAGTTCAAGCAGTTTGCTCGCGAGCTCAACGCCGCGCTCCCCAGCGTCGAGACCTCCAGGCCCCTCAAGTGGTCGCAGTACACCATCGCCTTCGACGCACAGGACCACCCCAAGTCCACCAAGACTGTTGGCACCCTCCCGCTAGTCTGCTCCCCCACCATCAACAACATCTCCGTCTCCAAGACGCTCATCGATGGGGGTGCAGGCCTGAACGTCATTTCCATCGAGACTTTCGAGACACTTCAAGTGCCCTACGAGTGGCTCATGCCCTCTAGGCCCTTCACGGGAGTCACCAGCGGCTCCATCGAGCCTCTGGGGCAAGTCCGCCTCGCGGTCACCTTTGGCACGCAGAAGAACTACCGCACCGAGCTCATCGACTTCGACGTCGCGCACATCGGCTTGCCGTACAACGCCATCCTCGGCTACCCCGCCCTCGCGAAGTTCATGGCCGTCACGCATCATGCCTACAATATGGTCAAGATCCCCGGCAGCGCTGGCACCATCTCCATCCACGGCCACGTCCTGGACGCCACGCGCGCCGTCGAGACAGCCTACAAGGCAGCCGCCCTGGCGTTTCCGGCTGCGGAGGACATGGAGTCTCTCGAGAGGCCCAAGAAAAAGAAGCAGCTGTTCTCTCAGGAGCCAGCTTCCGCGAAGAAGGTCTCCCTGAGCACCAGCAGCTCGGGGGCTGAGGGCTCGGGGGCTAGCGTCACCATTGGCGCTGCTCTGCCTCCCAAATAGGAAGGCGCGCTCGTCGCCTTTCTCCGGGCAAACTCTGACATGTTCGCGTGGACCCCGTCAGATATATCCGGTGTACCGAGGGAGGTGATCGAGTACCACTTAGCCGTGTGTCCAAACGCACGCCCCGTCAAGCAAAGACATGCGACGCTACCACAGCCGCAACGTGCGCTCGCGCACCCTGGAGACAGGCGATCTCGTCCTCAGGCGGATCCTCTCCAGGGAAGGCCTCCACACGCTGTCACCCATGTGGGAAGGCCCCTACAGGGTCACCCACATCGCCAGGCCTGGCGCGGCTCGCCTCGAGACTCAAGACGGCATCCCCGTCAAAAATCCGTGGAACATCATGCATTTACGCAAGTTCTACCCGTGATCATTGTCACGCTCGTGATCATTGTCACGTCAAGACATCTGGCTGAAGAGGCAGCTTACGGCTCCACCTCCAAGCATTTTTTGTCTCTAGAGGTTAAAAGCTCACGGCTTAAACCTCCAAGCCCCAAAGGCTTCTCTCGAGGGTCAACCCTCCGAGCTCTCCATGTAACGAGCCGCCTCAGGCCGTTGAGAGTCTCTGCCACTAACGGGTGGTCCCCATGCCTCGACATGGTCAAATACATTAACTTGGCAACTCCAAGCATAATGAGGCAATTTCGTTCCTAAGTGAACTTTGCGCTACGGCGCCGTGGTGAGCTTATTCCCGCATTATTGTTTTTTTTCAATGTGCGCTTATATCTATCCCCATGCGCACCTCGCGAGCGGGGGCTGAGTACGGTGCCAGTGCCTCAAATGACACACCAGCAGCACTGCAAAACCCAAGGATCCGAGCTCTGGCTGGAGGGCAAGCTCCCACAAACACGCCATCTCTGCAAAGGACCTTGGTACTTACTCTCCTCGCGAGGAACGCCTGAGGAGACCTATAAGCGCGCATGAGTTCCCACTACCATATACAAGCGTTTGGGTTCGCCTCTCTAACATCTACAGGGAACAAGTGTCCCTGCAAGCCTGAGGAGGCAACAGGGGAAAAGCCCTTGAAGAGGACCTCCTCGCCAGGCAAAAAACCTCTACAGGGCAAAAGCCTCGAGAAGCTAAGTCCCGCACTCATGCCTCGAGAGCCTTTTCCCGCTGCCAGCACGCGTTTGTCCCTCGAGTGATCTCGTTTTCCCTTGTGCTTCATGGACTACTCGCACCTCTAAGGGGGGCACTTGAGCATCGCGACTCAGGGCTCTTACCTCTCCAAGCCTTAAACTCCCCCCGGCCTTGCTGAGTCATTGCTCTAGCATACCGCAGAGGCGGAGTCATAGCGCGAAGAGACGGGTCCTAACGACGCAGAGAAAACATAGGCATGAAAATAAGACAAAAGGGGCCTCTCGAGGGGCACACGAGCTGACATAAGTAGCTCAAAGAGTATATTACATGCCCAGAATGCATAGTGTCTAAACATAAAACTGTTTCAGATACAAGCGCTCGAAGGCGCAGTAATCAAGGTTCAGGCGGAGTCTACGCCATCGTGCTCCTCCTCCGCAGCGTCTCCCTCTGTCTCGGCAGGGGCGGCCTCCTCCTCGCTCTCGTCCTCAGCAACCTCCGCGCGCTTGAAGCGGTTACAGAAGGCGTCGACCTGCTCGCGGAGGGAGTTGGAGACCCGCCACACCTCGTCGCCCTGGCGAGCCTCGGTCACCGTGGAGAGATCGAAGCCTGGCGAGAGGAGCCGGAGGTTGGTGAAGATGCGGTCCACGGCCACCCCCAGGAGCTGGCGGCTCTCGACCTCGATCACCTCGCGGAGGTCAGCGACAGGGCTCTCGAGGGCCGTGAAGAGCTGGTCGAAGTAGACCAGGTACAGGGCAGCGTCGCCACGGCCTCGAGCCTCGGCGTGCGGCGCGTCCGCGCCAAGCTGGGCAGCGAGTTCGTTGCCCCTGGCGACCAACGCCTGGAACATGCGTTCCCGCTGCTTCGTGAGCGCCCGAGCCGCCTGCGCGGTGTCCGCAGCCTCCGCTGCCTGCTCAGCCACGGGGCCCACCTGCTCCTCCACGTCCCTGACGAGGGCGTTCAGGTCCAGGACGGCGGCCTTGCGAGCATCCTCCGCCTGGCGATAGGCCTCCTTGGTGCGCTGGAGACGGACCTCAAGCTTGGAGTTGGCCTTCTCGAGCTCCGCGATCCGCCTAGCGGCGGTAGCGTGCTTGGCCATGAAGCGGTCCTCCTGCTTCTTGGCCTTGTCGCGGTACTCCTGGGAGGTGGTCCGCCTGAACTCCTTCTCGCGCTCCGCGAGGGCCGCCTCCGCCTCCTTCTTCTTCTCGGCGAACCGCTGCTGGAAGCACTCCAGGGTTTGCTTCTGGGCGGCGACGTTCTCGTCATGCCTCTGGAGCGCCTGAGCCAGGTTCCCCTCACGCGCCTCAAGCTCTTCGCGCTTGGTGGCGAGCTCGCCCTCCGCTTGCAGCCGCTGCTCGTCGCGCAGCAACACATCTGCCTCCTTGGAGGCCAGCTGCCGCTCGCGCTCGGCCAGGCTCTTGCGGTCCTCCTCCAGAGTCTCCTGCGCGGCCTGGTGGACGGAGAGGAGCTGGGACTCCAGCTGGGCCAGCTCGCGGCGTTTCTACGCCAGCGAGCCCTCCATAGCTTCGCGCTCGGCCTTCACCTCAGCGAGGAGCTCGGCGGCGGCGTTGCGCTCGTCCTGGAGGGGAGCAAGGAGCTCATCTGCGTCGCGGATGGCCCCCTCGCGGATCTCCTTAGCGAAGCGGGCGGCCTCCTCACGCGTGGCCTGTAGCGCCTGATCCTCCTGGCGGCGGACCTCAACCGCGGCGTGGAAGGACGACCACGCCTCCGCAAGCTCGTCGCGCTGCCGGGCGAGCTGCGCGTCCTCTAGAGCCAGATGCGCCTCCAGGCCCTCCAAGGACTCCCTCACGAGGCGGAAGGCGACCTCGTGGTGCCCCGCGCTCCAGTCCCAGCCGCTAAGGACCAGGCCGCGGTGCGTGGAGGGCCCGGCCCCGGCGTCAAGCCTGGAGAACCTGGCCTCAGGGCGATCCTGGGGGCTAGGCCGCGCTCCGTCCCCCGCGGCGCCCGAGCTGGCCTCGCCGCCCTCGCCACCCTGGTGCGTCCCCTCCTGCGGCTCGCTCCCTGCGGTGGGGCGTGGCGGAGATGAAGGAGCTCCCCCTGCAGATGCACCCGCGCCTGGCGGGCCCTGGTCCGTCTCGGCCTCTGGCTGCGCGGGAGGCGTGGTCGCGCAGGGTGGAGTAGCCTCGCGGGCCGGAGTTGGCTCACGCGGTGGCGTGGCCGCGTGAGGCGGGGTAGGGGCGCGAGGAGGGATAGCAACCCGCTCCTCCTGCGCCTCCACCACCATCGGCTCGGGGGGCGGCGCAGCTGCCCCCGCCTGAGGCGCTGCTGCCCCCGCTAGAGGCCCAGCTGCCTCCGCTTGAGGCATCTCTTCGGTTGGGCCTGTGGAGGCCGTCTCCACAGGCCTCGCAGCCTCCTCAGCCACGACCTCGGCCGTGGCTTTCTTCACCTCTGCTGCCTTGCGAAGCTTACGGCGCTTCACGGGCACAAGGTCACTGGCAAGCATCAGTGAAAGATCATCAGGGATGGGTGAAGAAGAAAAGAACAAGAATCAAGCAACTAATAGCTAGAAGCGCTTACCCGGACTGCTTGGCGCCGGTGTCGACCCACGCCAAGCCTGGCGAGCGCCAGGAGGGCTTGGCCTTAGCACCTGACCCCTCCGGGGGCGCCTCGGCTTTCCTCTTGGGGGGGACGTCTGACGGCCTCGCCCCGGACCGGTCCACAGCAGCCTTGGAGCGGGGCTCGCACCGCCCTGGCGAGGGCTCCTCGTCAGAGGCCTCCTCCTCCTCCACATGGCGCGTGGGCACCACCACGAAGGCGTCATCATCATCGCCTGACGAGATGTCGCAAATCTCGTCAGTAAAGGGCCCGGCCCTCGAAGAGGACTCCTCCCCTGATGCGGCCTCCTCCTCGCCTCGCCCAACACCTGAGGAAGAGGGCGACTCAGCTCCCTTCACCACCTGCACCACCGGCTCAGGCACCTCTTTCCCCGCCGGGCCCGACGGGGTGAACGAGGGCATCCCCTCTAGAATGGCCAGGCGCTCGGTCATGTTGTACTGGTGCAGAGGCCGGAGCGTGATAGGGAGCTCGTCCATGGCGGGCACCACCGGATTGATGAAGAGCGCGGACAGGACGTTGTCAACTGCGTCCTTGTCGTTGTCCTCACGGTGGAGCCGCATCTTGTCCTGGGGACCGGAGTACATCCACATGGGCGTCGCGTGCGCCTGGAGGGGAGCAATGCGGCGCGTCACGAAGTCCGCGACGATGATCTGCCCCTTGAGGCCCTCCTCCCGAAGGTAGCTCAGGCGGCCCATCAAGATTGCGTTCTGCGCGCCGCTGAAGGGGGCCTTGCCCCAGTTCGAGTTCTTCACGGGCGGCGCGTCAGGGACCTCGAGGAAGGCGCAGGGCTGCTCCACCCCGACAAAGAACCATCGCTGGCGGAAGTCGTCCACCTTCTTCGTCACCGACGTGATGGCCTTGCCCTCGCTCCACGACATGGGAATGTAAACACTCCCCATGCCATCCACGATGCGGAATGAGGTCCACCGTGGGCTCCAGGCCCAAGTACGCCTCGCAGAGGTAGGCGAAGACGGCGAGGATGAGCACGGAGTTGGGGTGGAGGTGCAGCAGCTGGATCTGGTAAAAGGCCAGCACCGCCTCCAAGAATGGAGAGAACGGTGGCACCAGCCCCGCCGCAACGCAGTGCTGGAAGACAGGGAAAAACCCTCGCGCTTCCCGTGCGCCGCGGCCTTGAGCGCGGTTGCGCCGTGCTCGTTGGTCCGGTCCGCCACTAGGAAGCGGACCTTGGCGAGGGCCTTGTCGTTGACGCGCACCCCTAGCAATGCCGCGCCGTGCGTGACCTCAGCAGGCGCCGCCTGCGAAGAAGACCCCGCGACCGCCTTGCCCTTGTTCTTGGCTGGACTCATCGTCGGAGAAGAGGCGTGAGTGGCGGCGGAAGAAGCTGGAGAAGAGAGGAGTTGAGCGCGCCGGAGGGCAGGAGCGGAGAGCTCGGAACAGAGAAGGCTTCTGCGAGAAGATTGGGAAGCAGTAACGGCTCCTTGCCTCGGCGCGCAGGCTTTATGTCTCGTCAAGGAGCAGTTACCGGGGCGCGGTGGGACCCCCCCACGATGCACGCCCCAGATCGTGCGCGGCCGTTACTCATCTGAGTGACGCGTGGCTCGGGCCGGCCGGACACTTTGGGCCCACGACGCTCCGGCTGCGTTCATGGGCTCAGCCGCGCCCATCGCGGGCCCGGGGGCTACTGTCGGCCCAGTGAGGACCAGGGTGTGCAGAGCCCACTCCCCCCAGGCCTCGCACGCGACAGATTCGACAAAACGACTAAGGACCAAGCCACCGCTTGGAGAGACCCTCGAGAGGCAACTCCTCTTGAGGGCCTAACGAGGAAGCCAGGCCCTGAAGAGGACCCCGCGCTTCAAGAGACTCCCCAAGGCTCAACACGCCTGGAGAGAGGTCAGCGGAAACCTCTCCACAGGCCACCACGGCCCTGTGGAGACACTTCGCGGCTAAGAAAGCGCTGCAGGGCGCACATGGCCCCTGCAGCAGCCGCAGAGTGATGCAAGCTCCTCAGTTGCCATTCTTGTGGTAAAGGAGTCAACAAAGCTGCGCCGCCCGCGCCAGGACAGCCAGGACTTTCCTCTTTGGTGATAAAGCGGCTGGACGGCGCAACGCTCCAAGAAGATCGTCATCGTGGGCTCCACCACGACCACTGCAACTCCTGCGAGCCGTTCTACGCGGTCTGCAACCTGTCGGCCACCGCGCCCAACTTTAGCATGAACGGACCGCGTCCATGGAGATTTCGGCAGCGGTGGACTCCGTCCCCTTCGCGTCACTGCCCAGTGGGAGCCCACCGTAAGCGCGCTGCGCAGGGAAGAGGCTCGAGGCGCCTATAAAAGGAGCAGGAGCTCCACCGTAGAAGGGGATCGGCTGATTGCTTCCTAGACCCGGGGAACCTTAGCCAAGCGCGTAGGATAGCCTACTGCTGGAGGAGGAAGACGACCATTGTGTCCCTCTCCAAGCACCAAACTGCCTCAAGAGAGCCCTCGGCAAGCTCATTGTCCTGTAACTTCCACAGTGCAATACAGACAAGCAGGAGTAGCGGTGTTACCTCCTCCTGAGGGCCGTGAACCTGGGTACGGGCCGGCGTCCATCTCTGTCGTGATTGTCCCTCTCCAGGCCCGGCGAGCACCGTCGTCGTGCCTCTCGAGGGTTGTTTGACCTCCGCGTTCAATCCCCCTTCGAACTACTCTTCAGGGTGTGACTATCCCTGTTCCGTGGGAGTCACTCTCCGACACATCTCAATCGCCGTTGCTGACTCCTACGATGAGGAGTGAGTAGTTCTCCCCCGGGGCTGCCGGCTTTACCGGTAGCTATGCGGTTTATCTCTCTCTCCCATGGTGTGATCTTTATGTGATCATGAGCTTTGTAATCTAGTTGAATATGTGATGCTACTCTTTATCTATTATGCACTCTAGAGGTTACTTTAATATGAACTCCGGGGTTATTCATGGTTGTAAAGGTGACAGTATGTGCACCGTGTGTGATTCCTTTATGACGTTGTGGTGTTAGTTTACTCTGACTTTGAGGGTGCTCTTGTAGCCCTACACAGTGAATGGTGTTTATCATCCAACAAGAGAGTGTTTGAGAGTAGTATTTATTATTCAGCTTTGATGTCATTGTTGAGAATGTCCACTAGTGAAAGTACGATCCCTATGCCTTGTTTCCAAGCATTAAAACACCGTTTACAACAAGTTCTGCTGCATGTTTGCTTGCTGCCATTTTTATTTCAGATTACAATTACTACTTATAATCATCCATATTACTTGTATTTCACTGTCTCTTCGCTGAACTAGTGCACCTATACATCTGACAAGTGTATTGGGTGTGTTGGGGACACAAAAGACTTCTTGTATCTTAATTGCAGGGTTGCTTGAGAGGGACATCTTTGACCTCTACCTCCCTGAGTTCGATATACCTTGGGTGATTCACTTAAGGGAAACTTCCTGCTGTTCTACAAACCTCTGCTCTTGGAGGCCCAACACTGTCTACGAGAATAGAAGCGTGCGTAGACATCAAGCTATTTTCTGGCGCCGTTGCCGGGGAGGTAAGCGTTGGAAGGTATCTCCTTTAGATTCTTGTTTTTATTTCACTAGTAAGGCTAAATGGAAAACAACAAAAAAATTAGAGATCTCTATGAAATTTATATTGCATTAGGACATGATACTTTTGAAGAGAAAATTAAAAAACCTATGGAAGTTAGTTTGCATAATAGTGGTAGTAATGTTATTAGTATAAATTATGTGGAAACTATTATTGCTAAGGCTATGGAAAAGCCTAAGCTTGGGGGAGCTAGTTTAAACAAAAATAATCTTTTTTGCTCCTCAGCTTTGGAGGAATTATTTGGCCTTGATAATGCTTTACCTCCAATATGTGATAATTCTAATGATGCTTGTGATATTCTAAAGCCACCTGAAGAAATAGTGCCATTTAAAATACCTATGAAAATTATTGATTGTGTTATGGAGAACCGCTATGTAGGGGATGGAACTGTCCATCCTGGTGATCATTTGCTATTTTTACATGAATTATGCGAGTTATTCAAGTGTGCAGGTATTTCAATGGACAGAGTTAAGAAGAAATTATTTTCTATGTCACTTGGTGGAAGAGCTGCGCATTGGTATAAATTGCTGAAGAATAGGCACTCTCTTGGATGGGAGGAAGTTGTATCTCTCTTTTATTCTAAATTTTATCCTCCAAGTGAGATTCACCAAGATCGTAATTCTATATATAATTTCTGGCCTCATGAAGGAGAAAGCATCGCTCAAGCCTGGGGAAGGCTGGAAACATTAATACTCAAATGTCCTAACCATGAGCTTCCTGATAAAATAATTGTTAATAATTTTTATGCAAGGCTTTCAGGACATTGCAAGGATTATCTAGATGCCTGTTCGGAGGGCTCTTTCACAAGTAAGAAGATTGAAGCTAGATGGGATCATCTTGAAACATTTCAAAACAATGCTGAAGATTGGGAGAATGACAAAGGTAAAGAATCAGGTATAAACTATGAATATGATTGCATTAAGTCTTCCGTTGAAACTGTTGGTTTTCAAGAGCTTAGTGCTAAATATGGTCTTGATTCTCATATTATTGTTGATTGTTTTATAATCTTTGCTTCTCATATTAATGTTCCTAAAGAAAATTGGGATGTGTATCATGAACCTTTCAAAGACACTTGCATGGAAAATGAAATTGTTGTTAATGATTGCAATAAACATGCTCAAACTTCTCAAAATACTATTTCTTATAAGCATGTTAATTTTTTTGGAATACATAGACCTTGTGGAATTAATCAAATTGAAGATGAATATTGTATCCATCATAGGAATTAAAATACTAGAGGTTGGTATAAGGTTCTAAGAGATCTTGGTAAAACAATTTGTGCCACCTATCCTTTTATTTGTGAACTTTGCTATGAAGAGGGTCATTTCGAATTTCAATGCTCAGGTTCTAATAAAGATATTGCAGGAGACTTTTGTGATAACATGATCACTCCTAATCAACATGATGAACTTACATTATTTTTGGGGTGTGAAGAGTTATCAAGAAAAACTTCTTTGTTAAATATGAGTGATATTGATATGAATGATTTGTTGCATGGATGTTATCTCTATTGTGTTAATAATTGTCATGCTAACACTTACATACAAAATATTATAAAGGATGAGACTTTACCAAAGTATGACAGGACTAATGTGTGTTTTGAGCTTATTAATGAAAGAGAGGAATTCCCCCAAGTTTCTTCCATTGTCTCTAATACTAAACCAGGTTATGTGGAGAAGCTTCCTTTCAAGCCTCTCCCTACTAAAGAGGAAAAGAAGAAGAAAAAGGGAAAAAGGAAGAAGAAGAAGAAGAGGAGTAAAAGGAGAGAGGAACCGGTATCTTCTCCCAAACTTGTTGCTCCTGTTACAATTAATACTTATAACTCTGAATTCGATGATTCTGAACTTGATGATGAACCTATGCCTGTTATTTATATTAGTGATCATGATTGGGAAAAGCAAACTTCTTTTGATATTGAAGATCTCTAGGACACTAATTCTGAAAATGATGATGTTAATAATTGCTATACTATTAGTACTATCCATGTTTGTTCCTATGATGATATATAAATCTCTGAGCTTATGGATGAGGTGTTTGAAAATCCTTTTGCTACTAATGATTATATATTTGATACCTCTCCTTCTAGTAAAAATGATGATATGTTTACAAATGAACACACTTTGCAGGATAACTATTCTATTGCTTATGATGATACTATGCCTCCAGTCTTTGATAATTATAAAGAGTACTATGACATGGGTTATAATTACAATTATCCTTTTGAAACTTGTCATAATTATAGAGGAATTACTCAAACCAATCCTTTTAATACACAACTTGTTTATCATGTTCAAGTTCTTTATGATGATCCTACTCCCCTTGTTATTAATGAGAAGAACTTTTCTTATGAGGGAGATAATGATACTTTTATGCATATGGATCATGATAAGAATGTTTCATGTGATGGTTATATTGTGGATTTTATCAATGATGCTACTGAAAGTTATTATGAGAGAGGAAAATACGGTTGTAAAAGTTTTCAAGTTACTAAAACACCTCTCTTTATGTTGGAAGTTTTGAAGTTGCATTTGTTTCATCTTGCTATGCTAGTTGCTTTATGTTTCAATAATTTATCCTACTACAAGATCCCTTTGCATAGGAAGTCGGTTATACTTAAAAGTGTTTGATGTTCGCCTGTTGATGCTCTCTTTTGTTTTTCAACTCCCATTTTTATGAGAGCATCATAAAAATCTCCTTGCCTAGATAAAAGGCTTTAAAGAAAAGCGCTTATGGGAGACAACCCACCTTTTTATTTCTGTTATTTTATTTTCTTGAGTCAAGGAACATGCCTACCTCAGTAGCAATTCCTTTGTATCTTTATTTTATTGCATAGTTGTGCCAAGTTAAGTCTCTAGTAGAAAGTTGATGCTAGAATTGGATTTCTGCGCAGGAACAGTTTTTCTGATGTCCACCGTTTAATTCGTCAGAATTCACAGAAAAATCAAAATGACCTGGGATTTTTTGTGCGCGATTCTCAGATATGTATGCAACTTTCATTAGTTTTGAGTTTTATGATTTGAGCAAGTTAAGTGCCTCGAAAAAATTCGTCTTTACGGACTGTTCTGTTTTTGACAGATTCTGCCATTTATTTTGCATTGCCTCTTTTACTGTTTTTGAGTGGATCGTTTTTCTCCACAAAATACCAATGGCTGTATCTAATGTCCAGTAGCATTGGTAATGATTGTGTCCATGCAGAATATGAGAATTTTTCATTATGCACTAACCCTCTAATGAAGTTTACTTTGAGTTTGGTGTGGAGAAAGTTTTCAAGGATCAAGAGAGAGGATGATATGATGTGATCAAGAAGATGAAAGAGCCTAAGCTTGGGGATGCCCCCGTGGGTCACCCAAGCATATTTCAAGAAGACTCAAGCGTCAAAGCTTGGGGATGCCCAAGGCATCCCCTTCTTCATCAACAACTTATCAGGTTATCTCTAGTGAAACTATATTTTAATTCCGCCACATCTTATGTGCTTTACTTGGAGCGTCTGTTTGTTTTTATTTTCGCTTTTGTTATTCTTGTTCTCTGAATAAAATGGATCCTAGCATTCTTGTGTGGGAGAGAGACACGCTCCGCTTTTTCATTTGAATACTCGTATTCTTCACTTATATTTGTTGAGTATTCTTCTATAGCTATTGCAATACTTTCAGCTCTTATTTTTCATGCACCTCTTGTTCAGAGCTGTTAGTTCTCATATGTTATACTCTCTTCCTTCATTGTTAAATACTTGGAGAGTTTATGTTTTAAATAAGTTGATTGGTGTTTGGTTAAGAACAGAAAATGTTAAATGTGGTAGATGGTATAACTAAATGATACATAATCTTGTAGATCATTAAATTGTGTCACTTGAATCATTGATGTTGTTTTGAGATATTAATATGCTTAATGGTAAAACATGATGGTTTAGTAAAGTGGGATGATTAATGGTTGGTCTAGAAAACTTGAAGCTGTGCCACACTTAAATATCTAGTTGATAGCATAAGGATATATGACTTCTAATGTTAAAAACAATCGTAATGACTTTGTGTTATGCGCTACGGTCGGGGTCCCAACAGTGACTTGTTCATTTTCCACAGTCCCTCATGGAGTGATTTTCATTATGCCTTGTAAGATCATATTTCTAGTTGGAATCTTTTTGCTTGTGAGTTCTAAAGCTGCGGTTTTCATGGCACTTCCACCACCATATTTGCTAGCCTCTTTGGTACTTTGCATTGCCCTTTCTCACATTGAGAGTTGGTGCATACTTCGGGGGTACATCAAAAACTCGTGGGAGATCTTCATCATGTTCTCCTACACATAAGCCAAATATCTTCCACAAAAAATCCACCATACCTACCTACTACAGCATTTCCATAGCTGTTCCGAGATACATTGCCATGCAACTTTCATCTTACATTACATGACTTGTTGTCATTTATCATTTATGTATTGCTTTGCATGATTCTATATAGCTGATGTGTGGTTTTACCCATGTTATGCTAGATCATTGCATATCCTGCTACACTGGCAGAGGCACCGTTTTATACACCATGTTTTATCCCTTATGATATCCTTGTATCAAAAGTGTGTTGTCATATTAGAATGTTTGCCCCTAAAAGTGAAAAGAGCCATGGAGGCCATCGAAAAGAGAAACAGAAAAATACAAAAAAATGGAAAAATAGAAAAAAAGGAAAAAAAAAAGAAAGAAAGAATAAAAAGGGGGCAACATTACTACTCTTTATCCACACTTGTGCTCATGTTATAGCACCTGTAATATTCATAGTCATCATTTGTGCTCATGTTTAGCATCTTTACTCCATATGTGAGAGTTTTCATGTTCTACTTGTATAACTATGTGGGGAACTTTACATTATAGAACTTGGCTTGTATATTCCAATGATGAGCCTCCTCAAAAGTGCTCTAGGTCTTCATTAGCAAGCAAGTTAGATGCACCCCCACTAGTTCCATTGGAGAGCTTTCATACACTTATAGCTCTATGTGCATCCGTTGTGTGGCAATCACTACTCCTTGCATAGCTTCGATTATAAGACTTCCTCTTGTCTAATGATCACTTTCAGCTGCGTGAGACTTTCTTCCGTTGGCCTTCCAAACCTCCATTATTATTCTTTTAGCCACAACATCCTGGTGCCAGGAACCAACGCTGAATACTTGCTGGTATTTGAGTGAACAAATAGATAGATGATTTTCTACGTGCATATTGTTATTGCTTGACTTGATCCTTTCACAAAGTTGTCATGAGTGTTTGATTCATTAGATGATTATATTGTTGTTCTTGAAGCTTAAATCATCTTTAATATCTACTTTGCACGGTTGATTGTTCTCTAGCACTAATTCATTGAAAGTTTTACTTTGTTCTTCCTACTCCCTCCGTCCCGGTTTATAAGTCACTTACGTATCCCTAGGTCGTAAATTTGAGCAACATATTATGATATATATACTATAAATAATATATCACAAGAAAATTCGGATTTTACATTTTCTAATGATATAATTTTTATATTTAAAAATTTATATTATATTAGTTAAATTCACGACCTAGGGATACGCAAGTGACTTATAAACCGGGACGGAGGGAGTACTTGTTTACTCATTACTCATTTGATATCAATATAAACTACAGCTTTTATTCATTTGATCTCAGTTTACATGCATTACATTATTATATGATCAATATTGTGTGAAAGCATGTCACTTCAGAAATTATTCTTGTTATCGTTTTACCTACTCGAGGACGAGTAGAACTAAGCTTGGGGATGCTTTCGGATGAGCCTGACAAAATTTGTGATACGTTCGGATGAGCCTGACACAATTTTCTATAAATACTGCAGTGTCTTCCGGATTGGTCTTTATAAAAGACATAAAGTCTATCTCCGCCTCAAAGCGATAGTGGGTGCTAGGGATAGCATGAAACAGTGTGCCCTCTAAGTGCTTACTCTTCTCAGTCCTAATATTGGTGATGGCTCTAATTACCGCAATCTGGAATGCGGCCTCAATATTTTTGGCTTCACCAAAAGGCATTTTAAGACCCATCCTAAGCACCGTAGGAAGCTTAAGTGACACCCGATATTTGGCTAAGGCTGACCCTGAAGGAGATATGCCCTAGAGGCACTTAATAAAGATAGTTTATTCGTCATATCTCAATTGTTCATTATATGTTTTATACCATGCTATAACTGTATTAAGCGGAAACATTAATACACGTGTGGTAGATAAACAACCAGGTCCCTAGTAGCCTCTACGTGACTAGTTCATTGTGCAATCGATGATCGAGGTTTCCCGATCATGTGACATGGTGTCAGTTGACAATGGAGTCATATCGTTGGTTGAACGATGTGATGGACATACCCAATATTTGTAGGACGTAGTCATTACGCCTTTGACCGTGAGATCAACTCTTATTGCTATTCCTGAAAGATACTTTGATTGCATCAAACGTCATGTCTTAAAAGTATGACAATAAAGGTGTCCCTCTCGGGTATCGGAAGGGAGTATGTTGAGACGAGGGATCAAGAGCGGGATTTGCCAGTCCGCATAGCAGGATAGATACTCTAGGGCCCACTCGGTGAGATTATGTCAAATAAGCTTGCAAGCGTGTGACTAGGTCACCAGGACATAATATCATGGACGAGTAGAAGATAGTGTTGTCGGTAACGAGATCAAGCTAGGTATGGAGATATCTATGAACGAGTCCCTATACCAAGAAATGTGAGTAACTGTTGTAGGATCTCAGCCCAATTCCCTTTGAACAATCCTTTTCCTAGCTCCGTATCTCTCACTCGGATGGACCGCTTTGGAATCCTTTTCTCCATCCTAGCTGTTAACCAAGAAAACGTATTAGTACCATCTAAAAAGAATTAATTGCATGACAATGCTATTCTCAGGTGAATATCAATCATAACAATGTAAAACTTTTATATATTCCTATACTTCGCATACCTACAGGCTTTCCCTTTAATAGGTTTCCAACCTAAGGTCTAGCAATTGCTCTGATACCATCTGTAGTGACCCCGCACACCACTTCATATTGTAGTTTACAACTCTTGACATAACACCCACGGAAGGATTGATCCGTAAATATTACATCACACAGAGTAGTACAATAGAAACATTGCGGGTCCACTTTATTCCACACTGCCGAATATTACAAGCCAGAAATGCATAAAAGATTAAACGTCTTCCTCCTGTAAAGGTGGAATTTCAACTATTGGCCAGGTGACAGATGTCAACCTACGGCTTATTGAGAAAAGCAAACTAAGAACCATGGGCTCAGCCCTAAGTAGTACTAGTCTAGTATTGCTCGGCCCGGCTCGTAACTAAGCTTTAAGTCTGGGGCTCCTCCTCCTCATCGTCGCTGGCTCCATAGGCGATCAGGTAGTCCACACCTTCCACTGCTCCGGATAGGTCCGGCCCTTCATAGTCCACCTCGCTAGTATGGTACAGTCCCTAGCCCACCTCCAAATCCCCCTCACATTCTAAGAAAGGGATCAAAAGAGGAAACGAATGAGTAACAGCGTTACTCAGCAAGTTTAGCATTATGCTTAGATAAGTGGTATGCACTATCTACCATCTTGACCAAAAAGTCAAAATGTATATGCAGGTTTTTGAAATCATTTCTTGAAATGTCCAATTTTAATTTAGAAAGCTAAGCTCCCAGTCTCCACGGGTTGATAGTCATCAATTGGGATGCCTTTCCCGCTGCGGTCTGTGGTTCCCTCCTGGAACAAGGATGTGACGGTCATAGTTTCTCCTTTTATGAATCTATAGAGCTGCATCGCTTTACCCAACAGCAGCCTGGCCCTTAAATGCTCTCTTTGCACACCATTGATACGTCTCAAACGTATATATAATCTCTTATGTTCCATGCTTATATTATACCAATTACCTACATGTTTTATATACATTTTATATAGTTTTATGCATTTTCTAGGACTAACCTATTAACAAGATGGCACAGTGCCTGTTCCCTGTTTTCTGCTGTTTTTGGTTTCAGAAATCCACTTAAGGAAATATTCTCGGAATTGGACAATTTTTATACCGAAGACCTTATTTTTTCCGACACGTTCCAAAAGTCCGAGGGAGAAACAAAGACGGGCACCGAGGCGCCGCCATCAGGTGGTGGCGCGGCTCCCTTCCTGGCCGCGCCAGCACCTGAGGGTGGGCCCTCGGGGCTCCACCGCCTTCGCCCTTTCGCCCATATAAACCCCCGGACGTGAAAACCCTAAAATAATAGGCGTTTTTCGGAGAAGAGTTCCGCTGCGCCGCCGCCATCGAAGACAAGTTTCGGGGGACAGAAGTCTCTGTTCCGGCACCCTGCCGGGAAGGGGAATTGCCCCCGGAGCCATCTCCATCAACTCCACCACCATCTCCATCGCCGTTGCTGACTCCTACGATGAGGAGTGAGTGTTTCTCCCTCGGGGCTGCGGGCTTTACCGGTAGCTATGTGGTTTATCTCTCTCTCCCATGGTGTGATCTTTATGTGATCATGAGCTTTGTAATCTAGTTGAATATGTGATGCTACTCTTTATCTATTATGCACTCTAGAGGTTACTTTAATATGAACTCCGGGGTTATTCATGGTTGTAAAGGTGACAGTATGTGCACCGTGTGTGATTCCTTTATGACGTTGTGGTGTTAGTTTACTCTGACTTTGAGGGTGCTCTTGTAGCCCTACACAGTGAATGGTGTTTATCATCCAACAAGAGAGTGTTTGAGAGTAGTATTTATTATTCAGCTTTGATGTCATTGTTGAGAATGTCCACTAGTGAAAGTACGATCCCTATGCCTTGTTTCCAAGCATTAAAACACCGTTTACAACAAGTTCTGCTGCATGTTTGCTTGCTGCCATTTTTATTTCAGATTGCAATTACTACTTATAATCATCCATATTACTTGTATTTCACTGTCTCTTCGCCGAACTAGTGCACCTATACATCTGACAAGTGTATTGGGTGTGTTGGGGACACAAGAGACTTCTTGTATCTTAATTGCAGGGTTGCTTGAGAGGGATATCTTTGACCTCTACCTCCCTGAGTTCGATATACCTTGGGTGATTCACTTAAGGGAAACTTGCTGCTGTTCTACAAACCTCTGCTCTTGGAGGCCCAACACTGTCTACGAGAATAGAAGCGTGCGTAGACATCAACCATCTGTGCTATAGCCAGGACTCAGGGCACCTAGCCATGTGAAGTCCTTCCCCGTCACAATGCATATCCGCCCCTTATGGCCCAGCTGGTACTAAGACCAAGCTCACCACCACTCCCGAGCTACTATTCCAATTCACCCCGTCGGGTGGGAACGTATGCGGTTCCACGCTGTTGACCGCCGCAACGGACGCAACCCGAAGATAGCCTGCCGAGGATATACATCCGAAGGAAAGAACCTCTAGCTAGCCCATCCATAGTGAATCTGTTGGCCGATACTTCAACACGGCGCTCAGATCATTGGAACTTGGCTGATTAATTCCTACGTATATACTTTCCGTACGATGGAACCTCCACCATGATATCCGTACCATCCATGGTTCCATCGCCCGCCAAACAATATATTTAGCACTTCACATCATTCAAAAATAATTTTTCTTTTTGAAATGCAATGGGTATTATTTTGCACATACTTGTAGTAAAATAAACAATCAGGACATGCAAGTATGAAACTTGCCTTGAGACTGACAAGTAGTGCAGTCTAAAGCTTCCTGGTGCTCTGGCGAGGTGCAAGTGTTCCTCTACTACTACTGGCCCCCTCCAGAGGTTGCACGGGCACTGCCTCGTCGCCTCGGAGCTACGGCCGTGGTCGTTTGGTAAGTTCTCTCTCTGGCTCCTCTTTCTACTCCTCCTGGTTCTTGTTCCCGGTTGTGAGCATTTAGGGTGTTCCCCAATTTCTAGGGTTTCCCCGGCTGCTACTAGGTTCCTATTTGCTACTGCACATCACTTTGGATATGGCAGTACTCTTACTGCTATCCAAATGCATAATATGAGTGCGTGATGCAATCCTATGTGCTCTGATGCGATGCTATTACTATAATGCCATGCTAACTGCTCTTGTTGCTTCTGTAATTGTTCTATGTGCTTTGCTAGAGTATGCTTATTCTTAGCCTCTGCTTACTGAAGCATATTGCTTCGTAATGCAGTGTATAAGCTGTATAATGGCTCTCCTGGACATGCCAGTGTGGCAATTATCCATTTTAATGCCTTTCCTTCTCTGATAAAATGCTAGGGATGCTCTAGCATCAGTGGTTGATGCTATGGTGTGTTTAATACACACCAGTTGCATTCCCAGACCTACCTTAACATACTTACTTCCTCCTCTTGCTCTTGCTACTTCAGTAGCAGTTGAGCAATTGTTGCTTAGCAACAATCTCTCCTTCTCTTCTGGCTGGCTCCCCTCTCAGCTTGGATTAAATCCAGCTGTGATGATAAGTAACTACGGAGCTATGCTCATTTAGAGCATCAAGCAATGATGTGTGATACTCACATGACTTAACATATAACTTTAATGATGATGCCTCCAACTTTGGAGTTACACATTAACTTTATGTGTGAATTAGTTGTGTATTCTTTCTGCTTTCTTGTGCTTCTTCTACACATAGGTGCTTTGTGTACACCTAATGCATGCACAAGTTAGTCCAGATACATCTCTGGTTCACTTGTGTGTGAGAGAAATAAAGGAACAGATACTGCACTTCCCTCTCTCTCTCTTTTTCACAAGCAATATTTATTGCTTAGTTGGTTCTGTGAATACAGAATCAACTCTCTCTCACCCTCTCTTCAATACACAGCTAAGATTGCTAAGCATAACACTGCCATGTTGCAGTGATGCTTGCACACATAAAGGATCAACCTTCTGTTGTAGTGTAGTTGTACACAGCTTTATGGTTGGTTCTTGCTCTAGGGGTTGTGCCTGCAGCTCCTAGCTGCTTCAAATTTCCTAGAGTGTATGTTCTAGCTGAAAAGGCTTGTGACTGTGTTGCTTAGGTTCCAGACATGGTCTGGTGCTGTTCATGGTTCAGAAACAGGTAGATGGTTTCTCCAGTGGCTTGTGTGGGCTAACTCACACGGCTGGTGGTCTATTTATCAGGTTTGGGTGTTCCTCGAGTTGTTGACACCAGGATAACTGGTTCCTGGTGACTGAGCTGCTGCGAGGTGGCCCTGTTCTATCTTGAGCTGATATTATTGACTATTCTGGCACTGAATTTCAACCTGGGGATAAGTTAGCACAAACCCTTGCGCTGTTCATCACCCCTTGGTGATAGGCATTGAGTCACTGTCCTATCCTCTATGAGATATTTATGTGATAAAGCTTGGCTGTGAAGGTATGGTAAAAAAATATGTCGGTTTGGCTTGATTAAGTCGGTTGGGATGTGATTTGCTTATTTGGTTGCTTACTTAAGCTAATTGTGAGCTGAGCAATGTGCTTTGGATCCATTCATCTAATCAATAGATAAATGTGATACCAATAAGTTTCCTAGGTTTCCTCTTTATAATTCCCTGGCATGAGTTTTTATTTGGAATGAAGTTGCCTAAGTTAAACTTTGATGATCAGATGCTATTGTCTCCAGTTCTGGTTCCATTCGAATATTAAGTGCTAGACAATGCACTAGATGCCTTTGCCCCACTGTTGCCTTACTTAATTGAGCACTGATCTGTCCCTGCTGCCTTCTAAGCATTCCAAATGATTTGTTGCCACTTTTACTTAGCAGTTCTTAATACTGCTCAAGTGATGCCAGGGTTTTATTAATTAACAGTCAACACCAAATGGTGTTGACAACATTTTAATCTTAACCAATATTTTCTTTTGTCTTTGCTGTTTGTTTTGCAGATACAAGATTCATTGGACTCAAGACTCAAGCTTGTAGGGTTTTTTGGTTTTTAGATTATTTTTGTAATCTGCCATGTAAAGGCATTTGTAAGTTGTAATAAATATCTAGTGTTGTCTTTATGATTTGTATTTTTTTTCAAAAGTAATGTAAAGAGATTAAGTTTACCTTTTAAATTACTTTGTACTTTGGTGATATCAAAATGTGAAATAGATAGTATTTCTTTTTATTATATTTGTGAGTTGTGGAATTTAAAAATATGTGTAAATAATTTTTATGAGTGTTGTGATTGGATTTAAATGGGTGTTCCAATAAGATGCATTTAGTTGATGATTTGGAGATGTTCATGTTACACCCTTGGAATAATTGAAGGTTTAAGTGTGCTTTGAATTTAAATCTATTTTAATTCCTTCAAATTGAATTGTAGATAAGATAAGAGTCGAAATGATTTCACCTAACTATCTCAAGACTCCTTTTTAGAGTTCGAGTGATTCAGTTTTGAATCCCCCTCTCTCGCACTCAAGGGTTTAGGTGCATCGACAACACACGACTACTTGTAAGAGATCATACCAGGGATCTTCAACGTTTGTCGGGTATCGACTCCTTACCCCTTTTGCACAAAAGCGTGAAGATTTATTCGGATTTTTCAAGCATGCATGAATGCAAAGATGCACAATTCTAACTTCTACCCTTCCGGCTCTTATAACTACGGTGTATTACAATTACGCACTTTACTTAATGCAATAATCTGTTGCTTGCAACTTAATACTGAATGGGTGCGGACGCTAACCGGAAGGTGGATTGTTAGTCATAGATGCGGTTGGAACGGTCTATGAATCATGTTGTAATGCCCAAATGAATCTCATACTAGACACCATGACAAGTATATGCATCATTATGCAGTTCTTTATTTTGTCAATTGCCCAGGCGTAATTTGTTTACCCGCATGTTAGTTATTATTTATTATGGAGAGACACCACTGGTGAACTGTGGACCCCGGTCTATTCTTTTACATCGATAATACAATCTACTGCAAACACTGTTCTCTTTCATTCTCTGCAAACAAACATCATTTTCCACACTATACGTCTAATCCTTTGTTACAGCTTGCCGGTGAGATTGACAACCTCACTGTTAAGTTGGGGCAAAGTATCTTGGTTGTGTTGTGTAGGTTCCAAGTCAACTGTCAGGACATCCCTGCAACAGAGATTTTCTGGCACCGTTGACACCTTCAGAAGCGTCTTCATCTCCTACTGGTTCGATAACCTTGGTTTCCTACTGAGGGAAACTTGCTGCTGCACTCATCACACCTTCCTCTTGGGGTTTCCCAACTCCTGAGAAGAAGATCACCTCCCTCATCAACTCAGCACCATCAATAGCCTAAGCATTTGGTCAGATAACGAGAATATTTACATCATATGAAGCAAATGTGTTCGTTAAAGTTTCTTTTATCGCACTCAGTTGTTAACTGAATTGCTTGAGGACAAGCAATAAGCTAAGCTTGGGGGGAGTTGATACGTCCAAAACGTATCTACTTTCCCGAACACTTTTGCTATTGTTTTACCTCTAATTTGTGTGTTTTGAATGCAACTAACACGGACTAACGCTGTTTTCAGCAGAATTGCCCTGGTGTCTTGTTTTTGTGCAGAAATTCAACTTTCGGGAAAAACACCAGAAAAGATCGCAAAGTCCCTATTTTTCCAGAAGAACCATGGAGCCAGAAGACGAGACGGAGGCGGACCACGAGGCGCCCACACCACGTGGTGGCGCGGTGGGCCGTTGGCCGCGCCACCGCATGGTGTGGCCGACTCGGCCACGCCCTCGCGTCCCCCTTTCGCCTACTTAATGCCTCTCACCTAAAAACGTCGGGGGGGGGGGGGGGGGGGGGGGGTTCATCATATTCCAGAGAAACGCACCAGAGCGACGCCGCCTCCTCGAAACTCAATTCGGGGACAAGAAGTTCATGTTCTGGCACTCCGCCGGGACGGGATTCGAAGGAGATCATCTCCATCGTCATCGCCACCACCTCTCCATCAACCATCCATGTTTCCCCCATCCATGTGTGAGTAATTCCCCGCTGTAGGCTTGAGGGGATGGTAGGGATTGGATGAGATCATTCATGTAATAGCTATAAGATCATTAGGGCATGGTGCCTAGTATCTGTTGTGCAGAAATTCGACTTTCGGGAAAAACACCAGAAAATATCGTGAAGCCCCTATTTTTTCAGAAGAACCACGGAGCCAGAAGATGAGACGGAGGCGGGCTACGAGGCGCCCACACCACGTGGTGGCGCGGTGGGCCCCTGGCCGCGCCACCGTATGGTGTGGCCGACTCGGCCACGCCCTCGCGTCCCCCTCTCGCCTACTTAGTGCCTCTGACCTAAAAACTTCGGGGGGGGGGGGGTTCGACGTTTTTCCAAAAAGACTTCCAGAGCGCCGCCGCCATCGCGAACCCTATTTCGGGGATCAGAAACTCCGTTCTGGCACTCTGTCGGGACGGGGAATTGGAGGAGATCGTCGCCATCGTCATCGCCAACGCCTCTAAATCAACAATCCATGTTCCCCCATCCATGTGTGAGTAATTCCCCGCTGTAGGCCGAAGGGGATGGTAGGGATTGGATGAGATCATTCATGTAATTGTTGTAAGATCATTAGGGCATGGTGCCTAGTATCCGTTGTTAGTACTTTACGTCATTGTTGCAACTTGTTATGCTTAATGCTTGTCACTAGGGCCTGAGTGTCATGATTTCAGACCTGAACATGTTATTGAATTATGAGGATAATCATTGTTTTATATCATATCTACAAGTTGTATGCACATATTATTGTCCGGAACCCGAGGCCCCAAAGTGACAATAATTGGGACAACCGGAGGGGGTGGCTGTGATGTGAGGATCACATGTATTCACGGAGTGTTAATGCTTTGCTCAGGTACTTTATTAAAAGGAGTACCTTAATTACCAGTAGTTTCCCTTGAGGCCCCACTGCAAATGGGCTGGTAGGACAAAAGATGTTGTGCAAGTTTCTCATCGCTAGCACGCACGACTAAATAGGAACACATGCCTATGGTTACTTAGTACTTGGATGCTTTATCTTATTTATCTACAATGCCTATGTCTTGATTATTATATGAATTATCTTATCCATGCAACGCCCATTCATCTGTCCCTGTGCCTATAGTATTTTAATCATGTTGTCTACTACAATCACTACTCCTGTCTTTATTTCACTGCTGCTATTATTTCACTACTGTCACTGCTATAAAACTGTTGCTACTAATAATCTGTGCCGAGCAAGTCTATTCACAGGTGCAGCTGAACTGACAATTCATCTGTTAAGGCTTACAAATATTCTCTGGCTCACCTTGTGTCGAATCAATAAATTTGGGTTTTACTTCCCTCGAAGACTGTTGCGATCCCCTATACTTGTGGGTCATCAAGGTGGAGTATGGGGGTCGCCGGAGATGGTGGTGGAGGAGGAGGTCGCCGTAGGTGGAGGAGGAGGAGGTCGCGAAAGGTGGTGGTGGAGGAGGTCGCCGGAGGAGGTGGTGGTGGTAGAGGAGGTCGCCGTCACCGGAGGTGGTGGAGGAGGAGGAAGAGGTGGAGGAGGAGGAGGTCGCCGGAGGGGGTGGTGGTGGTGGAGGAGGAGGTCGCCGGAGGTGGTGGTGGAGGAGGTCGCCAGAGGTGGTGGTGGTGGAGGAGGAGGTCGCCGTCGCCGGAGGTGGTGGAGGATGTCGAGAAGGAGGAGGAGGCAGGAGAAGGGGAGAGGAGGAGAAGGGGAGAGGAGGAGAAGGGGAGAGAAAGAGAAGGGGAGAGGAGGAGAAGGGAGAGGAGAAGTGGAGAAGAAGGGGAGAGGAGATGTGGAGGAGAAGGATGAGGAGCAAATGAGAGGAGAGAAGGAGGAAAGAGAGGGATAAGAGGCGCCAGCCGGATTCAAATGTCCTGCCCAACAATTCTGTGGTGCAACCCCTCCCGGTGCGCCACAGATTTTTTTTTCAATTTTTCGATTTTGCTGAAAAAACCATCTTTTGTAAATATTTTTTTCCTTCTGGAATTTAGAGGATCTGAGAAAACTTCACTGGGCAAGCTCTGGTGAAATCACCCTCCAATTTTGCTCTAGTTTTTTATAAGGGATTGAACACATTTTTTCGACGTCGTATGCAAAAATTATGGCCGTTCAAAGTTTTTTAAAAAGATTTTGTTGCAAGAAAAGTCAAAATTCATATTTCAAATTTTCTATACCAACTAGACACTAAAACCTAACTATATCTCAAAGTATTTTATTTATTGAACATTTTATCATTTTTTTTTGCAAAACTAAAAGGCGATCCACGCAGGGGGTGGGATCTGAAAGAAGATACTTCTGTGGCGCATGTGACCTGATGCGCCACCACAAGTTACAATTCTGTGGCGCACACACCCCCCCATGCGCCACAGAATAAGCCCAGAAGGTTGTGACCCAATTATTGGTGCCTGTCCCACAATATTTCTGTGGCGCATGTGGCTGCATGCGCCACAGAAGTTTTACTTTTTGTGGCGCATGAGGTTTCCGTGCGCCACAAAATTTTCAAATTCTGTGGCGCATGCAAAACAATGCGGCACAGAAATATTTTCTGTGACGCATGCCTATTTGGTGCGTCACAAAAAGGATCCACTTATAAGCGTTTTCCTACTAGTGGAAACAGAGTGTTGAATTATGATAATCACGTATATCCCAAAATAATAAAAAGTCCAAAGTCGTAGGTGCGCCTGTAATTATCCTCACTATATTCTTTTGTATATGCTATTATATATGCAGGTGGATGATTACCGAGTGCAAAAGGAAAAGAATCTTTGACGTTGGGTTCATTGACCCATTCATCGTTAACTGCAAAAACTTAGCGCGGTAGCCCATGGACTGCGAGGAGGCATTGTTGAGGTCTTTGTTGAATCAAACTCAGGCGTCAGATATACTTCTTCCTTACAACTTCAAGTGAGTGTGACTGTCTTGAACACATTTCTATATTCATAATTACTAGATGTGAAGTTTAATTGATGAGTTATATGCATGCCTCACTATATAAACGTGTGCAGCTACCATTGGATTCTACTAGACATTTGTATTGACAAGGGAGTAGTTGAAGTCCAAGACTCATCAAGCAAACCAGAATCAGACTATCAGGACTTGATTGACATGCTTTAGAGGTAATTTCAGTCATTACTGCACTATATCGATCTTTTTAATCCATTTCATGATATCAAGTAATCAATAACTCATTTGTTCATTTGCTTTTGCGAGTAGGGTTTGGGCAATATTCATCAAGAGAGAGATGGGTGAATGGAAACCACAGCTGACTATTAAACATATCCCGGTAAGTGTAGTACTATTAAACATAGTCTATTTAATTCATCATTATTTTGGATTATTATTTAATTAATTTATATTCTCGTAAAGACCTTGAAGCAGCCCTCGGGAAATGAATTATGTGGATTCTACTTCTGCGAGTTCATGAGGAACTTGAGCATTGATCAGGCGTCATGTGAAAAAAGAATGGATGTGAGTATGACTGTCTTGCACTATTTCAATCTGATGATGATTTCATATATATACACACAACTAATATATTCATATTGATCTCCTTTAAATCTTAACGACAAGCGGCACGCCATCCTACCACATCAGCGCGTAGAAGCAATTCAAGAGAAGTTGGCGGGATTTATTCGTGAGGAGGTCTTTAATCCAAAGGGAAAATACCATTCTGAAGCATTTAGTTATAATTAGTGAAAGAAACTAACGACGTAATGGGGAGGATGTATGTAATGCGATCTCCATATACCGGATTGTATATATATATATGTATGTAATATGTATACCTCAATTATATTATATATGCATCAACGTGTACCGTATGTATTAGCATAGAATACGTACACGAAAAGTATATTATGTATGCATCAACGTGTATCGTATATATATGAAAAACAGTGGATGAAAAAGAAAACAGAAAAAACAGAAAAAAAAATTGCAAAACCATAGTACCGGTTGGTGTTACCGACCGGTACTAAACGTTTCCTTACGAAAACCAGCCCCGCGCCCCACGTGGAGGCCTTTTAGTACCGGTCTATAAACAATCGGTACTAATATTGGGGGGTTTTAGTCCCAGTTGCGCAGTACCGGTTGCATAATCGGTACTAAAAGCCCTCCTCGGCCGGTACTATATGCATGTTTCCCACTAGTGTGAAATATTAGTCTTTTTCAGCCTAGCGGAGGCCTATATTGTCCAGTGAATTCCAGATCCGAATATTTTTTTGGTTAGAGTCAGGCTGGGCATATTTCCCGATCCAGAACCCCAAAACCCAAATTCTCGATCCGGATATTTTTTTGGAAATCTGTTTTGAAATTCTGAATTTTTTACGGTAGTTCGGAAACATAGTGTTGAATTTAGAAAATCACGTATATCCCGAAATAATAAAAAGTCCAAAGGTCGTAGGTGAAATGTTAGTCTTTTTCAGTCTAGCAGAAGCCTATATACACTATGTCCGGTGAATTCGTGACTAAACCCGGTTTTTTTCTCCTAGTGGCCCAGCAAGTCAGAAACAACCCTAATCCCTCGTGCACACCCCATCCCACTTATCCAACAAGCCGAAGGCCATGTACACTGAGGTCTGACCTTGGGAAATCCGGATTTCCGATTTCGATCCTGAATTTCCCAAATCACATATTGTCGTGATTCAAAAAATTTAGTGTAAAATTGAGAATCAATTTGTAAATCCAGAACTTTTTTCTCCGAATTTTTTAATCCAGAACTTTTTTCTCCGAATTTTTTGTCCCAATTTTTTTTTTTTTTGAACAATTGTCCCAAAATTTCAGGTAATACCGAACGGCAACACTGGTATCAGCGACCGAGCGTAGTGTATCTAAATGCCAAGTAAAGATATCGTGGATTGATTGATTTGTCCTTTGAGCCAGAACTAATTGATTTGTTAGCTCAACGGCCTCAACGGTTCCGTTGGTCCGTACGTCCTCGTTCCCTTTGGATGCTAATGGGGCCATGTAGGTTATGGCAGTGTCGATGATCAACTTAATTATGATATTGTACCTTTGGTCTTTTCGATGAGTTTGGTTAGCATTCGGTGGAAACTAAAGAATGGAGAGAACGACGTGCGTATGCGGTTGCGTTTGTGGAGTTGGAGCAAAGCATAAGACCAGACGCACTGTCGTAGAGAAGAGATTCAAAGTGTGCAACGAACAAGTTCGATCAATACACCGTAGATCATCGATATGTAGGACTGGTCAATACAAGCGAATCAACTTGATTCGCTTCAAAGCTGATGGCTGGCCCACGGTAAGCATCGAAAAGAGAGAGTGAGAGATAGCGTGAAAAGACTAACTAGTGGAAAAATGACCTCCAGTACCGGTCGGGGAGGGGCATCAGTACCGATTGTGCAACCGGTACTGACCAAGCGGGATTACAGGCCCCCAGCATTAGTACCGGTCGTGTTGCGATAAAAGAACTCCACGTGTGGCGCGGGGATGGCTTTCCTCTGGAAACTTTTAGTACCGGTCGGTAACACCGACAGGTACTAAAGTTCTGAGTTTTTTTTTCGTTTCCTGTTTTTTCTATTTTATTTTCTGTTTTCTGTTTTCTTTTTTTTTTGCAATTTAGGGTACAGCAATTTTATTTTATGTTTTCTGTTTTCTTTTCTTTACTGCAATTTACGGTATACAGTACACATTGATGGATACGTAATATACTTTTCATATATGTATTCTACGCTATTACATACGGTACACATTGATATATAATACAATTTAGATATAGCACATATTCATACTATACTACGCTATTACATACATATATATACAATCCGGTATATAGAGATCGCAATAATGTCATACATCATTCTCGTTACATCAAGTTGGTCATGTGGCATAGCTATATTTTGGATTATGGTATTCTCCCTTTGGATGCATGACCTACTTAAGAATAAATCCTACAATCTCCTCTTGAATTGCTTCTACGCGCTGATTTGGTAGGATGGCGCCCCGCTTGTCATTAAGCTTTAAAAGAGATCAATATGAATATATTAGTTGTGTATATATATATATATATATATATATATATATATATATATATATATATCAAATATATATATATATATATATATATCAAATCAAAATAAGATTGAAATATAGTGCAATACAGTCACACTCACATCCATTCTTTTATCACGCGACGCCTGCTCAACGCTCAAGTTCCTCATGAACTCGCAGACGTAGAATCCACATAATTCATTTCCCGGGGTTGCTTAAAGGTCTTTACGAGAATATAAATTAATTAAATAATAATCCAAAATAATGATGAGTTAAAGAGACTATGTTTAATAGTAGTACACTTACATCAATATGTTTAATAGTCAGCTCTGGTTTCCATTGACTCATCTCTCTCTTGATGAATATTTTTCAAACCCTACTCGCAAAAGCAAATGAATAAATGAGTTATGATTACTTGATATCATGAAATGGATTAATGGTTGAAATTGCCTCTGAAGCATGTCAATAAGTCCTGGTAGTATGATTCTGATTTGCGCAATGAGTCAAAAATTTCAACTACTCCCTTGTCAATGATAATGTCCAGTAGAATCTAATGGTAGCTGCACACGTTTATATATTGAGGCATGCATATAACTTATCAATTAAACTTAACATCTAATAATTAGCAATATAGAAATGTGTTCAAGCCAGTCACACTTACTTGAAGTTGTAAGGAAGAGGTATATCTGCCGCCTGTGTTTGCCTCAATAGCGACCTCAACAATGCCTCCTCGCAGTCCTCGGGCTTCCGCTCTAAGTTTTTGCAGTTAACGATAGATGGGTCAATGAACCCAACTTCCCAGAGTCTTTTCCTTTTGCACTCGATAAGCATCCACCTGCATATATAATAGCATACGAAAGAATATAGTGAGGATAATTACAGGCTCAATTAGTGAGGATAATTACATGCTCAGCTAGACACTTAGAAAAAATCACTTACAGAACATAGCAACTCATGATAGTTGCGTTGAGAGCACGCCGGTTGTATAACTGCCATAATTCTTCAAATTCGACACATATCTCGTGGTCGACGAAGAATTGGTCTTCTCGGTATGTCACGTAAAACACGAGTTGCTTGTCCTTTGCAACCTTCATGTACCAGTTATGCAATCTCCGCATTTGAAAAGCTAGACGCACCATCTCATCAGGAGGGAGAAGATCTTTCCCGTAGACAAACTTCCGTGCTATCTCAGTCGACTTGGGGAAAAATGCGTCAAATGCATCATCGTCCATGTAGTCTGAAGCAGGAATATTTGTCCCAACGTTGGGACGCTTGTCTGTCTGAACCTTCAGCGGGGCGACCGACTGTACTTTCTGTTCTCCGAGCTGGGGAACCTGTTTCCCCTTCTTCTTCTTCTGTGCAGCGAGCCTTTTCTTTTTATTCTCCTCTTGCGTGTCAAAACTCTTCGAGATAGAGCGTTCATAGTTATCAGGCAAAGTTCTACGGTCAGGATCACAGACGATGTCTAAAAAGTGTTTAACACCCTTAGGGTTTAGTACCTGTTTTGGCTCGGGCACTTTCTACGCAAAGTGTGCGTCATTGTGAGCTTTGACCAAGGGAGCATTCTCCTCAACGGTCCGGTGGTAAGTTAACACCGGAAGATCCTTCAACGAAGGCCCGTAATTGTAGGTGTCCTTTGGAGCACCAATCGACGCACCGTCAAGCATCTTCTGCCTCATTGAGAAGGTCCTATTGCCGGTAGGCGGACTCTTTGCAAGCTCCGGGGTGGACTCCCGCTTGAGTGGACTCTTTGCACGCTCCGGGGTGGACTCCCGCAGGGATGGACTCGCGCACCGAGGAGGTGGAGTCACGCTGGGTTCCCTCTCGATGTCCATATTTTCAATGTGGGGTGGACTTGGAGGTTGATTGCTACTCGGAGGGGTTGGTGGCCTACGCGTCGATTCTCATGGAAACACGATGTGTTCCTTTCTCCATAGAATGACTCCACGCAACACTTCTCCCAGTGTCATCTCCCCTTCAGCTCCAGCAAAGTCAAGCTCTAGGTCCTCAAATCCCTTCATAATTTCATCCACCCCGACTCGAGCGTAGCCAGATAGAATCGGACCGCCATGGTGGGTTGCTCCGGGCATATTCTCAAAAGCAAACCCGACCGCCACCTTCATGGATAGGTTCTTCATCTTGATGTGCAGCTCACAGTTTGTTTTCCCCCGAATCTGATCCACGGGGTATGTTGCATCGTCATCAGCCTGGACATTTTGCGTGGAAGCCACGCTGCTTCTCCGCTGAGATGCCATATCCAGTTGGTCCTCCTGCGGCTCAGATGACCTTTCCTGCCTCATTGCATTGTGCTGCTGCTGCAGGTCTACTATCATGTTTTCCAACCGCTGATACTTCTCTACCTCCTGTTTCTTCTTCCTGTCGCGGCTCCTGTAAGTGTCCTTATGATCGGCGAACCCAACCGCCCAAGGGTAGACGCCAACGCCTCGTACTCGTCCGGTGTGTTCGGGATTTCCGAGGGCGAGTGACAGCTCGTCGTTCTCTCTATCGGGCACGAACCTTCCCTCCTGAGCGGCAACTACTGCACTACCAATATCTTTGACTACCTGCAGAAGTTTTTCTCTTTCGGTCTGTCCCTTGGGGCCTGGTTTAACTTTTTCCTTCAGCACAAGACTCCCTGTCTTTGAGTTGGGCTCCATCCCGACGCCGTACAACAAATTCTTCACCCTTGGGGGATAACTCGATGTACTTGGAATGACCCCGGCATCAATTAACTTGGCGTCTCTTTCTTCCCAGATAGGAATGGCGGTCTTGTAGCCACCTGGCCCCAAACGCTGGTGATATTGCTTTATGTCGGCATTTAGCCCATTTTTCTTCGACAGTTCAAGAGCTGCTTCTGATTCCTTGTAGGTCTTAAAATCTTCCCACTGATCTCTTATCTTCGCATACTGTACGTCTTCAAAATTGGGAGTTTTGTTTATCTTGATGAATTGGTGGTATAACCTTTTCTTGTAGTTCATGAATTGTTGGGACATTTTCTTAAGAGTCCACTTGAAGACTTTCTTTTGCTCGGCAGCTGGGAGGCCTGTCGGTAGGACGAAGTTCTGGAAAATGGACTTCAGAAGTTCCTTCTAGCAAATATCTGACACAAAACTAACTACTCCACCTTCACCCTTCGGCTTGTGCCAGTCTCGGATGGTGATCGGAATGTTGTCCCGAACAACAACTCCGCACTGACTCACAAATTTACGGGCATGCTCGACGGGAAGTATCGGTTCGCCAATTTCAGAGATTGCTTCGATATCGAACCTTTCATCTTTCAACTTTTTGGCCGGGCCTCGTTTTCTTTTACCAGCTGATTTACCAAATATGCTCGATCCCGATCCGGAGGGCTAAAAGAAGAAATATTTGGTTAATATATGTATATGTATACATATCAAATCATTTATCACCAGAGGCTATGTATACCTCGTCGGTATTCTTCGTTACATTCTCATCGGCATTATTGTTCGATCCGGAGGGAGGAGCTCCTAAGTTATAAATATCTTCGTCCTCCATTCCATCACCGGAAAGGTTAAGAAATTGCGAGCCATCATCTTCACCATCGTTGTGATCGGGCTCATCTTCACCATCGTTGTGATATGGCTCAGCTATGATGTCGAACAATTCCTCTTCACGTGCTCTGTCGTCCATAGCTTAACTAATACCAAAAAAAGATAGAACAATTTAGTGCCAAATCGGGCGGCAACATTGTAAATAAATAACATGTGCACGGTAGAGGCTCACCGCGGGGGAGGGCACGAGGGGATGCGCGGGAACGACAGTGAGACGCGCGAAAGACGGCGAGATTCCTAAATGATGTCAAGTTATAACGGTGAGGCGAGGGATCGATGAAATCAAGTACTTTGCATTGAGTAAATTGTGGTTGCATTCCCCGCGCGTTGCCGCGGGAATTGTGGTTGCATTGCGTTCGCTTGCATTCACATAGATGCTAACAGTAGCATTTCCCACGCGTTGCTGCGGGAATCGTGGTTGCGCGCGTTGTTGCGAGAATATCATTCACACAGATGAATAAAAAACAAATCACCGTCACATTTACTCATTACACAACTATACATTATCACATTTTGTTACAATATATATAGTAGATGAAAATTCTAACAATAAAATTCACAAAATTTCACACTTGAATTTTGCTAACACAGATACAAAGTTTATTTGAATTTTGCTAACATAGATACACTAAAACTTCACTTAACATTTACAAACTTTACAAGCTGTCGCAAAGTAGCAATTTCTGGAAATTCTTCTAAAATCACAAACTTTCACAAAGTAGCAATTCTTCTAAATGTACAAACTTTCACAAAGTTGTAAATTCACAAAGTTCTAAAAACTCCTAAGTTTATTTTTTGTGGAAAATATTCACGGTGAGCTCTCCTCCCTCCTCTGTTAAAAAGAAATGCTGACGTCGTCATGACATCAGCATGACAAATCCACAAGCACTCCGACGGCGGCGGCAGCAAGAAACCCGACGGCGGCGCCAGCAAGTAGCGATGTCGACATCAATGCCGTACGAGGCGGCGGCGATTTCTACCGACGGCACCTCCATCTCGGCCTCCGCGCAGCGCCTCCGCCTCCGCCTCCGCGCTCTGCCTCGGCCTCCGCCTCCGTGCTCCGCCTCGGCCTCAGCCACCGCGCTCCGCCTCCCCTCGGTGGCGATTTCTACCGGCGGCGACGGCGCCGTTCAATCTACCTAGGTAGGGTTTTGGTCGGCAGCGAGAGAGAACGAGTGACGAGAGCTCACCGTGGGGGAGCGCCGGAGTCGGGGAGCGCGCGGCCGGAGTCGAGGACGTCGTCGGGCAGCACTTCGTCTCCGTCGGGCAGCACCTCTCCGTCGATGGCGTCGAGGTCCTTCGGGCTTCTCTGCGTCTGTGTCTGTGTGAGGGAGATGAGAACTGCCCGATCGGGCGAGGAGGCATTTAAAGCACCCACCTTTAGTACCGGTCCGTGCCCTCGATCGGTACTAAAGGTCCTTCAGTACCGGCTGGTGATTGCAGCCCGTACTAAAGGTTTGTCGATTCGGCGTCCAGAAAACTGGTGCGAAACGAAAACCTTTAGTACCGGCTGCAACCAGCAGCCGGTACTGAAAGTCTTTTTTGTATTTTATTTCCCTTTTCTATTTTCTGTTTTCTGTTTTTGTATATCTACTGATGTAATTGTCTAAAACTAGTAAAATTAGTTTGTAATAATTTGTAAAAAACATATCTATATTCAAGAACATGTTTTCAACAAATTACAAGAAAAATTGATATTTACAAAATGTAACATTTAAAATAAAAGGTATTTTATATCTATTTTCTTTTAACTAATTAGTTTCTAAAACTTTGTACAAATCTCATATTCCACAAATAGGTGCATATTGGTATAAGAAACAATCATGCCAAAGGAATTCTTGAAATTATTTTGATAAATATAATTTTCCATTTTTTAAGTGCAAAAAATGACTTTTTTGTGAACAAAGTACAAAAAATATGATGCAAAATGGCACCCATCCAATTTTCACTAAGAGTAGTCCACATATGATGGATAATCCCCAAGTATTAGGTTTTTCTTTGATTTCTACCTAATTTCCCCTAGTTAATTGAATTTATGTCGATTTTTTGAAATTAATTCAAATTTGAACTACAACTGTTTGATAGTTTGGTCTGAAATTTTTGGAAAAATCATTTTAAGGTACACAACTAGTGGTTATATCACAGAAACATTGATAGTTCTAGAAAATATTACATCTTTCGATGAATTGTCATCGCGACCGTTTTGATCGTTTTTACGAAAAAATGAAATAATGTGATAAACACTTCAAAAAAGGAAATCCTTTGGCATGGGGACCTTATATGTGTACTAGTTGCTATGAAAAATGATAAACTTGATTTTGGACAAAATATACAAAAAAAGTCTTCACAAAAATGTCTATCATCTATAGACATCTAGAAGTTTTAAGTCAAATGATCTAAGTTATGGTCATTTCAACAACATAGTTTGTGATAAAGATCTCATATTCCACAAATAGGTGCATATTGGTATAAGAAACAATCATGCCAAAGTAATTCTTGAAATTATTTTCATAAATATCATTTTCCATTTTTTAAGTGCAAAAAATGACTTTTTTTTGTGAACAAAGTACAAAAAATATGATGCAAAATGACACCCATCAAATTTTCACTAAGAGTAGTCCACATACGATGGATAATCCCCAAGTATTAGGTTTTTCTTTGATTTCTACCTAATTTCCCTAGTTAATTGAGTTTATGTCGATTTTTCGAAAGTAATTCAAATTTGAAATACAACTGTTTGATAGTTTGGTCTGAAATTTTTGGAAAAATCATTTTAAGGTACACAACTAGTGGTTATATCACAGAAACATTGATAGTTCTAGAAAATATTACATCTTTCGATGAATTGTCATCGCGACCGTTTTGATCGTTTTTACGAAAAAATGAAATAATGTGATAAACACTTCAAAAAAGGAAATCCTTTGGCATGGGGACCTTATATGTGCACAAGTTGCTATGAAAAATGATAAACTTGATTTTGGACAAAATATACAAAAAAAGTCTTCACAAAAATGTCTATCATTCATAGACATCTAGAAGTTTCAAGTCAAATGATCAAGTTATGGTCATTTCAACAACATAGTTTGTGATAAAGATCTCATATTCCACAAATAGGTGCATACAGTATTACACATCACCAATATTCCCATCTGTTGTATTATTCCTCCTTTTCTTCGATTGCTTAACTTTGCGCCGGAACCATGGAGAATCTTCATTACTTAACGTGATGCTTGGGTCAGTGTTGACTTTGAAGGGCGGAATTTCATCAAACTTATCATAATCTTCTGACATGTCTGTTTTGTTCTCCGCTCCCACGATGTTTTTTTTCCTGAAAGAACTATGTGGCGTTTTGGCTCGTCTGATGTATTCGCTTACATGTTTTTTCTTTTTTTCGGTTTGGTAGGCATGTATTTCACGTAGAAAACATGAGATACATCATTTGCTAGGACGAACGGTTCGTCTTTAAGATTGTTCAAATCCACCGTTGTCATTCCGTACATCGGGTCTACATTTACCCCGCCTGCATTCAGCTTGACCCATTTGCACCGAAACAAATGGACCTTAAAAGAAGATCCATAATCAAGATCCCATATCTCCTCTATGTAACCATAATATGTGTCCTTTTACCCATTGCTGTTTGTTGCGTCAAAGCGGACACCACTGTTCTGGTTGGTGCTCTTTTTATCTTGAGCGATCGTGTAAAATGTATTCCTATTTATCTCGTACCCCTCGAAAGTGACTATAGTCGAAGATGGTGTCCTGGCCAACAAGTACAGCTGAACATCAACTTCGGTGTTACTCATGAGATGTGTTCGCAACCAACCGCTGAATTTTGCCTTGTGTTGATCTTTAATCCAGAACTCATCCTCCACGGGGTTCTCAGATCGTAAAATATTCATGTGTTCCTCGATATACGGAGCTACCAACGAGTAATTTTGTAGAACTGTGTAATGTGCTTGACTGAAAGAAGATCCGTCCCTACATACTAATACTTTTTTCCCTAGAGTTCCTTTTCCACTCAGTCTCCCCTCATGTCGCGACTGTGGAACACCAATCGGATTAATGTCAGGAATATAGTCAACACAAAACTCAACGACCTCCTCGGTTCCATAGCCCTTGGAGATGCTTCCTTCTGGCCTAGCACGGTTATGAACATATTTCTTTAAGACTCCCATGAACCTCTCAAATGGGAACATATTGTGTAGAAATACGGGACTGAGAATTTGAATCTCTTCGACTAGGTGAACCAAGACATGCGTCATAACATCGAAAAAGGATGGGGGGAACACCAACTCAAAACTGACAAGACACTGGACCACATCATTCTGTAACCTTGGTAGGATCATTGGATCGATTACCTTCTGAGATATTGCATTGAGGAATGCACAAAGATATTGCATTGAGGAATGCACAAAGCTTCACAATGGGTACTCAAACATTTTCCGGTAGAAGCCCCTGTTCGATGAATTTTTGGTACCAAAATTCATGATATATGAATTAATTTACCAAAACCTTTGTCTATGACAAATGGGACCCACGAGATACAAAATATTTCTGAAAGAATATATATTTGATATTGGACTCATTTTGTAGATTGTGTCGTACACGTCACGATAGTGCAAACAGATTAATATTTTGATGTACCGTTTGGGAAATATGATGTTCAGAAGTATTGGAACATATACACACGTATGAATTTGCTCGCCACAAGGGTGAGGCACGTACAGAAGAAACACCGGGGAGGCACGCACACGGCCGCCAGGCCACGGCGCACAGAGCAGGGCAAGATCGGATCGCCGCTGCTCCTCGACGCAAGCACACCTCGGCTAAACACAACACCACACCACGATATATCTCGTCGGAGTACGATATCGTGCGCCGGAGGCCGCGCCTCGCCGACATGATTCATTCATGGTAAGATGTGTTAAAGATCAGTTGTATCATTGATCGTTGTGTGATGAAAAGAAACAAATCTCAACGTGGCCACTCGGTGAAACTTTGCCACCATGATCCGGCTGTTTCATCTACGTCGTAATGTATCAATCTTTACCGCCGTGGTCCGACCGCTTCATCAACGTCGGTCATGTGCTAGGCTCTATAAGTGTGGTGCCGACTGCCTCATCAAAGTCGCTCATGCTGAAATCTATGACCATGGTGTTGACCGCCTCATCAACGTCGCACATGTGTCAATCTTGATGGAAAAAGAACAATCTCACCACCGTGGCTCTAGATCATCATCTACCGTGTGTTGCAAGTATAAGTGAATCTTTACCATCATGATCCGAGTGTTTCATCCACGTCGTCATGTATCGTTACCGCTGTGTTGACTGCTTCATCAACGTCGGTCATGTGTGAAGCTCTATAACCGTGGTGCCGACCGCCTCATCAAAGTCGCCCATGCTGAAATCTACGACCATGTTTTTGGCTGCTTCGTCAACGTCGCACATGTGTCAATCTCTACAACCGTGGTGTCGACCGCCTCATCAACGTCGTCCATGTGGGAATCTAAAATCATGGTGGCGACCGGCTCATCAACGTCGCCCCATGCGAAGCATAACCATGGCAACGACCATCTCATTAACATCGTTCCTGCGGAGTACATGATTTATCATCACAAGAGTATCGTTCTATTGTTGCATCTATGTCGTCGGTATATGAACTTGTTCCTTGTAAAGATACGACATGCTTCATCAATTGTCTATCTCAAATCCATGGCCTAATCTCGATGAGACATGGTCAAAGTCATCATTTTTATCTTATGTCTAGTGCCGACGAGGCTAGACAAAATCATCGCCTTGTGATGACGAGGCTCGATTACTATGCAATCAACACGTCCTAATTTTGATGGGATGGACACACCGTTGCTGGGCACCGACGAGGCAAAAGCAACACACATACTGTTCGATTTCATGAAGTTCGGGATATATGGCTGGGCACCGACAAGGCAATAGTCACCCTCTTCATCCTTTCAATCTCACTCTTAATTACGCACGTCGATATTATCTCGTGATCGTGTTTCCGCAAACAAATCCACTCCTTTTCTCATGTTCATCTAACACGACGACGACTACGACGCAGCTTAATCGGAGGTTTTCTGTAGGCTTGACCTACAGATGTAATTACCGGTGGCTTTGCAAAAGCGCCGGGAATCAGCGGACTACACGCAATCTCTTCAGTCAGATCCTTCGTACTTGTAGAAGGCAAAATCGGCAAACTCTTAAGGGAGCATGTACATGTACTTTGTATTCAATACAATGATCAATAAAGATACAGAGTTTCCATATATACTATGTGTTTGCCATCTCTCTTTTTGTTTTGTTTTCGTCAAAAAAAAAGGGCACGCCCGGTGGGACCTGATTCTCCTCCCATCTTTGCTGCGCTCCAATCGTCGTCAAGTTTTCTCGAGATGAGAACCAAAAGGGTTTCTTATATTCTTGTTCAGAAGTTCCAAATGATGGCTCTACGACAAGTGAATAAGTACATATCCCACGTATCATCCTTATGTTTGTGTGCTTGCTAAAAGAAATACAAGTTTTTCATCTTTCTTTGCTGAGTCCACATTATCAGCAGAAGTCTTCTCACTGATGGAAATTCTCCTCGGTCTAGTTTCCAGAATTCTTTGTGTTCCGGTTCACAAGTTCCAAGTGGTGGTTGTACTGCAAGTGCTTCTTTAACGAAAGGGAAAAAAGGGTTCGTGGACTCGTGTTTCACGTATTATCCTCGAATGCATGAGCTTGCTGAAAGTAGTCCCATGCATGGCACGCACCTTCTATCTTCTCATGTCCAGATTACCATGGAAATAAATTCTCCTTGCCTTACTGGCGTCAAGTATCCACGTCTGTGTACTGGTCATGCGTAGATGTGTTCCCTGCATTCTTGGTTACAATATACCGTGGTGTTCTTCTTTGAAAAGAAAGGGGAAAGGGAAAATGGTCTATGGTTCACGTATCATTCTTGTGTCAATGTGCTTGCTGAAACAAATGCATGCATGGCACGCCTCTCATCTTCTCCGCTGGGTCGACTATCATCCGAAAGACTTCCCGTTGAAAGAAGTTCTTCACACACTAATATGCAAGATTCTCGTTTTCTTTGGCTCAGAAAATAAATTTCATCAAGGTTCTATTATCCGTGTGGTTTACGTACAGTTTGTCAAGTGATCTCCCCTACTTAGTGAATCATCGGTATGAATCAAAGTTATTAAAGAAAATACTCTTCGATAGCGCGCAGCATATGCATGTTCAAAAATACATGGGGTTAATACATAAACTCCTACCTTGAGAAAGAAAATACGTGCGCCAAGCACGAAGCACTTTTTGGCCTTTGCATGCCACAAATATGTATGCACGTTTGCCATGCGCGTTCTACTCTTCACATGCATGTATCATGCACCCTGGTGAAAATGAAAAGGGATGACGATCTCGGTTGTTTTTCCGGTTCAAAGCACTTTATGTGACGATCTAGATGAAAAAAAAGGCAATGCGCGGATGTGGAAACATTTGTGTACTTACACTTTGAGGATACATACACTTATCTTATGTTTACGCTTTGTCAGCTCGTATCATACGGCAGTATACTAACATAAAGGATTCCCTTCTGTTGATGATGCCTTACCTACTATCACCATTGAAGAAGGCGTGAACCATAATTTCCCATCCGAGTGTGCTCCAATTTTGATTGATGCCTCTCATGCATAGCACATCGTCAAACATGGAAGTATGGTCTAGTACTATGCTATGAAGTATCTTGTTGAGTCTATGAAGTTCAAAAAAAAATTGTTGTCACCAAAGCAATGGAGGAGCTTGTGGCCTTCGATTGCAGAGGCATGCAATTTCTCTATGGAAAGAACACTACAATAACTCCAATATTAGTTTCGAGCTACAACATGTACAAGGTCATGGATCATTTCCACGGGCCGGTGGCACACCAAGGTACCATGCTCATGATCAATACTCATTCTCAACACGACTCCCGTCATATCATGGGAACAGTTCACGAAGCTCGTGGCCTCATTGTCCACAAAAGCGGAATGCTCTTAGACATTGTCCACAACATATTATAATGCACCTCCCCAAAGGTTATGGTTTCACCAATTTACCTACTTCTGGTCAACAATGTTACATGAATCATGGGCATGGCCTCGTATGTGGTGCCCTATGTGGAGCTAATATCACGAGGCTTTACACCGGCCCATAGAAAGAAAGTGGTTCAATCTTACCCACACGATTTGTGATTCATATGACAACGTGGGTAGCCTAACATATATCCCACTCAATCTCTGATATAAGATAAGATGATAGATCGATCGATCGATGTCAACGACTTCAACATGATGCCGCCTATGTCCCATGAGCCCACATGTGTTATGAGAGTTGTGTGTACCAGCCGACATGTATGTACTCGGTAGAGAAGAAATAATACCGAGACGACTCGGAGCCTCCTGGAACAAACTATCCATATATGGCAAATACGATCGCTTATGTGTAATCACCTCTTGTCTAGGGTGCATGTAACCAAAATAAAAACAATGTATTTAACCGTGTGTTCACTTCTATACATGTGGTGCTATGCTCTACGATTATGATCCACCATGGTTATTGGATGTGCCAGAGCATAATGCACCAGATTCTGAGAGGCTCACATAAGTTTACTCCTCCCTACTCGTGTCTTCTTGTAGTGTTAAATTTACGGAGTGATCATATGGGGTGAAACAAGTGAAGCCCCTAAAGCAACCCCAGGATGGGGGCAGTACTGCCATCTAGACATAACTTTTAGACTATCTTAATGACCGGGGACAAAGCTAGGAGAAATTACCAACACCTATCGATATTTTTTTTCACTATGACATGCTGTGACATGCGATATTATTACACAAAGAGCTAAATGCCTACTATCTTTTACGATAATTCTCAAAGATGTTGGCGATACAATTACAATAGTGCTGCTGACTTTCAGCATAGAAGTAAAAGGCCATGGAGTAGCAGCACTCTCTAACTTGGTTTTTCACTATAACGCTCCCTCGGGGCAAGTCATTTGTAACAATCTACTTTGTTGAGGATTGCACCACTACATACATTTTGTTATCACGTGATCCCAGATGTTGCCACAATATATTACGCCCTCTCTACGGCACGACCTATTGCAGGCATATCTTCATTCTACTTGTGACATGTAATTTCTCCACAAAATACATTCATTATCATGCAGCACATCGAGTTGTGCTACTATTAAATATCTCTTGTGGCATGGACTGTTGATACTGTACACAATGACTTTATTAAGCGGATCTTTGCTGCAGGATACATTTTATTTTATCATGAGGATGTGGACTCTCACCACCTCTTGACATTTCTTATGCCAACAAGAAATATGTTTATTATATAAGTGTTTCTTACCAAGTGCATCCTGTACGACTCCCCGTTGGTCGTTGAGCTAACTGATGAGAAAGTATTTGCCGTCAGCATCGTCCCAGTGAAAACTATATTTTGATGGAGCCTCAAGCACAGAAATGGGTCGCATCAAAACAAAAGGGCGAGCTGGCGTAGGTTTGATTTTCAAAACGACTCGAGAGGGAAACATACACCATTGTTTCGCCCTTCTCAAAGACGAGTGCTCCCATACTGAATGCGTGAGGTCTTCTTTGGCCTCTTGTTACAACTTTCCATGGATGTGTGCACCATAGTGTATGGGGATTCTCACTTCATTGTATGAAAATTCAATAACATATATGCGGTACACTAGTTAGAGCCGGTGCCGTATCACGTGGCAGCCCAGATCCTTATGAAGAAATTAGAATACATCAAATTGTTGCATGTTCCATGAAAAAACTGCCCATAAAGACGCATTAGCTAATATTGCAGCATCGCGCTCCTTGAAGGGGAGCCTGCTCAAGTATAAATAGAAGATAGGTAACTTCTTCCAGCAGCGACGATGATTGGCGCAAGCCATTCCCCGATTATTTTAATAATGAGATATTGTCAAGTATTCAAGTGGAAGGGCGCAGGTTGCAGCGTCGCTTGACTTCCTATATAGTTAAAGCGAGAACTTTGTACCGACGTTCATTTGGGCAAGAGATGCTGCTAAGGTGTGTATCTCGCAATGAAGCCGATTAGGTCTTACAAGAGGTTCATCATAGTGTGTGCGGTGGGCCTCAAACTGGAAAAAAATGTATCATAGTATCAAGTTAAGTGCCTACTATTGGCTCGAGGTCATGAAAGACTGCATTCGGGTAGCGAGGTCATGTCATAATTGCCAAATTCATGGCGTTACAAAACATCAACCACCTGTTCCATTGCATCCAACAGTACCCGCATGGCCTTTCGACGCATGGGGTATAGATGTCGTTGTTTCCTTTGAGCCTTCATCCTCCAGGGGGCACAAATTTATTCTAACGTCTACAGATTATTTTTCTAAGTGGGCCGAAGCAGTACCACTACGAGAAGTAAAAAATGAAAATATTATAAATTTTCTTGAGCGCAATGTCATCTACCGCTTTGGTGTCCCACACCGCATTACCTTGGATAATGCAAAGGCATTTAAGTCCAACAAAATGGTCAAATTCATGGCCAAATACAAAATCCAATGGAATTATTCCACGGGATATTATCCGCATGCCAATGGTTTAGTTGAAGCATTTAACAAGACCCTTGGGAAAATCTTGAAAAAGACGGTTCACAAACATCATCGTGACTGGCATGACCGTCTATATGAAGCTCTATGGGCGTATCGTGTTACAGTTCGTACACCAACACAATCTACGCCGTACTCCTTAGTATATGGGAGTGAGGCTGTACTCCCTCTTGAGGTGGAACTTCCATCTCTAAGAGCATCTCCAGTGGAACGTGTAAATTTGGACGTGTATACCTCCATATACACGTCCATATACACCTTGTTAAATTATACACCTCCCTGTTTTTCAGTGGAACGTGTAAATTAGGACGTGTATATTCCAACGGCTATATTTTCAAACGGCTATATTTCCAACAGCTATATTTCCAACGGCTATATTTCTAACGGCTCTATTTTCAACGGCCATATTTTCAAACGGCTATATTTCCAACAACTATATTTCCAACGGCTATATTTCTAACGGCTCTATTTTCAACGGCCATTGTCGGAGAGTGATTCCCACGAAACAGGGATGTTCACACTCTGAAGAGAATGTTCGAAGGGGGGCTGAACGCGAAGGTCAAACAACCCTCAACCGGCACGGCGACGGTGCTCGTCGAGCCTGAGGAGGGACACCACGACAGAGAAGGACACCAGCCCGTACCCAGGTTCACGGCCCTCAGGAGGAGGTAACACCGCTACTCCTGCTTGTCTGTATTGCACTGCAGAGGTTACAGTACAATGAGCTTGCCGAGGGCTCCCTTATGGCAGAGCGGAGCTCAAGGAGGGAACTCGAGAGTCTTCTTCCTCCTCGAGTGCGCTAGGCTAAACTACGCAATGGTGGAGCGCTCAAGGTCTGGATGGTCGATTCGTCGTCCCTTTGCTACTGAGGTGCTCCCTCTCCTTTTATAGGCGCCCCGGGCCTCATCCTTGCACTCTGCGCGGCGGAAGGGTTCCCACATGGCGACGAAACGGAGGAGCGGGGTGCACCGCAGCAGGGTTCTCCATGGACCCGGTCCATCGTCGTAAAACCTGCCCGCGGGGCAGGGAAGCCACCGTCCGCAGGACGGCCAGCTGGTGCCGCAGAGACCGTGGGGGGTGCCCACGGTGACGTCGTCGTTGGAGCGTAGCACCGGCCATCCGCTTTATCACCAAAGAGGAAAGCTTCGTAGTCCGGCGCGGGGGGACAGCTTTGTTAACTCCTTTAATCACCAGAATGGCAACTGTGGCGTCGTCGTCACCGTGCGCAGGCGCGCGCGTCACTCTGCGGCTGCGGCAGAGGCCATGTGCGCTCTGCAGCGGTTGCTTCTCAGCGAAGCCTCCCTACAGGGCCTGAGCGGCCTTGTGGAGGGATTTGTGCTGACTCCTCTCCAAGGGAGAGAGCCTTGTAGAGGGGCAGTCGCGGGGGGATCCTCTTCAGGCCTTTGCTGCCCCTTCAAGCCCTCTCGAGGACTTTTCCTCTTGAGGGTCTCTCCAAGTGTTTTGCTTGGCCCTTAGTCGTTTCTTCGGTGCTGTCGCGTGCGAGGACTGTGGAGAGTGGGCCCTGCACACCCTGGATTCCACTGGGCCGACAGTAGCCCCCGGGCGCATGACGGGCACGGCGAAGCCCATCGGGCTCAGGCGAAGCGTCGTGGGCCCAAAATGTCCGGCCAGCCCGAGACACGCGTCGATCGGTTGCGCGCCTGCGACGGCACGATCTCTCCGGCGGGGTGTGCGTCGTGGGGGGTCCCACCACGCCCTGGTAACTGCTCCGACGAGACATAAAGCCTGCGCGCCGGCTCGAGCAGCCGTTACTGCTCTCACTCTGCGCGTCTAGCCTTCCAATCTCCCGTCTCCGAGCCTCCTCACTCCGGTGATCTTCGCTTCCTTCCGCGCTCTCCCACACTTCTTCCTTTTCCGGCGATGGCTTCCGCGAAGGGCAAGGCGGCGATGGCGAAGTCCTCTGCGAGCACGCAGGGGGAAGGGGCGCTCGGCCCCGCCCTGGTCGGGGAGCGCTACAATGGGGTGGCGCTGCACAAGATCTAGCACCTGGTCGCTGGGAAGACCAACGAGCACGGCGCCAGCGTTCTCCAGGCCGCGAGGCTCGGCCGGCTCCCGGCGGGGTTTTTCCCCATCTTCCTCCACACCATCTACGCCGGGCTGGTGCCACCATATTCGCCCTTCCTGGAGGCGATCCTGGAGTTCTACCAGATCCACCTCCTCCATTTGCACCCCAACTCCATCCTGACCCTCTCCATCTTCGCCTATCTCTGCGAGGCTTATCTGGGGGTGCAGCCTTTGGTGGCCCTCTTCCGAAGCTTCTACTCGCTCCGGAGCTCCGCGAAACTCGAGCGGACGGGGTGCGTCTCCTTCCGCATCGCCCACGGCATGGGAGATGTCTACATCCCCGTGACGTGGAACGGCGAGAAGCCGGTCACGGCGGCGGTGAAGAAGGTGGACCACTTCCGGCAGAAGTGGCTCCTTAGCAGCGTCAAGTCGCAGAGCTCCTTCCTCGACGTCCCGGACGCGCCGCCCGTGAAGAACTCCCACTGGGGCAAGCAGGCCTTCAGGAACCCGCAGATCACGGACCTGGTGGGCTGCATGAAGCTTCTCTGGGAGAACGGCCTCACCGGCCAGATGATCGCGGAGGACTTCGTGAGGCGCCGCATCGCTCCTCTACAGGCGCACAAGAAGCCGATGTGGATGTACTCGGGCCTCTCGGACCCGATGCATCTCCACTGCTGCGACCACCGCCCCGCCGCCGTCTCCACCATCATGGGCGTCCTCTTCATCAACCCGGACATGCCCGTGGCGGTTGCCGAGGTGCTGAGGCCTCTCCACCAGCTCTCCATGAGCACGCGCCTAGCGATCCTGGAACGGATGCCGACCATTACCCCACTTGGCTTGGCGGGGGAGGAGGAGGACGAGGTGGCCATGCCAGTGGCGAAGGCGCCAGCAGCAGCGGAGTCGCCCTCCGTATCAGACGCCTAGCTTGGAGACGAGGCGGGCCGGGCGAACCCCTCGGCCGGCGGAGCGAGCTCGTCAAGGGCTGCGCCCCCCGCCGAGGAGATCTTCGAAGTCTCGTCCGGCGACGACGAGCCCTAGAGAGAGGCCCCTTCGCGCCCCGCCACGGAGGGGGAGAGTAGCGACGACGACGAGGATGCGGCGGGGCGAAGAGAGCCTCGGTCTAAGGCGGCCCACGACAGGCCGGTTGGGGAGCCAAGGGACGCTCCCCTCAAGAGGAAGGCAGAGGCGCCTCCCAAGGGGTCCGAAGCCAGGACCGCGCCTTCATGGCGTTCGCCTAGCATGGCGTGGGTTGACACCCGTGCCAAGAAATCTGGGTGAGTATCTTGATCTCGGTTTTCCCTTCCTCGATCTCTGCTTTCTCGTTCCCTTCTGACGTATTTCCTTGCTTCTTGCCAGCGACCTGGTGCCTGCGAAGCGCCGAAGGCTTCGCAAGGCCGCGGAGGTGAAGAAAGCCACGCCAGAGGCCGCGGCTGACGAGGCCTCGAGGCCTGTGGTAGCGGATGCTACAGGCCCTGCCAAGGACGCACCTCAGGCTGAGGCGGCTGCATCGCCTCTCAGGGAAGGCGCCCTGAGGAGCAGGCGGAAAGGGTGCCTACTCCGCCTCGCGCTGCCACTCCTCCGGCGCAGCAGGAGGCCGAGGCGGATGCGACGCCGATCCAGAGCCCGCCAAGGGCCGATGAGACGGAGAGGGAAGCTCCCCCGCCGCCCCCACCAAGCCCTGCAGCGGAGGCGGAGACAGGGGCTACGGGGCAGGCCTCTCCAGCCCCCGAGGCCCATGATGAGGTGCCGCCCGAGAGCGGCGACACCGGCGCGCGGAGCGCTGGTGCTGAAGGGCAGACATTGCCGCCAAGCCCCCAGGCCCGTGACTCTGCAGGGCCCCGCGCAGAGGCCCCCTCCTCCAAGCTTGACGCCGGTGCCGGGACTTCCGCGCTGCATGGGGCTTCTCGAGACCTGGTCCTGAGCGGCTGGGAATGGAGCAGAGGACGCCGCGGCGTCGCCTTCCGCCTGGTGCGGGAGTCCCTGGACGGGCTGGAGACGCACCTCGCCTTCGAGGATGCGGAGATCACCCGGCGGCAGGGCGAGCTTGCGGAGGGCTGGGCCATCTTTCACGCAGCCATGGAGGCTCACCGGCAGAGCGACCTGGCTCTGCAGGCGGAGCGCGAGGAGGCCATGCGCTTCACAAAGGAGGTCCGTGATGGCGCCGTGCGCGAAGGCGAGGAACTCCTGGAGCCCCTCCAGGCCGAGCGCCAGGCGGCGGGGGACGACTTGGCCGCAGCGAGGGCGGAGCGGGAGACGGTGGAGCTCTCGCTGGCGGGCAAGCACCGCGAACTTGTCCAGCTCGAGGCCAAGATCCTCGCCGACTCCGAGGTCGTGCGGAGCTCTCTGGAGGCGGTCCGCGCGGCCTTGGATGCCAGGGGGCAAAGGCTGGGCGAGCGCGAGAACGACGTGCGCCAGCGCGACGAGCAGCTGCCGCAGGCGGAGCAGGAGCTGTCTGTGCAGCGCACCGACCTTGAGGCCCGGGAGGGGAACCTGGCCGAAGCCCTCGACAAGTTCAACCGCGAGGTGGCCACCCACAAGAAACACGTGGAGCGCTTTAACGCCAGGTTCGCCGAGCGGAAGGAGGAGGCGGAGAAGGAGTTCCAGGCCCGGGAGAGGGAGTACCGCGCCGCCATCTCTCGAGACTATAACGAGAAATTCAAGAAGCAGGAGAACCGCTTCAAGAAGAGGCGCGCCGAGGATGCAGCCCGGATCTACGAGCTGGAGCAGATGAACGCCAGGCTGAACTCCCGGGCGAGGCGTGCTGCAGACGGTCGCCGCCTTGCTGAAGAGGCTCACGAGCGCATGTCGCAGGACCTCGCCGCCCTCATGGCGGACATGGAGGAGATGAACAAGCAGGTGGGCCCTGCCGTGGACCGAGCGGTGGAGGCTGCCTAGAGCGCTCAAGCGGCGCGGGTGCTGTCGCAGTAGCGGGAGCGGATGTTCCAGTCCTTGGTGGCTCGTGGCAACGACCTCGCGGCGAGGCTGGGGGTGGAGGCGCCGCACGTCCCCGCTCAGGGCAACGGTGACCCCGCCGCGTACCTCGCCTACTTCGACCAACTCTTCACGGCGCTCGAGGGCCCTGCCGCGGAGCTCCGCGACGTCGTCGAGGAGGAATGCCGCCAGCTCCTGGTGGTGGCAGTCGACCGTATCTTCACCAACCTCCAGCACCTCCAGCCCGGCTTCGACTACTCCACGGTGACCGAGCCTCTCGAGGGGGAGAAGGGGTGGAGAATCTCCAACTCCATCCGAGACCAGGTCGACGACTTCTGCGGCCGCTTCAAGCGGGCTGAGGCGGGAGAGGACGACGGCGAGGAGGCAGGCTCCGAGGGCGAGCCTGGAGAGGAAGGGTCCGCGGATGAGGGTGGCGATGCTTCTGCCTGATCCCTTCCTGTATTGTAATGCGCTTGCAGCGCCGTTTAAAAGACTTGGCTTATAGATTTTTGCTCTAGTCTGTAATATACTTTTAAGTAGATGCTATGAAATTCGCATGTGTGTCCCTCGATGGGTCTTTTACTTCAACTTCATGTCTTTGTTCGCTCTGCGTCGTTAGGACCCTTTTCCTTGCGCTATGACTCCGCCGCTGCGGTATGCCTGAGCAATGACTCGGCAAGGCTGGGGGGAGTTTAAGGCTTAGAGAGGTAAGAGTCCTCGAGGCGCGATGCTCAAGGGCCCCCCTTTGACATGCAAGCAGCCCATGGAGTGTGAGGAAAAGAATCGCTTGAGGGACGACGCGTGCTTGCGAGAAGGAAAAGATTCTCGAAGCGTGAGCGCTGGACTTAGCTTCGCGAGGCTTTTGCCCTGCGTAGGTTTTCACTGGCGATGGGCTCTCCTCTAGAGGCCGAGTTTCGCCTCCACGAGCTTGGAGGGACTTTTGTTCCCTGCGGATGTTACAGAGGCGAACCAAAACGCTAGTGCATGGTAGTAATGACTCATGTGCGCTTATAGGTTTCCTCAAGTGTATCTCGCGAGGAGAGTAAGTACCAAGGTCCCTTGGAGAGGTGGCGTGTTTTTTGGTAGCATGCCCTTTAGCCAGAGCTCGGATCCCTTGGATTTTGCAGTGCTGCTGGGGTGCTCTTGAGGCACAGGCACCGTACTCAGCCCCCTCGCGCGAGGTGCGCATGGGAAGAATATAAGCGCACATGCAAAGGCAAACAATGAAAATAAACTCACCACCAAAATATTACATAGCGGCGCCGTAGCGCATAGTTCACTTAGGAACGAAATGGTTCATTGTACTTGGGGTTGCCAAGCTAATGTTCTTTCCATGTCGAGGCATGGGGACCACCCATTAGTGGCTGAGCCTCTCGACGGCCTGCGGTGGCTCGTTTACAGGAGAGCTCGGAGGGCTGACCCTCAGGAGAAGCTTTGTGAAGCTTGGAGGTGAAGCCGTGAGCTTCCCTCTAGAGACAAAAAATGCCTGACGTGACAATGATCACGGGCGTGACTATGATCACGGGTAGAACTTGCGTAGATGCACGATGTTCCACGGGTTCTTGACGGGGGTGCCGTTTTCAGTCTCGAGGCGCGCGGCGCCAGGCCTGGCGATGTGAGAGACCCTGTAGGGGCCTTCCCACATAGGCGAGAGCTTGTGGAGGCCTTCTCTGGAGATTATTCGCCTGAGGACGAGGTCGCCCGCCTCCAGAGTGCGCAAGCGCACATGGCGGCTGTGGTAGCGTCGCAGGTCTTGCTGGTACTTTGCCGCTCTGAGGGCGGCCCGGCGGCGCAGTCCCTCGAGAAGCAGCAGGTCGTCGTTGTGGAGGTCCTCTTGGGTGTCCTCGTTGAAGGCAAGGACCCGTGGGGATCTGTGCTTGATTTCTGCGGGGAGGACTGCTTCGGCTCCATAGACAAGGGCGAACGGCGTTTCACCAGTGGGCTTTGAGGGAGTTGTGCGTATGGACCAGAGCACCGATGGGAGCTCGTTGATCCAGCCCTTGCCGTGGCCCTTGAGGATGTTGAAGCTACTGGTCTTGAGGCCCTTGAAGACTTCCGCATTTGCTCGCTCGGCTTGACCGTTGCTCTGTGGATGAGCCACCGAGGCGAAGCAGAGTTTGATGCCGAGTTTTTCGCAGTAAGAGCGGAAGACGCCGCTGGTGAACTGCGAGCCATTGTCGGTGATGATGCGGTTAGGCACTCCGAAGCGGCAGACTAGGCTCCTGATGAATTTCACCGCTGCCCCGGCTGGTATACTGCGCGTCGGCTCGACCTCGGGCCACTTGGTGAACTTGTCGATGGCCACGAAGAGGAAACGATAGCCCCCTTGCGACTTCGGGAAGGGGCCCAAGATGTCTAGCCCCCAGACCGCGAATGGCCAGGAGAGCGGGATGGTCTGGAGCCCCAGCGCCGGCTGATGGATCTACTTGGCGTGGTACTGGCAGGTGTCGCAGGCTTGGACGATAGTGACTGCATCTTGAAGCGCTTGCGGCCAGTAGAAGCCGCTCCTGAAGACCTTGCCGGCGAGGGTGCGCGCGCACGAATTGTGGCCGCACTCTCCGCTATGGATGTCTTTGATCAGCATTCGGCCTTCTTCGGGAGGGACGCATTTGAGCGCGATTCCATTCGGGCGCTTGCGGTACAGGTCTCCCTCGAGTATGTAGTAGGATTTTGCCTGTCGAGCGATTCGCTCTGCTTCTGCATCTTCTTCGGGGAGGACCCCCTTCATCAGGTAGTCTTTGAGCTCGTCAATCCAGCATGTTTCTTGGTGTGCCGCTGTCAGCAGCAGACGCTCCCCTGTGTGAGGACCACAATCGGGTGCCCCAGCTTCAGGAGGTGGTGGGAGCGCTTCGTCTATGCTTGCGGGTGTAGCTGCTTGCAGCTGCTTTATGGATGCCTTGGTGAGCCTTTCTTCAAAGACGCCTGCCTGCTGGGCTTGCCTTCGCGAGGCTCGCTTGGCGATGTCGTCGGCCTCCTGGTTCTCTTTCCTCGTGATGTGCATGAGCTCCATGCCCCTGAATTGCTTCTCGAGCTTGCGGACCTCTTCAAGGTATGCGGCCATGTGGTCGTACTTAGGCGTGTAACTTTTGTTGGAGAAGTTGACAAGCAACTGGGAGTCACCCTTGACGAGTAAGTGCTTGACGCCTAGAGCGATGGCGGCCCGCAAGCCGGCGAGGAGGCCCTCGTATTCAGCGATGTTGTTGGAGATCTTGTCAATTGTGAAGCACAGCTGGACCGCGTAGTAGAGTTTGTCGCCCTTGGGTGAAGTCAGGACGACGCCTGCCCCGCCATTGCGGCAGGTGAAGGCTCCGTCGAAGTGCATGGTCCAGTGGCTGGGCATCGTGTCTCCGGAGGGCTCGGCCTCTTCTTCCCGAGGCTCTTCAGGGGCTGGGTCAGTCCATTCGGCGACGAAGTCTGCCAGCGCTCTTCCCTTGATGACTCTTGTGGTGTCGAAGCGCAAATTGAATGGCTGCAGCTCGATGTTCCATCCCGCGACACGATCTGTGGCGTTGGGGTTGCGCAGGATCTGCTCCAGGGGGAAGGCAGTGACCACCGTGATGGGGTGGCCCTGGAAGTAATGTCCCAGCTTCATGGAGGCGATGAGGAGAGCAACGAGAAGCTTCTGCTGCATTGGGTACCGCTCCCGAGCATCCCGCAGTACTGTACTGACAGGCTAGCCATACAGCCTGCTAGGCGCTGCATGTCCTTGAGCCGGCGAGGAGGCTGCATTCCTTCTATGGCCTTGATCTTGTCAGGGTTTGCTTCTATGCCGCGGTGAGACACGAGGAATCCGAGGAGTTTGCCTGAAGGCACCCCGAAGACGCACTTGGCGGGGTTCAGCTTGATGTTCACCTTGCGCAGGCTGGCAAAGGTTTCCTCGAGATCCTTCAAGAGAGTGTCTCACTCGCGAGACTTGACCACAATGTCGTCGACATAAGCTTCTGCGTTTCTGCCCATCTGCGCCCCCAAGGCTATCCTCATGAGTCTCTGGAAAGTGGCGCCGGCGTTCTTCAGGCCGAAAAGCATGCAATTGTAGCAGTACACACCACAAGGGGTGAGGAATGTTGTTTTCTCCTCGTCCTCTTTAGCCATTTTGATCTGGTGATAACCAGAGAAGGCGTCCAGAAAACAGAGGAGGTCCTAGCCGGCGGTGGAGTCCACGATCTGGTCTATCCTCGGCATAGGGTATGGGTCCTTGGGGCAGGCCTTGTTGACGTCTGTGTATTCGATGCAGAGTCGGCCTCCTCCATCGGGTTTAGGGACAACCACGCCGTTGGAGTGCCAAGTGGGGTGTGCGACTTCGCGGACGACATTTGCCGCTTTTAACTTCTCTACTTCCTTGACGATGAATGCTTGCTTCTCGGGGGCTTGCTTCCTGGCTTTTTGCTTGACGGGGCGTGCGTCTGGACACACGGCTAAGTGGTGCTCGATCACCTCCCTTGGCACACCGAACATATCTGACGGAGTCCATGCGAACATGTCAGAGTTTGCCCAAAGGAAGGCGACGAGCGTGCTTTCCTATTTGGGAGGCAGGGCCGCGCCTATGGTGACGCTAGCCCCGGCGCCCTCAGCCCCCGAGCCACTGGTGCTCAGCGACACCTTCTTCGTGGAAGCTTGCTCTTGAGAGAACATATGTTTCTTCTTATTGGGCCTCTCGACAGGCTCCATGTCCTCGTCAGCCAGGAACGCCATGGCGGCTGCCTTGTAGGCGCTCTCGACAGCGCGCGTGGCGTCCAGGATATGACCGTGGATGGTGATGGTGCCAGCGCAGCCGGGGATCTTGACCATGTTGTAGGCGTGATGCGTGACGGCCATGAACTTCGCGAGGGCGGGGTAGCCGAGGATGGCGTTATACGGCAGGCCAATGGGCGCGACGTCGAAGTCGATCAGCTCCGTGCGGTAGTTCTTCTGTGTGCCGAAGGTGACGGCCAGCCGGACCTGCCCCAGAGGTTTGATCGAACCACTGGTGACCCCTGTGAATGGCCTGGAGGGCATGAGCCACTCGTAAGGCACTTGCAGCGTCTCGAAGGTCTCGACAGAGATGACGTTCAGGAAGGCGCCCCCATCAATGAGCGTCTTGGAGACGGCAATGTTGTTGATGGTGGGGGAGCAGACCAGGGGGAGGGTTCCAACAGTCTTGGTCGACTTGGGGTGGTCCTTGGCGTCGAAGGCGATGGTGTACTGAGACCACTTGAGGGGCCTGGAGGTCTCGACGCTTGGGAGCGCGGCGTTGAGCTCGCGGGCGAACTGCTTGAACCGGTTGTTAGACATGGGCGCCAGAGCTCCGCCGAGGATGCAAGCCATAGCCCCCCTTGGGGCCTGGTAGCCTCCATCTTCCTCGTCGGGGAGGTTGTTGTTCTTCTCGGCGGCGTTGGCTTGAATGCCCGGCGGCTTCTGGTAGCTGCCCTTGCGTCCGCCTCTGCGGTAGCCACGGCCTCTGCCGCGGCTGCCACTGCCCTCTGAAGGGGATCGCAGGCAGAAAAACAAAAAATTTCCTAACAGCGATAACCTTAAACAAGCCAAGATCTATACTATGCAGATATAGAAATACGGAGGAGATCGATATACATACCCTTGTAGACCGAAAGCGGGGATTACGCTCCCGCACAAGCGTTGTCGATGAAGCCGACGAAGATGACCTCGAGGTCGTGTAGAGGAAGAAGACTTCCGAGCACCACTAGCGTGGCACCTCGCAGGGATTCACACACGTACGGTGAAGACGACGACCTCCGGGCTCCGATCCAAGGACAAGTAGCGGAAGACTGGGACCGGAAGACTAGCAGCACGGCGGTGTGCGTATGGTGGAGAGAACTCCTCCTTGGCGCAACTCCAACAAGGGAATCACGTTATTCAAGGAAGAAAAGAGAGAGAGAGAAATTGATGTTTTTAAAAGGCCAGGGGTGCACCTCTATATAGAGGGAGAAGGGAGCAGCCAACCTTGCCAGCCGGGCGGTGTGGGACTAATCCCACACCAGCCCTGGCCGGCCATGGTGGTGCGCCGGCCTAGGTGGGCCCCATGTGGCCCACCTAGGGCTGGCCGAACCCCCCCCCCCCCCCTTCCCCTTTGGGGGCAACCTTCCCCCCCCTCATGGGCCTTCTTTCCACCGGAAGGCCCATTTAAGGTATTTTGCCTTTAAAAATTCAGGAAAAATTAAATAAAAATATATTTAACTATTAATTACATTAATTAATATTAAATACATATTACATAATTTATTCCGGCTCCGAAAACTATTTCGTCGCTGCCCGATCTCCATCGGATCTTTCCCGGGACGCTCCCAGTGCACTCTCTTCTAATTTCTCTTCCGGTAAACTTGTCGACTCCCCTTAAGTGTGTTACCCTAGCGGTTCGAGATCTCGCCAGACATGATCGAGACACTTCTCCGATCAATGACTAATTCGTGGACCTTGGATACCCAGAATTAATCCCTGTGAGAAAACGAATAACTTTGTCGTTCGAACCTAGACGTCGAGTCTTAAACCTTTTGCCATGGCGATACTTAGCGTGTCCGAGACTCGTTCATAGATATCATGATACCTAGCTTGATCTCGTTACCGACACTGCTAACTTCTACTCGTCCATGATATTATGTCCTGGTGACCTAGTCACATGCTTGCAAGCTCATTTGACATAATCTCACCGAGTGGGCCCTAGAGTATCTATCCTGCTATGCGGACTGGCAAATCCCGCTCTTGACCCCTCGTCTCAACATACTCCTTTCCGACACCCGAGAGGGACACCTTTATTGTCACACTATTAAGATATGACGTTTGATGCAATCAAAGTGTCTTTCAGAAATAGCAATAAGAGTTGATCTCACGGTCAAAGGCGTAATGACTACGTCCTACAAATATTGGGTATGTCCATCACATCGTTCTACCAACGATATGACTCCATTGTCAACTGACACCATGTCACATGATCGGGAAACCTCGATCATCAATTGCATAATGAACTAGTCAAGTAGAGGCTACTAGGGACCTGGTTGTCTTACGTATCACACGTGTATTAATGTTTCCGCTTAATATAGTTATAGCATGACACAAAGACGTATTATGGATAAATGAGATATGATAAATAAAACACTTTATTAATTGCCTCTAGGGCATATCTCCTTCAGTCTCCCACTTGCACTAGAGTACAATTTATTCTAGATTACAACTTGGTAAAAGCCTAACACCCATAGCATTTTGGTGTTTTACATGCTTGTCAAGTAGGAGAGGCTTTGTTAGAGGATCTGCCACATTCAGATCCGTATGCACTTTGCAAATCTTCACATCGCCTTCCTATACATACTGTCGTATCACATGGAAGCGTCGGAGAATGTGTTTGGCAGTTGAGTGAGACCTTGGTTCCTTCGCGTTAGCAATAGCACCCGTGTTGTCGTAGTAGAGGATCACAAGGTCTTGCGCGCTGGGGAACACTCCAAGCTCAATAATGAACTTCCTTAGCCACACAGCTTCATTCCCGGCTTCAGAAGCAGCAATGTACTCCGATTCCATTGTAGATTGGGCCACTATGGGTTGCTTCCCACTCCTACAGCTTACAGCGCCTCCGTTCACCTTAAAAACGTATCCTATTTGTGACTTAGAGTCATCTGGGTCTGTGCAGAAACTTGCATCAACGTAACCTATTACGCCAAGTTCTTCTTCACAGTCACCATACACAAGGAACATTTCCTTTGTCTTCTTGAGATACTTAAGAATGCTCTTAACAGCTACCCAATGATCCTTTCCAGGACTACTTTGGAACCGGCTCGTCAAGCTAAGAGCCAATGCTACATCAGGTCGAGTACTTAACATGGCATACATGATCGATCCTATGGCTGAAGCATAGGGATGTTTAGCCATCTCGGCTCTATCATGTTCCGTCACCGGACACTGAGCCCTGCTCAATGTTTTATTCTTGATAACCGGCAGAGAACCTTTCTTTGCCGTCTCCATACCGAACCGTTTCAGTATCTTATGAAGATAAGTACTCTGACTCAACGCTAATAGACGTCTTGATCTATCACGATAGATTTTAATGCCTAAGACGTATGTAGCATCTCCTAAGTCCTTCATTGAAAATTTACTACTTAAATATTTCTTCACGCTATTCAGAAGATCCACATCATCCCCTATTAGTAATATATCATCCACATATAGTACTAGGAACACAACTGAGCTCCCACTCATTTTCTTGTAAATACAGGTCTCTTCCATATTTTGGACAAATCCAAAACCTTTGATCACCTCATCAAAGCGAAGATTCCAGCTCCGAGATGCTTGCTTCAGTCCATAAATGGAACGCTGAAGCTTGCATACCTTGCTAGCATTTTCTGGATCGACAAAACCTTCAGGTTGTACCATGTACAACTCTTCCTCAATGTTACCATTTAGGAACGCTGTTTTGACATCCATCTGCCATATTTCATAGTCGTAATATGCAGCAAGTGCTAGCAAAACCCGAATAGACTTTAGCATCGCTACCGGTGAAAATGTTTCATCGTAGTCAATTCCATGAACTTGTCGGAAACCCTTTGCGACAAGCCGAGCTTTATAGACGGTCACGTTACCATCAGCATCAGTCTTCTTCTTAAAGATCCATTTATTCTCGACGGCCTTGCGCCCTTCGGGAATCTCCATCAAAGTCCATACTTTGTTGTCATACATGGATTCTATTTCGGATTTCATGGCTTTAAGCCATTTCTCGGACTCAGGGCTTGCCATAGCCTCTTTGTAGTTCGTCGGTTCGTCTTGTTCAATTAACATGACGGTGCAAACCATGTTGCCGTACCACTCAGGAGCGGTACGAGATCTCCCAGACCTACGAAGTAAAATAGTATTCTCGACATCTTCTCCCACTCCATCTGTGGAGGACGTTTCCGGAACAGTTTCCGTTGCGCCACTCGGGATTTCGAGTTCAGGATCAACGTTCTCGTCGAGGTCTATTTTCCTCCCACTTACTCCTTTGGCGAGAAACTCCTTCTTGAGAAAGGTGTCGTTCTTTGCGACAAACGTTTTGCCTTCGGCTTGGTTGTAGAAGGTGTATCCTATGGTTTCCCGCGGATACCCTACAAAGACGACTTTCTCCGATTTCGGTTCGAGTTTGTCGGGCTGTAGTTTCTTAACATACGCCTCACAACCCCAGACCTTCAGAAACGACAACTTAGGTTTCTTGCCATGCCATATCTCATACGGTGTCGTTGCTACGGATTTGGACGGAGCCCTATTTAAAATGAATGCGGCTGTTTCTAATGCATACCCCCAAAAAGATACGGGCAAATCGGTAAGAGACATCATAGACCGGACGCTATCTAATAGAGTACGATTACGTCGCTCGGACACACCGTTGCGTTGCGGTGTTCCAGCTGGCGTAAGTTGCGGCACGATGCCACAGGCCTTCAGATGTGTGCCAAACTCAAAACTCAAATATTCGCCACCACGATCGGATCGAAGGTGCTTGATTTTCTTGTTGAGTTGATTTTCAACTTCACTTTGAAATTCTTTGAACTTTTCAAATGTTTCAGACTTGTGTTTCATCAAATAGATATACCCATATCTACTCAAGTCATCAGTGAAGGTGACAAAATAACGATAACCATTGCGTGTCGACACGCTCATCGGTCCACACACATCTGTATGTATGACTCCCAATAAGTCCGACGCCCGTTCCATGAAACCATTGAACGGTGTCTTGGTCATCTTGCCCATGAGGCATGGTTCGCATGTGTCGAGGGATCCAAAATCCAACGAGTCTAAAAGTCCATCGGTATGGAGTTTCTTCATGCGCTTTATACCAATATGACCGAGACGGCAATGCCACATATACATGGCGGTATCGCTACTAAGTCTAATCCTCTTGGCATCAATGTTATGGATGTGAGTACTACGATCGAGATTCAACAAGAATAAACCATTACTCTCGAGAGCATTAACATAAAAGATATCATTCATCGAAATAGCACAACCACTTGATACTGAATTGAATGAATATCCGTCTTGCAACAAGCAAGAACCACTTATAATGTTTACACTCAAACTTGGTACAAAATAACACTTATTTAAAACCAAAACTAATCCCGATGGTAGATGCAGAGGGAGTGTGCCGACAGCCACCACGTCAACTCTTGATCCGTTGCCGACGCGCATCGTCACCTCATCCTTTGCCAGGCACCGTTTATTCCGTAACTCCTCCTGAGAGTTACAAATATGAGCAACAGAACCGGTATCAAATACCCAGGTGTTACTACGGGCACTTGTAAGGTACACATCAATAACATGTATATCAAATATACCTTTCTCTTTCCCGACAATCTTGTCGGCCTTCTTATCTTCCAGATACTTGGGGCAGTTGCGCTTCTAGTGACCATCTCCCTTGCAGTAGAAGCATTCCACGCCAGTTTTGGGACCAGGTCTGTAAGTCTTGGATTTGGCAATGTGCTTGCCATCCTTCTTAGACTTCCAGTTCTTCCTTCCCTTGCCGCCAGATTTCTTAAAATCGACGGTCTTGTTGACCACCAACAGCGTGTGCTCCTTCTTGATTTCCACTTCAGCAGTCTTGAGCATCACCAACACCTCAGACAGGGACTTAGCCATGCCCTGCATGTTATAGTTCATGACGAAGCCTTTGTAGCTAGGAGGCAACGATTGCAGCACCCTATCAATCGCCAGCTCATCAGGAATCTTGCATTCCAGAGCATTCAGGCGTTGAACGTAGCCAGACATTTTGACCACGTGCTCGCTCACACTGCTATGCTCTTCCATCTTGGCTGAGAAGAAAAGCTCAGAAGCTTCATATCTCTCAGCCTTAGCCTGCGGCGCAAAGACAGCCTTGAGATCAGAAATTATCTCAAAAGCACTCATCTTCTCAAAGCGCTTTTGTAGGTCGGCTTCCATGGCGTAGAGCATGCCACTCTGGACAAAAGAGGAATCGTCCGATTTGGTCTGATAGACCTTCTTCTCATCATCGGAGGCATTGTCTGTAGGAGGGTCACCTAGGGCGGCTTCAATGACGTAAGCCACCCTGTTGGGAGTGAGGAGGATCCTCAGATTGCGGAACCAGGACATGAAGTTCGACCCATTGGTCTTAAGCTTTTCTTTCTCAAGGAACAGGCCTAGGTTAAAGGTGGGACGAGACATCTACAATGGAATTTGCAAAACATGAGACTTTGTCCATAAAATTTTGAGTTCTAGTTTTAGAAAATAACTATAAGAACTCCCACTCAAAACGAATATCCCTCTAATCGCTTTAGTGATTACACGACCCTAATCCATTATAAAACCCCTCATCGTCAGAGCCGGCAACACAACTTCAAAGGTAGACATCGAAATGTCAATCACAACAACTTTTGTGACTCATGCTCGACCTTTCGGTCTCTGTGTTCCGAGGCCATGTCTGTACATGGTAGGCTCGCCATAATAACCTTCAATGTATACGCTTGTGCAAACATGTCTTACACCCACTGTATGCGAACGACGATATGTCTAACACCCGATCGTCACGGCCTTCCTCATAACGTAGAACTTTCTTGGTGGTGCACGTCGAAGGGAGAACACTAATGGTATTTTGGAGGGATCATCTTATATTACTACCGCCGTGTAACTAATATATACTAATATATATACACACAATATAAGATGCACACAAAACATCAATATGTAATGCGACGTGATATGGTCCTTGCGCCGATGGTCTCCTTCGCGCCCACAGTTTATAAACAATTTAATAAACCTACCTTGACCATATCACATTGCCCCTGCAAAATAAAGTTAGATGCGTTCTACTTTATCTTTTGCATATTTTACGTGGCTAGGGGCTGTCGTAAATAGAACCGCTTCATACCTACGAACCTATGACCACAACAACGATCAAACAATTGCATATTTATTTATCCCTTTCGGGCCCTCCATTGAAAATGCAAAGCCAACTAAAGAGAGAGAGACAGACACCCGCCAGCCACATATACGGTACAAGCCGTATGTCAGTAGTGGAACCAGTCTCGCGTAAGCGTACGCGTAAAGTCGGTCCGGGCCGCTTCATCAACTCAATGCTGTCGACATTGCAAGTGCACGCGAGAGGGTAGCAAATAAAAGAACGATGTCCCCGTGAAAAACACGGGTTCTAAAAGCGTACAACTATATCTACGCATAGATCGGCTCTGATACCACTGAAGGGGATCGCAGGCAGAAAAACAAAAAAATTCCTAACAGCGATAACCTTAAACTAGCCAGGATCTATGCTATGCAGATATAGAAATACGGAGGAGATCGATATACATACCCTTGTAGACCGAAAGCGGGGATTATGCTCCCGCACAAGCGTTGTCGATGAAGCCGACGAAGACGACCTCGAGGTCGTGTAGAGGAAGAAGACTTCCGAGCACCACTAGCGTGGCACCTTGCAGGGATTCACACACGTACGGTGAAGACGACGACCTCCGGGCTCCGATCCAAGGACAAGCAGCGGAAGACTGGGACCGGAAGACCAGCAGCACGGCGGTGTGCGTATGGTGGAGAGAACTCCTCCTTGGCGCAACTCCAACAAGGGAATCACGTTATTCAAGGAAGAAAAGAGAGTGAGTGAAATTGGTGTTTTTAAAAGGCCAGGGGTGCACCTCTATATAAAGGGAGAAGGGAGCAGCCAACCTTGCCAGTCGGGCGGTGTGGGACTAATCCCACACCAGCCCTGGCCGGCCATGGTGGTGCGCCGGCCTAGGTGGGCCCCATGTGGCCCACCTAGGGCTGGCCGAACCCCCCCCCCCTTCCCCTTTTGGGGGGAACCTTCCCCCCCTCATGGGCCTTCTTTCCACCGGAAGGCCCATTTAAGGTATTTTGCCTTTAAAAATTCAGGAAAAATTAAATAAAAATATATTTAACTATTAATTACATTAATTAATATTAAATACATATTACATAATTTATTCCGGTTCCGAAAACTATTTCGTCGCTGCCTGATCTCCATCGGATCTTTCCCGGGACGCTCCCGGTGCACTCTCTTCTAATTTCTCTTCCGGTAAACTTGTCGACTCCCCTTAAGTGTGTTACCCTAGCGGTTCGAGATCTCGCCAGACATGATCGAGACACTTCTCCGATCAATGACTAATTCGTGGACCTTGGATACCCAGAATTAATCCCTGTGAGATAACGAATAACTTTGTCGTTCGAACCTAGACGTCGAGTCTTAAATCTTTTGCATGGCGATATTTAGCGTCTCCGAGACTCGTTCATAGATATCATGATACCTAGCTTGATCTCGTTACCGACACTGCTAACTTCTACTCGTCCATGATATTATGTCCTGGTGACCTAGTCACATGCTTGCAAGCTCATTTGACATAATCTCACCGAGTGGGCCCTAGAGTATCTATCCTGCTATGCGGACTGGAAAATCCCGCTCTTGACCCCTCGTCTCAACATACTCCTTTCCGACACCCGAGAGGGACACCTTTATTGTCACACTATTAAGATATGACATTTGATGCAATCAAAGTGTCTTTCAGGAATAGCAATAAGAGTTGATCTCACGGTCAAAGGCGTAATGACTACGTCCTACAAATATTGGGTATGTCCATCACATCGTTCTACCAACGATATGACTCCATTGTCAACTGACACCATGTCACATGATCGGGAAACCTCGATCATCAATTGCATAATGAACTAGTCAAGTAGAGGCTACTAGGGACCTGGTTGTCTTACGTATCACACGTGTATTAATGTTTCCGCTTAATACAGTTATAGCATGACACAAAGACGTATTATGGACAAATGAGATATGATAAATAAAACACTTTATTAATTGCCTCTAGGGCATATCTCCTTCACCCTCTTCTTGCTCGCGCTCTCTGCTCAGCCTCTTGAGGTCGACGCAGTTCTCCGTAGCGTGGCCGCGCCTGTTGTGGTAGACGCGGAATGGACGGTTGTCTTCCTTCTTGTCGCCAGGCTCAGGGGAGGCTCTGCGGGGGTACTTGGCGTCTGGCTCGGCCGCTAGGACAGCAGTGGTCTTGCGCTTGGTTTCCTCCCGCTTATTGTGGCTCTTGGACCCCTCGGCCGGGTCGTCTGTCCGCTGGCTCATCTTGACGAAGAGGAGTCCCTCTTCAGCCTTGGCGCACTTGTCAGCGAGGTCGAACAGCTTCACCATAGAGGCGAGCTTATCGTGAATGCCCAGCTTCTCGAGCATCCTGCGGTTTGTGACGCCCTCCCTGAAGGCGGCAATGACTTGCGTGTCGGGGATGTTCGGGATCTTATTGCGCACTTGGCTGAAGCGCTGGATGTACTTGCGGAGGGTCTCATCCTTCTTCTGCACCACAGCGCGCAGGTCATTGTGGGTGAGTGCGCGCTCGTATGTGCACTTGAAGTTGGCGACGAACTGCCTGCAGAGTTCCTCCCACGAGTCGATGGAGTCTTCGGGTAGGTTGAGGAGCCATGACAGCGCGGAGTCCCTGAGGGCGTGGGAGAACCAGTTGGCCATGACCTTGTCGTCTCCTCCTGCAGCCTGGATAGAGGTGGTGTAGAGCTGCAGGAACTCGATGGGGTTGCTCGACCCGTCGTAGCCCTTGGGGAGGGAAGGCCTGAACTTCTGCGGCCAGACCACGCGACGCAGAGCACGGGTGAAGGCCATGCAGCCGGTGGCGTAAGTGGCGGTTCCGCCCTGGAGAGCCCTGCGGTTCTGCTGCCCCGCCTGGCCGATTTCCTCGATGAGGCGGTTCTGGAGGTCCCTCCGACGCTCCATCCCCACCCGCGCGTCAGGCGCGGTGCGCTGCACGATTTGGCAGTCGTGCGGCGAGGACGCATGGGAGGCAGCTCTCTGCGCCGCAGCCGGAGGCGGTCCCGGTGGCGGTGGAGGCGCATTCGGCGCGGCCGTTCCTGCGCGGCCAGAGTGGTGAACCAGCGAACACGACGGAGCGGGGCGCGTCGTCGCGATGTCGACGAGGTGGTGGAGGCGGTCAAGCCAGAGGTCGTGGGCCTCCGGGTTAGGCCGGTAGCGGAGAAGCTCCTGAGCCATGAGCAGCGCGGTGTGCGGACCGGGCTCGGGACGTCCCTGAGAGGACGCGCCTTGGCGCCGAGACGGACGCGAGACCTCAGCGTCCTCGTGGTGCTCGGAGAAGTCCTCGTTGTCGCGGCGGTCACCGCTGCGGTGATCCTCGCTCTCGGGCTCCTCCACGCGCGGGCCGGTGTTGGCGCGCTCCGCCGTGCGAGGACGGCCGCGGCGGCCGCGAGTGGTGGCGGTGCCGGGCTCAGTATGAGCCCTTTCAGCTGCGCGCTTGTTGGCGCGTGTCGTGTGGGTGTCCGTCATGGCGCGGAGGCTGGTCGAAGGTTGAAGACGAGCCTCAGCCCCTACCTGGCGCGCCAAATGTCGGAGAGTGATTCCCACGAAACAGGGATGTTCACACTCTGAAGAGAATGTTCGAAGGGGGGCTAAACGCGGAGGTCAAACAACCCTCAACCGGCACGGCGACGGTGATCGTCGAGCCTGAGGAGGGACACCACGACAGAGAAGGACACCAGCCCGTACCCAGGTTCACGGCCCTCAGGAGGAGGTAACACCGCTACTCCTGCTTGTCTGTATTGCACTGCAGAGGTTACAGTACAATGAGCTTGCCGAGGGCTCCCTTATGGCAGAGCAGAGCTCAAGGAGGGAACTCGAGAGTCTTCTTCCTCCTCGAGTGCGCTAGGCTAAACTACGCAATGGTGGAGCGCTCAAGGTCTGGATGGTCGATTCGTCGTCCCTTTGCTACGAAGGTGCTCCCTCTCCTTTTATAGGTGCCCCGGGCCTCATCCTTGCGCTCTGCGCGGCGGAAGGGTTCCCACATGGCGACGAAACGGAGGAGGGGGGTGCACCGCAGCTGGGTTCTCCATGGACCCGGTCCATCGTCGTAAAGCCTGCCCGCGGGGCAGGGAAGCCACCGTCCGCAGGACGGCCAGCTGGTGCCGCAGAGACCGTGGGGGTGCCCACGGTGACGTCGTCGTTGGAGCGTAGCGCCGGCCATCCGCTTTATCACCAAAGAGGAAAGCTTCGTAGTCCGGCGCGGGGGGACAGCTTTGTTGACTCCTTTAATCACCAGAATGGCAACTGTAGCGTCGTCGTCACCGCGCGCAGGCGCGCGCGTCGCTCTGCGGCTGCGGCAGAGACCATGTGCGCTCTAAAACGGTTGCTTCTCAGCGAAGCCTCTCTACAGGGCCTGAGCGGCCTTGTGGAGGGATTTGTGCTGACTCCTCTCCAGGGGAGAGAGCCTTGTAGAGAGGCAGTCGCGGGGGGAGCCTCTTCGGGCCTTCGCTGCCCCTTCAAGCCCTCTCGAGGACTTTTCCTCTCGAGGGTCTCTCCAAGCGTTTTGCTTGGCCCTTAGTCGTTTCTTCGGTGCTGTCGCGTGCGAGGGCTGTGGAGAGTGGGCCCAGCACACCTTGGATTCCACTGGGCCGACAGCCATAGAAGTATAAGAAAGGCGCATACCTTTTCTTCTATAGTCCCTCCACTTTCTTCCCTATTTAAAATCTTCTGAAGGCAACCACAAAATTTAGAGGTCTCCCTGTTAATCAATGTGTAACGGCAATTGATTGCATTAGCATTACGCTCCGGCCATGATGATTCCTTGTGTGTGTTATAGTACTCTGAAATTCTAGCCCAATAAGCAGCTCGGTTTTGATCCGTCCCAACAATATCCAAACTTGTATTTGCCCATGCTGCTTTGAGAACCTTGTCCTCATCACTAGACCAATTTTTTCCTTTGTTGGATTTTCCTTTCTCTGTTATTGCAGAAGGTTGCTGCATTGATGGTGTTGCATGATGCTGAGTTGGTGGAGTTGCCTGCTCTCCAATTTGACTATCTGGTTGTGTTTGTGTGTAACCAAAACTAATGGTGTCCAAAAAGCTTTGGTTACCATCCATCTACAAGCAAAACACAAATCACAGCTATTTTATACCACAATCCGGCATCAAATTGACATGGACAAGCAACAATTTGCAATGGGCAGCACCAAATCGATGAAGAATACAGAAGTGCGAATCATCACATACCCCATCCCCCATCAAAAATCATCACAGACCATGTGAACCCATCTCCCAGCTCATCCTCCCAGCTCACGGGCAAATCCATGCCGCCGCCGCCTCCCTCCAGGCCCTGGCCGGAGCTGGCGCCACCTCCCCCAGCCCCTCTCTCTCCCAGCCATCGTGCCCTCCCCTCTCCAGCCCTAGCCGTCGCGCCAGGCCGGCCCTCACCATCTCCCCCATCTCACGCATCTCCCTCAGCCCCTCTCTCCTCCCATGGCCACCGCACGCCCTCGCGCCCTCGGCCCCAGCCCTCGCCCCCAGCCGACACGCCCTCGGCCGGCCTTCTCCAGCGCACACCGCCGACGCCAGATCGGGGCTAACGTGCGGCCGCCGCCCGACGGCCCGCCATCTCCTCTCTCCTATCTACAGGCGGGAATGGAAAAACAAGCGCGAGAGAGGGAGCTTACTTGAGGGGGGTCGTCGCCGGCGAGCATCACGTTGCTGCTCCTGGACGGAGGCGGGAGCTGAGCGAGAGGAGAACGGGAGCAGAGCTTCGATTGCCTCCTTTCACGAGCGTGGCTCCCTCGTGTTTACTCCCACGCCAGGTACGCTCGTGGAGGCGAGGTGTATAGGTACACGTCCTTATCCACGATCCACTGGGAAGCGATTTTTGGTTTTGAGCATGTATATTTACCATCCACCTCCATATACACATTCCATTGGAGATGCTCTAAGAATGGCCATTCATGATGAGATTACCCAAGATGAGCAAATCCGGCTATGTTTTCAGCAATTGGATTCCTTGGAAGAAGATCGACTCAATGCACTCCAAGATTTAGAACTATATCGTCGAAACATGGTTCGTGCATATGACAAGCTTGTTAAACCCCGAGTTTTCCGGAAAGGAGAGCTCATTCTTGTACTTAGGCGCCCCAGTGTGGTAAAAGGCAAAGCTAAAGGAAAACTAGAGCCTAAATGGGAAGGGACATTTGTCAATGAACAAGTGTATGATGGTGGTGCTTATCAGCTGATAGATCAACATGGGGAACGCCCAATGCCACCCATTAATGGGAGATTCCTAAAGAAATATTACGCGTGATCATTTGTTTTGTTTTCACTATATGCCGATATTGCTTTCGTTTTTTCTCTCTTTTGTGTTATTTGTTTTGTTTTTCTTCTTTAAAGAAAACATTTTGTTTACCATGGACATCATTGTCCTACAATAAAAGGCTTTTCCCAATCACACTATGCTCGTGACAGATGATTTTGCTGCCTTAAGACTTGTCTAGCGGACACATGGTGCATATTGTGGTAAGTACGGCAACACCTACACCAGAACACACGACACACCATATACACGCTCCGAGAGGCAACAGTGAAGACTACTTGGGCGACTTCTTAGCATTGAGTCCCCACACCTCCATGCTTCTGGATATGCCTCAGGTTCACGGAAACACCACACCCTGAGGTAGACCGTAGGAAAAGATCAGGAAAGGGCTGCCCAACCTGACAAAAGTTGGACATGGTGCGTAGCCGCTTGACAACCTTGGGGTGTGCCACCAAAAGCCCCAAATAATATGCCTGAGGGTTTTAGCTGACCACGGTGGATGACTGCCTTCCAAATTCTCAAGGTGGTTCCCTAAGAAGAAACTCAGCAATCTCAAAGAAAGTTCAAGCAATCAAAAGAGTTTTTGACGAAGCACGTCCAAGGAAACATCAAAAGAAGAAGCAATCTCATGAAGTCGAGAGACACACACAAAAAAAAATTGTCCATGCAAGAAATCCTGACAAAAGGAAGAATCTCCATCAACTGCAAGAAACAAGTCAGCAAGGGAACCATTGGAAAGAAGGCGGTTGGTAGTTGTTCACCACCCCTCAAAAAAAATGTCGATTGACATAAGGGCATGATAAACTTTATAAAGCCGTTATCCCAATACCACCTACCTTAAGCTCTCCTTACCCATGTTCTCTGTGTTCTTGAGGCATGGAAGGAAACGTGGTGGAGCTGTGGAGGCTACTTAGTGCTCCGACGGGCTGGAGTACGGTTCTCTGTTGCCTCTCGGGACTATCTCAAGCACGTCACTCTCACACACTATCACACACATGAAGGATAAGTTGTTGAATGACAATCGTCATGGTTTTTTCGACGGTTCCCAATGATTTAGTCCTTCGGCAAACTTTTCTGACGTCACTCTCATGGCTAGTGTCTACCAGAAAAGCCAAAACTCCAAACAAAACAAAACAAAAATCTTTGTTTCTCCTGGTTTTCTTTTTCCATGCTTTTTTCCCTCGTCATTCATGTTGTTCATTAAGGGTTTTGGGCAGCAATTGTAAGACACTTACGCATATAAGGAGTCACACATGACATAGTTGAGGACTATCCAACAAATATCAAGTTACACAAGCATATGCATCGCTTCTGGGGATATCACCCCTCTACTGATCATAACACCAACACTGGGGGCATCACCCCTCTAGTGATCATAGTGGCAACACTGGGGGCAACACTCCTCTAATGATCATCATAGTGATACTGGGGCCCCATCATTTCCTAGTTCATCTACGTCGTCGATGATATTCCGACATTACAAATTTTGGGAGCACCAAGTTACGCCAGTGCGGCCTGTATCAAGCTGTGAAACCCTCCAAGTCTGATGGCTGGCATCGTGCATTTGTTTTTACGATCGCATCAAACTCAAATATATGGGAGCAGCGAGACACGCCAGTGCGGCCAGTGTCAATCTGTGAAACCCTTCAAGACAGATGGCTGGCACCATTCATCATCTTATGGTCGCATCTAACTTGATAAATTATGTCTACGTATGAGCCAATATTTTGATGAACTGACGACTTGCACCATCGGCTGGCATCATGACGTAGCGATGGAAACGAATAAAAGCAAGATGCTTATGACACGAGTATTTCGCCATATTTCATTATAATTGTACTCATCCGCATCGGTGTTGGTTCAGTATAATAGCATGGACATGCGCTATTCAATAAAAGATTCGGCTTCACATATTTTTGACATATATGGAAAAGTTTATATCTTGTCCAAAAATTTAATTCGTCAAACTATTTTGATGAATGAATGGCACAAGTTATATAAGTTGGTCACACATGGCAACATACTTTTGCAAATTATACAAAAAAAGGATCGTACGGTTTTTGTTGAGTTTATTTTTCCTGATTTCGCCAAGCTTAGCCCATTCTGCTCCGCGCATGGACAAAACTTGGCGAGGGGGCATTTGTTCGATGAATTTTTGGTACCAAAATTCATGATATATGAATTAATTTACCACAACCTTTGTCTATGACAAATGGGACCCACGAGATACAAAATATTTCTGAAAGAATATATATTTGATATTGGACTCATTTTGTAGATTGTGTCGTACACGTCACAATAGTGCAAACAGATTAATATTTTGATGTACCGTTTGGGAAATATGATGTTCAGAAGTATTGGAACATATACACACGTACGAATTTGCTGATCGATTGGATCACGTCCATGCAAATACGAGACATACTAAACTTCACGTTCTGAAGAGATAAAATAAACTAATGACCCACCGGTCATGGACTCTGTGTCCTAGCCTTGGTTACGATTGGTACGGCTGATTTCACGGCTAGACGTTGTGGAGATAGCTACGATCTGTTTAAACGTCACGCGTTTGTAACAAACCAACGTGATTAGCCAGCCCTACGGCTGCCTATTTATACCCAGCTGATCGCTCGCCACAAGGGTGCGGCACGTAAAGAAGAAACACCGGGGAGGCACGCACACGGCCGCCAGGCCACGGCGCACAGAGCAGGGCAAGATCGGATCGCCGCTGCTCCTCGACGCAAGCACACCTCGGCTAAACACAACACCACACCACGATATATCTCGTCGTAGTACGAAATCGTGCGCCGGAGGCCGCGCCTCGCCGACATGATTCATTCATGGTAAGATGTGTTAAAGATCGGTTGTATCATTAATCATTGTGTGATGAAAAGAAACAAATCTCAACGTGGCTACTCGGTGAAACTTTACCACCATGATACGGCTGTTTCATCTACGTCGTCATGTATCAATCTTTACCGCCGTGGTCCGACCGCTTCATCAACGTCGGTCATGTACTAGGCTCTATAAGTGTGGTGCCGACTGCCTCATCAAAGTCGATCATGCTGAAATCTACGACCATGGTGTTGACCGCCTAATCAACGTCGCACATGTGTCAATCTTGATGGAAAAAGAACAATCTTACCGTCGTGGCTCTAGATCATCATCTACCGTGTGTTGCAAGTATAAGTGAATCTTTACCATCATGATCCGAGTGTTTCATCCACGTCGTCATGTATCGTTACCGCTGTGTTGACTGCTTCATCAACGTCGGTCATGTGTGCAGCTCTATAACCGTGGTGCCGACTGCCTCATCAAAGTCGCCCATGCTGAAATCTACGACCATGGTGTTGGCTGCTTCATCAACGTCGCACATGTGTCAATCTCTACAACCGTGGTGTCGACCGCCTCATCAACGCCATCCATGTGGGAATCTACAATCATGGTGGCGACCGTCTCATCAACGTCGCCCCATGCGAAGCATAACCATGGCAACGACCGTCTCATTAACATCGTTCATGCGGAGTACATGATTTATCATCACAAGAGTATCGTCCGATTGTTGCATCTATGTCGTCAGTATATGAACTTGTTACTTGTAATGATACGACATGCTTCATCAATTGTCTATCTCAAATCCATGGCCTAATCTCGATGAGACATGGTCAAAGTCATCATTTTTATCTTATGTCTAGTGCCGACGAGGCTAGACAAAATCATCGCCTTGTGATGACGAGGCTCGATTACTATGTAATCAACACGTCCTAATTTTGATGGGATGGACACACCGTTGCTGGTCACCGACGAGGCAAAAGCAACACACATACTGTCCGATTTGATGAAGTTCGGGATATATGGCTGGGCACCGACAAGGCAATAGTCACCCTCTTCATCCTTTCAATCTCACACTTAATTACGCACGTCGAGATTATCTCGTGATCGTTTTTCGGCAAACAAATCCACTCTTTTTCTCATGTTCATCTAACACGACGACGACTACGACGCAGCTTAATCGGAGGTTTTCTGTAGGCTTGACCTACAGATGTAATTAACCGGTGGCTTTGCAAAACCACCGGGAATCAGCGGACTACACGCAATCTCTTCAGTCCGATCCTTCATACTTGTAGAAGGCAAAATCGGCAAACTCTTAAGGGAGCATGTACATGTACTTTGTATTCAATACAATGATCAATAAAGATACAGAGTTCCCATATATACTGTGTGTTTGCCATCTCTCTTTTTGTTTTGTTTTCGTCAAACAAAAAGGGCACGCCCGGTGGGACCTGATTCTCCTCCCATCTTTGTTGCGCTCCAATCGTCGTCAAGTTTTCTCGAGATGAACCAAAAGGGTTTCTTATATTCTTCTTCAGAAGTTCCAAATGATGGCTCTACGACAAGTGAATAAGTACATATCCCACGTATCATCCTTATGTTTGTGTGCTTGCTAAAAGAAATACAAGCACTAGTAGAAAACAAGGCTTTGGTGAGGCCACATTTGGCACCGGATTGACTGGAACCGGTACTAAAGGGGTATTAGTACTGGTTCCAGAGGCGAGACAGCCCGGCAGTTAATTGCACCGGTTGCGTTGGACCCTTTAGTACCGGTTGGTAATACAAACCGGTACTAAAGGGTTGCATCAGTCGGCTGCAGCGCGCGGCCCCCACGGTCAGACCCTTTAGTACCGGTTTGTATTACCAACCGGTACTAAAGGTTCGGCCTGCAGCGCCCGGCCCCCACGGCCAGACCCTTTAGTACCGGTTTGTAATACAAACCGGTACTAAAGGTTCGGCCTATATTGCCTTCTTCCACCCGACGCACAGCTCCATTGCTTTCATTCAAGCTCCAATTTCTTCTCTCTTTGCTCTCCCAAGCTCTAGCACTACTTGATCTCTACAATATTTGTTAAGATTGGTAGCACTTACTTATATAAGGGTTAGCAACTTCATCTTCTCTTCCGGCATTTCAATTTTAGCTCATTTTGCTAGTTTAACTCATTTGATTTTTCTAGTGCAAGCAAGGTGTTTGATGAAATGCCTAAGTTAGGGATTTTATTTGTTTTATATGCATTTTGAGCTCAATTTAAAATAAGATTTGTGCCTTTTTATAGTGTCGTCCCCACTTCCTCACCGCCGCCGATCGCCCGCGGCGCCCCGTGACCGACACCACTTCGGTGAGCCTCTTTTTTTTTCTTATATTTTTAAAAAATATTAGTTGTATGGTTTAGATGCATAATTATTACTTGTATATTTTTCTTACTTGATAATTGTTTGTTATATATATAGTGTCATGGTTTTGACATCTGTCCACACCGGCTCTCGTCCGCTCTATTATTCGGATGTGGTACGATTGTTTGTTATAACTATATATTTGTTTAATTTCGTGTTTCTAACAATTAAGTCGACCAACTTAACGTAGATATATTTTTATCTAGGAGGTTGTTGAACCGGAAAATGAACCCGACCCTATTCTCGAGTTTTTTGTAAAAGAAAACGATGATTTGAAAGCAAAACTGAAAAGAAGCGAAGATCTTCGTCTCGAAGAGAAGATGAAATGGGAGTTGAAGATTGCCGACGTCGTTGATGATAACGAGATCAAGATGGAGGCAATGCGCTTGGATCACGAGATCAAGATGAATGCAATACGCTTGAAGCTTAAAAAGATTAGAAAATATGCCATTAGTCAAGAGGCTTGGTATCATTATGCTGTTGGTTCAATAATTACCTTAGTTGCGATTTTGATCGCATTTATCGTTGGATTTAAATTCTTTATCTAGTTATATGTTAGTTTAAATTAATGAATGTTTATGAGAACTATGTATTTGATTTGTTTAAATCCGGTGAATTTGTATTAATGAATTTAGTCATATGATATAGCTGTGGTGTAATGGTTTTAGATATATTTATATAATGCAGATGAATCGACAATGGATGTACGTTGACCGACGCTCTCCGGAGTTCATTAGTGGCCTACAGGAATTTCTCCGTGCGGCTGAGTTAAACAAGAAGAATGGTTTTATGTTTTGTCCATGCGATGAGTGTCGGAATAAGACGAATTACCCTAGCGCAAGAACCCTAAACTTCCACCTGTTCCGGAAAGGCTTCATGCCCAATTATTTTTGTTGGACCATGCACGGAGAAACAGGGGTTATAATGGAGGACAATGAAGAAGATGATGATGACAACTATCCTCTGTTCTCTGAACACGGTGATACTAAAATGGGGGAAGACGAAGCTGAGCATGAGGTCATTGTTGATGATCAGTCTGATGATGATCTTCGTCAGGTTATTCTTGATGAACAGATAATCTGCGGAACTGAAAACGAGTGGTTGAAGTTAGAGCGCATGTTGGAGGACCACAAAAAATTATTGTATCCAACTTGTGAAGATGGCCAGAAAAAGCTGGGTAGCACCCTGGAATTGCTTCAATGGAAGGCAAGGAATGGAGTATCTGACAAGGGATTTGAACAGTTGCTACAAATATTTAAAAAGATGCTTCCAAGGAAAAATGAATTGCCCTCCAGTACGTACGAAGCAAAGAAGATTGTCTGCCCACTAGGATTAGAGGTGCAGAAGATACATGCATGCATCAACGACTGCATCCTCTACCGCGGTGAGAAGTACGAGAATTTGAATGCATGCCCGATATGCGGTGCATTGCGGTATAAGATCAGGCGAGAAGACCCAGGTGATGTTGAGTGCGAGGCCAGCCCCAGGAAGAGGGTTCCTGCCAAGGTGATGTGGTATGCTCCTATAATACCACGGTTGAAACGTTTGTTCCGAAACAAAGAGCATGCCAAGTTGTTGCGATGGCACAAAGAAGACCGTAAGGAAGACGAGATGCTGAGACACCCCGCTGATGGGTCGCAGTGGAGAAAGATTGACAGTGAGTTTCGAGATTTTGCAGCTGACGCAAGGAACTTAAGGTTTGGTCTAAGTACAGATGGCTTGAATCCATTTGGGGAGCAGAGCAGCAGTCATAGCACCTGGCCTGTGACTCTATGTATCTATAATCTTCCTCCTTGGTTGTGCATGAAGAAAAAGTATATCATGATGCCAGTGCTTATCCAAGGCCCGAAGCAACCCGGCAACGACATTGATGTGTATCTGAGGCCATTAGTTGACGAACTTTTACAGTTGTGGTCTGACGAAGGTGTACGTGTGTGGGATGAGTATAAACAGGAGGAATTTAACCTACGAGCGTTGCTGTTTGTAACCATCAATGATTGGCCTGCTCTTAGTAACATTTCTGGACAATCAAACAAGGGATACAATGCATGCACGCATTGTTTAGATAAGACTGACAGTATATATTTGTGTAACAAGATTGTGTACGTGGGGCATCGTCGATTTCTTGGACCCAAGCATCCCTTAAGGAAGAAAGGCAAACATTACAAAGGTGAGGCAGATCATCGGCTGAGGCCTACCCGCCCTTGTAGTTCTGTTATATATGATATGGTTAAGGATTTAAAAGTAATCTTTGGAAAGGGTCCTGGGGGACTACAAGTTCCGAATGACGCAAACAACCACGTACCCATGTGGAAAAAGACATCTATATTTTGGGAGCTGCCCTATTGGATACTGCTAGAAGTTCAATCTTCAATCGACGTGATGCACGTGACAAAGAATATTTGCTGCAACCTGCTTAACTTCTTGGGCGTGTATGGGAAGTCGAAAGAAGGGAAGTCAAAAAAAGGGAAGTCCAAAAAGGGGATGTCAAAAAAAGGGAAGTCAAAAGATACACCGAAAGTAAGGCAGGCCCATCAACGTATGAGCGAAGAGATGCATCGAGACAACAATGGGACAGAGAATGAACCAGCTCCTGCCAGCTACGCTCTTACGAAAGAAGAGAAGAAAATATTTTTTGAATGTCTTCACAGTATGAAGGTTCCATCTGGCTTCTCGTCGAATATAAAGGGAATAATAAACATGACAGAGCTAAAGTTTCAAAATCTGAAGTCTCATGACTGTCACGTGATTATGACACAATTACTTCCGGTTGCATTGAGGGGGCTATTACCGGAAAACGTTCGAGAACCCATTGTGAAGCTATGTGCATTTCTCAATGCAATATCTCAGAAGGTAATCGATCCAGCAACTCTACCAAGTTTACAGAAGGATGTGGTGCAATGTCTTGTCAGCTTCGAGTTAGTGTTTCCACCATCCTTCTTCAACATTATGACGCACCTCATAGTTCACCTAGTCGAAGAGATTTCCATTCTCGGTCCTGTATTTCTACACAACATGTTCCCCTTTGAGAGGTTCATGGGAGTCTTAAAGAAATACGTTCATAATCGTGCTAGGCCAGAAGGAAGCATGTCCAAGGGCTATGGAACAGAGGAGGTCATTGAGTTTTGTGTGGACTTTATTCCTGATCTTATGCCGATCGGTGTTCCTCAATCGCGCCATGAGGGGAGACTGCGTGGAAAAGGAACGCTAGGAAAGAAAGCAACAACAAGTATGGATGGACATTCTTTCACCCAAGCACACTACACAGTTTTAGCAAATTCCAGATTGGTGGCTCCGTATATCGTGGAACACATGGATATTTTACGCTCCGAATATCAGGAGCAGACTGACTACTGGATTAAAGGAAAACACGTGGATACTTTTGGCAGTTGGTTGCGTACACATCTCATTAATAACAAAGATGTTGGAGTAGAGCTATACTTGTTGGCCAATTCACCATCTTCGACTATATTGACTTTCGAAGGGTACGAGATAAATGGAAATACATTTTACACGGAAACCCAAGACAAAAAGAGCACTAACCAAAACAGTGGTGTCCGCTTTGATGCAACAAACGACAATGGGACAAAGGACACATATTATGGTTGCATACAGCAGATATGGGAACTTGACTATGGACCTTCTTTTAAGATCCCTTTGTTTAAGTGCAAATGGGTCAACCTGTCAGGCGGGGTAGAGATAGACCGACGGTACGGAATGACTACCGTGGATCTCAACAATCTTGGGTACTACACCGAGCCATTCGTCCTAGCCAATGATGTGGCTCAGGTTTTCTATGTCAAGGACATGTCTTCCAGACCGAAAAAAAGAAAAGATAAGCAAGCTGATACATCATACGATGAGCCAAGGCGCCACATAGTTCTTTCAGGGAAAAGAAACATCATGGGAGTGGAGGACAAGACAGACATGTCAGAAGATTACAATAAGTTTGATAAAATTCCGCCCTTCAAAGTGAGAACTGACCCAACCATCGCTTTAAATGATGAAGATTGTCCATGGCTACGGCGCAGTGAGAAGAAAGGGACACACACGAAGAAAAAATGAACACTAGATAGGGTGGTTGTTCGTGATGTGTAACAATGTATTAAACCTGCATATCAAATGCAATGTTGGGCGTATGCAGGAAATCCGAATGCTTTGTATTCGGTCGATGAACTGAAGTATTATGTAGATAGAACAGAACACACGGTTTCCCCTGCATACAGCCCAACAGTGGCTCGTGAGTGCCCGCATATCAAATGCACTGTTGGGCGTATGCAGGGAATCCGAATGCTTTGTATATCAAATGAACTACACTAAGTGGCAAGACATCTCTGATGATCTACAACCGTTCGGCAAGACATCTCTGATGATCTGCAACCGTTTGGAACGGTCGCAGATCATCAGAGACGTCTTGCCGCTGGTTGCCCAAAGATGCCTCCGCCGAGGGGAGGGTTCACCTTCAGCCTTCACTGAGTGCTCTCTGCTACCCGTGTGCTGCCAAAATGAACTACAATGAGTAGACACTGAGTGCTGAACATGTCCGGGAGGGGGGCTATATATAGGGTACGTGTGCTTCTTTAGTCCCGGTTGGTAACAACAACCGGGATCTAACGGCTCACAAGTGCTTGAAAGAAACACACTCCTGATCTAACGGCTCACAAGTGCTTGAAAGAAACACACGATCCGTGTGCTTCTTTAGTCCCGGTTGGTGGCTCAACCCATGCCAAAGGATTTCATTTTTTGAGATGTTTATCAATTTATTTCATTTTTTTCTTAAAAGCGATCAAAACGGTCGCGATGACTATTCGTCGAAAGAGGTAATATTTTCTAGAATTATCAGTGTTTCTGTGATATAACCACTAGTTGTGTACCTCAAAATGATTTTTCCAAAAATTTCAGAACAAACTATCAAACAGTTGTAGTTCAAATTTGAATTACTTTCGATAAATCAACATAAACTCATTAAACTATGGGAAATTAGTTATAAATCAAGGAAAAACCTAATACTTGGGGATTATCCATCATATGTGTACTAGTTTCCATGAAAATTAAATGGGTCCCATTTTGCATCATATTTTTGGTACTTTGTTCACAAAAAAAGTCATTTTTTTCACTTAAAAATGGAAAATAATACTTATGGAATTAATTTTAAGATTTCCTTTGGCAAGGTTGTTTCTTATACCAAGATACATCTATTTGTGGGATATGAGATATTTATCACAAACTATGCCGTGGAAATGACCATAACTTGGTCATTTGTCTTGAAACTTCTAGATGTTCATACATGATAGACCTTTTTGTGAAGACTTTTTTTGCACATTTTGTCAAAAATCAAGTTTATCATTTTTCATAGCAACTAGTACACATATAAGGAGCCCATGCCAAAGGATTTCATTTTTTGAGATGTTTATCAATTTATTTCATTTTTTTCTTAAAAGCGATCAAAACGGTCGCGATGACTATTCGTCGAAAGAGGTAATATTTTCTAGTTATATCAGTGTTTCTGTGATATAACCACTAGTTGTGTACCTCAAAATGATTTTTCCAAAAATTTGAGAACCAAATATCAAACAGTTGTAGTTCAAATTTGAATTACTTTCGATAAATCAACATAAACTCATTAAACTATGGGAAATTAGTTATAAATCAAGGAAAAACCTAATACTTGGGTATTATCCATCATATGTGTACTAGTTTCCATGAAAATTAAATGGGTCCCATTTTGCATCATATTTTTGGTACTTTGTTCACAAAAAAAGTCATTTTTTTCACTTAAAAAATGGAAAATAATACTTATGGAATTAATTTTAAGATTTCCTTTCGCAAGGTTGTTTCTTATACCAAGATACATCTATTTGTGGGATATGAGATATTTATCACAAACTATGCCGTGGAATTGACCATAACTTGGTCATTTGTCTTGAAACTTCTAGATGTTCATACATGATAGACCTTTTTGTGAAGACTTTTTTTGCACATTTTGTCAAAAATCAAGTTTATCATTTTTCATAGCAACTAGTACACATATAAGGAGCCCATGCCAAAGGATTTCATTTTTTGAGATCTTTATCAATTTATTTCATTTTTTCTTCAAAGCGATCAAAACGGTCGCGATGACTATTCGTCGAAAGAGGTAATATTTTCTAGTTATATCAGTGTTTCTGTGATATAACCACTAGTTGTGAACCTCAAAATGATTTTTCCAAAAATTTCAGAACAAAATATCAAACAGTTGTAGTTCAAATTTGAATTACTTTCGATAAATCAACATAAACTAGAGAAAAAGAAACTGGAGAAAAAAACAAAAAGATAGTTCTTAAAAAAAATTAGACAATTAAATTACATAGAAATGAAAGAAAAAGAAACTAGGGAAAAACAAATAGATAGTTATTACAAATTTTGTAAGAAAAAACAAACAGAAAACATAAGAAAATATATTGTAAGAAAACAGAAAAAAGAAAAGATAAAACAGAAAATTCAATTCAAAAGCCCTTTAGTACCGGTTGGTTTTTCCAACCGGCACTAAAGGGGTTGGCCCTGCGCGCGAAAATTTCGGTGCGTCCAAAAGTGGACCTTTAGCACCGGTTGCTGTTACCAACCGGTGCTAAAGGGTCTTTAGCACAGGTTGATAAGAACAACCGGTGATAAAGGTCTATTTCGAGCAGTTAACACAGGCGAACCGCCCAAAACTGCTAAGTGTTCTTCGATCTCCCCTGTCTCTCGAGCTCCACGCGTGTCGAGGAGTGACTCCCACGTAACAGGGGCAGTCTCGCCCTGAAGAGAGGTTCGAAGAGGGGACTGAACACGGAGGTCTAACAACACTCGAGGGGCTCGACGACGATGCTCGCCGAGCCTAAAGGAGGACAATCACGCCAGAGATGGACACCAGCCCGTACCCAGGTTCACGGCCCTCGAGAGGAGGTAAAACCGCTACTCCTGCTTGTCTGTATTGCACTGTGAAGGTTCCAGGATAACGAGCTTGCCGAAGGTTCTCTTGAGGCAGCTTGGTGCCTGGGGAGGGACACAATGGTCGTCTTCCTCCTTCAGCAGTTGGCTATCCTATGTGTTCTGGGTGCCCGTGCGTGATTGGGCCCTTTCGTCCCTTTCTACGGGGGAGCTCCTGCTCCTTTTATAGGCGCCCCGGGCTCCGTCCTCGTACTGGTGGGCTCCCACACGCCAGTCGCATGGAGGAGCGGGAGTCCACCGCAGCTCGTCCGTCCATGGACGCGGTCCATCCGTGCTAAAGTAGCGCGCCGTGGCCGACAGGTTGCAGGCGGTGCTGGGCGGCTCGCTGGCGCAGCAGAGGCCGTGGTGGAGCCCACGGTGACGATCTTCTTGGAGCGTTGCGCCGTCCAGCCTCTTTATCACCAAAGGGGAAAGTTCTGGCTGTCCTGCCGCAGGCGGCGCGGCTTTGTTGACTCCTTTATCACCAGAATGGCAACTGGGGTGCTCGCGTCACCCTGCGGCTGCTGCAGGGGCCATGTGCGCCCTGCAGCGCTTGCTTAGCCGCGAAGTGTCTCCACAGGGCCGTGGTCGCCTGTGGAGGGGTTTTCTGCTGACTCCTCTCCAGGCGGGCTGTGCCTGGGGAGTCTCTTGAAGCGCAGGGTCCTCTTCAGGCCCTGGCGTCCTCTTCAGGCCTCGAGAGGGGATGCCTCTTGAGGATCCCTCCAAGCGGCAGCCTAGTCCTCAGCCGTTCTGCCGAAGTTACCCGCGGGCGAGGCCTGTAGGGAGTGGGCCGTGTGTACCCCGGTCCTGACTGGGCCGACAGTAGCCCCCAGGCCCACGATGGGCACGACGAGGCCCGTTGGGTCTAGGCGAAGCGTCGTGGGGCAACATCTGCAGGCCGGGCCGAGCCACGCGACACGCCGGCGAGCAACGGTTGCGCATGATACGGGACGTGCGTCGTGGGGGGTCCCACCACGCCCCGGTAACTGCTCCTTGACGAGACATAAAAACCCCGGCGCCGGAGCAGGGAGCCGTTACTACTCCCACTCCTTCTCGCAGACGCCAACCGCACAGAGCTCTCCGCTCCTGCAATCCGGCGCCCTTTTCTCCGATTCCTCCAACTTCCCCTCGCGCCGCTCCCTTCTTCCCTCCGACGATGACTCCGCCGAAGAACAAGGGCAAGGCGGCCGCGGGGTCTTCATCGCAAGCAGCGCCCGCTGAGGCCGCGTACGGCGCGGCACTGTTGGGCGTGCGCGTCAACGACAAGGCGCTCGAGAAGGTCCGCTTCCTGGTGGCGGACCGGACCAACGAGCACGGCGCCACCGCACTCAAGCCTGCGGCGCACGGGAAGCGCCCGCGAGGGTTTTTCCCCGTCTTCCAGCACTGCGTCTCGGCGGGCCTGGTGCCGCCCTTCTCTCCGTTCCTGGAGGCGGTGCTGGCCTTCTACCAGATCCAACTGCTGCACCTCCACCCCAACTCGGTGCTGATCCTCGCCGTCTTCGCCTACCTCTGCGAGGCGTACCTAGGCGTGGAGCCCACGGTGGAGCTCTTCCGGTGCTTCTACGCGCTCCGGAGCACGGCGAAGAACGAGCGCTCAGGATGCGTCTCCTTCCGCATCGTGGACGGCATGGGGAGCGTCTACATCCCCATGTCGTGGAGCGAGGGCAAGGCCATCACCTCCGTGACGAAGAAGGTGGACGACTTCCGCCAGCGGTGGTTCTTCGTTGGCGTGGAGCAGCCAAGCGCCTTCCTTGAGGTCCCTGACGCGCCGCCCGTGAAGAACTCGCACTAGGGCAAGGCCACCTTCTGCGGCGCGCAGAACGTGATGCTGTCGGGCCGCCTGAGCTACCTCCGGGAGGAAGGCCTCACGGGGCAAATCGTCGTGGCGGACTTCGTGACGCGCCGCCTCGCCCCACTCCAGGCGCACGCGATGCCGATGTGGATGTATTCCGGCCCCAATGACAAGATGCGGCTTCATCGCGAGGACAACGACAAGGACGCCGTCGACAACGTCCTGTCCGCGCTCTTCATCAACCCCGCGGTGCCCGCCATGGAGGAACTCCCGATCTCCCTCAGGCCTCTGCACCAGTACAACATGACCGAGCGTTTGGCCGTTCTGGAGGGGGTTCCCCCGTACACTCCGGCGGGCCCGGCGCGGAAGGTGGTGCCCGTGCCTGTGGTGCATGATGCGGAGGAGGCAGAGACGCCCTCCGCCTCAGGAGCCGGACAAGGCGAGGAGGAAGCCGCGGCTGGCGGGGAGGAGGACGCGGCAGGCGAGAAGGAGGACGCGGGGGGCGAGGAGGCCTCTTCGAGGGCCAGGCCCCACGCGGGCGAGATTTGCGACATCTCGTCGGGTGACGACGAAGGCGCCTTCGCGGGGGCGCCCACGCGTCGCGCGGAGGAGGAGGAGTCTGCGGGGGAGGCCTCTGACGAGGAGTCCTTGCTGGGGCGTCGCGAGCCCCGGTCCAAGGCGGCCTGCGACGGGCCTGGAGCGAGGCCCTCCGACGTTCCTTCTAAGAGGAAAGCCGAGGCGCCTCTGGAGAGGCCAGACGCCAGGCCCAAGCCCTCCTGGCGCTCGCCAGGCTTGGCGTGGGTTGACACCGGGGCCAAGCGGTCCAGGTAAGTTCCTTCAATTACTAAACGCTTGATTATTGCACTCTTCTTCTCATATTTCTGACACTCGCCCCCCGGTTCTTTCAGCGACCTAGTGCCTGCGAAACGCCGTAGGCTTCGCAAGGCAGCGGAGGTGAAGGGAGCCGCGGCTGAGGCCGCGGCTGGAGAGGCCGCGAGGCCTGGGAAGATGGCCACGGCAGGCCCAGCCGGAGAGGCGCCTCAGTCGGAGGCAACTGAGCTCCTGGCGGAGGCAGCAGCGCCTCAGGCGGAGGCCGCTGCACCGTCCCCCGTGCCCTTAGAGGTGGAGGTGCAGGAAGAGCGGTCGGCCACCCCTCCTCGAGCTCCCGCACCGCCTCACGCGGCTACGCCGCCGCGCGAGCCGACTCCGGCACGCGAGACCACCCCACCTCGCACGGCTACGCCTCCCGCGCAACCAGAGGCCGAGGCAGATCAGGGCCCGCCAAGCGCGGGCGCCTCCGCAGGGGGAGCTCCCCCTTCTCCGCCACGCCCCACAGCGGGGGGCGAGGCGCAAGAGGCGACGCGACCAGGCGACGAGGGCGGCGAGACCATCCTGGGTGCGGCGGAGGACCGGGAGCAGCCTAGCCCCCAGGCACGCCCAGAGGCCTCATCTTCAAGGTTCGACGCCGGGGCCGGGCCCTCCTCGCAACGCGGCCTGGTCCTGAGCGGCTGGGACTGGAGCAAGGGACACCGCGCGGTGGCCTTCCGCGTGGTGAGGGAGTCTCTGGAGGGCCTGGAGGCGCAGCTCGCCTTTGAGGACGCCCAACTTGCTCAGCAACGCGACGAGCTCGCGGAGGCCTGGAGGCGCTTCCATGCCGCGGTTGAGACCCGGCGCCAGGAGGATCAGGCGCTCCAGGCCGCCCGCGAGGAGGCCATTCGCTTTGCCAAGGAGGTCCGAGAGGGAGCCGCCCGCGACGCAGACGAGCTCCTTGCCCCCCTCCAGGACGCGCGCGATGCGGTCGCCGATCTCCTCGCGAAGGTGAAGGCTGAGCGCGCGGCTATGGAGGGCTCGCTGGAGCAGAAGCGCCGCGAGGTCTCCCAGCTGGAGTCACAACTCCTCTCCGCCCACCGGGCTGCGCAGGAGACCCTGGAGGAGGACCGCAAGAGCTTAGCCGAGCGAGAGCGGCAGCTGGCCTTCAGGGAGAAAGACGTGGAGCAGCGCGACGAGCAGCGGCTCCAGGCGGAGGGCGAGCTGGCCACCAAGCGGGTAGAGCTCGAGGCGCGTGAGGGGGACCTGGCCCAAGCGCTCCAGCGGCACGATGATAACGTCACCGCCCAGAAGCAAACCCTGGAGCGCTTCCAGCTGCGGTTCGCTGAGAAGAAGAAGGAGGCGGAGGCCGCCCTCGCGGAGCGCGAGAAAGACTTCAGGCGGACCATCTCCCAGGAGTTCCGCGACAAGGCCAAGAAGCAAGAGGACCGCTTCAAAGCCAAGCACACTGCTGACGCCAAGCGGATCGCGGAGCTTGAGAAGGCCAACTCCAAGCTCGAGGTCCGCCTCCAGCGCGCCAAGGATGCCTACCGCCAGGCTGAAGAGGGCCGCCGGGCTGCTGCCCTGGAGCTGGACGCCCTCGTCAAGGACGTGGAGGGGCAGGCGGGCTCTGCAGCCAAGCAGGTGACGGAGGCCGTGGACACCGCGCAGGCGGCTCTCGTACTCGCGAAGCAGCGGGACCGCATGTTCCAGGCGCTGGCAGCGAGAGGCAACGAGCTCGCGGCCCAGCTCGGCGCAGAAGCGCCGCTTACCGAGGCTCGCGGTCGCGGTGATGCTGCGATGTACCTGGTCTACTTCGACCAGCTCTTCACGGCCCTCGAGGGCCCCGCCGGCGACCTCCGCGAGGTGATAGAGCTCGAGAGCCGCCAGCTTCTGGAGGTGGTGGTCGACCGCATCTTCACCAACCTCAAGCTCCTTACACCCAGCTTCGACCTCTCCACGGTGACCGAGGCGCGCCCGGCCGGAGAGGTCCTGCATGTCTCCAACGCCCTCCGCGAGCAAGTGGAGGCCTTCTGCAACCGCTTCAAGCGTGCGGAGGTGGCTGTGGAGGACAGCGAGGAGGAGGACGCCCCTGCCGAGGAGGAAGACGCTGAAGAGGAGCGTGCTGGCGCGGACTCCGCCTGAGCCTCGCTTGTCGCGCCTTTGAGCGCTTGTATCTGAGACAATTTCTTATATTCAGACTTTGCATGTTTTGGGCCTGTAATATACCTCTTTACGTTCATTTATGCTAGCTTGCTTGCCCCTCGAGAGGCCTTTTCTGCTTTACTTTCATGTCTATGTTTTCTCTGCGTCGCTAGGACCCGTCTCCTCGCACTATGACTCCGCCGCTGCGGTATGCTGGAGCAATGACTCAGCAAGGCCGGGGGGAGTTTAAGGCTTGGAGAGGTAAGAGCCCTGAGTCGCGATGCCCAAGTGCTCCCCCTTGACGTGCGAGTAGTCCATGAATCGTAAGGGAGAACGAAATCGCTCGAGGGACAAACGTTCGTTTGGAGAGGAAAGGCTCTCGAGTTGCAGAAGCGGGACTTAGCTTCTCGAGGCTTTTGCCCTGTAGAGGCTTTTTAGCCTGGCGAGGAGGTCCTCTTCAAGGGTTTTTCCCTGCTGCCTCCTCAGGCTTGTAGAGACGCTTGTTCTCTGTAGATGTCAGAGGGGAGAACCCAAACGCTTGTGCACGGTACAAGGGACTAATGCGCGCTTATAGGTCCCCTCAGGCGTTCCTTGCGAGGAGAGAGAGTACCAAGGTCCTTTGTAGAGATGGCGTGTTTGTGAGGGCCTGCCCTCCAGCCAGAGCTCGGAGCCTTGGGTTTTGCGGTGCTGCTGGTGTGTCATTTGAGGCACTGGCACCGTACTCAGCCCCCGCTCGCGAGGTGCGCATGTGGAGAGATATAAGCGCCCATTTTCAACAAAGGAAATAAAGCTGGAATAAAACTCACCACCAAAATTTTACATAGCGGCGCCGTAGCGCATAGTTCACTTAGGAACGAAAATGGCGCCTGAGCGCAAAGTTCACTTGGAACGAAAATGGGTTCATTACACTTGGGTTTGCCAAGCTAACGTTCCTTCCATGTCGAGGCATGGGGACCACCCATTAGTGGCAGAGGTTCACTGCGGCCTGCGGGGGCTCATTTGCAGGAGAGCTCGGAGGACTGGGCCTCGGGAGAAGCTTGGAGGTGAAGCCGTGAGCTTCCCTCTAGAGACAAAAATTTGCCTGGCGTGAATGTGATCACGGGTAGAACTTGCGCAGGTGCGCGATGTTCCACGGGTTCTTAACGGGGATGCCGTCTTCGGTCTCGAGGCGTACTGCGCCAGGCCTGGCGACATGGGAGACCCTGTAGGGGCCTTCCCACATCGGCGAGAGCTTGTGGAGACCCTCCCTGGAGAGGATTCGCCTGAGGACGAGGTCGCCCGCCTCAAGGGTGCGTGAGCGCACGTGGCGGCTGTGGTAGCGTCGCAAGTCTTGCTGGTACCCCGCCGCCCTGAGGGCGGCCTGACGGCGCAGTCCCTCGAGGAACAGCAGGTCATCGTTGTGGAGGCCCTCTTGGGTGTCCTCGTTGAAGGCAAGGACCCGTGGCGATCCATGCTTGATTTCCGCAGGAAGGACTGCCTCAGCCCCGTAGACCAGGGCGAATGGCGTTTCGCCTGTAGGCCTTGAGGAAGTTGTGCGTATGGACCAGAGCACGGAGGGGAGCTCGTCGATCCAGCCCTTGCCGTGGCCCTTGAGGATGTTGAAGCTCCTGGTCTTGAGGCCCTTGAGGACTTCTGCGTTTGCTCGCTCGGCCTGACCGTTGCTGCGTGGGTGAGCTACCGAGGCGAAGCAGACCTTCATGCCAAGCTTGTCGCAGTAGGCTCGGAAGACACCACTGGTGAATTGCGAGCCGTTGTCGGTGATGATGCGGTTGGGCACGCCGAAGCGGCAGACCAAGCTTCTGATGAATTTCACCGCGGCCCCCGCTGGTATGGTGCGCACTGGCTCAACTTCGGTCCATTTGGTGAACTTGTCGATGGCCGCGAAGAGGAAACGGTAGCCCCCTTGCGACCTCGGGAAGGGGCCCAGGATGTCCAGCCCCCAGACCGCGAACGGCCAGGAGAGCGGGATGGTCTGGAGCCCCAGGGCCGGCTGATGGATTTGCTTGGCGTGGAATTGGCAGGCGTCACAGGTTTGCACGATGGCGACCGCATCCTGAAGCACCTGAGGCCAGTAGAAGCCGCTCCTGAAGACCTTGCCTGTGAGGGTGCGCGCACATGAGTGGTGGCCGCATTCCCCGCTGTGGATGTCCTTGATTAGCTCTCGGCCTTCTTCAGGAGGGACGCATTTGAGGGCGACACCATTTGGGCGCTTGCGGTAGAGGTTCTCCTCGAGGATGCAGTATGATTTTGCTTGTCGTGCGACCCGCTCTGCGTCAGCATCTTCTTCAGGGAGGATTCCTTTCACCAAGTAGTCCTTGAGCTCGTCAATCCAGCCTGAGGCCTGGTGGGTTGCCGTCAGTAGCAGACGCTCCCCTGTGCTGGGACCGCAATCAGGCGCCCCAGACTCAGGAGGTGGTGGGAGCGCTTCGCCTGTGCTTGCGGCTGCGGCCTCGCGAGGCTGCTTGATGGATGCCTTGGCGAGCCTTTCTTCGAAGACACCGGCCTGCTGGGGTTGCCGCCGCGAGGCTCGCTTGGCGATGTCGTCAGCCTCCTGGTTTTCTTTTCTCGGGATGTGCATGAGCTCCATGCCCCTGAAGTGCTTCTCGAGCTTGCGGACCTCTTCGAGGTATGCGGCCATGTGGTCGTCTTTCGGCGTGTAGCTCTTGTTGGAGAAGTTGACGAGCAGCTGTGAGTCTCCCTTGACGAGTAGGTGCTTGACGCCTAGAGCGATGGCGGCCCTTAAGCCGGCGAGGAGGCCTTCGTATTCGGCGATGTTGTTGGAGATCTTGTCGATAGTGAAGCACAGCTGGACGGCGTAATATAGCTTGTCACCTTTGGGCGAGGTCAGGACGACGCCTGCTCCGCCATTGCGGCAAGCGAAGGCTCCATCGAAGTGCATGGTCCAGTGGCTGGGCGCCGCGTCTCCCGAGGGCTCGGCCTCTGCCTCTCGAGGCTCCTCGGGGCTTGGGTCAGTCCATTCGGCGACGAAATCAGCCAACGCTCTTCCTTTTATGACCCTCGTGGTATCGAAGCGCAAGTTGAACGGCTGCAGCTCGATGTTCCATCCCGCGACACGATCTGTGGCGTTGGGATTGCGCAGGATCTGCTCCAGGGGGAAAGCAGTGACCACCGTGATGGGGTGGCCCTGGAAGTAGTGTCTCAACTTCCTGGAGGCGATGAGGAGCGCGACGAGGAGCTTTTGCTGTATTGGATACCGTTCGCGAGCGTCCCGCAGTACTGTGCTGACGAAGTAGACGGGGTGCTCGACGAGGGTTACTTGAGGTGGCGCAGCGCCAGCCCCGTGCGGAGGCTCTTCAGGGCCCTTGTCGAGATCTGCCTGTAGAGGCATTTCGACAGGGGTGAGAGGGGCAGACTCGACTTGAGGCGGTGGGCCTGGCAGTGGGTCTGTGGAGGCTGCTCCCTTGATGGGGCCTTTGTCGGGGGGTTCTGGGCTTGGAGTTGCAGTGCTCCTCTTGGGGAGGACAGGCTCTTCCCTCTCGACCACCAAGACGGCGCTTGCGGTCTGAGGGGTGGCTGAGAGGTACAGCTTCAGGTGCTCGCCTGCCCTGGGGGCCACCAAGACTGGAGGGCTAGCCAGATACTTCTTTAAGTCCTCGAAGGCTTTATCCGCCTCAAGGGTCCACTTGAACGTGCCCGATCTCTTCATGATCTTGAAAAATGGCAGGGCTCTCTCGCCGAATTTGGAGATAAAACGGCCAAGGCTGGCCATGCAGCCCGCCAAGCGCTGCATATCCTTGAGTCGGCGGGGAGGCTGCATTTGCTCTATAGCCTTGATCTTGTCAGGATTTGCCTCTATGCCACGGTGGGACACGAGGAATCCGAGGAGTTTGCCTGAAGGGACCCCGAAGACGCACTTGGCGGGGTTGAGCTTGATGTTCACCTTTCTTAGGCTGGCGAAGGTTTCCTCGAGATCCCTCAAGAGGGTGTCCCCCTCTCGAGACTTGACCACGATGTCGTCGACATAGGCCTCAGCATTTCTGCCCATCTGAGCCCCCAAGGCCATCCTCATGAGCCTCTGGAAGGTGGCTCCAGCGTTCTTCAGGCCAAAGGGCATGCATGTGTAACAGTACACACCACAAGGGGTGAGGAATGCCGTCTTCTCCTCGTCCTCTTTAGCCATCTTGATCTGGTGATACCCAGAGAAGGCATCCAGAAAACAGAGGAGGTCACAGCCAGCGGTGGAGTCCACGATCTGGTCTATCCTTGGCATGGGGTATGGGTCCTTGGGGCAGGCCTTGTTGACATCTGTGTAGTCGATGCAGAGTCGGCCTCCTCCAGCGGGCTTAGGAACAACCACGCCGTTGGAGAGCCAAGTGGGGTGCGCGACTTCGCGGACGACATTCGCCGCCTTGAGTTTCTCTACTTCCTTGATGATGAAAGCTTGCTTCTCGGGGGCTTGCTTACGTGCTTTTTGCTTGACGGGGCGTGCGTCTGGACACACGGCTAAGTGGTGCTCGATCACCTCCCTTGGTACACCGGACATATCTGACGGAGTCCACGCGAACATGTCAGAGTTTGCCCGAAGGAAGGCGACGAGCGCGCTTTCCTATTTGGGAGGCAGGGCGGCGCCTATGGTGACGTTAGCCCCCGAGCCTTCAGCCCCCAAGCTGGTGGTGTCTAGCGGCACCTTCTTCGTGGCGGCTTGCTCCTGAGAGAACACCTGCTTCTTTTTCTTGGGCCTCTCGAGAGGCTCCAGGTCCTCGTCAGCCGGGAAAGCCATGGCGGCTGCCTTGTAGGCGCTCTCGACGGCGCGCGTAGCGTCCAGGATATGACCATGGATGGCAATGGTGCCAGCGCTGCCGGGGATCTTGACCATGTTGTAGGCGTGATGCGTGACGGCCATGAACTTTGCGAGGGCGGGGTAGCCGAGGATGGCATTGTACGGCAAGCCGATGTGGGCGACATCGAAGTCGATCAGCTCCGTGCGATAGTTCTTCTGCGTGCCAAAAGTGACCGCGAGGCGGACCTGCCCCAGAGGCTCGATAGAGCCACTGGTGACGCCCGTGAACGGCCTGGAGGGCATAAGCCACTCGTAGGGCACTTGAAGCGTCTCGAAGGTCTCGACAGAGATGACGTTTAGGCCTGCTCCCCCATCGATGAGCGTCTTGGAGACGGTGATGTTGTTGATGGTGGGGGAGCAGACCAGGGGGAGAGTTCCAACAGTCTTGGTCGACTTGGGGTGGTCCTTGGCGTCGAAGGCGATGGTGTACTGGGACCACTTGAGGGGTCTGGAGGTCTCGGTGCTCGGGAGCGCAGCGTTGAGTTCGCGAGCGAACTGCTTGAACTGATTGTTCGACTTGGGCGCTTGAGCCCCGCCGAGGATGCAGGCCATGGCGCCTCTCGGGGCCTGGTAGCCTCCATCTTCCTCGTCAGGGAGGTTGTTGTTCTTCTCGGCGGCGTTGGCTTGAGTGCCCGACGGCTTCTGGTAGCCGCCATCACGCCTACCCTTGCCGTCTCTGCGGTAGCCGCGACCTCTGCCGCGGCTTCCACTGCCTTCTCCTCGCTCGCGTTCCCTGCTCAGCCTCTTGAGGTCGAAGCAGTCGTCTGTAGCGTGCCCACGCCTGTTGTGGTAGACGCAGAACGGGCGGTGGTCCACCTCTTTGTCGCCGCGCTCGGGGGAGCCCCTGCGGGAGCCCTTCGCGTCAGGCTCTGCCGCGAGGACCGCGGTGGCCTTGCGCTTGGGCTCTTCCTTCTTCTTGTGGCTCTTGGACCCCTCGCCAGGGTCGTCCCCCCGGGCGCTCATCTTGACGAAAAGGAGTCCCTCTTCAGCCTTGGCGCACTTGTCCGCCAGATCGAACAGCTTCACCACAGAGGTGAGCTTGTCGTGGATGCCGAGCTTCTCGAGCATCCTGCGGTTTGTGACGCCCTCGCGGAAGGCAGCGATCACCTGGGTGTCGGGGATGTTCGGAATCTTGTTCCGCACCTGGCTGAAGCGCTGGATGTACTTGCGAAGAGTCTCATCCTTCTTCTGCACCACAGCGCGCAAGTCGTTGTGGGTGAGTGCGCGCTCGTACGTGCCCTTGAAGTTGGCGACGAACTGCCTGCAGAGCTCCTCCCAGGAGTCGATGGAGTCCTCAGGCAGGTTGAGTAGCCAGGACAGCGCGGAGTCCCTGAGGGCGTGGGAGAACCAGTTGGCCATGACCTTATCGTCGCCCCCTGCAGCCTGGATGGAAGTGGTGTAGAGCTGCAGGAACTCGAGAGGGTTGGTGGACCCGTCGAAACCCTTGGGGAGCGCCGGCCTGAACTTCTGCGGCCAGACCACACGACGCAGGGCGCGCGTGAAGGCCATGCAGCCAGAGGCGTAGGTGGCCGTTCCTCCTTGGAGGGCCCTGCGGTTTTGCTGCCCCGCCTGACCGAGCTCCTCGACGAGGCGGTTCTGGAGGTCCCGACGTCGCTCCATGCCCACGCGCGCGTCAGGCGCTGTGCGCTGCACGATTTGGCAGTCGTGCGGCGAGGAAGCATGGGAGGGAGCCCGCTGTGCCGCGGCCGGAGGCGGCCCTGGAGGCGGTGGAGGCGCACCTGGCGCTGCCGTCCCTGCAGGGCCGGAGGGCACGATGGAGCGCGACGGAGCAGGGCGTGTGGTTGCGATGTCGACGAGGTGGTGGAGGCGGTTCAACCACTGGTCGTGTGCCTCGGCACTTGGCCGGTAGCGGAGGAGCTCCTGGGCCATGAGCAGCGCTGTGTGCGGGGCGGGCTCGTGGTGCTCCTGCGTGGACACGCTCTGGCGCCGGGACGGGTGCGGGGACTCGGCGTCACCGCGGCGCTCGGAGAGGTCCGCGTCGTCGCGCTGGTCTCCTGCGTGGTGCTCTTCGCTCTCCGGCTCCTCCACGCGCGGGCCGGTGCCGGCGCGCTCGGTCGTGCGGGGGCGGCCACGGCGGCCGCGGGTGGGAGCAGTGCCAGGCTCGGTGTGAGCTCTCTCAGAGGTACGCCGGTTGGCGCGCGTCGCGCGGGTGTCCATCATGGCGCGGAGGTTGGAGGTCGAAGACGCGCCTCAGTCCCCCTACCTGGCGCGCCAAATGTCGAGGAGTGACTCCCACGTAACAGGGGCAGTCTCGCCCTGAAGAGAGGTTCGAAGAGGGGACTGAACACGGAGGTCTAACAACACTCGAGGGGCTCGACGACGATGCTCGCCGAGCCTAAAGGAGGACAATCACGCCAGAGATGGACACCAGCCCGTACCCAGGTTCACGGCCCTCGAGAGGAGGTAAAACCGCTACTCCTGCTTGTCTGTATTGCACTGTGAAGGTTCCAGGATAACGAGCTTGCCGAAGGTTCTCTTGAGGCAGCTTGGTGCCTGGGGAGGGACACAATGGTCGTCTTCCTCCTTCAGCAGTTGGCTATCCTATGTGTTCTGGGTGCCCGTGCGTGATTGGGCCCTTTCGTCCCTTTCTACGGGGGAGCTCCTGCTCCTTTTATAGGCGCCCCGGGCTCCGTCCTCGTACTGGTGGGCTCCCACACGCCAGTCGCATGGAGGAGCGGGAGTCCACCGCAGCTCGTCCGTCCATGGACGCGGTCCATCCGTGCTAAAGTAGCGCGCCGTGGCCGACAGGTTGCAGGCGGTGCTGGGCGGCTCGCTGGCGCAGCAGAGGCCGTGGTGGAGCCCACGGTGACGATCTTCTTGGAGCGTTGCGCCGTCCAGCCTCTTTATCACCAAAGGGGAAAGTTCTGGCTGTCCTGCCGCAGGCGGCGCGGCTTTGTTGACTCCTTTATCACCAGAATGGCAACTGGGGTGCTCGCGTCACCCTGCGGCTGCTGCAGGGGCCATGTGCGCCCTGCAGCGCTTGCTTAGCCGCGAAGTGTCTCCACAGGGCCGTGGTCGCCTGTGGAGGGGTTTTCTGCTGACTCCTCTCCAGGCGGGCTGTGCCTGGGGAGTCTCTTGAAGCGCAGGGTCCTCTTCAGGCCCTGGCGTCCCCTTCAGGCCTCTAGAGGGGATGCCTCTTGAGGATCCCTCCAAGCGGCAGCCTAGTCCTCAGCCGTTCTGCCGAAGTTACCCGCGGGCGAGGCCTGTAGGGAGTGGGCCGTGTGTACCCCGGTCCTGACTGGGCCGACAACGCGCGACGCCGACGCCGCCTACGGCGAAGCCCTGCTCCTCCGCCGCCGCGCCGTCGCCACCGACCACCGCGCCGTCGCCACCGACCACCGCGCCGTCGTCTCCTGCCTCCGAGCGCGCCATCGCCTCCCACGCGCCCCGCTCCGGCCTCCCTCCACCTCCGGCAGCGCGCACGCCTCCGGCCTCCGCCACCGCTCCGGCCATCGCCTGCGCCGCCGCACATCGCCGTCCCTCCCTCCCTGCTACGGCCGCGGCGAGACCTCCCCGCTCCGGCCATCGCCTCCGCCACCGCCGGCCTCTCCAAGGTTTTTTTTTTCATTATAGCTAGCAAATTAATTATAGGTTATTAGTTATAGGTTATTATTAGCAAATTAATTATAGGTTTTTTCATTATAGGTTATTAGTACTGTTTATTAGATTAGTGTTTAGGTTATTAGTGTTTAGGTTATTATAGCTAGCAAATTTTTTCATTATAGCTAGCAAAAATTAGTACTGTTTAGGCAAATGTGTAGCAAATTTTGATATTTAGGAATTTTAAAAATATGTAGCAAATGTGTAGCAAATTTAGAAATTTAAGAACTTTAAAAATATAGCAAAGTTGGAAAATTTAGTTGCAATATTTTTCTGTTAAATTTAGTTGCAATGTTAGAATTTAGCACTATGTTGGAATTTTATACAATGTCTTTGAATTTTACAATGTTTTATACAATGTCTTGGAATTTTAAGAGTTAATGTAAAGATTCATAGTTTCGAGATGGACGGGACTATGGATGTCCGGGACTGGGCTCCGCCGGGTTGGCACTGGGAGGTGCCACCTTCCGGTGTGCGCAGATTGGTGAGGAATGAGGGAACCATCGTCGACCCGGAGCTTCTTTGGTGGCGGTCACGTGGGCCACGACGGGTACAGAGGGTGCCGGCCCCCGAGGAGTTGGTACGTCGTCGTGTCAGGGCGGAGGACGAGCACGTCCGTCGGTACATGGTCGCGTTGGACGTCTGTCCGTCCAACACTTGGCAGCATCTTCAGGGATCTCACATTAGTTATGATCCTGTTTGGGTTCCTTCACTTTGGGTTTTCACCGCCCGCGGCATGTTTCCGGCAGTTCGACGTCCATTTTGATTAGCGTGATGTATTATTGATGCGATATATATTATTATGACTTGTAACGCCCCAAATCGGCTAAGTCCTTCACTATTAGATCCCTGAAGATTTTTGTGTTAGTAAAACAACTATTGTATCAATTTTTGCAAAGTTAGCAAATTTTGTAAAACAACTATTAGAAATTTAGCAAAGATGGAAATTTAGCAAATTTGAAAAAATTTGTATCAATTTTTGCAAAGTTAGCAAATTTTGTATCATATTTTTGTATCATATTTTGTATCAATTTTTGCAAAGTAAGCAAATATTTGTTCCAATTTATGTGTATAAGAAATATTTGTTCCAATTTATGTGTATAAAAAATATTGGTTGCAATTTTTGTATCAACTTTAATTGTAACCTTGATTCAAATTTAAATTTGAAGTGACATTGAGCTATGGACAACAACCCCTTCATCCGAAACGAGGTCGTTGAAGAGCAAATGGCAGCAATAATATATGAGAAGAGTCTTGGAGTAAATTCCGATGGAGAAGATTCTGATGATGAACAAGAGGATGATTTCAGCTCAAGATGTCTGAACGACTCCGGTGAGGGACTTGAGCTAGAAATAATAGACGACGATCAAGTGCCCGCGGAAAACTCCGGCCAGGTATATATATATATTAAGTCTTGTTGATGCATAAATTGATTTATATTGCACCTACTAACAAAACATTTTTCTTTTAGCCCTCCGGATCTAAAAAGAAGCCGACAAACCCTACACGAGGCCCGGCCAAAAGGTTGAAGCTAGAAGATGGTGCAAAGCTGTCGATCGTTGAAGTAGGCGATGATGGCAAACCGCTGAAACCCGAAAACACCTGCCGCAAATATGTAGCTCAATGCGGAGCGATTGTTAGGGACATTATCCCGATCACCCTTGCAGAATGGAATGAGCCAAAGAAAGCCAACATTGGCGCAAGTTATGTCGACGACAGACTTAAGCAAACACTTTGGGACTCAATCTTGAGTGATTTCAGCCTACCGGAAGGTCTCCCAGAGAAGAAGCTGCAGAAAGTCAGGGAGTGGACTCTTAAGAAGATGGCCACACAATTCAACAGCTGGAAGAAAAAATTGTGGAAAAATTATGAGAAAAAGGCTCCAGAATTCAAGGGCCCTCTAGAGAAGATAAAAGATGATTGGCCTGCATTTGTAGCTTATAAGAAATCAGCCGTCGCTCTGGCCCGATCCGAGAGAAATAAGGAGAATGCTAAGAAGAAGAAATACCACCATACTTTGGGGTCAGGTGGCTACAAGACTGCCTTGCCTAAGTGGGAATCCTTTGAAAACGAACTGCGTCTAAAAGGGATCACTCCACAGACAGATGACTGGCCCGAGAGGTCCAAGTACTGGTTGTTCGCGCATGGAGCAGTGTTGGACCCAGAGACAGGGCTAATTGTTGCAAAAGGAAAATGGAAGAAAAGAATTACACGAGTTGTAAAAAAAGCTAGAGAAGGCAATAGCGGCCGTCCGAGAGGGAACATTTGTTCCCAATAGAGAGGACGACGAGCTGACACTCGCCCTCGGGAATCCTGAACACTGGGGACGATGTCGAGGTAGAGGAGGCGGGGTTGGTTTCCTTCACGGGTTTCCCGCGGACGTTGCAACATATAAAAGCCGTTCCAGAAGTAAGAAGAAGGAGGCGGACCGGTTATCACAATTAGAACGCCAGGTCCACACATGGGAGGCCCAGGTGAAGCGGCAGCAGGAGCAACTGGACTCAATTACCCAGCAAAGGGAATCTCGGATGGTGCTAGAAGATCCTCCAGTCGATGTCACCCTATCTCAGCGGAAAAGCAGCGTGGGTTCCACGCAGCTAGAATATCCTGCAGTTGATGAACCGGCGGCTCACTATCCCGTGGATGATATCACGGAGAAGACAAATTGTGAGTTACATGTGCCAATGAAGAACATCAGTTATCCGGTGGCGAAAGGATATGCTTTACAACATCAACCTGGAGCAACCTTCCATTTTGGTCAGATTCCAGCTGGATATGCTCGTGTCGGGGTCACAAAAGTTATGCCGGGATTCCACTCAATGGAACTTGACATTCCTGGAAATGATGACGAGAAGACTTTGGGAGAAGTCGAGCATGGTATCGTCCTATGGAAGAAGAAATACATCATCTTTACAGACTCTACGCCAAGGCCACCGACTCCTCCGGGTAGAAATTTATCACCTAAAAGTCCACCCGCCTTCCGCGATGATTGGGTGCCCACCGCAAGTCCATCGCCCGCGCCGTCCCGTCAGCCGACTGATGCGCCCACTAGTCATGTGACAAAGCGGAGTTTGTTCAGGAAAGACAGGTCCCCTGTCATTAAACGTGCAAAGAAAACGCATAAATTGAAGTCTCCTGAGAAGTTAGCTCCTGAGAAACCGGCTTGCGAGATGACTATGGAGGAAATAACGGTGAGCTTAAATGCCGATGCGGCAACCTTTTTTGAACGGAGAAAAGAGGAAAAACATGCCGCAACACTGGATCCCTTAAAAGAACTTCTAAAGACTATACCAATTGAGGTAAAAGATCGCACCATTGACAACTTATATAACCCTCCACCGGCGCCGTTTACAGACTATGAGCGAGGTATTAACAAGGTACATAGCTCGCAGATGGAGGAAGAGGAGGAGCAACGGAAACAAAAGAAATGCGGGAAACAAGTTGCCCAGCTCGGGGAACAAGAAGTACAATCGATGGCCCCGCTCATTGTGTCGTCTCGGGCTCCTCAGGAAATCGAGCCTGGAGAAGTTGTATACCGTGCAGACAGAGAGTACGAGACTCTTGAGATAGCATATCAATATACTCTCGGGCTGCCTCTGGTGACAAACCCCAGTGCTCTAACAACACAGTTATGGAGATTGCATAACTGGTACATGGACATCTCAAAAGATGGGACTTTCTATTTCATGGCGGGAGTTAAGGATGAGCACTACTTCCAAGAATATGCTGTACAGGTTGAGTTCTCTGAACTTTTTCAGATGTACAATCAACGTGCTCTCGACAAATCTATCATCAGCTGCTATTGTCTGTAAGTAATTTATTTGTGTATTTTCGTTATTTAGTTAAGCTCGTTCATTGCCAGTAATTATCCTCACATCATTCTTTTGTACGCTATTATATATGCAGAATGAAGATTCGTGAATGCAGACAGCTCAAAATCTGGGACATTGGGTTCATTGACCCGGATAAAGTTCATGTCCAGACTTTAGAAAATCAACCCGACGCCATAGAGGACGTTCTACTGAATTTCTTTAAGCGACAAAGTACCAAAAAAGAAATACTTTTTCCCTACAACTTCAAGTGAGTGTTAATGTCTTGTACACATTATTTTTTGCTTTCCCGATATTAAGTGCAATTGATGAGTTCTGAATTACGTGCGCAGTTACCACTTCATTCTCCTGATCATTAAACTCGACGATGGAGAATTTGAAATCTGGGACTCAAAAAAAAACAAATCCAGATGCATACAAAAGCGTGCGTATAATGCTCAAGAGGTCATTTCAATCGCACTAGGCCTCTATTTCGTTCATTTACTTGATATCAAAAGTAAGTAATAACTCCTCAATTCATATTCTTTTTGGGCAGGGTTTGGAAAAAGTTCACCGAGCAAGAACCCGGTGAATGGAAAGATAAGCTGGAGTTCAAAGCTAACAAAGTAAGTACTACTACTTAACTAGGTCCGTGTATCGTTCTAATTCTCTTTATTATTATTTGATTAAATCATATTGTTGTATAGTGGTGTCTGCAACAACCAGATGGGACAGATTTATGTGGATACTACGTTTGTGAGTTCATTCACATGAAAGTCAATGAGAGAGTCAATAGTCAAAAAAACATAGAGGTACGCAAAAATCATTCACAACTTTATTTTTCTACTATCACTTGTGTTTAGTTTCAATCATAACTAATTTGATCTCCTCCTTTTAAAGATCGCAAGGAAGCGGAACCAACTCCTACCAACGAACCGCGTTAAATCAATTGCGGAGGAATTGGCGGGATTTTTCCTTACGCATGTCATAAATCCATCCGGTGAATTTCACTATGTGGAAAAATAGACTCCCTCCATGTAATAGCAGTGATATCTCCGTGAAAAAAGTACTTTAATTATATGTAATTATGGGTACTTCATTTATATGTGTAGTGAGTACAATTATATGTGTACGTAGTGAGTACAATTTATATGTGTAATGGGTACTTCATACGGGATCTCCTCCGAAACCCTGAAAAATAAGCGAAAAGGAAAAAAACAGAAACCCTAAACCCCTAAAAATAAGCGTAAAAGAAAAAACAGAAACCCTGAAAAATAAGCGGAAGAAAAAAAAACAGTAACTATTAATACCGGTTGGTAAAACCAACCGGTACAAAAGGCCTCCGCCCGCGCGCGCAGAGCTCTGCCCACGTGGAGGCCTTTAACACCGGTTGCAAATTGTGTCGGTGCCAAAGGGGTACCCCTTTAGTCCTGACCTTTTAACACCGGTTGCACAACCGGTGCTAAAAGCCCTTTACAACCGGTGCTACTGCCCCTTTCTCTACTAGTGAAGCTTTTCATCTTTCTTTGCTGAGTCCACATTATCAGCAGAAGTCTTCTCACTGATGGAAATTCTCCTCGGTCTAGTTTCCAGAATTCTTTGTGTTCCGGTTCACAAGTTCCAAGTGGTGGTTGTACTGCAAGTGCTTCTTTAAAGAAAGGGAAAAAAGGGTTCGTGGACTCGTGTTTCATGTATTATCCTTGAATGCATGAGCTTGCTGAAAGTAGTCCCATGCATGGCACGCACCTTCTATCTTCTCGTGTCCAGATTACCATGGAAATAAATTCTCCTTGCCTTACTGGCGTCAAGTATCCACGTCCGTGTACTGGCAACATCACGAGTACTAATAAGATCAAGATTCATGGTCATGCGTAGATGTGTTCCCTGTATTCTTGGTTACAATATACCGTGGTGTTCTTCTTTGAAAAGAAAGGGGAAAGGGAAAATGGTCTATGGTTCACGTATCATTCTTGTGTCAATGTGCTTGCTGAAACAAATGCATGCATGGCACGCCTCTCATCTTCTCCGCTGGGTCGACTATCCTCCGAAAGACTTCCCGTTGAAAGAAGTTCTTCACACACTAATATGCAAGATTCTCTTCTGTACTCGCAACATCATGAGTAGTAGTACTTGCTGAGCGTTTTCTTTGGCTCAGAAAATAAATTTCATCAAGGTTCTATTATACGTGTGGTTTACGTACAGTTTGTCAAGTGATCTCCCCTACTTAGTGAATCATCGGTATGAATCAAAGTTATTAAAGAAAATACTCTTCGATAGCGCGCAGCATATGCATGTTCAGAAATACATGGGGTTAATACATAAACTCCTACCTTGAGAAAGAAAATACGTGCGCCAAGCACGAAGCACTTTTTGGCCTTTGCATGCCACAAATATGTATGCACGTTTGCCATGCGCGTTCTACTCTTCACATGCATGTATCATGCACCCTGGTGAAAATGAAAAGGGATGACGATCTCGGTTGTTTTTCCCGTTCAAAGCACTTTATGTGACGATCTAGATGAAAAAAAAGGCAATGCGCGGATGTGGAAACATTTGTGTACTTACACTTTGAGGATACATACACTTATATTATGTTTACGCTTTGTCAGCTCGTATCATACGGCAGTATACTAACATAAAGGATTCCCTTCTGTTGATGATGCCTTACCTACTATCACCATTGAACAAGGCGTGAACCATAATTTCCCATCCGAGTGTGCTCCAATTTTGATTGATGCCTCTCATGCATAGCACATCGTCAAACATGGAAGTATGGTCTAGTACTATGCTATGAAGTATCTTGTTGAGTCTATGAAGTTCAAAAAAAAATTGTTGTCACCAAAGCAATGGAGGAGCTTGTGGCCTTCGATTGCAGAGGCATGCAATTTCTCTATGGAAAGAACACTACAACAACTCCAATATTAGTTTCGAGCTACAACATGTACAAGGTCGTGGATCATTTCCACGGGCCGGTGGCACACCAAGGTACCATGCTCATGATCAATACTCATTCTCAACACGACTCTCGTCATATCATGGGAACAGTTCACGAAGCTCGTGGCCTCATTGTCCACAAAAGCGGAATGCTCTTAGACATCGTCCACAACATATTATAATGCACCTCCCCAAAGGTTATGGTTTCGCCAATTTACCTACTTCTGGTCAACAATGTTACATGAATCATGGGCATGGCCTCGTATGTGGTGCCCTATGTGGAGCTAATATCACGAGGCTTTACACCGGCCCATAGAAAGAAAGTGGTTCAATCTTACCCACACGATTTGTGATTCATATGACAACGTGGGTAGCCTAACATATATCCCACTCAATCTATGATATAAGATAAGATGATAGATCGATCAATCGATGTCAACGACTTCAACATGATGCCGCCTATGTCCCATGAGCCCACATGTGTTATGAGAGTTGTGTGTACCAGCCGACATGTATGTACTCGGTAGAGAAGAAATAATACCGAGACGACTCGGAGCCTCCTGGAACAAACTATCCATATATGGCAAATACGGTCGCTTATGTGTAATCACCTCTTGTCTAGGGTGCATGTAACCAAAATAAAAACAATGTATTTACACACGGTGACCGCGTGTTCACTTCTATACATGTGGTGCTATGCTCTACGATTATGATCCACCATGGTTATTGGATGTGCCAGAGCATAATGCACCAGATTCTGAGAGGCTCACATAAGTTTACTCCTCCCTACTCGTGTCTTCTTGTAGTGTTAAATGTACGGAGTGATCATATGGGGTGAAACAAGTGAAGCCCCTAAAGCAACCCCAGGATGGGGGCAGTACTGCCATCTAGACATAACTTTTAGACTATATTAATGACCGGGGACAAAACTAGGAGAAATTACCAACACCTATCGATATTTTTTTTCACTACGACATGCTGTGACATGCGATATTATTACACAAAGAGCTAAATGCCTACTATCTTTTACGATAATTCTCAAAGATGTTGGCGATACAATTACAATAGTGCTGCTGAATTTCAGCATAGAAGTAAAAGGCCATGGAGTAGCAGCACTCTCTAACTTGGTTTTTCACTATAACGCTCCCTCGGGGCAAGTCATTTGTAACAATCTACTTTGTTGAGGATTGCACCGCTACATACATTTTGTTATCACGTGATCCCAGATGTTGCCACAATATATTACGCCCTCTCTACGGCGCGACCTATTGCAGGCATATCTTCATTCTACTTGTGACATGTAATTTCTCCACAAAATACATTCATTATCATGTAGCACATCGAGTTGTGCTACTATTAAATATCTCTTGTGGCATGGACTGTTGATACTGTACACAATGACTTTATTAAGCGGATCTTTGCTGCAGTATACATTTTATTTTATCATGAGGATGTGGACTCTCACCACCTCTTGACATTTCTTATGCCAACAAGAAATATGTTTATTATATAAGTGTTTCTTACCAAGTGCATCCTGTACGACTCCCCGTTGGTCGTTGAGCTAACTGATGAGAAAGTATTTGCCGTCAGCATCGTCCCAGTGAAAACTATATTTTGATGGAGCCTCAAGCACAGAAATGGGTCGCATCAAAACAAAAGGGCGAGCTGGCGTAGGTTTGATTTTCAAAACGACTCGAGAGGGAAACATACACCATTGTTTCGCCCTTCTCAAAGAGGAGTGCTCCCATACTGAATGCGTGAGGTCTTCTTTGGCCTCTTGTTACAACTTTCCATGGATGTGTGCACCATAGTGTATGGGGATTCTCACTTCATTGTATGAAAATTCAATAACATATATGCGGTACACTAGTTAGAGCCGGTGCCGTATCACGTGGCAGCCCAGATCCTTATGAAGAAATTAGAATACATCAAATTGTTGCATGTTCCATGAAAAAACTGCCCATAAAGACGCATTAGCTAATATTGCAGCATCGCGCTCCTTGAAGGGGAGCCTGCTCAAGTATAAATAGAAGATAGGTAACTTCTTCCAGCAGCGACGATGATTGGCGCAAGCCATTCCCCGATTACTTTAATAATGAGATATTGTCAAGTATTCAAGTGGAAGGGCGCAGGTTGCAGCGTCGCTTGACTTCCTATATAGTTAAAGCGAGAACTTTGTACCGACGTTCATTTGGGCAAGAGATGCTGCTAAGGTGTGTATCTCGCAATGAAGCCGATTAGGTCTTACAAGAGGTTCATCATAGTGTGTGCGGTGGGCCTCAAACTGGAAAAAAATGTATCATAGTATCAAGTTAAGTGCCTACTATTGGCTCGAGGTCATGAAAGACTGCATTCGGGTAGCGAGGTCATGTCATAATTGCCAAATTCATGGCGTTACAAAACATCAACCACCTGTTCCATTGCATCCAACAGTACCCGCATGGCCTTTCGACGCATGGGGTATAGATGTCGTTGTTTCCTTTGAGCCTTCATCCTCCAGAGGGCACAAATTTATTCTAACGTCTACAGATTATTTTTCTAAGTGGGCCGAAGCAGTACCACTACGAGAAGTAAAAAATGAAAATATTATAAATTTTCTTGAGCGCAATGTCATCTACCGCTTTGGTGTCCCACACCGCATTACCTTGGATAATGCAAAGGCTTTTAAGTCCAACAAAATGGTCAAAATTCATGGCCAAATACAAAATCCAATGGAATTATTCCACGGGATATTATCCGCATGCCAATGGTTTAGTTGAAGCATTTAACAAGACCCTTGGGAAAATCTTGAAAAAGACGGTTCACAAACATCATCGTGACTGGCATGATCGTCTATATGAAGCTCTATGGGCGTATCGTGTTACAGTTCGTACACCAACACAATCTACGCCGTACTCCTTAGTATATGGGAGTGAGGCTGTACTCCCTCTTGAGGTGGAACTTCCATCTCTAAGAGCATCTCCAGTGGAACGTGTAAATTTGGACGTGTATATCTCCATATACACGTCCATATACACCTTGCTAAATTATACACCTCCCTGTTTTTCAGTGGAACGTGTAAATTAGGACGTGTATATTCCAACGGCTATATTTTCAAACGGCTATATTTCCAACAGCTATATTTCCAACGGCTATATTTCTAACTGCTCTATTTTCAACGGCCATATTTTCAAACGGCTATATTTCCAACAGCTATATTTCCAACGGCTATATTTCTAACGGCTCTATTTTCAACGGCCATAGAAGTATAAGAAAGGCGCATACCTTTTCTTCTATAGTCCCTCCACTTTCTTCCCTATTTAAAATCTGCTGAAGGCAACCACAAAATTTAGAGGTCTCCTTGTTAATCGATGTGTAACGGCAATTGATTGCATTAGCATTACGCTCCGGCCATGATGATTCCTTGTGTGTGTTGTAGTGCTCTGAAATTCTAGCCCAATAAGCATCTCGGTTTTGATCCGTCCCAACAATATCCAAACTTGTATTTGCCCATGCTGCTATGAGAACCTTGTCCTCATCACTAGACCAATTTTTTCCTTTGTTGGATTTTCCTTTCTCTGTTATTGTAGAAGGTTGCTGCATTGATGGTGTTGCATGATACTGAGTTGGTGGAGTTGCCTGCTCTCCAATTTGACTTTCTGGTTGTGTTTGTGTGTAACCAAAACCAATGGTGTCCAAAAAGCTTTGGTTACCATCCATCTGCAAGCAAAACACAAATCACAGCTATTTTATACCACAATCCGGCATCAAATTGACATGGACAAGCAACAATTTGCAATGGGCAGCAACAAATCGATGAAGAATACAGAAGTGCGAATCATCACATACCCCATCCCCCATCAAAAATCATCACAGACCATGTGAACCCATCTCCCAGCTCATCCTCCCAGCTCACGGGCAAATCCATGCCGCCGCCGCCTCCCTCCAGGCCCTGGCCGGAGCTGGCGCCACCTCCCCCAGCCCCTCTCTCTCCCAGCCGTCGTGCCCTCCCCTCTCCAGCCCTAGCCGTCGCGCCAGGCCGGCCCTCACCATCTCCCCCATCTCACGCATCTCCCTCAGCCCCTCTCTCCTCCCATGGCCAGCGCACGCCGTCGCGCCCTCGGCCCCAGCCCTCGCCCCCAGCCGACACGCCCTCGGCCGGCCTTCTCCAGCGCACGCCGCCGACGCCAGATCGGGGCTAACGTGTGGCCGCCGCCCGACGGCCCGCCATCTCCTCTCTCCTATCTACAGGCGGGAATGGAAAAACGAGCGCGAGAGAGGGAGCTTACCTCAGGGGGGTCGTCGCCGGCGAGCATCACGTTGCTGCTCCTGGACGGAGGCGGGAGCTGAGCGAGAGGAGAACGGGAGCAGAGCTTCGATTGCCTCCTTTCACGAGCGTGGCTCCCTCATGTTTACTCCCACGCCAGGTACGCTCGTGGAGGCGAGGTGTATAGGTACACGTCCTTATCCACGATCCACTGAGAAGCGATTTTTGGTTTTGAGCGTGTATATTTACCATCCACCTCCATATACACATTCCACTGGAGATGCTCTAAGAATGGCCATTCATGATGAGATTACCCAAGATGAGCAAATCCGGCTACGTTTTCAGCAATTGGATTCCTTGGAAGAAGATCGACTCAATGCACTCCAAGATTTAGAACTATATCATCGAAACATGGTTCGTGCATATGACAAGCTTGTTAAACCCCGAGTTTTCCGGAAAGGAGAGCTCATTCTTGTACTTAGGCGCCCCAGTGTGGTAAAAGGCAAAGCTAAAGGAAAACTAGAGCCTAAATGGGAAGGGCCATTTGTCAATGAACAAGTGTATGATGGTGGTGCTTATCAGCTGATAGATCAACATGGGGAACGCCCAATGCCACCCATTAATGGGAGGTTCCTAAAGAAATATTACGCTTGATCATCTCCATATGCTGATATTGCTTTCGTTTTTTCTCTCTTTTGTGTTACTAGATGACCCGTTGCGCAACTGCGCAACCGCCGAAAAAATGACCGTATAGTTGTCATACTCTTTTGGATTTGCCATCCATACTTTGAATTAAGTTAGAGAAATATACTGATGAGCCATTTAATGTTCATGTTGCTCTTAGTTTGGAGATTTATATTGATTATAAAAAAGAATAGGAAGAAATACCTTAAGCAATTACTTTTCTCTTCATTTACTTAACCCGGTCACATATGGATACTAACCCGTTATTCCACCGACGCAAGCGCCAAAGGTAGTGAGACTCGTTTAAAGAAAAAGACGTAGACGAATAAGATAAAAACACAGATAAAAAGGAAGTGTAAACCGGCGAAAAGAATTTGTTGTTTTCGCATCCAGTTACCTTGTTGTTTTTTGTATAGATACACCAAAAATCCGTTGTGGCAACGGTGCAAACACCAAAAGTGAGTTCCATTTCATCAAAGAGTTTATACCAATACGAATAAAAAATCTACTTACCATATGATGTTCAACTTGCTTTTTAGTTTGGAGGCTTTATATCAATTAGATAATATAAGCGGAAGAATACCTTAAGCATGTAATTTTATTTTCATTTACTAAACTTGGTCACACATGGATACTAACCCGTTGTTCCACCGATCGTAAGCGTTGAAAGTGAGACCTGCTTCAGAAAAACGGCTTAGACAAATAAGATGAAAACATGTGTGCAATACGAACCGTAAACCGTCAAAAGTATTTTATCTTTTTTGCGTACAATTAACTTGTTTTTTGTATGGATACTACGAAAATCCATTGTGGCACCGGCTCAAACACCGAAAGCGAGTACCGTTTCATCAAACACCTTATACGAATACAACCAAAAAATTAAAAATGAAATGCGCGAAGAGTAATTTATTCTTTCTGCGTCCCGTTAAGTAGGGTTTATATGGATATTAATCAAAAAATATGAAGCTGTTTCTACGGAACATCAATAGATAAAAAGTGGATCTAAACCGGTGAATCTTCACGAACATAAATAAATTATTCGACAATCTTTTTTAGGAATGAAATATTGAAAGGAACATGTAAGACAAACTTTATGATGCTTGTGGTGATGTTTCCTACGGATCTTAGTATCATACATAGTTGTAGAGCGCATCATGAAGGCGTAGTACCAATCATCAAAAGAAGCAAACTTTTCTGCAGAGGATGAAGCGTAGTACAGGGAAGTTGTTGCTGGGCTACATGAAGGCTGTCGGGCTTATCTGCCGCTTGCAAAAAATCAAGTGGCGCATGGACCAGGGAGTAAGCAAGGAGGAGAAAAGTAACGTTAATTATAATTATATATAACCAAGACTATCAGTAGGTTCCCGTCCAAAAAAAGACTATCAGTAGGTTATCTACCTCATCGAGTCATTGTATGTAAGTCATAAGTCAGACTGAAAACCTATGCCATATCCTTGTACGTGGTTGAACTGTGAGTAGCCTGTATCGATGCTAGTCCCTTAACTCATTATTAGGTCTGAAATATACTATATGGTTGTTGCTACATCCCTGAATAACCTTCATGGTCAAGATCGGTGTCAAAAAAAGAAGATCGGTGTGTAATTAGGCAATCAAAAAGTCGAACACGGTAAACTTACTAACAAAGGATCACAGGATGTAGGAGTATAATTTTCACTCTAAATAACCAAAACGAATTTCTTTTCAATGCATCAGAACACAGGGTGAACACAGGGTTGGCAGGAGGCAAGTGTTTTGGGCTACTTATCCTTCTTAACAGTCACTATTTTGGCTCATGTGCTTATTCTTATTCCAAACGCAAATGGGGAGATACTTGTTTTACATAATGATTGAGCACATCACATTTTTTTGTGCTCGTACCCAAGTTACTCTGAATGTTTTTCATAAATCTGAGGAAAAAAAATGAACAACATGGAAGCCTGGGAAGCTGAGCCTAGATAGGCCTTCTTGTATGGATCCTGAATCAACTATTTGAAAGGCCTGGCTTACGCAGAGGCAGAGAGAAATAACTTCGTGCACATCTTTACCAAAGCAAGGAAACAAAAGTGAACCAATTAAAGCATATGAAAGTAGCAGGAACAGAACAAAGCTCTTACTGGTCAATATCTCTAATCTGAATATAAAGATCAAGTTCAAGAATGTTCTCATAGCAATATCTAATGAACAAATGATCAATTTACATCAGCCTACATAGTTGTGTAAACAGGTATGACATGAGTTTAATGCTGCAGAGTGAAGTAGAGAACTCAGAAGGAGTGGCTGCCTGATCTCCAGCCGACCGAGGTAGCGAGCAATACTAAAATATTGATAAGCTCTTCAGCTGACCTTGCGAGCTTTGCCCGTAAAGAAACAGTCCACGAAGACATGGCTTTACAGAGGACCTGCTAAACAAAGAAATGAAAAAAAAAACCAAAGAATCGTTATAATGTACCTATATGTATGAGATACATCAGAATAAAGGAAATACATCAATAAAACTTGACGAAACAAATATGTGTGTCGTGTAAAAAGGGCTTACAACTACCTAGATTCCAATAAAACTTTCATACGCATTTTGCAGACTTAGCTCCGCTAATCATGCGCCTCAAGTCCACATAGCATAAATGTATTCTCAATAGGTTTCATGGGAATCCTGTGCATTTTAAGTTGAACACCAAAGAGAACAAGCTACACAAAATTTCAGGGACAGATAAAAAGGAAATAACAAGCTGCTTGAAAAAGGGTAGATGTAAGACTATTGATTATGTGACTAACTATTGACAATCTGGCAGAACTGTAATTGTTCAAGTGCAAAAGACTCCAGACCCGCTTGAAGCTAGTCAGGACAAGTGCTATCAACAATTTGGGGTAGCTAAAACATTTAAACAGAACATAATTATCCTGGCAGTGCAAATGTAACCTCCACAGACTTTCTCCCTTCCCCTGATCATCTCGACACAATGATATCACTCAGGAAAATAACCAAACATTGAACTCCCAATACATGCATATAAATAAAACAATTTAAATGTTGCTTGAGTTCAAAAGAAGAGTTTGCAAAGAACGGGGAGGAAGAGAAAATTAGTGCTCACCTAAGACTATAGGGACAAAGCAGGAGAGTCAACAAAGGCTGCTGGGCGCTAGGCGGCTACCATCGTCCGCCCGTGTTGCCGTTCCAGGCAGCCTCTTCCATCCATTAACCATCCATTAAGACAGTAGGTCAACAACCTACCAATAAGAAAGTAGGCGTTCATGACCATCTGCAGAATTCAGTAGCCCAGCTCGACCAAAAATAATCTTTCATGGCTAAACTTGATAACACAACTGGCCAACTCGACCAGATGGTTACAGGAAAGCAGATGGAGGTGACACTCATCATGTACACCATCACCTCATTGCAACACCAGAATACATAAACTTCAGAGTGGGTATTGGGTCTCCTGCGGTGACCTAAAACCTGCAATTCAAAAAGCTGTAGCTTTAGTGGTTGAAAACTACAATCATATTTTTACGCCCACAAAGGAACACAAGGGAGTAAATCAACTTAAAACGACACAATAGTAGATAAGTGCACTGAAACTGGAGTGGTTGGTTGAAAAATACCTTTTATCCTAATCTATTGGGGTGTGATTATACTTCAGTTGCATTTTTGGTTAGGGGCCATACCGCCATGCCCATGTCCGTGCGACACAATAGTATGTCTCCCTATCCAAAGTGGCCAAGTGCTCAAAGAACTAACGTTGGACCTGGAAGATAAGATTACTTAAGGGTGGCATGTGGCACACCAACCTGTATTTTTCAGAGCTTGGTGATGTTTTTCCTGTAAATAGAGAGAAGAACATGCCATAAGAGAAGAAAAATTATGGAAAATAGACACAACAACCGACGTGTGCGTCCAATAAAAAAATTCTTATAAAATGAACCCGGAGAACTACAGAAATAAGACATTCTGTCAGATAGTGAATTCTAACTTACACTGGACCCAAAGAAGTTGTGCCACCGGCCGGCGTCGTCCATGATTTCACCGATATAATCCTATAAGCAGCAGAAGGTGCACCTAATAAACCTAGAAGCACAATAAAAAAAGTTTTGTTAGAAAACAACATATCATGTTTACCTGGACCTAGCCGAGGATAAAATCTAAGAAAGGCACTAACTTTAAAGGACTTTGATCAGCAGGCAGAAATGGATTGTTCCCCCAACTGACAATAAACACCCATCAGAAAATGAGCAAATGATGTAACCTGTCGTTATACTCAGTGATTTTACAAATCTCAAAACTGCTGGCAGCGTATCAAATATGCAAAATGAGCTCCACAAAAACAGATGGCATCTAAGTTATGGCTAAACCAAAGTAGTGAAACCAGTAGATGCATATCTTCCAGTGTTATTATTTTGCATGGAGGAGAAGAGCAGAGGTATAAGCTCAAGAACAGGAAGAGTAATGTGGTAGTAATAGAGAGAATCAACAGCAGCACACCTCAGCACACAAGATTTTTAAAGCAGACAAAAGGAATAAAACTGAGTTAAAGCCCAGGGAAGAGTAATATCTGCATAATATTAGTTGGTGCACGGAAATCAAAGCAAAACAACCATATTAGTTGGAGTAGCACTTGTAAACCAAGAAGAACAATTAGTTGGTGCACGGAAAGCAAAGCAAAACAAAGAGTATTAACGACTCGGAGAACAAAGCAAAAGAACATAAGATAACACTAAGATTATTCCTTTGCATAAGAACAACATAAGATAAGCAAAAGATAACATTAAGATGATTCAACATAAGATAACACTAAGATGATTCAACATAAGATAAATCAGAGAACTTTGCAAGAAGAAACCACATATTTGGCCATGTAAAGAATTGATTCTTCTAACTTCGGACATTGGCTGCACCCTCGCCACTCGTGTGCAGACGTGAACTGAGCGTTGGCGCAACATTTACGACTCTATCCCCTATTACATGACACTTGGGCTCCCTGCACAACGAACCGTAGGCACTATGAATGGAGGTGCCAAAGTAGTAATAGTAAGTTTGAGTACAAACACCATAACATACATGAAAAGAGATTTTTTTTTAAATGACGCATAAGCATCAAATTTATTTGAACCAACATCATTCTTCAAACATATGAATGAATCAAAATAACAAACACTACAAAATCAATCACCTCTAGATATAAAATTCAGGTTTGTGCAAGGCAAACACATACCTCAAAGATAACGAAGCATGGTATACTGGACCTGTAAATTATTACCATATAAACCAGCGGAATTCAATCTGTGGATGGAAAATTGTGAGCAACCAGTAATGTTTCATACTCATGTAATTTCTGTATCAAAGAATGACAAGGACCACAAACTTCCAGGCCACCAATAGTAAGCAGTAAGTACCTCAGATTGTAAGCATTTGTATACTGGCATATAAAGAATAGAAAAGAAAATAAATAACTCAAACTAATCTACTTTTGAGCATAATAAAAAATTCTCATTCTTACAGTGTATTTCATCAATAATTTCTGGGATTGATGTCTCATATGCATACGACTGGTGTGGCGACTGTAGGGTGTTCAATATCACTAATTTCTGGGATCGATATGTCTCATATGCATATTTCTTATATAATAAAGGAGGCGGCGACTTGTGCGGTGGCAGAAGGTGTAGAGGTATTCTTGATCACTAAAATGTGCATGCAGGTTGTTTTCGAAAGGCAGAGCAGAGTGTGGTTTCCGCCAAAGGTGTATCCATTCCGTTCCTAGGTATACCTTGCCTCTCACCACCAGTTGAACTACACCTCTCCCTAACTCCTACTCTCAAAAGCTCTCAAAAGCTCTGCAGACTAAGTCTATATGTAACTGAGCTAGGACACTATTCATGGTGAGAAACACAGAGAAAGAACTCCTAGGAAATGCTATAAAAGCATGGCCATTGTATCGTTTTGATCAAACAATATACAGGAGCCTCTATCTACCCTGCATTCTCTCCTTATCTAATATACTTCTCTAGTTCCCCAATCCCCGGCTTCCTGCCTCCTCGACCACGGCACCTACCCGATATTGCCGGCCACGGCATCCGGTAAACTACCCGTACAACCTCAGGAGCAAAGCCCACAACACTAATAGCATCATCCGACATCACAATGTGCAATTATAACTTATGAACAGATAATAGAACAACAGCGCTATACCAACTACAAAGAGCGTTCAATCAAGGGTATATGAACTATACCTGCCTATTATGAACATACTCCATAAATGAAGGGACATCAGGATAGCGCACTTGAGTATCACTGTACTTTTGGAAATAGACTATGTCCCCATCTTCAAGCTACAATGTTTTTAAATTTTGGAAATTCATAAGTAATGAATTTAATTTGAATTCTGTATTTCTCAAATCAAAGAAACATGTTTACAAACCTGACTCAAACGAAATGTAAGTTTCATGTCAATATGTTCACACATAACATTTAGTTCAAACTTTATTTCCTGCATGCAAAAAAAAGGAAACACGTAAGTATAACCGACCATGTTAGGTTATCGTCATTTTAACTTGACAACCCTCTAAAATGATTGTGAGTGAAAAAGCAGAGATAACTTTAAAGCTTTGTATGATATATACAATCATAAATTTAACACTTGCGTCATACATCCCGATCTCTTCGTCCGGTGTAAAACCAGCCATTTCATTTAGTTTGCTCAGAACATCTCAAGGTTTTCCTAAAGCTTTTACACAAATATCATATCGGTGAAAATGCCCTAGATGGTTCCATGATTTACATAAATAAGCCCAATAGCACATGACAGATAGATGGAGAAAATAACACATCATATAAGATCAGAAGAACGGACAATTGAATTTGGACACACTATTTTCACCTTTTGACTTTGAAAATCAAGTTGGCAATAGATGGTCCATACCAACAGCATTATATCATGATTGAGGAACCAGTCGTTTCCACAGAACAGGGTTTCCACACCTGGACTTGAATAACTCAGGACATTCCTATAAAACAAGATAAGTTTGATGATATTTACATACAAATTGGTGGTCTAATTGGAACCAAAGTAAAGCTATATATTTAGGAAGAAACTGAAGCTGCACATTCTGTTTCACAAGCAAGCACAGTTTCAATTTTATTCAAACTATGAAAGATCTTTTAACAAAAAGAAGAGGAGAACCGAATCAGAGACACCGCACAAACCCTAACATTTTGACCAGCCGTGCTAGCCGTCGTTGCATAGTACAATTATCCCGAAAGAAAACCAGGAAACCAAAAAAAGTTCGAGAAATACATATTTAAACGTGTCAGCAGAGTTTGTCCGATGACAGGTAGGATGCATCTCTTAAGAACCATCACCTGAAGGTGGCTTAAATTCATGTTTGTCGTACATTAATATGCACACGCAAAGGAAAGTTCATCCATGTGAGGCGCATTATGCAAGTCTACCAGACAAAAAGCTAATTTTAAAACTGAGAACAATCCACTAAGTAAACATCCGCAACCAAACAACACAAAGACGGGTATTTGAGAATGAAGAGTAGGAGCCTAAGTTGAACATCTATTTGCGAAATGATACAACATTAAGGATGAATATGTACCAAATTAATTGTAACATGAACTTGAAAACTTACAACCTAGCACAAATACATTTTATCATGAATGACTCGTCTATTTAGCAATAATAGTGTTAGCACATGCAAGTCAAATAATTGATTGAGGAAATAGAATGTAACGGCATGTCACATATTGTTGCAAAATTTCAGGAAGCCAACTTGCGTTTTCATCAAACAACTTGTGGGCAAAATTAAAGGAATCTGGACAAACAAAGATACAATATTAGGGGATCAAACCAAAAGAGGGTAAGGGAAGATATAATGAGACAGATATGTAGAAAGAATTGCACACCTAGCTCCTGACATGCTGCTGCCCAAATCCCAATTGGTTGTGGAGGTACCTGGTTGAAGAAAGGACCTAATGCTAGAACGAAAATGTGCCAATAACCACCTTATGTTTCTCCTTGTTCTTGACAAATCATACAACGACCCTCACCAAAATGGTTCATCATGAGAGAGAGAGAGAGAGAGAGAGAGAGAGAGAGAGAGAGAGGGAGAGAGAGAGAAATGTAGATCCGGCTGAAGAAGAAGTAGAGGAGGGAAGGCTGCTTTGCTGGTGGCCTGTGTCCCTGTGACGAACATGGTACCATTGCAGTCCCTTGCTACAGCTCAAAGAAAAGACATTTGTGATCATGACTGGCTCGAACGATTAAAGAGGAGCAAATGATAGAAAATAGAAATTGAAAGAAAAGAGAACTAAAGAACTCACCCCCGCCAATCGGTCCATGCTGCAGCAAGCCATCCTCAGCATTCACAGAGAAGATTCCGGCCATAGCGTCTCTTTGTCCCTCCTGGCCCTCCTGGCCATTCCGGCCATAGCGTCTCAGCATATTAGCTTGTACAAATTGCACAAGGATATAGTAACCACAACAAAGCAGCGCAAACTTATTTAAAACACAGATGTATGCATAACTGCATATAGAATACGAAAGGAGCTAATGCCTTAACCTGGGATATATGTTTGGCCTTATTACTTATGTAGTCGCTCTAGTACTACAATGATTTAGCATTATAGGGGTATTTGGTGAGAGACGTTGCATAAGAAAACATGTATCTATAAACCAAATCACTTCTGCACAGCATTATAGGGGTATTTGGTGAGAGACGTTGCATAAGAAAACATGTATCTGTAAACCAAATCACTTCTGCACAAACAACATCTAAAGTACGCTGAGTGATACCTGTTAAGAGAAAGTGGATGAGATCCTGGAAACTGAGCATTGGCTCTACCCTGGTAAGCAAAAGGGTAACAACACACTGTAAGAACCTTGATGCAAAACTAAAGCTATAAAAAAGAATACAGATGAAAACAAGCCAGTGGAACACAATGGGTATGCAAGTAAACACAATCTTCCATAATAATCTCCGGACTTAATAAATAATGGGGAACACTTCGTGGAGCTGGTCTGGGTATGAATTCAGCAATAAGAAATATACAAAGGTGCTATTTATCTACACAAACATATCAATCTAACGGACATCTCTAAGAAATATTGTGTTCAATCAACATGTCCCACACCCAGGCAGACAAATGGACATAGGTAGCCTCAGAAGGCATGGTGAACAGAACATCAATATATTTTCAGTGTTTCTGCGGACAGGGAAATATAAGAATATCATTTGACTAATCATAAACTTGACTATATCACATTCTAGGAAAGCATGCGAAGCCAGAAAAATCACCTTGCTTTAGATGAGTACGAAGGGGAGGACTGGTTGGATGGTAACGTTGGAGGATGGCGACGAGAGGACCTTGAACACGCAACCAGGGACGCACTGGCGACCAGATGCCGCCACCGACGGTCGGCGTGGAGTCGGGGACATGCCGCTGGAGGTGGAGCTCCTCGCGTGCGCAGCCTCTGCGTCGTCTCCGCTAGCAGCTGGGAGAGAGAGAGGGAGAGCAAGCAAAAGGAGGTGAGATGGGGGAGAGAGGGAGAGATCCTGAGGTGGAGGAGTGAGAAAAACCTGATCCGTCGTCCTCGTGCGCTCTTCTCTGCCGTTGGCCGTCAGGAGCGGAGGCCGGAGAGGATGAGTGAGCGGACGTGGACGCTGTCCTTGGCAAGGTCGGCGACGCAGCCGAACATCCTCAGCGCGAGCGCCCTGGCCCGCGCGCTCCCCACCGCCGCGCCGTGCGCCGCCAGGACCTTCCGGAGGATCTGCTCGGCCGCTTCTCAACCCCCTGCCGCCGTCCACCAGGGGAAGAGGCGCGAGGCGCTCGGACGGAGGAGAACGCGCGCCGGGAAGGGCGACTGGGAGACGCGCGGCGGCGGCGCGAGAGGAGGAGACGCGGGAGGGGATTCGTGGGGAGAGACGCGAGCGACGATTGGAGCTAGGGTTCCACTCCGGAGCGTTGGTTTTGCGTCGCTGCGGGGAGAGAGCAAAAGGAGAGCGACGCGCATAGGGTAGGCTCGCCCACTGATTTGTGGACCCTGGCCCCACCCGTCATGGACATACGTGGATTTTCTGTTCATGCGAAACGAGTGACAAAACTTTTGACCGCATCCAACGGCTGTGGTGAAAAGTGGGAGGAAACTTACTATTCCTAAGGCCGATCCAACGGCTCAGGATGGCCAGAAGGGGCAAATGCCTTGAGGAGGAGGGTAGGCTCTCATCCTTTATAGTAGTAATTTGTTTTGTTTTTCTTCTTTAAAGAAAACATTTTGTTTACCATGGACATCATTGTCCTACAATAAAAGGCTTTTCCCAATCACACTATGCTCGTGACAGATGATTTGGCTGCCTTAAGACTTGTCTAGCGGACACATGGTGCATATTGTGGTAAGTACGGCAACACCTACACCAGAACACACGACACACCATATACACGCTCCGAGAGGCAACAGTGAAGACTACTTGGGCGACTTCTTAGCATTGAGTCCCCACACCTCCATGCTTCTGGATATGCCTCAGGTTCACGGAAACACCACACCCTGAGGTAGACCGTAGGAAAAGATCAGGAAAGGGCTGCCCAACCTGACAAAAGTTGGACATGGTGCGTAGCCGCTTGACAACCTTGGGGTGTGCCACCAAAAGCCCCAAATAATATGCCTGAGGGTTTTAGCTGACCACGGTGGATGACTGCCTTCTGTCGGAGAGTGATTCCCATGAAACAGGGATGTTCACACTCTGAAGAGAATGTCCGAAGGGGGGCTGAACGCGGAGGTCAAACAACCCTCAACCGGCACGGCGACAGTGGTCGTCGAGCCTGAGGAGGGACACCACGACAGAGAAGGACACCAGCCCGTACCCAGGTTCACGGCCCTCAGGAGGAGGTAACACCGCTACTCCTGCTTGTCTGTATTGCACTGAAGAGGTTACAGTACAATGAGCTTGCCGAGGGCTCCCTTATGGCAGAGCGGAGCTCAAGGAGGGAACTCGAGGGTCTTCTTCCTCCTCGAGTGCGCTAGGCTAAACTACGCAATGGTGGAGTGCTCAAGGTCTGAATGGTCGATTGATCGTCCCCTTGCTACGGAGGTGCTCCCTCTCCTTTTATAGGCGCCCCGGGCCTCCTCCTTGCGCTCTGCGCAGCGGAAGGGTTCCCACATGGCGATGAAACGGAGGAGCGGGGTGCACCGCAGCTGGGTTCTCCATGGACCCGGTCCATCGTCGTAAAGCCTGCCTGTGGGGCAGGGAAGCCACCGTCCGCGCAGGACGGCCAGCTGGTGCCGCAGAGACCGTGGGGGGTGCCCACGGTGACGTCGTCGTTGGAGCTTAGCGCCGGCCATCCGCTTTATCACCAAAGTGGAAAGCTTAGCGTCGTCGTTGGATTTGTGTTGACTCCTCTCCAGGGGAGAGAGCCTTGTAGAGGGGCAGTCGCGGGGGGAGCCTCTTCAGGCCTTCGCTGCCCCTTCAAGCCCTCTCGAGGACTTTTCCTCTCGAGGGTCTCTCCAAGCGTTTTGCTTGGCCCTTAGTCGTTTCTTCGGTGCTGTCGCGTGCGAGGGCTGTGGAGAGTGGGCCCTGCACACCCTGGATTCCACTGGGCCGACAGTAGCCCCCGGGCCCATGACGGGCACGGCGAAGCCCACCGGGCTCAGGCGAAGCGTCGTGGGCCCAAAGTATCCGGCCAGCCCGAGACACGCGTCGATCAGCCGTGCGTCTGCGACGACACGATCTCTCCGGCGGGGCGTGCGTCGTGGGGGATCCCACCACGCCCTGGTAATTGCTCCGACGAGACATAAAGCCTGCGCGCCGGCTCGAGCAGCCGTTACTGCTCTCACTTTGCGCGTCTAGCCTTCCAATCTCCCATCTTCGAGCCTCCTCGCTCCGGCGATCTTCGCTTCATTCCGCGCTCTCCCACACTTCTTCCTTTTCCGGCGATGGCTTCCGCGAAGGGCAAGGCGGCGATGGCGAAGTCCTCTGCGAGCGCGCAGGGGGAAGGGGCGCTCGGCCCAGCCCTGGTCGGGGAGCGCTACAATGGGGTGGCGCTGGACTAGATCCAGCACCTAGTCGCCGGGAAGACCAACGAGCACGGCGCCAGCGTTCTCCAGGCCGCGAGGCTCGGCCGGCTCCCAGCGGGGTTTTTCCCCATCTTCCTCCACACCATCTACGCCGGCTGGTGCCACCATATTCGCCCTTCCTGGAGGCGATCCTGGAGTTCTACCAGATCCACCTCCTCCATTTGCACCCCAACTCCATCCTGATCCTCTCCATCGTCGCCTATCTCTGCGAGGCTTATCTGGGGGTGCAGCCTTCGGTGGCCCCCTTCCGAAGCTTCTACGCGCTCCGGAGCTCCGCAAAACTCGAGCGGACAGGGTGCGTCTCCTTCCGCATCGCCGACGGCATGGGGGACGTCTACATCCCTGTGACGTGGAACGGCGAGAAGCCGGTCACGGCGGTGGTGAAGAAGGTGGACGACTTCCGGCAGAAGTGGCTCCTTATCGGCGTCAAGTCGCAGAGCTCCTTCCTCGACGTCCCGGACGCGCCGCCCGTGAAGAACTCCCACTGGGGCAAGCAGGCCTTCTGGAACCCGCAGATCACGGACCTGGTGGGCCGCATGAAGCTTCTCCGGGAGAACGGCCTCACCGGCCAGATGATCGTGGAGGACTTCGTGAGGCGCCGCATCGCTCCTCTACAGGCGCACAAGAAGCCGATGTGGATGTACTCGGGCCTCTCGGACCCGATGTGTCTCCACTGCTGCGACCACCGCCCCGCCGCCGTCTCCACCATCATGGGCGTCCTCTTCATCAACCCGGACATGCCTGTGGCAGTTGCTGAGGTGCTGCGGCCTCTCCACCAACTCTCCATGAATACGCACTTGGCGATTCTGGAGAGGATGCCGACGTTCACCCCGCTTGGCTTGGCGGGGGAGGAGGAGGACGAGGTGGCCATGCCTGTGGCGAAGGCGCCAGGAGGAGCGGAGTCGCCCTCCGTATCAGACGCTGAGCTTGGCGACGAGGCGGCCCGGGCGAACCCCTCGGCCGGCGGAGCGAGCTCGTCAAGGGCTGCGCCCCCCACCGAGGAGATCCTCGAAGTCTCGTCCGGCGACGACGAGCCCCAGAGAGAGGCCCCTTCGCGCCCCGCCACGGAGGGGGAAACCAGCGACGACGACGAGGAGGCGGCAGGGCGAAGAGAGCCCCGGACCAAGGCGGCCCACGACAGGCTGGCTGGGGAGCCAACGGGCGCTCCCCTCAAGAGGAAGGCAGAGGCGCCTCCCGAGGGGTCCGGAGCCAGGACCGCGCCTTCATGGCGTTCGCCTGGCATGGCGTGGGTTGACACCCGCGCCAAGAAATCTGGGTGAGTATATTGATCTCGGTTTTCCCTTCCTCGATCTCTGCTTGCTCGTTCCCTTCTGACGTATTTCCTTGCTTCTTGCCAGCGACCTGGTGCCTGCGAAGCGCCGAAGGCTTCGCAAGGCCGCGCAGGTGAAGAAAGCCGCGCCAGAGGCCGCGGCTGACGAGGCTTCGAGGCCTGTGGTGGCGGATGCCACAGGCCCTGCCAAGGACGCACCTCAGGCTGAGGCGGCTGCGTCGCCTCTCGAGGGAGGCGCCCTGAGGAGCAGGCGGAAAGGGTGTCTACTCCGCCTCACGCTGCCACTCCTCCGGCGTAGCAGGAGGCCGAGGCGGACGCGACGCCGATCCAGAGCCCGCCAAGGGCCGATGAGACGGAGGGGGAAGCTCCCCCGGCGCCCCCACCAAGCCCTGCAGCGGAGGCGGAGACAGGGGCTACGAGGCAGGCCTCTCCAGCCCCCGAGGCCCATGATGAGGTGTCGCCTGAGGGCGGCGACACCGGCGCGCGGAGCGCTGGTGCCGAAGGGGAGAAATCGCCGCCAAGCCCCCAGGCCCGCGACTCTGCAGGGCCCCGCGCAGAGGCCCCCTCCTCCAAGCTCGACGCCGGTGCCGGGACTTCCGCGTCGCGTGGGGCTTCTCGAGACCTGGTCCTGAGCGGCTGGGACTGGAGCAGAGGACGCCGCGGTGTCGCCTTCCGCCTGGTGCGGGAGTCCCTGGACGGGCTGGAGACGCACCTCGCCTTCGAGGATGCGGAGATCACCCGGCGGCAGGGCGAGCTTGCGGAGGGCTGGGCCGCCTTTCACGCAGTCGTGGAGGCTCGCCGGCAGAGCGACCTGGCTCTGCAGGCGGAGCGCGAGGAGGCCACGCGCTTCGCCAAGGAGGTCCGTGAGGGCACCGTGCGCGAAGCCGAGGAACTCCTGGAGCCCTTCCAGGCCGAGCGCCAGGCGGCGGCAGACGACTTGGCCGCAGCGAGGGCGGAGCGGGAGACGGTGGAGCTCTCGCTGGCGGACAAGCACCGCGAACTTGTCCAGCTCGAGGACAAGATCCTCGCCAACTCCGAGGTCGTGCGGAGCTCTCTGGAGGCGGTCCGCGCGGCCTTGGATGCCAGGGGGCAAAGGCTGGGCGAGCGCGAGAACGACGTGCGCCAGCGCGACGAGCTGCTGCTGCAGGCGGAGCAGGAGCTGTCTGTGCAGCGCACCGACCTTGAGGCCCGGGAGGGGAACCTGGCCGAAGCCCTCGACAAGTTCAACCGCGAGGTGGCCACCCACAAGAAGCACGTGGAGCGCTTTAACGCCAGGTTCGCCGAGCGGAAGGAGGAGGCGGAGAAGGAGTTCCAGGCCCGGGAGAGGGAGTACCGTGCCGCTGTCTCTCGAGACTATAACGAGAAATTCAAGAAGCTGGAGAACCGCTTCAAGAAGAGGCGCGCCGAGGATGAAGCCCGGATCTACGAGCTGGAGCAGATGAACGCTAGGCTGAACTCCCGGGCGAGGCGTGTTGCAGACGGTCGCCGCCTGGCTGAAGAGGCTCGCGAGCGCATGTCGCAGGACCTCGCCGCCCTCATGGCGGACATGGAGGAGATGAACAAGCAGGTGGGCCCTGCCGTGGACTGAGCGGTGGAGGCTGCCGAGAGCGCTCAAGCGGCGCGGGTGCTGTCGCAGCAGCGGGAGCGGATGTTCCAGTCCTTGGTTGCTCAGGGCAACGACCTCGCGGCGAAGCTGGGGGTGGAGGCGACGCACGTCCCCGCTCATGGCAACGCTGACCCCGCCGCGTACCTCGCCTACTTCGACCAGCTCTTCACGGCGCTCGAGGACCCTGCCGCGGAGCTCCGCGACGTCGTCGAGGAGGAATGCCGCCAACTCCTGGCGGTGGCAGTCGACCGTATCTTCACCAACCTCCAGCACCTCCAGCCCGGCTTCGACTACTCCACGGTGACCGAGCCTCTCGAGGGGGAGAAGGGGTGGAGGATCTCCAACTCCATCCGAGACCAGGTCGACGACTTCTGCGGCCGCTTCAAGCGGGCTGAGGCGGGAGAGGACGACGGCGAGGAGGCAGGCTCCGAGGGCGAGCCTGGAGAGGAAGGGTCCGCGGATGAGGGTGGCGACGCTTCTGCCTGATCCCTTCCTGTATTGTAATGCGCTTGTAGCGCCGTTTAAAAGACTTGGCTTAGAGATTTTTGCTCCAGTTTGTAATATACTTTTAAGTAGATGCTATGAAATTCGCATGTGTGTCCCTCGAAGGGTCTTTTACTTCAACTTCATGTCTTTATTCGCTCTGCGTCGTTAGGACCCTTCTCCTTGCGCTATGACTCCGCCGCTGCGGTATGCCTGAGCAATGACTCGGCAAGGCCGGGGGGAGTTTAAGGCTTAGAGAGGTAAGAGTCCTCGAGGCGCGATGCTCAAGGGCCCCCCTTTGACGTGCAAGCAGCCCATGGAGTGTGAGGAAAAGAATCGCTTGAGGGACGACGCGTGCTCGCGAGAGGGAAAAGATTCTCGAGGCGTGAGCGCTGGACTTAGCTTCGCGAGGCTTTTGCTCTGCGTAGGTTTTCCCTGGCGATGTGCTCTCCTCTAGAGGCCGAGTTTCGCCTCCCCGAGCTTGGAGGGACTTTTGTTCCCTGCGGATGTTAGAGAGGCGAACCAAAACGCTAGTGCATGGTAGTAATGACTCATGTGCGCTTATAGGTTTCCTCAGGTGTATCTCGCGAGGAGAGTAAGTACCAAGGTCCCTTGGAGAGGTGGCGTGTTTTTCGGAGCATGCCCTTTAGCCAGAGCTCGGATCCCTTGGATTTTGCAGTGCTGCTGGGGTGCTCTTGAGGCACAGGCACCGTACTCAGCCCCCTCTCGCGAGGTGCGCATGGGAAGAATATAAGCGCACATGTAAAGGCCAATGATGAAAATAAACTCACCACCAAAATATTACATAGCGGCGCCGTAGCGCATAGTTCACTTAGGAACGAAATGGTTCATTGTACTTGGGGTTGCCAAGCTAATGTTCTTTCCATGTCGAGGCATGGGGACCACCCATTAGTGGCTGAGACTCTCTACGGCCTGCGGTGGCTCGTTTACAGGAGAGCTCGGAGGGCTGACCCTCAGGAGAAGCTTTGTGAAGCTTGGAGGTGAAGCCGTGAGCTTCCCTCTAGAGACAAAAAATGCCTGACGTGACAATGATCACGGGCGTGACTATGATCACGGGTAGAACTTGCATAGATGCACGATGTTCCACGGGTTCTTGACGGGGATGCCGTCTTCAGTCTCGAGGCGCGCAGCGCCTTGCCTGGCGATGTGAGAGACCCTGTAGGGGCCTTCCCACATAGGCGAGAGCTTGTGGAGACCTTCTCTGGAGAGGATTCGCCTGAGGACGAGGTCGCCTGCCTCCAGAGTGCGTGAGCGCACGTGGCGGCTGTGGTAGCGGCGCAGGTCTTGCTGGTACTTTGCCGCTCTGAGGGCGGCACGGCGGCGCAATCCCTCGAGAAGCAGCAGGTCGTCGTTGTGGAGATCCTCTTGGGTGTCCTCGTTGAAGGCAAGGACCCGTGGGGATCCGTGCTTGATTTCTGCGGGGAGGGCTGCTTCCGCTCCATAGACAAGGGCGAACGGCGTTTCACCAGTGGGCTTTGAGGGAGTTGTGCGTATGGACCAGAGCACAGATGGGAGCTCGTCGATCCAGCCCTTGCCGTGGCCCTTGAGGATGTTGAAGCTTCTGGTCTTGAGGCCCTTGAGGACTTCCGCATTTGCTCCCTCGGCTTGACCGTTGCTCTGTGGATGAGCCACCGAGGCGAAGCAGAGCTTGATGCCGAGTTTTTCGCAGTACGACCGGAAGATGCCGCTGGTGAACTGCGAGCTATTGTCGGTGATGACGCGATTAGGCACTCCCAAGCGGCAGACCAGGCTCCTGATGAATTTCACCGCTGCCCCGGCTGGTATACTGCGCGTCGGTTCGACCTCGGGCCACTTGGTGAACTTGTCGATGGCCACGAAGAGGAAATGGTAGCCCCCTTGCGATTTCGGGAAGGGGCCCAAAATGTCCAGCCCCCAGACCGCGAACGGCCAGGAGAGCGGGATGGTCTGGAGCCCCAGCGCCGGCTGATGGATTTGCTTGGCGTGGTACTGGCAGGCATCGCAAGCTTGGACGATGGTGACCGCATCTTGAAGCGCTTGCGGCCAATAGAAGCCGCTCCTAAAGACCTTGCCTGCGAGGGTGCGCGTGCACGAGTGGTGGCCGCACTCTCCGCTATGGATGTTTTTGATCAGCATTCGGCCTTCTTCGGGAGGGACGCATTTGAGCGCGATTCCATTCGGGCGCTTGCGGTACAGGTCTCCCTCGAGGATGTAGTAGGATTTTGCCTGTCGAGCGATTCGCTCTGCTTCCGCATCCTCTTCGGGAAGGACCCCCTTCATCAGGTAGTCTTTGAGCTCGTCAATCCAGCCTGTTTCTTGGTGTGCCGCTGTCAGCAACAGACGCTCCCCTGTGTGAGGACCACAATCGGGTGCCCCAGCTTCAGGAGGTGGTGGGAGTGCTTCATCTGCGCTTGCGGCTGTAGCTGCTTGCGGCTGCTTTATGGATGCCTTGGTGAGCCTTTCTTCAAAGACGTCTGCCTGCTGGGCTAGCCTTCACGAGGCTCGCTTGGCGATGTCATCGGCCTCCTGGTTCTCTTTCCTTAGGATGTGCATGAGCTCCATGCCCCTGAAGTGCTTCTCGAGCTTGCGGATCTCTTCAAGGTATGCGGCCATGTGGTCGTCCTTAGGCGTGTAACTTTTGTTGGAGAAGTTGGCAAGCAACTGGGAGTCGCCCTTGACGAGTAAGTGCTTGACGCCTAGAGCGATGGCGGCCCGCAAGCCGGCGAGGAGGCCCTCGTATTCAGCGATGTTGTTGGAGATCTTGTCAATTGTGAAGCAGAGCTGGACAGCGTAGTAGAGTTTGTCGCCCTTGGGCGAAGTCAGGATGACGCCTGCCCCGCCATTGCGGCAGGCGAAGGCTCCGTCGAAGTGCATGGTCCAGTGGCTGGGCATCGTGTCTCCAGAGAGCTCGGCCTCTTCTCCTCGAGGCTCTTCAGGGCTTGGGTCAGTCCATTCGGCGACGAAGTCCGCCAGCGCTCTTCCCTTGATGACTCTTGTGGTGTCAAAGCGCAAATTGAATGGCTGCAGCTCGATGTTCCATCCGGCGACACGATCTGTGGCGTTGGGGTTGCGCAGGATCTGCTCCAGGGGGAAAGAAGTGACCACCGTGATGGGGTGGCTCTGAAAGTAATGTCTCAGCTTCCTGGAGGCGATGAGGAGCGCGACGAGAAGCTTCTGCTGCATTGGGTACCGCTCCCGAGCATCCCGCAGTACTGTACTGACAAAGTAGACTGGGTGCTCGACAAGGGTTGTCGACGGAGGTGCAGCGTCAGCTCTCTGCGGAGGCTCTTCAGGGCCCTTGTCGAGATCCGCCTGTGGAGGGGTCTCGGCAAGGGTGTTCGGAGCAGACTCGACTTGAGGCTGTGGGCCTGGCGGTGGGTCTGTGGAGACTGCTCCTTTGCCGAGATCTTTGTCGGGCGGCTTTGGGCTTGGAGTGGCAGCGCTTTTCTTGCGGAGGACTGGCTCTTCCCTTTCAGCCACCAGGACGGCGCTTGCGGTCTGAGGAGTGGCTGATAGGTACAGCTTCAGATGTTCGCCTGTCCTGGGGGCTACCATGACTGGTGGGCTGGCCAAATATCTCTTCAAGTCTTCGAAAGTTTTGTCTGCTTCAGGGGTCCACTTGAATGTGCCGGACTTCTTCATGATCTTGAAAAATGGCAGGGCTCTCTCGCCGAACTTGGAGATGAAGCGGCCCAGGCTAGCCATACAGCCTGCTAGGAGCTGCATGTCCTTGAGCCGGCGAGGAGGCTGCATTCCTTCTATGGCCTTGATCTTGTCAGGGTTTGCTTCTATGCCGCGGTGAGACACGAGGAATCCGAGGAGTTTGCCTGAAGGCACCCCGAAGACGCACTTGGCGGGGTTCAGCTTGATGTTCACCTTGCGCAGGCTGGCGAAGGTTTCCTCGAGATCCTTCAAGAGAGTGTCTCACTCGCGAGACTTGACCACAATGTCGTCGACATAAGCTTCTGCGTTTCTGCCCATCTGCGCCCCCAAGGCTATCCTCATGAGTCTCTGGAAAGTGGCGCCGGCGTTATTCAGGCCGAAAGGCATGCAAGTGTAGCAGTACACACCACAAGGGGTGAGGAATGCTGTTTTCTCCTCGTCCTCTTTAGCCATTTTGATCTGGTGATAACTAGAGAAGGCGTCCAGAAAACAGAGGAGGCCGCAGCCGGCGGTGGAATCCACGATCTGGTCTATCCTCGGCATGGGGTATGGGTCCTTGGGGCAGGCCTTGTTGACGTCTGTGTAGTCGATGCAGAGTCGGCCTCCTCCAGCGGGTTTAGGGACAACCACGCCGTTGGAGAGCCAAGTGGGGTGTGCGACTTCGCGGACGACATTTGCCGCTTTTAACTTCTCTACTTCCTTGACGATGAATGCTTGCTTCTCGGGGGCTTGCTTCCTGGCTTTTTGCTTCACGGGGCGTGCGTCTGGACACACGGCTAAGTGGTGCTCGATCACCTCCCTTGGCACACCGGACATATCTGACGGAGTCCATGCGAACATGTCAGAGTTTGCCCGAAGGAAGGCGACAAGCGCGCTTTCCTATTTGGGAGGCAGGGCCGCGCCTATGGTGACGCTAGCCCCGGCGCCCTCAGCCCCCGAGCCACTGGTCCTCAGCGACACCTTCTTCGTGGAAGCTTGCTCTTGAGAGAACATCTGTTTCTTCTTCTTGGGCCTCTCGAGAGGCTCCATGTCCTCGTCAGCCGGGAACGCCATGGCGGCTGCCTTGTAGGCGCTCTCGACAGCGCGCGTGGCGTCCAGGATATGACCGTGGATGGTGATGGTGCCAGCGCTGCCGGGGATCTTGACCATGTTGTAGGCGTGATGCGTGACGGCCATGAACTTCGCGAGGGCGGGGTAGCCGAGGATGGCGTTATACGGCAGTCCAATGTGCGCGACGTCGAAGTCGATCAGCTCAGTGCGGTAGTTCTTCTGTGTGCCGAAGGTGACGGCCAGCCGGACCTGCCCCAGAGGTTCGATCGAACCACTGGTGACCCCTGTGAATGGCCTGGAGGGCATGAGCCACTCGTAAGGCACTTGAAGCGTCTCGAAGGTCTCGACAGAGATGACGTTCAGGTCGGCGCCCCCATCAATGAGCGTCTTGGAGACGGCAATGTTGTTGATGGTGGGGGAGCAGACCAGGGGGAGGGTTCCAACAGTCTTGGTCGACTTGGGGTGGTCCTTGGCGTCGAAGGCGATGGTGTACTGAGACCACTTGAGGGGCCTAGAGGTCTCGACGCTTGGGAGCGCGGCATTGAGCTCGCGGGCGAACTGCTTGAACTGGTTGTTAGACTTGGGCGCCTGAGCTCCGCCGAGGATGCAAGCCATAGCCCCCCTTGGGGCCTGGTAGCCTCCATCTTCCTCATCGGGGAGGTTGTTGTTCTTCTAGGCGGCGTTGGCTTGAGTGCCCGGCGGCTTCTGGTAGCTACCCTTGCGTCCGCCTCTGCGGTAGCCACGGCCTCTGCCGCGGCTGCCGCTGCCCTCTTCTTGCTCGCGCTCTCTGCTCAGCCTCTTGAGGTCGAAGCAGTTCTCCGTAGCTTGGCCGCGCCTGTTGTGGTAGACGCAGAATGGACGGTTGTCCTCCTTCTTGTCGCCAGGCTCAGGGGAGGCTCTGCGGGGGTACTTGGCGTCTGGCTCGGCCGCTAGGACAGCAGTGGTCTTGCGCTTGGTTTCCTCCCGCTTCTTGTGGCTCTTGGACCCCTCGGCCTGGTCGTCTGCCCGCTGGCTCATCTTGACGAAGAGGAGTCCCTCTTCAGCCTTGGCGCACTTGTCAGCGAGGTCGAACAGCTTCACCACAGAGGTGAGCTTGTCGTGAATGCCCAGCTTCTCGAGCATCCTGCGGTTCGTGACGCCCACTCTGAAGGCGGCAATGACTTGCGTGTCGGGGATGTTCGGGATCTTATTGCGCACTTGGCTGAAGCGCTGGATGTACTTGCGGAGGGTCTCATCCTTCTTCTGCACCACAGCGCGCAGGTCATTGTGGGTGAGTGCGCGCTCGTATGTGCACTTGAAGTTGGCGACGAACTGCCTGCAGAGTTCCTCCCACGAGTCGATGGAGTCTTCAGGCAGGTTGAGGAGCCATGACAGCGCGGAGTCCCTGAGGGCGTGGGAGAACCAGTTGGCCATGACCTTGTCGTCCCCTCCTGCAGCTTGGATAGAGGTGGCGTAGAGCTGCGGGAACTCGATGGGGTTGCTTGATCCGTCGTAGCCCTTGGGAAGGGCAGGCCTGAACTTCTGCGGCCAGACCACGCGGCGCAGAGCGCGGGTGAAGGCCATGCAGCCAGTGGCGTACGTGGCAGTTCCGCCCTGGAGAGCCCTGCGGTTCTGCTGCCCCGCCTGGCCGATTTCCTCGACGAGGCGGTTCTGGAGGTCCCTCCGGCGCTCCATCCCCACCCGCGCGTCAGGCGCGGTGCGCTGCATGATTTGGCAGTCGTGCGGCGAGGACGCATGGGAGGCAGCCCTCTGCGCCGCAGCCGGAGGTGGTCCCGGTGGTGGCGGAGGTGCATTCGGCGCAGCCGTTCCTGCGCGGCCAGAGTGGTGAACCAGCGAACACGACGGAGCGGGGCGCGTCGTCGCGATGTCGACGAGGTGGTGGAGGCGGTCGAGCCAGAGGTCGTGGGCCTCCGGGTTGGGCCGGTAGCGGAGAAGCTCCTGAGCCATGAACAGCGCGGTGTGCGGACCGGGCCCGGGACGTCCCTGAGAGGACGCGCCTTGGCGCCGAGACGGAAGCGAGACCTCAGCGTCCTCGTGGTGCTCGGAGAAGTCCTCGTCGTCGCGGCGGTCGCCGCTGCGGTGATCCTCGCTTTCAGGCTCCTCCACGCGCAGGCCGGTGTTGGCGCGCTCCGCCGTGCGAGGGCGGCCGCGACGGCCGCGAGTGGTGGCGGTGCCGGGCTCAGTATGAGCCCTCTCAGCTGCGCGCCTGTTGGCGCGTGTTGTGCGGGTGTTCGTCATGGCGCGGAGGCTGGTCCAAGGTTGAAGACGCGCCTCAGCCCCTACCAGGCGCGCCAAATGTCGGAGAGTGATTCCCACGAAACAGGGATGTTCACACTCTGAAGAGAATGTCCGAAGGGGGGCTGAACGCGGAGGTCAAACAACCCTCAACCGGCACGGCGACGGTGGTCGTCGAGCCTGAGGAGGGACACCACGACAGAGAAGGACACCAGCCCGTACCCAGATGCACGGCCCTCGGGAGGAGGTAACACCGCTACTCCTGCTTGTCTGTATTGCACTGCAGAGGTTACAGTACAATGAGCTTGCCGAGGGCTCCCTTATGGCAGAGCGGAGCTCAAGGAGGGAACTCGAGGGTCTTCTTCCTCCTCGAGTGCGCTAGGCTAAACTACGCAATGGTGGAGTGCTCAAGATCTGAATGGTCGATTGATCGTCCCCTTGCTACGGAGGTGCTCCCTCTCCTTTTATAGGCGCCCCGGGCCTCCTCCTTGCGCTCTGCGCAGCGGAAGGGTTCCCACATGGCGACGAAACGGAGGAGCGGGGTGCACCGCAGCTGGGTTCTCCATGGACCCGGTCCATCGTCGTAAAGCCTGTCTGTGGGGCAGGGAAGCCACCGTCCGCGCAGGACGGCCAGCTGGTGCCGCAGAGAACGTGGGGGGTGCCCACGGTGACGTCGTCGTTGGAGCGTAGCGCCGGCCATCCGCTTTATCACCAAAGAGGAAAGCTTCGTAGTCCGGCGCGGGGGGGACACAGCTTTGTTGACTCCTTTAATCACCAGAATGGCAACTACGGCGTCGTCGTCACCGCGCGCAGGCGCGCGCGTCACTCTGCGGCTGCGGCAGAGGCCATGTGCACTCTGCAGCGGTTGCTTCTCAGCGAAGCCTCTCTACAGGGCCTGAGCGGCCTTGTGGAGGGATTTGTGTTGACTCCTCTCCAGGGGAGAGAGCCTTGTAGAGGGGCAGTCGCGGGGGGAGCCTCTTCAGGCCTTCGCTGCCCCTTCAAGCCCTCTCGAGGACTTTTCCTCTCGAGGGTCTCTCCAAGCGTTTTGCTTGGCCCTTAGTCGTTTCTTCGGTGCTGTCGCGTGCGAGGGCTGTGGAGAGTGGGCCCTGCACACCCTGGATTCCATTGGGCCGACACCCTCCAAATTCTCAAGGTGGTTCCCTAAGAAGAAACTCAGCAATCTCAAAGAAAGTTCAAGCAATCAAAAGAGTTTTTGACGAAGCACGTCCAAGGAAACATCAAAAGAAGAAGCAATCTCATGAAGTCGAGAGACACACGCAAAAAAAAATTGTCCATGCAAGAAATCCTGACAAAAGGAAGAATCTCCATCAACTGCAAGAAGCAAGTCAGCAAGGGAACCATTGGAAAGAAGGCGGTTGGTAGTTGTTCACCACCCCTCAAAAAAAATGTCGATTGACATAAGGGCATGATAAACTTTATAAAGCCGTTATCCCAATACCACCTACCTTAAGCTCTCCTTACCCATGTTCTCTGTGTTCTTGAGGCATGGAAGGAAACGTGGTGGAGCTGTGGAGGCTACTTAGTGCTCCGACGGGCTAGAGTACGATTCTCTGTTGCCTCTCGGGACTATCTCAAGCACGTCACTCTCACACACTATCACACACATGAAGGATAAGTTGTTGAATGACAATCGTCATGGTTTTTTCGACGGTTCCCAATGATTTAGTCCTTCGGCAAACTTTTCTGACGTCACTCTCACGGCTAGTGTCTACCAGAAAAGCCAAAACTCCAAACAAAACAAAACAAAAATCTTTGTTTCTCCTGGTTTTCTTTTTCCATGCTTTTTTCCCTCGTCATTCATGTTGTTCATTAAGGGTTTTGGGCAGCAATTGTAAGACACTTACGCATATAAGGAGTCACACATGACATAGTTGAGGACTATCCAACAAATATCAAGTTACACAAGCATATGCATCGCTTCTGGGGATATCACCCCTCTACTGATCATAACACCAACACTGGGGGCATCACCCCTCTAGTGATCATAGTGGCAACACTGGGGGCAACACTCCTCTAATGATCATCATAGTGATACTGGGGCCCCATCATTTCCTAGTTCATCTACGTCGTCGATGATATTCCGACATTACAAATTTTGGGAGCACCAAGTTACGCTAGTGCGGCCTGTATCAAGCTGTGAAACCCTCCAAGACTGATGGCTGGCTCCATTCATCATCTTACGGTATGAGCCAATATTTTGGTGAACTGACGACTTGCACCATCGGCTGGCATCATGACGTATATGGTCGCGATGGAAAGGAATAAAAGCAAAATGCTTATGACACGAGTATTTCGCCATATTTCATTATAATTGTACTCACCCGCATCGGTGTTGGTTCAGTATAATAGCATGGACATGCGCTATTCAATAAAAGATTCGGCTTCACATATTTTTGACATATATGGAAAAGTTTCTATCTTGTCCAAAAATTTAATTCGTCAAACTATTTTGATGAATGAATGGCACAAGTTATATAAGTTGGTCACACATGGCAACATACTTTTGCAAATTATTAAAAAAAAAGGATCCTACGGTTTTTGTTGAGTTTATTTTTCCTGGTTTCGCCAAGCTTAGCCCATTCTGCTCCGCACATGGACAAAACTTGGCGAGGGGGCATTTGTTCGATGAATTTTTGGTACCAAAATGGGACCCACGAGATACAAAATATTTCTAAAGGAATATATATTTGATATTGGACTCATTTTGTAGATTGTGTCGTACACGTCACGATAGTGCAAACAGATTAATATTTTGATGTACCGTTTGGGAAATATGATGTTCAGAAGTATTGGAACATATACACACGTACGAATTTGCTGATCGATTGGATCACGTCCATGCAAATACGAGACATACTAAACTTCACGTTCTGAAGAGATAAAATAAACTAATGACCCACCGGTCATGGACTCTGTGTCCTAGACTTGGTTACGATCGGTACGGCTGATTTCACGGCTAGACGCTGTGGAGATAGCTACGATCTGTTTAAACGTCACGCGTTTGTAACAAACCAACGTGATTAGCCAGCCCTACGGCTGCCTATTTATACCCAGCTGATCGCTCGCCACAAGGATGAGGCACGTACAGAAGAAACACCGGGGAGGCACGCACACGGCCGCCAGGCCACGGCGCACAGAGCAGGGCAAGATCGGATCGCCGCTGCTCCTCGACGCAAGCACACCTCGGCTAAACACAACACCACACCACGATATATCTCGTCGGAGTACGAAATCGTGCGCCGGAGGCCGCGCCTCGCCGACATGATTCATTCATGGTAAGATGTGTTAAAGATCGATTGTATCATTGATCATTGTGTGATGAAAAGAAACAAATCTCAACGTGGCTACTCGGTGAAACTTTACCACCATGATCCGGCTGTTTCATCTACGTTATCATGTATCAATCTTTACCGCCGTGGTCCGACCGCTTCATCAACGTCGGTCATGTGCTAGGCTCTATAAGTGTGGTGCCGACTGCCTCATCAAAGTCGCTCATGCTGAAATCTACGACCATGGTGTTGACCGCCTAATCAACGTCGCACATAATCTCACCGTCGTGGCTCTAGATCATCATCTACCGTGTGTTGCATGTATAAGTGAATCTTTACCATCATGATCCGAGTGTTTCATCCACGTCGTCATGTATCGTAACCGCTGTGTTGACTGCTTTATCAACGTCGGTCATGTGTGAAGTTCTATAACCGTGGTGCCGACCGCCTCATCAAAGTCGCTCATGCTGAAATCTACGACCATGGTGTTGGCTGCTTCATCAACGTCGCACATGTGTCAATCTCTACAACCGTGGTGTCGACCGCCTCATCAACGTCATCCATGTGGGAATCTACAATCATGGTGGCGACCGCCTCATCAACGTCGCCCCATGCGAAGCATAACCATGGCAACGACCGTCTCATTAACATCGTTCATTCGGAGTACATGATTTATCATCACAAGAGTACCGTCCGATTGTTGCATCTATGTCGTCGGTATATGAACTTGTTCCTTGTAAAGATACGACATGCTTCATCAATTGTCTATCTCAAATCCATGGCCTAATCTCGATGAGACATGGTCAAAATCATGATTTTTATCTTATGTCTAGTGCCGACGAGGCTAGACAAAATCATCGCCTTGTGATGACGAGGCTCGATTACTATGCAATCAACACGTCCTAATTTTGATGGGATGGACACACCGTTGCTGGGCACCGACGAGGCAAAAGCAACACACATACTGTCCGATTTGATGAAGTTCGGGATATATGGCTGGGCACCGACAAGGCAATAGTCACCCTCTTCATCCTTTCAATCTCACTCTTAATTACGCACGTCGAGATTATCTCGTGATCGTGTTTCGGCAAACAAATCCACTCCTTTTCTCATGTTCATCTAACACGACGACGACTACGACGCAGCTTAATCGGAGGTTTTCTGTAGGCATGACCTACAGATATAATTAACCGGTGGCTTTGCAAAAGCGCCGGGAATCAGCGGACTACACGCAATCTCTTCAGTCGGATCCTTCATACTTGTAGAAGGCAAAATCGGCAAACTCTATTCAATACAATGATCAATAAAGATACAGAGTTCCCATCTGTGTGTTTGTCATCTCTCTTTTTGTTTTGTTTTCGTCAAACAGCGCACTCAATGCAATCGGAAGCAATTGCGTCATAATCACATGGCAGTCATGAGACTTTAGGTTTTGAAAATTTTGCTGGGCCACATTTATTATTCCCTTTATATTCGACGAGAAGCCATACGGGACCTTGATACTGCTCAGACATTCAAAACATATCGCTTTCTCTTGTTTGGTTAGAGCATAGCTGGCAGGACCTTCATAGTGTTCTGTAAGCATGCCGTCTCGTTCTTTCAAACGTTTCTGGTCCTCCCGTGCTGCCTCTGTGTTTTTTTCTTCCCATACACGCCCAAGTGGCCAAGCAGGTTCACGCAAATATTCTTCGTCACGTGCATCACGTCGATTGCAGATCGGACCTCTAGGACTTTCCAATATGGTAGCTCCCAAAATATAGATTTCTTCTTCCACATGGGTGCGTGCCCGTTAGCGTCATACGGAACCTGTAGTCCTCCAGGACCCTTTCCAAAGATTACTTTTAGATCCTTGACCATATCAAATATTTGTTCACCAGTACGGTCCATAGGCCTCCTACGGTGATCTGCCTCACATTTGAAATGCTTGCCTTTCTTCCGGACGTTATGCCTGACCGGAAGAAATCGACGATGCCCCAAGTACACACACTTCTTACACTTATCCAAGTATACACATTCAGTATCATCCAAACAATGTGTGCATGCATGGTATCACTTAGTTGTCTGTCCTGAGATGTTACTAAGAGCAGGCCAATCATTGATCGTTACGAAAAGCAACCCTCGAAGGTCAAAATCCTCCTGTTTGTGCTCATCCCACACACGTACACCTTCTTCCCGCCACAACTCTAAAAGTTCGTCAACTAATGGCCTGAGGTACACATCAAGCTTGCTACCGGGTTGCTTCAGGCCTTGGATGAGCACTGGCATCATGATGAACTTTCGCTTCATGCACAACCAAGGCGGAAGATTGTAAATACATAGAGTCACAGCCCAGGTGCTATGACTGCTGCTCTGCTCCCCAAAAGGATTGAAGCCGTCCGTACTGAGACCAAACCTTAAGTTTCTTGCGTCATCTGCAAAGTCCGGGAACTCTCTCTCGATTTTTCTCCACTGCGACTCAGCGGGGTGTCTGAACATCGCGTCTTTCTTCCGGTCCTCTTTGTGCCATCGCAACATCTTGGCATGCTCTCCGTTGCTGAACAAACGTTTCAACCGTGGTATTATAGGTACATACCACGTCACCTTGGCAGGAACCCTCTTTCTGGGGCGCTCGCCCTCAACTTCACCAGGGTCATCTCGCTTGATCTTATACCGCAATGCACCGCATACCGGGCATGCATTCAGATTCTCGTACTCCTCATCGCGGTAGAGTATGCAGTCATTAATGCATGCATGTATCTTTTGCACCTCTAATCCTAGAGGGCAAACAATCTTCTTTGCCTCGTAGGTACTGTCGGACAATTCGTTATCCTTTGGAAGCATCTTCTTTATCTTTTTCAACAAATTTTCAAACCCCTTGTCCGATACACCATTCTCAGCCTTCCATTGCAGCAAATCCAGCGTCGTACCGAGCTTTTTCTGGTCATATTCGACACCTGGGTACAATTTTTTTTGTGATCCTCTAACATGCGCTCCAACTTCAACCACTCCCTCTGACTTACGCTGTTTTTCTGTGCATCAGCAATGGCCCGAGCAAGATCATCAGCGGGCTCATCCGGCGCCTCTTCGTCAGGCGCCTCTTCTCCAGGTTCCCCCATTGTAGTACCGTCGTATTCAGGAAACTCAGGATAGTTGTCATCGTCCTCTTCTTCTTCATTGTCATCCATTATGACCCATGTTTCTCCGTGTTTGGTCCAACAATTATAGCCGGACATGAAACCGGACTCAAACAGGTGGATGTGAATAGTTTTTGATTTGGAGTAACCCTTGATATTCTTACAAGCACAACATGGACAGTACATAAAACCACCCCGCTTATTTGCCTCAGCAACACGGATAAAATCCAGCACGCCGGTCATGAACTCCGGAGAGCGTCGGTCAACGTACATCCATTGTCGATTCATCTGCATTATGTAAATATATCCAAAACCATTACACAATAGCTATATATATCATGAATAGAGAGATACGTGACCAATTCATTAATACAAGTTCACCATATTTAAACAAATCTAATACATAGTTCCCATAAACATTCATTAATTGAAACTAACATAGAACTAGCTAAAGAATTTAAATCCAACGACAAATGCGATCAAAATCGCAACTATGGTAATTATTGAACCAACAACGTAATGATACCAAGCCTCTTGACTAATGACATATTTTCTAAACTTTTTAAGCTTCAAGCGCATTGCATTCATCTTGATCTTGTGATCCAAGCGCATTGCCTCCATCTTTATCTCGTTATCATCGACGACGTCGGCAATCTTCAACTCCCATTTCATCTTCTCTTCGAGACGAAGATCTTCACTTCTTTTTAATTTAGCTTTCAAATCATTGTTTTCTTTTACTAAAAACTCGAAAATAGGGTCGGGCTCATTTTCCGGTTCAACTACCTCCTAGATAAAAATATATTTACGTCAAGTTGGTCGGTATAATTTTTATAAACACGAAATTAAACAAACATATACTTATAACAAACAGTCGTACCACATCCGAATAATAGAGCGGGCGAGAGCCGGTGTGGACAGATGTCAAAACCATGACACTATATATAACAAAAAAAATACACAAATAAGAAAATTATACAAGTAATAATTCTATAACTAAGATTTATTAAAATAAAAGATAAAAACAAGAGGCTCACCGAGGTGGTGTCGGCGACGGGACGACGCGGGAGATCGACGACGGTGAGGAAGGGGACGGAACGACACTACAAAAAACCACAAATCATAATTTAATTTGAGCTCAAAATGCATATAAAACAAATGAAATCCATAAGTTAGGCATTTCATCAAACACCTTGCTAGCACTAAAAAATCAAATGAGTAAAACTAGCAAGCAAATGAGCTAAACTTGAAATGCCGGAAGAGTAGATGAAGGTGCTAACCCTTGTATAGATAGATGCCATCAATCTAGACAAATGTTGGAGAAAAATGTGGTGAACTTGAGCTCTTGGGAGAGGAAAGAGAGCAAAAATGGAGTGTGTGCTCGAGCTGAAAAAATGGAGATGTGGCTCGGGGTGGGAGATGCTAGCTAAATACAGTGAAGACATTTAGTACCGGTTTGTATTACAAACCGGTACTAAAGGTTCTCGCCGCGGGCCCCGCCAGTGCAGCGCCGGCCGCCAACCCTTTTAGTACCGGTTGGTGTCCCCAACCAGTACTAAATGTTACTAAAGAACCGGTACTGCTGCCCCCCGCCAGTCCGGCCGCTTGGACCGGTACTAATGTCATATTAGTACCCATTAGTACCGGCAAAAGCGTGCGGTACTAATACTCTGGACGTAAAGTCCTTTTTCCACTAGTGAGTGCACAAATCTGATTATGCATGCCCCATTTGATTGAAGCGATGCTAGCAGGCTTTGTATGTTTGAACCCGTGTCCGGTGTGCTTGGTCTAGTAGCAAGTTCTACATTGTTGCTTTAAGATTCTTATGGCTAAACTGTATGCCGCAGCATGTAACGTGTCATTTTTTCATTCTTAGACCTTGTTAGTTCAAGGTTGGGCGCGTAATCTTTTATTTAAATAAGTCCTACATGTACAACTTTTGAGAGTGATGCTACTCGTGCTCTGACTGTATAAACACTTAGATAGAACCTTGGTCATCATGTAAGATTCTAGAGTCCAACACATGAACTCCAAAATTTTCCTATAGACAAGATCTATAAGGTATAAGGGTATCTCAATGCAAACATTAGTCCATATAAATTGTCATCAATTACCAAAACCACATATGAGGGCACATATACTTTTAAAGGTGCAACCGGCGTAACATGACCAACAATAAGCCAGCTTCTGATTGTCCCTCCAAAGGCTCCAAGTAGTGATCATAAATGTGCTCATTATACCTTTGCATATTTCCTTGCACTAACATTTGAGGTGACCGGCCAGTTGTACCTTCCAGGTACAAAAATGTGCTCATTTACATATGTTGATACCTGCAACCACTTGTATCTAGTGGTAATTGATGCATAAATTAGCCACTTGCATCCAGGAAATGAGCAATGGGTCTCACCTTGTCAAATTCATCTTTGTGAACAACAAATTTATGTGCTCCTTTATTCCATACTTGATCACTGCTTTCTTCATCTGATCTCTATTCCTGAACACCATTCCCAGCTGGAATGTTGGGGTCTCTGCTTTGTTATCAAACCTGGGCCACCTAATATTTCTTCTGACTGTGATTTTCCCTCCTTCACCATCACTTTCTTCATCATATGATAAGTCATCATCATCACTATCAAAGTAAAAAGTTTCATATCCAACATCTAGATCATCTTCATGAGGTAAACATTGGATTTGATTGTTTTCCAATATAATTCCACTTCATTTTCCACCCTTCCTAACTATCCCAGTCCTCATTATCTCCTTTGCCATTATTTTCATTTGTTCTGCCTCTAGATCTTCAGCTGAGCGGCATTCATGTATAGGCCCATATTCACTATCTTCTTCATCTGACCTTTCTATAGGTGGGGCTTGTTCTTCATTGGTTTCTCTACAGGTGGGGCATGTTCTTGTCCTGTTGGTGCTTCTAATGTAACAGTTGGTGCACCAAGTGCTTCTTCATGTGATACTGTACATGTGGTGCAGTTCTGCCGCTCCTTCTTCTAACTTGCAACTTGGCAGACCTTACATCTTCAGCTACTTCATCAGACATTGAAATAACTGTCTCTACGATATCATCCAAACATGAATATATGCCAACATTAATAGGGCTAAAACTCACAATTCTGTCAACACTTCCATCATCTTTAGCAACCCTTGCCATGAACATCTCATCTACTTGATATGTTTCAACAATTTCCACATCCAACAAAGGAAATTTACCACCTTTGTGCCTAGTATAGGTTCAGCAATTGGATATGAAACAAAACTGTAGAAACAATGTAATTATGCTTCTTCTTCCTTCCAATATGTAACTCTTTTTTGTGAACTTGGTTATGTAACCTGCACACCATCATTGGCCACTTGACTCTCCACCCAATCTTTGTTCTCAATCTCTTCCACAAAAACATCGGCATATTCACCATTCATCATGGGTTTGTCCATCTTATGAATTGAACAATCATCACTTAGGAACATGAGGCCATTAGATAACGATTTTCCAGGAACCGGCCAGTCCAATTTGTAACTAAATTTTCCTCCCATACGACCTCTTTGAGCATGTAACAGTCCTTTGCATAATTTAAAACCTCCTCACAACAGAGATATGACCTTTCTGTGTAAATCTCAAATTCTTCCTCCCAAATGAAGCCCATTCCTCTGAAACTGTCCACCTATGTGATATCTAGGGAAGAAATAATCAAGTGGTGTCGGATTGCCGATGAGAACCTACAGTTTGACAGCAAAATGACACTTTTAATCACCAAAACTGTAAATTTCAGCCCTGCTACTATATCCCTTAGAGCAAAGCAACGGATTTTCTCCGTGAATCTTGAGCTCTAATTTTCTACAAAACCGTGAAAGCTCCAATTACGATGAGCTCTGATTTTCTCTCTGAAACTTGAACTCTAATTTTCTCGTAAATATTACCTTTTTCCCCAACTGCGCAATACTTTCAGAGAAACAACATAACCAAAAAGGCGAGGCAAACAAGCACTAACCCCTGCCATGTCTTGATTCCGGCGATGTTGAGGCGGCGAGGTCGACTACACGACACGACATACACAAAGTCGATACTATTGAGGTCAGGTGGTGGTCAGGTCGATGCCGGAGACGGTCGAGCGGAGGTCGTGGTGGTCATGGTGAGCCATGCCTCTGCGAGCACTGTCTGAAGCAAATGAATTATATTAGCCAAAATAATGACATATGAGCCCGACCAGCCACGTCATCGCCTTACAAGTGGGCCCCAACACGACAGGTCAGCGCCTAAGCAACATTGGAGAAGAAGGATGTGACACAAAACTGCTGCATGGGTGATTAATCTGTTTTTTCAATTTAAGAGTAAAGTTAATACCAAAATTAAAGTTCAAAGGGTTTTAATCCGGAGAGATGGATTTGAAGGTGAATTGTATATTTTTTTCTTTTATTACGTGACTTTGCTGACATGTGCCATGTGGTCGTATTTGAAACTAGGCTTTGAAATCTGAGCAATAAAAACTTTTCCTGGTCGCCGCAGCCTGGGCCCTGCATCGCCATCCACGCAGAGGCCCAGTTGGCTCGAGATTCGCACACAGCAAACAGCAAATGTAGCCAGTAAAAGCTTCTCCACCTGCGCCCTCCCATGAATGAACCTAAAAAAAAGAATGGCCACGCATCCTCCGCCCGAACCGCGCGGCCCGGTCCTTTGACCGACACGTCGCCACCCCCTCAAATCCCCACCCCTCCTGCTCCGGCTCCCCCACAAACGCGTCCACCTCTCTCCTCCCTCCCTCCCCGGATCCATCCCCCTTGCGCATCCGAGCGAGCGAGCAACCATGTCGCCGGCGGAGCCCACGCGGGAGGAGAGCGTGTACATGGCCAAGCTAGCCGAGCAGGCCGAGCGGTACGAGGAGATGGTGGAGTTCATGGAGCGCGTCGCCAAGGCCACCGGCGGGGCGGGGCCCGGGGAGGAGCTCTCCGTCGAGGAGCGCAACCTGCTCTCCGTCGCATACAAGAACGTCATCGGGGCACGCCGCGCCTCCTGGAGGATCATCTCCTCCATCGAGCAGAAGGAGGAAGGCAGGGGCAACGACGCGCACGCCGCAACCATCCGCTCATACCGCACCAAGATCGAGGCCGAGCTCGCCAAGATCTGCGACGGCATCCTCGCGCTGCTTGACTCGCACCTCGTGCCCTCCGCCGGAGCAGCAGAGTCCAAGGTCTTCTACCTCAAGATGAAGGGCGACTACCACAGGTACCGAACCTGCCCCTTTGTTTCATCTCTCTAACCCGTGATGGGCTGATCTGTTGACGGAGGGCGTGATCCATCTTTATCTTTATATATGGTTGGAGGGGCCGCCCCCAAGATTTGCTTGAATAATATGCGAGGGCTTCAGTCCCTTTCTGTTGGTTGGTGTGTGTGTGTAGGGCAGGATTTGGGTTGTGGCTTCCTTTCTCATGGTCTATTGAACGATTCCTTGTTTTATACTATAGGTTTACCGATCTCTCTTCATATGACGCAGTCCGGGCGTGAGTTTAATTTCTGGTGGTGTCTTTGTATAGTATATATGTACATCCGTGGTTGGTGCGTTTATTTGTTAGTGCTAGAGAGAGTGTGAGCACTTAGTTCTCTCGGTGGTGATTGGCTTGGCTACAGTTTCATGATTTGATCTGTAAATGCTCACATGAGGCCCTGGTTGGGATTGTCTTTTCGTGATGCGTTATATGGTATGATGATTAAATGTTTGTCCACATCTGATTTCTCCTCTTGTGTTCTGTGCAGGTATCTTGCGGAGTTTAAGTCTGGTGCGGAGAGGAAGGAAGCTGCGGAGAGCACCATGAACGCATACAAAGCTGCTCAGGTTACTGATACAAACAAATTTGAGTGTGCATATAGGCCTGATGAGTTGATCTTTTGGTCTGAGCCTCGTGCGTTGTTTCCAGGACATCGCTCTTGCAGATTTGGCCCCGACTCACCCCATCAGGCTTGGGCTTGCACTCAACTTCTCTGTCTTCTACTACGAGATCTTGAACTCCCCTGACCGTGCATGCAACCTTGCGAAGCAGGTGAGCTGATTTTCCCTTTTAGCTCTATTTGTTTCAGTTACAAGGTGAGTGTTTAATACCTGTTTGTCGTCACTTCCGTGAGCTCCTTGTTGGTGGGCTGTATGTTGATTGTGTGCTATGAAGATGGAGCCCTACTTTCGTAGGGTTTGGTTTGCTCCAACTCCATCACCCTTGGAAAATTGAGCTGCACGAAACCAAATACACTTTTAGCATCTAGGTTTGTGTGCAACATCCATTTTGCTTGGGGTAAGCCCACAATTATTTCAATTCATTCTCAGCACGGAAGCATACACCATGTATTGGTGTACATCACATTTAAGGACAAGGACTCTTGAACTGCTCAATGTGAAGATGCGCTATATACTGGTATATAGCATTGATTGTGGACCTGCAAAATCGTAGCTTAACATTTTGTATAATAATGTGCAGTTTCAGCATGCTATTATGGATTTCTTCAGTAGTTCCAGACCACCAAAGTAGACTATTGGCATCTCCAGGCAGATCTCACAAGCTTTTTTGTAACATTTCTGTTCATGCTTTTGCCACATGCATATCAGCACATGTGCTTCAAGTTACCAGTATTAGAAATACGCCCAATGTGTCTGGTGGGGTTGGAACAACTTTTCTTATAATGGATTATAGAAACTGTACATTTCCTGTGCTATCTGCGTTGCCGTATTTGTTATATGAGGGTAACTGATGCAATACTGTTCTTTGCACTAGTAATCTGTTATATGAAATCAAAGCAATGCGTAGACATCAAATGCGTTGATTATACCCTGCCATCTGCATTTTAGTACTCTGTTACTTCCGGTTTTGATATACCTGCGATTCAAATGGACTTTACTTCGTGTCATAGGCCTTCGACGAGGCTATATCAGAGTTGGACAGCCTGGGTGAAGAATCCTACAAGGACAGCACTTTGATCATGCAGCTCCTTCGTGACAACCTGACTCTATGGACATCCGACACCAATGTAAGTCAATATGATTTGCTTCAGAGTTTTCCTTGGTACATCTTCATGGTTCTCATGCCAAGCTTATTATTTTCCGCAGGAGGACGGTGGTGATGAGATCAAGGAAGCCCCTGCTCCAAAAGAATCCGGAGAGGGACAGTGAGCTGAATCCAGACATTAGTCTGGTGCCCCAGTTGTTGTTGGGGGTAACAGAAATCGATGGTCTTGGATTTCCATAGCAATCTTCTAGTACGCGTACTGTTGTGGTCGCTACATGGAGCGATGCTGTTTAATTGAAGCACTTCAGAGGTTTCTGGTGTTGATAAATGCTGGCTGGATTCTCGTTTTCTTGTTTCAATCCGGCCACAAGGAAAAACCTGCTCTTTTTACACCATTAGAATGTTTGCTATATGAACCATGTCTGACCAGGCTTGCTGCGTCCAAGTACTATTTTGTGGAAATTGAACCGTCCTGTCCGTGTTTGGCTGACCTACTCTTTCGTCATGATGGGATGGTTGGCGGCCTCATTTGCCTGGTGAATGTCATGGCCTCAATCGATTGAGGAAAGAGGGAGAAAGGAAGCATTCTTCACCTCATGTTTTATCTAATGAGCTTGGTGAATGTCATGACCTCAATCGATTGAGAAAAGAGGGAGAGAGGATGCATTGTTCACCTCATATTTTGTCCTGGTGAAGCGTGAGTAGCATTTGATCACTGACAAATTTCCACTTTCTCCATAGGTGCATAGATACATTCTTGAGAGGTTAATTTGATCATATCTTGAAACCAGTAACATTGCCATTTAATGGATTTTTTTCTGCGAAGATAGACGAAAGTTCTCTCATGATGATGATGAGTGGTAATCTTCATAGTTTTCTTGTTGATGCTGAAGTCCGTTTGCTTAGTCATATCAGAATCTGTGACAACGACATGACGAGTAGTAATCTTCATAATTTTCTTGTTGATGCGGAAGCCTGTTTGCTTAGTTATACCAGAAGCTGTGACACCGACCTGGTGCTGTAGTGGAACCTGATGCGCACCTCAGGCCAAGAAGAATCTGGTGCTTCAGTCGGAGATCGAAGTAGATAATACTCCGTAACAGTCTGTCCCGATGCTCCTCCGCGTGCATGCTTATACACGGCGCGTCACGGAAATGTGTGTCCACCGGGGCTTGGGAACCGTAGTATACTCATTGGCCTGCAGTTTTCTGAGCCGGTAATATATCCTCACCAATTTGATGACTGAGGATAACTTAAGCTATTAACCTTGGAAATAAAAGATCAAAACCTTCTGCACCCCAGCTGGCCCGTAATTTCCCACATTGATGCAGTGGTGAGACAGTCCGGCGGCTAGGAAGAGTTGTCGTGGAGAGCCAGATTTCAACCCTGCAAAAAGCGAGAACAACATGCGCGAACAACATGAGCGGCAGGAGCAACGTTATCTCGCATATCTCCACTCGTTGCGTCGACCGTCCAAATGCCTTCCGAATAGGCTATTTAGGCGTCGTCTGGACTAATGCTGACTTTGGATGTCATCGCTCCCCACTCGCGACATTTAAATCGACCTCACATAGTGTTTTTTAATCTAAATTTAAATAATTTGATAAATATAAATCACATATATATTAGTGTTTTATACTATAAATAAAGTTTAACGGTAACTTAAAAAATTACAACTCAAACATTTAGGTTTGCCGCTGCCATTACACGTCGTGCCCATAAATGCTTCACCAAATCAGTTGATAAGTATTTTCATCACGAATCCATATATACATCAGCGTAGTCTGCAGGCATGTCATGATCAATATCGACGATAGGATCTTGAAAGTCATGTTGCATGATCGTGCACCGGATTAGCGCGCTCACTCTCGATGATCATGTTGTGCAGGTTTATGCACGCATTTATCACCTCTCACATCTGCTCGTTCGACCATGTGAGAGAAGGGTACCGAACGATAGCAACCTTTGTTAGAGCACACCAAATGCCTACTGGACATCCTTCCTGGCACTCTCTTGTTCGCCGGCAAAATGACAAGTTTTGGTTGCCGTGAGGGTTGGAGATGCTCTTCACAAATGTTGCCCATCTTGGATAGCGGCCATCGGCTAGGTAGCACCCTTTATTATACAGACATTGGTCTCATAGTTGACTGTTGGAGCATGACCTTCAGCGAGCTTCGCGAACACATGAGAGCGCTGCAATACGTTGATATCATTGTGTGATCCTGCCATGCCAAAAAACGCATGCCACATCCATAGTTCATGATTGGCACAACTTTAAATACCACACTGCAATATCCTTTGTGGCCTCATTTATACAATCATTGTCAAGCAAATGGACATGTATTTCAGTTCCAATGCATATAGTCTATACTTACAAGCATCTCAGGAAATCCTTTTTTGCATTCTTTTCCATGATCCAAGCTGTTTCTTTTTCATTTGGTCCTCTCAAATAGTGCGGGCCAAACATAACAACCACTGTCCTGCAGAGTCTATACATCGACTTGATAGATGTGGACTCTAACATGCGTAGATAGTCATCTACAACATCTGTAGGTGCTCCATATGCAATCATTCTCATGGCAGCGGTGCACTTCTGGATGGACTAGCTAATTGCCCGTGCGTTGCTACGGGGTGATTTTATAGAATATTCTTAGTCCACGGAGAATTTCAATACTCAAATTCAGTTTTTCGTGAAGTTCTTTTAACTGAATAGAACTTTTAGCTGAACAGAACTGATACACAATGACATCATGGCAGTAAACAAAATGTGAAGGAAAAAAATGCATCACCTCCGTTGTTGTCCATTAACAAAAGAACATTTTCATCACAATTAGGAGAATCTAGTTCCAAATAAGCATTCGTGTATTCACAAATGGACATTCCGTGATTTATAGAAAGGATCTTATCTGATTTCTTAAGCTTAGCACTTGTATGGAGGCAAATATGGTTTATCTCACTTTTAGTAGGAACCTCTTTCATATAGGTTTGCAACTTTAATATGGCTCCCTCAATTTTTTTTGTTTGGTTTCGGTTTCTTGCTTGGTTTCTATTGAATTCCCAAACAAATTTGCCATTAGAGTATTAGAATATGATGGGTTTCCCGTAGCAAATCTCCCATATGTTAATGAGTCTAAGAAGCATTTTGACCAAACATCTATACCATTATAAAATCTCTTAATTAATGTGACTTGGGCATGCTTATTGGAACCGTTTTTAATAATGTCTTGCATCCTAAATAAAGATTCCATTAATGATTCTCCATAATATTGAGTAAAATTGTTTATTTCAATGCTATCAACCATTTTTTATGTTGTCCTAACATAAACAATTTTTATGATTTTTGTGTTTTAGTGAAAACTGAAAATAAAACAATAAGAAACTAAATGTAAATCGAAATGAAAAACTTAAAGTAAACAAACTAAACTAAAAGAAACTAACAAACCGAAATATAAAATTACAGAAAACAAACAAAACTGAAATAAAAATAACAAATAAAAATAACAAGAACAATATAAAAATAAAATACAAAAACAAACAAAATAAAATTACTTTATAAATCTAAAAGGGAAGACCTCACAACGGTGCAACCTCCCCAATCTTGGGTGCACAAGTTGGTGAAGACGGCGCCATAAATCTTCTTTGTCGTGGGAGTTGTTCCATGTTCTCAGAAAACCTCCTAGCAGTTATTGTGAGAGTTGCACCTTGTGAAGATCTCTTGTCAAATCCTTGGCAACGGCGCCAGAAAACCTTTTGATGGTGATGCTACACGACTCGTTGGGACTCAAAGAGAAGAGTGTTGTCGCAAGGGTGGTATTTCTCACAAGGGTGACTCGAACTCTCGGGGATTTGAGCAAAAATATGTATTTCTCCTTCCTTCTTCAGGTAACCGACAAAATAAAGTATTTTGTCTTGTGCCCCCAACTCCACCATGTGGTTGTCAAGCACAATGTTTCGTATTAATAAAACTGAAATAAAAATTAAACAAAATAAAAGCAATAATAAAGGTAATCTATAACTAGGCTATGGTAATAAAAACGATAAGTAAAGATGTTTTGGGGTTTTAGTTTGTAGATGCAAAAAATGAAATATATTTTGTATTTTCGGATTAATTAATAACTGAAAAAGTGCAATAAAAGTGTTGGAAAGTGTTTTCTTATGATAAAAGATGGACCGGGGTTCATGGTTTCACTTATGCACTCTCTCTTAAAAGCGTGGTGAACATAGGACTACTTAAAATTGACATAATATTGGTGCAACCTAATTGTGTGTAAGATAGCATTTATATGGTATCACATCCTAACATACAGATGTTATTTTACTAACAATTTCTCTTATACTCCTCTAGAAAGGGATACTCCAGGCAATCTAGAATTAAGAATTAAAAGAGTATAACCTTAAGTACTTTGACATGAAGGTTGAATAGCAATATACTAGCTCTAGGCACGAATATCTTGACTGTCACAAGACACCAATAGCATATGTATTCACTTTATCCCTAGTGGGATAACTAAGAAGGTAAAAACCAAAATGGATCACAAGTTATGTTGTCACTACCCGTTAACCACCATTGTTACTCCATCTAACGCACACGTTACCCCTCACACGCCCTCTCATACATGCTTGATCAAAACAAGTAAAAAAGAATGGGGGTGCATAATATGTATCTAACTGTACATCTTAAACACAAAGCAATTGCAATCTCAAATATCAACTCATAAATAAAAGATTCACAATAAGGGTATTACATAGATGACCATAATCATGTTAGGCAACTCATATGGCTAATACGATGAACGAACGAGAGAGAGATACAATAAGCTACTGCCACAAACCTATAGTCTAGAGGTGGACTACTCCCCCTTCATCATGGAGACGATGGTGGAGACGTTGGAGAAGGAAAAGATCCCGGCGGCAGCGCCCCGCCAGAGTCCCCCCCCCCCCCCCCCAATCTAGCAGCTTATGTCTCTGTTTTTGTGTTTCTGCAGCGCTCCTCCCGAGAATTGACGAGGGGCTTCTTTTATAGGCGTTTTTAGGTCACGAAGGATTTTAGGTCAAAAGATGGACAATTGGATGTGCCCGATGCCCAAACGGGCATGCCTCACGCGGCCAGCTCCTTGGGCCGCGCCTGGCATGCTCTTTTAGCCCTCAGGGCTCGCCTCCCGAGGAGCCAATGCCCATATGCCTTCTTTCTTAAAAAAAAATCTTCAAAAATTCTCAAGTTGTTTTGACATCGTTTGGGTCCCTAAAACTTAAAAATACACAAAACATAGTTTTTCCTGCTCTGCAGGGTTAAAACCAAAATAAGGGGGACAATGTGGATTATCCCCAAAATCATCATCAATCATAAACATAACCCTAGATAAGTTGCAAATATGTGGTAATATCAAGTAATAAAGTACAAAGTTCATGTATGTATTTTACATGCATCAACGATGTATGGGAGTACACATGCTTTGGATGAGTAGAGCCCCTTATTTGAGCTTTTAAAAAGGTTTAGAGAGGTGGGTTGTTTCGAGATAGCATTCGCACCTTTGTGGAAAAAAAAGTTAGTATGTTCCTCATGTCATAGGTCATAAACGGAGGTTTAGAGTCATACACGACACATTCATTAGATCTTTTAAGACTATCTCCCACTATTTCATACAAGTCTTGTTTGCAGTTGGAGAGCACCATCAGCTCAAACACCTCACAAGATAAGGAATAGATTTAGACAATATCCATATATTTAGGTGAGCAGTAATCATGTTTTATAATGAGAGATAAGAGCACAGAAATGTACTGGTGAGAAGCATGACTGTTTGTTCATCTCATGAGAGGATTGTATTGGCACCATTGATGCTACTTGTGCGAGTGTTAGTGTCGAGAACTCAGTCCAAAATGTGCCTGCTCTGTTGATTTCGATCTGAAGTGCACACATCTGCTACTTGATTGGAAGGATCAACACATGATGTAACCATTCTTAATGTTAGCACGTCTAGACCTGATGGGATAAATATCTTTGATGGTAAGTTCTACTTAAAGCTGCTGGATATACATGTCGGTCTTAGGTCTAGGATTTTGCCACCCACACGAAAAACCAAGTACCAACTAAACGATTTCACTTCAAGGAATAGTCCGCAAAATGTCACGAAATTGATCAATATCAGACACCCTAGCCTTGGAGTTACGATTGAGAGGGCATTTGATGCATTGAAAAAAATATTCGAAATCATTGACCAAAAACAATTCCACACTTACAAGACCCAAGTAAAACTAGTTCTTTCTTGTTGCATTCTTGACAACGTGATCTTAGGGTGGGGTCTTGATAACCATGTCCTAGATTAGAGTGATGTGACACCTGACATAGGCGATGATTTGGCCCATGGTGTCCCCCTTCATGATGATGAAAATAGGAAAACCATAAGGAATGAGTGGGCACAGATAATGTGGGGAATAGAGGTGCTTCACGATATGAGAGAAGACGAAGGTTCAACTCCCCACCCCCTTGATCATCCGTGATGAACCACTTAGCTAAACGATATATTGCTACTTGATTCTACTAGTTAGGGGGTTCTCGATGAACCGGCATTCTTAATAGATATGGCTTGATTTAATTTCTAGTAGTAGCTATGAATGAAGTGATAAAAACTGCTATGTACTTGCTACACACTTGTGATGGTGTAGTATGTTAAGGTCAACACGGCGATTAGAGGTGACCATAGGCTGGATGCAAACAAACACAACACATTTCATTGTCATAGCCGTTTCTGCTAGGCACTATATAATTAAAAGCTACTCCCTCTGTACCACAATATAATACGTTTGAAGAAGCTAGAACAACTACCCAAAACGTCTAATATTATGATATAGAGGGAGTAGGTAGAAAACTATGCTAACAATTCGAGGTAGACAAGCAAACAACTCACACATGTCTTTAGGGGTGGCTCTACCAAACACTAAAGGTGGAGAGCCTATTCTCAGGAAGCGCCAAAATGGTGCCAGCTACCAAACACGCCCTTACAAACGACGTGAGGCGGCGAATTTGCAGTAGGAGTGAAACTCCATGGACGTGGTCTCATGGCCGCATTCCCTGAAAGCCACACACGCATGTCGTTTCGAGACTGCTTTGACACAGACTTTGCATCAAAGTAGAAGACCATCCACCGCCCGTCCCCCAAACCAAACGAGGGGCCAAAGTTTCATGCACGCAACGTAACAGTCACGACCCTGAGAATCGTTGATGCGATTGTGTAAGTAAAACAAATCAGAAAATCTGTCAAAATTTGTTGACAAACAATATCCAAATGTTCTACATATGATGCGAAGTTTCATGAAGAACTAACATTTCTGATGCTCTATGCGGAAAAAAGAAAAGTCAGTAAGGAAGAACGCCTCGTTAAGTTCATTGCAAAGTTTTTTCAGAAATGTTTGGAGTCGTTTATTATTTTTTCAAAGTTTCTACTGAGGCAGTAGCATGTGAACTCGGAAACCAAAACTGTCCCACTGGTGGTCTCCAGCTCTCCATAATACATTCGTCGGTGGAATAATTCGTTCCTAAGTCGGTAAGTCCTAACTGAGATTGTAAATATCAGATACAGGCATGAGCAGACGCACAGAAAATAGTACACGAACTAGAAGCCTACAAATATTCCTTGCTATGATATAACCGCAATACAAGTGTACTAAACTCTCTTCCGCCAACTTTTTTTTGATTCTTTTGCACTAATTTTTGTATACAAAAGCAGATGACTATAAGATCTACAATCGTATGAACCGGGCAAAGCAACATCGGCCCGCAGAATCAGTCATCTTCAGCAGCCCTGCTTGCGAGGCAGAGTTCATGGAGCTCATTCAGAATCCACTCCTCCCCAGTGTGTCCACCAAGAACCAAGACCCTGGTACCACCAACCACACAGGTGCTGTGTCCCCAAGCAAACTTCGGCGGCTGACCGGGGACATTCAGGATCCTCCATGTTGGCTTCTCCTCTGCCGGGTCAAGTAAGAATAGCTCCGCGGGGGAGTGCAGCCCAGCAATTGAGCCACCAAATATGATGATCCTCCCACAGGGCAGGCTCACGGTGACATGATCGAGCCTTGGTGGTGGACCGACACTTGGAAACCCAGTTGTCGCCAATTGCCTCCATTGTGGATTATCTTCGCCAATGTCTATCGTGTAGGCATCACTAGAGCGCAGCCGGAGCGAACCACTCTTTGCCAATCCACCAAACATAAATATTTTAGTCTTACCATAAACAGACAAGGTGTGACCAAGGCGAGATGACCAGGATGTCGGGATCTCCTTCCATGCTGGTTTTTCCTTTGTGAGGTCAAGCAGGAATGTGTCGCTTAGAAGCACACCAGACTCTGCACACCCCCCTGACACAACAAGTTTGGAACCATCCAGGGTGCACGAACTATGCCAAGACCGTGGCAATGGTGGGCCGTCGCTTGCAACCTCCCTCCAAGTGGGATTCTGGGCATCAAGGTCAAGAACGAAGACGTCATTAAGCAAACCTTCCTGTCCACAGCCTCCAAAAATTACTAGCCACGAGCCATTTAGCCAAGACAGCGTGTGTCCCCAGCGGCCCGGTGGGGAGGCAGAAACTTTGACACGGCACCATTCTGGCTTTGTAGCCTCCAAGTTAAGCACAAAGGTGTCATTCATAGGTTGCATGTTGACCCCCTCGCCTCCAAAAAGGACTAGGCGGTTCCCCACAGCGCAGGCACTAAAGTTGCATCGGGACGGCTCAACGCGTCCTCCAACTGTGAACTTCCTCCATGAGGCTGCCTCAAGGGTTGTAAGCTCTCTTGCAAGACGACCCCATCCTAACATCTTGGTGCTCATCTCAAGCCTGCCAGTCACATCTCTTCCCCATGCGTTCTGGCAGACCATTTTCCTCAGATGATCATTCTTGGTCAGCTCGTGCATTCGAGTGCAGACTGATCCAATGGACGCCACATCTCTCGGTGACAGACGAGATAAGATGTTATGAGCTAGAACTTCATCTGAGAGTTGGAAGATACCACAGTAATCTGAACATTGGACTTTGCGAGTATGCTCATGAGAAGCGGGGTTCATATCTTGGATGCTGAGCCTGCTGCTGGACTGTTGTTTATACACTGGGTAAGATATGTTGCTGGGATCGATGTTAGCATCAGAGAACAGCTGGATTGCAATAATGTGTGTCAAAGAGCCATCATCCCCACGCATTGGAATTAGCCTTAGCCGGTTGTTCAGTGGAGCACCATCTTTCCGAAAATTCAGTAGTTCACCATGGAACTCAACTCCATCAGCGAGGCATCGCCGCATTTCTGAAACAACCATTGGATCGACAAGTGGGTGTCGTCTTTGCGCACGTGGATCCCGGAATTGCAGGAATCGGCTGAAAATAAAGTTTTGAGTCAATAGAGTAATGTGAGAAGCTTCGCTAGGCCCTATGTCAAACATATGACTGAATTGTTCGCTTAATCAAGTACGATACATTTTGACAATTTGAACGAGTAAAAAACATAGAAAAAATTAAGTCAGGCATAAATGAAGGTAATAACTAATTTCAGCAGTAAATAATACTCCCCATGTTCCTTGATATAAGGTGTATAGTTTTTTCAAGAAAAATCCATAATATAAGGTGTATTTGCTATCTATTGACAAATTGACCCATAAAAAAATGAGACTTGTTCTCAAAAGAGGGATTTAACGGATTGTATTCATTTTATGCCTATTACGAACTCATCTCTCGTCATTTTTTCATAAAAAAATGAGTCCACCATGTACAAAATACACTGTCTTAATATTCATGCATAAAACTATACACACTATTCAGGAACGGAGGGAGTATTACAAAAGAGCAAACATAGAAAACATGCTATCGTTGTCTTTTAGTGCTTTCTTGGAAATATGAAAGTTGGGCCCAAATCGATTTAGCTTAGTACAAAATTGACTACCAATATCTTTAGAGATATTTGGATTACAAGATAAGAAATTTTATGCAGAAATTTAGCTTAGTAAGAAGTTTCACGATATATAATTTCGTCGATTTTTATACATATATTGTAAGATAAATTAGTGGTCACAATTGCGATTTGGAGACCATTTCCATCTCCCTATCTAAAACTTGAGGAGAGGAGTACATTTAAAACCCAACAATTAGTTCTTACAAAGGCAAACTTTTAAGACATACAAATAAGATGTTTTCAATTGCTTGTTTGGTCTCAAGTCTCAACTATCCAAGAAGAAAAATCAATGAAGACGTATGGAATTCAAACAATTGTTTGTTTATATTTATAAACGATAATATAAAGTTTCTCATTTGCAGGTATGGATACGGCAACTGCCTTCTATAGATACTTTCTAGGGCAATGACTGGACGACGACAAAAACTATAAATCAATGGAATACCGTGACCACTTAAGGACGATACAACAAAAGTAGAATACCAACTTAGTAATATGTAGCAAATAGCTACAACCATGCTGCTAGCAGAAGGCATATGCACTTCTTAAAGCTCCCGCGCTCTCTCATAAAAGTCTTGTGCTTGATGCTATCGACATCTATGCATACATGCGCACATCTCGTTTTGCATGCCAACAACTATAGTTGGATTTATTCTTGTGACATGTCCTTTTCCTTGTGCAAGTGACCAATATTAGTAGAGCGAGATACAAAGAAATATCAAGAACTCAGCAAGAAAACAAGAAACGGCTCGATTCATGCATCTCCACCCTCTACCCACTAAAAATCATTTCGATTCGCGTGGCACAAAATGCTAAATGGAAGAACCTTCCAGTCAAACTAGATAACCAAATTCAACAATTCCAGAAAGCTGGTATACGTATCTTTGCGCAAGCATTATGACCACACACGCTACAAAGACGAACTGGTGCAATGAAATCCTGAAATCTAAAATCGAACTGCACGAATGTGAATTTAAAATCAAGTTTCGACGAAAGGGCCGCCTTTAAAACTAGCTACCCAGTACCCACACTCCCGAGTGGTGAACATTGAGAATTTATACAATAAAAAGCATAAAACAACAAGCATTTAGATCACATCGAGAGAAGTGTAGAAGAATAAGTCAAGAGTATAGAAGAAGAGCAGAGGAGGCAAGGCTCTAGCGCTCACCAGTTGCGGCCGAGCACCTCATGCGCGCGGTACCCCGTGGCGGCCTCGAAGGCGGCGTTGACGTAGATGACGGGGAAGTCGGGCTCCACCGCGTCTGACACCACGATCGCCGCCGCCCTCTGCTCCCCCGCCGGCCCCATCCCCAGCCCCGGGGCTCCCCACGCCCACCCTTCATCTTCCTCCTCTTCCCCGTCCACCTCCATCTCCATCTCCTCCTCCTCCGCGGTGTAAAGCCTCATCCGCTTCACCGCCACGACGGCGCCGCGATCCGTCGAGTCAAACATGGCTCGCTCGCTAGCTCCTCCGCGTGCTCGTGGGTTGGAAAAATGGAGATGCCGCCGCTGATGCAGAAGAGGGTGGGAGATATTTTCCACTCCAAGCACTGCTTGTTGTTTTTATGGGCGCGAGACAAGGGGCACCAGGTTGGTGGTTAATTACGGGATTCGCCAGAAAATATCTCGCGCTCGGTGCCGCGGCCGGTTTGCTGGGGGCGGCGGAGTGGGCCCACCTGACGGCAACCAGCGGCGCACGTTGCCTGTTTTACATTAGAAAATTACAAATTGCAAAAAATGTGAAAATTTACTCTCTTTCTGAAAAGAGAAATTGAAATTTACGTGCACGCACTTTTGTACCTGCAACGGCCATTTTTTAGTTGGTATTCATGTGCTGCAAAACAAAACCCACCGTGGCTTCAAAGCTAACCGAATTGTCATACATCCTACAGAACAAAGTATCTGGATATATCCTCCAGGTTTGTTAAGGCTTTCCAACCATCGAATCCAAGAAATGCTCCAATATTTCGCAAAAAAAAAAATGATCCAATATAGTACCATAGAAATATCAATGAGTAGACTCGTCACCAAAAAAATCTTAAAATATCCTAGTCGGAGAGAAGAATTGGCTTTTGTATGTCCAAATCCAGTGTCGGCATCTGATAAGGGGTGGCCCGATCTTCTCAGTGAGCGATGGGTAGATGGATGACGGTGGAAGATAACTTGCGAGAATCCGACGAACTCTCCGGCTGTTCCCCCGTTGCCAATGCAACAGCTCTTCAACCCAATGGATATTCGCGACGCCTCACACCGATGCAACGTAGCCGCCGACCACGAAGCGGTTTTGCAATCTACTAATTCCCAGTGGAACAACAGATCACACTCAAACTTCGGATAATAATCTCTAGAGCGCAACACAGTGGAGAGGTTGAATTCCTGAGCGCAACACAGAGGAACTCGAATATAGATGAATGCTTAGCAATCCAATCTAGGGTTTATGTTTAAACGTGGTCTAAACCTAAAAGCCACGAAATTACAAGCCTTATAAAGGCTGCTGGACGTCCAACATAGAGTTGGAGTCGTAAACAAACTCATCTCTAACTTTCCTAACTTAACAGGACTCTATTCGGAAACTGGCAGAAACTTCCGTTGACTTGTTTTGGTCACGCCGCTTTGTATGGGTCGAACCTGTAGCTGGGGTTGCACCCATTGGAAAGTATTTGGAATTTCCTTTCCAACAAATCTTGAATTGCCTTATTTGGAGTTTGTATGAAGAATCGGCGGCTGTTTCGAAATCAGGACTTCTGTCAGTCCGAACCGAATGTCTTTCCTTTGATGGCTCCACTTCCTCCCTCGCCTCCCTCGTGCTTGCCACCTTGATGGTTGTCAATGATCTCCATTCCTTGCGCGCATCTTCTTCTTCATGCGCCATGCTCTATTAACTCAAACCTAATGATACAAGAACACAATAACTTAGGTAGTATAACATTCTTATAATCAAAGTATCATGTCCAACTAGGAATGAATTCACCTTATAATAATCATCGGTTAGGCTTAATATTTCCTTCCAGTTTAAGCATGGATAATCATCATAATCCACTGATATATCCTCATCAGCATCTTTAGTGTTCTTCGTGTCAGATTCGATGCTCCAGATACGAGCAAAGTATATCTATTGCAATATGCTTAGCTGATACAGAACTTATAGAATGAAAACTACTACCTCTGTTTTATAATTCTTGTCCTGATTTTAGTTCTGTTGAGACTTACATTTTACTAGATATTTTTAAGGGTCTTCCTAAATCATTGGGTAAATAATTTTGAACCAAGATCACGACAAGAATTTTGGAATGGAGGGAGTATTAGCTCAATCTACCATCCATAGCAAACTTTGAATTATGTACTGCTAATGCTTCAGTTTATCCCTCTTGACGTGTGCATTGAATTTAGATTCAAAACTTCGTAGCAGGGTAGATGTATATTTCATGAATATTGTCAAGTTTTTACTAGATGTCTTAAACTTTTTAATGCAATGGTATATCGGAAACAATGTACCCCTATAGAGGTGGAAAGTGTTTTGGGCTTCCAAACTCGTGTGCTCTCTCCCCTTAAAAAAATTCGAAAAATCATATTTCTGCGTTTCAAAAAATGTGAAAAAAAAGCCAGATGTAGCCAATGATTTTTCCCAAAAAAATGTGTAAATATCAATTTGAAATACTTTATATTATGAGTTACAAAAAATAACAAAACTTTCTGATTTGAAAATATGCATACTTAAATCCACTCTTTTGTTATTTTGTATATTTTGGAATACAAAGTATTTAAAGATGGTATTTTACAAGTTAGTGGGATATACTACTGGCTACACCCAGCTTTTTTCAGATTTTTTTTTGGAACACATAAATATGGTTTTCAAAAAAATTAAGTTAGCGCGAGCACCGGAGAATCTTAAAATATCCTAGTCGGAGAGAAGAATTTGCTTTTGTATGTCCAAATCCAGTGTCGGCAACGAGCAAAGTATATCTATTGCAATATGCTTAGCTGATATAGAACTTATAGAATGAAAACTACTACCTCTGTTTTATAATTCTTGTCCTGATTTTAGTTCTGTTGAGACTTACATTTTACTAGATATTTTTAAGGGTCTTCCTAAATCATTGGGTAAATAATTTTGAACCAAGATCACGACAAGAATTTTGGAATGGAGGGAGTATTAGCTCAATCTACCATCCATAGCAAACTTTGAATTATGTACTGCTAATGCTTCAGTTTATCCCTCTTGACGTGTGCATTGAATTTAGATTCAAAACTTCGTAGCAGGGTAGATGTATATTTCATGAATATTGTCAAGTTTTTACTAGATGTCTTAAACTTTTTAATGCAATGGTATATCGGAAACAATGTACCCCTATAGAGGTGGAAAGTGTTTTGGGCTTCCAAACTCGTGTGCTCTCTCCCCTTAAAAAAATTCGAAAAATCATATTTCTGCGTTTCAAAAAATGTGAAAAAAAAGCCAGATGTAGCCAATGATTTTTCCCAAAAAATGTGTAAATATCAATTTGAAATACTTTATATTATGAGTTACAAAAAATAACAAAACTTTCTGATTTAAAAATATGCATACTTAAATCCACTCTTTTGTTATTTTGTATATTTTGGAATACAAAGTATTTAAAGATGGTATTTTACAAGTTAGTGGGATATACTACTGGCTACACACAGCTTTTTTCAGATTTTTTTTTTGGAACACATAAATATGGTTTTCAAAAAAATTAAGTTAGCGGGAGCACCGGAGAATCTCCACTCCAAAAGAGGTGACAACATGAGATACTTCCACCCCATGACACCACGATGTTAACTAAATATTTTAGTTCATAAGGACAAGAAAGTTAACTTTGTTAAATTCATAGCATCAATCAAATTGGTAGATATCTGTAGCAATAGATGTATGCATAGTGAAACCGCAAAGTTGCCTCAAAGATAAATCTAGTCGATGGTACAATACTTATTGAAATAAAAATAACTTTGCTCAACTAATAATACTAATGTATTTTCTGTTGTTGGTGATCTTTACATATTAAATTATAGTTTTCATTGAAAATTAATTGGTAGATACACAACCTAGGAGAAGGGCAAAACTACAGCGTCCGGGACATTTGAAATGTCGTAACCAATCACGCAGTTGAAGTGTGAAACCTCTATTAAACTATTAGGTCCAACCAAACATTGATTGTGTTATGCGGTGATTTATCACTTGCTTAGCTCAGATCCAATCAGTTTAGCCGAACCAACTCTAACATGAACCAACTCTAACATGTTGGTCATTGTATCACCATAAACAAACTAATTTTTATTAGTACAATTAGTATAGATGTTATTACGAACGTTGTAGCATTACAAACCAATCATTAACATACACATGTCCCTTTATGTTAACTTAGATACTTCCATTATACACTCCAATGTCTTGTCAAGTAGTGGATCTCTATCAACTCCATAAAATATAGTTCACCTGTCAGCCATCAAACTTTGATGTTTACGAGATTTTTTGGCTCCCGTGCCACAATTTAAAAACTTGAAGATGATATTTAGAGTTTCAACAATTTTGAAAAAAATATGGGAGTTATATCAACATGTAGAATATCAATTTCAAATATACTTTGTATCCTGAACTACAGAAAAATGACAAAAACCATGGATCTAAGTATTTATATTTTCAAATCTCCAAGCATTATTTGATTTTGTTATTTTTTAGCCCATAAAATAAAGTATTCAAATTAAAAAATTGCATGTTTGTAGGACACATCATTGGCTATATCAAGATTTTTTCTCATAATATTTTCAAACTCACAAATATGATATTTTTTTTAAAGCGGTGAGAGCAGTGGAGCTTGGGAGCCAAAAACACTTTCCGGATTTGTACGTCCTAATTTCCTTCAACAAGATTTGTGGTTTTTCACTACTGCTAGTATTTACATCAGATGCTTGTAAATCACTTGTGCCAATTTTTCCTGGAAAGGTAGTTTGAGTACTTTATTAACTCTCTAAAAATGGTTTGGATTTTGGTGAAACTTAATGGTCAAATTGTATTTCGAAGAACATGCTAACTTTCAATACAACAACTTCTAATTAAGGATCACCATGGAGCAGGGGCAGAGGCAAGGAGGGCTGGAAATAAAGCTCGAAGCTCGATGAGCTTAACAAGCGCTCGATAGCTCGACTCGTTTTATTAACGAACCGAGCCGAGCAGCAATTTTAGCTCGGTAACACTAATGAGTTAAACAATCAAGCTAAGGAGTTTCACGAGCTACTCGTTAAGCTCGTTAGTAGTGTGGCAGTAGGCTATAAATATGTATGATTTGATGCATCTTTTTTTAAAAAAATTGCACACGCGAGGTCTTTGAACGACACATGTCAGCATATTTTTGTGAGTATATCTATGTCCAAAATTAGTTGCTCCTGATGTTTAAGTAATTAGCTGAATTACCGGATACATCTTCTTAACGAGATTTAACGAGCGAACCGAGCCAATCTTTACATTTAGCTTGTTATCCTTAACGAGCTTAACGATCTGAGTCTTAACTATCTCGAGTCTTGTTGAGCCGAGTCTTAACGAGTAGCTCGTTAGTCCAACCCGGAGGGACCAGCCCAAGATTTTTTGTTTTGCATTTGCATCCTAGATTTTTAAGTAAAAAACTCTTCAAAACAATGGGTCACCCTTATCTGTTTGTTCTGCCGCCCCCTGCCAGAGAGCAAGCTTAGGAGTTAGGACGATGGAAAGTATATATGTCTTGTTTTTATACCGCATCGTATGTTTTTACATATAAGGCCCCGCTTGGAATGTCGGATACTAACGGAATACGGGGTATTTAATAACGGACCTGTTTAGCTCCTCCTAAAAATCCGGAGCATCCCGTGTAAATGGCAGGTTTTTATCAGGGAGGGGAAATTTAACAGACAAACCAAGCGAGCCCTAATTTAAAGTTTTCACTGTCCATGTAAGAGGCTTCGAGCAATAAATTCGATTTCATAAATAATATGTGAAAGACGCGCATAAAAAAGAATTAATATTTGAAACATCACACGTGTACGCTTGGCCAAAACTGAATTTAATCATCAAAGGGTAAGGTGCCGAGCTGATACTATTCCAGGAAAAATTGGGAAGCTTCGAGAACGCTCCGTGCTGAAAATATCCAGCGGCGCGCGGTGACCGGTGAATGAGAATGAGAATGATCCGAGGGCGAAAGCGTCAGCCCCAGATATTATTATAAGGGAAATATCTTGCGGCGATGGGTGACGTGCCTCATCATCCAGGTTTGGTTGGACTTGGTTCACACGAAAGAAAATATCTGGCGATCCCTCCGCACGCCACCACGTCATACCTGAATGAGAGATCAGACTGTTTGCTCGCTGCTTTTTCTCTTGTCGGCCACCGGAATCAGCTGGTGCTCACCGGGTGGACGTAGAGCTTTACCACGCTGCAGCTTCACGTCATCACGTGCCTAGCTACGTATTTTGGGACTCGTCTACACGGTGCGCGCGCACCGTTTGGCGCTCCAGAGTGCCCCACCCAAATTAGGAAACAAACCATTCGGACACGTGTCCAGCACATTACCGCAGCACGCAGAGCATGGATCACAAAGTGAAACTACTCCGTACATGGACACAAATCCATATTGTAATTTTTAAGTGAAACCGCCTGTCTGTTAGCACGCTCTCCTTTTTTTTTTTTTTTTTTTTTCATTCAGCTGCGGAGTGCCGTTGAATCTAATTGAAAAACCACTCAACTTTTAACGAGTTCAAGCTCCCCCAAAAAACACTGCCGTTGAATCCAATCGAAAAACCACTCAATTTTTGTAAATTGCACTCAGGGCATACGGCATTTCACCATGTACAAACTCCAACCACAACTACCAACGAAATTTTCTAAAAGGTCTGTAACTTTGTCTACCTGGTTGTAGCTTTCAACTTGAAAAAAAATGATATGAACACATGATTTTAATTGGATGGGATGTAACTTGAAGGGGGAAACCACCCTATCCTCGTAGATCTTTCCATCCCTCTCATAATTGGATTTAGTTATGCAAATACAGAAAAAACGTTTTAACACCCTATACATTCACCCAAACCGGCGAGTTACATCCTCGTACAGCCGTATAATACATCCAAGCATCATAGAAGATACATACTACATACAAAATCATGCGTGGACTAGGTCCCGTTGTAGATACCACTAATGTGTACCCAAAAAAAATGATGAACAAAAATTAGATATGACTTAATAGGAAAACAGAAGTTGATAAATATTGTACGCTATAAAATTTACACCATCTAAGTGTCAGATTACAACGATTGCCACAAAACTACATCCTCATGTATCATATTACAACAACTGACGCACAAACCATATCAAGCATCAAATTACATCAAATCAGTACAAAACTACATTCTCAAGTATGACGTAGTAATTCAAGATACATCCTTTTCACAAAGTGCAAAGAACTACACCTAGGAAAAAAAAAATAAGGTGCACGTATTATCCATGAGGAATGTGACAACATTGCACGGAAATTGTTCAACAAAATTTACATCTAATTTTTCAAAATGTATACCCAAGAGAGAAGGATTAATTTCAGTATGAAATAGTGGCGAAACTACATCACGGGTATAGTAATCGCTCAACGCTTACATCCTTTAGATGGTCAAATACATATAAATTATCAGTAAAACTAAATCCATGACACGTGAATTATTGCTAAAACTACAACGGTAACACTTAATGATGTGGTTATACCCAACGGGTATACCCACGCTGCTGTAATACGGCCTATTCTACTGGAGGGCCCACTCGGTGGCCCATAAAGACAACAACGCAAGATGGCGCAAGTCGGCCCAATATGGATGGAGTACGGCTCAATATAGAAGGAGTCGTATCGATCTAGAACTAGTCATATCTGTAAATCGAGTCGTATTCAAACTCCTGAGACCTGGCCGCTTATAAAAAGGACAGGAGGGAGCCTACAGAGGATACGCAATCATATCACCAGAAACCCTAGCGAGCATTCGACTCGTCGGGACGCCATCGTAGCCACCTTCGCGATATTGAGATCTATAATCATACAAGCGAATCTCAGCTTGTAAGCCGACCGAATTCACCAACGACCATATACTCTTCCACCCGATACAACCCTAGGTTCCTTACCATGGGATTTGCCGAGTTAACCCCTCGTCAATTGGCGCCGTCTGTGGGAAGGACGGAAGTTGGATCTACGGATTCGGCGGCCTCATCGACTTCGTCTTCAGCATCCGCAACGATTCGGGACCTGCCGGATCTGCGGAAGCCATACACCCTCGGGACCTTCGACTTCCTCCCACACTCGGAATCCGAGCGACCAGCGTTCGCGGGGATTCACTCAGGTATGGATCTGATGTTCGGCGGTTTCCGTTTTCTTGTCAACCAGTGGGGAACGCTCGACGTGTCAAGCCCAGCCCGATCTTCGAGGTCGGGGGCGACGATCGCACCTGCGCCGAACGCCATCGACTTCGCCCCTGCACCGACTTCGAACGCCATCGACCTCGCACCTACATCGACTTCAGCCACCACCAACTTCGTGCCTGCATCGACCCTGGCTGCCATCGACTCCGCGCCTTCATCGACCGGTGGCTCTGACGTCACTTGTTACTGCTCCGACTGTGCTGTCTTTCAGGTGGCAGCCGTTTTGCGCGGCGTCGACTCCGCGTCGAGCGATGATGGCGATCGCTGTGACGAAGGTCGCAACGCGCGCAACCGACCATCCAGCCAAGTGTTCGTGGTAAACGGCGCACCAGGCGCTTTCGCGACTCCGCCGCAGCACAGGGAGCCGGAGCCTGTCCAGTACCCGCTGGTAGTTCGGCTGAGCGCCGATAAGGAACTTTCCATCACAGAGTAGATGGCAGTACGAATCCAAGACGTCGTCAACAACGGCACCGTGTTGCCGGAGGACTCCCCCATGGATGACTTACTAGCATATCAGTATTTGCTACGTAAGAAGAATCTGGAGCTGATCGAGATGGAGCGCGAACTCGACGAGAGACAGTTACGGGCAGATTCAGCCAGTGCAAAACGAGCGGGCAACTCTTCGTCCTACTCAACAAGAAACGGGCCACGAACAGCAGAACACGTGAGAACCTGCACCCGTATGCCCCAGGCGACTGCGGCTGGGTTAGAGCCAACAAATATCAGACAGAGGTTCATGACGATTGCAGACGACGACATACCAGTACTGCAGACGACTGCAGCGGCAGTCGCCTCAGTCGCGACTTATTTGCGATCTACATTGCCCCCAGTAAATGACCCACGATATGGCCTTCATCGGGCACAGATAGATGCTCTAGGAACCGTCGGGACAGCGTTGGTACCTGCCGTCGCCACGCCAGGACGTCCGGGGATCAGCCCTGGGCAGAACCCACCAAACACCAGCACTCGATTGAACGGCAATAGGCCAGCGGACACATCTACCACTCAGGGTGATGACACACACCACGGCACTCGACGTCGCGATGACCGTGACCATGATGAACCAGAAGGAAGCAGGTCCAGACGCCGTCACCGTGGTGGACGCGATAGGGACGAACCGGAGAGGTGCAGGTCCAGACAGCGTCACCGCAGCAGTCGTGACAGGACCGAGACAGAAGAAGAGCGAGCCACTCGACGCCGCCGCGAGCGAGAAGAGCGCCGGCGCGACAGAGAAGAACGCCGCCAGCAGCGGCGGGCCGCTGGCTTTGAGCACGACTATGTGGAGGAAGGAGTCGACGCACGAGATATTATTACTCAGTGAACAGTAAATAAGCGAAGACACCAACGAAGGTACCGCAGTCGAACCCCGGGCTCTAGTCGAAGCAGTTCGTACACAGGTTCGGAGGTCGAGCCATGTGGAGCCATGTGCTTCTCAACTGCCGTCCGGGAAACTCGCATGCCCAAGAGGTTCAAGTTAACATCAGAAACCCCTAAGTTTGATGGTACTCAGGAGCCGTCAGCTTGGTTGGAGGATTACACTACGGCAGTAGCCTGTCAAAGAGGAAACACAACGACTGCAATGCAGTACATACAGTTGATGCTCACGGGATCAGCTCGAGCTTGGCTCAGAAGCTTGCCACGCAGTTCGTACGGGACGTGGGATTCCTTCTGCAGCGATTTCAAAAGAAATTTTTCGTCTACTTTTCACCGACCCGCTTCTTTTCAGCAACTCAGAGCCTGCAAGCAAAAGGCTGGCGAGTCCCTTCGCGAATACATTCAGCGCTGGACCACGTTGAAAAACTCAGGCGCTGACATATCAGAGGATAATGCCATTTTTGCCTTCATCCAAGGAGTCAGGCGCAACGACCTCCAGGAGGCGCTGGGACGCGAGAACCCAAGAACAATTGCGCACCTAATGGAAATAGCCAACAAGTGGGCTGACGGAGAAGATTCCGTTCGAGCCGATAGATTGCCTTCACCCGACGATCGCCAACAGGGCAATTGGGGACGCCGCGGCCGGAACGACAGGCGAAACAGGCAGCGACCATACGGCGAACTGGATGGAGTCGAGCAGGTCGCAGCCGGCTTTCAAGACAGTCGCAGTCGAAATAACACCCAACAAGGGGAAAATCAGCGCGATGATCGCGGCGATAGAAACCGCGACGACAGGAACCGTGACGACGGGAATCGAAAACGCGAGTGGAAGCCCAGGGGAACCCGGAGGGAGGAACGCCCATTCCGAACCCCGGCTGAACAACTGACCGACCCGTGCAGAATGCACATGTTCAGAGGGGATGACGGCAAATTAACGGCAACTCACCTCCTTAAGGACTGTCGTGACTTCATAGCACTTCAGGCCGAGATGCGTAGGAATGCAGGGCTCCCACTCGCGCTACCACCACCTGAAGGACCACCTCCCCCGCCAGCAGGGCACATTGCGGGAGCAATCCACGCAAACCAGCGACAGGAAAGCGCAGTCGCAGCTCAAGAGCAGTACCCGCAGACCAGAGGAGCCATGTACATGATACAAAAAGGACGCCCGTCAAATCGATGCCAAAAGCTAATCAGTCGACATGTCCATCTAGCTACTACTTCACCTCCGCCCGCGCCGGAGTACCTTCAGGGTTCAGAAGTTCCTATTGGTTTCACTCGTGAGGACCACCCCCCACGAGTACCGCGACCAGGTCATGCGCCCCTAGTTCTGCACGCCCTAGTCGGAGGTTTCAGGATGAGCAAGGTATTCATGGACGGTGGCAGCGGCATCAACATCATCTTCGCAGACACGTTGCGCAAAATGAACCTGTCACTCACCAACCTGAAGTCGTCAGACAATACTTTCCATGGCATCGTGCCAGGCAAGGCAGTATATCCTTTGGGTTCACTCTGGCTCGACGTCGTTTTCGGTGACGCCGATCACTTCAGGAAAGAAAGCATTGAGTTCGAAGTCATGGATTGGAAGTCTCAGTACCATGTAATCCTCCGACGACCAGCGTTCGCGCGGTTCATGGCAGTCCCACATTATGCGTACTTGATGCTCAAACTTCCCGGACCCAAAGGAGTCATAATAGTCCGCGGCGATTTTCGGAAGTCAGATGATTGTGACAGAGAGTTCAGCAAAATCTCCGAGTCCTTCGGCGCGCAAGAACAGCTTGCGGAAATCGCCCTAGACAACGATCGGAGCCTATTCCCTGAAGGCAAGAAGCCGGCACCCGAAAATTCTTTCAACGCCAACAACGACACAAGAGCACACCAGGTGCATCCAACAAACAAGGACAAGACAGTCCTCGTGTCATCAAGCCTAAATGAAGCATAGGAAGGCGCGCTCGTCGAGTTCCTCCGTGAGCACTGGGAGATGTTCGCCTGGCACCCAACTGATATGCCAGGTATTCCCAGGGAACTCGCCGAGCACGCCTTACAAATTTATCCAGGCACTAAGCCAGTCAAACAAACAATGAGACAATTATCCGAGCCAAAACGATTGGCAGTCGGAAGAGAGATAGACTGGCTGTTGGATGCCAAGTTCATCCGAGAACTCAAGAAGTCAGATTGGCTTGCGAACGCAGTACTCGTTCCGAAGAAAGGAGTCAAGAATGCGCGCATGTGCATCGACTTTACGTCGCTCAACAAGTGCTGTCCTAAGGATCATTTTCCGTTACCACGGATAGATCAGATCGTGGATTTGACGGCAGGCTGCGAGCGCCTCTCGTTCCTCGACGCTTACTCCAGATATCAGCAGATCCAGATGAAAAAGGAAGACGAAGGAAAAACGGCATTCATCACCCCTCACGGTGTATACTGCTACAAGAAGATGACCTTCGGGTTAAAAAATGCAGGAGCAACCTACCAACGTATGATGCAGAACTGCCTGAAGGATCAAATCGGAAGAAATATACAAGTGTAAATCGATGACATAATCGTCAAGACCCGACAGGTTGGCACCTTGATCGATGACCTCCGCGAAACCTTCGCAGCTCTCAACAAATACATAATCAAACTCAACCCCACTAAGTGTGTGTTTGGAGTGTCATCAGGGCAAATACTAGGGCACCTTGTGTCCGCCAGGGGCATAGAGGCCAACCCAGAAAAAATCCAGGCAATCTTGCAGATGCCGGAGCCGACGAAACTTCGCGAGGTCCAAGGACTCGCAGGGAGAGTAGCAGCCCTCAGCAGGTTTATCAGTCGCATGGGCGAGAAGGCCTTGCCATTTTATCAGATAATGAAGAAAACAGACAAGTTCGAGTGGACACCCGAAGCAAGAGCAGCCTTTATCGACTTGAAGCGCATGCTCACGAATCCACATGTCCTTGTGGCACCCCAAGAGCAGGAAACTTTATATTTATACATAGCCGCCACCAACAGGGTGGTCAGCTCATTACTCGTAGTCGAAAGACCAGAGGAAGGGAAGGCTCAGCCAGTCCAGCGACCCGTCTACTATCTCAGCGAGGTGCTTTCCCCTTCGAAGGAGCGTTACCCGCACTATCAAAAGCTTGCCTATGGCGTGTTCATGGCAAGTCGGAAGGTCGTGCATTACTTCACAGAGCATCCAATTGTGGTGGTGAGCAGCGCCCCGTTGGCTGACATCCTCAACAACTCCATGAGAACCGGACGGGTCGCCAAGTGGAGCATCGAGCTTGGGCCTAGAGACATCACTTATAGGCACCCGAAGGCCATCAAGGCTCAAGTCCTCCCAGATTTCACAACCGAGTGGATCGAAGCACAGCTGCCTCACGTCCCCGACTTGTCCAACTCTTGGACCATGTACTTCGACGGATCCAAACGACATGATGGCGCGGTGGCAGGAGTAATCCTTACATCACCCAAGGGCCAAAAGTTGCGGTTGATGATATACGGCGACTCAAATCTCGTGGTGCAGCAAACAATGAAGGAGTGTGACGCTAATGCAGATAACATGCAGGCTTACCGTGACATGTATAACATCATGGAGGGCAGTTTTGACGGCTGCGAACTGTGACACGTAGGCCGGGAAAGCAATGAGGAAGCAGACATACTAGCCAATATCGGGTCCAAAAAAGAACCTATTCCACCTGGAGTTTTTTTTTAGCGCGTCAAAGAAATGTCAGTCAAGATAAAGAACCCAGCTGCAACAGAAGTCCCAGTAGAGCCTTCAGCAAAAGGAATCGAAAAGACACCGGCTGAGCAGCAGCCCGGCAATGCATTGGCCACTACGCCTCCAGTCGAAGTTTTTCTCATAGATCCTTCCTGGACGAAGCCTTTCTTGTCTTATATCCTCTGCCAGGAATTGCCTGCAGATTCAGTCGAAGCAAAACGCGTATCCAGGCGCTCTAAGGCGTTCACAGTCATCAACAAGGAACTCTACAAGCGAAGTATCTCGGGAGTCCTACAGCGTTGCATCGCACCCGAAGACGGAAGGGCTATACTCCTGGATATCCACGCCGGGACTTGCGGACATCACGCGAGCAGTCGGGCACTCATAGCAAAGGCCCTGCGAGCCGGCTTCTATTGGCCCACGGCTATGCAGGATGCAGAAGACATAGTAAAGAAGTGTTTGGGCTGCCAGAAGTACGCGACTAAGCCACACGCCCCAGCATCAGAACTCAAAATCATCCCTTTGGCCTGGCCTTTTGCTCAGTGGGGACTCGACATGGTTGGTCCCTTGAAGAAGTCGTCACGGGGTGGTCACACCTTCCTGTTAGTGGCAGTCGACAAATTTACCAAGTGGATCGAGGCAGTACCCGTCAGAAACGCTACAGCAACTTCGGCGGTCAATTTTATCAAGTCCATCATTTTCCGCTTCGGGGTGCCGAACATTATAATCACCGACAACGGGACTAACTTCACAGCCGAGGAATTTCAGGACTTCTGCAAATCTCAGGGAATCAAGCTCAAATATGCTTCTGTCGCTCACCCGCAGTCCAACGGGCAGGTCGAGAAGGCCAATGGCTTAGTGTGCAGCGGCTTGAAGAAAAGACTCCTGGTGCCACTCAAGCGCGCAGCAGGCGCCTGGGCCGAGGAATTACATGCCGTACTTTGGAGCCTGCCCACGACTCCTAACAGGTCCACGCAATACACACATTTCTTTTTGGTCCATGGAGCTGAAGCAGTCATGCCATACGACCTAAAGTTTGATACAAATCGAGTGGTTGTCTACGACGATCAAGACTCTGACGCTGCACTCGAGGACGACATCGACATCCTGGATGAAGCAAGCGATATCGCCCTCGCAAGAACAGCAACCTATCAGCAAAGTCTGCGAAACTATCACAGTCGCCGCCTGCGACCACGATCTTTCGCGGTTGGCGACCTGGTTCTTCGACTGAAGCAGAAGAAAGTTCATAAGCTCGCATCGCCTTGGGAAGGACCCTTCATCATAACAGAAGTCATTGGCAACGGAGCCTATCGACTGAAGCATGCCGAGACCGGAGCACTCTCCCACAACCCATGGAACGCAGCTCACCTACGCCGTTTTTATGCCTAGTAGATTTTTATCTCGGCTCCTATATTAGCATCCAATAAAGGCTGTCTCTAGCCCAGAACTGTAACAGACAAAACCATATTGATCAGCAATAAAAGTACAATGTTCTTCTATATTTGTACCATTGTTCTTTTTGCTTCTACAATCATACTTTACAGTACCACCCGACACCCGGGGGCTGTCGATCACAATATGACAACTACCAGCATTCGTCTCTCGGCACAAAGTGCTCGAGAGCTACAAGAGCTCAACCGCGTACGTCAAGTAAGGTTGCTTTACTAAGGAGACGGTTCGTCAAGAACCATACAATTACAAACAGAACCAGCCGCCTTACAGTAGGCAGTGCTCGGGGGCTGGAAAGCAGAAGGCTTTTTGTAGCAGTCAGAACAGGAGTACCCAGGTGCAAGTCGTGCTCGGGGGCTCGGTCAGTAAGAGCCAAGCCAGGACGAATTTACAAAAACATATTCACAAGGATATGTCCACTGTTTCCTAAACTGTCTTTTCGCACCAATACTATTCACAGCTGTTCTTGCTTCACCTGGTCAAAGTTCCGACGGTCAAGTTCCATGTCAGTCTCTCGCTCGACTAGCGCAACGATGCAGTTGGCGGGTGACGTGGGCATACCCTCCGGGCACCCCACTATTGGTATACCTGGTTCAGCCCAGTCGAAGGCCCACTGGCTGGCCCAATGAAGACCAGGAAGCTGTTAAGGAAATTACTTGAAGCACAAGACAAGGACTCTTATTTCGTAGTCTACTAGGACTCTTGTAAACCCTCCCTGGCTCCCTATATAAAGCCAGGCAGGGGCACCCCCATAGACAGATCACGACATCACAGATCGCAACATCATAGCCGCAACATAGACACAATTAGACATAGCATAGAGAGATCACCTCTCATCATATCGCCCTTGCGGCCACCATGTACCTCATATATCATCATAATCAGACAGGCAGGAGTAGGTCTTTACCTCACAATGAGGGGCCGAACCTGGGTAAATCCTTGCTTGTCAGCCGTCCGGAACTACCAGCGTGCACATCTTCTCCCTCAAAATCTACCTAGGGTCTTCGACTCTGGGATTGCCGAGGACATCCCTCGTCAATTGGCGCCGTCTGTGGGAAAAAACAGCGTGCTGGATTTACAGTTGCGGCGGCCCAATTACATCGACCACAATGGCGACTCGCCGTATCAAAATCAGCACACGGGGGCTCGACAACAACGCCGCCCTCGTGTCCGGCTGAGTAGATCCAATCTACAACAGCAAAAGAAGATCCAATCTACAACAGCAAAAGAAGATCCAATCTACAACAGCAAAAGAAGATCCAATCTACATCAGCAACTATGCGACGGCGGCGTTCTGTATGCACAACACTCGAGCAATCCAATCAGCGATTCACCCGGGCGTGCAGCATAGTTTCTCCATCTTTTTTCCTTTCCGATCAAGCAAGCCGTCCACACACACGCAGTCGCCAGGACAAAGCTAGTCGACATCATGTTGCATGGATTTTACGGCAAGAGACGAGGTCGCATCATACGTGACACCAAGACAGAAGAAAAGCAACAATCGATCCATGTAGGCAAAGATCAAGGGAAGGCTAGCTATGGGAGTCACGTCTACGTGATCATATTGCTACTCGCATTGGTTCAGAAGAAAATCAGCCAAGATCAGAAGGAGTACTACTCGGCTCGCATACGGATTGAGTCCCAAGGAAAATCAGAAAAATGCCAGAACTTGCCTTGCCCTGTACGGCAACTCGAAGGAGCAGCGTGGCCCGAGCCACCCGACAAAGATTTCAGACCCGACCGTCATAACCATCTAAATTCATTATTTTATATTAACAAATTCATCTCTGTGTATATGTATGTACCCGGAAGAATCGAGTCCTAGTCAATGATTTCCGCGGCGATTGAACACGCCACCGTGATCGGCCCGCATGTCGACCGCAGCTTCATCGGCCATCACAACGACGGCTGGTACGACGCCGCGTACCCGCAGAGCACGACGTGGCGGCGACTGCACATCTTCTCCCTCAAAATCTACCTAGGGTCTTCGACTCTGGGATTGCCGAGGACATCCCTCGTCAGCGGGACCTTCGGCCGCGTCATAGTGTGGCTGCATTGTCACCGGGCCAGCCTGGGCAGTTTCCCAAGGGAGTCCAGCTCCAACCTCGGACAAACTCAGTCGAGGATGATGCAGGTTAACAAAAGCCAATGCCGCAGTTGCTCCGGCCACCAGTTGGTGACGGACGAAGTCACGAATAGCATCACCTTGACGGAATTTCACCATTAAGGCGGCTAGTCCCTGCGGCTGGTCATTCAGAGGAAACATGGCGTCGTGGATCTTACCCAAGGCTTGGCTGCACACCTTGATGAATTCTCCAACCTGTTCAATCCGGTCTCGCAAGGTGAGCAGCACCCTCGTCTTGGCCCGATCAGCCCATACAACGGACGTATCTCGCCCAACGTTATTGGAAATTTGAATAAACTGCGCTTGAACATGAGAACGTTCGCCGTTTGCATCCTGTTGAACACCTGCATTCGGACAAATTTTTCCTCAGTCGGTCAAGACATGGTGAGAAAGCACACTCGGGGGCTTAGCGAAGGAGGACTCACAAAGTAGCCCCTCGTTTGCTTTTTCTATTTTGGCGATTATGAAGTCTTCGCGTTCAAGAGGTTTTGGCTGTTTTGACTTCATGATAGCAAGTACGCCCAACGCTTCCCGCAGTTTTTGCTCTGCTATGTTACATCGACTCTCCAACAGTCCATACCTGTATCTATCATGGGGATCGTATGGCGGGACAGCAGTCGAAGTACCAGCAGGGGCAGTCTGCACAAAGTTGCAACACTCAGGATCGCGCAAAGCACAAGGTCAGAGCAAAACAGGCTCGGGGGCTCAACCGATTATGGACGGGGAAGTAAGAAAAGATATTACAATATAACATATACTGGCAGTAGTTGTTCAGCAGAAAGTGCCTCACGCACACCCCAAGTTTTAGTATTACAAAAGCATCAGATCGGATAGATAAATTTGACAAGCTAGCAAGCTACCCCTTGCTCTCAGAGAGAGTAACTTCTACTTGGGCATCGCGAGTCGCGGCCCGGGCGTTCAGCATGCTGACTAAGATGTTAGCAAGCCTTTTTGCTTCCTTAACATGGGCCCTAACACGCCCCTCAGGGTACTCCGAGAAAGCTTCCTCGAAGTTGCCCTGGATTCCATGCGTAAGCAGCAGCTTCAGAGTCGTTTGGGAGCCACTTACCGTCTGCTCCTGGGTGAAGTCTTCTAGCTGCGCAGCCTCTGGGTTGAAGGTCGCGACCAGCTCGTCCAGGGTCGACGGCAGCGGTGCTCGTGGGAACACAGTCCGGTGCAGCGCTGTCAGCGATTCCACTGCCTTCGGCATTAGCAGCGCGACTCGGCTCCCCAGGGTATCATCATCTTCCGCCGCCCTCAGAAGTTTGTCCTCAGCGTCAGCCGGACTCGGGGGCTCCGGAAGATCGAGTGCAACTATCAAGAGAAAGGAACTCATCAGAAAAGGAAGTCGTCACAGCAAAAAGTGGATCGCCGAAAAGGGAGAGCACTCTAAAAGAATGTTTTAGCAAAATCTCAAAAATTTACCAGAAAAGGCTTGGTTCAGGGAAGAGAGGTGGTTGGCGAGAATCGCTTCTCGTTCCGCTTGTCGGGTCCGCTCCTCTTCCTCCCCTTCCCTCCGAGCAGCCACAAGCTGGGATGCAGTCGATTCACGAATCTTAGTCAGCTCTTGCTGCGCTCTTTTCAGTTCAGTTTCAGCTGCGGATGCGTCAGCTGTTCGAGGAGGTCATTTCGGGATTAGATGATCACAAACCAAGTGCTATGTTTTACTACAGAATGGCTTAAGGCGACAGGCGACAGTCGCTTACTCTTGGTCTTCAGCAGTTGTTCGCGCAGGTTAGCGTTTTCTGCCTCCACCTTGATGTACGCATCAATAGCCGCAAGCAAGGGAACAACAAACGGCTGCGAGTATAAAAACAACAAAGAATCAGCAGAAATCATAGTTGGGTGCTTAATTATGGCACAGGTTTAGAGACTGCAATCACCTCCGAGGAGCTAATCACAGCCTCGGGGGCTACTCCCATCGGGAGCGCTGGCGCGTACCCGATGATGTTGCAGGGTAAAGGCAGTTGGCTTAAATGATCAGATGAGCTCGTCGAGGACGGACCCGCAGTTCCGCGGTGGACCAGTTCAAACTGATCCGCTTCCGTAGTCTCCGGAGTTATTCCCTCGCGCGCTGCAGTCGATTTTCCCCGCGCTTCGGTTAAATCTGTCGACTTAGCAGCGGTCACGGACAGCTTGGTGTGCGGAGGTACTGGGATGGAGGCCTTCACGATGTCCTCCTCTTCCTCGTCAGAACTAGCAGAACGAAAATTTATCCAAAACTCGGCAGCAAGAATATAAAGCACAGCTCAGCTGGTACATGGGCAGAAAAATAAGCCTTACTCGGAGGCAAACACGTTGGCCTTCTTGGCGACTGGAGCAGTTGGCAGACGGCTGCGCAGAGGAATAACTAACAACGGGTTTGATAGTGAGCCGCCTGCTGATGATGTCGCAGCCTCGCCTCCACCGCGCGCAGCCGAGCTTTTCTTCTTCAACGCAGCAGAGTCAGCAGAGCTTTCCGCGTCGTCACCTCCGCATTTGCGCTTGTCGCCGATGGAGATCTTGTCTGCTTGATCCACATCCTCTTCTGACTGCGAGTTGGCAGCCGGGAGGGAGGAAGAAGAAACTTCTTGAAGTAGCTCATCGCCGGCAAGCATCTCTTCAGGAGTTGGAAGCCGGCTAATCAACTCAACATGTCCCTGGCAGAAGATGACAAACATTTAACGTATGGCATGTGATATGGTAATGCAACGAAAAGTGACACTCGAACAGATCAAAGAGTGTGATTTACGGACCTCGGGGCAGGGATGATCCTTGCTAAAGGGTTTGACTGGCGACGTCAGGTTGCGAGCCTTCAAGTCTTTGGCAGAGGTCAAGATTTTGACCACTTGCAGCAAACCATTGGCGTCATATGTCGCCTTGGACACCCTAGAGGAGTCGTTGGCACCCGAATACTCCCACATGGCGTGGGGACGATCTTGCAGCAGAGGAATTTGACGGCGAATGAAGGTGGAGATAAGGTGAATGCCAGTTAGCACATGCCCTTCCTCGAACTGCAGTTTCTCCACCTTCAGGCGCAGATGCTCGGCCTCTGCAGCTTCGGTTTCTGTCAGTCCATGGGTCCACGACCTTTTTCTGGAAATCTTTGCATCGGCGTTAAATTCTTCCAGGCCAGTGGTCCGAGTCTCGGAGATCTGGTCCTTGATGTAGAACCACCGAGCCCGCCATCCTTGCACCGACTCGGACGACTGGATGTCGAAGTAGTTGGAGCCGGGGCGAGCCTGGAGTCCTATCTTGCCAGGTCCTGTTGGTGCCTGGCGCTTGATAACGAAGCATCGTCGCCACAACCCCCAGTGGGGAGCAATGCCGAGGAATGCCTCGCACAAGGTGATAAAGCACGCCAGGTGCAGAATAGAGTTGGGCGTAAGGTCGTGCAGTTGCACGCCGTACGCACAGAGCAATCCCCTCACAAAGGGGTGGAGCGGAAAGGACAAACCTCGATTGAGGTAGTCGCTGAAGCAAACGCGTTCTCCAGTGCGTGGTTGCGGAATGACTTCTTCGCCGGGGATGCGAACCACCTCGGCATTGGCGGGCAGCACGCCGCCGTTGCGAAGGGCATCTAGTTGCGCGCTCCTCACGCCGGATTGACGCCAGGCTCCCTTCGCAGGCTTCGTGGCGATTTTCTTCGGCGCCATCGCGGTGTCTCAGGGGAGTTGGTGCCGGAGTGATTCGGCGCTTGCAGACAGGAAGAGAGAAATCTCAGCGAAGAAGATGAACAGGGGAGTGGCGGCGCAAATGGCATGAGAAGTGAATAATTTCTTCCCCTGGGTAAATATATGACCCCAACAGTAGCCCATCTTGTTCTTTCAAGCAAAAGACGTGGCCACGTGCCGCACATCGGCGGGAGCCCACGAAGCGGAAGCGGCGCGGTAATTGCCCACTACGCACGAGAATCAAGGAGGCCATCATCACGTTCCGTTTCCCGCGCGACGCGTGCGGTCAAATCGGAGCGGCCGGCCAGCGTCATCCCTGCCAGCGTGGGCCCACCAAGGTATTGTCCCATCGGCAGCTTCAGAGCATCTTTGCTCACGTCTTCAGTGACGTCATAAACTACTCCACATATAGTTTCTATCATTCAGAGCAGAAGCAATCGACAGATATCGACTGCGATTCCAAAGTTATATTACAGATTACTCCATGACAGGAGGATACATTTCTTGAGCAACAAAGTTACTTCGACAAATGCACTACCATCGGGAGTGAACTTGGTAAATGCCAGTTATTTCATTTTTTATTTCAGATTAAGCACAATTACAAGCAATTGCACTCAATCTCGGGGGCTACTCCCATCGGGAGCGCTGGCGCGCACCCGATGAACTCAGTCGACGATCAGCGTCAGTTGATGAGCAGAAGCACTCGACGGATCGGATCCCGTAAGGTGATGAGCGAGTCGAGTATTATGATCGAGTCAATCTACAATCGGTCGAGTAATTCCCGACTTATACCCAATCTTATAATAACAAATACCTGGGATGTTCCAGCCAAGACTGGTCCTCGGATGCTGCGCAGACAAGCGCAACGGTAAGACCTTATAGACAAGCGCAACGGTAAGACCTGAGTAAGGCCGGGTAGCCCATACAAGCTATGCGGACCTGTTAATTTCCGTGCCAACAGGTGCGATGTAAAATCCCGGCGGATGCAACAAGGGTACTCTAAATATGACCGGGTTACGACCAGTGAGTTCCAGCAGGCTTGAGTCGAACTTGAATGGTCTCGCTGGATTCGAGAGAAGGGACTCGAATCTGAGTAGGCTAGAAAGGTATCTCGCCCAAGTCGCGAGTTAACTTGACCCCGATCCGTCGGTTGAATCAGTCCTACTACGCCATCCATCCCCCATAAGGCGAAAAGAATATACTTAAATATTAAAGAATAGCGAGTTGTTTCTCGCCTTTATATCTCTGTGTACAGGTTATAATCATCAGGACCACTCGAAGGAATAAAGGTGATGAGTCCCTACACGATCCTCCGGAGTCGAATAGGCACTCGGGGGCTACTGATGTGGTTATACCCAACGGGTATACCCACGCTGCTGTAATACGGCCTATTCTATTGGAGGGCCCACTCGGTGGCCCATAAAGACAACAGCGCAAGATGGCGCAAGTCGGCCCAATATGGATGGAGTACGGCTCAAGATAGAAGGAGTCGTATCGACCTAGAACTAGTCATATATGTAAATCGAGTCGTATTCAAACTCCTGAGACCTGTCCGCTTATAAAAAGGCCAGGAGGGAGCCTACAGAGGATACGCAATCATATCACCAGAAACCCTAGCGAGCCTTCGACTCACCGGGACGCCATTGTAGCCACCTTCGCGATATTGAGATCTATAATCATACAAGCGAATCTCAGCTTGTAAGCCGACCGAATTCACCAACGACCATATACTCTTCCACTCGATACAACCCTAGGTTCCTTACCATGGGATTTGCCGAGTTAACCCCTCGTCACTTAATAAAATAGTTGTGAAAGTACATCCTAGTATTGTTATTACTCAGGATATTACATCCCTTAAAATGGTAGTATCAGTATAACTACATTCATGACAACACTTTGAATAAGTACTGGTTATTCGGTGAAAACCTCTTGAGGTTCATAGGAGAAAGTTACCTGAACCTATAAAATATAGTTAACCAATCTAGGTTGGCCCTGAGTAGTTATGGGAAAAAAGTAACTAAGCTACATATCGAGATGCCACAAAGTAATGTAAGAACTATGCAAAAACTACAACAGGTACTATAGTACTTACATTATCAAGCAATCTTTCCAACAATATTTGCTTGCAAGCAGTTGGGCAGCCTACAGCAAGGCAATACTACAAGCTGTTTGATTATCATATATCAAGATAACAAGATTGAATGTGCTTACACAGCTTGTCGCTCTGTTTTTTCTTTTTTTTATCAAGATAACAAGATTGAATGTGCTTACACAGCTTGTCGCTCTGTTTTTTCTTTTTTTTTAGAAAAGGGGAGGGCCCAGCCTCTGCATCGAGTGATGAACACAGCTGTTTTTATTACAGAGTTCAGAGTTCAAAGTATCATAATTATTACATTGCTTACAAAAAGCAAATCAAATATGCAAACTATCTCCTAATGAACAGAAAAAGTCACAAAGCATCACCATAGTGGCCGATCGGAGAAGGGCGGCCAGATCTCAGTAAGATACATCCTGGCTTAATATGCAACACGAGATAGCTAGCTTAGTTGTGTACTAGAACACCGCTGTCCAGTTCCGACCTGGGCCACTCGCCATGGAGCTCGGGCAGCCAGCCGTGACACCCTTGACATCGCCATCATCGGGCTCTTGGAGGCCATCTCTATATTTCCTAGCAATCTCATGTCCGGAGCAGCGCCATCCCTAATTGGAGATTCCTCCCTGTAAAAACACACTGCGCTATTGGATCAACCTGACCCTCAGCGAGCCACACGATCATGATCGGACGCGTCACAGATGTGCGCACTGTGTAACGCCAAAAAAGTGCGGATGGAATAGTTAGATTTCTCGTTTATTTTGCAAGGTTTTGTAACGACTAACGAGCGTTGCTTGGGACATGTGTCGCTCACTCGCCGTGTCCTGACTTGGCTAGGTTTATTAAGCGGCCGTGGCGGCGGCGTGTGTAGAGTGAGGAGATATCGGACATGACAAAAATTAGCGGGACAGTTGGGCTTTCAGTGGGTCAGGTGGGCTTTTCCCTAGTTAACATGTACGGGATAAGTAGGGAATTTAAAGTGGGATGGGATCCGGGACTATGGATATACCCGCCCCGCTTAAAATTTAAGTTTGTGACATGTGTTCTTATGTCCCGCATCCGTCTTAGCTGGTGCTGCCTGCATCCATCCCCATTCAAATTGTTTTGGTTGAGCCTTCTAATTAGTTTTAAGTTTGATCAAGCGATCAATTTACTTTATTAACAATTATTAACAAATAGAAACATAGTAGCTCTTGAATCAACAGAGAGTTACTTTGCCTCCAGAGTTTCAGCGACTACTTTGATAATTTTAAAAATGTATTTTTATAGCCAAGAGTGGCTAGGAAACCAAAAAGAGAGTGGTACGCGCAATCCATCAACCCATTCGGAGGGAGAACATGAGTGGGCCGGTGGGAGGAAGGAATGCGTGACCACCGTGCGGCTGCACGTAGCCCCATTTCCTCATGAAGAATAACTCTAGGAGGCCAAGCATCGAGGGAGCTCTGCGATGAAATCCGGACTAATCTTCTTACCTCACCGTCGATTCCTTTCGGGGTTCTGATCAGGCCTAAAGTGAAACGTACAAATCTGAATTTCAAGTTTTCTGAGAAACCAGCGTAGACAGAGCACAATTCGATCAGCGTGAAATTGGTAACAAATTGCACCGATTTCAAACACTACAACGTGATGAGATCGGACTTCGACAAGTTTACCGACGGACATGCTGGCACCAATGCCTTGCACATGATAAGGGTCGGCCTGCAAATGCCCTCGCAACCTGCGTATCTACGGTCGGGAGGCCGAATTTGATGTGCCCCCAAAAAAATTACGGGCCGACGCTTATGCGGTGTCTGGTCCGACCTTTTTTCTCGATCGAAACTGCAAAACAACATTTATTTTGGTTTTAGGGGTATGCTAGAGTTGGTGTTACCCAGCGTCGATTCTGTTACAAATCTGAATTTGCAGTCTTCTGGAACCAAAGCAGACTCATCAAAATATGTTTTGGCGAAACTCAAGACCACGCTGTCCAGTATGCTGAGTTATTTGGCTATTGGCTAGGTCAGTTTCCAATCAACTATCTAGGCTTCCCGAATGGAAGCATGTTGAGGAAACAATACAAAAAAGATTGTGTAGCTGGAAAGGAAAACTACTATCCCTGGGAGGAAGATTGGTACTCATAAACTCAGTCCTAAGTAACATGGTATTGTATATGATTTCTTTTTTCCAATTACCAAAGGGAGTCTTGCATCGACTAGATTATTATCGGTCAAGATTCTTTTGGCAAAGGGATAGTGGGAAAAAGAAATATTGGCTGGCTAAATGGGATATCGTGTGTCGCCCCAAAGACTATGGTGGTCTAGGGATTCATGACCTTGAGGTCAAGAATAGAGCCCTTCTTGGTAAATGGCCGTTTAAGCTTCTCACCGAAGAAGGGGTATGGCAAAACGTCCTAAGGAGGAAGTATGTTGGTTCAAGTGCGGTATCTTATGTTTCTTGGAAATCAGGGGATTCTCACTTTTGGGCAGGCTTAATGGCGACGAAGAAATTCTTCTTCCCATATGGCTCTTTTTCCATCAAAGATGTCTCGGAGATAAGGTTTTGGGAGGATAGGTGGCTAGGTCTTAGCTCACTTCGAGAACAATATCCAGCTTTATACAACATTGTCCAAGGACGTCACAAAAGTGATACACCCGCTCAGGTGTTGGAGGATGCTCCAGCAAGTATGACGTCCAGAAGAGATCTTATTGTTCCCCGGCTAGGATCTTGGCATGAGTTGTTACAACGTCTGACTTTATTCAATTTGACGAATGGGACTGACGAGTTTCGTTGGAATTTACACAAGAGTTGTAAGTTCTTGGTGAACTCTATGTATAAAGCTCTTATCCAACCGGATGTGCCAGTAGATAATAATAAGAAAATATGGAAGATGAAGATACCATTCAAAAACAAGGTCTTTACATGGTATCTTCGTCAAGGAGTAATTCTTACTAAAGATAATCTTACAAAACACAATTGGCATGAAACTAAAAAGTGTGTCTCTGTCTTAATGACGAGACTATCAAACACTTATTTTTCGAGTGTAAATTAGCTGGTTCTATATTGTCAATCATTCAGATAAGTTCTACCTTATATCTACCAACCAGCATTACTAATATCTTTGGCAGTTTGCTAAATAGTGTGGATCATAGGTTTAAACAACTTATTTGGGTGGCAACGCTTGCCGTTATATGGTCGCTTTGGCTGTGTAGAAATGACAAGATTTTTTATGATAAAAATTCTTCTCTCATGCAGGTTATCTACAGGAGTACAACTACGCGCCTCAGTTGAGTGGAGCATTGAGATCTGTTTACGGAGTTGTGTACCAGGCTGGAACACACGACGGGAGTCTTTTTATCCCAACATGGATGGCAGCATAATTTGCGGATCGCCCTCCACCTTTATAGGCATATTTACAATTTCTCATCATGATATGTAATACGCTATTTTTATTTTTTGTACTTTTCGTGTCGGCTGTGTGCATCCTAATTATGCAGAGGCCGGATGTAATGCTTAAACTTTTTCAGTAACAAGACACCCTTTATCTAAAAAAGCAGACACATCACAATTTGCTCTCTAATTCCATAAAAGCGGGTAGGCTTGAAATCTGATGCAGGATATGGAACCAAACTAAAATTCTTCTCCCGTCAAGCTGAATCTAAGATTTTTTTTTAGAAAAGGGTAGTCCTGGACTTTGTATTAAGCGATGCACACAGCCATTTATTAAAACAAGTAATAGTGTGAGTATCATATCCAAATTACATACGAAGGTAATAAGATGCAGCCGCAGCCCACCAAACAAGCGTAAAAAAGTGACTACTGAATTCGACTAATATGCCGCCACGTGGGTTGGGAGAAAAAAAATCATGTGTCAATGTATACGTTAGGCGCGTTCATCCAGACTCCATGAGGTCCCACCGGTCCGAAGGAAGTAGGAAAACCCGTAGTCTGATCCATTGCGTCGCCGAATGAATAACCTGTATAACATTAGAACAACCTCTCTTGTTAAAGACTAAATCATTTCTACAACGTCAAATAGGCCAACAAATAGCGGAAAGCCGATACGTATCATAACTTTTGTCTTCTTGTGAATCCCATTTAGCCAATTTCCAAACATATTGGAAACATTTGTAGGAGGCGGAATATTATACGTACAGAAAACAACCCGCCATATAAGTTTAGCAAACGGTCACTCAATAAATAAATGGTTAATGGTCTCAGCTGAACACTAGTAGAGAATATGTCAACAGTCCCGGTTGGTAAGTGCCTTTAGTCCCGGTTTACAAACTGGGACTGCGGAATCGGGACTAAAGGCCCCCACCTTTAGTCGTAGTTCGGTCTGCAACCGGGATAAATAGGCATCCATGTGAGCGCGCAGGCGAGCTGCTCACGCGATGACCTTTTGTCCCGGTATGTCCTGGTTCCAGGCATAACTGGGACTAAATGGTCTCACGGCTCAAAACCGAAGGCCTGTTTTCTACTAGTGGAACCACAGTGGGGGCAATTCAAATCACCAATCCAATTCCGTTTTGCAAGGTTATCTTTGGTTAGGAGTACCTTTCTATCAAGAAACCACATAAATAGTTTTAGTTGTATTTTTAACCTCCACAAATAAGTTTTGAGAAATCTTGTATATCCATTCATTAAATCCTCATAAATCGATTTCACCGTGATAGCCCCATTTTAAGTTAGTTTCCAGCGAAACGAATCTGGATGGTCACTCAAGGTAATATCCATCAAACGCAAACATAAACGCAAACATAGCTGAATCTAAGAAATGAATCGGGTGCATCTAGCAAACCAAACCTAGTGTTCCACATGTCCAGTAACCATTGACAATTTGACATGAAGCAATATGGGAAATAGTTCATGTTATCTGAAGTTAGTCCCGTCTTAGCGTTGATGTCACTTTGCATCTGAGAGAGCCGTAGAAGCATGCATGAGTAGACATAAACTTGCAGCGACAGCGTTTTAATTTATTCCAAAGACGCTACAGTGTTAATCAATTAAGGGACAGAATAGAGCGCATTTTGTTACAGAGGTAGGTCGGGCGGAACAAAGAAGACATACACTAGCAGAAGCATTTGCATCCCATCGGTTCAGACATGTTAACAATGCTATGACACGCGGGGTCGGTCCGATGTGTGAAATTGATCAGCTCACGATGCTGGCGGCGGCCGACTTTGTGAGCCCCCAGCTGTGCAGGACTGCGCCGGCGACGTCGTAAAAGACGAGGTTGGCCTCCGCCGCGGTGAGGTGCATGGACAGGAACCCCTGCCCGTCGTAGAGGAACTCCATCTTGTCGGTGGTGGCCTTGAACTTGCCCGCCCACGCCTTGGAGCCGCCGCCGCTGGTCACGAACTCAACAGGGCTGCATCCACATAAAAGAAATGTAATCGTGGATTCGTTGTTTGATCCGTGATATGGAATTAGTTATCTTAATATCTGATGGATAGACATGATCTCATCACCTGTCTATGCTGCTGATACGCTGAAGACAGTGATCGTGGCCGTTCAGGTACATGTCGACGCCATGGGTCTGCAAATAGAGGTCATACACAAGTGCTGGCCGTCGTGAACCCATAAATTTCAGAGAAGTATTTGGTCACCTTGAGGAGCGGGAGGAGGTATTCACGGAGCTCGGTGGTGTTGCCGTGCTCGCAGCCGCTGCTGATGGGGTGGTGGCCGACGACGATCTTCCACGTCGCGTTGGACTCCGTCAGGGCCTCCTCCAGGTCTTTGAGGAGATCCGCGATGTAGGTGTCGCGAGGAGCGACATTTCTCCAGTCGAACTTGCTCTCGTTCCAGTACTTGAGCACGAAAGGCGAAGTGTCCACCAGGAAGAAGTCCACGATTTCTGCTTCAACGATGAAGGACTTATTAACAGAGGTCCACCGGCTGTCGACCTCGCGTATGGCGGGGCTTTGCTGCGCCAGAGCGTCGCCGGTGTAGTCATGGTTGCCAAGCACTGCAAAATCACACCATAATTCTTCAGACATACTGTAGTATGAGGTGTACAGTAGCATGCACGACAGTTGGTTGGTTGTGGTGGCATTACCGATGTACCATGGCTTCTGGAGGCTATCGGCGGTGTAGATCTCGGTGAATGACGCGTTGAAGAAGGCTGTGTCGTTGTCGCTGGCGAGACCGTCGTCGTAGAAGTTGTCGCCGGTGGAGATAACGAAGTCAGCGCCCAGCTTCTCCCCGACTACTCCCATCTGTACGTAGTAGACAATCTTGGCTAATACTCCGTAGTTGAATTCTCAAGGGAAACGTGCAATATGCCGTCAGGTTATACTTAGTCAACTTGTCAGATCAGTCATCTATCGCCCCGCAAAAAGAAGTAATAATGCATCAAACACTTTGGCATATATAATCTGTTCATACAATGATCGACCACACGTTTTGGAATTGGACATCATCAACGTACGGTCTCCAATACGCGGGTAACGCGGCCAACGATCTCCTGCTTGAGAAGGAAGAGTATAGTACGTGCGACCGTATATACCCGCCCTAGCAAACACTAGAGAATAGAGATGATAAATGATGCCCGCCCGGCCGCGGCCCTCTACTTTTCAGGCTTTCGGCTAGTTACGTAAAGAAAGTTCAGCAATCACGTTAGAGCACCAAACGTGTCCACAAACGAGGCCAACTCTTTTTTGTTGAAAGGACCCTGACATTAAAAGAAATATCAAACATTACAAAACATTTCAACAAAAATAAAATTACAACGAGACCCATAAGATGTCTTTCATTTTCAACCTCCAGACCTTCTCGACGGCGCATCGTCGCTGCCGCTCCTCCCTGGTCGGCTTCACGTTGTTGGTTGCAAAGGGAAGTTGCCGCACGGGTCAAGAATACCACATCGGTCCCGGATCATAAGAAAAAGGATGAATCGCCGATGAAACTGCATGGCGATTCGAAGAACGCCACCGTTAGATGAATTCCCCGAGAACCACACCAGTCCCACAAACTTCTCGACTTTACCGTCGAGATGGGGCTGAAGATGGGAAACTTTATTGGAAAAAGCGCCGCCAACACCACGTGAGCGCCGCCCCCACCAAACCTTAACCGTAAAACCAGGGGAACGGAACCGTCCCGCCGACAGGGGCCGAGATCCACCCCGCCTCCATGGCCCAAAGGCCACAGGAGCGAGGTAGAGCTGCGGCGACGTCGACGGGAGGCAGAGGCATCCGTAATCACCCTTGCATGTCTCTCTCGGCCGAAGGGGTACACGACTATTTTTTTTGAACTGTGGGCCAAAAGCTTTGCCCCAACCATTTATTAAGAAGAAGGTGCCCGGTTTATTAGTGGAAAAAACCGGGCGAAAATCATGCAACAAGCACCAACAACACGGGAGGAGCCAACACAAGCACAACGGGCAACACCTAAAACAAGCAACACCCAAAACGACAACCCCATTCTACCCAACAACAACCCGACCGGCGATGAACATGCCCAACCTACAACAGCCACGAACAACAACACAACATCTGAAAAGGGGCCAACAATCAAGTAAAGCGAAAGATTTCCGTGCGATGCTTCTTTCTTCTCCTACAAAGAGAGTTCTCCACCTTCATGATAACATCCTTCGAAACCTCTCTCGTCAAGACAGAAGCAATATCCTTGCCATATCCAGGACAAACCGCTTCGTGCGTGCATAATCTACGGTTTGCACCTCCATCTACTTCATAGGCTTCTTACTGATTTTTTGTAGTTCGCCTTAGCTACATTATTTTTTGTTAGGTCTGATTTGCATGTCTCCTTTGCTATGCAGAGGCCATGTTTAATACTTTTGTATTTGTTCTATATGATCGTACCGCTTCATCCTTTGGATGCTTTGATTTATAAAATGCCCTTCACTGAAAAATCAAGAAATCACGTCATACAACATCAGTAGGTTACTGACTTACTGATCATGTCATCATGCGAAAGCTTCACACGTAGTAATACTGCTACAAAGCAAAAACACCTACTCTCTTTGTAGCGCTTGTGGTATAACCACTTGGACAACAGGTCCAATCAGAATAAGAACCTAGCAAAAGTGATTTTTTTTTTCGAAGGGTACAATGCACCCATTGATGCACACATCCATATTCATCATACTCCATAAGTTTTATATAGTCCGAATCAACATCGATAGAATCACCATGAATATATTTTTGACCAAAATACTATAGTATGTTTTTCTAAAACTTAAAATACTAGTATGTTTTATCATTGTTGAACTTTTTTTTTAGCTGTTCATTCTTGAATTGTTAGTAGCGAATCAAAGGAAGGTTACCTGGTCGGCGACGAGAGTCTGGTTATACTGTCCACCCCTCCCCCAGTCGCCGATGGCGAGCACGGTCAGCGAGCCGTCCTCCTTGGGCGCGTGCTGCACCCGCTGCAGCTCAGCCGCCGCCGGTGAGAGTAGCAGCAGCGCACTAACGAGGAGCGCAACCGACGCCATATCCGAGGAGCAGAAGCGCTCACGGTGCACCTATGCTGGAGGAGAATGTAGGAGGCGGTGGCAATAGCTAGCTAGAACGACTCCAGAGTCCAGATGGAGGAGCACCAGCCGGGGCACGGGGATTTATAGCGAGCGGGTGATTGAGTCATTGAGGTGAGGTTTATGGGCGTTCGGCGCCACCCTCAATAATTTGAAGATCCTGCTAGCTGCCCGTCCGTCGGTTAGAGGAGATTGATTAACTACGGCCGATCGATTGATTGCGGATAAGCGTTTGCGTGCGTGCTACGTAGTACTCGCGGAGGCATTCAACAGCGCCGCCCGGTACAGATTTGCATTGCAAAGTGCATACGCGCGACCAGACCAGATGGATGCTGGGTTTGTTAACCCCACGGGACAGCTTCGTGATGTGCTTAATTAATTATATGCATGCTTAGCGGAACAGCTTCGTCGTTATTCGTTTCGTCAAGGAAGATCATAATGTAGTCTGCAAGGTCCTCCGTCCATATCGGCCATGGACGAGGCTACAGTTGTCGTTTTCGACCTTTCGTGTTCAGAGCATTAGTCCCGGTAGATATTAGTACCGGTTCCAACGGCTAGTTCGGCTGGGGGCATTAGTACCGGTCTGTGACGAACCTTTAGTACCGGTTCATGACACGAACCGATACTAAAGATTTTGCGCCAGGCTGGGGCAGAGCCAAAACCTTCAGTACCGGTTCGTGACACGGGCCGGTACTAAAGGTGGACGTTTAGTACCGGTTCTAGACACGAACCGGTACTAAAGGTTTCGGATATAAATTCCATGTTTTGAATTGTTTTTAAAAAATCGACATAAACTTATTTAACTAGGCGAAATTAGGTAGAAATCAAGAACACTTATAAACTTTTGGGATTGTCCATCAAATGTGTACTACTCTTTGTGGAAATTAGATGGGTGCCATTTTGCATCATATTTTGTGTACTTTGTTCACAAAAAAAGTCATTTTTCGCACTTAAAAAATGGAAAATGATATTTAAGAAAATAATTTCAAAAATCCCTTCGGCATGATTGTTTCTTATACCAATATGCACCTATTTGTGGAATATCATATTTTTACCACAAACTATTCCGTGAAAATGACCATAACTTGATTATTTGGGTTGAAACTACTAAATGTTTATAGATGAGAGACCTTTTTGTTAAGACTTTTTTTTGCAAATTTTATCAAAAATCAAGTTTATCATTTTTCAGGGCAACTAGTACACATATAAGAACCCCATGCCAAAGTATTTTCTTTTTTGAGGTGTTAATCATTTTATTCTATTTTTTCGTAAAAACGATCAAAACGGTCGCGATGACTATTCATCGAAAGAGCCAAGATTTTCAAGAATTGTCAATGTTTCTGTGATATAACGAATAGTTGTGTACCTTAAAATGATTTTTCCAAAAGATTCAGACCAAACTATCAAATAGTTGTAGTTAAAATTTGAATTAATTTCGAAAAATCGACATAAACTCATTTAACTAGCCAAAATTAGGTAGAAATAAAGGATAAATCTTATACTTGGGGATTATCCATCATATGTGTACTCGTTTCCATGAAAATTAAATGGGTGCCATTTTGCATCATATTTTTTGTACTTTGTTAAAAAAAAAAGTCATTTTTCGCACCTAAAAAATGGAAAATGATATTTATGAAAGTAATTTCAAGAATCCCTTCGACACGATTGTTTCTTATACCAATATGCACCTATTTGTGGAATATCATATCTTTATGACAAAATATGCCGTGGAAATGACCATAACTTGATCATTTGGGTTGAAACTTCTAAATGTTTATAAATTATAAACCTTTTTGTGAAGACTTTTTTTGTAAATTTTATCAAAAATCAAGTTTATCATTTTTCATAGCAACTAGTACACATATAAGGAACCCATGCCAGAGGATTTCCTTTTTTGAGCTGTTAATCACTTTATTGCATTTTTTCGTAAAAACGATCAAAACGGTCGCGATGACTATTCATCGAAATAGGTAAGATTTTCAAGAATTATCAATGTTTCTGTGATATAACCAATAGTTGTGTACCTTAAAATGATTTTTTCAAAAGATTCAGACCAAACTATCAAATAGTTGTAGTTCAAATTTGAATTACTTCCGAAAAATTAAAATAAACTCATTTAACTAGGCGAAATTAGGTACAAATCAAGGAAAAACCTTATACTTGGGGATTATCCATCATATGTCTACTAGTTTCCATGAAAATTAAATGGGTGCCATTTTGCATAATATTTTTTATACTTTATTCACAAAAAAAGTCATTTTTCACACTTAAAAAATGGAAAATGATATTTATGAAAGCAATTTCAAGAATCCCCTCGGCATGATTGTTTCTTATACCAATATGCACCTATTTGTGGAATATCATATCTTTATCACAAACTATGCCGTGGAAATGACCATAACTTGATCATTTGGGTTGAAACTTCTAAATGTTTATAAATGATAGACCTTTTTGTGAAGACTTTTTTTGCAAATTTTGTCAAAGATCAAGATTATCATTTTTCATGGCAACTAGTACACATATAAGGACCCCATGCCAAAGGATTTCCTTTTTTGAGGTGTTAATCACTTCATTCCATTTTTTCGTAAAAACGATCAAAACGGTCGCGATGACTATTCATCGAAAGATGTAAGATTTTCAAAAATTATCAATGTTTCTGTGATATAACCAATAGTTGTGTACCTTAAAATGATTTTTCCGAAAGATTCAGACCAAACTATCAAATAGTTGTAGTTCAAATTTGAATTAATTTCGAAAAATCGACATAAACTCTTTAACTAGGCGAAATTAGGTAGAAATCAAGAAAAAACCTTATACTTGGGGATTATCCATCATATGTGTACTACTCTTTGTGAAAATTAGATGGGTGCCATTTTGCATCATATTTTTTGTACTTTGTTCACAAAAAAGTCTTTTTTAGCACTTAAAAAATGGAAAATGATATTTATGAAAATAATTTCAAGAATTCCTTTGGCATGGTTGTTTTTTATACCAATATGCACCTATTTCTAGAATATGAGATCTTTATCACAAACTATGCAGTGGAAATGACCATAATTTGATCATTTGGCTTGAAACTTTTAGATGTTTATAGTTGATAGACCTTTTTGTGAAGATATTTTTGGAAATTTCGTCAAAAATCAATTTTATCATTTTTCATAGCAACTAGTACACATATAAGAACCCCATGCCAAAGGATATCTTTTTTTGAGGTGTTTATCATTTTATTTCATTTTTTCGTAAAAACGATCAAAATGGTCACCATGGCTATCGATGTTTGTGTAATGCAAAAGATGATTTGGATGTCATATTTAGATTCCTCTATTTTTTTTTGATCAATTTAGACATTTTATTTGTTAAATTCCGATATTAGGATTTAAAGATACGAATTATTTATTACGTACTAAATGAAAAAGGCAAACATAAAGTAAAATTTATTTTATCATTATTTATTTCAATATTATTATTATATAATCATTGTTGTTTATTCATCTAAATTTTTGTAATTCAAGCGATGAAAAAGTGTAACATCATGACCGAGTGGTTAATATGATTGATAAGATAGTAATATCAGTAAGTTCTCAGTTCTCTCTTAGTATCTAATTTGAATGGAACCTAAATGTTAAGCGTGCTGGGGTTGGAGCAGTTTGAAGATGGGTGACCGAATGGGAAGTTTGACTATATAAAATAGTTTGACTTGAGATTAAGTGTGTAGTTAGTGATGAAGTGTGTGTGTTAGTGGGTAGTTAAGTATGTGACAAAGTGAGAAATTTCGAAATTCCAAAAAAAAATCCGATTAAAAAACAACCATGCCAAAGAAATTCTTAAAATAGTTTGACCGGTACTAAAAGTTTTCCACACGAATCGATGCCCCGCGCCCCATGTGGAGACCTTTAGTACCGGTCTATACGCAACCGGTTGCGCAGTACCGGTTGCGAAACCGGTACTAATGCCCCTCACGGACCGGTACTAAAGGTCTCTTTTCCACTAGTGTCATTCTCCTTTTCTTTTTCGAAAAGAAGGGTTACCCCAACCTCTCTATCAAAGTGATGCATATAACTGCTTTATCATTGTAGTCTGCAAGTTCCTCCGTGGCTCCGTCCACCTCGTCGATAGATGGAGGCGACTCAAGAGTTGAGGACACTTACAGATTTAAATTGGACAAGATCGAAACACTTACTCGTGGACAGCTCTCGTTCTGGCGAAGCCCTGGCCTTCCGGGTTTTGGTCAGAGAGTAAATATGGGGATTCTTAGGGGTGACAATTTCTTCTACCAAGCACCAGTGCTCCATCTGTTTGAAAAAAGAATTTAAAATTTAAAAAGCCTCTCTTCTAGTTTTGACATGGAGATTTATGTACTTTCGTCCCGTTTTTGTATTATTTTTATTTAGAAAAGGGTCCTCACGGCCTCTGCATCAAAATGATACACACAACCGTATTTTATTTAAACAAAAGCATAATGTCTGAGTATCGGATGAAAGTAAGAAAATACAAATCACTGATGACACGGTGTGGATATGAAAATGAGCCATAAGAAGAAGGACATATCCATCTAATCTTCTAACATGTCGCCACCCATGCTGGCAGAAGATAGCCCGAACGACCGCCATCATTCGAGAACATCCAAACTCCATAAGGTCCCACTGTGCTTCCGGGAGGAGTGATGTGGTTATACCCAACGGGTTTACCCACGTTGCTACAATCTGGCCTATTCTACCAGAGGGTCCACCTAGTGGCCCATAAGCAAGGTAGCATAAGGATGGCGCAATGCGGCCCGATAAAGAAGGAGTACGGCACAAGAAAGAAGATTAACATGCCGACTTAAGGCTTACCTTATCTGTAAACCGACTTGAATTCAAACTCCTGAGACCTGGCCTCCTATATATAGGCCGGGAGGGGGTCGGTAGACGTTACGCAATCTGAGAGCTAAGAACCCTAGCGAGCCTTCGACTCGCCGGGACGACATTGTAGCCATCTTGTAACTCGAAGATCTATAAACAGACAAGTAATTCCATGCTTGTCAGCCGTCTGAATTCACCAACGACCATATACACTTCCACCCGATACAACCCTAGGTACTTCACCATGGGATTTGCCGAGGTCACCCCTCGTCAATTGGCGCCGTCTGTGGGAACGACGGAAGTTGGATCTATGGATTCGGCGGCCTCATCGACTTCGTTATCAGCATCTGCAACGGTTCGGAACCTGCCGGATCTGCGGAAGCCGTACACCCTCGGGACCATCAACTTCCTCCCGCACTCGGAATCCGAGCGACCAGCGTTCGCGGGGATGCACTCAGGTATGGATTTGACGTTTGGCAGTTTCCGTTTTCTTGTCAACCAATGGGGCACGCTCGATGTGTCAAGACCTGCCCGGCCTCCGAGGTCGGAAGCCGCGATCACATCTGCGCCGAACGCATTCGACTTCTCGCCTCCACCGACTTCGACCGCCATCGACTTCGCGCCTACATCGACTTCGGTCGGCGTCGACTTCGCGCCTTCGTCGAAATCGGCCGCCACCGACTTTGTGCCTTCATCGACTCCGGCCGTCATCGACTCCGCGCCTCCATCGACTGATGGTTCCGACGTCACTTGTTACTACTCCGACTGTGCTATCTTCCAGGTGGCAGCCGTTTTGCGCGGTGTCGACTCCGCGTCAAGTGATGATGGCGATCGCCATGGCGAGGGTCGCAACGCGCGCAATCGACCATCCAGCCAAGTGTTCGTGGTAAACGGCGCACCAGGCGCTTTTGCGACTCCGCCGGAGCAGAGGGAGCCCGAGCCCGTCCAGTGTAGCACCCCGAGAGCCAAGCTAGACCAATCTGAGACCTTAATCTGAGATAAGCCTAACATAGATCTCGAAAGCCAACAGTTTAAATCGGTAACACAACAGAAACCCTACAACACAAGAATCAATATATTAAGCTCTTAACAGAGCGAAGAAGCAAATATCACCCAAATAAGGTCACTGACCTGTCAATCACCAATACAACGGAAGGCGAATTATGCTATTAGACATAGCAAGATCAGCAAAGGGCCTAAGAGGCCAAAAAGCATAACGGCGACGTCCCAGTCCATAGATTCCAGGCTGCTGTCTGGGAACCCCAACCTACTCGTCGATGTCGATGTCCACAAAACACACCTGTCCAAATAATTGCGCAAGGCTGAGTACAGGAGGTACTCAACAAGACTTATTTAACCTATTATATATCTGCTCGTTCAGAGAGTATTCATGAATGTCCTTTGCATAAAGCTAGTTTGGTTTTCAATCGAGGAAGAAGAAAATCTCGCATCAGTAGACTTTTTAAAAGGGATAAGGGATTGAAACACTAACTTCATCCAAATCTTCAATCTCCAACAGATCATCATGAGTTGTACCACCCACCAGAATCACCCCCTCGCTCAACCCGAGGAAGCAATCCTCCCTTAGTTGGCAAGTTTTATACTTAGATTATAGTTGTCTATGATCACCAAAATAAGGTACCAAGTCGTCCATAACCGTGGACACGGCTTTCTGAAAGATTTACCCTGCAGGGGGTGTAACTTCCCACACACGCCAACCAACCGATACGCCAGCTATTAGCACTCTTCCGGGGAGTGCCGGCAGAAGGGTTGGCCACGACCTTTCCCAAGCTTCGCCTATGTCCATGAGCCACAGTAGTAGGTCTGACCATGCGCAGCGGTCCCTAGTGCGGGTTGCCAGGGTCAAGATCAGAGCGTCACACTCTCCTGACCCAAGCCCTAATTTTCCTCAAATCATTTTACTGCACATGCAAATGGAACACTCGAACTAGTGGCTTCACGTAGTAGGCTAGGCAAGTTGGGGTCGAGGGAGGTCCAAGTCCTATGTGGGCATACGAAGTCTTGGTTCCAAACCCAGGAACTCAGTTCCTAAGATCGACAAGAACGAGACAACCCACCACAATTCCCATTGTGGCCTTTCATCCAAGTCTTTAGCATATTCGACACATCTCTGATCATTCCACGTCATCCTTCATGGCGGTTTCTTCACAGCTTTGACTCATCAACCGGATGGAACCGAGGTATCATCTAAGCATAGCTAAGCATAGCAGACTCTGACGATGCACCACTTAAGACACTATATACCTCAACTCAAAACCACATTTGAATCGCATGCATAATACCAGAATCAAATACTTTGAAATCTTATATGTGCAGACAAGAGGTTATGCTTGCCTTGCTCTTCGATAACCAGATATACCGCTTTTGGAAATCTTCGGCTTGAGTTGATCGAGATAACCAAGAATAAGTCCTCCGTAGCTTCTGTTTGATTTGATTGCCGATGATCCAGCAAAGGCATTCAATGTTGTTGATCTTCACTTCGAATTCGCATTCTACCGCGAAGAACAAAACACCGGAAAAGAAACTGAAAACAACATTCAACCATGGCATAATGCAATGCGCACAATGTATGACATGACATGTTTAAGAGGATTGAATTATAAACCCTATACATGAAAGAACATTTTAAATGGAGTTGGAATGCCCGACAGGTGCCATTCCACAAACTCCATATTTAAAGGAAATGGTGTAACTTGTTCTTCTATTTTAAACATGATTCATTGTTACTTAAACATGCATGATTTGAACATAATTAGATAGATCTTATTTTTCTGCAAATTTTGATATATTAATCATATTTTTCTGATTTAAAATGAATTTCCTATGAATTTTCAAAGTTTTAAACAATTAATTCAAATTATAAAATTAGTTAGATAAGTTGGCCCCACATGTCATAAGTTTATTAATTACAGAAAACATTATTTGGAAATGAATAAATTTCTGACAAGGGGACCCCACCTGTCATACATTTAAATAAATACAGAAATGAATTGATTTTCAGAAGAAAAAAAATAAACACCTCGCTGACGTCGTGATGACGTCAGCAATGGAGGCAAAGCCTCAGTTGCGCACTGGCGCATCGATTCTGGGCGAGAGGGAAGCGGGGAGCGGGCGCGTTGGATGCGCCAGAGGGGGGCAACCGAAAGGTGGCGGCGCGGCCCTCGAATTTTCAAGTCATTAATTTTTTTGGATAAAATATTAGTTTACTTTTAATTATTTGATCCTGCTAATCTCTTGTGTTTAAATTAGATTAGATGTTAACTTGTGCGTGTAATAGAAAATAAATGAGTTGATTTGATTTCCTTGTCGATGGAGCTAGCTATAGAGCTAGTTAGCTCTTGTAGCTAGAAGTACTCATGCTTAAAAGATCCATCGATCAGTTCTTAGTAGGCTTGCATGCATACTCATGCCCTGACGTTGCACTGTCATCTACGTGTATCTTTGCATGCTAGGCAGCCTGTGAGCGGTTGACACGTGCATGGAGATATTTAGGCCGGACGGAGATATTTCTCAGAGCCCTAGAGGGCGGCAACCCAGCTCAGTCTTTCAGCTAGCTTTCACCTATAAATACCTGCCGCTGCTTGACTGCTTCTGTACCCTTTTTCTCTTCACACATCATCCAGTGAGTGAGTACGATCAGAGTGTGAGAGACAGAGAGTTAGAGGGGATCGTAGAGGCTAGCCGGCCGCCAGCGAGTGAGCGAGCGAGAGGGCGGCAACTGATCATTCAAGGAGATGCTGCTGGATGCCGGAACGACGACGGGCGCTGGTGATGGTGGTCATTCTACGATCGGTGGCGGCGACGAGAAGGCGTCCAAACTCGTCGGCATGAGCTGCGCCGGCCAGCGGAAGGTCTCGCATTCCATTTGTGCCGGTTGTATTCTTAAGGCGACGTACGGTACGTGTCGGCACGGCGCCGACATATGAGACCGTATGCCGATCCCAGTGAGTACGCGGAGTGGTCAATCATGATTAGAGATGATCAAAGTGGATACATTTGATGTCCACGATGTAGTTTACCAGGCAAGCGGTTCCTACCTTTCTCATATATTTTGTAGACTATACTTTGCTATGAATATGCATGCTACCCTCAGTGGTACGAGCTTGGTGTTGATACATGGGGCTAACGCGTCGGTGTCGTTACACGGTGATGGATCCGTAGGAGCCACCGGTACGAACTGGGCTTAGCACGTATATTCGACATGGAAATGAAATCAATGCTTTTAGAAGTAAAACTTGGTGCTACGAAGGTGATCGTATTGTACCGGTCACAGTACAGGTATGGGACTGTCTGAGTTCTCCGCGAGGGGCGGCCCTTGTTCGGGAAAGTGTCGGTGATGATCGTAGGAGCGACCGACATGAGTAGGTCAAGGTGTCCGGTGTCTAAGCGGGTAAAAGAGCTCTGCTCGTTCTGGAACCTGATGGTTCTGGTCGAGGCTGTCGATGTCGGAGTACCCCTCTGCAGAGTGTAGAAGCGTGAATATTCACCCCTGTGATTTCCGGGTAGGAAAACTCACTTTTATGTGTGGCACCATGTGTTTTAATATGGTTAACAACGTAACCACATTGTTCAACTGTTTCTTCTAAAACCTAGTGTATTTTACAATGTATATGAAAGTGTATGAATTGCTTGCTGAGTACGACTTGTTTGTACTCACCCTTGCACCCTCTATCTTTATAGTGCAGACGAGGCCAGGTTTATCAGAGTGCGCAGCGGAAGACGACGTCATTCGAGTAGTAGGCTGGACCAGTTGGGTGGGTTGCGACTAGAGAATCCATTTACCTTTGTAATTGTAATTAATCCTGTAAAGTGAATAAAAGAGCTTCTTGATATCCACTGAGCTGGTTTATCCTGCTTTTCTAGCCTTGCGCGTGTATAGCCTTTCGGGTCTATAGGCGCGCGGCGGCTGTCATTCTTCCGGGCCGGGTCTCGGGGCGTGACAAGCTAGGAGGAAAGCGTGAGTAAGGACGTGTAAAAGCATCACTTCATCAATAAAGTCATGAGACACAACACGACCTTTTGATATATAAGAGTGTGATACTTTAAGATGGAACAGATTAGAAGGAACAAAGCCTCTTGATCTGCAGATGATAACACTTTGACCTGGTCCTAGACATGGACGAGGTACGGGATTTTGTTTCTCCCTGACATCCCGATGTGGAATGTCACGACGGACCACAAGAGCAACATGCATTGGTACACCGATGCACATTTACAACTTGGATGCCAACTAGCATACGCGGGTCGGAACATGACAAAAGAAAGGAAACATGCTCAAGAAAATCCTGAGATGCAGAGGATCAAGTTAGCATACATATGATAACTTGTTCCGATAAGGAAGGTGTGGCAGAGTCACCAACATAGATGTGAGACTCATAAAGAGTACTCTTGTTGTAATCCTTTTGGTTCCATGACAGAACCTCTGCCAAAGCTAGTGGAAGGAGCAGACCTTGGATGTCGCAAGTCAATCACGACAAAACCACGAGCTGGAAGACTAGCTTGAACTGACGTTACTAGCCCTTCTGAGGTAGCAAGCATTCCTCAGGGATCAACGGAATGGATCTTGGGTTAAAGGTCAGCATCATGTACTGATAGCGGGAGCATCACATGGTTAACAACCCACATGACTCAACACACCACCAACAGCACAATCTGGGACCTTCGGTTCAAGTCCAAGGGTAAAACCAAAGAAAGAGTACCTACCATTCGAGTGTCCCAAAGGGAACAACGATGTAGTAATCACGAGATAGCTTCAGAGACCAACCACAGCTTCCGAAGTATCAAAGGAGGGAAAAGAGATCTTCATGGTGAAAGAAACCTCAAAGACTAGAATAGAATGAGGCAGAAACGACAAAGTTGAGAGATCATGATGGAAAGGAATCTCCCATGTCAAACAACGAAAGACGGATCAAAGAACACACCAGACTCTAGAAAACATAACACTAGGTCAACTTGGCTGAGAAACGACTTGCACTTGATGCACCTATATTTTGAATGACCAGGAGAAAGAGAGAACAAAACTTTTCAACCAAAGCAAGGTAAGATGACCCAGAATTAGAGCGATACCAGATAAGGAGTAAGAAGAAGCCTACTCAGATTTTTGCAAATAGTTTTAGCTTTCAAATAGTTTTCACAACCACTAGACTCAACATCGACCAGTAGAAAGGTTTTCCTACAGACGGTCCTGCTCTGATACCAAAACCTGTAGCACCCCGAGAGCCAAGCTAGACCAATCTGAGACATTAATCTGAGATAAGCCTAACATAGATCTCGAAAGCCAACAGTTTAAATCGGTAACACAACAAAAACCCTACAACACAAGAATCAATATATTAAGCTCTTAACAGAGCGAAGAAGCAAATATCACCCAAATAAGGTCACTGACCTGTCAATCACCAATACAACGGAAGACGAATTATGCTATTAGACATAGCAAGATTAGCAAAAGGCCTAAGAGGCCAAAAAGCATAACGGCGACGTCCCAGTCCATAGATTCCAGGCTGCCGTCTGGGAACCCCAACGTACTCGTCGATGTCGATGTCCACAAAACACACCTGTCCAAATAATTGCGCAAGGCTGAGTACAGGAGGTACTCAACAAGACTTATTTAACCTATTATATATCTGCTCGTTCAGAGAGTATTCATGAATGTCCTTTGCATAAAGCTAGTTTTGTTTTCAATCGAGGGAGAAGAAAATCTCGCATCAGTAGACTTTTTAAAAGGGATAAGGGATTGAAACACTAACTTCATCCACATCTTCAATCTCCAACAGATCATCATGAGTTGTACCACCCACCAGAATCACCCCCTCGCTCAACCCGAGGAAGCAATCCTCCCTTAGTTGGCAAGTTTTATACTTAGATTATAGTTGTCTATGATCATCGAAATAAGGTACCAAGTCGTCCATAACCGTGGACACGGCTTTCCGAAAGATTTACCCTGCAGGGGGTGTAACTTCCCACACATGCCAACCAACCGATACGCCAGCTATTAGCACTCTTCCGGGGAGTGCCGGCAGAAGGGTTGGCCACGACCTTTCCCAAGCTTCGCCTATGTCCATGAGCCACAACAGTAGGTCTGACCACGCGCAGCGGTCCCTAGTGCGGGTTGCCAGGGTCAAGATCAGAGCGTCACACTCTCCTGACCCAAGCCCTAATTTTCCTCAAATCATTTTACTGCACATGCAAATGGAACACTCGAACTAGTGGCTTCACGTAGTAGGCTAGGCAAGTTGGGGTCGAGGGAGGTCCAAGTCCTATATGGGCATACGAAGTCTTGGTTCCAAACCCAGGAACTCAGTTCCTAAGATCGACAAGAACGAGACAACCCACCACAATTCCCATTGTGGCCTTTCATCCAAGTCTTTAGCATATTCGACACATCTCTGATCATTCCACGTCATCCTTCATGGCGGTTTCTTCACAGCTTTGACTCATCAACCGGATGGAACCGAGGTATCATCTAAGCATAGCTAAGCATAGCAGACTCTGACGATGCACCACTTAAGACACTCTATACCTCAACTAAAAACCACATTTGAATCGCATGCATAATACCAGAATCAAATACTTTGAAATCTTATATGTGCAGATAAGAGGTTATGCTTGCCTTGCTCTTCGTTAACCAGATATAACGCTTTTGGAAATCTTCGGCTTGAGTTGATCGAGATAACCAAGAATAAGTCCTCCATAGCTTCTGTTTGATTTGATCGTCGATGATCCAGCAAAGGCCTTCAGTGTTGTCGATCTTCACTTCGAATTCGCATTCTACCGCGAAGAACAAAATACCGGAAAAGAAACTGAAAACAACATTCAACCATGGCATAATGCAATGTGCACAATGTATGACATGACATGTTTAAGAGGATTGAATTATAAACCCTATACATGAAAGAACATTTTAGATGGAGTTGGAATGCCCGACAGGTGCCATTCGACAAACTCCATATTTAAAGGAAATGGTGTAACTTGTTCTTATATTTTAAACATGATTCATTGTTGCTTAAACATGCATGATTTGAACATAATTAGATAGATCTTATTTTTCTGCAAATTTTGATATATTAATCATATTTTTCTGATTTAAAATGAATTACTTATGAATTTTCAAAGTTTTAAACAATTAATTCAAATTATAAAATTAGTTAGATAAGTTGGCCCCACATGTCATAAGTTTATTAATTACAGAAAACATTATTTGGAAATGAATAAATTTCTGACAAGGGGACCCCACCTGTCATACATTTATATAAATACAGAAATGAATTGATTTTCAGAAGAAAAAAATAAACAACTCGCTGACGTCGTGATGACGTCAGCAATGGAGGCAGAGCCTCAATTGCGCACGGGCGCATCGATTCTGGGCGAGAGGGAAGCGGGGAGCGGGCTGATACGTCTCAAATGTATATATAATTTCTTATGTTCCATGCTTATATTATACCACTTGCTACATGTTTTATATACACATTTATATCATTTTATGCATTTTCTGGGACTAACCTATTAACAAGATGCAGTAGTGCCAGTTGCTTGTTTTCTGCTGTTTTTGGTTTCAGAAAAGTTGTTAAGGAAATATTCTCGGAATTGGACAAACGAAACGTCAAAGTGCTTATTTTCCCCAGGAGGTTCCAGAACACCGAAGAGGACAAGGAGGAGGACCCCGAGGGGCCCACACCCCCTCCTGGCGCGGGTCCCCCCTGGCCGTGCGAGCACGGGGTGTGGGGCCCTCGAGGCCCCGCCGCCTTTGCCCTTTCGCCTACAAATACCCCGGACGAAATAAGACCTACTACGGAGTCCTTTTCCAGAGAAGAGTTCCGCTGCGCCGCCGCCACCAAAAACCCTAATTCGGGGGACAGAAGTCTCTGTTTCGGCACCCTGCCGGGACGGGGAATTGCCCCCGGAGCCATCTCCATCGACTCCACCACCATCTCCATCGCCGTTGCTGACTCCTACGATGAGGAGTGAGTAGTTCTCTCCCGAGGCTGCGGGCTCTTCCGGTAACTATGTGGTTTATATCTCTCTCCCATGTGATCTTTATGTGATCATGAGCTTTGTAATCTAGTTGAATATGTGAGGCTACTCTTTATCTATTATGCACTCTAGAGGTTACTTTAATATGAACTCCGGGGTTATTCATGGGTGTAAAGGTGACAGTATGTGCACCGTGTGTGATTCCTTTATGACGTTGTGGTGTTAGTTTACTCTGACTTTGAGGGTGCTCTTGTAGCCCTACACAGTGAATGGTGTTTATCATCCAACATGAGAGTGTTTGAGAGTAGTATTTATTATTCAGCTTTGATGTCATTGTTGAGAATGTCCACTGGTGAAAGTATGATCCCTATGCCTTGTTTCTAAGCATTGAAACACCGTTTCCAACAAGTTCTGCTACATGTTTGCTTGCTGCCATTTTTATTTCAGATTGCAATTACTACTTATAATCATCCATATTATTTGTATTTCACTATCTCTTCGCCGAACTAGTGCACCTATACATCTGACAAGTGTATTGGGTGTGTTGGGGACACAAGAGACTTCTTGTATCTTAATTGCAGGGTTGCTTGAGAGGGATATCTTTGAGCTCTACCTCCCTGAGTTCGATATACCTTGGGTGATTCACTTAAGGGAAACTTGCTGCTGTTCTACAAACCTCTGCTCTTGGAGGCCCAACACTGTCTACGAGAATAGAAGCGTGCGTAGACATCAAGCTATTTTCTGGCGCCGTTGCCGGGGAGGTAAGCGTTGTAAGGTATCTCCTTTAGATCCTGCAGTTATTACTTTTTGTTTCTTGTTTTTATTTTCACTAGTTAGGCTAAATGGAAAACAACAAAAAAATTAGAGATCTTTATGAAATTTATATTGCATTAGGACATGATACTTTTGAAGAGAAAATTAAAAAACCTATGGAAGTTTGTTTGCATAATAGTGGTAGTAATGTTATTAGTATAAATTCTTTGAACACCATTATTGCTAATGCTATGGAAAAGTCTAAGCTTGGGGAAGCCATTGTTGATGAATGTGTTATTTTTTGTCCCCCAAGTTTTGAGGAGAAAATTTTCTTTGATGATACTTTGCCTCCAATATATGATGATTATAATCATTGTGATATTTTTAGTCCACCTACTATTGAGGATATGGTTTATGTTGATTATGATATGCCTCCTATATATGACGTTTACAATGATGAATATGATATTTTCAGTCCATCTACTATTGAGGATAAAATTAATTATGATTATTCTATGCCTCCAATTTATGATGATTACAATGATGGATGTGATAGTTTAACTCCCACTATTACTAATAAAATTGATTATGCTTATGTGGAGAGTACTGATATTATAATGCTTATGGATCATGATAAGAATGCTTTAGGTGATAGCTATATTGTTGAGTCTATTCATGATGCCGCTGAAAATTATTGTGAGAGAGGAAAGTATGGTTATAGAGATCTTAATGTTACTAAATTTCTTCTCTTTATGATGAATGTTTTGAGCTTTCTCTTGATTTGCTTTTATTTGCTGGGTACTTTAAGACCTACTGGCCCTTATGAGAGAAGGAGACATAACTTCATACATCACAATAATATCACCTCTCTTTATGTTGGAAGCTTTGAAGTTTTATTTGTTTCATCTTTCTATGACAGTTGCTTTATGTTTCAATAATTTATCCTATTATAAGATTCCTTTGCATAGGAAGTGGGTTAGATTTAAATGTGTTTGATGTTTACCTCTTGATGCTCTCCTTCGTTTTTCAACTCTCATTTTTATGAGAGCATCATAAAAATCTCCTTGCCTAGCTAGAAGGCATTAAAGAAAAGCGCTTATGGGAGACAACCCACGTTTTATTTCTGTTATTTTCTTTTATATTGAGTCAAGGAACATGACTACCTCTGTAGCAATTCCTTTGTATCTTTATTTTATCGCATTGTTGTGTCAAGTTAAGCCTCTAATAGTAAGTTGATACTAGATTTGGATTCCTGCGCAGGAACAGTTTTCTGCTGTCCACCGTTAAATTCATAACTCTTTACAGAAAACTCCAAGTGACCTGATATATTTCTGTGCGTGTTCCTCAGATATGTATGCAACTTTCATTAGTTTTGAGTTTTCTGATTTGAGCAAGTTAAGTGCCTCGAAAAAATTCGTCTTTACGGACTGTTCTGTTTTTGACAGTTTCTGCCATTTATTTTGCATTGCTCCTTTTGCTGTTTTTGAGTGGATCTTTTTGCTCCACAAAATACTAGTGACTGTAGCTAATGTCCAGTATCATGTGTAATGATTTTTCCATGCAGAATATATGATTTTTTTTGATTATGCACTAACCCTCTAATGAAGTCTACTTTGAGTTTGGTGTGGAGTAAGTTTTCAAGGATGAAGAGAGAAGGATGATATGATGTGATCAAGAAGATGAAAGAGCCTAAGCTTGGGGATGCCTCCGTGGGTCACCCAAGCATATTTCAAGAAGACTCAAGCGTCAAAGCTTGGGGATGCCCAAGGTATCCCCTTCTTCATCAACAAACTATCAGGTTATCTCTAGTGAAACTATATTTTAATTCCGACACATCTTATGTGCTTTACTTGAAGCGTCTGTTTGTTTTTGTTTTTGTTATTTTGATTCTCTGAATAAAATGGATCCTAGCATTCCTTTGTGGGAGAGAGACACGCTCCGCTTTTTCTTATGAATACTCGTATTCTTCATTTATATTTGTTGAGTACTCTTCTATGTTATTTCAATACTATTAGCTCTTGTTTTTTCATGCATCTCTTGTTAGAGCTGTTAGTTTTTCTTATGTTACACTCTCATATCTCATTGTTAAATACTTGGAGAGTTTATCTTTAAATAAGTTGATTGGTGTTTGGTTGGAAACATAAAATGCTAAATGTGGTAGATGGTATAATGAAAAAGATATACATACTCTTATGGATTGTTATCTTGTATGTTGTGGTGCTTGGCAATTGTTTTGAGCTCTCAAGTAGATCATGTTTATGCTTTTACATCATGTAGTTAAAACCTATTAATGAAGAACTACCGTAAAGCTTGTTGAAATTTGGTTTGCATGTTTGGTATCTCTAAGGTCTAGATATTTTCTGGTAAAGGTGTTTGAACAACAAGGAAGACAATGTAGAGTTTTATGATACTTGCAATATGTTTTTATATACGTCTTGTTGTCATAGTTTATACTTGTGTTTGCTTCAAATAACCTTGCTAGCCAAAACCTTGTACTGAGAGGGAATGCTTCTCGTGCATCCAAAACCTTGAGCCAAAACCCATGCCATTTGTGTCCACCATACCTACCTACTACATGGTATTTCCTGCCATTCCAAGCAAATACTTCGTGTGCTACCTTTTATTATTCAAAACCTACTATCTCTTATTTGTGTCAATGTTTATTAGCTCATGAGGAAGTATGTGGTGTTACGGATATCAACCTTGTCATTTGCTTTTAGACAGACTTTCACAACCGGACTAGTGGCATATACATCCGCTTATCCATTAACTTTGCAAAAAGAGCTGGCAAATGGGGTGCCCAGTCCCAATTAATTACAACTTTAACCGCTTCAATCTCTTCACATTTTTGCCCTGATCTAATCAGTCAAGCAATGACAACAGTTTTTAACTATATGTGTAAACAAAAGAGATAAGAGGGATGATCTACCTTGCTGGTAGAAATAACGTCCTTCATGGGAGCCGCTCTTGAAAGTCTGGTTGACAAGGGGGGTAGAGTGCCCATTACCATTCGTTGACAACAACAAACACCTCTCAAAACTTACTTTTATGCTCTCTATATGATTTCAAAAACCTATAAAAACTAAAAAGCTCTAGCACATGTTTGTATCCCTGCTTCACTCTGCGAAGGGCCTTTCTTTTACTTTATATTGAGTCAGTTTACCTACTTCTTTCTGTCTTAGAAGCAAACACTTGTGTTAACTATGTGCAACAATTCTTATATGCTTACTTATTGCACTTGTTATATTCTTTTGTGTTGACAACTATCTATATGATATACATGTTACAAGTTGAAAGCCAATGCTTAAACTTATATCTTCCTTTGTGTTGCTTCAATGCTCTTTTACTTAGAGACTATTGCTTTATGAGTTAACTTTCATGTGAATCATTTTGATGCTTGTTTGAAAGTACTATCCATGAAAAGTTTTTGCTTATATGATGTAGTTGTTTACTCCTTGTCTATTTGTTAGCAAACTATAAACCATTGCTTTGAATCACTTCATTCATAACATGAGCCTTACATTATTATATGATCAAGATTGTGTGAAGCATGTCACTTCAGAAATTATTCTTGTTATCATTTTACCTACTCGGGACGAGTAGAACTAAGCTTGGGGATGCTTGATACGTCTCAAACGTATCTATAATTTCTTATGTTCCATGCTTATATTATACCACTTGCTACATGTTTTATATACACTTTTATATCATTTTATGCATTTTCTGGGACTAACCTATTAACAAGATGCCACAGTGCCAGTTGCCTGTTTTCTGCTGTTTTTGGTTTCAGAAAAGTTGTCAAGGAAATATTCTCGGAATTGGACAAACGAAACGTCAAAGTGCTTATTTTTCCCACGAGGTTCCAAAACACCGAAGAGGACACGGAGGAGGACCCCGAGGGGTCCACACCCCCTCCTGGCGAGGGTCCCCCCTGGCCGCGCGAGCACGGGGTGTGGGGCCCTCGAGGCCCCGCCGCCTTCGCCCTTTCGCCTACAAATACCCCCCGACGAAATAAGACCTACTACGGAGTCCTTTTCCAGAGAAGAGTTCCGCTGCGCCGCCGCCACCAAAAACCCTAATTCGGGGGACAGAAGTCTCTGTTTCGGCACCCTGCCGGGACGGGGAATTGCCCCCGGAGCCATCTCCATCAACTCCACCACCATCTCCATCGCCGTTGCTGACTCCTACGATGAGGAGTGAGTAGTTCTCTCCTGAGGCTGCGGGCTCTTCCGGTAGCTATGTGGTTTATATCTCTCTCCCATGTGATCTTTATGTGATCATGAGCTTTGTAATCTAGTTGAATATGTGAGGCTACTCTTTATCTATTATGCACTCTAGAGGTTACTTTAATATGAACTCCGGGGTTATTCATGGGTGTAAAGGTGACAGTATGTGCACCGTGTGTGATTCCTTTATGACGTTGTGGTGTTAGTTTACTCTGACTTTGAGGCTGCTCTTGTAGCCCTACACAGTGAATGGTGTTTATCATCCAACATGAGAGTGTTTGAGAGTAGTATTTATTATTCAGCTTTGATGTCATTGTTGAGAATGTCCACTGGTGAAAGTATGATTCCTAGGCCTTGTTTCTAAGCATTGAAACACCGTTTCCAACAAGTTCTGCTACATGTTTGCTTGCTGCCATTTTTATTTCAGATTGCAATTACTACTTATAATCATCCATATTATTTGTATTTCACTATCTCTTCGCCGAACTAGTGCACCTATACATCTGACAAGTGTATTGGGTGTGTTGGGGACACAAGAGACTTCTTGTATCTTAATTGCAGGGTTGCTTGAGAGGGATATCTTTGACCTCTACCTCCCTGAGTTCGATATACCTTGGGTGATTCACTTAAGGGAAACTTGCTGCTGTTCTACAAACCTCTGCTCTTGGAGGCCCAACACTGTCTACGAGAATAGAAGCATGCGTAGACATCACGGGCGCGTTGGATGCGCCAGAGGGGGGCGACTGAATGGTGGCGGCGCGGCTCTTGAATGGTCGCCGGGAAAGCTCTGGCGACCCGCATCCGCGGCGGCCAGAGAGGCCGAGCGGCGGCCAGACGAACCAGCGGGGGAGGGAACGAATTGAGGGTTCCACGAGTACCGGAAGCTCACGAGGAGCACGCCGAAGAGGTCGGGGAAGCGCGAGGAGACCAGAGGCGGCCGGAATCATCCTAAATGCTCGACGGCCGGAGTTGGGGACGATGCGGACGCGGCGGCAAAACCGTCGCGCTACGGGCTTCCCAGCACGCACGGATCACCTAGGAGGGATAAGAAAGTACGGCGGAGCCTCGGAGCTCCTCACCGTGGCTCGGGGTAGGCTACAACGGCGGGAATCGCCGCCGGACCCGAGTGCTAGGGTTCGCGAAAAATGGGAAGAAGAGGAAAAGGAAAAGGGCGGCTAGGGTTTCTGCTGGGTGGCGGCGGAGGATCTTTATACACCTCGCAGAGTCAGTGGCGAGTATCTTGCCGCGGAGACGGCAGCGAACGGTAGCGGGCGCGACACGGCGGCGGCGTCCTTCTATCGCGAGGTTGAAGAAGAAAGAAAAAGGTGAGTTTTGTGAATAACCCCCTGACTTGGGAATTAAGTGATTTGAGGGCCTTTTTGTGAACAGAAAATTTATAACAAAATACCAGGAGCTTTAGAATTTCACAAAGAAGCCATTGACAACTTTAGATTTTGAAATTATTTTTAACACATTCAAAATAACAATTGGTTTATGCCACTTTAGGTTTTTCTCTTTTATTTTGAAACTCAAATTTTGTGCAACTTCAAGTTAGATGCAAATGATGCTCATGATGCACAAAACAAATCCTAATTACCAGTAAGCTAATTTGGGGACGTTATAAATCTATCCCCCTTACAAGAATCTCGTCCCCGAGATTCCTTGGGTAGGAAAAGAGATACAGAGAGGAGGGCTAGACCGGTCTTGGATGATCTTCTCGCTCCCACGACGATCTTCTTTCTTGAAGAAGTTGATCCAAGACTTCATGGATGATGGTAACACTTCATCTTTCATTGGACTGTTCTTCAACTACACCTAAGGGAAGGGGGAAATAACTTTAGAACGAGGATCTTCAGAAAGATCGAGTATCTCATGGTCAACTCAAGGGAGGAGTGTGCAAAACAACTCTTGAGCAAACGAGCATGAAACACATCAAGGTAACAGATGGAATGGAAGAAGTTTCAAGTTGATAGACAACTATTCTGCGAAAAGATTAGGATATGAACTTTGCACAAGGCTAAGATGAATAGATAATAAGATCTTGACATAACAAGGAGGAAGAACCCTTTTCAGATTTCAACCATTTGGCATACAAGACGTTTGCCACATGATTAGAAGTCCAGGGCCTAAGATGACTGACAAATTCACACAACGTGTGAGTTGAAAAGAACTTCAAGTGCAGCCAAAAGGAAGGAAGAACTGATCAACGAAATGTGGAAAATCACCACGGAAAGGGAATTCACATGATGGATATGTTGTCAAACAATAATAAAAGGATCTGGAGGATCGATCGAGAGACATTGAGAATCTCCGAGAACATCAGAGGAGGGAATTACTTCTTGATCTTCTAGATACCCATTTCAAGCTCATGACAAGCCTTCAATAGGTCAGGAGGTAAAGACCGGAATGACAAATGAGAAAAGACCATAAGGGCAACTTTTTTGAATAAGCCGCACAACAATCCTCATGGGGAGTGGTTGTTCTTGATGACTCAAGGAAATTAGGGCAATAGGACTTCCGACTAATTGTGTCAACCACAACATCAATCTTGCCGGAGTTACAAAAAGACCTATATAAAAATCCTTGAGGGACACCAACCATCGTTGCTGCTTGAGATTCAGCTCTGGTTAGTTGAGATGATAGTTCAGACTCAGAATGTCCGAACAAAAAGTTTGCAATGGGTACCACAGAGGCAAGGTGGATAGTGTTGGGGGAATCATAACCCGGTAGGCCCAGGAAGAGGGAAGCTTGACCCGCCGGGCAGGAGGCCGGGCGAGGCCAGCTAGCCATTAGCATGGTCGGGTTTCAGTGATGAGCCGGAGAGCTTGTCGGTAACCCGGCCTAAGAAAGGAAGGTTCCAGAAGACCCGGAGGCAGTATGCATCAAGGAGTCCAAGACTTGGAGGATACGAAAGACAAGACGAGTTAGAGTAGAACGCCATGTAGTCTTACCATGTAAACCAGGAGACCAGGCGCCCATATAAGCCGGCTCTTAGGTCATAGAAAGAGAAGTCAAGAGAGGCCACAAGAAGCCATATGCCAAGTAAGATAGACAAATAGAGAGAGCTCCCAAGAGAGAGCTCCCACGCCCGGGTTCATCTAAACCCGACGATCGCCATGAGCGCACCATGTAACATATTATCATATCAGTGACTTATAGCAAGACGTAGGGATCCTCCACCGAGGGGACCCGAACTTGGGTAAAAAACATCTTCTCCCCGTAGAGCTAGACAATCTCCTGAGCGCCAGAGTCGCCTTGCCCCTCATCTCAAGTTACCTCCGGGTAACAACTGCCGTGACAACACCACGACAGTTGGCGCCCACCGTGGGGCCCTGCGGCCAAGTTTGTGCTCATCAAAGGAGAAGCGCTGCGAGGATGAAGAGAGTCACCGTCGGGCGAAATCATCAAGCATCATTCATGGTTATGGGAGAAACTCGAAAGCAAGATCCGCTAGAAGAAATAGAAAAGCCGGACGTAAAAAGACCGGTCATGGAAGAATCAAGCCAAGAGCCAGCGATGGAAGAAAGCAAGTTCATTAATCTCACGTGGAAGGAAATACAAAGAGAATAGATTCATGCTTTGTGGTCTGCATGTACGCCTGATCATTGGAGCGAGTATCGAGGACAGAAAAATTGGAGCAGCCAGATCGCTTCTTTTCCATGGACATGATGCACGAGAGCTGAGAAAACAGATGTCAATCAAGATTGCAAACAACAACAACTCAGCTGGACGAGTTCTATTCAACTCCGGAGAGCATGTCCTATTTTTTTCTGCTAGCAATGCAAAAAGCTGGGCGTGGCTGAGAGCCGGCCGGTTTTGCTGCTGGGCGTGGCTGAGAGCCGTCCGGTTTTGCTTTTGTGGGCGTACGTATTGGAGGCAGCAAGAAAATAAAAAAGGAAAAAAGGCAGTCCAACTGAATCGGGTCAGGAAAAGAGGATAGACAAAGGACTTATACCCAGATCGAATGAGTATTGAAAAAAAATAGATTGAGCAGTGTACGTGAGTTGATAACATATATGAAATACATGCAAAAGGCAGGCCCGGACAAGAAAAAGATTCAAGGCGGTGCTACTAGTACTCCATCCATCCATCGTCTGTGTCGCGGCCAGTTTTGCAAGAGAATTAAAAAAAGGAATACGCCACCGGCCGGGTTACGACCAGCGAGAAGAAGAAGTCAGTGCCAAAATATGTCATCACAATGGATTAAGCCCAAAGAAAATTTACAGCTACCGGAGAGTGGTCCTTGAGTGCTCCTTACGTGTACTGCTGCTTGGAAAAAAGAGAGGAGAAATACAATACATGAGTCATGGACCAGACAGCGATCCGGCTTTTGAGAAAACCCGGACACGAGCCAGTGTCAGACAACCTCTCAAGGATTGATGACCCGGTGATGTGTACTGGCTACAGATAATCATCGGGAGCCGGGCTATGAGCCGGCTCCCATATCAAGGCGATCATCTTCAATATTGTCGCGTCCGCCCAGGACGGCTCACGCTCCCCCACAACATCATCAAACGTCAACGACATTCAGACGATTGCTGTGTTGAAGACATGGATCCTACCGCTTAAAAGACACGTGTGATGATGTTCGGGTTACAAACACCGAACCACACACGTGAAACATATTTGAGGACGATCCGTGAAACATCTCTCAGCCTTTACATTGCTTAGCGAGACCCGTGAGCGCTTCGCAAGCATTATAGAGTATTTATATGATCAGTGGATTTATCAAAGTCGGGCTATAGAATTCCCGCAAAGGTATTTTTCAAAGTCGGGCTATCGAATTCCCGCAACTGGATTTTTCAAAGTCGGGCTATAGAATTCCCGCAAATGGATTTTTCGAAAGTCGAGTTATCTATTACTCGCAATGGATTTCTTAATAACAAGATCGCTATCAAAGCGTCATCATCGTGCTCCGGCTCTATTGCCATCACCAATTGCCGTAATCCGGCTTATGCATCAAGAATAAAAAGCTTAGCCCAAGAGTGTGACGCAACTTCGGTTAGCGACACCCAGGAGTGCTTTGCAGCCAGATATTAGCTTCTCCCAAGAGCGTGACGCAACTTCGGTTAGTGTCGCCCGAGAGTGCTTCGCAATATGGCAAATAGGAGGTCTTGGGGGCTGATCGCTTGAATAGCGCAGTTACAAACTCAAGACCCGGCATAGACGCCACATTGGTCATGGGGGCTGATTACTTATAGAAAGGTACAGCTACAATCTCATGATCCGGCAAAGACGCCACCATTATTCTTGGTTATACTTCCCTGCTAGCTCGATGTTATTCTCACCCGCAAAGACGCCACAATGACCTGATGCTAAAAAACCGGCTTTCAATCTGACTATGATGCCCATGGGGACTTAGCAGACCCTGATCGTCCTAGAGTTTTACGCACGAAAGCTGTCACGAGAAAACCGGCTATGCAGAGAGCTAAAGAAACCAAAAGGGTCATCTAAACCAAAAGGATTTGCAGAACGAAGCAAATTCTCAGGGTGCGCGGACACCATCAGAAAAGTAACTTGGTACTATGAAATTTAGAGAGCCCCGAGTAGCTGCAGGCTCATGACCGGCACTTGGGGGCTACTCATCAGAAAAGTCAGTTATGCTCAAATTGCTATAAGTCCCAAGATGCTGTAGGCTCATGACCGGCACTTGGGGGCTACCCAGTTTGAAGCTATCAGTTCTCAAGGAAGACCCGGAACACAGCAAGCTGCAGATCCGGCTCTTGGGGGCTACTCAGTTTGAAGCTCAAAAGTTGTTAAAGTAAGAAATTTGAAGTCCCAGGTTGCTGCGAGCAACAACCCGGCACTTGGGGGCTAGAGTCGGGAAGTAATATTCCCCGAAGTTGAAGTTGAAGTATCAAAAATCAAATCCGGATCATAAGTATCTGGAGCATCCTTCAGATAGCCTCCGTATGAGCAGGCTTAATCAAGTCCGGGTCAGACAAACCCGGGTTGAAGAAAAAATATTATATGAGCTGGGACGCCAAGAAGAGTCGGCCCAATGATTTAACAGTTTAATCTGGACTTTTAGTCCAAAGTATTTATCTTATTTCAGGAGATTAACCCAGATGATTGAGCTGACGGCTCCATCCGGAACATGATGATCAAGATCAAGGTCACGAAGTAGAGCAAACTAAGCTCATATCCAAAGTCCAAGAGACTAAAGTCGGCAAGTGATGGCCGGGTTATGAACGGGCCGCCAGCAAGAGCCGGCCAAACTGAAACCCGAGAGCCTACTTGTTTGATTAATGTTTATTGTTTTCAGGAATAACCCGGACAAAAGAATTGACAGCTTCCCCAAGATTATGCCCAAGAGTCCAAAAAGGAGAAGCAAGCCAAGTCTGTTATCCAAATTATTCTGGGGGCTACTGTTGGGGGAATCATAACCCGGTAGGCCCAGGAAGAGGGAAGCTTGACCCGCCGGGCAGGAGGCCGGGCGAGGCCAGCTAGCCATTAGCATGGTCGGGTTTCAGTGATGAGCCGGAGAGCTTGTCGGTAACCCGGCCTAAGAAAGGAAGGTTCCAGAAGACCCGGAGGCAGTATGCATCAAGGAGTCCAAGACTTGGAGGATACGAAAGACAAGACGAGTTAGAGTAGAACGCCATGTAGTCTTACCATGTAAACCAGGAGACCAGGCGCCCATATAAGCCGGCTCTTAGGTCATAGAAAGAGAAGTCAAGAGAGGCCACAAGAAGCCATATGCCAAGTAAGATAGACAAATAGAGAGAGCTCCCAAGAGAGAGCTCCCACGCCCGGGTTCATCTAAACCCGACGATCGCCATGAGCGCACCATGTAACATATTATCATATCAGTGACTTATAGCAAGACGTAGGGATCCTCCACCGAGGGGACCCGAACTTGGGTAAAAAACATCTTCTCCCCGTAGAGCTAGACAATCTCCTGAGCGCCAGAGTCGCCTTGCCCCTCATCTCAAGTTACCTCCGGGTAACAACTGCCGTGACAACACCACGACAGATAGATTCTCAAGATATGGACTACCATGTCTAGCTCGAAAAGATGAGCGAGATTGCAACAACCCATGTATTAGTCATGTGTCCAAAGACAAGTGCAACTACATGAATCATATGCAACGAACACAATTGAGTCCTTGTTGGGAAACAATAAAGAAGATAATGAAGTTCTTTGATTTCTTCTCGTTCTTGATCCAAACAGTCAGTGGCTTGGTGTGCATATATGACTTCTTCAAGGAATGGAGGTAACAACCTATCATCCCATGAATGATCCGCACATGCATGACCGACTAGAGATGATTTCCGAGGAAACAAAGATAAAACTCTACTTGGATTCACGGCGACATCTTTCAGCAAATGCACGTGAACCAGAAGAGGTTACTTCTAACATCCAGAACACATACTTCGTGATGACACAAAGATGGTTCTCAAAAGTTTCCAACATTATTGCCAAATGTTCATAATGATCCTCTTCAGACATGGAGGCAATAAGAATGTTCTCGATGGGCTCAACAACAAGCTTATGAGGATAGTCCAAGAAGATCCGAATCATATGATACATGAACAAAGGCAAAAGTATTGGTCAGATCAAGGACATGAAGATGTAACCTGGCGAAACACCATAAGTAAAACATCCTCAAGATGGTCCTTGGGACTGAGTTCGATTTGACGATAGCCCAAATCAAATCAAAGATTGAGAAGATAGCAGATCCATTAGGATATACTATATGGCTTCAACACGACAACACAGGTAGACATGAGTCTTTCTTTTCAAGGCAAAACGATGTGGCCTTAAGAGCGTTGGTAGAAACCTAACTCTTTGACCGAGTGTGTGCGCCAGAACAAACGGACTTGGCAGCACAGTCAACTTCACTTAGTGATCGGATAGCCAATCACATAAGGAAGGAATCAAATGTCCTTAGATGTCAAAGCAATGAAAATTGCTAAGACTACCCGATAGCCACATCGATACACACACCGTAGCATTCCCGAGCACGAGCAGCTAGGAGGAAAGCGTGAGTAAGGACGTGTAAAAGCATCACTTCATCAATAAAGTCATGAGACACAACACGACCTTTTGATATATAAGAGTGTGATACTTTAAGATGGAACAGATTAGAAGGAACAAAGCCTCTTGATCTGCAGATGACAACACGACTACGTGGAGGAAGGAGTCGACGCGCGAGATATCATTACTCAGCAAATGATAAATAAGCGAAGGCACCAACGAAGGCACCGCAGTCGTACCCCAGGCTCCAATCGAAGCAGTTCGTACACAGATTCGGAGATCGAGCCATGTGGAGCCATGTGCTTCACGACTGCCGTACGGGAAACTCGCATGCCCAAGAGGTTCAAGTTAATAGCAAAGTAAATAAAATGCAAGTAACTAATTTTTTGTGTTTTTGATATTTAATAACAAACAAAATAGGAAATAAAAATAAATTAAGCAAGACAAAAACAAAGTAAAGAGATTGGGAAGTGAGAGACTCCCCTTGCAGATGTGTCTCAGCTCCCCGGCAACGGCGCCAGAAAAATCTGGTGCTTAGTTGACGAGGGAGATAGAGATTTGCTGAACAGAAGTGCCTTCACCTCCCCGGCAACGGCGCCAGAAAAATGCTTGTTGCTCACGGGTGTGAGGAGTTGGAAAACCCCAAGAGGAAGGTGTGATGAGCGTAGTAGCAAGTTTCCCTCAGTTATGAAACCAAGGTTATCGAACCAGTAGGAGATGAAGAACACAACGAAGGTCTCCCCGGCGCCAGAAAAGTGCTTGCGCGTGGAGGTGGAATCTGCACAACACAATCAAGAAACTTTGCTCCAACTCAACAGTGAGGTTGTCAATCTCACCGGCTTGCTGTAACACGGATTAAACGTATGGTGTGGAAGATGATGTTTGGAGAGAATGAAAGTAACAGTTTGCAGTTGGTTGTATTATCAGTTTAAAGAAAAGGACCGGGGTACACAGTTCACTAGTGCTGTCTCTCCAATAATAATAATAATAGCATACATGTGGGTAAACAAATTACAGCTGGGCAATTGACAGAATAAAGAGCTGCATAATGATGCATATACTAATGTCATGATGTTGTCGGCCCAGTGGGATCCAGGGTGTGCAGGGCCCACTCTCCACAGCCCTCGCACGCAACGGTATCGAAGAAATGACTAAGGACCAAGCCAAACGCTTGGAGAGACTCTCGAGAGGAGAATTCCTCGAGAGGGCTTAAAGGGGCAGCGAAGGCCTGAAGAGGCTCCCCCCGCGGCTGCCCCTCTGCAAGGCTCTCTCCCCTGGGGAGGAGTCAACGCAAATCCCTCCACAAGGCCGCTCAGGCCCTGTAGAGACGCTTCGCTGTGAAGTAACCGCCGCAGAGCGCACATGGCCTCTGCTGCGGCCACAGAGTGACGCGCGCACCTGCGCGCGGTGACGACGACGCCGCAGTTGCCATTCTGGCGATTAAAGGAGTCAACAAAGCTGTGCCGCCCGCGCCGGACTACGAAGCTTTCCCCTTTGGTGATAAAGCAGATGGCCGGCGCTACGCTCCAACGGCGACGTCACCGTGGGCACCCCCACGATGTCTGCGGCACCAGCTGGCCGTCCTACGCGGGCGGTGGCTTTCCTGCCTCCCTGGCAGGCTTTACGACCATGGACCGGGTCCATGGGCAACCCAGCTGCGGTGCACCCCGCTGCTCCGTTTCGTCGCCATGTGGGAACCCTTCCACCGCACAGGACGCGGGGATGAGGCCCGGGGCGCCTATAGAAGGGGAGGGAGCACCTCCGTAGCAAGGGATCGATCAATCAACACCTGAACACTCCACCATAACGTAACGTAGCTAAGCGCGCTCGAGGAGGAAGAGGACCCTAGAATTCCCTCGTTGAGCTCCACTCTGCCTTAAGAGAGCCCTCGGCAAGCTCATTGTACTGTATCCTCTACAGCGCAATACAGACAAGCGCGTGCCGTGATGTCCCTCCTCAGGCTCGACGAGCACCGTCGCCGTGCCGGTTGAGGGTTGTTTGACCTCCGCGTTCAGCCTCCTCCGAACATACTCTTCAGAGTGTGACCACCCCTGTCTCGTGGGAGTCACTCTCCGACATTTGGTGCGCCAGGTAGGGGCTGAGGCGCGTCTTCAACCTTCGACCAGTCACCGCGCCATGACGGACACCCGCACGACTCGCGCCAACAGGCGCGCAGCTGAGAGGGCTCATACGGAGCCCGGCACCGCCACCACTCGCGGCCGCCGCGGCCGCCCTCGCACAACGGGGCGCGCCAACACAGGCCCACGCGTGGAGGAGCCCGAGAGCGAGGATCACCGCGGCGGCGATCGCCGCGACGACGAGGGCTTCTCCAAGCACCACGAGTACGCTGAGTCCTCGCGTCCGTCTAGGCGCCAGAGCGCATCATCTCAGGGACGTCCGGAGCCCAGACCACACACTGCGCTGTTCATGGCTCAGGAGCTTCTCCGCTACCGGCCCAACCCGGAGGCCCACGACCAGTGGCTCGACCGCCTCCACCGCCTCGTCGACATCGCGACGACGCGCCCCGCTCCGTCGCATTCGCTGGTTCACCACTCTGGCCGCGCAGGAACGGCCGCGCCGGATGCGCCACCGCCACCACCGGGACCACCTCCGGCTGCGGCGCAAAGGGCAGCCTCCCATGCGTCCTCGTCACGCGACTGCCCAATCGTGCAGCGCACCGCGCCAGACGCGCGGGTGGGGATGGAGCGCCAGAGGGACCTCCAGAACCGCCTCGTCGAGGAAATCGGCCAGGCGGGGCAGCAGAACCGCAGGGCTCTACAGGGCGGAACTGCCACGTACGCCACCGGCTGCATGGCCTTCACCCGCGCTCTGCGCCGCGTGGTCTGGCCACAGAAGTTCAGGCCTGCCCTTCCCAAGGGCTATGACGGGTCAAGCAACTCCATCGAGTTCCTGCAGCTCTACACCACTTCTATCCAAGCTGCAGGAGGAGACGACAAGGTCATGGCCAACTGGTTCTCCCACGCGCTTAGGGAGTCCGCGCTGTCATGGCTCCTCAACCTGCCTGAAGACTCCGTCGGCTCATGGGAGGAGCTCTGCTGGCAGTTTGTCGCCAACTTCAAGGGCACCTATGACCGCGCGCTCACCCACAATGACCTGCGCGCTGTGGTGCAGAGGAAAGACGAGACCCTCCGCAAGTACATCCAGCGCTTCAGCCAAGTGCGCAACAAGATCCCGAACATCCCCGACACACAAGTCATTGCCGCCTTCAGAGAGGGCGTCACAAACCGCAGGATGCTCGAGAAGCTGGGCATTCACGACAAGCTCACCTCTGTGGTGAAGCTGTTCGACCTCGCTGACAAGTGCGCCAAGGCTGAAGAGGGACTCCTCTTCGTGAAGATGAGCCAGCGGGCAGACGACCAAGCCGAGGGATCCAAGAGCCACAAGAAGCGGGAAGAAACCAAGCGCAAGAACTCCCCTGAGCCTGGTGACAAGAAGGAGGACAACCGTCCGTTCTGCGTCTACCACAACAGGCGCGGCCACGCTACAGAGAACTGCTTTGACCTCAAGAGGCTGAGCAGGGAGCACGAGCAAGAAGAGGGCAGCGGGGGCCGCGGCAGAGGCCGCGGCTACCGCAGAGGCGGACGCAAGGGCAGCTACGAGAAGCTGCCGGGCACTCAGGCCAACGCCGTCGAGAAGAACAATAACCTCCCCGACGAGGAAGGTGGGGGCTACCAGGCCCCAAGGGGGGCTATGGCTTGCATCCTCGGCGGAGCTCAGGCGCCTAGGTCCAACAACCAGTTCAAGCAGTTCACCCGCGAGCTCAACGCCGCACTCCCAAGCGTCGAGACCTCCAGGCCCCTCAAGTGGTCTCAGTACACCATCGCCTTCGACGCCAAGGACCACCCCAAGTCGACCAAGATTGTTGGAACCCTCCCCCTGGTCTGCTCCCCCACCATCAACAACATCGCCGTCTCCAAGACGCTCATTGATGGGGGTGCTGGCCTGAACGTCATCTCTGTCGAGACCTTCGAGACGCTTCAAGTGCCTTACGAGTGGCTCATGCCCTCCAGGCCGTTCACAGGGGTCACCAGTGGTTCGATCGCACCTCTGGGGCAGGTCCGGCTGGCCGTCACCTTCGGCACGCAGAAGAACTACCGCACTGAGCTGATCGACTTCGACGTCGCGCACATTGATCTGCCGTATAATGCCATCCTCGGCTACCCTGCCCTCGCGAAGTTCATGGCCGTCACGCATCACGCCTACAACATGGTCAAGATCCCCGGCAGCGCTGGCACTATCTCCATCCATGGTCATATCCTGGACGCCACACGCGCTGTCGAGAGCGCCTACAAGGCAGCCGCCATGGCGTTCCCGGCTGACGAGGATATGGAGCCTCTCGAGAGGCCCAAGAAGAAGAAACAGATGTTCTCTCAAGAGCAAGCTTCCACAAAGAAGGTGTCGCTGAGCACCAGTGGCTCGGGGGCTGAGGGCTCCGGGGCTAGCATCACCATAGGCGCTGCCCTGCCTCCCAAATAGGAAAGCGCGCTCGTCGCCTTCCTTCGGGCAAACTCTGACATGTTCGCATGGACTCCGTCAGATATGTACGGCGTACCAAGGGAGGTGATCGAGCACCACTTAGCCGTGTGTCCAGACGCACGCCCCGTCAAGCAAAAAGCGCGGAAGCAAGCCCCCGAGAAGCAAGCATTCATCGTCAAGGAAGTAGAAAAGTTAAAAGCGGCAAATGTCGTCCGCGAAGTCGCGCACCCCACTTGGCTCTCCAACGGCGTGGTTGTCCCTAAACCCGCTGGAGGAGGCCGACTCTGCACCGACTACACAGACGTCAATAAGGCCTGTCCCAAGGACCCATATCCCATGCTAAGGATAGATCAGATCGTGGACTCCACCGCCGGCTGCGACCTCCTTTGTTTTCTGGACGCCTTCTCTGGTTATCACCAGATCAAAATGGCTAAAGAGGACGAGGAGAAAACAACATTCCTCACCCCCTGTGGTGTGTATTGCTACACTTGCATGCCTTTCGGCCTGAAGAACGCCGGCGCCACTTTCCAGAGGCTCATGAGGATAGCCTTGGGGGCGCAGATGGGCAGAAACGCAGAAGCTTATGTCGACGACATTGTGGTCAAGTCTCGCGAGGGAGACACTCTCTTGAAGGATCTCGAGGAAACCTTCGCCAGCCTGCGCAAGGTGAACATCAAGCTGAACCCCGCCAAGTGCGTCTTCGAGGTACCTTCAGGCAAACTCCTCGGATTCCTCGTGTCTCACCGCGGCATAGAAGCAAACCCTGACAAGATCAAGGCCATAGAAGGAATGCAGCCTCCTCGCCGGCTCAAGGACATGCAGCGCTTAGCAGGCTGCATGGCCAGCCTGGGCCGTTTCATCTCCAAGTTCGGCGAGAGAGCACTGCCATTCTTCAAGATCATGAAGAGGTCCGGCACATTCAAATGGACCCCTGAGGCAGACAAAGCCTTTGAAGACTTAAAGAGGTACTTGGCCAGCCCACCGGTCATGGTAGCCCCCAGGACAGGCGAACATCTGAAGCTGTACCTATCAGCCACTCCTCAGACCGCAAGCGCCGTCCTGGTGGCCGAGAGGGAAGAGCCAGTCCTCCCCAAGAAAAGCAATGCCACTCCAAGTCCAATGCCGCCCGACAAAGATCTCGGCAAAGTAGCAGTCTCCACAGACCCACCGCCAGGCCCACAGCCTCAAGTCGAGTCTGCTCCGAACACCCTTGCCGAGACCCCTCCACAGGCGGATCTCGACAAGGGCCCTGAAGAGCCTCCGCAGAGAGCTGACGCTGCTCCTCCATCGACAACCCATGTCGAGCACCCCGTCTACTTTGTCAGCACAGTACTGCGGGACGCTCGGGAACGGTACCCAATTTAGCAGAAGCTTCTCGTCGCACTCCTCATCGCCTCCAGGAAGCTGCGACACTACTTCCAGGGCCACCCCATAACGGTGGTCACTTCCTTCCCCCTGGAGCAGATCCTACGCAACCTCAACGCCACAGATCGTGTTGCGGGATGGAACATCGAGCTGCAGCCATTCAATTTGCGCTTCGACACCACAAGAGTCATCAAGGGAAGAGCGCTGGCGGACTTCGTCGCCGAATGGACTGACCCAACCCCTGAAGAGCCTCGGGAAGAAGAAGCCGAGCTCTCTGGAGACAAGATGCCCAGCCACTGGACCATGCACTTCGATGGAGCCTTCGCCTGTCGCAATGGCGGGGCAGGCGTCGTCTTGACCTCGCCCAAAGGCGACAAACTCTACTACGCTGTGCTTCACAATTGACAAGATCTCCAACAACATCGCTGAATACGAGGGCCTCCTCGCCGGCTTACGTGCCGCCATCGCTCTAGGCGTCAAGCACTTACTCGTCAAGGGCGACTCCTTGTTGCTTGTCAACTTCTCCAACAAAAGCTACACGCCTAAGGACGACCACATGGCCGCATACCTTGAAGAGGTCTGCAAGCTCGAGAAGCACTTCAGAGGCATGGAGCTCATGCACATCCCGAGGAAAGAGAACGAGGAGGCCGATGACATCGCCAAGCGAGTCTCGCGAAGGCAAGCCCAGCAGGCAGGCGTCATTGAAGAAAGGCTCACCAAGGCATCCATAAAGCAGCCACAAGAAGCTACAGCCGCAAGCACAGACGAAGCACTCCCACCACCTCCCGAAACTAGGGCACCCGATTGTGGTCCTCACACAGCGGAGCGTCTGTTGCTGACAGCGGCACATCAAGAAACAGCTTGGATTGACGAGCTCAAAGACTACCTGATGAAGGGGATCCTCCCCGAAGAAGATGCGGAAGCAGAGCGAATCGCTCGACAGGCAAAATCCTACTACATCCTCGAGGGAGACCTGTACCGCAAGCGCCCAAATGGGATCGCGCTCAAATGCGTCCCTCCTGAAGAAGGCCGAATGCTGATCAAAGACATCCATAGCGGAGAGTGCGGCCACCACTCGTGCGCGCGCACCCTCGCAGGCAAGGTCTTCAGGAGCGGCTTCTACTGGCCGCAAGCGCTTCAAGATGCGGTCACCATCGTCCAAGCTTGCGATGCCTGCTAGTACCATGCCAAGCAAATCCATCAGCCGGCGCCGGGGCTCCAGACCATCCCGCTCTCCTGGCCGTTCGTGGTCTGGGGGCTGGACATTTTGGGCCCCTTCCCGAAATCGCAAGGGGGCTACCGTTTCCTATTCGTGGCCGTCGACAAGTTCACTAAGTGGCCCGAGGTCGAACCGACGCGCAGTATACCAGCTGGGGCAGCGGTGAAATTCATCAGGGGCCTGGTCTGCCGCTTCGGAGTGCCTAATCGCATCATCACCGACAATGGCTCACAGTTTACCAGCGGCATCTTCCGGTCTTACTGCGAAAAACTCGGCATCAAGCTCTGCTTCGCCTCGGTGGCTCATGCACAGAGCAATGGCTAAGCTGAGCGAGCAAATGCGGAAGTCCTCAAGGGCCTCAAGACCAGAAGCTTCAACATCCTCAAGGGCCACGGCAAGGGCTGGATCGACGAGCTCCCATTTGTGCTCTGGTCCATACGCACAACTCCCTCTAAGCCCACGGGTGAAACGCCGTTCGCCCTCGTCTATGGAGCCGAAGCATTCCTCCCCACTGAAATCAAGCACGGATCCCCACGGGTCCTTGCCTTCAATGAGGACACCCAAGAGGACCTCCACAACGACGACCTGCTGCTTCTCGAGGGATTGCGCCGCCGTGCCGCCCTCAGAGCAGCAAGTTACCAGCAAGACCTGCGACGCTACCACAGCCGCCATGAGCGCTCGCGCACTCTGGAGGCGGGCGACCTCGTCCTCAGGCGAATCCTCTCCAGAGAAGGCCTCCACAAGCTCTCGCCTATGTGGGAAGGCCCCTACAGGGTCTCTCACATCGCCAGGCCTGGCGCTGCGCGCCTCGAGACTAAAGACGGCATCCCCGTCAAGAACCCGTGGAACATCGCGCATCTACGCAAGTTCTACCCGTGATCATTGTCACGTCAGGCATTTTTTGTCTCTAGAGGGAAGCTCACGGCTTCACCTCCAAGTTTCACAAAGCTTCTCCTGAGGGTCAGCCCTCCGAGCTCTAACGAGCCACCGCAGGCCGTAGAGAGTCTCAGCCACTAATGGGTGGTCCCCATGACTCGACATGGAAAGAACGTTAGCTTGGCAACCCCAAGTGTAATGAACCATTTCGTTCCTAAGTGAACTATGCGCTAAGGCGCCGCTATGTAATATTTTGGTGGTGAGTTTACCTTCATCACTCGCCTCTCTGTGTGCGCTTATATTCTTCCCATGCGCACCTCGCGAGCGGGGGCTAAGTACGGTGCCTGTGCCTCAAGAGCACCCCAGCAGCACTGCAAAACCCAAGGGATCCGAGCTCTGGCTAAAGGGCATGCTGCCAAAGACACGCCACCTCTCCAAAGGACCTTGGTACTTACTCTCCTCGTGAGATACACATGAGGAAACCTATAAGCGAGCATGAGTCCTTACTACCATGCACTAGCGTTTGGGTTCGCCTCTCTAACATCCGCAGGGAACAAGAGTCCCTCCAAGCTCGTGGAGGCAAAACTCGGCCCCTAGAGGGGAGCGCATCGCCAGGGAAAGCCTACGCAGAGCAAAAGTCTCGCAAAGCTAAGTTCAGCGCTCACGCCTCGAGAATCTCTTCATCTCTCTCACGGGCACTCGTCGTCCCTCGAGCGATCCTTCTCCCTCACACTCCATGGACTGCTTCCACGTCAAAGGGGGGTCCTCGAGCATCGCGCCTCGAGGACTCTTACCTCTCTAAGCATTAAACTCCCACCGACCTTGCCGAGTCATTGCTCAGGCATACCGCAGAGGCGGAGTCATAGCGCAAGGGGAAGGGTCCTAGCGACGCAGAGCGAACAAAGACATGAAGTTGAAGTAAAAGGCCCTTCGAGGGGCACATGGGCAAACTTAATAGCATCTACTTAAAAGTATATTACAGACTGCGGAGCAAACGTCTCTAAGCCAAGTCTTTTAATGGCGCTACAAGCGCATTACAATGCAGGAGAGGATCAGGCAGAAGCTTCGTCGTCCTCCTCCGCAGACCCTTCCTCTCCAGGCTCGCCCTCGGAGCCTGCCTCCTCACCGTCGTCCTCCCTCGCCTCAGCCCGCTTGAAGCGGCTGCAGAAGTCGCCGACCTGGTCTCGGACGGAGTTGGAGATCTGCCACCCTTTCTCCCCCTCGAGAGGCTCGGTCACCGATGTGTAGTCGAAGCCGGGCTGGAGGCGCTGGAGGTTGGAGAAGATGCGGTCGACTGCCACCGCCAGGAGTTGGCGGCATTCCTCCTCGACGACGTCGCGGAGCTCCGTGGCAGGGCCCTCGAGCGCCGTGAAGAGCTCGTCGAAGTAGGCGAGGTACGCCGCGGCATCGGCGTTGCCCTGAGCGGGGACGTGCGGCGCCTCCACTCCGAGCTTCGCCGCGAGATCGTTGCCCCGAGCCACCAAGGACTGGAACATGCGCTCCCGCTGCTGCGACAGCACCCGCGCCGCTTGAGCGCTCTCGGCAGCCTCCACCGCCCGATCCACGGCAGGACCCACCTGCTTGTTCATCTCCTCCATGTCCGCCATGAGGGAGGCGAGGTCCTGCGACATGCGCTCGCGAGCCTCTTCGGCAAGGCGACGGACGTCCGCGGCACGCCTCGCCCGGGAGTTCAGCCTGGCGTTCATCAGTTCCAGCTCGCGGATCCGGGCGTCATCCTCGTCGCGCCTCTTCCTGAAGCGACCCTCCTGCTTCAGGAATTTCTCGTTGTAGTCTCGAGAGACGGCGGCGCGGTACGCTTTCTCCCGGGCTTGGAACTCTTTCTCCGCCTCCTCCTTCTGCTCGGCGAACTTTGCGTTGAAGCGCTCCACATGCTTCTTGTGCGTGGCCACTTCGCGGTTTAACTTGTCGAGGGCTTCGGCCAAATTCCCCTCCCGGGCCCCAAGGTCGGTGCGCTGCACCGACAGCTCCTGCTCCGCCTGCAGCAGCTGCTCCTCGCGCTGACGCACGTCGTTCTCGCGCTCGCTCAGCCTTTGGCCCCTGGCATCCAAGGCCGCGTGGACCCCCTCCAGAGAGGTCCGCACGACCTCAGAGTCGGCGAGGATCTTGGTCTCAAGCTGGACAAGCTCGCGATGCTTGTCCGCCAGCGAGGACTCCACCATCTCCCCCTCCGCCCTGGCCACGGCCAAGTCGTCCGCTGCCGCCTGGCGCTCGGCCTGGAGGGGCTCCAGAAGTTCCTCGGCTTCGCGCACGGCGCCCTCACGGACCTCCTTGGCGAAGCGCAGCGCCTCCTCGCTCTCCGCCTGCAAAGCCAGATCGCTCTGCCGGCGAACCTCCACTGGAAGGCGGCCTAGGCCTCCGCGAGCTCGCCCTGCCGCCTTGCGATCCCCGCGTCCTCGAGTGCGAGGTGCGCCTCCAACCCGTCCAGGGACTCCCGCACCAGGCGGAAGGCGACGCCGCGGCGTCCCCTGCTCCAGTCCCAGCCGCTTAGGGCCAGAGCTTGTGAAGCCCCATGCGGCGCAGAGGTCCCAGCAGCTGCATCGAGCTTGAAGAAGGGGGCCTCTGCGCGGGGCTCGGCAGCGTCGCGGGCCTGGGTGCTTGGCGGCGAGCTCTCTTCCCCCGCGCCTGCGCTCCGCGCGCCGGTGTCGCCGCCCTCAAGTAGCACCTCATCATGAGCCTCAGGGGCAGGAGAGGCCTGCCCCGTGGCCACTGTCTCCTCCTCAGCTGCAGAGCTTGGCGGGGGCGGCGGAGGAGCTTCTCCCTCCGTCTCATCGGCCCTTGGCGGGCTCTAGACTGGCGTCATGTCCGCCTCGGCCTCCTGCTGTGCCGGGGGAGTGGCTGCGCGAGGCGGAGTAGACGCCCTCTCCGTTTGCTCCTCGGGGCACCTCTCCTCGTGAGGCGGCGCAGTCGCCTCAGCCTGAGGTGCGTCCTTGGCAGGGCCTGCGGTGTCCATCACCACAGGCCTCGAAGCCTCGTCAGCCGCGGCCTCTGGCGCGGCTCTCTTCACCTCCGCGGCCTTGCGAAGCCTTCGACGCTTCGCAGGCACCAGGTCGCTGGCAAGGAACAAGAAAATCTGTCAGAAGAAGAACGGGCAAGCAGAGATTGAGAAAGAGAAAACCAAGATCAATATACTTACCCAGCTTTCTTGGCGCGGGTGTCAACCCACGCCATGCCAGGCGAACGCCATGAAGGCATGGTCCTGGCTCCAGACCCCCCGGGAGGCGCCTCTGCTTTCCTCTTGAGGGGAGCGCCCATTGGCTCCCCGGCAGGCCTGTCGTGGGCCGCCTTGGACCGGGGCTCTCGTCGCCCTGCCGCGGTCTCATCATCGTCGCTGCCTTCCCCCTCCGTAGCAGGGCGTGAAGGGGCCTCCCTGGAGACCTCGTCGTCGCTGGACGAGACCTCGAAGATTTCCTCAGCGGGGGGCGCAGCCCTTGACGAGCTCGCCCCGCCGGTCGAAGGGTTCGCCTTTGCCGCCACGCTGCCCAGCTCGGCGTCCGATGCGGAGGGTGACTCCGCGGCTCCTGGCCCCTTCGCTACTGGCATGGCCACCTCGTCCTCCTCTTCCCCCGCCAAGCCAAGCGGGGTAAACGTCGGCATCCTCTCCAGAATCGCCAGGCGCGCGTTCATGGAGAGTTGGTGGAGAGGCCTCAGCACCTCAGCAACCGCCACGGGCATGTCCGGGTTGATGAAGAGGACGCGCAAGATGGTGGAGACAACTGCGGGGTGGTGGTCGCAGCAGTGGAGCCGCATCGGGTCCGAGAGGCCCGAGTACATCCACATCGGCTTCTTGTGCGCCTGAAGCGGAGCAATGCGGCGCCTCACGAAGTCCTCCACAATCATCTGGCTAGTGAGGCTATTATCCCGAAGAAGCTTCATGCGGCCCACCAGGTCCGCGATCTGCGGGCTCCGGAAGGTCTGCTTGCCCCAGTGGGTGTTCTTCACGGGCGGCGCCTCCGGGACGTCGATGAAGGAGCTCAGCGACTTGACGCCGATGAGGAGCCACTTCTGCCGGAAGTCGTCCACCTTGTTCACCACCGCCGTGACAGGCTTCTCGCCATTCCACGACATGGGGATGCAGACGTCCCCCATGCCGTCCACGATGCGGAAGGAGACGCATCCCGTCCGCTCGAGGAGCGCGTAGAAGCTCCGGAAGAGGGCCACAGAAGGCTGCACCCCCAAGTAAGCTTCGCACAGGTAGGCGAAGATGGAGAGGATCAAGACGGAGTTGGGATGCAGATAGAGTTGATGGATCTGGTAGAACTCCAGAATCGCCTCCAGGAAGGGCGAGTAGGGAGGCACCAACCCGGCGTAGATGGTGTGGAGGAAGATGGGGAAAAACCCCTTCGGGAGCCGGCCGAGCTTTGCGGCCTGGAGAGCGCTGGCGCCGTGCTGGTTGGTCGTCCCAGCGACCAGATGCCGGATCTTGTCCAGCGCCGCCTCATTGTAGCGCTCCCCGACTAGAGCGGGGCCGAGCGCCGCTTCCCCCTGCGCGTCCACAGGGTGCTTCGCCATCGCCGCCTTGCCCTTCGCTGAACTCATCGTCGGGAAAGGAAGAAATGCGGAAGAGCGCGGAAGGAGACAAAGATCGCCGGTGTGAGGGAGCTCAGAGATGGGAGATCGGAAGGCCGAGCGCACAGAAGCAGAATGAATGCAGTAACGGCTGCTCGAGCCGGCGCGCAGGCTTTATGTCTCGTCTAGGCAGTTACCGGGGCGTGGTGGGCCCCCCCCACGACGCACGCCCCGCCGGAGAGATCGTGCCGTCGCAGACGCGCAACTGATCGACGCGTGTCTCGGGCCGGCCGGACACTTTGGGCCCACGATGCTTCGTCTGAGCCTGATGGGCTTCGCCGTGCCCGTCATGGGCCCGGGGGCTACTGTCGGCCCAGTGGGATCCAGGGTGTGCAGGGCCCACTCTCCACAGCCCTCGCACGCAACGGTATCGAAGAAATGACTAAGGACCAAGCCAAACGCTTGGAGAGACTCTCGAGAGGAGAATTCCTCGAGAGGGCTTAAAGGGGCAGCGAAGGGCTGAAGAGGCTCCCCCCGCGGCTGCCCCTCTGCAAGGCTCTCTCCCCTGGGGAGGAGTCAACGCAAATCCCTCCACAAGGCCGCTCAGGCCCTGTACAGACGCTTCGCTGTGAAGCAACCGCCGCAGAGCGCACATGGCCTCTGCCGCGGCCGCAGAGTGACGCGCGCACCTGCGCGGTGACGACGACGCCGAAGTTGCCATTCTGGTGATTAAAGGAGTCAACAAAGCTGTGCCGCCGCGCCGGACTACGAAGCTTTCCCATTTGGTGATAAAGCAGATGGCCGGCGCTACGCTCCAACAGCGACGTCACCGTGGGCACCCCCACGATCTCTCCGGCACCAGCTGGCCGTCCTACGCGGGCGGTGGCTTTCCTGCCTCCCGGGCAGGCTTTACGACCATGGACCGGGTACATGGGCAACCCAGCTGCGGTGCACCCCGCTCCTCCGTTTCGTCGCCATGTGGGAACCCTTCCACCGTACAGGACGCGGGGATGAGGCCCGGGGCGCCTATAAAAGGGGAGGGAGCACCTCCGTAGCAAGGGATCGATCAATCAACACCTGAACACTCCACCATAACGTAACCTAGCTAAGCGTGCTCGAGGAGGAAGAGGACCCTAGAATTCCCTCCTTGAGCTCCACTCTGCCATAAGAGAGCCCTCGGCAAGCTCATTGTACTGTATCCTCTACAGCACAATATAGACAAGCAGGAGTAGCGGTGTTACCTACTCCAGAGGGCCGTGAACCTGGGTACGGGATGGTGTTCATCTCTGTCGTGATGTCCGTCCTCAGGCTCGACGAGCACCGTCGCCGTGCCGGTTGAGGGTTGTTTGACCTCCGCGTTCAGCCTCCTCCGAACATACTCTTCAGAGTGTGACCACCCCTGTCTCGTGGGAGTCACTCTCCGACAGATGTCTAGTGTGAGATTCATTTGGGCATTACAACAATATACATAGACCGTTCCAACCGCATCTATGAATAATAATCCACCTTCCGGTTAGCGTCCACACCCCTTTCAGTATTAAGTTGCAAGCAACAGATTATTGCATTAGGCAAAGTGTGTAATGTAAGTAATAGCATTATCCTTAGACAAAGTACTACTGTTTTATCCCTAGTAGCAACAGTACATCTACAATCTTAGAGGTTGTTGTCACTCCCCTAGATTAAATAGAGACATGAACCCACTATCGAGCATAAATACCCCCTCTTGGAGTCACAAGCATCTACTTGGCCAGAGCATCTACTAGCAACGGAGAGCATGCAAGATCATAAACAACACACAACATGATATATTATGAAGCAAATGATATAGTATTCAATATCCATCGGATCCCATCAAACACAACATGTAGCATTACATAAAGATGATCTTGATCATGATAGGCAGCTCACAAGATCTAAACATGATGGCACAATAGGAGAAGACAACCATCTAGCTACTGCTATGGACCCGTAGTCCAAGGATGAACTACTCACGCATCAGTCTGGAGGCGGGCATGGTGATGGAGAGCCCTTCGGTGATGATTCCCCTCTCCGGCAGGGTGCCGGGAGCAGGTTCTGAACCCTCCCGAACTAGGGTTGACGACGGCGGCGGCTCCGTGAGGAATTGTGGAAAAGTGTTCAGGCCTTACGTCTTAGGTTTTCGGGGGGTATAAGTAGGCGAAAGGGCGAAGGCGGTGGAGCCCCGAGAGCCCACCCTCAGGTGCTGGCGCGGCCAGGAAGGGAGCTGAGCCACCACCTGATGGCGGCGCCTCGGTGCCCGTCTTCGTTTCTTCTTCGGACCTCTGGAACGTGTCAGGAAAAATAAGGTCTTCGGTATAAAAATTGTCCAATTCCGAGAATATTTCCTTAAGTGGATTTCTGAAACCAAAAACAGCAGAAAACAGGGTACTGGCACTGTGGCATCTTGTTAATAGGTTAGTCCCAGAAAATGCATAAAACTATATAAAATGCATATAAAACATGTAGGCAGTTGGTTTAATATAAGCATGGAACATAAGAAATTATAGATACGTTGGAGACGTATCAAGCATCCCCAAGCTTAGTTCTACTCGTCCTCGAGTAGGTAAAACGATAACAAGAATAATTTCTAAAGTGACATGCTTTCACACAATCTTGATCATATAATAATGTAATGCATGTAAGTTGAGATCAAATGAATAAAAGATGTAGTTTATATTGATATCAAATGAGTAATGAATAAACAAGTAGGAAGAACAAAGCAAAACTTTCAATGAATTAGTACTAGAGAACAATCAACCGTGCATAGTAGATATTAAAGATGATTTAAGCTTCAAGAACAACAATATAATTATCTAATGAATCAAACACTCATGACAACTTTGTGAAAGGATCAAGTCAAGCAATAACAATATGCACGTAGAAAATCATCTCTCTATTTGTTCACTCAAAAACAAGCAAGTGTTCAGCGTTGGTTCCTGGCACCAGGATGTTGTGGCTAAAAGAATAATAATGGAGGTTTGGAAGGCCAACGGAAGAAAGTCTCACACAGCTGAAAGTGATCATTAGACAAGAGGAAGTCTTACAATCGAAGCTATGCAAGGATTAGTGATTGCCACACAACGGATGCACATAGAGCTATAAGTGTATGAAAGCTCTCCAATGGAAGTAGTGGGGGTGCATCTAACTTGCTTGCTCATGAAGACCTAGAGCACTTTTGAGTAGGGTCATCATTGGAATATACAAGCCAAGTTCTATAGTGTAAAGTTCCCCACATAGTTATATAAGTAGAACATGAAAACTCTCTAAACATGAGCACAAATGATGACTATGAATATTACAGGTGCTATAACATGAGCACAAGTGTGGATAAAGAGTAGTAATGTTGCCCCCTTTTTTATTCTTTCTTTTTTCTTTTTTTCTTTCTTTTTTCTATTTTTCCATTTTTTTTTGTATTTTTCCGTTTCTCTTTTCGATGGCCTCCATGGCTCTTTTCACTTTTAGGGGCAAACATTCTATCATGACAACACACTTTTGATACAAGGATCTCATAAGGGATAAAACATGGTGTATGAAACGGTGCCTCTGCCAGTGTAGCAGGATATGCAATGATCTAGCGTAACATGGGTGAAACCACACATCAGCTATATAGAATCATGCAAAGCAATATATAAATGATAAATGACAACAAGTCATGTAATGTAAGATGAAAGTTGCATGGCAATATATCTCGGAACAGCTATGGAAATGCTGTATTAGGTAGGTATGGTGGATGTTTTGAGGAAGATATTTCGCTTATGTGTAGGAGAACATGATGAAGATCTCCCACGAGTTTTGGATGTACCAGCGAAGTATGCACCAACTCTCAATGTGAGAAAGGGCAATGCAAAGTATCGAGGAGGCTAGCTGACGAGGGATGTCCTCGGCAATCCCAGAGTCGAAGACCCTAGGTAGATTTTGAGGGAGAAGATGTGCGCGCTGATAGTTCCGGACGGCTGACAAGCAAGGATTTACCCAGGTTCGGCCCCTCATGATGAGGTAAAGACCTACTCCTGCCTGTCCGATTATGATGATATATGAGGTTACATGGTGGCCGTAATGGCGATATGGTGGTGAGACGTGGTGTCTCTATGCTATGCCGTATCAGCTATGTCTAATTGTGTCTATGTTGTGGCCTCCGATGTTGTGATCTGTCTATGGGGGTGCCCCTGCCTGGCTTTATATAGGGAGCCAGGGAGGGTTTACAGGAGTCCTAGTAGACTACGAAATAAGAGTCCTTGTCTTGTGCTTCAAGTAATTTCCTTAACAGCTTCTTGGTCTTCATTGGGTCAGCCAGTGGGCCTTCGACTGGGCTGAACCAGGTATACCAATAGTGGGGTGCCCGGAGGGTATGCCCACGTCACTAGCCCCCGAGTGTCTGGTCGATTCGAAGTATCGGGCAGAGACTCAAAACAGTATGTCGAGTAGGCGTAATCAATGACCATATGATGACTGAATTATCCATTCTTCGTGAGCTTAAATCAATTATGAGAAATCCTGTATATGTGTATGAAATCCAATAATAATAAATCCGGTGCGGGCTATAGAGAACCCGACTTTGATAAATCCGTGCGAGCTATAGAGAACCCGACTTTGATAAATCCGTGCGAGCTATAGAGAACCCGACTTTGATAAATCCGTGCGAGCTATAGAGAACCCGACTTTGATAAATCCATGCGGTTTATTAGAAAACCCGACTTTAAAAATCCCTGCGGGTTATAGAGAATCCGACTTTGATAAAAATCCGTTGTGTCACTCGAGCCAATGGCGAGTACCCTCCCGATGGGAGTTAGTCGATGAATTTTGCACTGTCCAAGCAGGTGCGCAGCTTTCATGTTATTTGTTGCTGTGTTGTCTAGTAATTCATCGGGTGCGCGCTCAGCGCTCCCGATGGGAGTAGCCCCCGAGTGCCTGGCCGATTCGAAGAATCGGGCAGGAACTCATTTGCAGTTGTATTTCACCATCTGATTCTTTGCTCATTTGGCTATGTGCATTTTGAGTCGAGATTGTCTCGATTGTGCTTTCCCGAGTCGGGAAACTTTGCTATTTACTTTTGAGTCGAGAATGCCTCGATTATGCATGCTGAGTCGGAAACACGTCGACTAATGCTTTGTTTATTTTGCCTAGGGAGTATGACTTAGTAGGCCTGGTTTTACTCGATGAGTCGAGACCAGTTAACCGCACATTTGGGCGAAACCTTGCTAGCCTTCAATCAAGTTCGAGTCCCCGGGCTCGAACCTGGAACATACTGGACAGACTCGACTCAGGCCGTTGAGGTCTTACTGAATCGTTCTGCAGTCTCAACTTTGCTACCCAGCGCGTCCGCCGGGATTTCCATCGCATCTGTTGATGCGGAAGATTCAAGGACTTTAACACTGTAGGAGTGGTCCTCGGCCCTAATCGACTGATCGATGGGTCTTACCTTTGCATTTTACGCATGCAGCATCCGAAGCGTCATTGACTGACGTTTACTCGGGAATTCTATTGAGTTTTTGCTTTTGACTGAGGCGAGTTTCTTAACCGACTGTCTTTATGCTTTTAGAATCTATCGGGTGCGCGACAGCGCTCCCGATGGGAGTAGCCCCCGAGGCTATGTGCAACTATTTATAGTTGGGTATAGGCTCAATTTGCCTTCATCTTGATATTTGTCGAGTATTTTTGTGAGTGTTCCACTCTTTGCATCTGCTGACATAGATATTTGCCGGGTGCGCAGCACCCAAGCCGATGGCGAGTGCTCGAGTGCGGCCAAGCCTTTGCGAAGTTTAGGGTTGTGCAGCGTAGCCCCCGAGCATTGGGGACGGCCAAGTCTTGCAGTGTTCAGTCGAAAGAAATTGACGCGGCAGACCGGAGTTGACGCGGCGTAGTGTGCGGCGAAGAGTTCGACGCGGCGGACCGGAGTCGACGCGGCGTAGTGTGCGGCGAAGAGTTCGACGCGGCGGAGCAGAGTCGACGCGTCAGAGTTGCTGAAGATGCTGGAGTCACCTTTTCGCGTGGAGCAACGAATATGTTGTTTGTTGCTGATGATGAAGCGCCAGCCCCCGAGCATCGGAGGCGAAGTCGATGAAGGTATAGGGTGTCGACGCGGCAGTCCAGAGACGGCGAAGTTGAGTCGAATAAGTCACTCGAATCGCTTGTCGGGTGTAGCTGTGAAGTTGCTTCTTGTTCTTGATGTCAAAACGCTAGCCCCCGAGGGTTTTGTGGTGGAGTCGAGGAATTCACGGGTGTCGCCTTGTTCCCGAGTCGATGAACTTGTTGTTGTTGTTGCTGCTGTCGACGTTGAATCGCCAGCTCCCGAGCCTCGGGCGCACGTGTGCTTGTGACATCCTCTTCCCCAGTCGACGGTCTGTCGGGTATGAGTAATTGAAGCTTATGTCATTGTTGATGTCGAGTGCCAGTCCCCGAGGGTTCATAGTGCCCTTCCAAGGAGCTGGTGTTGTGTGCTTATTCCACCGATGCTGATTGCCGCCGCCACCCGACGAAGTTGTCGACTGCTTCGCTGAAGCTGGATTCGGTCGCGTTTCCTGCGATGTGACGTGGATGAGATCCGCTATGCTTGGAACGCCGCCGCCACCTGACGAAGTTGTTGACTGCTTCGCCGCCACATGTGATCTGGATTTTCTTCTCGGAAGTGCCATGAAAACCGCAGCTTTAGAACTCACAAGCAAAAAGATTCCAACTAGAAATATGATCTTACAAGGCATAATGAAAATCACTCCATGAGGGACTGTGGCAAATGAACAAGTCACTGTTGGGACCTCGATCGTAGCGCATAACACAAAGTCATTACGGTTGTTTTTAACATTTAGAAGTCATATACCATTATGCTATCAACTGGATATTTAAGTGTGGCACAGCTTCAAGTTTTCTAGACCAACCATTAATCATTCCACTTTACTAAACCATCATGTTTACCATTAAGCATATTAATATCTCAAAACAACATCAATGATTCAAGTGACACAATTTAATGATCTACAAGATTATGTATCATTTAGTTATACCATCTACCACATTTAACATTTTCTGTTCTTAACCAAACACCAATCAACTTATTTGAAACATAAACTCTCCAAGTATTTAACAATGAGATGTGAGAGTATAACATATGAGAACTAACAGCTCTGAACAAGAGGTGCATGAAAAATAAGAGCTGAAAGTATTGCAGTAGCTATGGAAGAATACTCAACAAATATAAGTGAAGAATACGAGTATTCAAATGAAAAAACGGAGCGTGTCTCTCTCCCACATAAGAATGCTAGGATCCATTTTATTCAGAGAATGAAAATAATAAAAGCAAAAATAAAAACAAACAGACGCTCCAAGTAAAGTACATAAGATGTGGCGGAATTAAAATATAGCTTCACTAGAGATAACCTGATAAGTTGTTGATGAAGAAGGGGATGCCTTGGGCATCCCCAAGCTTTGACGCTTGAGTCTTCTTGAAATATGCTTGGGTGACCCACGGGGGCATCCCCAAGCTTAGGCTCTTTCATCTTCTTGATCGAATTATATCATCCTCTTTCTTGATCCTTGAAAACTTCCTCCACACCAAACTCAAAGTAAACTTCATTAGAAGGTTAGTGCATAATCAAAAATTCTCATATTCTGCATGGAGACAATCATTATCATGGTACTGGACATTAGCTACAGTCACTGGAATTTCATGGAACAAAAAGATCCATTCAAAAACAGCAAAAGAACCAATGCAAAATAAATGGCAGAATCTGTCAAAAACAGAACAGTCCGTAAATACGAATTTTTTCGAGGCACTTAACTTGATCAAATCAGAAAACTCAAAACTAATGAAAGTTTCGTACATATCTGAGGATCACGCACAAAAAATCTCAGGTCATTTTGATTTTTCTGTGAATTCTAACGAATTAAACGGTGGACAGCAGAAAAACTGTTCCTGCGCAGAAATCCAATTCTAGCATCAACTTTCTACTAGAGACTTAACTTGGCACAACTTATGCAATAAAGTAAAGATACAAAGGAATTGCTACAGAGGTAGGCATGTTCCTTGACTCAAGAAAATAAAATAACAGAAATAAAAAGTGGGTTGTCTCCCATAAGCGCTTTTGTTTAACGCCTTTGAGCTAGGCACAGAAAGCAAAACTCAAGTATTTCCAAGAGAAGAGGCATCCAAATCAATAATTTCATCCAAGACATGGTTTGTTGTAATAGGTGCTTTAGGTATCCATGAAGGTGTCATATTACTACCATCATTTTTAGGCATACTAGGGGGTTTCGGTTTGGGAATGTAGATGAATTTTTGCTCTCTCCCCACAAAAGCTTTCTCTTTCTTAGTTTTAATAGAGGAAAAAGTTGAACTTAAAGTTTCCATAGCCTCTTCTAATCCATCAATTCTATGATTATGAGTATCAAGGGTGTTACTAGTTTCTAAAGCAGTGATCCTTTCATTAATATCCTCTATTGATCCATTACTCTAGCTAGCATTATCAAGAAAAAATTTCTTCATAGAATCCAACCTTTTAATAACATCTTCCAGAGTGATCTCAGTTTTAATTTCTTTAGTAGGTGGTGGTGATCCTACCAAACTCTCAATTAAATTGCAGGCCTCCAAAGCAGAAGTACCAAGAAAAGTACCCCCCATGAGAGTGTCAAGAACATACCTATACCAACTAGAAATACCAACATAAAAATTCCTAAGAAGGATTAAAGTGGAGTATTTTTTAGTTCATTTTTTATGAGCATCATTTATCCTATACCATGCATCTTTCAAACTTTCTCCTCCTTGTTGCCTAAACGAACGTACTTCAACTTCAGGACTTCCCATTTTAGCAATATTAAGGCAAAACCGAAATAATAAATGACTAAACCGAAATAAAAATAACAATGCAAGTAACTAATTTTTTTGTGTTTTTGATAATAAGAAGCAAACAAGATAATAGCAAAGTAAATAAAATGCAAGTAACTAATTTTTTGTGTATTTGATATTTAATAACAAACAAAACAGGAAATAAAAATAAATTAAGCAAGACAAAAACAAAGTAAAGAGATTGGGAAGTGAGAGACTCCCCTTGCAGATGTGTCTCAGCTCCCCGGCAACGGCGCCAGAAAAATCTGGTGCTTAGTTGACGAGGGAGATAGAGATTTGCTGAACAGAAGTGCCTTCACCTCCCCGGCAACGGCGCCAGAAAAATGTAACATCCCAATTTTCACAAAAATTTAAAAAAATTCAAATTGCATCCATAGCATGCATCATTTCATTGCATTTTGCATTTGCACTCTTGTTTGCATATTTTGAAAGAATTAAAAACTTGATTTATAAAATTATTGCAAAGTGCTGTCAAATAGTTTAGTTTTGTAAAGTTCGATTTTACAAATTTTAACAAATTGGTTTGAATCAATTTGGAGTTATAAATCAAAAGTTATGGAATTTCAGAAAAGAAAAAGAAAAAGAATAGAACAAAAAAAAAAAGAGAACCGAGCCGGCCAGCCTCGGCCCATTTTCTTTTCCCCCGCGCGCGCAGCTCACATCGGCCCAGGAACAGCCCAGCCCGCCTCTCACCTCTCTCTGTCGCTGACACGCCGGACCCACACGTCATCTCCTTCCCCAAATCGTGATGAACAAGAACTCCTACCGAACCCTAGCTCCAAATCCGGACCGAATTAGTTTGTTTAAACGCGATTTATCTGCTCCCTCCTTCCCCATATATACCCCCCGAACTCCTCTCTCAAGGCCCCCAAAAACCCTAGCTCAATAGCCACAAGGCTGCTCGGATTCATCCTCGAAGCTCCGCCATTGCCGCCGCCGTCGTCTTCAATTTCCGGTGAACTCCGTCGACCCCGAGCCCTCATTCCTTTTCCTTTCTCCCTATTTACTTCGTGCGAACCTCCCTAACATCTTTTCCCTATTTTTATCGCACCAGAACGAGTAGTCCGTTCACACTCGAAGCAACCGCCGCCGTCTACTACTCCAGCGGGGTATTTCCGGCGACCGTGGAAGCTCCGAAGACCCCAGCCTCGCCATCGACACCACCGCGTCGTCCTCTATCCGCCGGTATGAATCATTCATCCCGGGAAACCGTAGTACGGTAGATCGTGCGACGCCGGCGATGGCGCCGCCACGAATTTAGCTCACCGGAGCATCTCCGGCGAACTAGCGCCGCTCTGTTTAGGTCTTTGTTTCTGCACCGTTAGATCTGATCTGTACGGCTCAGATTAGATCCTTTTACCAAATCGGTACCGGCGTATCACAGGAGGCCACGTCATTGCACAGTCAGCGCCTCGTCACCGCCACGTCAGATCCAGTCAGCACAAGTCAGCGGCACAGTCAACAAATCTGGCAGTTTTGCAGAAAAGACCCTATATATTAGATTTATCATATATTTTTCTCTGTTTAGCCAAATTCAAATATTTTTATATATTTGGAATCCTTGGAACCATTAGAATCTTTTGGAATTATTAGTTTTCAAATTTGACTTACTTTAAATTATTCAAATTTCAAATTATGAGTTTAAGTAAATTTGATTTAGATTTAAATATATAAGTTCAAAAATTGTAAATAAAATTGTTTTGGAAACCTTATAATATGTGTTATATGATGCCTATGTTAGAAAATATTTTTGAGCATTAATTTGACAATTTAACAAACATAATTTTAAATTGAGTAAGTTTGAGTAATTTTGACATAACTTGGGATAGAAATATTATTTTTGAGTAAATCCAATTGCTATAAATTTGAATGACTAATTATTGACAGTAGGCATTTTCTACTAATTTTTGTAGAATATTTTCTGAGAATTTAGTAATTATTAAATACTGTTTAAATGATATTTTAATGATTAAAATTGATTAAAAATATATTAAAATTAATTCTCATCATCTATTCGAAATTATAAAGTACTTAGTCATATTATGACCACTTTGGTTACAAAAAGTACTTAGAAATATTTTCCTTCACAAACAAAGTAATTTCTTCCTTAGAAAATATTTGATAAATATTTGACAACACTTTTCCTTAGAAAAATTTCAACATCTCAAAAATGCTAAATCTTTTCCTTAGAAAAATTTAGCATCTAGAAAACTTAGTTGTTTTATTTTGATAAGTGTTGTCCTTAGAAATAAATTGCATTGCATGCATGGCATATTTATTGTATAGTTATACTCCTCATAGGAAAACTTCTTCCTTATTTTCTCTAAGTTAGGATTATTTTAGACATAGTGTTTTGGTAAAGTGCTATGCACTTAGACACTTGGGATTCTCAACATGAAGCTTCAAGGCCAATGAAGACTTAGAAGAAAACAGACTCCGAAGCATCTCCAAGAAGAAAAAGCACTTAGAAGAAAATCAAGAGAAACTTCAAGAAGACCAACCCCCTTTATTTCTCTAAGTCTTTCTCTCTTCTTTTCTTCTCTCTTAGACTTCGTGGTGGCTAAGTTATATTCAAGACCAGCCCTGGTGATACTAAAACCATCAAGTCAGAAGAATCATCAAGTCCGAAGAACAATCAAGTCTGGAGAACCAAAGTCTGAAGAACCGTCAAGACTACAAAATCTCAATGAAGACATCACACCAAGGAGGAGATACAAGGAAGCTTGGAAGACCAACCACATCTTTCTCCTTTATCCTTTCTGTCTTCCTATTCTTTCACTTTGGACATAAACCAAGTCCTTAGTGATTATGACTAAGTCCTTAGTGTTTAATCCCTTTAGGGAATGGATTAGTATTCTTTTAACTTAGAATGTTTGTGTGTGTTTTGTTGCATCTCATACATGTCATATTTTTCTAAGTGTTGCATTTATGTTTGTATGTTTATTTGTGGCTTGTTTGACTTGTTAGAAATTCCGGAGAGAAACGAAGGCTGTTGCAACTGCTACACCTGCTCCCCCTGTTGCCAAGGCAAGTGGCACACTCATAAATCTCCTAAGTATTTTCTATATGCATGAGTAGCTTATTTTCTTAAGCAGGTGTAGGACTTAGTAATATTGCTATGCAAGACATGTTTAGAATTTCCCTATTCCTATGTGTCTAGGTACCTATGAAATAACTTAGTAGAAATATTGATGCTATGCAATTGATGAAAAGTTTTACAAAATGTTAAGTGGCTACTCAGGACCATGTCTATGAGGGTTTTCACCTAAGATAGTTCTACTATACTTAGGATCATAGTATGTGGGGGTTTTCACCTGAGAGTACACATCCACTAAGTTAATGAATCATCTGGGTGGAATGGTTGTTTGGTTTATGTTGAGTGGCTACTCAGGACCATGTCCATGAGGGTTTTCACCTAAGATAGTTTCTACTATACTTAGGATCATGAACGTGGGGGTTTTCACCTGAGAGCACACTTGTGGATGGCCACCCAGGAACAAAGGGATGTGAGGAATAAAGTGATGTGAAGAAAGTGAACAACTCAAGGAGAAGATTTCCAAGTGAAGATTGCAGCTGATCAGGGACACCATCGGAGGAATCCCAACATTCTAATTTCTTAATAAAATTTTGATAAGTGAACAACAGTGAACTACTCAGGACCATGTTCATGGGGGTTTTCACCTAAGATGGTTTCTACTATACTTAGGACCATTGAATGTGGGGGTTTTCACCTGAGGGTGCACCTAAGCACGGGATATCTTTTGGTTCACTTGGGCTTACCAGTGTTGCCAATTATGATGTTAATTTTGTTTTACAAAGAGTTAGGCAAAACTGGCTTTATGCAAAATAGCCTTGAACTCCACCAGCCAAATATGCATATAGGCTATAGAGTTATTCCATTAAGTGTCCACCATAGTGTCACTTGCCAGATCCATTTTTAATGGAATCTGACCCACTCTGTTGCAAATTATTATTGGTTGCAGAAATTTCTGACGAAGAGTAAGGACTACGTTTTGGGTTTCGAGTCTGCACCAACATGGTTTTCGCCTGTGGCACATCATGAAGATGGAGGCTCATTGAAGATTTATTTCCGCTGCTTTATTGTTTTGAGCTAGCTTTAAGCTATGCAAAGATGTATCGAACTATTTATTTTTACTAAGTCTGGATTATTCTTGTAATTGATACAATGTTGTGATATTCATCGTAAACTGTGTGTGCAAATGAAATCGATCCAGGGGTTTGCACCATACACAGGTACCTTGCCGTATTTTAAGTGCAGGTACATTACAGATGGTATCAGAGCATAGTGTTGCCTGTAGGTTCGAAACCCCTATGTCTGGATAGAAATAGGTTTGGCCATAGGATTGAAAATCTATTTTTATTCAGTTTGCTAAAAAGAAAACTTTTCCAACTATCATTCTTGTAACTATCTTAACTATTCCTTTTCTAAGTATCTTCTCTTGTTTTTAGATGACCAGCCTCATGGAATCCATCAAGAAGGGGACCAGTGATGACTATGACCCTACAATGTGAGACTGATTTTCCACGAGCACTTAAGGATAACATGAAGAGCTTGGGATATGAAGGAGAAGCAATATACAAAGGATTTCCTTTCATGGGTGAAGGTCAAGAGTACTGGTGGGTGCAACTCCATATATACAAGAGCAAAGAAGATGACCACAAGACCAAGGACTACCTCATGTTCACCAACCCAATGCTTCACACATCATTCTTTGATTCAGCAAGAAGTGCAGCATGGGAGGCTATCAAGCATCTTGGAGGAAGACTTCGATTTAGACTTCATAACACCCAGAAGTACCTTGATGAACTCAAGGAAATAGAGGAGGAACTCGATGCACTCAAGAAGAAGATGAAGTCGCCATGATTGAGGAATAGGATAGTTAGAGAGACTACCATTTTACTTCACGCTTTAAAATTTCGAATTTTTAGTTTAAGATCTACCAATTTGTGGTAGAACAATACCTACTTTCCCTTTGTTGTTATCTTCGACCAAGACAAGTGAAAATTTTAAGTTGTTTGAAGTGTTGTTTGTTTGTATGAGTGGCTTGAATGGGTAGGAATATTTCTCCTAGATCTGTCTATCTTTTGCTCATCTATGCTAAAACCACAGATGCCTCCTCGCCGTGACAACAACAACAACAACAACAACAACAACAATGACGCTATGCAGCAGTTGATGGCCGCCCAAGCCCAGTTGATGACTATGATGACTCAGTTCATTGCAGCAACCACCAACAACAACAATAACAACAACAATCCGCCACCGCCACCACCTCCCCAAGTGGACAGGCTTGCCAGATTTCTGAGGCTTAGGCCTAACAAGTTCTCCAATGCAACTGAGCCAATTGTGGCAGATGACTGGTTGCGTTCAGTGGACAAGGATCTGGTGACTTGTGAGTGTACCGACCCTGAAAAGGTGAGGTTTACCGCACATCTGCTGGAAGGCCCAGCAGCACAATGGTGGGAAACTTATGAAATCACCCACCCTCTGGACAACCTGACTTGGGAAACCTTCAAGGAAGGCTTTCGTAATGCTCATATTTCCTTGGGTATTATGAACTTAAAGCAAGAAGAGTTCAGAAACCTGAGGCAAGGGAACAGGGCACTGAAGGAGTATATGGATGACTTCCATGCATTGTCTCGCTATGCTCCTGAAGATATTGACACTGATGGTAAGAGGAAGGCAAAATTCCTCAAAGGCCTGAGTGACGAGCTGAAAATCCCTCTTACAGTCGCTTACGCCCCGAACTATCAGGCCCTCCTGGATCAAGCCATCATACTTGAAGATAGCATGAAGAAAGCTGAAAACAGGAAGAGGAAGCTGAGTATGAGGAAACACCATTCTGAGCCTGCTTTTAAGAAGCACTTTTCTCATGATGCCAACCATGAACATAAACCAGGGAACCACCATAGTGGAGGAAGCAACCACCAGCATCATAATCATAACCATAATGGTGGATTCAATGGAAGCAATGGAGACCACAAGGGAAATGGACCTACTGGTCATAACCATGGACAACACCGCCCAAATCCAGAACACCAGAAGGATATCAGTCATGTGCTTTGCTACAAGTGCAAGAACCGGGGCCATTACGCAAGTGAGTGCCCAGCAAAGAAGGCAGAAACTACCAAGCCAAACCCTTTCGATAAAGGATATGTCAACCATGTCCATATGGTGAAGGGTACGTTCGAAACTAGTTATCCAGTTTAAAGTTTGACTACCAACAAAAGTTTCTTTTAAGGGTGGTAGCCCACCTAGTTAAACCAGTCACAACCTTTTGCTAGCCTTCTCGAATCTCGAGGACGAGATTCCTTTTAAGGGTGGTAGTCTGTAACATCCCAATTTTCACAAAAATTTAAAAAAATTCAAATTGCATCCATAGCATGCATCATTTCATTGCATTTTGCATTTGCACTCTTGTTTGCATATTTTGAAAGAATTAAAAACTTGATTTATAAAATTATTGCAAAGTGCTGTCAAATAGTTTAGTTTTGTAAAGTTCGATTTTACAAATTTTAACAAATTGGTTTGAATCAATTTGGAGTTATAAATCAAAAGTTATGGAATTTCAGAAAAGAAAAAGAAAAAGAATAGAACAAAAAAAAAAAAGAGAACCGAGCCGGCCAGCCTCGGCCCATTTTCTTTTCCCCCGCGCGCGCAGCTCACATCGGCCCAGGAACAGCCCAGCCCGCCTCTCACCTCTCTCTGTCGCTGACACGCCGGACCCACACGTCATCTCCTTCCCCAAATCGTGATGAACAAGAACTCCTACCGAACCCTAGCTCCAAATCCGGACCGAATTAGTTTGTTTAAACGCGATTTATCTGCTCCCTCCTTCCCCATATATACCCCCCGAACTCCTCTCTCAAGGCCCCCAAAAACCCTAGCTCAATAGCCACAAGGCTGCTCGGATTCATCCTCGAAGCTCCGCCATTGCCGCCGCCGTCGTCTTCAATTTCCGGTGAACTCCGTCGACCCCGAGCCCTCATTCCTTTTCCTTTCTCCCTATTTACTTCGTGCGAACCTCCCTAACATCTTTTCCCTATTTTTATCGCACCAGAACGAGTAGTCCGTTCACACTCGAAGCAACCGCCGCCGTCTACTACTCTAGCGGGGTATTTCCGTCGACCGTGGAAGCTCCGAAGACCCCAGCCTCGCCATCGACACCACCGCGTCGTCCTCTATCCGCCGGTATGAATCATTCATCCCGGGAAACCGTAGTACGGTAGATCGTGCGACGCCGGCCATGGCGCCGCCACGAATTTAGCTCACCGGAGCATCTCCGGCGAACTAGCGCCGCTCTGTTTAGGTCTTTGTTTCTGCACCGTTAGATCTGATCTGTACGGCTCAGATTAGATCCTTTTACCAAATCGGTACCGGCGTATCACAGGAGGCCACGTCATTGCACAGTCAGCGCCTCGTCACCGCCACGTCAGATCCAGTCAGCACAAGTCAGCGGCACAGTCAACAAATCTGGCAGTTTTGCAGAAAAGACCCTGTATATTAGATTTATCATATATTTTTCTCTGTTTAGCCAAATTCAAATATTTTTATATATTTGGAATCCTTGGAACCATTAGAATCTTTTGGCATTAGTAGTTTTCAAATTTGACTTACTTTAAATTATTCAAATTTCAAATTATGAGTTTAAGTAAATTTGATTTAGATTTAAATATATAAGTTCAAAAATTGTAAATAAAATTGTTTTGGAAACCTTATAATATGTGTTATATGATGCCTATGTTAGAAAATATTTTTGAGCATTAATTTGACAATTTAACAAACATAATTTTAAATTGAGTAAGTTTGAGTAATTTTGACATAACTTGGGATAGAAATATTATTTTTGAGTAAATCCAATTGCTATAAATTTGAATGACTAATTATTGACAGTAGGCATTTTCTACTAATTTTTGTAGAATATTTTCTGAGAATTTAGTAATTATTAAATACTGTTTAAATGATATTTTAATGATTAAAATTGATTAAAAATATATTAAAATTAATTCTCATCATCTATTCGAAATTATAAAGTACTTAGTCATATTATGACCACTTTGGTTACAAAAAGTACTTAGAAATATTTTCCTTCACAAACAAAGTAATTTCTTCCTTAGAAAATATTTGATAAATATTTGACAACACTTTTCCTTAGAAAAATTTCAACATCTCAAAAATGCTAAATCTTTTCCTTAGAAAAATTTAGCATCTAGAAAACTTAGTTGTTTTATTTTGATAAGTGTTGTCCTTAGAAATAAATTGCATTGCATGCATGGCATATTTATTGTATAGTTATACTCCTCATAGGAAAACTTCTTCCTTATTTTCTCTAAGTTAGGATTATTTTAGACATAGTGTTTTGGTAAAGTGCTATGCACTTAGACACTTGGGATTCTCAACATGAAGCTTCAAGGCCAATGAAGACTTAGAAGAAAACAGACTCCGAAGCATCTCCAAGAAGAAAAAGCACTTAGAAGAAAATCAAGAGAAACTTCAAGAAGACCAACCCCCTTTATTTCTCTAAGTCTTTCTCTCTTCTTTTCTTCTCTCTTAGACTTCGTGGTGGCTAAGTTATATTCAAGACCAGCACTGGTGATACTAAAACCATCAAGTCAGAAGAATCATCAAGTCCGAAGAACAATCAAGTCTGGAGAACCAAAGTCTGAAGAACCGTCAAGACTACAAAATCTCAATGAAGACATCACACCAAGGAGGAGATACAAGGAAGCTTGGAAGACCAACCACATCTTTCTCCTTTATCCTTTCTGTCTTCCTATTCTTTCACTTTGGACATAAACCAAGTCCTTAGTGATTATGACTAAGTCCTTAGTGTTTAATCCCTTTAGGGAATGGATTAGTATTCTTTTAACTTAGAATGTTTGTGTGTGTTTTGTTGCATCTCATACATGTCATATTTTTCTAAGTGTTGCATTTATGTTTGTATGTTTATTTGTGGCTTGTTTGACTTGTTAGAAATTCCGGAGAGAAACGAAGGCTGTTGCAACTGCTACACCTGCTCCCCCTGTTGCCAAGGCAAGTGGCACACTCATAAATCTCCTAAGTATTTTCTATATGCATGAGTAGCTTATTTTCTTAAGCAGGTGTAGGACTTAGTAATATTGCTATGCAAGACATGTTTAGAATTTCCCTATTCCTATGTGTCTAGGTACCTATGAAATAACTTAGTAGAAATATTGATGCTATGCAATTGATGAAAAGTTTTACAAAATGTTAAGTGGCTACTCAGGACCATGTCTATGAGGGTTTTCACCTAAGATAGTTCTACTATACTTAGGATCATAGTATGTGGGGGTTTTCACCTGAGAGTACACATCCACTAAGTTAATGAATCATCTGGGTGGAATGGTTGTTTGGTTTATGTTGAGTGGCTACTCAGGACCATGTCCATGAGGGTTTTCACCTAAGATAGTTTCTACTATACTTAGGATCATGAACGTGGGGGTTTTCACCTGAGAGCACACTTGTGGATGGCCACCCAGGAACAAAGGGATGTGAGGAATAAAGTGATGTGAAGAAAGTGAACAACTCAAGGAGAAGATTTCCAAGTGAAGATTGCAGCTGATCAGGGACACCATCGGAGGAATCCCAACATTCTAATTTCTTAATAAAATTTTGATAAGTGAACAACAGTGAACTACTCAGGACCATGTTCATGGGGGTTTTCACCTAAGATGGTTTCTACTATACTTAGGACCATTGAATGTGGGGGTTTTCACCTGAGGGTGCACCTAAGCACGGGATATCTTTTGGTTCACTTGGGCTTACCAGTGTTGCCAATTATGATGTTAATTTTGTTTTACAAAGAGTTAGGCAAAACTGGCTTTATGCAAAATAGCCTTGAACTCCACCAGCCAAATATGCATATAGGCTATAGAGTTATTCCATTAAGTGTCCACCATAGTGTCACTTGCCAGATCCATTTTTAATGGAATCTGACCCACTCTGTTGCAAATTATTATTGGTTGCAGAAATTTCTGACGAAGAGTAAGGACTACGTTTTGGGTTTCGAGTCTGCACCAACATGGTTTTCGCCTGTGGCACATCATGAAGATGGAGGCTCATTGAAGATTTATTTCCGCTGCTTTATTGTTTTGAGCTAGCTTTAAGCTATGCAAAGATGTATCGAACTATTTATTTTTACTAAGTCTGGATTATTCTTGTAATTGATACAATGTTGTGATATTCATCGTAAACTGTGTGTGCAAATGAAATCGATCCAGGGGTTTGCACCATACACAGGTACCTTGCCGTATTTTAAGTGCAGGTACATTACATGCTTGATGCTCACGGGTGTGATGAGTTGGAAAACCCCAAGAGGAAGGTGTGATGAGCGTAGTACCAAGTTTCCCTCAGTTATGAAACCAAGGTTATCGAACCAGTAGGAGATGAAGAACACAACGAAGGTCTCCCCGGCGCCAGAAAAGTGCTTGCGCGTGGAGGTGGAATCTGCACAACACAATCAAGAAACTTTGCTCCAACTCAACAGTGAGGTTGTCAATCTCACCGGCTTGCTGTAACACGGATTAAACGTATGGTGTGGAAGATGATGTTTGGAGACAATGAAAGTAACAGTTTGCAGTTGGTTGTATTATCAGTTTAAAGAAAAGGACCGGGATCCACAGTTCACTAGTGGTGTCTCTCCAATAATAATAATAGCATACATGTGGGTAAACAAATTACAGCTGGGCAATTGACAGAATAAAGAGCTGCATAATGATGCATATACTAATGTCATGATGTCTAGTGTGAGATTCATTTGGGCATTACAACAATATACATAGACCGTTCCAACCGCATCTATGACTAATAATCCACCTTCCGGTTAGCGTCCGCACCCCTTTCAGTATTAAGTTGCAAGCAACAGATTATTGCATTAGGCAAAGTGTGTAATGTAAGTAATAGCATTATCCTTAGACAAAGCACTACTGTTTTATCCCTAGTAGCAACAGTACATCTACAATCTTAGAGCTTGCTGTCACTACCCCAGATTAAATAGAGACATGAACCCACTATCGAGCATAAATACCCCCTCTTGGAGTCACAAGCATCTACTTGCCCAGAGCATCTACTAGCAACGGAGAGCATGCAAGATCATAAACAACACACAACATGATATATTATGAAGCAAATGACATAGTATTCAATATCCATCAGATCCCATCAAACATAACATGTAGCATTACATAAAGATGATCTTGATCATGATAGGCAGCTCACAAGATCTAAACATGATGGCACAATAGGAGAAGACAACCATCTAGCTACTGCTATGGACCTGTAGTCCAAGGATGAACTACTCACGCATCAGTCCGGAGGCGGGCATGGTGATGGAGAGCCCTCCGGTGATGATTCCCCTCTCCGACAGGGTGCCGGGAGCAGGTTCTGAACCCTCCCGAACTAGGGTTGACGACGGCGGCGGCTCCGTGAGGATTTTTGGAAAAGTGTTCAGGCCTTACGTCTTAGGTTTTCGGGGGGTATAAGTAGGCGAAAGGGCGAAGGCGGTGGAGCCCCGAGGGCCCACCCTCAGGTGCTGGCGCGGCCAGGAAGGGAGCCGCGCCACCACTTGATGGCGGCGCCTCGGTGCCCGTCTTCGTTTCTTCTTCGGACTTCTGGAACGTGTCGGGAAAAATAAGGTCTTCGGTATAAAAATTGTCCAATTCCGAGAATATTTCCTTAAGTGGATTTCTGAAACCAAAAACAGCAGAAAACAGGGAACTGGCACTGTGGCACCTTGTTAATAGGTTAGTCCCAGAAAATGCATAAAACTATATAAAATGCATATAAAACATGTAGGCAATTGGTATAATATAAGCATGGAACATAAGAAATTATAGATACGTTGGAGACGTATCAGTGGACCACGTTGAAAAACTCAGGCGTTGACATATCAGAGGACAACGCCGTTTTTGCTTTCATCCAAGGAGTCAAGCGCAACGATCTTCAGGAGCCTCTGGGCCGCGAAAACCCCAGGAGAATAGCCCACCTTATGGAAATAGCTAACAAATGGGCAGATGGAGAAGATTCAGTAAGAGCCGACAGATTACCATCACCCGAAGCGGATCGCCATCAAGGCAATTGGGGGCGCCGCGGCCGGAACGACAGGCGAAACAGGCAGCGACCTTACGGCGAGTTGGATGGAGTCGAACAGGTCGCGGCCGGTTTTCAGGACAGTCGCAGTCGAAGTACTACCCATCAGGGGGACAATCAGTGCGACGATCACGGCGACAGAAACCGCAACGACAGGAACCGCGACGATGGGAATCGAAGGCGCGAGTGCAAGCCTAGGGGAGCTCGAAGGGAGGAGTGACCATATCGCACCCCAGCTGAGCAACTCACCGACCCATGCAAAATGCACTTGTTCAGGGGTGATGACGGCAAGTTAACAGCAACGCACCTTCTCAAAGATTGTCGAGACTTCATAGCACTTCAATCCGAGTTGCGCAGGAACGCAGTCCTACCACTTGGGCTTCCAGCACCCCGAAGGTCCACCCCCACCACCAGCAGGGCACATCGCGGGGGTAATCCATGCAAACCAGCGGCAGGAGAGTTCAGCCGCAGCACAAGATCAGTACCCAGAAACTAGAGGGACCATGTATATGATACAAAAAGGACGCCCGTCGAACCGATGCCAAAAGTTAATCAGTCGACAAGTTCATTTAGCTACAGCCTCCCCACCCGCCGCTCCAGAGTACCTTCAGGGTTCAGAAACACCCATCGGGTTCACTCGCGAAGATCACCCTCCACGAGTGCCGCGACCGGGTCACGCTCCCCTAGTCTTGCATGCATTGATCGGAGGGTTCAGGATGAGCAAAGTTTTCTTGGATGGTGGCAGTGGCATCAACATTATCTTCGCAGACACGCTACGCAACATGAACTTGTCTCTGACCAACCTGAAACCTTCAGACAACACCTTCCACGGCATAGTGCCGGGAAAGGCAGTATATCCGTTGGGTTCCTTATGGCTCGATGTCGTCCTTGGCAAAGCAGATCACTTCAAGAAAGAAAGCATCGAGTTCGAAGTAGTCGACTGGAAATCCCAGTACCATGTCATCCTCGGGCGACCAGCGTTCGCACGATTCATGGCAGTTCCACATTATGCGTACCTCATGCTCAAGCTTCCCGGACCCAAAGGAGTCATAACAGTCCGAGGCGATTTCCGGAAATCAGACAATTGTGACAGGGAGTTCAGCAAGATATCCGAGTCCTTTGACGCGCAGGAGCAGCTTGCAGAGATCGCCCTGGACAATGATCGCACCCTTTTTCCCGAAGGAAAAAAGCCGACACTCGATAGCTCTTTCGGCGCCAAGAGCGACACAAGGGCACACCAGGTGCACCCAACGGATGCTGAAAAGACAGTCCTCATATCATCAAGTCTCAATGAAGCATAGGAAGGTGCGCTCGTCGAGTTCCTCCGTGAGCACTGGGAAATTTTCGCTTGGCACCCCACCGATATGCCAGGTGTACCCAAGGAACTCGCCAAGCACGCCTTACAGATTTTTCCAGGCACCAAGCCAGTTAAGCAAACAATGAGACGGCTATCCGAACCAAAGCGATTGGCAGTCGGAAGAGAAATAGACAAGTTTTTAGATGACAAGTTCATCCGAGAACTCAAGAAATCCGACTGGGTAGCAAACCCAGTACTCGTCCCGAAGAAAGGAGTAAAGAATGGGCGCATGTGCATCGACTTTACGTCACTCAACAAATGTTGCCCCAAGGATCACTTCCCCTTACCACGGATAGATCAGATTGTGGACTCGACTACAGGCTACGAACGCCTCTCGTTCCTCGACGCTTATTCCGGGTACCAGCAAATGCAGATGAAAAAGGAAGACGAAGAAAAAACTGCATTCATCAGCCCTCATCGTGTGTATTGTTACACGAAGATGACCTTCGGGTTAAAAAATGCAGGCGCCACCTATCAGCGTGTGATTCAGAATTACTTGAAGGATCAAATCGGCCGAAACATACAAGTATACATCGATGATATAGTCGTCAAGACTCGCCAAACCAACACCTTGATCGACGATTTGTGAGAAACCTTCGCGGCCCTCAACAAGTACAGAATCAAACTCAACCCTACCAAGTGCGTGTTTGGGGTGCCATCAGGGCAAATACTAGGTTACCTCGTGTCCGCCAGGGGCATCGAGGCCAACCTAGAGAAAATCCAGGCAATTTTGCAGATGCTCGAGCCGACGAAACTACGCGAAGTCCAAGGACTCGCAGGGAGAGTGGCAGCTCTTAGCAGGTTCATCAGTCGGATAGGCGAGAAGGCATTACCATTTTATCATCTAATGAAGAAAACGGACAAGTTCGAGTGGACAGCCGAAGCTCGAGCTGCTTTCAGCGATCTGAAACGAAGGCTCACAAATCCTCCTGTCCTTGTGCCACCTCGCGAACAAGAGACCTTATACCTGTACATAGCCGCCACCAACAGGGTGGTCAGCGCAGTTCTCGTGGTCGAAAGGCCAGAGGAAGGGAAAACTCAGCCGGTGCAGCGACCTGTGTATTACCTTAGCGAAGTACTCTGCCCATCCAAGGATCGGTACCCTCACTATCAAAAGCTCGCTTACGGGGTGTTCATGGCAAGTCGCAAGGTCGTGCATTATTTCACAGAGCATCCAATAGTGGTGGTGAGCAGCGCCCCATTAGCTGACATCCCCAACAATTCCATGGCAACTGGACGAGTCGCCAAGTGGAGCATCAAACTCGGACCTAGAGATATCACCTACAGGCACCCAAAGGCCATCAAGGCTCAGGTCCTCCCAGATTTCACGACCGAATGGATTGAGGCTCAGCTACCTCATTTCCCCGATTTATCCGACTCTTGGACCATGTATTTTGACGGGTCCAAGCGATACGATGGTGCAGGAGCAATGGTCATCCTGACATCACCCAAAGGTGACAAGCTACGTTACGTGCTACAATGGACTTCAAGAGAGCCTCGAACAACGAGGTAGAATACGAGGCGCTGTTGCACGGCATGCGCATGGCAAAAGCCTGCGGGGCAACTCGGTTAATGATTTACGGCGACTCAAACCTCGTGGTGCAGCAAACGATGAATGAGTGTGACGCTAACGCGGATAACATGCAGGCTTACCGCGACATGTACAACATCATGGAGCGCAGTTTTGATGGCTGCGAATTGCGCCATGTCGGTCGGGAAAGCAACGAGGAAGCAGACAGGCTAGCCAATATCGGGTCCAAGAAAGAACCTATTCCTCCCGGTGTTTTCCTTGAGCGAATCAAGGAAAGATCAGTCAAAGTAAAGACACCAGCCGCAGCCGCAGGAGAGGTCGACTCCCCAGCTGACAAAGACAACGCAACCCCGGTTGAGCAGCAGCCCGGTGATGCTCACGGGTGTGAGGAGTTGGAAAACCCCAAGAGGAAGGTGTGATGAGCGTAGTAGCATGTTTCCCTCAGTTATGAAACCAAGGTTATCGAACCAGTAGGAGATGAAGAACACAACGAAGGTCTTCCCGGCGCCAGAAAAGTGGCGTTGAAGGGAGGTGGAATCTGCACAACACAATCAGGAAACTTTGCTCCAACTCAACAGTGAGGTTGTCAATCTCACCGTCTTGCTGTAACAAAGGATTAAACGTATGGTGTGGAAAATGATGTTTGCAGAGAATGAAAGAAACAGTTTGCAGTTGGTTGTATTATCAGTTTAAAGAAAAGGACATGGGTCCACAGTTCACTAGTGGTGACTCTCCATAAATAATAATAATAGCATAGATGCGGGTAAACAAATTACAGCTGGGCAATTGACAGAATAAAGAGCTGCATAATGATGCATATACTAAAGTCATGATGTCTAGTGTGAGATTCATTTGGGCATTACAACAATATACATAGACCGTTCCAACCGCATCTATGACTAATAATCCACCTTCCGGTTAGCGTCCGCACCCCTTTCAGTATTAAGTTGCAAGCAACAGATTATTGCATTAGGCAAAGTGTGTAATGTAAGTAATACAATTATCCTTAGACAAAGCACTACTGTTTTATCCCTAGTAGCAACAGTACATCTACAATCTTAGAGCTTGCTGTCACTACCCCAGATTAAATAGAGACATGAACCCACTATCGAGCATAAATACCCCCTCTTGGAGTCACAAGCATCTACTTGCCCAGAGCATCTACTTGCAACGGAGAGCATGCAAGATCATAAACAACACACAACATGATATATTATGAAGCAAATGACATAGTATTCAATATCCATCGGATCCCAGCAAACACAACATGTAGCATTACATAAAGATGATCTTGATCATGATAGGCAGCTCACAAGATCTAAACATGATGGCACAATAGGAGAAGACAACCATCTAGCTACTGCTATGGACCCATAGTCCAAGGATGAACTACTCACGCATCAGTCCGGAGGCGGGCATGGTGATGTAGAGCCCTCCGGTGATGATTCCCCTCTCCGGCAGGGTGCCGGGAAGAGCTCCTGAACCCTCCCGAACTAGGGTTGACGACGGCGGCGGCTCCGTAAGGTTCTGTGGAAAAGTGTTCGGGTCTTAGGTCTTGTATTGTCGGGGGGTATTTGTAGGCGAAAGGGCGAAGGCGGCGGAGGCCCGAGGGCCCGTCACGCGGTGTTGGTGCGGCAGGGGGGAGCCGCGCCCCCACCTTGTGACGGCGCCTCGGTGCCCTCCTTCGTCTCCTCTTCGGACTTCTGGAACGTGTCGGAAAAAATAGGGACTTTGGTATAAAAATTGTCCAATTCCGAGAATATTTCCTTAAGTAGTTTTCTGAAATCAAAAACAGCAGAAAACAGGGAACTGGCACTGTGGCATCTTGTTAATAGGTTAGTCCCAGAAAATGCATAAAACAACACAAAGTGTATATAAAACATGTAGTAATTGGTATAATATAAGCATGGAACATAAGAAATTATAGATACTTTTGAGACGTATCACCCGGCAGCGCACTAGCCGCAATTCTTCCAGTCGAAGTTTTTCTCATCGAACCTTCCTGGACGAAGCGTTTCCTGGCCTACCTACTATGCCAGGAACTACCTTCAGATCCAATCGAAGCAAAGCGAGTCGCTAGGCGTTCCAAGGCCTTCACGGTAATCAACAAGGAGCTATACAAAAGAAGTATCTCGGGAATATTGCAGTGGTGCATTGCACCCGAAGACGGAAGAGCAATCCTCATAGATATCCATGCAGGGACGTGTGGGCACCACGCAAGCAGCAGAGCACTTGTAGCCAAGGCCCTGCGTGCTGGTTTCTATTAGCCCACGGCTATGCAAGATGCGGAAGACGTAGTCAAAAAGTGCCTCGTCTGCCAGAAGTATGCGACTAAACCGCACGCCCCAGCATCCGAGCTCAAGACAATTCCGTTAGCCTGGCCCTTCGCTCAGTGGGGACTCGACATGGTTGAACCTTTGAAGAAATCATCACGAGGTGGACACACTTTCCTCTTAGTTGCAGTTGACAAGTTCACCAAGTGGATCGAGACAGTGCCTGTCACAAACGCAACTTCGACTTCGGCAATCAACTTCATCAAGTCTATCATCTTTCGGTTTGGTGTGCCAAACATTATCATCACCGACAACGGCACCAACTTCACGGCCGATGAGTTTCGCGACTTCTGCAAAGATCAAGGCATCAAGATCAACTACGCCTCTGTGGCGCACCCTCAGTCCAACGGACAGGTCGAGAAAGCCAATGGGTTGGTATGCCGCGGCTTAAAGAAGCGACTTTTGGTGCCACTCAAGCGCGCAGCAGGCGCCTAGGCCGAGGAATTACCCGCAGTATTATGGAGCTTGCGCACAACTCCAAAAAGGTCCACGCAGTACACGCCTTTCTTCCTGGTGCATGGGGCGGAGGCAGTCATGCCGTCTGATCTGAAGTTCGACGCGCCTCGAGTGGTCGCCTACGACGAGCAAGACTCCGATGCAGCACTCGAGGACGACATTGACACCTTGGACGAAGAACACGACATTGCCCTTGCCAGAACAGCAGTATACCAGCAGAGCCTGCGGAACTACCACAGTCGACGCTTGCGCCCACGCACCTTTGCGGTAGGCGACCTGGTACTACGCCTAAAGCAAAAGAAGGTCCATAAGCTCGCATCACCTTGGGAGGGACCTTTCATCATAACAGAAGTCATCGGCAACGGAGCCTATCGACTGAAGCACGCCGAGACAGGAGCGCTATCTCACAACCCGTGGAACGCAGCCCACCTGCGCCGATTTTATGACTAGTAGATTATCGTCTCGGCTCGTAAATCTTAGATTTCAGTAAAGGTTGCATCCAGCCATACTTGTATCAGACAATCTTATATTGACCAGCAATAAAATACAATGTTCCTCTATATTTATCTAACATGGCTTTTACAAAACAGAACTTCCAGTCTAACCCGACGCTCGGGGGCTGTCGAGAAATATTTATGCAACTCAAATCCTTCACCTCGGTGCACCTCAACGCTCGGGGGCTGTTGAAATTAGTTTATACAAGCAGCAATCCTCGCGCGGACAGTGCCCGGGGGCTTCAAGATGTTCAATCATTACAGGGTAGATACAGGCAGCTCAAGGCGAGCAACGCTCGGGTGCCGTAACTACTTCCAGACATACACGACGCTCGAGGGCTGCTCCTGTACGGGTAGCAGCTAAAGTTCCACAGTTTTTTCCTACAAGGGTTCCGGTTTCACCTCGGCTATCAGTCGACGGCGGTCTAGCTCCACGTCTGTCTTATGCTCCATTAGACCTATTATGCAGTTGGCAGGACCATCTACAGCTCGGTAATGATCTATCATCGAGACAACGCCCACACCCTCGGGGGGACCAGCCCCAAACTTTGCCAAGTCAATGTCTGGGTGGTGCAATCGCAGCACAGCAAACGCCGTAGTCGCACCCGCAACAAGTTGTCGACGAACGAAATCGCGGATGGCTTCCCCTTGGTGAAATCGGTTCAGCAGGCCAGTCAATCCGTGCGGTTGTTCATTAAGTGGAAAAAGAGCCTGGTGCACTAGGGACAGCGCCGTGGCACACGACTTCGCAAATTCTCCAACTTGGGCAACTCGGTCACGCAGGGTAAGCAGCGCCATCGTCTTGCTCCGCATTGACCAAATGGAGGAGGCGTCCCGTCCATGCTCGGCCATTACTTCCACAAAGCAAGATTGGACTCGACTTTGTTCGGCTGTTGCATCAGTCTGGACACCTACAGCACTAGAAGCAAGTTAGATCAAGCCGGAAGTGCACAGTGCCTCCGAGACTAGGCACAAAAAAGGCTCGGGGGCTCGGCAGGCAACTCACATAGCAGGCTCGCGTTCGCATCTTCTATCTCCTTCATCAGCACCATCTCCCTTTCAATTGGACGGGGTTGTTTCGACTGAAGAATGGCCAAGGTTTCCCGAGTCACTTTCAGGTCTTGTTCAGCATTCTCACATCGAACTTTCAGCATATTGTACAAGTATTGATCCCGAGGATCAAACGGCGGAATAGTGCTCGGAGTCATGGTACCAGCAGACTGCACAAATAATAGAAGGGTTACAAGAAATCAACATCTAACATCTTAAAGATTTCCACGAGAAGGAAAAGTTTGTGCAATAGACAAAATGACACGGGGGCTGGGCGTTTGCGCGCCCCCAAAGGTCAAGGTTCAGTACAGTAGAGTTGTTTACACGATAAGTGCGCATCAGGCGCAGAGTACCAACGAAAGAGATTCAGTCAGGCATTATGCTAACTATAAGCTAGAAACTACTTCGTGCTCGGAGCACTGGACGTAGTTGCGGATCCTTTGTTCTTGCGCTTGGAAACACGCTGCTCGAAAGTCGCAAGAAGGGTATTCGCTAGACTACGTGCTTCCTCCTCGTGCTGGCTAAGAGAAATCTTCTTGCCAGCCGAGTCGAGTGGAAACGCAGACACAATGCTACCCAGATCAGCCTCCACCCGGTGGCCCAGCACCATCTTGAAAGTAGTGGCGGATCCACGTACCGTCTGCTCGCGGAGGAACTTGGGGAAGGAGTCGCCTTCAGGGCGGAATGTCTGGGCTAGTGTAGCCAGATCCTTTGGCACCTCTTGGTTGGGTAGCACAAGTCGATGAAGTGCGGACAGCGCAGCCGCCGAGGATGCGAGCACGCCAGCAAGTTTGCTCGCAAATCCTTCCGCGGAGTCAATCGCAACTTCCAACGAAATGTCAGATGGAGGTGCATACTGTTCCGGAGATAACCCAAGAGCTCCTGCAGTAAGGTAAATCGAGTCAGTCAGTAGCAAACGAATACGGGATGGATCAGTCGAAAGTATACGCAGGGGCATACAGAGCGATAATACTTACTAGCCAGAGCATTTCCCAATGCGAGCAGGCGAGTTGCCAGAGCGCAATCCCTTTCAACATGACGACCCTTCAGTCGCTCCTCTGCCTCCCGCGCCCCGTCAGCCCGAGCAGTTTCGACTTGAGCCGGCAACTCTTTGGTTACTCGACTAAGTTCGTCTTTCAGGTCCTTCGCCAGACAGCGAGCATGATCTCTTTCTTGTTCAGTCGAGGCCAGAGCATCTGCAAGTTGGAGCCATTAGGCCTAGCAATTCAACAAAAACATCACAAGACACATCTATGTCAGTCGTTAAATTAGCTTCGGATTTTTTCAATTGTTTTCGGAGCTTGTGATTCTCGGACTCCAACCGAACATACTCGGTGCCAATCTCCAGCAGTCGACGAACGGTAGGCTGAAAAGACAATCATACAATATTCAACAAGGCAGAATTTCTGAGCCTGTGCCCAACTACGAGTAGTTGCCCACAGGCTCGGGGGCTACTCCCATCAGGAGCGCTTGCACGCACCCGATGAGGATGGAAGTACATAAAAGAAAAAAATAGCAGTTGCAGTTCTATTAATCAGAATTATTCTTAGAAAGGGGTAACTCACGTGATCAGCACTTGGCGTCGAAGTCTCAGCAATTGTCTTGGCAACCGGTGGGGTGTTAGTGGCCAACGTCGCGGGGGCAGTTTTTATAGGAGGTTCCGCGGTTTTCTATTCCTCATTTTCTCGCAGAGTGGATGTTTGCTCGCGAGACGACTGAGTAGGAGTATCCAGATCTGACTCCTCATTATCCTCTTCGCTAGTCGTGCTGGGATGGCATATCCAAGTCAGAAGAATATCAAATATATTTCAGACAAAGAAACATTGGGTAACTTCGTATTACTTACCCGGCCAGCCAGGGCATCATATCTTCCAGCCTTTGCTCACTCGGGACAGATGGTGGCATGAAGGCCAGAGGAGCAACATCCAGTACACCCGATGATAACACTGCGGCCGAAGTTAGGTCGACGTCCTTCTGTGCGACATCGACTGCGGCTCGTTTGTGTCTATCCTGCGAGTCGCCAGAGCTTTCAGTCGGAGATCGCCCCCTTTTTTGGCTCGTGATCTTTTCGGCCGCTTCACCTTCAGAGTGTGCGGTGGCTACTGAGGGGTCTGATGCCGGTTCGCGAATACTCTCTACTACAGTCTCCTCCTCAAGTATAGTCGGCTCAGATGCCGGTGGGGCATGACCCTACGGTAAAAAAGGTCATAAAGAATTTCAGCATGATAAATACAGTGGAAATAGCAAAAGCAGATGATATGGTTGAATGGAATTCTACCTTAGGAATTGGGTTCTTAGCATCAAAGGCAGCAACGGGTGAGACCAGCTCCCCGAGTTTGGCCTTAAGGCCAGTTAGCTGCTTCACCACTAGGGTAAGCTCATTATTCGAGTAGTCTTCAGACGACACTCGGGTGCAGTCGTCTGAGCCAGTGTACTCAAACAAAGGGTGAGAGCGGTCCTGCAGAGGTTGCACTCGGCGGCGCAGAAAAGCGGTAACGAGGTGTACGCCGGTCATTATTTTACCCTCTGTGGTCTGCAACTCTATCACCTTCTTCAACAGCACCCTAGCCTCTTTTTCTTCAGTCGGCGTCAGGGAGTTGCTCCAGGAGCGCTTCTTCTGTAGTTCCACATCTCCGATGAAGGGGGATAGACCCGTGGATCTCCCGGCACTTACTTCATCCTTGATGTAAAACCAGCGATCGCGACAGTTCTGCACCGACTCCGACATCGGGATCTTGAAATAACCCGACTTCGGTCGAGCCTGGATTCCAAGGCCGCCAGGGCCGCTGCCGGAGCCCTGTCCCTTAACATTGAAGCAGAGTCGGAATAACCCCCAGTGTGGGGCTATCCCGAGGAAGCACTCGCATAGAGTGATAAAGCAAGCAATGTGCAGTACGGCATTCGGTGGCAGGTCGTGAAGTTGCGCGCCGTACACACACAGTAGGCCACGGAGAAAAGGATGAATCGGGAAGGAGAGTCCCCGATTCATGTGGTCCAGAAAACATACCCGCTCGTCGCCCGCCGGAGTTGGCTGGCTCTCCTCGCCGGGGATGCGCACGAAGTTGGCCGCAACAGGCAGCACCGCCCGGAGGGACTCGATGTGCGCCTCCTTCACCACTGAGCGGCGCCAACAGCCCTTCTCCGTGTTCTTCGGAGCGGTGATGTCCTTGTTCTTGGCAGCCTCCTTAGTCTTCGAAGTTGGTGGCTTCCCCATCGTAGCAGAGTAGCGAGCAGCGGCGGAGCAAGAGGAAAGGACGATGGCGCTAGGAGGAAGAAGGAGAGCAGAGGGCGGCGGCGCGAATGTGGCTGGTAAAAAGGAAAAGATAAGCATCCCCAAGTTTTTATCAGCAACTGAAGAAATCTAGGGCGTCCATTTTGCGTCGTGGCCACGTGGCGCGAATCAAAGCGACACCGTGAAGGGCAAGCGGCGCAGCAGTAACCCCACGATGCGCGAGAAACAAGGAGGCCATCATCACGCCCCTTTTCTCACGCGCTTCGTGCGGTCAAATCAAACCGGCAGCGGTCGTCTCTGTCAGAAGGGGCCCACTACAGGTCACGTCTTGTCCGCGGCAGAGATATAGCATCGCCCGGCAACGTCATCAGTGATGACAATCAAAGCAAGATAGAAGCAGAGACAGTGGCGAGTGCAGCTCGCAGTTGAAGGAACGTCATCAGTGACGACAATCAAAGCAAGATAGAAGACGAAACAGTGCGAGTGCAGCTCACAGCTGAAGGAAATGCGGCTACAAGTACACTATCAGCGTAAAAAGCAGTTGATGAATTTCCTGGGCAACTAAAGTTAATCCAGAAAAAATTACTCCCATCGGGAGCATAAGCGATTTAATGACAATTCTCTGATCTTTATTTCAGATTAAGCCCAATTACAAGCAATTGCACTCAATCTCGGGGGCTACTCCCATCGGGAGCGCTGTCGCGCACCCGATGAATTAAGACGACAATCAGCGTTAGAGGGTGGACACAAAGAACTCGACGGATCGGGATCACCTGGTTAGCCATTGAGTAAGCTATCAAAATTAAGCAGTCGATGTCCGGTCGAGTAACTCCCGGAGTGTATTCAGGCTTGTCAATAATAATTCCCGGGATGTTCTAGCCTAGACTGGTCCTTGGATGCTGTACAAACAAGTGCAACGGTAAGACCTGAATAAGGCCGGGTGGCCCATACAAGCTATGCGGACCTGTTAATTTCCGTTCCAACAGGTACAATGCAAAATCCCGGCGGACGCGCCAAGGGTACCCTAAATATGACCGGGTTACGACCAGTGAGTCCCAACAGGCTTGAGTCGAACTTGAACGGTCTCGCCGGACTCGAGATAAGGGACTCGAGTCTGAGTAGGCTAGAAAGGTATCTCGCCCGAGTCGCGAGTTAACTTGACCCCGATCCGTCGGTTGAATCAGGCCTGCTACGCCATCCATCCCCCATAAGGCGAAAGCGAGTAATATATGTGTATATTGAATAGTGCGAGATGCATTTTTTCCTTGCCTTTACATCTTTATCTCATCGCCAAGAGGTATTGGACGGAATATTGGGTACTGAGTCCCTACCCGATCCTTCGGAGTCGAATAGGCACTCGGGGGCTACTGATGTGGTTATACCCAACGGGTTTACCCACGTTGCTACAATGAGGCCTATTCTACAAGAGGGTCAATGCGGCCCGATAAAGAAGGAGTACGGCACAAGAAAGAAGATTAACGTGCCGACTTAAGGCTTACCTTATCTGTAAACCGACTTGAATTCAAACTCCCGAGACCTGGCCTCCTATATATAGGCCAGGAGGGGGTCGGTAGACGTTACGCAATCTAAGAGCTAAGAACCCTAGCGAGCCTTCGACTCACCGGGACGCCATTGTAGCCATCTTGTAACTCGAAGATCTATAAACAGACAAGTAATTCCATGCTTGTCAGCCGTCCGAATTCACCAACGACCATATACACTTCCACCCGATACAACCCTAGGTACTTCACCATGGGATTTGCCGAGGTCACCCCTCGTCAAGGAGCGACCAGGACTGATTCCAATGGGTAGCTTTGAGTACAACCTGCATAAAATGAGGATTTTGAACTTTGTTAAAGACAATATCATTTCGGCAATTCCATATTGTCGATCTAAAGAAAGTCTGATACGCTTATGTGAATCCTAGCCTTATTCCCTTTTTCAATCCCATCAAGCAAAGTTCCAAACATATTCGAAATGCTAGTTGGTGTTGTGATATTAAACGTAAAATGTATTAGCCTCTAAATATCCCTAACAAAATGACAAGATATAAATAAGTGCTCTACAGACTCTTTCGTATCTCAAAAGGCACATTTTTCCAACGTCTGTTATCAAGATTGTCTTTTGTGAGTAAAACCTTTTTGTGAAGAAACCACAAGAAGATCTTTATCTTCAACGGCATATTAAGTTTCCACAAATATTTATGCAAGAATCTTGTATGACCATTCATATACTCATCATACATAGACTTACAGAAAAAATGATGCTAACTTCCAGTGAAATACATCGGGCCTATCTGATAATGTTACCTGTATCAAGCGGGTGACTAGATGCACCCAAGCATCCTGTTTCTCATGTATGCTAGCCCTACGAAATTGTAAACTAATTGGATTTGTGGCCAAAACTTGTGCAACAAGGGCACTTTTGTTGCGAGCAATATTAAAAAGGGTCAGGTATTGGGAAGACAATGGAGTGGCGTGCAACCAAGTGTCTTCCCAAAATCTTGCCCGCCCTCCATCCCCGACCACAAAAGAACCATGAGAGAAAAAAAAATCCGAATTAACCCCCTTGATCCCCAGACAACGAATCTGTAGATTTTACCTGAACTTGGGCAAGTGTTTTACTATTTAAATACTTGTTACTTAACAGCTCCTGCCACACCACTTCTCAGACAACATCTTAAATAACCATTTTGACAGTAAAGTTCTATTTTTAAGCATTATAACCCCGATTCCCAAGCCACCTTGATCCTTGGGCGACAAAAAATGTTCCACTTAGTAGGTCCATATTTCTTTTTTGTTTGATCCTTTGCCAAAAAAATCCCCATCTGTAGAAATCCAATCTTTTCCGAACTCCCACCGGTATCTCAAAAAAATACAACAGGAACATGGGAAGACTTGTTAATACCGAATTAACCCGAACTAGACGATCCCCATATGAGAGCATCTTGCCTAACCATGTATTTAAGTCTTTTGATAGCTATTCTATGTAGCATTCCAATTCCAATAAGAATATGCACCAGTTATTACATCTCAAATACATGAAGTTTTGATATTTTATAGTGATCTTCAAATACTCCGAAGGTGAATGCTAGAAGAATATACTCCAAAGGTTAATTACAGTTGATCGTCGCCATAAGTAGAATCAAGCCAAACTATAGCTAATGATCTCACACTACATGCGTACATATTTAATTAATTAATTCTACATGAGTGAACCGATCACTTGACGACTGCGTATATCGAGATCATTATCACGACTGAAATACATTTGGCAGCTACCAACATGAGCACTGCGACGACGTAGCCACGCATGTAGAACTTGTCCAGGTCGTGATAGATCTCGGTGATCTCAGTGCGGGCCTTCGTTGCTGCGTCCAACCCATCGTGCACTTCGTCGGTGTAGCGCCTCGCGTCGTAGGTCAAACCAAAACATGCCCCGTGCCCGTCGCGAAAGCTACAGCAAAAATCTACAAGAAAAATCATGTGTGACATTGCTTAAGCATTGCACCACATATTGTGAAATTTTCTGTGATTTGAACACCTTTTTACTTTCCTAATTTGGCTATATCTTTTGAGAATGTAGTAGTGTTGAATGGTTCTGCTTTCATGTTTCAGATGTTTAAAAACGAATGCATATTTGTAGAGAATGTGCAGTATGTATATATCTAGAGAGAGAGAGACGCAATAGAGAGAGAGAGAGTACAACTTCCGCCCCACGGTGACGAAGGTGGATTCTTCATAGATTGTAAAATGTTTTTTTTAATGCTGCTCGCGTGCATATTCAGTAATGAAATACTCAGTTCTTTTGGAATTTCAGTCTTGGTCTATGTATGGTGTAGAATATCAGGATCTTGTGTCTTGCAACATGAAACTAGCAGGGTGGTTGTAATGGTAGATGTGATGGACTAAATGTTGACGAACTGATGTAGTCCCCGGAGTGGTATTTTCAAAGCAGAAGCACGAACATTTATGCCATTTGAGGCAACGAAAGGAGAAGATGCATGAGACATCCACATACTTGAGTTGTGTGGGGACCCCGGACTAGCTGTCCGAAATACCCGATTATGCTTAACACAACGATCCCGTGATCAGTCTGTCGTTGCACATAATCCGAACTGAATACCAAATTTTACATCCATTACAATACCGGAATAAGTCTTACATAACAGGTCATATAGACCAAGTCTTACACAGGTGCCTTCTAGGGCCAAATCAACATAAGCAGCGGAACTTAAACGTAGTAGACATCCAAAAGCTAACGATGACCCGACAGGCAGTCGACTTGAGAAGATCCTTAGTTGGCGTAGATGTCGCCATACTCCTCCTGGGCGTAGTACTCCTCCAAGTCTGGCTACGACATTAGCCAGAGGCAAGCTAGTGTGAGTACATTGGAATGTACTCGCAAACTACTCCAACATGAGTGCACTAGTCTCATTTTTAGTTTCACACTTTTATTTATTTAAAACTTCTCTGTATCTTTGTTGAAAAAGGTAAGGAGATTATATCTATTCCTAGTATCTCATGTGTATTAGTTTCTTCAAAACTCCTCCTTTTTTTTCCAACCATGGTCCTTCATGGTACCAAATCTCCAACAACCTCATACCAAATCCGTTGGCATAGGTGTATGGATCATTCCACCAACGTCCTTTCTTTTGAAAACACAATTCTTTTTCAAAACTTGCACATGGTCAAAGTAGGGCCTCTCAACTGTCCATATCCGAGGACTCGGCTATTCGAATAGTTTTAACCCTCTGCAGAGGTAGCACGCTTTTCCCACACCCATCCGATAACTCATCGTGTCTGCCACGTCTCGCCATACCAGGGGTATGCGAAGTTGAGTCACCGACCCTAGTCTGTCCTTTGCTCAGGCTACTATAGGATCCTGCCCCTATGATACTTTCCATCGACACTTAACCCAGCCCGTCGGAATCTAAGTGTGAGGACTCATAGGTTTTATCTGGCGGTGTATAGGGGACATCCTTCTATCCTCCTCCTTATCTACTCATAGAGTTTGAGCGAGGACCCAGGTCAGGGGTAGGTCATCAAACCTTTCCCTCATGCATAACGGAGTCATCTCCGTCGATGCAGTGTCCCATACTAATAAGAGCAAACTATATGACTAAGCCCTTTCCCATATGTGGGTAAATGTGGTCGCACAGAGTATCGGCTGATCGACGTAAGTACTAAGACACAATGTGCTTTTCTCAAAACCATCTTTCTCCACTTCTTTATTTCAACACCACATCTTGGCGTTTTGTATCCACACAAGGTTTTCAAAGGAGTTTTGAATAAAACAATGTTGGTTTTCCCATCCTATAGTTTTAGCATATATTCCTATATGGGGTGGCAAAATAACTTAGGTATACTTTTGAAAAAGGATTTTTATAAACCTTTGCTTTTGAAAAAGGACTTTGTAAATCTAGATGCATAAGTTATGTGCAAGCTCAGAGAGTAGCTTGCCTTGCTCGGCAAAGTGATCCTGGTCTTGATCTTCAGGTTCCACAAATACCTCCTCCTCGATATATCCGGCAACGTTCTCGTCTAATACAAAATTTAGCAATACAAACAATCACTAACCTACTCAACCAATTATCACAACCATACAATCTTAAATGCTCTAAATAGCCACTTCATCTATCAAACAAAACAATTTGGCTTTAATTTAATTGAATTAGTCCTTATCCATTTATTTCCTAATTGGGGCAGAAACTAGTTGAACAAGTTTAATTACCTAACTTAAGTTCTGTTGGTCACAAAAATACAAACTAAAATTCTACAGAGAGCTACTGATGTGTAGAAGATGACACAATTGGATTTGGGTCATTTGGAGTTACCAAACTCCTTACACATTGTTTTGAATCCAGAGGCTAGTTAATCAAGTTTTATCTACTAATCAAGTTTTGTTGATCTAAAAATTAAATCCTCTTAGGGGTGACTAACCATGACTAAATGTGATCCAATAAAATTGGTCTTAAATCATTTGGACTAACAGAGCATCAGAAACAAACAAGTTTTAGATTTTAAACCCTATTTGGCAATTGTAATACTATATTTTTATTATTTATCCAAATGAGGTGAAACCACTTGGGTTGGATAGACATTTTCATAAGCTTTTCAGAACATTTTGATTTGATTTATTTGGAGTTGTAGATCTCAAGTTATGGAATTTCAAAGTTTAGTCCAGTACTGTTTTCTATTTAAACCTAAAATTCGAATTTAAGCCTGAGTGGATAATGTTGAGAATCCTGACGGGTGGGGTCCACTCGTCAGTGACTCAACGGAAAACAGTGCGCGCGCTGGAAATGTTTAAAAATCTGACGGGTGGGGTCCACTCGTCAGTTTCCTTTTATTAAAACGAAACGGTATGTTACCGTTGGATCAAGATCCAACGGCCCTCGTTCGTCCACGTCAGTGGCGAACGGCGGCGACCTAAACCGAGCGGCGCGACGGCGCCGGCGACGGCGAGGGGGACGGATGGCTCACCTAGGGGCTCGGGAGACGGCGGCGAGGGTGCAGATCGACGGCGGCGACTCGGGGAAGGTCGTGGGGACGAGCGGCGCGTGCTGAGGTGGCTCCAATCGGCGACGGCGAGGAGCTCCTCCTCCGCGGCCGTGCTCCAACTCCGGCGAGTCCTCTGCGTCGCTGCTGGGCACGAACCAGAGGGGAAAAGGGACCGGGTGAGTGAGGCGGTAATGGAGAAGAGGATGCGAGCCAGAGAGGAGAGAAAGGGAGGCCAGCACGGCCTGGCCGTGGTCGTCGTCTACCTCGGACACGGCGAGCTCGAGGAGACCCACGGACGGCCGGGTTCTCACGGCGAAGGCTCCGCCCTCCAGGCGGTGCACGAGAGGGGGTGGTGTGAGGGGGAGAAGCGGTGGAGAGGTGTGGGGAAATGGGGTGCTCGGAGGGGGGGCTTTATAGCGGCCGGGCGGCGCACGGTGGACGCGGTGCAGAGGGCACCCGCGGTCGTGCGAGCTCGCCGTAGGCCGGTGGAGGGGTGCGGCTACGCTGCTGGATGCTCGGGGAACCAGACGGGCAAGGTGGGGTGGCGTGGCGCGCTCGGGCGTGCTCGGGATTTTGGCCCGGCCGTGAGAGCGCACGGGCGGCGCGCGGCGTGCACGTCGCGGCGTGGCTGTCGCGGCGTGGCTGCGGGCTGCGGGCGGCTGCGGTGCGGGCTGCTGCTGCGCGAGGAGACAGAGGGGTGAGGGAGGGAGAGAGAGGGCGCAGCGCGGCCGGCACGGCGCGGCGTCGCCGCGGCCACAGTGCCGACACGGCGACGTGCGCGCGGCCGCTGCTGTCGCCGGCGGCTCCTTGTCGATCCCGGCCATCATTTGGCTCCCTCCGGCGTGCGGCGTGATCGTGGCGAAGAGGGGAATGCAGTGGAGGCCTCAATTCGACGAATGCACAACTCATTGCTCGGATTGATCCATGGTTTGGCTCGGGTTTGGGAAGAACACACGATGCACAGATGGTGTTTGTTGGATTTCCTGAACCAAAACAGTAGGCATTTTGGCTATTTAATTATCATACCTTGCTTAATTCTTTTGGGTCCAAACTTAGGATCTAGGCTAAATACATTATTGGTAAGTGATACAAAGCCTTTTTGAAATATTTGGAAATATTTCAATAATGAATTTCTAATTTGAATTTGAGGTTTTGAATTTGAAATTTGAAAGGGAATAGTTTGTGGAAACCCAATGGTGTGGTCTTTGGAATTATTCCTCACTAACCTTGGTTTGAGAAAATAAAGTAAGTTTCTTATTTTTGGAAAAATATTGTGACATGTGTCACATAGTTTTATAGTTTTGGAATGTTGTTAAGTTTATTTTGTATTCTTCAAATTTGGTAATTGGAGTTAGGTGTTTAACAACATAGCAAGCAATGTATGATAACAATAATCAAGAATTAAACACATGCTGGTTTTGTAAGAAAAGTTTTTGTTGGCCCACATTTTTGCATTAAGAATTCATATTAATATTTGGGATGTTACAAATCCTCCCCCCCTTAAAAAATAAATCTCGTCCCGAGATTTGCTAGGTCTGGGTACTAAAGAGGTTCGGGAATTCACTTCTAAGATAGTCCTCACGTTCCCACGTGGCTTCATCTTCAGAGTGGTTAGTCCACTGGACCTTGTAGAACTTGATTGCTCGCCTACGGGTGAGACAAACATCTTCGTCGAGAATCTTGATGGGTTGCTCACGATAAGTCAGATCTTGATTTAGGTCGATGGAATGGTGGTCGATGTTTTTGAAAACATCAGGCTGGTCAGGAACTTCAAGACATTTCCGGAGCAGTGAAATGTGGAAGACATCGTGGTAATCCGCTAACTCTTGAGGCAACTCCAGTTGATAAGACACTTCACCACGACGGGAAAGGATCTTAAAGGGTCCAATATATCTTGGTGCCAATTTTCCTTTGACATGGAAACGCTGCATTCCTTTAAGAGGTGTCACCCGGAGATAGACATAATCTCCGACACTGAAGGTGACATCACGGCGCTTGGGATCAGCGTAACTTTTCTGACGGGATTGGGCAGTTTTGAGTCGCTCACGGATAAGCTGGACTTGCTCTTCAGCCTCACGGAGGGTATCTGGTCCAAACAATTTGCCTTCTCCGGTGTCGGACCAATTCAGGGGTGTACGACACTTCCTTCCGTAAAGGGCTTCAAAAGGGGCCATTTGCAGACTAGACTGGTAACTATTATTGTAGGAGAACTCTGCAAATGGAAGACAATCTTCCCACTTGGATCCATAGGATAGAACACACGCGCGAAGCATGTCCTCCAATATCTGGTTCACTCTTTCAGTTTGGCCTCCGGTCTGGGGATGATAAGCTGTGCTAAATGCTAACTTGGTTCCGAGGGCTTCGTGTAAGGCTTTCCAGAACCTTGAGGTGAATTGTGTGCCTCTATCCGATACAATCCTCTTAGGCACACCATGCAGGCTTACTATTCTGGAAATATACAGGTCTGCTAACTGATTTCCCCGATAGGTGGTGTTGACGGGAATAAAATGGGCAACCTTGGTTAGTCTATCAACGATGACCCAAATTGAGTCATGGCCTCTGTTGGATCTTGGAAGTCCAGTGATAAAATCCATTCCAATCTCATCCCACTTCCACTCGGGAATTTTCAAAGGTTGAAGCAATCCAGCGGGTCGCTGATGTTCAGCCTTGACTCGCTGACAGATATCACACTTGGCTACAAAAACACCAATCTCTCGCTTCATTCCGTGCCACCAAAATTTCTCACGAAGGTCTTGATACATTTTGGTTCCGCCAGGGTGGATCGAATAGGGGGTCTCGTGGGCTTCCTTCAGGATTAACTCTTTAAGCTCCGTGATGCTGGGGACACAGATACGATCCTGGTATCTCAGCACTCCTTCAGCATCTTCGGTAAAACCAGGTGCTTTACCGAGAGAAATCTTCTTCTTGATTCCTTCTATACTCTCATGACCTTTCTGGGCTTCCTTGATTTGGCTCATCAAGGTTGGGGTTAACTCTAAGTTGGCAAGATATCCATGGCTAACAAGCTCTAGTCCAAAATCTTTGAACTCTCTGAACAGGGCTGGTTGTTCTGCTTGGATCAGGGCATTCAGGGTGCAGGGTTTGCGACTAAGGGCATCGGCAACTACGTTAGCCTTCCCAGGGTGATAATGGATACCGATATCATAATCCTTGATTAATTCCATCCACCTTCTCTGTCGCAGGTTTAACTCCTTCTGGGTGAAGATATACTTCAAGCTCTTGTGATCCGTATAGATCTCGCAACGATGTCCCGCAAGATAGGAGCGCCATGTTTTCAGAGCAAGAACAACAGCGGCTAACTCCAGGTCATGGGTTGGGTAATTCTCTTCATGTGGTCGCAACTGCCGAGACAGATACGATACCACCTTGCCTTCTTGCATCAGAACGCAACCAAGTCCGAGGCGTGATGCATCGCAATACACGTCGAAACTCTTGGTGACGTCTGGCATAATCAGGACAGGGGTTGAGGTCAGTCTCTTCTTTAATTCTTGGAAGCTCTCTTCACACTTCTGAGTCCATTCAAACTTCTTGTCCTTCTTCAACAGTTGGGTCAGGGGTTTGGCTAAACTGGAGAATCCTTCAATGAACTTGCGGTAGTAACCCGCTAATCCGAGAAAGCTTCGGATTTCAGTCACACTAGTTGGGGCTTCCCAGTTCACAATGGCTTGGATCTTCTCTGGGTCAACAGAAATTCCTCCCGCAGACACCACATGTCCGAGAAACGCTACTTCACTGAGCCAAAACTCACACTTGCTAAACTTGGCATACAATTGGTGTTCTCGGAGGGTGGCTAAAACTAGACGCAGATGTTCAGCATGCTCTTCTTCGGTTTTGGAGTAAATAAGGATGTCATCGAGGAAAACGACCACGAACTTGTCGAGATACTCCATGAAGATCTTGTTCATGAGATTCATGAAATAGGCTGGGGCATTGGTCAGACCAAAGGACATTACGGTGTACTCAAATAAACCGTAACGGGTGGTGAAGGCAGTCTTGGGAATGTCTGTCTCTCGGATTTTTAACTGATGATACCCTGACCGAAGATCGATCTTGGAAAAGACTCGTGCTCCGTTCATTTGATCGAACAGATCCTCGATCTTTGGGAGAGGGTATTTGTTGTTAATGGTCACATCATTTAACTTGCGATAATCCACACACAAGCGTGTGGTACCGTCTCTCTTATCCACAAAAATAATGGGTGATCCCCAGGGTGAAGCACTTGGGCGAATAAGTCCTTTGCTGAGCATATCTGCTAACTGCTTCTTCAACTCAACCAGTTCTTCCGGATTCATTCGATAAGGCCTCTGGGATATAGGAGCTGTTCCGGGGATAAGTTCAATGATGAACTCAATATCCCGGTCTGGCGGCATACCAGGCAATTCTTCAGGGAAAACATCTCGGAACAGGTGAACAACACGGATCTCATCTAGGGTGGGTCTGGCTATGCTCTCATGGCATCCTGGTCGGGGTCGACTGGTTTCTGACACATACTTCACTTCTACTCCTTTGTCGGTGGTGAGGGTTACAGCTCTTCTGGCGCAGTCAATTTGACCACGGTACTTGGCTAGCCAGTTCATACCCAGTATGACATCTATTCCTTGGGTTCCTAAAATGATTAAGTCGACTAGGAACTTTTCCCCCTTGATTTCAAGGGAAACGTCCGGGCAATACGACTTGGTATCTATGGTGGATTCTGGGATTTGGATGATCATGGGTCTGGGTAAAAGGTTCCCGACTAAACCTCCCTTAGCAACAAACTCTTGGGTAACAAAGGAATGGGTAGCACCAGAATCAAACAGAACAGTTGCAGGTACCGAGTTGACAAGGAACGTACCCAGCACAACATCTGGCGCTTCCATGGCTTCCTCTGCATTGATGTGGTGCAGACGTCCCTTGGCAACAGCAGTATTCCCGCGAGGTGCGGGGTTCTTGCCGTTCCCATTACGGCCTTGGCCATTGTTCGGTGCTGGTGTATCGGGGCGCGGACCATTCTTCTTGGGATTGGGGCATTCTCTGGAGTAGTGGCCCTTAGCGCCACAGTCAAAGCAGACAACATTGGCGTTGCGGTTGAAGTTGTTGGGGTTTCCTCCGGGGCGAGTAGGGTTGTTGGGGCGGTTGAAGCTGTTTGGGTTGCTGGGGGTGTTTGGGTTTGGGTTGTTGGGACGAGTAGGGAAATTGGGGCGTGTAGGTTGTGGTGGTCGATATGCTGGTTTCGGGGTTGGTGGAAAGGTGCGAGGCTTCTGACTGCTCGAACCTTCCTTGGCCATCATCCTTCTCTTGCGACTCTCGAACATAGTTTTACGTTTGGTCTCCAATTGAATAGCCTTGTCCACCAGTGACTCCAGGTCCAGGAAGTCGTGGATCACCAGGGCACACTGCAGTTCATCATGGAGCCCATCCATGAAACGCTCCATCCTTTTCCTCTCGGTGTCAGTATCATCAGGAGCGTACCGGGATAAGTCCGTAAACTCATCCAGGTATCCGACCACGTCCTTGCTTCCCTGCCGCAGCCTGCGGAATTCGTCCTTCTTCCTCTCAATAAGTCCGCCGGGTATGTGCTTCTTGCGGAACTTCTCCTGAAACTCTGCCCAGCCGATAGCATGACCGGCTTGCTGGAGAGCCTTGGTAGCTTCCCACCAAGACCGTGCAGGTCCAGCAAGGTAGTGGGTTGCATAAAGCACCTTCTCAGGTTCTCCTACGGCAGCAATTTCTAGGTTGTTGTTGATGGTGCGAAGCCAATCATCGGCCTCTAGTGGGTGAAGTCCCTTGGAATAGGTGGGTGGGTTGGTCTTCTGAAAGTCACTCAAAGTGGATCGCTGATTTCCTTCACCATTGCCATTGCCGTTGTGGTGGTTGTTGTTGTTGTTGTTGTGTGCGGCAGCGATCTGCTGCAGGGCAGCGATATGAGCTTGACGCTCTGCCCGAGCAGCTTGGCGTTCCTCCATGATAAGCGCAAGAAGTTGGGCGGTGGTTGGTTCTGGTGGGGGTGGTGGTCCTCCATCCGGGTGGGAGCGACGAGTGTCCACCATCCTGAAGAACACCGGGTATAAGGGCAAGGCAAAAGGGTCTGATTAAGGGGGGATAAAGGTTGGTTTCACATAGTGGTGGATTACTTAAGGATTATGTGAAAGATACTTTTCATAGACTAACAAGACTAGCATACTGATATAGCACAAGCATCACATCAAAGGGTTCATCACATCAAGCTTACATCCTTGCTTTTTAGCTAAGGCACATGGTATAAGTTCTCCAAAAGAACTACTACTCCTACTAGTTTAGCGATAGGGGGGGGTCGACCTAATCCTGCGGTAGTACTCAAGTCACTCGCCTACTGAGGTGGAACCTCATGCTCGGATACGTCAGCATCGGACTGGTAGGGTGGCTCCTCGGGGTCTTCCTCCTCGTCATCCTCCTGCTCATAGTCCATCTCCTCCAGATAGTCGTCATCGTCACTGAGGAAAGCGTTGTTCTCCTTGCGGAGATCCTCGCCCTCCTCCTCCATCTCGTCAGTACGGAGCTCCAAATCCTCGATCAGCTCGTCCTGCTCTGCCACCTTCTTGCGGAGCTTCGCTATGGTCTTCCTCATCTGGGTCCTCTTCTTGAGAAGAGCGACCTTCTCCTCCTTCAGCTGTGCCTCACTCTCGCGACTCTCCTTGAGCGAGAGGCGCTCAAAGTGAGACCGAAGTCTAGCGCCCCTCAAGTCCTCCTGGGTGCGAAAGAGCATAATCTCCATGTCCAAGATATACTCTCCGAACGTCGGGTGTAAAGGGGACTGAATAGGGTGTCCGTCGACAGTGCGCCTCCCGTAGAACTGGAAACGAGAGTTCACCAACTCCGCCTTGTGCTCCTCACAAAGCCGGGATAGCATCCGCTCCATGGAACGACACAGTCCGTCGTCCCAGTGGACGTCCATGGTGGTAAAGATGAGTGTCCTGGATCCGGGGGACTTGATGTTCCCGCGAACAGACGACTCGACCAACCAAGACAGGTTCCCGTTGCCGGGAGTGTCCACCAGGGCTCCCTTAAACTCAGGAGTGGGACGACCCAATAGCTTGGTCAACTCGAACAGGTCCTTCTCGAACATCAACGTGCCGTCCTTCTCGAGCTGAACAAACTCGGTGAAGTGGAGTGCCATCTACAATTTTAAGTCAAGTTTTTAAGTTAGTGAGATGACAAGTGTATCAAAATTTTAAATGTAGTGAGGCAGCAAGTGAGCAAAATTTTAAGTTTAATATCTAAGGGAAAACTTAACATTTAGTAAGGGTAGAATTTTGCAGAAGTGAGAGGATGAGAGATAAGCACTTTTCGAAAATACTTCATTCCTTCATCCTTTTTGAATTTAACTTTTGTAACTCCTACCTAGCGACCATGCTAAACTAAGGTTTCTAAAGTCGAGATGGCTCTGATACCAGGTCTGTGGGGACCCCGGACTAGCTGTCCGAAATACCCGATTATGCTTAACACAACGATCCCGTGATCAGTCTGTCGTTGCACATAATCCGAACTGAATACCAAAGTTTACATCCATTACAATACCGGAATAAGTCTTACATAACAGGTCATATAGACCAAGTCTTACACAGGTGCCTTCTAGGGCCAAATCAACATAAGCAGCGGAACTTAAACGTAGTAGACATCCAAAAGCTAACGATGACCCGACAGGCAGTCGACTTGAGAAGATCCTTAGTTGGCGTAGATGTCGCCATACTCCTCCTGGGCGTAGTACTCCTCCAAGTCTGGCTACGACATTAGCCAGAGGCAAGCTAGTGTGAGTACATTGGAATGTACTCGCAAACTACTCCAACATGAGTGCACTAGTCTCATTTTTAGTTTCACACTTTTATTTATTTAAAACTTCTCTGTATCTTTGTTGAAAAAGGTAAGGAGATTATATCTATTCCTAGTATCTCATGTGTATTAGTTTCTTCAAAACTCCTCCTTTTTTTTCCAACCATGGTCCTTCATGGTACCAAATCTCCAACAACCTCATACCAAATCCGTTGGCATAGGTGTATGGATCATTCCACCAACGTCCTTTCTTTTGAAAACACAATTCTTTTTCAAAACTTGCACATGGTCAAAGTAGGGCCTCTCAACTGTCCATATCCGAGGACTCGGCTATTCGAATAGTTTTAACCCTCTGCAGAGGTAGCACGCTTTTCCCACACCCATCCGATAACTCATCGTGTCTGCCACGTCTCGCCATACCAGGGGTATGCGAAGTTGAGTCACCGACCCTAGTCTGTCCTTTGCTCAGGCTACTATAGGATCCTGCCCCTATGATACTTTCCATCGACACTTAACCCAGCCCGTCGGAATCTAAGTGTGAGGACTCATAGGTTTTATCTGGCGGTGTATAGGGGACATCCTTCTATCCTCCTCCTTATCTACTCATAGAGTTTGAGCGAGGACCCAGGTCAGGGGTAGGTCATCAAACCTTTCCCTCATGCATAACGGAGTCATCTCCGTCGATGCAGTGTCCCATACTAATAAGAGCAAACTATATGACTAAGCCCTTTCCCATATGTGGGTAAATGTGGTCGCACAGAGTATCGGCTGATCGACGTAAGTACTAAGACACAATGTGCTTTTCTCAAAACCATCTTTCTCCACTTCTTTATTTCAACACCACATCTTGGCGTTTTGTATCCACACAAGGTTTTCAAAGGAGTTTTGAATAAAACAATGTTGGTTTTCCCATCCTATAGTTTTAGCATATATTCCTATATGGGGTGGCAAAATAACTTAGGTATACTTTTGAAAAAGGATTTTTATAAACCTTTGCTTTTGAAAAAGGACTTTGTAAATCTATATGCATAAGTTATGTGCAAGCTCAGAGAGTAGCTTGCCTTGCTCGGCAAAGTGATCCTGGTCTTGATCTTCAGGTTCCACAAATACCTCCTCCTCGATATATCCGGCAACGTTCTCGTCTAATACAAAATTTAGCAATACAAACAATCACTAACCTACTCAACCAATTATCACAACCATACAATCTTAAATGCTCTAAATAGCCACTTCATCTATCAAACAAAACAATTTGGCTTTAATTTAATTGAATTAGTCCTTATCCATTTATTTCCTAATTGGGGCAGAAACTAGTTGAACAAGTTTAATTACCTAACTTAAGTTCTGTTGGTCACAAAAATACAAACTAAAATTCTACAGAGAGCTACTGATGTGTAGAAGATGACACAATTGGATTTGGGTCATTTGGAGTTACCAAACTCCTTACACATTGTTTTGAATCCAGAGGCTAGTTAATCAAGTTTTATCTACTAATCAAGTTTTGTTGATCTAAAAATTAAATCCTCTTAGGGGTGACTAACCATGACTAAATGTGATCCAATAAAATTGGTCTTAAATCATTTGGACTAACAGAGCATCAGAAACAAACAAGTTTTAGATTTTAAACCCTATTTGGCAATTGTAATACTATATTTTTATTATTTATCCAAATGAGGTGAAACCACTTGGGTTGGATAGACATTTTCATAAGCTTTTCAGAACATTTTGATTTGATTTATTTGGAGTTGTAGATCTCAAGTTATGGAATTTCAAAGTTTAGTCCAGTACTGTTTTCTATTTAAACCTAAAATTCGAATTTAAGCCTGAGTGGATAATGTTGAGAATCCTGACGGGTGGGGTCCACTCGTCAGTGACTCAACGGAAAACAGTGCGCGCGCTGGAAATGTTTAAAAATCTGACGGGTGGGGTCCACTCGTCAGTTTCCTTTTATTAAAACGAAACGGTATGTTACCGTTGGATCAAGATCCAACGGCCCTCGTTCGTCCACGTCAGTGGCGAACGGCGGCGACCTAAACCGAGCGGCGCGACGGCGCCGGCGACGGCGAGGGGGACGGATGGCTCACCTAGGGGCTCGGGAGACGGCGGCGAGGGTGCAGATCGACGGCGGCGACTCGGGGAAGGTCGTGGGGACGAGCGGCGCGTGCTGAGGTGGCTCCAATCGGCGACGGCGAGGAGCTCCTCCTCCGCGGCCGTGCTCCAACTCCGGCGAGTCCTCTGCGTCGCTGCTGGGCACGAACCAGAGGGGAAAAGGGACCGGGTGAGTGAGGCGGTAATGGAGAAGAGGATGCGAGCCAGAGAGGAGAGAAAGGGAGGCCAGCACGGCCTGGCCGTGGTCGTCGTCTACCTCGGACACGGCGAGCTCGAGGAGACCCACGGACGGCCGGGTTCTCACGGCGAAGGCTCCGCCCTCCAGGCGGTGCACGAGAGGGGGTGGTGTGAGGGGGAGAAGCGGTGGAGAGGTGTGGGGAAATGGGGTGCTCGGAGGGGGGGCTTTATAGCGGCCGGGCGTCGCACGGTGGACGCGGTGCAGAGGGCACCCGCGGTCGTGCGAGCTCGCCGTAGGCCGGTGGAGGGGTGCGGCTACGCTGCTGGATGCTCGGGGAACCAGACGGGCAAGGTGGGGTGGCGTGGCGCGCTCGGGCGTGCTCGGGATTTTGGCCCGGCCGTGAGAGCGCACGGGCGGCGCGCGGCGTGCACGTCGCGGCGTGGCTGTCGCGGCGTGGCTGCGGGCTGCGGGCGGCTGCGGTGCGGGCTGCTGCTGCGCGAGGAGACAGAGGGGTGAGGGAGGGAGAGAGAGGGCGCAGCGCGGCCGGCACGGCGCGGCGTCGCCGCGGCCACAGTGCCGACACGGCGACGTGCGCGCGGCCGCTGCTGTCGCCGGCGGCTCCTCGTCGATCCCGGCCATCATTTGGCTCCCTCCGGCGTGCGGCGTGATCGTGGCGAAGAGGGGAATGCAGTGGAGGCCTCAATTCGACGAATGCACAACTCATTGCTCGGATTGATCCATGGTTTGGCTCGGGTTTGGGAAGAACACACGATGCACAGAAGGTGTTTGTTGGATTTCCTGAACCAAAACAGTAGGCATTTTGGCTATTTAATTTTCATACCTTGCTTAATTCTTTTGGGTCCAAACTTAGGATCTAGGCTAAATACATTATTGGTAAGTGATACAAAGCCTTTTTGAAATATTTGGAAATATTTCAATAATGAATTTCTAATTTGAATTTGAGGTTTTGAATTTGAAATTTGAAAGGGAATAGTTTGTGGAAACCCAATGGTGTGGTCTTTGGAATTATTCCTCACTAACCTTGGTTTGAGAAAATAAAGTAAGTTTCTTATTTTTGGAAAAATATTGTGACATGTGTCACATAGTTTTATAGTTTTGGAATGTTGTTAAGTTTATTTTGTATTCTTCAAATTTGGTAATTGGAGTTAGGTGTTTAACAACATAGCAAGCAATGTATGATAACAATAATCAAGAATTAAACACATGCTGGTTTTGTAAGAAAAGTTTTTGTTGGCCCACATTTTTGCATTAAGAATTCATATTAATATTTGGGATGTTACAAGTTGTGGACTTGAATTGTCCCATGCATATCAACTTTGTCTAGCTATATATTGTTTGACATTTTAATGAGAGTATGATGCTTTAATAAAGTAATAAAAAGCTGCATGCATCGATCGATGCAGTGGCTAGGCTTTCCACATTTCAAAGAAACCACATTTCAAAGAAAATAAGAGTATGATGCGCAAAGCAAGTCAAAATAGAATGACTCGACAAAACCCTATCTTACCAAATTGACGCATATGAGGAATAATGCCACGTTTGCCTTGCCTCCTATCACCCTTTTCCTCGTAGCAACCGTAAGAACCGCAAGTGGTATCTATAGGAGAGAGTACACACATCCAACGATAGCGATACCCAGCACATACCTACAACAAACAAAATTTATGACATAATCCCTTGCAATATCATGAATGCATTGGTATGTGTTTTTCTCATAATACAATATTTAGGGCTTTATCAGTTCACAAGAGGTTATGATACTGTAGTAATGTGATATAACTATGTGTGCAAACAGAGTAATGAAAGACATGAAGTTTTTGAACATGCTTGTTTTGTTGCATAAATAAGAAAAACACATGAATACTTATTAATAAATGTAGTCAAATCAAAACCAAGCCACGTGAAATGGTATGATTGGCGTGTTTTTATGTTGTTAACTACTTTGGACGTTTGGTCTTGTACTTTGTGTGTATGAATTTTGAGAAGAAATATGTTCAAGAGGATTGTAAAAAAACACTAAATTTTTTACTGAAACTGAGATTAAAGGGATTTTCACTGTTATTTATGCGCTCCATTTTTTGAACCAAATGGGTGACTCATGCAATTCCTTTGAAAAAGTAATCTGTTTTTTATTTAATTATTCATTTGGCCAAAAGAAAATTTACAGTTCCTATGATTTTCACTTTTTCTACGAACCAAAGGGGCCATCGAGACAAGGGAACTCTACTCGATCTGTTACAAAAATTACTTGATATATTATATGTTCATCTATTGCGTGTGTTTTTTCGCTCACCCTCCTCATGGCTAAATTATTTTTCCGCCCTGCACACTACTACCCGGGATATGGTGGAGGTGATACAACTATTCGAAAGTTTACCCACAACGAAAGTGTAATATTGTACTAATAGAAAAAAAATAGTTGTAAAGATAAGAGTGCATTGTAAAAAGATACCAAAAAACAAATACAAATCTAAATGACAAAAAGTATATTTAAAAACTTTGTAAGAAGTGAATGAAACGTTACAAAAGCGACATGAACCGCAACATCTACACTACTATTAAAAGAGCAAACATATGTTGAGTTATGTTACTACTTTAAATCTAAACCGTTCAATTTAATCGACGTCCTAGATCCTAACTCTCGGGATCCTCTGTCTGTTTGTTGGAAGCGGGACCACCTATTTAGTGGCATTAGATCATTTATGATGATGCATTTCACTAGAGAAATACTTGCATATTAAAGTGAGTCGTACTAGCACAATCTGCAACAGGAAAGACTCCTACAGTCTGTTATGTAATCTTGCAACAGATTGACTATGTTCTCAAATCGAACATATATAGGATGAGTTGCACGGAGCTGGTACGCTGCTCATGTAATATATGTTGAAACTGTCACTGAAGCGTACAACAGGTAACTCTTGTATGTAAGGGGTAGATGTCAGTTTCTGAAATTCTTGCCTGCCACTCATGTTTCCTAGGGAAATGTATGTTTCCGATGAAGCTTTGTGGCTAAATTTATGTTTTGTGAGCATAGTCTTATGCGGGAAGCAAGCCTGCATGTTTGTCATCAATGGTTAATTTTCCATTGTGGTTATGCGAGTGAGGTTTTCTCCGTGATTTAGGGATTCAGCCACGCCCTTCAGGCATGGGAAGGAAGTTCAGATGTAAATTTCTGGTTGTTGCACCGGATGTATGAACCGTGCCATCGATTTCCTGTACTTATCGAGCTCTGGCATTATTAATTGCTGGTTTTGCACCTGATGTATGAGATCTCCACCACCCTGATCCGACTGAAATTTGTATTTCTGCAACCCAAAATTTGTGCCCTTGAATAGTCGGGTTTTTCTTCTGTTAGTGAAGTTCAGACAACAACAACCTAGAGCCACACTGCAATGTTCCAATATCCTTTTGTAGACTCGGCTGTGATCTAGGAGCAACAATGCAAGCTGTATATAGGTTCTCGAAAAAAACCTGATGTCTTTCTTGACCATCTTCTCTCTATGTCACTATTATTTGAATTGTACCTAATGTATGGTGCTGTAAAAAGCTAGATGCAACGAAGACACAACTATTGTGCTTTTCAGAAATAAAGATGGTGTACTGAACTTAATAATGGAGAGGTTTTGCGCATATCAAAAGATGAAAATTAATCACATGACAGGGTTCACATTACCCAATCAGTTGTTGTTCCTTCATATAACACCATCGCCAGATTGTTTAGACAACTGAGTTTTCACAATTTAGAACGGAAGAAAGGACACATGACTTTTATGTTTGTGGTGTGTGATTTACAACATCAATTTTGGCTTGTGCATTGTCTTTTTCAGAAATCTGGATCAAACAGATTTGACTATTCCGGTTTTCTTGGTGACTAGAGAACTTGTATTTGTCTTTATTTATTTTTCAGATTTGCGGTCCAAGTCATGATAACAATTTTTTCATGGGACAAAGGAGAACTTGTATCTCGAAGCAGCTGGACTGGCATCCCCAAATAAGCAAATGCAGCAAGAGGCCATGGAGAAGAATGAGAGAACCCGAGTTTTTATTTGAAATGGGAAGAGAGATCTCCATGCACAGTTGTGTAGAATTTTGTTGAATTTTGTTGGTCAAAAATCACGTTGAATTGTAGCTAAGATTTTCTTGGTGGCAAATTATGTGTTTTCTATAGAGATAGGTGATATTGATTATATGAGACGTGCATGCACGTGCAAACTCACTAGTTGGAAAGAAAAAACACAATACATATTGAACACATAAAAATCCATTTAGACTCTGTGTTTTAGCAATTTAAATTTCTTGTTAATTTCCACCTGCTGCACGCTCACGGCGGCTCACTCACCTGTACGAGTAGATGTCCTTGAACGTCAAGGTGAAGTTGCCGCCGGTGAGGAGAACGCTGTCCATGTCGACCTTGTCGGTAAGGATGAGGGCGATCGCCGCTGCCAGGAGTCCAAGGATCAGGAACCGGAGCACAAGGACGACGGACGGCAGAAGGAGGGCCTTGGAAGATACCATCTCGCTGCTAGCCGCGCCGTAAGTCTTTTTTTTGGATAAAGGAAGCTTGATTACTTAGTATTAAGCATTACACCCGACCTTTGCATAACGAAGATGCACACAGCTGCAAAATTCGAAATATTAATCGATATATACTACTGTATGTCAATTGGTTCTCTTCTCTACTTCCGGCCGGGTAGATTCGAGGTATTCAAGCACGGGACAAGGTTAATTTTATAGAAAAACTGTACTACGCCGCGGCATTGCAGGGGCTAGCAGCGCCAGTGCATGATCGGTTGGGTGGACTTGGGGTTAACGAGGGAGATCTTGGCCTCCTTGTTCAGGTCGCTATGGACGGTGCCTTGTTCGTTGGGGGCTCTGACGGAGAGAAAGGAGTGTGCCAGACCTGTCGGTGAAGCAAGTACCTTCCCCACACCCGCCTCGCCTTTTCCCGCTACCTGCCCCTCGCCGCCATGTCGCCGCCGGCCACACCAACCCCCCTCTGCCGCAAGCAAACCCGTAGGAAGGCCACCACATCGCTTGACCTCGCCGCCGGAACCACCCCGCGCTCCTCCGCCACGATTCAGCCGCAAAGCAAGCTCCGCCGATGTCACACGCCCACCCAACCCACAAGGTGTTCGGCATTTTGCCTGCTCGGCTATGGACTCTAACACGAAGAGATGCTCGCCGACCTGCTGGAAGAGGAAGCTGCCGCCAAGGTCGAAGATGAATATCACCTGATGATCCTCGCCGCTCTCACCGGTCTCATTACCCAGCAGGCGCAGCCGCGGGAGGCGGCTCGAAGCCAGATCGTCGGAAGGTAAGGCCTAGGCAGAGGATGGAGGCCTATTGCATCCTCTACGCCGACTACTTCGCCGACGATCCAATCCAGGGCGAGGTGACGTTTCGGCGTCGTTTCATGATGACAGACGCTCTTCCTTGAGATTGTTCATGCAATTCGAGAGTTTGACTCCTACTTCAACTGCAAAAAGCATTGCACCGGCATGGTTTATACACCTCCCTTCAAAAGTGCACAGTGGCGATGAGGATGCTTGTGTATGGTGCTCCCGGTGATGCACAAGATGATTATCTACGCATGTCTGAATCCACCGCCATTGAAACCTTAAACAAGTTCTGCAAGACAGTGGTGGAGGTGTTTGGCCCGAAGTACCCGCGAACACCCAATGTGGAAGACACAGCTCGGATCCTAGACACTAATGCAACAAGATGATTTGTTGGGATGCTTGGAAGCATTGACTGCATGCATTGGTCATGAAAGAACTTCCCTTTGGAGGGGCAGGGGTGTACAAAGGCCACAAAGGAGCTTACATTGTGGGACCTAAGGCAGTTGTTACACATGACGACCTATGTATTTAGTACTCGTTCATAGGCATGCCAGAATCTCACAACGACATCAACATTCTGCCATGCTCCAACATCTTTGCCAAGTTGTTGAAGCGCACGCTCCCCCGGTGAACTACGAGATCAATGGGCACCAGTACACGAAGGGTTACTATTTGGCTGATGGTATCTACCCAAGATGGTCAACATTTGTGAAGACTATCTCAAACCATGTGCCTAGAAGCGAAGGAACTTGGTTTGCCAAGTGCCAAGAGGGTTGCAGTAAGGATGTCGAGCGGGCAATTGGTGCGCTTCAGTCTCGATTTGTTGTTGTCCGGTATCCCGCTATGACTTGGTCGAAGGCTCACATGTGGGATGTGATGAACTCTTGTGTTATCTTACACAACATGACCATTGAGAGCGAGCGGGATGAGCCGATGATCGACGATGAACCATACTACATACATGGTCCTCTTGCAGATGTTGATCACTAGGTACCAACTACATGGACAGACTTTCTCGCTTTGCGCCAGGGGATTCGAGACCCATTTGTATGGTCTGGTGGCCCATCTGTAGATGCTCAAAGGCAATGGCTAGTTTGATTTGTTGTAATTTGTGTGTCAAAACATGTTGAACTATTTGTATGGTTTGGTTGTATGCTTTTGTATGTGAAACTATCTGTGTATTGTTTTGTATGTTGAATTACGTGGAAAATCAATGAGTATGTCAATACTGTAACGGACCAATTTTTAGAGTTTTCAAAAACTTTTATCTAAAAATGAGGACTAGAAAATTCCATTTAATTAATTAGAATTTTCTCGACTTTTCATAGACATGAAGCTTTAAAATTATTTTAGCATCAACTTAAAGAAATCTTTTAATTTATTTTAAGATGGATCGTATTTTCTTGGCTTCGGCATATTAAAATATCATCCTCTGAATTTGATTTCGTTTTCACAAATTCATTCGGCATTTTTCGAGTATCAAATCATATTTTCTAGAGTTACTTCCTAATAATATGTCCATCCAAAATCTCATCCATGCACATGCACATGCACATGCACATGCACATGCACGTGTAAGCAACGCTTTGGGCTAGCTTGTGTACATGGGTAGTACCCAGCATGCACTGATCGTTCCTTTCCTGGTATCTTTCTTCTTTTCCTACGATGCATGTTAGACTAGCCAGTCAATAGCTGGTTTCTCTCCCTCCCTCATCCTTTTCCCGTTCACTTGTACAACATGGTCCGATCGATCCATCCTAGTCTCTTTTTTTTTCTTTCCTTGACCTGTACGTGACCTGTACATCATGTAGGATCGATGCATCCATCTTCCTTTCCTTGTTTATTTTCTTTCCTTCAGTTTAAGAATTAGACAATTTAGCATATAATTTAATTCGCCGAAAACAGTAAACAATTCATGACTAGAATAATACAGATTAAACTAATCATGTGATCTACGTAAACAGTAAATAAACAGATTGAATCTAAAGCATATACTACAAGTAAAAACTCTAACATAACACCATATATGAAGATCAAGAACACGTACAGTGCAGCGGCAGCAGTGCCGCTGGAGTTCCCCGTGTCGCCCATGTTGTCGATGAAGAGGTTGGCGATGTCGGGGAAGAAGTCGTCGTTGGGGAAGAACTCGAAGCCAGTAGTCGCGCGAGTGCGCTCCCCAAAAACCTGATCGCCCCTCTCCCGTACAGGATCACAAGAGGCGGGGTTCCGGATGCCTACTGTCACTTTAACCGGTGCACGTCGGAAGACGGGATGGAGAAGACTTGTAAGACGGCGGCGCAAAGTTCTGAAACGGTGTGAGACCATGTATCGTGTGGTGGCGGTTAGCGTTTGCCCCGGGCTGTATATATGGTGCGAGTCGGTTAGGACGTGGGCTGTAAGCCACGACTGAGTCGGTAACGCCCCACGATCCCCATTGGAATTGGAAACGACAAAGTAATCAACGCGTCCGTTAATTACCAATTAATGACTCATTAATTTTCCCAGACTGCAAAAATATAAGTTCGCCTCGGCGAGATTCCCGCAACCCGCGGCGCGTCGTGACGTGTCGTGTCGTGACGAGGCAAGGCGAGGCGAGGAGGAGGAGCGCGCGTGTGGCACTATTCATCTTCTCATGCTCTCACTAGATCATACTATTACCAGAACATCTCACTATATAAACTGGTGCAGCTCACTCTCCACTATCAGTATGGGACTAAACATTTGTCACGTACTCACTCAACCAGCCACTTATTAATGGGCCATGGGAATTTCGGATTTTAGTTGGGCTGGCCCAAGTACACTAAAATTCTAGCAATCCCCCACAAAGTCTCATTGGCACATTATACCACATTTGTTTCAAAACATTGTTTTATATACCGGTGCTTAGTGGAGACTGTTAAGTTGAACTTCCACTTAGAAAATTATGCTACGTTAGACCGCAACTTGAATAGTGGACTATGCCTTGAACTACAAGTTTGCTGCGAACTAATTTCACACAAGCACTTGACCGATACTAGGCTACCGCAAGGCTTCCCCACGGGTGGAGCTTATACGTCATACTCCAAGACCTTTCATGAGTTTATTAAAGAGCACCCAACTCTCATAGACTGCGACGTTTAACAGTCAGACTCATATAGGTGTATTCCTCAAGAGATTCCCTGCAGGACAACATCTCCGCTTATATATGTAAGCCGCTTGGAACACATTAAGATAAATATCAACCTGCCATGCAGATCAGGAGAGTATTGCATCTTTGCGGAGTGGGATAGTAAAAAGTAAGGATACTCTCCTCTCAGCCGACCAACAGCTTATCTCCCACATCTACTTCACGGGATCTCCGATCACATAGAGTAGGTTACCACTGTGGACAACTCATACCGTAGGTCTCAAACCCATCTTCCTCGATGCATTATCTATCACATTACGTGATAAACCCTTTGTGAAGGGATCTTCCAAGTTCTTAGATGTTTGGATATAATCCAACGCAATAACTCCGGAGTTTTCCAATTTCCTGACAGATTTCAATCTCCTCTTCACATGCCTTGATGATTTCAAATTATCCTTAGAACTTTTAATCTTAACTATCACGGTTTGATTATCACAGTTCATAAGGATAGCGGGTATTGGTTTTTCAACCACAGGTAAGTCCATCAAAAGATCTCGAAGCCACTCTGCTTCAACAGTGGCTGTATCTAACGCTGTGAGTTCTGCTTCCATAGTTGACCTCGTTAAGATGGTCTGCTTGCAAGACTTCGAGGAAACAGCGCCACCACCGAGTGTAAACACATAACCACTCGTGCCCTTAATCTCATCAGCATCAGATATCCAGTTTGAATCACTATAGCCTTACAGTACCCTAGGATAATCGGAATAGTGATTCCCATAGCTCGTAGTGCCTTTTAAATAGCGCATAACTCTGTCAAGCGCATTCCAATGATCTTCTCAACTGGCTTACAGCAAAAGAGATGTCAGGCCTCGTGGCACATGCCAAATACATAAGCGAGCCAATGATCTGAGAATATCTCAGTTGATC